>CM062349.1:2608500-12608500 GCA_031216105.1 Dalbergia cultrata | reverse complement strand
AACTCAATTATGAATAAACAATGTGTAACACAATTCCATGATTTAAGGAATTGGAAAGAGAAAATACTATTTAAGATTCTATGACTAGGTGTCTTGAAATTAAAATATGATTTTAGGTTGTAATTAAGCACTTTTTGGTTCTAATCAACTTTAATAAATTATTTTGACTCAAGATTAATTAAGGAAATTAATTCACCTTCGATTAGAGCCTAATATTGCTTAGGCTTGCTTAATCACGCGATTAAGCGTAAAAACACGAAACTAGGGGCAAAATCGTAATTTTGCACTAATTTTGCCCGAGACTTCTAAAATTAAAACTGAGGTCATGGAATACATAAAAACGCCTTTTAAAACCATCTGGAGAAGTTTCGGGTTCATCCGGCACTTGCAAACGGGTAAAACATTGCAGGGGCGTTTTGGTCATTTTGACCCGAAAACTCGAAAAACGAGATTTTCAATCCCGGAAAGGTACACAGGTCATCTAATCCCCTTCCAACATTGAGTTTGCCCTTCAAGTACTGCCGAACCGGCTTTCCTCGAATTCCGGGCTGAAAATGACCTCAGGGGCATTTTGGTCATTTTCACTCTAACAGAAAAAATCAGGGCGTTACAACACACATATAGAAAATTATAATGCATGACAGTTACTAAGGAAGTATGGCCGATCCAATCCTCAAGCTTATAGGATAGTCCAGCTCTGATACCATAATGTAACACCCTCCTAGCTACCATGTATTACTCGAGTGTTAACACAGTAACTAGAAGGGTATCACTATTAGTCAAGAGAAATGAAATAAAGTAAATTAAGCTCATAAGTTGCAAAGACTCGTATGTATATGCACACACACACACACATCATACACATGTTATCATTATATACAACATACTAGAAAATAAGCTTTTCCAGTAGTAAGATTATAAAAATTCTTCATGACACCTCAATTCAAAGCAAGAAACATTCTCTAGCTATATTAACAAAATTCTAAAAATTTGGTGGTCAGAGGCCACCTCACCTAATCTCAGCCCAAAACTAGAATTCCATAATTTTTAACCCTAGCAAATAACAGAATCAATTCAAAATAAAAATCATGGTTGAACTTTAAGATGTTTCCAGCACTCAGTAAAAATTTCAAAGGAAAAATAAATCATTTGCTATGGTAACAAAATACAACAAATTCGCAGCTTTAATTCCAACAATTTAGGTAGCACAGGTAATATTTTAGTTCTTGATTTTTTTTTAAAGTGGTATAAGTCTAAAACAAGCTCAAGAAAATTCGTAGGACTAGTTTAGGATGTTAGCTTCAATATATAATTCTTCTAGCTCATAAAAACACCTACAAATACATCAGAAAATTCAGGATAGTTCTCTGCTAATAGCAAAACCAAAATCTAGCAAGTAGAGTGTAACACTTCTTTTGGTAAAAATGATTTTTTCACAACATCAATACACTCCACCAATGCAAATACATCAATATCTATGTATAACCTCACATTAGAACTAGAATCTATCAATTTTAAACTATCAAATCTGCAAGAAATAGAAATTCAACAAACAATATAATAAAAAACCCTACTTTGAACTTTAGAACTTTATAACTGCAAAGGATATTCCAAGTGATTTTTCTTCACTTCAAGGCCACCAAATCAACCCCAAAGCCTTCCTTAGACAGCAATGTGATGAGGTATCAAAGTGAGAAATGGTAAATATTGAAAATTTCAATCGGTTAAATTTGTAGATTATAATGAGTAGTTGAAGTTTAGTAAAGGATGTTGGACGTTTTAACAAATCTAGGCTAAGGTTTTGAGGATTTAGAACTTGGAAATGGAGGTTTGGAAGAAGAACATGAAGGCTGTCTCCTTGGTTGTCTTGGCCAAAATGTTATAAATGGAGAGATAAGGTTGGTTGGTTTGAATTTATCTTGTAATTTATCTTAGATATTATATAATATAGATGAATAATTCTTGAAAAAAGAAAGTAATATGGATGGCTAGGATTTAATCTTGTTATTGAAGATTGAATCTTAGCCACTCATTTGATTTAAATGGATAAGCTTCTTCATTTTGTAGAGATTAAATTAATTTTCAGTGTTAAAAATTGCATACCGAAATTTTACTGAACAGTGGAACACCACACCCAGGTAATCAATTACTCAAAATTTAATTCTAGGTACAAAATCTTCATTTCTAACTATTTTTAACCTTAACCCTATGTTTTTTCAATTTCGAGCATCTTCGAGTCTCGAATCTAAAGCTTTAACTATCCTAATGGCCCCACAGGGCCCGCAAAATGCTATTCACATTTTTTTTCTACTTATCCGCTTGGTCGTTCTCATCATCATTACGTCTATTAGAATATTGAAATTCCTATTACTAAAGCTTCAATCAAATTTTGAATAACTCTAGGGTGTTACAGAAGTAGCACTTGTCCTAAATAGTCCTTTATCTTATGTTCTAAGTGAATGATTTTAGCATTGACATTGAGCCTAATATGTTTAAGTTGAAACTTAACAGTACATGCTTTATATGATGATGCATGTATAATATGAGGTTGAATAATAAAAAGAATCCACTTCGAATAGATGAGTTTAGAACTTTAAAAAGAACCTTGGTATGTGTCACATGATCACATTTTCTTAATAAACCGAAGTGACTGGGATGATAACGATGATATAGACTTCATTATCTAGTTTAGGGCTGCACTACTGAGAATTTTAGAATTCTCACCCCAATGTTTTATGTTCCCGTGTTGTCTCCAGATTGATCCAAGGCACAATGAGACAGCTACATGAAAGATTCAGATTCAAAGTAGTTTAATAGCTGAAATATTTAGCTGTTTTACTTAATTATATGTATAAATTTGTAAATTCATTAGAAGACAAATGTATATGAAAGTTCATAGAATAGTTTTTCTTGTATTTGAAATTGTACTTAATAAATATTATGTCATCTTTCTATATATTTTAATAGAATTACAAATTAGTTATTGCACAATTCGATCAACTTTGCTATAGATAATTAAGAAAGGTCCGCTAATGTATAAGTAACAGCTCCTGAGTCTAGTGTTATATCTTAAGGATGATGTTATACTTAGGAAGGTGTTACAAAGAATAAACTGCACAAGGGTTTTTATACTGGTTTGGCCAATCTTGCTACATCCAGTTTTCAACAACTATTGAATTCTACTAAAACCTTTCTCAACCCGAGAAAGAAAAAAGAATAGTATTTACAGTAGCCTTCTCAAGCTCTTACCTATTACCAGTAGCAAACTCTACTATCACAAATCAAGTAGTATTTGACCAGCCTTTCCAAGTTAAACTGTGACTAGCAAGTACATTCTACTATCACACACTGAGTAGTCTTTTACCAGTCTTTCCAAGCTAAACTAGTGACTAGTAGCTAACCCCTACTGTCATAACCTAAGTAGTCTTTCACTAGCGTCTCTAATCTAATCCCGTGACCAATAGTTCACTTGTACTATCACATTACAAGTAGTCTTTACTTAGCCTCTCCAAGCTATCTTACTCCAATCACTACTAGATCGAGGTTACAAAGGTTTGTGTTTGGGTTTATCACTCAAACTAACCTACACTCAAGTTTCTGTAAGATGTATAATAATAGACCTGGGAAAAACTTGAATGACTTCTTTCTATGATTCTTCCTAGAAAGAACATATGATCTACTAAGAACATAGAAAGAAGATTTTTACAGACAAGAAATTGATTAAAAGATGTAATGAACTTTTCAAAAGAGATAAGGAGAAGTTTTCTCAATATTTCAGCATTTATATAGCATCAAGTTTGTAAGCTCTAGAACCCTTTAGAAAGTATGGGCTATATTGTTTTAAATGACAATAAAGCCAATTTAAAGAATATATTTTGAAGAACGACTAATGGCTACCTTGAGTTTCTTGACTAAGCTTAACAGGTATTTCCAAAGTGCATTACACAAACTTGAGAGGCAACAATTTCACTTTACATGTGAAAACATGTTTTATCTCCTGGAAAAAAGAATGAACTTAAATGAGGTGAATATTACATCATGTAAAGAACGCTTACATGTATCAAGGAATGAAGCAGATCAATACAAGGATAAGAAACTAAGGAAAAAGCCTTCAAAAAGTAGCACTAGACATCAGGAAGAATACAGAGAATGAAGATATCACAGAAAAATTGATACCAACATGTTACTCAATCTTCAATCATCACAATTGAAAACCATTTATCACATTAAAGCCAAGATTAATAATCAAAAGACCAAAGAATCAACGAGGAACTGACAACGCTTTTCAGAAAATTCACTTCACTTAAAATAAGGGAAAATTTTGAATTTTAAATTTCAAATTGAGAGTCAAACCTAGTTCCCAAACTGGTACACCATTTCTTCAGTCTTTTTCAATCAACCATCAAAGCTTCTAGAAGAAAAAGTTCATAAAGCATGCTTAGAAAGTAGAAAAGTAGTTTCTGATGGATTTCAGAAACCTCAACTCATCAACGGCTTTCTGTGAAAAAGCTCTAACACCAAACGAGCTACTCTTCTATATTATGTTTACGACAAACTGATGATCAACATGTGTCAATTAGACATTAGATCAAGGGCAACGAACACAAAGAGAAATCATCTATAAATAAGATGTTGATCTTTCAAGATGGGCGTACAACTACAAGAACTGAAATGGTGTACAAATTTTTTCTGTGAAGTCTATTATTCCTTGAAATCAGTTCCTTAGTTTACAAAAATCTTCTTTCTAAATTCTTAAATTGGTCATACATTCTTCTTAATTAGAATTGGTAGAAAGAAGCCACTCAAGCTGTCTTAGGATTATTTTCATACATTCATCTGTAAAGAAACTTGAGTACAAGATAGTTTGAGCTATCAACCAAACACTAAATCATTTGTATCTTGTTCCAATAGTGATCAGTGAGAAATTGCTTGAAAAGGATATGGCAAAACTACTTGCAACATGACAGATAGATCATTCTTGTTTACTGTTCACGGTTTAGCTTGGAGAGGCTTCTAAAAGACTACTCGATTCAAATTGAAGAGGCTGGTTAAGAACTACTTGGTGTGTGACAGTAGGAGTTGTCTATTTGTCACTGGTGAGAGCTTGGGAAGGGTATTGTAAAAGCTATCCGGTGTTTGATTTCTCTGGTTAAGAAAGATTATAGAAATTCAATGGTTGCTGAGAACTAGATGTAGGCAAGTACTGGCCGAACCAGTATAAAATTCATGTGCAGTATCTTCTTATCCCTCTTCTGCTTATTTTCGATATTCAAAGTTGCATAATATATTTCTGTTAGTATTTATGATTTCAGCTTTTTTTATTCTTATCATTTATTTCAACGAGTTACTTTCTGAATCATTTAATAGTGTTTCTGCTGCACTTTAACCTTCACGCTTGGTAGATTTTGTTTTCAAGTTTCAGTTTTAAAAGATTTGAAAAGAGAAGCACAATTCAACCCCCCCTTTTCATGTGCTTTCTTACCTACAAAGCTTTTGTTCATTGTAAGCACAACATCTCTATTTATAGATGGTCTACATTCATGACTATTGTCATTGATCAGTTGTCCAAGTAACACATGTTGATCATCTGTTTGTGTCTTGAAAAAGCAATCGAGAGGAGTAGCTCATTGTCTGTCAAAGCTGTTACAAAGGCTGTTGTGAAATAGAGGTTTCTAATATCACCTTCAAAAACTACCTTTTACTTTCTAAATGAGGTTTTTGAATTTTTCCTTCTAGAAGCTGGAGTAGTTACCAAGCTGGCAAAGGAGATGACTTGTAAGTCTAAAACTGTGTTTGACTTTAAATTTGAATTTCAAATTTCCCTCATCTTCTTGCAAAATGCATTGTTTCACTGTAAAGTGAACTTTTTGAAGTGCACTATTAGTTTCCTAATACTGTTTTGATCTTCCAGTGTTCAATAAAAGCTTATTGATGATGAAATGATTGTAATTATGATGAGTGAAGGTTGTGGAGCATATTGGCTTTAGAGATGGATTAAAATCTTCACTTGAGGCCTACTTTCTGATGTTGCGTGCTACATTCTGAAGATTAGTGCCTTGGTTTCTTATACTTGATGATTTTCTTCAATCCGTTAGGCTTGTACACATTCATTTCATAATATAAATTTCACTTCCATTAAGTTCTCATCTCTTAAAATGAGATACAAAATGTTTGCACATGTAGAATGAAAACATTTATGCTTTAGGAATTGTGTTATGCTAACAAAAAAACCTGTTTAATACTTCAAGAAACTCAAGGAAGACATTAGTTATTCTTCAAAATATTTTCTCTAAATTGGTTATGTTATCACTTAAAACATTTTGCATTATCATTTTCTGAACGGTTCTAGAGCTAACATGTAGGAAAAGTATGACAGAGTGCTTGATTCATTGCTCCATTGATGAACATCATGGACTTAAACATTGTAACAAAAGTCTAAGGATCCCCGATTCCATCATAGGGAGTTAGGTAGTGTTAGGTTTGCGAGCAAGTTATTAGCCATAAGTTCATCAGAGAACAGACAACAATGAATCACAGCTAGTTGGCCATTGTATGTGGTGCACCTGGAATGGGATAGCTTGTTGTTGTCAAACCAATTGTTGTCATGTTCCATGTCATTATCCTCACCTTTGGATCGATCCTTCTTGGGGTTACCTTTGAGGATATGATCTGCTATCTTATTCTCCACTGCCATCCTCTGATTTTCTTCCTTTAATTATGTTACAACCTGACCTGAATCGTGACCAGCACATAAAGAATCCCATCACCACATAAGCCTAGTAGTCATTGCATTGTACTATATGCATACTTTATTCATAAAATCTATTTTTAAATAATAAATCAAATTCTACATTTAACTTATAATAAATTTGAATAATCCTTCTTCCTCAAATAAGTCTGAGACAAAACTACCAAATTTGTTCGTCTAAAATTTTGCACCGATCAAATTGGTCCCTGTAAAAAAATAAATCTTAAATTGGTCCCTACAAAATTGAATAGTTGGACAAATTAGTCACTAAACAAAAAACTCTCAAATTAGTCCCTGCAAAAGTGAATTATCAGATAAGTTAGTCCTTCTTACCTAACTTATCAAAGGGACTAATTTGGTTGATTTTTCAATTTTATAGGAACCAATTTGTCCGACTTAAAGTTTTTACAAGGACCAATTCGATGTATTTATTTTTCAAGGATCAATTTATTCGACTATTCAATTCTGTAGGAATCAATTTAAGAGTTTATTTTTTACATGGAGTAATTTGTTCAACGCGAAATTTTATAGGGATGAATTTGATAGTTTTGTCTAAATCTGCAACTATAGTCATAACATGAATCTAATCGAGTTGCTCATTTACAAAAGAACCATGAAATATCATTTAAATACAATCAAACTAGGGTGTGGAAAATGCAAAACATGAACATATACATGTGTGTATGGTCCGAGATCCTGCTCGTCATATCACTAGAGCACTCTACCAAAACTACTTCATGGCAACGTGAAGTTCACCAACTAAAATAGACTACTACTGAGGGGGAGGAAGATAAGGATCCTAAGCTACACTTGTATCTGTGAGAAAAGGAAGAAAAAAAAGGGGTGGGTTTTGTTACAAAACTCAGTGAGTGAATTCTCACCCGTAATCCCTTTCATGGGACAATAACCAAGAAGTATGAAAATCATAATAATGCTAATAGCAATAATAATAACGATAATGAAACAAATTCTAAACTCCATTGAGTCGTAGTTAATAATGCTCTAAATTTGATAACCATACATAAGAATAATAATGATTGTTTGTAAACATCTTTATTCTCTATGGGCACCTCACTAGGTCCTAATTTGCTATGTTCTCTAGAACCTCTACCTCCATGGCCGTGAAAAGGGTTTGCTTCCATGGTTGTTAGATAAGGTTGCCTCCATGGCCGTCTAATATTATTGCCTGGTCTAATATTATTGCCTCCATAGTCGTTAGTAAATCTCATCATACATAAATCAACAAAAATAAATAAAATCAACAATACAGAAAATTCCATAACTAAAAGGTGGGTGCTCAGTCCCTTACGAACAAGAGCCCCTAAATCCTTAATACTCTAAGAGTTCTGCATTTATTTAACTCTAACAATCTGACTCTAGCATAAATGTGGTTATTGCAATTGGGCCTAAGGGATCACCTACTTGTAGGCATTCCGATTTCAAGCCTACTACATATCTGGTAGTTGCTATGAATCATACTGAATTCCGTATCTCTTGGTACCATAAAACTAAAATTCTAAATTCAAATCTCAAGTTAACATAATTTTTCATATACTTGATAAATCTAAAATCATAGCTCAAAACGCTAGGATTCCAAATTATAACATAATAGCTCTAAGATGAAGTAACATATTTATTCATAAAGCTAAACCATACCTTTCTCTATGTATTTATTCTCTCTAGATACTCCGTGCTAGGCTTTTCTCTGATTTAAACTCTATCATATAATTATCCTACTCTAAAAAAAATCATAACCACATAGCTCTTCATAATCCGGCTTTGGCTACTTATAAAAGAAATCATTTTTAGCAACAATGGTCCCATGAGTTTATGAAAATATAGTTCATGCTCTTTGAAAATCACGATCTCATCATACATTTCATGATATCTAAAAGCCATGATTTGATAAACTTAACGTAATTAACATCTATCTAAATCTCTTTGAAATATGTTCTAACATTATACATTACGCCACAATTTGAGGAAAAAACTCTAATAACTAAAAATAAAGGTCATGGGATTGAACCCGCTCACCTGAAAGGGAGAAAAGAGTGGCGCCAACACCCACTACACTCTGGGGAGTGGAAATGGTACCAAAATCTGCCATTGAAGTCACAAAACTTTATATTAAACTCTAACAATCTCTAAAGAGCTCTAATCTAACTTTAACAATATTGGGGGAGCTCCCTCACTTAACAATAATGGAGAACAATAACAACCCGAACCTAAGAACATGGAATGGAGAGAAAGAGGATGACAAACCCATAAAATCTTACCTTTGATCTCTTAGAAGAAGAAGGATTAGAGGTTGGATTGAGTGGAGGAGAGTGGGAAGGGTTTGAAGAAGAGGAGTTTTGGTTTTGGGATTGAAAAATCCTGAGTTTGTGGTATATAAAGGGGACAGGGGATCACTTAAGTGAAATGGCATCGTTTGACACTGTTTCTGCCTCACTGACAAATTGCTAGAGTTGTCAAGGCACCCGCGTCCCCCCTCAAAAACACTTATGACTGCTATAGCGGTCCAGAACTACTATAGTGGTCTATAGACCACCAAAACTACAAAACTCACTTATTGTAACCTCTATAATGGTGACAGTTTACCTAGTCTCAAGGTCCTCATTTATATTACTCTCCATTAACTTTAAAAATTAAATGTAAATAAGGAAATAGCCCCTATTTGGATTCAAATAAAATATAAAAAAAGTCAAAATCTTAACAAATCAAAATCCAAATTTTGGGTTTTAGTTCAAATCCGAGAATCTTCAAGATTTTCTAAACTTGTGGGCTAAAAATAAAGTGTTTAAGGTTTCATAAAATGCATTAAAAATCACTCTTTAACTTGTTTTTCTCTTGGGAACAATTACCGGGACTTTTGGTCCCAAGAAAGTGGCTTTATCATATAGGCTTCCAAGGAGATGTAGGATCCAGACTTAGTAAAATTCAAGACCTGGCAATAAGGGTGGATCTCGGGGGATCCTGAGGCTATACGGAAAAAGAAATCTACTGACACATGTACCTCGAGTATCACAAATTATATGATAGAGGTGAGAAGCTCCTCCATAGCAGTTGCTGACGTGTTGTGGGCATCGTCCTTTGGGTCGTTGGTGGCGTTAGCTATCGTATTACTTGCTTGAGGGGAAAGCTTGTTTATCGGGTCCCACGATGGGTGACAATGTTCTTACCTAGTTTAGTAAGGTGCAAGTGTCCTTCGAAGTCCTAAAAGCAATGAGTTGGGCAACCTACAAAGAAACTTTGATGCTCAAGTCAACCTGTGATCAAGTGTAGAGATAAAGAATGCATGTGACATCCAGTGTATGATTGTGCCCCTATTTATAGCTAGGTTACACCACAGTGAATCCATGTTGGATATTTCCTTGGACAAGGAGATTTCCTCATGATATTTTGGGAGATAGATGTATTTCAACTATAGGGAGAAACATTCTGGATTTAGGTCATTGTTGTATAGTAGAGATCTTGCTAGGAATACAGTTAATCTTTGTAAGATCTAGTCCATATCTTCGGCGAATCTCATGGGTGGTATTGCATTGTATGGTAGACTTGTGGGTCACTCAGTCGAGCTTCCAAGGAGTGGACCGATGAAATTAGTCACCAAAATAATAAACATCAACCAAATTATTTTGATTATTCAATCTTAAATATGCATTTGTCATTCTTTTTTCAACTTGTTTCCTTTACAAAAAAAGAAAAAAATCTATCCAAATCAAAATTTTGCTTCAGTCTGTTTAGAATTCAGAAGATTGTAGGTGAACTATTGAAATGATTATCCATTTTTTCAACATCAACTTATTTAGACAAAGGCCCCAATCAATAAAATTCTTAATGTTTCAATCTTTCAACTCCTCCCAATACTAAATAGTCATATTAAAGTAAAAAAAAAAAAAAAAAGCTAAAAATTGTTACGTTGCACCTAAATCAACTCATTTGTAAGCTAATCTCACATCCAACAAATTTCTGTATTATAGCTAAAAAAAATGCTAACAGGGTCATGCCAAAAAAGGATGAACAATTGATTATTAAACTCAGATAAAACACAAAAGAGTAACCTAATGATAATTCTATGACAGATTCACATATGGATGTCACGATTCGATTTGTAAACATGACCGGCATGTAAGGAACCAACCCCATGAAAGACCTTACATGAAATGCTATGCATGAAAGCTTAATAATTTCCAATAAAACATGGTTTGACTATAAATCAATTAAACCTCTTCCAAATATCATAAATCAATTCATAAATAGTATTCTAATAATAAAACAATTGCTCCCAAAATCAATTCATAAATCTATAAAACGTGATTACATAATTCTTCAAAATGAACATAAAGTATTATATATGCCTAGTCTATGAATCCTACTGCCAATGCACTAGAGCACTACTAAACATACTACCAAAATGAAGCTCACAAAAAAGAATTAGCTAATAGCTAACAATGAAGTATTTGAGAACACTCTAAGGTTACACCTGTATCTGTAGGGGGAAAGGAGAAAGCTTAATATAATCCTCAATGAGTGGATTCTCACCCATAATCACCATACATGAGACAATAAAGGAATACATAAATAGTAATACAACAACCAAAAACAAATTCTTTCATAATAATAATAATAGTAAAAATAATTTCATATATACCATACGAAAACATAACAAACATTTCAAAGAAATTTAAGGAAAGACATAAGGCTAAATAATTTATAAAAGTTATGCTCAGTGCTTTGTGAATAAGAATATCTAATTAAGATTTTAACAGTCATTCACAAGTTGTGTCCCTCGTAGACTAATTTGAGTAAAGGGTGATTTCCCCTCATTGGTGACTTGATATACCAAGGTTAATGAATCAACTATCAATAATTCACAACTCTATTTCTCTCTATTTTCTATCCAAACATTAGTCACAATTTAGTGCTTTCTATCAATGCTACGGGGAAACTAAAGTTTTGAAACAAAAACCTCAATTTTGTGCTTTCCATCACCTCTATAATTCATATTCTATTTTCTAAAATACACAGTTTCATCTCATGATTATTTGAAAACAGTTTAAAAGGCATACAATCATTGACAATGGTCCCATGTATTTTTCACAAAGTCATGCTCTTTCATGGAAGGCTATAAAATCATTATTTTTCTAAATTCAGGGAAAGTATGTACGATTCATAGAAATTATTCATAATGGAAAAAAATAAAGTCATAATCACTTGAAAGGATTAAGAGAGAGGTGCCAACACCAACAATGCTCCGCAGAGCAAGAATGGCACCAACTTGTGCCATAGAATCAACAAAAACCCATGAACAATCATAAACACAATAGGACATCTCTAAGGACACTAGGATAGTAAACAAATGTGAGAAAATCATGTTGATAGATAGCCTAGCTCATAAATATGGAAGAATAAGGGAGGAACTAAGCATAATCATCAACAATCTCTTATCTTTGAGCTCTAAAGAGGAATGAAATGGAGGAGAAAAAGTGGGTGGAGGGGAGGTAAAATGAGGCTAAGTCTCAAATTTGAGAGTAAGAAATCGGTTATGATGTGTTTATATAGGGTAGGGACTCATTTAATGAAACTACATCATTTTGGGTATGAACAATGTCAAGGGCACTACTATAGCAGTTAATCACTGCTATAGCGGTCACCAGAAGACAAACCCTGAGTTCTACACCACTAACCACTATAGCAGTTTGAAAAATACATATTTTTGCATTTTAAATACTTCCTGTATTTTAGGGGGTTTTCCAAGGTACCCTAAGATTGTATTAGGCTTAATGAATGACATGTGAACCTAAGGCACCACAATGGATATCCTCTTATACAGAGCGAAGACCCATTTAGACACAAATAAAATATTACCAAGGGATTTTACCTCTATAACAAGGACCCCAAAAAAGCAACGTGTAACTTAAAATATTACCAAGAGATTTTCCCTGGGTAATGAGGACCCCAAAAACACAACATTTCAATGAAAAGGTTATCGAGGGATTAGTTCCCTCGATAGCTCTAGCACCCAAAATGGCAACATATATGGCGCCTACATTATAGAGGAATGTTCCCTTAGTATCCCTTGCACCATTTTTTAGGAAAAATCTCTTGATAAGAGCTAAACCCAACAAAAAAATAATAATTTTGGCTAAATTTTCATCTTTTCCCTCGCAAAATCCCCTAGTAATACCAAGGATGAATTCCTCAGTATCCTATGTATTTGTTAGTGGTTTTACCGACTTGAACAGAATTTTCTCAAATAGAAAGACACCTATGATTTTGATAAAGAGAAAAAAAAAACTCTAATTATACACCCATATCTTACAATTAGGCCTTGCTGTTTGGAACAAATTTTTTTTGTTTTTATTTTTGTTTTTTAAAACTATTTTAAAAATAAAGTTTGGAAATAGTTTTTTAGTAGTAAAACACAAAACAACATATGTTTGGATACTCATTTTTAAAAAAAAACCCACCCCATTTTTCCAAAACCATTGCAACACTGCTAAGAGCAAGAATAGGGGGCTGCTCACAATGGTAGGAGGGGCGGCGGGAGGGCTATGTCCATTGCAGATCTGCGATGGCTTCACATTGACATCATTCGTTGCATATCCGCGGTGGCAACCGGTGGTGGAGACACGGCTAAAGCAAAAATGCGAATGGGATCAGGTTGAGGCAGAGGTGAAGTTGCGACTAAAACAAAAACACAAAAGCGAAGGCAGAGGTCGCTGGGGCTTGGTCATGGAGGTCGCCGGGTTTGGATTGCGAGGTCGTCGGTGCTGGATCACAGAGGTTCGTCGGCAAACGGGGGAGCACAAAGGTGGATAGAGGAGTTGCACTAGAGGAGGAAAAGGTGGGAGGAGTTGTGTGAGTGAAGAAGTGAAGATCAATCAAACTATTTTTGGAAACATCTAAAAATTGTTTTTCTTTTTTTCTTTAAAAACTCATTATGTGTTGTTCAATTTTTAAAACCAACATAGAGAAAACAACTTCCCAAACAGGTTTTTTTGATCTTTTTTTTTTAAAACCAAAAACTATTTTATAAAATTGTTTCCAAATAGGCCCTTGCTTTTTTATTGATAAAATGTTATAGAAAATTAATAGAAACTAAGATAAGGTAGACTAAGAAACTACAAGCTAAAAGGCAAGGCTAAAACTAAAAACTATTACTAATAATTTTTCTCCTGTTACATTTCGTACCAAATTATTACATATATTATGCGGGAATTTTTACCCGAATAAAATAAGAAAAAACAATAATTATGTGAATAAATGGAAAAAAAACATTAATTACCAAAATGAGCCGTTAGTGGTAGGCATGAATACGCATGGGATTCATGCGTATTCATAAACAGTATGAATACGCATAGGACCCATGCGTATTCATGTTGTAAATGAATACACATGAAGCTCATGCGTATTCATGCTGTTTATGAATTCGAATGATGCCCATGCGTATTCTGGACACTATAAAAACTAAATACGCTTCAGCCTGAAGCGCATTCACTATTCATTTTGTCACTTTCTCACTATCCTCCTATTATTATGGCGAATAATCTTTACTGCTTGGATGATGTTCACATAGCTGCAAAACTTGATAACCAAGTATTTATTATTTAAGTTTTAGAATGCGAAAATAGTTTAGTTTAGTTTATGGATTTAATAATTGGTAGATATTATCGCAAATAGGTATTATTGCAATTAGTGTGATATATTTTAAGTTAGGTTAGTTTAGTTAGAAAAATAGAAATATGCTTAGTTTAAAAATATTGAAAGTTAGTAGAATTTAAAATATTTAAATGCTAAGTTTATTTTATCTTAGGTAATTAATATAGTTTGGTTTATTGTTATTTAATTAGTGTAGCTTTTTTGATTAATTTAGTTATTTATAAAGCTAGTTTAATTTAATATTTAAAAGTTATTTTAATTTAGTTTATTTCATTAATGTAGTTTTTTGTTTTGGTTTAAGTAAGTATAAATTAGTTAAGTTTATTGTATTAATTTAGGTAAGTTTATTTAATTAGTGTAGTTTATCTGCTTAAGTAAGTTATTTAAAGCTAGTTTAATTTAATTTATTTAAAGTTGTTGTGATTTAGTTTATTGCATTAATTTAGTTAAGTTTATTTAATGAGTGTAGTTTATTTGATTAGTTTAGTTATCTAAACCTAGATTAATTTAATTTATTTAAAGTTAATGTAGTTAATTTATTTCATTAATTTACTTAAGTTTATTTAATTAGTGTAGTTTATTTGATCAGTTTAGTTATCTAAACCTAGATTTAATTTATTTAAAGTTATTTTAGTTAATTTATTTCATTAATTTTGTTTTATTTATGTATAAGTTAGTATAGATTAATTAGTTAAGTTTATGTGATTAATTAAGTTAGTTAAAGCTTGTGTAATTTAATTATTTTAAAGTTATTTTTGTTGAGATTAGTTGATTAATTTAGTTAGTTTAGTTATGTTTTGTTTAAGTTAGTATAATTTAATTAGTTAAGTTTATTTAATTAATTTAGCAAAGTTTTTTAAATTAGTGTAGGTTATTGATTAGGTCAGTTAATTAATCAAATATTTTAATTTATTTAAAGTAGTTTCAGTTTAGTTTATTTCATTAATTTAACTTTGTTATTTTTGTATTTAAGTTAGTATAGATTAACTAGTTAAGTTTATTTCATTAATTTAGTTAACTATAGTTAATTAGTGTAGTTTATTTGATTAGTTTAGTTATTTGAACCTAGGTTAATTTAATTTTTTGTGTAACGCCCCGATTTTTCTGCTAGAGTGAAAATGACCAAAATGCCCCTGAGGTCATTTTCAGCCCGGAATTCGAGGAAAGCCGATCCGGCAGTACTTGAAGGGCAAACTCAATGTTGGAAGGGGATTAGATGACTTGTATACCTTCCCGGGATTGAAAATCTCGTTTTTCGAGTTTTCGGGTCAAAATGACCAAAATGCCCCTGCGGTGTTTTACCCGTTTGCAAGTTCCGGATGAACCCGAAACTTCTCCAGATGATTTTAAAAGGCGTTTTTATGTAGACTGTGACTTTAGTTTTGATCCCGGAGGTCCCGGGCGAAATTAGTGCAAAATTACGGTTTTGCTCCTAGTTTCGTGTTTTTAGGCTTAATCGCGTGATTAAGCAAACCTAAGCAATATTAGGCTCTAATCGAAGGTTAATTAATTTCCTTAATTAATATTGAGTCAAAATAATTTATTAAAGTTGATTAGAACCTAAAAGTGCTTAATTACAACTTAAATCATATTTTTATTTCAAAACTCCTAGTCATGGAATCTTGAATAGTGTTTTCTCTTTCCAATTCCTTAAATCATGGAATTGTGTTACACATTGTTTATTCATAAATGAGTTTAAAATTCTTTAATGATGTATGAGCACTCCTAATCTTGTCATAAAATCCTTAAAACACATTCTTAGTTACCTAAACTTAAGCTTAATTATTCCTAACCTTGTACCTAAGCTAATACACATTTAAACCTACCATTAACACCCAATTAAATGATCAAAACTCACCTCCCCTTTGCTGTACTAGACCTGGCCGTGCACTCCCTTCTCCCATATGCATCACATGTTCAATTTTTCGACACTCCAAGACCATACCTCAAGTCACATACACTATACCTTGTCATAACTTTCAATCAAGCTTGAATTTCCACATGAACAAATAATTAAAACAACCCATTTTTCCCATTTATTTGTGGCTGGAAAAGTTCCAGCCATGTCAAGGTTCTAGAAGCCTAATTTCATCAAAAATTGATAGGAAATTAACTCACATCAAGCCATACTTTGTAGCATAGCTTCCATAATTCAAACCATGCTTGAATGACCTTGTGTAAGAGATATTTTTCTCTCCCTTTTTCCCCTCAAAAGCCACGGCCACATCTCCCCTTGGTAAGCCCCATGGTTTCATTTTTCTATTAATAGGATGCTTGTGATAGCTTAGTTGCACTTTGCTAAGTTTAGAATTCTAGAGTTGTCTTGTTAGTTCTTTTCTTTTCTCTCAAAGTTCCAAGAGAGTTCTTCCTTTCTTTTCATCTTCATCTTCATCCTCTCCTCATCTCATCATCATCTCTCAACCTTGAAACACCACCCCATAGCCTTGAACCATCATCAAACCTCTCAAACACCACACCTCAAACACAACCTCACTTGAAACACTTGCCTCTTGGAGGAGCTCATCATCTTGTTTTCCTTTTCAAAAGTTCAAAGATTTCATCTTCACTCTAGGTAGGAGTGTTTTCCAAACTTTGTTCCTTGAAAAAAAATGAGTTTCTCTAGCTTTCTCTTGGATTTCTTTTGAAACTTTTTCTTGGTTCTTTGTTTTCCTTTCATTTCGGCCATGAGGCCTTGATTATGAGCATGATAGCTTGATGGTGAGAGTTTCTAGATGATGACCTTGTGTTCATCTCAAAGAAATCTCTAAAGCTTGAGTTTTCCTTTTCTTATAACTTCATCTATATGGTATCTAGCTCACATGGTTTTTCAACTTAAGAAAATTAATCTAAGGATTTCTAAAAGCTCAAGCCTACCCTTGTCAACCTTAAAGTTGGCCAGCACGTTCTAGAGATCTTTCTCTAGATAGGGGTTTTGGGTATTTAATAAAGAACTTGACTTAGTTTCACTTTCTTTTCTTGTAAGGTTTTCGGTTTTGGTATTTTGATCCTTGAGATTTGGTTTTGTTTTGTTTTGGAAGTTTATTTACTTGAGCTTGAGGATGTTGTTCAAGAACCTCATTGTTCCTTTGAGAACTCAGTTCAAGAACTCTAAAGCTCTCTTTGTAATGAGAGGTATGATGGGTTGTTAATTTGTTAAAATCTTGAATGAGCTCTAGCTAACCATAAAATGAACCTTGCATCATGTTTACTTTTATGCTATGCACATCATGTCTACTTTCCTTGCTATCACTAAGTATCAAGATAATAAGTGGACCTTGCATTATCATGTTTATATTTCAAGCTATGCATTACCATGTTTATATTTCAAGTTCTCACTTAATCCCCAAGATAATAATGGGTTGCATTCATATTTATTTTGTGCTATCACTTTACTTTCTAATGGAACCTAAAATAAGTGCATGAGCATGTTATTTTTATGTCATCACTTAAATGAACCTAGAGCTCAAAGACTTGCCCGTTGTTGTCTCAAACAAAGGTCTAAAAATATTCATTTCCTTCGGTTCATATTTCGGCCCTAAGGGGTCTTGATGTTTCTAAGTATTGAAAGCTATGTTTTATAATTTTTCCAAGCTTTTATGAGTTTAAGGAATGCATAGAACTAAGTTTTATGAATTTAGAACCTCTTAAGACAAGTTTGATTTAGCTACTGCCCTCATAAATATTTTGATGATTTTAGATGTTAAAAATGTTTATAAATAAGTTTTGAAAGTTTTAAAAAGGTTCCAAGAGAAACTAGTATTTTATGTGCTTTAGAAAATGTGTTTGATGCCTTTAAATGGAGATGTTTGTTTCGGTTCTGCCTTGCTATGTTATGCCACTTTATGAGCTGTTTTAATGGTGATAATATGCTTATGTTTGAGTATAATTAATGTTAAGGCTCATATGTGAAAGATAAGAGAAGTTAGTAACTAGAAAAGAATTAATTTGAGAGTTCTAGATCCCTTAATGATTGAATTTTCTAGATTCTGCCCAGCAAGGTTTAGTAATGCTAATCATGGATTTAAATTAGTTTAAATGTGTAGGAATGACTCATAAATGGTTTGGGACTTGATCTTGATGCCTTAGGAGCAAACCGGACTTAGAAAGGGTCATTGTTGTGACTCCTAGGTACCCGTAAAATTAGGATTATGATTTATGCATTCTTGAGGTTTAGAGATGTTCTTGATCATAGTGTGAGGTGAGAAATACTTAGTTAAGACCTTATAAGTTCCCGAGAGCTTAGGTTTGATGATTTATAACTTAGAATGTGAGTGGAGGACCGTAAGGGTCAATGCATAAGACACTAAAGAGTTGTTAATGTTATGATGTGTTGTATGATGCAATGATATGATGAGATGTGCTTGATGCATGAGAAAATGATTGATGAAAATGTTAAAGTTTATCATAGCATGAGTTTTCATGAGAACATGTTGTGTAAATTAGCTTGTGGTAGTTTGAAGGAAATTCGGTTTAACAGCTGCTATGCTGCCGAATTTCCGTCAAACCTTAAGGGGTTGAAAGAAATGTTTATGAGTACCATATGAGTTGAAAGCCCTGGGTGACACCGGTTCGGCCGAGCACCCTCAGGAGATTTTTATGTGACAAAGCATTGAGACGCGCTTCCCCCGAGGAGGTGCCGGTTCGGCCGAGTACCCCCGGGAGGAGACAAATCCGTGAGGGTATGAGTAGATGCAGCCTACCAAAGCAGACAAATTGCGAGGCCATGCGTGGCTAGCAAAGCGTTTCAAAGAGGGTATATCCTAGAGAGAGGTGATCCTCGCTTCTACCCGCACTTAAGTAGTCGGGATTATTATTTATGTTTCGCTTATTCAAGATAATAAGCAAGAGCTAGTGACGACTAGCTGAGGTATGAGCTCATAACCTAGTTATTTTTAGGGTGGCTTATATGCTAAAGTACCATGATTGATGTCACGAAGTTGAGAAATGATTCACCTGGAAAGTTATATGCCCTTATGCCACATGGATTATGTTTATATGCTTTGATGTGTTGTCTTATATGTTCAAGTATTGCCATGCATCCACGATATAACATGTTGCATTCATAACATCAAGATGCATGCTAAAAGGAATGGACCTTGGATAATTAATTTGATAAATCCTAAAATTGAACCTTATATGCATGATCACTATTTTATAATTAAACCCAAGATTCCTGAGGATGTGTACGATGTAACCCTAGGGTAGGAGACTCCTACTGAGATTTCTTTAGCAAGATTTCTCACTCCTCTCTCTCTTTCCTTCCGTCACATCTTCAGAGAGCGATGGCGACGTTCGTGCTTTTCATTGATATGCCAGTATGGGAGATACACTTCGACCCGGACCACCATTCATATCACCTTGAGGGTCGATGTGCCGTTCGTGTTTTTGTGTACATGGGACGACCTTTCGCTTATCCAGTTTCGAGCTACCAGTTCACTCTTACTACGCCCTTCGGTAATGACGACATGATCTTCGAGCGCACCCGCCCGCGTGAGGAGCAGTTGCGACGTGCCCATACCTCAGCCTCCACCATCCGAGATTTCCCGGAGTACGTACCTCGCTCGAGGAGATCCGAGACTGACCCATCCGAGGATTGGCCGACGCATGTTCCTTCAGAGGGTTCAGCCCCTTTTCCCCGATCCTGACATATGGGGAGTGAGGAGACTGTGGTGCAGCCGCGCCTGGCGAGGAGAGCCGAGATACGTCCGCATCAAGGAGCCCACATTCAGCCACCTCGTGTGCCTTTCACGTTGCATTGGCCCACACAGGAGGAGATAGAGTGTTTCCCAGGTTACCTGCCTCTATCACCCGAGGACCACCGACGTCACTAGTTCCCGATGGAGAGCCTTGCGAGTACTCGAGCTTTTATGAGGATCTTCCCCTTCGGTCGTACCTTTTGGGATGGCTGTGTAGTTTGTACTCATAGCCTAGTAGGAGGGTAGCGTTTTGGGTTTTTCTATCTTCATGTTGAACCATGTACTTTGCTATCTGTTGTATTTCCTTTTCCGTGTATTTCAAGCTCTACCCGTTTCTATAAGGGTATGACTAGTTATGTACTTTAACTACTTTATTATTAATGAAATGTTTCTGTTGTCTTCATGATTTATGATCTTCTTATGTATGTTTATTTTACATGGTTGTTTATGATTGTTACGCGTACTTTACGTTTCCGTTATTCGATTGGTTAAGCTCGCGGCTCTCACTTTATTTTATGTTTTCAAAAAAAAATTTACCCGTAATTTCCGCAAAGTATTTTAAAGAAAGAATGAGACTATGAAATAATAGCCTAATGTTTAACCTAATGTGTTCTAGAAAGTTCGGTTAAAAGTTAGGGTGTTACATTTTGAAAGTTACTTTAGTTTAGTTTATTTCATTAATTGAAAGTTACTTTAGTTTAGTTTATTTTAGTAATTTAGTTTAGTATAGTTTAGTTTATAAATTTGAAGTTATTTTAGTTTAGTTTATTTTATTAAAGTTATTTAAATAATTTAAAGTTTTTTTTTATTATGGTTTGAGATTTGTAAACATTTGCATTTCATTTGTGTAGCCACATCGAGTACTACAACCGAGACGCTGTGGAGCACTGACTCCCCATCCACGTATGGAGTACTTTTTACGACAGGCAGGTTTCTGGGAGGTTGCCAACTTTGGCAACTTCCATTATGACTCAGCTTTGATTAATGCATTAGTAGAGAGGTGCCGTCCGGAGAGGCCACTATTACACTGCAGAATGTTGCCATGCAGCTAGGATTGAGGGTGGACGACGATGCCGTTAGTGGCAGTATGGGGGCATGGGAGAGATGGCACTAGCAGAGCACTTGGGATATCTACTGGGATCTATTAGGTGTGGTCCCCGATCAGACAGATCGCCATGGGTCTTACGTGAAGCTGAGTTGGCTGAAGAAGACCTTCAGATCTGAGTCATTTCCTGCGGATGCGGATGATGTAGTTGTGCTGAGGTGGACGAGGGCATACCTATTAGAGCTGATTGGAGGATTCTTATGTCCAGACAAGTCATCCTCACGGGTTCATCTCAAGTGGTTGCCCCTACTCCACGATTTGAGATTCTTGGTCCGGTCTGATTGGGGATCAGCAGTGTTAGCTTGTTTATATCGCAGCCTTTGTCGGGCTGCGAATGCTCAAGCTGCTAACATTGGAGGGTGTGCAGCGCTATTGCTATCATGGGCATATTACCAAATCCCCTCACTGAACCCAGGGTACGACCAGGGAATTACATTTCCACTAGCCTCGAGGTATACAGTTTCTTCCACCCCATCAGTTACATGTTTGTCTTGTTTGGTGTCTTTATGTTTATGGTTAATTAATTATGAATGATTTTTGTATATCACGTGGCGCGGATTGAGGCTTACATCAGACAGGGATGCTGATAGGCTGGTGGCCTTTAGGGCACAACTTGATGCCATTCCCATCGATGGGGTAAGTAATCGTAAGTAATTTAATTATTTCAAATGTATATTATATGGTTACACAAAAGTTTAACATAAATTATAAAATTTTGCAGTTTCAGTGGCTTCCATATGAGGATGCGAGCATCATTGCTATCACACCGGCACATGTGTATGGCGGTGCTGGTGTGTGGGCTTCGGTTACCGCACTCATATGTTTCGAGATTGTGGAGTGGCACTAGCCTGACCGTGTCATGCGGCAGTTCCAGTGTATGCAGTCTGTTCCATATGCTCCGTTGAACATTGACAGACTGCATGCTATGGATGGTCACAGCAATGATAAGGTTTGGTGGCCAGACAGGCATGCGAAGTACCACGGGTATTGGATGGCTCGGGAGCAGCGCGTTGTTGCTGGGGCTCACACTGATCATATGCTTCCATCTGCCGAGTATCTCAGCTGGTACTTGGGGATAGCACGGAGATTTTTATCCCCCGACACGGAGCTGCAGGACCCTAGGCTATCGCAGGTGCCACGGGATCTCCCACCGGATACAGGCCCAGCACCATTTGTCCCCCGAGCCACAGATGCTCCCGATCGCCGACGAGTGTGGCATCGTGCACGAGCAGGTACTCGCTCTTCCCAGCGACACATCCCGCATGATGTCGGAGATGCTGGAGATGATGCTGGAGGTGGTGATGAGGGTGGAGACGGAGATGGTGGTGGAGGTGCTGGAGGTGGTGATGGGGGTGGTGGGGGTGGGGGAGGTGGAGGTCATGGAAGAGGTGGAGGGAGTTCAGGTGGAGGTGGAGGGACTGCTGGTGGAGGTTGTGGAGAGAATAGAGCTGGAGGGGAGGCTCGGGATACCGGGGGAGGAGTGTATGTCCCTGCTGGTGATGGTGGGGACTCCTATTGCTACACCCCCACAATAGATGACTTGTTCGGGGCAGGCATTAGTCAGTAGGAGTTTGATGACATGCAGTCTTTCCTCGATGCTCCCACGCCCCCGCATTTGATCGCAGCACCTGGTTCAGGTTCGGGTCCTCGACAGGACATGGATTTGAACATGCCCAGTTATGATCTGTTCAGGGATGAGCCTCTACCTGAATCTGCACCTCCGGAGATTGTCGAGCCATCGCAGCAGCCTAGCCAGACATCAGCACCAATGACACCCGTAGTCCCGATCCCCCATCCGGATGATGATGCGCCGGAGGAGCAGCCGCAGATTGTCCCGAGGCGGAGACTTGCACGACAAGTTCAGCCCAGGCATTGTCATTTCGGATGTGAGCTCCCAGCACCTAGGAGAGATAGGGATGAGGGCGCTAGTTAGTTTTTTTGTAGTTTATTTTTACTTATGTATATATTGTATTCATTCAGTGTAAAGTTTTACTGTTATGATATATTTCCATTACTATTTGTATGTACTGTTCTTAAATTGTAGATTGTATTACAATTTTATCACCATTGTATATGGTTGTTAAGCCGTTGGGTAATAGATGTTGCATGTTATCGATTACTATTGATTTAATTACGTCGTGTATATCAACACTTATTTCGATGAACACATATAAGCATCATTGAGTAATATGCATGAGAATACAACTAATTCATAATTAATTTCATATTTCGTCAAACATAAACATTGTTGAAACTAGCACATATCAAACTAACACAATAACGAAATAAAAAGCATAGTCATCAAACTACAATCTCAACACATGAACAAACACATGCTGAATAAGATTTAGCCATGCTGGGATGAGGATGAAGGTAGCAAGTTTGGGCACTGTAACACCCTAATTTTTAACCCAATACTCTAAAACATATTAGGCTACTCATTAGGTTATTACTTCTTAGTCTCAAATTTTTATTAAAATACTTATCGGAAATTACGAGTAAATTTTTCTTTTTGAAAACATAAACAAAGTGAGAGCCACGAACTTAACTAATCGATCGACAGAAACATAAAACACGCGTAACAATTATCAGAACTCATAAAGTAGAGCGTATAACCAAAGAACAACAATCATGATAACAACGAACACATTCCATTAATAACATAATTTACGTACATAAGTAGTCATACCCTCATAGGGACAAGCAGAGCTTGTAATACAACAAAAAAGGAAGTACAACAGAAAACTAGAAAGCAGAAATAAACCATAACTACTCGAGTGCACCTATGGTGAATAACCTCAAAAACAAAAGAAGGTTTATCCACTTTACATGTGGTGTGTGCACTAAGCCTCCCCTACGACGTCAACTACTAGAATCCGGAAAATGGTGGAGTGTAACCGATTCATGGACGCAGAGCAGCAGGAGTGGGAACACGTGAAGACTGAGCGTGGGCTCCTCGGTAGGGGCGCCTCTTGGCTCGCCTCGCTAGCCTCGGTTGCGTAACTGTCTCCTCGCTCACATCGCGCACGAACTGAGGTGTAGGAGCAGAACTCTCACTATACAGGTGCGTCGGTGGGTCCTCGAATGAGTTATCCTCCGAACTCGGGGATCGAGGCACATAGTCCTGGAAGTCCCGAGGCATTGAACCACCAGTATACATCCACAGAATCCTCTCGTCTCGCGTCTGGGCGCGCTCAAAAACCATCGCGTCGTCGTAAGGTGACATCGGGGAGAAACAGTAGCTCTGTACAGGATATGCAAAGGGGCGTCCAAGGAACATGAAAACTCGCACGGTACACTGCCCTTTAAAATGATATGAGCCCTGGTCTGAGTCATAGTGGACCTCCCAAGTAGGCGTGTCAATAAAAACCATAAATGTCGCCATCGGTCTCTGAAGATGTGACTAAAGAAAGAAGAGAGATGACTGAGAATTCTTGTTAAAGGATCTCAGTAGGAGTCTTCTATCCTAGGATTACGTCATACACATCCTCAGGAACCTTGGGATTTAATTATAAAATAGTGATCATGTATATAAGGTTCAATTTAGGGTTTCTCAAGCTAACTATCCAAGGTCCATTCCTTTTAGCATGCATCTTGATGTTATGAATGCAACATATTATATCATGGATGCATGCCAATACTTGAGCATATAAAACAACACATCAAAGCATATAAACATAAACCATGTGGCATAAGGACATATAACTATCAAGTGAATCATTTCTCAACTTCGTGACATCAATCATGGTACTTTAGCATATAAGCCACCCTAAAAATAACTAGGTTATGAGCTCATACCTCAACTAGTCGTCACTAGCTCTTGCTTATTATCTGAATAAGCGAAACATAAATAATAATCCCGACTCGCAAGTACGGGTAAAGGGCAGGGATCATCTCTCTCTGGGGTTACCCTCTTTGAAATGCTTTGCGGGCATTAAGCCACAGCAATTTGTCCGCTTTGGTAGGCTGCATTTACTCATACCCTCACGGATTTGTCTTCCCTAGGGGTGCTCGGCCAAACCGGTGTCACCCAGGCGAGCACGTCTCAGTGCTTTGTCACATAAAAATCTCCTGGGGGTGCTCGGCCGAACCGGTGTCACCCAGGGTTTTCAACTCATATGGTACTCATAAACATTTCTTTAACCCTTTAAGGTTTGACGAAAATTCAGCAGCATAATAGCTGTTAAACCGAATTTCCTTCAAACTGCCACAAGTTAATCCACACATCATGTTCTCATGAAATCTCATGCTATGATAAACTTTAACATTCATCAATCATTTTCTCATGCATCAAGCACATCTTATCATATCATTGCATCATACAACACATCATAGCATTAACAACTTCTTAGTGTCTTATGCATTGACCCTTAAGGTCCTCAACTCACATTCTAAGTTATAAATCATCAAACCTAATCTCTCAGGAACATATAAGGTTATAACTAAGTCTTCCTCACTCCATACTATGATCAAGAACATCTCTAAACCTCAAGGATGTAGAATTCATAATCCTAACTTTACGGGTACCTAGGAGTCACCACAATGACCCTTTCTAAGTCCAGTTGGTTCCTAAGGCATCAAGATCAAGTCCTAAACCATTTATGAGTCATTCCTACACATTTAAACTAATTTAAATCCATGATTATCATTACTAAACCTTGCTGGACAGAATCCATAAAATTCAAACATTAAAGGATCTAGAACTCTCAAATAAATTCTTTTCTAGTTTCTAACTTCTCTTATCTTTCACATATGAGCTTTACCATCAATTATACTCAAACATAAGCATATTATCATCATTAACACAACTCATACAGTGGTCATACAAGGCAAGGCAGAACCGAAACAAACATCTCCATTTAAAGGCATCAAACACAATTTCTAAAGCACATAAAATACTAGTTTCTCTTGGAACCTTTTTAAAACTTTCAAAACTCATTTATAAACACTTTTATCATCTAAAATCATAAAAATATTTAAGAGGGCAGTGACTAAATCAACTTTGTCTCAAGAGGTCCTAAATTCATAAAACTTAGTTCTACATATTCCTTGTACTCAAAAAAAGCTTAGAAAATTTATAAAACATTGTTTTCAATACTTGGAAACATCAAAACCTCTTAGGGTCGAAATATGAACCAAAGGAAATAAATATTTTTAGACCTTTGTTTGAGACAACAATGGGCAAGTCTTTTAGCTCTAGGTTCATTTAAATGATGACATAAAAATAAACATGCTCATGCACTCATTTTAGGTTCCATTAGAAAGTAAAGTGATAGCATAAAATAAATATGAGATGCACATTATTATTATCTTTAAGATTTAAGTGAGGACTTGAAATATAAACATGATAATGCATAGCTTGAAATATAAATATGATAATGCAAGTTCCTTTATTATCTTGATACTTTGTGATAGCAAAGGAAGTAAACATGATGTGCAAAGCATAAAATAAACATGATGCAAGGTTCATTTTATGGTTAGCTAGAGCTCATCCAAGACTTTAACAAAATAACAACCCAACATGTATCTCATTACAAAGAAAACAAAGAAAACAAACTTTCTAAACAAACAAAACCTCAAAGATCAAAAAGGAAATGGAAAATCGAAATATTAAAGAAAAGGAAACAAAGAACTGAAATCAAAATAGCAAGAAAAGAAAATGTGTTCTTGAGTAAAAATCATGTTTGAGTTAGAAAATGAAGTTGAAACTCAAAGAAAGTAAAACCTCAAGCTCTAGAGGTTCCTTTGAGATGAACACATAGTCATCATCTAGGAGTCCTCATCATTGAGCTATCATGTGCTCATCAAGGCCTCATGGCCGAAATCTCAAAGAAAGAACAACAAAGGAAGTTCCAAAAAGAAAATCCAAGAGAAAGCTAGAAAGAACTCATTTTCAAGAAAACAAAGTTTGGAAAACACTCCTACCTAGAGTGAAGTTAAAAAGCTTGAACTTTGAGAAAAGAAAACAAGATGATGAGCTCCTCCAAGGGCTTGATGGTTTCGGCTAAAGGGAGATAAGGAGGTTGGAGTTGTGTTTGAGATGAGGTTGTGTTTGAGGTGAGGTGTTTGAGAGATTTGATGGTGGTTTAAGGCTTTAGAAAAGTGTTTAAGGGCTAAGAGATAATGATAAGATGAAGAGATGAAGAGATGAAGAGAGGATGAAGATGAAGAGTAAGAGGGAACTCTCTTAAGACTTAGAGAGAAAAGGAAAAGAACTCACAAATGCTTAAAGTGCTCAAACTTACCAAATGAACCAAAAGTGACACAAGTTCATCTAAGGCACCTATTTATAGGAAAACAAAACAATGAGGCTCACCAAGGGGGGGAGTGGCCATAGATTTTGAGGGGGAAAGGAAGAGAAAATATCTCTTTGATTGTGTTATACAAGCATGGTTTGAAGTATGGAGTTCATGACACAAAGCATGGGTTCAAGTATGGGTTTTTGAGTGAGCTTTTCTTTTAATTGTGAATGAAATTAGGCTTCTAGAAGTGAGACATGGCTGGAAGATTTTCAGCCACAAATAAATGGAGGAATTGATTTATTTCTATTGGTTATTCATTAGGAAAAGCAAGCATGATTGAAATTGTGACAAGGTATGACAAGTTTGGTGATTTGAGGTTATTTTTCTTCAAGTTTTGAAATGAAATAATTCATGAAAATGGGGGTGAGGGCTAGCGCAAATCTGACCAAAAAATGGGGGAAAGAAAGGCTTCTAGATGTTGTCCTTGGAAGCATGGATGAAAGCATGGTTTGTATGACTCAAAGTATGGTTTGTGTAAGGTCAAAGCATGGCTCCTTGTGTAAGAAAAATTCACACATGTGATGGATAAATGGGAGGCATGGCTTCAGCCAGATTGGGCAGAAAAGAGAGATGAAAAATCTTCCATGTAATTGGGTGTTAATGATAGGATTAAGTGTAGGTTAGCTTAGGTACAAGGTTAGGAGTAATTAAGCTTAAGTTTAGGTAACTAAGTATGAGTATTAGAAATTTTATGACAAGATTAGGAGTGCTCATACATCATTAAAGAATTTAAAACTCATTTGTGAATAAACAATGTGTAACACAATTCCATGATTTAAGGAATTGGAAAAAGAAAACACTATTCAAGATTCCATGACTAGGAGTCTTGAATTTAAAATAAGATTTTAAGTTGTAATTAAGCAATTTTAGGTTATAATCAACTTTAATAAATTATTTTGACTCAAAATTAATTATGGAAATTAATTAACCTTCGATTAGAGCCTAATATTGCTTAGGTTTGCTTAATCACGCGATTAAGTGTAAAAACACGAAACTAGGGGCAAAACCGTAATTTTGCACTAATTTCGCTCGGGACCTCCGGGACCAAAACTAAAGTCATAGAATACATAAAAACACCTTTTAAAACTATCTAGAGAAGTTTCGAGTTCATCCGGCACTTGCAAACCGGTAAAACACCGCAGGGGCGTTTTGGTCATTTTGACCCGAAAACTCGAAAAAACGAGATTTTCGATCCCGGAAAGAGACACAAGTCATCTAATCCCCTTCCAACATTGAGTTTGCCCTTCGAGTACTGCCGGACTAGCTTTCTTCGAATTCCAGGCCGAAAATGACCTCAGGGGCATTTTGGTCATTTTCACTCTAACAGAAAATCGGGGCGTTACAGGCACGTTCTTCTGGTATGACCTTCATTTCTACATAACCCACATCGCTTCGGTTGGTTGTCTCCACTTCATCCATTTCATTACGAATTCTTGTAGAAACTGGACGACCCTCATTAGATCTTTTGAGTGCTGGATCTGGACGTATCGGGAGTCCAGTGTATAGAGGCCAGAGATGTTCGTCTGCAATGGGTGTGAACTCCAACTTATAGACCTTGTCAACCCATTCCATGCTGTATACAGGATGCGTGAAAGACCCCCACTCAACTCGTGCAGCATGACAGACAGCAATAGCATGCCAGCATTGGGTAATGTAATGCCTGGAAAGACCCACAGTCGCAGCGTCACTCTCCCAAATGCACCCTGTAATCTTTTGTTACATGTTCTCCCCTTTCTGTAACCAAACATGAGATCATATCTCGTGTGAAAGGGGTAACAGACATCTTCTCCAAGTATTGCTTGTTCTCATCAATCGCTCGCAACACATGCTGTGACCATCTTTGTCCCCTTGCAATTTGGGCCCATGCCTGACCCCCCCTCTCAACAAATAATCGAGCAAAGCGAAAATATGTGGACTTCACTATGGCAGTGATGGGAAAATTGCGGGTACCCTTCATGACAGCATTAATACACTCAAAAAGGTTGGTGGTCATATGACCAAACTGTTGACCCTCATCAGCATACTGGGCCCATTTTTCCCGTGGAATTTGATCAGCCCATTCAACCATTTCATGTTTTTCATCCCTCAGTCGGCCATAATAATACACAAAATCCGAATGAGTCCTTGAATATGCTGCATTTATCAGAATTCTTTTCGCATCCTTATTCTTAAACTGTCTAGCAAAGTTTGACGCAATGTGACGAATGCAATATACTTGATAGGCCATTGGAGGATGCCACCCACTACCCTCGGCCTCTATAGCAGATATAATAGACACATCCCTGTCAGAAACAATGAGAATACCTTCTTGGGGCGCCACATGTTGTCGAAGATTGGTAAGGAAAAATGACCATGCTTCTTTTGTCTCTCCCTCAACCATAGCAAATGCTATAGGCAAAATATTTGAGTTACCATCCTGCGCAATAGCCATCAACAATGTACCTCCATATTTTCCATACAGATGAGTGCCATCAATTGAGATAAACGGTTTACACCATTTGTATGCCTCAATACACGGTGGAAAGGACCAGAATACACGATGAAACATTGAACAACTCTGATTTACAATATCCCCAATACGATATGGCTTTGTCAATAAATGGACCGGTATACCTAGAATGTCTATCAACAATAACAATAAATAACAGTGTTTGTAATAAATGCTATTCATTTTAGTTAGTAATAGCAATTACAGTTCTAACATCCTAATAATTTAAGTTATTGAGTAGCCTAAGGTAAAAACATATTTGTTTCATTGATAGTGCACTTACTAATTAATAATCATCGAACTGAGTATAATTTACAACAAAGGTTTAGTTTATAAGAGTTACCTGGCATGTAGTGTTGCACACCTAATAACCACCTAGGCATATCAGTATATGATTCCTCCCAGTTCCCATAAATCTTAGCAATCGCTTTCTGTTTTGCAATCCAAACCTTCTTGTATGAAATATTGAACTTGAAAACCGACTCCACATGTCCCTGCAACTCTCTGATGGAGACTGTTAGATTCGCCTCAACCATGGGAAAGATACTGGTACAAACAATATTACTATCCAACTGACGATGTTGTTCAAGAACGGAATCATACTCACACGTGTGCCTTCCGTTATACTTTCAGACTTCCCATATTTGCCTCTTCTGCCGAAATGTAACATGTATGCTCCAATTACATCCATTGCCAAACTTCACACACTTGCACTGATATTTTGTCTACCCGGACTCATATACCTTGAATTGCACTTTTCTTCTGATACTGTAATTCTTTATTGCATACAACACAGCTTCTTTATCTTGAAATTGTTGTCCAACCTCAAACTCCCCTTCACCTCCAACCACTCTCGCACTGGGTCCTGCAAAGCTATTTTCAGGCTGTACATCCAAATTTATTGAAGAATAGTGACTTGGATTTTCTTGTGATACGGACTGAGATTGATTCTGTGACCTCATAAATTGAGAATTCGTATCACGTGTTTCCTCATCACTATCACCATTTCCTCCCTATTGATACAACCCCAGCTCTTCTTCTTCTTCTTCTGCATCTTCTTATTCATCCCTGTGATCTACTTGAAATTCGAAACCAGCAATTGTCAAATGTCTATTTGATGGCCCTGCATCTTGCAACGCCATATCTGCAAAGCTAGGACTATGAACTTCTCGATCAATAGCTGCCTCAGGGTATGTGGACACATGCTGCTCCAGGGTTTCATTCACTGATGTATGAGATGCAGACCCAGCAGAGCTCCCATCACAATCTTCAAGCATGACCAACATTTCCATCACTCAGACCTCTGGAAATCGAGTTTGAAATCTAAACATCAGGCTTGTTTCATTGTCGCTATAGATGGGAAAACAGTTATATTTTACCACACCACCGCCAAATGCTATAGGCACTTTGTAAAATATTTGACTGATTTGTTTGTGAGCACCTACTTGCTCCAGTATTTTTCTTTGTAACTCCACAAAAGTCACACACGGATTAACAATGACCCCTATTGCCCTCTGACTACAAAATCTTACTGCTTCATTTATAGTATCTTCAATTTTTCCATCACAGTGAACAAGTATAAAACAATCTTCCATTTTCTCTCAAATTTGCAATTCACATGATTACTGGGAAGACACAGCGTCGGTTATATGTGCAAATGGTAATTGAATACGTAAGGGGTTAAGGCGAATACAAAAAGCAAAGAATACGCATGGAACTGGGGCGTAAACAATAAATGAATGAATACGCTTGACCGTGCGTAAGGCATTTAGCCATGAATACGCAAGGGCCTCCTACGTATTGCATTTAGGCATGAATACGCATGGGCCCCTAGCGTATTCATGCCTAAATGCAATACGCAGGAGGCTCTTGCGTATTCGCGCCCTATATTTTAGCCCACTTCCGTACCAAATCTTTTTTCCGTTTATTTCGGTAAATAATGTTTTTTTTATTTTATTTTGGTCTAAAAGCCTATTATGGGAGGAAAATATTTTAAAACCTTCACAATCTTATCCTAACTATAGAATATTCCTAACAAATATCATTTCTTATCATTAACAATATCCTCACTTTAGAATATTCCTATTAAATATTCTACTATAACATTATCATCCCCTTGACATCAACCTTATCCTCTAGGTTGTTAAAACAAAAGTAAAAGGCAAATTTAAAGGACTGTTTGCTTCCAGTTTTTGGTTTTTAGTTTTCATTTTCAGTTTTCCAGAATTTGTGAAAGAAAAACTAAAAAAATTGAAAATTGGAATTTGTAATTTTCAAAATTTTCAGTTTTTCCTTCACAAATTCTAGAAAACTGAAAAACTGAAAATAAAAACTAAAAACTAAAAACAAACATCCCCAAGTATCTAAAACTTATTAATCCTTAGAAACTAATATTTTTTAAAAAATTTTCATGCACATAAAACCAAAAAAAAAATCACAAAAAAAAGTAGTTTCTTAGTATTAATAATTTTTAGATACTTAAGTTTGTTTTTTATTTTTGTTTAACAATCTTGAGGATAAGGTTGACGTCAAGAGGATGATAATATTATAATAGAATATTTATATTTGTAAGATTAAATGGTATTATAGAATATTCTTTAACTATGACACCTAATTTTAAATTATAGAATATTCCTATTATTATTCTTTCTTATCCTAGCATAAAAATACGGTGAATATATGGCTTTGAGGATCTTTGTGGCTACAAAAAGTATAAATGATGTGAACACTCGATTTTGTTCGGCCATTTAAAGAAGAAAAATTGCATTTTATTATAATGCTCCAAAGCATTTATTTTATTAGCCTTTTTTTTTTACTCATTACATCTGAATAACGATAAAATATACAAAATACAAAGAAAAAAAAAAGAAGATTAAGTGCGGACACCACATTATGGGTCCGCACCCTCCGCTCCTCAACAACCATCAACTCTTAGCAACAAGTATGGGCTCTCTGCCTGACTCAAGAGCATGCTGGAAGAATATGGGGAATATCAAATAAAAAAGGAAATTGGACAAGTCAGACATCCCCATCCCTTGCATTTTTTTGCAGCAAGAATGAGCTTCTGCCAAGGAATATTTTGAAACACGAGAGACGATGCCTTCCAAGACCAACGGGAACCTGAATGTAAAAAGAGATAAACAAGCTGGATATAAAAGAAAAAGGGGGATCAATCACGACCAGGAGATCCTCTTAAAAACAAGCTATCACACTCATTCATTCACCCACCGTCAGAGGCCCTCCCCGAAACCATCAGGACCCCAGTCACCACCTCATCCTCGGGCCACAACACCTGATACTCAGTTTCATCCCTTTCATTGAATCCATCATCATCCTAAAATCAACATCACAACCCTTCATCAAAATCCTATCAACCACACACAATCACTATTATCATTTTCCACCATCATCATCACAACTGTCAGCACATCACATTTCAATTCAATAAAACCATAACCCAAAAAAAAAAAAAAAACAATCAATCAGAGATACATATCATCATCATCATCGAAAATAGTAAGAAAACAAAAGGGAGAGAAGCTGCCAGCCACCTCATCTGCTTTTTTTTCTTTCCTTGATCTTGCGTCACGAGCCCAATTGTGAGGTCATCTCATGCCCACCGCGAAGCCACGGCCCCCTCCGCCTTGAACCTGCTGTGCTGCCGTGACCTCAGCCGCGGCTCCCCTCTCGCAAGATTCAACCATCGCCCCAATCGAGTGTCGCAAAGTCGGCAGCGCCCGACCGCTTGCTCCATCTGCGTTCTTGCTTGTTCCCTTCCCTTGGCGCGGATTGACGGCCGAATCGTGAAGCCCGGTGGCGGCTGACCCCTCCTCACATCGCATGCGGTCGTAGGCCCTCTCCGTTCTGCCTCCGTCGAACCGCTAGCCCCGTCACGCGGAGCTACTACCGGCGGAATCCAAGTTCGCCCTGCCTCCCCCACGCCGCGGAAGAGTGTACGCCTCCGCCAGAAGTCACCGCACGAAGTCATCGCGCCAAGCCCAGCACCACCGTGAGCTCATCCTTCTCCCTCGCGTGCGGTCCCCTCTTCCTCTCTGCTCCGCGACTGGTCCCTCTCTCACTCTCTCTGGGCGTATGTGTGTGTGAATATGTTTATGGCTATTGTGAGCTTGAAACTTTTTATGTTTCCAGACCCTTCTTTTCCTGTCTTGCTAGTTGTCATTTCTCAGTTAATAGTTTAGTGGCATTTTTTTAAAAAAAACAAAAGAAACACTCCTACGTTCCAAGCCTGAAATGAAATCCACCATGTTCTCAGCCAACTCTCAAACTGTGATATTGCTCAAGCTTATTGGGTTTGGTCACATTCCCTTATGCCATTTGGGTTAGATCATGTACTTCTTCTTTTTTTCTTTTTTTTGGGGCTTGGTTGCATCCTTTACTTTTAGTGAAACCGTGGGGATTACGGGCTGTGGGTCTTTTTTTTTATTTTTTTTATTTTTTTTAGCTTAAAACTCCTTTGGGCTAACATAGGCAACTCTAAATTGGGTTTTGGTATCCTAAAAATGAGAAGTGTATTGGTTTATTTTTATTCTTTTTTTAGTATCAGATTTCTTTTATTTTAGTTGAGTTTGTGTTGGTTAAATTTGGGCTAGTTCAATAAAAGGGAAGCTAGATGATGAAATTTTGGTTTTAATAAAAAGAATTAATTTTGTGATTAATCAATATTTCTCCTTTGAGAATAGAATTAATTTAGCCGTGATGGTTTATTGATTCTATCTTTCTGAGTATTTTAGTAATGACTTGATATTCTAAAAAGCTTTTCATTTAGTTTAAATTTAAAATAAGTTTAAGATGCTATTTAATGTGAGTTTTAAAAAAATATGGAGTATTTTGCTATTTTTTAATAAAAAACAAAGATTAGTTAGCATACTACACTTTGAAAATTGGATTAATTAAGCCGTGACGGCTTATTAATTCCATGATTGAAGAATATTTTAACTGTGACAGTTTGATATTCTGAAAATCAGTTGTCATGAATAAAATCAACTAACGACACAAATATTTTATACAGAACTACGTGACTTTGAGTTCCTCATTGCACCAGAGGATACGTAGGAGCAGGCAACCCTGTCAAGCCAAATTTAATTTTTCTTAATTTATTTGTCAAGTTATAAATATTTCGTGTAAATTAATTATTAATTGTTAAGATTGTAAATATATTTTCTAAAAATAATTTTTCTTAATGTATTTATTCAAATTTTAAATATACTTTCCAAAATTAATTTTTCTTAATTTATTTGTCAAGTTGTAAACATTTTGTATAAATTATTTATTAGTCGTTAAGATTGTAAATATATTTTCCAAAACTAATTTTCCTTAATGTATTTGTTTAAGTTTTGAATATACTTGCCAAAATTAATTTTTCTTAATTTATTTTGCAAATATTTTGCGTAAATAATTTGTTAGCTTATGTTAAAATTGTAAATATATTTTTTCAAAAACTAATTTCTCTTAATATATTTGATATATTTGTCAAAATTAATTCTTCTTAGATTATTTGTTTAAATTATAATATATTTGTGTAAATTAATTTTCTTAATTTATATGTTTCAGTTGTAAATATGTTTTGTCTAAATTAATTCTTTTTAATTTATATGTTTAAATTGTAAATATTTTGCTACAGCATTTTTTTTAATTTATGTTTTTAAATTTTAATTTTTGTCTTCTTTGATTGAAATTCTAAAAGGGGTTATTAATTAATTTGCACAACTCACTAAGGTACCGTTTAAATACGGGTGTACTAGGAGTCTTTGTGGATTAAGTTCTTACCCTTCCCTAGACATAACCGACTCCCGAACTCATATCTGGTTTACGAAGATTATTTTCTAAAATAAAATGGGTTTTTCCATGTTTTCCCAATTCAAATAAACTTGGTGGCGACTCCCAATTTCAAAAATTATTTTTCGCCGTCCCCGTCGCGATCCCGGTTGCGACAGATGGCGACTCCACTGGGGACCTCAGTAAGAGAGTCAGGCCTATTATAGTTAGTTGTGCAAATTAAATATATACCCCATTTATTCTTGTTTTTCTTTCCTCACTTTATTTTGTGCAGTGTTTCTTGAATTCTCTTTTGTATAGTTTGATTTTTTTTTATGTTTATATATAATATTTGTTTATTTGTTAAAACTCTAGGATAGATTACTATTTTGTATATATGTGTTGTTTGTATCTTGTTTTGCAGGAGTGTCTGTAATGATAGGATCCGAAGGTTTGTATGCTCCCAGCACACACCTCACGATCACTTAATTCACACACTGTATTCTTGGACTCTATACCCGAGCCCGTGCGAGCCTAGGATTAGGGGGTTTCTTGAAATTGCCATGAGGGGCTCCATGCTCACTTGGTAGTTGTTGGGACACCACTCAGATTGTTACTGGCCTTATGAGTCAATCATATTGAGGGGGCTTATCCCTACTTATGGTTGGTTCAGAGGTCGGATCCTTGTCCTGTGGATAAGGGCAATCTGGGGACCATGGTCATTAGAAGTCTAGACCCACCATGAATGTGTACACGTATAGTCAAACCTAGTAGCTACCACGCTAGGGATTTCGGCCTTAGAACATCCCACCCATTAGGTTTTACCCGACTAGGACAATGGGAGCATGCTTCTTTCATCCTTTCACACTACACTCCTTTATGTTTTATTTTGATTGTTTCTACACCAAACATTGTTACATTGCATTTAAGTTAGCTAGTTCCTTATCTCATAACTTAATGTTGACATTCATTCTCAGATGTTTAGGCATTCTATTCATTATCACATGCATTCATTCCGTTCGTTTCTCATAACAAAACTTGTTTTTACATGAAATGTTTCTTTTCTTTAGTTGTGTTCACTTACATAGGTTTATGCATCATCAAATTCTCAAGGAAGCATCAAAAAATTTTTTCATAAAAGCATGCATTCTTATCTCTTCCATCTTTTTAATTCTACTCAATTATTTCATTCTTGTACACAGTGTGTGTGGTTTTTGATTCATCATCAGTTCAAAGCAAATGGATGCAATACCGATGAACACTAGCAATGTACATGACTGGAAAAGAAATATCAAGGTTACTGATTTGAGCAATGAGCTAGAGAAAGTAAAAGAAATAGTCCAGCTGATGCCTCGTGAAGTCCGATCCTCTTTCAAGAATACCTACGGGTACATATTGGATTTACTGTCCATTCCGGTGGAAGCACCAGCATTAAGTGCTCTCTCACAATTCTGGAATCCTTCTCTTTGTTGCTTTGAATTGCCCGATCTTGATGCCGCGCCGACCATAGAAGAATATGTGGTCATAATGAGGCTGCCGATCCAAGAAAAATCAGGTGTATATCTATACCAAGGGCATTATGTTAATAAGGAAAACATTGCCAAGATAATCGGAGTTGATTCAAACCTGATGATAATGGAAGTAAGGGGGTCTACTCAAGGAATCGGGAGAAGTTTCTTTGGAGACTCATATGCAAACTTTGGCTCAACAAGGAGATTGGGATTTCTTCAAGCGAACACTAGCAATCGACTATCTATGGGTTGGTTTTGTTTCCATTCACGCCCGATGTCATTGACCAAGCTGCCATGGATGTGTTTTTCAAGTTCGAAACGTGTGGCATGAATCCTATCCCGGCCATGCTAGCAGATACATTCCTTTCTTTGGGGGTTTGTACTCAAAAGAGGGGGGAAGGCTGCGCTGTTGTTTGCCAATGCTATACGTGTGGTTCATGACTCATGTATATGCTAATAGCCGCATGGGCCTTCTTCCTAATCCGTTAGGGGACTTCCATCGCATATAGATAAAGTGTCAAGAAGCTCAGGCATGGAAAAAGGAATTCTCACAGATCCAATCAAACACTTTCAAATGGGTCTGTCCTTGGTATCATGGAGACAGTGTTATCTACAGCTGTGGTGACTTCCATAATGTTCCGCTGATGGGTCCAAGGGGATGTATTTCCTATACACCTGCTTTAGTGCTTAGACAACTCCACTGGACTCAGACAAAGCCACAAGAAGAACAACTTAAAGTATTCAGTTTCCTATACCAGAAAGACAAGAGTACCCTGGAGCAAGAAAGGAAGATCAAAATGGCATGGAATGATGTCAAAATCTTGGGGAAAACGGAGCTCGGCCAACAGCGTTTAACCTCTTCTCAAGAATACAAAGACTGGAGAAAGGCAAGGGTCGGGAAAGATAGTATCCCAAAAGATATTCCCAACAACCTAGCCTCACAAGAAACTCCAGAGTCGGCCCAACAGATGGAAATGATGAAGGCCCAAATGCGGTTTCTGGAGGAGAAAAAGGAAGCAGCAGACCTGAAGGTTGACATCCTTCAAGATCAATGCAAGAAAATGGCCAGAGAAATTGAGGCCCTAAAAGACGAATGTATTGAGGCAGCAGAAATCACCAAGTCGGGAAGGGCAAAGAGAAAATCTCAAGCATGCATCTGGCCAAAATCCAAGAGCTAGAGAGAGGACTCCACAAGCTTGTGAAGGAAAAGAATCAGCTAGAGAGAGAGGTTGGTAAGAAAAATCGCATGGTGGAAAGAGTAGAATTGGAAGTCAGCCAACAAGATAAAGACATTTGGAGCTTGAGAATGGAGGTCAAGAAAGAGAAAGGTATGAGAGAGAAAAGCTGGAGGGACAAGTGAAGCACCTATCAACCATGTTGACACAGACTGAGCAGAAGGCTACTCAAGGATGGGCATCAGCAAACCAATATCATGATTTGTTTGTTGATGCAACAGTCGGAAGTCATGGAGAGAAAAGGCGTTAGAATGGGAAGAAAAATGTCGAAAGCTCACCGATGAATTGAGTCATTACATTCCAAATTTTATTTACCGTTTCGAGCAAGCCAAGAAGCAAATTAATAAGTTGCCACCATTTAGATTGCCTCAAGAGGTGACAGAATTCATGGATTCATGCGAAAGGATCACTAAAGGCCTCAAGAGGAAGAAAATGAAAGCTTTGGCGTAATCATCTGTCATGAGTCAAGGATTGTTGAATTTCCTTGTTAAGAAAAGAGGATTGAAACTCATGAAATGTATCTTGAAACGATTTGTACTCAGAACTTCACCCAAGAATGAATGAAACTTTAATGTTTGTACTTTCACTTCGACTGTCAATTGTGACTTCTCAAGCTCGCGGATGCTCTCTATAGAGGAATAGATGTTCCCTTAGAAAGTAATCAATCACATTTTTACCTTGAGATAGTTCGTCCTTGTGTAAAAGTGTGAGAATGCTCAGACATATGAAAAGAAACCACATTGCTAGTGTTCATTAGATAGTACCTATAGAGGAGTGAATCCTCCCTTAGATTTGCTATCAACTGCACCTCGACTTATAGGGTGATATATCCATAAGAATGGGTGCAGGGCATCCTTGCTTTTAAAAATAAAAAAGAGAACTTTTGGACCTCTTTCGTTTGTTTCTTATATATATATATATATATATATATATATATATATGTAAAAAAAAAAAAAAAAAACAACATAAAACAAGATTTTAACTTCTCGACTTACACAGTTTGTGAAAGCGCAAGATTCGTAACCATTGGGCGCCCAAGGAAAGAGGATACCGATCTAACTCGTGTTCATAACACTAGAGCTCGAACCAAGATGGCCGGCGGAAACACGGAACCAGGAAGGACCATCCCGTCTGCAATTACTTCTGAAGCAGGAAGAACTATTCCAGCTGTAACCACCTCGGCTATAATTACTTCTGAACCCGGAAGAAACTTAAGCATGGAAGTTGATGCAGTGAGAGGAAGGCGAACGAGTTGTCAAATAACCAGGGAAGAATGGAGGAGATGATGCGGGCTATGATGGAGTCACTCGACTTATTGAGAGCCCACCAAAACTCAGGAGGGGTACAACCAAATGCTACAACGATAACCATACCTGTGGTATCGGATGCAGCTCTGAATGTCACGCAAGGGGTGAATGATAATCCCCACGAACAACCACCACCGACAATGCCTATTACTATTCCCGTTGGAGAAGGATATCACGCGGTAGAGAATACACATGCTGAAGGGCATGGGCACGCTACCCACATTTGGGAGCAATCTCCGAATGTCATCCCAAGGCAACTATCTTCCTCGGGGAATAATCGTGCAGAAACAGAGAAGGACAAGTCGAGAGAAGAATGGATGGAAAAAATTCAGGAACAAATTAAGGCAATCCAAAGGCCAAACAATTATGGCTACATGGAGATTGAGCAACTTTGCCCTCCCATTAGCACGGTTGTCCCTAAAGATTTTAAAATTCCTGATTTTTCGAAATATGATGGAACTGGCAACCCACTCTTCCATTTAAAGAGTTACTGTACCAAGATGTCAATCTGGTCCAAAGATGAAAAATTTCTCATTAGCTTTTTCCACGAGAGTTTGACCGGACCGGCTCTAGAATGGTACATCCAGTTAGATCATGCAAAGATTTCCTGTTGGGGAGAGCTGGCTGACCAATTCATGAACCAGTATAAGTTTAACTTGGAAATAGCGCCCAGCCGTGAACAGCTGAGTACAATGCAAAAGAAGAAAGATGAATCCTTTAAACAATATGCTCAGAGATGGAGAGCTTTGGCCGCTCAAGTGCAACCACCACTCATCCCATCTGAGATGTGTTCATACTTCCTAGCAACTCTAGGGTCTCCTTACATCGGGGCAATGGCGGGAGCAGCATACCGAGATTTTTACGAGTTAATAACTGCTGGAGAAAGAATTGAGAGCTTGACTAAAGCTGGAAAGCTCCCGATGAGCAATGAAGACACCAAGAGGGGATTCCCACCCAGAAAGAAAGAAACGGAAGTAAATTATGTGCAAGGTCAGCGGCCGTTCACCCCAAGACATGTATCCACATATTCAGGACCCCAAATGTCATCCATCCCTCCTTACCCACACTACCAAACCACAAATCCCACCCCATACCACCAGCCTCAAGTCAACAACATCCACATACGGCCATACCAACCCGCCCGTCCAACATATCCAACCATACATGCTCAGAACTTCCTAAACACAGCACCTAGACCCAATTCTCAAAACCAAAATCGCAATCGTTTCCCAAACCTACCACCTTTTCCAAAGTTAGCCATTTCCAATGCCGACCTTTATCAACGGTTGTTTGATGCTCATTTGATTTCACCATACCCTGTGCACCCATTACAACCTCCGTTTCCGACTTGGTACAATCCAAACCTGACTTGCAAATACCATATGGATGTCGCGGGACATTCGATTGAAGATTGTGAAGGCATTAAGGCAATGATGAGAAAACTAATTGCTTGTGGAAGACTGGATCTCCAAGAAGATCCAAAGCCCGATATTGTTAATAACCCAATCCCAAATCATGAAAGAGGAAGTCGTGTGAATGCCTTGGAAGTGGAGAAACAATTGATCAAAAGGTTTTGAGTCTCAGAACACCCATGGAGAAAGTGTTTATTGCTTTGAAGGAAGCTAATTATAACATCACAAAGACTTTTGCCTCTATGATGAAAGAAGAGGAGAAATATGATATGGAATCAAGATGTGCATACCATTGTGGAAGTGCGGGACATGATATTGAGACTTGTTGGGATTTCAAAGTGCGTACAAGAACTACTCACTTTAGGTGTGATACAGGCAAAAAGAAGCACTGTTGAAGAGGTGAATGTAATTGAGCGCTTTTGTACTCAAAGTGCCTCCACTTAATCAAACTCCAAAATTTGAAAAGATAGTGATCACTGTGAAGAAGCCAACACCTTTCGATTATGAGGACACACGTCTTTGTTCCTTGGAATTATGAGACTCGAGTCAAGACAAGTGGAGACATAGGAGAAACCTCAAGACCCGAGAAAGCGAGGAAGTGACAGTGTCATGGAAGTAAAGGGAATAACAAGGAGTGGAAGAGTTTATGGGCCCAAAGAGTTGGAGAAGGGGAAGTTTGTTGATGAAGGTAACATTGACAAAAGCTTAGGCTCAGAGAGAAAAGAAAGAGAAGAGGAGGAGGAGGAGTTTTTGAAGATTATGAAGCAAAGCGAGTATGATATTCTAGATCAACTAAAGAAGACTCCCGCTAGAATATCACTCTTGTCACTAATCTTGTCATCTGAACTCCACCAGAAAGCCGTGTTGAAGGTGTTAAAGGAGGCCTATGTCAAGCGGATGCATCATTGGAGAATGTAGTAAACATGGTGGACCCGGGAAGCGTGTTAACATGATCACATTTTCAGATAAAGAGATTATATCTCAGAAAAATCCCAGAGCACTATACATAACTCTTAAATGCAAGGGTTACATTGTGCCCAGAGTCCTTATTGATGGAGGGTCAGGGCTAAATGTCTTGCCAGTATCAACCCTGCACTATTTGTCAATGAGTAAGGATGATATCTTGCCACGATTAATGGTAGTGAAAGCATTTGTGAGCTAAGAAGAGCATCCTTGGAGAAATAACACTGTTACTTGAGATGGGCCCAAGCAGATTTGAAGTATTATTCCAAGTGATGGAGATTGAGTCGGATTATAATATGCTACTAGGAAGACCATGGATTAACAACGCCGGAGCTGTCCCCTCAACCTTGCATCAAAAGGTGAAATATGTGGAGAATGGAATGGTCGTTACAATTCATGGAGAAAAAGAAATCTTAGTGTCCAAACCAGTGGCATTGCCATATGTGGAGAATGTAGAGCTGGTGGAGAGTAGTTTATGGCATAATTTAGAAGTAGTAGGATTGAAACAAGAGCAAGCTAAACCCCCAATACAAAGTCAGGTAGTGGCCCACATCATGGCTAAGAACGGATATTTGGAAGGCAAAGGACTGGGATCGTGTTTGCAAGGCACCCAAACCCCTATATCGGTCCCTGAAAAGTTCAACCGGTTTGGTCTGGGGTACAAGGACTCGTTGAACGATGAGATGAGAACTTTGAGTCTGGATCGGAAAGAACAAAGTGGAAAAGTGAAGCAAATCCCTCACTTAAGAGAGACGTTTCATGGCCGGTTGAAGTAATTACAGTTGGAATAGATCTCTCCCCTTGCCATTATACTACCAACAACATGGTGGATCTTTGAGGCAATGAAGAACTCAACAATGCTCATCTTTGTTGACAATGATGAGATCTTGATGAACTGGATCACGAACCAATGATTGATGTTATTGCTGCAAAGTAATTTGTTGGGCTGTATTAATTAAGATTTATGCTTTTGTTTATGCTACTGTGAGACGTCGTTTAAATAAGCTTACATGATTTTTCAATAGCCTTCCTTTATGTTTTCCGTTTTGCTTCATTCCTTTTTCCTTTCTTTTGTTTTCTCCTTTCCCTTATTTCTTTACTTTTCCATTCCCAGCTCGTTAATTCGTATTTGTCCTATGTTGTTTGTGATCCATTTTAGCATTCCAACCTACCATAATTACTTTCCAGGAACATGAATGACATAGAAATTTTGCCACAAGAAAAAGAATTTGGAAACTTATCAATTGATTCTCTTGCTGCATTTGATTGCGATAACCATGAATCTGAAGAGGATGAGGGAGATATTGAGCAGTTTTCAAGCTTATTAGAACATCTGAGAAAAAGGATTTGATCTGGACAATGAGGTGATCGAGGTGATTAACATGGGCACTGAAGAAGAGAAAAAGGAGTTGAAAATAGTGGCAAATCCTGAACGTATAGAGATGATTGCGTTGTTTAAGGAATTCTGGATGTATTTGCATGGTCCTATCGTGATATGCCAGGATTAGACCAGAGATTGCTTCACACAAGATCCCTTTGTATCCACGAAGTTTGAGCAGAAGAAGCAAAAGTTGAGGAGGATCTGACTGATATGTGATTGAAGATAAAGGAAGAAGTGACTAAGCGACTTGAGGTTTGGGTTCTGGAGGTTTCAAGACATCTTGATTGGGTGGCTAATGTTGTGCCCGTTCCTAAAAGGGCCGGAAAAGTCGAGGATGTGTGTAGATTATCGGGATTTGAATAAAGCTAGTCCAAAAGACGATTTTCCTCTCCCTCACATTGATGTCCTTGTTGATAATACAGCTAGAAGTCACCGATTTTCCTTTATGGATGGATATTCTGGGTATAATCAGATCCCTATGGATGTTCATGACAAAGGAAAAACTACTTTCATAACGCCGTGGGGAACATTTTGCTATACAGTCATGCCATTTGGATTGAAGAATCTTTGGTGCCACCTACCAACGTGCTATGGTCACATTGTTCCATGACATGATGCACAAAGAGATTGAAGCGTATGTAGATGATATGGTCGCCAAGTCTAAAGAGGGAGAAAGCCACGTGGCAGTTCTGCGAAAACTGTTCAAGAGGCTCAGAAAGTATAAGCTACGATTGAACCCTAATAAATGCATTTTTGGGGCTTCTACAGGGAAGTTACTCGGGTTCATTGTTAGTAGAGAAGGGATAAAAGTGGATCCTGACAAAGTAAAGGCGATACAAGAAATGTCAGCTCCCCGAACTGAACGAGAAGTGAGAAGTTTTCTTGGAAGGCTCAACTACATTGCTAGATTCATTGCCAATTTGACTAGTACATGTGAGCCTATATTCAGGCTGCTGCGAAAACATCAACCTGGGGAGTGGAATGATGAATGCCAAGAAGCCTTTGATAAGATAAAGGCTTATCTAATGAAGCCTCCAATTCTAGCTCCACTGTACCCAGGACAGTCCTTTAATATTATACCTCACGGTGTTGCCCACGTCACTTGGGGCAATGTTGGGTCAATATGATGAGTCCGTAAGAAGGAACAGGCAATTTATTATCTGAGCAAGAAATTTAATGACTGTGAATCCCGTTATCTGGAGATTGAAAAGACTTGTTGTGCATTAGTGTGGGCATCCAAGAGGTTGAGGCAGTACATGTTATACTACACTACCTGGTTAATCTCTCGAATGGATCCATTAAAATACATATTTGATAGTCCTCATGTGTCGTTGAGAATGTCAAAATGGCAAGTGATGTTGTCCGAATTTGATATCAAATATGTGACTCAGAAGTCTATCAAAGGAAGTACAATTCTTTGATCATCTAGTGAAAACCCTCTTGAGGATATACGACCTATCGTGCTGAATTCCCCGATGGTGAAGTGTTAACAGTGGAAAAAGACGAAATAGAAAAGGAGAATGTATGGAAAATGTACTTTGATGGGGCTGTCAATATGAATGGATGTGGAATAGGAGCTGTAGTGGTATCACCAGCCGGGAAGCAGTACCCAATTTCCATCAAGTTGGATTTTGAGTGCACCAACAACATCGCAGAATATGAGGCTTGTGCGAATGGTTTGCAAGTTGCAATTGACTTAGGGATCAAAGAATTAAAGGTGTTTGGAGACTCTGCGCTCATAATCTACCAAGTTATTGGAGAATGGCGCACAAAAGATCCAAAATTGATACCTTATCAGAAGTATTTATCTCGACTAATTGAGCACTTTGATGATATATCATTTTCTCACTTAACTCGAGACAAAAATCAGTTTGCGGATGCTTTAGCCACTTTGGCTGTGATGACTAAGTTGGAGATCCACGCAAATGTACAACCTATTCGCGTAGAGGTGCAAGATGAACCGATATACTGTGACAGCGTAGAGATTGAACCAGATGGCCAACCATGGTATCATGACATCAAACAAGATGTTCAAAGAGGAGAATACCCGATTGGAGCAAATGAAGTGCAAAGAAAAACAATTCGAAGGTTGTCCATGACCTTTTTCCTAAATGGCGAAGTCCTTTACAAGCGGAATCATGACACCACTCTCCTTAGATGTGTGGATGCTCATGAAGCTCGAATGATCATGATCGAGATCCACGAAGGAATCTGTGGAACTCACGCTAATGGGCACATGATGGCGCGCAAGATCCTAAGAAGTGGATATTATTGGTCTACCATGGAAAATGACTGCATCGGTTAAGTTCGAAAGTGTCACAAATGTCAAACATATGCAGATCGAATCAATGCTCCCCTAGTTCCATTACACAACATGGTATCTCCTTGGCCTTTCTCAATGTGGGGCATGGATGTCATCGGCCCGATTAATCCCAAAGCATCCAACGGCCATCGTTTCATTTTGGTCGCAATTGACTATTTCACAAAGTGGGTGGAGGCTGCTTCATATGCCAACATCACACAAAAGGTGTTTCTCAGATTTATTAAAAAGGACATTATTTGCAGATATGGGATTCCAGAAAGAATTATCACAGATAATGCTCCTAACCTTAATGGTGCCGAAGTTCGAAAGTTCTTTGAAACTTTCAAGATCAAGCATCACAATTCAGCTCCTTATAGACCTCAAATGAATGGCTTGATTGAGGCCGCAAATAAGAACATCAAGAAAATCGTTGCCAAGATGGTGATGAATTACAAGGACTGGCATGAAGTGCTACCATATGCTTTACACGCATATCGAACCAACATACGGTCAAGCACAGGGGCAACTCCCTTCTCATTAGTATATGGAACGGAAGTTGTATCTCAGTAGAAGTGGAAATCCGTCCTTAAGGATTTTGATGGAATCGACTTGGTGGAATCTGAATGGGTGAGGGCTCGATATGAACGACTCAACATGATAGAAGAGAAAAGGCGGCTATTTGTCATGGCCAGTTGTACCAAAACAGAATGGCTAAGGCTTTCAACAAGAAAGTTCACCCTAGAGATTTTCATCCAGGGGATTTAGTTTTGAAGAAAGTTCTCCCTAATCAAGAGGACGCACGGGGCAAGTGGGCTCCAAGTTATGAAGGTCCTTACATTGTCAAGCAGGCATTCTCAGGGGGGGCGTTGATTTTGCAAAACATGGATGGACAAGAATTGCCTACACTGATCAATACCGATGCAGTCAAAAGGTTCTATGCTTGAAAAGATGTTGAAAAAGCCCGTTAGGTTGAAAACTCGAAAGAGCAACCTAAGCAAAAGTTAGGGTAAAACGAAAGAAAAAGAAAAACAAAAGAAAGAAAAAGCTCGTTAGGTTGAAAACTCGAAAGAGCAACCTAGGCAAAAGTTAGAGCAAAAAGACAAGCATCATCTCAAGCAACCTATACTGGGGCAATTTTTAGTGTTGAATTTGTCCAGTGAATCAAATAGCCCAAGACTAAAACTGGGGCAATTTTTCAGAAAAAGGGTTTGAAGACATCTTCAGAGATCAGGGCTATGGTGTTCAACTGCTGTAAGAAATCAATTGAATGAGTCACAAAGGACTGGAACTGGGGCAAAATTTTATGTCTTTCACAATCTCGTCTTTCAGCTTCGTGTTGTTACCTTGTTTTTCAAACTTTTGTCATCTAATACACTGAACAATAAAGATATCTATTCAGCCAATCTTTTTGTCTTCTCTTTAAATGCATGCTTATTTATGATGTCTTGAGTAAGCGTAAATTTAAGTTTAAAGTTACACAACCTAATAATTCTTACAGCAATGCATCCATGACAAGCATTACACTATAAGAATTTAGAAGTTTCAGTCAAACTTGGCAGAAAAGTGATCATCATTCTAAAAAAGGGGAAAAGGGAACGAAGTAAGCAAAGTTACAGAAGAAGAAAAGAAAACTTATGCCAGAAGATCCAGTGGGGAATTACGAGTTTGATCGGTTATAGTCTTCCTTGAGACTTGCTTGATTTGGTTATGGTTAGTTTTTTTTTTAGATAAACTGAAAATTGACGACTTGTGCATATAACCTAAAAAAAAGAGATAATGTGAAAATCATTGCCTTCCATGATTACAAATTTATTTTTTCAGTCGGCCTCAGTTAGAATCTATTTTTCGATCGGCAGATTGCCGAATTTATTTTTCAATCGGCCCCAGATTGCCTTTTACTTTCAGTCGGCCTCAGATTGCCAAATTTATTTTTCAATCGGCCTCAGATTGCCTCTTTAATCTTCCTGTCGGCCTCAGATTGCCAAATTTATTTTTCAGTCGGCCTCAGTTTGCCAAATTTACTTTTTAAATCGGCCTCAGATTGCCAATTTGCATTTTCAGTTGGCCTCAAATTGCCACTTTTTTTTTTCATATCGGCCTCAGATTGCCAAATTTATTTTCCAGTCGGCCTCAGATTGCCGAATTTATTTTTCAGTCGGCCTCAGATTGTCACTTTACTCTCAGTTGGCCTCAGATTGCCACTTTACTTTCAGTCGGCCTCAGATTGCCAAATTTACTTTTCAATCGGCCTCAGATTGCCGAATTTATTTTTCAGTCGGCCTCAGATCGCCACTTTACTTTCAGTCGGCCTCAGATTGCCACTTTATTTTGATCGGCCTCAGATTGCCGAATTTACATTTCTGTCTTACCTCGGTGGCGTTTAACTTTTCATGTCGACCTCAGTTACCGTTTTAACTTGATCGGCCTCAGAATGCCGTTTTTAAGTTTTCAGTCGGTCTCAGATTGCCATTGCATCTAATTTTCTGTCACTTGTTGATCCGTAGCCAGTTGATCACAAGAATCTTCAATTTTTATTAGTTTTGTCATCTCTTACTTGAATTTCATATTTCTTGTCACCCATGTATTGGTTTCTGAATTGCATCATTGCATTGCATATGCCACTCGTGAGCATTTAGTTTCTTTCGTTATTTGAAGTCAGCATTTCCTGCATTGCCGAACAAAATCAATGTTCGTATCTTTGCTCCTTCCTTGCAAAATAATATGTAAAACTTAAGTTTATCATCTTATGTTGTAAGAAATAAGCAAAGAGGGGCAACTGTGAACACTCGATTTTGTTCGGCCATTTAAAGAAGAAAGATTGCATTTTATTATAATGCTCCAAAGCATTTATTTTATTAGCCTTTTTTTTTTACTCATTACATCTGAATAACGATAAAATATACAAAATACAAAGAAAAAAAAAAGAAGATTAAGTGCGGACACCACATTATGGGTCCGCACCCTCCGCTCCTCAACAACCATCAACTCTTAGCAACAAGTATGGGCTCTCTGCCTGACTCAAGAGCATGCTGGAAGAATATGGGGAATATCAAATAAAAAAGGAAATTGGACAAGTCAGACATCCCCATCCCCTGCATTTTTTTGCAGCAAGAATGAGCTTCTGCCAAGGAATATTTTGAAACACGTGAGACGATGCCTTCCAAGACCAACGAGAACCTGAATGTAAAAAGAGATAAACAAGCTGGATATAAAAGAAAAAGGGGGATCAATCACGACCAGGAGATCCTCTTAAAAACAAGCTATCACACTCATTCATTCACCCACCGTCAGAGGCCCTCCCCGAAACCATCAGGACCCCAGTCACCACCTCATCCTCGGGCCACAACACCTGATACTCAGTTTCATCCCTTTCATTGAATCCATCATCATCCTAAAATCAACATCACAACCCTTCATCAAAATCCTATCAACCACACACAATCACTATTATCATTTTCCACCATCATCATCTGAATCGACACATCACATTTCAATTCAATAAAACCATAACCCAAAAAAAAAAAAAAAACAATCAATCAGAGATACATATCATCATCATCATCGAAAATAGTAAGAAAACAAAAGGGAGAGAAGCTGCCAGCCACCTCATCCGCTTTTTCTTTCCTTGATCTTGGCGAGCCCAATTGTGAGGTCATCTCATGCCCACCGCTGAAGCCACGGCCCCCGCCTTGAACTCTTTGTCTTTGCCGTGACCTCGGCCGGCTCCCCTCGCTGCAAGATTCAACCATCGCTTGCCCATCGAGTGTCGCAAAGTCCAGCCGCGCCGACCTGCTTGCTCCATCTGCGTTGCTGCTTGTTCCCTTCCCCTTGGCCGCGGATTGACGACGAATCAGCGAAGCCCAGCTGAGGCAGCAGCCCCTCCTCACATCGCATGCGGTCGTAGGCCCTCTCCGTTCTGCCTCCGTCGAACCGCTAGCCCCATCACACGGAGCTACTACCGGCGGAATCCAAGTTCGCCCTGCCTCCCCCACGCCGCGGAAGAGTGTACGCCTCCGCCAGAAGTCACCGCACGAAGTCATCACGCCAAGCCCAGCACCACCGTGAGCTCATCCTTCTCCCTCGCGTGCGGTCCCCTCTTCCTCTCTGCTCACTTGTTGGTCCCTCTCTCACTCTCTCTGGGCGTATGTGTGTGTGAATATGTTTATGGCTATTGTGAGCTTGAAACTTTTTATGTTTCCAGACCCTTCTTTTCCTGTCTTGCTAGTTGTCATTTCTCAGTTAATAGTTTAGTGGCATTTTTTTAAAAAAAACAAAAGAAACACTCCTACGTTCCAAGCCTGAAATGAAATCCACCATGTTCTCAGCCAACTCTCAAACTGTGATATTGCTCAAGCTTATTGGGTTTGGTCACATTCCCTTATGCCATTTGGGTTAGATCATGTACTTCTTCTTTTTTTCTTTTTTTTGGGGCTTGGTTGCATCCTTTACTTTTAGTGAAACCGTGGGGATTACGGGCTGTGGGTCTTTTTTTTTATTTTTATTTTTAGCTTAAAACTCCTTTGGGCTAACATAGGCAACTCTAAATTGGGTTTTGGTATCCTAAAAATGAGAAGTGTATTGGTTTATTTTTATTCTTTTTTTAGTATCAGATTTCTTTTATTTTAGTTGAGTTTGTGTTGGTTAAATTTGGGCTAGTTCAATAAAAGGGAAGCTAGATGATGAAATTTTGGTTTTAATAAAAAGAATTAATTTTGTGATTAATCAATATTTCTCCTTTGAGAATAGAATTAATTTAGCCGTGATGGTTTATTGATTCTATCTTTCTGAGTATTTTAGCTGTGACAGCTTGATATTCTAAAAAGCTTTTCATTTAGTTTAAATTTAAAATAAGTTTAAGATGCTATTTAATGTGAGTTTTAAAAAAATATGGAGTATTTTGCTATTTTTTAAAAAAAAACAAAGATTAGTTAGCATACTACACTTTGAAAATTGGATTAATTAAGCCGTGACGGCTTATTAATTCCATGATTGAAGAATATTTTAACTGTGACAGTTTGATATTCTGAAAATCAGTTGTCATGAATAAAATCAACTAACGACACAAATATTTTATACAGAACTACGTGACTTTGAGTTCCTCATTGCACCAGAGGATACGTAGGAGCAGGCAACCCTGTCAAGCCAAATTTAATTTTTCTTAATTTATTTGTCAAGTTATAAATATTTCGTGTAAATTAATTATTAATTGTTAAGATTGTAAATATATTTTCTAAAAATAATTTTTCTTAATGTATTTATTCAAATTTTAAATATACTTTCCAAAATTAATTTTTCTTAATTTATTTGTCAAGTTGTAAACATTTTGTATAAATTATTTATTAGTCGTTAAGATTGTAAATATATTTTCCAAAACTAATTTTCCTTAATGTATTTGTTTAAGTTTTGAATATACTTGCCAAAATTAATTTTTCTTAATTTATTTTGCAAATATTTTGCGTAAATAATTTGTTAGCTTATGTTAAAATTGTAAATATATTTTTTCAAAAACTAATTTCTCTTAATATATTTGATATATTTGTCAAAATTAATTCTTCTTAGATTATTTGTTTAAATTATAATATATTTGTGTAAATTAATTTTCTTAATTTATATGTTTCAGTTGTAAATATGTTTTGTCTAAATTAATTCTTTTTAATTTATATGTTTAAATTGTAAATATTTTGCTACAGTTTTTTTTTTAATTTATGTTTTTAAATTTTAATTTTTGTCTTCTTTGATTGAAATTCTAAAAGGGGTTATTAATTAATTTGCACAACTCACTAAGGTACCGTTTAAATACAGATTGTACTAGAGTCTTTGTGGATTAAGTTCTTACCCTTCCCTAGACATAACCGACTCCCGAACTCATATCTGGTTTACGAAGATTATTTTCTAAAATAAAATGGGTTTTTCCATGTTTTCCCAATTCAAATAAACTTGGTGGCGACTCCCAATTTCAAAAATTATTTTTCGCCGTCCCCGTCGCGATCCCGGTTGCGACAAATGATGAATAATTTTAATTTTTTTTGACATTTTTATATTTATAAAATGATATCAAACAAAATTAATAAATTTGGACTGTAAATTTACTTTTTATTTTAATCAGTTATTCAACCCGTGTATCACACGTGTAGCTACACCAGTAAATAAACAAAAGAACCACAAAAAGATGTGAGGATGCTGATAAGGTTTAACATCAATATTTATTAAAATTAGTTTTGACCTTTGATTAGTACAGCCTAGAAGGTGACTATATGATACTTCACACTCACAGCCTCTGATGATTACAGATCATACTGTCCGAATGACGTGTAAAATAAACATAAAGGACATTTCATTATCCGTGGGTATTTGGTTGTGCATAATCACTTGCAATCCACGATGGTATAATTCTTTATAAGATACTCCTTTCATTTTCAAGTAATTATCTATTTTAAAATTTTATTTTATTTAAAAATAATTTTTATTATAAAAATTTATATAATATTAACTATTTTTTATTAATAATATTTTTATTAAATATTACTGACTCATTAATAAACAAGAAGAGATAAAATTAAATATTAAAAATAAAATATAATATAATAAATTATTTTTAATTTTTATTAATATTGATATTAATATTATTATTAATATTAATATTTTATTAATTATTTTTTAATTTAAATAAATATTTATAATTGAATAGTTATTTAAGGATAATTATTGCAATCGTGTTGACTTTGTTTGTTATTATTAACCGGGTTATACCACATGGGAACATATTGGGTTAAAGGCGAGTGAGATATTGATTGATATATCCAACCGTGAAAAATGTGTGGTTTTCACTTTCAAACATCTTCATTCAGAGGACAAGGTGCTTTCTCTTTCAGATATAACTGGAAGGCATTCAAATCATAAAAAATAAAATTTAACTAGAATGCATTGAATTGTTTGTTGATTTGATGGCAGATTAAAGTGCGTATCTAATTATCTATCGCTTCTTTCATTATATTCACGTGCTCAGAAAACGAACTTCAGATTTTTCCTTTTTTTTTCTTTTGTTCAAATACTGTGTGAAATAATTGTGTGAAAGAAGCGCACGTTCATACATTACATTTTGAAGAAGATTATATAAATGCGCGTATATACGTACAGCTAACGTCACAAATCTCAAAGATTGTATATCTTGAAGATTATATGCATAATTAATTTTGGGCTTATGTAGGAGTGGGATTTTATTTAATAAAACTACATCATTTTGGGTGTGAAACAACGTTGGGGACGCTTCTATAGTGATCAATCACAACTACAACAATTATTAGAGGATAAATCTTGAATACTACAACATTGACCGCTGTAGCAATCTCAAAAATATGGATTTCTGCATTTTAAATATTTCCTGCGTTTCGAGGGGTTTTTGAGGCATCTAAGATTGTATTAGGCTTAACAAATTACATGTGAATATGAGGTATCATAATGGATATCCCCTTTTGCAGACTAAAGACCCCTTCAAACACAAATAAAAATATTACTGAGGGATTTTCCCTTAGTAGCAAAGACCCCAAAAACGCAACATGTAACTTCAAATATTGTCAAGGGATTTTTCCATAGTAATAAGGACCCAAAGAACATAACATTTAAATGAAAAAGCTTACCAAGGGATTAGTTCCCTTGATAGCTCTAGCACCCAAAATGGCACCATATATGGCGCCAACATTATCGAGGTTTGTTCCCTTGGTATTCCTTGCACCATATTTTCACCAATTTCGTGCCACCATTATTGAGGAAAAATCACTTGGTAAGACCTAAACCTAACAAAAAACAATATTTTTGGCTGAATTTTTATCTTTTCTCTCGCAAAATTCCTCAGTAATATCGATGAATGAATTCCTTAGTACCCTGCGTATTTCTTAGTGGTTGTACTCGACTTGAATATCATTTTCTCCGGTAGAAAGACACCTATGATTTCGACAAAGAGAAAAAAAAACTCTAATTATACACCCATCTCTTACAATTAGGCCTATAATTAAGTTAGATACTTTATACTTAAAAACCAAAATTATTTGCTTGTGTTATTGATAAAATGTTATATAAAATTAATAAAAACTAAGATAAGCTAGACTAAGAAACTACAAGCTAAAAACCAGGGCTAAAATTAAAAAGACTCAAACCCCAAATTAGCCCCTCAAATTTAAAAATCTCAAATCAATCCCTCACATTTCAAAAAATGGACAAGTTTTGTATAGTTTCGTACAGTTAAAAAGTGGACAAATTCTTCCCTCTATACACTATATGAAACTATATAGGGGACTAATTTGTTATATTTTTTTAAATATGATAGATCAATTTGGAAATTTTAAAATTTAAGTGACTAATTTGTCCTTCGATATAAATCTAATGGACGAATTTGGGTATTTAGTCAACTAAAAACTATGACTAATAATTTTTCTCTTGTTGCATTTGTACCAAAGTAATTATTACATATACTGGGGGAGGAAGATATTTTAAAACCTTCATAATCTTATCCTAACTATAGGATATTTCTAATAAATATAATTTTTTATCATTAACATCTCCTTTCCTAACTTTAGGATATTCCTATTAAATATTTTACTATAACATTATTATCCCTTTGACATCAACCTTGTCCTCCAGGTTGTTAAAAAAGAAATAAAAGACAAATTTAAGTATCTAAAAATTATTAATCCTATGAAACTACTTTTTAATTTTTTTCATGTACTTGAAATAAAAAAAATTTCCAAAAAAAAGGTAGCTCCTTAGTATTAATAATTTTTAAATATTTAAATTTGTCCTTTATTTTTTGCTTTAACAACCTTGAGATTAAGGTTGATATATGCCAAGGGAAAGATAATGTTACAGTACATTTATTTATAAGATTAGAAGGTATTTTAAAATATTCTTAAACTATGACACCTCATCTTAAACTATAAAATATTCCTGTTGTTATTCTTTCTTGTCCTAGCATAAACATACGGTGAGTTTATGGCTTTGAGGATCTTTGTGGCTAAAAAGAGTATAAATGATGAATAATTTTAAAAATGTTTTTGACGTTTTTATATTTATAAAATGATACCAAACAAAATTAATAAATATGAACTGTAAATTTACTTTTTATTTTAATCAGCTGTTCAACCCGTGTATCACACGGGGAGCTACTCCAGTAAATTACCAAAAGAACCACCAAAAAAAGCTAATTAACAAAAAGAGACAATCAATACACGATAAGAACTTTGTTTCATATACAGATACAGACTACACACAAGAAGCAAATGAAAGTGTACCTGGCATGAATCAGAGAAAAAAAAAAAAAAAAGAAACAAAAAGAATGGAAGAGTGACGAAAAGATATGATTTATAGTCAACATCGAATTCGGACGCAGATGCTGATAAGGTTTAACATCAATATTAAAATTAGTCTTTACCTTTGATTAGTACAGCCTAGAAGGTGACTATGATACTTCACAGCCTGTGATGATTACAGATCATACTGTCCGAATGACGTGTAAAATAAACATAAAGAACATTAGATTATCTGTGGGTGTTTGGTTAAGCATAGTCACTTGCAATCCACAATGCTATAAATCTTTATAAGATACTAATCTATTTTAAAATTTATTTCATTTAAAGGTAATTTTTCATTTAGAAATTTTTTATAATATTAATTTTTTTATTTTTATTAAATATTATTAACTTATTAATAAAAAGACAAAATAAAATCAAGTATTGAAAATAAAAAATAATATAACAAATTATTTTAAATTTTTAATAACATTAATATTTTATTAATTATTTTTTAATTTAAATAAATATTTATAATTGAATAATTATTGAGAATGATTGCAATCGTGTTGATTTTTTTTATTAACATTAACCGGATGATAGTACATGGGAACATGTTGCGTCAACGGCAGGTGAGATATTGGTTGATATCTGCAACCGTGAAAAATGTGTGGTTTTCAGTTTCTAACATCTTCATTCAGAGGACAAGGTGCTTCCTCTTTCAGATATAACTAGAACGCATTAAAATAATAAAAATGAAATATGACTAGATTGCATTGAATTGTTTGTTGATTTATATTGATGGCATGTACGACAGTTATCAGGGACGCATCCATCTATTAAATTGTGCGGTCAAATGTTCTCACTAAAATTTGAGAATTTTGTTACTAATATATAGATTTATTTATAATTATTTCTATTATTATATTAGATTTGGCCCCATATTAAAATAAAAACTATAGAAAAAATTTATTATTATATTTATATATTATATTATATTTGCCCCTATAATTTATGTCTTCTACTCGTTAGCTAGCAATGACATCTGTAAGTCTATAACAGAATGTAAGGAATGATAATAATTAATTAGATATGTAAATTAAAAATCCTGTAATGATCAATGTTTGCCTAGTTAACATTGTCAAACTCGCACGATTGTTTGTTAGCCACAAATAATTCTACCAGCCAGGTTGTCATGATAATTATCATGTAAACATCGCTTCTTTCATTTTCTTATCGGTATATTAGTCTTTGCCACTCTTTATGGCTGGCAATTACAGAGGGCACAAGGCAGTGAGAACACCCTTTCTAGGACAATAGTTTTCGTTCATTATATTCACGTGCTCACAAAAAGAACATTAGATTTTTCTCTCTCTTTTGTTCAAGAACTGTGTGAATTGTGTGAAAGTCTAGCGCACGTTCATACATTACACTTTGAAGAAGATTATATAAATGTGCGTATATACGTACAGCTAAGGTCTCAAATCTTAAAGATTGTATATCTTGAAGATTATATGTATAATTAATTTGTAGCTGACAGTACTGAGTTTTCAACGTGATAATTAACTTGTAGCTGAGAGTTATTGACTTGTTAATGTGATAGATAACAACTTACATGTTAAGCATCGTTCAAAGGCCACGCCCCTTTTAATTATTTAAGAGACAAGCTTACTCAGAACTTCTCTTGGCATCGTCATGCACATTCTGTGACGAAAATGAATCTCTTTATCTCAAATTTTAGTGCGAAAAATGATTTCTAAATATCATTTCTGTCATACCATTGTTTACAATAATACTTGTTTAAGTGAAAACAATGAGAAAGAATACATATTGAGTATTATATTCTTCTCTTTTATTAAAGCATCATGATCCTTATTAGAAAAAGCAAATAATAATAATAATAATGACACGTTGTAGTAGAAAGCTGCCACCTTAATTTGAGGGTTATTCCCATGTCAAAATTGCATAATATTTATTATTAGTAATTAGTGAATAATTAATTAATAATTCAATATATATTATATCTAATGATTCAATATAACTAACTATTTAATTAATAACTAGTGTTGCCTATTTATTTTTGAGAAGCATCCTATTTTTATATTTTTCAATATCAATTATAATATTTCATATTATTTTTATTTTATTTCCTATTTTTACGCTCATAAAAGATATAGTGAAAATAAAAAAAATTAATATTCTCACTAGCTATTTTTTTCCACAAATTGTTAAAAGCAGGAAATGAACTAAATAAAGTAAGATGATATCATTATAATTGATTTTGTAGAGGAAAAAATAAAATACATTTTTTGGAAAGCAAACTTATCCATAATTTTCGATTACATTTAATTACCATGTAATGCATAATTTCAACCGACAAATGATGGACAAATAATTTAATATACAAATAACATATGAACTAATTAATATTTTATTCTCCATATAATGCATAGCATTGACTAGTTATTTACACGTTGTTTATTGACGTGAAAGTTTTGTATAAAAAATTTGGGTGTGAACTGCGTGAAGCATAGCTGTTAAAAGCAATTAATATGAGGTGTGAAAGTTAAATTTTTCTTAAAATATCTTCGTAATAATAATTTTTTTTGGTAAAATTCGTAATAATCGTTTTAACACTTACTAAAAATAGTATTAATATTATTGAATTTTTCTAATATTCTTAAAAAATTCAAAGACACCAATACCATTTAGTTATTTATAGTTAAAAATTAGGCACATGCTCCACTAATTTAAATTATCATTTATATGTAAAAGTTATGATTAAATCAAAGCTATTAAATTTAATAGGATATCGATGCCTTAAGGGTACCAAAACAAATCTCTAATATTATAAATATATTTAAAATTTTTATATTTAATATTTCTACTTAATGATTAAAAAGTTAAGAAAATGTAGAATTTATTTCAATTACATACGATATTATTAGATGAATTCAGCATTTTTCAGTATAGGACATATAAAAAAGTAAGGGTTTCCTAACTAATGCCTCAAGGGCATTTGTTAAGGATACTCGAAAAGACAAATTTTAAAACTTTGTAATGGGTTTCATACATAAATCAAAAACTCAATATTTTTTTTTATAAAATTTAGAAAAATAAAAATTTGAAAATAAAAATTAAAAATTGAAACTAAATTTACTTTTTAAGGATCTATTCAGTTGAGTTTTTAATTTTAATTTTTAATTTTTAATATTTTTTTTTATAAAATCCTAAAAACTAAAATTAAAAACTAAAAACTAATAAAATCAATCGGGTCCTAAATCTCATCAAGAGCTATTGGCTGTTTTGATAAATCCAAACCGTAAAACATCATTGGTTTGACAAAAAGACAAAACATCCTTGGGCGCAAAAATAAATATGTCAATTATCGTGTGCTTCTCACAATTCACTAGAACAAATGTGCATAACTATAATAACATAAACATAAAGGACCGTGCTAATTAAAGTTCACTGATTTGAAACCAGGGGCAAAATGGTCGTTGAAAAAATTGTCAAGTAACCAAGTACTTACTAGCATCAGCGGGGATGCTGTTAGTGCTGGATAGTTTGAGGAGGGAAAAACAGCTGAAACGCACAGAACTTGCCTGAACAGTTTCATCTACTTGGAGTTGCTGTGACTGAAGATTCGTTTTGAGGGAAAATTTTAAAGAAAAAAAGGAAAAAAGAAACCTGTCTCAGAGAAAATGGCTTCATTGAAAGTGCCAGAGCCTGTTCCTTCTGCCACCGAGGACAGTCAACGACTCAGAAAGGCTTTCCAAGGTTCTCAGATGTCAATGATGAAGAAAAATGAAACTTGAATTCTTCGGTTTCCTTAATATTCTATTTTGTGATGAATTTAGGCCACCACTGATTTTGTGCAGATAGAGTTACGTTTTTAAAAACAATTTTTCGTATTTTTTTTCACTTTTTTAATAATTGGTTATTCACAAACATATGTTTTGTAATTTGTATGCATTCAATTCTATCAGTTTTTTTTTTTTTTCGCTCCTTTGCTCTTATTCTTCAAGTGGAATGTGATAACTGAGGACAAATGCTTTGCTTTCATGCACTTTTTTTTTAATACTAAAATTGGCTGGAGTTATGTTCATGGGACATTGGTCATATTGTCCTCTACGATATGCTATGCTTTTGCCATTTGGAGTCCTCTTTTTTTCTCTTTGATTAATTATTATTGGCTTATGGTAATGTGTATCTTAGTTATTTTCTGTATTGGATGGTTGTTGAGGAAGATGCTGATCGGGAAATTTTTACAGGATTTGGGACAGATGAGAAAGCGGTAATCTTGGTACTAGGACACAGGAATGCCAAGCAATTGAAAGAAATCAGAGAAACTTATCAGCATCTTTACAATGAAGCACTCATTGATCGTCTCCATTCTGAACTATCCGGTGATTTTAGAGTATGTCATCATGCTTTCTGCCCTTGGCTTGGTTTTCTCTGTATTTTTGGTTTTCAAGAAACAATTATCCAAACATTGCACTTCCAGCTCCAGGCATATGTTTGATGTCAACTGATATAGTGTCACTTTTGGTGATTTTTGTTTTAAGTGTTCTAGGTATCTCTATGCCGGGTACTGTTGCGATTAAGAGACCCTCCCAACTTCCAATGATTGCTTGAGCTAATTTGAAACTGTAGTTTTTCTTTTGCACAAATTGATCAATTATGCATAGCCTGTTGATCAATCATGTGGTTTATTCCTTACATTCGACTTCAATTTTATGATAGTTTGATTTATTTCTCATTTTACCCAATAGTTGTGAGCTGTTATTGACTTATTGCGAAGAAGAAACTGAGCGGGCTAAGCTCTCTCTTCCTCTATCTCTCTCCACACACACACACCCACACTCATACAAACTTGCTTTGATCATACTCATTCTTACTAATTGGTTGACTATTTTGAACTTCCTTATCAAGGGAATTAAACCAAAAACCAAAAGTGGGTACATAAAATCGTCATTTACTAGTCCTTTTTGTTAGTCGCATTTTAACATTGTGAATTTACTTCTAACCTGAATGCATTTTTCTTTTTTCAAGTTTTTCTCTAGGAGGGGAGCTTAAGGTCACATAAGCTATTTTGTCCATGAGGGTTTTTCATTTATGTAAAAAAAAAAGGTTCTGAAGAAGAGCAGCAAATGGAAGATATATGGATAATATAAACTAAGTTATGATATTAAATCTTTTTGTAACTTCTCGTTATTTAACAGCCAATCAAGGAGTTAGTTAATTGTGTCATTGTAAAGGTGCTAATTTAGTGGGCATTGGACAATTATATTTTGCCCAGTTAAAGCAGATTTATGCTAATAGACCTTTGATTTAGGTGCATTTTTATCTGTGTGGATTGCAGTGCTCAAGGGAATATGTCCTTTAGTCGAAATTGTGCAGTCAAGATAGTGATGTTTGTCCTAAAATTTCTACAGGCTACTGGCAATGATTCCTCTTATCCATAGAAAAGTTCACTGAATTGTTGAATTTCAATCTTATTTTCTAATCATGCCATTTTTCTGAGGTAACCATGTGATCTACTATGCATTACTATAACTCAGACTTGTGAACTGCAATATGTGACAGAATGCTGTGATTCTCTGGACTAGCGATCCTCCAGAAAGGGATGCAAAACTTGCAAATGATGCATTGAATGCTAGGAGGAAGGGTATTAACCAACTGCAGGTTCTGGTTGAAATAGCATGCGCATCAACTCCTAACCATCTGATGGCTGTGAGGAAGGCTTACTGTGATCTCTTTGATTGCTCACTTGAGGAGGACATTGTAGCCTCTGTTTCTCAGCCACTTAGCAAGGTAAGAACAAAATGTTTTTTAGAAACACAACAAAAAATTGACTTGACATAGTGAGGCAGCACTATCCATCAAGTAGGAATGAAGTCTCTATTAGATAGGCAATTGTGCCGGTAAGGCTTTAAAATCATTAGTACTTTGATTTAAAGCTAAATTTTCGTTGTGCTTACTCTCATTTAAGTAGTCAACTATGAATAAAAAGGGATAATGATGCATGGTAACACAAAGTAAAACTAGAGTGTAAACTGTAAAGGTATTGTCTCAGAATAGTTTGGTCAATCTATTAGTAATGATCATTTCTTATACTTGATCCTTGATCCTGAATGACCTAATCAATTCAATTAGGCACTCACCATCTATCTTTCCTAGGGATAAAAGGGCATCACAATGAATAGTCATTATTGGACCAACCTACAAAAACAAAATGGTTCCTCCCTAACTAGTCATCCATAATATCAAGTAAATCATTTTCATCTTTGGTAAATTTACCAAGAACTATAGTCATGGTGATCCTGCTATTCAATTGCTTCAACCATTTCCGAACACCTCATTCCAATTTTGGAGACATGTATTTTCCTTCACCAATCTAATGTTCTTGAAGAATCAAGCTTTTAAGTTTCTACCTGATAACAGAATATATATACACTTTTGGGTACAAATTTCAGTGTGATTTGAACCTGGAAATTAAAGCTTGAAGTTTCATGATCAGTATTTCAGCTATTTAAGACTCTGGGGTTCTTTCAAGCATCTATTGCCAGAATAATCTTCTGTTGCATTCGTGATTCAGTCTGACATTTAGTATCCGATTATTCCAATATGTCTATGATTTCATCTGGAAACGTAATATGGATATTGTGCAGCTTTTAGTTGGCCTAGTGAGCTCCTACAGGTATGATAAAGTGACTGCAAATTTGGAGGTTGCCAAGGCAGAGGCATCAAAGCTGCATGAAGCCATCAAAACTAAGCAATTAGATGGTGATCATGTCGTCTGGATACTTAGCACCAGGAATGTCTTCCAGCTCCGGGAGACTTTTGCATGTTACAAGCAACTCTATGGGAACACTCTGGAGCAGGTTTTGTTCTTCAATTGACTAAACACTTTAAAACTTTGCATTCTAGTGAGTTGTATCATGTCCCTTGTTTAAAAGCAGTAGAAGTTTTTTAGTTGACATGAAAAACAATAGTTACAAGTTACTACAGTGGTGTAACAAATCATGTTTACTGATATCGTAATGGAAAGTTTTACATTGTTGGTGGGTCAAACTTACGCTTACATTAGGAATTTGGATGATTTTCTTTACAGGACATAACAAATTGTGGTGAGGGTGATTTGGAATCTCTCTTACATGTCGTAGTATGGTGCGTAGACTGCCCCGAGAAACATTTTGCGAAGGTAATTTTCTTCTCAGTGAAGACTGGGTGTGACTTGATAAATTAATACATTATTAAGTATAAAATTTAGATGGAAATGCCTTATCATGCTAAGCTTTCTGACATACATTTTAATCTACTGATCAATTTTAAAGATGTACTTAAAATCAGTTTTTCCAGAGCCATGTCAACTAAGGTATAACGGAAACTGCCAGTCTTTCGCTGTTCAAAGCCTCTTGGACTTCTCATATTAAAATTTGTAAAGCTGGCAAAATGGAATTACATTAATTTATGCTCTTTTTGTGCAGTGTCAATGTATAGCTTATTCATAGCAAGCACTAACAAATAGTTTTCTCTGCTATATAGTAGCCACTTTTTTTATTTGTAAAGGTGGTCAAATATGATTTCTGGTATTGCAATATAGCAAGACTGTAGCTTCTTTCCGTTTTGTTCATTTTTTCTGTTTGGGTAGTACGAAAGAGTTTGTCATCTATTTTGGTTCTTAAAGATATAAAGTGGACCAATTTGGTGCTTTGTTAATAAATACATCAAAAGGGTTCTCTGGCATCAAATTTTTTGTAATCAAATTGGTGTCAGATGAAAGATTAATTTGATGTCAAAAATTGATTGGAAGATTTTTTTTTTTTTTTTTTTATTTATAGGGACGACCATGCTGATACTGCTTCATAAGGATGCCACATTATTCTAGTGAAAAATTTTAGACAAAAATTTCTGATTCAAGCATTTACCTTACGCTAATTTCTTTCAAACTGCATAAAGATCATGCATCTCAACATTCATATTTGTTCAAGAAATACTCATATTTAACCTCTTTTTTCCAATACTCATTCTTCTTGAACTTATCCATCAACAGGTTGTAAGAGATTCTATTCTTGGGCTTGGAACCGATGAAGATTCCCTCAACAGAGCTATTGTAACTCGTGCCGAAATTGACATGTTGAAGGTCAGATTCGAATACGCTAACATGTACAAATCCAGTCTTGATGATGATGTCATTGGGGATACCTCAGGTGACTACAAAGACTTTCTGATGACTTTGCTAGGGAAAGGTCCGAATGGATTCTGATACTGATACACCCTAACAACAAGCACTTCTCATGGTGTTCTAGATTTGCTTGTAAATTTGCACTTGATGAATCTAGTATGTGTAATATATGTTGCACCCTATATTACAGGGGAATCAGAATTTAAGGTTGAAACTAAAACCATTCACTTGTTTGTTATTCAGCGTGGGCTTAAGTTTAAATTTGTTGTACGTTTATGTCTTATCCAAGAAACTGAAAGAACTTGGTACATAACAAGGCGTTGATGATGTGAAATGTGTGGCAGTTGTTTTTCATGGAATGGATGCAATTATTAGTGTTACTGAAACTGTGCAGTTGCCACGAACTATAACATTATTCCTACAGGTTGTGACATTTGTAGTTGGTCAATTAATTTAGCATGGGTAATGCCAATCACTTAGCAGTACACACCATCTACTATTGCAGCAAATAATTGCAGGTTTTGGTTTTTCATTAATGAGTTTGGATTTGTGCTTAGCATTATTGTTAAGCATTAACACTCCTACTAGAAGCCAACGAAGGTTGGTTCACCTAACCAGTCTTTCACTTATGAATTGTTATAATTTGGGTTTAATTCTTAGATTTTTCTTTTTTGATAAATCATTTATATGTATCTCATTAACCGCTTTAGTAATTAGTACAGAGATATATTGATGCCTTATATTGGATGAGATTTTCCCTCAATCTAGATTTTGATTTTTTCTATTTTAAATTTAAAAAACCAATTCTTCTAGAACACATGATGCACCGAGAGTTTTTCCCTATATATGACCTACTAAAATTTTAGTAGAAAAATATTATTTATACTTACTATTTATGGAATATCATGTCGACACATTTCTATTTATTATTAAATGGGGTGTGGACCCCATTTAATTTGTGATCCACATCTCATCTAATGATAGATAAAAGTGCATGTGCATGATGTCTTATATTGTGTGAGTACCAATAACACTACTTATTTTAATAATTGCTCATATAATTGAAGCATAGGGTAGTGGGAAGCGTTAAAGGCAAGTTAGCACAGTAAAGACTAAATTCCTGACACCTTCAACGATTAAACACTTTTGATATACCTTAAGACCCACACACATCTCTTCTTCTTATTGGAGCATTACATACAGATGATATGCCCCTTTCTTCACAGCTCTCACAGGCTGGCATTGTCATATGGCACATGGTTTTCAATCTGTAGGTAAATTGATCTCTCTATGGCTTTTAAGACCAAAGCCAGAAAGAACCTTCTCTCCCTCGTGTTTGGACTGCATTCGGTTAAGAATTTTTGCAGTTTGTTCTTTACCAATTTAGATTGTACAAGCTGAAATCAGAGAGTAGAGGTTTTGAGCTGAACGCAATGTGTGCATTCTAATACAATGTAGTGAAGAATAACAATTTTGCTATTTATAGTATATATAGCTGCCATAGGTGAATGGGATCACTGGCATCTCTAGTTCAGTATTGTTATTGCAAGTACGGTAGTGTCAAAATGGGAATTGGCCTCAGTGGAATGTAAATCAAAATTACTCTTAAATTATCGATTAACTCTTTATTGGAGTAGCTTTTAACAAAAAATGTTGTTGGATTGAAAATTTCGTACTGTAACATGTTGTCCTTTTACCAATATCATCCTGTAACATGTGTATTACTTGAAGTGGTTGAATGCTCAATTGTTACTTGTTAGTACTTAAGGATGATTTTACCTCACTAGACTCCAAACTATATGAATAATTATTAGGAAAAAGAAATATTTCCTGAAGGATATGCATGGTTGAGGGATAAAGATGGGTGAAAATTTTCATAGATAAGCTTTAAGTGTAAAATTATACATACAATTTCTCCATGAAATTTTCAACTCATTTTACCCCTCCAACCAAGCATATTCTTCAGGTACTTCATTGCTTTCAAGTTCATTTTCTGACCTTTCCTTTCTTTCTGCTTTGCCTGTGTTGTTCTGTTATATCTCACCCTTCTTTTAATTTTGGATTTTGGGTCCCAAGTTATGCCATGTTATTTTTCTTATTTGTTTGTATGTTATTTTTTGATCCTTTAAAATTAGCAATGATATTGTTCTCATAAGGAGGGAGCATTTAAGGTAATTCCCCTCTTAACAAGTGCGTTTCTCAAAGTTTGAACTCGTGTTTTTCTCTCCTTATGGTTACTAGGTTGCTTATAACTTACCCAATAGCTTATGGTGTTTTCTTGTTTGTTGTTCCACCACCATTTGTAATCCATTTTCATTTAAGAAAATATTTCTTTTTCCCAATAATTATTCATATAATTTGGAGTCTAATGACGTAAAATCATCCTTAAATACTTAACAAGTACCAACTGAGTATTCGACCACTTCAAGTAATGCATATGTTACAGTATGATATTGGTATGTAAGCTGAGGTGTGTGAGTAAATATTTCCTGGCATGATAATGAGAAAGTACATGTTCCAGTCATGATAATGAGAAAGTACATGTTCCAGTCAAGATTCTTGATACTTTACCCAATTTCATTGCCACAAACAATATACCGACGCAGTTCACCTCTCATTTTGGGACCTTACAATGATGTTTCATCATACTTGCACTCAAAATTAATGATATGAACCTTCTTGACACTTTGTGGTTGAACCTTTCACAAGTTCGATGCAATATTCCCCTAAGAATCCAAAGAGAAGAGAACCACCTAACTTGGGAGGCTCATTTAATGGAGAAGCACTAAACCCAGCGAAAAATACGGCGCTATTAGCCATTGAACTCTCAAGCACATTCCCAACCACCCGTAATGGGGTCCCAAGCCAAACCTAAAATGTCAGACTATTCACTGAAAAGCAAAGGGAGATAGGTCACCTGAAGTACAGTTAAACCCAAGCTAGCAAGTATAAATAACACAAGGCTTGTGGTACAAGAGCAACTCAAGTCTTCATATATTTCCCTTTCCAGCTTGATTTCATTGCCACACTTGGTGCGTCGCACTAGTTGTTTTCTCAAATGAGAACGCTTTCCACAATGCAAGGCGCACTCGTGCGCTTCTTGGTTCCCTTGTTGCTTCTTGTCAGCTTCTGTTTTGCCAATTCTGCCATAGCAACCACTGAAGTTTCAGGTTTGCTACTTTACATATTGATAAACTTGTTATTTGAATATTTGATGAACAAAATGCGTACACAAAGGTAACAGAAATACCTACACCTAGATTTTATTGTAAAAAACAGTTTTTGTTATAAAATAAATTTAGAAATGGTGAGGCATAATTAGTAACTCTTGATACAGTAAGTGAATCTTGTCATTATATTTAATCCAATCAGTACTATATATTTCATCCAAAAATTCTAGTTACAACATTCCAACTATCTAGCATCACTCTTTTGTTACGTCCTAAATATATTGCATGTGATCTTATTGTATTTGTGGTTATATCAAGTGAAAGAAGTGGTCCATATGGTTGCTTAAAAAAGCACATGAATTGAATAGAGTTATTACAATTTATTGAATGTTATTTAAAATAATTTTCTCTATTTCTCTTCTAACATTATCATGTGACAAAAAAGTAAACACCAGAAGATTCATTTATTTTCATATGAAACTAATCAAATTTACTGTCTTTGAAGCTTATGTGTATAATAACTTAAGTTGTTTTTCGTTGCTTATGCAGGGAATGAGGTGAACACAAATGGGAAGCTTGTAAACCCAGAAATTCATGATGAAGAAGCAAAATTCAAAGGATTTTTCCATCATAAACCACTATTCAAGAAGCCATTTTTCAAAAAACCGATTCCAATTATTAAGCCTAAGCCATTCCCTGTTCCAGTGTACAAGCCAATCCCAAAGCCAGTTCCAGTATATAAGCCAATTCCAGTATATAAGCCTATACCAAAACCAGTAATAGTGAAAAAGCCTATCCCTATTCCAGTGTATAAGCCTATTCCGAAGCTAGTCCCAGTATACAAGCCTATTCCAAAGCCAGTTCCAATATATAAACCTATTCCAGTGTATAAACCTATTCCAAAACCAATTATAGTGAAAAAGCCTATCCCAATTCCAGTGTTTAAGCCTATATCAAAGCCAATTCCCATCTTTAAGCCAATTCCAAAACCAATTATAGTGAAAAAACCTATCCCTGTACCATTTGTTAAGCCATTCCCTAAACCATTTCCTATCCCAAAAAAGCCCTTCTTCCCTCCAACTCCGTAACATCATAAGACTCTTGTCCACATTCCCAAAAACTTCTAATCCTTGGGAAGTTTCTCGCTTCATGTCTAATGCTTCTTATATGAATATATAAATAGTCATGCCAGTATCTCAACACCAAATTTGGATTGCATAATCCTGTTTACCCATCTTGTGTACTGTATTATAATATATGTTTTCAATGCCTTCGCCCCCATAAAGTGCGTAATATTGTCATTGAAGATTGAATATATTAATCAAAGGATCATGCTGATCCTCTGTTCTTCATCTAAATACAATATTATATTTGTTCACTTGTTTTATTTCAAATTTCTTTCTCTGTGTGTGTTTGTGTGCGTGTGTGTGTCAAATCCTTTTTTAATTATTCGTTCACGTTAATGAAAATAAAATTCAAGCACGAATAATGACTGATTGTATTTTGAGCAAGGCTACTTGCTATTTGTGGTTCGGTTTGGTTATATGTTATTTAACTAAAACAAATTGATTTATTAAATTGCATTAATCATTTGTAACTTCTATTCAAATATCAATTATATCAGTTTTTGATTTTTTATTAAAATTTTATAAAATAAAAAGGTGTTCTTTCAACATAGATTAATTATCAATAATTTTATTATATTATGAAATTTTAAAATGTCAATTAATTATAAAAAATTATGCTAATGTTTAATACTAATAAGTCAAGAAAATAATAAAATACTTGTTGATTAAATTAAAATATTTAGAAATTAACTGCAAATATAAAAAATATGGATTAAGATATGATAATAATAGTTTGTCGCAATATTATAGAATATATATATATTATAGATAAATAATTGTAAATTTGGTTTAATTTTAGAAAAAAAATCGAAGACAAACTGAATCGACTGGTTTTTATAAAATAAGAAAAAAAAATCTAAATTAAGTTATTTCAATTCTGATCTATTTCAATTTTTATCAATTTTTTATTTTGAGCCTATTTGACTTGATTTTAAACGGTCCTACTTGTACCCAAAAAAAAAAAAAACTCACATCAACAACTATAATAGAATATATATATTTAAACATTTTAAATTTTAATACATAAGGTTTTGACATTTTAAATTAAAGGCCTCTTAGAAGTCATCCAAACTTCTTACCTATCATAAATGAGAGAAATTTGTACATGTTGCTCGTTATTTATATTTCATGTTCAATAATTGACATTTCAATTGAAAGTGAAAATTAAACAGGGATTAATTAACACATATCACTCAATTATTGAATATGAAACATATTCACTTGAGATTTAATGAATATATATGAATTTATCAATAAACTGTCAATTATGTGTTGGTGAAAACCATGGTTCTTTATCTTATTTTAATTTTAAGGGTTTTTCTAATAGGTGCTTAAGGGCACTCATTTATATACAATAAAAAACATTTAAAAGTTTGTAATTTTTCTCACATGTTAAAAATATAAAAACTCAACTTTCTATTATGGAAGCTTTATTTTTGAACTCTTTAACCAGTAATATAAGGAACTTACTAAAACCACGTTGCTTGTTTAGCTACAAAAGAGAAGATTGAACGGAGCCTAACTTGTGTCGTTGCCATGTCCGGCACTTTTAAATGCTTAAATAAATGACTTCAACATCAAGTACATCGAATATTTCACCTTGGATGTCGCCGTGTGGGACCCTCTTTTTTGTTTTTGGAACACGGGACTTCTTTTTAATTTTCCATTAATTCCTTGTATTCACAGTTTCGCACAATTCATTGAGCATCAAGTCACCACTTAGTCACGTCAAAAAGCAAATGATATCCGGCTCGCAAATTAGTTTTCATTCAACGTTTGCTCGGGGCCAGCTATTTTTGAAACGGGCCAAGCTAGTTTTGGGCTGCATTTCTTTTGGGTTATCATCTTGTTTGCTCAACCTAAATGTATCCAGTTGTAGGTTGGGTGTCCCAGTCCTGTTATTAATTTATTTACTTTTTTTTCTTGTAAGTATACCAACAAAAAGCTCCCGCCAATAAGACTAACGAAAGTGATTCAACACATGACAAAGGCTAAAACAAAACCCCAGGTAGTTATCCTTTATCCTTAAAAACATTCAAAATATTCAAATGTGCCATTATGCACCTTGTCATCTCAATAACCTAAGTACCAGATACATAGTAATTAAAATTAGGCCAAACCTGAACTGAACATCGGTAAATTGGTTACTAGTCCAGTTCGATTCTTTGAATGGTCAATTATGTAATTAAATCGTTCAAATTTTGTCAAACTCGTGTGAATCATTCGGCTCACCACTGAACAGTATCAAATTGAATCGGACAATGCATCTCTTTTGAACCATGCCCTTGAGGAATCTAAAAGAATTAAAAAACACCAACATAAGGATTGAACCCTACTACTTCCACTACAAGAAAATAAATAGGCGAGTTACTGACAACTTTTTTCGTCAGCATTTCCAATGGATTTATCGATGGAAAACAAGAAATTCGAGAATTTTGGGTTTCAGTCGTTATCGACGGATTTTTCCATTGATAAATCCGTCGATAAGTATTATGAAATTTTTTTAATTTTTTTTTCAAGGCTAATGTTATCAACGGGAAATTCATCGTAAATGTTGAAAAAAAAAATTAAAATGGCTCCTTGTTGGTCATTATCGATGGATTATTTTTTGTCGAAAATTCAAAAATTCGCCAGTAATCCTTTTATTGATAAAAACCACACCTTTATTATCATGATAGCACATTCTCTCTCATCTGGTTTCTTTCTCTCTGTCACTAAATCTCACTGCTCGCCCCCTGCCCCTTGGCTACTGCACTGGTTTCGCCTCCCCCGCACGTTACGCTGCCCTGGTGACCCCATATCCCGCCTAACTTTGTGGCCTTTTTCTTTGCCCAGTGTCCAATGTCCAAATCTACAGTCCATCGTACCCCGTGCCACCTGCCCTCTTAGTCTGCAGGATTAGGCTAACGACCCTGCCCAGTGCCCAACTTCGGAGTCCGCCACACCCAGCGCCCCGCAATTCGCCGCCTACCCCGCGGTCTGATGTTAGTAATGAATTTGCTTAGTTGTGAAGGCTTTGATATGTCTTAATTACATTAAAAAATGCAGAGTAATTTTTTTTATTAATTCAACTATAAATTAATACATCTCAATATTTCATTAATTGAATCTTTTTTTTGGCATTAGCTTGAAAAGTTTGACTATGTTGTTTAATGGATGTTTATTGCTTTCGTGAAAAGGGAAGATGTTGTATGTTTGGCTAGGGCGTAAAAATGGGGGAAACTTTTCATGGATGAACTTCCATCTTCAATTTTACCCCTCAACCAAACACACTCCAAGGATTAAAGTTTCATTTGGGTTTTAGGTACCAATAAAATCTGTAACAACCATGCAATTGGGGTGCCATTGTTTTGACATTTTGAGCTAAATCCATAACTAATCTTTTATCCTCTAGCACATGTGCTTTCTAGATCACACAATTTGGCATCAAGCAAGTGGAACTAAACTATGAACTCACAAACCAATGTGATTTCATAGCATGAATCTAAGTTTTCTTTATTAGTAGCATTTCTAGTCTTTTTGGAACAATATAAACATTTCTATTATAGAGAAAAAGCCATGCTAGTGAAGTAGCGATGTCACTTTTCTAGATATATAGCGAGTTTCATGGCCGATTCCTTCCAAACAAAATTATCGTGTGGCTTTTCTCCTATGTAATTAATTTAATAAGTGTTGATGCAGAAATGTCTCTCATGCTGTCCTTTTTTTTCTTCCCTATGTTCTTTTCTCACTGTTTCAGTAGTAGGTCACAACCTCGCTCATTAATTGGATTTGAATGTGTAACACAGGGCATGAGGCAATAAATTAAAAGGGATAAAAGGCCTTTTATTATGTATCCTTTCTTTTATGTTTCCTTAGTAACTAATAGTGTCATAGCCAGTAAAAAGTGTATTTATTTTATTCATTTCAGAATTCAGATAAGTTGCTATTATTTTCTTATTTATCTTAAATTTTTAATGTATATAAATTTTTTTCACTGTTCATGTTATTGCAGGTGGTATGAATGGTTTTATAGTCCATGAACTTGAAAGACTTGAAATGCTGGTGTTAAAGACCAATTTCTGAAAGGGATACATGTGTACAAAAGAAAGAAATACAAGGGTGCAATAGGAATTAGAGAAAGGGAATCAGGGAATATTGATATTATGGGGCCTTTGGGTCCCAACTGAATTGCTTTTGTGCTGTGTTAGTGTGAGAATGCGTGTTGGCAGGTGAAGTGCGTGTAAGGATTATGAGGAAAAAGGTATATTTGTTGGGGGGCTAGGGAGTAGGAGGCAGGCATTTTTCTAGGAAAAGGCTAGGCATAGGAGAACGAGGCTGCTTTAGTGCTCTGTTATTGTCTCTTGTATTGCATTTTACTACTGAGTTATTTTCCTCTAAGTGCTAATAGCACAGTTCATTTCCATTTCTGCTATTCTATTTTTTTGGTTTCTATTATTTGGTACCAGATCTCTTTCTTGGAGCTGTGGGCTGGGTAACAAGAAGCTGCAACATGGAAAGCCAGGTGGAGAACTTGGAAAAGACACTCGAACAGTTGATGTAAAACATGAGGTTACACTGGCGAAGCAGGTCCACGATGAGGTCACCTCTAAAGAGGAACATGTAAACTCTAGAACCCTTCAGAAAGTATAAGCTTCATTATTTTGAATGACAATAAAGTCAATTTAAAGAAAATACTTTGAAGACGACTAATGACTACCTTGAGTTTCTTGAGAAAGTATAACAGGTTAATTCGGTTTGTATCACATGGACTTAAACCAAGTTTAATATTTCACTTTGCATGTGTGAGCATGTTTTATCTCATGGGAAAAGATTAAGCCAAATAGAAAGTGAATATTATGTCAAGCAAAATACGTGTATACAGATTAAAGCATAATATGAACTTAAAGCAAGGATAATATTTCACTTAGCATGCTCAAGCATGAATTATCTCATGGGAAGAGACTGAGCCTAAAAGGAAAGTGAATGTTATTTCAAGCAAAGCATGTATTCATGCTTACGGACCAAAAGCATAAAAAGGGACTTAATCGAGAATAATTTCACCACACATGAGCAATCTTGTTTTATCTCAAGGGATGAGATTAAAGCTAAAAGAAGTGAATATTATCTTATGCAAATAATGTGTAAATGCTTAAGGACTGAACCAGATTAAGTCAAGAGCAAGAAGCCCAAGGAAACAATATTCATAAACTAACCCGGGACTTCAGAAAGTACACTAAAGAAGGAAGAAATCACGCCAACTCTGGAAGTAACGTGTTACTCAGTCAACAATCATCTCAATCACAAATAAATCTAAATCGAAGAGCCAAGATTGAAGACTAGAAGATCAAAGAAAGATTAAAGAGATTGATTACGCTATCAGAAAGCTCACTTGACTGTGGAGTAAAGAATACTAAAGGAAATGGAGGGAAAATTAGAAATTCAAATTTCAAATCTCGAATTAGACACAGTGTTACAACTGATACGTCATCTCTTCTGCTTGATTGATTCATGATCCTAGTTTCTAGAAGGAGGAGTTCAAAAACCATGATCAGAAAGTAAAAAGATAGTGGATATCAAAAACCTCTACAATACAACGGCTTCTGTAACCGATGTGACAAGTCTGTCAACCTACCTCTCTAGACTAACATTCCAAGACACAAGTGATGATCTACACATGTCACTTAGAGATCTGATCAAAGGCAATGGTTATGAAGAATGACCTGTATAAATGGAGATACCATACATGAATGCTGATAAGAGAGTTGAAGACATAAGAGTGAAAACTCTGGAAAAATCTCTCCACATTTCCCGTGCTGTTCATAATAATATGTAATCAATCATCTTAAAGTGTAAAAAATTTTCTTTCCATGTTTTGTAATGATTTATATACTCTTCTTAGGAAGAGATGTGAGAAAGAAGTTGTTCATGTTTCCTAGGTCTGTATTATTGAATATTCTTAAGGAAACATAAGTGTAGGTTAGTTTGAGTGGCAACCCAAACACATAACCTTTGTAACCTTGATCCGTTAATGATCAAAGTGAGACATAACTTGGAAAGGCAAAGGTAAAACTACTTGCACTCATTGCGGTTCAGCTTGGAGAGGCTGGTTCAAGACTACTTACAATATGGCAGTAGAAATTGTCTGCAGGTCACAGTTCATCTTGGAGAGGCTGGTTCAAAACTACTCAATTAGTGATAGTTAGGGCTGTCCATTGTGCATTGTGAGAGCTTGGGAAGGCTATTGTAAAGACTATCCATTTATTTTCTTAGGTTGAGAAAATTGTTGTTAGTGAAATCTCAACATGTCTAGAGTATTGGATGTAGGCAGGTTGGCTGAACCAATATAAAAATACTCATGTCAATTCCTTTTTCCCTAGTCTTTTATTTTTATATCTTTCACTTTATGTTGATTACTGATAAAGTTTCATTAAAGTTGCATAATTGTTTTAAACTTCAGAAACCTATTTTCTGAAACTACTAACCATTTTTCCACTGCACTTCAAGCCAAAAACTTGACAATATCTTTTTATTGAAAGTTTTAGATTTAGAAGATATCTTTAGAAAGCATGATTCAACTTCCTCTAGAAAGCACAATTCAACCCCCCTTCTCATATACTCTTTTACAAACAAAACCAAGGTTGAGTGGACACTGATGACCAATGGAATGGGGGTTCCAGAGGCAGTGGAAGGCCTCAGGGCTTTTCCTTTCCTCAGAACGAGTTGCGGCCTTTGAGGTCTCATAACCGAGAGGGTAGCAACTCCCCCCATTCCCATAGAAGGTCATCATGCCATCGGAACTCATGATGGAGCCTGTTACCTAACTCACGTAGCCTTCATCAGCCGCATTGATATAGAGAGGAGAATGAAGCTCCCCTTATTCGCAGGTGATGATCCAGGGTGGCTGGTGAAGATTGAACGGTACTTCCAAGTGAATGAGATTTAGGGGGAGGAAAGAATGGATGTGGTGGTTCTTGCTCTTGAGGGTAGAGCTCTCTATTGGTTTCAGACTTGGGAGGAGCAAGTATTGGTTCCTTCATGGTGTCTTTTCAAGCATAAACCTGGTATGGTTTTAAGCTTGGGAGGAGCAGTTCCAACCTGGTATGGTGAAGGACCCTTATGGGCTTTGTTGAGGGTCGAACAAACCGGGTCAATCTTGGAATATATTAAAGAGTTTGAAAGGATCTCTGGGCCCATGAGAACGATGGACAGGGAAGTGCTGATAGGGATATTTGTTAATGGGCCTATAGGGGAGATTGAGGCTGAGATTAAAAGTCAAAATTTGGGCTTTTTTTCTGACATAAAAAATAAGGCCCTAATGCTAGAGCAAAGGAATATTAAGTGGACAGGAGGCGGAATGCACCCAACAGATAGGGGAATAGGCTACAACAAAAGCCCAACCCAATAAAATGGGATCGTACATGCAAAAAGGTTCAACCACTAAGGAACAAAAGGAAGAGAGCACCCCAAAGAGAGAGGAAAGAGGTTCTGGCAATAGGCAGAGGCTGGGGAAGCAGCTTTCGTAGGCCGAGATCCAGGAGAGGAGCCGAAAAAGGCTATGCTTTAAGTGTGGGGAATGTTAGCGGCATGACCATGCTTGCAAAATAAAGCACTTTCAATTGTTATTGGTGGAAGATCCAAGGGGCAAAACCTGTGAAGAAGAAATGACAGTTGAAGAAGAAGACCCCATGGAAATTAAGTTCAAAACTCTTTAGATCTTTCTCAGAAGCCTACGGGGCTTCACTTCTAGAAAATCATTCAACGTGACGTGAAGGGGACTTTGAAGGGCACTGAAATCACAATCTTAGTTGATTATGGTGCTAGCAGCAATTTCCTTTGAAGGTCCCTAGTTTGAGAGCTAGGGTTGGAAGTGCAAGATACCCTAGAGTTCTTTGTGAAGCTTGGCACAACCAAGAAGGTAAGTAGCAAGGGGATTTGTGAAAGGGTGTTATTGGAAGTACAAGGGGTCCATATAACCCAACCCTTCTTCTTACTGAGTTTAGGAAGAATGGATGCGGTGTTGGGAATGAAATGGCTGGAGAGTTTGGGAACCATTGCAGCTAATTTCGAGAGATTATTCATAAGTTAGAGGATGAATAAGAAGGTTAAGAAAATACAAGGGGACTTGGTCCTTTGCAAGACATATGCAACCTGGAATACCACACTTAAGACCTTGAAAGATGATGGAAAAGGGTATCTTATTACTGCCATTGAACATGACATGGGGAAAGAATCTGAATTGAAGCTGCCTAAGGAGTTTAAGAAGCTATTGAAGGATTTCAAGGATGTGTGCCAATCATCCTCAGGTTTACTACCACCAAGAGACCATGATCATGCCATTAATCTAAAGGAAGGAGTCCCTATACGTTATGTGAGGCCTTACAGGTACCCTTATTTTCAAAAAAATGAAATAGAAAAAATTGTGGGTGAAATGCATTTTGCTGGAATTATTAGGCCTAGTATTAGTCCTTACTCTAGTCCTATGCTCTTGGTTAAGAAAAAATATGGTGGGTGAAGATTTTGTGTAGATTATAAGGCATTGAACAAGATAGCTATCCCTGATAAATTCCCCATCCTGGTGATTAATGAGCTACTGGACAAGTTGGAGGGAGCTAGAATTTTCTCCAAGCTGGACTTGAAGTCTAGCAACCATCAGATAAGGATGAGAGAGAGGGATGTTGAGAAAATAGCTTTTAAAATTGACAAAAGGCACTATGAATTCCTGGTAATGCCCTTCGAATTATCTAATGTCTCATCTAAATTCCAATCCTTGATGAACCAGATTCTTAAGCCTTATTTGAGGAAGTTTGTTCTAGTGTTTTTTGATGAAATTCTTGTCTTTAGTAAGTCAATGGAAGAGCATTTAGAGCACATGGGAGAGGATGCTATCTTTTTTGAGAGAAAATCAGCTCTTCATCTGCCTGAAGAAGTGTAGTTTTGGGCAACCCAGAATATAATATTTGGGGTATATTGTCTCAGAGTAAGGAGTGGCTGCCGATCCAAGGAAAATAGAAGCCGTAGCATCCTGGCTAGCTCCCACTAATCTGAAATGGTTGCATGGATTTTTGGCGAAAACAGGCTACTACAGGAGATTTGTAGAAGGATATGGAAAAATAGCTTGGCCTTTGATTCAACTACTTAAGAATGGCGCCTTTAATTGGAACTTGGAGACCCAAATAGCTTTTGAGAAGCTGAAGAAAGCAATGATTTCTCTGCTTGTACTTGTTGTCCCCTGTTTTGAAAAGGAGTTCATGATAGAAACTGATGCGTCTAGGAAGGGATTAGGTGTTGTCCTCATGCAAGAAGGCATACCCATAGCTTTTTGGAGTCATACTCTCTCAGAAAGAGCAAGGTAAAAGTCAGTTTATGAGAAGGAGTTGATGGCCATAGTGTTGGTGGTTCAAAAATGGAGACACTACCTCTTGGGAAAAAAATTCATAGTAAACACAGACCAAAGAAGCCTGAAAGTTTTGGTTGACCATAGGATGATATGGGAAAAACAGTAAAAATAGGTAGCCAAATTGATGGGGTTTGATTTTGAAATAAGGTACAATGCAAGGTAGGAGAATAGGATAGCTGATGCCCTCTCTAGACAGCATTATTTTAGGGCAATTTCAACTTTCACTTTTCAAGAATGCCAGGGTTTAAAGGAGGAAGTGTAAAGGGACAGCAAGCTTCTAGGCATCATACAAAAGTTGGTGTAAGGAAACATTATCCAGCAAGGGTTTAAACTCAAGGGGAAAACTCTACTACAAGGGAAGGCTAGTCATTCCCAAGGATTCTTCGAGGATCCCTCTAATTTTACATGAATTCCATGACTTTGCTATGGAGGGTCACTCCGGATTTTACAGGACCTATTAAATAATTTATGGGTTGCTGTGGTGGGAAAGGATGAAGCAGAAAATCCAGCAGCACATTGAAGGCTATGACACCTGTAGCAGAATCAAGTATCAAACTCTCTCTCCTGCAAGGTTGTTACAACCTCTGCCAACACCTTCTCAAGTTTGGGATGAGATCACAATGGATTTCATTGGGGGGTTACCAAAAGCTCATGGTTTAGACACTATCTTGGTGGTAGTTGATAGACTAACTAAATACAGCCATTTCTTTAGTTTGGCTCACTCTTACAATGCCAAAGATGTGGCTGGAATATTTGTTAAAGAGGTGGTTAGGCTGCATGGGTTCCTTACCTCCATTATCACTTATAGAGATCGGGTGTTTATGAGCCACTTTTGGTCTGAATTATTTAGAATGGCAAGAACCAAGCTGAAGTATAGTTCGGCCTACCACCCATAGACTAATGGGCAAATGGAGGTGGTTAATAGGTGCTTAGAGACCTACCTGAGGTGTTTCATTGGATCCAAACCAAAACGGTGGCCAAAATGGCTAAGTTGGGCTGAGTTGTGGTTCAACACAACCTATAGTGCTTCAACCAACACGACCCCTTTTTGGGCTTTGTATGGCAGGGACCCCCTACCTTGTTAAGAAGCGGACATAATTCCTCAACAATAGAAGACCTCAATTTGCTGTTGGCAAAAAGAGATGCGATTTTAGATGATTTGATGTAGCATCTTACTAAGGCCCAAGACCACATGAAGAGCCAAATGTAACACCTTAACATTTAGCTCAACAAGTCTATGATGCATTTAAGTTAATTATTAGTTATTACTCTTTTGTTCTAGTCTTTAACTTAAACCCTTGAAAATACTTTAGTAAAAATATGGTAAATCTTTTTTATTTAAATACAAAATGTGAGCTACGTATAGTAACTAATTTGTATTAATCACCTTACATATAAAAGTAAAAGAATAACATCAAGTCACCAATAAATATGAAATACCTCACTCAATTAATATAATAACACCATTATAAATAATGATCGTTCCTTATCGAACACCAAGACATACAAGAATCAAACAGCACACCACTAACATATGTCAAGTTAAATACAATGATCCAACAAAAATATCATGCAAATAAAAAATGAATAAACTAGCATAAGATTCTCCTACTCGATGCACCTAGAATAGGTTCTAAGAGTCGGCTCATCACGTGAGGCAAGACGTCTTGCGGGTAGAACATGAGCACCTCAGCGTGGATGGGTGGCTCCTCTCACTGGTTGTGTGGCAGTAGCTTCTCCATCGTTATTGTCCTCCCATTCCAGAGGGGCAACGTGGGCAAATTCGCCTAAAGAGTGACCAAAGCGTGCATCCTCTTATGGGTCCGACCATGACCCAGTGGAGCGAGGCAGTGACCTAGGTGTATAGTCAAGAAAATCCCAAACCGCCGATACAAAGGGCAAGGGTGAAGAAATTGCCAAGGACACGGACTTGCACGCTAAAAAATAAGGTCATCCAAAAAAGGGGGCAGTAGGTGAAAACCACATGCTAGAAACAGGGTACGTGAAAGAACAATCCATAAATACATACAAGCGAATAGCACATCAACCCATAAAATAGTATCACCGGTTAGCCGAGTCGAGGTGCATCTCCCATGATGGGGCGTCAACGTAGATTACAAATGTCGCCATCTACCTCTGAAGACAAGATGGAAAGAAATAAAGAGGGAGTGAGAATCTTATAAAAGAATCTCAGCACGGCCTTTGCCTCCTAATATATGTGTCATCATCATCATCATCCCCAGGCACCTCGGGTTTCATTATGAAAATATGGGCATATATAAGGTTCATTTATTAAGTTCCAAATACCATTAGCCAAGGCCCATATCTTTTAGCATGAGTCTTGATGTCATCGCTGCATCATATTATTATCATGAATGTATATCAATGCCATATATATTATAACTTAAGAATTCACATATAAATGCTCATGACATAAAGAACATAAATTCCTCTAACATAACTTTTTCTCAATATGATTTTAGGTGACTTAAATTTCTCAATCTTTTTCCTTGGGAAAAAGAGGAGCCGCCCTATATTTTCTCTATTCTCGAGAGTTCTAGGTTATGAACTCATACATAAACTAGTCGTCACTAGTCTATACTTATCCTGTGATAAGTTAATTCCCAACTCCTAGAGTGCGGGTTAGGAGGCTTAGGAGCACCTTTCATAACCATTAATTCCTAGAGTCTAAAGGGTCCTTATTGGATCACTTCTCACAACCATTAATTCCTAGAGTCTAGAGGATCATCTCCATGTGTCTTATGTCACCTTAAATCTTAACGTGTTTAATAGAGATACATGCATGAGCTTATGATCATAGATCTCATCACAACTTATCACTTAACATTTTATGCTCATATTCTTCATATATTTTCTAAGTTTACAATTTTAGCTAAAATCTGACAGCATAATGGCTCGAAACAAAGTTTTTTGCAAATTTGTTTTTGGACATATGTTATATTAACATGCACCTTGGTTATCATATCATAATCATACATGCCACAATTGATTACATAATCATACTTCACTTTCATATATCCACAATCATGCATTATCATCAATTTGCTGAGAAATGACATGCTCCTACCTAGTATGTTGGAATCAAGGACCGGACTCAGCTAATGCACATGTTATGCTCATCAATACACACACACACACACACATAGGAAATGTATTAAGAATTATCATGAGATACTCATCATACAATTATTCCCAAGTCATCAGAAAATTTTGCCATAGTTTTACATGGTTTTAAACTTCCACCCAATTTAAGCTAATTATCGTAACTACTCTTTTATGCATCTAAGGAATCTACCACAATGATTTACACTAACTTTTAACCTTATAAGATTTTCCAAACAAGGCTGAATAGTTCAGGCAGTGTTTTGAATTAAACTATTTCAGAGTTCTAAAAGTCGCATTTTTTACCCATTCTAATTACTGGTTTTTTCTAAGATACTAAAATTAATTCCTACCACCAGTAATAGAATTTTTTTTTACACTTAAATTCAATTCCAAATAGAATATTAGCTGAATTAATGTTGTCAAAACAGTGGCCGAAATTTTCAACTCTTAAAAAACTCAAAACCACGTTTTCGGTCCTTTCTAGTTTCTAACCTTTTCTAAAAAGGCTTGGAATGACTAATACATCAACTTCTAGTAATTTATACACATTTAATACCTCTCAAACATCTTTTTTTTTACAGATTTGGAAATAACAAGGTAGTAGCAAAATTTTCATTTGCTAAGAGCATCCGAAAATTGTATTTTTGATCCATTCTAGTTCGTACCTTTTCCCAGAATACCAAAAATAATTTTTGCAACAAGTATTATAAATTTTTGCATACTAAACCCCCTCCAAATAGAATCTCACTGAAATGAGAAGGCCAAACAATGGCCGAAAACTTGATTCCAAAATCATTAGAAAAACCTATTTCTAGATACTTTCAAGACACTAGTTTTCCTCATTACTTGATTTAAGAATTAGGCTCATCTCCACCCCATTTTCTTTATGTCATGGCCAAATGTATATATATATATATATATAAATATATATATATATATATATATATATATATATATATATATATAATCATGAGTGTAGCCATATTCAAAAATTTTCATTTAAGATCCAAGGACAAATCTTGAGCTTTAAGATCTTAAGTGATGACTTGAAAGTAAACATGCTATGCAAATCCATTTCTTTATCTTTAAAATTTAGGTGATAGCATAAAAGTAAATATGCTATGCAAATCTATTTTTATCTTTTGAGGTTAAGGTGATGACATTGAAAGTAAATATGCTATGCAATTCATTTTTATCTTCAAGATTTAAGGTGATGGCTCAAAGATAAACATGTTATGCAAAAGTCCATTTATATCTTAAAGATTTAAGTGATAGCATAAAAATAAACATGAATGCAAGTCCATTTTACATCTTGTTCACTTAAAGCTTAAAACTTTACAAGATTAGGTTCTTGTCCCTCATAGATCTTAAATATTAGTGAGCTTTAGAGTCCATTAACACCATGGTTCCAAGAACCTCATTTCTTGGACTCATCTTCAAGCTCACAAAGAATCAATCTTAAAGAAAAGAATAACAAACAAAAATTATATCATTAATCTTTTGACAACAAGAATTAAACCTTGAGTTTTAGAGATCATTTATGTGATGAATTCATAATTACAACCATGATTCCTCATCATCAAGCCATGGTCATCATCAAGTTATGAAAACCAAAAACTTAATGAAAAAGCATAAAAAAAGAACATGAAATAGAATCCCTAGCAAGTTGTTTCTTGTTTCTTAAAGAGAAAGCTTGATCTTCTATGAGCAACAAGAACCAAAAATCTGGTCCTAATACTATTAATGGTTTCGACCAAAGGAGGTTGAAATGGAGGAATGATTTCTCTTGTGTTATTGTGTTTAGAAATGGAATGTTTAGGTGTTTAGGAGTTGGTTTATGGTCGATATGTGTTTGTTTGAGCTTGAGAACTTGGATGAATATGAAGGATGAAGTCTCTTGGAGGTGGAGGAGGAAGATGATGAAGGCTTAGTGTTCTTTGAGAGAATGCAGTTCTTTTTTTTTTTATCAATAATGAGCAAGACAACTCCAAAAAAGCAAATGGTAAGGTAATGATATGTTTGTGTGCATTATATATTGAAATAAAAATAAAATATGGTCATGAGGATGGCATGGAGGTAGCAGCATTTGTTTGGGAATAATGGGGGACAATTTCATTTCTTTTCTAAGAGGTAGGACACATAGGATAGTATAATTAATTAGGTGGTAGGTTTAGGAATTGGTAATTTTATGTAAATGGTAAAAATCAATATGTAGGATTCACCAAGACGAGGTAAAAGAGTAATCTTACACTAGGAATGAGGTTAATTTCAATTGAGTTGAAAATTAATTAGTAACATAAGTCCTAATCTTAAGACAAAGAAAGAAAATGCATTAGATTTACCTTAATCTTAACATTATTGATTTTATGAGCTCTTAAAATCAACAAAGGAAATTAAATTCTCTAAAAAATTCCTAGACTCTAATTACCCCTGGTAATTATTTTTAACCTCAAATAATTACTTTTAACCCCAGGTTAATGAATGAAAACAATTTGAATTGAAATAGAGCCCCATATTGCCTTGATTACTTAAGTAAACTCATTAGCTATTAACTAGGGGTGAAAAGGTTATTTCACATAAAAACTTCCCGGAATTACCTAAACATTTCTAGATATCAAGTCGTACTTGTAATAAACATTGTTGAACTTCTCGGGTGATAATTGGGTTCAAGGATTACTCAATTTCGCACTGAGTTACCACAAGGGTAATTTTGTAATTTTACATACAGTAAAAACTAGGAGTTGAGATTTTTACCATGACATCAACATAACACAAATAACCCCTTTTAAACATTAACCCCTTGAGGATAACTGGGATTGGTTATCTTTGATTTTCGGGCAAAAATAACCTTAAAGGCATTTTGGTCATTTATACACAGAAAAATCGGGATTTGTGATTTACATACAGATTGCTATTCAAGCCTCATGGAGTGTTGTCCTAACGTTAAAATTCCTTATTAAGGATTGCTCGGCCTCAATTTTCATGAAAAATTTACCTAGGGGCATTTTAATAATTTTACACAGCAGGAAAAATCAGGGCGTTACACCAAGTAGATAAAAAGAGAAGGGATGTGCATTTAGAAATCGGAGATATGGTGTATCTCAAACTACAGCCTTATAGGTTGAAGTCACTAGCCAATACGGTAAATCAGAAGCTCAGCCCAAGATTCTATGGGCCATATAAAGTGCTTTTAAAAATAGGACAAGTTGCTTATTGATTATAGCTACCTTCAGGGTCATTAGTTCATCCTATTTTTCATGTTTCCCAACTCAAGAAACGTATTTCCCCTCAAAGCTTGAGTTAGCCCCTGCTTGCCGGTTTAACATGAGAACTAGAATTGAAGGTACAACTAGAAGAAGTCTTAGCTGTTAGGCATTCACAGCAAGGTGTTCAAGAACTTCTTATCAAATGGAAGGATCTGCCATATTTCAAAAGCTCATGGGAAGTTGCTGAAGATATCAAGTTAAATTTTCTTGAATTCCACCTTAACGACAAGGTGGTAGTTTAGGGGGGTATTGTTAGAGACCAATTTCCCAAAGGGATACAAGTGTACAAAAGAAAGAAATATAGGGGTGCAACGGGAATTAGAGAAAGGGAATCAGGGAATGTTGATATTGTGGGGGCTTTGGATCCCAACTTAATTGCTTTTGTGTTGTGTCAGTGTGATAGTGTGTGCTGGCAGGTGGAGTGCGTGTGAGGATCATGAGAAAAAGGGTATATCTGTTGGAAGGCTAGGGAGTAGGAGGCAGGCATTTTTCTAGGAAAAGGCTAGGCATATGAGAGTGAGGGCTACTTTAGTGCTTTGTTATTGTCTGGTGTATTGCATTTTACTACTGAGTTATTTTCCTCCAAGTGCTAATAGCACAATTCATTTCTATTTCTGCTATTCTATTTTTCTGGTTTCTATTAGCTGGCCTGAAAAAATCAATAAAGGCATGCTCTGTCTCACTAATTTTCCCAGTTTCCTTCCCCCTCCCATCCTTTCTATTATTATTTGAAAAACTCCATCTAACTGCATGTTTTATGCTCTAAATTTCTTAATAATGAAGACACGAGTATAAGTTAACTGCCAGATAATGTCTTAGTGGATATTTTGTTTAGGTTCTGCAGAAACTCAAATCGATGCTATCCAACCAGGTCCTTGTTCTATCGAGTAATAGCCGCTAATTTTATATGTTGATTTGGTCTAGGCGAAGACATTTAAATTTACCTTTATTAGGATCCTAGGTGGACGTGATTGCTGTTGCCAGAGCAGAAGCAATTGAATTATGTGGAGGGCCACCAATCCAAGTTTCTTTGGGCAGACTAGATTCGTTATAAGATACTAATTGTGTAGTACTCTCGTTAATATATATGATGTTACATATCACTTGCTTTTGCTCCTAAGGATGACAAACAAGCAGTTATATGTTAGATTCCCTGAAAGAATTATTAAACAATTTTATAATTATGTTAAAGCTATTGTTAAAGAATGATGAACCATTTAAGAAAAAAAAAAAGAACTAACTTGATGGGGATTCAATTAAATGTTTGTCACATAATAATGAAAACATGATTTTTGCCTTCTGTCAATAATTCTATTCATTCTAATTACAGGGGGCCTGATCCAAAAGGTAAACTTCATGAGGAATCTCTCAATGCTTCTAATTTGAAGAAATGCTTCCAGAGAAAAGGCTTGTCGTGACTATGAGGAAAATTTCGTTTAACTTTGCACTTCTCTTCAGTATGGGTGACTTATTAACCACAATTTCCATATTCAATGGCTGAAAGTATCATTTGGTAGAGCTTGTAGCTTTATCTGGAGCCCACACTCTTGGAACTAAAGGTTTTGGAAGTCCAACATCTTTTGACAATTCATATTACAAGATTCTTTGGGAGAAGCCTTGGACGGCTTCTGGTAACTCATAACACATTTAAAAGATTGATTTGAGATTTTAAGTAAGCTTGCTGCTAGCCATTGTTTTCTGAATCAATTCTCTCTTTAAGAAAACAATAAGGAAGCAAAGGAGTTGAAGGCATGTTATGCAATTGATAAGTAATCATCTATATAGATTTATTACTTACCATTATAGTAATAAATTGATAAGGAATCAATTATATATACATACATATATACATATACATACATACATACATACATATATGTATATGTTTTTGGTTGAAGTGGTGTCCCTTTTCTTTGACGATTCTGAAAGGCTTCTCAGTGATCTCACCTTTGCTCTGTCAGTACTATTGGTCCTTTTTTAATTTATTTTGGTTTTCCCCTTTCCTCCCTTCTTCTGAGAATGTTGTTTACTTGACAAAAATTTCACTTTTAATTGATTACTTTGGAAAAAGTTTATGGTCTTCCTTGTTATTGTGATTTTTGGTTTCTTCCTATGCAGAGATTAGAAAGGTGTTGACTTCAAGAAAGTTGCTGCTCATGTTCACCAATTAAAGGGTAGTAGCTCAAGGTATGAAATTTTTATTAAAGCCAACCAAAAATGTAAAAAAAAAACCCGCAGAATATGAATGAATAGGACTATTTGTGCCATTAAGCTTTGTTTGGTCTCTCTCTTCTGTAATGCTTGTGTAGTTATTGGTTTCTAAGCAAGTAGAGTTTTGTTATCTCAAATTCATAACAAATTAATCAAACTTAGATCTGATCCTTAATTAGGAGAAAACCAAGAGGAAAGGTCGTATTGTCATGTATTTATTCATTCAAATATCATAAGAAAAATCACTATAAATGCTTATTCATGGTTTTGTACCAATTACCTGCATTTATGGCATGGGATCATTTTACGCGAGTAGTTTTTCCTCTGCCTCTGTCACTGGGGCATCTATAGGAATTGGGTCCACTGCCAAAGATGAGGAGGTTCTCGAGCAAGCTCACCTGCTCAATGTGGAACTTCATCATATGTAAGAAAAGGACATGGAGAGACAACGCCAGTTATAAAGCAGATTGAGGACAAGGAAAAGGCCATAGAGACAAAGATGAAGAAGGTGATGATGTCTTTGTGAAAGAAGGTGATGTTAGACTCCTCTGTACCGTCAGACATTGATGATGAAGATGACGACGACGACGATGCTGGTGAGTTTTCTCGATTTGAGTTATTGTTTTTTTTTCCTTTGTTATATTTTGAATTTTTATCCTTGTGCCTGTACATATTTTGACACTTTTATCTACTTTACATTTTCAAGTAAAATTTGTTGTGTTTACTATTTATTGGGAATTTTTTATAATTTTTCATTATTAAATATATTTATAATTAGCTTTAAATAAAAAAAATTCTTAAATGAACAGGTAACACACAAATTACAAGATATTTATTTAAAAAATTAATTATCAATGGATTTTTCCATCGGTAAAATAAATAAAAATAAAAAAATTTCAGATTATCGACGGATTTTTTCGTCGATAAAATAAATAAATAAATAAAATTTAAAATTACTGACAGAAAAATTCACTGGTAAGCTAAAAATAAAAAATAAAATTTATGAAATTCAATAATTACTTCAATAATTACCGATAGATTATTTCGTTGGTAAAATAAAAATTTAAAAAACTTACAAAATCCAAAAATTACCGACGAAAAAATTCATCGAAAATTAATCCAAATCCATTGGTAATGCCTAAGCCTTGACGAATTTGCTGGCGAATTTCCTAGCTCGTTACCGACGGATTTTTGTAACAAAAATCTGTCGGTAAATCTGTCGATAACATTTTTCGATAGGATTTTTTTTTTTGCCGATAATAATTTCCGATTACGTTATTACCGATTAACAAAATTCATCGGAAATGATATTTTCCATCAGCAATCCAAAAAATCTGTCGGTAATAGCATTTTTTAGGCAGTGTCCTGGAAAGGAAAAAGGATCCCTGCAACTAGGGATGTCAATAATACCCGCACTTCTGGTCACTACCTATGAAGGGTTGGATATTGGGAGGGGGGAGGGGGGAAGATTTCCCCCTATGGGTGATGAGGATGAGAATTTTAAAAACCCAATTATTAAATGGGTTGGGGTAGGGTTCACTATCCTTATACCTGCAAGTACCTGCTATGTGTGAAATTACTATCGCAATGTCTTCATCTACAAATATTAAAATTTTAAAACCTATTTTCGCATTTCTATTATCCTATAGCACAACTTCTTTTTGCTTGTCTAGAAATAAAGTTTGTTAGATTGGTTGAATGCTACTATTTCAAATGTTTAGGTTGTTGGATATATTCAATTATTGTACAAATTAAAATTATGATATTAGAATTCTCCATTTATTTTATTTTTCAATTTTTTTTATAATTTTTAATAATATAGTGGTACCCACAGATATCCATGGATATCCATTTGTACATGGGGAATACAACAATAGATACCTGCACAAATACCGAGCGGGGATGGAGGCAAATATTCTTCGATAAGGGCAGGGTTGGGGGACTATCCTTTCCCGCTGCTCAAAGAGTAAGTATGCTACAATTACTCCATTGAATATTTTCTTATAAACAATAAACTAGTTCAAGCTGTTGAATGTGATATTATATTGATGATCAAGATGTCAAATATCATAAAGATTAGACATTGATAGATATATTATCTAATATGCAACATTTACATATATTTTCAAAACTACATTATACGTTCAAATTATAAGGGATGATGAAGTATCAAATTGTCTTTATAAATTTTATATATTTGATTTATTTAGTTAAAACTTACAATTCAATGGTTAGATTGATGAAATTTGATATATATAAAAGGTTATTCAATTGCGTAAGTATACCAAATTTACTTCTTGTCTAGATGGATCCTTACCCTATATATGTAACATCCCATTTTTTCTATATTTTCAAAAATGAATTTAAAAAATATAAAATTAAAGTAAAGATTTTCTAGTTGTGTTGATTAAGTAGTGTGATGTTGAGCTTTAGTACAATACCTTACAATTTAAAGATATGTCCTACAATTTAAGAGTATATCCTAAAAATTTAGTATATGACCTATGGAATTTCTTTTTGGTCAAGGACCTATGGATTAGAAAAGGATCCTTATAACAAAAAGAATTTTCCTTTAGGGGAAAGTCCAAAGCTATTGGGTCTAAAACCTTAAAAGCCCAATTATGAGTGTTCTATTAGGCTTTGGCCGACATGGTTTTTGAAGGCGGATGCTTAAGGCCTAATACAAGCTGCTGGGTGCCTAGCCAATGTGATGAGCCCAATAAATATGGTTTTTTCTTATTGGGTCATATTAAGAACAAAAATCAATTGTTGTCAAAAAATCGTAAAAGATCCGTTCTTGCACTTTAAGCTCAACCTTCATTCTAGTATGAACCAAAAATGGCCTAAACCCTAGACACACTACACAGCCTAAATGCCACATGCATGAATGATTTATTTTATTTTCATCCATAAATTAAAAATAGAATTAATGGAAAAATGATACATGACTTTGTGTATAATTATAGGTTTCAAACTAGTCTAATTCACACTATTACAAACAATAAATTAAGTGACTTTTCATATGTATAAATCCTGTATCACATAGCATATGATTCCTAATTATTGAGTTTTTTTACATGTATAGTAAGACTAGGTCATAATGCATGGTTTTATGGTTTTTGTAATAGTGTATAAGAATTAAATTTACTGTCATTGAAGTTTACATGTATAATAACTTGAGTTGTTTTTTGTTGCTTATGTAGGGAATGAGGTGAACATCGATGGGAAGCTTGTAAACTCAAAAATTCATGATGAAGAAGCAAAATTCAAAGGATCTTTCCATCATAAACCACTATTCAAGATGCCATTTTTCAAAAGACCGATTCCAATTATTAAGCCTAAGCCATTCCCTGTTCTAAGGTATAAGCCAATCCCAAAGCTAGTTCCAGTATATAAGCCAATTCCAGTATATAAGTGTAATATCCCAAAACTATATACCTTTAGGAAATATATGCCTAAGCTGAAGAATGGTTGGATAAAGCTTAAGAGATATTTATATGGTTTATAAAAAAAAAGGAAAAATATTATATATTGAAAATAAATAAATTAGAATAATGAATAAATATAAATCTTTATTTTAAATTTATGTGAAATAGTAAATCATGTAACATCTAAACTATAAAAGAAAATACCAATCCTAAAAGAGGAAAATAAAATATTAAATTTGTCATAATGTTGTACATCAATATTTTTCTATGCCAATGTTCAGTTTTATTTAAAGTTGATAGTTAATCTTTTTATGATATTCAGTTTGTGATATGATGTATGATTTTTAAAATTTGAAAATATTATCTTATCAAATCTATTAAATTCAATATTGTTTATAATTATTGTTGATATTTATATTTGTATCAATATTATATATTATATATTTTGTTGGAATTACAAAAGATGAAATATACCATATTTCCCTTTTCACATATGTTCTTAGAAATTGATTTCAATATAATTACTAAGGTTACGTTAATATTTATTTAGATATCTACCATTTATATTTATGGTGTAAATATCAATTAGGATTTAAGAATATATATGCATATATGTTTTTAATATAATATAAAATATCAGTTTGATGTTAGTTCATTCCTTTTATCAGAGATTATAATTATTCTTTTAAGATTTGACTATTAGTGTGTATATATACATAGAATATTTTGCAGATATAACTTTCATAATAAAAATATTTATTTGAATATATTAGATATTACTTTATATTTAACATGTATTGTGAATATGATTTGTTACATATTATAGAGAATTATTAGATATTTTTAAGAAATTATTAATTATTAGAATAGAGTGCAAAATTTGTTCATCATCTAAATTATTATTATTATTATTATTATTATTATTATTGTTGTTGTTATTGTTGTTATTTCACAAGATAAACAAGTAGATAATGTGAATACAACATGATATATGTTATTTGTTTTAAAATCTCATTAGCTTTTCATGATATATATATATATATATAAAATACAAAAGATAATTAAAAGATATGTTATGGTAGTTTGAATTTGAATTATCAAGGTAGTTACAAAAGATATGATTAGATTTAGTCTAGCTATTATCCTTATCTCATTGTTACTTATATCACATAGTTAGTTAGAATATATCTATCGAAGACCTTTAACATAATTTTATCCTTATGCTGTCAAGTATGATATCTGTTTAGTATTTTGCAAATATCTTGAGTTGTAGATGTCCGATTGACATGATTTTTTGGCATTAGAAAGCTAACTCAATTATGTACAAGTGCTATTTCTAGTCTTGAGGCCAAATTCTAACTGTAGTGTAAGTTAAATGGTTACGAAAGGTTAAAACAAAAAATGAAAAGAGAAAAACGAAAAATAGAAATAAAATAAAGAAAATAAAAAATGTTAGTGATATCTTTCACCTCTTGCTATATATTTGGCATACTATGGTCCTCCCAAAAGAAGTTTAAGAACCCTAGCCGCCCAAGAATTTTTCCCTAGAAAGAAAGACGCAATTTCTCTCAATCCTCTTCGATTAATCTCTTCCGGTAGGCGCTCTCACCCCTATCCTTATATGGTTATGAGTTTAGCAAATCTTTAGATTATTATGGTATAGTTTTCTCTTCTCATTCAATTCCAAGTCATTCCTGATTCTTGTCTATAATTCCATGGCAGTTCAGAGTGCCATTCCAATTCCCCAGTATCATGTAGGTAGTGGTCAGGCACTCCCGACAATGAACGGTGAATGGGTTTAAACTCATAGCCATACTTTTTGTCATTATTAGTATTTTTCTAGCATTATATAAATTATTTATGAAATTCTAGAATGACTTATGCCAGGTATATGCTTTCACAGATTATGTTAATTTTCAGAAAAATTATTGTTTTTCAGAGTTATCATGAAAACCTTATTTTAGAAAACTCATGGGATCATATTTGATACCTTGCATGTTATAAAATATCTTTTTATCAGTTTATGAAATTATGGGACCTTAGTTTAATGTTTACAGCAGAAATAATGATTACCATATTTTTCAAACTATGGATTTCCTATAAAGATTTTAGAACATCAGACATGATTTATTAAAAGTGTTGAATAAAGTATGATTCATAACAATTGTCATATACATACTCTGCTGTCTTCTGAAATCACTTTATCTACAAGTTGGTGATCCATTGGGCATGATTTTAAAATCTCAGTTATGCTAAAGTCATATTGTTAGAATATAACAATTGTCAAATACATACTCTATTGGCTTTTGGAATCATTATGTCTGCAAGCTGGTGATCCCTTAGGCATGATTTTAGAACCTCAGTTATGCTAAAGTCAGATTGTTAGAATTATATGAATTCAGAGCTTTCAGATTTATTCAGTTTAATTGCAAGTTATTATTTTTTTTAATAATTACTGAGAAACAAATCAGCGAGTTAACGGCTGCAGGATTAATCGTTAACCTTGGTACCAAATAGTCCGTCAGAGGATTAGCTCAACCACAGTAAGGAACCTAGTGAGGTACCGGTGTCCATTATGGGACCTAGTTAGGTGCCCATCAGATTACCAATTGGCTCAGATTTAACTATTCAGCTCGGATATTTATGTACATAATAATTCTTATTTCTCTACTAGTTATTGCCATGATTTCAGATAAATTATTTTTCAGTTAAGTTATATGTATCTAAATATATAAAGTGTTTTATAGCAACTGCATGTATATATTATGTATTTTATTGTCATCCCATGTGGGTTGTGAGTGGAGGCTCGCTCACTGAGTTTTGATGAACTCACCTCTCTCTTTTCCTCCTCTTACAGTTACGGTTGTAGATCTAGTTATTATTCAAACCCAGTCTTAGTAGCTTTGCAGCTGTTCTATTGGTGAGCTTCACTTTGTAATGAAGTTTAAATTAGAATTATGTTATAATAGAGTGCTCCAGTAGTGTGCAGGCAGGGTCCTTGGACATCATTTAGCATGTATGGTTATTTTGAAATATGTTATTTTATCATAATGATATTTTATGTAATTTCTTCAAGGAACACAATTTAAGATTATTTATTTCAGTTATAGGTTTGGAACATTTAGATTAATTAAATATTTTATTTATTTTATTAGTAAAGTTTTCAAGAAATTTTGAGGAATTTATTTTAATTTATTATGAGCATTAATTTAGTAATTTAATATGTATGATTTCATGAAAATAATTCTAGAAGGCTTCCATAAGGGACAATATCCCTTATTTGCCGGTCACGATTTTTGGGTCGTGACAATAAGCCTTTTCCAAAACCAGTTATAGTGAAAAAGCCTATCCTTGTTTCAGTGTATAAGTCTATTTTAAAACCAGTGCCAATATATAAGCATATTCCAAAGCATGTTCCAATATACAAGTCAATTCTTGTTCCAGTGTATAAACTTATTCCAAAGCCAGTTTCGATGTATAAGCCTATACCAAAGCAATTATAGTGAAAAAGCTTGTTCCTGTTCCAGTGTATAAACCTATTTCAAAGCCATTTCTGGTAGCCTATACCAAAATCAATTATAGTGAAAAAGTCTATCCCAATTCTAGTGTTTAAGCTTATACCAGAGCCAATTCCCATCTTTATGCCAATTCCAAAACCAGTTATAGTGAAAAAAAAAAAAAAAGCCTATCCCTTTACCATTTGTTAAGCCATTCCCTAAGCCATTTCCTATCCCAAAAAAACCCTTCTTCCCTTCAACTCCATAAGATGATAAGACTCTTGTCCACATTCCCAAAAAATTCTAATCCTCGGGAAGTTATCCGCTTCATGTCTAATGCTTCTTATATGAACATATAAATAGTCATGTTAGTATTTAGCCATCTTGTGTACTTTATTGTCGCATGCAATATATGTTTTCAATGCCTTCGCCCCCATAAGGTGCGTAGTATTGCCATTGAAGATCGAATATATTAATCAAAGGATCGTCTAAATATTATATTTGTTCACTTTTTTTTTTTTTTTTGTCAAATCTCTGTGTGTGTGTGTGTGTGTGTGAAATCCGTTTTTATTGTTCGTGCACGATGATGTGTGTGTTTATGTGTGTCAAATCCCTTTTTATTGTTCGTACACGTTGATGTAAGAACATCCAAGCACGCTATTGATATTGAATCATTATTTAATAAAAAAAATGTTGAATGATTATATTTTGATCAAGGCTACTTGCTATTTGTGGTTCGGTTTGGTTATATTTTATTTAACTAAAACAAATTGATTTATTAAATTGGATTAATCATTGCTAACTTCTATTAAAAATTCAATTAGATCGGTTTTTGATTTTTTATTAAAATTTTATAAAATAAAAGGTGTTCTTTCAAGATAGATTAATTGTCAATAATTTTATTATATTACGCAATTTTAAAATGTAAATTAATTATTAAAAATTTATACTAATGTTTAATACTAATAAGTCAAGAAAATAATAAAATACTTGTTGATTAAATTAAAATATTTGGAAATATACTGCAAATCTAAAAAATATTTGATTAAGATGTGATAATAATAGTTTAATAATTCTAGTGTCGCAATATTATATATATATATATATATACGGGTACATTTATAGAAATATTGATATAGGTAAATAATTGTAGATTTGGTTTGGTTTTAAAAATAAAAATCAAAGACAAACTGAATTGACTTGTTTTTATAAAATAAGAACAAATCTGAATTAAGTTATTTCAATTATGATCTATTTCAATTATTATCAATTTTTTCATTTTGAGCCTATTTGAGTTGATTTTAAACGGTCCTACTTGTACAAAAAAAAAAAAAAAAAAACACCAACAACTATAATATAATATGCATTTAAACATTTTAAATTTTAATACATAAGACTTTGCCATTTTAAATTAAAGGCCTCCTAGAAGTCATCCAAACTTCTTACCTGTCATAAACGGGAGAAATTTGTACATGTTGCTCGTTATTTATATTTCATGTCCAATAATTGACATTTCAATTAAAAGTGAAAATTAAAGATGGATTAATTAACACACATCACTCAATTATTGAATACAAAACATGTCCATTGGAGATATAATGAGTATATACAAATTTCTCAATAAACTGTCAATTATAAGTTGGTGAAACCGTGATTCTATATGTTATTTTAATTTTAAGGATTTTTCTAATAGGTGCTTAAGGGCACTCATTTGTATATAACAAAAAACATTTAAAAGTTTGTAATTTTTCTCACATGTTAAAAATATAAAAACTCAACTTTCTATCATGGAAGCTTTATTTTTGAACTTTTTAACCAGTATTCTATGTTGCTTACTAAAACCACGTTGCTTGTTTAGTTACAAAAGATAAGATTGAACGGAACCTAACTTCTTCTCGTGTCTTGGAGCACTAAGTACAGATGATATGTCCCTATCTTCACAGCTCTCACAGGCTGGCATTGTCATATGGCACATGGTTTTCAATCTGTAGGTAAATCGATCTCTTTATGGCTTTTAAGACCAAAGCCAGAGAGAACCTTCTCTCCCTCGTGTTTGGACTGCATTCGGTTAAGTATTTCTGCCGTTTGTTCTTTACCATTTTAGATTGTACAAGTTGAAATCAGAGTATAGGTTTTGAGTTGAACGCACTGTGTGCACTCTAATATAATGCAGTGAAGAATCACAATTTTGGAATATATAGTATATGGATTTGGATCAATCTCACTTTAGAGGATAAACTGAAAGGATTTTATCATTAAATCAATAAAGTAAAAAGGACCCTATTTCTAAGTTTATTAATCAAAGGTTGAAATCTCTCACTTTACCTTCTAAAGTGAGATCCTCATTTTAAAAAATCTTTACTCATAGTATATATAGGTGCTATAGGTGAATGGGATCACTAGCATCTCTAGTTCAGTCTTGTTACTGCAAGTAGGGTAGTGTCCAAATGGGAATTGGCCTCAGCGGAATGTAAATCAAAATTACTCTTATATTATCGATTAACTCTTTATTGGAGTAGCTCTTGACAAAACATATTGTTGGATTGAAAATTTCATACTGCAACATATTGTCCTTTTACCAATATCATACCATAACATATGTATTGCTTGAAATGGTTGAATACTCAATTGCTACTTGTTAGTACTTAAGGATGATTTTTCCTCACTAGACTCCAAATTATATGAATAATTGTTAGAAAAAAGAAATATTTCCTTAAGGCTATGTTTGGTTGAGGGATCAAGATGGATGAAAAATTTTATAGGTAAGTTTTTAAGTTTAAAATTACATGTACATTTTCTCCATGAAAATTTTCAACTTGTTTTAGCCCTTAACTAAACACATCCTAAATGAGATATTCTTCAGGTACTTCATTGCTTCCAAGTTCATTTTCTGGCCTTTCCTTCCTTTCTGTTTTGCCTGTGTTGTTCTGTTCTATCTCACCCTTCTTCTAATTTTGGGTTTTGGGTCCCAACTCTGAAGTCATGCCATGTTATTATTTTTTGATACTTTAAAATTGTTAGAGATATTGTTCTCATAAGGAGGGAGCATTTAAGATAATTCTCCTTTTAACAAATGCGCTTCTCAGAGTTTGAACTCGTGTTCTTCCCTTTACGGTAACTAGGCTGCTTATGACTTGTTCAATAGCTTAATAGTGTTTTTTTATTTGCTATTCCACCACCATTTGTAATCCATTTTCATTTAGGGGGCATGTGGTTCGTGGACTAATTTTACATTCCTCATAATAGCATTCCCAGGAATCCTATTTCCATGAATGAACTATTTCTATGTTTGGTTTGCGAGTCAGATTTCTAGGAATCTTACATAATATGTCCAGGAATGAACTACTACTGTGTTTGGTTTACATAAATATTCCTAGAAATATTGTATATTTTCCCCAAAATACCCCTACAAATTTAAACTAAAAATTCAATTTTTAATCACTTTAAACTCATAATTAAGTCTAATTCCCAAAATAGCCCCATCAATTAAACTAAACTAATTTTTAATCACATGAAACTCATAATTAAGTATGATTTCCAAAATACCCCTATCAATTTAAACTAAACAATTAATTTCTAATCACACTAAATTTATAATTAAGTATAATTTTCAAAATACCCCTATCAATTTGAACTAAACAATTAATTTCTAATCACACTAAATTCATAATTAAGTATAATTACAAAAATACCCCCATCAACTTAAACTAAATAATTAATTTTCAATCGCATTAAACTCAATAAGTTTATAAATATGATATGTAACACAAACCAACTGATGCAAATGTCACAACATAAGTTCAAACTTAACAATAATCCATAAATACGATATATAAAATCTAAGTAACAATTCAAATCCAACATAAGAGTTAACAATTTAGATATATTGCCACTCAATTGTCCTAAAATAAGAAAATTAAAATCTAAGAATAATTGTTCTTCACGAATTCCAATATATCTCTTGATATGAGTGAGAAGAACACATCAATCAAGCTACTGTCCCTTGAAATAATAATAGTAGCCTCCATTCTTTCATCAACAGACAAGCCATCAACATCTCTTAGAATAGCTGTTAGCTTCATTCTTTTATTAACTCCCTCCTTCTCGACCTTAAAGCAAGTAACCAAGATCGATATATGGGTAGAATGCAGTTCAAATACAGATTTTATATCTTTGATTAAGTAAGCTATCACCTCAGCTGTTTCATAGCTTAAGCATTTGTTATCTCTCTTCCTTTTATTCTTGGGTTGAGTAGACGAAGAACTCATACCACCCAGAGTTTTAAGCATCTAAAAGTACAATAAAACCAAATGTTTATATGCACTTTCTAGCAAAATAAAGTAGCAGAGAATAAAGGCAGATTATAACTAACAAGTTCACCAAGAAAAGAAAAAATGAGAAACATGTTATCTAATAAAGATATCATATTAGAATGCAACAACAAAAAAAAAAGATATCATATTAGAATTCTAACCAAATTATCAATCACACGCTGCCCAATCAAATGAAAAGTTTATATAGTAACAATGTCTAGGTAAGGTAATCCTGATTTGTTTGCTTTTCCTGTCTTATTCGATGGATATCATAATGCAGGATCAAGAACCCAACAATGAAAGAAGCTATCAACTAAGAAAGAACATATAGATAGTTAGATCACAAAGACCTCAGCATCCAAATGCGTGTTGAAATTCGTAGTTTGATCTATATGCCGCATGTGATCATCCCTAAATAATTGCAATGCAATTAAAAAAATTAATAAAATTAGAGGCTCAATTCAAATGCACAGGTGCCTAGTGGCATATCGGCAAGAGGTTCTGATTCAAGATTTACTTTGCTTTCCTGTGAATCAGCCCCATCTGAAATTGCATAGATGTGATCTAAGAATCAAAAAACTCGCCTTACGCATTGTCCAAAGGCAACAAAAGGAAAATATCCATAAAATTTGTACTGAAGACAGAAATGATTCTTCAACTTAATTGGTCTATTACATGGGCATTGACTAAGCACAGGCGCAGAGGCACCTATCAATAATAAATTTATAATGTTTGAAATCAAGGAAATGTAGTCTGCCATTTAACTTCAAGATCTGAGTTGAGGCGAGAAGACTATAATTTTCTTAGCTACTTGCACACCATTGTAAAACATTATTCATAGAGAATTATAATTAGGATTTGCAAGCAGTAAAAAGAAAATTCATCTTCTTCTACATATTTTTCTTTTATGCTGAACTGAAACTCAAATCAGAAGCTACTGTTGTCGAAGGCATAGTTCTAGGAATTGATGATTCTAATATAAACTACATATTAGAATTACCTTCAACTGGATCTAAATCTCCATTCTGAATAAAATTTGCGACCTTTTCCTCCAAAGACAAGCTGGCCAAAGGGTCTGGATTAATGGAACTGCTGTCAGCATGAGCAACTGAATCACCGTTGTTCTCACCAGATAAATTTTCCATGATAGAAACTTCAGAAGTTGAGGTAACATTCTCAGAAATATTGTTATTGCTGTCATATAGACCTTCTAATGCACACCATTCCTTTTGCTCCTAGGATAAATCCATAGTAGATGATGCCAAAGGACCTAACCCTTTGTCTTCAGTTTCAAAAGCAGAGTCGTTAAATGAATAGTTGTAATCCTTTTCCATTGAAGAATCAAGAACACAATAACTTTCATCTTCTTTTTACCATCCATGCTGTGAAAACAATAAAGAAAATCTCACAATCAGGTTTCAGAATGAGATTTATTCAAAATCAGATTTATTTAACAAACTGTGAGTACTTATTACTATATTCAAAATGATTGAAATTTCACACTATAGCTAAAACAAAGTAAAATTTCTGTTACAATGAGTATTTTTAACATCTGAGACAGCAATCACAAGCTATATATCGCGATATAGTGAGGAATATATTCACCAAAACAATTAGTAATAATAACATCTGTGAATTCGAAGGTATAGTAATTAGTTGTTACTATCCCATGAGTTACAGCTCACCTGCTGTGGGGCATTGGGGATTGAAATTGTCTCAATTTTTATGGCTAGCATGTAAATAGTAATTTTCACATCCAAAACACTCAATTATAATTAATTATCTATAGGAAAACAATAACTTCACATTCAATTCGAAGTTTCGTACTGATAATCTTATGGTTATGTGGCCTAATATGTTATTATCATCAAGTCACAAGCAAGTAAAATGCTTGTATACACACTTAACTGTTTGACAATGGTTTTTTTTTGTTTTTTAATTCTGATTTTAGTCTTTGATATTCCAATTTGAAATCAAATTGTCAATAGCCTCCCACTCTCTCAGTTCCAACCCAACATTTCTCCAAACGGGCAAACCCATCATGTTCCCACTGGTGCCAAAGGTAATATTTCGATCATCAGCAAGTTGCTGTGAAACTTATTAAGACCAAAACAGAAGTTGAACATACAGATACAAAACCGTAACTACAAGTATATATTATTTTCACCACAGTAATGATAATCTAAAAGGGTTGCCGATAATCCCAAAAGAACCAAACGCCCCCTAAAGAAAATATTTCTTTTTCCTAATGATTGTTCATATAATTTGGAGTCTAATGAGGTAAAATCATCCTTAAATACTAACAACTGCCAACTGAGTAGTCGACCACATAAATAATACATTTGTTACACTATGATATTGGTGTGTAAGCTGAGGTGTGAGTAAATATTTGATGGCATGATAATGAGAAAGTACATGTTCCAGTCAAGGTTCTTGGTACTTTTACCCAATTTCATTGCCACAAACAATATACCGACGCAGTTCACCTCTCATTTTGGGACCTTACAATGATTTTTCATCGTACTTGTACTCAAAATTAATGATATGAACCTTCTTGCCACTTTATGGTTGAACCTTTAACAAGTTCGATGCAATATTCTCCTAAGCATCCAAAGAGAACAGAACCACCTAACTTGGGAGGCTCATTCAATGCAGAAGCACCAAACCCAGCCAAAAAAACGGTGCTATTAGCCATTGAACTCTCAAGCACATTCCCAACCACCCATAATGGGGTCCCAAGCCAAACCTAAAATGTCAGACTATTTACAGAAAAGCAAAGGGAGATAGGTCACCTGATGTACGGTTAAACCCAAGCTAGCAAGTATAAATAACACAAGGCTTGTGGTACAAGAGCAACTCAAGTCTCCATATAATTTCCCTTTCCAGCTTGATTTCATTGCCACAATTGTTGTGTGGCACTAGTTGTTTTCTCAAATGAGAACGCTTTCCACAATGCAAGGGGCACTCGTGCGCTTCTTGGTTCCCTTGTTGCTTCTTGTCAGCTTCTGTTTTGCCAATTCTGCCATAGCAACAACTGAAGTTTCAGGTTTGTTACTCTGACATATTGATAAACTTGTTATTTGAATATTTGATGAACAAAATGTGCACAGAAAAGTAACAGAAGTACCTACACCTAAATTTTATTGTGAAAGACTGCTTTTGTTATAAAATAAATTTAGAAATGGTGAGGCATAATTAGTAACTCTGGAAAGAGTAAGTGAATCCTATCACTATATTTAATCCAATCAGTACTATATATTTTATCAAAAAATTCTAGTTACAACATTTTATCTGTCTAACATCACTATTTTGTTACTTCCTAAATATATTGCATGTTATCTTATTGTATTTGTGGTTATATCAAGTGAAAGAAGTGGTTCATATAGTCGCTTAAAAAATCACATGAATTGAATAGAGTTATTACAATTTATTGAATGTTATTTAAAATAATTTTCTCTATTTCTCTTCTAACATTATTATGTGAAAAAAAGTAAATACCAGAAGATCTATTTATTTTCATATGAAACTAATCAAATTTATTGTCTTTGAAGTTTACGTGTATAATAACTCAAGTAGTTTTTCGTTGCTTATGTAGGAAATGAGGTGAACACAGATGGGAAGCTTGTAAACCCTGAAATTCATGATGAAGAAGCAAAATTCAAAGGATTTTTCCATCATAAACCACTATTCAAGAAGCCATTTTTCAAAAAACCGATTCCAATTATTAAGCCTAAGCCATTCCCTGTTCCAGTGTACAAGCCAATTCCAGTATATAAGCCTTTACCAAAACCAATTATAGTGAAAAAGCCTATTCCTATTCCAGTGTATAAGCCTATTCCAAAGCCAGTTATAGTATACAAGCCTATTCCAAAACCAATTATAGTGAAAAAGCCTATCCCTGTACCATTTGTTAAGCCATTTCCTAAACCATTTCCTATCCCAAAAAAGCCCTTCTTCCCTCCAACTCCATAAGATGATAAGATCCTTGTCCACATTCCAAAAAATTTATAATCCTTGGGAAGTTTTCCGCTTTATGTCTAATAATGTTTCTTCTATGAATAAATAAATAGTCATGCCAGTATCTCAACATCAAATTTGGATTGCATATTCCTGTTTACCCATCTTGTGTACTGTATTGTAATATATGTTTTCAATGCCTTCGCCCCCATAAAGTGCAAGGTATTGCCATTGAAGATAGAATATATTAATCAAAGGATCATGATGATTCTCTGTTCTTCATCTAAATATTATATTTGTTCACTTTATATTTGTTCTTCGTCTCGTGTGTGTGTGTGCGCGCGCGTGTCAAATCCTTTGTTATTATTCGTTCACATTGATGAAAAAAAATTCAAGCACACTATTAATATTGAATGATTATTTAATATGAAAAATGCTGAATAATTATATTTTGAGCAAGGCTACTTGCTATTTGTGGTCTGGTCTGGTTATATTTTATTTAACTAAAACAAATTGATTTATTAAATTGGATTAATCATTTGTAACTTCTATTAAAAAATCAATTAGATCGGTTTTTAATTTTTTATTAAAATTTTGTAAAATAAAAAGGTGTTCTTTCAACATAGATTAATTATCAATCATTTTATTATATTATGCAATTTTAAAATGTAAATTAATTATAAAATATTATACTAATGTTTAATGCTAATAAGTCAAGAAATAATAAAATACTTGTTGGTTAAATTAAAATATTTGGAAATTAAGCACAAGCCTAAAAAATATTGATTAAGATATGATAATAATAATGTGTCGCAATACTATAGAATATATATATATATATATATATATATGGGTATATTTATATAAATATTGATATAGATAAATATGGTAGATTTGGTTTAATTTTAAATATAAAAATCGAAGACAAACTGAATCGACTGGTTTTTATAAAATAAGAAAAAAAATCTAAATTAAGGTATTTTAATTGTGATCTATTTCAATTTTTATCAGTTTTTCATTTTTAGCCTATTTGAGTTGATTTTAAACGGTCCTACTTGTACAAAAAAAAAATCACATCAACAACTATAATAGAATATATATTTAAACATTTTAAATTTTAATACATAAGATTCTGACAGTTTAAATTAAACATCTTGGGAGTCATCCAAACTTCTTACCTATCATAAATGGGAGAAAATTGTACATGTTGCTGGTTATTTATATTTCATGTTCAATAATTGACATTTCAATTAAAAGTGAAAATTAAGGAGGGATTAATTAACACATCACTCAATTATTGAATATGAAACATATCCACTTGAGATTTAATGAGTATATATGAATTTCTGAATAAACTGTCAATTATGTATTGGTGAAAACCATGATTCTTTGTTATTTTAATTTTAAGGGTTTAAGGGCACTCATTTGTATACAATAAAAAACATTTAAAAGTTTGTAATTTTTCTCACATGTTAAAATTCTAAAACTCAACTTTCTATTATGGAAGCTTTATTTTTTAACTCTTTAACCAGTAATCTAAGGTACTTACTAAAACCACGTTGCTTGTTTAGTTACAAAAGAGAAGATTGAACGGAACCTAACTTCTTCTTGTGTCTTTGCCATGACCAGCACTTTTAAATGCTTAAATAAATGACTTCAGCATCAAGTACATCGAATATTTCACCTTGGATGTCGCCGTGTGGGCTTTTTTTTTTTTTTTTGTACACGGGACTTCTTTTTAATTTTCCGTTAATTCCTTGTATTCACAGTTTCACACAATTCATTGAGCATCAAGTCGCTACGCTTAGTCACGTCAACAAGCAAATGATACCGTCCACTAATTAGTTTTCATTCAACGGTGGACTTGTTTGCTCGAGCCCAGCTACCTTTGAAATGGGCCAAGCTAGTACTAGGCTGCGTTTCTTTTGGGCTAGCATCTTGTTTGCTCAACCCAAATGTATATAGCCGTAGGTTGGGTGTCCCAGTCCTGTTATTAATTTATTTACTTTTTTTTTTTTCTTCTTATAAGTATACCAACAAAACGCTCCCGCCAGTAAGACTAACTACTGGCTTAGTTGACTACATCCTTTATCCTTAAAAACATTCAAAATATTCACATGTGCCATTATACACCTTGTCATTTCAATAACCTAAGTATCATATATACATAGTAATTAAAATTGGGCCTGACTAGTTGGTTTGAACTGAACATTGGTAAATCGGTCATTAGTCCGGTTCGATTCTTTGAATGATCAATCATGTAATTAACTTGTTCAAATTTTGTCAAACCCGTGTGAATCATTTGGCCCACCGCTGAACAGTATTGAATTGAATCGGATAATGCATCTCTTTTGAATCGTGCCCTTGAGGAATCTAGAAGAATTCAAAAACACCATCATATGGATTGAACCCTGCCACTCTGACTACGAGAAATAGGCGAGTCACCGACGGATTTTACTAATGGATTTTTTTTTGTCAGTAAACATAGAAAATAAGAAATCTGAGAATTTTGGATTTCAGTCATTACTGACGGATTTTTTTATTGATATATCTATTAGTAACTATTATAAATTATTTTTTATGCAGAAAATAATATTACTGGCAGAAAAATTCATCAGTAATTTTCTTAAACTTTTTAAATTTCAATATTAATGTTACAGACGGATTTTTTCATTAGTAATATTAATTTCTTAAAAAATAAATTTTAAAAATTATCGACAGATTTATTGACGGACAAATCTGTCAATAAATGTTGAAGAAAAGTTTTAAAATGGCTCCTTGTTGATTATTGCCGGCGGATTTTTTCTGTCGGAAATTCAAAAATCCATTGCTAGTCCTTTTATTGATAAAGACCACCCCTTTATTATCATGATAACACACTCTCTCTCATCTGGTTTCTTTCTCTCTTTCATTGAATCTCATTGCTCGCCCCCTGCCCCATCCCCAGCACGCCGCGCTGAGCCAGCGACCCCATATCCCGCCCAACTTTGCAGCCTTTCTCTCCGCCCAGCGTCTAATGTCCAACTCTGCAGTCCACCACACCCTGCGCCGCCTACCCCCGCAGTCCGCCACACCGCGCTGGTAACCCCGCCTAGTGTCCAGATCTGCAGTCCCCACACCTCGCGCCGCCGACCCCGCGCCCCGCAATTCGCTGCCTACCCCGCGCCCCCGCAGTCCGATGTTAGTACTGAATTTGCTTAGTTGTGAAGGCTTTGATATGTCTTAATTACATTAAAAAATGCAAAGTATTTTTTTTTTTATTAATTCAACTATAAATTAATATATCTCAATATTTCATTAATTGAATCTTTTTCTGGCATTAGCTTGCGAAGTTTGACTATGTTGTTTAATGGATGTATATTGCTTGTGTGAAAAGGGAAAATGATGTATGTTTGGCTAGGGCATAAAAATGGGGGAAACTTTTCATAGATGAACTTCCATCTTTAATTTTATCTCTCAACCAAACACACTCCAAGGATTAAAGTTTCATTTGGGTTTTAGGTACCAATAAAATCTGTAATTACTGTGTAGTTGGGGTGCCATTGTTTTGACATTTTGAGTGAAATCAATAACTAAGCTTCCATCCTCTAGCACAAGCGCTTTCTAGATCACATAATTTGGCATCAAGCAAGTGGAACTAAACTATGAACTCACAAACCAATGTGATTTCATAGCATTAATCTAAGTTTTCTTTATTCGTAGCATTTCTAGTCTTTTTGGAACAATATAAACATTTCTATTATAGAGAAAAAATCATGCCAATGAAGTAGCGATGGCACTTTTCCAAACATATAGCGAGTTTCATGGTTGATTCCTTCCAAACAAAATTATTGTGTGGCTTTTCTCTTATGTAATCTAATAAGTGTTGATGCAGAAATGTTTCTCATCGTGTCCTTTTTTTTTTCTCTTTTCTGATAGGTACCAAGCCATAGGATAAGAGTTCACAGCAGAAAAGGGTGTGTATTACGTGTATAATAAGAACAAACTGAAAGAAAACAATGGTTGCTAGGTATTAGAGAGACCTAGCTACTCTCCCAAAGCCCAATCCTCACTTTTCAGGTGCCCCCCCCTTCAAGATACCTCCCCTCTCTTATAATCTCTCATGTAACAGAATTTCCCACCAATTCTCAATTCTCTCTCTGTGCCAACTCAGCAAGTTAGTTACAAAATTCACATTTCCCACATTAGCACCCACTACACTCTTCTCATCTCACACACTCACCAATTACAATTAAGTCCCCACTCTCTAATTGTGTAGTTATCTAACAATTTCTTTTCTCACTGTTTCAGTAGTAGGCCACAACTTCGCTCATTAATTGGATTTGAATGTGTAACACAGGGCATGAGGCAAGAAATTAAAAGGGATACAGGGCCTTTTATTATGTATCCCTTTTATTATGTTTCCTTGGTAACTAATAGAGTCATAGCTAGTAAAAAGTGTATTTCTTTTATTCATTTCAGAATTCAGATTAGTTACTATTATTTTCTTATTTATCTCAAATTCTTAATGTATATAAATTTTGTTCACTGTTCATGTTATTGCAGGTGGCATGAATGTTTCTATAGTCCATGAACTTGAAAGACTTGAAAATGCTGGCCTGAAAAAATTAGTAAAGGTATGCTCTGTATCACTAATTTTCCCAGTTTCCTTCCCCCTCTGCTCCTTTCTATTATTATTTGAAAAACTCCATATAACTTCATGTTTTATGTTCTAAACTTCTTAATAATGAAGACGCAACTATAAGTTAACTGCTAGCTAATGTCTCAGTGGATATTTTGTTTAGATTCTACAGAAACTCAGATAGATGCTATCCAACCAAATCCTTGTTCTATCTAGTAATAGCCGCTAATATTAAATGCTGATTTGGTCTAGGCCAACACATTTAAATTTATCTTTATTAGTATCCTAGGTGGACATTATTGCTGTTGCCAGAGCTAAAGCAGTTGAATTATGTCGAGGTCCACCAATCCAAGTTTCATTGGGCAGACTAGATTCGTTGTAAAATGCTAATTGTGTGGTGCTCTAGTTAGTATATAAGATGCTACATATCACTTGCTTTTGCTCCTAAGGATGACAAACAAGCAGTTATATCCCTGAAAGAATTATTAAACAATTTTATAATTATGTTAAAGCTGTTGTTAAAGAATGATGGACCATTTAAGAAACATAAAAAGAACTAGCTTGATGGGGATTCAATTAATTGGTTGTCACATAATAATGAAAACTTGATTTTTGCCTTCTGTCAATAATTGTATTCATTCTAATTACAGGGGGCTTGATCCAAAAGGTAAACTTCATGAGGAATCTCTCAATGCTTCTAGTTTGAAGAAATGCTTCCAGGGAAAAGGCTTGTAGTGAGTATGAGGAAAATTCTGTTTAACTCTGCACTTGTGTTCTGTATGGGTTACTTATTGACCGCGATTTCCATATTCAGTGGCTGAAAGTATCATTTGGTAGAACTTGTAGCTTTATCTAGAGCCCACACTCTTGGAACTAAAGGTTTTGGAAGTCCAACTTCTTTTGACAATTCATATTACAAGATTCTTTTGGAGAAGCCTTGGACGGCTTCACGTAACTCATAACTCATCTAAAAGATTGACTTATGATTTCAAGTAGGCTTGCTGCTAGCCATCGTTTTCTGAATCAATTATTTCTTTAAGAAAACAATAAGGAAGCAAAGGAGTTGAAGGCATGCTATGCAATTGATAAGTAATCGTCTATAGGTTTATTACTTATCATTATAGTAATAAATTGATAAGTAATCAATTTATTTAGAAGTGGTGTCTTTCTTCTTTGAAGATTCTGATAGGCTTCTCAATGATCTCACCTTTTCTCTGTTAGTACTATTGGTCCTTTTTTTTTTTTTTGGTTTTCCTCTTTCCTCCCTTCTTCTGAGAATGTTGTTTACTTGACAAAAGTTTCACTTTTAATTGATTACTTTGGAAAAAGTTTATGGTCTTCCTTGATATTGTGATTTTTGGCTTCCTCCTATGCAGAGATCAGAAAGGTGTTGACTTCAAGAAAGTTGATGCTCATGTTCACCAGTTAAAGGGTAGTAGCTCAAGGTATTAAATTTTTATTAAAGCCAACCAAAATTGTAAAAAAAACCCGCATACTATGAATGAATAGGACTATTTGTGCCATTAAGCTTTGTTTGGTCTCTCTCTTTTCTGCAATGCTTGTGTAGTTATTGGTTTCTAAACAAGTAGAGTTTTGTTATCTCAAATTCATAACAAATTAATCAAACTTAGATTCGATCCTTAATTAGGAGAAAACCAAGAGGAAAGGGCATACTGTCACGTATTTATTCATTCAAATATCATAAGAAAAATCACTATATATGCTTATTTATGGTTATGTACCAATTACCCACATCAATGGCATGGGATCATTTTACGCTAGTAGTTTTTCCTCTGCCTATATCACTGGGGCATCTATAGGCACTGAGTCCATTGCCGAGGATGACGAGGTCCACGAGCAAGTTCACTTGCTCAACGCGAACCTTCATCATATGCAAGAAAAGGATATGGAGAGACAACACTAGTTGTAGGAGATACAAAAGAAGATTGAGGACAAGGAAAATGCCATAGAGACGAAGATGAAGAAGAAGATGGTGTTTTTGTGAAAGAAGATGAAGGTAGACTCCTCTGTACCACTAGACATTGATGATGAAGATGATGACGCCGATGACAACGATGATGACGATGCTACTAACTTCTCTTGAATTGAGTTATTGTTTTTTCTTCTTTTGTTATATGTTGAATTTTTATATTTGTGCATATACACTTTCTGACACTTTTATCTACTTTACATTTCAAAGTAAAATTCATTGTGTTTACTATTTATTGGGAATTTTTTTAATAATTTTTCATTATTAAATATATTTATAATTATCTTTAAATAAAAAATAAACTCTTAAATGAACAAGTAACACACAAATTATAGGATATTTATTAAAAAAAAGTTAATTATCGACGGATTTTTCTATTAGTAAATTAAAGGAAAAATAAAAAATTTTAGGATTATTGATGGATTTTTCTATTGGTAAAATAAATAAAAATAAAAAATTTTACATTATCGACAGAAAAAATCCATTGGTAAAATAAATAAATAAAATTTAAAATTATTGATAAAAAAAATTGTTGATAAGCTAAAAATAAAAAAATAAAATTTATGAAATTCAATAGTTACCAACGGAATAATCCGTTTGTAAAATAAAAATTAAAAAAATTATAAAATCCTAAAATTATCGATGAAAAAACCATCGAAAATTAATCCAAATTCGCCGATAATGCCTAAACCCTAACGAATTTGCTAGCGAATTTCCCAACTCATTACCGATGAATTTTTGCAACAAAAATATGTCTGTAAATCCATCAATAACATTTTTCGACAGATTTTTTCCACTAATAATGGCTTCCAACTACGTTATTATCGATCGACAAAACCCGTCAAAAAATCCATTGGAAACAATATTTTTTGTCAGTAATCCTAAAAATCTATCGATAACAACATTTTTTCTAGTAGTGTCCTGGAAAGGAAAAAGCATCACTGCCACTAGGGATGTCAATAATACCTACTCCTGTGGGCACTACCTACGAAGGGTTGGATATTGGGGGAAAGATTTCCCCCTATGAGTAATGAGGATGAGAATTTTAAAAACTCAATTATTAAATGGGGTGGGGTAGGGTTCACTATGTACCTGCTATGTGTGAAATTACTATCTCAATGTCCTTATCTACATATATTAAAATTTTAAAACCTATTTTCTCATTTCTATTATCCTATAGCATAACTTCTCTCCGCCTATCTAGAGATAAAGTTTGTTAGATTGGTTGAATGCTACTATTTCAAATGTTTAGGTTGTTGGATATTTTCAATTATTATACAAATTAAAAATTATGATATTAGACTTCTCCATTTATTTTTTTTTCAATTTTTTATAATTTTTAATAATATAGGGATACCCACAGATATGCATGGATATCCATTTATCCATGGGCTAAATAACAATGGATACCTGCACAAATATTGGGTGGCGATGGAGGCAAATATTCATCCATAGGGGCAGGGTTGGGGGACTATCTTGCCCCGCCGATCAAAGAGTAAGTAGGATACGATTACTCTATTAAATATTTTCTTATAAACAACAACCTAGTTCAAACTGTTGAATGTGATATTATTATATTGATGACCAATATGCCAAATATCAGAAAAATTAGATATTGATAGATATATTATCTAATATGCAACATTTACATGTATTTTCAAAACTATGTTATACGTTCAAATTAAAAGGGATGATGAAGTATCAAATTATCTTTATAAATTTTATATACTTGATCTATTTAGTTAAAAATTACAATTCAACGATTAGATTGATAAAATCTGATGTATATAAAAAGTTATTCAATTGAGTAGGTATACCAAAATTTACTCCTCGTGTAGATGGATCTTTACCCTATATATGTAACATCCTAGTTTTTCTATATTTTCAAAAATGAATTTAAAAAATATAAAATTAAAGTAAAGATTTTCTAGTTGTGTTAATTAAGTGGTGTGATGTTGAGCTTTAGGACAATACCTTACAATTTAAAGATATGTCCTACAATTTAAGGGTATATCCTAAAATTTAGGATATCACCTATGGATTTTCTTTTTGGTTGAGGACCTATGGATTAGAAAAGGATCGTTATAATAAAAAGAATGTTCCTTAAGAGGAAAGCCCAAAGCTATTAGGTCTAAAAACCTTCAAAGCCCAATTATGAGTTTTCTATTAGGCTTAGGTCCACATGGTTTTTGAAGGTGAATGCTTAAGGCCTAATACAAGCTACAGGGTGCCTAGCCAATGTGATGAGCCCAATAAATATGTTTTTGTCTTATTGGGTCATGTTAAGAACAAAAAACAATTGTTGTTAGAAAACCAAAAAAGATTCGTTCTTATACTTTAAGTTCAATCTTCATTCTAGTTTGAACCAAAAATGCCCCAAACCCTAGACACACTACATAACCTAAATGCCACATGCGTGAATGGTTTATTTTATTTTCATCCACAAATTAAAAAGTAGAATTAATGGAAAAATGATACATGACTTTATGTATAATTATACGTTTCAAACTAGTCTAATTCACGCTATTACAAACAATAAAACGAGTGATTTTTCATATGTATAAACCGTATATCACATAGCATAGGATTACTAATTATTGAGTTTTTTACATGTATAGTAAGACTAGATCATAATGCATGGTTTTAGGGTTTTTGTAATAGTGTATAATAATCAAATTTACTGTCATTGAAGTATACATGTATAATAACTTGAGTTGTTTTTCATTGCTTATGCAGGGAATGGGGTGAACACGGATGGTAAGCTTGTAAACCCAGAAATTCATGATAAAGAAGCAAAATTCAAAGGATTTTTCCATCATAAACCACTATTCAAGAAGCCATTTTTAAAAAAATTGATTCCAATTATTAAGCCTAAGCCATTCCCTGATCCAGTGTACTAGCCAATACCAAAGCCAATTCCAATATATAAGCCTTTTCTAAAACCAATTATAATGAAAAAGCCTATCCCTGTTCCAATGTATAAGCCTATTCCAAAGCCAGTTTCAATATACAAGCCTATTCCAAAGCCTGTTCCAAAATATAAGCTACTTCTTGTTCCAGTAAATAAACCTATTCCGAAGCCAGTTCTAGTGTATAAACCTATACTAAAGCCAATTATAGTAAAAAAGTCTATTCCTGTTCCAATGTATAAACCTATTCCAAAGCCATTTTCGATGTATAAGCCTATACCAAAACCAGTTATATTGAAAAAACCTTTCCCAATTCCAGTGTTTAAGCCTATACCAAAGCCAATTCCCATCTTTATGCCAATTCCAAAACCAGTTATAGTGAAAAAACCTATCCCTGTACCATTTGTTAAGCCATTCCCTAAACCATTTCCTATCCCAAAAAAGCCCTTCTTCCCTCCAACTTCATAAGATGATAAGACTCTTGTCCATATTCCTATAACACCCTTCCTACCATAAAACTATGCTTAAGTTATAACCTTATCATGAGTAGTTGTTACTTGTTAACCTTGCTTAACCTTAGAGGTGTATATATAACATTTAAATATGAGCATGTTTTTGTGACAAACATAAACCGTTTTCTCTCTATGTTGCTAAGTTTGAACATAATTTTAGATCACAGTGGCGAATTAATAGTATACATAACCATATCAAACCCTTGCCCTGGTTCACATAGGAACCCTGTAGTTTAGGTAGGGTACCTACCTAGACTAGAATTTACTAAAAGAAAATTTACTCAAAATTTACTAAAAGAAAATAAAGATACTGACTAAAATTCTCTATCATTGGTTCATCAAAAGGTCTGGACCGTGATGCCAATACCAGCTAAGGATCTCTATCATTGCAATCTATGTAAAAATATGATAACAGTAGGAATGAGAATCAAAGATTCCAAGTACGGAAAACACTAGTCTACTACACAGTGATATTTGACATAGTCTTATAATAGTTAAAATGTCGTCGATTTCTTCTAAAATATTTCTTTTTGCTTATTCCTTTTCTTATACAATATTATGAGTACCCTTATACTTGAGAATAAAATCATAGGAATCATTAAATAATTAATCATTTTTCTGGTTATCTGTATAGCAATTAGTTTGTTTGTTCTATTACTTCTTTATCAAAGGCTTATTAGTAACCTTAGGCTTGAGAAAAGAATTCATAGGATTTCTGATATACTTCCCATTTGATGTATTGCCTGTGATGTAACACCTCATGTTACATCCTAATATAGTTCACCTGATGTAGTATCACGCACTATATCCTATTATGGATTACAATAGCATGCTATTCTCAAAACATCACTTTCCTCATAATATTGTAACACCTCGTGTTACAATCTAATATAGTTCAATTATTGTAGTACGTCGTACTATAACCTGATCTATATAACAACTTGAATCCATGAGCTTACATCAAGCAATTGATATTAAATAAGACTTATTTTCTTAAGATTTCTCCTCTAATAAGAATCTTTAATATTTGCTTAGGAAATCTTATAATTATTAAGTAAACTCTTGTCTTAATAGTTCTATTTCTCATACTTTTGCTTTGAGATTTCCTTGAATCTCCTCAACTCCTATGAAATTTTCTCTATCAAAATCTTCTGAAATCTTATGAGATATTCTGTTAAAAAATCTCCTGAATTCTTATGAGATATTATGTTCAAAATCTCTTGACTTCTTATAAAACTTCTCTGTAAAAAATCTCTTTAATTTTTATGAGATTTATCAGTGAAATATGCTAAACTTTTTATGAAATTTTTTGAAAGAAAACAACTAAGTTTTTTATGAAATTTCTTCACTATAGAAACTTATAGGATTTCTTACTTAGCAATTCTTAAAACTTTTGGGAAATTAAACCAAGTGTCTTGTTTAGATTTCAAAGCTTTTCTTCTATAGATCAAAATCTCATCATTTTCACGAAACTTTAGCATCATACTTTAAAATACCAATCTTTTAGATTTTTCAAAACTATTTCTAGTAATATTTTGGAAAAATTTCCAGATATCATATTCTCTTTAAAGAACCATAAACCTATTCATTTACTGAGTGAATCTCTCAAATCTATTCAATGTATACAGAAGATCCTTATCTCTTGCATCCTTTTGCATCTATCAAATTCATATACATATGCATCTTGAAATAATTTCAAATTTCACAAACATATTTTCAAACATATTTCAAGGGCTTATATTAGTAAAATAGTCAAACAATCACAAAGCAATAGACTTGAATCTTTCCTGCCTTTCTTCCAAGCCGTTGCTATACTTTTCTTTAGCTTTTTCTCCTCTAACTAAAGCTTCAAACCCATTTTCCAGCCCTTGTATAAGCTATTGTTTGGACAATTTTGAAGATGAAAAGAAAGACTTTGGCTTGAGTTTGATGTAAAGGAAGTGTTCGTAAACTAGTTTGTGTTTATCTAAGAGGATCCTTTAGAATTTTTGTGGTTTAACAGAGATTGAGGAAGAAAAACTTGAAGAAGATAAAGGAAGAATACAGGAACGTGGTTGCTGTCCAAAGAAGGAAGAAATGCCATTTTTTTTTTCCATTTTTCCTTTATATAGAAAAAAAAACTTGGAGAGTAAGTAAGTAGAATCAATTTGCCTTATATCTATATTGAAAATATTTATAATTATTTGAATGTCCTGAGTGAAAATGATATAATATCCATTATTTATATCAGTTTCGGTGTTTTGGTGCATTGGCTATTACCATCTCGGTGTACCAATTATTACCATTTGGTACCCGATCGATACCTAAATAATTTTTTTGGGTTAAAAATATTTATTTAACCTCATCCTTATTTTTTTCTATGTCTTTATACCAATTATAATGTTTAATTCTATATCCTTGATTAAAATATTATTATATTGAATTTTTAATAATATTAAATTAATTTTTTTTTTATTTTTATTTTTATTTTTTTTACAGAATCCTCATATTGTTGTGATCATAACTGTGTTTCTCAGAATTTTCAAAATCATTACAAATTCTTCACATTTAATTATTCATCACAACGATATTAAAAAAAATGAGTCATTACATTCCACCCCCCTTAAAAAAATTTTACCCACAAAATTTTGTTCCTTTTCATACTTGACTCTAATTCCCACGTATACTTCTTGGATCCTTCTGTGCCCAATGCAACCTTTACAAAAGAGATGGATCTTCCTTGAAGTTATTTCATACTTCTTTCTACTATTTATGCTAGTAGTAACTTGAAAGTTGAGTCATCCCTTAGTTGTAATGACTCAAGTCCTAGTAAATGACTAGAATTAGAGTTGTTGTTTCGAAGTTATGGCACATGGAATATGTCATGAATATTTGACAAGCGTGGGGATGAAGCTATGTGGTATGCTATTAAACCTACACGACCTTAGATCTGAAATGGACCTATAAAACAAGGATTTAGTTTCTAGACATTAATGGCTCTACCTATTCAGGTCATAGAGATAACTTTCAAAATATGTATTCTCCTTCTAGGAATTCTAATGGTCTTCTTCTCTTATTAGCATAGCTTTTTTGTCAGCTCTGAGCAGTCAAAATCTTACTTCGGATCTTCTTTATCTACTTGGTAGTCTGTTGGATGAGGTTTGGTACCAAAAGGCTAGTCTCACCTAATTCATACCAACAAAGAAGCGATTGACACTTCCTTCCATATAGAGCTTCATAAAGAGCTATTTTGATACTTGCGAGATAGCTGTTGTTGTAGGAGAATTCAATTAATGGTGGACATATGTCCTAATTTCCACAAGGTTCCAGCACACATGCTCTCAGCATATCTTCCAATGTTTGAATGGTCTATTGAAATATTTTCCCTTTTTCCATTGGGAATCTCCAAGGGTTGCAGTGTACCTAGTGGCCTCTAAACACTTTGAAAACACTCCTGCTAAATCCGCCTTTATCTTTGGTCATTAGAACATCTTCTTAAGATCTCTATACATTTTTTTTAACTCCTAGGTGTATAGAGAAATTTCCTTCGTGAGTCTCTTCTAGAGTATTATGACAAAGATTTCCCATTCTCAGTACACATATTTTATCTTGAAACTTCTAATCCTATTTTCACCCTGTGCAAATCAATTCTGCTTCCTAACTTGAGCTAAGGCTATGGTTTTTCTGACATTCTAGATCTTCTTGTTGTGCTTGTGAAATCTCCCTCCTAATGTCACTTGTGATCCTAATCTGACCCAAATATACACTACTAGGCCTCTCTTCTACCCTTAACTTAAGGCTTTGAAAATCTCTTCTAGTTCTATCTCCTTAATTATCGTCTAAGAAATACCCAAGGTTTTTCCACTGAGGGCATTTGCTACCCAATTTGTTTTTCCTGGATGGTAGTTCAAATCAAGCTTATAGTCTTTTAAGAACTCTATCCTTCTCCGTTGCCTCATGTTTTCATCTTTATAATCTAAGAGATACTTGGGATTCTTATGATTAGAAAACACCTCACACTTTACTCCATATAGATAACATCTCTAGATTTTTAAAATGAATACTACTGCTAACTTGAGACTATGTGTAGGCTAGTTCACCTCAGGCGACTTTAACTATCTTGAAGTCTAAGCCACCACCTTTCTGTTCTACATCAAAATGCACCCCAAACCTTTTCCTTATTCATGTCAATAACCTCAAATAAACCACGTGGGCTTAGCAAGATCACTATAGGTGCAATGTTCAACTTCTACTTGAGGTCCTAAAAACCTCTACCATATTCTACTGTCCATGTGAAAGATAGATTCTTTTGGTTCAACTTGGTTAAGGGTAAGGCTATATGTGTGAATCCCTTGATAAACTTTCTATAGTAATTAGCTAATCCTAAAAACATCAAATATCCATGGTAGTAGTTGGTTTTTCACACTTTAGTACTATTTCAATCTTTGTTGTGTCAACTGACTCCTTCCTATGATAATACACGACTCAAACATCTTATTTCCTATAGCCAGAACTTACACGAGGATTTCTTGGCATGAAGAATCTGTAGCACTATTCTAGGATGCTACTCGTGTTCTTCCTTAACTCTCGAATAGATGAGAATATCATCTATAAAACAAGTATGAACTTGTTGAGAAAAGGTCGGAATATTCAATTCATGCAATCCATGAATATTATTGGGGCATCAGTTATATCAAAAGATATCACTGTATATTCATAATCCCCATAGCATGCTTCGAATTATCTTCTTCCTGAATTTAAATCTGGTTGTATCTCAATCTCAAATCAATCCTAGAGAATACTATTGCTCCCCTCAATTGATCTATGAGATCATTAATCCTTGGAAGAGGAATACTTGTCCTTGATCATCACCTCATTCAGTTGTCTATAATTAACACCTAGTCTCATAGTTTCGTCTTTCTCTTTTACCAAGAGTACAAGAGCTCCCCATAGTGAGGCACTCGACTGGATAAAATGTTTATTTATCAACTCCTCAACCGATTTCTTTAATCCGTCTAATTTCTAAGGAGACATCCGGTAAGGAGCTATTGAGATTGGACTCGTTCCTGTACTATTTCAATAGAGAATTTTATCTACCTTTGTATGGGAAATTATGGTGTATCTCCAAAAATACTTCAAAGTATTCATGGACTACCAATATCTTTTCTAATTCTTATTTCCTGTCACCCTAACCAACTAAAATAGGTATCCTTGACTACTACACTTTCCATATCCTGCTTCTTAAATGAATTCCTTTACTAGTGCAACATCTTCTGCATTCATAGCTAAAACATGTCCATGTTGTTGTGGCCTAGATAAAGGTAGCATATCTCTAGTTGGACGTTTCCTAATCTTGTGACATGTCTTCATGCATTGATAACAAACATGTTGTTTAGCTAAACATGGTTTATCACCATGATTCTTTCCATATTTTAGGCATTTCTTGTTATCAAATTGTTTCTATGATTTCTTCCTATTTCCATTCCCATAAGGAAAATTCCATTTGTAGTGGTAAAATAGGCTTGAACCTTATGCCGTGAAGTGCTAGTCTTCCTCAAGTCATTGATAACTTCCTATCGTACTCTTCCACTAGAGCACTCTTATTCACCAATGCAATGAAGTCCCTAATTTCCATTAGTCTCACCATTGTCAAAAGGTTATCTCTAATGCCTTCTTCATACTTAACACATTTCCAACTCTTTATTAGGATTACACTGCTAAGTTATGGAAAACTCATCAAACTTTGCAGTGTATTTTAACACAGTCATGTTCCCCTGTTGTAGCTTTGGGCATTCTAATTCCTTAACATTTCTTATGGAATGAGGAAAATACTTATTGTAGAAAGAATCCTTGATTAAATCCCAAGTTATTTCACTATTCGCCTCCTAAACTAGCATTCTAGTACCTATCCACTTGAAATCAATGTCCACGTCCAACACTTGGGCATCATAACCCACTTTCTATGAGTCTGATCACTTTTATACTTCAAAGATTCTTCTCCATTACTTAATCCATTCTTCATCCTTATCTGGGTTTAGGTTCCATAGAATTAGGGTGGTTTTTCTTCTTGGAATATCATAAAAAGTTAGCATTTTCTGATATCATTTATGAGGTTATCTCCCAGTAGTACTCATCATCTACTTTGCAGTCGTAACTTGCTCCCTAATTACTTGGGTTAAATTATGAAAATCACGCATAACGTTTGCAACTTTCCCCTCAGGCTTCATATCATCGTTGTTATTGTTAGTCCTACTATGCCTACTCGAAGTTATTAGTTTCCTACCACACAAAGCAAAAGGCATTAAGTTGATCAGGTTCAACACAGTGCTCAGCATGATAACTACTAAATACTCCAATAGTAAGCAGTTATGCATATAAAGTTCTACTTCTTATCTCACCAAATAAAATCCTATTACATGACACTAAAATTTCAAAGTATTTTTTAGAAGCAAGTCAGACCATCCCCAGGCTCTAACAGGATGAACTGCTCTGATACCATTAATGTAATACCCTTCCTACCATAAAGCTATGCATAAGTCATAACCTTACAGTGAATAGTTGTTACTTGTAACTTTGCTTAACCTTAAAGGTGTATATATAATATTTAAATATGAGCCTGCTTTTGTGACAACCATAAACCATTTTCTCTCTATGTTTCTAAGTTTGAACATAATTTTAGATCCTGGTGACGAATCAATAGTATCCATAACTATATCAATCCCTTGCCCTGGTTTATATAGGAACCCTCTAGTCTAGGTAGGATACTACTAAAAAATTTACTAAAAGAAAATAAAAATACTGACTAAAATTCTCTATTATTGGTTCATCAAAAGATCTAGACTGTGATACCAATACCAGCTAAGGATCTCCATCATCACAATCTATGTAAAAATATGATAACAGCAGGAATGAGAATCAAAGATTCCTAGTAGGAAAAATACTAGTCTACTACACAGTGATATCTAACATAGTCCTGTAATAATTAAAGTGTCTTTGATTTCTTCTAAAATAATTCTTTTTGCTTATTCCTTTTCTTATATAATATTATGAGTACACTTATGCTTGAAAATAAAATCATAGGATTCATTAAATAATGAATTGATTTTCTGGTTATCTGTATAGCAATTAGTTTGTTTGCTTTATTACTTCTTTACCATAGGCTTACTAGTAATTTAGGCTTGAGAATATAACTCATAGTATTCCTGATATACTTCCCATTTGATGTATTGCCTGCGATGTAATGCCTCGTGTTACATCCTAATATAGTTCACTTAATGTAGTACCTGGTACTACATCTTGATATAGATCACAAGAGCATGTTATTCTCAATACATCACTTTCCTCATAATGTTGTAACACCTCGTGTTACAACCTGATATAGTTCAATTGTCGTAGTACTTTATGCTACAACCTGTGATATAGTTAAAATCTTGAATCCATGAGCTTACAATCAAGCAGTGGATATTAAATAATGCTTATTTTCTTAAGTTTTCTTTTCTCATAAGAATCTTTAATATTTGCTTAGGAAATCTTATAATTATTAAGTAAACTCTCGTATTAATAGTTCTATTTTTCATACTTTTGCTTTGAGATTTCTTTGAATCTCATCAACTCTTATGAGATTTTCTTTGTCAAAATATCCTGAAGTTTTACGAGATATTCTGTTCAAAATCTCTTGACTTCTTATGAAACTTCCCTGCAAAAATTCTCTTTAATTTTTATTAGATTTATCAGTGAAATCTGCTAAACTTTTTATGAAACTTTTTGAAAGAAAACAGCTAAGCTTTTTATGAGATTTTTCTGTAAAATCTGCTAATCTTTTATAAGATTTCTTCACTGCAGAAACTTATAGGATTTCTTATTTAGTAATTCTTAAAACTTTTGGGAAATTAAACCAAGTGTCTTACTTAGAGTTTAGAGCTTTTCTTCTATAGATCAAAATCTCATCCTTTTCATAAAACTTTAGCGTCATACTTCAAAATACTAATCTTTCAGATTTTTCAAAACTATTTTATAGTAATATTTTGGAAAAATTTCCAGATATCTTATTCTTTTTAAAGAAACAAAAACCTCTTCATTTACTTAATAAATCTCTCAAATCCATTCAATCTATACACAAGATCCTTATCGCTTGCATCCTTTTACATATATCAAGTTCATATACATATGCATTTTGAAATAATTTCAGATTTCACAAACATATTTTCAAACATATTTAAAGTGTTTATATTAGCAAAATAGCTTAACAATCACAAAGCAATAGACTAGAATCTTTCCTACCTTTCTTCCAAGCCTTTGCTATACTTTTCTCTAGCTTTTTCTCCTCTAACTAAAGCTTCAAACCTATTTTCTTGCCCTTCTATAAGCTACTATTTGGACAATTTTCAAGATGAAAAGAAAGGCTTTGGCTTGAGTTTGATGTAAAGGAAGTGTTTTTGAACTAGTTTATGTGTTTATCTAAGAGGATTCTTTAGAATTTTGGTGGTTTAATGGAGTTTGAAGAAGAAAAACTTGAAGAAGATGAAGGAACAAGAAAGGAACGTGGTTGCTGTCCAGAGAAGGAAGAAATGCCACTTTTTTTTTTTCCATTTTCCCTTTAAATAGAAAAACAAACTTGGAGAGTAAGTAAGTAGTATGTCTTTTCTCGGATTAATTTGCCTTATATCTGTATTGAAAATATCTATAATTATTTGAATGTCTTGAGTAAAAATTATATAATATCCATTATTTATACCAGTTTTTTCATTTCGGTGTATCAGTTATTACTATCTTGGTGTACCAATTATTACCATTTGGGTATCCGATCGATACCTAAATAATTTTATTAGGTTAAACATATTTATTTAATCTTATCCTTATTTTTGTCTATGTCTTTATACCAATCATAATGTTTGATTCTATATCTCCGATTAAAATATTATTATATTAAATTTTTAATAATATTAAATTATTTTTTTATTTATTTTTACAAAATCCTCATATTGTTGTAATCATAACTGTGTCTGTCGAAATTTTCAAAATCCCTACAGATTCTCTTTATATTTAATTATTTTATCACAACAATATTAAAAAAAACGAGTCATTACAATTCCCAAAAGTTTCTAATCCTTGGGAAGTTATCCGCTTCATGTCTAATGCTTCCTATATGAATATATAAATAGTCATGCTAGTATCTCAACATCAAATTTGGATTGCATAATCCTGTTTACCCATCTTGTGTACTGTATTGCAATATATGTTTTCAATGCCTTAATTCGCCTCCATAAAGTGCGTAGTATTGCCATTGAAGATAGAACATATTAATCAAAGGATCATGCTGATCCTCAGTTCTTCATCTAAATATTATATTTGTTCACTTTGTATTTTTCAAATCTCTCTCTCTCTCTCTCTCTCTCTCTTTCTCTCTCTCTGTGTCAAATCCTTTTTTATTATTCATACAAGTTGATGAAAAAACATTCAAGCATGCTATTAATATTGAATGATTATTTAATAAAAAAAAATATTGAATGATTATATTTTGAGCAAGGCTACTTGCTATTTGTGGTTCGGTTTGGTTATATTTTATTTAACTAAAACTAATTGATTTATTAAATTGGATTAATCATTTAATTTGCAACTTCTATTAAAAAGTCAGTTAGACCGGTTTTTGATTATTTATTAAAATTTTATAAAATAAAAAGGTGTCCTTCCAACATAGATTAATTATCAATAATTTTATTATATTATTCAATTTTAAAATGTAAATTAATTATAAAAAATTATAGTAATGTTTAATACTAATAAGTTAAGAAAATAATAAAATACTTGTTGATTAAATTAAAATATTTAGAAATTAACTGCAAATCTAAAAAATATTGATTAAGATATGATAATAATAGTTTAATAATTTTAGTGTTGCAACAGTATAGAATATATATATATATATATATATATATATATATATATATATATATATATATATATATATATATATATATATATATATATATATATAAATATTGTTATAGATAAATAATTGTAGGGTTTTAGAAATAAAAATCGAAGACAAACTGAATCGACTAGTTTTTATAAAATAAGAACAAATCTAAATTAAGTTATTTCAATTATGATCTATTTCAATTTTTATCAATTTTTCATTTTGAGCCAATTTGAGTTGATTTTAAACAGTCCTACTTGTACCAAAAACAAAAAATCACACCAATAACTATAATAGAATATATATTTAAACATTTTAAATTCTACTACAAAAGATTTTGACATTTTAAATTAAAGGCCAGCAGTCATCCAAACTTTTTACCTATCATAAACGGGAGAAACTTGTACATGTTTCTCGTTATTTATATTTCATGTCCAATAATTGACATTTCAATTAAAAGTGAAAATTAAAGAGGGATTAATTAACACATATCACACAATTATTGAATATGAAACATATCCGCTGGAGATTTAATGAGTATATACAAATTTCTCAATAAACTGTCAACTATGTGTTGGTGAAAACCGTGGTTATATTATTTAAATTTTAAGGGTTTTTCTAATAGGTGCTTAAGGGCACTCATTTGTATATAATAAAAAACATTTAAAAGTTTGTAATTTTTCTCACATGTTAAAAATATAAAAACTGAACTTTCTATTATGGAAGCTTTATTTTTCAACTCTTTAACCAATAATCTAAGGTACTTACTAAAAACACGTTGCTTGTTTAGTTACAAAAGAGAAGATTGAACGGAACCTAACTTCTTCTCATGTCTTGGAGCACTAAGTACAGATGATATGTCCCTATCTTCACAGCTCTCACAGGCTGGCATTGTCATATGGCACATGGTTTTCAATCTGTAGGTAAATCGATCTCTCTATGCCTTTTAAGGCCAAAGCCAGAAAGAACCTTCTCACCCTTGTGTTTGGACTGCATTCGGTTAAGAATTTTTTCCGTTTGTTCTTTACCATTTTAGATTGTACAAGCTGAAATTAGAGTATAGGTTTTGAGCTGAACGCACTGTGTGCACTCTAATATAAAGTAGTGAAGAATAACAGTTTTGCTATCTATAGTATATATAGCTGCTATAGGTGAATGGGATCACTGGCATCTCTAGTTCAGTATTGTTACTACAAGTACGGTAGTGTCAAAATGGGAATTGGCCTTAGTGGAATGTAAATCAAAATTACTCTTATATTATCGATTAACTCTTTATTGAAGTAGCTCTTGACAAAACATATTGTTGGATTGAAAATTTCATACTGTAGCATATTGTCCTTTTACCAATATCATACTATAACATATGTATTACTTGAAGTGGTTGAATACTCAATTGTTACTTGTTAGTACTTAAAGATTATTTTTCCTCACTAGACTCCAAATTATATGAATAATTATTAGGAAAAAGAAATATTTCCTTAAGGCTATGTTTGGTTGAGGGATCAAGATGGATGGAAATTTTTATAGATAAGCTTTAAGTGTGAAATTACATGTACAGTTTCTCTATGAAAATTTTCACCTCATTTTATCGCCTAACTAAACACATCCTAATGAGATATTGTTTAGGTACTTCATTGCTTCCAAGTTCATTTTCTGGCCTTTCCTTCCTTTCTACTTTGCCCGTGTTGTTTTGTTCTGCCTCATCCTTCTTCTAATTTTGGGTTTTGGGTCCCAACTCCCAAGTCATGCCATGTTATTATTTTTTAATATTGTAAAATTGTTGGAGATATTGTTCTTATAAGGAGGGAGCTTTTAAGATAATTCCCATCTTAACAAGTGCGTTTCTCAAAGTTTGAACTTGTATTCTTCTTTTTACGGTGACTAGGTTGCTTATGACTTGTTCAATAGCTTAATGGTATTTTCTTATTTGCTATTCCACCACCCTTTGTAATCCATTTTCATTTAAGGAAATATTTCTTTTTCCTAATAATTGTTCATATAATTTGGAGTCTAATAAGGTAAAATCATCCTTAAAAACTTACAAGTACCAACTGAGTAGTGACCACATAAATAATACATTTGTTACACTATGATATTGGTGTGTAAGCTGAGGTGTGAGTAAATATCTGACGGCATGATAATGAGAAAGCACATGTTCCAGTCAAGGTTCTTGGTACTTTTACCCAATTTCATTGCCACAAACAATATACCAACGCAGTTCACGTCTCATTTTGGGACCTTACAATGATTTTTCATCGTACTTGTACTCAAAATTAATGATATGAACCTTCTTGCCACTTTATGGTTGAACCTTTAACAAGTTCGATGCAATATTCTCCTAAGCATCCAAAGAGAACAGAACCACCTAACTTGGGAGGCTCATTCAATGCAGAAGCACCAAACCCAGCCAAAAAAACGGTGCTATTAGCCATTGAACTCTCAAGCACATTCCCAACCACCATAATGGGGTCCCAAGCCAAACCTAAAATGTCATACTATTCACAGAAAAGCAAAGGGAGATAGGTCACCTGATGTACGGTTAAACCCAAGCTAGCAAGTATAAATAACACAAGGCTTGTGGTAAAAGAGCAACTCAAGTCTTCATATATTTCCCTTTCCAGCTTGATTTCATTGCCACACCTGGTGCGTGGCACTAGTTGTTTTCTCAAATGAGAACGCTTTCCACAATGCAAAGCGCACTCATGCGCTTCTTGGTTCCCTTGTTGCTTCTTGTCAGCTTCTGTTTTGCCAATTCTGCCATAGCAACCACTGAAGTTTCAGGTTTGCTACTTTACATATTGATAAACTTGTTATTTGAATATTTGATGAACAAAATGCGTACACAAGGTTAACAGAAGTACCTACACCTAGATTTTATTGTAAAAAACAGTTTTTGTTATAAAATAAATTTAGAAATGGTGAGGCATAATTAGTAACTCTTGATACAGTAAGTGAATCCTGTCATTATATTTAATTCAATCAGTACTATATATTTTATCGAAAAATTCTAGTTACAACATTCTAACTATCTAGCATCACTCTTTTGTTACTTCCTAAAAATATTGCATGTGATCTTATTGTATTTGTGGTTATATAAAGTGAAAGAAGTGGTCCATAGGGTTGCTTAAAAAATCACATGAATTGACTAGAGTTATTACAATTTATCGAATGTTATTTAAAATAATTTTCTCTATTTCTCTTCTAACATTATCATGTGACAAAAAAGTAAACACCAAAAGATCCATTTATTTTCATATGAAACTAATCAAATTTACTGTCTTTGAAGCTTACGTGTATAATAGCTTAAGTTGTTTTTCGTTGCTTATGCAGGGAATGAGGTAAACACAAATGGGAAGCTTGTAAACCTAGAAATTCATGATGAAGAAGCAAAATTCAAAGGATTTTTCCATCATAAACCACTATTCAAGAAGCCATTTTTCAAAAAACCAATTCCAATTATTAAGCCTAAGCCATTCCCTATTCCAGTGTACAAGCCAATCCCAAAGCTAGTTCCAGTATATAAGCCTATACCAAAACCAATTATAGTGAAAAAGCCTATCCCTGTTCCAGTGTATAAGCCTATTCCGAAGCCAATCCCAGTATACAAGCCTATTCCAAAGCCAGTTCCAGTGTATAAACCCATTCCAAAGCCAGTTCTGGTGTATAAGCCTATTCCAAAACCAGTTATAGTGAAAAAACCTATCCCAATTCCAGTGTTTAAGCCTATACCAAAGCCAATTCCCATCTTTAAACCAATTCCAAAACCAGTTATATTGAAAAAACCTATCCCTGTACCATTTGTTAAGCCATTCCCTAAACCATTTCCTATCCCAAAAAAGCCCTTCTTCCCTCCAACTCCGTAAGATGATAAGACTCTTGTCCACATTCCCAAAAATTTCTAATCCTTGGGAAGTTTTTCGCTTCATGTCTAATGCTTCTTATATGAATATATAAATAGTCATGCTAGTATCTCAACACCAAATTTGGATTGCATAATCCTGTTTACCTATCTTGTGTACTGTATTATAATATATGTTTTCAATGCCTTCGCCCCCCTAAAGTGCGTAGTATTGTCATTGAAGATTGAATATATTAATCAAAGGATCATGCTGATCCTCTGTTCTTCATCTAAATATTGTATTTGTTCACTTGTTTTATTTCAAATTTCTTTCTGTGTGTGTGTTTGTGTGCGTGTGTGTGTCAAATCCTTTTTTTTTATTATTCGTTCACGTTGATGAAAATAAAATTCAACCACGAATATTGAATGATTATATTTTGAGCAAGGCTACTTGTTATTTGTGGTTCGGTTTGGTTATATGTTATTTAACTAAAACAAATTGATTTATTAAATTGGATTAATCATTTGTAACTTCTATTCAAATATCAATTAGATCGGTTTTTGATTTTTTATTAAAATTTTATAAAATAAAAAAGGTGTTCTTTCAACATAGATTAATCATCAATAATTTTATTATATTATGAAATTTTGAAATGTAAATTAATTATAAAAAATTATGCTAATGTTTAATATTAATAAGTCAAGAAAATAATAAAATACTTGTTGATTAAATTAAAATATTTAGAAATTAACTGCAAATCTAAAAATTATTGATTAAGATATGATAATAATAGTGTGCCGCAATATGGGTATATTTATATAAATATTGATATAGATAAATAATTGTAAATTTGGTTTAATTTTAGAAAAAAAAATCTAAATTAAGTTATTTCAATTCTGATCTATTCCAATTTTTATCAATATTTTATTTTGAGCCTATTTGATTTGATTTTAAAAGGTCCTACTTGAACCCAAAAAAAAAAAAAAACAATCACATCAACAACTATAATAGAATATATATTTAAACATTTTAAATTTTAATACATAAGGTTTTGACATTTTAAATTAAAGGCCTCCTAGAAGTCATCCAAACTTCTTACCTATCACAAATGAGAGAAATTTGTACATGTTGCTCGTTATTTATATTTCATGTTCAATAATTAACATTTCAATTAAAAGTGAAAATTAAAGAGGGATTAATTAACACATATCACTCAATTATTGAATATGAAACATATTCACTTGAGATTTAATGAATATATATGAATTTATCAATAAACTGTCAATTATGTGTTGGTGAAAACCATGGTTCTTTATGTTATTTTAATTTTAAGGGTTTTTCTAATAGGTGCTTAAGGACACTCATTTATATACAATAAAAAACATTTAAAAGTTTGTAATTTTTCTCACATGTTAAAAATATAAAAACTCAACTTTCTATTATGGAAGCTTTATTTTTTAACTCTTTAACCAGTAATATAAGGAACTTACTAAAACCACGTTGCTTGTTTAGCTACAAAAGAGAAGATTGAACGGAGCCTAACTTGTGTCCTTGCCATGTCCGGCACTTTTAAATGCTTAAATAAATGACTTCAACATCAAGCACATCGAATATTTCACCTTGGATGTCGCCGTGTGGGACTTTTTTTTTTTTGGTACACAGGACTTCTTTTTAACTTTCCATTAATTCCTTGTATTCACAGTTTCACACAATTCACTGAGCATCAAGTCACCACTTAGTCACGTCAAAAAGCAAATGATATCCGGCTCGCTAAATGGTTTTCATTCAACGGTGGACTTGTTTGCTCGGGGCCAGCTATTTTTGAAACGAGCCAAGCTAGTTCTGGGCTGCATTTCTTTTGGGTTAGCATCTTGTTTGCTCAACCTAAATGTATACAGCCGTAGATTGGGTGTCCCAGTCGTGTTATTAATTCATTTACCTTTTTTTTCCCCTTATAAGTATTCCGACAAAAATATCCTGCCAATAAGACTAACTAAAGTGAAACTTCAACACATGACAAAGGCTAAAACAAAACCCTTACTGGATTAGTAGACTACATCCTTTATCCTTAACAACATTCAAAATACTCAAATGTGCCATTATACACCTTGTCATTTCAATAACCTAAGTATCATATACATAGTAATTAAAATAGGATCGAACCAGTTGGTTTGCACCAAACATCGGTAAATCGGTCACTAGTCTAATTCTATTCTTTGAATGATTAATCATGTAATTAACTCGTTCAAAATTGGTCAAACCCGTGTGAATCATTCGGCCTATTGCTGAACAATGTCAAATTGAACTAGACAATGCATCTCTTTTGAACCATGCCTTTGAGGAATCTAGAAGAATTCAAAAATACCATCATAAGGAATGAACCATGCCACTCTTGGAAAGGAAAAAGCATCCTTACCACTAGGGATGTCAATAATACCCGTATTCGTGGGCACTACCTGCGAAGGGTTGGATATGGGGGGAAAGATTTCCCTCTACGGGTAATAAGGATGAGAATTTTAAACACCCAATTCTTAGATGGTATGGGGCAGGGTTCACTATCCTTATACCCACAAGTACCTGCTATGTGTGTGAAATTACTATCTCAATGTCCTCATCTACATATATTAAAATTTTAAAACCTATTTTCTTATTTCTATTATCCTATAGCACAACTTCTCTCCACCTGTTTAGAAATAAAGTTTATTAGATTGGTTGAATGCTACTATTTCAAAATGTTTAGGTTGTTGGAAATTTTCAATTATTGTACAAATTAAAAATTATGATATTAGAATTCTCCATTTATTTTATTTTCCAATTTTTTTATAATTTTTAATAATATAGGCGTACCCACAGATATCCATGGATATCCATTTACCCACGGGGTACATAACAATGGATACTTGCATAAATATAGGGCAGGGATGGAGGCAAATATTCATCCATAGGGGCAAAGGTGGAGGACTATCCTGCCCCCTTGTTCCAAGAGTAAGTATGCTACAATTACTTCGTTGAATATTTTCTTTTAAACAATAAACCAATTCAAACTATTGTACAATGTGATATTATATCGATGACCAAGATCCCAAATATCAGAAAAATTAGACATTGATAGATCATCTGTTGTGTCTTGGAACATTAGTCTAGAATTGTAAGCTGATAGACTTTTCACATCGGTTACAGAATCCGTTGTATTGTAGAGGTTTCTGATATCCCTCCTTTTTATTTTTTGATCGTGGTTTCTAAACTCATCCTTTTAGAAGCTTTGGATAGTTGACCAAATAGGTAGAAGAGATGACATACCAGTTATGAAACTAGGTTTGACTTGAGATTTGAATTTCAAATTTCCCTCCTTTTCCTGTATTGTTCAACTCTCCATAGTGAAGTGAGCTTTTTGACGTATACAGACAGTTCCTTGATAATTCTTTGATCTTTTAATCTTCAATCTGGGAATTTTGATGATGAATAATTTACAATTATGATGATTGAAGACTAAGTAACATGTTGGTATCAGATTTTGTATGATATCATCATTCTCAACATACTTTTTGATGTCCTGTGCTACTTTCGAAAGATCTTTTCCTTGGTTTCTTATTCTTGTTTTGATTTGCTTCATCCTTTGATGCATGTAACCATACTTTACACGATATAATATTCACTTCATTTAAAATTAGTTTCTTTCCTCGAGATAAAATATATTTGCACATGTATAGTGAAATTATTCTCGCTCAAGTCATGTTATACACTTTGGAAATATCTGTTTTGCTTAGTCAAGAAACTCAAGGCAAATATTAGTCATTCTTCAAAATATTTTCTTTAAATTGGCTTTGTTGTCATTTAAAACATTAAAGCACATACATTCTGAAGGGTTCTGGAGCATACAAATATCAAAAGGTTTCATGTCTGTGCTAGTTTGACATGCAGTATTGTACCACAATTCAACCTAAGTAAGAGCTTTTGACTATTGCTTACTATTTTGGAGTTTGTAGGGACTGATCTTGTAGATGTCTAAGGCTTTAGTTTTAACTATAAATTTATGCCCCAATAAGTAGTGTTTGAACTTGGCAATGGCTGTAATTATTGCATATAGCTTTCTGACATAAGCTCCTTGTTTTTGCAACCTTGGTGATAATTTCTTAGAGAAGAAGGCAATTGGATGCCCTTGTTGGCTTAACACTACACCAATGCCATAGCTTAAAGCATCAGTTTCCAAGGTGAACTTTTGTTGGAAATTTGGCAATGCTAACACATGGGGCCCTTTGTGACTACTTTTTTCAGCTTGTTAAAAGCTTGTTTAGCCTCACTGGACTAGTGGAAATCATCGATCATTAGCAAACTAGTTAGTAGGATAGCAATGGAGCCACAATGCTTAATAAACCTCTTGTAATAACCTAGAAGACCCAGGAATGCTCTTAACTGTCACAGATTTAGGGTTAGGCCACTACAACATAGCCTTAAGCTTATTAGCAGCCATTTGTACTCCTCTCCCTGACCCCACATATTGTAGGTACTCCACCTTAAACAAACCAAATGAGCATTTTGAAAGCTTGGCAAATAGTTTATGTGCAGCTCAAATGATCATTCCAAGTAGGGCAACACACTAAAATGTCATAAAAGAAGACAAAAACATTTTTTTTCCTGAGAACCCCCTGAAATATTGAATTCAGGAAAGACTAAAAAGTAATTAGGGCATTAGTTAATCTAAATGGCATAACGAACCATTCATATAACCCTTGATGAGTCTTAAAAGCAATCTTGTGTCTATCATGCGACTCCACCAAAATCTCATGATAACCTCACCTAAGGTCCAACATGGAAAATTTTTTTGCTCCATACAATTCATCTAATAGTTCATCCATAATTTGCATAGGAGATTTGTGTTTAATAGTAATAGCATTCAAAACCTTGTAATCAGTACAAAATATTCAAGTACCACATTTTTTCCTAACTAATACAATTGGTGAGACAAAGGGATGAGAGCTACATTGTATGATACTTTCATCCAACATATTCTAAACTATCTTTTCAATTGCTACCATTTGACTATGAGGGTATCTACAGGGCCATGATCTTTCAAGGGTAGCACCTTCTAGTAGGGGAATAACATGATTTTGAGCTCTCTTAAGGGGTAACTCACAAGGCTTGCAAACACTAATTTGAATTTGTATAGCAATAAGCCTAATTCAAGCTTTACCTCTTTAGGCAAATCAAGTTTCTACTACTTTATAGGCTTCAGAATCAGAGCATACCTTTTTGTTATCGCATCAGTATGGTCTAATCTTGATAGGGCGTGAAGTTGAGTTTTTGTTGGTAGAGGTTCCTGCTTCCCCTGCAAAGTTACTAATCTTCCTTCCTAGTAAAATGTCAAGAGCATATATCAACATAATTGGCTACATGTGCAACCAGCTGCTTGAGCCAAGAACCATATTTGTCATCGGAATTGATAGCAAAGAAACTGAAACCAGTAGCTTTTGTACTTGAATTACCACGGGCATATCTAAAGTAAAGCCTAGCATTTGCATTGTCATTCTATTCCCTCCTAACACGAGGAATTGTGGTTCAGCTTTCATTGGAAGATTCAAGACCTGAGCTATTCCTAGTTGATAAAGTAATCTAAGCTTCCACTATCTAATAGGATTTTCATAGGCCATCCATTAATAGTTCCCTCAAATCACATCAAATTTTCCCTTCATTCATCATGCAAGGCGTTGAAGTACAATTGCTTCTTGGAGGGGGACTCCATGGCTTCAAAATTTGGCTCACTCTCTTTGAGACTTTATGGAGAGTCAAAGTATTCTTCCCAATCTTGTTCATCATGAATTTGTAGTAGTAAAATTTGTTTATTAGGGCATTTGCAGCCAATGTGGGTGGTGCGACAGTGTTTAATGGTTTTAGGTTATGAAAAACTCGATTGTTCCAGTTAGAGGGTGTTGGTTTATTGTCGGCCCTGCCTTCATACAATCGTGTAGAGTAAAGGCTCTCTTCAAAGTGTTTGGGTGTTGAGCTATTACCTCTTTACAAATCTCATGTTTCAATCCTCCAATGAAGCAATCGAGGATTGCATCTGGACTAACCCCATAGCTGTGGTTAGCTAAAGCACTAAATTCGATGTAGTGTTGATGCACATAACCTGTTTGGGTGAGCTTGAACAAATCAAATCTTGGGCAATCAAAGGGTGATGGGCCAAATTAAGTTTCCAGTGCTCAGGCTAATAGTTTCCATGAAGTGAAAAGGAAGATTCATTAGATCACTTGGAACCAGGAACCACTTCCTTCTCAAAATGGATGGAGGCCAAAGTGATTTTTTGATCCTTTGGGGTTTGATAACACTAAAAAAATTACTCTGCCTTGAAGATCCACTACAATGAATCTATTGCATCAAACCTTGGAAAATCCACACGAGGAGCACGAGGTTAATTCACAGCTCTCTAGTTTAGTCCACCATGGGGAGCTCCAGCTGAGTGATGCAAGGGCTACCAGAGTACTTGTAATTCTTGTTCATGAGGAAATGTTCTTCATTTCTCTGCAATTGTTGTAGAATGCTTGGAACATCAACATTAAGAGCATCCAACTTGTCATTATGCGAGGAGTTGCTTGCAATGGTAGAAGAATGAAAGCACCAGTGCAATGCTACTAAACCCTAATTAGAAAAGGAATATTTCTAAATGATATTATGTGCAAAAAGGAACTAATATAGTGTGAGTTTCCTAGGTCTATAGTGAAAAAGTAACAACATTGAATGAAACAAGTAAAAGGAATGAAATAGTAACAAATTTAGAAGATAGATGCGGGAAATAATCTTGCAACCATAAACTCCATAGCTATACCTACACAAGCCAAGAATTGGATATCAAGATTTGAGAACTAGAGAAAGTAAATTATCCAAATGGACAAGGATGAGCATATACCCGAGTGTACTCCCACTTGTTGATTGCTACTAGCCTTATATCTTAGGTGGGGTAGCCATTGAGCATTGAATTTGTTATTTTCTTTCATTTCCCCTTCCCATCTCATCTCTTGCCACCTATCTATTTCTTGTAACAAAATTGGATTCACTTTCCACCCCTTCTTATGTAAATTGTACCTTTTGCCCTTTTGCATCATAACAAAGACTTACATTTTTTCTTATCTTTTGCGGGAAGACATCATACAGTGATAAATCAATATACATTTCTTAGCAACCTATCATATCATCCTCTCATGAATGGAAGATAAACGTGTATATTTCATGAATGTGAGGCACTCTATGTATGTGTGTGTGTGTTGTGTGTATATATATATATAATATGTCAAAACAAATATATACAATATAGATATAATCCTTATTGATGAAAAGGTTTGAATTTAATTATGTTGTTAAAAGAGACTTCGCCAAAATTGTTACCCGCAATAGTGTTCAATGAACTCTCTCAATATAACTTTACTAATTCATTTTATTGTGCACTACAAATAAAGATAAACTCAACATATTCTTATCATATATAATTTTTAATTCTTATAATAGTTTTTTTAATTATTTAAATTCAATAATCACAAAAGAATTTAACAAACCCTTGCAATGCAAGCGGTTATTTTCTAGTGATAAAGAAGAATAAACTTTTTTTTATAATTATATTGTTGCAAAACATAGTAAAGAATATTTTGTTATGTACTTATTTCCTTGATGTATCAAAAATTTTCGATAAACAATTATGTTATTTTTATTCTTTTTTATTTTAAATTTAAGTTACAATTTTATAATTATTATATATTTTATGTGAATTATTTTACATAAATATTTATTAAAAATTTAAATTTATTTACATTAAAGTTTTAAAAAAATAATTAAAAAATATAAATGAATTGAAAATTAAATTATCATACAAGCTAATAGAAATTTTAAGTGAAATAAAAATTTACATTTCTAACAAAAATTATAAAAAAAATAAAAAAATTTTACATCAAATTTTTCAATAAATAATTATTAAAAATTTAAGTGAAAAATTAAAATAAAAAGAAAAGGCATCATTTTCTATAATTAGCAAAACATTCAATAAAAAATTTGGATTTTTCAATTACTTATTAAAAATGTAGAATTTTTTATGAATTTTTTTAATTTAATTATGATATATTTATTTTATTAATAGTACTATTTTATTTTTTGTAAATTTTTAATTAAAAACTTTTTTTGTAAAAATATTTACACTCGTAGCAGATATTTACATCATTAATTTTACATAACATATATAATAAATAGAAATAAAATTTATTTTGTTTTACTAATTTTAGGTGATTATTAAAATTTCTATTTTATTAATATTAATAATTTTTATGTTATTATCATTTTTATAATCAATTTTGTAACATTTTCAACGTGAACATATTGATGTTTTCTTTTTTTTATCAAGTAAATATTTTATTAAAATTTTTATATTTATTTTTTATTAATATTACAATTCTCAGTCCGTAATTTTTATTATTTTATAATTTATATCTTATAACTCTAGGTGATAACTTTTTGTTGAACAAATTTTTTTTTATCGATTGTTAGATTAAAAGTTCAAATAATATAGAAGATGTATATAAAATTTTAAATTGATCCAAATTTATTTAACACATACACACACATATATAAAAGGAGTGTATCACATGGGATAAGTGGTTTATTATGAGAGTAAGAAGAGTGAATATTGATCATTGGATTTTACACTAACGGTTAAGATTACAATATAAAGTTATGTGATTTTTTTAAAAGAGTATGTGAGCATTAATTATATTAATTAACTTTCAATCTTGACCTTTCATTTATGGTTTATGGCCCAAATTTCCTCTTTTCACTCTCATATAATAAATCACTCATCTCTATTGTCAACATAATAGATGTTTGTTAATTATATGTAAATAAGAATAATTTGATCACATTCTTATATGAGTCCAGTAATTTAAAATCTAACATAGACAATTATCATAATATGCGATTATAATTCAACAATTGGATTGAAAAAGAAGAAATACTTTATAAAAAAATTATTAAATGTCTAAGCATGTCAAATTTTATACCGAATGAACATATCCCTCCTAAATAACTCAAGATTAATTTCGAGTACAAATATGTCAGAGCATCATTGAACTGTATGCATTCTTCCCAATCACCTAAGAAGAGGAGAAACACCAAAAGTGGGAAGCTCATTTAGAAGGAGGAGCACCCAACTAATCCAATAAAACGGTGCTAATTGGCAATTATTTCTTAGACCTGTTGCCAACTACCCATAATGGTCCCAGCTAAACCTAAAATCTCGGAGTATTAACAAAAAGTAAGGGGAGATAGGTAACATGTAGACTTAATCCCAACCCAATCAAGCCATTATAAATTATCTAAGGCTTATGGGACAAAAGCAACTCAAGTCTTCAGAGAGTTCAGATATTTCCTTTTTCACCTTTCCTTGCCTTACTTGTTTTCTCAATGAGGAAGCCTTCTGCATTGCAATGCGCACTCATGCGCCTCTGGGTTCCCTGCATGTTGATCGTTGTCAGCTTCTGTTATGCTAACTATGCTATAGCAACAACTGAAATTTCTGGTTTGTTGCTCATCTTTGCACTTGAACAATATTGTTGATAAACTTTATTATCAATGTGTTAAGGAAATATGGTTCCTCCTTTTACCATCTTGCAGCGTTGTCATAGCAAGTGACATCATATACTGCTATTTTGTGTATATTTTAGAAAGCTGCAGTAATAATAGAATGTTTTATTTGAAGGATATGAAAAAAAATGCTTTTGTATGGTAAATTGTTAAAAGTATATAAAGTGATTTGTTTATATTATGTAACATATGTCACTTAGAGTTAATTTGACAAGAGTATCATAATTTCAAAATAATGAGCTTATTGTTATGATAAAAAAAAACTTTAGCTTATAATTATAAGTTTTTTTTTGGCTTAAAAATCATTAGCTTTTGATTGTGAATATATTTTCACACTTTTACCAATCATAATAGTTTTTTAAAAAAGCAACTTCTTTTTTCTAAAAATGAGATTGTTTTGTGCTGTTCCCAAACATGGACTTTAATTGGCCTTGATTTTGTTTCTATTTTTTTATTTTAATTTTGATACATTGTTTTAGTACAAAACAGTTTTACTCTGTGATATAACATTATCACTTAAAAGATCAAGCAAACATAACGATTTAATTAGTTAAGGCATTATAATTGATATTTTGTTTTATATATATTATTATCTCTCTCTATCTATCTATATGAAACTACTCATATTAATATTATAGAAGTATTACGTGTATAACTTCCGTTCTTTTGCATTTCATATGCAGGGAATGAAGTGAAGACAAATGGGAAGCTTGCAAACCAAGAGTTGGCAAAGAAAAGCCCAGAAGTTCATGATGAGGAAGCGAAATTCCAAGGATTTTCGGATTCAAAACTGATATTCGCAAAGCAACTTTTCAAAAAACCGATTCCAATTGTCAAGCCTAAGCCTATCCCTATTCCAGTGTATAAACCTATCCCAAAGCCAATTTCCTTTGTTAAGCCAATACCAAAACCAGTTATAGTTAAAAAACCTATTCTTGTTCCAATATATAAACCTATACCAAAGCCTATTCCCATTGTTAAGTCGGTTCCAAAACCAGTAGTAGTGGAAAAGCCTATCCCCATTCCAGTCTATAAACCTGTACCAAAATCAATTCCCGTTGTTAAGCCTATACCAAAACCAGTTGTAGAGGAAAAACCTGTCCCTGTTCCAGTGTTTAAGAAACCTATAGAAAAACCAATTCCATTTGTTAAGCCACTGCCTAAACCATTTCCCAGCACCAAAAGGCCATTCTTCCCTCCAAATACTCCCCTCTTTGAGCCTTGAGTTATTTCTCAAGCCAAAGCCTACCCCGTAAACTACTTCTACCACATGTACCAATTCACTCGCCACTTCTAGGTCCCTAGCTAAGATGATAAGACCCTTAAATTCCCCAATAAAATTGATGATACTTGTATCTCAAGATTAGTTACGTTTGCGTAAATAATTGTATCTATCTTGTTTGTTGTATTCAGAAATATCTGTGTCCATCTTGTGTGCTGTATTAGTGTCTCTTGCCTGTTAAGTCAAGAGACATTATGAAATATATATATAAAAATATGTTTTGGCTTCAATGAAGTTCTGATATAGCCATCATAAGTAAATCAATGTTAATAATCAAATTCAAGAATGATATGATGTTGATCTATTTTTGGATTAGTTAAAATATTTTTATTTAATTTGTATGTTCTTTTAATATTTCTAGTGTGATTGCATTCAGAGAACGATTATTACTCATGCTAAAATAACCATGAAAGTACATGATGACTAGCTAGATAAAATTTGAAAGTTCAAATTACAGACTTCGATTGTAAAAGTAATCTAAACTCATGTCATAAACATTTGGTGTATATACTGATAGCTGATAATCATGACGTTTGACATTATTCATAGTTGAAAGTTTTACTCTTTTTCAATATATATCGAAAGAAAAGTAGAGAAACCCCTCATTCAAAAATGCATATTTTAATTCTGTGATGAAAAGTAGATATCTAAGTTTTGACATTGAAATTGCGGTGATAAGTAATATGAAAGAAAAAGAAAATTAAAATAAACAATATAAAGCCATAAGATAGGGCATTATAGATAGATAGAGTGGATTACACTGAACTTTACATTCTTCTATTTGTAAAGATATATTAAAGGTCCCTTAGGTCTATTATATTCTATACATTGTCTCTTAATCTATGTGAAAAAATAATACAAGGCACACACATAATTATTAATAATAAAATTATACCCTCTTTTTTTATGTGATAATGGAGCTTATAATAAATATAATTTATAATAAAAGAGAGTATGTTTGTTTATTTATATGTTAAATGGTTAAATACATTTTATCCCCATTACTTTAGGTCATGTGTAATTTACATCTTGATTTTTCAAAATGTGTATTGCAACACTTTGAAGTTATTAAATAATGCAAAATACCTATTTTATTAAAATAAACCCAAATGCATTACAAAAGAATTGATAAACAAAGTGTCAGGTTGTACAAAATAGAAACTACAAGGGGTTAAATGTACACAATAGAAACATCCAAGATGTTGAGTTGTACATAATAAACAATGAATGGATGTGACAACTTAACTGAAAGGGTGTTTTCCACTATTTGGCAATTTCAACGTATTGTGATGCATATTTTGTAAAGTTAGTATGTAAATTGCATATAATCTAAAGTTTATGAGAGTAAAATACATTTAATCCTACGTTAAATATTGCTAAATTTTACAAATGTATTATTAATAATTATTTACCGTTCATATGTTATCTGTGTTATCATTTAAGTCAGTGAACCATTAATTGAGAAAAAGGGCAATTTAGATTCCATAAACTTTTCATATTGTTATTTTTGCAAATCAAGGAGTGTTAAGTGTAATCATATAATTCACCTTAGATAATAATGTTAAAGTGCTTCTATATTTATATCTAAAGAAAGCTTATCTACTATGCATTATCCTAAAAGGTTGAATAGATATGTGTATTTAATGGACGCACAAAGAAAATCACTCATATCACTCTAGAACTTCAATAATTTTGTATGAATCTTTTTATTTGTATTGGTTCGTTTTATCAATTCATTTTTTTCGATAGATATGAAACACTAAACCTATAACACCTTCCCAAGTAGAATATCATGCTTAAGACATAACATCATACCTAGAAATTGTTACTAGTAAATTAGCAGATCTTGATTAAATATTTACGATATATTTAAGTGAGTCACTTGTGTAATAACTATTTTGTAGTTATAGTTAAACATGTAAAAAGGGAAACAAAGTAGTTAAAGAATATATAATATGTTCGATATCAGAATAATAATTCAAATTACATATCCAAATACATAAAGAGATCTTTTAGGAGCCTTAATAGAATATCTGTCTTCTTGATCAATTATATGCATATAAATAGCTAATAATGGTCTTTGACAATTGGCCTATTTTAAGTTAGGCACTTCTATGATGAGCAACCTCATGGCTCCATAGAGGCAACATGGGAACACAAATAGTAGTAAGAATTATAAATTCTCAGTAGAAACTCTAAACCACAACAATCAATGTCATCATTGTCATCCTAACAACTTCGGTTTATTATAGAAAACATGATTGTGCATATTCATAAGATGGCTTATTTTAAAGTTTAAAACCATCTTTCCGAAGTGTGTTTCTTTTAAAGTTGAAGAACTTAATCCAAACATATCACAATACTTCAATTCATAACAAATTATCATAATACATCATTCAAAATGACATAAATATGCTATGACAACAAGGAAGTTATTAATTGTGTATAAGGTTTTAGGATTCTATCCAACAAGGCCAACTTAAGAAGTGAATAAGAACAAGTCATGATTCTTCAGTTTCCTTAGAATGTCAGGTTGAATTTATAGAAATGTTTTTTGAACCTTAATTTGGAGAGACCTAGACACCAAAGATAGAAAAGAGGAGAGTTGGAGGAAAAAACTTAAGTGTCAGGACCCTTTCTTCCTCTTTGTGTTTTGGGTGTTGGATGCCTTGGATTTTGTGAAATTAGTGGGAATTTAAAGAAAAATCACTAGATGTAAAAAGAATAGTATAAATTAAAAGCTATCATAATAAATGTTTCAAAAATAACTACTTACATAACTTTTCTAGCATAGAGACAAGTTCAAAAAATGATTTCGGCATCATCCAAAAACAATTGTAAGAAATTAAAAGGGAACCCTTAGGCTACATTTAGTTTGATGGTAAATAGTGGAGTGAAGTAGAGTGGAATATAATGGAGCAGAGAGAAGTGGAGTAAAGTGACATAATTATCCCACTCAATTATTTGGATATGTCGATGGAATAAATTTGAGATTATAAACATTTTATTCCTATAAGCTAGAATATAGTAAGATTAGTAAAGTTTTTTGAAAAAATCACTCATTCCATCTATTTTCGCCCATATGGAGGGAAGATAAACAAACAAGGATGGTGGAATTAGGTGAGCTCCATCCATTTCTATTCCACTCCATCCAAAGTTTACATATTCAAACAATGGAGCTAATTAAAATTCCATTCTCTTCCCTTCCACTCCACCCAACTCTACAATCTAGACATACCTTTAAGACTCATCAGTTTGGGTGGAGCCCGTAATTTCGGTAGGCACATGTGCAGGCTACACAAGTATTTTCTCGCAAAGAGCAAGAACTTGCTCATCTTGATTAATAATCTACCTAGGAATCTGCTTGCATTGAAGTACCTTGTCACCGCCTATACCTCATCATGATCCTTGAAGTACTCACAAACGGATACATCCAAGCCAGGATAAGAGACCTTAATTTGTGCTAAAGTAGTGTCAAACCCATTCCATTATTGGTCAATGGAATCCTTTTGAAGATTTTCGATCTTCTTAAACTTGGCTAGCACCATGAAATGTTGGTACTCCTTGTGTTAGTGAAAGAGTGCACGAGAATGGGGGGTTGAATCGTGCTTTTAAAGTTTTCTCCCAAATCTGAAATATTTAACAAAAGGATACTATCAAGCTTAAAGCTTGAAGTGTAGTGAAATAGTGGTTAGTTGTTTTAGAAAGTAGATTTCTAAAGCATAATAATAATAACGCAGCTTTAATAATACTTAAGCAATAATTAACATAAAGTGCATAACATAAAAGTAACATATCAGGAATGACAAAAATGACATAGATATTTTTATACTAGTTTGGCCAACCTGCCTACATCTAGTACTCAACATATGTTGAGATTCCACTAACAACAACTTTCCCAACCTGATAAAGTAAAATGGATAGTCTTTACATTAGCCTTCCCAAGCTCTCACAGTGAACAATAGACAACCCCTACTATCATAAATCGAGTAGTTTATTCGCAGCCTCTCCAAACTGAATTGAGTAGTCTTGAACCAACCTCTCCAAGCCGAACTGTGACTTGCAGACAACTTCTACTGTCATGTTGCAAGTAGTTCTTCCCAGCCTCTACAAGCTGAACCATGATGACTGGAATGCCTCCATCATCAAGTTGTAAGTAGTTTACTCATAGCCTCTCCAAGATGAACCGTTATAAGCAGATGCCTCTGCCATCTCTTTGTATGTAGTTTTACCTTAGCCTCTCCAAAATATGTTTCACTCTGATCACTAATGGATTAAGGTTACAAAGGTTATGTGTTTGGGTTCTCACTCAAACTAACCTATACCCATGTTTCATTACAAATGTTCAATAAGACAGATCTGAGAAATTTGAATGACTTTTTTCTAACATCTCTTCCTAAGAAGAGTATACAAATTATTACAAAACATAGAAAGAAATTTTTACACTTCAAGAAGATTGATTACATATTATGATAAACAACACAGGAAGTATGGAGAGATTTTTTTAGAGTTTTCACCCTTATGTCTTTAACTTTCTCATCAGCATTCAAGTACAGGTCTTTCTTCATGACTGTTCCCCTTGAACAGATCTTCAAGTGACACGTGTAGATCATCTATTATGTCTTGGAATGTTAGTCTAGAGAGGTAGGCTGACAGACTTGTAACATCAGTTGCAAAAGCCGTTGTATTGTAGAGGTTTCTAATGTCCTTTTTTTTTTTTTTTTTTAACTTTCTAATTGTGGTTTTTAAACTCCTCTTTCTAAAAGCTAGGATGGTTGACTAATTAGGCATAAGAGATGACATACCAGTTTTAAAACTGGGTTTGATTCGAGATTTGAAATTTGAATTTTGAATTTCACTCCATTTCTTGTAGCTTTTTTGTGCTCCACAGTTAAGTGAGTTTTCTGATTGCGTAATCAATCTCTTGATCATTCTTCAATCTTCTAGTCTTAAATCTTGGCTTTTTAGTGCTAATTTATTTCCGATTGTGGTGATTGTTGACTGAGTAACACGTTACTTTTAGAGTTTGCATGAATTCCTCATTCTTCAGTGTACTTTATGAAGTCTCATGTTACTTTCTAAAGATCGTTTCCTTGGGTTTCTTGTTCTTGTATTGATCTGCTTCATTCCTTAATGCATATGAATGTTCTTTACACGATATAATATTCACTTTATTTAAGCTCATTCTATTCCTACGAGATAAAACATGTTTACACATGCAAAGTGAAATTATCCTCACTTAAGTCCATGTAATGCACTTCGGAATTTACCTGCTCAGCATAGTCAAGAAACTCAAGGTAGCCATTAGTAGTTATTCAAAATATTTTCTTTAAATTGACTTTGTTGTTATTCAAAGCAATAAAGCTCATACTTTCTGAAGGGCTCTGGAGCTTATAATCTCCCCTTTTTTTTATGATGACAAACCAATTTGAAGAAAATCTTTTGAAGATTTGTTAAAAGAAATAATATAGAATATAATATGATAAGTACATTTTCTTTCAAGACATCATGATTCTTAAATCTTAGTAAGTCCTTTTCTTAAGGCATGATTAGATGTGTTTAAGAAAAATTTGAAGCCTTAAGTTAACTCAACTCAGAGCTGTTTGATTTGTGATGATATTTTTTTTATTTAAATCAGAATGCTCCTTTAACTTGTATAACAAGGATACTAAAGTAGATGTCATCGCTTTAGTTCAATTCTACCAATCAACTTGATTCTAGTTATAAACATGACTTTCTAAAATTTAAGTGTGCTTGAATAACTAAACAAGTAATACTTATGATATTCTTTCTTGATTAAAAATCTTATCCAGCACATTCTTTTCCTAGGCCCCTTTTTAACAAAGAAATTTGATGCCCAAAGATGTATATATGTATGTATGTATGTATGTATGATAATCCTATTTGAGCATGTCATGAGAAAACTTGAGTGATACAAATCAAGTTTCTAGCGCTTAGAGAAACCTTGATATAAATGATATCAGCGTATTATAAGACTGTAACACCCTAAATCTTAACCCAAGACTACTAGTATGTACTTAGGTTAATCTTTAGAATATTACCTCTTGGTCTCATCTTTTACTTAGAAAATACTTAGCGGAAATATGGGTAAAATTTTTCTTTTTGGAATTAAAATCAAAGTGAGAGCCACGCACGAATCTTTAAGAGGAAGCATAACGAAACATATAAGCAAGCATAAAGAAACACATCATATCATGGGAACATCAACTGAACATAGATATATATATATATATATATATATAATGTGCCTACCCAAAGGCCAGGACTATTTGATACATCAGGGAACAGAATACAACTGAAGAACGAATACACAGAAATCATAAAAAGCAAATACAAGAGAAACAGCACCCATACCCATGTGCACCTAGAGTAGACAACCTCATATACAAAAGAAGGTTTGTCCTCAACTATGTGGCGTGTGTGCACTAACTGCTACCCCTCCTATGTCTACTCCTGCTGGTCCGAGTACTGTGGGGTCGAGTCGATCCACTGACGAATCTCGGCGGGAGTGGTCGAGCGCATCATCGGGGCATGTCCACAGCGGCGAGGGCGCATAGATGGCCGACGAGCCAACCTCGGCTGGACCACTGTCTCCTCACTCCCAGCCCTCATCGATGGGGGAGCGGGCTGGAGCTCCAACTATACATGTGTGATGGCGGGTCCTCGGATGGGTCCGTCTCCGAGTACTGGGTACGAGGCACATACTCTGGGTAGTCGCGTACCGCTGATGTCTAGGGCTCCATGCGGAGAATCTGCTCATCATGTGGTCTAGCTCGCTCAAAAATCCCGTAATGACGGTAAGGAGCATTCGGGGTAAAACGGTAACTCGGGACTGGATGCGCGAAGGGTCGTCCCATAAACATGGACACTCTAACCGTGCAGCGACCCTCAAAATGGTATGACCCGAGTGCCGGGTCATGTTGCAGCTCCTATACCGGGGTGTCGATGAAGAGTACGAATGTCGCCATCTGAAGATATGACGGAAGAAAAGAGAGATGGAATGAGAATCTTTCTAAAAGAATTCTCAGTAGGGTTATCCCTACCTAGGTGACATCGTCACATCCTCAGGAACCTTGGGTTTATTTCTAAAAAGGGTGTGCATGCATATAAATTCCTTTTAAGTTAGTTTTCTAAAGTGTTATTTATCCAAGGTCCGTCATATTTTACAATGCGTCTTATAACTAAGCATAAAATATACTAATGATATGAATGCATCATAAAGGTAAACCAAACAATAGAATAATTAAGAAACATTATAACATTGTCATAAGTATAGTATATGTGACATTGTTAACTTTAACTTTCATCTCATGGGGCCGCCCTAAAACATCTCTAGGTTATGAGCTCATACCTTAACTAGTCGTCACTAGTTCTTACTTATCCTATGATAAGCGAAACATATACATAATCCTTACTTAATAGTGCGGGCTAGGGGGCAATTAAGGATCACCTCTCTTAGGGTCATTTCCTCTTTGAAACGCTCTACTAGCAACTAGTGCATCGTAGTTTTGTCCGCTTTGGCAAGCTCTATGTCAATACTCTCACGGATTTGTTTTCTTGGGGGTGCTCGGCTAAACCGGTGTCACCCAAGAAGGCGTCTCAGTGTTGTGTCACATTTAAGTTCTCATAAAGTGTTAATTCATAGATACATCATTATTTCATTACATAAATCTTTTTCATAACATATACATCATCACATGAAACTTCTTCATAGTGTATACATAAAACTATAGCATATACATTATCACATAATCACACCTTAGACAATCATACATACAAACTCCCAAGATTATTATGTTATAAACCTATAGTATGTTATGCTTTGGTTCTTTTGAGTTTTAAACTTGTAAACTAATTGTTCTAGTATTATTCTTAACCTCTCACATACCTATAGATTCATAACTAATAAGTTTTACTAATTTTTATGCTCGAGGACCTATCCAAATAGCACTATGCCGATTTGGACAGCTTTATATTTGTGTGATTACGGGGTTCTAGAAGTTACGATTTAGACCCTTAAAGTCTTTTAACTCACATTCTATGTTATTGATCATCAAAAACCTAGTCTCTTGGGAACCTATGATGTTATAACTAAGTATTTCTCACCTCACACTATGGTCAAGAACATCTCTAAACCGCAAGGATGCAGAATTTGAAATCCTAACTTTACGGGTACCTAGAAGTCACAACAATGACCCTTTCTAAGTTTAGTTTGCTTCTAAGGCTTCAAGATTAAGTCCTAAACCAATTATGAGTCATTCCTACACATTTAAACTAATTTAAAACTATGATTATTAAATCTAAACCTTGCTGGACAGAATCCAGAAAATTACATAATTAAAGGATCTAGAACTCTCAAATTAATTCTTTTCTAGTTCCTAACTTATCCTATCTTTCACATGTGAGTCTTAACATTATTTTTACTCAAACATAGGCACATTATCATCATTAAAACAGCACATACAGTGGCAGTAAAGAGCAAGGAAGAACCGAAAATATACTTCTCCATAAAAGGCATAAAACATAATTTCTAAAGCCCATAAAATACTAGTTTCTCTTGGAACTCTTTTTAAACTTTCAAAACTCATTTATAAACAATTTTAACATCTAAAGTCATAAAAATATTTAAGAGGGCAGTGACCAATTTATCTTTATCTCAAGAGGTCCTAAATTCATAAAACTTAGTTCTATGCATTCCTTAAACTCTTGTAAGCTTGGAAAAATTATGAAACATAGTCTCAAATACTTAGAAACTTCAAGACCTCTTGGGGCCGAAATATTAACCGAGGAAAATACATATTGTTAGACCTTTGATGAGACAACAATGGGCAAGTCTTTGAGCTCTAGGTTCATTTAGGTGATGACATAAAAATAAACATGCTTATGCACTTATTTTAGGTTCAATTAGAAAGTAAAGTGATAGCACAAAGTAAATATGAATGCAACTCATTATTATCTTGGTATTAAGTGAGAACTTGAAATACAAACATGATAATGCATAGCTTGAAATATAAACATGATAATGCAAGTTCATTCATTATCTTGGTATTTAGTGATAGCAAGGAAGTAAACATGATATGCAAAGCATAAAGTAAACATGATGCAAGGTTCATTTTATGATTAACTAGAGCTCATTCAAGACTTTAACAAGATAACAACCCAATACAATATCTCAAAGATCACAACACAAAAACCGAAAGTCATATAAAAGAGAAAGAAAGTGAAACTACGTCAAGTTCTTTATTAAATACCCAAAACCCCTATCTAGAGAAAAATCTCTAGAACGTGCCGGCCAACTTTAAGGTTGACAAGGGTAGGCTTAGGCTTCTAGAAATCCTTAGATTAATTTTCTTAAGTTGAAAAACCATGTGAGCTAGATATCATATAGATGAAATTACAAGAAAAGGAAAACTCAAGCTTTAGAGGTTTCTTTGAGATGAACACAATGTCATCATCTAGAAACTCTCATCATCAAGCTATCATGCTCATAATCAAGGCCTCATGGCCAAAATGAAAAGAAAAGGCAAAACAAAGGAAGGTTAAAAAAGAATCCAAGAGGAAACTAGAGAAAAAAACTTTCTTGAGCAAAACAAAGTTTGAAAACAAATCCCTACCTTGTGATGAAGGTAAAAGCTTGGACTTGAAGATGGAAATGAGATGAGCAACACCTCCTAGGATGGTGGTGATGATTCGGCCAAAGAGGAAGGAAAAGAAAGGAAATGTGTTTTGGGTGAAGTTGTGTTTGAGGTGTGGTGTTTGAGAGGTTTGATGTTGGTTCAAGGCTTTGGGGTGGTGTTTGATGGTTAAGAGATGATGATGAGATGAAGAGATGAAGAAGATGAAGATGAAAAGAAAGGAAAAACTCTCTTGAAACTTTGAGAGAAAAAGAAAGAACTAGCAAGACAACTCTAAAACTCTAAACTTAGCAAATGCTTCAAGGTGCAACAAGGCTATCACAAGCATCCTATTTATAGAAAAACAAAGCCATGGAGCTCACCAAAGGAGGGTGCTGGCCGTAGCATTGAAGGACAAAGGGAGAGGAAAATATCTCTTTGATTGTGTCATAGAAGCATGGTTTGAAGTATGGAAGCTATGCTACAAAGCATGGCTTGATGTGAGTTAATTTCCTATCAAATTTTTATGAAATTAGGCTTCTAGAAACAATGCATGGCTGAAACTTTTCCAGCCACAAATAAATGGAGAAAATGAGCTATTTTAATTAGTTATTTACTTGGAAAATCAAGCTTGATTAAAGGTTATGACAAGGTATAGTGTATGTGACTTGAGGTATGGCCTTGGAGTGTTGAAAAATTGAACATGTGATGCATAATGGGGAGGGACAAAATGTAATGGAACAGAGTGGGGGTGAGTTTTGACCATTTAATTGTGTGTTAATGGTAGGTTTAGATGTGTATTAGCTTAGGTAAAAGGTTAGGGAGTTTATGACAAGTTTAGGAGTGCTCATACATCATTAAAGAATTTAAAACTCATTTGTGAATAAACAATGTGTAACACAATTCCATGATTTAAGGAATTGGAAAGAGAAAATACTATTCAAGATTTTATGACTAGGTGTCTTGAAATTAAAATATGATTTTAGGTTGTAATTAAGCACTTTTTGGTTTTAATCAACTTTAATAAATTATTTTGACTCAATATTAATTAAGGAAATTAATTAACCTTTGATTAGAGCCTAATATTGCTTAGGTTTGCTTAATCACGCGATTAAGCGTAAAAACACGAAACTAGGGGCAAAATCGTAATTTTGCACTAATTTTGCCCGGGACTTCTAAAATTAAAACTGACATCATAGAATACATAAAAACGCCTTTTAAAACCATCTGGAGAAGTTTCGGGTTCATCCGGCATTTGCAAATGGGTAAAACACCGCAGGGGCATTTTGGTCATTTTGACCCGAAAACTCGAAAAATGAGATTTTCGATCCCAGGAAGGTACACAAGTTATCTAATCCCCTTCCAACATTGAGTTTGCCCTTTGAGTACTGCCAAACCGGCTTTCCTCGGTCCATTTGAAAATGACCTCAGGGGCATTTTGGTCATTTTCACTCTAACAGAAAAATCGAGGCGTTACATTACTCCCCTCCTTAAAAAGAATTTCGCCCTCGAAATTCGTACCTTAGAAAAGCTATGGATATTTGGACTTCATCTCTGATTCCAGTTCCCACGTGTATTCTTCCGACTTATCTCGTCCCCACGCCACTTTCACCAAAGGAACAGACTTGTTCCTTAACTGCTTGACTCCGTGATCCACTATTCTCGTAGGCGGTACATTGAAAGTGAGGTCCTCCCTCAACTGTACATGCTCTGGTTCTAGGACATGGCTAGGGTCGGACTCATATTTACGTAACTGGGAGACGTGAAAGACATCATGAAGGTTTGACAGATTGGGTGGTAAGGCTATCTTGTATGCTACAGATCCGATTCTCTGAAGAATTTCAAAAGGACCGAGAAATCGGGGACTCAACTTTTGAACTTTCATGGCTCTTCCTATTCCTGTAGTGGGGGTGATTCTTAGAAATACATGTTCTCCTTCTTGGAACTCCAAGGGCTTGCGCCTTTTGTCTGCGTAGCTTTTCTGCCGACTCTGAGCGGTTAAGATTCTATCTTTGATTTTCTTGATTTGCTCCGTCGTTTCCCTCACTACATCAGGTCCTAAGACACTTTGTTCTCCGGGCTCGTACCAACACAAGGGAGATTGGCACTTCCTTCCGTATAACGCCTTGTACAGTGCCATACCGATGCTCGCGTGATAACTGTTGTTATACGCGAACTCGATCAAAGGCATGTACTTATCCCAACTTCCTTTCTAGTCTAAGACACAGGCTCTCAGCATATCTTCCAGGGTTTGGATTGTCCTCTCGGACTGACCATCCGTTTGTGGGTGGTAAGCAGTGCTCAAGCACAACTTGGAACCAAACGCCTTTTGAAAGGCTCCCCAAAAACATGAAGTAAACCGTGGATCTCGATCCGAGATTATCGTTGATGGTACTCCATGCAACCTTACTATTTCTTGGATGTAAAGCTGGGCCAACTTATCCAACGAGTATGTGACTCGAATAGGTAGAAAGTGAGCCGACTTAGTCAGTCGATCCACGATTACCCATACGGCATCGTGGCCAGCTTGGGTCCTTGGCAATCCTGTCACGAAATCCATTGATATACTTTCCCACTTCCACTCAGGGATTGACAGGGGTTGCAACATGCCAGAAGGTTTTTGGTGTTTGATCTTAACCTTTTGACAGATCAAACACTTACTCACCCAGGCGATCACATCCTTCTTTAATCCGGGCCACCAAAACATCCTCTTAAAGTCCTGATACATCTTGGTAGTACAAGGATGGATAGCAAAATGGCTCTTGTAAGCCTCCTCCAAGATCTTCTCTTGGAGGTCGCCATCTTGTGGCACACAGATTCACCCCTCGAACCTCCACAACCAGTCGGGGCCTCGTACAAAACCTTTCAACTTTCCGGCCTTAACTGCCTCGATTGTCTCCATAAAGTCCTCATTTTCTCTTTAGGCAATCATAATCCGTTGCTTAAACCCACTGGTCACCGTGAGATGACTCATCACGATGCCATTCTCCGTTATAGACATCCCAAGATTCATATCCCTAAACTTTTCTATTAACCCAACTTCATTAACCATCATACTTGACAGACGTAACGAGTTTCGGCTCAAGGCATCGGCTACTACATTAGCCTTGCCGGGGTGGTAACTTAAACCAAAATCGTAGTCCTTGAGGAATTCCATCCATCTTCTTTGCCTCATATTCAACTCCTTTTGATCAAAGAGATGCTTGAGACTCTTATGATCAGAGAAAACTTCAAACCTTACACCATACAAATGGTGTCTCCATATCTTTAGAGCGAACACGATGGCTGCTAGTTCTAGGTCATGGGTGGGGTAGGTTACCTCGTGAGGCTTGAGTTGTCTGGACGCATAGGCTACCACTTGCCTGTTTTGCATCAACACACAACGTAAACCCTTGCCAGAAGCATCGCAATATACCTCGAAGGGTACATTGGGGTCAGGTAAAACTAAAACTGGGGTTGAGGTGAGCTTTTCCTTAAGCTCTAGGAAACTCTTTTCACATTCGGGGCTCCACTCAAACGGGGCATTCTTCCTAGTGAGCTTGGTTAAGGGTAGGGCTAACTTGGAAAATCCTTTGATAAACCTACGGTAATATCCAGCTACACCCAAAAAGTTTCTAATCTCAGTTACAGAGGTTGGTCTATCCCAATTCATCACAGCTTCTATCTTACTTGGGTCGATAGCTATGCCACCCTTTGACACAACATGTCCTAAAAACTTTACCTCCTCTAACCAAAATTCACACTTAGAAAGCTTTGCATACAACTTCTTCTCCTTTAGCACCTCTAAAACCAGCCTCAAATGACGCTCATGCTCCTCGTGGGTCTTCGAATAGATGAGAATATCATCTATGAACACAACCACGAATTAATCTAAATAGGGTCTAAAGATCCTATTCATGTAATCCATAAAAACTGCGGGAGCATTCGTCAAACCAAACGACATCACATTGAACTCAAAGTGTCCATACCGAGTTCGAAAGGCGGTTTTAGGAATATCCGAATCTCTAACCCTAATCTGATGGTAACCGGACCTTAAATCAATCTTAGAAAATACTATGGCTCCCTTCAATTGGTCCATAAGATTATCAATCCTAGGTAACGGGTACTTGTTCTTTATGGTTACTTGGTTTAACTGTCTATAGTCTATACACATCCTCATACTTTCGTCTTTCTTTTTCACAAATAAGACCGGAGCGCCCCAAGGTGAAGCACTCGGCCTTATAAAACTCTTTTCCAACAGCTCTTCCAACTGGGTTTTTAGCTCTGCTAGCTCCAAAGATGACATCCTATACGGGGCTATAGAGATTGGTCCTGTTCCAGGAACTAACTCTATGGAGAATTCAACTTCTCTCTCGGGAGGGAACTCGGGTATTTCATCCGGAAATACCTCGGGATAGTCTCTCACCACAGGTATCTCACCTAGGTTCTGCTCAAAGTCTACATCGCAGGCGGCTAGGAGAACATATCCCTTAGCTTTTTCCCCACTACAGAAGACCTCTACTGAATTTAGGTACAGCCTAATGGGTTGAGTGATGTTTTCGGGAGGAGAGGGGAAAACTACGGTTTGGGTTCCACAATCTAACATCACACTGTTGGCATGAAGCCAATTCATGCCTAAGATAATGCCTATGTCTTTCAAGGGTAAACAAATTAAATCTATGATAAAAGACCTATTTTCTACAACAAGATGACAGTTTAAACAACAACGGCAGGTATTAACAGGGCGATTCGTAGGAGTAAAAACAATAAGATCAAAGGGAAGTTTAGAGACTCTTAGATTTAAGGACTCGACACTAACAAGTGAAATAAAAGAATGAGTAGCACCAGAGTCATATAGTACAGTTAAGGGTTTACCGTTTACTTTGCACATACCTTTAATGAGATCATTAGACTTCTTGGCGTCTTCCGCATTAAGGGTAAAGACTCTTCCTCGGTATTGTGGTCGGGGGTTCTGGTTCGATGTCCCTTGTCCGGTGCAGTCCTTTGCATAGTGGCCAGGCTTGCCACATTTGAAGCATACATTTTGACCGGCTAAGCATGGGCGATTCCCATGATTCTTCCCGCATTGGGGACAGACGTCAGCAGATGTTGCTCCGGGGTAAGCAGCAGGGGTTTGTGGTGCCTTGTTCTTGGCTCCACTTGGTCCCCCATTGTGGTTCCGGGATCCACCCAGTCCACGGGGTTGATTGTTGTTGAAGTTCCTCGGGCCTTAATGTTGAAACGGCGGCTTTTGGTGTTGCTTGGATTGTTGGTGTGCAGGAGCTCTCGGTGATTGTTGTTGTTGTTGTTGGAACTGGTTGGTCTGGTAGGGGTTGTAGTGATTTCTTGAAGGGTACTGCGGTTTGAACTTCGGGGCTTGAGGTCCAAGTCCCTTAGCTCGTTCCGCCCTTGTGGCCCTCATCTTCCGTTGCCTTTCTTCGAGAATTCGGCACTTGTTGACCAGAGTTAGGAAGTCTCTGATCTCCATGTGGGCCACGGCGTAGTTCATCTCTGCCTTTAGACCGGCCTCATACTTAACGCATTTCCAAACCTCATCGGGGTTCCCTTGAAACACTCGAGAGAACTTGATCAACTCCTCGAACTTCGCGAGTTATCTTGGGCAGCGATGAGACCCTCCCTGGGTCAACTGCATGAACTCAATGTCTTTTGCATTCCTCACGGACTCCGGGAAATACTTCTCATAGAAGTAAGTCTTGAAACGACTCGGTCAATGGGGTTCGAAGCCTCTAGCAGACGCTTCGTGCCGTTCCACCAAAACTCGGCGTCGGACTTTAGCATGAAAGCAGCAAATGTGACCTTCTGCTCCTCTGAGCAGGTAACGACAGAGTAGATCTTCTCCATGTCTTTGATCCACTCATCAGCCTTGTCGGGGTCCATTACCCCTCGGAACACCGGCGGGTTCGCCTTGCGGAATTCGCCGAAGCGGGCTTGTTCCACCGTCTCAGCAGCAGGGGGAGGAGGGGGGACAGGAGCAGCATTCGCTTGTTGATCCATTCGGCCGAACATCCGTTCCATGGCTTGCGCCATGCGGCGGACAGCAGCAGCAGTCGTATTGTCTTGCTCAGCATCGGGCGTAGACCTAGGCTGTCATCGCGGTGCCATTGGTCCCTAAACACATGAAACAATGAACATCAAGTTGATCAGGCTCAATATCCATGCAGAATGAGCTAGTTACCATGGCACTTGCAAGTAACAGAAGTCATGCATCTCTAGTCCTACAGCTTATCTCTATCAAGCACTACACATGACATAACTATCGCATCATGCTTATAAAGCATAGTCAGTCCAATCCTCAGGCTCCGTGAGAATCGAACTGCTCTGATACCATAATGTAACACCCTAAATCTTAACCCAAGACTACTAGTATGTACTTAGGTTAATCTTTAGAATATTACCTCTTGGTCTCATCTTTTACTTAGAAAATACTTAGCGGAAATATGGGTAAAATTTTTCTTTTTGGAATTAAAATCAAAGTGAGAGCCACGCACGAATCTTTAAGAGGAAGCATAATGAAACATATAAGCAAGCATAAAGAAACACATCATATCATGGGAACATCAACTGAACATAGATATATATATATATATATATATATATATATATATATATATATATATATATATATATATATATATATATATAATGTGCCTACCCAAAAGGCAGAACTATTTGATACATCAGGGAACAGAATACAACTGAAGAACGAATATACGGAAATCATAAAAAGCAAATACAAGAGAAACAACACCCATACCCATGTGCACCTAGAGTAGACAACCTCATATACAAAAGAAGGTTTGTCCTCAACTATGTGGCGTGTGTGTACTAACTGCTACCCCTCCTATGTCTACCCCTCATCTATGAACACAACCACGAATTGATCTAAATAGGGTCTAAAGATCCTATTCATGTAATCCATAAAAGCAAGGAGCATTTGTCAAACCAAACGACATTACATTGAACTCAAAGTGTCCATACCGAGTTCGAAAGGCGGTTTTAGGAATATCCGAATCTCTCACCCTAATCTGATGGTAACCGGACCTTAAATCAATCTTAGAAAACACTACTGCTCCTTTCAATTGGTCCATAAGATCATCAATCCTAGGCAATGGGTATTTATTCTTTATGGTTACTTGGTTCAACTGCCTATAGTCTATGCACATCCTCATGCTTCCGTCCTTTTTCTTCACAAATAAGACCGGAGCGCCCCAAGGTGAAGCACTCGGCCTTATAAAACTCTTTTCTCACAACTCCTCTAACTGGGTTTTCAACTCTGCTAACTCCGAGGGTGACATCCTATACGGGGCTATAGAGATTGGTCCTGTCCCAGGAACCAACTCAATGGAGAACTCCTCTTCTCTTACGGGAGGGAACTCGGGTATTTCATCTGGAAACACCTCGGGATAGTCTCTCACCACAGGTATCTCACCTAGGTTTTGCTCCAAGTCTACATCACAAAGGCTAGGAGAACATATCCCTTAGTTTTCTTCCCACTACGTAAGACCTCTACGGAATTTAGGTACTGACCTAATGGGTTGAGTGATGTTTTCGGGAGGAGAAGGGAAAACTACGGTTTGGGTTCCACAATCTAACATCACACGATTGGGGTGAAGCCAGTTCATGCCTAAGATAATGCCTATGTCTTTCAAGGGTAAACAAATTAAATCTATGATAAAAGACCTATTTTCTACAACAAGATGACAGTTTAAACAACAACGGCAAGTATTAACAGGGCGATTTGTAGGAGTAGAAACAATAAGATCGAAGGGAAGTTTAGAGACTTTTAGATTTAAGGACTCGACACTAGCAAGTGAAATGAAAGAATGAGTAGCACCAGAGTCATATAGTACAGTTAAGGCTTTACCGTTTACTTCGCACATACCTTCGATGAGATCTTTGGACTTCTTGGCGTCTTCTGCGTTAAGGGTAAAGACCCTTCCTCGGTATTGTGGTCGGGGGTTTTGGTTCGATGTCCCTTGTCCGGTGCAGTCCTTTGCATAGTGGCCAGGCTTGCCACACTTGAAACATACATTCTGACCGGCTAAGCATGGGCGATTCCCGTGGTTCTTTCCGCATTGTGGGCAGACGTCAGCAGATGTTGCTCCGGGATAGCGGCCAGGGTTTGTGGTGCCTTGTTCTTGGCTCCACTTGGTCCTCCATTGTGGTTTCGGGGTCCACCCGGTCCACGGGGTTGATTTTTGAAATTCCTTGGGCCTTGATGTTGAAATGGCGGCCTTTGGTGTTGTTTGGATTGTTGGTGAGCAGGAGCTCTTGGCGGTTGTTGTTGTTGTTGTCGGAATTGGTTGGACTGGTAGGGGTTGTAGTGATTCCTCGATGGGTACTGCGGTTTGAACTTCGGGGCTTGAGGTCCGAGCCCCTTAGCTCGCTCCGCCCTTGTGATTTGAATCTTTCTCTGTCCTTCTTCAAGTATCCGGCACTTGTTGACCAGGGTCGGGAAGTCTCTGATCTCCATATGGGCCACAGCGTAGTTCATCTCTGCTTTCAGACCGGCCTCATACTTCACACACTTCCAAACTTCATCGGGGTTCCCTTGGAATACCCGAGAGAACTTGATTAGCTCCTCAAACTTCGCAGTGTATTGGGCTACAGTAGACCCTCCTTGGGTCAACTGCATGAACTCAACGTCCTTCGCATTCCTCACGGACTCCGGAAGTACTTCTCATAGAAGTAAGTCTTGAGCGACTCGATCAATGGGAGTTCCAGAGGCTTCTAGCAGATGCCTCGTGCCGTTCCACCAGAACTCGGCGTCGGACTTCAGCATGAAAGCAGCAAATGTGACCTTCTGCTCCTCCGAGCAGGTAACAACAGAGTAGATCTTCTCCATGTCTTTGATCCACTCATCAGCCTTGTCGGGGTCCATTACCCCTCGGAACACTGGCGGGTTCGCCTTGCGGAACTCACCGAAGCGGACTTGTTCCACCATCTCTGCAGCAGGGGGAGGAGGGGGAACAGGAGCAGCGTTCGCTTGTTGATCCATTCGGTCGAACATCCGTTCCATGGCTTGCGCCATGCGACGGACAAAGAGCAGATTGTATCATCTTGTTCAACATCGGGTGTAGTCCTAGGCCGTCGTCGCGGTGCCATTGGTTCCTATACACATGAAACAATGAACATCAAGTTGATCAGGCTCAATATCCATGCAAAATGAGCTAGTTACCATGGCACTTGCAACCAACAGAAGTCATGCATTTCTAGTCCTATAGCTTATCTCTATCAAGCACTTAACATGACATAACTATCGTATTATGCTTATAAAGCATAGTCAGTCCAATCCTCAGGCTCCATGAGAATCGAACTGCTCTGATACCATAATGTAACACCCTAAATCTTAACCCAAGACTACTAGTATGTCCTTAGGTTAATTTTTAGAATATTACCTCTTGGTCTCATCCTTTGGAAAATACTTAGCGAAAATACGGGTAAAATTTTTCTTTTTAAAATCAAAGTGAGAGCCACGCGCTAAACTTTAAGGGGCAACATAGCGAAACATATAAGCAAAGCATAAGAAACACATCATGTCATGGAAGCATCAACTGAATCATAGATATATATATATATATAACGTGCCTACCCAAAGAGGCAGGACTATTTGATACATCATGAAGCGAAATACAAGTGAAATGCAATACAAGGAAATCATAAAAAGCAAATACAAAAGAAACTACCCCCATACCCATGTGCACCTAAAGGAGACAACCTCATATACAAAAGAAGGTTTGACCTCTACTATGTGGCGTGTGTGTGCACTAGCTACTACCCCTCCTATGACTACTCCTGCGTCCGAGTAATCAGGGGTCGAGTCGATCCACTGGCGAATCTCGGCGGGAGTGGTCGAGTGCATCATCGGGGCATGTCCACCGCGCGGCGCATAGATGGCCGTCGAGCCAACCTCGGCTGGTCCACCGTCTCCTCACTCCCAGCCCTCATCGGTGGAGGAGCGGCCGGAACTCCAACTATACTTGCGTGATGGCGGGTCCTCGGATGGGTCCGTCTCGAGCACCGGGACGCGGCACATACTGGCGGTACTCGCGTACAGCTGACGTCTCGGGCTCCATGCGGAGGATCTGCTCATCGCGTGGTCTCGCTCGCTCAAAAATCCCGTTATGACGGTAAGGAGCAGTCGGGGTGAAGCGGTAGCTTGGGACGGGGTACGCGAAGGGTCGTCCCATGAACATGAATACTCGGCGGTCAAAGGCGACCCTCAAAATGATATGACCCGAGTGCCGGGTTATGGTGCAGCTCCCATACCGGGTGTCGATGAAGAGTACAAACGCCGCCATCTCAAGATATGACGGAAGAAGAGAGAGGGAATGAGAATCTTTCTGAAAGAATTCTCAGTAGGGTTATCCCTACCTAGGTGTCATCGTCACATCCTCAGGAACCTTGGGTTTATTTCTAAAAGGTGTGCGTGCATATAAATTCCTTTTAAGTTGGTTTTCCAAAGAGGTATTTTATCCAAGGTCCATCATATTTTATAATGCGTCTTTATAACTTAAGCAGAAATATACTGATGATATGAATGCATCATAAGGTAAACCAAACAATAGAATAACTAGGAAACATTATAACATTGGCATAAGTATAGTTTATGTGACATTGTTAACTTTAACTTTCATCTCATGGGGCCGCCCTAAAACTTCTCTAGGTTATGAGCTCATACCTTAACTAGTCGTCACTAGCTCTTACTTATCCTATGATAAGCGTAACATAATCCCGACTTAAAGTACGGGCTAGGGGGCAATTTAAGGATCTCCTTTCTAGGATCATTTCCTCTTTGAAACGCTTTGCTAGCCACGTGGGCCTCGCAATTTGTCCGCTTTGGCAGTGCATCTACACATACCCTCACGGATTTGTCTCCTCCTGGGGTGCTCGGGCGAACCGGTGTCACCCAGGAGAAGCGCGTCTCAGTGTTGTGTCACATTTATATTTTCATAAGTATTACATCACAATTACCTCATCATTTATCATATTCATTTTTATCATGCATTCTCATGTAGCTTTTTCATAACATATATATCATCACATGAAACTTTCTCATAACATTCGTCACATAAAACTTTCACACAAACATCATCACATAGTCATATTTAACAATCATCCGAGGCTCATAGACATGTTATGTTATATCTCATAGTGCTTTAAACTTCGATTATTATGAGTCTTAAACTTGCAAATTATTCTTAACTTCTTTATACGCCTATAGTTTGACAATTAATGAGTTATATAAATTTTATGCTCAAGAACTAATCCAAATAGCACTAAGCAGAATTTGGACAGCTTTATGTTTATGTGATTACGGAGTTCTAGAAATTACGGTTTAGATCTTTATCTCACTTTCTAAGTTATTGATCATCAACACCTAGTCTCTTGGGAACCTATAAGGTTATAACTAAGTATTTCTCACCTCACCATATGGTCAAGAACATCTCTAAACCTCAAGAGTGCAGAAATCAAAATACTAACTTTACGGGTACCTAGAAGTCACAATATTGACCCTTTCTAAGTTCGGTTTGCTCCTAAGGCTTCAAGATTAAGTCCTAAACCAATTATGAGTCATTCCTACACATATAAACTAATTTAAAACCATGGTTATTGAATCTAGGCCTTGCTAGACAGAATCCAGAAAAATAAATCTTTAAGGGATCTAGAACTCTCAAATTAATTCTTTTCTAGTTCCTAACTTATCCTATCTTTCACATATGAGTCTTAACATAATTATTACCCAAACATAAGCATATTAACATCATTAACACAGCTCATACAGTGGCCAAACATAGCAAGGCAGAACCGAAACAACAACTCCATTTAAAGGCATTGAATCATAGTTTCTAAAGCACATAAAATACTAGTTTCTCTTGGAACCTTATTAAAACCTTCAAAACTCTTTTATGAACACTTTTATCATCTAAACTCATGAAAATACTTAATAGGGCAGTGGCTATATTATTTTCATCTCAAGAGGTCCTAAATTCATAATACTTAGTTCTACACATTCCTTATACTCATATAAGTTTAGAAAAAGTATAAAACATAGTTTTCAATACTTGAAGACATTAAGGCCTCATAGGGCCGAAATATGGACCATAGGAAATAAATGTTTTAGACCTTTGTTTGAGATATCATTGGGCAAGTCTTTGAGCTCTAGAATCATTAAAGTGATGACATAAAAATAAACATGCTCATGCACTTATTTTAGTTATTGCTAGAAAGTAAAGTGAGAGCATAAAATAAACATGTGGTGCAATATATTATTATCTTTGATATTTAGGTGAGGACTTGAAATATAAATATGATAATGCTAAGCTTGAAACATAAACATGATAATGCAAGTTCATTCATTATCTTGGGATTTAGTGATAGCAAAGAAATAAACATGATATGCATAGCTTAAAGTAAACATGATGCAAGTTTCATTTTTATGTTTAACTAGAGCTCATTTAAGACTTTAACAAGATAATAACCCTATACCATATCTCAAAGATCACAACACAAGAATCGAAAATCATATAAAAGAGAAATAAGGTGAAACTACATCAAGTTCTTTATTAAGTACCCAAAACCCATATCTAGAGACAAGTCTCTAGAACGTGCCAGCCAACTTTAAGGTTGACAAGGGTAGGCTTGGGCTTTTAGAAATCCTTAGATTAATTTTCTTAAGTTGGAAAACCATGTGAGCTAGATAACATATAGATGAAGTTGTAAGAAAAGGAAAACTCAAGTTTTAGAGGTTTCTTTGAGATGAACACAATGTCATCATCTAGAAACTCTCATCATCAAGCTATCATGCTCAAATCAAGGCCTCATGGCCGAAAATGAAAGGAAAGGAAAGACAAAGGAAAGTTCAAAAAGAATCCAAGAGAAAACTAGAGAAAAACACTTTCTTGAGCAAAATAAAGTTTGAAAACAAATCCCTACCTTTTGATGAAGATAAAAGCTTGAACTTGAAGATGGAAATGAGATGAGCAACACCTCCTAGGATGGTGATGATGATTCGGCCTTGATGAGAGAAAAAGAAAGAAAATGTGTTTCAAGTGGAGTTGTGTTTGAGGTGTGGTGTTTGAGAGGTTTGATGATGGTTCAAGGTTTTGGGGTGGTGTTTGATGGTTGAGAGGTGATGATGAGATGAAGAGATGAAGAAGATAAAGATGAAAAGAAAGGAAGAACACTCTTGGAACTTTGAGAGAAAAAGGAAAGACTAGCAAGACAACTCTAAAACTCTAAACTTTGCAAATGCTTCAAAGTGTAACAAGGCTAACACAAGCATCCTATTTATAGAAAAACAAGACCATGGAGCTCACATTGGGAGGGTGTGGCCGTGTGGTTTGGAGGGAAAAGGAAGAGAAAAATATCTCTTACACAAGGTCATTCAAGCATGGTTTGAAGTATGGAAGCTATGCCACAAAGTATGGCTTGATGTGAGTTAATTTCCTATCACATTTTTATGAAATTAGGCTTCTAGAACCTTAACATGGCTGGAACTTTTCCAGCCACAAATAAATGGGGAAAATGGGTTGTTTTAATTATTTATTCATGTGGAAATTCAAGCTTGATTGAAAGTTATGACAAGGTATAGTGTATGTGACTTGAGGTATGGCCTTGGAGTGTTGAAAAATTGAACATGTGATGCATAATGTGGGAGAAGGTTCACGGCCTGGTCTGGTTCAGCAAGGGAGGAGGTGAGTTTGACCATTTAATTGTGTGTTAATGGTAGGTTTAGATGTGTATTAGCTTAGGTACAAGGTTAGGAATGATTAAGCTTAAGTTTAGGTAACTAAGAATGTGATTTAGGGAGTTTATGACAAGTTTAGGAGTGCTCATACATCATTAAAGAATTTAAAACTCATTTATGAATAAACAATGTGTAACACAATTCCATGATTTAAGGAATTGGAAAGAGAAAACACTATTCAAGATTCTATGACTAGGTGTCATAAAATTAAAATATGATTTTAGGTTGTAATTAAGTACTTTTTGGTTCTAAACAACTTTAATAAATTATTTTGACTCTAGATTAATTAAGGAAATTAATTAACCTTCGATTAGAGCCTAATATTGCTTAGGTTTGCTTAATCGTGTGATTAAGCGTAAAAATATGAAACTAGGGGCAAAACCGTAATTTTGCACTAATTTTGCCCGGGACTTCAAAAATTAAAACTGAGGTCATAGAATACATAAAAACGCCTTTTAAAACCATCTGGAGAAGTTTCGGGTTCATCCTAAGACTTGCAAACGGGTAAAACACCACAGGCGTTTTGGTCATTTAGACTCAAAACTCAAAACGAGATTTTCGATCCCGGAAGGTACATAAGTTTTCTAATCCTTACAACATTGAGTTTGCCCTTCGAGTACCGCCAAGATCGCTTTCCTCGGTCATTTGAAAATGACCTCAGGGGCATTTTGGTCATTTTCACTCTAACAGAAAATCGGGGCGTTACATTACTCCCCTCCTTAAAAAGAATTTCGCCCTCGAAATTCGTACCTTAGAAAAGCTCTGGATATTTGGACTTCATCTCTGACTCTAGTTCCCACGTGTATTCTTCCGACTTGCCTTGTCCCCACGCCACTTTTACCAAAGGAACAGACTTGTTCCTTAACTGCTTGACTCCGTGATCCACTATTCCCGTAGGCGGTACATTGAAAGTGAGGTCCTCCCTTAACTGTACATGCTCTGGTTCTAGGACATGGCTAGGGTCGGACTCATATTTACGTAACTGGGAGACGTGAAAGACATCATGAAGGTTTGACAGATTGGGTGGTAAGGCTATTTTGTAAGCTACGGATCCGACTCTTTGAAGAATTTCAAAAGGACCGAGAAATCGGGGACTCAACTTTTTAACTTTCATGGCTCTCCCTATTCCTGTAGTGGGGGTGATTCTTAGAAATACATGTTCTCCCTCTTGGAACTCCAAGGGCTTGCGCCTTTTGTCCGCGTAGCTTTTCTGTCGACTTTGAGCGGTTAAGATTCTATCCTTGATCTTCTTGATTTGTTCCGTCGTTTCCCTCACTACCTCAGGTCCTAAGACACTTTGCTCTGCGGGCTCGTACCAACACAAGGGTGATTGGCACTTCCTTCCGTATAATGCCTCGTACGGTGCCATACCGATGCTTGCGTGATAACTGTTGTTATACGCAAACTCGATCAAAGGCATGTACTTATCCCAACTTCCTTTTTGGTCTAAGACACAGGCTCTCAGCATATCTTCCAGGGTTTGGATTGTCCTCTCGGACTGACCATCCGTTTGTGGGTGGTAAGCAGTGCTTAAGCACAACTTGGAACCAAACGCCTTTTGAAAGGCTCCCCAAAAACGTGACGTAAACCGCGGATCTCGATCCGAGATTATCGTCGATGGTACTCCATGCAACCTTACTATTTCTTGGATGTAAAGCTGGGCCAACTTATCCAACGAGTACGTGACTCGAATAGGTAGAAAGTGAGCCGACTTAGTCAGTCGATCCACGATTACCCATACGGCATCGTGGCCAGCTTGGGTCTTTGGCAATCCTGACACGAAGTCCATTGATATACCTTCCCACTTCCACTCGGGGATCGACAGGGGTTGCAGCATGCCAGAAGGTTTTTGGTGTTCGATCTTGACCTTTTGGCAGACCAAACACTTACTCACCCAGGCGACCACATCCTTCTTTAATCCGCCACCAAAACATCCTCTTCAAGTCCTGATACATCTTCGTAGTACCAGGATGGATGGCAAAATGGCTCTTGTGAGCTTCCTCCAAGATCTTCTCTCGGAGGTCACCATCTTGTGGCACACAGATTCGCCCCTCGAACCTCCATAACCAGTCGGGGCCTCGTACAAAACCTTTCAACTTTCCAGCCTTTACTGCCTCGATTGTCTCCATAAAGTCCTCATTTTCTCTTTGGGCAAGCATAATCCTTTGCTTAAACCCACTGGTCACCGTGAGATGACTCATCACGATGCCATTCTCCGTTATAGACATTCCAAGATTCATATTCCTAAATTGCTCTATTAACCCAACTTCATTAACCATCATACTTGACAGACGTAACGAGTTTCGGCTCAAGGCGTCGGCTACTACATTAGCCTTGCCGGGGTGGTAACTTAACCCAAAATCGTAGTCCTTGAGGAATTCCATCCATCTTCTTTGCCTCATATTCAACTCCTTTTGATCAAAGAGATGCTTGAGACTCTTATGATCGGAGAAAACTTCAAACCTCACACCATACAAATGGTGTCTCCACATCTTTAGAGCGAACACGATGGCTGCTAGTTCTAGGTCATGGGTGGGGTAGGTTACCTCATGAGGCTTGAGTTGTCCTGGACGCATAGGCTACCACTTGCCTGCTTTGCATCAACACACAACCTAAACCCTTGCTGAAGCATCGCAATATACCTCAAAGGGTACATTGGGGTCGGGTAAAACTAAAACTGGGGTTGAGGTGAGCTTTTCCTTAAGCTCTAGGAAACTCTTTTCACACTCGGGGCTCCACTCAAACGGGGCATTCTTCCTAGTGAGCTTGGTTAAGGGTAGGGCTAACTGGGAAAATCCTTTAATGAACCTACGATAATATCCAGCTAAACCCAAAAAGCTTCTAATCTCAGTTACAGAGGTTGGTCTATCCCAATTCATCACAGCCTCTATCTTACTTGGGTCGACAGCTATGCCACCTTTTGACACAACATGTCCTAAGAATTTTACCTCCTCTAACCAAAATTCACACTTAGACAACTTAGCGTATAACTTCTTCTCCTTTAATACCTCTAAAACCAACCTTAAATGACGTTCATGCTCCTCGTGGGTTTTCGAATAGATGAGAATATCATCTATGAACACAACCACGAATTGATCTAAATAGGGTCTAAAGATCCTATTCATGTAATCCATAAAAACTGCGGGAGCATTTGTCAAACCAAACGACATTACATTGAACTCAAAGTGTCCATACCGAGTTCGAAAGGCGGTTTTAGGAATATCCGAATCTCTCACCCTAATCGATGGTAACTGGACCTTAAATCAATCTTAGAAAACACTACTGCTCCTTTCAATTGGTCCATAAGATCATCAATCCTAGGCAATGGGTATTTATTCTTTATGGTTACTTGGTTCAACTGCCTATAGTCTATGCACATCCTCATGCTTCCGTCCTTTTTCTTCACAAATAAGACCGGAGCGCCCCAAGGTGAAGCACTCGGCCTTATAAAACTCTTTTCTAACAACTCCTCTAACTGGGTTTTCAACTCTGCTAACTCCGAGGGTGACATCCTATACGGGGCTATAGAGATTGGTCATGTCCCAGGAACTAACTCTATGGAGAACTCCACTTCTCTTTAGGGAGGGAACTCGGGTATTTCATCCGAAACACCTCGGGATAGTCTCTCACCACAGTATCTCACCTAGGTTTTGCTCCAAGTCTACATCACAAAGGCTAGGAGAACATATCCCTTAGTTTTCTTCCCACTACAGAAGACCTCTACGGAATTTAGGTACAGCCTAATGGGTTGAGTGATGTTTTCGGGAGGAGAAGGGAAAACTACGGTTTGGGTTCCACAATCTAACATCACACGATTGGGGTGAAGCCAGTTCATGCCTAAGATAATGCCTATGTCTTTCAAGGGTAAACAAATTAAATCTATGATAAAAGACCTATTTTCTACAACAAGATGACAGTTTAAACAACAACGGCAAGTATTAACAGGGCGATTTGTAGGAGTAGAAACAATAAGATCGAAGGGAAGTTTAGAGACTTTTAGATTTAAGGACTCGACACTAGCAAGTGAAATGAAAGAATGAGTAGCACCAGAGTCATATAGTACAGTTAAGGCTTTACCATTTACTTCGCACATACCTTCGATGAGATCTTTGGACTTCTTGGCGTCTTCCGCGTTAAGGGTAAAGACCCTTCCTCGGTATTGTGGTCGGGGGTTTTGGTTCGATGTCCCTTGTCCGGTGCAGTCCTTTGCATAGTGGCCAGGCTTGCCACACTTGAAACATACATTCTGACCGGCTAAGCATGGGCGATTCCCGTGGTTCTTTCCGCATTGTGGGCAGACGTCAGCAGATGTTGCTCCGGGGTAAGCAGCAGGGGTTTGTGGTGCCTTGTTCTTGGCTCCACTTGGTCCTCCATTGTGGTTTCGGGGTCCACCCGGTCCACGGGGTTGATTATTGAAATTCCTTGGGCCTTGATGTTGAAATGGCGGCCTTTGGTGTTGTTTGGATTGTTGGTGAGCAGGAGCTCTTGGCGGTTGTTGTTGTTGTTGTCGGAATTGGTTGGACTGGTAGGGGTTGTAGTGATTCCTCGATGGGTACTGCGGTTTGAACTTCGGGGCTTGAGGTCCGAGCCCCTTAGCTCGCTCCGCCCTTGTGATTTGAATCTTTCTCTGTCCTTCTTCAAGTATCCGGCACTTGTTGACCAGGGTCGGGAAGTCTCGATCTCCATATGGGCCACAGCGTAGTTCATCTCTCGCTGCAGTGACCGGCCTCATACTTCACACACTTCCAAACTTCATCGGGTTCCTTGGAATACCCGAGAGAACTTGATTAGCTCCTCAAACTTCGCAGTGTATTGGGCTCTGAGACCCTCCTTGGGTCAACTGCATGAACTCAACGTCCTTCGCATTCCTCACGGACTCCGGAAGTACTTCTCATAGAAGTAAGTCTTGAACAGCTCCCAGTCAATGGGAGTTCCAGAGGCTTCTAGCAGATGCCTCGTGCCGTTCCACCAGAACTCAGCGTCGGACTTCAGCATGAAAGCAGCAAATGTGACCTTCTGCTCCTCCGAGCAGGTAACAACAGAGTAGATCTTCTCCATGTCTTTGATCCACTCATCAGCCTTGTCGGGGTCCATTACCCCTCGGAACACTGGCGGGTTCGCCTTGCGGAACTCACCGAAGCGGACTTGTTCCACCATCTCTGCAGCAGGGGGAGGAGGGGGAACAGGAGCAGCGTTCGCTTGTTGATCCATTCGGTCGAACATCCGTTCCATGGCTTGCGCCATGCGACGGACAGCAGCAGCAGTTGTATCATCTTGTTCAACATCGGGTGTAGTCCTAGGCCGTCGTCGCGGTACCATTGGTTCCTATACACATGAAACAATGAACATCAAGTTGATCAGGCTCAATATCCATGCAAAATGAGCTAGTTACCATGGCACTTGCAACCAACAGAAGTCATGCATTTCTAGTCCTATAGCTTATCTCTATCAAGCACTTAACATGACATAACTATCGTATTATGCTTATAAAGCATAGTCAGTCCAATCCTCAGGCTCCATGAGAATCGAACTGCTCTGATACCATAATGTAACACCTAAATCTTAACCCAAGACTACTAGTATGTCCTTAGGTTAATTTTTAGAATATTACCTCTTGGTCTCATCCTTTGGAAAATACTTAGCGAAAATACGGGTAAAATTTTTCTTTTTAAAATCAAAGTGAGAGCCACGCGCTAAACTTTAAGGGGCAACATAGCGAAACATATAAGCAAAGCATAAGAAACACATCATGTCATGGAAGCATCAACTGAATCATAGATATATATATATATATATATAACGTGCCTACCCAAAGAGGCAGGACTATTTGATACATCATGAAGCGAAATACAACTGAAATGCAATACAAGGAAATCATAAAAAGCAAATACAAAAGAAACTACCCCCATACCCATGTGCACCTAAAGGAGACAACCTCATATACAAAAGAAGGTTTGACCTCTACTATGTGGCGTGTGTGTGCACTAGCTACTACCCCTCCTATGACTACTCCTGCGGGTCCGAGTACTGTGGGGTCGAGTCGATCCACTGGCGAATCTCGGCGGGAGTGGTCGAGTGCATCATCGGGGCATGTCCACCGCGAGGGCGCATAGATGGCCGTCGAGCCAACCTCGGCTGGACCACCGTCTCCTCACTCCCAGCCCTCATCGGTGGAGGAGCGGGGCTGGAACTCCAACTATACATGTGGGATGGCGGGTCCTCGGATGGGTCCGTCTCTGAGTACTGGGGACGCGGCACATACTCGGGGTACTCGCGTACAGCTGACGTCTCGGGCTCCATGCGGAGGATCTGCTCATCGCGTGGTCTCGCTCGCTCAAAAATCCCGTTATGACGGTAAGGAGCAGTCGGGGTGAAGCGGTAGCTCGGGACGGGGTATGCGAAGGGTCGTCCCATGAACATGAATACTCTGACAGTGCAGCGACCCTCAAAATGATATGACCCGAGTGCCGGGTTATGGTGCAGCTCCCATACCGGGGTGTCGATGAAGAGTACAAACGTCGCCATCTGAAGATATGACGGAAGAAAAGAGAGGGAATGAGAATCTTTCTGAAAGAATTCTCAGTAGGGTTATCCCTACCTAGGTGTCATCGTCACATCCTCAGGAACCTTGGGTTTATTTCTAAAAGGTGTGCGTGCATATAAATTCCTTTTAAGTTGGTTTTCCAAAGAGGTATTTTATCCAAGGTCCATCATATTTTATAATGCGTCTTTATAACTTAAGCAGAAATATACTGATGATATGAATGCATCATAAGGTAAACCAAACAATAGAATAACTAGGAAACATTATAACATTGGCATAAGTATAGTTTATGTGACATTGTTAACTTTAACTTTCATCTCATGGGGCCGCCCTAAAACTTCTCTAGGTTATGAGCTCATACCTTAACTAGTCGTCACTAGCTCTTACTTATCCTATGATAAGCGTAACATAATCCCGACTTAAAGTACGGGCTAGGGGGCAATTTAAGGATCTCCTTTCTAGGATCATTTCCTCTTTGAAACGCTTTGCTAGCCACGTGGGCCTCGCAATTTGTCCGCTTTGGCAGGCTGCATCTACACATACCCTCACGGATTTGTCTCCTCCTGGGGTGCTCGGCGAACCGGTGTCACCCAGGAGAAGCGCGTCTCAGTGTTGTGTCACATTTATATTTTCATAAGTATTACATCACAATTACCTCATCATTTATCATATTCATTTTTATCATGCATTCTCATGTAGCTTTTTCATAACATATATATCATCACATGAAACTTTCTCATAACATTCGTCACATAAAACTTTCACACAAACATCATCACATAGTCATATTTAACAATCATCCAGAGGCTCATAGACATGTTATGTTATATCTCATAGTGCTTTAAACTTCGATTATTATGAGTCTTAAACTTGCAAATTATTCTTAACTTCTTTATACGCCTATAGTTTGACAATTAATGAGTTATATAAATTTTATGCTCAAGAACTAATCCAAATAGCACTAAGCAGAATTTGGACAGCTTTATGTTTATGTGATTACGGAGTTCTAGAAATTACGGTTTAGATCTTTATCTCACTTTCTAAGTTATTGATCATCAACACCTAGTCTCTTGGGAACCTATAAGGTTATAACTAAGTATTTCTCACCTCACCATATGGTCAAGAACATCTCTAAACCTCAAGAGTGCAGAAATCAAAATACTAACTTTACGGGTACCTAGAAGTCACAATATTGACCCTTTCTAAGTTCGGTTTGCTCCTAAGGCTTCAAGATTAAGTCCTAAACCAATTATGAGTCATTCCTACACATATAAACTAATTTAAAACCATGGTTATTGAATCTAGGCCTTGCTGGACAGAATCCAGAAAAATAAATCTTTAAGGGATCTAGAACTCTCAAATTAATTCTTTTCTAGTTCCTAACTTATCCTATCTTTCACATATGAGTCTTAACATAATTATTACCCAAACATAAGCATATTAACATCATTAACACAGCTCATACAGTGGCCAAACATAGCAAGGCAGAACCGAAACAACAACTCCATTTAAAGGCATTGAATCATAGTTTCTAAAGCACATAAAATACTAGTTTCTCTTGGAACCTTATTAAAACCTTCAAAACTCTTTTATGAACACTTTTATCATCTAAACTCATGAAAATACTTAATAGGGCAGTGGCTATATTATTTTCATCTCAAGAGGTCCTAAATTCATAATACTTAGTTCTACACATTCCTTATACTCATATAAGTTTAGAAAAAGTATAAAACATAGTTTTCAATACTTGAAGACATTAAGGCCTCATAGGGCCGAAATATGGACCATAGGAAATAAATGTTTTAGACCTTTGTTTGAGATATCATTGGGCAAGTCTTTGAGCTCTAGAATCATTAAAGTGATGACATAAAAATAAACATGCTCATGCACTTATTTTAGTTATTGCTAGAAAGTAAAGTGAGAGCATAAAATAAACATGTGGTGCAATATATTATTATCTTTGATATTTAGGTGAGGACTTGAAATATAAATATGATAATGCGAAGCTTGAAACATAAACATGATAATGCAAGTTCATTCATTATCTTGGGATTTAGTGATAGCAAAGAAATAAACATGATATGCATAGCTTAAAGTAAACATGATGCAAGTTTCATTTTTATGTTTAACTAGAGCTCATTTAAGACTTTAACAAGATAATAACCCTATACCATATCTCAAAGATCACAACACAAGAATCGAAAATCATATAAAAGAGAAATAAGGTGAAACTACATCAAGTTCTTTATTAAGTACCCAAAACCCTATCTAGAGACAAGTCTCTAGAACGTACGACCAACTTTAAGGTTGACAAGGGTAGGCTTGGGCTTTTAGAAATCCTTAGATTAATTTTCTTAAGTTGGAAAACCATGTGAGCTAGATAACATATAGATGAAGTTGTAAGAAAAGGAAAACTCAAGTTTTAGAGGTTTCTTTGAGATGAACACAATGTCATCATCTAGAAACTCTCATCATCAAGCTATCATGCTCAAATCAAGGCCTCATGGCCGAAAATGAAAGGAAAGGAAAGACAAAGGAAAGTTCAAAAGAATCCAAGAGAAAACTAGAGAAAAACACTTTCTTGAGCAAAATAAAGTTTGAAAACAAATCCCTACCTTTTGATGAAGATAAAAGCTTGAACTTGAAGATGGAAATGAGATGAGCAACACCTCCTAGGATGGTGATGATGATTCGGCCTTGATGAGAGAAAAAGAAAGAAAATGTGTTTCAAGTGGAGTTGTGTTTGAGGTGTGGTGTTTGAGAGGTTTGATGATGGTTCAAGGTTTTGGGGTGGTGTTTGATGGTTGAGAGGTGATGATGAGATGAAGAGATGAAGAAGATAAAGATGAAAAGAAAGGAAGAACACTCTTGGAACTTTGAGAGAAAAAGGAAAGACTAGCAAGACAACTCTAAAACTCTAAACTTTGCAAATGCTTCAAAGTGTAACAAGGCTAACACAAGCATCCTATTTATAGAAAAACAAGACCATGGAGCTCACATTGGGAGGGTGTGGCCGTGTGGTTTGGAGGGAAAAGGAAGAGAAAAATATCTCTTACACAAGGTCATTCAAGCATGGTTTGAAGTATGGAAGCTATGCCACAAAGTATGGCTTGATGTGAGTTAATTTCCTATCACATTTTTATGAAATTAGGCTTCTAGAACCTTAACATGGCTGGAACTTTTCCAGCCACAAATAAATGGGGAAAATGGGTTGTTTTAATTATTTATTCATGTGGAAATTCAAGCTTGATTGAAAGTTATGACAAGGTATAGTGTATGTGACTTGAGGTATGGCCTTGGAGTGTTGAAAAATTGAACATGTGATGCATAATGGTGGAGAAGGTTCACGGCCTGGTCTGGTTCAGCAAGGGAGGAGGTGAGTTTGACCATTTAATTGTGTGTTAATGGTAGGTTTAGATGTGTATTAGCTTAGGTACAAGGTTAGGAATGATTAAGCTTAAGTTTAGGTAACTAAGAATGTGATTTAGGGAGTTTATGACAAGTTTAGGAGTGCTCATACATCATTAAAGAATTTAAAACTCATTTATGAATAAACAATGTGTAACACAATTCCATGATTTAAGGAATTGGAAAGAGAAAACACTATTCAAGATTCTATGACTAGGTGTCATAAAATTAAAATATGATTTTAGGTTGTAATTAAGTACTTTTTGGTTCTAAACAACTTTAATAAATTATTTTGACTCTAGATTAATTAAGGAAATTAATTAACCTTCGATTAGAGCCTAATATTGCTTAGGTTTGCTTAATCGTGTGATTAAGCGTAAAAGTACGAAACTAGGGGCAAAACCGTAATTTTGCACTAATTTTGCCCGGGACTTCACAAATTAAAACTGAGGTCATAGAATACATAAAAACGCCTTTTAAAACCATCTGGAGAAGTTTCGGGTTCATCCGGCACTTGCAAACGGGTAAAACACCACAGGGGCGTTTTGGTCATTTAGACTAAAACTTCAAAACGAGATTTTCGATCCCTGAAGGTACATAAGTTTTCTAATCCCCTTACAACATTGAGTTTGCCCTTCGAAATCTGCCAAGACTGGCTTTCCTCGAATTCCGGGCTGAAAATGACCTTAGGGGCATTTTGGTCATTTTCACTCTAACAGAAAATCGGGGCGTTACAATATACATCATCACATGAAACTTCTTCATAGTGTATACATAAAACTATAGCATATACATTATCACATAATCACACCTTAGACAATCATACATACAAACTCCCAAGCTTATTATGTTATAAACCTATAGTATGTTATGCTTTGGTTCTTTTGAGTCTTAAACTTGTAAACTAATTGTTCTAGTATTATTCTTAACCTCTCACACACCTATAGGTTCATAACTAATAAGTTTTACTAATTTTTATGCTTGAGGACCTATCCAAACAGCACTATGCCTATTTGGACAGCTTTATATTTGTGTGATTACGGGGTTCTAGAAATTACGGTTTAGACCCTTAAAGTCTTTTAACTCACATTCTAAGTTATTGATCATCAAAAACCTAGTCTCTTAGAAACCTATGAGGTTATAACTATGTATTTCTCACCTCACACTATGGTCAAGAACATCTCTAAACTGCAAGGATGTAGAATTTGAAATCCTAACTTTACGGGTACCTAGAAGTCATAACAATGACCCTTTCTAAGTTTAGTTTGCTCCTAAGGCTTCAAGATTAAGTCCTAAACCAATTATTAGTCATTCCTACATATTTAAAATAATTTAAAACTATGATTATTAAATCTAAACCTTGCTGGACAGAATCCAGAAAATTACATAATTAAAGGATCTAGAACTCTCAAATTAATTCTTTTCTAGTTCCTAACTTATCCTATCTTTTACATGTGAGTCTTAACATTATTTTTACTCAAACATAGGCACATTATCATCATTAAAACAGCACATACAGTGGCAGTAAAGAGCAAGGAAGAACCGAAAATATACTTCTCCATAAAAGGCATAAAACATAATTTCTAATGCCCATAAAATACTAGTTTCTCTTGGAACTCTTTTTAAACTTTCAAAACTCATTTATAAACAATTTTAACATCTAAAGTCATAAAAATATTTAAGAGGGCAGTGACCAATTTATCTTTATCTCAAGAGGTCCTAAATTCATAAAACTTAGTTCTATGCATTCCTTAAACTCTTGTAAGCTTGGAAAAATTATGAAACATAGTCTCAAATACTTAGAAACTTCAAGACCTCTTGGGGCCAAAATATTAACCGAGGAAAATACATATTGTTAGACCTTTGATGAGACAACAATGGGCAAGTCTTTGAGCTCTAGGTTCATTTAGGTGATGACATAAAAATAAACATGCTTATGCACTTATTTTAGGTTCCATTAGAAAGTAAAGTGATAGCACAAAGTAAATATGAATGCAACTCATTATTATCTTGGTATTAAGTGAGAACTTGAAATACAAACATGATAATGCATAGCTTGAAATATAAACATGATAATGCAAGTTCATTCATTATCTTGGTATTTAGTGATAGCAAGGAAGTAAACATGATATGCAAAGCATAAAGTAAACATGATGCAAGGTTCATTTTATGATTAACTAGAGCTCATTCAAGACTTTAACAAGATAACAACCCAATACAATATCTCAAAGATCACAACACAAAAACCGAAAGTCATATAAAAGAGAAAGAAAGTGAAACTACGTCAAGTTCTTTATTAAATACCCAAAACCCCTATCTAGAGAAAAATCTCTAGAACGTGCCGGCCAACTTTAAGGTTGACAAGGGTAGGCTTGGGCTTTTAGAAATCCTTAGATTAATTTTCTTAAGTTGAAAAACCATGTGAGCTAGATATCATATAGATGAAATTACAAGAAAAGGAAAACTCAAGCTTTAGAGGTTTCTTTGAGATGAACACAATGTCATCATCTAGAAACTCTCATCATCAAGCTATCATGCTCATAATCAAGGCCTCATGGCCGAAATGAAAAGAAAAGGAAAAACAAAGGAAGGTTAAAAAAGAATCCAAGAGGAAACTAGAGAAACACACTTTCTTGAGCAAAACAAAGTTTGAAAACAAATCCCTACCTTGTGATGAAGGTAAAAGCTTGGACTTGAAGATGGAAATGAGATGAGCAATGTAACATCCCCTGCTGCTTTTATGGATTAGCGACTATCCCCACAAACCAACACGGGTCTTTTCAGCATGCTTTGTCCTCACTCACACGCTTCCTAGGAAAACTTCCCAGGAGGTCACCCATCCCAAAATTACCCCAGGTCAAGCACGCTTAACTGTGGAGTTCTTTCAGTTTAGGCTACCGAAAAGAAGATGCATCTTGATGTCATGAATGCAACATGTTTAAGCATGAATGTATGGCAATACTTGAGCACATAAATCAACAAATCACAACAATCTAGATTCATGCAAGTGGCATAAGGGCATATTACAACTCTTACTTTTCTCATACTTATGTGACTTAAAAGCATCATATCTCTTTTGTTCTTTTTCTCAAAAACCACCCTCTTAAAACATATCCACCTATTTCCAACCGATACACCGCCCCGGCGATTTTTATCATAACCTCCTATCTCCTTCTCACCTAATCGCCTAGGAATGAGCTCAATCCTAACTAGTCGTCACTAGATTTAATATGGGGTAAAATGAGGGGGTAACATAAACATATCTCATTCTTTGAAACGTTCTACTGGCCTCGAGTGCACAGCGAATTGTCCGCTTTGGTAAGGCTGCATCTGCACATACCCTCACGGATTTGCCTCCTCCTCACCGTAGCAGGAGAAGTACGTCTCAATGCTTGTCACATAAAAATATCCTGGGGATGCTCGGCTGAACCAGTGTCACCCAAGGTTTTCAACTCATATGGTACTTTAAAACATTTTTCAACCCTTTTAGGTTTGATAGAAATTCGGCAGCATAACAGCTGTTAAACTGAATTTCCTTCAAACCAAAATTCATGCCACAAGCTAATCACACAACTTAACATCTCAATAATCATTTCCTCACGTATCATCAATAAAACATTTTAGGGTTCATGGTATCAGAGCCTGGTTCGATTCTCATGGAGCCTGAGGATTGGACTGACTATGCTTTATGAGCATAATACGATAGTTATGTCATGTGTTAAAGCTTGCTAGGGATAAGCTATAGGATAGGCATACATGACCATTTGTTGCTGCGTGTGCCATGGTAACTAACTCATTTCACATGGAATGTTGGGCCCGATCAACTCGGTGTTTCTTTGCTTGATGTGTTTAGGAACCAATGCCACCGCGACGACAGCCTAGGGCTACGGCCGGAGTTAATCAAGACAATACGACTGCTGCTGCTGTTCGTGACATGGCCCGAGCCATGGAACGTATGTTCGAAAGGATGAATCAACAAGCGCCTGCTGCTCCTGCTCCCCTATTCTTTGAAGCAATCGAGCAAGCCCGCCGGTGAGTTCCGCAAGGCGAATCCACGGTGTTGAGGGGCCCTGGATCCCGGCAAGGCCGATTTAATGGATCAAGGATATGGAGAAGATCTACTGCTGTGGTTGCTCGCCGGAGGAACAAAAGGTTACTTTTGCTGCCTTCATGCTGAAATCTGACGCCGAGTTCTGGTGGACCGGCACCCGAAGATTGCTAGAAGCTGCTGGGAACGTCATTGACTGGGAACTGTTCAAGACCTACTTCTATGAGAAGTATTTTCCGGAGTCTGTGAGGAATGCAAAGGACATCGAATTCATGCAACTGACCCAGGGTGGGTCTTCTGTCGCCCAGTACACGGCAAAGTTCGAGGAGCTAATCAAGTTCTCGCGAGTGTTTCAAGGGAATCCAGATGAAGTATGGAAGTGCGTCATGCACGAGGCGGGTTGATCATGAGTTGAATTACGCAGTAGCACACATGGAGATTAGGGACTTTCCAACCCTAGTCAACAAGTGTCGCATCATGGAAGAAGGCCGGAAGAAGATCAATGCTTCAAGGGCAGAACGAGCCAAGGGGCTAGGACCTCAAGCCCCAAGGTTCAAGCCAAGTCAGTCAAGGAACCACTACAACCCCTACCAGAGCAACCAGTTCAGGCAACAACCAACACATCAACAACAACAACGACCACCATTCCTCAAAGAACTAGACCTCAAGCACGACCATCTTTTCAACATAACGGTCAGAGGAACTTCAACAACAACCAACAACGAGGGCCGGGCGGTCCTCGGTTTAACCAAGGAGGGTCCAGCGGGGCCAAGAACAAGGCGCCACAAGGAACCCCTACTGCTTACCCTGGAGCCTGCACCTCTCCCAGTACGGTGTGGTTCGGGGACGAACCAGGCGGAAGCTGGTGGGCATGTAACGCCCGGGGACGAGGACGAGGAGTGATCGCCGGTGCAAAAGAGGGCACGGACAAGGAGCGGCTCCTCGCAAGGTCCTCTAAGCGGAGGGGTACATGAATGAACCGATTACACACCCGAATGAGAGGGATCCTAAGACTGTATAGGTATGGGACTATACAGTTGAGGAGGGCTTATATGAATTGATTTCGTACTACCTATATCAACAAGATGCATCTTCTTTTCGGTAGCCCAAACTGAAAGAACTCCACAGTTAAGCGTGCTTGACCTGGGGTAATTTTGGGATGGGTGACCTCCTGGGAAGTTTTCCTAGGAAGCGTGTGAGTGAGGACAAAGCATGCTGAAAAGACCCGTGTTGGTTTGTGGGGATAGTCGCTAATCCATAAAAGCAGCAGGGGATGTTACAAGCAACACCTCCTAGGATGGTGGTGATGATTCGGCCAAAGAGGAAGGAAAAGAAAAGAAATGTGTTTTGGGTGAAGTTGTGTTTGAGGTGTGGTGTTTGAGAGGTTTGATGATGGTTCAAGGCTTTGGGGTGGTGTTTGATGGTTAAGACATGGTGATGAGATGAAGAGATGAAGATGAAAAGAAACGAAGAACTCTCTTGAAACTTTGAGAGAAAAAGAAAGAACTAGCAAGACAACTCTAAAACTCTAAACTTAGCAAATGCTTCAAGGTGCAACTAGGCTATCACAAGCATCCTATTTATAGAAAAACAAAGCCATGGAGCTCACCAAAGGAGGGTGCTGGCCGTAGCATTGAAGGACAAAGGGAGAGGAAAATATCTCTTTGATTGTGTCATAGAAGCATGGTTTGAAGTATGGAAGCTATGCTATAAAGCATGGCTTGATGTGAGTTAATTTCCTATCAAATTTTTATGAAATTAGGCTTCTAGAAACAATGCATGGCTGGAACTTTTCCAGCCACAAATAAATGGAGAAAATGAGCTATTTTAATTAGTTATTTACTTGGAAAATCAAGCTTGATTGAAGGTTATGACAAGGTATAGTGTATGTGACTTGAGGTATGGCCTTGGAGTGTTGAAAAATTGAACATGTGATGCATAATGGGGAGGGACAGCTTCGGCCAGGGCTGGACAGCAGAGTGGGGGTGAGTTTTGACCATTTAATTGTGTGTTAATGGTAGGTTTAGATGTGTATTAGCTTAGGTACAAGGTTAGTAATGATTAAGCTTAAGTTTAGGTAACTAAGAATGTGATTTAGGGAGTTTATGACAAGTTTAGGAGTGCTCATACATCATTAAAGAATTTAAAACTCATTTGTGAATAAACAATGTGTAACACAATTCCATGATTTAAGGAATTGGAAAGAGAAAACACTATTCAAGATTCTATGACTAGGTGTCTTGAAATTAAAATATGATTTTAGGTTGTAATTAAGCACTTTTTGGTTTTAATCAACTTTAATAAATTATTTTGACTCAATATTAATTAAGGAAATTAATTAATCTTCGATTAGAGCCTAATATTGCTTAGGTTTGCTTAATCATGCGATTAAGCGTAAAAACACGAAACTAGGGGCAAAACCGTAATTTTGTACTAATTTTGTCCGGGACTTCTAAAATTAAAATTGAGGTCATAGAATACATAAAAACGCCTTTTAAAACCATCTGAAGAAGTTTCGGGTTCATCCGGCACTTGCAAACGGGTAAAACACCGCAGGGGCATGTTGGTCATTTTGACCCGAAAACTTGAAAAACGAGATTTTCGATCCCGGGAAGGTACACAAGTTATCTAACCCCCTTCCAACATTGAGTTTGCCCTTCGAGTACTGCCGAACCGGCTTTCCTCGAATTCCGGGCTGAAAATGACCTCAGGGGCATTTTGGTCATTTTCACTCTAACAGAAATATCGGGGCGTTACAAAGACGAGGTTTCTGAAGCTCAATCAGGGATACAACCCAGTTTTATCAAAGCATTAAGTGCTAGTGAGCTTATTTTTGTGAGCTAGGAAACTTTTTATCATAAGTATTAGATGATGACATATTTTTGAAAACTTTTTCTTAAAACTAGTGTGTTTTTACAAACTATGAGTTTTTTGCTCATTGATACGTATTAAATTTGAACATAACAAATTGTTAGTCGTTTAAGCTCAGCACTCTTGAGATGATTTTGAGATCAACTTACTGATCATAGTTGAAGTAGAGACATTTTAAAACTAGGTTTCTAAAAGTCCTCAAAAACTGTTTACAATTATGTTAATCAGATTAAATAGAATATCTCATACATGTGTCAATAATAATGTCTATTATAATGATAGGTATTTCAAGCAATCTTATACATATCTAAGCACATCAATATAGTTTGAGTATCTAAATACTAGTAGAAAGAATTTGTGCTTTCTAAAGGATACTTGCTAAAGCTAATCATGAACATAAATGTTTGCTAATTTCTCTAGCATGTTAATGACTAATCAGTTTAGAGCAAGCACTTAACAGATCAGAAGCATACATAAACAGGTCATGATATATGATTAGCTAAGTGTGATAGGTAGGCATCGATATGTATCAGAGCTTAAGGACAACCATCTATGTATCAGAGCATAAAAGGACTTAAGGTAAAAAATCATACACCAGGCACAAACATGGAAGTCAGCCATTTTGTCAAATGATAATATTTAGAATAGGGATTGTCAAATTAATTGTCAAGTCATAACCAAGTTTCAAAAAATAATTTATGCTTAAAAACATTTATGGGCTCCTCGTTAGCATTATCTCCCCCTAAATCCCATGGCTTGACTCCTCCTAAGATTTTTTTCATATTCTTTCTTTTGTCATCATAAAAAAAAGGTGTGCATGGAGCTATGAATCACACTATTGGCCTCGACACTTTATCTCTTGGAGAATCTCTATCAGAAGAGCTTCGTGTCTTCTTGATTGAGCCTCCAATTGATCCAATCTATCATTTATGATGTGTTGCCCTTGCAGCAATAACTGAGCATTTGAATACCTTGATTGTGCTATTAGTAGTGGTTGAATTGATGAAGGATCATCATTTTGGATAGGAGTTCTTCGCAATGCGGTTTTAGCTGGCAGAGGAGTAGTGTCTTTGTCTTGTGTATCCATAGAGGATATTCCTTTTAAGCTAGAAGGTTCAGAGGAAGAGGAGTTTCTTTCCTTAACATAACCTTGATAACATGTACATTTTCAAGGGTTTCAGATTTTGATTCTTCTACTGAGTTTGTAGATGAGTGAGGAAGGCTTTTCCCTATGATTGAGGATTACTTCATTTTTCTCACTATCCTCTGAATTATCTTCAACGACGATTAATTTTATTTTTCTCTTTTTCCTTTTGCTTTTGCTGCGGCTTTTTCAATGGCTGCATCTTTTATCCTCAGACTTTGTCTGGCAGCTCCAGATGTGGCAGAACCTGTGGGTCTTCTTAGAGTTTGAAATAAGATGGAGGAATATGAGGTACTTCCCATGTTTTTGTACCATTCATTTCTAAAGGAATAATTCAGGAATTCAAACACTTTTGTCAGTAGGATACCATAAGGAACAGAGGCCTTTCTTCTTTTTTCTAGTGAGATGGCGTTTAGCATGTGTTTAAAGATTAATCTAGGCAAGTTGACTTTTCTCTTTCCTAACAGACAGTACAACAACATGCAGTCCATTCCTACTAGTAGGTGAGTGCTTCCTAGCCTTAGTAAGATGGAGAAGTGGATGAGGGTGAAAACTTGGTGAGCCTTTGAGTTTAGCATTGCAGTGGTTATTTCACTAGGGTGGTGTTTGGAAGAGTCTGTGAGACATCTTGACACTTCCTCTGATGGGACACCAAGATTCGTGAATCAATTTTCCTCTAAGGAACATTTGATGCCTTCATCAGGTGCATGAATAATGTTTGAGAGATTGTTTATGCTCAGTACCATATGATTTCCTCTGATATGAGAGGTTAGCACTGAATCAGACACTTGTTTTAACTTTGAGTAGAATACTGTGACCATCCCAGTATTCACCCTTGTAGAGAAGTTTAGAAACTTTGCCCAACCTTGGTAAGAGATGACTTCCATAAGAATCACCACCTGCATCAATAGTTCCCTACTCAACTTTTTTCCAGGGGCTATGGGTCATCGAGAGATATTATTGGCATAATGTTGTTGATGTACGGATTTGTCATACATGAGAAAAGTTCCCATGTTGGTGTTGCGTCTGTTGGAATATTTCCATTCAGCCATTGGTATGTGAACTAGGATCAAGAGTTAAGACTCAAAGGAAAGATGGTAGCGATTTGTAAAGGATAACGAAAGAATTTTGGTTTTTCAGAAGAGGTGTTTTAGATGATGATGGAGCATTTAGAGGAAATTTTGGAGATGAAAGGAACACGTAGAATAGTTTTGAGAAGGCATCTTGAAGACGATAAGTGTAGATACGTGTCATGAGATTAGAGGTGGTTATTTAGGTGATGGAACGTAGCTAATTGAAGTTGAAACGACGTAGGTGAGGAAAATGAGGAAGCTTGAAGAGATTTTCCCACTCTTTTGGCTTTCCTCAAAATAAGTGATTTCTGACTCTTGAATATCTTTATGCAAAGTTTACTTTTTGAACTTCTCTTAGCACTTTCTATTCCCCATGAGTGTTGTGATATTTCACTTAACTAGTCATCCTTACATTCTTGAGCTCGTGATTAATTCTTCTACATTCCAAGAGGTGGGCTTGTCCTCCATACTGATGCTTCTAGGTGATTTTTTAGGCCAAACTCATGGAGAAGAGAGTGCCCAAAAATATTTGTGTATGATGCTTATGTTGATTTTTGAAAATTATGTACCAACGAAAAAGTTTTAGAATGTGATTTTAGCCAAGTTTGTCAATGAGAGGAATGGATCTATAGTACTGAGTATGACTTTCTAGAGAAGACCAATATCACTAGTATTATATGGATTTTAGGAATACCTCGATATCTGATCTTTTTGGCTGGTTCCTTATGTGCAGCATCTGAGTGTGCTAGATTGCATCAATTCTTCCATTTTCACCTTAGGCATAAGAATTACGTGCTTTTCTTTGCATACTCAAAAGTCTTTGAGTCTCTCAAGAAAGTGGTAATATTCTGAAATCTCTTAGTTCCATATGATTTGTCATGATAACTTCCTTTTTTTTCTTCAAGTATTCAAGTTTTGCATATTCTTAGTCTGGTTCTACTCTTGTAGCAAAGTATCCACCTAACTTTGATTACTCAAAGCCTTGTCCATATATTTGAGCACAGTGGTGGAGATGGAAGCACATTTTGACATGTTTCCTAGAACTTTTAAGTTGCTTTCCTTTTTGTTCAGAAATGTTTTATGATTTTCTTTAGAGATCTCAGCATACTTTCTGAAGTATCTAATTTCTGGAGTTTACTTTTTGATCCATTTGCTATCAGAAATTCTCTTGAGACTTTTTTCCTTAAGACTTTCTTATAGTCCTAAATGACAGCTAGCAAGATCATTCTTAAATGCTTTTCGTTAGAAAATTTGAGCCATTTGGAGATCTTGAGTATCTTGCTTCTGATTTTTCCTTCTGAGTCGAGGAAGATGCTTAAGATAATTGCTGTCTTTTAAGTTATGATGAACCTTTTATAGTTGTAATATTCATATGTACCCGCAATAAAAGAAGTTTGATTCTGGTACTCAATTTTCTTGAATCCACCTTGGTTAGTTATTCAAGGAGGAGTTTCCTAACATATTTCTTATTTGAAAGTTATTTGTCAGATGGGTGTTCCTTCATGTAATGGATAGAAAAAGAGATTATGATAATGATTCTTAGTTGAGGTTGCATTTCTTTTTACTTCATTTTTTTTCTTCATTTCTCAAACTTATTTTATGAGATAATGGTCTTTGATTCTTCAAGCACAAGTTTAAGATTTTATGATTTGCCATTTGTTCAGTTTAGATTTTAGAAGCCATAAAGAGTTCTCCAATTCAGAAATAGCCTTCTAAGATATTTCTTATTTAGTTCTGAGACTTTTGCTTCTAAGGCCTAGAGTTTGAAAACATAATGTTGATATTTTCTTTGAGTTTCTTTATCAAACCTAGGCTTATTCTACCTAGGAAGTACGCATATTATATGACAGCTTATCATATGATTGCAAGGAAGATAAAGGAATGAGTTTGAGTATTCTTACCTTGTATGCTTTTGCAAAATCTCATTCATGTCATGAAATATAGAAATCTTGCACTTTCAACCTTATAATGACTTATTAACCCATTTTCTTCATTTTCAGAGTTGCTCTTTCCACAATTTTCTTTGCTCCTTTGTCTTCATCTTGAGATTGATGCTTCTACCATTCTTTGGCTTAGCTTCATTAGGCCTTTGACAATTTTTCTGCAAAAGCGAGGAGATCTCATCTCCATTTTCAATCTCAGATTTTTCATTAGATTCTTTTTCTTCACCAGGGGTATTACCAAGTTCTATTGCTTTAGCCTTTTGTTACTTCTGATGTGGAGAATTTTCGTATTGCTAGCTTTCTTTTTTCTATGGGATTGTCATTCATTTCAGAAGGTATGATTTCTTCAGTAAGTCCAGTTTATCCCATCTTCCTTTCACAGTGTTTCAAGAGTAAATTTGTCATGTTATGCATAGCTTGGTACACCTTAGAGATTACCTTCTCATATCTTGGAAGCTCATTAGGAATGGATGGTCAGTTTACTAAGTGATCTTCTACTTCATTTTGTCCCTTCGATCTTTGCCCTCTACAATCATTAGATTGGTCAACCTCTCAGAGGCCTGGTTTTGATACCACTTGTTGGTGAAAGAGTGCACGAGAATGGGGGTTGAATCGTGCTTTTAAAGCTTTCTCCCTAATCTGAAATATTTAACAAAAGGATGCTATCAAACTTATAGCTTAAAGTGTACCAGAATAGTGGCCAGTTGTTTCAGAAAGTAGATTTCTTAAGCATAATAATGATAACACAGCTTCAATAATACTTAAGCAAAAATTAACATAAAGTACATAACATACAAGTAAGAGATCAGGGAAGAGAAAAATAACACAAATATTTTATATTGGTTTGGCTAACCTTCCTATATCTAGTACTCAACTTATGTTGAGATTCCACTAACAACTTTCTAAACCTGAGAAAGAAAAATAGATAGTCTTTACAATAGCCTTCCCAAGCTGTCACAGTTAATAGTAGACAACCCCTACTATCACAAACCAAGTAATTTATTCACATCCTCTCCAAGTTGAATTGAGTAGTCTTGAACCAGCCTCTCCAAGTTGAACTGTGACCTGTAGACAACTTTTACTGCCACGTTGCCAGTAGTTCTTCCCAGCCTCTCCAAGCTAAACCATGATGTGCAAATGCCTCTGCCATTGCATTACAAGTAGTTTTACTTTAGCCTCTTCAAGCTATGTTTCACTTTGATCACTAACTGATCAAGATTACAAAGGTTATGTGTTTGAGTTCTCACTCAAACTATCCTACACCCATGTTTCCTTACAAATGTTTAATAAGACAGACTTGGAAAACATGAACGACTTTTTCCTATCATCTCTTCCTAAGAAGAGTATACAAATCATTACAAAACATAGAAAGCATTTTTACACTTCCAGAATATTGATTACATATTATGATAAACAGCACATGAACTGTGGAGGGATTTTTCTAGAGTTTTCAGTCTTATGTTTTCAACTCTTTCATCGGTGTTCAAGCATAGCATCTCCATTTATACATGTCCTTCTTCATGACCATTGCCTTAAATCAGAACTCCATGTGACACGTGTAGATCATCTATTGTGTCTTGGAACGTTAGTCTAGAAAGGTAGGCTGATAGACTTGTCATATCAGTTGCAAAAGCCGTTGTATCGTAAAGGTTTCTGATGTCCTCTTTCTTTTTACTTTCTGATCATGGTTTCTGAACTTCTCCTTCTAGAAGCTAGGATGGTTGACCAATTAGGAAAAAGAGATGACATATCAATTTTAAAACTTAATTTGATTCTAGATTTGAAATTTGAAATTTGAATTTCCCTCCATTTCTTGTAGCTTTTTTGTGCTCCACAATTAAGTGAGCTTTCTGACTACGTAATTAGTCTCTTGATCATTCTTTGATCTTCCAGTCTTCATTCTTGGCTTTTTGGTGCTGATTTATTTGCAATTGTGATGATTGTTGACTGAGTAGCTTGTTACTTTCAAAGTTGGCATGAATTCCTCATTTTTCAGTGTACTTTCTGAAGTCTCGTGCTACTTTATAAAAATGGTTTCCTTATGTTTCTTGTTCTTGTACTGATCTGCTTCATTCTTTAATGTATATGAGTGTTCTTTACACGATATAATATTCACTTCATTTAAGCTCATTCTCTTTCTACAAGATAAAACATGTTTGCACATGCAAAGTTCAATTATCCTTGCTTAAGTCCGAGTAATGCACTTTGGAATTTACCTGTTAAGCTTAGTCAAGAAACTCAAGGTAGCCATTAGTCATTCTTCAAAATATTTTCTTTAAATTGGCTTTGTTGTCATTCAAAACAATAAAGCTCATACTTTCTAAAGGGTTCTGAAGCTTACACCTTGGTCTTAAACTTTTCCTTCATATCGTGAATATCATTGGTCAACTTCTTTTTATAACTCCATACCCTACTCTCATCCCAATATTCATCCTTCAATTTTTGTACCTTCTCCTTCAAAGACATAACCGCCTAGGAATGTGCAGCCTCAAGCTTAGAAACTTTAACCCTATGCTCGGAGACTAATTTTCCATCGATCATTCAACTCTAACTATCAACATATGTCACAGACTCGGAGAGCTCTATTCTAGAACCACCCACACATGCCCTAGGCCTTAGCAACCTTGAACATGTTACGGTCCTCACTAGACAGGATGAAGTCATCCCCTTTCAAATGGAAAGGAACTTGGATAGGGAGAAAGGACATATGTTGGAAAGGAAATATTGGAGCAGATGGGAGTCCTAAAAGGAGATGGAATGCATCCATTTTAAACAGGAAGGGGTATCAAAAATTGGAGTCGGCTGCTTCTTTGAGTGATCTTAGCGTTAACCTCCTCCTTGGCTACTCCTTTTCATGTTTGCCAAAAGATCAAAAACTATAAACTAGAGACAACCTCTGATCTTTTAGCCATTAGGTTTGCCCTGGAAGATAAAATGGCACCTTACTCTGCCACATCTCGATGCTTAGCCAATGTAGCTACAACTTTATTGATATTCGAGGAACATTGTTTATAAAAAGAAATCAAAGAAAAACTAAATTAATGTAACAAACAACATAGTAGCAAAGCACTAAGGAAAGGTAAGATCTATTTACTAATGTGGTCGAGCATGTTAGCCCTATTTGAATCCTATATTAAGAGATTAGTACAAGGTGGGGGCTTTCTCTTAGAAGTTAAATGCTTAAATAGATAGTGGGGAGGCTTTCGTACTCTACATTAAGGACCTTCCCTCGCTACCTATTCCATAACAAAGGAAACTTGGCATGACCTTCCTTGTCCAAGAAAAAGGAATAATAAGTGGTTTAGAGAAAGCATTAAAATAATTAAGGATGTAAATTAAATCATACTCTAGATAGAAGAGTAAGTGTTACATATGAAGGGTTGAGAAGAGATCGAGTTGCGTGTGAGCTAGAGAGGCAAATGATGGAAGGAATTTATTTGGAGGGTTTTGGACTTGAACAAATGATATGGATATAAATTTTTTTGTCTTATTTTCTGTATTGAAATTATTAGGGCAAGGGTAAGGTTTATCACGGAAGCTCTATATCTTGTTTGAAGATTTCACATCCTATCTTCTAACCAAAATGAGGGAAAACTCAATTAGGAAATTAATTGTGTATATTGATTTTGGATTCTAGCCAACAAGTCCTATTCAATGAGTGAGTAATTAAGCACAAGTCATGGTTTATCCCTTTCCCTAGAAAACCAAGTTGAATTGAACCCTGTCATTTTGGGGATACCTAAGCACCAAAGAGAGAAAAGATGAGAGTTAGAGAAAGAGGATAGAGGAGCAAAATGATATGATGGGAACCATGTTCTTTTTTATTCGCTTAGGTGTTAGATGTCTTGCATTTCATAAGCAGAGCAACAATTTAAAGAAAACTCACCAAAAATAAAAGTAATAGCATAAATTGGAACCTATCATAACAGACGTTTCAAAAATAGCTACCAAGATAGTTGTTCCAGCACAGAGATAAATTCTATGATACCTAAGGTCCATGTGTCCTTAATTATGCCTTAAACAACCTTAAGGTACCTTGGAAACCCTCAATTTCTAGAAAAACATCAGCATGCAAAAGTTAGCATTTTTGTGTGCGCTATATGGCCACCTTGCTATAGCAAACAAATCAGAAAATGTAGCCACCTCATTATAGCTAGAAAGTAAAAAAAGGGGCCAACTCGCTATAGTGAGCCAAACTCGCTATAAGGAGACCCCGATGCTAAAACAAGTCTGAAATGACCCAGTTTAGTTTTAATAATCCCCTACCTAATATAAACATATCCCTATCAATCCCAAACAAAAAGACATTGAACCTTAGCCTTCCTTTGGTCATCTTCCACCTTTCTTACACAACTCTAAGCTTTCTTCTTACTCCTAAGCTCCCTTGGTAAGAGGTTTATGGTGTTTATGTTAAGTTTCTCCATGTTTTCCCATGTTCTTGAGTTAGGGATCCCTCTTGCATGAGTTTTGCACAATTTTTCTTTCCTTAAATCTACCCCATCATGTTCTTAGGTGTTTTATAAGTTTTTTTTATGTCATTCCTAGCTTCCATTTTAAGTGGATAGTACCTATGGACTCCCAAATCCAAACAATGAGTGGATTTGAACTTATAACCTTATGTTTGTCATTATCCTTAAATTCTTAGTATCATATATGGTTTACATGAATTTAGAGATTGATATATGTATTGAACACAAATTTATAAGTTATGCCAAGTTTAGCAAAATTATGGTTTTGATTGTAACATGGAAATTTTATTTTAGAAAACCATGGGACCATTATTGATATGTTTATATGCCATGAAAAATGTTTTACCCTCTGTGAACACCCGATTTTGTCCAGCCCATAAATATAGAAACAAAAAATTTGCATATTTCATAATTTGAATGAATTTCCTTTATAGTCTTTTCATTTATTTCTTTTAAATTAAATTTTTTTTGTTTTGCCCATTTCCACAAAAAAAAAAAAAAAACAGGTCCAACCCATTCCCTTTATTATTATTATTATTATAAAAATGTGCCATTTCATCTTTAAAAAAAAATAATAATAGTAATAAATTTGAAAAAAATTTAAAAAAAAAAAGAAAAAGGAAGGAGTGGCAGACACCATGATAGGTGCTCTTCCCCATTCCTTGCAAAAGGTTGAGTGTCTTTCCCTTTGTTTGATTATAGGTGAGTTGGGGATCCCTACAGCCAGCCTGTATAGAATGATGATCCGTAAAATTTCATTTTGCTTATGTAGGGGAACAACTATATATAGATCCATCACTAACAGAAGAAAGGGGAGCAATCACCATCTGATTACCATTTTTAGTTTCTTTTTAAGTGAAAAAAAGAGAAAAAGCTTTTGATTCTCATATTCTTGAGGAATAGAAGAAAAATCACATAAATTGAGAGATTAAAAAAGGCAAAGAGAGAACTAGTCTTCATTTGTGATTCCTAGAGTGTTGAAGAGAAATCATACAAGCTAAAAGGTGTGGAGATTTAAGAAAAGAGAAAGAATAGCTTCTTGTGGTATTGTTTTTACTCTCATTATTCTGGATTTGATCTCTTCAGGCACTCCTAAGTCACAGATCACACACTCACAACACAGCTCTTCCATTTTTGGATCATGAAGCATGCACTCCACAACAACACCAACCAAACACAAGACAAACCATCTCAACCCCAAAATCACAAACCTAAACCTTTCAATAATAAATCATAAGTCATAACCAAACCTCTTATAATATTAGCACAAACCAAAAAGAAAATAAAAAAGCATGAAACCAAATCATCCAGTATTATCACAACCAACCAGGAACAGAGCAACATGTAAGCTTTAGAACCCTTCAGAAAGTATTAGTTTTATCATTTTGAATGACAACAAAGTCAATTTAAAGAAAATATTTGGAAGAACGACTAATGACTATCTTGAGTTTCTTGACTAAGCTTAACATGTATTTTGAAAGTACATTACACAGACTTGACTGAGAATAATTTCACTTTATATGTGCAAATATATTTTATCTCGTAGAAAGAGAATGAACTTAAATGAAGTGAATATTATATCATGCAAAGAACACTTACGTGCATCAAGGAATGAAGCAGATCAATACAAGAACAAGAAACTAAGGAAAGGGTCTTTAGATAGTAACATGGGACGTTAGAAAATACACTAAAGAATGAGGAAATCATGCAAACTCTAAAAGTAACGTGTTACTCAGTCAACAATCACCATAATCACAAATCATTCATTATTAAAAAGCCAAGATTGAAGACTGCAAGATCGAAGACTGATCAAGGGACTTATTACGCATGTTAGAAAACTCACTTAGCTGTAGAGCATAGAATGCTACAGGAAATGGAGGGAAATTTGAAATTCAAATTTCAAATCTTGATTTAAACCTAGTTTTATAATTAGTATGTCATCGCTTATGCTTGATTAGTCAACCATCCTAACTTTTAGAAGGAGGAGTTTAGAAACCACAATGAAAAAGTGAAAAGAAATAAGGAGATCAGAAACCTCTATAACCCAACGGCTTCTGCAACTGATGTGATAAATTTGTCAGCCTACTTTTTTAGAATAACGTTCCAAGACATAACTGATGATCTACATGTGTCACTTGGAGATCTGATCAAGGGCAACGGTCATGAAGAAGGACCACTATAAATGGAAATCCTATGCTTGAATGAAGACATAAGAGTGAAAACTCTGGAAAAATCTATCCACACTTCTTGTGATGTTCATCATATTATGCAATCAGTTTCGTTGAAGTGAAAAAATCTTCTTTCGAAATGATTAGCGTGGTGTATGTTGTTCTTTGTAAGAGATGTAGGAAAAAAATTGCTCATGTTTCATGGGTCGATTTTATTGAATATTTGTAAGGAAACTTGAGTGTAGGTTAGTTTGAGTGGCAACCCAAACACATAACCTTTGTTACCTTGATCCAATAATGATCAAAGTGAGACATAGCTTGGAGAGGCTAAGGTAAAACTACTTGCAATGAGATGATAGAAGCGTTCTACTTATCTTGGTCCAACTTGAAAAGGCTGTTGAAGAACTACTCGCAACTTGATGATGGAGGCATTCCAGTAATCATGGTTCAGCTTATAGAGGCTAGGAAGAACTACTTGCAGCGTGGCTATAGTAGTTGTCTACTACTCATGATCCAGCTTAGAAAGGTTGGGAAGAACTACTTGTAACATGGCTATAGTAGTTGTCTACTAGTCACGATTAAACTTGGAGAGACGGGTACAAAACTACTCGGTTTAGCTTGGAAAAACTTGTATAGAACTAGTCAGTTTATGATAGTAGGTGTTGCTTATTGTTCACTGTTGAGAGCTTAGGTAGGCTAATGTAAAGACTATCCAATTTACTTTCCTAGATTGAGAAGGTTCTTTTAATGGAATCTCAACATGTGTTGAATACTGGACGTAGGCAAGTTTGGCCGAATCAGTATAAAAATATGTGTCATTTATTATTCTCCTTTATCTCTTATTTTATGTTATGTTCTTTAATTTAATCATGGGTGAAATGCTGTTATAGATGCATCATTTTGAATTTATACTTCAGAGATTTACTTTCTAAAACAGCTAACTATAATTCCACTGCACTTCAAGCTTAATGCTTGATAGTATTTTCGTTAAATGTTTCATGTAACACCCTGATTTTTCCTCCTATTCAAAATTACCAAAATACCCCTGAGGTCATTGTTGCACGAGAATCAAGGACAATCGGTCCAGGCCAACCTTAATGGGGTAATTTAATGTTAGAATAAGGATATATGTGGTTTAGAAAGCAATCTATGTGACAATCGCAATCCCTAATTTTTCCCGTGTGTAAAATGACCAAAATGCCCCTAAGGTCATTTTTACCTGGAAATCAGGGACGACCGATCCAGGCTATCCTCAAGGAGTTAGTTTAATGTTTGAACGGGGTGAGATGTGTTATGGATGATGATAGAGGTGAAGATCTCAATTCTTGGTTTTCCCATGCGTAAAATTACTAAAATGCCCCCGTGATAATTTAATGCAGGGTTAAGTGATGACTAGACTCGGTCATCACCTAGGAGTTGGAAAATGTTAATTATAGAGGATGTATGATATCTAGAAATGTCCAGGGTATTCCCGGGGAGTTTTTGTACAAAATGACCATTTTATCCCTAGTTAGTACTAAATGAGCTTAACTACATAATTAAGGGAATATAGACAATATTAGGCTCTAATTAAAGATAAATTAATTTTAATTATTAATCTTGAGTCAAAATAATCAATTGAGGTTAATTACGGCCTACGATTGCTTAGAGAAATTCAAATTCCATTCTTAATCAAGAAGCTTATAAGACATTAAGAAAAGTAAAAAAGTAAATAGTGTTTTCACTCTCTTGTTCCCTAAAACTAGGAACCTCGTTGGCATTTGAAATTCAAACTAATTGAGTTTAACTCAACTAAGTTTACAAGACAACTCTTTAATTATGTCTTGAAAGGCTTAAACACATTGTTACTAACCTAAGCACTTAATTACCAATCTTTAACCATTTGCCTATTTAAATCTATCTCTAATTCATGTCCTAACACACATGAAAATGAAAACTTTTTCCCCCAAAACAGCCCCAAAGGTAGCAGCTGTCACTCCCTCATTTCTCTTTCATATTTCAAATTTTTAACACTTATACACTCCCAAAAATCTCATTTTCTTACTATTTTTTTTTTTTTGAGTCTAGCTCAAAAGTTGTAAAAAAAGCTCTCTTTTCTCTTAAGAACTCAAGAGCTTTCATCTTCTTTTTCCTCCACCTTCAAGAGACCTCATTCTTGATCTCCATCCAAGCTACAAACATCAAACCACCACAACACCACCATAGATCAACCTCTAAAAACATATCCTTTCCATTCCCAAACACAAAAACACAAGAAAAATCCTCCTCCTATTTTTCTTTCTCTTGGCCGAATCCATCAAGAGCTCCAAGAGAAGATTTTTTCTTCTCATTTCGACATAAAGGACCAAGCTTTCTCATTTCCAACTAAGAAACAACCTTAGTAGGAATTTTGTTTTGAGTTCTTTTTCTTTGTCTTACCTCATTTTCGGTTTTGATGTTGAATACATGAACAAGTTCTTCTTTTTTCTCTTTCTTCTCATTTCGGTTTTGATGATGGATGAATGGTTGAGTTTTTGCTCCTTTCTTTCTTTCCATTTCGGTTTGAGCTTTGCCTTTCTTCCTTTTTGTTTTCGATTTTGTTGTTGTTGGATGGTTAAAAACCATGGCTTGATTATGAGAGATCTTGATCGTGGGGTTGATATCACCATGTGTTTGACCTCTAAAGCCTAAGGTTTAGTTTTAAAGAATAAGAAAAATAGAACATTTGTTGGTTCCTTTGGATATCTTCCTTTGTTGTTCAAGACTAAAGCTTGATGATGATGGTTCTTGATGATGGTTGTAGAACTACCATGTATTAGACCTCTAGGGCTCAAGGTCCGATTTTTGGTTCCAAGAGAATATGAGAAATAAAGTGCTTGCTATGTTTCTTTGATTTCTTTCTTTTTGAGCTTGATGGTAAGTCCAAGAAATAAGGTTCTTGGAACCATGGTGATTAGGGACTTTAAAACTCACCATGTTTAAGATTGATTGAGGCCAAGAGTTTCATCTTGTAAAGTCTTGAGCTTTGAGTTTAATAAGATGTAAAAATGGACTTGCATTCATGTTTACTTTCAAGCCATCACCTTAAACCTTGAACATAAAAATGGACTTGTATTTATATTTATTTTCGAATCATCATCTTAAATCTTGAAGATAAAAATAGACTTGCATTTATGTTTATTTTTGAGTCATCACCTTAAATCTTGAAGATAAAAATGGACTCACATTCATGTTTATTTTCAAGTCATCACCCTAAATCTTGAAGAATAAAATGGACTTGCATAGCATGTTTATGATTCAAGTCATCACCTAAATCTCTAAAGCTCAAGACTTGTCCTTGGATCTTAAATAAAATTTTTGATCATGGCCATATTTTTGTTCATCTATTTGGCCATGCCATTAGATTGGACTTGTAAAGGATTTTATTTTGTTTTTAAGGTTCAAACCTTGTGCCTTGATTATATAAAGGAAATTTTGAAAGAGTTAGAAACTCAAAAGAAAGTAAAGACGTGATTTTTATGAACAAAAGTCTTACTAATGAAATTTTATCTTACGATTCTATTTTTAGAGGTCATTATTTGAGTTTCAAAGAGATAAAATAGTTTTCATGTGTTTCCAATTACTTAGAATAATTTTTGAGAAAAACTAGCAACTAGAAAGGATAAAAAATGTGATTCTAATGCTTCTAGAAATTAAAACTATGGCTACTGTTTTGACCCTAGAAATTCTGTATAATGCTGTTTGGAATGATTAAAATGTATAAAAAATTTCTATTAATTGAGGTCAAAATGATTCTTACCATTTTAGGAAAAACTAGTAACTAGAAAGGATTGAAAATATGGTTTCTAGAACCCTTAGAAATTAAAATTTATGACTACTGTTTTGACTCCCTAAATTCTGTGTAGTGCTGTTTGGAAGGGTTTAAATATGTAAAAATTACTATTAACTATGTTTATAATTATTTGTAGCATCTTAGGAAAAGTGGGTAACTAAAAAAGGGTAAAAAATGTAACTTCTAGAATGCAAAAACTATTTTTTTTTAACACTGTCCAAACTGTACAGCATTGTTTGATACTATTCACGAGTTTAAAAATTAGTGAAAATTATTGTAAAAATTATTTTTGGTCTCTTATGCTCTTAAAAGGATAATTACAAGTGTTAGATTCAACCATTTTGCAAAATGCGAAAAATCTTGTTTTGGACTTACCATTTTAGCACTTGGGCCTAATGGATCTCCTAGGGATGTAATTGTTATGTATTGATGGCTATGTGCATAAGGATAAATTGGGGATTCTATGACTTGAGATAACTATGCAAGTAATGATTACTAGTATGTGTAAATTCTGCTAAACATAGCATATGCATTAGCTGAGTCTGGTCTTTCATTCCGGCATACTGGGTAGGAGCATGTTTATTTTTCAATATATTATTGACAAAGAATTATGGAATGTTGTACTTGTAAATGCTTGAGTGATAGGTTTTGTGACATGAAGCAAATTTAGGAAAACTCCATTTTCAGCCGTTATGTTGCCGGATTTCCGCCAAATTTGTGAACTTAGGAAAAACTATGCGGCTTATGAGCATGAAATGTTAAATGACATGTCATAATAATAGTTGTAATTGTATGCCCATGTTTGCATCTCTAGATGACATGCTAAGATTAAAGGTGACATAAGACACATGGAAATGATCCTTTAGACTCCAAGAATTAATGGTTATGACAGGTTATCCAAATAAGTTGCATGACCACGATAAGAAAGTTAAGTTAAAGTAGGAAAGTGATATGTTTCCCCCTCTATTTCCCTATATTGAATTTAGCGACGGCTAGTTAGGTTGAGCTCATCCTAAGAAATAGGTGAGGTGAAGTTTTAGTGGTTATTGTAAAATCACCGAGGAAGGTGAGATGGTTGGTTTAGGATGGTTATGAGAGAGGGTGGTTATTAACAAAAGAATTTGAGAGTTCAATTATGAGAAAGTAAAGTATCATGCATTCATTCACTCACCACTCAATCATGTAACTTGAATGTCAAGTCACTTAAGAAAGTAAAGTAAAGGTGTATATACATATATTACATTATTGTTCCATTGGTGCGTTTAATCATGTGATATGTGCTAGATAACTTTAGTTCTTTAGCTTATCTCCTACTTATATACTTGGCATCATGTTGTGTTTTAGATTTGTATGCTACCAACTCATGTTGTGAGTATGCTTGTGTTATTTACATGTGTTACTTATGCTCTTGAGGTATTGTTATGGATACATGAGATATCTATTGCATTCATAACATTAAGACCCATGCCAAAAGACACTTTGGATAAAAGGATTTCTGAGAAGATTAAAATTGAACCTTATCCATGTACATTTTTTTCATAATGAAAACCGAAGTGGCTGGGGACGATGACGATGACACTTGTGTTAGAGTCGGGAAGCCCTACTAAGAATCTTGAATAAGTTTCTCATCCCTCTCCTTTCTCCCGTGTCATCTCTAGACGTGGATGATGGTGTTGTTCATGATCTTCTTTGAGGCGTGAACATGAGAGTCACGCTACCTACCAGAGCAGATGGTCGTAGCAGAAGCATGAAGACAGTTTTCCTTTTGGCATTAGCTTGAGAGTTATCATCCCTTTATACTTATTTGTAGCCTAGTCTTTTGATAGACATGTACAGAAGACTAGTTTAGTTTTGCTACAATTATGTTTAGCTTTGGACTATTATATATTCAACCTTTATTATTGAGCTTAGTATCTTAGGATATCTTTTATGTTCATAGGACATCATCATTATGTTATGATTATCATACGTTAATCTAGTTATGTCGTATTATGCTATGGTTTACACATATATTATGATGAGGTTTATATAATTGCTATTATTATGTGAATATTGACCGATATCTATACACACACATGGCTCGCATTTTGGTTTTAAAGTTAAAAAAAAGAATTTAGTCATATTTTTATTACTTGTATTTTAAAGAAAAATAAGTTAATTTCTTAAACAAATGTGTAGCAACTAATAATTAACTGGAATGCAACTCTAGTATATTAGGTTAAAAGTTAGGGGGTTACATTTCAAATTTCAAAAAGGAGAAAAACACGATTCAATCCCCCTTCTCATGCACTCTCTTACCAACATGTGGTATCAAAGCAAGGCCTCTAAGGGGTTGACCAATCCAACGATCACAGAGGACAAAGATAAAAGGGACAGAATGGCGCAGATCATACACAATAGAAGATTATTCATCAAACTGACCATCTACTCCTAATGAGCTTCCAGGATATGACAATGCAACCTCTACAGTATATGGAATCTAAATAAAGCAGATTGACAAAGAAGATCGAAGCTAAAGTTCAGCAAAATCCCAAGTCAATGTTTGGCTCACAAGTGTACCAAGCTAAGCATAAGATGACAAATTAACACTTGAAACGCTGTGAAATGAATATTGGATAAACTAGGCATATTGAAGAAGTCATGCTTCTTGAAATGAATGATAATCCCATAGAAAGGAGAAAGCATTCAATCTTAAAAATCTTCATATTAGAAGCAGCAAAAAGCTAAAGCAATAAAAGCTGCTAATACATCTTCTGAGGAAGGAAATTCTGATGAAAGAAATGGTCAGTAAGTCATGATAAGTGCAAAGATGCAGAAAATATAAAGTTCATGACATAACAATGTTTTGACAAGGAAATACAAGGTTAGAACATCCAAAGCTACTTTATAGTTCCATTATTCCTTGAATTGCTTACTGAGCTGCTATATAACCTACATATTTCTCTTCTCTATATTTCTCAAAATTAAATAGCTTAAGTTTTATTAGAAAAATCATAAGGAATCTACTATTTCTATTGTCAAACTCTAAGTATTATAAACTGAAGTTTTAGTTCTATACTAGAAAAATCCTAGAAAGTTAATTCTGATTTTGAAGAAACTTCATAACTTCTAAAATTTGCCTCCACGTTCATAAGAAAAGGTCTTAAAATCTTAAACTTATGCTTGGAGGTCAGAGATCGTTGTTTGAGAAAATAAATTTGAGAAATAAAAAGGAAATGGGAGATAAAATGAAATACAGCCTCATCTACGGACTTCCGTCATAGTCTCTTTTACACTTTATCATAAGTATGGACACCCATCTAATAAATGATTCTTAAAAGAAAAATATGTTGAGATAGGATGGGAAACCTCTCCCTAAACAACTAACCAAGGTGGACTCAAGAAAGTTGAGTACCAAAATCAAAATTTCCGTTGCGAGCACATCTGCAAATTTCACTAACTAAGGTGTCTACAAGCTTAAAAGACAGCGACTATCTCAAACACCTTTTCGGCTCATGAGAAAAGTCAGGAGCAGGATACTAAATACCTCCAAATGGATCAAAATCATTGATGACAAGCATTAGTTAATTTCAAAATCATCTCGAGTGTGCTATGCTTATAAGTCATACAATGTGTTAATATTCTGATTCATATGTGTATCAGTGAGCAAAAAATTCATAGTTTTCTTAGATAAATATCAGTTTTGAAAGAAAAATATCCAAAATGTATTTTCACACTCTAATACTTATGTAAAAAGTTTCCTAGCTCATAACAATAAGCTTGTTTGTGCTTAATGCTCTAATAAAACTAGGTTGGATCCCTGATTGAGCTTCAGAAATCTCGTCTTATAATGCACTGATATCATTGATATCAAGGTTTCTCTGAGTGTTAGAAACTACATTTGTGTCACTTATGTTTTCTCATGACATGCTCAAAAAGGTTTATCACACACACATGCGCACACACACACACACAATATATATATATATATATATATACATCTTTGGGCATTTGTTTTTAAAAAGGGGGCTTAGGAAAAGTATGTGCTGAATAATACATTTTAATCAAGAAAGCATATTACAAGTATTACTTGTTTATTTCTTCAAGCACACTTAAATTTTAGAAAGTCATTTTATGACAAGAATCAAGTTGTTGGTACAATTAAACTCAAACGATGAAATCTACTTTAATATCTTTGTGATACAATTTGAAGAAGCATTCTGATTTAAATAAGAAAATATCATCATAAACCAAACAGCTTTGATTTAAGTTAACTTAAGGCTAACATTCTTTTGAACACATCTAATCATGCTTGAAGAAAAGGACTTGCTAAGATTTAAGAATCGTGATGCCTTGAAAGAAAATGTCTTTATCATAATATATTCTAAATTATATCTTTCAGTATCTCTTCAAAAGATTTTCTTCAAATTGGTTTGTCATCATCTAAAAGAGGGAGATTGTAAGCTCTAGAACCCTTCAGAAATTATAAGCTTTATTGTTTTGAATAACAATAAAGCCAATTTAAAGAAAATATTTTGAAGAATGACTAATGGCTACCTTGAGTTTTTTGACTAAGCTTAATAGGTATTTCCAAAGTGCATTACATAGACTTAAGCAAGAACAATTTCACTTTACATATGCAAACATGTTTTATCTCATGGAAAGAGAATAAGCTTAAACGAAGTGAGTATTATATCGTGTAAAGAACACTTACATGCATCAAGGAATGAAGCAAATCAATACAAGAGTAAGAAACCAAGGAAAGGGTCTTCGAAAAGTAACACTTAAGAATGAGGAAATCATGTAAACTCTAAAAGTAACGCGTTACTTAGTCAACAATCATCATAATTACAAATCATTCATCATTAAAAAGCCAAGATTGAAGAATGGAAGACCAAAGAATGATCAAGGGACTGATTACGCATATCAGAAAGCTTACTTAACTGTGGAGCACAGAACGATACAAGAAATGGAGGGAAATTTGAAATTCAAATTTCAAATCTTGAGTCAAACCCAGTTTTATAACTGATATGTCATCTCGTCTACGTGATTGGTCAACCATCCTAGCTTCTAGAAGGAGGAGTTCAGAAACCATGATAAAAAAGTAAAAAGAAAGAGGGACATCAGAAGCCACTACAATACAATGGCTTCTGCAACTGATGTGACAAGTCTGTCAGCCTACCTTTCTAGACTAACATTCCAATATACAATAGATGATTTGCACGTGTCACTTGGAGATCTAATCAAGGGCAATGGTCATAAAGAATGATCACTATAAATGGAGATGCTATGCTTGAAAGCTGATGAGAAAATTGAAGACATAAGAGTGGAAATTCTGGAAAAATCTCTCCACGCTTCTTGTGGTGTTCATCATAATATGTAATCAATTTTCTTGAAGTATAAAAATATTTTTTCGAAATGCTTACTGTGGTGTATGCTCTTCTTTGTAAAAGATGTAGGAAAGAAGTAGCTCATGTTTCATGGGTCAATTTTATTGAATATTTGTAAGGAAACTTGAGTATAGGTTAGTTTGAGTGGCAACCCAAACACATAACCTTTGTAACCTTGATCCAGTAGTGATCAAAGTGAGACATAACTTGGAGAGGCTAAGGTAAAACTACTTGCAACACAATGGCAAAGGCGTTTTACTCATCTCGGTCCAGCTTGAAGAGGCTGTGGAAGAACTACTCGTAACTTGATAATGGAGGCATTCCATTCATCATGATTCAGATTGGAGAGGCTAGGAAGAACTACTTGCAACGTGGCTATAGTAGTTGTCTACTAGTCACAATTCAGCTTGTAGAGGCTGGTTCAAGACTATTCAGTTCAGCTTGGAGAGGCTAGTATAGAACTACTCAATTTGTGACAGTAGGGATTCTCTACTGTTCACATTGTTGAGAGCTTGGGAAGGCTAATGTAAAGACTATTTAGTTTACTTTCTTAGGTTTAGAAAGTTTTTTTTAATGGAATCTTAACATGTATTGAGTACTAGATGTAGGCAAGTTTGGCCAAACTAGTATAAAAATATTTGTGTCATTTATTCTTCTTCCTGATATCTTATTTTATGTTATGCTGTGAAATACTATTATAGATGTGTCACTATCAATTCATACTTCAGGGATCTACTTTTTAAAATAGCTAACCATAATTTCGCTACACTTTAAGCTTAATGCTTAATAGTATTTTTGTTAAATGTTTTAGATTTCAAAAAAGAGAAAAACACGATTCAACTCCCCATTCTCGTGCACTCTCTTACCAACAAAACATTCAACCCATAAACCAAGCCTTTAACCAAATTCAACAGCGAAACCAAAAAAAAAGGAACCACAAAAATAAATATAAGAAGAAAAAGTTTAGAAGCAGAGAAAAAAGGAGGAAGGCCACGACCTCGCCATGGCCTCCACCGTGCCGCCATACCTCTCCTTACCCCAACCTCCTTCTCTTTCTTCCACCTGTGCTTCATGGCCATGCACCACCATCTGCTCTTTCCTTCTTCCTCAGCCTCTTCCCTTCAAAACCATTATTACCACGCTACTCCCTGTCAGATTTGCCTTCCAGTCACTGCTACTAGACACATCATTGGTGTGCAAGATTCCCATCCCTCATGCTCCTCTTCTGCACCCCTTTGGGCTACTTCTCGTGGTACAGCCATACACTAATTGCGGTGGACTGGCTCATCATGGCCATAGCTTTCTGATGCCTCGCACCCCCTCTACCTTTGATCTTTCTTTCTCTATTTCCCTGTGTCAGCCCAATCGCATCGCTGCATACTTCATGGCGTCCCATTCCCACATTCGTGAGGACTAACCGCAGCAACTCCACCCTTCATACCGCGCTACTGCGTGGTGCCCTCCTTCCCTTCCACCGCGACATCGCAAGGCCCAACCAGCCACCCCATGTGTGCAGCCATCCTCCTCGATTTCCTCCCCTCCACCATGACCTCTCTCTTGCTTGCATGGTCACTATTCCCACTTCTCTCTGTGTGTATTTATGTCACTCTTTTAAAAAATAAAAGGGGATTTAGACAATGTCCAAGCCCTTGTTTTCATTTTTTAAAAAAACTAATTAATTACTCAACCTCCATTGCCACTTTTTTTTTAATCTTTTTTTGTTTTTATTTTATTGTTTTAGTTAGTAAGTTGCATGGATATGGCCTTCATTTTAATTTTTGTAAGTAGTATAGATATGGGCTTTGTCTTAATTCTTGTAAGTCGCATAGATAAGAGCTTCATTTTTTTTAGATGCATAGATTTGGGCTTTGTTTTAATTGTACCTTGTTGGGTGGTGATTTTCTTTTCTTAAAAAAAATGATGACATTGAAATCCGATTTTTTTTATTTTTATTTTGTATTAATAAAAGTTTGGGTGGACCTTGCTACTATCTTTTAGTCTATGCACACTAAAAGTCCAACTGGTTTAAAACTAAAAAAAAAAATATGATTCAGTTGTTTATTCAATTGAGTGAATTTTGCATAAAAAAATAAAATAAAATGGTAGGTAGGACTCTTGATTTTTTTTTGTCACAATTACTTTACTTATCTCTATTTTTGTCCAAATTAATCGTATGTTTGTATCTATAGCTTTATTAATTTATGTTGAGATTAGTGCTTGTTAAAAAATGTTCTCTTTCCAGTAAATAAAAGAAACCACCTTTTTGTTTTTGAAAATGTTGTTAACCTTGCAAGGATCAATGATAATGGTTTAATAGAAAATGTTATCTTTATTATTATGAAATCATAAGGGTTTATTGAGTAACCAAGTGCTAACTTAAATCTTATGCAATAGTGGATTTAGTTTTCAAAAGAAAAATGTTTTTGATAAAAAGAAAATGCTTTTATTAATTAATCAAAATCAATTAACACACAAATATTTTCTATAGAACGATATGAGTTTGAGTTCCCTATTACACCCGAGAGTACGTAGAAGTAAGCAATCCCTATTAAACCAAAATTAATTTTTAATTTATTTTTTTAAGTGTAAATATGTTTGTCCCGTCTTTTCTTATTAAAAAAATAAAAATAAAAAATTGTTTTAAAGGTTATTAATGTTGGTGAGAAACTGCACGGAAAAGGGGGTTTGAATCATGCTTCCTTTTTCAAATTTTCGAACTGAAACTTTTAACACTAAGAGATAATAAGCAAGGTATTTATGCTAAATCAAATGCTAAAAATAAAAGAGTGAAGGATGAAAAGATACTGAATTAGGAGCTTTATACTTGTTCGGCCAATACTTGCCTGCATCTAGTTCTTAATAACCACTAAGTTTCAATAAACATCCTTAACCCGAGGAGATAACAATAGATGATAGTCTTTACCGTAGCCTTCGCAACCTCTTACCAGTATCAGTAAACAACACGTACTGACACAACAACAATAAGTAGTTTTGTAGTAGCCTCTTCAAGCTTTCAACTTCCGATCACTACTGGATTGATGATACAATAAATTCATGATTGATGTTTATTTTGAACAATCTTGCACTCAGGCTTCCCTTCTAATGAATATGAAGTGATAAATCTGAAACACTTGAGTGACTTCTTTCTAATGATTCTTCCTTAGAAGAACATATGAACAATCTGGAGTATAGAAAGAAGATTTTAATATACAAAGAATCTAGCAAATGATTTTCACAGAAAGATTTGGAAGGATTTTCTAAGCATTTTTTTTTATCTTTTTTTGTCTATTCTTTTTTTTTTTTTATGCTTATCATCTCTATTTATAAATGATTTCACTTTGTTACCATTTCCCCCGATATTCTAACCAACCAGCATGTGTCCAGCATCAAATTGAGTATTGGAAACATAATCTAGAGAAGTAACTTTTCTGGTGTCAGAGTTCTTTTTCAGAAGTCGTTGATGAGTTGAGGTTTCTGAAGTCTATCAGAAATTGCTTTTCTATTTTCTGAACATGGTTTCTGAACTCCTTGATAGGTCTTTCTTTGTTGATCAAGGGTACTGAAGAGATAAGGTTCTAGTTAAAAGAGACTGATTTGACTTTTGATTTTAAAATTCAAATTCAATCGCTTTCCCTTGCTTTTTATGATACAAACTTTCTGAAGAGTGCTGCTAGTTCCTTCTTAACGTTTTGATAATGAATACTCTACGATTATGATGATTGAAGATTGAGTAACACATTGCTTCTAGCTTTTGTATGTTATCATCATTGTATCTATTCTTTCTGAAGTTCAGTGTTACTTTCTGACGGCCATATCCTTGATCCCTTGATTCTGTTACAATGAGCTTGCTTATTTGATGCACATGATCACTTTTTGCTTTATAAATTTCACTTCATCTAAATCTTTTCTCTTCCTATGAGAAAAAAGAAAAACATGTTTGCACATGGATGGTGAAATTATTTCCACATAATTTCGAAAGTGCATCTTGAAGTCACCTGTTAAGCTTTGTCAAGAAACTCAAGGTAGCCATTAGTCATTCTTCAAAGTATTTTCTTTAAATTGTTCAAGCCTTCTTTGCACTGGTGATTGCTCCTCGTCCTCGTCAGTGAGCGTTACACATAGAATTCCTCATCTATTAAGTTTTACTCTTTTAGGACAAAGGGAGAATGTTTCTTTCATCCTTTTTACACTACACTCTTTTATGCCTTACTTTAAGCTAGTTATTTTTGCATCAGAACATTATCACATTACATTTAGGTTAGCTAGTTCCTCATTGCATAACTTAGCCATGCTATGCATTCTTAGGTGTTTAGACATACATAACATAGACAAGCATTTTATTCATTACCACATGCATTCATTTCATCATATCTTCTGTTATCCTAACATAACTTATTCTTTGCATGGAAAAGTGGTAGGTTTGTGCATCATCAAACTCTTAAGGAAGCATTTCATAAGGAATATTCTCAATAGGAGCAGGTATTTTTTTTCTTTCCATCTTTTTTTAATTTTAATCAATTATCTTATTCTTTTCCACGTAGGTTTTTTATTATTGATAAAGTAAAAGTCATCATTAGTTCAAAGCAAATGGAAGCAACACAAATGAACACTAGCAATGCACACAACTAGAAAAGGAATATCAAGGCTACAGTGACTAGTAGCGAGCTAGAGAAAGTGAGAAAAATAATTCAGTTGATTCCTCATGAAGTCCGATCCTCTTTCAAGGATACATATGGATGCATATTGGATCTGTTACTTATCCCAGTAGAAACACCATTATTGAGTGTTCTCTTGTGTTTTGGAACCTTTCTCTTTACTGTTTTAAGTTACTTGATTTTGATACGAGACCAACTACAGAAAAATATATGGTCATCATAAGGCTACCGGTTCAAGAAAATCTAGTGTATATCTTTATCAAGGGCATTATGTTAATAAAGAAAAGGCTGCCAAAATAATTGGAGTTGAAGCAAACTAGATAGAAATGGAAGTAAAGGGATCTATTCAAGGAATCAAAAGGAGTTTTCTAGAAGCCCATCTGCAAACCTTGGCCCAGTAAGGAAGTTGGAATTTCTTCAATTGAATACTGGCACTGATTATTTATGGAATGGTCTTGTTCCCATTTACGCCAGATGTTGTTGACTAGGCTACCATGAATGTGTTTTTCAAATTCAAGACATGAGGCATGAAAATCCTGTTCTAGCCATACTGGCAGATACATTCCTTTCCTTAGGAGTTTGCCTTCAGAAAAATGGTGGTAGGTTGTGGTGTTGTTCGCCAATGTTGTACATTTGGTTTATGACTCATGCATATGCTAATAATCACATGGGTCTCCTTCCTAATCCATTAAGAGATTTCCATCGTATACAGATAAATCGTCAAGAGGCACAGACATGGAAAAAAGGAAACCTCATAGATCCAATCAAATGCTTTCAAATGGGTTTGCCCTTGGTACCATAGAGAGAACATTATCTATAGTTATGTTGGTGCTTAGACAACTTCATTGGAACCCAAACAAAACCACAAGAAGAATAACTTAAAGGGTTTAGCTTCCTATATCAAAAAGAAAAAAACACCATGGAACAAGAAAAGAAGATCAAGATAGCATGAGGAGATATCAAAATTTTAGGGAAAAAGGAGCTTGGGCAGCAACGGTTAACCTCTTCTGAAGAATATTGAGAATGGAGAAAAACAAGAATAGGAAAAAGTAGTATTCCAAAAGGGGTTCCGAGAGAGCCTGCTCCTATGCAAAGCCAAAAGATACCTCAATTGACAACCCAGATAAAAGCAATGAAGGCACAAATGCGATTCTTAGAAGAAAAGAATGAGGCAGTTGATCTAGAAATTGTCATTCTTCAAAAGCAATGTGAGTAAATGGCTAAAGAGATTGAGGCTTGGAAGAATGAGTGCGCTGATACTGCAGAAGCTACAAATTCCAAGGAAAACAAAGAGAAAATCCTAACTACTCATTTGGCCAAAATCCAAGGGTTGGAAGAAAAACTCCACATGTCTGTAAAAGAAAAGAACAAGTTAGAAAAAGAGATTAGTAAGAAAAGTTGTATGGTAGGAAGGTTAGAACAGGAAGTTAACAAGTGAGACAAAGACATTAAGAGCCTAAGAATGGAAGCCAATAAAGAGAAAGAATCTAGAAGAACAAATGGAACATTTGTCAACGACATTAGCACAGACAAAACACGATGCAGTTCAAGGATGGACATTGGCAAATCAGTATCATGATTTATTTGTTGATGTGAAAGAATTTGGAAAATCATGGAAAAAAAAGGCTTTGGAGTGGAAAGAAAAGTACGGAAAGCTAACTGGTGAATTGAGTTATTACATCCCGAACTTTGTTTATCACTTTGAGAAGGCAAACAAACAAAGTAGTAAGATGCCACCATTCATATTACCTCAAGAAGTGACGGAGTTCATGGATTCATGCGAAAGCATCACTGAAAATCTCAAGAGAAAAAAGATGAAGCTTTTGATGTAGTTATCTTTCATGAATGAAGATAGGGCTTTTGATGTAGTTGTTTTCTCTATGTGTTTTCAAGAAAAATCCAGTCACATGTGATGTATTTTGAAATGATTTGTACTTGAAACTTCACCTGGGAAGGAATGAAATTTTCAATGTTCATGCTTCTACCTCGAATTGCCAATCACAATATCTCTAGCTCGCTTGATGCTTTCTATAAAGGAGCAAATGTTCTGTTAGAAAGTGATCAATCACATTTTGGCCTTGAGATTGTTTATCATTGTGCAAAAATATGGGAGGCTTCATCATATGGAAAAGAAGAACTTCGTTGCTAATGCTCATTAGATAGCACCTATAGAGGGTGGATTCTCCCTAAGGATTCACTATTAACCGTACCTTGATTTATAGGGTGACATACCCATAAGAATGGGTGCGGGGCATCTTTCTTTGTGCAAAGAACTTTTGATGACCATTATTCACTTTTGTCTTGTTGTTTTGCATATATCAAAAGATAATTGTTACAAAAAAAAAAAAAAAAGAGAAAAGGAAAGAAAAAGAACTAACCTTTTAGGTCTTGTTAATCTTTGACAGGATCCGTAACTATTGGGCACTCAAGGAAAATAGATATCGATCAAACTCCTATTTATAATACTAGAGCTCAGACAAAGATGGTTAGAGGAAATTCTGAATTAGGAAGAGCACATACAGTTGCAACTAATTATGAACTAGGAAGAAACCTGAGCATGGAAATTGATGAAATGAGAGAAAAGTTGAATGAAATGTCATCCGACCTTCCTTACTTACTATACTAAGCTAGACTAACCACAAATGTCATCCCATACCCTCAACTTTAAGTCAATATTATCCACCAACTTACCCAAAATATATCCACAATCTGATTATGCCTCCCTAACATTATTCAAAGACCCCAGGACCCCGACCAAATTTCCAAAACATGAATTGTAATTGATTCCTAAACCCATGCTCGTCTGATCTCATCATGTCCTATGTGTCCGTTAGAACTGCCTCACCCGGCTTGGTACAATCCAAGCCTAACTTGCAAATATCACATGGACATAACAGGACATTCAATCGAGGATTGTGAAGCTTTTAAGATGATGGTGAAGAAACAAATTGCTTGTGGATGATTGGACCTTCAAGAGGAGCCAAAACCAGATATTTTCCACAATCCAATTCCAAATCATGAAGGACGAAATTGGTGAATGCTATGGGAATTAAAGAACCATTGATCAGGAGTCTTAGAACACCCATGGAGAAAATTTTCATCGGTTTAAAGAAGGCTGGCCACAACATAATAGCACATACTCTTGAAGTAGAGAATGAGAAGTATGATATGAAGTCAAGCTGTGGATACCACTGTAGAGGCCTCAACCATGATATAGAAAATTGCTGGGATTTCAAGGCTTGTGTACAGGGACTACTGAACTTGGGTGTGATATAGGCAAAAAAAAGGGCTAAATATCCTTGAGGAGGTGAATATAATCGAACCTTTTGTCCTTCGAGTGCCACAACTTAATCCAACTCCTAAGCTAGAAAAAATGGTGATCACTATGAAGAAGCCTACACCTTTTGGTTATGAGAATACTCATGTTGTGCCTTGGAATTATGAAACCAAAGTGGAGACAAATAGAGACGTAAGGGAGACCTCAAAGACCCAAGCAAGTGAAGAGGTGATTGATATCATGGAAGTAAAGGAATAACAAGAATTGGGAGGTGTTATGGTCCTAGAGAACTAGAAAAAGGGAAGCTTTTCGACGAAGGGAATGTTGGAAAAGGTTTAGACTTAGGAGGAAAGCAAAAGGAGGAAAATTAGGAGGAGGAATTTCTAAAGATCATGAAACAAAGTGAATATGACATCCTCGAGCAATTGAAGAAGACTCCCGCTAGGATATCCCTTTTATCTAATCTTGTTCTCTGAATCTCATCAAAAAGCAGTGTTAAAGGTCTTGAAGGAGGCTTACATCAAGCCTGATCTTTCATTGGAGAGTATGGCAAATATGGTGGGTCCTATAAATTGTATCAACATAATCACATTCTCATATGAAGAAATTGTGTCACAAGCCAACCCATGAGCACTATACATAACCCTCAAATGTAAAGACTATGTAGCGCCTAAAGTCCTTATTAATTGGGGGTCAGGATTAAATGTCTTACCAGTGTCAACTTTAAACTACTTGTCAATGAGTAAAAATGATGTATTACCACAAGTGATGGTCGTGAAAGCTTTCAATAGGGCTAAAAAGAGCATCATTGGAGAGGTGGTATTGCTACTGGAGATTGGCCTAAGAAAATTCAAGGTGTTATTCCAAGTAATGGAGATCGAGTTAGATTACAATATGCTAATGGGAAGACCATGGATTAACAATGTTGGTGTTATCCCTTCAACCTTGCATCAAAAGGTTAAATACATTGAGAATGGTTCAATTGTTACAATCCATGGAGATAAAGAGATCATAGTATCCAAACCAGTTACATTGCCATATGTTGAAAATGTAGAGCTAGTGGAAAGCAGTTTATGGCACAACCTGGAGGTAGTAGGGCTGAGACAAGAACAAAATAAGTTCCCAATGCAAAATCAAGTGGTGGTCATATCATGGCTAAGAACAGATATTTGGAGGGTAAAGGATTAGGATCACGATTGCAAGGTATCCCAATGGCTATATCGATCTCAGAAAAGTCTAACCGATTTGGTTTAGGATATAAAACCGCATTGGATGAGGAGATGAGTGGCTTGATTTTGAAGCAAAAGAAACAAAGAGGAAAAATGAAGCAGATCCCTCACTTAAAAGAGACATTTCCTAGTCTAGCTGAAGTAATCATAGCCAAGGAAGTTTACTTCCCTTGTTACCACCTCACCATCAACACATTGGATGCCAAGACAACTGAAGAAAACAACAAGGTTCATGCTGCTAGCAGTGATGAGATATTGATGAATTGGATAACTGATCTAACAATTGATGTTATTGTTGCAAAGTAATTATTTGGGTTATATTAGTAAGGATTGTTTATGTTTTTATGTATGCTACTTGGAGACATCATTTAGATAAACTTGCATATTTATTCAATAATCTTTCTTTGCTATTCCACTCATCTTTTACATTTTTTTGGTGTCTTCCATTCTCTTTGTTTTTGTGTTCTATTCTTTTATCTTCTCTTTTTATCTTTACCACCATTTTTTTTTCAACTCGTTAATTTTTGTTTCTTCTGCATTATTTCCACTTTATCCACTATCTGTTTTGGCATTCTAACCCACCATAATTGCTTTCTAGGAATCTAAATGCTATAGAAATTTTGCCACACGAAAGGGACTTGGAGGCCGATCAATTGATTCAGTTACTGCATTGGATTGTGATAACCATGAATCCGAAGAGCATAAAGAAACAAGTGGGCAATTTTCAAACCTATAGGAATATAAAGAAAAAAGGTTTGACTTAGATAATGAGGTGATTGAGGTGATTAAGATGGGCACTGAGGAAGAAAGAAAAGAGCTAAAAATTAGTGGAAAATTCTGAACACACAAAAATGATTGCACTATTTGAAGAGTACCTGGATGTCTTTGCATGGACTTAGCATGATGTGCCGGGGTTGGATCCGGATATAGTTTCACATAAGATATCTTTGTATGCAAAAGCTAAGCCAAAAGAGCAAAAGTTAAGAAGAATGTGACCTGACATGTCATTAAAAATAAAAGAGGAAGTGAGTAAACAACGAGATGATGGATTTTTGGAGCTATTAAGACACACTGATTAGGTAGCTAACATCGTGCTTGTGCCTAAAAAGGATAGGAAGGTCAGGATGTATGCAGACTATTGGAATTTAAATAAGGCTAACCTAAAAGATGATTTTCCTCTCCCTCACATTGATGTCCTCACTACAACATTTTAGGCCTAAGGCAACACTTTTTAAAGGCAACACTTTTAAACCGTTGCATTAGGTCAGTATAGGTAACACTTTTCTGTGCACAGAGCTATGGCAACGGATTTTAAGGCAATGCTTAGAAAACGTTGTCTTAAAGGAAAAAGAGTACATTTTCAAACCGTTGCTAAATCTTGTACAAACAGGCAACCATTTTCCAATCAATTGCTAATGTTTGAAAGTGTTGCCATTTAATTTCCAACAGACACCACAATTAAATCATTGGCTAAACTAATTGGCACCACTCAAAATGTGTTTTCCCACTAAAATTAAATTTTTGCACTAGAAATTTATCGATCTCTTTCCAAAACTAAAAGCTCCACCAAAAACAAATGAAAAACATTTTAAGCATCTGTCTTCCATCAAATCCTTAGTTTTTCATTCATTTCATCCCTTTCAGCTATAGTTCAAACTCTTTCATCCCCTGACCTTCAGTGGCTCTCCACCTTTTCATCCACTGCTTTGAATGCGCACCTCAACTAACCCTTTCATCCCTACGTGACTTCATTGAGTTCACGGCTTCACTACAACAGATTGAAAGTTTGTCTTGGCCACTGTACTCCGCACCTTAGCAATACATTGGACACGCCATGAATAGTTACCTCCACGTTTGAGTTACTTTCTAGGTCCAGCTTCTTTTCGGCTTCCTCCTTCTTTGAGCCTGTTCTTGAAGGTTCCTCGCCCATTTTACCATGGGTTGGAGTTGCTTTCCTCGGGTCCGATCCACTCCAAAGGTCCCTCTGCGCCTCCATGGACACCAGCTTCCTCCACAGCTTCCAAACTGGCTCACTCCCATCCTCACCACTGTCACCACCATCGCTCTGAAGGTTTCTTCGAACCCAAAGGCTCTCTCTGTTCATTCCCTTCTTGCCAATTCTCTCTTTGGTAACTTCTTCACTTATAAATTCCCAAGTTTTTGTTTAGCTCCTGTTGATTTTAGCATTCAAGTTAAAAAACAAAAAAACAAAAGGCTCACTTTTTTAATATTTTGTTTTTTTTATTGCAGAGAGAATTTTCAATTCTCAGGTCGTGCATACAGGTCGGAGTCTTCTTCAAGCTAAAAAAGGTTCACAACTCGTTAAACATCTGTTCTCCTTTTTATGTATTTTTCAGTTTTGCTTTACTTTTCGACCTACCAACATTTTTTGAAAGAAAAATCCAACACATAATGACATGTTCCATATATATTCTGTTTGTTTGCCATGCCAATTGAATGGACCTATGTCTTGTTTGGGTAATAAAAGTATGTATATCAAATCTATTTAATAGCTATAGTTTTGGGTGATCATTAATTTCATAGTGTATTATTATTATTACTATTATTATTTGTTGTCATGGGTTCTCCTTTATTGAGGAAGATAAAGTTCATTAACAGTAAGCAAAGAATATAGGAGAACACTAAGAGATCTTTCTAGTAACAATGGTTTATACTATTTCTTTCCTTCAATTGGTCATAAAACCAGTAATAAGAGGAAGAACATCAGTTTGGCTTTAGAGAGCATCCTTTCATAGAAGGAAATAGGCTATCTCCTCGCACTTATCACATACAAAGTGATAGTAGACGAGTTCTAGCAAAATTTTCTTCTCAGTTATTTTTTACAAATGCTTTCCTTTGTACTGATCTATCATGCAGCTTTCAATGTGTAGGCAAGATCGCAGCTGTGGCAACTTTCAAACCCTGCAACTAGAGTTAGTCACCGAGAAGTAGTCCCTGGAACAACAATCTCTGCAGGTAAACCAAAGATTAATGTTTTGTGGAACAATGCCTTCAGTCAAAATTGGCCACTTTTAATTAATTAGACTAAGTATGCTGATTCAATAAGAATTTTTACTTTTAATCCCTGATTTTTTTTCCCTTTCTGTGCAGTGACTTCATTGAAAAGTGGGTTAAAATTGGTTTACCTGCAAAAGCAAAGGTGAAACCACAACATTCTAAGGTATTTCTTCATTTAGTTTTTTTCCTTTTTTCAGCAATATGACCCAAAGTTCTTTGGTTTACTATATACATGCATTCTATGTTCAAATAAATATTTCTTTCTTTTTCTTTGATCATTTTTCCTTCGGTGTTGATGTCTGTTTGGTGCTGCCCGTGAGCCCCCTTTTCTGTTTATGTGTGATGGTGAAAATGTTCTTATTTAGATAATGGGTTGGTTTTGGTTAGGTTGTGCTCCAATACATGATATCTCATGTAATAATAACATGTGTAATTTGAGGGGCAACTTTTTCTGCTCAAGCATGTTGATAACACTTAGCCTAGAGTCATGACCGCCCAATAATATTTGGACCATCATTAATGTAATTAGATTCTTCTGGTTGTTTACCTGATTAATGTTATTTGACTACTTGTAAGTGTTGATTCTTAACTCTAAAATATCATGGAGTTGGTGAGTCAAGGAAACTCTGTGGGCTTTCTTGAAGGACTCGGCACTTTGGTAGAAACAAGGAATGGTTAGGCCAAAGCTATAACTACAGTGATGTGAAAGAACTCACGTTAGGACAAAAATACTATTTGTTTATGTTTTTTTTTTCAAGTCCATGATTCATCCTCTTGTTCCTCTTTTTATCTTTTTGTTCCATGGAAAGTATGGTTTTAATTTTGGTAGATTCTGTGAGCTGTTTGTTCATCCTTACTCCTCCCATCTATTATTGATGAGTGCCCCTCTTTCTGGATGGGTATGGTTTGATGAGAAAGTGTGTGGCTTGGCTTAAACACAAAATCACCATTCACCACTGATAGAGGGGTATAGATAATATTAGTGTATTTTACCTTATGGTTGGAATTGTTTGGACTAATTCATCATTCATTCACGGATCATTATATATTGGTTGTCCTCTTAATAGTGTTATGACACCTTCAAAAGCTACTATCAGCTTATTATTTTGTGTCTATTTCTAGGTGATCACTAGTTGAGCATTTGCTAGTGCTAGATTATAGAATTAAATTGATAATTCTGTATATATAGCTTTTCAAAAGTCAAGATCTAGGTGATCATTATGATTTTTTGTTCTATCTAAGTTGTTGTGTGTCAATTTCCATTATTTTTGTTGTAATAGGTGTAGGAACTTTAGGAGTTGGTGTATTGGTATCTAACATATTACAGTTTTATGTAAATATAGTTTTTTAATAAATTAAGCTTGATAATATTTTGGTATTTAATTGTTGGGTGTATGCTGTAGATTAAGCTTCATGCATGTGCAACTTCGGCAGGCGGAGAGGAGGACTAATACAAAGGACATAAAACATGCAATGAATGTGATTATGATGGACTATATTATAGATATTTTTTTTTTGGTGTCAAGTTCTTATAACTAATGTCCTTTAATTTTGTGAACTACATATAATCATTTTGTCTATTTTGAATTAAACCTAGACTTGAGGTTATATATATATAGTTTAATTTGATAATAAAAAAGGGTTAGTTTTAATAATATCAAATTTGAGACAAAAAAAAAAATTTCTGAGAATACAATCAAAATTTAGAAGTAATGGTTATTAAATAGCTAAAATATTAGAAAAGGCAACACTTCTCACAAGTTGCCTAAATAAGAAAAAGCAGCAGATAAACTGTTGCATTTAACCAGAGAAAAGGCAATGCTTTTCTCAAGTTGCCTATACAATAAGAAGAAGTAACGAGAAAAATTATTGCCTTTAAAAAGAGAAAAAGCAACGCTTTATAAGTATTGCCTTAAGTCGTCCTAAGATGCAACGCATAAAGGGTGCAAAAACCATTGTCTTTGATTGATAACAAAAGTGTTGCCTTTAATGTAATAAAGGCAATGCTTTTTTTCATAGACCGTTGCATTTTCTCTATCAACCGTTGCCTTAGAGAGAAGGTAACGCCAGTATAAGCAACCCCTTGAAAACGTGGCCTTTGCTTGGAAAGTGTTGCCTTTGAGAAAAGGCAACATTCTTTTTTGTGTTTAGGCAATGCTTTTAAAACGTTGCCTTTGATCTAATTTCTTGTAGTGCCTAGTTGATAATATAGCCAGAAATCATTGATTTTCATTTATGGATGGATACTCTGGGTATAATCAGATTCCCATGGATATTCATGACAAAGGAAAAACCACTTTCATAACTTTGTGGGAAACATTTTGCTATACAGTCATGTCATTCGGATTGAAAAATGCCTGTGCCACTTACCAATGTGCTATGGTCGCATTATTGCATGACATGATGCATAAGGAGATTTGAGTGTATGTGGATGACATTGTCGCTAAGTTTAAGAAGGGAGAAAGTCATGTAGCAATTCTATGAAAGCTATTCAAAAGGCTCCAAAGATATAAACTCTAATTGAACCTAAATAAATGCATTTTTGGAGCTTCTACAGGAAATTACTCATATTCATTGTCAGCAGAGAAGGGATAAAGGTGGATCTTGACAAGGTGAAGGCAATACAAGAGATGTCAGCCCCCCGAACTGTATGAGAAATAAGAAGTTTTCTTGGGAGGTTCAACTACATTGCTAGATTTATTCCCAATTTGACTAGTACTTGTGAGCCTATATTCAAGCTCTTACGAAAAACATCAACCCAGAGAGTGGAACTAAGAACGCCAAGAAGCCTTTGACAAAATAAAGACTTATTTAATGAAACCTCCTGTTTTAATACAGCCTATGTCTGATCGTCCTTTAATATTGTACCTCATAGTGTTACCCACATCACTTGGGGGCAATGTTAGGACAATATGATGAGTCCGGAAAGAAGAAACAAGCGATTTGTTATCTAAGCAAGAAGTTTAATGACTGTGAATCCTGCTACATGGCAATTGAAAAATCCTATTATGCATTGGTGTTGACTTCCAAAAGGCTGAGCTAGTATATGTTATACTGTACCACTTGGTTGATTTCTTGAATGGATTCGTTGAAATACATATTTGATAGTCCTCATGTGTCATTGAGAATGTCGAAATGGCAAGTGATACTGTCTGAATTTGATATTAAGTATGTGAATCAAAAGTCTATCAGGGAAGATGTGATTGTTGATCACCTAGCTGAAAACCCTCTTAAGGGTGGTCAACCAACCACATCTAAATTCCCTGATAGTGAAGTGCTAGCAATGGAAAAAGAAGAGATGGAAGAGGAGAATGTGTGTGGAAGATGTACTTTGATAACTGCTAATATGAATGGATATGGAATAGGAGCTGTAGTAGTGTCACTAGCTGGAAAACAATACCCAGTTTTTGTAACACCCTAGTTTTTAACCTAACACGCCTAGGACGTATTTGAGTTAAATACTAGTTATTACTCTTTTGTTCCAGTTACATGACATTACTTTTCTAAACTACTTAGAAAAAATAAGGGTAAAATTTTGTTTTTGGAAACATAAATTGAAAAGCAGGAGCCATGCAACTTTAAATGGACGACGTCATACGGCGTGCATGCAAGGAGGTCAAAGCATGAAGTAAACAAGTAGAAGATATGCAAGTTATAAACAAAAACAACATCATCATAGGTTTCATAACAACAATAGACGTTCCTAGTACACACCATAGTAGATACATAATAATAACATAGTACCCACCAATAAAGGGTGAGTTGATACAGTCATAAGGGAGATAAACGGAAAAACTAGAAATGCATACATCAGGAAATATGGCCTACTCGAGTGCACTTATAGAGGATAACCTCAAAAAGAAAAAGAAAGTCATCCTAAGCAATATGTGAGTGCGTGCACTAAAAGCTCCGTAATTGCCCTCCTACTACTGCTCATCCCAGGAGGGAGGAATGTAACCAATCCACTGGCGTAACTCAGACGGAGTGGCAAAGCGATGAGGTGGCTGGACATGAGCTCTTCGGCGTGGTCGCATGGCTAGCCTATGTCCTAACACAGGTTAAGTCACGGTGTCCTCACTACCACCTCCTATTGTAACGTCCTAATTTTAACCCAATACTCCTAGAACATATTTAGGTTAATCATTAGGTTATTACTTCTTAGTCTCATTCTTTAAAGTCTTTCTTTAAAATACTTAGCAGAAAATACGGGTAAAATTTTTTTTTGAAATATAAAAGCAAAGTGAAAGCTGCGTATAACGTAAACACGCATCATCATATATCATAAAACATCACAAGATGGAAAGGCATATCAAATCATGGAACATTCAATAACACATCAAGGAAATACTTCATTAATATCGTAATACACCCACCTAAAGGCAGGACTTAATTTTGATACAACATGAAAGCAAATACAATGGAAAAGAAAGCATAAGAATCGCATCCATACCCTAGTGCACCTGAGGTGGATAACCTCATAACAAAAGAAGGTTTATCCTAAACTATATGTGGTGTGTGTGCACTAGACCTTCCAAGGGATCTGCTGCTACCGACCCTGAAAGGGGGGAACATAACCAATCCATGGACGGAGTATGTCGGGAGTGGGCACACGATCGACAGGTGCAGTGGTGTGCGTGTGGCGGGTCCTCTCGTTAGGTGTACGTGCATGCTCGAAGACCATACCATCGTCGTATGGGGAAGTCAGGGAGAAACGATAGCTACGTATAGGATGTGCGAATGGGCATCCCATGAACATGAAGACTCTAACTACACAGCGCCCTTCAAAATGGTATGACTATAGCTCGGGGTCAAAGTGGACCTTCCATGTGGGGGTGTCGATAAACAGAATGAACGTCGCCATCTTGATCTGAAGATATGACGGAAAAGATAGAGAGATAGAGGGGGTGAGAATCTTGATAAAGAATCTCAGTAGGGGAAACCTCCTATCCTAGTGTCATCATCTATGTCCCCAGGAACCATGATTTTGTTACAAAAGGTGAGCATGCATAGAGTTCATTTTTGGGTTTTCAAAATATATTTATCCAAGGTCCATTCATTTTAGGATGAGTCTAAATGTCATGAATGTAACAGATAAAGGTATGAATCCATGGTAATACCATATGCACATTAACATGAAAATAATAGTATATGAGCACAACATAATCATATGGGTGGCACAAAGGCATAGTACTTTCATATACTTCTTTCTCATACTTGAAATTTTAAATTCTTTTTCTCAAAGACCACCTTCTTATCGTAGCCACCAAAATCCAACCAAACACACCCTGCCCCAGCAATATTTATCATAGCCACCAAATTCCCTCCCACCATATTGCCTAAGAATGAGCTCAAACCTAACTAGTCGTCATTAGATTTCATATGGGGTAATAGAAGGGGTAACATATCATTTGACTTATCCTAGATAAGTATAAATAAATCTCGACTCCAAAAGTGCAGGTTAAGGATCATCTGAACACATCCCGGCTCCCGGAGCATGGGTCAAGGTTATTTCCTTCTTCGAAATGCATCTACAGCACCTAATGCATAGTAAATTTGTCCGCTTTGGTAAGCTGCATCTACCATACCCTCACGGTTTTGTTATCTCCTTACCGAAGTAAGAGAAATGTGTCTCGGTGTGCTATGCCACATTTAAAAAGCTCATTTCTTGGGGGTGCTCGATTGAACCGGTTTCACCCAGGACTTATCTCATATGGTTTTCAAAAACATTCTCAAGTTCTCAATTTGACAGAAATTCGGTAGCGTATCAGCTGTACACCGAATTTCTTTCAAATTGCTTTATGCCACAAAACTTATGATACATGTACTTTCTCATTCAACTTATAATCATGATAAACATAAGATCACACAAGCATACTCATCATAGAACATGTATCAACACAAACATACTTGAAATAACGAACTCATTCCATCAAAGATTCATCAATGTCTTATGCTTGACCCTTAGGACCTTTGAACTTGAAATCTAAGTTCCCTTTCATTCCAACTTAACCTCTCGGGCACCTAAAGGTTCATAACTAAGTAGTCCTCATTCATTTATATGATTATAACTAATTATACACCCCAAGAGTGCAGAATCTATAATTTGCTAATTATGAGTACCTAGGAGTCACAACTTTGACCCTTTTTAAGTTCGATTTTCTCCTATAGTACTAGGATTAATTCCTAAACCAATTATGAGTGATTCCTACACATTTACATTAATTATAAACCATTATTACTAATATTATCCTTGCTGGAACAGAGTCCAGAATTTCCATTTCTAAGGAATCTAGAAATCTCATTTTAATTCTTTTCTAGTTACTAACTTGTCTTAGCTTTCTCAAATTAATTCTAACATCAAATATACTTGAATATACAAATTCGAACATAATAAAATCATCATCATATAGTGAATAACATAGCAAGGCAGAACTGGGAACATCATCATCATACATGCATAGAATCACATAAAATTTCATCTCAAGTGCACATAAATTACTAGTTTTCTCTTGGAACCCTTGTTAAAAATTCTAAAACTCATTTGAACACATTTTATCTCATTAAAATCATCATAAATAAAGTAAAGGCAGTAGCTATTCCAAAATAATTTCAAGAGGAATTTAAATCATAAAATCATGATTGAAACATTTCTTGAGATCATCTAAGCTTAGGAAAATTATGAAACAAAGGTTTTGGCACTTGTGACTAGATGAACCTTACTCTAAGTTCATCATCATCTCATGGCCGAAAATACATCTATAAAATACTTCCATTTTCCAAACTTTACTTGAGATAAAGAAAAGGCAAGTCTTTGAGCTCTAGGTTCCTTAGGTGATAACATAAACTTAAACATGAAATGTACTTAGTTTTATTCTTCATTATAAATAAAGTGAGAGCATAAAGTAAACATGAGAATGCAAGTTCATTCTTTACTCTTGAGAGTTAGTGTTGACATGAAAATAAATATGAATGCAAGCTTATTTTAGCTTTACTAGAACTCATACAAGACTTTTTCAAGTATCAATATTGTCCTAAACCCATACTTTATCTAGCAAGACAAAGTGAGCTTTAGAGTTCTTGTACCAAGGTTATAAGGGAACCTCATGGTTTGAGCATCATCATCAAGCTCAAAGAAAATGAACAAAGAACTCAAAATAAATCACAACACTTCTTGAAACAATGTAAAAAGAACTACTTTATATTTTTAACATACTTTTTGAAAAGAAAGAAAAGGAAACCGAAACCATCAAGGAAAAGAAAAGAAAAGAAAACCAAAATATCTCAAGATCAAGAACAAATTTCAAGCTTTAGAGGTTTCTCAAATGAGAACTCTCAAGACCATTATCTTGAAACCTCATCATCAAGCTCAAGTTTTTCCTTTTTAAAGAATCAAATCTCATGACTAAGTAACATTTTTCATAAAACTTAAAGAAAGAAAACTCAAGCTTTAGAGGTCTCATTGAGATGAACACAAAGTCATCATCTAGAGACACACATCATCAAGCTATCATCAGGAGTAACAAGGCCTTGAAGGCCGAAAATGAAAAGGAAATAATAAAGCAAAAATCGAAAAGCAAAACCAAGAGAAAACCAACACTTTTTCATTTCAAACATCAAAACAAAACAAAAGCTTTTGAAAGCAAGATCCCCTACCAAGAGTGAAAATGAAGGCTTGGTTCTTGGTTGGAATGAGAAGACAAAAACCTCCTCTTTGTGCCTTGGTGATTTCGGCCAAGAGATAGGAAAAGCAAAGGAGGAGTTTTTCTTAAGAGTTTTAGATTAGAGGTGGAAAGGTTGAGTGTTAGGGAGGTGGCTTGAGGTACTGGTGTGGTGTTTCAAGGTGGTTTATAGTGGTTTGTGGTGGTGAGAGGAGTTTCTAAGTGGTGGAGGAGAACTTGAGTTTGAGAGAAAGTAAGAAAGCTTTTTTGGTCACAAACTCAAACAAAAAAGCAAATGGTGACAGTATGGGATTTCTTTACACTTTGCTATATATATTATGGGGTTAAATTTTGAAATGTGGAGGTGAATTTTGGGGGGGGGGGGAGGGGAAGAAGCACAAAATTATGAAGCCTTGAGGGAGGAAAATATCTCCTCAAAGTGGTCATTAAAAGCATGGTTGTAAGCATGGTGAGGTATGGTCCAAGTATGGTATAAGGTATAGGCTAAAGCATGGCCTTTGTGTGCAACAATTTCAACATGTGAAGAATATGGAGGAGAGATGGCTGTTGCCTATCATGTCATGGGAGAGAGATTTGTCTCATCTAATTGTGGTTTAGGGGTGTGTTTAGGTGTATCTTTGATTAGGCTTTTGGTTAGGAAGTTGTAAGTAAGTGTTTAGGAAATTAAATAGGTGAATAGGGCCATGTAAGACTAGATTAGGAGGTGGTCTTGATAGATTAATAAAGTCAATCCTCATTAAGTTAGAATCCAATACCAATATGCTTCCTTGATTTAGGGGAATAGGTAAAAGAAAATACTATTTCTAGATTCCTTTCTTAAAGAATTAAGACTAGAAAAGGATTTTGAGTTTCTTTAAGCAATTTTAGGTTCTAATCAACTTTAATAAATTATTTTCACTGTAGATTAATTATGGAAATTAATTAATCTTCGATTAGAGCCTAATATTACCTAGGTTTGCTTAATTACATTATTAAGCTTAAAAACACTATGCTAGGGGTAAAATCGTAATTTTGCATAAAAACTGCCCGGGAGCACCGGGACTTAAACATATATCCCCAAACACATAAAAACATCATTAAACACTTATAATTAGCATTTCAAACTCTCAGGAGAGATTCCGAGCTCAAATGGCACTTATACCCGTGTAAAAATGCTATAGGGGTATTTCGGTCATTTTGACCTGAAACCTCAGAAAATGAGATTTTCGTCTCTGAAACCAAACAGAAGCCATCTAATCCCCTTCAAACATTGAATTGGCCCTTCAAGGACTACCAGGTCAGCTATCCTCGAATTCCGGACAGAAAATGACCTAAGGGGCATTTTGGTCATTTTCACTCAAACAGAAAATTGGGGCGTTACACCCATCTCCATAGGCACTGTGGGTGCAGAACCCTCTGAATAGACATGAGTGGCAGAGTCCTCTGATGGGTTGATCTCAGAGTGCATCTAGCGGGAAACATAGTTTGGGTAGTCACGAACTACAAAAGCAGCAGGGCAAGCACGACAGATCTGGTTGTCACGCGGCCAAGAACACTCGAATACTAGGTCATCTCCAAATGGTAAAGTGGGGGAGAAATGAAAACTGGAAAATAGGGTGTGCAAATGGACATCCTATGTAGACAAAAACACAAAGAACATAACAACCCTCAAAGTGATAAGAGTGGTGAGCAGCGTCGTAGTGCACTTCCCAAGTGAGCGTGTCAATGAAGACCACAAACATCGCCATCAGCCTCTGAAGATAGGATCGAAAGAAAGATAAAGGGAGTGAGAAACTTGATAAAGAATCTTAGTAGGGGAAACCTTCTATCCTAGTGTCATCATCTACGTCCTCAGGAACCTTGGGTTTCATCATGAAAGTAGCGAGCATATATAAAGTTCATTTATTAAGTTTCAAACTTACTTATCCAAGGTTTGTGTCTTTTAACATGATTCTTGATGTTATGAATGCATCATGCCTCATTATGCTATGCATGGTAATACAAGGTGCAACATACCACATAGAGACATGAGTAGTAAACATTATAACACTGCATGCATGACTTTCATTTGTGCTTGAGGTGACTTAACTTATTCTTTTCTCTCTTTGGGGCCACCCTATTATTCTCTCATGTGAGAGTTCTAAGTTATGAGCTCATACCTAACTAGTCGTCACTAGTTTCAGCTTACCCTATGGTAAGTCATTTATCTTATGATAAGTTCAACACCCGACTCTTAAAGTACGAGATAGGGGGCAAGGATCACCTTTCATAACCTTTAATTCGAGGAGTCCAAAGGATCACTTCCTCATTGGATCACCTCTCATAACCTTTAATTCGGGGAGTCTAGAGGATCATCTTCGAGTATCTTATGTCACCTTAACCATGCACATTATATTGAGATGCAAGAACACAAACATATCTTGTATTGCCACATACTTTCATATTACATTGACATATGCATCTTAAATACTTTAACTGTGATCACAACATGCCATCATGAATTTTCCAACTAAAGGACAGTATACAAGCATATTCATTATGTAAAATCTCAAATCTATCATAGACTCATTATCTCATAAATAAACACTTCATTATCCGAAGTTAAGCATGCGGACATATTCATCATATGAAATCTTCAATTCATCATAAACTAATTATGTCATAAAGTAAGTACTTCATTATCCAAAATTAAACATGCAAACATATTCATCACATAAAGTCTCAACTTTATGATAAGCCCATTATCTCATAAAGTAAACACTTCATTATCTGCTAAAGGGGTCAAATCTCTGAATCGGGTAAACCTAATTTTTGTATACATTCTTTTATGCATCTAAGGGATTAATTATGATGACTTCCACTAATTTTTAACCCCAAGAACATCATTAAACCATGCTGGACAGATTTGGGCAGCAAGGGAAATTGAACAATTTCGGTGTCCTAGAAGTTGCGTTTTAGGTCCTTTCTTGTTACCGGCATTTCCTACGGTGCTGGAATTGATTCCTAAACCATTTATGAGTTATTTCTACACACATATACTTAATATATTACACTTCTAATACTTCCAATTATGCTGAAATAGAAACTGCATTTTCGATTTTTAGGGAGCTCAGGGAATCACATTTTTTACTCTTTTTAGTTACTAGACTTTCCTATGGTGTCAAGAATAATTATCACATTATCTAATAGAAGTTTTTACACATTTAATCTACTCCAAACAGCACCAAAATTTCTGGGAAAAGCCAAAAACAGTAGCTGAAAATTTTGGGTTCCAAGGGTACACAAAATCCTATTTTTACTACTCAATACTTGCTAGTTCTCTTGGAACTAATTTGGGACCTATGAAGCACTTTAAAACTAAATTATTTCCCTTAAAACCATAAAGAATAGGGCTTAGGGCAGTGGCAAAAAAATAAAAGTTTCTTAAATAAGGTTTTAACCATAAAATCATGTTCTTAATATCTCTTGAACTCACAAGTGCTCTTAAAAACTTTATGACATAGGTTTTTGGCCTTCATGACTAGATGAAACTCATCCTAAGCTCATCATTGTAATACCCCAATTTTTTCTATTTGAGCAAAAATGACCAAAATGCCCCTGAGGTAATCTTTACCCGGAATTCGAGGATGGCTTACCCAGCAGTCCTCGAAGGGTCAACTCAGTGTTTGAAGAAGGTTAAACATGTTGTGCTTGATAACAGAGATGAAAATCTAATTTTTCTGAACTTTCAGCTCAAAATGATCAAAATACAGCGTTTTACGTGGGTATAAGTGCAGTTTGAGCCTAGAATCTTTCCCGAGAGTTCAGAATGCTAATTATATGTGGTTAATGATGATTGTTAAGTCCAGGTGGTCCCGGGCAGTTTTTGTGCAAAATTACCATTTTGCCCATGAAATAGTGTATTTTGGGCCTAATGACGTGATTAAGGAAACATAAGCAATATTAGGCTCTAATCGAAGATTAATTAATTTCGGTTATTAATCTAGAGTCAAAATAATTTATTAAGGTTAATTAGAACCTAAGATTGCTTAGATAAACCTAAATCTCTTTTTTAAAGTCAAGATTCCATGTCATAGAATCTTAAATAGTGATTTCTCTCTCCAATTCCTTAAATTCAGGAATTATGTTTGTGATTGATTACCTTATAAAATGAGTTTTGATTTCACTAATGAAGCGAGAACACCCCTTAATCATGTCTTGACACCCTTAATTACCCATTACCTTACCTAAATACTTACTGACAAATTCCTAATCAAAAGCCTAGCACCTAAACACACCTCTAAACCATAATTAGATGAAACAATTCTCTCCTTTTGGCTGCACACCATGACCGGCCACTCCTCCCCCAAATTGTCACATGTTGATTCATTCAAACACTCAAAGAACCATGCCTTGAGTCATTCCTTGAACCATGCCTAGCCATACCTCCAACCATACCTTTGAATGATACTTTGAGAAGATATTTTCCTCCCCATTTCCCTTGAAGAATGCTGTGGCCTCTCCTCCTCCTTCATCCGCTCATATTGCAATTTTTCTATAAATACACATCTTGGGTGAACTTGGTTCCATTTGCTCATTCTCTAAGTATTGTCTTAAGAGTTCATTCAAGTTTTCTTTCTTTTTTCTCAAGAACTCAAGAGTTCTCTTTTCTTTCATCTCCTTCATCTTCCTTAAAGAAGCACCTCCTTACAACCTCAAACTACCACACAACCACCATAGATCTTCGTTCAAACACATAAGCTTTCATTCTTACACACAAAGGTCACACAAAAACATTTCCTTCCTTTTTCTTCCTCCTTAGCCAAATACACATATCACCTTAGAAAAGAGTTTTTCTTCTCATTTCCTTACAAGAACAAGCTCTTTTTCACAACAAGAAACACTACTTGGTAGGGGTTTTGTTCTAAAAGCTTTATCTTTTATTTGAAGTTTTGTTATGAACAAGTTTTTCTTGGTTTCTCTTTGTCTTTGAACTTCTTTTCTTCCTTTCTATTTTCAACCATGGAGGCTTGTTTTCCTAAAGAAAATTTTGGCTTGATGATGAGGGTTCAAAATGATGATCATGTAGATATCACTTGTGTAACCTCTAAAGCTTAAAACTTGGCCTTTGGGCCTAAAAGCATTTGGGTTTTTCCTTTTCCTTTTTGTTGTTTTGATTTCGATTCTCAAAGAAATGTTATTACTTGGTTTGTTCTCTTGATCCATTTCCTTGAGCTTGATGATGAAGTTCACACCATAAGGTTTCCTTGAAACCTTGGTACAAAGAACTCTAAAGCTCACTTTGTCTTGTTAAGATAAGTTTGGGGTTAAGGCTTGTGTTCCTTTAAAGTCTTGAATGGGCTCTAGTAAAGATAAAAATGAACTTGCATCCATGTTTAAGTTTATGTTTTGCATATCATGTTTACTTTCCAATGTCATCACTAAACTCTCAAGAATAAAGAAATGAACTTGCATTCTCATGTTTATATTTCAAGTCATCACCTAAAATTTAAAGATAAGAATGAACTTGCATCTCATATTTACTTAAAGTTCTCACTTTACTTTTATAATAAAGAATAAAACGAAGTGCATAACATGTTTATGTTTCTGCCATCACCTAAAGATTCTAGAGGTCAAAGACTTGCCCTTTTTATCTCAAGTAAAGTTTGGAAAATGGAAGCATTCCATGAATTCAAGATTCGGCCATGTGATGATGATGGACTTAGCATAAGTTTCATTTAGAAACAAAGGCTAACAAATTATGTCTTGATATTTTCTTAAGCATAGGAAAGCTCAAAGAATCTTATGAGTATGATTATATGATTTAAAACTCACTCAAGAATGATTTAAAATAGCTACTGCCTTAGTAGTATATTTTTATGATTTTTAATGAAATAAATTGGTTTTCAAAGAGTTTTTGAAGTTCTAAAATGATTCCAAGAGAAACTAGTAACTTATATGTATTAAAGATGTGATTTTATGTGTTGTTTGGAATTAAACATTTCGGTTACTGCCTTGCTATGTTGGCTGTTGTATGATGTTGTTTTAATATGTTAGAATGTGTAAAAATTATGTTTATTTGAAGTAGAAACTATTTTATGAATGTTAGGAAAAACTAGTAACTAGAAAGGACTAAGAATGTAAGTTTTAGAACCCCTAGACAATAAGATTATGGCTACTGCTTTAGAATGATTAAGCCTGTAATAAAACTGTTTTAGAATGGTTTTAGAAGTATAGGAATTATTCTTAAATATGGTTATTATTAATTTTAGTACCTTAGGGAGAGCCGAAACTTAGAAAGGGTCAAAGACGTAACTTCTAGAACCTCATAATTGGTTTATATTAATTCTGTCCAAACTACTTAAGGCTGTCTGGTATTGTTCATAAGCATAAAAATTAGTAAGAATTGTTAGTTGTGATCCCTTAGGTGCATAAAAGACTTATATCGGATGTTAGGTTAATCATATCATAAGTCTATGTCCCGGAAGGATCAAAAGCATAAGATATTGTAAAAAATAGAGGATGTAATGAAAGTTAGTATACCAAATGAATGTATGTTTATTTATGAATTGCTAAGAGCATAGCATATACATTAGCTGAGTCCGGTCCCTGACTCCGGTACACTGGTTAGGAGCATGTTTATTTTCTTTACAAAGGAATTGAAATCTTTATGACCTGATGTATGTGCTATGAGAAAGTGTTTATATGGCTTTAATAGCTTGTCATGTTCATGAGTTAATGTTGAAATATATGAATTATGTGTTTACATGGCATAAAGCAAATTTGGAGAAATTCGATGTACAGCCATGATGCTGCCGAATTTTCGCCAAATTTGTGGACTTTGAAAGTTATTTGAAATGCATTTGTTATCACATGATATGAGATGAGGAAATGATCCCCTAGACTCCCCGAATTAAAGGTTATGAGGGGTGATCCACTAAAAGACTTAAAGTGACATAAGCTATGTGGAAATGACCCTCTAGACTCCCCCAATTAAAGATTATGAAAGGTGATTCACGAAAGGAAATGACCCTATAGACTCCCCAAATTAAAGGTTATGATAGACGATCCATAAGCCCCCTAACCCGCACTCCAGGAGTCAGGATATATTTATACTTATCTTAGGATAAGCAGAAACTAGTGATGACTAGTTAGGCATGAGCTCATAACCTAGACATTCTCAAAAGAGAAGAGATATTAGGGTGGCCCCATGATATAAAGGATGATAAGTGTAATGCCACTTAAGCAAAGGAAAAGAGAAAGAATTTATATGAAAGTTATATGCCTCTTTATGGCACTTATATGCGTATGTTTCTTTATGACATGTTCAAGTGATATTTGCATAATGTTTCTATCTTCATACTATACTATGCTACATTCATAACATCAAGATTCATCCTAAAATAAATGGACCTTGGATAACTATGTTTAAAACCTAAAAATGAACTTCATGCATGCTCACCTTTTCATAATAAACCCAAGGTTCCTGGAGACGTAGATGATGACACTAGGATAGAAGGATTTCCCCTACTGAGATTCTTTATTAAGATTCTCACTGCCTCTATCTTTCTTTTTTTTCGTTACGTCTTCAGAGGGCAATGACTTCGTTCGTGATCTTCATTGACACCCTAGTGTGAGAGTTGCACTATGACCTAGACCACCACTCATATCACTTCTAGGGTCGTTGTGTAGTACGCATTTTTGCATAAATGGGACACCCCTTCGCTTACCCGGTTTCCAGCTTTAAGTTCACCCCCATTTCCCTCTATGGTGATGACTTGATCTTCAAGCACACTCGACCTCATGATGAGCAGACTCGACGTGCTCACCCCACCACTTTGACAGTCCATGATTACCCTATGTATATTCCCCGTTCGAGGCGTTCGGAAACCGACCCGTCAAAGGACTCCCCCATACATATCTACTTGGAAGGTTCTGCACCTGCGGGATACATGGACATGGGTCGAGGCAGTGAGGACACAGTGACTAGCCTAGGCTAGCCCAATGACCAGAGATGCGTCCATATCACGGAGGCCATGTTCATCCCCCGTTCCGCCTACATACACCTACGGAGCTTGCCCAGTTCATTGGGTATATGCCCCATTCATTGGAGGATCAGGATCGCCAGTAGATTTCGACGGAGGACCGGATAGAGTGCTAGATCTATCACACGAGGATCCCATTTTTATGCTTCACCTTTTGTTAGGGATGACTTTAGATATGAGCACTTGTAGGACTAGTGAAAGGGTAGCTATAGTTGGCATCTAGCACTTTGATATTCCATGTACTTTCTATTTTCATGTTTTTTTTTCTGCTATTTATTTATGTATTGAAAGCTCAGCCCCCTTTGCTTGGGTGTGACTCTGCTTATTTCATATTTCCTAGTGCATTATAATATATGAACCATGTTATGATGTAATGTTTAATATATGTATCTCGTGTTTATGAATGACGTATTTATCCTTTTATGATGCAGATTGATGTTTGCTTTATGTTAGTACGCACGACTCACGTTTTGTTTTATGTTTCAAAAAAAAAATTACCCGTATTTTCTGCTAAGTATTTTCAAAGAATGAAACAAAAGAGTGATAACTAATAATTAACTTTAATACGTCCTAGGCGTGTTAGATTAAATATTAGGATGTTACATTTTGGTATTAGAGTAGTTTGATTCTCACGGAGCCTGAGGATTGGACTGACCATGCTTTTAAGCATGATGCGATAGTTATGTCATGTGTAGTGCTTAGATAATAGAGATAAGCTATAGGCTAGATATGCATGACCTATCTATTTACGTGTGCCATGGTAACTAGCTCATCTAGCATGAAATATTGAGCCTGATCACCTCAGTGTCTATTGTCTTGTGTGTTTAGGAACCAATGGCACCCAAATGACAGAATAGGGCCCCAAACGAGGGGAATCAAAACAACGAGACCGCAACGGTTGTTAGAGAAATGGCAAGGGCCATGGAACGTATCTTTGATCAAATGAACCAGCAAGGAGATGCTAGATGTGGTCCCCCTACTGTTGAAGGAGTAGAATAAGCGCAGTTCGGAGAGTTCCGCAAGGCGAATCCATCGACATTTAGAGGAGCCATGAACCTAGACAAAGCTGATGAATGGATCAAGAACCTACAGAAGATTTACTCTGTGGTCACCTATTCAGAGGATCAGAAGGTCACCTTTGCTGCTTAAATGATGGAGTCCGACGCCGATTTCTAGTGGACCGACACCCAACAATTGCTAGAAGATTCCGGTACTGCAATCAACTGGGAGCTATTCAAGACATACTTCTAGGAGAAGTACTTCCCCGAGTTAGTGAGGAATGCAAAAGATATTGAGTTCATGCAACTGACCTAGGGAGGGTCAACCGTCGCTCAGTACATGGCGAGGTTTGAAAAGCTGATTACGTTCTCACAGGTTTTTCAAGGGAACCCCGATGAGATCTGGAAGTACATCAAGTATGAGGCTAGACTGAGGGCAGAGCTTACTGTCGCTGTCGCGCACATGGAGATCAGGGATTTCCCTACCCTGGTCAACAAGTGTTGCATCATCGAAAAAGAACACAATAAGCTGAGTGCCGCAAGGACGAAAGGCGCCAAAGGACTAGAACCTCAAGCTCCGAGATTCAAGCCGCAACATCAGAATCCATCCAGAACCCACTTCAACCCGCAGTACAATCAGCAGTTCAAGCTGCAGTACAACCATCAACAACAAATGACACACTTTAATCCTCAATCCAAGCCGCAATCTCAACCACCGTTCAAGCACAACGGCCCCAAGAATAACCATCACCAAGGAGGGACAAGTGGGTTTAGAAACAAGGCACCCCAAGGAGCCCCTACCACTTTTGCCAGACCCGCACATGCCGTGGAATGCCCAAAGTGTAGGAAGCTACATGGAGCTCGCCCTTGCTTGGCTGGGCAAGGGGTCTGCTACAAGTGTGGGAAGCTCGGTCATTTCGCCCGGGAGTGCATGGAGCGGAACCAAAGGATCCCAAATCCCCATCCACAACACTGAGGGTCTTTACCCTCAATGCAGAAGACTCAGTGAAGTCTAGAAGCCTCATAGAAGGTACGTGTAAAATGAATGGTAGGATCTTAATTGTACTATATGATTCTGGCACAACTCATTCTTTGATATCACATGATAGTGTTAGGTCCTTGCAATTGCACGTGACAGAACTTCCTTTTGACCTAACTGTTTCCACACCCACTGGTAAACCTATTAAGACTTTCAAATGTTGTTTAGACTGTCATCTTTTTGCTGAAGGTAGACCTTTCATTTTAGATTTGGTTTAATTGCCCATGAATGGTCTAGATGTGATTCTTGGCATGGATTGGCTTTACGCCAACCATGTAATGTTGGATTGCTATACAAAATCTGTCATATTCATTCCAATCCCTAGTGAGCCTAGTAGATCCTTCAAACTTTATTTAAATACGGTAGAAGTTAACTGTTATGGGGAAAAGAGTAAGAGATATGTTCTCCTAGCCGCTAGCGATGTAAACTTTGAGCAGAACATTAGTGATATACCTGTAATGAGAGACTATCCTGAAGTGTTTCCAAAGAGATACCCGAATTCCCTCCAGAAAGGGAGGTTGAGTTCTCTATCAAGTTAGTTCCAGGAGCTGGGCCGATATCCATAGCATCTTATAGGATGTCGCCCCTAGAGCTGACCGAGTTGAAAGCTCAGTTAGAGTAGCTATTGGAGAAGAAGTTTGTGAGGCCAAGTGCATCACCGTGAGGAGCCCCGATTTTATTTGTCAAAAAGAAAGATGGGAGTATGAGGCTTTGCATAGATTATAGGCAGCTAAACCAAGTGACAATAAAGAATAAGTACCTTTTACCTAGGATTGATGATCTAATGGACTAGTTGAGAGGAGCGATGGTATTCTCCAAGATCGATTTAAGGTCAGGATATCACCAAATCAGGGTTAAAGAGGAGGACATATCTAAGACTGCTTTTAAGTCTCGGTATGGCCACTTTGAGTTCATAGTCATGTCGTTTGGTTTGACCAATGCTCCTGCTGTGTTTATGGATTACATGAATAGGATCTTCATACCCTATTTAGATCAATTCATGGTTGTTTTCATAGATGATATACTCATCTATTCGAATACTCACGAAGAAAATGAGCAACATCTAAGGACGATTTTGGAGATTCTGAAAGAAAAGAAGTTGTACGCTAAGTTGTCTAAGTGTGAATTCTGGCTGGAGGAAGTTAACTATTTAGGACATGTAGTGTCGAAAGGAGTTATCACCATGGATCCTAGTAAGATAGAGGCAGTGATGAGTTAGGAGAGACCAACCACCGTAATGGAAATATGGAGCTTTTTGGGTTTAGCTGGCTACTATCATAGGTTCATACGAGGGTTTTCCCAGAGCTCCTTACCCTTGACCAAGCTTAATAGGAAGAATGCCCCTTTTGTTTGAATCCCGGACTTTGAGAAGAGTTTCCAAGAGTTGAAGGTGAAGTGGGCCACCACTCCAGTGCTAGTTTTCATAGATGCTTCATTTTATTTCTTACTAGAGCTCATATCAAGACTTTAAAGAATAATATCTCAACCCCAAATCAATCTTGAACAAATAGAAGTGAGCTTTAAAGTCCTTTTTCACCATGGTTCCAAGAACCTTATTTCTTGGACTCACCATCAAGCTCAAAGAAATGGACAATGAAAAACAACAACAAAATCATACTTTATCTCCATGTACCTCTTAGAACCAAAAATAAAAAGAGCCAAAGAACCAATCTTTAAGCTTTAGAGTCTATAAGCTTGGTGGTGTCAAAACCATCATCTAATGTCCGCATCATCAAGCTAACATTTCACCTTTTTATTTTAACTCAAAACTGAAAATATAAAGGAAAAGAAAGATCAAAACCAAAAGTAAAATGCAAGGAAAACATAAGAACCAAAATGTTAGAGAACCAAGTAACCAAAGTATTAAGCTTTAGAGGTCTTGAACATGGTGGTGTCAAACCACCATAAAAAACACTCATCATCAAGCCATGACTTTTATTCATCTAACCACAACCAAAACTAAGGATAATAAAAGAAAAGCTATAACCTCAACCATCCATCAACAAAAACAAAGTAAGAAAGCCATAAAGAAGAAAACGTTGTTTCTTTAAACAAAATTAAAAGCAAAATAGGAACAAGAAAAGGAAAGGAAAACTTCAAAAAAACCCCTACCAAAGATCTTGTCTTGAAGAAAATGAAAGAGCTTAGTTCTTGGAGCTAAAATGAGAAGACAAATCTTCTCTTGGTGGCTTGAGGGGTTTCGTCTGAGGGGGAAAGGAAAGAAAAGAATGGTTTTCTTGTGAGGTTGAGCTTGGTAGTGGAAAGGTTATGTATCTATGAGGTGGTTTGTAGTTAGAAGGTGGTGGTGAGTGCTAGTTCATATGAGGAGGAAGAAGAACTCTTAAGGCTTTAGAGAAAAATAGAGAAAACTTGAAATAGCCTTAGGAACTAAAGTTGCAAGAATAAGCAAATGGCATCGTGGTTTCCTTGAGTGTGTTTTTATAGAACGAAATCACATATGAAAGTATGAAGGGGGGAGGGATGTCACGGCATTCATCAAGGAAAATGGGGAGGAAAATATCTCCTAAATGCATCATTACATGGAATGGTGTAGGAATGGCTAGGTATTGGCTTGGGTATGGTGTTCTTTGAGTGTGTAAGTAAGCAAAAATTCAAAATGTGATGGATGAGATGGAGGAGGAGTGGTGCCAGTTTCTCAAGGGAAATCAAGGGGGAAAATTCCTTTTAGAGGTGGATTAGAGTTGTGTTTAGGAGTGTCTTTGATTAGGCCATTGTTTAGGAGTTTGTAACCAAGTGTTTAGGTGAGAAAGTAAATGATTTAGGCCTCCTAAAGCATGGTTAAAAAGTGCCCATGCTCACTTAGTGGAACCAAACCTCCTTCAACAAGATTTTCAATCACATCCAAGGTTTCTTAATTTAAAGAATTGGAGAGAGAAAACACTATTTAGCCATGACATGACATAAAGTCTTGAAAACTCTTAGACTAAAAAAGCAAATTTGAAATTCCTTAAATACTTTTAGGCCATAAAAAACCTTAATTAATTATTTTGACTTGAGATTAATAATTAAAATTAAATTACCTTTAATTAGAAAATTACCTTTAATCAGAGCCTAATATTGCTTAGGTTTTCTTAATCATTTAATTAAGCTCATTATGCACTAATCTAAGGGTAAAAAGGTCATTTTACAACAAAATCCTCCGGGACCACCTGGATTCATCCAAACACCATGCACGACATAAAAACGACATCTCAAACTCCCAGGAACTCTTTTTGGCCCAGTTGTCACTAAATCTCGTGTAAAAACGCTGTAAGGGCATTTTCGTCATTTTGTGCCGAAAGTTCAGAAAATGAGATTTTCATCTTTGTTATTGTTTCTAAGGCATCTAATCCTCTTCAAACATCAAACCAACCCCTCGACGACAATCCGGGTCGGCTGTCCTCGAATTCTAGGCAAAAATGACCTAACGGGTATTTTGGTCATTTTCATACGAGAAAAATTGTAGATCGCGATTTTCGCATGGGTCGCTATCTAACCCTCATATAGTCCATTCCTATAGAAATGACCTTTTGAAGGTGGCTGGGGTTAGCCGGCCTCGATTTCCACACAAAAATGACCTAGGGGTATTTTGGTCATTTTTTTCAAGTGGAGAAAAATTGGGGCATTATAGTTTCTATCAAGTTAGATTTTGAATGTACCAACAACATTGTAGAGTATGAACAATGTGTAAATGGTTTGCAAGTTGCAATTGACTTAGGGATCAAAGAATTAAAAGTCTTTGGAGATTCTGTACTCATAATTTACTAAGTTAATGGACAATGGTGAACAAAGGATCCAAAACTAGTACCTTATCAAAAATACTTGTCTCAACTAATTGAGCAATTTGATGATATGTCATTCTCCCACTTAAATCGAGGCAAGAACCAATTCGCGAATGCTTTGGCGACTTTGGCTACAATGACTAAATTGGAAGTCCACACCAATGTCCAACATATCCATGTAGAGCTGCAAAGCAAACCGATTTACTATGGCGGCGTGGAGATTGAGTCAGATGGCCAGTCCTAGTATCATGACATCAAAAGTATATTAAAAAAGGAGAATAGCCAGCTGATGCAAATGAGGTGAGTAAAAAGATAATTCGTCAACTGGCTATGGCCTTTTTCTTGAATGGTGAATTCCTTAAATAGAGGAATCATGATGGTACTCTCTTAAGATGTGTAGATGCCCTTGAAGCTAGCATAATGATAACTGAGATCCACGAAGGAATCTGTGGAACCCATGCTAATGGGCACATGATGTCATGCAAAATCCTAATGAGCGGTTATTACTGGTTCACCATGGAGAATGGATATATCAATTATGTTCAAAAGTGCCACAAGTGCCAAATGTATGCAGACTGAATCAATGCTCCTCTAGTTCCGTTACACAAGATGGTATCTCCTTGGCCTTTCTCAATGTGGGGCATGGATGTCATTAGCCCAATTAATCCCAAAGCGTCAAATGGTCATTGTTTCATTTTGATGGCAATAGACTATATTAAATGGGTGGAAGCAGTTTCGTATGCCAATATCACATAGAAGTTGTTCATCAGATTCATCAAAAGAGACATTATCTATAGGTATGGGATTCCAGAAAGAATTATCACAAATAATGCTCCTAACCTCAATGGTGTTGAAGTTTACAAGTTCTTTGAGACTTTCAAAATGAAGCATCACAACTCAGCTCCTTATAGGCCTCAAATGAATGGTACCATTGAAGCTGCAAATAAGAACATCAAGAAAATCATCACCAAAATGGTGCTGAATTACACAAACTGGCATGAAATGCTGCCATATGGTTTACACGCATATCATACCAACATATTGTCAAGCACAGGGATAATTCCTTTCTTATTAGTATATGAAATGGAAGCTATATCTCCTATAGAAGTGGAAATCCCGTCATTAAGGTGTTCTAATGGAGTCTGAGTTGGAAGAACCTGAATGGGTGAAGGCTTGATATAAAGAGTTGAACATGATAGAAGAGAAAAGACTGGCAGCTATTTGTCATTGCTAGTTGTACCAAAGTAGAATAACCAAGGCATTTTACAACAAAGTTCGCTCGAGAAAACTCTCCCCCAAATATTTGGTTCTGAAGAAAATCCTTCCCAGTCAGGAGGATGCACAATGAAAATGGACTCTAAATTATGAAGGCCCTTACATCGTGAAGCAGGCATTCTTAGGAGGGGCATTAATCTTGCAAGATATGGACAGAGAAGAACTACCTAGACAAGTCAACGTTGACGTAGTCAAAAAGTTTTATGCTTGAAAGAAAAGCCTGTTAGGTTGAAACCCCGGAAGGACAGCCTACGTAAAAAAAAAAAAAAAGGAAACGAAGTAGGAAAAAGAAAATGCTCGTTAAGTCAAAAACCCAAAAGGGCGGCCTAGGCAAAAGTTAGGGCAAATAATAAGCATTATCTCAAGCAACTTACACTGAGGCAATTTTCGGTGTTGAATTTGTCTTGTGCACCAAGTAGACCAAGACTGAAACTAGGGCAAGTTTTGGGGAAGGAAAGATCAAAGGCTCAACAACGGAGACAATGGCTGTAAGAAATCAATTGAATAAGCCACTAAGAACCAGAACTGGGGGCAAACTTTTACGTCTTTAGCAACCCTATTTTTCATGCGGTTTTGTTTCCTTCTTTCAAAACATTTTGTGTTATTATCCTCCAATGTACTAAACAATAAAAATATTCATTCAATTAATCCTTCCTTCCTTAAATGCATGTTTATTTATGATGTCTCAAGTAGGATAGATTTAAGTTTAAATTATATGACCTAATAATATTTATAGCAATACTTCAATAGTTTACAGTTAGAATAGAAAAAAAAAAGGACTGAAAGGAACAGAAAGGATCCCCAGAAGAAAGCAAAAGAGGCTTTGTACATGCTAAAGAGTTCGATGCATGAACTACAAGTTTGATCGGTTGAAGTCTTCCTCAAAGGCTATTTCATTTGGTTACAAATCATTTCACCAGGAACAAATGATGAAATTGATGATTTTACATATAACCAAAAAAAAAAAAAAAGTTAAGTTTTTAAATTTCTTGCCACTTGTTGACCCATGTCTAGTTAGTATCAAGCTTTTACTTTTCAGCCCCCATCAGTTTTTACATTTCTTGTCTACCCTCATTGGCTTTTGAATTTCTTATCAGCCCGTCGACTTTTGAATTTCCTGTTAGCCCTTGTTGGCTTTTGAATTTCCTATCAGCCCTCGTCGACTTTTGAATTTGTGTCAGCCCTCGTCGGCTTTTGAATTTGTGTCAACCCCCATCGACTTTTAAATTTCCTGTTAGCACCCGTCGGCTTTTAAATTTCCAGTCAGCCTCTGTCGGCTTTTAAATTTGTACTCAGCCCCCGTCTGCTTTTAAATTTCCTGTTAACCCCCGTCCACTTTTAAATTTCCAATCAACCCCGTTGGGTTTTGAATTTTCTATCAGCCTCCATAGGCTTTTAATTTTCCTGTCTGCCCTCGTTGCCTTTTACTTTTTTTATCTACCTCAGATGGCTTTTATATTTCTTGTCATTTGTGAATCCATATCAAGTTGTTCGTAAGTATTATCACTTCTTGTCATTCGTGAACTCATTTCAAGATAGTTAGCTCTTTTTCTTTTCTCCTTCTTCTCTTTGACTCATACACTGTTGATTTTCTGTGTTACATACTTTGCATTTGACTTTCTTGAGTGTATGTATTCTTTTGTTGTTTGGATTTAGGTTTTTTGCATTTCATGCCTTGCCAAACAAAATCAGTATTCATGTTTTTACTCATTCCTTATAAAAACAATATGTAAAACATAGGTTTTTCATATTCTCTTATAAGAAATGAGTAAAAAAAGACAACTGTAAACACTCGATTTTGTCCAGCTAATAAATAGAAAATAAAAAAAATTTACATATTTCGTAATTCAAACGAATTTCTTTTATAGTCTTTTCGTTTATTTCTTTTAAACAAAAAAAATTGTTCAGCCTATTTCCAGAAAAAGAAAAAGAAAATACGTCCCACCCATTCCCTTTATTGTTATTATTATTTTGTTTTAAAAAAATGTGTCATTTCATCTTTTTTAAAAAATAAATAATAAATACTAATAATAATAATAATTAAAAAAAAAAAAAGAAAAGAAAAAGGAAGAAGTGGCAGACATTACCCTTTATTTGATTACAGTGAGCTGGGGATCCCTATGGCCAACTTGTATGAAATGATGATCCATAAAATTTCGTTTTGCTTACATAGGGGAACGACTATATATAGATCCATAAGCAACAGAAGAAAGGGGAGCGATCACCATCTGATTACCATTTTCAGTTTCTTCTTAAGTGTTGGTTCTCAGATTCTTGAGGAATAGAAGAAAAATCGCATAAATTGAGAGATTGAAAAAGGAAAAGAGAGAGCTAGTCTTTGTTTGTGATTCCTGGAGAGTTGAAAAGAAACCATACAAGCTAAAAGGTGTGGAGATTTAAGAAAAGAGAAAGAATAGCTTCTTATGGTGTTTTTTTTTTATTCTCGTTATTCTAGTTTTGATCTTTTCAGCCACTCCTAAGTCACAGATCAGACAGTCACAACACAACTCTTCCATTTTTAGATCACGAAGCATGCACTCCACAGCAACACCAATCAAACACAAGACAAACCATCTTAGCCCCAAAATCACAAACCGAAACCTTTCAACAAAAAATCATAAGTCATAACCAAACCTATTTATAATATCAGCACAAACCAAACAGCAAATAAAAAAGACTCAAACCAAATCATCCTGTATTATCACAACCAACCAGGAGCAGAGCAACGTTCAACCCATAAACCAAGCCTTCAACCAAATTCAACAGCAAAACCCGAAAAAAAAAAAAAGAACAAAAAAAAAATAAGAAGGAAAAGTTCAGAAGCAGAAAAAGGGAGGAAGGCCGCAACCTCATCATGGCCTCCACCGCACTGTCGTGCCGCTCTTCACCCTGGCCTTCTTTTCTCTTCTCCACCTGTGCTTTGTGGCCATGCACCACTGTGTCGCTGCTCCCTTCTTCTTCCTCAGCCTCTTCCCTTCACAACCATAATTGTCGCGTCACTCCCACTCAAATCTACCTTCCAGCCGCTGTGTGAGCTTCCCCTCCCTCGCGCTCCCCTTCTACAGCCCTACCGCTGCGCACTAAACGTGGCAGACTGGCTCATCATGGCTACAACTCCCCACCACGCTGTACACTCCATGTGAGCTCCCTCATGCCTCGCGCTACCTCTGCCTTCGATCTCTCTCTCTCTCAGCCCAATCGCGCCGTCACATGCTTCACAACGTCGTATTCCCACACTCGCGAGGACCAGCCACGGTGACTCCACCCTTCACACCATGCCGCCACGCGATGCCTTCCTTTCCTTCCACCATAACCTCATGAGGCCCAATAGGGCACCCTATGTCCGCGGCCATCCCCCTCGATTTCCTCCCCTCCGCCGTGGCCTCTCTCTTCCTTGCATGGTCACCACTTCCACCTCTCTCTATGTGTATTTATGTCACTCTTTTAAAAAAGAATAGGGGATCTAGAAAATGCCCAAGCCCATGTTTTCATTTTTTTTGAAAACCAATTAATTACTCAACCTCTATTGCCAGTTCTTTTGTTTTTATTTTATTTTTTTTAGTTAGTAAGTTGCATGGGCAGGGGCTTCATTTTAATTTTTGTAAGTAGTATAGGTATGGGCTTTGTTTTCTTTCATGTGAGTTGCATAGATAAGAGCTTCGTTTTTTTAGTTTCATAGATTTGGGCTTTGTTTTAATTGTACCTTGTTGGGTGGTGATTTTCTTTTCTTAATAAAAATGATGACATTGAAATCCGATTTTTTTTTATTTTGCTTTTTTATTCTGTATTAATAAAAGTTTGGCCGGATCTTGCTACTATCTTTTAGTCTATGGTAGGTAGGACTCTTGATTTTTTTTTTGTCACAATAATTTTACCTATCTCTGTTTTTGTCCAAATTAATCGTATGTTTGTTATCTGTTCATGAATTAGCTTTATTAATTTATGTTGAGATTAGAGCTTGTTGAAAAATGTTCTTTTTCCAATAAATAAAAAAAATTAGCTATTTTTTTAAAAAAAATGTTGTTAACCTTGCAATGATCAATGATAGTGAATGAATAGCAAATATTATCTTTATTATTGTTGAATTATGATAGTTTATTGAGTAATCAAGTGCTAACTTGAATCCTATGAAAGACTGGATTTAGTTCTCAATAGAAAAATGTTTATTTTCTAAAAAAAATGCTTTATTAATTAATCAAAATCAACGAACACACAATATTTTTTACAGAACTACGTGATTTTCAGTTTCCTCTTACACTCGGGGATACATAGGAGTACACAATCCATATCAAGCCATTTAAGTGTAAATATACTTGTCTCGTATTTTCTTATTAAAAAAATAAAAATAAAAAATTATTTTAAAGGTTATTAATTAATTTGCACAACTTACTAAGGTACTTTTCAATGACAGGTGTATTAGGGGTACTATAGAATTAAGTTCCTGCCCTTCTCTGTGCATAATCGACTCCTGAATTCATGTTTGGTTTTTCAAAGGCCTTTTTTTTTATAATAAACTAGATTTTTCTTTTTTTTCTTCCGATTTAAATAAAGATGGTGGCAACTCCATTTCTAAGCAACTCTTTTTCGCCATCCCCTTGCGATCACGGTTGCGATACCCTCCCTAGAAAACATTTATTTTAAAATATTAACTTCAGCTTGATTTACTATAATTGCTAGGCATATTTTTATGGATTTTATGAAATTATTATGCTTTCAAGATTATGGACTTCTTTATTATGAATTTAGAATCTCAGCTATGTTTTATTGAAAAAATTATGTTGAGAGTGATTCATAATAATGGCCAGAAACATTTTTTGGTTGGTTTATGAAGTTCTTGCTTACAAGTCGGTAATCCATTTAACAAGATTTTTAGAACTCCAAATATGCTTGATTGTCAAATTATTAGAATTACATGAGATTTTTAGAGTTTTCGGGTTTATTTTGTTTACTTGCAAACTAGTTTTAGATGGTAATAATAAAGAAACAAACAATGAGTTAATATTGTTACGATAGTTAACCTTGATACCAAATTGTTCACTAGAGAACTAGCTCACCCCTTAGTTACAGTTTATAAGCCCTAGTTAGGTGCTTGTATGTTACCCTGCTCAGAAAGGGCTACCATTTGAGGTGTAATTGCTCGGACATGATGACAAGTGGATAGGAAATGGCTACCATTTGAGGTGAAGCTGCCCAGATGTGGTAGCTTGCAAATTACTACTTCACTTTCTTTACTAATTACTATTTATAAAAATGAAAATGTTTTTAATGAAGTCATATGATTTACCTCATCATAATCATGTATGTAAACATCAAAATGAATTGTGACGCATTTTATATATTATTATCCTATTGGTTATCCCAAGTGGGTGGTGGATGAGAATCCACTCACTGAGTCCGATGACTTACCCATCTTCCTTCCTTTTTACAGCTACAGTTGCAGAATCATTTATCGTTCAGCACCTATTTCAGTATACCATAGCTATTCCAATGGTGAGCTTTACTTTGCAGTGAAACTTAGACTAGGTGTAATGAGAAGGAGTATTGAGTGTAGGGAGTACCTTGTTATACAAAAGGAAGGTATTCCGAAGATGCAAGGTGTCCATGAACCCTGTGTCTCTATTGAATGATTAGTGAATAAGGAGTTTACTTGCAAGGATTGCACTAGAAAGTTAGCAAAGGCTTAGTGTAGTTAAAGTGTAAGTAGAACATAAAATTATACCTAGAATGTAATGTGGTATTTATAGAAAGGGCTTCGAAGGTGGTCAATTGAGTGAGGAACCTATATGCACTTCCATTTCCACATTCCCACGTTCTTCTTTGTAGAATAAGTGGTGGAAAGGCACACACTGTGATCATGTGGAAGCTCCTAATGTGTTTTATTAAACAAGGAATCCGACCCATGGCTTCCAAAGTCTTAGGCCACTACTTTGGATCAATAAGATTGGGTCTACCACGGATTCGAGCTCAATTCATACTATTATCCGTAACACTAGGGTTCTGTTACAGTAGAGTGCTCTAGTAAATATACAAGTAGAATCCGAACCATGCATTATGTTTTGAGATTATGTATTTATTTTCAAAGTTTATGAACATCCTAACATATTTTTAGATTTCAAGTATAAATTTGCAATGCGGATTATGGTTAAGTTATGTAATATACCAATTATATATTTATGCCTTGGATTTCAAGCTTTAATTAATTTGCGGATTATGACAATGGTTATGAAATGAAATAGTCTATGTTTTTATGTATTGCTGAAGCACATTTTTCATTTAACTAAGATAAATTCATGGCTATGTATGTTGAAATAATTCAGTTTTACGAATTCAAATATCATTTTTAATTAGAAAGAATTTGATAATGTTTTAGATAAAATTATGTTTTGAGAATGAAAATAATGTTAATCTATCCATATAGCAAGTCACGTTACCTACAAGGCTTACATTGGGACCCAATCCCTCACCTGCCAGTCATATTCCCAAATTGGATTGTAACAAACTGGTATCAAAGCCATAGGTTTTCTTGCATAAAACTGGAGCAAGTGTTTACAAATGCCATGGCATTTATGCAAATAGAATTACAGCCATAGGAATCAATGTAGTCTATCATTCCTTGGAACTCTTGATCAGATCTTATGTTTTCCCTTCTTCTTAGGTGAGCTATGCCACTTGTCAACCGCATCGCTATCACCATCACAGCAGCACCATGTCAACTAACACTAGTTGCATTTGGCGCCTTGAGTGGGCCATTCTAATCTTGATGAAGGTGCTAATTGAGTAAATTAGAGCAGGAGTGCATTAGTAGGGAGCATAACCAGGCATGACTAGCTCAAGTAGAAGTAAGCAATGGCCATAATCAAACAGGCCACGTCTTTAGTGCCCTCCCTAATGTAAGCTCCAAAACCCTTCAGAAAGCATTAGAGCTATATGTTTTGAATGACAACAAAATCAATGTAAAGAAAATGATTTGAAAAACAACTAATATCTACCTTGAGTTTCTTAACTAAGCATAACAGGTATTTTCGAATTGCATAACATGGACTTAAACGAGAATATTTTCACTTTACATGTGCAAACATATTTTATCTTGTGTTAAGCGATTAATCCTAATAGAAGTGAACATTATATCATGTAAAGTACATTTACATGCATCAAGGATTGAAGTAAATCAAGTCAAGAACAAGAAACTAAGGCACAGGACTTTAAAAAGTAGCACTGGATATCAGAAATTACATCAAGAATGAAGATATCATGCAAAATTTGAAAGCAACGTGTTACACAATCTTCAATCATCATGATCGCAATTATTTCATTATCATAAAGATTAGATTTAAGATTAGAAGACAAAATTTGCATCAAGGAACTGATAGCGCACATTAGAAAGTTCACTTCACTGAAAAGGTGGGAAATTTTGCATTTTGAAATTCAAATAGAAAGTCAAACCCAGTTTTAGACTAGCACGTCATCTCTTCAGCCCCTTTTGGTCAACTATTCCAGCTTCTAGAAGAAGGAGTTTAGAAACCATGATCGGAAAGTAGAAAAGTTGTTTATGAAAACATCAACCTTTCAATGGCTTCTGTAAAAAGCTCTGACACCAGATGAGCTACTCATCTAGACTACGTTTCCAAGACACAAACAGATGGTCAACACGTGTCACTTGGACAATATATCAATGGTCACAAAGGGAGGCCATCTACAAACAAAGATGTTAAGCTTTGAAGAAATAGATTTGACTATCACAAGAGCAAAAACGCTACAAAATCTTTCCTCATCTATTCTGTGAAGTTTATTACTTCTTGTAATTAATTCCTTTGTTCATAAAATCTTCTTTCTAAGTTCTTAGATCGTTCATACGTTCTTCTTAGGAAGAATTATTAGAAACAAGTCACTTAAGTTATCTCAGCATTATTCATTGTATATTTGTAAGGAAACTTGAGTGTAAGGTAGTTTGAGTGGCAACCCAAACACTAAAACTTTGTATCCTTGATCCAGTAGTGATCGGTGTAAAATAGCTTGAAAAGACTACGGTAAAACTACTTGCAATGTAACAGTAAAAGCGTTCTTGCCTGCTTATGATTCAGCTTGGAGAGGCTGATGAAAAACTACTCGGTTCAGCTTGAAAAGATTGGTAAAGAACTACTTGGTTTGTTATAACAGGGGTTGTCTACTTGTCATAGGTTAGAGGAAGGCTATTGTAAAGACTATCCATTTTTTTCTTTCTCAGGTTAAGAAAGGTTAGTAAAACTCAATGGTTGCTGAGAACTAGATGTAGACAGGTGTTGGCTAAACTAGTATAAAACCCATGTGCAGTATTTTCTTATCCTTTATCTTTTCACTTTCATTGTTTAACTACACAAAAAAATATCTATTAAAGTTTACTATTTCAGTTTATCTACTACTAACATCCAATTCAGAAAGTCACTTTCTGAATCTTTTAACCGTGTTTCCACTGCACTTCAAGCTTCACGCTTGATGTTATTTGTTTTTTGTTTCAATTTTCAAAAGGTTTAGAAAATAAAAGCACAATTCAATGCCCCTTCTCGTGTGCTTTTATACCTACACCTAATACATCCCCCTGCCTCGCAATATCATAATTAAAACATCAGTTAATCGGGATGTCAAGGTTCAAGACAATCCAGCATGCTCAAAGGACGCGTCAAAACTATAGGAAGTGCCATTTGGGGAGATGTTTGATGGGGATAACCGAATGTTACAAGTGTGGGCAAGAAAGGCATAAGAAGAAGGATTGCCCACTATTCCAAGGAGGCATAAGTCAAGGGTTGGTGTAACTGACACCTAGACACAATCCCTTAGCCTACTAGCTGGAGATGGAGCAGCCATTCTTGGAGACGAAAATTCAGACAGGAGCATTCCATGTAGTGGGAGTTCAAGCAACAGGGGTCAGCCGTATTCCTCGGTATTAGCATGTTAGCATGCCCCGACAGTAAACCTAGGGATGATAGGTAAGATCATGATGGAACCACAAATCAAACATGTATGAGTCTTATGGGAAGGTATTTGTTTCTTATTTATTGGTTATTCTATGCAACCTTTGATGCTATGAACCTTGGCTATGTCATGTTTCTAAAACATGCCATGCTATGTGAAATGTGTAAAAAAGAAAACAATTGAGCTTTTACATGATATGGGTATGGTATACATGTGGGATGTGTTGTCAGCATGTCATAAGATGTTAGGTGGGAATGAATATTACTTGTAGCCTGCATGCATGCTTATCGCATCGAAAATATGATAAAATCTGCTCAACTATATGCCAAAGCTAAGTATCTATTTACCTGTGCACTAAGCAAAGCTAAATATGATAAAATCATTGATTGTGACATAGCAAAGGAAATATGGAACAGACTACTCATGTGGCACGAAGGAACTAATCAAGTTAAGGAGACAAAGATAAGTATGTTAGTCTAGCAATATGAAATGTTTAAAATGACAAATCAAGAAAGTATTGATGACATGACCACAAGGTTTATGCATATCATAAACCAATTAAAAGGTCTTAGCAAAATATATTCTAACTCTGAGTTAGTTAGAAAAATCTTAAGAAATCTCTCTGTGAAGTGATTGCCAAAAGTAACAGCTATTACTGAAGCCAAAGACCTTCAAACCCTCGGCTTGGATGCACTCATTGGGTCACTCAAAACCCATGAGGTAGTGCTAGCATAAATGCATGGTGAATCCATAAGAAAGAACAAGTCCATGGCCCTAAAGTCATCTCATCATAAGTCAAGTAAAGGAAAAGCAATGAAAGTTACTGAAACCTCTAATGATGAGGAAAAATTTGATGATGACTCTGAAAATGAGATGGAGACGAGATCTCCATGTTAGAAAGACAGATGTCAAGAGCTTGGAAAGGCAAGCTAAAAAGAAGAAAAGACATCAACCTAAAAAGCAACAAGAAAAGCAAAGTGAAGCTAGAGAGCATCACTTGCTTTAACTGTGGAGAAAAGGGACACTTCAGACCAAAATGTCCTAAACTTAAAAGTCTACAGAAGAAGTTCTTCAACAAAAAGAAAAGAATGTTGGCAACGTGGAGTGACTCTGATAAAGAAAAGGAAGGATTAGAAAGCCACGATGAGCAATAAGATGTAGCCAACCTATGCTTTATGGCTAACTATGCCTCAAAAGATGAATCTGAGGTAAATAACTCTGACTCCAATCTTTCTTATGATGAATGAATGGCCTAATATGAAGAACTGCTTGAAAATTCTCAAACACTTTCTTCTCATTATCTTAATTTAAAAAGAAAACGTCAAAAAGTTGTTTCAGAACTTCAAATGGCAAATTCAGAAGTTTAGAAACTAAGGAATGAGAAAGAAGAATTGAGAAAGGAAAATGAAGTTTCAAATACTAAGATCAAAGCCTTAGAAATCGAAGTTTCCAAAAAGAATGCAAAAAATCATAAAATTATTTTTAAACTGTAGAAAACATCAAAGCTAAAATCTGACCTAGAAAAAATGGTAAGTGGCTTAAAAAACCTTGAGCTAATGCTCGGGGGTCAGAGACCATATTTTCAAACAATTGGGTTGGGATATGAAAAAGTGGAGGATGAGAAAGGAAAGGCAACACAGCCAAAAGGTATAAAAGACAAAGTCCCTTGCACTTTCCGTTATAAATGGTGACATTCATCTGACAAATGCTTCATGAGAAAGAATTTAGTCAAACAATTTGGAAAACCTTCCTCCAACACGACTAACCCAAAGGGACCCAAAAAAGTCTGTGTACCTAAATTAAAAAATACGTTTGTTTCAGGTATGCCTGAGAACACATGTGGAACCTGACAACAAGTAGTACATGGATAGTGGCTACTCCAAACATATGTCTGGATCCATAAGATGGTTCAGAAATCTACAACCAAAAAACTCTAGATTAGTAAAATTTGCTGATTGAAGTAAAGCCAAGGTCACAGGCATTGGAAATGTTCATAAGAATGATTCTCACTAAATCTCCGATATGTTGTTTATTGATGGTCTAGCTCATAACTTGTTAAGTATAAGTCAATTTTGTGATCAAGGTTTTAATGTTATTTTTAATACTCATGCATGTAAAATAGTAAGTCCCATATCAAGACAAGTCATATTATCTGGCAAGAGGCATGATAACACGTATATGTTGTTCTTGGATGACCTTTGAGATCAAGATGTAAAATGTCTTGCATCCTTCATAGATGAAAAGTTGTTATGGAATAAAAAGCTTGGGCATGCTCATATGAAGCTTATTTCTGAACTATATCAAAAAGAGCTAGTTAAAAGCCTACTAAAGATCAGACTTGACAAGGATTCAACTTGTGATTTCTGTGAGAAAGGTAAGTAAACCAAAGCTTCTTTCCATAACAAACATGTGATATCAACCACTAAACCACTGGAGCTCTTACTTATGGATCTCTTTGGTCCAACCAAGACTACTAGACTTGCTGGAAAAAGAAACTATCTTGTCATTGTGGATGACTTCTCCAAATTTACATGAGTTATTTTCCTGGCTTCTAAGGATGGGGTAGTTGAAAGATTTAAAGTTTTTACAAAACATATTTATATTGAAAAGAATTCTCAAATTGTTTCCATCAGATCTGATCATAGAAGAGAATTTGAAAATCACATTTTTGAAGAGTTTTGTCAAAAACATGGCATCCTTAATAAGTTTTCTACACTTAGAACTCCCCAACAAAATGGGGTTGCTAAAAGAAAAGATAGAAGGTTGTAGGAGATAGCCAAAACCATGCTTTTATAAAATGGTTTATCAAAATGCTTTTAGGCAGAGGCTATGAACACCTTTTATTATATACAGAACATCATCTTTCTAAGATCAATCCTCAAAAAATACTCTCTATGAGCTATGGAAGGGTAGAAAACCCAACATTTCATACTTTCATATCTTTATATCATCATGTTTTATATTAAACACTAGGGAAAAACTTGCAAAGTTTGATCCTAAGTCTGATGATGGCATTTTTCTATGATATTCTTCTGCCTCTAAAACTTACAGAGTATACAATAAAAGAACGATATGCGTTGAAGAGACAATTCATATCAAGTTTGAAAAGCTCAAGAAAGACCTTGATGATGACCATAATGAATTGGAAGAATTTCTTGAAAAAGTAAGTCTCAAAGGAGAAAGTAGGCTCCATCCTCAGCAAGTAGGCTCCAGAAACGCCAACTCTTCACAAGGTCAGCTTCAAACACCAAATCCATCAGAAAGTAGTAACTCTGATCATGAAGAAGAGCAACTTGAAGGAAAAGGAGAAGTTGAAGGATCTCATAAGTACAGAAATTACAAAGTAGTTTCTGATCTAAAGGCAATTTCTCATAATAGAGTCAGTGGAGATATTTCTAAGGGAGTGAAAACCATATCGTCCCTAAGAAATACATCAAATTGTGCTTTCATCTCCACCATTGAACCTGTATGTATTGAAGAAGCTTTGAATGATCAAAGTGTGAACTCCAGAACGCTTCAGAAAGTATGAGCTTTATCATTTTGAATGACAACAAAACCAATTTAAAGAAAATACTCTGAAGAATGACTAATGGCTGCCTTGAGTTTCTTGACTAAGCTTAACAAGTAGAATTCCAAAATTCATTATACAGACTTAAGCGAGAATAATTTCACTTTGCATGTGCAAACATGTTTTATCTCATGGGAAGAGAATAAGCTTAAACGAAGAAAAAATTATATCGTGTAAATAATGTTAATATGCATTAAGGAATGAAGCTGATCAATACAAGAGCAAGAAGGCCAAGGAAATTATCTTCAGAAAGTACACTGAAAAATGATGAAATCATGCCAACTTTGAGAGTAACATGTTATTCAATTAATAATAATCATAATCGCAAATTAATCCATATAAAAGAGCCAAGATTGAAGACTAGAAGATCGAAGAAAGATTAAGAGATTAATTACACCATCAAAAAGCTTACTAAACTGTGGAGCACAGAACACTAAAGGAAATGGAAGGAAAATTCGAATTTCAAATTTCAAATCTTGAATCAGACCCAGTTTTATAACTGATATGTCATCTCTTTTGCCTAATTGATTCATGATCCTAGCTTCTAGAATAAGGAGTTCAGAAACCACAATCAGAAAGTAAAAAGAAAGAGCACATCAGAAACTTCTACAATACAACGGCTTCTACAATCAATATGACAAGTCTATCAGCCCATCTCTCTAGACTAACGTTTCGAGACACAACTGATAATCTACAAGTGTCACTTGGAGATTTGATCAAAGGAAACGGTCATAAAGAAGGACCCATATAAATAGAGATGCCACACATGAATGCTAATGAGAGAGTTGAAGATACAAGAGTGAAAACTCCGGAAAAATCTCTCTACACTTCCTGTGCTGTTCATCATAACATGTAATCAATCCTCTTGAAGTGTAGAAAATCTTCTTTTCATGCTTTGTAATGATTTATATACTCTTCTTAGAAAGAGATGTGAGAAAGAAGTCGCTCATGTTTTCCAGGTCTGTATTATTGAATATTTGTAAAGAAACATAGATGTAGGTTAGTTTGAGTGGCAACCCAAACACATAACCTTTGTAATCTTGATCCGTTAATGATCAGAGTGAGACATAGCTTGGTTCTTGATGATATGCATATAGTAAGGCTGAAATGGAGATATCAATGTCTATGTTAAGGTTAAATGAATATTAGACACAATCTAGTTTGACTCTCTATGCTTTGAAATAGATGCAATGAAGTTGTAATCTTTTATGTTACATGATTATAGCTGGTTTGTGAATGAAAATGGAAATATTGAAATTGAATTACTTATATGAAACATAAAATAATTAGACGCCTATGTCCTAAGTAGTTTGGTTTTTTACTCAAGATGAATAAATTCATTGAGTTTATTAACATGTATATGAAGAACGTACGTTCCTCACTAACCATGCATGCCAACTATATGAATAAGACTTAGATTAAGATTTTCCATTTTTAGTTGTGACTTGGTAACATGTCTTGTAAGTGTCGTGTAACGCTCGGGGACAAAGGCGAGGAATGATCATCGGTGCAAAGAGAGCACAGACAAGGAGCGGCTCCTCACAAGGCCTTCTAAGCGGATGGATACATGAATGAATTGATTACACACCCGAATGAGAGGGATCTTAGGAATATATAGGTATGGGACTATATAGTTGAGGATGGCTTATATGAATCGATTTGTACAACCTATACCAACAAGATGCATCTTATTTTTGGTAGCCCTTCACTAAAGAACTCCATGGTTAAGCGTGCTTGACTTGGAGCAATTTTGGGATGGGTGACCTACTGGGAAGTCTTCCTAGGAAGCATGCAAGTGAAGACAAAGTATGCTGAAAAGACCCGTGTTGGTTTATGGGGACAGTCTTCAATCCATAAAGTAGTATGGGTTGTTACATGTTGTAGTTGATCCAATAAAATAATTATTAGCGTACTAAATTGTCTATCCAACATGCATGCTTGTTGGTGATTTCTTTTAATAGGAGAATTAAAAGGTTTATGCTAATGTTGGCTTACATGTTGGCTCGTACTAGGATAACAACTTGTTGCCTAGATTTCTTGCATTCACTATAAGAAATTCATGGAACACAGACAGATTTACAAATCTATTTTTTAAGCTTGATAGATGAATTCTTCTATTATAGATGAATTTACAGATGAAAACAAGCTATCTGTTATTTTCAGGTCTATAATGTTATAAATAAATTTTCTAATCCATCTGTATATTTAAGATGGATTTTTTTGTCTTTACCATTATAGACAAAATTTTTGGTTAAAAAAATGGTACAAAATTAGCACATTATAGAAGGATTTTGCCGTCTATGGATGGAAAAATTTGTCTGTAATGGACAAAAAGAATAGTGCAAAAATTTGACCATTACAAATAGATTTTACCATCTGTATTCTAAAACTGAAAAAAAAATGAAAAATACAAATACAAATCCATATGTAATTTTGTCGGTAATAATCAGAAATGAAATTAAAAAAAAGGTTTTGTTTTCTATCTAAAAACCGTTTGTATTAATTTTTTTCTTAAAATGCAGACCAAAATTATTAATAATTAGGGCTAATTATTACTAATTATCATAGCAATCGATAAATATAGGAAAATATATTAAATAAAAATTCCAAATTCTAAATACCATTTAATAAATACATAACATTAAATAAAGTAAAATGTCATAATAATAATAATAATAATAATAATAATATCAAATATAAAATAACAAAGTCTACAATAGTAGATAAATGATCACAAGTACTTGGTGTCATGAATATCTGACTCCCCATCATCATTGTCATCATTGTCATCATCATATGATCATCATCACCATCAAAGAAGGAGGAGGAATCCTGCATTGCCCCAAAAATAGGTGGTGCTGGAACTAATGGGGGAGGAAAAAAAGGCATAGAGCTACTCACTATCATTAGCTCAAAGTATGCATGCATTTGCTGCATCTGTATGTATTGCTACTACACCTCCTTCTACATCCAAGATGCCACCTTTTTCTCCATCTTCTTTGCCTATTTCTTCTTCCATGTGGCCACTTTTTCTTCTACATCTCCTCATTTTGCTTATGCAGCTCCTCATTTAGGCATGGACTTGAGTGTGGACCATGTCTTCCACCACCTTAAAGGCATCCTTAGTCATAGATATAGGGCACATCAATTCCGTAAAGTGACCCCCATGCCATAAATGTGACCTTTATAAAGGCTGGCCATCATCTCTAACCATAGGGCCTCCTTATCAGTGGACTCTAGCCAGTAGAGGCAGCTTCTAGTCTCTAAACGTACTTACCCTAAATTTTAAGCCAGAAAACTAACTTAATTAGAAATATAATTAGTAACTATACTCAAATAGATAGTCTCGGAGCATGGATAAACACCAAGTTAGCTCCATAACCATTCTAAAAGCTGCAATGCTACATGTTTTGAGTGATAACATGACCAATTTAGAGAAAATATTTTGAAAAAGAACTAATATTTTCTTTGAGTTTCTTAAAGTAACAAATAGGTCCTATCATGTTAGCATATACGTTCTTAAAACAAAAATATGTTCACAGGACATGTGCAAACATATTTAATCTTATTTAAAGGTATTGGGACTTATTAAAAGTGAGAAATATATAGTGGAATGAATGAATACATTCTCAAAGTATTGAAGAAAATTCTCAAGAATAAGAAACCAAGGTTCAGACCTTTAGAAATTAGCACATAACTTCAAAAAGTATGTTTCAGGTGAAGATTCCTATCCAACTCTCCAACAAGTGCATACTATGACCTTTAATCAATATGATCACAATCATAACATCTTCTACAAGCTCTGTTTGGAGATTGGAAGATCAAAGAAATTTCAGGAAACTGATACCACACTTCAGAAAGCACGTTTCACATTGAAACAATGCACTTTATAGGAAAATAAGGGAAATTTGACATTCAAATTTAAAGTCAGAACCAGTTGTAGACTGACGTGACATCTCTTCTACTAACTTGGTCAACTATCCTAGCTTCTAGAAAGGAAAAGCTTAGAAATCTCATTCACAAAGTAAAAAGTAGTTTCTGAAGATGACCTTAGAAACCACTATTTCACAACGACTTCTGCAACAACTTTGACAGCAATGAGCTACTCCTCTAGACTGCATTTCCAAGATACAAAAAGATGATCAACACTTGTCACTTGGACAACAAATCAAGGGCAATGGCTACAAATGCAAATCATCTATAAATAGAGAAATTATGCTTACAATGAAAGACTTTTTGGCTGAATAGTGCTAAAATGCTAAAGAAATCCCTCCTCATCCTTTGCAAAGTTCATTACTTCTTGCAATCAATTTCTTGTTTGTAAAAATATTCTTTCTACGTTCTTAGTAGATTATACATTCTTCCTAAAAAGAATTACAGAAAGAAGTCATTCAAGTTTTCTCAAGTCTGTTATTGTTCATTTTTAGGAAACTTGAGTGTTGGTTATTTTTAGTCATAAACCTAAACACAAACCTTTGTTACTCTGATCTAGTAGTGATCGCAGTGAGTTATCTTGGAGAGGCTAAGCAAAGACTACCTGTAACATGATAGTATGAGTGAACTACTAGTCATGGTATTAGCTTCGAGAGGCTAGTCAAAAACTATTAGGTTGTGACAGTAGAGTGAGCTACTAGTCACTTGTAAGAGCTTGGAAGGTTATGGTAAAGACTATCCAACTTTCTTTAGTAGAGAAAGGTTTTTAGTGGAACTCAACGGAGGTTGAGAACTAGAAGTAGGAAGGTTGGCTAAACCAGTATAAAAACATCTGTGCAGTATCCTCTTCTCCCTAAACTTTCTTTTAGTTTATTGCTATGTGCTTGTTATATTGTCTTTTTTGAATTATTGCTTATACATGTTTTTATTATGTTGCCATAGATCAGAAAGTTACTTTCTGATGCCTCTAACACTGTTTCCGCTGCACTTCAAGTTTGATACTTGAAAGTCATTCTTTAAGCATTTTCAGAAAAAGAAAAGAAAGAAAAGGTGAAGCACGATTCAAGCCCTCTTCTCGTGCATTTTTCTACCTACACCCTATATTGATTTATCATGCTTGTGGGTATGTGTCCCGTAAACACCTCTCTTTGCGTAGATGGTCTCTTTAGTGTATTTTCCAGCAAATCCACATATAATTAGTAAACAATTGTGAATATGATTTTTAATAGACTAATCAAATTCAATTAAGAAACTAATGAATCGATCACTAACCAAATTGATCTTAATGCTAGCCAATGTAATGGAGCCACCAGTATGTTATGAGCCATTTTTAGTACATGGCCTATTCGCCTTGCTCTTCAAAGAAAGGTGTTGAAACTTTGGTGTACACTAGTATTCTTGCAAGGCGCACAGGAAGGCGGGTGCTATCCAATCTACAGCTAATGGATCTTGATAGATCTCTTTGTACATCTACCATAATCGATTTGCAGTGTGACTTTTCCAGGCCTTGACTATCATTTTCTCATCTACGAAGGGAATGATAAAGTGGCTCTACATGAATAGAAATTAGTTAATACATGTAAAACATTAGAGTTAAAATAAGACTTTAAATTAATCAATTGATTTTATTACCTTCCAATCCCTGTACCACTCATCCCTTGTTTTTCTAGGCACCTTACCAAATGAGATAAGGTGCATCGTACATTTTTTTAATAATATCAGTAACCTAGTGGATACCCTTCTGGGTTGGATACCAACTGTACACATGAAAATATATAAAAGATAACGACAAGCATAAAATAAAAAAATCATAAGTTAGCATTCATATAAAATAAATTCAAACAACTTATACTGTAAATCTCTTACCAAGTGCATCCATCCATCTCAGAGTAGGGAACAGTCATGAAGGTGCCTATGTCTGTGATTGCTTCCCAAAGGATACAATAGTAGCAATGGTACTATCCTTGTGCACTGTGTATGGGACACATGGCAGATGTAGTCATCTATGCAAGTTGTGAAGCATGCTATACTGAAAGGGGAAGAGGCACATACCCAGGGTTGGGTACCATGATGTACTACTCATGTCCCTTGAGTTAGATGAATTCACTCCAACTAGTGTAGAGGTGGAAACCGAGGCGGTTTGTAACATATTCCTAAGTACAATATCATCCTTAAGTCATGATATTAGACTTAGGAGTTGTTACTTATAATTTAATTAACCTTACTTAAGTATTTATAATAAATGTAATCGAATCGTGCAATAACTAATTCACAATTCTATTAAAATATATAATAGAGAAACAAAGTATTTATTGAACACAAGTCCAAATACAAGAAAAAGGCTCTTCTATGAACCTTGATGTACATCTGTCTACAGCATCATCCTTACAAACACACAGACACACACAAAACAAAGTAAAACTAATATGAGGCTTCAGCTGCTAACCTACCAAAAATCAATTTCTTCCATAATAGAAGCCTCATTATTCTCTGGAGTAATCTAGAGATGGCACAGGAACACAAAACATAAAAGTGAGAATTGAGAGATATTCAGTAGGGCATGCCCAAAATATACAAAAAATCCATGTCATCGTCCCAACCACTTTGGTTTATTAAGAAAATATGATCAAGCAACACATATCAATGGTTCATTTTAATGTTCAAAATCATTTTTTCGAAGTAGGTTTCTTTTAAAATTCAACCACTATAAACACATATATCATAATACTCAAGATCATAGTAAACCATCTTATTCAAATAACTCAATGTAATATGAGTATGCATATGATAAATGCAATGACTGTCTTTAGTGAAATTATCTTTACATGTTCTTGATATGTCAAAGGGAATCTCACATACATCTTCCTCATCTTTATGTCTTTGGTATGTAACACCCCAATTTTTCTGTTTGAGCGAAAATGACCAAAATGCCCCTGAGGTCATTTTTACCCGGAATTCGAGGATGGCCGACCCGGCGGTCCTCGAAGGGTCAACTCAATGTTTGAAAGGGGTTAAACGTGTTGTGACTGATAACAGAGATGAAAATCTCATTTTTCTGAACTTTTTGCTCAAAATGACCAAAATACCCCTATGGCGTTTTACGTGGGTATAAGTGTTGTTTGAGCCCGGATTCTTTCCCGGGAGTTCAGAATGCTAATTATATGTGATTAATTATAATTGTTTAAGTCAGGGTGGTCCTGGATAGTTTTTGTGTAAAATTACCATTTTGCCCCTGAAATAGTGCATTTCAGGCCTAATGACGTGATTAAAGAAACCAAAACAATATTAGGCTCTAATAGAAGATTAATTAATTTCAGTGATTAATCTAGAGTCAAAATAATTTATTAAGGTTAATTAAAATCTAAGATTGCTTAGATAAAATTAAATCTCTTTCTTAAAGTCAAGATTCCATGTCATGGAATCTTGAATAGTATTTTCTCTCTCCAATTCCTTAAATTAATTAATTATGTTTGTGATTGATTACCTTATAAAATGAGTTTTGATTTCACTAATGAAGCAAAAACACTCCCTAATCATGTCTTGACACCCTTAATTACTTATTTCCTTATCTAAAACACTTATTTACAAACCCCTAATCAAAAGCCTAATCAAAGACACACCTAAACACACGTCTAATCCACATTTAGGAAAAACATTTCCTTCGCATGGCTGCACATCATGACCGGCCACTCCTCCTCCAAATTGTCACATGTTGATTCATTCAAACACTCAAAGAACCATGCCTACACTATGCCTTGAAAACACCTAGCCATGCCTCCAACCTTACCTTTGAATGACACTTTGAGGAGATATTTTCACCTCCTTATGGATGCATTATCCGTGGTCTCTCCCCCTCATTCATCTCTTCATGTTTCAATTCTCTATAAATACACATCTTGGGTGAACTTGGTTCCATTTGCTCATTCTCTAAATATTGTCTTAAGAGTTCATTGAAGTTTCTTCTCTTTTTCCTCAAGAACTCAACAGTTCTCTTTTTCTTTCATTTCCTTTATCTTCTTCATCTTCCTCAAAGAACCACCTCCTTATAACCTCAAACCACCACACAACCAGTATAGATCTTCATTCAAACACATAAGCTTTCATCCTTACCCACAAAGCTCACACAAAAATATTTCCTTCCTTTTTTTTCCTTCTTGGCCAAATACACATATCATCTTGGAGAAGAGTTTCTCTTCTCATTTCCTTACAACAACAAGCTCTTTTCTTCATAACAAGAAACACTACTTGGTAGGGATTTTGTTTTAAAAGTTTTTATTTCTTTCTTTGATGTTGGTTATGAACAAGTTCTTTAGTTTCTCTTGGTTTAAGCTCTTTTTCTTTCTTTTCACTTTCAGCCTTGGAGCCTTGCTTTTTAAAGAAAATGTTCGCTTGATGATGAGAGTTCAAGATAATGATCATGAGATTATCACTTGTGTAACCTCTAAAGCTTGAAACTTGGCCTTTGGACCAAAAGGTGTTTCGGTTTTTCCTTTTCTTTCCTTGTCTTGGTTTTGATTTTGAAGTGTGATTTTCGTTGAAAAATAACTCAATGATGAGAGCACATGATGGTGGTGTTAATGTATCACTAAGTCATGGTCTCTAGAGTCTCAAAGGTTGCTTTTTCTTCTTGTTTGGCTTCGGCCTTGTTTCCTTTCCTTCAAGCTTTTGGGTTTTGTTTTAAGGAATATTGTTAGTGGATTTAGTTCCTTAAAGTCCATTTCCTTGAGCTTGATGATGAAGTTCACACCACAAGGTTTCCTTGAAACCTTGGTATAAAGAACTCTAAAGCTCACTTTGTCTTGTCAATATAAGTTTGGGCTTGAGGCATATGTTCCTTTAAAGTCTTGAATGGGCTCTAGTAAAGATAAAAATGAACTTGCATCCATGTTTAAATTTAATGTCTTGCATATCATGTTTACTTTCCAATGCCATCACTAAAACCTCAAGAATAAAGAAATGAACTTGCACTCTCATGTTTAAATTTCAAGCTTTGCATTTCATGTTTATATTTCAAGTTATCACCTAAACTTTAAAGATAAAGATGAACTTGCATCTCATATTTACTTTAAAGTTCTCACTTTATTTTTATAATGAAGAATAAAATGAAGTGCATAGCATGTTTATGTTTTTGCCATCACCTAAAGATTCAAGAGCTCAAAGACTTGCCCTTTTTATCTCAAGTAAAGTTTGGAAAATGGAAGCATTCCATGAATATAAGATTCAGCCATGTGATGATGATGGACTTAGCATAAGTTTCATTTACACAAAGGCCAAAAAACTAGGTCTTAAGATCTTCTTAAGCATAGGAATAACTCAAAGAATACTGAGTATGATTTTATGATTTAAAACTCACTTAAGAATTATTTAAAATGGCTACTGCCTTAGTAGTATGTTTTTATTATTTTAATGTAATAAATTAGTTTTCAAAAGAATTTTAGAAGTCCTAAAATGATTCCAAGGAAAACTAGTAACTTATATGTATTAAAGATGTGATTTTATGTGTTGTTTTGAATTAAACATTTTGGTTATTGCCTTGCTATGTTGGCTGCTGTATGATACTGTTGTGATGTGTTAGAATGTGTAAAAATTATGTTGATTTGAAGTAGAAATTATTTTATGAATGTTAGGAAAAACTAATAACTAGAAAGGACTATGAATGTGAGTTTTAGAACCCTTAGAAAACAAGATTATGGGTGTTCTTTTAGGATGATTAAATTCATAAATAAAATTGTTTTAGAATTGTTTAGAAATGTAGGATTAATTCCTAAAGGTAGTAGTAATTAATTTTAGTACCTTAGGGAAAGTTGAAACTTAGAAAGGGTTCAAATTGTGGCTTCTAGAATCCCGTAATAGAATTATATTAATTATGTCCAAACTGCCTAAGGCTATTTGGTATTGGTCATAAGCATAAAAATTAGTGAGAATTATTAGTTGTGATCCCTTAAGTGCATAAAAGACTTATATCAGATGTTAGGTTAATCAAATCGTAAGTTTAAGTCCTGTAAGGATCAAAAGCATAAGATACTGTAAAATAGAGAAGGTAATGAAGGTTAGTATAATAAAGGAATGTATGTTTATTTATGAGTTGCTGAGAGCATAGCATATGTATTAGTTGAGTCCGATCCTTGATTTCAGCACATTGGTTAGGAGCATGTTTATCTTACAAAAGAATTAAGATTTTTTTTATGTGTTGATGGGTGTGCTATGAGAAGGTGTTTATATGGCTTTAATAGCTTATCATGTTCATGAATTGATGTTGAAGTGTCTGAATTATGAGTTTATGTGGCATAAAGCAAATTTGGAGAAAATTGGTGTATAGCCGTCATGTTGCCAAATTTTCGCCAAATTTGTGGACTTAGAAAGTTATTTGAAATGCATTTATTATTGCATGATATGGATGGGGTTTAAAGTGATATAATGATATGGGGAAATGATCCCCTAGACTCCCCGAATTAAATGTTATGTTATGAGGGGTGATCCGCTAAAAGACTTAAAGTGACATAAGCTATGTGGAAATGACCCTCTAGATTCCTTGAATTAAAAGTTATGAGAGGTTATTCACAAAAGGAAATGACCCTATAGACTCCCCAAATTAAAGGTTATGATAGGCAATCCTTAAGCCCCTTAACCCACACTGCGAGAGTCAGGATATATACTTATCTTAGGAGAAGCAGAAACTAGTGATGACTAGTTAGGTATAAGCTCATCACCTAGAAATTCTCAAAAGAGAAGAGTTATTAGGGTGGCCCCATGATATAACGAATGATGAATGTAATTTCACTTAAGCAAGGGAAAAGAGAAAGAATTTCAGTAAAAGTTATATGCCTCTTGATGCCACTTATATGAGTATGTTTCTTTATGACCTGTTCAAGTGATGTTTGCATAATGTTTCTGCCATACAATCATACTATGATATACTGTATTCATAACATCAAGATTCATGCTAAAACAAATGGACCTTGGATAATTATGTTTAAAACCTAATAATGAACCTTATGCTTGCTCACCTTTTTAATAATAAGCCCAAGATTCCTGAAGACATAGATGATGACACTAGGATAGGAGGATTTCCCCTACTGAGATTCTTTATTAAGATTCTCACTCCCTCTATCTTTCTTTCTTCCGATTACATCTTTAGAGGGCAATGGCTTCATTCGTGATTTTCATTGATACCCCAGTGTGGGAGGTGCACTACAACCCAGACCACCGCTCATATCACTTTGAGGGTCGCTATGCAGTATGCATTTTTGCATACATGGGACGCCCCTTTGCCTACCCGGTTTCTAGCTTCAGGTTCACCCTGACTTCCTCCTATGGAGATGACTTGATCTTTGAGCGTACTCAACCTCATGCTGAGCAGACTCGACGTGCTCGCCCCGCCACTTCGGTAGTCCACGATTTCCCTAAGTACGTTCCCTATTCGAGGCACTCAGAGACCAACCAGTCAGAGGACTCCCCCACACACATCTACTCGGAGCATTCTGCACCTATGGCACCCATGGACATGGGTAGAGGCAATGAGGACATAGTGACCCAGCCCAAGCTAGCTCGATGACCAAAAATGCACCCACGTCGCGGAGGCCATATTCGTCCCCCGTTCCACCTGCATACACATGCAAAGCTTGCCCAGTTCGTCGGGTATGTGCCCCCTTTGTAGGAGGATCAGGATCGCCAGTAGATTTCGATGGAAGACCCAATAGAGTGCCAGAGTTATCACACGAGAATCCCTCATTTCTATGCTGCATCTTTTGTTAGAGGTGACTTTAGTTCTGAGCACTCATAGGACTAGTGGAAGGGAGCTGTTGTTGGCATCTTATGTTTTGATACTCCATGAACTTTCTGCTTTCATGTATTTCTTTCCGCTGTTTAGTTATGTACTGAAAGCTCAGCCCACTTTGTTTGGGTGTGGCTCTGCTTATTCTATATTTCCTAGTATATTCTATATTTCCTAGTATATTACCATATATGAATCATGTTATAATGTAATGTTTAATATATATATCATGTGTTTATGAATGACGTATTTATCCTTTTATAATGTGGATTGACGTTTGCTTTATGTTAGTATGCACGGCTCATGTTTTGTTTTATGTTTTCAAAAAAACATTTACGCATATTTTCCACTAAGTATTTTAATAAAGTTAAAGAATGAAACAAAAGAGTAATAACTAATAATCAACTTTAATACATCCTAGGCGTGTTGGGTTAAATATTAGTGTTATGGACGCGGAGTCCGGATAGAGGAGTGACTGATAGCCAGATCGGAGTCGCGATTAACAATAGACCGTCGGACCACCTGCGCAACGTGCAGCAACTCCGGACCGGCTACGACGGGAAGAGGGTGCCTTCCGGGGTTGAGTCCTCCCATGTCGGAACGAGGATGGATCGACAAAAGACATTAGAAAGGTCAAACTTCTAGAAGGTTCCTCGCAACGATTGGTACGGTACATCTCAGCCCTAAAAGCAATACACTGAAAAAGAAAGTAGATATAAATATATGAAGGGAGCTGTATAAGGTATGTTCGTTCCACCACCCTCCACAGTAATCTATATATCCTAACTTGGGCATCGGAGTGTTTTTGTAGGCACCCCCCACCGCCGGAGCTAGGAGATAGCCATCTTGCGCCGCCCCAGCAACCTAGTTGCCCTCAACCGAAGGTAACAATTAGGATGTTACATTTTGGTATCAAAGCAGTTTGATTCTCACAGAGCCTGAGGATTGGATTGACCATGCTTTTTATGCATGATATGATAGTTATGTCATGTGTAGTGCTTAGATAATAGAGATAAGCTATAGGCTACATATGCATGACCCCTGTCTGTTTGCATGTGCCATGGTAACTAGCTCATCTAGCATGAAATGTTGAGCCTGATTACCTTAGTGTCTATTGTCTTGTGTGTTTAGGAACCAATGGCACCTAGCCTGATCACATAGATATATTCTGGCCAGGTTTACTTTCCCTAACTCATGTCAAAGGGTATCTCTTATTTCATATTTCATGCTCCATGCTCAATGTCATATGCACAAACATTACAATCATATTTGCATAACATCAACAATTAAATTGCATGATGCACCATGCATACCTATTTCTCTTAATTATAATTCATAATTCTTATTATACTTCTCATATAGGAGCCATGGTCATAGGCATTGAAAGATACATATGCATAACATCACTAAAATACTCACATAGCATACTAGACGTCAAGTCAATTATATTTCATCATAGATTCGGCTTATTAGCATGTTGTCTAGAATTTCAGCCTCTAAGAAAATTATGGTTAAATTACTAAACATAATCAAAATAGAGTAAAACAAAATTTCAAAGATAATTCAATATGTCTTTGGGAACCTGTAAAAATTTTAGAACAAAACAAGGTTTCTAGCTATACTAACAATTTCGAAGGTCAGAAACTACCTAATTTCAGTCAATAGTTAGAATTCTGAATTTTATTACTATATCAAATGAACAGATTAAATTCTATAAAAATTCAAGTTGGACTTTAAGATGTCTGTAATACCTTGAAAAATTTTGAGTCAATTTGATCATTTGATACAGTAAAAAAATTAGACAAATCCAGTGCTTTAGAATTGGGTATTTAGGTAGAAACCCTAATCAACTCAGCTTATAAAATTTTTAGAATAGCAAAAGGGTTCAAATGAACTCAAGAAATATACTGGGGATACCTTCATATATTAGCTTTATCATATAAAAGCTTTAGCTAAATCACGTCTCCTTCCATGTGAAAAAAATGATGTAAAATGACCTGTTTGGTTAAATCCGAGATTTCAACAACCTAACTCACAACTTCTTTTGACAAAAAGAGTTTCTAACAACATCAAATCATTCCATCTAATTAAACACTCTAATTTCTATGTATGATCATTCAACCAAATCAAAAATTTCCATCTCAATCCTTCAAACAATTTTAGAACCAATTTCGAAAAGAAAGAGGTTAAAAGAAACCTTACTTGTCACTTATAAGTTCTTGCTCTTGTCTTGGCTTCTCCAAGAGCTTCTACACCCAATTTTTGTATTAAACCAATCAAAAGGTAAGTTGTAGTTTGTGCTTTGATTATGAGAATTTTGGTGATGTAACTTAGGGTTTTAAGCTAACTTATGGCATGTTGATGAAGAAGAAGTGAAGAAGGCTATAAATGGAGAACCTTGGCTGAAATTCATAGGAAAGAAGAATGAAAATATGTGATTTTAGGTCCTTAACAAGGAAAATGTGTTAGAAATATTAACCACAAATGACAAAACTTTATAATTAAAACTAGAATTTAATGTGGTCATAATGAAGTCTTGATAAGGACAATGATGTGGTCAATTCCTAGCCATACACTTGTAAAGGGTAATAGGAAATTTGCACTGCAAGTTTCATTCAGTTTATGAAACTGCATATCAATATTTTACCGAATGGGTAAAATACCATACCTGGGAAAACAGATAATGCCCGAAATTTAATTTCGAGTCTTGAACTTCGGTGATAAGGTTTAGGCTATCCCAATGGGCCCACAGGGCCCATAAGATTACTATTCACTTTTATTGTCTGAGTCGTTCTTATTTTGACCAATTCCATAATGAAATTCTGATTAATAAATTTCAAATAAAATTTTGGAATAATTTAGGAGTGTTACACAGTTGATGAGGGAGTGTTGCCGCTACTATGAGGACTAGAACGTTGGGCAGCAACTTTCTTCCCCTTACCTTTACCTATCATATCTAAATAAAACATAATACATTTATCAATGAATATAATAACTAAAATACAACAAGATAAATAATATACAACACATAAATATAATTACATAGAAGTACTATTCACTTTATAAATTTACCTGATTTACTTTGATAGTTCAGGACTATCATCATTTTTCTCAGATAAAGTGTCATCCATGAATTCATGTTCCTCATTTTCAATCATGTCATCCTTTCATTTGTTCTTAAAGCTTGGGTAGGAGGGTTAATTATTTCAAATTTGTTCAAAGAGATGCTAAAGTTGGGGGATGATAGTGTCTATTACCACTCGTGAAGGAACTAAATCGCCAATTTAATAAGCCTCCTCATCAGCTACTTCCTTGGTTTCAATTTGACTCGTTAGTTTAGTTTTTATTACAACCTTCCAACTCTTATTACATTTTTCAGGGTAAGATAGAAAATAAACTTGTCTTGCATTTTAGTCAATGATGAATAAGTCAAAGCCACACTTTCATTGCAATTTCACAAACAATTAATTACACAACAAAACAATTATGCACAAACAATCAATAACACAATAAAATAATTAATCAACACATTACATATAACAATCTCATCATCAATCCCAAAACTGCTCTAGTGTGCACACCTTGTTTCTTTACAATATACATACCTATAATCTTCGCCAATGGCATCCTAAGCTAGAGCAATGAAGCGGTGACCTTCAGGATGCCACTGCCTCCAAATTTGTCAACTATACAGCCAGTGCACCGTGTCAACATATTCCAAGTATGCATGCCTAACCTGGTATGACTATGCAGTTCAAGTAACTTATCTCTATGATCCTTAAGATATGCAAGTTCAAATTTATGGACCAAGTCTTTAAAGGGGGAAATATGTGATGTTTGAGGTCCACATGTCCTTAATCATGCCTTACATAGCCTTAAGGTACCTCAGAAGCCCCTAGTTTGTGGAAAAACATTAGCTTGCAAAAGTCAGCATTTTTGTACAAACATGTTCCCTAGCATATCAAAAAATTGCCACTGTGCTATACCAAGCATATTATAAAATGTGGCTTGTAGCATCCCCTGCTGCTTTATGGATTGACGACTGTCCCCACAAACCAACACAGGTCTATTCAGCATGCTTTGTCCTCACTTACATATTTCCTAGGAAAACTTTCTAGGACGTCACCCATCCCAAAATTGCTCCAAGTCAGGCACACTTAACTGTGGAGTTCTTTCAGTTTGGGCTACCGAAAAGAAGATGTATCTTGTTGGTATAAGTAGTACAAATCAATTCATATAAGTTCTCCTCAACTATATAGTTCCATATCTATACAGTCTCAGGATCCCTCTCATTCAAGTGTGTAATCGGTTCATTCATGTACCCCTCCGCTTAGAGGGCCTTGTGAGGAGTTACTCCTTATCTGTGCCTTTTTTTGCACTAGCGATCACTCCTCACCCTCGTCCTCGGGCGTTACATGATTCGGATGTTAGAATTGCTTAGTTTTAGCCAACAGCCAGAAGTCTCAATTTTTATAACCCTAGCAAATGATTCAATAAATTCATAGTAAAAATCACGGTTAAACCTTAAGATGTTGGCAACACTCTGTAAAAATTTCAAAAGAAAAATAAATCATTTTTTATGGTAACAAAATTAGTAAACTTCAGTGTTTCAACATATAATTTTTCTAGCACATAAAAACATATACAAATACATCATAAAATTCATGAACCATAACCTATCAGTACAAATCTGAGAATTCCAGCATATGATTCAAAACTTGTTTTAACAAAATGGGTTCTCTAACATCATCCAAACACTCCACCAAAATTCATACATCAATATCAACCTATTATCAATCATCAAAACTAAAAATATCACATCAAATCAGTAGTTAAAATAGAAAATGGATTTGAAAGGAAAAGAGGTTCAGAAACCCTACTTTTTGGAGATTTAAGGCTCCTAGTTTCAAAGAATGTTCCAATTGACTTCTCTTCACTTCAAGGCCACCAAATCAACATCAAACCCTCCTTAGACAGTCAGCTAATGTGGTATCAATTTGATAAATTGTGATGAAATGAAATTCCAATCGGTTAGTTTGATAGATTATGAGGAGTAGAACAAGTTTTGTGAAGGAAGCTTGGTGTTTTAATAACTTTAGGCCAGGGTTTTTGGAGCTTGAAGCTTGTTAATGAATGTTTAAGAGGAAGAACAATGGAGGGGCTGTGTTTTCTGCCTCTTGGTCGAAATTGTCAAGGTGGGGAAGATAAGATATTGATCTTGTGAGTTTAGGGCAAAATGCATAATGATTTCAAGTACAAAATGATTTTTCCTAAAGATAATTATGGTAATTTTGTACAATTACTATTGGTTAGCCATAAAGGTGCAATGATGTGGCATATCTCAAGCCACACACTTGTCACCCTAGGTGGCAAGCTTACACTGATAGCTTTATACGGTGTAAAAACTACACACCGTAATTTAACCGAACGGGTAAAATAGTGTACCCGGGTAATCAACTGTTACCTGAAAATTAATTCTAGTTATAAAATCTTTATTTCTACCAATTTCTAATCTTAATACTATAATTTCTCACTTTTGGGCATCTCCAGGCTCTAATTATAGGGTTTCGGCTGTCCCGGCAGGCTTGCGAAACCCGCAAGGGTACCATTCATGTTTTTTATTTTTTATTTTTTATTTTTTACAAATCCGTTGGATCGTCCTCATTATTTCTATGTCTATTGGATTTTTGAAATTATGACTAGAAAAGCTCAAATTAAATTTTATATAATTTTTAGGGTGTTACATGGTTGCCTCGATATTGCGAGCTATACTCGTTATAGCAAAGAAGCCAAAAAAGGGGCCGGCTCACTAGAGTGAGACCCTAACATTGAAATAGGTCCAAAATAATGTAGTTTCATTTTTATTATCCCCTACCTTATATAAACACATCCCCACTAGTCCCAAACGCAAAACATAAACCCTAGCCTCCTTTTAGTCATCTTCCACCTTTCTCACACAACTCCAAGCTTTCTTCTTTTCCCCATGCACCCTAGCTAAGATATTTGTAGTGTTTATGTCAAGTTTCTCCATGTTTTCCCATGTTCTTGAGTTAGGTGTCTCACATGCATGAGTTTTGCATGATTCTTTCTTCTCCCAAATCTACCCTTTCATATTATTGGGTGTCTTATAAGTTTTAGGTGATCCTATGGCAATTGTGAGTGTCATTATAGGCTTCCAAGGTCAAGCGGATAGTACTTACGCATTCCTAGCTCCAAACGGTGAGTGAGTTTAGACTGATTACCTTAATTTTTTAGTATTGTATATGGTTTATATGAATTTAGAGATTGAAATATGCATTGAACACAATTTTACAAGTTATGCCAAGTTTAGCAAAATTATGGTTTTGATTGTAGCATGAAATTTTTATTTTGGAAAACCATGGGACCATTATCGATATGCTTGTATGCCATAAAAAATTTGTTACCCCCTCCAAAAGAAAATATTTATTTTAAAATATTGAGTTAAGCTTGATTTACTATAACTGCTAGGTATAGTTTATGGATTTGATGAAATTATTATGCTTTCAAGATTATGGACTTCCTTATTATGATTTTAGAATCTCAGTTATGTTTTATTGAAAAATTTGAGTTGAGTGTGATTCATAACAATGGCTAGGCACATATTTTGGTTAGTTTCTAAAGTCATTGTTTGCAAAATGGTGATCCTTTGAACATAATTTTTAGAACTCTAGATGTGCTTGACTGTCAGATTGTTAGAATTATATGATATTTTTAGAGTTTTTAGGTTTATTCAGTAATTATATGAGATTTTTAGAGTTTTTAAGTTTGTTCAGTTTTTTTACAAATTAGTTTTATATGGTAATTGTAGAGAAACAAATAGTGTGTTAACAACTATCAAGATCGTTAACATTGGTACCAAGTTGTTTGTTATAAGACTAGCTCACCTTTCACTTACAATTAACAGGATCTAGTTTGGTGTCTTTATGTTATCCCACTAGCAAAGTGCTACCATTTAAGGTTGAGCCGCTTGGATGTGATAGCATGTAGATGGGAACGGGCTACCATTTGAGGTGAAGTCACCCAGACATGTCAGCTTACGAACTACAGCTTTAGTTTTTTTACTAATTACTACTTGATAAAACTAGAAATATTTTCAATGAAATCATATGATTTACCTCATCATGATTATGTATGTAAATATCAAAATGAATTGTGATTATTGCATTCTACATATCATTATGTTGTTGGTTGTTCTATGTGGGTGGTGGGTGAGAATCCACTCACTGAGGCAATGACTCATCCCTTTCCCTTCCGCCTTACAATTACAATTGCGGAACCAATTATTGTTCCACCCATTTCAATATACCGCAGTTGTTCCAATGGTGAGCTTTACTTTACAGTGAGGCTTGGACCATAATTATGTTAGATTAAAGTGCTCTAATAGATGTGCAAGCAGAATCCGAACTATGCATTTGATTTTAAGATTATGTATTTATTTTCAGAGTTTATGAACATCCTTAAATATTTTCAGTTTTCAAGTACTAATTTGAAATGCATATTGTAGTTTAAGTTATGTAACAAACCAATTATGTATTTGTGTCTTGAATTTCAAGCTTGAATTAATTTATGGATTATGACGATGGCTATGAAATGAAACAATTTATGTTTTACTCATTCCTAAAGCACATATTTGATTTAACTAAGGCAAATTCATGTTTTAGATGGAATTATGTTTTGAGAATGAAAATCGCGTTAATCTATGCATATAACAAGTTATGTTCCCAAATCAAATCATGACAAGTTCACAAAGTGATTACAATATCACAAAAAAAACAATCATAATAAATGAAAAGGGAATCCCAAAGGTTTGTCAGTCGACTTAGAACCCTTAATTTCAGGAGGCACACTTTCAAGCTGTATTGGTATTTTGTCGGGATGAGTGAAAATTTGCTCAACTTGATCAATAATTTGTTGCTTACTCCATGTTAGCCTCATCACACACACCTTTACCTCATCACAGTCCTTAATAAGAAGCCAAAACATCCAAACTAGGAGGAAGAACCTGAACTTGCATCAGAATAATGTCGAACCTATCTTCTTCTAAGACTAAACCACAGCCATGGAATGATGGATCTTTTTTATCTCGACCTTTGCCTTCATATCAGGAATCTCAGTAGACAACTTCATCTTCCTAGAACTCTATTTCTTCCCTCATCCTAGCACTCATCCTACAATTTTTGTACCTTCTCCTTCAAAGACTTCACCCAATCATGATTGCCCTAATCCCATTCAACAAAAATGCACAAGCATGATTGCCCTAATCACAAGACCCAATCTCAATACCATTATGTTTCACAATTAGGAGCACTCAATACCCATTCATTCACATACTCACATACCATTCAATGCAAACATACAAAGGAGCAAGAGGAATGAGTCAAGAAAACACAACATATATGGATAATGAAGAGTAAGATGTAAGATGCAACCCTTAGAACCTAATGGAGATCCCTAAGCTAGCCTTCAATCTTGCTTCTCCATGAGAAATACAATCAAAAATAGAAAATAAAATCTAACCTACAAGAGGAAGTTAGAGTAAGTAAGGAAGCAGATGGTTGAAGAAAAAAGAAAAGGAAATAGGAGGATGAGGAGGAGGAGAAGGGGAGAAGATGACAAGAATAGAGAACCTAAAAAAAAGCTATACTTATGCTAAACTAATTGTAAAATTTGTGTGTGATGTTTAGGGGTAGAAATATGACATTAAAAATCCAAAAAATGATCCCAAAATGTGTTAAAACGTAGCCAAAAATGAGTTGAATACTCTAAAGTCTTGCCATAATGAGAAGCTTGATTTTTTTGGCTATCATGTTTGTGTGACCTCACCATACTAAGCTTGGATTTTACTTAGGCAAGGTTGAGTTTCCTAAAAACAAAGTTTCTATAGAATTGCCTCGTCAATTCAATTTCAGATCTCGTTTGGCCACCTAAACTTTCGAATTACATCTTGGTGTCATCAAGAAGGTTGTAGATCTTTTTTTTTTTCTCTTTTAAATGGAAACCTTAGCTACCTTGGTAGGTTTTGGGATGATGCAGATATCCCTAATTATTGAAACATGCCCAATATGAAAATTTAGCACTTTAGTTTTGATTTATGAGCTTAATTTGACCTACTAAACCTATGATCCAGTTTGAAAGTTGTAGATTACCCCCTTTAATTTCCAAGGAGTCAAAGAACACAAATTTTAAAGATCTGCAATGCCAATTATGATTGAAACATGAAACAGTGCCAGAAGCACAATTATACAGTGATTATCATTAATGTTAATATCAATGTCCAAACACAAATATGATGCAAATGCGCATGATAGTAGTTTAGGTTTTATGGAGGATGTTCACTTATGACTACTTAGGTTTATGTTTTATCTACTTGGATGACTATACACAACTAGCCTTTGTTAGTAGGCTAGCTTCCTGATGCTTTCTTATATGTTTTGGAATATTGCTATGATGATTGTTTAGTTTATATATATGTGTGTAGGGGGAGGGGGAATGTATTATATGAGAATGGCTTTTTTATATGAGAAGTAAGAATGAAATTATCAACCATCAGATTAAAAGAATAGTTAAGATTATGCTTTAAAAATTATAATAAGTGTGACTTTTCTAAAATCCCAATTGAATTAATCCTAATTTTTTCCCTACGCATCATTGTTATAGGTTGGTTTTCTTTCCCTCAATCTTTTTGACAACAAGGCCTCAACAATGCCACCATAAAAACCTCGCATCATCTGCTACTATCTTGCCTTCTCCATTGCTAGCGATGGGAACAAGCCAAGTGGCCTGTCAGGGGCCTGTAGCTTGGTTTGTGTTTGGCCTAGCCTGTTAAAAATCAAGGCCAGACCTAGGCCTATTAAAAAGCCTATTCATCTTAACAGGCTAGGCCTAGGCTTGTCAGGCCGGCCTGGGCCTATTAAAGTTTTATATATATGTTGTACAATTTTAAAAATTTTACTATTGCTAGAATCAAACCTTGTACCCACTTAAATAAGACTAGTACTCTACCACCAAGCCACTACTTGCTTTTGTTTTATAAACCGAACCTTTTTAATTCTATTGAGCACATTTTATTTAATTTGAAATAAAAAACCCAATTACTAAATCTTCTTACTAGGTTTAGTTAAAACTCTATTTCAAAAATTGCTTTGTGTAAAACAAAAGCCCTAGAGTGGAGTATCATGTCCCTATCAAATTCATGCTCCCCTTCTTTCTTGAACTCTACCATGCAACCCCACCAATGCGAGATGCCATCATCATCCACCGTGTGCCGCCATGATCGCGAGATGCCAGCGATGCCACCACTGCAAGACGCAACTGTGTACGACACCGCCATCAATGCCCACCGCACAAACACCAGCGCTCATAGCAGAAAGATCTCTACCTCGCCAAATGCTGCCTTGTCATTGCCTCATTGCAAGATGCTAATGTTGGCTTCTAGTGGTGTTAACATCAACAAAGACAACATATTTCAATTGATTTGGGCACATCAAGTCATGAATGAACCTCAAAGTAATTATAATATTGTATGAATCTAAAAGACTTTAATTTGATCATTCTTTTTTGACACCAATAGAATTGTCATTACATTTTTTTTCAATATCTCTGTTTTTTTTTTTCCTGAAAAACAAATGTTTCTTTTATTTTCTTATTTGGCACTGTTTGGCCTATCAACATTTAAATCAAGTTTTCATTTTAGTTTGGTTAGTTCAACAATATATATAAGAATGAAATCATAGATTTGATTTTCTTGTCCTTCATCCTTGATTCTTGTTTCTTGTTCTTTATATTGTGCGCAACCTGTTTAGGCCTCTTTGTGAACAAAGGCCTGTATCTAGATTGATCAATATCTAAGCCTATGGTTTGTTTGGAATTTTCAGAATTATAGGCTTTATATCAGGCTTTAGGCTAGACTTTTGAACATGTCAGGTTAAGGCTTAAAAAATAGCCTATAGTGGGGCACATGCCAAGCTCAGACCGAATGGTTGTAACATAGGCTTGTCCAATTAATAGAAAAGCTTGACCTGGTCTAGTCTGTTTTCACCCATTTCCATTGCTTGCATTGTCCATCCCGTTACTATCACTTTCTATGTATCATTTGTAGCATTGAAAGTCATGATCATTCAATTTTAGCGTCATTGCCAGCAAACCAAGACCATCAAACTAAGCCCTATGTTCCTGCATTTCGAGCCCATGTTATGCGTTTTCCAGCTTAGTGCTTGTGTCTGCGATGAGTGAGTAACAACGAAAAAAATCAAAGAATGAATATATGAGGGAAATCTAGAGGTCACATGATTTTTTATTGTTTGAAGGGTGTGAAATTTAATTTTTAAAGTATGATCTCAGCCATTCTTTTGATCTAACGGTTGATAATGTCACTCTCTCTCTCTCTCTCTATATAATATATATATATGTCCAAGTTCTGTCGATGAATGTGAATGTATGTTGGATTTAAATTATGATGTTGCAGATATTGATTGTCCACGTGTCGTTGCATTATACATTTATGCATAAGGCTCTTATTATTTTAAGTTTTTCAAAAATCAAGATGCATCTTAAGCGTATCTTGGTATTTTGTTTAGGGTGTTACAAGATGAATTAAGAAGAAGAAAAAGAAGACAAGAATTTCGTTTAAGGATTTGAAAAACAGGAAGATAATATGATCAATTTGAACTTTGACTAATTTGTCCTGTTTCCTTACATGCACTAAATGGACCCCGTTAGCATTCTAATAAGCCACATCATTGTCTTAATGGGGCCACATCAATGTTTGAGAGAAATTTGACAAATGAAATAACTTGCCTAACGTTTTTAATTAACAAATAAAATAACTTGCTTAACTTGACAAAATTTCAGATGGATCAATTTAGAGAGGTTTTAGCATTAATTTATCAATATTCCAATTGAACTTAATTTTGTCAAATTATTAACTTTTTCCTCGTAATATTCCATCTTCAAATTTTGCCTTACATCATTGAAGGAAAAATTTCTAGCAAAAAGTCCAAGAAATAAAAATCCAACTAATTTCAAGGCTGACTTTTGCACCTTGATTTTGACCATGAATCGAGGAGAATTTTATACATGTGGTGATGGATTTAACAATAGAAATGAGGAGAAAAATCAACTGCGTGAAAGAAAAAAAATGCACTGACGTGAAACGATTCGCTTCCTAAACCAGACCAAGTAAATTAAAGTGCGCGTGTTTTCTAACTGCAAAACAATCTTTCTATGAGATTAATTTTTTAGTTTGATTTTAGAACTTAATTTTGATGTAATTACAATGTAAATGAGTTTTATATTGTCATCTAATCAAATATCTTTATTCACATGATTTTATAAGTAGTAAAGGTGAAAGTTGACTAAATTAGTGGATATGGCATTACATGATCGAATAGATGTAAATTTTTAATTTTTTTATATACTATTATCCTTGATTTTAATATACTGAAAGTATAAAATATTTTTATACTATTATCCAATTAAAATATTTTATTTGACATGAATTTTTAAATAATGGATGAAAAAGTCAATATAAGAGTTTTACACTACTATAATATAGTTTAATTTTGATGCACATATAGTGATAATGTAAAACACTTTTACATTCAATCAAAAAATTTTATTTGCATGACCTTTCAAGTGATAAATAAGATAATCAACTATCATAACTTATGTGACAGCATATGATTAAATGAATGTGTGGAAAAATTTTACACTGTCAAAACATATAAACTAAATCATTGTTTAATTTTGTATGTCTATTTATAGAACTCTTGAGAGTTAAATCAAACACTCTTAAATTTTTATGGTCTATTTTATTTCAATTTTCATCTTATTTTTTATTTTTTATACTTGTGAAGAAAATAGTAGAAATAGAAAATGAAAATTGAAAATATGATTTTATTTTTTTCAACATTTTCAATATTTTTCACAACATCTTGGAAATGAAAAATACATAAAATAAAAATATAAAATGGAAACAGTAACCAAAGATGCAAATTTTGTCTCAATTTCCTAGGAATAAAGGTTCTTTCTTGTCCTTAAAATTATATGTGTATTTCACTTTAATCCCTAAAATTAAGAAAATATTAATTTAAGAGTTTAATTTTGATACACTGACCATGTAAAATTATTTTATACTGTCGTCCAATCAAAATATTTTGTTTAAATAATTTTCAAGTAGTGGATCTAAAATTCAACTATCATAGCTTACGTGGCAATACATAATTAGATAATTATATAAAAAAAATTACACAGTCAGTGCATAGTAATTAAATCCTTAATTTAATTTTTGAAATTGAAAAAAAAAAGATTCATATTAGTCCTTGAATTTATTTAAATTAGTCCATGTGAATATTATCATAAAAATTGACTCAAATCACTTTTTACAATTTTAATTATAGAATAAAATTAAAGTTTGATTTCTATGTACTGACAGTGTAAAACTTATTTACACAATTATCCAATCATATATTGTCACATTAATAAAAATACTTAAGTTTTACGTTCACTACTTAAAAACTCATGCAAATGGGATTACACTACTAATGCATAGAAATTAAACTCGTAAAATTATTTTTTAATTATAGCAACTAAAATAAAATGAGTACAATTTCAATAAACAAAATTACCTTTAGTCAATTTCTCACTTTCCCACCACTTTCCAAATCACAAAATATACCAACCCCAACACCATCCCAGCCAACCAACACACACACAGATGCAAATTGTGCAACGAGGCTCTTATCAAAATGAGAAGCACATTTTTAATACCCACAAGCCAAGCCTCGACAAATTCCAGTCGAGTTCTAGAATATTCAATTTTCCATAGATACGTTCCAGTTGATCTCGTACGACGACGTTTAATGACCTTTATTATCTCATCAAAGACTAAACCCAGTGAAACGATGCATCGCTCCATGAAAGTCGCCGTGATAGGAGCGGGTGTTTCTGGCCTCGTGGCAGCACGCGAGCTCCAACGTGAACGCCACGACGTCGTCGTTTTCGAGCAAAACGACCGTATCGGAGGGAACTGGGTCTACGACCCGAGAACCGAATCCGACCCTCTCAGCATTGACCCGAACCGAGAAACCGTCCACAGCAGCCTCCACGTGTCCCTCCGAACCAACCTCCCGAGGGCGCTCATGAGCTTCCGCGATTACCCGTTCCTGAGGTCCGGAACCGACCCGAGAACGTTCCCGGGCCACGAAGAAGTGCTGCGTTACCTGGACCGGTTTGCGGACGAGTTCGGGGTTCGCGAGTTGACCCGGTTGAACACGAGGGTGGTTCGAGTTGAGCGAGTGGAGGACGAGTGGGCTGTTGAGTCGCTGACTCGAGGGTCCGAGTTGGTGACCCGGGAGTTGTTTGAAGCGGTTGTGGTGTGTTCGGGTCATAACTCGGTACCGAGAGTGGCAGAGATTGAGGGAAAAGGAAACTGGAAAGGGTACCAAATTCATAGCCATAACTACCGTGCACCTGAACCTTTTCACGACCAGGTACGTTCATTCTTTCATTACACTTGAGTCATTTCATTCTTTGATGCCAAACGAAATAAAAGTTTCTATTTGATGCTGCCAACCAAATAATTATTACTAGTTAGGGTAGCGATGGTAGTGGGGTTGGGGCAGTCTTTTACTCATTCCTACCCCACCTCATATCAGATAACATGAACTTCTATCCCATCCATATTTGTGGATTTTACGAATTTAAATCCACACCCATCTCACCTTATTACTTTTTAAAAAATTTGTAAAATTATTTTAAAGTCTAAAAATATCAAATACAAAAATATAAAATATAATCAATATTAATATTTAAATTCTAAACTAACAATTATTTGTACAAATAAAAAACAACATAATAATCTTTATTAATAGTAAGATAGGTCAAGAGGAGGCTGGAGTTTAGATATATGTATAATGATATAATAATATTTGATATATATATATATATATATATATATATATAATATTACTAATTTTATTTTTTAAAAATATATATAAGGTGCCCCGCAGGCAAAACTTGTTCCGCATCTATCCGTCCCGATGTGGGGCAGATTTTAGACCCAACTCAAGCAAAGTCCCATGAGTATGGTTATAATTGTCATTCCCATATTAGGCTAAAGTTTGGTATGCTATTAGAAAGATTTAATGTAAGTGCGCGACGCCGTATATAATTGTAATGTTATATGATTAAATCCTCATGCATATGATTCTAAGGTAGTAAGATAAGAATTAAATTTATTAATTTTTTCATAAATAGAATTAAATTTATTATGTTCACTATGCCCAAAAAAAAAATTATGTTCATATGGCAATGTAATTGACTTAGTGTGTAAAAAAATTGGGTTTTACTCATCTAAAGTGAGTAGTTTGGTAAACTAAGAAAGTGAATAGTTAATATATTTTCATTGTGTGTCGGTCTAAGAAAATAATTTAAGAGTGATTAATTTATCATTTTCTCAATTTACCAATTTCCTTACTTTAAATGAGATAAATCCAAAAAATTGTATACATCAAAACTAAACTTATATTACAATTCTTTATACCAGACAATACCCATTGCATGATAAATAATATTTAAAATTATCATCAATTTAAAGTTATTTATATTTATTTAATATTTTATTTTATGAGAATTTTCATAATTTAATTTTTTAAAGTTTTAAATATAGATTTATATCTTATTATTAGTTAATATAGATTTAAAAATAAGTAAATAATTAGACTTTTTTTTCCTAAAAGACATTTTTATTACACAACCATCTTCTTGATCTATTTTTTAAACGTACACCTCAAATTTAGTTATAATATAAATTTTATTAATGAGTTCAAGTATTTTAATGAAATTAAATGTAATTTATATGACAATTTAATTACCTGCATATTTTAAAAATTATATGATAATTTAAAACTAATCAAGCCAAATTACATATATCATGATAATCAGTCAATTAATTTTAAAAAATATTTGATTTTATGCCCAAAAAATATTTTAAAAAAACATAGATCAATGGAAAAGTGATTTTTTTTCCTTCCTATTTTGGGAACAAAAAGTGGTTGTCACTTAATGGATAGAGAAGTGTAAGGGGTTGTTTGGAATTATTTTTGTATTTGTGTTTTTTAAAACTATTTTGAAAATAATATTTTAAAAACTGTTTTGAATAGTAATTAATGAAGTTAATTAATTACAATTATGCCACCTCATTCTTTTTTATTTTAAAAAACAGAATTTCAAAAATATCTTTAAGTTGTTTTCTAGTTTTTACTTTTAAAACATAAAATCCATTTTTTTATTTTTAAAATCAATCTAAAAAAAATAACCAACCAAGCAAGTTTTTTTATTTTAAGTTTTTTAAAATTTAAAAATTGTTCTACAAAACACTTTCCAAACAGTCTCAAAATTCTTGATATTATTATTTAATGTAAGTGTTGAAAGAATACAAAAATAAAAATATTAAATTAAGAATACTAAATCGAGACTTTTCATATATCTAGAATATATGAAAAAAAAATGGTATTACTTTTAGAAATAGAATATAATGACTATGTGATTACCTAGTGTCAAATTACTGAAGTGTGATAAAAGTAAGTGAAGATGGGATTCACCTATGGTCGAGAAGGACATGGGGCGACATTTGATTCGAAAATGAGATAAATCGGGCGGAAGGGAAAAAGAAGAATATTAAAGCGTACGAATTGTTTTGGTGAAACGACGTTCGAAAGAAATGCGCAAAGATGATCAAAGATGACTGAAAAAATAAGAGGGCAAATATAGAGTGATACAATATTCTCTTAACCATCAGCATAATAATTCTCCAATTTTGATGTTACACTCAGTCACTTAAAACGATGTGAATTATAATTTACACAATATTCAATTATTATTTAATATATAGAAGAGAGGTTTAAAATTAGAAGAATTTTTATATATACCAATTAAAAGTATTTATAATTTCTTGACGAACATGTTAGCAAAGAAAATGTCTTAATGACAAAATAGAAAAAATAGAAAAATATTTAGTGGATTTTTTTTCCTCTTATAAATTAGAGAGCAAAAAAAATCTTAAATTTATTATGTATTGGTCTATTTTTTATGTCATATAATAATACATTAATTTTTTGCCACTGCTTCTCACTTAACTGCATCATCTATCCATGATTGGTCGTAATGTATTCGTCGCTTCTGCCCGAAAATCTTTTTGAGCCAAATAACAAATCTGAGAAAAATTAGGCTACGGCCCATGTTGTAAACAGTAGAGGCCTACAAGAGGCCAGTTAGATACTTAGATCACATTCCAAATGAGTAAACTCCCAAAGTGGTCCCTGACAATTTCAGTATCGGGCAAGTTGGTCCCTGACAACTGGAAAGTGTCAACTTGGTCCTTGACAATACCAAAAGTCGGACAATCATTAGTTCCTGGATGGAAAACAGTAAGGTGTTAATAACAATTTCATTATCGGACAAATTAGTCCCTAACGTCATTAATAAAAAAATAAAAAAAATTCTTCATCCCCCATTTCTTTTCTTCCTTCATCTTCTCTATTATCACCACCACCACCACCACTCTCTTTCCTAGAATCCTACAAACAAACCAAAATATATGCAAAATCAAATCAAATACCAATATAAACAATATCAATTAAGTGAAATTTGCATTATCATTCTTCATTATTGTCATGAAACCACTTTATCTATAGATCCAAGAAGGAATATGTTAATAGCAATGGATAAAGAAGGAAGCCATGGAACTAAAGGCACCCCCCCAAAGTTTCAGTTTCTTTGCTTGTGGAATAAAAAGCCAAAGTCCTCTAGTAGCTAATGCCCAAATTGGCACAAGTAGTGCAAACCTAATCCAACCATCACTGGTTGCCTAGTAACCAGAAATGCCACATGAGGAACCAAGGATCAGTACAAGGAACATAATGAGCTTGACTTGGTTATCCCTTGTTGTGACCCCACTGGAATAGTACCTCCTCACTATGAGCCCAACTGCCACAAGTATGAAGATGAAGAGAGTGGAGATTGACAAGAGGTTGGAGAGAATCTTAAGATTTGTGAAGAAACCAATCATTGATGTGGCTGCAAACATTGTAATTGTGGCATTCATTGGTGTCCCTGTCTTCTCATCAACAATATTGCTAGTTCCTATACTTTAGAATCTTTGCATTCTAGACTTCACAGTTGTTTTTGGCGATGCTATCAACTTTGGGCCAAGGACTGTAATAGGCTTTCACTCATGCTCTGGGGTCAAGCTTGTCCAAGAATGACCATGCATTAACATTTAGCCTCTTCAGCTTCTCCATATTTTCCTTGAACTCGGGTTCAATCAATGATTTGGCACATTCCCAAACAGTTCCTCTTGTCTCTTTATTCTTCCATCTATTGATGAAGTTCTTCCATGTATGCATAATAGTTTCTATGAATTATTGCCCCAAGCATGACCTCTTGTAAAGCTAGAAGCAAACCATGTCACAAGCAACATAAAAGAGCAATGCATTAGCAGGGACCAATGTGTCCCTCGATATACAAATTGTCAGGGATCAATTTGAGTTTTTTATCAATTGTTAGGGATGATGACTATGACTTAGTTTTAAATTGTTGGGAACTGATGTGGTGAAAGGCATAGAAGAAAAGAAGGCCACTGGATTTATCAAAAGAGCAAACCTTTTGTTGGTCAGAGACAAAGTTCCACCCATGCCTCTGGTAGTCACCCAAATCTTCATGGAGGATAGTCAGGAACCATTTCCAATTGTCCTTGGTTTCACTGTTAACCACTACATATACAATCACATAACGAGCTTGTCCCACCGCATTCACCAACAACACTGTAGTCATTCCCTTCAATGCATCCAATGCAACAAAGTACTTAGTCCAATAACGCTAAATGCAACCGAAAAGCGTGCATCAGCATTAATTGTATTATAAGGTTGCATAAGGCATAATGTCACTACTAGCAAGCTATATGCCAATGTGATAATCACCATTGAGCCCACGAGACCAATAGAAATGTCCTTAGCAGTGTTCTTGGTCCCTTCGGCCATTGTTGAGACGGCATCAACGCCCACGTAAGCATATGATGCCTCCTTGGTTTGCTCTTGGTGGTGGTGGGGGTAGTGGTAATGGTGGTAAAGAGAATGAAGGAAGGAAAGAGATAGAGAGTGATATAGGGTTGTATGAGAGATGATGGTGGCTGTGGTGATGGTGGTTGCAGTCATTTAGATTTGATAGTAGTGGTGGTGATGGTGGTGGTGAAGAAGATGAGGGAAGGAAAGGGATGGAGGGATGAAGGACGCCAGGGACTAATTTGTCCAATAATGAAATTATCATTAACACCATTACTGTTTTCCATCCAAGGACTAACGATTGTCCGACTTTTGACATTGTCAGGGACCAAGTTGACACTTTCCAGTTGTTAGGGACCAGCTTGTCTGACGCTGAAATTGTCAGGGACCACCTTGGAAGTTTACTCCATTCCGAATCGACCCAATTTTTATTTGGGATCAATTTTGGAAACCCAAACTTGATTCGATAATGATCCGTCTAGTGATCGGGTCAACTCAATCTTTAAATAACATATGAATGATTGAACATTATATATAGTAAAGTTTTGAAATTTTACAAGTATGAAACAAAATTTAAGAAATATTTTATCATATATATTTTAAAACTAACTATATCAACATAAAAATAATATTAAATTATATAAAATATGTTAATTGAACTGAAAATTTTTATAATTTATCACTAATTATTATAAAAATATATATGTAAAAAATTATTTGATTTCGAGTTGGATCAAACTAATCTGAAATATTCCTGAGCTCCAAAAGTGCACAACAACAATTTTTAAAATTCAAAAACATCCTAAAAAGCTTCGAATCGGACCTGACGAGTCATGTCAAATTGGAAGCACCCTAATAATCAGAAACTCACTGATAAAAGGTACAAAATAACGATTAGATTCATATTGTTTATCGCTAAAGCTATTTTCCTCGAAAACATAAGTAAAAAAGAAAGAATTTAGATCATACATAAGAACTTTTTTTATTATATTACATATTACAGTTTGAGTCGTGCTATTAGCAGCCATTCTATGCTCCTCCGGGAGAAAAAATATTCTTCCTCGATGACATTATATAGCCATTTATTCAATCTTCTATTATATCTTCTCTTTCCATTTCTCAAATGCTTTGGGGCCAAAATTCACCCGGAGGAAGGAAGAAAAAACATTTCCACCAAATGGACACAAGTAATTTTCGTGTTATTAGACCAGAAAACATTCCCGAATTTACTGTCCCGGAATTATTTGGCACATGAGCTGGCAACCTAATTTGTAAAGGAAGTAAATCCATCTCACGGCAATAATCTCTATTTATTTTTCAAATAAAAAACAAAAGGTTAAATCCAATTACGATTGGAACTCAGTACGCGCAAATGCAGTTTTCTTGTTGTGCTTTAGTTTTTTTTTGTTTTCTAAGCACCGAAAAGAAATTAGAACTGCGTCGTTTTCTTTTGTGAATCAAACAAAAAAAATATATTGTTTTCTTTTTTTAATTAAATATATTTTATCCCCTTGAACGTTAAGTAATATGCAATTTGTATAATGACGTTTCAAAATATGCATCGCACCACCTTGTACTTTTCAAATTATGCAAAATACCCCTAAGTATAATTTTGACAACTAATAACTACAAGATTTATATACAGTTAATCCCTTGATGTTCTAATTTATACAGCCAAATACATTTTTTGTGAATTCCATGTTCAATTAACTCGCTGTTTTTTTTTAATTGTGTACAACCTAACACTTTACTATGACTTAAATTCTATACTGTTTAAAAAGTATGGTATTTTTTACACAATTTAAAAAATTTAGAGTGTCGTAATATATGTATTAAAAAATTAAAATATAAATTATACATAAAATTAATATTAGAGGCTAAAATATATTTAACCTTTTTTTTCCCGTGGCGTTGCTTTGTGGATTTATTTTTTCTGTGGGGTTGCTTTATGGATTTGAATTGAAACATATAAATAGATTGATACAAGAAGAGGGAATTCGTGCAGAGTATATTCAAGGCTGACACATGACCAGCTTGCGTAAGCAGCTCTTAGGCACCGCCATCACCCACTACGTATCACCATGATCTCTACGCCTATTTGGACAATACTGCCATAAAAAGTACCTTTTCCTTCGCCCCATGCACCTCCTTGGCGATTCAATCAATGTCGTACTGGAAAAATAGAAACCACCAGCCCAATTGAAACATTTCTCCAACAAAAAGATCTGTATCGGGAACTCTTGAAAACTCTTGCGGTTGTTTTGGAAAAAAAAAAAAAAAGGAGAGAGTGATTTGTCAATTATTATAAATTCAACTTAACGCCATATGTGTCGGGTTTAAATAATTCTGGAATATTTTCTAGATGCATAGTATTTTCCTTACAGTGTTATTCTGAGATTTCTTGAAAAATATCCTTTTTATTTCGCTCGTCGTTTCACTCTTTTTTCATTGTTTAATCATAATTTTATAAGAAAAAACATTTATATTTATCACACTTAAATAGTTTAACAAAAATATTTATATTATTACATTAAAACGTAAAATACTTTCATAATTGACTTCTGAAAAAGAACTTCATGTAGAATTTTGATGAAATGACTAGTTTTTACTTTTGATTAAAATGTATAAAATACAATTTTTTTGGGCATTTGTTTCAATGTTTTAAATTATATTTCTAAGAATAATGTTCTTGAGAATGATATATCTAGGAATATCACTCTCGGATATTTGAAAGATAATTTTAGTGTTAGACATTTTTGGAATTGTATGTGGAGATTTCAGGAAATATATAAATTTTAAATTTGTTTATTTTATAATATGTAATTGTATAAATATGTCATAATTTTTAAAATATCTTTAACATATTTAAATGTATCATAATTGTGGAGAGAAGTGAACTAAATGAGTCATGAGGGATATTTTTGTTTGATAATTATTATTCCCACGTTGTGAAAATCTTTATTCTCATCCTTTGTCATTGGAATGAAATTCCTTTAAAACGTGGGATGCTCAGTAATGATTCTATAAAACTTGTAACCAAAAAATAAATCATTCCCAAGCCATTAGTTTTGGGATAAATTTGCAAACCTTGAAACAAATGTCCCTTGTTTTGTTTATCCTTGAATATTAATATCCTCTCATTTCATTATCTTCGTTAACCAAAATAATTATTGTAACAAAGTATCGTTAAATCGATTTGTTTTTCAGATGAGAAATGGCAAATGGCATCTTTCTTTTTATATAATTTATTGTTAATCCCTATTCCCTACTTAACAGATTGTGCTTTTGGTTGGATACGGAGCCAGTGCTTTTGATATCGCAGAAGAGATTTTACCAGTGGCAAAGGAGGTTCATATAGCAGCCAAAGATAATCCATTCGGCGTGACGTTTGAAGATGTAAGATTACATGGTATGGTATGTATCCAGTTATCTCTGCATACAGCTTCTTATTATCATCTTAGGGTGTGTTTGGTTGGAGTTAAAATAGGATTTAAATTCTCGTGAATGAACACTATCTGCTTGTTTGGTTTGCCACTGTTTTCCCATCGCAGTGGCAAAAGTACAATTGAGAAAAATTGAAAGTGTTTGCTTTATTATTTTGTTTTTAGGAGAAGTATTTCACTTTCATAAAACTTGATTCTAGTGGAAGCTAAAAATTTTAGTTTTTATTTTTTCATCTCACATCAATTCTTCTTAACTCACTTTTCTCCCATCTTTTCCAAACATAATCAATTTTTTCAAAATCAATTCCTTTAACATCAATTATTTCATAAGTAATTCAATCAAAATCTAAACCAAACGGACCCTATGTGTAACTCCAACCAAACACACCCTTAATAGTATTAGTAAGATTATCATTTTGTCTACTTTCACTTTGTTTTGATGTGAGTTCGGTTAAATTGCTACGAGCCAGAAGGGATCAAGGCCTTACTAGAATTTTGACTCCCCTTCCCCCACCTTTTGTTCAACCCTTCTTTCTTCATCCTTCGTTCTATTTATGGGATTCTTCTCTCCCTTTTGTCAAAATTAGTTGTCCTGTCAACCCCTTTTTAGAGCCCCCCCTCTTTATTCATTATGGGAGCTATGGACTGCTATATTTTAGACGACAGACATGACATGCTATCATTTCACTTGTCAGACCTATATATTTCACTTTCAATCTTTCACCTCTACAGTTACTAGAGTGATTAACTATGTTCAAACCTCTCTCATTGCACTTTATTATTCCGCCTGACCATCTTAATACTTTTAGATACATATGCCTTTATCCCCAAAACATTAGCCCCCTACCCGAGATGACGCGGAAGGAGTTCATCGCCTCATGTTGAGCATTACTTCTTCATATATATATATATATATATATATATATATATATATATATATATATATATATATATATAACGTTTTGATGGCATGTTATTTTTGTTTGGTGTTTTTCGCTCCATTTTTCCTTCATGAGTTTGAGTGGCATCTTTTCGCTTACTCTTGAAATAGCCACGTGGCATTTCCCGCTTTTTTCAACCTTTCGGCTTCCTATTGACCCCTCCCTTTCCTTATTTCTTTCTACTATATTTTCAAAATTTTTTACTATGACTTCCATTTTGGCTACAACTCCCCATTCTTCTATCCCCGCTCTTCATTGTCCCATTCTCCCTATTTACTTTGTCTCTATGACTTCCCTAGATGTTGCTGGCAGCGTATCTCGAGGGTACTTCCTCTCCTTTAATTGTACTGCGAGCGATCGTGGGAGCTTGCCCACTCGTGGAGCTAGTGATTTTGGTGTTGTCAGGCAATCTTCCCCTTTGACCCGTCATAGCGATCTCCCCTCAAGCCTTAACTACGAACTCCTTACTGGTGCCCCTACTACCCGGTCTTCTAACCTTTGAGGCAAGCGCCAGCTTTAGAGGCAAAATCTAGCCCCCTCCCCCCCGTTTCTTTGATATCCCTAATTCAAAGGATGACCTCTTCGGCTACCGAAAGCCCTTAATGTCGACTTAGGAACTCCGTTCTTCGCACTTGTCCCAAGAGGGACAAGTTCCCTTGGAGCTCGGTGAATTTCGTATGCTGCTCTGGCCAAACGGAGAACTGGAGCAAAGGGGTTGATGATCTCTCTGCCCGACGATATGGTGGCGTGCTTGGAGGCTGTGGGTATAGAGGAGGCCATCTATCAATCATCATGCTTGGGTGTTATTAAGCGTGCGGGTGACATTGAACTATTGGTGCAGCGGTGGAGTCATCTTACCCACACATTCGTCACCGCGCCTGGGGTGAGTTCACCCCCACCCTCGAGGATGCCCATGTCGTGTGGAAGTTACCATGCTTCTGTGATTTCGATTTCTTTGAAGATTCGGTGCCTTCTGATATTGCCCTTTCAGTAAAATTTTTAAAGGATGAAGCTGTCACGACCCGATTTAGGCACGTGACCGGCACGTGAGAAATCCTGTCCCACGTAAGCCTCGTGACCTGGATTCCTATGTATGCACAGTATATTCTAAAATAATTTAACCATAAAATATTTTCTACATACAATTTCCTTGCCTTTAAAACATATAGCCAGTATTCTTTAAAACTGTAGTCTCATATTCTCTGCTCTGAATTCTATTCTCATAATATCATCAAGTATCATAAAAGTTTATAATATACATAATCTCTATGATAAAGTCTTATAACACAGTCCATCAAAAACATTATATATGCAAACTACATATTATGCACTATGGTCCGGGATCCTGCCTGCATCTACACTGAAGCATGCTACTCTATACACAAGGGCTTCACCTCTGTGAAGCTTACCAGCTAATACTCTAATGTTACTGCTGAGAGAATGGCTGAGGAAAATCTGCAGCAGCTACCTTATTTGTAAAATGAAATAAAGCAGCGGTGTGAGTTTTGTAATCAAAACTCAGTGAGTGAATCCCCACCTATAATCTCCTTTCATGGGACATCCAAGGAATAATGCATGAAATCATAATAATATTAATAATACTCTAAAATCTCACATAATCAAATATACATATACATATATACATACTAGTCATTATTTTCCAACTCAAAACAATTTTCCTCTGTTCACATTCATATCCAAAGCCATATCAGCTTATCATTTAGTAACTATCAAAGAAGCAATAATCTCTATTTCTGTTCTGTTTACTCTCTATCTCTATTCTGTTTAATTCTCTATCTCTGTTCTATTTCGGGCTCTGTTTCTCGTAAGTCAAGTCCCTCGTGGACTAAGTCTCTAAACTGCCCCTCGTGGGCTATGTTTAATAGTTTCACGTAGTTTCGTAGTTTCTCTGAATAAATTGTCCCTCGTGGACTAAGTTTCATAATTGCTCCTCGTGGGCTAAGTTTCATGGTTTCTCGTTGTTTGATCGTTTCTCTGCGTAAATTTGCTCCTCATGGGTTATTTTCTCTTGTGAGCTCTAAATCTATCTGATTCTAACAGTCTGACCTTAGCATAACTGCAGCTATGAAATCATGTCTAAGTGATCACCAACTTAAAGGCACTGTGATTTCAAGCCATAGAATATGTAGCTGGCAGTTGTTATGAGTATACAACTCTAACAATCTGACTTTAGCATAACCATGGCTATGGAATCATGCCTAAGAGGTTACCCTTTTTATAGACATTCATGATCTCATATATCCTCAGAATATGTATCCGTCAACTATTCTGAATCTCATGAAGATTCAAGCTCTAAAACTGCTTTTTGTTTAATTCTCTAACCATATCTCAAATCATCCCACTTTACATAGATAGAATTCTTAACATCATATTCCAAAACAACCAAGTCCATAATCACAATTCCATCATCCTCTCTAAATTGTTTATCTAGCATAAAACTACTTCCTGTACATAATTCAATTTCAGAATCCAATAAAACAATCATGAAGGTCTCTAATCATTACACATAACATCAATTCTATCTAAAAATAGTATCACAAACATGGTCCCATGAGTTTTATGAAAAATATATTTGATGCTTTAAAATCAAAGTTTCTAAAACGTATAAACCATCAGTAGTTTCTATCCTTGTACAGTATTTCTAAAATCAAATAGTAAATCGTGTTTTTAATGGAAATAACTCTAATGCATAACATAGAGACTACAAGTGCGAACCCACTCACCTGGAGGGGTGAACAATGAGGGAATAGCACCAACAGAACTCTAGGAAGCAGAATTGACAGCAGTATCTGATACAGAAGCCATAGGACTCTAGATCAACCTCTAAAACCTCTAAATATCCAAGAATTCCTCTCTAATATACTAGAAGACTTCTCTCCTTGAGAAGCATAAAGAACCATCCAAATAACAAATAGGGAATGGAGAATAGAGAGAGAAATCAAGAGAATAACATACCTTAAAGCCTTAGGAATGAAGGATTGGAGTTAGAATTGAGAGAAATGGAAGAAAATGGGATTGGGAGGGTGGAGAGAGGTTAGGGAACGAGGTTTCTGGCGTCTTGGGGTGGAGGGGTCGAGTTTTGGCAATTGTGAAGGTTCTGGACCCCGAATAGGGGATTTTATGTGTTGGCTGAGCCTGGCAATACAACTGCAGAGTGCAAAAATTGCCCCTAAACTGCCTTACTGTTCACTTGACCGCTAAAGCACTAAGAGTGATGCAGCGCTCACCAGAATGATTTAAAATTTCATAAAATTCATTTAAAAATCACACTTTAAATTATTTTTAATTCACAACATTTTCTAATTCTATTATTTAAAATTTGGGTATTACACACTCCCCCACTCAAAAAGATTTGGTCCCCAAATCTAAACTGTTGTAATTGAAAGTATAAGGAGGTAGAATACTTCATGGATTCCATGGCACTCTAGCTATGTTAACCATTACTGTGGGAGACATGTCTTAAAAGTCACATATTACTATAACTATACTCTAACTTGGCTCTGCTCTATCATACTCTAAGCCTTAAATTAGTGACTATCATCGTACCTGATATAATTATGCTGGGTGCTACCGCCTCCTGACGTGTCATAGTAAAAGATGGGACTGTCCCCTATTGCTCTGGCCTCTGTTATTTTGACCTCTTCCCCATAGGTCTTTACCTCCAGCTTCTCTAACCACTGAGGTTGCAAAACTCTCTCGATTACCTGATTGGTGTAGTGGTACTAATGTGGAAAGATTTTCCGACTCTTGGCTGGAAACTTCCCTTAGCAAAGGACAATCTCTTTTAAAATGGCCTTGCTGACCACAAGAATAGCATGTTGTTGATCCTTGCATGCATTGACCTAGGTGTCTTTTCCCACACCTAAAGCAGTTTGGATATGGGTGTTCTGAACTCTGAACTGATGCTTGACTAAAATACTAACTACTTCCTCTACTCTGACTAGAAGCTACAGGTCGTACTAGAGTGGGATTTGAAAAGGTAATTCTACTTGATTGGACCTGTTGTTGGCCCTGTTGAGTAGGCTCTCTGCTAATACTAGCTCTTCCCAAAAACATACCATAGGTCCTAACTTTCTTACTGGACTTAGAAGCATCTCTTCTCTCTGCTAAGCCTGCTTCTAATCCAATGGCTGTATCAACCATCCGGGCATAATCCATAGTAGCAACATGGGGTTGGAGGCTAAGGAACATATCCTTAGGCAGTCCCTGAACAAACCGCCTAACTTTCTCTATTTCTGATTGCAGCATGCCTACAGCTGCCTGTGCTAAGTATGTAAACTTCTCATCATATTCAGCTACAGTCATACCAGGGGTCATTCGGAGCCTCAAAAACTCTTCTACCATCTGAGCTCGTCGGCTTTCAGGCAAAAATCTACGTAGAAAGGCCACTCTAAACTCTTCCCAGGTAGGCGGCCTTAGGTCACTGTACCCCTGCAAGAACTCATCATACCAAATCCCTGCTTGGCTTCCCAACGGGAAGCCAGCTAACTCTGCTGTTCTCTCAGAAGAACAATGGATCACTCTAGTAATCTTTTCTTTCTCTCGGAGGAATGCTTGAGGATCCTCCATAGTCAAATGCCCCTGGAAAATGGGCGGATCCATTCTACGAAAATGCTCTAAAGCTGAATTATCAGAATCTCTAACTGGAGGTTGAACTGGGGGTGGCTGCAATCTAGCCTCTGTCTGGTTAGCTATCACATCAGAAAGTGTGGCCAGAGCTTGTTCCAAAGCTTTAAGGCGGCCACTAGAACTAGAAGAACCGCTACTACGGCGGCGACGTGTGGCAAAATGATGAAGAGGGGGCATATTGAGTCCAACTGAAAGACATGAGCATATAAGGTAAGAAGTACTGGTCATAACATAAGGCATGACTCTATCTCTGAATCTAAACACAACTGACCATACTAAAGGCCTCAAGCAATGCTTCGTTAATGCAAATAGGCGTGCTTCTATTTACATAAATGATGCACCACTTGTGGACACTTGCTCCAGTGATATGCAGGAAAACCTATGCTCTGATACCACTCTGTCACGACCCAATTTAGGCACGTGACCGGCACGTGAGAAATCCTGTCCCACATAAGCCTCGTGACCTGGATTCCTATGTATGCACAGTATATTCCAAAATAATTTAACCATAAAATCTTTTCTACATACAATTTCCTTGCCTCTAAAACATATAGCCAGTATTCTTTAAAACTGTAGTCTCATATTCTCTGCTCTGAATTCTATTATCATAATATCATCAAGTATCATAAAAGTCTATAATATACATAATCTCAATGATAAAGTCTTATAACACAGTCCATCCAAAACATTATATATGCAAACTACATATTATGCACTATGGTCCGGGATCCTGCCTGCATCTACACTTGAGCATGCTACTCTATACACAAGGGCTTCACCTCTGTGAAGCTTACCAGCTGATACTCTAATGTTACTGCTGAGAGAATGGCTGAGGAAAATCTGCAGCAGCTACCTTATCTGTAAAATGAAATAAAGCAGCGGGGTGAGTTTTGTAATCAAAACTCAGTGAGTGAATCCCCACCTATAATCCCCTTTCATGGGACATCCAAGGAATAATGCATGAAATCATAATAATATTAATAATACTCTAAAATCTCACATAATCAAATATACATATACATATATACATACTAGTCATTATTTTCCAACTCAAAACAATTTTCCTCTGTTCACATTCATATCCAAAGCCATATCAGCTTATCATTTAGTAACTATCAAAGAAGCAATAATCTCTATTTATGTTCTGTTTACTCTCTATCTCTATTCTGTTTAATTCTCTATCTCTGTTATATTTCGGGTTCTGTTTCTCATAAGTCAAGTCCCTCGTGGACTAAGTCTCTAAACTGCCCCTCGTGGGCTATTTTTAATAGTTTCACGTAGTTTCTCTGAATAAATTGTCCCTCGTGGACTAAGTTTCATAATTGCCCCTCGTGGGCTAAGTTTCATGGTTTCTCGTTGTTTGATCGTTTCTCTGCGTAAATTTGCCCTTCATGGGTCATTTTCTCTTGTGAGCTTTGAATCTATCTGATTCTAACAGTCTGACCTTAGCATAACTGCAGCTATGAAATCATGTCTAAGTGATCACCAACTTAAAGGCACTATGATTTCAAGCCATAGAATATGTAGCTGGCAGTTGTTATGAGTATACAACTCTAACAATCTGACTTTAGCATAACCATGGCTATGGAATCATGCCTAAGAGGTTACCCTTTTTGCAGACATTTATGATCTCATATATCCTAAGAATATGTATCCGTCAACTGTTCTGAATCTTATGAAGATTCAAGCTCTAAAACTGCTTTCTGTTTAATTCTCTAACCATATCTCAAATCATCCCACTTTACATAGATAGAATTTTCAATATCATATTCCAAAACAACCAAGTTCATAATCACCATTCCATCATCCTCTCTAAATTGTTTATCTAGCATAAAACTACTTCCTGTACATAATTCAATTTCAGAATCCAATAAAACAATCATGAAGGTCTCTAATCATTACACATAACATCAATTCTATCTAAAAATAGTATCACAAACATGGTCCCATGAGTTTTATGAAAAACATATTTCATGCTTTAAAATCAAAGTTTCTAAAACGTATAAACCATCAGTAGTTTCAATCCTTGTACAGTATTTCTAAAATCAAATAGTAAATCATATTTTTAATGGAAATAACTCTAATGCATAACATAGAGACTACAAGTGCGAACCCACTCACCTAGAGGGGTGAACAATGAGGGAATAGCACCAACAGAACTCTAGGAAGCATAATTGACAGCAGTATCTGATACAAAAGCCATAGGACTCTAGATCAACCTCTAAAACCTCTAAATATCCAAGAATTCCTCTCTAATATACTAGAAGACTTCTCTCCTTGAGAAGCATACAGAACCATCCAAATAACAAATAGGGAATGGAGAATAGAGAGAGAAATCAAGAGAATAGCATATCTTAAAGCCTTAGGAATGAAGGATTGGAGTTAGAATTGAGAGAAATGGAAGAAAATAGGATTGGGAGGGTGGAGAGAGGTTAGGGAACGAGGTTTCTAGCGTCTTGGGGGTGGAGGGGTCGAGTTTTGGCAATTGTGAAGGTTCTGGACCCCAAACAGGGGATTTTATGTGTTCTGTTGAGCACTGTAGCACTAAGAGCGCTGCAGCACTCACCAGAGAGTGCAAAAATTGCCCCTAAACCGCCTTACTGTTCACTCGACCGCTGCAACACTAAGAGTGATGCAGCGCTCACCAGAATGATTTAAAATTTCATAAAATTCATTTAAAAATCACACTTTAACTTATTTTTAATTCACAACATTTTCTAATTCTATTATTTAAAATTGGGGTATTACAGAATCGGCTACAAGTGCAGGCTACGCGACTAACTTGGCTCCAAGGAGGCTGAAGTCCCAGGCTAAATAGATGTATGCGGGCAATATCCGCTACTTTTTTTTGTTATCTTAAGTGTGTGGAATTGGGTGAAGGCACGGATAGCATTCTGGCTAGATTGTTATGTTTTTTCTGGGCCATTCTACTAAATTGGTTAGCTTGGAGATGTATTTGTTTGCTGTCATGTTGGCGGCAGGGGTCCGCCTTCCTTTGGCGTCCATGTTCTTGGGCGGTTTGTACGCTTGGTCAGACAGGATTCAACAACAATTGGAGATTTCTCACGGTCGCTTGTCCCTCCATAGTTTTCTAGACACCACCTTTCTTTTCTTATTCCTTTCTGAACGTTTTAAAGAGTATGGCTCGCCCTGATGGTCTCCTCGTGTTTTTCGAAGTGGTGACCCTAATTTCTTAGCCCCTCGTTTGTGTGTCTAGTAGGGAACCAACGAGAAAGGTGGCAGGGTCGCGGTCCCATCGAGTCATGTATAGATGATGAGAAAAGTTTTGTCTTCCGCCCTTATCTAGTTTCTTTTAGCAGTTTTGAGCGTCTGTCACATGTTTATGATCATTCCAGTGCCAATGAGCAAAACCGTTCCAACCCTCCATCCGAAGGGGTTTATGATTTTTGGTTTTTAGCTTGTGAAGTGGGGTCTTTTCTGGGGTATGTCACATGGGAACACTTCAGCGAGATAGGTGGTTATGCCTTTTCTTTCCTATACTGCCCTGACTGCATCGTTGATCAGCTTGGGTGGGACCTAATGCCTTCGAATACCGGCTATTGATCTTCAGCCACTTGAATCCATCATACACTTGCTTTGCTTGAATGACCTTCCCGAATATGCTGATCTTGATCTTAACTTAGTCCCCTACTTGGGCAATGAGGTAGGTGCCTCAGAAGAATGGTATGCGTATTGGTGTGCTTTAATGCAGGATCTTCATGACGTAGATCGGCCTTTGGAGTGGCCTCCCTCTGGCCATCTCCTCTTTGTTTTAAGGTCTGATCCAGACTATTCCTTACTTCCTGTGGGGAAGGGCAACCAGGCTTTGAATGTTGCACCTGAATAGGGCTCAAAGCGCATTGGGGTGAGGATTTCTTCTACCCCTACTTGAGAGGCTGCTCGAGCTCCTCTTCCTCCATCGAGGCAAATTTCATCTCGTACACATGCCTTTGCTCAACCTACCACTCAAGTCGAGCGACCTTTTAAGGGTTTTCCCTTTTCTTTTTCTATTCCAAGGCACGCCCCTCCTTCCTCCGTTGTTCGCTACTCCGCGGGTAAGTCTTTTGCTCTTTTATAATAGTATTATTGGTATTATTTGTATCGCTTCTTATGTTGATCGAGTCTTTTTCTCCTCCTCCCCCCTTTTTTTAAGGATCTTCTATTATTGCTTCGGAGTTGCCTCTGCATAGCTCAATTGCGGCACGTGACTCTCCTCAGGCGGTGGTTTACGAGACCCCTGAAGGCCCAAGTATTGAGGCAGGCGAGGTTCACCTGACCTTGAATCCGCCACTCACCCCGGGGCCCTTAGCAGTACGCATTCAAGGGATAGGGAAGAAAATGTCATCGTTGTTGAGCAAGCTAGCCTCTAGGCGACTGCGAGGGTTGCTCCTTTAAGAGGTGATTTTGAGGGGACTTCCCAGGCAGCGGCCACGGGTCCTACAGGGCCTCCTCATGAAGGCTGATGAACCCCCTGCTACCACCATTAATCCTGGTATTGTTGGAGTAGAAGTTGCTATTGCTACCACTCAGCCAAGTGAGAATGTATTACTTCTGGCAGGTTCTCCATTAGAGCCAGGTATCATTTTAGAAAGCTTCATACTGAGATGTATCCTTTTAACTTTCATACCTCACCTCATCACCCCCTTTTTTAGAGAAGGGAGTTTGCATGCCTTTATCAAAGGTCAAGGTTTAGCTTGTTGAGCTCCGCTCTCCACTCCTGCTAGAGTTCCGTGATGTTCTATTGTCGTTCCTTTCCACACACCCCTCTATGCTTCTCTCTACTACTCCTCTTCATCATGGAGCAGCTTATGCTATCCTAACTGAGTTTCTGCTATTGCTGAAGTTTGAGTTTTCATCATGGTTGGCTACTTTTCGTGATTTCTCATTTGATGCGAGCTGGCTTGATAGGTGGAGCATGAAGTTTTGCACCCCTCCCTGAACTCAAAGCTTGGATCTTTGGCCCGCATCGTTATAGAAAAGGATGTCGTCTACGCTGAAGCGGCTCAGGTAGCTACAGAGATTGCACGTTTAAAGGAATCCTTGTCCACTATGGAGAACTCTCATTGCTCATTGTTGGAGAAATACTCTGCTTTGGTAGAAGAGGAGTTCAGGCTTTTTTCTATTGTTAATGTCCCGCTTGATATACAAAAATGCGAATTTTGTATGCACACTTATCTATTCCTCCTTATTTATAAGGACTTTCTTTTTTGGGTATATTGTTTCCTAAGTTTGAAAGCAATTGTAAGTAAGATTCGTAAATGGAAGGGATGTTTCCTAAAAGGGATGTTAATCTCTGTGTTTAACCTTAAATTGTTCTTCCACGTATATTTTAGCTTTATCATTATTTTTGTTAAACGCCGTCAAACTCCCTATTTTTATCTAGGTATTATGATTGTGATCGTTTGTTAAACGCTGCAAAAATCGACATTATTTGTGAAAGTTAGAGAGGCATCATTTGTAAAAAAGGTGGGAATCTGGCAATGTCAATCTGGTAATGAACTAAAATTTTAGGATAGTTATCTTATTGTGGGCAATCGTGACAACACTCGTTTAGGGTAAATGTCTTATTATTGACGGTGGTATGGTTTCAAATATGGTGCCGCAATCAAGACTTCATGCGTAGAGGTAATTGATCATAAAGCAATGTCAAAAAATTAACTCATCGTGGCGAGGTCTATTTATCATTGAGCGGCGGTTAGAACTTGGTCGGGTGGGGGAGTCACCCAATTCTGGTAATGGAATTTTTTGCATAACTTCGCACTCCACACGGCGGCAAGGGCTCGCATGGGCGGATTGTTCATGTACTTCACTCTCCATGCAGCGACAGAAGCTTGCGCGGGTGGAGTTTTGTGTAACCTGGCTCTCCATGAAGCGACAGAGGCTCGCGCGGGTGGAATTTTGTGTGACTTTGCTCTCCATGCAGCGGCAGAGGCTCATGCAGGTGGAATTTTGTGTGACTTTGCTCGCCAGGTGGTGGCAAAGGCTCGCATGGGCGGAATTTTGTGTAACTTTACTCTCCATGCGGCGGCAGAGGCTCGCTTGGCCAGAATTTTGTGTAACTGAGCTCTCCACGTGGTGGCAAGGGCTTGCACGGGCGGACTTTTGTGTAACTTCGCTCTCCACGCAGCGGCAGAGGCTCATGTAGGCGAAATTTTTGTGTATTCTCGCTCTCTACGCTGCAGCAGAGGATCGCGTGGGTGGAATTTCTTGTTCCTATTTTAGATTCACAGATAATGTAGATGGGTAACATTTATATTTTTAGAGTATACTAATCAGCAACCATGATTTTGAAAATTTAAACATAACGCTTCGAACAATGATAAGATTCTTATATCATGTTCTTTGCTTTGGGCTTCATCATTACAAACGTCATATAACACATAGTCATTCAAAATGTCAATGTATTTTCCCCATCCCCCAAGGCAAGACTAGTAAACTTAAGCATAATACATTTTGATAAGCTGGAAATTTAAAGGACTTATCTTTTTGTTGTCGTGCGGGTTGACCAGAGTATAGTATCCACTGGGTTTCACCATTTCCACTATATATGGGCCCTCTCATTTGGGCACCCATTTTGAGACATGTTGATTGCGCATGACCGCATCTGTCGCCTTCAACACTAAATCTCCCTTACCGAACATTCTTGGCTTCACAAGTCTTTCATAGGCTGCCACGATCCTCCTCCTATACGTCTGTGCGGTTACACCCGTTCCTTCCCTTCTTTGCTCCGCCAGTTCCGCTGCTAAGGTGCGGTCTTCTCCTTCGCCTAACTTCATCCTTGCCGATGGTACCAAAATTTCTACAAGTAGGACTATTTCCGCTCCATATACCAAGGAAAAAGGGGTGGCTCGAGTTGTCCCATGCCTCATGGTTTGATATGCCCGTAGTGCCAACACTAAGTCTGTGTTGGCGTCTTGTACCATCTTGGTTTAGATCTTGATCAGCAACTTATTGGTTGCTTCCACCTGTCCATTGGACTGAGGATGGTAAGGGATGGACTTGTCATGTGAAATGTTATAATGGTGAAGGAGATCCGTGGCGGTTGATGAAGGAGGTCCCATTATTTGAGACGATTTGCCTTGGGAGTTCGAAATGGCATATAATGTTGTCCCCTGTGATCAATCCGAACCACCTGTTTACATCCCAGAGGTCAAGTCTTAGATGCATGTTGTTTAACAACTAACAAAATCCTTTTAAATTGGTCTTTATTTAAACCAATTTTAACCTAAAATGAACTTTGTAAAATTTCAATTTTAAGTTACTTTGTCTCCTATTTTACTCTCAATATCTATTTCCTTATCATTTGTAAGCAATTTGAAAAATTAATTAAACTAATTTTTAAGTTAGCTTCAAACCAAACACTAATAATCATTAGCTAGATATTGTTAATTTTCACACTCATTATTCATAAGGTCTTGAAAATGGAATGATTTAATTGGATTATAGTGTAAAACTCTATTATATTGTCAATGCATCTATTTGTCTAAGAATCAATTTATGTTTGAACACCTTAGTTCAAAAGTAGATTTGAGATAATATGTTTTTGTTTGGATTGTGTCCAAAAAGTGCTTTTATATGATAAATTACTAAAAAAAGTGCTTTTAAATCAAAAACTTAAAAAATTGCTTATGATTATAAGCTATTTTTAAACCTAAAATTATCAATTTTTTTTATTGTAATCTATTGTTATCTTTTCCCCAAACATGATATATGAAAACATTTTTTTTTTTATATTAGGAAAAAACGTTTTTTAGTAGGTTACCGAACATGATATTTCTTCTTTTTAGCTTATTTGTTTTGGTAAGATATGCTATTGGTACTCATATGTTCTATCTTATTTGCAGATAAAATGTGTGAACAAAGATGGCTCGATTGCCTTTCAAGATGGATCATCAATTTTTGCAGATGCCATAATCCACTGTACTGGGTATAACCAGAAAGCTTTAGGCATTTTCATCTTCTACAATTATTTTTATTTTGGTTTACATCCATCATTGCTACGTTCAGAAATCGTGTTTTAAGAAATCATCTATTGTTCGTTTGTTTTGCATTTTTTATTGAGGGAGATTTTTAAATTAAAGTTAGAAGAAAAGTTTTCTTTCATATTATTCATCAACCAGCATATCAGTTTTGTTGATTATTATTATCTCTCTTCTTTTCTTGCTAATTAACATAAAAAATTATGTTAATTGATGAATGACACAAAATAAAACTTTTTTCTTTATTTTGAGAGCAACTAAGAATTTATACCGAACAATTAACTTTGGAGGGAGTGATTTGTTTCTAAATTTGTTGCAGATACAAATACCATTTTCCATTTCTTGAGACCAATGGAATAGTAACCGTTGAAGACAAGTGTGTTGGGCCATTATATAAGCACGTTTTTCCTCCAGCATTAGCACCGTCACTATCTTTTATTGGTATCATCACTAAGGTTATTGGTAACATGCTTTTACCCTTTTCTTTCTAGCATTATTGTGAAAACAAAAGTGAACTAAACTCAAAAATGATTCATACTATTCTGTTTACACCATTTGTCAGGGAAATAAGTTTGGTTAATGATGATTAAATTAATTATTTATGGAGTTGTATTGATTGGGTAATGTCCTATTCATTGGCTCGTTTTGTGACGCAAATGACATTGATCGAGATTATTCTGACTAGCCTTATAACATAATTAATCTGGTTAGCCTTGTGATGAGAACCATGAAATATTCAATGACTATGAGAGTAATGCTCAGGTATGAACAAGTTCTTATTGGTGAACCATGCTTGAATATTGTTTGACTAAGAAGTATAAGAGAGGTATATAGTCAATCAAAAAAATAAGAGAGGTATATAAATTTTGGCATGTAAATAATGCAGTTGATTCTGAAAGGAGTCACTCACAAATTTGAAATGAGAGATCATTCGTTGAAGTTAAGGGGTTCAAAACCAGGTGAAACTCAAATTAATAAAGGATTATTATTGTGTTGTGTGCAACAATTAAAACCACGTGTAATTGTACATTCTTAGTATTTTCTGAAGAATTTTTTAACCAATATTCTAAAGTTACTGATCATTGAATTAGAATTTTTATTGAAGAATGGGACTTGTATGTTTTCAATTCATTAAGTACCTCAAAAAAATTTTAAAAAAACAACCTGTTACTTTTTATTCCTTGCATCACGGATTAGAAAAACCCTTTTCTTAGTACAAGTGCTTAATAATTTGATCAGTGTCCAAAACTATGCAACTCAGCATTCATCATTACCTTTTTTGAGAGTGAAAGACTCTACTCTTGAAGATGTATGCATCATATAGTATTTGCTATATTATCCAATTAAATGACATTGATTGTGTAACTGAGAAGGGGAAGAACCTGCTATAACCAGGAACCGCTCTTCCTTATGGTTGAATTACAGTCCAAGTGGATTGCCAAGGTTTTATCTGGTAAGATTTTGTTACCTACAGAAGATGAGATGATGAAATCTGTTCAAGATATCTATCAAGAAATGGAGGAAAAAGGCTTGCTCAAAAGCTGCGCTCTTTCCCTTCGTCCACTTCAGGTATTTATTTTTGTTTTCTTAATATGGAAAGAAAGAAAAATTTTATCGATGCCCAATAAAAAATGGTTCTATTTGACATTGGAGATTGCAGTGTAAATAGCGAAAATTTCGTGTTAATTAATGAGGAATTGAGAGAACTGTGTTAAATAATAATGTTGTCACTTGAATTTTCCAATCCTCTAAACTCTTCTTTCACCAGCATGAATTTTTAACTAGTCATGCATGTATTTTTCGTTGGTTGAGTTGACTCCATTTTTAAAGAAAATTTCTGAAGTGTTCTGAGAACAAGAGAAAGTATTTACTCTATTTTATTTATAAATTGACACATTAATTTTGTAAGTTATTGTTCTTTTCTTTTTCTTTGCATTTTTAATGCAATAGTTGATGTGTCAATTAATAAAACAAAGTAAATGTTTTTTTTTTTTTGCTCTAAGAATATATTTAAGTGTAAGCCACTAGGATTATTCCAGTAGTGAAAGGTTTATATAGTATATATGAGGTCCTATGTTCAAACCTCATTGCAATCGATATAATTTCTAAAGCACCAAAAAATAAGAACACTTAAATGTTTCTCTTTTTTAAATAAGTATAAATAATACAACTCATTAAAAAAACTGCTATGAATGGACTTTGACAAATTTCACCCATCCTTTTTGTATGTAATATATTTTGCCAATATATATATTGATGTTTGTTAAAAAAGCCTAAACAAAGGAGAACAATATTTATTTATTTGTTTATTTATTTTTTACAATAAAGTTTAAATTAAATGAAAGATTCATCTGAATCGAAAGTAGTACCATTTTTTAGACTGGAAGCGTGAATGCAATTTAAGAACATTTTAAATAAATCGAAAGTTTTCATCCAAAAAAAGGAAAAGAAATCAAAGTGATTCACTTTTTGTAATCAATAGATCAAGTATCCTATACTCATGCATAGATTTTTATTGTTGGAATTTAGAAACAATTTCGAGATCCATAGACTTTTTGAGTTAAGGAAAATTATGGTTCATGCAGTTCTTTTTGCTATAAGTGACCATCCATGTTTATCAAGTTAACATGGTACGTTGTTGAAGAGACAAAAGTAAAACATAGTGACTTGTTATGTTATTTATTTGAAATAGTTTTAATTAAGACTCCCAACCATAGGAAAATGCATGTTACAAAACTACGGTTTTTTAGCAAAATTTGTCTTGCAAAATCTTCTTAACATTCAGTATAAAAATCTTCTTAATTTAAAATTTTATGATATAAGTTGTAATTTATATAAAATCTAAAGACTTTTTAATACATGTGAGTGAAATTTTAGATTGAGAAGACTCTTAAACACATCAATTAAGAGGATTTGTAATTTCTCTGTAATATAATATAATAGAAGAGGCCAACTGTTAGCCTTTTTCTCGTGTTGTCGAGATCATACCTAACTGTTCAAGAAGCCAAAAGAACAAAGAGTTAATCAATATTTGAATCACATGCAGTACAAGGTGAAAAAATGAATAAAATGTCCAATTCCACAAGTGATGAATCAAAGTGGATCACCCGAAGTTCCTTTTAATCCCTTATTGCTAACTGTCCAACAAATGAGGGCTTAATGCTAATCTCCCATAATGACTTAATTAGATTTAATATTAAATTTTTTTTTTTTTTGGGTGCATGAATCTGAAAATTCAAAACAAGTTCTAGATCATCCTATATGCTTGTGGGAAAATTAAAAGGACCAACCATGAAGCACCTAGAAATTTCTTGCACTTGATATTGATATAAGGAGAGTCAAGAAATTGGAATAAAAGATTCATCTATCTTGGACTATTCTAGCAACTCAAAGTTGGCTACTAAACCGATATAAGGAAGCTATAAATATGCATTGGCCTATTGTAATTGTGTGAGTGTCATATAGAGTGCAATGAAGTAGTGCATTGAGTGCTCGGTGAAGTTTTGTGCAAAGAGTGCTTCAAGTAGTGCAATCCGTGAGAGTGTAAGGGAGACAGTGAGAAGTGAGAGAGTTGGTGAGCCAAGCATAATGTGAGGAGTATAATATAGTCGTTGGTTAATTAGTGTATTGTGTATTTGTTAGTTTATTCACAAATAATAGAAGAGTAGTTTGTTTTTCAAAGTGCCTCTTTGCTCTATAATTTGACATCTGAGCTTGACGGTCTAGGACCACTTAAAGTGTAAGGATCACTAGTTGTGGGTGATCTCTTGCAAAATCACAGTCTAAGATTGTGAAGCTATTGGTTTGGCACAAAGCAATAGTGAGAAAATTTCATCAAGTTGCTATGGCAGATGTGAAAAGAGAGCAAGATAAGCATGGAGAAAGAAAGATGGTGGAGATGATACTTCATTAATGTGGTGATGGAAAGTACAAGTTGTTTAGTGTTACAACCAAGACTATATATAAGCTGATCTAACAGTAACTAGCTAGATGATGAACTAACTAACTAACTAACTATAACCTGACTAACTAACTATCATAACAGAAAGTTGCTACTAGTGGTGGTGATGAGGCTTTAGATCAGGTAACACCCCTCCCCCCCGCTCTCCACAAGCTTGGCGTGCTTGGAGAGTGAAAGTCAAGCATGGCAAGCTTGAGAAGGATGTTTGAAAAAGGACTTGGGGCTAAAGCTTTAGTCAGAATATTAGCAGTTTGATCATTGGTGTTGATAGGGAGTAACTGAATGAGACTACATTGGACTTTGTCACAAACCACATGACAATCAATCTCTATATGTTTAGTTCCTTCATGGAATATAGGGTTGGAGGCAATGTGTACTGCGCTCTGGTTGTCACAGAAAATGGGAATTGGTTGGTGGACTAGTACTTGTAAGTCTGCAAGTAGATAGGCTAGCCATTGTACTTGATAGGTCGCTTGAGCTAAGGACCTGTACTTGGCTTCTGAAGATGATCTGGCCACTGTGACCTGCTTCTTGCTTTTCCATCAGATTAATGAGTTTCCCAGAAAAAAGCAAAAGCTTGAAATAGATCTTCAAGAATTAACACACGAGCCCTAATTTGAGTCTGCATATCCAGAGACTTTGAGGTCTAATGAGGCTGAGAAAAATAGTCCCGATGCAAGAGATTGCTTCAGATATCTCAAGATACAATGAGCAGCTTTCATGTGCTGAAAGGTAAGGCAGTCCAAGAACTAGCTGAGCCTTCCTACAGCATAGGAAATATCTGGCCTGGTGTTTGTGAGTTAAACTAGCCTCCCAATTAACCTTCTGTAACTGGTTATATCAGAGAGTGGATCACTTGAGTTTTTGGTAAGCCTTGTGGTGTAGTCCATACGGGTAGAGACTGGTTTTGCCCCCAATAAACCAGCATATGCTATTAGATCAAGTGCATATTCTCTCTGATAAAGTGCAATACCAGTGCTGTTTCTAGCTACTTCCATGCTTAGGAAAAATTGCAAATTCCCCAAATCTTTTATCTTGAATTTGTCATCTAGTAGCCCCTTCATGTCATTGATCTCATACAGATCATTTCCTGCAAGAACTAGATCATCAACATATACTAGAATGGCAGTGAAACCAGTGGAAGAACTCTTGGTGAACAAAGAGTAATTTGACTTTGATTAGGTGAAACCAGTAGCAATCAGAATGATGTTAATTTTGCATTCCACTGTCTGCTAGCTTGTTTGAGGCCATACAAGGATTTTTCTAGTTTGCAAACCATCCTTGAGTAAGGGGCAGTTAGACCAAGGGGAACTTGCATGTATACTTATTCATTGAGGTCACCATGTAGGAAGGCTGTGTTCACATCTAATTGGTGAACATACCACTACTTTGCAGTAGCAATTGCCAATAGGAGTCTGAGAGTTGTCATTTTGACAACTGGATTGAAGGAATCAACATAATCAAGTCCAGCCACTTGAGTGTAGCACTTAGCAACCAATCGGGCTTTGTGCCTCTCTATGCTCCCATATGGGTTGAATTTAACTTTGAATACCCATTTGAAGCCTATGGCCTTCTTACCAGGGGGAAGATCAGTTAGAATCCAAGTTTTGTATTACTTTAGAGCATTCAGCTCAGCTGCGATTGCCTTTTTCCAACACTCTTAAGTCACAACCTTAGCATAAGTCTTAGGTTCAAGGTTAGTGGACACAACAAGAGAGAATGCTTTCTGGTTTTGAGATAAAGCAGAGTATGTAATGTAGTCAGAAATTGGGTACCTGCAAGTTGATTTTGTAGTTGGAGCAGTGGAGTTATCATGCAATGTTAGTCTTTTAAGTAAGTGGGTGGCTTATTTGGTCCAGTGGATTTTCTTAGATGGTTATTATTAATGTCAGTAGGTGGTGGAGAGGTATGTGCTGTGATTTCAGTGTTGTTTGGTTATGTGTGTGTGATTAGAATGTGAGTGGCAATCTCAGCATTATTAGTAGTGTCAGCATTATCTTGTGTATGGGTGGAAGATATGGGGGTCAAGTGCTGCAAGGGGCTGCTTGAGCCATATTCATAGCAAAAAGGTGAGTTTGTGGAGAGTTTGGTATTGGCTCAGATGTGGTGGATGTTGTGCTAGTAATGTAAGGAAAACAATTCTCATAAAAGGACACATTTCTGGACAGAAACAATTCTTTGGTTTGCAAATCAAACTTGATATATCCTTTTGTGCCTTCTTTGTATCCTAGAAAAATGCATTTTTGAGCTCTAGGATCTAGCTTTGTTCTATGAGCCATCAAAGTTTATTCAAATGCTAAACAACCAAACACTTTAAGATGAGTTAAGTCAAGCATTGAGTTGAATAATTTTTGAAAAGGGGATTCATTTTTCAGAAAACTACTAGGTTGTCGATTTATGAGATGTACTGCATGTGCTAAAGCATAATGCCAAAAATAGTTGGGAATATTGGAGTGAAAAATGAGTGCTTTTGCAATTCCTAAAACTTGCTGATGCTTTCATTCAACAATCCCATTCTGTTATGGGATTTCAACACATGGGCTTTGGTGAACAATTCCTTTTTCAGAAAGAAATGTTGTCATGGATAATTCCTTTCCATTATCTGTTCTAATGCATTTGACGGTCTTTGAGAATTGAGTTTCTACAAATTTAACAAAGGCTTTGACTAGTAAAGATGCTTCAAATTTGAATTTCATGAAGTACATCCAAGTGAATCTACTCATATCATCAACAATAGTAAGAAAATATTTGTGACCAGCACTAGATGGAATTGAAAGTGGACCTAAATGTCAATATGAATCAAATCAAATGTATTTACAGACTTTGTTACACTTACAGCAAATGGTAACTTTTTTTGTTTGGCAAGATGACATGGCTCACAAGACCTTATGTTTAATTTGCAATTTATGAAAGGAAATTGTTTCTTCATTACAAGCATTTTATCATGAGACAAGTGACCTAGTCTAAGGTGCCAAGGAACCTATTGAGAGACTGAAGTGAGAATTGATGCTGGAAGAGGTTGTGAAGGGATTTGCTGAGCTACATTGGCTTCCATTGTATACAAACCATTGTTCTCCTTAGCTACACCAATCATCTTTAGCAAGGTATGGTCCAACATCTTACAATGTGTGGCACAAAATGAAAGGAAACAATTCAAGGTTTTAGTTAGCTTTGAAACAAATATAAGATTGAAAGTAAAAGATAGGATAAAAAGGACATTAGTGAGGTATAGGTCATTTGAAAAATGTATTGTTCTTGCAATATCATCCACTATCTGAGAACCATCTGGTAATTTCACTAAAATGGGGTTAATATGATGATATGTGTGAAATGAATCAAGGGAAAAGAGACATGATCAGTGGCACCACTTTCTAAAGCCCATAATTTTATTTTATTAGTGGGAAAAGAGAGTAAATGAGATATACCTGTGGTGTCTTTGAAATGGTGGTTGTTGAGTTCAATTGTGGACATTTGGTTGATGTTGTGAGGGGCTTGAGACTCTTGATTCTAGAGTAAGGCAATCAGAGGAAGCCTTTTCTTAAGAGACAAAGCAAAATCTGAATTCATACCTACTTCCTTTTGGCTTGAAGAAGTAACTGTATCATTGATATCATCGGAAGTACCATCAGTGGTGACATTATTGGCAGCAGCTAGCCATTGTTGTTTAAGGTATGGATGTTTCTTAAAGCAAGAATCAATGAGGTGGCTTGTTTTTCCACAAAAAGAACAAGTTTTAGAGCTACTTGTTTTACCACCTTATCCACGACCTCGACCTCTAGAGGATGAGGTGGAGATAGATGAGTCTGTGATGAGGATTCTAGAGTCTTGAACTTCTGGGTTTTGCTGCCACTCTTGTTGTGTTAACAAGGAGACAGTAGAATCAATATCAGGTAGTGATGTCATCAGCATGATTTGGGAACGTACACTGGCATATTGCTCATTAAGCCCGCGTAGAAAATGTACTACAAAATCTTCTTTCTTGTAATTTTTTATGGTTGCTAACCCGCAGGTGCAAGAATCATGACAAGAAACACAAGGGGGAATTGGTCTGAAATTGTCCAATTCTTCCCAAATCGATTTTAGTTTAGTGAAGTAAGAAGTACGTTGAGATCACCTTATTTTGCGGCTTGAAGTTCGTTATTCAGCTTAGCAAGATGTCTCCTTGATGAAATCTGTGCTTGAGATCCTTCCAAAGGTCATGTGCAACATTTATCCATATTACACTTTGTGAAATTTCTTGAGAGAGAAACAAATTGATCCAAGAAATGATGAATGTGTTAAATTTATCCCGTGCATTAAAAAGGGAATCATGCTTCTCTGGCTTAGAAATTGAGCCATGAATGAATTTCAACATGTTCTTTCCTTTCAATGCCAACCACATAGAATGAGACCAGGTATTGTACTTGCTACCATTCAAGATCATGGTTGTAAGAGGAATACCTGGATTTTCTGATGGATGCAAGAAATAAGGACTAGCTAGGTCCGAGGTTGGGTTAACATTTGCACAAGAAATATGAGCATGCAAAGTTGAAATTGATTGAGAAGGTTGAGGAGATTTTGAATATCCACTGTTGAAGTTGTGGTCAGTGGATTCATCATTGAAGCATCATCATGATTTGCCATAAGCAAGGAAGAAGTGTGCCTAGGAAGAGAAAGCTCGTGATACCATGTGAAAAGAGAGCAAGATAAGCATGGAGAAAGAAAGATGGAGATGATACTTCATTAATTTAGTGATCAAAAGTACAAGTTGTTTAGTGTTACAACCAAGACTATATACAAGCTGACCTAACAACAACTAGCTAGAGGATGAACTAACTAACTAGCTGTAACCTGACTAACTAATTATATCATAACTGTAACTTGACTAACTAACTATATCATATCGAAGTGGTTGCTAACATTAGGAAGATCAACTCCCAAAATTATAATGTGTGGCAAACATGTATGGAGACGTATATCAAGGGCCAAGACCTTTGTAAAGTTGTTAGAGGCAATGAAACCGCACCACCTCTTGCAGGTGAAGCTGAAGCCTTGTGAAAGCGGAAAATCAAGGCAGAGAATGCCATGTTTGCAATCAATACAATAATGGAGGACGAAATGCTAAAGCACATAAGAAAAGCGTCAACGCTAAAGGAAGCATGGTACACCTTTGTAACACTATTTTCGAAGAAGAATTACGCAAGGCTGCAATTATTGGAGAGTGAGCTCTTGTCAACAGCAAAAGGAAAGTTGACGATTAACCAATACTTCTCCAATATAAAGACTTTCTGCTGAGAAATCTGTGAGTTAGATTGTGATAGTAAAATATTTTAAATGAAACCCTCATTTTAGTCCCTCCAAAATTTTAAATCGGATAAATTAGTCACTATAAAAAAAATCCCAAAATAGTCCTTGCAAAGATGAATTATCGGACAAGTTAGTCCCTTTGGCCCAACAAAACAGATGGACTAACTTGTTTGATTAATTTTCCATAGACTATTTTGAGAGGCTTTTTTTTCCCAGGGACCAATTTGTTCGATGATTCAATTTTGTAGGAATCAATTTGAGTGTTTTGTTTTTAGCAGGGACTAATTTGTTCGACTTGAAACTTTAAAGGGATAAAAATGAAGGTTTTGCCAATATTTTATCAAACTATGAAGCAAATTATTATTCATGGTTTCAGACCTGAATATAGAGGTTTTATTACTACAATTCAAGGTTGGCCTGCCCATGCTTTTCTTTTACAATTAGAAAATTTGTTGGCTAAGCAAGAGGGATTAGCTAAACAAATGACAGGAGTATCAATGTAAAGTGAAGAAGAAGCATTCTTCATTGGTAGAAGGAAGGGAAGAGAGAAGCTACCTTTTAGTAAAAATTTAAATAACAAGAGTTGGAAGTCGAGGAAGGAATAAGGAAAAGATTCCCGACTTGGAAAGGTGAAGAAATGAGATAATGCTTGCGTTAATTGCGGAAAGTTAGGACATTTTGCAATAGATTGTTGGTTCAAGAAAAAGACAGCAAAAAGAAATGTAGCAACCTCAAGTCATCAAGCAGAAAAGAAAACAATGAAGAAGAATGGGATGCTTTCGCTTCATTAGCAATTGAAGAAGACATTTGTCAAGAAGAAGAAATAAATTTTGACAAAACTATTTATAGTAACTCAATTGTCAGTTTTGACTACAAAAAGGATTGAATTATCGATTCAAGTTGCTCCAATCATAGGATGGGAAACAAAGGAAAACAGAAGAGCACAGAGTAGTACAAAGGCAACTAGGTGGTAATGACAAAAAAAAATTATAGGTTCCCAAATACTCATGTTCGGATAACAGTGATCTCACCTAGCTATAGTGAAAATCAGGTACACTTTCAAATTATTTATTATGTACCTGGAATGAAGAAAAATCTTCTTTTAGTATCACAAAAATGAAGTCAACGAGATATGTGGTGTTTGGCCTAGAAGATGTTTAGATTTATGACAAATTGAAAATTCTTAGGACATTAGTATTAAAGAGGTATGTATGGCATTTAGAGTTTATCTACGTAATGTCTGCAAAGACTGCTTACGTGGATAGGACTTGAAAGAATGAGACAATAGATCTGTGGCATGCATGCCATGGACACATGAGCTATCATAAGATGAAGGTGATGATGAAGAAGTTAATGCTAGGTCTCCCTTAATTGGAAGTACAACAATATATGCGCTAGATGTAGAGCTGGGTACGCGGACCGGTCCGATTTGTTTAGCACGGTCAATGATGGATGAAGATTAAACGGGTCGGACCGGACCAATCTACTTCATAAATGGATTGGCCTTTTGTTTAGTCTGCATCCACCCTGTCTAAGCCCGCAAGTTCACGGATCATCTGCATTTTTTGCCCAACAAAAAGCCCGCGTACCAAATCGTGGACCGACCTATAGACCATGCGAAAACCCCCATTTGAGTTTGACACATTCATTTAATGTTCAATCCAAATCACAACAAACAATCACAATAAAAACATTTTAAATTTCAAGCTACAATTTTACAAACAGATGAATAATCCAGAACTGATTCTTAGTTCAACTAAACAAAGCATACTTGAAAAAAAATAAACATAGGTTACAAAATAATAATACTCATACTCATAGAGAATCAGAGACAGAGGTGCGAATTGCTGCTCTCTCTCTCTCTCTCTCTCTCTCTCTCTCTCTCTGTGCAGCGGCGGCTTAGCAAAGCACAGTAGCGGGGAAGCTCAACAGCGGCGACTCGGCAAAGTATGACGGCTCAGCAAAGTATGACAGCTCGATGTGGAGATCTCAGATCTGTTGACCGTGAGGCGTAAGAGAGATAGGGAGTTGAGAGACGAAACTTTAGAGTGTGAGTGGGGAAGGGCCACGTGGCCGGCAAAGTTGAGAGAAAAGAGGGCAGAGATTGGCAAAGCAAGGTAGCTCGACGCCTCGATGTGACTCGCATCGTGGCCAGCATGACTCGAGTGCATGAGTGAGAGGGCATCGCGCCGATGTGACTCGCGTGTGTGTGAGTGAGATGAGAGAGAGAGAGAGAGAGCCAGAGAGGGCACTGGGACAGTACTTGGGAAATTAGGAAGAAGAACTCGTCTCTAACTGAAAAGGCAAGCAATGAAGCAACCCTAGTGTTATTGTGTTCTACTTTGGGTTAGGCTAGTGGGCCACTAAAGTGTGAAGTCTAAATATAAAATGTCCCCATGGGCTGATTGGGTGTGGATTGAACCAAGTGGTAAGCACTCCAGAGTCCAGAACCAGGACTATAGTTGTGCACTAGAGCAATTTTTGTGCTGGCTAACGGGCTAGTCCGCAAATTCGCGGGTTAGGCCTGTTTTGCTTGCGGTTAGGCGGGGCAGATAAAAAAAGTCTACGGGTTGGAGAGCTAAAAAATTTTCTGGTCCATTTTTGTGAGGGTTGCAAGTTAAATCGGTTGATCCGCGAATCGTGACCGTATACCTAGCTCTAGCTGGATGTCAATATGGTAAGGCTAATCAACATCAACATATGAAAGTTCAAAGTTTCAAGCCAAAGAGCCATTAGAGCTGGTTCCCTCAGATGTTCTTAGGCCAATTAAACAACCTTCAATTAGCAGATATTGTTATTGTGACCTTCATATAAAACTACTCAAGTTACATGTGGGTATACTTTATGAAAGGAAAAAATTAGAGAAATTGGCAAAATTCAAACAGTTTAAAGAGATTGAAAGCGAAGTTGGAAAGAAGATTTAATGTCTTTCCATAGACAATGGGGGAGAGTACACATCAAAAGAATTCTAGGAGTTCTTGAAAGAGTATGAAATATGAAGAAAAATAACATGTCTAAAAACTCCTTAACAAAATAGTGTAGTAGAGAGGAAGAATCGTCATCTAATAAAGATTTGTTGAAGCATGTTGCACGCTAAAAATGTCCCAAGCTGATTTTGGGCCGATTGTATAAAGACTGCGGTACATGTGATAAATCGACTTCTACAAACCAAGTTGAGGTTTGTCTCACCATTTGATAAATTATGGAAGCTCAAACCCAAGGTGAGTCATTTTTGAGTATTTAGCTATGTGTGTTATATCTTTGTTCTAGATCACTTAAGGAGCAAAATGGATAAAAAGGTCATTTGGTTCATCTTTGTGGGATATGACAATCAGAGAAAAGGTTGGAGATGTGATCCTACAACTAGCAGATGTTATACATCAAGAAATGTGGTGTTCGATAAAGCCTTCTCATGGCGGTTGCCACAACAAGTAATTCTACCGAACTCTAAATACACTGAAGGCATGGCAGAAGAAAAGATAGGAAGCAAAAGGAGAATTAAGAACACTACAGTCTCAAAGATGAAATAAGTAGAAACACACACCGAGACCCCGACAAACAGGAGTTCATCAAAAGGAACAGGAAGAGCCAAAACAACAACAAGAATAAGAAATCAAGGAACAACCTCAATTAAGGAGATCTACGAGGCAAAGAAAGCCAAATTTGAAGTAGGCAAAAGTTGCAAAATATACTTGTTAGTAGTTATAGAAGGAGAGAAGCCTACAAAATATGAAGATATCTCACAAAAAAAAGAACAACACATTCTAACACCAACAAGAAGGCATCAAATAAAAGGATTAAGCAATATCAAATTTTCGAAGTTTCGAAAAGAATTGTGAATGCAAAGGAGAAGTAATGTTGAGGGGGAGAATTAAAAATTCAGCACAAGTTCTAGAACATCCTCTATACTTGTGAAAAATTAAAAGGACCAACAATGAAGCACCTAGAAATTTCTTCCACTTGATATTGATATAAGGAGAGTCTAGAAATTGGAATAAAAGATTAATCTCTACTAGAATATTCTAGCAACTGAAAGTCGATTACTGAACTGACATAAGGAAACGATAAATATGCATTGACCTGTTGTAATTGTGTGTGTGACATATAGAGTGCAACGTAGTGCATTGAGTGCTTGGTGAAGTGTTGTGCAAAGAGTGCTTCAAGTGGTGCAATTGGTGAGAGTGTAAGAGAGTCACTAAGTGAGAGAGTTGGTAAGCCAAGCATAGTATGCTCTAGTGTGAGAAGTATAATATAGTCCCTGGTTAATTAGTGTAGTGTGTATCTGTTAGTTTATTCACAAATAATAAAATAAGAGTTTATTTTCAAAGTGCCTCTACTCTACATAATCACCTATCATTCATAAGGATATGTTTGGTTACATAGTAAAAATAGAATATAAATTTTTATAGATGAACTCTGTGTATAAAATTACATATGAAATTTATCCATGAATATTTTTTTCTCATTTTTTACTCTATAACCAAACATACACTAAGTGTAAGCATTCAATCAATTTTACTTTAACCTAAATCTTTTTTTGTAGAAGAATATCAACATTCACAAAATTTATACCCGAGCACGCTATATATTTCTCTTTAGGCTTATAAAGCCTTATAAATTCTTTGGTAAAGTTAATTTCATTTATATATTTTTTAAGAAATATCCATCACAGTGAGCATTTTAGATGGAACTTTGCCCCTAGTTTTAGGCGTGCCATTGGCTCGTGGTGTAGCATTATTGGAGTATCCTATGTTCTTGCCATTTTTATATAAAAAAAATAGAATCACATTTACAATTATGCAAAATTATAAATTAAAGATTCTTTTAATTCCTTTGGTAGGAAGAGTACAAACATTGGCTAGGTGCACAAACCGGGTTGCCTCCTATGGAGGAGTGGAGGGAAAATCTAGTGGCAGAGGTCTTCAAGAAATTAGCTGAATCTCCGAAGACATACAAAGATCAATGGGATGATGCCTACTGGGATGCCATCATTCAAACTTCCTCTGATTCCTAAAAAGCAAGGGTACTATTAACCTGCACCGCAGGACATACAAATAAGTTTTGCTATTTTAATATTCTAAAAATCGGTGGTTATTGGGACACCCTCAATTACTGCTATATATTTAGCATTTGAAAATACTCATAAAGCATGATTGTATAAGGATGTTCGTGCCTCTGTTATGCATAATGAATTCATTTTAAATTAATTAAAATATCTTATAAAATAGAAAGTAATAATGGATGTACAATACAATTTAGTAACAACAAAAATCTGTTTAAAGCATGATGCCATTGTAATATCTTATCGGGCACCAACAAAAGTTGAATTAAATGCAATAGTAAGCAAGTTGCATTTCTAAGGAGACGACAAAGATTTAAATACAAAGAAGACTATTGTTAGAAAGCCTCTTAGTCGCGAAAATATTAAAAAAATACAAATACTTTTAAGATAACAAAAGATTTTAAAAATGAAAATCTTATCATGCCATGATTGCTAAGCTCGTCAGTTCTCATTCAGCGGTATAAAAGGTCCGACGATGAATGAGTAGCATGTAGCTTCTCGTTATTTTTCAAAAAAAAAAAAAACTAATCATGCAATATAGGAGGTGATAGTAAAAAAATAGTTTGCTGACCATTATAAAAAATAATAATAATTTCATATAAATATATCTTATAAAAAATTGATTATATACATTTATTTAGAGTTTAGAATTTAGGATTTAAGCTTTAGGTTTTACGAGGCATCATCCCGTGTATCTTTCCAGATTTTCGTTTGTTTGGTGTTATTTGAGTTGGTGGCGAATTGGAGCTAATATAGGTGCCGTTATTGAGCACAGCAAGTTTTGATGCATTTAAGTTGAGGAAACCATGCATTCAACTTAATAGCGATATGAAAAATTATCGATTCTGATTGTTGAATTTTGAGGAGCAAGGATAGGTGTGAAATCTAAAATCTAAAATCTGATGATGTAGATCACAGTAAATAGAAGGAGCAATTTCTAGTCTTGGGTTTTGTTATCTGCTCATTTGTTTAGTTCCTTTGGTAACTTTGACGTTTGCTTCCCTTGTGGCTGAACTTATTCCTCCTCTAGTTTGAGTGGAGTCTTGCTTTATTATTATAAAAAAAATATTTATTTAGAAAATAAGTTAATAATTAATAATTGATAATTAAATAAATGAACAAAATATGAATATATCATTCTATTTTATATCTTATTTAGAATATCATATTTATAGTATAAAAAAATATCGACAGGTGACTTTTAACTAATAATAAAGAGTCTATTTTATAAAAGTTTTACAAGTTTTAAAAGTCAAAATTGTTGAATAATAAAAAAAAAAATTAAATAATTTTACTATATTATGATCCATTTATAGGGATGAGAATCAATATTTATGAAAGAGGGGACATGTCCTTCATTTTTTTTTTTAGAATGTTGCCTCTCATCCCCATCATCATTCCTATCATGAGTCCCCATTCCACATTATCCATGGGGATTTGAATCCATACATGTATTTGTAGGTTTATTAAAAAATTTCCAAAATGAGAAAAAGTTTTAAAATACTTTGAAATTCGAAACATAAATATCTATAATAATAAACACTGTTAACATAATATAATCTACAATAATAATGAGAATACATAATTCAAATTCAATAAATTTAATTAAAAAATGAATGCGTGCTAAAGTTATATATATATATATATATATATATATATATATATATATATATATATATAAATAAATAAATGGAGAAAGGGCTTGTTTCGTGCGGCGAGGACCTCTCCATTTAACAAACAAGGGCTTCATCTTGTCCCCATAAAGATTAAACATATCTCCCCTCTCCATTTAACAAACAAGGGCTTCATCTTGTCCCCATAAAGATTAAACATATCTCCATTGCGAATAACCCCAACCGGTACCCGCCTCAATAGATTTTTTTGTAATCCCTAACCATTTATATTTTTTTACTAAATTAAAATATTTAATTTATAAAAATATAAAAGCATTTTTTCTAGTTAATAAAAAATAATGAATAAATTTAATTTATGTAAGTTCAATTACATCTCATTCTTTTGTACATCATTTTAGTAAATTAAAATACCAATTTAAAAATATATATTATAATTAATATATTAAAACTGGTGAAAAAAATAAACAATTCTAATTTATGTCATCTCAATTTTTAAAATGGTGCATCATTTACACAATTATTTTTAATAAAAAATAATATAATCATTTATATTTTAAAAAATTTAATAAATAACAATTATTATTATTATTATTATTGTCAAATAAGTGTAAATTGTGAGTTTTTTTAAAATATTTTACTGCTGAAAATTTGAACTCTTTTTTTTTTTAAATTAATATGTAAAAATTGTGGAATTGATAAGTTGGAATGCTTAAGTTACAAAACATCAAATATGATGTAGTCAGACAGGTAATTTGATCATGTTTTTCTTAATTTTCAAAAGCTCTTGCGTTAGAGTTAGAAACTTTTTGGGAAATAGGAAGAATTGAAAAATATATTGTTGATATGACTGTTTAGGAAAAAGACAAATTTAGGAGAAAATATTCAATGATCTGCGAAAGAATATGCATATGAAAAATTAACTATGCAAAATGAATGAAGAAATATTTTCCAACATTTAAGTTGAGGAAAGAATAGCAAATTTTTTGTTTTATTTATTATTTTTATGGTGATTTTAAAAAATTATATTTGTGTGAAGGTTATATTTTTTTTTTCAAATAAATGAATGCATTTTTTTATGTATTTTAATTTATTTTCCCTTCTTTTTATAATAATATTAAATATTATAATACATTTAAATGCAATGTCAAATTTAAGTTATAAAAATTTTCAACTATGATATTTAAGGCTTGTGATCTGTTGAATTTTTAAAAATTACTGAACTAATAATTGTTATAATATTCAATGTAGAGTATGTGTTAATAGAAGAGAGATATGAAAGTAAATTAGAAAAATAATTAATAATTATAGTGGAAATAAAAATTTAAAAATTTACTCTAAATAGAAATGCTTGGAAAACGGTGGGGCATAAATTTCTTAATGAATGATACCTAACAAAACTTTTCTTGAAATGAATTTAAACTATTAATAATATAAATATAGATTAGTAGTATAGATTAGCGATAATTTATTGCTAAAATTAAGCATACAAAATTAAAGTGAATAACAATGATATAATATAGAAATTGAGAAACATGGTATTAAATAATATATATCATATATCATATAGTAGCAAAAAAAATTAATATATATCATATATATTTAAATAGATTTTAAAATTGATTTGTGATATAACATGGTATTAAATATCATATATACTTTTTTATATAAAAATTGATTTAAACATGGTATTATGATTAAATTTATCATCAAATTGATTTAAAAATGTTACTTAATTGATATTAATTAGGAAAATTTTGAAAAAAACTAATTGCAATACAATAATAATGACAAACTAAATCTTTGCGGATATAAAATGACAACTGATATCCAATTAATATGATGGCAATTAACGATAATATTAAATGACTGATATCAAATAAGAATGATAAACCAATTGTTATTAGTTACAAAATTTGAGTATTAATCAGTTAAATTTTTTATTATTTTATTCTGTTGGAAGTCAGATTTGTTTCTATGAAATTTCTATTGTATATTATTGAATTTATTTATTGTTAATTAGAAATTTTATATTTCACTTATATTTTGTAAAAGTTATAGGGTAATTCAATTTTTTGTGGAATACATTGCGTAAAATGTATCAAAACATAATAAAACGAAGAATATATGTTTGTGTAAATTGTAAAAACAAATTTGAATTAAATTAAGTCAGATTTTTAAGCAAATATGTATTGTTCAATTTTAATAATATAATCTTTTTCTCATTATATTGTAGAGCATTCTCAATTTGTTCCTTTTTTAATTTTTATGTGAAAAACAATTAATTCCTATATATAACATTATAAATAAATATGAATAAATGAGTCTAATATTATAATGATTCATTTATCAATTCATTACATAGTCCGAGATAAAAAAAAAAAGAAAAGAATTAACCACGTTGCTAGAGATATTAAAAAAGTAAAATTTATAAAAAAATATTCTTTAATACTAATTTGATGTACTACCGTATACAATGCATAAAATATAATAAGAATCAAATATGAAATATTGTCACAAAAACAACTTTTTAAAATTATAAATAAATATTTAACAATAGTGGTGTTTAATTTAAATGGTAATAGAAATCCTATTCTAAAAAGTTAAAATTACACACATAAGAATAATATGTACAAAATTATCAATGTTATAAAAATTGTAAAAACAAAAAAGATTTTCATTATAGAAATGAATATCCATTTAATTGATAATAAGATACATAAAAAATAAGACCAAATAATATTATGAATCATATAATATAAACACTATAATTCAAAACTTATTACTGCAAAATAAAAAATCAAATCATGTTTCACAAAGAAACAAAGCAAACTACAAGAGAAAGAAACTATAAAAATGGAGAAGCAAAAACGTGATAACAAAAGAAGTAAAGATAGTAAGAGATCATGATGCTTATCCTTCTATGAAAGCACCTTCTTCTAGAGGATGCTCTTAGTCAAATGACACCCTCTTTTGATGAGACAAAATAGAGAATATTCTCATATTGGCAAAAACTCACATATCAAACATTGACGACAATCACAACAATTCAAAAAATGATTATAGTCTTTTTATAACTCAATGTTTATAGCCACGACAAATCACTTGAAAAAAGCAACCACTCATAGCGAGTAAGACAAAAACAACAACTAAAAGAGATATGCAGACGTGAAATCATTTAGTTGCACCAAAAGAGAAAGAGCAAATATATTTTAAACAAAACATAAAATTGAACCAAAATGATTGCAATAAAAAAGAACGTAGACAATAGAATAATAATGCAAAAGAGAGGGAAAAAATGTAGGTTGAAAATAGCACGAGAAAAGGGGTTGAATTATGCTTTAACTTCTTTTTCTATTTCTGAAAAACTTAAACAAAGTCTATTAAGTTTATACTTGAAGGCAGTGAAAAAACTTTGTTAGCAAGGTTTAGAAAGTTACTTATGAACTAAGTGAAAATTCAGAAATTGTTTAAAAACATTTTTCACGAATATATAGCAGTAAATCTCAAAAGCATAATATAAAGGGATTAAGAAGAGATAGAAAGATATTGCACAATGATTTTTGTATTGGATCGGCTAACTTTGCTTACATTCAGTTCTCAACAACCTATTGAGTTTCATTAAATCCATTTCTCAACCTAAAGAAAGAACGGTAGTCTTTATATAGTGTTTTCAAGCAATTCATGTGACCAGTAGTTTCAATTTATTATCATTTCTAAGTAATCTTTAACTACCCTCTCCAAACAAGCCTCACAATGATCACTAATGGATTAGGGTACAGTGATTTTGTTTAAGATTGGTTTTCTCCAATAATTGATACTTAGGTTTTTCTAACAATAAAATAGTGTATAACCTGGAAACCTGAGTTACTTCTTTCTAACAATTGTTTCTAAGAAGAAGATGTTATCTAATGAGAACTTAGAAAGACGATTTTTACGTAAAAAGAAACTAATTACAAGATGTAATGCATTATACGAAAGAAGAGGGATTCACATTTTGAAAATCTTTTCAAAAGTCTTTCACCATCAAGTTTTGAGCTGTATGCATGTAATATCCTTTTATACTTGATCTTCAAATCAATTTGTTGCCCCCTTGATTTTACTTCCTCTTTATACATGTAGATTTGGTTTTTGTGTCCTAGGGAAAGCCATCTAGAAGACTAGCTATGCTCTGTCAAAGCTACTTTTGTAGATGTAGAGACCATTGTCAAATATGGTTTCTAAGTGAAACTTCATAAAATACTTTTTACTTTTTGGTCATAGTTTTTGAATTCTTTCTTCTAGAATATGGGATGGTTGACCAAGTGGCAAAAGTAACATGTCACTATTAGTCCTTTTTGGTTGTTGAATTAATTTGAAATTTGAATTTTCTCTTCTTTTTTGCAGAGTGCATGGTTTCTAAAAATGAGTGCTTTCTGATGCATTCTCTCAATTTTTGATCTTCTTGTTGATCTTCATTTCTTCAATCTAAGCCTGATTGGAAGCTTCTCATTGAGATTGAAGATTATAATCACGAATGGCTTCAGGAAAAGATAGATTTTTTCATTGAATAGTAATTTTTGAATGCGTGAAATGTTTCCTGAAAATCTGGACTTGGTTTCTGATCTCGATATCCAACATACACAAGTTCATTCTTTAGAACTATTTTTCACATTATTAAGGTTCTAAATCTCTTTGAATGACATTATAACCATGTTGAAACATGACATTGTGCAAAATAACTCTTTACTTGAACTAATATTTTTATTAGAATGTTCCTATTAAGAACTATAGAAACTCAAGTAAACTGTTAGTTCTTTCTTTAAAATATTTTAACAAAATTTATTTTCTTGTCACGCAAAACTCAATCTTGAGAGCTTTCTAAAGGGTTCTCACGCTAACAATCTCCCCCTTTATGATGACAATAAACCAAATGTTGAGAAAATCTTTTAGAGAATACTTTAAAAGATTTTCCAAAGTTTGAACCTTGTATTAGAGCTTTAAAATGAAAACTTTGTATCAGGGCTTAAAAGAACCTTGTATTAGAGATTAAGAGTTCTTTCAAAAAGCATATTCTTTCATAATGTAGCTGACTTAAGGCATCTCATTGATTTTACAATGATACAAAACAACCTTATATAAAAAAAGGCTAGAATTAGAGCTATTTTTTAAACAGATTTTATAAGTTGTATCAGAGCAATTTAATCTTCTAGACTAAAAACAGTTTGAAAATCATAGTCATTATAACTTTTTGAACTTAATTACATCAAGTATCAGAGTTATAATATGATAATACTTGTGATTGTAAGCTCCAGAACTCTTCAGACAGTATGTGAGCTATATTGTTTTGAATGATGGCAAAACCAATTTAAAGAAAATATTTTGAAGAATGACTAATGTCTACCTTCAGTTTCTTGACTAAGCATAACAGGTGTTTTCGAAATGTATAAAATGAACTTGAATGAGATTAATTTCACTTTACATGTGCAAACATGTTTTATGTCGTGTTAAGAGACTGAGCTTAAGTGAAGTGAACATTATATCATGTAAAGCACGCTTACATGCATCAATGAATGAAGCAAATGAAATCAAGAACAAGAAACCAAGGCAAGGGTCTTCAAAAAGTAGAACGAGACATCAGAAAGTACGTCAAGAATGAAGATATCATACAAAATTTGAAAGCAATGTGTTACTCAGTCTTCAATCATCATATTCGTAATTCATTCATCATCATAAAAATCAGATTGAAGATTAGAAAACTAAATTTGTATAAAGAAATTGACAGTGTACATTAGAAAGTTCACTTCACTAAAAAGGAGGGAAAATTTGAATTTTGAAATTCAAAAGTAAAAGTCAAACCCAGTTTCAAACTAGCACGTCATCTTTTTAGCCCCTTTCAGTCAACGTCTTCAGCTTCTAGAAGAAGGAGTTCAAAAAGCATTATTATAAAGTAGAAAAGTAATTTCTGAAGGACATCAGAAATCTCAACTTATCAACGCCTTCTGTAAAAGGCACTGACACCAGACGAGCTACTCCTCAAGATTACGTTTCAAAGACCCAAATAAATTATTGACACGTGTCACTTGGACAACAGATTAAGGGAAACAGTCATAGAGGAAGACCATCTATAAATAGAGATGCTGAGCTTTCAAGAACAAACTTGACAATAATAAAAGCAAAAATGCTGCAAAATCTTTCCTTCACCTATTTTGTGAAGTTTATTACTTTTTGTAATCAGTTCCTTTGTTGATAAAAATCTTCTTTCTAAGTTCTTAGATTGTTCATACGTTCTTCTTAGGAAAAATTATTAGAAAGAAGCCACTCAAGTTATTTCAGGATTAGTCATTATATAGAGATTGTTGTTAAATATGGTTTTTGAGTGAAACTTCAGAAACTATTTTTTACTTTTTGGCTGAGGTTTTTGAATTCTTTCTTCTAGAAAATGGGATGGTTGACCAAGTGAAAAAGTAACATGTTACTGTATTTTTTGGCTGCTGACTTAATTTGGAATTTGAATTTTTCCCTCCTTTTTGGCATAGTGCACGCTTTCTAAAAACAATTATTTTCTTATGTGTTCTTTTAGTTTTTGATCTTCTTGTTGATCTTCATTTCTTCAATCTAAGCCTGATGGGAAACTTCTTATTGAGATTGAAGACTCTAATAATGACTTGCTTCAAGAAAAGATAGATTTGTTTATTGAATAACACTTTTTGAATGCATGAAATATTTCCTAAAAAATCTGGACTTGGTTTCTGATCTCGAAATCCCTTTCTCATGTATCCAACATACACAGGTTCATTCTTTAGAACTATTTTTCGTTACCATTAAGATTCTAAATATCTTTAAATGAGATTATAATCATGTTAACACATGACATTGTGAAAAATAACTCTGCTTGAACTAGTATGTTTACAAGAATGTTCCTGTTAAGAACTATAGAAACTCAAGCAAACTATTAATTCATTCTTCAAAAGATTTTAATAAAATTTGTTTTGTTGACTCTCAAAACTCAATCTTTAGGGCTTTTCTGAAGGATTCTAAAGTTAACAAAAAAGAGTGAGAAGAATGAAGAGGGTGATGGTAAATGAAGGAGAGAGTAAAAATTACCAAAAAAAAAAAAAAGAAGAGAAAGAGACAAATAGAGTGAATAAGAATATGTGAGTTTGAGGTCCACAAAAGAAGAAGAAGGAATAATTATTGATTAAAATATTCTAATCATAATTCACCAAGTATGCCAATTATATCTTGCGTTAAAATAGTCCAATATTTATGCAATTAGAATTAGAATTGGAATTTAATATTTGATAACATATATAGAAATTACATTTTTTTAGTGTAAATTAGATCAAATCACTATCCTAATTTAGCAAATATGACGCTGATTACAATCATGAAATGAAATAAATTCAAAATTTTAAAAGTTAAATTGTAGGGAAATATTTGAAATTTCATTATTTAATTGTTGTAGTGCAATTATACTATTAAATACTGATAATTTTAAATGTTATTCTAATGATATATAATAATTATGATTATGATTTTTTATAAAATTATTGATTGTTAAGAGAGTTGTGCTATTTGTACTCATGAGGTGTGAGACACTGTGCCAACTCACACCTCATCCACAATTGGACGAGATGTGGACCCATTCAAATAGTACAAATAACATTTTTCTTGCATAAAAAAGGCTATTAATCAAAGATACGATCTTTTAGGAAGTAATTATTGTCACTTTTTTTTTTTTCTATTGCCATTACTACTATCATTAATGCTTATTTAAATTTACTAAAATACCCTTATTCTTTATTAATTTAACTATTTGACAATAAAACATATCTTACATTATATATAAGTTAATTTATCAATCCTCTTTTCTATTCATATGGTATAATCATAAGTTCAATTTCTTACTTTTTTATAAATGTGTATGTTAATCATATCACATAGATATCTATCAAATCATTCGATCAACTTAAAAACAAAAGCATATTTTGATTATAATTAAAATTAGAGAAAGTTTTTAAAAAGATATGTTACTTATAGGTACTTTTGTAAATATTCCATGAAACAAAAAAAATACCCTTATTGTGAAATAGAATTAACTTTCTCTTCGACTAAATTTTGTTGATAAAAAAATAATAGAAGCATGCAAATTCTATGTGCCATTTTTTCTCAAATATTAGAGGTTTGGGCATTGAGGTCCATAATGCATTAAAAAAAAGTAGTTACTAGCAAGTTATTATATGTATTGAATTAATTTATTAAACATAATTATTTAAATTCAAATATTGAATTCTTCTTTTATCAAAGTTCTTTGAATAATATATAATATTGAGTATTTTTTTATAAAACAATAAATAAAATGATTAACAACAAAGGTCAAATAATACATTCTGGTATACAATTACATTTCTTATTTTATAACACATAACATTTATATAATTTTAAAACTAGTAAATAAATAAGCAAGTGAGCCCACAATTTAGTGGTGCACTCTTACATGTCTTAATGAGTAATGAAAGGTCATAGGTTTAACTTCCATCTCCACTTCCTATCACCTAATATCTTAATTAAAAAATATTAGTAGATAAATAAATGGTGCCTTGGTTTACTACTATTGATCATTTATTTCATTATTTTTTTTCTTTGTTCATATTGTTAAATTAAAAAATAAGGTAACTTGATACATAAAAGTAAGATAATTTAATACTTTAATAATTTTCACTATTGGTGTGTAGATATTAAACTTTTATTTTTATTTATTCTTACGTAGTTTTTTTTTCTAAAATATTTATTGGCATATTGTTCTGGTAAGTATAATTTTACGCAATTTTTGCCAAAAAAAAAAGAAATCAATGTATAAATATAAATGAAATTATTAAATATAACGTATCTTAATAAAAAATTCTATAACTAAAGTATCCTTTTGCAAAAAAATTCTCTAATTTTATAATCAAGATATGTATGTTTTTGTTTTTCAAATATTTCTCTAATGTTAACGTATCTTATTGAAAAGTTCTATAATTAACACATCATTTAAATTTTTTTCTAATTTTATAATTAAAACAAGTTGATCAAATAATTTTATAGATATTTATATATGATTAATATACCCATTTATATAAAAAAAAGTAAGAAATTAAACTTATGATTATAATATAGGAGTAGAAGAGAGGATTGGTGAGTCAACTTACATGTAATGTAAGATATATTGTCAAATAATCAAATTAATAATAGAATAATGGTATTTTAGTGAACTTAAATAAACATTACTGATATTCAGAATGCCAATAGTCATTCCTGATATTTTAAGACTAAATTAATGGTTTTTCCATACAAATTTGGTATAAAACATAAAATTTAATCATTTTTTGTTAAGAAAAATCGAGGTTGATGTTTGGGTCATAAACAAATGAATTTTTTTTTTATGAGAACTATTTTATCAGTGATATAATTTTTTAGGTGTAAAAATGCTAATTCTCTCCACATACGATTAATCTTTATTCTATATATAATCACCTCTTTTTTTCCCCTCTCTCACTCCCATTAATATTCGCCACCTGTCCTAGATTAAGTAAACCTCGTCATTACTCATTTTCACAAAATTTTATTCATGCTGAAATACTAAAAAATTTGGAAAAAAAAAGCAGTGAGCATCAATCTGGTACAGCCTCACCCACCGTCCATGACAACGGGTCCTGTGCCACACGGATCCGCCTGAACCTCTCCTGCTTAATTGTTACCTCTCTCTCTCTCTCTCTCTCTCTCTCTCTCTCTCAAGTTGCAGCCTTCTTGTTTTATTGCATGCTGGGAATTGGTTCCAAAGTCCGGTGCAGGAAACTCTTTCATTACCATTTGGACTTTCAATTTTCTTGGTATTCATATATCATAGCTGCTAACTAGTTTTCTATTTTCCATCTTTCTTTTAAATTTCCGGGGGGGTAATTTTTCAATTTTCAATTTGCTTGATTTTAGAGCTTGGAATTGTGATTTGAATATCAGAAGCAATGGTGAAGGACACTGCCTACTACGACATATTAGGCGTCAATGTTGATGCATCTGCCACAGAGATCAAGAAGGCTTATTATGTCAAGGTAAAATGAATTAATTTATTTGTTTCCTATTTCTTGCCCCTGAAAATTGACATTTAGATTCTGAAGATGTTAATTAAATTACCCGTGCTGTTGAATGTGTGAAATTTGATTGTACGGTGTATTTATGTTCTCGAAGCAATTAGGTAGTTGTATAAATTATGTCTTGAGCTTGTTCCATGTTTGAATTGTTAATTAATGGAACACGTTTCAAGTTTAAAGTTTTCATTCTGAGATTGGTACGAAGTTTCTTCTATTCGATTAATTTAAAACCCAAAAACGCTATAGAGCAAGAAATAATTGCCAGAATTGAGTTCTCAGAATGATGCGGGATCTTAATTGTCTATTGAACGAATGAATGGTACTACCACTTCATTTCATTTCATTCAACCACTTACATGATTTGTACTAAGGATTCTGGCAAACATTTTCTGGCTGAGTAGCATTTTTTCTTTAAAATCTTGTATGTGTTATTACAGTTTTTTTACTTTGAATTGTTTGTTAAATTTTGATTTCAACTAGTCCCCCAAAGAATGAACTTCTGAAATTTCCTGGTGATCTTGTCCTGCCTTCAAATGTGTTCACTGGGCTACACTTAATTGGCAGTGGTGACCTTCATCGCAAGGCCATTTGTATTATTTGCTTTCTTTAATTCTGTGCATATTTTCGGAGCTGGTATGCTGGGGTTCGGGTGAATAGTAGGAAAAATAAAAGAAATTGTGGCTCTCTTCTGATCACTTGGATATTTAGACAGACTACGGTTATGCTGGTTTTTGACTTTTCTTTTTTCTACCTCTTTAATCTCTCTCTCTCTCTCTCTCTTTTTGAATGCCTCATTGGTGTTTGTTTGATAACTGATGATATATATTTTCCCCTTGCCCCCTTATCCCTCCTTCCTTTTGCAGGCAAGAATAGTTCACCCTGATAAAAATCCTGGGGACCCGCAGGCTGCACAAAATTTTCAGGTAAACACTGAGAAGCAGAGTTTTTGGCTTCACAATACTAAGCAATGTTACGACTGGCTTTTTATTAATAGTATTTTTTTTTATCTTTCTTAATTTCTACTAATTAACAGAGTTTTATTCTTTTCTGGAAGAGATACAAGTGTTTTAACTCTATTAAAAATATTGTTTCTTGTTCTCGTCAAGTGGACAATATTTAATAATTCTCTAACTGGTTTCACTTTCATCATCATTTTTTCCCCAATGTACTGATTTGATTGTAAGACTAACTTGTGACCGTATTAAACATAGAAGTATTTATAAATTTGGATCTCTTCCTCCCTTCAGTTTGCTTTGACATTCCTCAATATACTTCTGTAAGTCTGGTATCTGTGTGCAGATACTTGGTGAAGCTTACCAGGTTTTAAGTGATCCTGCCAAGCGTGATGCATACAATAAGCATGGAAAGGAAGGAGTGCAAGAGTAAGTTTGTACAACCTTGAAGACTGCAAAGAAATTAACTAATAATAGCTTGCAAGTAATTAAGCTGCTTTAAATGGTTGGGTTCTGTTATTCCAGTGTATCAGAGTGCAAGTTTTGAACTGTTTGTTTATTCTTTTTCATTTAGCTCTCATTTTCTTTTTACTATATTCAATTACTGGTCAGACAAAAGTGGAACCAGAAGTATGTATTATTCACTGAATTACTCTCTGTCCTTGTCCTGATATCAGTTTGATATGAGCCCAGAAATTGGGTTTATTACTACTGTAAAAGGAATAAAAAGAGTAACAAATGGCACTTTTTGTGTCCTATGATCATCGTAAGCCCTGTCTATAGACAAGTTATTTAACTATAAATCCTTGTTAATGGTTTTGTCAATAGTTTTTCTTGGTTTCCTTTCTTATTATTGGGATACCCTCTATCTAATCTACTATTCTTAACGGGGCTTTTAAAGGTCTTTTCCACCCATGATCAAATGTGTCAAAAGATATGCTTGGTTTACCTATACCTATATTTCCTTGTCATTTTGTCATTCTTTGAGAGGCCTGCTTTGTTCATGGACAAAATCACACTCAATTCTTGTGTGGCCTTCTTTTCTCCGCTCTCGTGTGTAATCTCACACCTTAAATTGAATTTCCATATTTTTCCTCCCTTCCACCTCCCACATAGGCAGCAGGTTACATTCTCAGTACTCTTCCTTTTCTTCCTTCTCACCCCTTGCATTTCCCTCATGGTCGCCGACCTCATATATAGTTTAAGTTTTCTTTTGTTGCAAGTTAGAACTTAGAAACCGGGTCTAACTAATTACGACAGTGAAAGTTCTTCAACATATTACATACAGTTGCAGATCTGTTTGCTTGGCCTTAGAGAATAACTGTAATTTGGCCTCATTACGTCAAATTTGTGAATATTGTCCACTAGTTGAGCTATCAAAATGATATTGAAGACCTAATACCCTAAGAATCTTACTAGCCGCTGATTCTTAGTAACCAAATTTTTAATTATTTGTGATAATTGAGAGAACTTGTGAAAACACTGAAATTTTCCTTATTTCAGAGATTCCATGATAGACCCCACAGCTGTATTTGGGATGGTTTTTGGAAGTGACCAATTTGAAGATTATGTTGGAAAACTTGCATTGGCTACTGTAGCATCTATAGAAGTTGAGGAAGGCATAGATCTTGAAGCTCAAAAGCAGAGAGCTCAAGAGAGGATGAAAGTAGTCCTCTTTTCCTAGTGCTCTAATTTCCCCAACCCAACCTACTCTTCCCTTCCCGCATCCCCGTATTTTTGTAGCTGAATATGTTTCCTACTGTTGTATCTGTAGGCAAGGCAGAAGGAAAGGGAAGAAAAGCTCATATCAACTCTGAAAGATCGCCTGCAACCATTTGTTGAAGGTCGAGTAGATGAATTTACAAATTGGGCAAATTCAGAAGCTCAACGTCTTTCAATGGCTGGTAAATTCCTTCCTTTTGTCTTGTAATTGTAATATTGTATTATTTAACAATATTCCACAGTTTAGAAGTTTCAATAACTTCAATTTATCATTATCAAGAATATTATATCATTGTCTTTGGGAAATGTGCTTTTGAGTTAGTTATGCATTGATGCTTTGACGGCTTTTTGAGTGCTATTAGAGGTTTTAATAATTAAAGTAGAAGCGCTTGAAGATAATTTTGCTTGATTATGGATGCAATATATGCTTCCTAATTTGTTTTGCTAAATTGTGTTTTAGAGGTGCAATTATTTTTACTCTTTTTCAGTTTTGAATATAAATGGAATTATTGAAAGAAAATAGGTCTCATAAATTCAATCAAGCTTAAGTTAGAAGCTTGAAGCATGCTTCAATATGTTGTTTGAATCACATTATTTCCTGCTGAAGTAAAATGTCCAAAGAATATCTTCACTAAGGTTTTGAACATATCATACTATGATGTTTTGACTCATATATACTCTTGGCATTCTATAATTGTTGCTGTTATGAGGATTCTTATTATGTGCCTTGGACACATGAATCATGATCTCATTCGATGCTCATCCCATGCAGTGAGGGATCCTTTGCTTGTGTTAGGTACCCGGATTGTAACTTGGGTCTATAGTGTAATTATTGGGTATTTGAGGTGAGAGAGGAGAGGCACAGTCTTATGTAACTACCTGCTAAGTCAGCAGTAAGATAGTGGAGTAGGGAAATACCATGTGATTTTGTTAAGAGGTAAGGGGATATATGTACGCAGGGGATGAGAGGAGTAGGTAGGCAAGAGTTGGACTAGGCCATTTGGGAGAGTCTGAGCTGCTATAGTGCTGAAGAACTTCTCCTTTTCTGCAAGATCCATCCTATTTTCTCTTTCTTTTGTGGTTAATAATACACTACATTACTTCTGCTTCTTTGCTCTTTCTTGTGGTTTGTATCAATGGCATCAGAGCTCTTTTCTAGGAACTGTGACAACCTGTTGCATGAAGCTATGCTAAAGATGAAGATAGAGAATTTGGAGAGGAAGATGGATGAGATCAAGCGACTCTTGAGAAGACAATGTCATACTCGAACTAGAGGGCAATCTCCACCTCGAAGAGAGCATTGAAGGGAAACGATGGAGAAACGATAGGATGGTGACCTCTCCTCCTCATCATAGGGAGAATCGCTACTCCTCTTCTCACCGTAGAGAGGAGCGATGTTCTCCTCACTGTCGATGCAGAAAAGGGTTTTCTTGGGGAAGTCGACCTCTAGATCAACACAGGGAGAAATGTGAACACAATTGGCACAGGGGAAAGCATCGCGATGATCGGCGAGGTGATTGGCACGAGGAGCGATGCCATAATTCGCGAGATGAGCAGCGAGACCAATGGTGACGTGGTTGGGAGGGGTCGTCGTGGTGAAGTAGGCCACCGAGCCCAAATAATGGAGAGGAGGAAGAGGGCGGAGAAACACAAGTGTCGTCGGAGGTGTTAAAACCAAATGCACCGCCGCCACCACCACTGCTAGCAAAGCAACCAGGCTCGCCAAACATAGCTTCACCGACGAAGACAGAGAGCACACAACAACCCATGACACACAGATGACCCACGACTGAGCTTAAGTTATCGCCAATGCCAACCCAACGTCCACAGTTGAATCCACTAGCGGGTTCAAAGTGACCTTCACAGTGCAAGGGTGGGCGGAAATGGTCACTGTGGTCCCAAATCATCTTAGAATGGTCAATGTGTCCCAAATCATCTTAGAGGCTGTGGAAGGGTCGTGTGAACCCCGTCGAAACTGTTGATGCCCTCGAAGCTAGAGGTGTGGGTGACTGCCAATGCTAGAAGGAAGAAGTAGAGAAGAGAGGTGCTCGTGACTGCTGTTGGGATTTGGTTTTTGAGCATGTTGGATAGTTCTCAGAACCGCCAAACCATGAGGTCGCGACGACCATTGCCAAGGGGATGTGGGCGGAGATGGCAACAAAACGAGCTTCCCCAGATCGCAGCGTGATTGAGAAGACATGGAAGGAGAGAAGGGCACATAGGGAAACCCAGTGGCCATGTTTCCTTGAGCCAACGGGCATGGCCCATAGATGAGGTTAGTATTGTTGAAACTAGATTGCTACTGCTATGGCCCAAGTATGGTTGCGGGAATTTGGGAATTTAGAAACAGAAAATGATGTTAAGAAGGTCATGAGTCAAGCCCAAATTAGAAGGGAAAAGAATAGGATTACTAATGAAGGGCATTCTTCTGTGATGTTATTGGGCCAAGCCCATGTCTCTAGAAGAGGAGCTTTCAAAACATATCAAGCCTCTACCATTCTCTCTAGGGATGCTCATAATAGGCAGTGGGCAATTAAAAAAATTAAAAGTGGCTTTAAGAGGAGGATGATTTTCGTGTGCTAGGACTGCGGCAAATATTGAAGAATAACACTCGTCACTTTTGTGTGCCGGAGATTTCAGGCTAAAATGAAATTGGTTATTATATTATCCATGGGCTTAGCTTTGTTGAGGACAACATCAGTAGAATTTATCTTGATGCAATCAAGGCGACGACTCAGGGGGGTGCTGACAACAGGAACTGCATTATCATGTTAGTTATTAAGCTAGCAATATTGTTGGATGAGAATTCTAAATCGGTGCAGGACAAAGGTGCGATACTGTGGTCTTGGGTAGCAATGTTCAATTCTATTTCCTCAAAATATATGATGGATGAAGTCACTGATCAATATGGCATTATAGTTGATAAGGAGGATGTGCCAAGAAAGTTTCGGACTACAATATCAAGTGTCTATGCAGCAAAATTGAGAGCACAAAAGAGTGTAATTATAGAGCAGGAATTTTATGGAATTGATCCATATAATCTTTTGCTTGATTCTATATCAAAGGAAGAAAATTGGCCCTTGTAGGACTCCGAAAAGAACCCAAGGCAATTTGAATTCGAAGAAGAGAAGAAAAACATTGAGACACAACTTGAGAGATTAAAAAGCTATGCATTGGTTGTTTGGGTTTTGGGTCACAATTTGGTCATGGGAATGAAGGAGCTGAACCACAAGACACATCTCATGAAGGTTCATGCCAATGGTGGGAATGTTGCTCAGGATGGAGACTATGCATACCATTTCTCTAAACAAGTCCCGGTTGTTGCTGTGTTCAAAAAGGATAAAAATGCACCCACCAATGTTCTTGATACTTCACTTACATATGTACAAGAAATTCTGGTAGGGGGACTAGTATATTCAGCGAATCCAGGAGGAGATTACTATCCTCCCTCTCTTTCAAGATTTAGGACCCCGGAGGAAGTTTTCATTCTCAGCATTATGGTTTTCTCTCCACATTGATAGACACTTTTATATGCCAAGTTCTTTGCAGCCCTTCTTTGTTCTATTTCCCACATATGTGAGAGCAGGAGATGATTCATCTAGTTCTCTAGACCTTGGAGTAACTGCCCTGCTGCATATGGATCAATCTCACTTGTTCCTTGGGTAATCTTTTACAAGGGATGGCCCCAACACTGCCACGGCTGGCCAGGCCCTATGCTCATTGTTAAGCCATGCAGAAATTTCAAGTGATGAATCCCACCTTGAGGACATGGTGGAAGTTTAGCGGGGAAGTACTGTTAGGTACCTGGATTGTAATTTGGGCCTATATTGTAATTATTGGGTATGTAAGGTGAGAGAGAAGAGGCACACTCTTATGTAACTACCTGCTGAGTTAGCAGTAGGATAGTGGGGAAGGGAAATACCATGTGATTCTGTTATGAGGTGAGGGGATATATGTATGTGAGGGATGAGAGGAGTAGGCAAGAATTGGACTAAGCCATTTGGGAGAGACTGCTATAGTGCTTCAGAACTTCTCCTTTTCTGCAAGATCCATCCTATTCTCTTCCTTATGTGGTTAATAATACATTACATTACTTCTGCTTCTTTGCTCTTTCCTGTGGTTTCTATCAGCTTGTTATCAAAATGGTATGTCATTTTAGGCCCCATTCAGTAGAACCTAGAATGGAGCATAAATCCCTTTCCTTGTTAGAGGAGAAATTCTTTATGTTCTTTGGGACTGTTGTACTTAGTCCACTATTATAACAACACGCGGACAATATATCCATACATGCCATTAGATTAAATTTATAATACTATATTATAAAATTTAGATCAAATCTTAACAGTTGAGAACATTGCTGTTACACTACTATAGAATTTCTCCTTCTAGAGGTGGGATGAGGATTTCATATGCTCCCCAAAAAAACAAACATGTGCACAAAAAAACCAAAAAAAAAATAAAATTGTGCTGACTTCTACACAATGACAAGTATTACTCTCATTACATGTATACATGGTTCAATTTCAATCTCTCAAAGAAATCATAAAGAAAGTTAAAATTGAACAGTGTTTCCAAGAATGTGCATTCCTATTGCATATATAAGGTTTAGGGAAAAAAGCAAATTACCTTCCTGAATTTTTGATCGTGTGCAATTTAGACCCTGAGTTTTAAAAATGTGCAATGCGACCCCCTATACTTACCAAATGGTGCAAAGACGACCTTCTGTTAAACAGACGTTAAAAGCCACTGTTGAGTGGCCATGTGCTTCTCACGTGCTCTCTGTATTGGACAATTATACCCCTTTGTTAAAAATTATTTCCAATCCCAATTTCAAACACTTTTCCTTCCCTCTGTGTTGGATTTACGTTACCAAATCACCAACAACATTATCAGTAAAACGCAAATCATCAGTAATCTTCCAGCCACCCTAGCATCAAAACCAGATCAACCATTTTCAATTCTACTCCATGACCATCTCACAAACATAAACCAAATCAACCAAAAAAACATAAAAAAAAAAAAAGAACAGAAAAATATAAGACAAGGAAGAGGCTTTGCTTCATCATCACCGCCCCACACCCACCGCCACGTTCTCCCTCTCTCTACCGTCAGATCTAAAGCTATCTCCCCTCTACCGCCATCGCCCTGCGATCTGTTGCCACAACCAACTCTCCATCTCGCCTCCGCCTAGAAAAACCGCGGCCATCGCTTTGGCTTCCTTCCCTCTGCTGACCACCACATCCGCAAACCACCTCAGTCAGGCTAGCCCCTTCGCTAGTGTTCTCCGTCGCGAGTCTTGCAGCCGCAAGTCTCTCCCTGGTCTCTGCAGTTGCGTCGCATCTTCCCCTGCTTCTGGTTGGTGCTGGTTGGTGCTATTCTTCATCGTTGATGGTCTTTGCACGCCCTTTCCTCTTTGCGGCCAAAGTGTGCATCTGTCGCATAAGTTGAGAAGCAAGAGGGAAAATGAAGTCGCAGCCAAAATGTTCAGAATCTAAAATTCCAGTGTTTAGATTTGCAGAAAACAGGAAAGAAGAGAGGAGTTTTAGAGAGGGCATGAGTTAAGTTGGAGAGATTGGGGAAAAAGTGTCTGAAATTGGGATTGGAAATAATTTTTAACAAAGGGGTATAATTGTCCAACATAGAGAGCACGTGAGAAGCACATGGCCACTTAACAGTGGCTTTTAACGTCTATTTAACAGAAGGTCCTCTTTGCACCATTTGGTAAGTACAGGGGGTCGCGTTGCACATTTTTAAAACTTAAGGTCTAAATTGCACAAGACCAAAAATTCAGGGGAGTAATTTGCTTTTTTCCCTAAGATTTATGTGAGGGGGATTTATTTCATTTGGATCAACTTTGATTCCATGTACCAAACAATGGAATGGTTTGGAACAACGAAGAGAAAACCAAACTAGGCATCGAATCGATCAAGGTATTGATTCAAATGTTTAGAGGTTCAACTGATTCAACTGGGATTTAACCATAATATATATATATATTCATAGGTTTATAAAAATAAATATAATCGATATAAAATTTCTAGTCTCAGCCTCACAACACGATCACAAAGCATTTGAAAACAATATTTATTAGTGACCAGAGAGGTTTATGGTGAGTAGCATGTGAATGACGGAGAGAGAAAAAGAACAACCCATCAATATTTGTAGTGCTCTTCTTTGGTTCCATTTTTTTCGTTTTTGCTTTTTGGTTGCTACAATATGTCAATATTTAGGATGCGTTTGTTTAAAATTTTGAAAAAAGTGATTATGAAAGTTAAATTTTATATATAATTGAAAAAGCTGAAATTTTTTTTTTTAGAAGCTACTAATTTTAGTTTCTACAAAAAGGTTGAAAACTGATCTTTTAAAAAAAGTTTTGATTATTTTTTAAAAAATATCTAAATATACAAAGTATTTTTTGGGCAAAAAAGTGATTATTTGTCAAAATAATCACAAAAAAAATGCACCTTTAAGCTTTTAAAAATTAAAAATAAAAAATAAAAAATTCCAAACTAGTCAGACCGGTCCAGTTTGCCATTTTCCCGGTTTTGACTGGTTTTAAGCTCCCTCGGTTTAGAAGCTTAACCGAACCGGCCAGGCGACCAGTTTTCGGTTAACCCGGTAGGACCGGCTGGTCCGGTCCGGTCCGATTTTCTCTTCCATGGTTTGGAGATCCATTCCATTCCTATGCTAGGGACAGCCATAACCAAATTATTGTGGTTGCTAATGTGATTCTGAACTGAATGGGATTTTAAGCAGCTCATGAGCTAGGAGTGAGCCAGGAAAATGAGTCACATGTTGATGCAGAGCGTTGACAGCTTGAGTTGGGTTTGCCCTCCTTTGGTAAACCTCAGGGAAAATGGGACTAAAGCTAATATGTTAAGAGTGAGAAGGATGGCACAGCAATTATAAAATTCACTTGTGAACGATATAGTTCTTTCTTTCACTCCTGTTGTTTTTTTTTTTCTTCCCCTCTTCTATTTTGGATAGAATCTTTTCTTTTACTCCAATTTTGTAAAAACATAGTGGGTGTTGGACTTGGCTCATGAGCTGTGAGTGATCCAAGTTTGAGCTAAGAGAGTGGGCTCACTTGTTGATGCAGAGCCTTGATAGCTTACTTTGGGTTTTGTCCTGACTTAGCAAACTGTTAACCTTTGATAACCTGGGAAAATGGCGATAAAGTTAACATGGTACAAATGAGAAGGATGGCATAGTAATTTTAAAAATTCATGTATGGACAATTTTTTTTTTTACACTCCTGGTTCTTTTCCTCTTTTTCTTTTCCCTTTTTTTTTTTATTTTTAAATACAATCTCTCGGTTCTTTTGTTTGACTGGAATTTGTTAATACATTGCTGACATCATTTTCAGCTTTTGGAGAGGCCATGCTGCATACAATTGGTTATATCTACACACGAAAAGCTGCAAGAGAACTCGGAAAGGATAAACGATACATGAATGTTCCCTTTTTGGCAGAGTGGGTGCGAGACAAAGGACACCGCATAAAGTCACAAGTGATGGCAGCTTCAGGTAGTCGACTACTTATTATTAAATATTTGGAAAGTCCATCGAGTTGAAAGTCTCTCAAATTTGGAAGTTTTTAATGGAACTTAACTACTAATGTAGGAGCTGTGTCCCTAATTCAAATACAAGAAGAATTCAAGAAGCTAGACCAAACCGAAGAAACCTTAGTAAAAGCTTTTGAAGATAGAAAGGATGCCGTGATAAATTCAATATGGCAAATCAACGTGATTGATATCGAATCAACTCTGTCACGCGTCTGCCAGGCAGTAAGTTGAAGTATTTTCTTTCTGTAGCTTGGCAATAGTAGTCCCACAAACTTTTTTTTTTTAGTTTTTGTGCTTAACTTTGTCACCTCACCTGCAGTGCCTGACTGCTGTCAGTAATCAGTTTTGCAGGCTACTTGGAAAAAATCCCATCTTGCTGAATCTATTAATATTATTTCTCCATATATTATTAACCCTCAGTTCACTCTTTCTGTCCATAATTTAGGCATTTATTCTAGAAATGACTTGAATGACAGTGCTGTTATCTCTTATTTTGAGAAGCTAAAGCTACACCATGAGTTCTCAGAACTATATTTACTTGTTAAGCTGAAACACATGCAATAATAACAGTGATAAGACTAAATTTATTTTGAAATGTAAATTGATTACAGTTTAAAATGTTTTAAGGAAATGGTTGTCTTATTTATGTCAGGTCCTTAAAGATCCTAGTGCCCCTAAAGAAGTTCTGAAGTCTCGGGCCAAAGGATTGAAGAAGTTAGGAACCATCTTACAAGTAAGTGTTTTCGTTGATTTCCGATGTTTTTGCGCTAATAGCTTGTAGAATTGCATCAGTCTGTGCAATGTGATTGCACTTTAGCATGGAGCAAGGATTTCATTAAGCACGTGTTACATTTTGTTGATATCTGATTAAGAATGCTTTTTTCTGCTTCTCAGGGTGCCAAGGCTCCTTACAGCAGAGAGAACAGCCTACGACATGAAAGCAACAAATCAATAGATGGAGCTTCCACATCATAGTCATCTTGTTTAGTTTGTTTGATATGGTTTTAAGTTATACTCTTATAACACACTAGCTCTGAATTGGATTTCAAACTTGTATCTTTCACTGTTTATTGAAGAAGCTAAAAGAACAATCGCTCCAATCCATTTGATTAATATGTTTGCTGTGGAATTTGAGTTACCGGTTGGGGTAACCTGCCATTGAAAAAACTGCTTGTACCTTTTCTGCTTATATGTAAAGCTAGTGCCTTTCCCGTATGAGTGCTACACGCGTTCCCTCTAAACTTTGATAACTCTAGTTCTCGAACTGTTCATGCTAAACTCCTAATTCTTAGAAGAAGATATGTGGGTGGCACTTCTTTAGGTAATGTTAGATTTAAAAGAAGTGATTTTAAAGTTGGATTCGACTAATTTATTCTACTGGTTGAAATGGAAATCGATCCACCTTTGGTCTTTGAACCCTGAGATTGGTGAGAAATTCTTTCATCATTTGAAACGTCAACGGTTAACATAAAAAATGTTGGGAAAGTGATGCTTAATGGGTGGGATAACACCCTTGTAAATGCCAATTCAGCTAATCATCATGCCACGTGATGATGCTAGCTGGAATTTAGTTACCAAATTAGGTATTGATTGTTAGTTGTTTAGTAGTAAAGCTCATAATCTCGCATAACAATTCAGATCAACAGGGTGTTTGGTAACTTTTAAAGAGATGGAATTGAATTAAATTCTATTAGGAATTAAATTTCGTTAGAAATTGAATTGAAATTTTATGTTTGAAATAAGTCGGTAAATTAAATAATTGAATTCAATTCCTTAGTTTGTAATGAGTCTAAAAATAAATTAATTGTTTTTACTATTTTATGATTCATTAATAGGTTAGGAATAAAACATTATATTCAAGTAATGTTATTTTGGTATTTTCATTTGTTAGAATTCAATTCCCACATCAAATCGCACCTATTTGGGTCTGATTTCAATTATTTAGTTTTGTTGGATTTCAATTATTGTGGGATTTCAATTCATTCAGTTAAGTTACTTCGAAAGCATAGAATTCAATTCAATTTTTTGATAGAATTGAATTCCGAGGGATTTCAAATGCCTTGTCATTCCCTCTTTACTCAATAAAAGTTCTAGTTTTAGCACTTCGAAAATTTCTTTCTTAATATGGTATCACAGCTCTCATAGGAGAATTTTATACCGCTAAATACTCAAATAAGCCTCCTGTTTTAAATTGGTATTTCTATCATCCCTTGTCACGAAGACCGGCAATCATTCATGGAGTAGTAGGCCAATGAAAAGAGCCCTGGTCTCCAAGAACAAAACGTTATGGTGAAGAAGCAAAGGGAGCATAATTATGTGTTGTGCTTCTTGAAAGGGCACAGTGAACCATTTTCTTGCATAAAATCAAAGACATTTTCAATAGACCATTTGCCAACAATCAACAAGGTCTTGTGATTGACTACCAAGCACGAAAGATTGACGAGCAAACCTGTGGAATTGGAGCTATTAGCTAAAGTGGAAAATTGAACTTCAACTAATGGAAAATTCCCAGATGGATCACAACCTTTTTTGGTTGGACAAGAGATATGCATTACAAAGGGGAAGACTTCTAAACAATGGGAAACTGTGCACTAATTGTGGAAGCAAAGGCCATACAATAGAAGCAAGATATATTGAAAGCTTGGACTTTCACCTGGTCACAACAAGTTTGGTTTGGTAGTGTTTGGATTTGATTTGAAATTATTTGAATTGTAAGTTGAATCTTATATTTGAAATGATTAAATCAGAAATGGAAATGAATTGATTTTATGTTTAAATTGCAATGTATTATGTTTGGAATGCTTAAAATAGTAAATGAACTGATTTGATTTTAATTAATATTTTAAAATTAAATCACTTCCATTCCAATCCTATCAATTTTGATAGAATTCCAAAAAAAATTATAGAAATTCCATGAATTTATAAACCAAATTATTTCTTATTTTTTTCAAAAATCTAAATATAAGATTTGATTTATAAATCAAACCATTCCTTTTTTTTTTATGATTCGAAAGACACTCATCGAAGTAACCAAATCTCATAAGGCCATAAATACCTGCATAACTCATCATTATGATGAATCTGAACATAGTTAGCAGTTGCACCACACATGCAGTAGAGCAGCTCTCTCTCACATCATCGCAAGACCAGCTTAGGCATGGCATAGTCCCACTTCTCCTCATAAGCTACCACTGCATCGCAGTCTCTCTTTCTTCGCGACCAATGAAAGCACCACTAACTCAATTTGCAGAAGGCACCAAGGCAGAAAGCAACTCAGCCTCAAATTTCTTTGGTAGTTTCTGATTTCTTCACAATAGAATGTCAGTAGGCAAGAGAGGGATTAAGGAAAGTCCTTGTGAACATTAAGAGTAGAAGAAAGCTAAGACGCATCCTCTTATCCTGTATGTACTAACTCCCAAGTCGCTGTATGTGATCAAAGTAGAGAAAAAAGATGAATATGAATACCCATCAATTGAGACCCCTGTTGCTGATTTTGTGAAGCGAGGCTACCCCAATGGGATGAGTTTTGTCAAATGGAACAAGATGTTATTCTTCGGTGGTTGTAGTGATAATGATGACTGCAACCCAATGCCAGTGTCAACGACCCAGACTTACATGTTTACACATTTGATTGTTCCAAGAAATCTTTTTCGCCTCTAATCAACATCCGCTTCTAGAAAGTTTCCATGTTCCCTCTGGAGGATATGGAAGGAATTATCTAATTTTCTAGGTGCTCGCACTTTTCCATTGGGTGAATTTTGGTTCCCTCAATATTGTGTAGGTCTTGGTCATTTTGTTGCCTTCAATTAAAAATTTTCTCCTCTAGTGTATGATGAGGATGACATTTATTGTTTTGATATGGATATGGAGATATGGGATGAGGTATTTGCTGATAATTTAGTCAAATCTTTCCCAATGGCTAAACATGTTCTGCCTTTATTTGGAAGACCTTTCTATAGACTATGTGAACCATATTCACAAAACGTGGCTCTCACTATCTTCCTTGATTGTCGCAAGACACCAAAACTATTTGCTCAAATGGTCCACAAATCAAGGTGTCTTGTGTTATATTAGGATGGCTATGTTAGCACGGGTAGACACCCACCAGGGCCTTAGAATGCCTTGGATGAGTGCTAGGGGATTACCCAAGGTGCTCTAGCACAAACCAGCATTGGCATGGTCTTGCTAAATCTCACTCCCATATAATAGCTTATTTTGCAAAAATTAGTTTTTTTACATGCATTCCTAAATTTTCAACAACCTCAAGAATTGGCTTGAATCATGTTATACAACACCATTGTCTTTAGATTTGGATCCTGTGGAACACGACTATACATTAAAATCGAATTTCATTGAGCAATACTCATTTGTCTTTCAATAGCTACTTATAAATAATGAGTATTACATCATTTCTCACAATTCCCGAGGAATATGTATCTACCAATGAAACTTTGAGAATCTACAATCGAGGGAGTTCCCAATTCTTGACCTAGGGGATGGCCCCCGCATGCGTTTACTCATCTCACTTTCCATCCCTCCTCCAGAGCAAAGAGCCCTCTACATGTGCATCGTTAAAGTTGATATATTGCAAGATAACTTGTGAGATGCCTTGGTTGATATGGAGGTCAATCCGCAGTCATACTAATTTATAAATGCTAAAATCGAGGAAGAGCATTGCTACAAAATTATTGGATTTACTTGGAGTAATAGCTTTAACTTCATGAAAACCTTTTTTCAGTAGGTACTGTGTGCCCTATGCTCCCTTTACTTGGCTTTGCGTAATATGCTAGACTAATGTCTCAAGTTTCATGGATTGGATTTTTGTAGACCTTCTAGTAATTCTGTCACTAAAATAACTACTAACACTATTTATGTGCATACACACACACACACACACACACACACATGCATATGTGTGTGTGCTTTCTTTTTGTTGTGTCTTTATCTTAACTTTCCCGTCTGCCCTTTTTACATGTTTTTTGCACCATAAATTGTTACGTGTTGTTAACTTCTTTAAGATTTTTCATGCTATATTTGGTTTTTTTGGAGTTAACTATATATTAGCAGACTTCCCTTTTTAGGGGCATCTTCATCCAACTTATTGATGTTCTAGTTATGTCCAAAAATGTTCTAGCTCTCAAAATGCATGCTAATGAACCCAAAGCTAAGGATAATTCATGGGTGTTTTCTCACATATATATGGAAATTTATCTGTAGAATATAGATTCATGCTTCACAAATCAGGACAATACACTTGGATACCGTGGGAGCCACACAATGGTCAATGTTAAATTTAATTAGTAGTTAATTACTTGTTTGAGATTACTGTTAGAGCAAATTTGATTTCCTTAATAATGCTTTTGTTTGAATGAGACAAATGAAACATATGGACATAAAGTGAAGAAATATGATGTGGGTACGTTCAAGTGTGCCGCTCTTCCTTTTCATCTTGCCAGTGATGGCGGCCTTTGTTCATTTCCCCTAACCTCTCGCAAACCCGTAATCCCATGAGACAACGGTAGTTAAGGAAATAATCTGTAGAGACGATGATCGTGTGCCTTGTATTTGCTTATCGGTAGTTCAAGCATGGCCATCATTGGTGCTCTTCCATTGTGTATTTGATGTTGGTTGCTTACCAGTTTATGTCACTAGTGATTCTTTTCATTTTCCCCAACCTGCCATATGCCATAAACCCATGAGACGGGTAGTTATAGAAAGAATCTATACATATGGTGGTGGTGGACTCTGAAATCACCGACGTGTAGTTCAAGCATTGAAGCTGTTAACATTCTTCCATTATGACGATGGATGGCATTGTTGGGCTGTTTGATCTTACTATCTCCAACCGCGTGACATGGTTGCCGTTGGGGTAATATGGTAGACCCATTCTTTATGCATTGAAACCACTTATCGAACAAATGCGCCAATGATGGTGATTGTGTAGCAGATAATGGAAACCACATTTGTATTTTGTAATTTCAATGTTCTTTGTTGTGAAATGACTATTGTCATGTGAGTTTTTTGTTGGATGTGTGCTTGATCTATTTTTTGTTTTCAAGCCCTAGGTCTTTGTTGATCATACAATACTTGAGAACAATGGTTTTTAGGTGGTATGTTGTTGATGCGTTTTTCTTGTCCACATGCATAGCGAATAAGGATATTATTTGTTTTTGAACAACTGGGTATGATTTATGTTGGTGAAATGCATTTGTTTGTTTAGTAGGGTTGGCTTTATGTAACATCCTCCTAACTACCATGTATTACTCGAGTGTCAACATAATAACTAAGAGAGTATCATTTCCTGATATTATTTATACTAGTCGAGAGAAATGAAAATAAAGTAAACTAAAATCATATGTACCCACACACACACACACACACACACACATATGTATGTATGTATTTCACATACAAGTTATCAATATATACATTATCTTGGAAGATAAGTGATTATGCTAGTAAGGCTATTTAGGAGCTAATTTCAAAATTATATCAAGTGTCTAGCCTAACCTACTCAATCTTAGACCTAACAAAATAGCATGAACACATAAATGGTCCTCAAAACATCCATAAGAAATGGTCTGTAGGTTTGTAGGATCCTAACAATAAGCTACACTATGTACACATCAAAGGGTTCCTGAAAAGTCTCATATCCTCCAAATAAAACCATTTGTCATCAATATGATAGCATCACCTCCGGCAGGGGCATCTGCAAAATTTGAATACAACACACAATGCATACAAACAATAGGGATGAGAATATTGTATAATTCTCAGTAGGGTACTCCCTTAAATATAAATAGAATATATCCAGTAATTTCATTAATATAAGAATTCTCATACAAAATCATGTGCATAACTAACGAGGTGCATAGATCATGTGCAAAAACAATAATAATTCATATATTATCTCATGTAACCATAGAACTCAATTCAGTGCATTTCTCTTTTTTCATCAACATAGAGAAGACTTAATTATATACCAAGTGGTATCTGTAATGGATGAATCCACAATGGGTAATTTATACTTAATGGTATTTGCAGTGGACAACTCCACAATGGGTAATAGATTGCTTATTAGGACATGATCCCATTCCTATATGTGATCATTAGACTTCATTTTTTTCCTTTTTCAAATCTCACATAATTCTATTCATAGTCAATACACCTACTGACTCATGATATCTATAAGGAAGTCTCTCTTTTGCCTTCTCTTTTATCCAACATAAGTCTTATCTTTATTTTACCCATATGTTAGAATATGCATGATTGAAGTTCCTGCATGCTCTTTTGTCCCATAGATGCATCATGTACTTTACTTTTCTCAAATGTATGCTTAAACCACTTGTAGGCATTCAATCACAAGTGAGTCTCATTCATGTCTCATGAACAATCTTTAAGTATATAACATATATTTATATTCATCATATTTGAATTAAAGGACATTATCTTATCAATTAAATACTTTTGTTAGTTTTCTAGCACTTTGGTAGATTTTTTACTAAAGTAGTAAAATTTATTTTTCATATCAAATAACCAATCCAAAGGCTGCTTGACAAATGTGTCCCCAAACCCCCGTCAAAATTTAAGAGCAAGAATCATTATCTAACTCTATTAACAAAATTCTACAAATTTGGTAATCAGAGACCACTTAATCTTAGCTCGAAACCAAAATTCCCTAATTTTAAACCTTATCAAATGACTAATTAAATTCAGTATAAAATTCATAGTTAAAATTTAAAATTTTTCCAACACCCTATAAAAATTTCAAAGGAAAAATCAATCACTTGCTATGACAACGAAATTAGAAAAATTTGCAACTTTAATTTTAACAACTTAGGCAGCACAAATATAGTTTCAGTTCTTGATTTTTTTTAAAGCAATAAAATCCAAAAACAAATCTCAAGAAAACTCATGGAACTAGCTTAGGATGTTAGCTTCAACATATAATTTTTCTATCTAATAAGAATACTTGCAAATGCATCAGAAAAATTGAGACCAGTTCCTGCCTATAACAAAATCAAAATTCCAACAAGATAGTTCTAAACTCCTTTTGACAAAAATGATTTTTCAATAACACCAAACTATTCCATCAATGCAGATACATCAATATATACGTATAAACTCACATTAGAACTAGATTATCAATTTTAAACCATCAAAATTTGCAAGAAACAAAATTTTAACAAAAAAGACAATAAAACCCTACTTTTGGAGACTAATGGATCTTGGTTCCAAGGTTGCTCCAAGAATGATTCCTTCACTTCAAGGCCCCTAAATCAACCCCAAACCCCTTCCTTAGGTAGTAAGGTAATAAGACATCAAGATGAGAAATTGTGAGAATTTGAAACTTCAATCGGTTAGGTTTGTAGATATTGGTGAGTGGAACAAGTTTAGTGAAGAAAGTTTATGGTTTTAACAAGTCTATGCTAGGAGTTTCGGAATTTGAATAAAAGTTTTGAGCTCTTGAGAAAATGAAAATGGAGGTTGCTATATTCTCCCTTTGCTGGTCGAAATGTTTGGTGGAGTGATAAGGAAGATTGTTCTTGTATTTATCTTATATTAAAGTTTAGATACTATATAATATAAATGCATAATTCTTGAAAAAATAAAGTAATATGGGTGACTAGGATTTAATCTTGTAAATCAAGATTAAATCTTAGTCTTACACTAGATTTAAATGGATATATATTATCCTTTTATAATGATTAAACTATCTTCCTGTGTTAGAAATCGCATATCAAAATTTTACCGAACGGTGAAACACCATACCCGAATAATCAGATATTGCCTAAAATTAAAATCAAAGTATAAAATCTTTATTTTTAACTATTTCTAATTTTAATCCTATGTTTTCTTAGTTTTGAGTATTTCCTGGTCTCGAATATAGGGTTTCGATTGTCCCGACAGGCCCATGGGGCCTACGAGGTCACCATTCACTTCTTTTTTTATTTTTTCTACTTGTCTACTCGGTCATTCTTATTATCACTACGTCTACCATAATATTGAAAATCTCATTAATAAAGCTCCGATTAATTTATAAATAACTCCAGGGTGTTACATTACATAGTCCATCTTGTTAGTTGTGTGCACTGTGAGTCAGGATTACATTATGAGACAATGTGAAATTTTATAATAAAAAAAAAAGAAAAGCATTCAAGTTGTTTACAATTGCAGTAAATTCTTGATGGTCTAGAAAGGTTGTAACGAGGATTCGGAAATAAGAATGTAAATGTGGAATGGGAAAACTTTGTAGTGTTAGAGTTTTGATATTTTAGTGGGGATGAAATTTTGAATGCTGTATGAAAATGGAGGCAATTTGTTCATGAAAAGTTACAATAGATTGTGTGTTTGCATATGAAAGATGTTTCCAATTATGGAACAGAACTATTTGTGTTTCATGTAATTATTTACTATTTAGATTTGTGATGTTCATTGGATAAGGAATATATATGACTGAGATGGAAGAACAATAGAGAGTATGTGAAGGAAAAATGGATAAGGTGGAAGTGGAAGATTGGTTTGTTGCTGATAATATAATAGAGATGTAAAAATGTTAGGGTGAAGGTGTTTAATTAGGAATTACAAGCTTGAGTGTTAGGGTTATGTTCTGAATGTCTACTCTCTCTTTTAGAGCGACTGAAGCGCAAAGGACAAGCACATAATGAGCCAGGTTTGCATGTAATTGACTTCAAAATTTCACAAGGAACATAATGATTGTTGCCTCTACAAGGTCTTTAATCATAGGAGCTGTTAAGTTTGTTGATTTTGTAATTTTTTGTAAGTTGATTTATATTTTTTGTTTGGATAAAATAGTGTTATTGATTCATTTTTTGTAATCACTATTTTTGTCTATTGAGAAGGTTTTGGAACAAAATTTGTAACGTGAACAACATTGATACAAACTTGTCATGTGAAGACACAATGTTGAGTCCAAGGTATAGATTGTTATCCCTTTCAATTTTCACATTTGCAAAGTGCATCAATAATGAACTGTAATTCTACAGTCATTATTTTGGTTTGCTAGCGATATGGTAAATGGACCATTTCAAGTGAAGATATAGTATATGTACGTATATGTATGTTGTGTATATCTATATTCTTTGGTGGAATACATGGACAAAAAAAGAAAAGGTTTAGAATACAAAATTATAGAATTTGATGATTAGACTGTGTACTTTATTTAAATATAAAATAAAAGAATGAGGTGGGTGTGGTTAAGGTCATAATGTACACGAAATGTGCCAAATAGCAAATACTTCTTTGTTTAATTATAAAGTGTTGTGAGTAGGCCAAAGAGGATAGAATGTGGTAGTGAAATTTTGAATCCAGAAGTTCAATAATAATGGTTTGGAAATGAAATGTAATTCGGATATATAGGACAAACAAAATGCATTTAGGGAGGACAAAACCAAATCATATACCTCAAATGAAAAAGAAAATCCATATACATGTCTAAAAGATAGCATGAAACTCTAAGAAGACTAAATGAATAGCATACAATCATGGAGTGTATGTGTGCAAGTTAAATGACAACTTTCATGCCTGCTATCTAGCATTATGTGCAAATATGTAATGATATAGGTACCGTACTTATTAGTTCTATTAAATTCAAAATGAAAAAAATAATTTGAAGTGCAATGACATGTCTATGAGTCATCATGTTAGTGGAATTTCATTTTTTTTAATTTTTTTTTTGTGAAATAGGTAGGTATGAACCAATGTGAATAGCTCATGGTTGACATTATTAATTAATTTGTTTTTTTTCCCCTATTTTGTTGGTTTTTTCATTAAATGAAGAAGAGCAATAGGCCAAAAATACTATAAGGCCCAAAAACAATTAATGGAAGAAGACCATAACCCATAATTGGGTATTACACAGTTATACATATTCTTAATTACCCTGAGAAAAATAACAGAGTGATTCAGTGACTTTTTGTAAAATATATTCCATACATATGTTGTAAGTAAAATCAACAGTAATTGGGTAATTTATGTACTGATAATAGCAAGATAAGCTATATATATTTTATAAATCTTGATGATCAATGCTATTCACAAGCAGACACCAGTAGAATGGATGCTTGTAATGCAAAATACAATACATCCCATAGGAAGTAAGCTATTTGAACCCCCAAAGTGGACAATTACAACCGGCGAAAAGTGAAAGCAAAATTCTAAACAAGTGAAAACAGAAATGGTATGGACATTGGAAAGAATATGATCTTGTACATTCAAAGTCCTAACTTCCCCCTTGTGATCATCTGGAGTGAAATTGGCAAGACAGTGAGGTCAAGCTTGTCAAATGAATAGATTTTGGAAAACAATAGTTGTGTAAAGAATTGATTTGATGATAGAAACCTTATATTATCAATTGACCGCATGAGAGACATGATTCCTCAATTGCGAAATCCTGGTATTTATTAGCTCAAATATGCAAATATCATCGTCCCCAAGTGATTGTTAGACAAAAAACACTGTCAATTTTTCATACTTCGTGCACCATACGTTGCACTTGCAGATAGTATGCATTAGGACAACCTTTTTTTTTATGTTATAGAAAATTGGCAAATTAATCTGTAAAATAATTTAATGAAAGTAACATATTCAATATAGTAAATATATGGATAATTGGACAACGAAAGGGTACCAGATTTCCATGTCCATAAGTAAAGCAAGAAAGCTTTATGAAAAAAAAAGTCATGTTCCATTTGGAAGATTGCAGTAATCTATTAGGTCTACAGATCATCCAGCTAATTCAATGCTCTAATTGGTTTGACTGGCTTATTCCTTTGCACCGTAAGAACAATATCACAAAATACAAAATAATGAGTAAATTTTTTCAATTCACCTTGTGGTAATGGAGGTGGCGATAGTGTTGGGGATGGAGCTGGGATGCAAGTGGCGATGAGATGAAATTTAAAATATGGTTGAACTTGTCATAACTGATTTCCAAAGTATCTAATGCCATTACATAGACACTAAATGTTGGATCCATATTGAAATCAAATAGCAAAACCTAATGAATTTTGATCCTACAATGGTTAAGGAAATTAGACTAATTATGGGAAAATTAGAAGTGGCCATTGGTTACCAAATATGTGACCTTCCACTTGTTGCCATTGGGTGTCCTCAGTATAACTTCGTTTGATAGATGGTTGTAACACCCTAAATCTTAACCTAATACTACTAGTATGTATTTAGTTAATCCTTAGAATATTACCTCTTGGTTTCATCTTTTAATTTGAAAATACTTAGTGGAAATATAAGTAAAATTTTTCTTTTTGAATTAAACCAAAGTGAGAGCCACGCATGATTCTTTGAATGGGAATTCATACAAGTTATATGAGCAAATCATAATAAAACACATAAATAACATGGATACATCAACTGAATATATATATAGATAGTGTGCCTACCAAAAGGCAGGACTATTCGGTACATAGAAGAACGAAATACAACTAAAAAGCAAATACAAGGAAATCATAAAAGCAACACCCATACCCATGTGCACCTAGAGTAGACAACCTCATATACAAAAGAAGGTTTGTCCTCAACTATGTGGTGTGTGTGCATTAGGTACTACCCATCCTATGCACCTACTTCTGCTGGTCCGAGTACTGAAGGGTGGAATCGATCCACTGGCGGATCTCGGCGGGAGTGGTCGTGCGGATCATCGGAGCGTGTCCATCGCGGCGAGGGCGCATGGATGGCCTACGAGCCAACCTCGGTTGAACCACCGTCTCCTCACTCTCGGCTCTCATCAGAGGGGGAGTGGGGCTGGAGCTCCAACTGTACATGTGCGAGGGCGGGTCCTTTGATGGATCTGTCTCCGAATACTGAGTCCGGGGCACGTACTCCGGGTAGTCATGTATGGCTGATGCCTCGGGCTGCATGCGAAGGATCTGCTCATCGCATGGTCTAGCTCGCTCGAAAATCGTGTTATGATGGTAGGGGGCAGTCGGGGGTGAAGCGGTAGCTCCGTACTGGGTGTGCGAAGGGTCGTCCCATAAACATGAATACTCTGACTGTGCAGCGACCCTCAAAATGGTATGACCCTAGTGCTAGGTCATGGTGCAGCTCCTACGTCGAGGTGTCGATGAAGAGTACGAAAGTCGCCATCTGAAGATATGACAGAAGAAAAGAGAGAGGGAATGAGAATCTTCTAAAAGAATTCTCAGTAGGGCAATCCCTAACTAAGTGACGTCATCACATCCTCAGGAACCTTGGGTTTTATTTCTAAAAAGGTGTGTATGCATATAAGCTCCTTTTAATTTAGTTTTCTAAAGTATTAGTTATCCAAGGTCCGCCATATTTTACAATGCGTCTTATGACTAAGCATGGAATATACTAAGACATGAATACATCATAAGGATAAACTAATCAACAAAATCACAAAAACGTTATAATAGTGGCATAAGTTGACAGGTATAAATCTCATAATAACTTTCTTGGTTTTTCATAGCATATGTGACATTTCAACTTTAACTTTATCTCATAGGGCCACCCTAAAACATCTCTAGGTTATGAGCTCATACCTTAACTAGTCGTCACTAGCTCTTACTTATCCTATGATAAGCGTAACATACATAATCCCGACTTAAAGTACGGGCTAGGGGGCAAATTAAGGATCACCTCTTAGGGTCATTTCCTCTTTGAAACGCTTTACTAGCAACTAGTGCATAGTAGTATTGTCCGCTTTGGCAAGCTCTGTGTCAATACCCTCACGGATTTGTTTTCTTGGGGGTGCTCGGCTAAACCGGTGTCACCCAAGAAGGCGTCTCAGTGTTATGTCACATTTAAGTTCTCATGATTTTTTTTAAAAAAAGACCTTTTTCTAAGTTCCTCAAATTTGATGGAAATTCGGCAGCATGACGGCTGTAGACCGAATTTCCCCAAATTTGCTTATGCCATGAAAACATATAGGACATACAAACATTTCTTATGAGGTATATCATCATATAAAACTTCTTCATAGTATATACATCATCACGTTATCACGCATTCATATAAAACTTCTTCATAGCACATACATCATCACATAATCATTCTAATCATGTGAAAACTTCTTCATAGCATATACATCAAACTCATCATAGATAAAACTCATGTATCATATATCATACTTCCATAAATTAAGCATCATAAAAACTTAAGACTTTTTAATGTCTTATGCATTGACCCTTAAGGTCCTTGACTCACGTTCTAAGTTATTAATCATCAAACCTAATCTCTTGGGTACCTATGAGGTTATAACTAAGTATTTCTCACCTCACGTTATGATCAAGGACATCTCTAAACCTCAAGGATGCAGAATTTATAATCCTAACTTTACGGGTTCCTAGGAGTCACAACAATGACCATTTCTAAGTCTAGCTTGCTCCTAAGGCATCAAGATCAAGTCCTAAATCAATTATGAGTCATTCATACACATTTAAACTAATTTAAAATCATGATTATCAAATCTAATCCTTGCTGGACAGAATCCAGAAAATTCAATAATTAAGTGATCTAAAACTCTCAAATTAATTCTTTTCTAGTCTCTAACCTATCCTATCTTTCCCATATGAGTCTTAGCACTTTTACTCAAACATAAGCATATTATCATCATTAAAACAGCACATACAGTGGCAATACATGGCAAGGCAGAACTGAAATGTGCATCTCCATAAAAGGCATAGAACACAATTTTTTTTTTAAGCACATAGAATACTAGTTTCTCTTGGAACCTTTTTAGAACTTTCAAAACTCATTTATAAACACTTTTATTCTTTAAAATCATAAAAATACTTGAGAGGGTAGTAGCTAAATCATTTTCATCTCAAGAGGTTCTAAATTTATAAAACTTAGTTCTACATATTCCTTATACTCATATAAGCTTAGAAAATTTAAGAAACACATTTTTAACACTTGGAAAACTTAAAACCTCTTACGACCGAAATCTCAACTATGGAAAATAATTATTTTAGACCTTTGTTTGAGACAACAATGGGCAAGTCTTTGAGCTCTAGGTTCATTAAAGTGATGGCATAAAGATAAATATGCTTATGCACTTGTTTTAGCTTTTATTAGAAAGTAAAGTGAGAGTATAAAATAAATATGAGATGCATCATATTATTATCTTTGATATTTAGGTGAGAACTTGAAATGTAAACATGATAATGCATAGCTTGAAATATAAACATGATAATGCAAGTTCCTTTATTATCTCGGTACTTAGTGATAGCAAGGAAAATAAACATGATGTGCAAGGCATAAAAGTAAACATGATACAAGGTTCATTTTATGGTTAGCTAGAGCTCATTCAAGACTTTAACAAGATAACAACCCAACACATATCTCATTACAAAGAGAGCTTTAGAGTTCTTGAACCAAGTTCTCAAAGGAACTATGAGGTTTTTGAATCATCATCCTCAAGCTCAAACAAAACTTTATTAAACAAATGAAACCATAAAGATCAAAAGGAAATAGAGACCGAAATATTAAAGAAAGGAAACAAGGAAACCGAAATCAAAATGTGCAAGGAAAATAAAAAGGTTTCTTGAGTTGAAATCACAAAAGTTAGATAATGAAGCTTAAAGAAAGGAAAAACTCAAGCTTTAGAGGTTTCTTTGAGATGATCACAAGGTCATCATCTAGAAACTCTCATCATCAAGCTATCATGCTCATAAACAAGGCCAAGAGGCCGAAATGAAAAGAAAAAAAAACAAAGGAAAGTTCAAAAAGAATCCAAGAGGAAACTAGAGAAAAAACACATTCTTGAGCAAAACAAGTTTGAAAAGCAAATCCCTACCAAGTGATAAAGATGAAAGCTTGAACTTGAAAAGGAAAATGAGAAGAGCAACTCCTCCTAAGGTGGTGTGATGGCTTCGGCCAAAGAGAAAGAAAAGGAAAGGAGATGTGTTTTGAGGAAGCTTGTGTTTGAGGTTTAGTGTTTAAGAGATTTGATGATGATCTAAGGTTATGATATGGTGGATTGAAGTGGTGAGGTGATAATGTGAAGAGAGGATGAAGATGAAGAGAAAGAACTCTTGGAACTTTGAGAGAAAAGAAAGGAACTAGCAAAATAACTCTAGAATTCTAAACTTAGCAAATGCTTCAAGGTGCAACTAAGCTATCACAAGCATCCTATTTATAGAAAAACAAAACCATGGGCTCACCAAGGGGGGGAGTGGCCGTAGCATTGGAGGAAAAGGGAGAGAAAAATATCTCTTTGATTGTGTCATAGAAGCATGGTTTGAAGTATGGAGTTCATGACACAAAGTAAGGCTTGAAGCATGGGTTTTTGAGTGATCTTTTCTTTTAATTTTGCAAGAAATAAACCTTCTAGAAACTCAACATGGCTGGAAGCTTTTCAGCCACCAATAAATGTGGAAAATGATTTATTTCAATTGGTTATTTACTTGGAAAATCAAGTGTGATGGAAAATATGACAAGGTATAGTGTATGTGACTTGAGGTATGGCTTTGGAGTGTTAGAAAATTGAACATGTGATGCATATGGAGGGGGGGAAGGCTTCGGCCAGACCTGGCAGTAGAGAGGGAGGGAGATTTGATCATCTAATTGGGTGCTAATGGTGGGTTTAAGTGTAGGTTAGCTTAGGTACAAGGTTAGGAGTAATTAAGCTTAAGTTTAGGTAACTAAGAATGAGGTTTAGGGGTTTTATGACAAGATTAGGAGTGCTCATACATCATTAAAGAATTTTAAACTCATTTATGAATAAACAATGTGTAACAATTCCATGATTTAAGGAATTGGAGAGAGGAAACACTATTCAAGATTCCATGACTAGGAATCTTGAAATTAAAATAAGATTTCAAGGTGTAATCAAGCATTATTAGGTTCTAATCAACTTTAATAAATTATTTTGACCCTAGATTAATTATGAAAATTAATTAATCTTGGATTAGAGCTTAATATTGCTTAGGTTTGCTTAATCACGCGCTTAAGCGTAAAAACACGAATCTAGGGGCAAAATTGTAATTTTACACTAATTTTGCCCGAGACCTCTATAATTAAAACTGAGATAATAGAATACATAAAAAAGCCTTTTAAAACCATCTAGAGAAGTTTCGGGTTCATCCGGCACTTGCAAACAGGTAAAACACCGCAGGGGCGTTTTGGTCATTTTGACCAGAAAACTCGAAAAACGAGATTTTCGATCCCGGAAAGGTACACAGGTCATCTAATCCCCTTTCAACATTGAGTTTGCCCTTCGAGTACTGTCGGATTGGCTTTCCTCGAATTCCAGGCCGAAAATGACCTCAGGGTTATTTTGGTCATTTTCACTCTTAACAGAAAAATCGGGGCGTTACAATGGTTGCTATGTACTGAGATGAATGCACTTGGCAATTGCTTCAGTAGGAATGATATTGAACGTTAGTGGAAATAGATTTAAATAAAGCATGAAAATAGATTTACATAACGTATTTCGGTTAATCCTTAGTTTATTACCTTTTAGTTTTATTCTTTCTTTAAAATACGTAAGCGGAAAATATGAATAAATTTTTCTTTTTGAAACTTGAAAACAAAGCATGAGCCACGTGCTAAAATAAAATCTAACGTTCGCCGCAAACACAACATATAAGGGAGTGAAATCATATCATTCATAGCCACAAAATACATTTGTTATACGTAACAACACAACTCAGTCATATCATCATAGATACATCAGTTACTACTAACATAGTTTCATTATCACATCAAAAGAAATATGCGCACACACACACATATCTAAAGAGGCATCTACGTGCTTCCATTGCATCCCTCTAACTCGACTCGTAGCATGTATCCTATGCCCATGCCTTAGTAGAAGTCACAAACCACGTCACTATTCTCATCTGGAGGCGACTCGGAAGAAAAGAGAGGGATGAGAAACTTATTCAAGATTCTCAGTAGGGATTTTCGACTCTAAAACACGTGTCATCGTCATCGTCCCCAGCCACTTTGGTTTTAATTATGAAAAAGATGTTCATGCATAAGGTTTGGTTTTAAACTTCTCAAATCCATTTATCCGAAGTGGGTGCCTTTTAGTATGAGTCTTAATGATATGAATGTATCAGATATTGGATGAATGCATGGCAATACCATATGCATAACATAAAGAAACATAATCATATAGGTGGTATAAAGGCACAATACTTTCATATAACCTCTTTCTCATATTCAAACTCTTAAGTTCTCTTTCATAAAGACCTCTTTCTTATCGTGTCCACCAAAATCAAACCAATATGCTGGCCCCAGTGATTTTAGCATAACCACCAAAACTCCACCTCACCTATCGCCTAGGAATGAGCTCAATCCTAATTAGTTGTCACTAGATTTAATATGGGGCAAAAGAAGGGGTAACATATCATTTATAAGCATCACCTAATACACCGACTCCCGGAGTGCGGGTTAGGGTTATCTCCTTCTTTGAAACACTCTACTGGCATCTAGTGTACAACAAATTGTCTGTTTTGGCATGCTACATCTACCATACCCTCACGGATTTGCCTCATCACCATCGGAGCAAGAGAAATGCGTCTCAATGCTATGTCACATAAAAACTCATTTCCTGGGGGTGCTCAGCCGAACCGGTGTCACCCAGGACTTATCTCATATTGTTTTCAAAAACATTCTCAAGTTCTTAATTCGACGGAAATTCGGCAACATAACAGCTGTAAACCGAATTTCTTTCAAATTTCGCTTTATGCCACATTAACACATAATGCATTTACATTTCTCATTCAACTTCTATAACCATGATAAACTTAAAATCACATAAAAATACTCATCATAGCACATACGTCATCACAACATACTTACATTAATAAAAATTTATTGCATCATAGAACCTATGGTGTTTTATGCTTTGACCCTTAGGGTCTTAAACTTGAGATCTAAGTTCTCTAGTATCCGATTCTAACCTCTTATGTACCTATAATCATAACCTATTCTAAACATCATTAATGCAGAATCTATATTTTTACAATTACGGGTACCTAGGAGTCACAACGTTGACCTTTTCTAAGTTCGGTTTCCTCCTAAAGTACCAAGATCAATTCCTAAACCAATTATGAGTAATTCCTACACATTTACACTAATTATAAACCATATTTACTAATATTAACCATGCTGAAACAGAATCCATAAAATCTCATTTCTAAGGGTTCTAGAAGTCTCATTTTAATTCTTTTATAGTTACTAACTTATCTTAGCCTTCTCAAATTAATTCTTACATCAAATATACATGAATACACACATTCTAACATAATAAAATCATCATCATACAGTGAGGAAAATAACATGGCAGAACCGTGAACATCATCATCATATCATGCATAGAATCACATAAAATTTCATCTCAAGTACACATAAATTACTAGTTTTCTCTTGGAACCTTTTTAGAACCTTTAGAAACTATTTTATTTCATTAAAATCATAAAAATATGAACAACGGCAGTAGCTAATTTAAACTCTTCATGGTTATTATTTAAAACATAAACTCATGCTTGAAATACTCTTTAGGTTCTCCTAAGCTTAAGAAAATTATAGAACATAGGTTATTGGCACTTGTGACTAGATGAAACCCCTACTAGGTCCATCCTTATCACATGGCCAAAATCATGTTCATAAAACATTTCCATTTCCAAACTTTACTTGAGATAACAAGGGACAAGTCTTTAAGCTCTAATATTTTTAGGTGATAACAAGAATATAAACATGCTATGCACTTCATTTTATCTTCATTAGAAAAGTAAAGTGACAGCTTAAAATAAATATGAGATGCAATTCATTTTTATCTTTAAGATTAGATGATGACTTGAAAAGTAAACATGGAATACAAAGCTTGTAATTAAACATGATAATGTAAGTTCATTTCTTTATTCTTGAGAGCTTAATGATGACATAAAAATGTAAATATGCTATGCAAGGCATAAATTTAAACATGAATATTAGTCCATTTTTATATATCATTAGAGCGCATACATGACTTTAAAGAATCAACATCTCAATCCCAAACTCAATATTACCAAGATAAAGTAAGCTCTAGAGTTCTAAAAACCAAGGTTTCAAAGAAACCTCATGGTTCTTTAAACATCATCATCAAGCTCAAGGAAATGAATTCAAAACAAAACTTCAAAGGAAAAGAAAAGGCTAAAAGCTAAAAGGGAGGAAAATACACCATATTATTTATTATGTACCCAAAACTCTCATGTGTCGGCCAACTTTAAGGTTGACAAGGGTAAGCTTTGGGCTTTTTGAAATCTTTGTAATTATTTTCTTAAGATGAAATCATTAGTGAGCTAAGTAACATAAGTAGAACTTGAAAAAAGAAAAACTCAAGCCTTAGAGGTCTCATTGAGATGAATACAAGGTCATCATCTAGAGACACTTATCATCAAGCTATTATGAGGAGTAAACAAGGCCTTGAAGGCCGAAATCAAAAAGGAAAAAGCAAAGGAAAACTGAAAAGAAACATCAAGTAAAGCTCATAGAAACAACATTTTCTTTCAAGAACAAAACATGTTTGAGCAAAAGAAAGATTTTAGAACAACTCCCTAGCAAGTGATATTTCTTTGTAAAGAGAGAAAGCTTGGTTCTTGAAAAGAAGATGAGAAGAAAACTCCTCTCCAAGTGATGATGATGATTTCAGTCAAGCACAAAGGAAAAGGAAGGAGTTGTGTTTTATGTGATCTTTGTGTTTGAGAAAGGAAGCTTTGGTGTTTAGATGACGATCTATGATGGTGGTGTGGTGGTTTGAGATTGTAAGGAATGGTTCTTTGAAGAAGATGATGAAGATGAAGAAGATGAGAGGAAAAGAGCTCAAGAGTTCTTTGAGAGAAAATGAAGGAAACAAGACAAATTTTCAAGACAACAACTAGCAATTGTGTAAAATAGAACCAAGTTCTCTTGAGATCGAAATTTATAGAAAAATGAAATGTGAAGGAGTGAATTAGAAGGGTGCTAGCCATGAACTTCATTGGCCATGGGGGAGAGAAAAATATCTCCTTCAAATGGTCATTCAAAGCATGGTTGTAAGCATGGTGATGTATGGTTCAAAGTATGGTGCAAAACATGACCTTTGTGTGTGATTTATTTCAACATGTGAAGAATATGGGGGAGGGGTGGCTGGTTGCTTATCATGCCATGGGAGAGAGATTTATCTCATCTAATTGTGTTTTAATGATGTGTTTAGATGTATCTTAGATTAGCTTTATGATTAGGAGTTGCCAAGCAACTGTTTAGGTAACTAAGAAAGTAATTAAGGATCTCAAGAGATGGTTAGGGAGTGCTCTTGCATAATTAGAGAGATTTAAATTCATTTTTATGCATAAACAAATGTAGACATAATTCCTTAATTTAAGGAATTGGAGAGAGAAAATACTATTCAAGATTCCATGACTAGGAATCTTGAATTTAAAAAGAGACTTAGGTTTAATCTAAGCAATTTTAGGTTCTAATTAACTTTAATAAATTATTTTGACTCTAAATTAATTATGGAAATTAATTAATATTTGATTATAGCCTAATATTACTTAGGTTTGCTTAATTACATCATTAAGCTCAAAAACACTATGCTAGGGGCAAAATTGTAATTTTGCACAAAAACTGCCTGAGACCACTGGTACTTAAGCAGATGTTATGAAATACATAAAAACATTATTTAAAACCATCTAGAGAAGTTTCGGGCTAAATTGGCACTTGTACCCGCGTAAAAACGCTATAAGGGTGTTTTGGTCATTTTGACCTGAAACTTTAGAAAACGAGATTTTCATTCCCGAAACCATTCAAAAGCCATCTAATCCCCTTCAAACATTAAATTGGTCCTTCAAGGATTGCCGAGTCGGCTATCCTCGAATTTCGGGCGGAAAATGACCTCAGGGGCATTTTGGTCATTTTTTTCGCAAACAGAAAAGTCAGGGTGTTACATTTGCATTGTGATGAAAGTCAAAAAATGTGAGTTAAAAACTTGAGGATTAATAGCAATTTTAAATTTTCTCAAGTCAGAATATTTTGAAGCAATTTTCCCCACCTATGAATTTCAAAATTATAAATACCCGAGGATATGTAACAAAACTAGCCGAAGCGGTTGTATATCCAAATAGTTACATGTCTTTCATAATTTTTTAATATACTATGCGAGGACTTCCAAAAGAAATCCAAATGTAGAAGCGGATGTCAAATGGAAAACATGTATAAACAATTACATATCTTACCAAATTTTTTAATAAAGAATTTCAGATATCCATAAAATGAAATTAACAGAAGACTTATTTTCTAATTGGGGAGAAGAAAGAGTTCACCAAAAAATATGATTATAAATGTATGATGAAATTAAAAAGGAGCGACTCTGGTGACCAACAATGGTGTGAAGAGTAACAAGTAGCTATGTATTAAGAATACAACACTGAATCATTACGTTGGCAAGAAAATAAAAGTTGAAACTTGTTAAGGGAATAAATATTATAAGTTGCACAACTAGACATTCAGACGATTGGGTTGGTATGCATTGATACCAAAGGAAAGTTGTGAAAAGGTAAATCTTGTATGGATATTTTTTCATCAAAATTTTTGTAAGGCTGTATAAAACTCATTTTCATAAAAGACAAATAAAAGCTTCAATGGATGAAATGGTTACACGATTAAACCTTGGTAAAAAAAACACGAGAAAAAATGAAAAAAAGTTAACATATGTGACGGCAAAATGGTTAGCAACACTCATCAGGGAAAGGTGTGTTACTGTTTGTGTGAATAGTGTGAAAACCAAGTGGTGCATGGGAACCTTGAGGACCCAATGGGAATGTGAAAAAGTTAATTAGCTATTATTTAATTTAATTTAATTTTAGTATTTGTTCTATTTCAAGGGTGAGAAGTGATAAAAGAATATTTGAAAAAGGATAAATGGTGTTGAGGCGTGGATCATTATTTGTGTGGGTCGGCCATGATCTTGGTGTGGAATGAACCAAACATTGCGTTATCAGGCCCGGAGAGCACATAAATAAGTCATATGTGAGGGGTGACAAGTATGAATAATGCAGATCATAAAAAAAAGGTATGACTAATAATATAAATGTTTTAGACCACAAAAAATAATGATAATAATAATACAAATATCAATCTGATTAATGTTACATATAGATATTGTAATCGCACTATCCCATACTATTTATTTGAGGAGAAAAAGAATACAACTATGAAATGTTTAATTTGAAAATAGCATTTGGAAAATTTTGAAATACGATGTAGGATTTGAAACATATTATTTATATAAAAAATATGTTTATTGAAATGTTCTCGGTCATTGAAGAGAATTATATAACGATTAGAGAAAAAAATTTGAAATTTATTTTGAAAGATAAAAAAATTTGAATTAAAACTAGGCGAGAATTTATCTCAGTTGTCATTGATTGAGAAAATTTGAGGTTCAAAATTTCAATAATTAGATATACCTTATAGTAAATTGAATATATAAATTAATTTTAAAAATAAGTTAACAATTAAATAATCAATAAAGTATAAAAAAATCATAAAATTTAATAAACAATTAGTATCATTTCAAGAAATGACAAATTGTGGAATTGGAGTCTTGTTTTAAAGTTTTAATCTTGAAAAAATAAAGGCTTTCCACCCTATAGGTAAATTGATTCTCATCCATTATTAATTTTGTAATTAATTAATATGAATTATAAAAATAAAAATGGAAGTATAAATAAAATATCATAACAATAATAATTATAAACTTTTTTTTTATAATCATCAATGTAGTTTAACAAATTTTAAACATCGTTTGGCTCATTTAGAAAAACGAAAAACATAGATATTGCAAAAACACCATAACAGTAAGCAATAACATAAAAATCTTTAAATTAAAACTATTTTTATTTGAAGTGAAGGTAAAATTCTAAACAAGTGAAAATAGAAATGGCATGGACCTTGGAAAAAATATAATCCTGCACATTCGAAGACCAAACTCCCCTATGATCAATTGGCAAGGCAGTGAGGTCAAGCCTGTCAAATGAATAGATTTTTGAAAAAGTAATTGTGTAAATAATTGGTTTGATGAAATAAACCTTATGTTATCAGTCGACTACATGAGAGATATGAACCCTCAACTGAGGAACCCTGGCATTTATCTACTCAAATATGCAAATGTTGTAACACCCTTCCTATCATAAAGCTATGCTTAAGCCATAACCTTATAGTAAGTAGTTGTTGCTTATTAACTTTGCTTAACCTTAGAGGTGTATGTATAATAATTAAATATGAGTCCACTTTTGTGACAAATATAAAACTCTTTCTCTTTTGAGTTGCTAAAATTGAACATAAATAATATATCAAAAATACATAATTGTATTATTTGATGACGAGTCAATAGGATCCATAACTATGTCAAACCTGTACCCTGGTTCATGTAGGAACCTTGTAGTCTAGGTAAGGTACTACTCAAAATTCACTAAAGAAAATATAAGTAGTGACTAAATTCTCTATCATCGGCTCATCCAAAGGGTTTGGCCGTGACTACCAATACCAGCTAGGGATCTCCACAAAATAATCACCATCATCACGGTCTATGAAAAAAATGATAACAACAGGAATGAGAATCAAAGATTCCCAGTAGGAAAAAGCACTAGTCTATTACTCAATGATATTCAACTTAATGCAAAATAAGCAATATGTCTTCAGGAGTTTATATAAAGGTCTCATCAGTTGTGTAATCTCAAAATTGATAATTATAGTTTCTTCTTAATAGTTCTATTTCTCATACTTTTGCTTTGAAATTTCTTTGATGTTTCCTTAAATCTTACGAGATATTCTTTTCTGAGTCTCTTAAATTGCTGTGAGACTCTTCTCTTGAAAATCTCCTGGAACTCTTTTGAGATTTTCTCTGTTAAGACTTCTGAATTTCTTATGAGATATTCTCTTAAGAATCTTCTTAATTCTTATGAGACATTCTGTTAAAAAAATATCTTAACTTTTCATGACTTTTCTCTACTGAATTTCTCTTTGATTTTTACGAGATTTATTAGAAAGTTTAGGCTTAATAGTAAAACTCATAGGACTCTTCTGATATACTTCTCTCTGGATCATACTGTCAACTATGTAACGCTATCGTGATTACATTCTAATATAGTTCACTAGATGGAGTACGTCTACTACATCTCATCTAGATAGCCTCGCTATCCTCAATACATCCCTTTTCTCATAAACGATGTAACACCGTCGCATTCACACCCTGATGTAGCTCTAAGGGCGTAGCACGTCTATTACTACCTGTGAATCCATGACTAGAATTTTCCTACCTTTCTTCCAAGCTTTTGCTAAACTTTCTCTAGCTTTTTCTTCTCTAAATCAAGCTTGAACCCACTTTCCATCCTTTATTTATGCTTTTGGTTGGACATGTTTGATTATGAAAAACAAGGTTTTGGCTTGAGTTTGATGAAGAGGATGTGTTCTTGAACTTGTTTATGGGTTAATTTACGAATATTCTTCAAGACTTTGAAGGTTTTATGGAGTTTGAAGCAAAGGAAAATGAAAATGGTGGAGAAAGAAAGAAAGAATGTGGAGTCTGTAGCTCACTCGAATGTCATTTTCTTTTCTTTTTCCTTTATATAATACAACTTACTTGGAGACAAAGTAAGTGGAATGTATTTTCTCGGATCAATTTGTTTTGTATTTATATTGAAAATGTCTACGTTTCTTTAATTATCCTAACTAAAAATTATTTGAGATCTAATAATAGCCATTATTTAAACCAATTTTAACATTTCGGTGTACTGATTATTACCACTTCGATGTACCAATTATTACTCTTTTGGTACCCGATTGCTACCTAAATAATTTTACCGGGGTAAAAATATTCATTCAATCTGATCATTATTTTTCTATGTCTTTATATTAATTATAATGTTTTATTCTACATTCCCGATTAAAATATTATTATATTGAATTTTTAATAATATAAATTTAATTTTCATTTTTTTTTTAGAATCCTTATGTTAATATGATCATATCTGTGTCTATTAGATTTTTCAAAATCCCTATAGATTATTCACAATTAATTATTTTATCACAATAATGTTAAAAATTCGGGTAGTTACAAATGTCATCATCCCCAAATGATTGTTGGACAAAAAGCATTGCCAACACTTTTTGACATTTTATTCTGCTAGTTTTCATACTTGTTGCACCAAACATTCCACTTGTGGCCACAGTGCATCAGAACAACCTTATATATATTTTATGTTTGTTTTGTAAAAAAATTGGCAAATTAATCTACAAAATGTTTAATGAAAGTAACATATGCAATGAGGTAAACGTATGAATAATTAGGCAACGAAAGAGTACGAGCTTTTTCCATGTTCACGAGAAAAATGAAAAAGCTTTATTACAAAAAATCATGTTCTGTTTGGAAGGTTGTAGCAATCTTTTGTGTCTACAGATCATCCGGCTAATCCAACACTCTAATTGGTTTGACAGGCTTATTTCCTTGCACTATGGCGATGACGGTGTTGGGGATGGAGCTAGGGATGCAAGTGGCGATGGGATGACATTTAAAATATGGTTGAACTTGTCATACATGATTTTCAAAGCATCTGGCATCATTACATAGACACTAAACGTTATATTCGTATTGAAATCGAATAGCAAGATGTAATGAATTTTGATGCTGTAATGATTGAGGAAATTAGACCAGCCTTGGGCAAAGTAGAAGTGGCCATTCGTTACAAAACATGCGACCTTTGACTTGTTGCCATTTGGTGTCCTTGGTATAACCTCGTTAAGTATATGGTCGTTGTGTACTGAGGAGAAGGCACTTGGCAATTGCTTCAGTAGGAATGATGTTGATAATTAGCGAAAATAAATTTACATCGATCAAATGTGAGCAGAAATAAAAGGTTGTAAAGGTGCTTCCACTACGAATTAGGTCAGATGGGAAAATTATTTTGTAGATTGTGTTAGGTAAGGAGTGGTGAACATGACAAATACCATCCATTGTCTGCATTGTGATAGAAGTCAAAAAATGAGTTAAAAACTTGAGGATCAATAACAATTTTAAATGTGCTCATGTTAGAATATTTTGAAGCAATTTTTTCCACCCATGAATTTCAAAAATTATAAATATAATAGGATATGTAACAAAACTAGCCGAAGCGAGTGCATATCTAAGCAATTACATATCTTGCCAAATTTTTCAATATATTGTGCGAGGATGTTCAAAATAAATGCAAATGTAGAAGCAGATATCAAATAGAAAAACATGTCTAAACGGTTGCATATCTTCTCTAATTTTTTAATAAATAATTTCATATATCCGTACAATGAAACTAGTAGAAGACTTGATTTCTAATTAAGGAGAAGGAAAAGTTCACCAGAAAATATGATTATAAATGTATAACAAAATTAAAAACCTTGTTTAAGATAGTAATGAAATAAATAGGTAAAAAAAAAAAGAGTGCTCTGGTGATTGACAATGGTGTGAAGTGTAACAAGTAGCCATGTATTAAGAATACAACAATGAAGCATTATGTTGACAAGAAAACAAAGGTTGAACATTTTAAGGAAATAAATATAATAAGCTGCACAACCAGACATTCAGAACGATTGGGTTGACGGGGCATTGATACCAATAAGAAAGTAGTGATGGTAATGTAAATTGATCATGCCACTAATAATATAAATCTTTTAGACCACAAAAAACAACAACAATAATAATAATACAAATATTAATCTTATTAATGTTATATACAGATATGGTAATTGTACTATCTCATACTAGTCGTTTGACCCATGCAATACACGTACAATGCCTGTGTGATGCATGAGCTAATATTGAAAAATAATTTTTTTTAACATTACTGAAAAGAAATAACAATTTAATTAGACACCTTATAGTAAATTGAATATATAAATTAATTTTAAAAATAAGTTAATAGTTAATAGATAAATATTTAAATATAGAATAAAATATTAAAAAGTATCATAAAATTTAATAAACAATTAGTATCATTTCAGGAAATGATAAATTATGGAATTGAAGTCTTTTTTTTAAAAATGTTTTAATGTTGAAAAATTAAAGGCTTTTCACCCTACAGGTAAATTGATACTTATCCGTTATTAATTGTGTAATTAATTATAAAAATAAAAATGGAAGTATAAATAACATATCATGATAACAGTAATTATAAACATTTTGGTTATAATCATCAATGAAGTTTAACAAATCTTAAACATCATTTAGTTCATTTAGAAAAATGAAAACATCGACATAGCAAAAACATCGTTATATAAGCAATAACATAAAAATCTTTAAATAAAAACTATTTTCATTTGAAGTAGATAATGTTCATTCTAAATTAAATCATATGGTTGTAATGCAAACTACAATACATCTCATTGTAAATAAGCAGTTTGAACCTCAAAGTGGTCAATCATAGCCAGTGAAAAGTAAAGGCAAAATTATAAACAAGTGAAAATAGAAATCGCATGGACATTGGAAGAAATATAATCCTGCACATTCGAAGTCCCAACTTCCCTATGATCAATTGACATGGCAGTGAGGTCAAGCCTGTTAAATGAATAGATTTTTTTTTAAAATAGTTGTGTAAATAATTGATCTGAAGTAAAAAAAAAAAACCTTATGTTATCAGTCGACTGCATGAGAGACATGAACCCTCAACTGAGGAACCTTAGCATTTATCTGCCCAAATATGCAGATGTCATTATCCCCAAGTGATTGTTGGACAAAAAGCACTGCCAACATTTTCCAAACATTCTATTTTGATAGTTTTCATACTTAGTGTACCAAATGTTCCACTTGTGACCACCATGTATCAAAACAACCTTGTATATTTTTTCTATTTGTTTTGCAAAAAATTGACAAATTAATCTGCAAAATCCATTTATATATGTAAAACTCACTGCACATAGCATTTATTGCTATGTAATGCTATGTCTGATAAAAGTGAGATACGCCCAAATAACTTTAATTGTATTTATATTTATATAACTAATTATGATTACTTTGAAGTTACGAATTATTTGTAATCAATTAAATAATTCTAAATAATTATTTTGTCTAATCTTGAGATAAATTTAGATTTATTTTTTAAAAAAATTAAACTAATTAACCATTAAAATTCAAATGACAAAAACAAAGTCCTAATAATTATCTAAAATATTAATTTTATTATTTAAATTTAACCTAATAAACTAAAAAAATTAAGCTAATTAATTATTAACATTCAAATGACAAAAACAAAGTCCTAATTATCTAAAATATTAATTTTATTATTTAAACTTAACCTAATATAACTAAAAGATAGTCCTAATTATCTGAAATATTAAATTTATTATTTCAACTTAACCTAACAAAACTAAAAGATATAAAATTAATATTGTAATGTTTTACTGTATAAAGTGTCACATAAAATTAATTTTTTTAGAACATTAGCATCACTTATTCCTTTAAATTAATAATTTAAAGGTCAAAATATTTTTTATTCTTCTTTAAAAAAGATTTAGTTTTAAAAAATTTAAATGTTGTCCAAATCAATTTAAAAACCAAAAACAATAGGCCAGTATGAGCTAACACATTAACATAATTAATTAAATTATCATACAATTTGATTCAAAGATTAAAAATTGAAATTATTTTATGCAACAATATTAAATATTATTATTATTATTATGCAATTGTAATAAATCAAAGAGAATTCAATTATAAAATATGATTGATAATGTAAAATTTTCAAATTAAATAAGAGTGAATAAATTTAATTTTACATTTTAAAAAAAATTAAGTACACTAATTCTTGAAATTCAAATATTTTTTAAACTCTAATAGAATTGGGTCATAATCTCCATTGATGAAGGTAGTAAGGCTTTCCTAAATTCTTAAAGACATTGGTAATTGTACTTAGTTACAAGTTCTCCCCGACAAAGTTTCCACTACTTTCACCGTTATATAGTTATATTATTCCTATTTTGAGTCTCCAGCAATTAAAATAAAAAATAAAGTTATTCAAAGATAAAATCTTAATATTATTAGAAATTCTTCCCCTCACAAAATAAAAATAAACAAACATTTTTTGTTTTGGCCAACAAAATTAAATCTTTTGGGTACACCTTATTCTTTTCTGATTTCAAATATATATGTAAAATGGAAACTAAAATATAACTGTGGTTTTTTATAACTATACTAATCTTGGTAATGATTAGACATTATTTATTATATTTAATTTAATTTTATACTAATAAAATTATGAATTTTGTAATGAACTTTTATTAATACAGTGTTTTAAATTTTTGATTTTCTATTTTGATCTAATTTTAAAATGTTTTAATTTGGATTCTGTTTTTATAGTGATATCCAATTTTTATAAAGTTTGACATAAATGATTTTCATAATAGGTATTTGTAACTTAATGGTCAAATACACAAAAAATTATATTATGAAATGTTATTCAACTGTGTAATATTATTTAAAGTTATACCAATATAACTTTATCCTATATATATATATATATATTGATTGTTTTAACGTGAGTGATGGCGTAAACCAAATGTTCAAAATGGAAAATGCTTTCATTTTCATATATCAATTAATAAATTTGTAATTAATTATAATGTTAAAGCAAATGATTGTAACGTGAAATACTCATATTGGTCCTATTAAAGCAAATGTTATAATGAATTATAACTGATAGTATATTGCAGCTAAAGATTCCAAGATGGTGGCATTCTTAAAAGATTGAAAGATTATTAAAAGATAAATTTCCAGCAACAATAGTGAAAACGTTCTTGACTTTTTAGTACTATTATTATGTTAAATAATTTACTTATACACATGTTTTTGTGGCTTGATCATCCCTAGAAAGGTAACCTATGACTTTCGAACAAATTTTACTAATAAATAACAAGTTATTAAATTGCTTCATTTCTTATGGTTTATAATGCGAGGTGTAGTAAATGAAAAAAAAAAGTTAGGTGTGAGATGAACAAAATTAAAGCACAATTATTTTGCATAGGACATATATTGTAATGATAGAAAATATTTTAAATTGATTTATATATAGCATTAATATCTTCACTTTCATGCCTCTTTGAATTCCTAAAGTTGTTTGGGTTATAAATTCTAGAAAGTTCTAGTGTTTTTTTTGGGGGGAAGGGGGTGGTTACAATTTAGCAATAACTTGACTATTATATATTATGCACTTTCACATTTAGAATCGTGAAGCCATGCCTTCATTTGTATATATACCTTGATATACTTTGTTAATATTTGAGTACAAGATTTTTACTGTCACCTAAACAATGCAAAACGAGAAAGGACAACTCACCAAGTTACATTCCTAGGAAGCGCTAAACACCTTAATCTTTTTCTTTTCTTCAATTGTTTTTTTTTTTTTAAATTGTGGTTTAGTTGTTATTGTTTGTGATTTGTTTGTCCTATTTTGGGGTTTTATGACTACGAAAGACTATGCCTTGGTTCACACATTAATATTAGGCACTTGGATGAGAACAGTGTCTACAATGGCCAATTCTCCACGTTTGCCCCATTTATCTTCAGGTTTTTATTTTTTGAAATTTTGTTGTGGTTTTATATTAGTACATGATTTATGGCTTAAATATGAAATTTTCGTAAGTAATATAAAAAAGACTTAGATATAAGTGATTTAAGGATAACTTACCATTTTTCTCTCTAGCAACAAAAGTAGTTATGCTCTTTCACTATTTAATATTTACTTTTATACATTATTGGTTTCTATTGTTATATATATTTTAATTTTATTTTGTTTAAATATATTAATTACATTGTAACTAAATTTTTTTAAAATAGATTAAATAATTTTATGTATTTTATGGATATAGATTATAATTTAATTTATTTGTTATTAATTTCAATTTTACCTTATTTTTATAAAGTGTGTGTATTGTATATTCCTCTATTTATTAATTGATATTTTATTTTAATATTTACTATTTAATATGCTCATAATCATTTTAAAAATAATGAATATTTTTCGCTTAAAATTAAATTCACTTTTGTTTATGGCTACATAACAAATTTTATATATTTTTTTTGATAAAATGAAACAATTTCTTTATTAAATTGCTATGCTTATTGCCAATAAGATTAAATGAATTTTTTTAAAAAATTAAATACTTTTAAACTTTAATTTTTACCATTAACCTATTTCATAGTTTTGAAACTCATTTTGTTCTTTAATTGTTTTTATTTCCTTACGTACAATGTATTATACAAATAAAAAAATGCAAGAGAGAAAAGAAAGTTGTCATGTTTTTATCAAGAAATTAATAATTCACCTGATATATAAAACATACTTTAATTTGTGCTTATCATACAATTTAAGTAATAATAGAATTTATAATAAAAATTATTTTAATTTTTAATGGTTAAAAAATAGTATCATTTTATATTGTTGCACATAAAAATATTGACATTTCAACTTTAAATTTAAAAGATAAAAGTATTATAATATTATGAATACTAAAAATATATTGTACAAAACAATTAAAATATTCAATATATGATTAAAATATATATATATATATATATATATATATATATATATATATATATATATAATTTTCCATCAGTGTTATATATTTATTTTAAAAACATTATTATTAAAATAATTTTTTTACAAAAATTAATAAATCCGTGCAATGCACAGGTTTATATCTAGTGATTTAATGAAAGTAACATATTCAATGCAGGAAACATATGAATAATTGGGCGATGAAAGGGTACCATCTTTCCATGTTCACGAGCAAAACGAGAAAGCTTTATTACAAAAAAACCATGTTCCGTTTGCAAGGTTGCAGCAATCTATTGTGTCTACAGATCATCCAACCAATTCAACGCTCTAATTGGTTTGATAGGTTTATTCCCTTGCACCATAAGAACAATATCACAAAATACAAAATAATGAGTAAATTTTTTTAAATTCACCTTGTGGTGATGGAGGCGATGATGATAGTATTGGGAATGGAGCTAGGGAAGCAAGTGGTGATGGGATCATGGCATTTAAAATATGGTTGAACTTAGCTGATTTTCAAAGCAGCTAGCACAATTACATAGACATTAAATGTTCTATCCGTATTGAAATCAAATAGCATGACGTAATGAATTTTGATCCTATAATGGTTGAGGAAATTAGACCAGTCTTAGGCAAGGTAGAAATGGCCATTGGTTATCCATTGTCTGCATTGTGATAAGAGTAAAAAAAATGTGAGTTAAAAACTTGAGGATTAATAGCAATTTTAAATGTTCTCAAGTCAGAATATTTTGAAGTAATTTTTTCCACCCATAAATTTCAAAAATTATAAATGCACAAGAATATGTAACAAAACTAGTCGAAACCATTGCATATCTAAACAATTATATATCTTGCCAAGTTTTTTAATATACTTCTTGAGGATATTCAAAATAAATACAAATGTTGAAGCAGATGTCAAATGGAAAAATATGTCTAAACAATTACATTTCTTCCCTAATTTTTTAATAAAAAATTTCATATATCTGTAAAGCGAAACTTGCAGAAAACTTGTTTTCTAATTAGGGGGAAGAAAGAGTTCTCCAGAAAATATGATACAAATGTATAACAAAATTAAAAACCTTGATTAAGATAGCAATGACATAAATGGGTAAAAATGAGAAATGACTCTGGTGATCGACAATGGTGTGAAGGGTAACAAGTAGCCATGTAATGAAAATACAACAATGAAAAATTACGTTGGCAAGAAAACAAAGGTTGAAACGTTTCAAAGGAATAAACATAATAAGTTGCACAACTAGAAATTCAGAATGATTAGATTGATAGGCATTGATATCAACAGGAAAGTAATGATGGTAATGAATATTGACCATGCCACGACAAAGAACCTTTTAGAAACTAGTGTCAAAAGGTAATTTTTGTATGGATATTTTTTCACCAAAACTTTTGCAAGGCAATGTAATTTTTTTTATTAATAAAAAACAAACAAAAGCTTGAATGGATGAAATGGTTATGCCCAGTAAAACATGAAAAAACAGGTAAAAAATGAAAAAAATTAACATATGTGAAGGTAAAAAGATTAGCTTCACCAAAATTTCTGTTTGAGTAGGGTGAAAACCAAGCGGTGCGTGGGAACCTTGAAGACCTAATGGGAATGTGAAAAAGTTGATTAGCTAGTATTTAATTTAATTTAATTTTAGTATTTGTTTTATTTGTAGGGTGAGAAGTGATAACGGAGTATTTGAAAAAGGGTAAATGGGGTTGAGTCATGGATCGCTATTTGTGTGGGCTGATCATGATATTGGTGTGAGATAAACTGAACACTATGTTGGGCCTGTATTCAGGCCTGGTGAGCACATAAATAAGTCATATGTGAGAAGTGACACATATATGAATAATGCGAATTGTAAACCAAAGAAGGAAGTAGGACTACTAATATAAATGTTTTAGACCCCAAAAAATAATAATTATAATAATACAAATATCAATCTTGTTAATATTGTATACAAATATTGTAATCATACTATCCCATACTAGTCGATGCCCATGTGATGCATGGGGTAATATTGAAAAATGATTTTTTGACCATTGCCGAAAAGAAATAACAATTTAATTAGATATAGTTTATGGTAAATTGAATATATAAATTAACTTTAAAAACAAGTTAATAGTTAATAGTTAAATATTGAATAAAATACAAAAAGTATCATAAAATTTAATAAACAATTAGTATCATTTCAACAAATGATAAATTGTGGAATTGAAGTCTTTTTCTAAAATTTTTTAATGTTGAAAAGTTAAAGGCTTTTCACCCTATAGGTAAATTGATACTTATCCATTATTAATTTAGTAATTAATTATAAAAATAAAAATGGAAGTATAAATAACATATGATAACAATGATTATAAACATTTTGGTTATAATCATCAATGTAGTTTAACAAATTTTAAACATCGTTTGGTTCATTTAGAAAAATGAAAACATTGACATAGCAAAAACACCATAAGAGTAAGCAATAACATAAAAATCTTTAAATTAAAACTATTTTCATTTGAAGCAGATAATGTTCATTCTAAATTAAATTATATGGTCGTAATGCAAACTACAACACATCCCATTGGAAATAAGCAGTTTGAACCTAAAATTGGTCAATCACAGCTACCGAAAAGTGAAGGCAAGATTATAAACAAGTGAAAATAGAAATGGCATGGACATTGGAAGAAATATAATCCTGCACATTTGAAGCCCTAACTCCCCTGTGATCATTTGGCAAGGTAGTGAGGTCAAGCATGTCACAAATGAATAGATGTTTGAAAAAATAGTTGTGTAAATACTTCATTTGAAGACAGAAATCTTATGTTATCACTCGACTGCACGAGAGACATGAAACCTCAACTGAGGAACCCTGGCATTCATTTGCTCAAATATGCATATGTCATCATGCCCATGTGATTATTGGTCAAAAAGCATTGCCAACACTTTCCTAACATTACATTATGCCATTTTTTGTACTTGGTACACCAAACGTTCTACTTATGGCCATCATGCATCGGCACAACCTTATATATATTTTTTGTTTGTATTGCTAAAAATTGGCAAATTTATTTGCAAAATGATTTAATGAAAGTATCATATTCAATAGGATAAACATATGAATAATTGGGCGACGAAAGAGTACTAGCTTTCCATGTTCACAAGCAAAACGAGAAAGCTTTATGACAAAAAAGTCACTCCATTTGGAAGGTTGTAGCAATTTATTATGTCTACAGATCATCAGGCCAATTCAACGCTCTAATTGGTTTAACTGGCCTATTCACTTGTATCGTCAGAACAATATCACAAAATACAAAATAATGAGTAAATTTTTTTCAATTCACTTTGTGGTGATGGAGGTGGTGATGATGGCGTTGGGGATGTAAGTGGCGATGAGATGACAATTAAAATATGGTTGAACTTGTGATAGTTGATTTCCAAAGCATTTGGCTCCATTACATAGACACTAAACATTTTATTTGTACTGAAATCGAATAACAAGATGTAAGGAGGTTTTATTGTGTAATGGTTGAGGAAATTAGTCTACCCTTGGGCAAAGTATAAGTGGCCACTGGTTACAAAATATGTGACCTTCGACTTGTTGCCATTTGGTCTCCTCAGTATAACTTTGTTTGGTTGATGGTTGCTGTGTTCTGAAGGAAGGACACTTGGCAATTGCTTCAGTAGGAATGGTATTGAACACTAGTTGAAACAGATTTACATAGATTAAAAATGACTTGAAATAATAAGTTGTGAAAGTGCTTATACGGATTAGGTCAGGTGGGAAAATTATTTTGTAGACTATGCTACGTAAGGAGCGGTGGGCATGACAAGTGTCGTCTATCGTCTACATTGTGATGGAAGTCAGAATATATGAGTTAAAAACTTGAAGATTAATAATGTTCTCAAGTTAGAATATTTTGAAACAATTTGGTCCATCCATGAATTTAAAAAATTATAAATACATGAGGATATGTAACAAAGCTAGCTGAAGCGATTGCATATCTAAATACTTACATTTCTTCCTTAATTTTTTAATATACTATGTGAGGATATTCAAAGTGAACCCTAATGTAGGAGCAGATGTCAAATGGAAAAACATGTCTAAACAATTACATATTTTTCCAAATTTTTAATTAAGAATTTCAAATTTTCGTAAAACAAAACTAGTGGAAGACTTTGTTTTCTAATTAGGGAGAAGAAAGATTTCACTAGAAAACATGATTACAAATATGTAACAAAATTGAAAGATTGTTTAAGATAGTAATGGCATAAATAGGTAAAAGGGAGGAACAACTCTAGTGATTGACAATAGTGTGAAGGATAACAAATAGCCATGTATTAAGAATACAACAATGAAGCATTATGTTGGTGAAAAAAACAAAGGTTGAAGCTTTTCAAGGGAATAAATATAATAAATTTTACAACCAAACATTCAAATCAATTGGATTGACAAGCATTGACACCAACAGGAAAGTAGTTATGGTAATGTAAATTGATCACGTTGCGACGAAGAATCTTTTAGAAACTATTGTGAAAAGGTAAATTCTGTAAACATTATAACCCTTTAGAAAGTATGAGCTTTATTGTTTTGAATGACAACAAAGCCAATTTAAGGAAAATATTTTGAAGAATGACTAATGGCTACCTTGACTTTCTTGACTAAGCTTAACAGGTAGAATTCCAAAATGCATTACATAGACTTAAGCGAGAATAATTTCACTTTGCATGTGCATACATGTTTTATCTCGTGGAAGAGAATAAGCTTAAATGAAGTGAACATTATATCGTGTAAAGTTCATTCATATGCATTAAGGAATGAAGCAAATCAATACATGAGCAAGAAGCCCAAGGAAACGATCTTCAAAAAGTAACACAAAACTTCAAAAAGTAACACAGAACTTCAAAAAGCACATTGAAGAATGAGGAAATCATGCCAGCTCTGATAGTAATGTGTTACTCAATCAATAATCATTACAATCACAAATAAATCAGCATCAAGTAGCCAAGATTGAAGACTGGAAGATCAAGAGATTGATTACATCATCAGAAAGCTCACTTAACTGTGGAGCACATAATGTTACAGGAAATGGAGGGAAATTTGAAATTCAAACATCAAATATCAAATCATACCCAATTTTATAACTTGTATGCCATCTCTTCTGCCTGATTGATTCACGATCCTAGTTTCTAGAAAGAGAAGTTCAGAAACTATGATTAGAAAGTAAAAAGAAAGAGGATATCAGAAACCTCTACAGTATAACAGATTCTACAACTGATGTGACGAGTCTATCAACCTGCCTCTCTAGAGTAACTTTCCAAGACACAACTGATGATATACATGTGTCACTTGGAGATCTGATCAAAGGTAACGATCATGAAGAAGGGCCTGTATAAATAAAGATGCTTCACATGAATGCCGATGAGAGAGTTGAAGACATAAGAGTGAAAACTCTGGAAAAATCTCCCCACACTTCCTGTGCTATTCATCATAATATGTAATCAATCTTTTTGAAGTGTAGAAAATCCTCTTTCCGTGTTTTGTGATGATTTGTATATTCTTCTTAGGAAGAGATGTAAGAAAGAAGTTGCTCATATTTTCCCGATCTGTATTATTGAATATTTGTAAGGAAACATGGGTGTAGGTTAGTTTGATAGCAACACAAACATATAACCTTCATAATGTTGATCTGTTAGTGATCAGAGTAAGACATAGGTTGGAAAAGCTAAGGTAAAACTATTTGCAATGCGATGGCAGAGGTATCTGCTCATCACGGTTCAGCTTGGAGAGGCTAGTTCAAGACTACTTGCAACGTCATAGTAGAAGTTGTCTGCAGGTCACGATTCAACTTGGAGAGGCTGGTACAAAGCTACTCAATTCAGTTTGGAAAGGTTTGTTCAATACTACTCAAGTTCTGATGGTTGGGGTTGTCTACTATTCACTGTGAGAGCTTGGAAAGGCTAATGTAAAGACTATCCATTTTACTTTCTCAGGTTAAGAAAGTTGTTGTTAATGGAATCTCAACACGTGTTGAGTACTGGATTATTTAGGTAGGTTGGCCAAACCAGTATAAAAATATTTGTATCGCTTCTCTCGTCCCCAATCTCTTATCTTTATGTTATGCGCTTTAAATTAATTACTGCTTAAAGAATCATTAAAGTTTCTTTATTAATTAACATGCTTTAGAGATCTACTTTATGAAACATTTAACCATTATTCTGTTGTACTTCAAGCTCAACACTTGATAGTATTTTTTGTTAAATATTTCAGATTTGAAGAAAGCTTCAAAACACGATTCAACCCCCATTCTCGTGCACTATTTTACCAACAAGTGGTATTAGAGCTAGGCTCTAAGGGGTTGAGCAATCCAACGATTACAGACGACAAAGATAGAAGGTACGAGATGAAGCTGGAGTTCACTCATTAAACTGACCATCCATTTCTAATAAGCTTCTAGGATATGACAAGGCTATCTCAACAATGTGCCAAGCTAAGCTCTATGAAAGGAAGATGGGATAAGCTGGACATATTGAAGAAATCATACTTTCTAAAATGAATGACTAAGGAAGAATTTGATGAAAATTTTGAGATTGAAAATGGAAATGAGATCTCTTTGCTCATGGAGAAAACATCAATAGCCTGATAAGGCTAAGCCATGAATGATAGAAGCATCAATCTCAAGAGAAAGACAAAAGGTGCCATGAAAATTCTGAAAAGAGTAACTCTGAAGATGAAGGGAATAAGTCAGTAAGTTATGACAAGGTTTAAACTGACAAAATCTATATCTTATGACATGAGTGCAATTTTACAGAAATATTTGAGGTAAATATACTCAAACTCACTCCTTTATCTTCCCCGTAATCATATGATGAGCTGTCATTTAATATGCGTACTTCCTCTTCAAAACATCTCAGGTAGAATAAGCCTAAGTTTGATAAAGAAAATCATAAAGAAAATATACATTGTGTTTTCAAACTCTAGGCCTTAGAAGCTAAAGTCTCAGAATTGAACTAGAAAGCTCTCAGAAAGCATTTTCTGAATTTGAGAACCTTCCTTTGTAGCTTCTAAACATCTAATCTGGTCAAATAGCAAAAGATTCTAAAATCTCAAACGTGTGCTTAATGATTAAAGGCCATTGTCTCAGAAAATAAGTTTGAAAAATGAAGAGGAAATGGAAACTAAAAAGAAATGCAACATCATTTGAAATCATTATCATAATCATTTTTGCAATTTTTTATAAGAAGGAATACCAATTTGACAAACGACTCTTAAAAGAAAAATTTGTTGAAAAAGGATGGGAAATCTCCTTTTTAAACAACTAACCAAGGTGGACATAAGAAAGTTGAGTACCAGAATTATCTTCTTTCAAGTACTATATCAGACACCTTCCATGGCTTAAGAAGAAAAAATCAGAAGCAGGATAGTTTGGATCTCCAAATGACTTGAATTTGCTGATGAAAAGTATTCAACGAATGATTTTGCTAATTGTCATTTAGGACTGGAAGAAACTCTTGAGGAAAATAAGCTCAAGAAAATACCTGTTAACAAATAGATGGAAGTCGGATCTTCAAAAAATAAACTCCAAAAATCAAAAACTTCAGAAAGTATGCTTAGAGCTCTAGAGAAAATCAGGAAACATTTCTGAGCAAAAAGAAAAGCAATATGAAAGTTTTGTGAAACATGTTGTTTCTAAGAGAAACATGTCAAAATGTACTTCTATCTCCACCACTATGCCTAAATATATGAAAGCGCCTTAAGTAATCCAGTTAGATGGATATGCTACAAGAGCAAAACCAGACTAAGAATATGCAAAACTTGAATACTTGAAGAAAAAGGAAGTTATCATGACAAGTCATATGGAACTACGAGATTCCAAAATGCTTCCGCTCTTTTGCGAGATTCAAAGACTTCTGACTATGCAAAGAAAAGAACATATCTTTGATGCCTAAAGGAAAATTGGAGAATTGATGAAACCTAACACACCTAGATACTACAGATAAGGAACCAGGAAAAAGATCGGTCATTGACGTATTCCTGAGATCCCTATAATACTGATGGTATTGGTCTTATTCAAAAAGTCTTATTCAGCACTATAGATCCACGCCTCTTATTAATAAAATTAATTAAGATCACTTTCAAAAATTATTTTCATTGGTACATGTTTCTCAAATATCTACATAAGCATCATACACAAATATTTATGGGCATTCTTCTCTCTATGAATTTGACCTGAAGATCACCTAGAAGTATGAGTATGAAAGACAAGCCTATCTCTCAAATTTCAGAAGGATTAATAAAAAACTTAAGGAAAAGATAAGGCTAAAAAAGATTAATAGTAGTTGGTGTCATAAGCTTTAAAATGTTAAAGATGGTCAGATAAGTGGAAAATATCACAACTCTCCAAGGCAACAGAAAGCGCTAAGAGAAACTCAGAAAGTAAACCCTTCATAAAGTAAGTCAAGACTCAGAAATCACTTATTCTGAGGAAAGACAAAAGAGTGGGAAAATCTCCTCTGGTTGTCGCCTCAACTTTAGACAACAATGTCCTATCACCTAAATAACCGCCTCTAATCTCATGACACGTATCTACGATCATCTTCCTCAAGACGCCTTCTCAAACTAATCTAAGTTTTTCTCTCCAAAATTTGCTCTAAACGCTTCATCATTATCTAAAGCTCCTCCTCTGGTAAACCAAAATTCTTGCGTTATCCCTCACAAATCACTACCATCTCTCCTTTGAGTCTAAACTCTCACTCTTAAGTCTCATACCAAAGGCTGAAAGGAAACATTCCAACAGACGTGCTACCAACATGGGAACTTTTCTTATGTATGATGAGTCGGCACATCAACAACATTATACTAATAATTTCTCTCAACGACCCATTGCCCCTGGAAAAAAAAGTTGAGTTGGGAACTATTGATGCAAGTGGTGATCATTATGGAAGTTATCTCTTTCCAAGGATGGGTAGAGTTTCTAAATTTCTGTATAAGGGTGTATACTGGGATGGTCACAGCCTTTTACTCGTAGTTAAAACAAGTTTCTGATTTATGATTTAGTGTTGACCTTTCACATAAGAGGAAATCATATGATACTAAGCATAAACAACCTCTTAAACGTTGTTCATGCACCTGATGAAGGTATCGGATGTTCCTTAGGAGAAAACTGGTTCGTGAACCTTGGTGTCCCAACAAAGGAAGTGTCAAGATGTCTCACTGACTCTTCCAAACATCACCCTAACAAAATAACCACTGCAATGTTGAACTTAAAGGCTCGCTAAGTTTTCACCCTCATTTTGTTCTCCATCTTACCAAGGGTAGGAAGCACTCACCTACTAGTGGGAATGGACTGCATGTTACTACACTGTCTGTTGGTAAAAAGTAAAGTCAACTTGCCTAGATTAATTTTTAAACACATGCTGAACGCCATCTCACTAGAAAAGAAATGCTGTTGTTCCTTATGGTATTCTACTGATGAAAGTTTTTGAATACCTAAATTATCCTCTTAGAGACGAATGGTGTGAAAACATGGAAAGGATCTCATACACCTCCATCTTGTTTCGAACGCCGAGAAAACCCACAAGTGCTACCACGTATGGAGCCACTAGACAAAGTTTGAGGATAAGAGATGCATCCATTGAAAAGGTCGTAGTAGAAGCAGAAGGAAAAAGAGGAAAAAGAAAAGTAATCATCATTGAAGATAATTCCAAGGATAGTGAGAAATATGAAGAACATGGGAAAAACTCTCCTCACTCACCTACAAACTCAATAGAAGAATCAAAATTTGAAACCCCTGAAAATGTACATGTTATTAGGGTTGTGCCAAAGAAAGACAAATATTCTTCTTACAAGCCTTCTAGCTCAAAAGGAACATCTTCTATGAACTCATAAGACAAAGACACTACTCCTCTATTAGCTAAAACCGCGTCGAGAAGAACTCCTATCCAAAATGATGACCTTTCACCAAGTCAACCACCACTAACAGAACAATCAAGGTATTTAGATACTTAGTTATTGCTGCAAGGGCAACATTTCATAAATAATAGGTTGCATCAATTGGAGGCTAAATTAAGAAGACATGAAGCTTTTCTGATGGAGATTCTCCAAGAAGTAAAGCATTGAAGCTAATAGTGTGACTTGTAGCTCCCAGCACACCATCTTTTGATGATGACAAAAGAAGGAGAAGAAAAGAAATGAAGAAAATCTAGTGTTGAGTAACTCAAAGGGAGAATGAAGAGTTCAGGGGGAGCTATGCTGGAGACCATGCTGAGGGGGAGCCCAAAATTTTTATTTAACATGCTGCATTTTTCTTCTTTTGTTAAACTTAGCTATTATTTTGACAATTCATCTTTATAATCTGACAATTTCTTTTGTCTTGAATCATAAAAATTGTCATATTTATCATGCTTATGCTTAATTTATAATCTTTATTTTAACTTCTTTTATGCTCTGATACATAGATGGTTATCATTAAGCTCTTATACATATCGATGCCTAACTTATCATGCTTAGCTGATGATATATCATGACTTGCTTGTGAATGCTCTGATCTCTTAAGTGCTTGCTTTGAACAAATTAATCATTAATAGAGAAATAAGCACACACTTATATTCATGATTAGCTTTAGCAAGAATCCTTAAGAAGTGTAAAGTTTTTCTACTAGTATCTAGATACTTGAACTCTATTGATATGCTTAGATATGTATGAGACCGCTTAAAATGCCTATCATTATAAAACACATTATCATATATACATATATGTGATGCTTTGTTTAATCTGATTAGACATAGTTTTAAATAGTTTCTGAGGGCTTTCAGAAACCACGTTTAAATGTTTCTGCTTCAACTATGATTAGCAAGCTAATCTAGGAATCATCTCGAGTGTGCTGAGCTTAAATGACTAACAATGTGTTATATTTCGATTCAATATGTATCAGTGAACAAAAACTTAGTTTTCATAAACAAATATTAGATTTAAGAGAAAGTTTTCAAAAATTATTTCATCATCTAATATTTATGTTAAAAATTTTCTTAGCTAATAAAAATAGCTCACTAGCACCTAATGCTTTGATAAAACTGGGTTGGATCCCTAATTGAGCTTCAGAAGCCTCACCTTGTAATATGCTGATATGAAGGTTTCTTTTAGCATCAAAAACTACATATGTATCACTTAAGATTTTTTCATGACATGCTCAAAAAGTGTTATCATACATATACATGTATATCTTTGGGCATCAAATTCCTTTGTTAAAAAGAAGCTTAGGAAAATAATGTGCTAAATAAGATTTCCAATCAAGAAATAATATAGCAAATATTACTTGTTTATTTATTCAAGCACACTTAAATGTTATAAAGTTGTTTTATGACAAGAATCAAGCTAATTGGTAGAATTGAACTGAAACGGTGACATTTACTTTAGTATCCTGGTGATAAGATTTAAAGAAACATTCTGATTTAAATTAGAAAACATTCATCATAAACCAAACAGCTTTGATTTGAATTCACTTAAGGCTTCAAAATTTTCTTGAACATATCTAATCATGCTTAAGAAAAGGACTTATTAAGATTTAAGAATCATGATGTTTTGAAAGAAAATGTACTTATCATATTATATTATGTATTATTTCTTTCAACATCTCTTCAAAAGATTTTTTTCAAATTAGTTTGTCATCATCAAAAAATGGGAGATTGTAAACTTCAGAATCCTTCAAAAGAATGAGCTTTATTGTTTTGAATGATAACAAAGCCAATTTAAAGAAAATATTTTCAAGAACAACTAATGGTTACCTTGAGTTTCTTGACTAAGCTGAATAGGTAGAATTCCAAAGTGCATTACACGGACTTAAGCGAGAATAATTTCACTTTGCATATGCAAATAAAATTTATCTCATTAAAGAGAATGAGTTTAAATGAAGTGAACATTATATCCTGTAAAGATCATTCATATGCATTAAGGAATGAAGCGTATCAATACAAGAGCAAGAAGCCCATGGAAACGATCTTCATAAAGTAACACGGGATTTCACAAAGTACATTGAAGAACAAGGAAATTATGCAAACTCTGATAGTAATGTGTTACTCAGTCAACAATCACCACAATCACAAATGATCAAGAGATTGATTTTAGAAAGCTCACTTAACTATGGAGCACAGAATGCTACAGGAAATAGAGGGAAATTCGAAATTCAAATTTCAAATCTCTAATCAGACCTAGTTGTATAACTGGTATGTTATCTCTTCTGCCTCATTGATTCACGATCCTAGCTTCTAGAAGGAGGAGTTCAGAAACTACGATAAGAAAGTAAGAAGAAAGAGGACGTCAAGAACCTCTACAATACAACGGCTTCTGCAACTGATGTGACAAGTCTGTCAGCCTACCTCTCTAGACTAATGTTCCAAGATACAATGATGATCTATACATGTCAGTTGAAGATCTGATCAAAGGCAACAGTCATGAAGAAGGACCTATATAAATGGAGATGCTTCACTTGAATGCCAATAAGAGAGTTGAGGAATAATAGTGAAAACTCTAGAAAAATATCTCCACACTTCATGTGTTGTTCATCATAATATGTAATCAATTTTCTTGAAGTGTAGAAAATGTTCTTTCCATATTTTGTAATGATTTGTATACTCTTTTAGGAAGAAATGTGAGAAAGAAGTCGTTCATGTTTTCCATATCTGTATTATTGAATATTTGTAAGGAAACATGGGTGTAGGTTAGTTTGAGTGGCAACCCAAATTGAATATTTGTAACATTGATCTGTTAGTGATCAAACTGAGACATAGCTTGGAGAGGCTAATGTAAAACTATTTGCAACGTGATGGCAGAGGTATCTGCCCATCACAGTTCAACTTGGAGAGGCTAGTTCAAGACTACTTGTAACGTGGCAGTAGTTGTCTGTAGGTCACTGTTCAGCTTAGAGAGACTGGTTCAAAACTACTTGGTTCAGCTTGGAGAGACTAGTTCAGAACTACTCAGTTCAGCTTGGAGAGGCTGGTTCAATACTATTCTGGTTGTGACAGTTGGGGTTGTCCACTGTTCACTGTGAAAGCTTGCGAAGGCTAATGTAAAGATTATCCATTTTACTTTCTCAAGTTAAGAAAGCTGTTGTTAGTAGAATCTTAACATGTGTTGAGTACTGGATGTAGGCAGGTTGGCCAAACCAGGATAAAAATATTTATGTCACTTCTCTCTTCCCTGATCTCTTTCCTTTATGTTATGAGCTTCAAATTAATTACTGCTTAAAGTATCATTAAAGTTGCTTTATCAATTAACATGCTTTAGAGATCTACTTTCTAAAATCTCTAACCATTATTCTGCTGCACTTCAAGTTCAATGCTTGATAATATGTTTTGTTACATGTTTTAGATTTGAAAAAAGCTTCAAAGCACAATTCAACCCCCTTTTCATGCACTTTTTTACCGACAAATTCTGTATGTTATTTTTTCACCAAAATTTTTGTAAGGCTGTGTAAAGCTTGTTTTCATAAAAGACAAGAAAAAGTTTGAATGGATGAAATGGTTAGTTCAGTAAAACTTGAAAAAGCATGAGAAAAAATGGGAAAAAAAAAATAACATATGTGAAGGTAAAAAGTTTAGCAACACTTACCAGGGAATGACCAGGTGCGTCACTCTATCTGAGTAGGGTGAAAACTAAGAGGTGCGTGGGAACATTGAAGACCCAATGGGATTGGGAAAAAGTTGATAGGCTATTTTTGGGGTGAGACGCGATAAAGGAGTATTTGAAAAGGGATAAATGGTGTTGAGGCATGGATCATTACTTGTGTGGGCCAGTCATGATATTGGTGTGGAATAGACCGAATATTGCATTGAGCCTATATTTAGCCTAGAGAGTACATAAATAAGTCATATTGGAGGGTGACAAGTATAAATAATGCGGATCGTAAAAAAAAAAAAGAAGAAGTATGACTAATAATATAAATCACTTAGACCACCAAAAAAGAAAATTGAAATATCAATCTTATTAATGTTATATACAGATATTATGATTGTATTATCCCATAGTATTTATTTGAGGAGAGAAAGCACAGAATTCTAAAGTGTTTAATTTGAAAATAGCATTTGGAAAAATTTGAAACGCAATGTTGGATTTGAAACATATTATTTATATAAAAAAATTTTCTTGAAATATTCTTAGTCATTAAAGAAAATTATATAATGATTAGAGAAAAACAAAGATTTGAAATTTATTTTGAAAAATAAAAAATTTGAATTAAAACTAAAGGAGAATTGATCTCAGTCATCATTGATTGAGAAAATTTGAGCTTCGGAATTTCAATAATTAGATAATCATTGTGTAATCTCATTTTTTTTTTTTTTTGCTTTGTATAAGTATGAAACCATTAGAATGTTTGAAAATTGTGATTATTGATCATTATTAGAAAATAATCGTTTAGATATATTTTCAAACTAGTCAATTAACCCGTGCGATGCACGGGGTAATATTGAAAAATATTTTTTTTGAGTATTTCTGAAAAGAAATAACAATTTAATTAAATATATCTTATGGTAACAAAATTCAAATTAATTAAATCCAGGATTGAAAAAAAAAATACAATAATAGTATATAAAGGAAAAAAAAAAAGGGAATCGAGCTTTACAACCTTAATTCAAATTTTGAATTAGCACTCGATAATTGAATACATAATCATACGTATTTTGTAAATTGGATTTTTTTCATTGAAATATCAATAAGTTCATGCCAAAACCATTACATTCCAATAAAATCATTAGTATTGATAACCAAAATATATATATATACACACACACACACATTTTAATGTGACTGAACTTAGAAAAATACTAAACAAACTTTTCTCACGATTTATAGAACAACTATTTTTATTTACAAACCATACTTGTAAGTGCCATTGGTTTCTAGGATCTGCCATACACTAATGCTGAACAAACCCTGCATGCTGAGAGGTACTGTATGCACTAATGAATGCTTGTGTTGCAGTTGTAACATCTGCACTTGTCTGTTGTAATGAAATGCTGCACCACTGTGTGGAAAAAATTGGGAATGGGGTGAAAAAATTATGGAAGGTAGAATTGGTTTATCTAGTGTCTTATGAAAAACACTTTACTATTTTCAATTAGCTCGCAATGATGAGCATTTATGTCACTTGGATGTGTAAATGATGCTTCGTGATACACATTTCCCTTTACTCTCTTCGACCCAACTAATTCTGCAATGTCATCGTCACCCTATACAATTACCACAACCATTGTCAGTTAATTAAACATAGAAACAGTAAAATATTAAACGAAAAATTGAATATCACCTTAATTTTTGTACCTGCATTTGATTCAGTTTCATCATCCTTCCTTACAAGGAAAGTGTTTTCCTGATCATGGAGTTAGGCATTTCCCTTCACCATTGAGCAATTCCTCTTCGTGTGACCCACCTGGTAACAATTAGAGCACCGCCATTTTCCTTCCTCATTGAAGGTGCAACCTTTGTCCTTGTTAGCTCCAAAACCCATAAGAAAGTGTTAATGTGAAATGTTTTGAGTGATAACATAACCAATTCGAAGAAAATATTTTGAAGAATGACTAATATTTACCCTTGAGTTTCTTAAAGTAGCAAACAGGTTCTCACGTTAGCACAACACAGTTCTTGAAACGAAAATATTTTCACATGACATGTGCAAACAAGGTCTATCTCATTTAAAGATATGGAAACTTAATGAAAGTGAAATATATTTTATGAAATGAACTTGTACATGCTTAATGGATTGAAGAAAATCATTGTGTACAAGAAATCAAGGCCCAGATCTTCAGAAAGTAGCACGCGACTTCAGAAAGTATTCTTCAAGTGAAAATTTCAACCCAAATCAGAAGCAAGTGTGTTTTACAACCTTCAATCATCATGATTGCAATCATAACATCATCTACAAGCTCTAATTGAAGTTTGGAAGATCAAAGATTTGTCAAGGAGCTGATACCGCACTTCAAAAAGTTCACTTCAAAGTGAAACAGTGCACTTTACAAGAAAATGAGAGAATTTGAAATTCAAATTTAAAGTCAAACTCAGTCTTAGACTGACGAGTCATCTCTTCTGCCAACATGGTCAACCACTCCAATTTTTAGAAGGAAAATTTTAGAAACCTCATTCAGAAAGTAAAAAGTAGTTTTTTAAGGTGACTTCAGAAACTTCTATTTCATAATAGCTTTTGCAACAGCTCTGACAAGTGTTGAGCTACTCCTCTATACGACATTTTAATGACATAAAAAGATGTTCAACATGTGTCACTTGGATAACTAATCAAGGGCAACAATCATTAATAGAGATGCTGAGTTGTTGTGCTTACAAGAAAAAGGACTTTTGTTGATAACGCTGAAACGATGAGAAAAATTATACTCATCAATTGTAAAGTTTATTACTTCTTGTAATCAGTTTCTTATTTGTAAAAATTTTCTTTCCACACTCTTAGTAGATCATACGTTCTTCCTAGTAAGAATCATAGAAAGAAGTCATTCAATTTTTCCAGGTTTGTTACTGTACATCTTACATAAACTTAAGTGTTAGTTAGTTTGAGTGAAAAACCCAAACACAAACCTTTATAACCTTTATCCAGTAGTGATCGGTGTGAGATAGCTTACAGAAGCTAAGTGAAGACTACTTGTAACGTGATAGTTGGAGTGAACCACTGGTCACGGGGTTAGCTTGGCAAGGCCAGTAAAAGAGTACTCAGGTTGTGACAACAAAGTGTACTTGCTTATCACGGTTAGCTTGGAGAAGCTAGTCAAAGGCTACTACTCAGTTTGTGATAACAGAGTTAGTTACTGGTCATAAATAAGACCTTGGGAAGGCTATCATAAAAACTATCCAACTTTCTCATATTGAGAAAGGCTTTTATACTGGTTTGACCTGCACAAGGATTTTATACTGGTTCGACCAACACCTACCTACATCTAGTTCTCAGCAGGCACTAAGTTTCGCTAATCTTTCTCAACCCAAGAAAGTGAAAATCTAGATAGTCTTTACAATAGTCTTCCTAAGCATTCACCGATAACAAATAGATAAGATCTACTATCATGCACCAAGTAGTTCTTAACCAACCTCATCAACCTAAACCAAACAGTCTTTTACTAGCCTGTCAAAGCTAAATCATGAGCAACAAAAACGTCTTTACTATTACATTGCAAGTAGTTTTGCCATAACCTCTTCAAGCTATTTCACATCGATCACTATTGGATTGAGGATATAGAGGTTTAATGTTTGGGTTACTGTTCAAGCTAACCTACACTCAAGTTTCTTTACAAATATACAAAGAATAATCTTGAGATGACTTAAGTAACTTCTTTCTCATGATTCTCCATAAGAAGAATGTATAAGCAATCTAAGAACCTAGAAAGAAGACTTTTATGAACAAAGGAACCGATTACAAGAAGTAATAAACTTCACAGAATAGTTGAGAGAAAGATTTTTTAGCATTTTAGCTCTTATGATTGTTAAGTTCAATTCTTGAAAGCTCAGTATCTCTATTTATAGATGGTCTCTCTTTATGACTGTTGCCCTTGATCTGTTGTCCAAGTGACACGTGTTGAACATCAGCTTGTGTCTTGGAAACATAATCTAGAAGAGTAGCCAATCTGGTATCAGAACCTTTTTACAAAAGTCGTTGATAAGTTGAGGTTTCTAAAGTTCTTTAGAAACTATTTTTCTACTTTATGAGCATGGTTTTTGAACTTTTTCTTCTTGAAACTTGAGTGCTTGACCAAAGGGGCAGAAGAGATGATGTACCAGTTTGAATCTGGGTTTGAATTTTAATTTGAAATTCAAAATTCAAATTTTCCCTCATTTTCAGTGAAGTGAATTTTCTGGTATGTGTTGTCAGTTCCTTGATGTAAATTTGGTCCTCTAATCTTCAAATTTGATTTTTATGGTGATGAATGACTTGCGATTATGATGATTGAAGACTGAGTAACACATTGCTTTCATATTCTACATGATATCTTTATTCTTGACATACTTTTTGATGTCCTATGCTACTTTCCGAAGACCCTTTCCTTGGTTTCTTATTCTTGACTTGATTTACTTCAATCCTTGATGTATGTAAATGTACTTTACATGATATAATGTTTACCTCATTTGAGCTTAGTCTCTTGATTCGAGATAAATCATATTTGCACATGTAAAGTGAAATTATTTTTGCTCAAGTCTGTGTTATGCAATTTGGAAATATCTATTATGCTTAATCAAGAAACTCAAGGTAGATATTAGTCATTCTTCAAAATATTTTCTCTAAAGTGGTTTTCTTATCATTTAAAACATTATAGCTCATACTTTCTGAAGGGTTCTGAAGCTTACAATCTCCCTTTTTTTTAATGATGACAAACTAATATGAAGAAATATTTTGAAGAGATGTTGAAAGAAATATAATGAAATAAATCTTGATAAGCACAAGTTCTTTCAAAACACCACAGACTTTCAATTTTAGGAAGTCCTTTTTCTCAAAGCATGATTGGATGTGCTCAAAAATGTTTTAAAGCCTTAAGTTAACTCAAATAAGAGATGTTTGGTGTATGATGATACTTTTTGAATTAAATCAGAATGCTTCTTGAGATGTATCATAAGGATACTAAAGCGTATGTCATCATTTAAGTCCTTTTGGACCAACAGTGTAACGCCCCGATTTTCTGTTAGAGTAAAAATGACCAAAATGCCCCTGAGGTCATTTTCGGCCCGAAATTCGAGGAAAGCCGGTTCGGCAATACTGGAAGGGCAAACTCAATGTTGGAAGGGGATTAGATGACTTGTGTACCTTCCCGGGATCGAAAATCTCGTTTTTCGAGTTTTCGAGTCAAAATGACCAAAATGCCCCTGCGGTGTTTTACCCGTTTGCAAGTGCCGGATGAACCCGAAACTTCTCCAAATGATTTTAAAAGGCGTTTTTATGTAGAGTATGACTTTAGTTTTGGTCCTGGAGGTCCCGTGCAAAATTACGGTTTTGCCCCTAGTTTCGTGTTTTTACGCTTAATTGCATGATTAAGCAAACCTAAGCAATATTAGGCTCTAATCGAAGGTTAATTAATTTACTTAATTAATCTTGAGTCAAAATAATTTATTAAAGTTGATTAGAACCTAAAAGTGCTTAATTACAACTTAAAATCATATTTTAATTTCAAGACTCCTCGTCATGGAATCTTGAATAGTATTTTCTCTTTTCAATTCCTTAAATCATGGAATTATGTTACACATAGTTTATTCATAAATAAGTTTAAAATTCTTTAATGATGTATGAGCACTCCTAATCTTGTCATAAAATCCTTAAATCACATTCTTAGTCACCTAAACTTAAGCTTAATTATTCCTAACCTTATACCTAAGCTAATACACACTTAAACCTATCATTAACACACAATTAGATGATCAAAACCTCACTCCCCCATGCTGCCAGGTCTGGCCGAAGCCTCTTCCTCCCCATATGCATCACATGTTCAATTTTTCAACATTCCAAGGCCATACCTCAAGTCACATACACTATTCCTTGTCATAACTTTCAATCAAGCTTGATTTTCCAAGTAAATAACTAATTAAAATAGCCCATTTTCTCCATTTAATTGTGGCTGGAAAATTTCCAGCCATGCATTGTTTCTAGAAGCCTAATTTCATTAAAAATTAATAGGAAATTAACTCACATCAAGCCATACTTTGTAGCATAGCTTCCATACTTTAAACCATGCTTAAATGACCTTGTGTAAGAGATATTTTCTCTTCCTTTCCCTCCAAGACCACACGGCTTCTTCCTCTCCTCTTTGAGCCTTCATTTGTTTTCATTCTCTACAAATACCTTGCCTAGAAACACATGCAAACACCTTAGTTCATTTGGTAAGTTTCAAGTTTTCCTAAGCTTTCTTGAGTTCTTTCTTTTTCTCTCAAAGTTTCAAGAGAGTTCTTCCTTTCTTTTTATCTTCATCTTCATCCTTTCTTCATCTCTTCATCATCTCTCAACCTTGAAACACCACCCCATAGCCTTGAACCATCATCAAACCTCTCAAACACCACACCTCAAACACAACCTCACTTGAAACACAACTCCAACCTTCTTGCTTCCTCTTGGCCGAAACCATCAAGCACCAAGGAGGAGCTCATTATCTTGTTTTTCTTTTCAAAAGTTCAAGCTTTGTGTCTTCACTCTAGGTAGGGATTTGCTTTTCAAACTTGTTTTGCTCAAGAATGTGTTTTTCTCTAGTTTCCTCTTGGATTCTTTTTGAAACTTTCCTTTGTTTTTCTTTTCTTCTTCATTTCGGCCACTTGGCCTTGATCATGAGTATGATAGCTTGATGATGAGAGTTTCTAGATGATGACCTTGTGTTCATCTCAAAGAAACCTCTAAAGCTTGAGTTTTCCTTTTCTTATGACTTCATCTATATGATATCTAGCTCACATGGTTTTTCAACTTAAGAAAATTAATCTAAGGATTTCTAAAAGCCTAAGCCTACCCTTGTCAACCTTAAAGTTGGCCGGCACATTCTAGAGATCTTTCTCTAGATAGGGGTTTTGGGTATTTAATAAAGAACTTGACTTAGTTTCACTTTCTTTTTCTCTTGTAAGGTTTTCGGTTTTGATATTTTGATCCTTAAGATTTTGTTTGTTTTATTTTGAAAGTTTATTTATCTTGAGCTTGATGATAATATTCAAGAACCTCATGGTTCCTTTGAGAACTTGGTTCAAGAACTCTAAAGCTCTCTTTGTAATGTGATATGTGTTAGGTTGTTATCTTGTTAAAGTCTTGAATGAGCTCTAGCTAACCATAAAATGAACCTTGCATCATGTTTACTTTTATGTCTTGCACATCATGTTTATCTTCCTTGCTATCACTAAGTACCAAGATAATAAAAGAACTTGCATTATCATGTTTATATTTCAAGCTATGCATTAGCATGTTTACATTTCAAGTTCTCACCTAAATATCAAAGATAATAATATGATGCATCTCATATTTATTTTATGCTCTCACTTTACTTTCTAGCAAAAGCTAAAACATGTGCATAAGTATGTTTATCTTTATGCCATCACTTTAATGAACCTAGAGCTCAAGGACTTGCCCATTGTGGTCTCAAACAAAGGTCTAAAATATTTATTTTCCATAGTTGAGATTTCGGCCTTAAGAGGTTTTAAGGTTTCCAAGTATTGAAAATTATGTTTTATAATTTTCCTAAGCTTATATGAGTATAAGAAATATGTAGAATTAAGTTTTGTGAATTTAGGACCTCTTGAGATGAAAATGATTTAGCCACTGCCCTCTTAAGCATTTTTATGATTTTGAAAGATAAAAGTGTTTATAAATGAGTTTTGAAAGTTCTAAAAAGGTTCCAAGAGAAAATAGTATTCTATGTGCTTGAAAAATTATGTTCTATGCCTTTTATGGAGATGCACATTTCGGTTCTGCCTTGCTACTTATTTGCCACTGTATGTGCTGTTTTAATGATGATAATATGCTTATGTTTGAGTAAAAATAATGTCAAGACTCATATGTGGAAGATAAGATAAGTTAGAAACTAGAAAAGAATTAATTTGAGAGTTCTAGATCCCTTAATTATTGAATTTTCTGGATTCTGTCCAGCAAGGTTTAGATTTGATAATCATGGTTTTAAATTAGTTTAAATGTGTAGGAATGACTCATAAATGGTTTAGGACTTAATCTTGAAGCCTTAGGAACAAACCGGACTTAGAAAGGGTCACTGTTGTGACTCCTAGGTACCCGTAAAGTTAGGATTATAAATTCGGCATCCTTGAGGTTTTGTGATATTCTTGATCATAGTGTGAGGTGAGAAATACTTAGTTATAACCTCATAGGTACCCAAGAGATTAGGTTTGATGATTAATAACTTAGAACGTGAGTTAAGGACCTTAAGGGTCAATGCATAAGACATTAAAAAATCTTGAGTTTTATGATGCTTATATGATACATGATACATGAGTTTTATCTATGATAAGTTTGATATGTGCTATGAAGAAGTTTTATATAATGATATGCTATACCTGATAAGATATGTTTGTATGATCTATATGTTTTCATGGCATAAGGAAATTTGAGGAAATTCGGTCTACAGCCGTCATGCTGCCGAATTTCCATCAAATTTGAGGAACCTAGAGAAAGATCTTTTTGAAAATCATGAGAACTTAAATGTGACACAACACTAAGACGCCTTCTTGGGTGACACCGGTTTAGCCGAGCACCCCTAAGAAAACAAATCCATGAGGGTATTGACATAGAGCTTGTCAAAGCGGACAATACTACTATGCACTAGTTGCTAGTAGAGCGTTTCAAAGAGGAAATGACCCTAAGAGGTGATCCTTAATTTGCCCCCTAGCCTGTACTTTAAGTCGGGATTATGTATGTTATACTTATCATAGGATAAGTAAGAACTAGTGACGACTAGTTAAGGTATGAGCTCATAACATAGAGATGTTTTAGGGTGGCCCCATGAGATAAAAGTTAAAGTTTAAATGTCACATGTGCTATGAAAAACCAAGAAAAGTTATACCTGTCACCTTATGCCAATGTTATACTGTTTCTTAGTTATTCCATTGATTGGCTTACTTTTATGATGCATTCATGTCTTAGTATATTCCATGCTTAGTCATAAGACGCATTGTAAAATATGACGGACCTTGGATAATTAATACTTTAGAAAATTAACTTAAAAGAAGTTTACCTGCATGCGCACCTTTTCAGAAATAAAACCCAAGGTTCCTGAGGATGTGATGATGTCACTTAGCTAGGGATTACCCTACTGAGAATTCTTTTAGAAGATTCTCATTCCCTCTCTCTTTTCTTCCGTCACATCTTCAGATGGCGACTTTCGTACTCTTCATCGACACCCCGACATGAGAGCTGCACCATGACCCAGCACTCAGGTCATACCATTTTGAGGGTCGCTGCACAGTCAGAGTATTCATGTTTATGGAACGACCCTTCGCACACCCAGTACGGAGCTACCGCTTCACCCCGACTGCCCCCTACCATCATAACACGATTTTTGAGTGAGCCAGACCACGCGACGAGCAGATCCTCCGCATGCAGCCCAAGGCATCAGCCGTACGTGACTACCCGGAGTACGTGCCCCGGACTCAGTATTCGGAGATGGATCCATCAGAGGACCCGCCCTCGCACATGTACAGTTGGAGCTCCAGCCCCGCTCCCCCACAGATGAGAGCCGGGAGTGAGGAGACGGTGGTTCAGCCGAGGTTGGCTCGTAGGCCATCCATGCGCCCTCGCCACGGTGGACATGCTCCGATGATCCGCACGACCACTCCCACCGAGATCCGCCAGTGGATCGATTCCACCCCTCAGTACTCGGACCAGCAGGAGTAGGTGCATAGGATGGGTAATAGCTAGTGCATTGAGGACAAACCTTCTTTTGTATATGAGGTTGTCTACTCTAGGTGCACACGGGTATGGGTGTTGCTTTCATGGTTTCCTTGTACTTGCTTTTATGATTTCCTTGTATTTGCTTTTCAGTTGTATTTTGTTCTTCTATGTACCGAATAGTCCTGCCTTTTGGTAGGCACATTATCTATATAAATAATCAGTTGATGTATCCATGTTATTTATGTGTGTTATTATGATTTGCTCATTTGACTTGTATGAATTCCCGATCAAAGAATCATGCGTGGCTCTCACTTTGGTTTTAATTCCAAAAGAAAAATTTTACCCATATTTCCACTAAGTATTTTCAAGTAAAAAATGAGACCAAGAGGTAATGTTCTAAGGATTAACCTAAATACATACTAGTAGTATTAGGTTAAGACTTAGGGTGTTACAAACAGCTTGATTTTTGTTATAAAGGGACTTTCTAAAATATAATGTGCTTGAATAAAAACAAGTAATACTTGTGATATTTTTTCTTGATTGAAAACCTTATTCAGCACATTCTTTCCAAAGCCCTTTTTTAAAACAGATACTTAAATATGTATATATGATCAACTATTTTCAGCATGTCATGAGAAAACACAAGTGATACAAATCTAGTTTCTAATGCTCAAAGAAACCTTTTAAAAATTTTTCCGCATATTACAGAATAAGGTTTCTATTGCTCAAACAAGGATCGGTCCCGAATTTATTAGAGCAATAAGCACAATATGTTCCAGCATGCATCGGCAACTATAAATATATTGATGTATATGATTTTTCAATCCATAGATATGTAGGAGTAAGAAGGTTCTTATTTAAAAAACAATGAGTTGAAGAACAATGTAATTTTTAAAAAAATGTGATATGAAGATGCCAAAAATTTTAAACTTCTTTTGAGTAGGCTCCCCTCAGTTTACTCTCACTTTCTTTCTCAGAACAAGATTTTCTTCTTTTTTTCTTCTCCCTTTTTTGATATCAGCAAAAAGAGAGTGTGCTAGAAGCTGGGGACAACGTCACTGGTCCTATTATTTTCAAAGAATCTTCTTTAGAGGTGCCTATTGTCTTTGTGACTAAGTTTCTAGCTCGTGGAGGTGGATGTGGATACATTATTGAATTTCTGGGAGCCTCAACAACAAAGCAAATGATGATTGACTAGTTGAATTAGCATTGATGTGAGTAGAAGATGGTCCTAAGATAATTTCATATGTAAGAGAAGTAGTTTCATTTTCTATTATGCTCCTTGAATATGTTTCAGATTTTGATTTTTCTTCTAAGATTGTGGAAGAGTGAAAAGGTCTTTTCTTGTGTTTGAAGGTTACTTCACTTTTCTCACCGTCCTCAGAACTATCTTCAAAGCTTCGTTTTTTTTTTTCTTCTGATAATGTTACTTTTTGAGCTTTGATATTCACTTGTTGATTCTAGATCCTTCTTTCTAAGCTTAGTGGCTAATTTCTTTTGGTTTCTGCTTGGAGTTATAAGGAGAGAGTACCTAGAGAAGTTTGTGTATGTGAATGCTTTATGTAGATTAAAAAGACTTTAAGTTTAAAAGATTTCTTAGAGCATAAAAATGATCTTCAGCTAATGGTTTAGCGAAAATGTCTGACACTCGGTCTTCAATATTTAAAAATATTAATTCAACATCTCCTTTTTTAACATGATCTCTAATAAAATGATGCTTTATATCAATATGCTTGGATCTGGAGTGCTGAATGGGGTTCTTAACAAGATTGATGGCACTAGTATTATCACAGTAGACAAGAATTTTGGAATACCTTATATGATAATCTTCTAGCAGATTTTTGATCCACTTCATCTGGGTACAGCAGTTTGCAACTACTACACATTCTACTTTTGCGGTAGGAGGGCAATGATATTTGCTTTTTGACATGACTAAGTGATTAGGCTATTTCCAAAGAAGCAGCAACATTCACGAGTGCTTTTTCTCTCTATTCTATCTCCTGCGAAGTCAGCATTATAGTAACCTACAATCTCACAAGTTTTACCTTTCTTAAATCACAAGTCGAGATTAGTAGTACTCGATAAATATCTAAAAATTCTCTTAATAGCATTTACGTGTGATTGCTTTAGGTTTGATTGAAATCTAGCACAAATCCCCACACTTAATTGAATATCTGGTCTACTAGCTGTAAGATAAAGTAGTAACCTAATCATTCCTATATAATTACTTTTTGAGACCTTTTCATCATTCTCATCGACATCAATGATTTGAGATGGATGCATGGGAGTACTTATTTGTTTGGCTTGATCCATGTTAAACCTTTTCAAAAGTTCTTTTGTATATTTTTCTTTATGAATCAGGGTTCCATCTTTTTGTTTTATTTGCAAATGAAGCAAAAGTTTGAGCTCCCCATCATGCCTATTTCAAACTCAATCTACCTTAGTTTTGAAAATTTTTCACAGAGAGAGTGATCAGAGGTGCCAAATATAATGCCATCAACATATATTTGAACTATTAGAAAGTGATTATTTAATTCAAAAATAAATAGAGTAGTATGAACATTACCTCTCTTGAACCTATTCTTTAGCAGAAAGTTGCTCAGTCTTTCATACTAAGCTCGAGGAGCTTGTTTCAAGCTATAGAGAGCCTTTGTTAGCTTGAAGACATGGTTGGCAAGGTTTTCACTCTCAAAACCCTAGAGGCTACTTCACATATACTTCCTCAGAGAGGAAACCATTTAGAAAGGCAGACTTAACATCCATCTGGTAAAGAGTTCCTTGAAGGCAGCAAAAGCAATTATCACTCTTATGGCTTCCAACCTAGCTACTGGTGCAAAGGTTTCATCATAATCAATTCCCTCTTGTTGATTATTACCTTGTGCAACCAATCTTATTCCTGATGACTTTTCCAACATCATCCAGTTTGTTCCTGAACACCCATTTTGTCCCGATGATGGTTTTTCCTTTGGGTTTTTCCACAAAAGTCCAGACTTTGCTTTTCTCAAACTAATCCAATTCTTCTTGCATGACCTCCACCCAATTTTGATGGCTCAAAGCTTTTTCAAAGCATGTAGGTTCAATGGTGGAGATGAAAGCATAGTTTTGATGTATGTCTTAAGGATGATCTGGTTTTCACTTTCTTAGAAATGTCTCCAATGACTCTATTTTGAGAAACTGCCTTAAGATCATAAACTCCTTTATAGTTTCTGTACCTAAGAGATCCTTCAGTTTTTCCTTCACCTTTAGATGGCTCTTCTTCATGTTCAAAGCTGTTACTTTGTGATGGCTTTGGTGTACTGCTTGCTTTCTGAGTCTTCTTTGAGACTTAATTTTTCAAGAACTTCGTACAGATCATCAAGGTCATCATCAAAGTCTTTCGTGAGATCCTTGAACCTGATATGAATTGTCTCTTCAATGCAAAGCATTCTTTTATTGTATACTCTGTAAGCTTTAGAAATAGAAGAATATCCTATGAAAATGTCATCATCAAACTTGGGATCAAAGTTTGCAAGTTTGTCCCTGGTGTTAAGTATTAAACATGATGAGCCAAAGATATGAAAGTATAAAATGTTGGGTTTTCTACCCTTCCATAACTCATACGGAGTCTTTTTGAGGATTACTCTTAGAAATATTCTATTTTGTATGTAACAAGATGTGTTCACAGCCTTTACTGAAAAACCTTTTGATAAGCCACTCTCTAAAAGCATTGTTCTGGCCATCTTTTGCAAGCTTCTATTTTTTCTTTCAGCAACCCATTTTGTTAGGGAGTTCTAGGTGAAGAAAACTCATGAAGGATGCAATGTTTTTCACTAAATTCTTTAAAAATGTGATTTTCAAGTTCTCCTCCATGATCAAATCTGATGGAGACAATTTGCAAATTTGTTTCTATACAAATACATGTTGTAAAAATTTTGAATCTTTCAACCACCTCATCCTTATAGGCCAATAAAATAATCAATGAAAATCTGGTGAAGTCATCAACAACGACAAGACAGTATCTTTTTCCAACAAGGCTAGCTGTCTAGGTTGGACCAAAGAGATCCATATGTAAAAGTTCCAGTGGTTTAGTGGTTGATAGCACATGTTTACTATGAAAAAGAAGCTTTGGTTCGCTTACCTCACAAAAATCACAAGTTGAATCCTTGTCAAATATGATTTTTGATAGACCTTTAACAAGTTCTTTATGAGATAACTCGGAAATAAGTTTCATATGAGCATGCCCAAGCTTCTTATGCCATAACCACTTTTCAACCATGAAGGATGCTAGACATTTTGCATCTTGATCTTGAAGATCATCTAAGAATAACACATATGTGTTATCATGCCTATTGTCAGATAATATAACTTGTCCCGGATGGGACTAACTATTTTAGAAGCATAAGCATTAAAAATAACATTAAAACCTTGATCACAGAACTGACTTATACTTAACAGGTTATGAGCTAGACCATCAACAAACAATATATTAGAGATTTTGTGAGAATCATCCTTATCGACATTTTCAATGCCTGTAAGTTTGGCTTTTCCTTCATCAGCAAATTTTACCAATCCTGAGTTCTTTGGTCTCATATTTTTGAACCATCTTCTAGATCTGGACATGTGTCTAGAGAAGCCACATCCATGTACCACTTTTTGTCAGGTTCTACATGTGTTCTCAGGCATACCTGCAACAAACACAATTTTCACTTTAGGTACCTAGATTTTCTTAGGTCCTTTTGGGTTAGTCATATAAGGGAAAAGTTTTCTATTTCGTTTGACAGACTTTTTTCATCATGAAGCACTTGTCAGGTGGATGTCCTCTTTTATAACAGAAAGTGCAAGAAACTTTATCTTTCACACCTTTTGGTCAAGTTGCCTTTCCTTTCTCATCCTCTACTTCATATCCTAACCCAGTTTTTTAAAAAAATATGGCCTATGACCACCAAGCATTGGCGCAACATTTTTTGAGCCATTTTTTTCTAGGTCAGATTTCAAAAGTTTTGATGTTTTCTCCAGTTTAGAAATAATTTTCAAATCTTTCTCATTCTTTTTGGGGACTTCGATTTTTAAGGCATTGAGTTTAGCGTTTAAAACTTCATTTTTCTTTCTCAATTCCTTTTTCGCATTCCTTATTTTCTCAACTTCTGAATTTGCCATTTAAAGTTCTAAACCCACTTTTTGATGTTTTCTTTTTAAGTTGAGATAATGAGAAGAAATTATTTGAGAGTTTTCAAGCAATTCTTCATAAGAAGGATCGAAGTCAGAGTTATTTACCTCAGATTCATCTTGTGAATCATAGCCAACCATAAAGGAAAGGTTGGCTACGTGTTCTTGCTCATCTTGCCTTTCTAATCATTGCTTTTCTTCATCGAAGTCACTCCATGTTTTGATCCCATTCGGTGTGCAATTTTAAAACCGAAAACTAGTTTGATCCTTAGAAAAGGAAGATGTTTATCTATTTAAAACAAATGAATGGCTAAGATTCAATCTTGAATAACAAGATCAAATCCTAGCCATCTATTTTAGTTTCCTTTTTTAAAAAAAGGAAATTAGATTTTATATTAAATAATGCTTTTAACTTAGTATAAGATATGTACAAGCTACCCAACTTCATTATTTCTTCTCCATAGTTTCGGCCAACAAGGGAGAAATACAGCCCTCCATTTTCCTTCAGAAAAACCATGAAAACTTGAATTCAAACCTCAAAATCCTAAGCCTAGACTTGTCAAAACCAAAAACTCCTTTCACTAAACTTGCTCCACTCATCAATACCTACCAAACTAACCAATTGAAATTTCAATTCCTCATTAATCATCACCTTGATACCTCATACCTCACTGAATAAGAAAGGGTTTGGGGTTAGTTTGGGGGCTTTGAAGTAAAGGGAAATATCTTGAAGCATCCTTGGGGCCAAAATCCATTAGTCTCTGAAAATAGGGTTTTTGTGTCGTGTTTGATGTATTTTCTGATTCTTGTAGATTTTATTGACTAAATTAGATATTCATGTGTCTGGACTGATTAAATAGTAGGTACTCATAGTAGTAGTGATTATGACAAATAGTGCATGAATGAGGGGGCGGTATTGTTACTCAACAAAGGAAGTTTCTGGCACCACATGAATTCTCTTCTCCATCTAAAGATGATACAAAAATAAATAAGGAATGAAAAACATAATATTTCTTAGTAGGGAAATGCATGGGTGTCATCGTCTTCACTTTTAGCCACCTCCGGTTTATTGGCTAAAAGAAGTATGTGCATGCATATAGTCATTTTTTAATTTTCAAAAGTCTTTCATTAGCCGAGGTGAGTCCCCCTTTTACATGCTTCTTCTACGGGCATGCTGATTCACGTATACACCTTTCCTTCATAAGGTAAGGTGTATCTTTTTTTCTCTTGTTACGTGATCATGTCATAACTCATATGTGCTCTGTCAACTAACATGCCATGATGTATGGATGTACTCGATAAATTGACATGCCATATATGTATGCACATTTCATTTATAAGGTAAGGTGTGTCCTCTTTCCTCTTGTACATGCTCATGCCATGATTTATGTGTGCATGTATCATGAGCTGTTAATTTGTAATCACACAATGTAATGTGTCTTGGCCTTGATCTTTGGCATCAACCTCCAATATTAACTTAAAAACCTACAATTGGTCTCCCTCTTTAAACTTATGGTATTGAGCTCAAACTGATAGCCATTGCCGCCCTAGGGTGAGGGGCAAAATATGACTATTTATTAATTCCTTTTCTTTAATTTCTTAATGCAAATAATGTTAAGAATGATCATCATATGCATGAATTTGCATGCCAAGATAGCAATATGATACACATAGCATTACATATCAACAATAACTTACACAATGCACGATATCAAAGAATAATAATTCTATCAATAACAACATATCCCAGCAACTTAGGATTTCCATACAAGCACGAGTTATTTTGATTTTGTATGTTCGAGTCATGAGATTCGATTATTGTTCTTTTCATTATGCTTATAATATTCTGATAATTATTTATAGGGATAATATTATATTTTGGTCCTTATTTTAATCCTTAAGACTTAGGAATTTTGTAAAATATTTTAGCACACTATTCTTACAAAATTAAGCATCTTTTAAACTTTTTTCAGTTCTTTAAAAATTTTACAATTATTATAAGAAAGTCCACCATAATCCCTATACTTGGAAATTTAAGCTAATATTTAACGAGAATGATTTTGATTTATTGAGCTTTTTAACAAACTAAAAATGGGTCAAATCCAATAACTACTCAATTTTACAAAAATTCCTAAACAGAGACTATTTGATTGCATGCCTAACTGAGGGTGCAGCAACTTATGAATATTATTGTAACAAAACTAGAAAGCTTTTGGTTATGAAAATACTAGTCATATGCATTAGCTTTAATTTAACAAAAGAAACGTTTTGAAATCAAGTTTTCATGAGAGCACAATTTAGAACACCTTTGAGTGTCTCCTCTAAACAAACACCTGCTCAATCACTTAAAAGTGAGATGAACCCACTTTAAGCAACAATATAGACTTCTTGGCCGTTCTCATTCAGTCAAGCCCTTGGAGAGAGGAGGGTCTATTTGTTCATCAGATTTACTAGGAAAGACATCCATAGCCATAGAAGGGCTAGTACATTCTTAACTAGATTTCAGGACAATGAGCCATTTGTAGTCACAGATTTAGACTAGAACAATTCATGATCAAACCTCAATTGAAAACTAAAAAGGATGAACAAGTTGTGGCTGTTGGATCGAATAGATGAGCTTCTTGCAACTCCTCGTAAACCACCACCCGGGAGCTTTCTATGAAAGTGTATTTTGGGTGAAAAAAGAAAAGAAGTGAGAGTGTGGGGAAAGGGAGAAAGCTGCAACCAGAAGTAAGAAAAAGAGGGAGAGGATTTCTTGTTTAAATGGAGGGAAAGTCAAGGCTTGGTAATTGCTACACCTTGGAATCGCGTAACACCAATTATCTAAGCTTTGAAATCAACCACCTTATCCACTCCTTTTCCCATGCTTTGGCTGGCCATGCAAAAACCTTATTTGGTCGCGCAAAAACCACCTTATGCCTCTTTTCGGCCCGTTTTCACGAAAAATGCCCATTTGACACAAAATAAACTTTATAAAATTATCCAATTGATGTTGTTAAACATTTTTCACAAGAAATATCTTATTTCACTTTATCTTGATATATTTTTATAATTTTTCCATTTTACCCTTTTCGTGGCAAAATTACCATTTGGCCCCCTTTTTCTTAGAAAAAGATCATTTTCGCACAAATACCTCTAACTATTCATTTAAAATGAATGCTTAGCATGAGGTGAATAATTGGAATGCTATATCCTTATAATTCTCATTTCAGTGGCAAAATTACCATTTTGGCTTTCAGTGGCAGAATTACTGATTTGCTCATTTTTTCCATAAAAAAGGTCATTTTTGTGTAAACACTTCTAACCACTCATTAAAATAAGTGCTTAGTATGAGGGGAAAAAATTGAGATGTTACATTTCACCCCTCTATAAAAAAAATTTGTCCTCAAAATTTGTGACCTCTAAAAAGTTCAAGGTAATCGCGTCTCATGTGTTCTTTTAACACCCATATGAATTCTTTTACCCTCTCTAGGGCGCAAGCCACCTTCACTAAAGGTACTGTCTTGCTCCTTAGTTGCTTCGTACTGAAGTGAACAATCCTCCCAACTAGAAGATTGAAGGTCAAGTTTTCCCTTAACTGTATATGTTGTGGTTCTAGTGTGTGACTAGGATCGGATTCATACTTTCTAAGTTGAGACACTTAGAATATGTTGTGGAGGTTTGACAAACTTGGGGGTAAGGCTATTTGGTAAGATAAGGGTTCGACTCTTTAAAGGATCTGAAAAGGGCCAGGATACATAGGACTTAGCTTTTTTACTTTTGTGGATCTTCTTATACTGATAGTGGGAATGATATTCAAGAATACATGATCTCCTTCCTAGAATTCCAGAGGCTTCCATCGCCGATCAACATAGCTTTTCTACCTACTCTGAGTTTTTCCTATCCTTTATCCTACAAATGTACGTTGTGGTTTGTTGAACAAGTTAGGGTCTTAGGAGGTCTTGTTTTCTTGGTTCGTGCCAACACAAAGGAGATTGACACTTCCAGTAATACATTGCCTCATATGGTGCCATCCCTATGCTGGTATGGCAACTATTATTGTAGGCAAACTTGATCAATGGCAAATATTTATCTGAACTTCCTAGTTTGTCCAAAACACAAGCTCTTAACATGTCTTCTAAAGTTTTAATGGTCTGCTCAGTCTGGCCATTGGACTGAGGGTGGTATGTTATACTGAGACACAACTATGTTCCAAATGCCTTATGCAAGTCTCCCTAAAATCTCAATACACACCTAGGGTCTCTATTTGATATAAATGTTGAGGGCACTCCATCCAACCTTACCATCTCACTAATGTATAATTGTATCAGCTTTTCCAAGGGATCACTCACCCTTATAACTAGAAGGTGAGCAAACTTTGTTAGCCTATCCACTATTACCCATATGACATTGTATCCTCCTTGGGTTTTGGGCAAGCCTACCACAAAATCCATTGAAATTCCATCCCATTTCCATTCTAAAATCTCTACATGTTGCAGTATTACAAAGGGCTTTGGTATTATATCTTTATTTTAGACACCTACTCACCAACTTGACTATATCTCATTTCATACCAGACCACTAGAACACCTTCTTCAAATCCTTATGCATCTTAGTTATACCCAGGTGAATAGTAAAATGACTTTTCTGTGCCTCTTTCAAAATTTGAGACCTAAGGTTATCTTTATCTGGCATACAAATCCTCCACTGGTACTTCCACATTCCATTACTATCTTAGGAAAAGTCCTTTAGTTTTCCTTCTCCTACTCGTTTTATTATCTTAAGGAATTCTAGATCCTCTTTTTGAGCTTGGGCTACTGAGACCTTGAAATCACTGCTTGCGACTAGTCGATTCAATCTAATGCTTTGGGAAGTTAAAAAGAATCCGAGATCTAAATCTCTAAAGCTATCTACTAACTCAGCCTATTTTACCATCAACCATGATGCGTGTAACGAATTTCTACTTAAAGTGTCAGATACCATGTTGACTTTTCCTAGGTGGTAGTTTAGACCAAATTCGTAATCTTTCAAGAACTTCATCCACCTCTGCTACCACATATTCAACTCTTTTTTATCGAACAGATGCTTCAGACTCTTATGATATGAAAATACCTGAAACCTTATGCCATAGATATAGTGCCTCCATATCTTTAGAGTGAATGCCATACTATGGAGCATCTTTTTGGGTCAACTTGGTTAAGGGTAAAGGTAACTGAGAAAATCCTTATATGAATCTCCTATAGTAACGAGCTAAACCTAGGAAACTTCAAATCTCTATATCAATCTTGGGCCTTTTCTAATTGGTCACTGCTTCAAGTTTGCTGCGGTCTTCTGCAATGCCTCCCCAAGATATAACATGCCTTAAAAAATTTACCTCATTCATCCAAAATTCACATTTAGAAAGCTTGACTTATAATATCTTCTCCCTAAGGACTTCTAAAACTAATCTCAAATACTGCTCACGTTCCAGCTCCAACTTCGAATATATAAGGATATCATCAATAAACACCACCACAAACTTATGTAGGTAAGGTCTAAATACTAGGTTCATATAATCCATGAAAATAGCTGAAGCATTCGTCAACCCAAAAGACATTATAGTAAACTCATAATACCCATATCTGGTCCTAAAAGCAATTTTGGGTATATCCTCTTCCTTACCATAATCTAGTGGTATCCGTACCTTAAGTTAATTTTAGAGAATACACCTCGTAGTTGATCCATATGGTCGTCTATTTTAGGGAGTAGGTATTTGTTCTTTATGGTAACCTTATTTAACTCACAGTAGTCCATACACAACCACATGCTACCATCATTCTTCTTTACAAAGAGTACCGGAGCTTCTACTGGTGAAACACTTGGCCTAATAAAATTTTTCTCCCGCAATTCCTCCAATTGCTTCTTTAACTCTACTAATTCTGTTGTTGAAATCCAGTAAGGGGCTATCGATATTGGTCCTCTTACTGGTACCAACACTATTGAGAACTCAGCTTCCCTTTCTGGGGAAAACTCAGGTATGTCCTCAGGAAAGACATTAGGGTAATCTCCAACCACTGGAATTTTACTCAGAGTTGCCTCACGGTCTACTTCACTTGCCGTTAAGAGAATGTATCCTTGATCCTCACTTTGATCACCATTTTTTACTCTAAGGGAATGTAGGTAAAAGTTCATTATTCGTGTAGGTTCAGGCAGTACTGGGGAAAAGATGACAGTCTGGGTTACATAGTCTAACAGAACATGGTTGGCCTTGAGCCAATCCATTCCTAAGATGACATTGAGATCTACTAATGAAAGGCGTATCAGATTTACCCTAAAGGACTTATCTGAGATTTGTAGGGAACAATCCTTATAAACTCGATCGGTTTTAACGGACTCATTTGTGGATGTAGACATAGTAAGGTCATAAGCCAGTTCTGAAATAGAAAGTCCTAGCCTATCCACACATGCATTAGATATAAATGAATGTGTGGCTCTAGAATCATATCACATAGTTAAAGTCACACCATACTTCGCACTTACCTTGAATTAGATCTTCAGACTCACTAGCTACTTGGCTACTGAGGGCAAAGACTCGTGCTTGGTGTTGGGGCTTGGGAGTAGAGTGCTGGCTTATAGATCTACAATCTCTGGCATTTGAAACAGATGCCTTGCCCTGCCAAGCATGTTCTCTTGTGGGAATTGCCACATTGGTACATGGCGGTGTTTCCCTCGGGGAGCTGAAAACATGCCTTGATTGAGTTGCAATTTGCCTTTGCGGATGCTTTCCCTTTTGCACTCCTCCTTGGAATTTTCTCTTTTGTGGTAGTTGTTGAGCTGTAGGTGCTTATGCCACTTGACTTTTCTTGAATGCTTCAGCCCTTTCTGTGACTTGGCATTTTTGGCATTCCTCTATCACATGACACCTATTAACCAAGGTCGCATAGTTTTGGATTTCCAATAATACGCACTTCTAACCTTAAACCCCCTTAGTACTTTATGCATTTCCAGTTTTCACTAAGGTTTCCTTGATAAATGGAAGCATACTTGCAAAGTTCATCAAACTTGGCCATGCATTCTACGATGCTTTTTGTCCCCTATTTTAGTTGTAGAAATTTTGGCTCCTTTGCTTCCCTAACTGAAACTAGGAAATACTTCTCATAAAATGCGTCTTTAAAGATCCTCTAGTTGATAGGGGTTCTAATTCCCATAAGTAAGGCCTTGGTACCATTCCACCAAAATTCAACTTCGCCGGTGAGCATATAGGTGGCAAAGGTCAATTTATATTCCTCCATACACTACAAAATAGCAAAAGCCTTCTCTATCTCCTCAATCCAAGTGTCAACAACATCGGGGTTGAGAGTACCATTAAAACTTGGGGGATTAGTTTTACAAAAATCTACAAACTTGGTGAATTCTTGTTGACCTCCCACAAGGTTTGGTCCATTCCCATGGCTCATCTGTTGATACACCCTTGCGGGGATTACTGCCTATTCTCTAACAGCTTGTCCCATGTCCCTTATTATAGTGGCCATACATTCATTCTTGTGGATCCTAGAACCCTAGTTCTAGGACAACTTGCCATTGATTCTTGCACATACTAATCAAACATATTAAGTTGATTAGGCTCATCATATATGCATGAGTGTGGCATGAATTAATTGTAGGAGTCACTGGATGGTCATTGACTACTAACTATATGGCTGTATCACTTGGATATGACCTAAGCATGACATAACTATTTATAAGAAATTATGCATAGAAGAATAGTCAGTCCCATCCTCAAGCTCCATTAGGATGAACTGCTCTAATACCAAAATGTAACACCCTAGTAACTTCAACGTATACTTAAGTTCGTATTTGGATTCTATTCATTTCTTACCTTTTAGCTTTGCAAAAAAATTTAAAACTTTTAAATTGATTTACTAAAAATTAATCACATATGCATATAGGTATAAAGAAACTTACAAAAATACGAACTTTACAAGGTTTGATCGATAAAGGGAACAGTATGCTACGTACGATATCATTACTATAGTGATAAAACATAGAGACAATACATAGCACATCCCACACATCATAAAAATTCAATCATGGGTAACTATGTAGGTAAAGGTGGTAATTCATAGTAAAATATGAGATAGGAGATTGCTCTCTAAATAAAACATTCTCTCACATGTATTTGTCACTTATTGAATGAAATTAAAATCATAAGTTCCTTCTAATATAAACCAACATATCAATAATCCTGATTCAATTACTTCTACGAGTCACGTCAACGGGCTCAAGCTTTTGACTAGTAGCAGTTGATTGGAGAGCAGGATCCTTGAGAAGGATAGGGTAGCTGAAACCTCTTTAAATTTCTCAAATGGGTCCTCTTCGTCCAACTCCATTCGTGCCACAGGTTCATTATGACTATTTGCCGATACACTAGGCTCAATGACGTAGGCAAGGGTATTTCACCTTGAAGGCATCACGTTTCGGATGTCAATCTCTTCGTCTATACTAATGTGTGGGCACATGTAGTAGTAGGTGCTCGTACTAGTAGTGATTGTAACACATATTGCATGAATGAGGGGACGGTATCATCACTCAACTAAGGGAGTTCCTGGCACCACGTGAATTCTCTTCTCCATCTAAAAGCGATATGGAAATAAAGAAGAAATAAGAAATATAATATTTTCTCGGTAGCGAAATGCATGGGTGTCATCGTCTTCGCCTTTAGCCACCTCGGGTTTATTTGCTAAAAGAAGTGTATGCATGCATATAGTTATCATTTAATTTTCAAAAATCTTTCAATAGCCAAGGTGGGTCCCCTTTTTACATGCTTCTTTTATGCGCATGCCATGATTCACTATGCACATTTCCTTTATAAGGTAAGGTGTATCCTCTTTTCTCTTGTTACGTGATCATGTCATAACTCATGTGCACTTCATCAACTAACATGCCATGATGTATTGATGTACTCGGTAAATTGACATGCCATATATGTATGCACATAAGGTAAAGTGTATCCTTTTTCCTCTTGTATATGCTCATGCCAGGATTTAGGTGTGCATGCATCATGAGCTATTAATTGGTCACACAATGTAATGTGTCTTGGCTTTGATCTTTGGTATCAATCTCCACTCTTAATTATTGATTACTTACTGTCATCTGTGATCTTTGGCATCAATCTCCAATCTTAACTTAGAAACCCGCAGTTGGCCTCCCTCTTTAAACTTATGGTATTGTGCTCAAACTTCTTATCATCGCCGCCCTAAGGTGAGGGCTAAAATATGACATTATTTATTAATTAATTTTCTTTACTTTCTTAATGCAAATAACGTTAAGAATAATCATCACATGAATGAATTTGCATCTCAAGATAGCAATATGATACACATAGCATGACATATCAACAATAACTTAAACAATGCACAATATCATAGAATAATAATTCTATCAATAATAACATATCCCAAGAACTTAAGATTTCCATACAAGCGCGAGTTATTTTATGATTTTGTATGATCAAGCCATGAGATTTGTTTATTGTTCTTTTCATTATGCTTATAATATTCTAATAATTATTTATAGTGATAATATTATATTCTGGCCCTTCTTTTAATCCTTGAGGCTTGGGAATTTTGTTAAAATATTTTAGCACACTATTCTTACAAAATTAAGCATCTTTTAACCTTTTTTCAATTCTTCATAGATTTGACAATTTTTATAAGGAATTCCACTATGACAACTATACTTGGAAATTTAGGCTAATGTTTAACAAGGATGATTTTGATTTATTGAGAGCTTTCCAACAAACTAAAACTGAGTCAAATATGATAACTACTCAATTTTATAAAAATTCCTAAACAGAGACTGTTTGGTTGTGCACCCAACTGAGGGTGCAACAAATTATGAAAATTACTGACACAAAACTATTAAGCTTTTGGTTATGAAAACTTCTAGAATACTAGTCCTATACGTTAACTTTCATTTAAAATTAGTTTCTGTAACACCTTAAAAAAAAGTTAAAAATTAATTTGAGCTTTATTAGTCATAATTTCAAAAATCTGATAGACATAGCAATGATGAGGATAATCCAATGCAATGATGAGGATAGTCCAAAGCATCTATTAAAAAAAAAGGTGAACAGTTTTTTGCGGGCTCTACAAGCCCACCGAGACAGTCAAAACCCTAGAATTGAGGCTTGAAGATGCCCAAAACTGATAAATTATAGTATTAAGATTAAGATTAAAAATGGGTAAGAATAAAGATTTTATATCCAGAATAATTTTCAGACAATATTTGATTACCCGAGATGGTGTTTCACCATTTGATAAAATTTCGGTGTATAATTTTTAACACCAAAAGCTAGTCAAATCTTTACAAAAAGATGTATATCCATTTAAATCAAATGAATGGCTAAGATTCAATCTTGAATAACAAGATCAAATCCTAGCCATCCATATTAGTTTCTTTTTATAAGGAAATTAAACTTTATATTAAAATAATGATTTATGCTTACTATAAGATAAACTCAGGTCACCTAACTCTATAAATTCTTCCTCCTTGTTTGGCCATGAGAAAAAAAAAACAGAAGCCACCTCCATTTTCTTCACCAAAACCATCAAAAACTTGATTTAAACTTCCATTTTCCTAGCCTAGACTTGATAAATTCACAAACTCTCTTTATAAAACTTGTTCTACTCATCAATACCTACCAATCTAACCGATTGAAATTTTAAATCTTCACAATTTGTCACCTTGATACCTCACTTCCTTACTACTTAAGGAAGGTTTGGGACTTGATTGGGAGTCCTTGAAATGAAAAAAAATCCCTTGGAATACCTTTGAAATACAAAGCTCTAAAGTTTGCAAAGTAGGGTTCTTTGTACCTTGTTGTTCAATTTATTTTTTTCAGATTTTTATTTTTTAGAAATTGATATTTTTTTGTCCTAATGTATGATTACACCTAGATATACATATATTTTCATTGGTGGAGTGTATTGGTGTTATGGGAAAATCATTTTTGTCAAAATTAGATTTCGACCATCTTGCTGGAAATTTCGGTTTTGTCATAGGCAGGGATGTTTCCCAATTTTTCTGATGCCTTTGTAGGTATTTTTATGAGCTAGAAAAATATTTGTTAAAGCTAACATTCTAGGCTAGTCCAATGAATTTTCTTGAGCTCTGGGTTCATTTATACTGCCTTAAAAAAAAATCAAGAATTGAAATTGTGCCTATGCTACCTGAACTATTAGAACTGAAGTTGTGAATTTGTCTAATTTTGTTACCATAGAAAATGATTGACTTTTCCTTTGAAAGTTTTATAAGATGTTGGAAACATCTTGAAGTTCAACCATGATTTTTATTTTGAATTGATTCGATCATTTGCTAGGGTTAAAAATTATGAAATTCTAGTTCTGAGTGAAGGTTAAGTGGTCTCTGACCACCAAATTCATAGAATTTTGTTAATATAATTGGAGAATGTTTCTTCCTCTTAAATTTTTAAAGAACCTCAATGAGGTGTCATGGAGAATTTTTGTAGCCTCTGAATTAATTGTTTGATATGCAAATTAAATTATGCTACCAAGGTGTGAAATCTGCCCATGTGTTGTATTTGTGCTAATGCATTATATTGGTGACATAATGACTTTTTTTTTTCAAGTCTATTGTATATGAAAGCATGTTAGTGACTTTAGCATTGGTTTGAGGCATAATTGAATTCACATTGTGATTGAATGCCTATATGTGTTTTATGCTTGCAATTGGAAAAAGAAAAGTGAATGATACACAAAATTAAGTTCTATAGCCATAAGTTAAAAAAATAAGAACCTTTCGACTTGTTGAAGGCATATAAAGAGAGATGAGTTCCTCTTCGACTTGTTAGGGGCATGTAAAGAGAGATGAGATCCTCTTCGACTTGTCGAGGATATATAAAGAGAGATGAGATCCTCTTCAATTTATCAAAGGCAAGGAAAGATTATTTCACTACATTAGGCATATACATATTTATAGCATATTGAATCATTTTGTTTAACATTATTTACTATGAATATGAGGTTATGGGGACTGTGTACTTAATGATTGATTTCCTTTAAAAGCAACCCACTTTGGAGATATGATTTGGAACTTTAAAAATGAACCGTTGTTATCTAATGAATGATCACCTTTTTCTTAAAAACTCGAAGTGGTTGGGACAATGGCGATAACATTACGATTGTGTATTTGGGAAAATACCCTACTGAGAATTGTATAAGTCTTGCCCCTACGTGTTTATGTTTCTGTGTCATCTCCATGTTGATCTGGAGAACTATGGGGCTGCTACACAAAAGGAATCGGATTGCAGTATTTTAATAGTTGATACTTTTATTCTGTTGTACTCAGTTATATGTATATGTTTATAAACATAATAAAGAACAGATATCTACTAAAGCTCATAGAATAGCTTCCTTTTATACTTAACTTTGTATTCAATAAATTTTTGTTTCCTTGTTATATATTTTAATAGAACCATGATTTAGTTACTACCCGATTCCGATCGATCTTACTATAGATAATTAAGAGGGGTCCGCTAATTTATAAGTAAAAACTCCTAACTATAATGTCATGACTTAAGGATGAGGTTGTACTTAGAAGGATGTTACAGTTTCACTCAAATCCGAGTTGTATAAATCAAATTTTAGAATTTTCATTGCATGCTACCTAAATTTCAGACAGCAGAGGATGAGGCCTGTTCTAATATTTTTCACAAATTTTATAGGAAACTAAAAACTACCAAATAAAAACAAGGACGGGGCTCTATGTCTTAAATTTCATACAAAATTGGAATGGGCTTAATTAAAGGTCTAGAGATTGATAAATGAATTTTTTTATTAAAAATGTCCAGATTAACTAGTTATTCTGAAACTAGAGATTTGCATATAAGTTTTATGATTTTATTCAAATTAGATTTCTTACATCTTATTCTCTTTTAGAAACTTACAAGAACACAAAAGAAACACCATTTACACAACATCTATAATATATATATATATCCACACACACACACACACACATACATTAACAAAAAGATATGTTTTGAAATCAAGTTTTCATAAGAACGCAATTTAGAACACCTTTGAGCATCTCTTCCAAACAAACACCCCTTCAATCACTTAAAAGTGAGATGAACTTACTTTAAGAGACAATATAGACCTTTTGGCCATTGTCATTCAATCATACACTTGGAGAAAGCAAGGTTTATTCATTCATCGGATTTACTAGGAAAGACATCCATAGCCATAGAAGGGCTAGGATGTCCTTAACTTGATTTCGGGACCAATGAGTCGTTCATAGCCACAGAAAGACTAGAAAAGTTCATGATCACCACAAATAAAATTAACAACATAAATTCCCTACCTCAATTAAAGACTAAAAAGGATGAACAAATTGCAGCTATTGGATTGAACAGAGGAGCTTCTTGCAACTCCTCATAGACCACCACTTGGGAGCTTTCTGTGAGAGTGTATTTTAGGTGGGAAAAAGAAAGCAAGTGAGAGTGTGTGGAGGGGGAGAAAATCGCAGCTAGAAGTAGGGAAAATATGGAAAGGATGGCTTGCTTAAATACAGGGGAAGTCAAGGTTTGGTAATTGCTACGTCTTGGAATCGCGCAACACCATTTTTCATTTGAAATCAACCACCTTATCCCCTTCTTTTCCCATGCTTTGGCTAACCATGCAAGAGCCTTATCTGGGTTGTGTTTGACTTTTTACTAGATGAGGCTGGCCCAGTCTAGGAGTGTGAAAAGATGGAAATGCCCCTTTCAACTCGTTTTCACAAAAAACACCCATTAAACACAAAATAAACTTTATAAAATTATCCAATTGATGCCGTTAAACATTTTTCACAAGAAATATCTTATTTTACTTTATCTTGATGTATTTTTATAATTTTCCTATTTTACCCTTTAGTGGCAAAATTACCATTTTACCATTTTTCTTAGAACAAGACCGTTTTTATACAAATACCTCTAACTATTCATTTAAAATGAATACTTATCATGAAGGGAATAATTGGGATATTATGTCTTTATAATTCGCATTTTGGTGTCAAAATTATGGTTTTGCCTTTCAGTGGCAAACTTACCAATTTGCCCTTTTTTTCATAAAAGGGTCATTTCATATAAACACTTCTAACCACTCATTAAAATGAGTGCTTGGTATGAGGGAAAAAATTGGGATGTTACAACAACTCAATCCTTACATTCAACCATCTAGATTTCTTTTCTTTTACACAAAATAAGGAGTAACAATCCAAGATCAAAGCCACAGATTAATAATTTTAGCTTTCAGTAACCTAGGAAACATTCAAGTGCCTATGATCATTAAACCTCAAATGCCACATAAAACAAACACTACCTTTGTTGATTTTACACATCTCACCCAATAACTACCATAGCAATAAAAGAAAAGTTAAATTAGAGAATCACAATAAAGGAAAGGTATGCTATACCAATTATAAATATGTTAGAACATTTTAGGAAAGATATAGTGAACCAACTACTTAAAGTCTCTAATTTGAAGCAAGCAAACTAACATACAAAGTGACATATTTTGGGAGAAAAAAAATTTCTAGTTTTAGTCACGTCTAAGCATATTAAATCATAGTAAAATTTCATAAAATGGTTGAAGAGTAAAGTTTTACAAGCTCTGTGTATGCTTATTTTGGGAAGTTGGGATAGAATAAACATGGCTAGACAATCAAAATTGAAGATAAAACATTATATACTAAAAAAATGCAAATAAGTTTCATGAAGATAAAATATCTCATCGCGGTGGTATCTTGTAACTTCAAGTCAAATTGCATTACCTAAGAAGATTACAGGAAACCACAAAGTAGAAAACATACAATAATGTAATTGGAGCATTGCATATTGGCATTATCTCAAATATATCACCTACTTTAATCGGTTATAACATTAGTAGTTATACTACTAACTGATTCCTCATACCACAATACTTAATCTTACATGAAAGAATCAATAATAATTAAGTTTACCTGCCTAGTAAGAAGAGGAGTATCGGCTGCAAGTTTTGATTCAATAGCCCTTGGTGTACGTATAGGCCAAGTATAATGAAAAACATAACTCAAGTTCTAACACAGTATTACATATATATATATAAAATATCAAGAGAAGCTTGATTATGAGTGCAATGGGAAACCGTGTATCTATTGATGGCAATAATGAAGTGGAAAGAACATAGAAAGAATAAATGGACAATGAAAGCAAGGAGTTTTCCAGTTTTGTTTATGTCTTCTACAATAGAATCAACAAAATATATCAAATGAAAAAAAAAAGAGCAAGGTTATGAAACAAAAAAGTGAATAAAAAAATTTTAAAACCCAAAAAGAAAAATAAGTGAGGAAATAAAAACAAAAAAAATATGTTTCCTAACCAGAGTCTCCTCTTCAAAGCAAGGAACATAATAATGAAAAGAACTCAAAAGGCATTTTTCATATTAAAGACAATGATATTACCTCTCAGCAAGTATTGCTAATCCTTCTTCAAGCATTTCCTCAACTATTATGTATAGGTAAAAGCTTCTTTGAAATCTTATCAGCACAATCATGATACCAAGAAGAAACCATTGATAGCAAGGAAGTAATAGTAACATTTCTCTTTAGCAGATAATCAAACAGTGGGATTCCCACATAGTGTCAACTCTAATTTCAGAAACAAAAACAAAGCTAATATTCTTCCCTTCTCTTTTGCCACTCTAGTAATATGTTCCCATTCAAATTTTAAGATTTTCAAAAAACAAATCACACAGTACACACAGAGTTGCTCAATAATCGCTGCCGCCTAGTGCCTACTCATTTCAAAATCAATTGCAAATTACTAACCCTAACTTCCAAGCCTTTTCAATGACTCTAATTGTAAACAATTCAATTAATAGAAAAACAAAATACCAAATCTTAAATCTCAAAACATCAATTGAACAGTACAAATCATGCACACTTAGTCATCGAATTCGGAATCATAACAAGAAAAAAAATCAAAAAATTGCATGTGAAAAAAATAATAATAATAATAAATCTATGACCAGCACTTTGAATTTGAGTAAATTAGAAAAAGGAAATTGAATAAAGAGAAACTGGAAAGCGCTGAAACAAAAGCGACTCTAGAAATTGATGTTGGAGCTAAGGCAAAAGTTCCAAGGCAAAGTTGGAGTCTATGGCAGATGTGATATTGGAACAAGAGAGATAATAGAGATTGTGATAAAATGTTTGGGTTTTGAAAAGAGAAATGAGAGTGTTTGTAAAAGTAAATAAGAAACAGAGTGTCTAAAAATTTATCAGGATTTAGGAGGAAGATCGGTAACATTTATTTTGAAAGTGTTGTTGAAAATATTATTTTACTGGCATTCGTAACATTTTGGTTAATGTTGCTAATTAAATGTTAGCAAAGATTGAATATGTGGTAGTGGTTGCTAGTGGATTGTATAGTAGATCTAGTTGACAATGTGTTATCATGTTTTGTCCATTATCCCTTTCCAGCAGGGCAACTAGTAAAGTGAAGCACAACTATTTTTAGTTCTTGCAGTGAACTCTCAAGTATGAGCAGGAACTGTTACTTGGTCAATGGTTTTTAGCTTATCCTCAATTTTAGTTTATTTTCATTTAACTTGTAAAGATATATAACTATGGTAGTATTGTATTGATCTTGCTAGAACTTTTTTATTTTCTCCATCCAATTTCATCATTTTTAGGCCCTTTGGCCTTGGCATTTGCTAACAACCATTGATCTTATTGGTCTTACTCTAGCTTTAGCGAAACTAATTTTAGAAAAGTCTTTCCCATTTAAAATTGAGGTGAAGCTGGTTAGAAACATCCAGCTGGAGCCCTATTCTAGAAAAGTTGATGTTTGTGCTTAATTGCTTATCATTATAAATTAACCCTGAAGACTTCATATCTGCTAAGGTTTGAATTGTTCTAAGTGTATCTCTTTTGTATTCTTTCTTGATGTAACACCAGCAGATGGAGTTTGAGCTTCCCTTTGACTGTTTGTTAACTCATTTGTTCTAGAATTCAATTTCTTTAGTTTTTGTTGGCTAGCTCTTAGACTATAAAACATATGTTCTTTTTATTCTGTTTATCATCGATTTCATTTGTGTTTGTTATCCTCACCATATCTTTTTGTCTTTGTTTTTTCTTCAACTAGCTATTGCTAATATATTTTATGAACATTTTTTATTTTTTTTATTTTAGGGTTGCACGACACATGCTACCATGATAAAAACCTTTTTACAGTGATTTTGAGCATGATGACCACGATAATTTTTGTGATGGTACAAAGTTAATACCTTTTTTGCTATTCAGAATGAATTATATCATAAGCTATTCTAATTATTATTTCTTTTGGTTTACCATCCATTATAGGTTGAGACACAACATGGAAATGACTATGATGTTACTGCATCATTTGATGTCAATTCAACAACAAAGGAAGTTCAATTGACACAACCTCCAAATTCACATTTCTTCTCTTGAAAATAAATTCTTTATGACTGTTGATTACCTAATTGTTATAAATTATCTAAATGTTAGCCGATGATCATCTTTCTTTATGAATGTTTATAAATGTCATTTTACATATATTGAAAAAGAAACAATATTTATAGTGCAATTTCAGGGCAAATCTGATTTACTAGCAAAAACCACTTCTAAAATTTGTGTTGTTACTACCTTATTTATGCTAAGCAAATGAAAGCTCAAAGATAAGAGAGGCATGTAGTCTATTTCATTAAATTTAAAGTCAGTAACCTCTATAGCATAGTTATCAGACTCGACCCGATGCTCGACTTGGTCAAGGCACCAGGTCACTGGGTCACTAGTTCAACCGGTTGAACCAGATTTATTAAAAAATATATAAAATTATAAAAAAATATTAATATATATATATATATATATATATATATACCAAAAAAGATAAATAACATAAATTCTGGAATATTGTCCACAATGCAAACAAAGTTTCACACCATAAAGTCATAAATTCATACATAAACATAATAAGTTAACAACACAAGTCACAAACAAGGTTCCACACCACAATGGCATAAAATCCTAAACTCATAAGTCACAACAAATTAATAAAATATAATGTGATAACAATATGATCATTGCCAAGGCAAAGGGTGGTCATATCCAAAGTCTCTTTCTTCATCAGCTACTAAATCTGAAGTTTGGCCAACAATGCCTTCATTTTGGTCCGCATTTTCATTGGATATGTTATGTGCACCCCCATCATCATCATCATCATCTTCCAAGTTCAATAAACCTACAATCATTTCATTTTAATCAACATCAAACTATAAAATAATAATCCATCATGATCATGACATAATGACAACCAAAAAGTTCAATGCAATTAAAAAAAATACCAATATCATCTAGAGTTGATTGGATGGAAATATCTACAAGATCATTATGTAAAGACTCTAACTCATCAACATTTAAAAGTGGTGGTGACTCTTCCAATATCCAATCAGAATGGTCCTCAAATGCCTCAAAACAAATTGGATCATAACCACCTTGCATCTTCATTACATTCCTACGTTTACCAATTTATTCACATCAAGATAGAAGAAATACTTGTGAGGACTAAGACATTTATATAAATTGATAGAATAGTTATATGAAAAAAAATACCTTCATTGTAGCCTCAAGTTGTAATGAACATAAACAAGGTCATTAAGCTTTTGATGCTCTAACCTATTTCTCTTCTTTGAATGAATGTGTTCAAACATACTCCAATTTCGCTCACAACCCAAAGCACTACAAGTTTGGCTTAAAACATGGATAGCCATTTTTTGCAAATTTGGTGCACCATATCCATAAGATTCCCACCATTGATCTAGATTAATACATGTAATGAAATATTGAAATTTAAAAGAATGAAAGATAATAAGGATTGCAAAATAAAGAATGAAGGACAAATAACAATTGTTAAATTTACCTGGCATCACTGTGCTTCGTTCACGTATAGCATATTGCCTTCCAAAATCTTGTTAAGCATTTTTATAGATCCTCATCTCACATGCTAACTTAGATTGCAAGTCAGGATGTCCATGAGCATACTTCTCAATGACATCAAGAAGGCCAGATGTTGTTATGTTTTTCAAATTCTTCAAAATTGAATCGTCAAGCTGGATTTAACCAATAACCAGTAGCATGGAGATTTTTATGAAGTTGTGAATCCCACCGCTATCTAAGATTGCCAAGTAAGGCTCCACTGTTTTTTTTTTTTCTCTGAAATCTCCTAATCATCTCTTCTCTTGCTTTATATATAGCTTGATAAAAAAAAACGCATGGCGGGTTTATCTTCACTATTAACAATCTGCAATACACGAACAAGTGGCTTAGTGAGTTTAACAATATCAGCACACTTCTTCCAAAAGCTAGAATCTAATACTTGATTGACAAATCTTTTTGCCTTGCCATCTTTGGAATAAGCTGAACTTGTCCATTCTCTAGAAGTTACCATGGCTCTAAGGGCATCCTTTTGAGCCAAAATACTTTGCAATGCAATGAAATTGGGGGCAAAGCGAGTAGAAGCTGGGCGAAGTATTTCTCTTCCACTAGTATGCTTTCTCATCAAATACAATGGATAATAATGGTTATATATGTATTTGGTAATTTTTGAAGCATGTAATATAGCCTCACTAACCTCATCCAACTTCCCAATATCTTGCAACATCAAATTAATACAATGAGCAGCATAAGGAGACCAATACAGCTTAGGAAACTCGGCCTCCAATAACCTTCCAGCGGCAACATAATTTGTAGCATTATCTGACACCGTATGAACAACATTTTCTGGGCCAACCTCTAACACTACATCTCTAAAAAGCTTATACTATAAATCTGCAGTTTTCGAGGCATAAGAAGCATCAACTGACTTCAGGAAAACAATTCCTTTAGGACAATACACCAAAAAATTAATCAAAGTTCACATACAATGATCAGTCCATCCATCAACCATGATGGTGCATCCAGTTTGCTTCCAAATTTCACAGTATCCCTCAATCATATTTTTCACTTGTTCAACCAATTTACTCAACAAATTACCATAAACTCTATGAAAGTTTGGACCCTTGTAACCTGTCCCTATCCTAGCAATAGCATCAATCATTGGTTGATAATAGGGTGAATTAAGTGCATTAAAGGGTACAGAAGCATCAATCATCCATTTTGCAATGGTAATATCATACTTCTCTATTACTTCCTTACTTTGCAACACATTTTTAAAGGTTAGTTGAGCTCCAGGTGTTGTTCTAGGGACAAAGTAAGAATCCAGTTTAGTGGTTTTTTTACCTTTCTGAGATGCTTAAGATACAACCTTATTCATACCCTACACTTCTTGGATTTTTCCATATGCTCATAATCATCTTCATTAATATCCTTAAGACTTTGTTGAACTTTTCTCTTTTTGGACCGACACTCATTAATATTTTGTAGCATCTTAGCTTTAACATCTGCTGAAACTTTCTTGCTTATTTCAACTTGTCCCTTCTCTCCAGCCAAGTGATTTTTCAATCTATTAATGCCACCCCCCTAATTATCTTGTTACAGTGAAGACATTGTATAACAACTTTTCCATCGTTCTCAACTACTTGCTTACAATGCCCCCAAGCTGGATCAGTTTTTCCCCTATGGTTATATGATCTTTTAATAGAATGTTGAGTGGACGCTTCTTGGAATGATGGTGTTTATGATGAAGGTGTTTCAGCAGAAGCCATCTCTATCCTCTAATTGATATAGATATGCAATACAGTTTATTATTAAATTATATCACAAAAATAGTAACACAAATTTAACAAAAAAAAGTAAGTAAATAATTGGAAGTTTGGAACAACAATAACACAAATTACTCAACAAATTAACTATATGAACAAAATATTACAAGTTTACAACAATAATCACTGCCTTTTCTTTCTATTCTTGTAAAGTACCATAGAACAATACTAACATACAAAGTTGCACACTATTGAACATTGAAAAGAATCAAAACACCTCTTCTATGAATTGTCAATAATTTAGAATGATCTTTTATTTTTAAATATCTTTAATGAAATCTAAACTAATTAATAATTATACTCTACCAAAAAAAAAAAAACTCAACAGAACTTGTTAGTTGGTACTTAGTTACTTACCTTCTGAAGTCCAGGGTCTAAGGCCAACAACGTCGAGGGCAAAGTACATGGCGGCAGTAGAGGACAAGGGCCAGAGGCTCTGCATGGCGTGGAGCAGTGGCGGCAGGTGAAGCCTATGCGAGTCACGGAGGCAATAGGGGAAGGCGATGCACAGCGCGGCTTGCTTTCTTCCTGGAAGGCGCAGAGGTGAGCGGTCCTTCTTGGTGTCTCGCGACGGCGAGATCAGGCAAACTCGGAAGTAGGGCGCACGATGATTGTCTGACAACGGGAGCAGGGCGGCGGCATAGCTGGACTTAGGGATTTAGGATGCTTTCTTCCTTAGCTTTCCTTTTCAGCTTTTCTTTTAGTTTTAGGGGAGGTCCTAGAGGCTAGATCAGACAAGCACGGGAATTAGGGGTGGGGTTTGGGACATTTGGTTTTAGCCTCTTTAGGATTTAGGCCCAAAAAAAAATCAAAACAACGTCATTTCGTTGAGCAAACAAAAAAATTTTTGCATGACCCGATCCGGGTCATAAAAACCAGCCAGGTCGCCGGTTTTCATTAAAACTGGCCAAGTCTTACCGATTCCAATACGCACCCGGTCCAATAAGCAACTCAGCCCGGTTTTGCGACTGGTTCACCAGGTTTCTGGTCAAACTGGCCGGGTCGATCTGAGTTTTATTACTATGCTCTGTAGCTTCTGTAGTTTTAGAAACCTTTTTCTAACTTATTGTTAGTTTAATATTTGTGTGTTTTTTTTCCATTCAATTGTATTCTCCTAAGTTTGATATTCAATAAACTAAGCTGCTGTGGGATGTAAATACCAATGTTAAGTAAACTGGACCGAACAACGAATCACGCAAGTTTAGAGATTTAATCGTTCAATTAGCTTAATTGGAGTTTAATCAAGATATGCAAAAATAATATCTATAAATATAGAAGTATACATTGCTATAATTAATTATATGCCATAAAATAAATAAAAATGACTGATAAATAAATAAAAAGTAAAAAAAATTAATATAACAATAATTTTAGAAGTGGAAAGATTACATTAAGGTTCTAAAATTTAAACATATAAATATGATATTTCGATGTTTCATCAAAATTTTAAATGAAATAAAATAATGTTTAAAAAATTAATAAATCTAAAGCATTAGTATGTTATATTATGAAAATGAAAAATGTTATTCTAACACCAATAAGTAGGTGTCCAATTGGGACACCCATTTTTTTACTGTTTGATGTGATGGTGACCCACATTTTTTTCGTCCATCTATTACATCTAATTTTCATAGAGTGAGTGTCTTAATTTAACACCCACTTTTGGATGTTGAAATGTCTACAAAAATAATAATCAGTACTTCCTCAAAACTTTTAAAGCAACATCATTACCAATAACATCAAGTACCAACACAAGGGATGCACCCCCATGCTTAGAAGACCCACGTAGACATCAACATATGCCACAAGAGAAATTCAGGGTAGTTTATTATAAAAGTGAGGCTGGTGATTGCTTGGCAGTTAGCATGTGCGTGCTGACCAAATTGGTTTATACAATCTTTAATTGGGTCAGCTAAATAGTTCAATTCTTTTCATGTTCACATTTGGCAATAAATGGTGTATTGTATAGAACAATTGTTATTTGCACACTATGATGGTGCACACCTATGGTTCCACCTAAGGTGAAAAGAGGAAAATAACAAAATAGATGTAGAGGAGTGCTTTAGATACATGGAAAGCATAAGTATAATTGTAATAAATTTTCAAAATGTTTGTAAAAGAGAAACTAATCAAAACAACATGTTTCCTCTCTCTCCCTCACAAGAACTCCATCTCCCACCCAGCTTAACTCCCTACCTCCCTGAGCTCAACTCCCATTTTGCTTGAGACTGATGCCTATGTCTTCTTCGTCAATCACTCAAACCTCCTTCTCTCTCCCCTTTCTCTCTGAGGCTATTGCCATTGCTTACTCTCAGTGCCCTCTTTTGGTTGCATGCAACTCGCTTTCTCCCTTATCTCGACATCTTCTTCCTTTCCCACTGCCTCTGTCTCCATTTCCTGTCGTGTTGTTTATTTCGTTTGAATAAATAAGTTTAGGTGTTAAGGCTAATTGTTAGCACAAAAATTGAACTAGATATGATTGAGTATTCTAAGGTTCTTATATTTGGTATATCTAGAATGGATGTGGTTTAAATGTTTATTTACATGTTTTTGTGCTCAGTGTACGAGGTTTTTGCACTTAGTTTCCAAATTTATTGCATTAGTTTTGTAAGTTTTTTGCATTGGCTTACAAACCTTAAGCACAGGTTTACTAGTCTTTTTTTATCATGGATTTATAAGTTTTTTACAATTAGTTTACAAGTTTTGAGCATAGCTTAGTTTTACAAGGCTTATGCAAGTTGGTTTACAAATTTTTTGCACTTGGTTTATAAATTGTTTGCACTTGTAAACTAAAACAGATTAATGTTATAGATGCAACAACAAAAAAAAGCTTGTAAAGCTAACTTGTGCTTAAAACTCAAACCAAATGCAAAAAAATTAGAAGAATATGATTTTGTTTTCTTGGGAAAAATGCATGTCTATTCTTTTACCACTTATTACTAGAAATTTAGAGAGCTTTTCAACACAAATTTATACAACTTTATTCAACTAATTTTTAAGTTTTTATATCTGATTTACAAGTTTTTTACACATGGTTTACAAGTTTTAAGCATAAGCTTTCAAGTTTTCTACTCTTAATTTACAAGTTTTTAGGATGAGTTTATTTTTACACTCGATTTACAACTTTTCAGTATGAATTTACAAGTTTGTTACACTTTATTTTCAAGTTTTCAGCAAGAGTTTAATATTGTTTGCACTTGTTTTACGAATTTCCAACATAGGTTTACAGGTTTTGTTCGTTGGTTTACAAAGTTTTGCACGGATTTACAAATCATGCTTTGGTTTAGCATAACATAATTGTGAAATGTCCAATAAGGATAATAGTAGGATGTTCTTGTAATTACTTTTACACTTTTTAAGGTTCACTATGACTTTAACCCGAAATAATTGATCCACAAGATCTCAATACACTTAGAGTGAATATATTTTTTCTTGTACGTGTAATGTGGCACAACTAAATACATTTGGAGCTTTAATTTTTTACCATACAATTCTTTTGGACATTTTAAAAATTTCAAAAAATTGAACTAAATTCAATCAAATGACACACCTTTACAAACAAGCAATCCCCTTGACAACTTTGAAGCTTGATCTAAAATCATAAAATGGAAAGATTAGAATTCTTGTAAAAGAGAAGGGAAGAATAGAAAATGAAGAAACTCAAACATATGATAAACTTTTTAAAAAATAAAAAAAATAGAGAGATGAGGAATCTAGAATGACATTTTGAAATGACACTTAGGTTATGTGGGAGTTTGTAATCACATGGAAACTAGAAAGAATGCAACAAAGTAGATAAAATAGAGTGTACATGATGAGAAGATAGACAATGTGATGAGAAGGCAAACACTATTGATTAATAGATTTTTTATTTTGAAGTTGAAAATGTTGATTATTATAATTAATTTTATTGAGTATTGATTGATATTCTAAATTTATAATTAATTGATTATTTTTTATTTTGAAACTACAAGCATTGATTAGTATTGATATTATTATGTGTTGATTGATTTTTTTATTGATTAATAATTTTTATAAATGATGAATTAACCATAGGATGACACATGTCCACTATAGGTTTATATTTATATATATTATTGATTATTGATTCTTCTTTATCACAATAGGAAAAATAAGTATTTTGAATAATTAATGTGTCAATAAAAATATTATCAAGAAAAATAATTTTGACATGAAGTGGCTGCTAGAAAAATTTATAAGCTTTCATTGATAATTATTAAATATTAATAAAAATTTATAAGTATTTTCAACAGTCACTTTTGTAGGTAAAAAAGCGCATGAGAAGGGGGGTTAAATTGTGCTTCGCTTTTTCTTTCCTTCTTAGATTCTGAAAAACTTAAATAAGATACTAGCAAGCATTGATTTTGAAGTGCAGCTGAAACAGTGTTAGGTACTTGAGAAAGTAACTTTCTGAACTATAATGTAAATAGCATAAGCGTGAATAAGATAGATTTTCAGCGAATATGGAATAATAAGCATAGAACAGTGAATGTAGAAGAGTTAAGTGAGAAGAAGATACTGCACATATATCTTTATACTAGTTCAGCCAACCTGTTAATATCTAATTCACAACCACTATTGAGTTTTACTAAAACCTTTCTCAACCCAAGAAAGAAACAGGATAGTCTTTGCAATAACCTTCCCAAGCTCTTATCTGTGACTAGTAGCAATCTCTACTGTCACAAACTGTAACATCCTCCCAACTACTATACATTACTTGAGTATTATCACAATAACTAGAAGAGTGTCACTTACTAATAATATTTTTACAAGTTAAAGGAACTAAAAAAAAAATAAAGTAAACTTATATATTTCACGCTATGGTATTGGAACAAACGATAGATGGATTAAAAAAGCTAATATATATATATATATATATATATATATATATATATAACACATATACATCAGGTACAAGTCTCAATATATACATCACACTGGGAGATCAGTTAGTCCACTAGCAAGACTATTTAGGAACTAATTTCAAAACTACATTAAGTGTTTAGCTCAACCTGCTCAATCTTATGGCCTAATAAAATAGCATATACACAATAATGGGCCTCAAACATCCATCCAAACGGTCTGCAGGTTTGTGGGATCCTAATACTAAGCTACAACTATGCACATGTCCAAGGGTTCCTAAATGTCACATATCCTCCTAATAAAAACTGTTTTCCATCAGTATGATGGCATGACCTCAGGTAGGGGCATCAAGACCAGTAGGGGATTAGAGTCTAAAGGCGAGGATGATGATGAGGCATTACCCATAGGGGGTGCTGATGGTGCAAGTGGGTGTACAAACACAACAGGATGTGCCATGTGAAATCACACACCATCATAAGGGCTGGGTCAAAATCTGTCATAAAAACTGAAGCATTGAACAAATGATTGAAAAATAGCGCATATCAGACAACAAGCTACAACATATAATGAATCAAGGATGAGGTCATAGTGTCACTCCCATTATGGCGAATCAAGGTAAAATACCACCGATGACATCTGAAGTATCTTAATACAATATAAAGTACATACAAACATAGGGATGAGAATATTACAAAATTTTCAGTAGGGCACTCCTTCAAATATAAATGGAACACAACTAAAAATTTCATTTATACAAGAAATATCATGTAAAGTTATATGCAGAAACAATAATAATCATGCATTTTCTTTTGTAACCATGGAACTCAATTCAGTGCATTTTTCTTTTTTTCATCAGCATAAGGAAGACTTAGATTTATACCAAATGGTATTTATAGTGGACAACACCACACATGGGAAATAGACTGCTTATCAGAACTTGTTTCATTTCTATACGTTATCATCGGACTTCATTTTTTTCCTTTTTTCGAATCTTATACAATTCTATTCCTAGTCAATATGTCTACAGAGTCATAATATCTCTAGAGAAGTTCCTCTTTTTGCCTTCCCCTGAATCAACCTAAGTCTTTTTTTCTATTTTACCCATATATCAGAATATGCACAATTGAAATTCATACATTCTCTTTTGTCACATATATGCATCTTTTACCTCTCTTTTTCCCCATGCATGCATTAATCACATATAAATATTCATTCACAGTGTAATTCTCATTCATTCCTCATAATTCAAACTTTAAAGTATATGGCATACATTTATACTCATCATTACTTAAATCAAAAGTCATTATGTTACTAATTCAAGACTTGAGTTCATTTCCTGCACATTGGTAGATTTTACACCTAAGTAGCAAGATTTATTTTGCATACCAAATAACCAATTCCAAGGTTAAAAAAATTCTCCACAACATCTCAATGTGTTCACAAGGCCTTGTAAAAATTTAAAGCAAGAATGATTATCTAAATAAGTTAACAAAATTCTACAAATTTAGTGGTCAGAGACCATCTTATCTTAGCTCAAAGCTAGAATTCCAAAATTTTTAATGATAGCAAATGACTAGCTAAACTCATAATAAAATTCATGGTTAAACTTTAAGATGTTTTCAACACTCTAAACCCTAAACCTATAAAAATTTCAAGGTAAAATTCATTCATTTTCTATGGTAACAAAATTAGCAAAATTTGCATCATCAATTCCAGTAATTTAGCAATAATATGATCAGCCATGGCCCTTGATTTTTTTAAGGCAGTAAAAGTCTTTAAAATGACCCAATAAAAATCATGGAGTTGCCTTAGGATGCTATCTTCAATATATAATTTTTATTAGTCATAAAAATATTTACAAGTATATCAAAATATTTATGCCAAATCCCTGCCTTTGACAAAACTGAAAATCCAGTAACATGGTTCAACACTTCTTTTGACAAAAATGATTTTTCAACAACACCAAACTATTCCACCAATGTAAATTCTATATCTATGTGTAATCATTCATTATAACCAAAAACTTAAAATTTAAAATAATTAAAATCTACGAGAAACATAAATAAGGAAAACCAGGCAGCAAAACCCCACTTTGAAAACTTGAGAGCTTTATAACTTCAAAGGATGTTCTAAATGGTCTTCTTCACCTCAAGACCCTTCAAATAGCACCAAACCCTTCCTTAACAATAGGTTGTGCGTTCTCCAAGAATTAACGGCTGATGGATTCAAATTTTAATCAATTAGATTTGTAGATTGTGTTGAGTGGAGTAAGGTTAGTGAAGGAAGTTTGAGGTTTTAAAAGTCTAGGCAAAAATTTTGAAGGTTTGAATCAAGTTTTCATGGTTTTGGTGAAGCAACAATACAAGGTGGCTAATTCCTTATGCTGGTCAAAATGATGATGAAGTGGAGTGATAAGGTGCTTGTCTTGTATTTATCTTAAATTGAACTTTAGATATTGTTTAATATAATTGCATAATTCTTTCAAAAGGAAAAATATAATGGATGGCTAGGATTTAATCTTGTAAATCAAGATTAAATCTTATCCTTACACTAGGTTTAAATGGATATACATTATCCTTTTATAATGATTAAACTATCTTTCGATATTAGAAATAGCATGTCGAAATTTTACCGAATGGTGAAACACTATACCCAGGTAATCAGATATTGCCTAAAATTAAATTCCATGTATAAAATCTTTATTTCTAACTATATCTAATGTTAACCCTATTCTTTCTCAGTTCTGGACATCTCCTAGTCCTAGCCTAGGGTTTTAGCTATCCCAACAGGCCCGCAAGGCCTGCAAAGTCACTATTCATTTTTTTTTTCTCCTTGTCCATTAGGTCGTCCTCATCATCACTATGTGTGCCAGAATATTAAAACTCTCATTAATAAAGCTCTAATTAATTTCTCCAGCGTGTTACATAAACCAAATAGTCTTTGACCAACTCTCCAAGATGAACCAATGACCAGCAAGTACACTCTGCTATCACAACTAAGTAGTCTTTACCTACTCTCTCCAAGCTAAACCATGACCATTAGTTCACTTCTACTATCGCCTTGCAAGTAATCTTTGACTAGCCTCTCCAAGCTAACTTAGACTAATCACTACTGGACCGAGGATACAAAGATTTGTGTTTAGGTTTGCAACTCAAACTAACCTACACTTAAGTTTTCATAAGATGTACAATAACAGACCTAGGAAAAAAACTTGAATGACTTCTTTCTGATGATTCTTCCTAAGAAGAACGTATGATACATCAAGAACCTAGAAAGAAGATTTTTTATAAATAAGGAAATTGATTACAAGATGTAATGAAGTTTACAAGAGATAAGGAGAAATTTTCTTAGGGTTTCAACACTTATACAACGTCAAGATTTCTACTTTTAAAAGCATAACATCTCTACTTTTTGTCATTATGAACTTTCTGAAAATACACTCGTTTGAATAAAACGAGTAATATTTGTGATATTTACTCTTGATTAGATTTTTTATTCAACACATCTTTCTCCAAATTTTTTGTTTTGTTAAAAAAAATGATGCAAATTTTGTATGAAAATGTACAAGCTTTGCACACAAATGAAGTTTCTGAAACTCATAGAAAACTTGTTTCAATTTTATCAACATATGCGTTAAGAGGTTTCTGAAGCTCAACAGGGACTAATCCCAACTGTATCAGAGCATTGTTGCAAGCTTGTGAAAAGAAATAGGAAACTACAATATTGTGTACTAGGGTATGTATTTTGTAAAACAAAGCTTTTAAAATGACATGGCTTACATATAAGTGTGCACAAGGATATATATATACACATATTAGAGTAAGCATAAATTATATGAATCATGTAGAAAACATATCAGAACAGAGATAAGATATATATCTAAAGGGCTGTAATCAAATATATCAGAGCAAATATTAGAAACAAATGTACTAGAGTAAAAAAAAAATAATATCAGAGCTAAAACAAATGTATATAAAAAATTTCAAATGAAAACAAAAAGAGATATTCAAATGCTAAAAAAAAATTTCTAAGTAGCTCCCCCTCAATATACTCCCCCCAAACTTTCTCAGCATAAGATTTTCTTCTATCTTTTTACTTCTTCCCTTTTTTACATCAATAAAAAAAAAAGGTGTGCTGGAAACCAAGAACACCATTATCAGCCCCGACACCACATTTCTCGAAGAAGTCCCTGAGAGTTCTAAAGAATTTGAACCTGTAATTTTTCATGAATTCGAAGTTGGTGGCTTCAACCCAATCCAGTTTGGAGGCAATGTCCATTATTCACATGATAAGCTGATTTTGCTTAAAGTTGTTGGAGTCTCAGTTGAAGACTAGTATGGCAAGTGTATGGGTGCATTTGTTGATGTTGTAGCTCTGGGAAAAGGTCCAGGTATATTTAGGGGTATAGTTTCCTTAGACTTAGGCAATTTAGCCTCCACATCAGCATTTGGTATAGTAGGTGATAGAGAAAATGGAACAATAGAAGTGGGAGCAGCAGGAGCAGAAACATAATTAGGAGTAAAAGTAGGAACTGAGGCAGAAGTCATAGCTTCTTCAGTATAAGGAGCACTACTTTCTAATGTCCTATCTTCTTCTTCATCCACCGGGATGATACAAATGGAAAGAGGAGGTTGAGGGATAATCAGAATGACCATAGTTTTCTGGTTCATTGACTTCCTCAACTAGTTCGTCAATGATTGGCTTCATCAATGGCTCTTCAAGGATTGGCTCCAGAGTGGAAAAGAGCTCATTTACAAGGAAATTGAGTTCATCCAATCCTTCTTCCTCATGTTGTGGTTTTGAAACCATGGATCTCAACATGGATTCTAACATCTGATTGATGGTCATGAAGTTATCACTATTGCTTGGGGAAGCCACCTTAGCATCATTTGTTGTTGTCTTCTTAGGAACAGTGCCTGATTCAGTGGTGGAGCTTGTTTTAGAAGCTCTTGTCCTTCAAGGAGGTACAGCAGTGTGATATCCCAAATAAAGAAATTATAATTATTTTGAATTATTATTATTATTATTATTTATTATTATTATCAAGTGCACCTAACACTAATATTATTTAACATTATAATTACTAAGTGTGGTTAGCATTAATATTAGTTATTACTATTATTAAGTCTAGATATATACCACTAATATTAATAATTATTATTATTACTAAGTGTAGCTAGCATTATCATTATTATTATTAAGTGTACCTAGCATTATTATTATTTAACATTATAATTACTAAGTGTAGCTAGCATTATCATTATTATTATTAAGTGTACCTAGCATTATTATTATTTAATATTATAATTACTAAGTGTAGCTAACATTATAATTATTATTACTAAGTGTAGTTAGCAATATTATTGTTTAACATTATAATTACTAAGTGTAGTAAGCATTAATAATATTTATTATTATTATTAAGTGTAGACAAATAGCACTAATATTATTCATGATTATTATATTTGTGTATAAATATATGAGTGTAGGAGTGTGTATGTGTAAGAAATGTTTAGTTTCATTTTGCTAAGTTTTGCTTCCACCTCCTCTAAGTCAAACCTCCTCTAAACCAAACCTCTTCTTAGCTGAACTCATCTCTTGTCAAGCTCATAATCTTCATGGCCAAGCTTCAGTGAGCCTAACTAATCCTCTCTTGGGATGTTGTGATACTCCTTTCTTTTAATCTGTGAGATTGGTTATTTGTACCATTCCAATACTTCAGAGTAAAGTTATTAGTAGAAGCACACTCACGACCACCAACGGTGAGTGGGTTTAAGCTCATGATCATACTTTTGGTCATTATTAATATTTTTCCATATTATATAAATTATTTATGAAATTTTAGAATGATTTATGCCAAGAGAATATATTGTTATAATTATGCCTGTTTTAGAAATATTATTACTTTTACAGTTATCATGAAAATTAATCATTTTAGCAAAACACATGGGACCATAATTGATACCTTGCGTGTTATAGAATATCTTTTTCCTAGTTTACGAAATTGTGAGACCTTAGTTTAATGTTTACAGTAGATATATTAATTATCATGTTTTTAGACTATGTATTTCCTATGAAGATTTTAGAATATTAGATATGATTTATTGAAAGTATTGAATAAAGTATAATTCATAACAATTGTCAGATACATATTCTATTGATTACTGAAATCATTATGTCTACAAGCTAGTGATCCCTTGGGCATGATTTTAGAATCTCAGTTATGCTATAGTCAAATTGTTAGAATTATATGAATTCAGAGCTTTTATATTTATTTGGTTTATGAACAAATTATTTTATATTAATTAGTGAGAAACAGATCAGCGAATTAACGGCTGCAGGATTGATCGTTAACCTTGGTACCAAGTGGTCCGCTAGAGGACTAGCTCACCCACAATAAGGAACCTAGTGAGGTGTCCATTTATGGGACCTAATTAGGCGCCCATCAGATTAGCAATTGGCTCAGATTTAGCTATTCAGCTCAGATAATTATGTATAGACTAATTCATTTTTCTCTACTAGTTATTGCCATAGATTCAGTTAATTTATATGTAATTATATATGTAATATATTTCATATCAATTGCATGTATATGTTATGTATTTTGTTATTGTCCCGTGTGGGTTGTGAGTGGAGGCTCGCTCACTGAGTTTTGATGAACTCACCCCTCTCTTTTCCTTTCCCTATAGATACAGCTACAGTTTCAGTTGTACCACAGGATCCTCAGTAGTTGTGCTACAGCTTCCTTGGTGAGCTTCGCTTTGGAGTGGAGCTTATTGTCAATTATGTCAGTCTAACAGTGCTCCAATAAATTATGTAGGCAGGATCCCCGGACATGCATGATATATTTTCAGAATTTCTGTTAATTGTTTTGTTATGTTTGGCTTTGGCCTAGAATATGGATTTTATGCAAATTTATGTTCAGAATTTATGTTTTGAGAACAATTTCATATTATTGAAGTTTTAGTTGAACTTGAGATATTTTGAATAAATTTGGATTATTTATGCATATTAGTCAGTTACGTTACCAGAGGCTTCAGTGGGGACCCAAATCTTCACGTGCTAGTCACACTCCGTAGGTGGGTCGTGACAAAGTGGTATCAGAGAAATAGGTTTCCCTACATATTATTGGAGCAAGTGTCCACAAATAACATGGCATCTACGTAAATGGAAACGCGCCCATTTGCATTGATGTGGTGCTATTTGAGGCCTTTAGGAAAGAGTCAGTTTTGTCTAGGTTCAATAAGAGTTTGTCTTTTCTTGGCACTCATGATCTTGTCATATGTCCTCAATTTCACAGTATAACCATGCTACCTGTACACTCATCACGCCTTTGTTGTCGCCATAGGAGCGACACATCCGGTAATAGTGCTCGCCTTAGAGCTTTTGAACAGATGGTAACAAATTTGACAGATGTGATGGCCAGACAGCTAGAAGCAACTACACAGCCGCCTCCAGTAAGAGATACAGATGACTCAGCCTTAGAGTGTTTCAAGAGAATGGACCCACCCACTTTCAACGGGCGTCTGACGAGTGAGGATCCCCTGGAATTCCTTAGGCAGGTGGAGAAGATAGTTGGTGTCATCCATTGTTCTTCGAAAAGAGTGGTGGAGTTAGCTGGTTTCCAGCTCGGAGGCCAAGCAGAGTTATGGTATCAGGAGTTTCGACAGAGGTATGGAACTGCTAGCTCTCCATCTTAGGAACGATTCAAGGAAGCCTTCATGCGAAGATTCATATCAGAAAGCCGCCAAAAATAAATGATTGAGGAGTTTTTGAAGCTCCGTTTAACTCCAGACATGACAATTACTGAGTATGATGAGCGTTTCACTTATCTTGCACAGGCAGCCTCTAGCATGATACCGACAGAGATAGCTAGGGTGAGACGTTTCGTTCAGGGTCTGCCAAGAGACTTATTCCTCAGCTTGCAGCCTCAAGTCGGGACCATGGACTATGCTCAGGTAGTAGACACGGCAATTGGTCTTGAGAATGGTCTAGCAGAGCGAAAAGCGATGTCAGAGGCCAATAAGAAGGCCAAGGTTCGTGCCTCTTTCTCGAGCGGAGCAGGTTCGAGCAAGGGTCACCATCAGCAGGGACAACAGCGAAGTCAGTCGGGTAGGGCCACCTTCTCAGAGCCCATCCCGGCACGTTCAACTATATCACAGACTCTGAGTAGAGGGGATAGTCAGTACAGTGGACAGGGTTCATGGCAATCATATCCAATATGCCCGACTTGCAAAAAGAGACATAAGGGTCAATGTTGGTTTGGCTCTTCACTACGTTATGGATGTGGCCAGCCAGGTCATAAGCGCACAGAATGCCCAATGTTTCAAAAAGCTCCTAGCCAGAGGTCAACTAACCCCTCCACATCAATTCAATCTCTTCAGTCGACAACCCAGGCCGGTGTCATCATAGCGACAGGCCGTGGGGTCGTGAGTAAAGGTCCTGTTGGCAGAGGTACAGGCGGAAGAGGAGCAGGTAGTAGAAGTCAGGGTAGTGGAGGACAACCCCGTCTATTTTCGATAACCCGTCAGGATGCGCAGGCTTCAAATGAAGTAGTAACAGGTATGACAACAGTATGTTCCTTCAATGCTATGACATTATTTGACTCGGGGTCTACCCACTCTTATGTATCCCCATTCTTTGCTGTACGGTTTGGAAGATCCCCTGAGGATCTTGACGAGCCATTTTTAGTTGGGGTACCTTCGAGAAAGCCCATCCTTATTCAGAAAGTATATAGATCATGCGCAGTCAAAGTTGGTGACATGGAAGTGCTAACAGATTTGAAAGTGTTGGACATGTCTGACTTTGACGTTATTCTAGGCATAGATTGGTTATCCCCATGTCATGCCTTGATAGATTGTTATAGAAAGGTAGTGAGATTCGAGGTCCCAGGAGATGAGCCAAGAGAGTTTCTTGGCATAAGATACTCGACACCGATGAACTTAATATCAGCTATGAATGCGCTACGGCTGATGGATAGAGGTAGTTACGAGTTTTTAGCTGCAGTCAGGAATGTAGAGGCAGAGATACCAAGTTTGGAAACGATTCCGGTGGCTAATGAGTTTCCAGATGATTTGCCAGGTATGCCACCAAAGAGAGAAATAGAGTTTGGGATAGAGCTTGAACTAGAAGTTAGGCCCATCTCTATACCCCCGTATCGCATGGCTCTAGCAGAGTTAAAAGAACTGAAAGAGGAATTACAGGAGTCATTGGACAAAGGGTTTATACGGCCAAGTACTTCTCCATGGGGTGCTCCAGTGTTATTCGTTAAGAAGAAAGACGGATCGATGAGGATGTGTATAGATTATAGGCAGCTAAACAAAGTGACGATTAAGAACCGATACCCCTTGTCCCATTATAGATGATCTTTTTGACCAGCTTCAAGGGGCAACATGTTTTTCCAAGATCGATCTTCGATCTAGTTACCATCAACTAAAGATTAAGGATGAAGATATACCTAAGACGGCTTTCAGGACTCGCTATGGACATTATGAGTTCTTAGTGATGTCCTTTGGGTTGACCAATGCCCCAGCAGCCTTCATGGATTTAATGAATAGGGTGTTTAAACCATTTCTAGATCACTTTGTGATTGTCTTCATCGATGACATCTTAGTGTATTCCAAAAGTAAGGAGGAACATGAACAACACCTAAGAATAGTTTTACAAACCTTGAGGGAGAATCGTTTGTATGCCAAGTTCTCCAACTGTGAATTTTGGCTAGATCAAGTGGCATTCCTTGGACACGTAGTGTCAAAGGATGGCATCATGGTAGATCCAAAGAAGGTGGAAGCAGTGCAGCAATGGCCTAGACCTACAACAGTTTCAGAAGTTCGTAGTTTCTTAGGCTTGGCAGGATATTACAGACGATTCGTTCAAGATTTCTCGAGGATTGCAGCACCTATGACCAAGTTGATACAGAAGAATATCAAGTTTCAATGGACAGAAGAGTATGAGGAAATTTTCCAAAGGCTCAAAACATGCTTGACCACGGCACCAGTTCTTGTACTTCCTTAAGTTCAAGAGGTTTTTCAGTATTCTATGATGCTTCTAGAATTGGACTTGGCTGTGTCTTGATACAGCATGGTCAGGTTATAGCGTACGTCTCACGGCAACTTAAGAAGCATGAGCAAAATTATCTTACCCATGATTTGGAGATGGCAACAGTGATTTTTGCCTTAAAGATTTGGAGACATTACCTGTACGGAGAGACTTGTGAGATTTTCACAAACCACAAGAGCTTGAAGTATATCTTTCAACAAAAGGATCTGAACCTGAGACAGCGTAGATGGCTTGAGTTGTTAAAAGATTATGAATGTACGATCTCGCACCACCCAGCGAAGGTGAATGTAGTGGCAGATGCTTTAAGTAGGAAGTCGGCAGGCAGTTTGGCCCACATAGCGCTAGTAAAACAACCGTTAGTAGAAGATATCCACAAGTTAGAAGCTGAAGGAGTTCAGTTCGGCCTTAGTGAATCAGGGGCTTTTCTAGCTCACATCAAGGCTCAGTCAACCTTGGTAGGACAGATCAAACCACAGCAAGGTGAAGATCCGAAACTAGCTAAGTTAGTTGAGGATGTTCATAAAGGTGAGAATACAGAGTTCTTAGTTGATACTGAGGGTGTATTGCACCTTGGAAATCGATTATGCGTACCTGCTACAGATGAGTTGAGGAGAAAAGTAGTGGAAGAAGCCCATGATGCAGCATACTCAGTACACCCAGGATCAGCTAAGATGTATCAGGATCTAAAACAGTTATTCTGGTGGGATGGGATGAAGAGAGATATCGGTGACTTTGTGGCTAGATGCTCGGTATGCCAACAAGTTAAGGCTGAACACCAGAGGCCGGCAGGGTTACTTCAGCAGATAGATATTCCAGAATGGAAGTGGGAGAGGATAACCATGGACTTCGTAGTCGAGTTACCTCGAACCACCAAAGGGTTTACTCCATATGGATAATAGTAGATATAATGATCAAGTTAGCACACTTTTTACCAGTAAAAACTACCTTTAGTGCAACACAGTATGCTCAGTTATATATCGAAGAGATAGTCAGACTCCATGGTATCCCAGTATCTATCATATCCGACAGAGGGTCCTAGTTCACTTCACGATTCTAGAGGGCATTTCAAGAGGCTCTTGGGACACGTGTGGATTTAACCACAACTTTTCATCCCCAAATAGATGGTCAGTCAGAAAGGACAATACAAACCTTAGAAGATATGCTCAGAGCTTGCATACTAGATTTTGGAGGAAGCTGGTGTGATGACCTACCCTTGATAGAGTTTTCATACAATAATAGTTACCAGGCTAGTATCTAGATGGCACCATTTGAAGCCTTGTATGGGAGGCGGTGCAGGTCTCCCATTGGGTGATTTGAACTTGGCAAATCTAAGTCTTTAGGCCCGGACCTAGTTCAGGAAACCTTAGAAAAGGTCCAATTGATTAGAGAACGTCTCCTAGCAACACCATCCAGGCAGAAGTCATATGCAGATAATCGTCGACGTAACTTGGAGTTTGCAATTGGGGACCACGTGTTTTTGAGAATATCCCCCATGAAAGGAGTAGTGAGGTTCAGTAAGCAAGGAAAGTTAAGCCCTCGTTTTATTGGTCCGTTTGAAATCTTAGAAAGAGTTGGAGCGGTGGTTTATAAGTTGGCACTGCCTCCCAGATTATTAGCCATACACCCAGTGTTTCATGTTAGTATGCTTAGAAAATATATGCCTGACCAATCTCATGTGCTCACTTCACAAATCGTCCAAATTGATGAGAACTTGTCGTATAAAAAGGAACTAGTTGCCATCGTAGATAGATAGATTAAGAAACTTTGCTCAAAGGAGATAGCCTCAATAAAAGTTATCTGGAGGAACCATTCCGGTGAAGAAGCAACTTGGGAAGCTAAGGAAGCTATGAAAATCAAATATCCCCATCTATTTCCATCTCAGGGTACGTTGTTTAGATTTGGGGACCAAATCTCTTTTAAGGGGGGTAGTATGTGATATCCCAAATAAAGAAATTATAATTATTTTGAATTATTATTATTATTATTATTATTATTATTATTATTATTATTTATTATTATTATCAAGTGCACCTAACACTAATATTATTTAACATTATAATTACTAAGTGTAGTTAGCATTAATATTAGTTATTACTATTATTAAGTCTAGATATATGCCACTAATATTAAAAATTATTATTATTACTAAGTGTAGCTAGCATTATCATTATTATTATTAAGTGTACCTAGCATTATTATTATTTAACATTATAATTACTAAGTGTAGCTAGCATTATAATTATTATTACAAAGAGCATTATTATTATTTAACATTATAATTACTAAGTGTAGTAAGCATTAATAATATTTATTATTATTATTAAGTGTAGACAAATAGCACTAATATTATTCATTATTATTATATTTGTGTATAAATATATGGGTGTAGGAGTATGTATGTGTAAGAAATGTTTAGTTTCATTTTGCTAAGTTTTGCTTCCACCTCCTCTAAGTCAAACCTCCTCTAAATCAAACCTCTTCTTAGCCGAACTCATCTCTTGTCAAGCTCATGATCTTCATGGCCGAGCTTCAGTGAGCCTAGCTAATCCTCTCTTGGGATGTTGTGATGCTCCTTTCTTTTAATCTGTGAGATTGGTTATTTGTACCATTCCAATACTTCAGAGTAAAGTTATTAGTAGAAGTACACCCACGACTACCAACGGTGAGTGAGTTTAAGCTCATGATCATACTTTTGGTCATTATTAATATTTTTTCATATTATATAAATTATTTATGAAATTTTAGAATGATTTATGTCAAGAGAATATATTGTTATAATTATGCCTGTTTTAGAAATATTATTACTTTTACAGTTATCATGAAAATTAATCATTTTAGCAAAACACATGGGACCATAATTGATACCTTGCGTGTTATAGAATATCTTTTTCCTAGTTTATGAAATTGTGAGACCTTAGTTTAATGTTTACAGTAGATATATTAATTATCATGTTTTCAAACTATGTATTTCCTATGAAGATTTTAGAATATTAGATAAGATTTATTGAAAGTATTGAATAAAGTATAATTCATAACAATTGTCAGATACATATTCTATTGATTACTGAAATCATTATGTCTATAAGTTGGTGATCCCTTGGGCATGATTTTAGAATCTCAGTTATGCTACAGTCAAATTGTTAGAATTATATGAATTCAGAGCTTTTATATTTATTTGGTTTATGAACAAATTATTTTATATTAATTAGTGAGAAACAGATCAGCGAGTTAACGGCTGCAGGATTGATCGTTAACTTGGTACCAAGTGGTCCGCTAGAGGACTAGCTCACCCACAATAAGGAACCTAATGAGGTGTCCATTTATGGGACCTAGTTAGGTGCCCATCAGATTAGCCATTGGCTCAGATTTAGCTATTCAGCTCAGATAATTATGTATAGAATAATTCATGTTTCTCTACTAGTTATTGCCATAGATTCAGTTAATTTATATGTAATTATATATGTAATATATTTCACATCAGTTGCATGTATATGTTATGTATTTTGTTATTGTCCCGTGTAGGTTGTGAGTGGAGGCTCGTTCACTGAGTTTTGATGAACTCACCCCTCTCTTTTCCTTTCCCTACAGATACAGCTACAGTTTCAGTTGTACCACAGGATCCTCAGTAGTGTTGCTACAACTTCCTTGGTGAGCGTCGCTTTGGAGTGGAGCTTATTGTCAATTATGTCAGTCTAATAGTGCTCCAATAAATTATGTAGGCAGGATCCCCGGACATGCATGATATATTTTCAGAATTTCTGTTAATTGTTTTGTTATGTTTGGCTTTGGCCTCGAATATGGATTTTATGCAAATTTATGTTCAGAATTTATGTTTTGAGAACAATTTCATATTATTGAAGTTTTAGTTAAACTTGAGATATTTTGAATAAATTTGGATTATTTATGCATATTAGTCAGTTACGTTACCAGAGGTTTCCGTGGGGACCCAAATCTTCACGTGCCGGTCACACTCCGTAGGTGGGTCGTGACAAGCAGGGATTGGAAATGACATAAACCCGTACTGCTAAAACATAGGCCTTGTAGGCTATTCTTCCATTACAACAAAGGGTTTTGATACTGTAGGTCTTCTTCTTTGTCTGGTGGACTCTTGAATGCCTTTAGCCTTTTCTAGTTCTTTGGCTACTTCTAGTATCCACTTTTCCTGAAGAATTCTCTACTCCCTGAGAATTCAGTGCACTCCTCTTTATCCTTGGAAGAGTCAATGTCTCTAGGAGCAGCTCCTGCCTATTCGGCATCACACATATCTTTTATGATCGGTACTACTTTGTTAACTCCATTAGGCAGATTTTTGTATTAATGCTCAATGTATTTTTCTGTGAATAGGGAGTTTGTCAAGTCTGCCCTTTAGAAGCTCACTTTCTGAGGTGTCAGCCCTAGCTTCTGATGGTTTAGAAGGCTTTGGAGTCTCTACTTGCTTCTGCTTCTTCTTTTGCCTTCTTTTGCACTTTTGTTCGTATCTGGGAGGAGCTTATTCGGAAGAGGTTTTCTTAGATATTTGCTCTTCTTCCTCTAAACTTTCAGAACCACTTTCAAGAAGGACAATCTTCCTCTTTGTTCTTCCCTTATTATGCTCATTCTTCTTTTTCTTGGCTATAACAACATTTTTTTCTGCTATTGCATCCCTGATCCGAGAGCTTTGCTTTCTAGAGCTTGTCTCACATGTATAGACTTGGTCTTCTTCATTGTCCTAAAGGATTTTATGGAGTAGTTTATGTCGGTGAGGTATTCAAACCACTTTTCAGCAAGAGGATATCTGATGTACTAGAAAATTTTTGTTAGTAACATCCCGTAGGGAACTCTAGCTGTTCTCCTTTTCTCCTTAATGATAGCACTAAGCATGTAGTCTATAATTATTTTGGACAGATTTACTTTTCTTTTAGACAGCAAGTAGAAAAGTAACTTACAATCCATGTCCAGCAGAACATCTGTACTTCCTCGCTTAGGAAGAATGGTGAACTGGACTACAATGAATACCTTTCTTACCCTTGAACTTAGCATAGCAGTTGCAATGTAACCCGATTGGTATCATGGTGAATCTGTGAGACACTTTGATACTTCTTTAGCACTCACCCTGAATAACTTGAACCATTCTCCCTATGCTAAACAATTTACTCCTACAGTGGAAACCCTAACCACTGTAGACAAGTCAAACATTCTTATTTCCATATAGGTGTCCCAAATGGTGGTTTTTAAGGTGGTTCGGTCCTTTGCCTCGAGAAAGAAGTAGAAAGCAGTTACCATCCCTGGAAAGACCCTGTCCAAGACATCCAAAAAGTACTCCCATCCTTGAAAGGTAAGCACTTCCTTGAGTATTTAGACTTGGTTCAACAGGGAGTTGTTCAATCTTTGCCCAGAGGCTATTTTTCTTTGAAAGAAGCTTTCTTCATAAACCTCTTGCATAAGAGATTTGCTGTACATGACAAAAGGTCCCCTCTTAGCAGTAGAATGGTTGAGTTATTTTCCTTCAACCATTGATGGGTAGTGTGTAACACCCTAATAGAACCCCACTGTGCTTAAGTTCACATTTGGATTCTATTAGTTGTCACTTATGCCTTGTATTAATTTTCTTTTGAAATTAACTTAGAAAAATAATGGAAGTTTTTTTTTTTAAAATAAATTAATTTTTTTTGAAAACTTAAGCCTCAGAATTAGAAGTGAAATACATAGCGCTTTTATAGATAATAATCAAGTTACATTGCACTTAATTAAATAAAGGTAATAAAAGACTAAGTGTAGAACAATTATCACATAAACTGGAATATAATCACTTAATACATAAGTCACAACAGGGCATATATCATACTGATACTTTAGGTGGACACGTCTGTCTCTGGTAACGACAACGGAAAATAAACATAGGAGTGAGAAATACATGATTTCTCAGTAGGAGTTCCTACTTGTACTAAAAGTGTCATCGTTGTCGTCCCAGTCACTTCGGGTTTATTATAAAAAGGTGAACAGGTAAGGATTCAATTATCAAACTTTCACAAACGTGATTAGCGAAGTGCGATTACTTTTAAACTAATCTTGAACATTAGCATAAATATTCATTCAGTATTTCATCAAGCATACATATAAGCATATAATGTAAAACCACTAATAAGCAGTAATCATTTAGGAGTTGCATGCATTTCATGATTACTCATCCTCAACATTCACTTGTTTAGTGATCATCATCTTTCATTTATTTCATCAACATATTTCTTAATTACTCACGGGATGAATGCATCAATGCCTTAGACCACCCTAAAAGGGTAATGAGCTCATACCATGGCCGTCGCCATAACCTTTTTGGTTTTCATTCCGTTGCCGTGATCTCAACGGTTTAGGGGGTTAAGCCGTGAGTTTAGCTCAAGTCCACTTTTCCAGACTTTCATTGCTACTTTTTCAAACTTTACTTTTATTATTTCTTTTGGAAATGAATGTATGCATATTATCATGTAATCACAATAAACCCTGGGCAATCAATCATTCATCCTCATTATTTCATAATTCATCACCATACATTCACATTACTATAAATCACTTCATAAAACATGGACAATATCATGTAAATCTCATAGTAAACACTTTCATAGATAATTCATATTAACTAACCAAAGTTATCAAGTTGAGTTCCTAGTGTTCGTAAGAGGTAATGGATGTCTTAGTATTATCTTTTTCTCTTAGTGTTCTTTGTACTCTTAGCATTCCATTAATACATTAATGCACTTCAAAATATTATTATAGGTTCCTTATATATTTTTATTATGACTTTCATATAACTCTTGAAGATTATTATTCTACTTAAATTCTTAAAATTCTCTCTTTACAAGACTTGATTCTTTTATTTATAGTTTTGACATCTTTTAGAAGAAAGTTTATAATTCTCTGTATACTTGTTATCTCAGCTTAGTAAAGGTAGTTCCAAATTCCTAACTCATCAAATTTTAGCATTTACATTTTTGGAATAGTGTAAATCAACTGTAAACCATGCATAGGAGGGTTCCCAGGAAAGAGAGGTGGGTCACAATGGACATGCTTAAATACCAAGTCTTTCCTTAGCCAGAACCTTTCCAAACTGCACTTTCACAGTAGACTATCCTGAAATTTATTTCTCATTCTGTATTTACGTGGTACAAAGCTTTATACATAACATACATGGGTGTATTCCTATATGTGTTAGCTCTCCAACAAAGTTGAAATCAGTCCATTTGCATTTTTCTAGAGTGAGTTACATCTATTTTACTACTACAAGGTCAGATTTAAAGTTTCAGTCTTAGGCTCTACTTTAAAAATTTATATCTTGAGCTAGAAAACTCCGTTTTAGGTGATTCTTTTTGGAGAGTGTTCTATAATGAGTCTAGTTTATAGTAAAATTATTTTAATTTCGAGATACTTAATATTTTATGAACAGTAGCTACGAAGTACCTGCTGCCAGAAACAACTAGAATTTCCAGCACCTACCATTTTCATGTCTTAAGTTACCTTTATTAAATCAGGTTTCACATACAATCTTTTCAAGTTATATTTGAGTTTGATAACATCATAAGGGTACTCATAACAGAATAGAACATGTCATATTTCTAAAAATATATTTTTCAAATAATCATTTAAAACTTTTGAGAATAACTCAAACTTGAGGCATTCTATCAAGGTTAGAAGCCAACAATGCTTGAACAATTAAAGATGAAGCTCCTACCTCTTGTGTAGGGTCTAAAAAGGGTCCTTCTCTTCTTTAAGAGTCTTTGGAGTGGATGACCCTCCTTGAATCTTGGCTCTAGAACTTGAATGCTTAAGAAAATATTTCTCACTAGAGCTAAAGATTGTAACTCTTGTGAGGGCTAGTGAAAGTTTGGACTTAGGATTGAAGTGTTTGGATGAAGTTTAGAGGATCAAGAGAATTTTTTGAAGAACATAAGAAGAATGATAGAATAAGAAAGAAAGAACACTTAGGGAGTTTCTGAATTGAAGAGAGTTTGAGGAGTATTTATAGTGGAAAAATTAGAGAAAAAAACAGAAGATGGAAAGCACTTGGAGCATGATTTATGGAAACATGTTGGCTAAATTTTGGGATGAAAATGCTCCTTGTTTTGTGCAAACACGTTTCCATGTTTTGTGCAAACACGTTTCCATGTTTTATGCAAACATGTTGGATGAAAATGCTCCATGTTTTATGCAAACATGTTTCCATGTTTTATGCAAACACGTTTCCATGTTTTGTGCAAAGATGTTAGTGGATATTCTTGTAATTCCATTCATAGAGTAAGGGTATCTTTGTCATTTAATAAGGCAAGGGTAGTTTGGTAATTTCCTTTACATAGCAAGGGCATTTTCGTAATTTCCACTAAGTGATGGCATTTTCGTAATTCTTTGCATTTTTCTCTAGACATACTTAAGTAGTCTATTTGTTGTGTTTCATAACATTTGTCCAGATTCTCTTGGTTTTGCTATCGATAATTAAGATTCTTAGTTATAAATTTGGGGATGTTACATAGTGTATGTGACGGTTGAACAACAAGGTTGAAGCTTGAGAGGGTTTGAGAGAAACAGAAAGTGATTACTGAAAAGATGGTTTACAAGAAAGAAAATAAGAAATGGTTGAGGCTCGAACGTGTGAGGTAGAATATAAAGGGAAAGGCGTGACGTGTGTAGAGTGGAGAGTTATTTGAGTGATAGGACATTTATGGCTAAAGGTGAAACGACATAGGAGAGAGAAATTAAAAAAGGTGGGAATTATCACGCCTTTATCATCCTTTTTAGAAAAAAGATGCCTCTGATGCTTGGGATCACTTTCTAAACATGTTTAGTTTCTGAGCTTCACTTTCTACTTTTTGACCTATCAGAGTAACATCGTTTTCTCACAATTAACTCATCTTCATATACTGAACTCCATGAGACCATTTATACCTTATTTTCTGATCCCCTGCTCTTCTTTCTGGTAAACGTATCTTCTTTCTGATCTTGTAAACTGACCCTCTGATATTCAATCTAATTCTCTAATCTTCCAAACTGATTCTCCGAACTTGAAAACTGATGTCTTCATTTGGGCTTCATTTCAGAGCAAAGAAAGCCTTTTCAAAACATAAAGCAATTTTCAGCTAATGGTTTTATGAACATACTAGACACTTGGTCTTCAGTGTTCATAAACATTAACTCATCATCTCCTTTTTGAACATGATCTCGAATAAAATAATGTTTAACATCAATATGCTTAGATCTAGAATGCTGGATAAGATTCTTAGCAAGATTGATAGCATTAGTATTATCATAGAAAATATGTATTTTGGAATACCTCGGGTGATAATCTTCTAACTGGTTCATTGTCCATATCATCTGGGTGTAGCAGTTTGCAATAACTATATATTCAGCTTCAGCTGTAGAGAGTGCAATGGTATTCTGCTTCTTGCATCATCTGGGTGAAGCAATAGTAACCACTTGTTCTCCCTCTCTACTCTATCTCTGGTGCACTCAGCATCATAGTAACCTACAATCTGACTTGTAAGCCAAGATTAGTAATACAAAATAAATATCTGAAAATTCTTTTAATAGTATGTAAGTGTGATTGCTTCGGGTGAGATTAAAATCTAGCACAAATTCTCCTACTTAATTGAATGTCTGGTCTAATAGTTGTAAGATATAGAAGTGAATCAATCATTCCTCTATAATTACTTTCTGATACATTTTCACCATTCTCATTGGCATCAATGATTTGAGATGGATGCATGGGGATACTCATAAGTTTGGCTTGATCTATTTTAAACTTTTTCAAAAGTTCTTTAGTATATTTTTCTTGATGGATCAAAATTCATTCCTTTTGTTATTTTATTTGCAAACTGAGGAAAAACTTGAGTTAACCTATCATGCTCATCTCAAATTCACTATGCTTTAATTTTGAAAACTTTTCACAAAGAGAATGATCAGAGGCACCAAATATAATGTCATCTAGATATATTTGAATGATCAGAAAGTGATTATCTTGTTCAAGGGTAAAAAGAGAAACATCAACATTACCTTTTCTAGACCCAATCTTCAGTAAGAAGGTGATTAACCTTTCATACCAAGCTCGGAGGGGGGGTTGTTTCATACCATAGATTGCCTTTGTTAACTTGAAGACATGGTTGGGAAAGTCTTCATTCTCAAAACTAGGAGGCTGTTTCACATACAATTTCTTAGATAGGAATCCATTTAGGAATGCAAACTTAACATCCATTTGGTAAAGAATAAATCCCTTGAAGGCAGTAGAGGCAAGTAGCATTCTTATAGCTTCCATCCTATGTACTAGTGCAAAAGTCTCATCATAACCAATTCCCTCTTATTGATTATAACCTTGTACAACCAATCTTGCTTTATTTTGGATGACTTTGCCAGCTTCAACAAGCTTGTTTCTAAACACCCATTTTGTTCCAATGATGGTCTTCCCTTTTGGAATGTCAACAAGTGTCTAGACTTTGCTTTTCTCAAACTGGTCCAGTTCTTCTTCCATAGCATCCACCCAACTTTGATCACCCAAAACTTCTTCAATGCATTCAAGCTCAATGGTGGGATGAAAGCATAGCTTGACATATTTCTAAAGGATGATCTGGTTCTCACACCCTTGGAAATGTCTCCAAGAACTTTGCTCTAAGAAACTTCTTTTAAATTAGAAAATCCCTTGTAGTTTTTATATCTGTGAGGTTTTTCAGCTTTTCTTTCATCTTCAGCTTGCTCTTCTTCATGTTCAGAAATGTCACTTTCTAATGGCTGTGGAGTCCTGCGCAGGCTTTTCTAAAGTGTCTACGTTTTGAACCCTACTTCCTAAAGGTTTGACTTTCATCTACTTACTTTCTGTGGCTTCCTTAAGACTCATTTTCTCAAGATTTTCTTCCAGTTCTTCAAGATCATTAGCAAAATCCTTCTTGAGCTCCTTGAACTTGATGTGAATCGTATCTTCTACACACAGCGTTCTTTTGTTGTAAACTTTGTAAGCTTTAGAGACAAAACAGTAACCTAGGAAAATGCTACTATCAAATTTAGGATCAAACTTTGCAAGTTTGTCCTTGGTTTTAAGAATAAAACATGATGAGCCAAAGATATGCAAATATGATATATTGGTTTTTCTACCTTTCCATTGCTCATAGGGAGTCCTCTTGAGGATTGACCTTAGAAAGATTCTGTTTTGGATGTAGCAAGAGATGTTTGTAGGCTATGCCCAAAAACCTTTTTATAAACTACTTTCTAAAATCATTGTCTTGGCCATCTCTTGCAAGCTTCTATTTTTCCTTTCAGTAACCCCATTTTGTTAGGGAGTTCTAGGTGCAAAAAGCTTATGAAGGATGCCATGTTTTTCACTAAAATCTTCGAAAACATGATTTTCAAATTCTCCTCCATGATAAGATCTGATAGAGGTGATTTAAGAATCTTTCAACCACCTCATCCTTAGAAGCTAGAAAGATAACCCATGTGAATCCAAAGTAATCATTCCATATGACATGGCAATATCTCTTCTTAGCAAGACTTGTAGTCTTGGTTGGTCCAAAGATATCCATATGTAAAAGCCTAAGTGGTTTAGTGGATAAAACCACATTTAGTTATAGAAAGAAGCTTTGATTTGCTTACCTTTCTCACAGAAATCACAAGTTGAATCCTTGTCAGATCTGATCCTTGGCAGGCCTTTAACAAGCTTTTTCTGAGAAATCTCATAAATAAGCTTTATATGAGCATGTCCCAACTTCTTATGCCATAACCACTAGTCATTCGTGAAGGATGCAAGACATTTTACATCTTGATCTCGTAGGTTATCCAAGAATAACACATAAATATTATCATGCCCCATACCAGACAAGATAACTTGTCTCAAAGTGGGATTTACTATCTTGCATGCATGAGCATCAAATAAAACATTAAAGCTTTAGTCAGATAATTGGATGATACTCAACAAATTGTGAGCCAGACCATCAACAAGCAACACATAAGAAATTTGGTGAGAATCATCCTTACCAACATTTCCTATGCCTGTGACCTTAGCCTTAGCTCCATCAGCAAACTTCACTGATCCAAAATTTTTAGGCCACGTGTTTCTGAACCACCTTCTGGATCTGGACATCTGTTTGGAGTAACCACTGTCCATGTACCATTTGTTGTTAGGCTCAACATGCATTCTTAGGCAACCCTGCAACAAACACATTTTTTAATTTAGGCACCCAGACTTTCTTATGTCCTATTGGGTTAGTCTTTCGAGGGGAGGTTTCCCAACCTTTTTAACAGACTTCTTTCTCATGAAGTACTTGTCAAGTGAGTGTTCCTTCTTATGACAAAAAATATGAGAAACTTTGTTCTTTACTTTCTGAACTATAACGCAAATAATAGAAGTGTGAATAAGATAGATTTTCAGTGAATATGGAATAATAAGCACAGAGCAGTGAATGTCAAAGAGTTAAGGGAGAAGAAGATACTCCATAGATATTTTTTATACTAGTTCAACCAACCTACCTATATTCACTTCTAAACTACTGTTGAGTTTCACTAAAACCTTTCTCAACCTGAGAAAGAAACATGATAGTCTTTACAATAGCCTTCCCAAGCTCTTACCTGTGACCAGTAGCAACCTCTATTATCACAAGCCAAGTAGTCTTTGACTACCCTCTCCAAGCTAAACTAATGACCATCAAGTACACTCTCCTATCACAACCTGAGTGATCTTTAACTAGCCTTTCCTAGCTAAACTGTGACCAGTAGTTCACTTCTACTATCGCGTTGCAAGTAGTTTTTGACTAGTCTCTCCAAGCTAACTCACATTAATCACTACCAGATCAAGGATACAAAGATTTGTGTTTGGGTTTGCAATTCAAACTAACACTCAAGTTTCCATAAGATGTACAACAGCAGACCTTGGAGAAACTTGAATAACTTCTGTTTAGTGATTTTTCCTAGGAAGAATGTATAATCTATCAAGAACATAGGAAGAAAAGTTTTTACAGATAAGGAAACTAATTACAAGATATAATGAACTTTAGAAGAGATGAGGAGAAATTTTCTCAGAGTTTTAGCACTTATGCAACATCAAGATCTCTAATTTTGAAAGCACAACATCTTTATTTACAAATGGTCTTCATTTATGACTGTTGCCCTTGATCAGTTGTCCAAGTGACACGTGTTGATCATCTGTTTATGTCTTAAAAATGCAGTCTAGAGGAGTAACTCGTCTTTTGTCAGAGTTGTAGCAGAAGCGATTGTGAAATGGAGGTTTCTGAGATCACTTTTAGAAACTACTTTTTACTTTATGAACAAGGTTTATAAACTCATCCTTCTAGAAGCTAGGGCAGTTGACCAAGTTAACAGAAGAGATGACATGCCAGTCTATAACTAGGTTTGACTTTAAATTTGAAATTCAAATTTCTCTGGTTTTCCTATAGAGTGCACGGATGCACTATGAAGTGAACTTTCTAAAGTGCGGTATCAATTCCTTGGTGAAAATATGATCTTCCAGACTTCAATCAAGGCATGTAGATGATGAATTGATTATGATGATGATGATTGAAGGTTGTAAAGCACACTTGCTTCAAAGCTGATTTAAAATCTGCCCTTGAAATTTACTTTTTGAAGTCATGTCCTACTTTCTGAAGATTCGAGCCTTGGTTTCTTGTACACGATGATTTTCTTCAATCCATTAAACATGTATACATTCATTTCATGATATAATTTTCACTTCTTTTAAGTTCATATTTCTTTAAACGAGATAAATCATATTTGCACATGTGAAGTGAAATCATTTTCGCTTCAAGAAACGTGTCATGCAAATGAAAGAATATGTTTGCTATTTCAAGAAACTGAAGGAAAAACATCAGTCATTCTTCAAAATATTTTTTCTAAATTTGTTGTGTGATCACTCAAAACATATTACATTAATGCTTTCTGAAGGGTTCTGGAGCTAACAACTTTATCTCAAAATTACTTTTTTATAATATTTTTATTAACACCTTTAGGCCCGTTTGATATATAGTATAAAACATAATAGTATTAGCTAAAACTATAAAGCCAATTTTTATCATATGTTTGATGTCATATATGATAGTAGAATGTTATATGGTCAAATCATTTTTATCTTATAACTATAGGATTAAGCTATTTATTAGATCCTAAGAGGCCTAATAATGCTTTATAATATTATTTTTACAAATAAATCATAAATTATCCTTGATTTACTCTTCTAGGTCAATGCCCCACCTCGCCGGTCGCCGGTCGCCGGTCACTGCCCGATCGCCACTCGCTGGTCACCCCATTCCCTCCACCAGTCGCCACCGGCTTGCTTGTCCGCCTATGATCATATGGCATGCCAAACAATAAATCGCATAAAAAATTTTACAATGTATTTCTTATACTATATTATTAGTCCTTATATTATCATGTAGGGTTTATCCTATACGATGCACCAAATGGGATCTTTATATTAGAATTATTAAAAATACTCATTTTTTCTTGTATGTATTCGTTTCACCCTTGCATTTCTTTGAGTTCTATTTTTTTCTTTTTTTCTTTTTTTTTTTTGTTGACAGTAAAACGTTGGCCATTTAAAATGACGAACAATATCATCATGTCTTCGTGAATGGCTTATAAACACCCGCAGTAAAGCAAACGAGTTACTCATTCTGGGTCAATGGTAATGGAAATAGTCCACTTGGCTATAACTTTGAACGACAGAGAGCAAATCCATACGAAAAAAATTAACATGTAAAGATACTAAGTGCTGCAATAATTCAGGAATGCCAAAGGGCACTCCTAACAATATCTATAATTTTTCTATTTGATAAAATTATCAAAAGTTTGTTCTAAAGTAGATGGAGTGGTAGATGCACTTGAAGAGGATTTGATTTATAAAATCATTCTTTTAGTTTTATAAACGGGTGCTTTGTAATGCTGTCACTACTACCGATGACAAATCATCCCATACGAATTAAATCATGTATGAGACGTGAGGATTGGTTTATTACGAGAGAGAGAGAGAGGAGTAAATATAAGCTATATAAGTATTCATGAATTATTAATATCAAAACTTATTTAATGGTAATTAATACTTACATGTTCATCTGAAAATGTCACAGTAAGATCAAAATTAACTCGTCTCACACTCATAATAAATCATCCCTCTCATATGATCTGCTCCCTATATATATATATATATACACACACACATATCAGGATCTACTTATACCAGTTGCAAGTCATGGTACACTTATAGCCTCCAATAACTTTTTATAAGTATAAAATTTCGTCAATCCAACCGTTGAAATTAGAGTTCTTACTTAGTTGATCAAATATATCAAATTGTATACAGTTTGAAAATGATTCGATATTTTATCATGTCATTTTATTTTGACGAATAATATATTTTTAAAATAATATTAAATATTAATTATTAGAATTCATGCCTATTGTTATTTGATTTTTCTGAAATTCAACGTTTTATCGTCAATATAATATTATATAATACAATTGTTAGATAAATTAAATTCAATTTCTATGAAGAGTTATTAAAGGGTGTAAGTGTATAACACTTACACTTGGTATAAATGGATCCTCACTGATTGCTTGGTACTTTAGAAATTATATTGACTATACTAAGATTTGAACTTAAGACTTCATTCATATTATCCAAACTCCTCATCACTAAACCAATCTTGATGGCTGTATATATATATAAGTTTTACTTTTTTTTAATGTATTAAGAATAAAGAAGTATATAATCCCCCTTTAACAAAATATTATTTGCTAACTTGGAATTAGGGATAATTCAATTCATTTCCCTTTTTTCATATTTTTCCTATTAGGCTCAATTATTGGATTAGGCTTATCTTCGTGATCGGAGTTGCATCTGTGTTCGTATTATTGGTATATAGGGAATGTATTATATGGTTTAGGGTTTAGGGTTTAGGGTTTAGGGTTTATAGAGGGATGATTTATTGTGAGTAAGAGAAATTAATATTCATCATTAGATTTTACATGAATAATTAATATTAAAGCAAAAATTCATATGATTTTGTAAATGAATATGTGAATATTAATTATTATTAATTATAAGGAGCAATGTTATGCTCAGAAAGATACTAACAAAATCTCTTAGAAATTATATTTATTTTGGATAAAACAAACTAGGATGACCAATTTTTTTCATTTAAAGGCTAACAATTACATAATGTGATTATGGAAACAAAATCCTAATAAAACTTCTGTCCATCTCGTATTTTTTAATAAAAAACTATAAATGCATTCACATCCTAATTGAGTCGTAAAGTCCATTTTTCATCCTACCATTGAAGTTGTTCCATCCTAGCTAGGATCCTTAGAGTTCTTGTCAAAAATTTGTGATATATGTTCGACCACTTGGTCCTCGTGAGTTGACCAATTATCGACCCTTAAGAGAGGTGGAGAGGATAATATTGCTTGACTTAGGGGAGTTCATGACCATCCTAAAACCACTTTCACCAGGAAATAAAGGTAGAAGAGCAAGAATCTTTGAAAAAACACAGTGCTTACCTTTATTCTCCACCAACGTCCAATTTCATTGTTAATTGGTGCGTTGTCTTTGTCGTTACGGATAATTGGAAGCACTTGCCATTCACAAATACTATTTTATATGTCAACCTAATGTCACTTTGTGTGCACAGCCTTTGAACTGATCGATATCCCTTTAATCACTAGGCATGCTTTCTAACCTTCCATTTCAGCCCCTTTTGATTTGAACTTATAAAACTTTGCTATCCAATTGCATGAGAACAAATTCATCATGCCGAAACCATTAAGATAAAGATCATGATTGACATCACGTCTATCATCAGCTAATGAGTACACCATAATAATATTATTTTGGAGTCATAACAATTGGAGTTTCAAGTTGCTTTTAAAAGAATTTTAAAGTTCAATCACAGCCAAAAATATTATTGTGACAAATAAAAGTTTGGTAAATTTGGTTTGTTGTAAAGCGTAGGGGCATCCTAATAATAATTTCCACTAATTAAGGTCAGATTTCAACTAGTATCCTAATTCGTATATGTCACTCCACTAAATTGCTAGACTTTAGTGCCCCAACAAAAGCAAAGTGGTCTCGATAGACCTTTTTCTGTTTGAATATATTTATTACTAATAAAGCATGCTTTCTTTACTAAAAAAACTGCTAACTTCAGTTTTTCCTTTGAGGCTTCCTCTCTGGGGAGTTTATTGTTCCATGCAATAATATAGATAGGAAACACAAGTTTCTCAATTCCCTTGCTCATTTTCTGAAGCTAAACATGGGTCTCATGTTCCTGATCAAGAAGTTCAGCCTCCTCTTCCTCCTCATTTCTGTGTCACTTTTATCATCAACTTCTTTTGCAGGTGGGTCTTTTAAGGTCTTCTGTTGCAGCCTTTGGTGACAAGTTGACAACCCCTACACTCATGAGACATTTATGTCAGAGCTAGCTAGCGTGCCTAAATTTAAAGGAGCTTAAGTGCAAATGAACACAGATTAATTATATTACATACTCTTATTACAGTGTGATTCATATTATATTATAAATAGTTTACATCGATAACAAGGACCACTGTCTGGCTTGGCATAACTTCTATTAATGTGAAAACGGAATTAGTTTATGTGTATTAGAGCTTTGGTTTTGATTCCATCTTCTTCTTTTTGCTTCAAACCACTATTAAGTGCAAGGCATGTGAATAACTAGCTAGATAGCTTCTTTTTTTTTTTTGTGTAAGTGTAGAGTAAGAGCGCGCGCACACACACACATATATAATATACATACACTATATATAAACTTCGTCAGTTACCTTGTCTGCGGTTAATGCATATGCAGGGCGAAGATCAAAGTTTATCAGTCAATTGGCTGCAGATGTGAGTGCAGTCCAAGAGGTAACTGACGATCATGATTTATAATTTTATGTTTTAAAACATAAAATTTGAAATCATGATACACCTTCTCCTCACCCTCTTGAAAAGCACTTTAGGATTTCATCCAGTTAATTATTTGAAAACTTGAAATATCTATACGTGCAAGAACAAGATACACCTTCTCCTCACCCTCTTGAAAAGCATATATTGATTTGTTATAATTTATTACAAGTCTTCAACATTTGTCTACGTCCACAAGCTGCTTCTGCGTCTCATTACATTTTTTTTTTCCCCTTCTTCTATCTCTCTCTCTCTTGCTTTTGAAGCCTTGCACCTAACAAAAATGGTGCAGAAATCATGAACTACCTCATCTGTTGTGCCTTCGAATTTAAAACGGTTTTAAATTGCAATTGTGGTTGTACTGCAATATGAAAAATTATGGGAAAATGTTATGGATGCGACCATAATTGTTGTTGTGATATGGTTGTAGAGGCCACCGCAACAGTAATATTGTAGCCACAATTGCAGTTGCAAATCACAATTTAAAACTGACACAGAAGATTCATTTTCTTTAATTTATTTCCTCTTCTTTATTCTTCTTATATTTATATTTTTTGTATATATAATAAGCAATTTTTTTTTTTCATTTTTCATTTCTTTAGCATCTCCATGTGTTTGAAGTTTTCATTGAGCTGCTATTTATTTACTTACATACATGGTTGCTTAATTTGCTAGGGAATACCAGGGAAGCCACTGAATGAAGAAGAAGTAAGTGTCATCCACGAGAGGCTTCTTAGGGCTAATACAAAAGATTACGGAAGATATGATCCCTCGCCATCTTTCTCTAAGCCTCCGTACAAGCTCATACCAAATTGAATGAACGTTCAGTATAATATATGAGTCTGAGAAGTTAGTATTGGAGGGAGTGGTACCATAAATAATGTCCACTGTTTATCTTATTGTAATATATGTATGCCAAATATATTATAATATAGAAAGAGAAATACTTATCCAAAAGCCTTGAAACCCTAATAATATGTTTTGTAAAATAAGTATATAGATATATTACAAAGATGTACGTGTGTTTTATTACTAGCTCTAGTTTGAGGTATATGTCAACATATATATGTGAACTTGGTAGTGTCATACATACATATGTAAGACCGTGAATCGGTGTTTTCTCATCTATGTATGAATAAAACATATAATTAAGAGATTATGTACGGTTGCTGTCTCGAGTGGCTTCACTTGTGATTTTCAAGCATGATTTTCTAGATTCAGGATAGGCATAATAATGAAGATAATTGAGATTTGAATAGATATACAATCATTTGATAGTATCACTTTGGGACAATAGCATTAGTCTGGAGTTATATATATCATTATAAAGTATCTATAGAACATTTTTTACTCTGGAGAAATGTTAGGTTGGCGTCAAATACCGTAAATATTATTATAAATTATTAATAATGGCTGACATATGATTGTGTAGAAAGTGTTCGGAATATACCTTTTTATTTTAAGCAAAATGAAATGTGTACAACATTTTTTACAATATTCTTATAATATAGACAATAAATAAATAAAGTGGTGCATCCATTTCAATTTTTATTTTTTCGAGCCCACCAACTTATTCATTCATTTATTTATTTATTTTGCCTGCTATGTTATGAGTATGTATTATAAAAATATTATACATATCATTTTTTCAAGAGATATAGTACGTGTACTCACAAATTAAAATTTATTATCTCATAATACCAACATAAAATATTATGGATTTAACTTTAGAGAATGTGTCATATACTTTTGTCCTATAAACTCTCTCTTCTTGAGTGCAAAACTTTTGTAGAATTTTTTACAGAATATATGTACCCATGTTAGTTGTTTGTTTGAGTATCTATACTAATTAACCATGATATAGGGAATGGATCATCTCTTACCATTGATATGGAATCCACAACGTCACCTAATCAACATATGATGATCAGATTATATGAGAGTTGAGAAATGATTAAGGTACAATAAAACTACACAACGATATTCACTACAAGAAAACATAGTATTATCACAAATCATTTATGTTGAAAAAGACATGTTTAGTCGTTAAAAATATAATTTTTAACATCAATTTAATCATTAAAAGGAGTTGAAAAAAATATCATTAGAGAAAGATATTTTAACACAATGTGATCATTAAAAATACTTATCAATCTTTTTTAACAATTATTGACCCTTAAAAATACTTGTAATTTTTTGTTAGGCGAAATACTCTCATTTTCCTTGACGAGTATAAACATTGACAACTGTGTCTCGACTTTTGGCATGATAAAATTACATTTACGATAATAATGATTGTCAAAATTTCTTCTTCTTTTTTTCTAAATGTTATACCTTGAAAATATTTTACTGTTAATATTTTTCTATTCATAGCATGGAACAAAATTACTCGATACGCAAATATAAAAGATTGTTTCAATTAGGTAGACAACCAAATATCAATTTATAACACGTATGAATTTTTAACAAAGTACAAGCAATCACATGTTCTTGTAGTATAGTAAGAACAAAATAAAAGTAAGTGCTTCTCCTTCTCACACTTCTCTAGAACCTATATATATAACCTAACAAAACAATGTCAATATGATCTATTGTGTTTGGAGTTTGAGGCTATCTACATTAATTAATTTTGTTTTGTTTCAGTTGATCTATTGTTTCCTTGATACTTTTGTAGAGACGGGCTCAAATTTTATCCACAATTTTGATCTCCTTACAGTGAGAAATAAAACTGATTAGAATGTATAATAAATTTATTTGAGAATAAAGAACCAACTTACGATAATGCATGGTTGTCAACCAACAAGGCTTCCACTAAGTTAAGAAGCTAAAGTTGTGCATTCACATAAATTAAATAGCCTTATGGCGGTCCAATTAGTCTAGTCAAGTCTAGTTTTGATAAAATATTCTGCATCAGTGCATTTACTTAAAGTAAGCTAATTAAGCTTGACAAAGAGCACAACCAAATCAGCTTATGAAGCAAGTACTTACTTTAACTGCTGATAGAGAATATATACATACTACAGAGTTTCCAGCTCAGTGAAATCAAACTTTTCTTTAATATAACTACAAGAACAAGCGAAGGAGTATAATAAAGGACTAATACCAACTTTTTTATGAGATCACTAGTTAATTAAATGCATTCTACTGTGAAAAACTATATGGATGAAGAAAGATAGAATCAATAGGAAAAGCATAGCAGAATAAAGATCCTACAAATAAATATGCAAAAGACAGAAGATTGGCCTATTTCAATCCCTCAATTTTCAATTTCATAATTCTGAAAAGAATAATCAATGTGGATGTGGTGTTTACCATTTTCCCCTACTTTCAATGAATTTAACAGTAACAAGTTCCCCATGTTCTTGTCTTTGATCAACTTAGCCGCTCCTTTTGAAATTTGATTTTATCATTTTAACTTCTCTGTTTTTATATTTATGAAAATGCTACATGTGAGTGAATGCAAAAGTTGCCTATTATAACTCTTTTATCACTGATTTTGCATAAAATCACCTCTATTTTTCTTATATTTCATATCAAGCTCTATTTAAATAATAATATCATACTAAAAATAGAGAAGAAAACTTGTCATCCCAATGGGATGATCATCAAATGATGGAATACTGACAGTTAGAATCATGGGCAACCTTCCCTCAAGTATTTGTTGAAGGATTCCTGCCATATGATCCACTTTCTTCTTTTGGATTCTTAGAGTTTTATTGATAGATCACAAACTAAAGAAGGATTAGGATCCCATAATTGCGTGAGGTCACACACTAGCCCTATATCCACGAACTCTTCCATGCCATCGGGCCCAAATACTTCCACCATCACCTCATGCTCATTGAACTCCAACAATCCATCATTGACTTGATATGATAGTTCTTTATTTTGATCTTGTAAATCAAATGAAACCAAGTCAACATGTTATATTATACTAGAATTTTAAAGTTCAAACTCGTAAATGTAACAAATAGATAGACACCTTAAAAATAAAATATTTATAGTTTTACAAGATTAATGACAATTTAACCATAAGAAGTCATGAACAGAGGCTTCGTGAGATTAATACACTTGAAAGTGGCTGCAAATTATCTTAAGAACTCCACTGTGAGGTAATTGATTATGCTTTGGCACAACCAATCACTTTTCTGTAATGCACTTTATTACTTAATAACTTTGAATTAAACTTTGTGCAGGCAAAGTTCCATATTTTGATCAACTAGATCAAATTTTACTGGATGACAATTTCGCTGTTCTATATTGTGTTGCCGTGTTAGAGAAAAGTTTTACAATACTTTTATGGTTTATAATTTCTTATAAGTTTATCTTGAGTTTCATCATTGCAAGTTTCTCCATCAGCTCTTACATGTGTAACTTCCCAAAGAAGAAGGCGGCTTATTTTTTGTCTCGTTTGCTCAAATTGTCATTCACAAATATATATAAATTGTTAATATAATGAAGAATACATATTTTTAAATTAAAATACTAAATTAAATAAACTTATACCACCTCGTCATCCCTTTGTTGGGCACCCTTGGAATAGTAGTATGGATGATGGTGATTGCAACTCAAATTCATCTTCTTCTTTTTTTGCTCATTTCCTAATAATCAAAAGGTAAATCAATATGTTAATAACTCCACAAAATAAATTAAAATAGCATGTGTAAACATTATAAGCATTTCTTGATGGACATACATGAATCAAAGTAAAATGAAAAATAAACATCAAGAGCACAAAAAGGTACATATTGATTTAAAAAACAAACATTTATTTGCAAGTAAAATTGAAATTGGTAAATTAAAATCTATCAATCTTCTGTTGGGTTTAGGCTCCCTTCCTAGGTGGAGAATGGCCCAAAGTGAGCAAACCCACTTATCTAAAAGAGAGGAGTCAATTAGGGTACTAGAAGAGTGCTGATTTGTATAAAAAATTGTAGCCACAGAGAGAGAGAGAGAGAGAAACTCGACCTCCACTCTTTCATTTTTTCGGCTTTTGCAAAGTCGTCCACCGTTGGATCGGGTTGAAATTTTAACAGCAAGTTCCTGATAGGTGGCTCTTCATCCTAAACGGTTATATTGTCAAGGCGAGGGCTAGATTGGGAGATATTGATCTTGCATAGTAGCTCTATTCTTGTTTGAAGAACCATTTCTCTAACGCAACATGTCATTGTAAATCAGCGTTTGTGAAGTTGTTCACTGTTGGATCAAGCTGAATTTGACAATAGGTTCTTGATATCTGATTCTTCATTTTGAACGGTTGGATCGTCAAGGCAAGGTCTGGAGTTTGAGATATCATTCCACACAGTGGTTCTATTCTTGTTTGGAGAATCATCTTTCTAATGCAACCTGTCACTGTAAATCAGCGTTTATGAAGTCGTTCGCCAAGATCGAGATGAAACTTTGATAGTAGGTTTTGGATGTCTAATTCTTCATTCTGAACAATTGGATCGTTGAGACAAGGTCTAGATTACGAGGTACTAGTCTCAGAAAAAAGCTCCATTTTTGGGGTATTTCTCATCTTCCTTGTTCTCAATTTTAAGTATTGGTATTTGGTTGGTTTAGGTTGTTGTTAGCACGATTTGTGGATTTATTTGAGACTCTCTTGTACCTGTTTTGATTAAAATGGAGCTATTTCTTTGGTTTAGATGACCCGTGATTTTCGTCTCTCATATTGAGGAAATTTTTCCACATTAAAAATCTTGGTACCTTGTTCATATTATTTTAATTTATTGTGTGTAGATTGTTGCCATTATTTTACTGCCATTATTGCTCCTCTTATTCTTGCAAGTATGGAATTGTGTGTTTATTTCCCAACATTTGGGATCAGAGCCCATTCTTGGGCATTATTGATTGTAGCTTGCTTGAATGATAGAGGCAAATACAAATAGAATGGTGTCCTTGAATGGCAGTAATTATCATATATGGAAAGGCAGGATGAAAGATTTGTTGTTTGTTAAAAATCTGCATATGCTTGTGTTTGCTTCACAAAAATCAGAGTCAAAAAATGAAGAAGAATGGGAATTTGGGCATCAACAAGTTCGTGGTTTTATTCGAAAATAGGTAAAAGATAATGTTTATAATCACATTGCTAATGAGACTCATGCTAGAACTATGTGAAAAAAGATTGAATCCTTGTATGCTTCGAAGTCTAGGAACAACAAGTTGTATTTGTTGAGCATGTTGCTAAATATGAAATACAAGGAAGGGTCTTCCATATCTGATCATTTAAATGGGTTTCAAGGAGTTTTAGATCAGTTGTCAAGCATAGGAATCAGGTTTGAAGATAAGATTCAAGGACTTTCGTTGCTAAATACTCTACCAGATTCTTGGCAAACATTTCGTATATCTCTTGCTAATTCTACTCCTAATGGTCTGGTAACCATGCAACTTGTCAAATGTGGTGTCTTGAATGAAGAAGTGAGAAGGAAGACTCAAGGTTCTTCATCTCACTCAGAGATGTTGGTTATAGACAATAGGGGGAGAAGTCAAAACAAAGGCACAAAGGGTAGAGGTAAAAGCATAAGCAAGCCCATATCAAGGTACAAAAATGTTGAATGTCATTACTGTCATAAAACAAGACACATCCAAAAGCATCGCTTTCTTTGGAAAAAGGAGAACAAAGGAAAGCAAGAAAAAAAACAACACAATAATGATTATGTGTCTATTACTACATCAAATGATCTTCTCATTATAGTTTATGAGAATATGATTAATATAGTATCTGATGAGTCTGACTGGATAATTGACAGTGGCACCTCAATACATGTCACACCAAAGAAGGAATTCTTCATATCTTATACTTCAGGTGACTATGGAGTGCTAAAGATGGGCAATGATGGCTTGGCCAAGGTGACTGGTATAGGAGATATTTGTTTAGAAACTAATGTTGGAATGAAGTTTTTGTTGAACGATGTTAAACATGCTCTAGATGTTAGCTTAAACTTGATTTCGGTCAGAAAGTTTGATGATGAAGGTTATGTTAGCACCTTTGGCAATAGTCAATGGAAGCTTACTAAAGTCAACTTGATAGTGGCTCAAGGAAAGAAGACCTCAAGTCTGTATGTAATGAAATTCACAATTTCAAAAGGCATTTTGAATGCAGTTGAAAGCAAAGAAGCTTCTGAATTATGGCATAGAAGGATTGGTCACATCAGTGAAAAAGGACTCAATTGTTTGGCTAAAATGGATGTACTTTCTTATTTGAAAAATGTAGAGTTGGAGAAATGTTCTCATTGCATGGCCGGAAAACAAAGAAGATTATCCTTCAAGAAGCATTCTCCTTAAAGGAAATCAAATTTCTTGGAGTTGGTGCACTCTGATGTTTGTGGTGCTCTTTACTTTGTGACATTCATTGATGACCACTCAAGGAAGCTTTAGGCTTATGCTTTGAAGGCTAAGAACCAAGTCTTGAAGAAGTTCAAACAATTCCAAGTAATGGTTGAGAGGCAAACAAGTAAGAAGTTTAAATGCATTCTTATTGATATTGGTGGTGAATATTGTGGACTATTTGATGAGTATCATAAAGAGAAGGCACTAGGCATGAAAAGACACCTCCTAAAACACCTCAGCTAAATGGTTTGGAGGAGAGGATGAATAGGACATTAATTGAAAGAGTAAGGTGTATTCTTATTGAAGCAAAGCTGCCTAAGCATTTCTAGGGAGAAGCATTACTTATAGCTATACATGTGATTAATCTAAGTCCTACAATTGCTTTGGATAATAATGTTCCAGATAATATGTGGTTTGGAAATAATGTCTCTTATGATCACTTAAGAGTTTTTGGGTGTAAGGCATTTATTCATGTTCCAAAGGATGAAAGATCTAAGTTGGATGTGAAGACAAAGTAATGCATCTTTATTGGATATGGTCAGGATGAGCTTGGCTATAGGCTCTATGACCCAATTGATAAAAAGCTTGTGAGAAGTCGTGATGTGATGTTTATAGAAGACCAAACCATTAAAGATATTGAGAAAGTGGAGAAAACTGAATCACAATATAGTACTGACTTGATCAACACAAATCCAGTCCAACCACCACATGCACAAGAACTAGCAGAGAATCAGGCCCAGGATCATATGCAAGAAGATGACCAGCAGATGGGAGATCGTATAGATGCTCCAACTAATGATGTTGTTGATCATTAGCATGAAAAACCTACAGATCTGCCTATTGCACTTAGGAGGTCTACAAGAAAGATACAACCTTCAACAAAGTATCCTTTTGATGAGTATGTGACCTTGATTGATAGGGGAGAACCTTAATATTATGAGGAGGCTATGGATAATGACCAAAAGCAAAAATGGGTTGATGCTATGCAAGATGAAATGCAAGTCTTGCATGATAATAAGACATTTGAGCTTGTGAAATTGCCTAACAGTAAGTGAGCTTTCGCAAAACAGGAGGATATATAGGTTAAAACATGTAGGAAATTCTTTTTCCCCAAGGTATAAAGCTAGATTAGTGGTTAAAGGCTTTAGGTAGAAAAAGGGCACTGATTACGATGAGATTTTTTCTATTGCTATCAAGATTTCCTCTATCAAGACCATTTTGAGTTTGGCTACAAGCCTTGATTTAGAGATAGAGTAGATGGATGTAAAACCTGCTTTCCTCCATGGTGATCTTGAGGAGGAAATCTACATGGAGCAATCTAAAGGTTTTAAAGCAAAAGCAAAAAAAAGATTATATGTGCAAACTCAAGAAGAGCTTATATGGCTTGAAGCAAGCTCTGAGGCAATGGTATAAGAAGTTTGAGTCTGTAATGGGAGAGCAAAGCTATAAGAAGACTACTTCAGATCATTGTGTTTTCATTAAACAGTTTGCTAGTAATGATTTTATTATCCTTTTGTTGTATGTTGATGACATGCTTATTATTGGTCAAAATGCTTCTAGAATTGATGGGTTGAAGAAGCAACTTGGGATGTCATTTGCAATTAAGGATCTCGAACCAGCGAAGCAAATTCTTGGTATAAGAATCATCCGGGATAGAAAGAAGAAACTTTGGTTGTCACAAGAGAAATACATTGAAGCCGTGCTGCAAAGGTTTCAAATGGAGAGCACCAAGGCTGTTAGTACTCCTCTTGCTACACACTTCAAATTGAGTTGCAAGCAAAGTCCATTGAATGAAGAAGAGAAGAAAGACATGGAGATAGTTCCATATGCTTCAGCCATGCGTTGTTTGATGTATGCTATGGTATGTACTAGACCAAACTTAGCTCATGTTATTAATAGTGTTAGCCGTTTTCTTTCAAACCCAGGAAAAAGAGAATTGGAATGCAATGAAATGGATTCTAAAATATCTCTGTGGTACTTCTAGCTTGAAGTCATGTTTTGGAAATGAGAAGCCTTTTTTAGTTGGTTACATTGAATCAGACATGGCAGGAGATGTTGACTCTAGAAGGTCTACTTCAAGTTATTGGATTACATTTGGAGGTGGAGCTATAGCTTGGCAATCTAAGTTGCAAAAGTATGTTGCTTTATCAACTACAGATGCTGAGTTCATTGCCATTATCGAAGTGTGGAAGGAGATGCTTTGGATGAAGAAGTTCTTACAAGAGGTTGGTTTTACTCAAGAGAAATATGTGTTATTTTGTGATAGTCAAAGTGCTATACATCTTGGTAAAAACTCAATTTTTCATTCAAGGTCCAAACATATTGATGTAAGGTATCATTGGATACGTGATACTTTGAGTGCTAAGTTGTTGGAACTTGAAAAGGTTCACACTGATGAGAATGGTTCAGATATGACGACAAAATCTTTTCCAAGATGGAAGTTTGAAGCTTGTTGTTTAATTGACGGTTTGACGGTTACCTCTACATAGTTGTGAGGGGGAGATTTGTTGGGTTTGGGCTCCCTCCCTATGTGTAGAAAGGCCCAAAGTGAGCAAACCCAGTTATCTAAGAGAGATGAGTCAGTTAGGATACTAGAAGAGTGCTCATTTATAACAAAAATTGCAGCCACATAGAGAGAGAGAAAGAGAGAGAAGAGGAACTCAGCTTCCACTCTTTCATTTTTTTCTTGCATAAACAGTCATCATAGATCAGTGTTTGTGAAGTCGTCCATTGATGGATCAGGATGAAATTTTAACAGCAGGTTCTCTTCATTCTGAATGGTTGCATCGTCAAGCCGAGGTCTAATGTGTGAGATATAGATCTTGCACAGTAGCTCTGTTCTTTTTGGAGAACCATTTCTCTAATGCAACCTATCACTGTAAATCAGTATTTGTGAAGTTGTTCACCGTTGGATCAAGCTGAAACTTTGACATTAGGTTCTTGATATATGGTTCTTCATTTTGAACAGTTAGATCATCGAGGCAAGGCTCGGGGTGTGAGATATCAATCTCGCACAGTGGTTCTGTTCTTATTTGGAGAGTCATCTTTCTAATGTAACCTGTCACTGTAAATTGGCATATGTTAAGTCATTCATCGTTGGATTGGGCTGAAACTTTGATAGTAGGTTTTGGATGTCTGGTTCTTCATTCTAAACGGTTGGATCGTTGAGACAAGGTCTAGATTAAGGTACTAGTCTCGGACAACAGCTCCATTTTTGGGGTATTTCTCATCTTCCTTATTCTCAATTTTAAGTATTAGTGTTTGATTGGTTTAGGTTGTTATTAGCACAATCTATGCACTTATTTGAGACTCTCTTGTACCTGTTTTCATCATAGTGGAGCTATTTTTTTTTTATCTGAACGACCTGTGGTTTTTGTCTCTCACATTGAAGGAATTTTTCCATGTTAAAAATCTTGGTCGTATTGTTTTAATTTATTGTGTATAGATTGCTGTCATTATTTCACTGCTATTGTTGCTCCTTTTATTCTTGCAAGTAAGGAATTGTATGTTTATTTCCCAACATCTTCATCACAACATAAGTCCACGAGATACTCACAATAATCTTTTGTCATTTCTGATGGCACTTTATGTCTCGCAACTTATGGGTCTTCATATGCTTCAAAATAATTCTTTAGTTGGTGTTAATAGTTCTGGAAAGAAGCATTTATTTGTTCCCATACTCAATTCTTTTGACCTCCCACCTTGGATTTTTCCTGTTAAAATGAACGTGTGTGTGTGTATACATGTCAAAATTATTATTCATTTTATTAAAAAAAATACCAATAAAATTATAAGTATGAACTAATTCAAGCATTTTTATCCTCTTTTTATCTGGGATTTCAACCCGTTCCTTCACCTTTAATGGTGCATTTGTTATATCAGGGACTAGATCAATGCATCTTGACTTTAATAACTTCGTATTTGGGTCCACTGGCCAATTATGTCACCATTTCATGTCAAGCCTTTTACCATGCAGCAACTTAGACAATCCAAGGTTTCAAGTAGGTCTTTTCCTTTGTGTTGCAATAGAATCCATTTAAATGATAAAATATAAAATATACATAAACACCCAAATGGATAAAAACATTAAAGCAAAGGATTTCATGAGAAATCAGACTAAAGGGACATCAACAAGCAAGCAATAGAAAACAAATATATTGATTGCTGAAAGTAAATGTTATATAATAAAACATCTTCTCCATGAAAGTCATCATCGTTTCCAACTTAATCAGCATGTGCTTTAGACTTATGACCAAATGAGGAATTATGTTGCCTTCTAACTTGTGAGTGACTTGATGCAAAATTTGCATTAATTCTATTTGACACTCGTTCATGAAGCCCATTGCTTCTTCCAAAAGCAACACTACTAACATTTTTGCTGTTCGTTGCACCTTTGTGTTTAGTATGACCATCTTTAAAGTACTTGGCTAAAACAATTTGGTTACATGTCTGACAACAACAAATATCATTTAGAATTTAACAGCACAACATTGCTCATAGCAACATAAAAACAAAAAGTAAGTAACCATATATAACAGAACTAAGCAAAATTAAATACTTGAAGCCTATTGTCTTCTTTTGAATGCTTTAATCTTTTAATATTTTCTGCAATATTTAAATGGCTTGAATCTTCTGTCTCAATTCCATGATAAATAAAATTTCATGAACACTAATGAAATATGAGCCACAAGCTATAAGTATTCAACACAAAAGTGGCTCCAGCAAAAGCGGCACAAGCTATAACGATTATAAGTAGTCACATATTCATAGGTTTATGTTTGGAAATTTTACTACTAATTTGTTGCGCAGGAAAACACAAAAAATGGTAAAACAGAGAATTATATTTTATATTAAGATATATAAGAATCCATTAACTCACTTGTCCTTTTGCAAATGTCTCTGCTCCACCAAATGCTACATATCTTGTAAGAGAAGATGCAGTGCGAGACGTGGTTGGAATCGTGCCTTCAAAAATATTTTACTTTTCAACTCAAACAAAGTCTATCAAGTTTTTAAATTTGAAGGCAATGGAAAAAATAAGTTAATTACTTTTTGAAGTGTTCAGAAACTTAATAAAGCTTCAGAATATATGTTTAAACAAATATAAATGCTTAACTAAAATCAATAAAACCAGTAATCAAAGAGATAGGGAGAAGAGAATATCACTCAGATAATTTTTATATTGGTTAAACCATCACTACCCACATATAGTTCTCAACAAATATGTTGAGTTCCATTATCTACCATTTTCTCAACCCAAGAAAATAGATATTCTTTTTAATAGATTTCTCAAGCTATCTACAATAAGCTATTTTTATAATCAATCCTGACTCACATTTAGTGAATTTGTAAAGTTTGTATAAAATTAAGTGGAGATAAATGGACCTCATTCCATCAACTCTTTATAAGTTTCTTCCCTCAAATTGGGAAGAATGTGATGGAACACAAATTATCCAAACAATAGAGTGAAGTAATTATTTTACTTTATTCTATTATACTCTATTCCGCTCCATCATATTCCGTCAATCCAAACGTGCCCCTAATCAAACATTTGGTTAAAATACTTACACCTTGTTAGGTCCTTCACATATTTAAAAGTGGTTTGCACAAAATAAAATAAAAAAAATAAAACTATGTAAAAGTGTCCAATTTTAATTTTCTCTTTTAAACTAATTTTATATCATTTAGCCACAAGTCCACTGATCACTTTGTTATTCTATATTTACTGGTCTAACTAATGAACCTATTTTATATTAAGATTTTACTAATGATTGCCCTAAGGAGTGGGTGCATTAAAATACTTAAAAACTTGTTTTGATTTCTTAAGGAGTGTCTTCGTTGGAAAAATCTTTTATATAATTAAGCTTCACACAAGTCCACTTTGTTATTCTATAATTAGTAATTTTATATTAGAAAACTCTATTTCGCTGGTCAATAACACTATCACAGCTTGAGCTTTCAACGGATCAAGAATGCAGATTCAGTTCCTTCATGCTTGACATGTTCTCTACGTGGAGGCACATAAGAGAGGATCATAATGTACATATACAGCTCGGCCAGTCATTTTTCCAAAGGAAAAATAAATAATAAATTAATAAATAAAATTGTCAACAAGCTTGTAGGCAGCCGTCCAACATTAACTTCAGTGTGATAATGATATATATTGAATGTTTAGTATTTCATCTGCTTTCCTGTTCCTCCTTCTCTACCAAGATGCTTGCAACTCCTATTAACCAAAATTAAAAAGTTTAAAAAGCTAAATGGCTTGTGTGTTGAATGACATATCTCCAAGAGGAGATTTTGCATAGTCAGCCTATTAAGGTGGATTGTATTCTACTCAATATTACTAAATAGAGAAGAATCCACCTGATGCTCCATGACTAAGCAAGAATTTCTCTATCACCTACGGTATTGTTTAATCCAACATAGATGGTCCCACCTAGTTTAAAAAGGATATATATATATATATAGTTATTGTTGATTATGTAAGGAATGATACTGAATCAGTTAGAACAGAATTAGCAGGAGTTACCTGTCCGAGTTCCTATAACATTCAGATTCCGCCAGCATGCTCCAATTCCAGAACTAACAGTTTGGTGCAACAAATCCAAAGTGGTTACTAGGTAGGGTGGATAATAAAAAAGGCGTCTTTTGACTTGTTCAAATCAATTATTTTTCACCATGGTTTGTTTTCTCTTTTGTTAATGCTAAATAAAGGCAAAAACAACATGTCACATACCAGAATTCCCAAAGCAAAATGCTCCTTCCCACAATATATGCCTAATTATAGGAGGGGGAATAGAAAGTCCTTTCAGCCTTGTCATCCCTTCCTTTTTTCTCCTCTAAAGAATGAACCCCTTATAGGGATCAAAAACACCCTTTTTCTCAGGATTCTTTTTTTCTTTCTTGCCTCTCTAATTCTAAATTCAGAACCTCCTCCTCCTCACACCTCACCCCAGGGGGTAATGGGGAAGATAGGAAAAAGACACAAGAACTTAGTGCAAGATTTTCTATCATCCTTGTCATCATCTTCTTTGATGGCTATCCTCCTGGTCATTATCCTCTTGGCTTTCCCTGCATTCTCAGCAGGCCTTGGTGCCTTCATCCCAAAAGACAACTTCCTCATTGACTGTGGTGCACAAAATGCAGCCACCCTCCCTGATGGAAGACAATTCAAATCAGACCCACAGGCCAATTCCTTCTTGCAAGCCAATGATGAATATAAGGTCTCTGCAGAGGGTGACAATGTCCCTAGCCCCATATACTCAAATGCAAGGATCTTCATTCAGGAGGCTAAGTACTCCTTCCATTTGGTTCAGCCAGGATTTCATTGGATCCGCCTTCATTTATACCCCTTCAAAAACAATGTCTTTGATCTTCAGAAGGCTACTTTTTCTGTCTATGCAAATGACATTGTTCTTCTCCACAGCTTCAATGTTAATAACAATGACAAGGCAATCCTCAAGGAATACCTCATCAATGCAACTGACCCTCAACTCACCATATCCTTCATTCCCTTGAAGAACTCAGCTGCATTCGTCAATGCCATTGAGGTTGTTTCGGCCCCGGATAACCTGATCTTTGACAACGGCGAGAGCCTGTTCCCGGTCGGGGAGTTTTCCGGCCTGTCAAACTATGCTTTCCAGGTGGTGTACAGGCTCAACAATGGAGGGCCTCTGATCACCCCATCAAATGATACCCTTGGAAGGACATGGGAATCTGATGAGCCTTTCCTCACAAACAAGAACTTGGCAAAGAGTGTCTCAGTGGCTACCAGCACCATTAAGTTCCCTGCTAACACACCAACAATCTCTCCTCTCATTGCACCTCAAACTGTGTATGCCTCTGCCACTGAGATGGGTGATGCTGGCGTCAACCAGCCAAATTTCAATGTCTCATGGAAATTTGATGTGGACACTTCTTTTAGTTACCTTGTTAGGTTGCATTTCTGTGACATAGTAAGCAAAGGGCTCAATGAACTCTACTTTAATGTCTATATTAATGGGAAAGTGGCAATTCCTAACTTGGATTTATCTGCTATTACTGGTGCCTTGTCAACCCCATATTACAAAGACATTGTGGTCAACGCAACATTGATGTCCGAGGGACTGACAGTTCAGGTTGGACCAGCAAATGCTGAGGGTGGAAATGGCAATGCAATTTTGAATGGTGTAGAGGTCTTGAAGATGAGCAACTCTGTGAAGAGTTTGGATGGAGAATTTGGGGTTGATGGAAAGAAGGAAGGTAGTTCTAACCGTAGGACAGTGGCAGCAGTTGGGTTTGCAATGATGTTTGGAGCCTTCGTGGGACTCGGTGCTATGGTGATCAAGTGGCACAAGAGGCCTCAAGACTGGCAAAAGAAGAACAGCTTCTCTTCATGGTTACTTCCTGTGCATGCTGGTGACACAAGCTTCATGAGCAAGAACTCAATGGGGAAGAGCAACTTCTACTCCTCATCAATGGGATTAGGCCGGTTCTTCTCGTTTGCCGAGTTGCAGGAAGCAACCAAGAACTTTGATTCAAAGGCCATTATTGGTGTTGGTGGATTTGGCAATGTCTATTTGGGTGTGATTGATGAGGGGACACAGGTGGCTGTTAAGAGAGGAAACCCGCAATCAGAACAAGGCATCACAGAATTCCAGACCGAAATCCAAATGCTGTCCAAGCTTAGGCACAGGCATTTGGTGTCCTTGATTGGATATTGTGACGAGAATGAGGAGATGATCCTGGTTTATGAGTACATGCCTAATGGACATTTCAGGGACCATCTTTATGGAAAGAACTTGGCTCCTCTTTCTTGGAAGCAAAGGCTGGAGATCTGCATTGGAGCCGCGCGCGGTCTGCATTACCTTCACACTGGCACAGCACAAGGAATCATTCACCGCGATGTTAAGACCACCAACATTTTGCTTGATGAGAACTTCACAGCCAAGGTCTCCGATTTCGGCCTATCGAAGGATGCTCCTATGGGGCAGGGTCATGTTAGCACTGCAGTGAAGGGAAGCTTTGGTTATCTTGACCCTGAGTACTTCAGGAGGCAGCAACTGACAGAAAAATCTGATGTTTACTCATTTGGGGTGGTCCTCCTTGAGGCACTATGTGCAAGGCCAGCAATTAACCCTCAGTTGCCAAGAGAGCAAGTGAACTTGGCTGATTGGGCAATGCAATGGAAGAGGAAAGGGTTGCTTGACAAGATCATTGACCCTCTCCTCATTGGCTCAATCAACCCTGAGTCCATGAAGAAGTTTGCTGAGGCTGCTGAGAAGTGCTTGGCTGAGCATGGTGTTGATAGGCCCTCAATGGGAGATGTGCTTTGGAACTTGGAGTATGCATTGCAGCTTCAAGAGGCTTTCACACAAGGAAAACCTGAGGATGAGATCACAAAATCCACCACTTCTGTTCCTACCACAACTTCTCCAGTAATCACACCTTCCAACACCTCTGATGATGATGAACACCACCAAGTTGCTAGTCCAGAAGAAAACAGTGATAACCGTCCAGCTGGAGTGCAAGGCATCGATGACCATTCTGGGACTGCAGTTTTTGCACAGTTCAGTAACCTTAATGGCAGGTGAAAGTGAAACCTCAAAATTCAGTTCCATATGAATGGTACCAATAATTTGGTCGTGTCAAGGAGGTGTTATAGAAACTTCTTTTCCTGAAAGGTTTGTGGCCAAAATATTTCCCGTGTAATGGTGTGAGACAACTTTATGCTATTTCTATTTTGTTGTGGGAGTATTGTGTTTCATAGTAGCAAACATCTGTGTCAGTTATGTAATACGATTAACCGTACTGGTGTACAAAAAGGAAAAAAAAAATGCAGTCAGTACCATTAATCATTTGGTCTTATATAATTGAATTGTAGTATTTGCTATGTAAGTTTTAGAGAGTTAATTTGTAGGGACATGTTCAAAGAAACTAGCTACTTGCAGCTAGTGAATTGACTATAAATTTGTATGCAATAGACCAGGAACTGTAGAGGAACCCCTTTTTTTTTTTTTGTGTTTCGTTATAGAAAATGGCTCTTTTTTTTTTTTTTGACATTTGGGAAGGAGATCGTTAATGTCCAAGCGGCACCTGCAAGAAAACTACAAAAATTCCACAGAAGCGATGGTTCTGAACGAGATTGAACTTAATGTGGCGTTTAGAATCCAACAATTTCAATCGTGGTTTACTTTTATATGTCATGCTCATGCGAGATTGTTGAATTATCTATTAATACTTTTAGAATTTCCATAGATGTTAGGATCCAGATTTTGAGGTGAAAATTAAATGTAGAAGTCTTTGGGGTCTCTTTGGTTTAAAGATTCATTTCCTATTTTGGATTAGTTTCTGTTTTTCACGATTTTGTAAAAAAAGCTGGTTAATATTACAAAATCTCATTTTTCAATTTTCGTCTCTAATATTTATTATTCCTTTCACAAAATCTAAAAGCATGTTGAAAACTAAACTTTTCTGAACCCAAACACACCCTTAATTTTCCTCTTGAATTCTAAGCAACTGATGACCATTCTTCAACAGGATTGCACGCACTTCCTGTATGTGCTTTGCTATAGTAGCACTGTAGCTTGCTTTTTTTTAAAAAAAAGTTTGCATTCATATGAACAATTAAATACAGCTGAATTTTATCTAAATTACCTCACCGGAGTCATATGGCAACAATGATTCATCAAAAAACATTGCTACATGTGAAAAGTAGCACCCTGTTTGTGAAACTTGAGATTTTTTTTCAAATCAGAAAATGCGGAGAAAGCATCATCTATTTGAGTGTTTATCATTTGTCACATTGAGATTTAACAACCAAGTCTGCCGTCAGTGTGCACAAATTAAAACAGTCCTCATACTTATGAGAAATGCTAGATCCTACGTGCTTAGAAATTCTCCTAATTGAAATTTCACTCACATCTATTAATTAGTTTTTGAATATTTTGTAAATTATAACTCATGTTATTGTGACTGAAACTTTAAATTAGGAGAATTTTAAGTATTATTAAGAAGATATAAGGTTTGTTTGGATTTCCTTCTCAATTTTTTTAATTTAAAAATACTTTTTTATAAAAATAAAAGATATTTTATGTTTGGAGGTAACATTAATTTATGTTTGAATATAATATTAAAATATCTTTATTTATTATCAAACATCTTTTTTATGTCATGAAAAAATTCCAAAAGAGAGAAATTATAGCTTCTCAAAAAAATGTTTCTTTGTTTTACATTTTTTTTTAGTGATTATGGTTTTATTTAAAAATTTACCTAAACCTACAAAAAAACACACAAAAAAATTATAAAAGAAATATTTTTTTTTTTATCAAGATAACATATATCGTCACTCATATCCGAAAGGTAACCCTCACTTTGGAACTGATCCACCTCCCGTCTCCTTGTAACTGCTTCCGAGTCTTTTCTGCATCTGCTAATAGTAATAGTGAATTAAATTCAGTAATAAAGTTAGTGAATTAAATTCAGTCAACCAATTTTAAAGTTAAGAATTAACATCCAAGAAAGTTGTTAAAACAATTGCTTAACCTTGTCATTAATTATCCGTTTGAAAAACACCCTGCTGCGCCTTAATCGCGCTGTATATGCAAGGCAGTTTATTAGTAAAATGAGTAACCACGCAGTTTCGAATCTAAATATTTAGAACAGTGAAGAACGAAACTTCTTCACGTACCCGATGCTACTGCTACCCCAGTTCAACATTCACAGGCAGATGGGTCAAACCAAACAACACCCATTTATAACCTCGGATTTTCCTTGTTATCATGTTCTCTACCTCAGACATGTTCGTACAATTGAGTCTTCCGCGTCCATCTGGCAAATCTTCACTCCATGAAAAGAAGGTATACATTAAACACTGCCCTGGCGAAAGATATATCGTATTTCAGTGCTAAAATATACATATGACAATAACTGAATAGGATTCCATTCCAGTTTGCAAAACTTTGTTCACTAATCTCGAATGTGAGAAAGTCAATCTGTGAGGTCAGTGATCCTCTCACTGTTAGGCGTCAGCAAGAATAATACATACTGCTGCTACAATTTGTCAAGTACAGAGGAAAAAACAAGGCATGAATAATAGAGATTGTATCTATCCAAAGCAAAACACTAATAGCAGCAGAACCTAAAAACAACTATGGCCAAAAGAATCGCCAAACCTCCCTATCAATACAAAATTAGGATGTAAGAATTCTCCATATCTTAGATCATGCATGGACCATCACAATCTCCTCCTTTTAAAACCGTCTAAATCCCCATCGAGCATGACAAGATCATCTTCGTCGTCAATAACTTGCAATTCCTCGTGTTTCCTTGTTTCATCAGCAGCGTTTGAAATACTGGACTCATCATCAACTTTTCGTTTCTTCCCAGAAGAAACTAGAGCAATCTCAACATCCTTTTCAGTTTCCTTCTTTTCTGCTGCTGACACAGGCTGAGTCCATCCTGAGAGAACCATCCCATCAGGTTCTTTCTCTTCATCAAATTCCTCTCTGAGAATGAAATTACCAACAAATGGGGGGGAAAAAGCAACTTAGAACTGGAAGAAAGAAAAGATAAAAAGAATGAAAGAACATGGGAAGCAAAGGAAAAACAACTTCCCTGCCTGAAGATGAGGAAGAAAAAAATAAGAGTGGTTTTTGTGGTGTTTAGAGTGCATTTGGAAAAGATTTTTTTGGGGGAAAAATCAACTTATTCAAAAAAAAAAAAACCACATTTTGTATGTGGATAATTTTTTAAAAAATAATCAGAATCTCAATTTTAACAAGCAGCTTCTAAAAATGATTTGTTTTCAACTTTCAATTATATATAAAATTTACGTTTTTATAATCATTTTTTTTTAAAGCTGAAACACACAAACTTACTAAGGGCCTGGATAATAGTGATTATGACCTTTTTCAACTTTTTGGAAGTGAAAAATCACATTTTCGACTTTTTGTTCCAATTGGATATATAACTTATTATTTCCCAAAATGTCATTTTTAATATTTTTGGAGGAGTTAAAATATGTTACTTCTCAAGAAGCACTTGTTAAAACATTCAAAACAAGCACTTTTGCTACTAGGTATTTAAATACAGAATAACTTATTTATAAGTTACTTTTCAGGAGTTTCTTTCACATAAAGGCTTAAGCTATTTACCCAAATGGGCCCTAAGTTCCTTTATAAGTTTACAAGCATAAAAACCTGTGCTTGATGTTAATTTTGCAAACACATTCCTGCTGCAAATCCTGTACTGTCAGCAATGTACCACCAGTTACTGAAGAAGGAAGCTCAGCTAGCACCTGAAAATGCAAGAAAACTGGCTAAATAAAATATGTCATGTCAATTTCAAACCAAAGACAAGTAACGTACCTTTTCAAGGTTGGCTGCATAAATTGCAACCATGTCTTCCTCAACATCACCAGCTTCATAGAGAAGGGATTCAGGGCTCATAATAAGAGGAAGGTTCATCCCAAGCTTTGCCTTGACAATCTTTTCAACAAAGTCCTTCAACTTTGAGCGTTTTGTGTTTATTTCAAGCACCAAAGGTGTCTGTTTCCCACACAGATGATTGCGAGTGAGCATGTTTGTAACAGACTGAAGGAAAGAGGTGAGAAATTTGACAGACCTCAGAACAGACATAACAAGATTTGTTCGGTTCAAATGGCTCCACAGGCATAAGCAGCATGTTTCTTGATGGATGCTCCAGACAATACGTCATTCTTTGAGATGTCCAAATAAGATTAGTGAAAACATTGTAAAAAAGGCACCAACGTTAATGCTAACTCATTACCAAAAAAAAAAAAAAAGAACACGTTAATGCTAACTAGTAAATTACGCAGATTAGTGCAATAATAAATAATTCATTAAAGAAAGGAAAGAAGATGGAAGATAAGATATCATCCATACAGAAACTACAATTAAAACACGAAAAAGATATAAGATACAAAAAAATTAAGTCAAAATAAAAGAGCACTGCAGTCCATCAGTACATTTGTCAATGGTATTCCCCGGAAAAAATCACATGTTAGATTCCAAAAAGAGGCAGCAAAAATAATTTATCTAAAAGCTTGTGTAGGGACAAATTTTCCCTTGAAACCCATGCATTCTGCTCCAGCAAAATATGCATCACAGAGAGTATGCATTACCCATGCCTCTTTAAGGTTCTGAGCAAATTTCAGTAAATATCTTATTCAGTTTAATTTAACTATGAAAACGCACGACTTTAGAATTGACAGGAATGAAAATTATGAAGCATTCAAAGCAGAATACAAGCATACCAGATATAGTTCTTAGATCTAGCACCAACATGGTTATGCTAAAATCATTTTTTTTTTTCCTTCACCAAAAAAGTTGTAAATAGGTACATTTTCCTCAAGGCATCATTGATTAAAAGTGATTCTCAAACCTTAGCATACAGTAATTGAACCACTTCTACATCTTTTTCCACAAACAGTAGATGCCTAAGGAAACTACAGCTAACAGAAAATATAGAATATCTGTGAACAGGAGTCACATCATACCTGTAACTTTTAATGTCATGTTGTAGCACTTTGATTGCTTCAATGACAATCAACCCAGCAACAACAGCATTTGTTGTCGCAACAGCATGCACAATATTACCAGCAATTCCTTTAGCTTCAAAAAGGCTGTGCAGAGGAATGCCAAATGAAGCAGCCCGTATGTTTGCAGCTGCAGTAACAAATTCTACAGCTAACTGATCATCTTTATCAAAGCTCAGATTCCCAATATCCTGCTCAAAAATACATTTTGAAAGAAGCAACAATAAAAGGATCCACAGCTAAGTATCCAGATGAAGATATATAGATGATTTTAACATGCTAACAAAATCAAGACGAACGTCAAATCAGACCTTTTCCCTTTTTGTGAAAAATAGTCTCAGTGCTTCCAGAAATATTCTAGAATTTTCTCTAAGACTCCAGATATCCTGTGGGTTCTTCATGCCCAAAGATGCCATGGCAGAAACTGATAATACATCCTCAGATGCACAATTTTTGCCCATATTTCCATTCTGTTGGGCCAATTCGTCAGACAAGACATCTTTGCTGTATATAGGTCTTGGTCTATTGCGATTTTTCCATGTCTCTTCATTAGATAAAGCTAACTCAATGTTGTAGCCAAATACATGATCAAAGATTTTCATTCCATATTGTTCAATATCTTCGTCATTCTTCCGTTCAAATACATCGTCTACATTTTCTGATGAGCTGGCAGCATCACTTGATCGTACGTTTAAATCATTTTCCTGATTCTTATCTCCAAATAACTTTGCAAAAAGTAGGTCCTTCGCCCACACAATACAGTGAACAAACTGCCAAGAAAATATATATATATATATATAAAAGCAAAAAATTAAATGAAAATATAACTTATACTCATTAGCATTGAATAATTCAAATTGGAAATTGTGAAATCTAATGGCTTGGGCATAACAAACATCCATTTGTCAAAGATATAACTAACACCAGTCTTCAAATATCATTTCAAACAGTATCTCTTAATAGTCATCCATCAAGACACGACAATGCAAAATGATTCAATGCAATTCAAATAATCACACAACCTAAACTTTCTATGGATGACCTTAGGTCCTATGGCTTCATGTTTTTTGAAATTTTTTGTTTCCTGGACGCAACCTATTACTAACCTAGCAAAAGAAAATGATGAATCAAATGATTATGCAAAGTCCACATATGTTCAGTAACAAGTATTATCATATTCCCTCCGTTTCACTCCATCTGTCAAAAAACAAAAAAACCCATAAAGAAAACAATAAATGAATCTCGATAAAAGTACAACACTGTGTAATAGACAATATTACCCCAATTAAAATAAACATATTTTCATTGATGTAATTAATGCAATTAATTATGCTGAGGGTAGTACCGGTGAAAAAAAATTAATGCTTCCTTGATATTGCAAATGGATAGATGTTTTAAAACCAAAAAAATTCCAAAAATTGACAGATGGAGTGAAATGGAGGAAGTACCAAATATAACACTATTAACATAAAGATCCATATTCTATATGTTTGAAGGCCTATTATCTGATACAGCTCACATGAAAAGCCCCCTAAAATAGTCTTTCAAATGTTAATTCCTTCAGTGTGCAAATGCAATTAAACAAACATACCTTTGATGGGGTACTCGTAATCGTGCAAACTGGGTATGTCTTTGGAGCTGGTTTAGGCTGACATTCATAGCACTCTGTTCTTCCCTTGACATGTACAGTGACCTGTTTTCAAAGCAAACAATATCATAAATATATTGGAAAATCTGCAGCTTGGCATATCATAACAATTAACCCTAAAGATGCACAATGAGCCATCATGTTGAATCAGCAAATATCTTGAAATTTAGTATTAAACAAGTTTCGCATGCACTTTTATGGATCAGAAGACAGCAGGTGTTACAACATTGAAAGGATAAACCAGAACAAAAAGATCAGCAAATGAGATCTCAGACCTCAAATGTCATAACAGAACAAATTGAAACTAAAATGTATAATCATTAATTAATCAATTAATTCAAATAATTTAAATCACAATTTACTCTCAGATGATATATTAAAAAAAAGGATGAAGAAAACGTATTCTCCCAGACATCACTAGAAATCAAGCATGTGACTGTGATAAACAAGTTTGAAGATAAACATGCCACAATATTATTTTTCTTTCCCAATAAACTAGCCACGAGAAATGTACAAAATAAGTGATCAATTGGAGAAAACAACCAAAGTCAATATTAAGTCAACATATATACTTTTAAGCAAAAGCAGGAAAGAATTGCCATGCAGAAACTATTTTATAGTCCTCAAACACAACCTCTTGCTGGAAAGGGATATCACATATTAAGAAGCCAATAAATACAATTGAATTACCTGTCCAAGGAACCCAGTAGTTCCACTTTCAACCAGAGGAACATCAGCAGCCAAGCACAGGCGATTTACATGTCGGCGTGCATCAAGATTGTCAAGTCCATTTAGAACAACGTTAAACTTCTTGAAGAAGTCCACATTGAATTCAGGATCTTTGACATTTGCATGGTATGGTTCAATGTTAATGTGCGGCCTAAATTTTAAAACAGCATCCCTAGCAACCTAGTTGAGAACCTCATCAGATGGATATACAGTTGAAACCAATAACAATAAATTTTAATAGCCATAATGCATTAACTTACTTTAGCCTTGGATTGCCCAACATGGGATTGTCGAAATAAAAATTGTCTGTTAAGGTTACTGACTTCTATGGTGTCCATGTCAATCTGCACATTGGAAATACAAGACACATATTAATGTGTTAAAGTACATCCATAGCTTAAAACCATGCAGATACTTCAATGGACGATGTACAAAATGGCATATTGTAATCAAACCCCTTCTAGCATGCACACACACATGCATAAAACAGGGGGGGAAAAAACCTCACAAACAGAAGAAGAGTAATTCAACAACAACTACTACTCAGAGGGTTGACTGAATAGCGATAACTAACAGTAAGACTACCAACTCATAATCACAATGCAAAACCCCTAAATGGAGACAATAGAGATGCTCAGAAATTAGCTCAAAGAGGCACAGCATTGTGGGAAACAATTTCATTTAGTAGTAAGAAACTCAATCAGCAGATCTGCCATTTTCATCAGCCTATCACCCTCCCTACTGACTATCAGTGATAAAAAGTTTATCATACTTATACAATCACCATCCATACTAAGGGGAAAAAAATTCTTCATATCTGATTTTCAAAGATCTTACAAGTTAAAACTACAGTAACTAAAATCTGGCAAGATCATGAACAACCCCACTAACCAACACTCCATTTCATCATTTGCTGCCCCTGATTACTACAAGAGCAACTGTAATTGACAGAGTGTAAGCACCAGACAGCTTCTCATTTCCCACAAACACGACAACCAACCAGGCTCCCTAGTCCCACCAAATAGTCAAATACAGCTCAAACTAACAGAAGTGTAGCAAACAACACATAAAAAACCTTCCCCCATGATGCAGACGTCGGAGATTCAAAGCAGCAAATCAGAAACCACCAACTAGATTGTCGGATCCGGCGTTTACCGCTAAGCCAAGAGTTATACCCACACACAAAAAAAAAAAAAGATTTCCGACAACGAATTCAATAGCTCCATTTAAAAGATCACAACAGTTCAAACTTTTCACAGTGGAAGAACCACCACTCACTTCACTTCTCACTTCCGCAAACACTTCCCCAACATAAACTAACGAGCAATTCACTAACGATAACTACAACAAAAACCAAGGCGCGAGATTTTTTAAACACCCATCTCAAGGAACACGCAAAAATCCAAACTTTAACATTAAAAAAAAAAAAGATAAAAGAAAATTACACAAAAACCCTAACTAAATAACAGAAAAAAAAATAAATTTTCAGGAAAAATACCATAAACCCTTCGGTTAAAAAAAATATTAAAAGAAAGAAACTTTGAGACCCGAAAAGAGGGAACTCACTATGTGAATGTCACGGAAACCGGAGAGAGCGAGGGTTTTGAGGAGCTCGCAGCCAATTCCACCAGCACCAACCATGAGCACTTTTGCTCCCTGAAAACGCACACAAAAACGACACCGAAATAGTTTAAAACGACACGTGCGTGAAATTGAAGAAGAGAAGAGAAGTTTGGTTACCTTAACGGCCTCAGAGAAGTGAAGGTGCGAAGATGCCATTGGAAGAAGAAGAAGAAGAACGAGAAGGGAATAGCGTGTGTTGTGTGGGTAAACGCAGAATCGTTGACACTAGGAAAATCATAAGAGAAAAAAGGACACAGGAGAAAGAGAGAGAGAGAGAGAGAGCAGTGTTGGATGTTTGTTTAGTGTTTTTAAATTAAAAATAAATCATGAAAAGAAAAATGGAAAATGGTGGGTGCCGAGAATCGAACCGGGGATGGTGGGAGTGGCGGAATCTAAAATGTCGTCAAGTAAAAAGCAGCTAAAGTTGCAGCAAAGCCCAAGCATCAGCGGCGAAAAGATACTTTGCAGCTCACTTCATTATGGATGGATGGAGTGAGGTGAAGCTCGAATAATATGATAATACACTTCAGCTTTGTAATTTAGATAACTTACAGTTGAGTGGGATGGAATGGAATGATGTTCATTCCACTCAATTTTATCATACTTACTTATCCCCTTAATTGGGCAAAATAGGATAGAATGGGATGAACTACTAGATTTAACAAAATTACTATTATATTCTTATTATTAATATTACTCTATCCTAACTCAAGAGTATTATAGCAATAAAAAAATATTATAACTTGCAATTCCCCTCTATTTGGTTGCCATATATAAAAAATGAAATAGTTTTTTTCTCCATTTCATTATAAAGATGTTTAAATAATAGATTGCAGTAATTATTTCACTTTGCTTCGCTTCATTCCACCTCATTCTATTCTGTTCCGTTTTATTTCACTTTATTCTATTCCGTTATGATATGTTCCACCATGTTTCACCATGCTCCATCAATCCAAACATACCCTTAGAGCTGTGTTATTTATATTCATGATGTATGGGACATCATGTCGACTCACATATCATCAAATAAAATGGTGAATTAAATGTGAGTTACCAAGGTGTCTCATATATCATGAATACAAATAATATTTTCTCTATTTTATGCATTTTTCTCATCATGATATGTTTGATTGAGGAGTAAAATTGAGGCTAAATTTTCTATGGATGATATCTATGTATAAAATTATATATGAAGTTCATCCTAAAAAATTGCCCCACATTTTTATCCTTATCCAAATTAAGATATCGATTATAATTGAATTTTTTACTTTTCTACATTTTAATAGATTAGTAGAGTATACGACACATTTTTAGCCCCAATCAAAAGGTACCGATATTCTCAAATTTTATAAAGATATCGAATACATTATTATGAAAGTTAAGAAGGTTTTTAGTTTGCCCTTTTTCATTTCACTAAAAATGAATAATAAATATGAAAATATGTTTGTCTGATCATTGAAGAAAATGTTTTCACTAAAATATTTTCAAAAACCACAAATTAGGAAATGACATTTTCTCCTTTTCATCCTTTTCTTTGAAAATAAATTTTGATGAAAATGCGATGGCAGTGTGGTAAATAAAAGAGTAAATAACCTTTTTGGTCCTAAGATTTTTCAGTTAACATCAATTTAGTCCTAAAACCATATTTGACATCAACTTAGTTTCAATTTTAAATTTAAGTAACACTGTAAACTTCATATCATCAAAAACGTTAAATCCACATAGTTATATATAATCATATATTCATATGAAAAGATATGACTATATAATGTAAAGACATGACTATTGGAGGTGCCTCATAATGCCTATTTATACACACTAAGGATGTAGTCCTTTCTCTACTAATCATAAGCACATTCTCTCCATCATTATTAGGGGTGTTCATGACCTGTCCCGTCCCGCAAACCCGGCCCGGCCCAAAACTAATTTGGACAAGTTCGGGTCTTGAAATTTGACCCGATATATTTTTCAGGTTAGGTTCGGGTCATATGTCGGGTTGGGCCGACCCGGCCTGAAATCAAATTATCTCTTAAGATATATAGATATATATATATAATAATTTATGAAAAATTATAAGATTTTAAAATTCAATTAATATATTTTACATAATTTGATGATATTTCTACATTGATATGGTTTATTTTGAAACCTATATCATAAAATATCTCTAAAAATTTGTTTCTTACTTATAAAATTTTATAATTTTATGATGTACAATATCTAAATTATTGTATATTGTTTAAATGTTGGGTTGACCCAGTACAACCCGGGACATAGTCGGGTCGGGTTCGAGTTTTAAAAATTGACCCGATGTAAAAATCAGGCCGGGTTCAGGTCTTGTCTAACCCGGCTCAACCCGTCCCTTGTACACCCCGAATCACTATTGTGCCATAAAGGAAGGGGTGAAGACGGAGAAATCATTATCATCAATTTTCTATTCATCCAAAAAGTTCTATGCTTCTTTTAAATCTATGGTAAACCCTACGCACTATGTTCTAAACTATTTGAAAAGTATGAAGTTCTAAATCTTGGAATTAATATGTTCATAATAATTTATCCATGCATATATAAATAATCACTTACATGTGGTTTCAAAGAATTAAGTTTAAGAACTCATGCTTTTTTCATATAAAACAAAATGAAAGAATGTGATTGATTCATTCTATATTCCATAGTAATCTATTTAACGAAATTGATATATTTACTATGATTCATCAGGATGTAATGAAATGTTTAAATTGGATTTGAGTTTATGAATGAAAATGCATAATAATATACTTAGTACTCTTTTTTATTTTATTTTTTTGTGATCTTGATACCTTTTATTTATTCCCTGGGAAAATGGAAGGCTAATGAAATTGAATAAAAATTATAATTTTTTCTCTTTCCTTCTTCATCATCTCCAACCATGCCTATTCATTCTATTTATAGGCGATGCTTGTAGGATCCATAAAATTACCGGAAAACTGCGGGATACCGACGGACACTACCAATTAGTACAAACCCATTGGAACTTACTGACAGCATCTCTGACAGGTTGTCACGTTTTTAGAAATAAAGGAAGTTATTATTAATGTGTACAATATACCTGTCAGTAAATGTTGGCGTCAACACGTGCCACATGGCGCGCATACTGTCCGACGGGTGTATTGACAGGTATTTTAGTTTATATTTGAACATTTTTGTTAAATTAAATTGACGGGTATTTGATGATATTTTTTAAATTATTTTTATTAAATATTACCGACAGGTGTATTTTATACTATCTTTGAATTTTATATTTTAAAAAAAACTAAACCGATAGGTGGTCAATAATATCTTTGAAATTATTTTTATTAAATACTATTGACTAGCTAACTAACATGTTAATTATATTATTTTATTTAGAGTACTTTTATTTTATATTACCAATGGGTTTACCGACGAGTATTTATTTTTTAAATTATTAATGATTATTTATTACCAACGGACTTTTGAAAATTTGCACGTTGCCGCACAACCTTTGGAATTTCACACTACCCATCGATAATTAATGAAGATTTAAATGCATTATTTCATTAATTGGTTACCTATTGGTAACCCACATATATTGCCTCACTGTGAGTCTTCTTCTTCCTTATTCCGTGAAACTCTCTCTCTTTCTTCACTCTCTATCTCTCTGTCTAAACTCTAAACTCTCACCGCCACCGCCATCGCCTATTTTGCCACCGTGTGCCGCCACTAAAACTCCGTTCGAGAGACAGAGACCACCATTACGATCTAGAAGCTTTGGTGAGCATTTTAATCGTTTGTTTATGGATACCCATAGTGTTGTGTTTTGTTACATTAGTTGTTAATTTATTAATGTAGTAGTTTTATTTAATGGTGACAGCAATTATTGATTTTGGGATCGGTTTTCCATTCTTCTTCATTCTGCTGTTTTATGTTTTCTATGTATATAAGTGTATTGATTTAAATTTATCATATTGAATTTTCAGGATTGTATTTGGTTGGCACAGAGAGCTTTCCTATATTTTGTAATTTTTTTTACTACTATAGGGGTTAGTAACTAAATCCATGTTATTTATATGGTTTAATGGTTTGATATATATATAGGATATATAGATACTTATATTTTCTAGGATAGAATTGTAGAGAACGGGGATTGCATGATTGGAGAGAAGGGCATAGAGGTCCTTCCCCGACTTGTCTGCATTGTTTGCTATGGAATTCTTTGTGTTTGTAGAGATTGCAAGATCCATGTTGTGGAGTTATAAGAGGATGTGCAATATAAAGATTTTTAGGATAATGTGAATTGTATGTAATTGTTAAAATGTAACTGTTTCACTATATCTACTCTATTACTGATCTTTATAATAATATGTATAATTGTTGAATTGACTAAAATGTCTAATGACATAAGCTTCTAATTTAAAAGGAGATGTTGTCGAAATTTTCCTACAATTTCTTTAGAGAAAAAAGATTAAATAGAAGTAATTATTGTATTAAAAAAAACTTAACAGCCAATTGGATTTGTTTGAAAGTAATAATATAAATAAAACTTAAAAAACAATTGAATGTGTTTTAAAGATCAAGTAAAATAAATATCTGATGACAGAAGCTCCTAATTTAACAGGAGATGTTGTCGAAATTTTGTAGGAATAATAGATTAACTAAAAGAAACTATATATATAAAAAAAAAAACTTAAAAGTCAATTGAATTTGTTTAAAAATAATAATTTAATAAAACTTAAAAACTAATTGAATGTGTTTTAAAGACCAAATAAAATAAATATTTGATGACAAAAACTCCTAATTTAAGAGGAGATGCTGTCGAAATTTTCCTAAAATTTCTTTAGGGATAAAAGATTAAATAGACATAATTATTGTATTATAAAAAACTTAAAAGCCAATTGATTTTTTTTGAAAGTAATAATATACATAAAACTTACAATACAATTTCATGCGTTTTAAAGACCAATTAAAAGAAATATCTAACAACCAAGAGCCTAATTTAAGGGGAGATATTATCGAAATTTTGTCAGAATATTTGTCAAGGGAATAATATTAGTTAAAAGTAGTTGTACTAAAAATTTAAATAGCAATTGTATTTGTATTTGAAAGTAATAATTTGACATATTTACAAAATTATAGGGTCTAGGGTAAATCACAAGTGCAATGTTACCTTCAAATTAATCATGGATGTACGACAAATTGCATTCTAATAGAGGATGGATTAAATGTGTCCGTGTAGTAGGTGTAAATATAGGAAGTATTTAGATGATGATACAATAAGGGTTCATATGTACAAGTGGAGATTCATGCCTGACTATTGGGTTTAGACCGAGCATGGGGAAGGAGTTAATGCATTAAATCAATTGGGTATGTTTCAAACTAGAAGTAGTTTTGGTGGGATCCATAGAACGATCAGAACGATGTGGGGATTGTGTTGTAGGAGGATAACCATCTGGTTAGACATCAAGAGATAGTGTTTGATGTTACTGGTCTTGAATTTACTACTTGCTATTCATAGCCTTTAATCAAGGAGCCCAACTAAGATGTCGCTCCATTTTATAGTCTCCTAGAAGCTATCAATCAACCTTTATGGGAGGATTATGCTTACTCTAAATTGTCATTAACAGTTCGAATGTTGAGCATTAAATCCAAAGGGAATCAAAACCAAAGTTTTTTTGAATCAGTGGACTGCATTGATAAGTTCTTTTTATCTCACTCTGTATATATTTTATTGCCATAATTTGCTTTGTTATTTAATCAGTTTAATTTATTCATTTTATTATTTTCTTATTTAATATGACTTTAATCGATAAATAGGTTATTATATAAATAAATAATAAATTGCCAATCACTTCATAGTTAAATAAGAAATTTTTTTATAAAAATTATTAATTTTTTATCGTTGGGTATGACCATCGGTAATAAATCATATTTTTAAAATAAATTGTTTTTCATAAATCAAGTCGGTAAAATCGTTGGTCAAAAAATACAAAAATTGTTTTATTTATTTAAATACTTGTCGGTAACATTAAATTAGTCATCGGTATTATTATATATCTTACGGCCATGGTGATGTCTTTCATATAATTTTATCGACTGCTAAATATTTTATTACCCATCCGTATAAGCGTAAAAAATTACCGAGTGATTTTGTGCTACCATCGGTAATATTCATCAATGGCCTGAAAACCGATGCCCATGTACCCGTCAGTAATTGCATCGATTACTTGCTCATTTCTTATAGTGTAAGCCTTTTTGTTAGTGTATTATTTTATTGGTTTTGTTAATGGTTTTATCCTTCATAAATAATCTTTCCTGGGAAACTTTTTTCCTGGAAGCATTTTTTTTAATTAAAATATATAGTGTTTGTTTCGAAATGCTTTTATTTTTAAGTTTTTTTTAAAAAAATTTTAAAATGTAGTTTTACATTCAATTTTAAAAAATAAAAGAACAAAAAAAAAATCCTATTTGACTGCCTTATCCTAAAATCAGTGTTTTAAGGATTAAAAGCAAAAATTTGTTTGGACAATCATTTTCAAAAGTAAGTTTTAAAAGTAATTTGTTTGAGAAACCTTTGGGGCTGTTTGTCAAGTAGTTTTAAAAACTGTTTCTAATTTTTGAAAGTAAAAGACTAAGAAAACTTGTTTAGGTACTTGTTTTATAAGAGTTATTTTTAAAAATGGAAAAAGTACACCCATATTTTTAAAACTGAAAACCAAAAATAAATTTGAGATGTTTTTGGGTTTCCTTGTTTTAAAATTGAGTTAAGGTTCATTTTAGTCCTTCACTTTTTATTATTGAGTCATTTTAGTCCTTCACTTTTAAAATGGGTCAAATTAGTCCCTAACATTATAAAATGTGAGTCATTTTAGTCCCTTAATCCAATTGTAGTTAATTTTCTATCAATTAAATAATGATTGATAACATTAAGTGACACTTTGACATACTATATGTCATCTAAAGTAGAATATATTTTAAAATGACTTATTTTGATGTTTAAAATTATACAAAATAAGTCATTTAAATATTCATTATACATCATAAATTGACTCATTTTGTACAATTTTAGATACCAAAATAAACTATTTTAAACTCCATTCTACTTTAGATGACACATGGTATGATAATACGTAACTTAATGTTACATATCATCATCTAATTGATAAAATGTTAAATAAAAGTGGAATAAGGGACTAATTTGACTCACATTTTGTAATGTTGGGGATTGATTTGACTCGTTTTAAAAGTCAGGGACTAAAATGACTCATAAGTAAAAAGTTGGGGACTAAAATGAGTGTTAACTCTTTTAAAATTGGTCAAAAACAAAGTGGCAAATTTGTGAATAAATCAAGTCTCTGTTTCTTTGCCAGTGTTCGATTCTCTTTACCCCTGTTTCTCTATTTTTTATTTTGTTGCATTTCTTTCTCATCTTCCTTCGTGCCATTCACACCTTCTTCCTCACCTTCTTTCTCACCCCATTCCGGCGAACCACCCTGCGACCTATGAAGTTCACAACCCAGCCCCCATTCCGGTGAGTGACCCAGCTTCGCGAACCAGAACCATTGCAATGTCGCGACATGTGAAGCTTCGTGACTGGCGAAGCCCAGGTCCACTGGCCCCGCTACCTGTGAAGCCGAGATCCGCCGGCCCCACCACCTACTCCTCAGATCTGTCGGCGCCGCGACCTGCTCCCCAAGCTTCACCTTGCTCCGCGACCCACCCCCGCGACCAAGCCCGCTGTGCTCCGTGACCACGCAGTGAGTCCCTCTCTCTCTCTTTCTCTGATTCTTTCTTTGTTTGGGGTTTTGATATTATCTTTTTCACTAGTAAAGAGGATTTATGATCATTGCATTTGACACTTGAAAAATTCAAAGGGTATGGTTTCAAGTTTGTTATGTTATCCTTTCGATTTGGATTGATCTTAGATTGATGAAATGTTCGACGTTGTAGTTGACAGTATATAAAAAGTTGTAGTTGTAGTTGATGAATTGAATTTCTCTGTGTGAGATACTTTAGATTTCATCTTTTGGTTGTTAACAATATTTTGGTTTCATGTTTTCAACTTTTGATTTTTTTTTTGTTGGTTCTAATCGTGTATGTTGTTCTGTAAATATTCGTTTTTCTTCTTAAATCAGTTCCTAATTTTTGCTTACAGAAGTTGGTGCTCAAGTTAGACTTGCATGATGACAAGGACAAGCAGAAAGCCTTGAAAACAGTCTCAACACTTTCAGGTATAAACTCACTGTTTTATAACTTAATCTGGGTGTGTATATATATACTTTTTCAAACATAGCCTTTTGTTATCTTCAAAAAGATGAATGACTGAAAGTCAAAGACAGTTTTTAATTGCTGCACATATGTTAGGCTTGCCTATGCAAATGTTTATCTAAGATTCGATAATATCGAATATTTTTCAGTTCTAAATACTTAAATCAAAAGGAAAGTTAGATAAACAAAAAGGAAATTCAGATCTCTAAACTGTTGTTCATATCATGTAAATGAGTAAATCTAATAATTTTAATCAGCATTATATTTAAATATGAAAATTTTAATATTTGAGGTATTTTATATAAGAATCATATTATTTATTCATTGGATGCAACACAAGGAGCAGGTTATATCTTTTGGTTTAATCTCATCTTGAAACTGCAATTTTCAAACACTAGATGAAATGCCCCCTTGAGGACAAGGCATACCTAATACACTATACTTAGCATGCCAACAAATTGTCAAATAGTTATGGTAAAACAAAAACTAGCTATGGCTTTTGCATTGGTGGGGTGTATGATTTGTGCATCTTCTTTCATATATATTACACTTAGCTCAAAAGATTCAATTAAGGTTGTGGTAACTGAGTGTAGTTTTGGTAAATTGCTAATTTTAAAGCTTATACAATGTAGCATATACAAATTATGACTCTTAATCTTATTGGTATGGAATAAACTCTTGATCAAGTAAATTACTATTCTAGATACTTTTTGTTTGGTTAGTTGATTATAACATTGGCCTCTCATACACGTTCTATAGCTGATAGCATCGTCTACAGCAATATTCAGATTCAAATGAACAATCATATTTGCTTTACTAAGGTTCTATTTCTTTTCAATGCTTTTACAAAGCAAGGAACTTATAACAATCAACTTATGTGTCATATCAGGTATTGATGCCATCTCGATGGGCATAAATGAGAAGAAATTAACAGTGATAGGAACCATGGATCCTGTGACTGTGGTGAGCAAATTGTGCAAATACTGGCAGGTAGATATAATAGCAATAGGACCAGCCAAGGAGCCTGAAAGAAAGAGGAGCCAAAGAAGGATGGATCCAAGAAAGATGGAGAAAAGAAAGAAGAGCCAAAGAAAGAAGAGGGCAGGCAAGAAAGAAGAAGGAAAGAAAGATGAGAAAAAGGAAGAGGAAAAGAAGAAGAGCCAGCACCTTGACCCTGTTATGGAAATGGTCAAGGCTTATAGGGCATATAATCCTCACATGACCACCCACTACTATGTTCATAGTAAAAGAGAATCCAAATGCTTGTGTAATTTGTTAAATAACAAGCTAGCCAAACATGAGCGATAGACAAACTTTCTCTACATGGTTAATGGATTTAGTACTATGTTTCATGCCAAGAAAATATATGCTCCTTGTATATAATATGGTGACCCCTTGTTATTTTTGTTGAGATATTACTAATGTCTAGAGAGGAGGAATAAAATTTTGGGGAGTATGCTTTGAACACTAGTGTCATTTATTTGTTTTTTATTCTGTAATAGTTATGATCTAAATGTATCATAAAGAAATTGTTTTTTGTTTTTGTTTTTATTTAAAATTCTTCAGCATTATGTTGTCCTTCTCCTTCATCAAGTGGGACAAGATGGCTGAAAAGCTTAGTACCCTATCCCAAGGTTGAGAGTTTTTGGTCATTTCAAAAGATTTATCTCTCTTTGCATTTGTGTTAACATATATATAGAGTGAAAAAAGCTTTGGTTCTTATACTGTATGATTGAAGCACTATGTGTGTAAGTGGGGAATGTGGAACAGATTGTATAGAGAATAAAAGGATAAGGAAATGGCAAGTTGTATTAAGATTGACTAATTAAGCTACAAGAGAAATGACAAGACATTGTGACTAAATTACAAATTGAATGTGGCTACAAGAAAATTATAAATAGCTTATAAATGAATTTATAATTGTAAATTGATACCAAGTTATATTAAGACTATTTTTAGAATAGAAAGTTGTATTAAGACTTTATTTATTAGGTATATATGAAAAATATTATTTATAAAACATAATAGTTAAAATTTGTCATTTATAATAATACAATTTACCAAACGATTTTTTGTTTTATTAGTTTTAAAAGTTATTTTTTAAAAAAATTATCCAAATAGGTTTTCTATTTTTCACCATTATAAAACTATTTTCGAAGTTAAATTGCCAAACAGATTTTTTTATTTTTTTAAAAAAATGAACTTAGACTTGTTTTCTAAAATAGTTTTAAAAAATTTAAAAACAAAAATGCTTTAAAACAAGCCCTTTGTTTTTTTCTCCCCGTTCTTTTATGAATGCAAACCTTTATGCTTGCTTGTGCAGCAAATTATCCACCAATTGAGAGAATATTCAATTCAAAATTCAAACTCTTATATGATAGTATTGATTTAAAATTGAAACTCTTAAGCCTCATTATTTGTCATTGATTTGCTCTTCACATTCAAATAACTTGAATTTGAAATTAATTTCTTTTGTAGCATTCATGTGAAATCAAGTCCTCAATCCATAACTAACAGGAAGACCGTGTCATGTGCATTGCTTCATTAATGCTCGCTCAAAGCAACCCAAAACACAAAATGATGGAGGACTATGTCATAGGTGTTAACAGACTAATACGATAGCTGTACTAGAAAAAGCACAGCCAGAGAGCGATGATAATTAGATTGTCGATGGAATGTTTGTTCTTGCGATTTCGTTGGTGTGCTTTGTGCATGGTAGCCATGAAGAGATAAGGGAGGAGCATTAACGAGAATGAAGGTTTAGGGTCAAGTAATTAGGCTTGAATGCAGCGGCGATGGTAGAGGCAATGACGACGATGCAGATGGAGAAGGTAAAGAAAGTGCAGGTGGCCGCGAAGAGTGGGAATCCAGTATTGTTGTGGGTGAGGTGCAACAGTATAAGTTGGACTAGATGATGAAGGGCTTTATGAGCTGCAAGGGAGATGAAGAAGGGACACAATGCACATGAAGAAAACGATTTTTGGTTTACGCCATAGATGAGAATCAAAGAGTATAACAAGTTTGCCATAGTGTTTTTCCAATCAATTTCAAAACATCTTTAAACTGTATTTGGTTTTTCGATTTTAAAATCTAAAATGTGTTTTCCAAGTTTTAACATCAATGTTAGAAAAACAACTTTCCAATCAGGTTTTTTTGTTATTTATTTTTAAAAATTGAAAATTGTTTTTGAAAACACTTATCAAACAAGCCCATAGATATTCTTGAAACTATTTCTAAGACCATTAAGATATGGAATATATATATATATATATAAAATTTGAAAAAAGAATATACCCATTTTGTTTACCTAAGACATCATGATCAATTTTCTATGTCAATAAAAATAATATTTTATTATATTGAAGATATCCAATTGTTTATTCATGAAGATCAGTGAACTATATTTTGTTCTTAAGGTTCTCCGACCTTCAAGCATGATGTCAGGTGACTATTTTCACCTCTTTTGTGAGGAAATCCTTGGGATTCCGTCTCTAATCGACACCAACCACCTGGCTACCTTTCAAATAGAGAATCAGGTACACTCAGACTTAGAGGATGAGTCTCGCTATTCCCTGGAGCTAGTGGGACCCAATCAAAAAATTTGCCATCAGCCTAGAGAAGATGACCTTTAGTACATGTGAATGTACGATGTTTTGTTTATGAAGTTAGGTGTGCGGCTTCCATTTACTAAGTTTTGAACTTCCATACGTTGCGAAATCAATGCCGCTCTATCCCAATTACATCCTAATAGTTGGGCCATGATTCCCAAGTTTAAGATAATCTGCATATTTCTCGGAGTGCCTTTTTACCCGCAGGTCTTTCTATATCTTTTTTTTTTCACTAAACCCTCTAGTGGTTCCTAGATCTCTTTCTGGATAGAATAAATAAAAACGTTTTTGATGTTCATGGGGAATCTCTTCATCATTTTAAGTCTATTTCAAAGTCTAGAGGGTTATTCACTATCCACTTTTTTGTGTCTCGGACTAGGGCTCCAAATTTCCTTATTACTGGGCAATTCCCCCCGTGTTCCCAAGATATTTGCGAGCTCACTTAACTCTTCCGAGTGAGCCATTGTCAAATTTTTTGTCTAATCTTGGAAGTCTAGCCCCGTTAATCCCAAAAAGATTTTCCATTCAAAGACTAATGTGGGCAAACTTACTTAGGTCTAGGACTTGTGTTATATTCTTTCTAAGTTTATGCTCCATTTGCTTGAATGACTTGGACTAATTTCTCTTTGATTTTTCAGGTGACATAACTTCTCACTATAGCATGAAAAGCTCTCTGGGCAAGGGTTTTAAAGAAAAATGCTAAAGCACATAAGCTCATCAAACCTCTTCATTTGCTCCTCCAATATAACATCGTTGGTCACCGTCAACAACTCTAGCTTCCCAAATTTTCAACCCAAATTCCTCCCTAATGGAGACTGTCGCCTACGTCCACAAATTAGAAGTTATTTTAATGCTAAGTTACACTAAGAATGTAGTAGAGGGTATAACCTATGTCGTCTCTTAAGGAAGCTTTATCATTTAGTTGGGAAAATTGGGGGTTTGAGAATTAAGATTGAAACAATTGAAATTAAATGATAATAGCAACAATAAAGAGGTACTAATGCAAGATATTCTTAAGACTAAAACTAGTTATTGACCAAAACCCTTCAAAAAACATTAATGCAAAATGTTTTGAGTGATAACACAATCAATTTAGAGAAAATATTTTGAAGAATAACTAGTGTCTACCTTAAGTTTCTTGAAGCTACAAACAGGTCTTTTTCTTAGCATAACACAATTACTAAAATGAAAATACTTTCAATTTACATATACAAACATGATTTATCTCATTTAAAGATATGAGAACTTAATGCAAGTGAAAATTATATTGTGAATGAATGTATACATGCTTGACCGAATCATCATATATGTGACACCTTAATCTTTAACCCAACTCTCTAGAATACATCAGGTTAAATATTAGGCTATTACTCCTAAGTCTCATCATTTCATTAAAATATTTAGCGGAAATTACGGGTAAATTTTTTTTTGAAAACATAAATCAAAGTAAGAGTCGCGAACTTAACTAGTTGAATGATAGAAATATAAAGCACGCGTAACAACCATTAGAAATCATGAGGTAAAGCATACAACTAAAAGAATATCAGTCATGATAACAAAGAAAACATTCCATTAATAACATAATTAGAGTACATAAGTAGTCATACCCTCATAGGGACGGGCAGAGCTTGTAATGCAGCGAAAGTAAAATACAACATAAAACAAGAAAGCAGAAATAAACCATAACTACCCGAGTGCACCTATGGTGAATAACCTAAAAAAAAAAAGAAGGTTTATCCACTCTACATGTGGGTGTGTGCACTAAGCCTCCCCTATGATATCAACTACTGGAAACCGGGAAATGGTGGAGTGTAATCAATCCATGGACGCAGGGCGGCAGGAGTGGGAACACGTGAAAACTGAGCGTGAACTCCTCGATAGGGGCTCCTCTCGGCTCGCCTAGCCAGCCTCGGCTGTGTAACAGTCTCCTCATTTTACGCCTCGCATGAATTGAGGTGTAGAAGCAGAACTCTCGCTATACATGTGTGTCGGCGGGTCCTCGGATGGGTCGTCTTCTGAACTCGGGGACCGAGGCATGTAGTCCTGGAAGTCTCGAGGCATCGAACCACTAGTATACATCCGCAGAATCCTCTTGTCTCGCGTCCGGGCGTGCTCAAAAACCATCGCATTGTCGTAGGGTGACATCGGGGAGAAACAATAGCTCTGTACAGGGTGTGCAAAGGGGCATCCGATGAACATGAAGACTCGCACGGTGCACTGCCCCTTAAAATGATATGACCCGTGGTCCGGGTCATAGTGAATCTCCCAAGTAGGTGTGTCAACGAAGACCACGAACGTCGCCATCGCTCTCTGAAGATGTGACGGAAGAAGAAGAAAGAAGAGAAATGAGTGAGAATTCTTGCTAAAGAAATCTCAGTAGGAGTCTCCTATCCTAGGGTTACATCGTTCACATCCTCAGGAACCTTGGGTTTAATTATAAAAGGTGCGCATACATAAAAGGTTCATTTAGAGTTTATAAAATCAATTATCCAAGGTCCATTCCTTTTAGCATGCATCTTGATGTTATGAATGCAACATATTAAAACATGAATGCATGGCAATGCCTCAATCAAATAACTCAATGAAGCATACAAGTGGCATAAAGGGCATATAACTTTCAAGTGGATCATTCCTCAATTTCATGACATCAATCATGGTACTTTAGCATAATAAGGCCACCCTAAAATAACTAGGTTATGAGCTCATACCTCAGCTAGTCGTCACTAGCTCTTGCTTATTATTTGAATAAGCGAAACATAATAAATAATCCCGACTATGCAAGTACGGGTAGGGGACAGGGATCAACTCTCTTAGGATATACCCTCTTTGAAATGCTTTGCGGGCATTAAGCTACAGCAATTTGTCCACTTTGGTAGGCTACATCTATTCATACCCTCACGGATTTGTCTCCTTTGGGGGTGCTCGGCCGAACCGGTGTCACCCAGGGTTTTTCAACTCATATGGTACTCTTAAACATTTCTTTAACCCTTTTAAGGTTTGACGGAAATTCGGCAGCATAACAGCTATTAAACCGAATTTCCTTCAAACTGAAACCTATGCCACAAGTTAAGCACACAACATATTCCTCATTTAAATCTCTTACTATGATAAACTCATATCTCGAACAATCATTTCCTCATGCATCATAAACATCCCAACATATTATTACATCATATCAACAACATAGCATTAACAGTTTCTTAATGTCTTATGCATTGACCCTTACGGTCTTTAACTCACAATCTAAGTTATATATCACCAGAACTTAAACTCTTGGGTACCTATAGGCTCATATCTAAGTATTCCTCACTTCACACTATGGTCAAGAACATCTCTAAACCTCAAGGATGCAGAATCCAAGATCCTAATTTTACGGGTATCTAGGAGTCACAACAATGACCCTTTCTAAGTCCGGTTTGCTCCTAAGGCACCAAGATCAAGTCCTAAACCAATTATGAGTCATTCCTAGATATTTAAATTAATTTAAAACCATGCTTATCATTACTAAACCTTGCTGGATAGAATCCAGAAAATTCTATCATTAAGGGATCTAGAACTCTCAAATTAATCATTTTCTAGTTACTAACTTCTCTTATCTTTCACACATGAGTTTTAACATTAATTATGCTCAAACTTAATCATATTATCATCATCAAACAGCACATACAGTGGCCATAAAATACCAAGGCAGAACCGAAACATACATCTCCATAGAAGGCATCAAACACAATTTCTAAAGCACATAAAATACTAGTTTCTCTTGGAACCTTTTTCAAACTTTCAAAACTCATTTATAAACATTTTTAACATCTAAAATCATCAAAATATTTATGAGGGCAGTAGCTAAATCAAACTTGTCTCAAGAGGTCCTAAATTCATAAAACTTAGTTCTATGCATTCCTTAAACTCATGAAAGCTTAGTACAATTATGAAACATAGTTTTCAACACTTGTAACCACTAAAACCCTTAGAGGCCAAAAACAATGAGACAAATAACATAGGTTTTCAAGCCTTTGTTTGAGACAACAATGGACAAGTCTTTGAGCTCTAGGTTCATTTAAGTGATGACGTAAAAATAAACATGCTCATGCACTTATTTTAGGTTCCATTAGAAAGTAAAGTGAGAGCATAAAATAAACATGAGATGCAATTCATTATTATCTTTGGTATATTAAGTGAGGACTTGAAATATAAACATGATAATGCAAAGCTTGAAACATAAACATGATAATGCAAAGTTCATTTATTATCTTGACACTTAGTGATAGCAAGAAAAGTAAATATGATGTGCAAAGCATAAAAGTAAACATGAATGCAAAGTTCATTTTATGATAGTCTAGAGCTCTTACAAGACTTTAGCAAATAGCAACCCAACACTCATCTCATCACAAGGAGAGCTTTAGAGTTCTTGAACCAAGTTCTCAAGGGAACTATGAGGTTCTTGAACATCATCATCAAGCTCAAAATAAATAAACTTTCAAAACAAAACAAAACCTCAAAGATCAAGGAACCAAAACTGAAATATTAAAGGAAAGGAAGCAAGAAAAACCGAAACCAAAAATAGCAAGGAAAGTAAAGGTGTTCTTGAGTAAAAATCCTTTTGAGTTAGAAAATAAGGTTGAAATTTAGAGAAAACAAAAACTCAAGCTCTAGGGGTTCCTTTGAGATGAACACATAGTCATCATCTAGGTGCCCTCATCATTGAGCTATCATGTGCTCCTCAAGGCCAAGAGGCCGAATACTAAAAAAAAAAGGAAACAAGAAAGTTCCAAAAAGAAAAACTAAGAGAAAGCTAGAAAGAACTCATTTTCATGAAAACAAAGTTTAGAAACCACTCCTACCTAGAGTGAAGTTAAAAGATTTGATCTTTGAAAAGGAAACAAGATGAATAACTCCTCCTTGAGTGTGGGTAGTGATTCGGCCAAGGGGTGTGAAGAGGTTGGAGTTGTGTTTCAAGTGAGGTTGTGTTTGAGATGAGGTGTTTAAGGGGTTTGATGGTGGTTCAAGGCTTTTGGGTGGTGTTTGAAGGTTAAGAGATGATGATAAGATGAAGAGAGGATGAAGATGAAGAACAAGAGAGAACTCTCTTGGAACTTAGAGAGAAAAAGAAAGGAAACTCAAGGAAGCTTAGAAACTTGAAACTTACTAAAAGACCAAAAGTGACACAAGTTCATCTAAGGCACCTATTTATAGGGAAAAAAAAACAATGAGGCTCTCCAAGAGGAAGCCTTGGCCGTAGCATTTGAGAGGGAGAGGAAGAGAAAAATATCTCTTACAACTTGTCATTCATGCATGGTTTGATGTATGGAGTGTATGATACAAGGCATGGCTTCAAGCATGGGTTTTTGAGTGAGTTTTCTTTCAAATTTTGAATGAAATAAATCTTCTAGAAACTAAGCATGGCTGGAAGTTTTTCAGCCACAAATAATTGGAGGAATTGGTTTATTTCATTTAGTTATTCATTTGGAAAATCAAGCTTGATTGAAAGTATGACGAGGTATGACAAGGTATGGTGATTTTTGGTGATTTTCCTTCAAATTTGAAATGAAATAATTCATTAAAATGGGGGAGAGGGATGGCGGTTTCAGACCATAAAAATGGGGAAGGAAAAAGTCCTCTAGATGTTGTCCTTGGAAGCATGGATGAAAGCATGGTTTGTATGACTCAAAGTATGGTTCATGTAAGGTCAAAGCATGGTTCTTTGTGTGTGAAAAATTTGCACATGTGATGCATATGGAGGGCATGGAGGTTCGGCCAGGTTCAGACAGCATGGGGGGAGAGAGATTTTGGTCATCTAATTGTGTGCTAATGATAGGTTTAAGTGTGTATTAGTTTATGTACAAGGTTAGGAATAATTAAGCTTAAGTTTAGGTGACTAAGAATGAGGTTTAAGGATTTTATGACAAGATAAGGAGTGCTCATACATCATTAGAGAGTTTAAAACTCATTTAGGAATAAACAATTGGAAACACAATTCCATGATTTAAGGAATTGGAGAGAGAAAACACTATTCAAGATTCCATGACTAGGAGTCTTGAATTTAAAATAAGATTTTAAGTTGTAATTAAGCACTTTTAGGTTCTAATCAACTTTAATAAATTATTTTGACTCAAGATTAATTAAGGAAATTAATCAACCTTCGATTAGAGCCTAATATTGCTTAGGTTTGCTTAATCACGCGATTAAGCGTAAAAACACGAAACTAGGGGCAAAATCGTAATTTTGCACGGGACCTCCGGGACCAAAACTAAAGTCACAGACTACATAAAAACGCCTTTTAAAACCATCTGGAGAAGTTTTGGGTTCATCCGGCACTTGTAAACGGATAAAACACCACAGGGGTATTTTGGTCATTTTGACCCGAAAACTTAAAAAAAGAGATTTTCGATCCCGAGAAGGTACACAAGCCAACTAATCCCCTTCCAACATTGAGTTTGCCCTTCGAGTACTACCGGGTCGGCTTTCCTCAAATTTCGGGCTGAAAATGACCTTAGGGGCATTTTGGTCATTTTCACTCTAGCAGAAAGTCGGGGCGTTACAATATAAAAGAAACCAAGGCTTAGATCTTCAGAGTAGCACGCGACTTCAAAAAGTACGCTTCAAGTAAAGATTTCAACCCATCTCTGAAGCCAATATGTTCTACAACCTTCGCAATCATATCATCATCTACAAGCTTTGATTGAAGTCTGAAAGACTGAAGATATATCAAGGAACTGACACCCCACTTCAAGAGGTTCACTTCAAAGTGAAACAGTGCACTTTGCAAGAAAAGGAAGGAAATTTGAAATTCAAATTTAAAGTCAAACCTAGTTATAGACTGAAGTGACATCTCTTTTGCCAAGTTGGTTAACTTCTCCAGCTTCTAGAAGGAAGAGTTCAGAAATCTCGTTCAGAAAGTAAAAAGTAGTTTATGAAAATGACATCAGAAACCTTGCTCTGACAAAAGATGAGCTATTCCTCTAAATTGCATTTCTAAGACACAAACAGATAATCAACAAGTGTCACTTGAACAAAAGATCAACCTCAATGATCGTAAATGTAGATCATCTAAAAATAGAGATGTTGTGCTTACAATGAAGAAGATTTTGACACAGAAGAAGTGTTGAAACACCGAAAGTTTTCCTCCTCATCTTTTGTAAAGTTCATTATTTCTTATAATCAGTTTCTTATTTGTAAAAATCTTCTTTCTATATTCTTAGTAGATCATACATTCTTCCTAGGAAGAAGTCATTCAAGTTTTTCCCATGTCTATTATTATACATCTTACAGAAACTTGAGTGTAGGTTAGTTTGAGTGCCAAACCCAAAAACAAACCTTTGTAGCCTCAATCAAGTAGTGATAGGTGTGAGATAGCTTGGAGAGGCTAAGCAAAGACTACTTGCAACGTGATGGTAGAGCGTACTTACTGGTCATAGGTTAGCTTCGAGAGACTAGTCAAAGACTACTCGATTTATGATAGTAGAGTTAGCTACTAGTCATAGGTATGATCTTGGGAAGGCTACTATAAAATCTATCAAACTTTCTTGGGTTGAGAAAGGTTTTTAGTGGAACTCAATGGTTGTTGAGAATCGATTGTAGGTAGGTTGGCTGAATTAGTATAAAAACATCAGTATAGTATCTTCTTCTTGCTTAACTCTTTTATATTCTCTGCTATGTGCTTATCATATTGGTTTTTTCTATATAACCATCTTACACACGCATTTGTCATATTCGTTATAGTTCAGAAAGTAGGTTTCTGAAGTGAATAACATTGTTCCATTACACTACAAGTTAAACACTTGATAGTTGTTATTTAAACTTTTCAGAAACCAAAAGAAGGAAAGAAAGGCAAAGCAGATTGAACTCCCTTCTCGTGCACTTTCTTACATACAAGCAGTATCAAAGCACAAGTCTTTAAGGGGTTAAGCATTCTATCGACTGCAAAAGACAAAGATCCTAAGAAAAAATGGCACATAATATAGGCATAGCAGAAGGAAACTCCATCAAGAGACCGTCGTTCTTTGATGGTGGGGACTATGCATATTGGGAAGATCGCATGGAGTTATTCATAAAATACACAAGTCTTGATTTGTAGGAGATCATACAGAAAGGAGACTACATTCCAATGGAAGAAGTTTCCAAAACTAAAGACTCATCCTCCACCTCAAGATAAGTTCCCTAGAGTAGGTGGACAGAGAAACATAAAGCCAGAGTTCAGTTGAACTCAAAAGCTAAGTACCTACTCATGTGTGCACTAAGCAAAGCTAAATATGACAAAATTATTGCTTGTGACATAGCGAAGGAGATTTGAGACGGGCTACACATGCTACATGAGGGAATTGATCGTTAAAGAAATTAAGATCAACATGTTAGTCTATCAACACGAAATGTTCAAGATGAATAAACTTAACATTGCCTACCCTTGAAATAAAAAAAATACATTGACAATTAGATATTCAATTCATCAAACTAAGCACAAGATAACCCATAACAAGATGAAAAAACGGCACAAAAATAAATATTGAAGAGACATCAAAATTATTTAGACATCAAAATTTATATTTAGTGATTACAAAAATAAATATTGAACATAACACATACCACTTGAAGTTCCTATAAACACTTATTTTCTCTGTCATGCACATTATCACCACAAATTCACTTTTAAAAAGTCCAATTGTAGATCACACTGAAAATGTTATCTGAATCTTAGTCATACAATACCACCAATTTCATATTCTCAAAATAATATATTAAGTAGTAAGCACAACCTTTATGTATCTAAATGATAAGCTTAGAATTACTACTCAACATACATAATCATGCATCTCATAAGTCACTCGGAGTCATAAGCATAACTTTCATATAAGATTCTCTTATGTTTTTAAGAGACATAAACATACACTTTATACATTACAATAACAAAGCTTACATTTCCTTTACTTCACATTTCAAGCATTTAACATTTTAAAGTCATTTAATGCATCACATAAACATGCCTAAATCAATTGCTAGAAAAAGGATCGAACTTAGCTAGCGTATTTCATAGTCACAATTATTCACTCATAGAGTCAACAACAACAACTCCAACACTACCATCAATTGACCATCTCACGTTTACAATATAAGCCAATATTGAGTTTAATCATCATATCAATTTCAAGAACAAATCATTCATAGCACTTCTCACCAATAGAGCACAAAACATAACTCAAATACCCCTTAAAACTAATTGAACCCCACCACTTTAATGAAGAGGAACACAACCTATGAAATTTTTTAGCAATTTGGAAAGCTTCAAACAACATGGTTTCACCAAACTAAAGTTACAATGCTAGCTCTAAAAATATTAAACTCACATCACACTTACACTTTTGTCCCTTTCAAAATACCAAACCAAAATATTTCTTTCAAACACTCCTAAATAACCTTTCAAGCCTTGAAACCTGACATTTACACCATTCTAGAAAACCCTCAATATTAGAATACACATACAACCTAACCCCTCTCACAACAGCCCACAAACCATCATGTATACACTTCTAAATTAGTGTAGAAACTTTTCCAGTAGCTAGCATGAAACTAGACCTGAGAATTAACAAATTTCACAACACTTTTTCATTATGAAATCAACAAAACCATAACAGGACACTCTACCTTACTTGCCAAATTTTAAAGCACAAAAAGAAATGTATTCATGACAATTTTCAGCAACTAAAAATCAATATTTAAAAGCCATAAGTCTTATTTGAACATAGCCTCTTACATACACCATAGTAATTAAACCCGAACTAGACCGGCCGGTTCGAACCAGAAACCAGTGAACCAGTCCCTGGACTAGTCCGGTTCTTGCATTGGATTGGTTAAGCATTTGACCTGGTCAAAGTTGGGTTGAACCGACCGAGCCCCCTCTGAACCACACCGACCGAACCGGAAGTGAACCGCACGCACACGTGGCAATCCATGAAAAATCCTTGAGGAAACAATAATCAGCAAAGCCTAGAGTCGATCCTGGGAGCAACAGGGGAAGGAGTGCGCTGCATGATCACTGCGCCAATTGTGTTTATTGTATATTATGCATTTGATAATATATATAGTATAATTAGATGGTTTATTTTTAAAATATGCTAATCAAAAGTGCCACCCATAAGATTCGAACCAAGGACATGCAAGCAACATATACCGGGAAAGCATGGCTACCACTAAGCCATATGCTTGGTTGCTTCTTGATGTATCATTATATATATATATATATATATATATATATATATATATATATATATATATATATTACATATTAAATTGTATTAAATTATAATTTTATATATTTATTTAATTAAATCCGGTTCAACCGATTGAACCAATGACCTAGTAACCCAGTGCCTTGACCGAGTCGATCATCGGTCCGGTTTTAATTACTATGACATACACAATTAAACAACCCCCAAACCCTAAGATATAACAAAACCGCCACCCTAAACCAAGCATACAAGTGCTGCATTTTTTCTTTTCCATCACTTAAAATGTTTGCTGCATGATTTACTAATTCATTATAACTCCATTCAAGCACAAGAATGTTGAAATTGTTATTATTTTATTTTCCTACATGTGTGCATGTTTTAGTACAATACCTAGCTTAATTAAAAACTCATTTTCACACCAAATAATGAGACTCACACAGATACCTAATGAAACTCACACCGATACCCACCTGCCACCTTTCACAATTTTAGAGTACTAAGATAATTTCTAACCCCATTAATTGTTGATCCTAGAACATATACTATAATTAGAAACCATTTTTTTAACACTAGACATTGAAAATGCACAAGCAAAAGCCACTTATGCTAATTCAAACCTTAGAATCATAAACTATCACGTAATGGGTTCCATTAATAAAATTCCAGAATCATAAATTACAAGAACTCGTTTGCTAAAAGAATTGAAACAACACATTTCTATTCCTTTATGTTAGTTATGATGGGGCAAGACCTAAACCATTACAAATAAACATAACAAAATTTCCAGCACCTCTTAAAGTTACCCAAAGTTTTAGTCTTTGAACATGAAACTCATTTTTTTTTCATAATCTTTACAAAGAAACAACAACACTTGTTCTTTCATTTCTTTTTCATAGTAACAACTACCAAAACAAAAACCCATTAGGAGCCATTTATCACGTTCCTAACTAGAAACCTTAGACTTTAATACTAACCCTTAGCACCCTTTTAATTTCTTAGTGCACTAAATTTAGTGGCGACTTTATTTACTCAACGTTCAAACCAGACCTCCATTACAGGTGCTTGATTAGTAAACTTAATGGCCATTAAAACAACTCAAGGTCGAAAGATATTAAGATGTAGGCACATAATAATTTAAATTATCTTTTACTTAGGCCCTTGTTTTATGTTCTATTATGACTTCTAGCACATTAACCCAATAAACATAATTCTAAGGCATTGGAACCAGTTTTAAACATAAAAAAAAAAATTAACTCTATTAATTTCTAGCATATGTAGGTATTGTATATGACATCCACAACAGTAGCTTTTCATCAAAGTATTAGGTGCTAAAATTTGGCAATTATATAAGAACAAAACCACGCATTTGCTTTCGGTCATTAAAGGCTTATAGGGACAACAAAATAACATCCATTAAAATCGTGATTGTCTCGCACCATCATCAACAAGTTCCAACCATGAATATGTGAAGTAAAGTGTCAAGAACTTAGTTTTATAACAACCAAATAAGACTATAGTAGCTAGAAATTTATAAAGATGCATTCTTTAGCAAACAAAATCAAGACAAGACAAGGTCCCCTACCCTGCATCCAAGCTTTGGGCTTCAACGACTTAACCTCACCAAAACAAGTCAAGCACATCAACTGCACCCATAGCTCAATATTTTTGAATCTGAGAAAAAAATGAAAGAAATGAAGCAACCGTGAGATAAGAGAGTGAAAAGGGAAGGTTCACCAGTAGCCATGGCCACCATGCTCCCCTTTCTCCGTCTTCGCCCCATTGCCATCGTGCCAAGGTGCCCATTCTGCTTCTGTGACTCTACTTCTGTGAGTTTGCTTTTGCTTCTTTTCGGATTTGCTTCTTCGCGGATTTGCTTATACTTCTTTTTTGCTTATGCACGTTTGCTCCTGCTTCCTTTCTGATCTGCTTCTGCTCCTTTCTTGGATATTCTTTTGGGTGCTACGGGGGAGGGAGCTCGACGGCTCCCTATGGGTGGGTAAGCAAGGTTGTTTTGCTTTCTTTTTTTAAAAAAAAGAAAAAAGAAATGTGTTTATGTGCAAGTCTATGTGTTGTAACATGAGTGAGTGAGGGAATGAGGGGTTTTGGGTTTCTTTCACTTAGTTATAAGAGTGTGGGTGAGTGAGGGGGTGTTAGTGTAATAGGTCGGGCTAGTTTAGGAATTTCACATATAAAACCATTTATATATATAACATCCAATAAATAGACACATTTAATTAAATCATCATGCAATCATTCAAATACAACTATCACCAAATTAATTAATGATGATTAAGGTCAGTAATCTAATTATGTAAATTGAAAAGTCATGCAAATAAAATAATTTGATTAGCAAATAATGTAAAATAATTTTATACTATTAGTATATGAAAATTAAACTCACATATTATATATATATATATATATATTACTAATTCATATAGAATAAAAAATATATAAATTAAACATTTTTTTTAAAAAACATATGAATTAGATGATAATCACTACAAATATTTTAAACAAAAAATATGTTTTATTATTTATTTTAATAGTTTATAACTTCATATCATTTTAATAAATGATAAAAAAATGAAAATATTCTCTTTCTTTTATATAATTTGATAGTTTTGTAATATTTTCTTTCATAATTATTGATATTTTAATTTAATAATAAACATTATATTAAAATATTTTTCATTAATTTTTATTTTTAATATCGTGTATTATCCATTATTTAGTTATGGATTATCTAAGCATACTTTAATCCATTAGTAACCGATTTAATGACCAATTTATCAAGTAAATGTGGTCTTCCAACATTTGGTCACAAAAGCGATCACTGATTTAGTGACCGATTTGTCAAGTAAGCATGATCTTCCTAAGAAAATACATTCGGTCACTAAATTTAGAATTAATGATTGATTTTGTGACTGAAATTGTTAAGCAAAAGAGCTCCTCTAAAAAACAGTATCAGTCACTAAATTGGTCATTAATTGAAATAATAATGACCGATTTAGAGACCGATTGTTATGTAAGAAATGATTTCTCATTAATAAAAATTGGTCACTATTTGAAATATTAGTGACCGATTTTTACACAAGAAATAATGATTTCTTGTATGAATACAAATTGGTCACTGATTAAAATATTAGTGACCAATTTAGAGATTGATTGTTATGCAAGAAACGATATCTCTATGAATAAAAATCGGTCACTAATTGAAATATTAGTGATCGATTTAGAGACCGATTTTTATACAAGAAATGATTCCTCTTATGAATATAAATAGGCCACTAAATTAGTCACTAATTGAAATATTAATGATCGATTTAAAGACTGATTAGTATACAAGAAATGATTTATCATTAATAAAAATCGATCACTAATAAATGATCTCTCATTAATAAAAATTGGTCACTAATTGAAATACTAGTCACCGATTTTTACACATGAAATGATTTCTTGTATGAATACAAATCAGTCACTAATTAAGATATTAATGACCGATTTAGAGACCAATTGTTATTCAATAAACAATATCTCTATGAATAAAAATCAGTCACTAAAGCAGTCACTAATTGAAATATTAGTGACAAATTTAGCAACTGATTTTTACACAAGAAATGATTTCTTGTATAAATACAAATCGATCACTAATTGAAATATGAGTGGCCAATTTAGAGACTGTTTGTTATGCAAGAAATGATCTCTCATTAATAAAAATCGGTCACTAATTGAAATATTAGTGACCGATTTAGCAATCAATTTTTTACACATGAAATGATTTCTTGTATGGATACAAATCGGTTATTAAATTGGTCACTAATTAAAATATTAGTGACTGATTTAGAAATCGATTGTTATGCAAGAAACGATATCTCTATGAATATAAATCGATCACTAATTGAAATATTAGTGACCGATTTTTACACAAGAAATAATTTCTTGTATGAATACAAATCGGTCACTAATTGAAATATTAGTGACTGATTTAGAGACCAATTGTTATGCAAGAAATGATCTTTCATTAATAAAAATCAGTCACTAATTGAAATATTAGTGACCAATTTAGGAATCAATTTTTACACATGAAATGATTTCTTGTATGGATATAAATCGGTCAATAAATTGGTCACTAATTTAAATATTAGTGGCTGATTTAGAGATCGATTGTTACGCAAGAAATGATATTTCTATGAATAAAAATTGGTAACTAAATCAATCACTAATTGAAATATGACTGATTTTTACACAGGAAATGATTTCTTGTATAAATACAAATCGATCACTAAAATGGTCACTAATTAAAATATTAGTAGAGACCAGTTTTATGCAACAAATGATTTCTCTCATTAATAAAAATCAGTCACTATTTTTAATTAGTGACCACTTTTGCGACCAATTTTTATGCAACAAATGATTTCTCGTATGAACACAAATCGGTCACAAAATCAATCGCTATTTGACACATTTCTAGTAGTGATAGAAACGTCGTTTGCAAGACCTCTAAATTGCATGAAGTTCAGAGAGTTTGTTCACAAGCTCAAAATGATGAAAAAATCAGAAGAAAAAAGAGAAAGTACAAAAAATGAATATAGATCACCTTATAAGATCCAAAATGAAAAGACGATCCATAGCTGAAACATTATAATATTTTGAGAGAATTAGAAAGTAAAAAATTGACGCTTAAAAAGGAAGCCTTTCAGAAAGTGACCTCAAGAGTTGGATACTTCTTTCTGTAAAACAAATGAAAAGGCGGGGTAATACTCACTCTAATTGAGAAGTTTCTCTCTCCCATGATTGGTTCACCTTGGTCATTCATGTCCCATCACTTAAATAACCTCTCATTCCGCACACGTCACACTTTTACCTTCATCTTGCTCAATACGCTTCTTCAATCATTTCATATTCTCACTCCTTCAAACCCTCACTCTTGAACTCAAATCAATCATCATATCACAAAACTCTCATCATTCCTCTTCTAGCATTCCTTTCAAGTTTCGATTCTCCTATTTCAAATAATCTCAAATATGGTTGAAGGAAAGATTTTTGACGATAACATTGCCGATCTTGGAACCTTCCACATGTATGATGAATCCTTTCATTAACAATATTATGCTGATAGCTACGCCCATCATCCTATAGCACCAAGAAAGAGGCTTAACAAAGAATTGATGACTATTTTCATGATTCTGTTGGAAGTTATCACGTTTCAAGGATGAGAAGGATTTCTCAACACCACAGATCAAGTATTTATCAAAATGGTGACATCCTTATACTCCCAACTGGTACAAGTATTTAAATCTGAACTCTCATCCTATATCATAGGTATAGATTTAGAACTGGGTACAAAGGACCTCTCCTACATCACCCATGCACCTGATAGGGGACTCATATTATCGTTTGACAAAATTCGATTCACCACCTTTGGAGTCTCGGTAGAAGAAGTTTCAAACTGTCTCATAAATTCTTAAGAGCATCAGCCTAGTGAGATAACCATCAACATGCTAAACTCCAGAGCTAGGTAGGATCTCATTCTAATTCAATTCTCTCTTCTTCTAGGAGTAGGAAACATGAACTTATTAATGGGATTGTATGTTACTTTTCTGCTTGCTAACAATAAGAAAAGTTAAGCTGCTTAGACTTATCTTTGACTATATAGTCAATGCTATTGTCACTGAAGAAATAGAAACTGCCTATGTTCCATACAGGATTATGTTAACCAAGGTGTTCAAGCATCTAAACTATCCTCTGGTAAATAAATGGTATGAATATATGGTCCGAACTTACTATATTATATCCTTCATTATAGCCAAGAGGAAACCTATTGGTGCAGCTGTGGAACACTTCAAAAAAATTTAAGAAGCCATCAAGAATACTGAGTGTTCTGAGGAAAAGATAATCATAATCAATCTTGACTACAACTCAAAAGATTTTGGAAAACCCCAAACAAACATCGATTGTGAAGACATACCTGATCCACTGTCCAAACTTGCAAAATTTGAGATTGATCAAGGAAATAGAGTTTGGCTTAGCAAAGAAAAACCCTCTTCATCCACAAAAAGGAAGTTATCAGATGATAACACGAGAAGCGTGGTTCTTAAGATCGACTTTACTCTTGCTGATGACTCTCCTCCTATTCATGCTAAGCAATCCACCATGCTAGCTCCACCACTTATTCCTGACTCAAATCCAGCCCAAGAAACTGATCAACCTTTAACTAGTCATCCTTAGCTAGTGCCTCCTTCAATCTCTCCTCGAATACGAATGCTTCTAAAAAATCAACAACTCATTGCTAATAGGCTAAATGATTTGGAAAAAAGATCACGTAATCATGAAGACTTGCTACTTCAAATTCTTCAGACAAATCAAGAAATTCTTCAAGAGATAAAACATTGAGGCTGATGATGTGGTTCATGTTCCTCGCACACCTCCTTTTTGATGATGTCAAATGGGGAAAAATAACGTGAAGAAATCTCTATGCTCAAAGTGAGTTAACTCAAGGAGAGAACATATGCTAAAGGGGAGCTCAGAGAAAATTTTGTTTTTCAGCATGCATTTTAAGTTTTTTCTTTGTTATTGGCCCTGAATTATAATTTTAGTACCTTAACAGTGTCTTTTCTTTCATTTGTGAACAATCTTCCCAAGCATATGATTTCCTCTGATAAAATTTTCTACATCCTTGAATATCATATGCTCATTGGTTAGTTTTTTTTCCTTCTTCTTTGATACATATATGTTTTTTTTTTTAAGCTCTGATACATATTGATGCCTATTTATCATGGTTAACTAATAATATATCATGTTTGTTGATGTATGCTTCTAATCTCTTAAGCGTTAGGTCTAATTATTAACATGCTAAAAGTAGTTTGCTCACATCTGTATCTATGATTAGCAATGGCAAGTATATTTTGAAACACAAAATCTATATATTATGGCTTTGATACTCGTATATATCTTATGTGCTTTGATATGTATGATACACTTAAAATGATTGGTTTTATAAAACACTTTTCTTTAACACACATTGAGATGTTCTCAAAGGGTATGAACAACTTGATCATTTATGATTATGGATAGTTTCTGAGGACCTTCAAAAACATATTCTTATGGGTCTTTAATACAACTAAGATCAGTTTATGAGTCTCAGAACCCTCTCAGTGTGCTGCGCTTATATGACATATAATGTGTTTCATAAATGTATCAGTGAGCAAGATTACATACATAATCATTTTTTTAAGAAAAACTTTCAAAGTAATTCAAGCTCTGATACTTATGAGAAAAGTTTCTTAGCTCAAAATAGAAAAAGGTTATTCCTTTTGCATGCTCAAATTCATTCTCGACTGATCCCTGCTTGAGCATCAGAAACGTCATATAGGACTATGTTGATAAAATATAGAAGGTTTCTTTGAGCGTTAGAAACTACATTTATATCATGATTGTTTTTCTCATAACATGCTCTGTGTAGTTTATCATGGATACATCTTTAAGCATTTGGTTAAAAAAGGAGGCTTAGGAAAAGAAATGTACTGAATAAGAATTTTAATCGAGAAATATCACAAGTATCACTTGTTTTATTTATTCAAGCACATTAAATTTTGGAAAGTCTTCTTATAACAAAAAGTCAAGTTGTTTGTATAAAAAGGACTTAAACGATGACATCCACTTTAGTATCACTATGATACATCTCATAAAGCACTTTGATTTAATTCAGAAAATTTCATCGTAATCCAAACAATTTTGATTTGAGTTACTTGAGGCCTGAAAATATTTTGAACACATTCATATCATGCCTTAAGAAAAGGACTTCCTGAAATTTAAAGTCTGTAATGTTTTAAAACAATATATGATTATCAAGATATATTTCATTATATTTCTTTCAACATATCTTCAAAAGATTTTCTTCAAATTAGTTTGTCATCATAAAAAAGGAGGAGATTGTAAGCTCCAGAACCCTTTAAAAAAGATTAGAGCTATATTGTTTTGAATGATAACAAAGCCATTTTTAAGAAAATACTTTGAAGAATGACTAAAGTCTACTTTGAGTTTCTTGACAAAGCTTAATAGGTATTTACAAGTTGCACAACATAGACTTGAGCGAGAATAATTTTGCTTTACATATGCAAACATATTTTATCTTGTGTAAAGACATTGAGCTTTGTGGAAGTGAACATTACATCGTGAAAAGAACATATACATGTATCACTGAATCAAGCAAATCAAGTCAAGAATAAGAAGCTAAGGCACAAGTCTTCAGAAAGTAGCAACATGTTACTACAAGAAGTAATAGCAAGACATTCAGTATCAAAAGGCTCAGATTGAAGACTAGAAGACAAAAGAATTATCAAGGAACTAATAATGCACGTTAGAAAGCTTACTTTATTCTGGAGCATTGAATGCTACAGGAAAATAATGGAAATTTGAATTTCAAATTTCAAATCTCGAGTCAAACCAAGTTTCAAAACTGGTATATCATTTCTTCTACTTATTTGGTCAACCAACCTATTTTCTAGAAGGAGGAGTTCAGAAACCATAATCAGAAAATGAAAAAGGAGTTTCTGAAGGACATCGAAAACCTCAACTATACAATGGCTTCTGTAACTGATGTGATAGACTGTCAACCTGCTCTTCTAGATTGTCTTTCCAAGACACAACAGCAATATACACGTGTCACTTGGAGAACTGATTAGGGGCAACGCTTATATGGAAAGACTACTATAAATGGAGATGTTGTGCTCAAAAGCTTATGAGAGGGTTGAATAAATAAAAGTGGAAACTCTAAGGAAATCCTTCCAAACTTCCTGTGATGTTCATCATATCATATAATCATTTTGCTTAAAGTGTAAAAATCCTCTTTGTAGTTCCTAAACGTTGTGTACACTCTTAGTGGGAAGGGATACTAGAAAAGAGTTGCTAAGTTATCCGAAGTCTATTTTATTGAATATTTGTAAGAAAACTTGAGTGTAGGTTAGTTTGAGTGGCAACCGAAACACAAAACATTTGTATCCTTGATTCGGTAGTAATCAGTGTTACATAGCTTTGAGAGGCCAAGGTAAAACTACTTGCAATATGATGGTAGAGGCATTCTACTTATCATGGTTCAACTTGGAGAGACTAGGAAGAACTACTTGTAACATGATGGTAGAGGCATTTTACTTATCATGGTTCAGCTTGGAAAGACTGGGAAGAACTAATTGCAACATGGTGGTAGAGGTATTCTACTTATCATGGTTCAGCTTAGAGAGGTTGGGAAGAACTACTTGGTTTGTGACAGTAGGGTTGTCTACTGTTCACTTGTAAGATTTTAGGAAGGCTACTGTAAAGACTATCTAGGGTTTTCTTTCTCAAGTTGAGAAAAAAGGTTCGTGAATCTCAACGAAAGTTGAGTACTAGATGTAGGCAAGATTGGCTGAACCTATATAGAAATCTCTATGTCATATATTTCCCTCCTTTATCCTCTTCATTTTCACTTCTCTAATTTTATTATTCCACATATGCTGAAAATTCTCTAAATCAGCTTGATTAATGACGACATGCTTCAAAAACCTACTTTATGAAACTGCTAATTTTGTTTCCACTACACTTTAAACAAAATGTTTGATATTATATTGTTTAAATTTTCAGCTAAGTTGAAAAGGAGAGAAGCAAACCGAAACACGATTCAACCCCCTTCTCATGCATATTTTTACCTACAATATGTACCCCCATTTTCTAATCCTCTATTCTTTTTTATTATCTTATCTTCTTTCTGGGCTTGCAAACTGACTTTCTAATCTTCAAGATGAATTTTTGACCTTGCAAACTGATCATGCACATTGATACTTTGATCTTGCAAACTGATGTCCTCGTTTGGGCTCCAGTTCTGAGCCATGAAGGGAGTACCTAGATATGTTTGTGCAGGAATGCTTATGCAAATTTAAAAACCTTTAAGTTTAAAAGATTTTTTCAAAGCACAAAAGTGATCTTCAGCTAATAGTTTTGTGAATATATCAGACATTTGGTCTTCAGTATTCACAAACATTAACTAAACATCTCCATTCTAAACTTGGTTCCGAATGAAATGATGTTTAACATCAATATGCTTGGATTTAGAGTGCTAGATATGATTCTTACCATGATTAATAGCACTAGTATTATCACAGAAGATAGGGACTTTGGAACACCTCGGGTGATAATCTCCTACTTGGTTCCTTATCCACAACATCTGGGTGCAGCAGTTTGCAGCAGCTACATATTCAACTTCGGTCATAGAGAGTGCAATGGTATTATGCTTCTTGTACGACCAAGTGATGGGGCTCTTTATAAAGAAACAATAGCATCCACTGGTTCTTTTCTTCTCTACTCTGTCTTTAGAAAAGTCAATATCATAGTAACCCACAATCTCACAAGATGAAGTAAAGATTATTAGTATTAGATAAATATCTAAAAATTCTTTTGATAATATTTAAGTGTGATTGCTTTGGATTGGATTGAAATCTAGTACAAATTTCCACACTTAATTGAATGTCTTGTCTACTTGCTGTAAGATACAAAAGTGAACCAATCATTCTTCTGTAATTACTTTCTGATACCTTTTCGCTATTCTCCTCAGTATCGATGATTTGAGATGGAGGCATGGGGTATTCATGGATTTGGCTTGATACATATTAAACTTGTTCAAAAGCTCTTTTGTATACTTTTCTTGATGAATCAAGTTTCCTTTTTTTGTTGTTTTATTTGCAAACCGAGGAAGAACTTGAGCTCACCCATCATGCTTATCTCAAATTCACTATGCATAAATTTTGAAAACTTTTCACAAAGAAAATGATTAGAGGTGCCAAATATGATGTCGTCAACATATATTTGAATTATCAGAAAATGATTATCTTATTCAAGAGTAAAAAAGATACTATCAACTTTACCTCTCTTGAACCCATTTTTCCATAGAATGATACTCAGCCTTTCATACCAAGCTCGAAGAGTTTGTTTCAGACCATACAATGCCGTTGCTAGCTTGAAGACATGGTTGGGAAGGTTTTCACTCTCAAAACCAGGAGGCTGCTTCACATAAACTTCCTCAAAGAGGAATCCAAAACTTAACATCCATCGGGTAAAAAGTGAATCCCTTATAAGCAACAAAAGCAAGTAGCATTCTTATGGCATCTTGCTTAACTACTGGTGCAAAGGTTTCATCATAATCAATTCTCTCATGTTGATAATAACTTTGTGTAACCAATCTTGCTTTGTTTCAGATGACTTTGCCAGCTTCATTTAGCTTATTTATGAACATCCATTTTGCTCCAATAATGGTCTTCCCCTTGGGCCTTTCAATGAATGTTTAGACTTTGCTTTTCTTGAACTCGTCAAGTTCTTCTTACATAGCATCCACCCGACTTTGATCACTCAAAGCTTCTTCAATGCTCGATGGTGGAGATGAAAACATAGTTTTACATATTTCTAAGGGTGAATTTGGTTCTCATACCCTTGGAAATGTCTCCGAGAACTTTGTTCTGAGAAACTACTTTCAAATTAGAAACTCCTTTGTAGTTTCTGTAGCTGTGATGTTCTTTAGTTTTTCTTTCATCTTCAGACTGCTCTTCTTCATGTTCAGAAATGCCACTTTTTGATGGCTTTGGAGTCTTAAGCAAGCTTTTTAAAGTGTCTACGTTTTGGAGCCTACTTTATGAAGATTGGGCTTTCATCCGCTTACTTTCTGAAGAATCCTTGAGGTTCAGATCCTCAAGATTCTCATTCAACTCTTCAAGATCATCAGTAAAGTCCTTCTACAGCTCTTTGAACTTGATATGGATGGTCTCCTCAACACATAGCGTTCTTTTGTTATATACTCTATAAGCTTTAGAGGCTGAGGAATAACTTAAGGAAATGCCATTATCTAACTTATGATCAAACTTTGTGAGTTTGTCCTTGGTGTTAAGGATAAAACAAGATGAGCCAAAGATATGAAAATACAATATGTTAGGTTTTCTACCTTTCTATAGCTCATAAGGAGTTTTCTTGAGGATTAGCCTTAGAAAGATTCTGTTTTAGATATAGCAAGAGTTGTTTATAGCCTCTGTCCAAAAACCTTTTAATAAACCACTTTCTAAAAGCACTATTCTGGCCATCTCTTACAAGCTTATGTTTTTCCTTTCAATGACCCCATTTTTTTTTGGGGAGTTGTAGTGCAGAAAACTCATGAAATATGCCATGTTTTTCACAAAACTTTTCAAAAACATGATCCTATATGATCGGATCTTATACAGTTGATTTGAGAATCCTTTTGAAAATACGTTTTCCAAAAACTTTGATTCTTGTAAATACCTCGTCTTTAGAAGCTAGGAAGATAACCCATATAAATCTTGAGTAACAATCCACAATGACAAGACAATATCTTTTCCTAGCAAGACTTGTATTATTAGTTGGTCCAAAAAGATCTATGTGTAAAAGCTCAAGTGGCTTAGTGGTTGAAATCACTTTTTTTTTTTGTGGAAAAAAGCCTTGGTTTGCTCACCTTTTTTACAAAAATCACAAGTTGAATCCTTGTCAAATCTGATCTTTGCAGGCCTTTAACAAGCCATTTCTAAGAAAGCTCAGAGATAAGCTTCATATGAGCATACCCAAGCTTCTTATGCAACAACCATTTATCATCTGTGAAAGATGTGAGACATTTTATATCTTGATCTAAAAGTCATCCAAGAATAACACATAAGTGTTATCATGCCTCTTGCCAAATAAGATGACTTGTCTCGAAGTAGGATTTACTATCTTTCATGCATGAGCATTAAATAAAACATTGAAGCCTTGGTTATAGAATTAGCTGATACTCAATAAATTGTGAGCTAAACCATCAATAACCCACACATCAAAAATTTGGTGAGAATTATCCTTACCAACATTTCTTATGCCTATGACCTTAGCTTTACCTCCATCTGCAAACTTGACTGATCCAGAGTTCTTTGCCTTCAGGTTTCTAAACCACCTTTTAGGTCCGGACATGTGTTTAGAGCAGCCATTGTCCATATATCACTTGTTGTCCTGTTCAATGTGCGTTCTCAGACATACCTGCAATAAACACAGTTTTTAATTTAGCTATTGATACCTTATTGGGTCCTTTTGGATTAGTCTTTAGAAGGGAAGTTTCCTAACCGTCCTAATAGATTTCTTCCTCATGAAGCACTTGTCAAGTGGGTGTCCATTCTTATAATAGAAAGTACAAGAAACTTTGTTCTTTACTTTCTTTAGCTGGGTTGTCTTTCCTTTCTTATCCATTTCCTCCTCATATCCCAGCCCGGTCTTTTGAAAATATGGCCTTTGACCTCCAAGCATTAGGTCAAGATTCCTTGAACCATATACCATCTTTTCGAGGTTAGACTTGAGAAGTTTTGAAATTCTCTCTAATTCAGAAATAACTTTATGAGTTTTTACATTTTTCTCAAAGACTTCAGCTTCTAAGGCATTGAACTTGATATTTAAAATTTTGTTTTCTCCATTTATTTCTTCTTTTTCAAGCCTTATATTCTCAGCTTCTGATTTCACCATTTCTAGTTCTAACATAACCTTCTTCAGGTTGAGATAGTGAGAGGAAATAGTTTGAGAGTTTTCAAGCAACTCATCATATAAAGCTAATAGTTCATCATAGGAAAAATCAAGGTTAAAGTTATTTACTTCAGGTTCACCTTCTGAAGTATAGTCTACCACGAAGCATAAGTTGACAATGTCTTCTTGCTCATTCTGACTTTTTGACCCTTCATTCTTTTCTTCAGAGTTGCTTCAGATAGCCAACATACCTTTCTTCTTGGAGGTGAACTTTTTCTATGGACTCTTGAGCTTGGGACATTCACGTTTAAAATGTCCTTTCTCACCACAGTTATAGCAAGTGACGCTTTCCAACTTTACCTTGCCTTTCCTGTTCTTCTTGAGTTGATGTCTCTTTTTCTCTTTAATCTATCTTTCTAGGCTTCTGACATCTTCCTTACTAGCATGGAGATCTCGTATCCATCTTCTTTTTTCGACTCATCATTAGATTCTTCCTCATCATCAGAGGTTTCAACAACTTTCATGGCTTTACCTTTATTTTGGTTCTGAAAAGATGACTCCAGGGCCATGGACTTGCTCTTCTGTATGGATTCACTGTGCATTTCAGATAGTGCTACCTCATGGGTTTTTGAGTGACCTAATGAGTGCATCCATGCCAAGAGTTTGAAGGTCTTTGGCGTCAGTAATAGCTGTGACCTTGGGCAACCATTTAGCAAGGAGGTTTCTCAAAATTTTTCTAATCATTTTAGAGTTAGAATACTTTTTGCCCAATCCATTTAACTAGTTTATGATGTGCACATATATTGTTATCATGTCATCAATATGTTTATGAAAAAACCTTGGTTGAGTTAGAGTTGATATAATTCTCATAAGGTGAGTGTTTTTGCTATTTTACTCTTGTATTTTATCTTCTAGTTATCATTATCTTCTGGGTTCTTGGAGCTCAATTGTACTTACTTTAACAATTAATTGCAGTGATGATGATGATGAAAAAGAGGAGGATGAAGACTAGTTATAATTACATTATTCTATTTTGAATTGATACTAGTTATTTTGAATAATATTTAGTAAAATCCAATTGCTGGCTAGAGACTTGTCTGAGAAGAAGAAATGTAATGATTAGGAGGACATATTGTAATTACTTGTTGTATTTTGGACTGACACTGGCTATTTTATACGTTATTTGTAACACCCTAAATCTTAACCTAATACTACTAGTATGTATTTAGGTTAATCTTTAGAATATTACCTCTTGGTCTCATTCTTTACTTGAAAATACTTAGCGGAAATATGGGTAAAAGTTTTCTTTTTGGAATTAAAACCAAAGTGAGAGCCACGTATGATTCTTTGAACGGGAATTCATACAAGTCATATGAGCAAATCATAATAAAATGCATAAATAACAAATCATAATAAAACACATAAATAACATGGACACATCAACTGATTATATATAGATAGTGTGCCTACCAAAAGGCAGAACTATTCGGTACATACGAAAACAAAAATACAACTGAAATGCAAATACAAGGAAATTATAAGAGTAAGTACAAGAAAACCATGAAAGCAACACCCATACCCATGTGCACCTAGAGTAGACAACCTCATATACAAAAGAAGGTTTGTCCTCAACTATGTGGCGTGTGTGCACTAGCTACTACCCATCCTATGCACCTACTCCTGCTGGTCCGAGTATTGAGGGGTGGAATTGATCCACTGGCGGATCTCGGCGGGAGTGGTCGTGCGGATCATCGGAGCGTGTCCACCAAGGCGAGGGCGAATGGATGGCCGACAAGCCAACCTCGGCTGAACTACTGTCTCCTCACTCCCAGCTCTCATCGGTGGGGGAGCGGGACTGGAGCTCCAACTGTACATATGCGAGGGCGGGTCCTCTGATGGATCCGTCTCCGAGTACTGAGTCCGGGGCACGTACTCTGGGTAGTCGCGTACGGCTGACGCCTCAGGCTGCATGCGGAGGATCTGCTGGTCGCATGGTCTGGCTTGCTCAAAAATCATGTTATGATGATAGGGAGCAGTCGGGGTGAAGCGGTAGCTCCGTCGGGTCTTGTGAAGGGTCGTCCCATAAACATAAATACTTTGACAGTGCAGCGACCTTCAAAATGATATGACCCGAGTGCTAGGTCATGGTGCAGCTCCCATGTCGGGGTGTCGATGAAGAGTATGAAAGTCGCCATCTGAATATGTGACGGAAGAAAAGAGAGAGGGAATGAGAATCTTCTAAAAGAATTCTCAGTAGGGTAATCCCTACCTAGGTGACATCATCACATCCTTAGGAACCTTGGGTTTTATTTCTAAAAAGGTGTGCATGCATATAAACTCCTTTTAAGTTGGTTTTCTAAAGTATTATTCATCCAAGGCCCGTCATATTTTATAATGCGTCTTATGACTAAGCATGGAATATACTAATGACATGAATGCATCATAAAGGTAAGCCAATCAATAGAATAACTAAGAAACATTATAACATTGGCATAAGGTGATAGGTATAGCACATGTAACATTTTAAACTTTAACTTTCATCTCATGGGGCCACCCTAAAACATCTCTAGGTTATGAGCTCATACCTTAACTAGTCGTCACTAGCTCTTACTTATCCTATGATAAGCGTAACATAATCCCGACTTAAAGTACGGGCTAGGGGGCAATTTAAGGATCACCTCTTAGGGTCATTTCCTCTTTGAAACGCTCTACTAGCAACTAGTGCATCATAGTATTGTCCGCTTTGGCAAGCTCTATGTCAATACCCTCACGGATTTGTTTTCTTGGGGGTGTTTGGCTAAATCGGTGTCACCCAAGAAGGCGTCTCAGTGTTGTGTCACATTTAAGTTCTCATGATTTTCGAAAAGGCCATTTTCTAAGTTCCTCAAATTTGATGGAAATTCGGCAAAGATGACGGTCAGAGACCGAATTTCCTCAAATTTGCTTATGCCATGAAAACATATAGGACATACACAAACATTTCTTATGGGGTATAGCATATCATCATGTAAAACTTCATTATAGCACATATCAACTTATCATAGACAAATCTCATGCATCATATATCATAAATTAAGCATCATAAAAGATCAAGATGTTTTAATGTCTTATGCATTGACCCTTAAGGTACTTAGCTCACGTTCTAAGTTATTAATCATCAAACCTAATCTCTTGGGTACCTATGAGGTTATAACTAAGTATTTCTCACCTTACACTATGATCAAGAACATCTCTAAACCTCAAGGGTGTAGAATTCATATTCCTAACTTTACGGGTACCTAGGAGTCACAACAATGACCCTTTCTAAGTCCGGTTTGCTCCTAAAATATCAAGATCAAGTCCTAAACCATTTGAGTCATTCCTACATATTTAAACTAATTTAAATCCATGATTAGCATTACTAAACCTTGCTGGACAGAATCCAGAAAATTCAAACATTAAAGGATCTAGAACTCTCAAATTAATTCTTTTCTAGTCTCTAACTTATCTTATCTTCCACATAAGAGTTTTAACATTATTTTTACTCAAACATAAGCATATTATCATCATTAGAACAACACAAACAGTGGCAAATAAGTAGCAAGGCAGAACCGAAACAAATACTCTCCATAAAGGCATAAAACACAATTTCTAAAGCACATAAAATACTAGTTTCTCTTGGAACCTTTTTAAAACTTTCAAAACTCATTTATAAACAATTTTAACATCTAAAATCATAAGGATATTTAAGAGGGCAGTGACCAATTCATCTTTGTCTCAAGAGGTCCTAAATTCTTAGGACTTAGTTCTATGCATTCCTTAAACTCATAAAAGCTTGGAAAAATTATAAAACATAGTCTTCAATACTTAGAAACATCAAGACCCCTTAGGGCCGAAATATGAACCTAAAGAAATAAATATTATTAGACCTTTGTTTGAGACAATAATGGACAAGTCTTTGAGCTCTAGGTTCATTTAGGTGATATAAAAATAAACATGCTCATGCACCTATTTTAGGTTCTATTAGAAAGTAAAGTGATAGCACAAAGTAAATATGAATGCAACTCATTATTATCTTGGTATTAAGTGAGAACTTGAAATATAAACATGATAATGCATAGCTTGAAATATAAACATGATAATGCAAGGATCACTTATTATCTTGATATTTAGTGATAGCAAGGAAGTAAACATGATATGCAAAGCATAAAGTAAACATGATGCAAGGTTCATTTTATGGTTAACTAGAGTTCATTCAAGACTTTAACAAGATAACAACCCAATACAATATCTCAAAGATCAAAACACCAAAACCGAAAGTCTTACAAAAGAAAAAGAAAGTGAAACTAAGTCAAGTTCTTTATTAAATACCCAAAACCCCTATCTAGAGAAAAATCTCTAGAACGTGCCGGCCAACTTTAAGGTTGACAAGGGTAGGCTTGGGCTTTTAAAAATCCTTAGATTAATTTTCTTAAGTTGAAAAACCAGGTGAGCTAAGTATAGTATAGATGAAGTTAAAGGAAAAGAAAAACTCAAGCTCTAAAGGTTCCTTTGAGATGAACACATAGACATTCTCTAGGAGTCCTCATCATTGAGCTATCATGTGCTTCTCAAGGCCTCATGGCTGAAATGCAAGAGAAAAGGAAAGCTCAAAAGAATCCAAGAGGAAACTAGAGAAAACATATTCTTGAGCAAAACAAGTTTGAAAAGCAAATCCCTACCTAGAGTGAGGACACAAAGCTTGAACTTTAAAAAGGAAAACAAGATGATGAGCTCCTCCTTTAGGTGGTTATGGCTTTGGCCTTGTGAGAACAATGGAGAGGAAAATGTGTTTGAGTGAGGTTGTGTTTGAGGTGAGGTGTTTGAGAGGTTAGGAGATGATTCAAGGCTATGGGGTGGTGTTTCAAGGTTGAGAGATGATGAAGAGATGAAGAGAGGATGAAGATGAAGATGAAAAGAAAGGAACAACTCTATTGAAACTTGAGAGAAAAAGAAAGAACTAGCAAGACAACTCTAAAATTCTAAACTTAGCAAATGCTTCAAAGTGCAACTAAGCTATCACAAGTATCCTATTTATAGAAAAATAAAACCATGGGCTCACCAAGGGAGGGAGTGGCCGTGTGGTCTTGGAGGGAAAAGGGAGAGGAAAATATCTCTTTGATTGTGTCATAGAAGCATGGTTTGAAGTATGGAAGCTATGCTACAAAGTATGGCTTGATGTGAGTTAATTTCCTATCAATTTTTGATGAAATTAGGCTTCTAGAACCTTGACATGGCTGGAACTTTTCCAGCCACAAATAAATGGGAAAAATGGGTTGTTTTAATTATTTATTCATGTGGAAATTCAAGCTTGATTGAAAGTTATGACAAGGTATAGTGTATGTGACTTGAGGTATGGCCTTGGAGTGTTGAAAAATTGAACATGTGATGCATATGGAGAGGGAGGAGCTTCGGCCAGAATTCAGACAGATGGGGGAGGATTTATCTTCCATGTAATTGGGTGCTAATGATAGGATTAAGTGTAGGTTAGTTTAGGTACAAGGTTAGGAGTAATTAAGCTTAAGTTTAGGTAACTAAGCATGTGTATTAGGAATTTTATGACAAGGTTAGGAGTGCTCATACATCATTAAATAATTTTAAACTCATTTATGAATAAACAATGTGTAACACAATTCCATGATTTAAGGAATTGGAAAGATAAAACACTATTCAAGATTCCATGACTAGGAGTCTTGAAATTAAAATATGATTTTAAGTTGTAATTAAGCACTTTTAGGTTCTAATCAACTTTAATAAATTATTTTGACTCAAGATTAATTAAGGAAATTAATTAACCTTCAATTAGAGCCCTATATTGCTTAGGTTTGCTTAATCACGCGATTAAGCGTAAAAACACAAAACTAGGGGCAAAACCGTAATTTTGCACTAATTTCGCCCGGGGCCTCCGGGACCAAAACTAAAGTCACAGTCTACATAAAAATGCCTTTTAAAATCATCTGGAGAAGTTTCGGGTTCATCCGGCACTTGCAAACGGGTAAAACACCGCAGGGGTGTTTTGGTCATTTTGACTAAAACTTCAAAACGAGATTTTCGATCCCGGGAAGGTACACAAGCCATCTACTCCCCTTCCAACATTGAGTTTGCCCTTCGAGTACTGCCGATCCGGCTTTCCTTGAATTCCGGGCTGAAAATGACCTCAGGGGCATTTTGGTCATTTTCACTCTAACAGAAAAATGGGGGCGTTACATTATTTAGTACTGATGTTTGACATTAGTTAATATTTAGTAAGAACTAAGAAAGAGAAAGGTGATGATTAGGAGAACAAGTTCTAATTACTTATTTGTATTTTGGATTGACATTGGTTATTTTGCATGCTATTCAATATTGATAGTTGGCAATAGTTAGTTGTTCATGTATAATTTTATGTTTGTTTGTTGGTGATATGGATATGTAAATTAGGTTTGTGAAAATGGGAATTCAGAAAAAAAAAATGGATTGGTACCTATAACAATTATTAGATACTGATTTTGTGATCGATTTCTTTCGAAAATTAGTGACTGAAATTTCAGTCATAACTACTCACTGCATTTGTGAATGTTAGGAAGTACATTTGTGATCAATATTTTGGTCACTAAATTAGTGATTGAAAAATCGATCACTAATAAGCCATCATTTTCCACCCAGTTAAGGAGAAATTCGATTACAAAATCGGTCATAAAAATTAGTGATTGAAAAATCAGTCGCTATTTGGCCAGTGTTGAAGGAGAAAATCGGTCACAAAATATTAGTGACCGAAAAATTGATCACTCTTGACCCAACTTCTTCCAATTGATTGAGGGAGAATTTCGGTCACAAAATCAATCACAAAATTGGTCACAAAAATTAGTGATCGAAAAATCGATCACTAATAATGTAGCAACCTTGAATCTAGCTACAACATAAATCGGTCACTAATTGGTTTTGCGACCGATTTATTGTATTTAGTGACCTAAATTTCGGTCACTAATCAGTGATTTTCTTATAGTGTATGTGGTCTTTGGATAAGAGCAAAAGGGAGGAGAATATCCAGAGATGTTATGCATGAATGCTTATGCAACTTTAAAAAGCTTTTAAAGTAAAAGGCCTTTTCCAAAACACACCAAAAGAGAATAATTTCAAACAACATTTGACCTCAAGAGCTAGCATTTAGAGTGCTGAATGAAAACCTTAATTAGAGATTAATATCACCAGTGTTATTAAGATAGAGATTTTCGAATACCTCAAGTGATGCTTTTCTGGTTAGTTCCTATCCACAACATCTGGGTACAACAATTTGCAATAATCTTTTAGTTCCATCTGGCTTATTCATGAATATCTAGTCTCATATCAGTGATGACTTTCTCTTTTTGATCAAGTGTCCGGACTTTGCTTTTCTCGATCTGGTTTAGCTCTCTTTGCATATCATCCACCCAACTTTGATTATTCAAACCTTCTTCAATATACTTAGGTTCAATGGTGGAAATGAAAGCACAATTAGATATATCTTTTGGGAATGGAATTATCATCACTCCCTTTGAATTTCTTCCAAGAAGTCTATATTTCAAAACTATCATTTGATTAGAAACACTTTTGTAGTTTCTATAACTTGAAGGTTTTCAGCTTCTTTTACACCTTCAGAGTGCTCTTCTTTGTGTTTAGAAGTGTTATTTTCTGATTGTTTTAATGTTCTAAGCATGCTTTTTGAAGTGTATGAGTTTTGGCGTCTACTTTCTGAAGGTCTGGCTCTTATCTATCTGCTTTCAGAAGTTTCCTTAAGACTTAAATGCTCAAGACTTCTTTCCAATTCTTTGAGATAATTTGCAAAGTCCTTCTTACATGCTTTTCATCTTTGAGCTTGCGTCATTTTGAGATCTTAAGCATCCTGCTCCTAATTTTCCCTTTGCAATAAGAAATTTTGATTCTGATACTCAACTTTTTTGTATTTTTATGTCAAACCACACTTATGATATGACACATAAATTTCCAGCATTTTCAACCTTATGACTTACTGACCCATTCCCTTCATCTTTAGAGTTGCTCCAGGTGATCATTAAACTCTTTCAAGGTTTTATTTATCCTTTTTGTCTCCTTTGAGATTGATGCCTCTACCATTCTTGGCTTAGCCTTATTAGGCTTTTGACTTTTTCTCACATGCAGTGAGATCTCGTCTCCTTTTTCAATCTCAGATTTTTCATCAAGTTATTCCTCTTTATCAAAGGTATCTTGACAGACACCATTTTTGTAAATAATTCATCTCCTAAACTTGGTACTTTTGTAGTCGTTTCTAGTTTAATTTCCATATGTTTTGTTAGTCTTTGATCTTTTCACCTCTTTGCACTTAATTTTATTTTATGACTTTTATGCAATGACTTTTGTGAAACTTTGGTTTCTATCACTTATTAGGCCTTTGTGTCTTTCAAAGTGGATCATGGTCATTTGAAGAGTTACCTTGAGAGTGCATTGTGGAGTAAGACTTGTAGTTAGCGGAAGGAAGAGATAAAAGTTGGAAGAAAGAAGAATGTCAAAACATTTTCGCTACAGCAAGCATCAGTCGCTGCAGCGAGCTTGAAAGTTAGAGCATGACCAAAAATCAAAACAGCTAGCAAACCTATGAAGTGGCACCAGTGGAGAAGTCCGAGCCAATTCGCTGCAGTGAACTTAACTCACTGCAGCAAGTATTATGGGACCAAACCTGAAAGTTTTATTTTGCAATTTTGACCCATTTTGGCCCTTTTTAGCAATTTTGATGATGACATAAAGCTCTGAAACATGAAACCTAAGGCATTCTTTGCCAAATTAGGAAATAGAGCTAGGTTTTGGAAGAGAGCTCTTTTTCTTCCTTTTTCTTTTCTTCTTCTTCTTATTCTTCCATTTCAATACACTTAATTATCTTTATTTTTGTGCAATTTACTGTTTCTATTTCTCTTCATTTTCTGATTGTAACCTCCTTCATAGAGGAGTAGCTCTCTTACTAGCCAAGGGGGATTCAACAGTTAAGATTATGTCTTGAAACATTGTGGATTTTAATGAAAACCTTGATGTTGTTCTCATTCTCTTGTGTTTTCCTATCTTTTCATATATATGATTTTTATGCATGTTGAGTTAGGTGTTGTTTTATGAATGTGAGCATGATTTGTGAGCACATATGATTTAGCTTGTTAATTGAATGCAAGTTAATTGATAGATTAGTGAGCATTTAGTTAACTAAGAGGAACAAATAGTTTTTGATTGAGAATTGGACTAAGGTAGTTGGTTTTGAGTTAATTCATGCATTTATTTGTTGTGATTGCAATCATTCAAGTCCATATATTCTACATTATCCTTTAGTTGATTAACTTTGGGAGAATTGCTAACTAGTCGTGTGATTGCATTATTAAAACTTAGTCCCTCACCAAGTGTATAATGTTTTGTTATGTTAATGATTGATATTCTTCAACTCAAGAATCCCCTAGGCTAGGTTTTTTAATTATTGATAAATTCAATCACTTGATATTTTAATTTGATGCAACAAAGCCCCCGTTTTTTACTCCAAATAAATAGTTCAGTTTCCTCATGAGACGACCTTGGTTGCATACCACTATCTAGGTGCATTAGCAATCCAGTTTCCTATTTCTAAACTCGGTGCTTACAATAAGAAGCCACCATATTTGCAACTTTCATTGCCTTAGCTTTTTGTTGCTTCTGATGTGATGATTTTTAGGGTCAATGACTGGCTTTTTTTCATGCATTTCAGGGAATACAACTTCTAGCATATGCAATTTATCTCATATTTTTCTGGCTTTAACTTGCTTTGTCAACCTGTACCTTTGGGAATCCTCACATCGTTGAAGGTGTCTAATCAGATCCCGGAGCTTCATTAGAGAAGAATGATCAGTCAATAGAGTCATTTTCTAATGTGTGGATAATTTGTGGCATTTTGTCCCTTTGATCTTTATCCTCTGTAATCGTTGGATTGCTCAACCCTTTAGAGGCTGGCTCTGATACCACTTGCAGCTAAAAATGTGCACAAACATTAGGGTTGAATTGTGCTTGGGTTTGTTCTTCTCCTTTTTAACTTAGCTAAAAATTTAAACAATATACTATCAAGCATTTTGCTTGAAATGCAGCGAAAACAAAATTAGCGGTTTGAGAAAGTAGGTTTCTAAAGTATGTCGTCATTAATCAAATTGATTTACAGCGTATATGGAATAATAAAATTAGAGCAGTGAAAATGAAGAAGATAATGGAAAGGAAGATAGAACACAGATTTTTATACTGATTCAATCAATCCTGCCTGCATCTAATACTCAACTTTCGTTGAGATTCATTAACCTCTTTCTCAACCTGAGAAAGAAAAACCTAGATAATCTTTACAGTAGCCTTCCCAAGCCCTTACCAATAAATAATAGATAACTCTTTCTGTCACAAACTAAGTAGTTATTCCTAGCCTCTCTAAGCTGAACCGAGTAGTTTTTGCCAACTTCTCCAAGCTAAACTGTGACTTGTAGATAACCTCTACAGTCACATTGCAGGAAATTCTTCCCAGGCTCTCTAAGCTGAACCATGATAAGTAGAATGCCACTACTATCATGTTGCAAGTAGTTTTTCCTAGCCTCTCCAAGCTGAACCATGCTAAGTAGAATGCCTCTATCATCATGTTGCAAGTAGTTTTACCTTAGCTTCTCCAAGCGATGTAACATTGATCACTACCGGATCAAGGATATAAAGGTTTTGTTTTTGGGTTGCCACTCAAACTGGGATAAGTTGAGCGACTCCTTTCTAGTATCTCTTCCAGCGACGAATGTACACAACATTTAGGAAATAGAAAGAAAAATTTTACACTTCAAGGAAACTGATTATATGATATGATGAACATCACAAGAAGTGTGGAGGAATTTCCTCAGAGTTTCCACTCTTACATCTTCAATCCTTTCATCAGCTTTTGAGCATAACATCTCCATTTATAGTGGTCTTTCCTTACGATCGTTGCCCTTGATTAGTTCTCCAAGTGACATGTGTAGATCATCCATTGAGTCTTGGAAAGATAGTCCAGAAGAGTAGGTTGACAGTCTATCACATCGGCTGCAAAAGTCATTGTATAGTTGAGGTTTTTTATGTCCCTCATAAACTACTTTTTCACTTTCTGATCATGATTTCTGAACTCCTCCTTCAAATAACTTTGGTGATTGACCAAATAGGCAAAAGAGATGACATTCCTATTTTGAAACTGGGTTTGACTTGAGATTTGAAATTTGAAATTCAAATTTCCCTCATTTTCCTATAGCATTTGACGCTCCACAATGAAGTGAGCTTTCTAACACGCGCTATCTATTCCTTGATAATTCTCTTGTCTTCTAGTATTCAATCTGAGCCTTTTGATGCTGAATGCCTTGCGATCAAGATGATTGAAGGCTGAGTAACACGTTATTATCATAGTTTGTCTGATTTCTTCATTCCAAGCATATTTTCTGATATCCTATGCTACTTTCCAAAGACTTGTGCATTGGTTTCTTACTCTTGACTTGATTTACTTGATTATGTGATACATGTATATGTTCTTTTGACAATGTAATGTTCACTTCCATTAAGTTCAATCTCTTTGCATGAGATAAAACTTGTTTGCACATATAAAGTGAAATTATTCTCGCTAGAGTCCATGTTATGCAACTCGGACATACCTGTCAAGGTAGTCATTAGTCATTCTTCAAAGTATATTCTTAAAATTGGCTTTTTTGTCATTCAAAATAATATAGCTCTAATAATTTCTAAAGGGTTCTAGAGATTACACATATGGTCTCACTGGGTTCAAAATTTGGAAATGGATTAATTGTGAGAAAGTAGTGACACTCCAATAGGTTAGAAAGTGGAAGTAAATCTCAAAAAGTGAACATGTTCAGAAAGTGATTCCAAGCATCGAAGATAAACTCCTCTAAGGAAGCTCATCCCAAAACTAAACAAAGGGGCAAAAAGAGGATGAACAAGAAGAAGCATCTAGCTAAAACCCTAAAGCCTTATGATTCATCAAAAACTCAGGTGGAGACCTCAAAAAGTGAGCTTCCCAAAGGCAGACCTGACAAACTCCCTGTTTGCAGGAAAGATTTTAAGCAGAGATATAGAAATCTATCTAAGGAAGTACTTAGTGCAGCACTTATTTTAAAAGACATGTGTGATGCCGAACAGGCAAGGATTGTTGCTAGAGAGATTGAATCCTTTGAGGATAAAAAGGAAGCAGAATGAATTCTAAAGGAGTAAACAGTTCTTCAAAAGAAAAGGAAACTAGAGGAAGCCATAAACCTAGAAAAGGGTTAAAGGGATTCAAGGGTCCAACTATAGAAAAAAAAGACCTGCCATACCTGAACCCTTTATAATAATTGAGGAACAACCTATTAGGCCTATGACCCAACAGTTTGAGTTTAAGCCCTTCCCAATTTCTGCTACTCACATCAAAAGACAAATGGCTTCAAAAACTGGTTCCACCATATAATTTGCCACAATTTGAGAATAGATTTGCTATACTTGAAATTGAGGTAAGTTCCCAGGGCGATAATGATGACTTCATGACCATCAATCAAATGTTAGAATCAATGACGAAATCTATGGAGTCAAAGTCACAACTCGAGGAAGAAGGTTTGGATGAACTAAATTTCTTTGTAAATGAGCCTTTCTCTACTTTGGAACCAATTATTGAAGAACCATATGTAGAGCCTATCATTGAAGAGCTAACTGAGGATGTAGTTGAACTAGAAACTGCTATAATTATGATGGTATCACAACCTCCTCCTTCCATTCGCATAACTCCAGTGGAAGAATAAAATGATGAGACCTTAGAAACTGCCACTCCTCAAGCTGAAGAAGCTGCTACTTCTGCCTCGGCTCTTGCTTTTTCTTCTACTCCTAATCCTATTTCTGCTCTTACTACCATTGCTACTAACATTCCATACTTTCCACCACCTGTTGCTCCACATGTTGATGTTGAGGCTGAATCGCTAAAGTTTGGGGAAACCATACCCCTAGACATACCTAAGCCTATTCCCAGAGCAGCTCCATCGACAACTGCACCAATCCATCTAACAATCAAGTTATGTTTAATCAAAAAGCTTAAAGGCTCATATTTTTTTTTCCAAATTTTCTCTGATACCTCTTAGAAAGTATTCTTGGTGACTTCAAAAATCTTATGAAAAATTAAAACGGCTCTGATTTCAGTCACTTAAGATAATGAAGCGCTTTTTATTTTATTCATATCATGCCTTAAGAAAATGATTCTTTGCAAATCACATCATATGATGTTTTGAAAGAATATTTGATTTATCAATGCTCTACACCATGTTATATTTCTTTCATCATCCGTTTAAAAGAATTTTTTTCAAATTTTGTCATCATAAAAAAGGGAGAAATTGTTGGCTCCAGAACTCTTCAGAAAGACTTAATGCAAAATGTTTTGAGTGATAACACAACCAATTTAGAGAAAATATTGTAAAAAATGACTAATGTTTGCCTTGAGTTGCTTGAAGCTACAAATAGATCTTTTGTTAGAAAAACACGATTCCTAAAGAAAAAATAATTTCACTTTACATGTACAAATATTATTTTATGAATTGATACTATCATTGGGGGACCAACATAGCAGTGTCATTGGGGAACCATTATAGCAGTCTCGAACTACTATAGTGGCTTGCTTTGGTAACTGCTATAGTGGTTTGGTACTAGTGCAAATACCATTCCACATACTTCCAAGCTCTTAGACTTACTATTAAAAGTTATAGCCCTTGGAATAAGCTTTCTAATACTAGAAGAATCACCTTAATTTGACATTAATAGCTTTGAATATTGGCAAAATTTGAACATGAGGTCAAGCTATATAGCATAAAAACATCAGTAACTTTTAATCTTGCAACTCAATTTCACCAAAAGGATGTTAAAATTGGGGTTTGATCTGAACATGAAAGTTATAGAGGACTTCTTGGGTTTCCAAAATATATTTATATGTCTCAATCTGATCTCTATGGAGAAAGATACAAAATTTATATTACAATAATTCTTGCAAATGTGATAAAATTGTTTGTAAAAGAGTGCACGAAAACGGGGGTTAGATCGTGCTTTCTGAATTCTTCTTTCGAATCTGAAACTTTCAGCAGAAAGATGATACTATTAATCATTACGCTTGAAGTACAATAGAACAATGGTTAGTAGTTTCAGAAAGTATATCTCTGAAGCATAATAGTAGTACTTCAATTTAAATAATGCTTTAGCATGAATCAATAAAAAATGCATAATAAAAGGATATCAGGGAAGAAAGAAAGAACACAGGTATTTTTTTACTAGTTTGGCCAATCTGCCTACATCCAGTACTCAATACATGTTGAGATTTCACTAACAACAATTTTCTCAACATAAGAAAGTAAAATGGATAGTCTTCACAATTCCCAAGCTCTCACAGTGTACAATCGACAATCCTAACTGTCACTAACCGAGTAGTTTTGAACCAACCTCTCTAAGCTAAACCGCGATAAGAAAATACCTCTGCCATCATGTTGCAAGCAGTTTTACCTTAGCCTCTCTAAGCTATGTATTACTTGAATCACTAACGGATCCAGGTTACAAAGGTTATGTGTTTGGGTTGCCACTTAAACTAACCTATATCCATGTTTCCTTAAGAATATTCAACAATACAGACCTAGAAAATATGAGCGACTTCTTTCTCACATCTCTTCCTAAGAAGAGTATATAAATCATTGCAGAATATGGAAAGAAGATTTTTACACGTCAAGATTATTGATTACATATTATGATGAATAGCACAGGAAGTATGCAGAGATTTTTCTAGAGTTTTCACTCTTATATCTTCAATTCTCTCTTCGGCATTCATGTATGGCATCTCTATTTATACAGGTCCTTCTTTATGATCGTTGCCTTTTATCAGATCTCTAAGTGACATGTGTAGATCATCAGTTGTGCCTTGGAACGTTTGTCTAGAGAGGTAAGTTGACAGACTTGTCACATTGGTTGTAGAAGCCGTTGTATTGAAGAGGTTTCTGATCTCCTCTATCTTTTTACTTTCTGATCATGGTTTCTAAACTCCTCATTTTAGAAGCTAGGATTATGAATCAATCAGGCAGAAAAGATAACGTATCAATTGTAACACTGTGTTTGATTCGAGATTTGAAATTTGAATTTCAAATTTTCCCTCCATTTCCTTCAGCATTCTTTGCTCCACAGTCAAGTGAGCTTTCAGACGGCGTAATCAATCTTTTTAATTCTTCTTCGATCTTCGAATCTTCAATCTTGGCTCTTCGATTCAGATTAACTTGCGATTGAGATAATTATTGACTGAGTAACATGTTACTTCCAGAGTTGGCATGATTTCCTCCTTCTTCAGCGTACTTTCTGAAGTCTTGTGTTACTTTCTGAAGATCGTTTCTTTGGGCTTTTTGCTCTTGACTTTATCTACTTCAGTTCTTAAGCATTTACACGTTCTTTGCACGAGATAGGATTCACTTCTTTTAAGCTTAATCTCCTCCCTTGAGATAAAACATGATTGCACATGTGTAGTAAAATTATTCTTGATTCAAGTCCATTTTTATGCTTTTGGTCCGTAAGCATGAATATATGTTTTGCTTGAAATAACATCCATTTTTTTTTTAGGCTCAGTCTCTTTCCATGAGATAAATCATGATTGTATATGCAAAGTCAAACATTATTCTTGCTTTAAATCCATATTATGCATTAATCTATATATACGTACCTTGCTTGACATTATATTCACTTTCTATTTGGCTTAATCTCTTCCCATAAAATAAAACATGCTCACACATGCAAAGTGAAATATTAATCTTGATTTAAGTCTATGTGATACAAATCGGATTAACCTGTTATACTTTGTCAAGAAACTCAAGGCATCCATTAGTAATTCTTCAAAGTATTTTCTTTAAATTCGCTTTGTTGTCATTCAAAGCAATGAAGCTCATACTTTCTAAAGGGTTCTGGAGTTTACAATCTTCACCTTTTTTATGAAGAAAATCTTTTGAAGAAAAGTTGAAAGAAATAAGACAGAATATAAATTGATAAATTGCATTTTCTTTCAACACATCATGATTCTTAATTCTTAGTAAGTCCTTTTCTTAAGGCATGATTAGATGTGTTCAAGAAAATTTTAAAGGCTTAAGTTGACTCAAATCAAAACTATTTGATTCATGATGATTTTTCTGATTTAGATCAGAAAGCTTCTTTAATTTGTATCACTAAGATAATAAAGCAGATGTCATCGTTTTGGTCCAGATCAACCAATCAGCTTGATTTTAGCCATAAAATGACTTTTTAACTTTTAAGTTTGCTTAAATAAACAAACAAGTAATAATTACAATATTATTTCTTGATAGAAAATCTTATTCAACACTTTCTTTTCCAATGGTCCTTTTTCAACAAAGAATTTGATGCCCAAAGATGTGTGTGTGTGTGTGTGTGTGTGTGTGTGTGTGTGTATATATATAATGATAAAAACTTTTGAGCATGATTTGAGAAAAGCTTAAGAGATACATATGAAGTTTCTGACACTCAGAGAAACCTTGATATAAATGATATCAGTAAATTACATGACAAAGTTTCTGAAGCTCAAACAGGGATCCATCCCAGCTTTATCAAAGCATTAAGTTCTTATGAGCTAATTTTTCATGAGTTAGGAAACTTTATAAGTATCAGATGATGAAATAATTTTTTATATCCTTTTCTTAAAATAATTTTTGCTTACTGATACATATTGAATCAAAATATAACACATTGTTAGTCAAATAAGCTTAGCATATTTGAGATGATGCTTATATCAATTTACTTATCATAGTTGAATTTGAGACATTTAAAAGCAGGTTCCTGAAGGTCTTCAAAACTATTTACAATTAAGTTTGATCAGATTTAAACAGAGCATCTTATGCATGTGTCAATAAAAATGCGTTCTATAGTGATAGGCATTTCAAGCAGTCTCATACATATCTACGCACATCAATAAAGTTTGAGTATCCAAATACTGATAGAAAGAATTTGCATTTCTTAAGGATACTTGCTAAAGCTAATCAAGGATAAGTGTGTGCTTATTTCTCTAGCATGTTAATGATTGAACAATTCAGAATTAGTGCTTAAGAGAACATAGCATACATAGGCAAGTCATGATATATGATTAGCTAAGCATGATGGATTAGGCATTTATATGTATCAGAGCTTAAGACAATCATCTATGTATCAGAGCTTAAGACAATCATCTATGTATCAGAGCATATCCTTCAAGTAAAAGCATAAACCAAGCATAAGCATAATGGATATGGCATATTGTCAAATGGTAAATATTCAGAATATTATAACCATGTTCTAGCAAAACAAGAATATGTGCAGTATACAAAAAAAAAAAATTTGGCTCCTCTTTTGCATGGTTTCCCCCTGAGTTCTTCAGCACGGCTCCTCCTGAACTCCTTAGCACATGATTTTCTTTATCCCTTTTTCCCCCTTTTGCCATCATAAAAAAGAATGAGCAAAAGAGGAATGAATCACACCATTAGCCTCAATGCTTTACTTCTTGGAGAATCTCCATCAAAAGAGCTTTGTGTCTTTTTTATTGAGCCTCCAATTTATCCAACCTATTATTTGTGATGTGTTGCCCTTGCAACAATAACTGAGTATCTGAGTACCTTGATTGTGCTCTTGGAGGTGGTTGACTTAGTGAAGGAATATCATTTTGAATAGGAGTTCTTCTCGAAGTGGTCTTTGCTGGCGAAGGAGTAGTTTCCTTATCTTGTGTATCCATAGAAGATGTTCCTTTTGAGCTGGAAGATTCAAAGAAAGAGGATTTTTCTTTCCTAGGCACAGCCCTAATGACATATTCATTTTCAAGGGTTTCAAATTTTGAATCTTATACTGAGTTTGTGGGTGAGTGAGGATTGCTTTTCTCAAGTTTGAGAATTACTTTATTTTTCTCACTATCCTCTGAATCATCTTCGATGACGATCAATTTTCTTTTTCCTCTTTTTCTTTCGACTTCTGTTGTGGCTTTTTCAATGGCTGCATCTCTTATCCTTAGACTTTGTCTGGTGGCTTCAATCGTGGCAGTACTTGTGAGTCTTCTTGGGGTTCAAAACGAGATAAAGGAGTATAAGGTTCCTTCCATGTTTTCATACCATTCATCTCTAATGGGATAATTTAGGTATTCAAACACTTTTGTCAGTAGGATACCATATGGAACATAGGCATTCCTTCTCTTTTTTGGTGAGATGGCATTTAGCATGTTTTTAAAGATTAGTCTAGGCAAGTTGACTTTTCTCTTTTCCAATAGGCAATACAGCAACATGCAATCCATTCCCACTAGTAGGTAAGTACTTCCTAACCTTGGTAAGATAGAGAACTAGATGAAGGTGAAAACTTGACGAGCTTTGAGTTTAGCATTGTAGTGGATATTTCACTAGGGTGATGTTTGGGAAAATCTGTTAGATATCTTGACACTTCCTCTGTTGGGACACTAAAGTTCATGAACCAGTTTTCCTCTTAACAACATCTTATACCTTTATCAGGTGCATAAACAATGTTTGAGAAATTGTTTATGCTTAGTACCATATGATTTCCTCTGATATGAGAAGTCAGCACTGAATCGGACACCTATTTTAACTGCGAGTTGAAGGCTATGACCATCCTAATATACACCTTTCCAGAGAAGTTTACAAACTCTGCCCAACCTTGCAAAGAGATGACTTCCATAAGGTTGACCACCTACATTAGTAGTTCCCTACTCAACCTTTTTCCAAGGCTTATGGGTCATTGAGAGAAATTTTTAGCATAGTGAAGTTGATATATAGATTCATCATACATGAGACAGGTTCCCATGTTTCCCTTCAACTATTAGTATGGAAGTGGGTTCAGAAGTTAAGACTCGAAGGAGATATGGTAAGAATTTTGGTTTTCAGAAGAAGAATTTTAGATGATGATGAAACGTTTAGAGGAAATTTTGAAGATGAAAAGAAAACGCAAAACAGTTTGAGAAGGCATCTTGAAGAGAGTGAGGATAGATACGTGTCATGAGATTAGAGGTGGTTCTTTAGATGATGGAACATAGCTGATTGAAGTTGAAACGATGTGGATGAGAAAAACAAAGAAGCTTGAGGAAGTTTTCCTGCTCTTTTGTCTTTCCTTAGAATAAGTGATTTATGACTCTTTGAATCACTTTTTGAAGGATTTACTTTTTGACCTCCTTTTAGCACTTTCTATTTCCTGAGAGTACTGTGACGTTTTCACTTAACTAGTCAACTTTACATGATGAAGCTTATGATGCCAATTCTTTTTCCAATCTTCTTGAGCCTTATCTTCCTCTTAAGTTTGTGATTTATTCCTTTTAAAATCCAGGAAGTAAGCTTTGTCCTCCATACTGATACATCTATGTGATCTTCAGGTCTTTCACGCAGAAAAGAGTGCCCAGAACCATTTGTGTATGAATGGTTATGCAAATTTTTGAGAATGATGCAACAAGATTAAATTTTCAGTGAAAGCCTTTTGAATACTTCTAACATTTTTTATTAGTTTTTCACAAATATATGACATAAAAGGTCATTTTTCAAGTTCTACTTGAATTAAGATTGATCAATTAAGAGGCATGGATTTCTAGAGTTGAATATGGCTTTCTGAACAAGACCAATATCACTGGTATTGTAAGGATCTTAGGATTACCTCGATATTTGATCTTTTGGTTGGTTCCTTATCTGCAGCATCTGGGAGGAGTAGTTTGCAGCAATCTCCATTTCCACCTACGACATCATAAGTATGTTCTTTTCTCTAAGTACTGGAGTTTACTCTCTAAAGGTCTGCCTTCTATAGTTTGCTAATAGGAGTTTTATTGAGACTCTTTTCCTCAAAACTTTCTTCTAGTCCTTAATGACAGTTAGTGAAATCGTCCATTTATACAAATATTATGGAGTATACAAATTACTACAGAATATTATGATGAACAGCACAGGAAGTGTGGAGAGATTTTTCTAGAGTTTTCACTCTTATATCTTCAACTCTCTTTTCGGCATTCATGTATGGTATCTCCATTTATATAGGTCCTTCTTCATGATTGTTGCCTTTGATAAGATTTTCAAGTGACACATGTAGATAATCAGTTATGTCTTGGAACGTTAGTCTAGAGAGGTAGGCTGATAGATTTGTCACATCGGTTGCAAAAGCCGTTGTATTGAAGAGGTTTCTAATGTCCTTTATCTTTTTACTTTCTAATCATGGTTTCTGAACTCCTCCTTCTAGAAGCTAGGATCATGAATCAATCAAGTAGAAAAGATGACATATCAATTGTAACACTATATCTGATTCAAGATTTGAAATTTGAATTTCAAATTTTCCCTCCATTTCCTTTAGCGTTCTTTGCTCCACAGTCAAGCGAGCTTTCTGATGGCATAATCAATCTCTTTAATTCTTCTTCGATCTTTGAGTATTTAGTCTTGGCTCTTCGGTTAAAATTAACTTGCGATTGAGATAATTGTTGACTGAGTAACACATTACTTTCAGAGTTGGTATGATTTCCTCTTTCTTCAATGTACTTTCTAAAGTCCCGTGTTACTTTCTGAAGATCATTTCCTTGGACTTCTTGCTCTTGACTTAATTTGCTTCAGGCTTTACGCATTTACATATTCTTTGCACGAGGTAATATTCACATTTTTAAAGCTAATCTCCTCCCTTGAGATAAACCATGATTGCTCATGTGTAGTGAAATTATTCTCGATTCAAGTCCATTTTTATGCTTTTGGTCTGTAAGTATGAATACTTGCTTTGCTTGAAATAACATTCACTTTCCTTTTAGACTCAGTATCTTCCCATGAGATAAATCATGCTTGTGCATGCAAAGTGAAACATTATTCTTGCTTTAAGTCCGTATTATGCTTTAATCTGTATACACGTACTTTGCTTTACATAATATTTACTTTCTATTGGCTTAATCTTTCCCATGAGATAAAACATGCTCACACATACAAAATGAAATATTAATCTTACTTTGAGTCCATGCGATGCAAACTAGATTAACCTGTTATACTTTATCAAGAAACTCAAGGTAGCCATCAGTCATTCTTCAAAGTATTTTTTTAAATTGGCTTTATTGTCATTCAAAACAATAAAGCTCATACTTTCTAAAGGGTTATAAAGTTTACAATAAATACAGACCATCTATAAATAGAGATGTTGTGCTTACAATGAAGAAGATTTTGACGCGCAAAAAGTACTAAAACATTGAAAGTTTTCCTCCTCATCTTTTGTAAAGTTTATTACTTCTTGTAATCAATTTCTTGTTTGTAAAAACATACTTGCAATATGACAGAAGCGTGTACTTCCTGGTCACAAGTTTAGCTTAGAGAGGCTGGTTAAAAACTACTTAGGTTGTGGCAACAGAGTGTACTTGCTGGTGATGGTTTAGTTTAGAGAGGCTGGACAAAGACTACTCAGTCTATGATAGTAGAGTTAGTTACTAGTCACAGGTAAGAGCTTGAGAAGGCTACTGCAAAGACCATCCAACTTTCTTGAGTTGAGAAAGGTTTTTAATGGAACTCAATAGTTGTTGAGAATTAGATGTAGGCAGGTTGCCAAACCAATATAAAAATATATGTGCAGTATCTTCTTCTTCCTTAACTCTTTTATATTCTCTGCCCTGTGCTTATCATATCTTTTTTTTTCTATACAACCATCTTACACGTGCATTTGTGATATCCATTATAGTTCAGAAAGTAGGTGAAGTGACTAATGCTGTTTTCGTTGCACTACAAGTTAAACACTTCATAGTTGTTTAAACTTTTCAGAAACCAAAAGAAGGAAAGAAAGGTGAAGCATGATTCAAGCTTCCCTTCTTGTACACTTTTCTACCTATATTTATCACAAACCAAATATTGAATTTATTAGTGGCTATTAGTAATAAATTACTTGCAATTATACTAGTGATTGATCAACCTCTAGAATTTGACCAATATAAATCACTAATAAATGAGATATCAATTTATTTAGAAATTACATTGATATAATGAACTAATTGTTAGAGCCTAACTGCCAATCAAAAAGCTAATTCTAATGTTCTCCCTCAAATATATTTATGCCTAAAGGGTTTTCCTAAATGATGATCGTCAATTTAGTTATCCCAATAGTGATTATAATAATCACCACAATAATTATAAGAATTGAAACTATAAAATATTAAGAAAACCAATGCATTCAATATAAAAAGCTCAGACATCATATCAATTTATTCGAAAACCCTTACACTAGTAAGAAGATCTACTCATTCAACTCTAGAGGATTACAACAATGCAAATAAAATGAAACCAAAAAATAATAGCAACAATCATTGCCAAAATCTCCAAGATAAAGCACCTTCACTAATGGAATCCATTGAGAGAGAATAATAGAGAAAAAGAAGATATAGAGAGAGAAAGAGAAGGAAAGTGCCTACTAAGGGCTGAAAAATAACCAAGTCAAAAGTAGGTTAAAAGTTTGTGTTAATCCTATTTATACTATATGCAAAAATAAGTCAAGCAAGGCCCCAAATTAGGCCAAAATACGATTTCCGCACATTGTCGCACGAGCAATGCGGAGCCAAATGAGTGTTGCAACACTCAATAGTGGCTTACATTCTTTAAAATTAGTTTTTGGGCGCTATTGAGTGCTATGGCACTCATTTGAAAGCTGGGGTGCTGGGCAGAATTGACATCTTCACGTATTTGGTCAGTTTTGGCCTCTTAAACTTCTGAATTTGTCCTTGGCACTAGAAATAACAATTATAGCCTTGGAAATAGGCTTTACAATGCCACAAAATACCTCGATCGGACATTTGTAACTCTAGATATTTCTAAAATACTAACTAGAAGTCAAGTTAGGCAGCATCAAAACATCATCAACGTTGAATTTTGCAACTTAATTTTCACCAAGATGCTCTTAGAATCAAATTTTTAGCTAAAAATGAAAATTTTAGAGGACTTGTTGAGCTTTCCAAAACATCTTTGTTTGTCTCAATCCGATTCATGTAAAGAGAGATATAGATTTTTCATTACAATACTTTTTGCAAATGTGCTCAAATAAGCTCAAGAACTCTTCTATTTTGTTCCAAAACATATTTATTCATCAAAATGGTGCAAATAATCATGATTATGCCCAATGAAGACTAATTACAAATCAACCAAATGTCAATCAATTAAACACATAAATAATGCAATATGTGTAGAGTTATGTAGAAAAAGGGGTTCATAAATGCAACCTATCAAGCTCTCCCACACTTAAATAATTGCATGTCCTCATGCAAGAAACTCAGATGCAACAGTGAAAAGACAAAACTCTTGCCTCTGCTAACTCTAAAAATGCATGATACCTAAAAAGAAATGACAATGCACCAATCCAATGAACCTAGAAGCACAACAATAAGCCTTCACACCAACGATCAAAAGAATTTCAACAAGCAAGGCACGAACAAGAATATAGCACATAAGATAGAATATATATGCATAATGCATGGATCAAGTACAAAAATCCTCCCAAGATCAGTGTTTGCCACTCATTCCCTGAAGTGTTTTGGGTTATGATGCAGACTTAATCACCTCAAATAAAAATGCATTACCATAGGCTTGCCACTAGTCTCATTCTCTATTCGCCACACACGCATACATACTGATTCAGGAAAACTTACCTTGGGCTGCAGTGGGGCTTAGATGAAGGTGGGTAAATATATAGACTAATAAGCTAAACCTCTAGTCAAAGGAGAGCAAATGTATATACCAAGAGCATAAATGATTACAAATACACTTTGTCAAACTCAACACATTCATAGGCCTTTACTTTGCAACGTGGCACACCTTCAACCAAATTTTTTTTCTTCTTTTTCCAATCAACTTTGTTTCTTTTTTTTTCATTTCCTTGGTGTGCCACTTGCCTTTGAATTTCTTTTTTGGCCCCTCATAAATACACATTGTCCCTCCCTCACACTTAAATTGGGGTATGTTCCCATGCTCACCCCCACACTTATGCTCAAACACATATAAGAAATGCACAAATGCTCTCCTAAGCCTAAAAAGTTAGGAATTTTCATGGTTTTTCACTTTTGGCTAAGGATATACTGAAACAAAAGAATGGGCAATAAGGTTTAAAAGAGCTAAACAATGATAACATGCAAAAAGGTGGCTACATGGACAAGTGACTGAAAATAAGGAAAATGCCTCAATCATATTCAAGCATGCACATGGTAACATATTTTCAAACAAGACCATAGGTCAGCTCTATAATACAAATCCAAAGAAGGAAACATACATGAACAAAACAAATAAGGATGGCACATGATAGTCCAATCAAAGATGTTTAAAATCTCACAGGTAAAAGTGCATGTACTCAATCCAAACAACATAGTGAATAATAAAGAATGCAATGCAAAATAAAGTCAATGCCAAGCAAGTCCATAAAGTGCATGTAGTGTGAGATTATGTATGTGACCTCTAAAGTGCCAAAAGGATGGTATAAGACACAAATAAAATAAAACATGATGCAAGAATTAAAACTAAAAATGAAAATAAAAAAGTAAAGTAAAGAACTTCCTTACGGTGGATTATCTCCCACTCAGCACTTTGCTTTAATGTCCCTAAGTTGGATGGTTGAAGACCCTCATGGAGGATAAACATCATCAAGTTTAATAGTTCTTATGAAGGAACAATAAGCCCTAGGTCTTGGGCGCCCACATACACTACCAATGCATGCTCTTGGGGGCGCATCCTAGCCCCTATCATATCACTAGAATCAAAATCATAATGAAGCTTCAAAGTTTTCCACTCCAAGACCCATTACCTGAAACGTTCCATGAGTTGCAATACTTGGAATGAGATCAACTACACAAAACTTGGCAGAAGAAAGATTAGTAATATCAAGAAACACAAAATCAGCATGTTCAATGAAGTCCACAATGTCATGCATAATAGGAGTGGTGTTTTTAGGAAAAAATATATATCAGAATTGTTAAATGCACTCCCATTTGAGTATGCACGATCTTAGCACATGCAATGCACACATAATTATCGTGGCAATGACTACATGAAAATTCATAAGATGCATCTAAATGCATGAACTTAGGAAATTCATAGTAGAGATCAAGTAGGCTTTCCTGTGAAGGACTAGCAGATAGGGAATGTCTCATATAGGGGAACAATAAAAAAGAATTACAATAAATTAATGACAGAAAAAATAAAAAATAAAAAGTAAAAGAACAAAAACAGTAATTATACAACTAGGTATCAATGCCTCCCCGACAATAGCACCAAAATTTGACGGAGGCTATCGCCTATCTCCTCAAATTAGAAGTTATTTTAATGTTAAGTTGTACCAAGAATGTAGTAGATAGTGCAAGTTAGGTCGTCTCTCAAGGAGGCTATATCACTTATTTGGGAAAATTAGGGGATTGAGAATTAAGATTGAAACAATTGAAATTAAATTATAATAGCAATAATAAAGAGGCATTAGTGTAAGGTATTTCTAGGATTGGAGCTAGTTATCACAGACCAAATATTGGATTTACTATTGGCTATTAGTAATAAATTACTGGCAATTCTACTAGTGATCGATCAACCTCTAGAATTTGGCCAATGCAAACAACTAATAAATGAGATCTCAATTCATGTAGAAATCACATTGATTTAATGAACCAATTACTATAACTCAACTGTCAATCGAAAAGTTAATTATAATATTCTCCCTCAAATATAAACCAATAGATTTATCAATTTATTCCTAAAGGGTTTCCCTAAACAACGATCACCAATTTAGTTATCCTAATAATGATTATAGCAAATACTACAATAATTATAAGAACAAAAATTGTAGAACATTAAGAAAAGCAATGCATTTAATATAAAAAGGCAGTCTCAAACACCATCTCAATCCATCTGAAAACCCTTACATTAGTAAGAAGACCTACTCCTCCATCTCTAGAGGATTACAACAATGCAAATAAATTGAAACCTAAAAATAATAGCAACAATCTTTGCCACAATCTCCAAGATAAAGCACATTCACTAACGGAATGCCTGGAGAAAGAAGAATAAAGAAGAAGATGTAAAGCGATGTAGAGAGAAAAAGAGAAAGAAAGTGCCTGCCAAGGGCTGAAAAAATAACTGAGTCAAAAGTAGGTTAAAAGTCCATGCTAATCCTATTTATACTGTATAGAAAAAAAATCAAGTGAGGCCCAAAATTAGGCCAAAATTTGATTTCCACACTATCGCCTGAGCACTGCGGCGCTAAATGAGCGCACAGTGCCTAGTAGTGACTTACATTCTTTAAAATCATTTTTCAAGCGCTGTTGAGCACTACGGCGCTTATATGAGAGCTGTGGCTTGAGAGATATGGTGCTAGGTAGAATTGATGCTTTCATGTATTTGATTAATTTTGGCCCATTAAACATTCGAATATGTCTTTAGCACTAGAAATAGTGATTATATCCCTGGAAATAAGCTTTCCAATGCCACAAAAATAAACTCAATCAGACATCTATAGCTCCAGATATTTCTAAAATACTACATGGAGGTTAAGTTGGACAGCATCGAAACAACAACGTATAATCTTGCAACTCAATTTTCACCAAGATTCTCTTAGAACTGAGTTTTGATCTAAACACAAGTTTTAGAGGACTTATTGATCTTTTCGAAACATCTTTATTTGACTCAATTCGATCCCTATAGAAAGAAATATAGATTTTTCATTACAATACTTTCTGCAAAAATTTTCAAATGAGCTCAAGAACTCTTCTATCTTGCTCAAAAACATATTTATTCATCAAAATGGTACGAATATCATGATTATACTCAATGATACCCAATGAGGACTAAATACAAATCAACCAAATGTCAACCAATTAAGCACATAAATGATACAATATGCCTAGAGTTATGTAGGAAAAAAAGTGCATGAATGTAGCCCATTACTCCTTCATTCCATTGTCCCTAATTCCCCAAAACTCTCCCCAAGCTCGAGGTGGCTGTCAGGAAGGGCAAAGATAGAGTCGCCAACAAAGGAGGGGCGACAACCAAGAAGGGTAGATCTTTCCTTTAAGAAAACCAGCACCTTCACCCTTGGCACTAGCAGAGCCGGCGGTGGCAGAGATGAAGGCAATGACCTGATTCTCCGTTCTTTTGTTCGACGACAGTGAGCATGTTTCCGGTTGAAACCTCTTCTAGGGCATTATAAGAAACCTAATAAAATTATGGTGAAGGATTTGTTGGTCTGGGTAAGTTATGGACCAATATTAGTCCCCATATAGGACAAAAACATGTGTCCTACCATTTTAAAAAATAAACTGTACTTAAATTTGTAAAGGAAAATCTCATGATAATATTTTTGCAAAGAGAGGCATTTTTTATTAGTCAGCTTTTCCACCCTGCTCCATCTTCTCCTCTTCGCCTCCACTTCACCCCACCATTGCCACCTCGTTAAAACTCACTTGTGGCCATGTCATTGCAACATTTCCTAGCCTAATAACCCTTGTCTGTGGATTATTTTGCTAACCTTTTTTCAAAGTTGCCTTTTTTTCCCAATCTTTATCTTTTTTTTTTTTTATCTTTTTAGTTAATTTTTTTCTATTAGAAAAAGGACAATCAAACCTTGACCTCATGAAAATTGGCTAGCTCTTTGACATTAGTGAACATAGGGGCACACATGAACCCCTCCAATTCTCAAGCTGGCCTTCCTATTTTGACAGACAACAACTTAGATGGGACAATCGTTGTCTGTCTTGAGGAGCTTCAAAGAGCTTGGGAAAGTGATCTAAACAGTGTTAATAGGTCTTGAAACAATTTTTTCAAGAATTTTATTAGTCACCATTGCTTTCCACCGAAGACTTAGGAAGAGGCTAGCAGCCATGAGGAAGAGTTTTTAGGCTTTTTTTTTTTGTTGGATTTGGCTCATCTAAAATGAGGAGATTGGAAAAGTGTATAAGTGAGGGGTTAATCACCCTTGGATTAATAGCTTTCATCATATGTCGATCTCACAAAGTGATTCAAGAGTGATTAACTCCTCACTTATGCACTTTACCAATCTCCTCATTTTAGAGAAGACAAATCCTTTTTTGTTTCTCTTTTTTTGTTAACTAAATTTATGGGTTTCTAGGTTTGAAAACACAGAGAGAAAAGGATGATGACTTGTTGAAGGTAGGGGATGACGAAAGGGATAGCCATTTCTTTTTGTTACCAGTATTAAAAATATCTAAAAAATTATTGGAACAAAAGGTAATTAGCACTTCTTGAGCAAAAGGCTTCAAGGAATTATATTTTCACTGTGCTATCTTGAATTGTTTTATTGTTTGAAGATGTTGGTTCGATAATACTAGGCTAGTAAATGCTTTGAAGGCAGGGATGATGACACAAATGGCACCTCACAAACATCCTATTTGCTAATAAAAAAAATAGAAGAACCATTTTATGCAATAATGCTCAATATAAACATATAAGACATTTATTTTGTCTTATATGGGGACTAAGGGTTAGTCCTTAAGCAACCCACACTAACCCATCCCTCAACTAAAATGATTAATTTAAAATTATTTTGTGAGTAAACACCTAAATTAGTTCTTGACAATTTTATTAATGGATAGATTAGTCTCTGATAAAAAAAATATTAATATTGAGATCCCTCATAATTGCAAAAATAGAACACTATAGGTCCCTGACAATTTTGTTGATGGACAAATTGTTCTCCGATAATAAAAATTAGTATTGAGATCCCTCATCATTGTAAAAATAGGACATATAGGTTTTTGATTCACTTGCAACCTGTTAAATGTTAGCATGAGCTTTAATTATTTATCTATATGACACCCACTAATTTCAATTAACACTCATTGAAACACACTTTCTTTTTTTTATTTTTTTTATTTTTGCAAATTCCTACCTCAATGTTTTTCACTGTACCCATTATTATCCAAAAAGAAACCTTTAGCCCCAAAAAGCCTGATTGCTAAAGTACAGTACCATCATGCTTGGTATAAGATGTTCAATAAATTTTTTTTTTGAAATATTTAGGGAGCAACTTACAAAAATAAAAGGGTTCATTTAGTAAATTGGGATTAGTAAGTGTCACACAAATTAATAATTAAAGTCTATCTTAGCATTTAGTAGGTTGCAACACAGTGAAAGACTTATAAGAGCACCTTCAACGCAGACAAAACAACGTCCCCGTCCTTGCAGCAACAGTAGTGGAGACGAGATGCAACCATTGGACGAACATCAAAAGGGACGCAGCTCAAATAAGTATCCCTCTAAACAGGGACTCAAATGCACCAATTAAAGTGTTCCATGTTGTGTTGTCAGTCAATTTTTGTCCAAAAAAAAATATAAAATAATAGTACCAGTATTGTACATTTTAAACAAAAGAACTATTGTATAATGTAACTGTTTTATTGTTAATGGTCAATTTTTTTTACTCTATAAATATCATTCATTCTGTCTTTTATTTTCCTAACTCTATTCCAACACTTCCCAAATTTTTCCCACATAAATTATATTCATCTTGTTCAGCAAAATAAATTTTTAGTTATCTTTTATTTCACAAAAAATGGATCCCAATCAATTCAATTCTTTTCTCAATTACTTGCAAAATTCCCATTTCCTTCAAAATCCAAATATCCAAAATTCTCAATCTTTAAACCCTCAAAATCCAAATCAAAATTTTCAAATTCCAAATTTCTTTCAAAATCAAAAAGCCTAACACCTTCAAAATTCCAATTTTCAATTTCCTTTTGTTCCATACACTCAAAATTCACAAACACCTCAATATCCATTTCCTACTACATTTAACCCAACATTAGGAGTTATGACTACATCATCTTTCCCATTTCAAACCCAAATTGGTGGTCATCCTCTAGGATCAACCGATGTTGGCGGGTTGGATGACCCATCCCCTCAAACCCTGATGAATTCAACTCTAAGTTCATGACATTCAGAGTTTTCCATCCAAGGCGGGCTAGATGATACCGACCGCAATGATGACAAATTTGAAGATCACAAGCAAGAAACTAGTCATTGGCTATGGGAAGAGGATGAACTGTTGATTAGTGCATGGTTAAATGTCTCAATGGATTCTATAGTCGATACCGACCAAAAGGGTGATACATTTTGGAGTCGGATCCATACATATTGCTTGGAAAGCATCCCCAACATAAAAAGAGGGGTTGGTGGGATAAAGAAATGATGGCATAAGATCAACCAGCTGGTTCAAGTATTCGGTGCTTGTCACGATCAAGCATCTTGAAATGTAAGGAGTGGTTCAAACAGTGACGATATAATGGAGTTGGCTCATCAACTCTATTTCAAAAGGTCTAAGAGGAAATTCACTCTTGAACAACATTGGAACATGCTTCGGAGAGAACAAAAATGGAGAACTCAATCAACATAGAGTGGGCGTTTGAAGAGAACAAAAATAGGTGCTTCTAGAGCATAATCATCCTTATCAAATCCAGAAACACTAGTAGGTAAAGATATTGATGTGGAGTCCTCAATTCATCCACAAGGAACCAAAAGTTCAAAAAGGAAAGGAAAGAGGAAATCGAAGGCCCCCGAGCTAGAGGATATAGATGAAAAAGTTAACGTACTCAGGACCGTTACTGCTAGGAGATTATCCCTTATAGAGAGACATGTGAATGCTAAGGAAAAGGAATTAGCTGACAAGGAAAAGGATAGGAAGTTTAAGCTTGAGATGATAGCGATCAAGGAAAAGGAGCTAATGGATAAAGAAAGGGAAAGAGACATGGGAATACTTTATAAGGATAGATTCACAATGACTGACAAACAACGATCTATTCGTGACAAGCTTGTGGAAAAAATTATGGCAAAGTATTTTTAGTTAAGTATTGATTGTATTGGTAAGGTTAATGCTTATTTCAAATTACGCAAAGTTGTTGATCATATTTAATATTTTTAATTTGTTATGGTTGTGGTAATGGTTGTATTTTATAATTATAATTTTATCATTTAATTTTAAAAATCATTCAAGCTTATTCAAATGTAGTTGTTGCAAAACTAGTCGTTTCAAAACTAGCCGTTGTGTGCTGACTTATAAATTCACCACTCTTCCATAATTGCTCACAATATCTTCCCTCTTGTTGCTATCAAAAGCCTTAAATCTTATCTATAGTCACTAAAATCTCTCAAAAAATACTTTTTCCACCAGCAACCATCACTGAAATATCCATTAATACAAATGGCCAAAAACTCTAACCTTGTAATAACATGTCTTTTCATGACTTGTTTAATGATGCTTTGTACGATGATTTAGACCAACTCGAGAAAACAGCTTTGGATGATTGGATTGAAGAGGAATTGTTTGATGATTCACAGGAGCATGAATTACAACAACTCATTCAGGAAAAGAATAAGCAAAGCTCTTTCTCCACTTCTCGTAGGTGGATAGATAGAGATCATGAATCAGGACATGAACGTCTTTTTCGTGACTACTTTGCACCTAATCCGGTGTATCCTCTTAAGACATTCCGGCAAAGGTTCCAAATGGGAAAACATGTCTTCCTTCGCATAGTGGAGGCCCTTTCTAATGTTGATCCATATTTCCAGCAGAAGGTTGATGCTATGAGTAGGAAAGGCTTATCCCCACTGCAAAAATGCAATGCTGCCATGCGTATGCTAGTGTATGGATTATCAGCTGATGCAGTTGATGATTATGTACGAATAGGTGAAACCATTGTGATTGAGTGCTTAGAGAAGCTTGTCCAGGGTGTAATCTTTGTTTTTGTTTTTGAGACTGAATATTTGCGAAAATCTAACTCAAATGATGTACAATGCCTGCTTCAAATGGCGGAGGTTCGCGGCTTCCCTAGCATGATGGGTAGCATCAACTGCATGCATTGGTAGTGGAAAAACTACCCAAAAACATGGAAAGGTATGTATATGAGTGGTTACCATGGGGTCGCGATTGTAGTACTCGAAATTGTGGCTTCGTTTGATCTTTGGATATGGCATGCATTTTTTGGAGTTGTCGATTCAAACAACGACATCAATGTGTTAGACTATTCACCAGTGTTTGATGAAGTTCTGAATGGTCGTGCTCCAGAAGTAAATTACACTGTTAATGGTAATAATTATACTATGGGTTACTATTTAACAGATGGTATATATCTTGAGTAGGCAACATTGGTCAAAACAATCCCACGACCACAAGGTGATAAGCTGAAATTATTTGCATAATATCAAGAATCACAAAGAAAGGATGTAAAGCAAGCATTTGGAGTATTGCAAGCTCGCTTCGCAATTATACGTGGCCCAGTACGATTTTAGGAGAAGAATAAGCTTGCCCGCATAATGAGAGTATGCATCATATTGCACAATATGATTGTTAAGGATGAAAGAGACATGTATGCAGGTAACTTTGATCAGTTTCCCTCATATGACAATGTGGATAGTGACATATCACAACTAGAGTTAGGAGAAGAAAACTTTGCTTCGTATGAGAAGTTTATCCAAACGAATGTCCAACTTCGTGATAAACAGAAACATCGACAACTAAAGGCGGACTTGGCGGAACATATATGGCAATTCCATAATAGCCGTCAACTGTAGTTTTTAGTAATGTCATATTTCAATTATGCATCATTGTTGGTTATAATTCATTTTTTTGCATTATTGTTATTAATCATGTAATGTTTTTTGAATATATCGAATGCTTATTTTAGTTTCAATAATATTTGTTTGAATTTTTCACATTTTAATTTTTAAAAAATTTACACAATATTTATTTGTAATTTAATTTATGAAAATTTTATTAAAAATTTAAAATATTATTTTTTTAAATCATAAATAAAATTACATAATACAATATATTAAAATAAATTATTTCATAATAATATTAATTTTTCTTTTTAAAATTTAAAAAAATCATATGGGATCCAAATGAGGACTAAAGTTGGTCCCTACTATTGGAGAGAAGAGGGACACTCTTGGTCCCTATTTGCTTTTTATGACACTATGATAATGTGTCTATGGTGGGGTCCAAAATGGGGACCAAAATGCTTCCCACCATTGGAGATGCTGTAATGTCCTATTTTTATAATTGTGAGGGATCTCAATACTAATATTTTTTTACTAGGGATCAATTTGTCTATTAATAAAATTGTCAGGGGCTTATATTATCCTATTTTTACAATTGTAAGGGACCTCAACATCAATTTTTTTATTGTCAGTGATCAATTTATGTATCAACGAAATTGTTAGAGGCCTATAGTGTTCAATTTTTACAATTATGAAGGATCTCAACACTAATAATTCTTATTAGGGATCAATTTATTTATCAATAAAATTATTAGAGATCAATTTAAGTGTTTACTTTTATTTCGAAGTTTCAATCACCCACTTCGAGGCGGACCTATTAGTGCACAAGACATCTTGTTATTGGGCGTGTACAACAACTGCATAAACTGCATGAAAATAGAACTGCACCTGAGAATCCACCATGCCCTTGCCGCTCCGATTCGACTCGCGCGCAAAAGCCTCTTCACATTCTATCCGTCCATCACACACAAAAGAACACCGAAACAAACAAATGCCCAATCACGACCGTTCATTTTTCCACTCACACGCGTAAGCGCTCCAAGCGCAATTACTCACAAATAATTTCTACTCTCCTGCAGCACAAAACCACGTCGATCCTCCGCCACAAGCCACGTGGCCCGCAGTGTAGCGTCGCCCACCGTGGCGCGTCGCCCCGGTGTGCCACGTCCCCCGCCGTGCTGCGTCGCCCTGCTGTGCCGCCTGCCCCGCTGTGCCCCCTGCCTCGCGTCCCGGTCTGCATCTGCTTCTTCCTCCTTCGAAATCTGCGTCTGCCTCCATCTCAGTCTTCTTCTGCATTGAAGCTTGAAGGTAAGACTGACACTGCGTTGAAGCTTGAAGCTTCGAAATCTGCTTCTGCCTCCTTCTCAGTCACCATACTTTCACTGCCTCTGCCTTATTTTGCTTAACTGTTTTTAACTTTTTGTTTCAATTGTTTCAGGACATTTGTTTATTGTAATTTGAATCAAATTTTTGACTTGGTTATTTGAAATTTAGTATTAATTTGATTTGTGACTTTATAGCGTGCTGTTTATTTTAACTTGATTTGTTTGTTGGATTTTAATGCCATTACATGAATTTAATTGTGTTTTATTTTAATTAAGAGATAAATTATATTATATGTAATAATATATGAATTGTGTTAATATTTAATTTAATTTTTAATTATTTCATAATATATATTTTATTTTATATATTTATATAAATATAAATTTTATTATATATTAATTATATTTTGATTATATTTTTAGTTAAATTATTAAATTATTATCTTAACCAGTTTGATGTCTAGAGAACTTTCTTCCAACTCAGACAAAAAAAAAAAAAAAGAAAAAAAGAACTCAATAGTCACAGCGATAGCTAGACACACTCTCTCTCTCTCACCCACACACATGCCAAGCAAATTCTACAGTTGTTCTTGTTATTCATTCGGGGTGTTGATCACTGTGACCAAGGTAACCTCCGTTCTATTCTTTACATATGTTTGGTTGGGAAGTAAAAAATCGCGGTAATGAAAATTTTACACCCTGATTTTGCCCTCTAATCGAACATACCCGAAGTTATCTCAATTTGGAAAAGAAAGTTAGTTTTGATCGTTTCTTCTTCTTCTTCTTCTGTTTAATCATCTTGCCCTCAGTTTTCAGGGTGCCCATTGTGATCAATGGATTCAACTGTTGCTGTATTACCAGCTAAACGCCCAACTCCAGACGGTATTCTTCAGTTCCTTCTGAAACCTTTTTTTCTTTTTCTTTTTTTCTCGTTTCTTTTTTTTTTTTTTTTTTTTTGTTCAATTTTCCGTAAATGTTGATTACTAGGTACAATCCAGTGTGTGTTTTGGTGTTATTTTCATATGCATTCTCTGTCTTTTTGGTTTTATCTTACTCTTTACTTATAAGGTTTCTGTGGGTTCTTAATTTGCTTGTTCTATGTAAATTTGTGGCCATTTGACCCGTTGAATTCATGAAAATTGATAATTCTTTATTTTCTGTCAGTTTATTTTGGATTGAACTTGGATATCCAATATTTGTGGATACATAAAAGAAAAATTTGTGAATTCATAGGTAGTATATAGGGTTCATAGATTTGTCATTTTTACTAGGCACAAGTCCTTCTCGTAGTGAAATGAGGGCTAAGTTTGTTGTAAAAAGAGAAGTGATCCTTAGTGTGCTTGATTAGGGTTGAGATTCCTCTGGTTTTAGATGTCTGGTGCACGCTGGTGAGATTGGGCCTGATAGGGATTAGGGACCTAATGATAAAAATGTAAAGTGGCTAGTTTTCAAATATTTTACTTTTTCAAATTTATTCGGTTTGATGAGCTGCTAATTTGAGTAATGGAGTTCAAGCTACATTGGTCTGTATAGGGTCGCATTTATGTCCAATTGGATTTATTGAAGTTCAAGCTACATTGGTTTGTATAAGGTGAACTACATTGGTTTGTATAAGGTTGCATTTATGTCCTTTTGGATTATGTAAAGCCTTGATAATATTTGTTTTTGCTATTGCACTTGTATTTTGTTTCCTCAGGATGTGATCACGCATTTGATCATGTGGCATTGCACAATGTATAACATTGAAGGAATAAATCTGTAGTTTTCCCTAAGTATAGCTTTGCTTATCTCTCCCATTAATAATTTTATGCTGTATATTGCAAGTTGACTAGTCTACAGCTTGTTTGATAAAAAAATACTGCATTCATGGGTGTTAGTATCATGTGAGTTTTGATAAACTTCATTTTCTGAAACCAGGATTTTCTCCAAAGGGACACAAGAGGCTGAAATCATCATCTGATGGCCCACCATTTGCAAATGTTGTAGATTACAGCAATCCATTTGCAATCTCTGATGTTCTGGACCATTTAGACAATGGAAGATTTGGGAGTGTCACAAAGGACATAGAAGCCCTTGTAGCCCAAAAAATGCGAATATTGAGCCCTTACTTTGCAAAATATCCCACACTGGTTGATCAATTATTGAAAGTGGTAACAAACAATGATGAAGAAGCTCCTAAGTTGGAAATTGAAGAAGTTACAGGTTTAGCACATGAAAATGTGATAGATTTGGAGGGAGAGCGCATTGAAAAGGATGTTCCTACAGCACCTTTATCTGTTGTGATCATTGACTCAGATGACGAAGATGATAGAGATAAAAAATCGGATTTTCCATTTCATGAAGTTGTGTTACCGATGCAAGTTAGACCATCTCCTGCCTTAAAGATGATTGTAAGTTTTTCCCTGTTTTCATAATTCTTCGTATATGTGAACATTGAGATAATGGGTACTAGTATGCATGAGCTTTTTTTTTTGGAATGTATCAGTAGCTTGTTCCTTACAGTGTTAAGTTGACTGAAGTAGTATTTCATTTTGACATGTGGTAGAAGATTCTTGTAAAAATATCATTGATCCATTGTTGAATTATTATAACATTTTACTCTGTTCCTTTCAAGATTGTAACAACAGAGAATGTTAATGTGGAGCCTAAATGTTGCATGCATTTCACTTAGCTGTTGCAAAAATTTCCTCTGTTGAACCATATGTAGTTTTAACCCTTTCTCCCAACAATTTTAATAATATAGAGTGTTAGTTTTACTTTCCTACTTTATTCCGAAAGTTATCTGGTGCATATTAGAATCCATTCTTCGTGCAAAAGGCTCAGATGAATTACAACATTGGTGTTAGGTAGTCTTTTAAAGACTCTGAAGTGAAATTTTGAGGCATGGCATGTACATTGTGAAAAATTCTCAATCCCTTACTCTTAACAATTACTTGATTTCTAGTACCATGGCATAATGCTCTGTTCAATTTGAGCAAGTTTCACTCAATTCTGACTTTTTCTGTGAAGTGTCAGTTCTGTAATCATTGGCTGTCTTTCTAAACTTTAATGTTCCAATAAAAATATAAAATTTCTCATACCTTTAGGCATTTTCAGGTTGATTGGTTATTGTGCAAATGATAAAGTTGAAAATGAAACATGAAAACATGAGGTATCTAGATTTATATTTTATGTTAATGCCATGCTTTTTGTATGCACATTTTTTCCGTACTCTTACTGTGCACAACCTTGGTGTTGGAAGATGAATAGTTTACTAGGGGATCTCCATTTATTTTTCAGAATATATTTATATATATATATATTCATTTGGATCAATAGGAGTGAATTTTGATATCTTCTTTAGTAATGTTATGTGTATTTGGATTTAAATTTGTAGCTAACATTAATTATAAGATGCTTCTTTTTTAATTCAAGTTTATTCACTGACATTCATTACTATTTTACATGCAACAATGCATAATAGGAGTACCATGCTACCATCGCGTACCAAGGAGAAAGTGATAATCTAAAATTCGAAATTGGTACAAGTCTGAACGATAAAAGTAACAGTCTCAGAGACAAAGGTGTTTATGTTGGTGTACAGGAGGAAGAAGATGAGTTTGATACCAAAGATGATGGCCTAGGCGATATTTGGAGGGAGATGTCAATGGCGATTGAATGTTCCAAAGTATGATTTTTGATTTACACTTTTCTTATAGATATAGAAACTGTATTTATTCAGTTAGTATATATTCTACTCATTTGGGTACTTTTTCCATGTCATCTCATTTGTGATGCTTCCGTAATGTCTGTCTCAATGATGTGGGAAATAAATTGATATTAAAGAATTATGGCCTAATTCCTTCATTGAATAAGGTTGTTATTTGTCAACATCATGATTCGCTGATTTATTTAGAGTACTGTAAGCTATTTTCTGGAAGTAGACTGAAAATGGTTTGCCCATTTCGATTTGCCAAGTTTAGTGTAAGTTATCTATTTGTATGGTAGAGACAAAAAATGTGTATTCATATTGAATGCAATTCTCTGTATTGAAACCTTATGAGTAATGGGATTTAATATCTTTTTTGGTCTTATTTGCTCTCTGACTCGATCTTTCATTCTCTGTTATACCTGTTGCGTGCATTGTATACCTTTGTAAATCTGCTCTGACATGTATATTGTTAGTATGCTTTAATTCTCTGCTATGGAGTATCGTGTGTCTATATAGTAATTTTGCTTTAGTGCACCAGGGAGGTTCTTTCCGTCACTAAACCTAAAGACCATTTCATGCTTGGTTTTTAAGATCGCAAACTTCTTGTAGGATCACATGATCATACAGTTTGTGGGAGCTGCAATCCAGATTCAACACACGGACTCAGTTTTGTGTGATTGTTGTATGATTACCAAGGAAAATCAAGAAATCACTGTAAATGGACAATTTTTACAATCTTGATGAATCAGCATTTAATGGGCTGAGTAACCTGTTATCCAGGGGAAAAAAAAAAGGCACCCACCACAATCCTAAACACCCACTTGACCCCTTTCTCTCATCAATCCCTCAGTGAATATCCCCAATCCTCGCCCAACCTCATTCAACTTCAGCTGCCCCATTTGTCTTGACTCTCTGTGTTCTGTTCTATGTTTTGTCATTATCTGATCTTTGATGACGAAGTGGGAGGGGATGATGACACCAATGATGAAGATGGAGATCATATGGAAGATGATGAATTTGATGATCATGGTCTTGATTTGCTATATATTTATCATTCTAGTAACTAGGATCTCATTTAGTGTTTTAATTTTATGTTTCATCAAAAGCTTATGTCGTTTATATTTTATGTTGTCGTGATGTGACTAGTGAGTTGTACTTTCTGACTTTATGCATTTTCATTTAAGTTCTATTATGTTAGTTGTGATTGTGAGCTTGTTTTGCACATTCATGGTACTTTATGTGCTTGTATATTTTGTTTGACAATTACACATTTTTTGTGTTTGATCCCCTTATGATCTTTAGTAGGATCTTGATTTGACAACCTTGGTTGCATGTATTGTATTTTACGATCCAGCATTCTAGAGATTAATGAATTAGGCTATTCTATCATGTGTGTCAGGTTTATTTTTGCTTTTAAATTGTACTTGCTGCTAGCATATTTTGGATTTCCAATGGCACTAATTTCGTTGTACTTACTAGCTGCATCTTTAAGTTGCTCTTCCACTAATATGTTTTAATTGTACTTCTTCTAGGATGTTTCTGTGATTCCTGTGCCTGAAGAAGAAGTGGAAGAAGAGGAGGACTGTGATCATTCTTTTGTTTTAAAAGATGATCTTGGTTATGTTTGTCGTGTTTGTGGGGTTATTGACAAGAAAATCGAAACCATATTTGAGTTCCAATACAAGGTTAGCCCCTTGTCTCTGCCTTAGTTTTTTTTTTCTATTAAATTTATTTTTGGTTATACATCTTGATCATAAAAACTTAGTAAATGTGTGAAATTGATATCTTAAGAATGGGGCTTGAAATTAGATGCATAGATTGAACAGTTGAGCATGGTGTGGCAATATGAAAACTTAAACCTCTAGAAACTCATTATATTATTGATAGATATCCTTGTGATGATATACATTTTCCCTTGCCTCTTATTTTGTGGGTAAATTTGGTGACTTAGTCTGTGTGATTCACTTTAGTTTTCATTCAGCAGTCATCAGCCCCTTTTCCAAACCAAAATAATGTAATAGGAGGTAGACAATTTGAATCAAGTGGGCTTAAATGCTGTATTAAACAATGCCTGATTCATTATGCTAACGATATATGTTCTGCACTAGGTGTTCAAATCTGATTGTTTTATCACTGGTTTAATTTTATTGAAGGTGAAAAGGAGTACAAGAACATACATGCATGATTCATGGAATGCTAAAGAAAAAGCAGATGTATTTGGAATTAAGATTGCTGAAGATGATCTCATGGTAACTGAAATTGCTGCACACCCACGGCATATGAAGCAAATGAAACCTCATCAAGTGGAGGGATTTAATTTTCTTGTCAGAAACCTTGCTGGTGACCAGCCTGGGGGCTGCATCTTGGCTCATGCTCCGGGATCTGGGAAAACCTTCATGATAATAAGTTTCATGCAAAGTTTTCTAGGGAAGTATTCTAATGCTAGGCCTCTAGTGGTGCTTCCTAAGGGAATACTGTCAACATGGAAGAAGGAGTTTCAGATATGGCAAGTGGAGGACATACCACTTCTTGACTTTTACACTGTCAAGGCAGACAGTAGATCCCAGCAACTGGAAGTGTTGAAGAAGTGGGTGGAGCAGAAGAGTATCCTTTTCTTAGGATACAAACAGTTCTCCTCAATTGTTTGTGATAATGGAGCCAACCAAGCATCAATAGATTGCCAGGAGATATTGCTCAAGGTTCCTTCAATTCTCATTTTAGATGAGGGGCACACTCCAAGGAATGAAAATACTGATATGGTACAGTCCCTTGCCAAAGTTAAAACACCTCGAAAGGTCGTACTGTCAGGAACGCTGTATCAGAATCATGTCAAGGAGGTATTTAACATCCTGAATCTTGTTCGGCCAAAGTTTTTGAAGATGGAAACATCAAGACCTATTGTCAAGCGCATTCATAGCAGAATACACATACCTGGTGTTAGAAGCTTCTATGATTTGGTTGAGAACACTCTGCAGAAGGATACAGATTTTAAAAGGAAAGTGGCTGTCATACAAGATTTGCGGGAGATGACAAGCAAGGTGCTTCACTATTATAAGGGAGATTTTCTTGATGAGCTTCCTGGTCTAGTTGATTTCACAGTTGTACTGAAACTTACACCTAGACAGAAGCATGAAGCTGAGAGATTGAGGAAGCAGCTATCCAGGAAGTTTAAGATATGTTCTGTTGGCAGTGCTGTCTATCTTCACCCTAAGTTAAAACCTATTGCTGAACAATGTGGTGAAAACTCTATTTCTGATAATAAAATGGACGAATTGATTGATAAACTAGATGTCAGAGATGGTGTCAAGTCAAAATTCTTCCGCAACATTCTAAACCTGTGTGAGTTGGCTGGGGAGAGGCTTCTGGTTTTCAGCCAATATCTCTTACCTCTGAAATACTTGGAAAGGTTGGTTATGAAATGGAAGGGATGGAGTCTTGGCAAAGAAATCTTTGTCATCTCAGGAGAATCAAGCTCTGAACATCGGGAGTGGTCCATGGAAAAATTCAACACCTCACCTGATGCTAAAGTGTTCTTTGGCTCGATCAAGGCATGTGGAGAGGGCATATCATTGGTTGGGGCATCCCGCATAATTATTTTGGATGTCCATCTCAACCCATCAGTGACTCGCCAAGCCATTGGCCGCGCATTCCGGCCTGGCCAAACTAAAAAAGTCTATGTCTATCGGTTGGTGGCGGCTGATTCACCCGAAGAGGAAGACCACAGTACTTGCTTCAAGAAGGAGTTGATTTCAAAAATGTGGTTTGAATGGAATGAGTATTGTGGTGATCGAGCCTTTGAAGTGGAGACAGTTCCTGTTAGAGAATGTGGGGATCTCTTCCTTGAAACTCCTTTCTTTGGGGAAGATATAAAAGCTCTGTATAGAAGGTTAGTAACCGCTCTTTTTTACCTTTATTTTTGCTTCTTACATGACAATCATGCAGTTTCTTTTTCCCTAACATTTCTTTTGTTTGTGTATTTCAGGTAGACTCTGGCATTTAGGTAGGTTCAATGAACTTATGCAGGCAAGGGTCTTTTTATCCTTTTTTTTTTTTTTGTAAGTTTATGACTATTTTGGCTCAGAACAATGTGAGTCACTGAATTGAATTAGCTATCTTTACTCTTCAGCTACAATTACATGTGATTATTCTCCCCCACTTTGGGTTAGGGAGATGCATACTCCTGTTAAATTTTCTCCACTTGTTAATATTAGCAGCAATCCATTTAGTGTATTTCTATTGCCTGGGCTAATTTCCTGTTTTTGTTTTGATTTTATGACTTGCTTTTTCTTTTTTTTTTTGGGGGGGGTCAACAAAACACGCTTTTAAAGATCATTTTTATACAAGGAAATGAAGAACTCCTCCTTGATAATGCCCAGTGGCATTTTACACAATTTAAAGCCAGTAAAAAAAAAAAAGAAATCAGCATACCCGGTTTAGATGCTGTAGTTAGGTTGCTATGCTTAAGAAGTATGAGTAGGCATGGAATCAAACAGCGAAATAGAGAATTAACTGGTTCAAATTGTTGAACCCCAAAAATATTCAACATCTGATCTTGCCTCACAGAATTATGATTGATGTGTTTTCTGGATGTTGGGATAACGATAATACAATATGTGTGACCTTAGCTTTGGCAATATTATAGTAATTATTGAAGGGTTTCCTTGTGGGTGCAAGTGCTGAGGGCTAAATATGGTTGTGGGGTGGGGACTCCTTAATTCCTAATGTTCAAAACCCCGCAGCATTGCATCAAATGCTTGGAGGGGCATAGCAAATGTGTGGAGGGTGTCAATTTGGTGTGGAGAGTGGGGGATGGATGGTCAATCCATTAATTTCTGAGAAGATCATTGGTTTCCAGGAATCCACAAGCTGAGTGATTTTGCTTTGATTGATTTAAATGATGACGAGTTGCACTGCAGAACAAGGTAAGTTAGTATTCGCTTCTGAATGATGTGATTGGTGGAGATAGTGTGGCTTGGCTTCCTTGCCCCTCTGTTGCTGGTTTGGGGGAGTTCTCTATCAAATCTCCATACTCTATTATTATGTGCCAACTTGACCAGACTAGAAGGGATCGAATATTTGATTGTGTGAAAATTGCAGACTCGGCAAAGGCTAAGGTAAGGTCATTCATGTGGTTGGTGGCTAAGGACTCCTCACCAATTTTAATAGAAATGGCAGACAGTGCGGCTTATGAGTTGTGTGCTCCATGTCTTGTGTGATTGTGTTCAAGCAAAAGAGATATGGACAAGCTTTGTGAATAGAGATTCTCAGCATGTTTTATTCTCCCTATCGTTACATGATTGGTTAGGGAAAAAAAAAAGCCTTGCTAGTGTCCTCTCCTTCATTTCAAGGGGTACCCAAACCTTGCTTACTGCTTTTTGTAACTACATCTCACACACACACCCTTTGGCGAATTAGGAACCAGAAAATCTTTAAGGAATTCTAATCAGGTGGTTTGGATTGCGAGAGATAGATTATGATCAGGCGTTAAATGTGGCCGATATGGCTAAGAGTAAGCTGGGAAGAAACTCAACACTGACGGTTCGTTTAATGGCAGTTCTAATGGGGCAGCTTGTGGTGGTTTAATTCGAAATCAGGATGGTAATTTTGTGGCTGGCTTCTGCGCTAATCTTGGATCTTGTCACATAGCCATGGCTGAGTTGTGGGGTATTTACTCACAAGCTTCATCTTGGATTTTGTTCACATCCCATCCAATGGTATGTGAAAGTGTATTGGCATGGTATTCAATAAAGTATGAGTACAAATAACTCATTCTTAGATTTTCAAGAGTAACATAGCTCTAATATATACCAATTATACACTGGATGAGGGGTCTTTTGGATATGAAAACCATCCTAAATTTGAAATGGAAAGGAATTTATGTTTTTGCTTCAAAACCACCTTCATCTCTTATTCTTGGAAAAGATATAGAATATTTAAAATATGTTGTTGCCAAAGTGATTTCCATATAAGTGAGCAGTTTAGATATACAAACATGTGTATGCACTTGTTGATTTGTGATTTCCTTAAAAGTGAGCAGTTTAGATATATAAACATGTGTATATCTCTTTCGATGACTTATCTTCAAAAGAGTTATGTTATTTAAGTGTGCTCGATTAAAAAGTGCAAGCATTAATAGTAACAACTTCATGTTGATCAATAGAAAATTTGAGGAGATTGCAATGCTAAATGATAATATATATAATGCCATCAATCGAGGATATATGTTCCAATAAGTGAGAAGTTCACATATATAATTGGGGAACCAATATAATATTTGCACATACTATCACAATTACTAGATTTCTCATTAGTGAACATAATACCCTCATTATTAATGCATGTATTCCTATGTCGGGAAAAAACACCATATTCAAGTATCATAATTTTATCTTAACTTGATAACCTAGGGCTGTAAAAATAGGGGGAAAAAAGACAAGTCCTAGAACATGTTGACACCAATTGCTTGGCAAATATTCCCTTATAATGACCATGATCTTTTCCTTCTATAGACCATGTACATCCCATTTACACCATCGAACAATGTCAGAGCTTGTGGACTATTGTTGGTTATTAATTGTCCACTACAATACTTCCCTCACCCACCTAATGAGTATAGTAAGCTTATGCTTATTATTTGACTTTATCCACTATTAGCTATTTAACATTTCGTTTATGAATATCGGGGAGTTAATTGATGTATAAAATTATCACTAACCAAATCTAATAATCAAAACTACATTAAACTAGAAAAATACATATAAAACACACACATCAAAAGAATGGCCTCATAATAAGTATATTTAATTAGGTATGCAAATAGTTAATTCTAAACACAATGTTCCATGGAATCATTGACTTTTAAATCTCTTTTGATATAAGTGTTCCACTTTTACAAAAATTGATTCTAGTGAAAGTTAAAAATTTTAGCTTTTACTTTACCATCTTATTTGAGTTTTGCTAAACTCACTTTTGTAATATCTTTCCCAAATATAAATTAAAACATCTCCTTTTTCGTAAACTAATTTATGTAACAATAGTTTTAATTCATGTACTAAAGTTGAAAATTTTATTTGTCTTACTTGATAATTTTACAAATAGTAAATTAATAAGAATAAGCTTAAAATATGTAATACGAAGTCAAGAATAATATTTATTAGTAAAATAAAAGATATTATGTTGAGTGTGTTAATAATTAGATGTATAAATTTATACTAACAGATAAAAAAGGTGAAAAAAAAAAAGAGCTGGTTGGGTAGGGCATAAATGCACCATAATATGCCACCCAGCTATAAATTTTACCATGATTTTTTGAGCCTATATAAAAGGAAGGAGTTAATTGTATGTTTATATGTGGAAGAGTTAAAATAAAAAAGGAAGAAGATAGTGTCAGGAAGTGGGTTTGAAAGTGGTGTAAAGGAAGAAGAGAAAGAGAGAAAGAAAGAGAAGAAAGAGATCAAAAAGAGGCGAGAGAAGGAAAGAAGGAAAAAAGTAAAAGGAGAGAGAGATTAAAGTTAATGTACTAGAAAGAAAGTATAATGTGTATACACCGTTTTTATTTGTCTATGAAATTTAAAAATAGGAAATAAATTTATTTTCATATAAAATAAAACCATTGCTACATATGTTAATTGTTATTATTTTACGCACCTTTTTTATATAAAAGATGCTCACTTTTTTTTTTATTATTGTCATTTTATTTTTTTCATTATTTTATATTTATCGATGATTATAGATATAAACATTGATTAAAATAATACAAATCACTTAATATAAAGATTCTCTTACCTCCTCACAAATTCCATCAGTATACTGCACTCTAGTTTATTATTTTGATTTTACCACCTAAAGATTCTCTTCTTTCCTCACCTGTCTAATGCGGACTATCACCGCTCCTTTTTCTTCTTTTTATTTTACCTTTTCTTTATATTTATATCGTTCATTATTTAATTCAAGTTAATTTAATATTTCTTTTTATTTATGTTGTAATTTGTTACACATTATTTTATCATTCTTCTATTTTAAAATTTATTATATTGTTTACATAATATTATATTTATGTGAGTTGTTAAATTTATAGTAACTTTTATAAGGGACCTAAATTAGAGATAAAATATAATTAAAATAAGTGAAAGTTACTTTATGTGAATTTAGAATATTAAATTAATTATGGCTTTATGATGACAAAAACTAACTCGTGGACTTTATAAAAAAATCAAAAGAAAATCCAATAAAAATTATCTTAATTTTACACCATTTAGAAATTAATGTTTAGATTGACAACTCTATGGTTTGAGAAATTTTATCAAGATATTATTTTATTTTATTAAGGTTATATTATTTCAATTATTGTGCACCTTCTTAAGGTTAAGTTTATGCATTAATTTATATTTTGTGAACTTATTTCAATTTATTGCCCAATTCCGTTCTTCACTATTTAATTTGTTGATTATTTTATGAGCTTTTATTTAAGCTTTATTTATGAATTAATTTTATGCATTTCTTAATGTGAATTTATGCACAATAACAATGAATTAATTTAAAACGAATATGTTTGATCAAAATATGCTAGTAACCACCGAGAAAGCAAAGAGATAAATATAAGATTATTTTATGTTACCTGCACCACAGTATTAAAAACAAGACCGAACCGCCCAGCTCAAACCAAAAACTGGCAAACTGGCCACCTGACCAATTGGTTCATCATTTGGACAGGTTTTGCATACAACTAGGTCAATGTAGGTCAAACCCAATCAAAACTAGGGTGAACCGTCGGCTAAATTGGGTGGGCCAAATTTTGATGAATAAATTCAAAACTTCCATGTATGAGTTTGAATTTTGTCTGAGAGGGAGTAAGGTGTGCACAGTTTCCACTTGTGCTAGCTTGCTTGTTACTATATTGTGTGCTAGAAATTATATATATCATATATCTATTATATTATTGTTTATGAATAAATGCAAAACTTCTTCCGTCGGGATTGAACTCAGTGTTAAGAGGTAAGGGGGCAGCGCACACAACCACTATGCCAACTGGCTTTTTGTTGTGAATGCTTCCAATAATTATATATATTACATACTTAATATATTTATACACACACACACACACACACATATATAATTAAACCAGGTTCAACCAGCAACCCATCAGTTGAACCAGTGACCCATTGACTCAATAGTGTAACCAAGTCGATCACCGGTTCGAGTTTTAAAACTATGGCCTGCACTACTACCTCCATACAAATTAGGCATGCTAATCCTCCATCCAAACAACATACCATAAATAGGACAATCATTAATTGTCCACATTAGTGCAACCCTCATATTAAAATTTTACTTCCTTAATATGTGATAAGTTACTACGCCATCACCCTACAACTCTTTTAACTTATCAATAAAATGTTGAAGGTATACATCAAGTTTAGCTTTTGGATTTTCTAGACTAGAAATTATACAAGCACCAAGAACAAATATGGATTTTTCATGCACATTTCAAGGGAAGTATTGAAAAGTATAAGCACAACAGGGCAATAAGGATATGATTTATTGAATTGATTGTTTGGAGTAAACCCATCAGAACATAGTCTTAACCTTACATTCCGAGGATTAACACAAATTCATAATACACCCTTTCAAAATGTTGACAAACCTTACCATGAGATGGATAAGTCATTACGACATCGCTCCTCTCATTCTCACCATATCACCTCATGTGAAGAGCTGAGCTTATAGACGCATACAACCTTTTTAGCCTAAGGATTAAGGGCAAAAGATGTATTCTCTTTTGGGGCACATCTTTATGCTTACCATTTCTGTCACTTTTTTTGGCTTCAACCTAAGCTCTCCACATAATTTGCACTATATCAATACAATATCGTTTTTGTAAAGAGCATGCGTCCTTTAAAATAACAATCAATTTTTACTTCTTTTTAATCCAGTTTGGAAACTAATCTTTTGCTTGGTAAAAGTCTTTTAGGATGGCCTTAAGCTAGGGACTAAGCTCATTGATAAGGTGAACTTTGACTTTAATTGCCTTCTGACTTAATGCTCAAATTCTTACTGCTAAGGACAACTCTGAATGTGCACACCCATCTCATAAAGGCTTGTTTGCTACCTTTAATAGACTATGCAACCTTGTAGCCTCTAGGTTAGGCTCTTGTTTAGCTTCAGAATAAGGAAATATTCTAAATTTGAGGCAACAATATCATAAATAATTTCTTGATAATGACTATTGTTTTCCACCTAAGTCATGTTACCCACATCCCAACCACCTAATTGCATCAAACTTGAACTGCCTCCAACATAACCTATTCCAAATAGATTTTCCATACCAACTATTTCCCCATGTTCAGTCCATATCAAACAATCAAGTTTAAATCTAAATTTGTACAGATCATACCTAATTGCATTAATATCTAAGAACTTCATACACTTGCATTTAGAACATGGACACCTAACTTTCTAGTCAGTAATGAATTACTGTAAATTGCAAGCAACACGCTTGAATTTCTCAACACCCTCATAGAATTCTAGTTTTATTCCTCTCCCGCCTGACCTGGGTATAACCTATCATACATCCACAAATGGTTTCCAAAGAATGTCTTGATCAAGAACTATATAAACCTAAAAGTTGAATATAACACTTTACAAACCTCTTTTATTTTAAATTACAAGAATTTCTAATATAAATTTCAGCAAAGTCTCCTTAATGTATAAGCATTCCCTTATGTATATTATGATTACATTAAAAAAAAAAAAATTGTATTTTGAACATTTTCAATAGAGTTTCCTCTAATTTAAGACTATTCCATAAAATATGAGTTAAACAATTAATTACATAACAAAATAAGTATATACAAACAATTAATCACACAACGAAACTAAATCAACACATTACACATCACAATCTTAAAACCATTCTAGTGCACACTCCATAATTTCTTCACAACATGTATATCTTGCAATCTCCACATGCACAATCAATCTCCATAAAAAAATAATGCAAACAAGTTGAGGAAAGGCCTCCATGCCCTTCTCCTAAATCATGCAATCTCCAGTCCTATGATTCTATCATAGAAATCATAAGTCTCCATCCTATAGACATTAAAACATATAAATAATAAAGATTTCATTACTAACATATATAATAGTGTGCGGTAAACAATCAATGGCTAACATCATGCGCCCAACCGAATCCTGAAAATCCAAAATTAACAAACACATTTAATTATAAATACAAGCATTTTAGTTCACACTTAAATTAGAAAAAAAATCATTGACACGCTTTAAGTCCTAATATGATAATTGAGGCATAAATAAATTGAATAGATCTACAACCTAATTTGACAATTGAGACACACATAAATTTACAAATGCTTTTCAATTCCTAAATATAAAAAACAAAACATTATCAAACATAACAATTTACCCCATAAACAAAATGTGCTTCAAATTGCTCCAATATCCAATGGTCCAAATATACTCCAAAATCCTAAAAAATTGAAATTTCTTTCAATTAGTAAAAACATGGAGCAATGAAAAGCATAAAAAAGGCCGAAAATAAAAAAATTAAATCGATTGAAAGGTAGAGAACATTACTATGAGCACAATAATGCAAACCGTTTGCAAAATTAAGGCTCCAATCACCAACGATGGCCAAAAGAGTGGCAGTGGGACTAGAGAGAAGGGGAGATGAAAGGGCGGGAGCGAGATGGGAAATGGGGAAGATGAAGGAGGAGCGCTGACAGAGGATGTTGATACCTTCTCAAATTAAAATTAATTTGTATGCTAAGTTGTACAAAAAATGTAATAGATGGCACAACCTAGGTCGTCGCTCAAAGAGGCTACATCACTTAGTTGAGAATTAGAGATTTGGAGAATTAAATTGAGATAATTAAAATTAAGTGAAAAATTCAATAATTAAAGGCACTGTTGGAAGATATTCCTAGGATTGGAACTAGTTATCACATGTCAAATATTGAACACGTTGGTAGCTATTAGTAATAAATTACTGGTAATTATGCTAGTGATCGATTGACCTTTAGAATTTGACCAATACAAATAACTAACAAATGGTATATCAATTTAATTAGAAATTAAATTGATTTAAAGTACCAATGTCTATAACCTAACAACCAATCTGAAAGTTAATTCTAATGTTTTCCTTTAAATATAAACCAATGGATCCATCAATTTATGCCCAAAGGGTTTCCTTAAATGACGATCGTTAATTTAGTTATTCCAATAAAAATTGTAACAATTACAACAATAGTTATAAGAATAGAAACTAAAGAACATTGGAAAAATTAATGCATTTTCAAATATCATTCCAATCTATACAAAAACCCCTTATACTAGTAAGAAAATATACTCTTCTATCTTTGAAGGATTACAACAATGAAAATAAAAGAGAACCTGAAGATAATAACAAGGATCTTTATCACACTCTCTAAGAACAAAGCACTTTCACTAATGGAATCCCTGTAAAGAGAAGAAGATGTAAAGAGATGTAGAGAAATATATACAGAGATAATCTTAGCCGCCCAAATTGCAGATAAACAACTAGGGTAAAAATTTCTGTCACTCCTTTAAATACTGCTTTCTAAAATTTCCAAGGTGGGGCCCAAAAGCAAATTATTTGTAATCCTATCATCACTCACCAGAACGGTAAGCTCAAGCTTGATTTTTTGCTACTTCTATAGAGCGCTATAGCGCTCACCCGAGAGTGAACTTCTATAGTTTTGCTCCTTTTCAACTCCAAACTCCTTCCCAAGAGTTTCCAATCTTGCTCTTGACAATTTGCATTTAATACAAAGCTCCTATGTATAAACCCATACTCAAAGAGACAAATTAAACGTAATAGGCTGTAATTACAATTTATTCCCAAAATCAGTGCAATAATCAATGATCCTATCAAAAGTGCACAATGAAGACTAAATGAAAATCCTAAGTATTGACATTAATAAATGTTAAATTTAGGTTTGATAGAAAAATAAGTGGCATACATACCCCATATCAAGCGTACATTTTGAGCCCTAGCAATTAAGTGAAACGTTGGGTTTCATTTATGGCATTACAAATGAATTTTCCCATCTATAACGCGATAAGTGAAATGCAACATTTCATTCTACACATTATAGACTGATTTTACTGCTATAAAGCGTGCATAAGATACATGCTTTAACATGCAAATTATAGACGGATTTGATCGTCTGTAATGACTTGAAATTTTTAAAATAAAAAATAAAAAATTATTTGTAAATTTGTCTATGTTATTTTTTTAAAAAAACTTTTCTTTTATGTTTTGTCTGTAAACTCATTTGTAACAGTTATGTGCCATGTGACGCGAGTTTGCACAAACAATTTCAAACAAATTTACGTATGGATTTATTGACTTTGACATAAAATTTTTTTTCACGTTTTTGTTTATAAATCTGTCTACATCAGAGACAAAAAATTCCATTTGTAAAATCCATTTGTGTTTCATGAGTTTCTAGTAGCGGGGGCGAAGAAGATTAAGTCAAGGTTAATTTGTGAGTGGCTAGTAACTAATATTATCATGTGTTATCAAGCTTTTTGGGACTTGATAACTTAATTCTATAGTTTTAGGATATAAATGGTTTGACCATATAATATTATACTATCATATGTGGCACCAAACATATGATAAAAATTGGCTCTATAGTATTAGCTAATACTATCATATCTTATACTATGTATCAAACAGGACCTTAATTCCTTGTACATACAAAAGATAGTAAGGTGGAATGTAGTATCATTTTCAAAGCCCTTCATGCTGATTAGCCTGAGTTTTAAGATACTTGGAGCTGATTCCTAGAATCATAGCTGTTTCATTATTTTATTTGAGACATAATATTCTAGTTGTATCTCAATTCTCAAATAGCTAGTGAACACAACTAGATTTTTGGGCTTAGAGGTGATGTTGGCTTATTGGGCTTGTGAGTCGACTTAGCCAAGTTTTTAGGTCATTATATTTGTCCATAACATGTTATAGTAGTTTTTTTTTAATGAAACTATTAAATTTCAATAGATAAGGAGAAAGACTTTAGTAAAGAAGGGGTCATTTCATTTTAATTTTTATGTTTTAGAATTGATAATTATATGTATATGTTTAGACTTAAGAAGAGCTTATACTAGTTGATTTTCCATTTCATAGAATTAGAGTATGTAATCATTTTTCTAATTCTACATATTTACACCAATTTGGGGACTCAAAATCGAGATCTGCCAATGTTGGGGTTCATTTGATGCATCTCTCACATCGCCCATAAATACGATTTTTCAAATTTGTGGTAGGTATCGGTTGAAGAGTTGTTTTAGTTGGAAAAAATTTTCAAATTTAAACATTTAAAAAATTAATTTACAACTTTTTTTTGCAAGTTAATTGATTAAAAGTTATTTTTCAATATTTATTTGAAAGATAAATTCTATTTTATTTTATCATATCCAATACTTAAAATAAAATTACATAATATACAATATTTATAACAAGATGGTTCATAACCAGGGTCTTTTTTTTACATATGATTTTTGAGTAGTATATTTACATCAATATGATATTTTGAAAAATATTCACACAATATGATGTTTTCAGTATAGAAAGACAGATTCAATAAAATAATATTAAAATAAAGTGTTGAATCCGCCAAAGACGGATTCTATATTGAAAATATCAAAATAATCTACCAAAATAATATTTTTTTATTGAATCCGTCATTAGCGAATTCTAAATACCATATACAGGTAAATTTACTCGTTTTATCATATTAGTATAAATCACTTATACAGACACCATATATAAATTATTTTTCCTCATAACCACATTGCTTTCTTTTTTAATTGAAAAATCAAGCGTGATCAAAGTTGGATCTTTCCATCGGAAAGAATAGCCCTACTTTTATTTTATTATTGTTTGAGGCAATGACCACAAATATTGACATGACACTTCAATGGGACCCTAACTGATGTCAAATCGAACTTAGGGCCAGCCGTGTGATATCCAACTTGTCATTTGAGGGATATCCTTAGCTCAGCCATGTCATACCCCAACCAAAATGAAATTCCACTTCAAGGCCCAAGGAGTCATAAAAAAGAACAAAACAAAAAAGAGGAAGAGCTCAGGACCAAAAACATAGAAAAAAACAAAAAAAAAAGGTCGTTTGAAGAGAAAGCAACCCTATGACCAAAAAAAAAAAGAAAAGAGAAAGCAACCCAGAAAACACATGGTTTTTGATGAATAACCCCTAAAACAGATTGGAAGTAGGAAGGCAAGGGTGAATTAAGGCTTGGCGCTCTTCTTGTCTTGTTTGTCACCTCGAGCTCGACCCCGCCGCTGTTGCTCCTCTGACGTCCCGTCCAGCCAGCCGCCGTGCTCGACAAGCAGCCGTGGCCCATCATCAGCCTTGCTGCTCCAATTGTAAGTCCTTCTCACCTTCATCTCTCTCTCTCTCTCTCTCTCTCTCTCTCTCTGTGTCCTTGTAGAGGTGTAGTAGCCGCACCTGAAAGTCTTTTGATATCTCAAAACCCTATCAAATATTGCTGTGTGTTTGTGTGTGTATAGATATGAGGTTTTGTGTGTTAGTTTTGATGTGTTTCTTTTTTATTTTTTGTTGGGAGGGTAGTTAACTTAAGTGGATATGGTATATCGTTGGAGTTGAGAGAGATCCTGGTTTTGTATGTATTGTATGCTGGAAGAAAGTTCTTGTGCTCTCTCTTTTCAAACGGATGAGAGAACAAGGGGAAAAGGAAAACGAACAACCTTCTCTGCTTCTGCTGTTCTTGTTATTGTTTCCTGCTGCTCGTGTAAAAATAAAAATAAAAAATATAAAAATGCATTTTGATTATATTTTCCGTCTCAATTCAGTGGAAAAGCAGAGAAGAGAAACTGTTGTTGGTTGAGTAAATGTGGACAGTGAGTGTTGCTGGTGGCGGTTTTGGTACTTGTTTTAGTTGTGGTTTGTTGTTTTATTTTGGCCCCAGAATTAGATATGCCTTCTGCCCAAAAACATTATCATAAGTATTCACTCAGCATTTGATTCATCCGCTGAAAGGAATAGTAATTAGGGGTTTGTGAGCTTTTGTTGTGCAGCAGTGCTGTGTTTGATTTTGTTTTGTACTTGTTTAAATTGTGTTAATTACTTTTGTTACGGATATGTTTATTTGGATTTTAATGTATTCTATAGAAGTTTATATATTTACTTGATTATATCCGGTTCAACTTTTCATCCACCGACACACTGGTTGATCTAGTTACCTTGACCAAGTTAATCATTGTGTTGAATTTTACAACTGTGGTTCTAATCTTCAGTTGCTGCCATGGTACATAGCTTGTTGTTCTATAATGTAAATCTTCAATGTATTTTCTTTACAAAATTTTGTTATGTAAGTCCAAATATGGCGGATGAGTGTGAAAAAGTTCTTGATTTTCTTTCTTGTTTTCTGGGATGCATATAATAAACTGGGAAAAAAGTTTTGATTCACTGCAGAGGAAGAAGAAGAAGATATGATGCAGCACTGGATGAGTTATCTGGTTCACTGCAGAGGATAGGGCTCCCCAAAGCTTGCAACTATATTTATAACTTTTCTATTTTCTGGTCCAATCGTCCACTTCTTATGTTGAACTTCATAAAACCTCTTGTTTGCTATGTTTAATGTTTCATCTAGTTCCAAAATTCCTTTGTTTTTTTGTTATATTTTCTTCTTTGTTATATAACCTTTGATTTTGGGTTTCTGACTTGCTGAGCGATCTCTAATGATGAATCCCAATGCGTCATTTCACTCCTTTCAGATTGAAGAGTCTTGTGCTTAAATAGTGTATTTTAGCTTGAGAAGCCCTTTTCTTGTCTTCAGAGATGGGAAAGAAAAAGAAATTGAAGGAAAATGGCGGCAAAGAATACTGCCCTTTAACTGTTTTTGTCTCCAACTTGCCATACTCCTTTTCCAACTCTCAGGTATTCAGTCTTGTTCATATGTATACCACTTGTCCTTTTCTGTTGTGACTGTGCTAAGTTCTTCTTTGTTTGCATGCCATTTGGAATTAGAAGTATACCTTTGATGTAATAGTAACTTATTAAATTTTGCGTTTTACCCCCAAAAAATATCAGCTTGAGGAGACATTCAGTGAAATTGGACCTGTCAGGCGCTGCTTCATGGTCACAAAGAAGGGTAAGGAAAAAAAAGTGCACCTACTTGTTAAAATTTTTATATGGCTTTGCTTATGCACAACATTATATTTCATTTTGCTTTTTTCTTTAATAATAAAAACATTTAAATACACATGGATTCAAAACTGCTTGCTTCTAAACTGTTGTGGGAAAGTTTATTTGATATTATGCAATATGTTTATATTATTGGGAGGATAAAATGGCCTGTCTCTGCTCGCTACCTGCTAAACAGAATTTGGTGGCTTTTTTAATGGATTGAATTACCTAGTGAGAATAAGATAATTCTGCTGCATGCTGCATGGCGTATGCATGTAATCTGCGTTTAGTTGTATTCTTGGCTTTATCTAATGTAATAAAATGCCAACTTGTGACGCTATCTTTGATTGATTATCCAGGGTCAGCCCAACATCGTGGTTTCGGTTATGTTCAATTGTAAGTTTATTTTGGACTCACAAAAATTTAAATCATCAACTTCATCATTATCATCTCCATATTCTTCACAAATTCTGTGTCTACTAACTTTTGCTTATGTTTTCCTTTCTTCCATCTTTGGTTTTTCAGTTGTCTTACTAGTGGCATGCACACTATGTCATTAGTCTCTTGTTTTCATGTTGACTAGATATCAAATTCACAGCTTTAGCTTATGTTATTGTGTTCTTATCCGTTCTTATAATTTGGTTTCTTGCTTTGGCTATCGTTGAATTCAATTGAAGCTACCATTGAGTGTAAATACCATTAAACAGAACCTCAGCTCGGTATACAAGTAAAAGTTGTTCCTTTTTGGCAAATGTGCTCTGATTGTATGGAGGTTGACATATTCAGAAATGTAAATCACTATATGCTCTAGTGTCCATTAACCTCCATGGTCATGACACAACGAAGCTAATACAACTTGACATACAGTGATTAACAAAAATCACTGAAGCGGATATCAGTGAACGAGCTTTTTCTTAAACTTTATTCTAGATTTAACAGTTGCTTAATGGTTCATAGATGTTGGACTTATCTTATTTTGTTGGTGACTGCACTGTATTGTTGTGTTAATTGGCAAATTAATCAATAAATCTAATTTATCTGTTGACTGTTTTAACATAAGGATAAGACTGTTCTTCTGTTTTCGTGCTTATTAGAGTTAGAATTTGTGTCTTAGGTTTCCCTAGTTTGGTACTAATTGCTGTCATCTGCAGTGCTGTTGAGGAAGATGCCAACCGTGCTATTGAATTGAAGAATGGTTCATCTGTTGGAGGCCGCAAAATAGCAGTGAAGCATGCAATGCCCCGTCCTCCCCGTGAAGAACGACAATCAAAACCAAATGAAGGTTGATCTTATGCTCTGATTCTGGTTCAGCACACTCTGATAGTTTTGTATGATGTTCTTTCTGAAAGAGGTGCAAATGGGGTAATCTTATCAATATTCTTATTCCTGTGTCTTATTTTCTCAACCTTTTTTTTATGATGTGATAGTTGATAAGACAGACGATCTCATGAAGTCAAAAAATGATGATAAAGACGGCAGATATTCTGAAGAGAAGCCTGTTTCAATTTTGATGGAAGAAGGTTGTGAATGTGTTTGTGGCTTTCTGTGCATGGAATTGTTTTTCTTAGTAGCTAATGAATTTATTTACTTGTTTTTCTTAATATTACTTTTCTCCTCTTTTAGAAGAACAAGTTTCAAATAAACAAAAGAACTCAAGGAAGCCTGTGGAAATGAGAAAAGCAACTCTTTGTAGTGATATAGCGGATGAGGGGGGCTGCTCAGAAAAGCAGAGGTGCTCACTCTTCTCCTTTATGTAACTGTACTCATGCCAGTTTTCTAATCCAGTTTGTCAGTACAGACTAGAGAGGTGAATGATAATCCCTGAAAGCTGAATGTTAGATGGTTGAGATTAAGAGGAAATAAGATAATCCATTCCAGACTCGTGCATATTTCTGATTTGTGAATTTGTTGTCCTAAAATGCTGTTCTGTGTATCTCTTTTTTGGCAGGGTTGCTAGAACTGTGATATTTGGTGGTCTCATAAATTCAGATATGGCTGAAGACGTTCATGGCCAAGCCAAAGAGATTGGCACTGTGTGTTCTATAAAGTACCCCCTTCCCAAGAAAGATCTTGAACAGCATGGTAACTGCAGATTTGATCTTTTTCAGCCCATGATATTTATAGTTCAGATGAAATTAGTATTGTGCTTATTTAATGGTATGGTATGTGATTGTTATATTAAATGAAGATGTAACAAGATCAATTATCTCTCTCTTTTTTTGTTTTGAATAATTATAATAGGCTATATTCATGTTATTTTCAAGTAAGACTTTATCATTATTTTTATACTTGATGTAAAGTGATCACATGAATCGTGATTAACGTGTGAAGCAGATTCTGATGTAAGATTTGCTTCTTTCTTACACCATTCTAAGTATGATGGAAGTTCTAAAGCTTATTGTTCCAATGCTTAACCCTATTGTACTTTGGCCAAACATTTAAATTGAGTATTGAGCGCATTGAAGTTTGTTCTTCCACTTCAATTCCAAAAGAGATGGTTTTTCAGCTAGGATATTGATCAACAAGATTAAATCTATTTTTTCATTTAGTTTACATTTCTTTATGTTGCTTGGGATGGTAGAGGTCATTATGGAATTTTTCCAGGTCTCCTGCAAGATGGCTGTACTTTGGATGCTTCAGCTGTCCTCTATACTAGTGTAAAGTCAGCTCGCGCTGCTGTTGCAACATTACATAAAAAAGAGATTGGAGGGGGAACTGTCTGGGCACGTCAACTGGGTGGAGAGGTAAAGTGCTTGTCATAGAACTGACCAAGTATAATATCATGATGTTACAGAGAAGTATCTTTTGTAAACACGACTATAAATACTAGCCAGTAGGAAAGGCTTTATTGTTTTGCATTCATAAAATGTAACTTCTTCTGCTATTGATTGTGACATACGCATTGCCTTAATGTTATAGTAAGTTGTATAATGGGAATTTTGATTCATGATGCCTCAAGAAGGTTTTAGTACTTTCGGTTTGGTTTCTGTCTGCTTTCTTCCAGTTTTGTAGAACACTTACTCTGAGGTATTCGTTAAATTGTTTTCTCCAAGAACAAATTTTCTTTGAAGTAAGAGTTTGTCTACCATGCCCAACATTTGGGCTGAAAAAGTATAGACATGGAGACAGTTCTCTGCCAGGCTGTAATTGAATTTATTGATTGTTGGACTTGGATGTACTTCAGTCATATGAAGTGCAAAGTGTTTGTTGTTAGAATTATTGTTAGGACTGGAATTGAATGACACTCTTTATCTTTATTGATGAGAACCTTTGGTAAATCCAAGAATCCCTAAGGAATGATATAATGGTGTGAGGAAGAGTGAGAGCTCCTCTACTCTCTCAAGAGCCTAAACTCAATTACAAATGATCAAAGACACACTAACTAATCTCTAATTCCTTTATTTATAGCCAACTAATCCACTAACCAACTAACTTCTCTAACTAACTACTAACTAATGGATCCTAACACTACTCCCCCCCCTAGAGATTCACCTTGTTCTCAAGGTGGGTTATAAGAGCTTAGAACTAGCCTGAACCATAATTTTTTTTTTTAACAAAATACAATATTTTCCTCCTGGATCCCATATCTTCAAATTTGCTCCAGGTTCTTCCTCCCTGTGAGCACCTTCATGCAGTAGAATCCCACATCCCAGCACCCGATGGAGGTATTCTTTTATTCCTGAGTTGAGCCCAGCACTTAGGCCCAAGGTTGCACCCATCTTTTTATTTCCGAAATTGCCTTGCCTGCTGCTAAGGAATTGGGTTGGGCCCAGTAATTGATTTTTAGAAGATTGAAAATATGAACTCTAGCTTTTATTCCACTTGTGTTGGGCCTGGCCCATAAGTGAAGTGTAGAACTCCCTTGACCCAATCCCTCTTCGGTTGCTCTAATATCTTTCTTCTTCCCTATTCCAATGCTCAAGCCGCTAATAACGTTCTGCTCCCTCCTTTTGCTGCCGCTAGTGCGGTTGAGCTGCGCCGTCACCACCGCTACTTCGTTGCAAAGCTTTCAGCGGAAGACAGCCCTATTGCCTCTGTTATTGCATCTATTGCTGCTGGTGAGAACTCTGTTAGTAGTCCCTTAGCATTGTTAGCGCAACCAGCAAGGCCATCATCATCACAGTTGTTGTAGCTCGGAAACTGTTCTGTCAGGTGCCGCCGCCATTCCTCCCTAACGTTTAAGCGGCCACCATCATCAAAAATGGCGTTCTCCCCGCCGCTCATTATGCCTTTCGCCTTGCCATGACTACAACTTTAGCTTTCTTGCGGTCTCGTTCGCTAGCGATGACGTGTCCCCCGTTGTAGTCAAAGGCCGATCTACTCTCCTTGAACTCCTTTCGTCGTCGGCCTTCAACATTCGCGATCAGATCCAGCACCAACTCCTTCGCCTCTTCTTTCCCTAGTTCTACTAGAGGTGGTGGTTGTTGGATGCTTACTAGCATTGGCCATTGACGTTCAACATGCTCTGTCACTGCCTTGGTTGATCCTTTTGCTCCGTCGTTCGTATCTGGCCACGGTTGCGCTTCTTTCCCCTTTCATTGTGACTCTGCCTCAGAAGACCCATCAAGAACAGTGCAAACGACCTCTTTTACATCTCTCTCCTTCTTGGTTTCTTCTTCGATTCTTGATACAAGAAGTTTCAGATCGGAAACTTCATTCTGGATAATTCTTGACAAAACATGATTGAAATCTGGCTGGTAGCAGTGGAGAAATTCCACTTTGAAGGTAAACATTGTTGCATTGGAATTGCACTGCTTCTATAACCGACACCATCTTAATGCTTGGCTGGATAACCCTTTCTCTGTCTCGATCGGCCTCTGTGCCTCTGGTGTTCCAATGGCATCCCAAAATTGCCCTGCACAGATGATCCACCAAGACCCATTTTTTCCATCAAACACAGGAAACTCTTGATGCTCCATTGCCTCCATTGAAGCTTTCCCCAGGAGACCAAGCTTTTGATACTAGTGTTAGGACTGGAACTGAATGACACTCTTTATTGATGAGAATCTTTGGTAAATCCAAGAATCCCTAAGGAATGATACAATGGTGTGAGGAAGAGTGAGAGCTCCTCTACTCTCTCAAGAGCCTAAACTCAATTACAAATTATCAAAATCAAAGACACTCTAACTAATCTCTAATTCCTTTATTTATAGCCAACTAATCCACTAACCAACTAACTTCCCTAACTAACTACTAACTAATGGCTCCTAACAATTATCAAATAATCTGCTAGGTGAAGATGTATCCTTTAACCACCTGCTTTTCTTCTATTGATTTTCAATGCACCATAAAGATGCAGCAAACTTCTCCATGTTTATCAAAAGGATTATCTATGGTTATTAGTTTCTTATTTGATGTGGGCCAGGGATCCAAGACTCAGAAATGGAAGCTCATTGTCAGAAACCTTCCTTTCAAGGTTTGATGCTTAGAGTTACACAACATGAAAAACATTATTTGAAGATATTGACTTCTGACTAGTTGACTGAACATGATACAGGCCCGCGAAAATGAAATAAGAGATATGTTTTCATCTGCAGGGTATGTGTGGGATGTATTTATCCCACACAATTCAGATACACGGTATATTCTTACTTGTTCTGACTCAAATAATTTTAATATTATACAATATATGATGTTTTCTCAAGCTGGTTTTTGCCCCCTTTCCTATTTGCAGTCTATCGAAGGGTTTTGCATTTGTAAAATTCACCTGCAAGCAAGATGCAGAAAATGTATGAACTGTCACTGAGGTTTTTACTTTGTGCACTGTTTGTGTTCATGAATAACCTAGGCATAAGTTTCCTGCTTTTGATTCAGGCCATTCAAAAGCTCAATGGATCCACATTTTCTAAACGGGTTGTAGCTGTTGATTGGGCTGTTCCAAAAAAGCTATTTAGTAGTGATGCAAATACTCTTGCCTCACAAAATGGTAAGCTTCCATACTTTAACTAAGTACACATGATGATCAATATTTTGGAGAATGTGCAGCATGTCCTCTTTTTCTTTATGCAAGAGTTTCAAAAAAATTATATTTTTCTTTTATTTGAAGAAAAATAAGATAATTCAGAGTTCCGAAATCCTATTTGTTAAGTCAGATAGAATTCTTCAGTTCCTTTTTCTTTTTATTTATGTGCTGGAAATACACATGTGCCTAGGTATATCAATTTTTTTTTTTTATGGAGCTCATTTTGTGAAATATTTACACAATCCTAGAAAAACATTGGTCCAAAATGCCAGAACAATAAGGGCTGTAGGTTTGAAATAGAGATTAGGGTTATGTCATCATTGCTGCCTTTCACCAATATCAGTAGATTTGGGGTCTAGTGTCATCTTCACCATTCAGCAGTTATGCAGTTGGATGTATTTGTAGAACTTAAAAGTGGCTGCCATTTATGTGTCTCACTTGGTTAACCCCGCACTGTGGGAGAAGGGTTTATTGTTGTCATAGTTGTCGATGGCGAACAGTGGCTCATGGTGGTAGACCAAAAATCAGCTATTTAAGTTTGTCATAAGACCGCCATGACACCGCTATGGCCACCATAATGAACAAATCTTCTCATGGCAGGGGGGCCAAAATCCGCCATGCCATCGCGCCGTCATGGCTGCCATTTAACAACTATGATTGTTGTTATTTTATTTTATTTTTTTGTGCTGTAATGTACTTACAACAGTTACTTTTGGGATGATGAAGAATGACATTGTTTACTAAAATTTTCAAAATTTAACTCTATTTAGTAAATTGTATTAAGCTCAAAGTAATTCTTGTAACAGTGATCACAGCTTATGCTTTGGGTGACAACTGATATCAATTATTTGAAGTATGGGTCATTATGTGAATTATGCTATACTTGTTATTTCTTGAGAAGCTATTTCACCATTGTTCTAAGCTACAATTCCATTATTGTTGCTTTGCATACATCTCTATCTTTAACCTATGTAATTTAGTATGCCAAGTACCCTTTTTACTTGACATATTTTAAACTATTTGGATAAGACATTTTCTGACTTTAGGACAAGAGGTAAAAGCTGGTGATGGTAGTGCTCTTGAGGATGATGTTGAGCTTCTTAGTGATGACCAACCTAGTCATGGAGATGATAGTGATGTAGATTGCTCTAGTTCCATGGAGGAAGAAGGTGTTCCTGCTGAAGTTAATTTTGATGAGGAAGCAGACATTACTAGAAAGGTTCTTAACAATCTGATTACATCCTCCGCTAAAGGAACGTTAGCACATAATGATTCTACTTTGTCAGAAGAAAACAAGGAGCCAAAATCAAATGAAATTGTTAAGGATGCTGATAATAAAGCATTGAATGAGTCAGAAAAAGTTTCGGATGTTTCAAAGCCCAAAATTTCCAGCAAAAGCAAGTTATCAAATCCTAAGCAAACAGAAGATTTTGATTTGCAGCGAACAGTTTTCATAAGTAATCTTCCTTTCGAATGTGATAATGAAGAAGTGAAGCAACGGTTTTCTGCATTTGGGGAAGTAGAATACTTTGTTCCAGTTCTTCACCAACTGACCAAGTATGTCCTATAACATTATTTTTCCTTTGTGCCTCTGTATTTGACCAAACATCATTTATATTCCCTTTTTGCTCAATGCAGGCGACCAAGAGGAACTGGTTTTCTTAAGTTCAAAACCACAGAAGCAGCTAATGCTGCAGTTTCAGCAGCAAGTGCTGCTTCAGGCTTGGGTATTTTACTAAAAGGTAGACCATTAAAAGTTTTAAAGGCTTTGGATAAGAAATCAGCTCATGACAAGGTACTGGAGAAGGAAAAAAATGAGGTTCATGACCATCGCAATCTTTACTTGGCAAAGGTTTGTCTTCTCTCCTATGTACCTGTAGTGGGGTGGGAGCTGGCTGTGGAAAGTGATATGCATTAGGACTAACATTTGTATGCTGCTAAATTGTAATAGGAGGGACTCATTCTTGAGGGAACTCCAGCTGCTGAAGGGGTTTCAGCCAGTGATATGTTAAAACGCCAAGGGTGAGTATTTTTCGGTTTGGAGTGCAACTGGCATTGTAATTTTAGCTCACATCTGTCATTGGGTTATAATTTGTGGGCTGCTCGAGGGCCTGTCTTTTATCCCACATCTGTTGATTGGGTATAGTTATTGAATACTGCATTTTAGGGACACACTGTCCAATAGTTTCACGTTTGCATTATTGTGCTCAACTATGATTTCTTTCTTGTTCACATGATATTGGGATAATCCTTTGTTGATCCTTTCAGCATTTTCCCTCATTACAAGTTTAAAAAGAGACACTCATGTCAGGGGGGTGGTTGTTTTTTTTTTTTTGGGTTGGGGGAGGGGGGTGATTTTTATCTTGTTTTGCTTTTTTCTTATTTGCTCAGGTATTTGTTGTGTTGACTAAGAGGGAAAGAAAATAGAGCCTCATCAAAAGAAAATACAATTTCTAATATACAATTCTATTTGCCTTATTTTCTGTTGCCTTCCATCTTCCATGTGTGGTCAGTGGTAAAGCTTCTGTGAAGTACAGCTCCTCTAGCTGGTTTTAGTGATCTTACATTATTTGTGGGAAATTCACAGGTTAGAAAAGAAAAAGGGGACAAAGCTTCAATCACCAAATTTTCATGTTTCAAGAACTAGACTTGTTATCTACAACTTACCAAAGTCAATGTCGGAAAAAGAACTCAAGAAGCTTTGCATTGATGCAGTCATCTCTAGAGCTACCAAGCAAAAGCCTTTAATTCGGCAGGTTGGTTAAGTAGGTTTTGATCTGAAGTTATCAAATAGTTTCTGTAAAATCATCAGAATCTAATTTTCTGTTTGATGTTCTACATGCACTACAGATAAAGTTCTTGAAAGATGTTAAGAAAGGAAAGGTTGTTCCAGAACGGCATTCACGTGGAGTTGCCTTTGTCGAATTTTCAGAGCATCAGCATGCCCTTGTAGCTCTTAGAGTTCTCAATAATAATCCTGGTAACATTCTCTTTGGTTTGTTGATAGCTGTGGGGTGGGGACTATTTAGTGCTCTGGTAGTCTGGTTTCTGTTTAAAATAAAATATTGTCTTTCATTGACTACAGAAACTTTTGGTCCTGAACACCGGCCAATTGTGGAGTTTGCACTTGATAATGTTCAAACACTGAAACATCGGAAGGCAAAGATACAATCTCAGAAACAGGCTTCTCGTGATGAAAACAATGCCAATGGAAACAATGAACCGAGCAGAACAGAAGTTGACAGGCATGCAAAGGACAGAAAACGTAAAACTCGAGAGCATGGCAAACCGATGGAGGACTCACTGAATACAAATGGTGAATCAGGTGTTACAGTGCAAGATGGAAAATCTCCTGAAGGACTCAAATCCAAAAGACAGAAAGGCAATCATAAGGGTAGAAGGGCTGAAGGGTTATCACAGAAAGAAGATTCAGATGCACTGTCCTCGAAGCAAAAGAACAAGCAAGGTGGCGAGAGCCGCGGTGGTGCACCACTTGAAGGCCAAAACACTGCTATTGACACCAGAAAAGCAAAACCAGGAAACAAAGCAGATGTTGGATCCAGAAAAAGGAAGGTGCAAAACCAAGGACTAGAAGACCAAAAGGTTTCTAAGAAACGGCCTAAAAAGAATAAAGAACCAGCAGGGAAAGACGTAGTAGATAAGCTTGACGTGCTTATAGAACAATATAGATCCAAGTTCTCACACAAAGGTTCCCAAGGGAATGATGGTGACAAAAAACATTCCAAGCAGCTTAGAAAATGGTTTGAATCCTAGTTAAACTGTTAGCATGCTAAGAATTTTGACACTCGCGTCAAGCTTTTTACTACCTCGGAAAGTTGAGACACTGTAACTCTGCACGTCACCTTGGGATCTTTGTTTTATTTTCCATATTATTTAAATGTTGTTGTGTAACATTTTTTACGTACTTTGTCTTTCGGAATGTGCGGAGATAAATGTGAGCAAAATATTGAGTTTCTTTTTTGTCTTCACTTGCATATTTGTTTACTGGCAGAAATTGTATATTGAATTCTTAATTTCTCGCAAATTTTTTTTTCTCAATTGAATTGAATTTCGATATGTTATCAGTTTAGAAAAAATTATATAAACATTTAATCATATATTATATATTATTATGTTAGCAAACATGTTTGATTTAACCATTTATTATCTTAAAAGTTTTACAAATAAAAGGATGCAATTGCATGATTTACACAATAAATTGAACCTAATCCCTTTTCAACTGGGCTCCTCTAGTCCTCTTAAGTGAAAATATGATTTTCTATTGTGATTTTGTTGTTCCCACAAATAGAATAAGATAGCATGGAGTAATGGTGATTATCTTAAAAATGACATAAAAATTAAAAGTCATGTTTACTCTAGTTTTTAATTTGGTTTTTGTGGTAATCATTTTCATGTTTGGTGTAATATGTAAACAAATCCTTCATAAATAGCATTGTGCAAGTATTTTTTCTTGTTTTTAGAGTATCTAAGAATTTCTTCTACGATGAATAGTTATTTGCCATGCGTTGACATTTTACAGGAAAGTTTTTTGTCAAATAGTATCAAAATTATTTTGAAAAAATTTAAGAAATAATAATGGTTTGGATTAAATGGAATATGGAAATGAAAAAAAATAAAATTGTCGAACTGAGTAATATCTTTCGAGTATTTTAAACTTTTCTCCAAATTAAATTTATAAATACTAATTATGAAAATAAAAAATAAACACTTACTCCATGCAAGAGGAAAATCTAGTTTAAACCAAAAGAATCGTTACAGAATTTGGGGGGTATAAGTGGATTGGATCGATCCAATAAGTCTAGAGATCCAAACCAAATCAATAGAATAGGTTTTGATTGATTCGTATGATCGGATTATATCAAGTCAAAACTAAACCAAATTGTTCGGAGGTAGTAATTTAGATAGGGTATACCTGGTATCCAAGTAGGTTGCGAGACACGAGATTGCTTATTCGAACTTCCTTGCTTCTTGCTCCGAAGGGTAAGTGTACCTGCAAGGACTCCACTGAATTATGTGAGTAAGCATTCAAGAGGTTTAGATAAATAGGAAATTTACATACCTTTCTAATACCCCTATTGAGTCATCAGGTTGCTTTAAATAGAGAGTGGATGAAGCAGTTATGCTCTCCTTTAATGGGTTGGTGGAATTGATCCCTATCTTGGATCTCATTGGGTCTTAAAGGTATTGCCTAGCCCATTTGGTTTCGGACCTAGGATCATAGTTAGTAACAGAGCCCCCAACTCGATATCTGACTATGTTTAGTCAGATGTTGAGTTTACAAGCTTAGTAAATGTCCTAGGTTTCGGAATGAGTTTAAGTACCTCGAATTCCGTCCTTTTTTGCATTAAATCACCTTTTGTTTTTGTTGGTATGGAACAAGTTTCAAGCATTTAAGTTCCCTACTATGTTGCGTGTATAAGATATATGAATTGCAAACTTAAGCTATAAGGAGCTGTAATGATAATGGAGCCCCCATATATAAAGGTGTCAGGAAGATTCCAAGATGTGGAGAGACCAGTGATAGCGAGGCTATGACCTTAAAGACTGAATGGAGACTATTTAATCTAATCCATAGGCTGTATTGTTTCACTAAAACTTTTTTGAACTCTTATATTTGGTCTTTTTGGAAACCCTTTAAAGACTTGACCCTTAGCATATTTTTTGACAAGCCTTTATTTCTAGGCTTTAAGTTTGGGACCACTCTTTCTATCGAAGGGGTTAACGAGAACGAGTTTTCCGCACTAAGACTTCTACCTAAGGGGTTAACGAGAATCGTTTTCCCACACTTAGACTTCTTTCTAAGAGGTTAACGTGAACCGTTGTTTCGCGCTTAGACTTAATATCTAAGAGGTTAACGAGAACCGTTGTTCCACGCTTAGACTTCTATCTAAAGGGTTAACGTGAACCGTTGTTCCGCGCTTAGACTTAATATCTAAGGGTTTAACATGAACTATTTTTCCACACTTAGACTTAATATCTAAAGGGTTAACAAGAACCATTTTCCGCACTTAAGCTTATCCAACTTAGGGATTTCAATTTTGTCTAAGGAACCGCTTTCCACATTTAGAATTACTATTATCCAACATGAGATTTTATTTAATTCACCTCGGGTTTATCCTCAAGGCTTTTTATTTCATACTCGGGTTAGATTATCCTGGGGAGGTACATTTATTTCATGTATGAAGTTGACCTTCTCAAGGGATGTTCCATATGAGTTCAAAGTAAGCTTTTCTAAATTTAACTCTTTGATTGAGTTTGATTTTTTTGCTTTTTTAATCCTATTGTATCAAGCTTTACAAGGGCTTTGTCGGGATTTCAATTGAGTTTGGTTTCTCCCCCTAGCCCCCAATCTATGTTGGATGACCTTGTTCTTGATCAATCAATTGTTGGGTCTACCGTTAATTATCTTTCATGCAACGACTCTCAACAATATTGTGCATAATAACACTTTCACATAAAATTTTGTGCATATGATAATTGAGATGGTTAGAATACATCAAGCCAAATATGAATAATCCATGTAAAATAATGTTCAATGATAAAGTGGATGTAATCCAAAGAGAGCACGCAATTTTATGCAGTTTGCATTGTTAGTAATTTACACTCAAACAAATTATTGGCATAGAACTAATAGAATACGGTCACTGCATTTTTTCTCTATGCTCAATAAAATATCAAATAACAACTTAAGAGTTGTAAAACAATTTAGCTTCATGCCAAATTTAGTAAACACTAATATGACATGGTTTTAAACATTAGTTGACTTGTATGTTGTTGAGTCAGCATAGTGGTCAATCTCGCTTAATTCGGACTTCGGGCGCCACAATTTCAAATTGCCACTTCCAAATTCCAAACTTATGCATTACATATGTAATTTGGCTTATATTTTATTTTGTTTAAAATAAAAAAATTGCGGGAGTAATATACGTACCTCTGAGTTGGCACTTGTATAGAGATTGTAGGCTTCAGTGCTTAGTGGATGGTGGCTTGAGTCCTTGAATATATATATATATATATATATTCTCGTGGGTTGGCTTCACACGAACGTGGGTGCAATTTTTTAAATCTTGAGACTTTCAGCATCAAATATTAATTGATGAAAGCTTCATATCATGCAGCGCGTGGACAAGTGGCTTAATGCTAAAGATGTGGATGACGTGGGTTCTAATCCATGGTTGCTTGGGGCCTGATTGTTTTGTTGAAAATAATTTTCAGTTTTCAATTTTTATGAAGAAAAAGTTGAAAAAACTGAAAACCACAAATTTTAGTTTTCAATTTTTCTAGTTTTTTCTTTACAAAAACTAAAAACTGAAAACTGAAAATTATTTCCAGCCAAATATTTAGTTTGCCACTACTTTTAGTGGACCCGAAAGCAAGTTCTCTTAGTGGCGTACCAATCCGTGTGGGGCCCGTATTTGAAGACTTAAATAATAACTGATCCAAAGCTTTGCAGCCCCGACTACGTGGCTTAATGGTTTGGCTTGAATGTGCACGTTGAGGGTGCGGTTTTCAGCAATGTCACCCGTGAAATGTATATTAGCTACAAGATTTTTTCTCCAGCTTTATTTTGCTTAAATTTAAAACAATGACCATCTGTTACGTCCAACGTAGTGGGCTTGGCTGTATAGCTTGGTGCACGTAGCCATGTGGTTGCGAGTTTAACTCCGTGAACACTCGATTTTGTCCAAAAAAAAAAAGTGTTTAACCCATTTTTACTTCATTTTTGTTTGATCTTTTTAAAAAAAAAAAAAGAAAAAATTTTAAGCCTGTGTCATTTTTTTTGTTAAGCCCATTTCATGTTTCTTCAAAAAAAAAAATCTAGATACTAACCCATTCTAATTTTTTGGTTACATTCACCGTTAATCATTAATAAATAAAACAAAAAAAAAAGAAAAAAAAAAGAAAAAATGAAGAGGAGCACCGGCTGCCCTCTTCTAAAAACTAATAAAATTTTCGCTTTTGACCACCGTGGTTGCTGTTGTATTTTGAAAAGAGTGAGTAGAGTGTCTATTCAGCACTGCTTTTCTTGTTGTTCTCTGAAGCAAATTCACCAAATTCAGAAACCGGCACCGAATGTAGAAGTCAGATTGAGCAGCAGAACAAAACAACGATGCAAACTGTAAATGTGCAAAAGAAGTCAGGAATGAGGAACACAATGTCTGACAAAGTTGCAGTGTGTGTATAGAGAATCAGAAATGATCAGCAATTAAATCCCAGAAAATCAGCATCAAATCCCGACCATATTTAGAAATTCAAGGCTCAACTGCCTATAAATTGATAGATAGGGGACGGGAAACAAAAAAGGAAAGGAGAGAAGAGACACAAACACAAAGCCTTCAACCTCTACCCGCTCACCATACTTTCAAGCTTTTATCATTGGCTTCCTGACCACTATCATCAGAAAACCACCACCATCCTAATATCTTTTACCGTCACCTTATAACACTATCATCATCACAACCCATAGCCAAATCACAAGCCTATGACCACCTTCATTGAAACCAAAACCACCACTTGAAAGAAAAAGAAAAACCATAGTCCTTATCCCCTAAACTATCATCATCATTTTCCTTGCAATAACAACCAGGACAAGAACCAAGCCCAACCAAAACCAACCACTACCCTCTTTCATTTTCATCTTCATCATCTTATAGCTTCCTCCCAACCACTGAAGCTCCTCTTTTCTTCGCAAACCGTTAGCAGCACCACCGCAGAACTTGACCGTGAAACAATCTCCCCCTGCGAACCAGCGCCGCGATTGGCCAGATCCGCGAGTCCCGCAGCTTCGCGCCGCCTCAGGTCACCGTCCCACTCACGGTCTTCCCTTACTCACACAGCTTTGTTCTTCCATTTGATGGCCATCTCTGTTTTTTTTTTTTTAAGCCACTCACCACAAAAAAAAAAATGAAAACCCAAGTAGTGGAGCTGTCAATGTGTGTCTGTCTTTTAACAAAAGAAGTTTAAACAATATTAAAATCCAAGTCCCTTTGTTGGGGATGCACGTGAATGCTTTAGTTCTTTTTTTTTATTTTATTTCTATTGTTGTTTGTCCATCAGGCTTAATTATTAGAAAGTTTGGTTTGTGTTTGTGGAGAGTGGGGAACGCGTGAGACCCTTTAGTGAGTGTTTATTGTTTTTAATTATGTTAGATTCTGATTCTTTTAGCCTTTTAAACATTTAGAGTTTTTTTTAGTTTTGTATTTAAAAAGAATAGATAAGAAAAGACTTGTGAAATGGTGGGGTCTGGGCTTGCTTTTTATTTATTAAAATAACAACACCAAAGCCATGTTATAAAGTCATGAGAACTCTCCATTATTTTGGCTGATTTTTTTTATTTTTTTTTTATTATGCTAGTTGACATACACTAAAGCCCAACACTGGACATTTGTTTAATTAAATTTGTTTTTAAAAGCTAATATGGGTTAGTTATCTTTAAGTTTTTTTGGCATATACATACATTTTATAGAATACTTTTGGTTGAAATTGTATTTTGATTTGCTTAAAGATAAATAAATAAATAATTATAAATTTTCTTAATTTAGCCGTGACGGCTTGCTAATTTTATGTTGGAGAATATTTTAGCTGCAACAGCTTGATATCTTAAAACCCTGCTTCAATAATAAAATCAATCAATCCACAAATATTTTCTACAGAACTACGTGACTTTGAGTTCCTCATTGCACCAGAGGATACGTAGGAGCAGGCAACCCCTGTCAAGCCAAAATTAATTTTCTTAATTTACTTATTTTTAGTTTATGTGTTAAAATTGTAAATATATTTGTCAAAATCAATTCTTCTTAATTTATTTATTATATCGTAAATATATTTGTGTAAATTAATTTATGTGTTTAAACTATAAATATATTTGAGTAAATTAAATTTCTTGAATTTATATGTTTAAAATGTAAATATGTTTATATAAATTAATTTTCATTGGTTTATTATTAAGGTGGTTTATTTATTTATGTTTATTACATTTTGAGGGGTTATTAATTAATTTGCACAACTCACTAAGGTACCGTTTAAATACGGGTGTACTAGGGGTGCTGTAGGATTAAGTTCTTACCCTTCCCTAGACATAACCGACTCCCAAACTCATATATGGTTTTCAAATACTATCTTTAAGATGATAAGATTGGTTTTTCCAAGGTTTTCCAATTAAAATAAATCTAGTGGTGACTCCCAATTTTCAAAAACACTTTCTTGCCGTCCCGTTGCGATCCCGGTTGTGACAAACTCCAACAACCATCTCTCTCGGAGTTCTTCCAATTTCCTCGCTTGATCGTGTTGGCATGTGCTCTAACCCATCGAACCACCGCTTGCAATTCCCCTTTTCATTTTCTTATTTTAAAATTTGGGCCTGCAGCACAAGATCATTGATGCTAACAAGTAAATCGCTAGTGTTGAATAGTGAAGCTTCATTGGCGCAACCACCATCAGATGACAAGCATGAACTACTACACTCGGTGGTCTTTGTTGCTGTGGCTGTTGGAGAGGGCCGGCCTACCCATTCTTCTTTGTTCTTTCTTATATCTGATTTCCCTCAGAGTTTTGCCTTCCGTGGTTATTTTTCATCTTCAAGGAGCTTGCACCGGTAGCGTGCTCTGACCCTTCATGACAATTAAACCTTCGGAGGTTGTTGGACGGTGCTTTACTTAAGAGCACTGCCTAATTTCTTTGGACTCGTTGCCCAGACAGCACAAAATATGTCATATGATACGAAAAAATATAATTCAACATGGCAATATCTCAGAAAGGAAATCATGTCAGATATCAAGTTAAGATTAAATAATCATTGTTGTGTGTGTTAAAATTGATAAAAACGAGATTGACAGAATTGGAAAAGGAGGAAAAGTCTTACAACAGGTCGTGTCCCCGGCAATGGCGCCAATGTTCGAAGGTAGTAATTTGGTGTCACGACCCACATACGGAGTGTGACCGACACGTGAGGATTTGGGTCCCCACGGAAGCCTCTGGTAACGTAACTGACCAATATGCATAAATAATCCAAATTTATTCAAAATATCTCAAGTTCAACTAAAACTTCAATAATATGAAATTGTTCTCAAAACATAAATTCTGAACATAAATTTGCATAAAATCCATATTCTAGGCCAAAGCCAAACATAACAAAACAATTAACAGAAATTATGAAAATATATCATGGATGTCCGGGGATCCTGCCTACACAATTTATTGGAGCACTACTAGACTGACATAATTGACAATAAGCTCCACTCCAAAGCGAAGCTCACCAAGGAAGCTGTAGCACAACTACTGAGGATCCTGTGGTACAACTGAAACTATAGCTGTATCTGTAGGGAAAGGAAAAGAGAGGGGTGAGTTCATCAAAACTCAGTGAGCGAGCCTCCACTCACAACCCACACGGGGCAATAACAAAATATATAACATATACATGCAACTGATGTGAAATATATTACATATATAATTACATATAAATTAACTGAATCTATGGCAATAACTAGTAGAGAAATATGAATTATTCTGTACATAATTATCTGAGCTGAATAGCTAAATATGAACCAATGACTAATTTGATGGGCACCTAACTAGGTCCCATAAATGGACACCTCACTAGGTTCCTTATTGTGGGTGAGCTAGTCCTCTAGCGGACCACTTGGTACCAAGGTTAACGATCAATCCTGCAGCCGTTAACTCGCTGATCTGTTTCTCACTAATTAATATAAAATAATTTGTTCATAAATCAAATAAATATAAAAGCTCTGAATTCATATAATTCTAACAATTTGACTGTAGCATAACTGAGATTCTAAAATCATGCCCAAGGGATCACCAGCTTGTAGACATAATGATTTCAGTAATCAATAGAATATGTATCTGACAATTGTTATGAATTATACTTTATTCAATACTTTCAATAAATCATATCTAATATTCTAAAATCTTCATAGGAAATATATAGTTTGAAAACATGATAATTAATATATCTACTGTAAACATTAAACTAAGGTCTCACAATTTCATAAACTAGGAAAAAGATATTCTATAACACGCAAGGTATCAATTATGGTCCCATGTGTTTTGCTAAAATGATTAATTTTCATGATAACTGTAAAAGTAATAATATTTCTAAAACAGGTATAATTATAGCAATATATTCTCTTGACATAAATCATTCTAAAATTTCACAAATAATTTATATAATATGGAAAAATATTAATAATGACCAAAAGTATGATTATGAGTTTAAACCCACTCACCGTTGATAGTCGTGAGCGTGCTTCTACTAATAACTTGGCTCTGAAGTATTAGAATGGTACGAATAACCAATCTCACAGATTAAAAGAAAGGAGCATCACAACATCCCAAGAGAGGATTAGCTAGGCTCACTGAAGCTCGGCCATGAAGATCATGAGCTTGACAAGAGATGAGTTCGGCTAAGAAGAGGTTTGGTTTAGAGGAGGTTTGACTTAGAGGAGGTGGAAGCAAAACTTAGCAAAATGAAACAAAACATTTCTTACACATACACACTCCTACACTCATATATTTATACACAAATATAATAATCATGAATAATATTAGTGTTATTTGTCTACACTTAATAATAATAATAAATATTATTAATGCTTACACTTAATAATAATAATGCTAATGCTAGCTACACTTAGTAATAATAATGTTAAATAATAATAATGCTAGGTATACTTAATAATAATAATTATAATGCTAGCTACACTTAGTAATTATAATGTTAAATAATAATAATGCTAGGTACACTTAATAATAATAATGTTAATGCTAGCTACACTTAGTAATAATAATGTTAAATAATAATAATGCTAGGTACACTTAATAATAATAATGCTAATGCTAGCTACACTTAGTAATAATAATGTTAAATAATAATAATGCTAGGTACACTTAGTAATAATAATGTTAAATAATAATAATGCTAGGTACACTTAATAATAATAATTATAATGCTAGCTACACTTAGTAATTATAATGTTAAATAATAATAATGCTAGGTACACTTAATAATAATAATTAATAATAATAATAATAATTTATAATAATTATAATTTCTTTATTTGGGATATCACATTTGGATAGGGTATACCTGGTATCCAAGTAGGTTGCGAGACACGAGATTGCTGATTCAAACTTCCTTGCTTCTTGCTCCGAAGGATGGGGTATACCTGCAAGGACTCCACTGAATTGTGTGAGTAAGCATCCAAGATGTTTAGATAAATAGGAAATTTACATACCTTTCTGAACCCCTATTGAGCCATCAGGTGGCTTTAAATAGCGAGTGGATGGAGCAGTTATGCCCTCCTTTAATAGGTTGATGGGATTGATCCTTATCTTGGATCTCATTGGGTCTTAAAGGTATTGCCTAGCCCATTTGATTTCGGGCCTAGGATCATAGTTCGTAACACAAACCAATTATTATTGGTTCGGTTTCATATTTACAAATTTTCAACTCAATCACCTAGACATTCAACTCAATCAACTATTTTTTATTTATGTATAAACTTTCAAATATTTACTCTTAAGTTTATAGTAATAGTCACATTTTACCTTTTTCGTTTACATTTTTTAAGGAATTTATCCATTTGAAGATTCTTTTGGTACCCATGATAATTTTAAGGGCATTAATACTCAATATTCATGAGTGATTAATCTTTAACATGAACTCAACTGCTTTAATTTTTTTTAATATTTTCTGTGAACTTGCATCTGGCTTAACCACTATATAATCCTTATAAATTAAAGTATCCATGCCTTTAAGAAAATTTAGGGTACAAAAAATGTGCCCTATCTATTCGCAATATTATTAAGTATAGCAGTCAAATGTTACACTACCATTAGTTATAAGAATTCAATTTTTTCTAAAACAAATATATATAATTCATAATTTTTTATTGCAACCCAATGACCTGAACTAAAAAAATTTGATCTTGATTGAATTGATTTGGTTCAAATTTGTGGAAACTCTTTTTAAAGCCAAACCAAATCAACCCAAACAAATTTGATCAGTTTAGATTTATTTTCACTCAAATTTGAACCAAACCAATCCATTTATATCCCCTAGCAATTAACTATTTTGAATTTTCCTTCCTTCCATTCTTGGTTTATTTGTTGGTAAAAAATTTAGATGGAGAGAAAGATGCAATCCAACTCATAGCAATGTAAGAGTGTAAGATTGATCAAGTGAGTCAATCCATGCTACCATTCCATTTTTTTTAGTACATTGGAAAGATAAGAAATAAAAACTAGCGGACCTAGGTTTTCTATGATTAATATTCCATTGTTTACTAGGATTGTATTAGTTTCAACTTTTGATATCCTTTCACACGTTTTTGAGTAATAAGTGTGTTAAATAGGCAGATACAAGAACAACCAAACAAGAAGTCTCAATTGCCCATCACTAACATAAGAAGCTAATTTATCACCTATCATTAGCACAATATTTTGAAGTCGTCCAAGTGTGAGTAATCTAGAAATCACAAGATATAAGCTAATTTATATACATTTTTACAATTTAAACACTGTTACAATCAAAATAAACTTTGTAACACATAAATTAATGAAAGCTCATACAGTGAGGGAGTGAGACCCAAAGAAAAAAAAAACCAAAAAAAAAGAGGTCACCAGATCTCCGCGGAGGGGATCACTCCATGGGTGGCTCCCCCTTTGAGCAGGTGAAGGTGGGTATTGCTTCAAGGGTTGAGGAGAGAAGGAGCATGTTGTTCTATTTTCCCTACTATGAAGAAAAGGAGCAGTTGCGCCCTAATGAGGGTGCGTTTTGTATGGGAAAAAATCAAATAAAAACTTTCATGGATAAGCTCATTATGTAACATGGCAAATATGTCATCAACGGCCAAAGAATCGAAGAAGTTAGTCATTTCTATTATGTGTCATTAAGTCTCCTAAAAGTTTGTATGTAGGGATTTTGTACTAGCGCTTAGAGAGGAGATCTTCCAAACAAATCTTGATGTGCTTCAGATGTCAAGTGTTTATGAATCCGAAGTCACGAAAAAAAAAAAACTTCAATTATAGTTTGTGCAAAATCTTTCATTTTTTGTGTGAATGTTCTCAATTTTCCAACCTTATGCCTTTTGTAATGTGTTTTTATGCCGCTGCTTGCCTTATCGTCATATAAATTAAAACTTGAATTCAATGCGTTGCGTTTATCATATGCATTTGCTTCTGTTTAATTAATCACGGAACAAAAGCTCGAACGTAATTCACTTTTCAGCTTTTGCTTCTAAAAGACAGCAACAAAAATACAAAACTCATCAAGAGAAATGAAATCAAAGGCAATAAGAATATCGATATATCGTCATATTGGCACTTCCCAAGACTGACAAGTCTTAAGAGTTCTTGTACAAGTTGCCAATTCACCATATTGTAATTTTGATTTCAAGATTTTCTATGTTGTTTTTCCTTGTTCGCGTTTGAAACAGTAAATTTAAGTTAGGGATGGAACACTTCTACATACCATGAGACTAGACTGCTCTCAAGTTTCAAACACTGCTACAATCAAATTCCAATATGGCTACTGGATTGGTGACTGAACAGTAACTAAACCTGCAATTGTGAGAGGAAGAAAGAAAGGTGAGTTAACTGACTCAATGAATGAATTCTCATCTATCACCCACATAGGACAACCAAGGAAATGTATAATACGATAAACATGCAACAATCATAAACCATTTGATATTTACATACATAGCTAGCTAGGGAAACATTTCTCATTTTATAAATTCACAACAACCATTTCCAACTCATAATCAAACATAAAATCATTTTAACTGAGGGTGCGGCAGAGCATTGGAAAATAATGTTTGCTGAACATGGTAAATACATATATAATAACAAACGCTATAAAATCATAAACTAAAAGACGATATTCAGTCCCTGGCGAACATGAGCTTCTGTCCGTAATCTTACAGTCCTTGGTGAACCTTGGCTGTTTACTGGATTGCCTCCATGGCTATTTAATATTAGCGCCTCCATAACTATTAAATTTATATCGCCTCAATGACTGTTTACTACTATTGATCATACATAACTCAACCAAAAATAAGTAGAATCAATAATACTGAAATTTCCATGACTATAGGGTGGGTGTTCAGTCCTTGACAAATAAGAGCCCCTAAAATCTCAGTACTCTGAGAGTTCTGGATTCATATAACTCTAACAATCTGACTTTAGCATAATTATGAATGTGAAAATCGAGCCCAAGGAATCACGAATTGTAAGCATTCTGATTTCAAACCCATAGAATATGTATTTGGCAATTGCTATGAACTATACTGAATTTTGTACCTCGTGGTACCACAAAACTGAAGTTCTAAATCCATATCTTAAGCTAACATATCTTTTCATTTACTTGATAAATCTAAAATCATAGAGTAAAACATTGAGAGTTCACAATTATAAACTTGGGAATCATATAACACATTTATTCATAAAGTTGGGTCATACTCTTGTTTCACACTTATGTAACATGTATAAATATATTAAGTGGACGTTCTAAAACATAACTTGAAATTTTAAAACTTGAATATATAATGATATGAAGAAACCCATAAAAACATATTCGATACAATAGTCATCTTGCTACAGTATATAACCATGCAAAACATTTTCGATACCACACAACACAACAATCGTGATCTTATAGTTTTCTAATACACATTTCTTTCATTTATCATCATAAATCATATTTTTTGCTAGCTTTGCATAACTTGTAAAATCATATATATATCATATTCTCATCTCTAACTATATGTTTAATAATCATAATGCATCAAACATAATCATAATGGCTAAAATGAGATCATGAGTTTGAACTCACTCATCGTTTGAGACCGAGATTATGTGGGCATCACCAATTGGACCTTGAAAGCTTGAAATGACACCAACAACTGCCATAGGCAACATTGACTCATGATCAAACTCTAATCACCTCTAGATAACTCTAAAACAACTCTAATAACATTGGAAAAGTACCCCTACTTGATAACAATGAGAATAAAGACAACCCATACTATAGGGCATGAAAGAATGGAGAGGAAGATGACATAAATCACTAAACTCACCTTGAAACTTGGAGGAAGATGGATTAATGGAGGATGGGAGTGAGGAGGTAGGAAAGGGAGAGGAGGCTATTAGGGCTTGGATTTGGGGATGAAATCCGAGTAGGAAGGGTATTTAAAGGGTGTGGGGTATCACTTAAATGAAACTGTATCATTTTGCATTGTTTCTGCCCCACTGACACCGCTATAGAGGTCTATGACCACTATAACAGTCTAGCCATTTCTCGTGTGCCCCACTGATCACTTATGATTGCTATAGCAGTCATCAAACCGTCAAAACTTCAAAACGCATGCATTGTGACCGCTATGGTGACAGTTCACTCAGCTTCTACATGTTTATGTTATTTTGGCATCTGAGTTGTCTTAATACTCACTTATTTACATTAACTTTAAAACATGTCCTTATTTATTTTACTCTCCATTAACTTTAAAACATAAATGTAAATAAGGAAATACCCTATATTTGAATTCAAATCAAATATAAAAAAAATCAAAATCCTAACCAATCAAAATCCAAATTTTGAGTCTCAATTCAAATCCAGGAATCTTCAAGATTTTCTAAACTTGTGGGCTAAAAATGAAACGCCTAAAGATCTCATAAAATTCATTAAAAATCATTCTTTAACTTATTTTTCTTTTGGAAACAATTACCGGGATTATTGATTCTAAAAATGTGGCTTTATTATATAGCCCTCCAAGGAGGTGTAGGATCCAAATTTAGTGAAATTCAGGATCTGGCAACGTGGGTGGGTCCCGGGGGATCTTGAGGCTGTACGGAAAAAAAAACTACTAACACGTATATCTCAGGTATCACATTAATTATTCTTCAAGTCTCTATAGTTCCACTTAATTTTCAATTAAGTACCTATAGTGTATGAGAATTCTTAATCCGATCCCCGTCGTTATAAAAAAACAAAATATTCTATGGAATATGGAATATTCCATTGAATATGGAATTTGTTTTATGTACAGATTGAAAGTTCTTTTTTTTTTTTTTAATAATGGCAGGGATTTGATTGAAAATTCTCATACACTATAGAGACCTACTTAAAAACTTTTAAACTATAGAAACCTAATTGAAAATTGAGTTAAATTATAGGGACTACGGTATAATTAAACCTTTATATTATATCATATTTGTTGTTTAGGGTTAATTTGGTAAAAGCATAACGTTGTGGATGATATACAAACAGTTATTTAAAAAAAAACCGAAAATAGAGCTCAAGATTATTTAGAAAAAATAATCTTTTTTGAAACAACTTTTTTTTAAGAGCTTCGGAAACATGCATGTTGTGACTCATCGCGATCGGATGGCGAAAAATATTGAAAATATTTTTTCATGGAGTTGCTATCAAGGTTTATTAAGGAAAATTATTGGGAAAATCTTGTAGTAAAAAAAAATATTTTAAACCAGTATGCTAAAACAGAATTAGATTCGGGAATATGTTTATATATAGAGAAGGGTGAAAACTAAATCCCACAACACTCCTAATACATTCGTCATAAAACGATTACCTAAAAGTTAATTGTGCAATTTGAATAACTTAAAAACATATAAAATTTACCCAAAAGAGAAACAAATATAATATTTACAAGTAAATAAAAATAACATCAAATTAAAATATTTACAAATAGAGGAAATAAGGTAACAAAGATCAGAGACAAAATGTATCCTTTAAAGTTCAACTTGATAAGAAATGCATGCTCCTATGTATCTTCTAGTATAATGAGAAACTCAAAACATGTAATTCTATAAAAAAAAAAAATGCTTGTGGGTTGATTATTATTAAAAAAATTCTCAAAAGCGTTGAACTATCACAACTTAAATGTTCTAAAGAATGCATAATTAATAAGCCGTCCAAGCTCGATTAACTCTATTTTAAAAAGAACGACAGATTGCCATTATTATTATAAAAAGGGAACAAACATAAAAGAAGAAAACAAAATGGAAATTAAGCCCAAACTGAACAAAAATTAGGTTTCTAAGTCACGCACACCAAAAAGGGAATCCAGCCTACATGCTACTATGCTAGCCACGCAAACACTAATCAAAAGAAACGTGAACCAATGAATAAAAGCAAACAGATCTTCAATATTATATTTCATTTTTTCGAAGCAAAAGAAAAGTCACAGCCCAACATCCAAACAGACTAACAAGAAAACAAAAAAAAAAGATTTCAGCAAAAAAGATTTCAGCAAAAAGGTAAAACGTTACGGTGGGTGATGGATAAGTTAAGGGTGCACACTTGGAGGTCAGCTCAAATGGCAAGCATGATTTGCCTCCTTAGTAAGTGCACCAATTCGACCTCTAACAAAACTAGGAGGATGCTCGAAAAATTCCCCCCTTCCCCCCAAAAACACTCCTGGACCAAAAAAGAAAGTTAAGAATGCCTACTTACGTGTCAAAAACAATGAATACCTTTGGTCTCCAAAGTAATATAGTTGATTGGGCGTTTGATATCTATATAGACTTTCTAAATTTTGTTTAGCTAGTTTTTTCTTTCCTTTTTTCTTATTTTTTTCTCCTAAAATTTGTTTGCTTTTTTCCTTTTTAGCCGAGAATTTATTTTTCTTTTATTTTTCTAAAGAATTCGCACTGTTCCAATTCTGTTCAGGTTACAGTTTTTTTTTTCCCAAGAATTCGGACAGTAGTTTTTTCCTTTTTTTTTTTCTTTTCAGGTTTTTTCCCTCAATATACAATAATTTTTTTCCTCTATAATTTTTTTTTAGCCTACAATTTTTTACTTTTTCCTTTCTTTTTTCTTTTTCTTTTAGCCTACAGTTTTTTTAGCTTTTGTTTGTGTATTGGTTTTGCCAATTATATTATACCCCACTTCTAACATTAAGTTAACTTTTTATTATGAAACTCAAATAGTGTGTATTCAATACTAGCTTTAATTACATGTAGGTTAACAAAATTTATTTAATATATGTTTTGTTTTGAAATAAAAAAAATTCATTACGTTTAATTATAATTTTTTTAATTCACTGTTACTATTTGAAATTACTTAATGCTAACTTATAAAAGAATATCAGCATTTGAATGCAAACTCAAAAGTAAAGGATTTGTTATTAATTAAACATTTTGATAATACAGTTTGTTAATATTATTCCATTATTCATTGTTACATTGAATGCATTTTAATTATGAAAAAAACAACTATTGTATATAAAATTGAGGCCGTCCAAATTCTTAAGAAAAAAAAAATAAAAAAGGAAAAAACTACTAGCCGAATTCTTGAAAAAAAAAAACTACTATAGCCTCAACAGAAATTCTTTAAAAAAATAAGAGAAAAAAAAAATGGTCAACTAAGAAGAGAAAATTGTAGGATAAAAAAAGAAAAAAGGAGAAAAAATAGCTCAACAGAATTTGGACTATCCATGCAGATGTCAAATACCCAATTAACCACGTCACATTGGGCACCAACAGCACTGACTGCCTTTACACATGAGTAAGCACCTAAGTTAAGTTGTAAAATGCAATAGGGGCAGTGAGTGGTTTTGCAAATAGAGGGAGAGAGTGAAGCGAGGCTAAGGTGCATGCAGCCATGGACGAAGGCAGGGTGCGCGTACAGTGGCACAAAATAGGGGAAAGGGAGAAGATGCTGAAATTATGGAGATGGTTTTAGGTGAGGATTGGTTGAGGGGCTCACTGGTTGCTGTTATGCATCTAATCTACCTTTTTTATTATCATATTGGGTTAAAGTGGGTGGTGGTTTACGGTTTGTGAAGGTGGCTTGGTTCATTGTTGTGGCATGTTCTGTGTTGGTTCAATCAGATCTGGCTATGGGTCTATGGATTGAGAGGGATGGACCATGGGCATGAGGTCTATGGGGGTTCGAATTGGGGTTGCATTTTTGGTTTGGGTTTCAGAAAAGAGTATGAATGGAATGTGAGTGTTGTGAATGTGTGAAAATGGTGATTGCCTGTGATTCCAATTTTCCAGCCTCTCATCTCTTTTGTTTCATCTTGTTTATATACTGGACTTTATTTTTCATTTAGAATTATTTTGTTTGCTGCACCTTGAACTGCAAGAGTAAAAGGAAGGCTTCTCTCCTACCGAACCTCTGCATTACTTGTCTCTGCACTGTACCGTTGCATGTTGGTGTGTTTGTTTTTATTTGCTGAACACTGCCTACCATGTGTTGGTTTAAAGAGGAAAAGAAGAGCTGCAAACATGAAAGCACCGTTTGGCCTATACTGGATGTGAGGGGGAGTGGGAGCGGCATGCCCATCCTCTGTTCCCTTCTTCTTTTTTGTGTTTTCTTTTTCATGTCTTTTTTTTTAAAAAAAAAAGAAATTAAAAGAGACAATAGGCATGGCTGAAATGGATTGGACAATTTTTTGGTTATGGACAAAAACAAAAATAAGATGAACTTAAAACATAAATAAATAAAATAAAAAATGGCTTGAAAGAAATTTGGGTGAAATACATAAAAAGAGTTAGAAAATGGGCTGATGAAGAAGCAAAGAAAACAATTTTTTTTTTTTGATTAATATGCAAAAGAAAAATCAATGATAAAATAAAACAAAATACCCAAAAAGAAATATACGAGACGACAAAACATAATATTGACAATGATTAAACATGACATTTAAAATTGAATTAAAAGATAAAATAAAGTTAAATTAATTATTATTTTTTAAAACTTAATAAAAAAAAATTGGGTGCTAATAGTGTACTTATTCATGTGAAGGGAGGAATCAAGAAAAATATAGCTTCAATAGCATCATAAAAAATGCCTATCGATCATGATAATAATTAGAACCAAAGGAAAGAGGTCTCTAGGATGAAAAATAATTGCAACTGTAGGTTTTCTTTTCTTTTTAATGCAGAATATTCTCTTTTTTTTCACTTCAAGCTTTTAACTAAAAGAATAGAATAAATAAAAATAATATAATATAATTCAACCTCAAATCCATTTAAATATAGCCGATAACAACGGAGCCCATCAATTGATGTGTATTCGAGTCATAGGAGCCAATAAAGAACTCAAACTTAACAATCATGCCACATTCTGGTAAAACATCTAGCTATTCAGTATTTTCACCCATGGCATCTGCAAGATATCAAAGTCCCAATAGAAAATACTAAGGTTTCGAAAAATAAATTAGATAAAATTTTTGTGACCCCACACATAACTCATAAAAACCAAAAAAAAAGGAAGGGATGCGATTTGCAAATCCATTTGGTATATAATGGAAATTGACCTTAATTTTCTTTTTTTCATCTTTTAATTCGAAGAGAGCACAAAAAGGAAAACTCATTTGAGAAAAATAAATGGCTGCTTTACGTACTAACAACCGCATGGACAACTTGATGAAATATGTAACTTTGTACCTTCTAACCATAGATTGCAATCTGGTCAATCTATTAAACTAAGTACAAAATGGGATGAATTTATCATTTTAAAAATGAGTTTAAAAAGCTAATTTTTAAAAGTAAAATGATGAGTTTATGGCTCGTTTTGAAAGTAAAATGATGGGTTTATGGCTCGTTTTCGTTCAAAGAATTAAAAAGGTCAATCCCACATAAGTCCTCAAGCGGGAAATGTACCACAATATTTGGCTGTAATTTCATATTTCAGAGTGTATGAATTCTGAAATTAATGTACAAAATTACGGTGGTTAACATTAAAATGCTTCAATTATTAGTGATTTATGTTACCTCGTATCAAATCAAAGTAGAAATCTCTGCAAAGTTGTAATTCGAGCAAAGTCTCTAAGCTAGCAAGTGACTTCACAATAGTGGCTGACTAGCAAGTTGATTGCTCGGAGACCACGCTTCCTCATCCATGAACTTCCTCTGACAGTGCTATATATATATATATGGTGAGTTGAGTGTAGTGAGTAAGTGTTTTAAATCAATGAGGAGTGAATGTGAAGAGAGCAAGCTATGAAAACACAAGAGGAATTGGGGAAAAATTGAGTGATAAATAAATAGCATTAAAGTAGAACAAACTAGAGGAATGGAAGCTAGTGATCATATTACATATGTGATTTTTCGAAATAATGTATGTAATTTTTTATCTTATTCTTCTTGTATGATTTTTTTTTCTTTTTTAGAATACATATTAGTAAATATTCTATTTATTCTGTTTAATATTATTGTAAAAATTTATTTATTTTTGTCTTTTTTACTATTAATTTTTTTATTAATGTTATTATAATGTTCAGTATTAGCAATAGATAGAAATTGCATAATTTAATTTTTAATTATTATTATTACCTTATTATTACAACCGAAATTAGTAACAGAAGCGTTATTACTATCAGTGAAGTTATTATCATGTTCAGCATTAGATATATTAATAGATTGTTTTTTATTATATCTTTTCTTGGTAACAAAAGCTAAAGAGATTTTTATTATGTATTATTGGTGAAGTTTATAAATAATAGATAAAATATTAATTTATTTTTATATTTTATTTAAAAAAATTTATTAATAAATATCAATCGTACAAAAAAGAGAAAAATGGCAATATATATGTGTATTCTTTATTGATTAAATACACTTTTTCTTAATTGTTACAAAAAAGATTTTTCATATACTCTTTTATTACTGGTTAATTGTTGGTATGAGTCTTCTCAGTTACCATAAACTCTTTCAATTGCCTTTTCCTTTCTCATCCATGCTTTTTGGTATGTAGTTGTGCAATTGTATTGGGATTGAATCTCTGCAATCAAAATTTTTACCTTAACAGATAGGTCAACTCGTACCATGGGCTTTATATGTTGAGCAATCATGTCTGAATCTAATTTCTTGTGGTCCTCAGAAATCCTACTAAAAGTGCAAGTGTGTGGGCCATTATATCTTTTGATTTCCCACATGTCCTTTCCCTGCATATAGCTTGCCTTGATAAGCCATTCGCAATCCAATTGAAAGCTTTTAACAATGTAGTCCACATATTTAGTAATGATGTAATTCTTAATTGCTTGAACTACATCATATTCTTAGTGCGGAATTTCATTCCAACTCGAAATTCACCATCTGGATCACAATCTCCTACCAATTTTTCATACTCTGGAAACTCTAGCACACTTATAGCTTCAAGATTTAATGAGCGCATGAAAAGTGGAGGATCGTATAGATGCTGAATAGTATCCACACTATCATCATTAAACAGTCTACACCTCTCTTTGGAAACTAGCTCGACATTTGATGATGTTTACATAAACAAAATCAATCACAAAATAATTTACTAAATAAATAAAATTTAAACCGATCACTTAACTAAATGGATCAAGAAGAAAATAAATAGTATCAAATCAAAGCTTAAAATAAACATCATAATAAACATATAACAAACATAATTAGTAAAAAATGTGCTAATAAAATTTAAATTTATCATATAACTAAACAGCACAAGAAGAAAAGTTTACCAGAGTTTCACCGTAGTTTTGATCATCCGGATATGAACTGGAATCAGCCTCGACATCAACCAAGTAATAATATCTTTAAACTCCACATACAACTCAGTCCCAGAAATGCATGACTCAAATTGTTGATGAGTCCGAAGCATCAATCGCAAATCATTGTCAGTGCTTATTTCGATTGCATGATATTTAATATCCCCCCCCCCCCCCACACCCAACCCATAATATTCATGGGACATCTATATTTTATTCTTGTCACTCTCTTGTGTGTGCTGACATTTATATTTTGACGGAGTCTAATATTTAGTTCTGCAAAGGACTTAATCTTTGAAGCTAGAAAGTATATTGGCTCATCAGATATAAATGTTACACCTTCACCTACAATCTTAATAATAGAACTATTAAAATATATCATAAAAGCGACATTATCACTACTCATTTCTCTCTCCCTCTCTTTATCTCAGACTCACTTTCACTCAAATACTCTCAAAATAATCACTCACAATTTCATCAAAGGAACAAATAATAAGACTTTGGATAGTAAGACACGAGGCAATTATAAGGGAATATTGTTACCATTGAGTTATCATCATTGCATAATTTTCTTAATTTTTAATACCAACGTCTCCTACCTACCAAGTGATTTTAAATTTGTATTTTTTTAATTAATTTTTTCTTGTAAAGTCACCAAATTATTAGGTGATTTCTCAAGTTGAATTTTTAATTTATTTTTTACACCCTAAAGTCGCCAATGCATCAAGAGAATATTGAAAAAAAAAAGAGCCTCAAAGAAAAATGATATATTAAATTAAGAGATTAACCTACAAGTTAATTCACACAAACCTCGTAGTCCAAACAAAAATTTTAACCTAACCAAAGAGATTAAAAGTAAAGCATTTAACCAAACATAAACTCATTCCATCCAACGGCAACTCACAAATTAACTGAGACAAGCTACAAAGGTTTTAATGCCAGTAGAATCTAATTCACACTTTTTTTTTTTTTTTTTTGACAGTATAACCTATCCTACTCACATTGAGATCTCATCTCTAGCTCCAAATTCGCTCTGATTCGGACCCAAATACCTTATTCTTCAAATAGTCTAAAATTACATGGGTGTCAATGCCTAAACAAAAAATACTCGTACAATACAAACACCCAATCTTGGTTCACTAAGAATACATTATCTTCCTCATGAAATACAAGAATACACTTTTCGGGATATACTTCATCCCCTTTCCTGTGAGACTATGCATGATTAATTGATCAACTTTATGGATGCAAAAAATTGAAAAAATAAGCAAAGGATATATCATGGTAGAAACAAAAGAACAAGGAAAGCAATGTAAAGAAAACTATCTTCACAAGCTCTCGGCTATATATCCTTTAAAATTCTAGTGCTATATATTCTTGTTTTCATGCGTTCTTGCTCTCTTCCAAACAATTACTATGCCATAAAAATCAGATGAAGCCAAAAGGTTTTCTCCATGGTTCCAAGCAATGTCCATAACAGGGAACCGATGACCCTGCATAATCAAAATTCTAGTTATTTTGAGATTCATGCTTCTTTATAATTTAAATATTGCAATAAGTAGAAGACAACCTGTAGCTTGTTTACACATGTATGCTTTGGCCGTGTTAAATCATAGAAATAGACATTTGAGTCCTCACTTCCAGCAACTTCACATGACAACAGAGAATAACATCAGAAAGACTGTAACTGCAACACTGCTCTAATCCAAGATATATAAGAAAACTTATGTGTTTGCAGAAAATTGGTCACTAACTCTGGCTTTTCTAGTCTCAATGTAGTACTATTATATAGCAAAACACTTCTAATTGACAAATGCAGCTACCATATAATTATTGAGTCATGACTACATGCAATTTCATTTGACAGCCACAGTTGGGGGGTCAAATTTGTAAGAGCAGCATAATTGGAATTTAGAGTATGCCAAGAGATGGTGGAGAAAAAGAAAAGGCAACAATGATATCAACACACCTATGAATTCTCCTTTTTCAAGGGAAAGAAGAGGACAGAAAGAAGCTTGAATTTTGTGTATACGCGGAGCTAACTTGAGTGAGCATCTAAGAGTTAAATAACCTTTAATCTCCAAAGCCACACTACAAGAGACCAACTTTAGTGCTCCAAAAAAAAAGAGTTCACTGAAGATAATTGAATGCACTGGGGATCAATGGCAAATTATTTTTAAACCTGAAGAAAGACAGATTTCCATCCTGAGTACATGTCAATAACACCGGTCCTCCAGCCAGTAAAGAGAAACTACGATACTGTACTGTTGTGACAGGAGATTTGTGTCTGCTGCTACTTCGATGACGATGAGAGCGAGATAATGCACCTGTGTGGGAGTTCATTTTTACTGAGTATATACATCCCTGCACATACAATCCAGTAAGTAAAGAAAATGAGATGAAACTAAGAATAATGATATACATGTGCACGTACGTAGCAGCATACCTGTGCATCCCCACAAAAGATGAGATGTCCAGTATGATCGTGGTCCATAGAGGTAACTTCACTGTCAAATACTGATTTATTAATTATCCTTCCAGTGCTAAAATTGAACACCTACATCATATATATTTTGAGAAAAATGAAATGAAAATATTAACTTGACAGTTAATTCAAGTAGGAAATGGTAAAATACAACAGCATAAGATTTTATGGAGAAAATATTTGAGGTAGCAGCATGGCCACCAAGCCACTCAATAATGGGAATATTTATCATATCACTAATGGAAATACATGTTGCATGAATTTAGCAGACTGTCTTTGCTCCTTTTCCGGTCTCTGGGCATATATGGATTTTTTTCTTCTCACTTTTTCAGAGCTTTACTTGACTAATACTTGACCCCACTTGTATGATTGAAGAGTCCAGATATGGGGGATGGAAGGTAATGTGGGACTAATCATATGACCCCAATCAACGACTTTCTTAGAATTGAAGGGACCTAACTCAATCCCAAAGCTAGTTCAAACGGTGAACGATGCCCAAGACTTATTAAAGACTCTCTAGGCAATGTGAGACTTTAATACACCCCTCACACTCAGGAGTTAGGACTAGACAAAGACTTGGACCATGAAATTTGACTAACTAGACTGGACATGTGTGATGGTGCCCAAATAACAACCATGGGATAAGATTTGATACCATCTTACAATTCAGTGGGTCTAACTCAACCTCAAAAGTTAGCTCAAAGGGTGAGGGTTGTCCAAGACTTATAAAGGCTTTTTAGGCCTTATCTCTAGGCAATGTGAAACTTTAATAGAAGGGAAGGATGGGAATGGACAAGCAAATCATTGTACTTATTTGGGAGTTTATGATAACTCTGGCATTGTCTAATCAATGAAGCCAAACTTGACCTATTGAATTATTGTTGTTGTACCCAAAAAAAACAAAATGACTCTTTGTTTCCCTCCAAATTGAGGGATAATGGGGGTTACTTTTTATTTTAAATACTTGTCACCCCCATAAATTGAGTAACTTGAAAACGTCTTCAGGAATTATACTGAAATTTTACACAACGCTTATAACCCACATTACCTGCCCATTGCTTCACTCAAAAATCATCCAAACACAGGACAGTTAACTTGTTTCAATTCCCTTTCCATTTTATGTCATTATTTTCTAGTCCATCCCATTCTCTCTGATTAAACATAATCCTAGTGTTAAATTTTCTATACTCTACGAAGAAAGAACACAATAAACTTATGACATTTTGGCAAAAGAACTGTCCACATGTGATGCTTCCTTTGTTTGAAAACAATAGAAGCAGGTAACATACATTGATTTCCCTGTTTGCATTGCCAACTGAAAGGAAGTTGTTATTTACCTGCACCATGACAAGTTAAAAACAGTCTTCAGTCACAACCAAAGATGAATGAGAAAGAATAAATTTATTTACCCATATAAAATATTAAAAATTCACAAAAGGATATCAAATACATAGAGCTTAGGAAATCATATCTTTGGAAAAAAAAATTATATCTTTGGAAAAAATAAAAAAATATATCCTTCGAAAAAATCAAAAATATTCTGCATATTGTTCTCATTGCCCGATCTTTCATGATTGACAACCTCCACTCCCTCTAGATTTCACAGGTTAGGGTACACAGACACAGATGCACTATATCTTGTACTCACAGGGTGAAAACGGATGCACATTTGTGAAGAAACTCCATATATCACCCGTATGCAAATGCCTTTTGCTATCTCCCATACCCTCACAGTTTTATCCAATGAAGACGATGCAATGTACTGATTGTTTGATGTAAAATCAAAATCTGTAAAAGAAAAAAATCGTAAAAAGAAAGCATTGATTTAAACGAATAGACTAAAAAGGTAAACATCAGAGAATAATAACCAAAATTTGGCATAGACATCCTAGAAGATATAAAAATACAACAAACTGTGTGTTAAAAGCCATGCATCCATGGAGGCATGGGCTCTACTCAAAATTGTATAATAGCCTACTATAGTCTGTAGACTACCTGTTTGATGTTTCATCATGAATTTATATCTATCAAACTACTACATTCAAAAAGCCATAAAAAGGACAGCTCAGCACACCAGGCTCCCACCTAGTTGGGTTTGAGAATGGTAGGTGTATACAGTCTTACCCTCGCGAGCAAAAAAAATTGTTTCCAAGATTTAAATCCATGACTTCTAAGTCAACAACAACCTTACTGTTGTGCCGCCCTCTGTGTTTATGAAGTCATAGTAGAAATGAAATTTAGTTGCAGGTATTAAAAAAGGATGACAACTCCTCGGTAATAGTCCAGCAAATCAATGAGCAGCAGATTAAGCCTGATATTATGTCTAAGTGATAAAAATTAGACACAAGCACAATTTGTGAAATCCTGGAAAACATAATTCCAATTTAGGAATGTGACAAATTCCGAAGGAATGGTTACTCAATGCTAAACCACTTCTCCTAAAATTTGGCAAATTTGCTCCCGAATATGAAATATGCACACCATGAATTTTTTTAAGCATAATCCCCACTAAAAACAGTACATCAGATGATATTGCCCATGTTCGGGAGTTTGGAGGAAAAGGAAAGTAAACGTATCAAAGGGAAACAAAAGGAAAGGGAATGACGGGTTTTAAAGGGTTTTAACCAACCTTATTCATGAGTTTAAAATTGACAAGCAAAAGAAAATGGAGGACTTATAATGTATTTTACAATTTTACTTTTTACAATTTTACCCTTTACTCAAATAAATTCAATATAATTAATATTTTTTAGTTAATATGATTTATATTAATATTAATTTAAAAATTCTAGAAAACATTATACATTTTATAATTTTTCTCTTCAATTTTGTAAGTCTCAATTTTTTAAAAAAATATATTTTCATTGGCACGCTCTTCTCTCCCCTTCCATCTCCCTGAACCTCAGGAGGCAGATTTTGAGCAGCACCATGCACCCTGTGATCAATATCTTCACCTTTAACTGCAATGACCTTGAAAGAAAATAAATAAATCCAATACAAAAACTAGGAAAATTAGATCCGAAACTTACAAAAATTAAATAATAATAGAACCGTAGACATAATAAAAATATTTGAATTTTTTTTTTTTTTTGAGAAAGAGGGGAAAGAAAATTAATAAAGAATGAAAGAAAAAGCTTTGTTCATCTACAGAGTGTACATAATTCAAAATGGCATTTCCTCCATCCGCGTCATGCCTATCTGAACTTATATGAAGTAAAAAAAATATTGAAAAAAGTCTCATTAAAGCAACGGAAAATTGTAAGTGTAACTTCCATTTTTCCTTTCTTTTTTCAGACGTGACTGTAGAATCATTGGACCTCGCAATTTGTCGAGCCAGGGGATGTGATCAGAGTCGTCACAGATGGTAGGGCAGTTCTGGCGATGTGGCTGGACGGCATGATTGCATTGTTCAGGGATTTTAAGTTTTTATCAGGGGTAATAAAGTAAATTGAACTGTAGTAATTTGGGGAAGTAAAAAATGGGGTGTTGGAGGGTTTTGAAGGGTTAATGAAAACCCTCAAATGCCATTCCCTCTTAAAATATCAAACTCGTGAACAGACCCAGTGTACTCATAATGATATGTCATACGAGATTAAATAAAGACCAAAAAAGCAATACCAGTCTATCCAACCTGTAACATCTTTGGAATGTCCATTTAACTGTTTGATGACTGACGGATTCTCAGAAACAGTGCACACGGTCAAGGTTCCATCTGATGCCCCATATGCTAGTAGATCAGAACTCATGTGCCCAAACTTTAGCACCGTCACTACACAAAAAGGTTTTCAGGATTATTCCTCCAAGGAAACCAAATGAAGCAGATATTAATTACTAATATAATGGAAAGAAAATTCTAGATTGGACTCTAGATATTACCAGAGGTTTTGCACTGATCAAAGATGCAATGCATGCCAACAAAAGAATAGGCAGGCTCAACCCCCTGATGCCGTGAACGATCAGAATCACTTGCACTTGAGCCAAAACTTGCTCTATGATTGGATATTGGATTTGCACTTTGCACATCCTAGAAGAAAATAAACACATGATTTTGACACACGACACAGGAAAAATAATTATCAAGAAAATTGGGCCACCAATCATAGCATAATAGCAAAATTTAACAAACCTCCTTCAATTGTAAAAACAATTGACAAAACACCAAATTATCACCGCAAAACCACATTCCTTTTAAGTGCATTACTTAACAGTATAAACACTAGGTTTAACTGTAACTATCTACTTATTCATAATGGTTGTCCTATAGCATTAGTGTAGTTTCCTCCTTCTTTTTTCACTGCTATTAGTGTAGTTTCCTTTCATATAATAATACGTAAACATATAAGGAAGTTCCATGTAAATTTTCCTAAATCCAGCAAGCTAGGCATATTTACTCCTAATGGCACTTTAACTTTTGCAGCAAGAGGAGCATTGAGCAAAACTTATCAATGTTATATTTAAAAACCATTCATGTACCTTCATCTAATAGTTTAAACTTTTTTGCAGTGATAGTACATGATATGGCATCAGAGTTTCCATGATTAAGTGGTCTAGAATTTAATTTTTGTTATCCTCATTCTTCTAATTAAAAGTAGAATTTTAGCATAGGATAAGATTAGTCAATATATTGTCCACGCTTCAAACCCAAAACCCAAAAGGTTTGTGTGCTAGGGGGCATGTTAGATATAAAAAACATTCATGTAGAGAGATGGTTCATAACAACTAATATATCATGTTATATCCAAATCTATATAGCAAATGTAGGTTAGTTCACAGTCAATTAGAAGTGAAGATTGTGACATCTTCCAATTTGATGATTATTTTAATTTTCATCATTCATCTTTTTTGTTTTTCTTTTTTGGGTGCATCCTCATTTATCTAATTCCACAGTTTTGATCTATTTGTTTGGAAAAATTAGTCTGTTGAAATGACACGCCATCGTATTATCAACTCATAATTACACTCCACTCTGTTAGACTTAATGGAATCTAATGAGATGCTACAGTACAAACCATCTAACCGTGGTTTGATTATACCAATGTTTCGTCTGCACTTTAAATCATCATTTTTATTATTATTAATATTATTTCCTTTCACCACACCTGCAGCAGGACATTGGTTATCTGTTTTTTTCAAAAAAAAAACAAAACAAAAGAGGCAAGTGGATTCACCCAGTTCTTTTATTTATTAAAAGAATTCTTTGGATGTGCTATTTTGAATAAAAAAATATCTTTTTTAATAAAATATGCATTATCATGTGGTTCGTTTAGATGAGCATTTAAAAAATTATTTTTAAAAAATTAGAATTTATTTTACGTTTGCATGTAAAATTAATTTAAGTTTGAAATAAATATTAAAAGATATTCTTTTATTTTATTGTTATGAAAAAAAAAATTTCAAGATGAAAATTATAGCTTTTGAAAATAGATCTTCTCATTTTTTTTCTCAGAAAAAAATAAGGAAATTTTATTAGATGGAAAGAGAATGTACGAAAGAGGATTAGACATCTCACATAGATACAAAAGACACATATAAGACCTAAAGGGATAAACTATGTAAAAATGCATGTGAATCCTTTTGAATATCAGCTAGAGGAACAACTGTAAACTGACCATGTGCAGAGCACCAAAGAGAAGTCTGAAAAAGTAATCCTATCCCACATAAAATTTATAGTTGAAAAGGTCCCTATAATTCCTTTCCAACCAAATACACCAGAGCACTGAAAAACTGAAGTCTGCCACAAAATACTGGCTTATTTACAAGAACCAAAACCTTTGAATTTAGTGAAAAGAAACTAATGTAAATCCACATGGCAAACCAACCATTCTCCAAAGAGACCTCAATGTAGGGCAATGCACAAAAAGATGAGCCCCCCGATTAGGAATCTAAAGCACACATTATTATACAAATGTTAGGGAACAAAGCCATAAGGGGCCTGCATTTCTAAAGCATGTTGTTAGTGTTAATCTCCAAACAAAAGCTTTGACCATATAGGCAGATTTAGATTTCCAAATGAGTTTGTCCAAGAGAAACCCTTCTATGTTAGGAAACGAAATCAGGAATTGAAAAGGAGATGTACATGGAAAAATACCAGAGGAGTCAAGAGTTCCAAATCCTAATGTTGGGGCATTGGATAGGTGAATAGGATTAAGCGAAGAAAGAAAGGACTCTAACTCATTAACCTCTCTATCATGTATGCAAGTTTTGAATAAAATGGAAGTTCCAAGAAAGATCTTTGTGAGTGATTATGTTTTAACTACAAATTTATCCAAACATACTTAAAAACGTAAAAAGTACCTTTTGATTAAAAATATATATTTCAACATATTGGCCCACAGACAAGCTCCCTTAGGGACTTCAAGAATACACGAAGCTGCAATCTTAGAAGTTGTTTCAGCAACTCGAAGCTGCATGACATCGGGTCACCTCACAACACTCCCTTATTCCTTGATCACTATTTTGATTAATCAAATTGGTGACCTTAAATTCACTATGTTCAAAAAATTATAACAAATTCCAACAGAATTCATCTAGTAAAGTTTTCCTAGTACATCTATTACATTTATTGAAGGTTTTGTTTAACTCTTTTACTAACCTTTCCTTCCTCAAAGAACAAATAACTAATTAAACCTAGGCATCCTACATGCCTAGGTGCCCTTCCAAAGTACAATTTATACTTTGTCTATGACAGAACACTGAAAACCAGCAAAAGCATTGTGTGTAGGTCATTCCCAGTTGAATTTTATGGCTGATCTCCCTCTTCATTATAGTTATTATGATACAATCTGATAACTACACAAGTGCTAACTTAAATAACATAAGCTCATTAATAAAATCTGTCAATCTGTTTATAGTTATTCTTATTGATACAGCGATTCTGTAAATGGATTACTACTTACTAACGATTTGTACAGTGCTATGTGCCAAACACTGCAAGAGGAATGTACAAAAGTATATCATAACAAGATCTACAGGGAATTACACATACCCGCCCAGAACTCCAGCTGTCCACCTCAGACCAACGGGAGAGTGGACTTGGAGGCGGAATCCATCGCCCACTGATGCATCAACCAGTAAATTATCCTGATGTCAGAATTGTATAGAAACAAATTTAAGCTAGCACCGTAAATGAAAAAGCTGCATCAACATAAAATGAGGTTATATTTGACTAAAAGTAAAGCTGGAAATAAAGAAATAACCATAAAGTACATGAAATGCATATAAATACAAAATGATGGCAATTGAAGTGGAAAAAAATGTATAGAAATAATATTTTTCATGTAAAAGGATTTTATTAGAAGGAAACTAAGTAGAATATTGGACAATAGGATATCCTTCAAAGTTAACCTAGAAAACATCATAAAACGGAGTGGTGAAGAAAAATGCGTTGGAAGAAAAGAGCTTCCTGTTCTTTTAGCAAAACAGTCATGAGATAATATTATTACAATTTTGTTACATCATAAAAGAAAGGCTCATTTAAATGCATATGAAATTCTCTCATTAAAAACTATCCTGCTGATCTATGCATCTAACTACAAATCCAGATTACTCAGAACTGAAGTTCCAAATGCAAGCATGCCTTCTAAGTCTTTATTTTATCCCCTTTTGATGAGTTAGTGGCAATCATGAAACCATGTGAAACAACATCAAACATATCTATGCTCATCACTTCAAGTAAAAAGTTCAGCAACCTGTTTCCCGGAGTACCCTGCAGGCTTAGGACACGTGAACTTTCCCAGTCCCTTGGCCTACATATGTAATTCCTATATGCCACATAAGTTATTCCATTGCATCTCCAATCCTTCAACACAAGCATGCCAACGTCAAAATGTGCAGAACCTCACCCCATTAGTCAGAAGGAACCAAAAGAGCCAAAGGAGACAATAATTTTTATTCACACGGTAAAAAACAGCACAGTTAGCTAGCGGTCAATACAACTGAACATTGTTTATGATGGTTGATCTATAGAAGACATCATAAAAACAAAACTAAGAAGAAAAAAAAATATAACCATGACAAACAAATCTTATCCCCCTAGATGTTGTTGACTGGTTAAATCAAATGATGCTATAGGGTCCTATCGTGCGTTCAAATCTAAGTACTCTTTATGATTTCACCTATTGTTTTTCTTGGTATTCTCTATGGCTCTACGTCTGTACCTCTAGTTATTGGGCTACTTTTAATCTGATCTACTCTTTAATAGGACTTCTAAATGCCTTCTGTGCACATAACTGACCAAACCACCTAAGGCCAGATTCTACAAGTAACATCTCAATTTTCTCTCTAATGCATTTCTTTCTGATCATATCTTGTCAATAAGGAAACTCGGACATACGAGGAACAAAAAAAAAGACATGAATACAGTCAAGAAAAAAATTTGGCTACAACCACTATAGTAACAAGCGAATCAATAACCCAAACAGCAGAATCTCATTCCAAAGTAACAGCGCAGAGCCAAAGGAGACATTATATTAACCAAGAAAAAAAAGGAACACAAATCTAGCACAATTGATCTGGGAAAAACTGAAAAGCCAAAAAATGAAAAAGCTCAAGAGACACAAAATTAAGAGCAAACACAGAAATTACAACGAGAATTTAGCTACGAACACTGTAACAATCTATATTTTTAAGATTCTCATGATAAAATCCCGAATCATGAATGCAAAAAGCGCAATTTTTTTCATAAGGAGCGTACTATGCGGCGGAGTACTCCGGCCTCAGCCTTGCGGCGTAGGAGGAGGCGCCGGATGCCGATGTACTCGGGATCGCCGTCGGCGGTGGCGGGTTGCAACAGGCAGCAGAACAAGTCTGGATCTGAGTTCTTCTTATTCTTGTCGTCGCCATTGTTGTTGTTGTGGTGCTTGTCGTTCTGTTTGGGTTCCGGTTCGCCGTCGTTCACGGCAGCGGTCGTCTGCTCCGCCATCGTGTCGTCCTATGAATGGTTCATCGGAGAGCGGTGGCTGAGCTCGATTCTCCGGCGAACTTTGACGACGGTGGATGCGTGAGGGATCGATTGGAACGTGAGAGAGGGAGTAAGAGAGAGACAACGAAAGAAAGAGATCTTGAACTTAAATTGAGACCGTACCAGCCGGTGATCGAGTGAGAAGAAATCGACGAATGATAATAATAATAATAGTTAAAAATGCCTTTTTTTTTCTCTATACAAAACTGAAAATGCAAGTCTCAACTCTCAAGACATCTTCTAGCAGGATTTGAATCCTCTAGAATAAATAAGATAATTTTATTTTTTAATTAATAAATATATTTCACTCTATTGATATGAAAATAAAACTCCTTATTTTACCTTTTAAAGTAAAATCTTTATTTTAGATTATCTAAATTCATTTCTACCAACTTGGTTGATTGTTAAATGATTAATTGGATTCTAGTATGAGGAATGATACATATCCATCATTATACTTACACCCACTGTGCTACCGAATAAATTTGGCGTATGTATATGGTATGGATACGGAGGGACAATTTTGGCAAGGGAAAAACAATGCACAGAAAAGGAAAAGAAAAGAAAAAAACAAATAAAAAACCACCATACGTGCACATTTGGCGATCCCTCTCCCTTTCCCTCTCTTGAAACAAAAACCACCACAACCCCACCTTTCCCACGTTCGAATTCCTATCACTATCTGGTCTCACTTGATCAAACAAGCCACAAAAAGTTTCATTTTTGCCTGCATTCGCACCCACATTCTCTCTCCCTTACTTTGTTGTCTTAACCTTTCGTTTCCCATTCCATACGTTGACCCATTGTCAGTACATTTAGCAGCGATAGTAGCGACTATACTCGTTTCCCATACCAATAGCTAAGGAACAAAGTGAAACACTCATCGTTACGGTCATGCTGCTTCCACCACCTTCGCTAGGTTCACATTTGCTAGGATAGGGTTCAGAGTTAATCGTAGCCGCAGTGTTCGCATTCTTGCTATATTTGGTTTAGGTTTACACATTTTATGCTTAGAGTTTGCAACTTTTTGTGCTCTAATTTACATCATGTTTTCCCTGAACGTGTTTAGTGGCTATACTCATTTGGCTTGCAACTTTTTTGAACTGGTTTGAATAGATTTAGATTTTTTTGAGTATGATTTACTTGTTTTTGAAAAAGGTTTACAACTCTTTTTGCACTTGTTTGCAACATTTTGACCAAGGTTTACAACTTTTTCTGTGTTGGTTTTTTCAACATTTCCCATTGGTTTATAACTTTTATTAGATTGGTTTACACCATTTTGGTTTACAACTTTTAGCACATGGTTTACAACGTTTGGTTCACTGGTTTGCAATTTTTTGTGCATTAGTTTACAACTTTTTGTGCATCGGTTTACAACATTTTGTGCGTCGATTTACAACATTTTATGCTTTGATCTACAAATTTTCATCCATTGGTTTATAACTTTTTGTGAAATTGGTTGACAACGTTTGTGTATGGGTTTACAACATTTTTATGTATCGGTTTATAACTTTTTGTCCACTAGTTTACAACTTTTAGTGCACTGGTTTACAACTTTTTGTGCATTGATTTGCAATTTTTCTACATTGGTTTAACACTTTTGATGTTTTGGATTTGCAACTTAATGAACAAGGTTTACAACTTTTTTTGCACTGGTTTGCAATATTTTGAACAAGGTTTACAACTTTGTCTGTGCTGGTTTACAACATTTCCCATTGGTTTATAACTTTTATTGGATTGGTTTACACCATTTTGGTGTATAACTTTTGGTGCATGGTTTACAACCTTTGGTGCACTAGTTTACAACATTTTATTGACTGGTTTACAACTTTTTGCCCACTGGTTTACAACTTTTTATATATCGGTTTACAATATTTTGTGCATCGATTTGCAACTTTTAAACACTGGTTAAAAAAATTTTGTGCATCGGTTTACAATTTTTTGTGCATCGATTTACAACTTTTTATGCATGGTTTACAACTTTTGGCCAGCTGATTTACAACTTTTGGTACAATGGTTTACAACTTTTGGTGCACAGATTTACAACATTTTGTACATCAATTTACAACTTTTTGTTCATTGATTTACAATTTTTTGTCCAATAGTTTACAACTTTTACCGTGTAGTTTCTTCGTTGATTTAAATTATTTGATATAATAGTTCAATTTTAACATTTTGTTGTTCAGCTATATGTTAGATATGACGTCTCACAAGAGAGTTGAAGTTGCGCAGGGTAGTAACGGGAAAAAGGGTAGACATGTAAGTGTGCTGCAATTAGAGGATTTGTCAATGTTTCATACATTTGTTGTTTATGTTAGTTTGTTGCCTTAGCCATAATTAACAGTGATATTGTGTGAGTTAATTTTTTGGTTGTAGTTAATGTGAGGTGTAGCCAGTATTCAGTAGCCGATGCTTCTCTGCTATGCTTGTTGAGTTGTAGGCTAGGAGTTTAAGTGCCCTTCAAAATGAGGTAGTTAAGGACATGGACTTTGGAGATCTTTTTGAATAGAAGATAAAGGCAAAAAATAGGATCTTCATGTTGGAGGTGATAAAGGCATTTGATCATATCAAGCAGTGCATCCGCTTCAAGGATCAGTCCATACCTGTGACGAAGGATTCTGTGGGTTTAGTGCTTGGACTTCCTTGTTCTGCTAAGTTAACTAACTTCCAAGCAATGTTTCATTTCTTTTTTTCTTTTTTCAAATGTAAGGAGTTGATACATTATGATTACATGACAAAATTTTCTATGTACAGGTGAGAAAGTCAAGTAAAGTGCATCAAAGGAGGATATGGTAGTTGCGAAAGACTTCCATAAGAAAACTATCAAACAGTTGGAGATGCTTATTCAGGAAGGCACAACAGATGACAAGTTTAAGAGAAGCTTCATCCTTTATGTCCTTTGCACATTCCTTTGCCCCAACTATGAAGGGTTCAACAACTTTGAAGTTGCTAGCCTATGTGGTTGATGTTGATGACCCCACAAAATACAATTGGGGTAAACCCATTGTTGACACCCTGGTTGAAAACGTGAAAGAATACAAGGCATGCAAAGGAGAGATGAGGTCTATTGGAAGGTGTGTCTTCTTCCTGATGGTATGTCCCATTGCATTTCCCTTTACAAAATCAGAAATGCGAATCTCAACTCTCAAGACATTTTCTAGCAGGATTTGAATCCTCTAACGTAAAAAAGAAAATTTTACTTTTTGATAAATAAATGTATAAGTAGAGCTCTTTTTCACTCTATTGATATAAAGATAAAACTCCTCACTTTATTTTCTAAAGTGAAATCTTCATTGTAGAGCATCCAAATCCCTTTCTACCAACTTAGGTGATTGTTAAATGATTAATTATATTCTAGTATTTATATGTCTTAATTTGATGTAAATTATTAGCATGAAAAAACACTATTTTAAATTAATTTTGATAAATAAATACTACTTTCAAAGTAATGATAATATAATTTCTTAGGCTCCATTTTGTTTAGATTTTGGTAAAACTGCTTTTCAAATAATTAATGTTGAACTAGTTAATTTTAAAAGAATTGACTCATGTTTGAGAAAGATGTTAGAAAATAAGTTTAAAAGAATTTATATGAGATGAAAAAATAAAAGACAAAAATTTTAGCTTTCACTAAAATCAACTTTTTCTTTAAGTGAAACACTTTAATTTAAAGTGAATAACCAAGCCGTTACGTTTGTCACTCCAGACATCGGGAGGATACTAGGCACCACGGAGGGAGATCAAAGATCAGATGATTACTGAGAACTACGGGGGTCAAGCAAAGCGTGACCTGAGTACTCAGGAAGTACAATCCTTGGTCGACCTTCTAGAAGAATCTCTCTGACAATTTGTATGCCATCCATACTATACAGTTTAGCCCTAAAATTACCTATTTTGAACATATTCAGATGGTATAAGTGAAGGATGGAAAGTTCAATAGTGGTAAGTTAATTCTATCCCATTATCATATTCCCTTGCTCATTATCTTCTCTAACTCGATCATTGGAGTCCATTTGCAGGTACCCAACCCCAGCACCTGAATCACCGTAAGTCTGAGCAGCCGACCAAAATCTACACCGCCACCCTAATAGCCATATAGACCCAACATTACAGCCCAATAACATTGGCGCCGTTGCCGAGGACCCATTCACCACCATACACAACTCACACCACTATACACAACCCCTAGCCTACTAATTGCACTTCTAGATACGGTACTCACCATCATCCCATCACATCCCCATCCTCGCCATACATCCACGACCCCAAAGCACTAAGCCACAATGCAAAATCACACCTTACCTCTGCCGACATATGGCCAAAATCAAGACTACCGGGAGAATCATTTCTGAAGAAGGTGTCCCCACCACTGCATCCCCAGACTCACCGGCTCCTCAGCACACTTATCCCCTTAACGGGCATACTATATCAAAATCAGCTTTCGCTACCAGAGAGCACAAGCTGGAAAGAAAGCCCGTGCCGCACGAATAGGTGCCACAGCACCGAAGGGCCCAATTGACCTTAATAATCAAAGTTCCTAAATAAGCTAACCTCCCCCACCCGGAAATACTCCTTTTGCTGTGGAAGCAAAATGCGAGAATGACCAGCCTGGAAGCTGAGTTGGAAAGAAGAAAGAGTCACGAAGAAAGGCACTGTAGAAATGAGGCGATAATCAAGGAAGTAAAAAAAAGAAAGCTCAGAAGAATGGACGAAAGAATATGGGAGTTAGAAGACCGGCTGAGAATGGCTGAGTAAGCTCCTTTTTAGGAAATCTGAAAAGAAGGTCGGTGGAGAGACGGTGACCACTCGAACTATGAAGATGCTTCTCACTTCCCAGAAGGTGCCTGGGTACCACTTCCTAACCCAGCTCATCCTGACAACCAATATACCAACCCACCCAACTCCACATAGAACAAATAGCCCATCTATTCGAGAACCCAAGGCCTCCATATTCGTTGCTACTAAAATGAACTATGAAGAAAATGGAAACTTCAATCGACATGACAATTATGAGGTACCCAGTTCCCTCTAGGTTAAGCCACCAACCTACATGAGGTAATAATCTAAACATTTTCAAAACCGGATGCTCCTCGACGGAATGACGGACCCACTATCATGCAAAGCTTTTCCTCTCACTTTGCAAAAATCCTCCCTCACCTAGTTTAACCAAATCCTAACTAGATCCATCCATCGCTTCTCCGATATAAGCTCTAGATCTTTAGCACAGTTCACCACTAGCCAAACAAAGGCTAAAACTGTTACTAGACTACTCGGGTTTCGATAATCACAGAACGAGTCGCTCTATGAATAACTTGAAAGGTTTAACTAGGAGGCACTTCAGATAAGGGATCTGACCTTCCAAATAACATTCATCACGCTCATTAGAGGTCTGAAGGCGAGTGACTTCCAAAGGCCATTGGCCAAGAAAGAATCGAAGACCCTTAAAGAACTCCAAAGCAAGTCGAGAAATATATCAACATGGAAGAAGCCCTAAACTAGACAGGAAAGAACTACAGCAAGCGACGGAGCCCGAAAAGAGAAGAGCGAATGCAAAGAGATGCCCAACCTCTAAAAGGTGCAAGATACTCGGAATACACTCTACTCTAGGTATCCTTGGCTCAACTTTTCAGAGAGATACACAACACTGAGTGTTTGCCAAAACCTCCCCCAATCAGAATCATTCCCTACACAAACAAGACAACATACTGCGAATATCACCAAAGCCATGTCCTCTAAACTAAGGAATGCCGAGACCTTTGGGATGTTATCGAAGAACTAATCAGAACAGGAATGCTAGCCCACATATGTAGGCCCCCAGAGAGCCCAAGGGAGCGAAGACCGTCACCAACTCGTAGGGACCCAAGTAGGAAGTAAATAGCTAGAAAGACAATGGAAGCACCCCGAGGAGAGGTCCATGAGGAGCCTCCTAGGGATCAAATAGCTCCAACGATTCACACCATATCAGGGGGATTTACGGGTGGTGGAACCTCCAAATCCTCTCAGAAAAGAGCCTTGAAGGAAGTCATGAAAGTCGAGGACAAAAGTTGTAGTGCGAAACCCCAATGTAAGCCTCCCATAATTTTCTCGGAAGAGGACAACCTTGAGCGAGATCAAAAGAGTGTTGGTAGATCAAGGGAGCTCTGCTGACATCGTCTTTCGAGATGCTTTTGGTAAGCTGGGATTGAAGGATGATGATCTGAAAGCATAACCAGATGACCTTGTTAGTTTTGGTGGAGAGAGAGTAAAACCAGATGGATACATCACCCTACACACCACTATCGGAATCCCCCCACTCGTAAGGACAATGGCGGTCGACTTCCTGATCATCTAGAGACCAACAGCATACAACGTCATTATGGGAAGACCAACAATCAACAAGTTGGGAGCAATCATGTCAACTTTTCACTTGGTTATGAAGTTCCACACAGACCAAGGGCAGGTAGTCACAGTTAGAGGAAGCCAGGAAGCAGTCAGGCTATGATACCCTTGGTACACGTGTCAGTGGACAAGCTCCATATGGCCCTAGGATCCCTCGGGACCTACCTATGTTGTTAGGTCCTGAATTTCACTAAGTCCGGATCTTACACCTCCTTAGAGAGTTATATAATAGAGCCAAATTCTTGAAATCAAAAGTCTCGATAATTGTTCCCTAGAGAAAAATAGGTTAAAGAGTGATTTTTAATAAATTTCATGAAACCTTTAAACTCCTCTTTTTAGCCCACAAGTTTAGAAAATCATAAGAATTCTTGAATTTGAACTAGAACTCAAAAATTGGATTTTGATTGGTTGGGGTTTTGATTTTTTTTAATATTTTATTTGAATCCAAATGGGGGGTATTTTCTTATTTACATTTATGTTTTAAACTTAATGGAGAGTAAAATAAGTTAATGGAGGGTATTTACATCTATGTAAATAAGTGAGTATTGAGACAATCCAGATGCCACAATGACAAAAAAAGATTTCAAAAGCTGGTGAACTGTGACCGCTATAGCCGTCCAGGATCGCTATAGCGGTCACAGTGTTTAAAAGTCACGTTTTCAGGTGGTTTGTAGACCACTATAGTGATCCAAGACTGTTGTAGCAGTTATAAATGTATCAGTTAGCACACGGGAAGCGAGTAGACCGCTATGGCGATTATAAGTCCACAGTGCACAGAGAAGCAACATGCCATAACCACTATAGGTCTCGTGGAGCATGAACAGTACCCCAACGACACTGTTTCACTTTCAGCATTCATTTTTTTTTTATAAAACCCATTCCCTTCCCCCTCAAACAGAAGCAAAAACACATTCTTACCCCCTAAACCTTCATTTTCTCTCTTTTCTTCTAATCCCGCTCAAATCTAACAGCCCCAAATCATCAAGGTACGTGTTTGTTAATAGATTTTGTCTCCTTTCTTCCCATTCTTTTGCATTCTATGGTATAGGTTATTATTTTCTCTCATTGTTATCAAGTGAGAGTGCTCCCCCAATGTTATTAGAGTTGTTTTAGAGTTATCTAGAGGTGATTAGAGTTTAATCTACAGTCTATGTTGCTCTACGATAGTTGTTGGTGCCATTTCAAGCTTTCCAGGTCAAGTTAGTGGTACCCACATACTCTCGGCTCTAAATGGTGAGTGGGTTCAAACTCATGACCTTATTTTAGTCATTATAATTATATTTTATACATTATGTTCTTTATAAATATGAAGTTGGAGACAAGATTATGTATGATTATGATTTTTCAAATTATGGTAAAACTATTCAATATTATAATTTTGATTGTAGCATGAAAATGAAATTTAGAAAACCATGAGGCCATGATTGAAATGTTGGGTGCTATGAAAATATTTTATATGTTCATGAAGATTTATGATTTAGCAAGATGTCAAATTGAGAAAAATAAATAAATGAATAAATAAATATGTTCTTATGGATTTATAACAATATTATGTTTTCCAGATTAAGATTTCAAGCTATAATTCTGAATATTCAGTTAATATATTTATATGTGTTAGAGAACTGTGAAACAAGAATATGACCTAACTTTATGAATAAATACGTTAGATGATTTCCAAGTTTTATGATTATAAACCTTAATGTTGAACTATGATATTAGAGATTTCAAGTATATGAAAAGATATGTTAGATTAAGAAATGGATTTAGAACTTCCGTTTATGGTACCAAGAGGTACGGAATTCAGTATGATTCTTAACAACTACCAGATACATATTATGTGGACTTGAAATTGGAATGCCTATAAGTGGTGAACCCTTGGACTCGATTTTCACAGCCATAGTTCTGCTAAAGTCAAATTGTTAAAGTTATGAGTCCAAAACTCTCAGAGTACTAAGAATTTAATATTGGTAAAAGAGTGCATGAAAAGGGGGGTTACTTCGTGCTTTCTGAAATCTTCATTTTAAATCTGAAACATTTGACATAAAACAAACTATCAAGCATAAAGTTTGAAGTGTAGCAGAATAGTGGTTAGATGTTCCAAAAAGAAGGTTTCTAAAGCTTAATAATGGTTACACATTTTAAAGATACTTAATTAATGATTAACTTAAGGAACATAACATGAAAATAAAAAGGTTAGAGAAGAGAAAAAATGAACACGAGTATTTTTATACTGCTTTGGCCAGCCTGTCTATATCCAGTACTCAACACATGTTGAGATTTCATTAAACAACAACTTTCTCAACCTGAGAAAGTAAATCAGATAGTCTTTACAATAGCCTTCCCAAGCTCTAACTTGCATAGTGGCCAACCCCAATTGCAACTTAACTGAGTGCTTCTGTACCAACCTTTCCAAGCTGAACCGTGATAAGTAAATACCCTTGCTATCCCGTTGCAAGTAGTTTTACCTTAGCCTTTCCAAGCTATGTCTCACACTGATCACTACCTGATCAAGGTTACAAGGGTTAAGTGTTTGGGTTGCCACTCAAACTAACCTACACTCATGTTTCCTTAAGAATATTTGCTAATACAAACCTGGAAAATATGAGCAACTCATTTCTCATATCTCTTTAGCAGAAGAGCATACAAATCATTACAGAATGAGGAAAGAAGTTTTTTACACTTCAAGATAATTGATTACTTAATATGATGAACAACACAGGAGGTGTGGAGAGATTTTTCCAGCATTTTAGCCATTATATCTTCAACTCTCTCATCTGCATTTATGTATGGCATCTCTATTTATACAGGTCCATTTTCATGATCGTTGCCTTTTGATCAAATCTCCAAGTGACACATGTAGATCATTAATTGTGTCTTGGAACGTTACTCTAGAGAGGTAGGCTGACAGACTTGTCACATCGGTTGTAGAAATTATTGTATTGTAGAGGTTTCTGATGTCCTCATTTTTCCTTTTACTTCCTGACCATGGTTTCTGAACTCCTCCTTCTAGAAGATATGATCATGAGTCAATTAGGCAGAAGAGATGACATACTAGTTATAATAGTGAGTCTGATTCGATATTTGAATTTTGAAATTCGAATTTTCCCTCCATTTTCCTCAGTGTTTTGTGCTCCACAATAAAGTGAGCTTTCTGACAGTGTAATTAATCTCTTGAATTTTTCTTTAGTCTTCCAGTCTTCAATCTTGATTGTTTGATGATGATTTCTTTGGGATTATCTTGCTTGATGACTGAGTATCACATTGCTCTTGGACATGAATTGGTTTCTTCATCTTGGGTGTACTTTCTGATGTCCCGTGTTACTTTCTAAAGATCTCTTTCTTAGTTTCTTGATCTTTGGCTTGAATTGCTTCAGTCCTCAGGCATTTACACTTTCTTTTCATGAGACAATATTCAGCTTTTTAAGCTTGATCTCTTCTCTTGAGATAAACATGATTTCTCATGTATAGTGAAATTATTCCTGATTCAAGTCTGCTTCTATGCCTTTGGTCTGTGAACATGAATACGTTCTTTGCTTGAAATAACATTCATTTTTTTTTAAACTTAATCTCTCCCCATGAGATAAATCATGCTTATTCATGCAAAGTGGAACATTATTCTTGCTTTAAGGCTGTATTATGCTTTAATTTGTATACACGTTCTTTGCTTGACATAATGTTCACTTTATATTTAGTTGATCTCTTTCCCTGAGATAAAACATGTTTACATATACAAAGTGAAATATTAATCTCGCTTTAAGTTCATGAGATACAAACCGGATTGATCTGTTATGCTTTGTCAAGAAACTCAAGGTAATCGTTAGAGATTCTTCAAAGTATTTTCTTTAAACTGACTTTGTTGTCAATCAAAACATTTTAGGTTATACTTTCTGAAGGGTTCTGGAGTTTACATTTAAGAGTTTTAAGATTTCAGTAGAGGCTCTTGTTCGCCAGGGACTAAGCACCCACCCTTTTGTTATGGATTTTGTTAAACTAGTTTAGCCGGTGGAGATAAGGAAATAGACGGTTGGTTAACGGCTGTGAAGAGATCGTTAACTTTGATACCAATTGTCTATTAGAGGACAGTTTTGCCCCCTAGCAATTATAGAAAATGGGACCTAGTTAAGTGCCCACAACTTATTCGACAAGGACTATTATGATTACAGTAGGTGCTCTTATCCACCAAGGACTGAGTACCACCTCACAGTTTATGATTTTACAACAGTTATTATTATATATGTATTTATTATATTCAATATATTATTTCTCGATGTTCTGTCACAACCTTAGTTAAAATGATTTTGTGTTTGATTATGAGTTTAGAAATGTTTATTATGAATTTATAGAACGAAGAGTGTTTTCCTAACTAGCTACGTATTTAAATATCAAATGATTTAGGGTTGCTGTATGTATAATGTATTATGTTTTCTCTTGGTTATCCCATGTGGGTGATGGATAACAGCTCACTCATTGAGCCCGTTGACTCGCTCCTCTCTCTTCCTCTCATAGTTGTAGGTACAGGTTCAACTTCAGCCTAGTTTGGTAGATACAGCTCTTCCTAGTGGCGACTTTTACTTTAGAGTAAGGCTTAGCTTAGAGTCATGTTAGAGTATAGTGCTCCAGTAGATGTGCAAGCAGGATCCAAGCCACGCATTATTTCATATTATGTATTTACTTTTAGTATAAAAAATAGTTATCTATATGTTTTTAGTTCATAAGTATGGATTTAAAATTGATAGAGTTTGACTAGAGTTTATGTAACAATCCAAAGATGAATCCGTGATTCAGTTTTCAATTATTAAGTGGATTTTCAAATTTAAGATTATATTAGGTGATGAAACAGTTATGATTTCATGGTTAGTGGATTTGGCCAAAATATTTTATGAGATTAAATTATTGAATACTTTCAGTTTATGAAATTAAGCATTATTTTAATTAGAGAAAAATGCTAAAGATTTCAAAGAGATCATATTTTTAAGTATTATGTTATCATAAATTATGCATTTAGAGAGACATGTCACCTAATAGGCTTACGTGGGGATGAGATTCTTCACGTGCCAGTCACATTCCCAAGTCAAGTCATGACACAGGCGCTATTACAATGCCAACCTCAAAATAGGGAAAGGGGCTAGTGTGAGGAAGACCAACAAGTAGCCGTGGTGGATTTAGAAGTACAGAGTCAGAAACCCACTAACCAACCTGAACCTGAGAGCAAGCTTGAGGAAATCCAAATCAGGCCCAAAATGGATCAGGTGACAAGGATAAATAGAGAACTTCTAGAGGTGATGAAAACGGGACTCGTGGAGTTTCTGAAGGCAAATTCGGATGTATTCGCATGGACTGCCGAGGACATGCACGGGGTAGATCTGAGAACCATGTGTCATCCGCTGTTCGTCTATTCCCGATCAAGACCGATAATCCAAAAAAGGAGAAAATCAATGGAGCCCAATAAGGAGCAAGGAGTGGTAAAGCAAATAGAAGAGCTACTCAAAGCTGGTTTCATCTGTGAAATTTGTTACCCTAAATGGTTGTCCAATATGGTGATGGTTATGAAGGCCAATGGAAAGTTATGAAAGTGCGTCGATCATACCAACCTCAATAAAGCATGTCTAAAGGACCCATATCCACTCCCCAACATTGACAACCTCCAAAATCCAGCCTCGGGTTTCAACTTCCTGCCTTTCATGGTCGCATACTCGGGGCACAACCAAATCACTATGAATCCTGAAGACAAAGAAAAAACGGCATTCATAATGCCAAGAACTAACTACTGCTATAAGGTGATGCCCTTCGGACTAAAAAATGTTGGATCCACTTACCAATGCCTGATAAACAAAGATTTCGGTGAGCACCTAGGGAAGACCTTGGAGGTATACATTGACAATATGCTAGTCAAGACCTCTACACCAGGACTTGTAACACCCTAATATTTAACTCAACATGCCTAGGACGCATTTAAGTTAATTATTAGTTATTACTCTTTTGTTCCAGTCTTTAACTTAAACCATTGAAAACACTTTAGCAAAAATATGGTAAATTTTTTTTTTTAAATACAAAACGTGAGCCGCCCATACTAACTAATTTGTATCAACCACCTTACCTATAAAAGTAAAAAGATAACATCGAGTCACAGATAAATATGAAATACCTCACTCAATTAATATAACGTCACCATTATAAATAATGATCGCTCCTTACTGAATACCCAAAACTTACAGGAAACAAAGCAGCGCATCACTGACACAGATCAAGACAAATACATTAGTCCAACAAAAATTATCATGCAAAGAAAAACTTAACAAACTAGCATAAGATTTTTCTCCCATGTTTCCTACTCGGAGTGCCTAGAATGGATTCTACGAGTCGGCTCATCATGAGAGGCAAGACGTCTCACAGGTAGAACATGAGCACCTCGACATGGACGGGTGGCTCCTCTCACTGGTTGCGTAGCTTCTCCATTGCTATCGTACTCCCGTTACATAGAGGCAGCAGGAGCAAATTCGCCTGAATAGTGACCGGATGGTATATCCTCAAATAGGTCCGACCACGAACCAGTAGAGCGAGGTGGTGACCTTGGTGTATAGTCAGGGAAATCTCGAACCGCCGATACGAAAGGTCGAGAAAACTGCCGAGGATGCAATTGTGCATGCTCGAAAGCAAGGTCATCCGAAAAAGGGGCGGTAGGAGAAAACCACATACTAGAAACAGGGTATGCAAAAAGACGATCCATGAACACATACAAACAAACGGCACAACGACCCATAAAATAGTATGATCGGTTAGCCGGGTCGAAATGCATTTCCCATGAAGGGGCATCAACATAAATCACGAATGTCGCCATCTACCTCTGAAGACGAGATGGAAAGAAATAAAGAAGGAGTGAGAATCTTATAAAAGAATCTCAGTAGGGCCTCCGCCTCCTAATATGAGTGTCATCATCATCGTCCCCAGGAACCTCGGGTTTCATTATGAAAATGTGGGCATATATAAGGTTTATTTATTAAGTTCCAAATACCTTTAGCAGAGGCCCGTATCTTTTAACATGAGTCTTGATGTCATGTATGCATCATACTATTATCACCATATACATTATAACATAAGAGTTCATATATAAATGTATCATGACATAAAGAACATAAATTCCTTTGATATAACTTTTGCTTAATATGGTTTTAGGTGACTTAAATTTCTCAATCTTTTTCCTTGGGGAAACCACCCTATAATTTCGCTACTCTTGAGGATTCTAGGTTATAAGCTCATACCTCACTAGTCGTCACTAGTATACACTTATCCTCTCGATATGTTAATTCGCGACTCCCAGAGTGCGGGTTAGGGGGTTTAGGAACACCTTTCATAACTATTAATTCCTGGAGTCTAAAGGGTCCTTATTGGATCTCCTCTTATAACCTTTAATTCGGGGAGTCTAGAAGATCACCTTATTGGATCACCTTTCATAACCTTCAATTCGGGGAGTCTAGAGGACCACCCTATTGGATCACCTCTCATAACCTATAATTCGGGGAGTCTAGAGGATCATTTCCATATGTCTTATGTCACCTTTCATCTTAGCATGTTATTTATAGATGCAAGCATGAATATATAACATAACTTATCCTTTAATACATCATGCTTGTAGAACTCTTAAATATGCATCTCAATTAATCAATTCATACACATAACATGCTGCAACTCATCATGTAATTGATCGCATAAGTATGCATCACATCCTTGGCATATACATACAAAAGCATACTATGACTAATATCTCATGAAAGTAAATATGCTCCTATCCAGTATGCCTGAATCAAGAGCCAGACTCAACTAATGCATATGCCATATCCAACAAGATAGACGCCACATACTAATGATCGCTATTTACATAAAACAAGAATTAAGCATGCATAATCCTTAATTAGTAATATAGTACAATCATCACAAGTCATATAAATTTTGACTAAAACACATGAATATGGCTTCCATAAGATATCGATTTATGCTAACCTCCTCAAGTTATCAATATTTACACTTAAGCCCAAAAGAGGGTCTAAACTGCAATTTCTCAAAGATTACGAGTCAAATTGTAATTTTTCTTTTTAACACATTTCCTCAAACCAATGATCCTCAAAATTTCTCTATACTTTTAAGAAACCCATAATAACTAGAATTCATTTAAGTTCATCATAGAAGCCATCTATGGTCATAGAACAAATTTTGCTACACTTTAGGGGTCAAAGTGCAAAATCACTTATTTTTCACCCTTAACAATTACCAAAACTTCTAAAACTTTTTCTAAACATCGTAAATGGTATTTTGAATACATGGATACATTTAACATCATTAATAACTCGAATTAAAGTCATTTGGCTGAAATCACATAATTGATAGTTCAAAACACAACTTTCTATATTTTGCAAAATGGCCTATACTAGAACTTGTAATTATTCTTTTATGCATCAAAGACACCAAAAATAATTTTTTACAACAATTATCAATAATTATTATGCATATGAATAGTACCCTACAGTGATGAACAGTGCCGAGAATAGTACCAGAAATTTATTTTTCTAAAGCTTCCTAAAATTATGATTTTTGATCATTTTTAGATACCAGTTTTCCTTGTTACTTAATTTAAGACTTAGGAAACACTTAAAATTACTTTTACCACTTAGAATGACCAAATATTAATACCAAATAGAGAGAAAATCTCAAGGTTCAACAATAAATCTTTTTACTCATAAAAATGCTACTTTTACTATCCTTTAAGATTCAAGACTTACAAAACATCTAAAGCACAACTTATAAAAATTCCAAAACACAAGACTTGAGCCATAAAATGAAACAAAAGTTATCTCAACCTCATCATCATATCATGACTGAAAATACATATCCATTAGCATAACCATGAAATAAAATTTTTATTTAAGATCCAAGGACAATTTTTGAGCTTTAAGATCTTAGGTGATAACTTGAAAGTAATCATGCTATGCACATTATTTTTTATCCTCAAAATTTAAGGTGATGGCTCAAAGATAAACATGCTATGCAAATCCATTTCTTTATCTTTAAGATTTAGGTGATATTATAAAAATAAACATGTTATGCAAATTCATTTTAATCTTTTGAGGTTAAAGTGATGACATTGAAAGTAAATATGCTACGCATTTCATTTTTATCTTCAAGATTTAAGGTGATGGCTCAAAGATAAACATGTTATGTAAATCCATTTATTTATCTTAAGGATTTAGGTGATAGCATAAAAATAAACATGCTATGCAAGTCCATTTTACATCTTGTTCACTTGAAGCTCAAAACTTTGCAAGATTAAGTTTTTGTCCCTCATAGATCTTAAGGATTAGTGAGCATTAGAGATAATTTATATGATGAATTCACAATCACAACCATGATTCCTTATCATCAAACCATGGTCCCCATCAAGTTATAAAAATCGAAAATTCAATGAAAAAGCATAAGAAAGAACATGAAATAAAATCCCTACCAAGTTGTTTCTTGTTTCTTAAAGAAAACTTGATCTTCTATGATTAATCAAGAACCAAAAATATGATCCTAATGCTTGTGATATTTCGGCCAAGAAGGTTGGTGTTGAGGAAGGATATTTCTTGTGTTCTAATGCTTAGAAATGAAAGTTTAAATGCTTAGGAGTTGGTTTATGATGGATATGTGTTTGTTTGAGCTTGAGAACTTGGATGAATGTCAAGAATAGAGTCTCTTGGAGATGGAGGAGGATGAAGAAGAGAGCTTTGAGTTTAGAGAAAGAATAGAGGATTTTTGGCCAATTTTTGTGAGCAAGACTACCACAAAAAATGCAAGTAGTAAGAATAAATGTTTGTATGTGCATTAGGCTTTAGAAAAACACATATATATAGGAGATTTGGAGCTGCAAAACCGTGGCCTTATGGCTGTAATGGAGGCAGAATTTTTGAGCAATAATGTGTAAGACAACTCCAACAAAGCATATGGTAAGGTAATGATGTGTTTGTGTGTGCATTATTCCTTGAAATAAAATAAAATGTGGCCATGAGGATGGCATGGAGCCATGGCCTTTGTTGAGAATAATGGAGGACAAGTTTATTTATTTTCTAAGTGGTAGGACACATAGGATAGTATAGTTAATTAGGTGGTAGGTTTGGGAATTTGTAAATTTGAATAAATGGTAAAAATAAAATGTATAAGATTCAACAAGACAAGGTTAAAGAGTAATCTTACACTAGAGATGGAGTTAATCTCAATTGAGTAAAAGATTAATTAGTAACTTAAGCTCTAACCTCAAGTCAAAGAAAGAAAATGCCTTAAATTTACCTTAATCTTAACATTATTGATTTTATGAGTTCTAGTAATCAAGAAAGGAAAATTAAATTCCCTAAAAATTTCTTAGACTCTAATTACCCTGGGTAATTATTTTTTTTAACCTCAAGTAATTATTTTTAACCTTAGGTAATTAATTTTTAACTCAAGGTTAATTTTGAGTTCAATTAGAGCTTTAACATTACCTTAATTACACAAGTGAACTTATTTAGCACAACTAGGGGTAAAAAGGTAATTTCACGTAAAAGCTTTCTAAAATTACCTGAACATTTCTAGATATCAAGTTATACTTGAAATAAACATTTTTTTTTAACTTCTCGGGTGATAACTGAGTTCGATGATTGCTTAATTTCACACTAAGTTATCGCAGGGGTAATTTGGTAATTTTACGTACAGTAAAAACCGAGAGTTGAGATTTTTACCACGAAATCAATATAACACAAATAATCCCCTTCAAACATAAAATTAACCCCTTGAGGATAATCGGGATTGGTTATCTTTGATTTTCGGGGCAAAACAACCTCAGGGGCATTTTGGTCATTTGTACACAGAAAAATCTGGATTTGTGATTTTTCGCAAAGATTGCTGTTCAAGCCTCATGTAAGGTTGTTGTAATGTTAAAATCCCTTATTAAAGATTGCTTAGCCTCGAATCTCATGCAAAATTTACCTAGGAGCATTTTGGTAATTTTACATAGCAGAAAAATTCGGGACGTTGCAGGACTCCTACTATCCGATCTAGAATAGTCTTCACATGCCTCAAGATGCACCAGATGCACCTTAATCCAGCTAAATGTGCCTTCACTGTTGAAGCAGGAAAGTTCCTCGGTTTCATGTTAACCTATCGCAGAGTCAAAGCTAACCTGGACAAATACCAGGGTAGTCCTATGTATGAAAATTCCAGAAAACAAGCAAGAAGTCCAAAGGCTCGCAAACCGCCTAGCTGTATTATCAAGATTCTTATCCCAAGCAACACGGAGGTCTCTCCACTTTTCAAGCTGCTTAAAAAAGATCAAGAGTTTCAATGGAATGAACAATGTAAAGAAGCCTTCTAGTATTTCAACAGATATCTGGCATCGCCACCAATGTTTACTAAGTTAAGGAAAGACGGGGAATTGGTTCTCTACTTATCGATAGGAGAGTGGGCAACTAGGGTATCCTTAATCCGAGAGACAGATGGATCCCAGGAGTCGGTATATTTTACCAGCAAAGCAGTACATGGACCAGAACTCCGGTAACAAAGGCTTGAGAAAGCAGCTTTCGTTCTGATCTTATCAGCTAGGAGACTCAAGCAGTATTTCCAAGCACATCTCATTTAAGAACGAATTGACTAACTAATCAGGTAGATTCTCCATAAACCAGACTTGGCGAGGAGAATGATCTCCTGGTCGACTAAGCTCGTTGAGTTTGACATCCAATACGAGCCACGAATTGCCATCAAAGCCCAAGCTCTGGCAGATTTCATCCAAGAATGGACAGACGAGGCATCGACCCAAGAGAAAAAGTGGAAATTGTATGCTGATGGTTCCTCTAACTGAAATGGATTGGGAATAAAATGATGCTCAAAAACGGCGATGAAACTGGGATAGAGATGTCTATCAGTTTCAAATTCCCTACCTCTAATAATCAGGCAGAATATGAAGCTCTGTTAGCAAGACTCAACCTTGCTAAAGAACTAAATATCTCCAAACTTGAAGGTAGCATCTCACATTTTCGGAGAATACATTGCGAAAGAACCACAACTTTGGCAATACTTAGAACTGGCTCGGAGACTCATAACAGACATCAAAGATGTCCGACTTAGACATATTCTGCGAGAGAAAAACTCTTGAGCTGATGTCCTGTCCAAATTGGCCAGTACAAAGCCAGGGGCAACAACTGAAGCCTGATTATAGAAACATTAAAACAACCAACCACAGCCTCAAGGAAGAATATAGCAACAACGAGATTGGGATCTTATTGGACCTCATTATTCAAATGTTTCTTAGAACACGGAACTCTGCCAAAAGGCCAGGAAAAAGCCAAGAAAATACAGAAAGAGACGCGTTATTTCACGATAATGGATGGAACTATTTATCGAAGAAGCTCTTCTCATCCAATATTGAAATGCTTGGGGCCTAAGCAAAGCAAGTGTGTATTGGAAAAAATCTATGAATAGGGTAAGTAGCTAGCACCTCAAAGGTTAGACCCTAGCCCTCAAAACATTCCGTGCAGGATATTACTAGCCAACGATGAAGAAGGACGCTGTAAAATTTGCAAAGAAGTATGAGAAGTGCAGAAAAATGCCAAATTCCATATTGCCCCCGCAAAAAAGATGTCCATCATCACTAGCACCTTACCGTTTGAGCAGTGAGGACTTGACCTTCTCAGCCCCTTCCCAACAACTCCAGGACAAATTAAGTACTTAATGGTATGGATTGACAACTTCACAAAATGGATCGAAGCTGAGATGTTGACCACCATTACCTCGGCTCAATGTTGCAACTTTGTATGGAAAAAATATATTCACCTGCTTTGGTATTCCAAGGAAGATCATAACCAATAATGGGACCTAATTCTCGGGCCACAAGTTCAAACACCTGCTAGAGAACTTCAGCGTAACGCATCAATTAACCTCGATACAGCACCCGTGTCACAACCTGACTTGGGAGCGTAACCGGCATGTGAAGAATCCCATCCCCACGTAAGCCTACTGGGTGACGTGTCTCTTAAATGCTTAATTTATCAATAAATATATTATTAAAATATGATCTCTTTGAAATCTCTAGCATTTTCTGTAATCAAAATATCATTTAATTTCATAAAATTGAAAGTATTCAATAATTTTAATCTCAAAAAACTGAATTACAATTACATTTCTAGTTCATCACACAAATCTTTATCTATAATTTACATTTCAATTTTCATACTTAAACTTTGAGAACATATACATAAATATTTTAATCTCTGAAATTTAATACATAGTCTGAAAATAAATGCATGGTTGGATCCTGCCTACACATCTACTGGAGCACTCTACTCTAACATAGTTATACTCTAGGCCTTACTGCAAAGTAAGACTCACCACTGGAATGACGGCATCTCTAGAACTGGAATCTGAATCACCTCTGAACCTGCAACTATGGAAGGAAGGGAGAGGGGTGAGTCCACGGACTCAATGAGTGAGCTCTCACCCATCACCCACATGGGACAACCAACAAATATAATATAATATACATGCAGCAGTCATAATCTATTTGGTATTCATTTTCGTAACTATATATATAGAAAAGATATCTCTATATTTATAAATCCATAGAAAAATATCTCTAAATTCTTACTCTAACAGGAAATCATTTTCCATATATAAACATAATAACTCTCGAATCAAATATTCTCTGAAAACATATTTATCTATAGTAAAGCGTAAAGAATACTAATCTCCTGGAGAAACAGGGATCTCTAGTTATGCTTCGCATAACAAAAAGTAAATTCTCTGGTTATACATGTCAATTGTGACATAACAATTTCTCTAATCTCTAGGATCCTTCTAGGATCCAAATTTGACACCTAACTTGGTTCCATTCTCTGCTCTGTGAGATTATCCTCTCAGGACAACTTGGTAGCAAGGTTAACGATTGTTTCTCCCAACCGTTAACTCACTATTTGTTTCTCTATAGCTACCATCTAATCTCCAAATCATATAAACTAATTATTTTTCTAAAACTTTGTGTTAGGCTCTACTCTAGAGTTTAAAACTCTATATAATTAATAATTCTTGAAATCTTAAAATATTCAGATACATATAAAATCATTTAATTTTGAAGGGTGGGTGCTCCATCCCTCACGAACACGAGCCCCTAAATTCTTAGTACTTTGAGATTTCTGGACTCATATAACTCTAACAATTTGACTTCAACATAACTGTGGCTATGGAAATCGGAATCGAGCCCAAGGGTTCACCATTTGTAGGCATTTCGATTTCAAGCCCACAGAATATGTATTTGGCAGTTGCTAGGAATCACACTGAATTCCGTACCTCCTGGTACTATAAACCGAAGTTCTAAATCCATTTATTAACAAATATATTTTTAATATACTTAATATATTTAATATCATAGTTCAAAATATTGGAGTTCTAAATCTTATAAAAATCTCTGACATCATAATAATATCTCAACTCATGAAACTAAATCATGTAGCTCTGAAATTACGTAACATATTTATTCAGAGGTTTAATCTCACTCTTGCTCACATTCTTCCAATATATGTATATACTCCAACTGAACACTCTAAAATCATATTTATAAATCTCAAGTCTTAAAACATATATGATGAAATAATAACTATTAAATCATATACTCTTGCATAAATCTCTTAGAGTTGAACATAAAATATTTTTACAATATACAATCTATCAATCATGGTCCCATAATTTTCTAAAATATATTTCTTTCATGCTATCATCACAAATCATAGTTTTTCTAGCTTGACATAATCATGTAAAATCATAATATATATTTAATATTGTCTCTAACTTCATATTTAACAACCATAATGCAAGAACATATTATTATAATGTGGAAACTAAGGTTATGAAATCAAACCCACTCACTTGGAGGGGGAGAAAGAGATGACATCAACACCAACTAAGCTCCGGGGAGCTGGGAGGGCACCAACATCGACTATAACCATTATAAAGACTCATCAAAGATCTATGGGTACCCCTAAATTGCTCTAAATCTATTTTAGCAACATTAGGGGAGTACTCCCACTTGATAATTGTAACACCCTCCCAAGTACAACCTCATCCTTAAGTCATGAAATCATACTCAAGAGTTGTTACTTATTAATTAGCAGACCTTTCCTGAATAACTATAGCAAATATCGGTTGAATCGTGTAGTAACTAATTCGTGGTTCTATCAAATATATATATATAATAAACAAAATAGTTATTGAAATACAAAGTCAAATATAAAAGGAAGCTCTTCTAAGAGCTTTACAGTACATCCGTTGTCTTTTAAAGGTATAAGCATAGTCATTTACATAAAACTAACTATAACAAGTACAAATCTTCTCGACTAAACTACGGGAAAGTTGTTTCTTTTCATGCAGCAGTCTCTTTGTCCTCTGGATCACCTTGGAGGCAACACGGGAACACAAAACAACACATAGGGATAAGAATTATACAATTCTCAATAGGGCAACTCCCCAAAATATACAATCATAGTGTCATCATCATCGTCCCAGCCATTCGGTTTATTATAAAAAGAGTGATCATGCATTTTATAACAATGGTTCAATTTTAGAGTTCCAAATCGTACTTTCGAAGTGGGTTTCTTTTAGAAATCAATCAGTTAATGCACATATATAATAAAGCTTGAACACATAGTAAATCATTCTAGTCAAACTTTTCAATATAACATGATCATGCATATGCTACATATAGTGAACTTATTTGCAATTGCCCTTAATAAATCGAAGAGAACCTTATATCTCTTTATTTGCCCTTGACAAGTCCAAAGGATCATATCTCACTCTATTTGCCCTTGACACAATCAAAAGGATCATATGTCACCTATTTGCCCTCAATACAATCAAAAGGATCATTTATTTTACCCTCGACAAGTCGAAAGGATCACGTGTCACTCTATTTGCCCTCGACAAAGTCGAAAGGATCATATATCACTCTATTTGCCATCGACAACATCAAAAGGATCATATGTCACTCCATTTACCCTCAACAAAGTCGAAAAGATGATATGTCTTTACTTATGACTATACAACTTAATTAAATGCATCATTCATTTTACTACCTATGAATGCATGCATAGGACGCATATAGGCATTATTCCCAATATGATTCTAATCATGCCTCATAAAAAATTCTTTAAAGTAGCTAGCATGCATTCATATAATATATACTTGAACTAAATGTCATTTTATCATTAGTTTAAGACATTCTCATCTTTTCGGCACCTTGGCAGATTCATCATTCCAATGACAACATTTAATTTCTCTAACAAATAACAAATTCAAGAGCCAAAAACATTCTCTATGACACTTTAGTGTGTCTACAAGGCCCTGTAAAATTTTCATATCAATTAGAGTTCTCTAACCATATTAACTAAATTATACAAGTTTAGTGGTTAGGGACCACTTTTTCACAGCTCAAAACATGGCTCCTATAATTTTTAAATTTAACATATGATGGAATAAACTCAAAATAAAAATCATAGTTACACTTCAAGATGTTTTTAACTCCCTGTAAAAATTTCAAATGATAATTCAATCATTTTCTATGATAACAAAATTAGAGAAATTCACAGCTTCAGATTCAACATTTCAGGCAGCATAGTTACAACTCCAGTCCTTGATTTTTCTCAGGCAGCAAAAGTCTTTATTATGCACCACGAAAATTCTCAGAGTTTCCTTAGGATATTAGCTTAAACATATAATTTTATAGCTCATAAAAATGTCTAGAATTGGACCAGAAAGTTCATGAACAAATCCTGTCCTGTTAAAATCCGAAAATCCAGCAACTTATGTCAAATTCTCTTTTGACAAAAATCATTTTTTACAACATCCAAACACATCACCAAAATTAACACATATAACTAAAAATTTCGGAACAAAACACCTCAAAAAGTCTCAGAAAAATTTGGAAAGAAAAAGATAAAAAAAAACCCTACTTTGATAGCTTTAAGGATCTTGGCTTCAAGGATGTTCCAAGAGTGATCTTACTCACTTAAAGGCCACCAAAACAACCCCAAACCCTTCTCTAATCAGTGAAAAATGTGATATCAAAGTGAGAAGTAATAAGGATTTGAAATTCCAATCGGTTAGTTTTGTAGGTAATAAGGTGTAGAACAAGTTTAATGAAGAGATTTTGAGGTTTTATCAAGTTTAGGAATGAGTTTTGAGAGTTTGGAAGCTTGTTAATGGTGTTTTAGAAGAAAAACAATGGAGTTAGTAGTGTGTTCATTACTTGGCTGAGAATGCAAGATGGAAAATGACAAACTTTGTGGCTTTAATTGATTTAAATCTTTATCCAATAAAAATCAAAACTTTTTCTACAAGAAATCATGATAAATGGATAGGATTTAATTTTGTAAATGAAGATTAAATCTTGGCCTTACATTTGGCTATAAAGGATAACTTTATCCTATAGATTTGACTTTCTTTCAGTGTTAAAAATCGCACACTGAAATTTTATCGAATAGGTAAACCAGTGTACCCGGGTAATCAACTATTGCCTGAAAATTAATTCTAGGTATAAGATATTTATTCCTACCTATTTCTAAACTTAATCCTATAATTTCTCACTTTTGGGCATCTCTGGGCCTTAATTCTAGGGTTTCGGCTGTCCCGGCGGGTCTGCGGGGCTCGCAAGTTACTATTTACGTTTTTTTTAAAGATTCGTTGGATCGTTCTCATCATTTCTATGTCTGTCGGATTTTTGAAATTATGACTAGAAAAGCTCAAATTAAGTTTTTCATAATTTTTATGATGTTACAATAATAATGGGAGAAAATAATAACTCATAATAATAACGTGTAAGAATGGAAGAAAAGAGACCAAAAACCCATAAAATCTCTTACCTTAATCTTGGAGGAAGAAAGAATGATAATGGATAGAGAGAGGAAGAGAGAAATCTACGTTAAGGGAGGGATTTAGGGTGCTGGTTTGTAAAATGGGGGGAGGAAGGAAGAAAAGGAGAAAGGTTTATAAGTTACTGTAGCCGCTCCTTTCACGGGGCCAAGCTAGGCAACACTGTGCATTTATGACCCCAGCCATGAATTCTCATTCTTAGCCGTGGAATCTCATCTCCAGCCGTGGAATTATATCCCCAACCGTGGAATCTCATCCCTAGTCATGGAATTACATCCCCAGCTGTGGAATCTCCAACAGCACTACCTCTAACTGTGGACAGCAAGGCCAACAGCAACATTTTGCTGTCTACATCCCCAACTGTGGAATCTCTAACAGCACTACCTCTAGCCGTGGACAGCAAAGTCCAACGACAACGTTTTGCTATTATTAGACATTTTGTTGTCATCAAACACTGCACTACCTTTATGAAATTTCGAGCCGTAGAAGGCAAAATCCAACGGCACTACCTCTATGAAATTTCCAGCTACGGACAGCAAAGTCCGATAGCAACATTTTGCTATCATCAGACATTTTACTATCATCAAACACTTGCCCTACCTCTAAAATCCCTAGCTGAGGACAGCAAAGTCCAACAGCACTACCTCTAAACTCACTAATTTATATTTTACTCTCCATTAACTTTAAAACATAAATGTAAATAAGGAAATATCCCCCATTTGGACTCAGATAAAATATTAAAAAAAATCAAAACTCTAACCAATCAAAATCTAATTTTTGGGTTCTAGTTCAACTTCTAGAATTCCAACGATTTTCTAAACTTGGAGGCTAGAAATGAAACATCTAGAGGTTTCCTAAAATTCATTAAAAATCACTCTTCAATTCATTTCCCTTTAGAGAGTCATTATCAGGACTTTTGATCCCCAAGAAAATGGCTCTAATATATAGCCCTCCAAGCAGGTGTAGGGCTCCAGACTTAGTGAAACCCTGGACTCGGCAACATGGGTGGATCCTAGGAGACCTTAAGGCCATACTGAACTTGTCTACTGACATATGTACACCACGTATTACAACCCATAAACTAATGGACAAGTAGAAGTAATAAACAAAACTATCCTGTAGGGATTAAAAAGAAAACCGGATTAAGCAAAAGGAGAATGGGGAAGAATTAGGAAGTGTCCTATGGGCATACCGAACAACACCTCATCAGCTACACAAGAAACCCTTTTCCGGCTTGTTTATAGGTCCAAAGCAGTGATACCTGTTGAGATCAGAGAATCGACGCTCAGAATGGTCCTTTATTTGGAAGAAGAAAATTCCAATCTGTGAAAGGAGGAGTTACTCGATGAAGACAGATAGCAAGCCCGCATTCGAGAACTAGAACTAAAAAGGAGAATCACCCAAAGATACAATGAAGGGGTAATCTCAAGGACGTTTGACTGCAGAGACCTAGTCCTCAGAAGAGTTAACATGGACCCCCACCTCATAGACAAGGGAAGTTGGCCACAAACTGAGAAGGACCATACAAAGTCACTCAAACTTTGGGAAAGGAGCATACAAGCTAGCCACTTTTGAAGGAAAATAAATCACGAAAGCATGGAATGCGATGAATTTAAGAAAATTTTATATATAAAGCCATGTAATGAAAACTACGGTCTATTAAGGTACTCTTTTTCCTTACCCAAGTTTTGTCTTATTGGTTTTTCCTGGGAAGGTTTTAATGAAGCCTTAACCCCGTAAGCCAAAGGACGACAAAAAAACCTATGGTTTTCTTTAATGAAAAACCTTTTCAACAAATCTTATTTTTTTATACAACCAAAGTCGGAGAGGCGGCACCTGAACTCTTCCCGACATCATTACACTTTGCCAAAAAGGGTCATACTTGAACCCCTGGCTACAACTCAACCAAAGTTGGAGAGGCCACACTCGAACTCTTCCGGACATCATTATGCTTTGCCAGAAGAGGTCACAATTGAACCCCTGGCTATAAGTCAACCAAAGTCAGGAAAGGTCACACCCAAACTCTACCCAACATTATTACATAGCCACAAGGGGCCACGCCTGAATCCCAGGCCACTAGCTTAGCCAAAGTCAAAAGATGCACTACCCCGACATAATTTCGAAATCCTTATGCTTGGAGGAGGGGCATAACCGAACCCCCATCTGGCCACAAACTCCATACTTAAAATCGTACACGAATTATTTACGAAGTTACAATACTTCCAAGTTCTACTCGAAATACGAGAGAGAGAGAGAGAGAGAAAGAGAGAGAGATAGATAGATAGATAGATAGAGAGAGAGAGAGATAGAGAGAGAGAGAGAGAGAGAGAGAAAGAAAGAAAGAGAGAAAGACAGTTATGGGTCTCATCAAACCAAGACACCATACCCATCTTGGGGGCATACATACATACAGAACAAAATGCAAGTAAGAAAACCACAGAGCAAACAGAGGCAGAAGAAGTTTTTCATTAATATTTAAAGAAAATTACAATCGGAGCCTCGAGGGGATACACAAAAATGGACAAATTAACAAAAGATAGAATAAAGTTAAAAACTACTCAGCATCCTCATCCTCAGGAATTTCCTCAATACGACCATCCACAGCATGACGGAACATCCCTACCTCAAAGAGATCCACATCAAGACCCACCATAACCCAAACTCGAGCCATCACGTTGTTGAATAAATCAGAGGAACTATCCGACCAAGACTTGACTAGCTTTGTTCACCCTGTCTCGAATTCAACAATAAGAGCATCAGCTTTGGCCTTCTCCTTCTCTAGGGACTTGTACTTTTCCTCAAGACCCTCCATCTTTCCTCGGAGGTTAGAAGATTCCTTCTCCCATTGTTTTTCTTTGGCCTCAAGCTTCGCTTTGAGGGCACATACCTCATTCTCAGAGTTCAGGGCCATCTCCTGAAGGTTAACCTTTTCGGTCTTCAGGGAGTTGATTTGTTTCTTAAGGGTAGGTATCTTGGACAGCTCTTCCTCATAACAAGCAAGATAGCCGACCGCCTTCACCAAATTCTCCTGAAGACAGGAAGGAACCTCCTTTAAATCCCGCTAAGGAGGGCAGTATTGCAGATCCCAAACATAAACTCCTTAAACCGAAAATTGGGAGCGAGGATGGACAAGTTAGGGAACCTCCCCCTCTCCAAGAGTGAGGGGGAGGATTAGCCTTAGGCTCCAGGAAAACCCCTATGTTGGATGAAGAAAGTGCCAGTGCTGGATCCTCGACGGCTTTCCTTTTCTAATCAGCCAAAGGAGAAGAAGACCTCATAAATGTAGCTTCTGAGGTCACATTCTTCTCGGTTGACGGAGTAGAGGTCGAGGCCGAAGCTCGATTGAAAAAGCGAAGGAGAGCCAAGTTCTTGTTTGATGCCATCTCTGTAAAAGAAAAATAAATGAATGACAAACATAAGTACAGAAAAATCAAAAACAGGGCATCATAGTTACAATGAACCTATGTAAGACTTTCCATCTTGGGAAGGCACGTCCAGAACCTTCACATTTTTGGAAGCCCCCCCATGTGTTCGTGAAAAATTGGACAACGACCACTTCCTCGGACATGAGGTTACGGGCACAGTAGCTTGGAGAAGAATAAGAGGTTTGCCAGTAAAGGGGAAATAACAGAGATTCGTCTAGAGAAAGGAAAAGTGGAGGGTTGCCCCAAACACCCCGAACTTTAAAAAATCGAGGCTTAAAGCCATGGTACGATTCCTCATAAATCTCAAAACACTTAGGGAGGTAATCAATAGGAAGAGAGAGAAGAAAACCCCGCTACGACAACGAGATTCCAAGAAAGCCACAAATCACCACGAATAATAGCTTAGGAGTTCAGATGAAACTGGGATGGGGCCATGTTCATCTTATTGACAAGACTGTGTCATACATCCACAAGAAATCCTCTTTACCTTCTTTTGGTCTCCCACAGATCTTTTCCTCAACCCTGAGAAGCTCGACCATGTGACGGCTGGCCAACTTGGTATCCAAGAACATTGGGAATTCCCTATATCTCTCAAGCACCTCTCGTTCGTAACACTCTGAATACCCACTATCTTGGAAGAAAAATGCTCCACCAAATAATGGTCTAGGGAAGTCGGAATCACCACCTTGTCCTCCATAGATCCTACAAAGGAACCACCATGAAAAATCCCTAAATCCTAAGGGCCAAGGATTCAAAAATTCAATAGGCAAAATAAGAAGCTAGCCTAAGAGTGGTTCCCTCTATCTTTTGAAGAAGGTGCTATCCCTAGGGACACCACGCGTAGTGGTGGAACTCCCAGCACCACCCCCTCCACCACCAAAGCAAAACCAGAAAAAAGGCAAAATATAAACTAGATGCAGAAATGGATACAGAAGAGAAGAGAAAAGGAACTTACTAGAATCAAAGGCGACGCAAAAAGGATGGAGAAGGATGATAGGCTTGAACCACGATGGTGGCAGGGCTCCAAAGAGGGCAAGGCATCGAGAGCAAGAAATGATGAATGAGAGAGAGAGAGAGAGAGAGAGAGAGAGAGAGAGTGTGTGTGTGTGTGTGAGAGAGAGAGAGAGAAAAGGGTGAAAAATGTGGTGAAAATCCCCCCATTTTTAGACAAGAGAGGTTGGGGGCACGGCGGTCCAAGGGGATGTCATCATGGCATGATGCTTGGAAAACTAAGCTAGGCCACATGGATAACCCCTAGTAGAGAAAAGCAAGCATCACATCAAACGATGGGGGTGTAAAATGTGAAATGGAAAAGCTAGGGAACATCGGAGGAGGTGCGAGGCTACTACGGACAATATGCGACTCTTACGAAGCCCCTTTTTAGAACCCTTTTCGGGACCCCCGACAATGGGACTCCCAAACTTGCTGCTCCAAACTGGGATTCCAATGAAGAACAATGGAACCGAGACCTACAACCCTGAGCCAAGTGCGCATTGCCAAAGGGCAGCGAGGAGCCTGCAAAATAAATAGTGAAACTGGACAATCGGTGCAGTTACCTAATGGTCGAGTTGGGGCAATTGTTACATTTGTCACTCTGGACATTAGGAGGATCCTGGGTGCCACAGAGGGAAATCGAAGATTGGAAGGGTAAGTCTAGGTGGCTACAGCCATACCTCTTCGAGATCAATCCGATGATTACTGAGAACTATGGGGGTCGAGCAAAGCGCGACCTGAGTACTTAGGAACTACGATCGTTGGTCACCCTTCTAGAAGGATCTCTTTGATGATTCATATGCAGTCCGTTGTATATAGCTCAGACCCAAAGTTGCCTATTTTTGACATATTCAGATGGTATAAGTAAAGGATGGAAAGTTTCAACAATGGTAAGTTAATTCTATCCCATTATAATTTCCCTTGCCCATTATCCTCCCTAACTTGGGCATTGAAGTCCCTTTGCAGGTAGCTAACCCCAGTGCCTAAATCACCGCAAGTCTGAGCAACCGACCAAAATCCGCACTATGACCCTAATAGCCATACAGACCCAACGATAGAGCCCGGTAACACAAGCCAAACACTTTTACTTTTACCAACCCAATTTTAGTCACCACCAACTGGAAAAGTTTGCAAACCAAACATGTTAAAAGATATTGTATGTATCATACAGTATTATTCGACGATATAAATTTATTGAACGCTTTGATATAAAACACATTTTAATTAATGGGATATAGCAAAAGTATTTGAAATACTTGATACACACACATTCGCCTTTACTAATGTGCAACTACCTATGACAAAAAGAAAATATATCTTTCCATTCACTGTAGTGTTTAAAAAAAATTATAAATTAAATATTTTAAAATTAACTATTAGTTTTATTCAATTATTATATAAATTGTTGTCATGTGAACGAAAAATAGGATATTGAGTATAAGTTTCGGTGCTATTTAAATTTATTGTTGTTCAGTTGAATTATGTGAACTTGAAAATAGCCTAAATAGAGTAGCGAATCCAGTTAGAACAGTTATCGTTCCTTGTATACCAAGCAATTTGTACATAGCCCGTAGTCAGAGGATAGCAATCACAATCATAGATAACAAGAATGCCATCATGTCAGACCAGCATCGGGCAGTGGAATAGGATGATACTGACATAAGGGAAGTATTGGGCGGTCACCGAGTAACGAGTTCGTATGAAATGGATACAAGAGAAATATTGGGCCCTCACCAGACATGTGTTGGGACAAAGTGGACTCAAGGAAAGCATCGGGCCCCACCAAGTAGTGAATTGAGACAATACAAATGCAAGAGAAACATCGAGCCACCACTGAGAAGTGGGCTACGATGATATAGCGCTATAAACAATTAACTCGGTTCATGTAGTTCCAATTACTTTTCAATCCCATTATGGTCAAAGTGTGATTGCTTCTGTTAGATACATGTATGACTATATTTATATTTATATGAACTTAGTGCTTACAATGTATGTGTATATAACTTATTTATCTATTCTTTGTTGTCCCATAAAAGCTGTAGATGGTTATCTGCTTAGTGAATCCGATAACTCACCCTTCGCTTCCTCTCTCTCAGATAAGCAGTGAACAAAGACAATGCACTAAGCCTCACTTCATAATAGAGCCAATTTAACAGTTGATTTTTATTTTTAATTGTCTATAATGCTCCAATAAGCATACAAACAGAGCTCTCAAACTGGATAGACACAATTCATATTATTGATGTTATATTTGCTTTATTTGTTCAAATTGAGGATTTTTTTTTCAGTTTATTGAAAAATTCGATTTATGAACACACTGCCTTGATCAGCTTCGCCCTCATTTCCTAGTCAAGATCTGTTGTCATTCTCCTTTAGCACGGGGCATTGTTGCAAAAAACATTCTTGCATCGAAAAGCAAATCTTTCCGAGAAAACTACGGTTACAAAGTTGTCATACGAGAAACAGAACAGAGCGCTGAATGTCATTCACATAGCTATTAGCCTTGTCATTCCTCATAACCAATGCAAATGATTGGAAGAGATCCACTATGAATGGACCAATGGAAAAGTCAGTAAAAACTAGTTTTTTTCATAGTTTTTATCAGAATCATTTAATTACCTTATAAGTTCGTTAGAAAGGAAACTTCTTTACAAACACAACGTTAAGCTATCCCAGATGGTTTTTCCATTTCAGAATTTGTACAGATTAACACAGGAAAGCAGCGTAAATAAATAATTCACAAATACAAAGATGAATACATATTCTCCAATTTCTTTAGGTAGCACCGGCACCGGCTTACAAGGCAATCTGATCAAGTGTTGTATTGGCCATCTGAACATTAATGACGACCATCAGAATATGTTGTCATCGAGAATGATTGCACAAATGTCTACTATCTTCAATAAATACGATTTATCAAGGAGAAATGTCAATTCCTTAGTTGACATGCTAAACAAATTCTCTTAATTCAAAATTTCATTTTACTCTTTGTTTCAATATGTCTATCAATTTTTTTGTAACATTTGTTTATTTCAAAATATCTATCTATTTTTAATTTCAGATACCATTATTTTTTTTTTTCAATAATATCCTTAATAAAATATACTAGTGCGTATTGCCCTGAAGTGTTTGATGTTCAAATTGCATAAGCATTAGGTGTTACCTTCATTTCTATTTCTCAGAAGATAAATATATTTGTGAGATGTTTAACCTATGAAGCAATAGCTGCAATATATCACTTGCTCTGCTTGGAAGCAACAGTTCGCTGAACAGTTGATACACCATCTACGAATTTTGTCCGAAAAAGAACATTTGCATTATTGAACATGCCTTCCTTCAGTGAAACCACAATAAACTGCAAATCAAGAAAACCAAAAGGAAGGAGGTTATTCAATTTATAGGCTGTTGAACTTTCACGTTCTGGAAATCTGAACATAGAACAAAAAGTTTGATGCTATTATATTTTTGAAGTAGAGAAAAAAAAGGGTTGCAGGAATTTATCGAAATTACACAGTACAAAAAATAATCCTTTACCTGGGAGTGTGGAAAATGAGCCTTTATCATTCTCCCAATGTTTTGTGTGTGGCTTAAATCAAGAGCCGCATCAACCTGCAACCATTAAACAGTTAACACTCGGTTCACTCACGAAATCATTGCTTCAAATATATAAAGAACAGTACCAAATATAGAATAGTAGCAAAATAAATATGCAATTAAAAGCAACAGGAAAAAAAAAACGAAAAAGAAAAGTTATGAACTTATGTATACACAAGCAAATGAGGATGTTGCAAACATGAGAATGTTGTATTGGATGAGTTGCTACACCAAATATTAGTAATAAATATATTAGAGAAAAAGTTAGGATAATAACTATTTTGGAATAGATAATAGAATCATGCCTTAGATGGTTTAGACATGTGGAGAAGGTCTATAAAAGGCCTACTAAAAAGAGTGGATCAGGTGAAAGGTAGTCCAATAGCCAAAGGTAGAGAAAAGTGAAAGTGTGAACCTATTAAAAGAGATTTAAGGTTTTAATGGTTTGAAATTAAATATGATTTATAGAACACTATAGGATTGTTTGATCCATGAAGAAGTCATCCCCACCATATGGGACAAAGCTTGATTGTTTTTACATATGCTCAAGCATTCACTAGGCCTACAGTCCAAAAGGCCAGGTGTTTCTTAAACGTATTTTGACGTTTCCACCACTGCTATGTAATCAAAATTCAGACTGTCCACAAAATCAATCTCCAACCCTTTTATAAAAATTAAAAAAAAAAAAAATCAACCATACCCAAAACATTTTTAATTTACTAATCTTTCTTTGTAAATTCCAAATCCTCCAGCTTCTCAAAAAAACTTTTTGACAAAGTTTCAATCAATCTTGTACATTGATCATTGTATTTAAGGTGATAAGTATGATGATTGATATAATATCCCCATCATATTAGTTTTATTGGATTTACAATTAGTGAGAATGGAAATTTAAAATATTTTACCAATGATATTCTTAACAAGAAAGAGAATTCAACTAAAAACCATTTTCTATTGGAGTGACTGATCAAATGAGTTGAACAAGGTTTATAAAGGAACCAGCCCTACGAGGATAATTAAAATGATAAGCATAACTTTTTCAGATGTGTCCGACCTATCAATCCCAAAATTAGAATGTACCTAATTTTATGGCACAAACCAGTTAGTACTGCCAACATCTAATTTAACTAGCATTCGTTTTAACCAATTCTTGCGAGGACTGTAACCCTATACTCGTTATTCTAGTCAATTTATTGACATAGATAATGATAAATAATATTGTAGACTGACTCCGGCCTGCAATAGAATAGTAATAGTTTATATGAAATATTTCTGAAATTTTCAATTTTATACCAATTCCTATGGTTTTTATATAGCTAGGAACATATCAGTAGATAGTCAGACGACAACAGTAGCCACTAGCAATTGCCCCATATTCCCACTGGTGCAGCACTAACACAAGGAAGGACGCAAAGACAAAAATGCACAGCAAAATACAAACATGTAAACATGCACACCGTTAAAGAAAAGAGATAATGAATATAGAATAATGGTAAACTACAATGAAAGTCCAAACTTAGCTATACACAATGTATAAAGGAAAACATCAAAAATTAAACACAATATGCTGGGGATAGCTAAAGAGCCATGCATCATCGAGTCAAATTTGAAGGTTCTTTGAGGGATTCAGTCTGCGTATACTATATGGAGTCTAACTTAGATGATTTAACTATAGACAATTCAATGTAGTCTCTTCTAATTCCTGTGATAACTGGGATTCTAAGAGAATATCACAAAATCATTGCAAAGCATACCTCATCAAGGATATAGAGTGGAGCAGGTTTGAACAGAAGCAGTGCCAAAATCAGAGAAAGTGCAAGCAGAGATCGTTGGCCTCCACTTAATTCAGACAATGACTGTTTCCACACGCCACCAAATGCAACACGAACCTCGAGACCATCAAGAAAAGTGCATCCTTCTGGAGGTTCTAACTTAGCCATCGTGCCCGGTAATAGTGTAGAAAATATGGATCCAAAATCCCTGAATGAATAGATCAAAAGCATGACACTCAACCATTCTCAAATTAAAAAGAACAAAGATAGACAGTAATCAATAATAGACATAAGAGGGCCAAATTACAAGAAAAAACTCACTTGTTCACCTTGATCCAGGTCACATTTAGTGTCTCCTTCTTCTTCTCATCTAGCTCTTCAATCACTTTCTTGATTTTAGACTTGTCATTCTAAGGCAAGACAAGAATAGGATGAGCAGTTATGCAAGAAATGGAGAAAAATGTTGAAATAGATATTTAAAAAAATAAAAAACCTCAATTATGTTTTTCTTGGACATCAAATCATTGTACTCGTCTTCTGCTTTCTCAAACATTGCCATTACTTTCTTGTTCACCCTTTTCTCAAGCCTAAGGGAGCAAACAAAATATGTAAAACTGGAAAGTGTCACCACGGTCCATGGTAACTGGCCACATATAGTTGTAATTGCACATAACAGTTATAACAGTAAAGTAACGTTTTCAAAGTAACACACCCAGATTGTTCAGCTTGAAGCTTCTCAAGTTCGTTCTTTGCTTTAACCGGATCACGGGAAGAAAAATCATAATCAGTCCCACTTCTACCAAACAATTGTTTTTCAGAAGCAATCCACGCATGTTTCTCTAACAATTTATCCACTCTCACAGAGCAGTCTGTCTGTTCCATCTCCATTCGTTTTACCTAGAAATAGAATAATAAAATAAATAAAAAAATTGTTCTTTAGCACAGAAGTTCCAAGAGCATAGATGGGCAGTTAAGTTATTACCTCATTTTCCATCCTCTTTCGTTCAAGATTGCTCTCACTAAGTTTATGTTCAAGTTTTTGCTGCTCCTTCATAATACCACTGATTTCCTTGTCACATTCCTTCATTTTTAGGCGAACTGAATTCAGCTGTGACTGAACTTGATCAAGATTATTCCTTGCAGCAACAACCTACAATTAGGAGGTTTGAGGCCACAATTCCTGCTCCAGAGGAAGATATGAAACTAAAATAAATACCTATGCTTACCGTAGATCTTTGTTCTTCTACTTCTGAGGCAAGATTACTAGTCTGTGATTTCAAAGAAGCTAATTGATTCTCCAAGGATGCTTGCTCCTGGATAACAGCCTCCATTTCCATTACAAGTCTCTCCTTTTCACTATCATGCCCCTAACAATGTAAGGCATCACAAAATCATTATAAATTAAGATAGATAGCAACCCCAACCAATTAATAATCACACTGCAGTGATAAATTAATTAACTGGTTACATTAACATTAGGTTATTAATAATTAATAATCTGAGCACACTAATCTTGAAATGCCATTCCTTTCTTTTACACAGAATGGTAAGAAAGGTGACTCAAGATCAGGATTATATGAATTGTTCTACTTTATAGTTAATTTCAAGTCTAGATCAGTAATTTCAAATATGCTAATACACCCATTCAAAAAGAGTACGGAATTTCTTAAAATTGATAAAAGAAAGCTACTATCAACAATCAGGGTATTACCAAATATTGTATGTATGACAAATGCAAAACAATTGCCAATATCCCCGAATGAGGAAGTATTGAGTACAAAATTGTCAAATTTTGGCTCATGAGAACCTCCATTATACATTTGGCTACATAATGGAAATAGCTTATAGCTCTTCAGATAGTTTTGAACACATACTTACAAACTGGAATTCCACAAGCACAATTACTTGAGACTTAACCATATGGCAATTATTCAGTTGTAATAAATCATTTCAAATTCTCTATCAAAAAATAAAAATCATTCCAAAATCCAAATGAGTTGTGATGATGATAAAACATAATCCTTCACAAGTTCACATTGTGAGCGTACCTTCAGGTCTTTTAAAGAAGATTGCATTTGGGATTTGATCGACTTGATCTTTTTCTCCAGGTCCTTCAGCCTACTCTCCCGACTATTGTTATGTTCTTTTATTGATTTCTCAAGTGATGAAACAGTCTTGACACATTCTTCATAAAATAGTTGCTTTTCCTTGACTGAAAATTTTGCTTCTTCAAGTTCTTGCTCAATCTTCTTCACCAACTCCCCAAGCTACAAAGAGAAGATGGGGTTAAAGTGGAGAAGACTAAGAGCGATGTATAACATGGAGAAAAAGAATCCCACTACTTCACAAAAGCAAGGTGAAATTGCAGTGTTTATTACTGTATCAAATTTCGACTAAAAGAAAGGAAATCAAAACCTTATGATGCTCATTTTGCTCAGCTCTGCTCTGAAAGAGCGAAAGATCATATGTCTTGAGTTCTAACTGTGCTTTGAGGTCTTTAAACTTTTTCTGAAGAGGAAGGAGCTTTGTAATCTGTATGTCAAGATACAAGGCCAAGCACAAAGAATTACAAGATTCGCCAAAAAGACCAAACAAAGAAAGTGGCCAAATCCTTGTGGCAGTGTGCTATCTTTGTAGTTATTTGGCGTATTTAGTTAGAGCATAACTCTTGCATTTTTCATGGCGGATATTTAGATAAGCAAGTTTTGTGGGATAAGATTAGATGCTTTACATCTATTTGGTGTAAGGTACATGACTTTTTTAGAGGGATTTCCATCTTAAATATGATAAAAGATTGGAAAACTTTGATCTTTTGCTGTTTTAGTTGTGTTTCCTCTTGCTTTGAGAATCTCTTGTTCTCTTCACTATGTATTATTCTTCTCTTCTTCTCTTGTTAACAAAACTACCAGTTTTATCCAAATAAAAAAAAGAATTACAAGACTGAGATTTTTATTTTGAAACTATAAGCTTATATAAAAGAAATAGGCTACAAAAACAACTAGGATCCACAACATTATCAGAAGTAATAGTGGCCAACATAAATGAACATAGAAAACTCCTATCAACCCCCCAAAAAAGAAATGCATAATGTGGAGGTCATTTCCATAGATAAAAGCATCATTTTTTTTTTTTTGCATGCCTTTGTAAATGTAGTAAGACAAAGTCTACAAAACAGTATGCATTGATTTAAACGCATATATGTGTACCTAATTAAATCTAGGGACAAGGTTTAATAGATACTAAACAGAAACGTCAAACCAACTTGCACATACTTATAATGCAGTGACAAATAAGTAAAACAAAAACCAATGTACACTTGAGTTTTCACTTTTCACAATTTAAAATCTTTAGCAAATTATTGAGTTTTCTGATAATGTTTGCATATCATTTTGGAAAAAAGTGTGTTCAGGATCTACCTTTTCCTCAATCTCTAATAACCTTCTTTGATGCACTGAAAGTTTTGACTCAGCCTCGGCCAAAGCATGAAGTTGCTTCAAAAGATCACCACTGCCCCTGTTATAACAAACCTATCAGAACAAACCAAGAAGAGCATACAACTGCTCAAAATATCATCAAAAACAGAAGAGAACAGAAGCTCATACAGTAAAATATGTGCAAACATGTCGAAATATTCTCTGTGCTTTAATAACAATCAGTCGGACAGAGCAGCTCATGCTAGTCTTTGGAAGTATATTTCTCAGGGTTTATCCTTTTTTACATCTCTTCTTTCCTTGGACATAGGTGATAGGTCTCAAATCAAAGTTTCAGACGATAATTGGGTCAGACATGTTCCTCTTTACAAAGGCTTTTTCAACTTTCTATTCATAATCCCCCAATTTGCCAATTTTACTCTTCATCTTCATCTAACTTCAATTGGAATTTTGATTCGTACAGGAACTTGCTTACATGTGTGATATCCATTAGAATTTGTATATATTTGTAATTATTTTGTATTTATTGCATAGTGTTTATATATTCTCTCTCCGTAGTGTAGTTGAGACACGCAAATTCCTTATATGACTTTCTCTATTTCTCAACATGGCATCTAGAGCCTACGACAAAAAGAAAACCCTAATCCGTGCCGTCAGAGAGCCCACTGCCCTCCGATGAAATTTTTTTTCTGCCAAGCCATATTTCCCTTCTAGTTTGCCAATCATTCCCCTCCCTTGTGTCTCCATTCCAGCAAAATAGCCCCCTATCTGGCGCCTCTCGCCACTGTCAACAACTTTTCCATGCCAATTCGCACCGCCAACCACACCACCAGCCTTGCCTCCCCTGCACAACCGAACCCCACCAATCGCACCTGCATATCCACTGTCACATGCTCCCGCACGCTGCTTCTCCATTCCACAGTGTTTTTAGCCACCACTTCTTCTAGCAGCATGTGGCAGCGTAGCTAACCTCCGTTCTGGCCTCTGCTTCCTCTGTTGAACTTGTGCGGCTCTCCTCCCCCCAAATCTGTCCTCCGTTTCATAATCTATGCTCTCCGAGGACATCACTTTTGGTAATTCCAGTTCTTCCCCCTCCTCTATGATCCATGGTTGCCAGCGAATCTAACTCTAAAAATAAGGGTGTTCCAAAAATTGAGCCTCCAGCGTTCACTAGTGACAAGCTTGATGGCAACAATTATGATACTTGGGCAACGGACATCAAACTTTGGTTAACAGGACAGGACTATGCCGACCATCTCACTGAGAAGGCTGTAGGCATCCCGATGGCTAAGTGCCCCCGCTGGGTTAAGATTGATGCCCAGCTGTGAAGCATTCTCAACTCTACCATTGCTCCTTCCATCAAACAAATCTTTCGGGCTCATGTCACTTGTGAATCTATTTGGGTGCATGCGAAGACCTTCTTCACCAATGACACTCAATGTCTCTATCGTATTTGTTAGGATCTCATGAGTGTCATTGCTCTTCGCCGATTTGACGGTTCTATGTCATCTTATTTGGGTATGACTCACAACACTCTCCATGATTTCAATGATCTTGCCCCATGCTGATACCCTGATGAAGGAATTGAAGCAACATAGCTCTTTCTTTATGCTCATAGCCCTTTATAGTTTACCTCCAAAGTACTCTACTACTCATGAACAACTTTTGGGATCACCGACTAGGCCTGTTCTTTCCACAGTGTTTGCCTTTCTACTTCTAGTTCCCACCAAACCGCCCACTAAGTTGCTCCTTCCTCTTACCTTACTTGATACCTTTGCCCTCGTCATGCAAAGTACCAATCGTGGCCATTCATGAAAGTCCCACCCCAAGTGTGATCACTGTCATAAGTTAGGCCACACCATTGATCGTTGTTACACTTCGCATCCTTACTTGCGCCCTACTGTCAATGTTGCCCAAGTCAATGTTCCTGCTACATCAGACTCACCTACTCCACATCAGCCATCTTCAACAAAACTATGTTGATTTTCTGAAATGGTTTGAGCAACATCAAAACTTTAGTTCTACTACCTCTATTGCACACACTAGTAATTCTTGTCTTTCTCAATTGGCCTCATTAGGTCCTTTGGTTCTTGATTTGACCACCACCGATCATATCTCCAATAATAAAGCTTTATTTTCCACACTTTCTCCTTTTGGATATTTGCCCACTGTCACTTTAGCCAATGGTCCTCACACATACTCTCACGGGATAGGCACTGCCCATCCCCTACTTTCTATGTCAGTTGATTCTGTCCTTTATGTTCCTCATTCACCATTCAACATGCTCTCTATTTATTGATTAACTAAAGCTCTTAAGCGTATCATTTTATTCATTGAATATTCTATTTACTTGCAAGACCGAAGCATGAGACGAATGATTGGCATGGGATGTGAGTCTTGAGGCCTATACTGCCTCTACCCCTCATCAAGTGTTTACTCCCTCACCACCAATCCTCTCACCCCTCCCTCCATGCCCCCCAACCTTGCCAACTTGCAACGCATGGTGCCTAGCTTGTCCAAACTATCTAGTTTGCCTTGTGAATTGTACCAACTTGGGAAACACACGCAGAGTCACTTTCCTGCTAGTGTTTGTAGTTGAGTTGTGTCTCCCTTTACTTTAGCTCATTCAAATATTAAGGGTCCTAGTCGAATAGTGTCTAATTTAGGACTTTGTTACATTTGTCGATGACTGTTCTCATTGTACTTGGTTGTTTTTATTGAAAAACAAGTCTGAGTTGTTCTCTATTTTTACCAATTTTTATCAAGAAATAAACCCATTTTTGTGTTTCTATTTGCACTTTACATAGTGATAATGCAAAAGAATATTTATCTCATGACTTTTAGCAATTTTAGCCTTAAATGCCATTCTTCACCAAACGTCCTATGCTCATACACCTCAACGAAATAAGGTTGCTGAGCACAAGAACCATCATCTCATTGGAACAACATGTACTCTTCTTCTTCATAGTCACGTGCCTTTTTCGTTTTTGGGGAATGTTGTTCTAACTACATGTTATTTAATTAATCACAAGCCCTCTTCTGTTTTGGGTAACTAGGTTCCCCACTCTATCTTATTTGCATTCCCTTCCCCCACATGTTTTTGGGTCAACTTGTTTTGTTTACAACTTCACTCCTCGTCTTGACAAACTTTCTACATGTTCACTTAAATGTTTTTGTCTTGGTTAGACTCAGTCTCAAAAAGGATTTTCAATGTTTTTCTCCTATTCTACATCATTACCTCATCTCCACAGATGTTATCTTTTCATATTGTTCCCTTAGTTGAGCCATCTAACCATTCAGTCTTTCCTACTTCTGAGGAACTCCTGCTTCCCACCATCCCTATGCCTTGGCCACTTCTTGTCCCTAAACCTACGACCCATCCCCTACAAGTCTACTATCATCGGGCCCATCAACTAGCTAAGCATATTCCATCTCAGACATCCATTACACCTAATCGTCAACCACCCTCCACTCCCGTTCCTTCCTCCGAGCACTTTTTGGCTGACGTGGACTCTCCTCCAATGCCCAATTCTCCACTACCTCCACTCCTGCCTATTACACCTGATTTTCCCATTGCCCTTTATAAAGGTATTCATTGCCTGTTGGCCTCCTCATCAGTTGAATATTAAGAATTCCTTCCTCCATGGTGATCTTGAAGAAGAGGTTTATATGGAGCAACCTCCTAGGTATGTTGCTCATGTGGAGTCTTCTGGTATTGTTTGTCGTCTTTAAAAATCACTGTATGGTCTTAAGCAATCTCCTGAAGCTTGGTTTGGAAGGTTCTCCACTATGATTCAATAATTTAGCTTGATTCAAAGTGAAGCTGACCACTCTGTGTTTTATCATCATATTCAGAGAAGTTGCACCTACCTAGTTATGTATGTTGATGACATTGTCATTATAGGGAGTGACACTAATGACATAGCACAAATAAAGAACCACCTATCCAACCAATTTCAGACCAAAGATCTTGGCAAACCCAGATACTTCCTAGGCATTGAAGTAGCATAGCCCAAATATGGCATAGTCCTCTCTCAGAGAAAATATGTTGTTGACATTCTAGAGTAAATAGGTTTACTTGCTACTAAACCTATTGATACTCCTATGGATCCTAATATCAAGCTCCTGCCAAATCAGGGGAGCTACTATCTGACCTGGAGAGATATAGAAGATTAGTTGGGAACTTGAACTATCTCAGTTACTCGTCTCAACATTTCTTTTGCAATAAGTGTGGTCAGTCAATTGCTAAACTCACCATGTGAAGCTCAATGGGATGCTTGATACGAATTTTGAAGTATGTCAAAGGAGCACCAGGGAAGGGCCTTATTTACGAAGATAAGAGACATACTAAGATAGTTGGGTATTCTAATGCAAATTCAACAAGATCCCCTTCTAATAGGCATTCCACTTCCGAGTACTGTATACTCATTGGAGGCAATCTCATATCTTGGAAGATTAGGAAGCAAACTGTAGTTACAAGGTCTAGTGCCGAGGCAGAGTACCGTGCCATGGCCCTCACCACATGTGAGCTTATCTAGTTTAAGCAACTTCTCAAAGAACTTCGATTTGGGTAGACCAAGCACATGATACTTGTTTGTGACAATCAAGTTGCTTTACGTATTGCCTCAAATCCAATTTTTCATGAGAGGTCCAAACACATTGAAGTTTTTTGTCACTTCATTAGGGAGAAGATTCTATCTGGAGATATCACCACAAGCTTCGTCAATTCAAATGATCAATTGGCAAATATTCTCACCAAATCATTGAGAGGTCCTAGAATAAATTACCTATGTCATAGTTATCAATGGCGGATGGCGGCTTATGACAGCGAGCCAAAAATCCGCCATGAAAATATGGCGGATGGCGCTGTGGATATGGCAGACGCCATCGCGGACTAAAAATTATTTTTATACATATACAAAAAAGCACACAAAAAATATTCCAAATATGACAAATAATAGAACTAGCAACATATATTAAGAACAAAAGGAAGTAGAGAAGAGCAGAGAGAGACTTTGAGAGACCGAGAGAGAAAAGGAAGCAAAGAAGCACCACCCTGGCCGCCGCTGTTGGTGAGCCGCCGCTGCTGATAAGTCGCCGCCAATGGTGTGGTGTGTCGCCCGTGTGGTGCGGCCCTGCCGCTGGGAAGCAAGGAAAAGGACGCAGAGAAGCACGAAGCAGTGAGAAAATGGAAAGAGGGTAACGGGTCTCTAGGTTTTCATGAGAGAAACACGAGAAAACCCAAAAATACCCTCTAAAAAACGCAAAAAAAAGGGGTTTTTGGCCAGATTTCCGCCATGGCCGCCACCAACCTGCCATAGCGCCACCGCCGCCACCAACCTGCCATAGCGCCACCGCCATTTCAGCCGCCATGGCCCGCCACGCCATACCTCCACACCATCCACCTTTCCATGGCGGAGAGCTCAATTTTTGCCACACCATGGCCGCTTTTCAATAACACTGCCTATGTAACAAGCTAGGTGCATATGATCTATATGCCCTAGCTTGAGGGGGAGTGCTAGAATCTATAAAAATCTATAAAGGGAAAATATATATTTGTAATTATTGTGTATTTATTATATAGTGTCTATATGTTCTTTCTCCATTGTGTAGTTGAGACACAAGAATTCCTCATATAACTTTCTCTCTTTCTCAACAATATCAAAGTCAGTGAGTTAGAGTATCTTTTGCTTCTTCTCGAGACAATTCATCTTTCCTCCTATAGTGATAGTGATACATGCATTCTGACTCTTGAATAGTCAAGGGTGTTAACTTGTGAATTGTATCTTTTTAAGTTCTTGAGTGAATCTCCCAATTGAGAAAATTTTCTTCTAGACAAACCTTTGATGTACAAATACTTCAAAATGGGTGACATATCCATATCATATTTGTGTCTGATATCAATAGTCATGTTATATTTATGCATTCATACTTCTAGTGTATTTATAAAAATTCTCCTTTTCAGTGGATAGTTATCATCTTTAAACTTCTATTATTTGAAAAATTTATGATATATATTCAAACTTTGTCCTTGTCGATTACGTTCCTTTAATTTTATTATCATTTTTGGTATATAAAATAAACATTTATTCTTTTATTATATAATTATAACATTAAATTTAATATATATTGTTGTACCCATATTTTATCTTTTTATAAAATTAATTATCATATTTGTGTAGTGTACCCATGCAACATAAAGAGAAACCATTTCAAAGTCCAAAGCTCCCCATATTGGCAATCTTTGCTATAAGTTTTAAACAGGATTAACACTAAAATGTTATAAGAGCGCAGGCCTCATGATGCTTTGTTTATAACAGATGTGTTGTGCTGTTCTAGCTCATAATCAATGTCTCATCTAATTTTGCATTCTTCAAAGAGAACCTTGCCTTGAGGACCTGCACCAGTTTCTCCTTAGTCCTTGCAAAATCCAGAGACCTTGTAATTCATAAACAAGCTAAGGTTCTATGACAACGTTCAGTTTTTGCTATTCTGGGGTGTCTTTGGCTGGAAACGAATGCTAGAATTTTTTAGGGAACTTCTTTAAAAGCTTTCAGCATAGGGTTACCTCCTTAGCTTCTAAGTAGTTTTCTATAAATGGTCAGTTTAGAGGTATTTATCTGGTAGATATGCAGAGAGATGGGATGGCCAAACCTCTAAGGACCTACATGTTTTCTATGCCTTTTTTCTTGTGAGAATCTCTTATCCTCTCTCCTTGTAATTGTTTATTATTAAAAATTCCTTTTCCCATTCCAAGAAAAATGGATATATTCACATTCCAATGACAATTATAGAAATGAAAACAAGATAGCACCATACTTCCGGCTTCCACCAGTAAGAAGACCACTTGGCTGAAATATATCTCCTTCAAGAGTGACACTTGTAGTATGAATATCCCGATTAAATGCCACCTATGAGACATTTAACAAAGCATAACATAATTGAGCATATATATAGGACAGTAACAAATGACTGTATATATAATACTAAACACTTTGCTTTAAATAATTAGCAAAAGCAATAATAGGACAGTCCCATATTAGACAGAATCATGTAGTGGAAACAAATAGGACTCATCCACTTAGCTAGAGATATTATTTGAACACAAAAAAAAAAAAAAAAAATAGAGATATTAAGTAATAGAATCTAAGTACTAAATAGCAATTTTTTTTTTCATAAAAGCATATGTAAGATCATAAGAAAACAAAGTAGAAATGGGCATACGCCATATAGTCACCAAGCACTTCTTAGGAGACATCAAGCTTTCATGCATGATTAGTAGAGAATAGAATACAACAACAACTAAGCTTTGTCCCACTAGGTGGGATCAACTACATGGATCAAATGACACTATATTGCTCTATCATATATAATATTTTATGTTTAAACCATTAACACTTAAAATTCCTTTAATTGTTTTGCCTATAGTTTTTCTAGGTATCCCCCCAACTCTAGCTACTGAACTATCCTACATCTGATCCACTCTCCCAACCAGGACTTCTACCATATCTCCTCCATCCATGTGCAAACCACCTAATGTGAGATTCTACCATCTTTTCTATAATAGATGCTACCAAATTCTCTCTCTAATGCACTCATCCCTAATGTTAGGTCCCCAAACCTATGTTAAGCTTTGTTGTGAACATAAATATTCATCAAATCTTTATGACATAGTAAAAAAAATAAAAATAGAAAAAAATACACAGATTTAAAGTGTAGCATGTAGAAGGCATAATATCACGGAAGGGTTAACACTACAAAGTATAATTAATGCTTCATAGCTCAGCAGCAAAAATGGTCATTACTCATTACCTCCTTTGCAGCATTGATGGTTTTGCAAACAAAGGTTGAACCAAAAACGTATTCCATTGCTCTCTGGAACAAACATGTAATTTAGAACAGAAGTGGGTTTAATTGATATAAAATGGAAAATAAATCTGAACATACAATCAATTGATTGTGTTTTGATTAGCTTATTGTGTTCAAAATAGCTTCCAGTCACAATCGTTTTCTCAGAGCTTTGGGTTGTGTGTGTGTGTTGGGGGGGGGGGGCGTGAGGGATAGTGATTCTTTCCAAAAAATTAGGCAAAACTGCAACAAATTTTTGGACAGCTGATTAAAAATCATAAGATGAAATTCTAAATAAAATTCGGGGGAAATTTCACTCAAAGTTTCAAGCAAATTGAAATCACAACAACAATTCTTTCAGTACCCATGATTGTGTTAGATGCCATTTTGCAAATAAAAAAGGAATATGTGCTGTAAATGTTGTAAATTGAAATTCAAGGAAGCATACCTTCAATTCTTCTTCATAACCAACCAAAGAAAGTGCCACTTCAGCATTCTCCCTGCCCACCTGAAATGAAAGTTACAAAAATCTTCAGCAAAGTCAGTTTAAGCAATCAGGACAGTTAGAATTCAAAAGAGGAAAAGAGTAGATTAAAGATAAAACTTAAAGTGACTAACCAATCTAGCAGCAGCTTGTTGTACTCTGGAGGGAACAGTATTGGCTTGTATTTTGTTCAAAGGTATAATTGTCACTCTCCTTCTAAGATCGCCATTCTGTAGCAGTTGCTTTCCAGTATTTTCTGAGTCAACAACAACATTAAACAACTTCCCACCAGCTGTAACCTGAAAATAAACATTTTAAGGGGTTAATACATGAATTTTTTTTTCAAATTCAGATAAAAGTTATCACGCTATCCAACCTCTAGAGCAGTCATTGTTGATTTATCCTTTACTTTGATGAGTTTTGCAACAACACCTTTCACCTTTGACCTATCAAAGTTCTTGACAGGATCCCGATATGTAAATTCAACATTTGATAAGTATGCTGAAATATTGCGAATTTCATCCTTCCACTTTTGTATACACTCCATCTCAGATCCACGCTCCTGGAAGGTTTTTTATAGATGAATCCATGAATATATTTAAGCAAAAACCTCTTCAGATTGAAAAGAAACTAACAGAAAGGAAACCAAAACCAATTCAACCTTTTGCAAAGCTTCTATGTCTCCCTCTTTATATGGAAGAGCCTCCAATTCCATCTTGACATTTTCCACATCTTTTCTTCTAGCAGTGAGCTCATTTTCTACAGCAATAGCTTCTTCATGTTTTGACCTTAATTGATTTGTTTTCTCTTTCAGTTCCTTTTCACAATGACTAATTTTGGTTTTCAGCTGTTTCAGTTCTGTTTCAGCACTCCCAACTGCTATCTTTGCATCACCGAGTTGATCCTCTAAGCACTGCTCTTCATTTCCACTGCTCTTGCCAGCTAAAACACCCTGCCAATAATTTTGAGCAATAGAATAAAAACAATCGTCTCAATAGAACAGAAAGTCCACTCATAGACATCATAAAGTCTACAACATTAAACCAGCATCTGTTTCCTCTACCTGGTATTCCTTTTCATGCTCATCCAAACTCTTAGAAAGTTCATCAACTCTCTTTTTGAGATCTGCTGCTCCCTCTTCAGCCTTTTTAACAGCAGAGGCCTTCTCTTCTACAGATTGCTTCAATTCTTCAATATTTTTAACAATCTTAAAATATCCAGAATATAAAACCCAAATATCAGGTTCACAAAATGGAAATATTTAAATACAAAATAGCATAAAAATGGGGGAGGAGGGTAATAATCTTGGATCTGAGCAAAATTTGAATCAAAACTGCTTCCCACTTACGTTTTCTTTGTTGGCTTCTTCACTCCTCAGGGTGTCTTCCTTATTATTTAATACAGATGTTTCCCTTACAAGATTCTGGGAAAGTGCATCTACCTTCTCTGACAGAGATTTCGCTTCTCCACCCATGCTTGCTTCCTTTTCAGCAGTCAACTGAGCTATTTTGGTCTCCATTGCCTTTACTTCCACCTGAGCTTGCTTAACACTTTCATCAATCTCAGTTATCTTAGCCTTTACTTGTTCCACCTCAGACGTAGCATTGTCTTTTATCCTCTCTGCTTGAACATACTCATAAGCAATACAAAACCTTCTCAGCCTATCTAACTCAGCATTGCCATTGGCCCATTGCATGTACTGTGTCCGTTCTTTCCTTAATTTCTCCAGAGCGGGCATAATCTCCTGATCAAGAAGCTTGTTAATCTCATCAACCTTACTTTGCTTCTTCTCCAGTGTTTTTAGAGCAGCCTCTTTCTTTGTCTCATACATTCTTGTCCCTGCAGCTTCCTCAAGCATAGACAATATCTCCGGTGGTTTCATATTCAAAACCTTAGTGATGCGCCCTTGCATGATGAGGAAATGTGGATTATTAACATTTAGCTGCACCGAATGAAATAGGTTCTGAACTTGACTAGGCTGTGCAAGCTTCCCATTGATCAAATACTTGTTCCTCCCTCCAACCACAATCTGCATTGTACCCCAATACATAACATAGTATACCAAATGAGGAACTGCGTTGTTAATAATTGGTAACTTCAAATGCAAGAGTCACTTAACCCGTGAATAAAACAATCAATTGAAAGGTAAAGACAAAAAATCAATTCAATCAGTTGTTAAACTTAAAACCAATAAGGCAATGCTTATTATTTTTAAAAACAAATAAATAAATGAATAACACATTTATTTTAAAGTTAATTGTAAATGTATAATAATCATAATAATGTATAATAGCATACAAATGAGAAATTGGAAAGCTGAAAATAGATAACTTAATCCATGATCAGAACAATGAGATATTTTAAAGGCAGAAGCAGAAAATCAATTCAAACAAATGCTAAACCTAGAACCCACAATGCTTATTTTTTAGGACTTAATTTCTGTGCAATGTGCACTGGCAATGTATAATATCTTTACATTATCAATAAACAAAAGTTTAAGACAAACATCAAATCATGATAAATAACTATCCACCATGACAACTACCTACAATGCACTAAGTGTTATGTTATTTGTACTCACATTCCATGAGACACCGTGCCAAGCACACTGCCCCATGCAAAATCTATACAAATAACATAACTCATTATATTAACTAAACCATTATAATAACTAACAAAGTAAACTATTTTACATGCATAGAAAGTAATCTCTATTTTTAATATAAAAAAAATTTTGTTATGCTATTTATTAATGCATAAGGGTATAAGTACTTTAATAGTATGCAAACGAGCAATTGCAAAGCCAACAGATAACTTAATCCACGATTAAAACCATCACTTAAACGGTTAGCTCAAGAAAATCAATTCAAGCTACTTTTAAACTCAAAGCCACCATTCTTTTAGCCAGAATGTTGTAAATATGGAAACAGTTGGCACACATGTAGCAAATTCTGAGCTGCTGGTCGGAAATATTAGGACCCGTTTGGCTACCGATTCCATTTTCTAGTTTTACTTACCATATTTTCTATTTTTAGGATTATGTGAAAGAAATGATAAAAATAATTAAAACAATGAAATATTGTTTTTTTCAATTTTTCACTATTTCCTTTACAAAATTCTAAAAACAAAAAAGACATTAAATGAAAACTAAAATCAAAAAGCCTTGGGTAATAAAAGAATCTGAGTTTGCATAACTCGAGTAACTAATTTCCGACAGATTTGCTGACTAGAACGTATTTTTCAACAATTGAGCATCAGAAACAGAAAAAACAAAAAAAAAAGCAGGAAAACACATTAAAACCTGAAAAAAAAAAAAAAACCTGTCTTGTTACTGTAATCTCTGAATGGTCTTCGTAGCCGAGAGGGCTTCGATTCCTATCAGAGTTATCGAACACAATCGACACCGTAGCCTTCGTAATCCCTGCTTGCCCTTGCTTGTACACGAGCTCCTGAAGATTCGAAGCCCGAACCTGCTGCAAATTAGTGATCCCCAGAACGAAGCAAATCGAATCGAGGATGTTCGATTTGCCCGAACCGTTCAGCCCGGTGATGGCATTGAAGAACGGATCGAAGCCCGGAACCACGGTTCTCGTCGCGTAAGACTTGAAACCTTCCAAGCAAATCTCCTTGATGTGCATCGCGAGTTGCTGAGGGGAGAGAGCGAGATTTTGGGCGGGAAAAGAGAAATTGAAGAGACGAGATAATGGAAGCGGTTGTGGTGGTGGTGGTGGTGGTGGTGGGTTTTGGAGATCGAAACCCTAAACGGCGGCGATTTTGTCGTTTGGGTTTGGGTGGTTCGGTGAGTGTGCTGAAGGTTGGATGAGGAAGAGATTGAAAGGGGGAACGGAGAGGAGTTTGAATTTTGAGCTGAGTGGTGATGATGGGCTTTCGTTGTTTTGAAGGAGTGACCGAAAGGCGGGAAAACTATTGGCGATTTCAAAACGACAATCAATTACATCTTGAACGACGCCATTTATCTCCCGCTTGGCTGGACTTTAATAATGGTCAAAGCGTGCTAATGTTAATTTTAGTCTTTATTGTAAATCATTTTAATCATAATTTTTAAAATTAATCAAATTAGTCTCTAATATTATAAAACATGAGGGTTCGATTCTTAACTTTGAATATAGAGCAGCATTAAATCTCCAGATCAATTATCTCATTCTTTGAGGTGCCAACAAGCTAACGAGGGGATTAGTCACCATACTCGCAGTGAATACCCTAGTGTTACACCAAAAAAGAAAAAATATTATAATACACGAGTCAAGTTAGTCTCTTATTATACTTTTATTTGTCAAGTAAATAATAATTTGTAATATTATGGGTGTGTTTGGGTTGATAGAAATGGATGGAGTGGAGCGGAATTGAATTGAATGTTTTAAAACTTCATTATTTAGATGTTTAGAATATGGATAGAATGAAAAAGGATGAAATAGATTGTATTCAATTATATTATTTCTTATTGTCCTCATTCCCCTCCAATTAGGGGCGAATGGAATGAAATCTTATATTTTTTAATTTATTCTTCATAATATCATGATCATTCTGCTTCATTCCATTACTAAAAGTTGCAATTCCCAATTTTTCTTGAGGTAATTTAAAGCGAGATTAAGTGACAAATGAATCCTAAAATTTGATGTGTTAATTTGAGGGGATATATGATATTTGATCAAAATCTATGTGTATGTTTGTGTCCATGTTCAAAATTTTCATTTAACATAGTGAAAGACAAGTCTTGAGCATTAGAAATATAAGGTGATGATTAGAAACATAAACATGTTATTCCTTATGTGATGGTCACGTTTCCAAATGAAGTCGTGACGTTTACAATATTGAGAGAAAAGATAAATTATTCCTCAATCACCCTTATGTGTAGCCTGTTAGCGGACTGTACCTGCACAGATAAGAAAATAAACAAAACAATAAACCCTAGGAAATGCAAATGCACTGGGCTCAAGGAATATTCCAGTGTAATTGAAATTCCTCCAAGATACAACAAGCTCTTTCAATATATTGAGATCTTTGGAACTAGAAAGTTTTTTTTTCTCTCAGTTTAACCCAAATTCATACAGCAAGTTTAATAAAATAAATGAAAATGATAAGATGAAGAGATGAATTCTGAGAACTTAATTTTTTTCATTAATTTTTAGATTTTCAACTGTATATAAAAATTACACTGTTGAGAAGTCGTTTTAAAGTTAGAATTCCGCTAAAAATGCTCCATTTCACCTCGGAAGATGTAACACCCTAATTTTTAACCCAATACTCTAGAACACATTAGGTTATTACTTCTTAGTCTCATTCTTTTATTAAAATACTTAGAGGAAATTACGGGTAAATTTTTTTTTGAAATATGAAATCAAAGTGAGAGCCGCGTTTGTCGAGATACGGAAAGATAAATCACAACATGATCAGATATATAAAGGCATAGAACAATCAATCAATTCAACAAGGAACATTCCATTAATAACATAATTAGAAATACATAGAGTCACACCCTTATAGAATCGGGCTGAGCTTGAAATACAAGGAAAGAGAAATACATCATGAATAGAAATACATGAAAGACGTGAATAAAAGCTCCTACCCTAGTGCACCTAAGGTGGATAACCTTATAACAAAAGAAGGTTTATCATATCTATGAGTGAGTGTGTGCACTAGACCTCCCCTAAAACAACTATTACTGGAACCCGGGGTATGGCGGAATGAAACCGATCCACGGACATAGGGCAGCAGGAGTAGGTACGCGTAGTGGCTGACCATGTGCTCCTCGGCGGGGACACATCTCAGCCCGCCTAGCCAACCTCGGCTGCGTAACCATCTACTCACTCTTGCCCCTCCCGAACTGAGAAATGGGGGCAGAGCTCTCGCTATACATGTGCATCGACGGATCCTCTGGGGGGTCGTCCTCTGAACCGGGAGATCGGGGCACGAAGTCCTGAAAGTCGCGGGCAGCTGAACCTCCGGTGTATGTCCGAAGAATCCTCTCGTCACTCATCTGTGCGCGCTCAAAAACCATAGTATCGTCGCAAGGAGACATAGGAGAAAAGCGGTAGCTCTGTACAGGATGTGCGAAGGGACGTCCAATGAACATAAAGACGCAAACAGCACAGCGTCCCTCAAATGATATAACCCGTGCTTCGGATCAAAGTGCACCTCCCAAGTCGAGGTGTCGATGAAAACCACGAACGTTGCCATCAAGCTCTGAAGATGTGACAGGAGAGAAAGAAAGAAGAGAAAGGAAAGAAAATCTTACTAAAGAATCTCAGTAGGGATCTCCTATCTAAGGTTACATCGTTCACATCCTCAGGAACCTTGGGTTTATTTAAAAGGTGTACATGCATATAAGATTCATTATTAGGTTTTATAAAAACTAAATTATCCAAGGTTCATTCCTTTTAGAATGCATCTTAATGTCATGAATGCAACATATCAAAGCATGAATGCATGGCAATACTTTAAGTAAGTACTTAACAAATCATAACATTAAGAAGCATACAAGTGGCATAAAGGGGCATAAATCTTTCACGTGGAACTGTCCTCAACTTTGTGACATAAATCATCATACTATTGCATTATAGGGCCACCCTAAAACATCTAGGTTATGAGCTCATATCTTAGCTAGTCGTCACTAGCTCTTGCTTATTATCTGAATAAGCGAAACATAATAAAATAATCCCGACTCCTCGAGTACGCGTTAGGGGGCTTAGGGATCACCTTTCTTAGGATATACCCTCTTTGAAATGCTTTGCGGGCATCTATACACAGCAATTTGTTCGCTTTGGTAGGCTGCATCTACTTATACCCTCACGGATTTATCTTTCCTGGGGGTACTCGGCCGGACCGGTGTCACCTAGGAAAGCGCATCTCAATGCTTTGTCACATAAAAATCTCCTGGGGGTGCTCGGCCGAACCGGTGTCACCCAGGGTTTTAATCTCATATGGTACTTCAAAAACATTCTCAAATCCTTTAGGTTTGATGGAAATTCGGCAGCATAACAGTTGTGCACCGAATTTCCTTCAAACCAACTTTATGCCACAAGTTTATAACACATATACATTTCTAATTCATCTTTCATACTCATGATAGACTTAACATTTCAATAAATCACTTCATCATAGCTCATGCATCATCAAAGCATATGCATCAACACATCATACTTGTATTATTAAACTTAAAACATAAAAGTCTCTTAATGTCTTATGCTTGACCCTTAAGGTCTTTTAACTTGAAATCTAAGTTGTCTATCGTCCCAACTTAAGCTCTCGGGTATCTATAGGCTCATATCTAAGTATTCCTCACTCAATTCTATGATTTTAAACAATTCTAAACCTCAAGAGTGCAGAATCCATAATTTACACTTTACGGGTACCTAGGAGTCACAACTTTGACCCTTTCTAAGTTCAGTTTATTCCTAAAGCATCAAGATTAATTCCTAAACCAATTATGAGTAGTTCCTAAACATTTAAATTAATTATAAACCATGATTTCTAATTTTAAACCTTGCTGGACAGAATCCAGAAAATTACATTTTTAAGGGATCTAAAAGTCTCATTTTAATTCTTTTCTACTTACCAACTTGTCTTAACTTTCACAAATGAATTTTTGCATTAATTATACATGAACATACTCATATTATCATCATCAAAACAGCATTATATGGTGAATAATCAAGCAAGGCAAAATTGAAAACATCTCCATCAAACAATGCATAGAACTTCATTTTTAAAACACATCAATTGCTAATTTCTCTTGGAACCTTTTTAAAACTTTCAAAACTCACTTGGAAACAATTTATTTCATCAAAACCATTATAAAACTCATGAGGGTAGTGGCTATTTCAAATAAATCTCAAGAGGATTTAAAATCATAAAACTTTGTTCAAAACATCTCTTGAGCTTATCCAAACTTAGAAAAATTATGAAACATAAGTTTTTAGTACTTGTAACTAGATGGATCCTATCCTAAGACCCAATATCATCACAAGGCTAAAATCGAAGAACAAAACATAGATATTTCCAACTTTGTTTGAGATAACAATGGGCAAGTCTTTGAGTTCCAATTTAATTAGGTGATGAAAAGAAAATAAACATGCTATGCATTTCATTTTATCTTTGTTAGAAAATAAGGTGAGGGCATAAAATAAATATGGGATGCAACTTATTTTTATCTTCAAGTTTAAGTGATGACTTGAAAAGTAAACATGAAATGCAAAGCTTGAATTTAAATATGATAATGCAAGTTCCATTATTTTTTCTTGAAAGTTTAGTGATGACATAGAAAATAACTATGCTATGCAAGGCATAATTTAAACATGAACGCTAGTTCATCATTATGTATATCATTAGAGCTCATACAAGACTTTACAGGAACATAAACCAACCCAATATTTATCTTTAACAAACAAAATAAGCTTTAGAGCTCCTGAACCAAGCTTTCAAAGAAAACTATATGGTTCTTGAACATCATCATTAAGCTTCAAGGAAATAAACTCAAAGATAACAAAATCATAAAGAAAAGGAAACAAAAACCGAAAGCATAAAAGAAAAGGAACAAGAACCGAAAACAAACAAGGAAAGCAAAAGAGAATGAAACTATGTCATGTTCTTTATTAAGTAGCCAAAACCCCTATATAGAGAAAATCTCTAGAACGTGCCGGCCAACTTTAAGGTTGACAAGGGTAGGCTCTGGCTTTGTGAAAACCTTAGATTAATTTTTCTCAAGTTGAAAAACCATGTGAGCTAAGTAATATAGATAAAGTTCAAAGAATGGAAAAACTCAAGCTTTAGAGGTTCCTTTGAGATAAACACAAGTCATCCTCTAGAAACACTCATCATCAAGCTATCATGAACAAAATGAGGCCTTGAGGCCGAAATGAGAAGAAAGGAAAAGCAAGAAAAAGCTTAAAAAGAAACTAAGAGAAACCTTGAGAAAATCACATTTTTGAGTAAAAACAAAACTTGAAAGCAACTCCCTACCAAGTTAGAAGATGAAAATGCTTGATCTTGAAAGGAAATGAGAAGAGCAACTCCTCCTAGAGTGGAGATGTGGCTTCGGCCTTGTGGAGAGGGAAAGAGAAGAGATGTGTTATTGGTGAGCTTGTGTTTGAGGTTGAGTGTTTGAGTGTTTAGAGGATGATTCAAGGTGGAGGTTTGAAGTTGTGAGGTGAGGATGTAAAGAAGAGATGAAGAAGATGAAGATGAAAAGGAAAAGCTCTTAGAACTTGAGAGAAAAAGGAAAGAACTCACAAGAATGCTAAAAATACTCAAACTTACCAAATGATCAAAGTGACACAAGTTCATCTAAGGCACCTATTTATAGAAAATCAAAACAATGAAGGCTTACCAAGGGGAAGCTTGGCCGTAGACTTTGGGGCATGGGAGAAGAGAAAATATCTCTTATAATGTGTCATACAAGTTATGGATGAAAGCATGGTAAGCATGGTGCAAAGTATGGGCTAAGTAAGGCTTGCCATGGACTTGAAATTGCATTTGAATTTCAAAAATTTGAGGCATGGGAGGAGGAGTGGCCGTGAGGCTTCTAGAAGAGAGGAGGAGAGGTTTCTTTTGCTTAATGATGGTTTAGAGATGTGTTTAGGTGTGTATTAGATTAGGTGCAGGATTAGGAATTCCTAAATATATGTTTAGGTAACTAAGGATGTGATTAGGAATTTTATGACATGATTAAGGAGTGCTCATACACATTTAGGAGGTTTAAAATTCATTTTATGAATAAACAATGTAGCAAAATTTCATGATTTAAAGAATTGGAGAGGGAAAATACTATTCAAATGACTAGGAATCTTGAATTTAAAATGAAATTTGAGTTTAAATTAAGCAATCTTAGGTTCTAATTAGCTCTAATAAATTATTTTGACTCTAGATTAATTAAGAAAATTAATTAATCTTCGATTAGAGCCTAATATTACTTAGGTTTGCTTAATCACGTGATTAAGCTTAAAAACACTAAACTAAGGGCAAAATCATAATTTTGCACAAAAATTACCCGGGACCACCGGGACTAAAACTGAGGTCACAAAATACATAAAAACACCTTTTAAAACCATCTAGAGAAGTTTCGGGTCCATCTGGTGCTTGTACCTGTGTTAAACACAACATGGGTATTTTGACCTGAAATCTCAGAAAACGAGATTTTCTATCTCGGGAAAATACACAAGTCAATTAATCCCCTTCAACCATTGAGTTAGCCCCTCGAGGACTGCCGGGTCGGCTATCCTCGAGTTCCAGGCTGAAAATGACCTTAGAGACATTTTGGTCATTTTTACTCTAGCAGAAAATCGGGGCATTACAGAAGAAAAGTTTCTTCTCACTTGATTTTAGGAACTAGTATCTCACTTAAATGACCGATACTAAACTTTTTGAAAACAAATTGAAGATATGAACGAGAGAGAGTGGCGGATATTTCTCTATGATCAAAACCAACCCATAATGTGCATTCCCAAAACTAACACGTTACCTAACAACACCACTTTTCCTTCCTAAACTTTTCAAATTGCTACTTTGACCAAATCAAACTTGACGTTGAAATAATCCTGTAACACATATTAATATAACATATAGCAAAGTAAACTAACGATGAAGGTAACGTGGCCATCATTTTGCGTATAGCTTCATTAATTAATATATTTGATTTTCAAATAAAAGAATAATAACTATAATATTAATAAAATAATATAACAATCCCCCACTTATTTCAAAATCAAATTTATTAATATAAAATATTTGGATTAAACATGAATGTAAATGCATTGAATCTAGTGTCTTTTGGACTATAAACCAAACCTAGATAGATAGAACTTTAAATTACAATGCAATTAGTTTGTGTCCTTTCTTTTGAAAAGATAAAAGAGGTTCCAGTTAAGTACATTCTTTCAAGATGGGGAAAAAGGATAAAAAAGAGGCACATATACATAAAGATTGGTAACAATTCTGCAGAGTTTAAGCCCACCATGGAGAGGTTTGATAAATTGGTTAGGCATTTCTCTAAAGTGGCAAAATTGGCTGCAACTTCAAAGGTTGGGAACAATCATGTTCATTGTACTTTTGACAAAATATATGATTATTTGCAGTTAATGCCTTACGTGCCTAAGTTGAACACTACTGCAAAAGGTGATGGCGTTGGTGGTAATGTTGGCCTGGGGGGTACAAATGACCATGTTGAAATCCATCACCTTGTGCGTAAAAGACAAAAATGAAGACCACCATCGAAAAGAAAAGTTTATAAAGTGGAAAAAGCAGTGCAGAAGTGCAGGAAGAAAGGAATGACTAAACAGAATTAGATGCAAATCAAGGTGTGTTGCATGTCTTCTCATGCCTTGCTTGTTGTAATTTTTAATGATCTATGTTTATATGTTGTTTCCATTCAATGGTGTAGGAATCATTTGAGGACACGCTTTCCCAGCCATGTGGTAGCAACTTCTCTGTGAAGTCATATGTTGAGGTCATAGACTGTGCCAATGTATCTAGTGAAAGGATTATGGTGTGCGTTCACACTGAATTTACTTTTAATTTCCAAGTTTGATTAAGGGCTTTATGGCATTGTTATGCACTCATGACAGTAGCCTTCAATAAGGAAAACCTATTGAAGGCTACAATTATGAATTTTCTATGCCTGGTCTCTCGACTATTGGATGTAAATTACCACTCCCTAGTGGTTAAATTGTACTCTAATCGATGTGGACTTGATATTATGTTGCTCATGTTTTCGATGGAACTTATTATCGTATTGGTAAGACTATTTCTTTCAGCAAGTATATGCCTGTTGTGTTTGGTAAGTTATATTAATTATACAATGGGTTATGGATGAGTATTTACATTTTGTATTGTTGTTATCATTCTTTTTTTATATATTATATAGCCCGGGGGTGTTGGCTCTAATAGAATTGTTGCGAATGCCAACAATCTGAGCAATTTTCTAGTGTCAGATGGTTTAGCCCAACAACATGGTGGATTTCTGTAAGTGCTTGAATCATATAATCAAGATATTTGCTTCGATGATATGTCATTGAGTAGTGTTCTTCTTAGTCAAGATTCAAGCTCAATAACAATGTAGTCAAGTGATCCACCTAGTTGTTAGACGAGCCAATAGGGGGTTTTTGTTTGCAGGTGGCTTTTGCAGGACTTTGGTGACTCAAGTTTGCTTTTTGTCTTTTTCATAGGTACAAGTATCACCAAAAATTATGGGATCACTTTACTACATCACAGCACTTATAATTTGAACAATTGTTTTTGCACTTTTTTTTAGTGCAAGAGAAGAATAGATATTTTCCAGGGTGACTACAAAAGTTGTTAGATTAATTAACTTGGGTTTGGTATAGGATAATGGGATTGTTTGTAACAATGTATTTATTACATTTATACTAATTATATAAAATAAACAGTGGGCGATGTTTTGTGGATAGAATGAGTGCATATAATGTAAACCTGCCAATTATTCCAAATTTATACTAAGTATTAATTCTAAATGAAAAGTTAACAAGTGTTTGCACTACAATTATATTTGTCTGAGAAAATGGCAAACGGTTATTTGGATTACTAAGAAAAAAAACTGTAAATCACTAGTTAGACGTTGTAAACCTATGTGGAAAATATAAAGATAGTGAGCCTCTTAGCCAATGAGTAGGAAAGGAAAAAGTTGTAAGCCCTTTCTCAAATGTTGTAAACCATTGACAAAAAAGTTGTAAGGCACTGGTTAGAAATTGTAAACTTATGTGGAAAATATAAAGATTGGTGAGCTTCTTAGCCAATGAGTAGGAAGAAAAAAAGCTGTAAACCTTTAATAAAAATGTTGTAAACCACTGATAAAATATTATAAACCCATTATTAATAAGTTGTAAACCTTTGCGCAAATCATAAAGATTGGTAAACCTCTTAGGCAATGTGAATAGAAACAAAAAGTTGTAAACTAATTAGTAAAAAGTTGTAAACCACTACTTAGAAGTTGTAAACCTATGTGCATAAATATAAAGATTGATGAGCTTCTTAACCAATGAGTAGGAAGAAAAAAAGTTGTAAACCTTTAATAAAAACGTTGTAAATCACTGTAAAATGTTGTAAACCCATGATCAATAAGTTGTAAACCTATGTGCAAATTATAAAGATTGGTAAACCTTTTAGGCAATGTGAGTAGAAACAAAAAGTTGTAAACCTTTTCTCAAATGTTATAAACCACAGGTACAAAAGTTGTAAACCACTTATGAAAATGTTGTAAACCGCTACTTAAAAGTTGTAAACCTATGTGCATAAATATAAAGATTGGTGAGCCTCTTTGCCAATGAGTAGGAAGAAAAAAAGTTGTAAACTTTTAATAAATATGTTGTAAACCACTAGTAAAATGTTGTAAACCCATGACCAATAAGTTGTAAACCTATGTGCAAATTATAAAGATTGGTAAGCCTCTTAGGCAATATGAGTAGAAACAACAAATTGTAAACCTTTTCTTATATGTTGTAAATCACAGGTACAAAAGTTGTAAATCGCCTATGAAAATGTTGTAAACCACTGGTTAGAAGTTGTAAATCTATGTGCATAAATATAAAGATAGTAAACCTAGTTGTAAACTTATGCTCATAAAATGTAAACCTCAATTAATTATTTTTTAAAATACTCTTAACCAACATGAAACGAAAGTAAACCCACAAAAAGATGGATGCACTTATTTAATTATTTGTACGCTACATTCAGTTGTTGCCATCAAGATTAAAACACATAAGATTAACACTCATCCTCCGAATTTGATAAATAATCATCCTTCTCTAGGATCAAATCTTCTTCATGCAGGATTATACTTCTCCCATTTGCTTCTGCGAAATTTGTGCATATTTTGAGCATGGAAAAGCGAGCCATTCATAGGGCCATTATGTTATTCTCAAACTTGACTTGTAGTAGGGCTTACTCTATTTCATTTGTATTTGTGGCTCTTTGTCACATGTCTTTTGCAGTCAAGCTTGGAATTTACACTCTTAGCCCAGGATCCAACAAGTCAGCCTATAGATTTTGAGACTCTTCGAGCCTATAAACCCATTCAGCCCCAATTGCTTCCAATTCTCCTTCATCACTTCTTTGTTTATCACAATTCCATTGCAGATCACGTAGGATGTATCTGTAATCATTCATGTTGTTAATAGATGATCTGTAATAGTGAAAGCACACTTATTGATGTCCTATGAAGCTAATTTTATAACAATGGGGACCTCATAAATGTACCTTATGTAGCACGCATTGTGCCCTCATGAAGAAGAGCATGCACCTATTTATCCAGACATGATGTCCACGTGGAAGCATGCACACATCCTTCCAACCTTCACAACTTTTGCCATGTGATCAAGTGTATCCCACATGGCAGTGTGTGAACACTCTTCGAAATAACAACCCCTCCAAAACAACTATTCCCACATGAGCTCTGCAAAACTGAGCATGTTGGATTCCTAATATACTTGCAATTATCATGCTGCACATAATCTTCCAAAAGAACACACTATTCACATGTGATTATAAGCCTTAGTTCTTCTAGTAGAGCTAACTATTCACACGTAAATTGGAAGAGTCCACCAAACCTCACACTTGTAAACTACTGACCATATTGTTTATGATTTTAGCCTATAAATAGAAGCACTTGAAACTTCTTGTTGGGGACTTAGCACCAAAAAAATGTTATTATAAGATTGTTATTCATCGATGCCACAAACACTTCCTTTTGGGAGATTCCTCTCACACTACTTTACTCTGTTGATAAGATATTTGATTTGATAGGTCGGGTTTGGGTTCTTGAAAAGAACGTCTTCAAATATGATATGCGCCCTAAAAAACACTTCTCAACGGGAAACATCCGTACATATGGACAAGAATGGGCATATTGGTTAGAGGAGAGTAATAGACTAAGGATCAAGTTGATTACCAATTATCAAAGAGTCCCAAAGCGTCGTTCTGTTACTATTAGTTGAGACAAACCATTCATGTTAGAGAAGGCAATTAATATGATACGGCACGAGAACAACAAGATGCAAATCAGGCTGAATAAAAAAATGGCCAAGGATTCTGTGTTTGTGGGAAGAAGTGCATGGGATGGTGCTAAAACAGCTCATATTTTGGAGGCCATAGAAATCAACCCGAACTATGCTACTGACAGTGATTTGTCTAATAAAGATCGCTAATAAATAATTTGATTGAAGTGTTTGAAAAATTTGCTATGTAATACTGTAAGCCGAATGAATGTTATTTTGTCAAGTGTGTTTACAAGAGAGCAAGTTTTTCTCTGGCTATGGATGTGTGTACAGATTTAGTATGTGTATCTCTAGTTGCTCTAACTGACTCAAGTTGTAGTGGTTAAGGATTTGGTTATATTTGTCCCTCTGTTGTAAAGTTGGGCTACCCAATTTCCTTAATAATGAAATCACAATGTATATGGTTTAATTATAAAGATCTGGTTTGCTTTAATAGACAATGTGATCACAAAGTACATGGTGTTAAGAAAATCTTGTTAATAAGGTTAAAAGGATACATAACCAATGTTGTCATAAATTTTATGATCACGTCTCCTATGATTAAAATCACGTGATTTTAATAAAAGGTTTACAAATTTTTATTCACTGGTTTACAATTGTTTATGCACAGGTTTACAACATTTTAATCATAGCTTTACAACTTTTTATTACACAAGTTTACAACATTTTATACACAGGTTTACAACATTTTACACATAGATTTACAACTTTGTATTCACAGGTTTACAACTTTGTATTCACAGATTTACAATATTTTATATAATGGTTTACAATATTTTATTCATAGGTTTACAACTTTTTATACACCATTTTACAACTTTTTATTCAAAGATTTACAACATTTTATGCTATGGTTTACAATATTTTATTCATAGGTTTATGACTTTTTATACACAGGTTTACAACTTTTTATACACATGTTTACAACTTTTTATTTATAGATTTACAACATTTTATTCAATGGTTTACAATATTTTATTCACCTATTTACAACTTTTTACTCACAGGTTTATAACATTTTATGCAATGGTTTACAACATTTTATTCATAGGTTTACAACTTTTTATTCAAAGGTTTATACATTTTATGCAATGGTTTACAACTTTTTATGCTATGGTTTATGACATTTTAGCCACAGGTTTATAGCTTTTTATACACAGGTTTTCAACTTTTTATACGTAGGTTTACAATATTTTATTCAATGGTTAATAATATTTTATTCGCAGGCTTACAACTTTTTATACACATGTTTACAACTTTGTATTCATAGCTTTACAATATTTTATGCTATGGTTTACAACTTTTACAACTTTTTATTCACAGGTTTACAACATTTTATTCAATGATTTACAACATTTTATTTATAGGTTTACAACTTTTTAGACACAGGTTTATAACTTTATATACACAGGTTTATAACATTTTATTCAAAGGTTTACACCTTTGTAAGTACTGGCTTACAACTTTATTGATATAACATCCTCCCGCAAATAACATACTGGATTGTCATGGAAACAAATTATTCTCTCTGAACACAACATATCAACAAATTGTCATTTTTTTTACAAATATATACTATATTAAGGCATGATTATATACACGCATGCAAAGAATGGTGGAAAAATCCAAAGCAATATATAGCCAAGTCCTAAACCCATCAATGAGTACAAACTATTCAAAGATTATATACATGCCTACAAAGAATGATGGACAAATCCAAACAAATATATACTTAAATCAACCCTGTTATAAAAATCAATCTACATGCCCCGTCTTCTTCCGTGTCCTGGGCCTAGCATGTGATGTAGTATATTGGGTGGTTAGCTGTGGATTGGGCTACCTAACCCTCTTCCGTGAAAACGCCTTATGTTTCTGTTGAGTGGTTTTGGGTGCACTACCTTCAGTAGCAGGACAAACAGCAGTTGTAGGAACAAAGCATTTCTCCCTTAATTGGCGTTCAATTGCTGAAAGTACATTATTCTTCTATTTGTTCTCCTTGTCGATCACCCACCCAACCAATAACTCATGGCAAATGCAAGCCAGCTGGTCCTATGATAAAAAACATCAACAATTATCCTACCAGGATTGCTTAATAAGGATTTATGGGTCTTCAACAATAAAACATGCAACTTACCTCATCCCATACAAGCATAGTCAAACCCCCTCATAAGTAGTGTCCCCATCCCACATCTTCATGTACTTCATCACATATATTTCACAATTGTCTTTGGTTGGAATATGGACGTAATAAACTTTATACATTTACAACATTTTACTAGTAGTGGGGGCAAATATTATGGTATATGATAACTCAATTGTTTGGTTGTATAGGGAGGGGCCCTATCATGAGGTCAAGCTCAAATGCTGGGTCCATTGTTGGGTCGAGCATTACCATTAACTCTTTAAACTATATAACCTGCCAAATTGAATCACCATCAGTGTGAATTGTAGTTGGTAATTAAAATCCAATAACTCAAAAGTGATGCATAAATAACATACAATGAGATCGTCCAGGACATCTTTTTAATCTTTCAGCTGTTGGCTTGCCTTTTTTTTGTTATCACCATGTCCCAGTGAATCCAAAACATACTCTTTTTTGGCTTCACAATTGAGGACATAGCACCATCAGTGCTCTTTAAAATGCAAGGAGCAAATATCTGTAGCACCATTAAATAACAATGAACTAGCACTCATGAAACTTTATGCATAAAAATTATATATGCCAAATGATGTTAACATGGACTTAGGAAAATAACATACCAGATTGCGGGCTGACAGATCCCCATCAAAATATGACTTTCATAGCCCAGGGTCCAATAGGGGGCCCCTTCATGCTTTGCTTATCAACATCGCGTGCCACTGTTTCCTAGACCATTTAATAAAACCAAAAACGTTGACATCGATATGGATATCCATATCCTTAAACACATAGGTTCACCAATCTCATTTATTAACATGAAATGGTAAAAGAGATTAGTATATACCGCAAACCAAGAACTCAAATAGAATCTGCTAGGGTTTGCCTTTTTATTCTCATAAAAGTTAAGGTACTCGACTTGAATGGGAACAACCTACAACCAAAGGACCAGACAAGTGGTCACAAGCAGCTCAGCATAATCATAAACAGTTATATTTGTCTCTGTGAAATTGCATACAATGTTGCTTGTCCATTGTTTAGGTGCCAGAGTTTCACCCTCGTCAAGGTGGAGGAAATTTCCATCAACACTGATAATTGTCCTAACAAAAAAAAAGTTGTAAACCTCATGTGAAAAAGTTATAAACTAGCACAAAAAAAGCTATAAAACTCACGTGAAAAAAATTGTAAACTAGCATAAAAATTGTAATCCTCATGAAAAAGTTGTAAACTAGCACCAAGAAAGTTGTAAACCTCGTGAAAATGTTGTAAACCTCATATGAAAAAGTTGTAAACCAGCATAAAAATTGTAAACCTTGTGAAAAGGTTGTAAATCAGCACAAAAAAGTTATAAACCTCATCTGAAAAAGTTGTAAACCAGTACAAAAAGGTTGTAAACCTCACGTGAAAAAATTGTAAACCTTATGTGAAAAAATTTTAAACCACGAAAAAAATAGTTGTAAACCTCATAGGAAAAAGTTATAAACCTCATGTGAAAAAGTTGTAAATTAGGAAAAAAAAAGTTGTAAACCTCATAGGAAAAAAGTTGTAAACTAGCACAAATAAGTTGTAAACCTCATGCAAAAAAGTTGTAAATCTCATGTGAAAAAGTTGTAAGCCAGCACACAAAAAGTTGTAAACCTCATCTGAAAAAGTTCTAAACTAGGAAAAAAGATAGTTGTAACATCATAGGAAAAAGTTGTAAGCCTCATGTGAAAAAGTTGTAAACCTTATGTGAAAAAGTTGTAAATCGGCATAAAAAGGTTATAGACCTCATGTTAAAAAGTTGTAAACCTCATGTTTAAAGGTTGTAAACTAGCACAAAAAAGTTGTAAACCTCATGTAAAAAAATTATAAACCACCACAAATAAGTTGTAAACCTCATGTGAAAAAGTTGTAAACCTTATGTGAAAAAAGTTGTAAACCAACACAAAAATTATTGTAAATCTCATGTGAGAAAGTTGAAAACCTCATATGAAAAAGTTGTAAACTAGAAAAAAAAAGTTGCAAACCTCATAGGAAAAAGTTGTAAACTAGCATAAAAAATCATGTGAAAAAGTTGTAAACCAGCACAAAAGAAGATGAAAACCTCATGTGAAAAAGTTGTAAACCACGAAAAAAAAAAAATAGTTGTAAACCTCATCGGAAAAAATTGTAAATCAGCACAAAAAAGTTATAAGCCTCATATGAAAAAGTTGTAAACCAACAAAAAAAGTTGTAAATGTTATTCAAGTGGCCTCAATGAACTTAAGAGGGGGGTGAATTGAGTTCTAAAACTTTTTCTTAGATTTCATACTCTAATTACTTGTTCAATAAGTTTTGAAGAATTGACTTAAAAACTTAATTTAATGGATACAAATGCAAGAGATATAAGAGTGTAATTATGTACATGAACAAGATTGAGAAGATAAAGAAAAGTAAATTTGCAATGAACGTAAATAAATAAGGGAAAAGAGATTTGAAACTTGGTTTATACTAATTCGATCACCTCTTGTGGCCTACATCCAGTTCTCTCAAACAACCCACTTGAGAGCTCCACTATCACTTTAACCTTTACAATTGAAGAGTATTTTTACACCCTAGGATCCCTCACCCTCGTGTTTGAGTCTCTCAAGAACCAAGAGATGCCTCATTCTTGTTTTTACAAAGGGATAGCTCACCCTTTACACAATCTCAAGTAAATGAATACAAGATATCACTTTCTGAATAGAGGAAATGTTACAAGTTGAAATCCTATAAGGTTTCTCTAGAATAAGAGAATTTGGCCAAGTATTGATCAAAACAATTGATGAATGAGAATGATTGTTGAACAAATCTTTGTAATATGTTTTCACTATCTTAAAAAGTTTTGAATGATGGGTTTTTATAGACAAAGATTCAAGTAGACCGTTAGGGTTTAATCCTAAAAGATGTGTCTCTTCAAAATACACCCATCTGCATATTTCCGGGCCTGGTAATCAATTACATGACCTTGTAATCGATTACATAGTTCAAATTTTTGAAAACTAGCAATGGTCACTTGCTGGTAATTGATTACAATCCATGTGTAATCGATTACATGACTTAAAAGTCTTATTCTGGACACATAAAACAGCAAAGTAATCTATTACATTATGTGGTAATCGATTACAATGACCTAGAAATTGAAAAATCAAAGCTTAATACACTTTAAGTCATTTTGTTCATTCTAAAAACACTTTGAAACATCATTAAAATATTTCCTTTAAATCAATTTCATATTTTCACAAATCAAAACAAATCTCTTATTAAAAACTAATTGAATTATTCCAACTTAAATTTTCTTTAGAATCAAATTCATTTTGTATTTTTCAAAATGGATCTTTGTTAAAATAAATTGTAATTAATTTCACAAGGCCAAATAAACTTATTAATTTAAAACCTTTTAACAGATTGATCTAAGTCCTAACTATTCGATCCATTTGACTTGATCACTTTGCTTGTTCTTCTTCAAGAAACTCCATGTTATCATCTCTTTGTGAATTGCATTTTGGCATCATCAAAACCGACAATATAACATTCACGGTAAATCTCATATGAAAAAGTTGTAAATCAGAAAAAAAAAAGTTGTAAACCTCATAGAAAAAAGTTATAAACTAGCACAAAAAAATTGTAAACCTCATGCGAAAAAGTTGTAAACGTTATGTGAAAAAGTTGTACACTAGGAAAAAAAATAGTTGTAAACCTCATAAGAAAAAGTTGTAAACCAACATAAAAAAGTTATAAACCTCATGTGAAAAAGTTGTAAACCACCACAAATAAGTTGTAAACCTCCTATTAAAAAGTTGTAAATATCATGTTAAAAAGTTTTAAACTAACATAAAAAAGTTGTAAACCTCAAATGAAAAATTTGTAAACCAGCACAAAAATAGTTGTAAACCAACTACAAATCATGGAATTGAATTCTAAACCAACTCCAAACCAATATGATATATACATATTCTGTTGTGGACTTACTCTCTTTTTTTGGATGGCTTCTGTAAACTCTAGAACCCTTCAAAAAGTATGAGTTATAATATTTGATTGACAACAAAGCAAATTTAAAGAAAACACTTTGAAGAATGACTAATGGCTATCTTGAGCTTCTTGACAAAGCCTAACAGGTGACTTCAAGATGCACTATCATAATTTAGTGAAAATAATTTCACAACACATGTGGAAACATGTTTTTCTCTCATCGGAAGAGGACAGATTCAGATGAAGTGAAAATTATATCAAGAAAAATGTGATTGTGTGCGTCAACGAAGCAAGCTCTTTGAAACAGAATCAAGAAACCATGGATATGGTCGTCAGAAAGTAACACCGAACTTCAGAAAGTAACACTGAACTTCAGAAAGAAGGGCTACAATAAAGGTAAAATACAAAAGCTAGAAGCATTATGTTACTCAGTCTTTAGTCACCATAATCGTGGATTATTCTTCATTACAGAGTCAAAATTGAAGATCCAAAAACATATAAATCAATAAGGAACTATAAGCTCTCTTTAGAAAGTTCACATCAAAAAAAGAGATGGAAAGCAATCAGATTTGAAATTCAAATTCAAAAATTTAATCAGTCTATTTTGCCCAGAACATATCTCTTTAGTACCCTCGATCAACAAAAGAAACACTTATTAAGGAGTTTAGAAACCACGTTCTGAAAATAGAAGAGTAGTTTATGATAGACTTCAGAAACCTTAACTCATCAATGGCTTCTGAAAAAAATCTCTGACACCAAACGAGCTACTCCTATAGATTATGTTCCCAATACTCAATTTGATGCTCGACACGTGCTGGCTAGATAGAAGATCAAAGGCAACAGTAACAAAGGGAAATAATCTATAAATAGAAATGACTAAGCTTCAAGAGGAAGAAACAATATATAGAGTAAAAATGCTGTAAAAATCTTTCCAAAATCTCTCTGTGAAAATTATCTGTTAGATTCTTTGTATATTAAAATATTCTTTCTACATACTGGATTGTTCATACGTTCTTCTGAGGTAGAATCAATAGAAAGAGGTCACTCAAGATGGCTTAGAGTTATCATCTCATATTCATTAGAAAGAGAAGCTTGAGTGTCAGATTGTTTTAAAGAAATATCAATCTTGAATCCATCGTATCATCGATCCAGCAGTGATTGAAAGTTGAAAGATTGAAGAGGCTACTGCAAAACTACTTGTTGTTGTTATGTTAGCAAGTGTGGTTTACTAACACTAGTAAGAGCTTGGGAAGGCTACGATAAAGACTATCCTATATTTTTATCTCCTCGGATTGAGGAAGAGTGGTGAAACTTAGTAGTTGCTGAGAATTGGATGTAGGTAGGTGTTGGCCGAACTAGTATAAAACTCCTAATTCAGTATTCTCTCATCCTTCATCTCTCTATTTTCTATTTTTAATTCTGCATAAGTTTTTTTTATCTCTATTTCTTGCTATTAAACTATTTACCAGAATTGCTTGATTCAGAAAGTTACTTTCTGAATAATCTAACCTAACTTCCGTTGCATTTCAAGCCAATAGCTTGATATATTTCATTGTAAAGATTTCAGTTTGAAAATTTCAAGAAACAAGGCACGATTCAACCCCCCTTTTGGTACATTTTCTCACCATCATTTGGCACTAGAGCTTAGCCTCTAAGGGGTTGAACATTCCAGTGATTGCAAAGGAAAATGATCCAAAGATAAATGGCACAAGGTATTTATATGGCAAAAGTGCACTCGATCAACTGAACACCATTGTTTGATAGTGGATACTATGCCTATTGGAGAGATCACATGGAGTTGTTCATAAAATATACAAGTCTTGACTTGTGGGAAATAATCCAAAAGGGCGACTATATTCCAATTGAAGAAGTTTCTGCAACAGATGGTGCACTCCCAACATCAAGAGAAGTTCCCAGAAGCAAATGGACAGAGCAACATAAAGCCAAGATTCAATTAAATTCCAAAGCTAAGTATCTGATCACCTATGCACTAAGTAAACCTAAATATGATAAAATTATTGCTTGTGACATAGCAAAAGAAATATGGGATAGACTGCTCATGCTGTACGAAGGAACTGATTAAGTCAAGGAAACAAAGATCAGCATGCTGATTCACCAGTTTGAAATGTTTAAAATGACTGATCAGGAAAGTATTGGTGATATGACTACAAGATTTATGCACATAATAAATCAACTGAAAGGTCTTGGCAAAAAAAATTCTAACTCTGAGCTTGTTAGAAAAATCTTAAGAAGTCTCCATGCAAGATGGCTGCCTAAAATGACAACCGTTACTGAAGCAAATGATCTTCAAACGTTGAGTTTGGATGCACTTATTGGATCTCTCAAAACTCATGAGGTAGTTTGGCAGAGATGCATGTGAATCCATAAAAAAAAAAAAAACAAGTCCATTGCCGTAAAATTTTCTCATCATAAGTCAAATAAAGGAAAGGCAATGAAAATCACTGAAATCTCTGATGAAAAAGATGAATCTGATGATGACAGTGAAGATGATGATGGAGATGAAATCTCCATGCTAGTAAGAAGGATGTCAAGAGCTTGAAAAAGCAAGTTCAAAAGAAGAAAAAACATAAAAAGAAACAGAAAAGGCAAAATAAAGCCAAACAACATTATTTGTTTTAACTGTGGAGAAAAAGGTCATTTCAGACCTGATTGTCCAAAACTGAAAAACCCACAAAAGAAGCTCATGAACAAGACGAAGGGAATGCTGGCAACTTGAAGTGACTTTAATGAAGAAAACGAGGGAGCAGAAAGTCTAGAAAGACAAGAAGATATAGTCAACCTATGCTTCATGGTAGGATATAACTCAGAGGATGAATCTGAGGTAAATATTTCTGACCAAAATCTATCCTATGATGAATTAATAGCTTTATATGAAGAACTGCATGAAAACACTCAAACCATTTCCATTCATTATCTAAATTTAAAGAAAAAACATCAAAAAGTCATTTTAGAACTTTAAACGGTCAAAACAGAAGCTGAAAATCTGAAATGTGAAAAGAAGGAATTACAAAAGGAAAATAATGAACTCAATACCTCAAAAATCAAGTTAGCAAAAGATTGTGAGTAAAATTAGAGAAGTATGTCTAAATTGGAGAAAACAGTTATAATTTTGAAGTCTGATCAAGAAAAATTTGTAAATGGCTTAAAAAATCTTGAACTTATACTTGGAAGACAAAGGCCATATTTTCAAACTGGGTTAGGATATGAAGAAGTAAAGAAAGGAAAAGGAAGTATACTTCATCTAGATAAAACTAGAAACAAAGTTTGTTGCATTGTTTGTTATAAAAAGGGACATCCTCATGACAGTTGCTTCATGAAAAGGAAATCTATAAGAAGAATTGGAAAACCCTGTCTTTATGATATTGACTCAAAAGGACCCAAAAAAGTCTGGGTACCCAGAGTGGAAAATATGTTCATTGCAAGTGTGCCTGCGAACACATATAGAATCTGGCAAGAAATTGTACATGGATAGTGGTTGTTCTAGACACATGTCTGGATCTAGAATATGGTTCAAAAATCTCAAACCAAGGAACTCTGGATTAGTAAAATTTGCTGAAAAGTCACAGGTATTGGAAACATTGATAAGGATGATTCTCAGCAAATCTCTAATGTATTATTTGTTGATAGGCTGGCTCACAATCTACTCAACATAAGCCAATTCCGTGATCAAGAATTTAAAGTTGTTTTTAATGCTCATAATTGTAAAATAGTTAGTCCTATCTCAGGTTGTGTTATACTATTCGGCAAAAGGGATGATAACACTTATGTACTGCTCTTAGACGATCTTCAAAATCAAGACGTAAAATGTCTAGCATCCTTCATGGATGAAATGTGGTTATGGAATAAGAAGTTTGGGCATGCTCACATGAAACTTATCTCCAAGCTATCTTAGAAAGAGCTTGTTAAAGGATTGTCAAAAGTAAGGCTTGAGAAGGATTCAACCTGTGAATTTTGTGAAAAAGCCACACAAGCTAAAGCTTCTTTCCATAATAAACATGTGGTATCTACCACTAAACCACTGGAACTACTTCATATGGACCTTTTCAGTCTAACTCAAATGGCCAGTCTTGCCGGTAAAAGATATTGTCTAGTCATTGTAGATGACTTCTTAAGATTTACCAGGGCATTCTTCCTAGCTTCTAAGGATGAGGTGTTTGAAAGGTTCAAAGTTTTAGCAAAATGTGTTTGCATTGAAAAGAATTCACAAATTATTTCTATTAGATCTGATCTTGAAGGAAAATTTGAAAATCATATTTTTAATTAGTTTTGTAAGAAACATGGCATCCTTCATGAGTTCTCTGCACCCAGAACTCTCCAACAATATAGGGTTGCTGAAAAGAAAAATAGAAGCTTACAAGAGATGGCCAGAACATTGATTTTAGAAAGTGGCCTATTTAAAGAATTTGGGCAGAGGCTGTAAATACCTCGTGTTATATACAAAATTGAATCTTTCAAAGACCAGTGCTCAAAAAGACCCCTTATGAGCTATGGAAGGGGTAGAAAACCCAACAACTCATATTTCCACATATTTGGTTCATTATGCTTTATTCTTAACAACAAGGACAAACTTGCCAAGTTTGATCCAAAATCTGATCATAGTATCTTTCTAGGATATTCATCTGTTTCAAAAGCTTACAGGGTATATAACAAAAGAACACTATGTGTGGAAGAAACAATTCACATCAGGTTTAAGAACCTTAAGAAAGATTTTGAAGATGACCAAGATGATCAGGAAGAACTCTTGAAAGATTGAATCTTGGAAAAGACTCAAAATTCAAGCAGATAAAATCATCATAAAGCAGACTTCAGGATTCAAATCCCTCAGAAAGTACGCTCAGACACCAAAGCAGTCACAAAGCAATAATTCTAAACAAGAGGGAGAGCAACGTAAGGATGAAAAAGAAACTGATGGAAATCATAAGCATAGAGACTACAAAGGAGTCTCTGACCTTAAAGCTATCTCTCAGAATTATGTTTTAGGAGACATCTCTAAAGGAGTAAAGACTCGATCCTCTCTATGAAATACTTCAAATTATGCTCTAATCTCTACCATTGAACCTGCATGCATTGAAGAAGCTTTAAGTCATAAAGGATGGGTGGAGGCCATGCAAGAAAAGTTGGAACAATTTAAGAAAAGCAAAGTTTGGATTCCTGTGGAAAAACGAAATGGAAAAACCATCATTGGAACTAAATGGATTTTTAGAAATAAATTGGATAAAGCAGGCAAAGTCATCAGAAATAAAGCAAGACTGGTTGCACAAGGCTACAACCAACATAGAGGAATTGATTATGATGAGACCTTCACACCAATTGCTAGATTGGAAGCCATTAGAATGTTACTTGCCTTTGCTGCGTACAAAAGTTTTACTCTCCACCGAATGGACGTCAAGTCTGCCTTTTTAAATGGTTTTCTCTCTAAAGAAGTATATGTGAAGCAACTTCTAGGCTTTGAGAGTGATGACTTCCCAAAACATGTCTACAAATTAACAAAAGCACTCTATGGTCTGAAACAAGCTTCTCGAGCTTGGTATGAAAGATTAAGCAGTTTTCTGCTAAAGAATGGGTTCAAGAGAGGTAACGTTGACATAACCTTATTTACTCTTCAGTCAAAAGATCACTTTCTGATAGTACAAATATATGTCGATTACATTATATTTGGAGCCTCTGATCATTTTCTTTGTGAAAGTTTTTCAAAATTAATGCAAAGTGAATTTGAAATGAGTATGATGGGTGTCGTTACTAGGATTGAGATGGGGACGGCGAGAAATAAGTATTGAAAATTGGAGTCACCACCAAGTTTATTTGAATTGAGAAAATATTGGAAAACCCATTTTATTTTAGAAAAACAGTCTTTGAAAACCAGATATGGGTTTGGGAGACGATTATGCATAGGAAATGGTAGGGATTTAATTCTATAGCACCCCTAATACACTCGTCCTTAGACGGTACCTTAGAAAATTGTGCAAACTAATTAATAACCTTTAAAAATTTCAATAAAGGGAGACAAAAATTACAATTTGACCACATAAATTAACAAAAATTAATCCAAAAAAATATTTACAATTTAAATACATAAATTAAGCGAAACCATTCACACAAATATAATTAGGATTTAAACAAATAAATTAAAAGAAATTAATTTTGAAAAATATATTTACAATTTAAACACATAAATTAAGAAAATCAATTTACAAAAATACATTTAAAATTAACAAATAGATTAGGAAAAATTAATTTACACAAATATATTTACAATTTTAAACAAATAAATTAAGACAATTAATTTTGGCTTGACAGGGGTTGCCTGCTCCTACGTATCCTCTGGTACAATAGGAATTCAAAGTCATGTAGTTCTGTAGAAAATGTTTGTGTGTTGGTTGATTTTAATCAAAAAATCTTTTTTTGTGAAAACCTCATCATAGGATTAAAGTTAGCACTTGGCTACTCAATAAACCCGTATAGCTTGATAACAGTGAAGATATCATTTGCTACTCAATTATTATTATTGACCATTGCATGAAATTATTTATTATTTTCAAGAAAGAATCAAATTTATTTTATTTATTTTTAATGCTAATTCCAACATCAATCGACAACGCTAACTCAAAAAAATAACTACCATATATTTAATTTGAGCAAAATAGAAACAAATAACATGAATTTAACTAAAAAAAAAAGAGTCTTAACTATCATTTTTTTGTGTGTCTTTCTTTTCATTATTTCTTCCTTTTTTAAAAAACTTTGAACACAAAAATATTTAAAATCTAATATACAACTGAATCACTTCCTTTTTATTTACTTATTTTTTTATTGTTTTATTTTTTGAAGAATGCATAAATTCTAAAACCATTTCTAAAGACCATTATATTTCACAAATGTAATAGTCCAAATTATAGCCAACATGCCAAAAACAATTTAACCAACAATAAAATAAACCCACATTACAACCCAAATCACACATAGCCCAGTAACTAAGAGAAGCTCAAATAAATCCTAAACAAACTAAAAAATCTCAAAAGCAAAAATACGTTAAACAAAAGACAAAATAAAATAAATAAAATAATACAATAACATGAACTCTAGCAAAGTGGGATACAAAAGGGGTTTTGGTTTCATTGTAAACGCAGCCACATACACTCTCTCCAATTCCACAGTTCTTAAACCCAAGCTTCCCTTTTTTTATTCTAAAATATGGTTAAGGGAGCAACACGTGAACTACGCTCATGACACTTAAAAAACAAGACAATAATAGGCCAAGACTAAAGCAAATCACACCCAGGAAAGAAACATAAATAAATGAAAGAAAAATAAAATAAAAAATAAAAAAGAATACGGGAACATTCCTGTAGCTTTTGAAAGTGGAGTTTAGTTTTTGTCATGGCCTTCACTTTTCAAAAACAGAGGCAAGAAAGTTTAGTCTCGGTGAAAACAAGAATGAGAAATGAAAGGTAGAAGGGTCTGGAGACTTGGGGTTCCATTTTTCACAAGGACTTCAAACACACCCACGTAACATACAAACAGATAGAGAGAGTTAGAGAAAGAGAGAGTTAGATCTTCTTCTAGCATGTGGGGAATAGAGAGGTCGATGGAGGAGAAGGAGAAAAGGGCGCCGTGGACGACTGGGAGGAAGGGGCTATTCTCAATGCAAAGGGAAGAGGTGGCTGCGGGCAATGCGGTGGCGCTTGGGGCGCTGGTGACGAGTCGCAGCGGTTTGGCATTAGGGGAAGAGAGGAAGAGAATTAGTTGGCTGGGCTTGAGGTTGTGTGGCAAAGGTAAGTTAATTAGCTATTATGAGCTCTATTTTGTGTGGGCTTGTTTAAGTTTATTTTTTTATATGGGTTGTATGTTTTCCTTTTCAGGTGGGACGTTATAATGGGTTAGTGGTGAGAATGATGGCTTTGTGGCTAAGGAAAGAATGATGGTGTTGATGGCTGTAAAAAAAAATGATATGTGTGTGTGCTACCTTGTTGTTAGTATATGCATGTGTATGTTAGCTAACAAAATGAGCACATGATTTATGATGTAAGGATTACATGAAGGAGGATAGAATCAAATAATAGAAGAAATGAAAACTAAATACCAATGATGCTCTTTTGTTTTCCTTTTAATATCTCAAACTTCAGAACTCCCCACAATGGTAATAAAAAAATGAAGTTTTAAGCTTGTGACGATGGCTTCCCTTCTCTTATTCCTCAATTTGCTTGTGATTTTTTTATTCTTCCAAGTCTCGAAATCACTAAAAAAAAAAAAACTCTCCCTTCTCAGTTTGCTGTTTATGAATTTATACCCAATTTTGGGGTTTAATTTTTCAAACATAACGATATGATTGAAGAAATATTTCAGAAGTTACTGCTGAGCTGATTTGAGGGGATCTGATTGCACTTAATTTTCTAAATTTCTCTGCAATTTTTCCATTTAGTGTTGTTCTTTTCTGATTTGCGCCACTGTTTTGAATACACGATGCATCTTTTTTGACTTATGCATCTGTTTGGTTCCTGCGCGTGCCTCCTTTCTGACTTATTTATTCGGTGCCCTTGAATGACTACTCTTTCTGACTTGCCACTGTGATGCACGCTTCCAGCTTGCACTTCTCTCCTCATGTCTTTTACCCAACTGATAGATTTTTTTATTTTTTATTTTTTAATTTACAACTTTGAATGGAATTTTTTTTTTTTGGGCTTGCAGTTCAACAAAACGAAACGAGCTTGACCAATATTTTTATGTAAAAAAAATGAAACGGGGTTAATCAAAACAACATGAAATGGACTTTACTTTAAAAATGAAATGGACTGAGAATTTTTACTTTTTTTTTAAAAATAACTAAAAATAAAATAAAATGAAACAAACTCAAAATTAAAAGAAACTTGAATTTTTTAATATGAGCTAGACAAAATCGGGTGTTCACAATGGGTGAACTGAAATTTTTACTTGGTTTGCAAATAAAGCAACAAAAAGATAGAACCCTAATATATCAAGAAAAATATACAAAAGAGCTTTTGAAAAAGTTTTAGATGGATCAAGCAAAGCCAATGAGTACTCCTATGCATCCTTCATAAATCATTGATGTTGATCAGAATGGTGAAAAAGTATTAGAAAGTAATTATAGAGGAATGATCAGGCCACTGTTATATCTTACAGCTAGTAGACTAGACATTCAATTGAGTGTAGGGATATGTGCTAGATTCCAATCAAGTCAAAAACAATCACACTTAAATATCGTTAAAAAAATCTTCAGATATTTATCAGGTACTACTAATCTCGGCCTATGATATGAGAAAGGTACATTTTGTGAGATTGCAGGTTATTGCGATGTTGACTTTGTGGGAGATAGAGTAGAAAGAAAAAACACCAACAGGTGTTGTTGCATCTTTGGAAAAAGCCTGATTACATGGTCATGTAAAAAACAAAATACCATCACTCTTTTTACTACAGAAGCATAATACGTAGCAGTCGCAAATTGTTGTAATCAAATGCTATGGATCAGAAACCAGCTAGAAGATTATCACTTAAGGTATTCCAAAATCCCAATCTTCTATGACAATACTAATGCTATAAATTTAGCTAAAAATCCCATTAAGCACTCCAGATCGAAACATATTGATATAAAGCATCATTTCATTAGAGATCATGTTCAGAAAGGAGATGCTGAATTAATGTTTATAAGCATTGAAGACCAAGTGTCTGACATATTCACTAAACCTTTAGCTGAAGAACATTTCTATACCTTGAAAAGTCTGATAAACTTAAAGCCTTTTTAAATCTCATGAGACTCTCAACTATTCAAATGATTATGGGTACTTCACCTACAATGGTGATAGTAAAATTACTCCTAACTTCCAGCACACCTCCTCTTTGCTGATGACAAAAGAGGGAGAAAAGAAATGAAAATCTTGTGCTGTAAAAGATAGAGGGAGTGAAACCTAAGGGGGAGTTACTGAAGGAAATATTTAAGCATCTATCTCTAAGTATCAACATATAATGCATATCATATAATCCAAAGGAAAGTGCCAAATAGGGAAATTACTTATCTTGATAGTTATTCTAGCACGCTTAAAGGTTAGAAAGTCATTTTATGACTAAAATCAAGCTAATTGGCAAAATTGGATTAAAACGATGACATCTACTTAACTATCTTTGTGATACGGATTAAAGAAGTTATCTGATAAAATCAGAATATATCACCATGATCCAAAACAGCTTTGATTTAAGTCAACTTAAGGCTTCAAGAGTTTCTTGAACATATCTAATCATGCCTTAAGAAAAGGACTTACTAAGATTTAAGAATCATATGGTGTTGAAAGAAAATGCAATTTATCAATTTATATTTTGTCTTTTTTCCTTTCAACCTCTCTTCAAAAGATTTTCTTCAAATTGGTTTGTCATCATAGAAAGAGGGGAGATTGTAAACTCTAAAACCCTTTAGGAAGTATGAGCTATAATGTTTTGATTGACAACAAAGCCAATTTAAAGAAAACACTTTGAAGAATGACTAATGGCTACCTTGAGTTTCTTAACAAAGCTTAACAGGTGACTTCAAGATACACTATCGGAATTTAGTGAAAATCATTTCACAATTCATGTGCAAACATGTTTTTCTCTCTTGGAAAGAGGACATATTCAGATGAAGTGAAAATTATATCAAGCAAAATGTGATTGTGTGCATCAAGGAAGCAAGCTCTTTGAAACAGAATCAAGAAACCAATGATATGGTGGTCAGAAAGTAACATCAAACTTAAGAAAGAAGGGCTAAAATGAAGACAACATACAACAGTTGGAAGCATTGTATTACTCAGTCTTTAGTCATCATAATTGTGGATTATTCATTATTAACAAGTTAAGATTGAAGATAAGAAGATAAATAAATCAACAAGGAACTAGCAGTGCTCTTCAGAAAGTTCGCATCTAAAAAGAGAGGGAAAGCAATCAGATTTGAAATTCAAATTCAAAGTCAACTTAGTCTCTTTTACCCAGAATATCATCTCTTTAGTACCCTCGATCAACAAAAGAAACACTTATGAAAGAGTTCAGAAACTACGTTCAGGAAATTAAAGAGCAATTTCTGAAAGACTTAAAAAACCTCAACTCATCAATGACTTCTGAAAAAGAACTTTGACACCAGACGAGCTACTCCTCTGGATTATGTTCCTAATACTCAATTTGATGTTAGACATGTGCTGGCTAGATAGAAGATCAAGGGCAACTGTAACAAACGAAAATTATCTATAAATAGAGATGGCTGAGCTTCAAGAGGAAGAGACAATATATAGAGCAAAAACATGTGAAAATCTTTCCAAAATCTCTCTTTGAAAATTATCTGCTAGATTCTTTGTATATTAAAATATTCTTTCTACATACTGGATTGTTCATACATTTTTCTGAGGAAGAATCAATAAAAAAAAGTCACTCAAGACGACGACGACGACTCAGAGTTATCATCTCATACTTATTAGAAAGAGAAGGTTGAGTATTAGATTGCTTTAAAGAAACATTAATCTTGAATCCATTGTATCATCGATCCAGCAGTGATCGGAAGTTGAAAGCTTGAAGAGGCTACTGCAAAACTACTTGTTGTTGTTGTGTTAGTAAGTGTGGTTTACTAACACTAGTAAGAGCTTGGGAAAGCTATGGTAAAGACTATCTTGTATTGTTATCTCCTTAGATTAAGGAAGAGTAGTGAAACTCAGTAGTTGCTGAGAGCTGGATATAGGTAGGTGTTGGCCGAACCAGTGTAAAGCTCCTAATTCAGTATTCTCTTATCCTTCATCTCTCTATTTTCTGTTTTTAATTCTGCATAAGTTTTTTAATCTCTATTTCTTATTGTTAAACTATTTACCAGAACTGCTTGATTTAAAAAGTTACTTTCTTAATAATCTAACCCAACTTATGCTGCATTTCGAGCCAAAAGCTTGATAGATTTTCATTGTAAAGATTTCAGTTTCAAAATTTCAAGAAACAAGGCACGATTCAACCCCCCTTTTTGTGCATTTTCTCACTATCAGCTTCTTCCTTTTCTTGCCTCTCTTACGCTTGCTTTGGTTCCTTGTGCAGTAAGCAAAGACCACATTAGTCACTTCATCTGGGACCTCGATCTTGCTGGCGCTGAGTGTTTGGGAAGCTGAAGCTGAAGTTGAAGCTTGTCCTGCCCTATCCACGGATAATGGGTTGACAATCAACGCAACCATCTCCTAAACAAGCACACAATATATCATTAACAAATGGGTGTACACATCATGTGATACACAGACCACACAAAATGTTAACAAACTAACCCTCACAAGCATTCTAAAAATAAATAATTACTTTAGAAAGAAAGACTTGGGAAGGGGACAAAGGAACATCCTCGGTAAATGGATCATCCTCAACCATCAACTGCATTTCGGAACGACTTCTTTCCACATCTCCATGTGGATCTGAGTGTGCCTCCTGTTTAATTTCATTGCAAAACATGAAAATATGATAAACTCCAACCCATGACAATGCTATCATCTTCTACAGAATTAAATTAACATAAATAAAAAAATAACATAATGTGTGCTTACTGTGGAAGGACCCTTAAGGTAGAAGTGCTCCTTTGCAGAAAGTGTGCCCTCACTCAAACTATCTTCAATCTCCTAAGATACATCAGTGGACTGGACTAGAGGAGTACTATTAGCCTCAGTGGAATCTTCATTGGTGAAAGCTCCCAATTCAGCATTCTTTGATGGAGGGGTGACTGAACTGGTGCAACATGCACATTCGTTACGAAAGAAGAACTTTGCTTGCCTTAGAAGGAGCCTTCTGTGCCAAAGATCTCACTTTCCTCTCCCTCCTCTCTCTTTGTTGCTTCAATGTCGTTTGAATGACCCCCTTGACTATTTCCTTCAGGTCCTACATATACATTATTGAATATGTTAATTTACATTTAAACCATTTGTATGCAATGATTAATTGTCCAAAAAAATATATACATAGCTATTTCCTTCAAGCAAATCCAAATACCTCATAGTCAAAATGGGTGTCAAGAAACTCCTTAATAGCACCATCAACACTGTACTTATTCGGGTTAAGGAGACCCTGTAAAAAAAGGGTTCAACTCTAGTTCACAACACTTATCTATATTTACCTTGTCAATTACCAACAAACGCTAAAATACATAAAGGTTAGTAGTATTGTACCTCCTCATCCCTCCTTTGATCATTGAATCGACCTTAGGCAGCGTCCTTAGTCCAGTGTTTGACGAGTGGAGGGTCATTGTCTCCTGAAGGCGACCCAAATGCTGAGTGGATATACCAAACCTGTTGAAAGGCAACATAAATTTAATTATTAAAATTTTCCTTGCATAACTAATTATGGAAATAAACTTGCATTAATGTGACATACCATCTGGAAGAAGAAATACCCTCCAATAGACCTCGCCTCCCTTTTGCTTGCCTTGTATTCTTTCACCTTGTCAACCAAGATGTCAACAACTAGTTTACTCCAATTGTATTTTGTGGGGTCATCAACATCAACCACATGGGCCCGCAACTTCATAGTTGTTGAACTCTTTATAATGGGGCAAAGGAGGATGAAGGCTCTCTTAAACCTGTCATCGGTTGTGCCTTCCCAAATGATCACCTCCAACTTCTTGATAGTTTTTTTTTTTTTTTTCTGGAACTCTTCCACAACTGCCATATCCTTGTTTGATGCATTTTGCCTGACCTCCTCACTTTTACATACAAATTTTTTTTATGTAATCATAACGTACCAACTCAACCCTACATTTGAAATAAGAGAAATTTTTTTTAAAACATTTCTACCAAGTTTAGTTAACTTACCAGAACAAGGAAGCCCAAGCACTAAACCCACAAATTCAACCGTAACAGGTATGGACCGTTCTTTGAAGCGGATGCACCGCTTCACATGATCAAATGCCTTTATGACCTCCAAGATGAAGATCCTATTTTTTTTGCATAATCTTCAGTTCAGAAAGGCCTCCAAAGCTTGTGGCTTGAACTACCTCCTTTTGGGGGACACTTAAACTGTTATCCCACAAATCAACAATCATCGCAGGGAAGCACCAGCTATTGGATGCAAGCTGCACATCACAGTAAACACAATCAAAATATTAAATCACAAAATATCATCATTAATTATGTCAAACACAACAAACTAACATAAACAACCGTTGTATGACACATTGACAAATCCTCCAATTACAGTACACTTACAAGTCTAGCCTTTTTCCCACTACTGCCCTGTGCAACTTCAACTCTCTTGCGAGGACCAAAGTCTAAGATGTACCTAAAAATCAAAATGATAAATTATTCAACTGTTATATTACTAATTTGAATCCGCAAACAAACTGCCAGCCCCTTCCAAAACAAGTAAACAATTACACACAAAAAGTTGTAAACTAATGCACAGAATTTTGTAAACCACTTCATGAAAAGTTGTAAACTATTGAACAGAATGTTGTAAATCACTTTACAAAAAGTTGTAAACCAATGTGCAACACGATGTAAACCAATGCATCAAAGTTGTAAACCAGTGCTTAGAAAGTTCAACACGTTTTTTCATAAAGTTGTAAACTGGTGCAGAGAAACCTATACAAAACTTTTTTCATCAAGTTGTAAACCTTATTTATAAATAACTAAACCAATTAGTGCAAAATGTTTTAAACCAATACTATACAAAAGTTGTAAACCAGTGTATAATTTTCAAATCCAATGCACAAAAAGGGTTAAACCAATCCAATAAAAGTTGTAAACCAGGGAGAAAAGTTGTAAACTATCACAGAAAAAATTATAAATTAGGGGAAAAAGTTGTAAATCATCACATAAAAAGTTATAAACTAGGAGAAAATGTTGTAAACCACCACAGAAAAGTTATAAACTAGGGGGAAAAGTTGTAAATCACCATAGAAAAAGTTGTAAACTAGGGGAAAAAAGTTGTAAACCACCATAGAAAAAGTTGTCAACTTTGTTCAAAATGTTGTAAATCAGTGTAACAACAGTTGTAAACCTCGTTCTCAAATCCAAAACACAAAACGTTGTAAACCAGTGCAGAAAAGTTGTAAACCCTACTCAAAAAGTATTTAAACTGTTTTCACGACAACTACTATACAACCAGTAAACCATATTTAAAAACCACCCAATAGACTTGATAAAAAAATTTCAAAAATCTTCCAAATTCACGAAGCAAAAAATTATGTAAACCAATATACAAAAAGTTGTAAACCCTCAACATAAAGTGTGTAAACCTAAACCAAATACAGTAACCTTATGTAGAAATAAATGTAACTCTTTACTACTTACAATGCAAATGCCACAAGGAAGAACACGAACAATCATACTAACAATATGAACAATAGGTTAGCGAAACGAATGACAAATAAAAGTTTTTGTGACTTGTTTCATTAACTGAGACCATGCACAAACATGAACCTTAACGTGCGAGAGGTGAGGTTGTGGTAGTGATAGTTTCTGATTTGGGAAGGGAAGGTGAAAGGGACTTCGAAATGTGCTCATGTGGGTGGATTTGTGGGTTTCTAATGTTTTTTTTTTTCTTTTTTTCATTTTCTTGCATTGGGCTTCCAAATTTGCCCCTCTTTTGTCCTTTAGCGATGTGGTGTTGGTGTAAGTTTTGCGGTGCTTGTGTATAATTACTCTATCTCATACCATATCCCTATGCTTTTCATCGTGTAGCATGATGCAAGAGTATGCTGTAAGTTTAGAGACGTGCTTGTATCATTCATCTTTACGATGTTGTATTCTACTAATTTTGAAAGCATCGTGTTTAGGAAAAAAGTTTATTAAAATTGGGGGTCGGCCAGAAAAAGCCAACTCCAAAACACCGCAGCATTATCGACCCACAAATTTCAGAATCTGGAGATTGTGCTGGCCACGTGGATGTTTCCGGGGCCAACGAAGCCATTATTGTTGCCACGGACCTAACAAAAAACCACAATAGCATAGCATAGCCTTTTCAATATAATTTCCATCCTCACAGTTTTCTAGCGGTTTCAGACACACACACACACACACACGAGGCAATGGAGGATGAGAAGAAGTTGGTCCATGGCGCTGGAGAAGAAGAAGAAGGAAAAGGAGGGATAGTGAAGGTAGAACCGAATCCCAGCAAAGGGTTCACTTCGAAAGTGATCGATTTGTTGGAGAAGGTGGTGGTGAAGTTGTTGCATGACTCTTCACTGCCACATCACTACCTTGCTGGTAACTTTGCTCCTGTCTCTGTTGAGACCCCTCCCACTAAGGAACTTCCCGTCAAAGGGTACCTCCCGGTTAGTGATTCATACCTATCCGTCATTTCAGGACGTTCCTCACTTATATGTGTTTCGTTTTTTCCTTTTTCTCCTAGCTTAACCAGAGGTGTTAAAACTCGGGAGGGAGAGTTCTACTGTTTTAGTGGTTCTATTCGAGCAAAATTGCCTCTGGTAGGAGAATATTAGTGGTTTAATCCAAAAGGAAAAAGAAAAAGAAAGAATTGAATAATGGATTGTGATTTAATCTTTTTTTTTTTTAACTTTTTGCGTAAAGTTTGTTGCAGAAGTCTTTCCATTTTTATGAAAATCCGTTCACTTTTAAATACTTCCAGTAAGGTTTGGTACATTAAAAATTTAATGTATCTAGATAAAATTTGTGTACAGATACATTAATTTTTTACTGTACCAAATATTTGCTGATTGATTCCCTAGAAGACAAGTAAGAGTGGACGGAGGGAGTAAATAGATAGTTGATTTTAACTACTTCTGGTAAAGTTTGGTACATTAACAACTCAATGTATCTAGATAAAATTTGTGTACAGATAAACTAATTTTTTACTGTATATTTGCTGATTGATTCCCTGGAAGACAATTAAGAGTGGACGGAGGGAGTAAATAGATAGTTGAAGGCTAGAAAAAATGCTACGTCTCATATCACACGCTCCCAATCAGATCCTAAAGTGAGAAACCTCTCATAAATCAGAATTGAATCTATCACATGCTATAGCTTTTTTGACAGTGTTATATGTTTCATATGTTGAGGGTATCATGGTTTTAACATTGGAATTATGTTCTCTAAAGTGAGGTGACTTATAAAGTGAGAATATTAGGAGTTGTATATATCATTGAATCGATATATTGCGCTGTCTATGAGTTCCATCAAATGATATATGGGTGACTAACCCCTCACTTTTCCACTTTGTAAGGATCTCCCTTTAGAGGATCTAAATCTATTTGCTTTGGTTTGGAGGTGGAAAACTCAGATAAGAACAGGATCTATGATAAACAGAAAATTAAGAAATGATTAAAGGCTTGTGATTTAATCATTCTTCTATTGTTTGAAGTTTGTTGCAAAAGTTTTCCATTTCTCCAAAAATAAAAAGATGATTGAATCGTTTTACTAATTGTACGAAGTGCAGAACATGGTTTTTCCTCCCTCCATCAATGAATATGGTGATAAGCTTGCAGTATTTTCAGGGTGTAGTAATTTATGCCAATTATTATATTTATACTGAGCATGCCATGCTACGTTTTTAGGACTGATTCTTTACTTTATAGTATGTAAGTATTGGAGCTGCTGCTTTCTTGTAGCAACAAGGGTCAACTGTTGGAAATGTTCTTCAAAGATGTAAAGAGTATATATGAATGTTAATTGGAAATTATCAAATCATTTCTGCAGAGGAAGGAAGATAAGAGATTAATTAGTCACAACAACTGAAGAGTTCATTCATGACTATGAAAGCTAAAAATATGAAATCCAGATCCAGATAGCTTTATAGAAGGAGAAAAATACTGTATATTAGTTTTTAATATTTACATATCTTTTTACTCTAGTTCAATGTTAGTTGTTTTAATGGAAGAGGTATAACGACTGTGAGAAAGTTAACAGCTTGTAGATTCTTGTCATTTATGGGCATTTCAAAAGAAGAGCATATTAAGTCCTTTGATTATTATAGCTTCGTTTATGTTATGCGCTGCTTTCTGCTCCAGTTCAAATTCACAGAACCTGCGCTTTACTAGCCATGAAAAAAAATGTTCTATGATTTTTTTAGTTTTGCTTTCTGTCCTTGAAAACCATCATCATTTTTATCTGCTGATTGCTGCAACTAGAGCAATATCAGCACCTGTCACTCATGACTTACCATTTGAAGTGCATTGCAGGATTGCTTGAATGGGGAGTTTGTCAGGGTGGGACCTAATCCAAAATTTGCTCCTGTGGCTGGATATCACTGGTAATTTGTTTTTTGGTGTTGGGGCAAAGTTGACGTGGTTTGCGATAAGACAATATGGCATCGTTTAACTCATGTAGCTGACCCCACCAAGTGGTAGAAGGCTTGGTTGTTTGTTGGCTGTTGTATGCTTTGAACAATATGTTATGAATTTATGAGATATTGCACAAATCTGGGTAGAGAATGCATGTCTTGGTTATCAATTTAGCTTATCAACTTATTGATTTTCTTTTCCCCATATTTATGTTTTTGGCAATGTTTGGTATTAAACTGGAGCTTTTTCAGTTCATCTGGAACAAAAGTATGTCAAGCCTGGACCTTTGTGCTTATACCATGTTTTCTCCCACTCTTTTTGCAGGTTTGATGGTGATGGGTATGTGATTTGCTTCCCTAATGCAGACTCGTATTTCTTTCAAGTTTGTTAAAGAATTATATTTCATGTCAGTGGAGTGGCTATATTTGATCCTCGAACTGGAAAGAGGAATGTTCTATTTGGTGGATCTTATTATTGCAGTAACTAAGGGATATCATTGAGCATTAAACTTGAATAAAATCTTATAGAGCTTTTGTTCTAATTCGTTATTGTTACATATTTATATCTGGTCCTCCAATACTGTTCTACGTCACATTGAATTGCAGAATGATTCATGGGTTGCGCATCAAAGATGGAAAAGCTGCATATGTTTCTCGTTTTGTGAGAACTTCTCGTCTTAAACAGGAAGAATACTTTGGAGGCGCAAAATTTATGAAGGTGTAATATTATGTGCAATAAATTTATTTTATTTATTTATTTTTATCTTTTGTCTGCTTCTGCGTGTGCTATTTTCTGATGTACATGCTTGATGAGTGACCACTTTAAATGTGCAGACATGAACACATCTGCAGACATAACAAGGCTGATTAGTTATATTTGTACTTGTTAATTATACATGACCAGTGAAGCAACATTGCAAATTTGTTCTATTAGTATCAGTTTTTCTATAGTTATTTTGCTGGAATGTTCAACTAATTCACTCTTTGATCTATGCACTTGTGCTTTTGATACCATCAATGATCGATGTTGTTCACTTTTGTGATCTTGCTAGCCCTAACTGGGGCTTGTGGCAATACCCTAAAACCTTGCAATTAGACAACCTCCTCTCCTCCCCCTGAAAAGCTTATGCCCCAACCCAAAAAAAGTAACATGCTAATCAAATTAAGGCCATGTACGCTTAGATAGTAAATACTGATAGCTTTTCAATAAAGATTCAGAAACATAACATCAATCTACTTTTTGGGGTACAACATGAATCTCTCAATTTCTAGCTCATATATTCTCATTTGCATCTTTTGGCTGTGTCAATAATTTTGTGGTGTATTGAATTGTGTAAACGTCAACTATTCTAGGAGAATGTAGAAGCCTAGTAAAGAATAATAGTCTTACATAGATAGAAATGCTTTTTTGAGATTGCTATGGCAAATGTAGCTTCTTATATGTCATATTTCAGATTGGAGACCTCAAGGGGCTGTTTGGACTGTTAATGGTTAATGTGCAAATGTTGAGAGCTAAATTGAAAGTACTTGATGTTTCTTACGGAACTGGAACAGGTAATTTGTCCTGCAAAATCTTTTTATCTGCAAGTTTTGTTCAGTCCAATTCAGAACATATTTAATTATGTATTTCATATGGAAAGATTACATGGGTGTTGCATTTATGCTTGGGCTTCTATTCAGTATTGGTACTTACACTATACAAAGTATATTACAAACATCTATTTGATCTTTCAATTTCCAAAATAGCCCCCGATATTCCTTTCTAGAGTGACTAGATAGTGCATTACCTGATGTTCAGTCTTGGTAATTTCTGGTACGCATGCTTTTTTTTTTTTTTTTTTTCGTTTAATTGGTTTTTCACTGGGAATATTCAGTTCCTATATATGACTGGAAGAGCTGAAACTAACTAGTGCTCATACTTAAATCCCTACCAGCTAATACTGCTCTTGTATACCATCATGGGAAGCTTCTAGCACTCTCTGAAGCAGATAAGCCCTGTAAGTACAATTCCGATTACTTCGTGAAAATTATACACTTGTGATTTTATCTTAGTTACCATTGACTGGATTGACAAGATTCTTTAGCGGTCCTACAGCCATTGTGATCTAACCAATGAGGGTTTTTCTCCCATGGAGAAGGAAATAATTGCAGTTCAATTGATGACATAGTCATTTGAATTTTGCAGATGCTATTAAAGTTTTTGAAGATGGCGATTTGCAAACACTTGGCATGCTAGATTATGACAAGAGATTGGGCCATTCCTTCACTGCTCATCCAAAAGTTGATCCATTTACTGGTGAAGCCATTTTCAAATAAGTAATTGAGCTGATTGATGTAATGGAATGGTTTTCCAACCTATAAATATCCTGTATGCAGGCGAGATGTTTACATTTGGCTATTCACATACGCCACCATATATCACATACAGAGTTATTTCAAAGGATGGTTATATGCATGATCCTGTGCCCATAACAATATCAGATCCTATCATGATGCACGACTTTGCCATCACAGAGAATTATGCAATATTTATGGATCTTCCACTGTATTTTAGGCCAAAGGTATTGCAGGGGTTTCTGTTCTTATAGATTATAATTTAAGAAAAGATTAACTTGAAAATTATATAGTTCAACTATGCCAAGCTTGGTATTAGGATTCTGAAATGAGTCATTATTTATTATAATGAGAAACAAGGCATTGCTTTCCCTGGTTTTAGAGATTAAAAAGAAAATGCACTTGGCCTCAAAATTTTTGGAGAGTTGTTCTTGACATGGTCATAGGGCAACTCTAATCAAGGTTTTGCAATAAACTTTCTCGAAGTTCACTGTTACAGTGAACATAGCAGGCATGGCAACATGATTTTAGTTTTTGTTTGGGAGTGTCTTTCCCCATGGGGGTTAGGATTGCAATAACAATGATTGGTTGATGCTGACTTTGCGAATCGAAACTGATTGATATCAATTAATGGATTTTGAATTGTTGAACGATGTCCATCTTTCAGGAAATGGTGAAGAACAACGCACTAATATTCTCATTTGATTCAACCAAGAAATCTCGTTTTGGCGTCCTACCTCGGTATGCTAAGGACGAGAAGCATATTAGATGGTTTGAGCTTCCAAACTGCTTCATATTCCACAATGGTGTGTTTATTTATTTTTGTTTCTCCTTAATATATAATATTTGATTTACCCGCTGCAATTATGATTCAGTGAAAATTCAATGGTCATAAAGCTGAATTCCCCGATAATGAAATTTGAGCTGAGTCCAGTATGATGGGTTTTCCCAGCAAACCTAAAGAAAAAGTATTTTGTTTTGCTCTATCATAGTGATATCTAAGCTTAACATTCCCAAAAGTAACATGCAAAACACTGTATGATATTTTAGGAACAATATATGTGTAAAGTCTACAATATGAAACCAAGCTTTAATCTGTGCTTTCAATTCTATAATTTTGTTTGGCCTGTCCATTTTAACCTTATGTACAACCTTTCCTTTTTTCAGCTAATGCATGGGAGGAGGAGGATGAAGTTGTTTTGATCACATGCCGCCTTGAGAATCTAGATTTGGACATGGTCAATGGGGCTGTCAAGGAAAAGCTTGAAAATTTCTCAAATGAGCTGTAAAGACTCCTTTTCTTTCTGCATTTAATGGAACAACATTTACTTGAGCTGTTTTTTATTTTATATGCTGACTATTTTCAGGTATGAAATGAGATTTAACATGAAAACTGGCGAAGCTTCTCAAAGGAAACTATCAGCATCTGCTGTAGATTTTCCTAGGGTGAATGAAAGCTACACTGGCAGGTAAAACTTATCATGTCCATGTTGAGAAAATTTTAGTCAGTCAAGATAGTTAACTTGTAACCATCCTATCTTGATCATCACTCGATTCTATAGTTCATAATTTTCTTAGGCACATTCTTTGTGCTTGTTAGAAAATGGAATAATGACAGTGCTACAATATGAGCTGTACAAATTATGTTCTAGGATGGAGTTTGGACAGCATTTGAGTTTGTCTTGCCTCATCCGTATTTTACTCTTCATTTTCAAACTCAGGAAGCAGCAATATGTATATGGAACCACATTAGACAGCATTGCGAAAGTTACTGGGGTTATTAAATTTGATTTGCATGCTGAACCGGAGTCTGGAAAATCAAAGCTTGAGGTTGGAGGAAATGTTCAGGGTCTCTATGACTTGGGACCAGGGAGGTTTGGTTCTGAGGCTGTTTATGTCCCGCGCATCCCTGGCACCACTTCTGAAGAAGATGATGGATACTTGATCTTTTTTGTACATGATGAGAGTACTGGGTATCACTTTCCGTAAACAGTTTCAAGTAGTGATTCCTTTTTATCTCCTTTTTAAAAAGAATTAAATCTAATCTTGAATTTAAATTACAACACTGCAGAAAATCATTTGTGCATGTCATCGATGCAAAAACAATGTCAGCAGATCCTGTTGCAGTTGTTGAATTGCCGCATAGAGTTCCATATGGTTTCCATGCCTTCTTTGTGACAGAGGTTTGTGTTACCTCACATTACTTTCTTCTACATTTCATTCCCCCTCCCCCAAAAAAAAAAAAAAAAAAAAAACCAAAAAAACCACAAAAGCCCCTCCTTCCTCTTCTCTCCTAACACTACACGTAATGTTCATTTAGAGGTGTTATAGAATATTACACTGAAAGCTGGTAATGCCACTCAAAGTATTGGGCAATGAAAGTGGAGATTTCATAAGCGTACATTTTTCTTTTTTGACATGCATAACAGTACATTTAAGTGCTTAGTTTCATCACAAGACCAAATATTACTAGGTTTTGCAACGGATTCGCTCATGACTAAAGTCATGGCTCCAAGTTAGTGTGGAGGCCATAAATTATACATTACTTTGATTATGGTAATCTATGGCTCTACATTATCAACTTATCATTGAAATCATTGCCTTCGTATCTCAGAAGGATTTATTCTACTAGTATGGCTTTATCAAACGAGCCATAAGCAGTTACTCTGAAGGCGGGGTGATTTGACTGGGGCCCCAAGGAGTTGATTAATTGACTGGTTTGGTATTTTTCTAAAATCTTAGGGCATGTTTGGAAATTTGGAAGGAAAAGAAAGGGAAGGTATCAAAGGGGAAGGTTCAGAGAAGGAGGGGAATAGAGGGTTTAAATAATAACCTTGTACAAAGTAGGTAAGGGGAAAATAATGGAGGTTTTATGATGTATTTTTAGAATTTTATCCTTTATTAAAAAGCTGATATGTTACAATTGACATTTGAAAATGTCATTGGACTATTTTAATAAGGATGAAGCAGTAATTTACATTTTGATCCCATAAATTCCCCCCTTTTGGGGAACTTTGGAATAGAGGTATGGGGAATTTTTGAGAAGTTAGTAAAAATTCCTAAATGTTTTCTTTCCCCATTCTAAACGAAACCCCCAAACACATGAAAGTGTCATAAACCTCTTCACTCCCTTCCTTCTATCTGACACCATGTTTGGATGTTTTTTTCATTAATGCAACGGAACGGAGCTAGTAGAAAAGGGCCAAAAGGGGAAGGGATGAAATAAAGTTACCTTCCTTTGTCTTTGGGAGATTAATCGAGGAACGGATTTTGTTTGGAAGTTATATCGTGAAGTAACATAATGAAATATTTATATTGTTTAGAGGTTATAATTTTTAGTTTTCTCCATTCCACCCCAATTCTAGGAGAGAAAAAAAAGGAAGAGAGGGAAATGAGTGTCTTAGTTCGTTTCCTTTTCTATGTATATTTAAACTCTCAATGGAACTTATTTTCTTGTCCCACGTTTCATCCAAACGTACTGTAAGTAAAACTTAGAGACAGACCCTTAATGAAACTGAATGGTACAACAACCAAGTTTTGTCCCACTAAGTAGAGTTGGTTACATGGATTAAGCAACGCCGTAGAGCTCTGTCAGATTTCATCTTCATGTAAAGTCCATTGACCTTGTATATGTTTGAGCATTCAATTGTTTCTTAATGAGTGCTAGCCACTTTTAATCCTACACACATGTTCTTTCCCTATAGTCTAAGTGCGTGTTGCTAAGTTTTTTGTGGTTCTCTGTGCAGGACCAACTGCAAGAACAGGCAAAACTGTGATAGGGTTGACAGCCTCGCTACACTACCTCATTCTATATCGGCACCTTTCTACAAATTAGCGATTCCCTGTACTATATTCAATATGTGTATGTATATCATGTACTATGTTAACCCAACCTGTTCAACAGTACACAATCATAAAATACCTATAAAATAATTATGAAGAAATTTTCCATTTCAACATAGGAGTTTTCTTCAGCGTTCTTCATTTTTGCTAACTAATGATTCATTTGGCCACTAATTTGCATCCTCATGAACATGATTGGTGAAAAGTCAAATAATATTTTATTTTAGCTCAATTTTTTATAAGTCTTTACCTGAAACAGATTCATTTTATTCAATCAATATCATTGGGTTTTATAATGTCAATCTAACACAATAGTATCTTGATCTCAATTGAATAATGAACTCTTTCATTTACCACATAACACATAGTAACTTAAAACAATTGCTATTTTAATTGTCTTGGCTTTTGACTTATGGTGGTTTACTCCACTTTTGGGTAATAGACTATTTTTTAGGATTAATTTTATTTCTATACATGATCATTGGATTTGCTTTCAATTTTCATATAGAGCTATTTCTAATTAGGTTTACTTTATCTGACATATTGAATTTACTTTTTTCGGGCTAGGAAAATATAATCATGACCTTTCTTTCACATAGATGCAATTGTCATAAGTATTCACAATTATATGTGCATAATATCATCAATACGCTCATATATAGTATAAATGATATCAAGCCATAGACGTTTCATCATAGTTTCAACTAGTCTAGCATGCTGTCCATAATTTTGGTTTTAAATAAAATTATGGATAAGTTACTAAAAATAATCAAAACAGAGCAAAATAAATTTTCAGAGTTAATTTAATATGTCTATGAAGTCCTGTAAAATTTCAGAGCAAAATAAGGTCTCTAGCTATATTAATAAAATTGTATAATTTTGGAGATAAGAAATCACCTAATTCTAGTCAACAATCAAAATCTCCAATTTTATCACCATATTAAATGAACAGATTAAATTTTATTAAAATTTAGGTTAGGACTTCAAAATGTCCCCAACATCCTGTAAAAATTTCAAGTCAAAATTTGATCATTTGATATAGTAATAAAATTATACAAAATAAATGCTTCAGAATTGATTGTGCAGATAGAAACCTTCACTGGTTCAATTTTTGAATTTTAAAAATAACAAAAGGGTTTAAATGAACTCAAGAAAAATAGTGGAAATGTCTCCATATGTTAGCTTCATCGTATAAAATTTTTAGCCCAAAGCAAATTCTCTAAGTCAGAAAAATCGTGTATTTTCACATGCTTGCTTAAAAATTGAGTTTCCAGCACACAACTCAAGACTTGTTTTAACAAAAAGAATTTTCTAACAACATCAAATCATTCCACCTATGCAAACACATCAATATCTATGTATAAATAACCAATAAAACCAAAAATTTCAAGTATAATCATTCAAATAATTTCAAAACCAGTTTTTACAAAGAAAATGGTTAAAGAAACCCTACTTGGCTTTTGCAATCTCTTGTTCTTATTTTTGGCTTCCTTCAAGAGCTTTTATACCCAATTTTTTATCTAAACCAATCAATTTCTTCTTCAAATTATCAAGAACAACGGCTACAATTAATAGTAAGGTGAAGTGAGGATTCTCTATAGAGAGTTGACTTGGGGATTACAAGAAGTAGTATATAGTTTGTACTTTTAATTATAGAGTTTTTACTTAGGATTTTCATTTTGTTTGTATAAGACATCTTATAAAATTTCCACCACAAAAATTATTTCCTTGAAGTAAAAATTGTAATTTTTATGTGGCTATCATTGGTTCTTGGTTAAAGACAATGGTGTGCCTTTCCTAAGCCACACACTAGTCAAGTGAGATGGCAAACTTACACTGCAAGTTTTATACGGTGTAAGAAACTACACATCAAAATTTTACCAAACAAGTAAGATAATATATCCGAAGAAATAGATATTGCTCGAAATTAAATTTCGGGTATGAAAATTTCATTTCTAACCATTTTTAACCTTAATCCTATCTTTTCTCAGTTCCGGACATCTTTTGGTTCTGATTATAGGGTTTCAGTGGTCTCGATGGGCCCACGGGGCCCATAAAGTCACAATTCACATCCCCCCCAAGTTATTCTTATTAGGACTAATTCTATTAGAATTCTAAAATTTTGAATAATAAAATTCAAATAAATTTTTTTGAATAACTTCGAATGCTACACCTACAATTGTTATTATTATTATTATTTTGAATAAAGGGTATCTATTGTTAAAAGTAACAACTAATCCCTCGAGGCATAAAGTTCAAGTTACAGGTCTTCTTTTTTGTTACAAAATCTTCTCCATACACTGTTCGAAATCAAACACCTAACTAGATATTTAAAGAGCCTAACTAGCTATCAACTATGTTAGATCTCATAATTGTACTAGGCCTCATGGTTTAGAAGGTATTGACAATATGACTTATTAACGTGCAACTTAAACATGAAATATAATATAACTATGCATAAGTGAAAGGTCCCTTGTTCATAGTTTTTTTTTTTCCCTTTTTCCTTGAAGGAATTGGATATTATTCATTCACTTAACTGGCTAACTACTCACAAGAGACTACATTGTTGGTTGAGAGAGTATTCCGCAAAGCATTTCCCACCTTTGGTGCCATAGGTGTGAAATAGGATCCAAAAATGTTGGACATTGCAAGCGCCATACCAGTTAGAAGTTAGAAATTTCATATGTAAGCACAAAAGCATCAAAGTAAAACTACTATATACGCACCAGTTAAGGATAATATTTGCCAGGAAGGAATATAGAAGAGGAGAGAAGAAAATTTAAAATTTCTGGAACATGACACACACAAGTAGTCATTCTACGGTTTTATGAGCCTTCAAATCCAGTTTCAAATATCTCACTTAAGTATCCAACTCAAACAGTTCAGAAAACAAAGTAATTCTCCCTTCTCTCATCCATTTACAAATGACAAGTGAAGAGAAACGGAGACAAGGGGGAGACCAACAAGGCATGGATTGTACCATGAACCATCCTTGCTGGTCTCACCACTAACTGAGCCAAGAATGAATTGCCTTGAGATTAACTCTGCATCAGAAGGGTGGTTTCCTCCAAGTTGGATGAGACCAAGCTCATCATCTTCTTCTGCACAATATTAACCTTATATAAGCCTTCAAACTTCACAGATATTCAAGAGTAAATCACTATAACACATGGATACTTTAAAATAGTCATTGCATCCGAATGATACATGTATCGTATCTAATATTTCACGGATACTTTTTTGATATTTCTAATTTCTAAGGATATTTTGACTAGTTTTTACTTTAGTTTCTTGAATTTTTATATCTATGTAAATGAAAATTCTATAACCATAAACAAGCAAGAACATTTTATTATGTTTACAACAATTTATGATGATACTGAAATCATTTCTCCACTGTATCCATGCTTAATAGGTAAGTCATTATTCTATGGGTATGTTTGGTTAAAGGGCAAAAATGGATGTAAACACATGGAACTCATCTGTGAAGATTTTCACCCCATTTTTACCCAACAACCAAACACGCCCTTTAACAAGGATTTTCTGGCATCTTACATTTGTGGTATGCATGAGGGAACCCACCAACTTGGAGGGAAGTGTTATTCAATAGCCCCATTTGGGGCTCCATGCATGTGCATGCTTTGCCTCTGTCCACCAAAGCACAGTCCCTCACTTTTTCCATTTGACTGTGAATGGTACAGTGATGACAGGCCATTGCCATCATGGTAACCAATGGTGAAACCCTGCACTTTTTGCATGCCCTGAACCATGGACTGCAATGCATCATGCCCGTCATTGTCGCCATGTAAATGTGCAGTGGCAGGCAAGCTGCCAGATACTGTTGAAGGGTTTGAGCTGTTGTTGTTGCATTCTTCTGGAGTGGCATTAGAATTGTTGCCTTCAAGCTTCTTTGTATTGAGAAAGCGACCCCCATTACCCCTTGCTCTTCTCATAGCATGAAGGTGACGGGATTCGTGAAGATATGGCTGCAAGAAATGAATGAAACACTTAGCAGTAACAAGTACTATGATCTATTCTACACTAATGAGAAGAAATGATAAATCTAAAATAGTTTGAATGCTAAACTTTCACACAAACATCTTACCAGTGTGAGAAATGAAGCCCCAATAAAACATTAGTCATATATTTCGCTCACTACATGACCATAATCATGGTTACAGAAACCACAAAGCTATACTCTGAACCAGTCCACTCAACTTGTTTTCAGATAACTAGATGGGTTAGAGTGTTCTACTACTCACAGTATTTCATTTAAACAATGGAAATTTTCCATCTAACCATCCACTCTATGCCTCCTCTTTTACTCTTAATTGTTAAACTTCAAAGCATTTTGATAAATGACATCCTTCACCATAATATCCACCGCTTGCCTTCTATCCCCAACCCAAAAAGAAATCAAAACTCTCCAGAGTTATTTTTGACCCAACAAAATTTGGGAGTTAAATTTCAGGACCTCAACAAAGATGAACATTAACTTTAGCCTGATGGATACACAAGTCTTGGCTTAAACAGAACAGACTCTTGTGGGTGCCCAGTAGTGAATAGCATAACCCTCTTTTCCAAATCCATAACCAAAATCTACAGTCAATGTTATCCCATCTTATTTTTCCATATGATAAAGAAGAATCTTCCCTCTAGCATAAGCCTATTCTATGATGTGCAAACTGTTTATGCAATAGTTAAATGATGGTAATAGTCTCAAAATGGATATTTTCCCCACCCCAAAAGAAATATGCAAAGGGATTGATTTTATTCTAAATGGAATATAGGGAGCATGATCCATATTTTATCCTCATAGACAAGACAACTTGATGATGCTTATAAACAATCATTCTATTTGCTTCCTCCTCAATTTTACTTAGCATTATATATGTATATGTTGATTCTGACTTAGTTAAAGAACAAGCCAGGAAGAGCATAAGTTGTAAGATAAAAAAGGGAAGAGAAATGTTTGATTAATGTAGGAATCAATCTATAATATATACACAAAGGACTTGGGATTCTAAAATCAAGGATGTAGGGTTCTAAAATTACTGAAGATTTTGAAATTAGTGAACTTGATGGCTTTAATATGTGTGGATGCATTCTAGAAATAAATTCCTGGAATTTCAGGACTCAGAATTTCAGAACTATTAAGGTCATCCCTCGGATAGTTTGCAAGCTAGTAGCAAGAAAACTATTACAAGGATCAGGGATTTATAAGAACTGAGCAGAGATGTTGTACATGCTTGCAGGCATACACTCTACATTTTTGTTTCTTCTTGTGCCTTCATAGATCAATGAAACTACCTGTTAAAGATACAAAAATGTTCAGGCACTTTCGCCTAACAACTTAAACTTTTAGGAAAGTTGGCTCTTGACACCACCTAATACATAAAACCTGACCCTCTTATAAAGAATACTTGGATTGTTATGATTCTCTTGACATTCAAAAGCCCTGAAATATTGTGAACACACAAATTCTGGACAGGACTCTGAAATACTGTCATTAATTTCTACAAATCATACTGATAGAATTGTTCATTTGGTTTCTTTTTCTTAGATATGGCCCTTTCAAGGGTTGCTATTCTAACTGACATCATAGGCATCTGATGATCTTGGTGAAGTTCAGAGTTTCTAGATTCTAGAGGTTTTCTTGGCATTTTAATCTATAAGATTTCTGCTGAACAATTAACATGGTTTGTTCAAATTTTAATATTGCATAGATGTCCAAATTGAGAATTTAGAAGACATTTATTTGAACCCTGTTGCTCGCAGCATCACAGAGAAACAAGCAGAGCAGAAATGAAATTAATTTCCATTTTCTTGTTGGACCTAGTAGAGAGAAAATAACCTAAGAAATTGGAATAATAGAACTAAATCAGCAATTCAGCATATAATTCAAGACACGGTGTTCAATTACCTAGATCTATATATATGAGGCATAATAAAAGCCATAACATGGAAAATAATGAACCAATTCAAGGCAAGTTTTTCCTACCCAACATATAGACTATGAATGTATAAACTTCCACCAAACTAGTAATAACTTACTGCTTTAACCGTATTTTAATTTCAGGATAATAGACCTCTTCCTCCTAGCTGTATCTCCCTTTTATAAACAAGTTAGATATAAACTATACCTTTCTAACTTTAATCACTTTCTTTTCAAGCTCAGCCTTAGCACGTGACTGTCTTCGCCTCAAAATACCATGGTACTGCTTTGCATTGACATAAACAGGCTCCTCTTCCATTTCAAGTGGCAAAGCCATTCTAGCATGATGCATTCCATAAAGCTGAGGGTTTATCTAGCATCATGCCAATAGCTGTTAGGACTAGAAGTAAATTAGCCATAAGTAGTATGGCATCTAAATGGTTTAACAAGAACATTAAAATATATAAAAAGCCTCAGGAAAAATAAAGGGGAAACTTAATGCAGAAGTCCATAAAGAGAAAGAAAACCATCCTAAAAGGAAACACAACCATCAAGGGCTTGGCTTACAGAATGAAAGGGAAAATAAAAAGAAACATTACTCTAAACTTAAAACCAATGGCATTTCCATGCTTATTGTTACTATTGATGAAATGCTTTACTTCAAAGTGAATAAGTGATTATCCATACCTTCTTGTTTACGTAATTATTGTTATATAACAACATTTTCTGGCAGAAATGAAGAGTAATGTTTTAATGTGTGAATAAGCCTACATGATGGCCAAATATATATGTACAGGGTATCTATTATCAACTCCAATGGAGTGAAAGAGAGTCAGCTCTGATCTAAATATATAACATGCGTGTGTGTGTTGGGGGGGGGGGGGGGAGGGAGACTTGTTCAAATGAGAACAATTTTCATAAACACTGTACAAAAACTTCTAGATAGCATACCATATTTTGTTGCCCATAAGGAGTCAAAATTCCACCATACTGTGCATCAAAATAAGGATGAGATGTTAAAACCTGCAATATATTGAGAAAGCCTATAAGCTTTATTTTTTAACCCAAAAATCTTATACAAACAACAAGATGCCAGCTTTTGTAAACCAAAAAAAAAAAATGAGATAAGAAAGTAGAGAAATAAAGGAAAAAAATTGACATAATATGGGAGAGATTTATGTGCTATAACAGTGTGTGGCAAAAAAAGTTCACCATGCTTACATATTTTTGAAAAATGTAGTTCTAAAGGTCTTACAATTGAATGACCAACATCCATCTGAGAATTTGGACCAAGGGGTTTGCCCATGGTAAATGGGATTGAGGACAAACCATGTTTGATGTTTTGGTTTTCTTTCGTAACATCCCCACCTGAGAACAATAAGAAAATTTCTCATAAATATCATATTCTAATACCATGCTAATGTATATGCAGAGACACATTTAGTTTCTGGTGAATCATGCAGTTCCCTTTCTAATTTATAGTTTCAATTGTACTTTTCTCCCAGACTTATGAAGTTAACAACATTCCCCCTGGTTTAGCATATTTTTAGAATGTCTCCTACAAATTTGAAAAGCATGTACACCGCAAGTAATTGTTTTTGACAAAATCCAACACAAAAGAAAAAATTACCAACCAAAATTCATCATTTGAGATAACGATTCCTAACATTGAGCACAATTAGAATATCATCTTAATATTTCCTTCCAAAAGTAACTTCTTGTAGATAAGTTTCTCTTAATTATGGGACATAACCCCTAATTTGAAAGGCATGGTGCTTCATTGCAAACAACCCTATTAAATGAGATTGAAACGTCCTATTTGGTTAGATAAACTGCAGTAGCAAGTTGCAACTGACCCGAATTTATGTCAACTCAGTTTATTAAAACTGATGAGAACTGATAAAACAAGCAGCACAAGCATGATACTAACTTCAAATAATATAAAAAAGATATTAAGTAGTTCTTAGGTGCTCTTAGAGCAAGATATTACTCTTGCTCTACTCTGTTCACCACTTGCCTTCTCGATTCCGTGGTAATTAAACCTACCGAAATGGGTGGTTGAGAAAATACAGGTGCGCCACAAAACCGATATGACAACCAATCAATGAATCAGAGCAAGAGCAATTGCTTGCTCCGAGAGAACATGATAGTTTTTTTTTTTTTTTTCACAAAGAGGAGAAGTAATACAATTACATTATCAAGCAAAAGTCAACAGACACCTGACTTATCTATTCCAGATAGTGAAGGAGAAACCATAGCCACCCCTTCATTGGTCTCTGATTGTGTGACTGTGACACCATTCATGACTGAACCATTTAGCTGATCCGCTGATGATGATTTGGAGGCATTTTCCCCCACACCACGCCACCAAGGCTGAGAGTAAATAGAAGACTGAAACTGAATCTGCTCAGTTTCAGGTTTCCCTGGCATCTTAACACAAGTTTCCCCTAGAAACCAAAGAAAGATACAACAAAAATTAAATATGCAAAATCACTGGATACACAAGAACATAGCCAAATTCCAAAAATTGGAAAAAAAAAAAAACAAAGAAATACTCTCAGGATTGAATAAACCTCAATCTGTTAACTCGATTGCAAAGCTTAGTGAAGGTAATGAAGTCAAGACTAAATTAAATGGCGAGAAAATGATTCTATAAGTAAAAAAAAAAAAAAAAAAGCGAATTTGAAGACTTACCCTTCACTCAGATAACCCAAAGCAACTTAAGATTGATCAAGCTTTGTTCTTGAGCTGGGAACTGGATTATTTATAGCCACCCTGAAAATTCTATATTGATTATTGACTTAGAACAAAGTGATGACCACTCTCTTTTCATTACTAGACTCTGAACTCAAAAATCAAAATTAACTTCCCCATGTTTTCTTACCAACCAAACATATACTGAAGAAAACTGAAAATTTCCCATTTCTTTCAAGCAATTATCATAGATAATTGAAAAAATAAAAAACACAGAACACCCTTTAGAACGTTCTGGTAAAAAATGAATCGGAGCTTGAGTCTTTGTGATTTAAGAGCAGATAAGCACTAATTTTTGTTTTTTGAAGAACTTACGATAGGAAGCTATGGTTTTCAGAACCTTAATTTACATTGAGCTAAGAACCATTCTCTCTCTCTCTATCTCTATCTCTGCAACCTTTGGACTTAGAAGAGACAATGGAGCATGATGCAGTGACGAGAATAAGAATTAAACTACTATGAATTATAAGGAAATAAAATAAGTTCTGTATGAGTTATAAGGAAGTAAAATAATGTTTTTGTTTTATTTAAAAAAAAAGATGCGAGAAATATATATGTTTTTTATTTATACTTCACGCAAAGGTCGTTGTCCATGTCTGATGTCTTCCCTTTGGAAGAAAACAAAAGGAAAATAAAAGAATGTAGCCTGAATTTACCTAATTAATTGAGTGTAATGCAAGAACAATCATGTGTTGACAAAAATGGCCATTTTGAAACTCCTTTTTCTCCAAATAGTATTATGCTATGTACCTTAAAAAAGACCATTGCTGAGGAATGGATCAAGCTTCATCCTTGTGTCACCTAGTTCAATGTAGAATATACAAGATGATATATAAATGAAGCATGCTGAAAAGAAAATATTAATTATATCAAGAAATTCATGCGTAAGTGCTTAAGTTTCATAATATTGTCTAGACTCTATATTGTTGTTTTATCACTATCATTACTATTATCATTTGTAATAATTTCCCGCACAATTCTACTTTCAGACGGCTATTAGATGAAATATTATCAAAATAATAGTATTATTAATTTTTTTATTTGTGAGTTTAATTTTATATGTATCAATGATGTAAAATATTGTTATATTATTATTTGATCATTTATTGTCATAATACTAACAAATATAGTTGGTTCTTATAGTTACTATTTAAAAAATTAAGCAAATAAAAAAATTGAACTAAATAATAATATAAATAAAATTTTTCAATGCATTAAAATTATACCCTTTAATATTTCATTAATAAATTCAAAAAAATTAAAATTTGAGCTACTTACAATTACAAAAGGGCAGCCCTGCTTTTATCCTATCAATGTTATATCTTTATGCCAGACTACTGAAATTGGAACGTAAGAGCCTATTTGACAAGAATGATAGAATAAGAGTCAGTAAAATAAAATATGATAGGATAATGTCTAATAGTATAAGATTTATATAGTGTTTAATGTAGCAGTGTATAATATAATATATTTTATTTTATTATCATTTATTTATAAATAATTCTAATATTATAAGTAAATAATAGAAAAATAAATTAATAAATTTTTTTTTAATTATTTAAATATTACTTTAAATATTATATTTATGTAAATATTTATTAATTAATTTATATTAAATTTTTTTGTTTATTTAAATATTTTATAACTATTTATTATTTTAACAAATTTCATAAATATAAAATATAGTCTTTTATATATCTTAAGATGTTCTATTTTTAATTATAATTATTTTAATTTTAGTTCTAATATTTTCATTTTGACGTCACTAACAAAATTTTTTATATCAATTTGATCCTAATAAATTTTTTGATATTACTTTAGCCTTAACATTTTTAATTTTGACATCTGTTCAGTCTTAATAATTTTTATTTCGACATCAAATAATTTTAGAAATATTTCGGCTGAAATAAAATATTTTTATTAATTAACGACCAAAATTAAAATTATCTTATCCTTCAAGTATTAATAATATGTTTAAGCCTTTATTCATTGATTATACGAGAAATTATAGTAGTAATTCACTAAACATAGAACTTTTTCACTTGTGTGGCATTTGACATAAGCTTAACAAGATTGCAAACAAACCAAATCGCCACTCAAATAGATTGTCACTTTTAACATTTCTTGTAATATAATACTACTATATGATATGCATAGGGAATAGGTAATAAAATTGTTTTTGCACATTAATATATTTGGTGACAAGAAAAAAATTAATATATTAAAAATATTATTAGGTAATACATACTTATTATTATTATTATTATTATTATTATTATTATTATAATCAATAATAACCTTAATAGTACTTTAATTTATAATTAATATTACTAACTTCATCATTATTAATATTGATCCAGATATAATCTTTCGTAGTTCTAGGTCACGGATATTAAATTACTTTACTAGGCTAACCTAATTTTATCATTCATATATATAAAAAAAAGGTACTTTTACTGTGTTTAAAAAAGAAAAAAAAGTTGTTGTTCTTTGAAAAAAAAAAGGAAAAACTAAATACACCTTTTGGTCTTTTCGAAATCAGGTTTTAAATATCACCCAATATATATTTTTGAAGAACCAATATAGAGATTTATTTAAAAAATTCACCATATTTGGTGATGTATTATTAAGATGACCAGGCGAAACTTGCTTATTATCAAAATTAAATCAGGATAATGCTTGAGTTAGTGCCTTAAATTATATACTTGCATCATTTTGATTTTTGAAATTTAGAAATTAACATTTTAGTCATTGATATTGTAAAATGTGAATTAAATTAGTCCATTATTTTATTTTTTATTACTTTATCTTCACTTTTTTGCTAAAGTGTTATGTTAATTGACATAACTGATGATAAATTGATATTTTACTTAATGACATTCTATTTCGTCTCAAAACTCAGAAGTGATATGATTGAATAATATGTTGAAACTATTAGCATATATTGAATATGTTTACCATATTACTTATATTTTGAATTCTTATTATAGCCTTGAGCTATACTTAATTCCATGAAATTTAATTGACAAAGATTAATTCTTTTACATATTTGTTTGTGCTTCCAAAAAGAAACAGAAGCAAACAAATAATAAGTTTTTTTTGCTTTATTTTAAAAGCAGATCCTATATGCTTCTAGTAGAAATAAAAACAGTAGAAGAGATAGAATGATCTTGGTTAATTTTTAAAATTACTTAAATTCTAAATTTATCCTCACAAATTTTATGAAATGTCAAAAAATAACATTCCACTAAATTACTCTCACCCCTCACCCTGCTTTCACTATCACAACTGCACCCATTTCTTCCCTAGTACTACTCCTCTTGGTTCTCTCTTGATTTTCAAAATGTAAGTTTTTACTTAATTCTTCCATCTATATATATATATAATGGATCATTGTTTTCTTTCACTCGCTGTTAACGAGTTCCTTTACGAAATCAAGAGCTATGAAATCAACAAATCTCGTTCGCGTGCATGCGTCAAAGTAATAACGTTTTTAATTTTTTTTTACCTAGACGTGATTTCGTTATTGAATTGCTCACCTATTTGTTCCATTAAAAAGATTTGATACTCGGTACGTAATCAAAGCGTAGGCACAGAAATATCAAATATCTGCATATTTGCTTATGGATAATCTTGATTACTTTTAAATTTTTCAATAATAACTCCTACATCTAGTTTATCAAAACATTTTAACAATTTCTTATTCTACTAAAAGACACTTCTATAATTTTATCCAAACGTATAAAAATTTCTATTTCTATTTCAACTTCTGAAGAATTTGAAAAAGTACCTCACCCAAAATTTTAACCAAACAAGCCCAATGTGAAATATCAGTAAAAATGTGATTGCACAACAACACAAAAATAATTAAGGATAAATGTGACTCTTATTTTGTAAATTTTAAGAATAAAAAATTAATTTCTAAATATCATGACCAAAATAACTCAAGCATACAAAACCCCTCAAAAGAGAGAAAGAGAGTAATCACTAATGGCTTGTTTAGTGGTTGGGCATAGGCGAGGGTTAACACTACGCTGCTACAATAGCCTTCCTTTTGGCAACTGGGAAAGCAGAGTAGAGAAGAGCATTTGGCTGTGCTGCTGTGTGATCCTTAATGATTAGACACTCTCATATCGTATCATATGCTCCCTCTGTTTATGCAATTCCTCATGTGTATTGTTTGTGTTCGTTCAATTCGATTCGATGCACCTTCCAATTCACATATTCTCTCCAAGTTTTATTGAGTAAGCATATGCTTTCAAATTGTAAACATACATGGCCTTCTCAGGCTATGTGATGAGATGATAATCATTTTCCCAGTTTTATTTAGAACCTTGCTTGTATTTTATTCTCTCCTTTAATTTCTTGGCTCTCTCTAGCCATGTTTTTCACCATACACTCCCCCGGGGCGCGACAAATAGGGGTCGGATGTAGTGTTAAGTGTTAAGCAGATTACACTCCCAAAAGAAACCAAGTTCATCCCTTGATAAAGATAATTATTGAGGTATGTTTGGTTGGGGAATAAAAATAAGAGTAAAATTTTCCCTAATACTCCTCAATTGAATAGACTATAATAGGAAGGTCTTAGTCAAAGGGTTAGTCTAAAGGCAATGTCACATGTTAAAGACCTAAATATGTATATATCTACATCAGTTTTTTGACCTTTTTTTACTTTTGATTTTTGTTATGGTACCCAAAGGGTATCGTACTGTTTTAAATTTAAGGGTAATGATTTTCTATTTTTTTAGGTATCATGTCATGATTGCAAACATGTGCGAGAACATGTTAAGAGATAGAAAGGACGAAGATAGTAGAGATGGAGCAGATATTAGAGACAGAGAAAACTGTGTTTGGTAGCGATGTACAAGACATAATTATTGATGAAAATATGAAGAAAATTAGGTTATATTTTATGTAAAATTTAAAAACGAGAACGGAAAATATGGAGTACGAAATGTTTAAAAGGATATTCTCGGAGAAAAATATTTCAAATTTGTGTCCTAGAGACATGTCTTTAGTATCTCTCCTTTTAGGAGGGACATGAATTGGCCCAAAAAATGTCAAGGGACAAAGACAATTTTAAGACTTTTGTCTATGTCCGCTATTATGTGTTCCCCCTCCCCCGAAACTACAAGTATCCTCTTACTAAAGGCAATCATGTTTGAGATGGATAGAAGTACTACAACGACAAAGTTTTCCCTCCCAAGTTTTAATGCAAATGCATTTCCAGAGCTCGAATTAGAGTCTTCTACCTATGCCAGAACAATTCTTACTAGTTGATCTATGCACATGTCGATCATCGATTGTAGTTTTTTGATATAATATAAATAGAAAACTACCGTTTTAAGTATTTTCTTTATAAAATTATAAAAATTAGACATACAATGAAAATAGTTTGTAGGATTGTAACTAATCGATGGAAGATGAAAACAATAATATATATATATATATATATATATATATATATATATATATATATATATATATATTTTGTAGAATTAGACATTTCCATATTTTCTCTCTTGTTATTTTATTGAAAAAAATTGAAAAGATATATTTATATATAGATTATAAATTTTAATGATTGTCTCAAAAAAGATTGTACGAGCAATGGAAGTCATCGACTACAACTATGCTTTAATTTCTTCGCATGATAGCAAAGAAAATTTTTATCTCCCCCCCCCCATCCCGCTAGTTTTCACCCGCGTTGCAATTTGCAAAGCAAATATTATTTCCTATCTCTTTTCTTTTCTTCCTATTTCTTTCATTTTAGAGGAAGCATAGTATAACATCTAATTATATATTGTTATAAGTTTAACTTTTATACCCTTACAATGTGTCAACTAATAAAAATGTAAGATAATATCAAATCATATTGGATAGTTATTATATTGTAGGTGTTACCTTGTATGAGTTAACACTTTTTTTGAACTTTTATTCAGTGAACGTGCAAAAGTATTTTATATTGTTAGTGTATAGAAATTAAAGTCTTATATTATATAATCACTTAATGATATATATGGATTAATGACTTAAATATATTTTTAGTTCCTATAAATATAGTTCATTTTGAATTTAGTTTCTCTAAAAATTATTTTTCGTTTTTAGTCCCTTCTTTTCCTCAATTGTGTTTTAAGTGTAGGTAGAAAAGCACATGAGAATATTATCAAGCGCTGAGCTTAAAGTGCAGTAGAAACAACATTAGATATTTTAGAAATTAACTTTCTGAAACACAACGTTAGTAATAGGTAAGTTGAAAAAATAAATTTCAGACAGATACTAAATAATAAAACTTGGACAATGAAAGTAAAAGGATAAGAGAGAAGAAAATACTGCACATATATTTTATACTGGATCGGCCAATCTGTCTACATTTAGTACTCAATAATCATTGAATTTCAGTAACTCTTCCTCAACCGGAGAAAGAAAAAACCAGATAGTCTTTGCAATAGCCTTCCCAAGTTATAACCTATGACTACTAGAGAACCTCTACTATCACAAACCAAGTAGTTATTCACTAGCCTCTCCAAGTTGAACCTAGTATTCTATGATAAGCTTTTCCAAGCTAAACCAAGTAGTCTTTAATCAGTCTTTCCAAGCTAAACCGTGACCAGTAAACCACCTTTACTGTCATGTTGCAAGTAGTCTTTAACTAGCCTTTCCAAGTTAACTCACACTGATCACTACTAGATTGAGAATACAAAGGTTTGTATTTGGCCTTGCAACTTAAACAAACCTATACTCAATTTTCCTTAAAATATACAATGAATGACCTAGGATAACTTGAATGACTTCTTTCTTGGAAGAATATATAAACTATTGAGGAACATAGAAAGAAGATTTCAATAGAAAAGGAAATTGATTACAAGATAAAATGAATTTTATAAGAGATGATGAGAAATTTTCACAGAGTTTCAGCACTTGTGCAGTGTCAAATCTTCTTCTTTTGAAAGCACATCATTTTTATTCATAGATGATCTTCATTTATGACTGTTGGTCTTGATCAGTTCTCCAAGTGACAAGTGTTGATCATCTGTTTGTGTCTTGGAAATGCAATCTAGAAAAGTAGCTTAACTGTTTGTCAGATCTGCTGTAGAAGCCATTGTAAAGTTGTGGTTTCTGATGACCTTTCAGGAATTACTTTTTACTTACTGAACGTAGAATTTGAACTCTTCCTTCTAGAGGTTAGGGTAGTTGACTAAGTTGACAGAAGAAATAGCACACCAGTCTGTCACTGGGTTTGATTTTAAACTTGAATTTCAAATTTCCCTCCTTTTCTTGTATAGCAAACTGTTTCACTGTTATGTGAGCTTTTTGAGGTGCGAAATCAGTTCCATGATGAACAAATGATATACTAATCTTCAATTAGAGAAAGTATATGATTAAAACAATTGCGATGATGATGATTGAAGGTTGTAGAACATCTTTGCTTTAGAATTGGCTTGATATTTTCATTCCACGAGTACTTTCTAAAGTCATTTTCTACTTTCTGAACATAAAACTTATGGGACCATATTTGTTATACTAGTTTAATATAGAATTGATGATATATGTAATTGTAAGAGACTTTTATGGTTGTTTCAATGAATTCTAGAATTGGTTTATGTATTCGTTATTGGTTTATATTCATATATGATGTTTAGAGAAAAGACTAGAACTGCGGTTTAAACCATGTTATTTCGAATGTGATATTGAGTTTTCTAGTTATAAAGAGCTTGATAGTTTGAACCATGTTTTAGATAATCAATCAACATGATTTTAGACCTTGAATCTTCATGAGATTCAAAACAGTTGACGGTTACATACTTTATGGAGGTATGAAATCACAAATGTCCACAAAGGGTGATCCCTTTGGCATGATTTCATAGCTATAGTTATGCTAAGGTCAGACTGTTAAAATAAGATAGATTCAAAGCTCATAGAGAATTAAAAAGGTTTAAAGAAGTTCAATTTACATGGATTTATTTAGTTGGTTCAGATGGTTGTTATAGAGAAATAGTCAATGAGTTAATGGTTGGAATTGATTTATTAACTTTGGTACCAAGTAACCTGGGCCAGAGATATCATCGAATTTATTGTCACACTGGGGACGGCGATATGTAATGCCCAATTGTGACCAGAGACTTATATACAGTGTTTTGTTACATCACAAACATTGTGCGTAACCAGAGTAGAGATTATTGTTTCTCTAAGAGCTACTATATTATGAGCTTATCTAATTTCAAGTATGAAAGTGAATTGAGAGTATTGTTTTGAGTTTGTAAAATGATTATTTGAATATGTATATTTGAATATGTGTATATATATATATGTACACTTGATTGTGTGAGACTTTTGAGTGTTATTAATGTTATTACGATTTTATGCATAGTTTCTTTGGTATCCCATGAAAGAGGTTTTAAGTGAGAGCACACTTACTGAGTTTTTGAATAAAAACCCACCCCTCTCTTCTCTATTTCCCTTTACAAATATAGAAGCGGCTGTGGGTCCTTCATAGCCACCATTGTCTCAACAGCATTAGAGTTTTAGTGGTGAGTTTCACTTGGGTGAAGTGTTTATTGTTTTGATCTAGAGTGCTCCAGTACATTTACAGGCAGGATCACAGACTGTAGGGCATACCATATAATCCATGCATATCATGAAGACATCATGAGTTGTATTTATAGAACTTTACCCTCCATGGTTATTTTGTATAAACAGACTCTGTGTATTTTGTTAATATTAAAGTTTCAGACTTTAGAGATTGATTATAAGACTTTTACTACTAATTTGATGAGTTAACAACAAATGATTTATATGTAGAAAATGAAATTTTATTTTAAATAAGCTACAAATATCATGTTTACAGAGTATCCCAGGTAACTAGGCTTATGTAGGAACGAGATTTCTCACGTGCCAGTCATGTGCCTAAGTCGGGTTGTAACAGTTCTACAGCTAACATTAAGGACTAAAGAAAGATTTTTAAGATATCTATAAAGATGATAAATAAAACTTTCAATATTTGTAAAGACTAAAATGTATATTCTAGACTACTTATAAAGGGTCCTTTTTTGGCATATGAGATTTGGTTAATGTATTTACATTAATATAGTGTTTTGGAAAAAAAAAATTCACACAATGTGGTGTTTTCAGTATAGAATCCACTAATTATAGATTTAACACTGAATCCGCCAAAGGTAAATTCAGTGTACAAAAATTAACATTTAATTCGCCAAAGACAGATTCAATATAAAACGAAAATAATACATAATCTGCCACATATGCAAACACCATATACAAGTAAATTTTCCTATTATTTCGTATTATTGTAAATCACTTATCAAAACACCATATACAAATTATTTTTCCACTTATAAATACCAAAATTTAGAGTTTAGAACAAAAAAAAAAAATCAAAATAATAAAAGTATATTTAAGCCAAAATTAATTTATTTGTACTAATATAGAATACCTCCTGTTTCATACACAAAGTAAAAAAGTGTAATATGTGTAAAGGCAAGGGAAAGCTCGACATATGCTCAATGTTATTATTATTATTATCATTGCCTTTGGTGAAGCTCAATATCATATTCAATTTCAAAAGCAACATTCTTTCGCCCTTACCAACAAGAATTGCATTGTGGCAACAATGATACAGTGAGTTAACCTAACTAAGACAAGTTCTTATTGTTTTCCCTTTTGTTCATGTCACGAGCCAACCCGAGAACGTAACCAATATGTAAGGAATCCCACCCCCACGTAAGCCTTCTAGGTAACATCTCTCTCTAAATGCATAATTTATCGTAATTCATACTCAAAATATGATTTTCTTTTAAACCATTATCATTTTTTCCATTTAAAACATGATATTTGAATTCATAAAACTGAAACCTTTAACATATACAGTTCTATAACATCTTGATCACAATCTGAAATTCTATTTAACACTTGAAAACTGATTTGTAACTACATAGTTAATCTGTTATATAATCTTGATCAAAATCTGTAATAGAAATTCATACTTAAATTATAAAAAATATGTGGGTATACATAGACTTTGAAAATAACTACAATATCTGAAAATACATGCATAGCTTGGATCCTGCCTGCACATATACTGAAGCACTCTATTCTAACATAATTCTAATATAGGTCTTACTGTAGAGTAAAGCTCACAACTAGAACAACTGCTTCTATTATGCCACGACCCGACTTGGAAACGTGACCAGCACGTAAGAAATCACATTCCCACGTAAGCCTCGTGACCTGTATCATCTTCGTATTCACATTCAAATTATGAAAAGCCCATAAAACAGTTCCTTTAATTACCTACTTTTGAAATTATATTCATAAATCTAAAATATCTTAGAAACTTTCAAAGGCTAATATCATAATATCACAAAATATGCATGGAATCCTTTACATATAAAGTGTCTATGAAAAACATAGATTATACAGTCCAAATAATATCCTATATGCAAGACTATGCAAAATGTAACCATGTCCTACAGTCCGAGATCCTACCTCTGTTAGACACCTCACCTAATGAGCTCAGCAATTGAAATCTAATGTTGTTGGGAGGAAGATGGTGTGGAAGTACCCTTAGTAGCTACAGTATCTGTAAAATATGATAATAAATAGAGGGGTAAGTTTTGCAACTAAAACTTAGTGAGTGAGTCTTCATCTGGAACCCCTTTCATGGGACACTAAGGCTTTGTTTGTGAGATGGGATTAAGAGGGGAAGGGAAGGAAAGGAAAGGCTTTGAGTGGTTAGATTGTGTATGTGAGTTTTTTCAATTGAGGAAGGAGGTGTTTGAAGGATTTTTAAAATCCTCTCAAATTCTTCATTCACCCTATTTTTTAGTTCCTCCATTTTGGGGGGTTTTTAGTTAGATATCAATTGAAATTACCATTTTATCCTTATAAGTTTTTATCAATTTTCAAAAAAAAAAAAGCCCAGTCCATTTCCTGAAGATGGCGTCGACACTTTCCTCCTCCACTCCTCCGCCGCCGCTGCCACTTCTCTGCCGTCACCCCCAATGCTTTCTTCGCAGCAGTACCCTCCACCGTCGTCACGCTCCACTCCACACTCAACTTGCTCGATGCGTAGCACTCCGTCATTGTCGAACTCTCATCCACGCTCCTCCGAGATTCAACCTCCGAAATTCACGCCGTCGCCACAAGCTCAACTGCTGTGATTTGCATTGCTCCGTCGCGGCCATAGCTTGCATCGTTTCATTCTTCTGTCATGCCTCTCTTCTTCGATTCGGGATTCCTTTTTGAAACACGCACTTCCTTGGTCTTCCTCTCTGAAACAACATGTATAAGGTCTTTCTTGCGATTGTGGTGGGGGAGTTGGTGGTTCTCTGGTTTGGGTCTTTGGCAAGGGTCTAAGATGCCACTTGATTTGTTTTTCAGTACTTCATACTTTTTGAGATGTTGTCTTTTTACTGTCTTCTATATTGTTTTTTGATTCACGGTGGAAGACGATGGGGCGTGTGGATTGCGTAGCGGCGTCGGCGGTGGAGAAGCTCTGGATCTGGAACAGGTTGAAGCTTGGGTCGCTGGCTCTATCATCGTTGCCACTGCAGATGCCGTTGGTGGTTAGCAGCCTTGGAGGAGGTTGGCTCCACAGCATCATGGCAGGGCGGCTGGGAAACTTCCAAGGAGTCATGTGGCGGTTGTCGTCCCCTTCGCTGCTTGATGCGACGACATTTTGGGTTTAGAATTGAGAAAGTTTAACTAATTTTTTTTTGAATAATTAAATATTACAAGAAAGGGTAAAATTGTAAAAATAGACTACAAATCTCCCAATTCCCTTCCTCCTATATATATTGCACTCCCAAATTAATGGAGGATTAATCCTATAAACTCCTTCCTTTCCCCACCTTTCCTTTCTCTCCAATGTCTTCCCTTCCCTTTCCCTCTAAAGTCCCAAACAAAGCCTAAGAGAAGATACACGACACCAGAATAATAGTAATAGTAACAAAGTATCAAAGCATTCCATAATATAATCAAGTTATCAAATCTTAGCTTTCTATAACCCAACCTAACAGTATCCTAATAGAGAAACAATAATCTCTGCTCTGGTTACACACAATGTCTGTGACATAACACAACTCTGAATATAAATTTCTAGTCATATTTAGGTGTTACGTATTGCTGTCCCTAGTATGACAATAAATTCTCTATTATCTCTGGCCATGGGCTACTTGGTACCAAGGTTAACGGATTAATCGTCATTAACACACAACCTATTTCTCTATAGTTACTGCTAGCTCAACTAAAAATCTCACTCTATTCTCTGTCATTCATTAGGTCTTCTATCCTAGGGTATATATATCAATATGCAGTACCAGAATCATATAAGCATATAATCAACTCCAAACAATTAAATTAATAATGCAACTATACAAAACTCAGCCTTAACAATGGATGTCCCATGGTTTTCAAGAAAACACGTCTTCTTATTAAAACCAATAGTTCATAACACAGCATTTCATAGAAATCCTAGTAGTTCACAAAACAAACTCTAAAATCATATATAATCTCATGTTTTATGTGAACATAGATATAATAATTAACATAGAAGTTACAAATGTGAACTCACTCACCTGGAGTGATAGAAGATGAGGGTCCTATGCTGATAGAGTTTCCCAAAGCAGGAACGGCACCAATATCTTAAAGCCTTAGAAGTGGAAGATTGAAGTTGATTGTAAGAGAAAATGGAAGAAATAGAGTTTAGGAGTGAATTAGGGGTGGAGAGCAAAGTTTCTCGTGTTTTTAGGGGGCGAAGTCGTGTTTTGATGTTTTGAATCCCGAAATGGGGTTTTTATTGAAATTTTGAGCGTTGCAGCGCTCATCAGAGCACATAATTTTGTTAATTGACACCGCTTTACTGTTTCAGGACCGAGCACTGTTGCGCTCTCCCGAATGGTTTTCTTACTTATTTGGAAAATATAAATGTAAATAAGGAAATGCCTTTATTTATTTTACTTTCCATTAACTTTAAAACATAAATATAAATAAGGAAATATCCCCCCTTTGTATTCAAATAAAATATAAAAAAAATTAAATCCCAACAAATCAAAATCCAAATTTCGAGTTTTAGTTCAAATTCAAAAATTCTTACAATTTTATAAATTTGTAGGCTAAAAACGAAATGTGTAAAGGTTCCATAAAATTCATTAAAAGTCACTCTTAAACTTATTTTTCTCTAGGGAACAATTACCGGGACTTTGGTCCTAAGAATATAGTTCTATTATATAGCCCTCTAAGAACGTGTAGGGTCCAAAATCAGGACCCGGAATAACAGGTAAGGGTAACCGGCACCCTGAGTGGTTTGAAAAATTTTTTCTAACCTTTTTATTTAAACTAGGGTATTACATACTAGAGCGGTAACTGAACGATAACTGCATCTACAACAGTGAGGAGGAAGGGAAATGGGTGAGTCAATGGATTTAGTGAGTGGATTCTCACCCATCACCCACATGGGACAACTAAAGGACCACATTATAATAATACATACAATATGGAAATGCAAGTAATTATATAATAGTAATATTTACATGCATGTCATTTGATCCTTGTTTTAACTATATAAAATTCTAGCTTTAAAGAAAATTAACTTAAACCAAATTCATATTCTATAAGCATTCTCTTTTGGGTTTTTCCTTTTAAGGACTCTATCATGTGGTATATTTGAATCATAAAAGCCTGCCTCCATGGTTGCTTGATACCACCTCCATGGTAACCAGGTATGCCAAGGTTAAAGACTTATAAGATTGCCTCCATGGCCACTTGGTATACTACCTCCTTGGCAGCTAAGTATACCAAGGTTAATATTTCATAAGACTGCTTCCATGACAGCTTAGTATGGTAGTTAGCTATACCAAGGTTAATAACTTTTAAACATGAATCGTAACTCTGGTTTAATCAACCTCATCGTATATAACTCAACTGGAAAGGAATAAAACCAACAATGCTGAAATTCTATACTTCTTAGTTTCATGAAAACTCGTAAAAACTTGTAGTACTTTGAGAGCTTTGAATTCATGTAACTCTAATAGTTTTAATTCAACATAACGGTAGCTATGAAATCATGTACGAGGGATCACTCAGTTGTAGACATTGTGATTTCCAAAGCCTAAATGGTATGTAGCCACCAACTGTCATGAATCATATGAAGATTCGTACTCTAAAATCTTTTGATTGAGTGTCTAAATCATCTCTCAAATTAACATATTTTCAAAACTAAGAAACCCAATATTGTACATCAAAACTAATAGGATTCAAAATCATGAAAACTCTGAAATCATCATAACATATGGATTCAAAATGCTAAATCATACTCTACTCTTGGCTTGTCCATAATAAATTAACTTGATATTCTAAAAGCTCTCTGAAATCTCTTCAAAACGTAGCAATAACATAAAACCATAAAGCGCATTTGACGACTTTAGTGAACTTGCTAAATCATGTATTCTCTAATGAATTCTCTTCAAAACATATAAAACATTTTTTTTCATGGCATGCAACAATCCAATCATGGTCTCATAGTTTTCTAAATCACATTTTTCATGCTATAGTCAAAATCATAATCTTTGCTAGCTTGTCATAACTTGTAAAATCCTATTCTATACATATTTTCATCTCTAATTTTATGCTTAACAATCGTCATGCACCAAACATACTTATAATGACTGAAAATAAGGTCGTGAGTTTGAACCCATTCACCGTTTGGAGTCGTCGCATGTGGGTGTTACTAACTTGACCTTAGAAGCTTGCAATGACACCAACAATTGCCTTAGAGCAATATAGACTCGTGATCAATCTCTATCAACATCTAGATAACTCTAAAAAAAACTCTAACAACATTGGGGAGCACCACCATTTGACTACAATGGAGAACAAAGACAACCCATACTCTAAAGCATTGAAGGAATAAGAGAAAGAGAGCATAAACCAACAATAAACATATACCTTGAAGCTTGAAGGAAGTAAATTTGAGTAGGGTTGGGAGTAGAGGGGAGGAAGAGAGGATTTGGGGGTTAGGGTTTGGGTTTCTAGTGCCCAAAACACGGCTAGAAAGGTTTATATAAGGGTGGGGAGCTCACTAATCGAAATTGTGTCGTTTTGTACTATACTAACATTGGGGGTCTTCGCTGCAGCAAACCTACTTGGCATCCTACTCACAGTGAGAAAAGCTCATTGCAACGAACATGTATGTACTGAAAAATATAGACTTAAGCAAAACAGATGATTTTTTGCAATCCCGAGATTTTCGGGGTCTCAAAAGGTTGTGTTAAGCTTAACTAAGGACACATGGACCCGAGGCATCACTGTTTGAACATTGTAGTAAGGAATGAGGTTACTTGATACAAATATGGAGATTTGAGATGAAGTGGTGAGATAAGAATATGAATGGTGCTGAGCTCTGAGTTCTTGGACTTCTAGGACATGGGTGAAAAGGGTGGAGTACCTGGAAGGACTTTGATGCCAAGTCAATTTCATTCTTATATGGTTCATGGTTCTAGATTAGAATGCATTCCTGACTCTGCGATACGAGTTCCTATTTAATATAGGTTCTCACAGCTCTAAGACTATTATTGGGAGAATGAAAATAGGGGTAGTGGTAATGAATAACAAGGCTAAAATTAGGTGATCATTATTTGGAAGTAACTTTAGGATGGAGAATGATATGACTAGTAAAGGACAATGTGTCCCTCCCTTGCCACTCAAAACTAAGCTTTTTTCACCTTTCAAATTGGGGGGTCAAGGAGAAAATGAAAGCAACTTCCAAATAAGGGAGTGATATAGTTTCTTTCACTCTTTTTCTCAAATTTCTCTTCCATTCTATATGTTATTAGCTACTCTATTCCATCATTTACAAAATTCCCAATCATAACTTAATATTCCCATACTACCTTTAAAAGAGAGCGGAACATTGAAGTCCAGGCCCATGACCCTTAACACTTTTAATTACCAAAAAATCTAACCTTGTACAAGGGTGAAAAAATAAACTAAAAGTATGTTTGGTGAAAGAGTAAAAAATGGAGGTAAATTTTCCATGAATAATATTTATGTGTAATTTTATACATAAAGTTCATCTACAAAAATTTACATCTTATTTTTACCCCAATCAAACATATCCTAAAGTGTAATCAGTACTATTAAGTAAAATTATATAATTTTAATTTATATGTATAAATAGTATAACATAATTTTATAATATCAATTAATTCAATTTCATCATAGTAATTAATCATAGAAAATAATTGCTCAGGATCATGTCTATGCGCCAATATTTATTGTTGATGAAATTCTATTGATTAAAAATTATTCGCCCAATTCATATATAAAACATAAACTGAAAATCAAATAATATCTAAAAATAATTTCCGTCTGGACAATAAAAAATAGTCAAATTCTGTCTAGGATGGGAATGACAGTCGTGCCTAATTATGGCAGCTGGGTACGATTCAGAGAGTGTCGCAAGTATAAACCATGCACATGGGCCACACCAAAAACCTGTTGTCACGTGTCAACTCTGCGTTCAATTCGATCCAGTCTAACATGAAGATACCTAAAATGCAAAGTTTTAAAATTTAAGAGCGTGTAATCTATCTTTTGAAAATATAAAAATAGGAAAAGTCTAAAAAAAGCTCTTTTAATTTTCACTCATATGTATTTTAATTCTGATATTTTAAACGTATGTAAAATAATTTTTAAATTTTTTTGTTAAGTATATCATTTAATTAAATTTTTCTTTTTATATGACTTTTTAAATAATGAAGTGAAAAGTACTATTTATTTTTTTTTTCATATTAATAATATATTCTAATTAAATCCAAATATTAATAGGTGTTTATTTTTTGATATTAAAAGTCTAAACAGATCCATAACTTTTTATCTATCTATACTTTTATTCTATTATTTTTCTAATATGAGATGTTTCCTAATAAAATTGGAGAACTTATACATCTAATTTTTCATTAAAAAATAAATATTTATTATTGAATTATAATAATGTGTATATATAAAAATTTTAAAAATTATTTTATATGTCTTTAAAGTAACATGAAGAAAGGCCGCGAACCAAACTTAAAGGGATCTTCTAAACTTTTTTCTGTAAAAATTTATTTTTCTGATATAATTTTTTTTCAAGTTTTCAAACAGCATCCTAAGAATGGGACATTGATTGGATAAATTATTTAATTATTTGGGAGCATTCGCCACCTAACTATCGTTGGCGTATTGACGGGGCATTCACCGTTTGCGGAGAGAGGGTGTTGGCGTTTTGTCGTTTTGTCGTTTTGTCCTCAAAAGCAGTGAAACGATGTGTGAAGTTCACCTAGCGGGAAACAAGTGCATGAGCCACGAGGCACGTGTTAGTTGCAAGCCCCATTCCTCAGTGGTGGGTTTTGAGTAAGCTTGAAAGAAACACATGGCAAGAGTTCAGGTCGCTCTAGCTGAGTCACGGTGCTACTTGAGCTGTCATGCAAGATCTTGTGTCGGATTTAAGTACCATTTGAAGCACATATATAATATATATTCTTGTTTTTTTATACATATATAATATATATTTGTTGAAGTGAGCATACATACACCTAGCATTTGGCTATTTGCTCTCCTTTAGTGTGCCCATTGCTCTCTCGGATCGCTTAAATAAGTTTATATGTTTAATTAACATGTCTAATTTGTAAACACTACTCTATTTTTTTTTATGGTTTTTCTTTCCTACCCATGAGATATCAATACCATTTTTTTATAATTAATGATTTTAATTTAATAAATTTTAGAAACTTAAATTAGGAGAACATGTGCATCATTTTCATAAATAACTAAAAAGTATTGATATCCTTAAATTTTAAAAAGGTATCAGAAAAATTTTCTATTTTATTCATACACTATTTTTTATACACTAGTACTATATAGTACTTTTATATTTTCAATAAAAATTTCATTGAAATAATAAATCATAACGAATAATTATTTTAGTAGTAATTTATCATTTAAATTCGGAGGGAAGGAGACAAGGAATGTCATGCCCTTCATTTTTTCATATATGTACTAGTATAGTGCTTGTGCCTTGCACAAGAAATTGTAATACTGCTGAAGTCCATAAAATTATATATATATCTATATATTATAAAATATTTTGAAAATATAAAAATAACCATTTGATAATAGATAAATGGAGAAGGTGGCAAATCAGAAAGTGTCAATAAGGTAAAGAGCAAAATGAAATTGCAGTTTGAATTTTGATCTTTTGCGGAGGTGGTTATAGAGCAAAATGCAATATTCTGATGGGCTCTGAAAAATAAATATGCAGCAGAGGGTAGAGGGCATTTGCCTTTTGACAAGAAAAATAAAAGGAATGGGAAAGAAAAATAGAAGATGAGAACATGATAAAAACGAGAAAGAGAATGAGAAAAAGTAATCGATGATGGTTGAGATATATCAGATGTTTCTTTTGCGATATTCAAAATCCATTATTATTGTTAATTTTTTAAAATCAATTTTATGGAAAAAATAATGAAGTTGAAAGGCCATTTTAGCGAAATGTTGTTATGGCAAACGCTGAAATTGTTTCGTCTTAAATTTTTTCTTGCCAAGTGTTGCAAGAAGAATGCTGCTATTATCCATCTTTTGCGGAAATAAGGAGATGGAGGGTGTGGTAACTATTGAAATACTCAATATCCCTCTTATTGCTAATTGTTTTGAATTAATTTTATAAAAAAAAAATAATGAAGTTGGAAAGGCCATTTTAACCAAATGCTATTATAGCATGTGCTAAAATTGTTTGGGCAGGAAATTTTTTTTGTTGAGTATTGTAAGAAGAAAGCTGCTATTATCCCTCTTTTATAGAAATAAGAAGATAGAGGGTCTGGTGAACATTAGGTTACTCAATATCCCTCATTATTGTCAATTGTTTTAAATTAATTTTATCAAAAAATAATTAAGTTGGAAAGGCCATTTTAGTCAAATGTTATTATGGCACATGCTAAAATTATTTGGGCATGAAATTTTTTTTGTCAAGTGTTACAAGAAGAAAGCTATTATTATCCATCTTTCACAAAAATAAAGAGATTAGATAGCTCAATTTTAAGAGGCTAATTAATTTAACTTTTCATATTTTATAAATTAAATATATAATTAACCATATATTATGATATTATATTTTGAATAACTATTATTATAAGAATGAAATATTTCTAATAATATATATAATTAAGCATTAATTAATAACTCATCTCATTTAATTTTTCCTTTAAGTGAGAAAAATATTTTTATTGGAAGTGAGAGAAGTAAATTTGAATTGTATAACCTTATGTAGATGATAATATTAAAAATTATTTGAAAATCATTTGAACACTGAGCTTCAATGGATTAAACAAAATGAGCTTCCTATAATATTCGTGATAATTTTAGGGCCACCAATATATTATCAATGAGTAGTTATTATTTAACCGTGAGCGTCACTTCTTTTAAATATATATTTTATTCTGTTATAAAATTATTGATGTGAGTTAATTTTAACCATTAATTAATTCCTATAAAGTATCATTATCTTTAAAGAGTTGAGAATGTCTGATCGAGAAACCTTGGCAACAAAAGTTGCTTTAAAAGTAAATTTGACATGTGTTAGTCCGCTGGGGACTGTAGAGCAGGTGAGCTACAAGACCATTCATGCTTTACTAATTAATTACTAATTAAGCAAAATCAATTCCTTGTGTTGTTAATTCATTCAACCAATTACTGTTTTATTTTGGCGCCGCAAATCTAACTTGTGGCTGAGAAATCACAAATACTAGGAACGGAAAGTTGATAGCTACTTTGTCTCTAATTAACTGTGCATCTTCTAAAACATTGATGAGATACTCATGTATTCTTTATTAATAATCGTTCTTAAGAAGTTATGTAATTTTAATATATTAAAATATTAATATATTTGAATATAATTATAATAAAATATATTAATTTTTTAATATATTAAAATCACACAGTTTTTTTAGAATAAATATTAATAAAAAACAGAGGTACTAATTTATTAAGCAAAGTCAGTGCCTTGTGAATTGATACAACGAAATGAAGACGAATCGTGTTTTGTTTCAGTGCCGCAAATCGAACTAGTGGCTGAGAAATCATAAATACTCAAGATAATATCGCAATCCTTATGGACTTTCAAGTTTCATTTATGGCTTACGGTTGAGTCCAAAACTCTGCAAAAGTTGCTCCTTTGCGAGCTACAAATCACTTTGCGTGTGACAAATGGGTTTTTATTATAAGTTTTAAAAAAGTTGGTGGGATAATGGCACATTTCCTAAGATAATCCCATAATTGGGACAATTTTTTAACCCAGAAAGTTTGGCTGTTCTTTTGTCTCAGAAGAAGTCAAAGACAGCAATGCAATAAAGCATCTAGAAGACAGCAAAACAGCACATAAGTATAGAGACAGAAATGATAAATGATAATTCATAAGTCCTGTTAATTAATATTTGTGAAAATCTCTTAATTCAAAATTTTGCTCAGATGTGTAAAAAACCGTTCACGTCACGGTAAATGAAATTTTGGATTAGAAATATTAGTATTAGGTTATTGTTAGCAAGATATGTCAATGATTCCACGTGCATACGTAATCAACTATATGGAGGGTTAGGAATAATTAGGTTTTTGTGAGCTCTTAGCTCCTTCCAATGTTCAGATTTTTTTAATCGCTTTTGGACTGTTTTTAGGAGTCAACAGGTGAATGTGAATAGAGTGTAATTTCGTCGTAATATTAATTAAGGATGCCTTGATTCAAAGTTCAAATTAAAAAAAGCACTTTCATGGTATGATTTTCTTAAAGAAAAAAAAACTAAAATAACTTTTTTAGGTAAATATTAATATTATTTTTAATACCTAATTAATCATAAATTTTTTTTTGTACAGATCTTTTATTTAAAAATGTCATGATCGATCCTAGGCCATAAGCAGTGCATAATGGACACGTATTGTATGCAAGTCTAACTCACCAAGCACACAAAAAAATAAGACAACTGCCCCCTCCTTCTCGGGAAATGGACATTACCCCAAGTGGGCCAGCCTGGTTAAACGTACATTAACACCAACTTCCTTCAACATCTTGTACCAAGAGTTCAAGACTACACGCATAGCATAATCTACTAATGACACTAACCGCAACCAAACTATTTACAACATAACATGGGATTCATTTGCTCCAAAAGTAATCATTACACACTTATTTTATTTTATAAATATTGAATTTAATCAATTCAATTATTTAGTTATGTGATATTATATGGATGATTAAGCATGTCAAATTTCAAAAAAAATTGGGCAATAATAGATATATAATCTATTAATCAATATTTATTTATATTTTTAAAAACATATTACCTGTCAAAGTAAAGTATTATGATTAAATGTTAAATTATTTTTAAATTGTATTGAATTTTATTTACTTGATGTACTTAATCAAAACTTTAAATTCAATATTTAGATTGATAAGATTTCATGTTAAAAAAAAAATTATTGGGTGAAGTAAGTATACTATGACTTAATTTTGGAGTAAATGGATCTCCACTCTTAAAACATATATGTGTTTCAAACAAAAGGAAAATCGGCCACGTAAATATAACCCAACATAACAAACTCGAAACACACACCCACATGACACAACCCGGAACCATAGGGAGTCTCCTGTCTTTACATTATGAAGTAGCAGCCTCTAATGCGATGCAAGCGTATCGGTATCCTGAGGTGAACCTATGTTTGAAAATAAATAAATGTAACAAGGTAAGATTCTATAAAAACTTAATGAGATGCAAGGTATACATAATCCACACAATACATAAATAGTCAATAAAAAATAGGAAGAATTGCACTTTACCCCTTAATTATAGGTTGTATGCACGTTATCCCTAAAACTTTAAAAATATGCAAATCGACCCCCTAGTGTTTCCTTAATGTGCATATCGACCCTTCTATTGATTTTTTTTTCCATCTGTTGACAAAAAAAACAAATTCAAGAAAATTTAGGATATTAAGTTGCACGTTATTTATTAGTATAGGGCTTAGGTTGCTCTTGACCTAAAGTTTGATGGAGTATAGTGTACCTAGTTTTCATTAATAATAAGCAAAAAATTGACAAAGAGCTAAAGTTCATATTTAGAAGATATTAAGGTGTCGATTTTATAGTTTTAAAGTTTTGGGGGCAAAGTTTTGCCTATAGTTCATAGGTATATAATATGTGTGCATGTATACATATATTATGAATATTTTGCAATCTTATTATCAATGTTATAAGTCTTTTAAATGACATTCCAAGATCCCAGCCCCACGATAATTTTATTCTCTGAACATGACAAAACATCCTAATAGCATGACCCTATGATGATGTCATGATTCCTGTTCTATAGTTTTGAAGCTAACCAAGAGCCTAGCCCCGTGGTGTGGCATTTATCTATGATCTTTTCTTCTTTATTCCAATCAATTCACATTTTTGATAAAATGCCATAATTTGACAATCCATTATCCAAATCAATCATTGATATATATATATATATATATATACACACACACAACTAGCACACAAAATTAATGATTATGAACCTCATTTACTATATTCTTAGCCCGCAAAGAGGAAATCTAACAATCCATGAGCAAGAAGCTGAGCTATTAACCTCTAGGACAACCTAACACCGTAAGCATGACAAGAACAAATTTTGTGAGCCAAAATTACTCATGGAGTGACAACTTTTATCTTAGAGGTACAAAATTCTTGAAAATACACACCCTAAGTTTTCTAGGGTGCACACAAAATCCCCTATGAAAACCCAAATCTGAAAATGGAGAAGGAAAAATGGTAAATCCTTACCAAGGTGTAAGGAGATATATTTGAGGGCACTAGGTGCACTCCTAATGCTCTCCTTCAAGCTCTAGATGCACCAACACTACTATTGGAGTTAGAGGCGAAGTTTGGAGGATGGAGATGATATGTTTGAAGATGAGTAGAATGGATGGAAATTGTGTTTTAGAGGTTGGGCAAGATGAAGTTTAAGTGTGGAGTTGTAGATTTTGGAGAGGGGAGGAGAAGGTTTTCGGTTAGAAGGGGAGATAAAGAGTATTACATAAAATGAGATCTATATAAGTCCATTAGTTTAGTTAGTTAAGTTCAATTACAATTGTAACTTATTCTGTTATCATTTAGTTGATCTTAGCTCTTGTATAAATACCAACACTCAAGTCTAACCATCATTCATTTAGTACATCTCAAAATATTCAGATCACAAACTCTCAACTCTTTCTTTTTCTCTGTGCTTAAGCTTCTCTCTCATCCTTGGCCTTGATACCTACATGGTTTCAGAGAGCAGGATTGCATCAATGGTACCACAAGATTCATCAACAAGCTCACAAAATGTTGAGATTGTTCAGACATTCTCAAATCCGATAGCAATGAAGTTAGATGATGAGAATTATCTCCCATGGAAGGAGTAGATTAAACCCACAATTGAAGGACATGATCTACTTGAGCATGTAACTAGAGCTGGAATTCCATAGAAGTAGGCTTCTGAAGCAAATTGAGATATGTAACAACCCATACACCTTACATTTGCTTTGGGGCCTCATCCCTTTCATGGGTTTGCTCTTTCCCCCTCATGGGAGAAAACTCATCTACATGAGAGAGGTATCCACACCCTTGTAAAGCATGCTTTGATCTCCTTCCCAACTAATATGGAACTCGCTCCACCCCCTTATAGGAGCCCAACATCCTTGTTGGTACACTGATCCCAGGACTGGCTTTGATACCATCATTAACATCCTAAACACCCGACATGCAAATATTGTCCACTTTGGGGCCGGGGCCTTGTGCCACTCACAGGTTTGCTCTTTCCCCCTCATAGGGGAAAACATGTTTGCATCGGGGATATTTCACCACCCTTATGATTAAGGTATGTTTCATGCTCCTCCCAACTGATGTGGGACTCGCTCTAGTATATAATATCTCAAGTCCACTTGTTCCTAGAAAGGTCTAGTACAGCCTTAGGGTCTCCCGGGACTAGTATGACATGGGGGAGGAATTACGATCGCTATAGTAGTACTCCTTGATGTTAGAACAGTATAAAATTATTTAGTTTCAATTAATGACACCATCTGCCATATGAAAATCCACTTACACGTGTTTTTGGGCTAGAATTTGAAATCCCTAACCCTCCCAAGCATAACTCCTCCCTTCACTCTCATCTTCCATCAATCCTACCTCCCATAAGCTTCAAGGTATGAGATTAATGCTAGATTATTGTCACGACCCGATTTGGGAAGGTGACTGGCACACGAGAAATCCCATCCCCACATAAGCCTTTTAGGTGACGTGTCTCTCTAAATGCACAAAATAGTGTAACATCATGCTTACAATAAAATTTCCTCCCAAATCCTTGTCATTTTCTTTAATTAAAACATAATATTTAAATCTATAAAACTGAAGTATTCACATATATAAATCTAAAACATTTTTGTCATGCTCTGAAATCTAGTTAAGACTTGAAAACTGAATCATAAATTCATTATCATTAGCTTATCACATAAGTAATACCTGGTGTACACGTATCAATAGATAAGTTTCGGGTGATTTTAAGGTCCCCCGGGACCCACCCATGTTATCAGGTTCGGGTATTTTTGCTAAGTTTGGAACCCTACATCTCAATGGAGGGCTATATGTTAGAGCCATTTTCTTGGGATTAAAAGTCCCGGTAATTGCTCTCTAGATGGATATGAATTGAAGAGCGATTTTTAATAAATTTTAGAAAACCTCTAGATATTTCATTTCTAGCCCCCAAGTTTAGAAAATTGCCGGAATTTTGAATTTTGAACTAAAACTCAAAAATGAGATTTTGATTGGTTGGGATTTTGATTTTTTTGATATTTTATTTGAATCCAAATGGGGGGTATTTCCTTATTTATATTTATGTTTTAAAGTTAATAACCATGACAGTAATGTGTCTGGTGTTATATCAGTATAAGACATATCAGAAAAATGTTACTGATATGAGCTGAAGCCATGACAACAACATGTTGCTGTCCACGACCGGGTTTCATGCAAGCAAAGCTATTAGTTTTGCTGTCCACGGCTGAAGTTTCATAGAGGTTGTGCTGTTGGACCTTGTTGTCACAGTTAGGCTTCTTGTCCCACCGTGGTGTTCCGCCCACCCCCAGTAGCTAATTTGCTATCCACGGCTAGAGAGTTTGTTGTCCACGGCTAGGAATTTTTAGAGAAATAGTGCTAGTGCATGATGACAGCAAAATGACAGCAAAGTGCTTGATGACAACAGTATTTTGCTGTCATAGAGTTCTTTTCACAGCTGTGAAGGAGTTTCAATAGCTGTGAAGGGGTTCCCACAGCTGGGAAAGAGTTCCCACAGCTGAGAATGAGTTCTCACAGCTGAGAATGAGTTTCCAAAACTGAGAATGAGTTTCCACGGCTAGGAATATAATTCCATAGCTGTGACAAGTTTGTCACAACTGAGGCCATAAGTGCACAGTAATCTGTAAGTCACAGTACCCCCATATTAAAAACGCGAATGAAGGGTTAAAACTTTTCCCCATCATTTTCCTTCCATTTTCCTTCAAACCAGAAACCATCCCCTATATTTTTCTCTCTTTTTCTTCAACCCCATTTCTACCTAGCTCCCATAAGTCATCAAAGTGAGTATATATTACAAGATCTTGTCTCCATTTTTGTCATTCTTGCATATTCTCGAAATGGGCATTTTTATTTCCCTCTTTTTGTCAAGTGGGGGTGCTCCCCCAATATTGTTAGGGCTAGATTAGAGTCATTTAGATGTTGATAAATTTTAATATTGAGTTTATTGGTTATTTTAGTCGACGTGGTGCCTCTCCCTGCTCTCCGAAGCTCAGTTAGAGTTAACGTAGTGTCTCCCTCCCCTCCAGGTGAGTGGGTTCAGATCCTATGGCCTTTATATTGGTCATTAGAGTTAGTTTCTTTAAATCATAACATGATTTTCTTGATTTTAGATAATAACTTAAGAGATTTGATTTTATGATTGGTTATCGAAATTATTGGAAGAGCTTATTTTCAACATGAGCATGAAATATTTATTTTAATATAAACTTATGGGACCATTATTGATAAAAATGATTTTATCAAAGAGCTAGAATATGAGTGTGACTTGATTTAGAGACTTTATAAATTTTCCTCATTGATGCTAAGATTTATTTAATTATATATTATGGAGTTTTATGCTTAGAGAAAAGCTTAGAGCAGAGATTTAGAGAAAATAACATATTTTATAAATTAGAGACTAGATGATAACTATAGAGAAACAGACAGTGAATTAACGGCTGAGCCGATCGTTAACCTTGGTACCAAGTTGTCCAAAAGGACAATCTCACAGAGCAAAGAATGGAACCTAGTTAGGTGTCCAATTTGGATCCCTGAAGGACCGCAGAGATTAGAGAAATTGTTATGTCATGGTTGACATGCATAACCAGAGAAATTATATTTTGTTATGCGAGGCATAACAAGAGATTTTTGTTTCTCTAATAGATTTATGTTATTTATACTTTACCAAAGAAATTTTACTTTTATTCCTTTATGACGTCATGTATATGAAAATGATTAGAGTTAACATACTAACCAGTTTTGATGATTTTTATGTGTATATATATTTATCCTTGTTGTTGTCCCATGAGGGGGTTATGGGTGAGGACCTACTCACTGAGTTTTAGATGAAACTCACCTCTCTCCCTTTTCCATTTTAGATACATTAGCTGCTATGGGTCCTTCTCAGCCACCTCCTCCCCAGCAGTAGAGTTTTCAGTTGGTGAGCTTCACTCGGAGTGAAGTATCTTTTGCATTTTGTTTAGTTATAGAGTGCTCCAGTGTATATTGCGGGTAGGGTCCCGGACCATAGAGAGATTTGCATTAATTCATTATCATTATTTTATATATACATGATTATGGTTTTTATAGACTTATTGTATAGAGAACAACTCATGTATTTTGTATCACAGAGATAGATTTAGAGTTTAAATATTTTATGTTATTGATAAAGAACACGATTTCAAAGAGTTAAAGTTTTATTAGAGATGAAATGATATTTATTATTTAGAATTTATTATTAAATTATGCATATAGAGAGACTCAGGGGTCACGAGACTTACATGGAGATGGGATTCCTCACATGCCGGTCACGTTCCTAAGTCGGGTCGTGACAATCTCTAAGCATAGTCTATATTTCAAAATACATGCTTGAGCTCTGAAAACATAACATAAATTATTCAAATTTTGAAATCTCATACATAATCCAAAAATAAGCATAATATCTCAAAATATATATATGTGGCTCAGATCCTGTTTGCAAAACTACTGGTGCCCTCTAAAATAACAGAAACCTAACTAAGCCTTGCATCAAAATAGGGATCACCACTAAAAGCAACTGAGTCTACAAAGCTAAAGGCAGAAGGACACCCATACCTGCAACTATGAGAAGAAGGGAGATGGGTGAGTTAACGGACTCTGTGAGTGAGCTCTCACCCATCACCTACAAGAGACAACCAAGAATATACAATAAATAATATACATGTAACAATCATAAACCATTTGATAGTTTAATACATAGCTAACTAGGAAAACACTTTTCATTTTATAAATTTTCAACAATCATTTCTAACTCATAATCAAACATGAAATCTTTTTTAATTGAGGATGCGGCAGAGTATCGGGAAACAATATGCTGAATATAATAAATACATCTATAATAATAAAATCTGAAAAATTGTAAACTGTAAAGTGATACTCTCTCTTTGGCGAATCAGAGTTCCTGCTGAATTTGTAATAGTCCCTGTCGAACAAGCTGTGGGCACCTAATTAGGTCCCGTTTTCTGTAATTGTTGGGGGCGAAACTGTCCTTTAATGGATAACTTAGTACCAAGATTAACGATTTCTTAACAGCCATTAACTAACTGTATATTTCCTTATCTCTACCGGCTAAACTAGTTTCACAAAAAGAAAACCATAGTTAAAAAGTGGGTACTTTGTCCTTGGCGAAACAGAGCCCCTAAATTCTTAGTACTCTAAAAGTTCTGAACTCATATAATTCTAACAATCTGACTTTAGCATAACCGTGGCTATGAAAATCGAGCCCAAGGGTTCACCACTTGTAGGCATCTCGATTTCAAGCCCACAGAATATGTATCTAGTAGTTGATACAAATCATACTGAATTTTGTACCTCTTGATATCATAAAATTGAAGTTCTAAATTCATTTCTTATGCTAACATAATTTCATATGCTTGAAAATGCTAAAATCATAATTAAATCACTGGCATCCATCTTCATAATAACTCTAAAACTATAACCACATATTTAATTAAAAGCTAAATCATACTTTATTCAACATAGGTCAATTTAATATTTCAATGAAACTATTTATGAAATTCCAAGTCATAAAGCATAGCAATACCATAAATCCACAATATATATATTGACATTTCGATAAACACATTTAAATCATATATTCTTTTCTCAATGATCATTCCAAGAGTATATAAAACATTTTTATAACATTCATCAATTCAATCAATGGTCCCATGGTTTTCTAAAAACATATTTCTTTCATGTTATTATCATAAATTGTAATTTTTCTAGTTAGATATAATCATGTAAAATAATGTTCTATATTTTTTTTAATCTCAAATTCCATATTTCACAATCATAATGTAAGAAATATAATTATAATGTGGAAACTAAGGCTATGAGATCAAACCCACTCACTTGGAGGGGGAGGAAGAGATGACGTCAACACCAATTGAGCTCTAGTGAGCCGGGAGGACACCGATGTCGACTGTAATAATCATAAAAACTCTAGAGTAATATCTAATAACATCTAGATAGCTCTAAAACAACCCTAACAATATTGGGGAGCACTTCCACGTGACAACAATGAAAGAAACAACAAAGCCTAAACCATGGAACATGAAGGAAGGAGATAAAGGAAGCATAAACCAACAACCAAACTCTCCTTGAAGCTTGGAGGTGGTGGATTTGATGGAGGATGAGAGTGGATGGGGAAAAGATCACTTTAGGGGGTTAGGGTTTAAGTTTCTGCTTCTGGGAACAGAAAAACCCAAGTTGGGGTATATATAGGGCTCATAAAATGAAACTACGTTGTTTCTGATACTGTTTTGATATGGGATGCTCACTACAATGAATCTGGAGAATCAACAACTCGCTGCAACGAACATATCTCGTTACAGCGAGCCTCTTAGCCTGCCTACTTGCTGCAGTGAGAATAACTCGCTGTAGCGAGAGCTGTTCTGCAGAATCTTGTAGCAACAGTACCCAACTGCATCTGGGTTGTTTCAGCACTCACTTATTTACATTTACTAATTTTAAGTTAATATCCACATTTATTTTACTCTCCATTAACTTTAAAACATAAATGTAAATAAGGAAATACCCCCTATTTGGATTCAAATTTTGGAATTTTCACGATTTCCTAAACTTGGGGGCTAAAAATGAAACATCTAGAGGTTTCCTAAAATTCATTAAAAATCACTCTTCAGTTTGTTTTCCTTTGGAGAGCAATTACTGGAACTTTTGATCCCAAGAAAATGGCTCTAACATATAGCCCTCCAAGGAGGTATAGGGTCTAGACTTAGCAAAATCCAGGATCTGACAGCATGGGTAGGTCCCGGGGGACCTTGAGGCTGTACTGAGCTGATCTACTGACACGTGTACACCGGGTATTACAATCTTCCCCCTCAAAAAATTTGGTCCCCAAATCTAAATTGAGGTAATTGGAAGTTTAAAGAGTTGGAATACTTAACCCACATGAGATTTCAAGGATGGGCCTGAATGCCCAGAACATTCTAACATGATACTCGGCTATATTAGCTAATACTTTAGGAGACAATACCATTTTGAAGGCCACTACTCTAGTACTCTAGCTGCGGATGCCAATTGTCACGTTTGGGTGGCTCCGCCACTAAGGGCAACTCTTTCCCATCAAGGCAACAACAGCTTTCATCATGAAACTTATACCGGGCGACTCCACCTCTAAGGGTAGCTCTTTCCACAATGCAAGTCCTCGGGGAAAAACTATGCTCCGCTGCCTCGTGTACTCGAGAGCTCTCGAAGATAGGGGCTAAACGTCACTCATGTCCTTGCTTTGGTTCTCTTTCTTTTGTCTGATATATATACTGATACTAGGGGATTCCCAATCCTCGGTTCCTGAACTTTCCCACTCTCTATACGCGTGTCATGCTAAACGTTCAAATGCCTATACTTCTAATGTGCATTCAAGCATTACATCGATCATACACCACATATCAATCAACAACTTCCAATCATATTTGCACATAGTACAAGTTCATACAATAGAGGAAAACAACATGCTTCTTCTTACTTTACCAAGCCCATTAACTTCTTATTATTGCGTTACCAAGTTGCAACTTAACGTCATAATTTCATTTAAGTCCCTTTTATCCAACTTACATGCATGGGTTAAGGGAAAAGAGCATGCATCTTACACACATGAGCTCCTCGACTTCATCATACAAAATATCTACATTCATTATATGAAACTATCCCTTTCAAGTCACTTTAATCATACTCATGCACTGCCAACTTAAGTAAAACTATCATGCAAACACATGAGACTCTATATCATGTTACACTATTTTTTTAAAAACATTTCATCATGAATTAGACTATTCACTATGGCCATAAAACAAACTGCCTAAGAAACTTGTTCCCCAATATCTTAAATCTCATTCAAGTAAAACATGTTTCCAAATTTTCTCCTTCCATAAAGCAACTAATCATGGTAATGCAGGGTTAAAAAAAATTCTTTGAGAAAATCCTTTCCCCTAGAATTTGCAAAACTTTGGCCAAGAGCCTCAAGTATTCATGAAAAAAAAAATCCGTTCAAAGGTACTAACATAGTTCTCAAATCACATGTGAAACTCATAAAACATATGAAATCCATGCACTAAGGCTCTGTATGTCATACAATGCGCAAGTGTTCTCTAGTTCAATTCTTAGCCTATGAGTTCATACTAATCATCCACGTGCTTGTTTCACTCAATTGCAATTATAGTACTCCTTTCTAACATGAAAAGCTTATTACGTTCAAGTTAATCCTTTCTCTAAAGGTGTTCCTTAATCTAGTTTATAGTGTCACATACAGCCATTCTACTCCATCCTTGAAAGCTACAATTATTATAGCAGAATAAATCCTTAGGGCATTGATAAAAGCTTTTATCATTAAATTCATATGAATTCTAGTATGAGCAAGAAAATATTTATAGCCTACAACACTTTGCGTGTGGTTAGAAGAGAAACAACTAGCAGCAAGTGAAGTAATCAAATGCAATTAACATGCACAATGGTCCATTACATGTTCAAAACTAAATTAGCATTTCCTATCATGTTATCATGTTATTCACATACTAGGCATGTATACTATACTCATATCATGCAAATGCACTTTTAGAAACAATTCATGCATAAGATTCATGGCATCAACTCACTTAAAATATTCCAACATATCACAACCAATCATCATTCCTATTAGAGGTCTACATGAGTAACTTTTGGTTTCATCATAACTCTACCTACTAACTCTGGGTCACTCGCTTGCGACCCTCCACCAGCTGTGGTGGCTCCATCATTCTCGGTTGTGGGGTGGAAAGGCGATACATGGGCATTAGGTTTCTCTAGCCTCTGACTTGTCATTTCTTGTAGTAGCGAGCAATCCTTCTTCTTGTGCCCCCTTTGTTCGCATCCGTAGCACATGAATGTACCAAGTAAGCACTGGCCTCCATGGTGCCTTCCACACATCTCACAAGCTGGGTGTGACCATCGGCTTCGCACCAAACGATGCCCTTCGGGCTGGTTGTTCCTTTGGTTCCTAGGTTGGGCCACAGCAAGGCGCATCGGAGAGGGCGCTAAGGAGGTGGCATATCACACCTAAGGAAAAGTGAAAACTTAATATCAGATCAGGAGTTCCAAGAATGACAGAGACTCTAACTGAACCTAGACATAACTAACTCTTCCTATAGGCCTCAAATAACATCACGTTAGTGCAAATGGCCATGGTTCCATTCACATAAACGTCACGCTATTTGTGGACACTTGCTCCAGTACTATATAGGGAAACCTAATGCTCTGATACCACTTTATCATGACCCGATTTAGGAAAGTGACCGGTACGTGAGCCTTTGGGTGACATATCTCTCTAAATGTACAAAATAGTATAACATCATGCTCACAATAAAATTTCCTTCCAAATCCTTGTCATTTTCTCTAATTAAAACATAATATTTAAATCCATAAAACTAAAGTATTCACATATATAAATCTAAAACATTTTTGTCATGCTCTGAAATCTAGTTAGGACTTGAAAACTGAATCATAAATTCATTATCATTAGCTTGTCACATAAATCTCTAAGCATAGTCTATATTTCAAAATACATGCTTGAGCTCTGAAAACATAACATAAATGATTCAACTTTTGAAATCTCATACATAATCTAAAAATAAACATAATATCTCAAAATATATATGTGTGGCTCGGATTCTGCTTGCAAAACTACTGGAGCCCTCTAAACTAATAAAAACCTAACTAGTCCTTGCATCAAAATAAGGCTAACCATTGGGAGAAACTAAGTTTACAGAGCTGGAGGCAGAAGGACACATGTACCTGCAACTATGAGAGGAAGGGAGAGGGATAAGTCAACAAACTCAGTGAGTGAACTCTTACCCATCACCCACATGGGACAACCAAGAATATATAATAAATAATATACATGCAACAATCATAAAACATTTGATAGTTTAATACATAGCTAACTAGGAAAACACTTTTCATTCTATAAATTTTCAACAATAATTTCTAACTTATAATCAAACATGAAATCCTTTTTAATTGAGGGTGCGGCAGAGCATCAAGAAACAATATGCTGAATATAATACATACATCTATAATAATAAAAGCTGTAAAATTGTAAACTGTAAAGTGATACTCTATCTCTGGCGAATTAGAGTTCCTACTGAATCTGTAATAGTCCTTGTCGAACAAGTTGTGGGCACCTAACTAGGTCCCATTTTCTGTAATTGCTGGGGGAAAAACTATCCTTTAACAGACAACTTGGTACCAAGATTAACGATCTCTTAATAGCCATCAACGAACTGTCTGTTTCCTTATCTCTACTGGCTAAAATAGTTTGACAAAAAGAAAACCATAACTAAAAAGTGGGTACTCTGTCCCTGGCGAAGCAGAGCCCCTAAATTCTTAGTACTCTAAGAGTTTTGAACTCATATAACTCTAACAATTTGACTTTAGGATAACTGTGCCTATGAAAATCGAGCCCAAGGGTTCACCACTTGTAGGCATCTAGATTTTAAGCCCACAGAATATGTATTTGGCAGTTGCTAAGAATCATACTGAATTCTATATCCCTTGGTACCATAAAACTGAAATTCTAAATTCATTTCTTATGCTAACATAATTCCATATGCTTGAAAATGCTAAAATCATAATTAAATCACTGGCATCACATCGTCGTAATAACTCTAAAGCTATAACCACATATTTAATTAAAAGCTAAATCATACTTTTTTCAACATAGCTCAATTTAATATTTCAACGAAACTATTTATGAAATTCCAAGTCATAAAGCATAGCAATACCGTAAATCCACAATACATATTTGACATTTTGATAAACATCTTTAAATCATATATTCTTTCTCAATGATCATTCCAAGAGTATATAAAACATTTTCATAACATTTATCAATTCGATTCATGGTCCCATGGCTTTCTAAAAACACATTTCTTTCATGCTATCATCATAAATCGTAATTTTTCTAGTTAGATATAATCATGTAAAATAATGCTTTATACTTTTTCTTATCTCAAATTCCATATTTCACAATCATAATGCAAGAAATATAATTATAATATGGAAACTAAGACTATGATATTAGACCCACTCACCTGAAGGGGGAGGAAGAGATAGCGTCAACACCAACTGAGCTCTGGGGAGCTGAAAGGACACCAATGTCGACTATAATAATCATAAAAACTATAGGTTAATCTCTAATAACATATAGATAGCTTTAAAACAACCCTAATAATTTTGGGGGAGCACCCCCACTTGACAATAATGAGAGAAACAACAAAGCCTAAACCATGGAACATGAAAGGAAGAAGACAAAGGAAGAATAAACCAACAACCAAACTCACCTTGAAGCTTGGAGGAGGTGGATTTGATGGAGGATGAGAATGGAAGGGGACGAGATCACTTTATGGGGGTTAAGGTTTGAGTTTCTGCTTCTGGGAAGAGAAAAACCCGAGTTGGGGTATATATAGGGCTCATTAAATGAAACTGCGTTGTTTCTGATGCTGTTCTGATATGGGGTGCTCGCTGCAATGAACCTGGAGAATCAACAACTCGCTACAGTGAACGTATCTCACCACAGCGAGCCTCTTGGCTCGCTTCGCATCGCAAATGAGGGTCGTTTCTATAGAATCTTGCAGCAACAGCATTCAACTGCATTTGGGTTGTCTCGGCACTCACTTATTTACATTTATTAATTTTAAGTTAATATCCCCATTTATTTTACTCTCCATTAACTTTAAAACATAAATGTAAATAAGGAAATACCCCCCATTTGAATTCAAATTTTGGAATTCTCACGATTTCCTAAACTTGGGGGCTAAAAAATGAAACATCTAGAGGTTTCCTAAAATTCATTAAAAATCACTCTTCAGTTTGTTTTCCTTTGGAGAGCAATAATCAGGACTTTTGATCTCAAGAAAATGGCTCTAACATATAGCCCTTCAAAGAGGTGTAGGGTCCAGACTTAGTGAAATCCAGGACCCGACAGCATGGGTGGGTCCCGGGGGACTTGTACTGAGCTGATATACTGACACGTGTACACTGGGTATTACGATTATGCTTTATTTCTTCTTTTTCCTCTATATTCTTGGGTTGGGTGTTATAGTTTCTCATTGTTGTTAAGTTTGGGTACTTCCTTAGTGTTCTTAGAGTTGATTTAGAGTTATCATAGATTTCTCATGGATTTCTTTGCTTCAATGGCAGACATTGGTGCCATTCTCACTCCTCAAAGCTCTCTAGGTGTTGGCACTTCACATTTCACCCCTCCATGTGAGTGGGTTTGATTTTATGGCCTTAATTTGGTCATTATAAATACATTTTCTAGCATTCTTAAGAATTTAAGAATTTAAATTTGAACTTCAACAAATTCAAAGTTGATCTTTGGCAAATTTAAAGTTGAAATTTGACATGATATGAAACCTTTATGTATTTTTACAAGAACTAGAAAACACATTTTGGAGTTCCTCATGCAAATCATTGATTTCAAACATACGTGGGACCATTGAATTTCAATTGTTATTATGTGGTTTATTTTCATGATTTTAGACTTGATTTACGACGATGAGATTTAGCAACATTTTATTTAGATTTTGAAAGTGGAATGATACATGATGGCTAAGTGATGTAGAACCTAGATTTGTAGAATCCCTTTTTAAATTACAACATGATTTTAGAATAAGGAGTTACTGAGAGAAATAAAGTTGTCAGTTAATGACAATCAATTTGTTAATGTTGGTATACCAAGCTACCCACAAGGGACACAGTTTACGAGAGACTGTTGAATATTAGCTAGGCAGTCTTGTTCATGAGGAACTAAGCATTGCCTTATGATTACGTAGTATTTTGTCTCTTTGTGATTCCCTAGAAGAATATTTATGTTTTCCTATGCTTTATTAGAAACCAAGCTATTATTATTATTATTATCATCATTATTAGGGATAAATGCATTTTATCCTCTTAAACTTTAGGTAATATGCAATTTACATCCTAACCTTTCAAAATGTGCATTGCAACACCTTGAATTTTCCAAATTGTGCAAAATACCCCTCGGTATAATTTTGGCTACTAACGAAGGTACAATTTATTGGTATTTAACCTCCCTAATGGTGGTTTTAATTTGTGCAACCTGACACCATATCTGTGAATACTATGTGCAATTAGTCCCCTTGATTTCTTTTATTGTGTGCAACCTGGCACTCTGCTATGACTTAAAGTATTGCACTGTTTGAAAATTAGAATTTTTTTGCATAGTTTGGAAAGCTTAGGGGTATCATAATGCACATTTTGAAAAGTCATGCTGTAAATTGCATATGACCTAAAATTTAGGGGGGGTAAAATGCATTTAATTATTATTATTATTATTATTATTTTGTTTTATGGATGGAAATTATTTGAGCTTTGCATTATTATTTACATAATTTCCTTGCTGTCCCATGTATGATTGTGGGTGAATATCCACTTACTGAGTTTTAAGATAAAACTCACATATCCTTTCTTTTCCCCTTACAGATATAATCACTGCTTCAAATCCTCCAAAGCCTCCTACACAACAGTTATAGTAGTTCTTAGATTTGGGTGAGCTTCACATTAGAGTGTTGTGCGAGTAGGGTCCTGGACCATACATATTTTTTTTTTTTTTTGCATTATAATTTGTATTGTAATTATGAATTCATAGTTTCATGATTCTTTTATGTAATGAACAACTCGATTTCACTATATATTATGATTATGGTTTAGACTTATGAAATGAATTTATGTTGATAGTTATGACTTGGAAACAATAGTGATTTACATGTAGAATGGAATTTATGTTTAAATTATGCATGCAGTTTGACTCAACAATCATGAAGCTTATATGAGGATAAGATTCCTCACGTGTCGGTCACGTTTCCAAATAAGTTATTGACAAAATGGAATCGTGACTTCAATGTTCCAAAGGTCGAAGAAACAGGACACACTACTAAAGTCTTGGTTGTTAGCTGTGATGACCAAGCCTTTCACTACTCGGATGGTTAGTTGTGTCTTTACATATCAGATCTATTCTAGATTAGAGAGCTATTTTGCATCTCAGATCAAAGCAAAGTTGAAGCAATTGAAGAACAACCTTGGAAACATCAAGAAGACAAGCTCAGTGAGTGATTATCTTTTTTAGATCAAAAGCACGATTGATGCACTTATTTTTGTTGGTGAGATATACACAGATTCAGATCACATTGAGGTGGTTCTTAATGGTCTCATTGAAGAATGTGGTGCTTTTATCACAATAATGATCTCGAGACCTAAGCCAATTATAGTTGGTGAGCTTGAAGCTCTTATCATGGCATAGAAATTTAAGCACAATACAAGCTTTGTTCAAGCAAACATCGCTCAAGCTCCAAATCAATCTATGAATTATGAGTCATATGGTCAATCTCAGAGTGGTGAAGGATTCAATAGCTTCAGAAGCCATGGAAGTCATTTTGGTGGTAAAGGTAGAAGTCTTTCCACAAAAGCCTCGTGTCAGGTGTATGGAAAAACTGGGCACACTGCTTTTTCTTGCTGGTATATGTTTGATTCGAGTTTTGTTGCGATCTCAAACTGAAGGCAAACCTTGCTATAAGGAATGTGTTGGCTACTACTTCCACAATTCATGATGATGATTGGTACCTAATTCTAGCGCACGCACCCTATGACTCTTGATTAAACTAATCTGATGGAGAAGTCACCATATGCAAGAGCTGATCAAGTTATGGTTGGGAATGGCACAAGTTTGCATATTCAACATGTTGGAAAATCTATTTTTAATACCACCTGGAGTGCTCGTCATTTTCTTTTGCATAAGTTATTGCAAGTTCCAAGTATAACTATGAGTTTGCTACACGTTTCAAAGTTTACTAGAGATAATCACTATTTTTTTTAGTTTCATCCTGATGAATACATTGTTAAATATCATGATTCAAAGAAGGTTCTTTTCCATGTCTTGGCTAAGAACGACCTTTACCAATTTATTGGTTTCAAACCAAATCTCAGTATTGACCCTGCATCACTTCCTTATGCTTTTACCTCTACTGTTGCTAATTCCAAATTTAGCTTATGGCATGCAAGACTTGGCCATCCTGCCTCTAATATAGTTGTAAACTCCAGAATCCTTCAAAAAGTATGAGCAGTAGTGTTTTAATTGACAACAAAGTCAGTTTAAAGAAAATACTCTGAAGAATGACTAATGGCTATCTTGAGTTTCTTGACAAAGTATAACATGTTAATCCGGTTTGTATCACACCAACTCAAAGCAAGATTAATATTTCACTTTGCATATGCAAGCATGTTTTATCTCATGGGAAGAGATTGAGCTAAATAGAAAGTGAACATTACGTCAAGCAAAGAACATGTATACAGATTAAAACATAATACAGACTTAAATCAAGAATAATGTTTCACTTTGCATCGCAAGCATGATTTATCTTATGCGAAGAGATTAAGTTAAAAAGAGAGTGAATATTATTTCAAGCAAACACGTATTCATGTTCACGGACCGAAGGCATTAAAGCATACTTGAATTGGGAATAATTTCACCATACATGAGAAATCATATTTTATCTCAAGGGAAGAGATTAAGCTTAAAAAGATGAATATTATCCCGTGCAAAGAAAATATAAATGCCTAAGGACTGAAGCAGATCAAGAAACCAAGGAAAAGATCTTCAGAAAGCAGCATGAAACATAAAAAATTACACTCAAGATGAAGAAATCAACTCATGTCTAAGAGCAACGTGTTACTCAGTCATCAATCACTACAATCGCAAAGAAATCATCATCAAATAGCGAAGATTGAAGTTTGGAAGATCGAAGCAATATTAAAGATATTGATTACACTGTCAAAAAGCTCACTTAATTGTGGAGCACATAACGCTAAGGAAAATGAGGGAAAAAAAAATTCAAATCTCTAATCATACCTAGTGTGATAACTGTTATGTCATCTCTTCTGCCAAATTGATTCATGATCTTTGCTTCTAGAAAGAGGAATTCAGAAACCATGGTCAGAAAGTAAAAGGAAAATGAGGACATCAAAAACCTCTAAAATACAACGGCTTTTACAACCGATGTGACAAGTCTGTTAGCTTACCTCTCTAGAGTAACGTTCCAAGACACAACTAATGATCTATATATGTCACTTGGAGATTTGATCAAAGGCAACGATCACGGAGAATGACCTATATAAATAGAGATGTCATACATGAAAGCAGACAAGAGATTTGAAGACACAAGAGTATAAACTCTGGAAAAATCTCTCTGCACTTCCTATGTTGTTCATCATAATATGTAATCAATCATTTTGAAGTGTAAAAATCCTCTTTCCTTATTTTGTAACGATTTATATACTCTTCTCATGAAGAGATGTGAGAAAGAAGTTGCTCATGTTTCCTAGGTTTGTATTAGCTAATATTCTTAAGGAAATATGGTTGTAGGTTAGTTTGAGTGGCAATCCAAATACATAACCTTTGTGACCTTAATCCATTAGAGATCAGAGAGATATATAGCTTGGAGAGGCTACTGTAAAACTACTTACAACGTGATAACAGAGGTACTTGCTTATCACGGTTCAGCTTAGAGAGGCTGGTTCAAGACTACTTACAATGTGGTAGTAGAAGTTCTTTGCAATTCATGGGTTCATCTTGGAGAAGCTGGTACAAAACTACTCGGTTAAGTCACAGTTAGGGTTATCCACTATGCATTGTGAGAGCTTGGGAAGACTATTGTAATGACTATCCGATTTACCTTCTCAGGTTGAAAAAGTTATTGTTAATGAAATCTGAACATGTGTTGAGTACTGGATGTAAACAGGTTGGCCAAACCAGTAGAAAAATTTTTGTGTTTATTCTCTCTTTCCTAATCCTTTAATTTCTCTGCTATGTGATTATGCCAAATATAAATCAAGTGTTATCAAAGTAGCATTATTTTTCAGTATTCAGAAATCTTCATTCTGAAATCACTAATCTTCTTTTCGCTGTACTTCAAGCCAAAAGCTTGATAGTATCTTTCATTAAAAGTTTCAGATTTAGAAGATAACTTCAGAAAGTATGATTCAACTCCCTTCTCGTGCATTCTTTTACCAACACTAGTTTCCAGGCTGCTTAGGTCTTGCAATATTCCTTTTACTTTGCCTAATTATCCTTGTTCAGCTTGTTGTATAGGGAAATCACATCAGTTACTATTTTCTATCTCTAATACAGCCTATAGTTCACCCCTTGAACTTGTATATTCTGACATTTGGCGTCCAGCCCCATTTCCTTAAATAATGGTGCATGTTACTACATACACTTTATTTATGTATATTCTAGATATACTTGGATTTATCTTGTGTAATCTAGATCAAAACTCAAATCAATTTTTAATCATTTCCAACATATGGCTGAATTGCGACTTGCTGCTAAGATTAAAATGTTTCAAAGTGATAATGCCCTTTAATATTTAAGTCTTGCTAATCAATTGTAGGTGCAAGGCAGCATTAATAGATTTGCTTGTCTTTACACATATCAACAGACTGGTGTAGTAGAAAGAAAGCATAGGCATGTGGTAGAGATAGGGTTAACTCTGTTACCAGTGGCATCTTTGCCTTTAAAATAATGGGGAGAAGCTTTATGACTACTATGCAACTTATAAGTTTTTTTCCCTCTCCTGTTTTGTAGTTCTTATCTCCTACAAAGAAACTATTTCATAAAACCCCTCCATATGACTTTTTCAAGGTCTTTGGATGCCTGTGTTTTCCTTATATTAGGCCATATAATCACCATAAGCTTGAGTTCAGGTCTGTCCCTAGTGTTTTTCTCGGTTATGCTGCCAAACACAAATGATATTTGTGTCTCACTACTTCAGGGCAAATTATCATAAGTAGACATGTGGCGTTTAATGAGTCTACATTTCCTTTCAAAGATCCTACTTCCTTATTCTATCAGTCTCTTCACCAAAATATGCACTGTGCTACATCCTTTGAGTTATTTAGTCCTTCAATCCCTCTTCTTTCTCCCTTTCAACAACTTGCTTAGTTACCTATACATGTACTTGAATCTAATTCTTCTTCTGAGTCTACTAAGATGGCTGATCAATCATCAATTTCAACCCCTACTTTTTCTGCTCATGGAGTCTCAGATCAAGTGGTTTAGATGCCTAGCATTTGCGCAATTCCTAGTACAACCAACAGTCATGCTATGCAAACCAGGGCTAAGGATGGAATGTTTAAACCTAAGGTGTCTCATGCCAAAATAGAACCAACAAGTGCTAAACAAGATCTTGCAATTCCTCTTTGGAAGCAAGTCATGGATGATGAATTTAGTGCCCTAATGAGGAACAAAACTTGGGAATCGGTACCCTTTCCTCCTGATAGAACTGCAATTGGTACCAAATGGGTTTATAGGGTGAAATTTAACCCAGATGGATCTATTGAGAAACATAAAGCATGATTAGTTGCTCAAGGCTTTAATCAAAGGCCTAGTTTTTACATCATAGAAACATTTAGTCTCATGGTGAAACCTACTTCTGTAAGATTGATTTTGTTCCTAGCTGTGTCTAAAGCTTGGACAATAAGGTCGCTTGATGTTAATAATGCTTTTTTAAAATGGTTAGCTTCAAGAATATGTGTACATGAAGTAACCACAGGGTTATGAACTATGTGATGGTTATCTAGTATGTACGCTTACTAAAGCTCTATATGGCTTGAAGCAAACACCAAGAGCTTGGTATTAGAAGTTGGTTAGTGCTTTAGTAGCAATTGGCTTCAAATAAACTCAATATGATGTTTCTCTGTTTACAAGAATTACTCATACTACTGTCACCTTCGTTCTAATCTATGTGGATGATATAATCATCATCAACAATTCTCCTACTAATATTTCTGATCTCATTAAGCAACTGAAATGCTCTTTTGCTTTGAAGGACATAGGGAATCTTCATTATTTCTTAGGGATTAAGGTCAAGCATGTAACAGCCCAGGCAATCTTATGGATTGACGACTGTCCCCACAAACCAACACGGGGTCTTTTTAGCATGCTTTGCCTTCATTCACATGCTTCATAGGAAAACTTCACAAGAGGTCACTCATCCCAAACTTGCTCCAAGTCAAGCACACTTAACCATGGAGTTCTTTAGTGATGGGCTATCGAAAAGAAAATGCATCTTGTTGATAAAGGTAGTACGAATTAATTCATATAAGTCATCCTTAACTGTATAGTTCTATACCTATACAGTCTCAGGATCCCTCTCATTCGGGTTTGTAATCGATTCATTCATGTACCCCTCCACTTAGAAGCCTGCTAGGGGCCGCTCCTTGTCTGTGCCTTCTTGCAATGACGATTACTCCCCGTCCTCGTCACTGGGCATTATATGCCCACTAGCTTCCACTTGGTTCGTCCCCGAACCGCACCGTACTAGGAGGGGTGTTGCTCTGATACTATTTATAACAGCTTATGTTGCCTTATGGATTGACGATTGTCCTCACAAATCAACATGAGTCTTTTCAGCATGCTTTGTCCTTACTCACACGTTTCTTAGGAAAACTTCCTAAGAGGTCACCCATCCCAAAATTGCTTCAAGTCAAGCATACTTAACCATGGAGTTCTTTAGTGATGGGCTATTGAAAAGAAGATGCATATTGTTGGTATAGGCAGTACAAATCAATTCATATAAGTCATCCTTAACTATATAGTCCTATACCTACACAGTCTCAGGATCCTTCTCATTCGGGTGTGTAATCGGTTCATTCATGTATCCTCCACTTAGAAGTCTGCCAGAAGTCGCTCCTTATTTGTGCCTTCTTGCACCGGTGATCACTCCCCGTCCTTGTCATTGGGCGTTACAAAGCACACTATTGTAGGAGGTTTGTTGCTGTCTCAATCCAAATATATCCAAGATTTGTTGTAAAATGCTAGTATGCAAGGTTGTAAACCCTATCTAACTCCCTTGCCATCATCAACTAAGCTAACAGCCTCTAATGGTACTTTATTTCATGATTCTAGTCTTTCAGGTTTATGGTAGTACGTTACTGTGACTAGACCTTAGTTATCACATTGTGTTAATAGGGTGTGTCAATTCATGCAAAACCCATTAAATTCCGATTGGCGTGTGGTGAAAAGAATCCTAAGGTGTCTAAATGGCATTTCTCGATTAGGATTACATATTCAAAGGTCAAACAACTTCAAGCTCATTGGTTATAGTGACAGTGATTAGGGGAGTGATCTTGACAATAGGAAATCAACAAGTGGCTTTTGTGTTTGTTTGAGGCCTAACTTAATTTCTTGGTCATTCAAAAAGTAACATGTGTCTAGATCCAGCATTGAAGCTGAGTATAGAAGCCTAGCAGCCTTTTTAGCAAATATATTTTGGGACAGAAATTTGTTGTGTGAGATTTAGCAACCTTTAGCTGATGTGCCTTTGCTATACTGTGATAATTTGTTTACAATTCCCTTGGTTGCCAACCTAGTGCTACATTCCAAGTCCAAGCACTTTGAATTAGATCTTCATTTTGTTTGTAATCACATTGCAAAAGGTCGAGTCAAAATCAGTCATATTCCTGCTTTGACTCAGGTTGTAGATGTCCCTATCAAACCCATCTCCTCTTCTCTGTTCAATGAGTTTCGGGCCAAGCTCAGGGTTGAAGATTATCAATACCTGAGCTTGAGGGGGGATGGAAGTTACAATGTGGTATAAGTTAGTTAGTCTAGTTAGTTAAGTTCAATTACAGCCGTAACTGATTCTGTTATCATTTAGTTGATCTCAGCTCTTGTATAAATACCAACACTCTCAAGTGTAATCATCATTCATTCAATACATCTCAAAATATTCAGATCACAAACTCTCAACTCTCTTTTTCTCTGTTCTTAAATTTCTCTTTTATCTTCATCCTTAGCCCTGATACCTATAGAGATTTTCTGAACCCTGGATGATATCAAATCCACCGGGGCGCACTATGGCACAAAAGAATGCGCTATGCCGCATTTATTTAGTTACTTTTCTCGCTTCACTATTCACGTTGTAGCGCATTTCTCAGAACTAGAGAGGTAAATGTTTTCGTCATTCGCGCTATGGCACGCTTGAGTCACGCTACAACCCAATTTCCCGTTTTGTGCTTTAGCGCCCATACGGTGCATTACAGCGCATCTCCCAAAACATCTTTTGAAATCAGAGGGATGCATGCTTCTTCTCTGTCATGGTTTGTTGAAAGTCACTGTGGCGCATTTGCAAAAGCAGTTCATGCTGTAGTATTAATGGGGCGCGCTAAAACTCAACTAAGGACCTTCAAAATCATATTTTGAGGTCTCCTACCCTGTAGACTTCTCCCAGCCACCTCCAGGCTCATGGATGGAAATGTTCCAATCCAAATCAAGGTCACGACATTCCAAAAGAATACCTAATCTTAAAGGATTCAAAATAAATAAATCCAAAGTTTTCGCCATTTTTGTACAGAATTAGTCTCCGATATACGGTTGTACTGTGTACCATTTTTTTTTTTTTTATTGAGAAGCTCAACACTATGCAAGGACAACGGAGCGCAAATAGTTCAAGAAAAATAACGAATTACCTTCACACAAACTAACACCCATGTAAATATTTTGCCGCCCAATTACATCATAATACATGCTGATGGCAACACAACAAAAACCCTTGTCAGAATCCCAAGCTTATGATATCACTGCATATTGCACACAAAGCAACCAATGCCAATGAAAACAAAAGCAGCATACAACACATAATTTGCACCCAAAATAGCCAACTCAGTCCCTTTGATATTGCCATCAAGGATAGAAACGACCCTGCCAAGTATGGCAAAACTCATCATCTATAATTCACCTCCCAAGTTGTGTAAACCTGCAAAACTAGCCAGAACGCCAACACCTCCAAGATCCATGGGTTTGAAATACAGTATTCACCAAGGCCAATCAAAAACCCTCAGTCACTCATTCCATCGCAATGAAACCACCCCAGGTGGTGCACAATAATCACCTGAGAACTAGTATATACCTTTAGCAATGCCATAAACTGCTGGACACCAAGGCAATGAACATGTTCTACGGTTAATTTGCATAGACACTTCACAGCAACTACACCTTCTATGTTCTGTCCGCTTGAGATCCCAAAACATAGAGCATAACCTAGCCAGCAGTAGTAAAAATTCTCAAAGTTTCACCAAAAAATCTGCACCCAATCGGCTACAACACCAAGAACATACAGAATAAAAATGGCAAGACTACTACACTAGTCTTTCCCAAAGAAGAGACCAATTGAGAACACAGCAAAACAGAAATTTGATCCATCTCAAACACCACCTATCATGTCATTCAGCATATCATTTCATTTATATAACCGAAGCCTGATATGCCAAGTCCCATACTTTTCACCTATTATAACAACCATATTTTTAATTGCATCATATCCCCAACCCCAACTTCGCAAACACGAACACGCTTAACTTCCATACTCCTTTCAAAACCAGGAAAGAAAAAATATAAATAAAGCTCAACAAAATTACTAAAAAGGACTTGAACTACCTCCATGATTTACTCCACATATTCCTTTTCACTAAACAAAGAGATTGCCATCCAAGAGACTTAAAACCCACAACTACAGCCCCCATCACTGCCCGTTGGAGCATCATAATTTTGCACATCACCTTGTGATTTAAACTCACCCATGCAACCTGTATTTTATGAGGCCATTTATCACAAAAAAAAGAAAAAAGCTGTGTACCATTTTATCAGGTTTTTGTCAAACTTCTCCTGATTAAAATAAACAGGTTACAAAACTACTTAAACTGATCTTTATATTTTGGTTACTCGATTGTGGCAAGCACATAAAAAAAAGAACTCACCTAGCATATTATACAATTATGTACCGCACAATATTCCGAGGAGTTCTACAAGGTAATGAGTAATCAATACAAATTGGTTCAAAGCATTCATGGTGACCTTGTTCCTGTACTTGCATATCACCCACTTGCTCCTTATGAATACCTAACCTTTTGTATCTTGCCCAACTTCGGCAATCCAGGTATGGCAGTCAGTCAACTAAGATCAGGGAAACATCTCCTCAAGAAACTCATCGAAGTTATCATCATCATCAATTTTATGATCTCTCTCTGAAATTAAAGCTCTTTTCCCTGCAAATACGCGTTAAAGAAAATTTAAGCTATGAACAGGGACAAAAAAAAAAAAGAGAAAATTTAAGCTTATAGCAGACAAGGGCACCCAAGCTTCTCATTAGGCATATGTATATCTTCAGTAACAAGACAGCAAATGATGACACGCCGACATCCTCAGTAAAAAGTGGCCAAAAAAAAAAAGCAACTAGAAATGAAGCAAATAAACTTCTAAAGTAGAAGCTACAAAACCTTAGACCCACAAACATTTTGAATGATTTTCAGCCATATCGACAAACACCATACAATGCACAAATCCTTTCAAAGACGAGTCAACTGTAACAATCAATTTAATTTTTTATGAAAATAACCCGAATCAATTAATCATTCTAAAGTTTGAACCCTCCTACTAAGAGTTTGAATGAACACCATTAATCTATTTTAGATGCATTAATTACTATATTAACACAACAATTGATGCTAAGTTCATCTAATGAGTTTTTCCACCCTGAAGAAAGGTTAAATTGCTTAAAAAACCAGGTCTACTCTGAAGCATAAGAAAATAAATGATAAACTTAAAAATACTGAGATAATCACGCCATGATGCAAAAATGGCATTGCACTTGAAAATAAGGCAACTTCTAACCTTTCCACCTTCTCTCTTTGCTTTCTTGCTCATCTAGTTCATCATCACTCTTTGACCGATTCCTAAAATTGAAAGGATTTAATTTCCATATTTTCAAGTCAATTACAAGTGAAAGAATAAACGAGGGTTGGGGGCACAACGTTCTCACCTCTTTCTTCTATCCTCATCTTGTTCTCTTTTTTGTAATTTTTCCTTCTCTTTCTGCCTCTTGTAATTAAGTTTCTGTGCACATCTATTATAAAATAACCAAGTAAGAAAGGGAAACAGATATTTGATTTGTCACACAACCTTCAATTAAAGAAAAGAAATGCCATGCAAAACTCCTAATGTATAAGGGATAAAAATATGTTGATAGACCCCATTAGTGACCAAGGTGTATGTTAGGAGGAAATATAGTGGATCAGAGCCTCATAACAGCACATAACCACAAGATGACCTAAAATATGCAACTACTCACAAAGTAGTGTAATTAGCAACTGCTCATGTAGCAGTGTGGGTGGTAAATCTTATAGTGGGAAGAGAAAAACGTGCAGTTTGGGTGGGAGGTCAGTTACTGGGGATCAATATGAGAAAAGGGCAGGAAAGATGAAAGAGGAAGAAAAGGAGAAGAGAAACTTGGAGGTTGAGGACCAGGCACTCTCGAGTCTGGGATTATCTGTAATTTCATTTTCTAGGTGTTTATTTTCTTCGTTGTATCTTTCAACTGTTCCCTCTGTTCCGAATATCACCTAGATATTGGCTTAGTGAGGTGAATATACCCGCATTTCTATCTTTGCAGTGAGTGATTCACGTCAGTTCAACCATATATCCAACATTTAAATTTCTAGCAAGAATGACACTAGAAATAAGCACAAGTTTGAAGAGAGTTCAAATCATACATACAAAATCCAAGGTTCTAAAAACCAAACTAGACATCGAATTTGGCAAGGCATTGGTGCAGATGTTCACTGATCCAGCTGATTCAACCAAATTTCAATTATATATATATATATATATATATAATTTAAAATATCTATACATATAAAATGAAAAAAAAATGTCTATATCTTTTTTTGTAGCCAATGGCCATATATAATGAAGTATCACAACTAGAACAGAAGAAAAAAGCATCAGATTTTTTAGCCCAGAGGCCCAAGAATAAGACAACAAAAATAAAAACAATTAAAATACTTTAAAGCATAAAATCCTATATTCAACACAAATAGTCAAGTGGGGCTTTGTCTGTGACACAAAACAAAACCTCTGCAGCATGTCAAAAGAATGGGGTGGGGGGTTTTCTTGGTCGGCACAAAAACTAGCAAGGAGCAAGGGGAAAGGCATGGGACTCCAATGCGATGGTGATGGTGAGAAACAGATGGTGGATGGTGGTGGATCTGGTTTGAAGAAAAATAAGAGTATCCCAGATGCAATGGTGGCTGCTCAGGTGGAGACGTAACTGAGGAGGGTGCTGAAGCAGACAAAATCGTGAACATTGGTGGCTTCCAAAGCGGACAATGTTCCCAGCAGTTGTGGATGCCAAAGCGGACAGCATCACTAGTGGTGGTGGTTGCAGGACGTGAAGCACCTCTCTTTGATTGCTGTTAGTTGTTCAGAAACGGAAGAGGGAAACAGGTTTCATTTCCATACCAGTCCCAACCCTCTCCTTAACAAAAAACGTCGCCGTGGCTCTATTTCATTTTTTCAAAGAAACCGCCCAATCGGACCAACCAGGGCAGTCCAAAGCAGTTTGCTGGCAGTTTCTCATATAATGGGTTTCAGGGGCCACCATGGACCAGACACTAGATCAGTTCCCAATTCAGCTTGTCGGACCGACCAGTCCAGTCTGGTTTACAGAACCATAATAAAATCTTTAGTTCAACACATCAATAATAGGACTATACAAAATAACCTTTAAATGATGGGCATCAAAAGCAGATAATCTACAAATGTTTGTCATAAATGTCATAATATGTTTGGGATTTGTAAAATTCAAAAGTTTGAAGAGTAACCTTTTGCAAGAACTGCTTTTAGAAAACTTAGTTTTATGTTCGGGAATGTCGTCAAGAAGTGCTCAAGCAAAATGGATTTTTGTTCAGGTATTGTTAGAAGAAAGTGAAAACAACCCAATAGTGTCAAATAATGAACAAGCTATTTGGAAGTGCATTTTCTCCAGACAGACATGAAATTGTATTATCACATTTCCACTGATGCTTAAACGTAAGGAAAAGAATTCAAAAGACCGCCAATGCAATCTTAATCAAGCAATCAATGGCAAAGATAGAAAACTCAATCTTGACCAGATGATCCAACTTCAAACATAACAGTCATAAAATAAAACAAAATCATAAGATTAATAAAAGTAACGTTTCAAATCAAATGGCCACCTATACTGACAACTTCCAAGTAATGCTATAAAATATCCCATGCAATTATCAAAACAGGATTCATCAAAAGAAACAAAAATTAAACTTTAAAACAATACAGATTAGCAACAACCACAAGGGGAGCAACCACTTAACAAATATGATTAGGAAGCATCATTCAAAAGGATATATGGAGGATGCCAAAACAAAAGAAACAAGTGAATTTCCAGCATAGAAGAAAATAGCAAAAGTAACAAAAACCACCACTGTATCATTCCAACTCACCTCTCACATGCTACCAATTTAACTAAGGCTTGTTTGTTTTCTCCAGCTTCAAAGTAACAGAAGTTCACCTGTGATGTTACCAAAAAAACAAGTAAAAAGGTGTGGAACACATGTAACAAGATAATATGCATTGATACTAATCCTGATAGGTATGGTTGGCTACATGGCTACATGCATCAAAACCAGTTTGGCTAGATAACCAGACTTTCAGTAGAACAGCTAGTACAAGGTCCTTTTTAAGAGCTTTTCCTAGTGATTTTTTAGGTCTTCTACTACCCCTTTAATAGGACTATCTTCATTTCATCTCCCTCTCTGGCAGACTAGTGAAATTGATTGATTAATAATTGTTAGAATATATATATATCTTAGAGGGAGATTAATCACATGCCATTAGGCAGTTAGGTTTCTGTTGATTCTGACAGAGCTAGTTACAATTTAGCTAGTTCCTGTTGCAAACAGTTAATAGCTACCACAGAATGTTCAAATCTGCATATAAGCTATCTAGTGAACATTGCATCATAACATACAAGAATCAGAGTTATCACGATCAATATCATTTGGTATTCTCTCAAATTCTCTCTTCTCTCTTTCCTTTTTCCCACAATTTTCGTCATTTGCTCTCATCCTTTGATTCCTAAGTCATCAAAGATGGAGTGGAGCTCATAATAGGTTTGCAGGGGAGGTCCAGCTTGAAGAGTAGGCTATGTAGATCAGGAGATTTAGGGTTCCCTATCCCTTTCAGAAAATCACAGAAAGGTCCCTAGTTCACAGCCACTATTTCTTCCATGAGCTGCCATGGCAGCAATGTTGTCATGGGCATGCCTTTGCCATTCAAAAACCACCATTCCATGCGCTTTCTGCTGCAGTTTGCTCAAAGACTACCATGCCATGGCGATGCTGGGGTGATGTTGCCATGGCCACCTTTAACAACACCATAAGGATGAAGATTATATCTGTTAATTTAAATTTATCCTTTTCTTGTTTTTTGTTAATTTGTTGTCATTTGCTTGTTTCTACTGTCTAGTGGCCCGACAATATGAGCCAGATGGCATAATGAACTTGAGCTGATTATGTTATGTTTTTATATTTAACTTTGATTATGATAGTGAATTTTATTTCCTAGAAGATTTCTAATTTTATTGTTCTCAATATAAGTCTCGTTTTTTATTGTTTGTTATATATAGTTTATTATTCTAGAGTATTCTCTGTATAATTATTTTTTTAAAGGTCACATGCTGCTATTTGGCTGCAACGCCAGGCCATCTTTTTATGGAAGATTTTTGGCTTGCTGCCCATCCACCATTAATAAAATGCTGAACAATCATACCCATGGTAACTTTTCTTCTACCGTAGATCATCACGTACTTCTATCTCACCAATGATACATGCAGTGATCAATTGGTTGTGATTCACAGGCCGCCTCTCATCAATGCCAAAGGCAATTTCTTGTAACTCACTGATTAGACATGCTGATAATGAATTCTCCATGACTGTTATGCAATCCAACCTTAGTTTCAATTTCAAAATTCAGATTCTCCACCATTTTTCTACTGCTTCAAGATTCTGATTGTGCCATAAAGACGTTTGAGCCTTGTTGTGCTTGGAGTTGGTTGCTTGCCAAAAATCGTCAGGCCAATGACATTCTTGCCATCTCATAAAAGTTATCTTTCCAGTATCCCTGAAGTTTTTTCCACCATATTTTATGAAGCCTATTTTAGTATTTTATATTTCTTTTTTTTCCCTTTTTTTAAAGAATGTTCATTTTTTAACAAGCTTAAAGCTTTGTGAGCTTTGGCTGATGGGAATTGTTAAAATGTCTACAACATATCTTAAACTGAGAAAGATCATGTTCTCTAAGGAAGATCATGCTGTCTTATTTTAAGGGATCATATCTTCACAAGAATATTATCATATTTTTGGGGATTTCTTCTTATCTTTAGCAAGTTTGTGCTCCCTTATTTAATTAAGATTAGGAATCTAGTACAACTATATAAGATTATTGGGTTTGCATTTTGTATCACATTAACAGTGCATGTTTGTATATATATGAGAGAATATTATTCAAAACCTTTATTCTTTCTTTTCCTCCTTCCTCACCTAAACTAGAACTTACATTTTCAACAATAATAAGTAATACCTACCTCATAGCTTGCTAATCCACTTCTCTCATTGCAATGCTTGTTACCACATATAAACTGTCCTGCAAAGTAATGTAACCAATTATTCTAAAACATAGAACAAATGATATTTTTGAACTATACCAAAAATCTAAAGACAAATACTTCTACAATAATGTGATGAGAATAAAACAAGCAAAGGACAAACTAAAGGACTCTAGGTTGTGTATGCATGATCTCCAACGTAAGTGTATGTATCCTGCCCCAAAGTTATAAATTTTGTAAGAGAGTTTTGTAATAAGTTTTAAAAACTGGAATTGAAATGTTGTAGGGTATCAAAAGAGATTCTAAGAGAGTTTAACTCTCCCCCCAAGTTAGAATTGAAAGAGGCTCTTTCTTTGGAATAATTAATAAAAGGATAGCAGGGAAAAATTGAGGAATGAATTTGAAAAGCTTATAGTTGAGGAGGAAATTAGCTGGAAACAAAAGTCTAGGCTCAAATGCGTAAAGAATGGAAATAAAAATTCTATATTATTCAACAGGGCAGCTACTGATGGAAAAAGAAAAAGCTTTCTTCAAGAGTTAAAGAGTGTTGTACACCACCAAAAAAAAGTAGTGCTAGACTAGAGAATGGGAATCATATTAGTTTATTGAAGTTAGTTCAGAGGGTGTCATGGGCTACCATCGTAAGTTTGTTGATGATACAATTCTCTTCTATAGTAGGATGGTGATGTCTTTTTCAGGGTCCTTTATATTCCTAGGTTCTTTGAGGCTGTCTCAGCTTTGAAGTTTAACTTAACTAAGAGCAGCTTGGCTGGTTTGAACACAGATAATGAAGCTTTTGTTGCCTATACAGCCACTGAAGGTTGTCAGGTTCTGAAATGGCTTCTTACTTGAGAGTTACTTCGGGAGGCAGTTCTCAAGCTTCATCTCTAAGGGATTTAATACAAACCTGTTTGGCTAGTATTCCCATCTATCAACTCTCGCTTTTATTAATGCTGTAAAATGTTTTATTTGTCAACTCTTTCTTTTAAGAAAAAGGTGTTCATATTTCTACAATAAGGACTGGTTCCTTATCAATTAGATACTCAAAGAATAGTTAATCAAATGACTAAAAGTATATCACCATAGCAAATGTTGGGAATACAAAGTAGATGAAACTCAATCAAACTTTAGATCAGACATTAATCTTTTTGGTGATAATCAGTCTATCATTGATATGAGTAAAATGTTTTCATCCTCTAAAGATACAACTGTCATCCTTTAGTCCTTAAAAAATTTTGTCATCCATTCACTCAGTCAATTATAAAAGATATCATCAAATATAAAATATATCATCAAATTGATCGTTCTTTGTCAGATTGAGAGAAAAGAGAATATTGGAGATCTAACTTTAAGTTCTTAGAGACTGATTTGATGACATTTTGCAAGATTGTAGGACCAAATTGATGACACTTCACATTATAAAAGGACTAAATTGATGTGAACAATCTTTAGAGGGCCAAAGTGATTACAGATTACATTATTGAGGTACTAAATTGATGACACAAATCGTTTGCATCTTTGGAGGACAACTGGGGGTTTCCTTCACTGAATAGCTGAGTTCCCTTGCATTAAAATTGAATCTAAGTCTACAGAAATAATGCAAACTAAAAAGTACTTGTTATCTGAGTTGTAATGAGAGAAGGGCAGGGAGCAAGGGAACCATTGCTAAGTTAAGCATGCCAGTGAAAGAATAATCAATACCTTTGCCTGATATCACTTCCTTCTCTGTCCTCCACCTGAGACCAATCTACAAAGAAAATTCCATTTATCAGCATATGATCCTCAAAGATTACTTTAGATGACTAAAATGAGACTTAAGAAAAAACCTTCATTACCAACATCCAATGAAAATGAGTAATGAGATGAAGACAAAAATCCCGTTCTATCTCAAAAGAATTTCAAACGTTTATAATGCCAAAAAAAAAAACAAAAAGCTTTTATCTTCAGGAAAAAAGGATATCAACCAAAAAGAGTTAACCAGGCTTCTTAACTAAGCCTAACAATGAAAATAATCATACCGTGATGTATATAGCTTAAAATATGATAAGCTAAGACAGACCAAAGCAAGAACCTTAATAGGTCTAGTGGCACCCTCCCTGCCATTTAGGCAGAAAGGTAGATGAAAAGGTTAAATTCCACCCTTATGTGTAAATGTGATTCACCAAATTTAAAAAACAAATAAATAAATAAAATGTGATTCACCAAAGTTAAAAAATAACTAAATAAAATATTATTTTGACTGTCCAAATAGATTGGATCAGCATCATTGAGCACTAAATAGATTAAGTCCTTCGGTACACTGCATTTGCTTCAGGTGGATAGACACAAAATGACTCGATTGGAAGCATAGGAGATCCAAGGAAGTAAACTCAATGTGTGCTTCGTTAAGGAATAAAAGTGATGGTAAAAATTACACGATTAAGTTCCATTTGTAAAATAACATATAATGATGCTCATTCATGTAATTTTATTTTTTTTTAACTCAAACCAAACATGGTCCGAAAATTTTGTCCGGGGCTCAACTGATGGCAATCTTATATCTCGAATAACACTATAGGGTTTTAGTAAGAAAGAAAAACATAAAAAGGTGGCAATAGTCAACAATCTAGCAAATATAAATAGAATTATAGATTATAAGTGAAAAATAACTACCTTACCTTACCACTCTTGTACTGTGACATGTCAGCAACGCAGTATCTTAAAAAGATTTAAGGTAACAAGCCAACAAGTACAATAAAATTCAATGACAACAGAAATAATGGTGTACTTAATAAATTTCTTGTTCTTAACCATATAAAAAAAACACATAAATACAACTCCATTTTTGTTCAATACAAACAAGTGAACAACAAACTCATGGCTGCAGCTATCTTCACGGTCAGTGTGGAAATTAATCATTATTTGCCAAATACGCATTCACAAATTGTGGGTGTATATGATGCCGAGTAGAAAAACTACAGCTTGATCTGGCAAGAGAATGACGCCAAAGAAAACCCCCTCTCTCACCCCCAATAAAAAGGAAGCAGAGCCCAATGAGTATAGCAAAATAAATTTGCATTACATGGGACAATGCCTGATAGTTCTAAAGTGGAAAGCAATGAAACATGGATTAACTTAGTCTATTAGCAAAGAGATTACAAGTTTACTTCAACTGACATGGAAAAAAAGGAGAGGAGGAGGAACAGGAAAAGGAAGAAAGAGGGGGGGGGGGCATTTCATATAAATTATTTCAGATGGAAAGCTTCATGGGGGAGGGAACAATAATGGATTGGGCAAATAGGAAGAAAAATCTAGTACAAACAGCCATCTGAATGTGTTCAATTAACTATTTACATGTGCATTGCCCACAATCCTTCTATCAACTAACTGAAACAAATTCAAAATATGAACCCACTATCAAATGATTGGAAAAAAAAAACAAAAGCACTCCTACAGTATGAATAATTTTAGTGGAAAAATGAATAAGTTTCCGAAGGATACTCCTTAAAAAGCTTATCATAATAACGCTTCACCAGCCTTTGTTCCCATGATGGATTCACATCATCTTCCTCAGAGCGTATGAATCTTGCAACATATTTAGATTAACAGCATTAATATTCTGTCATATAAAAACACAAGTTGAGAGAAGAGATGATAAGGAAAAAAGGCAAAATGCCAGTCCTAATAATAAAAAATATTCACAAGGCCCCAACGAAGCTTAAATAGGGAGGAAATTCTACACATATTTACAATATTCTCAAATTCAATAGAGTTACACAAGCAGAAAATAATAGAAATATGTCTAGCTATAACTGGAAAAAAGCTGAATCATAAGAATACCCAAAATAAGCAATACACTAATCATGATTACACTCATACAGTTAGTTCAAATCACTAATGAACGTTTTGCAGAATGCATGCAAATGTATTACAAATTATGATTTCCCAACAAACTGCAAAAGGCTAGAAATAAGGCCACTAAAAACAAAAACCGACTAGGAGACAATACAGAAGCTAAAAGAAAGAAAAAGAGCCAAAGACTCATTGCCTCATGTTAAAACAGAGGAGACAGACATTATGACGAGCTCCAGGAATATCACAAAAGAACTAATTTTTTTTTCCAAAAAATAAAAAAGAATTTATTAAGATAAAGAGAAGAGGAATACAAAGAGATAGGAGAACAAGTAATCCTCCACACAAAAACAAGAACAGAAGAAAAATTTTTACCAATGAAACAAGAACAGAAGAAAAATTTTTACCAATGAAACAAAGCTTGGAATCTCTCACCATATCAGAGAGAAATCTCTTTAAAAAGTCTATGTGTTATGCCCTGAATCAAAGCCAAATGCCTAATACTGCAGAAGAAATTGCCCCCAGTTTTAGCTAATATAAGGTGTGGATAGGATAATGCTTACCTGTATCCTTCCCTTAGAGTGTCTTGATCTGTTTTAATAGGCAACTTTAAGTTTGAAGCATTATCTTTCCCATAGAAACTAACTGTAATCCCAGAAACAAAATCTTAGAAGAGTTTCTAGTCTAAAATATTAAAAGAAATACAGCTAAACAAAAAATTACTAAGCTGAAATCTCATGAAAAACACAGATATTCTTCATTAGTATCAAGACAGCAAAAGAATCTGGACCATTTATACCTGAATATGGTTTGCATCGAATGACAATGCTATAAACTTCCATAAGAACAACAATAGCAATAACAGCAGAAGCCTTTCCATTTATGAGGCATTAGCTACATGGATTGTGAAGGAAATAGGGTGTTTGATTTCAGAAACAATTTTCTATTTTCAATTTTTTTTCCATTTTTCAGGATTTTGCAAAGGAAGCAAAAATCTGGTTTTAAGTTTTCATTTCATGTTTTCACTGTTTTCCTTACAAAATCCTAGAAAATAAGAAACAGGCTGAGAACAGAAAATGTAGACAGAAACAAAACAGGCCCTAAACTTTTGGAAAGGGGTTTTGGATCAACAACTTATTTCAGTGGGTTCTTATATCTTCATCAAACTTCCAGCAGAAAATGGAAAGTGAGAACAAAAGAAAGCTGGCACGATCAGACTGTATCAAACCGACCTAACCACACACCCCCCCCCCCTCTCTCTCTCCTTTTGTTGCAAACTCAGTAAAAATTTTCTGGTCATTAGCCCTAGGATGATTTGTGAAGAAACACAAAACAAGAAAATTTAACTCTGCATCATACATATATATATAAGTGGGAGCAGCACCAAAAGAAAAATCACTGGAATAAGTACACTAACATGGGTGGGTTATTTAAATTTCAGGATGATTGTAGCCTCCTTCCTTCTCAGTGGAGGAGACTGTTCATCATCCATTTCCTGTAGGACAAAGGCAAGGACCCCAACCAAATCAAGTGCTCGAAATTTGATCAATTCCTTATTGTCCATTTCAAAACAAAATAGCATCTCAAAGTTATAATCTAACTTCCTAAAAATACATCAATCTGCATCATCTTCCTAACCTCATCATTTTATTTTATTTTATTTTTCTAAAATACACATCTTCGCACTTTCACAATCAATTAAGAATAATTCAATATAAAAAAAAATATACATACACCGTAGCGACATACCGTAATCATTTATAAATTTTTTGTGGCGATCGTACGCATTGAGGCCTCGAATATGCGCCTGATACTGCCTGCGTGCAGTCGTAATAATAGTAATAATAATAATTGGAATAATAAAATATAAATTTTAACGTTACGGAAACCCAACGATTAATGAGCGAATAAGAGATGATTAAAAGGTGAAAAAAAAAAAAACGCACTGTTTTCTCTCTTCTCTGTCGAAGATCGTGGATTTCAGAGAGCCAAAGGAATGTGGAGCGGCCATTTTGTTCCGAACCCTAAAGAACCCAAACCAAACCCTATCGTTGAGGGAGTTTGTGCCTGTCGATGGCTGTGTTTGTTTGTGTGTGGGCTTTTCGTTCCCCCTTCTCTGCTGCTGCCGCCTTCTACGGTGGTGGCCTACGAGCTTGAGTCACTCGGGCTGAGACCCGCACCCCGCTAAGAAGTCTGTGAAAGGATAATAACAAAGGAAAATGTTGTTTGAGGGGAGAAACCAATAAAGCGAGAATAAACTAAAAAAATAATAGTAATAAATGGTGGTGCTAGATATTTTGTGAAAAGGATTTTGAGTGTTTAAGAAAGTTTAGCGATAAAATAATATTTGTTGAATATCCAATTACAACATATTTACAAAAAAAGAGTCTTACATTATTTACTTGGTCTTAGGGCAAAAATAATATAAAGAGAAGTCTTAGAGATACAACCAATTTTCACAAGTTGTTTACACCGTATCTATGAGTGGCAGATAAGGACAAACTCTAACAGGGTGTTTGAAACAGCTAAGAATTGAATTCCTTCAAAAATTGGAATTCAATTCCACCAAAATCCCCAAAAATAAACCAGACCTAAAGAGGTCTGATTTGTGGATGAAATTGAGTTGAAAAATTGAAATTACCTAGAAACCCTCTCCTCTACTGCATCGCCCCTCTGCTGCAACCTTGTTCTTTGTTCTAATCATTTTGTGTGTGTGTGTTTATGTTATGTTATTTCATTGTCACGGTGGTTGCTATGCCTATGCTATGCTTGGATTGGCTCAGTAGAAGGAAGAAAGAAGCGAGAGTGAGATGGAGATGGGGGCTATGGGTGTGGAAGGAAGAAATAACAAATGAGGAAACATAGACCGATCTTGTTTTGTTATGCCTGCCTACGTTCTTCGCAGGGACCACATACTCAGTACTCTTTAATTTGGTTGATAAATTGCTTGATTCCACCTGGCCCCTTCTGTAATTTCGTGGAAATGCTTTTTAATGCCTAGAACTAGAATATTTACTTCTCTGCTATTGGATCTGGTGTAGGCGGAGGATGCTGGGTGTTGGGAGTGTTGGGACTAAGAGTGCTGGGTGCTGGGAATGGATTCTGGTTGTTAGTAAGGATAAAATCATAAAAATAAACAAATCAATCCATTTTTGGATATATTCCAAATCAAGAAATTCAATTCAATTCTTTTATTTACTAACTCATTCTAAACATAAGAATTTCATTCAATGCCTAATGGAATTCAATTCAATTCTATCTCTTAAAAACTTTCCAAACACCTTGTAAAAGAAAGCATACACATGGACCACCATGAGAAGAGAAAAAAAAAAACACGCACACACACTAGCCCCTCTCAAAAAATCAATCCTGCACTCATGCTCAACCTTCAACTCAGTTGTTATCGTACGCTCTGTCCCTCCCTCTCAGCTTGACCAGAAAACCAAAGCAAACCTCCCTCACTACTCACTTATGGCTACATTCTCTCCCTCACTCTTAGCTCAACCAAGGAAACCCTCCATCACTCACTCTTGACGGCACACTCTTCCTCACTCTCAGCTCACATTATACTAAGGTAATCGACAACAATCGAAGGACATAGTGGATGATGATTTATCATTTCTCTTTGATAGGAGCATTTCTAAAACATTATTGTTTTACAAAGTTGAAGCCTTTTTAAGAAAACAGTATGATAGTGGAAAGTTTCCATTTGATTTTTCTATAGGAGCATTTTGTAAAAAGAGTGCAGCATCTTCTAGGTCCCAATTCTCCCACTTAAGGTATGCTTTACACAAAGACTTGACTTGTTTTCTTAATGCCGACATGGACTCATTGTTAGATTTTTTGCTTAGGTACTGTGTACTAGTGGTTGTTGAATTTTGCTTTATAACTCACATTTCTCCAACTATATTAATATTGTGCTTTAGTTATTGTTTATTATGGTGGCTTGATTTTGCTATATTGTGAAATTACTAGTTATTTATGTGTTTTATGTCTTGGATTGCTATTGGCACTGCCAACCAAAAGAAATAAATGGGTATGCTGCATTTCTTAGCTACTTTTGGTTCGGTTTGGATATGCTATTGTATTATATATAAATACATGGATATGTTGTTTAGATGTTTATGGCTTGGATAATAATAATCAAATTGAGTCTTCCTATAAGGGATTATCAAGTGCAAATAAAAAATTTCTAGGTGGCTCAAGGCCTCTCTTAGGTGATGTACTTATGATAGAGTAAAAGTTCGCTTTAGTCCCTAAAATTATAAGCGTGCTTCATTTTTAGTCCTTGAAATTGTAAGCATGCTTCATTTTTAGTTTGTGAAATTTTAACATTAACCATCTAGTCCCTGAAATTGAATTCTGTAAGTCACTTTAATCTCCTAGTTAAACAATTGTTAGTCAATTGTTACTATTTTGTTGACAGGGCATGTTAAATGATATGCTATATGCCACATGTTGGTAACGTGTAATGTTGATCAATGTGGCATGCCACACATGTCACTAATGTGTAATGTAGAGCATATGTGGCATGCCACGTGGCCTTCAGATGTGGCCCAATTTTTAAATGTGGTCAGATTAATCCTTGAAATTTCTAAATGTATTAAAATAATCCTTAAAATTTTCTAAAAAATGTCAAAAATGTCCCAAATCCCTTAAATCTTTCCTCTTTCACTTTATAAAATATAAACCTTTAATCTTTCTTAAATTGTGATGTCTTAGGTCTACATGTCCTTAATTAAAGCTAGGCATGACTTTTAAGTATCTTGGAAACCCTCAATTTGCTAAAATGTACCAAGATGCCGAAGTCTACATTTTTGTGTAGACAAGCTAATTACAGCTAACAAGAGGGTCAGCAAGCTCACTGCAGCGAAACCCTTGACTTTGACAGAGACAAAAATGATGCAGTTTTGATTATTGAGCCCTTACCCCTATATCAGCACAACCTAACTAGTGGAAAACCCCTAATTTCAAAACCTAGTAGCTGTCAACCTCCCTTCCACCCCTTTTAATGCGGAACCCATGGATATCAAAACCCAGAAATCCCAACACAATTTATATGAAAGATAGGATTGAAAACTAAATAAAATATCACAAGGGAATCACTCTACCTTGTAATTCTCTATTCAGCTTCCTGATGCAACAAAACAAAGAAATCACTCAATCTCACATATATACACAAAGTTTTTTAAAAGAAACCAAAGAAATTTCATTCAAAATAAAACTTAAAAAAGTGGCTACCAACTTTGGAGGTATTTATATTTTTTTATTTAGGTTAAACTTATTTCCTAACTCTATTAGACTATACCTAAATTACTATACTAACAATTGGTCTTAACAAACATAAAAATAAAACAAGTCTTAAAACATTTTAAAATATAAACTAATAAACTAAATAAATCAGACTTGGCCCAACCTAGCCAAAATATATTGTCAGTGCAAATTCACTAATCATAATATTTTGGGCTGCCCATAATTGCCCATAGGAGTCCTGACTAATTCGTGATGCATCTCTTCAACAAATGATTTAGCCAAATTTCTAAAATTGTCTCGAATCCTCATAGTTGACGCCCTTGTGATAGGTCCTATGGGCATGCTACAACTCTCACCTATTCTTCTAGTGCTAAAATGTCCAATTTGTCCTTCTAAGTTTGTATCATTCCCTTCCTCCCCCAAAAAGTTTCGTCCCTGAATTTACATCCATATGAAACGGAGAAAGGTCAAAAACATTAAATGTAGTAGAGACATTGTACTAACCAGGAAGGTCAATCTTATGAGCATTCTCATTGATCCTCTTGAGCACTTGAAAAGGACCATCTCCCCTTGGACCAAGTTTAGATTTCCGTTGACAAGAAACCTCTCCTTCCTCAAATGAACCCAAACCCAATCACCAAGGTGAAAGACAACTTGTGTCCGACCCTTGTTAACTCGTTTAGTCGTCACCTTGTTCCTCCTTTCAATCAATTCACGTGCTTTTAAGTGCATTGCTTTAACCTTCTCAGCCTTGGTTTTAACATCTAAGCTAACAAGATCACTCAAGGGAAAATGCATTAAATCAAAAACAATTAAAGAATTAAAACCATATACAAGCTCAAAAAGAGAAAACCTTGTAGAAGAATGAATAGTTCTGTTATGAGCAAACTCAATAAAAGGCAAACAATCTTCCCAAGTTTTTAAATTCTTACCAACAACAGCATATAATAATATCCCTAATGCTCTATTTACCATATCAATTTGTGGGTGACAAGTAGTAAACTATAACAATTGAGTTCTTAACTTGTCCTATAACACTTTCCAAAAATGACTCAAAAACTTGACATTACAGTCAAATCAGCAATGTTTGTTGCATCATCAGTTTTATGGCATGCAATAAAGTGAGTCATCTTACTAAATCTGCCCACTACAATAAAAATTCTATCTTTACCTTTCCTAGTTCTAGGTAAACCAAGAACAAAATCCATAGATACATCAACACATGGATGGATAGGAATAAGTAATGGTGTTTACAACCCATGTGGTATAGATGTAGATTTACCCTACTTACATGCAATACATTTAGCATAAACATCTTTATGCATGTGTGGCCAATAAAAATGCTCAGATAACACATCCAAAGTCTTATGCACACCAACATGACCCATTAAACCACCACAATATGACTCCTTGACAAACAATTCCTTAATAAAACAAACAGGCACATAAATCTAATTGCCATAAAACAGAAATCCTTCATACCTATATAATTTGTTAAATGCACCATGCTCCATGAGGCATAAATACCAAAAAAATCAAAATCAGTGGCATACAATTCCTTCAAATGCTCATATCCTAAAGCTTAGATGTGAGAGTAGCGATCAAAGCATACATGTGAGATAAAGCATCAAAACCACATTTTCTTTAACTTGGTTGTAAGCAATCACATAAGGAAAAGTCTCTATGAGGTCCACCCATTTAGCATATCTTTTATTCAACTTTCCTTGCCCCTTCAGGTGCTTCAAAGATTCATGATCCAAGTGAATCACAAACTCTTTAGGGAGTAAGTAATATTGTCAGACCTTCAAACCAAAGCATACAACTCTTTATCATAGGTGGAATACTTGAGCTAACTTCATTTAACTTTTCACTAAAGAAAGCAATGGGTTGCTTTTCATGCATCAAAACAACACCTATACCAATCATAGAGGCATCACATTCAATATCAAAAGTCTTATCAAAACTAGGCAAAATAAGAATAGGAGCAGAGCACAAGTCATCTTTTAAAATATTAAATGCATGTTCTTGTTTCTTTTCCTATTTAAACCCAACATGCATTTTAATGATCTCTGTGAGAGGAGCACCAATGGTAGAAAATTTTTTCACAAATCCATGATAAAACCCAGCTAAATCATGAAAACTTCTTACCTTAGAAGCACTCTTAGGCATTGGCCATTCTCAAATAGCCTTCACCTTATCATCACCAACCTCAATTCCATGTGCACTCATAACAAAACCAAGAAAGACAACTTTATCAATGCAAAATGTGCACTTCGTAAGGTTAGCAAACAACTGCTATTTCCTGAGCACCTCTAAAGTAGCCTTAACATTCAAAATGTGATCATCTAGGCAAGTGATATAAATGTGAATATCATCAAAATAAACAACAACAAAGTTGCCTAACAAATCTCTTAAAACATTGATCATCAAACGCATGAAAGTATTAGGTGCATTTGTTAACCCAACTAACCACTCATAAAGATCATATTTTGTTTTAAAGGCAGTCTTCTATTCATCCCCTGGTTTAATTCAAATATAATGATATCCACTTTTTAAGTCAATTTTAGTGAATATGCGTGCACCATGAAGCTCATCAAGCATGTCATCTAACCTAAGGATAGGATGGTGATATTTTACAGTGATTTTGTTAACTACACCGCAGTTAACACACATCCGCCAAATGCCATCTTTTTTGGTGACCAACAACACTGGCACTATACAGGGACTCATGCTCTCCCTCATGTGCCCTTTGGCTAGTAGCTCATCCACTTGTGTTTGAAGTTCCTTGGTCTCCTCAGGATTACTTCGATAGGTAGGTCTATTTGGAATGCTAACACTAGGCATGAAATCAATTTGGTACTCAATTTCACACAATGGTGGCAAATCACTCGGTACCTTAGTAGGAAATATATATGCAAACTCCTGTAACAAAGAAACAAAACAACTAGGCAAATTTGCGTTAAGTTTAGTGCTAGAGGGTAAAACTTCCCTAAATTGAATCATAATCAAAGCTCTCTTTCTTAACAAACCACTCTTTAAATATCTCTCTCTCTCTCTTGCATAAAACACAATTTCTCTCAATTTTGTCACTTTTTCTCTTTTCTCTCACTTTTTCCTTGCTTTTTACTCACCAATAAGCCTTTGTCTTTACTCTCTTCACTCATGGCCTCCGGTCTCTCTACTTTTTCTATGACTTCACTACCCATATTTCCCCAAAAAGTTTGGTGAAGCTTCACTTGATCAAGATAGATCTCCTTGGGTGATAACAGTGCAAGAGTTGTTTTATGACCATTATGCTCAATTGATTATCTATTCTTGAAGCCATCATGTAGTACCCCCCGAGATTTCCCCAATAACATGTGACTAGCTTGCATATGTACTACATCACACAATATCTCATCAATATATTTCCCAATAGAGAAAGCAATCTTCACTTGTCTATTGACCTTCAACTCACCACTATCATTCAACCATTGCAACCTATAGGAATTAGGATGCTTAACACATTTCAGCCCCAATTTCTCCACCATAATGGCACTAGCAACATTAGTACAGCTCCCTTCATCAACAATCAAACTGTACACCTTGCCACCAGCTAGGCATCTAGTATGAAATATGTTTTTTCTTTCCTCCAGGTTATCCTCCTTCACTTGCAAATTTAAATCACGCCTAGCAACAAGAGATTCACCTTACATAGCATACTCCACATCACCATCGGAACAATCTTCTACATCACTATTGGAACAATCTTCTAAAGACGGCATATTATCATGATTGGAATCATCATCATAATTAGATTCATACACAATATCACCTTCCCTAATAACCATCATTCTCTTGTTTGGGCAATCAACATAATGACACAAACCATGACACCTAAAATATTTAATATATCTGTGTCTACTAGTAGCAGAAGAGGAAGAGGAATAAGGAATACATTTCTTCTTTGTTAAATTTAGAACCATCTCATTAGAATTGGAGCCATTAGTTTTCTTTTTCTCATCATCGCAAGACCATCTTAAACCACATTTTGAGGTGGAATTTGAAAATGGTTGTGATGCCCATTGTTTTTGTTGCATCTCCACCTTCATGGCCATGCTTACCAAATCTTTCATCTCCACATAATGGTGCAATTCAACCACATTAGCTATCTCCCTATTAAGACCACCAAGAAACCTTGCCATAGTTAACTTTAGATCCTCCTTTATATTAGCCTTAATCATAAGCATCTCCATCTCTTTATGGTAGTCTTCAACTGACTGTAAACCTTGAGTTAGCTTATGCAACCTGTATGCATCTCCCTATAGTAATAAAAAGGCATAAATTGCTTTTGCATGACATACTTCATGGCACTCAAGTATCAATAAGAGATTCTCCATTCCTTCGTATGGACTTCACCAGCTCATCCCACCAAATTAGAGCATAATAAAAAAAACTCTACTACAGCCAATCAAACCTTCTTTCTCTTAGAATAATTGTGGCATGCAAAAATCATCTTTATCTTCCTTTCTTACTATAAATAGGCTTCAACATCGTTCCTTCTCTTAAATGGTGGTATTTGCATCTTGATAGCATTCATGTTGGTGTCCAGTTGTCCTTTATTCCCAATCTTAATATTCCCAACTGAATCATCATCATCAAACTCCCCTTCAGAGTGCTCACAGTAGGAATCATTATGATGATGTCGATGCCTTCAAAAAAACTTGCATCACCCTTGAGCTTAGTTTATAACACCTCATTCAGTTGTGTATCCATATCATCTAATCTGCTTTGTATTTGCTGAAAGGTCTTTTGCGCAGAAGTCGCATGTCAGATACTGTATTATCCTCAGTGTCACTCCTCAATGTGTTGTGAGCCATTTGAACAATATGCAAAGTGATAAAATAGACAACCTCACAAAACACTCGCTCACGTATTTCACTCAAAAGCGGACACTCGTGTTTATACTCAATATGACTTTGACTCTCTTTTGTACTCACCACTCTTCCCTTTTACCACTCTGGACCCCTTATAAGTGCTGCCACTTCAAAAAGAAAACAAACTCAAACAAGATAAAGTTTTAAGTAATATTTAAATAGCACAAAGAATAACCAAAGAATTGGAAGAAATAATGAGATCAACTCGAAAGAAAAAAATTACCTAAAGAGATAAAAGAAAATAAAAAATTTAAAGGACCTAAAATAAAAAAAATTGTGCATTTTAGGTAAATCGAATTATACAAGCTTAGAAGGGCAAATTGGACATTTTAGCACTAGAAGAACAGATAAGAATTGTAGCATGCTCTTGGAACCTATCACAAGGGCGTTAACTGAGAAGATTCGAGACAATTTTGAAAACTTGGCTAAATCATTTGTTAAAGAGATGTGTCATGAATTAGCGAGGACTCCTATTGGCAATTATGGATGGGTAGCCCAAAATATTATTATTAGTGAATTTGCATTGACAATATATTTCAGCCATGTTGGGTCAAGTCTAATTTATTTAGTTTATTAGTTTTTATTTTAAAATATTTTAAGACTTGTTTTATTTTTATGTTTGTTAAGCCCAATTATATGTGTAGTAATTTGGGCTTAGTATAGTTGGGTTAGGAAATAAGTTCAACATAAAGAAGAGGTATAAATACCTCCAAACTTGGTAGCCACTTTTCTTAGTTTTATTTGGAATGAAATTTCTCTAGTTTCTTTTAAGAAACTTTGTGTGTGCAAGTGAAGTTGAATGATTCATTTATCTTATTGCATCAAGAAGTTGAATAGAGGATTACAAGGTAGAGTGATTCCTTTGTGATATTTTATTTAGTTTTCAATCCTATCTTGCATATCAATTATGTGTTAGGGTTTTATGGTTTTGATATTCATGGGGTTCCGCATTACCTTTTCTCTCATTCTTCTCCATCTTCTTCCTCCTCCAAGCTCTACAGTAAGAAATTTATAGTGTTTTGCATAGTTGCTCCCTAGCTTTTCACGTTTATGCTTATGGGTATCAATGTACACAAGTTTTGTCATGTTGGTTACTACCTTAGAGTGCATAATTCTGTCCTAATATGAAAATGTGATTGTTTGTGAGTATTCTTGTTCCCATGACAGACATTGGTTCCAATCCTACTTCTTGGAGTGCTAGCATCTTTTTCATGAGTTTCTAGGTGAGTAAGTTTAAGTTCATGACTTTAATTTTGACCATTACGAATAGTTTTTGTACACTGTTTGTATCTTCTATCAAATTAGAAATTTTATTATGCTATGAGCATGCCTTTTCAATTATGCCAAGTTAGCAAAATCATGATTTTGCACCCTTCCATGAAATGCATGACTTTTAGGAAATACATGGTTTTTAAATCTTGATCATTGTTGATGTTTGTATGTCATTTACATTATCATGCCTTTTAAGTGCTTCCACTAAATTATGAAAAGAGAGTATTTATCCTAGAAAAATAAAATATGAACTGTAGAAGTAGTGGAAAGCAATAAATTGATATTTCGAGCTTTGAAATTTTAGCACGATGACTATGAGCAATGTTTGGATAGGAATTAGAAAGAAACAAAGTTGTAAGTTAACAACAGTCAATTCGTTAACCTTGGTACACTAAGTCACCTAATAAGGTAATTACCCTTTACTGATTAGTTCACGAAGGACGCGATTTGTGGGGGGCCATTAAAATCTTAGCTAGATGCTCTTGTTTGTGAAAGACTGAGCATCACCTTGTAAATTATTTAGCATTTTGTCTCTCTGTTAATTCCTTAGAAAAATTACTATGTTTTCTTATGATTTACAAGAAATTGATATTATTACTATTATTATATATTATGAGTATAAATGATTTTTTTATTGATGCATTACTATCTATATACTTTTGTTGTTGTTCATATATGGTTGTGGGTGAGAATCCACTCATTGAATTTTAGATGAAACTCACCTTTCACTTTTCCCCTTACAGATACAGTTGCCATTTTAGATCTTTCTCATATACCTTATTCCTAGTAGTTGTTAGCTATAGCTTTGGTAAGCTTCACTTTAGAGTAAAGTGATGTTTTGTTATGTTAGTAGTGCACTAGTGCATTGCAGGCAGGTTTTTTACTTTGAGGATTTATGTAATCATGCTTGAAGGATTTTATGACTTTTGGAACAGTCATTTCTTCATTTGGATATTGTTCATCGATTGTTTTATGATTTATATGAGAAATCTTTAGCCAATTTGTATTTAAATTATGTCTAATTAGAAATTATGAAGTTTTATGCAAGTCATGTCATATAAGAGCTTTTGTAGGATCAATTTCCCACGTGCTGGTCATGTTTCCAAATCAGGTTATGATATAAACCCACTAATTTCTCTCTCACTTTTACACCTTAGTCCAAATTCTTACAACATGAAGAAAATGTATTGAAATATTTAGAAGCGAGACAAAACTAATAAGTATCCTTTTAGGAAATCCAATGTAACATATTTTCTTTCTCTTGTGTTAACATACTAATGTTTTTCAACTAAAGTATGTGACATAATTTTCAGCTTAACTTGTTGTTGTTTCAATATCAATTTATTTTACAAACAAAGACTCATATCATGTATATATTACAATTACAAATCAATAATTAATTACTTTTTCATTTTTTTTTGTAGGAAAGAGATCTTTTCACATGATTTTTCAATATATATAATCAAAATTTTATACCCTTAGCTCTAAATGGCTTACACGAATTAGGGTTTACCTATAAATGAACGGAATAACGTTCTCATATAAGGATCGAAATATGTGACACTAACCTATCAACACTAATGTGAGAATAATATTAATGATACTCTTAAAAAAATGCTTCATAATGAGAATTGTCTATTAATGTTTAGTTATAAAGACTATCTTTTAGAGCATTTTAAAAATAATTAATTATTGACATATTCTCATATAAACACCCTCTCATCCTCCCTTTTATTTACCAAACTAAATAGATAAAGATCTTCTATTCCAATTAATTAACATTGTCAGCTCTACCATCCAAGATCACACAGTATCTGACAAATTTATAGCTAATATCAATATTACTTAATCACTTCATATATATTGTTTAATCACTTTATACATAGCTAATATTAATTTTGCTTAACTAATAACCATAAGATCACTTTGTTCACACATGCACTCTCTCTCTTGTTTCCCACTTCTTTTGATGTTTCAAAACTCATATAATAGACTAATAAGAAGCATTTTTTATTGAAAACTGATTTACGTATTCTACTTTAAGCTACATTTAAGTTATTTAATGTATTTCATTATCTCCTATGTATATATTCTCTTATTATTATTCTATATGAGAAAGATCTTATCCAACTAGGGTGTAAAAGAGAGTGAAATTAGTAGGTTTAAGAAAGATTGAGCATTTAGATTTTATGAAGCAAAAGATGAGAAATTTGGGGATTTGGGACAATTTTGATGCATTTTAAAATTTTGCTACATCAAAAGGCCACGTGGCATACAACGCATGTTCAACATGACACATCAACAAAATAGTAACAGTTGATTAATGTTTATTTGGTCAAAGATTAAATTAGTGGCCTATGTAATGCAATTTCAAGGACTAAATAGTTAGTTTCAAAATTTCAAGTGCTAAAATAAAGCATGCTTACAATTGTAGGGACTAAAGTGAACATTTAATTACTCAATTGTGATTGTTAGGGCATTTTTATATGGAATTAGCAAAGTTGGTGAAGTATGTGAATCATAACACTGTCATTTAATATCATTTCCATAGAAGGCATCCAAGCTTTATGTTGTAGTATAAGGTCTGACCTAAAGATAAATTCGACTCTAACATTATTGTCTAATTACATTTACTAACTTTTGTGGACTTAATTTAATTGCCTTCATATGAAATGCAAGAGTTTTTGTTAAGAATAAAGATCGTGTTGAAATGACTTCTATACTTAGTGTTTTTGGGTTTTTAGTAAGCATTGTTGAAATGTATCCTTCCTTCCCATTTGATCATATAGGTCAATTCATGATTTTTGTAAGTTGCCTATGAAGTTTTGTACACACATCATCCAAATATTCTAATTTGGATTTTAGAGGAAATATGAATGCAACAAAACTTGTGTTTCTATCATCATAATTTCAAAAGTTTCCTTCATGCCATGATCTTATATATCTATTATTAAGTTGAAGATTGTAGAATCTGTCAAATGGTCTATAGATATTACAAGTAATCAATTCCAAAATCATTTTAAGTACACTGTATAATCTTGTTGTAGTTTATCCTCTATCTTCTCTGAATATATCCAATATCCCCTACCAAAGTAAACTAAGCTACTTTTAAGATTTGTCAAGCAAATAGAAAAAATATGTAACTATCATCCCATAGTTAATATGTTTGTATAGTACTAAAGGGCTTAAAATTGTCTTTACTTACCCACTTGAAATGTGACAGCATTATGTGATGAAAAGGTTTTTTTGTCATTCAGAATCAAAGAATATAAAGTATTCTTGAAGTAGATAATAACCTATCTACTAAAAGTTCATTTGATAGAAACAATGAAATGTCTGAGGCAGAACTTGGGATTGGCTATTAGTATAAGAGGCTTGAATTTCTTCCCAACTTCGTATTAGATCTTCTTATTATATGGCATCTTCATCAAAACTATCAAGACGATTTTACTTTTATGATTTAGGGAATTCATTTTTTGCTTAATCATTTTGGAGCAGACATTAAAATTTGATCTCCTAACATACATGTTACTTTAACTTCTTCAGTTTAACTACTAATTTTCCAAGTAACGCAAATGGAATTCCATTTTCCTTGTAAAACTTGAACTTTGTTGCTGAGACTGTTATGAACTCTTTGATAATAACTTCACTTTCACATGTAAATACCTTGAATTCAAAACGTTATGTTAAAAAAATAGTACACATTAAGAACTGTTTGCTACTATTAAATTGCAAAAATAATGGAGTATAAGTTACATAAGAATAAATTATTTCTAGCTAGATTTCAAATAACAGTTTTTTAGCATAGTTATAGGTTTCAATACCTTTAGGCATGTTAACATTCACAATGCAGGCCATCGTAATGCATCTATATTTACCAATATTATGCCATATCCACGAGATAAGAGTATAATGTATTGTTACATAACACAATTAGAAAGGCCAACTTTTTTTTATATAAAAACAAGAGAAAATTGAAAACAACCTTTGAATGCATTGGAGTCATTAGTTCACTAATACTTTTGGACAAGGTCCTAAATAGATTTGGAAAAGAATTAGCAATGCAAAGAGATAAATAGTCTAGGGTTATATACATTTTGACTTAAAAGTCATGCATTGATAACAATGTTGAGCTATTCTTGAGTAATTATGTTGAGAAATCAATTTAAATTCACTTGGTGGATTTATTTAGTGAGTTATGATTTTCTGGAGATTCATTAGGAAATTATCGTCACTAAATTGATTGGATTTGCATAATAAGATAATGAATAAGCAATTGGAGATTGAAGTGATACTTGGAAGAGATTTTAGCATGAATTAAGGAGAGATAATTGGAAATTTCGATAAGAATTGGATTGATTCGAAGGAATAAAAGGGCATTAGAGTCTTTTTTTATGTTTAATTATCTTATTCACTACTAGAAATACATCAAATAGTAACCGATTTTGTGACTGAAATAAATCGGTCACTAAAAAGATGAATTAGTGACCGAATTAAGCCATCAGGGAAATTGAAAAGGGTGGAAAAAATCGGTCACTAAATTGGTCACTAAATCAAATTAGTGACCGATTTTTATTTATACTAGAAAACCTTACCTTTATAAAAATCGGTCACTAAAATTTCAATTAGTGACCGATTTGTATTTATAAAAGAATACCTTGCATTGATAAAAATTGATCACTAAATCGGTCACTAACATTACAATTAGTGGCCGATTATTATCTATAAGACAACACCTTGCATTCATAAAAATCGGTCACTAATTGAAATTTTAGTGACCAATTTAATGACTGATTTGTATTTATAAAAGAACACTTGCATTGATAAAAATCAGTCGCTAATATTACAATTAGTGACCGATTTACATTTATACTATGAAACGTTCCTTTCATAAAAATCGGTCACTAATATTACAATTACTGGTAATATTAGTGACCGATTTAGCGACCGATTATTATCTATAAGACAACACCTTACATTCATAAAAATTGGTCACTAATTGAAATTTTAGTGACCGATTTAGTGACTAATTTGTATTTATAAAAGAACACTTGCATTGATAAAAAAAAAAGGTCACTAAATCGGTCACTAATATTACAATTAGTGACCGATTATTATCTATAAGACAACACATTGCATTCATAAAAATCGGTCACTAATTGAAATTTTAGTGACCGATTTAGTGACCGATTTGTATTTATAAAAGAACACTTGCATTGATAAAAATCAGTCACTAATATTACAATTAGTGACCGATTTACATTTATACTATGAAACGTTCCTTTCATAAAAATCGGTCACTAATATTACAATTAGTGACCGATTTAGCGACCGATTATTATCTATAAGACAACACCTTGCATTCATAAAAATTGGTCACTAATTGAAATTTTAGTGACCGATTTAGTGACTGATTTGTATTTATAAAAGAACACTTGCATTGATAAAAAAAAAAAGGACACTTAATCGGTCACTAATATTACAATTAGTGACCAATTTTGTGATCAATTTTCATTTATACTATGAAACGTTGCTTTCATAAAAATCGGTCACTAATTGTAATATTAGTGACCGATTTTCATTTATACTAGAAAACCTTATATAAAAAAAAGATAATATTTTCACATTTTTATTATTTAATAAAATGATAAGAAGTTATAAACTATTAAAATAAATAATAAAATATACTTTTTGTTTAAAACATTTGTAGTGATTATCATCTAATTTATTATTTTTAAATAAAAAAGATTTTATATTGTTAGTACATTAAAATTAACCTCAATAAAAAAACTGTTGATAAACTATTGGGTTGCATGCACATTTTGAATTTTATTTAGTTGAAAAAAAAATTAGACAAGACAAAATAAAAAAAAAAAGAAAAAGGGAATTAGACTTGAGGTTTAAATTGAAAAGGGACACAGAAAGAAGAGAAAGAAAAAGGGTGCATCCTCTTCTTCTTCTCTGGCACAACTTCAACTGCAACTTATAAAGTGCGCCATCTTCACCATCGGGCTGCCATTCCTCACGCCTTCACTCCTCGCGCTGCCGCTCCTCACGCCTTCACTCCTCGCGCTGCCGCTCCTCACGCTTCCATTCCCGACACCTCTGCTCCTCGCGACTCTGCTATTCACCCTTCCACTCGTCCTCCGCTCTTTCGGTCTCTGCTTGTCCTCCCCTCGTCTTCCACTCTTCGCGCCATCACAAAACTAAGACGAACGGCACCGATCTGCTCAAAACTCCACAGATATGGTCATGACGCCATCGTTCCTGTTTTGGTTCTTTTTGCCGTTTTCAGAGAGATTTTCGTGCTATAGCCTAATCTATTGGAGCTCGAAGCTCCCATCAAGATTTGCGGTATTCTACTCTTTTTCTCTTTCTTCTCAACCCTCCTTCTTCAATTGCTATTTTTGCTGCTGCCTTCACCATTACTTCACTTATATCTGGTTAACTTGATGAGTTTTTCAGCATTTGGATTCGTTTAGCATAATTGTTATTCTGTTTATTTCCTTTCTAATTTCATTCTTCATAATGTTTTTGTGATAACTTGGTACCTTTGTGTCGTTACTGAAGCAAGTGAGGAGTATGTTCTGGACTGTATTAGTAGTTAGTGAAATGTTTTCTCTTTGTAATGTATCTATTTATTTCAAGTATGAATCTATAGGTATGGTATGGGAGTGAATAATTAATCATCTTATCTGCGATTTCATATTTTGCATTATTTGTTTGATGGGTTTGATGTTATTGGGTATGAAGAAAATTGAATTGATTTACTCATGAACACTGGCGTTTCATTATTATTATTTTTGTTGCTACTATTGTTGTTGTTGGTATGGTGTTTTGTGATTTAAATTGATGTGTGGGATGATTCAGTTTCTCTTTTGCTGCTCTGAGAATTCTAAGTGCTCTCATTTCTTTAGTGGTATTTTTGTGTGTGTGAGTGTGTTTTTTTTTTTTCAAGAAAAGGAATGTTTAGGTGAGGTTTATTTCCCAATATTTTCATTTGTATTTATATCCTGATTACAATGGTTAATTAATTAACAGCACCATAGTTATTTGGCTGTTGGCTGGTTGAACTGTAAGATATCAGTCTACTTCAAATGTTGTTTGGCTTTTGGCTTATTGTAGGATTGTTGTGGCTACATCAATGTTTCGTTTTCCCTGCTCGGCTCGTCGCTCCATCATCGTTGAACCCCGTCAGCCATCGCGAGCCATCACTGAGTCTTCCAGTTCATCATTGCCGCCATCAACGGTCCGAGCTGTGCATTCACGAGCCTTCAAACGTTGCAGGGCGTGATGTTGCGGGCCGCGAGCTGACCAGCATCCCATCATTCTGCCTAGCCCAGCCTGCCCAACCATTGGTTTGCCCTTCTTTGTCTCTCTCTGTCTTTGGTTTAGTTCCAGGTAGTTAATATCAGTTTCATAATTTTCAGTTTGGTTCCAATTCACGTCTTGAATTAGTAACTAGTTTCAATTAAATGGATTTATGTAGATAGGAACTGCACATATTCATTGATAATCTTGACAACTTTTCATCATTTGTTTGACCAATTTGAGCTTTCTTGCAAATGGGGACAATTTATTTTGCATATTTTTCATCCCTAGCTACTGGAATTGAATGTCATTGGTGAAACTATCAAAAGAGAATTGGATCTTTACTGGATTGAAATTTAAACAATGGCCCTTCATGAATGAATTGGACATATGTATGATTTTGTTGTTTAATGGATTGAAATTTAAACAATGGCCCTTCAAGTTTATAATGCATGATTGAACTTCATAGCTGAGTTACTTTCTTTTTCTTTCTCAACCAACTCTGTCCCCTCTATTAAGTTACTATCTTCACTCGACAGAGTTGAAGACTCAATTGAAGTTGTTGACGACTCATTAGAGAGGGCTCAATTGAGGTAGTGGAAGACTCATTAGAGAATATTGAAGGCTCAGTTGAGAAAAAGGAAGACTCTATAGAAATTGTTGAAGACTCCATACAAACCTTTAAAGATTCAAAAGAGATAGTTCAAGACTTACTGGAAGTTGTTAAAGACTCATGGAAGCAAGAATTTGTTATGTCTATGTTGAAAATTTATTGTCCAAAGTGTTTTTAATACATATCTCTATTTTTATTTTAGATTATAGGGCTTTGTGTTATTGTAAAATTTGAAACATTTGGATCTAACATATTTTGTTATATGATGTTAACTACTTGTTAAAATATATTGGCAATTTTTAAGTTTGTTTGTTTGTGTATAGATATATAATTTATTGTTTGATGATATATATTTAAATTTCAAAAGTGAGATTTCAAAAATTTAAATTTTTTCTTTTTTTAGGGATCACACATTAGTGACCGATATATCAGTCACTAATAGCAAATCGAACTGCCATCTAAAATTGGTTGTGGATGGGAAAATCAGTCACTAAATCGATCGCAAGATTTAATGACCGATTTATTGGTCACTAATAGCACACCAAAATTGGTCGTATGGATAAGAAAATCGATCACTAAATCGGTCACAAGATTTAGTGACCGATTTATTGGTCACTAATAGCACACAAAAATTGGTTGTATAGATAGGAAAATCAGTCACTAATCACTGATTTTTTTATAGTGATTCAGTTTGACTTTCAAGAATATAAATATGTAGCTTTTAATTTCTTCAAGATAGTTTTGAAGTTTTTAGTTTTAGAGTTCTTTGGATTATTACTTTCATTTTTTCTTTCAAGTCTTCCTAAACTCTCAAAGATGTTAGGGAGATATATTCTTAGGCAACTATTTTGCACCCTTTTTATTGTTAGAATTTCCTTTTAATCTATTCCTTATTTTGTAGCAATCATATAATGTTATTCTTGGTTTGTCATCGATTAACTGATTTTTGATTCAATACTATAGAATGAGAATTCACTTTATAAAATGTCATGATCCAAAAATCAAGATCGACATAAGGTATACTACCCTAGAGTTAATTTCATCCAATCATGCATAGTAAATTACTAATTCAACACATAATAAATCTTAAAAAAAATAGATAAATAATTAAATAAATAAAATCCTTAAAGCTTCCTAGAAACTTTATTCATAAAATACATAAAATATTTAATTCTTCCAAATTGTTCCAAAATTGATAACTCAAATAGGCAATATTAAATTATACCCTTTGAGAAATCTTTGAGATACATTTGCAAGCAAGTTCTCTTTTGACAGTTGGCACAATAACTTTAATGGCTATAATAGTACTATTGTCCTTTCACGTCTATGACATGGCATGTGTTTGCTTCAAAGATGATTCTGTTAACCAAGACTGATTTTGATCCAAGTTTCTTGATGTTTAAGAAACTTTCTTAAGACTTAGGTTTTAGTCATGATTAGTAGGACTATCTTTCTGAAGGAATCATATCTTTTCGAAAGTTCTTTCTGATAGTAAATTTATCTTTCTGAAATGCATTCTAACTTTTTCATAATTTTAATTATTTTTTGAGGTACATTGTGCATTAAACCCATCCAAAACTGGTGCGAATTTACATTCATTATACAGAGTATGGAATTTGAGATTCATTTTAACATTGACATTAAGTTTCTCAAAGAAATTGAGTGCAAATTATACAATATAGATATGTGCTATCATAAAGCCACTCATACACACAAATAGTCATATTTGTTGAATGATCCTCTTAAACTTGGATTTGTTGTCATTGAAAATCATGCTATAATAAGAACTCTCTCAAGGGTTTTGGAGCTTACAATTGTTTCGTAAATGATTTGCGTGTCTATATTGCATTTGTTATGTATGTATTTCCCTTGCCTCATGTGAGTTGTAGATTCACTGAGTTCAATGACTCACCCCTTTTTCTTCCCCTTTCCAAATCAAGTTGCTGGCACTGATGTGATGTTTTTTTAGGCCTATAGGAAGAGTCAGTCATGTTTAGGTTCAGTTAGAGTCCATGTCATTCCATGGAATTCTTGATCCAATCCTATGTTTTCCCTTCTTCTTAGGTGACCTATGCTACCTATTAATCGTCGTCATCATTACTGTCACTGTGACACCACATCAATCAGAATTAGTAGCATTCGACATCTTGAGCGAGCCATTTTAAATCTAGCAGAAGTGGTCAGTGAGCATATTAGAGCTGGAGTGAGTAAGTAGAAGCATAGCCTGGTAGGGCTAGCTCAAGTAGAGTTCAGCAGTGGGCACCATCGGTCAAGGTCATCCCTTTAGTGCTTATCTGATGTGTCTTAACATCAATCAACCCAGGAGTTAAGAAAGTAACTAGCCAAAGGGGCAGAGTTCAGTTCAGGCTAGTTGGCCGCCCCCATCTTGTTATATTTGTAGAAAATGCCATAGGGGCTAGTGCCTAAGGGGCTCATCCGCATGCTTCGGATGTGGTCAGGTGGGGAACCAAGAATGATGGAGCCACCTTAGCTGATGGACAGTCGCATGTGAGTGACCTAGACTTAATAGGTAGAGTTATAATGAAACTGAAAGTTATGTATGTAGACATCTAATAGAATGACGATTGATTGTGATATATTGGAATATTTTAATTGAGTTGATGCCGTGGATCTTATGCATGATTTGTTTCTAAAAGTGTATTTGCATGATATGAGTGTGGTATGCATGCCCATGATTAAAAAAAAAAATCCACATGAATAGATATTAGAACTTAAAAGAAGAAGTAATGGGAGTGTATGATCATATGTGCATGAGTAAGTGGAATAAGGAAAACTTGATAATTAGAAAATTTTTAATCACAAATGGATAGATTTCTCATGCTTAGTGTTTGTTGTGGTAAGTGCTAATGATTTTAAACAAGCATGTGGATAGTAAGCTTTGAACTCCATAGATTGAGAATTGAACTAGAGAATATTTGCGCATTGTATGGCATTTAGAATCTTAGTGCATAGATTTCATATGCTTTAAAAGAATCTACAACGTAGTTGGCATGATTGGTTGAATGAGCGAATGGCATGTCCATGATTATATGCCTATGGCTTCATGTATGAGAATGTATAGTTGCCATGTGCATTAGAAAACAATGATTAGGATGACTTCCTTTGATGCATTCATGATCATGAAAACCAATTTATTCTAGTTTCGAAGTCTTGAGGTGGATGGATAGTATGCATGTGTATATTTATTTCTTGGTGCCTTACGGAATAGTAGTAGAACAGTTTTCCTAATCAAGTTCATGACTAGCTTTTTTTAAAATTAGGAAAATGGAAACATGTTTTCAATAATTTTGTTCCATGTTCATAGCAATGACTTGGTTTAAGACGAAATGTTTTCAAAAGGTTGTGTTTCTGTGTTAGAATAGCTTGAAAAGGATAGTTTTGAATCATGAACGTAGACTATTTGCATAAGGAAGTTAAGGAATTCATATGTGTAGGATGCGTGTTTTCCCATACCCTATGCAGGTGAACCGGATAAAAGAGACTTAAGAAAATAAAATCCCATGCTAATGCCAGCTTACATGTTAACTTTGTCTTAGGAAGCACATTGGTTGCTTTTATTACCTGTTCTTATATGACGTATGAATACGGTTTAATATATTGAGGAGATTTTATTATGGATTAGGAAGTTTCAAAACTAGAAGAATAGTTCATGAGAAGTTAATTAGACTTATTATCATGACAAGATGTTTTATGAGATTCTTAGAGCAAGTTTTGTTTGTTTGGTTTATCTATGTAATATGTGTGATTGATGTGTTGCATGTATGCATGCCAGAAGTATAAGCATGAGAACGTTTAGCACAACACTCACAAAGAGAATTAAGGAGTTCATTCATGAACCGAGGACTATAAGTTCTTGTAGTATCAGCCAATGTCAGACATAAGAGAAAGAGAATTAGAGCAAGGATGGAAGTGACATTTAGCCCCGATCCTTGAGAGCTCGAGCATGCATGGGGCAGCGGAGCATAGCTTCTCCCTTAGGACTTGCACGGTGGAAAAGACTGCCCCTAAGGGTGGAGCCGCCTAGTGTAAGTGTTATGATAAAAGTCGTTGTCGCCTCGATGGGAAATGGCTGCATTTGGTCAGAGTAAAGGAGCAATGGCCCTCAGGATAGCACTGTCTGCTAGAGTATCAACTAGTATAGTTAGAGTATCATGTAAGAGAGTTTTAGGCATTCAAGCCCATTTTTTAAACCCTATGTGGGTTTTTTCTATCTCGTTGAACTTTTGGTTACATCGGTTCAAATTTGGGGACCAAATCTTTTTATGGGGAAAATTGTAATACCCTAGTCTTAAATAAAAAAGTTTTTAAAAAAATTTCAAACCAGGAAGAGTGCTAGTTACCTTTATCTTTTGTTTCGGGTCCCAAATTTCACTAAATCTAGATCCTACACGTTCTTGGAGGGTTATATAATAGAGCCACTTTCTTCCGATCAAAAATCTCGATAATTGTTCCCAAAAGGAAAATAAGTTAAAGAACGATTTTTAATAAATTTTATAAAACTTTTAAGCATTTCATTTTTAGCCTACAAGATTATAAAATCACAAAGTTTCTCGAATTTGAACTAAAACTCAAAATTTGGATTTTAATTGGTTGGAATTTTGATTTTTTTAATATTTTCTTTAAATTCAAATATGAGGTATTTTCTTATTTATATTTATGTTTTAAAATTAATGGAGTGTAAAATAAATGAAAACATTAACTAATAAGTGAGCAATGAGATAACCCAGGTGTCAGAATGACCTACGGGTGCTGAAGTAGAGTTTACTGTTACCGTTATAGTGGTCCAGGACTACTATGCCTGTCACAGTATGTGTTTTGGGAGCATTTTGTGATATGAGGATCGCTTTCCACTTTCCTCTACTCAATCCAACCTCCAATCCTTCTTCTTCAAAGGGATCAAAAGTAAGATTTTATGGGTTTTTATTATCCCCTTCCTCTACATTCCCATAGAAAATAACCAGCAATTTTATTCATATAGAAATCATCATGCTAAGTCATAGATATAAATATTAATGTATACAATTCAAGTAAAGTCAAATGCAAAATGGCAGTAATCACAAGTTTTCTTTTGTAGTCCACGGATTTTAATTTGGTGCTCTTGTTTCTTTTCATTAACAAAGAGAATGCTTAGTTTCACATCAAGTAGTATCTGTAGTGAATAACTCCAAAGAAGAACATAGACTGCTAAGGACACGAGCTCATTCCTATACATGATCATTGGACTTCATTTTTTTCCATTTCCGAATCACACACAGTTCTGTTCCTAGCCGATACATCTACCTACTCATAAAATTTCCTGGGAAATCCTTATTTTTGTCTTCCCTCTTTATCCCACATAAGCTTTGTTTCTATTTTTTCCATATGTTAAAACATGCACCATTAAATTTCACATATTTTCGTTTGTCATATGATCGCATCATGGACTTCTCTTTTTCAAAGGTATGCTTATGTCACATATATAGGCATTTAGTTTTATTAGAGTCTCATTCATGCCTTATAAACAAGCCTTTCAAACAATTAGTATGTATTCATATGCCATATATTTGGATTAAATGTCATTATATCATTAATTTAATATATTTTCACCATTCCAGCATCTTGGCAGATTTACCATTCTAGTAACAACATTTAATTTCCATATCAAATGGCCAATTCAAGGGCCACAAAAATTCTCTGTAACACTATAATGTGTCCAAGAATCCTTGTAAAAATTTCATAGCAAGAAGAGTACTCTTACCATGCTAAAGAAATTATAAAAGTTTAGTGGCTAGAGACCACTTATTCACAACTCAGACCAGAATTCTCATAATTTTTAACCCTAGCAACTGATTAAATGAACTCAAAATAAAAATTAGGATTGAACTTCAAGATGTGAAAGCACACTATAAAAATTTCAAAGGATAAATTCATCATTTACTATGGTAAAAAAATTATACAAATTCATAGCTTCAGTACCAACATTTCAGGCATCATAGATACATTCTCAGTTCTTGATTTTTTTCAAGGAGTATAAATCGAAATCAGAGCTCAAGAAAATTCATGGGACTAGCTTAAGATGTTAGCTTCAACATATAATATTTCTAACTCATAAAAATACCTACAACATAGTTAGAAAAAATCGTGGGAATTCCTTACATGTGACAAAACTTAAATTCCAACAACATAGTCCAAAATCTCTTTTGACAAAAATGATTTTTATTATCATCCAAACACATCCTCCAAATTCATGCATCAATAACTATATATCTTCAATTGATTCAATCAAAATTTTGGACCAAAATCCAACAAAAATATTCAGCATAAAATTTCAAAGAAAATACTAAAGAAAACCCTACTCTTGGAAGCTAGTGGTGTCTTTGTCTCTAGTTTGCTCCAAGATGATACTCTTCACATCAAAGCTCTTACAACACACCCAAACCCTCCTTTAACCAATGATGTGTAAGGTATCAAGGTTGATATTTGGTGATGGATTGAGATTCTGATCGGTTATATTTGTAGGTTTTAAGGTGTAGAACAACTTTAGTGAAGGAAGGTTTTGATTTTGATAACTTTAGGCTAGTGTATATAGAAGTTGAAATCAAGATGGAGCTCTTCGCTATGGAGGAAATACAGCTGCTTCTCTGCCCTTTTGCTAGCTGAATCTCATGTTTTCCCAATTTCGGGCACCTCCGGGTCCCGAATCTAAGGTTTCGACTGTTCTGGTAAACCCGTGGGACCCACTAAGTTACTATTCACATTTTTTTATAGGTGTGTTGAGTTGTTCTCATCATTTCCATGTCTGTTAGAATTTTTAAATTTTCATTAATAATGTCTCAATTAATTTCTGAATAAAATTAAGGTGTTACGTAGGTTTTAGTCATGATTAGTAAGATTGTCTTTATGAAGGAATCATATCTTTCCAAAAGTTCTTTTTGATAGCAACATTTGTCTTTCTGAAACACATTCTAACTTTCTCATAACTTTAATTATTTTCTGAGGTACATTATGCATTAAACCTACCGGTGAGAATTTACATTTGTTATACAGAATATGGAATTTGAGTTTCATTTTAACGTTCTCATTAAGTTTCTTAAAGAAATTGAGCACAAATTATACAATATAGACATGTGCTATCATAAAGGTACTCATACACACAAATAGTCATATTTGTTGAATGATCCCCTTAAACTTTGATTTGTTATCATTGAAAATCAAGCTATAAAAGAGCTTTCTCAAGGGTTTTGGAGCTTACAATTGTTTCGTAATGATTTGCGTGTCTGTATTGCATTTATCATGTATGTATTTCCCTTGTCTCAACTGAGTTGTAGGTGATGATTTTGCTCACTGAGTTCAATAACTCACCCCCTCCTCTTCCCCTTTACAAATCAAGTTGTTAGCATTGACAATATCCTATTTCTTCCCCCGTGATTGTTGATAGTACTATTGGTGAGCTCGATTTTTGGTGAAGCAAGTTATGTTGGGATTTATGATAGTTTAGAGTTTGCTTTAGTGGTGTATAGAGAGGGTCCTCGAGCATTGTTTATCATGTGCAATTATTTTATTATTATGATACTTTTCTTATGAAATTTTTCATGAACGTGAATTAAGATTATATATTTAAGTATGGATTTTGGAACAAATTGAAAGAATTAAGTATCTTATGTATTTTATGAATATAGTTTTCAAGAATTTTTTAGGAGTTTATTTATTTAATTTTTTTTTATTCTTATGATTTATAACGTTCGTTAAATTAAGAATTTTCTATGGATGATTACATGAAATTAATTCTAGAAGGCTTCTATAAGGGATAATATCCTTATATGTTGGTCACAATTTTTGGTTCATGAAATAATTGATCCACTGAATTAAACTACGGGGTTGGTGGTGAAGGAGTCAAGTATGGAGATGGTGTTGGTGGTGGTGGTGATAGTAGTTGTGGCAGTGACGAAGGATTATTTTCTAGAAGAGTTACATAATGGTGGTAGAGAGAAAAGGAAGTGTTTGGTGTGCAAGGTATTGGTGGTGGCTGCGGCGGCAGAGGAGAAAATAATGGGTGTTGATAAGGCGAATGAAAAGAAGAGTTGTTTGGTGTTGAAGGGATAACTTAGTCTTTTAAAAAATATTATTCTCAATTTAAAGCTTATTATTTTATTTTTAATTTTATATGATTATTATATTTTTAGATATGAACCATACAAATAATATCTAATGGTCAATAATAGAGAACCATGAAATGATCCAAGAGTGGATGGGACCAATTTATCCTTCACCCTTTCGTAATATTTGTATTTGTTCTAAATTGACAGATGATTTGAAAAGAATGGAGTACCTATTTAATAATTAAAATATCATTTGATAATAATGAAAAAAAATATGTTGATAGAACGACATCGAATTTTAAATACTTTTCTTAAATGAATTATTTTTGTTGTTATATTGTACGTAATATTACTAACATCTTTAATTTTTTAATATAATATCTTTATCATATGGTATACACTATAGATGTTAATATAACATATTTAGTGTGCGTTTGTTTCAAATTTTTTTTAAAAAAAGTGATTATGAAAGTTAAATTTTATATATAACTGAAAAAATTGAAAACTAAGTTTTTTTAAGAACCTACTAATTTTAACTTCTATTAAAAAACTGAAAACTATTCTTTTTTTAAATTTCAATTATTTTTAAAAATTGTCTAAATATAGGAAAAATGATTTTTTTTTTTGGGCAAACAAAGTCATTGTTAGCCAAAATAATCACAAACAAATGCACCTTTAATATGTTTCTACTTATTATTTTGTACATCACAAACAATACCAGTTATGACATGTGTATTAACCATCCATTTAAACAGAGTATGTTCTAGTGTGCACAAAGCTTTTTTTTTTAAGGAATAGTGAAGTAATGACCTGGCAGCATGAAATGAAGACATGTAGCAGCAACATTTTCTTTGTTAATTATGTGGTTTACCATAACTATTGCATTTGTTGAAGTTAACAAATATCTTTTGTTAAGAACAAATAAGGCTAGAAAAGTAATTTCCTTCCCCAATCAAAACTATAATAGAATTTCCCTAAAACATTTTGAAATCCCTAGCTGTTGAAGGGTTCATAATTCTATGCACTACCTAGGCATGGCTCAGATGGGAAAGACTCATGATGGAAGAAGGTTGTAATACCTTAGTTTTAAATAAAATGTTTATAAAATTTTATTCGAACTAGGAAGGATACCAATTACTTTATCTGTCATTTCGGGTCTTGAGTTTTACTAAGTGGAGATCCTACATATCTTTGGAGGGTTATATAATAGAACCACTTTCTTGTGATCAAAAGTCCTAATAAGTGTTCCCAAAAGGAAAATGAGTTAAAGAAAGATTTTTAATGAATTTTATGAAACCTTTAAGCATTTCATTTTTAGCCCACAAGATTATAAAATTACAAAGTTTCTTGAATTTGAACTAAAACTCAAAATTTAGATTTTGATTAGTTAGGATTTTTATTTTTTTTATATTATATTTGAATCCAAATGGGGAATATTTTCTTATTTACATTTATGTTTTAAAGTTAATGGAGAGTAAAAAAAGTGAGGACATTAATTTAAAATTAATAAATATAAATAAGTGAGTACTAAGACAACTCAGGTGCCAAAATGATACACAGGTGCTAAATTAGAGTTTACTGTCACTGCTATAGCAGGCACTGCTAAGAGGTCACAATATGTGTTTTGGGGTCGTTTTGTGGTCTGAGGACCACTATAGCGGTCGTAAATGATGCGCTTAGGCGAGGCTTGACCACTACAGCAGTCATAGATAGCTATAGCAATATTAGTGGGGTAGAAACAATGTCAAATGACGTCATTTCACTTAAGTGATCCCTTACCCCTTTTATATACCCCAAACTCGGGATTTTTCACCCTAAACCCAAAACTGTTATTCTCCAAACCCTTCCCATTCTCCTACACTCAATCCAACTTCCAATCCTTCTTTTACCAAGAGATCAAAGGTAAGATTTTATGTGTTTTTGTCATCCTCTTCCTCCCTATTCCATGTTCTTAGGTTTTGGTTGTTATTTTTCTCCCAATATTGTCAAGTAGGGGTACTACATCAATGTTGTTAGAGTTATATTAGAGCTTTGTACAGATTTTTAGAGTTTAATCTAGAGTTTTGTGGCTTCAGTTGCAGATATTGGAGCAATTCCTCCTTGTTGGAGTTCCGTGGGTGTTGATACCATCACTTCCTCCCCTCCAAGTGAGTGGATTTAATCTTATAGCCCCAATTTCATCATTATGAGTATGTTTTTGCATTATGATTGTGAAATATGAAATTGAGATGAGAAAAAGTATAAGATATCATTTTACATGATTATGTTGACCTACAAAAATTATGATTTATGATAATGGCATGAAAGAAATGTGTTTTTGAAAACCATAGGACTATGATTGTTGTGTTGAGTGCTATAGAAAATGTTTTACATGGTTAAGAAAATTTTTATTAAGAAAATATGTATTGTAGCAAGATGGTTATTTTACATAAAATGTTTTTATGGGTTTCTTGGTATCACTGTGCATTTAAGTTTTAAGATTTTAAGTTACTTTTTAGAATGTCCAATTAATATATTTATACACGTTAGAGAAATGTGAAACAAAAGTATGACCCAGCTTTATGAATAAATATGTTATATGATTTCCATGTTTTGTAATTATGAACCCCTAGCATTTTACTCTATGATTTTAGATTTATCAAGTATATCAAAAGATACATTAGCTTGAGATATGGATTTAGAACTTCAATTTTGTAGTACCAAGAGATATGAAATTCAGTATGATTCATAGCAATTGCTAGATACATATTTTGTGGGCTTGAAATCGGAATGTCTACAAGCGGTGATCCCTTGGGCTAGATTTTCACAACCACGATTACGGTAAAGTCAAATTGTTAGAGTTATGTGAACTCAGACCCCTCAGAGCATTAATGACTTAGGGGATCTTTTTCGCCAGGGACTGAGCACCCACATTTCAATTTTGATTTAGTCGGTAAAGCTAAGGAAACAGATAGTTAGTTAATGGCTGTGAAGAGATCATTAACCTTGGTAATAAGTTGTCTATTGAAGGACAGTTTCGCCCAAGCATATACAGAAAATGGGATCTAGTTAGGGGCCCATAGCTTGTCTTACAGGGACTATTATGATTTCAATAGGTGCTCTTGTTCGTCAGGGATTGAGTACAATATTTCAATTTATAATTTTACAGCTTTTATGATTATATATTTATTTAATATGTTCAGCTTACTGTTTCTCAGTGCTCTACCATACCCTTAGTTAAAAATGATTTCATGCTTGATTGTGAATTTAGAAATTCTTGTTTATGAATCTATGGAATGGAAAGTGTTTTCCTAGCTAGCTATATATATAAATATCAAATGATTCATGTGTGCTGCATGTATATCGTATTATGTATATTTCTTAGTTGTCTCATATGGGTGATGGGTGAGAACTTACTCATTAAGTGCGTTGACTCACCCCTCTCCCTTCCTCTTATAGTTGCAAGTATAGACATCATTCATTCATCAATCTAGTACCTGTAGTTATCCTTTGGTGAGTTTTACATTGCTATAAGGCTTAAGATTAGGCTTATGTTAGATTTAGAGTGCTCAAGCAGTCTTGCAGGTAGGATCTAAACCACGCATGTGTTTTGAGATATTATAGCTATTTTCAAGTTTATATATGTCCCTTTATGTTCCTAGAGTTTAAATATGTATTTGGAATAAGGACTACAATTACCAAGTTTGCAAAATGAGCTAGAGACGTATTTATGATTCAGTTTTCAAGTCTTAAACTGATTTTCAGAGCATGATAAGTGTTTTTAGATCTATATATGTGAATGATTTAGTTTTTATGATTATTAAATATTGTGTTTTAGTTAGAGGAAAAATGATAATGATTTAGAAGGAAATAATATTTAAGTAGGTTACTATAATATTTTATGCATTTAGAGAGACACGTCACCCAGTAGGTTAACGTGGAGATAGGATTTCTCACTTACCGATCATGTTCCCAAGGCGGGTCATGACAAAGATGTTTTTTCATTGAAGTCGAAAGTCATGTTTAAGTTGTATTATTTGGATTATGGTAGCTATTTGTTTTTTTATTTTTTCAATTAAGTGTTACTTTCCATGCTTGCTCACCTCACCTTACAAATAATGGAGGCTTTGCCAAATAAAGGTGACTTTTTATGCTTGGAAACTGCGACTTGGGGATATCTAGCATAGTGAATCGATATTCGATTATGATACATTATGGGCCAAAAACATGGTGGAACCTAAAGGTCTGTTAAGGGGGTATGACGACAACCTCGGAAAGCAACGGCTTGAGCCAGGCAGTGTTGGATCTGAGGCTATTTGAGTGGTGGATAAGCTTCTCGGACGATGGGCGATGAGGGTTGCAAAATACCCTTTCTTAGTGGATTGGAATGAAGAAGAAGGTTAGACATGTGTTCATTGAACTTTGATGCGTTTTACATTGTTTGTGTTGTTGAAAATTTGTGGTTGTTCAATATTTTTTTATTTATTTGTTCATGTCCTTGTTGAAGTGATATTTTGAATCTTGTAAGCTTGATGATTTGATAACGTAATTTATCTTGAAATCAAAATTTTTGAATGATTGTTTTTAGGGAAGAGGCTAAGTGAGTGAGTGTGGTGACTTTTAAATTGTAGATTCCTGCAGTGTTACCTATAACGATAAGAGTTTAGCTAGTTATGGAGGCATGATAGAAGCTCATGATAGGAAGGAAGGACTGAGGAAATTGTTCTTTAGCATTTTAATGATAGAGTAATTAATCCATGTTTTGTTTTAGTACCTTGAATGGAAGGTGATTTATTAGTAGTTATCTATGCTTTACTTATAATTTGTGTGGTTAATGAGTGAGTTACCAATTGATTGGGCTTTTGTAGTAAGGTGTCTATTAGGTCTGTTGCTATTGGTATTGGTTTGACAAGTTAGTTGGGCCATTTGTTACCCTAACTTTTTTGAATTGAGAATGTTTTTGTTGACTCAAGGATAAAAGACATTGGACTTATTGCAGGTCTCTTTATTTATATGACCGAAATTTAATAATTAACAGTAAAGGGGAGAGTTTTCTGTCGAGTTGTGCAAAAAGTTTTGGGAAACCTATGAATTAAAAGTAGGGTAACATCTGCAAGACTACCATGCATTTTTTTTTTTTGTAACTTCCATTAAAACAGTCATTCCCACATAATTTTTCACATGGGTATAGGTTTTAACATTATGTGGGAATTCAAAAAATTAAATGCTATTGCCACCTTTGTAACTAAATAACAAAAGCTCCCATGCTTATGTATTGGATGTTAATAGAACCATATTTCACATTTCAAACCATTAGGTACTTTTGTATGTGGCATTTCGATTCCCATTTTATATTTCTGCAACAGGGAAAGTTGAATACAATTGCTTGCAATACTTTGTCCCAAATTTCTCCTCTTGTAATATCATTCATTTATGGGAATGAATGGAATCAGCAACCAAAACTCCATAAACTTTACAATGTGGAGACATTAGTTTCTATGAAAACTGGAAAAAAAAAATGCCTACATGAACCTAGTTGCGCTAGGTATGGTATTCTTCTTGTTTTATGCATATTTCGTAATTTGATTATTATTTGTTGCTCCTCCCAGAAAATAGTGATAAGCTTTGTTAAAGAATTCATAACTTTTTTTTTAAGGTTGGATCTCTAACCATTCACGTTCTTTTTATCATTTTTTTTTTGGACATTAGTAAAAATAATTAATAATTGGTATGAAAAGTTAAGCATTTGATTGTTTTCTCGAATTAAGTTCCTTGAATGTTGACATGTTTTTTAATTATAATTTTTTGTTATGAATTTGAGTTTGTTAACAGTGAAGGTGTATGTAATAATTATAGGATGAGACAGAATAAGGCTTGGCAAAGCTAGAGATGTTCTTGTATTTGAGAGGCCTGAAGCCAAACTACTTTCCTCCTAAGTCAAAATCATTTGAGCTTGAGAAAGCCAAGATTTTTAAATTTTAGTTGTTAGTTGAGATTCTTTTATTTTTCTAGTGGTGCTTGGAGGTTTTTTTTTAAAAATATATTTGTTTAAGAATACAATCATTTTAGACATAAGTAGTCGCAAGAGTACAATTTTGTACACAAACAATTAGTGTTTATGTTTGGATCAGAGTAGTCAAAGTTAAGTTTAATTTGCATGTGCTTTATTTTTAAAATTGATGGAAAGTGTATCAGGAGTAACTTAATTTATGTTTGGACAATTTTAATTTAAAAGTGATTATGAGAAAATCACCATTACTTGGACAAGTTGATTAAAATATCTTTTGAATGTATATTTTATATAAAAAGATGATTTTTTATAATTTCATTTTAAGTGTTATATTTCGTGTTATTTATTTCGTTAAATCCTCTTAAATGGTTTAGGAAAATATTATAATATAACTATATACTTTTTTTTCTTAAAAAGTTAAAAAAAATTTGGTTCCTTCATTGACCGTTAATCCTTGTAAACTTTGGAGCAGTGTTATGTTGGAAAGTTTTTTCTATGGTTAGATATTTTGATAAAAAAAAAATGTAAGGATATGAATTATATAGTACAATTTAATAACAATGAGCAAATAATTTAATTAGCACAATTGAAACAAATGACATGCACATGGGATACAGTGTAGTAGATGCTTTCATTACCTCATTTTAAAATTGCAAAGGTTGAAGTGCCAAAACTAAAAGACAGTTGAAGTGGATTTTCATAAATGAAAGCCTAAAACAAACAGACCCTAGATCAATGAAATTTTATTATGGTCACTGATTTGTTTTTAAATTTCTTTGTGGAGGTGTTATATTTGTTAATGCCACCAATTGGTCAATCTTGACAATAAACTACCTTTACAAAGACTGCCCTTTTTTTAATGGAAATTGAAAATGTTATATTGGAGGACAATTAATAAGATAATAGTCTTGGTATGTTATGAATATATTTTTAGATGATGAATTTTGTTCAAAAGGACAATGAGTTTTCTTTTTGGTATTTAGTTTGACTAAGCATGAAGGTAAAATTTCTAAGCACAAAATGATTTTGAAGCTAGGAAGGCATAAATATTGGCATGTAATTACTCGCTTCACTTGAGATGTTGGCATAAGATCAGTTAGTACAGTTTTCTAGCCTAAACATTTCAGTTAAGACCCAACAAAAGTAACATCAACATCCCTAAAAAGGTTATATAGTTATGGTTGCAAGACTAAATTGTGTAAACCACAAAAAGAAAATCTTGTGCTCAGAAAAGATGAAGCTCCTAAATTGGAGGCTGTTCATCCTTGAATACCTCAAAAACAACTACCATATTAGGCTACAACCCAATTTCAGTCTTGAAAAAGTTCTACCCAACACCAATACACCCAAGTTAGTTATGCTTGTATTTGGCAAACTCCAACTTGATCTCTTTACCCTTGAATCTGAGGACAATGCCATATCTTATGGTATTTTCACTCCCAATAGTTGGGACATTGACTTGTAAATACCAGTATAGAAAGATAGGTTTTACCATTTATATTTGCATGCAAGGCTGATAGACGTTTAGGTTTATTGTGAGTAGAACAAGTCGTACCAGCATATTCATTTATAGCAATTGTTGCGTGATGCAGAATATGAAGAACTTACTTTTAGACTTGAAGTTGATAGCAACCTCTTATCCCCTGAAATACTTGGAGAAATTTAAGCAGTTATATAGAATTGGACCTAATTTAGGAATTTAATTATAAATAAGTATTAATTGTTGTCTATAATGAGCAGTATTTGATTTTGAATATTATTAAATGAGCAAGAATTCAAAAATATAGGCGTATGTGATTATTTGCACTAATTACCTCCTTTGTTGCCTTGGTTTTGATCCATATTACTTTGTAAAGCAGTGCTATTGTCATACTTTAAGTAATGGATTTCATAGGCAAATAGCACAAAAACTTTGACACTAATTATGTAGCTACCATCAAAGATGAACGTTAAAAAGAACCCAATGATTATGCAGTAGTATTTGACAAATTTAGTCTAGCCTTGCCTCAGCATGATAGCATGTTGGTTGTCATGCTTCTAATAAATTGTCCACTGCCTTCTGCATTTGGTAGTTAATTTGATAAGATTTGGCATCACATTTCCATATTGTTGACTAAATAATGCGAGCAATGCCTGCGAAATGTAAAAGATTTGCATGAGTAATATACCTAATTACCATTGTAATACATATTGAATTTGATTTGTAGATGATGTGATAGTAAGTTAAAGTGGTCCATTTGATGCGATATGTGCAATGAAGTGGTAATTAAAGCACCTGATTCAGAGGCTACAGCCAACTAAGAATAGGATTATAGTTGGTTGCATAAATTATTTTCTCATTTAAAATCTCATTAGTTAGATAGTGAAATGGTTTTTTCTCCTCATTTGTGGTAGTTGTAATGTAAAAGCATTTGAGGCAGTAGGTAAAGAGACACTCTCAATTCCCCGTACAAGTTAGGTTTCTAAGGAAACATGCATTAGGCTTGCATTGTATAACCAGGGCGGACAGTAGGAAAGGGGCAAGCAAACATCCATTAGAAAATGACTTTTTCCATGTAAAAAGGTAGATTCGTACAACACTGTATAGAAGTTTAGATTAGGTTGTTTTTAATTCAACATTTAGAAAGCCTTGAATGGTTAAAAGTTTGAGTTTGGTATTGGGGTTCACTTAAAATCCACCACCTCCAATTGTTTAGATTTTGTACCACCCCATCAAAGCTCTTTATTTGAGAAATTCAATTAGTAAATAATGATGTTGTATTTGAATTTATAGGCGTACACAGTCTTGTAGTTGCAAAATAACCTTGAAGAAGGTTATTGGAAGTGATTTCCTATTTTTTGCCATTGGTTGTTGTAGGAACTAACACATAATAGAACAGTGTAAATCATAACTTCAACAATGATTGACTAATAATTGAAACATTATGATGAAATATGAGGAAAAATCAATGTACAAGAAAAGGTTGCTGCTTAACCATTGACATGCTCTTAAAAGTTTTCATAATGACACTATTGATCTATTAACAAGTTCCAAATCTCTCAATACTAGCAGCTGCATTTGGAGAATTTTCTTTTCCGATTTATAGATTCTATTATTACATTTTAACTAATTACATCAAAAACTAAAAGAGGAACATGTACCAAATCCTGTCACAATAAATTGTTTGCACCTAATAACATTTCTGCCAATAACAAAAGTTAAGAACTAGGAATTTCTATTTAGTGTTTACTTACTGAAGAATTGAAGATAGGACAATTAGACAAGAGGTTTATCTATTTTTTAAATAGAAATCCAATGCTAAATTAAACAATGAGGAAGCACGTGCTCATTTATAAGACCAACACAAAATTGAAATAGATTAAACAAATAGCTATGCTTATATCTCATAGAAGTTATTGTAAAATAAGAAACAATGAACAAAGCCAAAAAGAAGAAAAAAAAAACGATTGAATGGCTATACTAACTTAAGAATAAAGAAAAACCTGCACTACAACTCTTAGTGAGTAACCCTATGATCTAGAATTAGGGAGTTGCAAAACTGAATCTTATACAATTATACTGCTAAAATACCTAATCAAACCTTCTCTTTCAAAAATTGCATAGTAGAATAGAACCTAATACTAACTTAACCTTCATTATACTCATTCAACATCATAGTAGTAATAAAATGTTAACAATTTCATATCAAGTTTCAGGTAAATTTAATGTCAAATCTATGAATACATTAATCACTTAGCTTCTATTACACAATTATAAACTAATTGCACTAGGACCTCATTTTTTTTAGCAAAAGTTGCTATACTTAAACACAAACAAGCCACTTATAATGGAATAAAAGTCAAGGACAACTTACACGATTTTGTAGACAACATATGGGGTGCCGTCAATGTACAAGGTCAAAACAATAGGCCCACCAAATGAGCTGCCACATGTACATAAAGGATCAAAACTCTAATGTTGACTATTGTTGTTTAGAAAGAAATAGAAAAACTCTAAACAATTGCCTCTTTTCATGGTTTCAGTGGATAAATGTAGCCTTTAAACCAACAAAGGAAATGAAAATAGTTAGTGTCAAACTAGCAATGGCTTCATACATCTTTGCTTCAGACTTCGACCTAGAGTAAGCGTATTCACCAAATAATATTCTTAATTATGATAGGTGAGTTATTAGTCTGAAGCAATTCTTATAGTATATTTTGAAATACTACAGGGAAGTGTTGGTCCCTATTGAGAATTGCATTGGAAATCAACATGCATTCATGATATTGTACAAGGAAATCAAATAGAATGCAGTGTAAGTTTTAGAATATGGAATGTAGTACTATTACTATAAGACAAAGATTCAAAAGTGAATTGGCTAGAGACCTTAATGAAAGATTTTAATTTTCCTTGATAGATACTAATACTTATTGCATCAATGCTTTCAAAAGTGAGAAAAGAGAACAAGTGGTATTCACAAACAACCTTTGTAGTAAGTCACCTCTAGACCATCTACAAGAAATTTCTTATATGCTAAAATAATCGATTTTAACCACAAAGGCCATTTTTCAATACAACAACGCTCACTTTGGAAGGGTAATGTCTCCATTTGGACTCTCAACAAGAGCCGTTCTAATTATATGGGCAAGGTGGATAAATTGCAAAAGGTTAGATACACAGAAAAATGCACTTTCTAGATTTAAGATGAAATTCGAATTATATCAACACCTTATTATAATAGTTGGCCAAACCTAGCAAATCTGTTTTGATTTAGGTTTTCACGATCACTTGCTAGGTCTATGTCCCAATCAAAATGGGCAATCACTGGTTCTTGATGGATATGGACATGTTAGCATGCCAATTGATCTATCTTGATTAAAGAGATTGAACCTTCTGACGGGTTTGCACATTAGATAAATGAGAAAAGTGGTAAGTACTTATTTTGTCATTCCCAAAGAAGGGAAAATATAAAAATATGCCATCTATAAGATTGTAAAGTGACAGGCTAGTTTCTTGGAAGAAATATTGGAAGATAAAACATTTTATGAACACACAAGTGCTGCCCGTCATGCATTATCAGAGCATACTATTATTAAGCCCAAAATCAGCCAATAAGCAAATGGGTCGTAAGTAAAAATTTAAATATTGAATCCCAACTAAACTAAAGAGCTGACTAACAAATACTACAAATCTAAAAACCATCTTTATCATGTAGAAACGATCGTGGTGTATGGGTCTCATAGTGGATGATTATTGTAACACCCTAAAAATAATATAAAAATTAATTTGAGCTTTTCTAGTCATAATTTCAAAAATCCAACAAACATAGAAATAATGAGAACGATCCAACGGATCTGTAAAAAAATAAAAAAAAATGAATAGTACCCTTGCGGGCCCTGCAGGCCCCCCGGGACAGCTGAAACCTTATTATTAGGGTCCAGAGATGCCCAAAATTATGAAATTATAGTATCAAGATTAGAAATAGGTAGAAATAAATATTTTATACCTAGACTTAATTTTCGGACAATGTTTAATTTCCCGGGAACACTGTTTTACTTGTTTGGCAAGATTTCAATGTGCGATTTTTAACACTGTAAAAGCTACTTGGTGGCCAAGTAACTTCTACCATTCACATCTTGCCAAGTGGATGGCAAGGATTGAAACTTGAAAAGTAAATTTTAATTATGACCTTTCATTTATTATTATTTTACTAGGGTGATAATATCTAATTTGTTCGGTGGAATTTCGGTGTGCAGTTTTAACACCGAAAAAGCTACTTACTCCCCAAGTTAAAAAGAACCAATTATCTTGAGCCAAGTGGATAGCCAAGATTTATTCTTTGACTAAGAAACCAAATCCTAGCCATCTATCTCATTATTTCTTTTTAGAATGAAAGAAATACACTTTTGACTACACAATTATGACATATAACTCAAGATAAATACAACACAACCAGCGTTATCGCTCCATCATCATCATTTTCGTCTAGACCTCTCTAAGAACTCATCCTCCACTGTTCTTGCACTCAAACCCTCATTCTTGCTTTCAAGTCCCCAAAACCTAAGCTCAAAGTCACTAAAACACCAAGATTGCTTCACAAAATTTGTTCTACACTCCATAATCTACAAAATCAATCGATTAGAATTTTGAATCATCTTTGTTCTCCACTTTATTGTTAAGCAAGGGATTAGGTGTTGTTTAGAAGGCTTGAAGTAAGGAAAAACCATTCTTGGAAAGACTTTTGGAGTTAGAAGCTTTCAAGCCTCACAAGTAGGGTTTTTGAACCTCTTTTGTATCAAATTCATTTTTACTATTTCAACTACTGATTTAATTTGATATTTTTAGTTTTATTGGTTTATGATATGTTTATATTTATGTCTTAATTTTAGTAGAGTGTTTGGTATTGTGGAAAAATCATTTTTATCAAAAGAGATTTTGAATTGGTTTGTTGGATTTTCTATTTTTGTATAGATAGCCACAGATCATGAATTTTCTGAGGAAATTGTGAGTATTTTTATGAGCTAGAAAAATTATGTGTTGAAACTAACATCCTAAACCAACTTCATGATTTTTCTTGGGTCTTAGAAATGACTTTTACTATTTTCTAAAATTGTAAAATCGAGACTATTGCTAAATTGTCTGGATAGCTAATTTTGAAACACTGAATTTTACTTATTTTGTTACCATAGAAAATGATTTATTTTTCCTTTGAAATTTTTATAGAGTGTTCATAACATCTTGAGGTTTAACCATGATTTTTGATACGAATTTATGGAGTCATTTGCTAGGGTTACAATTATGGAATTCTGGCTATTGGTTGTAAATAGGAGGTTTCTGATCTCCGAATTTGTCTAATTTTGTTAACATAGTTAGAGAACTCATTTTGCTCTGAACTTTTTACAGAACCTTATGGACACATTGACGTGTCATGGATAATTTTTGTGGCTTTGAAATTGAATGTTTGATATGCAAATAAATTGGTGCTACAATGGTGTGAAATTTGTCCATATGTTAGGCTAAGGCCTTATATTGGTGACATAATGACATTTGATTCAAGTATGATATATATGAATTCATGCTAGTGCCTTTAAGGCTTGAATTAAGGCATGATTGGAATCATTTTGTGACTGAGTGCACACATGTGCTTTATGCATGCATTTGGAAAAGAAAAGTGAATGATGCATATATATGGCAAAAGAAAATGTATGAACTTCAATCGTGCATGTTCTAACATAGGAGAAAACAGAAATAAGACTTAAGTTGAATAAGGGGAAGGCAAAAAGAGGAACTTCCCTAGTGTGCATGTTTTGACATAGGAGAAAACAGAAACAAGACTTAGGTGGAACTGAGGGGAAAGTAAAAAGATGAACTTCCCCTAAAATATTATGAGTTGGTAGACGTATAGGCTAGGAATAGAACTGTGTATGATTCGGAAATAGAATAAAATGAAGTTTGATGATTACGTATAGGAATGAGCTCAATCCTAATAAGCAGTTTATTTCCCATATGTGGTGTTATCCACTATACATACCATTTGGTATAAACTATTCATTGTGGAGCTCTCCACGGTAGATACCCGTTGGGTATAAACTAAGTCTTTCCTATGTTAATGAGAAGAGAAAAATGCATTGAATTGAGTTTTGTAGCATGGTATAAATTAAGTCTTTTCTATGTCAATGAAAAAAGAAAAATGCATTGAATTGGGTTTTATGGCCATAAATAGAATTAGGCCCATTGAAGATAATTTCACTATAATTGGCAGATGCATGGTTATATTATATTGAGTTATGTTATTTAGCATTATTTCATATGATCTTGAGCGTGATATTACTTGTGAATTAAGTGAATGAACATTAAAAATAACCCATTTCGGAAGTACGATTTGGAACTTTAAAAATAAACTATTGTTATGAAATGCATGATCACTCTTTTTCTAAAAAATCGAAGTGGCTGGGACGACGATGATGACGTTATGATTGTGTATTTGGGGAGTTTCCCTACTGAAAATTGTATAATTCTCACCTCTTTGTATTTTGTGTTCCTGTGTCATCTCCAGGTTGATCCAAAGAACTATGGGTTGTTACACCAAAAGAAGTTGAATTGGCAGTAGTTGGGTGTCTGAGATTGTATCAGATGTACTTAGATATATGTATAGGTGTGTAAACTTAACAAAAAACATATGTGTATTAAAGCTCATAGAAGAGCTTCCTTATGTAATCGAATTTATATTAAATAAATGTTTTGTATCTTTACTATATATTTTGATCGAAATACGCTAGTTATTACACAAACCAATCGAATTTGCTATAGTTATTTAAGAAAGGTTCACTAATTAATAAGTAACAAATCTCGAGTACGATTTCATGACTTAAGGATGGTGTTGTACATGGGAGGATGTTACAATTATGAGCAATTTATGGGCAATATATGAGCTAAAGGTAATAATTCAAACTCTAACTCCATGAATTAATCTATGAATCACAACAATAACATATATTAAAAAACATGTTTATTAAAGGTTGATGATTATAGTAAAATGATACTAGCTATTGACCTAGTGTTGAATGACTATAACCCAAGAAAAATTGAAGTTATGGACCTAGCAGTAGACTACTTCAATAAGCAAATTAGACAGCATGAAAAAGACAACTAACGGATGAACCATCATAAATGGTGGATTAGTTAGACACTGAGCAAAATATGTTTTCATTACTTTCCTCATAATAATCATGTTAAATTGCATGCACAATGTTTTATGAATTAGGCAATAGAACAACAAGCAAGTTTTATGTCACGACTTGATTTGGAAATGTGAGCAGCACATGAGAAATCCTATTCCCACGTAAGTCTCGTGACCTGGATTTCTCTATATGCACAATAGGAGATAAAATTATTTGAAATAGATTTTTTATTTTTTATATACAAATTACCTGTTTATTAAATCATACTAGTCTAGACTGAAATTTCATAATTCAAACATATATGCATAAAGCTGCTCTGATTTGAAATATTCATAAGTGCTAAACTATTCGATACAAACTAAAATAGTATTATAATATGCAAAAATATAAATATGCTCTATTGCCCAAATCCTGCTTGCATTTATATTTAGAATACTCTAGACAAAAACTATAAACTATTTACCCAAGTAAAGCTCACCACTGAAACTCTAGTACTATTGAGATGATGGTGGCTAGGAAGCAACTATAGTCGCTTCTATATCTATAAATAGAGAAAGGAAGAGATGGGTGAGTTTTGTGCAAAACTCAGTGATTGAATTCCCATATGAAACCCCCATTCATGAGACACCAAGGAAAAATACAATAAATCATAATAACATAAAACTTTAAACATTCCATATGTATGTATATGTGTGTGTGTATATATATATATATATATACTCATATCATTGTTTCGCTTTTAAAATCAACAATAGTATCTTACTAGAGAAACATGAATGTCTACTTTATGGTTCTTTAAGAACCGAGATGTGCTGTTCTATGATCCATCAGGGATCTAATGTGGACACCTAAATAGGTTCTATTTTTGCTATATAAGGTTGTTCTTTGGACAACTTGGTACCAAGGTTAATGATCATGCAGCCGTTAACTCGTTGTCTATTTCTCTATAGCTACCTTTTAAACTAACTAGATAAATTTGTGTAAATATGAAAACCCTTGAAACCTTTTAATTCACTATGAGCTCTGAATCTATCTGATTCTAACAATCTGACCTTAGCATAACTATGGCTATGAAATCATGCTCAAGGGTCACCCTTTGTAGACATCTGCGATTTCAAAAGCTCACAAAGTATGTAGCCATCAACTATTTTGAATCTTATGAAGATTGAAGCTCTAAAATCTTTTGATTCATTATCTAAATCACATTTCTACTGTCAAGCTTTTCATGAACTAGTTAAAACTGAATATAAATTATGAAATTACAAGGTCTAACACCATATTTCCAATCTTTTCTTTAAAGCTCATATCTGGCTATAAAACTATATCATATACATAAACCAGTTCCATAATCAATTGAAATAATCATAAAAGTCTCTTACTAGTACACATATGATCAATTATATGTAAAATCAGTATAACAAATATGGTCCCATGAATTTTCTCAAAAACAAGTTTTATGCTCTAAAATCTGGATTTCTAAAACATATAAACCAATAGTAACTCAAATCTTTGTACAGCAATCTTTAAAATCAAACAATAAGTTGTATTTTCATAAAAATAACATCTAATGCACAACATAGAGATCACAAATGCAAACCCACTTAGCTAGAGGGGTGAACAGTGATGAACTAACACTAACAGGACACTTGGAAGCAGAATTGATAACAACATCTGATATAGAAGTAATAGAACTCTAAATCAACCTCTAAATACTCAAAATCCATCTCTAACAAGGTAGAAAACTTCTCTCCCTTGAGAAACATAGAGAATCACCCTAATAACAAGAAGGAAATAGAGAAAAGAGAGCAAAACCAAGAAAGCAACATACCTTAAAGCCTTAGGAATGGAAGATTGGAGTTAAAATTGAGAAAAATAAAAGAAAATGGAGTTTGGAGGGTGGAGAGGGGTTGAGGGACGAAGTTTTTGGTGTTTGGGGGTGGAGGGGTCGTGTTTGTGAGGTTTCAAACCAAAATAGGGGGTTTTGTAAAGATTATTGAGCATTACAATGCTCAGCAGAGAGCATAAAAAACATTCCCTGCACCGCCTGATTGTTTCTTGACCATTGCAACGCTCTCCAAAATGGTTTTTCTCAAATCTTTGAGCAGTAATTTGAGTTCTTCATTTATTTTAATCTCCATTAACTTTAAAACATAAATGCAAATAAGGAAATACCATATTTGGATTCAAATAAAATATTAAAAAAAATAAAATCCCAACAAATTAGAATCCAAATTTTGGATTTTAATTCAAACTCAGGAATTCTCTCGGTTTTATAAACTTGTGGGGTTAAAAATGGAGTGTTTAAAGGTTTCATAAAGTTCATTAAAAATCACTCTTTAACTTATTTTTCTCTAGGGAACAATTACCGGAACTTTTGGTCCTAAGAATATGACTCTGTCATATAGCCCTCCAAGGACGTGTAGGGTCTAGACTTAGTGAAACTCAGGACCCGGAATGACAGGTAAGGGTAACTGACACTTTTTTTAGTTTGAAAAAATTTTCTAGTCCTTTTTATTTAAAACTAGGGTATTATATTTTAATTCAAACAAAAAAAATGCATTTAGAAATACGTTCACGGTTTAATGAATTAACTTCCCCTTAACACCACTGGAACACTTGTCAATGCTCTTCTGCACTAGATATTCACTATTACTATCTTCAAAATCATATACAAAAGAAAAAATTATTGCCATAACAAAGCAAACCAAATCAGGGAATAGAAGAAGAGAAATTTATCACTACCTCTATGACACTGTGTGTATGCTATGCTCTTTCATTATGGTTACCTGATCCACAATGTCAAGTTAAGATTAGTACTCACAATCCCATAATTGGTACATACATGATCACATGACAACAATGTAAGACTAAATTGAATTTTGCTTTTTTTCCCCCTTCTATATTATAAATGCCAAGATCACCATTGACGTAAAAAAAGTAAATAACTGGAATAATTCATGAATCAATTACATTGAATTATATTCACTGGTAGTGCTTGATAAGGATTCCAACTTAATATTGACCTAACTAAGCAACCACGGAGTAAGGATTGATTTGAGTATGGTAGTACAATTTGGAAGGAGCAATTCGATTAGGTGTACACCATGTTAAATTATAGGATTGAACTTTATTTTCATATGTTGATAGTAGGACTCAAGGACGTCTATTTGGTGGTCATATTTTTTGTGGAAAAAATAGCCAAAGATAGATATATGTAGCTACAGGTACAAACAAAATAAGTGTACACAAAAATAGGATAGTAAAGGGAAAAAAATTGGGCGGGTCCTTGTTTTCCATCCTCATTATAATCAGTTAGCTTTGTGTTGGTAGGTTGAAAAGAAAAAAGCAATTGCTCTATTGTGTGAAAACAAAAATATATTGGTGTAAATGAAGCCACACTTCCCTTTCTTATATTGTTATTGGCCTCAAACCCTATTATGAACATTAAAAGCAAAAGCAAGATACTTGGAGAACCCAACTTCCATCTTCTTCAACTCCTTTACCACCACAATAGTGAGCAATGAGTCATAATTTGAGTAAGGCAATGGAAGCATCAATTATTTGATTGGAGAAAAGTGTGGCAAAGGTCATGTCACCTCAGTTCTCAGGGTAATTACTAAACTAAGAGAACCCTTAACCTTGATTGATGCATGTGTATTGGGGCCCAAACACATGGACAGGTTTGGTGTCTTTATTTAGGCCATAGTTTTGTCATTTATTCTTTGTACAAGGTCTTTGGGGACAACCATTCTGGGGTTGGATACCTTATAATGTGCATTCAATAATTTTGTTAACTAGAAATTAGGAATTAAACAAGTTAGCAGATACAATGCCATACATGTTCTTCATTTTTGTTAACACAAATTCTATTACACAACCAATGTTTTAAGAACTACACATCTATAATTCCTCCAAATACCATAGTTAAACCATGCCTGTATGAAAAGTAGAATAAAAAAGTCAATGTGAAGAATGTGGTAGCTCAGTACTAACCAACAAAATTTTAATTATAGGACAAAAGTCACACAAACTTGCCATGAGATTAATACCTCAAACGATATCCACAAAAAGGATAGAATATTAACTCATTGTGTCACCCAAGAATCATCCTTGATTTTTGAGTTGATCAATTCAGTATATAGCCTCAATGCAACAATATTCTGTATACACACTATTAGCACAAATACATGAAACTTAAGGTGTGTTCTATAGTGTATTTTAATTTTTCAATGATTTAATACTTCATTGGCATGGATCAATAAAATTTTGACAATTGGCATAAATGAAAAAAACTAACAAACTTTACTACATATCTATTTTCAATTTTAAGATGCAACAAGAGAGTCAATGTGAACTTGATCTTGTTTAGATATTTTCTTTTTCCAATCAAGATACAATTTGTTATGGTATTTGTAGCTTTCTTTTTTTGTTGGGCTTCTTTTCTTCTAAAAAAGCTATTTCTTTCCCATTGCGGACTTGTTGTAAACATAGGTTCCTTTCTAACCCAAAAAAAAAACTCTTTTGCATGCATGCATTTGTAAACCTCTCTCTAATGGAAGTGGACGATTATACTTTGATTTTGGAAAGGAAAGCATAAGACAGGATTCATAGAAAACAAAACTTAATGTCAGTGAAGCACTGCAGGTGAAACCAAGTATTCTTTTTCAATCATTTTTTAAATATTATTTTTCAATAATATTTATTTTTTCCACTTTTATTTGAAGGCAACCAAATACCATCGGCAACACCAATGGAGTGGAAGAATATGCAACTTATGCTGTTGGTCAAGATACTAGAAAGAAGAAAAAGAGGGGGGACACTTTGGTTTTTCCAATATAAAGCTACTAGCTTCCAAATTCTTATGTCAACAACTTTTCAAACTAAACCGAGCTATATGTCCAAACTTAAATTAAACTGAACCAGAGTTCACTGGCAGCCTAGAATACACCACAGCTTAAATCAGCCATTGTATCAGACAAAATGTTTCAATGCCTATAAATTCCATTGGGGACTAGGATCTCTTAAATATTGGTGTTGGTCGAGCTAGGGAAAATGTTTAGCAGGACCACGAAAATGGTGCCATAAGCCTTGTGGTCCAACTACAAAAAGTGGCTGAGGAAGCATTTACCCACAAAATAATTTTTACATATCTAGCAATCAATGTAGTAGTAACTACACACTACACTAGATTTAATCACCCTTGCCTCGCTCAGATAATTTCTTGTCATTTGATTAATTTCAGTAGTTTGCAACTTAGCTACTTGTGGGATTGACAGGCCATTATTTGAATCAACCTATTCAGAACAATTAATAATAAAAAAATAAAAAATAAAAAGATAAATAGTGAAATAGTGGAACTAAGTGCCACTTTTTCAATTTTCCCAATTAACATATAAAAAAAAGGGTTGTACATCTTCAAAACAATTGTAGTTCTTTCTTTTAGCCTTGCCTATTAGGTAGTTCCTTTTTGTGTGCTCGGTATTGTCACAATTTGAGCACTGATGCTTCTTCTTAGCATTCTTTTAAGAAGAAGCACCCTTCGTCCTAACAACCACTAGGTCAACAGCCGTTTTCTTAGGTGAGGTTTAGGGGATGTGTCCAACAAACATCACTTGCGCTCTAGGTCCTTTGCTGCTTTGCAAATCACATCTCTTGTAGCATGGAACAATTCAACATTTCTAGCACCACGATATGACATTATTGGGGGCACATAAGGATCCATAGTGAAGTAAGAACATTTTCCAATTATTGCCTGTATCATTCGCTATGCAATCATCATATGACTTTGCATCTTTCGTCCATTGTTTCAAGATCATTCTAGGTGGCAATTCTAGAATGCTGTTATGCTGCATAACACAAAATATATGACTACATGGAATGCCATGGGTGTTCCATAATCAGCATTAGCAGTCAATGGTAATTCTTTTCGTACAAAACCTTCCATTCATGCCTATTAGAACAAAACTTAGTGAATCTATATACTATTGTGGTTCCTATGTTTTCATGTGTAATGATATGTGAATGCCAAAATAGTGCTACACCTATGATTACACCATATGGGAAGAGAAGAAAAAGACAAAAACAATGGTATCAATATAAAAATGTCACTTTTCTCTCTCATTCTCTTTCATTTTCAGCTCTCAGCTTTTGCTTTCTTTCTCTCTCAATACGCACAAAAGAAGATTAATAATAATAAACATACAAATATTTTGATTTTTCTACAACAATTTTGTTTACAGGGTATGTGAATTCCTCATTTTCATTTCTTATCTCTCTTCTGATGTGTTTGTGATATTTGTGCTCACAAGTTTTTTATTTATTTGCACGGTTTTAGCTAAGTTTGATTATTGAACAAAGAATGACTGATTTATTATTTAATAAACCTATAGAATGACTCTAAAACTCGTAAAGTGATGCCAAAAAATGGTTTACAAGTTTTTAGAAATGGTTTACAAGATTTTTACACTATGTTTTACAAGTTTTAAGGATGGGTTTACAAGTCTTGTAAATGAAGTGCAAATAATTTGTAAAACTTAGCATTGCTTAAAACCTGTAAACTAAGTGTTAAAAGCTTGTAAACTAAGGGAATTAAACTTGTAAACCCTTGTTTAAGACTTACAAAGTAGTTCTTGCACAAACTTATAAACTAAGTTTCTTGCACAAAGTGGTTCCTCAAAGTGTTGAAGTGGTTGTAAATAGTTGAAATCTGAGGCTAAATGATATAAACATAATCTACAATACAATGTAATTAGGAGAGGATTTTCCCATTAGTTTACAAGTTTTTTGCACTATGTTTACAAGTTTTAAGCACAAGTTTACAATTCTTGTAAACTAAGTGCAAAAACTTATAAAACTAAGTATTGCTTAAAACTTATAAACCATGTACAATAAGTTTTATAAATCAAGTTTCTTTTGGACAAAGTGGTGCTACAAAATTCTAAAGTGGTTGAAAATATTTGAAATCTGATTCTAAATATTGTGAAAATGGTTTACAAGATATTAGGGAAAAAAATTTTCAATTGATTTTTGTTATTAGTTAACAATTTTAATGCCCTTAGTTTACAAATTTTTTGCATTATGTTTACAAGTTTTAAACACGGGTTTAAAATAAACTTTTAGTATAGTTTATAAGTTTTTTTACTTGGTTTACAAGTTTTAAGCACTTAAAGTTTACTATTCTCGATTTATAAGTTTTCAACACGAGTTTACAAGTTTTTTGCACTTAATTTACAAGTTTTCAACACGAATTTACAAGTTTTTTACACATGGTTTACAAGTTTTCAGAACGGGTATAATATTGTTCGCACTTAGTTTTTAAGTTTTTAACATTCGTTTACAGGTTTTGTCCACTAGTTTATATGTTTTTTCCCATGTTTACAAATTATATTTTGGTTTAGCACGGGTTTAACAGTATATTACTTTGATTTCAGTTATTTGAAATCAATTTTGAATTAAATTACTAATATTATTTGATGTAGATGATACATGAACTCTTTTTTATCCTTTTTTTTTTTGCACTAGATACATAATCAAAAGGCGCATTCAAAAGCAAAGAACAAAAAACAAATGGAAAAGAAGACAGAACCCCAAGAAGGCAAGTAGATATGTGACCATGATAGGATTATTGTGAACAAAGGCATCAGTAGTACCAATGGTTTATTTTAAAATAATACATTAGTTGGTGATAATGATGAATCAATATAGAAGAGTGTAGTGTAGAGTTATAAATAATGATAATGGAAAGACTAAATTTTTCATTGGTTGCAATAAACTTGAAATATATGAACAAATTAGTTAGTTTTTTATGCACGACTTCCTTCCCGTAAACATGCAAGTAACATGCAATTGAGTTCTCCATCCAACATCTTTCTTGAATTTATGAATTTATTAGACCTAAAACTCTTGTTACTTGAGTAATTTTTATAGAATAATTTCATCTCTTCTTCTAAATTAAATATCATATAAAAAAAAGGCACTGAGAGGTCACAAACCCCATCATCATCATCAATTTGAATCTCAACATCAAAATTTGTATCAAAAGTCATTGAATCCTCTATACTTTACATATGGAGTGTGGTACAAAGCCTACAAAAAAAATCCAAATAAATTATGCTAAAGTTGTGATACAAAACCTACAAATTTAGTATTTATCACCACATTTACAAGTTTTTAGAACCAGCTTTGAAGAATTTAAAACCAGTTTATAAGTATCTTGCACTAGGCATCAACTTTTTTACCACCAATTTCACAATATTTAGAATTTGATTCCACATATTTATAATCATTTTAGAACTTTGTAGCACCATTGTGTTAAAAAAACTTAGTTTATAAGCTTATGGCACTTGATTTGTTGTCTTAAGCACATGTTTACAAGTTTTTTAACCACCTTCATACAAGTTTTTTACACTTGGTTTACAAGTTTTAAGCAATGCTTAGTTTTACAAGTTTTTTAAATTCAGTTTACAAAACTTGTATACATGTGTTTAATACTTATAAACATAATACAAAAAAATTGTAAACTAAGTGCATAAAACTTGTTAACTAATGACAAAAATCAGTGGAAAATTGTTTTCCTAATATCTTGTAAATCATTTTCACAACATTTAGAATCAAATTTCAAGTATTTACAATCACTTCAGAATTTTGTAGCACCACTTTGTGTAAAAAATACTTGGTTTACAAAGCTTATTGCACTTGATTTGTAAGTCTTAAGCACAGGTTTACAAGTTTTGTGCCGTCTATTTACAAGTTACTTTCACTTGGTTTATAAGTTTTAAACAAAACTATCAAATTCGTTTATCTAAAATTTCGCGTCAACCAAATTTGTTCCTGTAAAAAATAAACTCTCAAATTAGTCCCTACAAAATTGAATAGTCAGCCAAAATAGTTCCTACAAAAAAAACTCTCAAATCAATCCCTACAAAAGTGAATTATCAGACAAGTTAATCCTTCTTACTTGACTAATCAGAGGGACTAATTTGGCCAATTCTTCAATTTTATCGTGACCAATTTGTCCGACTATTCAATTTTGTAGGAACTAATTTGAGAGGTTTTTTTTTACATGGACCAATTTGGTTGATGCAAAATTTTAGAAGGATCAAAATAGGTTTTTTGTCTAAGTTTTAAGCAATGGTTACTTTTATAAGTTTTTGCACTTGGTTTACAAGACTTATGTTTAAAATTTGTAAATATAGTGCAAAAAACTTGTAAACTAAAGCCAAAAAACTTGTAAATTAATGACAAAACTCCTCTTCTAATTACATTGTATTGTAGATTATGTTTACATCATTAAGCCTCAAATTTTAACTATTTACAACTACTTCAGAACTTTGAGGAACTACTTTGTACAAGAACCACTTTGTAAGTCTTAAGCAACAGTTTGTAAGTTTAACTGTCTTAGTTTACAAGCTTTTTACACTTGATTTATAGGTTTTAAGCAATGCTTAGTTTTACAAATTATTTGCACTTCGTTTACAAGACTTGTAAACCCGTCCTTAAAACTTGTAAACAAAGTGCAAAAAAGTTATCAACAATTTCTGAAAAATTGTAAACCAATTACAACGAGTTTTTAAACCGTATTTTAGCATCACTTTATGTGTTTTAGAATCATTCTGCAGGTTTATTAAACAATCAATCATTCATTCTTTGTTCAAAAATCACACTTAGCTCAAACCATGCAAATAAATAAGGAACCCATGAACACAAACATCATAACCATATCGAAAGAGAGACGAGGAGTGAAAATAAGGAACCCACATACCTTATAAACAAGATTGTTGTAGAAAAATTGAAACAGGAGTATGTTTATTGTTGTTAGTCTTCTTCTGTGTGAGGTGAGAGAAAAAGAGTACGGAAGCTAAAAGCAAGAAATGAAAGAGAGTGTGAGAGAGAGAAAAGTGATATTTTTATATTGATATAATTATTTTTGTCCTTTTTTTTCTTCTTGTCTCATACAATGTAACCGTAGGTGTAGCATTGGTTTAGTGTTCACATATCATTATTCATGCTTTCATTTCTAAGAACACATATAGCAGTAGCCTTCTCTATCTCATTCTTTACATCCTAAAATATTTCCTTGGTGTACACCTTCACGACAGCAAGCTCAATCGACTCTAATGCAGTCGTGATCATCGGCTTGTTGTACATAAAGTTAAACTTTGTAGCCACCTCATTATTTCAATACTCCCTAATGACACGTTCAAGGTTTTGTATAATTTCAAAAATGTTGTGTCGACACCTCATGTATCTTTTTATGAAAGAGTTTACCCCCTCATAATAGGAAGTAGTTCACACACTAGCATAGAATTTATCACTAAGATAAGTAGTTGCCACATTTCCTTCCTTTCATAAGTTTTCTTCATCCATTTATTGTTATTCAGACCAAACTTATTAGCCATGGATGTCCAACGATCCTCAAATTCGATAGGCTCCCAATTGGCAAAAATACACGTACTAAATTCTTCATAAAACTCTTTATCCTTTATGTTTGTTGTTGCATTCTTCTAGAGATGCCACACACAAAGTCGATGGGTCACATCTATGAAGGTAGTCTTAATTACATCCTTTATAGCCTCATCTCCATCCATCACCACTACACTAGGTTGTTTTCCCATTACATTTAAAAATTGTTCCAACAATTACTTAAGTATGTATCGGCAATTTCATCCAATAATAAAGCAAAACCAAAAATACAAGTTTGCTTGTGGTGGTTGGAGCCTAAACTATCACCAGTGGTTTGTTGTACTTATTCTTGTTGTACGCTGAATCAAATGCAAAGCATCCCCAAAATACTTGTAGTTGACTCGACTCATACTATTAGCCTAAAACAAATTCACAAGTTGTTCATCTATGGTGGTGAACCTTATAATAGTCATTGGATCAACATTAGTCTTGCCTTGCAGGTAACTAATTGCGATATAAACATTACCATCAACTATCTTAGCATGCCTTTAATTGTTAACATAATTGTAAAAGTCCTTTTTCAAGAAGCCAACACTAGCATAACCCCCAGCTTGATCGACTATTAAACCCATAATCTAACAGGTTTGTATGCCATATCCATGCATGCTATCTATCTGGGCTTTGTCTGATTCCGTCAAATGCCGATGATTTGGTATTAAGTGCACATATCTAAGTTATGTCAAATCATGGTTGTACGATACTTCAGAGTTCCTCATTTTTCAGCAATGACTCTTCTGGTCAAGATATACTTGAAGCATTGCATTGCAGTTTATCCTAGTCTCCAGTCTATGATCCCTCTTTTTATCAACTCTTATATAGTGATTTTTCTGTCTCAATCTAGCCTTATTGCACACAAACTTCCTCCTTATCACATTGCCATTGTTATCACGAGCCAAATCTCCTTTGCAAACACCAAAACCATAACATCTGGCATATCTTACATAGAAGTCATATGCTTTCTCATCACCTTCGAACTCCATTTTCAAAACATCAAATGCAGTCAACTCAACTAGAGTCTTAATCTCAGCAGAATCATCATTCGCCTATGCATTAATATCTTTCACCTCAAACTCTTCATAATTATTGGCACAACTATTACTACATGAATCATCACTATGACAATCCTCTACAAATTTGTCAACCTAATCACTATCCATTGTCCAACCTTTCTCAACTTTGAAGCTGCAAGATAATGAAAAACCTAGAAATCAAAAAATTTTGAGAAAGACAAAGACAAACTCTAATCTAGTGACAATCGATTTCTAATAAAACTTACATAAAACACGAAAAAAATACAAATAAGGAAAACATTATTACCGTTCCCTCCACAAAAAGGGATTTAAAAAAATGGGTGAGGGACCTTATTACGCTGCTTCGGAAATAACCATTAAAGGGATGTAATGCACTATTCTATGGGAATTAGATAAAAGGAAATTTTTAACCAACTCCCCTTAATAGAAAATCATGCAAAATATAATGAAAATAAAAGAAAAAAGATGAGCTAAACAATACAGATTATCAAAACAAAATTAACATGCAAAACAAAATATTAATAGATGCACATGTCAACCAGATCCCAAATTGAATAAAAAAAATGAAAATATTACATACCTACATATGGTAACCAGTAGGGGAGGTTGCTAATGAAGAAGGTTCGGTTGTGGTTGTTGAAGAAGAGGAGGGCTTTGCTGCCAGCAGTTGAAGCGGTAATCGAGGAAGCACACTATGGTGAAAGGGATTTTCATATAAACTAAAATGTTCGATGATGTAGATATCAGAGCCTAGAAGGGGCATATGACGTGGTATGGACTTGATGGAAGGGCAAAGGGAGGGCTTAGGCCAAAGGGTTGGGGAGAGTGAGAACTCGGGGGAAAGAGAGTTAGAGGTAGAGGAAAGATTACATACTCTAATGGCGATGAACTCAACATCGCGGCTGTGCGTCAGATCTACAACAGCCGTCTCGATTTCAAAAGGTTTTGGAATGTTGTGAAGGGATACTTCGTTGATGGATGAAGCGGATTTAGGGGACATTGATGCGGGTGGAATAGGGAGAAAAATTAGGTGGCATTGCTGTGTTATTGAGAGGAAAAAAGAAGAAGTGTTTATCTAAGGGATTTGCAGTATTCTGAATTATTTTATTAAACAATGACAAACAATTACTCTTTTAACCTTTTTCATTTTTTTAAAACATAAAAAGCTAAACTGAATCGAAAGCAAGGTTTTCACTAGAACATGATAATGGTAGAAGAACAACTAGGACCTATTTAGTTTGCTATTTTCAATTTTTAATTTTTATGAAAAAAAAGAAAAATTGAGAACTAAAAATGATTATTTTACCATTCCTTCCGCAATGCTTCATGCACGGCAGAATGCACCTCTAAACAAATGTTTTTTTCTCCTAACAAACGCAATCCGTAAGTAACATAAACTACGTGGCACGGTCCGATCAGCCAAGCAAAAACACTTGATACAAAGTACAGCACATCGTGGAAACTTTAACACGTCAAATTTGATGCACAGTCAGGTAACCTTAGCACTGTCCCACAAACATTGTCAGTCACTTGGTCAGTCCACACCTCCGAAAACTCTGAACAAGAAGACAGCCTTGTATTTAAAGAAATTAAAAAAGACTAAAAAAAAATTGCTCCTTTTATCAAATTTTTAAATTACAATGTATAACTTACCAAATTCCTATATTTTATCGATCAAATATTAATTTTTAAATAACGTTCAGATTTTCGAAGAATAATTGTTGGGGATAATGTCTTTGATTTTGTGATACTCAAACCTGAACCGTTTGATTTCAGCTCCCTGCGTGTGTGAAAGTTGTCGGTGGTGCTGCACTAACTTACATTGTCACTTTCGTCTTCTTTAATATCTGAAGCGTTCTCTCTCTCTCTCTCTGTCTCTGTCTCTCTCTCTCTCTTTCTCTTTCTATCTTATTCATTCACAGCTATACACACCGGCAATTTGGCACTGCACACAGAAAAAGAAAGCCTCAAGCTTTGTGGCTACAGAGATAGAGAGAGAAAGAGAGAGCTCTCCATTGTTTCTCTCTCTTCTTCCTTTTCTTTCAGTCAATATTGATCTGATTGTTTTTCCATTCAGTTCTCCATTGTCTCCTCATTTTCTCGCCTGTTGCTGCGAATTTGGGCTCTGGGTTGGTTCTGCTTTTGTCACAGTCTCTCTCTTCTTTCCTCATCTCTTTTTTATGTTTGGATTGGCTTCATTGCCTAAGAATTCATCTGGGTTTGTTCAGATTCTGAGTGATCTACCTGTTTTTTCAGTTGAAACTGGTTGAAAATATCCTTTTTTTGAGGTAAGTTTCTTAAGTGCTGTAGCAAGTTTCAGTATGGGAAAGTTGAGAAGTGGTAATATTAATAGGGTTTATTTCTAATTCTAACAAAATCCCAAGTTGAGATTTCAGCTTACTGATGATTAAGCGAGATTATCAAGGGAAAAAGATAAAAAAGAGCTTTTCCTTTTATGTTTCTCTTCTTTCTATTTTATGTTTGTGTGAGGAAAGTGCTTTTTGTCTCATTGCATTTCATCCAACCTTTTTTCTCTGCACCCAGAAAAGAATTTAAGATCTGAAAGTTTTTTTTTTTTCCCTCCACTTTGCAAACTGTTGAAACATGCCCGTGTTGTAGACTGATTGGAGCTTCAATTTCTGTTCAGAGGATAACAAGGTGCTTCTTCTGCAGTGAGAGTGGATAAGAAGTTTGGAATTGCCCTTCTCAGCTATTAGTAGAAAGTGTAGATAGCTATTGATCAATGCGATTGGCTTGTTGAGTTTGAACTAGCATTTGACATTCTGGGAAGAAGAGCTTAGTAGAGGTCCCTATGGAATCAGAAGGGGAAGTTGGGGTGAGTAAAATAGAACATCCATTTGATTCCCTCAAATGTTTTTATTTAGCTGCTTTTTTATTGCAATTGTTGGTGATCATGGTTTTAAATTGCGGTGGCTGTTGCATTGCGATTGTGGAAAATTACGCCGCAATTGCAATTGTGTTGCGGTTGTGGCTACCATCAAAATCACAATATTGCTGCTGTAATTGCGGTTGAATACCGCAATTTAAAACCATGTGGTGGTGGTGGTGATTGATGCCTAATGACATCTTATCATGCCATTTCAATTACTGTGCAGGGAAAGCCAATGGTAGCATTGGGTGGCCAAGTGTGTCAGATATGTGGTGATAATGTTGGGAAGACTGTGGATGGTGAACCATTCATTGCATGCGATGTTTGTGCTTTCCCTGTCTGCAGGCCTTGCTATGAGTATGAAAGGAAGGATGGGAACCAGTGTTGCCCCCAGTGCAAAACCCGCTACAAGAGGCACAAAGGTGAAAGAAAAAAAAAAGAAAAAAGATGAAGCTGAAAAACGTGTTACCTCTTGTATGTTAATTTTGCACCAATGTTCATTCATATAATGCAACTGGACAAGCTGGTATCATGTGGAATTTAGAACTAAGTGTTAGGCTTGCTGCCTCCATATAGTGCAAACTGCAATAAAATATGAAACTCTTACACTAAGAATGATGTTTCTCACTCAGTTGCCCCTTTTGCTTATTCATCACTAGGACTTTATAGTTGCCAGATACGTGTTATTCATTTACAACTTATTTTTCATGATGTCATGCCTTCTGTTTTGATCTGCAATATCCTGTCAATATTGAAAAAGCCTCTACATTTGGACTCTCATTGGTAATCATACTGCATTTTTATTCCAGGAAGCCCTGCAATTCTTGGAGATGGGGAAGAGGATGTAGGTGCTGATGATGGTTCCAGTGATTTCAATTATGATTCAGAAAATCAGAACCAAAAGCAGAAGATTTCAGAGCGAATGTTGAGCTGGCACATGACATATGGCCGTGTAGCAGAGGTTGGTGCTCCAAATTATGACAAGGAAGTTTCTCACAACCACATTCCTCTACTGACCAGTGGACAAGAGGTTGGTTTAGCTCTCTAAATTCTATGTCTCGCCTTCCCGAAAACAAAATAAACCTTCTTCAGTCCTGGAATGAAATTATTAATTCAGTCTGTTTTGGTATACGTTCAATTTCAGGTCTCTGGTGAGTTATCTGCAGCTTCACCTGAGAGGCTCTCAATGGCATCTCCTGGAGTTGGTGGTGGGAAGCGTGTCCATAACCTTCCATATTCATCTGATGTTAATCAATCTCGTATCTCTCTTTGCCTCTTCTCACATTGTGCTTGTTTTCATCAATTGTAATTGTTTTTTCTTTATCTGGCTGTCTGATTGTGATTTGAGGTGGTTGTTTATATTATTTTGCAGCAAATATTAGGGTTGTGGATCCAGGATTGAGCAATGTAGCATGGAAAGAAAGGGTTGATGGCTGGAAGATGAAGCAAGAAAAGAATGTTGTTCCTATGAGCACAGGTCAAGCTCCTTCTGAAAGAGGAGCTGGAGATATTGATGCTAGTACTGATGTGCTTGTGGATGATTCCTTGTTGTAAGTGTTTTCTTTATTTTAATAAGAACCTGTGCTGCTCTATTTCTGTTGTCAGCCTCTCTCTGTTCTGTAGGTATCAAGTGCCTATTTTGGCATGTCATGTATGACTTGGTGCCACATTATTTTTCTATTTTTGAGTAGTTAAGAATCCCATGTAGTAATGGATCATGATTGTCACCAGGAAGGTTTGGTAATCAATACCGATTGGGGAAAAAAAAAAAACTATACATTGATATCTGTTGAATCAGAAGAGTCATTCAATCAAGCCTATCTATTGTATGTCGGCTAACTTTTCTTTGTCATGCAGGAATGATGAAGCTCGGCAACCTCTTTCCAGGAAGGTTTCAATTCCATCATCTAGGATTAATCCATACCGAATGGTCATCATTCTGCGGCTGGTTATCCTGTGTATTTTCTTGCATTATCGAATAACAAATCCGGTGCCCAATGCGTATGGATTGTGGTTGTTATCAGTTATATGCGAGATCTGGTTTGCCATATCTTGGATATTGGATCAATTCCCCAAATGGCTTCCTGTAAACCGCGAAACATATCTTGACAGACTTGCGCTGAGGTAGGTCCTTCTCTGCCATGCAAGTATATTGTTGTCAATATGTTGCTTGTAATGTTTCTTCTTACCCTGAGATTCTTCTAATACTAAATCCATGCGAGTTGCAGATATGACCAAGAAGGAGAACCATCTCAGCTAGCAGCTGTTGACATTTTTGTCAGTACTGTCGATCCCTTAAAGGAACCCCCACTTGTGACTGCCAATACTGTATTATCTATTCTTGCAGTTGACTATCCAGTGGATAAGGTCTCCTGCTATGTCTCTGATGATGGTGCTGCTATGTTGACATTTGAAGCACTTGCTGAGACATCAGAATTTGCAAGAAAATGGGTCCCTTTCTGCAAGAAGTATAACATTGAACCCCGTGCACCTGAGTGGTACTTTGCACAGAAGATTGACTACTTGAAAGATAAGGTTCAGCCATCGTTTGTCAAGGATCGCAGGGCAATGAAGGTAAGTGATTGACTTATTTGCTTTCTGGGTATGATGTTTGCGAGCTCCATGCATGGGATTCGGGTTTCATAAGGGCATTTTTAATTTTACTTCCCTGTTCTGTTTTTACAGAGAGAATATGAAGAATTCAAAGTTCGTATTAATGGATTTGTTGCAAAGGCACAGAAAGTTCCTGAAGAAGGATGGGTGATGCAAGATGGTACGCCATGGCCTGGAAATAACACCAGAGACCATCCAGGAATGATCCAGGTATTTTTCGCAGTTATTTATTTATTGGCTAGTTGAATTCTTGTGATGAAGATAACCTCCTATGAACTTTTTTTTTTTTCATTTATTAGATCTGGAATTATCTCTGGTTGTTTTCATTCATCTACATAGATGGAGATGTTACATGTTTCAGAGATGAAATAATGAATATTAAAAACTGTTTCTTAATGTTACAATTGTGAAGTGCATCTGTGTTTCTAACTTTCTGTTGCCACTTGCTTTTGAGCAGTTTTATGGCCTGCCTTTGTTTGATCTTGGTTAAGATGTTGTGGAGGTGTAAGCATGTCATTCTATTATATATCTGCAGGTTTTCTTGGGTCAGAGTGGAGGGCTTGACTCTGAAGGCAATGAACTTCCTCGCCTAGTCTACGTTTCTCGTGAAAAGCGTCCTGGATTCCAACATCACAAAAAGGCTGGTGCCATGAATGCACTTGTGAGTGGTTTTACAATAGAAAATTTTGATTTTATTTATCTCCACTGATGAACTTCTCATCTCATTGGTGGTAATTAACTTCTGCAGGTTCGAGTATCTGCTGTCCTAACTAATGGACCTTTCTTGTTGAATCTTGATTGTGATCACTACATCAACAACAGCAAGGCCTTGAGGGAAGCTATGTGCTTTATGATGGATCCCAACCTTGGGAAACATGTTTGTTATGTACAGTTTCCACAGAGGTTTGATGGCATTGATAGGAATGATCGATATGCCAACCGTAATACTGTTTTCTTCGATGTAATTACCGACTGCATTCATTTGGTTTTTGTTCATGTTATTTGATTTCCTATTTATGGTTTTTATTCTTTTGGCTTGTGTCATCCATAGTGTTTTGCACACGTGACCTTCTTTGCGGTGCTTATTTTTTTTTTCCTGCTTTACACCTGAACAGATAAACTTGAGAGGTTTGGATGGCATTCAAGGTCCTGTTTATGTGGGTACTGGATGTGTCTTCAACAGGACAGCTTTATATGGTTATGAACCACCTCTTAAACCTAAGCATAAAAAGCCCGGGTTGCTATCTTCACTCTGTGGTGGAAGCCAAAAAAAGAGCTCAAAATCTAGCAAGAAAGGATCAGATAAGAAAAAATCTAGTAAGCATGTTGACCCAACTGTGCCAATCTTCAGTCTAGAGGATATAGAAGAAGGAGTAGAAGGTAAGCCTTTCAATATTTGTTTAACTGGTTTCTGTGTACATTGCATTGATAGGTCAGGTCTACCATTAGTTTTTTTGTAGATTACACTATCTACAGTTTTCTTTTAAAATGAAGCACTGTCACTTGCTTTCGTGCTTCTATGAGAGCTACAAATCTGCTTCTTATAATATCTGTATTTCTTAGGTACGGGATTTGATGATGAGAAATCGCTACTAATGTCACAAATGAGCCTTGAGAAAAGGTTTGGTCAGTCTGCTGTTTTTGTTGCCTCCACGCTTATGGAGAATGGTGGTGTACCTCAGTCTGCTACTCCAGAAACTCTTCTTAAGGAGGCTATTCACGTTATCAGCTGTGGTTATGAGGATAAAACTGAATGGGGAAGTGAGGTATGACATTATCTTATGTTTCAATGCTATTGGTTGTCGAATGGGTTGGTCTTGGTTAAAATAGAACCATGCTGTGGCATGAGAAAGAGGAAGTTAGGCTTGGGTTTTGTAAGTGTGAATCAATACAGTGGTGTCTTACATTGTTGATTTTCTTTTTGGAGTTTCCTCATTAATCTCTTTCTTGTTATATGAGTTTAAGGGATGGAGCTTTCTCAATAGTGAGATTTTCATTTTGCATGAGGCATTATTTCCCCCCATTGTTTTGTTGTTATTTTATCGAATGAAAGATATGATGGGGCTTTTAGCCTGGATTCCCTGAGAAGCACATAAATGTGTGATAATACTCTCAAGTCCCAACACTTCATCCAATATACCATCCTTAGGATTGGGGAGCCTTGGCTATGCAGGCCATTTGTTCATACCTGATTTAAAATGCACATGGCAGACATAATTTTATGTCTCAACCTTTATTAGTTTAATAGCATTTCTTTATTGAATATGGTTGCCTGTAATGACCAATTGTTATTAGAAAGAAAAAAGCAGTCTTTAAAGATAGTCACTATTTGTCTTCTGTTCCACAGATAGGATGGATTTATGGTTCTGTGACGGAAGATATTCTTACTGGATTTAAGATGCATGCTCGCGGCTGGCGGTCTATATACTGCATGCCCAAGCGTCCAGCATTTAAAGGTTCCGCTCCAATCAATCTTTCAGATCGTCTAAACCAAGTGCTGCGATGGGCTTTAGGTTCTGTTGAAATTCTTTTCAGTCGGCACTGCCCCATCTGGTATGGTTATGGTGGAAGGCTAAAGTGGCTCGAGAGGTTTGCATATGTGAACACAACAATCTATCCCATCACTGCTATTCCCCTTCTCGTGTATTGTACCTTGCCTGCTGTCTGTCTGCTGACTAACAAGTTCATCATTCCCCAGGTTTGTTACCACTTCAGTAACATAATTCAATTGATGGTGGTGACGCAAGGAGAGGAGATGGTTTCTTTTTTTATTATAGTTTTTTTCCTTTGGGGCGGGGTGGTTGGTAGAGGAAAAGTAAGCCAAATAATCAGTTGTCACTTATAATAAACCATGAGCTCATTGACAGCAGCAAGACCTGTGGGGGCTGTAAATGTTGTGGCGATTCCAGTTAACCGTGTTGAGGACTGAACAAAGTTGATCAAAAATGATATTTTAGATAATTCAATAGGGATTTTTTGTTTTCTCGTAGAATTACAATTTAGAATTATTCTAGTGAACATGTTTCTGACTTAGGTGATTAATCAAATGAGTTATTAATGTTCATACATGGATAATATTATGTCTTGATTAATCATTCTTTTTGGTTAATACATCAAAATTCGAAGTACACTGACTAAAATCACTTGAAGTGTGGTTGTCCCAATGCTCCTCTGACAAATACTGACATCAACACTAGCTGGGTTCTGAATTGAAACTTTGTGGGAAAACATTTGATTCTCAACATGCCATCTTATTTGATCCAACACAATATCGCTAACACAATAGTCTAACATTTTATTTTGCTTGCAGATTAGTAACTTTGCAAGTATATGGTTTATCTCTCTCTTTCTTTCCATCTTTGCGACCGGAATCCTTGAGATGAGGTGGAGCGGAGTCGGAATCGACGAGTGGTGGAGGAATGAACAATTTTGGGTCATTGGTGGCGTTTCGGCTCACCTTTTTGCCGTGTTCCAAGGCTTACTTAAAGTGCTTGCTGGGATTGACACCAACTTCACTGTTACCTCCAAGGCATCAGATGAAGATGGGGACTTTGCAGAACTCTACATGTTCAAATGGACAACACTTCTCATTCCACCCACTACTCTCCTCATAGTGAACTTGGTTGGGGTTGTTGCAGGCATCTCCTATGCCATTAACAGTGGATACCAATCATGGGGTCCCCTCTTTGGCAAACTTTTCTTTGCATTTTGGGTGATCATCCACTTGTACCCCTTCCTCAAAGGTCTCATGGGGCGCCAGAACAGGACACCAACCATTGTGGTGGTTTGGTCCATCCTGCTTGCATCCATTTTCTCTCTTCTATGGGTCAGAGTTGATCCATTCATCACAAGAGTCACCGGTCCTGATGCTGAGATATGTGGAATCAACTGCTAGACACCAAAAGACAAGCCTGCCTTATGGGAATTGTGTTTTGGAATGTAATTATTACTCTTGTGGATTTTTATATTTGTGTATGTGCAGATAGCAGATACAATAAGAACACTAATTTAGAACAAAATTGTGTGAGGCTATTATTATTTTCTTTCTATTACTAACATGCCTGCCTCCCTGTTTTCTGGAGAAGCTACATATTATAAGCTATTCAGATGATGACATCCTAGTAGTCTCATATCCGGCGTCATTTGGGTTATTTCACCATTGTAGTTTGATATGTTATGTTTTGTTCTGATTTTCTAATATTTTAAATTGACTTCTACGTTAGCTGTTTTTTGTTTTTTTTAGTTTATTAATTTGGATGTTACCTGTCGTAAGGGTGAAATTGAAATCTTAAAACGTAAAAGGTGCAAACGAAGTTTTCCACTGTGTAAATTTAAGTTGGTTAAATTGCAATACATAATATATTAAGGTGGCTATAAAGTTTACTAGTTTTTTTTTTCTTTCATTCATAAAATTTTAACATAGCTTATGCATCTAGAAAAATTTTTCAATACTTTTGGTTACTTTCCGTTACTATTGTCTGCTACTTAGGATGTGATTGGTTGAGAGGCAGGGTGTGTTGGTTGAGGGGCAAAAGTCGGCAAAAGTAAAGAAAAAAGTTACATGGATAACTCTCTGTGAAATGACACATTAAGTTCATTTGTGTAATTTTTTTCTCTTTTTTTTTACATTCCAACTAAACATGTCCTTAACGAATGAATATCAAGTATGCTGTTTGGGAATATAATCTTGCATTTGAAATAAGCAATGAAACAAAATTACTTATTATGCACGAAATAAGCTGAATATAGACGCAAAGATAACTACACCAATGACAGAATCGAGGTACTTATCTCTAATAAAATTTTCAAAACAGCCTTATGACACTAGTGCCATCTCTATCTTCCTGAAGAAAGCCAAGAGCTTCAGGAGGAGGATGTTCCCAAATTTAGACTATCGCCCCAACCTTGTTTCTTTTGCAAGCAGCTTATGCTTTATTGAACACTCATTTTTTCACGCCACCTCACTGGTTATCAACCGTGATATGCCATACATACATTCATTCTTTCTTTGTCAAGGCCATTGTGTTCCTCCTTGTGTGGATAAAGTGGTCAGTTGTTTTAAGATCTCAAACAACTTCTAGTTCATGTAATTTCATTGAGTTGAGGATCTCCATACTGGTTTAATGCTCCTAGGATATGACTCCACTAGAATGTAAATTGTCTTAGGGGAGATCTCAGGCATCAGACTCCAATCATTTGATATGAATTAACAAGAAATGATATATATACTCATAATTTAGACTTATTTGAAACTCATAAGAGAGACACACAAAAATGGGGAGTCTATAATATTTTCACTTTCTATCCAATTAATTTTGCATCTATCTCTCTCTTGGTGAGTCCCAAATAAATTCATATTATGAAGTAAAAATTTCATTTCTCCGGATTAATGCACCCCTTTCCACCCTCCGCAGTACCCTGACCAAAAAAAAAAACAAAATAAGGATAGTAATTAGGAAAAGAATATTATTCAGTTAAAGGCCGTCTGTTCAAGCTTTCCAAGAAACTTACTCTGCATGATAATAAGTTGCATGGCTAAACTTATGGATTAACCCATACATTGGCTGCAGTATAGAGAGAGAGAGAGAGAGAGAGAGAGAGGGGGGAGGTGGGAAAGACAAAAAAAAAAACGTGGGACAAAATTTATAATCATGTGCACGGGTTAAAATAATAAAATCTGAAAAAGTTTAAACCTTGTGGTTGAGGCCATTACATAGTGGTTGTAGACTTGTAGTGTCTTTGTTAGCCCAGGTCAAATGATTGTGAGAAAATGGTATTGAACAAAACTAGTTTGAAATTAGAGGTTCAAATCCATAGATTTAATCAAGGGGAAACTAAGTCTGTATAAAAGAAGATTAGAATTCAATCCAAAACAGCAATTACAACCTCATGCTTTAACTTCTTTAATTTCGAAAGCTTGAACAAGCTACACGAGTTATGGAGATGTAACTCGAATCTTCAAGCGAAAGTGCGGACTCAACTCAAGGGCCAACTCTCTCCTAATATAAAATAACCATAATATTGAGGGTGCAGTTGCCACCAGGTCCTTGCAAGGCTTACAGCAACTAAAATATTTTGACTGGTAATAAGAGTTTAATTTCTATATAAAACAATACTATCATTCAATCATATATTCTCATATCAGTTAAAATCAACGTTTAGAAAATTGGACCAGACTGCCCGACCAGACTGGTTGAACAGGGAACCGACCTGCTGTTCGGTCCTAGTTGCCCCCTAAAACCAGTCAAGAAAGAACCGACTTCGAACCGACCGGAACCGGGAAAACTGCACTAGCCAACCAAACCTGTGTTTTTTTTAATAAAAAAATGTAAAATAACATCATTTTATGATTTTTTGTTTAAAAAAAATCTAAAATCTGATTTTTCCTAAATATTTTTCTTTTCTGATATGAGAACTAGTAACTTGATTTATATGGATAATGTTTATTTTGATTAAGAGATGAATTATATTGTATTCTATGGATTTTGTTGATGTCTAATTTAATTTTTAACTATTTATAACATATATTTTATTTTATATTTTTATATATTTATATAACTACAGGTTTTATTATATACGGGTTATATTCCGATTAGACCCCCGATTGAACCTCTGAACTTTTACTCTGATCGGTTTGATTTTCGATCCGATTTTCAGAAACAGTTGTGTCTCGTATTCACTACTTGAAAAGTCATTCAAATGGATGATTTGATTAGATCATAGTATAAAATTTTTTTACATTGCCAATGTATAAAATTAAACTCTCAAAACTCCAAGAAAGAAATATGCTTAAAAATTCCTCCTTTTAATATTATATACATTTGGTTGGCCAATAGATGGATTGAGGTTCAAAATAGCTCCCATTTCTGCTCCAACGCATCACAGATAAGCCCTACGCAGCATTTAGCACCAAGTGGATAATCAGAAACTGCAGAAGTGACAACAGGTTAGTATTACTTTCAAGTGGTATATCAAGACAAAACATGGTTGCAAACAACTTTTTCACAATTAGGGAAGCTTATAAGAACCCTCATCAGAGTACACTACATGCAACATAGAAAACATTGGAAACCTTTGGACAGCATGATGAGACATGGACATTAACATGCACTGCATCTCTCAAGCTTCTTCAATCTAGTGGAGAAAGAGAAGTTAATTGAATTTGTTTCTTTATACTTTTTCATTCAAATTCCGATCACTGTAAACACATCTGAAATCTGTTGAAAGGCCATCAATTATCAACAATTACTTTTCTTTTACAGGTTGCCCCCCTCTTTTACTTTTTAGGATTGAACCCATTGTTCCAACTCTTGTCTCTCCTCCAGAAAGTGGACATCACCACCTCACTCCTCAATTCCTCATAGTATTATTAGACACAATATATGAAATAGAAGCCATAATCTAACATCTACATGTTATTTATGCCAACCAATCTTATGATATATGTTAGTTATTATTATTATTATTATTGTTGTTAATTCAACCTTAAAAAATAAATAAGTTTTATCAAAATAAGTATAAAAATTGATAAGAACACCAAAAAACAAAAGGATGGTAAGTGATACAAGATCTTCCCATCCATGTGAGTGTCCAGCTCAATCCTAACCCACAATAATGCTTAAGACACAAATTGCACTTAAATATTCTAATACAGCTCCAAGATCAAGACTACGTACACCAAATCCTGGCATACAAAATGCATTTACGAAGTTAAACTTTCTTACTACTCCTCAACCATCGTAATTGTCTATACAAAAACTGCTCTAAATTATCAAGGCAAAACACAGCCCGCAGCTCACTCAAATTATTAAGAAGTCAAATTACCATACTTACGTAGGACAAAGAATCTAGCTAGGATTGTATCAAGTAACTGAGAAGGTTCGAGAAAATAATGACTCAAACACAGAAAATGGGAGGTTCATCTGCTGTAACAACTAGGTGCCATGTAAGACAGCTCCCCATACAAAGAACAAAGTATGGTTTTATAGTGCAAGCCGCCCTTCACATTACATCTCTAAAGGGAATCCAAATTATAATTACTCACTGTAATTCCTAGCTACAATTTGCTTTAGTAAAAGAAACAACTCTCAAAATATAGTTTTTGACGCTTGCTTCTAAGTTCTAACCCAAACCCATTAGGAATCCCCTTTACTTACAAATAAGACAGTAGAACTCTTACTAAGCATACATATGGACCCAACATACTATCCAAAGCAGATGATGTGAAATACCTTGAAACTATCCCACTATTATTGTTTTCTACTGCTCCTATATGACATACAGTGTAAAACCCGGTGGTTTCCATTCTCATTGCTTTCTTTTTTTCTCACTGCTTTGACCCCTGAGAATGGGAATCGAACAGGTTCCCTCATGTTCAGTAGGTGCAGATCTTACCACTGAGGCATTGCCTTGTATCCATTCTCATGGCTTTTAAAACATATGATCGACAAGTCAAAGGATAAAGCTTGATAAGACAAACTGGCCCATAAGCTCTACTAGACCTTAGAAGAAGGTCAGAACCACAGATGGTCAGAAGACCGTCACTACAGATTCGATATACACACAAGATTTGGATGTAAAAGAGGGAGGGAGGTGTTTCTTAAAATGTTGGGTGTAGAAGAGGGAGATGTTTCTTAAAATAAGCATTCACCATATTTTTCGTAGCCAGCTAGCAATGCTGAATAATTCCATAACGAACACAACTACTAGAGAATACTTTAACTTCCCAATGCCAATGAAACCATGCCTGCTGAAGAGATCTATTAACTACTCGAATTATCATAAAACATTCTCCTAAGGTTTTAGCGTGACTAAGTCTATATCAACTCATCAATCATTTGACACTAAATCTTTCTTAACCCCAATCCAGCAATCCCTAGATCAACCAAATAAATTATCCTTCTTTCTAGGCCAACATCAAATGCCCAATTCCAATTAACTAAATAATTCCCCATAGTTTCACCAAATACTGGCCAAATAAAGTCTTTTGTAATTCATCTAATCCCCACTATCAAAATTTCAACTTCATGAAAGAAATATCCTAAACAAAGATGAATGGTGCGCATTAAACAGCTATTGAATTTTCCATGAAATGTACCACAAGCTCCTCCTCCATTGTTAGTCCCCAAATAAAAGGAAAAACACACACACACACACACTAGCAGACATTCATACATGTAACTTACTATAATTATAATTGTATAATGAGCAACGTAAAATCTGCCATGTATCTGAAGTAATTAATCTAACCATCTATTTGGACTTGAAGTATATGTAAAAACATGAAGAGATTCAAGCATTAAAAACATAGTTAGGTGATTAAAAAAAAAAAAAGAAGAATACAACTCAGTATTTCAAAATTTATTACCAGAAATGTAATCATGTGCATGGTCCCATTTTACTTTCCCATTCACCATTGCACCCACCTGAAATCAGGTTAAGAGTCTGTCATGATGATAAAACTTAAAAATCACAACCTTCTATCACACTGACAAGAATAAAGCATACCACAAAAACAGGTGTAACATCATCACTGAGGACTGAGACATAGTCATCTATGTTGACCAACTTTTCTGAGTTATAAGAAAGGCCTACATTTTCCAACGGAATATGCTTCATCAAAACCAACAGGTAACTGAAAATATTCGCAGAAAACTTAAAGGAGAGTTGAACGGATATACAACCAACCTACTATGTGAGATTGGGCTGGTAAATGGCGCATTACAGGTTCTTCAACAACACGGAGGAGTACCTCATTTGTATCTTTGGCACGGACACATGATTTTTGAAGCAATTCGACTACAATATTCCATAAATAAGTTTCATCATCCACAAATGGCGCAAAAGCAATGTCCTGCACAGCCAAAAACACAAGAAAGGAACATGGAAAACTTACTTATGAGACCACAGAATCGTTTACAAGTCCGCGGAATACGAACATGTGGCTTGATTTCAAACAACGCTCCCCCATCAATTTTGACAAATATAGCACCCACCAAGCCATATTTGTTAAGTGGGCTATCAATAATAGTACGGAGTGCCTGAACAAGTCAAAACAAGTAAACAAATAAGAGTTGTGCTACACAACCAGACAAATTTGCCAGTTGACATACACAGTGACAAATTTTTAGTGATTAGACAAAAATGATGGGAGGTTGAAAAATATTTTGTTCATCCCATAATTTGACACATTGTTCTGGCTATAAAGAATTTTCCAACAAATAATTAAATGAAACAATTGGCTATCATTTTGCTTGAGATTTCCTTTTCTTGTTCTGTATTAGCATGTAACATTCACTTTAATTGAATAAGGTCGAACAAGATGTGAGATTTGAATGCCAACCTCGAAAACTATGTCTGGTCGATAATCATTAAGATTTTTATTTTGCTTCAGCAAAAAGTTGGCGTCATCCTGTGAACTCAGGATTTTCCACTCCTGAAACATGCAAAGACATAACCCACGAATTGAATTAAAAAATAATTCTTCTATTTTCATATATATATGGTTTCTATCGAATCGTTGAGAAATATAAAAGTGATAAGTATATTATCACACCCTCCCCGACATCCCCAAAACCACACAAACCCCATTCGCATCAGAATAAGAGCCCACAATACTCCCCATTCCCCTAAAACAACGCATAATTCTTCAGTCCTCGACGCAAAATCAAGCTCCTCAAACAACCAAAAAGAAAAAAGAAAAAAATTGGAAAAACTGGGGTTCGAATCATGTGCTGTGCCCTTCTTCCTAGTTTTCCTATCCATCCACCTCATTGGCTACGTCATCGTTTTCCGAAACTGGAGCACTAAGATCCGATCCGAATCCGCGAGCCGCCTAATCTCACTCTTTCACGGCACCCCTGCCTCGGTCTTCGCCTCCGCCGCCATCCTCGCCGATCCCAACCGCGGCTTCGCGGCGGAGAACACCGCCTTCCAGAAACTCGTCCTGGACTACAGCACCGCCTACTTCCTCACCGACCTCCTCCACTACCTCGTGTTCTTCCTGGGGAACGTGCATATATATATGTGTGTGTGTGTGTGTGTGTGTGTGTGTGTGTGGGTTTCTACAGAATCGTTAAGAAATATAAAAGCGATAAGGCAGTGACACTTAATATATTATACATGAATCAATCTTTTTGACAGAGAAGGCACAAGGTTGGGTGGGAATGAATTAGTAGGGGCGAATGAAAGTGAACCTTTTTAACGAGGCCTTTCTTGAGAGAAGCGTTTTCGAGGATAAAAATGGCACGAGACCTAACATTATGATTATGGTGATGCCGCGGAGGACAATGAGGGATAGCCAGCACTCCATTGTTGGTGTTGGTGTTGGTGTTAGTGTTGGCCGGCTCATTAACATGTTTCTCTTGCTCTTTGGTAGAGTGGGTTTGGGTTTGGGTTTGTTTATGAATCCTCTTTCGCTTCTTCAGCATGTTGTTTGCAACAGGCGTAGGCATCTCTTCTCTACACGGTACTGACTGGGGAGAGAGAGAAAGAGGTAGGAAAGCAGAGGCGAACGAATGTCAGAGGGCAGAGTGAGTGAGTGAGAGAGATACCACTGTGACCTCAGGGTTTTAGATGGCACTGTGACCTCAGGGTTTTATAGGGAAGTTTTGCTATTTTAACACTCTAAAATTAAATATTTATTGAGACAACTATTTTATTATTGTTGATACCAAGGTTAAGAAAATTGGATTGGGTATTGAACCGGTTAAGGTATTGGTTCAAAGATTTAGGGGTCCAACCGGTTCAATCGGGGTTCGACCAGAATATAATAAAATATATATAAAAATATATGCGTATAATTAATTAGAATATAAAAAATACATTAAATCATTAACATTAACATAATTAACACAAAACAATATATATATATTCATAGGTTTATAAAAATAAATCTAATCCATATAAAATTTCTCTATTCTCAATCTCACAATTTGGTTATAAAAGTATTTGAAAATAATATTTGTTGGTGACTAGTGAATTTTATGGTGAGCAGCCTGTGGATATCAGTATTTTTTCATATATAAAATAAATATAACACATTTTTTTATTTTTGCTCTGTAACTGCTGTAAAATACCAGTATTTAAGCTTTGAAAGCAAAAAAAAAAAAAAAAAATTCAAAAGCTCCGGTCCGGTTCATCAGTTTTCCCAGTTTTGACTGGTTCTGAAATCCTCTGGTTCTGACCACTCAACCGAATCCCAGCGACGGTTCCCGATTAACTGTGCCTGACCGATGGCCTGGTTCGGTTCTCTTAACCTTGGTTGATACCCACTTATCTCATCTATCTATCACATCTAACAGTCTCATGTTTATGGGGTGTTTGAAAACTTTTGATGGGATGAAATTTAATTTAATTTAATTAGGAATTGAATTATGTCAAAAATTGAATTGAATTGAATTCTTATGTTTGTAATGAGTCCGTAAATTAAAGAATTAAATTCAATTCTTTAGTTTAAAAGAGTCTAAAAATAAATTAATTTAATTATTTTTTACTATTTTATTCTTTATTAATAGGTTAGAAATAAAACACTATATTATTATTTTGGTATTTTCATTTGTTAGAATTCAATTCTCACACTAAATTGTACGTATTTGGGTCTGATTTTAATTCCTTAGTTTTGTTGAATTTCTCTTCCCACATTCCCTAGTTTTGTTGGATTTTCTTTCCCGTAGGATTTCAATTCCTTCATTTAAATTGTTTCAAACCATGAAATATAATCCAATTTCTAACCATGAAGGCTAACACAGTTGGTAGCTAGTTGGGCTCGTTAAGCATTTAGTCAGAGGTTTGATTCCTGGTGGTGTGTATGTAGAAGGTTTCATGGCCAGATGCAAGACCCACTTATGTGAGCTCTACGTCTCGAGGAAATTAGTCATTGTCACTGGCGGTGGATAGCTTTGATTTATCTCAATATTACGGTATTGAAATAGCAAACTCGTCTAAGCGCGCTGAGCCGCCGTCTCGAACCGATCCCTCTCCTTCTTTATCCCTCACCCAACTGCGCCGCCGCCGCAGCATTTCCCTCGTCCTCTCATTCACGCGGCCCAGCCAGCCAGCAAGACTCACACCCAGCAGGCCTCTGCCCTCACCGCCCCACTTGCGATTTCTCACCCTCTGGTGTGGTATTCCCCCAACCACTTAATTTGTTTACTTTGTTCGCTAAACATCTCAAATGAAGCACTTGGGAATACTGCTATGGAGGATTTGGATTTATATATTTTGGTCTTTTTAGGGTGTGTTTATGAGTTTGGATTTTGGAGGAGAAGGGAGGGAAAGAGAGGACTTGTAATATAATCTTACACTATAAATCCTTCCCTCTCTTCCCTTTCCCTTCAAAATTTAAACTCACAAATATACCCTTAGTTTTTATCTTTGGGACTTTGGCGTTTAGTTTGTTTTCCAAATTACGTAATCTTCTATGCACTACTCTTGTTTGCACTCGTGCTTTTTAGTCACGTAGTGTAATGTGTTCAACTTTGATTCTTGTTACTTTTTTTATTTGGATTTTGATGTTCGTTTTGTTTTGAATTTTTTGTAATTTTATGTGTGACGTGCTGAACTTGAACTTTGTACGTTGATTATTTTTGGATATTAGATGTAATAGTGTTTAGCTTTGGTTTCAAAAAAAGATAAAACAAAGATATGATTTGATGATAGGAGTTCTAATATCTAAAAGTGAGTGTTCAATTGGGACATCCATACTATCATCATCTGATGTGATGGATAAGTGAAAAAAGTTGGGGTTACTATTATATCCAATAGTAATAAAGTAGATATCCCAATTGGACATCCATTTTTTTGGATATTGGAATAACATTTTTATTGTTTATAGAGATGATTTGGCCTTTTCGATCCAATATGCTAGATGCCTTAGTTTACAGTTTACACAAATTAAAAAACAAAAAAAAGCTTTGTAATGTGTTGTACCTTCTGAGGAAACATATATAGATTGAAATCAATCTTTTTCAACAGACAATGCTTCAGGAAAGTGATGAATCAGTGAGGTCTGAGGAAGAACATGGTAGTGCTGTGACAGGACTTGCAGGAATTCGTTTAGCACCTTGCAGCCAGAGCTCAAAATCTGGAGTGTATTTTGTTCTTGAGAAAGCTTCACTGGTTGCTGCTTACGTTGGCAAGGTATTAATTTAGTTGTCTTTTATGATAATTGATATGTAAAGTTGAAGGTTAATTTCTGCCTTTTACGAAAGCAGTTTCTTGCCTCTCTCTCTCTCTCTGTGTTTGATTTCTCTCCCATTGTTATCAAATTGCTAGTGATAAGAATGAAACTGATGTTCATTTAATTTAGTATTACCTTTTTGTATCAGAATTTATTAATATCTTGGAAATTTTTTCAGAAGTACCAGATTTTGAATCCAGACGAGCATGCCACTTTCCTGCGAAGGAAGAATAAGAACCCTTATGATTATAGGCCTGATATTGTGCATGAGGTTAGTGACTGTGTTTGTCAGATACCTTTTCTTTTTCCTCCTGGATATGAGTGGGGTTTGGTGAAGGTGAGGTGAGATGGGATGAGAGACCTTTGTTTGGAACATTGAATCTTATTTTGGAAAATAGAAACAAGAATAAAATTAGGAATAGAATGGATTTATGGAATAGAATAACAATTCTAATATTATGCTATTTTGTATCATAGAATCACCATGGAATGGATACATAGACGTTTAACTAAATGACATAAGTTGCTATTCTTCCTGCTTCCTTAAGGAATGAATAGTCAGTCCTGTCTCTATGGGGTCAATGCTTGGAATGGAAAAGCCATTCCATGACATTTCCCTTAACAAATGAAGGAATGACCACCTATAGAGTAGAATGGAATCACCATTCCTATATAGGAGGTTTATTCTTAATATTTTATTATGATTAACTGGTGTACTATGAGAGCTTTTAGATGGGTTAGCTCAATGGTCTAATTAACATTATAAATCTCTAGTATTTTATTTTGTAAAATTAGTAGTCTCTCTCTTTCTTTTTTTTTCTGCTGTTGGCTAATAGTAGAACCGTTGCTTTGATTTGTTATAACTATATCCCTCAACTTTTTTATTGTCTTGGGATAAATATGTTATTCTTTTCTTTATAGATATTTACTTTCTTCTCTCTCATTTTGGTTTTAATTTACTCTAATTTAGTCAGTGCTGCATGTTTTATCCTTTGTCTTTTTACTCCTCTTTTATCAAGTGTTTTGTTGGTTTACCTTTAGTAGAAGATAAACAGTATATGTTTTACCTTTTTCTTACTAGTGTTTTATGAATACTTCTGTGTTTAGGCCCTTCTTCAAATTATGGGTAGTCGGCTTTGCATGGCTGGTAGGTTACGTTCTGTATTCATTAGAACTGATGAAGGGATTCTTATCAGAGTTGAACCACACACTCAGATACCGAAAACTTTGGGAAGCTTCTGCAACATGATGGGTAAGTTTATCAGCTGATAAACTTTTTTACCCTATCGATCATTATTGGTCATCTTTAGTTTCAGATAACTGATATAATTTTGTTTTAATGAATGCCCAATAATAATTATAGCTGAGTTACTTCAAAAGTTTAGCATCAAGTCAAGGGGAAATCATGGGAAACTTTTGCGCTTGATTGAAAATCCTGTCACTCAGTACTTACCCATTGGCTCTCGTAAGATCGGTGAGATTCTGGTAATACACTACACTAGTATTCTTATGTCTGTTATGAAATCACTGATGTGTATCTTTTCTGCTGTTTAGGCCTTTCTGTCAGTTCACCGAAGGCTGTTCAAATAAAGGACTATATTACTGCTACTAATCATGATGAGAACCTTGTATTTGTGGTATGCTTAATGCCTTTATCTACATTTTTATATGGTATTTATTGGGGCATTCATCAACTAACTTGTTAGTTACTATTATTAAGGTTGGTGCAATGGCTCATGGAAAAATTGATGCTGATTACATCGATGATCTTATATCAGGTTTGTCTTCGACAATTATGTACTTAAGATTCATGTGTTAATTGATGTTTATAGTGCTATTTAGAATGGCAATCTGTTGGGAGATAAAATTATTGCAATTTGTTTTGCTACTTATTCATCTTGCTGTGTTTGCATGGTGAGGCATCAATCATGCATATTGGCTGTTTGTGGACTAGAAAGATGTACTTGCATTGAATAATGTTCTTTGGTGTCTTGAAATCTAGCATGTCTGTTTTGTGTTTGGTGTGTTAGTTAGCTAATAACATAGACCTGTCTTCCTGACAAAGTATGGTGAAAAGTTGTCTGAATCATGGTTGTCAAAATCGCATGCTGGCTAAACTGGCATGAAGGAGCGTGTTTTGCAAGGTTGAGCGGTCCTGATCCCAGCTTAGAACTCGTTTTGCTGAGATTTGGTAGGATCGTGTGATGGGGGGTAAAGGTGGTGGTTCCTTGAGACCATATCAGAAACGAAACTTGTGTTGATAGATTGGACTACTTGTAGTCACATAAAAAATTACGTTAAGTACTCAAATGTAAGCCCAATTTCCGAAACTCTCTTCAAGCCATTTCATTGTGAGAGTGAATCCTCTTCAATCAGAAACACCCTTGATGCTGTGAATACGTTGCTCCACTGCAACTATTTGCAACTCTCTGAATTGGTGTGTGGGTGAGGCTGTGATCGATGTACAACCATGTGCCAGTGTGTGCTCGATTCTGTGAGGGAGGGTGGTTGGATGCTGCATCTCTGTGACTATGTGGGGCTGTGGGTACAGTGAGCTGATTTTAATATGGGTGTTTGGCTTGTGTTTCTGGGTACTGGTTCTGTAACCATGTGATTCATTCTGCTTCTGCATTGTCGCAATTTTTCAGATTTGATTTTGAGTCTCTCTAATTTGTTCTCTGGGTGGCCTTGAGACTGTTAGGCTGCTATTTAATTGGTCTGCCTCTACCATTCATTCCCCTGTTATTGTCTTGTTTTGTTATATTGAATTAGTAATTCTATATGTCAGTTGAAAAATTTGTTGCTAACTTGTACATATTTATTCTTTTCAATTCATTGCAACTACTGCTGGTAGGTTCTTTCTTTTGTTTTCTTGCTCCACCCTCCTTTAGTCATTGCTGTAAATTGTCATAACTCACAAAAACAGTTACCGTAATTTGTTTTATTTCACCTATCCTCAATTGCTTCTTGATTCTCTGTTATATGGGTTTTGCAGTTTCTGCTTTGCCCTTGAGTGCTGGTACTTGTCTGAGACGTATATGTGTTGCATTGGAGAGGAATTGGAAGATCCACTAATCACATGCCCAATTTCATTTACCATGTATAACTGTATAGGTTGATAACAACTCTGATTTTGGTTGCTTTATGAGGCAATAAAAAATGTGCTTAGTTTACTCTTAATTTATTGTTTATTCTTCAAGGAGACTACTCAACTTTTTCAGTTGGTTTGGACCTTTTTTCACTTAAATTGGATATGTATATAGCTAATGAAGCTCGTTTGCCATAGCGAATCATAATAACTATTTTTTTTATTCACTCTTGTCAAGATTATCGCATAGTATTGTGTTTGTGAATTTAGATTTTGAAGGGGTGAGGAAGAAAGAATTTGTATTGTAAAATTTTAAAATCTTACACCAAAAGTTTTTTTTTTTTTCCTCAAAATTCAAATTCATAAATATATCCCAATAAAAGTTGAATAGGCCACTTCTCCTTGCAGCCATGGCATACAGCTTTTGCTAGCCAATTGGGTCATTTGCACATCCTCGCTTTGATGTTTCAATTCTTATGGGAGTAGTCTACACGATAAAAGGTGCTATCCAGTCTGAAAATGGACTTGTTCATATCATGAATGTCTCAACAAAATGGACTTATAAGTAAAGGTCATATCATGAATGTCTTAAGATGGTTAATTACCAGTGTTACAAGAACATCGTTGAATGTCAAACTCATTATCCCGATGTTAAAGCAGTTACTGAAACAGTTCTCATCTTCCCAGTTAAACATTTGAGCCTGTCACAGTCCCCAAAAAAAAAAGAAAGAAATTGAACCTTCAAATCACACTTTTGCCCACATTTGTTGTGAGACCTTTTTCAATTTTATTCTATTTTTTAGATAAACAACCAATTTTATTACAATATTTTCAATTTGATCCTAATAATTTTTGCACATCAATTTAGTCTTGATATTTAGTTTTGTCACCAACTCAAGCCCAACTTCTATTTTTATTTTGACATCAGTTTAGTTATTCTATTAAAGTGGACATCTAACAAATGACTAAATTAATGTCAAAAACTTTATTAGAATCAAATTGATATCAAATTAAAAATGTTGTGAAAAAAAGTTATTTACTCATTTTTTATGAATGAAGTAAAGACAAACCAAACCATAACACCAAATCCACACTCCCTGTATTGTGCCTCTTTCATCATTATTTTATTTTGTATTCCATATCAATTTTTTATTGTTTATTATTATCTATGAAAGTTTAATAAATTTACTTATATTGTTTATTATTTCTTTAAATGTGAATTTTAATAAATGTTTTTGTTAGATAAATCAAATCTCAAAATCGAACATATATATATATATTATATATGATTATACAGTTTTTTTATTTAATTATAAAATCTTCACTTTAAAAACAAACACACCAATAGTATTTTCATTATTTTCTCTATTCGAAAACAAAATCTACTATTATAAATCAAACTCATTCCCTAAAGTTTGAAATTCTGAAAATGGAAATTGTTTTCAAAAAATAATATAGGAAATGAAAATGGAAAATTTTTTTCAAACAAAATACACTATAATATGTTTGGTTTGCATATTTTCATTTTCATTTCCAGTACAAACAAAAATTAAATAGGAATGGAAATACGTTTGGTTAGACTTTAAAGAAAACGTTTACATGAAAATATTTATGAAAACAGGCTCAAATATGAAAAACTCTAATTCTACGTTTTTCTAGCAGTTTAGTCCAAAGGAATGAGCTAATGTAAGCTGCTATTATTCGGATTAATATATAACTGAAAATCAACTGTATGCTTAGCTAGTACTCTTAGAAGCAAAGCTCCAACACCCTAGGAACAAAATTCACACCTCAAAAGGCCGAAAACAAACAAAACCCACATGTTTCTTATAACTTCATACTTGTCACAACGTACCCGGAGGGGGGCGCCGAGACTCGGATGGCGATCATTTTGTTTTTTTGAAAATGTTTGGAGTCGCCACCAATTTTAATTCTGGAAAAATTGGAAAACCTTTGATTTTTGCAAACTGGTCTTTAAAATGAGATTTAAGGTCCGAGAGTCTGATTATGATTAGGGAAGGGTGGAAACTTAATCCCACTGCACCCCTAATACATCCGTATAAATACGGTTACCCTAGAACTTATTATGCAAATTAATTATGACTTTAAAATATTTATTTTTCCCCAAAAGTTAGTGATTATGTAAAATATAAAGTAAAATAAAATAGAAAGAAATTAAATTAAAAGAAAACAATTTAATGAAAAATTAATTTTGGTTTGATAGTTGTAAGCTACGCCAACGTACCCTCTGGTGCAATGAGGAACTCAAATCCACGTCGTTCTGTAGAAAATGCTTGTGTGTTGGATTGATTTTAATTAAAAGAGAAAATAAAATTGTGTTGATTGATTTTAGTTTGTGAAAATTATTCTTAATTGGAAAATGGATTTTGATTGATCGCAAAAAAAAAATCCGTTAATGCAAAAAATTCAGAGTAGCACTAGGCTACTCAGTAAATTCTTATGATTCAATGATTCATAAAGGAAGTATCCACCTCTCAGTTATAATCATTGACCATCGCACGGATTAAAAATATTTTTTATTTCGTTATTTTCTTTATTTTTGTTATTTTTAGCATATTACTTTTTTATTATTTTTTTTGAAATAGTCCTAAAACTCAGAAGATAAAATGAAAAGAAACAAAATCTAGACCTACCCAAAATGAACCAGCACCAAAACAGTCCTAGCCTAATACTAGCCCAATCCTAGAACTAAATAAAACAAAGAGCAAGCCCAATGACTTAAAAGTCTCACTAACCCACGAAAACTTCTATTTTCACCAGAAACTACTCAAAGATGTCGACCCAACTGACCACTAGCCTACCAAACACAGATAAGGTGAAACTCAAGAAAATAAAAAGAAACTGAACAAATCAACAAAGACTGAGGCCCATAAATCCCCTTTGACCCAAAACTCAAGACCCTTAAATGGCTTTAACTTAGACAACGCCCCTGATTTTTATCTCAAATGGGTATGGTACCCAAGGAAGAGCGAAACAGAAACTGATAGCTGCACAGTGGGAGGCGAGGGCTCACGTCGGTTAAGCAGCGATGATGGCTGGATTCCCGCGGCGGCTAGACCAAGGACGGCGTGACTGGCTGAGCGAGCAGGGGAGAGTGAAACCGGCAGTGATGGGGGCTGTTCCGGAGATGCTGGCTTCGTGGAGGAGAGGCTGGCAGTAGGGCGGAGATGATGGTGGTTCGATCAGTCTCGAGAACTAGGGGCACATGGCAGAGGCTTTGCAATGCTGGCGTAGGCGCCCCCGCAAGGGATGGAGACGCGGAGATGGTCGCGATCAAGGCTGGCTTCACGGCGAGCTCGCAGCGCACGACCAGCGAGGCTGGCGGTGGGAGTCTTGTCACACAGGAGGGGGTGCGAGGTCGCACAAAGCGGGTGGCAGACGGCGTCTCTTTCGTGGCGGCCTTTGTGGGAGGGGATCGGGCTTGGCGCGTGGAGGCTGGCTCGGACTGGCGGTGCTGGTTAGCGAAAGGGGAGCCACGGGATGGGGTTGTCCGCTGGCAGAGGGGGGGGATTCGCAATGGTGCTCCCAGGCAGTGTGGGTGGCTCACGCGATCCGGGCAGAGATGCCGCGGTGGCTTCTGTGAGCAGAACTCGCGACGGCGTCAGGCAGGGGAGGCTTCAGCGAAGGCGGTGGTGGAGGTCACGGTGGTTGTCAATGCTGGCTGCCTTCTTTCCTTTTCTTAATTCTTTATTTTTTGTTAAGATGAAGAATCTGAGCCTATGATTGGTTATGCTTTTGAACGGTGTTTTTCATTTTGGTTATGAGGGAAGGCTGTGATTTTTGCTTTTGTAAGAGGACGGGATGGTGATAATATTGGGGTTGAGGGTGCTGCCTTCATAAAATGGGATGAGGTGTTGATAGTGGTTGTGTTGATGATGGTGATTATGGTTTATGAAGGGAGGTGTTTGGAGGTTGTTGAGTGATGGTGATGATGGGTCGAAGGCCAGATTCCCTCGGTTACCTTGCAGGCTGCGTCAAGAAAAGGAAAAAAATTCCCCCTCTTGCTCTCTGAATGGAAACTCAATTCTCTATCACTCCCCCTCTCAAAAAATTGCCGACCCCCCATGGCTCTCTGTGCCTCTCCTTACTTATACTGGCTTTGTTGTTGTAATCGATATTATTCCCATGCTGCTTCTGGAGTTGCAGGAGAGCCATGCGAATTTGTTCCCCATGCTTCTGCCTTGCCTGCTCGCTGGGCACTCCACTGACTGGGGCAGAGAGCTCGTTCTTGTTGGAGGGAATGGGGGCTGCAGGGTCTCAATTTTTAATGACATTGCCCATCCTTCTTGTATGTTAGGCGTGTAGTGTATGGCACAGCCGTGACCCCCTGTCCCTTTCTCCTTTTTACCACACGGATGGAGATGGGTTGTGATGAATGAGTTAGACTTTTCATGGACCAGCCAAAAAGGAAGTTAACATGTAATTGGGCTTGGACATTTTTTGGATTGTAAAAAAAAGGAAAGGAACAAACTAATGGGCTGAAATGGATTGGAGTCTCTTATTGTGGACAAATGCGAATGGGCTAAAAACTTGAACAAAAATTGGGCCAGTAAGAAAAGAACAAACCAACACATTTTTTTATTTTTATTATTTTTGAATTTTTTATTTTTTTAATGGAATGAAAGTAATCAAAATACTAGAGCTAAATCTGGACAACTTTGAATAACATAAAAGATACTTTTTTCATTTTTAAATTTTTCTCAAAAGAAATGAAACAAAAGACTACAAAATAACTTTCTTTTTTATTTTTAATTTTCTGAAAAGACTCTAAAGGAAACTGTGAAGTATGCAAATTTTGGAATTTTCTTGTTTAAATAGTCGGACAAAATCGGGTGTTCACAGTTGCCCCTCTTTACTTGTTCCTCACTAAAAATGTGAAAGTCTAGGACTTTGATGTTTTTGTTGTAAGGGACAAGTAAAGATATGAACACAGATTTTGGCAAAATGCATGATGCATGATGAGTAAAAAAAGTCTAACAACAGTGCAAGATTATGCTAGATGACTTAATGCATGGTTTTTTATGTATTTCAACGAGGCACTGAATGCATGATGACAATGTGGGATGTTCTAATTGGATGATGTTAAATGACTAATGCACATGGTGCTGAATGCATGATGATAAGTGCATGATAGAAATGAGGAATGCTAAAGTGACAATGCAGAGAATATCTGATGGATGTTGTGTAAAGACTTCATGCATGATTTCAACGAATGCACAATGAAACACTAAATGCATGATGGCCATGTGAGATGTTCTGATTGGATGATACTAAACAGCTAATGGACATGGTGGTGAATGCATGATCACAATGATGCTAGATGATTTCATGGCTATGGAGAATAATGCCGAGTAAATGTGAAAACAGATAAATGTGAAAGTTGATAAATGTGAAAGCTGTAAATTGGTGAAAGCAGTAAATTGGAGAAAGCTGTAAATTGTGAAAGTTGTAAATTGGTGAAAGCTGTAAATTGGTGAAAGCTGTAAATTGTGAAAGCTGTAAATTGGAGAAAGCTGTAAATTTGGAGAAAGCAGTAAATTGGAGAAAGCTGTAAATCTGGAGAAAGCTGTAAATTGGAGAAAGCAGTAAATTTGGAGAAAGCTGTAAATTGGAGAAAGTAGTAAATTGGTAAAAGCTGTAAATTGTGAAAGCTGTAAATTGGAGAAAGCTGTAAATTGTGAAAGCAGTAGATTGGAGAAAGCTGTAAATTGGAAAGCTGTAAATTGTGAAAGCAGTAAATTGGAGAAAGATAAAAGACTTGTGAAATGTAAAGAACTGTGAGTTCAAGACTTTGTGAATGAGTTTGAAAGTTGTATGCAGATGCATGGCTGGAAACTCTGATGAAAAGATGATTCAGGATTTGCATAATGATGCTACAGATGATGCAAAATTAATGTCGTGATGACAGGAATGATCTAACTGATGATGACATGATGAATTGGTGCAACACTAATGTGTTGATGATAAAATGATCTAACTAATGATGACATGATGAATTGAAACAACATTGATGTATTGATGATGGAATGATCTAACTAATGATGACATGATGAACTGGTGCAACACTGATATATTGATGATATGACGAAAGAAATTGTTGATGTGATGATGATATCACGAACTGCTGTGAAACTGCTATAGAAATAGCTTTTCAAAACTAAAAATTCAATTTGAGGTGTCTTTGCATCGCCTTTCAAGAAAGCTTTTGTCTGTCTCAAAATGTGCTGTCTCTTTAACTGAACGGCTTTGTGAGCTTCTTCATTGTAGTTTTAGAGCACATCTTTTGCTGATTGATGCTTCAGTGTCTCTTTCCTGCCTCGTGTTTCATCGTTCTAACTTTTTCTTTGACCATCAGTCTGCGACTTTGATCAAATGATCCATCTGGTCCACCGACACCCATATTCAGGCTGTCACCTTTGAGCCTTAGCTAGTCAGTTTGTCTGTTCTCTTTTAACAATCAATCTTAAACCGTCCGTCTGACTTACTGTTTATGAGTCCTGTTAGCAAATTAGTCCCTTATTGTATTTCAGTTTTATTATCATAATTATGCGTGGTTTAAGAAGGAATAAAAAGACAAAGATTTTGATGGGAAGGGAAAGATAACCGAAAACAAAGAGGAAGGGAAAAACAATTTTATTGGATTTCACACTGAGAAGTATTTACAGAATCTCGACGACTGTTAAAAGATAAGGAAAGAAGGAAGACAAGATTAATAGTGCGACTTTCGTGTGATCCACCCATCTCATTGATTCACTGGTTACACTGAACTCGAATTTTATGACAGCAAATTCAACCCTTCCTTATGTGCTCAACAACATGCCGCAATCCACCAACATTCAAATTGCCCCGGTGTCAATATCCTTCCTAGCTTCTCAGCCTTTTCTCATTCCATAAGCCATACGTTTCAAGTTTTCAACCCAGTTCCTATCCTTTGGTGCTCTAACTTTTGCCTAGGCCGCCCGTTGGGGTTTTCAGCCTAGCGAGCATTTTCTCTTCTCTTCTTTTCTTTTATGTGCTCTAATTTTTGCCTAGGTCGCCCTTTCGGGTTTTCAACCTAGCGAACTTTTTTTTTTTTATGCTTTTCTCTTTTATCATTAAGCAAAGTATTTCTTCACGGCATCCGAATTGATCGGCCTAGCAAGGACTTGGCCTTCCATATCCGTTAGGATCAAAGCTCCTCCAGAGAAAACATCTTTGACAATGTAGGGGCCTTCATGTGTGGGTGCCCACTTGCCTCTGTTATCTTCTTGATTTGGCAGAATTTTCTTTAGAACCAGATCACCTGGTTGAAATGTTCGAGGACGAACGTTCTTATTGAATGCCTTGGCCATTCTTCTCTGGTACAATTGACCGTGGCAGACCGCACTTAGTCGTTTCTCTTCAAGCATGTTCAATTGTTCGTATCTTATTTTGACCCATTCGGCTTCCTCCAATTCAGTCTCCACCAAGACTCTCAAGGACGGTATCTCTACTTCTATAGGCGTGACTGCTTCCATCCCATATACCAATGAATACGGAGTTGCCCTAGTTGAGGATCTAACAGCAGTGCGATAAGCATGTAATGCATAAGGTAGCATATCACTCCAATCTTTGTACGTGACCACCATCTTCCCCAAGATCTTCTTGATGTTTTTATTTGCTGCTTCCACAGCCCCATTCATCTTTGGTCGGTAAGGAGTTGAGTTGTGATGCTTGATCTTGAATTGTTCACACAGTTTTCGTACCTCTGCATTATTGAAATTAGTCGCATTGTCTGTGATGAGTCTTTCAGGTAACCCGTATCTGTAGATGATGTTGTTTTTCAGAAACTTCACCACCACCTTCCGTGTTACATTAGCATAAGAAGCAGCCTCAAACCACTTGGTAAAGTAATCGATTGCTACCAGAATGAACCGATGACCGTTAGAGGCTTTGGGGTTAATTGGCCCGATGACATCCATGCCCCACATTGAGAATTGCCATGGTGATGTAAGAGTGTGCAATGATACAGGAGGAGAATGAATTCGATCTGCATAGATTTGACATTTGTGGCATCTTCTGACAAATTCTGTGCAATCTTTTTCCATTGTGAGCGAAGAGTATCCTGCACGAGAATCTGTCGGGATAATGTGTGTCCATTAGCATGGGTCCCACAAATACCCTCATGAACTTCTGATATGATGGATTTGGCTTCTGCAGCATCAACACATCTCAGCAAAACTCCATCGTGGCTTCTTTTGTACAACATTTCCCCTGACAGAAAGAATGACATGGATAGCCGTCTAAGTGTCTTTCTATCATTCTCAGTTGCTGCTAACGGATATTCCCTTTCCTTAATGAACTTCTTAATGTCGTGGAACCATGGTCTACCATCCAGCTCCTCTTCAACATTTGAACAAGATCTTTGGTTCTCTCCTAACAGTTACTTGTAGAGGTCGCACTTCCACTTCCAGGTCGAGCTTGGTCATTACGGCTAAGGTAGCTATGGCATCTGCAAACTGATTCTGTTCGCGAGGTAGGTAATGGAAACTGACATCTTTGAACTCATCTTTTAAGCTCATAAGATGTTCATAGTATGACAACAACCTATGCTCTTTAACTCGCCATTCTCCATTGACCTGAAAAATGATCAAGGCCGAGTCCCCATAGACCTTCAAGTATTGCACTCCAAGGGATACCGCTGCCTTTAAGCCAGTTATGCATGCTTCGTATTCAGCCATGTTGTTGGTACAATCAAAAGCTAATTTAACAGCGACCGGGAACTGTTTTCCTTCAGGAGATGTTATCACTGGTCCAACTCCATTTCCTCGAATGTTGACTGCACCGTCAAAGTACATTTTCCACATAATATCTGTACTTTCCCCGTCTTCACTATCTTCTTCCATGGTTGCTAAGACACCCTCATCAAGAAGTTCGAGTTCTATTGGTTAATACTCTTCAAGTGGATTCTCAGCCAGGTGATCTGCAATCACACTTCCCTTTATAGACTTTCTGGTCACATACTTAATATCAAATTCTGCTAGGGCCACTTGCCATTTGGACATTCTCATGGAGATATGTGGGCTTTCAAAGATGTACTTCATAGGGTCCACTCATGATATGAGCAGAGTTGTATAGTGGAGCATGTACTGTCGTAACCTCTTCGCAGTCCATACCAATGCACAACAAGTCTTTTCAATAGCTAGATACCGAGATTCGCAATCATTGAACTTCTTGCTCAGGTAGTAAATGGCTTGCTCCTTCCGACCAGACTCATCATGTTGTCCTAACACTGCTCCCATAGACCCATGCAACACCGTGAGGTATAATATCAATGGTCGTCCTGGTGTGGGTGGAACCAGGAGAGGTGGATTTGACAGGTAATTCTTGATCTTGTCAAAAGCCTCTTGGCATCTGTCATCCCACTTAACTGTCTTATCTTTCCTCAGCATTTTGAATATCGGCTCGCAGGTGTGGGTCATATTGGAGATGAATCTCGCGATATAGTTCAAACGACCCAAGAAACCTCGAACCTCTTTCTCAGTTTTAGGTGTTGGCATATCCTGGATGGCTTTGATTTTGTCGGGGTCAACCTCGATGCCTTTCTTGTTAACAATAAACCCTAACAATTTCCTCGTGGACGCTCCAAAAGTGCATTTCGCCAGATTTAATCGAAGCTTGTAAATTCTGAGCCTTTCAAAAAGTTTCCTAAGCACGACGACATGACTTTCACCTTCCTGTGACTTTGCAACCATATCATCTACATATACCTCCAACTCCTTGTGAATCATGTCATGGAATAATGTCACCATGGCTCGTTGGTAGGTTGCTCTAGCATTCTTCAGTCCGAACGGCATCACTCGATAGCAAAATACTCCCCACTGAGTAATGAATGATGTCTTCTCCTTGTCTTCTTCCGCCATCAGAATCTGATTGTAGCCTGAATAGCCGGCCATGAAGGAGAATCGATGACTTCTTGCTATGCTATCAACCAAGACGTCTATATGGGGAAGAGGAAAATTGTCCTTTGGGCTTGCCTTATTCAAATCCCGATAGTCCACACACATTCTAACTTTTTCGTCTTTCTTCGGCACAGGTACTATGTTGGCTATCCATTTCGGGTATAGCGGAACTTCTAAAAAGCCTGCACCGAGTTACTTCTTGACTTCCTCTTTGATTTTAAGAGACATTTCTGGACTTATCCTTCTCAACTTCTGCCGTTTAGGTTCTATGCCCTCAATCAGCGGGATTTTATGTGCCACTATCTTTGGGTCTAAACCAGACATATCTTTGTAAGACCAGGCAAAAATGTCTGTGAATTCTCGGAATAATGCTATCATTTCTTCTCTTTCTGGATTGTCAACTATCTTCACCTCTTTCCTATCCTCGTCAGTCCCCAGATTCACAATTTCAATGATCTCATCATGAGGATTTATCCCCTTTTCCATCGAGTTTATGATTTTGGTAAATTGCTGGCATAATTCAGGATCTTCATCTTGTTCATGTTCATTCAAGTTCGTTGTAACGCAATAATCAATTAATGGGTTTTCACAATCATTTGCACAAGATAGAGATTCTGAAGGAGTTGAGTCCCTGGAATTTAGATGAGACTTGAAATAAATAATACGAAGAAATATATGGGAAGAATGAAATGAAAGGACAAAAATTATGAAAAGGAAAAGAAACCATGCATAATCATTCAATTAAAGTTGAAGTACAGATAAGGTAACTAAAGCGTCCATTACTCAAGATACAAATCATCACAAGGCACAGAATCCCAATTGTCTAATGGTTCGCAGCTCGGGTAGATCAACTGAGACATTTCCTCGATTCCTTCTTGAGTGCTAGCGGCTCCTGCCCTTTCTATCATTACCACTGCTGCTGGTGTAGGAAATGTGTCCCTGATGTGCAGGATCTTCTGCTTGATGGGTTCAAAAGATGGCGGCTCACCTGTGACTTCATACCCCAGGCCAAATTTCCCAGGATTGTCCTGGAGGGAAATTGGATCTTTGATTCCTTGCAACTGTCTTCCTAACCCTTTGCCTTCCTCGAAACCACTCTTCTGCATTATTCTAACGGCCACTGGAAGCGTGTCACCTCTTCGTTCTACTAGTTCAGCTATCTCGAGGTTTTGAAATGAGACCTCGAGCACATCTTCAGCACAGTCAATGTATGGCACTGCCACTGGTTTAGTCACCAGCAATTCTTCCTCCCCTTTTACAGTAATGAGCTTTCCGCAATCTATGAATTTCACCCTCTGATGAAGAGTAGAGGATCGCCGCCTCATGGATCCAAGGTCTTCCCAACAGCATAGTGTACCCTGGCTCAATGTCCATCACTTGGAATTTAGTTAAGAACATGGTCGGACCAATTTCCAACTGAAGGTCAATGGTACCCGTGATTTCCCTCAATGATCCATCAAATGCTTTGACGATTGTCTCGCTTGGTTCAATTGCGGAAGGATCGATTGGTAGTTGTTGCAGAGTGGAGTATGGGAGCACATTGAAAGCTGATCCTCCATCAATCAAGACTTTGGCGATATTGCAACCCTGACATTTTAAAGTGACGTGGAGCGCCTTCAAGGCCCCAATTGCATGAGGAAAAATTTCATCTTCTTTGAAAATTATGGCATTCGCGGTTTTGATTGCACCCACAATCCCTTCGACCCTATCCGGGGTTACATCTTTTGAGACGTATGCTTGATTCAACACTTTCTTAATCGCGCTGCGATGAGCTTCCGAAGATAAGATCAATGAATAAAGTGAGATCTTTGCCGGTGTTTTCTTCAGCTGATCCACCACATCATACTCACTTTGTTTCATTATTTTTAGAAATTCTTCTTCTTCATCTTTAGGGTCTTTTTCTTTGCTTTTTGGTATTGCTTGAGGGTCTTTTAATAGCTTTCCGGGGGCATAACACCTACCACTCCGAGTGAATCCCCCTGTTCCCGTCACATTCGTTATGGACTCTGATGCAAGGGGTTTCGAGCATTCTTTACTATTGGGCTCTTCAATTGCTTTTGGTTGATCAGGCTTTGCATGGGTTACAAGATGGGAAGGCAATCTGGACACTTTGAAGACAGGTACTGCCCCTTGTTTAGGGATTATCTCCCCAAATATCACAGAACAAGGCTTTGTGACAGTGTCATATCTCCACGGAACAGTGTGATTGCTTTCATACGAAAATGGCGTAGGTACCTTGAGAGCAAGTGCCGGTTCAGGTTTATAAACCTTAAAAACAGGAGGAGCTTGGTTGATCATATTGATACTCTGTTTGATGCCCTTCGATATCTCAAGCAACCCTAATTTGATCATCCTTTCAACAAAGATCTTCAGCTCTGGACACTCTTCAATGTGATGCTTCCTTCCGGAACACTCACAAAATAAATCACCTTCGTCTCCCTCCACTATTCTTCTACCTTTCTTTCCCTCAGCTTCCTTCTCATAACCGGCCCTTTTTAAGGCTTCCAGGATCTGTTTCATTGGGAGTTTAACATTCTTTACTCCCTGACTTGCTTGCACCTCACAGATAGAATTCACTTGTCCTCCGCCATGATTGGGGAATGGGTTGTTTCTTATGTTTGGCCTCGGCTCTTCTTCCAGTTTAATGGCGCCGCGGTCGATCAAACGCCATACTGCGCTTTTAAACCCATAACAATCTTCGATGGAATGTCCAGGAGAATTTGAATGGTAATCGTATGTCTGGTTTGGATTGTACCACCGAGGATATGGTGGCATGAAAGTCTTCCCAGGACGGGGGGTTAGCAATTTGTCTCTGCACAAGCATTTGAACAGTTCAGCATTGCTCATATGGAAATCAGGTAGTGGTCAATTTTCTGTGGGGGATCTGTTGTTGGTGGTTAATGGTGGGGTTGTTGTAAAGGGGTTGGTTGCCTGGCGAGCCGGAGGTAGTGTTTGGTGGGGTCTAGGTGCTATCGGAGTATAGGGTCGTGGATGGGAAACATGGTTGATTTGGTGTGGTTGAGGCATGTATGGTGCTTGGGTTTGGGTTGGAATAGTTTGAGGGGATGGGTATTGTTGGTAGGGGTAAGAGGGGTGTTGTGTATGCGGGTAAGGCGGGTAGTGGTTTTGGTAACGATTTGGCTGAGAAGTGGATTGAAGAGGCTGGGGGTGGATGTAGTTGACGGTACCCTCTTTTCTCTTGAAATTGGAGCTCTTCTTTGATTCACTTGTTTCCCCTACTGCAAGTTGCACTTTCCCTTCCTGGATGTTGGTTTCTATCCTTTCTCCTATCTCAACCAGATCGACAAATTCCTTGACATGTGTCCCGAGCATGTTTTTGAAGAATGGGCCTTCCAGTGTGCGAATGAAGTAAGAACACATCTCCTGTTCCAGCATTGGTGGAATAACCCTTCCAGCTATTGCTTTCCATCTCTGAGCATATTCCTTGAAAGATTCATTTCCTTTCTTCCTCATCCCTTTCAGTTGATCTCTGGTAGGAGCAGCGTTCAGATTGAATTTGTATTGGTTGGTGAAAGCTTGAGCTAGGTCTTCCCAACATCTAATTTGTGCTCGGTCCATCTGCATATACCATTCCCACGCAGCGCCTTCCAAGCTCTCGGGGAAAAAGCTGATCAGGAAGTTCTTATCCTTGGACCACATTCCCATTTTCGTGCAATACATTCGCAAATGCATGAGAGGATTGGTGCTACCATCGAACTTGATGAGCTCGGGCATCTTGAAGTCTTTGGGAATGATCATGTTAGGAGCTAGACACAGATCGTTGATGCTCATTGAGCCATACGGGCTAGGCCCACGCAGCATTCGGAGCTGCTCTTGCATGCTTTCTTGCAGTTCTTGTTTGAGCTTCAATCGTTCAGCTTCCTTCTCCACGTTGTTATACGAGGCTGCATTGTTGTCATTGTTACGCGGGGTCCTATTGTTGTCATTCCCATCTGAGTTGTATCCTGGTCCCTCCTCATTCTCCTCGTTTTGTTTGGCGGCTTTCACCGTATCGACAATGAATTTCTTGAATTCTTGTCCGAATATGGACTTTATCATGTCTTTAAGCACATCAATCTCTTGACTTAGGTTCCTTCCTTCATTATTGCCTTCTGTAGCCATACTCTGCTCCTTGTCTTTACCCCTTTCAGTCTTCTCCTTCTCAACTCTGGATCGAAGTTCGTACGGCTCTCTAGCCGGCACACTAATGCTAGACAAAGCTTTCTTTGAAGGAGCAATGTTTGACAGCCTCTAAACTGATAGAGATTCTTTCCCCTGCAAAATGGAGCATGATTTAGTTTTTCTTTTATAATTTTTTTCTTTTCTCTTTTTTTTTTTTTTAAAAGTTCACGAAGGATATCATCAAAGACTTGATGCATTTAATGGAAATATCATCCACACATATCATTACGGGCATCCTACCCTCTAATTTAAGTGTGGTTGATAGCGATCCTGAAGGGAATATTTATTTCCTCATCAGATGCCATTTAATAACACTAGCAATGCAATTTTGGAGCAGAATTTTGCTTCTTGTAAGAAGATCACATCGATTCATGAACACATAGATGGAAGACTTAAACATTTCATTCCTTGAATTAAAACGTAGTTCAATACATCATAAACTACTGAGCCTAGTACATCAAGAGTTTGGTTTTCTGTTTCTTGAATTTCCTAGCATAGCCTTCACATTTCTTCATGAACTTGGTTACCCCTTGTGGTAGGTCGAGAAATGGTGCTTCCTCTATCTCTTCTTTTGCTTCTTCAAAGCATTGTATGACCTCCTGACTGTGATCATTGACCTCCTTGATGATTCGGGCATGCTTCATCTTCCATTGTTCGGCTTCTTCCACATTATCCAACGCTTTATTTTTCCAAAACTTCCTGTGTTCGGCTGCCGTGACATAGAGGTGCTGGTATTGGTTTGCCGACTTCCGTGCACGAGCATAATCATCCTTTGACTGTGCTAAGACTTCCAACAGATTTTGGACTTTGCCTTCCAGTTCCTTCCTTGCTTGCCGTTCCATGTTGATTATCTTCTGCAACTCCCTATTCTTCTCTTTTTCATTCATAACCTTTACCCCTAGGTCTCGCAATACTTTCTCCTTCTTGTCGAGCTCAGCTTCTAATTTTACTTTGGTCTTGTTTTGGACCTTGATTTCTCTTTCAAAGTTCTTCTTTTTGTTTAAAAGGCCATGGATCTCTCCTTCAAGTTCTCGGAGCCTTGCGGTTATTGCGCCTCCTCTTCCTCTTGGGACTTCAAGGGAGTCTGCATATTCATCCTTCAACATCTCAATCTCTCTTGTCCTTTTGCGACACTGGTCTTGGAGAATGACTACTTGCACATCGGCTTCTTGTTTCTTTTCTTCTAGGAACCTCATTTGTGTCTTTAATACCTCAACATGAGAAATCATTTGGGACATTGCTTGAGATTGTTCTCCATCACCACAAGCTTCCATCAAGGTCTGACTGGCCCCACTCTTGCTTTTCTCCATTTTTCATATTCTGGGGTTAGGATTGGTAGTTGCTTTCCCAACCTTTGTCTTCCTACCATTTTGATGTCTTCCCAAGCTCTCTTAATTTCCAACTCTTGCTTCTTTGTATCCTGATGCTTTTGGTAGAGGAAATTAAATCCTTGCAATTGTTCTTCTTGAGGTTTAGTTTGTGTTCAAATAAGTCGCTTTAGTACCAAAGGTGAGAGTATGATGCGCAACCCCTTGGACCCATTAACGGAACATAAGGGAAAGCCCCACAGCTGTAGATAATGTTTTCACCATTGTACCATGGGCAAACCCATTTAAAAGTACTGGGCTCAATGGTAGAAAACTCTTGTATCCACTTATGTGCCGGTTGTTGAATTACTAGTACGCGATGAAAGTGTTTCAACGGGTCTGGCAAGTGTCCCATATAGTTTCCAGCATGCATGTGTGTCATTACCCACACGTATAGCAAGTGTGAGCAACATCGTAACCTCCCTCCTTTCTTCCGATGGCATATTTCCATAGAAAGGAAAGTGTCGGCTAGAATTGCAGGAATCGGATTTGCCTTATAAGTGTAGAATCTGAAGAAGACATCCATTGAGGCTTGATCAACAATGTCTGGTGTAAAGGGGAAGAGCACCAACCCATAAATTGTCAGTGCTAAAGTTCGGTTAAACAAGTCCCATCTTTTTTGTTGGGCTAACATTTCAAGGTGAGTCTCAAGGAAACCTTTGCTCAATCCTCGAATCGATCCCCTTTCTTCTATCACCATCTAGTCCACTTGGACCCCAATTATCTTGGCAATTTTCGCCTCTGTTACATGATTCCCTTGATAGAGGTACACACCTGCCTTTTCGCGGATAGGTAATCTTATCATCCTCGTGTATTCTTCTATTGTCGGAATTATGTCAATCTTCGGCAATTCAAAGCATTGTAGAGGAGACTTCCAAAATTGTGCGAGTGCACTAAGCACAGGTTCCTCGACAGTGATGTACAAGAGGTCAACTAGATGTCCATATGTGTTCTGAAAATCAAGTCTAGTTTCATGCGGCATCAACCGACATAGTTCTCCTATTTTTCGTAGCTCGCTTTGGACTACGGTAACCTTGATATTTCTCTTTGCATTGCTAGTGTTATTTTGGGTCATTTCCATTGTCTTGAGTGATGATAAGCCTTGTTCCCTGTAAAAAAGAATATAAAATTAAATGACCTCGGCAATATTAAATATGCATGAGTAACGGATGATGCATGCGATGCATGAAATGATCTTTTTATTATTATGCATTATGTGTGGAACTCCTGTCCTAAAATGAAAGTTATGCATGGTACTTCTATCCTTAAAATGTATGTTATGCATGGTAATTTTTTTGTATGTTATGCATGCTATGTGTGCATGGGATTTTTTACTGAATGCCCTATGAATGAAACACTTATAGAAACATTTTTTGAAAATAAAAGAATAAAATAAATGAATGATATGCTTATGGAAACATTTTTTTTTTATATATTTTTTAGAATAAAAGAAATGAATGATATGCTTATGGAAACATCCTTTTTTATTTTGAGAATAAAAGAAAAGAATGCATGGGCGCATGCTCAATGAGAATGAGAAGAGAAAATGGATACTCCTTCGTATCCTAAAAGGGTTAATTCTAGAGGTGGATTTTTTCTAAGGTCCAAACCCTAATAGGGTAGTTTCTAGGTTCAATCTATCGGTGCACAGTTATTGGGACGGGTCTAGACATCTAAAAGCCATGGCCCTCAAATTGCCCCTATCTATAAAATAGAGACCCAATTCATGAGGAGACCACAAGTAGGGATGAACCCTCTCAGTATGATCAACCATGAGACCAGTAACAATCTGAGTGGTGTTCCGCCAAATGCCAAGTGAGCATGAAGTCCCTCAGTGACAATATTGGAACTCCTTCCTAATCCTCGGGTCGCACAAGCTCGGGTATAGAGCCCAAAAGTGTGTGAAGTAGTGTGAATGTGCACAGTGTGTGAGGAGTATACCAACCTTGTAATCCTAAACTACCATTTCCTGCAAACGAAGACCAAACAGCATATATTCCTGAAGCACAATTGATTATCCAGAAAACAAACAAAGTCTTCTATCCTAAGGTTTCAAATATATACAAGAGTGGAAGTCTTCTATCCTAATGTTTGAATGAGAAATATTTACAAATGAAATAATAAAATTATTTATTTATTTATTTATTTTTAAGAAATAAACATAAAATGAAATAAAATATTTACAACAATAAAACAAATGCAAATAAACCAATATTTACAGGAAGGCAAAGAAAATATATTTATGAGGGAAAAATAAATATATTAAAGTCAAATTATTTGCATAATTAACTTCAATAGGCTTGACTCTCTAGCTCTCCCCAGTGGAGTCGCCAAGCTGTCACAACGTACCCGGAGGGGGGCGCCGAGACTCGGATGACGATCGTTTTGTTTTTTTGAAAATGTTTGGAGTCGCCACCAATTTTAATTCTGGAAAAATTGGAAAACCTTTGATTTTTGCAAACTGGTCTTTAAAATGAGATTTAAGGTCCAAGAGTCTGATTATGATTAGGGAAGGGTGGAAACTTAATCCCACCGCACCCCTAATACATCCGTATAAATACGGTTACCCTAGAGCTTATTATGCAAATTAATTATGACTTTAAAATATTTATTTTTCCCCAAAAGTTAGTGATTATGTAAAATATAAAGTAAAATAAAATAGAAAGAAATTAAATTAAAAGAAAACAATTTAATGAAAAATTAATTTTGGTTTGATAGTTGTAAGCTACGCCAACGTACCCTCTGGTGCAATGAGGAACTCAAATCCACGTCGTTCTGTAGAAAATGCTTGTGTGTTGGATTGATTTTAATTAAAAGAGAAAATAAAATTGTGTTGATTGATTTTAGTTTGTGAAAATTATTCTTAATTGGAAAATGGATTTTGATTGATCGCAAAAAAAGAATCCGTTAATGCAAAAAATTCAGAGTAGCACTAGGCTACTCAGTAAATTCTTATGATTCAATGATTCATAAAGGAAGTATCCACCTCTCAGTTATAATCATTGACCATCGCACGGATTAAAAATATTTTTTATTTCGTTATTTTCTTTATTTTTGTTATTTTTAGCATATTACTTTTTTATTATTTTTTTTGAAATAGTCCTAAAACTCAGAAGATAAAATGAAAAGAAACAAAATCTAGACCTACCCAAAATGAACCAAAGACCAAAACAGTCCTAGCCTAATACTAGCCCAATCCTAGAACTAAATAAAACAAAGAGCAAGCCCAATGACTTAAAAGTCTCACTAACCCACGAAAACTTCTATTTTCACCAGAAACTACTCAAAGATGTCGAATCTAACTGACCACTAGCCTACCAAACACAGATAAGGTGAAACTCAAGAAAATAAAAAGAAACTGAACAAATCAACAAAGACTGAGGCCCATAAATCCCCTTTGACCCAAAACTCAAGACCCTTAAATGGCTTTAACTTAGACAACGCCCCTGATTTTTATCTCAAATGGGTATGGTACCCGAGGAAGAGCGAAACAGAAACTGATAGCTGCACAGCGGGAGGCGAGGGCTCACGTCGGTTAGGCAGCGATGATGGCTGGATTCCCGCGGCGGCTAGACCAAGGACGGCGTGACTGGCTGAGCGAGCAGGGGAGAGTGAAACCGGCAGTGATGGGGGCTGTTCCGGAGATGCTGGCTTCGTGGAGGAGAGGCTGGCAGTAGGGCGGAGATGATGGTGGTTCGATCGGTCTCAAGAACTAGGGGCACATGGCAGAGGCTTTGCAATGCTGGCGTAGGCGCCCCCGCAAGGGATGGAGACGCGGAGATGGTCACGAATCAAGGCTGGCTTCACGGCGGAGCTCCGCAGCGCACGACACGGGTCATGCGAGGCGGTGGGGTGCTGTCACACAGGAGGGGTGCTGTGCGAGGTCGCACAAAGCGGGTGGCAGACGGTGTCTCTTTCGTGGCGGCCTTTGTGGGATGGGATCGGGCTTGGCGCGTGGAGGCTGGCTCGGACTGGCAGTGCTGGTTCGCGAAAGGGGAGCCACGGGATGGGGTTGTCCGCTGGCAGAGGGGGGATTCGCAATGGTGCTCCCAGGCAGTGTGGGTGACTCACGCGGTGGCTTCTGTGAGCAGAACTCGCGACGGCATCAAGCAGGGGAGGCTTCAGCGAAGGCGGTGGTGGAGGTCACGGTGGTTGTCAATGTTGGCTGCCTTCTTTCCTTTTCTTAATTCTTTATTTTTTGTTAAGATGAAGAATCTGAGCCTATGATTGGTTATGCTTTTGAACGGTGTTTTTCATTTTGGTTATGAGGGAAGGCTGTGATTTTTGCTTTTGTAAGAGGACGAGATGGTGATAATATTGGGGTTGAGGGTGTTGTCTTCATAAAATGGGATGAGGTGTTGATAGTGGCTGTGTTGATGATGGTGATTATGGTTTATGAAGGGAGGTGTTTGGAGGTTGTTGAGTGATGGTGATGATGGGTCGAAGGCCAGATTCCCTCGGTTACCTTGCAGGCTGTGTCAAGAAAAGGAAAAAAATTCCCCCCTCTTGCTCTCTGAATGGAAACTCAATTCTCTATCACTCCCCCTCTAAAAAAATTGCCGACCCCCCATGGCTCTCTGTGCCTCTCCTTACTTATACTGGCTTTGTTGTTGTAATCGATATTATTCCCATGCTGCTTCTGGAATTGCAGGAGAGCCATGCGAATTTGTTCCCCATGCTTCTGCCTTGCCTACTCGCTGGGCACTCCAATCGATCGGGTAGAGCTTGTTCTTGTTGGAGGGAATGGGGGCTGCAGGGTCTCAATTTTTAATGACATTGCCCATCCTTCTTGTATGTTAGGCGTGTAGTGTATGGCACAGCCGTGACCCCCTGTCCCTTTCTCCTTTTTACCACACGGATGGAGATGGGTTGTGATGAATGAGTTAGACTTTTCATGGACCAGCCAAAAAGGAAGTTAACATGTAATTGGGCTTGGACATTTTTTGGATTGTAAAAAAAAAGGAAAGGAACAAACTAATGGGCTGAAATGGATTGGAGTCTCTTATTGTGGACAAATGCGAATGGGCTAAAATCTTGAACAAAAATTAGGCCAGTAAGAAAAGAACAAACCAACACATTTTTTTATTTTTATTACTTTTGAATTTTTTATTTTTTTAATGGAATGAAAGTAATCAAAATGCTAGAGCTAAATCTGGACAACTTTGAATAACATAAAAGATACTTTTTTCATTTTTAAATTTTTCTCAAAAGAAATGAAACAAAAGACTACAAAATAACTTTCTTTTTTATTTTTAATTTTCTGAAAAGACTCTAAAAGAAACTGTGAAGTATGCAAATTTTGGAACTTTCTTGTTTAAATAGTCAGACAAAATCGGGTGTTCACAATACTGAAATTAAAAAACAAATGTTGGACATTTGTCACATAATGTGCGTCTTTGTTTAGCATTTAGTTCCTCCAAGTATGCTCTTGGCAATTATTATCATTATTATTATTATTTAAAATGAAAAAAACTCTGAGTTCTGGTGCACTGCAAACTCTCAGTTGAAGCAGTGGTATGTGGTAGCTTTCTTGTTGGATTATCTTAAGTTCTGCTTATATTCCTTCAAAACCTTTTGAGCCATTCCTGTTTTATATGTGAAAATTGTAGGTTTTTTCTTAGATTTTGGTTAAAAGACAGACAATAATTTTATTGCAATTAGTGGCACATATATCCTGAAAAAAATACCATTCTGAGTCTTATATGAGGTATGGTACAGATTACATGTAACAAAGAAAATGAATACAGACCCAAGAAAGGATGCCAATCTGGACAGAAATAAAATAAGTTGGTTCCATGCTTCAATCGAAACATACTTTTGCAAGCTAATCTGCTTTGTTTTGTTTTCTTAAGGCTATGATCTATAATTGCTAGGGCACTGCTGTGATATGATCTTCAGGATATGATTCATGGTCCACGACATAAGAGGAGACTACAAGTTATCTTTATACACAACCAAAAGTGGCAAATACCAAAGTTCTTGCGTCAATATCCTACTCCTAGCTACTCTACGAATAATACAAATAAGAAGTACCTAAAATCCTTGTTGTACTGAGTCGTAGTAATCACAGTTCCACACGAGAAACTAAGAAACTCTAACTAGAAAGCCTAATCAAATATTGGAATTTGAGGGAAATCACAACAGTACTTCTGAGTTCCAACTTTTTTATAAGATTCTTTGTTTAATTGTTGCTTGATCATATTGTATTGATTAGGCATTGCTTAACAGTATTGAAGATGTTTTTAGTCATGGATAATATTTCTTCTTGTTTTGTAATCATCAACATTTATAAATTTTGTTTGGGAGTAATTATCAATATCAATTGTTTGAAGATGCATGATGCACAATCCATGCGTGAGAGAACCAAACAAGTGTTCTCTTGACAGATAACCTAGCTAGTCTAATAATAGACTAGCATTTCCCAGTTGTCACATGAGGTGCCATGCATGGACCACCAGACATATAATTATATAATTTATTTAATTGATTAACGTTCGTATAAGTAACATAGATTGGTCGATGTATAACCAAGGCTATATAGGAATTGTTAATAGTATTATAATGGTGAGAATTTTTTAAGTTCGGCATTCAGGATTTTATGCTTTGATTCATCAAGTGGTCACCTCACCAAATGTTCTCCTTCTACTGTATCTTCTAAGAGTGACGTAGTATTAAAAAGAAAATGAAATAATAAAAGAAGCACTTTAATTTACACCGATGTTCATATTATCTCACATAAACATGTATGATGTATAATTTTATAAAAAGATGTGAGACATGATGATATAATGTGTTAGAGACATCAATTTTTCAGAAATTAGATTATTTAATGGGTAACATCTTTAGATAACTCTTTTTTTTTTCTTTGTTTTTTTTTATTTTTTTGGTTGTGGGGTGGGAGGCGGGTGGTGTTTGGATTCATACAATTAGTATTCCCTTAATAAATTGTGTGTAGACACTACTGTAAATTTTCATGGAGACTTATAACATGTCTCCATCCTAGAATAAAGTAACATATTCTATTCCTAAACTTTTATAAATGAAAAGTAAAAAGTCTCTCCCTTATAAGGTTGTAGGAAATTAGGATTGCATGACTGGGACGAAAGGCATAGAGGTCATTCCCCAACTTATTTATATTGTTTGCTGTGGAGATTAATTGTGTTTGCGAAGATTGTAGGATATGCATATTGTGATATTATAAGGGGGTGTACGCTAGAACTGTTATATATGTATTGAAATTAAGTTTTTGAAATGTCTTAGTTTCAGGGGAGGTACTGTCGAATTCTTTTTAATTTAAAGAGTACAAGATGAAGACGAAGACAAAGATGACTAAGATGAAGAAAGAGATGGTATCTTTGTGTAAGAATATGCAGGTAGGCTCCTCTAAACCGCCAAACATCGATGATGATGATGATGTGAGGGTGATGGCGATGGTGATGCTGATTTGAGTACTTTTTTTTGTTTTCATTATATGATGAACTTTTTATATTTTTATCTATACACTTTATGACATTTTTATCTATTTTACATTTTGAACTTAAATTCACTACATTTATTATTTATTAGGAATTTTTTTTTATCAATTTTCATTATTAAATATATTTATAATTAGCTTTAAATAAAAAATAAACTTTTAAATGATCAGGTAAAAACAAAAATTACAGAATATTTATTTAAAGAAAAAAAGTTTAACGATTACCAACTGAATTTTCCATCGGTAATATAAATAAAAATTAATAAAATTTAAAATTACCAATATAAAAATTTGTCGGTAAACTAAAAAACAAAAATAAAGAAATTATAAAATTCAATAATTACTGACGGATTATTCCATCGGTAAAATAAAAAAATAAAAAATTGTAAAATTCAATAATTACCAATGAAATATTAAAAAATTACAAATTAAAATAAAAGTTACTGATGGAAAATCCATCGGTAATAATATAAAATCCACCGGTAATCATAAATCCCCTGACGAATTGTCTAGCTCATTACCAACAGATTTTTTCCATCGATAATGATTTCCGACTACGTTATTATTGATTGACAAAATCCGTCAGAAATGAAATTTTCCGTCAGTAATGAGGAAAATTGGTCGGTAACAGCATTTTTTCTGGTAGTGTTTGGTAAGAATATGGCAGAGAGTTAGGTTCATATTTTTGTCCATTATAATGGTCATATTATAAACATAGTGGAGGGTGAGAGATTCTATAGTGACATTAAATTTTGGTTGGTTGTCCATCTACCTATTAGTTTATTGGAGTAGAGCAAAATACTAGACAAGTACAAGGGTAACAACAAGCAAGTAGCAAAAATATCTTATAGGATACCAGTTGATATTGGGCCAAACAGGATCTGTTATAGAAGGTGGCGAATTTAGAAGGGCGAGCACGTTAATCACATGTTTGCTTATTTTTATGCTTTTGTCAAAGTTCATACAATTGAGCTATTTGTCGAACTCCAAGATGGTTTTTTAAGCTTTAGAGGTTAAGTTTTAGGTCCATCATTTGTTGCCAAACCTAATGCATATGCGTCCTTTGAAGTGCCATGTGATCATGTGCAACTCATATGCAGCAGATGATCACATTGCTTCTCTAAGCTTTGCACTGTTTGTGAGGTAGGTTGAAGGGCCATTATCGCTAAATCCACAGCCATTAGCAGAAGTAGGCTACTTGGGGATTTTGATTTTATTCTGGAGCTACATTTATAAAGCAAGAGCAGCCAAAAATCGGGTAAAATCGACCTCAAAAGTCGATTCTAACTATTTCCTCAGACATTGTTAGTACATAGAAGTCGACTTAAGTTAACTTGACATGGTACTGACATGCTGACATGTGTCTGAAACATCAATTTAAATCGACTTTATATCATGTTTTGACAACCTGACACATGATATGACATTTGCCTGCGATATGCTTATAATTGAAGTCGATTTGAACTGACTTTAAATTGATTTTTACTGAAAATTTGAAATTGCAACAGAAATCGTTTTCAATCAACTTCCATTAAAAACAAAATAGGACATATTTGTAACAAGCTTAAAATGGGGTATCTGTGTAATGTCTTATTTTTTAATTTTATTTATGCAAAAAAAACTAATTTCATAAGCTCAAAAGAGGAAAATATAATAATTTCATAGAGGGTTAAATGTATTTTGCCCCCTATGTTTTAGGGCATGTGCAATTTAGACCCCAACTTTTTAAAACGTACAATGCAACCCCTTGTAGTTTTAAAATAGTGCAAATCAACACTTCATTAATAGTGTTACTAACTGTAACTGGGGCCTTTTGGGTGCCTGGTATGAAGCCTTCCGATCTCATTTTTTAGGTGGCTGGAAATGGCGGCAGGGTACCTGCAAAAGGCACTCCGACGCTCAAGTTAGGCTAGGAAGGAGTTACTGAAGTGATACAAAAAAAATACCCCATGTTCATTTTTCCTTGACCTATTTGTAGGAGCACCCCTCTCTTCTCAACAGATTTCTAGGGCTGAGGTGTACAGTACGAGTTTGCTGATTTGTAAAGTACGGAGGGGATACCAATCGTCAAAGGTATCTTTTAGAAGTTGTCCTTTCTACTGTCGCCTAGTCATCTGTCCTCCTTCCAAGATGAGGGACTTCTGAGTTAATGGGGAGCGAATCCCTCCCCATTATCTTGCTAGTCCGAGGTCCTATATACTGCTTCGGGGAGTTTTGAGGGGTTTCACTGCTCTATTTATATCTGACCCGACTTCGTACTAGGTTCCCTACGCCAAGTTCCGGTATCCAACTTCCGTGTCTATAACAAATAGGATAGTGCAAATCAGCCCTTTGTTAATAGGATATCCATTTACACTGTTAGATAATTTTTTTGGATAAATTACCCTTACATATTTTAAAATTTCCTAACCCTCATTCCTAACCTTTTCCCTTACCATGCTTCCAAAAAATTCAAAAAATTTCCCAACTCTTATAGGGTGTTTAGAAACCCCTGGAATTCAATTCTATCAAGAAATTGAATTGAATTCTATGGTTTGGAAGCAACTTAAGTGAAGGAATTGAAATCCCACGGGAATTGAAATCCCACGGGAATTGAAATCTAACAAAACTAAAGAATTGAAATCAGACCCAAATGGGTGCGATTTGGTGTGAGAATTGAATTTTAACAAATGAAAATACCAAAATAACCTTAGTTGAATGTAATGTTTTATTCCTAATCTATTAATGAAGGATAAAATAGTAAAAATAATTAAATTAATTCATTTTTAGACTCATTCAAAACTAAGGAATTGAATTCAATTCTTTAATTTTCTAATTCATTTCAAACATAAGAATTCAATTCAATTCCATCGCATTAAAAGTTTCCAAACGCTTGTTAGAAAAGTCACACTCTTTACAACCATTCCTTTGCCATGCTTCCACCTCTAACTTTTGGGGGTTCTATTTGGTTTTGGGTTATGGGTTGCGCGCGCGCGCGCACACACACACACAGAGCACAGTGGTGGCAGATTGGTGGAAAAGTGATGATTGGTGGTGGCAATGCGATGGCGGCTTGGTGGCACGGGGGCTGTTGTGATGGCAGAAGGGTGTGATGGAAGAGAGCTTGTAGAACCAATATGGGTGGAAGATCAAGCGATAGTGGTTGCTTGTGGTGGTGGTCGCGCATGGCTGTTGTGAGCGAGAGCTAGGACAAGGACGAGACGCAGCGACAACAGAGGAGGAGGAGGGGTCACGACAACTTTGCGATGATGACAGGTGTCTCCGGCCGCAATTGTGTAATGGAGAAAGATGATGGTGGCAGTTGTTGCTGTCAGTGGTCATGAAATGGCTATTGCTTGTAGTGGTGGTTGTGGCAGCTCACAATGGTGACGGGGATGGAGGAAGAGAACGATGATGGTGATTGGGGATCGTGGTACTTGTCTATCTTTTTTTTTTCTAGTTTGAGGTTTGAAAAGATTGGTTGGTGCTCTAAGCTTTGGATTGTTTGGTTTTGCTTTTCTTTTCTTTTTTTTCCCCTCCTTTTGATATTGATGAATGAAAAACTGTGTCGCTACTGATTTGTATTTCGATTTGGTTTTGAAATTTGAAATATTTTTTATGTGAGTGGAGTTATTGTGGAGGGGATTCTTCTTCTTTGGTTGAAATTGGGTGAAAGAGTCGAGTTTGCAAGGGGATAAGAGTTGGAAAATTTTAAAAATGCAATGGCAATTTTATTCAAAAAATATCATTTAACAGTGTAAATAGATGTCCCATTAATGGAAGGGTTATTTTGCACTATTTTAAAATTACATGAGGCTACGTTGCACATTTTAAAAAATCAAGATCTAAATTGCACATGATTTAAAACATAGGAATTAAAATGCATTTAACTTTTTTTTATATATAAATTTAGATATTTCATGAACAAATTTTATAAACAGAAAAAATTCAAAATGGATTTAATTAGAAACTCTGACATTTTTAATATGATTTGTCTTGATTTCTTTTATCAGTTTTAGTCATGACTTCTAAGGAAAATTAAGCTAGCTTTAGCTAAAACTTAGCTGAAAGTTATGCAGTTGTGCGTACATATATATCATTGACGTAATGGTGTTTTCTATGTGTGTCTTGAACTATCTTCCTTGGCTCCATGTTCTGTTCTGTCAGGGTGCCTTCTTTTACTTATTCTTATATTTATGTTTGTATCTATTTTTATATTGCTCGAGCAATATTATAAAACAAAAATAATGGATTAGACCTAACTCATATTTTTCTGAACAGCAAAACAACAACGAAACGAATTAATTAAGCTAGCTTGCATAGTTCAATTCTGCGATTCTATGTTCCATCCTTATCTTCCTCAATCTTCCAAAATCGTCTTGGTTGTAACGTACTAATATAACGTAAAGGGACACGTGGCCTCTACAAATTTCATGCATTGCATGCGCCTCTATTACGTGTCCACATGGTGAAGCCATTGAATTATCATTCTCATCGAGACCTAATTACCATCTAAAAGAGGGGCACGTGATCATCACACGTGGCAGACGATGCAATCAGCATCCCTCAGTAACAGTTGGACACGTGGCACCCTGAGATCGTCCTCCGTGATTTGCTCTTTATCCTTCATAAATTAAAGCACCTACCATGAAAAATCCAAATTGGAAAGAACTAAAATGCCATTGCTTGAGGCAACTACCCAAAACAGAAAAGTATTCCGAGGAATCGGTTTAAAAGGCAAGACATCTGTTTGTTTATTGAGAAAGTGACAGAAAATGGCTCCTACGGAGGAACCAATTCTCTCTAGGATTGACCATTTGGATAATATGGTAAGTGCCTCATCTCAGTGGCTTTAATTTGTTTTGCTTAGATTTAGTTGCATGTTGCACAGTCATGTAGAATTCTCCTTGAAGGAGCTTAAAGATTTGACTTTCAATTAAGTTTGTCGAATTCTCAAAACTTCAAACTTCAAAGTGTTTAGCACAAGAAACCAGGAAAGGGTGGAATTACGGAAAAGGCATTAACTTTTAATATAGCAGTTAGGGTGGTAAAGTTGAAAACAATTCTTCAACTACTTTGATGTAATCTTTGATGATAAATATTTCTCATCTTTGATGTAATCTTATTGGCAGCTTGAAAAAAAAAATGGTTTTCAATAAAAATCATGATAGCTAGTGCTGTTTAATAGTTGTTAGGTGTGGGGGTCTCTATCATTAAAATTTATGCTCTTCTAAGAGTAGAGGAACAAAATCAGCTTTATGCAATCATACTCAAGAACTAGAGGCCGTTCAGAAGACTTAGCTTGTAAGAATTTGATTTTATCATCAAATCTGAGTTACGGTTGTAAATAATGTTATTTAATACTCCCCGGTTCAAGATAACTTTCAACTTTTTACTTTATCATGCTTTAAAATATCTGTCCATTTATAATATTTAAGTAATATTATTTTTTTTCTTCTATTTGTACGCCAATATATATGCGTTATTTAATTAATCAATACACTTATCAAGATAAGTAGTAATGATAGTTTTGTTAGTTCATATAATTTTATATGTTTATCAAGATTTTTTTATTATTCTTAATATGTGTATTGGTTAGTTTTTTACAATTGTTCTGAATAAAGTTATTCTGAAACGAATTGAGTAAGATTTAGAGAAAAAGTATTTGCAAAGAACTTTATATCCATCCAACAAGTTCTTACATTATTCACAATACACGATAATAATGTTTACATGTATAATTAATTAATAATCATAGAAGGGCACCGGAATTTGAACTTTAATATGATTAATGAAAATGATTTTCTAACGAGCACTTAACTAAAAGCACATGTTAAGGATTATAGGAAAAAGTTTTGAGTATTTAATGTATTAAAAACTAAAAAAACAGTTCTATTAAAATTTTCCTTTACCAGATTCCTTGAACAATATGCGAAAGTGAAACTCATATTAAGCCGACATACTTCTTTTGAAAAGGAAAAAAAAAATGAAATGGGTGGTACTAATTTATGTATGTATTTATTTTTGAAAAAATTCTTCAGTTGAGGCAATTGGAGGTGATTAAAGGGTACAACCGGTCGCGGAAGAGCTCGTGTGCGTCCACTCCAACAAGCGGAAGTGATGGGCGCATCTCGTCCGTTGATTTCTCACCAAAGAGCTTGGAGAAGCACTGCCGTCCGATCGAGAACGTGATTATGGAGACCGAAGTCAAAGGAACGTTGATAGAGAGGCTCAATCAAGTGGAGGATAGGATGCTAAAGGTATGTCCATGTGTAAAAGTTATTAGCCGTTTGATGTTGGATTGTATTGAGGTGTATGATAATCTGGTAGGGTCTAATGTATTGCATGAAAGCTTTGTTTGCAGCTGGAGGATGAATGGGAAGCAGAAAGGAAGAGAGAACAAGAAAAAAGGGTTAAGGGGCCAAAGAAAAAGGGTTTGAAACAGCTTATGAAGCAATGTGTGAAAGCAAGAGGGAAATATGATGAGAAGCAAGAGTGAATGCTGTAGCTTCTCCACCATTGTCAATGTTTTGAATTTCATGTGTATCTATTAATTGTTCTTTTTTTGGTGTATATGGGAATGCTCAAGTGGTGGCAGCTTTCAATAAGTTCCGATTCTTATTGCATGTCGATTGTCATCAAATTTAGTTTAAAAATATCAGAACGACTTTATGGCAGGTAAGTTTAATTGTTAAGTTTAGTTGTTACTAGTTGTATGCTATTTTTGTGCTGATATATCATGGCATCTCCTAAGACAATCTAACTAAAATTTACATTTATAATTATGTATTATAAAGAATTCATTTTAAAGCCTCCTCCAAATGACAATTTATATAAATCTATTTGTTTTGGATTTTTCTCAACCAATATCTAATAATGGGAAGCTTTCCACAAAAGTGCCCAGCAAGGAACTTCCGTTTGAGTTCCAAGGTAAATATGTTTCCACACTATATATTCTGAAATGCATTACAGGAGCCAAATTCAAAAGGAATTAATGGTAAAGTCATCAATAAGTCTATAAATAATAAATACTGGGTAGCGTTTGATAGGTGGACATAGACAGAAATACAGGACAGTGGAGACAAAGATATAAATAATAAACATGCATAGTAATATTATTGGAAAAAAAAATATTAAATTTATATTTTCGTATTCTGTTCCTAGTATCCCCACATTTTGGAGGTACAGAAATTTTATGCTTTTTTATCTTGGAGACAGAAAATTTTTTTATCCTTTGTTCCAGTCTTCACCACTAAACAAGTAAATTCGTATATCTAGTATCTCCGTATTTTTGTCCCTATTCACTAATCAAGCACTACCTAAGAGTGCTGCTTTTCACTAGAAGTAGATTGACTTGTTCACAAGCCTATACTTGTCTTGTGAAATTAGCAAAGTTACTTCATTATTGGTTCCGTGCCAACAAACTCACTTACAAATTCACTGTGAATTAGGATTTGCATTATTAGCTATGTTCTTTTCTTTCTTCGCATGCATTAAATAGCGTTTTATGAAGCAGAAATGTTATTTGTTTGTCAAATCTACTTGTACACGATCAACTTGGAGGTACTTCATTTTACTATAATGTTGATTTTCGCATAAAACATGGTAAAGAAATCTGGCATAAAAAACACCAGTTAGGTAGGTTGATTTACCTTTATGGGCCACTTACATAAAGATCTGGTTATCAGATTATTATAATTTATAAAAGCAACTTGGACAAGAACAACATAGTGAGCATATAAATCGAATTCAATAAGTTGATTCAAGCTGGAGTTATTGCTGCAAAGTATGACCATTTGGTTCTCTCTATTACAATGTTACAGAATTGAATCTCCACTATGCTTGCAATTGAAAACACAGAAAATGAGGGATGAATCAAACCACGAAGATGCTATGCTGAAGATTCAATTGACTCATTTTGTTCTTCAATGAACATGTCACCTACGCATTCCAATCAACCAAAAGTTACAGTCAGACCAACTAATAGCAAATGTCCAAATAGGTTATCAAAGTTAAATTCATATCAATGAACAATTTGAAGAGAAATGGTTGCATTACTTTAGTCAAAATATAGTGGTAACATGAGAATCACGAGTACTTTCATCGCATAGCATCACTGAAAACTGCATTTTTCATCTCATAACATTAAGCTTAATGTGAGAGGACTCAACGTCCAAAATTAATCAATGCATAAGAACGACAGAGGTTATGGTAAAGTCAATCCCTAAAGCATTTATTCTTGGGGGAAAATATGTTAACTATAGTTCAAAAGTAAAACAGTAATGATATTCAAATAATCTCTTCTAACAAGAAGCTGTTATTTGCTTTGATAGCATGGTATGCTCATCAAAGAAGAGTGATCCTTACAGTGAACAAACTGGTCCGCCACAAACTTCCAGTCAGCTGCATTGCATAAACAAAGGCCTCATCATCATATAGAAAATAGCAATGCATGTTATTCAAAAAAAAAAATAAATGATCAATCAGACACAACAAGAATTCCCCAAAAAGAACCAAAAAGCAATATTCTTCGCTTTCAGAAAATAAAAAACAAGCAACATATTAAGCACATAATGAGTACTATACAGTAATACACCAAACTATCGAGTCTCATTCATCAACAAAGGAAATCCCTAGTCATTTGAAGAACTAAGCAGTGGAACAAACCTTCAGGTGATCGTTGAGGAAGGACAAGGGAAGCTTTTCTCCAATAAGAATGACATTATAATTGCTAGACAATCCATTCTACCGCTCTTCCCTGAAGAACTCTAGCTCCTTCTGATGCAACAACACAATTGGCGGAGGATTCGAGGTCGCGATTGGTACAGGGATCGATGTCGAGAGTAGCGGGGGCCTTGGCTTTGGGCAGTGATGGGATTCGTATGTAAGCCATATGTGGTTCCATGGTGCTTAAGGATGACACGGTGGTGGATTGTGGTTGAGCTCGCAGAGGAGAAGACGGGGTGGCAATGGAGACGAGGGTTTCGAGATGACAGGGTTTTAGTGTGCTCTTGTACATTTTTTACAGGGTTAAGATTTTTTTTTTATCGGATATGATTGGAATTATAAATTTAGGTAATAATAATATTAAGAAATTGTAAACAAGTTTAGGCAACGTGTTTACGAGTATTACTATTCTAATATCTCAAAATTAGGTGTCTACTTGAGACACTCACTCTATTATTTTTGGATATGATGAATAAATGGAGAAAGTTGGAACCATCATCACATCTAACTGTGATGGAGTGGGTGTCTCAATTGGACACTCATTTTTATATGCTAGAATAGTATTTTTATGTGTCCAAATGATAGGCATAGAATTTTAAAACACAATATTTAAAAACTACTTACTTATAAATAAGTGGTGCTATTCTTATATGACATAGCAGCACTTTGTAAGTGTGATTCAACCTATTTAAGGGCACATTTTTTAAGTGCTGTCTTAAATATCACTGCCTTAACCTAGCTTGAAATGCCTCCCTTGAAAAGCATTGCCTTAAAGCACAATAGCCAACAATTTTCAAGTGTTGCTAAAATAAGTGTCGCTTTAGAATAAGAGGTATCAGGCTCACAACATAAACTTGTCACTAAGGATGATGAAGCTTGTGATGCAAGTTAGAAGGCTGAGCTGAAGAGTTATGTTTTTGGTACACACAATACATATGATTGCAAGATTATTTTATATTATTATGGTGTGGTCCATGTAACTAATATATTAACTCTAATAAAAGGGATTAAGATGTGTAAGCTCCAGAACCTTGCAGAAAACATTAGAGCTATATGGTTTGAATGACAATAAAACCAATTTAAAAAAAATACTTTAAAGAATAACTAATGTATACCTTGAATTTCTTGACAAAGCATAACATGTATTTCTGAATTGTATAACATAGACTTAAACGAGAAAAATTTTACTTTACATGTGCAAATATGATTTATCTCGTACTAAGAGATTAACCTTAATAGAAGTGAATATTATATCATGAAAAGTATGTTTACATGCATCAAGGAATGAAACATATCAAATCAAGAACAAGAAACCAAGGCACGAGTCTTTAGAAAGTAGCACATGATATCACAAAGTATGCTGAAAATGAAGAGTTCATGCAAAATCTGAAAGCAAAGTGTTACACAATCTTCAATCATCATGATTGCAATTCTTTCATCATCATAAATCTCATATTGAAGATCAGAAGACTAAAAAATAATCAAGGAACTGATAGCGCACATCAGAAAGCTACTTCATTGTAGAGTGTTGAACGCTATAGAAAATTGAGGAAAATTTGAATTTCAAAACTTAAGTCAAACCCAGTTTCAAAACTAGTATATCATCTTTTCTGCCTATTTGGTCAGCTACCCTAGCTTCTAGAAAGAGGAGTTCAGAAACCATGATAAAAAAGAGAACAAGTAGTTTTTGAAGGAATATCAGAAACCTCAACTATACAATAACTTCTACAACCAATGTGACAGACGGTCAACCTACTCTCTAGACTGCTTTTCCAAGACACAAATGGATGATCTACACGTATCACTTGAAGAACTGATCAAATGCAATGGTCATAAAGGAAGACCTCTATAAATGGAGATATTGTGCTCATAAGCTAAAGAGAAGATTAAATACATAAGAGTGGAAACTCTGGGAAAATCCCTCCATACTTCTTGCAAAGTTCATCATATCATGTAATCAGTTTCCTTGAAGTGTAAAATCTTCTTTCTAGTTCCTAAATGTTTTATATGCTTTTCCCTGGAAGAGATGTTAAAAAAGAGTTGCTCAAGTTATCCCAAGTCTATTTATTGTATATTTATAAGGAAACTTGAGTGTAGATTAGTTTGAGTGGTAACCTAAACATAAAACCTTTGTATCTTTGATCCAGTAGTGATCAATGAGATATAGCTTGGAGAGGCTAAGGTAAAACTATTTGCAATGTGATAGTAGAGGCATTCTATTTATTACTGGTTAGCTTGGAGAGTCTAGAAAGAACTACTTGAAATGTGATGGTAGAGGTGTTTTACTTATTATGGTTCAGCTTGGAAAGGATGGAAAAAATTATTTGCAATGTGGCTGTAGGGGTTATATACTAGTCACGGTTTAGCTTGGAGAAGCTAGGAAGAACTACTCGATTCAGCTTGGAGAGGCTGGGAAGAGCTACTCAGAATGTGACAATAGGGGTTGTCTACTGTTCACAGGTTAGAGTTTGGGAAAACTACTGTAAAGACTATTCAGTTTTCTTTATAAGGAGGAGAAAGATGTTTAGTGGAATCTCAATGTGTGTCAAAATTAATCATCATCTTTACTACTTAATCTCATTTATTCTCCTTAATCTCTTTTATTTTTACTGCTCCATTTTATTATTTAATATGTGCTGAAATTAATCATCATCTGTTTAGTTATTGACGTGGTACTTCAAAAACCTACTTTCTGAAACATCTAACTTTGTCTCTGCTGCATTTCAAGCAAAATGCTTAATAGTATATTGTTTAAGATTTTTAGCAAATTTCAAAAGGAGCAGAAGTAAAGTAAAATACGATTCAACCCTCCCTTCTCGTGCACTTTTCTACCTATAAGATGATAGTCATTAATACCTTAAAAATAAATAGGGTTAATGTGAGGGTTTTAAAATAATTTTTAAAAGTTTCTACCTTCTCCCTTTTTGAAAATACTTGGCGGTTATAACCAAAGGAAAGAGTTTGTAATTTCTTTCACGATCAAAGAAAACTGAAAGAGAAAGGAAGAGAGGGGAAAAAAAAAAGAACACTAAAAGGAATCAAGGAAGAAAGGTTAAACATTTCAACTATGGATCCATGTATGTCATTATACTCTATTGTGTGATAATCATCAAATATAAGATGATTAAGGGCTTTGAAATTTTCTGTACTGTGTATCAAAATGAAAATTATAGTTAACAATTGGTATCAGAGATGGATTATGGATTTTATGATTTTCCATGATGGTTGTTTATTCCAATTTTATATGGATACAATTATCAGAATCGTAATTTTCTTTTTCACAGTTTTATTTTAAACTGAGTTTCTGTCCACTGAATGGAAGAGCATTGAGTATAAGGATTATCCTATATAAATATATTGTCGCAACCGAGATCGCGACAGGGACGGCTAAAAAGAGTTTTTGAAAATTGGAGTCTTTACCAAGTTTATTTAAACTAGGAAAACGTGGAAAAACCCATTTTATTTCAGAAAATAGTCTTTGAAAACCAGATACGGGTTCGGGAGTCGGTTATACATAAGGAAGAATAGAAACTTAATCCTACAGTACCCCTAATACACCTGTCCTTAGACGGTACCTTAGTAAGTTGTGCAAGTTAATTAATAACCCTTAAATATGCAATAAAAAAATAGACAAATATATTTATAATTTAAACAGATAAATTAAGAAAAATTAATTTAGACAAATATATTTACAATGTAAACACATAAATTGAGAAAAATTAATTTACACAAATATATTCACAATTTAACAAATAAATTAAGAAAAATTTAATTTTGGCTTGACATGGGTTGTCTGCTCCTATGTATCCTCTAGTGCAATAAGAAACTCAAAGTCACGTAGTTTTGTATAAAATATTTGTGAGTTGGTCAATTTTAATTAACCATTTTCAGTAAAAAAATCTATGAACACCAAATCTACTCTTGAAGAGGATTTAAGTTAGCACCAGACTATTTAATAAATCGTCATGATTCAATAATAGTATAAGTAACATTTGCTACTCAATCACCATTAGTGATCATTATAAGAGAAAGTACTTTAATTTTTTGTGTGTATTTATTTATAGGAAAGAAAAATGAAACATGAATATTTTATTTATTTTAACTATAAAAAAATTTAACATGAATTGACAAGACTAATTCCTATACAACTCACAAACATATACTTACTCTAGGCAAAACACAAGAACAAGTAAAATAATTCAACTATAAAATACAAGGGCTCTAATTACTAAAAAAAATTTTCAGCTTTTTCACTTTTTATTTTAAAAGCTTTTAGCACAAAATTTATAAATAACTAAGTCACTTCCTAAATTAATTTATTTACTTACCTCAAATGATTTGAAACCAATTATAATGAAATTACAAACCTTTTTTTTCTCTTTTTTTTTTTTTTAAAAAAGAAACTGCACTTCATAAAGAACTCATCTCACACAAATAATAATAATAATAATCTATACTATTAATAAAAGAGATTTGGGTGAGTAACCACCTTTTGGTGTTTCCTCACTCTATTGAAATTTATTTTCAAGTCCACCAATTATAATCTCATTTACCTCCAACTTCTCCATTTTTTTTCTTTTTTCAAGTAATCAGTCTTTTTTTAGTGTAATAAAAAGAATATAAAAACTAAAAAATCTTTAATTTCTGTAAAATATAATATCAAATAATTTCATACAAAATCATATATTTCACAGAGTTAATTTATCCACATATTTCTCTCTTCATTTTTGCGAACTAACACCAATAAAAGGCGACTCGACATGCACTATGGTGCCTGTCGAGTCACTAGTAATAATAATTATGACGTTCCGATCCCAATTAGTCCAAATTATATATACCCCAAAACTAGATAAAAGAAATTGAAACCCAATACCTAAACAGAGTCAATGCAACAACAGCCTAACAAACGAATTCTAAAAACATATCTAAGTAAAAAGACTTTGACAATAACAGCCCAAACAACATAATCCATAAGATATCTCAAGCAGCCTACAAGTCCAAACGTGAACTTAGATGGTCAGATAAAGAAAGAGAAATAATAATAATAATAATAATGATAATAAAACTAGCAAACGAAACGGAGAGAGTCTGGAAACTTTAGTTTCATTTTTCAGTTGGAGTCATTATCATACACACACAGAGGAGAGAGAGAGATAAGGAGAGAGAAGCAGTGGCGGCGAGGGAAGGGAAGGGGAAATCGCCGCTGCGCTCAGCAGGGAAGGGGAAGGAGATGGTGCCGCCGCGGAGCTGGGCTGTTCGCGGTGGTCAGGCGGCGCAAGTGACGGTTGGGGCTGCGCAGACCGCGATGTCTTGGCGGGGATGGAGGGGGCCGGCAGCGAGGGAAGCGATCGGCACCGCGCAGTGTGCAAGCTGATCTGCCACGGGATGACGGTGACCGGCAAATCGGTGGCGCGAGGAAGGAGTCTGCGGGGCGGCTGCCTAATGCCTGGTAGTAGCCGCGGCTGGGAGCACAGAACCACGATCTCGCGGCGGTGGAGAAGGGCGGCAACAATGGCTATGATAGTGATGACGATGAAGTCTCACGGGTTCCCTTCTTTATTTCAGTTTCTTTCTTCTTTTTATTTATTTTTTTTAAAAAAGGCTTTAGATCTATGCTTAGTTATGATTTGGGATTTTTGCTTACAGGGATGAAGATTGCCATTGTTTTAGTTCTGGACACTGACTTATGATGCATTTTATGGTTGGCTTGGATTCATGTTTGGTTTTGATGATGATGGTGGTAGTTAGAGAGTGATGGTGTTGATGGCCGTAAAAAAATAAAAAATGATGTGTGTGTGGTAGTTTGTTGTTGGTATATGTATGTGTATGGTAGCTAACAAAATGAGCTTGTGATTTATGATGTAAGTATTATATGAAGAATGCCAGAAACAAATAATAGAAGAAATGAAAACTTAATATCACTGATGCCAACCTCTTTTTTTTTTTCAATATCTCAAACTTTAAAACTTCCCACAATGGTGATCGAAAAATGAAGTTTTAAACTTATGATGATAACTTCCTCTCTCAATGTTATTTTTCAATTGCTTGTGATTTTTTTTTCAATATCTCAAACTTTAAAACTTCCCACAATGGTGATCGAAAAATGAAATTTTAAACTTATGATGATGACTTCCTCTCTGTTATTTTTCAATTGCTTGTGATTTTCTTCAATTCTTGTAAGTCTGCGAATCACTAAAAATCTCTCCTCTCATATTGCTGTCTGTGCATTTATACCCAGTTTTGAGGTTTCATTTTTCAAACATGACGATTTGATTGAATAAATATTTTAGAAGTTGCTGCTGAGCTGATTTGATTGCACTTAATTTTTCAATTCTCTCTGCAATTTTTCCATTCGGTACTATTCTTTTTTTACCTGTGCCACTATTTTGAATACACGCTGCATTTTGCCTCCTTTCTGACTCATTTGTTCAGTGCCCTTCAATGACTGCTTTTCATGTGCAGGCTTTGTAAAATTAGAGGAGGAAAAAAAATAAAAATAAAAGAGGGGTAACTGTAAACACCCAATTTTGTTCGACTCATGCTAAAAAATACTTTTGAACCATGAGTATTAGGATTCTCAGTTTATTTTATTTTTCATTTATTCTAAAAAAAATAACGGAATTAAGCCCATTTCATGTTTTTGAAAAAGAAAAAAGAACTGAAATCCCTTTCATTTCAAGCCCATTGATTTTCTTTTAAAAAAAAAAAATTGTTTCAACCCATCTTTCAACCCTTCTCATTTTGTTTTCATCTCATCCATTAAAAAAACAAAGATTTAACTAAGCTAGTTCTTTTTTTTTTTTCTCTTCCAATTTTATAAACTAGCCTGCACATGAAAAGTAGTCATTTAGGGGCACCAAACAAATGAGTTAGAAAGGAAGCACGTACAGGAACCAAACAGATACAGAAGTCAGAAAAGATGTAGCGTGTATTTAAAACAGTGGCACAAGTCACAAAGGAACAGTACCAAATGGAAAAATTGCAGAGAGAATTGGAAAATTAAGTGTAATCATCCCCTCAAATCAGCTTAGCAGCAACTTCTGAAATATTTCTTCAATCAGATTGTCATGTTTAAAAAATTAAACCCCAAAATTGGGTATAAATTTACAGACAGCAAACTGAGAAGGAGAATTTTTTTTAGTGATTCGAAGACTTACAAGAATTGAAGAAAATCAAAAGCAATTGAGAAATAAGAGACAGAAAGCCATCATCACAAGCATAAAACTTCATTTTTCGATTACGGAGTTATGAAGTTTGAGATAGTTAAAAAGCAAAACAGAAGAGCAAAGTGGTATTAATTCTCATTTCCCTTATTATTTGATTTTTACATTGCATTCTTAATTCTCAGGTAAAATCATGTGCTCATTTTATTGGTTGATAAACACAACACATACACAATAATCAAGCATAACACATCATCAATCACAGCACTTCATCATTGCCATTCACAACAACCATTCATTATTAGTCCAGCATAACCATAACCAATTTCTATTCCGAAAAACAAGCATCAAACCATAATCCAAAATAAAAATGCAGCCATCAAAGCCAACCATGAATCCAAGCCAGTGTCCAGAACTCAAACAATAGCAACCCATGTTCAACCCATTCAAAACCAAATCAAACAGCATGTTAAAATCAAAATCAAAGACAATCAAACTTGAAAAGTAAAGTGAAAGAAAAGGAAGGAGGCCGTAGCCGTTACTGCCGCTGTCAACACCATCATCGCGGCTCCGTCCTCTCTGCCATGTCCGCCCAGCCGCGCCTCCCTTCATCCTCCTCCATCACCGCCGCGGCTCAGCTTCCCCCTCCCCCCCCTCTCTCTCTCTCTTGGTTGTGTGTGTGCGCTACAGCCCAAGGAAGCCATGGAAACCCCAACTCTCTAGACCCTTCTACCTTCCATTTCTCTCTCTCACTGTTGTTTTGACCAAGACCAATTCTTGTTGCCTCTGTTTTCGAAAAAGCAAGGCCATGACAAAACTTAACCACGATTTCAAAAGCTACGGGAATGTTACTTCGTGGCTTTTATTTCAATTTTTTATTCTCTGTCATTTAGTTTTTTGCTTGTTGATGATTACATTGTTCTCGGCCCACTACTATCGAGCTCCCTAGTGAGCGTTTTCGATTATTTTGGGCCACGGTTCCATTTTTTTTTTGTTTGCATGATTTCATTTGAAATTTAGATTTGATCTTGACTTGGCTAGTGTGTTGAAAAGGACGTCTTTAGACATTTTAATTTTCTTATAAATTTTGTGAAAAATCAAAGAAAAGGAGTATAAAAAATAAAAATGAAGTGATAGCTAAGGCCTGGATTTGTTTTAGTTTTGAATCATTTCTACATGATTGTGTTTAGTTCAAAATGATCTTATGTCGAGGTCAAATTTTTTTTAAAACAGAAAAAATAAAATAAAGTAATAAAAATAAATATTCTCTGTCCCCTGCATAAAAAAAAATTATTTTGAAATTTTTTTCTAGAAATAATTTCTCATGTAATGATCAACGATGGTGATTGAATAGCAAATGTTATTTTTACTATCGTTGAATCATAAGGGTTTATTGAGTAGTCAAGTGCTAACTTAAATCCTTTGTAAGAGTGGATTTTGCTTTCAAATAACTTTTTTTCCTATTGTAAAAAAATGCATGAGTTCAAAAATATTTTCTATTTAAATTTTTTTTCTTATTTTTTCAATCCATGCAATGATCAATACTAATGATTGAGTAGCAGATGTTATCTTCATTATTATTTGAATCATGAGGATTCATTTAGTGACTTAGTGATAACTTGAATTTTGTACAATCATAATTTTATTTTATTTTATTTTCATAAATAAAAAGCCTGCCAACAAACGCTTATTTTCCACAGAACTATGTGACTTTGAGTTCCTTATTGCACCAGAGGATACGTAGGAGCAGGTAACTCCTGTTAAGCCAAAATTATTTTTTTCAAATTTATGTGTTTAATTTGTAAATATATTTGTGTAAATTAATTTTTTTTAATTTATATGTTTAAACTGTAAATATATTTTCAAAAAATTAATTTTACTAATTTATGTTTAATTTCTTACTTTATTTATTCAAATTATAAGTATTTTACTAAATTAATCTTTCTTAATTTATGTATTTAAATTTTAAATATTTTTCCAAATTAATTTTTCTTAATTTATGTTTTAAATTGTAATTTTTTTTATCTTCCTTTATTGAAATTTTTATGGGTTATTAATTAATTTGCTTAATTTTCTAAGGTACTATATAAGGACGGGTATATTAGGGGTAATGTAGGATTAAGTTCCTATTTTTCCCTATGTATAACCGACTCCTAAACACATATCTGGTTTTCAAAGACTATTTTCTAAAATAAAATGGGTTTTCCATGTTTTTCAATTCAAATAAACTTAGAGGCGACTCCAATTTTCAAAAACTCACTTTTTTTGTGTATACGTCGTGATCCCGATTGCGATATATATATATATATATATATATATATGGGTGTAAAATAATTGTTTCCTTATACTGAGCTTCACGGTTTGATTTCAATGATATCTGTCTTATATCCTATATATATTTTTATTACATATGGCATTATCACGATCCGACATTGTTTTTCCTGGGCTTCGACCCCGATGCTGTGAAAAAGAAAAACACTTCATTGTCTTGAGGTGGCGGCGTTGATGACCCTCAAGATGCTGCATTTTGGCAATTTTGGTTTCAAAATTCTATTTTATTTTATTTTGGAACAGAAAACATGAATCAACTCCTGGTCTAGTTGTTCGGCTGCAGTAGTTGCATGAATCATGAATTAATAATCTCAAATTCATGAGATTAAAGAATATTAATTTGCATCTTAAATTTATTGTATTTTAGATTTGTTAATCACCAAAGTGGTCAAATCTAAAGATTGTTAAATAATTCATATTTTAGATGTTTTGTTTCAATTACTCATATGATGGATGCTAAATAATGATTATTTTATGTATGGGTATATTGAAGTTTAATATTATAAGACATTTGGGGATCACCCAAAGGTTGATTAATTATTCTTATAATTATTGTACATGATGATTGGTAGTGTAAGTGCATTATTAGTTTTATTTATATATCTAAAGATAGTAAATATTTCTAGTTAGTGCATGTGTCATTGCCAAATAATATTAAATTTGTTAGCACCATTATGTTGTATATTAATGTATCACCCAAAGGAGAGCATTGATATGCAATGAATGTTTAAATGAATATTGTTTGAATCTATTAAGTTTATTCAAAGCATTAATGTATGAGCTTGTATAATGATTGCAAATTCCATGAATATGTTTGCTTTGGGCAGTGGAATTGTTAAGTTTAATGGGCTCAACTATGCTGATTGGTCTAAACAAATCCATTTTCAGTTAGGTGTTATGAAATTGGACCTAGCATTAGTTATGCATGGAAAACCGACTGAAAATACAGAGACTAGTACAGAAGATAACAAGTCTCTTTATAAGGCTTGGGAAAGGTCTAACAGGCTGAGTTTGAACTTGATGAGGATGACAATGGCTGAAAATGTTAAGGGAACTATGCCTAAGACAGACAGTGCAAAGGAATTTATGGTGAAAGTTAGGGAATATTCTCAATCGGACATTATTGACAAGTCCATTGCGAGCAACTTTATCACTGAGTTGACAACTAAAAAGTTTGAATGGTCATAACCCATTCATGATCATGTGACTGGAAGGGAAAATCTAACAGCAAACTTGAAATCAATGGGTATGGATGTGAATGAATCTTTTCTAGTACAGTTCATCATAAGCTCTATTCCTCCTGAGTTTGGCTAGTTCTAGGTGAACTACAACACCCTTAAGGAAAAATGGAACTTTCAAGAAATTGAGGCCATATTTGTTCAAGAGGAAGGAAGTTTAAGGAAGATGAAAGATCATTATCTCCATCTCATATTTCATAATGGTTCTAGTAGTAGCAAGACTAAACCAGGTAACAAAGGCAAAAAGGACAAAGCCTCACTGACAGTTCACGAAGGCCAAATCCATAAGGAGCAGAGATGCTTTTTCTACAGGAAGGTTGGACATATGAAGAAAGATTATCCAAAAAGAAAGAAATGGTTCGAAAAGAAAGGCATTTATTATTTTTCAGTAAGTTTCGAATCAAATCTTATTGAAGTGCTTAATAATACATGGTGGTTAGATTTTGGTGCAACAACTCACGTGTCACATGTTATACAGGGATTCCTTTCGATCTAGCCTATAAAATGAACTGAAAATTTTTTGTATATGGAAATAGAATGAAAGCACGCATAGAATACATTGGAACTTATAGATTGATCTTGGATAGTGGCTATTGTTTAGATTTAGAAAAGTGTCTCTATGTTCCTATATGTTCTAGGAATTTAGTTTTGGTTGCAAAGTTGGACAATGTAGGATTTAACTGCAGGAATGGAAATGGTGTATTTTCTTTGTTTAAACATATGTACTATTATGGTTGTGGTACTTTGGTTGATAATTTATATCGTTTCAATCTTGATGTTAAATTTACTGAATCTTTGTTTCATGTTAAGCATGGAATTGTTAGTAATTGTAATGCACGTAATGAAAATTCTACTTTGTTATGGCACCAAAGGTTAGGTTACATATCCAAAGAAAGGATGTCGAGGTTAGTGAAAAATGAAATCTTACCTCAATCTGATTTTGTTGACTAGGATGTATATGTGAATTGCATTAAAGGGAAGCAAACAAAACATATATCAAAGAATCCAGCCACAAGAAGCAGCCAACTCCTTGAGTTGATACACACTGATATTTGTAGTCCTTTTGACATTCCATCTTGGGGTGGTGAAAAGTATTTTATCACTTTTATTGATGACTTTTCATGGTATTGTTATTTGTATCTACTGCATGAAAAGTCTCAATCAGTAGACGCTCTTGAGGTGTTTATTAATGAAGTTGAAAGACAGTTACATAAAAAGTTAAAAGTTGTGAAGCCAGATAGAGATGGTGAATATTATGACAAATTTAATGAAAAAGGACAATGTCCAAGTCAATTTGCAAAGTTTCTTAAAAGTATAGGCATATGTGCATAGTAGACAATGCCTGGTACACCACAAAAAAAGGTGTAACTAAAAGGCATAGTTGTACTCTTATGGAAATGGTTAGGAGTATGATAAATTATAGTAATGTACCTCTATTATTGTGGATGTATGCATTAAAATCCACTACGTGTTTACTTAACAAGGTTCCTATAAAGCAGTTCGTAAGACTCTTTATGAACTATGAACAAAAAGGAAACCCAGTTTAAGGCATCTTCATGTTTGGGTTTTCTCGGCATAAATAAAGACATATAATCCATACGAAAAGAAGCTTAATGCAAGAACTATTAGTGGTTATTTCATTGGCTATCCTAAAAAGTCAAATATGTACATATTTTATTGTCCTAACTATAATACAAGAATAGTTGAGTCTGGTAATGCAAGGTTCCTTGAGAATGACCAGTTTAGTAGGAGTGAGGAATCACGAAAAGTGGATATTCAAGATAATTGTTTAGAAACTCCTACACCTAGTGTTTCTCCTCAGATTGTTGTCCCTTTTGTTGTATCACAATCACACAACATGCCAAGACAACAAATTGATAGTCCAAACCCACAAGATGAACATGTGGATGATGAATCGCCTTGCAAGTCACAAATGAGCAAATGTTAAATGAACTATAAGAAATGAATCTACGAAGGTTTGAAAGGCAGAGAAGACCAGTAATTTTAGATGATTATGTGGTTTATTCACTTCAGCAAGAGTGTGACTTGAGCATGGATGAGGATCCAGTCTCATTTAAGGAAGCTATGGGATGTAGTAATTCTGAAAAGTGGCACAATGCTATGAAAGAAGATATGAAATTAATGGATCACAATAAGGCTTGGTATTTAGTTGAGTTGCCTAAAGGCTCAAAATGAGTTTGTTGTAAATGGGTCTTTAAGACCAAATGAAACTCAAAAGACAACATAGAAAGGTATAAGGCTAGACTTGTTGCCAAAAGTTATACTCAAAAGGATGACATTGACTATAAAGAGACATTCTCTCTAGTTTCAAAGAAGGATTCTTGAAGAATTGTTATGGCTTTGGTGGCTCAATATGACCTACAGCTTCACCAAATGGAGGTAAAGACTGCCTTTCTCAATGGTGACTTAGAAGAAGAGGTTTATATAGACCAACTCGAAGGGTTCACAATCACAGGAAAAGAAAACTTGGTGTGTAAGTTAAAGAAGTCAATATATGGACTAAAACAAGCTTCCCAACAATGGTATCTCAAGTTCAATGATACTATTTTGTCATATGGTTTTGTAGAGAATGTTGTTGATTAGTGTATCTATATGAAGGTTAGTGGCAGCAAGTTTGTCATATTGGTTCTATATGTTGATGATATTCTTCTTGCTACTAATGATCTTGGCTTGTTACATGATGTAAAGAAGTTTCTCTCTAATAAAATTGAAATGAAAGATATGGGTAAGACATCCTATGTAATAGGAGTACAAATATTCAATGACAGATCACAAGGAGTGTTATGATTATCTTAGAAAAGCTATATCAATAAAGTGTTAGAGAGATTCAGAATGGAAAGTTGCTTTTCAGGGATAGTTCCAACTCAAAAGGAAGATAAGTTTAGTCAAATGCAATATCCCAAGAATGATTTGGAATGAAAGGCAATGGAATCTATTCCTTGTGCTTCAGTGGTTGGGAGTTTGATGTAGACCCAAACAAGTACTCGACCATATATAAGTTTTGTTGTTGGAATGTTGGGTAGGTACCAAAGTAATCTCGGAATCACTGACTGGAAAGCTGCAAAGAAAGTCCTTAGGTATTTGCAAGGCACCAAGGATCACATGCTCACTTATAGGAGATCAGATAACCTTGAGGTGGTTGGCTACTTAGATTCAAACTATGGTGGATGTGTCAACTCAAGAAAATCCACATTTGGTTTTATTTTTCCACTGGCTAGAGGTGCAATTTCATGGAAAAATGGGAAAGAGTCAATCATTGCTACTTCTACTATGGAGGCTGAATTTGTGGCATGCTTTGAGGCCATAGTTCATTCATTGTGGTTGTGGAACTTTATCTTAGGGTTTAGTGTTGTCGACAGTATAGCTAGATCACTGAAAATTTATAGTGATAATTCTGCAATTGTTTTCTTCTCTGAGAATGACAAGTACTCAAAGGGTGCAAAACACGTGGAACTAAAGTACTTGTCAGTCAAGGAAGAACTACAGAAACAGAAAGTGTCAATTGAGCATATTAGTATAGATTTGATGATAATGGATCCGCTAACTAAGGGATTGCCACCCAAAACATTTTCTGGTTATGTGAGACGAATAGGTATCATTGACAAGTCCTTGTTGGAATGATTGTATGATATGTATACCTATGTACGACTATCTTTCTTGTATTGTTGTGAAACTTATGAATTCAATTAAAGTTGTGTTTCTTCTCAGTTTACTCATTGTCCACATTATGTTATGTACATTTAATATTTTAGTGTGATACAATGCCATGTTCTTTGAAGGACATTATAGTCAAAGATTACAATACACTTTGATTTAAGTTCTTTGAGCTAAGTTGATTTTGTGATACATGGAAGGAACTATGTCACTAAATGACATTGGTTGCGCCATGATCTGATCAGTTCAATTCAATTGAGGATGATGACTTGATTGCTTCAATGTAAAATGTGCACTTATAGTTGTTGAGTCTTCAAGTCATCACATGGACTAAGTGGGGGATTGTAAGATTATTTTACATTATTATGGTGTGGTCTATCTAACTAATAGACTAACTCTAATAAAAGGGGATTAAGATGATGGTCAATATTGCCTTAAAAGTAAATAGCGTTAATGTGGGGGGTTTTAATTTTTTTTTTTTAAAAGTCCCTCCCTTCTCCCTTTTTAAAAATACTTAGCAGTTACTCTAGATAATAAGAATAGACACGACCAAAGAAAAAGTCTGCAACTTCTTTCACTATCAAAGAAAAATGAAAGAGAAAGGAAGAGAGGGGAAAAACAAAGAATACTAAAAAGGAATTAAGAAAGAAAGGTCAAAGATTTCAACTATGGATCCAGGTATGTCATTATACTTTATTGTGTGATAATCATAGAATCCAAGATCATTAAGGGCTTTGTAATTTTTTGTAGTGTGTATCAAAATGAAAATTATAGTTAACAAGGATAACATCTCATCCATCATTAGATGAGGTATGGATCTCATTTAAGTAGAGTCCACATTTCATCTAATGATGGATGAGATATGAGTCGATACATTGTTTTACATATTATGAGTACAAATAATATTTTTCTAGCTGAAGTGTGCCAAGTTATCACTCAGTTAGTTGCAAGCATCGGGCGCCAATTAGTAATTATATGTAGTGGGTGTGTGTATAGTGCACCTAATGTATTCTACTAATGCTACTCCAATTATAATGTATATGAACTCATTTTTTTTAAAATTGAATAACATTCAAAAGATCATTTTCAGTCTTTTCAACTTTATTCTCTGCCCTTTTCTCTTAGTTTCTTCACAGTTTCGATTTCTCTATGAATTTGGTTGGAGAATTTGCTTGGCAACAAGTAGATAAACAAAGCTAATAAATTTCAGTTTTGCAGAAAAAGAAAAAGAAAAGACTTGATCAAAATGAAAAATACATAAATTTAAAAGGTAAGCACTCAGAAGTTGCAACTAACATTAAGGAGAAGAATCTCCTGAAATCTAAATGTGTATATAGGATACATCTCTTATTCCCCAAAGGTATGAAAGGTTACATAATGATAACAACATAGTATGTGTAAACGGACTAATGGAGCATCCATAACAAAATAATATTATAAAAGTATCTGTAATGAATCCTAACGTATAGTGGTGTAAAGTGATATAGAGCATGTGATGCTCAACAACAAAATTTCTCTAATGACTGAGATTATATCCTAAAGAGTAGAGTCGCCTCTAAGAAAGCGCCAAGGTCCTGTTCCTGTTCCCATCCTGCAGATGCAAATACGATGCTCGTGATCGAATTTCAGAATATGAAGTTTACAAATTGAGTCTTTGAAGCAAAGAACTGTTTAATTTTAATACGTTATCATTATAATATTTTAAAAAAATTATGAATCAATCACATATATTATTTTTTGTATTTTTAGATGATTATTTCAAAAGTTAAACAATTTGATATCATAGTATATATTTAATTAGATGGTAATATATAAAACTTTTACACCAAAATATATTCAATTTTTTTTTATGGAACAATATATTAAAATATAATTCCATAAGTTAATCATGAAAGGTGAGGCTGTTGATTATTACTTTCATAAGAGAACTCCTATAATTATAATTAACTATCAAATAATAAAGTATTTTAAACTTTTCGAATGAGAAAGAAATAAAACTTTTCAAATTGTATGTATCTTGTCCTTTAAATTCTCTTCCACTCTAGTTCTTTAGATACTTCATTTTGCAGCAATAATTATAAAATGATATGGGAAAACAGTATGAAGTATTATTGTCTTGCATTTGTCATCAAAAAGTTTTACCTCCAAATCCCAGCAAACATGCGGAGAGTCATGTAGATGGCCAGAGCAGTCCATAGCCCAACGAAATGTTTGGTCCTGTATAGAAGGAACTCGGTACCAACACTAACTAATGACACGATGACCTGAAGAAAAGATCAGTGTAGGAACAAATTGCTAAATAAACTTGGATAAGGATGTCATATTAATTGTTAAAAAGAAAATAAAAGAGGGAATGTGAACTTGCCAAAGAGTATGCCGAATATGCAAAATCAGAAGCTCCATAGTTTACACCATCAAACACAAAGGCTAATGAATTGATTGGTTGAGTAGCAGCAACAAACTGGTGTGTGAAATAACATTAGAATAACAATCTCAAAGACAAACACATTTAATATGGCTTCCTTAATTTATAAGGGATATATATTTATACCGGTATGCCTATTCTGATCAAGTGCACAACTTGAACATTTTTGGAAAATATTCCAGCTCCAAAGTACAGTCCAACACCAACCACAAGAGAAAGACATACTCCTAAAACAAAACTCATCTGCAGTGTCCGCGTTGCAGAAGCTGTTGCCTTCTTATAGTCTTTCTCAGCAAAGGAACAAGCTAGAATTGCCTGTGAACCATTGATCATTATTAAAGAATTAGAGTTTTGACAAGTGAAGGTTTTGTTCGGTTTTATAAAACAATTTTTAATTTTATATATTGTTGAGTTAGTTTTGCTTTGGTCCGCAAGATTTTACAAAGAAAACTATGAAAACTACAAAATTCAGTCTTTAGTTTTTATCTTATAATTTTACTATTTACTTTAGAAAATCTTGAAAAATACAAATCAAATTGAAAATTAAAAATAAAAGTAGAACCCAAATATGTGATAAATTTAATTATAACATCATTCTCAGCAATTAGGGGGCAAATGTTTATGTACCTGTACAGCAACAGCCAAACCATCAGCAAGAAGGGATGATGTCAACCAAACTTGTAGGCACGTTTGAAATGCAGCCATAGGAATTGAACCAAGCCTTGCTGCCAATGATGCTGCCAAGGTTACACAGAATGTCACTGCTACTACCCTTGCCAACAACAGACCTCCTGTAATTAATAACAATGACATTGAAAATGAAACTCAACATTAGTTATCCAAAATTTGGTGTCATTATTTACTAATTTTCTATGCAATAATAATGGGTAAAAACTAACACAGAAGATAAAAAAAGGAGTCAATTTTTTTACTCTAAAAAGGTAGCAATTCTAGCTTGATATATATATGTGATCAAAACATTTCTGATTACTTTTTGTCTCTTTTTATTCAACAATTAATGAAGAAATTGCAGCCTGAGCAAGCTATGTTTAAGAGCCTTACCATTCTTGAGAAACCGAAAGATCTGCAAATCCTTCATTCTTGGAGGTACGATATACACTTTCTTCATTAATATCAACAAGAGGGTCAATGCCATCGCGTACCTATAAAAATCGTCATTTTGTAAGATGTGTTGCTGTATATGAACAGCTAAAAATATGATTGACTTTTAATCGGATGTATGAAAAAGTAAAACTTACTGGGAGAGTACGTGTGAAATGGCTGCACCTCTGATACCCAGTTTCAATACAAAAATAAATATTGGGTCCAACACGACATTCAATGTATATCCCGAAACTGAAAACCACAAAAAATAATGAAACCAATTAGAACTTTTCTGGATAGTTCATTATCAATTTGTAAGCATTAATTTTATTTATTTATTTTTTATCTGCATATGCTTTCAGTTTTCACAGTGATGATCATTATGAATCATTTCAATTCAACCTACCAATGACATATAAAGGAGTTGTTGTGTCCTTGAACCCTCGAAAGATTCCTTGCATGGCCAAGGAGAGAAGAACGGCAGGAGCACCAAATGATCTCAACTTCAAGTACGTCTCAGCTGGTTTTAGCATAGGAGAATCCTATTTAAAGAACAAATAGATTCATAGTTATTAAACTTTCGAGTCAACTCTTAAACTCTTATGAGTTTAGGATCATACCACACAAAAATCATTTTATCTAAACTCTGAGTTTGTTAACCTTGCAAGACTTCCAAATCTACTATATAATAAAAGCACATATATAGACAGATATATACTCCAGAAAATGAAGAGAGTTCCGTGACATGCACTTCTTATCATGAAGAAACTTACGTGTTTCAGACCCATCACTGCTAATAGAGGTCTAGCTGCAAATATAAGGATTGCAGCTTGAAAGAGACCAAGGATTGTGCCAAAGAGTAGTGCTGTTGATGCTGAAGCAATATGTCGTTTCTTCTTTACAACTTTGTCCTTACTACTCTTCTTATTACCACTGGTAACTGAGGAAGACTTGCCGGTATTGGAATTGGCATCTGTATGTTAAAGGGAAATCACTTATAGTTGAATTGAGTTTAAAATTTTCATAATACAATAAAAGCTCAAATCCATTTAATTTCCCGCAACATGCCCATGATGCATGATAAGGAGACTGGGTTTATTTGCCATATGCACATATTCATGCTACTGTAATCGCAACCGCAATTGTGGACCACAATATTGTGACTACATCAGCCACATTTTTCTCTAGTTTTTCTACAATCGCACTAATAGCAACACAACTACATCGGCGACTGCAATTGGAATATGAAACAATGAGCATTGGCAAATATGGACAAGCACAGAGACAAAGAAAAATTAGACATAGAAGGGGACTGCAGAGAGAAATACCATCTCCATTGTTTGTGTCAATGTTCACAATAGCATGTTTGTCCACATTCTCAGTTGCAGGAGCAGAACCTTCTGCTGTGAGCTCGCTTGGTCCACTGTTCCCGGCCAAAGACTCTTCTGGAGACTCAGTATCCTCTTTTGCTTTACCTTCCTCAACATCATGACGCATATGATCATCAAGGGCTACATTGTTGAACTGATCATCAGTCTTACCATTTTCAGTCATGAACCTCTTCTCTGATGCTTTATTATTATTTAGCTTTTCAATGGTATCTTCTTCAGCCACAAATGAAGTTGTAATGCTGACCAATGGGAATATGGTAATCCTTGACGCTTGGTTGAACAAAGCGATGGAAACTCCTGCAGCAGCAAGTTCCACCGGTCCTATAAAGATGAAAAAGAAAAGGCTTTAAACGCTAAAATAGTCAAATGATTCCAGTAACAAAATCTATTTATGACTTGGAAAGGTTGCAAGCTTGCAACTAGCTTCACTGGTCCGTGTGCAGAAGGAGCGATTGTGATGCAAATTCACTAGCGCTGCATGCTTATTAGTATAATTTGATTCAAGCTAGCCAGGTCGGCCTGCTATAGGATAAAATTTGGTTAGAGCTAGTTTTTCTTTTATTTTTTTCATACACAAGATTTGAACTCGAGATCTTGCTTAAGAAAAATAAGTATCTAACCACATGAATGTGCATCAAATCCAACGATAATGCCTAATAATTGCTTTTCCAGAACAATTGAATTGGCATTGGCACGCATCACAACGTAATTCATGAATAAATGGTTTGAAAGCTACATGTAATTAATGTTTACCATAATCGGCTGTTAATTTCTAAAGTTAAGGATAGATCAATACCCAAGCGGCCTATGAAGGCTGTGTCTATCAGAGAAGCAATGGGATCAGCAGCAACAGCTAGTGCAGAGGGGAATGCAATCCCTAATATCTCCCTAGACAGGGCATCCAGCTGGAAAACAAGTCTACATTCACATAAGTAGAATCAAGTATTAGTAAAGAGTAATTATTAGAACGTCAAAATCTAACATCAAATAAAACTTCCACATAAATACAAAGCGTAGTCGTATCACCTAGATGCACTCGTAGTCATGGCTCATACCTTCATATTTATCACATTGAGTTGTATTATTTCAATATCTAAAAAGTGAGTGTTTATTAGGACACTTACTTTATTACTATTAGATCTGATTGATGAGTGGGATAAGGATGAACTACTATCATATCTAATGGTGATAAACTGGATTTTCATTTGTGTCCCAATATACACTCACTTTTGAGGTGTTGAAATAATATATTTGTATACTCACATTAGTGCATATAATGTTTATATGCAAATGGGTTCAAACAGCATTTTATTGCTTGAAATGGTTCTACCGTTTTACAAAAGAGCTTCACATAAATGTAATGTATCTGTGAAACAAACTTTTCGATCAACCATGCACAGAGAGATTAAAAGGACATTAGGTGACCTTTTGTGATGTCATATTATCTTCATATATCGTATGATGTTGCATCTACAAGATACATGTATGATGGAATATGCAAATGTATCTAATACCTTGCATCTTTAAAGAAAACCAAGAGAGGCACTTTCCAGTTGTTGTTGGGTGCATTATTGGAACTGCCATTCTCTTCCATGATATACAAGTGCAAATCTCGCACAGCAACAGACAAATGATCTACTTGTTCTTGAGTTGATTCAATCAAAAGAAGAGGATGGCGCAGACCTGTCAGTGTTTTTTGACCATCAAAACAAACAAGAAACATGAATATGTGATCAGTGATCACCAAGCACAAGCGGGATAACCAAGGTTGGTGACATGAATAAAGAAAGATGACAAGGGGGTTACCTTTCAAGTTCAAGCATGAAAAGTCACTAGGTAAGTGAGGTATTTATAGGAGTGACTGAGTGAGACCCAGTAGATATCGAAAAGCCAAATTAAAATGGTTAAACGAACGTAAGTGGTGATATTAGGGGATCGGGAGGAATAGTTGAGAAATTCTTGCAGACTTTGAGAGTAAGAAAATATATTTAGTCTATTTCATTTAATAAATGACATATCAATTATTATATTAAATAGGCAGGAAAAATAATAGAAGAATGACCTATAAAACTAATATGTCATTTATTAAATGGAACAGAGGCAATGAATTATCTTGCTATCAAAAACCTAAGTATTTTCTCGAAGAAGCAGACAAGAGTAGCATAACCACTGTATTTTGTCATATTTATAGTTGAAGCCTTCCTCAGTTATGTCTAAATTCTCTAGATGACTTTTTTCTTCCTCATAAAGTAACCCTCACAAACTAAAAAGAAAAGGAAAACATGTATACATTGTATATGCATGAGATGGAAAATGTTAAGAGATGAGTTAGCATAACGAAGAAGAACGTGGCAAATCTACAGGAAAGACCGCCCTCAGTTCCGTATGCCCATGATAGCAGCATAATAGAAACTTCCTATCAGGTAGGAACAAACAAGTTATATAAATTATTATTCTTTCTTTCTTTTTTTAAATATTATTCCAACACTTACAAGTGGGAGTTCAGATAAGACATCCACTCTATTATTATTAAATGTGAGGGTGACTCTATCTTTTTCCATCCATTTATCACATTTTTTTTAATGATGAACCAAGTGTATTTACTATCGGAAGTAATGACTAATTCCCTCAAGGCGTAGAGCTCACATATGTTAGTCTTGTCTCTAGCCATGAAATTTTTTTTCATACACACCGTCAGGAATCAAACCGCTGACTAAATATTTAAGAAGCTTAGGTAACTACCAACTATACTAGGTCTTATGGTTAAAAACTCCTCTATGTGGTTCAAACCTGTTAAGACAGGTAGGAAGCGTGTTAAGACAGGCAAGAAGCATGCTCACCTTCCACTAGATTAGCTTCTCTTTTTATTTATTTATTACATTTAATGATACTGAAGTGAGTGTTCTAATTAGACATTCATTTTTAAATGTTGGAATGATAATGCTCTTCTTTTTTTATCTTTTATTTTATCAAGAATTACGGCATGTATTATATTTGGCTGAGAAGGTTTGTTCACTCCAGTTACATCTGAAATCAACAATAATGAAGTGTGTGGCCACTTATTCAAAAGGAACTAATGCAGGAGAGCCTGGCTTATCGTGATAATTGCATGAGTATTTAATGGTCATTTTGGGCACGTAAATCAATAGAATTTCTTCAAAATGATAAATCATAAAAAATAATTATTCACTCTCATAACCACCCAAAATGATTATGTTAAAATTTTATTGGCTGAGAATATAAAATTATTTTAAATTATTAGAGCATAATAATTAAATTTTATCATTATTGTTATTGGTTAAAAAAAGGAGAATTAATGCAAAATTAAAACTAGGATACTCCCAAAAATAAAATTACCTAAAATCGTTTGTGCTAAAATGTTAGAGGGATGTGACTTGAGTACAGAAATGACACTGATAAGTCATTTGCAGAGATTCGCATTCAGATTCCTGTCTAAGAGAAGGAAAAATATGTTCTGTGGAGGTGGGGACTGTGACAAAAGCCCCTTCACGGTTAGTTTGGGACAGTGACGAGAATTATGCGTCATGCTCCACGGCGAATCCCGCCTTATAGGAATTTAACTAATTTTACTCATACTTAATTATATTCATTATATTTTAACAAAATATATAAAGAGAAGTAGAGATCCCTAACTTAATAAGTCACTACTAGTCACCCTCTTGTCTCCTCCTAGTAAAAATCAAGATTATGAAGACATTTGGTGTTTTGTATTGAATGTTGTTGAACTCTTTGATATTCAATATATGATTTTGTATTATGTATAAAAGTTTATGTTAAAGACTTGATTTAAAATTTGAGAATTTTTTTGTGTTGTAATAATGCAAGATTAGGTCTAAGATTCGTATCAAGTATATTTATTTTTAGGCTAAAATAAACTGATTGTACAATTTTTTCTTTTTTACTTTTAAAATATTTTTTGGGGTCTTTGTGGACCCCTTCGTGGGGATAGGCAGGGATGGGGCAGAACTATTTCTTGTCAGGAGAATATCGAGGACGAGATCAAAGAAAAATGTAGAGACTCTGAACAAGAATTGATCGGAGACTACCCTATGCTTTTATCTCGCCGATGGATTGTCATTCTTATTTTTGGGTATCTTTTGCGAAAATTAATCAAGAAAGTCCTATAGCATATACATTAAAAAGTAGTCCGAAATTTTCTTTGTATTTTTCATTTTTTTTAAATGTTGTTGATATCCTACCTCATTCACATGGTATCTATAAAAGTGTTCACGAATAATATACACGTAACTATTTTTTTGTTTTTTTAAAGAGACATGTAACATTTCTTAAAAATAAAGAATGGCACCTTAACATAGCCAGGTACTAATATGTGAGTCCTATGTAATCAAGGAAACAATTAATTATGTTGCCTGCCTGGGTTGCACGAAGGATAACATCGTAAATCATGGAAAAGGATATTTTTATATCATTTTCGATTTTAGTAAGATTATTATGGTGTATTTACAAACTTTGGTCAATTATTAATTTAAACTACTTATAAAATTAATTCTGGTTCAAATATATAGAATTACATAAATACAAGAATTATGCGCTCTCATCACAAATGTTATTTCCATGAGATATCACAAGGATTATTATATGTTATTGTGTATCTATATATACTACTATTTCTGGTACCAAAGAAGGGTGAGGCCCCTAATTCAAAACAGATTTCATACGAGGAAATCTAGCCAAATCCTCGACAACTGTCCTACCACAACATATTCAAAGCTAGAGTACGGGAAATCCTGCAAGAAAAATAAGTTATCTTGTACTGCCATTACTTTTCTACATCAGACGCAATACATTTATGCTTTTCTATTTGAGAAAAACAAAATACATTAAAATAAGAGTTTTTATTTTATTATTATGAAAAGTATAAAATAGTCTTATCAAAAGAGTATTTTATCATCAATTCCTGACAGCTTTGAGATTCATATACATGAAGAAAAGTATATATTAAAAAATTAAAAGAAAAATATGTATGTTAAAAAGATAACATTGCCGGTTGTAAAACAATATTAATAGTGGAAATAATGGAGAAAAAAAAAAGAGAGAATAATTTTATTGATAATCTCAAATGTACAATATAATGAGCATCCAGAAGGGCTATTTATAACTAAAGAGTAAGTGATATATGATCAATAAAATCGTAAAAGATTATATCTAATCAAATAAAATATTAATTGAATTATCCAAAGATATGGATATCCATAATCAAATAAAATTTCATAACACTCCTCTTTGGATATCCATCAGTAATATGCTTCATTAAAACCTTATGTTACTGGGTTCCCCTGACCTTGAGGTCTGAGGGCCAACCCAACACACCCAAACCTTGTCGGAGGCCACGAACGTGGAATTCTGACCTCATCTTCTGAGCGCTTCTAGAACTTTTAGAACTTTCTAGAGCAGTGCTGACTCAATAATGGTTATTCTTGATAGCTTATTGCTAGGTAATCTAAACCTAATACAACCCTAAGGGTATAATAGGCGAAATGTTTCCCTAAAAGGTATGTTATCCTATTCTATTACCAAAAATAGAACTTCCATGGGCCCTTGCTAATTTAAGCATCGGAGTCCTTGTACGTTCCCCTCCCGGGAGCGAAAAGTGCATTTGTCACCAACATTTTAAGGACTTACCCTCGACATAGAACATCATTTCAGGTAACCCTATATATGCAACAGTTGCCGCTGTTGTCGGGGAACCTTGTGCTTGCTTGCCCAAGCGTGTCTACGACTAAACCACTATCCTTACGTTGTACACCCTCCATCATTGTTCAGAAAACAATAATTACAACCTTCATGGCGAGAACTAAGCTAACCAGAACAACCATCGAAGACACAATGCCTAACCCTTTATACTGGCAAACAACCTCAAAATTAGCCTCGTAAGCCATTGAAGAACACCTTGTAGCTACAAGAGAGGCCATTCCCATGAAAATGCTGCCACCCTGCACCATGTCCAAGAAGGGGCCAACATCGTCGGTTGTTGAAATTCTTGAATCGTCCACTCTGCCGTATTTGGAAGTAGCACATTTACTACAAGAGCAAAACACATGGCCAATACATATATAGATCGAGCTTGAGAGAAGAAGGTAGGATGATGTGTGGCAAGCTTGAGACTACCTCAAAGCAAGGGAAATGGATGCCCATCTTTGCAGAAAGGATGCAATGATAATAGAACTGGAAGAAAGGTTGAGCATCTTAACCATAAATGAGGAGCAAGCCAACATGGCCTCAGGGTCGAACCCTACCACGTTAGGAAACCAAGCTAACCCAACAACTATTAGAAATGATTTTGCACATGTAACCAAGACTCGCACGGATCCCACCTAAAAAATGGAGGTAGAAGAATACGAGTTTGTTACCACTAGCCTAACCTTACCTGAGGAGTGTGAAACGCCTGTTGATCACATAATGAAATAAATCATCCCCACCACCTTGGAAGTCTTAATTGACATGTGTCAATATGATGGAGGCTTGGATCCCCAAGAACATTTGGATATCTTGAAAACCCAAATGCTCTTGGATGGAGCATTTGATCCCATCCGATGTTGTGCCTTCTCGATTACACTTTAGAAGTTTGCCATCCAATGATTCAACCAACTTGCTAGGGCATCCATTCAAAACTTCTCTAACTTAAGTAATAGGTTCCTAGCATATTTCACCATAAACAGAACGAAAGCCAAGTTTGCCACTAGGCTCCTAGGTTTCCAGTAATAACAAAATGAACTATTGAAAGAGTACTTAGAGTAATTCAACCAAGAGGCCCTACAGATAAAAAACTTGAACCCCCAAATAGCTCTCGTGACCCTCATTGGCAGGCTTCGACCATAAGGCTTCCAAAGGTCACTTACGAAGAAAGAACCAATGACAATAGAAGAACTTCAACTACTAGATAAAAAGTATATAAAGATACCTTGAAAGTAACCTCAGGGTGTGTAGACCATCGATGACCAAGTCCAAGATGAGAAGCAAAAGGAAGAAAAGGGAATCGAGCTCCAAGAGGAGGGCGATTCCTTGACTATGCCCCATTGAGAATCTCTTTAGCTAAAGAATTTAGAGAAATCCAAAACATGAAAAAGCTACCAAAGCCATAGCCAATTCAGAACAAGCCAATAATAGACAATCAATCTATTGCAAGTACCACAATAACTACGGCCACAAAATAGAAAACTATTACAACCTCTGAGATGCCATCAAAGAGTTGATCCGAGCTGGCAGATTAGCAAGATTTGTAGCCACTCAGTGAACCCAAAAAGGAGAAGAGCACAGTATTTAGAAAAAGGTCGAAGAAGGCAAAATGCTCAAGATAAAGGATAGGATGAGCTGCCAAAAAAGAAGAACAAAAGAGAAGATAAAAAAAAGAGCTAATAACCCGTATTATCTATACCATTGTTGGGGGAGAGATCTCTTGCTCATCAAGAAAAAAGCCCTAATAGAAATCATGAGAAGAAATAGGAACTCACAGAGTACCCAACAACAAAGAAAGCCACAACTGGCCATTATCTTGTCTAATGAGGATAACCTGTAAGTCATTCTAGGTCATGATGATCTTGTGGTTATTTTTGTGATCATTGCACAAATTGAAATTAAAAGAATGCTAGTGGGCAATAGAAGTTTAGCTGACCACATGTCCCGAGAGACATTCCACAAGCTCAAATTCAAAGATAGCAACTTAAGCAGTTAGATTCAATGGGGGCAATTGTAGGCTAGATGGATTCATGACTTTGTACATGACGGTAAGAGCTACCCTAAAAACTCGGATAGTGGTGGTGGATTTCCTTGTCATTATGTTCCCCTCAGCTTATAGCTTTATTATTGGAAGGCCTACACTCATCAAGATAGAAGCAATCATCAGTTCTGGGCTCCTAGTTATGAAATTGTACAATGACAGAAAGGAAGTTATCATGATCAAAGGAGACCAAGCGGTAGCTAAGTGGTGCTACAATGCTAGTTTAGAAATCAAAAAGCAGAAAAAAGGGGAAAGAAGTTTTATCATTAACCTCAATATGAGAAGTCACAAGTTCCTAGACCACCTTAAACCCGAAGAAGAGTTAGAGATCATGTAGATAGAGTATAAAGATAGCCAGACAACCAAAATAAACAAGAAGCTCCTGTCAAGCCTAAAGGCAAAGCTATCAGAACTGCTAAGAAGGAACACTGACCTATTCACATGGATGGCTAGTGACATGCCCGGGATCAAACCAGAAACTGTAAGCCATAGTCTCTCGGTTTACCCCAGAGCTAAGCCAGTATGCCAAAAGGAAGAGAAAAATAGGACCTAAACATAGCAAAGAGGTAGTAAACGATTGACCTGCTTAAGGTTGGATTCATAAGGGTAGTACAGTATCCAACCTGGCTGTCAAACATAGTTCTAGTCTTGAAAGCCAACGATAAGCTAAGGATGCATGTAGACTACACCAACCTCAACAAAGCCTTCCCAAAAGATCCTTACCCACTACCAAACATTGATGCACTTTTTGACTTGGCCTCTGGGTTTTGGTATATGCTATTCATGGATGTATACTTTGGAACCAGATCCCCAGGAACCAGAAAGAAGAGGAAAAAATGGCATTCATAACCCTAATGGCCAATTTCTACTACAACGTCATGCCTTTTGGCTTGAAAAATACAAGATCCACTTACCAACATCTGATGAACCAGGTGTTTGGGAGCCACCTCGGAAGGACAATGGAAACATATATAGGCGACATGTTAGTAAAAACCACTATAGAGGAAAGCTTGATCTTCAATCTTGAAGAAATCTTTTCAAGAAACCACTAGATGTGACTGAATCCGCAAAAATACGTGTTCACCGTCGATGATAGAAGCTTTTTGGGATTCATGTTAACTCAGTGTGGTATGAAGCCAACCCAGAAAAATGCAAGGCAATTTTATCCATAAAGAGCCTAGGAAATGTAAAAGAAGTGTAAAGGCTCAAAGGGAAGTTGGCCTCCCTGTCAAGGTTTTTCTCGATGTCGGTGAAAAGTCACTGCCACTGTTTGAATTATTCAAGAAGGAAAAGAAGTTCACATAGATAGAGCAATGAGAGCAAGCTTTTTCAGAGATAAAAAAAACTACCTTGCCTCTCCTTCGACATTGAGCAAACAGAGGACATGGGAGGTCTTGGTCATGTATTTGTCGATAGGAGATGAAGCCGTTAGAGCTATGCTAATTCGTGATGAAAAGGGAAATAATTTCCCATGTACTTCACAAGCAAAGCACTACACCGATTTGAGCTATAATATCAGAAGCTCGAAAAAGCAACCTTTATGCTGGCCTTGATGGCAAGGCACCTACGACAATACTTCCAGGCTCACCCAATTCTGGTTGACATCAATTTGCCAATTAGGAAGATTCTACAAAAACTAGACTTGGTAGGTTGGATGACGGTATGGTCGGTAGAGTTAATCGAGTTTGACATCAAGTTTGAGCCTTAAACATTCATCAAGGCCCAAATGTTGGGAAATTTTTCCCAAGAATGGGTGTTTAAAGAAGTGAATAAGAAGAAAGGAGAATGGAAGTTGTACATGGATGGGTATTCAAACACTGAAGGTAGTGGACCTGGGATAATTCTAGAAAGTAGCGAGGGAGTTCAAGCAGAAATGTCGATGAATTTTGACTTTCCTACTTCTAACAATCAGCCCGAGTATGAAGCCATCTTCGTTGGACTAGAGCTTGCAAAAGATTTAAACTTGCAAAGACTCAAAGTACGTACTCACTCCTAAATTGTTGCTTCTTACATAGGGGAATGCACTGCTTAAGAAACCAAGCTCAGGAAGTACCTAGAGAAAACAAGGAAGAAGATGGAGGAGATTAGAAGTGTAAAGGTAAGGCGCATGCTGATGTCTTATCTAAGCTCACCAACACCAAATTCGAAGAAACAACTAACTTATGAGCTAGGAAACATTGAAAAGACCATCAATATGCTCCGATGAGTAGGTTAAGATCATATCAATTGAGTGAAGTTGTGGATAGGTGAGAGAACTCACTGATTTTGTCAAACGTGGCATCCTTTAAAGAAGACTCATTCTACATAATGATCAATGGAGCCCTATACAGAAGAAGCTTTTCCTAACTGCTATGCAAGTGTGTGGACCAAAAATAGGCAGAATAAGTCCTGAAAGAGATTCATGAGTGTGTAGGCAGCAACTACCTTGGATAAAGGGTGTAGGCCTTAAAAGCCTTAAAAGCAAGGTATAATTGGCTAACCATGCTCTGAGATTCAGTTGACCTCGTAAAAAAATGCCCTAAGTGCCAAGAACATGCGTACTTTCATTTGGCTCTACCACAGGAGATGATAGCCTTGGCCTTTGACAAATAAGGCATTAACTTCCTCAGCCATTCCCTATGGCCTTAGATTAGGTCAAGTTCCTAGTTGTGGCTATAGACTACTTCACAAAATGGATAGAATCAAAACCTTTAGCCATAATCACCTTTGAATAGCTCAGAAAGTTTGTCTAGAAAAATATCTTCATAGGATTCAGAATCCTAGGAACTATCATTTCCGATAATGGGATGCTATTCACAGACAGGAAATTTACACAACTATTGAAGAATTCTAAGGTTGCTTACCACTTCACATTAGTGGAACACCTTCAGTCAAACGAACGCGTTGAAGCTGCCAATAAAGCTATACTTGAAGGATTGAAGAAGAGGTTGGACCAGGCATAAGGGCCTTGGGCCGATGAGCTGAGAAGTGTACTATGGGCTCATCGCACCACTCCATACTCCATGAGCAATGAATCCCCATTCAAGCTCATGTATGCATTTGAGGCGATAATTCGTGTGGGAGTCGAAGAACCTAGTTGAAGGGTGATCATGTATGAAAAAGAAGCTAATCAATAGAGAAGAAATGAGGAGCTCAACCTCCATGCTGAGGTAAAAGTAGCCGTGCACATCAAAGAAGCCAAGTTGAAAAAAAGAATCGCCCACTGGCACAATTAGAAGGTGATCCCTAGATCTTTCCTCCTAGGGTACCTAGTTCTTAGAAGAGACAGCATAGAAACACCAACCCTTGGACAGGGAAAGTTAGCCCCGAATTGAGAAGGGCCTCACAAGATCGCAAAGGCACTAGGTAAAGAGGCTTATAAGCTTACTAGTCTAGATGGCAGGGACAACCCGAGGATGTGGAATGCTACTAACCTCAAGAAATTTTATGTTTGAAGCAAAAACATTGTAACATAAACCATGGGCAGAAAAGTAATCTTTCTCCAGCCTTACATTTTTTCCCATGGGGTTTTACTTGAGGAGGTTTTAACAAGGCCCAGTTGCATGGTCCGGGATGGATACAAAGCCTACGGTTCATTTTTATTAATGAAGGAAAGAAAAATTTACCCATAAAAAATTATAAAAGCCAAAAAGGCCACCCCATACTTGCAAAGCTTAAAAGGGAGCTCAAAGGGTATCGAGCTTGAACTCCTAACCGAGTTTATTTGAAGGGAGCTAAAAGGTAAGGCATTGTCGAGCTCCCTATAGTTGTGAAGATTAAAAGGGAGTTGAAAGGGTAGCAAGCTCGATTTTCATCTGAGTTCATTTGAAGGAGCTCAAAGGGAAGGCATTATTGAGCTCCTTACACTTGTAAAGTTTAAAAGGGAGCTCAAAGGGCATCGAGTTTCAACTCCCATTTGATTTCATTTTAAGGGAAGCTCAAAGGAAAGGCACTCTTGAGCTCCTTATACTTGCAAAGCTTAAAAAGGAGCCCAAAAGGTATTAACCTTTAGCTTCTAATCTAAGGGATGTCAAAGGCAAGGCATTGTTGAGCTCTCCACACTAGTGAAGATTAAAAAGGAGCTTAAAGAGCATCGAGCCCAAGCTCCTATCCGAGTTCATTCAGAAGGATGCCTAAAGGCAAGGCAATGTCGAGCTCCCCCTACTTGTGAAAAAGCAAAAAAGACAAAAGGGTACTCAAAGAGCATCAAGCCCGAGCTCCCCACATTTGTGAGAATTCATCATAACAAGGAAGCAAAATCATTAATTTAGCAAAAGAGAATTTCCATTTAAAAAGTCAAATGTACATATGGAGGCCTTCAAAGGTGGATTACAAAAAGAAAAAATCATAGAGAAAAATAACAAATAGAAAAAAAAAGAAAAGAAATGCCTACTCGTTGCAAATCAATAATCTTCCTATCAACAACAGTAAGAAACATTCCCACTGAGGATAGGTCTACATCATTTACAACTACAACCCAAACTGGAGTCATCACGCTCTTGAAAATTTCTTAGGATCCCTTTTTCCAAGCAGTGATGATGTTGGCCTTCTTTTCTTCAGCCTCAACAGTAGTCTTGACAGCTTTAAGCTTAGACATCTTATTCTCTAGAGCTGATTTTCAACCTTCCTACTCCTTCTGAGCATGAAGGTTAGAGAGCTCCCACTCCAGATCAGTAATACAACCCTTGGCAGTGGCCAACTGATCCCTAACCTTTCGCGGGCTCAAAGAGTTACTTATCCAAACCCTCGACATTAATGTCTTTCTCCTTGCAAAGGGCTTCTAACATTGACTTCTTTTCCTCCAGAGTTTGAACTTGCCCTTTTAGCTTGATAGTATCGACGATCACACCTTCATAAACTCGAAGCATACTTTGCATCTTAATCAAGCTATTCTCCATCTAGTTGAAAATCTTATGTACATTCTTTGCCATCACATGATCACGAAAGGGTGCATAACATATCACCCCATTAAGAAACAGAGTGAAAGATAAGGTTGGAGGTAGAAGAGACATCTTGGAGAAGTCAACTGGCTGAGAGCTCTGCTTGACAAAATTACCCCCTTTAGGGCAAGGAGAATCAGATTTCATGGGCTTTGAGGTATTAGGAGTAGGAGTCTCTTATATCTTCTACTTCTTTGCAACAGCAGCTTGAGCCTTAGCAACAAATGAGGCCAGAGCAAAAGGAGCCACCTTAGTAGCTGGCTTCTCAAGATTGTTCACTAAATCCATAACTTGTATGAAGAAGATGAACAGGGTGGAAGAGCCTTGGTTAAAGCACGAAGAAGGGCCATGTTCTTCTTGGATGCCATCACTACAAAACAAAATAGGAAAAAGATAGCAAAGCAAATTAGCAAGCTTACAAAACATAGAAACAAATAAAAGATATAGAAAGTAAAAAGAGAATATGAGTTATGAAAGGCATGACTTTTTAATAGAGGATGACGATCCTTTCTGCCAACAAAAGGGAAAGATCGAGTGCCCCTTGGAGTTCAAAAGAAGGGCTAGGAACACGGGGCAGCCTTAATATAGAAAAAATAGGGCTTGAAATCATGGTATGACTCCTTGTATATATTGAAATTTTTTTGACTACCCATTTCCTTTAAGGACAGCCAACCCTATTTTTATTATCTTTCCCTTAGGGGAGGTGAGGAAAAAAAAGTAAAAGAAGACCCAAGAAGAAAGGAGAACATCCAAGAACTCACAAACTAACTCAAAGCTCCGGATCACTGCCCAACTATTAGGGTGAAGTTGAGAAGGCGCCACGTTCATCTCCTAAACAACTCACACCTTGAAATAAAAAATGGAAGCTAGAGTTGAAGATGAGAAAAGAATGTCTCATACTCTCGTAAGAAATGAGGCTCATTTTGGGTAGGATGGTCATAGATATAACCCTCATCTATGAGAATTATAAACTCATAACACCCAGCAACCTTGGGATCAATAAAGGGTGAATGCTCATCATAAGGGGCCAACATAGTCTCTGTGATCTCGGAGTAGGTCCCCACTACCTTTTGAGACCAATACTCACCAGACATGGGATTAATGGACTCCAGGATCAAAATTTCTTTGGCTTGGGCATCCATGACCTATAGGAAATCACTGTCAAGGAAAAGTCGAAGACTCGCTAATAGAGAAAAGAAACCTAGAAGCAAAAAAGAAGCTTGTAAGCCTATGGTGCCTCTATTATTTAAAGAGGTGTAGCCACCTTATTTGGGCCAATAAAGCTAGCGCCATAGAATGGTAGAGATGCCACAAGACCTAGGTGAGGAAAAACCCCTAATAAAACTCAAACCAAGGAATAAAGAAGATGAATGGGAGGGAAAAAGATCATAAACCAAAACCATGAGAAGCTAGAGAAACATTCGTTCAAACAAAGAATAGTGGCAAACAAAGCACCATAGGAAGAACTTGAGAATGAAGAAAATAAAGTAGTTTTTGAGAAATCGAATAAATGGAAAAAGTTCTAAGAAAGAAGTAAGTAGGGCATTTATAAAGAGATCAAATATGGCAGAACAAGAATCATAGGGGCAATCAAGACTTTTCAACACACTTCTAGGGATAAAATAGGGCATTTTTACCCTGGCAATGCTAACGGGCACCTCAGGATCAACAAAAGAAGGACATGAGTCATAACCATGGCAAATGAAGTGACGGAAGGATAGATACATGGTGCTTCATTTAAAGCTCCATGATTTATAAATTATATTGGAACTAGAGCAAATTTCTGAGAAGGCAAAGGGAACCACGACATGAGGATGAGAATAGGAAGAACTTGTAACTTGGATTCCCATGAGCATCATGTAAACCGAGTTAGATGCACCTGTCATGGGGTTCCCTTCGACCTTGAGGTTAGAGTGCCAACCTAGCATACCCAAACCCAATTGAAGGCCATGAATGCAGAACGAATGCGAAATTTTGAACTCGTCTCTCGAGCCCTTCTAGAACCTTTTGAAGTAGTGTTGGCTTAATAACGATTATTCCTGATAGCTCATTGCTAGGGAATCTAAACCTAATATGACCTTAAGGGTATATAGGAGAAATGTTTCCCTAAAAGGTAGAACTTCCTTGGGCCCTTACTAATTTAAGCATTCGAGTCCTTGCAGATTCCTTTGTCGGGCACTTGAGTTGCATTCATCACCAATGTTTAATGACTTAGCTTCACCGTAGAACATCATTTCAGGTAACCCTATGCAACACCATACTAAGAAAAAACCTAGTTTGGAAAAATCTTAGTGAAGGAAAAAGAGTATAATATCCTTATTAAAAACCATATCAAGGAAAAACCCATTGGAATAAAAATTTTGATTAAGGGGAAAAAAGTACAATATATCTTCCCTTCTTAAGAGCATCCTTAAATGTCTCTCAATCAACACATCCTAAACTTGTGTACTAATTTTTCAAAAGAATATGTAGAAAGTGACTTTGTGAATAAATTTGCTAGATTATCACTTGAACAAATCTATTAAAAATCAATTGCTCATTATTTTTTAAGATCACGCATAAGAAGAATTTCGAAGAACGTGTTTCATTTTATCTCTTTTGGTAGGCCCTCCTTTAACTAAGTTATACATGCTACATTGTCCTAATATAAAATTGTTGGAGTTTCTTCCTTATAAGATAATCCACATGATACGTGAACACGATGATTTACTATTCTTAGCTAGAAATCATTCATTACTTCATTGATGTATTGCAATTATTTCTGCATGATTTTAAAAAGTGGCAACTAAGGCTTATTTTGTAGATATCCATGATATAGTTGTATCACCATATTTGAATAAGTAATCTATTTGAGGTTTACCTTGATTTGATCAATATCCTGTATCTGCATAGCCAACTAATTGTGAATCAGATCCATATGAATAAAGTAACCCTTATCAATTGTTCCTTGAAGGTACTAAAGGATATGTTTAATTCCGTTCCAATAACTTCTAGTTGCAGAAGAACTATACCTTGCTAATACACTAATAGGAAATGCTATATCACGTCATGTATTATTAGCAAGATATATAAGTTCTTTGATGATACAAGGGTACTTTAGTACCAAAAACTTCTTTATTACCTTCTTGATGATGAAATGGATCATTTTTCACATTCAATGATCTTACAATCACTGGGGGTACTTAATAGATGTGATTTATCCATATAAAATCTCTGGAGGATTTTCTCTGTGTAAGTTGATTAATAAACAAATATTCCATTTATTAAGTGCTCGATTTGTAGGCCGAGATAGAATTTTATCTTTCCAAGATCTTTCATCACAAACTCTTCATTTAGATCTTTTATGACTATGTGAACTTCTTTAACAGTTCCAATGATAGTCAAGTCATCAACATACATAGCTATTGATGTAATGAATACAGATATAATTTTTTGTTATAAAAACATAGGGGAAAATGACATTATAACACCCTGAAGTTATTAAAAAAAAAAATGAATAGTGACTTACAAGCCTGTCAGGGTAGCAAAACCCTAGAACTAGGACCAAAAGAGGCCTGGGGCCAAGGATGTCCAGGGCTAAGGGTGTTCATGACCAGAGGAACTTACAATTGGAAGCCAGAGTAGAATGTTATGCCTATGACTCAGGTATAGATATTGTATTTGTTCAGTGAAATGTTGGTGTGCAACTTTAACATTGAAAAAACAACTTGCTCATTAAATTTAAGTGAGCCACTTATGTTAAGCCAATTGGATGGCATAGATTAAAAATTTTCAGGTAAATTTTAATCATGCTTATTCATTAATTTTGGTTTCACCCAAGGACCAATATTTTACTTATTCAGTGAAATTTCGGTATGCAGTTTCTTTCACCGCATAAAGCTTATAAAGCAAGCTACTAACTACACCTAACAAGTGTATGGCAAAGGACTTTCCATACTTCCTAAATTTTAAGATTTCATTATATCCACATAAAATTATTAATTTCTATTATAAGATATATTATTTGTGGTAAAGAAACATAACACATTCTTATATAAATAAAACAAAAATTATTTTATTGTTTGAGCTTGAGATTTTTGGTTTTATTGGATGATTACACATAGATGTTGATGTTTTTAGATGGGTGGAGTAGTTTGATATTATTAGAGAATCCATTTTATCAAAAGAAGTTAAAAGTTATGTTGTTTGAAACTCAGATTTTAAGCAGACAAGTCATCTTACATGATTTTTCTTACTCAGTAGAAAACATAGTTATAACAATAATTTTTATATGATGAAGATAATATATAAAGGGATCTCTAGTAATTTTCTTGAGTTTATTTGAATAATTTTACTATTTTAAAAAATTCAGAAATAGAGGCAGTCAGGGTTTTTGCTAGACAATCAAGTCTGAAGTACTAATTTTGCCTAATTTTGTTACCATATCAAATGATTGAATTTTGACTTGAAAATTTTACAAGATTTTGTGGATACCTTGAGGTATAACCCTAAGTTTTTATATAATTTATTGAGTTCATTTGATATGATAACAAAATTAAGAACTCTAACTATTGATTGGAATTAGGTGGTTTTTGACTTTTGAAATTGTATAATTTTGTTAATATAGCTAGATATCTTATTTTGACCTGACATTTTTATAGGATCTTATTCCTACATTAAAATATCTCTGAAAACTGTTTTGCATTGAATCTACTATGTTTAGTAATTTATCCATAATTTTCTTTAAGGCTAGAATTTTAGACAACATGCCAGTGAGCTGAAACTATAATGAATTGATTTTTGTATACTATTTGAACTTAATGATGATGTTTTTGTACATATAATTACGAAGTGCTTATGACAATTGCTCCTATATGAAAATAAGATTAAGAGTATGACTTATGATCATGAGTAATATGTATGCATCGTATACTATGCAACTTAGTTTTTGATATTATGCATATATGATTATGATGTTTGATTATGTGGCATGAAACATGGAACGTGAATTGTTAAAGAATTACATAATGAATAAGAGATCCCTTTCGGCAATGAGTCAGGAAAAGTAAACTTGGCTAGGAATAGTACTGTATGAGAATTAGAGAAAGTAAATCCGATGATCATGTATAGGAATAATCTTAGTCCTGATAAGCAGTCTATTACCTTAGAGTGGGCAGGACCACTTATGTCAAAGGTATATAAAAGAAGAGATACCCTTTGATATGTCAAACGCACACAAAGATAAGATCCCCTTTGGTGTGTTAAGGGCACATAAAAAATGAGATCCTCTTTGGTGTGTTAAGGACACATAAAGATGAGAAAGATATATATGAGATTCCCTTCGAAATATCAAAGGTAGATGGAGGAAAGATCACTACTAAAGTAAAGCTAGTCATTGCATTTATCATATTCATATTCATATTATATTGAATTATTTGTCTAAGATGATTTACTATGAGCTTGAGCATTATGATATATGAGAATTAAGTGATTGAATGCTAAAAGAAATGAACCTTTATTATGTAATGTATGATCAAATTTTTTTTTATATAAACTAAAGTGGCTAGAAGAATTTCATAATTCTCACCTCTATGTTTGTGTTTTCCCATGTCATCCCCATATACTCATAAGAATAATGAAGTTCCTTGTGCCGGAGGTTTCTGACTTAGAGTATCTTGATGGTTGAAGACTGTTTTTAGTTTTTGCTTTTATGAATATATAACAAGATAGATGTGTATTAAGGCTCATAGAAGAGTTTTTTTTTTGTAATGAATATGTATTCTATAAATACTTTATTTCCTTTTTATATATTTAAATATAACGATGACATTGTTATTGCCTGATTCAATTGAATGTGCTACAGATACTTAAATAAGGTCTGCTATTATATAAGTAACATCTCCTAAGTCTATTATCATGGCTTAAGGATGATATTGTACTTAGGAGGGTGTTACATATATCATTTGTAAACCTCTTCTTAATAAAATTCTCATTGAGATGGTTATGCCACATCTATCTAGATTACTTTAGATCATATATAGATCTTTGTAACTTGATTGAGCATACTCCTTAGGGACTTTCATTAGACGATAATGAAATCTTTAATCCTTCAGGGGCTTTTCATGTAAATATCTTTATCCAATGAACCATATAGAGAGGTTGTGCCATGACAAAATTTATCAAATGCATATTGAGCTTATTATGTACAAATGAGCTAATCAAATATCAAAATGTTATTATATCCACTACCGGGGAATACATTTTGCCATAATCTATACTAGATCTTTGTAAGAAACCTTGTGGTACAAGTTGAGCCTTATAACATACAATTTCCTTACAAATACCCATGTGTATCCTATAGGTTCCACACCTTCTGGTATTTGGACTACAAATTCAAATACATCATGTTTTGCAAGTGGGTCTAATTCAACCTGCATGGCTTCTTTCGATTTTTGGCCAATCATTTCTATGTTATTATTCTTTGATGATTTTTGGCTCAAGATCCTCATTTTCATGCATAATATTTAGTGCTACATTATATGCAAATATATTGTCGATAATAATTAATTATCAGTTCCATCGTTTTCCTGTAGAGACATAATCTATTAAGATCCTATCATTTTTAATGACTGTTTTTAGGTACCTGAACATCTTCTAACATGCCAATTATATCAAAATTTGGACTGTAACAAATGCCGTTACTATGTCTCTATCATTTTCAACGGGAATAGTATCCTTAGCCTCCATAACCATATTTGCCATCTTTGCCCCTCTTTTTTTTCTCTTTAAGGATTTTCATTTTCGGAACCAACTAGTCTACTGCACTTCTGGTGTCTGATTTTTGTGTTGACCAATTTTTCAGGCTGGTATATAGGATTTAGTCATCCCTTTTGTATCAGAAAATGCATCTAGTATTTTATTTGCTATCATTTGCAAATGTATTATCTTTTGAACTTGTAGTTTACATTGCCTTTTATGAGGATCTAAATGTAATAATAACGATGCATTCCAATTTATTTTCTTTTCTAGTTGTCTACTGCCTTTCCCTAATGTTGGAAACATTATTAAATTATCAATATATAAATTAAGCCTTAAAGCGTCTTTTATATATATTTCAATATATTTGACATTGTAAAGGGAGAATCATATCCAACATATATCTTTAATTTTCTTTGAGGGTTCCATTTGGAGTAAAAAAAATGTGCAGTTACAACATATATTGCACCTCCAAAGTTCTTACATGGGAACTATTTGGCAGTACGCTAAAGTAACTATAGGGGAGAGAATTATTGGTAACTTGTTAGCCTTATAGAAATAAGGGCTACAAAATAGTATGCTTCCAACTAGAAATTTGGAAGATTTGTTCTCATGAACAAGCGATCTAGCAATCAACTAGAGAACTTTTATAAGTTAATTGTGCTAGCCAACTCTTTGTATATGAACATGAGTAATTGGATGTGCAACATTTATAGCATCGTCCTATAAGCATTAAAAGCTTGAGAAATAAATTCACCAAGATCATCACGATAAATAGTTTTGATTGGATTATCAAAAAATTTTGTTCTTAATAATTAATTTGCGTAAATAATATTGCAAGCCCAAGTTGTATAATATCTCTTTGCATGATCTTTCAAGTGGGCTTTCATCTCAACCCATTAAATCATATATGTATATATATCAAATTAAGGGCTTTGTTTCACTTGATAATTGAAGATTATGGTCCTCTCACCCTTTATCTTAGAATGTGCTATGTGCACATAAGTTGCTATATATCTCGTCATTATAGTGAGCGATGCCATTATATTTTTTCACTATGACAAGCAGTATCGTTATATCATTTGTTAATGGTAAATGGCATCACAACCATAAGAATCCATTTTAGATTTCATATTTCATGGTGTTTTCAGGACCTATTTGATCAAGATGTAATTTAATATATTAGATTCAAGATATATTGAAAAGAAATTACATAATTAGAATGTCTTACCTCTAAACTTTTTTACTTACATGGTAGAACTCAATAATAATAGATCAATTGAGGGAAAATAATCAACAAAGAAGGTCTAGCCAAGAAATATTGAGGCACAAGAAGAATTGAAGCCAAGATTTCAGATCCATAAGAATAAGCCGCATATTGAGACCAAGAACCTATAAATCCAACACACCTAAAAAAGTAGCTTTGTTAAGGAAATTTAAATGATAGAGCATTTTGTGTTGATAACTTGCTGTAAAATAATACTAATAGAGGAAATAATGGAGAAGAAGAGAGAGAATGATCTTATTGATAATCTCAAAAGTGCAATACAATGAGCACCCAAAAGGGTTATTTATAACCAAAAGGTGAGTGATATAAGATAAAAAAAATCGTAACAGATTCTATCTAATCAAATCAAATCTTAATTCAATAATCTAAAGATATGGACATTCATAATCAAATAATATTCCATGGCATTGCCCATTTTATTGAAAAATAACATTACCCATAAATAAAAGCAACCTAATCACATGCAATAACCACGTTAGCATATCATTAATAAATGGAAATAGGGTGCTAATTGCGAATTTCCAGAATGAGTACCTAACATTAGTTAACAAATGCATAAGGACATAATAAACTAATCAAATTATGAATGTTTAACTAAATAATTTAAATTGAGTTTTGTAGTTAAAAATTTATGATAGTTTTAAATTTTTTCACTATCCTACAATCAAATTATCTTATATATATGACTTTTGAAGTAGTAAGGTAAGAGTCTAGTATATTTTGCAGTAGCAGGGTAAGAGTCTAGTATATTTTGCTAATGTGACAAAATACAATTAAATGACCATGTAAAAAAGTTTGACACTATTAGTTTAACAAAAATAAACTCTCTTATTTATGTGAATAAATATTTTTATTTTAGAAAAGGATAATAAGATATCAATATATCACTCAGAGAACATATACATTTATATAACGTAATCTTACATATCTTTTTAATTTTTTATGAATAATCTTACACAATTTTATTAGATTTGATTACAGATTATAACTTTGTCTATTTACCTACACTCAAGTCATCACGTTCTAATGCGTGAAAGAGATCATATCATGGGAAGGGTATAGGGAAGGGTAGTAAATAAATATTTTTACTAACCTGCCAATTTGGTCACTCAAAAAATATATATATATATATGTTGTGATTAGTTTAGTTACAAAAAGAATTTTGATATTAATTTAGTTCTCGAATGATACAGATGACATCAATTTAATCCTTAAATGATTTCTTATATCAATTTAATTAGCATCTACAACATAAATGTAAATCACTTTGATTCTTGAAAATGCATGCAATATCTATTTGATTCTCCATTAGTATAAAGTGATGAGCTTATTTGATATCACATGCATCTTTGACACACTAAAATGATATCACATGTATTTTTTTAGGGACTAAACCAATGTAATGTGTATTTTTCAGTAACTAAATTAGTGTAAAAAATCTTTCAATGACTAAACCCATGTCACATATAACTTTAAAGGACCAAATTGGTAGTTCAGTTTCATTTTGAAAATTTTCTCGATAGGTAAATGTGGCTCAACAGTTAAATAGGGGAATAATAAGTACATTATACTTTATGCATCTCAAAAAGAGACTCACAATACTAGGAGTCACTTTTCATGCAACACCGTTCCTACTATAGTGCTATGCTTGAGTCATAACATTATAGTAAGTGGTTGTTACCAAGAAATTTTCTTTTTATTACTTGATCACATAAACTATATATATTTATGTCATAATAAATAGGAGCCTTGCACTAAAAGTCATATTAATTTTTCACATTTTGTAATTTTAAAACATAATAATCAACTATAGAAATAACGAAATAAAGTGAACATTACGAGTAGTCGGCCATATGATAATTTACATATTATATATGTGTATATATATGTGTGTGTATATCTGTGTGTGTGTGTGCGTGTGTGTGTATAATACCCATAGTAGGCTAAGTCATACAGTCATACTACCAACATCCAGACATAAGTACATATCTATCATGCATAAATAACCCTACCTTGGCCCTCACAGTGACCTCCTAGTCTGGGTTAGGGTTTATCAAAAACCAATCAACTACAAGTAGATAATCTTAACTCCCTTGGTAAGTGGTTCATCAAAATATCATACCTAAGAGCCAACAATAATCAGTCAAGATAAAGGAATCTAAACGATTTGAATACAGTCATACGAAAGGGTCTATCATCCTACACTATATACAAGCTAATACACCATAGTTAGTCAAACAAGAAAAGAGTAGTGCCTATTGGGCACCTCAGTTAGGTATCCTTACCAGTCCTAATTGCCTTTTGAGGAAGTAGAAGAACTAGAAAAAGTCTATTGTAAACGATCTGACTCAATGATTATGATAAGAAGCAATGGTTATGCGGGCATAAGTATTGGTGATGCTGGTGGTTACTAAGCTACTGCTGCGACAACTAGTGGATGAGTCAGTATAGTGGAAAAACAGGAAAATGGGACTCCAGATCAAAAGCATGAATCATAATTGTAGCAACGAATAGGCAAGCAAATAGTATATAAACATGAATACAGGACTGAGTGACCAAGTACAATGAGTCTAACTACTGGTCGTAATTCCATTGTTAATCAGGCATCTCAAGGAAGCACACGATCAAGGCTGTCTATGTAAAAATATATCATACAATCGGAATAAGAATCAAAGATACCAAGTAGGAAAAATGCTAGTATGCTACCTGTGACATTTATCTTAGTGTTATGTGTAACACCTTCCCAAATACAATCTCATCCTTAAGTCATGACATCAGCATTGAGAGTTATTACTTATAAATTAGTGGAATTTATTTAAGTATTTATCGCGTATTAGAGCGAGTATATCAGTAACTAATTCATAATTTTATTAAAATATATAAAAAGAGACAATATCATTTATTGAGTACAAAGTCAAATACAAGAGGAAGCTATTCTAAGAGCCTTACTATACATATGTCTTCCTACATATTACAAACATAAGTATATTCAACGAAAACTAGTAGTAGTCTTCGGCCATTGAGCTATTACAAAACATGCAATTCCATGAATATAGCTTCATCGTACTCATCAGAAATCTGGAGATAACATGGAAACACACAAACATAGGGGTGGGAATTAGAAAATTGTCAGTAGGGTATCCCCAAATACACTATTATAAGTGTCATCATCATCATCCTAGTGATGGGAACTGTTGCTACCCATAACAAATTAAAAAGTATTAAAGTAACTAAATCACACAAAAAATGTAACTAGGGTGCGATCCAGGTCGTCTCACAAGGAAGTGTTCCAATTGATTCGAGAAAATTGGGGGTTTTGAAATTATAGCAACCAAATTAAATCAAGAAAATATAATAGGAAGAATTACCTACACAAAGATTCCTTCGGATTAAGAATGGTTCAATCATCGATTTAAACAAATAAATTCATAGTGGTGACCACCTTTGTAAATTATGCTTTCACACAAAAATGATGCAATTCTACTCAACAGTCATATGAATGTACTTCTGCTACGGGTTTAATTAACACCCGAACTAGTGATCACAATCGTGACTTTACAAACCTATGCTAGTTTGATTATCAATTGCGGTGGCCTAATTCCTAATGGAGTTAATTTCAATCCCTTACCAATTGGATGTAATTAAATTAATTGACCCAACACCCCAATAGTATCTAGATTATGCACACAAATCAATACACTATCAAACAACTATTGAAGACACAATTACAATAATTCTTGCAACTGATATTAAAAAGATAGGACAAGCAGGAAAGAAAAATGAACCATGAATTGCAATTGAACTTGGGAACCTCAAGAACAAACTTAATCCTCAGTTATCCGTGTGCATGGTAAATAGATTACTCCTCTATAGGGAGAGTGTCACAATCATTGTTAAAAGAAAATGCCAATTTACAATCTAAAATGAGAACTGAAATAATGATTGATAGCTTCTAAACCTAGAGAGAGAGTTCAAAAGCTATCAAAAACTAAAACTAGGTTCTGAATGAATATTCAATTACACCCAAAAACAGAGTTATATTGCAAGTGGCTCAATAAAGCGGACCAAAGTCGCGTGGTAATGTTGAAGCAAACTCACTTATGACCACTATAATGGTCTGGGACTGCTATAGCGGTCTTGCCTTTAAAATGCCCCTAACGCTGAAAAATCTCATTCTGTCTACTGCTATAGCTGTTGGGAATTGCCATAGTGGTCCTGGCCTTAAACTCTGAATTTCCATCACGTTGCTTTCATCTTGAGAAGGTTTTGAGTTCCTTTCCTTGCTATGGCACACCAATGGGGGGTCTCTGTTGCTCAACAATGCTCACACAAGAGGTTAAAAACATGAGTAACTTCCAAATATAATTATTTACTTGAAAATGGTGCTAATAACCATGAAATTACTCAACAATGCAAAGTGAGGAAAAAGTACAAACTCACCAATTAAGCATCAATTAACTACAATTCAATCAAAATATTCAAAGTTAGGATGGGAAATGGGTGCATAAATGCAACCTATTGAACCTCCCCACACTTAAACAATTGCATGTCCTTATGCATGGAACTCAAATGTAGCTATAAAAATGAGAATGCATGATGCATGACATGCACAAGGTATGCCAGAACCTAATCAATTAAGAAATTAGCTAGAGATGGTGAAACAATAACTAGCACTATCAAAGAAGCTAGAATCCAATGATGCTTACCGATTCAATCTAGATGGCACATGGTAATAATGAACAAAACAAGTATGACAGAGTTAACCTCTCAAGGAAGATGTGTATCACTCTCTACTTAGGTTCATAAGTTTTGTAACACTCTCTAGCACACAACAGGGAACTTCTTCCATAAGCTTGCCTTTCTTCTTAATCACCATGCGTCAATCACATGTCTAGGCATATCTCAAGAGGTCATTTCCACGGTTGTAAATGGGTTTAGGCACGGGTGGGATAAGATAGAAGAGATAGGCTAAACTTAATCCCTGCAAGAGTAAGGTGCAATATAAAAGCTCAAATGAGAAAAATCAAAACCTCCAAATTGTCTTTCTTGTCTTTTTTGCTTTAATGGTGTTTGCTGATTTTAGCCCAAGTAATTGTTTGCAAAGGTAGAATTGTGGAATTCAATTTTTTTCATTTACATTACATTTATTTATTTATTTTTATTTTTTTTTTGGAAGGGTTTTCCACCAATCCACACCTTTTTCTTTCATGGGCTTGTAGCTCTTTTTCTTTCCACCTCTGGCAATGGTTTCCCTACACTTAGATTGTTTGCACATGCTAGTTTGCACCAAACTTTTATAGATCCTAAGCTGGGTGTTTGCTCATTGTTTTCCACTTAGGCTTGTATTGTGCTAATTAATAAAAATGGCAGAATAGGCTCAAATAAAGGTAAACCAAGGGATATATGCATGTAGGTTAGGCTCTATGGCTAAGTGGGTGAAAAGAATAAATGCCTCAATCATCAACATACTAGACAATGTGAAGAAAATGTTTTAACCAAGAATTGGGCAAGTTCTAGAATCCATTCCAAGAGAGTGCTCACACAAGTTAGTGATTATAGCAGTAGAAATCATATTGAGGTCCAAAAGCTCACAGGAAAAAATCCAACTAGTCAAACAAGTTAAATTCGTTATATTGCTCAAGTGATCATCAGATTAACCAGTGCACCAAGGAAATCAAAATAAAAAACAATTAAAAAGTGCAGGCATTATTCAACCATTTGCTAACTAACTCCATTTTTTTTTATGCAAATGCATGACCTAAACAAAATGAATAATACATGAGCAGATGGAAAATAAAAAGATCCAATGTCCCACAAAATGACCCTCCCCACTCTTACAAAAGGCACTGCCCTCAATGCTAAGGCAAATGTGTCCATCTAGAATGGTGTGAAGGAAGGCTCAGTAGTCATCATCATTAGAGGTCTCTTTTTCTGAGATCTCAGCATCAGGATCATTTTCCTGAGAATCAGAGATAGGATCTGCACGCGGCTCAGTATGTTGGGTAGGTGGAGGTGGCACCAGCTTCTCATCCTTCTCTACAACAGGGGGCTCAATGCCCTGAATTTGTAGCTCAAGGTGGGCCATCCGCCTCATAATCTGCTAGTCAGAAGCCTAAATAGAGGTAGTGGCATAAGCTTTCAGTTGCTCAGTAATCTCCCACTGCATAGTGTCCAATCTAGTAAGGATGACCCTTATTGGGCTAGAAGAGCTAGTCTCTTTCTCCTATCTCTGAGATTTCTTTTTTGCTTTGGAGTCCTTGGGGAGCAAATTTTTAACAACAATAATTTTTCCTGGCTCCACCACGACATTAGTTGGGAAAGTGGGAATGGCTGCTGCCATGGCCATCTTGGTGGCTAAGGAGGGGTAAGGTAGGCCATTGCAGGCTTTATCATTGTGAACTCTCTCCATGTGTCTCTGAATGAGGTGGGGAAGATAAATCCGCTTCCCCTCAACTAGGAAAGAAATGAGGCATATCTGATCCAAAGTAAGGGTAGTGACATGGTAGCAGGGAAGGATATAAAAGAATACCAGTTTCATCTATAATCGTGCTCAAAGTTTAGAAGGGAACTCTTGAGATGAGCAGAAAAGAACTAAGGATTGTGAATCCACTTCGTGCCTGGGTATGTGATCATATCCTTGATCACATCCTTCTCCATCTCTGCCAGTTGTTCTAGAATGAGCTGGTAGTCATCGGGCTAGTAGTCATAGGGGGTGATGTTGATCCGTAAGGAATCCTGGAGGGCATGGGGACTAACTGGAATCTATCACCCCCAACGATAAACCTGAGATTGGGTTGGTAACCACTAGTTAAAATAAAACTCCCACACTAATGAAGCATTAACTAGTGTTAAGGCTTCTAATAAAAATCCCCAACTATTCCTTTCAATGTCATGAAGGCTTCTCGCAGCTCGGTCCTCCACCGCACTAAAATTAAAAGGAGATTCCACCACGCGCAGGCGGTTCTTGATAACCGTTAGATGCTTCCGCTCCACCAGTAAATTAATAAACCAAAAGGGGTCTTGGGTAAAGGACGGGCAACATCATCAACATCATCATTGCCCTTAACACGAGGGTGCTTCCCTATACTCTTGTCTGTCTTGGGTGCCATACCTGACCGCTATAGTGATGTAGGACCGCTATAGCGGTCCCTGAAATGCACAAATGAATGGGTTAAGCCGCTATAGCGGTTCTCAAAATGCCTTTGCTGCATAATTATATAGCAGAAATGCTGTAACACTTCTAGACCTGTCTGCTGAAACGTGTAAATCTACACACTCCATAAACAATAAGAATAAAAGAAATAGACAAAAAGAAAGGGAAAACAATAAAATGAAACCAATTAAATGGTGGGTTGTCTCCCACCCAGCACTTTACTTTAACGTCTCTAAGTTGGATGTGCAAGCTCCCCCTATACAAGGTAAATGGCTTGTACCAATTTAAGCTCTGCCTTACCCCTAAGATCCATGGAAGCTTCATGGTACACCTTTAGCCAGTGCCTATTGACTGTAAAAACAACTTTGGATCTAGGATCCTCAATTTCCACTATACAAAAGGGTGCACCTTAGTGACCTTAAAAGGTCCATCCCACTGAGACCTCAATTTCCTAGGCATCAGTTTCAACATGGACTTGTAGAGGAGCACCAGTGCCCCTCATGGAACTCTTTTCTCATGGTGTTCCTATCATGAAACACTTTAGTTATCTCCTTATACAACTGAGAGTTCTCATAGGCCTCAAACCTCAACTCCTCCAATTCTTGCAGTTGTAACTCCGGGCTATACCAACCTTTCCCAAATCCATGTTGTACTGCTTCATAGCCCAGTAAGCTTGATACATAATTTCTACAGGCAAATGGCATGCCTTTCTAAAAACAAGCCTAAAGGGGCTAATCCCAATGGGTGTCTTGTAGGCAATGCGATAAGCCCATAGAGCATCATCCAAGCTTGTGCTCTAGTCTTTCCTATTAGGTTTCACAATCTTTTCTAGGATTCTCTTGATTTCCCAGTTAGACGCTTCAGCTTGCCCGTTAGTTTAGGGATGGTAAGGAGTGGATATCTTATGAACAACCTCGTATTTGCAGAATCAAGCTTCTATGCTATGGTTGTAGAAGTGAGTCCCCTGCTCATTGATGCCAAACCTATAGAAATATTGGAACGGACAAACGAGACAACTATAGAAGAATCATTAGTGTAGGTGGCGATTGCCTCCACCCACTTTGACATATAATCCACATCAAGAAGGATGTAAACATCCTAAAAGAACTAGGGAAGGGACCCACAAAATCAATGCCCCAGACATCAAAAACTCAACAAATAGTATGGGTTGTTGGGGTATTTCATTCTGCAAAAAGATGTTCCCTGTCCTTTGGCACTGCTCACAAGACTTATAGAAATTATAGGCATATTTAAATAAAGTGGGCCAGTAGAAACCCAAGTCCAATACTTCTCAAGTAGTGCTTTGGGGCCCAAAATGGCCTCCACTTGCATGAATGTGACAAAACCTAAGTATGGACTTGAATTCCCCTTGTGAAACACATCGTTGAACTACTTGGTCACTGCATAATTTCCGAAGATAAAGCTCATCCCACACATAATATTTGGCATTGCTTTTCAGGTTTGCCAATTGTGTTGATGAAAATTGTAAAGGACTCGCTCTAGCAACCAAGTAGTTCACAATATTAGCATACAACGGAACAACAGACATATTCATTAGTTGCTTATCAGGAAAATTATCATTAAGCAGTCTATTGTCCGATCAAGATGCTCAAGCCTGCTTAGATGGTTTGCGACTCCACTTTTATCCTTAATATCCAAATCAAATTCTTAGAGTAGTAGCATCCATCTAATGAGCCTAGGTTTGGTTTCTGGTTTCTTCAGCAAGTATTTAAGAGCTGCATGGTCCAAGTACACTACCACCTTAGAGCCTAGCAAGTAAGTGCGAAATTTAGCCAAAGCAAAAACAATAGCTAATAGTTCTTTCTTAATAATGGTGTAGTTGGACTGTGCAGCATCCAAGGCACGAGAGCATAGTAAATAGCATGAGGAACCTTACCCACATGCTGTGCAAGAACAACGCCCACTGCATGATCAGAAGCATCACACATGAGCTCAAATGGCTAGCTCTAGTTAGGTGGTTAGATGACTAGAGTGGTAGTCAAGGCCTTATCATCAAAAACAAATTCAGCATCTTTCTGCAGTAGGGAGGTGGGAGGTTAGGCAATCTTGTTGAAATCCTTGATGGACATCCTATAGAAACCTGCATGACCAAGAAAAGAACGAATCTCTCACACACAGGCAGGGTTGAGGCAAGGAGGTAATAACTTCTATCTTAGCAGGATTAACAAAGATGCCTTTGTTAGAGACTACATGACCTAATACTATACCTTGTTATACCATAAAATGACATTTTTCAAAATTTAAGACAATGTTAGTTTCCACACTTCTCTGTAGCACTCTAGCTAGGCTACTCAAGCAAGAATCAAAAGAAGAACCAAAAACAATAAAATCATCCATAAATACCTCTGTGTACTCCTCCAGTAGATCTAAAAAGATGCTCATCATGCATAATTGAAAGGTAGCCGGTGCATTATAGAGCCCAAAGGGCATCCGCCTAGAAGTATAGGTGCTAAAGCGGCACGTGAAGGTGGTATTCTGCTGATCCTTCAGGGCAATATGAATGTGAAAGTACCTTGTGTAGCCATCCAAAAGGTAGTAGTGAGATTTCCCTGCCAACCTCTCAAATATCTGATCAATGAAGGGTATGGGGTAATGGTCCTTCCGGGTGGCCTGATTGAGCCTTCAACCGTCAATGCAAACTCTCCAACTATTTTGCACCCAGTTTGGAACCAACTCATCTTTCTCATTTTTTACCACAGTGATCCCTGACTTCCTGGGAACCACTTGCACCAGGTTCACCCATTCACTGTCTGAAATAGGATAGATGTTTTCAGCTTGTAAGAGCCTTGTCACCTCTTTCTTGACCACGTCAAGTATCGATGGGTTGAGCCGGCACTGTGGCTGTCTAATTGGCTTAGCTCACTACTCCATAAATATCCTGTACAGACATGTAGAAGGGCTGATCCCAGTAATATCATCCAAGGTCCAACCAATGGCCCTCTCGTGGCTTCTCAATACAATAACCAGATTATCCTCTTGGGTTTGAGAAAGTTCATTGGCTATGATATCCAGTAATGTTTCACCCTCCCCTAGGAATGCATACTTGAGGTGGCCAGGGAGGGGCTTGAATTCAGGCCATGCTTGCTGTGTACCTATTCTTGTAAGCTTAGACAATTCTAAAACAACAAAATCATCATTTCCTATGAGAGAAATAGATAATATAGGCTCAGAAAATAAGGTAGTCACAGAGATAGGGTTGCTACCATTGAATGTATCAATGGCATGGCTTGTGGCATTAGTTGCCTTAAGTTTTGTAGTTTTCTCAAACAATTGCCCACTCAAGGACGCATCAATAGTGGCACACTCCCTGCACAAATTGGTAGCACCATCATAGTTAGGACATTCAAACACTAGTACCACCCTTAACAATTCATCCAAATCCTCAGTTAAGCCAACACATACCTCATCAACCAAGGAGTCAATGACATCAATGCTAAAGACAAAATGCTCCTCGGGTGGGTGTTTCATAGCATCATATAAGTAGAACTGAGCCTTCATATCCCTACACTCAAGGGACAAGGTGCCCATATACATATCAATCTTGGTTCTTGTAGCTTTCAAAAATGTCTCCCTAAGATCAAAGTATGCTCAGAAGCATTGATGTCATCCTCCATTGCCAAGACATAAAAGTCTGCTAGGAAAATTAAATTATTTACCTAGACAAGGATGTACTCAAGTATCCCATTTGGACTCTGAATGCTACGGTTGGCCAGCTGCACTCTCAGTTTAGTGGGTGTCAGCTTTCCCCCATCCAAGGCCTCATAAACTAAATGAGGCATAATACTAATGCCAGCTCCAAGATTTGCCAAGGCTTGTCTAATGTGAAGATTCCCAATAGTTCAAGGAACATTAAATGCATTTGGATCCTTGTGCTTTATGGGAAGTTGACCTGGCTGAATAAGTGAGGATGCTTTCACCCCTATGGTCACTTTTTTCGACTTATTGCCCTTCAACTTTCTCTTGTTGGTGCACAATCTTTAAGGAATTTAGCATATTTGGGATCTGCCTGATTGCATCCAACAAAGGAATATTGACTTCTACCTTCCAAAAAGTTTCCAAGAGATCATTTTCCAACTCTAACTCATTGGACCTCTTGGGCCTTGCAACTCGCTATGGGAAAGGCAATGGAATAGGTCCTTCTATTTACTCTTCTGCTTGCTTCTACTATGGTGTAGTATCATCTTACTGCACCTTTGACTGAACAATTTCATCCTCTTGATTCTCAATCGTAACCTGCTTTGAAAGGCCAGCAACCTCAAGTAAAACTATACTAGACCTCAAAACAATAGCAAAAAGGTTCCCTTTTGGGTTGGGAACCGTCTGAGAAGGAATGGTCAATGCACTTCCCTACTGGGTTTAGGAATTCTTTAGCCTTACAATTGCATTTCTCATCTCTTGCATGGCCTGTTCCTGTTTCCTTTATGTTTCTATCATTATTTTCATTATCTCCTGCCATAGTGCATCTAAAGGGACAGGAGGGGTAGGAGGGACAGGTAGTGCTGGAGGTTAATAGGAACTAGGAAGCTGTGGGACAAATGGTGGCTGATATACAAGCTAGCTATGTTGCTGCCTCTGCTGTGGTGGAACATATTTTTATTGCTGCTGTTGAAGAGCATTGTTCCACCTAAAATTAGGGTGATCTCTCTAATCAGGGTTGTAAGTGTTGCTGTATAGATTGTACCCTGCTTTCCATCTTGATTTTGAGGCCTACCAGGAAATATGTTACCAGCTGCAATTGAGGTTGGGTCTTCCTGTAACTGAGGGCATATATTTGAAGTGTGTGACTCGTAGGAGCAAATACCACATGCCTGTATTAATTTAACTAGAGGAACGTGATTCAATGCAATCTGCTTTAAGAATTCTATAAGTTCATCGAACTTCTTTTCCACCCTACTATTCTCAACCGAAGAGACTTCACCCACTTGATGGGTACTACTACTAGCTCTAGACCTAAACTGATGAGAGTTCTGTGCCATATTCTCAATTAAAGTTCTAGCTATAACTGGAGTCTTGTCAACTAAGGCACCCCTATTAGCAGCATCAATCATGCTCCTCTCCATAGCTAGCAGTCCCTCATAGAAGTACTGAATGAAAAGCTGCTTTGAAATCTAATGTTAAGGATAGCTGGCACACAATCTTTTAAACCTCTCCCAGTACTCATAGAGAGACTCACCTTGCAGTTGTTGAATGCCATAAATATCCTTTCTAATGGCAATTACTTTGGAAGCTGGGAAGAATTTTCTCTAAAAGGATGTGCTTCATGCTCGCCTAGCTGTTAACTATTCCATAGGGGATGTAAAAGAACTAATCCTTAGCAGCTCCTTCAAAGGAGAACGGGAAGGCCCTTAGTTTGATTTGGTCTTCCGGTACCCCCTAAGGCTTTGTTGTCACACAAATCACATGAAATTGCTTGAGGTGTTTGTGTGGGTCTTCCCCAAATAACCCATGGAACTTAGGCAAGTGGTACAAGAGTCCCGATTTAAGCTCAAAGTCACCTCCATGGTCAGGATAAATGAACCCAATGGTTCGTAATTCAAGTCTTGGGTAGTGAGCTCCTTCAAGGTCTTGTTATTTTCAGCCATGTTCCTTGAAACACTAGCAATGGGATTAGAAGGTTTAGGAGAATAAAAAAATTATTTAATTCCCAGGTTGTATAAGAAGAAGAGGGGTTGTCTGGTAATCTAATTCTTTCCCCACTTCCTTCTTAGGCCTTTTAGCAGTTTTCTCAATCTCCGGATTAATTGGATGTGCTTCATGCTCGCCTAGCTGTTAACTATTCCATAGGGGATGTAAAAGAACTAATCCTTAGCAGCTCCTTCAAAGGAGAACGGGAAGGCCCTTAGTTTGATTTGGTCTTCCGTTACCCCCTAAGGCTTTGTGGTCACACAAATCACATGAAATTGCTTGAGGTGTTTGTGTGGGTCTTCCCCAAATAACCCATGGAACTTAGGCAAGTGGTACAAGAGTCCCGATTTAAGCTCAAAGTCACCTCCATGGTCAGGATAAATGAACCCAATGGTTCGTAATTCAAGTCTTGGGTAGTGAGCTCCTTCAAGGTCTTGTTATTTTCAGCCATGTTCCTTGAAACACTAGCAATGGGATTAGAAGGTTTAGGAGAATAAAAAAATTATTTAATTCCCAGGTTGTATAAGAAGAAGAGGGGTTGTCTGGTAATCTAATTATTTGCCCCACTTCCTTCTTAAGCCTTTTAGCAGTTTTCTCAATCTCCGGATTAATTGGATGTGCTTCATGCTCGCCTAGCTGTTAACTATTCCATAGGGGATGTAAAAGAACTAATCCTTAGCAGCTCCTTCAAAGGAGAACGGGAAGGCCCTTAGTTTGATTTGGTCTTCTGTTACCCCCTAAGGCTTTGTTGTCACACAAATCACATGAAATTGCTTGAGGTGTTTGTGTGGGTCTTCCCCAGATAACCCATGGAACTTAGGCAAGTGGTACAAGAGTCCCGATTTAAGCTCAAAGTCACCTCCATGGTCAGGATAAATGAACCCAATGGTTCGTAATTCAAGTCTTGGGTAGTGAGCTCCTTCAAGGTCTTGTTATTTTCAGCCATGTTCCTTGAAACACTAGCAATGGGATTAGAAGGTTTAGGAGAATAAAAAAATTATTTAATTCCCAGGTTGTATAAGAAGAAGAGGGGTTGTCTGGTAATCTAATTCTTTCCCCCACTTCCTTCTTAAGCCTTTTAGCAGTTTTCTCAATCTCCGGATTAATTGGAGGTATAGGAAAATTAGAAAATGAGCGAGTCAGAATATTCAATTACACCAAAAAATGGAGTTATATTGCAAGTGGCTCAATAAAGCATACCAAAGTCGTGTGGTAACACTGAAGCAAACTCACTTATGACCGTTATTGCAGTCAGGGACTGCTATGGCAGTCTGGATTGCGTTTAAAATGCCCACAATGCTAAAAAAATCTCATTCTATTAACCGTTATAGCAGTTCCCCTAATGCTAAAAAATCCCATTCTGTCAACTGCTATAACGGTCTTGGCCTCAAACTCTAAATTTCCATCCACGTTGCTTTCATCTTGAGAGGGTCCTGAGTTCCTTTCCTTACTATGGCACACTAATGGGGGGTCTCTGTTGCTCAACAACGCTTACACAAGAGGTTAAAAGCACTCGCAACTTCCAAATATAATTATTTACTTCAAAATGGTGCTAATAACCATGAAATTACTCAACGATGCAAAATGAGGAGAAAGTACAAACTCACCAATTAAGCATCAATTAACTATAATTCAATTTGAAAAATATTTAGAGTTAGGATGGAAATGGGTGCATAAATGCAACCCATCATCCAGCCATTTCGATTTATTAAAAAAAATGTGATCATGCATTATACACCAAAAATTCATTTTCGAAGTTAAAAATCATCCTTCCAAAGTGGGTTTATTTTAACATTCAATCACTTAGTACACATATATCATAAGGCTCATGATTATTGTAAATAATTCTAAAAAAATAATTCAATGTGATATGAGCATGCATATGCTAAAATACAATTATTTTTAGTGATATTATATTTGCATGCCCTTGATATGTCGAAGGGGGTTCTCATATACATCTTCCCCACTACATTTGCCCTTAACATATCGAAGAGGATCTCTAGTTTTACTTGTGACCTTAGAACTCAATTCCATGCATTTTTCTCTTTTCATCAACAAAGGGAAGACTTAGTTCATACCAAATGGTATCAGTGGATAACACCACACATGGGTAATAGACTGCTTATCAGGATTGAGCTTATTCCTGTATGTGATCATCAGACTTCATTTTTCCTTTTCCGAATCTCACATATATCTATTCCTAACCAATACGTTTATCGACTCATAATATCTTTGGGAAAGTTCCTCTTTTTGGTTTCCCCTTTATTCAACATAAGTCTTGTTTCTATTTGGCCTATATGTCAAAACATGCATAATTGGAGTTCATACATTCACTGTTGTCACATATATGCATCATTTACTTTTCTTTTTTCCAAATGCATGCATGAATCACATATCAGCATTCATTCCTAAGTAATTTCAATAATTTTCTATAGTAAAAAAATCAGGCAAATTCAGAGCTTCAGAATTGGCTGCCCAAATAATAAACATAACAGTCTTTGCTTTTTATTTTTTAAAAATAGTAAAATTGCTCAACATGACTAAAAAAAGATATTGAAGACACCTTAACATGTTAGCTTCATCATATAAAATTTTAAGCTGAAAAAGATATTAATACCTTAAAAAAATCATGAACTATATCTTGTCTATGAAAATTCAAAAGTTTTAGCAACATAGTTCTCAACTTATTTTGTCAAAAAGGTTTTCTAATATCATCCAGTCACTCCACCAAATTAAACATATCAAGTTCTATCATGCACACACACACACATACACACACACACACACACACACACACACACATATATTAAAACCAAAAATATCAAGCCCAACCATTCAATAACTTACAAAGAAAATTTTGAGAAAGAAAGAGGCTGAAAAACCCTTCTTGTAAAGCTTTAGGGCTTCTAACTCCTAAGAATCTTCTAGAGATGGTTCCTTTCACCAATAGCTCTTCAAATCAACTCCAAATCCTTCCTTTAATAATGGGTCATGAGATCTCAAAGTTAAAAATGGTCATGGATTCAAATTCTAAGCAGTTGGTTTGGTATATTGTGATGAGTAGAACAAGCTTTATGAAGGAGATTTGGGGTTTTGGTGACTATAAACTAGGGTTTTGGGGATTTGAAGTTAACATTTTAGAGAAAACAACAATGGAAGTTGTATTTCTACTTCTTGGCCAAATTTGGGTGATAATGGAGTGAGAAGGTTAGTATGTTATACTTATCTTAAGTTCGGTGGTAGTATTTTTCTAATTTCAAGCTTTTCTTTCTTTCATTTTGGAAGAGAAGTGATATGAATCACTGGGATTGATTTCTTAGTCAAAGAATGGATCTTGGACATCCATTAGGCTCAAGATAAGTGGATCACTTTAACTTATTGAGCAAGTTACCTTTTAGGTGTCAAAATCGCATACCAAAATTTTACTAAACGAATGAGATATTGGCCCTAGGATAAAATTATAATAGATGAAAGGCCAAAATTGAAACTTGCTTAGCAAGTTTTAAACAATCCTATCCACTTGGCATAATGTGATTGAAAGAGGTTACTTGGCCACCAAATAACTTTTATGATGTTAAAAATCACACATCAAAGCTTTACCAAATGGGTAAAACACCATACCCAGAAAACTTAAAATTTCTTTATGTGGGCTCCAAGCCTAATACTATATCTTAGTCCTCGGGTCTAGTTTCCCTTAGCCCTGAACACCTTTTGCCCTAATTCCAAAGTTACTATTCATCAAAGGGCCTAGAAATCACTATTTACACCTGGCTCGAACTTTTTTTTCAAGTCATCCATTGGGTCATTCTCATCATTGCTAAGATTATCAAATTTTTGAAATTATCAGTAGTAAATTTCAAATTAATTTATGAATAAACTTTGGGGTGTTATATTATTCCATTAATCTATTTTTTGTTGTCTTCGTAATAATAAGTTTTTTGTTCCTTTACTATCTAACATAGTCTTATGAGTAAATTTGTTTTTGAGAATAAAACTTACAGGACTCTTGATATACTTCAGATATGATATATTGCTAACGATGTAACATATCATGTTACAACCTTATGTAGATCACTAATATAATTCATATGATGCAACACCTCACATTACAACCTTATATCACTGACATAGTTCACAAATCATAGAGCATGCTATTCCCAGTACATCACTTTCATCACAATTTGATTCCATGAGCTTACAATCAGGCAATTACTGTAACATAAATCTTATTTATTATTTTTGTAAGCTTCCTTTCCTCATATGAATTTTTAATATTTGTTTAGGAAATCTTATGATTATTCCTTGATATATGTTTTTAATAGTTCTATTTCTCATACTTTTATTATGATATTTCCTTGAAATCTCCTAAATTCTTATGAGATTTTTCTCTTCAAAATCTCTTAAATCCTTATGAGATTTTACTCTTCAAAAAGCTCCTCGGACTCCTTACTTGATAATTCTAATAATTTTCAAGGAACTAAACCAAGTGTCTTACTTGGACTTAAATACTTTTTCTTCTATAAATCAAAATCTCATTTTTGTTTATGGAACTTTATTGGCATATTTCAAAGGTACTAATAATTAAGAATTTTTAAAATTCTTTCTAATTATATTCTTGTATAATTTCTATGTATTTGATTCTTTTCAATGAACTAAAACTACTTATTTTGTTTCTTAAATGTAATATTTAACTTAATCTAAGTATTTGTCTCTTAACTAAATACTAACATAATCCCAAGCATTAGATTAACACATCATAATTTATTTTTCTCCTGTTCTACATATAGCTGAAATGTCCTTCCCAATTTCATAAAAAATATACTTCATTTACTTAGTTAAATTTCTTACATTAATTCAAAGGATTCATAAGACTTTTACTTATGGCTTCTTTTATACCTATCAAGCTCATATGTATACATATAGGAATTAAATTTCAAGCTTCATAAAAAAATTTTAAACATATCTCAAAGAGTTCATATTAGCAAGAATAGCCAAACAATCACCAAGCTTAAGACATCGATTTTTCCTTCCCTCTAAATTTTTTGTTGATTCTTTCTCTAGCCTTTCCTTCCTTAATTAGAGTGTCAAACTCATTTTCCAGTTGTTATATATATTGTTAGTTGAACATGTTTGAATAGAAAAAAGAAGATTTTGGCTTAAGTTTGATGTAGAGAAAGTATTGCTAAACTAGTTTAAGTGTAAAGGTTAGAGTAGTCTTTAACATTTTGGTGAGATTTTGGTATCTTAGAATTGAAAATAGAGATAGTGGATGAGGGAGAGAAGGTGGTGTGAATGCTGCCAACAAGAGAAGGAAAAATGTGACACTTTTCTAATTATTTTGGTTTATATGATAGAGTATTAATTGGAGAAAAAAGTAATAAGTGGATAACTATAAATGTTTTTGTATCAATTTGTCTTGTATTTGTGTTAGAAATGTCTATATTCATTTGATTGTTTTCAGTGAAAATTATCTGAGGTTTGATAATATCATTTAATTGAATAATTTCAGTGTTTCAGTGTATTGGTTATTACCTTTTTGATACCCAATTAACACCTAAATAACTTTATCGGGTTTAAAAATACCCATTTAACCTTATCTTTCTTTTCATATATATCCTTATACTATTTATAGGGTTTCATCCTTAATTCCTTGTTAAAATATTGTTATTTTGAATTTTAATAATATTTAATTAATTTTCATTTTTTTTTGTGAAATCATCAAACTCATATGATTATAACTGTCTGTCAAAAATTTTAAAACCCCATATATATAGTTAGTTCACATTTAATCATTTTATCCTAATTAATAGTATCGAAAAATGACTCGTTACATTTTGAACCGCAAAAACTTGTAAGGCACAAAAACATGAGCCCATATACAGAGAACATATATATCAAACGACAATACTCCATACTCAAGACATAAATGTGTAATGCAAAACATGACTTCCTTGATACAATATAGAACAAAGCACGTCATTTGAGACAATAATCAACTTATCAAATTGTGCTTTGTCTCGTAACTCTTTGGCTTCCACTTGCTACTAATTAAACATCCTTGGAACAATCCAACCTCTCCTGACCTTCCCTACAACATTATTATCCACATGAGCACCTTCACTCAACCAAGACCAAAAGATGTCTTCAAAATGTAGAAAGTATTTAATGATCCAATGCAAAGGGAAGGACAAAAGCACACACAACCAAAGAAGACAAATAATAGTCAGAGGAAACCGCCACAAACCAAGCAAGCCATCGAAATAGCAATCAAAAGGATGCATGATGTTCAAAATGAACACAAAATAAAAGTTGGTAGGAAATTATTGTTTCATTATTACTATATATGTTTGTGTATATATGTGTGTGTGTAGGTTTAATAATGCATGATATCACTATTTGTTCACATGATTCCAAGACACGAGAACATTATTCCACCATGGTTGCTTTTCCTAACACAACCATAAAAAAATTTCTAAACCCAAGAAACTAATCAATCATGATTAATAATAATAATAATACTAATAAAAAGATAGAAAGGGAACTGAGGCATATACCAATTTTCATTTTTCATCATGATTAATAGAACAACTGCAATAGTTAACAATTGTAATAGTAGAATTGGCAATTTCCATAACCCTCTACAACATATACTAACTCCTATTACTAAGAGAAATTTTGTTACGAGGAAAATTGTGTTATAGGTTCTCCATAGACATCGCCATAAGGCTTAACAGTCTTTTGTCGCCTACTGGAAAACATGAACTAGCATATCCACAAACTAGTAAGCTAACCTATGCAACAAACAATGGTGGCTCTAATGAGATGGTCTTCTTCACCGCCAAGGGGCGTGCCACTTCCTTGTTTCTTCCGTGACACCACATCTTAGTTGGCCATAACCCATGGCATCTTTTCCTGCCATGCACCGCTACCCTTAGTCAATGATGCCATTTGTTCATTATACCTTGCTAGTACACCAATATATGCCACTGCACGCTGCCATGGAGAATCCAGGTGTAGTCCTTTTGTAACAACCTCCTACATACAACATCATCCTTAAGTCATGACCTCAGACTTGAGAGTTATTACTTATAAATTAGCAGACCTTACCTAAGTATTGATAATGTATTAGAGCTAGTCGATCAATAACTTGTGTGTAATTTTATTAAAATACATAAAAAGAGACAAAGTATTTATTTAATGCAAAGTCAAATATAAGAGGAAGTTCTTCTAAGAGCTTTAATGTACATCTCTTCTTAAATATTGCAAACATAAGCATATTCAAGTGAAAACTAATAGTAGTATTTGGCCAATGAGCTATTACAAAACATGAAGTTCCATGAACGCGGCTTTATCGTACTCTTGAGTAATCTGTATACGACATGGAAATAAACAATAATAGGGGTTAGAATTATAAAATTCTCAGTTGGGTATCCCCAAACACACAATTATAAATGTAATCATCATCATCCTAGCCACTTCAGTTTGTTAGAAAAATGATATGATCATGTATTACATTATAAAGATTCATTTTTAAAGTTCAAAATATCTTTCTACAGTGGGTTTCTTTTAGCATTTAAACACTTAATTCACATATATCACAATGCTCAAACACATACTAAATAATTTTAAACAAGTAATTAAATATGATATGAGTATACATATGCTAAATGTAGTGATCTTTACTAAAATTATCTTCACTTGCCCTTGATATGCCAAAGGGGATCTCATAGATATATTTCTCATTTTCATACATGCTTGACATATCAAAAGGGATCTCATATTTCTCTTGTTGCCATATAACTAAATTTGTGCATTTTTTTCTTTTCATTGACATAGAAAAGACTTAATTTATGCCAAATGGCATCAGTTGTAACACTACACATGGGTAATAGACTACTTATCTGGATTGAGCTAATTCCTATATATGATCATCAGACTTTATTTTTTCCTTTTCTGAATCTCACACATATCTATTCCTAGCCGATATGTCTACTGACTCATAATATCTCTAGGGAGTTCATCTTTTTAAATTCCCCTTCATTCAACATAAGTTTTGTTTCTATTTTGCCTAGATGTCAACACATGCACAAGTGAAGTTCATACACTTTCTTCTGTTACATATATGCATACTTTGTTTTTCTTTTTCCAAATGCATCATGAATCATGTATAGACATTCATTCACAAGTAATTTTAATCATGCCTCATAAACTGATCTTTACTTCTTCTAGCATGCATATATATATCACAATCAAGTATTCATGTCATACTAGAACCAAATGCCATTATATCATTAATTAGAGATATCTGCACATTTTTAGCTCAGCAGGCAAATTTCATATCCAATTAATACATTTAGTTCACATGCCAAACTATGTCAAACAGAGCTACAAAAATTATCCAATTTGATGTATCCAAAAGTTCCTATAAAAATTTTAGGGCAAAATAAGCTCTCTAGCTATGTTAAGAAAATTATAAAAATTCGATGGTTAGAAACCACCTATTTACATCCAAAAGACAGAATTCCTAATTTTATTACCATATAAAAAAAATATGGAATCTTAATTTAGGGTTGGACTTCAAGATCCTCAACACCCTATAAAATTTTTAAGTTAAAATTCGATCATTTTCTATAGTAACAAAATTAGACAATTTCAAAGCTTCAAAATTGGCTGTTAAGACAACAACCATAACAGTCTCATTTTTTATTTTTCAAAAACAGTAAAAGGGCTCAAAATTACTCAAGAAAAAAAAATTGAAAACACCTTAACATATTATCCTCATCACACAAACATTTCAGCTAAAAAAGATATCTACAAATACTTAAGAAAAATCATGGACCATAATTTGTCTGTGAAAATCCGAGAATTCTAGCAATATAGTTCTCAACTTATTTTGCCAAAAAGGGTTTTCTAGCATCATCCAATCACTACGCTCAAGTAGACACTTCAATATCTATATATTATCAACCAATACGACAAAAAATATCAAATTAATTAGTAACCGAGTTGTAGAAACAAATTTTAAATAGAAAAAAGTACAAAAGTTCTACTGGTGAAGATTTGGGACTTCTAACTCCAAAGGATATTCTAGAAATAGTTCGGTTCACCACTAGCTCTCCAAACAAACTCTAAATCCTTCCTATAATAGTGGGTTATGATATCTCAAGGTGGATAATGGAAAGGATTCAAAATTCAAATTAGTTGGTTTGGTAGATTTTGACGAGTAGAACAAGTTTTATGAAGGAAGCTTGAGGTTTTTTTAATTTTAGGCTAGGGTTTTGGAGGTTTGAAACTTGTTTAAGGTTGTTTGAGAAAAGAAGAATGCAGGGCTGTAATGGTTCTTGCTTTGGCTGAAAATGACAAGGGTGAAGTGGTAAGGTTGGTGGTTTGTGTTTATCTTAGTTTAGATGTAGTAATTATGTAGCCAAAGTATGAATCTCTTTCTTTTAAAAAGAAAATAATGATGGATGGCTAGGATTTGATTTTTTTATCACAGAATTAAGCATAGCCATCCCATTGGTTCAACATAAGTGGCTAATTGTAACTTGGTGAGCAAGTTAGTTTTTTAGTATTAAAATCATATATTGAAATTTCACCAAACGGATGAGATATTGGCCCTTGGGTAAAATTATAATAAATGAAATGTCAAGATTAAAACTTGATCCTTGCCATCCACTTGCCAAGATATGATTGGTAGAGGTTACTTGACCATTAAGTAACTTTCATTTTGTTAAAAATCACACAACTTTACTGAACGTGTAAAATATTATACCCAGGAAAACTAAAAATACCTTTTCATGGGTCCCATGTCTAATATTTTATCTCGGTCCTCGGGTCTAGTTCCTCTAGCCTCGTGCACCCTTGGCCTTGGTTCCAAAGTTACTATTCATCTATTGGCCCGAAAATCACTATTCATGGTTGGCTATTAATTTCTATTAATTTTTTTTCAACTCGTCCATCGGGATGTCCTCATCATTGCTAAGTTTGTTATATTTTTAAATTCTTACTAATAAAGTTTAAATTAATTTTTGAATAAATTTTAGGGTGTTAAACCTTTTCCGAGCAACCCCCATGGATGTTATGCAGCTGTATACATACAAGGAAGGAAGAATGTAGGGTTTTAGAACAAATTGGGCCATTGGATCATAAGTTTAAACCTAACCATAAAAAAAAAGTCACTTTGCTGAAAAATGAAAAATGGCAGAGCATAAGGTATTGAACCATTGTCCTCAAGCTTCCAAGTAGCATACACTACCACTCTTCCACAAACCTAGCATATGATTCCTACTACATAGTTTTACATATCTCCATAACTACTTGTTATTGGTGCTAGCACAGAATATCAGTAATATCACATACTCTCCACACATCTTATTTTGCTAGATGCCAGGCATGTTTACAATGAACTAAAATCTAAAAAATTATTTTAATATGAATATATTTCAAAAGCCATATTTCATCTTCATAATCAATTAACTTTGATGTGAAGATTTTTTAATTGCTAGATCTAAAAGATCTTTTAGATACTAAGCATATCCTATTCTTCAAAAAATCAAATATTCTTTATATGCTATCATTCATAGAATCAATTAAAAGATTTATTGGGTGCTAGACATACCTCCTTCTCCTAATCAATTTATATGAATAATTATTATTATCTTGTTTTTATGACCAATTAACTTTGAGATAAATATTCTTAGATGCCAAGTATAATCCCTAATAGGCCAAGCTCTATCGTTACCTCTGGCCAAGTTATTTCATCATTTCCTTGTTGAAACCTAACAAGATATGTTTTTATCAGTCTCATAACTCATTTATTTGTAATTTGAAGATTTTAAACATCCTAGATACATCTCCATCAATCAATATCTTATTCTCAAACGAAAATTATTTCAATTTGCATACAGAATATACCTCCATCTTAGAATTAAAGTGATTTGCAGATGTCTTGGATGCTAAGCCAACCTCTACCTCAGAATCAACACGTTTTACTTAGATGATTTTTATTAGGTGCCATAATACTATATTACACCTGCTTACAAGATTTACATTCTACATAACTATATATGATTTGTTCCTAGAGAACAAACAAGACTGATGGTTCTCAAGCCCATCTCCCGAGCTACCTTTGACAGACTAAGATATGGAAACTAGGCCATCCTTGAAACTACATCCAAGCTACCCCAGAGTACAACCAAAGACTGATCAGTCCTCAGCACCGACAGGTAGAAGCCGAGCCATCTTTGGACTCATGTTTAGAACTGTCCTCAGAGCATAAACTCCAGAACGGCAATATCTTTGCCATGGCAACCAAGTCTTGTAGGGAAACAACAAATTCCTATGACCATGTCTTGTAGAGCATCTATCAAGTTTAAAAAGTTGTATAAGGGTTATAAAACCTACCTTTAACTAGCATCCAACTTTGTATTCAACTACTCAACTCAAACAAACTCAATCTACAACATCACTAGTTAATCATAACTTGGAAATACAAAAGTAAACTAGATAGATCGAGCTCTCACAAAGACTTTAGTTTGTTCTCACGTAGATAGATCGAGCTCTCACCATGACTTTGGTTCGCTACAACACAGCTAAATTGAGCTTTCATAGTGACTTTTGTTCTCTCCCACATAGCTAGGTCAAGCTCTCCTAATGACTTTGGTTCACTCTTACACATCTAGGTCGACCTATCATGATGACTTCGGTTTCCTCCCATGCATTAAGTGAAACTCATACCATGACTACGATGTGTCCTCATGACTCCAACACACTCTCATACAACCAAGTCAAAGTATAACACTCCCTAAGACACCAATTCCCTCATATTTGGGTCTTATGTAAAAGAAGGAGCCACATAACGCACTGCAAGCCAATGACGAGCTTATCCCAAGCCAATGATGATTTGCCAAGATTAGGGATCAAAGGCCCATTAGTTAAGCACTATCTAAAGCCCTAAGTCAAAAAATTGACTAGGTGTTGTGTTGTTTTCAACCTAGTCTCAATTGAACTAAAGGTCGGTGACCTGACTGATGCTTTACTATACCTGAACTAACTCAAGATATAGATCTTAAGTCCACGAGTCGGCTAAGAATTTGAAACAGATCACCGAACCCTAAGTCCAAATTCGACCAGGCACCTCAAGCTTCATAAATCACGAGTTACAATCCTAACTAGGTATCGTGCCATTCCCTGCTGCCTCTTGATCAACATGAGCCTTGAGTCTATATTCTCACAAGCACTCTGCCTTTTTAGGCCAAATCTCTAGACAAGTGCTGGCAGCCTTCACACCAAGCATTCCACTTTCTCAGTTAGCTCCAATATGACCAAGACGGGTTCAAACCTACAAAGACCCTGATTATCTTAAGATTAGGTCTTGAAGAAGTCAAAATTTGAAAAACCGACAAACAAGATATACAACTTAGGCTATCAACCAACCTCACATCCTTGTTTAATGATTACTCAAACTAAGTGGACTTAATCTAAACATCACTTGCACCAAATTGACTAAACTAAGACATAACTCTATTATAGCCAAAACCAAAGCATATTGAACATAAGACATCTCGAACCAAGTCTTAAGTTAGCAACATGACTCAAAACTCTATGGCTTTTATCATATATGTAAGTTAGCAACACAACATAGAACTCTATAGCCCTTATCCAAGCCCTAAGTCGATAACTAGACTAGGCTATCCACCATGATGATTGAGTTATAAAAGCCCGAGGACTAGGCTTACAACTAATTGAAAATAAGCACTGAAACTGCAATATTGTCGAAGTTGACAACAAGATCTCATTTGCAAAGAACCGACCACTCTACTTCTGGCTTCACCAAAAGATTGGTAAGCATATAAGTGATCTCCCTCCTCCCATGGCACAGTCCTATACACCTATGCAAAGAAAGGATTTAGAAAATCTTTAAGCATGCAAGTTGAAGAAAGATAACATGCTCAAGCAACAAAAAGATTAGACATCAAGCTCGAAATAAAAGTCCTGGTATGCCTCCCTACTAGGCACTCTACTATTCCTAGTCAAGTTTCTACATAAGTCTTGAGTTAGTATCCTAAGTAGGCACTTTGTCGTTCATGGCTAAGTTCTAATAAAGGAAATTTGATATCCTAACTAGACAACTCATTATCCCTGACCGAATTCAATGACGGGGGCTTAATTTCATATCTAAATAGGTAGATCTTGTCAATTGAGAGATTCCTGGAAAAATCTTCAAGCTTACAAGTGAAGAGAAAAAGGAACATAAAACTCTACGTGCGACCTACAAATTACAACCAAAGCAAGATCTTGGAGTAATTGATGAACCGGGGGCTTTAATCGCCCGTTGACACAAACAAGAATGTGTCACATGACTAAACACTCATCTGACGTACAATAAGTGAACATCTATGACTAGTACTAATTCATAGTCAAAGGCACACATTCGAGAGATCTCTATGTACTCAATGCATAGTTTGTAGCCAATTACCAAACTTAAGAGTTTCACAAATCATACTAAATGTACAGGCTAATATCTCACCTCAATTAGTACAAGCTTGGGCCTTGACTCACTCAAGTTGGCCTTAAACAACTACAAGGCCATTTGAAATGGACATAGAAATTGGTTCAGGAAAAGAGAGTAATATGAGCACGATTGTAAAATAGAGAGCTTACCTAAGCAATGGCTGGGGGCTCATCACTTTGATCTAATGGCTTACGATAGCAGAAAAAATGTATCACCACCATGCTTATGTGATCAGGCAACTCAAGCTCGACGTATAGTCGTTTGAACTCATTGCCTGGCCTATGACTAAAACCAAGAGATTTGAACCACCCACTTCATCCAACTATTGGGGGCTAGTCACTTCAATGCAAAGTTGGCATATAAGCAACTATTGCCACTCAAATGTTGAGGTAATTATCCTTCATTCAAAATGTGCCACATGTCATAACACAATCTCCTATAGACCATTATTACAACAATTGAAAAAGGTGCACCGATCTGGACACATTCGGTTAACCTATTCGAGCTTGACAAGTAGTCCTTAGCAGAAACTCTTTGGTAATGACACCTTAGCACCAGCTACTCGGCCTATGACCAAGCTTGGGGGCTATATACTAAACTAGACCCAATACCTCGGCCTACTCACAGAGAACTCAACCAAGGGGTCCCACAGATTGCCCATGTGGCATAGTGGCCCCTAAAGATTCTCCACCATTTTAGACTGTGATATCTCCTAGATTGACTACTAGATTGTATTGGATCTCCTATTATCTCATCATATCTCCAATATTATATCATATCTCCTACAAATGCAGAATATATCTACTATATACTAAATCCTATGAATATTTCCCTTATTCAGGGAAGATTATCTCCTAACTTATCACTGGGTCATCTCTCACTATATAATGGGCTTAACACCCCCAAGTATAACAATCTTAATACATGTTACTCATTTACCATTCTATGCCTTATTCATTGGTTGACTTGAGCCTCGAAGCATCTTTGCTGGTACCTACCCCTTGCTCACATGAACGATTAGAGGAACTATGCCGTTACCGATTTTCGAGGTAAAAATATAGTTATAATTTAATAGTTGAATATAACCATATTCTACAAAATGTTATTGAATGTTCAAATGTGTCAGGTTTTATAGCAGTATAGATCCTTTCTATAATTAAAATCTAACAAAGAATGAGCAACAAAAAACATCAATGTTATTTTTAATAATCTTATAATTTTGTCAATAAATGAAATAACACCGTACATTGATCCTAGAGAAATTGAAACCCGAATTAAATCTACAATGTCTAAGGAAGTGAGGATGTCATGTCAACATTTTTAGTAGGGCTGACAAACGAGTCAAACTACCTCGACCTGCCACATATTGACCCAAAATTAGGGCGAGATGGATCAACCTGTTTTACTAATATGGGTTGCACATACCAACCTACCCCATTTTAGAAAAGGTTGGAAGGTTGATCCACAAAAAGAGTTTTAAAATTTTTAAAACTTTTTTTTAATAAATTTGTTGATATAAAAATTTTACAAATAATGAAAAATCTAAAAACAACAAATATCATCAATATAAACTAAAAAAAATAGTAGATCATCAAATAAAAAAAGGTGCCAAAATATGCATGAAATCGATATATGAACAAATGAACAAGAGATCTCAAATGTTAATAATATTAAAATACAATATAATAGAAAACAAGAATAAGAAGATACAAGTTTTCATTAAGAAAAAAAGAAAAAGAAAATGTAATTTCACCGAAAAAGAGTGTTCAAAATCAAACAATAATTTTCATCTTGGGCACAATTTGTTAAAAAAGGGCAACCCGGTTGGCCAACTTGGCCCGACTCACTTTAGCTCGCATGTTAAGCCTGGGGGATCAGATGGCTGAAAACATTTTAGCAGGGTTGAAAATATCATCCCGCCTCATAAAAATTGTTGGTTGGTGAGTCAATCCAACATTTCAGTTAATTGTGTGATAGAACACTTACTTCAGGATTAAATTAAAATGATTTAAAGTAAATTAAAGATAAGAGATGAAAAAATTGTCTATTTCATCTGAAAGAAATTAGCAAGGCATTTTCCTTGTCTTGGATAGCCCCCAAATAGAATTGGATCCTCTAAAGTTAAAGTAAAGTGATGGGACTTTACTCCTAGATCAATAAAATTATAAGTGGGTCTTTTTTCACTCTATTGATTTAAGATGAAATTACTCACTTTATTCACTAAAGTAAGATACTCACTTTATAGTATCCAAATCCTCCACAAACATCAATACATCGACAAAGACTGAAATTCTAACAATATGTCCATTCTGAATTATTAATGTCCTTTTATCTATGTTATACGAATTATGAAATTAAAGTATGACTGTCAATTTACTCTCCTAACAATTAGCTTGAACAATAATGGATTTTTATAACCATAAATTATAGGGTATTGGTTAAGGATTCTAAAAAAATAAATTTTATATTAAAAATGTATTTTTCAAATATTTAAAGTTGGGGATCCATTGAAAGTTTACAAACTTATCTTCTTTCTTTCTTTTTTTTTTTTTTAATTCTTAATCAGTGTCCTTAGTGTAGGACATTGGTTTGAAAAAACAATTATAATTTATAGCATTTAAAAACTATTCAAACGATGTGAGTAATGTTGTGAATAATTTTTTTATGCATATCAATTAAGATGATGCAGGAAGATTCATGCATTGTGAATAGAATTTTAAATTAAAAGAATTTTCGAGTTATTTGTTAAGATGTACTATCGACAAAGCAATTAGAGTCAACTCCACATGACATCGTAGATTTCATCTGAACTCATCAAAGAAGCATCCAATGCCCATGCATGAACATCCGTCTCTGTGAAATACATCAACGACAAAGTGCATGAATCATATGTAGGACAAAAATCCTTTTGCTACCTTTCTTTTTTGAGTATTATTCAAAGAAATATCATTAAATTTAATTTCGAAAACAACTTCAACAGCCTTCATTTTCAGAAAAATTAATATTAACATTAAGTCTAGTTCCTATCGATTTTTGCATCGGATAGATTAGACCCTAAGAAAAATAAATTTACAATTTAGTCCTTACATTTTAAAATATCACACAATTCGGTCTCTCCCTCGAATCTTTCAATTGAAATACTATGACACTATAGAGACAGTACCTGTGCATTGCAGGACATTTTAATATTTTGTGATAATTACTGTTAATAAAAATATTTTCAAAATAAAGTTGTGATATTAATAAGAGTTAGATATAGTAAAAATTATTGATTTTTTTGTTTGATTGTTCTATGAAATAAATCTGTTTGAATGTGCTTAATTGGAGAAATAGTACTTGATTTGATAACGAGTGCTTTCAATTATTTTTACTTATTTGTTTGTACTTCTTAAAAAAAGAAAATTTCAACAAAAAAACATAACTATGACATGAAGAATGAAGTCAATTATGCTATTAAAAGATTGTTCTTGACAATTTTTAGAGTGACAAAAGATGTGTACTCATCTTACCTTCTAAACCTTAGTCAATGCTGAATATTGAAAAAAAAAAAAAAAGCCTTAAATGTATATCTAGTCCTAATAATTATAACCAATAGTGATTTCAATCACTCCCGTAGGTTCTAAAATAATTTTTTTAAAAAAAGCTTATACTTATTGAGATAAAGCTACGTTACTTAATATATAAAAGGCATTATAATCGGTGGCATAATTTAGCAGAGCTCGAGGGGGAAGCTCCCCCTTTATCAAAACTATATCTGTGTGTGGGTGTGTGTGATTATTATAGAAAAAATCCACTAATATAGTTCAAGCTAAGACTCCATTTTTTTTTCCATTAACTTGTGAGGGGAAAAATAAAGCACACTAAAACTTTTTCTTTGTTCAATGTCTTGTTTAATTCCAACGTATTTTATTTGCGTATATATATATTTTAAAATTTATTTATTTAATATTTTGATAAATGATAAATTTATCTAATTAGTGTGTATAAAAATTATCTTAATTTAAAATATGTCTTACTAGAATTGTTATTGAATATTGTGTAAATTATAACTCATACCATTGTAAGTGTAATTTAAAATTAGAAGAATTGATTGTTAGGAAAATAATAAGATATATCATAACTCATTGTCCTCGCTACATACCTTTTTAGTCATCTTCTACCACTAATTATAATCTTAATTAATTAAATAATTTAAAATTAAATAAGAAAAAAATGCATATTACCTTCCCCAAACCACTATATCTCTAAAATTACAAAAATATGTAAATTGACATTTAAAATTTATCAAATGAGAATTTTAGTCTTTTGTCTTTTGTGAGAAGAAAATAAGTGTATTATATCCCTTGAACTTTAGTTGATATACAAATCAAAATCCTAAACTTTCTTGAATGTTTACTATTTACATTAATAGTCGATAAAAAAAATTATTAAATGGATTGATTTGCACAGTTAATAAATAGGGTAGATGTTGATTTCCATGTTTTGAAAATTTTAGAAATGAAGTACGCATAACTTATATTTCAAGGGTAAATTGCTATTGTCTCTCAAAACATTTTATTTCTTTGATTTAAACATAAAATTAACTCTCAAAATAAAAATCATATAAGCTATGTTATTATGAGCTATAAAATTAATATAATAATTAAGACTTTAACTTTATAAAATTGGATAATAAAGGACGAACATTCTTGTAATAAACAAGATAAAGTATTACACAAAATTAACTATTTTTAGAATATTATGTTCACTTCTTTCTTTAAACTTGATCACTAAATAATTAAATGTAAAAAATATTTTTGATTAAAAAATCAATTTACCTTTTTTTAATTCTTAAAATGAAATTATAAAAATTTTGATATCATGACCTAAAAGATAGATGTATATTTAAATTTTGTTCTATTTAACTTAGAAAAATAAAAGATAATTATTGATATACAATTAAATTATTACAAATTACAGTGAGTTTTTCTTTAAATGGGAGAGTGAGTTTTAACTATAAAATAAATTATCATTTGAATCATACAGCAATTGTAAATTAAAATAAATTTTTAACTCGTTAACCGTTGTCTCAATTTAGTACGAGTCTCGCCTTCAAGAACTCCTGATAAGGGAAAAGTTGCTCATTAATGTGGGCTCCTGAGAGAAGTTACATTTAACGTACTACATAATATGAGCTTTCAGTTCTCTGATAGAAATGTATTTTACAGTGGTTGCCAATTGTACAATGATAGGATATGTTGGATCAAGTTTAATGGACTAGCCTAAATCAATATTATATTTAATTTTAAATTTAGATTAATTGGATATGAAGATAATTAGAGTCTATTTTTAAACTCAAAATCAATTATCACTATTGTTATTAGATTTATTGGTTTTTAAGCTCGACTCGTTATGGATCCTTTTATACAGGCTTTGCTATGATTGGTGGAATTAGCCTATCATTTCTCTTATACAAGGGAAAAACTCTTGCTCCTAATCATGTGTAGAGTATTTGATTCCCGATTGATACTATTAAACATAATGCCTATTGTAAGATGGGAGAAATGTATCTCCCTAGGCGTCATTTGAATTTCTTTCTCTGCTTTTCTTTGTGTTTTTATTTCTTTGGTAGGTCAAAGTAAACACAATGGATTTATCGTCTTCAATCTCTTTTAGGTAACCTTAGGACCCAATTTTCTAATTGTTATAGTGACTATTGTTACATATGCTACATTTAAAGTTAAAATCAGTCAAATTATTAAAATAAAAGCAAAATTATTATATTGAGAATAAAATTGGAACAACTAATACTTAAATATGGAAAAAAAATATAAAATTAATGTAAATTACCAGTGATTTGATAAAAAAAAAAAAGGGTAGGAATTAATTTGTAGTTAAGAAAAGGAACTCTATGTTAGTCTCCATCAATTATGTTCAAAACACCTAGATATGTTTTTGAATTGCATCAAACTTCCTGCAGGCTTCTTTTCCTTGTTCATTGTGAAACAAACAAGACAAAGATCATAAATCGTGGTGTAAGAATATGTGGACTTATATATAATTGTATATTACCTAATTGCTAATTTTATGATGGGTTGAATTAGAAACTAAGGTATACTGAATTATAAAAAGTTATGGTCCCTAAGTTATACATATGCGTATATATATTTTCTTGACATCCTATCATCAGAAAAGAAAGAGCCATAATCTCTGAAGGATATGTATATACTTGAAAGATCAATAACCACATATCCAAAAGCCAATCAACTCCTATGGATGTTTAGGTATGCTTCCACATCTTGTCTTTCAGTTTTCTTAATGATTTAACATGGAATGATCTTGGTAGTTTAAAGAACTAAATTTCTAACAAGTGGTATAAGAGTGATCCATGGTTGAATCATTGAGAAATAAATGATCTGTTGATATTTGACTTTCTATTTGGACTTGAAAATAAAAGTAGAATAACTTTTGTTTCGCAGATGTGGTATGCCTTCGTTTGGATTTTCTTTTGGCATATTTATAGGTGAAGTAAAAGATTTTAATTATTTGTTTATCTACAAATAAGGATTTGCCTTGTTGATATTTGGAGTACTACATGTGTATATTCTGTTCATGTTACATAAGGAATTTGGTAACAATTATACGAGTTTTGAAATAAATTGACTGAAACAACATGCTGCCAAAGTAGCATCTCTTGTTTAAGTCAATTTATTTTCAAACATGAGGATAATTGTGAGCATGCGAGTATTGCGGCCCATAGAAAGGTCTGTATTTGGCTGAATTTCACTCACTCACCTATGGTAATAAATATGTGATGATTGCTATTTTCCATGTGAATGACAAGTCAATCCAAATATACGCATATTGTTTGACAGAATTTATTGCCAATATTAGATTATTATACAAATAATTCATGTAGATATTGACTGGCCCAAAGGAAGGCCTATGTTTGGTTGAATTTTATGTACAATTGTGGTCATGAGTATGTGACGGTTATTAGGTTCCATGTGGGCAATAAGTCGATCTAAAGATAGTCTTGTTGTTTGACAAAATTTACTATCAATACTCATTACTGTATTGAGAGTACCACTCATAAGTTAATATTTTTCTCCAAAGGCTAAATATTAATATTACAAAACTACCAAATTTGTTCCTCTAAAATTTCGCGTCGATCAAATTGATCCTTGTAAAAAACAAAACCCTCAAATTATTCCCTGTAAAATTGAATAGTTGGACAAATTAGTCCCTACAATAAAAACTCTCAAATTAGTTCCTTCAAAAGTGAATTATCAGATAAGTTAGTTATCCTTGCCTAACTAATTAAAGGGACTAATTTGGTCAATTATTCAATTTTATAGGGACCAATTTGATAGATTTATTTTTTAGGGACTAATTTGTTTGACTATTCAATTTTGTAGGGACCTATTTGAGATTTGTTTTTTTACAAGGACTAATTTGGTTGATGTGAAATTTTAGAGGGATGAATTTGATAGTTTTGTCTATCAATATTGTGCTAAGTTTCTTATAATGGGTCCTACCATAATTTGAGTTTATTTGAATTACTGTGAGAATGTTTTTGTTCTAATTTTAATATCATATTTGCTTATGTTGTATCTTCCAATATTAGTCTATTCCTATCTTAAATGGGACCAACTTGAAATGGAAAGAGAACGTAATGATCGTTTTTGGCTACTTGGATCTAAAGCTTGTACTAAGGATTGAATAACTCAGTGCTCTTATAGATAAAAGTTCCTATAAAGACTATTAAAAAAAGAGAAAGAAAGAAGGTTAATTATTTTGAGAAATGGGATCATTCAAATTGCATGAGTCTTATGACCATGACACATAAACTTCCAGAAACATTCAACGGCAATATGTCTATAAAAGGTATTCAATACCAACAAAATTTTTAAGGAATTTTTCCTTTTTTCTTTTTTTAAAAAAGAAGGCTTTATTACAAGCGATAAGGTTCGAACAAGTATGATTTTGTTGAACTTGTTTTTGATAAAGTATAAAGAAAGTAAAATCTATGGGAGTACATCATGGAGATGTCTAATCTTGTTTCAAAACTAAAGGTATTAAAGTTAGCGCTATCTCATTATATGCTCATACATTTTGGTTTGATTTCTTTTTCGGCACAATTTACTTAGTCTTGGATCAGTTACAACTGCCAAAAGGACAAGCGGTCTCTGAATGAGCTTATGTCCATTTTTTTATTGTCTGCTAGAAGAACAAATGTGTGGAATGAGGAAGAGACTAAACCCATTCACTAATAATTACCTTTAAGGACAAAAGCATGAAAGAAATAGGATAAAGCTACAAATAGTCCACCTTGGAAGAAATAGTAACATGAACAAAATAAGGAATTTAGCTGTAATTCTATAGGACTATTGGACTTATAATGAATAATTGTACCAAATATCACATTTAGTACATAAAGAAATATATACTTCTCATTTTCGTTTATTTTAAGATTGATTTTGACACATTTGGTGAATAGATTGCTGCTCTACTATTGAGATAACTGTATATTGAAACAAACTATCACAAAAAGATTAGGTATTGGTAGACCTTCAGACGTCTTTGAACTTATTGGTCATTTGTGGATCATTCTTTACGGTTTCCTAGAGTGATCAATAATAATTTTTTGTTCATAGGCAATTCTTTTAAGTTATGGATACTTTTATCTCATTTATCAGAAGTTTGAATAACTAGACATGTTTAAGGCATTTAAGAATTATATTGAGAATCAGGGTAAAAGTATTAAGGCTATCAAATCTTACCATGGTAGTTAGTGCTATGGTAGACTTGATAGATCATATGAACAATGTCTATAACTGTTTGCCAAATCCTTGGAAGAATATAGTGTTGTCTCATAGTATACCGTATTGGATGATGTTTTAGCATGAATGGTATTGGTTAGAGACAAAACAAAGTGTTAGAAGATATGATAAGAAATATGATTAGTCAAACTATCCTACCAATATTACTCTGGGAAAAGGCATTAAAAGTTGCAGCCAATATTCTTAATAGAATTCCAATTAAAGTAGTGACCATAACTCCTTGTGAATTATAGATTGGCAAAATTTTCAATATAAAGAATTTATACATTTGGAGTTATACAATTGAGGTAAGGCCTCATAATCCAATTGAAAAGAAAATGGTCTCAGGAAACGGTCAATAGCTCCTCAGTTGGATAGTTTGTATGGTCTTAGAAGTATAAACTTTATGATCCCATAATTAAATCAATCTTTGAGATAGGAACATCAGTTCTTTGAGGATATTGAGTTTTGGTGGGAGGAGGAATAAGAGTAAAAGCAATGTTGAAAGTTTCTATAATAAAGATCAACAAGGTATTCTTGAAAACAAACTCAATAACCTTAAGAACAAATGCCACTAAGGAGATATGCAAAGAATTTGGTTTGCAAATTAAACTAATTCATTTGAGCTTACACAAGTTCCTATCAATGGTATTACAAATTTCATCCAATTTTTATCTCGCTTGGTCTTGAGATAAATGAGTTTGATTATTGTATATGTCAAAGTTTAGTAGGAGTACATACTGTTAGCTCCAGAACCCTTCAAAAGCATTAGGAATATATGTTTTGAGTGATGACATAACAAATCTTAAGAAAATATTTTGAAGAATGACTAATGTTTTCCCCTGACTTTCTGGAGATAGCAAACATGTTTTTTTGAATGTCACAATACACCTTGAATAGAAAATAAATTCACTTTACATGTGAAAACATATTGTATCTCGTGTAAAAAGATAGGAGCTTAATAGAAGTGAAATTTATATTGTGCAAAGTACATTTACATGATCAATAGATTAAATCATAAACAAGAAACCAAGGTTAGGATCTTCAGAAAGTAGAACATGACTTTAGAAAGTACTTGTGGAATGAAGCTATCAAGCCAACTTTGAAGTAAGGATGTTCTACAACCTTTAATCATCATCATTGCAATTGTTTTAATCATGTTCTAGAAGATCATTTGTTTATCAAGGAATTGATACCGTACTTCAGAAAGTGCATTTCATAGTAAAATGGTAAACCATTGAAAAAGGAAAGAAAATTTGAAATTCAAATTTGAATTCAAAACCAGTTATAGCTTGGCACATCATCTCTTCTACCAACTTGGTGAACCACTTCAGCTTCTAAAAGAAAGTATTTAGAAACCTCATTCAGAAAAAAAAAAAAAGTAATTTCTAAAGGTAGTCTCAGAAACCACTATTTCACAATGGCTTCTGCAAAAGCTCTAACAGAAAATGAACTACTCTTCTAGATTATGTTTCCAAGATAAAAATAGATGATCAACATATGTCACTTGGACAACAGATCAAGGGCAACAGTCATAAAGGGAGACCATCTATAAATAGAGATATTGAGTTTTCAAAGATAAGATCTTGATAGTTACATAAGTGCTAATACGCTGTAAAATTTTCTCCTCATCTTTTCTGTGAAGATCATTACTTCTTGTACTCAGTTTCCCTACTTGTAAAATTCTTCTTTCTACATTATTGAATAGTTTATACATTCTTACAAGGAAGAATCGTTAAAAAGAAGTTGTTCAAGTTATCCCAGGTTATTCATTGTATACTTTAACGAAACTTGAGTGTAGGTTAGTTTGAATTGCAAACCCAAGCACAGATCTCTTGTAACCTCGATCCAGTAGTGATCAGTGTGAAATAGCTTGGATAAGCTAAGGTAAAACTACTTGTAATGCGATAGTAAGGTGTTGTTGCTAGTCACGGTTTAGCTTGGAGAGGCTAGTACAATTCTACTCAGGTTAGCTTGGAGAGGCTAGTACAAGATTACTCAAGGTTCAACTTGAAGAGGCTGGTGAATAGTTACTTGGTTTGTAATAGTAAAGGTTGTCTATTGGTCACAGGTTATAGCTTGGAAAGGCTACTGTAAAGACTATTTGATTTTTTCTTTCTCGGGTTGAGAAAGGATTTAGTGAAACTCAATAGTGGTTGAGTACCAGATGTAGGCAGATTAGTCGAACCAGTATAAAACATCAATGTAGTATCTTTTTCTCCCTTATCTTGTTACCTTCATTGTCCAAGTTTTATTATTTAATATCTGCCTAAAGTTTATCTTCTTAGCTTATTTATTACTGACATTGTGTTTCAAGAAGTTAATTTCTGAAATATCTAACATTGTTTCTATTGCACTTCAATCTCGATGCTTGATAGTATTTTGTTCAAAGTTTTAGTTGCTAAAAAGTGAAGAAAAGCGAAACACAATTCAACCCCCTTCTTGTGTGCTTTTCTACCTACAAATGGCATCAAAGCTTGGCTTTTAGGGGGTTGAGCATTCTAACGATTGTAGAGGATAAAGATCCAAGGGACATATGGCACAAAATATTCATATAGCAGAAGGACACTCCCTCAATAAACGACCATTCTTTGATAGTGGGGACTATGCCTACTGGAGTGATCACATGAAGCTGTTCATAAAATGCACAAGTCTTGACTTGTGGGAAATAATTTAAGAAGGTGACTATATTCCAACTGAAGAGGTTCCTGCAACCAATTATACACCTTCAACATCAAGAGAAGTCCCTAGAAATAAATGGGCAGAGCAACACAAGGCCAGAGTTCAGTTGATCTCCAAAGCTAAATATCTGCCCATGTGTGTGTACTAAGCAAGGCTGAATATGATAAAATTATTGCTTGTGACACAGCAAAGGAAATATGGGACAGACTACACATGTTACATGGAAGCATTGATCATGTTAAGGAAACTAAGATTAGTATGCTAGTTCATCAATATGAGATGTTTAAAATGATAGATTAAGAGAATATTGATGAAATGACCACAGGGTTTATGCACATTATAAACCAGCTAAAGGGTCTAGGTTAAAGATATTCTAACTCTGAAATAGTTAGAAAAATCTTGAAAAGCCTCCCTGCCAAGTGGTTGCCTAAGGTCACAGCCATTGTTGAGGCTAAAGACCTTCAAACTCTCGATCTGGATGCACTCATAGGGTCACTTGAAACTCATGAGGTTGTGCTCTCTGAGATGCATAGTGAATCCATTAAGAAGAGCAAGTCCATGGCCTTGAAGTCGTCACATCAGAAGCTATATAAAGCCAAGACAATGAAAATTGTTGAAACCTCTAATGAAGAGGAAGGATTTGATGATAAGATAGAAGAAGAAGATAAAGATGACCTCTCCATGCTGGTGAGGAAGATGTCCGAAGCTTGGAGAAACAAAACAAAGGGAAGAAGGGACATCAATATCAGAAAAGACAAAAAAGACAGAGTAAAGTTGGAAGGTGTCACCTGTTACAATTGTGGGGAGAAAAGACACTTCCAACTAGAATATCCTAAACTCAAGGGTCTGCAGAAGAAGTTTGTGTCCAAAAAGAAAACATTGCTAACAACCTAGATAAATCAGAAGAGCAGAAAAAAGGATTAGAAGATCAAGAGGAGTTTGATGTTGCAAAGCTATGCCTCATGGCAAGCTATTCATCAGATAGTGAACCTCAAGTAAATAATTCTGACTCTTATCTTTCCTATGATGATCTCTTAACTTTATATGAAGAGTTGCTTGAGGACTCTCAAAACCATTCATCTCACTTTTTTGACCTAAAAAAGAAACATAAAAAGGTTATTTTAGAACTTGAAATGGATAAAACAGAAGCTAAGAGTCTAAGACTTGAAAACAAAGAACTAAAAGAAGAAAACAAAGTTTTAAATGTTAAATTCAATTCCTTCAAATTTGAAGTCTCAAATAAAAGTAAAAACACTCAGAAAATCATTTCTGAGCTAGAGAAAACCTCAAAGCTTCTCAAATATGATATTGAAAAAATGATAAATGGATCAAGGAACCTTGATCTAATGCTTGGAGGTGAACAACCATAATTTCAAAAAATTGGGTTGGGAAATGAAGAGCAAATAGATGGGAAAGGAAAGCCAACTCTGTTTAAGAAAGTAAAGAATAAAATCTGTTGTACTTTCTGTCATAAGAAGGGACATCTACATGACAAGTGCTTCATGAGAAAAAAGTCTGTCAAAGTGGTTGGAAAGCCTTTTTCTTACAAGACTAGCCCTATAGGACCCAAGAGGGTCTAGGTACCTAAATTGAAATTTGTGTTTGTTGCAGGTATGCCTAAGAATACATGTAGAACTTAACAACAAGTGGTACATGGCCAGTGGCTACTCCAAGCACATGCTCGGATCCAGAAAATGGTTTAGAGATCTGTGATCCAAAAATTCTGGATTAGTAAAGTTTGTTGATAGAGGTAAGGCTAAGGTCACAGGCGTGGGAAATGTTGGGAAGGATGATTCCTACTAAATTTCTTATATGTTGTTTGTTTTTGTTCTAGTTCACAACCTATTAAGTATCAGCTAGTTCTGTGATCAAGGCTTTAGTGTTGTTTTCAATGCACATGCATGCAAGATAGTTAGTCCCACCTCAGGACAAGTCATCTTGTCTGGTAAGAGGCATGATAACACATACGTGTTATTCTTAGAAGACCTACGAGATCAAGATGTAAAATGTCTCCTATCCTTTACGGATGAAAAGTGGTTATGGCATAAGAAGCTTTGGCATGCTCATATGAAGCTTATTTCTGAGCTTTCTCAGAAAAAGCTAGTTAAAAGGCTACCAAATATTTGACATGAATTCAACCTGTGATTTCTATGAGAAAGGTAAGCAAACTAAAGCTTTTTTCCAGAACAAACATGTGGTTTCAAATACTAAATCACTTGAACTTTTACATATGGATCTCTTTGGACCAACTAAGATTGCAAGTCTTGCTGGGAAAAGATATTGCCTTGTCATAGTGGATGACTACTCTAGATTCACTTAGGTGGATGAGGTAGTTAAAAGATTCAAAGTTTTTGCAAAATATGTTTGTATTGAAAAAATATTCTAAAATCATCTCTATCATATATGATCATGGTGGAGAATTTGAAAATGATATTTTTGAAGAGTTTTGTGAAAAACATGACATCCTTCACGAGTGTTCTACACCCAAAACTCCTAAACAAAATGGGATTGCTAAAAGGAAAAATAGAAGCTTGCAGGAGATAGCTAGGACAATGCTTTTAAAAAGTGATTTATTGAAAGGTTTTTGGGCAAAAGCTGTGAACACCTCTTGCTATATACAAGTAGAATCTTTCTAAGACCAATCCTCAAGAAGACTCTTTATGAGCTTTGGATGGGCAGAAAACCCAACATTTCATATTTTCATGTTTTTGGGTCACCATGTTTTGTTCTTAACACCAAGGACAAACATGCAAAGTTTAATCCTAAGTTTGATAATGGTATTTTTCTAGGTTATTCTTCTGTCTTAAAACTTACAAAGTATACAATAAAAGAATGTTGTGCATTGAAGAGACAATTCACATCAAGTTCAAAGAGCTCAAGAAAGACTTTGCTGATGATCTTAAAGAACTGGAAGAAATGAGAAAACGAGTCTCAAGGAGACCTCTGAAAGTAAGATGATGAAAACCAAACCTTCAGAAAGTAGGTTCCAAAATTTCAACTCTTCAGAAAGCCTGCTTAGAACATCAAAGTAACCAGAAAGTAGTATTGCTCAACATGAAGAAAATAATTCTGAAGATGAAGGAGAATCTGATGAATCTCAAAAGTATAGAAAACTACAAAACAGTTTTTGATTTAAAGGTTGTTTCTCATAACAGAGCTCTTAGAGATATTTCCAAGGGTGTGAGAACCAGATCATCCCTTAGAAACATGCGAAAATGTGCTTTCATCTCCACCATCAAACCTAAATGTATTGAAGAAGCTTTGAGTGATCAAAGTTAGGTAGATGCTACGCAAGAAGAACTGAACCAGTTGAAAAAAAAAAAAAGCAAAGTTTGGACTCTTGTTAAAAACCAAGGCGAAAACCATCACCAGGACATGCTCAAGATACACCTCTATTGCTACGGGAGACATGCTCAGTCTCAATCAATTCCCTAAAAATGATGTTTGAAATTAAAGAAATACAGAAGATTTTCTATGCCTCTGCAATGGGAATTATAATGTATGCTGAATTTTGTATATGTTTTGATATTGTGTGCATTGTTGGGATATTAGGAAGATATTTTGGTAATGCGACAATGGATTATTAGATAGTAGCCAAATGTATCTCGTGTCATCTGTAAAGAATGAAACATCACATGTTCACAGGTAGGAAGTCGGATAAGGTTAGAGATCATTGGGTATTCAGGCTCTAACTATGCTGGATACAAAGGAAAAACTTCAAGTTATATTTAAATACTTGTCAGAAGAGCAATCTTCAAAAAAGTGCTAAACAAATACTCATTGCTTTTCCATTAAAGTAATTGTTTTTAAAGCTCATTATAAGGCATCCAATCATGCAATATGTATATGAAATTTTGTCAAAGGATTGCAAATTATGGATGACATTGAAAGACCATTCATGTTATTTTTGACAACATGTCAGCTGCCACAAATATTAAGAAAAGTACAGGGTGATCAAATGTCTATAGAACGTATTAGCATAAACTCCATGGTTGCGGATCCGCTTACTAAGGACTGGAACCTAAGGTAATTCATGAGCATATTGCTCATATGGGCGTGATATCATTTTATATGGTGTGTCGTGTCAATGTAAGTGTGCATTTGGATTCTCATATGTTTTAGACAAACCTAAAGTTTATGGATATTTTTTGCAAAAGTAAAGTGTTTGGTTTTGCCTTTCACTCTAACTTGTATTGTATACGATTTTATAAAGAATAAGGTTAGACCAATTGGAAATAGACATCTTGGATCATGTTACATGTAATTTCCATGCTATGCATCCATACTTAATCTATGTCATTTGGTTATGTTGATATATGTGATCATGGATGAATTTATTTAAGATACATGTAATGAAAGCCACCTTGATCCTATATTGACAAAATTAATGGACAATATTGTTAGGAGATATTTTGATCAAGATAGCAAAATTAGAGCTTGTAAAGTTATAGTTTAATATACAATTTGTGGATATATACATATGTCCAAGTGGTAGATTATAAGAATCTATGGACTTGTATATAATTATATATTATGTGTTATTATAAATTTTGGCCAAATTAAAGTCAATGGACCTAAATCATCTCGTTAAGTATGGACTTATTATGTGTAGATATCATGTTATCCAATTACTAATTTTATGGTGGGCTAAATTAGAAACTGGGGTTTATGAAATTATAAAAGATTATGGTCCCCAAGTTATTCGTATGCATCTTTTCCTGACATCCCACCATCAGAAAAAGAAAAGGAGTAGTCATCTTTGAAAGATACATTCAACTTGCAAGATCGATAACCATATGTCCAAATGCCAGTCAACTCCTATGGATGCCCAAGTATGCTTTCGCATCTAGTAAATCTTCTAGTTTTCTTAATGATTTAACATGGAATGATCTTCGTACTATGAAGAACTAATTAACACGTGGATCAATATTGAACATGAAATAAAAGAAATTAGCCAAAACCTAATACAATGACCTTTCTCTTTATTTCAAAAAAAATTGCGTACTTACCCTTAATCACTACTAGAAAAACACGAGAAACTGACACAATTACCAACAGATTTTTCAACGGTAGGATTTATACTGACGGGTGTACCGATGGGTACATGGGCATCTGTTTCTACGCTGTCAATGAATATTACCGATGAGTAAATAAACCCGTCAGTCATTTTTTACTCATGTACCAACAAGCAATAAAATACCCAATCGTCGATATAATTACATAAAAGGCATCACCATGGCCATCAAAGGCGAAATTATACCGATGGTTGTTTAATTTTATCGACTGGTGATTAAATAAATAAAAATAATTTTTTAATTTTTTTACCAACAGTGTTACCAACGAGTATTTGAAAAACAATATTTAAAAAATTACATATTACCGATGGTTGCACCCTTAGTAACAATTTAATTTTTTTAAAAAATTTTCCTATTTAACTATGAAGTGATTGGTAATTTATTATTTATTTATTTATTTTTATAATAACTTAATTATCAATCAAAGTGATATTAAATAAGAAAATAATAAAATGAATAAAGTAAATTGATTAAATAAAATAGCCAATTATGACAATAAAAAAATATACAAATTACAATAAATGTAAAAAAAATCTAAAATGAAAAAAAAAAAATGAAGCTAGATAGAAACTAGCTAAACTCCTAGGCATCGACATCGTTGGTGGTGGCATCATCACTATCATCATAAAAAACATTGTCATCATCTGTGCGATGTGAATGTAAGTGGCCCTTGGAAATTGAGGGAAGTGGGATATCGGTGAATGGCATTTGGCGGGGCGTCGTACCGGAGCTGGAGGATCCCAAAGTCTGCATTCCCAAGAAGAAGATCACCATATTAGCAGTGATATTCTCCTATATCTTTCAGAACCTAGCCTTCTCTTTCTTTTCTTTCTCTTGTTGTTGCTGTTCTAAGCAAAGCTTAAGCTCTCGGATCTTTCTCAACTCCTACTCTACAGCTGCTCACCTTGTCTGCTGCTCCTGGAGCTGCTACAAGAGCTATGCCTGTTGCACCTATTACTGTTGGATCAATTGTGCCTGCCGCTGCAGCTCTTGGTTAAGGGCATGCATACGTTCCCTCTGGGGATCATCCCTAGTAGCTGACCTAGTAGCAGAGGATGGGGATCTACTCTTAGGGTAGTACCTCATCCCATATATACGGCCTTTTGCAAGGGCCACCAACCACTTGGGCCCAGACATCCTCCTCATTTGGAGGAGGAGAGATGTCAGCATCGGGCCTAGCCTCAGCTATTAGGCTTGTGCCTACTCCTAGATGTCTGTCAACTTCCGCTGGAAAGGAAAAATGATAAAACACATTATAAGTAATAATTATGACATAAATGAAAATAATAATAAAAATTAAGTAACGATGTGTCTAAATTCAAATTTACAAAGGTCACCTCAGAGCGAGGGTCTACCCAGATCTCTCTAAACTCCCCCTTCTACTTACCCTTTCGAGTATGGGTCTCCCAAAATAGCTTGTCCTATGTCGTATGGTAGCTTAACTCCCTTGCCTGCACAAATAAGCACAATAAAGTCATAAAAATATAGTATTTGCCACAATTCAAATGTAGTAAATGCTATTATAAAATGTAAAAAAGTTAAAGAATTACGAAATACTTTAGGGTCCCCTCCTAGGTGCTCGACCCACCCGTGTATAGCGACCTGCCTTTCTATGAGGCTTGGTTTGTCTTTCCCTTATCCGACCTAGCCTTGAAAGTCGGGTCATTGGCCTAGTGGCGCTATAGCTCATTGAGGGTGGCATCATTCTGCCATGACTGGTTCATGTGTCCTTTACGAATATCAAGTTATCGTGTCCCAGTAAGTCAAGCAAGATTATACCATTTACATTTGAATAGGACACATTTATTTGCGGGCTCACCCACATACTCAAACTCAAGGACACATTCAAATACAAATTTAATTGCTATTTAAATTTTTAGTACAATTGTTTTTAATTTTATTCCCTTAACAAATATTTTGAAAAAATTTCTACAGCAATTTCTCTTAAATTAGGAACTTCCATCGTCAGATATTTCTTTTAATTGATCTTTAAAACACATGCAATTGGTTTTTAAGTTTTATTTATATTATTACTTTCAAAAAAATCCAATTGGCTTTTAAGTTTTTTTAATACAATAATTACTTTTATTTAATCTTTTTTTAGTAAAATAATTTTAGGAAAATTTTGACAGCATCTTCCTTTAAATCAGGAGAATGCGTCATCAGATATTTAATGTACTTGGTCTTTAAAACACATTCAATTGGTCTTTAAGTTTTATTTAAATTATTATTTTTTAAAAAAATTCAATTAGCTTTTAATTTTTTTAATATATTTACTTTTATTTAATTTATTATTCCTAAGAAAAATTTTCACAAAATTTCAATAGCGTTTCCTCGCAAATTAGGAGCTTCTATCGACAGATATTTCTTTTTATTAGCCTTTAAAACATAATCAATTGATCATTAATTTTTATTTAAATTATTATTTTTAAATAAATTCAATTGGCTTTTAATTTTTTTTAATATTGTTACTTTTATTTAATCTATTATTCCTTAAAAAAAAAGTTAACAAAATTTTGACAACGTCTCTCCTTAAATTAGGAGTTTCCATCATCAGATATTTATTTTACTTGGTTTTTAAAATAGATTTAATTGGTCTTTAAGTTTTATTTAAATTATTAATTTTAAACCAATTCAACTACTTTTAAGTTTTTTTAATATAGTTACTTCTATTTAATTTATTATTCCTACAAAAAAATTTAACAAAATTTTGATAACATCTCCTTTTAAATTAGAAGCTTCAATTGTTAGATATTTCAGTTAATTCAACAAGGAGTAATTACAGCCACCTCCCTTGAGTCATATCAATATTACACTTATTCCCCTCTAGTTTTTCAAGTTGACACTTACCCCTTGGTATTAACAAACTTCCAAAATACCAATTATACCCTAGGATCCTTTATGACCCTCCTCTTCCTTCTTCCTTTCTCTCCTTCCCTGTCACCATTGCTGCTCCCTATGTTTCCCCTGCCTCCGCCTCAATGTCACCACTGCTCCTCACCACTGCCTCCGCTGCCTCCATCAACCTCCATGGCCGCCAGTATTTCCCTTGACCAGATGCGACCTCCACTAAGCAGCTGCACGACCAGACTAGTGGGTGTTTGGTCTTCAACCCTTCCACCATCAGTGCCGGCCTCTCCTTCCTCCTCCTTTGCCCTCGCCGACACCAGTACCTCCTCCTCCACCTTCCTAGCCGTCAAATTCAACACCCTCATGGACTCCCAACTTAACGACATCATTGGCGACCACGTCGACGTGGACCTCAACACCATCGTTTTAACCCATGTCACCGATATGGGAACCCTCGAAATCAATCTCAGGAGCGAGAACACCATCAACGCGTGGATCGACTACGATCCCGGCACCAAAAGGTTCAGCATTTGGGTCTCTTAGTCCAATGTCAAGCCCAAAGATCCAATTTTGAACATGATTCTCAACATGAGTAAGTATGTGATGTCGCTGCCACCTTCAATGGCTCCATCTTCTGGTGTTGAGTGGAATGAGGGTAAATCGGGGTGCCACAATGGGTTGTGAAAGAATGGTATTGGCGCTATTGATGGTGTTGTAATAGTTGGTGCTTTTGTGCTTGCTCTCTTTACTGGTGCTTTGATTTGGGTGGTGTACTCTAAGAAGGTTAGGCCTTTGAAGAGGTTTGATTCGCTTGGTGAATGGGTTATTAGAATGCCTAAGAAATTTTCCCACAAGGAGCTTAAGTTGGCCACCAAGTGTTTCAGTGTCAATAGGGTCATTGGTCATGGAGAAAGAAATGGCAATGCATAGAAATTTAAGAAATAATGAAGGGTAATATAGTTATTTCATGTATTTTTAGAATTTTTAAAAATTTAGAATTTAAAGTTAAGGAATGTTATTGTATATTCTTAAATAAATCAAGGGAGGTATGTGTCAACTTGAAAAACTAAAGGGGGTAAATGTAATATTGATATAGCTCAGGGGAGGTGACTGTAATTACCCCATTCAACAATTTTAGATATTATCATAAAGATCAATAACAGAATAGATATAGTGAAATAGTTACATTTTAATAATTACATACAATTCACATAATCATAAAAACTGTTTTATTGCACATCCCCTTATAACTCCACAACATGCATCCTGCAATCTCCACAAAAACAACAAATCCAATAGTAAGTAATACAAACAAGTCGGGGAAGGACCTCTACGCCCTTCACCCCAGTCATGTCATCCTCATTTCCTACAACTTTATCCTAGAAAACATAAGTCTATGTATATCCTATACACTATTAAACCATTAAATGATATAAATAACAATGATTTAGTTACTAACCTCTATAGCACTAAAAAAATTCAAAATATGGGAAAGCTCTAGGCATCCAACAAAATCCAATACTGAAAATCAAATATGATAAATTTAAATCAACATATACATTTATATACATAGAAAACAAAAAATAACATAAAGAATAAGAATGGTAAACTGATCCCAAAACTGATAATCGTTGTCACCCTTAAACAAAACTCCTACATTAACAAAGTAACAACAATAATTGCTTCCCAATGCAAAAAAACACAACACTATGAGCACCCATAAATGAACAGAAAAAGTAAACCAAATAAAAAAACTAAACTGATTAAAATGCTCACCAAAACCCTTAGATCCTAATGGTGGCCTCCATTTCCTGAATGAAGTTTTGGTGGCAACGAATGGCAACAAAAAAGGTCGGCAGCTATGGTGGTTTAGAGAGAGAGAGAGAGAATTCATGGAGTGAGGAGGAAGAAGACTCATGGCGATGGGATGTAAGCAAATTACCGATGGGTAACCAATTAATGAAATGGTGCATTTCAATTATTAGTAATTACTGACAGGTGTACTGAAATATCAAAGGTTGCGTGGCACCTTGTGAAATTTCAAATGCTCGTTGGTACACCCATCGATAATAAATAATAATTAATAATTTTAAAAATAAACACTGATCAGTTAACCAGTCAATAATATAAAAAAAGAGTACTTTAAAAAAAATAATATAATTAACCTGTCAGTTAAACTGTTGATAATATTTAATAAAGACAATTTAAAAAATATTATTGAGTATTAGTCAGTATATCCGTCGGTTGCTTTTAATAAAAAATAAAAATAAAACATAATATTAAATATCCCGTCAATCAACCGGTCGGTAATATTTAATAAAAACATATACTCTTAAATACCCGTCGGTATGTTTTAGCAAAAAAAATTCAAAGATAAAATAAAAAGTAACCATCGGTACACCTATTGGACACCATGCGTGCCAAGTGGCGCATGTTGGCAGCAGCATATACTGACGGTGTTATCGTCGAGTATGTGATATGCATCTCCATTATTTCCAAAAACGCGCCAACCTATTAGAGATACCATCAATAATTACCGACGGTTTGGTGCCCATAGGCAGTTTCTGTCAATATCCTGCATATTTCTATTAGTGAATACTATTGAAAATCCTGTTGTTTTTTAGTACTTCAAGCTATTTAAGGTTGCATTTGGATAGAGTATTTTTAAATTTTAGGGAATTTAAAATGTTAAATGTAAGGAATTCTAATTACTTCAGCTGATTTAGAAACTAAGCACAATAATCTATGTATATTACTGAATAATCTGATTTGTGTGTAAATGTACAAATGGGGTTGCCTATTTATAGGCCTAGTGAAATAAATACAAAGAATCAACCTAAACCTAATCACAATCATATAAAAATAATATAAAATCAACTACAATCTCAATATATCATAACAAACTGAATTTCCTTCATTTTTAAATTCTTTTTGTTTGGATAAGACAATTATGTGGCTTCATTTACAAATACCTTTTTCTGTGATGAAATTATATCACCTTATTTAGGGTGAAGTAAATGATGGACACATGATATGTAAAGATGAGGTGAACAGTGGTGAATGCCAAGAAAACAATTAGCAATGGGTAGGGCATGACTAGAAGCTGATGCCGATGGTCGACAAGCATTCAAGGACCAATGGCTAGTGATCGATTAGTAACCAACGATAAGAGCCGGTCAGGAGGCATGAAGGTAGCATGTACGTAGTGGTAGGAAGCAATTAATGATGGGCGGCCTGTAACAAATGACAAGTTGGTGGGCAGCGATAGGTAGGCCTGCGAGCGGCCAGCCCATGGTGAAAGCTAGTGGTTGGTGAATGCTAGGAGACGTGGGAAAGAAAGCTATGAGACTAAGATTAGAGGGAATTTCATAATTCTTTCAATGGAGAAGGAATTTAAAATATACTCTTTTTTAGTATTGAGAATACCTCATAGATATATTTGAAATTTTGAAATTCCATTATATTAATATGCGAACAATAAATTTTATGCCAAGTCCTTTTAATTTGTCTCAAAAAATACATTACCCTCTAAAAGTACTCATTTAAACACACTCTAAATGTTCCTTTTAGTAGCTATATGTTTCACTTGAATTTTTGTTATTGAATAAAAAAATAAACTTCAATAACCAAGTTTACTTCACAATCTTATATGAGGGAATAGAAGGGATTTCTCTATTAATGTAGAGCCGATCAATCCCATAGAGTCAACTCCTCCATTGAATATATTTGTCAGTTTTTCCCCCTTGTAGACTAGGTCAAATTGAACTATGACGGCTTTGTTGATAAATTTCATAAATATTCCTTTGGAGCACTACTTTGGGATGCTCGAGGTAGTTTTATGGGAAGATTTTCTATCAACTTAGGCCTTTATCCCATAATTATTGCTAAGATTTAGGGAGCTTTTTATGCTTTTTCCATGGCTTGGTAGAAAGGGTGCAAGCAAGTGCTGCTAAAGATGGATACTATTGTTGCTATTTCTCTTATCTAGCATGGTTCAATCCCAAACATCACTATGCTACAGTTATTACTTGCATTCATGACTGCTTTCATAGGAACTAGCAAGCTCGGATTTATCACATTTTTTGGGAAGCCAATCATGTTGCTGATTGTTTGGCTGAGCTTGGTAGTTTATTTTTTCTCCACTTTCTTGTTTATGTTTTGTTCTTTGGGATGACTTAGCAGGGGTTGCTTTCGCTTGGGTGCACGTCCCATTTTATTACCAAAAGAAAAGGAGAAGGAATTCCTCTAAATGTGTGGGTTCTCAAGTCTTTTTTGTAATTTTTGTTATAATTGTAAAAAAAAAAGAAGAAGAAAAAAAAGAAATGAAATGAATGCAGTTATAGTAGCAAACATCAATAGTTAAATTCTTAAAGAAAAATAATTACAAGTCAGAAGGGACAAACTGTTGAGATAGTGAAGCAAGGAAACATTACTTGAGGGTCGTTGGACTCTTCAGTATCATGGTGCACAAGATGAGTGTGTAAGGTAATACAAGTGTGTTCTAAATTCTAGTCTCTAAAGTCTAATCCTCTAATCCCATGCTTCATCATAGCTAATCTTATTTATAGACAAAAATATTTATGGAATCATGCCATTTCTCCAATCTTCAAACTTTATTTCCATGGCCAGTCTTCACGTTCCAAATCCATGGTCATTGCTCATGCTCTTTTACAAACTGCTTCATTACAACCTTAAGTTCCTTTAAAATGGATTTTTATACTAACTACTCTGAGCTCTTTAAGTTTCAAACTTTAAACCAATGTTTTAAAAATCAAACCAGACCGACGAGTTCAACCAGTGAACCTGTAAACCAGCGAGGTGGCCGGTCGAAGTAGTAGAATAGATCAGAGCTGCATACCATTTGTCATAAATCAGCCTAACTCGGCGGTTTTTCTCAAAAATCGATGACTCAGTGAGTCATTGTTCAACAATATAAACCGGTTCTCATGATTTATACCAACCATATTGAGATTTAAAAAAATGATGGATGCCTTTACTGTTTTAGATGGTCAGATCCACCATGCTTTCCAGATCCGTTGCTGCCTCAAATCCACTGTACACAATTGCCAGATCTGCCACTGCATCAAATCATGCATCTGATTGGGGCATGTGTGTATGTGTGTGTGTGTGTGAGAGAGAGAGAGAGAGAGAAAGAGAAAAAGATAATGATATATATATATATATATATATATATATATATATATATATATATATATATATATATATGTATGTATGTATATATATATATTAGGAGTTGAGGAAGAGTAAACAACACTTGAGAAGAGGAGTTGAGGAGGTGAATGCGCCACTATGTGCATGTGAGAGAGAGAATATGTTGAGTAGTGATAGTGAAATTAGGGTTACATAGCTTACCTTTTTTTTTCTTTTGGGGTTACTTTTGGTCTGAAGATATTTATTATAATGGGCTTTTGTCTTTTAGAATAAAGCGCTTCTCCCGCCATAGTTATTTTGGGCTTTGCCTTTCATGTAAACAAAAACACAAGTTTTTGGTTTTTAAATGTATGTATTACGTCTTGACAAAATAAAAATGTATGTATTACATGATTTAAATGTATTATTTTTTTAATTGTATACATGTTTTGCATATTTATATAACATATAACTTTTAAAAATGTATTAAGTACTTGCTCATTTATGTTATTTTATTATATTTATTTAAATCTTAATATATTTTATATATGTATTTAAATGTATCCAATTTAACTATTTCAACCAGTAACCCACTGGTTCAACTAGTGACCCATTGACATGGTGCTCTGACCGAGTCAATCACCTAGTCAAGTTTTAAAACTATGCTTTAAACATTTGCTTGGCATTCTATTCTTATATCTTTAAGGTTGAAAGTCTACCTTTTGACATTCTCACCAAATTTCTAGTTTAACCTCAACCTTGTAATCATCGAAAAATCACAACAAAATGAGCTTGTTCCATGTAACTTCAATTCTTCCATCAGAAATTAATACTCGATCCTATTCACTTATCCAACTAATTTGATTATGTTGCATTTGACCCTTGTCACAACAAATTTCGTCAATGATTTTTATTATAGTCTGTGGCATCATCCTAATAAAATAGTACCTACAAAGGATAGAATATAGTCCATGATGATCTTAAACCAATGCTCAATTTCCTCCATTTTTTGACATTTACATCCCTATATACTTGGTTTTTCCTCAGTTACTTTTATCAACAATTTTTCATTATTACCTTAATCTTATCATACCAAACTTATGGTAAATCTGTCAATGGTTATTAATCAATTTTTCTTTATTACAAAATCAGTTTCCACCACCAACACTTTTTTGTCCTTTGCCATATTAAATTTTATCCCAACGTGATGCCCTACTAATATTTTCTCTTTATTTTAAAAAAATAATTTTGTTGTTTCATCTTTAGTAGAGAACCATTATCAAAACCAAATTTAAAGGAAAAATGAATTCATAAACCAAGCTACACTAGAACACTAACGGTGTGTAACTTAGGTCTTCTCATAAGGAAATAATGCTAATTAATTGGAGTTGGGGGAGGGGGTTGTTGCATACAAGAATTAAAATAGCAATTGAGTAAAGAAGACAATGATAAAAGGGCTAGCCTAGGGGATTCTCAAGCTAGGGAATGTTTATCATTAACACATGGAAAAAGACAAACACTTGGTTGGAAGCTATGATGCCAATTATGCAATTACACAATCAACAAGTAATTCTTATGTAATTAATCAATTACAAGGGAAAGAACTAGCATATACTCTTATGTAATTGCAATCACAATACCTAATTGCATAAGCTAGCTTAAACCCCCATTTACCATAGATAAATCCTAAATCAAGGATCAACTATACCATATTAGTCAATTAAACACTTTCTAACCAAACAATTAGATTGCATTCAACCAACTAGCTTAATCATGCATGCTTTACAAATCATGACACAACTAAAGCACTTCACTCAACATACATATCAATTCAATAGGCATGATAAGGCAGGAGGAAATAAGAGGGGAAGAGAACCACACCAAGTATTTTATTAAAAGCCCAAATGTTTAAAGCATAAACCGAGGTCTTGATCCCTTGAGCTAGCAAGAAAACTACTCTTCTAGGAAAGATGTTACATGACAAAAAGTAGTAAAAGCTAAAAGAAATTAGAAAGAAAGCAAAGGAAAATGAAATAAAATGATGTAAAGTGAATGTTGTTCAAGAAGCAAGAAGGAAGAGAGAAGAGAGAAAAGAGAAGAGAAAAAGCTTCTTCTAGCTAAACATAGGTTTCTTTCTTGAAATGGTAAAGAATGCCTCAAAATTCAAGTTTATAGGTATTACATCATCGTTAAAATTGCTAAAAAGTGGCCGAAGTGTGTAAAACAAAAAATGCAATATTTAAATTTTTGTCTTGAGTTACAGAGTTTGCTGCAGTAACCAAAGCTTGCTGCAACAAGTGGTCTTCAATCAACAATGGCTACCTCTCAGCACAGGCTCGCTATATTGACCAAAGCTTGCTGCAATGAATCCGTGTTGGCTTTCGAGGATGTTCCAAGTCCTAGGCTCACTGCAGCAATGCTGTTCAGTGGCAAGCTCCTTTCCTTGATTCTAAGGCTTCTTCTTGACTCTTCTTCTTCAAAGCATGCCCACATTGCGCTCTCAAAAGATGATTTAAAATCCACAAATCTCTTTGTTAAAGTAAAAGAACTCGCTAGTGGCAACATCAAATATGCATAAAGCTAATGAATTAAAGCAATATTCAATCACTGAGTTTCAATTGAAACTTCCTAGCAATTTAATGACAATTTTACGCAAATTGCTTGCAAAACTACCTAGTGTAAAAGGAAAACTATATGCAAAATGTGTGTTCATCAACTCCTCCTCACTTAGGCAATTTTACATCCATGTGGAAGGAGCTCATAAACAAACAAAGAAAAAAGGAAAAGTTAAAGGAAAGAGAGGAAAGTTAAACTAAACAAGAAGAAACATTTACAAGAAGTTAGGGTTGGGAAGTGGTGAAGTCAACATGGTCAACACATGCAAGTACAGAAAATTTTAATTTTGCACACTTAATCATAAAAACAAGAGCTTCATACAAACGTGGATCAAATTAGAATAAGAATGAATGGATTGGATCCTCACAGGGATGTGTTTTGCTCAATTCACTCAAGTGTATAAGGGCATGAGGCACTTAAACACATCACAATGCATTGCCTTTCCATAGGCTTACCTTTCATCTTAATCACCATAACTCAAACATAGGTAAACATGCATCAAGAGGTCTTATTGAAGGTTATAATGGGGCTAAGGTTAGGGGTAGGATAAAATTTGGGATATGTAAGCTAAGCTTAAGTCCTAGGAAAGCAAAGGTGTGTGTGTCAACATTGAGAACTTATGCATGGGAAGCCAAAATCGCACCAATCACGATTCTCGAGATCCCCAGTGTAATGCAACCTTAAACACCAAATTGCAACAATTTATTTACATGTAAGTGGTGAATTGGTTACTTCCTTTTCATTTCATTCTTTTTTATTTTCCATTGTTCTCTTATATATATATATATATTGGATATATGCATATCTACAATGACTTCACCAATTCACCCATTATTCACATGAATTCCTTTGCATTTTCCATAATTGGTTCAAGAGACTTCCCTCAGACTTAAATTCTAGCACAAGCAAACTCTACTGATGTTTTCCAAGGGCCTAAGTTAGGTATTTATCATTCTTTTTCACTTAAGGGCTTGTAATGTGCTATTCAAACAAAGAAAGACGTATCAAAGGCTTAAAGGGGTTCATGAAAGGGATTCCATATCAAAGGGTAGGCTTTTAAGCTAATTAGTTAAGAAAGGAAATGAATGCTCCAATCACGCACATGCTATGTAATGATTAGTAACAATTAAATGAAAATCTAAGAGAGAAATGGAAATCTATGGGTTTACTAATTGTGAAATGGAGATCTAAGAGAAACATGTCAATGCCATGAAAATTCAAAATATAGTCAAAAAACCCAATGGTAGAGTTATCATAATTGGCCAAGCTCGATGGCCAAACTGAATAGCCCAAAAGAATGTGCAAGCTGGGTTAAAAATATATGCAATAAAAATATAAGTTGTCTCAACCCAAACGAGCCTAGCTCGCTATGGGCTGGGTTAGCCCGATGACCCAAACAATGATTTTCTTTTAATAAATAATCAACCCATATATGAGCTATTACTACTTGAATTTGGTCTGTTTAACTCATTTACTTCACTTTTGTATCAAGTTAAGGTGTCAAAATTTAATTATTGAAAAAAATAATGTTTCATTTGTCATTCTCACATAAAGCAAGAAAAAGATCACTACTTATTTCTATCCCATAACTTTTTACTTGAACCATAAAATTTAAGTAACCTGAACAAGGAAAAATAGATAAGAAAAAAAGACCGAAAGTTAATACTCAGTAACTATTCACTAGTGTTGAAAAGCTTGCCACAAAATTTCTGAGATACAAGATTAATTTTTCTCCTCTCTCATAAGTAGTGTTTTTAATTTTCTTCCTGTTGCATGTGGAAGTTTTGGGATCCCTTCTTTAACAATTATTATCGACTTTGACCATATTTGTAATCAATTTGATTATGAAATGAAAATTTATTATCTTTGATATTAAAATTAAAAGAAAAAAATGCCTATCGGCTAGCCTATGGCCCGACTAGATTGGGCTGGGCCAGCAATTTTCTAGTCTGAAACTAACCTTGATCGAAGTAGCCTAAGTCGAAAATAGCCCACCTGCATCAGGCCAAGCCAGCCCGTTTTGATAGACTTACCCATCAGTAATATTAGTACATTATATAAAATTATTATTGACAACTAGAGCCAATCGATGACAATTTTATTATTTAAAAAAGACTATTAGTCGATAAATTTGTAACATACTATGGACCAAAATAAATTTAAAATAAAAATTTAAATTACTGAATACAAAGGACCTGTCAGTAATAAAAGAGTAAATACTCAAATTGATCCGTGACAATTTATTTGATGGTAAATTAGTCCATAACAATTGTAAACACTAAAATTGGTCCCTCACAATTATAAAAATAACACACTATAGATCCCTGATCGACCTGTGAAGACTTGACTAAGAGGTAGAGATGAAAAAAGAACTTAGCTGGGAGAAGGTGGAGCTCGTCTGAGAGGAAATAGAACTCAGTTAGGAGGAGGCAGAACTTGGTTGAGGAGGAGGAGCTCAGATGACTGATGGATGAACTCTATCATATGCCTATCAGTCTCGGCCAACTATAAGCCAGAGTTTTGCTTAGTCCTGTCCAAGCTCCATTTTCTCTCCGATGAGTTTTACCTTCTCCCACCTGAGCATTGATAGGCTAGTCAGGAACCTATAATGTCCAATCCTAACAATTGTGAGGGACTAATTGAGATGTTTATAATTGTTAGGGATCACTTTATTCATTAAAAAATTATCAGGAATAAATTTAGATATTTATTCGTAATAAAATAATAGGTTTTCCATCAACTACTTAGCCGGTAACTGACACGCCCCATGTTGCGCCAATTAGCTTCACAAATTCCCAATGGGTATACTGATAATGGTGCATTAAATATTTCTTTACAGCCGATATACACATCTGGAATAAATGCGCGCCAAGTGCCACCACTTGTTACCAACTATTAGTCGGATAAGCTTGAATTTTGTGAATTTTTAATCAAAAATCTCGTTTGCCATCATAAAACTCATCGTTATTATCAAAGGGATTTTAACCCGACAATAATAGTGTAAATAATAGTGTCAGTATTCCGTGTGTGTCTGGCAGTTGTTGAGGGGAGAGGGCTTACTGCCACATTTGGATGGTGGTCGCCCCATTTTTTATCTCGTGCATAGAGATTAACCCAAAGACCAACGAATACGCTCTCACTTCTTACATAACAAAATTTATTTGTCATCCGTTACATCCCATGTATATCAACTAGTTAATTTCACTTTATTGAGAATTCGTAAAATTTAAAAAGCACTAGTCCTTTAAATATGAAATTAAAAATTAATTATACCTAATATAACTCAAATCCTTTTCTGATTACGTCACAGAAGAAAAAGTCTATACATGCGACAAAAGTGATAGACATGTACATGAAGACAATCGTACATTTGTACGATAACAGTTTTCAAACATATGTTGTTTAGGGGGGAAAGTTGAACAGCACAATATCAGAATATATTGTTAGCAAATCAATTCACGGAACTGCTAGTTAAATTTTATACGGCACATTATCATATTAGGAAAGAATCTTCTGTACGGGCGCTACAGTACAAGAAATCGGTTCAAACCTTTATTTACTTCTCATGAGAGAAGCCATAGTGATGTAGAGAGAGAAATATAATATAGATTTTGATCATGCTCAACTGTCATCCACAAAACTCACTCATTTATTTGTCGTGGACACTAGCGAGTGGGCGGTTGATTATCTCGCTTGATTTGTGTGGTCATGACTTTGGTCTACCCAATTCGCTGACCCAAAAGCTTTGGTCTGCTTTTTTTCACGTCAAAAATTCACATTATAAGATCATAGTTTTAAATATTTTATGACATATTTTATTTGGATTCTATCTTTAAAATTAATAGTAAAAAATCAAACATCATTTTATCATATTAAATTTTGACATGAGAAAATTTATTTCATCTTTCTCTCTTGATAAAAATTTCAAGTCTCCTGTTCCATTTTTCTATCCCACTTCACTTCCTCCCAATAAAAATTTAACGTGTGTATAATGATAACATTATTCGATTTTTTATTTGTGGAATGCCACCCATGATTTCTTATCTAATTAAATTTTTTAACTACCTATAATTTTTATTCATGTTAAAATTTAATTAGAAGGACATAGAGTGGAATAGGAAAAAGGATATGTGAATTTTTTTCGACGGATAAATAAGTCTCTCCCTCCATTTTTTTGGGGGTCAATGATACTAGTCTTTTTTTTTTATTCATTTATACTACACTTTGGAACGTAACTCGTATGTGGGGACCTAGTCCCCGTATAAGTCTATTAGATAACGTAACTTATTGAATGCGTGAATCGACGTGATTTTTATTCTTCAAACACAGCTTAATATGAATCATCATCAATTTTTCTACCTAACCTATAATATTTGAATTCATAAACTGAAACATTTCAATATACATGAATATGAATTTACCTTAATTAGACTTTACATGTACTATTACGATTCTTGAAAATCAAAACCGTTTCATTTTATAACCTTAGTCACAGTTTGAAAATCGATTCAAAACTTGAAATACAAAATAAGTACATAATCAATTTGTTACATAAATTTAATCACAATTTTCAATTCAAATCCATACTTGAAAGCTAAAAGCATAAAAAGATGCTCATAAATTCTAAAAATAAATACATATTTTAAAAATAAATACATAATCTTAAAAAAAAAAAAATACATGGATTGCATCATGTCTGCACAACTACTGACACTCTAATCTAACATATCCTTAACTAAACTTCACTGCAAAGTAAAGCTCACCACTTGAACACTAGTTGTCTACTAGAATGGTGATTGTGCAACAACTAGATTTGCAATTTTAACTATAAGGAGGAAGGGAAAGGAGTGAGTCATTGGATTCAGTGAGTAAATTCTCATCCACCACCCACATGGGACAACCACCAGGATATATATACATGCATACATAATACACATGCAACAAGAAGAAATCATTTTGATGCTTACATGCATAATTACATAGAAAAACAATTTTGAATTCATCATACAGTTATTACTAGAGATAATAATAATAAAAATTACTCTAATCTCTGAACTCTGAAAGGACGCCTAATGAGGTCTCATAAGGTGGACATCTAATTAGATTCTATTCTTTGAATACTCTGAAGGGGCGAGATTGTCAATTGGTAGATAACTTGGTATCAAGACTAATGATCTTACAGCTGTTAACTCACTGTTTGTTTCTTTATGATTATCGTCTAAAACTAATTTGAACATAAATGGATAAATCTGAAAATTTTGAAAGTTCTGAACTTATATAATTCTAACAAGTTGATTGTCAAGCATAACTGTAGTTCTGAAATAATGCTCAATGGATCACTAGCTTGCAGACATGGTGATTTTAGAAACGCACAGAGTATGTGTTTGGTTAATGTTCTGAATTTTATAAACTTGATAATTCTAAAATCATAAAAGCATGTCTGTCAATAGGGATAAATCGTACTCAACTCAGTATTTTTTTTTTTTTTTAATAAAACATAACTTGAGGTTCTAAAGTATAATCAGGAAATCCAAAATCTTGAAAACATGATAATTTCATCAACCTATATTACATGTCTATTGATTTTGATGAACTTATTAAATCTCATATTTTTCTAGTAAATCTCTTTTTGAGCAGAGACAACGTTTTCATGACATATAATATATCAATCATGGTCCTATAATTTTTTAAAATATAATTTTTATGCTATAATGAAAAATCACAATTTTGCTAGTAGATGTTGTTAACGTGACTTGAGGGACTAAGTTGATTTACGGCATCACCAGAGTAATCATCACCAAGTATATTGAAAAGAAGGAATTTTTTTTTTTTACAATTGAAAAGAACGATTTAAAAACATCACACTCAGTACCAAATTCTGTCAATTCCTTCATGCATTAGGTGGCCCACAAATTATCACTCTTGGCATTCTGACCGGTGAACTGAATACTGGTGTAAGAGTCGGTGTTAATACTTTAGAATTGGAGCTTCCTCGGTTGTCCTGTAAACAAAAGTTGAGAAGGGAGAAAGAAATCGTTGCTAATAAATTTTCCAATCGCAGAAATTGACGGAAGCAAATGAGTTTGCTTAGATTAAACAAAGCCATCAAAAGTAGAATTGTGAAAAGTATAATTAATGGACAATACAACAATATATAGAAAATAAAAGTACTTCCATGAATGAACGTAAGTTAAAATTAATATTACCTGTACTCAGAAATTGAATTAAAGTAGACATTTAAGGGAAAAATATAAACAAAATATTTTACAGCAATGTGCGGTTGAAACTACGTGTGACATGTAAAAGTAAGGCTCTTACGAAGTTTGACATATAAATAATATTTTTTATTTTTAAATTTAAGTATTCTTTAAGAGTAAGAATGATCGAGTTATATACATAATTTTTCAAAAAAAAATATTGTTCATATATATATACATAATGTAAATTTTTGTACGAACAGTTTAAAATTTTACTCAAACAAAACTATTAAAAGTGAAAAATGTAACATCATAATTTTTAACCTAATACGCTCAAGTCTTATTATGGTTAATTATTATTTGTTACGTCTTTATCTTAGAAATTAACTTACTTTTCTTTACAGTACAAGTAATAAAAATACAACTAAGTTTTTTGTTTTAATATAAAAACCAAGACGTGAGGCATGTGTGCACATAAATACCAATCAATATACACACAATAACAGCAATCATATAAATTTCATTATGATATATATATGAACCATAGCATAACATAACACAAACTAAGATATCATATCATAACTATAATATAGTAGCGACATCCCATAAACATAATGGACATCATAGGATATTGAGTCCACCAATAAAGGTTAAACATATAGTAGTTCAAAAGCTAAACATAACTAGCACATAACTAAACTAGTCATGGGTGTACATCCACCAAAGGACTAAGCTATGAACATGCACAAAAGATAGGATAACCCCTAAAACTTGTTAGCTCTAGAACCCTTCTGAAAGCTCCAAAGCTTTAAGGTTTTGAGTGACAACAAAACAAATTTTGATAAAAATTTTGTAGAAATGACTAATATTTCACTTGAGTTTCTATATCATTTATAGGATAATTCTCGTAGACATATTAGTTCAATCAACGAGACAATTTTTCACAATGTCATGCTTCAACATGATTTTAATCTCATTCAAAGAGATTCAAAACCTCAATGATATGAAAAAAAGAAAAAACTCTAAGAATGAACACATGTATTTTGGATACATGAGAAATGATTTTCAAGTTCAGAAACCAAGTCTAGATCTTCAAGAAGTATTTCATACATTCAGAAAGTGTTGATCTTTGAAGAAATCCATTTATTTTTTAAGCAAGTCATGAATGCAGTCTTCAGTCTCCACAAGATCCCTATCAGGCTTAGATTGAAGAAAAGAAAATCAATGAGGAAGTCAAAAATTGAAAGCATTTATCAGAATGCATGTGAAATCTAAAACCGTTCACTTTGCAAAAAAATGAGTGAAAAATTAAAATTCAAATTAAAGTCAACACCCAAAAAGGATGATAGTGACATCTTACTTTTTCATTTCATCAACTGTAGCTTATAGAAGAAAGAGATCAAAAACTATGATCAGAAAGTAAAAATTCGATTATGAAGCATCACTCAGAAACCACGTATTTGATAACGGTCTCTACACTTTCAAAAAGTTGCCTGACACAGCCGAGCTACTCTTCTATATAGCTTTCCTTAGGATACAAAAAGTAGATCTACTTGAGTCAAGAGGAAGCAAAATTAAAGGGCAACAGTTTGATTTGAAGATCAAGTATAAAAGGATGTTAGGTGCTTATAACTCAATACTTTTGCAAGAATTTTGACAAGAACACTGAAATGCAAATCATTCTTCTTCTTCTACAAAATACATTATTGAAAGTTCCATAACCCTTTAGAAAGCATTTAGGCAATATGTTTTAAATGATAATAAAACTAATTTAAAGAAAATATTTTGAAGAATGACGAATATATACTTGAGTTTATGGAAATAGCAAACAGGTTGCATCATTAGCATAATATGGCTCTTGTAGTGAAGATAATTTGACTTTACATATGTAAACATGATTTATCTCATTTTAAGAGATGGAAACTTAATGGAAGTGATAATTATGTCATGAAATGAGCATATAAATGCCTAACGGGTTGAAGAAAATTAACAAATACAATAAACCAAGGCACGAGTCTTCAGAAAGAAGCACTGGACTTTATAAAGTAGTCTAAAATTTGAAGATATCTATCCATCCCTGAAGCCTGTATGTTTTGCATTCTTCAATCATCATGATCGTGATCAGTTTTCATCAACAAGCTCTGATTCAAGACCACAAGACCAAAAACATATCAAGGAATTGATACCACACTTCAGAAAATACACTTCAGAGTAAGACACTGCACTCCATTGAAAAAGGAAGGCAAATTTGAAATTCAAATTTGAAGTCAAAACCAGTTGTAGACTGACACGTCATCTCTTCTGCTAACTTGGTCAACCACTCCAATTTCTAGAAAGAAGTATTCAGAAACCTTATTCATAAAGTAAAACATAGCTTCTGAAGGTAGTCTCAGAAACCACTGTTTCACAATAGCTTCTACACCAACTCTAGCACCAGATGAGCTACTCTTCTAGCTTCCATTTCCAAGATATAAACAGATGGTCAGCACGTGCCACTTGAATAACAAATCAAGGGAAATAGTCCTCAAAGGGAGACCATTTATAAATAGAGATGTTGAGCTTTCAAAAAAGACATCTTGACAATTGCATAAGTGCTTATACACTGCAATATTTTCTCCTTATCTTTTTTGTGAAGATCATTATTTCTTGTAAAAATCTTCTTTCTATGTTCTTGAATAGTTTATGTGTTCTTCCAAGGAAGAATCATTAGTAAGAAGTCATTCAAGTTATCCTAAGCTATTTGCTATATATTTTAAGGAAACTTAAGTGTAGGTTAGTTTGAGTTGCAGACCCAAACACAAACCTCTTGTAACCTCAATCCAGTAGTGATCGGTGTGAGATAGCTTGGAGAGGCTAAGGTAAAACTACTTGCAGCATGACAGTGAGGTGCTCTTGCTTGTCAAGGTTTAGCTTGAAGAGGCTAGTACAATACTATTTGGGTTAGCTTGGAAAAGCTAGTATAAGATAACTCATGGTTCATCTTGGAGAGGTCGATGAATAACTACTTAGTTTGTGACAGTAGGGGTTGTCTACTAGTCATAGGTTAGAGCTTGGGAGGACTACTGTAAAGACTATCCGGATTTTTCTTTCCTGGGTCGAGAAAGGTGTTAGTGAAACTCAACAGTAGTTGAGTACTAGATGTAGGTAGGTTAGTCTAACTAATATAAAAATATTTGTGTAGTATTTTCTCCTCCTTTATATATCCTTTTTCTTTCACTATTAGTTTTATTATTTAATATATGCTTAAAGTTTATCTTTTTTGCTTATTTGTTACTGATGTTGTATATCAAAAAGTTACTTTATGAAACATCTAACTTTGTTTTCGTTGTACTTCAAGCTCAATGCTTGATAGTATTTTGTTCAAAGGTTCAGTTGCTAAAAAGTCAAGAGAAGTGAAACATGATTCAGCCTCCCTTCTCGTTTGCTTTTCTACCTACAATTACTTCTTTAATCAGTTTTTGTCTTTGTGTAAAATCTTCTTTCTAGCTTTGATTAGATAATGTGTTCTTCTTAGAAAACATAGTTTAGAAAGAAGACATTAAACGTTTTCAGAACTTACACTATTTCATTTATACAAAACCTTGAGTGTTCATTTATTATAGAGAAATAGCCTTAAACAAATCATTGTACCCTAATCCGCTAATGATCATTGTGAGCTTAGCTTGGAGAGGCTAGTCAAAGACTACTTGGAAGTGACAGTAGAGTGGAACTACTAGTCACGTGAGATAGATTGAGAAGACTATATAAATACTATTGTTCTTTCTTTGGGTTGAGAAACGGAATTAGTGGTACTCAATAGGTTGTTGAGAACTGGATGTTGGTAGGATTGGCTGAGCTAGTATAAAAACTCATTTTGCAGTATCTCTCTACTCCTTTTATCTCTTTTACATTTTGCTTTTGAGATGTACAGTTATATACTTTTGGAAATCCATCTTAAACTATTTCCAGGTTTTCAACTCAATTTAGAAAAATTACTTTCTAAACTTAACTAACAAAGTTTTCCATTGCACTTCAAGTATAAACTTAATAGACTTTGTTTTAAGTTTTCAAAAAGAGAAATAAGTTAAAGCATGATTCAACCCCCCTCTCGTGCAACTTTCAACTTGCAAAACTGCTACAGAAAAGAATGTTATCCCCACATTTTCATTGCGACACTCTAATCCAATTTCTAGTGCAACTCCTATGTTCGCGTATCAAGGAAGATCACGAACAATGCCATCATCCCCATTTGGAGATAACACAAAAGAAAGGAGAGGGATGAGAAATTATTCAAGATTCTCAGTAGGCCTTCCTAACTCTAACATAAGTGTCATCTTCGTTATCCTCAACTACTTCGATTTTCATTATGAAATAGGTGTATATACATAAGGTTAAATTTTAAACTTCTCAAAAGTATTTATCTGAAATGGACGTCTTTCAGCATGGATCTCAATGTCGTGAATGCAACAGATATCTCATGTATGCATAGCAATGCCTTGAGTTCATAAGCAATGTATGTAATTAACATAAGCATATTCACAACATGAGTTAGTAGCATTCAAATTTAAAACACAACACAAGACTAAATGTATAAGCATGAGATAAGTTGAAGAACTAGAATTACTCAGCCTATAAATCACATGATTAAACAAACTAATATAGCAATCACATAACACATTACTTACCTTCTTAGGTGACTTAACATTCAAAATCATTGTGATTAGGTAACAGTAAAGGAGTGCATCACATGACAAGTGTGATAAGTCACATAACATGTAACATGCATAAGGATACAAGAGAATCCATGATACTTTACTTTCTCATACTGGATCTTTTAAATTCTTTTCTTAATAGTCGTCCTCTTAAATTACCACATAAACCAACCATCTTACCTCCCCAATGATTTTACAAATAACCACCAAAACTCTACCTCACCAATCACCTAGAATGAGCTCGACCTAACTAGTCGTTGCTAGATTTAATATAGGGTAATAAAGAGGGAAAAACATCACTTTCTTGCATTACTTAAATTTTTTTATTATCATGAGCATGCAACATAGGTTGAGACCTCTTGAAATACTATATATGTGAGGCATGGACTATAGTGTACTAGATCTCATAAATTATGATGAGATGTTAAGCATGTACATGATGATCTCATATAATAGTATGAGGAAAATGAGCATTTATTACAATTTATCATTGCTTATGTACTTCACATAAATTTTCCCTAAATCCATAAATTTGATGGAAATCTGGCGACATAACGGCTTGGAACAGAATTTCTCCAAATTTGTTTCTTGTCAACTTTCATAACAATCATGTATCTCAACATATATCATCAACATTCACATCGTGCTAAGTAGTCAACACACTATTCATAGAAGCAAGCATCATCTTATATTCTTATCATTCATATATCAATATCTCATTGAATATAACCATGCTCCTAATTAATTGTCGAAGATAAGGTTCGGACTCAGCTAATGCATATGTAACACTTACAGATATATCAACATTCATATCATAAACTAAAGTGTGTATATCATTGAGCCACAACCTCATATAACATAACATATTCCATAACTTAACTGCTATAACATATTATCTCAAGCAATATGAAGTGCCAAACAATATAATAACATAAGAGAGTGAAAGAATATCACTTAACCTGCTTCAAGGGAAAAATCAAAATTTCATAAATCTTGGGTCAAAGTGTAAATTCCATAATTTACCACTTTTCGTGAAATTAAACTTATTTTACACTTTTAAAAACCTTTCCACCATCTTAGAGTCATTCTAAGGATATCTCCAAGGTCATTTATGCATTTAGCCAAAACATCACAACACAGGGGGTGTAAGTGTAATATTTACTTTTTGAGTCTTTTGGGTTTTTCAACACTCATGAGGCTTTCATAACTTCGTAAAAACTTTTCATACATATGATCACATGCTATATGACAAAAATTTCATTCATAACAATAAACTAAAAGGCATATCTGAACTACAATGGGTATAACTTTTCACATTTGCAAAACTACGTACTTAACATATTTTAAATATACTCATGGTTTTTTTTCATGTCTTGATCATGATCATATGAATTCATCATCAAGCCCATTGAAAATATTTTTTTTTTTGTTGAGAAATAGAGCTTTACTTTTGAAGACTAAAGATAACCATTTGAGAATCTCTACAAGTTTTAACATGGAGAACAAAGTTCCACTATTAAAAAGCTGTCATCATCAAGATTCATGGATCATCCTCAAAATCAAAAGAAAAACCAAACACTAGTAGAAACAAGAACATTGTCCTACCAAAGTGAAGATCAACTTGATCAAAGAACAAAATAGAACAAACTCTTGCTCCTCCTTATCCTTTTTGCTAGCTAGGGCCTACATAAGATGGTGAAGGTAGGGTGTGTTTTCAATGGAAAGATGTAAGTGTTTAAAGGGTTAATGAAGATGTAAGTGTGCTAAGACTATGTGTTTAGAGCTTGCTTTTTCTTCTTTGCAAAAATGGTGACTTAGAGAATAAAAGAAGAGAATGTTAGAAGAGAAAGGTTGGAGTATTTTTTTCTGAGCTAAACTTGGCGGAAATGCAAATGAGAGAGTATATAAAGGACTAAGGCGTGAAGTGTCTTAGATATTTGTGACAATAAAAGTGAGAGATGAATTTAGAGGAGGGGCTGTTGCCACTAAGAAGCTTGGGCAATAGGTCATTTTTGCATTATTTTAAAAGTGGGAATTAAGGTTAGGGGTAGTATAGAGTTTCTGGAATAATTATGATTCAAAATAATTACTCAAGGGTACCTAATCTTGATCCAAGGGCTAGGATTCAATCTTGAATGTATTGATATGTTTAATCCATGCTAATTGGGGGTATTTAGGCCTAAGCAATCAAGAGTAGTGGAGGTAATACACTCTTAAGTCGTGTCATCTCACTTTGTACTTTTAATGCTCTAATATGTAATTAAATGTATTTAGCAATTCTAATCATATAGCTCACTTCAATTAATTATTTTAACCTAAGAGTAACAAATAAAATAAAATTGCCTTTATTTTGAGTCTAATATTGATTATATTTTCTTAATTATTTTGATTAAGATCAATTACTACTGATCATAAGCAAAATAGTAATTACACACAAATTTTCATAGAACATAAAAAATCACATATACTTATTATACATCCTACAATAACACATATATAATCCCTAGGTGATGACCGAGTCCGATCTGACAAAATTACCTCAGGAGTATTTTGATAATTTTACCTAGGATCACTAGAATTTCAATTTTTACATTCAGAAGCATACCAAATACTTCTAATACGCTTCAAACAATTAAATAACTCTTTGAGAATGTCCAAGCTATGTCATTCTCAAAATTTGCACGAAAATAACCTCAAGGCCCCAGATACAAATAAAGAAAGAGTAATGATAGATAATCATCACCACATTTACACCAAATACTTGCATCATGCTACCCAAAAAAAGTGGCATATGTACATGGCTTTGGATACGAAGGGGCAGTTTTGGGAAGCAAAGAAAAGAAAAAAAAAAAAAGAAAAAGAAATGTGCACATGCGACGGTTTTAGTAGAAGCCAACAGGAGGGAAAAGGCTCATTTCACCTACCCCCATAAAAAAGCTTACATTCTAACTTTGCGCTTTTTTGGTTCATCTCTTGCACCCCCTCATATATCTTGTTCGTGGCATCAAGTAGGGGAGTAAAAAGAAGAGCATAAAACTAGTTAATGTTTGCAATGCACAAAACCATACGTAACTATTGAGCACAGCTCATCTAGTAAACTTGAAAACAATATCTTTGACAGTTGTTCAAGATTTGTGAAGGAGTTTCTATTTGTATTGTAAGGTATATGAATTCATTATTTCCAGTATGATTCTTTATGTGTTTGTGGTTGATGTTAGAAATAAAACTATGTTTAACAAGAAAAAAAATGTGGATGGCTATGTTAGAATGTAGAGGCTAAAATTAATAGTCAAAGGTGAGTTGTAAATGCATGGAAAGAAGTTGTAAATCAGTGGTGAATTGGAGCAAAAAAAAATTAAACCTGTGTAAAAATGTTGTAAACTCGTGTTAAGCATAGGAAATGTATTGGAAAAAAAAGCAGTAAATCATATGGAAAAAAGTTGTAACCATTGTTAAAAATGTTGTAAACTCCTGTTATGGATGGAAAATATAATTTTTTTTTTTATTTCTTATCAGAGTCTTTTCAGCAACAAAACAAACTGATAATGACTCTGTTAGAAGCTGGTAGCCAATGTTAAGAACGGAAGCATGAGGTATAAATGAGTGGAAGAAAGTTGTACACCAGTGGTAAAATATTGTAAACTCTGGTTATGCATGGGAATTTTTTAATTTCTTTAATTTTTTTTGTCAGAGTCGTTTTAGCAACAAAACAAAGAGGAAATGACTCTATTAGAATTTGCAGCCAACGTTAAGAGTGGAAACATAGGGTGTAAATGCGTGGATGGAAGTTGTAAACCAGTGGTAAAATGTTGTAAACCCATAAGAAAACGATTTTAACCCTTTTAAAAATGTTGTAAACTCCAGTTATGCATGGGATTTTTTTTTAATTTTTTATCAGATTCTTTTCAGCAACAAAACAAACTGAGAATGACTATGTTAGAAGCTGGCAGCCAATGTTAAGAGTGGAAACATGAGGTGTAAATGCATGAAAGGAAGTTGTAAACTATTGGTAAAATGTTGTAAACTTGTGAGCGAAAGGCTGTAAACCTTTTCAAAAATGTTGGAAACTCATGTTATGCATGATAATTTTTTGTTTTTTATTTTTATTAAAGTTTTTTCAACAACAAAACAAACTGTGAATGACTCCATTACAATTTTGAAATCAATATAGCAAGAAGTTGTAAACTAGTTTGTGAAGTTGTTGAAAAAAATTGTAAACTGCTTTAGTTTTTATTGTAGGTGTATTGTTAAAAAAAAAGGTATACAAAATAGAGAATTTAGTGAATGTTGATGCTGATGTTCATGTCAAAGTTCAGATGGAGCATGCTGAAGTGAATCATGATATGGAGGTGCCTGCTGTTAGGATGATATTCAATTCAAATGAAGAAGTGAGAGCATTTTGCAAAAATTATGCAAGCAATATAGGTTTTGAAATCAAAGTAAGAAATTCAATGAAGGGTTCAGATGAAAAATTAAATTACATGTTACTATCATGTTCACAAGAGGGAAGACATATCTAAAAAATCCCTAAAGTAATGAAGGTACGGCCTACTAAGCAAGCAAAATATGATGCGAAGATCACAGCAAGCAAGATAGCGGATGGTAGATGGTGCATTAATAAAGTTGGGCTTGATCACAACCATTTTGTTAGCCCAACGAAGTCAAGAATATTGAATGCGAACAAAAGCTTAAGCCTCCATATGAAGAGCTCTATGCAAACAATTCAAACTCTTGTCAAAGAGTTTGGTGGGTATGAAAACTTATCATTTAGTGAAAAGGAAGTGCACAACTACATCAACAAATAGAGGCGTGCAATTGGCAATGAAGGTGATGCAAAATCTTTGACTGAGTACTTTCCAAAGAAAAATGTAGAGAATGCTGATTTCTGTTATGAGATAGACCTAGATGATGAGTTTCAGGTCAGAAATATATTTTGTGAATATGTAAGGAGCAGAGCTGCTTATGAGTATTTTGGGGATGTTGTTAGTTTTGACACAACATACCTAACAAATAAGTAATTGGTTCTGCTTGGGTATGGGCTAGTGTAGGCTGAGGATACTGACTCCTTGTCTAGTTATTTCAGAGTTGGATTACATGCATGCTTTGTAAGCCACTCATTGGTATTGTGACTGATCAGTGTAGGGCGATGGAGAAAGCTACTGAGATCATTATGGAATATACCCAGTATAGGTGGTGTTTATGGCATATTATGAAGAAGGTCCATCAAAAGCTTAAAGCATATGCTAAATATCACAATATTAAAAGGGGTTTGCAGGACGCTGTGTATGGAATTTTGGGAGAGCAAAAATTTGAAGATAAATGGGCTGCCTTTGTAAGGAGTATGAGCTTCATAGTAATGAATGGTTGGGTGCCCTATTCGAGTATCAACATAAGTGGGTGCCTATCTACTTGAAGAAGGATTTTTGGACCAAGCTTTCCACTACACAAAGGAGAGCATATACTCTTTTTTTGGATGGGTATGTCAACTCAAACACCAGCTTGCAGTAATTTGTAAATCAATATGATAATGCCCTGAGGAGTAAGGTTATGAAGAGGTTGAGGTTGATTTTAAATCCATGAACATAATCATCCTTTATGGCTCGAGCTCTCCTGTTGAAAAATAATTCCATGAGGAGTATACACACACTAAATTTAGCGAAGTGCAAGCTGAATATTTAGAGGGAAAATGAATTATGTTCCAAGTTTGAAAATATTGTGTGGTGCAATTGCAAATTTTGAGGTAGTGGAGGAAGTGACATTCTTTGATCGACTAGTATAGGTAATTTGTGAGGTTGTCTTTAATTGTGACAACCACGATGCGAGTTTCCAATGCTTGTTTCAGTTTGAAGGGATCATGTGTAGACATTCCCTTTCTATCTTTTCTTTTGAAAGGATAAAAGAGGTGATAGTTAAGTACACTCTTTCAAGATGGAGCGAAAGGATAAAAAGGAGGCGTGCATACATAAAGATTGGTAACAATTCCGGGGAATTTAAGCCCACCATGGAGAGGTATGATTTATTGGTTAGGCATTTCTCTAAAGTGGCAGAATTGGCTGCAACTTCTGAGGCTGGGAGCAATCATGTTCATTGTACTCTTGACAAATTAGATGAATACTTATTTGCAATTAATGCCTTCTGTGCCATAGTTGAACAATGCTACAAAAGGTGATGGCATTGGTGGTAATGTTGGCCTGGGGTGTACAAATGAGCATGTTCAAATCCATAGCCATGTGCGTAAAAGACAAAACAGAAAGACCACCATCGAAGAGAAAAGTTTCTAAGTTAGAAAAAATGGTGTAGAAGTGTAGCAACAAAGGAATGCCTTAATAGAATAAGTTGCAAATCAAGGTGTGTTGCATATATTCTCATGCCTTGGTTGCTGTGATTTTTAATATTGTATATGTGGATTTGTGTGTTATGTTTAATGTGTTGTTTCCATTCAATGATGTAGGACTCATTTGAGGCCATGCTTTCCTAGCCATGTGGCAACAACTTTTCTATGGAGTCATATGTTAAGATCAGAGATAGTGGCAATGTATTTGATGAAAGGACTATAGTGTGTGTTCATACTAAACTTACTTTTTATTTCCAAGTTCGATTGAGGCTTTTATAGTATTCTTATGCACTCATCATAGTAGTCTTCAATAATAAAACCTATATAAATTTGTATTTGTGAATTTTCCATGCCTGCTTTCACGACTATTGGATGTAAATTACCACTCCCTACTGGTTATATTGTACTCCAATTGACGTGGACTTCATAATATATTGTTCATGTTTTCGATAGAACTTATTATTATATTGGTAAAACTATATCTTTTAACTTGTACATGGGTATTGTGCTTGGTAAGTCATATTAATTATACAATGGTTATGGATGAGTATTTATACGTTGTATTGTTAGTGCTGTTGTTTTTTATTTATTATACAACTTGAGAGTGTTGGCTCCAACACAAGTGTTGCGAATGCTAACAACGAGAGCAACTTTCTAGTGTGACATGGATCAGACCAACAGCATGGTGGATTTCTATAGGTGCTTGAACCGTATAGTCAACATATTTGTCTGGATGGTATGTCACTGAGTAATGTGCTATTGAGTGAGGATTCAAGCACAATACTAATGCAGTCAAGTGATCTACTTAGCTGTTACATGAACCAATAAAATTTTTGTCTGCAAGTGGCTTTTGTGGGATGTTGGTAGCTCAGCTTTGCTTTTCGTTTGTTTCTTTTATAGGTACAACTATCACCAACATAGCCTTAATTTCTTGTAATTGTATTTACTACTTCATATCACTTTTAATCTGACCACTTGTTTTTCCAATTTTGTTTTAGTGCAGGAGAAGAATATATATTTTTAAGGTGACTGCGAAAGTGGTCAGATTAATTAACTTAGGTCTGGTGCAGGGTAATGGGATTCTTTGTAACAGATTATTACATGTACAGGAACAATGTATTTATTACATGTACACTAATTCTATAAATAGTGGGATGTTTTGTGGACATAATGGCTGCATATAATGTAAACCTCCCAATTATTCCAAAATTATATTTGCTTGAGAAAAAGGATAAAATGTTATTTTTGCCACAAAAGGGTAAAATGGATAAATTGAAAAAAAAGATACGTAAAGATAGTAAGATTTCTAAACCTCTTAGGCAATATGATTAGAAAAAAAAAAGTTGTAAACCTTGTATTAAAATGTTGTAAACCGCCAAGAGAAAAGTTGTAAACTAGTGCTTATGAGTTGTAAATGTAACATCCCCAAATTTATAACTAAGATAAATATTAATTAGCGATAGCAAAACCAAGAGAATCGGGACAAATGTTATGAAACACAACAAATAGTCTACTTAAGTATGTCTAGAGAAAAATGCAAAGAATTACGAAAATGCCATCACTTAGTGGAAATTACGAAAATGCCCTTGCTATGTAAAGGAAAATACCAAACTACCCTTGCCTTATTAAATGACAAAGATACCCTTACTCTATGAATGGAATTACAAGAATACCACTATCATTGTCTAATTACAAAAATATCCACTAACATCTTTGCACAAAATATGGAAACATGTTTGCATAAAACATGGAAACATGTTTGCATAAAATATGGAGCATTTTCATCCAACATGTTTGCACAAAACATGGAAACGTGTTTGCACAAAACATGGAAACGTGTTTGCACAAAACATGGAAACGTGTTTGCACAAAACATGGAAACGTGTTTGCACAAAACAAGGAGCATTTTCATCCCAAAATTCAGCCAACATGTTTCCATAAATCATGCTCCAAGTGCTTTCCTTCTTGTTTTTTCTCTAATCTTTCCACTATAAATACTCCTCAAACTCTCTTCAATTCAAAAACTCCCTAAGTGTTCTTTCTTTCTTATTCTATCATTCTTCTTATGTTCTTCAAAAACTTCTCTTGATCCTCTAAACTTCATCCAAACACTTCAATCCTAAGTCCAAACTTTCACTAGCCCTCACAAGAGTTACAATCTTTAACTCTAGTGAGAAATATTTTCTTAAGCATTCAAGTTCTAGAGCCAAGATTCAAGGAGGGTCATCCACTCCAAAGACTCTTGTTCAAGGCTTAAGGAAGAAGAGAAGGACCCTTTTTAGACCCTACACAAGAGGTAGGAGCTTCATCTTTAATTGTTCAAGTATTGTTGGCTTCTAACCTTGATAGAATGCCTCAAGTTTGAGTTATTGTCAAAAGTTTTAAATGATTATTTGAAAAATATATTTTTAGAAATATGACATGTTCTATTTTGTTATGAGTACCTTTATGATGTTATCAAACTCAAATATAACTTGAAAAGATTGTATGTGAAACCTGATTTAATAAAGGTAACTTAAGACATGAAAATGGTAGGTGCTGGAAATTCTAGTTGTTTCTGGCAGCAGGTACTTCGAAAGCTACTGTTCATAAAATATTAAGTATCTCGAAATTAAAATAATTTTACTATAAACTAGACTCATTATAGAACACTCTCCAAAAAGAATCACCTAAAACGGAGTTTTCTAGCTCAAGATATAAATTTTTAAAGTAGAGCCTAAGACTGAAACTTTAAATCTGACCTTGTAGTAGTAAAATGATGTAACTCACTCTAGAAAAATGCAAATGGACTGATTTCAACTTTGTTGGAGAGCTAACACATATAGGAATACACCCATATATGTTATGTATAAAGCTTTGTACCACGTAAATACAGAATGAGAAATAAATTTCGGGATAGTGTACTGTGAAAGTGCAATTTGGAAAGGTTCTGGCTAAGGAAAGACTTGGTATTTAAGCATGTCCATTGTGACCCACCTCTCTTTCCTGGGAACCCTCCTATGCATGGTTTACAGTTGATTTACACTATTCCAAAGATGTAAATGCTAAAATTTGATGAGTTAGGAGTTTGTAACTACCTTTACTAAGCTGAGATAACAAGTATACAGAGAATTATAAACTTTCTTCTAAAAGACGTCAAAACTATAAATAAAAGAATCAAGTCTTGTAAAGAGAGAATTTTAAGAATTTAAGTAGAATAATAATCTTTAAGAGTTATATGAAAGTCATAATAAAAATATATAAGGAACCTATAATAATATTTTGAAGTGCATTAATGTATTAATGGAATGCTAAGAGTACAAAGAACACTAAGAGAAAAAGATAATACTAAGACATCCATTACCTCTTACGAACACTAGGAACTCAACTCGATAACTTTGGTTAGTTAATATGAATTATCTATGAAAGTGTTTACTATGAGATTTACATGATATTGTCCATGTTTTATGAAGTGATTTATAGTAATGTGAATGTATGGTGATGAATTATGAAATGATAAGGATGAATGATTGATTGCCCAGGGTTTATTGTGATTACATGATAATATGCATACATTCATTTTCCAAAAGAAATAATAAAAGTAAAGTTTGAAAAAATAGCAATGAAAGTCTGGAAAAGTGGACTTGAGCTAAACTCACGGCTTAACCCCCTAAACCGTTGAGATCACGACAACGGAATGAAAACCAAAAAGGTTATGGCGACGGCCATGGTATGAGCTCATTACCCTTTTAGGGTGGTCTAAGGCATTGATGCATTCATCCCGTGAGTAATTAAGAAATATGTTGATGAAATAAATGAAAGATGATGATCACTAAACAAGTGAATGTTGAGGATGAGTAATCATGAAATGCATGCAGCTCCTAAATGATTACTGCTTATTAGTGGTTTTACATGATATGCTTATATGTATGCTTGATGAAATCTTGAATGAATATTTACGCTAATGTTCAAGATTAGTTTAAAAGTAACTGCACTTGACTAATCACGTTTGTGAAAGTTTGATAATTGAATCCTTACTGTTCACCTTTTATAATAAACCCGAAGTGACTGGGACGACAACGATGACACTTTTAGTACAAGTAGGAACTCCTACTGTGAAATCATGTATTTCTCACTCCTATGTTTATTTTCCGTTGTCGTTACCAGTGACAGTCGTGTCCACCTAAAGCAACGAGGCCGTAGCTGAGGAAGGAGGTAGCACGTGAAGATTTCAAACCGTTCAAGTAGGAGCATTCCGAGCTTTAGTTACATTATAGTTTGTGAGAAACAATTAGTAATAGTAGAACTTATATTGTTATTTGTAATAACTTATCAGTATGATATATACCCTGTTGTGACTTATGTATTAAGTGATTATATTCTAGTTTATGTGATAATTGTTCTACACTTAGTCTTTTATTCCGCTTATTTAATTAAGTGCGCAATGTAACTTGATTATTATCTATAAAAGCGCTATGTATTTCACTTCTAGATTCTGAGCTTAAGTTTTCAAAAAAATTAATTTATTTAAAGAAAAAAAAAACTTCCATTATTTTTCTAAGTTAATTTCAAAAGAAAATTAATACAAGGCATAAGTGACAACTAATAGAATCCAAATGTGAACTTAAGCACAGTGGGGTTCTATTAGGGTGTTACAGTAAACATATGTGAAAAATATAAAAATTAGTAAACCTCTTAGCCAATGTGACTATTAAAATAGCTATAAACCTTATATGAAAAGGTTGTAAGCGCTGTGAAAAAAGTTGTAAACCTCTGCGTAGATGTTGTAAATTTGAGTGGAAAATATTAAGATTCCAAAACCTCTTAGCCAATGTGACTAGGAAAAAAGCTTTATACTTTATATAAAAAAGTTATAAACCTATGTGAAAAATATAAAGATTGGTAAAACTCCTAGCCAATGTGACTATAAAAAACGTTGTAAACCTTATATGAAAAAGTTATAAACCATTGCGAAAAAAGTTGTAAACCTCCGCATAGATGTTGTAAACATGTGTGGAAAATAAAAAGATTCCTAAACCTCGTAGCCAATGTGACTAGGAAAAAAGCTCTAAACCTTATATGAAAATGTTGTAAACCATTTAGTAAAAAGCTGTAAACCTTGTATCAAAAAGTTGTAAACTTATGCTCATAAGCTGTAAACTTTTGTAAAATGAAAAATATTTAATTACTTTTAACCAACATGATTTGAAAGTACAACCCATAATAAGAAACTCATACTCATTCAAGTATTTGTACGCTAACTTCAATCATTGCCAACCAAGATTAAAATACATAAGATCAACACTCAATACTCATCCTTCGAATTTGATAAGTACTCATCCCATTTGCCTCTGTGAGATTTGTGCATATCCTGAGCATGGAAAAGTGAGCCATTTGTAGGGCCATTAGGTTATTCTCAAGCTTGATACATAGAAGGGTTTGGTCCATTTCATTTGTATTTGTGGCTCTCTACCACATGTCTTTCACAGTTAAGCTTGGAATTTGCACTCTTTGCCCAACATCCAACAAGTTAGCCTATAGATCCTGAGACTCTTTTACCCTGTAAACCCACTCAGCCCTAGTTGCTTGCAATTCTCCTTCATCACTTCTTTGCATCTCATAACTTCACCGCGGATCACATAGGATGTATATGTAATCACTCATATTGTTAATGGATGCTTTGTAATAGTGAAGGCACAGTTATTGCTGCCACATGTAGTGAATTTTATAAACAATGGGGACCCTATAAATGTACCTTATGTAGCACGCATTGTGTCCTTGTGAAGGGGAGCATGCTTGTGTATCATCCAGACACAAAGTGCACGTGGAAGGATGCACACATCCTTCCAAACCCCACAACTTTTTCCATATGATCAAGTGGGTACAATCAAATATCAATTTGCACTATATCCCACATGGCAATGTGTGATCAGTCTTCAAAATAATCCCCCCTAACTATTCCCATGTGAACTTTGTAAAACAAGCATTCAGGATTCCCAAAAATTCAAAAATTGTACTACTACACATAACCTTCCAAAAGACACCACTATTCCTATGTGATTGGAAGCCTCAATTCTACCATTAGGGCTCACTATTCACACATAAATTGGAGGTTTCCACTGATCCTGCCACTGGTAAAGCATTGACCATATTATGTATCATATTTTCCTATAAATACTAAATACAAACACTTCAAACTTCTTGTTGGCGACTTAGTGCTAAAATATCTTAACATAGGTGTGTTATGCATGGATCCTATAAACCTTTCCTTTTGGGAGATTCTTCTCACGCTACTTTACTCTGTTGATAAGATATTTGATTGCATGGATTGGGTGTGGGTTCTAGAAAAGAACGTATTCAAATATGATATGAGCCGTCAAAAGTGCTTCTCTACGTGAAAAATCCGCACATATAAGCAAGAATGGGTGTATCGGTTTGAGGAGAATAATAGGCTAAGGATCGAGTTAATTACCAATTACCAAAGAGTCCCAAAGCGTCGTTCCGTTACTATAAGTCGAGACAACCCATTCATGTTAGAGAAGCTAGTTAATATGATTTGACACGAGAACAACTAGATGCAAATCAGGCTGAATAAAAAAAAAGGCCATTGATTCTGTCATCGTGGGATGAAGTGCATTTGATGGCACTGAAACGGCAAGTATTTTGGAGGCAATAGAAACTAGCCTGAACTATACTCTTGATGGTGATTTGTCTGATGAAGATCGCTACTTAATAATAAGATCAACGGTCACTTATTTCTTATTATTGCATGGCATTATATTTAGCACATTTGTAGCCCTTTGAGGTATTTGTTATTTTATAATGTTAGATTTCATTTCCATGTAATTAGTCATACAAAAACATGAGATGAGAGATTACTCCCCAAATAAAACATCTTCTTACATGCATTTGTCACTTATGAATAAATCATAAGTATAAGTTCATTCCGATATAAACCAAAAAATCAATAATCCTAGTTCAATTACCCCCACAGACAGTGTCATGGGCAATCAAGATTCTAGTTAGCACCAGTTGAATGGAGAGCATGGTCCTTTTTGATGATTCCTCAACGGACATGCCATGAGCCATGTACACACATTTCCTCTCATTCATAAGGTAACATGTATCCTCTTTTCTGGTTTACATGCTCATGCCATGTCTGTTCCGTTTGCTGTCCACTATTGCTGTGAGAAGTAATTGTATGTCAATAATAACTGAAATGGCATGTATGTATGCACATTTTGTTAATCAGGTAAAGTGTATCCTCTTTCCTCTTGTTACATGCTTATAATATGATTTAGACGTGCATGCATCATGAGCTAATAATTGGAAATCACACGACGTAACTCCACTTGCATTTGATCTTTAGCATCGACCTCCACTTGAGAGTGTATTTTAAGTGACTGTGTATGACAATTGAGAGTTTAGGGAAGGGCAGAGCATTGCGGCCAGATTTGTAACACCCTCCTAACTACCATATATTTCTCAACTGTTTATACAATAATTAGAATAGTGTTACTTTTATTTTATACTTTATATTAGTCGGGAAAAATGAAAAGATAATAATAAAATGAGCTCATGGATCACAACAACTTATAGATTTACATAGATATATATCATAAGCGAGTCAGCACTATGTATAGTACATTAGAACATAAACTATCAACCACTGAACTATTCAGGAACTCAACAAGTATCAGGGCCTAACAAAATCTCATATTCATAGAAATGGACCCCAAAAATATCTAACAAAGTCAATCTGCAGGCGGGGTGGATATCTAATACTAAACTACAACTATATACACATCAAGAGTCCCTGAAGGTGCCACGTCCTACTGAATGAAATTGTTAGCTATCGGGATGATGGCCTCACCTCCACCAGGGGCATCAAGACCCTCAAGTGGGTCTAAGTCTAAAGATGAGGATGAAATGGGAACATCTACTAGAAGGGGCGCTGGTGGTGCGTGCAGAATATCAAATATCACTGGGTGCACCATGTAGAGAGGCACACCATCATATGGAAAAGCAGGATCAAAGTCAGCGGTAAATACATAAGTACTAAAGGAACGGGCGAAAAACACATAAACACAAACTTGTGAGTAACCGACAGCATAAAGAGAGTCTAAGGCAGGATCATAATGCCACACCCATTGTGGCAAGTCAAGGTAAAACACTAGTGACGACATCTGTTGGATCTAAATAACACAAAATAAATATAGCCGTAGGGTGAGAATATTATAAAATTTTTAGTAGGGTATCCCTTCAAATGTGAACAGAATATAACAAGTAATTCATTCATATAGAAATCATCACGCTAAATCATATGTATAAATATTAATGTACATAATTCAAGTAAATATAAAGACATAATGATAGTAATCAACTATTTTTCTCTTATAATCCCTGGAATTCAATTCAGTACAGTTGTTTCTTTTCATTAACATAAGGAAGACTTAGTTTCACATTAAGTAACATGTAGTGAACAACTCCACAGAGGACCATAGACTACTAGGACATGAGCTCAGTCCTATTCGTGATCATCGGACTTCATTTTTTTGCATTTCCGAATCACACACAATTCTATCTCCTAGTCGATACGTTTACCTACTCATAACATTTCTTGGGAAGTTCTTATTTTTGCCTTCCCTCTTTATCCCACATAAGCCTTGTTTCTATTTTTCCCGTATGTTAAAATATACACCATCACATTTCACATATTCTCTTTTGTCATATAACAATCGCATGTACTTTTCTTTTTCAAAATCATGCTTACATCACACGTAGGCAATTCAGTTACATCTAGAGTCTCATTTATTATTTATAATTAACTCTTTAAAACTATTAGCATGTATTCATATATCATATATGTGGACTAAATGCAATTCCATTATCAATTTAAGACATTCTCACCATTTCAGCAACTTGGCAGATTTACCACTCCAGTAGAAACATTTATTTTCCATATCAAATAGCTAATTTAAGGGCTACAAAAATTCTTTATGACACTTCAATGTGTCTAACAGTATCTGTAAAAATTTCAGGGGAAAAAGAATTCTCTAACCTTGTTAAATAAATTATACAAATTCGGTGGTCAGAGACCACTTATTCACAACTCAAACCAAAATTCTCATAATTTTTAACCCTAGCAAATCATCAAATAAACTCAAAAGAAAAATCACAGATACACTTCAAGAAGTATCAACACCCTATAAAAATTTCAAAGTAAAAATAGATCATTTGGTATAATAATAAAATCATACAAAATCAGAGCTTCAGTTCCTATAATCCAGACAGCAAGGTTACCATTTCGGTCTCTGATTTTTTTGAGGCATTAAAACTTAAAACTAGTGCTAAAAAATTTTGTGTATGTAGTACAAGATGTTAGCTCCAACATATATTTTCTCAGATCCTAAAAGTGATCATAATTATGTTTAAAAATTCATGAGATTTCACTGTCTGCAGCCAAACTGAAATTCCAGCAGCACAACCCTAAATTTCTTTTGACAAAAAGGATTTTTATCATCATCCAAACACATCATAAAAATTTATACATCAAAAATCATATATCATAAACCAAATCATAAATTTTTGAAAGAATAGGCCTAAAAAAACCCTACTTTTGGAGGCTAATGGTGTCCTTGTTTCTAGGATGCTCCAAAGCGATGCTCTTCACTCCAAAGCTCTCAAGACACACCCAAAACCCCTCTCAAAATAGTAAGGTATAAAGTGTCAAGGTTGGGATTTGGTGATGGATTGAGATTCTAATCGGTTATATTTGTAGGTGTTAAGGTGTAGAACAATTTTAGTGAAGGGAAAATTTGGTTTTGGTAACTCTAGGCTATTGTATATGGAATTTGAAAGCAAGATGAAGCTCTTGGCTATGGAGGAAGTGCAGCTGCCCTTTCTTCTCTTTGTTGGTTGAAATTGTGGCTTCCTAAAGAAGCTTTGTTTGTATTTATCTCATATATATAAAGAATGAATATAATATGATGAAATTTAATGATCTTTGACTTTAAAAGAAAAATGGCTGGCTAATATTAATCTTGTAATTCAAGATTGAATCTTAGCCATTCCTTTAATACAAAGTGATAAGGTTCTTTAGTTTGTAAAGATTAAAATAGTTTTCGGTGTTAAAAATCACACACCGAAATTTCACCGAACGGGTAAAACAGTGTACCTGAGTAATCAAGCATTGCTCAAAAATTAATTCTAAGTATAAAACCTTTATTCTTAACCATTTCTAATCTCAATCCCATGTTTTCCTAATTTTGGGCACCTCCGGGCATAGTTTTGAAAACCGGCTCAGACCGACCGATTCGACCCGAAAACCGGTGAACTGGTCATGAAACCGGTCCGAGCCACTATTTGAATCGGTTTTGCATCAAAACCGGTGCGACCCAGTTTGACTCGGCCGGTTTTGGATCAAAACCAGTGACTCGGCCGGTTGAACCGGACCGGTCAACTCAGTGTTTTTTTTTTTTTGCTTTTTTGCTTTTTTTTCCTTTTTTGGGCTAAATGATATTTTTTTAAAACCTTTAAAAATAATATTCTAATTTGACTTTTAGAAAAATGCAATAAATTTGTTTATATTGTCATGATTTGTGAGTTTGTGATGTAAAACTTTGTGAGTTTATTTGTGCAATTATATTTTGAACTTATTAATTGTGATTTGTGAAATGAAAACAATATTTAGGAATTTATGTTATTTAATTATGTTTTTATACTTGGAGCTCTTAAAAAGTATCAAATTGTTAATTATTTGTTATTTTATTATATTTTATTGAAATTTTTATATAGTTTTATATTTTTTTTATATAAATCCGGTCCAACTGGTTTGACCAGTGACCCACCGGTTGAACCAGTGACCCAGTGACCCGGTACCTCGACCGAGTCGATCACCGGTCTGAGTTTTAAAACTATGCCTCCGGGTCCTGAATCTAGGGTTTCGGCTGTCCCAGAGAGCCTGTGGGGCCTGCAAGTTACTATTTACATTTTTTTTTTAAGATCCATTGTCTTGTTCTCATCATTTCTATGTACATCAAAATTTAGATTCCCATTAATAAAGTCTCCATTAATTTCTAAATAAAATTTAGGGTGTTACAAGATTAGTTAATGGAGAGGGAAGGAAAACCTTGCTTAAATATGTAGGAGTCAAGTCTTGGTATTTTGTTCAGGTCTTGGAAACACACCGCCACACTTCCCAAGCCTTGAAAAAGCGACATTATCCCTCTTTTTTTCCAATGCTGGACTGGCCACACATCAATCTCATATGGTTGGTGTCTTGATTTGTGATCAAAGGTTTACGACATCTAAGCATTGGTTTACAATGCTTTAATTAGAGATTTACAGCTTTGTATTAAGAGGTTGACAACTTTTTCATGGAAGTTGTAAATGACTTTTTCTAATCACATTGGTTAAAGGTTTAGGAGGAGTTCTATTTTCCACATAAGTTTACAACTTCTAATTTGAGGTTTACAACATTTTAATAAGAGGCTTACAACTTTTTTGTCATAGGTTTACAACTTTTTAATTAGAGATATACAACTTTTTTTTATCATAGGTTTACAATTTTTTAATCAAAGGTTTACAACTTTTTAATTAGAGATTTACAACTTTTTTTTTATCATAGGTTTACAATTTTTTAATCAAAGGTTTACAACTTTTTTGTCATAAGTTTACAACTTTTTAATAAGAGATTTACAACTTTTCAGTTAGAGGTTTACAACTTTTTATTCAGAAGTTTTCAACTTCTAAGCATTGTTTTACAACTTTTTTATTAGAGGTTTACAACATTTTAATCAGAGGTATACAACTTTTTAACCAGAGGTTTATAACTTTTTAATTAGAGGTTTACAACTTTTTCATCAAAGGTTTGCAACTTTTTATTCAGAGGTTTATAACTTTTTAATCAGAGGTTTACAACTTTTTAATCAGAGGTTTATAACGTTTTATTTAGAGCTTTACAACATTTTAGTCAGAGGTTGACAGCTTTTTAGTTAGAGGTTTACAACTTTTTAGTTAGAGATTTACAACTTTTTAGTCAGCAATCCTCAACTTTTTATTCGGGGGTTTGCAACTTTTTAATATATGATTTACAGCTTCTTAATAAGAGTTTGATAACTTTTAGTCAAAGGTTTACAACATTTTAGTCAAAGGTTGCCAACTTTTTAGTCAGAGGTTTACAACTTTTTATTTAGATATTTACAACTTTTTATTCAAAGGTTTACAACTTTTTAAACAGAGGTTTACAACTTCTACGCATTGATTTATAACTATTTTGCTAGAGATTTACAACTTTTTTTTCAAAGTTTTATAACTTTTAAAACAAAGGTTTATAACCTTTTATTCAGAGGTTTACAACTTTTTAAACAAAGGGTTACAACTTCTAAGCATTGGTTTACAACTTTTTTTTCCAGAGGTTTACAACTTTGTATTCAGAGGTTGACAACTTTTTCATGGAAGTTGTAAATGACTTTTATAATCACATTGGTTAAGAGGTTTAGGAGGAGTTATACTTTCCACATAAGTTTACAACTTCTAATATGAGATTTACAACATTTTAATAAGGGGTTTACAACTTTTTAATTAGAGATTTACAACTTTTTAATTAGAGTTTTACAACTTTTTTGTTGGAGGTTTTGTAACTTTTTAATTAAAGGTTTACAACTTTTCAATCAGAGATTTACAAATTTTATTTAGAGGTTTACAACTTCTAAGCATTGGTTTACAACTTTTTTATTAGAGGTTTACAACATCTTAGTTAGACATATACAACCATTTAACCAGAGGTTTACAACTTGTTAAGTAGAGGTTTACAACTTTTTATTCTGAAGTTTGCAACTTTTTAATAAGAGGTTTATAACCTTTTATTCAAAGGTTTACAACTTTTTAGTCCAAGGTTGACAACTTTTTAGTCTGAGGTTTACAACTTTTTAGTCAACGATTCACAACTTTTTACTCAAGGCTTTACAACTTTTTACTCTGAGATTTACAACTTTTTAATCAGAGGTTTATAACTTTGAGTCAAAGACGTACAACTTTTTTGTCTAAGGTTGCTAACTTTTTAGTCAGAGATTTACAACTTTTTATTCAGAAGGTTACAACTTTTTATTCAGCGGTTTACAACTTTTTAAACAAAGATTTACAACTTCTAAGCATTGATTTACAATTTTTTTGCCAAAGGTTTACAACTTTTTATTCAAAGGTTTACAACTTTTAAACGGAGGTTTACAACCTTTTATTTAGAGGTTTACAACTTTTTAAATAGAAGTTTACAACTTCTAAGCATTGGTTTACAATTTTTTTTCTTCAGTAGTTTACAACTTTTTAAACAAAGGTTTACAACTTTGTATTCAAAGGTTTACAACTTTTTTCATGCAAGGTTTACAACTTGTTTTCCTAATTCCATTGGCTTAGAGGTTTAGGAGGAGTTCTAATTCCACATAGGTTTAAAGTAAGAAGGTGCGGTTTACAACTTTTTCGTCTAATGTAATGCCCCGATTTTCACTAAACTTTTAAATGACCAAAATGCCCCTGAGGTCATTTTTTCCTGGAACACGAGGACGGTCGATCTCGGCCATCCCCATAAGGTTTATATGATATATGAAGGGGATTGTATGTACATGAATGCTTAATAGAGCAGAAAAACCTCATTTATGAGATTTCTGCGCACAAATGACCAAAATACCCCTATAACAGATTTAAGGCAGTTTTAAGTTCCGTTTTAACCCGAACTTGTCCCGAAGGTCTAAATCAGTGTTTTCAAGGCATGACCTATGTTTGTTTAAGCCCCAGTGGTCCCGAGCAGTTTTTGAGAAAAATCACGATTTTGCCCCTACCTAAGTGCATTAAGGGCCAAATTACGTTTCAAAATAATACCTAAGCAACAATAGATTCTAATTAAAGGATAATTAATATCTATAATTAATTTAGAGTAAAAATATTTATTTGAGGATGGTTTGAATCTAAAATTGTTTAAAACATATTTCTAGCATTTTTTTCAAAAAGGAGAATTCATGAATAGTGATTTCACTATTCACCTTTTTCTCAAACTAAGAAAAGTTTATCATTCCCTAGAAACTCTTGTCACAAAAAGTTGATCCCATCAATCCAACAAATGCTTCTCCTAAATCTAAGTTAACCATGGCCTAATTACCTAATTAGTTTACCTAAAACCCTTACTTAGCAATTCCTAATCATAAGCCCAACCAATGTTACACCTAAGTACACTTCTAAACTATGATTAAAGGAGATATTTTCCCCTCTCCATGGCTGCCCAAAAGTGGCGCCACTTTTTCCCTAAAAATTCAAAAGAATTCAAAAGAATAATACTTTATGGTGTCAATCAAGTTTCCTTTTTCAAGCCACCCTATGACCATGCCTTACAAGTTTTCAATCACTCTATGAATGACAACTCAAGGAGATTTTTCTTCTCTCCTCCTTGTGATGAGAATTTAGCCAGCCTTCCCCTCCACTCATCCTTGATTCATTTGTCTATATATAGCTTGCCTTGATGAACATTTAGACACTTTACAACACTTGCAAAGTTTTGTGCTTCAAGAGTTCCCTCAAAAGCTCCATCTTTCTCTCTTTGTTCAAGCCAAGACCACCACTCCTCCGCCTTCAATCTTCATCTCCCTTCTTATCTAAACACTTCTCCAAGTTCAAACCAAAGCAAACACATCTCCTTTCTCCTTTTCTCCTCTTGGCCAAATCCATCTACAAGGATTCAAGGAAATTTATTTCCATTCCTCTCCAAGAACCAACCTTTCCTTCATCTCTAGAGCATCAACACTTGGTAGGGAACTTGTTTAAAAATGCTTTCTTTACTCTTTATGTCTTGATCTTGTTGGAAAAGCTCGGTTGGAATAAGTTTTCTTGATGACGGGTTGATGTTTTCTTCTCTTTGTTTTCTTTTCTTTTGGTTTCGGCCTCAAGGCCAACAAAATGATGGCTTGATGATGAGAGCTTCATGTTGATATTTGTCACATGAACAAACTGTAGAGCTTGAGTTCTTAAAGAAAGGTTTCATTTTTTTTTCAAGTTTTAACCAAGTAAGAGTTATATTTCTTTGAACCTCTTGGAACTTCATCTTTTTCTTGTGTATTTCGGCCATGAGTGCCTAGGAGATTTGGAAAAATGATAGCTTGTGATGAGAGCTTCATGTTAGTGTTTGTCACATGAACAAACTCTAGAGCTTGAGTTCTTAAAGAAAGGTTTCACCTTTTCAAGTTTTAGTCAAGAATGAGTTAGGTTTCTCTTGAAACTATTTGAAATTTCCTTTTTCTTCCTTTCAAGTTTCAGCCATGAGTGCCTTGATGATTGGAAAAATGAGAGCTTGATGATGAGGGTTTCATGTTGATGTTGGTCACATGGATAAACTCTAAAGCTTGAGTTTTTAAAAGAAAAGCTTGATCTTTTTAGCATTAGTTAAGAATGAGTTTATGTTTCTCTTGAACACTTGTTGAACCTCTCTTTTTTTTCAAACATTTTGGCCATCTCCATGGTTCCTTGAGGATCATGATTTCTTTTTAGTACTTTAGCACTAATAGTTTTCTTTTCTTGTGAGGATGAGTTTTGGGTTGGAACTTTGGTCCTTACTAAAGTCTTGCAAGAGCTCTAGACAAGATGTAAAAGGAATTGCATCCATGTTTATTTTATGCCACCACTAAATCCCCAAGATAAAGAAATGAATTTGTATTTCATGTTTTATTTTCAAGTCATCAATAAACTCAAAGATTAAAATGAGTGTGCATTTCATATTTACTTTGAGCTATCACTTTACTTTCTAATGAACTATAAAAATGGAATGCATAGCATGTTTATTTTATGTCATCACTCTAAACTACGAGAGCTCAAAGACTTGCCCACTTCATCTCGAGAAAAGATTAATCAAGGAGGTATCTCCTTGAATATGCATTCGGCCAAGTGATGAAAATGGCTCTAAAAGGAGTTCATTTAGTTACTAGGGCCTATAACCTATGTCTTAGGGTTTTCCTAAGCTATTGTGGACTTAGTCAATGTTTAAAACATGTTTTCAAGGTTTAATCTTGTTCCAAAGAACATTACATAGCTACTGCCCTATGTGTTTTGTGATGGTCTTTAATGGAATAAAATGATTTCCAAAGGGTTTTAGAAGTTCCAAAGGTGTTCCAAGAGAAACTAGCAACCCATATGCATTAAAGTGAAGTTTTTCCTATGATTCAATGAGACATGTTTTTGGTTCTGTCTTGATAGTTTACAGCTCCTTAAATTCTATTTTGGGTGGTTTAAATATGCTTAAATACCTTACCAAGTATGTGATAATCGTTTTAGACATTTTAAAGTACACTTAGTAACTTTATTTGCTTGATATGTGAATTCTAGAACTACATAGGAACAGAAAATTTTAGATTCTGTCCAGCCTTGTTAAAGTATTTACATTCACATTATATGATGTCTAAATGAGTGAGAGTGACTCATAATTGGTTAGGTATTTAATTATCACATCATAGAAAAAGTCAGAAATGAGAAAGGACCTAAAATGCACATCCTAGAACATCGTAATTCATCTAAATTAGCGCACTGCCTAAACTATCCAGCCATAATTAATTAGGTTTTAGTACTTCATAAATTATGGAGAAGAGGTTAATCAATCCCTTAAACTCATAAGGACATAATATGCTAGTTTGCGATTTCCCGATTTAGGGATTTTACTAAAAATGAGTGATTTATAAGCTCTTGGATTAAGGATGAAATTACTGTGTTATCTGATGACTAGTATGATGCTATGTAAACTATTATTTCTAAATGCTAGTTCTATTATTGCATGTGGTTGTTCTTTAAGAACTTAGAAATGCCTATGTTGTAACATGAGATATGTGACATGTATGTTTTAAATGGTATTTCATTAAACATGCTAAGACTTAAGGTGACTTAAACTATGAGAAAATGATCCTTTTGAACCACCAAATTAAGGGTGGGGATGAGGTGATTCTATGCCCTCTAGACCCGTAATTTAAGTCGGGACCTTTAACTTATCCTAAAGGATAAGCCCAGATGCTAATGACGACTAGCTTGGTATGAGCTCATAACCTAGTGATATCTCCCAAGGGAGACCAGTTAGGGTGGCCCCAGGAAGAATGTAATGATGTTTTAATGACAGCTAAGTAACCAAGTTAAGCTGCCATGCACCATGTTCTATGTTTTATGAACTATGATTTTATGTACCATGAACTATGAATTTATGTGCCATGATCCATGAGATTAGGAACCATGATTTATGATTCAAGTTTCATGATTTATAGACTATGTAACCAAGAAGTTTTAGAATTAAAAGGAACGGGTCTCAGAAGTTAACATTTTTGAACTTCATAATTGAACCATTATATGCCCATGATTTTGTTTTAAGAAACCAAGGTCCCTGGAGACGTAGAAGATGACACCTCGGTAGAAGGAAAAACCCTACTGAGTTTCTTTAGTAAGAAATCCCATTCCCTCTATCTTTTCCTTTCCTTTACGTCTTCAAATCTGGATGGCGACGTTCGTACTTTTTGTTGATACACCTACTTGGGAGGTGCACCACGACCCCGAGCATGGGTCGTTTCATATTGAGGGATGCTGCATAGTCCGTGTTTTTATATTTCTTGGACGGCCGTTCGCACACCCTGTAGATAGCTACCTCTTCTCCCAGACTTCACCATATGGAGATGACATGGTTTTTGAGTGTGCTCGCACACGCAATGAGAGGATCCTACGGACCTACTCTGCTAGCTCGGGCACTATACCCGACTACATACCCCGTTCCCAGCATTCAGAGGAGGACCCCTCGGAGGATCCACCTGTTCACATGTATGGAGAGGACTATGCCCCCACTCCCCCGCAGATGCTCATGGGTAGCGAGGAGACAGTTACCCAGCCACGGAGGGCTCGAGCGCCCGCTCCACGACCTCGATGCGGAGGACATGTACGACACACTGGCATGCCTACCCCTACCGAGCTCCGCCCTTGGATTGGCTACGTTCCCCCGTACCCATGATCTTTGCCGTGTAGTTTGGAGGGTAGTCCCTAGTGCACACGTGACACATAGTTAGGATAACCTTATTTTGTGTTGAGGTTGTCCACCTTAGATTGCACTTGGGTAGAGGTGTTTCCTTTATGTCTTTTCCATGTATTTTATGCTTCTGTTGTATTTGTATTTGTATTTGTATTTCCTATGTACTTGAAGAGTCCCGCCCCTTAGGGTGGGCATATTATATGCATGAGTTATTTCAGATATGATGGTGTCATGATTGCTTTGGAGCCACTTCTATGTTTATATCTCCGCACTTTATGTTGCTGTTATATATGCTATGCGCGGCTCATATTCTAAAGAGTTTTCAAAAAAAAAAATCAGCTCGTAATTTCCTTAAGTTATTTTCAAAGTAATAGAACTATGACAAGAGGTAACGACTAATATTTGACCTAAATACGTACTAGTAGTATTGGGTCGAATATTAGGGTGTTACATTTTGGTATCAGAGCAGTTTGGTTCTCACGGAGCCTGAGGATTGGACTGGCTATGCTTCTTAAGCATAATACGTTAGAAATGTCATGAATAGGTGCATTAGGTTCAGATATGCTTGACTACTATTTGTTGTGCGTGCCATGGTAACTTGCTCGCTTTACATGGAGTATTGAGCCTGATCAACTCAGTGTTGTTGTTTTGTGTGTATAGGGACTAATGGCACGTCAACAATCAGCTAGGAACGCGACTCCCGGAGTTCAAAACAACGAGACTGCAGAGGCACTCTGCGATGTGGCAAGGACGATGAGAATGATGATGGAATAGATGAATCAAGATTGTCGTGCTAGTGCGGGACGTGGTCCCAACACAGTTGAGGTCCCCGAACACGTCCGGTTTGGGGCCCACTTTCAAGGGAACTGCCAACCCGAACCATCCAGAAGAGTAGATCTGAAGCATGGAGAAAATCTTCAAGGTGGTGCCATGCTCGGAGGAGCAAAAGGTGGCCTTTGCCACTTACATGCTGGAAGGTGACGCTGGTTTTTGGTGGACTGGAGTCCAAAGATTGTTGGATGCAACCGAGGATGCCATCATGTGGGAGGTGTTCAAAGCTCACTTCTATGAGAAGTATTTTCCAGAATCTGTCTGCAACGCGAAGGACATCGAGTTTATGCAACTCGTTCAAGGGAACATGACGGTCGCCCTGTATACCGCCAAGTTCGAAGACCTTATCAAGTTTTCAAGGTTGTACCAAGCTAACCCTGACGAGTATTGGAAGTGCATCAAGTACGAGTTTGGATTGAAGGCCGAACTCAATCTTGTGGTCGCTCACTTGGAGATCAGGGACTTCCCGACCTTGGTCGACAAGTGCCGCATCATTGATGATGGGCAAAGGAGGTTGAACGCGACTAAGTCCGATAACTTCAACAAGAAACTGGCACCTCAAGGCCAAAAGTTCAAGAAAAGAAATCCACAACAGTTTCATCCCTAACAGAAGCCACAATCCGGGTCCAAGCCCCAAGGACCTTGGAGAGATGCCAACCCAAGAAACAACAACAACAACAACAACAACAAGCAACAGTATAACAAAGGAAAGGCACCCTAAGGAGCTCTAGCCGCTCTACATGCTGAATGCCCTAAGTGCGGCAGACCACACGGGAGCTTGCCGTGCCGGGCTGGTTTGGATGTTTGCTACTGGTGTGGAGAACCGGGGCATTATTCTAAGGATTGCCCAACGAGGAATCAACCAATCCCCAGCCCCAAGCCACAACGACAAGGGAGGGTCTTCACCATCAATGCGGAAGAGACGACGGAGTCCCAGGATCTCATTGAAGTTAAGTGTGAAATGAACGGTAAAAACTTAATTGTACTGTTTGATTCTGGTGCTACCCATTCTTTTATATCCTATTCCTGTGTTGAGACTCTTAAATTACATGTGTCAGAACTCCTTTTTAATCTCATTATCTCTACCCCCACTGGGAAACCAGTTAGGACTAGCAAATGTTGCCTAAAATGTAGCTTTGTTCTTGAGAATAGACCTTTTGTTTTAGATTTCATATGTTTACCCATGCAAGGCCTAGATATTATTCTCGGTATGGATTGGTTTTATGCCAATCGTGTGTCATTGAACTATTATGAGAAAACCATTACTTTTCTTCCTATCCCCCCTGAACCTAGGAAAACCATGAGGGTGTACTTAAATGCTGTAGACCTAGGCTATGGTAAGGGTGAACAAGGTTATATTCTTTTAGCCGCTAGTGATGTTGGCTTTGAGCAAAGTATCGAAGAGATACCGATAGTGAGAAATTATCCAAAAGTATTCCCAGATGAAATACCTGAGTTTCCCCCAAAGAGAGAAATTGAATTCTCAATAGAGCTACTCCCAGGTACCGGACCCATATCTATAGCCCCATATAGAATGCCTCCTTTTGAATTGGCTGACTTAAAAACCCAATTGGAGGACTTTTTGGAGAAAAAGTTCATTAGGCCTAGTGCATCACCGTGGGGAGCCCCGGTATTGTTTGTGAAAAAGAAGGATGGAAGTATGAGGATGTGTGTCGATTATAGGCAGTTGAACAAACTAACGATAAAGAACAAGTACCCTTGCCTAGGATCGATGATCTGATGGACCAACTAAGAGGAGCCATATTATTTTCTAAGATTGATTTAAGGTCGGGCTATCACCAGATTAGGGTTAGGGATGAAGATATACCCAAGACCGCCTTTCGTACCTGATATGGCCATTTCGAGTTTGCAGTTATGTCTTTTGGATTAACCAATGCTCCGGCTGTTTTTATGGATTATATGAATAGAATCTTTAGACCCTATCTAGATAAGTTTGTGGTTGTCTTTATAGATGATATTCTCATTTATGCAAGGACCACGAGGAACATGAGCAACACTTGACCCTAGTGTTAGAAATTTTGAAGGAAAAGAAACTATATGCCAAACTATCTAAGTGTGAATTATGGTTAGAGGAAGTAAAGTTTTTAGGGCATGTAGTGTCTAGAGGAGGAATTGCTGTAGATCCTAGTAAGGTGGAAGCTGTGATGAATTGGGAACAACCAACAACAGTAACCGAGATAAGGAGCTTTTTGGGTTTAGCTGGCTATTATCGTAGGTTTATAAAAGGATTTTCCTAGATTTCGTTACCCTTAACCAAGCTTACTGAGAAAAACATCCCTTTCTTGTGGACCCCAGAGTGTGAGCAGAGCTTTCAAGAGCTGAAGCGTAAGTTGACCTCAACCCCTGTCCTAGTTTTACCTGACCCTTAGGAACCTTTTGAGGTGTTCTGCGATGCTTCTGGTAATGGTTTAGGTTGTGTATTGATGCAAAATAGGAAAGTGGTAGCCTACACATCAAGGCAACTTAAGCTGCACGAAGCAAACTAGCCCACCCACAACCTTGAGCTAGCTGCCATCGTGTTTGCTCTAAAGATCTGGAGGCACCACTTGTATGGAGTGAAGTTTGATGTGTTCTCCGATAACAAAAGTTTGAAGTACCTTTTTGACCAAAAGGAGCTAAACATGAGGCAAAGGAGATGGATGGAGTTCTTGAAGGACTACGATTTTGGTTTGAACTACCATCCCGAGAAATCTAATGTTGTAGCCGATGCCCTAAGTAGGAAAACCTTGCACCTCTCCCATCTTATGGTTAGGGAGGCTCAGTTGATGGAGGAGTTTAGGGACCTAAACCTAGGAGTAACCTTAACTGCTAAGGGCATGAGAGTTTGCCATCTTAGTGTAATGAGTGAATTCAAGGAAAGGATCACTCAAGCCCAAAGGGAAGATGCTGAGTTTCAAGAGAATTTGGAGGCAGTAAAAGCTCACAAGTTGAAATGTTTTGCTCAAGGGAGCGATGGAATATGGAGGTTTGAGGGACGCATATGCGTACCTACTTGTGGTGACCTTCGAAAGAAGATTTTGTAGGAGGCCCACAAAAGCAATTTTGCAATTCATCCTGGTGCCACCATGATGTACCAAGATTTGAAGAAGATGTTCTGGTGGCCCGGTTTGAAGAGGGATGTTTGCGCATGGGTAAATAAGTGCTTAGTCTATCAAAAGGTGGAGATTGAGTACAAAAAACCCTCTGGAATGCTGTAACCCTTGTTTATTCCCAAATGGAAGTGGGACAATATCTCAATGGATTTTGTGACTGGACTGCCAAGGACCCAAGCGAATCATGATGCTATATGGGTAATAATGGATAGGTTGACTAAGTCAGCTCACTTTCTACCTATTAAGGTGACTTATTCCTTGGATAGGCTAGCACAGTTGTATATTCAAGAGATAGTAAGACTACATGGAGTACCGTCGACGATAATCTCAGATCGGGATCCGCAATTTATGTCACGATTTTGGGAAGCCTTTCAGAAGGCATTTGGTTCGAAGCTATGTTTGAGTACGGCTTACTATCCCCAAACGGATGGCCAATCCAAAAGAACTGTCTAAACCTTGGAGGATGTGCTTAGGGTGTGTGTCCTAGATCAAAGAGGAAGTTGGGAAAAATACTTGCCGCTAATTGAATTTGCATATAACAATAGTTATCATGCAAGCATTGGCATGGCACCGTATGAGGCCCTCTATGGATGAAAGTGTCAATCACCCCTATGTTGATACGAACCTGGTGAGCAGGGTCTTATTGGACCAGATATTGTGAGGGAAACAACGGAATAGATTAAGAGGATAAGGGATAAAATTATCACTGCTCAAAGCCGACAGAAAAGCTATGCGGATACGCGGCGTAAGCCGATTGAGTTTCAAGTAGGAAAACATGTTTTCCTCAAAATCAGGTCGAGCGATGAAAGTGAAAAAGTTGAGCCCAAGGTTTCTTAGTCCATTCGAAATCGTCAGTAGAGTAGGGTCCGTAGCATACCGCGTAGCCCTACCACCCAATCTATCCAACCTTCATGATGTTTTCCACGTATCCCAGTTACGAAAGTATCAATCCGACCCTAGTCATGTACTAGAGCCAGTACATGTACAATTAAGGGATGACCTGACATTTAACCTACCTCCTATGAGAATTGTGGACTGAGGAGTCAAACAGTTAAGAAATAAAACAGTACCTTTGGTTAAAGTCGCATGGGGACGCGGAAAGACCGAAGAATTCACTTGGGAGTTAGAGGCCAACATGCATGCACAGTTTCCCGAGCTTTTCTCAGGTAATGAATTTCGAGGACGAAATTCTTTTTAAGGAGGGGAGTAATGTAACGCCCCGATTTTCACTAAACTTTTAAATGACCAAAATGCCCTAAATGACATTTTTGCCTAGAACACGGGGACGACCGATCTCGGCCATCCCTATAGGGTTTATATGATATATGAAGGGGACTGTATGTAAATGCTTAATAGAGCAGAAAAACCTCATTTCTGAGATTTCTGTGCATAAATGACCAAAATACCCCTATAACAGATTTAAGGCAAATTTAAGTTCCGTTTTAACCCGGACTTGTCCCAGAGGTCTAAAACAGTGTTTTCAAGGCATGACCTATGTTTTTTTAAGTCCCGGTAGTCCCGGGTAGTTTTTGAGAAAAATCACGATTTTGCCATTGCCTAAGTGCATTAAGGGCCAAAATACTTTTCAAAATAAAACCTAAGCAACAATAGATTCTAATTAAAGGATAATTAATTTCTATAATTAATTTAGAGCAAAAATATTTATTTGAGGATGGTTTGAATCTAAAATTGTTTAAAACCTATTTCTAGCATCTTTTTCAAAAAGGAGAATCCATGAATAGTCATTTTACTATTCATCTTTTTCTCAAACCAAGAAAAGTTTGTCATTCTCTAGAAACTCTTGTCACAAAAAGTTGATCCCATCAATCCAACAAATACTTCTCCTAAATCTAAGTTAATCATGGCCTAATTACCTAATTAGTTCACCTAAAACCCTTACTTAACAATTCCTAATCATAAGCTCAACCAATGTTACACCTAAGTACACTTCTAAACCATGATTAGAGGAGATATTTTCCCTCCCCATAGCTGCCCAAAAGTGGCACCACTTTTTCCCCAAGAATTCAAAAGAATAATACTTCATGGTGTCAATCAAGTTTCCTTTTTCAAGCCACCCTATGACCATGCCTTACAAGTTTTCAATCACCCTATGAATGATAACTCAAGGAGATTTTTCTTCTCTCCTCCTTGTGATGAGAATTCGGCCAGCCCTCGCCTCCACTCATCCTTGATTCATTTGTCTATATATAGCTTGCCTTGATGAACATTTAGACACTTTACAACACTTGCAAAGTTTTGTGCTTCAAGAGTTCCCTCAAAAGCTCCATCTTTCTCTCTTTGTTCAAGCCAAGACCACCACTCCTCCACCTTCAATCTTCATCTCCCTTTTCATCTAAACACTTCTCCAAGTTCAAACCAAAGCAAACACATCTCCTTTCTCCTTTTCTTCTCTTGGCCGAATCCACCTACAAGGATTCAAGGAAATTTATTTCCATTCCTCTCCAAGAACCAACCTTTCCTTCATCTCTAGAGCATCAACACTTGGTAGGGAACTTGTTTAAGCTTTCTTTACTCTTTATGTCTTGATCTTGTTGGAAAAGCTCGGTTGGAATAAGTTTCCTTGATGACGGGTTGATGTTTTCTTCTCTTTGTTTTCTTTTCTTTTGGTTTCGGCTTCAAGGCCAACAAAATGATGGCTTGATGATGAGAGCTTCATGTTGATATTTGTCACATGAACAAACTCTAGAACTTGAGTTCTTAAAGAAAGGTTTCATTTTTTTTCAAGTTTTAACCAAGCAAGAGTTATATTTCTTTGAACCTCTTGGAACTTCATCTTTTTCTTGTGTATTTCGGCCATGAGTGCCTAGGAGATTTGGAAAAATGATAGCTTGTGATGAGAGCTTCATGTTAGTATTTGTCACATGAACAAACTCTAGAGCTTGAGTTCTTAAAGAAAGGTTTCACCTTTTCAAGTTTTAGTCAAGAATGAGTTAGGTTTCTCTTGAAACTATTTGAAATTTCCTTTTTCTTCCTTTCAAGTTTCGGCCATGAGTGCCTTGATGATTGGAAAAATGAGAGCTTGATGATGAGGGTTTCATGTTGATGTTAGTCACATGGATAAACTCTAAAGCTTGAGTTTTTAAAAGAAAAGCTTGATCTTTTTAGTATTAGTTAAGAATGAGTTTATGTTTCTCTTGAACACTTGTTGAACCTCTCTTTTCTTTCAAACATTTTGGCCATCTTCATGGTTCCTTGAGGATCATGATTTCTTTTTGGTACTTTAGCACTAGTAGTTTTCTTTTCTTGTGAGGATGAGTTTTGGCTTGGAACTTTGATTCTTTCTAAAGTCTTGCAAGAGCTCTAGACAAGATGTAAAAGGAATTGCATCCATGTTTATTTTATGCCACCACTAAATCCCCAAGATAAAGAAATGAACTTGCATTTCATGTTTTATTTTCAAGTCATCACTAAACTCAAAGATTAAAATGAGTGTGCATTTCATATTTACTTTGAGCTATCACTTTACTTTCTAATGAACTATAAAAATGGAATGCATAGCATGTTTATTTTATGTCATCACTCTAAACTACTAAAGCTCAAAGACTTGCCCACTTCATCTCGAGAAAAGATTAATCAAGGAGGTATCTCCTTGAATATGCATTCGGCCAAGTGATGAAAATGGCTCTAAAAGGAGTTTATTTAGTTACTAGGGCCTATAACCTATGTCCTAGGGTTTTCCTAAGCTATTGTGGACTTAGTCAATGTTTTAAACATGTTTTCAAGGTTTAATCTTGTTCCAAAGAACATTACATAGCTACTGCCCTATGTGTTTTGTGATGGTCTTTAATGGAATAAAATGATTTCCAAAGGGTTTTAGAAGTTCCAAAGGTGTTCCAAGAGAAACTAGCAACCCATACGCATTAAAGTGAAGTTTTTCCTATGATTCAATGACACATGTTTTCAGTTCTACCTTGATAGTTTACAGCACCTTAAATTCTATTTTGGGTGGTTTAAATATGCTTAAATACATTTCCAAGTATGTGATAATCATTCTAGACATTTTAAAGTACACTTAGTAACTTTATTTGCTTGATATGTGAATTCTAGAACTACATAGGAACAAAAAATTTTAGATTCTATCCAGCCTTGTTAAAGTAGTTAGATTCACATTATATGATGTCTAGATGAGTGAGAGTGACTCATAATTGGTTAGGTATTTAATTATCACATCATAGAAAAAGTCAGAAGTAAGAAAGGACCTAAAAAGCACATCCTAGAACACTGTAATTCATTTAAATTAGCACACTGCCTAAACTGTCCAGCCATAATTAATTAGGTTTTAGGATTAATAAATTATGGAGAAGATGTTAATCAATCCCTTAAACTCATAAGGACATAATATGCTAGTTTGAGATTACCCGATTTAGGGATTTTACTGTAAGGGAGTGATTTATAAGCTCTTGGATTAAGGATAAAATTACTGTGTTATCTCATGACTAGTATGATGCCATATGAACTATTATTTCTAAATGCTAGTTCTATTATTGCTTGTTTAAGAACTTCGAAATGCCTATGTTGTAACATGAGATATGTGACATGTATGTTTTAAGTGGCATTTCATTAAACATGCTAAGACTTAAGGTGACTTGAACTATGAAAAAATGATCCTTTTGAACCACCAAATTAAGGGTAGGGGTGAGGGGATTCTATGCCCCCTAGACCCGTACTTTAAGTCGGGACCTTTAACTTATCCGAAAGGATAAGCCCAGATGCTAATGACGACTAGCTTGGTATGAGCTCATAACCTAGTGATATCTCCCAAGGGAGACCAGTTAGGGTGGCCCCAGGAAGAATGTAAAGATGTTTTAATGTCGCCTAAGTAACCAAGTTAAGCTGCCATGCACCATGTTCTATGTTTTATGAACTATGATTTTATGTACCATGAACTATGAATTTATGTGCCATGATCCATGATTTATGATTCAAGTTTCATGATTTATAGACTATGTAACCAAGAAGTTTTAGAATTAAAAGGAACAGGTCTTGAAAGTAAACATTTTCGAACTTCATAATTGAACCATTATATGCCCATGATTTTGTTTTAAGAAACCGAGGTCCCTGGAGACATAGAAGATGACACCTAGGTAGAAGGAAAAACCCTACTAAGTTTCTTTAGTAAGAAATCTCATTCCCTCTATCTCTTCCTTTCCTTTACGTCTTCAAATCAGGATGGTGACGTTGGTACTCTTCGTTGATACACCCTGTAGATAGCTACCTCTTCTCCCCGACTTCACCATATGGAGATTACATGGTTTTTGAGCGTGCTCGCACATGCAATGAGAGGATCCTATGGACCTACTCTGCCGGCTCAGGCGTTGTACCTGACTACATACCACGTTCCTAGCATTCAGAGGAGGACCCCTCGGAGGATCCACTCATTCACATGTATGGAGAGAACTCTGCCCCTACTCCCCTTACTCCCTTGCGGATGCCCATGGGTAGCGAGAAGAGAGATACCCAGCCAAGGAGGGCTCGGGCACCCGGTCCACGACCTTGACACGGAGGACATGTTTGACATGCTGGCATGCCTGCCCCTACCGAGCTCCACCCTTGGATTAGCTACGTTCCCCGATACCTGTGATCTTTGCCGTGTAGTTTGGAGGGTAGTCCCTAGTGCACACGTGACACATAGTTAGGATAACCTTCTTTTGTCTTGAGGTTGTCCACCTTAGATTGCACTTGGGTAGAGGTGTTTCCTTTATGTCTTTTCCATGTATTTTATGCTTCTGTTGTATTTGTATTTGTATTTCCTATGTACTTGAAGAGTCCCGCCCCTTAAGGTGCGCATATTATATGCATGAGTTATTTCAGATATGATGGTGTCATGATTGCTTTGGAGCCACTTCTATGTTTATATCTCCGCACTTTATGTTACCATTATATATGCTACGCACGGCTCATATTCTAAAGAGTTTTCAAAAAAAAAATTCGGCTCGTAATTTCCTTAAGTTATTCTCAAAGTAATAGAACTATGACAAGAGGTAACGACTAATATTTGACCTAAATACATACTAGTAGTATTGGGTCGAATATTAGAGTGTTACATCTATCATTTTCATCCATGTACATATTATTTTCCTTGTATACAACATATCAACATATTGTCATCCCTTCTACAAATATATACTATACTAAGGCATGATTATATACATGCGTGAAAAGAATGGTGGAAAAATCCTAACAAATGTATACTGAAGTCCTATGCCATCTACAAATATAAATGATACAATGATTGTATACATGCCTACAAAGAATGGTGGAAATATCTAAACACTACAAGAAATGCGTGGGAAACCGATGCTATTATCGACGGGTTTTTCAATGGTCTTAATATTACTGATGACTGTATCGATGGGCACAAAAGCATCAGCTTCCAAGCCGTCGATGATTATTACCGACTGGTAAACAAAACCCGTTGGAATTTATTGACATGTGTACGGATGGTTAATAATAAAAGACTGTCAGTAAAATTAGATAAAAAGGCGTCATTATGTCGTCAGTGATGCATATTTACTAACGGTCATAATTATTTTTACCGATGGAAATTTAATTTAAAAAATAATTCATTTTATTTATTTATCGATGGAGGTGCCAATGGGTGTTAAATAATTTTATTTTGTAAAAATACATGTTACTGACGAGCTTACCCTTCTGTAATCAATTAATTTTTTTTAAATTTCCTGTTTATCATGAAATGTTTAGTAATTTATTATTTATTATTTGTTTATGTAAAAACCTAATTATCAAAGCAACTGATATTAAATAAGAAAATAATAAAATGAATAAATAAAATTGATTAAATAAAATATCAAATTATCACAATAAAAAATATACAAATTACAATAAATGTAAAAAAATCTAGAATGGGAATAAAAAGAGAAGCTAAATCATCGTCATTCGTGCTGTTTGACGGGGAGTAGCCTTCAGAGATGAAGGGGAGTGGGAGATGGGGGAATGAGGGTTGGGGGAGCATCTTGCCAACGCTAAAGGATCCTGAAGTCTGCATGTCCCGGAAAAAGCTTATCGCATCTGCAGTGATTTTCTACTGCATCTTCCGCAGCTGATTCTTCTCCTTCTTTGCTTTCTGCTGCTGCTAGCTCTCCAAGGAAAGCTTAAGCTCTCATATCTCTCTTAGCTCCTGCTCCACTGCCACTCGACTAGCCTGCTGATCTTGGAGCTGCTGAAGGAGTTGTGCTTGCTATTCCTGCTGTTGTTGGATCAGTTGTGCTTGCTACTGTAACTCATGGTTGAGTGCATGCACACACTCCCACAGGGCATCATCCCTAGTAGCAGACTCATTGGCCGAGGACAGGGATATACTCTCAACGTAATACTCTATCCCATATATGCGGCCCTTGTAAGGGCTGCCAACCACATGGGCCCAGACGTCCTCCTTATTCGAAAGAGGAAGAATGTCAGCAACAAGGCTAGCATCAGCCACTTAGGTCTAGTACTGGGTTTGTACCTACTCCCAGAGGTCGAAAAACTGGCACTGGAAATGAAAAAAAGATAAAACACATTGTAAGTAATAATTTTGATATAAATTAAATGATAATAAAAACTAAATATATGTCTAAAACAAAACTTACATAGATCGTCTTAGAGCGATGGTCTACCTAGACCTTTCCGGACTCCCCTTCCTCACCCTTTCGGGTGTGCGTATCCCGAAAAAGCTCGCCTAGGTTAGAGGGCGGCTCAACTCCCTAGCCTGCATAAATAAGCACAATAAAGTCATAAAAGTCTAGTATTTTCCACAATTCAAAAATAGTAAATGTTATTATAAAATTTTAGAAATGTTAAAGAAGTACCAAGTGCTTTTGTGTCCCCTCCTGGGTGCTCGACCCACCCGTATGCAGCGACCCGCCTTTTTGTGAGGTGCGGTTTGTCTTTCGTTTGTCCAACCTACCCTTAAAGGTCGGGTTACTGGCCCAGTGGCGCTGCAGCTCAACTAGGGTGGCATCATTCAGTCACGAGGTGTTCATGTGTCCCTTATGGACTTCATGAAATATATCTCGCATTTGCTTGGAGGATTCTGAATTGCTGGCTTATGGTCAGGCTGAATGTAGAAGGATTTCTGCATATACAAATTCATAATGTTGAAGGAATATATATATAAGCATATAATTAAATAATATAAACTTTAACAAAAAATGAATAAATCATATAATTGCCTTCAATTCCTTCCATCACGAGTCCTTCACATCGGTAGGGATATTGGACCATGTGGGCCATGGATGGTTATATTGAATCTGTACAACCTCTATGATCCTATGGTGAGGCAAATGGCTAAAAACTAACACATAAATGAAATATATCAAAATATAATCAAAATTACTTAAATATCATAAGCAAAGTAAAATTAAAATGTAATAAAAAAAAACATGTTTCAACTTACCTGTCTTTACCATGCGGCCTAATCTGCCATAGTGGTCTACGATTAGGCGCGAGTGGCCTGCCATCTGGGCCAAGAGGCTTCCCATCGGCTTCTCGTGCTTGTTACCCCATAGATAAAGGAGGAGTCTGGTCAGATACGTGGCTGGGAGTCAGTGCAGTGGTAGGGCTAGAGGGAGCGTTAAGGCTAGGGGAAGGGTCATTGATACGAGTAGGCTATGAGTGTGAATAGGGGGAGTTGGGAGCCCAGAATACCCAGGAGTGGGCATCATCCTGAAGCCTGGGGTGCTGATAGTGGGGATTGAAGTGGAGGTGGTCGGACGGGCAATGGTGGAGCTGGTGGCGGGGCAGTGGCAGAGGTGGTGAGAGAGGCGATGGCAGAGGTAGTGCCATGGGTTGTAGTGGAGGTAGTGGGAGGGACGAAGGTGGTGATAGGTAAATCGACCTTCCGAGATTGACCTATGCCTCTACCAGTCATACTGAAACAATTACAATAATAAGTTTTATATAATAAAACTTCAGTTTATATAATAATCTTCCCTAAATTCATTCAATGCGCTAAAGTTTTGTCTCGTTCATGGATTTAGATTTAGAAAGATGTAATTCTCTCTTCTTGCCCAACAAAATGTCCAAAAGAACATTCAAGCATATAGCCATGGAGCTTGAATAAGAACTCCTGACATAATGTGAAACTTAGTAATAATAAGTTGTTTAGATTTCAACAAGATAGGGCACATGATCTCAATCACTTAGTTACAAAGTTTGGCTTTAAAGTTTGAAAAAGGGCTTTGGAGGTAAAAAATTTAGCTATTAACAGTATCAAGGAAGGTGGCAACTCAAGTAAGAACTTGAATAGTTTTGTTAATTGGATAAAAGGCATAAATCAATAAATAAATAATTGCTTTTATGCTTTATTAGACATTGTTTGTGTAATATTTCCAAGGAGATGAAAGTGAACAAAGTTTGGGCACCATATGAAATGTTGAGCCCTTTCTTTCACCTTTTATTATATGTCTGGACATCAAACAAGATATATGGCATAGGACACAAACCTAGAATAAATAGGAATTAGTCCTAGATGGATCTATCATCTTTGTTGATATACTTTATGTTTAGTGTTTTGGCATGTTTGTTTGTAATTATGCGCCTTAATGGATTCTTGATCCTTACTTCTTACTACCCAAATTTGTGCATCTAATCTTTCATATTCAATGAGCCTACAGCATTTGATTTGGCTCCACAAATTCTACCTATAGGTCCACTTCTAGCAATAAACCATGTTGAAAATTTAACTAAAAACATTTCTGGCTAGAAGACTCAACATGCTTAGACTGTCTTGATCAACAACCAGCCAATTTAGTAATATATGTTGCTTTTAGAAGTTTTACTATTTTTTACAAGCCCCAATTGCTTGCTTCTTGAGTCATTTTGATTGGAATTCTACCATTGAAGGTACAGCAAGTGGAGTCCCATTTTTTTGCTAGCCTTATCTTGCTAATCATTTCCTCAATGAGACTTACATCTGTGATACTTAGAAGGTTTGATGACCGATACTTGATCCAATCACATATGGAGAAATACAGTGTAAGATTAAGCAAGTGTTGCATGAAGAGAAGTTCTACGTCTTGAGAGAATTAGTTACTGTTTTCAATAATGAATACCCTCTTTTCAGCTAAAAATATTGCATTACACTTAAAACTATTCTTTTTGAGTCATTGTGATTTTGTATCTATTATTTTGACATGGTTATCAACTATGACTTGAAACCTTGCCTTATTTGAAGTATATATTTTAACATATAATATTATAATAAAAAAATGTTATTATATTATTTAATCTATTATTCCTAGCATCTCCCCTTAAATTATGAGCTTCTATCATTAGATATTTCAATCAATACAACAATTACATTTTAATAATATAGTATAATTCACACAATCCTAAAAGCCATTCTATTGCCCATCCCCTTATAACTTTACAATATGCATCCTACAATCTTCGTAAACACAAAGAATCCCACAGCAAACAATGCAAACAAGTCAGGGAAAGACCTCTACGCCTTTCCCCCCAGTCATGCAATCCCCATATCCTATAACTCTATCCTACAAAACATAAGTCTCTATATATCCTACATACATATTAAACCAATCAACCATATAAACAACAAGGATTTAGTTACTAAAGAAGGTCATGAAAAAAATTAGAATAATAACTACATACATACAACTATATATATACACACACACAAAAAGTTGAATAGTAATTACTAAAACAATAATTACATATATATGTATATATTATAACATATAAAAACCTAAAAAAACTAAAAAAGACACCAAAAATAATTAAATATACACTAATGTAGAAAAACTAAATTAAATGAAAAAACTAAACCAATTAAAATGCTCACCAAAGTTCATGGATCGAAATGGTGGTCTTCAGCGCACGGCGGTGAGAAGCTGGCGTCGGTGAGGGGAAGAGAAAGAGAGAGAATGAATGTAGAGAGAGAGCAAGAGTGGTTAACAGAATGAGGAACGAAAAGGTTCGGGGTGGGGTGATGAAGATGGGTATACTGATGGTTACCGTTTAATAAAACGGGGCATTTCACTAACAAGTTATTACCGATAGGTATACCCGTCGATTATCCCATCTAATGAAACGGGGCGTTTCACTAATCTACTATTACCAATGGGTTTACTGACAGCCAGCGAGAAATGCCAAAAGTTTGCATAGTAATTGTTGAAATTTCAAAAACTCGTTAGTGAAGCCATCGGTATAAATTGGATAATACTTAAAATTATTTAATTTTCCGTCGGTACACTTGTCAGTAAATATTATAAAAAATTTCATGGTTATAATGATTACTATAGCGTCATTAAAACCGTCGGAAATGCATGCCAAGTGCGCGTGGAAGGCGCGATAATTTACTGATGAGTGTATCAAAGGAAACATGCCCCACCCCAATAAAAACCATAATTATTTCTAAAACTCGCTTTTTCGTCGAAGATACCATCGGTAATTATCAACCAGTGTGTACCTGTCAGCAAGTTGCATTGGTATCCAATATGTTTCTGGTAGTGAAACAAATATATATATACATAAATCTAGAGTTTACATAGAAATCAATCAGCACGCGTCGTCTTCTACCTTGTCTTGGGCCTAGCATGTGATGTGGCATTCGAGGTGATAAGTTGACGATCGGGTTATCTAGCCCTCTTCTGCAAATACACACTATATTAAGTAGTAGGACAATCAGAAACTGTAGGAAACAAAGCCTGTAGCCCTTAATTGGGGCTCAACTGCTGAAATTACATGATCCCTATATTTGTTCTCCTTGTCCATCACCCACCCAACTAATAAGTCATGTTGAATGTGAGCCAGCTGAACTTGTGGTAATAGACATCAATAATGATCCATATAGAACTGTTTAATAGGTATTTAAAGGAATCCAAATAAAACATGCAACTTATGTCATCCTATACGGGCATGGTAACACCCCCCTCATACGTAGTGACCCCATCCCACATCTCCATGTACTTCATCACATATATTCCATAATCGTCTTTGCATGGAATGTGGAGACAATAAAGCTTATACAAGAAAGAGATATTTATTGGTAATGGAGGCAAATGTTAGGGTTTATGATAAGTCACTTGTTTGGTTGTATTGGTAGGGGGTCTATCTTCATGTCAAGCTCAAATGTTGGGTCCACTGTTGGTTCAAGCATTGTCATTAACTCTTTGAACCATATAACATACCAAATTGAATCACTATCAGTGTGAATTGCACCATATAATCAGAATCCAAGAAGGCAAAAGTGATACATAAATGAATTTATCCACATAATTAACATACAATGACAGAGTCCAGGAAATCCTTTTCACCAATAGTCTTCTGCTCCGGCTTATTGGAGTCATCAGTTGTACTTCCCAGTAAATCCAAAATATACACCTTTTTTTTTTTTTTTGCTTCAATTGAGGATATAGCACCACCAATGCTCTAAATACACGCAAGGAGCAAATATCTGTTATACCGTTTAATAACAATGCACTAGCACCCATGAAGCTTTTTTCTTAAAAATTAAATATGGCAAATGATCTTACAATGGACTTAGAAAAACACCATACCAGATCACGGGTTGACAGATCCCCATCAAAATATGACTTCCATAGTCTAGGGTCCAATAAAGGGCCTCTCTCTCCTTGTGCTTATCAACATCGCAAGCAACTATTTCCTACAGTAACATAACGAAAAGCATTCATATCCATAACCGTAAACATATTAGTTCACCAATCTCATTTATTAACATGAAATGCTAAACGAGATTACTAAATATCACAAACCAAGAACTCAGATAGAATCTGTTGGGCTTTGCCTTTTTATTCTCATAAAAATTAAGGTACCCGACATGAAAGGAAACAACTTACAAGCAAAAGAAAAAACTAGTGGTCACAAGCAGCTCAACATAATCACAAAGAAAAACATGGTCATATAAACATTCCATACAAAGTTGCTTATCATTCTCTTGGTACTAGAGTTTGAATCTCATCGCAGTGGAGGAAAAGCCCATCAACACTGACAATTTCTTTAACCAATGAAATAAAGAAGGTTAATAAATGAAAATTTGTAAATCAAGCCACACAAAGTTGTAAACCAGCACAAAAAAAAAAATGTTGCAAACTAGCCTAGAAAAAGTTGCAAACTAGCAAACAAAAAGTTGTAAACAAGCCCACCCAATGTTGTAAACAACTACACACAAAGTTGTAAGGTTTGCAAAATTGTAAATCACCACACAAAAAGTTGTAAACCAACCCACCTAAAGTTGTCAACCATAATAATAAAACATATAAACTAATTCCAAAAACCTTTTGAACATGTTCAATAAAGCATGTAAATACATATGTGAAAAGAGTTAACCAGTACAAAAAGTTGCAAACTAGGACAAAAATAAAATGGTAAGCCATCCCACACAAAGTTGTAAGCCAATCACTAAATATGTAAACCAATTCTAAACTAACTCCAAACTATCGTAATGTATATTCTATCGTAATGCCTATTCTATGCTTGCTATGGTTCATCATGCAGTAAGCATACACCACATTGGCCACTGTATCTAGAACCTTGATCTTGCTGGAGCTGATTATTTAGAAAGCTAAAATTGAACCTTACCCTGGAGCTAAAGCTAAAGCTTGTCCTGCCCAGTAATTGGCTAACAATTAACAGAAGCATCTCCTAAACAAGCACACAATATATCATTAAACAATGGGTGTATACATCATGTGCAACACAGGCCACACAAAACATGTGAACAAACTAACCTTCATAACCATCCTTGGGCATGACCATCAATTGAACTTGGGAAGGACTACCTTCTACATCTCCATGCTCCTCTGTGTGTGTCTCCTGTTTAATTTCACATCACAACATGAAAATATGATAAACTCCAACCCATGACATGCTATCCACTTCCACTAACTAAAATTAACATAAACAAAACAAGAACATAATGTGCACTTACTGTGGAAGGACCCTTAAGGTAGAAGTGCTCCTTCGCAGCAACTGAGCTTTCACTCAAAGTTCTTCTAACCTCCTCAGTTACATCAGCGGACTGGACCAAAGGAGTACTATGAGCCTCAGTGGAATTATCATCGGTGGAACCTCCCAATTGGGCCTTCTTTGGTGGAGGGGTGATTGAACTAGTGCAACATGCACCTTCTTCGGTGGCTTAAAAGGAGCCTTCTATGACCAAGAGGTCGCCTTCCCCTCCCTCTTCTCTAGAGTTGGGTATGCGGACCGATCTGGTCAATTTCATAAATGAACTTACCTTTTGCCTAGTCCATGTCCGCCCCACCTAAGCCTGCAAGTTCATAGACCGATCCGCATACTGTTCACATTTTTGGCTCTGCAAAAATAAAGACACGAAATTTCAGCAGCATACCCATTCGAATCATTCTTTTATTCAGCACAAATTTGTTTCTTTTTTCTTTTTTCCATTGTACAGTTATTCCATCACTTATATTATTTCATCATAAGGGGAAAAGGAAGTAAGAAACAGGGAAAGAAGTGAGAAAGAGGGCCATTAAATCTTGCCACTACCACCATTGAATCCATCCACCCTGAAGCCAATTGCAGCGGAGCTCCGGCCCGCAACTGGCATAGCATCACCTTGCCTTAACCCAGTGTCGGCTCGCCCTTGCACAGCAGTAACTGTGGAGCACACCAGAACCTCCACATACCAGTTGTGAAGCCCCACCCATGCTCGCACAACCACCGCAGACACGAAACTAAGGCACCGCTGGAGCACTTCCCATATCAGTCCTCTTCCTTGTTGTTGCATGTCGTTACAGTCTCCATTAGCCATTATCCCCTATTCTTTTTGTATCTCACTGTGGTTTAAAAAATTAGGGATTAGGGATTTGGTTTATTTGTAGCAACTAGAGTTTAAACATCCCCTTAGGCTACTTGGGCTTAGATGTTTCAAGCCTAGTAGTGAAATTAGAAATGGTTTGTGGGTTAACAGGCAAGCACTCTAGGGCCAAGATTGCAGTAGAATAATTTCTATGCAGGCTAGCGAGCTAGTCCACAAATCCGGGGCCAAGCCCATTTAGCCCGTGGTTTAGGCGAGCGGATAAAAAAAGTCCACAGGTTGGCAGGATCAAAATTTTCTAGTCCATTTTCATGCGGGTTACAACTTAAATGGGTCAATCTGCAGATTGCGGCCAATATACCTAGCTCTATTCTTCTCTCTTTGCTGATTCAATGCTGTCTTAATGACCCTATTAACAATTTCCTTGAGGTCTTGCATACAAATAATTCAATGTGTTCATTTACATTTAAACCATTGGTATGTAAGGACAAATTATCCAAGTAAAAATATACACAACTATCTCTTTCAAGCAAATCCAAATGCCTCATACTTGAAGTGGATGTCAAGAAACTCCTTCACACCGCCATCAATGCTGTACTTATTAGGGTTGAGGAGGCCATGTAAAAAAGGTTTAAATTTCATTCATTGTACTTGTCTACGTTTACCTTGTGAATTACCAACAAGTGCTACAATACACAAAGGTTAGCACTACTGTACCTCCTCATCCTTCCTTTGATCATCGATGCGAGCTTGGGCAACATCCTTCGTCTAGTGTTTGACAAGTAGAGGGTCATTGTCTCCTAAAGGCGAGCCAAATGCTGAGTGGAGGTACTAAACATGTTCAAAGGCAACATAAATTTAATTAATTAAATTGCCCTTCGGCCACTAATTATACACATACACTTGAATCAATAGGACATACCATCAGGAAGAAGACACACCCTCCAATAGACCTCACCCCTTCTTTGCCTGCCTCATATTCTTTCACACTAGGGTGTCAATAATAAGTTTAGCCCAATTGTATTTTGTGGGGTCATCAACATCAACCACATGGGCTAGCAACTTCAAAGTTGTTAAACCTTTCATAGTTGGGTAAAGGAATACGTAGAGGACATAAAGGATGAAGGTTCTCTTAAACATATCATCTATTGTGCCTTCCTCAGTGATCATCTCCAACTCCTTATTAGTTTTCTTGTGGAACTCTTCTACAACTACCATATCCTTCTTTGATGCACTTTGCTTGACTTCCTAACCTTTACATAGAAAAAGTTTTCATGTAATCATAATGTACCAACTCCCTACATTTGAAAAAAGAAAAAAAAATGAAACATTGCTCAGAAGTTAGTTAACTTACCAAAATAAGGAAGCCCAAGCACTAAACCCACAGAATCCTGTAACACAGGTATGGATTGATCCTTATAGCAAATGCACCGCTTGACATAATCGAATGACTTTATCACCTCAAGCTAAAAATCCTATTTTTTTTCCTTCATCTTCGGTTAAAAAAGGCCTCCAAAGGCCATGCCCTTAACTACTTCCTTTTGAGGGGTACTTAAATTCTTCTCCCACAACTCAACAAGCGTAGCAAGGGAGGAGCATTGGCTATTGAAAGCAAGCTCACATTAAATAGAACCAAAAAATTAACTCATACAATATCACCGTTAACTATGGCCAAGGCAACAAACTAACATAAACAAAAATTGTATGAAACATTGACAAATCCTCTAATTGCAATACACTTACACATCTAGTCTTTTTCCCACTGCTGCTATGTGCAACTTCAATTCTCTTGTGAGGCGCCCTGTCTAAGATATAGCTGAAAAATAACATGATAAAATTTAACTGTTACATCAAATAATTTACAGCCATGAAGAAATTGCACGGTAAATGTTGTAAACCATTGGACAAAAAGTTATAAACTAATGAACAAAAAGTTGCAAACCGATACACAAAAAGTTGTAAACAAATGCACAACGAATTGTAAACCAGTGCAGAAAAAGTTGCAAAATCAATGCACCAAAAGTTGTAAACTAGTAGTTGCAAAATCAATGCACCAAAAGTTGTAAACTAGTTACCCAAAAGTTGTAAACCATGCACAAAGAGTTGTAAACTGATGCACAAAAAATTGTAAACCAATGCAGAAAAAGTTGTAAACCAGTACACCAAAAATTGTAAACCAGTGCACCAAAATTTGTAAACCAGTGGACAAAAAGTTGTAAACCAATGCATAAAATGTTATAAACTGATGCACAAAAAGTTGTAAACAAATACACAAAAAAGTTGTAAATCAATGCATCAAAGGTTGTAAACCATGCACCAAAAGTTGTAAACCAAAATGGTTTAAACCAATCCAATAAAAGTTGTAAACCAATGGGAAATGTTGTAAAACAACACAGAAAAAGTTGTAAACCTTGCTCAAAATGTTATAAACGAGTGCAAAAAGAGGTGTAAACCTCGTTCATTAAGTTGCAAATGTATAACATGAAAAGTTATAAATCAATACACCAAAAGTTGTAAACCTTTCTCAAAAACCAGTAAACCATACTCAAAAAATATCTAAACCTATTCAAACTAATTCAAATAAGTTCAAAAAAGTTGCAAGCCAAATGAGCACAGCCACTAAACACGTTCAGGAAAAAAAATGTAAATCAGAGCACAAAAAGTTGCAAACTCCAAACATAAAATGTGTAAACCTAAACCAAATATAGAAAACCTTCTGAAAAAAAAATGCAACCATTTACTACTTACAGTGCAAATGCTAGAAGCAGGAACGCGAACACAACGACTACGATTAACTCTGAACCCTCTCCCAGCAAACGCGAACCTAGTGAAGATAGTGGAAACAGCATGACCGTAATGAAGAGTGCTTCACTTTGTTCCTCAACGATTGGAATAGGAAATGAGCACAGTCCCTACTATCGCTATTAAATGTACTAACAATAGGTCAGCGGATGGAATAGGAAACGAAAGCGGAAGACAATAAAGTAAAGGGGGGAGAACGTGGGTGTGAATGCAAGCAAAAATGAAAACCTTCTGTGGCTTGTTTGATCAAGTGGGACTAGATAGTGACAGGGGTTCAAACATGGGAGAGGTGGGGTTGTGGTGGTTTCTGTTGAAAGAGAGGAAAAGGGAGAGGGACTCCCAAATATGCACGTGTTGTGGTTTTTTATTTTCTTTTCTTCTCTTTTTCCTTTTCTTTGCGTTGCTTTTCCCTTGCAAAAATTGCTCCTCTGGATCCATGCTATATACATATGCCAAATTTGTTAGGTAGCCCAGTATAAGTATTTGGTATAGGTACAATGATGGATGTATATCATTCCTCATAGAAAAAATCAGAGCGTTACAAACATTTTAAAATTTCTCATAAAAGTCGTGAACATAATATAACAGAGCTCAAACTCAACCAACGGGTGAGGAGCAATGCGAAAAGAACTGAGTCTCAAAACAGAACGGACTAAAAAAAATAACATTCGAACCTTTTCAAACCAGCTAAAGCATGGAGATATGTCCCAAGAGCAACGAATCACAATATGACACCTACACTAACCCAAGTTCTTCAATTTATTCTTGTATTCCACACAAATCCAATATAATTTATGAACCATTTTCTAGATTTTTTAATATGACTCTACAAAATTCTCCTCTCCCAATCAATTTATTGTATGATACACCGGGATTAAATTTCTTGGAGCAAGTGTGCATTGTGACTTCATCCACACAAATCCATGAATTGTGTTGGGACAACAACAAAACAGCAAGATCTTATATGTTAGTCTCCCACCTTCCAAAAAGAAACTTCTTTCTAAACCAACTTCTTTGTTACATTTATATATTGTATTTCTGATTAAATATTGAGATGAAAATTTCTCTCCATTAATTCTAATTGCACTATAAGAAAAATGAGTATTTTCAACAACATTTTCAACGGTTCTCATCAATAAAAGTGTTTTCAATAAAATAAATTTTGACATAAAGTAACCGTTGAAAATACTTATAAATTTTTATCGACAATTAGTACATGTCAAAAACATTCAAAAGATGTATTTTCGACATGTACTAATTGTCGATAAAAATAGTATTTTCAACGGTCACTTTAGGTCGAAATTATTTTTCTTGACAATACTTTTATTAACACTTTTATTATCGAGAACCATTGAAAATACTCATTTTTCTTGTAGTGTTGTTTGATTATATATTTTCTATTCATTTTATAATGTACTATTCCATCATACTCCACTCCATATTCTAATTAATCATGGATGATTTAATATCCATCAATTAAATAATTAAGATAATTATCCCGCATGTATTATTTTTTGATTAAATACGCCAAACAACCTAGTGTATCCCAAACCAACATAAATACGTTAGGGTTCATAATAAACATGAATATGCTTGGGACCCTAACATATTCATGTTGGTTTAGAATAATCAGATGGTCCTGATATATTCCTCCCTATATAAAAACTGTTTAGATTAGTAACAAATGACTGTTTAATTTAGATTGGTAGATAATATATATTTTTATTTTAAATGGGTAAAAGTTCCATAATTTTACGGCCTAAAGTTTATGTATATAAACTCATCATTGAATAATACCTGGCAAAAAATAATATTAAAAAAGAACTCATTGAATAATAGTCTCATAACTTATATTAAACTTCTTTGTTTACTCAAAGTAAGACTTAACATTGTCACCGTCCTCTTTAAAAACCAACGAGCGTCTACAATAACTTCACTTTATCCAAAGTGGCGTTGTGATTTTTTTTGTCAAATTTCTTTTTCTTTACCTCTTTGCACTTAATTGTTTATCAATATCGACTGCAATAATACCAACACATAATAACTTTTTATTTTCTTTTTTGAAGTGAGCACTAGTAATAACTCATTAAGTATCAATTCTTCTAACTCAGCGTTTACAAGATTAATTTCATGCGACATTCATATTCCTAAGAAGCAAAAATCCACGCAGAATATAAAAAAATATGATATATTGGGTTATTTTGCATAGACCGTCCCCAGTTCTTCAAACCCCTGATAGCATCATACTGTGTGAATATAGAACACTTGTAAAAAGCGAAAGATACATATAGTTGCGGCATGTTATCGTACCCCTAAAATGCCGTACACGACTAAAATGACGTGAGTTAATCTTTCCCCCAGTTGAACCTAAAATTCTTATATAAATATTATATGGCGAAGAAACCTACCAACTTCATCAGACTGTGTATATAATTAATAAATATATCAACGAGTCATTATTATTCGTCAATGAATCATGTATGCTTACTAAATCAACAAACAAGTACAAGAAAATAGGAACATTTTCATTATTATTGGTTAATTGCGCGGTCCAACGACTGGACGGTACCAATTTAAAAAGAGAATACGGAACGTCAACAAAGAAATTAAAAAAAATAAAGTACGTGTGAAATGTTGACATCACGACAAGCATGCATATGGAAACTTAGAGCTCAACGTAAGAAATGTTTACAAAAGACCCTATATAATAATAATAATAATAATAATAATAATAATAGAAGTGAGAAGAGTAAATCTAAGTTGTTAAAACTTACATGAATAATCATGACTAAACCATTAAATTACATGTGAGTAAGAGTGGTAGTTTATGATGAGAGTAAGAACAACAACTATTGATTACTGTTGAATATTACATAAATAGTCATTATTAAAATATAAAATTATTTGATATTTAGGGTAATAATCATAATCATTAATACATATATATATATATATATCGGTATTTAAGATTCTTTTTAATGCCAACGGGATGCTTTCCGTCCATATTTTGTCAAGATTTTTAATGTTAATAGATTATCTATAAAAAAATATTTCACGCTAAATTCGGAAAATCACTGCCTCAAATTAAATCTCAATATACCAGAAATACAATAAAATAAAATAAATCTTCAAATCACATATGATAATCTAGCCAGGATTCCCATTTCATCTCTAAAAATCCCAAAAGATGAAACTGGGGCATTTTTAAGATTTTAAGATCAGATCTGCATGTCACAAGCTAATTTTGTATATATAATAAAAGTAAAATCAATCAACAAAAAATGGAATTTACATGATTATCGACTTCTAGATTTGTAAATGAATTTGATAATTTGTTTTGTGACTAAAGACAAAACTCACAAGTTTTACGTCTGGAGAGGATTATTAGTCATTGCTTTTTGCAATAGATATCCTGGTTTCATCTCAAAAAAATTTTGTTTGACGACTTATTTTAAAATTCATGTTGTCAAGTAACTCTTTACAACAATGAAGAGTTAAGTCCTACCTTTTTCTCTTGTGCTCTTATTTTGATGCTTCCTTCATGCGAAAGTGTTATTGAAGGTGTTGCTATTTCTTTCTTCTTTTTTTTTTTTTGTTTTTACAATTCTTCATTTACGTTATCATTTTTTAGATTTTTCTTTCTATAATAAATGACTTAATCTAGTAGATCTCAAGCATAATTTAGCAGATCTGATGGATTTTTGTATGTATGAAAAAAAAAAATAGATCTACTATCAGAAAAATATGAGTTATTGACGAATTTTTTTCCTAGTATAATTGGCGGAAAAGAAAGGAATATAATAATTTTTTTTCGGAAGACTATTATGTACTTGGGGATTTTTTATTGATAATCTGTCGGTTATATTCGGGCTATCTAGTGTCAAATTTGGCGCCCTTATTACGAATAGATTTTTCTGCAGTTAATTTAAAAACAAAATTTATCAATTACTGTCGATATTTGAATTTTCAAAAATTGTGCCTAGTTGCTGAAGTTAACAACAGATTTTTCGACAAAAAATTACTCAATAACTGGCTAATTTTCTTTTCAATTTTTAATGTTACTAACGAAAAAATTTACTAATAAATAGGGTAAAAAATATTTTTTGAAAAAAATTATAATAATCCTAGCAGATTTTCTAGTGGAAAAATCCCCCAATAACGGGCTAAATTTTTCAATTTTAATATCTATTCGTAAATGTTTTAAATATCCAACTAGTCATTCTCCTCTCCCATTTATGCTCCCATATGTCTCTTTGTCCTCTCCAACTCTCTCTTTCATGTCTCAATTTTTTGGGCTATTTTTTTGCCGTAGCACCCTCATTTTTGGGTAAGGAGATTACCATTGTCTTTATCTTGAAGTCCTCTACATTTTTATAGGTTTTGCTTTTTTTTTTTTATTCAGTTCTACTTTTGTTACCATTTTCTTCTTACCCATTTCTAATTATTTTTTTAGATATGTTGTCACTACCACCACCGTTGCTTGCCACCACTGCCACTAATTGTCACTACTGTCAAAGACACTGCTTGAGGTGAGTCTTTCCTTTAAGTACTAATTATTTTTGTAGATATTGAAAAAATTATTGAAATTATTGATTTGGTGCATTTTCCTTTCTCTTATCTTTTGTAAAAAAGGTTTTTCCAGTTCTACCATTACCACCCTTTGCTACCATCATCGGAGTCACATTGCACATGAAAATTCAATTTTTTTTTTTAAAGAAAAGGTGTTTCTAATGGATCTTTTTGTCAGTATTATGTAATTAAAAAAACTCTAAATTAACATTACCGATGAAAAATCCACTAATAAGTCTTATTTTCATTTTTTATTTTATTTTAAAAAGTGCATTATTATGGGAAAAATCCATCAGTGTCACCCAAAAAATTTGCCAATAATGTTTTCCTAGTGAAGAATGTTTGACGAATTTTTCTAGCCTGTTTCTGATAGATTTTCTTTTGTAAAATCCATTGGTAATTCCCTCGAAAAACATATTGGTGGGTTTTTTTTGCTAGTAATAATAGTTACCGATGATGTTATTACCATACATCAAAATCCAATGAGAATTCCACTAGTAACAAATTTTTCTACCAAGAAGAAGAAAAATGCGATAGTAAAATCCGTCGGTGAAAGAAGATATAATGCATTCTTCAAGTTTCAACAATATATACTTTGTGTGTTAGAATTTGGGCTAGTTTGGTTAAAATTTTGGAAGAAAAAATTTCATAAAAAAAAGGTTTATCTAACTAGGGTATTAGTTAAGCAAGTAAAAGAGGAAACTTCTCTATCTTTGGAATATGACCCTCTATATTTTCAATACTTAGGACCCACCACTAAATTTAAATATTTATCTTCTTTAGTATCCTTAACCAGTACCCTAAATGCACTAGTTAGCAAAGCCCATATATATTTTTAGAATTTTTTTACATCTTTAGTTATTCTTTTCAAGAGAAGCAGATAATAATTAGTTTTTATGCTTTTTTAGAAGCAGATAAGAACTTGCTTCTCCCATAATTAAAAATAGTGCAGGAGAGAGAAAATGTGTCATAATAAATGAGTTAATTATTTCTTTGAAAATATCCTTTACATTTTTCTAAAATGATAAAAGATATCCTTGGCTCTCTTTCATAATTAAAAACTATATATAAATGTAAGATACCCCACACAAGTGAACTTACACAAACATACTAATAATAATAATAATATACTCTTTATCTAGAAATGCAAGACCTCTTTATTAAAATATTTTAATGAAATTTATTTTTAAATTGATTATATATTTAATTAAATGAAATTAAATTTGAAATAAAGAATATAATGTATTATAATTTTTTAAAAAGTTAAATACATTTTACCCATGGATTTTAGATCATGTGTAATTTAGACCTTGACTTTTTAAATTGTGCAATACGACCCCCTATAATTTTCAAACTATGCAAAAAAGGCCATATTTAGACACATAATTTATTTTTTGGACAAAATTATCCTTGCGATATTCCCTAACCCAAATATCTTTTCAGAACCAAAACACCCATCTCTAAGTTGGATGCGAAGTTGGCCAAGAGAATCATTGATGACCTTGATGGAAGAATGACGAGATAAGGGGAAAAAAGAGAAACTATACTACGCCATTAAATTTAATATGCAAATTATGAAGAGTCACATAAATTTACAAAAGTGTTATTTCTTATCATAAGAAATTGAACTTCTCACATGCTTTATTCTCATGAGTACTTGAAGATGGCCTTGCACTGCTTCTATGGGAAGTTCATGGCACATCGCCTTCTAACTTGGGGTGTAGCATTTGCGATCTCAATATCATCGACAAATCTTCTTCCTCTGCATTCAGCGACTGTGACATCAATAGATCCAATGAATTCTCCATCGTGTCATCCCAGATGCACCACTAACAACTTTGACAACTTCAGTGCTAGCTTGTGGCCGATCACACCTCTGACTCCATCGACAAGCAGAAACAAGCCACCATGGAGATCTACTTGCTCACAAAGATCACTCGAGCCTCTAATTTCGGTAATTTTGTCACAAGACCTTCAAGTGCAGGAATACGGCATCACATCGATCTTGAGACGAGAACAAGGACGTGATCGCTTCCTTCAATGCAATTCAGTCTCTGATGAGAGCGTTGAGTTTCTGGAAATTTTGGGGAACATCATTAATGGTTTCACATTGCCATTGAAATAATAGGAGCAATGGTAATTGAAAAAAGAGACAAAGATGAGTTTAGGGTTCTCAAAAAGGATTGGGGGTTATGGAATAGGAAGGGTAATTTTGTCTAGAAAATAAGTCACATGATTAGCACATGGGTACTTAATAGACTAAATGGATATTTATTTAACAGAAGGTCTCTTTTAGACACTTTGAAAACTATAGGTAGTCACATTGCACAATTTAAAAAGTCAGGGTCTAAATTGCACACACCCTAAAATCTAGGGGGCAAAATGCATTTAACCCTTTTTAAAAATATTCATGGCATATAAAAAGATACTTTTTTTAATCAATTATATTGATTGAGAGCTGAATTTCCATGTACTCAATTGTAATTTTATGAGAAAAAGTATGTCTATATTTTCCATATGCAAATAATAACTTAATAACTTATTATTATTATTATTATAAAAATTACTTTTACTGTTGCATCCAAACATGGAACAAATTTTTACTTCTACTTTTGAAGAATTACTTTTCTCCAAAGTTTAACCAAATGGGTCTTATGCTTTGTTGAGTGTTGAATGTCAACAAGCACAATGGCAATACAGATTATAAATTAAAGTTGATTAAGTATATTGCAATTTGCACAAAATGTTAACAAACAACTTTGAATGTAGAATGATGATTTGATTCAAATCCAAACTGTACAGAAGTAACTTCAAAAGTAAAATCAACATGAAATCAAAACAAATAATGAAATTAGTGCAAAAAACCTACTCCTGGAAAAAATATGAATGAACAAGAGTGAGCTGGGAAATGATTACCCTAATTTCTTTGTATTTGTGAGTGTTAGCATGATGATAGAACTTTAAGAAGTGTCGAGTGTTAAATTATGAAATTGGATCTTGTAACTTGTAAAATTTTAAACTCTCACACACCTACACATAAAGAGAGAAGATACAATGATAATTCTTTAATTTAATAGATTTCTCCCTTGAATTTCATCGTATAAGTAGAACCTTTTTTATAGGCAAAATCATATCAAAATTTTAACTAACTCAACCTTAACTGACTCCCAAAATGTCTCTGCTTTGCTCTCTATATAATAATTAATCATAAAGGAGAAAAAAAAAAAGATCACCCATGGATTTACCACTTTCTTTTACTTTTGCATTCATTATCATTGTCATAGCTTCCTTTGAGAAAAACAATTCATAGTTTTTCATCATCCAAACCACTGACATCACCATCATCAAATTCTCATATTTGATTATATTTTTCTCATCATGACTAAAACCACCATCACAATCAGTAATCTAAACTCCAAAATAAAACGCACACAAAACTGAACCTCACAGGCAAATATCAATAATGGAAAACCAAAAAAAAAAGAAAAAGAAAAGAAGAGAATAATAACAATAATCATAGCAGCAAGAACAGAATAGGTCCCTTCATAGACCCTGTTGTTCACGCACAATGCCTCTTTGCCATCTTTGCGGGAGGTATTGAGCCTCAAACATCCACAAGTCATCCTCACCCTTAGCATTGCCCCTTTGTACTACTGCTTCCCTACAGTCTTGTTTCTTCCTTGTTTTCGCATTTCAATTGTTGAATAAAAAAGGTTTGAACTTCATTTTTTATGTTTTTTTTAATTATTTCATTTATTTCTCCTTGTTTGGTCATGTCCTGTCCTTTTTATTTTTCACTACTAAGTTTTGTTTGATTAGTCTTTTAGGCCTTTGTGAATTAAGAATCATGAGGCTTCGGCTAGAACTGTTTCTTTAGTTTGAGTCAAGTTTATTTGTGTTTTCTTAATGCCTTGGTGTTTCTTTTAAATTTTAATTGTTTGGTCTTTTCCTTTTAAAATAAAAAATAACTTTTTATCCGTGTAACAGTCTTCAGTCATGATAGAGAAGTGGATGCATCCTTCATGTATTGTTGAAGTGTAAGGGTTTAGTAAGTCGCCTAGTGCTAACTTAAATCTTGTGCAAAAGTGGATTTTTTTTTTAACAATTTGTCAATCAAATTTATTTTCAAAAATAAAATCAATCAACACATTTTATTTTTATTTCTTAATTAAAATCTGTTAAAGCACACTTATTTTCTATAAGAACGACGTGGCTTTGAGTTTATTATTGCACTAGAGGATACGTCGACATAACCAACAACTATCAAGCTAAAATTAATTTTTCTTTAAACTTTGTTCTCTTTTTATTTAATTTTCTTTTATTTTATTTTTGTATATAATTGTGAATGTTTGGGGAAAATTAAATATTATTAAAGTCATAAATTAATTTGCATAATAAACTCTAAGATAACCATATTTATACGGATATGTTAAGGGTATAGTAGGATTAAGTTTTCACCCTTCCCTAATTATAATTAGACTCATAGACTCAAATCTTTATTAAAAAGACCAGTTTTACAAACCAAAAGTTTTCTAATTTTAGCCAGAATTAAAATTGGTGGCGACTCCATTTTTTTTTTTTTTGGGAATAAATTTTTGTTGTCATTTTGTTATGCGTCCTCCGAGGACATTGTGACACTCATTAGTACTATTTAATAAAAATAATAATAAATATTCTATTAACTACCCCCGGTTAATTTTACCAAAAAAATTAGAAGATCAAAATACAAAAATTAACCATCAATACACCTGTCAGATACTATGTTTGCCAAGTGGCTCATGCTTGCGCCAGCTTTTACCAACGGTGTTACTGATGGGTGTATGATTTACACCACAATTATTTCAAAAAATGCACTAGCCGGTTGGAGATGCCGTTGGTCAAATTCGATGGTTTCGTGCCCGTCAATATTTTCCATCGATATCCCACATTTTTCTAGTAATGATGTTCCATGACTCCTGCCTGCAACGTATTAGAGCACTACTAATCATAAACTGACTGTACTTTAATCCAATGTGAAGCTCACGAAGAAATCTAGCTAATAGCTACTAGGGAGGAATTTGGGAAAGGTGTGGTGCAATAAAAATGTACTTGTAATGGGGAAAAGAGAAGGGTGAGTTTCATAAAAAACTCAATGAGTAGACTTTCACCTACATCCATACATGGGATAGCAAGGAGATACATAATAGTAATGCAACAATCAAAATTCTTTCCGAAGAAATCACATTTTTTGGAGAGTGAGGTTGGTTAGAATTGAGTTTATATAGGGTCAGGCTCATTAAACCAAAATACATTGTTTTTAGGGTTTCTGGTCCACAAAAATACGCATCGTGCATCCATGAGACTCAATCTGCATCCATTGACCTAAAACGTGCACTTTTAGTGAGCGTCTATGAGTTTCATCACACATACACGAGACATAAAATCTGCATCCATTAACCTAAAACATATGTCCACTCGGTTTATGTAGATTCTGTAGAATCTGGCCTGTGCCTAGGGGGCCTGAATGACCTTTGTATGGACACATGGATCTGAAATATTACAAAGTGCACACCTTACCTAGGGTTGGGATCTCCTTTTTGTGGTGTTGGAACAAGACTTTTCAACCATTGAAACAAACTTCACGATCTTGGAATTTGCGGCGGTTGTATAGGAACCACAACATCTCAATGACTTAGGGTATGGGAACTCTGGTTTGGCTGTTTTCTCATGCGACGTGTGGCTTGGCTCTAAACTAGACATGCTATTGCTAGGCCTATTGGGCCTTGCCTGGCTTACCAAAGACTGGGCCAACTTTCCACTCCATAACAAAACTTTATCATAGTAATGATTGAAAAGGTTGCTTAGATTGAGGCCAGCATAGATTTGTTTTTTACCAAGCATCTAGTTGTATTTATGTGTTGCATGTATATGTTTTTCAGTTTTTCTATAGATTCCTGCCATCGCGGATGAACATCTATTCATGTTTATGCAATGAAGTCATCTTTTCGAACAAAAACAAAAGGATACAAGAGAATAAAGTTGTCACTCTTTATTTAGGACATGAAGGAATATAGATTTAATTTGACACTGTTCACGTGAAATATTTTATGTAGTTTATATCATGTTATTAAGTTTTTTTTTTTATTTTATAATGACTTTTTCAAAATCTATGTAAATGGTAATATATAACTAATTGAAAATATAAAAATATTTAATTTTAATATATTATCAATATAAAAATACTTTTACATGTTTATTCAATTACATACTGTTACATTATTAAAAGTGTTTAACTTTTGTAATAACTATCTCAAACTACATTTATAACGATACGTGATTGGTTTGCGATGCCTCAACTATTTTACACTAGCAGCAAGGTTGGCCTGGAAGTGGCATGGAGGAATGGTTACCGTCATGATTGGAGTGAAAGCGATTCTTTGCATGCTGTCACGCCTGTGACAAAGGGTAAGTGGAGCAAATTTCATCACTGTGCCAATGTTCTTTCGGATATTAAATAAAAATAATTGAACATAAATTTAAGTAACATTTATATTTTTACACATATATAAATGATTTTATTAAAACATTAAAATTACATAACAACAAACAATAGCTTATGGATTATGACATATGAGTAAAGTGTATACAATTCAATTTCGTCCTTAACATTTTTAATGCTTCTGTATACTTTTTAGCTTGTTTGGATTGGCCTTTTTGAAAAAGCACATACATGTAGTTAAAAAACAATTTTACTTTTGAAAAATATAGAAGCAAAAGTGATTTTTAATAAAATTATATTTCAAAATTGTGCCTCTTACTGTTATTTCATTATAATTATAACTTGATCTATTGTCAAACTCCTACAAAAATTTTCTTCTCAGTCTCAGTATCATATCGCTCATCCAGAACTCCACATCCAACAACGTTGCTTTGTGCTCCTATTCCTTAGTTGAATCACTAAATACTCACGCTTTTAGATCACATGATGAAGCTTTTAATTATAGTATCATTCAAGTTGAGGAGTGTAATAGAGAGAATTTTTTAAGTTTGCAAAGCAGTGTGAAGACTTTTACAAGATATGTGACTAACTTAAGCCTAAGATTCATTTTCAAATTATATGGGTTTATTTTTGTTCTACACAATTACATCAGAAGAATTTATCAAATGATGCGAGTATCTTTCAACAATTTTAGAATAATATTTATGAGTTTCAAGGGATTGAAAGAGATGGTGAGGATGATGATAAGCAAGACACTCAAGTTGAATGCGAAGAATCAAGATTAATTATCAAACTCACAAGGTCACCTAAACTCGTGGAGCCAAAACCCTAAGTCAAGGCTTTAAGGTGTAAAAAATCAAAATATCTTAAATCAATACATCATAATCCCAATTTTGGAATCTATAGTTATAAGTGTTTACAATGAAATTTCATGTTTTGTTGTTTTAGAGACCAAATTCTAACTAAAAATATGTGTATGTAAACTCGTGAGTTTACCCGAGTTTACTTTGATTCGAGTGTTCAAATGAGTTAACTCAATTTATAAACTTAAATTCATAAACTCGTAAAAGTTTAAAAGTTAACTCAAAAGTTTGATAATCATGGAGAGCAAACTCAAGAAAATTAAATGAAAAAGTATTTGAGTAACAGTATAAGGGATCATTTGTCACGAATGCATCATTATATATTTTTTTATATAGTAATTGAACTTTAATTTTTCCTTTTTATGTATTTTGACTAAAAGAAGTGATTTTGTTTATTTTTATTCAAATAGACTACTCTCAATTATTAAAAGTACTTCTCATATTGACTATCCAAACATAAAATAATTTTTTCTATGAAAAAGAGTTCTACCAAAAACAATTAACCAAAATATGCACTTTTTTAAAGGTCAATCCAAATTCACCCCAAATTAAATAATGAAATTTCAGTTCAAAGACAAAATAATTATTTTAAATATAAAAAAAAATTAAGCAACACTATGACCCTTTTTTTCCTGGTTGAAGCGATCCCCCCGACCAACAATAAAAGTGATCCTAAACTAGGTCCTAAAAAAAAGGAACAAATGGGTTCTTCAAGAGTAAAATATATTTTGTAGTCTCTTATCACTTAAAAAGTAGGACAAGTTAGTCTCTCTTCAATATTCTCAAAGAATTTTTTGATAAATTGATTCATAATAAAGACAAAAGTAATATAAATAAGTTAATTGAAATATTGATAAAGGACTAATTTGTCCTGTATCTTTAATGGTGAAAGACTATAGAATGTGTTTCTTCGCTTTAGCGATCAATTTGTCCTTCATTATTTTCTTCATGAATTATTAAAATAATTAAAATTAACTTGTATATTCACTCTAATTTCTTTTTGATCGATGCGACTTATAATCTCGATGAATTAACATAGACTTCATTCTACTGTCCATATGGCCCTGAATGGCGTTTTCAACCTAAATCATGAACAACAGATTCGACCAGAGCAGAAAGCTGAGGACAAAAAACAAGGGGGAAAAAACAAAAAGGACTAAAAACAAAGCACGGAGCACCAAAAACACAATAATTACAAGCAACGAGGACAAGAAACAAAAAGGACGAGAACATTATGAAAGAAAACACAAAACCATCTACCAAAAAAAAAAAAAAACACACAAAACCAGAAACATCTATCTATAAACAAAACATATCCAGAGCATCCCATTGCCGTCGCTTTGGCCGAGTGGTTAAGGCGTGTGCCTGCTAAGTACATGGGGTTTCCCCGCGAGAGTTCGAATCTCTCAGGCGACGACGTTGTTTTTCCTTTCTTCTCTTTTTCTTTTACAATTCGTGCTTTATCTTCCATGAAATTGGAAATAATATTAACGCATTCGTTAGTACTAGGGAGTAGGAACATCGAAGCACGCCATCTAATTGGCGCCATGTTTTCCCCAGAAATCAGCTAGTTAGTTCAACCTGTCTAAACTCCTGTATGACTGAAATGAAACAAATCGACTAGGTTTGAAAATGAGGGGACGAAAAAACTTTAGCACAATCTAATTTTTGATAAATCAGCTTTTGTTGTCTCTTTTTGGGGCAAAGGCTTGAAAGGAGGAATTAGCCGAATTAGGCCTATTCAGCTATAGGCTAGAGTCCAGAGTTGCTTCGTCAGGCCTTTGCAACACTAGGCCCTTTTGGTTTGGACCTAGCATCCAGTATTTTAAATTGTTCAGACCAAAAACGAAGAAGTATTTCATATTGCAGATACAGTAACATTGATTACGAGAATTGCGGTTACTGTGATGAGGAGAAAGGACGTGCGTTGTGAATTATTTTTTTGGTACAAAATTCAAAATAAAAAGTGCAATAGTTGAAATACTAAAATAACTGGCCTCCAACATATTTGATATAAACTTATCTCTCCAATGATTCACACAAACTTTTCATGCTTTTATAATATATAATCATACTAGAAAATCATACTAGAAGTGTCAAAATGACCTGACTCACCCTGTTTAGGTCCGTCCCACTAAAAGCCCACAAAAAAATGACAGGGCAGGCCAGCCTGTCAAAATAAAATGGGCTAAAATAATCAGCCCAATCCATTTTATGGTAGGTTAGAAGGTTGACGAATCAGCCCACTAAAAGATAAAATAATTCCAAAAAAATAATTTTTAATATTTTGATGAATCTTTTTTAAAAAAGGGAGTTTAAATTATATTTGTTATTTATGTATATCCAATTTTTCAAGGTCCACAACAACTATACACTAACTCTGACTAAAAAATGTTATAATTAATAGTGTTATTTGTGAGTTATAATACTATTTTACTTATAAGTTTTACTTTGAGTGAATAGTGTTAACTATACAGTGTTGCTATGTTGGTGAGTGTATATATTTCTTGCTTTTTTCTTTTTTGGGTCACAGATTTCTTACTTTTTTTTTTACTAATAAATTGTGAATTTTTCTAAAAAAATGGCTAATTATAGAAACGTCCCTTGAGTCCCTTTAATATTACTTATCCCCTCTTAGTTTTAAAAATATACATCTACCTCCTTTATTCCTAAATAAATTTTCAAAATTACCAAATTACCCTTTATTAAAAAAAATACTATCTTCTTCCTCCCATTCTCCCCCACCATCAAGCCTTCACCCTCCACCCTCCACCCACTGCCACAAGCACACCCACCGTCAAATCTAGATCCACCCTTAAACTACATCCTTGTTGGTCCTACCAACCACCACCAAAAGGAGCTCCTCCTAATAGTCGTATTTCGTATTGACCTTCCACAATTCCACCGTAACACCCTTGCATCCATGACACAACCACCCCCACACAACAACCTCACCTTTCTCCAACGTCACCAAGGGCTCCCACCTAGACTAGAAATTCCAGAAACACTACTAAAAAAACTGCTGTTGAAGATGGATTTTTTCGATTATCGATGGAAAATTTAATTACTGGTGGATTTGATTCTACGGTAATAACATCATTGAAAATTCTTATCAACGGAAAAAATCCGTCAGAAATAATTACTGACGGATTTTCCAACAGATTTGCATAAAAAACATTTGTCGGTAAGTAGGTTCTACATAATTGTCGGCATTAATTTTTACCAACGGATTTTTTTCGTTACTGATGGATTTTTCGTTGGAAAAATTTTACATATATAATTTTTTAAAAATTTTTAAAATTTTACCAACAAAAAATCCGTCGGTAATTTATGAATTTTTTAATTTTTTATAAATATTTTGCATATGGATTTTCTATCGGTAAAATTTTACTTTAATTTATTTTTATAAAATATGTGTAAAATTTACTGACGAAAAATTTGTCGGTAATTTATCATTTTTTTTTCAAAAAAATAATTTACCAATGAATTTTCCATAGGTAAAATTTTACTTTACTAATTTTTTTAAAAAATGTGTTAAATTTACCAACGAAAAATCTGTCAGTAATTTATGAATTTTTTTATTTTTTTAAAAATATATTATTGATGAATTTTTTGTCAGTTAAATTTTATTTGAATTTATTTTTTAAAATAATATGTAAAATTTATCGACGGATTTTCCGTCAGTAACTTGCGCACCATATTTCGCGCAATTTATCATGCAATTTACCGACGAAAAATCTGTCGATAATAATTTATATTTTAAAATAAATATTCTATAAGTTTTATATTACATGATTATTTAAGAACTTAGTTTTTATTTAACGCTAATTATAAATATGTCTAATAATGCAAATTATAAAAAAGGCTCAATAAATAATAAATGCAAGAAATTTATATTCGAAATGTAAAGTAAATTCAAATTCAACAAAGTCTACAAGTGTAACACCCTAATTTTTAACCCAATACTCTAGAACATATTAGGCTAATCATTAGGTTATTACTTCTTAGTCTCAACTTTTTAATAAAATACTTAACGAAAATTACGAGTAAATTTTTCTTTTTGGAAAACATAAAGCAAAGTGAGAGCCACGAATTTAACTAGTTGAATGACAAAAACATAAAACACGCGTAACAATTATCAGAATTCATAAAGTAGAGCATATAACCAAAGAACAATCATGATAATAAAGGAAACATTCCATTAATAACATAATTAAGGTACATAAGTAGTCATACCCTCATGGGGACGGGCAGAGCTTGTAATACAACGGAAATAGAATACAAGAGAAAACAAGAAAGCAGAAATGAACCATAACTACCCGAGTGCACCTATGGTGAATAACCTCAAGAACAAAAGAAGATTTATCCACTCTACATGTGGTGTGTGCACTAAGCCTCCCCTACGACGTCAACTACTGGAATCCGGGAAACGGTGGAGTGTAACCGATCCATGGACGCAGAGTAGCAGGAGTGGGAACATGTGAAGACTGGGCGTGGGCCCCTCGGTAGGGGCACCTCTTGGCTCGCCTCGCCAGCCTCGGCTGTGTAATGGTCTCCCCGCTCACATCACGCATGAACTAAGGCGTAGGAGCAGAACTCTCACTATACAGGTGCGTCGGCGGGTCCTCGGATGGGTCGTCCTCCGAACTCGGGGATCGAGGCACGTAGTTCTGGAAGTCTCGAGGCATCGAACCACCAGTATACGTCCGTAGAATCCTCTCATCCCGCATCCGAGCGTGCTCAAAAACCATCGCGTCGTCGTAAGGTGACATCGGGGAGAAACGGTAGCTCTATACAGGATGTGCGAAGGGGCGTCCAAGGAACATGAAGACTCGCACGGTACACTGCCCCTCAAAATGATATGACCTGTGGTCCGAGTCATAGTGGACCTCCCAAGTAGGCGTGTCAATGAAAAGCACGAACATCGCCATCGGTCTCTGAAGATGTGACGGAAGAAAGAAGAGAGAGGAGTGAGAATTCTTGCTAAAGAATCTCAGTAGGAGTCTCCTATCCTAGGGTTACATCGTACACATCCTCAGGAACCTTGGGTTTAATTATAAAATAGTGATCATGCATACAAGGTTCAATTTAGGGTTTATCAAACTAATTATCCAAGGTCCATTCCTTTTGGCATGCATCTTGATGTTATGAGTACAACATATTATATCATGGATGCATGTCAATACTTGGGCATATAAAACAACACATCAAAGCACATAAACATAAATCATGTGGCATAAGGGCATATAACCTTCAAGTGAATCATTCCTCAACTTCGCGACATCAATCATGGTACTTTAGCATATAAGCCACCCTAAAAATAACTAGGTTATGAGCTCATACCTCAGCTAGTCGTCACTAGCTCTTGCTTATTATCTGAATAAGTGCAACATAAATAATAATCCCGACTCGCAAGTACGGGTAGGGGGTAGGGATCATCTCTATCTGGGATTATCCTCTTTGAAACGCTTTGCGGGCATTAAGCCACAACAATTTGTCCACTTTGGTAGGCTGCATCTACTCATACCCTCACGAATTTGTCTCCCCTGGGGGTGCTCGGCTGAACCGATGTCACCCAGGCGAGCCCGTCTCAGTGCTTTGTCACATAAAAATCTCCTGGGGGTGCTCGGCTGAACCGGTGTCACCCAGGGTTTTCAACTCATATGGTACTCATAAACATTTCTATAACCCTTTAAGGTATGACGGAAATTCGGCAGCATAACAGCTGTTAAACCGAATTTCCTTCAAACTGCCACAAGCTAATTCACATAACAAGTTCTCATGAAATCTCATGCTATGAGAAACTTTAACATTTTCAATCATTTTCTCATGCATCAAGCACATCTCATCATATCATTGCATCATACAACACATCATAGCATTAACAACTTCTTAGTGTCTTATGCATTGACCCTTAAGGTCCTCAACTCACATTCTAAGTTATAAATCATCAAACCTAATCTCTCGGGAACTTATAAGGTCTTAACTAAGTATTTCTCACCTCACACTAAGGTCAAGAACATCTCTAAACCTCAAGGATGCAGAAATTCATAATCCTAACTTTACAGGTACTTAGGAGTCACAACAATGACCCATTCTAAGTTCGGTTTGCTCCTAAGGCATCAAGATCAAGTCCTAAACCATTTGAGTCATTCCTACACATTTAAACTAATTTAAATCCATGAAAATTCAAACATTAAAGGATCTAGAACTCTCAAATTAATTCCTTTCTAGTTTCTAACATCTCTTATCTTTCACATATGAGTTTTAACATTAATTATACTTAAACTTAGGCATATTATCACCATTAAAATAGTTCATACAGTGGCAAATAATAGCAAGGCAGAACCGAAACAAACATCTCCATTCAAAGGCATCAAACACAATTTTTAAAGGACATAAAATACTAGTTTCTCTTGGAACCTTTTTAAAACTTTCAAAACTCATTTATAAACATTTTTAACATCTAAAATCATAAAAATATTTAAGAGGGCAGTGACTAAATCAACTTTGTCTCAAGAGGTCCTAAATTCATAAAACTTAGTTCTACATATTCCTTGTACTCATAAAAGCTTAGAAAATTTATAAAACATAGTTTTCAATACTTAGAAGCATCAAAACCTCTTAGGACCGAAATATGAACCAAAGGAAATAAATATTTTTAGACCTTTGTTTGCGACAACAACGGGCAAGTCTTTGAGCTCTAGGTTCATTTAAGTGATGACATAAAAATAAACATGCTCATGCACTCATTTTAGGTTTCATTATAAAGTAAAGTGATGGCATAAAATAAATATAAGATGCACATTATTATTATCTTTAAGATTTAAGTGAGGACTTGAAATATAAACATGATAATGCAAGTTCCTTTATTATCTTGGTACTTAGTGATAGCAAAGGAAGTAAACATGATGTGCAAAGCATAAAATAAACATGATGCAAGGTTCATTTTATGGTTAGCTAGAGCTCATCCAAGACTTTAACAAAATAACAACCCAACATATATCTCATTACAAAGAGAGCTCTAGAGTTCTTGAACCAAGTTCTCAAAGGAACTATGAGGTTCTTGAACATCATCATCTAGCTCAAAGAAAACAAACTTTCTAACAAACAAAACCTCAAAGATCAAAAGGAAAATGGAAAACCAAAATGTTAAAGAAAAGGAAACAAAGAAACTGAACTCCAAAATAGCAAGAAAAGAAAAGGTGTTCTTGAGTAAAAATCATATTTGAGTTAGAAAATGAAGTTGAGACTCAAGGAAAGTAAAACCTCAAGCTCTAGAGATTCCTTTGAGATGAACACATAGTCATCATCTAGGAGTCCTCATCATTGAGCTATCATGTGCTTATCAAGGCCTCATGGCCGAAATCCCAAAGAAAGAACAACAAAGGAAGTTTCAAAAAGAAAATCAAAGAGAAAGCTAGAAAGAACTCATTTTCAAGAAAACAAGGTTTAGAAAACACTCCTACCTAGAGTGAAGACACAAAGCTTGAACTTTAAAAAGGAAAACAAGATGATGAGCTCCTCCTTGAGGTGGAAAATGATTCGGCCAAGGGGAAACAAGAAGGTTGGAGTTGTGTTTGAGGTGAGGTTGTGTTTGAGAATGGAAGTTTAGGTGTTTGTATGATGATCTAAGGTGGTGGGGTGGTGTTTCAAGGTTGAGAAATGATTATGAGATGAAGAGAGGATGAAGATGGAGATGAAGAACAAGAGGAAACTCTCTTGAAACTTAGAGAGAAAAAGAGAGAATACAAGGAAAGCTTAGAAAACTAAAAGTATGCAAATTAGCTAAAGTGTTTGCATGTGTTTCTAGGCAAGGTATTTATAGAGAATGAAAACAAATGAAGGCTCAAAAGAGGAGGAGGCTGACCGTGTGGCTTTGGAGGGAAAAGGAAGAGAAAATATCTCTTACACAAGGTCATTCAAGCATGGTTTGAAGTATGGAAGCTATGATACAAAATATGGCTTGATGTGAGTGAATTTCCCTATCAATTTTGAATGAAATTAGGCTTCTAGAAACAATGCATAGCTGGAACTTTTCCAGCCACAAATAAATGGAGAAAATGGGCTATTTTAATTAGTTATTCATTTGGAAAATCAAGCTTGATTGAAAGTTATGACAAGGTATGGTATATGTGACTTGAGGTATGGCCTTGGAGTGTTGAAAAATTGAACATGTGATGCATATGGGGGCATGAGGTGTTCAGCAAGACCAGGGCAGCAGAGAGGAGGTGAGGTTTGATCATCTAATTGGGTGTTAATGGTAGATTTAAATGTATATTAGCTTAGGTACAAGGTTAGAAATAATTAAGCTTAAGTTTAGGTAACTAAGTATGTGATTTAAGGATTTTATGACAAGATTATGAGTGCTCATACATCATTAGAGAATTAAAAACTCATTTGTGAATAAACAATGTGTAACACAATTCTATGATTTAAGGAATTGGAGAGAGAAAACACTATTCAAGATTCCATGACTAGGAGTCTTGAAATTAAAATATGATTTTAAGTTGTAATTAAGCACTTTTAGGTTCTAATCAACTTTAATAAATTATTTTGACTCAAGATTAATTATGGAAATTAATTAACCTTCGATTAGAGCCTAATATTACTTAAGTTTGCTTAATCACGCGATTAAGCTTAAAAACACGAAACTAGGGGCAAAACCATAATTTTGCACTAATTTCGCCCGGGACCTCTGGAACTAAAACTAAAGTCATAGTATACATAAAAATGACTTTTAAAACCATCTGGAGAAGTTTCGGGTTCATCCGGCACTTGCAAACAGGTAAAACACCGCAGGGGCGTTTTGGTCATTTTGACTCGAAAACTCGAAAAACGAGATTTTCGATTCCGGGAAGGTACACAAGTCATCTAATCCCCTTCCAACACTGAGTTTACCCTTTGGGTACTGCCGGGCCGGCTTTCCTCGAATTTTGGGCCGAAAATGACCTCAGGGGCATTTTGGTCATTTTCACTCTGACAGAAAATCAGGGCGTTACAATAAGCGTAAACATAAAGAAGTCAACATATGACAAATAAAGAAAAAGCAGTAACTCAAATAAGGAAAAGTCAGCAACATCATCATCAGCATCACCATCGCCACCACCACCATCATCATTAGTGTCTGGTAGTGCAGAAGAGCCTGCTTGCATCTTCCTCCACAAAGACATCATCTCCTTCTTCATCTGTTTTCGTAATCTCGTCTCCATAGCCTTTTCCTTGTCTTGTATATTCCTTTTCACCTCCTGCAACTCTCGTCGAGTCGCCACCTCTTTCTCTTACATACGATGAAGTTCCGTGTTGAGCAAGTGGACGTGCTCGCAGGCCCCATCATCATCAGTGGTGGACCTAGTGCCTGTAGATGCCCTAGTGACAGAGGCGGAGGATAAACTACTCGCATAAAATGACCCCATGTTGTAGATGCGATTCTTGTAAGGACCGACGACTACCTCTTGCCATAACTTGTCCTCATCAATCGGTGGGCAGTCCTCACCAACTGTGATCCTGTACTCTCGCTGGGTCGTAGCCTCTTGATAGAGCTGGTCATATTTATGCTACAAAAGAATAAAATTGATATAAACTGACGGTCAAATATATGAAATAATAACTTATATATATAGACAGACAATAAGTGCACAGATTATATATACCTAAACATTCTCCGACCGAGGATCGACCCATGTTTTCTCTAGCTTGCATGTGTGAGTCTTTCTAAATAACTCACTCTTATAGGTGGCCTCTTCAACTTATTGGCCTACATTTAGAGTGTAACACGTAAATATGATAAAATATAAATTTAATAAGAGGAATTAAAAAATGTTTAAAATAATGACTAAACCATCCGATGACACATAGACTCGATACTAGCAGAACCACCACAATGAAGAGAACCGCCCTTATGTGATGCTCTGCTCTCCTTTGCCTTCAAAGACTTCACTTCTCACTTCTCACTTCTCCAGTGTTGCCACAAATAGTCCAAGCTGGCCTAAGTCATCCACCTAGGGTTCTCGTCCCGCCGCTCTCGAATGTCGATGTACTTGTTTTGCAGCTTGTGAGCTGCCTTGGATTTGAAGCACTTAAACATGAACTCTTTATCTTTGGGATGGATAATGAAGTGGCTGTACACATAAAAAAAAAAAAAGTAATTGAAAGTATTTTACCTTCCACTAAAAAAACTAATGCTCCTTTTCAGCCTTAGATAACCTGTGGAAGGACTCAATCGGCCGTTCATATAATTTTTGGATAGTGTGTGTTACCTCATGCATGGCTGCTGTGTTTGGCTCCTAATTGCATAGCAAAAAGTACAAAACAATGTTCCTCAATGTCAAGAAATTGTTCAAATTATTACATCACGATTCATGAGAAATTTAAAAATTAATTTACTTACTTGTCACCGACATGTATAAGCTTTATCCGGTTATCCGCTATGGATCCATGTTCTGATTGCCTCACCAAAGAGCCACCAACTGTCCCACTATCGGCACCCTCTTCTGAGTTGTGTATGGGGGTAGGTACAGGCTCTGCCAATGGTGGTGGTGGTGGTGGAGGTAAGGAAACTACTTTGGTCACATGCCCAGAAGTGTGTATCATCATAAACTCCCTATGGACAATTGGTGGTGGCATGGAAGGGCTAGAAGTGGATATGTGAGCAGTTGTGGTGGATGCTTGAGTGGGAGGGGTGATTCTTTGATTATTTGGGACACCATTCCCCTTGCCCTTGTTTGTTTCCTTTAGGTGCCATATCTGAAAAAGAAATGACAATGCCTGAAAAATCAATTCATAATATGATGATTTAAAATAAAAAGAATGTAATAAATATGAGACTAGACACATCACATTTAATCTGAAAGTTGAGGACTATATTCATCATTCTCAGTTTCAACATCCTCCTTAAACTCATCTTCCTTATCACTTTCGTCGGTTTCATTCACTAATTGATCACTAGAAGAGTGAATTATCTAAACCTCGCCTGAATCAGAACGTAAACTTGGTAATGTTCCTTATCAACGACTACCTGAGAAGGAATTGGGTCATTCACTTGACAAGCATCGCCAGGTAGTTCTTCGACCTCAACTCGACCCTAGGTTTAGTTTTCAGGGTCACCTTACAATCTTTTCTGCGTGTCAAAAGGGCAAGCAAACTAAGACATCTTTTAAACTTAAGAATGCTATCTCTACTACAAGACCTCTTGAATTACTTCAACTCGATCTTTTTAGACCAAATAAAACACAAAGCTTGGGTGGGAAAAGGTATTGCTTTGTAATAGTTGATGATTTTTCAAGGTTTGGTTGGGTTCTATTTTTAGCTCCTAAAGATGAAGCTTTTAGTCTCTTTGAAAAATTTTGCAAAAGAGCACAAAATGAAAAGGGAACTTCTGTTGTTTCCATTAGAAGTGACCACAAAACTGAGTCTGAAAACAATCTTTTCTAATCCTTCTGTGATGAGAATGGAATTGATCATATTTTTCTTGTCCAATGACTGCTCAACAAAATGGAGTTGTTGAAAGGAGAAACCTATCCTTACAAGAAATGGCTAGAGCAATGATTTGTGAAAATGATTTACCAAAATATTTTTGGGCAGAAGCTATAAATACAACTTGCTATATATTGAACAGAACTTTGATCAGGCCCTTAATTAAAAAAACTCCCTATGAGCTTTGGAATGGAATCAAACCAACTTTGCATTATCTTCATGTACTTGGATGCAAGTGTTTTATTCTTAATAACAAAGATAATCTGGGAAAATTTGATGCTAAAACAAATGATGGAGTTTTTCTTGGATATTCATTGAAAAGTAAAGCTTATAGAGTATTTAACAAGAACTCCAGAAAAGTGGAAGAAACAATGCAAGTAGTTTTCTGTGAAACTAACCAAGATTGCAGTGAAAAGATCATTGAGAATGACAGAGAAGATTCATAATAGCACAAAATCTCAGCTGAAGAACAAATAGAAAATGACAGATTTGAAAATATCACAGAAAAATAGAAGATATCTCATGAAACTACAACAGAAATAGCTTCTGCAGAAGAGAATTCTGGAGAGTCACGACAGATTGAGCCTGTAGAAACGTCCACAAACACTACAATTAAAAAATCAAAGGAGTGGAAACATTGCAACACCTATCCTTAGGAGTTCATTATTGGAGAACCTTCACAAGGAATAAAAACACGGTCATCATTCAAGCACAACAACATTGCTCTCATATCCAACATTGAACCAAAATCAATCAATGAAGCCTTGGAAGATGAAGCTAGGATAAAACCCATGAAAGAGGAGCTGCTGCAATTTGACAAAAATCAGGTTTGGACTCTTGTTCCTAAGCCAGCAAATTGCTCCATAATTAGAACAAAATGGGTGTTTAGGAACAAATTGGATGAAAATGGTAAGATCATAAGAAATAAAACAAGGCTGGTAGCTCAAGGATACAACCAATAAGAAGATATAGATTTTGATGAGACATATGCTCCAGTAGCTAAAATAGAAGCCATTCGGATGCTTCTAGCATATGCAGCTCACAAGAACTTTAAATTATTTCAAATAGATATAAAAAAGTGCTTTTTTAAATGGATTTATTAGTGAAGAGGTCTATGTAAAACAACCTCGGGGTTTTGAAAATAAAAATTTTCCATACTATGTACTTAAACTTTCAAAGGCACTCTATGGTCTTAAGCAAGCACCAAGAGCATGGTATGAAAAATTAAGTACATTCCTCATTGAAAATGATTTTGAAAGAGGAAACATAGACATCACTCTCTTCACTAAAAACTCCAATGATGATTTTATTTTAGTACAAGTTTATGTTGACGATATTATTTTTGGATCAACTAATAAAGATTTATGTGAAGAATTTTCAAAGTTGATGACTAGTGAATTTGACATGAGCTTAATGGGAGAACTTTATTTCTTCTTGGGGCTGCAAGTAAAGCAAACTTTAGAAGGTACATTTGTCTGTCAAGAAAAATATACCAAAGAATCAATCAAGAAGTTTGGAATGAACAAGGCAAAACCAATGGCAACCCCTATGCGCCCCTCAGTTAAACTGGACAAAGATGAAGAAGGAAACCTAGTAGATGAAACAAGATATAGAGGAATGATTAGCTCCCTTATGTACTTAACATCTTCAAGACCTGACATATCCTTTAGTGTCGAATTATGCTCAAGATTTCAGACAAATACAAAGGAATCACATATACTGGCAGTAAAGAGGATCCTAAGATACCTCCATGGAACATCAAACCTCGGCCTATGGTATCCTAAAACTGAGAATTTTGAACTAATTGGATTTTGTTCTGCAGATTATGCAGGTGACAGGATTGATAGGAGGAGTACAAGTGGACACTACACTTATCTAGGAAATTCACTTGTATCATGGACAAGTAAAAAGCAAAATACAATAGCCTTGTCCACAGTAGAAGCAGAGTATATGGCTGCATCCAGCTATTGCGCACAGCTGTTGTGGGTAAAACATCAATTAGTAGATTATCACTTATCTTGCTTAAACCTTCCTCTTTATTGTGATAATATGAGTGCAATTAACCTTTCAAAAAATCCCGTGTTGCATTATAGGACCAAGCATATAGAAATTAGACACCATTTTATAAGGGAACATGTTCAAAAAGGTCATATAGAAATATGCTTTGTACGATCAGACGATCAAGTTGCTGATATTTTAACTAAACCTTTTCTAGAAGAGAGATTTTGTCATCTTAGGCGAGAATTAGGAATTGTAAGTTCGTGCATTATGAATCAGACATAAAACATTTCACAAATATTTCAAATCTACATAATCTCATTTTATTTATCTGATTGTCTCATTTTTTTATGAGATGTTCATGGCTGTTCACAAGCAGATGATGAGAAGAAACAATGAATAATGACTGAAAAATATTATATGCACTCGTGCAATAATCCAGGATCATGTTTCTTTCATCTGGACTCATGATGAAGCATAATTTCATTAATGGAAGTATTTGAGCCCAAGAACAAAATATAATCTTATTCATGTGTGCTGGGCCTTTTTTGTTTCTTGGCCCATTTATTCTTTTTTTCCCTAAATATTTGTTATTATTTGTTACTCCGTTTAAATCTTGCTTCCTTCTTAAAGAAGCCATTCACCAATGCCATCTCTCACTCTAATCTCTCAGCCACCTGGCTCTTACTCTTCCACTGCCTTTTTTTTTTCTTTTCAATTTTTTTTCACAGTAGCCAACCATCACCACTCCTCCACTCATTTCAAAATCCCCACAAACACATATTTGTTTCCAATCGCAACCCTCACTATGCCACGCATCAAGACCACAGCTCGAAAAAATGTAGGCGGTGTTGGTATGCCCGTCCACTCCAACGACGACTCCGATGGACCTGATGTCTCACCGCTACCAAAGAAAGACCGGGAACAGCTCGGAGCTGTGACCGTAGACGGAGTCTCCCAATCCCCTTTCGCAAGCAACGACGGTGAGATGACTCATGGCAGTAACAAGGGCCCTCCAATAATGAAAAACACCAGCACTTCTCCAACCCCAACCTTTGCTTTTGGTAAAACTTGGACTACCTCTCAATCAACTGAGGAAACTATGATTGGTTCCTCTACTTTTGATTGAACTCTTTTTCTGTCTAATGAAAACTTCAAGAAATATAGAGATTCTTTTTCAAACAAGTCTCTTGCAAAATCTTGTCTCACTGATCTCTAAATTCTTGAACTAAAAGGTCTTTCTTTTGAACCCCTTTTTTTTAGTGCAAGGGTGGTTACCCCTTTTTGATATTCAAGAAAAAGTGTACCGCTGTTTGGTTAGGATGTTTTATAGCATTCTAACATTCAATGTTTCATTTGAATTGAGTCATATGTTAAAGAAAAAAGGATCTTAATTGACTTTGAGACTGTCTAGACTGTTCTTCGCATTCCAAATAGCGGTGCTCATCTCTATTGCTCTAAAAAATGGGATAAATCTTTTCCAGTTTCATTTGAAGATGTTGTTGCACCCTTGTGCACAAATATCTCCTCCATTAATTTTAAAAGGATCATACATCAAACACTAGCACATGAACTGTCACAACTTCATTGCATCATTACATATGTTATCCTTCCCAAAGGGGCAGTAGAGAACGTGTCTCACACATGGAGACTCTTATTCTCCACTGTCTTGTTACAAAATCTCCTTTATCATTTGGCTTTTTGATGATGAAGCACATGGCTGAATGTGCCAAAAATGCCAAATCAGTGTCTCTACCTTATGGCATGCCCCTTACTGCATTCTTCAAACACTTTGATGTAAATTTAGAAGATGAACACTTTGAGGTTGTTACATCTGTCCTAACTGGAAGATCCATTAAACCTGTTGCTCCTCCCAAACAAAAAAGCTCTCTCATCTCTGCTGCTCAAAACAATTGTGTTGTGCCACCAAAGAAAGGCAAAACCATCATGCATAACTTGTCTGACTCTGACACTCATTCCCTGGAACCTACAACAAAATCTCATTTATCTCCTCTATCCAAGAAACAAAAGTTCACTTCTAAGCCTTCCACCACTACAAAGAAGAAAGCTGCTCCTTCTACCAAGTTTAAAAAATCCAAGTCTACAGCTGCAAATCCCAAACTCACTAAAATTAGATCCACTGGATAATGCTGGATTGATAAAAGTTCTCAAAGAAATTGTCCTTGAAATGAAGGAATATCTAACTCACAAATAAGTCAAGTATGAACTTTCTTACAAAGCTCACAAGGAGTCTGTGAAGGAATGTGGCAATCGCATTAACCGATGGGAACAAATTCTTAAACAAATTAACAATCATTCCTTATTATCTAGCACCTCTGAATCATCTTCATCTGTTGCTTCTGAAGTCTACTTTCCTTATGCTTGCTGCCATGAACATATTCTAACTTTTGTTCATTTTTGGATAAGTAGATCCCCTGATTGTCTATGCATACTTATTTTTTTTGTGTTCCCACTTGATGACAAAGGGGGAGAACATAGTATGATGCTATGATTCTAGTTTAAATATGGTTTAGTATAGCAAGTTATTATTCTAGTTTAACTATGTTTTCTGGTTCAACTATAGCAAGACAAAGTTACTATGTGTATGTATTTTTGGTTCAACTATAGCAAGACAAAGTTACTATGTGTATGTACATTTTATGCTTTTATGCTTTTGCTATAATTCTGGTTCAATCATAGCTGGACAAAGTTACTATGATCTAATAGTATTTAGACTCTATTTAAATGATTGGATATGAAAATCATAGTTAGATATATGGACTTATATGTTGGACTTGCGCTCTAATAGTTAATACTATCTACGTTGCAATGCATGAATTCGTATGCTTCATATGGGCCTTATATATATTGAGATTAATAACGTTATTTGTGTTGTGTTGAACTTAAAAAGGATGCTGAAATTCAGGGGGAGCTTCTCTTTAGGGGGAGTATTTTATCTCTCTTTATATTTCATATTTGTATTTGTCATCAAGGGGGAGAATGTTGACTTAAGAATTTTAAATATTGATGACAAATTAATGTTGATGACATAAAAAGTTTGAGCAAATAAATAAATCAGTGACACAAATATGGAATGAATATGTAACTTGTTCGTATTTGATATTGTGAGTAATTTATGGATATGATTTGTCATTAAGAGATAATACATACTAATGTATTGGAACCAAAGGATCACAACTCCTTACAAGCACAAGATCTTACGCAAACCAAGTGAGAGCAGAAAAGGAAGATTAGAAGTTGGAAGATATATCATGCAAGATTCAAGAAATATGTTATCTCCAATGATTGGGTCCAAAAAGAATTAATTGTAATTCAACCATTAGGAACAAATATGGAAACAATCATTTATTTCTTGGCAATATTTCATTCTGCTTGAAATCTATAGAAGAAACAGTAAAGGTCCCAGGCTCATAGTACTTCTCGAAAATTACTAGCAATCTGAGCATATTTCTTTTGACAAGTCACTGTTTGTGTAATGTTTTTAAGCTTGTATTCAAGAAATTCGGTTTGTAAGAAAAGCTGTGTGACAAAGTCTCAAAGTGAGTGAATCACAAATAGTAAAGGTATTAAACGATCTGAGTTGAGTCCGAAAAAAGTTTTGTAAAGGTTGTATTTGGTGTTTGGTGGAAATCTGACCATTTGGCGAGAACTGGATGTATACTTCAGTATTGAAAGTCGAACCAATATAAATCTTGTCTTGATAAGTCTTTCTATCCCTCTCTATATTTTATATTTCTATATTGTTAATTTTGCTTGAGAATTTTTTGACTAGTGTATTCAATGTGTAGATTTTGAGTTAAGAAAGAAGAAAAGGAGTTGATTCGAACCCCCTTTTCTCAACTCTTGATACCATCAAATGTCTCGTTCGATATATATGCCTCACATATGGATCATTCTACTTGAGCTTTATTTTTCATTGTTCTCTTGAAACTTCCAATATTTCTTTCAAACAGATACATCCATTTGTATTGAACCGGCCCATACACATGTTCTTTGTATACCAAGTATATAGGAAAGTGTTCCATAGAATCAAAGAAACCAGGAGGAAATATTCTCTCTAATTTGCATAGCATTATAGGGATATTTCTCTCCATAATTAGGAGATCTTCAGCCCTCAGAGTGGATGAGTATAGGTCTTTAAAATATTGACTCAACTCAGTCAATGGCTTCCAAACAGGGAGATGTAATTCTCTAATGTAATGGGAAGTAAACACTCTATAAGTACATAACAATCATGACTCTTCATGCCAAACAATTGTCCTTGTGCAACATTGGTGCATCTACCTAAATTTGAGGCATAATCGTCAGGCATCCTCAATTTTTGCATCCACCTACACATAACTTGTTTTCACATCGAAGTTAGTGTGTAACTGGCTTTTGGCTTACGCACACAACCATCTGCCAACTTTTGTAAACTTAACTCAAGTATCTTACAATACTCAGTCAAATCTTTCCTTGTTTTCACATTGTCCTTAGTCTTATCGGTGTCCATCATAGTATTTATGATATTATTACACACATTTTTTCTACATACATTACATCAATACAATGATAAACTAGATTATGTCTCCAATAAGGCAGCTCCCAAAATATATTTTGTTTGGTCCAATTATGATCTACCCCATATCCTGGCAATCATATGAATTTACCCAGTTTTGTTATCTTTGGAAAGTCTCTAACTCTATGCCAAACCTGGTTACCACTTAGCCTCACAAGAGGCTCATCATGTTTAACTATCTTCTTTTTATACGCGTCCTTGTTACCCCTAAATTCATGATCAAGGTCCAAAAACTTCCGATGATAGCCAAACCATGAGTTTGTCCAATCATGTTTCAATGTAAATGCCTTTGTATCCTCCATACATATTGGACATGCAAATTTTCCCTGCATCATCCAACCTAACAACATTCCATAGGCCAGAAAATCATTGATCATCCACATCAATGTTGCCCTCAATAAAAAACTTTGTTTCTTCGAAATATAATAAGTTTGTCCCGAATACCACAACTCTCTAAGCTCATCAATCAATGGTTGAAGGAAAACATCAATTTTGGCTTTGGGATTATCGGGGCTAGGGATTATACAAGTTAGAAACATGCAAGGATCTTTCATGCACATTTCAAGAGGGAGATTGTAAAGTGTAACAATCATAGGCCAGCAGGAATAGGGTTTGCTAAACTAATTATTCGGGGGTAAATCCGTCTGCACAAAGCCCCAACCTAACATTCCTAAGATTTACAGCAAAATCAGGATAAGTTTGGTCAAAGTGTTTCCAAGCTTCACCATGAGAAGGGTGGGTCATGACACCATCGATTCTCTTATTCTCAAAGTGTCATCTCATGTTAGGTGCTGGACTCATTGAAGCATACAACGTCTTTAACCTTGGAATTAGGGACAAATAGTGCATTCTTTTATATGAAACCTCGTTATAACTTCCATTTCCAGATCTTTTTGGTTTAAACCTGGAGTTTTCACAAAATTTGCATTCAGATAGGTTTGCATCATCTTTGTAGTACACCATACATCCCTTCATACAACAATCTATTTTTTTTTTTAGCCTGAGTTTTGAAACTAATTTATTGGCTTGATAGAAATCCTTTGGAACAGAACTAGGTTGTCGACTAATCTCACTCATCAATGTTGCCCACTAGTCAAACAAATTTTAACTTTGGTTAGATTTTGACTTTATAGCTAACATTTTAACCGCTAGAGACAACTCTGAGTGTACACACCAGACCCTTACAGCCTCCAATATAGAGAAAAAATTTTCAGCCTCAGCATTAGGAGCCTTGACAAAAGGTTCATAATCTGCATGAATTTGAGGACCAACTGCATCATAAATCATTTCCTTATATTGTTGAGAGTTATCCTCCCAATTAACATTTCTCGTGACTTGCTAACCAATATTAACTATACTTGAACTACCTCTAACATAGGCATTTTCAACATTAGCATATTTAAAATTTTGTATCGCAACTTCCCCATGCATAGTCCAAACCAATAATCCGTCATAAAACCATCCTCATACATGTGATACCTAATGATGTCCATATCAAAATATTTCCTACATTTGCACTTAGCATAGGGACACCTAACTTTCAGCTCATTCATAAACTGAACTATCTGACAAGCCACCCTTATAAATTATTTAACTTCCGTATAAAATTCAGGTTTGAATTCCCCCTCAACTGGGGTGCATCTTATCATACATCCACTGTTTGTTTGTGGGAATCATGGTTCTTAGATGTGTAATTTAACCTAACAAATTCATTTAAAATTTTAGAAATTATTTTTTTTAATTATAAATATCTTTCAACAGAATATCTTCTAAAAGTAAAAGTCTTTTAAGTAAATAGATTATGCTTTTTAACTTAACAAAATTTTGGCAGAACCTCCCTTAACAAAATTTTGGCAGAACCTCCCTTTAAATTAAGATTTCACTCTTTAAATGAAAATAAAAAATAAAAATTAGCAGAACCTCCCTTTAAAATAAGACATCCTAAGAAATTTGTTTCAATACATACATATATCAATCCAATCAAATAAAGTTCATAAATAATCAAACAATCATTTAAATCTCTTGAAACCATTCTAGAGCACACCCTGTATAACATCACAACATGTATTTCTTGCAATCTCCATATACAAAATCAATCTCCACAACAAACAATACAAACAAGTCAGGGAAGGACCTCTATCCTAGAAAAAATATAATTAAATAAGGAGAAGAAACAATTAGTTACTTTAATGTTGGCAAAAGAAATATAGGCTCCACCAAAGAAATGCTCCAAACGAATTTAACGTTCAATAACACAACCAATTATGTAAACTAATAAATCAATTAATCCAAAATCCGTCAAATATAACCTATATTTCTTATACATTATACACATGAGTAGAGTTGGCTCTTCCTTGAAAGTTAAGTGTGCTTCTAGGCTGTGTTTGATATACAAGTAAACTTAAAGGTGAAAACTTTGTAGGATTGATTATTTTTTGGTTATGGGTTAACAAATAAGGAAAATTTGTAAGTTCCTTATCTCATTTACAAGGAAAAGAGAGCAAAATATTGAGAAATTTCAAAATACATAATTGAAATCAAACAAGGAAGGAGGAGGGAGACTCTTATCCATGCCATAATAGTTTAAACACTAAAAAGAAGAAACAGGAAAACATGATCACTGATGCAACAGAGGAGAGAGAGCTGTGGCCACCGGGGGGGAGGGCAGTGGCAGAGGTGTCAAGCACGACACGGAGGGGTGAGGCATCAAGCGCGTGATAGAGGGGCGAGGCATCAGGCACGCGATGGAGAGGCGAGGCGTCAGGCACGGCTGCGATGTTGATGAGTGGCACGTGGCCTAGGCGTAGGCAGGACGGAGCTGGCCGGGCTCAGGTAGCATAGGGCAGTTGCGCAGGTGGTCTAGTGCAAAAGAAGCGAGGCGGGTTGACGGTTCAGGTGGGCCAACTGGCGCAGAACAGGTGGTCGGCAGGGCTCTGGGGTGGCACACAGTTGGCGGCCGATGAGGCTCAGGTAGCAGTGCAAGGTCGGATGTTCGATGGGCTCTTGGGGGAGGTGCAGCAGTAAGAATGAAAGAGGAAGAGAGTTGAAATGAGTGATGAATAAAGAAAAGGTGATGTTATAAAATTCTTATCTAAATAGTTTACCGACAAATTTTCCATCGGTAATAATTAATTTATTAAAAAAAATTTGAAAATAATTACCGATGAATTTTTCATCGGTAAAATTAATTTCGAAATAAATTTTAAAAAAATAATTACCGATGGATTTTTCGTCAATAAAATTACATTCAAAATTAAAATTTTCAGAATATTACCCATGGATTTTTAGTCGATAATAATTAATTTATTAACAAATTTGAAAATAATTACTGATAGATTTTTCATCGGTTAAATGACATTATGAATTAAATTTTTCACAATAATACCGACGGATTTTCTGTTGGTAATAATTAATTTATTAAAAAAATTTTGAAAATAGTTACTAATGGATTTTTCGTCGGTAAAATTAATTTCAAATTAAATTTTTAAAAATTAATTACCGACGGATTTTTCGTCAATAAAATTACATTATGAATTAAATTTTTCACAATATTACCGACGGATTTTCCATCGTTAATATTTAATTTATTAAAAAAATTTGAAAATAATTACTAACGGATTTTCCATTGATAATGGGTGCGCCATATTTCGCGCAATTTGGTGTGAATATTACCAGCGAACATCTGTCGGTAATGATCGAAACCCAAGAAAGAAAATTTTTGCTCGGATTTCTGATATGAAAATCCGTCGGTATGACCAATGGAAAAAATCTGTCGATAAAATTTGTCAGTAACCCGTGTTTTTCTTGTAGTGAAATTTCGAGCTAACATCCTCTCCAAATCACCCTTTTTCATTTAGAAATTCCACAGTAAGACCATCATCGTCAAGTATGGTGGCGTTGCCATGAAGTCACCGAGGCTGCAGGGTCTGTGATCAATGACCTTGTCCTTATCTCCTAATCGGCCTCCACCCCGTCATGGTCCACGACAACTAGCCAGAAATCAACTACTAGTTCTGCTGCCTCAACATCCAAACTGTGTTCCACGATGGCCTCGACATCATTAACAACGAAACCTCCCCTTCTGTTACAGTGTGTGTTGATTTTGGTTGAATATCTTTGGTTTTGTCTTGTATTTGAGGCATTGTGTTGGTTTTTAGTTGTCCTTTAGCTTTGCTTAGCTTTTTATTTTTCATTTTTAGGTCTTGGGATTTTTGTTTGGGTGGTGGTAGGTGTGCTTGTTTAGGGTGGCGGTGGGTAGAGGGTTGATAACGGGGGAGAATAGGAAAAAGAAGATAAAGGTAATTTAATACTTTTGAAAAATTATTTAGGAATAAGGGAGGTGGATGTATATTTTTAAAACTAGAAGGGGGTAAGTGTGATATTAAAGAAATTCAGGGGAAGTTCATGTAATTAGCCAAGAAAAAAAAAAAGACTTGGCCCACTAACCAAGCTTGCCTCAACTTGCCAAAACCCACAGGTTAAGCAGAGTAGGTTAGGTTGATTGAAATTTTTTTGGGGCTCAAAACTTTAACTTATTTTGCTAAAAATGACGGGTTTGGCAGAACAACTCAACGGGTTCAGCCCGTTTTGACATCTTTGAATCATATAATAAAATTAGAATTTCTAAGATAACAAAAAGTTGCTACCACTGTAATCTAGTCACAACTTTTCCACTTCTATGAACAATTTTACAATTCCTATTCACGAAAACAAGTTGTTACTCTTGTCTTGATGGCATTGTGAAAATTTGACAATGCTTGCTCACACAAACAAATAAAAATTAAGTTTAACATAAGATTTTATTATAGAATAATTAACTACAATGAATCAGTTTACGTGAAAAACACATAAATAAATTTCAACATAAAATAAATTATCCTACTATTATGTTTTCAATACTTAATTATATTTTTTAGATAAAATATTACATATTTATTCTAAAATTTGTAATCTTTCTTCAATTTTTAGAAGATAATCTTAACCATAATAATATAATTATTTTCCTTTTCAATCATATAACTCATTCATTAAAATTAAACATATTTTCTCTCTTCTTTCTTTGATCTTCCTCTATATGAGTATTGTTAAGGGGGCTGACATCTTTCTTTTTTGATGGTAGGCCAATTGTTCTTTCTTTCTTTTTTGTTTTCATTGTTTAGAATTGTTTTTGTTCTATTTGTTTATTATCCCCATGTCTAGTGTTTTGTTATCCTCTTTGTGAGTATTGTTTCCCCTTTTATCAGTGTTTTCATTTTCTCTTGTAGGTATTTTTATTTTGATGGTCTTATAGATTGAGCGATGTTTTAGATCTACCTTTGTAGGAGGCATAATACTTTCCTCAAACTGTAACACTTTTCGTGTTGGTCTCTGACGTGAAAATTGCTTTGTCATCAATAGACTTTGGACAAGGAGCATAACCATGGATTGTTGATTTGTTTAGTATGTGAAATGTATCTATTTCTTATTCAATCTAGATTTGATTTATCTTTTTTGATTTGCGAGTATCATTTGGCTTTTCAATGAATACGATTTTCTTCCATGTAAAAAGAGAATGAAATGCACATTTAAATAAAGAATTTAACTTGTCACACTCTACACCTTCATTCATTTAAAAAATTAACAACAAAAATCAAACAATAACCCCACAAAAAAGTGACAAAATAGTAACTTACTTAGATTAAAAAGAAAGAGGAATGATATGTGCACACCACCATACAAAGCCACCACACACTTGCGTCTCACTACAAGACAAAATAGGAGTATGATATTATGGAGGGATAAAATGGAAAGAGGAAAAAGAAAAAACTTCCCTCATTCTTAAAATTTTATTCTCTCTCTTTGTCTTCTTTCTCTTTCTTGCTCACCATCCCTCCAAAAGTTTTCATAATATATATATATATATATATATATCTGTCTCTCTCTGTCACATTTTACATTCTCATTCTTCATCGTTCATGGGAAGAAGGAAAAGAAGAAGAAGAAGAAGGAGAATCAATATATGTTGGTAGTGCACAAAATTAACCCTCATACATGAAAGTTTAGCTCATTCCATTTGATTTTTCATGTATTTGTGGTTTATGTCCTAAGACATGGATGATTTTTTTTTTTTCCAGTTTTTCCAACAACAAAATAAATTGAAAATGACTCTGGTCGAAGTTGAGATTTGCTGTTATTGTTGGAAATTGGAGTTAGAAAATTGTAAATACGGGTTACGAAAAGTTATAAGCCAGTGCACAAAAAAGTTGTAAACCATGTTCATAAAACATGTTGTTATTTAGCTCTCGAAAAGGTTAGGGTAGGTCTGCGTTTAGGCTTAGAATGGAATTGCCCTTCCCTTCACTCTGGTTGAGCACATATCTAATAGTGGGAAACTGTTTTTGTTCTTTAATGGTCCAATTGTTCGTTCCTTCTAGGTGGGTCCCTTTTTGCAAGATAATAGGAAATGCATTAAATGTGGACATATCAGGGAATTTGGTGCGTCCCCACATGGCCTCAGAGTCTTTAAGAAGGCCTGATAAGCTTCAGTAGAGGCCCAATATCCTAGAAACATGGTCCAATTCATGAAGGCCCACTAACTTTCAGGATAAGGCTTTCGAAATAGGGTCAGTATAGAGATCCATGGACCCAGAGCTAAGATTAAGGGTTGATCCTTGGCTAATCGGTCCACACAAGCCCTTTAGTCTTGAAGCTTGGAAAGCTGAAGAGACTATTAACACTTTGAGATGGTTGGTCAAGGGTCAAATTGAGGACAAAATACTAAATATGTCTAGGATAAAATGTAAAACCTTATAAAGAGAAAGAGAAACTCTAGAGTTCAAATTTGCTTTTTCTTTTTTTGAATGAATAAAATGATGTTATGATTTATCATTCCACATCATTCCTATAGTTGAATATTAATCTTCTTCCTCTTTTTTCACTTGGAATTATTAGGTGTTTTCTTTATTTTTTTTAATCATGAAATTAAATTTTATGAAAGTTATTTCTTAATTTATGTTACTTATTCCGATAAAGTTATTGTTATGGACAAAAGACAAGGCCCAATATTAATTAGGTTGGATGATGGCCTTGGGGCCCATTACCACCCTTCTACCCTATATAAAGCAAGGGGTAACCCTAAATGATGTATGAATTTTTTCTATCACATTTACACTTGTGGAGAACTCCCTAACTTAAGCATTGGAGTTCTTGCAAGTATCCCATTCCCTACAGGTCATGGAGCTTGGAGGAAGAAGAGGAAAATCAGCAGTGCATTTGTGCTCCCCATACCAGCTATACTCAACTCTATATTGTAACAGTTATTAAAAGACATAATAAAAGAATGGTTAGTTGTAAGCTTTGAGAAACATGTTATTTAAGAATATTTGTTTGAAAAAAAAAATCAAACCCACTTATCATTTATGAGATTATATTTCTTTTAGAAAATTATTTATATGCAAGATATACCAAAATATAATGAATTTGTGTCTAAGATATTACAACATGTACAATGTATAATGGACATTGGATTAAAATTTAGCTCAATGTAACGTAACATGTAGATATTGCCATGCATGGATGATGATGAATTTTCTATATCCTTACACAGTTGGTGCTTGTGTTGTAGGATGGCATACTTGGGATTTTCATATTTTATCCTAAATATGTTTATTATTTGTTCTCAATTGGTTTACAATTTTTCAAAACCGGTTTACATCTTTTTATGAACATGGTTTATAACTTTTTGTGTACTAGTTTACAACTTTTCTACATATGGTTTCACTTTTTATCATGAACTTGTTTAGTATTCATTCTCAATTGGTTTACAATTTTTCTACATATGATTTCACTTTTTATCATGAACTTATTTAGTATTCGTTCTCAATTGGTTTACAATTTTTCAAAATCAATTTACATCTTTTATGAGCATGGTTTACAACTTTTTGCGTACTAGTTTATAACTTTTCTACATATAGTTTTGCATTTTATCCTATATCTGTTTAGTATTTGTCCTCAATTAATTTATAATTTTTCAGAACTAGTTTACATATTATATGAACAAAGTTTACAACTTTTCTACATATAGTTTCATATTTTATCTTGAACCTATGTAGTAGTTATTCTCAATTGGTTTATAATTTTTTAAAACTAGTTTACATGTTTTATGAACATGATTTACAACTTTTTTGTATATTGGTTTAAAACTTTTCATAACACCCATTTATAATTTCTAACTCTAGTTTCCAACAGTAATAACAAATCTCAACTTCTAGTAGAGTCATTTTTAATTCGTTTTGTTGTTGAAAAATATATAAAAAATAATAATTATCATCTATATCTTGGGACATAAATCAAATAGAATGAGGTAAGTCTTCATGTGTGAGGATTGATTTGTATGCTACTAACAGATTTTGATTCTTCTTCTTCTTCTTTTTGTGAACAATGAAGAACAAGAGTGAGAAATGCAACAAAAAGAGAGAAGGAGAATGAAAGTTTTTGGAGGGATGATTGGTGAGAGAGAGAAATAAGACAAAGAGAGAGAATGATACTTTAAGAGGAAAGGAAGATTTTTCTTTTTCTTTTTCCTCTTCCCATTTTATCCCTTCATATGTCATACTCCTATTTTGTCTTATAGCGAGGTGTAAGTGTATGGTGGCTTTATAGTGATGTGCAGATATTATTCCTCAAAAAGAAAAAAAAAATAAAAGAATCTTATCAATCCTAAAACCACTCCAATTTTTTTAAAAAAAAAATCGAAAAAGGGGAGGGGGGAATGCCTATCCCCACTACCTAATTTTAGTGTCCCCATTCACAATCCACCTAGGCAAATGCTTTTCTAGCATCCATTACTTGGTATTCATGTTGACACTCAATCCATCGTTCTTAAATTTTGTGAGAACCTCATTTTAATATCCTCCACGTTATTTCTCCAACCTTAAATTTGGATAGACACTCAGACACCTACTTTATGAGTGTCAAAATTACACAACTCATCCACTTGCCCGTACCTTCTACATACTTCCTCTCCTTCTTCATGTTTTCCTTCTTCATTATGTGAAAGAACCAACACTTGCAAACTCAATTTTTTTTGCTTGAAAAATTCTAAACTCTAATGTTATTAACTAAATCCCTAACATTATTTTTCCTTTCTTATTGTTTCCCTTCTCCTCTCTATGTCTAAATGACCTTCACCTCACTTGCACTTTCCCCTAATTAAAGAATGAATACTTGGTTTCCAAGTTTGTTGCATTTCATTGCGATCGCAATGATTTTATAATGCACACCATTATGTTGATTTCATATCACTACACATTATAGTCCAATGTGGCTACAGACACTAGCACAATTGCAATATTGTGGTGACATAAGCTATTCTAGACCTCGATTTGAATCGCTGGGCATTCAACTTAAAGTACTGTATAATGCCCCGATTTTCATTTAGTCATAATTATGTGTTAATTAGAATTAATTGAGTTTAATTAGGGACTAATTTTCTTAATTAAATTGATATTGAATAATTAAACATTCCTAAATTAACTCTATATCTTGGCAGTTTGAGTGCATGATTCTGTTAGTTGTTGTGTTGAATTATTTAAAAGTTAAGGATTAGAGTGTTTTGAAAATTTAGAACTCCTTCTGATTCAAATTTCAAGACACATCATTAAAATAAAATTTATTCGGATGAATGGTTTATGAAAAATAGTATTTAATTATGGTCTTGGGTTGATTTAATTATTATTCAGTGCTTTTATATATATAATTACCTAACTGCCATCACATACCCTCACATCCCTCCCTACCTACTAAAAGCAAAGAAACCCTAACTCCTTTTTGTCTTGCAACAATGCCCTCATCCCCCATCAATTTTGATTTTTCTTTTTCTTTTTCTTTTTATTTCAAACACACACCTCCATTTTCCCACTCCTCCATTCTTTCATTCTTCGTCAAAGCTTCAAGAACCATGACACCCTAACCTCAATCCCACCTCCATTCTCTCCCTAAAATCCAAACACACCCAAAGCTACGACCACATCACATCCAAGGCGATCACCATCTCCACCTCCAAGAGCACAAAGCTTTCCCCTTGGCACTGTAGTAACCGCGGTCCTAAGATGAAAAGAAGAAGACATTTTTATTTTCTTCCACCTCCTCAAGCTCCCAAGCACTCATTTCCTTCAACACCTTCCAATTGGTAGGGGTTTCATGTTATTTGCTTGGTTATGCTGTCATTGGAATACTTGGATTTTAGAATTTTTCTTTGAGCCTATTGAAACATGTTTTAAAGGGAATAAATTTGTCTCAGTTTAAGTGCTACCCTTGAAGTACTATTATTGTATCAAAATCCCTTTTTGACCTCATGCCTGTCCCCTGTATTTGGGATATACAGGGCATGCTCTATGTCTTGGAAATTTTGTTTGGGTTCTTTCCATGAATTTGAAAAAGAGAGTTGTTAAGTTGAGTTATGATGCATGCCCATTATTCACTACTACTGGAAAACTTATATAGAGTCCAAAATACTACATAAAAAATCAATTCTATGGGTTAAAGATTAGATATTTTGGTCTTGATAATTCTCTTAGCATGAGGGTGGTGAATAATAATGGATTTCAAAATTTGGAGTTGAGTCTTTAATCTCGTACATGTTGAAAATGATTTTTTTTATTTTGGTTACTCTTTAAATTCAAGTTAAGCTCTTTTTTCTTTTATTCTATATCCTGCATTATTCCTTGATATAGGAGAAGAGAGAAAGGGAAATATAGGAATTGTTTTTCACCTTTTCTCGTTGAAAAGTTTTGTTTTTCATGCTTAACTTGGAATAGGAAATTCTGATGAATTGCAATGTCTTGGTAGTGATTTTCTCATAGGTTTGAAATACATTTTGTCCAAGTGATGAAATCTATACATCATTTTGTGTAATATGAGACGGTTTCAAACAACAGCTTTAATTAGTTAGTAATAATTTTAACAACTACGCACAATGTCCTTGTCAATGTCTTTAATTCTCTTAATAGAAGAAATGAACATCTAGTCACTATAATGAATAAATTAATCTCTTCCAAGGTTTGGTATGGCTAACTAGCTAAGCTGTTTTAGTTTAATTGTCATTTGTTTTTATAAACGAAGCCATCATATGTCAAATAAAATAAAAAAGTGAACCTTGTTAGCTTGGATTGCATGTGGCCCAATACTAATTGATAGCAAGCGTCTTATTAGTACTTATGTTGTTCAGTTATAAAGTATTGATAGGTTGGTAACTTACCATATTTTACTACTTCATCACCATTACCTTTTGTTATGTTTATTTGTATTGTTACTTACTAGTTACTACATAAATAAAAGTAAGATATCCTATTATGAAAATTTTAAAATTTGAAGTGTTTGACATCTAGGCATAGATCAAATGAGTTTTGGAATCTTAGTATCTAATATCTATTTTCAACCAATTACATACATAATTTAGGGGTTGAGTTGTGCTAGTGATCTTGGGTTTTGTTTGGTTCCTTGAATTTAAGGATGAAAACGAATTATAACAAGTTTTAAGGTTGTCTTTGTATCATCTAATAATTTATGAGGCTTTTACATTATGTTAAAAACTAAGATGTAAGGAAGATAAAATTAAAGTTTAAGTGGAGTTGTTCCCCTTTATCCTATCTAAATCCAGCAATGACTAGTTAGGTTGAACTCATCCTAGATAATAGGTGATTTGAAGTATAGGTAACAATTAAATCACCAGGGGTGGTGATGCGATTGATCAAGGTGATATGAGAGGGTAATATATTAAAGGAGCGAAAGTTTAAATAAATAAAAGTGCTAGAGGATGTGTTGTGTCTTACTCTCTTACTTTTACATGCATATTTCATGCCATGTGCCTTAATATGTTGGTAATGCTATATTCTTAAGCTCATCAGGTGTTAATTAAGAAATTTTATAAGACTTAAAATAAGTGTCACTTCGGGATCTTTATTTCAAACTAGTAACATGAACTAAAGCATGTTCACTTATTTTATAATTAAATCGAGGTGACTAAAGACAACAATAATGACAATTGAACTATTTTTATTTAACTACTAAGTTTCCTTTTGGATTCTCACCTTTTTTCTATTTCCTTGTCGTGTTCAGATGAGCTAGCAGACTAGGATGTTGGAGTCCCTTAAGTTCATGATCATGGAGCCAATCAATGCTTAGAGTTGATTATCATTTTAGGCATATCTTGTATTTGTCATTGAGCATGTAGACTATTAATCCTCATTTATGTATTTGAGACTGGGCCTTATTATCTGCTCTTAACCAGGATTTATTTATGATGTGCTTCTTATTGGAATATTATGTTATGATTTATATGGCTTGTACTAGGTGTGATTGTCCTTTATGGACTTATACTCTTTAATGATATATTAGTACCTTATTTATGTTATGATGTGATGACAGGTGTGTTTATGGCAATTTTAGCACTTACTTATCACCAACAAATAATTGACAAACTCCTTGTGTGGGAGGCCAAACTGCTTTAAACCAAGCATAAATCGACAAACTTCAAGAGTTTAGATGACAGCCTTTGCTTTTCAAGATCTATATTCGAGGAGCAAAAAGCTACTCCTTTTGGGTTCTCCACCAAAAGAATCAAGTGTTAAACTATTTTTTTATGGAATGAGGATGGAATGTAAAGTGATTTGTGTTATGATTGTATGAATATAATGTTTTATAGATTTAAGAAGAAGAATAAATGCAGAATGTGACTTGCTTGATGAATTGAAAATAAAATATAGAAATTGTAAAGAAATGCAAAGAACTGAAAAGAAATCTAATCCTAGGAAAGCAAAAGAAAGGGTTGAGAACAATGCTCTGTCTAGTCATTGGAGACGTTTTAAAGTGAGTATGTGAGTGAAAATTCCAACCCTTTACAACTTATACAGAACTAATATTTATAGACAGCCTAGGACTTTAGGAATTTGACACTTGACTTCTGGCTACCTTTGGATGTTGTCTACATGGCTTTGACAGTTATATTCTTTGTCGCTTGCTCTTTGATCACCACTTTGTCATGTCTTTGTTAAACTTCTGTCAATAACCACTGGAAACCATCAATACCTGTCTATTAATGAACACATACAAGAGATTCATTTTGGCAACATCTTCAACATCTTCAAATTTTTCTAAGTCTTCAAGTGACAAATCATCACTTCGACTTGTCGAACTTTGTGTATGATAGTTACCTTCAGCTTCTGATTGCTTTATCCCAAATCTTCTAAATCCCAGATGACAAACTTCAACTTCGACTTGTCAAATGTAGAATAAGAACTGTCAATGCCGAGTTGTCAAATTGTGTACTCATTGTCAACTAGCCTCTTTTGGGTTGACATGTCATTTGACAAATCAGAGACTTTGCCAATCTTACAATTTTGTTAATCCATGGTTATGTGAAACCTCTGACTAATCTTTGAACTTGTCAAAGTCAAATATTAGTTCAACAATTTGACATTTTATGAAATTTGATGCCTACATGATGCCCGAAGAGCAACTTTGTTGATGAGAAGTTGGGGAGTTGTAATTTCGAATTTTGAAATATTTCTATTAAAAGATATATGATAACCTTCCAGTTACCATAAATAAGGCATATTGATCAGAACCATCACACCAATCCCATCACATCTCATAATGGCCCTGATTTCTTATGCCCATTAGTTTTTCCTCATATCCTATTAGGAGGGCTATAAATGTTTCAAGACTTCACATTTTCGCGTCTATTTCCCGAAGCTCCAACCATTCATCTTTCTTCTCTTCTTCCAGAGCTCTCGCGATTTTTCTTTCATCTCTGCACTTTCTCTTATCTTCTCCTTTTTACACCCATGGCTTCTCCATCCAAGTCTATTTCTTCCAAAGGTGCTGCTCCTATTAGCTCATCCCCCACTGATCCCAAGAATATTCACTTAGTGGCTTCGGCTCCAGAATCCATTATTGATCAAGATGAGGGCTTTGCTATGGGTCCTGACCCAAAGAACTTTCCCAAGCTCACTTCCTAAGTACTTCTCCCTATTCTCCATAGGTCGTAATATTCATGCTTATATAGGTCCCGTGTAGGCAGGCAAATAAAATCGGAACCCATTATCTTTCTTCCAAACCACAAGAGATTTTGGCCAGTTATTCCCAATTTTACTGCAAATATTTTAGCTCTAATGATCGGTTGTTCATAAACCAACCTAAAAACTCCAAACCTTTTCTCAAATGGCTAAAAAGGATAGAAGCAGTAAAGACTTCCTTTTGGAGAAGTTTAGGCCTTTTTTACTTTCTCCAGTTAGCTAAGTATCATGTTAGATTCAATAATAGCATGTTAGGTTCTACAATTTATTTTTGGAATTTGACCACCAACTTTTTCCAACTTCCTTGTGGCATGGTTGGCTAGACTCTTTTCAAAGTAGCTACTATCACAGGTCTTCGACCTATGGGATTCGGCATCCTCCCCAATATGGAGTGCCGAAATCCTTCCAAATATACCCTAGGCCTGTTTGATATGTCATACACAGTTTTCATCGAAAACAATAAAGGAACCGGCTCTGTGAGTGGTAGTGAACATGTCGCTTTCCTTTATCATTGGTTAAACTTAATTGTCTTCTATTCTCGAAGTGAAGATGCAAGCAGTGTATCTTCCACTGGCAATGCTGATACACCAAGGTAATAAGCTTTGTCTTGCCAAATTGCTTTTGGCACACCTTCATAATGAACTCCATTATTTTGTCACAAGAATTAGGAACAATGAGTCTCTTAACGCTGGAGGTCCAATGTTACTCCAACTCTGGCTAAATGCCATCTTCGGACCTCAGTTAAAACTATTCACCCTTAGCTATTATCCATCAAGGTTATGAAAGGCCTCGACTCTGTTTCTTACTTCGCACCAAACCCAAGGATTACAAATCCTTTAATGAATTATGGCACTTTTTGCAACATTTACATGAAGTCTCTTTTTCTGGTTCTAACCAAATGAACTTAATCGCCGCCTTGGTCTAGCATGGTTTACCCACTCCATAATTTGAGACACTAAAGTAAGGCAAAATCGAAGCGATGATATTTGGTCAAACTTTGTACATCCTTGGGGTGCAACAATTTGGCTTTTCTCAAGCAGTTGCAGTACCATTGATGCTTGATCCTAAGGAGCAACTTTGTCATTCGAAAGTCTCATCACTTGAAGAATTGAACTACTAGCTATCAGATAATGAGCTGAGCATGGATGTCTATTCTCCTATTGCCATAAAGCCTAGCACCTACCCAAGTGCATCATTTGCAACCTGGTGGGGTAAATATTATGACACCCTCCATGTTGATTTAGAAACCATCAAACAACACATTATGACACATTCTTCTTGTGTCTTACAAACTAGTCAAGAAGATGAAGCTGAACAAAGTAATATTTTCATACTTGTCGCTCGTCTTGACCTATTTTTATGAGCTTTTGACTAATTTAACCTTTTTCTCTTGTAGAAAATAATGATACAGGTATCCAAGGTCAAAAGTGTAAAACACCTATCTTCAAGCCTAGAAAACCCAAGGCAAAAGAAACGTCAACCAAGATAGGACCTTTGACTAAGAAGGGACAAGCAACCAAAGCTCCAAAATCATCTAGGATGACTAGATCTGCACTTCTTTCCAAATCATTGACTCCCTCACTTACACTGCCAAACAAAGTAAGTTATATATACATCTTTATACATGTATCTTTTGTCAAAATCACCCTAACTATGCTTGTCAAACATTTAGTCTGCTGCTGCTAGACAAGGTGAATCATATTTAGTTAAAGGTCGATCCTATGACCTAGTCGAGGTTGGTGATAACGAAGAAGGAGATTCTTCCAGTTCTCCCCAAAACAAGGTACATTTTAGTTCTTAGATATTATCAATGCATCGCATTGTCAAATATACACCTTTTATGGCAACCCCTTTTTTTTAAAATATTCACAGCATGCCTATTCTAAGCAGGGTGCAACTAATAACCCTGATGAGGTTATAGGTGATACCGGAATGGACAAGGGATTTGTCAATCGAGGATTATATCAAAAAGCCTTTTGTTGAGCGTCAAGACCTAATTCCAGTGCCTACTCCTATCTTTATCGAGCTTTCTACTGAAACAATTACTGTCGAAACTATCATACCTATCACCATTATCTTCCCTTCAAAAGTCCAAAACAGATATGACAATGCTGATGATGAGGAATTCAACATGGGATTCCTCGACATCTTGAATTAAGCTATTTCTTATGCTGTCATCGTCAAAGATACTCCTTCTCCTTCTGAGGGTAAGAGTGTCAAAAACACCACCACTACTACTGCTGAGATGTTGAAAAGTCAAACTCTAACTTCTAATGCTCTCCAAATGCTTAACCTTCCAATCGACCAACTTTCCACTATCTTGAACCTGCTTAATCACCCTTTTGAAGCATTAGTCACCGATGGTGATATGAAGCAAAAACTAGTTGAAGTTGCCTCTTCTTTATCTTAAATTAAATTGGCAGACCAACATAGCATCTGGTAAGCTCTTTACATAATTTCATTGCTCAATCTTTCGATTCCTTCACTATGATACAAAATGCTTCTAAGCAAAAACAAAATGGTTTGGAAGCTATTAACTTGGTTCAAAAGAACATCGAAAAAACAAATAGCCAAAAAGCTATAGTTGTCAAAAGTTTGCAATAAGGTAAGATTCGTGAGAATCCTATAGTCGAGGAGATTCAAAATCTCCAAATTCAAACCCAAGACTTGGTAACCAAGAAAGACAACCTTGCCAAACTTGTGGTAGAAGGAAAACAACATTTAGGAAGTTTGACAAATAGCTAGAGAGGCTGACGACGGAAGAAAGAGCCCTAAACAAGGAGCTTAAAAAGGCCAATCCAATTCTTAAGAAAGCAGAGTCAAACAAAGAAACAGCTTTCTAGCTTCAACAAGATTTGAAGTTAAAGCTTCACAGCCTTCTTCGTTGATTTGATGTTTGATCGCTGTGTCAAGCTTTATTTTGTTATGTAAATTTGACAATTACTCGCTTGGTTGAGTTCTCTTCTTTTACTTTCTTTTGTCAATTTAACAAATACCAACCTAGTCAAGTTTACTTTTCTTTTAACTTTTTTGACAAATGTTTGCTCAATCAAGCCTAAATATTGCCTTACTATTTGTGACCAACATATGCATATTGTCAATTGTTTATTTTAACTTGGTACATTACTGGTTTATATGCTTTCAAGTACTTGCCATTAATCGACACTATTTTTTCTCCATTGTCAACATCGACTAGGCTATAAGCATTACCAAAAAATGTTTTGTCAACTCGAAAATGTCCTTCCCAACTTGGGGACCATTTGCCAAATATTCTTGATTTCTTTTCAAATGGCAATATAGCTTTCCAAACTAAGTCTCCAATGTCGAAACTTTTGATTTTCACATGATGATTGTAAAATCTTGCCATTATTCCCTTTTGTCGCATCATATTTTCTAATGCAACAACTCATTCTTGTTCTAGGTCATTTAACTCGTTGAACATAGAACTCCAATAATCGTCAATAGGTAATTCATTTTGTCTCAATACCCTTATAGATTGTAAGTTGATCTTGACAGAAAGAACTACATTATGTTCATAGACAAGTTTATCAGGACTTGTCTCTGTTGAACCTTGGGGCGAATTGCAATATGTCCGCAAAATTTGCTTAAGTGTATTATGCCAATTATGAGGTTGTCGGCCTATTTGTCTCTTAATGAAAGCAATAACACTTTTGTTTACAGCTTTGATCTGACCATTAGCCTGTGCATAATAAGGAGTCGAAGTAATCATTTTAATTGACCTCGTACTAGCATACTTAAGCACTCTTCAACCTGTGAACATTGTTCCTTAGTTTGTAGTCAAAGTTTCAGGAATTCCAAAATGATAAATGATTCTTTCTTCAATTAAATCAATTATTTCGTTTTGGATTACATCTTTTAATGCAACTGCTTCAACCCATTTAGTAAAATAGTCGACAGCGACAAAAAAAATTTATGACCTTTCGACGAAGAAGGGTAAATTTGACCAATAAGATCCAATGCCCATCCTCTAAATGGCCATGGTTTGACAACAGCAAGCAATTTTGATGCTGGCATATGCTGTACATTACCATGCTTTTGACAAACTTGACAAGGTTGAGCATATTGCATGCAATCCTTGGCCATTGTTGGCCAAAATAATCTTTGCTAATGACGGGACTATCTTATCTTTTGTCCCGCTTGATGGGCACCACAAATCCCTTTATGAATTTCTGCCAATGCAATATATGCTTCGAATTATCCTGAACAAGACAGTAAGTCACCTTCGACACTTTTCTTAAACAAATTGTCACCAAGAATAACATAATTCAAGGCTAGATATTTTAATTTACGGTTGAAACTTTGGTTTGAATTTTTTAAATATTCAACAATTGGCTTTCTCCAATCACCATCATCCAACTAATCGATGAAAAACACTTCTCATTTGTCAAAGGGGACTAAAATTTGCTTAATTGTGACAAATGATTCCATGGTCAACAGCCTTATTCTGTATCTCAAAGCTATTTGGCCAAGTTCATTTGCTTCTGAGTTCAAGTCTCGAGACACATGTCAAAGTATAACAGTGTCAAATTCGCATAACAACCTAACAACCGTCACAAAGTACTTGAATAAATTTTCACTAATGCATCTGAATTCTCTTGACAACTATTTTATGACTAACTATGAATCACTAATAACTTCAACATTTTTCACCCTTTTAGCCAATAACATGTCAAGCCCAATAATCAAGGTTTCATATTCGACTTCACTATTCAAACATGAACTTAGTAGGAATACAATCTGGAGAGATCAACATTACCCTAGCCCAGCACCTCGATGGGGTCTTGAACTATCAAAGTATAACTTCCAAGGAGTTATGCCGACATAATTTACCACTCATTCATCTAACTCATCACAAGGATGGTCAACGAGAAAATCAGCCAATATTTGTCCTTTGACAACTTTAGCAGGTACATATTTAATTGTAAACTCAGTCAAAGCAAGCATCCATTTACCAATTCGACCATGCAAAATGGGATAGGACAACATATATTTTATTATGTCAGCTTTGGAAATTAAATGGACCTCTCTTGCAATCAATTAACACTTGAGTTTGGTATATGCAAAGTACAATGACAAACATAATTTTTCTAGATCACTATATCTAGATTTGACATCTATCAAAACTCTACTAAGATAATAAATAACTTGCTCATTGCCATTGTCATCTTCTTGTGCCAACATACTTCCAATAGTTGCTTAGGAAGTGGCAATGTAAAGTTTGACAGGTTTGCCAAGTTTGGGTGACATCATCACAAGGGTATTTGTCAAACATTGCTTGATGATGTCGAATGCCTTTTTATCATCATTTGTCTAGACAAAGTCCTCTTCTTTCTTGAGCTTAACCAAAGGTGAAAATATCCTTATTTTGCTAGACAAATTAGCAATAAAGCATCGCATAATATTCACCTTCCCCAGAAAAGACTGCAATTGCCTCTTGTTTCTTGGGGGCGAAGCTTCCATTATTGCTTTTGCTTTGCTTTGGTCGATGGCGATTCCTCTTTTTTGAACCAGAAAACCTAAAAATTTTCCTGTAGTCACACCAAAAACACATTTCAAAGGGTTCATTTTCAAACCATTTCTTCTCATTCTGTCAAAGGCTTTCCTTAAATGTTTGAGATGCGTTTTTTGTTTGTTAGATTTGACAACCACACCATTTATATAAACCTCCATGAAACTGCCAATGAATTCATGAAAGATAGTATTCATGGTCCTCTGATATAAACCACGCCATTTATATAACCAAATTGCTCACTCATTGGTCTTGTTGAGTGTTCTTCAATCACAACAACAGGATTTGGTAAGGAGGGTTTTCTTCCATGAGAGCTTGATCCTTGAATGCCCTTGCTTTGTTGTAATTCCTTGTTTTCCTCTAGCCTCCTTTTCTCTTGAAGAATTCTCTGCTCCTTGAGAGTTCTTTCTTTCTCTTATTCATTTTTTGAAGATTTTGAGTCTTCATCTCCTATAGCTTCCTATGGAGCATCACTCATATCCTTTAAAATAAGTGCTACTTGACTATTTTTTTAGGCATATATCTAGGTTTGGCGACCTTCCTTCGGATGGCCATTTTTTCAAGTCTGCTTTAAGGTTGATCACTTTTTGAACTTTCAGACTTTTCTTTAGAAAGTTTTATTGATTGAGAGGGCATAATTTTCTTCTGTCTTTTTTTCTTTTCCATTTCCCTTTCACTTCTTCTCAGAGAGGATTTTTTAGAAGCGATTTTCTCATAATCTTTGGATTCACCAAGACTTCTAAGGTGAGTGCCTTTCCTCTTGGTCTTCAGCATGCTCTCTTTTCTTTTAGAGGGTCTTTCAGTTTCCTTATGCAGGGAACTAAGTTTTCTGTAGCTTGTTTTGACTGGTATAGGATGAGACCTTTTTATGGTTCTGAAGGAATTGATGGTGAAGTCTATACCAGTAGAATACTCAAATACCTCTTCAGCAAGAGGATATTTGATATGTTGAAATATCCTAGTCAATAACATCCAATAGCGCATGCCAGTAGTTTTCCTCTTATTTTTTGAAATGGCACTTAACATGTAATTCATTGTTAGTCTAGGCAAGTTTACTTTTCTCTTAGTTAAAAGACAGAAAAGTAACATGCTATCCATTCCTAGGAGAACATCAATGCTACCTCATCTAGGAAGAATGGTAAATTGTATAACTGTAAAAACTTTTCTTGCCTATGACTTTAACATGGAAGGAGTGATGTCACTCAGCCGATATCTTGCAGAGTCGGTGAGACATTTCGACACTTCTTCTTCACTAACTCCAAGAGATTTGTACCATCCCTCATAAGCCACACAGATTTCTCCAATCCCTAACCATTGCAGATAGGTCAGCCAATATCTCTGATAGTGGCTTTGATTGTATTATGATTTCTTCCAAGAAAAGGATAGAAGGCGGTTACCATTCCTGGAAAACCCTATCAGAGATATCTAGAAAGTATTCTCATTCTTAGAAGGTGAAAACTTCTCTTAGTATTTGTAATTGAGTCAACAAGGAGTTGTTGAGCCTCTTTCCACATGCTATTGTCCTTTGATAGAAGCTTTCCTATTAAATCTCCTGGCATATGTTCTTCAACAAACATGATGAATGGTCCCTTCTTTGTAGATAAGTCAATTTTCTTGGCTTTTCCCATTCTTCTGAGGTTGGTCCGAGGTAGATAAGTGAATTTGAGAGGTTTTAAGTGAAAGTTTCAGAGCTTCAGCGTACTAGGATTTTTTATAAGAGAAAGAGCAGAAATAGTGTAACACCCCGGTTTTTCTATTTGAGCGAAAATGACCAAAATACCCCTGTAGCATTCTACGCGGGTATCAGTGCCATTTGAGCCCGGAATTTCTCCCGAGGATTCGGAATGTTAATTATATGTGTTTTATGATATTTGTTTTGGCCCGAGTGGTCCCGGGCAGTGTTTGTGAAAAATTATCGTTTTGCCCCTGGAATAGTATTTTACGAGCCTAATGACGTGATTAAGGGAACCTAAGCAATATTAGGCTCTAACCAAGAATTAATTAATTTTGATAATTAATCTAGAGTCAAAATAATTTAATAAGATTAATTAGAACCTAAGATTGCTTAGATGCACCTTAATTGTTTTTTTAAAATCAATATTACTTACAAACTCCTAATCAAAAGCTTAATCAAAGATACACCTAAACACACCTCTAAACCACAAATTAAATGAAATATTCTCTCCCCCATGGCCACATAGGAACCGGCCACACCTCTCCCCACATTCATCACATGTTGAATTTTGTTGTACTCAAAGGACCATGCTTGCACTATACTTGACCCATACCTTGGACCATGCTTCAAACCATACCTAGCCATACTTCCAACCATATCTTTGAACGACCATTTGAAGAGATATTTTTCTCTCTTTCATTGCCAAGAAGCTATGGCCAGCCCCCTCCAAATTCACTCCTTCATGATTCAATTTTCTATAAATACCCATAATAAGAGAACTTGGTTCCATTTGCTCATTTTCAAGTTTGTATCTTGAGAAATTTCTCTAAGTTTCCTTTCTTTCTCTCAAAAAACTCTAGGAGCTCTTTTCCTCTCATCTTCTTCATCCTCCTCATAGAGCCACCCTCTTGTAACCTCAAACCATCACCCAAACACCAAAGCTTCCTTTCTCAAATACAAAACTCACACAAAACACATTTCTTTCCTTTTTCCCTAGCTTGGTTGAATCATCATCATCTTTTGGAGAAGATTTTTTCTTCTCATCTTTTCACAAGAACAAGCTTTCTTTTCCTTCCAAAGAAAATATCACTTGGTAGGGGTTTTACTTTTCAAAAGCTTATCCTTTATGTTGATGTTTTGATATAAAAAGTTCTAGTTTCTCTTGGTTTAAACTCTTTTCCTCTCTTTTTATTTTTGGTTATGAAGCATGGTTTTGAAAGAGAAACTTTAGCTTGATGATGAGGATTCAAGATAATGGTCTTGTGATTATCATTTGAGAAACCTCTAAAGCTTGAAACTTGATCTTAATATTGAAGTATTTCGGTTTTCCCTTTTCTTTTTCTTTCCTCATAGTTTCGATTTTCCTTTTCTTTTCTTTGCAAAAGTTTCAGTTTTTCCTTTTTCCTTTTTTTCCTTGCTTTGATTTTGATTCTTAAGAAATGTTGTAGTTTGTTTTGTTCTCTTTATCCTTTTCCTTGAGCTTAATGATGATGTTCAAACCATAAGGTTTCTTTGAAACCTTGGTACAAAGAACTTTAAAGCTCATTTTATCTTGTTAAGATATGTGTTGGGTTGGGTCTATATTCCTTTAAGGTCTTGTATGAGCTCTAGTAAAGCATAAAATGAACTTGCGTCCATGTTTAAATTTATGCTTTGCACATCATGTTTACTTTTCCTTGCCATCACTAAAATCTCAAGATTAAAGAAATGAACTTGCATTCTCATGTTTAAATTTCAAGCTTTGCATTTTATATTTATATTTCAAGTCATCACCTAAAATTTAAAGATAATAATGAACTTGCATCTCATATTTATTTGAAGCTCTCACATTACTTTTATAAGGGAGACTAAAATAAAGTGCATACCATGTTTAAGTTCTTGTCATCACCTAAAGATCCTAGAGCTCAAAGACTTGCCTTTTGCATCTCAAGTGAAGTTTAGAAAATGGAAGTATTCTATGAATACTATGTTCGGCCGTGTGATGAGGATGAGCTTAGTATAAGTTTCATTTAGTTACAAGGACCAACAAACTATGTCTTAAGATTTTCGTAAGCATAGAAAAGCTCAAAGAACACTTTCAGCATGATTTTATGATTTAAAACTCACTTGAGAGTGATTTGAAATAGCTACTGCCTTAGCATTATATTTTTATGATTTTGATGAAATAAATTGGTTTCTAACAGAGTTTTGAGGTTCTAAAACGATTCTAAGAGAAAATAGTAACCTATATGCACTTAAAATGTGATTTTATGTGATTGTTTGTGATTTGTGCTTCGGCCACTCCACTGGATTTATGGCCACTGTATGATGCTGTTTTAATGAGTTAAATGTGTAAAAATTAGGTTTGAGTGAAGCAAAAATTATTTTGAGAGTGTTAAAAACAACTAGTAAGTGGAAAGGTTGAAAAATGTGAGTTTTAGATCCCTTGGAATCTAAGACATAGCCACTGTTTTGGGATGAGTAAAATTAGACATAAAATGGTTTTAGAAGTGTTTAGAAGTGTAGGTTTAACTTCTAAAAGTGGTAGCATTTAGTTTTAGTACCTTAAGAAAAGTCGAAACTTAGAAAGGGTCAAAGTTGTGACTCCTAGACACTCGTAATTTGAAATATTAGAATTCTGCCCTTGATGCCCAAGGTTGTTTGGAATTGATCATGAGCATAAAAATTAGTGAGAATTATTAGTAAAAATCCCTTAGGTGCATAAAAGACCTAATTTGGATGCTAGGTTAATTAGATCGTAAGTTTAAGACTCGTAAGGATCAAAAGCATAAAATACTGTAAGCTAGGAGAGGGAATGATAGTTAGTGTTTCAAAGTGTATATTTGTTTATTAATATGGTTTGTTATCCATAGCATTTGCACTAGCTGAGCCCGATCCCTTATTCTGGCATTCTGGGTAGGAGCATGTTTATTGCTTTGCTAAAGTGCTTATGTTATGTGCATATGAATGTATAAACATGGGATATGAGTGTTGTGTATATTGTGCCATGCTATGATGATTTGCATGATTTAATGAGCATGAAATATTGAATGAAATGCCATGATGATATTTGAGAACATGAGTTTATGTTGCATACTTGCATAGCATGTCGAGACGCATTTCTCCTGCTATGGTGAGGAGATAACAAAATTGTGAGGGTGGTAGATGCAGCTTGCCAAAGCAGAAAAATTTACTATGCACCGAGTGCAAGTATATGCGTTTCGAAGAAGGAGATAATCCTAACCCGCACTCCGGAGTCGATGTATATTAGGTGATCCTTAAGCCCCCTAACCCGCACTCCAGGAGTCGGGATATTTATTCTTATATGAGAATAAGCTGAGAACTAGTGACGATTAGTTAGGTATGAGCTCATAACCTAGATGTTTTGTTTTTTTAGGGTGACCCCATGAGAAAGAACTAGTGATGCAAGTAATGACACATAAACCGAATGCATTCTTATGAAAGTTGTGATCCCTCTTGATATTATACATGAACATGTTTCTTTATGATTGCATAGTCCCTACCATACATTCATGCTATGATCAGCTGCATTCATGACATTCAGATTCATCCTAACATGAATGGACCTTGGATAAATGTGTTTTGAAAACCTGAATAATGAATCTTATGCATGCTCACCTTTTATTAATAAACCCGAGGTCCCTGGAGATGTAGACGATCACACTAGGATAGGAGGTTTTTCCCCCACTGAGATTCTTTATCAAGATTCTCACCCTCTCTATCTCTTTCTTTCTGTTACGTCTTCAGAGGCCAATGGCGTCGTTTGTGATTTTTGTAAACACTCTAGTCTGGTACGACCCGGACCACCATTCCTACCACTTCGAGGGTCGATGTGCTGTGCACATTTTTGCGTATATGGGACATCCGTTTGCTTACCCAGTGTCCAACTTCAGATTCACTCTTACTTCTCCCTATGGCGATGATCTGATCTTCGAGCACACCCGCCCCCGCAATTAGCAGACTTGTCGTGCTCGCCCGACCGCTTCAGCAGTCCGCGACTACCCCGATTATGTTCCCCTCTTGAGGTAATGAAAGACCAATCCGTCCGAGGACTCCCCCACTCTTATCTATTCGGAGGGCTCTGCTCCTACAGTTCCGATGGACGTAGGTAGAGGTAGCGAGGACACGGTGACCCAGCCCGTCTAGCCAAAGATGCGTCCATGCTGTGGAGGCCATGTCTGTCCCCTATTCTTTTTGCACACAGCCGAGGAGCTTGCGCAGTTCATTGGGTACATACCCCCATCGCTGCAGGATCAGTGTCGCCAGTAGATCTTGATGGAGAGTCTGTCCAAGTGCTCGAGCTATCCCGAGGATCCCCTTTTATGTCATATCTTTTGCTAGGGGTATCTTAGATTAGCACTTGTAGGACTAGTGAGAGGGAGCTGCAGCTGGCTTTTACTTTTGACATTTCATGTATTTTCTGTTTCCTTGTATTTACTGCTTTATGTATTTTCAATTCCTATGTATTGAAAGCTCAGCCCACTATGTATGGGCGTAACTTCGTTTCTATTGTATTATTATCAACTATGTCATTTAATGAATTTGTGTTTCATGTTTAAAGAGTAATGTACTACTGTATGACCTGCTTATTTTGTTTACTCTATTTGTGTTTAAATGTTCGATTTATGTTAGCATGTGCAGCTCACATTTTCGTTTTATGTTTCAAAAAAAATTTACCCTAATTTTCACTAAGTATTTTGACCAAAAGATTAAAGAAAAAAGTAATAACTAATAATTAACTGTAATACATCCTAGACGTATTGAGTTAAATATTAGGGTGTTACAAACAGAGAGGGCTTTTAGAGGAGAGGTAAATTGAGTACGAGAAGCTAAACCTTCTGTTACACAGTATGAGAAGAAAGAGGTTCATTTAAGTGATGGGACGTGAGTGGCTGGAAATAAGGCGATATGGGAGAGAGAAGAACAAAATGAGGGAATTTTCCCACTCTTTCGATTTCACTCAAACTTGGTGAAATAAGAACCTTAAAATACTTTCTGAAGGAGTTTCCTTTCAATCCTTTTATCTTAGACTTATCCTTATCCATTTTCTGATTTTCTGATATACCCTCTGATTGATTTTCAATATACCACTGACTTTCGATCTTGTAGACTGATTTGCTAATGTCCTGTTAGTTTGATGATTTTCCTGGTACCTTATCCACAGTATCTGGGCGCTTGATTGCTTCAAACTTCAAATTCCTCCTTATTCTTTTCAGAAAGAAAGTTTTATCTTGTGCTTCATTTTGTCATTTGATCTTTGACATCTACAATCATTAGACTGCTCAATCCCTAGAGGCCTGGCTCTGATACCACTTGTTGGTAAATAAGTGCACGAGAAGGGGGTTGAATCATGCTTCATTCTTCTTTCAAATTTTTTCACTTTCTGAACTTGTTCAAATAGAGTTATATCAAGCAGAAGCTTGAAGTGCAGTGGTAAAGTTGTTGGTTAGTTCAAAAAGTAAAACTTAAAAGCATAACAACATAGATATTAATTTAATGAGTACCTACTCAATAAAAAATAAGGAATGATAACGTAAAAATAAAAGTTTAGGGAAGAGAAAAATGGACACAAGAAGTTTTATACTGGTTCGGCCATCCTGCTTACATCCAGTACTCAACACATGTTGAGATTTCACTGACAACAACTTTCTCAACCTGAGAAAGTAAAAACGGATAGTCATTACAATAGCCTTCCCAAGCTATAACTTGCACAGTGGCCAACCCCAACTGTGACTTAACCGAGTAGTCTTAAACCAACCTCTCCAAGTTGAACCTGCACAATGGACAACCCCAATTATGACTTAATCGAGTAGTTCTACACCAACCTCTCCAAGTTAAACTTGCATAGTGGACAACCCCAATTGCGACTTAACCGAGTAGTCTTGAACTAGCCTCTCTAAGCTTAACCATGACCTGCAAACACCTTCTACTGCCACGCTGTAAGTAGTCTTTCAAATAGCTTCTCCAAGCTGAACCGTGAAGTATAAATACCGTTGCACTCAAGTTGTAAGTAGTCTTTCCAACAGTCTATCCAAGCTGAACTGAGATTAGCGAATACATTTGCTAACACATTGCAAATAGTTTTACCTTAGCCTTTCTAAGCTATACCTCACACTGATCACTAACGGATAAAGGTTACAAAGCTTATGTGTTTGGGTTGCCACTCAAACTAACCTACACTCAAGTTTTCTTAAAGATGCTAGCTAATACGGACTGGGAAACTTAGAGCGACTCCTTTCTCTTATCTCTTCACATGAAGAGCATACAAATATAGATACATTATAAAACCGAGAAAGAAGATTTTTACACTTCGTGAATGATTACATAAATTGATGAACAACACAGAAAGTGTTGAGAGATCTTTCCAGAGATTCTGCACTAAGGCTTTCAATTATCTCTTCAGCTTTCAAGCTTGACATCTCCATTTATACAGGTCTATCTTTTTACCATTGCCTATTTGATCTGATCTCCAAGTGACATGTGTATTTCATTATATGTGCCTTGGAACATTAGTCTAGAGAAGTAGGCTAACAACTTGTCCCATCGTTGCAAAAGCCGTTGTAATGTAGAGGTTTCTAAAGTCCTCATTTTTTTTTTAACTTTTAGCTCGTGGTTTCTAAACTTCACCTCCTAGGATCTAGAATCATTTAGGCAGGAGAGATGACGTACCAGTTATAACACTGGATCTGATTTGAGATTTGAAATTTGAATTTCGAAACTCCCTCCATTTTTCCTTAACGTTCTTTGCTCCACCCTATAGTTAGCTTTCTAACGCTGTAATCAATCACGTTGATTTTTCTCTAATCTTCCAATCTTCAATCTTGATTGCTTGATGACAATTTCTCTGCGATTGTAGTGATTGATGACTGAGTAACACGTTGCTCTTGGACATGAATTGATTTCTTCATCATGAGTGTTCTTTTTGATGTCCCGTGCTACTTTCTGAAGATGTTTTCCTTGGTTTCTTGATTTCTGACTTGATCAGCTTCAGCCCTCCAGCATTTATGCTTTCTATCCTCGAGATAATATTCACCTTTAAGCTTGATCTCCTCTCTTAAGATAAACATGATTCCTCATGTGTTGTGAATTTATTCCTGATTCAAGTAAGCTTTAATGCCTTTGGTCCGTGAACATGAATACGTTCTTTGATAGAAATAGCATTCACTTTCTGATTATTTTAATCTCTTCCCATGAGATATATGTCATACTTGCACATGCATAGTGAAACGTTATTCTTTGCATTGAGTCTGTATTATCCCTTAATCTGTATACACTTACTTCGCTCTATATCATATTCACTTCCTAATTAATTCAATCTCTTTCCACGAGATATGACATGCTTACACCTGCAGAGTGAAATATCAATCTTGCTTAGGTTCGTGTAGTACAGACCGAATCTACTTGTTAAACTTTGTCAAGAAACTCAAGGTAGCCATTAGTCGTTCTTCAAAACATTTTCTCTAAATTGGCTTTGTTGTCATTCAAAACCTTTTAAGCTTCATACTTTCTAAGTACTTTTTAAAGAGTTCTGGAATTTACAATTTCACCATCTTTGCCTAAGTTGATTTCTTCAAGAGGGTCCTACACTTCACAACTTTTATTTCTACTCCTAAGATTATCTAGTAAAACAGAAGTATTTTTCAAATCCTAAAGGTTCGAAGTCATAAATACGGTCTAATAATGCACCATCAGAAGTGCATACAAATTGTTCGACCATAAAGGCCGGCAAATAAGCCACTTGGCTCAACAAATCCATAAATTAATCTAAGTCTGGGACCATTTCAACCTTGATCCTGGGTATTAACTTTAAGCCTTCATTGCTAACGATGCATTTATCAATTTTCTCTGGGTCAAACTCCTCTTTGACCTCCAAAGAGTTGATTTTTTGTTGTAAATTTTGAAATGCACATGAAGTTGTTCGACATAGCAAAAACTACTATTAGCCCCAACTTCCTTGATGCCTCCTTCTCAATTCCAAAGTATAAGCTTTTGATGCAATGTCAATGGAACTGCTCCTACCCCATGAATCCAGTTGTGCCCGAGTAAAACATTGTAACTTGATCTATATAAGACTACGATGAACATTGTCTTTCGACTGATACTTCCCACTTTGACATTCAACACTATGACACCTTTAGCAGCAAAGGACTTCCCATTATAATCAGTTACAGCCATGTTGGTTTTCACCAAATATAACATTTTTGCCAAATTTGATTAACATATATTCTAGCATCAAACTGATGGCTGCTCCACCATCAATCAATACCCTATTAACCAACTTTCCTTCAATCATTTCCTTAATGTGCAATGGCCTCAGGTGAACCTTAGTTTCTTTGTCAAGCTTTTCAAAAGGTCTATTGCTGCAAAAGTCTTCACAGATAAAGACACATTCATTTCCTGCAATAACATCCTCATAGTCATCTTCCATTTTGGCATATGCTCCTTTGACGACATACTCTACAGGCAAAGCAAAAACTACTCCAACCAAATTTGTGTTAAAAATGGTATGTAAATCATCATCAAAACTAGTTTCAAAGTTATTTATTAACAAGTCTTCCTCAATTAGTGGGTGGTATTCTAGCACCACTCTATCACCTCAATTACCCTTTGACAATGGGTGGTACTCTGGGATCATCTTATCATTCTGACCAGTCTCAGAGTATGTAGTTGGCACTTCTTGTGTCAAATGCTTTTCAGTGACCTTGGACACTTGGTCCTCGAGGTTTGACAGTCTACACTATTGGACTTGTAAAATATCCTTCAGGGGAACAAAACCTTTGCCGTTAGGAGACTTAGGCATGCTCACTTGAGAACTAGCTCGACTTTCATTTTTCTTTTTGTCAACCCTCTTCTAGACATAAGGATTTGAACTCATCATTCGTCCTTGGTTGTACCTTTTTTCTTGGCCTTCTTTTCTTTCTTGAAGATGAAGCTTCATCATCATGGTGGATGTTCTTAACCCACTAATTTTGAACAACTCTAGCTGGAGGAACACGAGTTGAACTTGACATGTTGTTGGGTTTGTTGTCCATCATTACAATAGTCTTCATCTTTTGGTTGACTTGTCATGTTCCAAGTTTAAGAAACTTATGATCAAAATGACCAAAATCAAATTTCAACTTACCTGCCTCTTTTTCTTTTCAACTCTAAGTTTTCTTTCTCCTTTTTAGCAATTATTTTTCCAATCTTTTGCTTCTCATATGTTGCAGCTGCAGTTGGATAAAAAACAACATTGCACCTTGGACAAAGAGAAACGTCTCGACCACTATTCTTTTGCATAATAAAAAATGTCAAAAGATCTTCCCCTGCTTTTAGGTAGATTATTTGTTCGATAGCTGCAAAAAAAATCAAGTTCATAATCACGTCGAAACTTCTTTTTAGCATCATGATTCATCATCCATAATCCAGCAATATTAATGTCAGCAAAGGCTGGTTCGACAAAGCTTGAGTTGACTTGAAAGAGATCAGTGTCTACTTTCATGGGTTTTTCTTTCCCTTCAAACATCAAACGTCCTTTGTCGATTACTTTTTAGATCAAGTCCCTAAAATGAACACAACTGTTAGTAGCTTGTCTAGTCGATTGATGAAACTTACAAAATCTTTGTCCTTTCAATTCTAATATTGAAGGAATTTTCTTTCCTTAAGGGAGAACTATTTGTTTATCTTTTAAAAATACGTCAAATATTTGGTTAGCCTTAGTGATACTGAAAAAGAAAATTTTCAACAAAGGCATTTTCTATTTATTTCTAACAGGTCTTAAGGACTGACAAACATAAGTTGGCCTTTATTTCAATTCAGCCACATTAACTTCGTCACCACTACCTTCGACCTCATCATTAGATTGGTTGACCTCGACATAGGCTACTTTTTCATGATGAAGTGTTTTCTTTTTCATCTTTTCTTTCTTGCTTTTTAATTGTTCAATTTGACGCACTTTTTTTGCCAATTGGCCAAGGTCTATGGATTGAAGATTGATGAGTTTCTTTCTAATGTCATAATCTAGACCGTTGATAGCCATTTTGACAATCTCAGACTTTGGCATAAGAATAAAACATCTATTTCTAGCATTCCTAAATCTGGCCAAATAGTCATCGACAGTTTCTCCTATCATAAGTCGAATAGTGAATAAATTAGTTAAGCTAACTTTAGTATCATCTCCAAAAAATTGATTATGAAAACTGTTTTCTATTTGAGCCCATGTCAAAATAGAATTGGGTCTCACATTTGAAAACCATGTAAAGGAATTTTTTATCAAAGAAGAAGGGAAAAAATGCATTTGTGAGTGTTCATTAGATACCATTTCCCCTATTTCTATAATATATCGAGCAATTTGCTTGACTGTCGATTCCTTATTCTCTCTAGAGAATTTTGTCAAAGACTTAGGAATCTTCCAACCTCTAGGCACTTTGACCTATTACATGTAGTTTGGAAATGCAGACACAGAGAAGTTGGTTGGCAAAGCCAACATTAAAGTTAAATCTGTTTAAGACAGTTTTGACAATGCATGTGATGTCTTGATTTTGTTGAATATCTTGAATTTGGAGTGCATTATGATGCTAATGGTGATGATGCCCCCTATATTTTGTTATCTAACCCTTTGGATTTCATTGTCAGCGTCTTGTCCTAGACGGACTAGATTGATGATTGGGTCAACATTGTCATTTTCATTTGCAGGTGGATTATCAATTTCATTATAGGGATCGTTTGGATTGTCATCCAAAGTGATGGCTTGAGCCACACGTCCCATTTATCGAGCAAGTTACTCGAATCTTGTGGTATTTGTCTCAATCAAAGGCATCAATACTGTCGCCATTTGTTGAGTTAACATATTGACAAGATCATGATGTTTCTCATCAATTTGTTGTCTAAACACAGCCATTGAGTCAACCATGTTTGTAGGAGTCCCTGTCACTCCCATTCTGGGTATGTCAAGGAAAATTGGGCTTGAGTTTGGTTGTCGTGTAGTGGTTTGGTTTGTCGATGACAAATTTCTTACTCTAACTACAAAAGGGCCTTCTTCGCTGACAAAACCAAATTGTGGCAAATGTGTACCAAATTGTGATAAGTTTGACATGAATGGCATAACCTAACTCAAAAATAGAAGATTATGTGAATACACATTATTAAATACACCATTATTACCAACATTTGATGAATTCCCCAAGTTTGGTGGATTTCCCATGTTTGATAATGTAGAAGCTATGTATCCTAGGGGTACATATCCTGGAGGAAGACCATATGGAGGCCACATCATCATGACAGAAGTATTCACATTTGTTAGTGGCATACTTTCATTTGTCTGACTAACTGGATTCAAGACAGGCTCCAAAGTGTGAGAGGGTTATTTTCTCCCTCATTTCGTCCATCTTTTGATGAAAATAATGCTCTTGACATGTTTGACACAATGCTGCCACTTTGCAAGCACATACACTTTGTTTTTCTTTGTTTTACACAACTTTATTTCTTTCCAACCAGTGTGTACCACTGGGCGTACTAATTTATTTACAGTAGATTTTAGCACCTACGTGTCAACGACAAATAATTGACAAATTGCTTGTGCAAGAAGCCAAACTACTCTAAACCTGGCGTAAATCAACAAACTTAAGAAGCTTGGATGACAGCCTTTGCTTTTCAAAATCTCGACTTGGGCAGTGAAAGCTTGTAATACCCCAATTTTAAATAAAATGGTTGGAAAATACATTTGAGCTAAGACGGGTGCCAATTACCCTTACCTGTCATTCCGGGTCCTGAAATTTTACTGAGTCTAGACCCTACATCTCCTTGGAGGGCTATATAAAAGAGTCATATTCTTGGGACCAAAAGTCCCGATAATTGTCCTCTAGAGAAAAATAAGTTAAAGAGTGATTTTTAATGAATTTTTCAAAACCTTTAAACACCCCATTTTTAGCGCACAAGTTTATAAAAGCATTAAAATTTTTGGATTTGAACTAAACCCAAAATTTAGATTTTTATTTGTCAGGATTTTGATTTTTCTAATATTTATTTGAATCCAAATGGGGGGTATTCCCATATTTATATTTATGTTTTAAAGTTAATGGAAAGTAAAATAAACGAGGACATTAGCTTAAAATTAAGAAATGTAAATAAGTGAGACTACCCCAGGAGTCATATGACCATCTAAGCGGTAAACAGAGAATAAGGCGGTGCAGTAGCAAGGTAGGGGACCATTTAAGCGGTCAACAGAGTGTTAAAAATCCCCCATTTCAGGGTCCAAAACCTTCACACATCCATTTTCACCCTTCAAACTCGAGCTCTCACTCCCAAAACGCGATTCTCACCCCCAAAACTCTATTTCCTTTCCATTTTTCTCAATATTAACTCCAATATTTGACTCCTAAGTCTTTAAGGTATGTTGTTCTCCTAGTTTTGCTTTCTTTTCACCCTTTTTCTTCTTGTTATTAGGGTGATTCTCTAAGCTTCTCAAGGGAGAGAAGTTTTCTACCTTGTTAGATATGCGTTTTGAGTATTCGGAGGTTTTAGGGGTTAATTTAGAGTTCTATTACTTCTATATTAGATACTGCTGTCAATTCTGCCTCCTAGTGTGCTGTTGGTGTTAGTTTTATACTATTCATCCTTCCAGGTGAGTGGGTTCACATCTGTGATCTCTATGTTCTGCATTATAGTTATTTTCATAAAGATATCATTTATTGTTTGATTTTAGAGATTTCTGTAAAGAAATTTGAAGTTACTGTTGGTTTATATGTTTTAGAATTGCTGATTTTAGAGCATGAAATATGTTTTTTCTAAAACTCATAGGACCATGTTTGTTGAATTGGTTTCAAGTGTATTGGATGATAATTGTGATTATAGAAAGCTTTTATGAATGTTAAATTGAATTCTAGATATGGTTTATATATAACATAGTTATATACTTGAAAATGCTATTTAGAGAAGATAATGGAATTATGATTGCAAACTTTGTTATTTGAAAATAAGCTATTGAGTTTACTAGTTATGAAAGCTTGACGGTTTGAATTATGTTTTGGATGATGAATCAAAAAGTTTTAGAGCTTGAATCTTCATGAGATTCTGAACAGCTGGCGAATACATATTATGTAAGTTTATGAAATCACAAATGTCAGCAAAGGGTGATCCCTTGGGCATGATTTCAGGTCAGACTGTTGGAATCAAACAGATTCAGAGCTCTCAGAGAATCAAAAAGGTTTAAAGGTTTTAGCTTTAATGGATTTATTTAGCTATAGAGAAACAAGCTATGTGTTAATGATAGTAAATCTGTTAACCTTGGTACCAAGTAGCCTGTACTAGAGATAACAAAGAATTTATTATCATACTGGGGATGGTGATATGTAATGCCCATATGTGACTAGAGATTTATATTCAGAGTTTTGTTATATCACAAACATTGTTCATAACCAAAGCAGAGATTACTATTTCTCTAGAAGCTACTATATTATGTTGCTTGTATGATTTTAGGTATGAAAATAAGTTCAGAAAATTGTTTTTAAGTTATAACATGACGACTATAAAGGACTTTTAGAAATATATGTATACTTGGTTATGTGAGATTTTTAGTATTATTAATGTTACTATGATTTTTGTGCATTGTTTCCTTAACATCCCATGAAAGGGGGTTTCAGGTGCGAACTCACTCACTAAGTTTTGGTAACAAAACTCACCCTTCGATTTTCCTCTCCATTACAGGTATTGTAGCTACTATTCTCCTAGCCATCAGTGTTCCAGCGGCACTAGAGTATAGCCGGTAACCTTCACTTGAGTGGAACATTCCCATTCTGTTTAGAGTGCTCCAATACATTGCAGATAGGATCCCAAACCTAGAGCATATTTTAAGTTGCATTTGATATATTATAATTACAATTTATTTGTATACAATAACTTGGATATTTGGATAAGTATATGTTGATTTGTATATATAAATGATTCCAGGAGTTGGAACTCGAAAGATTTGTCACAAGTTTCTAGATTTAATTATTTTGGTTTTAGAGAACATGTGGTTGGTCTACAGGAAATATAATGATTTAAATAGACTCTATGAACAGAACAAGCATTTAGAGACAACCAACAGGCCATGAGGCTTACGTAGGAATAGAACTTCCCACATGCTGGTCACGTGCTCAGGTCGAGTCGTAACAAAGCTACTCCTCTTGGGTTCTTCACCAAAAGAATTAAGTGTCAAACTATTTTTTATGGAATGAGGATGGAATATAAAGTGATTTGTGTTGTGATTGTATAAATGTAATATTTGACATATTAAAGAAGAAGAAGAAGAAATGTAAAATATAACTTGATTGACAAACTGAAGATAAAATACATAAATTGTAAAGAAATGCAAAGAACTGAAAAGAAATATAATCATAGGAAAACAAAAGAGAGGGTTACAAACAATACTCAGTTAACTCTAGACTCTGTCTAGTCATTGGAGATGTTTTAGAGTGAATGTGTGAGTGAAAATTCAAACCTTTTATAATTTGTACAGAACTAGTAGTTATAGATAGGTTAGAACTCTAGGATTTTGACACTTGTCTTCTGGCTACCTTTGAATGTTGTCCACATGACTTTGATAGTTTTTCTTTTTTGTCACTTGCTCTTTGATCACCACTTTGTCACATCTTTGTTAAGCTTTTGTCAATAACCACTGGAAACCGTCAATAACTGTCTATTAACGAACATATACAAGAGATTCATTCTGGCAACATCTTCAAAATTTTATAAGTCTTCAAGTGACAAATCATCACTTTGACTTGTCGAACTTTGTGTATGATAGTTGTCTTCAACTTCCAATTGCTTTATCCAAAATCTTCTAAATCCTAGATGACAAACTTTAACTGTGACTTGTCCAACGTCGAATGAGAATTGTCAATATTGAGTTGTCAAATTGGGTACTCATTGTCAACTGGGCTCTTTTGGGTTAACATGTAGTTTGACAAATCAGAGACTTTGTCAATCTTACAATTTTGTAAATCCCTAGTTGCGTCAAACCTTTTACTAATCTTCAAACCTATCAAAGTCGAACATTTGTTCAACAATTTGACACTTGGGGAAATTTGGTGCCTACAAGGTGTTGTTAAATGTTTAGGATATCTAGGATCTATTATGTTTTTTGCCTATTATTATTATGGAATTGTAATTTCACTTACAAGTTATGTTAGTTTTAATTATGAGTTGACGAATAAGGTTTCCATTTTAAGTTTTTTATTTTGAAAAATTATCGTCTACTTTATGCTAAAAGTATTTTCAAGAAAATTAAACAAATGAAACCAACATGTGAGAAATCTAATAATTGTCCTATTATGACGTATGCATAAGAGGTTAATAATTAGGTTGTTACATTTTGGTATCAGAGCAGGTCAATACTGATAAAGCCCGAGGATTGGTCTAACAATGCTTTTGATGCATAGTGTGATAGTTATGTCATGCTTAAATGTCTTATTTGTATGATAGGTTGTAGGAGTAGAATTGCATGATTGTTATGCTTGTATGTTACAATTGCTAGCTCCTTAGGCATAAGTATTGAGACTAATCACCTCAATGTTCCTTGTTTGGTGTGCTTAGGGACTAATGGCACCAAGTAGATGTTAAAAAGCACCAATGATGGCCCTATTAAGAACCAAAATTTGGACATGGCATTGGATGCCTCGCGGGACATTTCTCACACGATGTAGCACATGATGGATAGGATAGATAGGTAAGATGAACAAGGATGAGTACAACGACCTAAGGTGGAGAATTTGGATAATGTAAGGTTCTCTGAGTTAAGGAGGGCTAACTCTCCAGTTTTCTAAAGCACCTTTAATCCCAACATTGCAAATGGATAGATCAAGAGCATGGAAAAGATATTCATTGTGGTTCCATGCTCATAAGAATAGAAAGTTTCACATGCCATATATATGTTGGAGAAGGAAGCAGAGTTTTGGTGGAATAATGCTAGGAGGGTACTTGAGGTGAATGGTATGCCTCTACCTGGTAGGGTTTCAAGGCTAGTTTCGATGAGAAATACTTTCCATAGTTGGTCAAGAATGCCAAAGAAATTGAGTTCCTCCAGCTAAAACAGGGAAAGATGACAGTACTAGAGTATACTTCTAGATTTGAAAAGCTGATCAAGTTCTTCCGCATGTACCTTGGAAACCCCGATGAAGAGTGGAAGTGCTTCATGTATGAGAATGGGTTGAAGCCAGAAATCGACAACGTAGTTGCACATCTTAAGATCCAAAAGTTTGCCACTTCGGCGAACAAATGTAAGGTTGTAGAGGAAAGACAAAAGAAGCTAGTCACAACCCGAGCTGAGGAGCATAGGATTAGGTTGGCACCCCAAGTACAGAGGTTCAAGCCATTGACTCATAGGCGACCATTCTAAAGAGGTCATCCCTATCCTAAGGGGAACCAACAGTAGAAGACACATTCTCTTGCCTCCCACTCTACACCATTAACAACAAGATTCACAACTTCTTCTTTTTGCCCAAAGTGTGAAAAGAACAATGGTAATCGTCTGTGTCTTTATGGCTAGAACATGTGGTTTAAGTGTGGAAAGCCAAGCCACATGGCTCAGGAGTGCAACACGAGGACCCAACAGCCTACATCTTCTGTGAAGCCACAACATTAAGGATGTGTCTTCACCATGAGAACTGAGGATACCCCTTTATCTAGCAACCTAATTTAGGGCAAGTGTAAAGTGAATGGTAATACCTTAGTTGAGCTTTTTGATTTTGGTGCTACACATTCTTTCATTTCACATCCTTGTATTTCTACTCCTACTGCTAAACCTATAAAGACATGTCTTTGTTGTTTAAGTTGTCATTTTAGTATTCATGGTAGATCTTTTACATTTGATCTTATATGTTTGCCTATGTCTGGTCTTCGTATGATTCTTGGTAATGTTTTGCTTAATTGCCATGCCAAGTTTGTTATTTTTCCTATTGAGTCTATCTTACCCATGAAACTTGTTTATCTGTTCTTAAGTTCCATCAAGTTAAACTCTTATAGGGTTGAGAGTAGAGAATTTGTGCTTTTATCTGCTAGTGAGGTGGAACGCGAGCAAACTTTAGAGGACACACCAGTAGTGAGAGAGTACCCAACACCAGTAGTGAGAGAGTACCCAAATGTTTTCCTTGAAGAGAAACTCGAGTTTTCCCCAGCTAGAGAGAGTGAGTTTGCCATAGATCTTGTTCCAAAAACTGGACCTATATCTATAGCCCATTATAGAATGTCCCTTTTAGAGTTAGTCAAGCTTAAGACCCAGTTAAGACCCAGTTAGATGACCTCTTAGAGAAGAAGTTTGTTAGGCCTAGTGCCTCATCTTAAGGAGCTCCAATTTTGTGATGAAAAAGAAATATGGAAGTATGAGGTTATGCATAGATTATAGACAGCTCAATAAGCTAACAATGAAGAATAAGTACCCCTTACCTAAGATAGATGATCTGATTAACTAGTTGAGAGGAGCAGTTGTGTTTTCTAAGATTGATTTGAGATCAAGGTACCATCAAATTGGGGTTAGAAAGGAGGACATGCCTACGACAACATTCTAGACTCGTTAGGCAGTATGAGTTCACAGTCATGTCTTTTGGACTGACTAATGCTTCCGCAGTATTCATGGACTACATGAATAGTATCTTTAGACCTATTTGGATAAGTTTGTATTAGTCTTCATAGCTAATATCCTCATTTATTTGAGGACACATGAGGAGCATGAAAGCCACCTGAGAGTAGTGTTGGAGATTTTGAGCGAAAAGAAACACTTTGCCAAGTTATCAAAGTGTGAATTTTGGATGTCAGAGGCAAAGTTTCTGGGACCAATTGTATCTAGAACAGGAATATGAATGAACCCTAGTAAGATAGAGGTTGTGATAAGCTAGGAGAAATCCACTATGGTGATTAAGATTAGGAGTTTTTTAGGCTTAGTGGTTATTAACATAGGTTCATAAAAGGTTTTTCTCAAATTGCATTACCCTCGTTAAAGATTACTAGGAAGGATGCCCCATTTTAGGTGGACAGAAGAGTGTGAGAATATCTTCCTAGAATTGAAGTAGAAGTTGACCACACAACCCCCATGTTTATTTTGCCTGACCTAGTAAACCTTTGGAGATTTGCTGTGATGTCTCTTATAGAGGTTTAGGTTGTAGGTCGATGCAGAACCACCAAGTGGTGGCTTATGCTTCATGACAGTTGAAGCCTCATCATGAAGCCAATTACCTTACCTATGACTTTGAGCTTACAACAATGGTGTTTGCACTGAAGATGTGGAGACATCATCTTTTTGGTGTGAGGTTTGAAGTTTTCTCCTATCATAAGAGTTTGAAATATCCTTTTGATCAAAATGAGTTAAATATGAGATAGAGGAGATGGATAGAATTACTCAAAGACTATGACTTTGGGTTGAATTATCATCCTAGCAAGGCTAGTGGAGTGGTTGACACCTTGAGTAGAAAGTCACTGCATATCTCTCATATGATGGTGAAATAAGTTGAGCTCATAGAGAAGTTTAGGGACCTTAATCTTAGAGTAACCCTTATCTCTAATGGTATGAAAGTGAGTCAGTTGTCATTGTCAATAGTTTTAGAGAGCCAATTGCTCAAGCTTAGAGGGAGGATGGGGGTTCAAAGGGGTAGTTGAGATGATTGGAAAGGGAAGCTCAGGGGTTTTGCCTTGGATGGAGAAGGTGTATAGAGGTTTAAATGCCGAGTTTGTGTATTAGCAAGTGGCGACCTCCAAAAGAGTATTCTAGAGAAGGCACATAAAGGCTAGTTCACCATCCATCCTAGTGCCACAAATATGTACTAGGATTTAAAGAAGATGTTTTGGTGGTATTGAATGAAGAAGGATATAATGGATTAGGTAAGTAAGTGTTTGGTGTGCCAGAAGGTAAAGATTGAGCATCAATGACCTTTAGGCTTGTTGCAACCTTTAGAGATCCCCAAGTGGAAGTGGGAGATCGTCTCTATGGATTTTAGGATGGGTTTGTCTAGAACCCAGGCTAGTCATGACGCTATATAGGTAATAGTTAACCGATTAACCAAGTCTACTCACTTTTTTGCCACTAGAGTAACTTATTCATTGGATAAGTTTGCCCAGCTCTATATTCAAAAGATTTTAAAGCTACTTAGAGTGTCATCAATGATAATCTCGAGCTGTGATCTACAATTTACGTCATATTTTTTGGGACCTTGCAAAAGGCTTTTGGGATAGGATTGTGCCTGAGCACAGCTTATCACCCCTAGATGAATGATCAAACTGAGAGAACTATCCAGACCTTGGAAGATATGTTAATGACTTTTATTAAACTCATTTGGCCGAAATTCACATATTTGAAAAGTTCAAAGTGCAATTTTTTATATTCGCAAAACTACTCAAACCTAATACTTTTAAAGATCCTTTTAGACACCAACGATACTAGAAATAATTTTTGCAACAATTCTTAACACTTTAAACACCCAAAATGGTAGCAAACCATAGCCAAATAGTGAGGAACAGTGATCAAAACAAAAAATTGAAAATTATACTTTTTACCCTTTCTCTAATTCCTAGTTTCTTTCAAAAAATATCCCAAGATACTTTAAATACAAGAAATCATTTTTACACTTAAACAAATTTTTTACCCTAAAACATTAGCTAAACCAAAATCACATCCATAGGGCCCTTCATGTTCAAAATTTACATTTTAACCCTTTATTAATCTCTAACTCTTCTAAAAGTTCTCCTAAATACCTTAACATAATATACGAGTTTTAAATACAATAAAAGCATCCCAAACTCCTTTTTATGTGTATGGCCAAAATATATAAGTATATATATGTGTTATGTTAAAAAGTTCCATTTAAGGTAGTGAAAGGCTAGTCTTGAACAATATTAGAAATGTAAAGTGGTGACTAGAAACATAAATATGCAATGCTTATTCAATTTTAAGTCATTAGAAATATAAATGATGACTTAAAATATAAATTTGCAATGCTTGTTTATTTTTAAGCCATTAGAAATATAAAGTAATGACTTGAAACATAAATAATTAAATATACAATGCTTATTCATTTTAAGCCATTAGACATGGCATCAAAGTCTCAGAAACCAAAGACATCAAAAGGGTAGAACTCTTACCCTTCAAGCTTAACAAAAACAAAGTCTTTTCTCATAAAAAAGCACAATGCATGAACTTTAGCCCTCAAGAGGGCATGGACAAGCTTTAGAGTATCTTTTTATATGGTTCTATAAACCTTGTTCTCATATACTCATCATTAAGCTCATATATATAGCAAAAGTAAACATATGAAGAAAACGAGCATTTCTCTCTATCTCTCTATTTTTTTTAATATCAGAAAGGATCAAACATTAAGCTTTAGATATCATAAGCATGATGGTTTTGCAACCATTACCAAGGACTATCATCATCATGCTATAGCTTTAATCTAAAACAAAAACCAAAAGATAAAGGAAAGCATAAAAATAACCCCTACCAAAATATGTTTTCTTGCATGATTGTGAACACCTGATTTTGTCTGGCCCATAAAAATTTAAAAAAAAAATGAAATGATGACAGATTTCCATCATTTAGCCCATTTATCAACCTGAATCAAGTTTAGACCATGTTTTTAGATTTATTTTTATTTTTGGTCGTGAGCATCATATTCAAGAGAGAGCCCAATTCAATTGGAGTCAGCCCATTTCCTTTGTTAATGTTCTGTTTTTGAAATTAAAAAAAAAAAAAAGAGAGATCCAACAAAGCCCAATCTATTTCCATTCAAAAAAAAATAAAAATAAAAAATAAACCAAGAATAAAGGGACAAGAGAATGTCACGGACTCATGCCTATACATCCTCTGCCAATTACCCGTGAAGCAATAACAAAATTGGGATGAGGGAAAGTAGAAAAAAAATAAAAAGAAAAAGAACAAAATAATGATGTTCTTCTCAACTTTGTGCAATGAGCCAGAATTGCTTTCGGTTCCAGAGCATGTGAAATGGGGAGCTAGCAGTCAACCCGTGAAATCATCAGAGAAATGGGAATATAAAAGAGATATCATCATCCATCATCTGGGGGGGAATTCAGTCAATCAAAAATTCAGTATTAACAAAAGGAAAGGAAACTCCCAGCAATATAACTCAATAATATCATCACAATACACAAAATTGGCCAGCAAAGAGAGTGGGAATACAAGGAAAAATCTGCAAAAAAAGAGCTGCAACAAATACCAGCGGTACAACCTAGTGGCAATAAAAAGGAAAGAATTAGGTAACAGCAGGAGCAATAATATCATCATAACATCAAAAATAAAAACTAAAAAAAGGGAAGAGACAGCGGCGGTCATCCTCTCCCATCACCACCGCAGCCATCAATTCCTTCCCCTGTCACGGCATGTCCTTCCCCTCCATCCCCCTTGGCGTACCAACCTTCATCCATTGCGCCCCAGAGCTCAACCATCAGCCGCAACCTCTGCCCCCCTCCCGCCGTAGAGCCTGCGAGGCTCGCTGATACATTCGCCACCACCGTGACTCGCCCTCCATCGAATCGCCAAAGACTTCCTTTCGCCTCCAATACCACCAGCCCCTTCACGCGAAATCACCAGCTGCAAAACCCAAGATCGTACAGCCTCCCAACCGTGCGCATTTCCCCCTTCACGCCTCCTTTGCGAAGCCGCGGATCTCGGCCTCCACGCGCAGCGACAATGGCAGATTCCGCCGCTACCCAGTTGTTCTTTCTCGTGGTAATCTTGGCCGTGAGAGTTCCCTTCCTTGCCACCATAGCCATCTCTCTCTCTTCCCTTTCCTTTGCGTCCAGCTACTCCATATCTCCCTCTCCCTTGTGTGTGCCTGTGTCTGTGTATGTGTGTTAGTGAGAGAGAGATTTGTGTGTGTGTGTGTTAGTGAGAGAGATATTTGTGTATGTGTGTGAGAAAGAATCATGTGTGTGTACCCGTGTGTGTGTGCGTGTGTATTAGGGGGAATGGGTTAAGGGAATTAGTTTTTATTTATTTATTTATATATTTTTGGCAATATTATTATTATTATTATTATTATTGTTGGATCAGGTTTTGAATTTATTTATTTGGACTTTGGAGTGTTTGAGAATTCATTTGTATTAAAAACCGTTATTAAGCTTTAAAGGGCTACAGATTAAAAATAACATGGGTTGTGGGCCTTTTGTCATTTTTTTTCAAAAAAAAAAACTCTTGGGAGTAAAACTTGTAATCTGTTTAGATTTTGGTATTCTAAAAAATAAAAAGTGTCTCAGATGTGTCAATTTGGATGGGTTTGGACTTTGATTTTACTTTTTTATATGATGTTTAGGATTATAGTTTAGAGTATGGGCTGTCTTACTATTATTATTATTGTGTACACTTACACTTTTAAGGGTGAGGAATGAAAAAGTCATATATTCTAATTAGTTGGGATGTGCATAGGCACATAATATTTTTATTTTTATTATGTGAAAAATTCTTTGTTTTAAATAGATTAGCATTTGGGTCACACTTCTTTCACAATCTTTCAACCATTTTTCGTTTACGTGTTAATAAAATTTGGTTCTAAAATTTGTTCTTAGGTATTTATTTATTTATTTATATTTTTTTTATATCTTCATTTTTATGTATTAATAAAAAATTAATCACCATTTTTTAATTAATTTAGCCGTGACGGCTTGTTAATTCTAAATTCAAAGAATATTTTAGCTGTGACAGCTTAATATTCTAAAAATTATTAAAAAACTAAAAATAAAAATAAAAATCAATTAACACATTCTTCTTTCTATTTTTATTTATTTCCTTTTAACTAAAATCCATCCAATACAGAATCATTTTCTACAGAACAACGTGACTTTGAATTCCTCATCGCATCAGAGGATACGTAGGAGCAGGTGATTACTGTCAAGTCAAAATTAGATTTTATTATATTATTTTATTTTATTTTATTTTTGACCTGTAAATATTTATTATTATTTTTATTTATTTATAAATATTTTTCATTCTTTTCTTGTTATGCATTATTTTTAACTTAAGCAAATAATCAAATTGTTTTAAATGAGGATGTTAATTTAGCCGAGGCGGCTTGTTAACTGAATATTTTGGACATCTAAGTTGTGACAGCTTGATGTTTCAAATTATCAAGCTAAAATTAAATTTTATGATATTATTTTATTCTATTTTGCATGTAAATATTTTTATTCATTATTATTATTATTATTGTAAACATTTATTTATTTATTATTATTATTATTATTATCCTCCTCTTTCTTTATCATCTTAATTTAAGTTAATCATTGAAATGTATATATTTTATTTCAAATAAAGATGTTAATTTAGTCGCAACGGCTTATTAACTCAATATTACGAATACCTGAACCGTGACAGTTTGGTACTCCGAAATTTTCTTATTCTAAGAAAGATTTTCTTTTATAATTTTCTTAAAATAAAAGTGTAAATAAATATTTTGAAAAGGTTATTAACAATTTGCACAATTAATTAAGGTACCGTCTAAAGACGGGTGTATTAGGGGTGTTGTAGGATTAAGTTCCTACCCTTCCCTAAGCATAACCGACTCCCGAATTCAGATCTGGTTTCAAAGATCATTTCTTTTAAATAAAATGGTTTTTTCCATGTTTTTCCAATTTAATAAAACTTGGTGGCGACTCCATTTTAAACAAAAAAAAACTCTTTTTCGCCGTCCCGTCGCGATCCCGGTTGCGACAGATGGCGACTCCACTGGGGACTGTGAGAGTCAGGCCTATAATAATTGATTGTGCTTATTATTATTATAACCTCATTTTTTTTTTCTTTTTGTCTTTTCATTTTATTGTTAGTTGTCTATTATTCTCTTTCTTTTAAATTCTGCTACCATCGTATTTGTATATATTTTTGTATTTAATTCTTTGTGACTACCCTAGGATAGAAGATTTTTATTCTATTTATTTTTGTTTCTTTCCACTCTAGGATAGAAGACTTTTGTTCTATTGTCTATTTTGCAGATGTTATCATGGGTAGTTTTAGGATTCCAGGTTTGTATGCTCTCTTCACACACAACACTCACACCTTCATCATACACGAGTGGGGCCCTATACCCGGATCTGAGTGCAACTTGAGATAGGTAAGAGATTATGTAGTGGTAGCCATTTTGGATGTTCATCCTGTTTGGTTATCGCGAAAATCTAGTCTAGAGTGTGACTCTTTTGTGAATATTCCACACCTAGCGGTTTACCTGCTGTTGTGGATAATATTCCGAAATGAGCCTTAACTCTAGAGGCCGTAGAACCCTGAGTATATAGATCCACCTATTGCAAGTGTTCACAAACTAGAATAACCATAGAACTATAGATTGACCTCCAGAGCTCAACTCAAATAGGACAGAAAGAGAGCATACTCTTTCTTTAATTTATTTCTTTGTACATAAATTCTTTAACATGCTCAAAGAATTTGTTATTTCCTTTTCCGTTTAAATGAAAAATCATCACACTTTTTTTTTTGTTTTACCAGGTTTGTTAGAGAATCATATCAAAGTCTTGTTGTGAGTATCTTTGGAAAATGGAAACAAACATGAGATCAAACAATCATGAGGGAGAAAATTTGAAAAAGACTTTACATCTTAAAGCTAAGAAGCCTAACATAGAAGGTCGAAGATCCCTAGGTCAACTATTGAGCATGCCACAACGTCTTTCTCTCGCAAGGAAGGATGGAAAAATTTTGAATCTGTTAGAGGTGGAAGAACAGGTAGAGGCAATCACAGCATTGGCACAGTACTATGATCCTCCTCTCCGATGTTTTACTTTTCAAGACTTCCAGTTGGCACCAACTCTTGAAGAATTTGAGCGAATCTTGGGGTTACCACTAGAAGGGGAAAAACCTTATCACTACCAAGGTCATTATCCTTCTTTACATACCGTAGCAGCTGTCTTAAAGGTCAATGTAAGGGATTTGCAGGAAGCTCAAAAGTGTAGAAATGGGACCAATGGATTCTCAAAGGATTACTTGGAAGGACATATGCACCGCTTGGCAGAAGTTGAGGATTGGGACACTTTTTCATATACACTAGCACTCACTATTTATGGCACTGTCTTGTTTCCAAATATTGAAGGCTTTGTAGACTATGCAGCTATTGATGTATTTCTGGCTCGAAAATTTCATGGTCGTAATCCTGTTCCAGCCCTCTTGGCAGATGTTTATTGTACCTTAAATTTTTGCTATGAGAGGAATGGCAAAAGAATTTTATGCTATCTACCAATATTGTATGTATGGGCCACTGCACACATATTCCAAAGAAATTACAAGGCACCCTGTTCGATTGAAGATCTAAAAATGCATCGTATTAAGAAGAAAAGCGTACAAGAATGGGCTCAAGACCTGGCCAAATTAAATGAAAAGGTGATCCGATGGTACCCTTGGTGGGAAGATAGGCAGATTTTGATTTATCAGTGTGAAAGCTTCCCAAATGTACACCTCATGGGCACCTGAGAATGCATAAATTACAACCTGGTATTGGTATTGCGTCAACTTGGTTACCCTATGATGGGACCACCTTTTGAGGCTACAATTACTCCATTTGTCTTATATTACCTAGACTCTGATGATCTTGGCCTACTATAGAAAGTTCGATCTGCTTGGAACAAGATTGTCAGAAAAGGAAAAGAACTGGGAGTTAGAAGCTGTGCAGTGAAAGAAAGCTACAGTCAATGGGTGAAAAACAGGGCTCAAGAGATTAAGCTGCCATTCAGAACTTTGATAACCGCTCCTCCTAACAAAGAATCATCCTCATATTCTGATGAAAATAAGGGGATCAAAGAAATGAAGGAGAGGCTAGATAAGATCGGGCAAGAAAAGATGCAAATTGAGGTAGAATTGAAAGGTGTTCACCACAATTATGCAGTTTTGAAATGAGAAAGTGACGAAAGAGATCAAATTTTGGAAGGAACAAGTAAGAAGTTGAAGATTGGGCACGACCACATGATGAAGACCAAGGAATGCCTCAAAGCTGCTAATAAAGAGCTAGGGCTTCGAAGGCAAGAGCGTGATCGAGCATTAGCTGAAAACCAACAATTAAAGAAGCTACTTCAAAATGCCAAAATCGCTGAGGAAGCCGCACTAGTAGGAGAGGAACAAATGAAGCAAGAAATGAGAGAGATAAGAAAGGAATACCAAAGGGAGATTGGGGAACTAAAACAATATATGAAAGATGAGATCATGAAATTTCATGCTGCCTTAGGAGAAGAAAAGAAAAGAGTTACAGATTTGGAATTTAAGGCGCAAGCCAAAGTCATGTCATTCATGAGTTGAAGATTCATTTTTCAAATTTGGCAGGGCCAGTTAACACAGCAATAGAAGATGTTCCAAGATACTTGGAAATAGCCGAGCAAGAAATTATCCCTTTCAAGACCCCAACTGGACTTCGCAACTTTGTCAACTACTGCAAAGATTTGGTTGGAAGGATGAAACAAATAATTGCCGAAAGAAGTTGAAGAGGCATTATCTTTTGGTGATGATGTTTTTAGGGATCGATATCTGGCTTTATGATGTACCTTTTTTGTCATTTTTGGGAATGGATATAAAAATAAAAAATAAAAAATAAAAAAAATGATGATGATTGTAATATACTCTTATGATAAATGAATGGTTGTTTCATTGTTTTAGTCTTATGGCAATATCCATTAAAGATAACTTAGTACCTTTGAACGAGACGCTCTGGGGAAAAGTTGTAACTGAAGATACTCATATCAAGACTCAGCATGATTGACAATCTCTAACAAATTGCAATATTTTTATCTTTTTACTTAAACTATTTTTTTAATACAGGTGAAACATCGCAACCATTGGGTGCCCAAGGAAAGAAGATACCGATCTAACTCGTGTTCATAATACCATAGCTCGGACCAAGATGGCGGGTGGTAATGGTGACCCAGCTATAAATGCTTCCGAATTGGGAAGAAATTTAAGCCTAGAAGTTGATGCAGTAAGGGGAAAACTAAATGAAATGTCAATTAATCAAATAAAATTGGAGGAGATGATAAGAGCTATGAAGGAGTCAATTGACTTATTGGGAGCTAATCAAAACCGAGACATGGTGAATGCATCAGTCGATATACAACCAAATGCTGCAATAATAAGTATACCGGGGGCATCAAATGCTACTATAAATGTCACTCAAGGGATGAATGACGGGGATGAGATTCCGAATAACTCTCATGGGCAACCACCACCTACAATGCCATTAGTGATCCCTATTGGAGAAGGCTATCGTCCCTTAGGGAATGGTCATACTGATGGGCACGGGCATGCTACCCCTATTTGGGAGCCACCTCGTGTTGTCATCCAAAAGCAACCATTTTCCTTGGAGAATAGCCATGCAGAGGCAGAAAATGACAAGTTCAAAGAAGAATGGATGAAGAAGATTCAGGATCAAATTAAAGCCATCCAAGGGCCTAGCACTTATGGCTATATGGAGATTGAGCAGCTTTACCCTCCCATCGACGCAGTGGTTCCGAAGGACTTCAAGATTCCTGACTTCTCGAAGTATGATGGAGCGGGTAACCCTCTGTTCCATTTGAAGAGTTATTGCACCAAGATGTCAATCTGGTCTAAAGATGAAAAGTTTCTCGTTAGCTTTTTCCATGAAAGTTTAACCGGACCTGCTCTAGAATGGTATATTCAATTAGATCATTCAAAGATTTCTAGCTGGAGAGAACTGGTGGACCAATTCATGAATCAATACAAGTTTAACATGGAAATATCACCAACTAGAGAACAGTTGAGCACGATGCAGAAAAAGAAGGATGAATCTTTTAAGCGATATGCTCAAAGGTGGAGAGCTTTGGCTGCTCAAGTGCAACCACCACTTATCCTATCCGAAATGTGTTCGTACTTTTTGGGAACATTGGGATCTCATTATATCGGAGCAATGGCAGGAGCAGCATATAAAGATTTCTCTGAGTTGATCACTGCTGGAGAAAGAATTGAGAATCTAGCTAAAACTGGTAAACTTCCCATGAGCAATGAAGACACAAGAAAAGGTTTCCCACCCAGGAAGAAAGAGGCTGATGTGAATTATGTGCAGAGTCAGCAACCCTTTAATTCAAAACACGCACCAGTGTACCCAAGACCCCAAACACCACCATACTAAGCCTCAACCACTCCTTATCCATTTTACCAAACTACACAAACTACAAATGCCATCCCATACCCCCAACCGCAAGTCAATAGCATTCACATACGACCATACCAACCAGCTCGACCAACATATGCCTATAACCCAACCATACATCCTCATAACTACCCAAACACCATACCACCACGACCAAATGCCCAAAACCAAAGCCGTTCCCGATTCCAAAATTTGCCACCTTTCCCTAAATTATCCATTTCAAACGCTGATCTTTTTCAATGATTAGTTGATGCCCACTTGATCTCGGCTTATCCTGTACGCCCATTAGAACCACCATACCCAGCTTGGTACAACCCGAACGTTACTTGCAAATACCACATGGACATAGCAGGGCATTCAATCGAAGATTGTGAAGGCTTCAAGACGGCAGTAAGAAGACTGATTGCTTGTGGTAGACTAGACTTTCAAGAGGAGTCAAAACCAGATATTGTCCATAACCCAATGCCAAATCATGAAGGAGGAGGTCGGGTAAATGCTGTAGAGAAAGAAAAACTCCTGATAAAGAAGGTTTTGAATCTCAGAACACCCATGGAGAAAATTGTTATCGACCTGAATGAGTCTGGTTACAGTATAACAGCATCTGCTCTAACAATAAAGGAAAATGAGAAATATGACATGAATTCGAGCTGTCTGTATCATCGCGGGGCCCTTGGCCATGACATAGAAAATTGTTGGGATTTCAAGGCTCGGGTATAGGGATTACTCAACTTAGGAGTAATATAAGCAAAAAAGGGACTGAATATCCCTGATGAGGTGAATGTAAATTGAACCCTTTATACTTCGAGTACCACCACTTAATGTAGCTCCCAGGCCAGAAAATGTGGTCATTATTGTCAAGAAACCTACACCATTTGAGTACAAGAGTACACATGTTGTGCCTTGGAATTATGAGACTCAGGTCAATACAAGTGGAGACATAGGGGAAACCTCGAAGGCTCGAGAAAATGAGGAAGTAATTGGTGTCATAGAGGTAAAAGGAATAACAAGAAGTGGGAGAGTTTATGGGCCCGGAGAGCTGGAAAAAGGGAAGTTTATCAATGAAGGGTATGCTGGAAAAAGTTCAGATTCAGAAAGGAAGGAAAAAGAAGATGAGGAAGAAGAGTTCCTAAAGATAATGAAGTAAAGCGAGTATGATATTCTAGAGCAATTAAAGAAGACTCCCGCTAGAATATCTCTTTTATCATTAATCATGTCATCTGAACCTCATCAAAAGACAGTAATAAAAGTTTTGAAGGAAGCTTATGTCAAGCTTAACGTCTCATCGAAAAACGTGGTGAATATGGTGGATCCAGTGAAACGTGTTAACATGATTACATTTTCAGATGAAGAAGTTGTTTCACAGGCTAACCCACGGGCACTATACATAACCCTCAAATGTAAAGGTTACATAGTGCCCAGAGTTCTCATCGATGGAGGGTCGGGATTGAATGTCTTACCTGTGTCCACTTTAAGCTATTTGTCGATAAGTAAGGATGATATACTACCACAAATGATGGTAGTGAAAGCTTTTGATGGAGCAAAGAAAAGCATCCTAGGGGAAATGGTGTTGTTACTGGAGATCGGCTCAAGCAAATTTGAAGTGTTATTCCAGGTAATGGAAATTGAGTCTGACTATAATATGCTGCTAGGAAGACCATGGATTAACAATGTCGGTGTTGTCCCTTCAACATTGCATCAAAAGGTTAAATATGTTGAGAATGGTTCGGTCATCACAATCCATGGAGAGAAAGAGATCATAGTATCCAAACTAGTGGCATTGCCATATGTTGAAAATGTAGAGCTAGTGGAGAGCAGTTTATGGCACAACCTGGAGGCAGTAGGGCTGAGACAAGAGCAGGATAAGGCCCCAATACAAAATCAAGTAGTGGCTCACATCATGGCCAAGAGTGGATATCTGGAAGAAAAAGGACTAGGACCACATTTGCAAGGCACCCAAACTCCAGTATCGGTGCCAGAAAAGTCTAACCGATTTGGTCTAGGATATGAGACCTCTCTGGATGACAAGATGAGTGCCTTGGCTTTGGAACAGAATAGACAAAAAGGGAAAATGAAGCTGATTCCTCACTTGAAAGAGACATTCCCTGGTCCAACTTAAGTGATTATGGCCGGTGAAGTTCGCTCCCTTTGTTATTTCTCCACCATCAACACCTTGGATGCTGAGAAAATTGAGGAAAACAACAAGATTCATGCTGCCAGCAATGATGAAATGCTGAGGAACTGGACAGCTGAACCAATGCTTGATGTTATTGCTGAAAAGTAATTAGTTGGGTTGTATTATTCAAGAATTATTTAGGCTTTTGTTTATGCTATTCAGAGACATCATTTGAATGAATTTGCATGATTTTCAATAATCTTTCTATATGTTTTCCATTTGCCTCGTTTCTGTTTCTATTCCTTTTGCTTTCTCTTTTTCCATTATGTTTTTCCCTTACAACTTCTAGCTCATTAATTTGCGTTTCCCATGCTGTTTTATAATCCACCATTTGGTTTAGCATTCCAATCCACCGCAATTACTTTCTAGGAATTTGAATGTCATAGAAAGTTTGCTGCATGAAAAGGAATTTGGGAGCTTATCAATTGATTTTCTTGCTGCAATTTACTGCGATAACCATGAGTCTGAGGATGACGAAGAAGTTGTTGAGCAGTTTTCAAACCTATTGGAATACTCAGAAAAAGGATTTGGCTTAGACAATGAGGTGATCGAGGTGATTAACATGGGCACTGAAGAAGAAAAGAAAGAGCTAAAAATAGTGGGAAATCCCGAACGCTCAGAAATGATTGCATTGTTTAAAGACTTCCTTGATGTGTTTGCATGGTCTTATCCTGATATGTCAGGATTAGACCCAGAGATTGCTTCACATAAGATCCCTTTGTATCCAGAAACTGAGCCAAAAAAGAAAAAGTTGAGGAGAATGCGACCTGATATGTCGTTGAAAATAAAATATGAAGTGACTAAACAGCTGGAGGCTGGATTTTTGGAGGTATCAAGACACACTGATTGGGTGGCTAACATTGTACCTGTACCTAAAAAAGATGGAAAGATCAGGATGTGTGTTGATTATCGGGATTTAAATAAGGCTAGCCCAAAAGATGATTTTCCTCTCCCACACATTGATGTCCTTGTTGATAATACAGCTGGAAATCACCGATTTTCGTTTATGGATGGATATTCTGGGTATAATCAGATTCCTATGGATAATCATGATAAAGGAAAAAGTACTTTCATAACTCCGTGGGGAACATTTTGTTATACTGTCATGCCATTCGGATTGAAGAATGTCGGTGCCACCTACCAATGTGCTATGGTCTCATTATTCCATGACATGATGCATAAAGAGATTGAAGTGTATGTAGATGATATGGTCGCCAAATCTAAGGAGGGAGAAAGTCATGTGATAGTTCTGCGAAAACTGTTTGAAAGGCTCAGAAAATATAAGTTGCGATTGAACCCGAATAAATGCATTTTTGGAGCTTCTACAGGGAAGTTACTGGCATTCATTGTTAACAGAGAAGGGATAAAAGTGGACCCTGACAAGGTGAAGATGATACAAGAAATGTCTGCCTCCCGAACTAAACGAGAAGTGAGAAGGTTTCTTGGAAGGCTCAATTACATTGCTAGATTTATTGCCAATTTGACTAGTACTTGTGAGCCTATATTCAAGCTGCTGCGAAAACATCAACTTGGGGAGTGGAATGAAGAATGCCAAGAAGCTTTTGATAAAATAAAAGCCTATTTGATGAAGCCTCCAATTCTAGCCCCACCTATACTAGACCATCCTTTAATATTGTACCTCACAGTGTTGCCCACGTCACTTGGGGCAATGTTGGGTCAATATGATGAGTCCGGAAAGAAAGAACAGGCAATTTATTATCTGAGCAAGAAGTTTAATAACTGTGAATCCCGTTATCTGGCGATTGAAAAGACTTGTTGTGCATTAGTGTGGGCGTCCAAGAGGTTGAGGCAGTACATGTTATACTACACTACCTGGTTAATCTCTCGAATGGATCCATTGAAATACATATTTGATAGTCCTCATGTTTTGTTGAGAATGTCAAAATGGCAAGTGATGCTGTCTGAATTTGATATCAAATATGTGACTCAGAAGTCTATCAAGGGAAGTGCAATTGTTGATCATCTAGCTGAAAATCCTCTAGAGGATATACAGCCTATCATGCTTGAATTCCCCGATGGTGAGGTGTTAACAGTGGAAAAAGATGAGATAGAAGAGGAGAATGCATGGAAAATGTATTTTGATGGGGCTGTCAATATGAATGGATGTGGAATAGGAGCTGCAGTGGTATCACCAGTTGGGAAGCAGTACCCAGTCTCCATCAAATTAGACTTTGAATGCACCAACAATATTGCAGAATATGAAGCATGTGCAAATGGTTTGCAAGTGGCAATTGACTTGGGAATCAAAGAATTAAAAATCTTTGGAGACTCGGCACTCATAATCTACCAAGTTAATGGAGAATGGCGTACAAAAGATCCAAAATTGATACCATATCAGAAGTACTTGTCTCGATTAATTGAGCACTTTGACAATATATCGTTCTCCCACTTAACTCGAGACAATAATCAATTTGCAGATGCTTTGGCGACCTTGGCTGTGATGATTAAATTGGAGATCTACACTAATGTCCAACCTATTCATGTAGAGGTGCAAGATGAGCCGGTATATTGTAGCAATGTGGAGATTGAGCCAGATGGCCGGCCATGGTATCATGACATCAAACAGTACATCCAAAAAGGAGAATATCCGACTGGACCAAATGAAGTGCAAAGGAAAACAATTCGAAGATTGGCCGTGGCTTTTTTCCTAAATGGTGAAATCCTTTACAAGCGGAATCATGACACCATTCTCCTCAGATGTGTAGATGCTCATGAAGCTCGAATGATTATGACTGAGATACACGAAGGAATCTGTGGAACTCACGCTAATGGGCATATGATGGCACGCAAGATCCTAAGAAGTGGATATTATTGGTCTACCATGGAGAATGACTGTATCAGTTATGTTCGAAAGTGTCATAAATGTCAAACATATGCAAACCGAGTCAATGCTCCTCCAGTTCCATTACACAACATGGTATCTCCTTGGCCTTTCTCAATGTGGGGCATGGATGTCATCGGCCCAATTAATCCCAAGGCATCCAATTGTCATCGTTTCATTTTGGTTGCAATTGACTATTTCACAAAGTGGGTGGAGGCTGCTTCATATGCCAACATCACACAAAAGGTGTTTCTCAGATTCGTCAAAAAGGACATCATATGCAGATATGGGATTCCAGAAAGAATTATCACAGATAATGCTCCTAACCTCAATGGTTCCAAAGTTCAAAAGTTCTTTGAAACCTTCAAAATCAAGCATAATAATTCAGCTCCTTATAGACCTCAAATGAATGGTGCGGTCGAAGCTGCAAATAAGAATATCAAGAAAACTATCACCAAGATGGTGGTGAATTACAAAGACTGGCATGAAATACTGTCATATGCTTTGCACGCATATCGAACCAATATACGGTCAAGCACAAGAACAACTCCTTTCTCATTGGTATATGGAATGGAAGCTGTATCTCCCATAGAAGTGGAAATCCCGTCCTTAAGGGTTTTGATGGAAGCTAACTTGGAAGAATCTGAATGGGTGAAGGTTCGATATGAACAATTGAACATGATAGAAGAGAAAAGACTGGCGGCTATTTGTCATGGCCAGTTGTACCAAAGTAGAATGGCCAAGGCTTTTAATAAAAAAGTCTGTCCTAGAGATTTTTATCCAGGAGATTTGGTTTTGAAGAAAATTCTCCCTAATCAAGAGGATGCACGGGGCAAATGGGCTCCAAGTTATGAAGGTCCTTACATTGTCAAGCAAGCATTCTCAGGTGGGGCGTTGATTTTGCAAAATATGGATGGACATGAATTGCCCAAACCAATTAACACTGATGCAGTCAAAAGGTTTTATGCTTGAAAGGATGTTGAAAAAGCCCATTAGGTTGAAAACTCGAAAGAGCGACCTAAGCAAAAGTTAGGGTAAAATGAAAAAGGAAAAGATAAAAAAAAAAAAAGAAGGAAAAAAAGCTCGTTAGGTTGAAAACTCGAAAGAGCAGCCTAGGCAAAAATTAGAGCAAAAAGGTAAGCATCATCTCAAGCAACCTACACTGGGGTAGTTTTTAGTGTTGAATTTGTCCATTGAATCAAGCTGACCAAGACTAAAACTGGGGCAATTTTTGGAAAGAAAAGGTTTGAAGATATCATCAAAGATCATGGCTATGGTGTTCAACTTGCTGTAAGAAGTTGATTGATTGAGCCACAAAGAACTTACACTAGGGGCAAATTTTCATGTTTTTCACAATCTTGTCTTTCATTTTTATGATTGTTCCCACCTTTCAAATATTTTGTCATCCAATACACTAAGCAATAAAGACGTCTATTCAGCCAATCTTTTTGTTTCCTTATTAAATGCATATTTATTTATGATGTCTTGAGTAAACATAAATTTCAGTTTAAAGCTATACGACCTAATAATTCTTACAGCAATACATCCATGAATAGCATCACACCAAGGAAAATCAGAAGTTTTAGTCAAGCTTGGCAGAAAAGTAATCGTCATCCTCAAAAAAAAAAAAAAGGGGGAAAAGGGAAAGAAGTAAGCAAAGTTATAGAAGTAAAGAAAGTTTATGCCAAAAGGTCCAGCGCGTGAATTACGAGTTTGATCGGTTATAGTCTTCCTTGAGGCTTGCTTGATTTGGTTACGGTTAGTTTTTCTGAAATAAACTGAAAATTGATGACTTGTGCATATAATCTGAAAAAAAAAAAATAATGTGAAAATCATTGTTTTCCATGATTGCCACTTTTATTTTTATGTTTTCCATGATTGCAATTTACATTTCAGTCGGCCTCAGATTGCCAATTTACTTTCTAGTCGGCCTCAGATTGCTATTTACATTCCAGTCGGCCTCAGATTGCCAATTTACTTTCTTGTCGGCCTCAGATTGCCAAGTTACTTTCCTGTCGGCCTCAGATTGCCAATTTACATTCCTGTCGGCCTCAGATTGCCATTTATATTCCAATCGGTCTCAGATTGCCACTTTACTTTCCAGTCGGCCTCAGATTGCCATTTACTTTCCTGTCGGCCTCAGATTGCCATTTACTTTCCTGTCGGCCTTAGATTGCCACAATTTAATTTCATGTCGGCCTCAGATTGCCAATCTACTTTCCAGTCGGCCTCAGATTACCATTTACATTCCAGTTGGCCTCAGATTGCCAATTTACTTTCTTGTCGGCCTCAGATTGCCAAGTTACTTTCCTGTCGGCCTCAGATTGCCAATTTACACTCCTGTCAGCCTCAGATTGCCATTTACACTCCAGTCGGTCTCAGATTGCCACTTTACTTTCCAGTTGGCCTCATAGTGCCATTTACTTTCCTGTCGGCCTCATATTGCCACAATTTAATTTCATGTCGGCCTCAGATTGTCACCATTTAATTTTTCTCTCGACCTCAGACTGCCACTTTACTTTTTTATGTCGTCCTCAGATTGCCTTTGCTTTTAATTTCCTGTTATTGTTGACCCGTACCCAATTGGTCACAAGACTTCTTAATTTCATGTACATGTTGATCAGTATTCAATTGGTCACAACATTTTTAATTTCCTGTCGGCTTTTGCTTATACAGATGAATTTAATATTTCTTAGACCTTTTGGTTTCTGAACCACATTATTGTATTACATATTCTCACGTGAGTATTTATTTTCTTTTTCCATGTGAATTCAGTTTCTCTTTTTGTTTGCATTTCATGCATTGCCAACCAAAATCGATGTTCATATTCTTTACTCATTCCTTATGAAGACAATATGCGAAACTTGCGTTTTTCATATTCTCTTATAAGAAATGAGTAAAGAGGGGCAATTGTGAACACCTGATTTTGTCCGGCCCATAAAAATTAAAAAAAAAATGAAACGATGACAGATTTCCATCATTTAGCCCATTTATCAACCTGAATCAAGTTTAGACCATGTTTTTAGATTTATTTTGATTTTTGGTCGTGAGCATCACATTCAAGAGAGAGCCCAATTCAGTTGGAGTCAGCCCATTTCCTTTGTTAATGTTCTATTTTTAAAATTTTTTTTTTAAAAAAAGAGAGATCCAACACAGCCCAATCTATTTCCATTCAAAAAAAAAATAAAAAAAAATAAAAAATAAACCAAGAATAAAGGGACAAGAGAATGTCACGGACTCATGCCTATACATCCTTTGCCAATTACCCGTGAAGCAATAACAAAATTGGGATGAGGGAAAGTAGAAAAAAAAAATAAAAAGAAAAAGAACACAATGATGATGTTCTTCTCAACTTTGTGCAATGAGCCAGAATTCCTTTCGGTTCCAGAGCATGTGAAATGGGGAGCTAGCAGTCAACCCGTGAAATCATCAGAGAAATGGGAATATAAAAGAGATATCATCATCCATCATCTGGGGAGGAATTCAGTCAATCAAAAATTCAGTATTAACAAAAGGAAAGGAAACTCCCAGCAATATAACCCAATAATATCATCACAATACACAAAATTGGCCAGCAAAGAGAGTGGGAATACAAGGAAAAATCTGCAAAAAAAGAGCTGCAACAAATACCAGCGGTACAACCTAGTGGCAATAAAAAGGAAAGAATTAGGTAACAGCAAGAGCAATAATATCATCATAACATCAAAAATAAAAACTAAAAAAAGGGAAGAGACAGTGGCGGTCATCCTCTCCCATCACCACCGCAGCCATCAATTCCTTCCCCTGCCACGGCATGTACTTCCCCTCTATCCCCATTGGCGTACCAACCTTTATCCATCGCACCCCAGAGCTCCACCATCAGCCACAACCTCTGCCCCCCTCCCGCCGTCGAGCCTGCAAGGTCTGCTGATACTTCGCCCAACCACCGCACTCAGCGCCCTCCGTCGAACCGCCCAGCACTTCCTTTCTGCCCTCCAGCTACCACCAGCCCCTTCACGCGAAATCACCAGCTGCAAAACCCAAGATCGTACAGCCTCCCAACAGCGTGCACTTCCCCCTTCACACCTCCTCCGTGAAGCTGCGGATCTCGGCCTCCATGCGCAGCGGCGATGGCAGATTCCGTCGCTACCCAGCTCTTCTTTCTCGTGGTAATCTTGGCCGCGAGAGTTCCCTTCCTTGCCGCCATAGCCATCTCTCTCTCTTCCCTTTCCTTTGCGTGCGGCTACTCCATATCTCCCTCTCCCTTGTGTGTGCCTGTGTCTGTGTATGTGTGTTAGTGAGAGAGAGATTTGTGTGTGTGTGTGTGTGTTAGTGAGAGAGATATTTGTGTATGTGTGTGAGAAAGAATCATGTGTGTGTACCCGTGTGTGTGTGCGTGTGTATTAGGGGGGAATGGGTTAAGGGAATTAGTTTTTATTTATTTATTTATATATTTTTGGTAATGTTATTATTATTATTATTATTTTTGTTGGATCAGGTTTTGAATTTATTTATTTGGACTTTGGAGTGTTTGAGAATTCATTTGTATTAAAAACCGTTATTAAGCTTTAAAGGGCCACAGATTAAAAATAACATGGGTTGTGGGCCTTTTGTCATTTTTTTCAAACAAAAAAACTCTTGGGGGTAAAACTTGTAATCTGTTTAGATTTTGGTATTCTAAAAAATAAAAAGTGTCTCAGGTGTGTCAATTTCAATGGGTTTGGACTTTGATTTTACTTATTTATATGATGTTTAGGATTATAGTTTAGAGTATGGGTTGTCTTACTATTATTATTATTATGTACACTTACACTTTTAAGGGTGAGGAATGAAAAAGTCATATATTCTGATTAGTTGGGATGTGCATAGGCACATAATATTTTTATTTTTATTATGTGAAAAAATCTTTGTTTTAAATAGACTAGCATTTAGGTCACACTTCTTTCACAATCTTTCAACCATTTTTCGTTTATGTGTTAATAAAATTTGGTTCTAAAATTTGTTCATAGGTATTTATTTATTTATTTATATTTTCTTTATATCTTCATTTTTATGTATTAATAAAAATTAATCACTATTTTTTAATTAATTTAGCCGTGACGGCTTGTTAATTCTAAATTCAAAGAACATTTTAGCTGTGACAGCTTAATATTCTAAAAATTATTAAAAAAATAAAAATAAAAATAAAAATCAATTAACACATTCTTCTTTCTATTTTTATTTATTTCCTTTTAACTAAAATCCATCCAATATAGAATTATTTTTTACAGAACTACGTGACTTTAAATTCCTCATCGCACTAGAGGATACGTAGGAGCAGGTGATTCCTGTCAAGTCAAAATTAGATTTTATTATATTATTTTATTTTATTTTATTTTATTTTTGACCTGTAAATATTTATTATTATTTTTATTTATTTATAAATATTTGTCATTCTTTTATTGTTATGCATTATTTTTAACTTAAGCAAATAATCAAATTGTTTTAAATGAGGATGTTAATTTAGCCGAGACGGCTTATTAACTGAATATTTTGGACATCTAAGTTGTGACAGCTTAATGTTTCAAATTTTCAAGCTAAAATTAAATTTTATGATATTATTTTATTCTATTTTGCATGTAAATATTTTTATTCATTATTATTATTATTATTATTGTAAACATTTATTTATTTATTTTTTATTATTATTATTATTATTATTATTATTATTATTATTATCCTCCTCTTTCTTTATCATCTTAATTTAAGTTAATCATTGAAATGTATATATTTTATTTCAAATAAAGATGTTAATTTAGTCGCGACGGCTTATTAACTCAATATTACGGATACCTGTGCCGTGATAGTTTGGTACTCCGAAATTTTCTTATTCTAAGAAATATTTTCTTTTATAATTTTCTTAAAATAAAAGTGTAAATAAATATTTTGAAAAGGTTATTAACAATTTGCACAATTAATTAAGGTACCGTCTAAAGACGGGTGTATTAGGGGTGTTGTAGGATTAAGTTCCTACCCTTCCCTAAGCATAACTGACTCCCGAATTCAGATCTGGTTTCAAAGATCATTTCTTTTAAATAACATGGTTTTTTCCATGTTTTTCCAATTTAATAAAACTTGGTGGCGACTCCATTTTAAACAAAAAACTCTTTTTCGCCGTCCCGTCGTGATCCCGGTTGCGACAATGATGGATGAAAATACTTGCTCTTGCAAAGAAAAGAGAAGAAAGTAAAGGTTTAACCAAGAAGAGAAGAAAAGGAAAGAGAGATGTTTTGGTTGTTTTATTGGTAGAGGGTGAAGGTTAAGTGTTTGAGGTGAGGTTTGTGGTGAGGTTGTGTTTGTTTAAAGCATAGAGTCTTTTTGATGAAGGAGGAGAAAAGTGTTTGAGGTAGAGAAAATAGAGAGATTTTTTGCACAAATTTGATGCTCAAGTTGTGAAAAAAAAGTGAGTGAAGAGAACGAGTGTGTGAATGAGTGTTTGAGTGTGTATGCTCTCTAAAAAAAACAAAGTGAGAAAGTGTTTGGGGAGGGGACAATAGCTAGGGATGGCAATCAGGTGTATTTGGGTGGATTTTAGCTTGATCACCCCGACCTAGCTCTTATCTAATTAACACTAGTCTCAACCTACACTCACCCCACATACTTCTTGTCATGACTAATAGGAATATGTGATTTCCTGTCATAAAAACATTAGCAATAGGTTCCCCTCTTTATCTTTGAGCCAAAGATAGCGACCTTCCATGACCATTTGCAATCATTCTCCATAAGTTGCTTGATACTTAAAATGTTGTTTTTTTATCTTTGGGATGCAGTAAACATTGGGAAGAATCTTGTGGCTTCCATTCTTCGGCTCAAACAGACTCGTCCCTTTACCTTTAATCTCTGCTTTTGATTCATCACCAAAACCCACATGGCCTGTCATGTTAGTTTCAAGTACTACAAATTTACTTCTGTCACCTGTCATATGGTTGCTACTCCCTTGTTAAGATACCATGTACTATTTTTGAAATTTTGATCTTCCTTAAGCATGAAAAATAATGTTGTTTCTTCAATATCTTCATTGTGCACAACAAGTTTATTCTCTTTTTCTTTTGGTGTATGACACTCCCAAGAATAATGATCATTCTTTCCACATGAATAGCATTCAACGTGTCTTTTATCAACAATTCTTTCTTTTCCATGACCTCGAGAAATATTTTGATTTGTTCTCTCTAGAGAATAATATTTCTCATCTCTTCTTTTTCCCAACCATTTCCTTATCCATGTCCTTGACCTTGTCCTTGTCTTCCACTTTCACTAGCTTCTCCTTTTACATTCCATGAAAGTTTTGCCTGCAAGACATGCTCCACACGTTCTTGCTTACCTTTGTCCATTCTTTCTTCATTCGCCTGTAAGGAACCATTTGACTGATGAATGAGCATTCTCTCCATGTCTTTGGATTCTTCAATGGCTACCACCACATGGTTGAACTCTAAGTTGAAAGCATGCAAACATCTTCCAACTTTTCTCCTAGCTTTTTCATTTGGTGCACTACCACCAAAACTCTGGTGAAATAATCTAAAATAGATTATGTCTCTTTCATCATTAGAGATTCAAACTCAGCCCTTAGAGTTTGAAGATGCACCTTCTTCACCTTTTCAACTCCTATAACAAAATTTTGAAGGGTATCCCAAGCTTTCTTGGAATTGGTTTTATCATAAATCTTCTCAAATATCTCATCATATAAGCCTTGATGAATAATAGAAAGTGCACATGGATCATTCTTTTTCATATTCTCTAAATCCTCATTTTGATCTTTGGTCAGCTTCTCCACATTGACTGGTTCTACGTATCTTTTCTCAACAATCTCGCAAAGTTCTTAAGAACTAAGTATAGCCTTCATTCGAGCTACCCAATTGTCATAATTGAGCCCAATAGTTATAAGTATTGAAACAAAATGGTGGTTCATTTTGAAGACCTCTTTGTAATGAGCTCGGATATCACTCTATTGGAAATACAAGAATGTACACACACAAACACACGCAAAGGAAGAAGAAAAATATAGGAAGAAACTACAAGCTCTATATTTAATTTATGTTTACATGCTTTTTGTCCCTTAGATAAAATAAACACAATAGGAGACCTTATATACTTAGATAAAGCATTCTAAATTTACCATCTCCAAATAATTATGATTTTAATTAATAATAAAAATAACTAAACTCATCAATATTACTCGTTGTAACTGTGATTACATAACACCATTCAATTTCTATCATTAATTTATTATCAATTTTACTTTTTCAACAAAACCATGATTTGTTTCTTTCTTTTTGTAGTATAAGAAATATATATCATTTAAACTTGTCCACTTTCAACGGTGAAATAAAATTTCTGAACCTGTGAATAAGAAATCAAAGAAAAATAGACAGAAGCCGAGAGAGACTCAGAGAGATACATAAAGAAGTGAACGAAGAATTTCAAAGTTGAAACTTATTGATGTGTTTACAATTACATCATCTTGTACATCTGTTACCTGGGACTAAACCAATAATAATCTTCCTTCTCCACATTATTCCTTCTGTTATACACAATATATGCTACATACAATTCAACTAATCTTTATTCTTCTGTTGACTTTTTAAATGACTACTATGCTCTTGATGAAAGGACCCTTCGATTATTTCACCAACCTATCTATTCCCGCAAGTTGACACAAAGTGCTTCATAAGGAAATCACAGGAGAGCACAAACAATGCAACAAATTCCTGGCCACTCTATACACATACTGCAATTTTCACTGCAGAACTATGCCTAAACACAATTGGATTAATACTCGATGGCGATTGGTGTGTACAATTTGTGAAAGCTGAAAAGAAACGATTGGTAACAAGATATAACAAACAAAACGGGTTGGTGTTTGTGTATATATTTGGAGGAAGTGATGAATGTGGGGAAAAATTGGGTCGCCTTGTATATATCTCTATATGTGTATGTATGAGAGGGAAAGAAACAAAGATAGGTTGAGAGAGAGAGAGAGAGAGAGAGAGAGAGAGGAGAGAAAGGAAAGAGGAAAAGGAATTGCAAAGGAGGACACTTATTCAACTTGGAAATCAAGGAAAGGAAAAGAGGATATATCTTGCATCAAACCCTCCAAATCCCATTCTCCTAATTTTAAGTTTTCCCTATGCTGCCCAATATGATTTCCAAACCCAAACAGGTCCTCCACTACTTTGGAGCCCTGATCAATCTGATGATCAGTGTTGTTGAAGCAACTATTATTGAAGTGGTTGCTATGGCTTTTCACATCAACTGGGGTACTATAGTCCTCAATATTGCTCCTACTCTCCAGTGGATGAAGGGACAAGTCTCTTTCTAACCCAATTTTATTAGGCTCCAACATACCATAATTTCCGTGATTCGCATCTACCATACCAATGTGGGTCAAGCATGCAGGAATTTGATCAGGGAAACCTACTAAAACACTCATGTCATGTTGATTATTTTTATTATTTATCAACATAGGAAAAGGGTCATATTGGTCAGCAAAAACCATTGCTTGCATGGATGATATTGATGAAGTTGATGAAGAGGAGTCCATGCACATGGCCATGAGGTCATGCTCATTGATGGGCATGATCCCTCCCATAACATCTGTAGGCTGATCTGATGAGTCACTATTGTTTGGTGATGGAGTTGAAGTGCCAATTTTCAACCTTTTCTTCAATGTGGAGTTCCAAAAATTCTTTATCTCATTGTCTGTGCGTCCCGGGAGACGTGTTGCAATTTGAGACCACCTGAGATTTACAAAAATGGAAGAGATTATAGAGGACAGAAAGTTAATACCACCCCAGAATATGTGTACAATATGTCATACACAACACAAAGCTCTAATATATAAAGGGAGTGTTCCTTGAACATAAATTTTGGCACATAATTAAGATAACACTTAGATATCTAGTTTTAATGTCAAAAAACATTTCTCTGTTTAATAATCTTTTATTTAGCAAATAATTCCTAAGCCTACCACTATATTGAATTTTTTTTAATATATTATAAGCCATCCTTCAGTAAAAAGCTAGACTTGCTAGCTAGGTAAAGAGTAAAGACCGAGACACGCTTTTAGGTATCACCGTTTTGTCTAACCCTATATGCACAGCCCTGCCCAATAAATTAAATTTCTCAATAAATGTGCCAAATAATTATGTCTACAAATTTAAAATCGCAAAATTATCAACTTTCGAAGTAAGGATAACTAAAATAAATTAAAGAAAAATAATTAGTTTGTGCGAGGATCAATCCTTGTTTGTGACTAAATTAAAGATGAATTTCAAACATGTTAGCATTATCTGTGAATATACATTGCCAGTTTGCCACTGAAAATATTTTATTTTTGGGAATATAATCTTTGAATATCCTTATATTGATTCTGAAGTGCATGGTTCTGATTAAAAAAAATTCTGTCATGGATACATCGCAAAACAATGTCATAAAAGGAAAGGAAAATGTCACAGTTTAACAGACCCTCCCACCTTAGCATTTTTTTTTGGTTCATGCCTATTCATACTTAATTAGGAATCACCCTATACTCTAGACATGAACCAATCCTCATTGCCATTGCATCCATTCTTCTCTTCTTCATATAAAAGACATTATTTTTCACCCTTTTGGGTTTTAGTCCTCTTGTTCAGGCTGATAGTAGATCATATATGAATAGGTCAAATTTGATATCGGTAAGAAGTTAAGCCAAGGCAAGGAAGGAAATAAATCTAGAGTTGAAAAGGAGGAGTACTAGAGTACCTGTTGCCAAGAATGGAATGCAAATGAATGATGAGATCTTCCTCTTGGGGAGAGAATGCACCACGCTTGAGGTCAGGTCTCAAGTAATTAATCCAACGAAGGCGGCAACTCTTTCCACACCTTTGGAGGCCAGCATTCCTAGCAATGTCACTCCAACAACCTTGTCCATTGGTCAGCATGTATCTTATCAGCTTCTCATCTTCCTCAGGTGACCACAAACCCTTCCTTAGCTTGTTCTTAATAACAATGTTGTTGTTGTTGCTATTGTTCATTTTGTTGTTCTCTTTGCCCATCAGATCAGGTTTCCTCATAGTTAGTGCTGAAGGGATATATGAATATGGTATCCAATAAGGGAATTGCTTTTTTAAGGCCTTTTGCCCTTTTGAGTGCGTTTGTGTGATGGAGAGATCTAAGAGAAAGCTATATAGGTGGATTATATTTTTTGTAAGAGGGCATAAAGAGAAGGCTTCATAGGGTGGAAATGGTGATGATGATACTGATGGCTGTGGGTTTGCTTAAAAAATATGAATATGAATATGCATTAGAGAGAGAAAAAAGAAGAGGGGATTTTTTGTTTGTTGGTTGATGGGTTGAGTGGAAAACGGATTGGAGGGGGACCTCCCCCAACACAAAAAAGAGAGAGTGATCAGAGAGACAGAGAGGGATGGTTGGTCTTCTTGTCTTTGACTCAATTCTTGTCTTTTTCGATGTATTTTACTTCACTCACAAGGTAGTCATCATCTTTTATTGTATGAAACAGAAACAATTTTGCTTCCACTTCACATAATACCCTCTCTCTTTCTCTCTCTCTATAGGTTTTAGACTTCAAACTCACGTGTGTTGAGACTAGAGAGAGGAATGATGACTATGCTACTTTGGAATTTTAATTTAGTGGCAAAGCGTTACACTCTTGACAATTGCTTTGTTAATTTTTTTATGTTCATTTTGTTATGATTGTGTGTAGGTTACACTCTTTGCATGAGTTTCATAAGGGCTAACCACTTTCATTGGCATATTTTCTGAAGCCAATCTCCAAACTAAGTAATGTCCTTTGTTTCTTTTCGTGGCATAATTCTATCACTGCTATACATTAGAGATTACGGGTCTAATTTTTTGTCAAAGACGCAACAGAAAACATGACGAACAAGATTTAATACTTTCTTAGTAATACTTTTTAGTAGTAAAGTACAAAAGCTTTCACTTTAGATCTGCAGAATTTGATTACTTATGAATAATTCTTACAGATAAAGGTTGGTTGCAGGCCATAACACTGAAGAGTTAATTAATTACATCAATTAGATAGGATTGTCATGCTTTATTTCTTGGCAAGAACAAAAGAAGAAAAATGATTGGCCTTGTTCTTATGCAACTTAAGATAACTAATTTGTATGGTTAAAATTTGGTTCTTTTTTACTTAGTGTTCCATCTATGACAGGGACTTCTGCTTGCTATTAAAGAACTATACGTGTATTTCTTATCCATAATAACTACTATACTGCATATATCTCTCTTATTCCCTGCCCTTTATTTTGTTTTCTCAAAATCAATACTTTATTTATTTATTTATTTTTTTGGTAACACCCTTGTTTTAGATTTCTCTGTCAATATCCTTTAATAGTTCACATGCGTTGCAAAATGGTGACAAAAAAGTTCTGATATAGCAGTAAATACCAGGAACTCTCTTTAAACATTAAGTATTCTGCTTTCATCTAAATTGAACTTGATTTTACCACATAGGAATTCTGATCTAAAACTTTATTAAAATTATAATCATTAGCAAGATTCGTTCCATAAAATTATTTTCAACTCCACATTTGAAATTATGGACACACATATCCATCCTTTTCTTCCTGGCTGTAAAGGTATATGTATCTCAGGGTCATTCCCTTTCCTTACCTAATCACACTTCTGACATGCCACTTATTTTTTCCATAGAAAATTTTCATGAATCATAGAAAAAATAAGTAAATCCTATTCATCTGCATTGTCATCAATCTCAGTCACTGTCCAATCCAAAATCAAATAGATATATACATGGGGGAGTCCATGTCAGTTCCAAAATATTGCAAGGGCAGTATAGTTATTCATATCCACAACCTATATTATGATAGAGATATGCACATTCTTCTGAGAAAAAGTGAAGCAGAAACCTCTCAAGCTACTCCAATGTTTCAAAAGCATCACTCTTTCTTTCTACAGCTGTCCTGGTATGAAGAGGGACAAGGCAAAAATAATACAAAAAAAGTCTCATGAGGGTCTGCCAAGCAACATTCTACTTTGTTACAAAGACAAGAAAAAACAACTCACCTGGGGATTATGTGTTACACCTTGTACTACATTGTAAGAAAATGTTAGTACAATGCAGAGGCCCGAAAAGTTGTCCTACTTTAAAACGAAATCATCAGCAAAAAGGGGTGAATGTGCTGAAAATAGAAGAAATATGCACAATAGAGGTTGAGGCTCAGCAATTTTTAGACTGAAAAAAAGCCGTGAAAAAGCAATGGTACGGAATCTAACTGCTCTTTTCCTCCATTTTGTCCCTTTTTGCTTTTATTTGTAAATTTGTGGATTCAATCATCAGAGGGGCCATAAGAAACAACTACACATAGAAAAAGAGGTTCATCACTAAACTTTAGGTATCCAATTTCTCATGGGCACAAAGTGACCAAGGAAGAGTTCTTCTCTTTTTCCTTTCTCCTTTTACACAAACGGCTCTTATGGATGAATCAGTAGCAGTTAAATGCTTCTTGTTGCAAAAATTCTCCAAATAGTTAGCTCCCAAATAAATTACTATTCATTTTATAATGATCCGGTATTCTTCTCCTGAACCTTAATTATGTAGACGCAGACCATTAAATCAGGTAACAAGTTCAGCATATAAAGCATCATGTTTAATCTGTTTGGCACTGTGCTTTTTAACATAAACATATCTTTGAATACTTTTGTCCTTTTTGGCAAATAGCTGGATCAATTGAAAGACCTCGTGACAAAATTAGGTCTTCTCTTCCATGATCAGGTTGATTATGCATAATCATAACTTATCATGGAAGACATATCATGGATGCTTTCCAACTGGGTTTGACATATATGCTCTCCTAATTAAGAAAAAAAAATTTTAATTTTCTTCTGATGAATAAATAAACAGAGTATACCCTTAATTCAGATCTCCCAATATTTGTGAAACATCGATTTGGTGGCTAAAAGATTGGTGACATTAAAGTGAGTCTTTATCTGATAAATTGTAGCCATCAAATGACATCAATTTTTAGCATGTTTGTTTTAAATTGATTCAAATGCAAACGGAAGTTTGAAGCAGAAAAGAGGTTCATATTTCCTTCTACAAATGATCGGATCTTGAAAAAGTGCAAGCATCCGTTGATGATATCGAGTAAAATGTACACAGATCAGAATATCATATTATTAATCATACTAAATACAAAATTTTAAATTATTTTACATAAAATTTATTTAAAGTTATCAGAGATACAATCGTCTTAGTGATTAGTTGAGATATATAGTAAAATTAGTAAAGTAAAACCTTAAATTAGTCCTTCAAAAATTTGTTTGACATCAACTTCAAAAAATTTGTGACATTATTCCGGTTCTTAAAAATTTTATTTTTCATTTCAATTTGTGTCATGGAAGATAATATTTGAACTAGATTAATGTTACACATCTTTTGAGGACTAAATTGATATCTTACAACTTTTTTTATTATTAATTTGGGGCTTTAATTTAATTTGCTAGATATTAGCTAGTTGTGTTAGTTACTTCACTGTTTCGGATATAAACCACACAATTGGCTTTATGCAGTCATCCCAATTTTCTTTGCTATGCCAACACGATACCAAAATGAGAATTTATCGGGGAAAATATCATTTGCTCGACCAATAATAATTCTAGAAAATTCAAACTATCTTCTGCATTATGTATTTACAAGAAATATATGTTAAAAGAGTATTTAAAGAAGAAAATGAATGCAGAATGAGGTAATTACAAGAGCTTGAATGAGAAAATGAATTCTCGTTCTTGATCTGAATGCTCAATAGTGAAGGCACTATGTACAAGTTGAGTCTCTCCTATTCCTATTAGCAACCAAGGACAAGTGAGTGTTCTAACTAATTATACATATACATCAAGAAATTGGTTGAACTTCGGGCCCGCGTGGTGACACCGATATTCAGCATGGCCAGCTTGGATTTAATTTCACAAAATGAGCCTAGAACAAGAGGCTTGGTTACCAAGTCTGCAAGCTGTCCCTTTGTTGAAACTGGAAGCAAATGTACTATCCCACTATGAAATTTGTCACGCACAATATGCCAATAAATCTTCATTATGTTGTGTCCATTTTTTAAACACGGGCCTGGCTGCAATGTAAACCCGGGATTGGTTGTCAGAGCAGATGGCCACAAGGTTGCTGCTTCAATGTGATATATCTAATTAAATAAATAAGAAAAATATTATGTCTATATAATTTGTTTATATTGTGTTATTCATATCTAATTCACTATTGAATGGGTCGTGAAACTACTTTAATGGAGTCCATATTTCATTCAATAGAGTGAAATATATGAATTGGCATCGTGTGTAAGAAAAGCTATGTCCACATAACACAATAAATAATTAACTCGAGCTCATAGTTTTAAACAAGATAGCGCTATATGTGGTTCATCCCTTGGGGAACCCAGGCCAGCCCTTCTTGAAAATCGAAGGGCTTAAGGACATGGAAGAATAAGTCACAAAGGATGTGTCATGAGTGCATACCTGTACTATAGGGTCATTTGTTAGCCAACGTACTCCGACGAAACCATGGCACAATATATAGAAGAAAAATATTATTTGTACTTAAAGTATATAGAATATCATATCGACTTACCCTCTATTCATTATTGCATGAGATATGAATTTTAGTTGAAAAGTGTTCACACCTCATTTAATAGTAAATGAAATGTAAGTCAGCACGATATTATACATAAAATAAATATAAATAACACAACTCTTTATCAAATCCATGTCATGAAATTTTAGATAGATGTCCAACGAACAACCCATGGCAGGATGTTGTTAACAAAAGAATTAACTTGCTCAAACATTGTCAACTAGTTGAAAGGTATTTACATCTCATTTAATGGTAAATGAAGTCTAAGTCAATATAATATTATATACAAAATAAGTATAAATAACACAACCCTTTATCAAATCTATGTCATGAAAACTTAGGTAGACGTCCAACGAACAACCCATGGCAGGATGTTGTTAACAAAAGAATTAACTTCCTCAAATATTGTCAAATATAAGGGAGCATTTGTTTCAAGGTTTGAAATTATGCTTCTTTTTTTATATATAATGAAAAGTTTAGGTGGGTTAGGCACCAGACATCCCACCAAAGCTAAGGCACAGCCCTTGGGGCTCGATTGAGCACTTACAAGGGTTCTTATGTGATTATCCACCAACAAAGGCCTCACAGCAACAAGGAGGATTCAAACTTGCGCCCTTTTGGGGTACGTCATGATCCTTTATCATATGTGCCACGCTTCGTTGGCTTTGAAATTACATTTCCAAAAATCGCATTCCGAAGAGTAATATTTCTTGAAATATTATTCTCCGATATTTTAAATAAATTGTTTGTTTAGTATTAAATATTTCCAGAATTATTTATTGAGATTCGTAGGAATAAATTTAAAACTTATTTGTTTTGTAATATATTCTCATGGGAATATATATCATAATTTCCACAATACCCCAAACATATTTATTATTATTATTATTATTATTATTATTATTATTATTATAAATAAACAATTAATTTTTGAAAATTTGTTCATCATATCCAAATCTAATAACTAAATAAAATGCTAAAAAATAATAATAACTATGTCCAAAGAAAATAACACTTCTAAAAAAAAGAAAAAATAAACAATCATAAATTCAAAAATATTTTTCAATCAAAATAAAACTAACAATCAATTTTTTAAAATTTATTCATTTCATCCAAATCTAATAATTAAATAAAATACTAAAAAAATAACAGTTATATCTTACACTTCCAAAATAAATAAATAAATAAATAACTCTAAATTCAATTTTTTTTTTATCTGTATAAAATTAACAATCAATTTTTTAAAATGCGGGTAAATGAAAATTGTTGATGAAAAGTCAAATAATTGAGAGATAATGGGATATATATTTTCGTATTTCTGCTTAATAATTAGCATTTTCAAGTCATGGGAATTTCTTATTACCACTTTTCATGGTGGGAATGAAATCTCACTAAATCATGGGAAAATATTTTTCTAGAGAATAATTAATGCTTGGAAATAAGTTTGCAAAACTTGTAATAAATATAAGAATATATTATTCTCAAATAGTTATTCCCAATAGTAAACAAATGCCCCATAAGAATTAAGCTGCCTGTAGGCTTTTTTTTTTTTTTTCCTTCACAACACTATTATGATAAAAAAAAAAAGAAACAAAACAAATATTTAAGGGATAAAAATGTAGTTTTTCTCATTATTATTAGGGAAAATTTCATTATACCCCAAAAATTTTAAGTCGTGCACCTTACCCTTAAAACTTAAAAATTATACAAATCGGTCTCCTAACATTTCTTAGCTATGCAAATGGTCTTTCTATTAACTTCAATCTATTGTAAACATAAAAACAGGTGTTAATCAAAATTTAGGCAATCAAGTTATACATTATTTGTTACTTTAAGGGATCTGGTTGCTCCTGATCTAAAACTTGAGGAAGTATATTGTACTTATTTTTATTAACAACAATACAAAAAAAAAATTAACAGAAGAGCTAAAATGCACATTCAAGAAATATCAGGGATCTATTTGTACATTTTTAATATTTTGGGGATAAAGTGTAAAAAACTTATAATTCATAGAGATAAAATGCAGTTTTCCCTTATTATTTGTATAAATATTATTTAATTTGAACTAATTATTTGTTACATTTTTCAATAAATTTACTTTAATATTATATGAACAAAAAAGATTAAGACAAAGAAATATTTCACACATCAAACTAAAAGCTAATCAAGTCTGACGCTATACATCAAGACTTGATTCAGTTATGTTGGATTTTAATATACAAAGTTTAATGCACGAACAAATGCAATAGGGGAAGCGCAAACCTTGGCGCGACTAAATTTTTCGAAGAACCGTACATACATACATGAGGATGAGTCCATTGACACGTTGCACCTTCAATAACTTTTTACAGAACATAGTTCTTATGAATCTATCCACTGTATTATAACGGCATATTATATAGACTACTTGTGCTAAATTTTAAACAAATTGAACTTCTATAAGAATGTGATCAAATAGTTCTTATAAGTGCACAACTAAAAAGTATCTATTATGTTGATTTATATGTATATCAAAAGTATATTAAACAATTTTGAATCTTTCTATACTACTAATAATTCAAACTCATTTCAAATAAAGTTTTGTCACAATGCTTGTAGACTAATTTAGGACTCAATTCTCATAAGTTTAACGGTTGATAATTTTACAAAAATCATAACCATAAATATTATATATCATCATAATGTCATTGAAAATTATCAACATTTAATAGAAGAATTGCATTGCAACTATTAAAGAATAAATTTTTAAATACTTCCTTGCAATTCAAATTTAACATTCCATATTTGTTTAATTTCATGATTGTAATCAGCTTCACATGTACTAAATTATTATACTAAAAAAATGTAATTTCTATATTTGTGAACAACTATTAAATTCTAATTACATAAATATTGGATTATTTTAATGTGAGATATGATTGGCATACTAGTGAATTATGGTTAAAACATTTTAATCAATATATATTTAATTTTTCTCTCTTTTTAACCTCAAACTCACATATTCCTACTCACTTTATTTGTCTCTCTTTGGTTTTTCTGTTCTTTTTTTTTTTTTTTCAATTTTTCCACTCTCTTTCTATTACCATCATCCTCTTCATTTTTTTCACTCTTCTTCTTCCTCTCTTTTGCATTATTCTTCTGTTGTCTATGTTATTCTTCTACATTTATATCTGAAATGTATTTTTTATTTCTTTAATTGCAATCATTTTAGTTTGACTTTACTTTTTATTTAACAAATATTTATTGTTTTAGATGCAACTAAATCATTTCACATTTGCATATCACTTAGTTTTTATTTTTGTCTTATTCATTGTGAGTGGTTGCTATTTGCAAATGATTTGTCATGGCTATATATATTGAGTTTTAAAAGTATTGTAATCTCTTTTTTTTTAAATTGTTGTGATTATCTTTAATGTTGATATGTGAGCTTTTACTAATATGAGAACCTTTCTTTTTTTTTCCCGATCAAAAGAGGGCGTCATTTGACTAAGAGCATCCTCTTGAAGAATATGCCTTTATAGAAGGATAAACATCATGATTTCTTGTTATGTTTGCTTCATCTGTCATCATATTTTTGTTTTTCCATTTTTATAGCTTCTCACTCTTGCAGTTTGTTACCAACTATGAAGGCTGCAGCAGAAGCTGACACAAGGAAGGATGAAGGATAGTTAGTTAGGATTTGTTAGAGTAAAAAACTGAAAGTTTGTTACGTTGTTATCTAGCTGGAAGTTAGTTAATCCAGTTAGCTAGTTCAGTTCTAGCATGATAGCTCACCCTAAACACGGTGTATATAAATCACCACAAGTTGTACAATTAACTCAGATTATTCATTCATGCAATAACACTCTCAAGTTCATCGCTCATTCTCTCTTCTTCGTTGAGCACTCTTGCTCTCGTGTGTCTAGTTGATACCATTTTAATATGGTATCAGAGCTCTCATAAGAGGGCTCTGCTACGCGTGCACTCTATCCATGGCGACTCACGAATCGTCACCTGTGTTGGAGGATCAACACACCTCCACGGCTAATCAACATTCTTCTCCTTCTTCGCAAATACCAGTAGGGAATCAACCACCGGTGAATCAAGTTCATCAACAAATTCCGATTCAGCACCAATTTCCATTTGGTAATTCTTTCCAGATGCATAATCAACAAATACCATTCTTCTCACAAGTTCCTACGATCAGTTACAACCCCATGGCTGATCCCCTAAGCCCCTATTTCCTCCATCCTAGTGAAAATCCAGGTACACCATTAATCTCCTTGACTCTAACTGCTCAAAACTATGGCATGTGGTCTATGGCTATGAGAATAGCCTTAAAATCCAAGAACAAACTGCCTTTCATTGATGGCACATTGCCAAAACCAAGTACAAATGATCCTTCATTTTTCTTTTGGGATAGATATAACACCTTCATTATTTCTTGGATTCATCTTTCTTTGAGTACTGAAATATTGCAAAGTGTTGTTTGGATTGAGTTTGCCTATGATTTGTGGAGAGATCTGAAAAGAAGATACTACCAAGCTTATGTATATCGCATAGCTAACCTACAAGAACAGATTTTCATCATCAAGCAAGGTGATCTGAGTATCACAGCCTACTTTACCAAGCTGAAATCGGTTTGGGAGGAGTTAGATAGCTTTAGACCAATTCCAGGCTGCCCTTGCATGAGTCAATGCACCTGTGGTCTTGGGGTTATCAAAGCGTACAAGAACTGTGATTATGTAGTAAGATTTCTTCGAGGCCTCAATGAGCAGTACTCCCAAGTGCGATCACAAATTATGCTTATGAAGCCAATGCCCGAGATTGATGAAGTTGTTTCTCTCTTGACTCAACAAGAAAGACAATTCCTCAATGATCCCATTGAATCCAAGATATTGACAAGTACAACTACTTCCAATTTTAACAGCAATTCCTCATTTCGAGGGAGAGGAAGAGCGAGAAATCAGCCTTTTAATATTGGTGGCAGAACCAGTACTAATGGGAGAGGTAGTCTTGGTGGCCGAGGCAACTATGGTGGAAGAGGACAATTCTTGAAAATTTGTTCTCACTGTGGAAAAACTGGGCATCTAATAGACTCATGCTATCAAAAACATGGGTTTCCTCCTTATCTACAACCTAGCCAAGGCACCTTTAACCATGTGCTCACTGATGCTGATCATGTAGAAGTCAGTGATAATTCTCTCAGCCAACAGGAAGTTGCAGCAAGCTCTGAGGTCACGTTTAGTCCAGAGCAGAAGCAAGCTATACTAGCATTGCTCCAACAACAAGGGTCACATTCCTCTTCTATGGTCAACCAAGCCTCCACCAGCCAACCTACTAAACCTACCATATCAGGTACATCCCAAATCTTTACATACTCATCACATGTTCTTTCATTCTCATGTCCAACATCAGACACCTGGATCATAGATTCAGGTGCCATTGATCATGCGAGTCCTTTTCTATATCTTTTCCAAAATTTTCAAAAAATAAAACCAGTACAAGTTAAGTTACCTGATGGCATGTTTAGCACCATTGACATTTCAGGAACAATCATTTTTTCCAAAGAACTCTATCTCACTAATGTTCTTTTCATACCTTCATTTGGTTTCAACTTGATCTCTGTCTCCAAACTAACCAATTCCCTAAATTGTGAATTACAATTCAATGATGTTTGTTACAAGATTTGGGACTGCCTTACCTCGAGGATGATTGGTTCAACTAATGTCAAGGAAGGCTTGTATGCAATGAATAAATCTGCACAAACAAACTCAATAAAGCTACCAACACAGATTTTTAGTACACATACAGTTACAGACTCCTCTCTTTGGCACTTTAGACTAGGTCACCTTTCAGATAGTAAACTCAATGTACTGAAAAGTTACTTTCCTTTTATACATGGTTCCATAGAAAGCACACCTTGTGATAGTTGTCAGTTAGCTAAACAAAAGAGGTTACCATATGTTGTAAGTCATTCAAAATCAAATAAAATCTTTGATATTGTCCACATGGACATTTGGGGTCCCATATCTACACTATCCACTGCTGGTCACAAGTATTTTCTGACAATTGTTGATGACAAATCCAGGTTCACTTGGGTCTATTTCATGAAAACAAAGTTTGAAACCTCTACTCTTATGTTGTCCTTTGTGAATCTTGTCAGTACCCAATTTAACATAGCAATAAAGAAAGCCAGAACAGATAATGGTGCAGAATTTAAACTCACATCCTTTTATAATTCCAAAGGGATAATACACCAAACTAGTTGTGTCGAAACCCCCAACAAAATGGCATCGTTGAAAGAAAACACCAATACATTTTGAATGTCACAAGAGCACTCATTTTCCAATCATCCCTACCTTACTGTTTTTGGCAATATGCTGTTTCACACGCTGTGCATCTCATCAACTGAATCCGCACTCCCTATCTAAGTAACACCACTCTCTATGAACACTTACATGGCCACTTACCCGACTTGCCCCATCTCAGAATTTTTAGCTGCCTAGCTTATGCATCCACCTTGGTTAATCATAGAAAAAAGCTTGATGCCAGGTCTAGGAAATGCACATTTCTGGGATTCAAACCGAGAACAAAAGGGTACATTTTATTTGACATGTCAACCAAAGAAATTTTTGTGTCAAGGAATGTTATTTTTTATGAAAAACATTTCCCCTTTTGCGAACCATCAAGAACACCACCTCTTAACCAACAACACATTGTCAACAACACATCACATCTCTTCTCTGACCCACTGTTCACCATCACACTACCCACACACATCTCTAGCACCCCTAAGCCAGCACCCACAAACCTCACAGAATCCATAAATCCAACACCACATGCAAACACATCTCCTGAACCCAACACAGAAACCACCCAAGAACCAATGCAACCACACAGTCCCACAAACACACTAAATCCAACCTATCAACCACCAATAAGAAAGTCAACCAGACCAAAAAACCCACCTTCTTATTTGCAGGATTACCATTGCACACTGGCATCCAAGACTTGTGAATCATCATCTTCAGCACCAAGGTATCCCATATCCAATCATCTCTCATATTCATCTTTATCACCCAACCACATGCATTTTTCTCTTGCCATTTCCACAAACCCTGAACCTAGGACATATGAAGAGGCTGTGATCCACCCTTGCTGGAAAGATGCTATTTCAGCTGAGCTGTCTGCCTTGGATGAAAACAGAACTTGGTGTCTTACTCCACTTCCTCCAGGCAAAAGAGCAATTAGCTGCAAGTGGGTTTTCAAATTAAAATTTAAGCCTGATGGGTCAATAGAAAGGCATAAGGCCAGGCTAGTAGCCAAGGGTTTTACCCAAACAGCTGGCATTGATTACTTGGAAACCTTTAGTCCAGTAGTCAAAATGACAACCTTAAGGATGCTTCTTACAATTGCAGCTGCCAAAAATTGGTTTCTTCAGTAGTTAGATGTAAACACTGCATTTCTTCATGGTGACCTTGATAAAGAGGTCTACATGAAACCCCCACCTGGTCTTGAAATCCCTCAAAAAGGAATGGTATGCAAACTTCAGAAGTCCCTTTATGGCCTCAAGCAAGCAAGTAGGCAATGGAATGCCAAGCTTACTTCAGTCCTCATCACTTCGGGTTTTACTCAGTCAAAGGCTGATTATTCTCTTTTCACAAAGTCCACTACTTCTGGCTTCGCTGCAATTCTGGTCTATGTTGATGACCTTGTCTTGGCAAGTGATGACATGTCTGAGATTAAGAAAATGAAAGCCTTGCTTGATGCCAAGTTCAAAATCAAGGACCTTGGGAATCTGAAATATTTTCTAGGCATGGAAATAGCAAGAAGCAAATAGGGGATTGCATTATATCACAGGAAATATTGCCTGGATCTTTTACAAGATGTTGGTATGCTTGCCTCAAAGCCAAGCACCACTCCTATGGACTATACGCTTAAGCTCTCAAAAGGGCCAGGCCCTGCCTTTCATGATGTATTTGCCTACAGAAGGCTTATTGGCAGACTCCTCTACCTCACACATACCAGACCTGATATCAGCTATGCAGTTGGTAGACTCAGCCAATTCCTTGATTGTCCATCTATTGCTCATCACCAAGCTACACAATGGGTACTAAGGTATCTCAAAGGCTCCCCCGCTACTGGGTTACTGTTCCCCTCAAACTCGAAGCCAACACACAAGGGATTTGCAGATTCAGACTGGGGTGCTTGTGCTAACACCCGTAGATCAATTTCTGGTTACTGTTTCTTCTTGGGAAATGCCCTCATTTCCTGGAAAAGCAAGAAGCAAGTCATTGTAGCCCGCTTATCTACTGAGGCCGAGTATCGGTCTCTGGCACATGCCACATGTGAGGCTCAGTGGTTGATATACCTCCTGCATGATTTTTGACTCCCTCCCTCACAACCCTGTCCCATTTACTGTGATAATCAGTTTGCCATCAATTTGGCAGCCAATCCTGTGCTACATGAGAGAACAAAACACATTGAGATTGACTGTCATGTCATTAGAGATAAAGTCAGCGCTGGAGTAATCCATCTTCTGCCTATTTCCACTACTAAACAGTTAGCAAACATCCTCACTAAGCCACTAGCTCCAGGACCTTTCTTTTATCTACATTCCAAACTGGGCATGATTGATTTTCATGCGCCAGCTTGCGGTGGGGTGTTACCAACTATGAAGGCTGCAGTAGAAGCTGACACAAGGAAGGATGAAGGATAGTTAGTTAGGATATGTTAGAGTAAAAAACTGAAAGTTTGTTACGTTGTTATCTAGCTAGAAGTTAGTTAATCCAGTTAGCTAGTTCAGTTCTAGCATGATAGCTCACCCTAAACATGTTGTATATAAATCACCACAAGTTGTACAATTAACTCAGATTATTCATTCATGCAATAAAACTCTCAAGTTCATCGCTCATTCTCTCTCCTCCGCTGAGCACTCTTGCTCTCGTGTGTCTGGTTGATACCATTTTAATACAGTTTCCTTTTTTCTTCATGAAACATGACTTCTTTTTTATTTTGCAATAAAGAGTTTTGAATTATAGTGTTATATTATATGATTCATAAGATTATTTGGTTTTATATTTTATGTTTCTTATTGTCAAGTAAATGGATATTCCTACTTCTAAAATGAAAATCTTTTTTATTTTTTACAACTTTTTAACATTGATCATTTTGTGCTTGTTATTCTTATATGTATTATTTTAACTTTTTAAAATAAGGTTTCTATTACAGTTTAAATTAAATGCCACTAGTCCACTACTATTAAACAAATATTTATTACTTTAAAAGTTGGTTTGCGATTATAGTTCATATTTGGTTCTTCTTATATTTTATGCATTTTATATGGCAGTACATCAAATTAGTATTAAAGAATATTTTTTAGAAATTTTATTTTTTAATATTTCAAGCAACATGATTAATTCTTGTTTTTTTTTTTATCTTGGATTATGTAATGAATTGATAGATGAATCATTATAATAATATCTTAGCCTTGCATAATATTAGACTTTTTTTCATATTCATTTATACTATTGCATATACAAATAAAATATTTTTTCCGTAAAAATTACAAAAGGAACACATTGATAATGCTCTATAAGATAACGGGAAAAAGATTGTATTATTAAAATTGAATAATACATATTTGACTAAAAGTTTGACCTAATTTAATTCAAAAAACATTTTTATAATTTTAACAAACATACATTCATTTTTTTTTTATACATTTCATTCAATGTGCTTGATCGAAGTTAAACTACCCCAACAATTTTTACAAAATATAATTGAAATATAAAATTAAAAATTAAAAATAAATAAATTAAATAATGAAAAACAGATATTTCATAGAAAAAATAAATCAAAATTTTAATAAAATATAATAATAAAAAGTCTAATTGGCTAATCTATCTATAATCTATAATACTAATATTCTAGACTCATTGTAGGGAAAGTTTTACAAGTGTTGCTCATAGAGTAACTTATGACCCATAATTTTTATAATTTTGATTATTAATTATTTTGTTATAAAAATTACCTTTATATCTATTTCATTAACGCAACATAAATATTTCATATTAAATATTGGATTTCAAATAATACAATTCTTAATTTAAATGATATAATCAAAATATGTCAATCTAAATTATTTAACATTAAAATTGAATATTCACGTGACACATATCTCTTTATATTTTCTTCATAATATTTTTTTATTTTTATAATTAAAAACATGTTTTTGCATATTAATTACAAAATTTTAAATTTTGAATGCACTTTGATGTTTCGAATTTTGGATTCAATGGACTATTTAATTTCTATTCCACAACAAACCAGAATTCAATCAAATTAATGCAAAAACAAAAATGAAAACAAAAACTATTGCTACGAAGAAAAGTTCGCTATAATTGAATTATAAACCCCTTAAATTATTCCTAGAATCTGTAACATATTTATTATTATAAAAGATGACCACTTATACTAATTGAAATAAAAACCCTTAATTTCTCTTAGAATCTGCAATATCAGTTTGTTACTGAGATCTCTACTGCCTAAAGTGTTAGTGTAAAATACTAACACCTCATTTCATTTCTCCTATGTATTCCATAATTTTTTTTTCTCTTCTATTCTTCCTCTCATATGTTCATATTTTTCATTTTTTTTTCGTTCATTATCAATTGGTTTTCTTAAAATACATTAATTTAATTCATCTTTTAATTTTCTTTTTCATGGTTTATATTAAGGAACAAGAATTTGTAGGTTAGAAAATTCAAATACCCCACCATTCTTCTTTGAAGCTCTTTTCCTCTTTGTGGAATTTTTTTTTGTACAATGATTTTTATGTTTGTTTAGTATTTTTAATTTGTATATATATTTTATATATTTAAATGTTTCCTCAATGAAACAAAGATTTATTTTTTTTTAAGTTCTCTTAAAATAAACCAATTTATTTATCCATTTCATTTTCATTGTTTATATCCAATTCATTTCTACCTTTCTTCTTTGTGATTTTTTGTTTTGTTTTGTATAGAGATTTTTCAATGTTTATTTAGTCATCTACTTTGTGTATAATATCTTAATGGTCTTTTTCTATGTTTTGTGCAAGAGACAATTACTAGGCTGTAGGCTCAACTGTGTATTGTTCAATCTTTTGTGGCAAAAGTAATTGTATTTTTCATAAATAATTTAATAAATATTTTATTGAATTTAAGATTAATTTTATTGTTGTATAAACGAGTATTAATGATTTTATAATTTTTCCTTTTCAAAATTTAAATAAAAGAGATGCTATTGATGCACTATCTTAACTGATTATTTAACTAAACTTAAGATAATAAAAATTAAGTACTAAGAATGATTGAAAATTATGTTTGGTTGTACTTTTATTTTTATTTTTGTTTTTGCTTTACTCATTTATGTGGCAGAACATTTAGGTGAGAGGGAATTGTTGTTGTGTCAAGAACAACACTTTCCTAAGTCAGTTTAATGCACAACCAAGCTAGCTGATGATTCCAATAGCAATATTAGACAAAATGGATCAGCTAATCTTTGTTGGAATTTGTTTATGCCGCTCCACCTTCTTCAATTTATTTTTTCTTCATTATTTTGTAAGGCTTAAAGATTGTTGAATTCAATCTATACATAGCCATTAAAATATAATTTCAATTCCATTTACAAACACTAATTATGGAGAATGAATAATATTTTGGAACAAAATTATATTTTTTATTCAAAATTTCCATTGTGCATTAACATTGCACAAATTAATTGTTAACTATTATTCTTTTTTATTTTGATCTTTATCAAATATACTGATATATGTATAGTTATTGATTGATTTTTCTTCCAATATATGCATTCATTGTTCCCTTTTCTCTTTTCATGCTAAAACTTTTAATTAATTGATAAAATTTGAAATATTATTTTTGTATGTATATACAATCCATATTTATTTGTGTTTTCTTTTTTAAGGTATAATCATTATTAATATATTATTTTATTTAGGAAAATAAAATTATTGATAGATTGCTAATTTTATTTTCCAAATCCCCACCTAACTATTCAAGTGACAAATTTTATTTTCTAATTCATAAAAGCTAATATTACACACACACACCAAAAAATCAGAAACATAGCAAAACTTAATAATAAATAATATTATTACCTTTTTTCTATAAGTCTAATATTATAACCTTTAATTGATTCTGATATCCATATCAATCAATAACGTATATATACTAATAGTATTATTATCCTTTCCATTACTATTTTAAAAAAATTTCTTTTTTTGAAATTTTTTTAATATATCCATGAATACATGTAGGGATTCAAATCTCTGTAAAAAAAAAAATGAGGAATAAGAACCCATGATGGGGGATAAAAGGAAAATTCTAAATGAGGAAGGGGATCGGAGAAAAGTTTGTAACTTCAAATTTAGAACTTTTGATAATATATATATATATATATATATATATATATAAATATATATATATATATATATATATATATATATATCACTATGTCATATTTAATTTTTTTTTAACTTAAACATTTTAGTTTTTCAATTCAATAATTGTTTCATATTATTTTTTTGAGAAAAAGCTTCAATTTTTAAAATTAAAATATTTTTAAAAATCAATTTCATAATTTTACTACTTTAATAATTGAGATGACATAAATTAAGATTATATATGATGTTTTACTAATTATAACATACTAACTATAATATATATTTTAAAATTGATATTTTAATTTACTAAAAGGATGTATAAGGAAATGATGTGTAATTGAAATCACATTAATTAAATATATTCATTAATTTTTTATTAATTAGAAAATAAATTTTTATTTTTTATAAATTAAATAATCTAATTTACTAGAAATTTGTAAATGACTAGAGATGACACAAAAAAAAAAAAAACCAATGAAAGTGGATACACACTGGGATTACCCGTAATAATGGGATAAGAATGAAGATAGATTTTGTCTTCTTAGGAATGACTGACAAGGGAAAAGTTTCTATTTATTAAATAGAGCAAGGACAGGGACAACATACCCTCATTTATTTAGTTATCTTTATTAGATTTGCATTATGTATGGATTTTTTATTTTAATTTGGATTATATTGCATTAGTAGTATTTGTTACTATAGATATTTATATTTTAAATTTCAATATATTTTTAATTTTTCTCTTTTTGAAAATTTTTGATAAACTATGAATACTTATAGGGATTCAAATCCCCACAGGGATGGGGAATGGGGACCTGTGATGGGAACGGAGATGGAGATTGGAGGAAATTTGAAATCAGGACAGGGACATGAAATATGTCCCCTTTTCTCATATATACTTATTGTTATTCCTATAAATGATCATGATATAGTTAAATTATTCACTTATTTTATTTCATTTTTCAACAATTTCAACTTTCAAAATTTGCAAAATATTCATAAAATATAATCTTTATTATTAGTTGTAGGTCACCTACTGAGATTTTTTCGGCCTTATAAACATGATATTCGAAATAAGATACAAAATAAAATTAAATGGAAATGTATAATATTTTCCATTTATTTAATTAATTAATGATTGACTTATTTTCAAAATAAATTTATATATTCAATTTTCTATATGATGTATTTAAATAAATTATTATCTATTTTCCTTAATAGTCAACAAACTATTTTTTATTATTACCCCGTGCAACGCACAGATCAAACGACTAGTACAACAAATTTTGCAACTAATATTCATTGGTTTATCATTCTTATTTGATATCAATTATTTGATGTTATCATCAATTGCTATTATATTAATAGGGTATCAATTGTCTTTTTTTATTCCAAAGATTTAGTTTGTCATTATTATTATTATATTGTAACCAGTTTCTTATTTGAAATTTAATCTAATATGGGTTCGAAAGTTTCCTAATTAATATCAAATAAGTAACATTTTAAAACCAATTTGATAATAACTTTAATTATGATACCACATTTAAATAATTTTTTCTATAAAAATATATATCTCATGTTTAATATCACATTATATCTCAAATCAATTTTAAAATGTATTAGTCACTAAGAAGTTTATGCCCCAACAATTTTTCGAAATTTCTATTTGAATTAAATTTCAATTTGTTTTTGCATTGTATTATTAATCATTTTTTCTAATTATTTTTTTAGTTGTAAACAACTCTTATTTTTTAAAATTTGTAAATCAATTATGACTTGAAGATTATGTACATATGGATAGACAAATCAAAATTTGAGAAACTCTTTTAGATATGTCAAGAGTTGAAAAGAAAAATTTAGACGTGTACTTTACCAAACAAGTAAGTACTAAGTTGTTGTCTAAGATTTTTGGTATTTTTTAATTTAAACAAGACAACTTCACTTGTTATTTGTGCAAGAGGGAGAGTTTGAAAAGTTTGGAATAGTTGGAAAGATGAGTAATCTCTTACCTCAGTCAATACAATTGACAAGAAGGTTAAATTAAGTGATGATATAATCAAAATCTTATTTTTAATTTATTTATTACTGTCTAATTATTAAAATTTGGAATAATAGGTTCATCGTCTACAAATTTACTCTCTTGGTTAATGAGTCATAATAGTAGCAGAAAATACTCAATTTTGGAAGATGATAAAAAAAAAATTATTGTTCCAAAAGATTGAGTAGTAATACAATTATGCATCTTAACATGCTTTTATACTATGTATTTCTATGTGTGAGCGCCTATATAAAAATGTGTTGTACAATTATTGGAGGTTAAATCAATATTAACTTTGGATAGGTTCATAATCTAGGACACAGAGAAATGCAACTTTATCTCATGGTTATTATGTTTGATTTTCTAGGTAACTATATTTTTATTGATTATTCATCTTGAAATTTGTTTGTAATAATTATGATAATATGATAATATTAACCAAAATACATTTTGGAGTTCACGCAAAACATGATATCTGTATTCTACATGTGAATAGTTTAACATGTAAAGTCTATGTATTTCGTTCATTATTTCTAATTCATTCATTATTTCCACCACGTAATTTATTTTGTAGTTTTCAAAACTCAAAAATTTATAGATGATGAGATGTATAAAGAGTTTACCAGAATCCTTACAACATGAAAATTTTTATATATGTAAACTTTAATTAATTTCAACTAAACTTATTTTACAATTAATATACTAACCATACTTTATTTTCACAAAGTGCAGTAAAATGAAGAACGTTGCAGATATTCGATCACTTTTTGACCTCCCAATTAAATCTGAGTACCATCAAATACAATTGGAATTATGCTTAAAGAAAACATGTTACATAACTTTGGAAAATACATTATTTGATTGTATGAAATTAATACTCATTTCTTTTACTCTTTTTTGTTTAGTATTTGGACATGTTATATTATATTTATATACTTATTTTATAGAGGTGAAGTTGTCATATGCAATATTTAACACTAATTACAAATTCTCAAAAAATAAAAAAAGATGACTCTTGTAGGCATGCCTGTCGAGTCACTGGTTATATAATTAATACTCACATGTTCATTTAAAAAAGGTACATAACTTTATGCTTTAATCTTGACCGTTCATGTTAAGATCCAATGGTCAAGATTCACTCATTTCACTCTCACAATAAATCATATATATATATATATATATATGCAAATGAACTTACACAAAATAAAAGTTTATCCAAGCTACAACTACCAAAAACATTTATCAAAGAATTGCAAGGAAAGAAGATGATGACAGATGAACAATAATTATAAAACTTTTGAATTTGTATAAACCACGGCCAGAAAGATTTTGACGAGAAACACTCTTTTCACACTAATTCAATAGTCAAATCGTGTTTAACGAAAAAAAGACGGACAGTGCGAGAGGAAGAAGCCAAAAACAGGGAAGCAGAAGCATGATGACACGACAAGTAAAATAATGAAAATGATGGCAGCAACATAATGAGAGTATACAAATTGTGAAAAAAAAAAAACTAAAAACTAAAAACAAAAGAGAGAAAGATTTGAATACAAATAATATATTTCTATATATACATATCAATTTCATGAAAATTTGAATACAAATAAATTGATACTTGTTTACTACAAATAATAGAGAAGATTTTCACAATAATTGGCAACCAAAATCATCAACATTATGATTTGGAAAAGATTTCCCAAGTGTCGATGAATTATAATTATATTTATTTAAAAATATTAGATATTATTTATATTTTACACATATTACAAAAATAGTTTGCTAGATATTATTTTTATAGAGAATTATTAGATATAATTTAAGAAGTTATTAATAATTAAAATCGAGCACAAAATTTCTTGATCATTATTGTTATTATTATCAACTATAATTATTATTTCAAAAATAAAACTAGCAAATAATATGAAAACGTCATTGTTGGTATTGGTTTGCTCATAAGATATCCTAAATCGTGGGAAAGAAGTCATGCATTATCTTTTATCTTTTAGAAATTTTGAGTTTGCCGCATCAGACCAAGTTGTGCGCCTGCATAAGTGTCTGGGGAACGCAATCTGTTTGGGTTTTTAACTCAGTGTATATATTTGAGACCTTACAATACTCTAAATATTCCTCCAAAACTCCTAGTCGCCTTAGTATATTTTTCAAGAGGGAAAAACAAATTTTTCTCAATCTAGCTGATTAATCTTTTTTGATAAATGCTCTCACTTTTGTTTTGGTATGATATAAGTTTAGTCAATCTTTGGGTAATTGTGATATAGTTTTCTCTCCAATTCCATTCCAAATCATTGCAAATGTTGGGTTTTTGCTCTTTCACTAAAGCTCAATAGGGCCTGGTGTGTAAGAAGAGCCCAAGAAACCTAGAGCCCGTTACATCTAAGGGTTAGGTTTTCTAGGAACCCATATATATACTACACTTAACCCTCTCCATAGAGAGAGAGAAGTTACAAAGGTAGAGGCAAGGTCATCTCCTGATAGAGAGAAAGTGCCCACACACTATCTCCTTCCCTTTGAGACATAGTCTGGAAGGTCTGCCATCAACCGACTACAAGCAAGCAATCGTGCGGTAACACAAGGATTCTCAGGCGAGGGAGATCATCAAAGATCAACACTCCGAGAGGTAACATTCCTTGTGTGTTTATGAAACAATGATGATTCGATAAGCATACCAATGTACTAGGTCCTTAAATCGCTTCCGCATAAATCTAATAGTTTCTACAATTGGTATCAGAGCCTGACTGTACATTGATATGTGAATCTAGTTTCATTATTTATGTAATTAGTTTGCTTCGTGAAATATGGCACCTAGGATTCTATATTTGTCGATCATATGTGTTGTATGTTTATCTTTATAATTCTTTTAATAAAAATCAATGCTTTATTTGGTTTTCAACTTTAATCCATGGTAGAGATTTGAATGTATTTTCTTGGGTTGTAACAAGGAGGCTAATCCCATATGATTAGGTTTCCTCCTTGATTTTTTTTTTTATTATTTTCAATTCTTGTATATTTTTTTTTTATGTTATACAAAAGTTGTAATAAAAAGAAGATCAAGAAGATACAAAAAGAAGGACGTTAAATCCTGCTTTGGACATGTTCGTGGACCTCTGGATCTCGGAATTGGACGTATCATATATCGTTGGAAAGAGGACGGAAAGACGAACAAAATGGTGGGCGGAACGCGGCCAGAGGAGCCTCCACGCACTGTCATGTGCCTGTGAAGATGGAGAGAGTGAGGGCGCGTGGGACATCCAAATTGGGTGATTCCAGTGGTGTTGGCTTCGTCTCTTCATGGCGGTTCTAACCCTAAATTTTCGTGCTGATCCGAGTTCAGGTGACGGCGCAGTGGACGAAACAGTTAGGGTTCCTTGAAGTTGTCTTAGGTTTTCTTGCCAAAAATTTGGTATTTTGGGCTTATGGACCCATGGTTACCATAAAAGGGCTTGAGATAAATACCTATGGACTAAAAGGAAGGACAAGAAGGACTGGAACATTTTTTGTTATTTTATTTTATTTTATTTTTCTCTAGGAAACCATGGATTAAAGTCTATTTTATTTAAATTGCTTTATTTTATGAATGGATGAATTATATGACTGATAACATGCTTATTGTGATAACATGTCATATAGAATAGGTGGTGCCATATTGCTGCATAACTTGAAAATTACATGAGCATAATAGCTATTTTGTCATTCCGCGACTAGTATGATAGTTATTATAGGATTATTTTGATTCAAAATTATTCTCGAAAATTAATTAAAATTATTATGATTTTTTGTTAAAAATCTAGATTAATGATTGAATTAATTAATTTTGAATAATTAAAATCAAGACAAATAATCCAAATTATTTCCTAAGAGAACTGTTTACATTGCGAGTAATTTGTGGGTCTTCTAAAATGGTCATGTGTTAACACACGCTGCATACCACAATCATGTATCATGATTGTGTGGAGCACACGCTGCCTATCATGACCGGATTTTAGGACCTTAATGATTTTAAAATTCCGATAAGCTAAGCTTGCACGTTCATCGGCTTGCAGGTGCTTACATAGTTTTTGAAATCAAATAAAGAATACTCGAATTCAAACAATTCTTGGAAATTGGAAAATTCTAAATTTTAAAATATTGAATGGGTGAAGGTTTTTTATTAAGTAATTAATTTAAAACCTACGGGCTCCAATTATGGGTTTATTAGTGAAAAGGTTATCATTTGAAGCCCTATCGGATAAGGATAATCGGATTTCACTAGATTAAACCTTAATATTTTCAAAATTTTAGTAAAGTTTTGTACGGCCCATCGTCGGCAACACTTAGACACTAAAGAGAATTTTGAAAGTAAATAATGGTTAAATACATTCAATTTTGGTAAAGTTGTTAACCCTCCCATCGAGGCTCTAGCAATGAAACTGAAGGCCCAAAATAACAATATTAGTTTTACAAGTATCTTGCCCATCGTAAGCCTTGTAAAGATAACTAATAGATTGTTAAACTATAAACGAGTAGTAGTTATCAGAATCTACTAGCGCAGTATCTGTTTATAGTTATTCAAGTTTGTAATTAGTGTGTTTTTCCTTGTTTTTCAGAAAAATGTCTTCATTCAATCCTTTAGCTACTATCTTGAGTCAAAAACCTATGGATGGTACAAACTACAAACAATGGAAAACTAATTTGGATATTGTTCTTCAATATGAAAAGCTCAACTTTGTTCTGACCACCCCTATGCCAGCGCAGCCTGCTGAAGATGCGCCTGAGGCAACAAAGACACGTCTTCAGCAGGAGAAGGAAAGATGGGAGAAGACAAATGTGGCAGTTTGCTGCTATATTTTAGCTTGGCTACTTGATCACCTTCAGGAGCAAGTAAGCATGATTGAGAGTGGAGCAAAGATGCTTCAGACTCTTGATGGCATGTTTGCTACATCTAGCAGTTCTGCTAGACAGAATGCGCTGAATGCAGTCACCAAGACAGTAATGTCTGGAGGAAGTGTGCAGGATCATTGTCTGACAATGATAGCAAACTTCAATAAGGCTGAAGACCATGGGGTCAGATTTGAACAAGAAGTAAAAGTTGACCTTCTCTTGCAGTCACTGCCTGAATACTTCAATCAGTTCAAGATGAATTATAATATGAATAAGATGAATCTTGACCTTACTCAGCTGATGCATGAGCTTGAGAGTGCTGAACAGTCTCTAGTCAAGCAGGGCAGTGCATTTTTTGCTGGTGAGAGTTCTGTGAAACCTAAGGGGAAACCTAAGGGAAGGAACAAGAACAAGAAGAAGAAGAAATCAGGTGTTCCAGTTGCCAAACCAGTTGCAATGAAGCAGCCAAAAGGCAAGTGCTTCAAGTGCGGACAAAAAGGGCATTGGAAGAAAAATTGCCCACGTATGAATAAACCAGGTATGGGTAATTTACATGTGATTGAGGCTTGTTTAGTGGAGAATTACAATGATAAATGGATCATTGATTCAGGAGCCACTAACCATGTTTGTTACTCTTTGCAGTGGTTCAAACATAGCTTGCCTTTAAGTGAAGGACAAAGAGTTTTGAAGCTTGGAAATGGGGAGCTTGTGTCTGCACTAGCAGTGGGACAAGTTATTTTATCTTTTGATAATTGCAGAACTTTGGTTTTAGAAGACTGTTTATTTATTCCGGATTTTAAGAGGAATTTAATTTCTGTTAGTTGTTTGGTTAAACATGGTTTGACAATTCAGTTTAATTCCTCAGTTTCAATAAGAAGTTCATCTTCTTTCATTTGTTCCGGTGTAATGTTTAATGTTCTTTATTTCCTTAGTCCTGTGCCCTGTGAAGTTAATCATGTTGAATTAGGAGATGTTGAGCATGTTCATTCATCAAAGAAAAGAAAAGTTTCCAATGAAACTTATCTTTGACATTTAAGATTGGGTCATATTAACTCTAACAGGATACAAGGTTTGGTCAATAGTGGGATTCTAAAATCCCTGAACTTTGAACCGATACCAGTTTGTGAATCTTGTTTAGAGGGTAAAATGACTAAGAGATCTTTCAAGGCCAAGGGAAATCGTGCCACACTTCAGCTGGAATTGGTACATACTGATGTATGTGGACCAATAAATGTCCAGGCCAGAGGCGGGTATGAGTATTTTATCACATTTACTGATGATTACTCTAGATTTGGACATGTGTACCTGATGCATCACAAGTCTGAAGCTTTTGGAAAATTCCAAAAGTTCAAGGCTGAGGCAGAAAAGCATCTTGGTGTTCAAATTAAGACTATTCGGTCTGACCGAGGAGGTGAATACCTATCTGGAGAGTTCAGGTCTTACCTGACCAAAGAGGGGATAGTTTCACAATTATCTTCTCCAGGGACACCCCAGCAGAATGGAGTTGCTGAAAGGAGAAATAGAACCCTTTTAGAAATGGCAAGATCTATGCTCAGTTATTCATCTCTTTCTGATTCATTCTGGGGATATGCCTTAGAAACTGCTATGTACCTATTGAACTTAGCTCCGTCCAAGACGGTTTCAAAGACATCAATAGAATTATGGAGAGGGTGTAAGCCCTCCTTGAATCATATTCGGATTTGGGGTGCTCTGGCACATGTCTTACAACAGAAGCCAAATAAGATGGACTCGCGATGTAAGTATGCATGTTTATAGGCTATCCTAAAGGAACCAGAGGTTGGTTGTTTTATAGTCCGAAAGAAAAGAAGGTCATAGTGAGCACACACGCGACTTTCTTAGAGGAGGACTATATGGCAAATTATAAGCCAATGAGTAAGGTTATTCTTGATGAGCTAGTCTCAGATCAAGTTACACCTCAACCTCAGGCGGTTCTAGCTTTTGTTCCTGTGGTTGTTCAAAGAGGACAAAATATACATTGTTGAACACACACAGAACCAGAAATAGAACCAGAAGTTCAGCATGATGATCAACAAGTGGAACCTGTAGAGATGCAGTTACCGCTTGTGGAAGAACAACAAAATCATGAATTGGTTAATCCACTTAATGAGGGTCCTCATCTAGAAATTGTTAACCCACCAAACTTGGATCCTCAGTAGATGCACAACAACAAGTGCGGCAAAGTCGTAGTGGGAGATTGATTCGTAAACCATAAGATTTCTCTTGTTAGGTGAATCACCTCAGGATGTCATCATTGAAGAAGATGATGATCCCACGAGTTATGACGAGGCACTAGGAGATGTTGATGCTCAGGAATGGCTTGAGGCTATGAATCGTGAAATGGATTCTTTGTATTCCAACTCAGTTTGGTCTCTTGTAAATGCACCAAAAGGGGTAAGACCCATTGGGTGTAAATGGATCTACAAGAGAAAGAGAGGATCGGATGGGAAGGTTGAAACCTTCAAAACTAGATTGGTGGCGAAAGGGTACACCCAAATAGAAGGTGTGGATTATGAAGAAACCTTTTCGCCGGTTGCCATGCTCAAGTCCATCCAGATTCTCTTAGCTGTTGCAACAAATCTTGATTATGATATTTGGCAAATGGATGTCAAAACTGCTTTTCTAAATGGAAATTTGGAAGAGGATATCTATATGCAGCAACCAAAAGGGTTCATAGCCAAAGGGCAAGAAAACATGGTATGCAAGTTGCAAAGGTCCATTTATGGACTTAAGCAAGCGTCCAGATCATGGAACATCAGGTTTGATCAAGCCATTAAGTCTTATGGTTTTGAGAAAAGTCACGATGAGCCGTGTGTGTATAAAAGGATCCAAGGTAACGCAAGATCTTTTACGGTACTTTATGTGGATGATATACTCCTTATCGTAAATGATACAGAGGTATTGTTAGGCATAAAGACTTAGCTAAGCAAGCATTTTGATATGAAGGACCCCAGGGAAGCCAATTATATTCTTGGTATTAAGCTCTTGAGACCAGGAAGAATAAGGTATTGGCATTATCTCGTGCTAATTACATCGACAAAATACTTGCCAGGTTCAGCATGGAGAATTCCAAGAAGGGAATTTTACCCTTCAAGCATGGAATTCATCTCTCTAAGGAGCATTCTCCTAAAACTCCTGAGCAGAGAGAACGCATGAGTAGTATACCTTACGCTTCAGCAGTAGGTAGGCTTAGGTATGCTATCTTTGTGCACGGACTTATATACGCTATGATGGGAGTAGTAAGTTGATACCAATCTAATCCTGAGAGGAACACTGGATAGCGGTTAAACATATACTCAAGTACCTTAGGAGAACGAGAGATTATATGTTGGTCTATTCCAGTGGGAGTCTTGAAACCATTGGTTACACAGACTCAGATTTCCAAGGAGACATTGACTCAAGAAAATCCACTTCTGGGTATGTGTTCACTCTTAATGGCGGGGCCATTTGTTGGAGGAGTGTCAAACAATCATGTGTGGCTGACTCTACCACAGAGGCTGAGTATGTAGCTGCTTCTGAGGCTGCAAAGGAAGCCGCATGGTTAAAGAAGTTCCTAACGGATCTTCAGGTGATACCAGGTGTTAGTCGTCCCATCACACTTTACTGTGACAACAGTGGGGCAGTAGCACAGTCCAAGGAACCAAGGTGTCACAAAAGACAAAAGCACATAGAGAGGAAGTACCACTTGATCCGAGATATAATTGAAAGAAGAGATACAGTGGTAGTCAAGATAGCATCGGACGAGAACCTTGCTGACCCTTTTACTAAGAGTTTGCCTGAACATGTGTTCCAGAGGCATATAACATCTATGGGTCTTAGGAGGATTCCAGATTTGCTATAGCTTTAGGAAGTTGTTATTTCACTTTATTGTTTTATGCTTTTTGAGCAAGACATTATGACATTGTAATTTTTCTGAATGTTATAAATGAGGTATTATTCATTTATTCCGCACACTATTTACAAACACTAAGGTCCGGATCAATTGTGAAGTATATGATCATATGGATACGTTCATGGAGGACATGATCATAGGTTCTCATAATTGATGAACAGGTTCATAGCTATTAAATAAAGTTGGGCACTTCATTTAGGCTACAATATTTTATGAAATGGTTTTGTCCAAATCATTGTAAAATATTGGTGTGAATTAACATTCACATTGAAAGGATCAAGGAGAGATTCGATTAAGGGTGTTTTTTCTGTCATAAGGTATCAAATCCCCAGATAACTACAGTTATAATATTGCTCTTAATTTTGAGTTTATTATAAATAGGTAATCAAATAGTTTTCATTCTTTGATTTACCAACGGGTGAGGTACGATCTATTGACGGCCAATAACTCGGTATTTTGGGAGTGAGATTGTTTGAGTATCGGTATTTATGAGATAAACAATATGAAATTTGTAGGAAATGTCCCCTTGATATGTTTTGGTACTTGGATATTGAAGACACTTTGGCGTGCATGTAATCCATTAGAGAAACTATCATAGTCAAGGGAATAAATAATTGATTGGGTAACAGAAAACTAGTCAATCAATTATAGACATTCTACAAAGGGGTGATGCATATACATGTTATATATGTTATTAATCTTGGAGTTCAAGTTCGGGCTTTTAGTGGAGTAGCACCGAATTAGATAATCATTTGTTGATTATCATGAGCCTTGATTAATAACAGCTGGTAGATCCCCAGGCTAGCTCAAGATAAGGGATGGGGAAATTTCAGTTGATGATGACTAGTGAGTTACATGGTCTTGGGCTTTAAGCTCAAGTTTGTACTCAAGAGCAAGTGGGAGATTGTTGGGTTTTTGCTCTTTCACTAAAGCCCAATAGGGCCTAGTGTGTAAGAAGAGCCCAAGAAACCTAGAGCCCGTTACATCTAAGGGTTAGGTTTTCTAGGAACCCATATATATACTACACTTAACCCTTTCCATAGAGAGAGAGAAGTTACAGAGGTAGAGGCAAGGTCATCTCCTGATAGAGAGAAAGTGCCCACACACTATCTCCTTCCCCTTGAGACATAGTCTGGAAGGTCTGCCATCAACCGACTACAAGCAAAGCAATCGTGCGGTAACACAAGGATTCTCAGGCGAGGGAGATCATCAAAGATCGACACTCCGAGAGATAACATTCCTTGTGTGTTTATGAAACAATGATGATTCGATAAGCATACCAATGTACTAGGTCCTTAAATCGCTTCCGCATAAATCCAATAGTTCCTACAGCAAATTCTTATTCTATAATTTCATGGCAATTGAGAATGCCATTCTAGTTTCCCAAGATCACATAGGTAGTAGTTAGACATTCCTAATAATGAACGGTGAGCGGATTTAAGTTTATGGCCATATATAGGTTGAAAGTAGCATGAGAAAGGGGGGGTTGAATTGTGCTTCTTACTTCTTTTTAGTTTCTGAAACTTTAAACAATCTATCAAGCTATTAACTTGAAGGCAATAGAAATTATAGTTCAGTTGGTTTTAGAAAATAATGTACTAAATCAAAAGAAAATGTAGGAACTTCAAAAACTATTTTATAAGACTTTTTCAAATTAAAGAAACACACAACAAACAGAGATACAAAAACTGTATAATAAAAATATAAAGAGAGAAGGAGAGATTACTCAGTGTTCTTGTATTGGTTCAGCCAAACATTGCCTATATCTAGTTCTCAACAACTTGTTGAGTTCCACTAAAAACTCTTTCTCAATCTCGAGAAAGTGAGATAGTCTTTGTATAGCCTGCTCAAGCTATTTCCAGTGAGTAGTAGTTTCAATTTACTCTCACACCAAGTAGTCTTTCTACTAGCATTTTCAAGCTAACCACACTCTGATCACTACTGGATCAGGGTACAAAGTTTTGATTTTGGTTGGTTCTTTGCAATAAAGAAAACTCTATTTTTTCTTAGAATACAACTGTGTTTGATCTTTAAACTTGAGAGACTTCTTTCTAAATTCTTCCTAAGAAGAAAATTTTATCTAATGAAATCAAGAAAGCGGGTTTTATGTAGTAGAAACTAATCACAAGAAGTAATAGATGAAGTTTTAGAGTGTATTGAAAAGCTTTAGCATTAGTTGTGCAAAAGTCTTCTTCTCATATGAAGGTCTCATCCTTTTATACTTGGATTTCAAATCTGATTGTTTCCTCTTGATTTTCCTTCCGTTTGCCACATGTTGATCTCCTTTTTGTTAGCTCTAAAACCTTTCAGAAAGCTCTAAAGCTTGTGTTTGGAGTGATAACAAAGCAAATTTTGTTAAAATGTTTTGTAGAAAGTACTAACATTTCATTTGAGTTTCTGTAGCACTTAAACAGGACTATTCTTGATTCATATAAATTCAATTGATGACATATTTTTCACTATATCATGTTTCATCATGAATATAATCTTATTCAAAGAAATTCAAAACTTGAATGATATAAAAAATATTTCAGAAAGTGGATTAGCATATGTTAGAGACTCATGAAAGCACTAGCTAGCATAAAAAACCAAGCTTAAGTCATCAAAAAGTAACTCAAATGATCAGAAAACTCAAAGAACAATGAAAAAAATGAACATATCATAATCAAGACCTTCAATCCCAATGGGAATCAACCCTAAAGAATATATTCGCTACAAAACAAAGTGTAAATTAGGGCCGGTAAATTAGGGCGATTTTGTAAAACCGCCATAATTTTCAGTAAATTACGGCGGTTTTGTAGACCGCCATAATTCTAGGGGAAAAAGGGCGGTTAAATTAGGTTGGTTGCTGATAACCGCCACAATGTGCAGGAAATTACGGCAGTTAACAAAATCGCCGTAATTGTCATGAAAAAAATGGCACTTTAACTAAATTATGGCGGTTAACAACCGCCATTATTTACAATTAACTATTTTTATCATTTTTTATTGTATTTTAATAAAATAGGGGGAAAATAACATTCTCGCTCTTTAAAATTTTAGGTAGCTACAAATAGATATTTTAACTTCTAAATCTTCTAATTAGATACTTAAACTTCACTAATTCTCAAAATTAGTTATGTTATTCAATTTTGTATTTAACTGTCACTACAAAAAATTATGAATTAATGAAAGAAAATTTACATGTAAAACAAAATAAAATAAAATCATAAAAATTTAAGTCCATATACACTTAGAGAAACAAAATACAAGAACAACTCAATTCAAATGCTAAAGCTACAAAAGCCCAATACTAAATAGCGCAAAAGAATAGCCAATGAGATAAAATAAGAGTCTTTGATCAAAATCAAATGAACTTAACATGAAAACAACCCAAAAACAATTTTAAACATACATTAAAAAGTAAAAAGAAAGGAAAGAAAACTCTGGAAGCACGTCATGGCAAAAAGAAAACAAGCCTAAACATACAAAAAGGTCACAGTTACTAATTGCAATGAAAAAGGAAAAATACAAAACAGAGAAGTGGACTAGAAAGGAAAAGGAAAAAGGGAGTCACGGTGAAAATGGGTTTCAGTTTTAGTGAAAATGAATTTCAGCTTTAGTGAGGGAGAGGGGCTGTCATGTAGAGAGAGAAAGAGAGAGACAAAGAGGATGAAGGCTGAGTGGGAGTGGAGGCTACGACGGTTTCACGCAAGAATAGCAAAGGAATAGGGAAAAGATCACGGCGCTAGAACAAGGGAAGGAGCCAGCACGCGCCGGAGAGGGGAAAGAAGTCGACATCACCTATGGATCTATGCGATCTGCGCACAGCAAGATCGACGGCGACACGAAAGGGGTGTGCCTTCATCGCGGTTTTCACGCGGTGATGATGGCTAAGCCAGCCGCTCAGATCTGAAAAGGGATAGGTCACGGTGGCGGTCACGGTTATGAAGCAGCCATGAAAGGAACCGCCTCCCCTTTTTCCTATTTCTCTATTTTTGCTTGATTTCCTTTAATGATATGATTAGAAACTCTACTGGACTCTTTTTATTGTTGTTGGCTGTGAGTAGTTGCTTGTTTTTTATGGTTGTATTTTAGTTTTTTGTTGTGGCTTAATGTTAGGTTGTGGAATGGAAATGGTGTGTGTGTTTGCTATTGGTACATGGAGTGCATGATTTGTGATGTGAGAATGGAATAAAATTGAAAACCTATGAACAAGAGCAAGAAAAGAATGAAACACCACACGGTGTTGTTCTCCTTGATTGAACATCTCAGCTTCTGTGATTTTTCAATTCTTTAAGAGTCTCAGTATGAAAAAAATTTTATTTAGTAAGAAGACGAAGATCGAAGCTACCCCTTCTCTTTTTCTGTGAATTTCTGTGAAGTTTCGTATTTATAAATGATGGATGCTTAAATAAGGAAGGTGGCTATGTGAATGACTCTGATGATATAAGCTGGAAATTTGTTGCTTTTTAAGTCACTTGCTTCATTAGTGCATTTTGTATTCTTCTTTTTTCCTTTGTTATTTTGTAAAATATTTGAAGTCATTATTTGATCGTATTGTTTATTAGCTTCTAGAGACTGGTCTCTTATTGTTGTCATATTTTTTGTTCTTTTATTCGTAGACAGAATGACATTCCTTGTTGAAATTACAGGTAGTGGAGCAATTTCATAAGCTTTTTGCCCAGACAAAATACAAACAAGTAGCTGAGCTTACACCTTACATAGTCATCAAATTTCAGGTTTCTTGATAAGATGTAACCATTCAAGAATTTTCTCATACTTTTTGTGATACTTCATTTACAGAGAGAGTCATCTTTTGTTGTTTTTGGGGATAAAGGAAATTAAACCGTTTCTTTTGGTGGTGTTCTTTTGTTTGGTCAATAAGATTGTAATGATTAAAACATGTATAGTTATGCTTCCCTTGAAAAATATATAGTTATGCTCCCCTTGAAATTAAATACCAGTTATACTCCCCTTGAAGTTATTTAGTTATCTTTTTTACTTCATTACTTGCTGCAAAATGACCGAAGACTTCTCAAAATTGAAACACCAAAGACAGGCTAGTGACCTCTCCTATTTAACCATAAATTGATTGTCACAGACCTTGTGTATTATGAAGAGTGTTTTCAGTTTAAATTCTACACTTGTTAATATTCCGATACTTTTGTGGACCAACTATCCTTAAACTTGTAGCCATTTGTGGAGCCACATAAATAGCTTTATGTTAGTACTTCATAAAAGATATTAGGGCAAAACTTGAATGTTACAATACTTGTTGAATTATTATAGGTATCATAATTGCTAAGTGGTGGCTGTTTGATTAGTATTTTTCTTATTGAAGATGAAAGTTTTCTTTCAGTCATTTGTTTCCTTTTGCAGGATTCTCCATATAAGAATAAGTTCCCCTGCGAGTGACCATGTGTAAATATTAGAAATGTAGAAAATCTTTGTACTCATATATTTTTCTGAAGTGAATTAGAATCTTCATTTTATATGCAGTTATTTTATTGTACCATTGCCTTAGCTAACACTTCCTTGATAGTCCTTGGTGTACATAGGGAAAAAGATACAGACAGAGATGGAAAGATCAGCTTCCAAGAATTTTACCATGGGCTCTTTGATTTGGCAAGAAAATATGATGAAGAAAGTACACAACATTATGTGGGTTCAAGGGATGCTCAAGCTAGAGCCTTGTTTGCTCAAATTGACAAAGATGATGATGGGTATTAATCCCTTCCCTTCTTATGTTAATTATAATAAGTCCATTTTCTTCTAATGATTATGATGATCTCCTTGTACTATAAATCAGTTTTGAGATTTCATCTCAACCTTTGCAGGTATTTGTTAGATCTTGAACTATTGCCTGTTATTGGAAAAATCCATCCATCTGAGCATTATAATGCTAAGCAACTAGCCAATTATATCATTTCACAGGTATTGATTTTAACTTGCTGATAATTATTCTCTATTTTTTTATTCTATTGATATTGCCATATCATAGATTACATTTATGGTTGGCTTTATAAGTAAATATTGTCTATGTTGTGTTTACTGTGCCATGATGCATTTACCTTAATGCAAAAACTTAAAAAGTTATCGTATTTTCTTTTGCTAGTAACTAGTATCTATTGGTTGTCATCAATTCCTTTTGTACTTCATTAACTAGACTTTGTTGTGCAGAGAATGGGATTGCGAGGGGGGACAGAGAAGTTTGACAGAGGAGTACTGGTAATTAGTATCTATTGATTTTGTATGCGAATGGTGTGAGCAAGTTTGTGTTGTTAGACTTAGGAGCTTTAGAAACTCGATTGGGATTGTAATTGCTTGTGAGCTGAGCAGAAGTTATGTTTGTGATTGTTGTGTGGGTTTATAATTGTTGTAATATATAGTTGTTTCAAAATATTTTGTAGCAATTTGTAGCAGATTCAAAACTGCAATAATTATTTTTTTAAAAAAAATTACCAATTTATTTTTTTAAATATTTCAATGAAAATTGCGACGGTTTGAAACCGCCCTAATTTACCATAATTATGGCGGCTACATAGGGTGATGTGGCGGTTAAATAAGGTAATTACGGTGGTTCGAGGTACCGCCATTAATGGAAAAAAGTGGCGGTTTTAACCGCCGCAATTTGCAAAAAAAACCGCCCTAATTAACCTTTTTTTGTAGTGATTAATGATGAAAAGATCCTCATCAAGTTCAGAGTCAATAAACATGAAGATCAGAAGCTGTAAAGCTACTTTATGAAGCACACTCTATTCCGAAACTATGCTAAGTCAATAGAAATAGAGGAAAATTCAAATTTAAAGTCAAATTCTCATAAAAGTATTGACAACGACATATCACTTTTGTACTTAGTCAGTATCCTCACCTTCTAGAAGAAAAATTTTAAAAACCACATTCAAAATGTTAAAGTTGCTTCTAAAAGTTCATCCAGAAACCACATGTGATAATGGTCCTGAACTTGCAAAAGATAGCACTAACACAGCTCAGCTACGCTATTAGAGGATAGTTCCTAGGACGCAAAAAGAATATCAACACATGTCAAGAGGAGACAAAAGCAAGAGGAAAACTACTATATTTGAAGTCCAAGTATAAAAGGAGGACAACTGATCCAGTAGTGATCATTGTGAGGTTAGCTTAAAAAGGCTAGTAAAAAGACTACTTGGAGTGAGAGTAAATTGAAACTACTACTCACTGAGAATAGCTTAAGAAGGCTATACAAAGACTATCTTACTTTCTCTGAGTTGAGAAAGGGATTTAGTGGAACTCAACAGATTGTTGAGAACTAGATGTAGGCAGTGTTTGACCAAACCAACATAAAAATCTCTAAGTAATCTCTCTCTCTATCTCAATCTTTTATTATTCAACAATTGTGTTAGTTAATATTGTGCATTTCCATAAAATGATTTCAAAACTATTTCTGAAGTTTTAATTTTTTTTTTTAAATTTGTTCAGAAAGTGTCTTTCTAAAGTTGTCTAATAACTATTTGTGCTACCTTCAAGTGAAAAACTTAATAGACTTTGTTTAGCATTTCAGAAAGTTTAAAAAGTTTGAAATACAATTCAACCCCCTTCTTGTAATACTTTCTACCTTCACTTTTTGTGTCCTAGGACCTATCCTCTGAAAGAGTACCTAAGTTGTGTCAAAACTATCTTTGTAGTTACAGAATCGTTGTCAATTATGGTTTCTGAATGGAGATTTAGAAATAATTATTACTTTTTTATTGTGGTTTCTAAACTTTTTCTTCTAAAAGATAAGGATTTTGGCCAAGCACAAAAGCAATGTGTCACTATCAATACTTTTCTAAAAGTTGACTAAATTTGAATTTCAAATTTTCCTTTATTTCTGTTAACTTAACACGATTTCTGAATAATGCATGCTTTCTAATGTAGCTTCGCAGTTTCTGATATTTGTATTGATCTTTTTTGCTTAACTCTGAGCATGATAAGGATCTTTTCATCATTTAAAATGTCTTTAGAGTTAATTTCCATCGTGAAGATTTTGATAATGATATGTACAAGAGAAATTGATTTCTTCAATGATATGACATTTTCTAGATGTGTGATAAACTTTATGACGATCCATATATGGTTTCTGATGTTGGACCTTCCTTTCTTGAATCTCTAGCTCAATTTCTGAACTATTTTTCACATCATTAAAGCTTTGAATCTCTTCGAATGGATTATAATCATGTTGAAATATGATATTGCACAAAAAATATGTCATTAATTGAAGTTATATGTAACGAGAATAGTCATGTTAAATGCTACACTCAATTGAAACATTAGTATTTTCTTTAAAATATTTTAACAAAATTTACTTTATTGTCACTCAATACACAAGCTATAGAGCTTTTTGAAGGGCTTTGGAGCTAACATAATATTTGTTGTGATTATAATAATATCTCCTTAGTTTCGTACACACTTTTCATGAAATATGAAATTGATTTAAGTTATATATAGACTTTTTCTGGTTTATGCCAATTTTAGAAAATTATTATTTTTGCAATCATCCTGAAATTGTATTTTGGAAAATCATGGAACCAATATTGATATACTTGTATGCCATGAAAGTAGAAGTGGAAATAGTCTAGGCCAGGCCAAACTTTACCCTTAATTAGCCAAGCTATAATTATAACGATTTTACCTGGCCTGTCACTTATTATAGGCTTTATCTTAAGCGCAAGTTTGGCCTATTTAAAAGTTTGGGTTGGCTTAAAGTCGGTTACCAACGCGTATACTTTTTGAAAAAAAAAACCACAATTTATAATTCATAACATTTTTTTTAAAAAAAAAAGGCCAAAAATGAGTTATCAAACATCTCAATAATCCAATATGACATGCAGTTTCTACATTCATTCTTAGTTAGGTAATGAATTAATCTAACTTTAGTTTCAAAATACCATCATATGTTCATCGCTAATCATCAACATAAAAAAAACACTATAAATTAATTGAAAAAAAGAAAAAAGCAAAAATCTATAATCGCTATATTCCACCATAGTTGTTAATTTGAAGTCAAAATAGCAAAAAGTTGCCACATAAATCCAACAAAACACTATCAACCACACATTAGTTCCTCAAATCTATGAGCCAATAATAAATTCTCCAAAACATTGATGAGTGCCATCAAGAATGGTTGAGGTGCGCCGCGTCCGATTGTGATGTGGTAGTCCACAATAGTCTGGCAAGGTGGTTAAGCATGATATTCTAGCAAGCTAGTTGCACATGATAGCTTTGTTGTGGAGCAGTGGTTATGGCGAGTGGTTTGATGAGGTAGTCTAACAACAGAAGAAAGAGAGGATGAAGTGACAAGGTGGAACAACTTGTTAGAGAAACAGAGATGGCCAATGGACAAGAAGGGGAAATGAGAGAGTCTGTGAAGGAAATGGAATGGGCGTGATGAATTCTATTTTATGGATTAGGGTTTAAAAAGATTTTTAAATGGAATGAAATAAGAGAGCTTAAAAAATAAAAATTATGCAAACAATAGCAAGTATGGCATAGTGGTTACCTACTAACATGTATGATGAGGGTATGTTTTTGAATCCCACATTGAATATTTTAAAAATTTAAATAATAAAATCATTAATAGGCTTACTAGGCTAGATATTATGCTTAGGCTTGGCCTTTTAAGGTAAACAAGCTACTAAATGAGCTTGATCCCGGTATTTTATATATAGGAAACATATGTTTTTACCTTTTCCAAGAAAATATTTATTTGAAAATATTGAGATGATGAGCTTCACTTACTATATTTGTCAGACATGTTTTATGAATTTGATGAAATTATCATGCTTTAAAATTATGGATTTTTTGGTCATAATTTTAGTATCATAGTTATATGTTATTAGAAGTGTTGAATTGCGTATGATTCATAACAAGATACATGCTCTGTGAGATTTTGGAATCACCATGTCTACAAGCAGACATGATTTTAGAACCCCAATTATGCTTGACAATCTGATTATTAGAATTACATGAATCCAGAACTTTCATATTTACTTTGTTTGATTTAAAGTTAGTTTTGAGATAGGAGTTAGAGAGAAATAGACCAATGAGTTAATGGCAGTGATCTCATTAGCCTTGGTATACTATGTTACCCATAATGGGTGAATACCTTTCTACTCAGAATACAGATAACAGGACCTAGTCAAGTGTCCATAGCTTGTCCACGAAGGATGCGGTTGGTGAAGGATTATGTGTTATCAATTAGATGCCCATGTTTGCAAGCGATGGAGTATTGTCTTCTTATAACATACTTAGAATTTCATTTCTTCCCTAATTCCCTTAGAGTAATTTGTATTGCTCTCTTTTAGGATAAAGTTATTTGCTAAATTATGAAATTTTAAAAGATTTCCCCAATATAGCTATGTGTATAATAATTAAAATGTTTTGTATCAATTGAATGCATATCATATGTACCTTGTTGTTCGATGTAGGCTGTGAGTGGAGATCTGCTCACTGAATTTTGATGAATTCACCCTTTTTTTTCCTTCACCCTTATACTTACAATTGCAGATCCAGTCACTGTTAGGACTCAGCCTCAGTAGCCTTGCAACTATTCCAATGGTGAGTTTCACTTCGTAGCGAAGTTTAGATTAGGATTATGGTATATTAGAGTACTCTCATAGTGTGTAAGCAGTGTTCTTGGACATCATTTAGCATGCCAGGAATATAATTTAAGATTGTCTATTTGAGTTACAGATTTTGGAATGATTTGGAAGAATCAAATATTTGATGTAAAGAAGTTTTGAGAAATTTGTATATTTATTAATTTATTTATTTTATGATTTTTTATGAGCATTAAATTGATAATTTACTATGCATAATTTCATGAAATTAATTCTAGAATGCTTCCATAAGATAGCATTAGGTAGCTATCCCCAAGATAGAAATACGAAGATACTGGAAACACAAAATTGTTTGGTGATGGAGATAGGGAATGGTGATGGAGATATAGAAATTTTCCATCCCTTCAAAAAGTGGTGATAGTGGGGATAGGATATGAAGACAGAAATTTAATATTTTTTTCTTCCAATAATACCTGTGCTGGGGGGTCTGGCAGTTGGCCAGTGATGGTCTGGTAGGGGTCTTTTACCTTGTATATGTTGCATTGTCCATCTGTTTCCAAACAAAATACGGATACAGTTATCATGTCTTTTATTCTGCAGCTAAACACGATACAGAGACAGTATTTTTATGTCTCCATCTCCACTATTTATATTGTCTCTGTGTCCATTGTGCAGAGACAATTACCAAATGCCACCTGAGAGAAAATATCCCTTATGTACTTGTCATGATTTTTGGGTCATGAAAAGTCAATATTTTGATTCAATTGCCATGAATCATAGTGCTTCAAAATAAAAAAAAATGTAGAAAATGTTTAATGATCTGTCACTTCATGTCATTCTTCTATGCTTTCTGTCAATAATCATTGATGACGTGATAAATGGTTTTTTTGTATCTCCTCATAAGTGTATGGATATAGAAGCAGACTATGTCCTCTATCTCAGGCCTAGAGTGACATCACTGGTCATAGAGATAGGGGACATTGAACTAGCATAACGGGTCCCCATGCCATAAATACAGGTTGTAAGGACAACATACTGTCTGGGACGACAATGCCTCTTCATTGATAGGAGACAGTTCCTCAGTAGCAATCCCCTCCTAAGATACCTACATTTGCTGCTGAGTCATGGCCTCCTCCAACCCCTGCATTTACTCAACTTACAATTAATTCAAACAAATATTAAAGTTATAAATAACTAAAGTAATAAACTATAAATTAAATACAATTAAAAATTAATTAAATTTACATAGATGGCCTCAGAGCAAGCATTAACCCACTATGACTTGTCATACTTACGGGTATGCATCTCTTTGACCACCTCATCCTGTGTAGGTATCATGTTCATAGTCTTTGTCTATAAGTCCACATAATCAACATGTAATTAATTACACAATTGAAAAGATATTAAAGTACTTAATAAGTAAAATAAACATAGAATATATAAAACAAATTGTAACTCTCACAAAATTTTCCTTAGTGCTTGCCAATGTCGTGAAGCCTACCCGTATGCAGGGGCCTACCCCTCACAAATGCCTTACTAGCCTTGGCCTTCACTAACTTGTCTAAAAGCTCTTGTGAATGCCATTATCAACGAAGGGCCTCCAAAAAAGAACAAGTTACCTAGTCTATAGGTGTATTTTCCTTCTCCCTTATCTTCCAATACATCTCCTGTAACCGCTTGGAAGTCATGTGCTTCCAAGCTTTATACATGTCCCCATCCTCTTCTGGATTGATGACAAAGTTTTCCTACAAAAATAAAAAAAAATAATTAATATATCTTGAAATAAACTGAAATAAATTAAAATCCATTCAAATAAAAAAAAAACTTACTTATCACCTTCCACCAATTGTACCAAAACTTCTTTTTCCTAGGCACTTTATCAAACTTCATGTACAACGCATCATATAATTTTTTAATTAAGTCAATGACACGATACAGACCTTGAGTAGGAGCAAACCAGCTGTATACACACATGAAACATAACAGCCAAAGTCAAACATAACAACAATTTGATAATTTAATAAAAGAATCATAACTTAGTTAATATGTATAATAATTCTAAACTAATGAATATGTAAAAATAAATCTAACAAGTGCCTTCATTGAATTTAACATACAGCCTCTCTCTAGTGGGTGATTGGAATGCTAACCCTTACTCGAAGTAAGCAATTAATGTGTATCAATTGCAGGTGTCAAGGTGGTCGGGGTCAATGTGCTCACCAAAGTAGACATGCTCATTGGTATAAACCATGTTCAAAGAGGAGGGGGAGGTGGAGGAGCCATATACCTAAGAGTTGGCATCATGAAAATGTGCTTCTGATCCCTGGGGAGTAAATTCTATGCCCTAATCAATGTACAGGAGGAAGATGGAGTAGTGGAGGATGGAGTGGTCAAGCTAGATGAGTGCTACTGTTGCTAGAGTGATCAGAAGGCTGGCAAACACCTTTCTTTAGCCTACCTCTGCCCCTTCTCTACCTACCATATCTTAATGAAAACAATATTTAATAATAAATTCAGTAAATATATCTAATCATAATAAAGACAACATACAAAAATTAAAACTAAACAAACATGTTGACCACATTTAGCAAATTTAGCTTGATAGTTCAGAACTATCTTCATCATTCTCAGATGAGATATCATCCACAAATTCGCCTTCTTCATCTTCGCACGTATCATCACTTTCAATTGTTCTTGTACCTTGGGTATAAAGTTCAATTGTATCAGCTTCACCAAAAGGAGTATATAAAGGTAAGGGATGTTAGAATTAGAGTCAACTACTATATGTGAATGGATTGGCTCATCAATTGGATAAGTATCCTAAGATACCTTTTCAAACTCAACTCAACCCCTTGGTTTAGTTTTGATTACGAACCTCCAAATCCTTAAATAGTTTCCAAGGTAAGAAAAAAAAATACACCCGTTTTGCATTTTGAGCAACAATGAATGTGTTAGATTTTCCATATCTTTTGATATGGTTAATCTCAATGATCTTGTAATGGCTATGTTTACATATTCTATTTGGGCTTCTTGGATCAAACCATTCATAATTAGATAGGAAAACCCTTTTTCATAGGTTGACTAACATACTGTAACTCAAGTATTTCCTTATACCTATGCTACTTACATTCCTTATCACTAACATCTTTGTTAACAGTCACCCCTTATTGTTTGTTTTTTTTTTCCCTACCATATTCGATTGTTTGGAATTCATACCCATTCACGAAATATACAGGCTAACTATAGGCTTTATTTGTTGGACCATAGGCTAAGTTATGAAAGTGGACATTGGTTATAACATTTATAGGATTATGCACCTACAAACGGAGTGTCACATATCAAATTTTGTGATTAAGAGTAATAGTCATAATTAACACAATTAAAATAATTACGTGATCACATACGTAAGGTTGGAACCACATTAGAAATTGATCAAGGCATTGGTCATCATGCTATTGATCATGACTCTTTATCTTGAACAATTTTCCTTACGCAACATTCACACACCTACTAAAGTTTCAAGCATAACCATCAAGCATTCTCAACTCTTGTACCCATATGCACATATCTTGTCTTTGTGTTAAAAGTGTATAGCTTGCCTTTGGTTTTGAGAATTGACCATCTATTAATTCTTGCAAGTTTACTCAAGACGATTGCAATACTCTTTTATATCTTGCCTGAAACACATTTCACACAACCAAACACTTTGATTAATCCTAAATATCGATCTATTGCACACCCATTATTTTGACACAGCAAGCAATTAAGCAATCACATAATCCCACATCAAACAATGTGAAAAAATGCTAAGTCTTCACCCAGTGGTCCTACAACTCTATCATAGGAAGTTTAAGTCTCTAAACAATTTAATATATAGAAAAATACAAAAAAAAAAGAACTTGTACTTTCCAAAACTCCAATGGCAAAATAAACCCAAAGCTTAACAAACTCCTTCGCAAATCTAAACATTCCAAAGAACATACACTAAATTGATTCTAAAATATAACAAAATAAAAATTTAACTTAAAAAAACTAAATAAAGTTACGAAGTCTTCGATAATTAATAAATCCAAATAATGGTCCAACAGTACTCCTCCCCAATCTTAAAGCATACCTATAAATCTAAGTTAAAAACAATTTCAACTAACAATTTAGAGTATTGAAGTACACAAAAAATAAACTACACCAACCAGAAGATAGTAAACCTATTAAAATGTAGAGAACAATACTAGCAACATAATATCGGTCTCGATTTTTACAAAGTTAGCTCAAGCAAGGCATGGCGATGATGAGAAGGATGGTGTTGATGATGAGAGAAAAAGAGAGAGAAGAGAAAAAGCCAAATAATGGGGAAGAACAAAGAGCTTCACACGTTTTAAACCATGATTTCAGTGCTATCAATGAATTTTCTATTGTAATTCCTTACATGAAATGATGCATTTCATGAATCCCTATTAGAGACAAATAATTCATCTACTATAAGGAATTCGTACTGTTATATGTGGCAATGTGAAATTCAAATTACAAATTTATAGATGCATGTCCCCGAAAAAAATTAAATAAATTTTTTGGTAACTTTAAAATTAATAAATACATGTGTATGTTTATATTGTACAACCTCTAAAGAAAAGACACAATTCTTTTTGAATACATAGCACAAATTACCCTTGAGGTTTGACTAAATTGTACTTCACTCATTCTTTTACAAAAATTGCAACCCACTCCATTAAATTTAAATAACTAATAAAAATTATTATTTTAATATATTTTCTTTTTATATAGTATATGATGACAAATACTACTAAAAATAAAATATTCAAAAGAAATAGTGTTAAATATTTTATATTTGATTAAAATAATAAATAATTATTGAAAAGAAAAATTAATAAATCTTAAACATTCGTCCTTAAAAGATATGTAAATTTGATTTTGGTTCCTAAAAAAGTTGTATTTAGTTTCAGTTCAAATATTTGTAAAATTGTTTTATTTTAATCCCTATCAATAAATTATTCAAGGTTTTGAAAACCGGATCGAACCGGTTAAACCAGGAACTGGTCTGTTGTCGAGTCCAAATTGACCTTGAAAACTGGCGAGAAAAGAACCAATCAAGAACTACTTTGAACCGGCCCAGCCGGGCCAAATTGATTTTTTTTGTCATAAAAAAGATGCAAAATGATATTATTTTGGGTTTTTTTTTCAAAAAAGTATAAAATCTCATTTTTCCTAATTATTTTCCTTTTCTCGTATGAAAAGTAGTAACCGGAGAGATTTAATCCATATAGATAATATTTATTTTGATTAAGAGATGAATTATATTATATTCTATGGGTTTTGTTGATGCCTAATTTAATTTTTAGTTATTTATGACATATATTTTATTTTATATTTTTATATATTTATATAAATACATATTTTATTATATACCGATTATATTCCGATTGGATTCTCAGTTGAACCGATTGAACTTTTGAACCCTTACCCTGACCGGTTCGATGTCCGGTCCAGTTTTTAGAACCTTAAAATTATTTATGTTAAATATTGAACTGACTAATAAAAGTTAAGGTCTTTCAATCTCACATGATAATTAATAATCATATATGATAAAGATTAAAACCAAATATTTTTAGAAATGTTTCAAAGGAAACCAAATAATTTTTTAAAAAAGATCAAACTAAAATTTTGTTATTTTTTTGCGATCGGAAACATATTTAAACCAACTAATAAATATTTATAGGGTAAATATATAACACTCCATTTCTTTTAAATATATTCATTTTCTTTATTAGTTTTTTTTTATCATATATATTATATTAAAAGCAAGATAACTATATTAAAATAATAATTTTTAATCGGGTGAAGTGTAATTTTCAAATAAGAATATGGTGTAGTGGGATTTAGCCAAATTTCAAGAATGCATATTACTATTTACGTTTTTTTTAACAAAAAAATTGTTTTGGGGGCAACCTGGCACGATTTCGAATTGCCAATGTAATGATGTGAGTATGAAATTTTGAGGACAACGTTACACAACTTAGCCATATACCGGCCTGGGTGGACGGACATGGTACGATTTTCAATTGTCAATGTGTTCATGAAATTATGACAAGGTTACATAACTTTTCCTTAGCCATATACCGGCCTGAAAAAATATAGCATTTTAATGACTTAACAAAAATACGAACAGCTAAGTGATGTGATATATTTACGCTTTTTTTTTTAACAGTTTAAACTTCTTATTTATTAAGTTTAATCATGACGACATAAATACTTCAAACTATTCTACATTATCCACCTTCCCCCTCCACCCAGTTAGAGTCTCCTTTTTTTGGGTACAATCCAGCTAAGGTGAAGATAAATACACCTTATACAGCAGCTGTGTGAAAATAAACACCAAACATGCCAAATCATCGAAGGGAAAACATAATAGAAATAAATAAATAACCCATTCAGTCCAATTAAAATCAACTTTAAGTTGTGCCATACACTTACACTTAAGTGCCATACATTTTTCTTCAAGGATTATTTCATCCACGTTCAAATCTCATTATGATTGCTGTCTTCACTTACAGTCCACCTACTTACACCATTTTATAACACAACTCCTTCAACAAATAAATAAATAACATTCCTCACACGTCCACCCAATGAAACCTTGTTAGATAAATCACAACGGTAATTTTCAATTAAGAATTCTGAAATAGTTTTATGATCAAGTCGGCACATGTGGCCATTTGTTGACGCCAATTTAACATTAGTTATAAGATTTTTTTTTTTTTTGGGGGAGGGATTATAAGATTTAAATATGTCTTTGGTCTATATATATATATATATATGTTTTTGGTATTTAAAAGATGAACAAATTTTGATTTTGGTTTCTGAAATTTTTTCCCCCTATCATTAAATGGAAGATCAGGTCTCAAATAGTTTTTAAAAGATTTAGATAGAAACTAAATAAAAAAATATCTTAACAATCAAAATAAAATTTAACTTATTTTGCAGTATTAGAAATATATGTAAGCGTACTTATAATAATAAATTCACTTTGCATAAAAAATAGTAATAAATTCACCCAAAAAAAAAAAACAGTAATCAAAACAATGACCCACCTCCGTGGCCCACGGCTCAACAACCACCACATAAGCTCTCAAATTAAAATACAACCCCCTTTATTAATTCCCATATATATCTCTATCTTTTGATTATCACCTATCAATAACCATCCATAACGATATTAAAAAAATCCATAATGATAAAAAAAAAAAAATCCTTAACGATATTAAATTATTATACCCTCTCTGCACATTTGATTACATAGATGTATACTTGATTCTCCAACTTGCAATTTTCGATTGGTTCAAGCGTGCACAATCTTCCAGAACTTGCCTCTTCTTCTGCGATCTCTCTCTCTCTCTCTCTCTCTCTCTCTTCCCTCTTGTGTTTTTTATTTTTATTTTTAGTACATACCCTCTTGTGTCTTCCAACGCCCTTTAGATTAGTCAAAAGGTCCCTTCTTTCTTCTTCCACAACTTCTTAGTCAATATTTGTGAAATCCCTTTTGAGATCCCAGAAGGTTGATACGAAAATCCAAATTCAAAACCCCCTTTTTTCATCTTGGATCTAAAGTTTGTTTCTGTTTCTTCCAAAGAAAAAACAAAACAAAAATGCTGCAGTTATTCTTCTCAGTGGCTTTCTCTGCTGTCCCTTTGACCCTTTATATTCCACCAATCAGAACCTTAAACCTCTTTGTAGAAACCATGGAAGACATAGTCAGAGAATCAAGAGTACACACCAACAGGGTTTACCCTCGCCTGCGCTTAGCTTGGACTAGGATCGTGGATTGTATGCTGTGCAACACAAGGTAGATTTAAGAATAGCTTTGAACAACATATTATTGTAAATATTTTCCCATTTTTCTTTTTTCTTTTTTCATCTTGGACCTTTTTTTTATTTTTCGTTTTTCAGTTCTAGGATGTTTTTAAGTCCTTTTAGTTTGTCTTTTTTATTTACTTCTATTCTTATCATAGAGGTGGTGTTGGTGTTATGAGTTGTTGTGGGAGCAGTGTTGCTCTTGTTGCGGGATTATGCAGTAGAATTGCTTTAGCTTTGTGAGTTGTTTTTGGATTTTTGAGGTAATACCATTTGGTGATTACTGATTCCTCTTCAATGGCGGTATAAACTTGAAAGGAATTGTTGAATTTTATGGGGTTTATTTATTGTATTGTTGAAAATTTGTTTTTCTTTTTCAAATTCTGCTTTTGTTTGTTTATTATGATTTGGAGATTTACGGAAATAGATTTTCTTATGTGTTAACTTATCTTTATATGCCGCACCCAAAAACAAGAAACTTATATACGTAAGTTGTGTGGAATATCATCCTGAAATGAAATGAGTAGAGAGTTACTTTAATCTTTAAAATTGTATCCGTGTTTTCCCTTTAATTGTTGAAATTAAGACAACGCCAATTTAGTTTTTAAAAATACAAAAAGAAATTCAAATTAGTTTCTCTAATGTTTGCATAATCCAATTTGAATAAATAAAATTATTAATTTGAATTATTGTTTATAATTTTATAAACTAAATTGATATTTTCTTAATTTTAGAGGTTAAAATATAACAAACATATAATTTCAAGGATAAAAATAAATATTGAATTTGGATCTCATTTAAATATTAACTATTATTTATATTTTATCTAATAATAAATAGAGACAGAGTATTCTTTGAGATAATATTTTACTTTTTTATAGTATCAAAATATCATAAGATCAACATCAAACAACTAAGTCTTATTCTATTAAGTGGGGTCGATTATATAAATCACGTGATGCAATAGAGCTTTATTATATATTAGATTCATATGAAAATTATTGACACTTAAATCTCTTTTGATTATTTCTCCTATAATTTTTTCCAATCTTTTTTGACCTTTTTTTACAATGTTATTCTCCATTTGTTTAACTCTCTTCATTGGAGCCTCTATAAGTCTCCTCTAAACATACCCAAATCATCTAATATGAGATTATACCACTTTTCTATGATAGGTATCACCTCAATTTTTTCTCTAATACATTTATTTGTTATTTTATCATGTCTTGTGTGGCCACTAATCCACCACAATATCCTCATCTCTGCCATATATAGCTTATTTTTATCTTAACCTTTCACCGCCAAATATTCAATCTCATTCAACAAAACTAGTTTCATCGTTGTACGATAGAATTTACTCTTACGTTTTGGTGGTTTTTTTTTTAATCACAAATAAGATTGGAGGGGCCTCTCCACTTTGACCATATTATTTGGATTCTATTGTTAATGTCGCTCTCTATCTTTCCATCACTTTATGATATAATCCATATATTTAAATTTTATGACTTTCGGTATGGTATCATAACTTCGAAGTTAGAATGCGTGTCTCTTGACAAGCTTATACTCCATGTACTTCATCTTACTTTTGCTTATATGAAACTCACATAGCTCCAAAGTTTTTCTCCACAACTTTAATTTTTTGTTTATTTCTTTTCTTAATTCTGCTATCAGGAATATATCGTGTGCAAACAACATACACCAAAGCACTAGGTCTTAATATATGTTTCGTAAGCACATTCAAGACAAGTGTGAAAAGGTATGGACTCAAGTGAGTCATCTTATACCATTTCCTCCTCGGCGGGCATCTTTTTAACCTTAAAATCTCATTAAATAGCTTTATAAGTCATCTTATACTATTTCCTCGTAGACATTTCTATATCTCAATGAGTATGTTATGTTCAAGGCCTTCTTTACAAAGTAAAATTTTTGTCTTCATATTTTGTCAACAGTCTGTCCATTTGCAAAGGATTATCATGCCCTTCATTAAACAACCTATTAAAATAGCTCCTCCACCTCGCCTTACTAACTTGTTAAGGAATCAACATGATCTAGATCCTTTGTTCTTCTTTCTCTTGCTTTTGTCAATCTATAAATAACGTTTTCCCTATCTTTAGTGCCCAAATATTGTTAAGCCCCTCTAAAGCTTTGGTTTTTTCCTTGCTCATCTCCTTCTTTATTTTTGTCTTAGTTATCTTATATTTTTCCTGAGTTTTAGCATTTTTATCCAGGGACTACACTTTAGCTGTCTCTCTTACCTTTAACATTCTCTTGCAAGTCTTTGTCCCATTATCAAGATTCCTTACCATTTAAGCAAAAATCTCTAGGTTTTCCAAGCGTTTTTTTTTTTTTTTTGCTATTTCTTAATACCCTTTGCCATGCTGTCTTATATTTCATTCGCATTTCATTATGCCTCCCAACATAATTCTTCTTCAATCCTCCTTTGAAAATTGTTTTACTCTTCATCTTTTAATCACCACTTAATCCTTGGAGTCTTCTCTTGATCCATTCTCTTCCCTCGTCTTATAAACTGTACATTTATCACTAAGACCCTATATGCTGAGTAGTCAGGCTTTCTCCCAAAATAACCTTACAGCTTATGCAAAGTTTTTTATCTGATTTTCTTATCAAGAAGAAATCAATTTGGGAGCACACACATCCACTCTTATAGATTAAAAGATGCTCTTTCCATTTCCGAAAATATGTATGATCTATAGTGAAATTTAAAGCTGTTGAGAAGTCTAAGATAGCTTTATGGTCTTCAATTGCTTCTCAAAAACCATAGCTTATATGCGACCCATCATATCCTCCAGACTTCGACCAATGTGTTCATTTAGATCACCTGCTAAGAAAATCATTTCTCCTAGAGGTATGCCTTGGATTAAACCTTCTAAATGCTCCCAATTTTTTTTTTTTTTTTGTGTTGTTCTAATCCAACTTGTGGTACATAGACACTAATTACATTGAAGGTGTCTTATGCACCTATTAGTTTTAGTGCTATAATCATGTCTCCAACCCTTTTAACCTCCACAAATTCCTTTTTCCAAAACTTATCCACAATTATTCTATACCATTTCTAGAATTTTCTTTTACGGTATGTCATAGCTTAAAATCCGAAGGATCTAACTCCTATGTCTTCTCTCCCACCCATTTAGTTTCTTGTAAGCACATAAAATTTATTCTCCTTTGTATCATGATAACAACTATTTCTATTGATTTACCTGTAAGTGTACCTATGTTTCAAGTCCTAAATTATAACTTACCATTATGAACTAACTTATTTACCTATATCCGTTCACAAAAATGTGGGAACATTTACTTATTTTGCATTACATTTGGGCACCGATGCAGCAGCCCTTGCTCAATTGACACTATACTCGAGCAATACAATACGTTGCTTTTGGACAACGACCTAGCATTAGTTCTGTTTCATCTTTGATCCACTTTCGATAAGAAATTTTACATTAATTATTTATGACTTCACACAACCCTCCTCTTCTACCCGAATTTAGTACGGGTTATATAAATAGATTTTCAATAAAATAAGTCGCAAGGTGAGTTATTAAAATTTCATAAGATCAATGGGTAACATTATATTTTTATTCTTTATGTTATATGTTTTATTTAAGTCCCATTTTTTTAAATTATTGGCAAGAGAATTTGGAGACGATAGGATTCATTTCCGTAATTTGTGCCTCATGTTTGACACGAGCTTTGGACAACAACGGTGGTGCCATCTGTTAATTCGTCGCATGCCGGTGTAACCTACCTGACGTATGAAAGACGAAATTTGAGGGTCAGATAAATATTACAGGAGTATTTGCTTACGCACAACTCTATTGGTGGAAATTCCTAACTGCCACCAGCTGAGTTTTTCTTTTTCTTTTTCTTTTCTATTCTATTTGCTTAGTTGAAGCATGAGTATTACTTAAGTTCTTGCATCTAAAAATATTAAAACTATAAAGCAAGTACCGTTTTCTGGCATTCTCAAATTTTAATATTTTTATTTTGAAAATCATTTAAAATTTTTTAATATTCTTCACGAAGCCTTTTTGAAATCTTTTCATTGCAAAACCTTCTCTCCCTGTGAAATCTTTCCAAATGAATCTTTCCGTTGTTATCATCAAAAAATATATTTAACATAAGCTAATCAAAATATCACATATTAGCTTAAGTACTTTTGTTTCGTGTGTTTTTTTGTTTATACATATTGTTATTGTTCAAAATAAAATATGAACAATGCTGGCCTCTATATCCATGTTCAAATATCCTCACCATTTTTCCAACCAAGCAGCTTATCCTTAGTTTCTACGGAACTTATTCTGTATATTATGTGTTTGCTGGAGGCGATTTTGGATATTGTTCATGGAGTGGCGGTTCCGCCTTTTCATTTACCATTCACATGTAAATGTAATGAATTTGCTACCCTCAAAAAGATTTTGGCTTTTTTAAATATTAATACCTAAATTTAAAACACTATAAACATAGAGAATTTGAGAGAAAAGAAAAAAAAAAGAATAAACTGACAAGACAGGGAAAAGAAACGTTTTCGATGTTAACCTTATCTAACTTTGTCCTTGTGACCTCCTGAATTGCGGCTTCGGAACACAGATTTTGATTTTATAAGCAATCCACAAAACGACAAATTAACCCACAGATTTGGTACCACTGCATACTTTAGCCGATCTAAAGCTCATGCCCACTACCATATTGATGCAGAAACTTGGGGTCCCGGATATGACAGCAACGGATGAATTTAATTGTGGTATTTTTTTCCCTGCAAAGGGTCAGCAAAAAATGTACAGTGTCGGACAGACAGCAAGCTGAATAAAAGCAAAAGAGCTCGAGTGAAATCAGAATTTGATCACAAGATTAAGCAAAATATTGAGGGGGAAAAATACCACCAAACAAGAACAATAAACACGAGTCTAACCCTCACTTGCGCAAAATAGATTTTTGAATTATATGATTCAAACTTAGCGGTAGCGAATCAGGTGAAGAAAATTTACTGAGTAAAACTCTAAATTAGTCTCTTAGATTTATAGTAGAGGATAAATTAGTCTGTCAGATTTAAAAATTTCATATTAGTCTGTCAAATTTTACAAATAGAAACAAATTAGTTCATTTGTAAAATAATCGTCTAAGTTATGTCATATTAATTTACTTATGTATACTATTAACTTGTTTATATGTATTGTTAACTTTTATGATGGATCTTAACTTGCTTCACTTTTCTAAACGAAGTCATTTGGACCTTTTCTTCATTTTGCTATCTCACTATAGCTTTCTGTTCAAAAGAAAGATTTTAACTTTAAGTTAATATTTATTTTACACAAAACAGATGAGTGAAACAAGTTAGGACTCACTGTGAAAATTAATAATACACATAAATAAGTTAACAGAATATGTGGATATTTCTATTTACCGTTCAAACAACAATTTGATAAAAGTACCAACTTGTTCCCTTTTATAAAATTTGTGGAACTAATATGAAATTTTCTAAATCTAAGGGATTAATTTATCCCCACTATAAATATGAGGGACTTACTTGGGGTTCTAGACAAATTTATTTTAGTAAACAAAAGTTTAGCTCTAAGATAAATCTCAGACTGAGGACAAACCAACTATAGTTCTCGACTTGTCTATTAAGGTTTCATCTTGCTTAAGTATATGGTCTAGATGAACTTTATAAGAGTATGAGTAACCCTTACCCTATAAGGTAGTTTTTGAAATTGAATTAAACTCATTCAACTCTAAGATGATATCAGGGCTATCTATTGATAATTGACCACATGATTTAACCCCATTGTTCAGGAGAAACGTTCATTAATTTTCGTTGCACATGCGTATCAAGTCATGTTTCAATGTCTTAAATCAATGCTACAAGAATATGGGAGGATTAGAAACCAAATATAATTAAGAATGGCTAGACTCAACCTAACAAATGCACCATCCTAACAAGGTTTCCGAGCCCAAGCAGGTCCCCCTTGTGGAACCAAATCGCAAACTCTGGCAATGCATCCCAATGAACCTACAAAAAAAAAAGTGACTCGAAACGAGCTTAAGAGAGCAAAATGAATATTTCAGGAATTGAAGAAAAATATTATGATTGGCTTAATTTACATCTATATGTTCCGATCACGTTGGGTCAAGTTTTATTAATTTAGTTTATTAGTTTTTATTTTAAAATATTTTAAAACTTGTTTTATTTTTATATTTGTTAAGCTCAATTGTTAGTGTGTTAATTTGAGCCTCGTTTGATAGGGTTAGGAAATAATTTTAATTTAAATAAGAGGTATAAATACCTCCAAACCTGGTAGCCACTTAGCTCAATTTTATTTTTAATGAAATTTCTCTATTTCTCTTAAGAAACTTTGTATATATAAGTGAGGTTAAGTGATTCCCTTATCTTGCGGTATCAAAAAGCTAAATAGAGGATTACATGGTAAATTGATTCCCCTGTGATATTTTATTTAGTTTTCAATCCTATCTTCCATATCAATTGTGTGTTGGAGTTTCTGAGTTTTGATATCCATAGGGTTCCACATCATGGCCGATTTCAATTTCTATAATCCAAGCTAAACTTTTTTTCCAACTAGACAACTGTTTGCATTTGCAGGCTCCATTCCACCACTCTCACTCAGTTTTCAGTTCTGCATTTGGTATATGGAGAAAAACAAAACCAGCAAATTGACAGACTTTTAAAACTGCCCTAGCTTCAGCTTCGATTTCTATACCAGTAAACGTTTGTCCAAAAGCCTTCACAGCCATATTTTACCCTCTTTCATTTCTTGGTGTGTGACTGCAATTTCTGTTTTCTTGTCCTTGATAGCAGCATCAACATTCAGTTTACCTTGCTAAGGACAAAACCATGAGAATAGAGAATAGGTTCTGTTTGGTTTACATTTACCGTTTTCTTTTTGTGGTTATGTTTTTCACCGTTTTCACTACTACTATCACAAGAAATTTGGAAATTATTAATGAAATGAAATTGAATTGAATTATTATGTTTAAAATGAGTTAATAAATTAAAAAACTGAATTCTTTAATTTAAAATGTCTAAAAATAAATTAATCTAATTAATTTTACTATTAATTAAGGAATAAAACATTATATTTAAGTAAAATTATTTTAATATTTTCATTTGTTAAAATTCAATTCTAATATCAAATTACACTCATTTAGATTCAATTTTAATTCCTTAATTTTGATAAATTTTAATTCCCTTAAGATTTTAATTTCTTTTTCAGGGCGTTTAGAAAAGAATTAAATTCTTGTATAAAATTGAATTCCAGGGCTTCCAAATAATCTAGAAAAGAGAAAATACAAAAAATGAAAATTTGAAATGGTACAGAAACCAAACAGACGCCAATGTCCAATGTTGCAATTAGCAAACAATTTACCTAACGTAGTTAAATTTGCAAAATCATTAACCTCTCCAATGTCCAGTGTTGTTTTGCTAATGCAGCTGATTAACAATTTAGTTATCATAAATTTTCAGAGATGACGATAGAAGGAATTAGGTGAATTAGAAAGGGAGATATCATGAGTCCCAAGCAACATCCTGCAAGATGTTTATCAAACCAAGATCTCCACACCCTGAGTGTTGCCAGTAGATACTCATTTCACTGCTGTTCCATTCCGTATTTCATTTTTCAATCCATCACGCATGCTTATGAGACTTCTCATTCCCAAATCCCAACATATCTTTGTTAACAGAGGCTGGTAAGCATATTTCTCATTCCCAGTTCTCAAGAACAAAAGGGACATCCAAGAATAAACGACGCGGTTACATAGAAAATCATACTACATTAACCACAAGAAGATGCCACCTATTGGTTGTTTCTAGTAAACAAAACGTGTATTATGTGACATGGCGCCACTGTTTTTTCTACTAGACCTACCTACCTGTAAGAAACTAAAAGTGAAAAGCTCCTTTTCCCCATCTTGATGCTAGTGCGTTGATTCCTCGCCAAAAACCTCGATATTGCAAACTGGACATTTCTGAAAAGAGCAAAGGAAAATGAGATAAGAGTTAGGAGATGAGAAATTGCGCAGACATAGAAATGAAATGAACATCAGATGAATGCGTAGACTGACCTTGTTAATGCTAAGCCATTTGGTAATGCATTCACCATGATAAACATGACTGCATGGCAATTTTATTTGCTGGTCACCTCTTTTATATGTCATCTGACATATCACACACCTGTTTTCCGTGCAATTTGACAATAAGCATATATCGAGAATGCACAAAACCACGAGAAATAGCAATTTGTAGATCTAGCTGGGGTCAAACAATGAAAAAGACTAATAGGTCTCATAATAAACCTAGAAAGCAGACATTCCAATGATCCGTATTCCAGACTAGTCAAAAATAATAATAGAAAAAGAAACAAAAACTCCCATAATATGTGGAAGTTCTAAATATAAAATTAGAGAACACAGATCATGCTCTTTTTGGTATGTCACTTAGGTAGAGAACAAAAGTCTTCTGAATATTCCAGAGTTTGAATATCCACAACCACAGTGAAGATAGAATTCTATTTCCAAGGGCATAGGGTGAAGAAAACAGAGGAAATAAATTAAGAGAGATGGAAATAGACAACTACAAATGAACTTTCTTCTCTATTCTTTGGTCATTGACTACCGAATTTTCTTCTCTTTGCTTTACACATATTCACTGCAATGATGAACCTGTAATTATAAATTCTACCAGCATGTCCTAATTTTCACTTTACTTTCCCTCTATTTTTCACTGGATTGATTATAATTTTCAGCCCTCCCTTCATATTCTCCTCATCTTGCTAAACAATGTAAGGTCTTCATTCACGTCCATATTTGATGCCTAGATGTTCACCTATTCCAACAAAATGGTTGAGAATTTGAGATCCAGAAGATTACCTTTTCCCATAATTTTTTCTTTTGAACAAACTACCAAATTTATACTTCGAGGTTGGAAGCATATCAATCAGTTCTTGGGAAAGACCTCGGCTTTGAGTTCCAACTGCCTCCCCCAGATCCAATAGTTCCTACCACATAAAACAATATTGTTGACTATTGGTCCTGATGATTTCAAATTTTACTACTACTTAACATACCAATAAAATTGAAAGGTCAAAATAAGACAACACAAATCACACCAAGTCCAAAGATAAAAACAGGCCTAGCTTCATCAACAGTGAAATAAAGTAGCGACCTTCTCAATGTGGCTCTTACCTATCATGCTAACATTTCAAATCTAGAGGACAACACAACTTTTTTCTTGTTTGCTTAATAATGATTCGAAAAAAAAAAAAATTGATGTCTTTGATATTCTACGAAACAGTATTGATCATATATTATGAAAATGTACATTTGACAAACTTTGCTGGTTTTGGGAAAAAGGAAGCCATATGATAGTGTACTTTCTATGTCTTTATTTGGTACATTTGGTTGAAGCATAATTCTCACACCTTTAATGACAGATTTTCAGACAATGAAGTTTTGTGGTCTAAGATGCAGTGTTTGGCCTTTATTTGATGTAAAGCACATGATCTCTTTAGAGGAACTTCCCACTCAGATAGGTTGAGAGATTGTAAGCTTTGCTTCATTGTTAATATTTTCTCGTTTGATAGTTTTCTTGTAAAGTGGATCTTTCTCTTCACCTTAATAAAATTCTTTTATCAAAAAAATTAAAAAAGAATTGAGTGTGCAGAATAATCTCCATTTTCTAAACAAAATCCTCCTAATAGTTAATACCTTAAATTTTAGATCCTGAGCATGAATTAACAGAATCAGATGCTTAGTAAACCACAGAAAAACATGATAATCAATAGTTCAAGGGGGAAAAATTGTAAATACATGAAACTATGCACGTATATGCATGCATACATCAATATTTATATGTAAGACAATAAGCACATCACACCTCATATGTCATATTATCAGGGTCAATGTCATCTTGCCATATGACCTGCAGAAATGCAGCACAAGAGATTAGAGACTTCAGAAGATACATTGTTCTACAGCTTTTGATTACAAGTTGGAAACAAGTAACCAACATACAGAAATTAAGGGTTCACTTGTTAAAATTAAGCACTCAAAATGCCAGACTGATCCCAACTCTAATTTTTTAATTTTCACTTTAAACAATAAAATTTCCAGTTTTTATAGAGCTATAATCTCTTTTAAGCAAGAAAAAAGTTCCCTACTAGCCTTTGGCATCCACAAACAAAAGTTGACTTTCCAACTGGGAAAATTAATTTCCAAAGATAAAATGACCTATTTGTCACATTAAAACTTTGGAAGAAAAAAGCACTTTATCCCCTTAAACTATATAGGCCATGTGCATTTAATTCCCCAATTTTTGAAAATATGCAAATCAACCCCTAACATTTTCTAGTTGTGCAAACCAACGACTCTATCAACTTTTCCATCTAATGTTAATGGAAATAACAGGTTCAAAAAAGTTTAGGGGAGCAAATTGTATATTGATTTTAAGTTTAGGGACTAAAGTGCACATAACCTAACATTTAGTGGGGTATGGTGCATTTATTTTTTAACAATAGACAGTAATTTAACTGAAGGACTGGAGAGCATATCAACGAAAAATGTCAATTTTCACCTTTTTAAAAGTCTATGGGTAAAATGCACATGACCTATAGTTCGGGAGGTAAAGATCCTTTTTCCCTTAAAATTTTAAGCAAGGTTGTTGCCAAATTTGAAACCACATAGGACTATTTGACAAAGGGTCAAAGTGAAACAGAGTAATCTTCATTTTCACCAACAGTAACTTAGATTTATTCAGAAAGTGTAGGGAATATGGATTACACTTTGTTGTAAAAGTATGCCATGTTCAGCCAACTATCATTGAAATAATGTCTCCCAATTTTCAAGCATAGGGGACTCACTTTCCCTACCAGGGACAAATAATTCAATATCAAACCAACAATCAACCAGCTGATGTGCAAAATTTAGGCACTGCTAATGACAGCTTCTTACCTGGCTGCTATTGGACTCCTGATGATTTGGACTGCCTGCAAATGAAACTAAAAAGAATTAGGATACTATAGTATAACAATCGTCATTTTACTAAGTAATTAAAAACTAAATGGTGTCAATTCAAGTCAAAAGAGAGGAAAAACAAAAGTTCCACTTAAAAGGTTTGCATGATTTGGACTTGCTGCAGCAACAACAACAACAACAACTAAGCCTTGTCCCACTAAGTGGGTCGGCTACATGCATGATTTGGACTTGCTGCAAAAGATCCAAACATATAGAGGCAGTAATTTCATGTTTTCTTGAAATTACAATTCAAAACACTAGTTTCAATTCACATGCAATATATAAGCTTCATCCAAATAGATGAGACATCTCTCCCCCCGGTCCAAACTCTCTACAAAGGCATATACACTAATTTGCTGTTAGCATCGCACTAAATGGTAATTTAAAAAGTGAATTCATTCCAATAACTACATTAAATGATTACACCACTGATGTGGTCATAGGACTATGCTTGTAGTAGAAGGAACTAAATCTCAACTGACATTCTTCAGGGATAGTCTGCATGCTCGTGACTCCATCTCTTCTAGGCGGAGAATCTGTTGTAGCTGGCTCCTCAGTGACCACTACGGAAGGATATTCCCACTCTGCCCTGTTGATCTCCATTCTAGGCAAATGATCATTTACCTCATAAGCACCATAATAAGATGTACTCCCTGGACCAGAGAATCCAAACTTATATGGATTCATGTTCATTGACCAGTAGACACTTTCCTGACAGTTCATATGATACTAAGTCATAACCATGTTTGATCAGTAAACAGTATAACAGTTATACAAATCATAAAGCAAATAGTCAACTTTGACTAATAAAATCAAACATAAGAGATATTTTTTGTATGCAGCTTGATACACTTATAAATGAGAACAATTTCAATATTAAAACATATGAATGAATCATAGGGAGATATATCCTGTGGCGCATAGTTGCTTTCAACACAGAAGTACTTCACAATTAGGTACTGCCTATCATAGACACTCCATTCACTGTTAAAAACATTGGTGAGGTTGTGGAAACCACAATAGGAATACATCAATAAACAATCTCTAAAAGGTGCTTGCATACATCTCAACTACTGAATAGAGTGCCTGTGAAATGATGTTGTAGACAGCACATAACCAAGAACTTCTTTCAACCTAGAATCAACCATCCGTCCACTATTGCAGTTCAACTCAGCAAGAAACTATCATTGTCACATTATTTTCGTACTATATCTTACTATACCCATCAGTTAAAAAGAGTTACTAAGATCCTTTTTCAAACATTCTGATTCTTTTACTTAACTACTACGGCTAAATTACACTAACATTTCTTGAGGTTAGTTTATATTACACAGGACACCCCTCAATTTGTCATGCCTACATCAACTCCCTACAGGACTATTCAGTATGATGTTTACAAGGGGTGCTAAGTGTCACACGTCACATAATATAAGGGCATTAGATGTAATATCACCTAGTGTATATTATAGCAAATAGTGGGGTTTATGTATAAAATCACATAATCTCAGGGAAGGTGATAGGACCAGAATTCCTGAATGAATGTATATGTGTTGAATTGGGGATAACTTGGCAATCACCAAGAACCCTAAATCTGTTATAGAATACAGAAGTCCTCAAGCTCTCACAACAATGTACAAAATGAATAGACACCCTTCTAATTCCCTCTCTCCCTTTTATTATGCTATTCTCTCCCCATAACTGCTTTTGCCGCCCAAATAACTACCTGTCCAGCTGTCATTCCTCACAGTTAAGACCTAAACTGACTATTCCTTCTCTCATAAACTTTCCCATACATTCTGTCCCTACCACTACCCCCCTGCAAAATCACCTTGTCCTCAAGGTGAGCTTCTGGAAATTGTTCCAGCAACTTATTCAGGGGCTCCAACGAATTGTCATGAGCTGGAAGGTGCTTCCATTTCACCAACACCTCAGTTGCTCCTTGAGGGGACTGGCAGACCTGCAACAAATCTTCTGGTTCAGCCTGCAAAATCCCTTCTTCAGACAACCCTGCAGGCAGCTCAAAGTGCTGGATCTATGGGGGCAGAGCCTTCTTCAAACGGCTAATGCGGAAAAGCGGGTGAAGCTCACAACAAAGTGGTAGTTCCAACCAACAGGCTACAGGCCCATTTTTTCCCAGCACCTGAAATGGGCCATAGAGTCTAGGACTGAGCTTTTCATTAAAGCTTCTTAGCCAATGACTTCAGGCAATATGGTTGGAACTTAAAAAATGCCCAATCTCCCATCTCAAAAGTCACCTCTCTTCTATGCTTATCAGCATAATGTTTCATTCTTTGCTATGCCAAATCCAAATTGGATTTAAGATCAGTGAGAACCTCATCCCTTGTAAGGGACTGTACTTGTACTTCGGGAACCTTTGAAGGGTAGATCTTCCCTTAAAACAGAAATGGTTTTTGTGGGTTTTTTTTTTTTTTTTTTTGGGGTGGGGGGGTTTCTACCACAGAGAGCTTGGAAAGGAGAGACTTAATTGGAGGCATTGCATGTGGTGTAGAACCAATATTCAACCCATGACAACTAATCAAACCATTGCCGAGGTTTGGACCGACAAAGCAGCAAAGATACGTCTCCAAACAGAGCTTCATCAATATATTTGTGGATGATATGAGGTGCTATACTTCAATTTGGTCCCAGTTGCTTGGAATAACTTAGACCAAAACAGGCTGAGGAAAATGGGGTACCTACCTGAAATGATGACAAAAGGGAATCCATGTAATTGAACAATCTCTTTAACAAAGAGTTTAGGCCACGTCTTTGGTTGAATAGGGGTGTGAAAGGGGAAGAAAGTGAGCAAATTTAGCGAGGTGATCTACCACCACCATGATGGAGTCCTTACCCATTGCACAAGGAAGTCCAATAATGAAGCCCATTGAAATTTCAGACCAGACCTGAGCTGGGACAGGCAATGGTTGCAGCAACCCTGCTGGTGACAAAGCCTCATTTGTTGGTCTGGCATATTTGACAGTTAGCAACATAGGACTTCACTTCTTGTCTCATCCCTCTCCAAAACATGGCTGCTGCTAGCTGCTTATAAGTTCTGAAGAATCTGGGGTGGCCTCTTGTTGGTGAGTCATGCAATTCCGCTAGCAAAACAGGAATTTGGGAGTTTTTGGAATAACCACTCATCCTTGGTAGAATAACCTGCCTTGTTGCAGACTATGCCCTGGAAAATCATGAACCCCCAGAGAAAGATTGCGGATAATGTGTTGTAGGTGCTCATCTTCCACCTCTATAGCAATTGTTTCCCACATGCTTACACTATGCACATAGCTTGATAGAGCATTTGGTGTGAGAGTGCATCCATTGCCTTGTTTTCAAAGCCAGGCCAAAACTGGATCTCAAAATCCAATCCAAGGAGCTTTGAAGTCCACTTCAATTGATCCTCTCCCAATAACCTCTGTTCTATCAAAAACTTTAGACTTCAATGATCTGTCATAATGATGAAATGGCAGCCCAAAAGAAAGTGGCGCCACTTGTAAACCGCAAACACAATTGCCATTAAGTCATGCTCATTTGCTAACTTTTGCTATGCCTGCTATGATAGTGCCTTGCCAAGGTAGGCGATTGGTCTCTCACCTTGGGACAACAGCCCCAACCCATGACTAGATGCATCAGTCTCCAAGACAAAAGGTTTGGAGAAATTAGGGACAGCCAGAACTAGCAGTTCTTCCATTGCATGTTTAAGTGAGTCAAAAGCTTGTTGGGCTGCTTCGGACCATTGAAAGGCATCTTTCCTTGTTAAATTAGTAAGTGGTTTGACCAAAATACCACAACTTCTCACAAATTTCCTGTAATACCTTGCCAACCCAAGAAAACCCCTCAGAGCTTTAAGGTCTTCAGGGCACTGGCCACTGTCACATGGCCTGTGTCTTCCTTAGATCTGCTGCTACCCCAGATGCAGACACAAAGTGGTCCAAATACTCCATAGTTAGAACCCCAAAATCAAATTTCTTCCTGTTAAGAATTGGTTTCTGTTGGTGCAGCCCCTGGAACACAGCCGTGAGGTGTGCTGCATATGATTCCTCATCCTTACAATACACAAGGATGTCATTGAAAAATACCAAAACGAACTTCCTAAGGAAAGGCCTCAAGATGTCATTCATTAGAGCTTGGAAGGTGGAGGAAGCATTGGTGAGGCCAAACAGCATTAAAAGGAACTCATAATGGCCGTCATGAGTACAAAATGCTTTTTCTCAATATCTCCCTCAACTATTCTAATTTGGTGATACCCCAACTTATAAGTCCAACTTTGAAAACATGGCTGCTCCTGTAAATTCGTCTAATAACTCATCAATGACAGGAATAGGGAACTTATCAGGTATAGTGATCCAATTCAAAGCTCTATAGTCCATGCAAAATCTCCAACTATTGTCTTTTTTCTTGGCCAACAATATGGGGCTAGCAAATGGGCTCACACTAGGCCGAATAATTTGAGCATTTAACATTTCCAGAACCAACTTCTCAATTTCATTTTTCTGATAATGTGAGTAACAATAAGGTCGAAGGTTAGGGATCTCTACTCTCTCCTTAAGAGTAAAGACGTGGTCATCGTTTCTTGGTAAGCCTTCCAACGGTTCAAAAACTATAGGGTGACCATCCAATACTTGTTGCACCGCCGTTGGGGTTACTATCATGTGTGATAGTTGAGTAACAACTGGCCATAGCTACACGAAAAACCCCCCTGTTGTTCTAGCTCCCTCAAGGCTGCTCTTAACGCAGTCCATCCATAGCACAACTCTAGTGCCCCTTGTAACACCACCCAACAATCTTCCATTTGGATGATAAACTGGAACTTGCCAAAATTGGTTAGGGTATCCCCTAACTTATTCAACCAAGCCAATCCCAAAACTTATTCGGAATTATCCAAGGGGAAGATATAAAAATCTCTATCACCTCAAGGTTAGGGAATTGAATAGCCAACTGGTTGCACTTTCTTGTGCCCTGTGATTGCCATCCTGAAGCCACAATGACTACAAAGGCCAATTCATGGACTTGCAACTTAGCCTCTTTCATAAATAACGGGCAAATGAAATTGTGTGATGCACCTCGGTCAATTAAGACCCTTACCCTGCGGCTAGCCACCTATCCATGTGCCCTAATGGACCTTGGAGACCCTTCCCCAGCCATACTTTTGCAAGACAGATGCAATTGAGGGACTGTATCTCCTAATTCTTCCATAGCACCATGCCACTCACCCTCCCCCATTCCCTCCAATTCCTCCTCCAATATCATGAATTGAAGTCCTATTCTTGCAAACATGATCTGGGGTAAATCACTCATCACACGTGAAACAAAGACCCTTCATGCATTTTTCCCTTAACTCCTCATCCGTCATAGGTTTGAAACCCCTATGACCTGAGCCCAGGCCCCCTCTTTCATCCTTCCTATTCCCTTGACTAAAGAAGGTGCCTCTCCCTTTACTAGAAATGGCAGTGTTATTGTTAAACCTAGTAAAAGATCTATCAGCCCCTTGACCAAGCATTTTGTTCCTACTTTCAACTAACTCTGCCAAGTTCATCAATTCATCCAAAGTATTGTATCATAAAAGCTTGAGTTCAGCAATTACCTCATGATGTTATCCATTGAGGAATAGCCCCTACAAGTAGCGACGCTAGGTGATTGAGTAGCATACAATTCGAATCGTTTTCCACACTCATGCACAAAACTATCTTGCCTTATTTCCAACAGCAATTCGTATGGGTTCAGGATCAATTCCGACGGGAAACGTTGCACAATCACATCCCGACACCCTAACCAACTCAGATTGGGGTTCAACAATTCCCACCAACAAAACCACACCAAGGCTTTGCCTTCCATTGCCACTTTTGCGATTTAGGCACCTCCATTGCTCTCCGACGCGATGGCAACCATTTCCAAATGGAGCCCCTTCGATGTCGCCGAAAAGGAGAGGGCTCTCCACGTGGTGTTGTTCATACAACGAATCCAAACATTGCTATTTTTGCCGCTGCAAATCATTGGGGTTTGCATCGCCTTGCTCCAAATTGCTCTGCAAATCCTGTTTTAGAGAAAACTCGCGATCGTGGGTATCACCGCCACTAATTCCACATTCTTCGCACAATCCTCTTCAAGATTTTACTGGATCGTGCACAATGTGATCTCCATTGCTTCCATTTTCTTCTCCATCTTCGCAGCTGCCATGGACATGTTGCCCAGGGAAGACAAGGCTTCTGATACCAGTGATAGGACCGGGATTCCTGAATGAATGTATGTGTGTTTTATTGAATTCAGGATACCTTGGCAATCACCAAGGACCCTAAATCTGTTACAGAATACAGAGAAATGATGAGACCTCCAACTCTCACAACAATGTACAAAATGAATAGACAACCTTCTAATTCCCTTTCTCACCCTTTTATTCTGCTGTTCTCTCCCACTAACTACTTTTCCCACCCAAATAACTACCTGTCCAGCTGTTATTCCTCACAATTAAGACCTAAACTGCCTATTTTTTCTCTCATAAACCTTCCCATACCTTGTGTCCCTAACAGAAGGTCAATGTAATTTACCTTAGTACTGGTGGCGGTGGTGGTGGTGGTGGTGGTAGTAGTAGATGATTCTGAGTTATATTACTTAGCTCTTAGATAGTAGTGGCAATAATATTAAGAATATTATAATATTGTGGGATGGAAATTTGTGCTTTTACTCCCAAATTTTGGGATAAAACTCAATTTAGGGAAGGAAAAGAAAACAATCAATAACTTCCTGCAACGATACACATTCCCAATACCAGATTGTTGCCAAAAATACTAACCCACTAACATCCAGCAAGTTGAGATTCATTCAACAAAACAACAAAAAGAAGTTAAAAGCACCTACAAAATAAAAAAATAAAAACACCTGATCAGGCATTGAGGCAGCAAAGGCATAACTGACTGGAACATGTGTGATGCCTTGGAAGAAATCCACGAAGCTGCTTTCATTAACAGCAGCATAAGGAAAGCCATTATCCGCGTAATGCAGACCTATCTGTCTACCGTCATTCATTTTTTCTTTTTGGCACTTTAACAAAAACCACTACTCTTATTCTTCCAACACCAACTGCACAAAAGAGAGCCATATTACATATAACCAAACACACCCTTAATATCTAAAATTCATAAAATAAGTAAATAAATTGGAAACAAAATCCCTTACTCGATCAACCCTCTTTACAATCCAACACAGACAGACACACAAAAACAAAAAAAATTTAAGATAAACGGTGCAACTGTGCAAGGTAGCAACTTGTAAGAACTAACATTTGTTTTTTCGAAATTTCAGCAGTTAAACAAAAAAAAGTTATATAAAAAATCATTTAAATAATAATTAAAAAGCCTAATGCACACTACATTCGCAGATGTTGACGAGATTGGAGAGAAAATTAGGAGGGGAAAACAGGCAATGTTGGTGTGCGTGAGTTGTGAGATTTTTGTCGTGCCGTAGAATATTAGAGGAAATGTCCAATTAGAATTAAGATAAGATTTGTTAGGACAAGAAAAGGAATATATAATAAGAATATTCTAGAGTTTAAAGTGAGATGTCATAATTTGAGAATTTCCTAGAATCCCTTCTAGCATTATAAATGTAATAATAAATACAAGAAGGAAAAATGTTAGCATTATAAATGTTAACAAATTCCCTAGCACCCCGACGGCACATCCACAATTCACCCAAAATTTACACAAATCGAGTACCAAACACAACACTAGCAGCAGAAGAAAAACCAAACCGCGACAACAAAGAAAAACGAGATGACGAAGGACGAGCAGAACACCAGATGGCCTCTGCTCCAAGCGGCGCCACCCACGTGAGTACCGGCGGCGAGATTAGTGCCGCTGGCATGGCCGCCGCTGCAACCCCCACTCCCGGCGACGAAAACGCTGCTACTCCGAGGAACGCTGCAAATGCCGCTTCAGATCTTGGTTGTTAGCGTGGCAGCTGCTGATCCAGGCGACGCTGCAGGTGGCGAGATGGCGCTATTCCAGGCGGAGGGAGAGACACAGCCGCTGGTCCAGGCGCGGCAGCCACCGCTTCAGACGCTGTTCCAGGCGGTGCGACAAATGTTGCTTCAGGCGGCGGTAAAGAGACTGTTCCGGGCTGAGATCAGTGTTGGCACTATCTGGAAGGAGAAGAAGAGGAAGAAGGCTGTTGTTTGCAAGGTGAGGAAGAAGATGAAGGTGGGTGCTGCTACGGCAGCAACTGGGAAGAAGATAAAAGATTGGCGCTGCGCTCAAAGTGAACAGAGGAAGAAGTTGGCTGCTAGGGCAAGAAGGCTGGTGGACCAATTGTCGGTGCTGGGTCAAACCCGATCCAGTCACCTCGTTGGGCTCAAGGCTTAAATTGGGCAAAGGGGTCCACTTTCCGTGCCGCAGGAGGCCACTCTGATCAAGCTTGTGAGCCAAGTCTACATTTTTAAAGATTTTTGGTACATCCGGCAATGCGATCATGGTGAGGAAAAAAAAAAATTCCCGGTGAACATCTTTTTATGCACTTGTTGTTAAATCTATACTATTAACCTATATTATTAGTAAAGATGATTCACTTTTGTAACTATTTTTTTTGTCTACTAACTCTATTTAATTTTATTTTGAAGTTCATAAATTCAAATCTTCCCCAAGTTTTCTCCTTTTTTTTCGCTCATTTCTTATTTTTGGATAAAAAAATTAAGTATCGTGCAATGCCATTGACCGCAATCGTGGTCGACTCGAAAACATTTGTCTTGAGAACTTTGCTAGTAGTAGTAGTAGTAGTAATAATAATAATAATAATAATAATGATAGACTTTTAGGCTTTATAATTTTTAGGCAAGTTGTTATTTTGTTTAACAACCTTAGGACAAGGTTGGTGTCAAGGGGATGGTAATGTTATGGTAGAATATTAGAGAAAATATCCAATAGAAATATTCTAGAATTAGGATAAGAGTTGTTAGGGCAAAAAATATTATAGAATTTAGAGTGAGGTATTATAGTTTAAAAGGATCTTATAATATCTTCTAAAATTATAAATGTAATCATCTGTAATGAATGAATAGAAGAAAGAAAAATGTTAAGATAATTTTAACTAGTTTTAAATTAGCTAGTTTCTATTATTTTTACATAACATAAAGCTTTTAGCTTGATTCACATTTGAAATTGGAGGAATGAAAAAGGGCTAGGTGGGTTCAAGAGAAAAAAAAAAAAGCAAAGGAAATTGGGTTTTCTATATTAGTATTTGGAACCATAGTATTGAAAATCGGCTCAAACCAACCGGTTCAATAGGAAAACTGGTAAACCGGTCCAATCCACTATTTGGATCGGTCATACATCGAAACTAATGCGTCCTGGTTCGATTCGGCCAGTTGAACCGATCCGGACAAGTCGTTTTTTTTTTTTTTTGCCAAATAATGTCTTTTTGTAAAACCTTAAAAAAATTCTAATATGACTTATAGAAAAATACAATAACTTTGTTTGTATTGTCATGACCTGTGAATTTGTGATATAAAACTCTGTGAGTTGCTTGTGTAATTATGTTTTGAACTTGTCAATTGTGATTTGTGATTGTGAAATGTGAACAATATTTAGAAATTTATGTTATTTATTTATATTTTTGTATTTGGACTCTTAAAGAGTGCCAAATTGTTAATCAGTTGTTGTTTTATTATATTTTATTTAAATTTTATATATTTTTTGTATAAATTCGGTTCGACCAGTCACTCACCGATCAAACTAGTGACCTGGTACCTCGACCGAGTCGATCACTAGTCCAAGTGTGAAAACTATGTAGAATTCTCTCTCCCTCACTCTCTCTTTCTTTCTTTCTTTCCTTCTCTTTTTTCAGATTTTCTTTGTGCTAGAATCCCCTTAGGCTACACTTTGTAAGAGACCCAATCCTCTCTCTCTCTTCCACGTTCACACTGTATCCATCAATATAGCATGTATCTTTATTTTATTGAATTTTCATTTTCTTAAAAAAGTTGGGCTTAGATTGGCCCCAAACACTCGATCTACAATTAGCTTATTTGGGAGATTGCAGTATTCATATGTATTTCATCCTCAAAAGGCCACGTAGCATATCACCTAATGATACAAAGACCAAGAGTACGATCCCCACTCACCTCACTTAGTTGCTTTCCTTCCCTATCTGCACCGCTTCGGCTCTTCTTTAGACTCCAGTTTCCCAAATGGATTAACGGAACCCTAGCCTCCATAGGGTGTCACTAAGCCTCACTTTGTTCATCCCTATTGTGTTGTTTGTCACCATCACTGACCCACTGCTTCCATAGTTTGAGAGACCTACATATCATCACCGCTTGATTCTTATTCCCAAATCCTTTCCATTTTATGGATTTCAATCTTACCAAAACATTTTTTATTTGCTGTTTTTATTCGGTTTTGATATGGATCTGCGATAGTCCATAATTTTTCTTTTCTTTTTCCGAATCTTTACCGGTTTCAATCTAGATCTGATAACTTCTCTCGGATATCTAGCAAAACCTAGGGTTCTCATTACTTTTCTCATGTATACCTGGGTTAGCAGCAGATGCAGGGAGAGTGAGGTGCTGCCGATTGAAAACTCACTTTCCCCAACATAAAAAATATTTTCTTTTAAAGATCCTTTTTGAAAGGTTAACCGTATTTGATCAATTCTCCCTATGTCTATACTTACTGTTTTAGATTCAGCTTTGACTTTCATTATTGATCATTTGTTTCCTATTACTAACCCTTATTTCCAAATATTGCCTTCTTTTCATTGTTAATCTAACCAAAGGTAGTACAGAACTTTATATTTCCAGATTTCCTATTTATGAGATTTTTAATGAGAAGCTTATCACCCCTTTATTTAGTTAGAGATTTTTCATGAGAAGTTTAGCCCCCCTTTATTTATTTACTTTTTCCTTTTAGCTTTTTATTAGTTAATTTCTTCTAGATTTGGGGTTATCTGATCAATGTGCAAAGCATGATTTTTATTCGTTCCAATATTACTTCGTCATCATTCTCACCCATCACATATTATGATATTCTCCTTATTTTATATTAAAATAATTGTTTTTTGATTTACGGTTGATTTTTTATGATCTGTATTACCCGGAACTCCTAACTCATATACTTTGACATATACTGATTGATGATTTTGTCTCTATACAAATTGTTCCTCTTATAGATCTTTGTGGTGGGGTAAGCTAAACATTTACATTGTACTATCTGCTTCTATGATGATTTCCCCTTACAGTTTAGAGTTTGTTATATGAGTTTGTGGTATAGAGTTTGCATTCCGATTGAATTTGTGTTTGCTGGGTCCCAACATTTATCTTTATTTATTATCTTTATATTTTACAATGGCATTTTTTTCTTATTTCCTGATCAAACTATATTAACCAGTCTGTTAACCATTTTGTGCTTTCCTTGGTGTTGTGCCAATAGAGTTTTAGGAATGTCATTGTTAATACTTTTTCTTTTATGGTGCAAAGATTGGTTACCGTGCAATGCTTGACTTGTGTTTTGCATTTTGAGTGAATTTGTGGTTTGCTGGGTCCAAATCTTTACCTTAATTTGTTACCTTCATATTTTACAATGGCATTTTCTTGTATATGCTGTTCAAACTATATTAATCAATTTGTTAATCATTTAATTTTTAGTGCTTTATGCTTATTATACTTGACTTGGTGTTGGGCCAATTGAGATTTAGAAATGTCATTGTTAATACTTTTTCTTTTATGGTGCAAATATTGGTTAATGTTCAAAGCTTTACTTTTGGGATGATTTTTTATTTTGTATTTGACCTGCATAATGTTGACAAATGCCTAGTCAATTGATGTGGTCTATGTATTTGAAAAGGAAATTTTCGATTCTATAATATTTTAGTTAATAGTTTGCATTTTATTATGGTAATACAACATATGTTATTGTGCAAAACTTCCCTCCAATCCCTCAAGTTCTTTGGTTTCAAACCATTTTCCACTGCCTATATATTAGCTTGCACATTGTGGTCTATTTGGCATTGCTCATAGAAATCCTTTGGTTCCCTAATTGCTATATATCTTTGTGTGTTGAGTGTTTTTCTTATTCCTTTGAGATGGCTCATGCATATGTTGGTGCTTATGAGATTTCTGGTAATTGTGGTAACTTGGACTTCATGGTGAGAGTTGTTAGGTTATGGACCACTCCCAACTTCAACAATGCAAGCATTCTTGGCAGCATTGAAATGGTTCAAATGGATAAATATGTGAGCTAAATCTACTATATATTGCTGAGTGTTAATGTTTATTTGGTTGTTGTTGTATTGATATTGGTATCTACTTTAATTTATTTGTTGATAAATTCTATTGCAAGGTGACAAGATCCACTATTCGGTTAGGAGGCATTTGGTGTCCAGATTTCTGAACGTGTTAGCAAAGGAAAGGTGTTATAGGATATGTTTGCTGGCTATTGTGCCAAATATTGGTTCATACAGGACCACTAGGCATGATTCTAGAGTGATCTTTCACCTCAAGACTACTATTAGTCCAGTGAAGCTGCCTAATGTGGACATGTATAGGATTTGTCCAACCCTCTTTTACAGATGTGCTAAATGAAACTCTAAACTCAAATTATTTGATAGGTATGTGGCTTGTGGTTGGGTTATTTTATTTTTGCTGTTTGGTAGTATCTTAGATTTTTAATAACTTTTTACTTATTAGTTGTTAGATGTTGTTGGCCTTTTGATTGGGTTATCTTAACCAAAAGAATATGAGCATGAAGGGAAAATGTCGAGGATATCTATGCTTGAGCTGACCTCTAAAAAGTATGTCCTCCATAGTTTGTGTTCCTATATCTAATATTAGTTTTATTTTTATTGTTATTCTTTATAGTGTCTCATAAATCTTATGTATATTCTTTGTCAGCTTGAAACTTGAATGTGCTCTTTTCAGAGAGTTGTGGACCAGATGCAATCCTATGTCAGTAATGGAGATCTAGAACTTCCAGTTGTTGTGCTTCAAGCTGTGAAAATTAAGAGCTTTAGAGGTATTTGTCACATACCCATAATGTTGAACTTAGTGATCTATTTTATCAGTGTTTTTACCATAAATTATTTTGGAATAAATATTGAATGACGTTAGTGTTCACACATATATGTGTTCTGGGTTTTCTTATCAAGGAAAATTGGCTTACAAAACTTGATGTTTGCAACCAGCATTATGTTCAACCCTGATATTCAGCAGGTTACTGACTTCAAGAACAGGTGTGCTATTTACATTCACAATATTTGGATTTCATGATTAATACACTATTAGTTGTTTTTTTTTTATTATTGATTCACTTCTGATGAACACTACTACTTTTGTCTGCCTATTGATAATAATATTCATACAAAGACAAAAATACCAATAAATAGATATATGAATGAATTTCAACAATTTGTTTTGTCACTCCTTTCTTATATTCGATGTTAATGGGATGTTGATTTTTGTTAAAAGGAACTTACACAGTTGTGCTAGGTTATGTTGTGTAACAAATTGGTAACTACCAAGGTACTTTTTTAATTACTATTAATTGTTAGATCATTTAAGTGAAATTGGATTAAGCATAACAGCAAATCAGTTTGCGCACTTGGAGATGTTTTGTCACCAAATCTAGGCACCCTTTTTTTGGAACTATTTGTCATTTCTTATCACTTGGTAGTGTTTTTAATTATGTCTACATTCTAAAATTATCACTTCACATTGGGTCCAATAGTATGTAATTGAAATATATCTTCTTTATTCTATCTTCATTAGCTATATTAATGTGTTTCACTCAATATGTTATGATGTATTAAGTTATTATTTTTGTTATATTCTGTTTTAATGTAAAAATCTGGAAGTATTGCTTGATGATCTATATGCAAATACAATAGTTGGTTTTCATGGTCAATAACTATTAGTTGGTTTTCTTTTGTTTCTCATGAGTGTTGATGCTCAATCTTATGTGAATTTATGTCTATTTATTTGTGTGTTAGCATTGCATTGGAGAGGGGTTGTGTTGAACCTATTGTCAATAGTTACAAATAGCCCCCTCATGTGAGCATAAAGGACGATTTCATAAAATCCCCCCCACAATCCACGATTGAAAACCTGACTGCCAATAATGAAGTATTTTTTTAAAATTATTATAGATTTCATTTAAAAAAAATTCACTGGCAATATGTATATTAAGTAGTATATTTTTTTATAAAATAGGGTGGCTCATGTATTATACTTAGGATCATCAAATCTGTTGTCGAGGATGACCTATGGTGGTACACTGCTTACCGATGTAGGCACTCGGTTGTGGCTGATGTGGGAATGTACTTCTGCGATATCTGTGAGCACCACATATTCTCTGTTTCTCCCAGGTCTGTAATGTGCTAAAAAAACCTCTTTATTTTCTTATTTGATGTCATTTTGATAAGGTCTTGCACTAACCAGACTTCCATTTTTTTGTTTTTTAAGGTTCAAAGTGAAGCTGGAGGTGGAGGATGAGACTGGATCTGGAATATTTGTGATGTTTGAACATGAATGTTCTTCCCTATTGCGAAAGATGTGCGCTGAGCTTTTTCTAGAAAACATGAAAGATCCAGAGGTACTTTTCTAGAATTTCCTAACTATTCACTTTTGTTTATTGATTCCTACTTCACCTAGGATTAATTTTATTTATATGATTGTGTTGTGTGTAGTCTGTTAGGGCCAGTGCTTACCCCTCTGTATTCATTGAGTTATGGGGTAGGAAATTGCTTTTCAAGATTGAAACAAAGGTGGTATCACCTTATAGATACCATGGAACCTTTCGGGTAAGACGAATATGTGATGATGATGCAGTGATATCCATGTTTAGCTTGAATGGTACTGAACATACACCAACAAAGGTTAGGTGAATTTAAAATTTGTATTTTCTGATAGTATTGGTGGTTAGAATTCTATTTTTGACATATCTTATTTTGTAGGCGATTTTTACTCCATCATTTACTCTTGGGTTGAGTTTAGGAGAAATTGAGACTGTCAGTTTGAGAGGTGGTGGTAGTATTAGGCTGGGGGATGACCATGTTAGTAATCTGAATGGTATTGGGGATTCTGTGGAAAAAGGGACTGGTGTTGTCTATGGGCAGTCTTTGCATCACAAGGTGAGTTTGATTATTTATTTTTTTTCCATAGTTTTGGTGATGGTATGTGTATGAAACATTAATTCATTATATTTGTTTTTCTATTTTGTGCAGAAGTCTGTATTACATTTAGGAGGCAATGGTAGTTGTATTCTTGGTAGTGTTTATGCTGATAGGCATATGGAGACTGAGGCTGTGACTCCAGCCAAAAGGAGTCTTGAAGAAGAATTTGAAGAGGTTGCTGGCTCTTCCGAAATGAGAAACTAAAGGCCAAAAAAGTAATAGATGCTCAACTATTAGTTTGTTTATAGGACCTTTAATATATATTGATATTTTTTTGTTGTGAATGGATTGAAAGGTTGCTGGAGTAACCATGTATGTGTTGGTCACTATTTGATTAGTAGTATTGTTAAGTTGTTAATGTGTCTGATTAGGAGTTTGTAGTGTGTGTCATGAAATTGGGCATGTGTTGTTGGTATTGGGCTTGCAATACTTATTTGAGTAGGCTATTGATGGATACTTTTTTTTGTAAACCATAACCAATTATTCATGAATAAACTTAACTTCTGGCCCATTTACATGTGTTTATGTTAGTTTCTCTATGAGGCCCATTCACATATATAAATATGTTATGAATGAAAACATATTGCAGTGAATTGGGTTAACTTGCTGGCTATTAATTTATCTTTTATTATTCAAAGTGTGAAAAATGTTAAGTACAATTTGCTTGAGTGAAAATAAAAATTTTGGAAGGTTACTGAATGTTGAGTGAAAATGAAAATTGTGTTAACTCAGTGATTGTTGAGTGAATAGTGATAAGTACAAATGGGTTGAGTGTTAAGTAAAAAACTATTACAATGAGGAATAGTTTTGATCAAAATATTTAATTTATCGGTTTAGACTTAAACATATTTATCGAGCCAACTATTCCTTTTTGTGTTCCTTTGTGGTGTAATGATTTGTTGACATTTGATTATAATCTAATTAATACTCGAGACCAAGAACAGTGTCCAGAGACTTTGGCATGATAATGTGTTATAAATTATATATATGTTAGTATTTAGACTTAGGTTCATGCTCACATTCACACTTTCACTTGCCTTTACAGCTTAACAAGGACTTTTGCATTTGGAATTGCAACCTCAATGCTAATATTGCAAGGGCACATAGACTTAATTTTGTGCAACCAAATAAATGCTCTCATATGCATACACATGGTGATTTTTATTTGTTTTTCTACCTTATTTGTCATATTTATTCATGTGACAAAAATGATCTCCATATTATGAAAATATTTTCGTTGCACATGACCACATTGTTTTATATTTGTAGAAACTCCAAATGGTACTCAGTTGGATGATGCCAATACTAGAACAACTAAGAATACTTTGGTAATTGTATATTTTTATAGTCAAATATCCAATGGTTTGGAGGATTTTATCACAAGTTTTTAATTTGAATGTTAATATACACTTTGAACACTTTAGTAATTAACATTGCGCTTAAACTTTGTCCGGTTTGTAGAATAACTGGAGATCGTACATGACTGAACGAGAAATGATAGCAAAAAATTTTAGAGCTTATAGAATTAACAAATTGCACATTAGAAAACTTCTAAAGACCAGTAGAGAAGGTGATAATTATTTTTTGTTATATGGTGTTTTTGAAGGGTACAAGCATGATATAAGGTGCATGTTTAACATCGTACATGCTAACTACTATTGCTCATTACCTTTTATTTTGTTATTTAATTTTTAGGAGCATCAACTAGTAGCCAAATTGGAGGGAACTTAGACATTAGTCAAGAGAATTTGGTAAATTGGAATTATTATAATACTGTTTGCATTTTATTTCACTATATTAATGTGCTTCATATATTCTGTGTTTATATACCATACAAAACATAAATAAGAAATTGATTTTATAGATAGATATACTTACTGAATATAATTAGGGTCCATATGGATAATTTACTTAAGTAAGGCCTTATGTAGAAGTTAATTCAAACAAAAGCTTTTATATGAAAAAATAACTTATGAATAAATTAGTTCGTGATTGGTTATTCCATAACAGAAGTGCCTTTTTTTTAGTTTTTAAAGTTTGGCTATATAACTCTAAAAGTACCTTTTTTTTCACAAATAAGATATTTGATATTATTCATTGAACAATTATAAACAATTTTTAAATAACTTATTATAGTTTTTATTTCAAAAATAGTATATAAGTGAATTATTTAAATTGACATGTTTTGACATATTATTCTAACCTTTAAAATTAATTATATGTATATATATTATGATAATTATCAGTGATTGTAAATTAGTTTCATTCCAATCATCGGCTGGTTAAAAGCTTTTATATTAATTTTATCCAAATACTAATAATATGATGTCTAGAAACCCAACATATAAAATAAGTCATAAGTGTACGTATCAAGATGAGATCTTACATTATTTTAAATTACAATATATTTGTTATTGTCCTATTAGATTGATTAGTTATTAGAGTTAGGCTATATAATGTAAAAGTACATTTATTTGTACAAGAGATATTTAATATTATCGACTAACTATTTATTAAATAATTATATATAAATCATTGAAAATTTGTTACCGTAAATCATGTTAAATTTATGTAGTGAAAATTATATTATCTAAATTGATATATTTTGACATATTATTATGATGTTTAAAATTACTATTGCATCAACAAAATTGATTGAGTTATTAATAGGTTCATTCTATAATTTATTTTTCTATAAGTATAAATTAGTGTGGCTATAGATAAGGATTTTTTTTTCAATTTCATTTCATTTTTATCAGTTTCGTAAATCCATAGTATTTCTTATAGCCATATTAGGTTGATCAATTAGTATATTTTGTGTACACAAATCTAAAAGTAATTATATAAATAACAATGGTATTTAATACTATTGGTTGAATATTTATAAAGGAAATATAAATGACTTATTATGATATTTTTTATTTTAGAGAAAATATTAAATTGTTAAATTGAGGATTGAATTATTTAAAATAACATATATTGTCTTATTATTAATGTAACACTCTATTAGCTCCAACTTTGCCTAGGTCGTAATTGGAGCTTAATAGTTTGTTGCCTTTTAGCTTTAAAGAAAAAAAATCTTTAAATTAGTTTATTTACCATACATATATATATATACACGTATTTAATTACAAAAAAAGTTTTTGAAAAATGCAAGCCTTAAACGATGAGATTTGCAATCGTCAGATATGGAAAGATTCGAAACACGTGGCATAGGTAAGAAAGTCGTGAAACATAAGATACATGGTTGATACTCATCTCAATCCATAGGTATATATAAAACCTTTCTAGCGTAAAAAGAAACTACCATAAAATGAATTTCCATAATGTCAATATTAAGGATGGGGTAGAAAATACTCCCAAATTCTTCCTTCCACACACTCAAGGTTAACTGACAAAAATATAATGTACTTTGTAAGGATATAAAGTCAACGTAGAACAATGTCATATGAACTAGTATATAAACTTAGAATTAAAAAAAAATGTTATCATTAACAGCTAAAGGAAAACTAGACGTTCCATTTTTATATTCGATATGGCACCGACCAACCTCGACTTCGGCCTCTTCCTTGAAATGGAGTATTTCGAAAACTAGGGTTCAAGGGGTCTTGAATGACGTGGTGGGTCAAGCATCTCCTCATACCACTTGTACATAATCCTTGGGGTGTTGGATGGCCTGGTAGGGCCATTGGAGTTGGTGGACTTTGTGGATGAATTGGAGTAATAGCTAGGGTCCTCATTCGGGTCCTCCTCTGACTGCTAATCAACTTGCAAGGGCTTGTGAGCGGTGGTGTTGACCGGGACCAATGCTACTAGTGCTGCTTTCTCGTCCTCAGCCTTGTGGAGATGGGGGCCCATCTCCTCTCTGTCTAGTGATGTCATTTAGAGATGGTACGAAAAATAATAATTTCTCAGTAGGTCGTGCATAGTGTCATCGTACTCATCTCCAGCCACCTGAGGTTTATTTAAGAAATAGGTGAATAGGTATATTGTTTCTTTTAGTTTTCAAAAGACATTTGTTAGCCGAGGCAGATCCAATTTTATATGCTTCTCCATACATAAAATAAATAATTGGTGCAATAAAGAAGTAACACTGAGCATGAATAAATGCATGATACAGGTATTATAGCAGGCAAACTTTGCTTCTATGAATTAACTTAGAAACGGTATGGCTTATTCTTCAACATAAACCTCAATTCTTACTTAATCATTAACTTAAAAACCACAATGGGCCTCCCTCTTGAAATCGTTGGCATCAACCTTAGAGTTTCAGTGTATGGTATTAAGCTCAAACCAACGGCCGTCACTGCCCTTGGGTGAGGGGTAAAACTTTCTCCTTCCGAATCGTAGAAGGGTAACTTAACCGTTCATATATTCTTATTTAATGCAATGTGTGTCATGTGAATTCTTATGCATGGCATAGGATATGTATTATACAAAACATAAAAAGAGCAAATATATAGTCAATATGATTCAGTAGCTTTAGCATTACCACATTTCAAACGACATTACTAAGCATCAATAGATATAGCAGCACACGAGCACACATCTAACACCTAGAGGCATTTTAATATAGTATCTCATGAACACAAGGGGTATATCACACAACAAATAATATATTCAATATTTGTCTTAATAGTTAGCAAGTCTCATTATCAAGAACAAGTCTTCGTAACTAATTTTCGATAATGTGTGGAGTGTCTTAGAGACCCGTATTATTGAGTCTTAAGACTCTCTATATTTATTATTTATTTTTGTTTGTAACATTACTAAAGTTACTACTAATTGGAGTTACAACTTAACCCTTGTTTTATTCTTTATATATTGGCAAATTATTTAAACACTTTTATTTTCCCTATTGTGCAATTTCTAACTTCCAGATTCTAACAGATTTGACAACCAATATAGAAAATTCTATTGTGACTCATACCCTTGGATTTATGGTCTAATATTTTATGGAGACGATCCTAATTCATCAAGCTTTCTAACGAATCCAGTTTGAGCCTAAATCTATAACAAAATAATTTTATAAAAATTTTGAATTAAGACTCTTTGGTTGTAAGCCCAACAGAGGCTGCAACAACTTACGAAAATAACTGGGAAAAACCGATGAAGACTTTGTCTATGGGAATTTTTATATGTTATCCCTATATGTTAGCTTTCAATTAAGACCAGTTTCACTTGATTCTGAGCTATATAGCTCAAGTTTCAATTTTTTTTTTCTTGTGCGCTATCCAGAACTCCAACAGCAGCGCCTGGAGTGACTTTGAGGATTTTTCCTGAGTTTGCTAGAAGCCTTAGAGTAGTGAAACTAAAACGACCTTGCAAGTCTATGTCTCAGCTTTCTTTAAAAGGGCTCAAATGGAGGACTAGAGGCTAAGAAACATAATTTTATTGGAAGCTGACCAAATTCGTTAACCAGTCTGGGATTAGTGTCTTATGTGAAATGTGAAGTTTATTCGAGATGAGTGTTTTACATATCTATTTGTTCGTTATTTTGTTTTTCTTTTTGCACTATTAAACATATACAAGCATGAAATACTATCCATTCTGTGTAGTGCTAATCATGGCAAAAACATATCAAACCCCTACCTTTGAAAGGCTATTTGAAAGGAATGAGAAGGGTAAGAAATGCGTTCTTCAAACTATAGAAATGCTTGTTCAAGAATTCCCTAGTTGTAAGACTCCTTTGGGTGTCAGTGCTCTTCTGTTTCCTTGGCCCCTTTTTTTTTTTAAAGAGTACAGTGTAGAGTGTACAGGGTCATGGCTGACTAGTATATTTTAGGGTAGGAATCAGGTGTCTAATGACTCAATAATCAGCCACATAAAAAAATGATCCTATCCCATATCAATCACCTAATATTATTTGCCTGATAACTAAATGCTAATTTGCTTAAAAATTTAAAGGAATACATCACGCTGATTGGCTTCAGGATTAAAGCAATTCCCATGTATTTTCGTTACCAAATGAATGCATATCAAACATTTACTATTCCTTGCACCAGCCATATACATTTGATGGATTGATTGCTTTACATACATATATATGTACGCCTCGTGATTGTATTGCTTCATTTCTTTCCTTTCTTTTTCTTTCTTTATTTTGTTTTTCAATTATTGCTATTATTATTATTATTATTATTATTATATGTATTATTATTATTATTAGTAAATCCATCCTTGTTTATGTTACTAATTAATTAGCCTAATCACTCATAATAATGAACTAATTAGACCAAGAAAAATTGGGATGTTACAATTAACATATGTAAAGTTAATATACATAAAATATTTAGTTGAATTCTTTATTGGTTCATCTTGCAGTTTTGTCATTTATATATAGTAATATGATATTAGTGTGAATCTAGACAAGGCATTTTTATTGTGAAACAAATTTCGACCATCAACACAATTGAGAAACATAAAACCTTTACGATAGAAGAAAACAACTTTTATGCGAAGTATAAGTATCCTTTTGCAACTTCTAGAAAAACTATTGAATAACTTATCAGGAATGTAAAATACTTTCTTTCAATTTTATCCAAATACTAATAATATAACTTCTCACAACCCATTAACCTAAAATGAGTTTTAAGTCTACCTATCCAAATTAGCTCTTAAATTATTTTAAATTATATAGAGTAGGATAAATTAGTGGTGAATATAAATTATTTTTATTTCAATCATTAGGAAGTTAATAGTTTTTATTTCAATTTTATTCAAATATTAATAATTTTATTTCTCGTGACCAAACATGTTAAAATAAGTCATAAGTATACCTATCCAGATGGGTTCTTACATTATTTTAAATTATTATATGTTTTTTTATTGCCTTAATAGATTGGTTAATTACTAAAGTTTGGCTATGTAATCTACAATTACCTTTATTTATGCATAGAATATTTAATAGTATTGATTAAATATTTACAAAATAAATATACATAACTCATTGTATTTATTAATTAAGTGAATAATAAATTTATGTAATGGTAATTGATTTATTTAAATTGACATGCTTCGTCTTCCTATTATTATCTTTAAAAATAATATTATGTTCAAAGAATTAGTTGAGTACTTATTAGTTTCATTTCATAATCTTTTTTTTTAATATATATATAGAGTTATATACATTGGTGCAGCTATAACTAGGGTTTTTTTACCAAAATAAAATTCGAAAAACATTATTTACACATCTCCACAATATGCAAGATTAATTACCAATATACACCATTTACTGTGGTAATAGCAATACGTGAGACTTAGCCACGTATTAGTACATAATACGTGACACAATCCCATGTATTATTCAGGAACCCAACGCAAGGAATACGTGAAAGTTCCTCACGTATTGCATCTTAACACATCACATGTTCACACGTATTTAGCATGTTTTCTCAGCCCATGTATGCCTCATTCTTTAACTTGACTTATGGTCACGTATTCAGCACATGTATGCATCATTGTTTAATGTGACTTGTGGAAATTGTTTAACGTGACTTATGGTCACGTATTCCACACACCACCCCCTCTATAAAATATCCATGCTCAACTAAAAATACACAAAGTGTGAATGTGAGATAGAGAGTTGTATTTTCTGTTAAAAAAAATGTCTGGGAGGAATTATTTACTTATTTATTATAATTGTGAAATCATTCAAAATTCACAAGATGGGGTCAAGTTTTGTGGTAAGAATCCAATACTTATAAATGTGCATTCATCAATGAGTCTTTTGGAGGTTCACAACAAAATTCTTCATAAATAAGGAGAAAGAAATAAGAAAATTACTCATATGATGTATCAATTACCTATATTGATCAGTCAAGGTGCAGTGCGATATGGAAGTTGTAGCATTGATACTGATGATGATCTGATGATGATGTTTGATTGTCATAGTCAGTTTCCCAACCTTCATGTTATGGAGGTATTTGTAGCTGTGGAAGAATTGCAATTAAGTTCTGAAGGATCAAATCCTGTTCAAGTTTTTGATGGGATGACACTAGCTCAGCCTGGTAGAATAATTTCAAGGGAAAATGAAAATGTTGGACAAGTAAATTTGGAAGAACAGACCAGTAGCTTGATCTTTAGAGAACCTGCAGGCGAAGGTGGAAGAGAACTTCAACTGGATGGTCCAATTGCAGGATATGAGCCTTATAATGAAGTGATTTCTGAAGAGGAACCGAATGATGGTAAGATTTAATTTAAATGTTTAGAGTTTTTTTATCTTTTAGGATTTTGTAGTTAACTTATTTTTTAATATTGTTTGAATTTCATTTACGAATTGGGGAATCTTTTATAATTTAACTAGAGCTATTTGGTAAGTTTTTCTCTTTAGCTCACAATTTCTCATATAAAGATTATTAAGTTATAATTATTTGAAGAATGTGGGTTACTCTTATTTAATATTTCATAATAAGGAATTCATGTGCTATGTTAGTTATTATCATTGTGATCTATGCATTTATTTTGTTATTGATTTAATTATTGTGCAAGTTCAAATCATGTGAAAATTTTCAACTAAGTCAGCTAACCAAAACATTTAATTAGATTGCTATAGTGTGTCAGATTTTGTCAATATAGGATTAATTGTTTAAAAAATAAGGACCAAGTTAAAAAAATTGTAAAATATAGTGACATGGTGGAAGGCAAGTGAAACTATTTATGAATTAATCTTTATCATTTAGTATAATTGATTATACTCAATTGTTGATTAATGTCATCATATTTGCATATTACTTGAAACTTTCTAGTCCTGCAAGATGATGACGATGATATAGAGCCCACTACCCAGAACCAGTCATTTATGCCAACTCTCATGCATTCAGAAAGTGAACAAGTTAGTCACTATTCAAGTTTGGATATAGAAGAAGTGCACGTGACCATGGAGGGCAATATGGGTAGTGGATACACTGTGCAATTTTCTGGAGAGTCTTCTTTGCAAGAAGGGCAACAATTTCCCAATAAAGAGTCGGTGCTACTCGCTGTTAAAAATTATAGCATTCGAAGGGGTATTGAGTACAAGGTCCATGAGTTAAATCAAACAAAATATCAAGGAAAATGTAAGCACTTTGGGAATGGGTGTAATTGGAGCATCCGTGTCACATATAGATGAAAGAGGGGGGTATGGGAGATTCAAAAGTACAATGGAGAAGATATTTGCTTGGCTAGGGAGTTTCCCAACATAATTCCCACTTAGATGTTGATGTGATCACTTCTTGCATATTTTCTTTGGTGGAAGCTGACTTGACGGTTCCTATTAGAGTTTTGCAAGCGTCAGTGCATGAAAAGTATAGATTTTCAGCTTCATATAGGAAGACATGGCTTGCAAAACAAAAAGCTATTGCTCAGATTTATGGAGATTGGGAAGATTCTTACAATGAGCTTCCGAAATGGCTACTTGGTTTGCTGTCTTTTATGCCAGGTAAATTTGCATGTTTTATTTTTTTTTTATTTCTTAGATTATTTGATTAACTAATTCATTTGTATGTTAACTTTTTTTAATTAATTTTAGGTACAATGTTTGAAATTACAACTCTCCCTTACTATGAGGGAAATTTCATAAACCCCACATGTAAGACCTTTCATCGTGTTTTTTGGACATTCCCATCTTGTGTTGAGGCTTTTAAATACTGCAAGCATTTTGTCTCAGTCGATGGCACCTATTTGTATGGCAAGTATGGAGGTACATTACTTATGGCAATTGCACAAGATGGTAATTCAAACATTCTGCCAATTACATTCGCGATAGTTGAAGGAGAGACGAAAGATGCCTAGTCATTTTTTCTAAATAATCTTCGACGATACGCGACTCCACAACAAGGGGTTCTTATAATCTCTGACAGACATGCTACCATCAAAGCTGCTTTAGATGTGGAAGGTAGTGGATGACATCCTCCACATGCCTACCATGCTTATTGTATTCGACACATTGCTTCTAATTTTTCACTAAAATTCAAGGACAAAGAAGCTAAGTGGGCTCTAGTCAATGCAACATATTCAAAGACTCAGGCTGAGTTTGACCACTACTTTGGGTTGGTGGAGAGCTTCAAACCAGCATATAGTGCATGGGTGAAAAGAATCCCTCTGGCAAAGTGGACACAGCTTCATGATTCAAGGCGTAGGTATGGTCATATGACAACTAATCTTTCAGAGTGTATTAATGCTGTTTTGAAAGGAGTCTCCAATCTTCCTATAACTGCCATAGTTAAAGCAACATACTACCGTCTTGCTACACTTTTTGTGAAAAAAAGGCAGCAAGCCGAGGCACAACTTGCATTCGGTGCAAGGTTTTCACAAGCCCTTTTCCGAGCAATTGAAATCAATAGGCAGTGGGCAAGTACTATGCTTGTTACTAATTTCTCACGATCCAATGAATCCTTTGTTGTTCAAGAAACCTAACATCGCGGCAGTTTGGGAATAGGAACTTATAAAGTGAACCTCAGGAGCATTGGTGTGAATGTGGACACTTTTGAGCCTTGCATTATCCCTGTCGACATATGCTAGCTGCTTGTGGATATCCAGAGGTACACTTTGACTGGACTTCTTTTGTTTTTTATGTTACTCCATGCATAGCATTTTCAATGTGTACAGGATGGAGTTTCAACCTGCTTCAAATGAAACGCTCTGGCCTCAGTTCAATAGGCCTTAACTTATGCCTAATCTTGAGCTTATAAGGGTGAAAGAGGGCTGATAAGTCTCATCTACAATTCTGAATGAAATGGATGAGGTTGAGATTGGACATGGGAAATGGTGCAGGTTGTGCAGGCAACTAGGACATATTAGGCAACGCTGCCCGTAGGTATTAGGCTCTAGCTCTAATTAAGCAAGAAGCTAATAGTAATTGTAGTTATTTCCATATTTTATGTTGTATCCTGTACTATTGCCACCATGGCCTTCATGTTCCCATTTAATTCTTGCATTATGTATCCTAGTATCATCATGTAATGAAATGCATTTTATTTTGAAAATTGACTAAATATCTTCAGCATTCGATGTTAGTTTATTTTTTCACAATATTCACACAATGCAAAGAGGAGCACACAAATTCAGTACAGAAGAAAAATAAAATAGCTGCAATATTACATCCAAATGAAAGCTATAAAACTCAAAGAAAATAACATAAATGTCCTCGCTATCTACATTTGGCAAATCTTGAACTCATAGGTCTGTTAGTCACACCTGCAAAAGATGAAATTATATAATCAACTTAGAATAAGAATGTGAGTAAAATAACATGAATTAATGTCGTTCTATAGACCCTTACCTCATAGTTTAGCAGTCCCATCTACAATGAATGGGAGCTCCAATGTGTCCTCCGATGTAACATCAATGAGGACGGATATGACGCACGGGTCGACCAACCTGCTGATCCTCAGCCTGCTCATCCTCGGGCTGCTCCTCATCAATCTGCTCATCCTCGGGCTGCTCCGCCTCAATCTGCTCCTCCTCAAGCTGCTAGCTCTCCAATCCTTGCTGTAACCGCGCTGATGGTGGAGTCCCACCCAAAAGATCAAAGGACGGAATCTCACCCACATGCTGGGTGCTACCCCCATGTGTAGGAGATAAGTAGGGCTACCTGGGGAGGAGCGTTTAGATCAACCTCATGCGAGCCATGCTCCTCTGTGATCTGGGTACTAGGGACCTAATCCGGGTACCACCCTAAAACTCTGTAGAGCTCTGTCCATGACATGTCCTCGCTCAAGTCAAGCTCGTGGAGTAGGTCTGTATTGGGCGCCTGAAACTGTAGTTGGAATTGATAACCAGACTGAGTTCTAGGGTCAACAATGTGGTCGCCACTCCCACTAGGCTGATGCTGAGTGCTAGCCTCTCCCCCATGGTAGCCACTCCCACTAGGCTCAGGCTGAGTGTTGGGCTCCCCCCCATAATAGGCACGCCCACCAGGGTCCTCATCATCACCACCACCGCCATCATCACCACCAGCATCATCAACATCATCGGGACTATCTTGTTGAGGCTATCGACGTACAGTGCGGGTCCCTACTCGAGCACGCTTCTCGGATCGATGCCTATCTAGAACAGGATTAGGATTCTTTGGAACATGCATCATGGGGACATGCATTGATGCATTAGGAGGCAAGTATGCCTGCTGTAGAATACTAGGTGTCAATACTTTGCATGCAACATCGCGATACCATGTAAAATACTCCATTGATGGCACCTGAACTGACCCAGGCCATCACTGTATCATGATACATCTCTCGTGTCGTATGGCCCACAAGTTGTACCATACCCCGTAATGGTTCAGCCACCACGGTGACTGCCCACGTGCATCCTTCCCAATCAGGCCATCAATGTTTAGTGGCTCACCTGGGATGAGCTGCTGTGCACCAAATTGTCTGAGCACACGGTCCACCTGGTGCCACTCAACAGTCGAGAAGCACAGAAGCGATGTCACTAATGTCCAGAGCCGTGACTCCAACTGCACCCAATCTGGTGTGACCGTACGTATCTTGTGAGTATTATATGGGGTCCAGATGAACTGCAATTGCATAAAAACTCATTATCTTTCATAACTATATTGTATAAATATACTATTTAAGAAAAAAAAATTAATATACCTACATCATCATGTGATAGTAAATCAAGTTGCATCCTCATCAACTGTAATCGATTGCCTGTAACATCTGGAGGACATCTATATCCTCGCCACCTAAAAGGTAATTAACTCAATAAAGAAAGTTTTGTAATATGAATTTCTATAACAGAAAGGGAAATTTGACAAACGTCATGGTCAATGGAAACATTATACCAGTATCAACTGTCGGCCTCAGCAGTGGCACTCTATACCAAATCCAAGACTAAAACAGATAAAGACATCCACTAAAATTAATGGCATGCATGCCATAAGCCCGGCTAAGTTCGCGGTAAAGTACAGATAGCACAGCAGAACCCCAACTGAGGCTCCCACACTCCTCAAAGTCACGCAGTAACGAGAGATATCTCATATGCACCCTAGAAGAAGACATGTTAGCAAGAAGCACATTGCCTATCAACAACAATATATATGCATGCGCTGATTGCATGATTCGTGCCTCAGTCTCCTGTTGGCCTAATGGGAGAACATGTTACCTAAGCCAGTCCATGGAGAGTGTATTCTTATACACCCTCCGATAATCCACTGAAGGCACCCTCCCTAGTAGCTAATCGCAAAGCTCCTATATGTCCATGCCCTGATGATGGAGTCCGCATGAACCTGTGCAACCACTCACGGGTCCCCCGTCCACTCGCAGTCCTAATTGGAATGCAACATCCTGTAGAGTGATGGTGCACTCACCCCCAGGCAGGTGGAATGTATGAGTCTTTGGCCTCCAACGCTCCACAAATGCCGACAGTAGTGCATTGTCATACTCATAATATGGAATCTGTGAAGCATGCCAGAACCCTGCCTGTATCAAGTATGGCTGAATACGAGCATCGGGAGGTTCACGGTTGAAGTCAGATCTACCACATAGAACTCGATGAGGCTACATAAAGGACATCCAAACAAGAAAAATTAATTTATATCATGGCAATTTAAACAAATTAGTTTACAATTTCTAAATTCCATAACTCTAAAATTGAGAACATAAAAAGAAAAGTGAAAGACTAATTTTTATAATCAATTTGCGAAGAAATAATACTTTTTTCTTTCAAGTTAATCTCTAACAAAAATTTGTATCTTGAGCTTTCAACATACAAAGCAGCACTCTAAACCCTAATCAAAATAAAATCATACACTTTTAAAAAATTGAGACAATACATAGATCTTAGTACACTCTTCAGAACATTTTATTTATTGCATACTTTTTATTAAACTAAATATTAATATAAAATTTTTACTCCTAATTTTCCTAGTAGTTATTACCAAACTCTTCACAACATTTTTTATTTAATTTTAAGGCTTATTATTCTAGTAAAAATTAATATAAAATTTTTATTGCTAATTATACAATACATTATAAAGAATAAATAACATAAACTTCTATCATAACCTTTCATGGTACAAAGCTAGACCTTCTAGCCCAATTGGAATGAATTCATAAGCTTAAAAAAAATAGTTAACACACTAAAATGGAGACATTATTTATTTATCTTTCTGATCTTTGATTAAACTAAATATTAATAGAAATTTTTGTTATAAATAACAAAAATTATAAGCTTATTATTCTAGTATAAATTAATATAAAATTTTTATTGCTAATTATACAATAAATTATAAAGAATAAATAACATAAACTTCTATCATAACCTTTCATGGTACAAAGCTAGACCCTCTAGCCTAATTGGAATGAATTCACAAGCTTAAAAAAAAGTTAACACACTAAAATGGAGACATTATTTATTTAACTTCATGATCTTTTATTAAACTAAATATTAATAGAAATTTTTGTTATAAATAGCAAAAATTTCGATCATACGCTTTCAACGTACAAAGCTAGATAGAACACTAAATATATTTTAATTAATTATGGGAAACTATTTTTTTTTCTTATAACTAGCATTTCATTAATTCATTAATCCCAACTAAAGTAAAATCTAAATGTGTTTTTATTATATTAAAACACGATGTCATGAATTAATATTGGTTAATTAACTTAAACTTAATTCAATAATTTTATCAACACCTACAAATTCTATGTTTAAACAAAACAAGCCAAATTCAAATTATAAATAATCCCTAACCCAAACTTTCTAACTAATTACTTTATAATACACAACATTAAATCATTTCACAATAACAATGTCAAGAAATAAAATTAATTTCTTAACTTACGTGTTCCTGTAGGTTTCCTGCAATGTGTCCATATTGATCTCTTCAATAAATATTATTGTTTTCGGCTATGCTTCAAATTTTCACAACTACTGAAGAAACTTTTTGATCAACTTTTTGACTCCAACTTTTTTCTCTTGGTAATCTCTTTCTAAGTGGTCCCTTACAACACTCATAGAATATGTAAGATGTGGTCCCGTGTGGTAATATAGTGGAGTGAGTATGTGAATTTATTTCACGTATCATGTGGGAACCAACAAACATTGAATACGTGAAATTATGCCACGTATTTGTTCAGCAATACGTCCCTCTCTTACATGTATTATGGCTTGAAAAAGCGCTTTGTGCTCTGTGACATTTTCATGCAGGTGTGTTCAGAAATTGGAGTGCTAGTAATACGTGACACTGTGTCACGTATTGTTGGGATCAGTTTTCAAATAATATGTGACTACTGTAGATGTATTCATTTTATATTACGTAATTCTATTTCACGTATTGCTATTACTACAGTAAATAATGTATATTGGTAATTAATCTTGCACATTGTGGAGATGCGTAAATAATGTTTTTTCGGATTTTATTTTGGTAAAAAAACCCTATAACTGTGGCATTTATATTTCATTTTCAATTATATCTTATTAGTTTCCAAAATCCAATTTGTTTTTATTGCTATGTTAGGTTGATCAATTAGTATAATTTGACTATATAACCATAATAGTATTTTTATAAGTAACGAATATATTTAATAATATTAGTTGAATATTTATAAGATAAATATAAGTAAAACATTACAATTTTTTCATTACAATAATATATTAAATATTCAACTGATAATTGAATTATCTAAAGTGACGTGTTTTGTCTTATTATTCTTATTTTTTAAAATAGTATTATATTGAAATATTTAGTTGAGTTCTTATTGGACTCATCTTATAGTTTTTCTTTTTATTTGTAGTTAGTAGTATAATACTTGTGTGAATATAGATAAGGCACTTCTATTGTGATACAAATTTCAACTATCAATACAATTGAGAAGGAAAAAACCTTTATGATAAAAGGAAACAACATTTATGAGAAGTAGACCTATCTTTTTGCAACTCTTATAAAACCTACTGAATAGTTTTTCAGGAAGGTAAAAGCCTTTTTTCAATTTATCCAAATACTAATAATAACATTTCTTGCATCCCAAAACTGAAAATAAGTCTTAAATCTACATCTCCAAATGAGCTCTTACACTATTATGAATTGCGATATTTTTCTTATTGCCTTATAGGTTGTGTAGATGAAAATTAGTTCATGCATTACAGCTATGTCAAAAATTGCTAGAGCCAACAGAATTAATAAAATGAGACTAAAGAAGGGTTTGGGATTGCTGAGTAATTATGGTAAGCAGTGATATATATACGAATATTTATATTTCTATATGTAGTGTTGTGAGGTTTAAGGGAGTCGATAATTTGTATATGCATTTAATATGTAGATTGTGTATAATATAACATCTAATTGTTTATGCGGTGATCAGCGACTGTTATGGTGAATGATTATCGTGCGGGTTCATATTTTCCAAGATGATGTGCAGTGAACTACTCATGTGGATTATTATCTACAGGTTTGTGTGTTACAATTAATTATTAGTGTCTTTATTATTCTATCAGTATTCAATGTGATTCTTGGATATATTATTGTGTTATTTAGAAAAGGATCAGGTGGAGTACCTATGCAATACCTACCCAGAAGTGGGTATAGACTACTTGGTTAGTGAGCTATTCAACGAGAGCGAACATGTTGATATGTTGGTCGTTTGTTAAATAATTTAATTGAATTTTATTATTTTATTATTAGCTTTTAGCAGTTATTTTTTTAATTACATTACAGAATATGTTGATGTTGGAGATTGTACGTGGGAATGCTCATTTTGTAATGCGTTGTTGTGGTACGGTGAGCGTGCATATAAGTGTGATGACTCCAATAATCCTGACTTCTCCATTTGTTGTTATAGAGGTAGAGTGCACCTCCCTTTGCTAAGTAGGCCTCCGGAACTTTTATATAATTCGATAAATGAGCATGAGCCAAGGACGAAGCATTTTCTTGATAATATCCGTATTCGCACACATAATAGTATGTCTGCTTTCACATCGATCGATGATAAGATTGATAGATCACTTCATGACGGTATTGGCCCCCCATAGTTTGTTATTAGTGGACAAAACTTCCACCGAATAGGCACTCTCCTTCCAATTGATGCTGAGAAACCTAAATTTGCACAATTGTATATTTACGACACACAAAATGAAATGAGCAATAAAAAATTTCATTTCAGGTATGAAATGTAATAGCAATTTGATCAATAACAATTGTTTTGGGTTACAATTATGGTATATTAAAAAAACCTTTTTATTGTTTGAAATGTGTAGCTCGATCAATTCACAACACGAAATGGATGAGTCTCTGGTTTATGAATTAATACAGATGATTGACGGGCATAATGTTTTAGCCCCATCTTTTAGAAGGGTTCGCGATCACTTGCAAGCAGATCCTATTGAGCAATTTGGATTGCGTTTGTTCAAGCATCAATCTTTTGATGCACAGACGTATAACACTCCATCAGTGGATGAAGTTGCTACATTGATTGTTGGTGATTTTGATAGAATACAACTTATATACCCCTCCAATATCCTCTAATTTTTCCCTGTGGAGAATATAGGTTCCAAGAAGACATCCCCTTCAAAGTAAGCAATAGAAATTGCACTAAGCGAGTGCAGGTGTCCCTTTGTGAGTTTATCGCCTTCAGAATTCAGGAATGTGTTTTTGAGGAAGGGATACTCTTGAAAAGTAAATGGTTGTTTCAGCAATTCATTGTCAATTATTATTCAATAGTGGAGATGCATCGTCTATCTTACATTAGAAACAATCAAAAAAATGTTAGGTCCGAGTTTTTAAAAAGGATAGAAGAGGCCATAGAGAGAGGAGACACTGACATGAGATTTATTGGGACTAACATTGTGTTGCCTTTATCTTTTACTGGTGGTAGGAGGTATATGTTTAATTGTCAGGATGCTATGGCTATATGCAAGTGGTTTGGATATCCTAATTTATTCTTAACAATTACTTGCAATACCAACTGGCCCTAGATTAAGAGATTTGTTTGTGAGAGGGGATTTTCAGTAGATGATAGGCCTGGCATTACATGTCGAGTTTTCCATATGAAGTTAGCTCAGAGAATGGATGACATGAAGAAAGGACAATATTTTAGGAAAGTTGTTGCTAGTGAGATATAAATTAAATAAATATTATATAAGTTATTTTTTAGTAATTTTATCTATAGTTCTTTAATACTTTATTTTATATTCATATTGGATAGGGATGTACGCTATTGAGTTATAAAAGCAGGGGCTACTGCATGCTCATATATTGTTGTGGCTTGAGCATAGTCTTATAAATCAACCTATGAGGTTAATCGATGGTTTGATATGTGCCAAATTGCTTGATCCATTACAGTATCCATTGTTACATGGTGTTGTTTCAAAGTTTATGATTCACGGTCCATGTGGTATGGCTAGTTTAAGCTCTACGTGTATGAAAGATGGTAAGTGCATGAATTTTTTCCTTAGGAAATTTGTGAATGAGACTCATTTTGATGAGGATGGGCATCTAGTATATAGAAGAGATGATATCAGTGTTACTGTTATGGTCAAAGATATAATGATCGATAACAGATTTGTTGTGCCTTACAATCCTAAGTTGTTGATGAAGTACCATGCCCAAATGAACTTAGAGTTCTATAACAAATCCAATTCGATCAAGTATTTATTCAAATATATAAACAAATCACTGGATCGTGTTACTATGACTGTGACCCAGCGTGATGGCGACTTGGTTGATGCAGAAGCTGAATATGTTAATGAGATTAAGCAATATTATGATTGTAGATATTTGTCTCCGTGTGAATTTTCCTGGAGGATCTTTGCTTTCGATATTCATCAAAGATGGCCCCCAGTGCAACGGCTAATATTTCACTTACCAAGGGAACAAAATGTGATGTTTCAAGAGACTTATTCAGTAAAGGATATATTGCTGGAGAATCGAGAGAGAAACACAATGTTCACTGCATGGATGGAGGCCAACAAAAAGCATTTAGAAGGTAAAAATCTCACGTTTGGTGAGTTTCCTGCATATTTTGTGTATAATATTAATATATGTGAATGGTATCTTAGAAAAAGGGGCTTTTGCTTAGTAGACTTAACTTCGTACCTCCGACAAATAAGGATTTGTTCTATCTTCGACTATTGCTGCATATACAAAAAGGATGCACCAATTTTAAGGACTTGAAGACTGTTAGGGGTTTGACACACTAGACATTTCGTGAAGCATGTTATGCTCTAGGGCCGTTGACTAATAATAGGAAGTTTATTGATGCAGTAAAAGAAGTAGCTAATTTGTCATCAAGCCCTTCTATACGCCGTCTATTTGTGACATTGTTGCTTTCACAGTCAATGAACAAACCTCTACATGTATGGGAACAAACACTGGATTTATTAGTGGATGGTATATTGTATGACAAGAGATGTGAGATACAACGTCCAGGTATGAGCTAAACTATACATGCTCCTACGTATCCCCTCGTGCAGTGGAGAACTCAAAGTCACATAGTTCTTTAGAAAATGAGTGTGTGTTGACTGATTTTAATAATGAAGAATAGATTTAGCAATGAGGCACATAGAATCCATTATCGCATAGAATCCAAGTTAGCATTAAGCTACTCAATAAATCTTTATGATTCAAATAATGATGAAGATAACATATGTTATTCAATCATTATTATTGATCATTGCATGGATTAAAAAAAATTTCAAAAGAAATCTTTTTATCATTTATTGGAAAAGAAATAATTTTTTATTTTCATGATGAAGATTAATTTTGACATGAGCTGATTTTTTAAATAAATAATGAATATACAATAAACTTAAACTGGACACATACAAAATAAAATTATTATAATAAAAAGAAACATCAACAATCGTAACTACCAATTCAATTTTTAAAAAAACACAAGAATTCATTCAAAATCAAATAAATAACTAAATCACTCTTTCACAAGAATTGATTCCAAATAAAAAAATTAACTAAATCACTCTTTTTTATGCATAATAAACTCATCCTTTAAACTAACTTATTTAATTCGAACGAATGATTTTAAAACTAATTGCTACAAAATTATCATCGACTTTTCTTTTTTTTTTTTTGATAAAGAACACTTAGCTTTAAATCTCTAATCAAATTAAATACTAACTAATCCTAATGGAAACAAAAAAGGACTTGCATAATGATAAGGGATTATAAGAAAAAAATTTGACTAGGCCCAAAAGATGAAAATGAAGATAACACATTGCAGTCCAATCCAAATAAAATGGAATCCTAGTTTGGAAGGCACAATATGTCATGCCCAAATAAAGATAAACAAAACCAACTAAACTCAATACCATAAAATGCAACACGGTTTGACAGCTGAAAGGAAATGTTGTGACTTCATTTTTCAATTGGAAAATAGAGTATGGATTGATTATTTTTAAAAAGAGGAATGATAGATGTCCATAACCAAACATCCACCAGCTACTTACCCTTCCCTAAATGACAAAATAGGTGTATTGGATACGGAGGGGCATTTTGGCCAACAAAAGAAAAGGAAACAAGATGAAGCACGCATAAGTGGCCTAAGAAAAGGGAAACAAAAAGACAAAGAAAATAAAAAAAAACACTACACCACAAGTGAGATTTCACAGTCTCAGCAAGAGGGAGGGAAAAAACTCACTCTCACCTACTCAATCAAAAAGCTTCCATTGTATCACTATCACTTTTCTCGTTCATCTCTGTCACTTTCTCATAACTCTCGTTCTTGGTATTGCATGGGGGAGGAAGAAGAAGAGCACAAAACAAGCTGAGGCTTCCAGTGGTAGATTTCATTTGTGGTTTTGTATCAAATTTTTGAGGAAGTATAGGAGAGGGAACCTGAAAACAATATCTCTTTGATAGTTGTTTAAGATTTGTGAAGAGTTTTTATTTGTATTGTACGGTATGTGAGTTTGTGATTTTCAATATAACTTTTTATGTATTTGTGGTTGATGTCGGAAAATATAGTTTTATTTTTAGAAAATGTTCAGCAAGAAAAGAAAATGTGAATGGGTATATTAGAATATGGAAGGAAGTTGTAAACCAGTGCTAAAATGTTGTAAACACATGATGAAAAAGTTATAAACCTTTTAAAAAATATTGTAAACCCATGATGAAAAGGTTGCAAACCTTTAAAAAAATGTTGTAAACCCATGATGAAAAATGTTGTAAACATGTTCACTTTCTTTCTTGTTTCTCTTTCTCTCACCCACGAAAGCTTTCATTTTCTCTCTTTTGTCATGCTTTTCTCTCTAGTTATGCATTGTTCACAAGAGGAAGAAGAAGAAGGAGAACCAAGATATGTTGGCAGCACACAAAACTTATCCTCACATATGAAGCCGTAGCTCATTCCATTTGATTTTTCATGTGTTTGTAGTTTGTGTCCTAAGACATGGATAATTATTTTTTTTCAGCTTTTTCAGTAACAAAACGAGTTGAGAATGACTCTGCTAGAATCTGAGATTTTTTGTTATTGTTGATAACTAGAGTTGAAAAATTGTAAATATGTGTTATGAAAAGTTGTAAACCATTTCACAAATGTTATAAACTAGTAGCAAAATGTTGTAAACCATTTCACAAAATATTGTAAACCAGTAGCAAAATGTTGTAAACCATTTCACAAAATGTTGTAAACCAGTAATAAAATATTGTAACCAGTAGCAAAATGTTTTAAACCATTTCACAAAATGTTATAAACCATTTCACAAAATGCTGTAAACTAGTAGCAAAATGCTGTAAACCATTTCACAAAATATTATAAACCAATAGCAAAATGTTGTAAACCATTTGAATCCCCAATTCAAACTCTTCAAGAGTATTTAAATTAAACTATAAAACTTTTAAAAAAAATAGTATATGAGAGATTCATATATAGGATGAGAATAACTAATCGAGTATGTTGTGTATAGGGAACGATGTTATATGAAAAGTTGTAAACCTAAACTAATATGTTGTAAACCTAAACAAAGCCTCTCACCCAACATGGTCGGCGCATCATGGGAAAATGAGAGGATAATGCTCATGTTTTTAAGGCTTGGGAAGTGTGGCAGTGTGCTTCCAAGACTTTAACAAAAAATGAAGTCTTGACTATATCTATATTCAATCAAGTTCTTTCCTCCCTCTACCATCACCAATATGACCGCAACCCTCTCCCCCTCCCCACAAGCTGACTTGTCAAAATACACTCTCAAGGAAAGCTCACAAGCAGTGGTCTAAGTGATTCTAAAAGAAGCTGCAAAAAGCTCTTTCGATCAATACAACATCCACAATTCATTCACCTTACCTTTTCAATTGAGGCATGGAATCAAAGAATGTCAATCTTAGTTGTGGTTGATCATGGCATGAGCATCAACAGTAGGAAAGATGAGACACCTTACCTTATGAATGAATTGTCCATACATACATGATAGTTCAGTTTACGGAGTACATGCAGTTAACATCATGGCAATAGTCGATAGCACACATATAAATCATGTTAGGAGCATTATAAACCAAAAAGGAGGATACACCTTACCTTATGAATGGAATGAAATGTGTATACATGAGGAATTCCATGTCTATAGAGAAATCATCAAAAAGGGTCATGTGACCAGATAAATTCCTTCAACTAGAATCCAGTGACCAAATCAATTCCTTCAACCAAAATCCGTGATCAGATCAATTCCTTCAACCAGAATCCATGGGAGTAACAGAACTAGGATTATTGATCTTTTGCTGATGTATAAGAAGGAATGTATGATTATGATTTTATTCATATAAGAGTAACTGAACTAGGATTATTGATCTTTTGGTGATGTATTGGAAGGAATGTATGATTATGATTTTATTCATAAGTGACAAATGCATGTATGCTGATGTTTTATGTGGGGAGTATTCTCCCATGTCATATTTTATTATGACTAAGTAGATGTACCTACTTTCATATCGGGTTGGTTATAAGTAATTAAATATTTGTGATTTTTCAGTAGTTTACAACTTTTGGAAATAATATGTACAGCATGTAAGCAAAGGTTTACAACTTTACCCAGTGGTTTATAACTTTTTCTTATCAAGTTTACAGGTTTTTCCTAATCAATTTGGTTGAAAGGTTTAGGAGTTAATTTTGCTACTGGTTTGCAATATTTTGTAAAATGATTTACAACATTTTACGACTAGTTTACAACATGTTGTGAAATGATTTACAACATTTTGTGAAATGGTTTACAACATTTTGCTACTGGTTTACAACATTTTACTACTAGTTTACAATATTTTTTGAAATGGTTTACAACATTTAGCGACTGGTTTACAACATTTTGCTACTAGTTTATAACATTTTGTGAAATTGTTTACAACTTTTTGCTGCTATTTACAACTTTTCATAATATACATTTACAATTTTTCAACTCTAATTTTCAACAATAATAGCAAATCTCAACTTCTAGTAGAGCCATTCTCAACTCATTTTGTTGCTAAAAAAAATAATCATCCATGTCTTAAGACACAAATTATAAACACATGAAAAATCAAATGAAATGAACTAAGGATTCATATGTGAGGATAAGTTTTATGCCCTGCCAACAGATCTTGGTTCTCCTTCTTCTTCTTCTTCTCCTCCTGTGAATGATGCATAACTAGAGAGAGAAGCGTGATAAAAGAGAAAAAATGAAAGCTTTGGTAGGTGAGAGAAAGATAAAAAGAAAGAAAGTGAACAGGTTTACAACATTTTTAAAAAGGTTTACAGTTTTTTAAAAAAGGTTTACAACATTTTTCATCATGGGTTTACAACATTTTTAAAATGGTTTACAATATTTTTTTAAAGGTTTACAACTTTTTTATCATGTGTGTACAAAATTTTTTAAAACGTTTACAACTTTTTCATCATGAGTTTACAACATTTTAGCACTGGTTTACAACTTCCTTCCACATTCTAACATACCTATTCACATTTTCTTTTCTTGCTGAACATTTTCTAAAAATAAAATTATATTTTCTGACATCAACCACAAATACATAAAGAATCATACTAGAAATCAGGAACTCATATACCTTACAATACAAATAGAAACTCTTCACAAATCTTGAATAACTATAAAAGAGATATCATTTTTCAGGTTCCCTCTCCTGTACTTCCTCGAAAATTTGATATAAAACCACGAATGAAATCTACCACCAGAAGCCTCAGCTTGTTTTATGCTCTTATTCTTCCTCCCCCACGCAATGTTAGGAATGAGAGTTATGAGAGAGTGACAGAGATGAACGAGAAAAGTGATGGTGATACAATGGAAACTTTTTTGACAGTGGCCCAAATTGAGTGCAGACCATCAATGAAAAACAAATAAAAAGAAATCCCACCCAACATATTCCAAGCGACCTATACAAGACAGAGACTAAACAACGAAGTATCTGGAACACAGGTTTCATTTTTTATTTGGGATATGGGTTCACTAAAAAGTAGTAAACAAAAAATAATAGAATAAAAAAAAGTAAGAAACAAAAGGATATGGGTTTCATTGCTCAATCCTGTCATCATACACACATGCATGCAGGGGAAGGGGCGAGAAAGAAAGGGAAAGGAAGACAGCACGGCCATGTAGATGAAATGCATGTAGGGGGAATGGTACAACAGCAAAAGGGAAAGAGAACTGCTCCATCATGAAGGGGCGTGGGTCGCAGTGGCTGATCTGGGGCCTATGACCATCGTGGCCATCTCCTCTTTTCTTTTTCTTGATTTCTGGTTCATATGTGGGCTGAGTATAGATTGCTACTGTCTGGGATTTTGACTGTGAATGGGTTTTGGTTTTGTTTTGAAAAGGTTAGTTATAATGTAAGAGATATAGGTGTTGTGTTTCATGAAAGGCTGGCTTGGATTTATGATTTGAGGTTTCGATTTTTGCTTCTTATGACTCTGAGAATGATTTTGTTTTTGGGTTTGGATAGGTTGTTGATAAGGAAGCACAAACGCTTTCCTAAAGCTGCTACACTGGTGTTAGATGCGGCGACACGGTAAACACTGGCATGACTCAGTGGATTCACGTGTCAGGGGCATGTCCGATTCGGGCCCCTCTTATTCACGACCTGAGTTGTCTGACATGGGTTGGACTCGGGTCAGACATGAATCAGAAAAAAAAAATTTAATCTTAACTGAATCATCATAAAATAATTTAAACTGATATGATTTTTTCTTTTTTCTTTTTTCTTTTTTTCCTCTTCCCTTTGCACAATCAACATACCAACATTTCTCTTTTTTTTTGGACCTTGGAGAAGGAGATTGTTTTCTCTAAAGCTAGTCAAGCAACCACCCACTGAGGCACCAACTGGCAGGCAGCAGCAACTCACAGCCAATGCCGAACTTTGAAGCCTTTAAATTTGACTACTACTCTTCTTTCGACCCGAACATAAGCTTGTTGGGCGATGCCTCAATATCTAGTCAGGTAAACGAATCGACAAGGAACACCACTCAAAATTCCATAAACAGTGTTGGCCGGGCATTACATGTAACAACTGCCAACACAAAGATGACGCAGGCAACATCCAGCGACTGTAACTCTATGAGTGACCAAGTGTCTTCTCTTGTTCTTAACTTTTTACGCTCTTATTTTTCTATGGAGTCTAGAGAGAGAGAGAGTTAATGGTGTTGAATTGTTGATGAGGTTAAGAGAATGAGAGGTTTTGCAGTTTCACATTTTTTACATTCAACATTCTTTTTTAAAAAGAAAAAAAATAAAAAAGATGAGTGGTTGGTAATCAATTGCACTTGGAAAAGAGAAATGAAATATCTTTGGTGGTATACAGCTAACATAGTCTAGTGCATGTGATTTATTAATAGTGTTCTTAATTTCTTATTGGTTGGTAATCAATTGCAACTTCATTATATACTATTAATCATCAGCTATCATTATACATTCACGATGAGCATAGTGTAGTAGTGTATGACATATACTTAATTATTTTTCTTTTTACCTTACAAGTTACAAACTTATAATAAGTCAGTAATGCTATTTGTTTTTTTTCTTAATTTTGCAATATAATAGATAAATTATTATTGTACATATTTTTATAATTTTTATATTATCATATAAGTATTTTATTTCTTCTTTTAAAATAATGGCATCTCCAAGTTCAAATGCTACCTCCAATATGGTTATTCTGAGCAAATATGTATCTTTTGAGGATCAAGATTCCAAAAATCCTCTTTGGACATATGTTACGATTCTAAACAAGAACGCAAGTGTTGGTAGTGGAAATAAAAGTTGGCAATGCAATTTTTGTGATAGAGTGGTCATTGGATCATATTCAAGAGTCAGGGCACATTTATTGAAAATACCAGGAAACGGGGTTGCTGATTATAAGAAGGTAAACAATGACTATTTGTCAGAATTGAAAAAAACTGATGAAGAGGCTACAAAAGCATTAGAACGACCTCATGTTCCATTGCCTTCTGAAACTAGACATGTTCCTTCTACCTTTGGCTCTAGTTGTGGCTTTGATGGTTTTACAGGAAAAAGAAGAAACTCAGATCCTTTGGAAAGAGCTTTTAATAATGAAGAAAGAGCTCAACTTACTGAACAAATTGCCAGGATATTCTATTTTGCTGGTTTGCCTTTCCATATTGCTAGAAATCCTTTCTGTTGGGTTTTTTTGCTTTTTCACTAAAGCCCAATAGGGGCCTAGTGTAAGAAGAGCCTAAGAAACCTAGAACCCGTTACATCTAAGGGTTAGATTTTCTAGGAACCTATATATATATACTACACTTAACCCTCTCTAGATAGTGAGTAGTCATAGAGGTAGAGGCAATGTCATCTCCTGATTGAGAGAAAGTGTCCACACACTATCTCCTTCCCCCTTGAGACATAGTCTAGAAGGTCTGCCATCAACTGACTATAAGGAGATCAATCGTACGGTGACACAAGGATTCTAAGGCGAGGGAGATCATCAAAGATCCGCACTCCGAGAGGTAATATTCCTTGTGTGTTTATGAAACAATGATGATTCGGTAAGCATACCGATGTACTAGGTCCTTAAATCGCTTTCGCATAAATCCAATAGTTCCTACAATTGGTATCAGAGCTTGACTGTACATTGGTATGTGAATCTAGTTTCACTATTCATGTAATTAGTTTGCTTCGTGAAATATTGCACCTAGGATTCTATATTTGTTGATCATATGTGTTGTATGTTTATTTTTATAATTCTTTTCATAAAAAATCAATGCTTTATTTGGTTTTCAACTTTAATCCATGGCAGAGATTTGAATGTATTTTCTTGGGTTGTAACAAGGAGGCTAATCCTATATGATTTGGTTTCCTCCTTGATTTTTTTATTTCAATTCTTGTATACTTTTTTGATGTTATACAAAAATTGTAATAAAAGAAGATCAAAAAGATGCAAAAAGAAGGACGTTCGTCACTATTTGGACATGTTCGTGACTTTCTGGTGGTCGATTTGAGAAACCAACCATACGAGATGAAAGAGGACACAAAACCGAGTAGAATGACGGGCGGAGGTCCTCTAGAAAACCCCGCACGCGCTCACACGCGCCACCAGAAGTGGCTGAGAGTGGTTCCCATGCGCCTGTGAAGATGGAGAGAGTGAGGGCGCGTAGGACATCCAAATTGGGTGATTCTAATGGCGTTGGCTTCGTCTCTTCATGGTAGTCCTAACCCTAAAATTTTGTGCTGATCCGAGTTTGGGTGACGGCGCAGTGGACGAAACAGTTAGGGTTCCTAGAAGTTGTCTTAGGTTTTCTTGCTAAAATTTGGTATTTTGGGCTTATGGACGCATGGTTACCATAAAAGGGCTTGAGATAAATACCTATGGACTAAAAGGAAGGACAAGAAGGGCTCGAATATTTTTGGTTATTTTTATTTTAATGTATTTTATTTTATTTTTTTCTCTAGGAAACCATGGATTAAAGTCTATTTTATTTAAATTGCTTTATTTTATGAATGGATGAATTATATGATTGATAACATGCTTATTGTGATAACATGTCATATAGAATAGGTGGTGCCATATTGTTGCATAACTTGATAATTACATGAGCATAATAGCTATTTTGTCATTCCGCGACTAGTATGATAGTTGTTATAGGATTATTTTGATTCAAAATTATTCTCAAAAATTAATTAAAAATATTATGATTTTTGTTAAAAATCTAGATTAATGATTGAAATAATTAATTTTGAATAATTAAAATCAATACAAATAATCCAAATTATTTCCTAAGAGAACTGTTTACATTGCAAGTAATTTGTAGGTCTTCTAGAATGGTCATGTGTTAACACACGTTGCATACCACAATCATGTATCATGATTGTGTGGAGTACACACTGCCTATCATGCCGGGATTTTAGGACCTTAATGATTTCAAAATTCCGACAAGATAAGCTTGCATATTCATCGGCTTGCGGGTGCTTACATAGTTTTTGAAATCACACAAGGAATACTCGAATTTAAACAATTCTTGGAAAATTCTAAATTTTAAAATATTGAATGGGTGAAGGTTTTTAATTAAGTAATTAATTTAAAACCTACGGGCTCCAATTGTAGGTTTATTAGTGAAATGGTTATCGCTGAAGCCCCATCAGATAAGGATAATCGGATTTCGCTAGATTAAACCTTAATATTTTCAAAATTTTAGTGAAGTTTTGTACGGCCCATCGTTGGCAACACTTAGACACTAAAGATAATTTTGAAAGTAAACAATGATTAAAAACATTCAACTTTGGTAAAGTTGTTAACCCTCCCATCAAGGCTCTAGCAATGGAACTAAAAGCCCAAATAACAATATTAGTTTTACAAGTATCTTGCCCATCGTAAGCCTTGTAAAGATAACTAATGGATTGTTAAACTACAAACGAGCAGTAGTTATTAGAATCTAATAACGCCATATCTATTTGTTGTTATTCTAGTTTGTAATTAGTGTGTTTTTTTCTTGTTTTCAGAAAAATGTCTTCATTCAATCCTTTAGCTACTATCTTGAGCCAAAAACCTATGGATGGTACAAACTACAAACAATGGAAAACTAATTTGGATATTTTTCTTCAATATGAAAAGCTCAACTTTGTTCTGACCATCCCTATGCCAGCGCAGCCTGCTGAAGATGTGCCTAAGGATACAAAGACACGTTTTCAGCAGGAGAAGGAAAGATGGGATAAGGCAAATGTGGCAGTTTGCTGCTATATTTTAGCCAGTCTCGCCAGTCACCTTCAAGAGTAAGTGAGCATGATTGAGAGTGGAGCAAAGATGCTCCAGACTCTTGATGGCATGTTTGCTACGTCTAGCAGCTCAACTAGATAGAATGCGCTGAATGCAGTCACCAAGACAGTGATGTCTGGAGGAAGTGTGCGGGATCATTGTCTGACAATGATAGCAAACTTCAAGAAGGCTGAAGACCATGGGGTCAAATTTGAACAAGAAGTAAAAGTTGACCTTCTCTTGCAATCACTGCTTGAATACTTCAATCAGTTCAAGATGAATTATAATATGAATAAGATGAATCTTGACCTTACTTAGCTAATGCATAAGCTTAAGAATGCTGAACGGTCTCTAGTCAAGCAAGGCAGTGCATTTTTTGCTGGTGAGAGTTCTGTGAAACCTAAGGGGAAACCCAAGAGAAAGAACAAAAACAAGAAAAAGAAGAAATCAGATGTTCCAGTTGCCAAACCAGTTGCAATGAAGCAGCCAAAAGGCAAGTGCTTCAAGTGCGGACAAAAGGGGCATTGGAAGAAAAATTGCCCACGTATGAATAAACCAGGTATGGGTAATTTACATATGATTGAGGCTTGTTTAGTGGAGAATTACAATAATAAATGGATCATTGATTCAGGAGCCACTAACCATGTTTGTTACTCTTTGCAGTGGTTCAAACATAGCTTGCTTTTAAGTGAAGGACAAAGAGTTTTGAAGCTTGGAAATGGGGAGCTTGTGTCTGCACTAGCAGTGGGACAAGTTGTTTTATCTTCTGATAATTGCAGAACTTTGGTTTTAGAAGACTGTTTATTTATTCCGGATTTTAAGAGGAATTTAATTTCTATTAGTTGTTTGGTTAAACATGGTTTGACAGTTCAGTTTAATTCCTCAGTTTCAATAAGAAGTTCATCTTCTTTTATTTGTTCCGATGTAATGTTTCATGGTCTTTATTTCCTTAGTCATGTGCCCAATGAAGTTAATCATGTTGAATTAGGAGATGTTGAGCATGTTCATTCATCCAAGAAAAGAAAAGCTTCCAATGAAACTTATCTTTGGCATTTGAGATTAGGTCATATTAACTCTAACATAATACAAGGTTTGGTCAATAGTGGGATTTTAAAATCCCTGAACTTTGAACCGATACCAGTTTGTGAATCTTGTTTAGAGGGTAAAATGACTAAGAGATCTTTCAAGGCCAAGGGAAATCGCGCCACACTTCAGCTGGAATTGGTACGTACTGATGTATGTGAACCAATAAATGTCCAGGCCAGAGGCGGGTATCAGTATTTCATCACATTTACTGATAATTACTCTAGATTTGGACATGTGTACCTGATGCGTCACAAGTTTGAAACTTTTGGAAAATTCCAAGAGTTCAAAGCTGAGGCAGAAAAGCATCTTGGTGTTCAAATTAAGACTCTTGATTACGGCCAGGGGTGAACACCTATCTGGAGAGTTCAGGTCTTACCTGACCAAAGAGGGGATAGTTTCACAATTATCTTCTCCAGGGACACCCCAGCAGAATGGAGTTGCTAAAAGGAGAAATAGAACCCTTTTAGAAATGACAAGATCTATGCTCAGTTATTCATCTCTTTCTGATTCATTCTGGGGATATGCCTTAGAAACTGCTATGTACCTATTGAACTTAGCTCCGTCCAAAATGGTTTCAAAGACACCAATAGAATTATGGAAAGGGTGTAAGCCCTCTTTAAATCATATTCGGATTTGGGGTGCTCCGGCACATGTCTTACAAAAGAAGCCAGATAAGATGGACTCACGTACAGAAGTATGCATATTTATAGGCTATCCTAAAGGAACCAGTGGTTGGTTGTTTTATACTCCGAAAGAAAAGAAGGTCATAGTGAGCACCCACGCGACTTTCTTAGAGGAGGACTATATGGCAAATTATAAGCCAAGGAGTAAGGTTATTCTTGATGAGCTAGTCTCAGATCAAGTTTCACCACAACCTCAGGCGGTTCCAGCTTTTGTTCCTGTGGTTGTTCAAAGAGGGGAAAATATACCTGTTGTTGAACATACACAGGAACCAGAAATAGAACCAGAAGTGGAACCTGTAGAGATTCAGTTATCACTTGTGGAAGAACAACAAAATCATGAATTGGTTAATCCACTTAATGAGGGTCCTCATCTAGAAATTGTTAACCCACCAAACTTGGATCCCCCCTGTAGATGCACAACAACAAGTGCGAAAAAGTCATAGTGGGAGATTGATTCGTAAACCCGCAAGATTTCTCTTGTTGGGCGAATTGTCTCAGGATGTCATCATTGAAGGAAATGATGATCCCACGAGTTATGACGAGGCACTAGGAGATGTTGATGCTCAGGAATGGCTTGAGGCTATGAATCGTGAAATGGATTCTTTGTATTCCAACTCAGTTTGGTCTCTTATAGATGCATCAAAAGGGGTAAGACCCATTAGGTGTAAGTGGATCTACAAGAGAAAGAGAGGATTAGATAGGAAGGTTGAAACCTTCAAAGCTAGATTAGTAGCGAAAGGGTACACCCAAATAGAAGGTGTGAATTATGAAGAAACCTTTTCGCCGATTGCCATGCTCAAGACCATCCGGATTCTCTTAGCTGTTGCAGCAAATCTTGATTATGAGATTTGGCAAATGGATGTCAAAACTGCTTTTCTAAATGGAAATTTGGAAGAGGATATCTATATGCAGCAACCAAAAGGGTTCATAGCCAAAGGGGAAGAAAACATGGTATGCAAGTTGCAAACATCCATTTATGGACTTAAGCAAGCGTCCACATCATGGAACATCAGGTTTGATCAAGCCATTAAGTCTTATGGTTTTGAAAAAAGTCCTGATGAGCCGTGTATGTATAAAAGGATCCAAGGTAACGCAGTATCTTTTCTGGTACTTTATGTGGATGATATACTCCTTATCGGAAATGATAAGGAGGTATTGTTAGGCATAAAGACCTGGCTAAGCAAGCATTTTGATATGAAGGACCTAGGGGAAGCCAATTATATTCTTGGTATTAAACTCTTGCGAAACCGGAAGAATAGGGTATTGGCATTATCTCAGGCTAACTACATCTACAAAATACTTTCAAGGTTCAGCATGGAGAATTCCAAGAATGGAATTGTACCCTTCAGGCATAGGATTCATCTCCCTAAGGAGCATTATCCTAAAACTCCTGAGCAGAGAGAACGCATGAGTATGATACCTTACGCTTCAGCAGTAGGTAGCCTTACGTATGCTATGTTGTGCACCAGACCAGATATCTGCTATGCAGTGGGAGTAGTAAGTCGATACCAATCTAATCCTGGAGAGGAACATTGGATAGCGATTAAACATATACTCAAGTACCTTAGGAGAACGAGAGATTATATGTTGGTCTATTCTAGTGGGAGTCTTGAAACCATTGGTTACACAGACTCAGATTTCCAAGGAGACATTGACTCAAGAAAATCCACCTATGGGTATGTGTTCACTCTTAATGGCGGGGCCATTTGTTAGAGGAGTGTCAAACAATCATGTGTGGCTGACTTTACCACAGAGGCTGAGCATATAGCTGCTTCTGAGACTGCAAAGGAAGCCGCATGGTTAAAGAAGTTCCTAATGGATCTTCAGGTGATACCAGGTGTTAGTCGTCCCATCACACTTTACTGTGACAATAGTGGGGCAGTAGCACAGTCCAAGGAACCAAGTTGTCACAAAAGACAAAAGCACATAGAGAGGAAATACTACTTGATCTGAGATATAATTGAAAGTGGAGATACAGTGGTAGTCAAGATAGCATCGAACGAGAACCTTGCTGACCCTTTTACTAAGAGTTTGCCTGAACGTGTGTTCGAGAGGCATGTAACATCTATGGGTCTTAGGAGGATTCCAGATTTGCTATAGTTTTAGGAAGTTGTTATTTCACTTTGTTATTTTGTGCTTTTTTGAGCAAGATATTATGACATTGTAATTTTTCTTAATGTTATAAATGAGGTATTATTCATTTATTCCGCACACTATTTACAAACACTAAGGTCCGGATCAATTGTGAAGTATATGATCATATGGATACGTTCATGGAGGACATGATCATAGGTTCTCATAATTGATGAACAGATTCATAGCTGTTAAATAAAGTTGGGCACTTCATTTAGGCTGCAAAATTTTATGAAATGGTTTTGTCCGAATCATTGTAAAAATATTGGTGTGAATTAACATTCACATTGGAAGGATCAAGGAGAGATTTGATTAAGTGTGTTTTTCTTTCATAAGGTATCAAATCTCCAGATAACTATAGTTATAAGATTGCTCTTAATTCTGAGTTTATTATAAATACGTAATCAAATAGTTTTCATTCTTTGATTTACCAACGGGTGAGGTGCGATCTATTGACGACCAATAACTCAATATTTTGGGAGTGAGATTGTTCGATTATCGGTATTTATGAGATAAATAATATGAAGTTTGTAGGAAATGTCCCCTTGATATGTTTCGATACTTGGACATTGAAGACACTGGCCAGTTCATGTAATCCATTAGAGAAACTATCATAGTCAAGGGAATAAATAATTGATTGGGTAACAGAAAACTAGTCAATCAATTATAGACATTCTACAAAGGGGTTATGCATATACATGTTATATATGTTATTAATCTTGGAGTTCAAGTTCGAGCTTTTAGAGGAGTAGCACCGAATTAGATAATCATTTGTTGATTATCAGGAGCCTTATTAACAACAGCTGGTAGATCCCCAGGCTAGCTCAAGATAAGGGATGAGAAATTTCGGTTGATGACGACTAGTGAGTTACATGGTCTTGGGCTTTAGGCTCAAGTTTGTACTCAAGAGCAAGTCGGAGATTGTTGGGTTTTTTTGCTCTTTCACTAAAGCCCAATAAGGGCCTAGTATGTAAGAAGAGCCCAAGAAACCTAGAACCCGTTACATCTAAGGGTTAGGTTTTCTAGGAACCCATATATATATACTACACTTAACCCTCTCTAGATAGTGAGTAGTCATAGAGGTAGAGACAAGGCCATCTCCTAATTGAGAGAAAGTGTCCACACACTATCTCCTTCCCCCTTGAGACATAGTCTGGAAGGTCTGCCATCAACCGACTACAAGGAGATCAATCGTGCGGTGACATAAGGATTCTAAGGCGAGGGAGATCATCAAAGATCCACACTTCGAGAGGTAATATTCCTTGTGTGTTTAGGTAAGCATACCGATGTGCTAGGTCCTTAAATCACTTCCGCATAAATCCAATAGTTCCTACACTTACTATATGAGTTCCTACGCTTTTACAGCAAGTCATTCCATGTCTGGCTATAGACCTCCAGGTTATAATGCTTTGAGAACAACTTTATTACAAAAGGAGAAAGCGAATGTTGAAAGAATGCTTCAACCAATCAAAAGTTTGTGGAGTTCAAAAGGTGTTAGCATTGTTTCTGATGGGTGGACTGATTCACAGAGGAGACCCTTAATTAATTTTATGGCTGCAAGTGAAGGAGGTCCTATTTTTTTTAAGTCCATTGATAGTAGTATGGAATGTAAAGATAGGCACTATATGGCTCGCTTGTTCAAAGAAGCAATCATTGAGGTTGGAGTTGATAACGTTATCCAACTTATAGCTGATAATGCTTCTGTGTGTAAAGCTACAGGATTGTTAGTTGAAGATGAATATCCTTATATTCTTTGGACTCCTTGTGTGGTGCACACATTGAACTTAGCTTTGAAAAATATATGTGCTGCAAAGAATACAGAAAAAAAATGAAGTTGCATATATTGAGTGTCATTGGATCACTCTGATAGCTGATGATGTTTCCTTTATTATAAATTTCATCATGAACCATTCAATGAGATTGGCTATCTTCAATCAATTTGTGCTATTAAAACTTCTTACTATTGCTGAGACAAGATTTGCATCAGTTATAGTTATGCTAAAGAGGATTAAACTCATAAAGCAAGCTTTGCAAGAAATGGTCATCAGTCAAGAATGGAACACTTATAGGGATGATGATCAACAAAAAGCTGCAACTATTAAAGGTTTTCTCTTGAATGATCTGTGGTAGGATAAAATTGGTTATATAATCAATTTCACAAATCCCATTTATGAAATGCTGCGAGTTTGTGACACAACTCCTATTCTTCACTTAGTATATGATATGTGGGACACAATGATAGAGAAAGTGAAAGTGGCAATTTATAGACCTGAAGGAAAGAGAGCAGATGAGGGCTCAACATTCTATAAAGTGGTGTATTCAATACTCATTGATAGATGGACTAAGAGCAATACCCCACTCCATTGCATGACACACTCTTTAAATCCAAAGTAAGTTTATATGTTACTAAATTATTTTAAATTTTTATTAAATTATTTTAAAATTTTTATTAAATTATTTTAAAATTTTTTGAATAATTTTAAGAGTTTTATTAGTATGTAACATGTAGTTAAATTTATTTTGTGTAGGTATTATAATGCACACTGGTTTCAAGGAGCTCCAAATAGAGTTGCTCTTCATCAAGATGAAGAAATTTCTACAGAGAGGAATAAGTGTTTAAGAAGATATTTTTAGATCCTGAGGATAGAAACAAGATTACTATTGAATTCTTTAGATTTTCTTCAGCTGTAGACATATTTTTAAATTTTGATTCAATTGAAGATAGGTGGGCACTAGACCCAAGATCTTGGTGGTCAAACTATGGATCTTCTGCCCCTCTTCTTCAAAAGATAACATTGAAACTTCTTGTGCAACCTTGCTCTTCATCATGTTGCAAAAGGAATTGGAGTACATACTCCTTCATTCATCCTAAAAGGAGAAATAAATTGAATCCCTCAAGAGCCAAAGATTTGGTATATGTACATACTAATTTTCGACTGTTATCTAGGAGGAGTGAAGACTATAAACAAGGAGCTTCCAAGATGTGGGATGTCAGATTAGATGACAATAATTTTGATCTTGACACTTCATACCTATCATTAGATGAACCGGAGATTGAAGTTGTTCTATTTGAAGATGATGGACTTGGAGGAGAAGAGATTGGCACTTTTCCTATGAATAATGAGATTATCAGAGTAGATTAAGTTATTAGAAAAATAATACTATTTTTTGTACTAATTTTACTATTTTGAGATAATCTCTTTAATTTTTTTATGCCAAATATATCTAATTTACATTTTATTATATTATTTTTTATTAAAAAACATTATTTCTATGTTTTTTTTAATCCAACATGTCCTCACCGTGTCGTGTCATATATTTTAAAAAAATTGCCGTGTCACCAAATCCGTGCCGTATCGTATCCATGTCGTGTGTTGTATCCATGTCGCATGTCGTATACGTGCTTCCTAGGTTGTTGATGGTGATATCTGAGGTTGTGTTAGATGTTGTATGTGTGCATATTGCCAGAGTTCTTAAAAAATTGATGACACTATATGAAATGAACTCATGCTTCACTATGGCTTACCTATGTATATCTCTCTGTGTTTGTTTGTTCCTTTGCTTTTTCTTTTTGTTTTAAAAAAAATTCAACTGGTAATCGTAGATGATCCTTTCTGTGTATACTAGTCTCTAAAATTATATCACTTTTATAGATGAAAATAGTAACTGGAAGCAAGTATTGATACTAATTGATGTGTATCTTGCTAAAAGTTTTCTCCTCCCCCCTTCTTCTATTATTGATAAGTCTATATATAGTCATTCGATGATCAAATTATTGCTCATCTAATCTTACAGGTTGGTAGCATGGGATCACAGCTTATCCCCTTCTATAAAGAGCACAAACATTATCATTTTGTAGGTAGTGGAGAGGAGCACCATCATGGTGTCCTCCATTCCTGTCAACCTCCTCTTCTTTTTTTGTTTTTATATGTTTTTTTAATCAAATAAACGGAAATGGTCTAAGAAAACAAAGTTGGACTTTTTTTTTTTAAAAGGAAATGGGCTGAAATGTGACATGGATCAAAAATAAAAATGAAAATGATGCAATGGACTAAAAATTAAGATGAACCTAGAATCATGGTCTAAACTGGACTTGGATTAATACATGGGCTAAACTATGAAAATATGTCAATTTTTTCAATTTTTATTTTTATAGGCCAGACAAAATCAAGTGTTCACAATAAGAGATAGAAATAAATCTTCTATATCTTCACCCTCTCCTCCTATTATATTTTTACAATTGTCCTCATATTTTTTTATTTTGGATTAACTACGTAAAAAGTTTAAAGACTGAAATATTAAATGTTTTCAAGTGTCAAGATATGAAAATTGTGAGTCATATTGTTTTACATTAAACACAATTAATAAATTTTTTTTTGTGCTCAAAGGTTCGGTGATAGATCTATTCAAAATTTTTGCATAAATATTCAGGTCATTTGTGACTTGACCCTGTGGAGTATTTGTTTGTAAGTTGTTTTAATCAGCTATAACATGTGAATTATATATTATGAATTCCAATATGCTCATGTACATTTTTTTTATTCGATCTTGCCCCACCAAAACCTATAAAGTATTGTATAAATTCCTTTCCTTTCTAATTGATGGAAATTGGTGCATTCCCTATACACATATCTCCTTTATTAACAATATGTATTCATATTATTTCTAATCAATCATGCAAGACATATATAATTGAGTACAAATTTTTTTTCTTTCTTAATTGATAGAGGTAGGTGATTTTGAGTACATATATTTATTTCATTAACAATATATATGCATATTATTTCAAATCAGAGAGTCAGCACATATACAAGCAAATGATTTCAATATAAGAACCGTGCGTAGCAGGGATTTAGTAGTAGTTAAGATATACAGGTGAGAGGGAGACGGTAAACAAAGGAGTACTAGAAGCACACCACATATTAGGCTCCTTTACTTTTTTCCATTGCACTAGCTTTCACTCCTTAACAAATGATAACATAACAAAAGGATAAAGCATAATTTTGCTTTTCTATTTTTGTGATTGATTCTAAATTTGAATTTAATTTTGATCCACTAACTTAAACACTTTTATATTATTATTTAATCAAAATATTTTGTTTACATTACTTTTCAACTAATCAATGAGAAAATCAACAACTATGGCTTATAATTTTTACACCATTAATGTATACAAATTAAATCCCTTAACTTCATGTAGCTTCCTTGAGAGATGACCCGAGTTGCATCCTATCTATAGTTTTGGTACATTTGGTACTTAAACTTAATTTTACTCTTTTAATTCTAATTTGACGAGGTAGCGACAGTCTCCTCAGTCACCCTGAAACTCAAGTAAATCATGCTTAAAATATCAAATTCTAATCCAAAATTAAAATATGGGTCTAGGGATCAAATCCCATTTGATTAAAAATTATTGAACAAAATTTGCCGCAGCAATTACTCCTATCTTTGGAACTTAATGGTTTTCATCATCATCTAAAGCTAAGACATGAATGAATCAAGCGCTGAAAATTTAAGCACCACCGGATCCGTACTTCTTGCCAAACACAATGACCTGTAACTTGTCATAACCAGCAAGCACACCAGCACCAGCAATAGCACGAAGGATGTTTGCCCCAGCACCCTTGAACAAGGACTTGGCACCCTCGTTCTTGAGGATTTGAGTGAGTGCATCCATGGAGCTCCTGTATTTGACAGCTTCACCAGAGGTCATCATCATTCTTCTTCTAACAGTGTCAATTGGGTAAGATGCTAAACCTGCACCATTGGTGATGAGCCATCCAAGGGCAAAGCTAGCGAAAAAGCTATCCTGCAATCATCAAAGGGAAATGGCAATAGATGTTAGTAGATGATTGAAACATTTAAACACAAAATCAGAAGAAACAACCTTTGCCATGCCATGTTTTGCTAGGAAACAACACTTGAGTCACCCCAACCAAAAGCTGCTCAAACTGAACAAAATAATTCACACGGAAGATAACTCACAAGAAGGGGATGACACTAACCTGCAATGATCCAGTTAGGAGAACTGGCTTCAGAGAATCGTACATTCCAAAGTATAGACCGCGATACACAATAATTCCGACACAGGAAATATTGAAACCACGGTAAAGACCAGCAATACCATCAGATGCCAATGTCTTCTTGTAGACATCAATGAGACCGTTGAATTGCCTTCCACCACCACCCTTCTTTGCAGCCTTAGCATCATTAGCCAGACGGGTACGAGCATAGTCAAGAGAGTAAACAAACAGAAGGGATGATGCACCAGCAGCACCTCCTGAAGCCAAATTGCCAGCAAACCATTTCCAGTAACCATCCTTGTCTTTCTTGAAATTGAAAAGCCTCTTGAAGTAGTCCTTGAATGCAAAGTTCAAAGCCTGGTGGAATTGGGAATGCAAATACCACATCACATACAATAAACCTAAAGAGTTATAAAGGGGCAGGGTAAAAATCAAAGGGAATAAATCACTAACCTGAGTGGGGAAATAACGGATGACATTTGCAGTGTTTCCTCTCCACAGGGAACCAAAACCCTCATCCGCTATTGTTCGCTTAAAACAATCACCAATACCCTTGTATGGCTCAGAAAGCCTACCAGCTTTAATCATCTCATCCTGGTTCTGGATCAAAAGTTTAACTCGTTCAATAGGAGCAGCAGCAGTTTTGGATACAGCAGCTGACACTCCACCCATCAAAAAGTCAATAAGGAAGTTTCCTTTCTCTGCAGGGGCTGCAACAAAGATAGGGGAAGCTGTTGTTGCAATAGTAGACAAATCAATTGTAGATCTGCATACTGGCATCACTGGATACTGTAATGCTGCATTTGAGTAATTCCCAAATGAGCGCCTTTGGTATAGGGCAGGTCGATGGAAGGCTCCCCCATAATTCTGAACGTCAGAAGATAAACTAGAACGAAGATGGAGCTGGTCAGCAACCTTCTCAAGGACTGTAGGGTGTTGAACCTTATCAACCATGGTGACTATCCTGACAGATGAAAACACACAATGTCATTTAAGGTAGATAGACTTATGAAACGTGATACTAACAGCTATCTCAGTCTCTGAAGGACATTCACTAAAATCACAAGTGTCAACAAGAATGAAAAAAATTGATCATAAATGTCTAGAATATCCGACCACATAAGAGACAAAGATTTAGATAGATACAATATGACAGATCATTTAAGTTATAGTATATTACTTTTCGTTAACACAAGGATATTAGAAACCAAAAACTCATACAACAGAAACATCTACAAAATATAAAACTGACATTGTGCCACATCAACCTTCCAAACATTATAGATGAAAAAAAAATATATATAAACTCAATCCATCCAAAGTGGAGGAAACCCTTTAAAACAGAACAGATTGGAAACAATTTGCAATAATCCGAAAAATCAAGAAAGGTGACTGTATGCTGAATTGGATAATAGCCAGAAAAGGTCAATAACACTCTTTAGCATATATATACTTTCTTACAAAGTTTTTTGAAAAAAAAAAAAACTGTAACAAGCCTGTGCTAGAGGCGAGTTTGTAATGTGGAAAATAATAAGAAAATAGGGAAAAAAAAAACACCATTACTAAGAAGAAAAATTGAAACATGAGAATTTCTTATATAAACAATACCTAAGATTGGCACTCAAATCAATAATGGACATTTGTAAGATTGTGTTTGTCACGTTAGAAATGTCTCCATCACAAAGAAGGGGCTTTTTATAAATCAACGGTTGATTTGAGTACTTATACTATGCAGTGCCAAGAAACATATTGTGTAACAACTAAACAACTTTAAAACATTAAGATTAATTACCTCATTTATATGAACAAAGTTTCTACTTTACATATTAATAAATTACCCTCAACTCGACAGCTAGTATAAAATGAAAAATAAATAAAAAAGCAAATAAATCACCAAAGGCAAAGGGTCACAATCAAACTGTTATTTCATCCCAAAAAGACAGAAGAATTGATGAAATATGATAAGCTGGGCCTTCATTATTTTATTCATAATATTAAAAAAATTGTCGTTTTCATTTTATGCAATAGAATCTCAAAAGCAAACAAGCTTTCAATGCATATAACTACAAAAGTTTAATTTTTGAAACACACTGATTTGTACAATCTTATTCCACACAACAATTAACAAAATCCATGATAACAATATAGAAAACTGAGATGAGGAGAAAAGAAGAAAACCCAAATATTGATCTAATTAAAACCGATATTATTCCATTCCAAAAACAATATTTAAAATAAACAAATACCAGAAGTTATATTTCACAGAAAAAAGTCAAGATATCCATTGAAAAGAGAAAAAGTAAAGAACTTTCTACAAACCTACTTCAGAAAGATAGATTTTCCACAACAACACACTGACACAGATCTAAAAAAACTTTTCAGATTTAACAAACAAAAACAAAAACCAAGAGTGAAAATAAAACAAAACGATAACACACAAACCAAATGGGAAAATAAGTAAAAAATAAAAAAACAACAGGAGACAGAAGAACAACAACCTACAATAAACAAAAATGACATAAAATATTTCAAAACGGAATGAGTGATGTACCTACCTTACAAATAGAAAATGAAGAAAAATAAAACGAGGGAGTAAGTAAGAGCAATAAGAATAGAATAACAAATCTGAACGTAAAGAGGGAATGGAAGTGTCATTTGAATAATGGTGCATTTTACCTTTGGAGGGCAGAGAGTGGGTGAGCCGCTGGGCGAGTTTGTTGGAGGAGGAGAAGAGTGCCTTCCGCAGATCGCAGGGTTTAAAATATGTGAAAGGCGAATGGAGAATGGGAAGGAAAGTGCAACACGAAGTGTGCGGCTTTGACCGAAGCTCGATTCCTCATTCTTTTTTTAGCAATGCATAATATTTTAATACTTAAAAAATAGATATTTATTTAAATATTTATTTTATAATTATTGAATACGATAGATATTTATAATAAATAAAAATATTTATGATATTTAATAATTATAAAATAAATATTTAAATATAAATTTATTTTTTAAATATTAAAATAATATTATTATTTTTTCGCCGTCAGACTCGTTGTTCATTCATTTAAGGTTTCAGACAATACAATACTCCCCATTAGGCTACGTGCACTGCCCCAAGGCCAAGCGAGTGCGGGGCCCCTTTCAGCCTCCAACATATGGCTATATTCATTGCACGAGGTAGACAGAAATTCCACGTGAATTTCATCACCCATATCAACGTACTGTTTGAGAAAAAAAAATCGTTGTGATCGTTAAAATTGTAGAATTAACTAGTTGGAAACCATGCTATGCATGGATCATACAAAATGAAATTGCATGATGATTCATGATTATATTCTTGAAAGTAGTAAGTATAGCACAAAAACATTAGCATGGGTTAGAAATCCAAGCAATGCACGGATTATTTAAAGATAAAACTTGTTATTTTTTGCGTCAATTGTATCAAAATTTGAAGATTTAGTTTTGACATTTTTTTGTCTCTTTATATCTATGTCACGTACCATGTATTCTGATGTAATTTATAGCTTTTACACAACTTTTATTCTTCGCTCAAGATGAATATTGATTAATTTTCTTTGCTTTTTCCTTAATATGAAACTATTACGTTGAAAAAATATTTAATGAATAAAATTAGATTACTGGAATAGAAAGTGGGTTATAAAGTTGGGCTTCTCTAGAACCTTGTCAAATATGAAATCTTTTCTTTAATGGGAAATTGACACTGTGGAAAAATACAATTTAGCAATTGTAAGAATAGAAAAAACATTGGTTTATTTGGAAGTATTTTTGTTCTTAAATTTTTTAAAACTGTTTTAGAAAACAAGTTTACATTTATTTTTTAAAAACAAAAAAATAGAAAAACCTGTCAGGCAATCTAACTTCAAAAATAGTTTTATAATAGTGAAAAATAGAAAAATATATTTGGATAATTTTTTAAAAAAATAACTTTTAAAACTAATAAAATAAAAAACTATTTGACAAATTACATTATTACAAATAATAAATTTTAACTATTAAATTTTATAGATAATATTTTTCATACATAATAAATAAAATTTTAGGTGCCTTCTCCGGTACCTCAAACTTTTTTGTGTACCGGTACCCTCGCTCTTTATTAATGGGTTTAAAGGTTACTTGTTACTTAATATTTACTTAATTTAAAATTTTATTTTTCAAATTTGAAATTTGACACAAAATATATTTAAAATTCTATCTAACCCCTTAAACCCACAGTTACTGTTTTCATTTCCAGAACTCAAAGCAACTTTTCTGGCCATCAACACCAAAAACAAAAAAAAAATGAAACAAAACAACCCAAGGCACGCACTATTGTAGCCGCTGCATTGCTCCTCTCTTCGACGCCATTGCTTAGGTAAGAACACGTTCCCTCTGCTTCTTTTCTCTCTCTTTTTTTTTTTGCCCTTTTTGCTGCGGTTGATTTGAGGTTCGACCTCTCCATTTCGTAAATAAGGAAAAAAATGGTGTGCGATTCTTGGTGTGCGCCACTGTGCTGTGCACTGTGAGGGAGCTTTAGCTTGCCCAGAGCACTCTGCTATGCTATGCGCCACTTTAGCATCTTTGTGTCTTTGTCTTGTGGCACTTGCAAACATGTTTATGAAGACACAAACATGGAACATGAAATCAAAGAGAGGCAAAGATAATTGAACTTTTGGTGCCCATTAACTTGTTCAACTTTTCTATGATAATAAAAATTGTAGTAGTATGTCGTTGATCAAGCAAGAGTGATGGGAGCGGTGCAACATTTTAGACGCAGGTGGCTGAAATGGTAAAGGACATGTTTGTCCTAGTAATTATTTAATTAAGGGAAAACAAAAAAAAAAAAAGAAGGAAAGAATAATGACTCTCTTTTTGTCAATGCTGTCAATCCTTTCTCATATCTCGCAAATGTTTATCACCATTCACCATTGTACGCCCGCTGACCTTAACACGTATTGCTCGTCTACTCTATTAGGACTGTTTAGGTACTTCCTTTTCCCTTTTCTATTTTTTTTAAATCGCTCCTTGCTTTCTTCATCGTTGATGCTCTTTTGCTTTTCAAAATTTCTGGAATTTCGTTCCCGATTATTCTTGCTTCTGAAGTTAGGATGCATTAAGTTACATCTTTTGATAAAAGGGTGAATTTCTAAATGCTCTGTTAGTCACTTTATCTTCAAATGAAGAATTTTGAGTCAATCTATCTTCATTCTGAGGAACAACTACAATAATGTCATATGAGAAATAGTATATATGCTTGGCTAACTTTCATTCCTTGATCTTGCAGGAACTTATTTTCATCTATAGTGCTTTGGGATTGCTAACGGACTACTATCATATATTTTCATGCAAGGTGGAGAAGCTTTCTTGTTAAAATCTATCCTAGTTGCTACAAGGAGATGCCTGCATGTTCTAGTCAATCCAACGGAAACAATTACTAAGTATTATAGTAAATTGTCCTCTCTTCTTGTAATACGGTAATAATGACAATAATTATTTTCTTTTCAAAATTCATTACACTCGAAAATCAATAATTCTTGATTATTATTATTCCTAAATAATTATAAGAAAATTTCTCCAATATTGTAGTTCTTTTTATACCTAATAATATTTTGCTTTATCGTCAGCACATTTTTTTGGGTTTTACCTTTGCATTTTTAATTATTTTAGTGTCGATTTTGGCTATTGTCTGTGCTTGATGGTGCTTGTGAAATTTGAACCAACCAATTGGGGAGGTCATATAGCTCATTCATGCTGCAAGCTATTGACGTAACAGTAAAGATTGTGATTTTTTTAAAATGAGAATTGATGTGTCCATTTTCCTTGATTTCTGCGAATTTCAAGTCAACCAAAAAGGATATGTTAAGTGTAACATCCAAGTTGTGGTCACCCGCCTTGAGCTACTGGATATCACTAATAATAAATGTAGAATTTTGCTGAGTACCATATTCAAATTGCCTTGGATCAACGGTTTGCATTCAGCATCCTTAAGACCATGACAAAATAAATAAATAAATGAATTGAAAGAGCCTACATATTGAAAGTAACAAATAAGTATAAAAGTTTATTGCTGAAAAAGCCTCTGTACACAACTCAATAAAGTGGAGAACAAAGATTTCTAAATTTTTAAGCGATCATCATGGAAGCCAATTCATGGGTTCTATGTGGAATGTGTGTTAGACTGTTGTTGTTGCAGAAACGTGGGACATTTTCTGCAACTAAGCTCATATTATATATGGTAAAATTCAAACCAACAAGAAAGATCAAGACCGTCTTATCCAATTATGGACATAATAGGTGGTTATAGCGTGGAAATGAAGGAGATATTTGGTGATTCACGTCCTTAATTGCCCGGACTGCCTTACCCAACGTACTCCTTTTTTTTTCCTTTGAAGAGGACTCTTTTGTTTAATGTTCCTCTTATTTATTTATTTTTCATTAACTGACTATATATTCACCCTTTTTTTTTTTTTATAAAACTATAGTCCTTCAAAATTACTTGCTACTAAATGCCAAAATTATAAGGACACAAAAACACAATAAAAAAAAAAATCTAATAACACGTTCAAACTGTTTTAGTAACCATGGTGTTGCCTCATCCCCAAGCTTTCACACTTTTTACCTTAGACAGTAACCAACCTAGGTACAACAGAAAAATCCATTGATGCAATTCTCTAAAGATATCAAATAAAATCAAATGATGTGCCATTGTAATGGTGTGGTCAAAATGCATTGAAGCATTGATATTTCTATCAAGCTACATGCAGATAAATTGAATTTTACATAGAACACCAACAGGTTGGTGAAGGCCAAACTGTAGGAAAAGCAACAGTATAGGAATCAACACTTTGGTGCTATATTTTCAAGTCAAAACTGCAATAGAGACTAACAATTTGTATCAACATTGCACCCACAGGTACATTCTCAATGATGGATCATCATGGAATATCAATGGTAGAGGCATAATCGTTCTACATGTAGGTTTAAATCATAAGGGTTAGAGCGAAAACAATCACAAATCCACATCTCCCAGACAAAGATAGAGGCTGAGAGTCAACACGGACCTTGTGCTAGAATTTAGCATAAAGCAAATGAAGAACTGGATGCTCACACCCCCAACATACACATCAATAGGCCTGCAGTACCTGCAGAAGAAGAACACCTTTAAAGTTAAGGAATTAACTCATACACAGATTACCAAAGTAAAATATAAGAAACAGAGATGATGGATATATATGAATGCAAACAAAGAAAACTCCACTTGAAATTATACCTTTCTTGGGCCTTATCAACAAAATCATTGGAATTATTTGGGTTCATAAATCTCAAACAATACCAAAGCAAGATAGAAGAAATGTAACAACTGCACCAAAATAGAAATATAATTTTCAATTGTATCCAAGGCATAAAACTCCTGAACCAAGTCTACTATAAACTAAGCACTGAACTACCAGAAGGTTAACCATTTTTGGTCAAAGTGATCCAATTCAAGTCAAAGCCTAATAATGTAATCAATCTAACAAACTTTACATGTCATCTTCTAAAACCAAACCCAAATGATTGGAGACCAAAATGCCAACAACACTTACTTGCCAAAGGAGAGGAAGTGAGAGAAAATTGGATATGTTAATTTTGGAATGCCAACTAAAACATCTCAGCTTCACATCAGGTAAGGGGAAGGATATGTAAAACCCCACAACTGCACAAATTAGAAATATAGTGTAAATAGCAAAACATAACCTTACATGTTAGTGTAAATAAGAAATGGACAACATAAATGGAGGGATAGCATGTAATAGACTGCATTAGTAATCATGTAGTTTCAGTTATAATGAAAATTGATTTTCATTATCTCATTGCCACATGTATCTTCAGCAAAAACAATAACAACAATGAAGACTTATCCCAAGAAGTGAGTTTGGCTATATGGACCAATCTACGCCATAATAGTATCAAAAACCAAAAGTTTAGAGCAACCATTTGGAGTAAAGTACTATACCATGATTTCTCATAGATCTTTCCTCAGTTTTATCCACATTTTATTAAGAAGACTATGTATCATGTTATACACAATTTTCATTAGGTCCTTAACTAGTCCTCATTTTTTTATACCAAACCATCTTAAGTGAATTTCATCATCTTCTCCAAAATAAGTGCTATTCCAACTTTTTTATACCTAAACCCTAAACCCTAAACCCTAAACTTTTTCTCAAATACATTCACTAAAAATATTACAAATTGTTGTATTTCCACTCCCTGCACATGCATCTATTTTGAAAAATTTGAAAATCCACTCCTGCATCTGAACTTGGGGATATTTAGTACCATGCACCTTTTTCTTTGGTAAAAAGAAGCACGCCCAAGTCCTATCTCTGCTTTCAAATATGCTAGTTACCACTTATTTCAAACACAAACTATTTGCCAATGGTGACAAGAGATAGACACTGGATTCTTGAACAAAGCAAACATTGATTTTGAAGGATGGATGAAATAGGAAATCAAATTGCATTCTACATAAACGGAGGATGATTACACAGTTAGAATGAACTTCCATTCATCTTAATATGGCATCCTAGGTCCTTGAAAAAAAAAAAAAAGAAGTGCACAACCTCAACTTTTATAAATTACAGTATAAACAAGCATAGAAGACTAATAACAAATTAACTATAGAAAGAAGTGAACACAAGTAAAATTTTCAGAACAAAATGTTGATCAGCAGAGAATTAAAATCATCTGATGAAAGCTAGATAAAATCTTAAACTCTTACATTCCAAAGACTCAAACCCTAGCCATTGAAGCAAAAAATAGGGAAAATATAACAAACCTTTAACTTGTAAAGAGATGTGATGGAAACTCACTGAACACTGAAACAACAAGTAGAGTGGAGGCAGAGGAGCTGTGACGACACGCGTGGCTATGGGCCACCCACTTGTAACGCGGTGGAAGGAACTACGATGGCGATGGGCGACGCGATTAAGGATTGTTGACTGGCGGAAGAGGAGGAGGCATCATCATGGACGCGGAGAACGTCATGGACCCACAGTGGCTGCGTTGGTGTATTAGGAATGTAATGGCAAGGTTAGAGACCTGGTTGACGGAGAGGAGGATGTGTTTTGGTGTTTACATATACAAAAGGGTCTTTTCAAAATTGATGAAGTTAAGGGAACAACAATTTTAACAGAATAATAAAGTTTACTGGTTTAACAGGTTGTAAGTTTTTATGATAATTTATATTAAAATTTAAATATAAAATAGCCTATCACTGATTGACACATGTGCCAGGTATTGGTACCCTTATATTTTGATGGGTACCAAAGCAAAAACCAAAATTTTAATACAACTTCCTATTTTAAAAATAGTCTTAATACAACTTGGTGTTAATTTACATTTTATAAATCAATTTATAAGTTATGCATGATTTTTTTGTAGCCACATCCAATTTACAATTTGGTTACAATGTCTTGCTATTTCCCTTACAAGCTTCATTAGTCAATCTTGGTCACAAGGGCCAAAGTGAAGACTCTTTTTTCTCATTTTTCATCTATAATTGTGATCACAAATCAGCAAAAGGGAATATATAAAAATAGAAAGATATTAAGGGAAGTATAACCGAAAATACTTATAAGAACTATCCTAAACTCCTAATAAAATTCTGTCTCTGTATGTTTGAGGGATTAAGGTTCTGAAGTTTCACTTCAGTTACGCTAGTAATTCACCTATATCTTTCACTCTTAGTAATTTCTAAAAAGAAAATCTGTGTTAATATTATGATTAAATCAATCAACTACGTAAATTTCCCAATTAATTGTTTGTTAAGTGCAAATCAAAAGAGAAATGATAAAAACAGTGCACAGAATCCATTCAATTGATCCCAATTTTTAGGGATAATAAAATGACTACCTTTTTGTGTTATTTAAACTCAGGTGGAGCCTCTTAGGCCTGTACACAAATTGAGTACTACACATATAATGCAAACAACAACACTCAAACAGCTCGTGTTAAGCCTGACACCTCAACCCGGCTACGAATGATTGAGTCCAGAATTATATGATAAGCAATTCTATGCATAGAGAGACTGAATAAACACAGCATTATGGAGGGAACTTCTTTTCTTTATTTGCTTTCAATGTACAACATGTCAAGTTATGCCCGCAAAATCTCACAACATATATAATTAGTGACACATACCCTATTCTATTTCCCTAAAGTTATGTTTGTGAGTTTGGATTTTGGACTCCTCTAAAATCCAAACTCACAAACATACCCTAAATAAAACCTTGATGCATTAGCATTACATACACCGTATTGCAATTACATTTTGCTAATGGGTCTACCAAATAGAGAATGCCAACCTTCTGCTATCAACTCTCTAGTCAAGGTAGCTAGGATCGCGTACATCCCCGTAGGATCGTACGATTCCACGATTCTAAGCAACCGGGACGATCCCGATTCGACACCTCAGCTTGCTTCCTTCGAATTGTCGTGGGATCGCCAGGGACAATCGTAAAGTTGCTGGAATCCGATGATTTTGTTGAACTGGGCGTGTCCAAGGGCTGAAAAGCTCCAAGCCATTTTTACGACCCCAAAACTCGGCCCTGCCACGATGTTGAGGTGGCGGAGAGATAGGGAACGTCGACGGAGAAGTTCCCTCTCGCAAAGAAGCCGCCGCAAGCAGAGACAATGTCGACGGCAGCTGGCTCCACCACATATGATGAAGAGCAGAAGACGATAGCGAAGCAAATCATTTGGAAGCCTTTGCGATGGACTCTCGTGTGACCGCTGGTGGGGCTTCTCCGACAACAATACTGGTGGTGAATGCAGTGGTGGATTGTGATGCATGGGGAAGGGGTGTAGGCACTGCACAATGACATTGAAGAAGAAAGAAATTAGGGTAGTGGAGTTCCACACTTAACCTAATGGGCCAAGCCCAACGCTATTTGAAGAAATGTTGGAGTGCTGATGTAGAAGCCTAATACTAGACCAAAAAACAAAAAACAAAAGCTGGTTATGATGCATTAGTGGGCAAACCCAATTTCATGGTAGCATACAAAGGAGTTTTGCATTTTTCTTTTTATATATTTGCTAAAGAAAAAAAATAGGGAGTTATATCATATGGTCCAATATTTTTCTAAAAATATATTAATTAGTAAATATTATCTTTAAATCCTTAATTGTCAGTTATAACTTTATGTATATTTAATCAAAATTTAGTTATGTTAATTGTACTTATTTACTTATTTATATTATGTTATGTGATATACATATTTATATAAATATAAGCATGTACTCTGGTAGGATCTTACGATCCGTATTACGATTCAACGTTTTACGACTTTGCATCCCCCTTCCGATCCTATGTAAGATCTCGATGTTAGCTACCTTGTCTCTAGTTACTTTATTTTTAACGTGAACAATCGTTCCAGAATAACCTCATTTCTTTCCTAACAACCTAGAAGTTATCTCTTGCTCATCCGACAATAGAAAATATGTAAATCAGTAAAAGCAATTCCCACACCCTGAACATAAGAGTTGGTATAGCACAAGTACGTGTTGGTGCATGCAGTAGAAGAAAGATAGAAAGAAGAGCATGGAAGTTGAAAATTGGATTCTGGTAAGAAAAATCCATCTATAGATTAAGTTTGAAGCAAAAAAATTACAATGAACTGGTTCTATAGCAAGTGGCAATACACATGACAAAGAATAAATCTTAACAACGTGTAGGATATTGTCACATAGGGGCACATGCTAAGAACAATTTGGTAGGGAATAATTGGACTGTTTGATAGCAAGTCTATTCAGGCATAATAATATGGACTTGGTAAAGTACATTTTGATCCGTAATAATTGTAATTCTCAATTTCCATTTTCAACTTTACAATGTGTAATGATGTATCTATATAATATGCAAGGTTTAATAGATATATGACCCATTCCTCTCACTTTCACTCATACAACTGTATAATTGTAACCTATTAACCATGTTCAACCCAGCAAAATAACATAACCAAGAGCCAGACATCAAATTAGAAAGGCATATAAAAAGGATGCTATGACTTACATCAACACGAGCAGTTGAAAGAAAAGAAATGGACATGTCAACTGAAACATTCATGGGGAGACCCTCAACATGGACCATAACACCCCAACCTCATCCACAAGATTATCAATTGCGCCATTAGCCATCTTCCCAGTCTTGTCCTATATACAAAACAAACCACACAGATTACAAATACTCAAAGATCTACACAAATATGCACACATATATCAATCGCACCAATACTGTCAACTACAACTTAGAACATTTCATCAATATAAGATCAATAAGCAGTAGCAAGCACAAATGTGAGACGTATTTGGGTACGTCTTTGATGTCTCCACGGCACTCATTGCAAGAGAAATGATAGATCATCAACAATCCTAACCTGGGAATATCATCAACAAATGCTTAACCGCGTAAGCAGAAGCGAAACATTTTCTAGCTTAACCACTTGACAGAAGCATTCACAAACTAGAGGTTATAGTCAATAAGACTCTTAATGAAAGGTTATAGTCAATAAGACAGTCAATGAAAGGCTAATGTCATAAGATGAGCCATAAGGCCAAATCAATGCTTAGTTACCTCTTAAGGGTAGAAGCTAACATCAAATGCTTAACCATCAAGACGATCATCAAGACAGAAGCAAGAACAAAGCCAATATGAGGCTAATGAATAGAATTTAATCAATGCTTAACCACCGATGTGGGTAGAAGCTACAAATGAAAGCCTATTCAAGGCCAAACCAACAAATGTTCTCCAATATGAGAATCAAAGCATGCCAAATGAGGGCTGAACCATTACCAAATCATGAGGCTGGAATTTCGGAAGTGAACCAAGCATAAATCAAAGCAGAACATAACCACATGTTGAAGCTGTACAAACTTGCTCAAATCCAAGCTTAAAGACAAGACACACAGTCTGCACCATCTTGAGGATATCCAAGAACACCAAAAAATAGAAACAAAAATCTGATATCTGAGCAAGAATTAAACTTCAAGAACCAAATCCTAACAAACAAGCTTGAACCACATATACATTCAATCAGAACCTGAACCAAATGCACAAGCATCAAACATCAAGAAAAGAACTGAAACAAACTGAATTTGAGGCTCTAAGAAAATCCAGCAGCTTCAAGAACATAATAAGATCCCTTAACTGAAGCTAAGCCAGTAGCCACAATACAATAATGGCACTCACAGCAACACTCAACAATTGAGAAAATTATTGAGCATAATCAGACTCAAGTTCTTCAAGAACAAGCCTAAATCCAATATTGATCACACCAAATCTGAACAAACAACATATCTAAGCCAATAAATCTTGAATCTCGAACAATTAAATTCTCCACAGCAAACACAGATCAAGAAGAACCAAATTTGAGCAAGGAAATGTTTGAATCTTGAAGCAGAAAACTAAAAACTTCCCAAAGTTTGAACCTGAATTGAAGGGAAAGAAACCAGAACCAGTGACTAACGAAAATCGCAAACACAAACCAAGACCTTGCTGGAGAAGACAACTCAAAGATCTCCTCAGAGAAGGTGAAGACCAGATCTGAAAGCAGAGGGCAAGGAAGAAACTAGGTCTAGCAACGATAGAACCACATCGTAGAACCAAGATCTGACGCCACAACGTCGGAGCAAGGTGGGGACGAAGATGAACCGATCGGAAATTGCGAACCAGATCTTCGAAAATGGAGGAAGATGAATAGCTAAGAACCACACCGGAGAACGTTGGCAGAAGAACCACGAAACCGGAGGAAGTCACCGGCGATGAACAGAGGTGCCGGTGGTGGTTGAAGCTAGAACCGACGAATGGAACCACACTGAAAAGAAGATGGAGAAGATCAGTGACGAAGCAGTGTTTAACAAGCAAAAGAAAAAGAAAAAAAGTGAAAAAGATTTTCTGAGAACAATAAGTTGAAGAAAGGAAGGTGTTTCAGTAGAAAGAAAAAATGAGAAAATGATTTTCTAGGGTGGTTGGCAGCAAGGAAACTGAAAGAAAATGAAGGAAAACGTAAGAAAATGAGTTGCAGGAACTCAACGCTTGGGCAGCGGAAAACCTTCAAGGTGGATGGAATGACTTCATGTTGAAATCTATGGTAGTCAGAGAAGGAAGAGCACTAATTGAGAGAAGATTAGAATGAGAAATTTTACTAAAGATCAAAGTGGTTGAATGATACAAGTGTAAGCACCCTTATATAGAGTAAAGGGCATAACAAACTTCTAACTAATATCTAACTAACTAAACTAACTTCAACTAATTTATAGTTTCAATTATATCCTCCAACAGTAGGAAAGCGGATTTGGGCTTCACAGGTCTCGGGGCTAGCAAATCTAGGCTTTACACGTTGCGGGGCTAGCCGATTCGGGAGCAACTTGCTTCCACAGGAGAATGGGGGCTGGTTCGCAAGGAAGGGTCGCGGAGCTTCAACAGTCACGAGGCCACTCACTGGATTGGTCCGTGAAGCTTCAACAGTTGCGGGCCACTCGCTGGAATGGGGGCTAGTTTTGTGAAGCTTCAAGGTTGCGGGTCACTCGCCGAATGGGGTTAGAAAGAAGGCATGGATGGCTGGCGTGAAGGAAAGTGACTAGCATGAATGGAGTGACTAGCATGAACAATTTCACCATTTTAAAACAAGAAAACCAAAGAAATCTCAAATTTTATTTTGGTTTTTAGTTTTTAAAGCATGGTTATAATTTTTCATTTTTAAAATCAATTTTTGTAAAACAAGTAACCAAATAAGTTATTTTAGTCTTTTATTTTTAAAAATTAGAAACAATTTTTTAAGCACATTGCCAAACAACCCCCTAGCATTTGGACTTTCACATTTTAGATTTTCAATGAGTGATGCATTGTGTATATCATTGAAATCACATTGAATATGAACTCAATTACCCAATAAATGCTAAAATGAAACTTATCAATCATGAAAGCCAGTGCAATAGGTATATACAACTACAAATATTTAGCTATTAGTTATCTATAATATCAATGAAGAAAACATAATAATATAAGATCATAAAACATCACTACAACATAATAAGCTATTTTATATCTACAGTAGAACTTATTCCCTAACCTAGAACCCGAAATTATATGACAGCAATCATCATATTTAGAAAAGCACAGCAAACCTAAAGTGAAGCAACCCAAAAAAAAAAAAGATATAGTTTGGACTTATGGAACATTGGTGAAATATCAAAAGGCTGAAATATTTGATAAGTAACTTTCGAGAGTAGTTTGGTGCAATCTAAGATTTGTGCAACATACGGGATAAATGAAGGGTTGACATACAATAATTATACAAGCTAATTGATCAAATTATTAAAATGTCGTTTAATAGTTGAATTTAAATTCTCAAATATTATAAGTGTTTGATTATAAATGTTAATAATGATGCAATAACAAAATAAAATTTAATTGAAACAATGGTTCTTATGTACTAGACTCAAATATCTATTAATGCAAATTATAATACTTCATAAAATAACCTAGTAAGGAAGTACTCAACAAATGAAAAAAAATTGAAAAAAATAGTAAAATATGACTTAAACTCAATCAAAACTATATATATTCATAGTAAAAGAAATTAAAATAAATTAATATTTTGAAGAAAACCAATTTAATAGCAAGTAATGTTTTTCAAGCCAAATAGTATGTCATAGTATAATATCATTTTTAAGATGAAATGAACTTCAACCAAAACAAAAAAAGGACGACATGAATAGTTCAAGGATCAAGGGACCATGAAAGTTAATATCTTCATTTTCAAGATAATTAGACATACACACATTATATGAAGTGACTTATGAATTGAACAAAGTAGTTGGATATAGGTAATAACATTTGACCCTGATTGTACTATGCTTATCAAGCTAGCATATTTGTGAGATTTTGAACTACTATATTGCTATAGGAAGCACTTCTAATGTTGTACCGCACAACCAATCAAATAATGATTGAGCATATTACAAGATTTGTATATGGCTGTATTCAAGAACAATGGATATCGTAATCAATCAGTTCAAGAAAAATGCTATTATATATCTTGTGCCACTATATCCTTCTTTATGGTAGGTTATAGCCTACTCAAACAATCTAATAAAGCATCACTACTCAAACCCTTGCATCTAGTTAGCTAGAAAAGTGAACTCAAGATAATACTATGCTATTAGGTGGTTTGTGTAAGTGTAAATAATATTGATCTTGGACATCCAAAAGGTGAATGTTATAACTCTAATTCTAGTGCTTGTGCAAAGGCTTACCATGAATGAAACAAATGGTTTGTTTTTATCATTTGGAACAATGTAATCGCCTTTTTATCCACGTGGATTGCTTCTATAGTGAGTCTTTGATCATTAGGCAAATCATAAATAGTAAAAAACTATTTAGCCTTAAAGATCCAATTTAATGCACCCTACATTCATATTTAGGGAATTTTACTTATACCCTTTTGACCTAAAAAGACTATTGTTGTAACTTTTATCTGACTACGCTATTTAGAGCTCATTCCACCATAGGACTTGTTGTTTGCATTGTTCTAGACAAAAATTTGCAATGTTACCTTAAATTCATCGTATCCACCACCCATTCACCCCAGTTGTGATTCCAGAATATCAAATTGACTTGAATTTTCTTGGCATCTGTCATCAAACACCTCAATACCTTTTTAGTCTCAACTATCATTTTCTTAGTGGTGGTAGTGGATTAATGAAAACACCAATTGTAATTCTTTAGTCAAGTATAAATGTTAAATAATAATATAGAGTAAATCAACATAATAGTAACAAAGGTCAACATAAGCCTCAGTATTGATAAATAACATATTTAGAATTATATAACAATATTATATTGACAAATCAAATGCAGCAGAACTCCTCAATGAAGGTAACTACTTGGCTATAGTAATTAATATAATGTAACAAAGAACAACATATTTGCCAAAAACAATTACAATAGATCAAGATTAGACAAAAGTTATTTAATAGGAACCACCCTACATATTTCCTAGTTTGAATTCTTTTCTTTCTTTTATTGTCACTTCTTTCACCTAAATAGTAAGGTTTTGGCACTACAAGCTATGTCATGACAACTATAAAATACTATTTCAAAATCCTATAACAAAAGGATTTAAATCATGCCAACGTCTAATTAAGCGCTGATAGTTACAAAACATTCACTAAATACAAGTCATGAGGTACATGATCAAACTCCTTTATCATCTCCAGAGATCTTGATCTCTTTCACCCTTCCTCTATTTGATCATCACATTCTTTGTGGTTGGGTTTTTTCTCTCCTTTAACATGATTTTGCTATAGAAGTCACGAAATTAAATATAGCAAACTTTAATAATGTGCATGTGCAGTTGCAACTTATTCTAATTTAAAAAATAGAAAGAAAATGCCAGAGGAATAATAGAAACATAATGATGGTCTGGTGATTAACACATACCACACTTCTTCCAATGGAAAAAATTCTCGCAAGTCATGACCACTAACTTTGTTTCCAAATTGTTGGGGAAATGTTAGGAATGAACCTGTTATCAACAATGAAAGCAACAAATATTTCCCCACACTTGTGCAGTTAAATAAGCAGAACCAAAAATACTCTAGGTAATATAATAATTTGGCAGAAAAATAAAACAAGAGACACTGCAATTTTAACATGGACAAAAAACCTACAGGATATAGTCTAGCAAAAACTCCCACTATGATTAAAAATAACATAATCAGTTTTCTTAGTAGCCCTAGGGAATCTCAACGATCAATAGAATATTCACCCAATTGGTGGAACACAATCATATAAATCCACAATGTGGGTATAACAAATAGCCACCAAAGAACGTAATAAAAATCAACATGCTATATCAAACTATCAAGCTCAATATAAGGAATAACATACTAAATTTTTGTGATAAACGGATCATGTTTACCTGTCTGATGATGAACCACTACACTGCCTTTTTCCCTTTCTTCTTCTCTTGTGGTGTTGTTCCTCGCATATTCATGCTTTTGTGTTTTTCCAATTCCATGCTACTGTAGCATGTTTTCTTTTTTTTTTTTTCCTTTTTTTCGGAATAAGTTGTTGGGCCCCTTGAGGAAGGAAGCCCAACAACAAATTTCCCTCTTCTTAACTCAAGTGGGGGATGTGGTGTTCCACTAAGCCTGTCTTCTCTATGCAAGAAATAAACTTCATCGTCGACAAAGCTTTAGTCATCATATATGAACCATTATCATCAATATGGATCTTCTCTAATAAACTGCATATCCAGTGCTTCACATATCCAATGATACCGCACCTTTATGTGCTTCAACTTGGAATGAAATGCCAGGTTCTTGCAAAGATGGATAACACTCTGGCTATCACAAAATAACACAAACTTCTCTTGATCAAGGCCCAACTCTTGTAAGAATTTCTACATCCACAAGAGTTCTTTTGAAGCTTCAGTAACAGCAATATATTCAGCCTTAGTGGAAGACAAAGCAACACATTTATGAAGTTTGGACTGCCATGACGCGATTCCCCTGCAAAAATCATCAAGCACCCGGAAGTGGACTTCTTAGAATCAAGATCACCAGCCATATCCGCATATGTGTAAACATCCAACACAGGCTGACCACTACCAAAGCACAAACAAACTCTGGAAGTTCTCCGAAGATATCTGAAAATCCATTTCACAACTTGCCAATGATCCTTACCAGGATTAGAGAGAAACCAACTAACAATACCAACAACATAAGCAATATCCGGTATAGTACATACCATAGCGTACATCAAACTGCCAACTGTAGACACAATAGAATTTTCTTCATCTCTTCTTTTTCTTTCTTACTTGTAGGACATTGCTGTGAACTCAACTTGAAATAACCAGCAAGTAGAGTACCAATATGCTTTGAATTACTCATGTTAAACCTCTCCAACACCCTCCCAATGTACTTCTGCTGAGATAACCACAACCTACCATTCTTCCTATCACGAGTAATCCTCATGCCAAGGATTTGCTTTGCAGAACCTAAGTCCTTCATAGCATAGGACTTGCTCAAGTCATTCTTAAGACTCCGAATCTTCTGTTTGTCATGACCAACAATCAACATGTCATCCACATAAAGCAAGAGAATTATGAAATCACTATCAGAGAATTTCTTGAAAAATACGTAATTGTCTAAAATAGTCTTACTATACGCATGACTTGCCATGAAAGAATCAAATTTCTTGTACCATTGCCTTGGAGCTTGCTTGAGGCCATACAGACTTTTCATCAATTTGCACATAAGTTGCTCCTTTCCCTTAACCTCGAAACCCTTTGCATGTTCCATATAAATTTCTTCCTCTAAGTCACCATGAAGGAATGCGGTCTTCATATCAAGCTACTCAATCTCTAAATTCAAGCTTGCTGCTAAACCAAGCACAACTCGAATTGAGGATATCTTCACCTTCGGTGAGAAAATCTCTTCAAAATCAATTCCTTTCTTCTACTCAAAACCTTTCACAACCAACCTTGCTTTGTATCTTGGCTGTGAGACATTATCTTCAATTTTTAGCTTGAAAACCCATTTATTTTTTTAGTGCTTTTCTACCCTTTGATAACTTAATCAACTCAAAAGTGTGATTCTCATGCAAGGAATTCATTTCCTCTTGCATGACCTTCAACCATTTATCTTTGTGCTCATTAGAAATAGCTTCTTGATAGCTCTCTAGCTCCCCACTATCAGAGATCACATACTCATCTAAAGGATACTTCTTGGAAGGCTGATGCGGTCTTGTAGATTTTCTCAATTGTGGCTCAACTAGTGGTTCTAGTGGAACTTGCTCAACTAGAACCTCAAGAGTAGGTGCAGGCTCATCACTTGTATTCCTATCATCAACCTCTGTACTTCCCAAATCAACAAGAGTACTAGGAGGAAACTCTAGCTCAACATCACTGTCACTTCTAGTAACACACACTAGCTTGTCTGACTTTTCAAAATCTTCAATGGTTAGGTCTTTAAGAAAAATCACATCTCGGCTTCTAATTATTCTCTTACTAGTCGGTTCCCATAACCTGTCACCAAAGTCTTCGTGACCATAACCAATGAAGATACACTGCTTGGGCTTCCCATCCTGCTTGGACCTCTCATTTCTTGGAACATGAACAAAAGCCCTATAGCCAAACACTCTCAAATGACTATATGAGACATCTTTCCCTATCCATACTCTCTGTGGAACATCACTATCTAGAGAAGCTAAAGGAGAGAAAGGTTGATCAAATCCATTGTAGTTCTCATTGCTTCACCCCAAAAGGATTTGGACAACTTTGCATGAGAGAGCATATACTTGATTCTGTCATTGACTGTATGGTTCATTCTCTCTACAACTCCATTATGCTGAGGAATAGTCTTGGGAACTATTTTCTTAAGCTTGATCTCATGTTCTCTGCAGTAGTCTTCAAATGGACCCCTATACTCACCACCATTATTTGCTCGGACACATTTCAATTTCATTCCCTTTTATCTTTCAACACTTGCATGGAAGCTCTTGAAAACTCTTTTTGAGCACCTGGTCTTTAAATTTCAGCATAAAAGCCCACATTTTTTGAGAATGGTCATCAATAAAAGTCACTAAATATGATGCACCTCCTAGTGTTTTTGTTTCCATAGTGCAAACATCAGTGTGAACTAAATCTAGCACATGTGGTTTCTTATGAGGTCCTAAATAATGAAAAGATAGTCAAGCATGCTTTCCAACAAAACAATGAGTGCAAGTCTTTAAAGATGTACCTTTTACCGCAAGAGACTGATTCTTGGCTAGAATGCCAAGTTCTTTTTCACTCAAGTGGCCAAGACATATATGTCACAAGTTTGATGAGGAATCATCAACAACATTCATCTCCTATTCGTACAACCTTCCAGGCAACTGATATAGAGTAGTGAAACTACTATCTTTTCTTGCAACAACTAGTGACCTTTTGGTAATGCAACAACAACAGTGTCTTTGTCATTGTTACTATTTTTTTCTTGATCTCTTTCTCTTGATTTCTCTATTTTTAAGAACTTGCAATGCCTTTTGATGTGTCTCGGCTTGCCACAATGATAACAATTAAAATCCTTTCTTGTTTTGGACTTAGCCCTTAACTTGCTACGATTATCTGACCTGTAAGTATTATGAGGTCTTCTACTCTGACTTCTCCTCCATGCCTCTACAGCAAGTGCTTCTGACTAGATAGAGGCATGATAAGGAGAATTTATGTCACTTATCTTGCTACCAAATCTTAGCTTTTTACATTAAGTTTATTGTGTTATAGATGCAATTAATAAGGATTTTGATTTACTCCTCATTATGTTATTTTAATATAATTATTATTGGCTTTTGTATTGATTTTAGAATAATTTTTAATTACACTCTATTGCATTTGACTTGTCTCTTTGAGTATGGGTTTATGCATAGGAGCTTTGGATCCAATACAAAATGTCAAGAACAAGATTGGAAATTATTGGGAAGAATTTGGGAGCAAAATAGAAGAGTTCTTGAGCTTATTTGAGCACATTTGAAGAAAACATTGTAATGGAAAATTCGTATCTCCCTCTACAGAAATCGGATTGAGACAAATAAAGATGTTTTGGAAAGCTCAAGAAGTTCTCTAAAAACTTCCATGTCTAGCTCCAAACCCAGTTCTAAGAGTATCTTGATGAAAATCAAGTTGCAAGATTAAAGATTGCTGAAATTCTGATGTTGTCCAACTTGACCTTCAATTAGTATTTTCGCAATATTTGGAGCTACGAATGTCCGATTGAGGTGATTTTGGTGGCGTTAGAAAGCTTATTCAAAGGGATATTTCTAGTACTAAGGATAGATTCCATTTTGTTCAGTGCTGTAGTGCTCATTTAGTGCTGCAATGATCAACAGCGACCGAAAAAATGATTTTTATCAACACAGCCTACTGCTGAGTGCCGCAGCGCTCAATGAGCATTGCAGCACTTGTGCGATGACGTAGAACAACTTATTTTATTTGTTTTTAGGCCCACTTTGGCCCATTTTTAGAGAGCAATATATATAGGAATGTTACAGACTTTTACCCTAATTTTTAGACAGTTTTTAGTTGCTACTATTCTCTCTCTGTCATCTTCTCTATCATCTTCTTCTCTACACTCTCTCTCTTAAGGATTCCATAGGTGGATTGCTTTGTTCTTGTGAATGATAGCAAAGATTATAGCTATTATTTCCAGGTACTTTTCTAATTTCATTGATTGTAATCCTCCAAAGATGGAGGGATAGATTCTCATACTAGTGTGGGAATTCCGGATGGATTGGGATGACTTTTGAGACCCTTTGTTTATATTGAATGCATTCATTGTTCTTTAGATTCTATTCCTATAATTATTGTGGTGATTGCTATAATTGTTATTGGAATAACTACATTGGTGATCGTCATTTAGGTAAACCCTTTGGGTATAAATTGATAGATCTATTGGTTTATGTTTGAGGGAGAACAATATAATTAACTTTCCAATTGGCGGTTAGGCTATAGCAATTGGTACCATAAATCACTGTAATTTCCAATTAAATTGAGATATCATTTATTGGTTATTTTCATTGGTTGAATTCTAGGGGTCGATTGATCACTAGTAGAATTGCAAGTAATTTAATTACTAATAGCCATCAATGGATTCAATATGTGGTCAATGATAATTAATTCCAATCCAAGAAATAACTTGCACTAGTATCATCTTCACTGTTGCTATTATCTTTTAGTTTTAATTGTTTTAATTCTAATCCTTTAAATCCCCAACTTTCTAACGAAGTGTTGAAGCCTTCTTGAGAGACAACCTAGGTTGTACTCTTTATTACATTTTTGGTACAATTTTGCATCGAAGCAATTTTCTAATTTGAGGAGATAAGCGACAACCTCCGTCAAGGTACTAATCAAACCCTGCTCTCTTCTTCTGGCTTTCAACATACTTTCTTTAACCATTGATAATGTCAACTTCCTATTTGGAGCTGAGTTGGTTAATGTCACAACCAGGACTCCTAATTATCAGGCAAAGAACTCAACAATAACAATGCTTGCAACTCTTCAAATAATGTAATCTCATTGGTTGTCAACTGATTGACAATCTCCTGGAAGCTACTCAAATGATTTGGCACTGAATCATCTTCTTTATATTTCATATTTACCAGCTTTCGAATCAAATATGCCTTATTTTGCACATTTTCCCTCTCATATAAATCTGCCAATTTCTGCTACATGCTATGAACATTAGTTTTTTTGTCAACATGTGGATACACACTAAAATCTAGCCACTGCCTAATCAAAGCAATAACTTTTCTATTCATTCTATTCCACTTGGCTTCAGACTTATCAGCAAGCTTATATTTATCTCTCAACAAGATCATACAAATCCTTACTATATAGCATGTCTTCCATGAGGGTCCTTCAAATTAAGTAATTTTTGAATTCAATTTGATCATATTTGGCCCTTAATGTTCTTCCATTTAAATAGCACAGATAAAAATAACGAAAAGCTCTAATACCACTTTGTTAGGAAAGTCTTAGAAATGAACTTGTTATCAACAGTGGAAGCAATAAATATTTCTCCACACCTGTGTAGTTAAATAGGTAGAACCAAAAATACTCTACGAAGTTTAATAATTTGGCAGAAAAACAAAACAAGAGACATCACAATTTTAACGTGGGAAAACCCCCGATTAAAGGGACAAAAAGCTCACGGGACCTAGTTTAGCAAAAACTTCCACTATGATCAATGAAAATACAATCAGTCTTCCTAGTAGCACTAGGGAATCTCAACAATCAACAGAATAATCACCCAATAGGTCAAACACAACCATATATCTCCACAATGTGGGTACAAAAAATAGCCACCAGAGAAGGCAATAAAAATCAACATGCTATATTAAACTATCAAGCTCAACATCAGGAATTACACACTAAATTTTTATGATAAATAGAGCTCGTTTACTTGTTTGATAATGAACCACTACACTACCTTTTTCCCTTTCTTCTTCTCTTCGCGGTGCTATTCCTCGTACATTCACATTTTTGTGTTTTTCCAATTTCATGCTATTGTAGCGTGTTTTCTTTTTCTTTCTTTTTCAGTTTTTTTTTTTGTACAAGTTGTTGGGCCCCTTGAGGAGGGAAGCCCACCAACAAAAATTACATCATGAAAGTTAGCAGCATGTCATCAATTAAGGTAACTTATCTCAATACATAATGGAAGGATCTACTCAAACAATGCCAACCCACCTACAGATCCCACAAGCATCACAATGAAATTGTTGCTTCCTCATCTACATGATGTGTAAACAATAATCAACATCATGGAGAAAATAACTAAGAGTTAAGACTAATATGACAAGCTAAGATTAAACACCAAATGTGAATTCTCAGCCTAGTCTGGCAATAAGAAGCATAAAGAACCCAAATTAGAAGTAATACAATCATAATCAAGAGGCATAAGTTGATTAGATACTATGTAACTATGTAGTGAGCAATTAGATCATCATCAAAGAATTTTGCAGGTGTTGTAGAAATATGCTCTAATTCTATTGCCATAATGATTGCAAATTTGAGCAATCTTCAATAGAAATAGAAGAAACATTAACAGGAAATCAAAATAAAAACCATAGCAAATCAATGTGTGAAATCAATTTGGGAACATATACATACTGGCTGCTCAGTGGAAAGGCGTCTCCGCCTTCAGTTGCAAGTACCCCTATAAACCCCATGCCAGTCACCGTCGAAGCAGTCCATGTTCTTGCCGCTTGCGACAACACCGCAAGCCACCTTCATAGACAAACACCTAAGTCATGCCACCTCTACCTTCCTCACGTCCTCCCATGTCATCGGCCCGTTGCCAGGGCTCTATCACCACCGCATTTCAATCCGTGAGCTATTGCGTCTCGAACGCCATGAGCCACCATCACTATGCTTCATTGCCCCACTACAAAGCCATCGAGAACCACATTTACCCTTAGCTTGGGCATAGCCAAGTATGCGTTCTTGCTCACGATTGAGCAGGTACATGTCAAAACCTAAACAATCTTTTAGAAGCGTTCAAGAGAGCGACCAAGAGAGCATCAAAGAGAAGGCTCCAAGTGAGGTTGCCATGGTGTTAGCATGAATTAGGGATTGGTTGAATGGCCATGGAGAAGGAGTGATATGTTAGAGAAATCAAGTATTAGGGAAGAATTAGGGATTGATGGTGAAAAGTGAGTGACATGTTCCACGAAGTTTTAGAATGAAAAGGGAATGAAAATGGGTTTTCACTAAAGGTGGTGTGGCCTGAGTTGGACATAAACAATAGTATGATATTGCATCTTTTTTTTTCATGAAAAGCTATGTTTGGGATGGTTAATGCAGACATTAAACCAACATAATGTTGGGTTTTTGCTCTTTCACTAAAGCCCAATAGGGCCTAGTGTGTAAGAAGAGCCCAAGAAACCTAGAGCCCGTTACATCTAAGGGTTAGGTTTTCTAGGAACCCATATATATACTACACTTAACCCTCTCCATAGAGAGGGAGAAGTTACAGAGGTAGAGGCAAGGTCATCTCCTGATAGAGAGAAAGTGCCCACACACTATCTCCTTCCCCTTGAGACATAGTCTGGAAGGTCTGCCGTCCACCAACTACAAGCAAAGCAATCGTGCGGTAACACAAGGATTCTCAGGCGAGGGAAATCATCAAAAATCGACACTCTGAGAGGTAACATTCCTTGTGTGTTTATGAAACAATGATGATTCGATAAGCATACCAATGTACTAGGTCCTTAAATCGCTTCCGCATAAATCCAATAGTTCCTACAATTGGTATCGAGCTGATTTGTACATTGGTATGTGAATCTAGTTTCATTATTCACGTAATTAGTTTGCTTCGTGAAATATGGCACCTAGGATTCTATATTTGTTGATCATATGTGTTGTATGTTTATCTTTATAATTCTTTTCATAAAAATCAATGCTTTATTTGGTTTTCAACTTTAATCCATGGTAGAGATTTGAATGTATTTTCTTGGGTTGTAACAAGGAGGCTAATCCCATATGATTAGGTTTCCTCCTTGATTTTTTATTTTTATTTTCAATTCTTGTATTTTTTTTTATGTTATACAAAAGTTGTAATAAAAAGAAGATCAAGAAGATACAAAAAGAAGGACGTTAAATCCTTTGTTTGGACATGTTCGTGGACCTCTGGATCTCGGAATTGGACGTATCATATATCGTTGGAAAGAGGACGGAAAGACGAACAAAATGGTGGGCGGAACGCGGCCAGAGGAGCCTCCACGCGCTGTCACGTGCCTGTGAAGATGGAGAGAGTGAGGGCGCGTGGGACATCCAAATTGGGTGATTCCAGTGGCGTTGGCTTCGTCTCTTCATGGCGGTTCTAACCCTAAATTTTCGTGCTGATCCGAGTTCGGGTGACGGCGATGGGCCAAACGATTAGGGTTCCTTGAAGTTGTCTTAGGTTTTCTTGCCAAAAATTTGGTATTTTGGGCTTATGGACCCATGGTTACCATAAAAGGGCTTGAGATAAATACCTATGGACTAAAAGGAAGGACAAGAAGGACTGGAACATTTTTTGTTATTTTATTTTATTTTATTTTTCTCTAGGAAACCATGGATTAAAGTCTATTTTATTTAAATTGCTTTATTTTATGAATGGATGAATTATATGATTGATAACATGCTTATTGTGATAACATGTCATATAGAATAGGTGGTGCCATATTTCTGCATAACTTGAAAATTACATGAGCATAATAGCTATTTTGTCATTCATGACTAGTATGATAGTTATTATAGGATTATTTTGATTCAAAATTATTCTCAAAAATTAATTAAAATTATTATGATTTTTTGTTAAAAATCTAGATTAATGATTGAATTAATTAATTTTGAATAATTAAAATCAAGACAAATAATCCAAATTATTTCCTAAGAGAACTGTTTACATTGCGAGTAATTTGTGGGTCTTCTAAAATGGTCATGTGTTAACACACGCTGCATACCACAATCATGTATCATGATTGTGTGGAGCACACGCCTATCATGACCGGATTTTAGGACCTTAATGATTTTAAAATTCCAATAAGCTAAGCTTGCATGTTCATCGGCTTGCGAGTGCTTACATAGTTTTTGAAATCAAACAAAGAATACTCGAATTTAAACAATTCTTGGAAATTGGAAAATTCTAAATTTTAAAATATTGAATGGGTGAAGGTTTTTTATTAAGTAATTAATTTAAAACCTACGGGCTCCAATTATGGGTTTATTAGTGAAAAGGTTATCGCTGAAGCCCTATCGGATAAGGATAATCGGATTTCACTAGATTAAACCTTAATATTTTCAAAATTTTAGTAAAGTTTTGTATGGCCCATCGTCGGCAACACTTAGACACTAAACAGAATTTTGAAAGTAAATAATGGTTAAATACATTCAATTTTGGTAAAGTTGTTAACCCTCCCATCGAGGCTCTGGCAATGGAACTGAAGGCCCAAAATAACAATATTAGTTTTACAAGTATCTTGCCCATCGTAAGCCTTGTAAAGATAACTAATAGATTGTTAAACTATAAACGAGTAGTAGTTATCAGAATCTACTAGCGCAGTATCTGTTTATAGTTACTCAAGTTTGTAATTAGTGTGTTTTTCCTTGTTTTTCAGAAAAATGTCTTCATTCAATCCTTTAGCTACTATCTTGAGTCAAAAACCTATGGATGGTACAAACTACAAACAATGGAAAACTAATTTGGATATTGTTCTTCACTATGAAAAGCTCAACTTTGTTCTGACTACCCCTATGTTAGCAGACTCTTGAAGATGCTTTGAGGCAACAAAGACACATCTTCAGCAGGAGAAGGAAAGATGGGAGAAGGCAAATGTGGCAGTTCGCTACTATATTTTAGCTTGATCTACTTGAGTCATCTTCAGGAGCAAGTAAGCACGATTGAGAGTGGAGCAAAGATGCTCCAGACTCTTGATGGCATGTTTGCTACGTCTAGCAGTTCTGCTAGATAGAATGCGCTGAATGCAGTCACCAAGACAGTAATGTCTGGAGGAAGTGTGCAGGATCATTGTCTGACAATGATAGCAAACTTCAAGAAGGCTGAAGACCATGGGGTCAGATTTGAACAAGAAGTAAAAGTTGACCTTCTCTTGCGATCCTTTGCTGAATACTTCAATCAGTTCAAGATGAATTATAATATGAATAAGATGAATCTTGACCTTACTCAGCTGATGCATGAGCTTGAGAGTGCTGAACAGTCTCTAGTCAAGCAGGGCAGTGCATTTTTTGCTGGTGAGAGTTTTGTGAAACCTAAGGGGAAACCTAAGGGAAGGAACAAGAACAAGAAGAAGAAGAAATCAGGTGTTCCAGTTGCCAAACCAGTTGCAATGAAGTAGCCAAAAGGCAAGTGCTTCAAGTGCGGACAAAAAGGGCATTGGAAGAAAAATTGCCCACGTATGAATAAACCAGGTATGGGTAATTTACATGTGATTGAGGCTTGTTTAGTGGAGAATTACAATGATAAATGGATCATTGATTCACGAGCCACTAACCATGTTTGTTACTCTTTGCAGTGGTTCAAACATAGCTTGCCTTTAAGTGAAGGACAAAGAGTTTTGAAGCTTGGAAATGGGGAGCTTGTGTCTGCACTAGCAGTGGGACAAGTTGTTTTATCTTTTGATAATTGCAGAACTTTGGTTTTAGAAGACTGTTTATTTATTCCGGATTTTAAGAGGAATTTAATTTCTGTTAGTTGTTTGGTTAAACATAGTTTGTGATTCAGTTTAATTCCTCAGTTTCAATAAGAAGTTCATCTTCTTTCATTTGTTCCGGTGTAATGTTTAATGGTCTTTATTTCCTTAGTCCTGTGCCCTGTGAAGTTAATCATGTTGAATTAGGAGATGTTGAGCATGTTCATTCATCAAAGAAAAGAAAAGTTTCCAATGAAACTTATCTTTGGCATTTAAGATTAGGTCATATTAACTCTAACAGGATACAAGGTTTGGTCAATAGTGGGATTTTAAAATCCCTGAACTTTGAACCGATACCAGTTTGTGAATCTTGTTTAGAGGGTAAAATGACTAAGAGATCTTTCAAGGCCAAGGGAAATCGTGCCACACTTCAGTTGGAATTGGTACATACTGATGTATGTGGACCAATAAATGTCCAGGCCAGAGGTGGGTATGAGTATTTTATCACATTTACTGATGATTACTCTAGATTTGGACATGTGTACCTGATGCGTCACAAGTCTGAAGCTTTTGGAAAATTCCAAGAGTTCAAGGCTGAGGCAGAAATGCATCTTGGTGTTCAAATTAAGACTCTTCGGTCTGACCGAGGAGGTGAATACCTATCTAGAGAGTTCAGGTCTTACCTGACCAAAGAGGGGATAGTTTCACAATTATCTTCTCCAGGGACACCCCAGTAGAATGGAGTTGCTGAAAGGAGAAATAGAACCCTTTTAGAAATGGCAAGATCTATGCTCAGTTATTCATCTCTTTCTGATTCATTTTAGGGATATGCCTTAGAAACTGCTATGTACCTATTGAACTTAGCTCCGTCCAAGACGGTTTCAAAGACACCAATAGAATTATGGAGAGGGTGTAAGCCCTCCTTGAATCATATTCGGATTTGGGGTGCTCCGGCACATGTCTTACAACAGAAGCCAAATAAGATGGACTCGCGTACAGAAGTATGCATGTTTATAGGCTATCCTAAAGGAACCAGAGGTTGGTTGTTTTATAGTCCGAAAGAAAAGAAGGTCATAGTGAGCACACACGCGACTTTCTTAGAGGAGGACTATATGGCAAATTATAAGCCAAGGAGTAAGGTTATTCTTGATGAGCTAGTCTCAGATCAAGTTACACCTCAACCTCAGGCGGTTCTAGCTTTTGTTCCTGTGGTTGTTCAAAGAGGGGAAAATATACATTGTTGAACACACACAGAACCAGAAATAGAACCTAAGTTCACATGATGATCAACAAGTGGAACCTGTAGAGATGCAGTTACCGCTTGTGGAAGAACAACAAAATCATGAATTGGTTAATCCACTTAATGAGGGTCCTCATCTAGAAATTGTTAACCCACCAAACTTGAATCCCCCTATAGATGCACAACAACAAGTGCGGCAAAGTCGTAGTGGGAGATTGATTCGTAAACCCGCAAGATTTCTCTTGTTGGGAGAATCACCTCAGGATGTCATCATTGAAGAAGATGATGATCCCACGAGTTATGACGAGGCACTAGCAGATGTTGATGCTCAGGAATGGCTTGAGGCTATGAATCGTGAAATGGATTCTTTGTATTCCAACTCAGTTTGGTCTCTTGTAAATGCACCAAAAGGGGTAAGACCCATTGGGTGTAAATGGATCTACAAGAGAAAGAGAGGATCGGACGGGAAGGTTGAAACCTTCAAAGCTAGATTGGTGACGAAAGGATACACTCAAATAGAAGGTGTGGATTATGAAGAAACCTTTTCGCCGGTTGCCATGCTCAAGTCCATCCGGATTCTCTTAGCTGTTACAACAAATCTTGATTATGATATTTGGCAAATGGATGTCAAAACTGCCTTTCTAAATGGAAATTTGGAAGAGGATATCTATATGCAGCAACCAAAAGGGTTCATAGCCAAAGGGCAAGAAAACATGGTATGCAAGTTGTAAAGGTCCATTTATGGACTTAAGCAAGCGTCCAGATCATGGAACATCAGGTTTGATCAAGCCATTAAGTCTTATGGTTTTGAGAAAAGTCCTGATGAGCCGTGTGTGTATAAAAGGATCCAAGGTAACGCAGTATCTTTTCTGGTACTTTATGTGGATGATATACTCCTTATCGGAAATGATACAGAGGTATTGTTAGGCATAAAGACTTGGCTAAGCAAGCATTTTGATATGAAGGACCTCGGGGAAGCCAATTATATTCTTGGTATTAAGCTCTTGCGAGACCGGAAGAATAAGGTATTGGCATTATCTCAGGCTAATTACATCGACAAAATACTTGCCAAGTTCAGCATGGAGAATTCCAAGAAGGGAATTTTACCCTTCAGGCATGGAATTCATCTCTCTAAGGAGCATTCTCCTAAAACTCCTGAGCAGAGAGAACGCATGAGTAGGATACCTTACGCTTCAGCGAGGTAGCCTTATGTATGCTATCTTTGTGCACGGATCAGGATATCCGCTATGCAAAGGGGAGTAGTAAGTCGATACCAATCTAATCCTGGAGAGGAACACTGGATAGCGGTTAAACATATACTCAAGTACCTTAGGAGAACGAGAGATTATATGTTGGTCTATTCCAGTGGGAGTCTTGAAACCATTGGTTACACTGGACTTCATTTCCAAGGAGACATTGACTCAAGAAAATCCATACGGGTATGTGTTCACTCTTAATGGCGGGGCCATTTGTTGGAGGAGTGTCAAACAATCATGTGTGGCTGACTCTACCACAGAGGCTGAGTATGTAGCTGCTTACGAGGTGCAAAGGAAGCCGCATGGTTAAAGAAGTTCCTAACGGATCTTCAGGTGATACCAGGTGTTAGTCGTCCCATCACACTTTACTGTGACAACAGAGGGGCAGTTGTAACACCCTAAATCTTAACCCAAGACTACTAGTATGTCCTTAGGTTAATCTTTAGAATATTACCTCTTGGTCTCATCTTTTAGAAAATACTTAGCGGAAATATGGGTAAAATTTTTCTTTTTGGAATTTAAAATCAAAGTGAGAGCCACGCACGAAACTTTAAGGAGAAACATAGCGAAACATATAAGCAAAGCATAAGAAACACATCATGTCATGGGAACATCAACTGAATCATAGATATATATATATATAACGTGCCTACCCAAAAGAGGCAGGACTCTTTGATACATCATGAAGCAAAATACAATTGAAATGCAATACAAGGAAATCATAAAAAGCAAATACAAAGGAAACTACCCCCATACCCATGTGCACCTAAAGGAGACAACCTCATATACAAAAGAAGGTTTGTCCTCAACTATGTGGTGTGTGTGCACTTGCTACTACCCCTCCTATGACTACTCCTGCTGGTCCGAATACTGTGGGGTCGAGTCGATCCACTGGCGAATCTCGGCGGGAGTGGTCGAGCGCATCATCGGGGCATGTCCACCACGGCGAGGGCGCATAGATGGCCGTCAAGTCAACCTCGGCTGGACCACCGTCTCCTCACTCCCGGCCCTCATCGGTGGAGGAGCGGGACTGGAGCTCCAACTGTACATATGGGATGGCGGGTCCTCGGATGGGTCCGTCTCCGAGTACTGGGGACGCGGCACATACTCGGGGTACTCGCGTACCGCTGATGTCTCGGGCTCCATGCGGAAGATCTGCTCATCGCGTGGTCTCGCTCGCTCAAAAATCCCGTTATGACGGTAAGGAAGCGATCGGGGTGAAGCGGTAGCTCGGGGCGAGTCGCGAAGGGTCGTCCCATGAACATGTATACTCTGACAGTGCAGCGACCCTCAAAATGGTATGACCCGAGTGCCGGGTCATGGTGCAGCTCCCATACCGGGGTGTCGTTGAAGAGTACAAACGTCGCCATCTGAAGATATGACGGAAGAAAAGAGAGAGGGAATGCGAATCTTTCCGTAAGAATTCTCGATGAGGGTTATCCCTACCTAGGTGTCATCGTCACATCCTTAGGAACCTTGGGTTTATTTCTAAAAGGTGTGCATGCATATAAATTCCTTTTAAGTTGATTTTCCAAGGAGGTATTTTATCCAAGGTCCGTCATATTTTATAATGCGTCTTTATAACTTAAGCAGAAATATACTAATGATATGAATGCATCATAAGATAAACCCAACAATAGAATAACTAGGAAACATTATAACATTGGCATAAGTATAGTTTATGTGACATTGTTAACTTTAACTTTCATCTCATGGGGCCGCCCTAAAACTTCTCTAGGTTATGAGCTCATACCTTAACTAGTCGTCACTAGCTCTTACTTATCCTATGATAAGCGTAACATAATCCCGACTTAAAGTACGGGCTAGGGGGCAAATTAAGGATCTCCTTTCTAGGATCATTTCCTCTTTGAAACGCTTTGCTAGCCACGTGGGCCTCGCAATTTGTCCGCTTTGGCAGGCTGCATCTACACATACCCTCACGGATTTGTCTCCTCCTGGGGGTGCTCGGCCAATCCGGTGTCACCCAGGAGAAGCGCGTCTCAATGTCGTGTCACATTTATATTCTCATAAGTATTAAATTACAATTACCTCATCATTTATCATATTCATTTTTATCATGCATTCTCATATAGCTTTTTCTCATAACATATATATCATCACATGAAACTTTCTCATAACATTAAATGCATAAAACTTTCACACAAACATCATCACATAGTCATATTTAACAATCATCCCCATAAGCTCATAGACATGTTATGTTATAACTCATAGTGTTTTAAACTTTGATTCTTATGAGTCTTAAACTTGCAAATTATTTGTTCTATCATTATCCTTAACTTCTTTATACGCCTATAGTTTGACAATTAATGAGTTATACAAATTTTATGCTCAAGAACTAATCCAAATAGCACTAAGCAGAATTTGGACAGCTTTATGTTTATGTGATTACGGAGTTCTAGAAATTACGGTTTAGATCTTTATCTCACTTTCTAAGTTATTGATCATCAACACCTAGTCTCTTGGGAACCTATAAGGTTATAACTAAGTATCTCTCACCTCACCATATGGTCAAGAACATCTCTAAACCTCAAGAGTGCAGAAATCAAAATACTAACTTTACGTGTACCTAGAAGTCACAATATTGACCCTTTCTAAGTTCGGTTTGCTCCTAAGGCTTCAAGATTAAGTCCTAAACCAATTATGAGTCATTCCTACACATATAAACTAATTTAAAACCATGATTATTGAATCTAAACCTTGCTGGACAGAATCCAGAAAAATAAATCTTTAAGGGATCTAGAACTCTCAAATTAATTCTTTTCTAGTTCCTAACTTATCCTATCTTTCACATATGAGTCTTAACATAATTATTACCCAAACATAAGCATATTAACATCATTAACACAGCTCATGCAGTGGCCAAACATGGCAAGGCAGAACCGAAACAGAAACTCCATTTAAAGGCATTGAATCATAGTTTCTAAAGCACATAAAATACTAGTTTCTCTTGGAACCTTATTAAAACCTTCAAAACTCTTTTATGAACACTTTTATTATCTAAACTCATGAAAATACTTAATAGGGCAGTGGCTATATTATTTTCATCTCAAGAGGTCCTAAATTCATAATACTTAGTTCTACACATTCCTTATACTCATATAAGTTTAGAAAAAGTATAAAACATAGTTTTCAATACTTGAAAACATTAAGGCCTCATAGGGCCGAAATATGGACCATAGGAAATAAATGTTTCAGACCTTTGTTTGAGATATCATTGGGCAAGTCTTTGAGCTCTAGAATCATTAAAGTGATGACATAAAAATAAACATGCTCATGCACTTATTTTAGTTATTGCTAGAAAGTAAAGTGAGAGCATAAAATAAATATGTGGTGCAATATATTATTATCTTTGATATTTAGGTGAGGACTTGAAATATAAATATGATAATGCAAAGCTTGAAACATAAACATGATAATGCAAGTTCATTCATTATCTTGGGATTTAGTGATAGCAAAGAAATAAACATGATATGCATAGCTTAAAGTAAACATGATGCAAGTTTCATTTTTATGTTTAACTAGAGCTCATTTAAGACTTTAACAAGATAATAACCCTATACAATATCTCAAAGATCACAACACAAGAATCGAAAATCATATAAAAGAGAAAGAAAGTGAAACTACATCAAGTTCTTTATTAAGTACCCAAAACCCCTATCTAGAGACAAATCTCTAGAACGTGCCGGCCAACTTTAAGGTTGACAAGGGTAGGCTTGGGCTTTTAGAAATCCTTAGATTAATTTTCTTAAGTTGGAAAACCATGTGAGCTAGATAACATATAGATGAAGTTGTAAGAAAAGGAAAACTCAAGCTTTAGAGGTTTCTTTGAGATGAACACAATGTCATCATCTAGAAACTTTCATCATCAAGCTATCATGCTCAAATCAAGGCCTCATGGCCGAAAATGAAAAGGAAAGGAAAGACAAAGGAAAGTTCAAAAAGAATCCAAGAGAAAACTAGAGAAAAACACTTTCTTGAACAAAATAAAGTTTGAAAAACAAATCCCTACCTTTTGATGAAGATAAAAGCTTGAACTTGAAGATGGAAATGAGATGAGCAACACCTCCTAGGATGGTGATGATGATTCGGCCTTGATGAGAGAAAAAGAAAGAAAATGTGTTTCAAGTGGAGTTGTGTTTGAGGTGTGGTGTTTGAGAGGTTTGATGATGGTTCAAGGTTTTGGGGTGGTGTTTGATGGTTGAGAGGTGATGATGAGATGAAGAGATGAAGAAGATAAAGATGAAAAGAAAGGAAGAACACTCTTGGAACTTTGAGAGAAAAAGGAAAGGCTAGCAAGACAACTCTAAAACTCTAAACTTTGCAAATGCTTCAAGGTGCAACAAGGCTAACACAAGCATCCTATTTATAGAAAAACAAAACCATGGAGCTTGCAAATGGAGGGAGTGGCAGTGTGGTTTGGAGGGAAAAGGAAGAGAAAATATCTCTTACACAAGGTCATTCAAGCATGGTTTGAAGTATGGAAGCTATGCTACAAAGTATGGCTTGATGTGAGTTAATTTCCTATCAAATTTTTATGAAATTAGGCTTCTAGAACCTTAACATGGCTGGAACTTTTCCAGCCACAAATAAATGGGGAAAATGGGTTGTTTTAATTATTTATTCATGTGGAAATTCAAGCTTGATTGAAAGTTATGACAAGGTATAGTGTATGTGACTTGAGGTATGGCCTTGGAGTGTTGAAAAATTGAACATGTGATGCATATGGAGGGAGGAGGTTCACGGCCAGCTTGGGACAGCAGAATGGGAGGATGATTTGACCATTTAATTGTGTGTTAATGGTAGGTTTAGATGTGTATTAGCTTAGGTACAAGGTTAGGAATGATTAAGCTTAAGTTTAGGTAACTAAGAATGTGATTTAGGAGTTTATGACAAGTTTAGGAGTGCTCATACATCATTAAAGAATTTAAAACTCATTTATGAATAAACAATGTGTAACACAATTCCATGATTTAAGGAATTGGAAAGAGAAAACACTATTCAAGATTCTATGACTAGGTGTCATAAAATTAAAATATGATTTTAGGTTGTAATTGAGTACTTTTTGGTTCTAATCAACTTTAATAAATTATTTTGACTCTAGATTAATTAAGGAAATTAATTAACCTTCGATTAGAGCCTAATATTGCTTAGGTTTGCTTAATCGTGTGATTAAGCGTAAAAGTACGAAACTAGGAGCAAAACCGTAATTTTGCACTAATTTTGCCCGGAACTTCAAAAATTAAAACTGAGGTCATAGAATACATAAAAACGCCTTTTAAAACCATCTGGAGAAGTTTCGGGTTCATCCCAAGCACTTGTAAGCGGGTAAAACACCACAGGCGTTTTGGTCATTTTGACTAAAACTTCGAAAAACGAGATTTTCGATCCCTGAAGGTACATAAGTTTTCTAATCCCCTTCCAACATTGAGTTTGCCCTTCGAGTACCGCCAAGACTGGCTTTCCTCGACTCGGGTGAAAATGACCTCAGGGCATTTTGGTCATTTTCACTCTAACGAAAAAATCGGGCAAGCATAAACAGTAGCATAGTCCAAGGAACCAAGGTGTCACAAAAGACAAAAGCACATAGAGAGGAAGTACCACTTGATCCGAGATATAATTGAAAGAGGAGATACAATGGTAGTCAAGATAGTATCGGACGAGAACCTTGCTGACCCTTTTACTAAGAGTTTGCCTGAACGTGTGTTCGAGAGGCATATAACATCTATGGGTCTTAGGAGGATTTCAGATTTGCTATAGCTTTAGGAAGTTGTTATTTCACTTTGTTGTTTTATGCTTTTTGAGCAAGACATTATGACATTGTAATTTTTCTTAATGTTATAAATAAGGTATTATTCATTTATTCCGCACACTATTTACAAACACTAAGGTCCGGATCAATTGTGAAGTAGATGATCATATGGATACGTTCATGGAGGACATGATCATAGGTTCTCATAATTGATGAACAGGTTCATAGCTACTAAATAAAGTTGGGCACTTCATTTAGGCTACAATATTTTATGAAATGGTTTTGTCCAAATCATTGTAAAATATTGGTGTGAATTAACATTCACATTGAAAGGATCAAGGAGAGATTTGATTAAGGGTGTTTTTTCTGTCATAAGGTATCAAATCTCCAGATAACTACAGTTATAATATTGCTCTTAATTCTGAGTTTATTATAAATAGGTAATCAAATAGTTTTCATTCTTTGATTTACCAACGGGTGAGGTACGATCTATTGACGGCCAATAACTCGGTATTTTGGGAGTGAGATTGTTTGAGTATCGGTATTTATGAGATAAACAATATGAAATTTGTAGGAAATGTCCCCTTGATATGTTTCGGTACTTGGATATTGAAGACACTGGCCAGTGCATGTAATCCATTAGAGAAACTATCATAGTCAAGGGAATAAATAATTGATTGGGTAACAGAAAACTAGTCAATCAATTATAGACATTCTACAAAGGGGTGATGCATATACATGTTATATATGTTATTAATCTTGGAGTTCAAGTTCGGGCTTTTAGTGGAGTAGCACCAAATTAGATAATCATTTGTTGATTATCATTAGCCTTGATTAATAACAGCTGGTAGATCCCCAGGCTAGCTCAAGATAAGGGATGGGGAAATTTCAGTTGATGATGACTAGTGAGTTACATGGTCTTGGGCTTTAAGCTCAAGTTTGTACTCAAGAGCAAGTGGGAGATTGTTGGGTTTTTGCTCTTTCACTAAAGCCCAATAGGGCCTAGTGTGTAAGAAGAGCCCAAGAAACCTAGAGCCTGTTACATCTAAGGGTTAGGTTTTCTAGGAACCCGTATATATACTACACTTAACCCTCTCCATAGAGAGGGAGAGGTTACAGAGGTAGAGGCAAGGTCATCTCCTGATAGAGAGAAAGTGCCCACACACTATCTCCTTCCCCTTGAGACATAGTCTGGAAGGTCTGCCGTCAACCGACTACAAGCAAAGCAATCGTGCGGTAACACAAGGATTCTCAGGCGAGGGAGATCATCAAAGATCAACACTCTGAGAGGTAACATTCCTTGTGAGTTTATGAAACAATGATGATTCGATAAGCATACCAATGTACTAGGTCCTTAAATCGCTTCCACATAAATCCAATAGTTCCTACACATAATGACTAACACATACTAATTGAACCTCATTTTGAACCATAGGCCATCAAAGCAATGACAGTGGCAGTTTCTTTTGGAATTCAAATTGTGTTCTCAATGGTGACTCTGCCCTCATCATCGTGAAGACTAAATATGTTCTCATTCTCGTCCTTTGTTTTTGGTAATCCCCATGGGTACCTACTTCGATGATTCTTTTAATCATCATAGTCATTTACGTATTTTTAGTAAATTAAAATATTTAATTGATAAAAACATAAAGTACACTTTTTAATTAACAAAAAATAATGAATAAATTTAATTTACATGATTTCAATTACATCTCATTTCCTTCTGCATCATTTTAGTAAATATTCTTCAAATGAATTTTTTTTTCAAGTTCTTGCATAACCATATACAAAATAAAAATCTCATTTCTCAATGGTTATTAAGTCCATTATATTATCATAAATTATTCTCTGAATTTCATTCATTTAAGGTAAGTATCCTTTAAGATCATCAGACAATTGTTCTCTATCATATTCTATTTCTTTAGCTATGAGGTGGTTTTGAAATTAAGGAGAATTATTTTGGTATATGATATGGACTTATACTCATTTAAAGACCTTCCATTCGAATTAAATAGCGTTTCAATTGCAATTAAAGATAAATTCTTTAGTTATGAACTTGGGATAGAAATATATACAAAAAATCAAAGTTTTTTTATGATAGCATGAAACTCTCAACTTATTCTAAAAAATGCAATATTTGTCTTTAAAATTTGGAAATATAATATTAAAATCATTGATAAAAAAATTTAAATTGCAATTTAAAACCTACATTAATTCCTTAATGCACTTCTCTGGTTATACAAGATTTCATCTTCTTAAAGTTTTCAAACATACTTCCATACAAATTGCGATATGCTTATTGTGTTTGTCACTAATAACATAACAAAGTGTTTCCTTAATTAATTTCCAGGTACTAATTCAACAATTTCTTTTATACCTTCAATAAATTCATTGTTTAGGAAATATATGAGAAATTTTTTATAAATTCTACTCATATATTAAGCTTCCAAAATAAAAATAAAAATAAAAATAGTTTTCAATAACCTTAGCACATGAACTCATCACTTTTTAAGGATGATTTGAAGAAACTTAAAATTGCATTAGCTTAATAAATAAGGCTCAATTTTATATTAAATAAGGAAATTATAATTTCATAAACTTTTTGGTCTCTGTCATTTTCAATTTTAGCCCAATTTAAATATATTAAAATATGTAGTTGGCTTTTATGAATATTAAAAATTTAGTTTTATCTTTACAAACATTTTTAAAATTCTCTTTTGATCTTTATAAATGTCATTATGTAAAAGTGATAACTAACTATGAAACCATAAATATAATACTACAAAAGGCTAAAAGTTTTTTTTAAAAAAAGATAAAACAAATTTAAACAATCTGTTTGGAATAATTTTCTTATTTTTGTTTTTTAAAACTATTTTAAAAATCAAGTTTAGAAATAGATTTTTAGTAGTAAAACACAAAACAACATTTGTTTGGATACTCATTTTTAAAAACAAACCCATCCCATTTTCCCAAAACCGTTGCAACACAGCAAAGAACAGGAACAGGGAGCTGCTCACGGCTGTGAGAAGGGCATATCCATGGCAGCAATCTGCGGTGGAGACACGGTTGCTGAGGCGTGACTGAAGCAGAAAAGTGGAGGTGAAGGTTGAGATAAAGGCACGACTATACTAGAAACACGGGGGTCGGGTTGCGAAGCTCACCAAGGCTCGGGTGTAGAGCTTGTGGGGTTGGGTCGTGAAGCTAGCCTACGCTTGGTCACAGTGGTTGTCGAGGCTTAGTCACGCTGAGCTTTGTCGGTGAATGGGGAAGCACGAAGGCATATGGAGGAGTGGCCAGAGGAGGAGGGGAGGTGGGAGGAGTTGTGTGGATGAAGAAGTGAAGATCAAAAAAACTATTTTTGAAAACATCCAAAATTAGTTTTTGGTTTTTTGTTTTAAAAATCCATTTTGTGTTTTTCAATTTTTAAAACAAACATGAAAACAAAAATCAGTTGCCAAACAGGCCGAAGATAGTAAAAGAGTTATAAGATAAAATTGATAAATAATTATAGTAAATATTCTTATTATATAATGAGTTATTTACCTCATTTTAATATATCAAGGCTGAATTTCTTATTTATAATAAATATTATAAATTAATGAATATATTGATTTAAATATAATAGATCATATTACCCCATATATATATGCATGTTATCATTTTATCAATAGGTAAAGAAATTATATACTAATTAATCAATATTATGTATTAATTAATTAATTGATAATTAGGAGTATATAACTAAAGTAACATAAATTATTAGCTTTAAACTTTTTTCAAAAACTTATATTTTAAAAAATAAACTGTATAATTTAACATCACTTTTGATTATTTATTTATTTTATTTATCACTAATTATTTTAAATAACTGCAATTTATAAGGTTATCAAAATAATGTACTTTTTTTGCCATGAAGATTTAGTATAAATTGCCTAAATATTAAAAATAATTATTATGAATATTGAAATTATATAAATTAACGATAGTAAACTAATGATATATAATAATTATGATTATAATTTTTTTAAAAATATTAATTATTAAAGTTATGAAATTTGTGGTCTCTAAATTACTCTAGAAGTTACATTAGAAACCCAAAGGAGTGTTGAATGTTAGTATTATATATTTAATTAAATGTTGATAAGTTTTAGATATATTTAACTTTTGTAATGCAATCCTGCTATTAAATACTAATTGTTGTCAATGATATTCTAATAATATGTCATAATTGTAGTTTTATTTTTTGAAAAAGATAATTAATGATTAACTTCTTAAAAACTGTGGGTCCTAAATCATTCTTGTTACGACACCTGAAACCTTTCATTCATAGAAGTCTAAAATATTGATATTATAGATAGAAAGATTGTAAAGTGAGTATAAATTTAATTACAAAATAAAGAATTGTTCAATAATTGAAGATTGGAGTGAGAATTAATAACATGTGTAGTGAATTTTACTATATATGTGCATATACATATATCTATAAATTTCTAAAGAGAGTAATGTGATTAATCCCAAACCATAAAACAATTTGCTAAGTCGATGAACATGGCTGGTTCAAATTAAAACCTTTTCACTCTTCATTTTTGAATGCTAGCCTAATGAAAACACTTATAATTTCATGAAAGCATAACGACATGTTGTGGGCAACGATTTGGTTAAAGAAGCAAGCCAAGGGATGTGATTATCGTTCTCTGCTATCCTAAACAAACTAGTGATATACCAAAGTTATATGTGGATATTAATATTGATGTTAGGGGTGAAGGAAAATTTGGTTGCCATTATTTGAGCATCATAACTGACTCGCCATATGTATCCCACATTGCTTTTATTCTGAAAAAGGTTTTGATTCTATGAACAAAACATTTTGCTTTAGGATAGAATGCTTCATCTTCATCTATTCCACATGTTTCGTTCAATTTTTTTGGAGATAATTTAATATGTTACCATATTATGGCAGCCTACTATGATTTGATGATAATTCAATAACAACTGAGTAGTGTGATTTTCTCAATCATAATTTGATTTTGTTTTGTTATATGTCACATGTCCTTGTCTTTTTCATTTTAGTAGAAGAATCTTTTGAAAAATATGCATGGAGTGGGTATAATTGCATTACGACAATTTATGAACGATTTTTTTTTTATCAAATTATATAATTTTAAATATATATAAAATTACATTGACAAGAACCACTACCATCCTTTTTGAAAGCATGGAAAACAAATTGGACAGATATTAATAATGGGCAAATAACTTTAAAGGGTTGTATGAAATGAGAAGATTTCAATATTTATAGACTAAGTATATTTCACGAATATTAAGTAAAATCCTTGTAATATTTGAACAAATGGCTTCACTCATATTCCAAAATGTACTTTGATAAATTTTAAACATAACACATTTAAATAATAAACAAACACACACACCAATATGATGTTTTCAAATGAGGACCATCATATGTGTGTTATCTACAATACGTTACTCTGGAACTTCACACTTCAGATTAGGAAGAAAAGGAAAATTTGCTAAAAGATCTGAATGTAGAAAGACTATGTAAGAAGGCTGTACAAATTCAATTATGTAACATACAAATTCATGCAGTTGGCATGTGGGTATTTTTTTATGGCACAAAAGATGACAAAGGTTGACAACCACAAAGCACCCAAGGGAGTTTGGTTCTGCGAAGCATGTATCTGGTTGCTTTGCCAAGCCATCCTTAAATATCGACGTATCAAGTGGAAATATGGGAGTACCGATTTTGTCATCAATATTTTATTGATATTTAAATTTAAATTTACAATTCGTATGAAGGTGGTTGCATCAAGAATATATGTGCAAATGTAGATTATATTCTATTATAATTAGAATGAAAATTAAGTTAGATTGTCTTTTATAAAAATAACTTTTCTATCAATTTGAAAGTCATTTTCATATGGGACAAATGCATTAAATCATTGTCAAAATGGTGGTGAATTATGAAGATTGGCATGAAATGCTGCCATATGCTTTACACGCATATCATACCAGTATATGGAATGGAAGTTGTATCTCCCATAGAAGCCGAAATCTCATCATTAAGGGTTCTAATGGATTCTAACTTGGAAGAATCAGAATAGGTGAAGGTTCGATATGAACAGTTAAACATGATAGAAGTGAAAAGACTGGCAGCTATTTGTCATGGCCAGTTGTACCAAAGCAGAATGGCTAAGGCTTTTAATAAGAAAGTTCGCCTTAGAGATTTTTATTTAGGAGATTTGGTTTTGAAGAAAATTCTCTCTAATCAAGAGGACGCACGGGAAAAATGGGCTCCAAGTTATGAAGGTCCACACATTATCAAGCAAGCGTTCTCGAGTGGGGCGTCGATTTTATAAAACATGGATGGACAAGAATTGCCTAAACCAATCAACATTGATGCACTCAAAAAGTTTTATGTTTGAAAGAACTCAACAACTCAAAAGGTCAAAAACTTGAAAGAGCAATCTAAGCAAAGTTAGGGTAAAATAAAATTGAAAATAAAAAGAGCTCAATAGGTCGAAAACTTGAAAGAGCGGCCTAGGCAAAAGTGAGTGCAAAAATATAAGCATCATCCCAAGCAACCTATTGGGGCAATTTTTCGTGTTGAGTTTGTCTAGTGATTCAAGCAGACCAAGACTGAAACTGGGGCAATTTTTTAAAAGAAATGGTTTGAACACGTCATTAGAGATCATGGCTATGGTGTTCAAGTTGCTATAAGAAATCGATTGAGTAAGAAACAAAGAACCTAGACTGGGGAAAAATTTCTCCCAATCTTGCCTTTTGTTTTTGTGTTGTTGGTTCCTTTCAAGCAATTTGTCATCCAATACACCGAGCAATAAAGATGCCTATTCAGTTCATCTTTTCATTTCCTCTTTGAATGCGTGTTTATTTAGGATGTCTCAAGTAGGATAAATTTAAGTTCAAAACTATACAATCTAACAATGTTTGCAGCAATCCATTAGTAACTAGCATCACACTAAGAGAATTTAGAAGCTTCAACTAAGGAGGGTAGAAAAGCATCCTAAAAAAGGGAAAAGGGGATAAAAAGCAAGAATGGAAAGAAATGAGCAGGGTTACAGAAGAAAAGAAAGTATTGTTTGTCCTAAAAAGTTCAACACAAGAATTATGAGTTTAATCGGTTAAAGTCTTCCTCGAGGATTGCTTGATTTGGTTACAGTTAGTTTTTCAAGAATATGTCTGAAATAAACTGAAAGTGGATGATGAATTCATGACTTTTACATATAACCAAAAAAAAAAAAAAAGAAATACTGTGAAAATTGTTGTTTTTCGCATTAGCTTTTATCTTTTCAGTCGGCCTCAGATTGCTACTTTATCTTTTCAGTCGGCCTCAAATTACCACTTTACTTTTTCAATCGGTCTCATATTGCCAATTTATTTTTCTAGTCGGCCTCATATTGCCAATTTACTTTACCAGTTAGCCCCTATCGGCTTTTAATTTCCAGTCAACCCCCATCGGCTTTTAATTTCCAATCAGCCCCGTCGGCTTTTAATTTCCAGTCAGCCCCCATTGGCTTTTAATTTCTTGTCAGCACTCATCGGCTTTTAAATTTCCAGTTAGCCCCTGTTAGCTTTTAAATTTCCTATCAGCTCCCTTAGCTTTTAAATTTTCTGTCAGCTCCTGTCGGCTTTTAAATTTTCAGTTAGCCCCTATCAACTTTTAAACTTCATGTTAGACCTATTGGCTTTTAAAGTTCCTATCAGCCCCCATCGGCTTTTAAATTTCCTGTTAGCCCCTGTCGGCTTTTAAACTTCCTGTCAACCCCCGTCGGCTTTTAAATTCCTATCAGTTTCCATTAGTTTTTACTCTTTTTGCTTGCTACAAGTGAATTTGATGCTTCTTGTCACTTATACATATTGGTTTCTGAATTGCATCATTGCATTGCATATGCCTCTCATGAGCATTTAGTTTCTTTCGCCATTTGAATTCAGTCTTTCTTATTATTTTCAATTTCATGCATTGCCGAACAAAATCAATGGTCATGTCTTTACTCATTCCTTATGACAGCTATATGTAAAACTTAGGTGTTTCATATTCTCTTCTAAGAAATAAGTAAAGAGGGACAACTGTGGACACCTGATTTTGTCCGACCCATAAATAGAAACAAAAAACCAAAAATTTGCATATTTCATAATTTTAAATGAATTTCCTTTATAGCATTCTGTCATTTATCTCCTTTAAACAAAATTTTGTTCAGCCACGTTTTAAAAAGTATTTTTTTTTTCAACCCACTTCCAAAGAAAAAAATAGAGAGAGGGAGGCCCTGTCCATTTTGGCCCATTTATTGACCAAAAAAGAAAAAAGAAAAGAGAAAGACGACAAACGAATGATGGTTGCGTCACTCTCATATTCATTCCCTGCCATGATATACACGAGAAGCAGTATTAAAACAATGATGTTATTTATACACCAAAACAGTGTTTATACCATACACCTATAGTGAAAAAGAAGAAAAGGACAAAAACAATGTTTTCTCTCTCTCACTCTCTTTCATTTCCTACTCAGCTTCCGCTCTCTTTCTCTCATCTGTTTTGATTTACAAGTTTACATAAATAGTTTACAAGTTTTTTGCACTATATTTACACGTTTTAATGATGAGTTTACAAGTTTTTTACACTATGTTTACAAGTTTCAGTACAAGTTTACAAGTTTTTAGCACGGGCTTACAAGTTTTTTACTCTTGATTTATAAAACAAAACTTGTAAACCCGTCCTTAAAACTTGTAAACCATTTATGTAAACTTATAAATCAAAACAGATAAAAGAGAGTGAGAGAGAAAAAAAATATTGTTTTATCATTTTCTTCTTGTTCACTGTAGGTGTATGGTGTAAACACTATTTTGATGTTTACGTATCATTTTTCATATTAAAATAGGGATGATAAGAAGTATAAAAAAAAAAAAAAAAGAAATGACGGACACCATGATGTGTAACTCGCCACTACTTGCAAAACGATGGACGTTATTTAGTGATAAGCTGGGATCCTTACTAGCAACCTGTAAAGGCAAGATGAGCAATGATTTGGAACAATATAATTGCTATATATAGATCAATCGGTAGCAATCATCTGGGGGGCTACATTGATCACCATCATCATCAGTACTTACCTCCTATTGCTATTCTCATCTAAAAAAAGAAAAGAGTGATATAGTTTCAGAGACTCTCAGAGAGATGGTAGTTATCATCCCTGATCATCTGATTTTTTTCTTGAAACAAAAAGAAAAGGAACAAATACAAGGAGAGATAAACACTGGTAAGCAATATTGAAGCATGAGTTCATCTTGTATATTTTTTAGTGTCATCAATGTTTAAGAGCTCCTGCAACCTACACACACACCATAGCTCTCCTATCTGCCAATCACAAAACACCCACACAGCCGCTCCCCTCTCTGAGTGAACCAACAACACATAACATTTCTTTCCAAAATCAGAAATTCAATCACAGCAACCCAAGCCAGTAAGCTACACCCAACACAATCATCAGCCAAACACAACCCAACAATTCAAAATCCTATATACAAATGACAGTCAAAGGCAATAGGAAACCAGAAACAATGTGAGAAAATAGAGGGAGGTGCGGTGGCTCCATTCACGGCGTTCCTCTTGCGAACTTCCCTTCCACGGCCATCATCGTCATGAACCAAAGAAGGACCTGATCTAGCCTGTCTTACCGCTGACCGTCGCCATCGCGTGTCTGCCGTGCCTCCGCCGGCGGTGGTTCCTTCATCACCATCGGCGGCTTCTGCCTCCCTTGTGAGATAGCGGTCTGCTACTGTCCCTAGCCAAGACAGGGTAAACGGCGGCTGTTGTGACACCGCGAGCCCAACCACCACAAGCCTGACCATTGCCTCGAGCTCCACTCTCTTCCCCGTCACTCGCATCGCGCCGCCGCTTTGTTGAGTCGCGGTGGTGCCTCCTTCCCACGATGCACCACGCCGCGCCGTCCTCTCTCTCCATTAGTGACTATGCGCTCCACGGATTTTTCCTCCCCGCGCCCCCATCGCCTCCGCGCACAGCGCCGCGGCTCCTCCGCTGTCGGTTGCCGCGGCGGTTTCCCCTACTACTCTGCCCAGTCGCGGTAGTTTCCCTCTTACTCTGCCCAGCCACCACGGTTCCCTTCTTTTTCTTCCTCCCTTGGCCACGGCTCTCCCCCCTTGTCCTTTGGCCGCTTCTGTCTCGGTGCATGTGTGTTTGCAAACCCATATTTGAAATCCCCAACCCATTTTTTTTTTCATATATTGGGTTATGTCAACGTTTGGGCTAAGAGTTTTATTAAAAAAAAAGGAGAGAAATGTTTGTTGCTGGCCCGGTTTACAATTCATTTTAAAAAAAGTAGGGACAAGTTAATTTCACTTTTTATTTCAGAGCTTGACGCTAATGGTTTAGTGGACTGTTAATATTATGCGATAATGTTCACTTAAAAAAGAGATTTTGTCCAGTCCAGTCCATTGATTTACATAGTTGATTTATAAAAATATCTTTTCTTTTCAATCCAAATAAATGCATCTTCTTGTCCAAAAATAAAAAAACAAAAAAAGGAAAGAAGTATTTTTATTTTTTAATTTGTTATTTTTCTTATTTTTATCCATACAATGATTAATGATGACAATTTAGAAGCAAATGTTATTTTCACTGTTGTCGAATTATAAGAGTTTATTGAATAGCCTAGTACTAACTTGAATCCTGTGCAAAAGCGGATTTCTATTTTAAATAATTTGTCAGTCAAGATTCTTTTTTACAAATGAAATCAGAAAATACATTTCTTATTTTATTTGTTTTCTAATTAAAATCCATTAACACACTTATTTTATATAGAACTATATGACTTTGAGTTCCTCATTGCACCAAAGGATACGTAGGAGCAGACAACCCTATTGAGCCGAAATTAATTTTTTTCTTAATTTATTTGTTTAAATTGTAAATATATTTGTCTCTTTTTATTGCAAACTTTTAGGGGTTATTAATTAACTTGCACAATTTACTAAGGTACCGTCTAAGGACAGGTGTATTAGGGGTGCTGTAGGATTAAGTTCTTACCTTTCCCTAAGCATAACACACTCTCAAACCCATATTTGATTTTTCAAGGACCATTTTTAAGAATAAAATGGGTTTTTTCATATTTTCTCAATTTAAAATAAACTTGATCGCGTCCAATTTTCAAAAACTATTTCTCATCGTCCTCGTTGTGATCCCAGGTGCGACAACTTAATAGTTAATTTTATATAAAAAAAAAAGCATATGTATTGTATAATTTTTATTGTTATTAAAATCTTTAAATAACAATATTTATAAAAAAAATGTTTAACTATATATAAATATTATCTACTGCAATATTTAAATTTCTAGTTAAATAAAAAATATAATATAAGAATCAAACAAATACAATTTTTAAAGTGGGGCAAATTATTAAAAAAATGAAAATGTATAAACAAATTAGAAAAATCAGGAAGGCCATTACACCCTTGGCATCAACAAGGCTCTGCCTCTATCCTCCATATCCCGCTACAGTGCCACAACCGTTTAAATATAACCAAGTGTTATTCTGGTCATTAAACCCAACTAGGACCACTACATGAGGTTTGAGTTCCTCATTGGGTTTTGGTTTTGAAACATAAGCCTTTTTATGTTTGGAGGAATGATAGTCAACATAGCTGGCTTTTCTTATTGCAGCAATCATACAACCTTTGTTTCTAATACAGGCTTTCATTTCTTCTTCACTATTCAGGAGTCATGAGGCTTTGATTCAAAAACTATAACTATTAAATCTAGATCTTTGATGAAGGCATGTGTTTACTGTAGTGATCTTCTTTATTTCTCTGAGAAAAACCTAGGGTCCTCTACAGTAAGTCGCCCCTAAAAGGTGGGTGGATCCATCCTTTTGAAGTGCTTCAAGGCTGAATCGTCAAGATATCTAACTAGAGACTGAACCGGGGGTGGTTGTAACATAGCCTCTTCTGTCTGGCTAAAACATATGAAGGGTGGCTAGAGCTTGCTCCAAGGCTATAAGGCGACCACTAAAACAGAATGAATTGCAACTACGGTGGCGATGTAAAGCAGAAAGATGAAAATGAGGCATACTGGATCCAACAATTGAAAGACAAGAGTATTTACGGTAAGAAATATTAATCCTAAAGGAAGGAGAAAACTCTATTTCTGGACCTAGATATAATTGACCATTCTAAAGGCCTCAAGTAATGCTTCGTTAGTGCAAATAGGTGTGCTTCTATTTGCTTAAATGACGCACTACTTGTGGATACTTGCTCCAGTGATATGTAGCGAAACGTAATGCTCTAATACCAACTTTGTCATGACCCGATCTGGGAACGTGATCAACATGTGAGAAATTGCATTTCCATGTAAGCCTCATAAGCTAATGATTGTTTCTACATGCATGCTTTGTTCATGAAAACCATGTAAAATAGAAATTCTCTTTTTTACATACAAATCACCTATTCTTTTAAGAAAACCATAAACAATCATAACTGGTATCTCATAAGTCAAATTCAAAGTCCATATATCGTACTACAACATATATGTTATAAGTTTGCTTTGTTCCAAAAACAACCATAAAACTAATACTAATAAGTTATAGAAAATAAAATGCAATACATGCTCTATGGTTCGGGACCGTGCCTGCATCTACATTGGAGCATTTTAAATCAAAATGACAGCAAGGCTCACCAACTAAGGTCTAATGCTGTTGGGAAGAAGGGGGTTGAGAATTATCTGCAACAGCTGCTTTATCTGTAAAAATAAGAGAAAAGAGAGAAACGGGTGAGTTTTGTTACTAAAACTCAATGACTGGGTTCTTACCCACAACCATACATGGGACAAGACAAGAAGACACATAAATACTAATAATGCAGCATGCACAAAATCTTTATGTTTATTTCACAAAATAATGATAAAATCATAAATTTATTGGAATCATAAAATCATCTTCAGTTTCATCAAGAATTACTAAAAGAACAAATTATCTATAACTGAAGAGTGGGTGCTCAGTCCCTCGTGAATTGCATCCCTTGTGGACTGATCTATCATGTGGATAAAATGCCCCTCGTGAGCCTGGCTACCAAGGTTAATGATTTTGTTGTCATTAACTTACAGCTCTGTTTCTCTAGTAATTCACTATCTAAATCATGCTGAAAATCTAAAAGAAGGATGTTAAACATCCTAAGTATTCTAAGTCCAATCAGAAAGCATAATTCATGATCTAACACTAGTAGTTTAAAACAACATAATTAACAGTAACTCAATTAAGTTTGATAATTCTTAAAATCTTTAAACATTTTGAGAGCTTTGAATTCCTGTAACTCTGATAGTTTGGCCTTAGCATAATTGTGCCTATAAAATCCTGTCCAAGGGATCACCCATTGTAGACATCCCGATTTCATTCCATAGAATATGTATGCCGCCAACTATCCTGAGTCATGTGAGAACTCGTGCTCCAAAATTCCTGAGTTTTAAATCCATTTTCAATCATATACTTATAGAAGTTCAAAATCCTTAAAATCATACTGATTTTTCTGGTAATCAGAGTTTTCCAGCGGCTACAGATAAAATCCTTCTAACTTCAACAATCATATGTTTCTAGTAATTATAATTATAACCAACTTGACATAAAATCACTTCAGCAATAATGGTCCCATGCATTTTCTTAAAACACAATTGATGCCATCCTAGAAACCACAGTTTCATAAAATAACAGAAATCTCAATTGTTTTCAAAGTAAACTCCAAAATCATAATCTATCTCATGTTTTGAATGAAAATAACTATAATAAGCAACATAGAGGTCACAAGTTTGAACCCACTCACCTAGAAAGGTGGAATATACAGGATTAGCACCAACAGTACTCTAGGAAGCAAGAATGGCATTGATATATGCTATAGCAACCATAATGCGCTAGGTTAACCTCCAAAACCTCTAACTAACTCAATTATAACTCTAGGAATGGTAGGAGAACATCATGGGATGAAAACCTTGAGAACACAAGATCAAATCCTTAAGAGCATGAGAGATTGAAGGGAAAAAGAAGCAAAATCCATAAACTAACCTTGAGCTTAGTGGATGGAAAATTCCTACTTAAATTTGAAAGGATTGGAAGAAAATGGAGTTTTAGGAGTGAAATAAAGTTGGAAGGCGATGTTTTTGTGTTTTGGGGGGAGGGGGTTCTGGGGCATGTTTTGATGGTTTGAATCCTGAATTAGGGTTTTTATCTTATTTTTTACCGTTGCGCAGTGCTCACCTGAGAGCATAAAATCTCCACCTCCATTACCTTACGATTCCTTGATCGTTGCAGCACTCTCCAAAGTTGTTTTTCCCCTAACTTCTAGCTGTAATTCAAGTGGGGCCTACCACTAACACATGTATTGCACTAGAGCTAGGTATATGGGCCACAGCTCGCGAACCAACTCGTTTAACCCGCAAACCCATGAACTTTTTTTATCTGCTTCGCCAAGCCCGCGGGCTAAATAGGCCTGGCCCGTGGGGTACACGGACCAGCCCGTCTAACCCGCGTACTGTAACTCCAGTGTTCAAGCCCACAAATCATTTTGCTACTAGGCCACATAGCCCACACACAAACAAAGACACTTCACACTTTAAGCCCACTATTTTAATTTTTGAGGTTGAAGGATGAAGGCCATTGGCCATTGGCCCATTGGCCCATTGCTCACTTAAAAACAAAGAGTAAATCATAAGACAAAGACAATCAAATAAAGACTCAAAGCATACCAAACTAGGGCATAGCAAAGCGGCGCCCTCTGGCCCTTTCTCTCTCGATCAAGTTCAGGCGCTTAACCACCGCTGTCTGCCAATTTGCCATTGCTCATAGCACCCTTCCTGGCGGCGTCACGTGGTCCACCTCTGCTCGTGTCGCGTGGTCGCGCCTCTTGCTCGCATATACTTCTTTTAGAATGACTTGCTTCTTGTATTGGCTAGTTGGATGAACCCTTTTTCATACTTAATGGAGTACTTTGTAAGCTTAAGGATAGAATTCCATCTTATTTGTATTCTGCCTGTATTAATTAAATTATAACAATAAAGCAAAGCTAGCACTTCAGAGGTGCCCCAAAGGAAATCTCCTATAACCATCTCTTGAACTGCTCGCCAATTGAAGACGCCAAACTCTAATCCTGACTCGGTTTCCTCCTCTCCAAAGGTCATTGATCGTAGGTCACCACAAAGTCCAATATCTGAAGTATTTGAAGTTAGCTCATGGCTAGATCTGAATTATTCCATTTCGATTAAACTTGCCTGAGGGGTAGCTATTGTGGCTACTAGCAACTCTTTGATGATCGAAACTAAATTTTCTTATGGTTCATAGTTCAAAATTATTCAAGGGCTTCATTATTTATTATCTATATGTACATGCAAATCAAAATATTGAGTTAAAAGAATGAGTATCTTACATAAAAAGTAATATATGGTGTCAATCTAAAAAAGAATAATATCTGATAATTGCCAATCAATTTATTTAAACTTTTTATATATAATTATATTTGACAATATGAATGGTTGAAATTTGAAAGGAAGAAAAAAAAATGAAAAGAAAAAAAAAAGCAGTTCCACGGACTAGTCCGTATTTTGGTGCGTGAGCTTCTTATTGGGCAAAAAATGAGGACTCGAACTAAGTAAAAGGCCAATCCATTTATAAAGCAGACCAGTTTGGGATCGGCCCGTTTAAAATTGGTCCATCACGAACCGGGCCAAACGGACCGGATCGATCTATGTACCCAACTCTAACTGCACCAAACTCTCCTAGGGATACGTGGTACCTTAGGTATTACAGAATTAGATTAAGTTAATGTTGATAGGAATGAAGCCACTAGGAATGGCTTAGTGGTGGGAGGCTTGGATAGTTTGTATGAAGTCATTAGCTCAAACCTCTTTGCCCTCAATGTATCGAAAAAAAAAATGTTGGTTGGAACATCTTTACCATCAAGAATAATACCAATGTATTGGACATTGATTGAATATTCTACATTGCAATATCCGTGGTGGAGCTGGATGATTCCATTATTATTATTACTAAAATCCTTAAATAAAAATATTTAAAAATAAAAATAAAAATTTGAAATGTGTATATATATATATATTATATATATATATATATAATCTATTGCAATATTTAAATATCTATTACAAAGAAGGACAATATACCATTAGTTTCCATACAAAACTATTCTAGCACCACATAAACCCCTATAAAGAAAATACAATAATCCATTAGTTATAAGTCCAATAAAGACTCTAGAGTATGATCATGCATCTCTAGAGTGACAGAGAGATAAGGGTTCTTTGCTTATTACATATATGTGAAAAACAATTAATTAAAAAAGTTCAAATAAAGATATAAATAAAAAATCAAAGTAACCTACATTTCTATCTTTGACGCAATGAGCCAAACAATTCTTTAGAAATTTAATTTGCAGAATTGGTGAATCGGTATACATTTTTTTAGACTAACACGGCCTTTTATAACGTAGAACTCTTAATAATCTTTTATTCTTAACCTTACCAATCCAAGCACCAATGACTACACTTTTGAGAAAATTGTTAAACTTTAAGTTCAAGACCTTTATTACCCTTGAGAGCCAAATAGGGACTTGAAATATAGGCAAATCTTTTACCTTGGAGACAAAAAACATGGGTGATACTACAATTAACCCTCTATAAAATCAAATAATATTATAAGAAAAAAAATGATAAATAGTTAGTTGAATAATTCTGTCTATATATAGGCATGTGTTTTCAGACCATCTATGTAATTGAGACTAAGTAAAGTGTAGACTATAGACTGAATTTGATACAATATACAGTTCTTGATAAGTGAATACAAAAAATATAACTAGAATATAGTACTTTGAAATATAGCCATGGTATAGATTGACAAATCAATAGTTGCAGATGGATTATGTCCAATACTAATTTTTTTCTCTATCAAGTTAGTTTTATGAAATCATTGACATTTATATGCTTTTTTTACTGCATTTGTTTTACATCGATAACATAGGTTCAACGGAAGCTTCACATACAAATTACATTTCTAAACTAGCTGGTAATGTTGATATGCCAGAAATAAGGGAGCTTAACTCAAGTATGATGCACAACTACTTATCCTGTGTCTTTGACAAAACAATTTTTTTTAATGATGATCCTTAGTTTTTGCAGGATTCAATGACTTTCAATGTGCAATTTTCTATCACTTTCCTAATTTGCCACTTGATATTACATATGTACTCATTAGTAGCATAGTATTGATTGTCCCATTCTTTTACCATTTTCCATCTTTTATGAACATAAACGAATGGTGGAGGTATCTTGAACAAAATATTGCTGCATACAAATAGAAAGAGAGAAAATCAACTTTTTTGTTCCAATTGAAACCTTAAAAAGTTTTCATTCATTTTTCAAATAGTGAATTACCAACAGCAATCAACACTCAAATCAAGGAAGAAAATCAACTTGTTTGATGATTCAATTTAACTTCATTATTGAAAACTAAAACTTTTTTTTATTAAACGTGGATGGCTCAAAACTCCTAACAGAGGAGCCATAAAACAAGCAAAATAACCAGTATAAGCAGACCAATAAGGCTCACATTATAGCTTTTCCATGTATTATCTGACTACTTTGCTTTCTTTTCTTTATATATTAAAGAAGATCTATGAAATAGTTACTGCTTGACTCACTCTAATATGCTATAGATACTTAAGTAAGGTCCATTAATTTATAAGTAATAACTCCCGAATCTGATGTCGTGCTTTAAGGATGATGCTGTACTTGAGAGGTTGTTACATTTAGCATACGTGAGTCTTCTTATTGCAGCAATTCCAGAACCTTCATTCCTAATACAATCTTTTCCTTCTTCCTCACAATTTAGGAATTGTGAGGCTTTGATTCGAAGACTATAACTATTAAGTCTTGAGCTACAAAAGCATGTGTTCAGTCTTGTCTCTCAAACATAAATGTCAATGCAATTACATGTGATGTACTCCTTATCAAGAGAGATTTATGTTGTACATCGTAGTTGAAGGGAAAGAATAAACTTACAATAGTCACTATTATTCCTTAGGATAATGGAGTTTTCTAGCAATAGAATTGAAAATTGGATGATCTTAGTTAAACAATAAAATTTAAACACATGTTTTAAACTAGTTTCTTCAAATCTGAAATGAAAAAATTTCATTATGTAGGAAATTCTTATAAATAAAATAAAATATCCAAATAGTCAATGTTCATGTCTACGCATTAATGGTATGTTAGGGCTTGTATTTCGTGACGTACTCTAAACTGATGTTCAATACTGTGCAACTTCTCTAAGGTACATACAACGTTACATATATAAATGTCCTTAAGATGGTGTACTTTATCCCGTTATTTGATTACTCTCCAACCTAGTTGACTACAACTGAGTGATGGTTGTATAGTGAACAAAATATTCCTACATACAGGGAGCTTTAAATTTATCACAACAAAATTCAATAAAAGTGAGTATTTTTTAACAGCAAATATAACTGGATTATACATATCCCATTATAAAATAAGAAATGAAAATTCAATCAATCCTCTGAAAACAAAAAACTTACCGTGTTTGCTTATTTACAAGGAAATTAACAATGCACAAAAGGTATTGATGCATCTCTCTTTCAGATTTTGATACTCCAACTAGTTCTTGACATGGGTTCCAAGATTAGAAGCATCATCCATCATCGTCTTCTTAGTCATGATCCGTTCCTGAGATATTAGCAATAAAACCTCTCCCATTGCACATGACTAAGGTGTAGTCTAAAATATCTCCATGGTAAATGCCAATGGAACGCAAATAGGAAACACTTTCAATAAAATCTTTAAGGATTATCTTGAAAGTATAAAGGTTAATCACCCTTCCTACATAACTTAAAAGGTTGTAGTCATATTTATCATGCAAAAAATAGATAGTTATTCTCTGTAAAGTAATATTCCCCTTTATATAATATTTTTTTTTATTATACTTCATTAATTCCTTAAAATATGTTAACTCCTTTTGAGACATAGTTATATTTTTTTTTTTTTCGTTCTCCTGATATATTAGCAATAAAACTTCATTGACTCTTTAAACGTTCAATTCTCTACTACTTCCCCAATCTGCCACTCAATATTACATATGTGCTAATCAGTAGCACAGTACAGCTTGCCCTATTCTTTTACCATTTTCCATCTTTTATGAACTTAAGTAAATGGTGGAGGTATCTTGAACAAAATATTACTGCATACAGCTAGAAAGAGAGAAAATCAACTTTTTGTTCCAATTCAAACCTTAGATGTCAATACAATTACATATGATGTACTCTTTATCAAGGGAGATTTATGTTGTACTCCATAGTTGAAGGGAAAGAATAAACTTACAACAGTGACTATTCTTCCTTAGGATAGTTGAGTTTTCTAGATATAAATTGAAAATTAGGTGATCTTACTCAAAAAATGAAATTGAAACATATCTTTTAAACTAGTTTCTTGAAATAAAAAATGAAAAAATTTCATTATGTAGGGAATTCTTAAAAATAAAAATTTTCAAGTAGTCAATGTTAATGTTTACACATTAATGGTATGCCCAAGCTTGTATTTTGTGGTGTACTCTATATCAATGTTCAATGTTGTGTAACTTCTTCAAGGTACAGACAATGTTACACTTTGTCCCATTCTTTGATTACTCCCCAACGTAGTTGACTATAATTGAGTGGTGGTTGTACAGTGAAGAAAATATTCCTCCATACGGAGAGCTTTAAATTTATCTCTACAATATTCAGTAAAAGTGAGTACGTTTTAATAGCAAATATAACTAGATTAGATATGTCTCACTATAAAATGAGAAATGAAAATTCAATCAATCCTTTGAAAACCAAAAACTTATAGTACTTGCTTATTTACAAGGAAATTAGCAATGCACAAGAAGTATTTATGCATGTTTCTCTTAGACCTTAATGCTCCAACCATTGCTTAACACGGGTTCCAAGATTAGAAGCATCATCCATCATCATCTTCTTAGTCGTGATCCGTTCTCCTGAGACATTAGCAAAAAAATCTCTCTCATTGCACATCACCAAGGTGTAGTCTAACACATCTCCATGGCAAATGCCAAAAGAATGTAGATAGGAAACACTTTCAATAAAATATTTAAGGATTATCTTGAAAGTGTAAAGGTTAATCACAATTCCTACATAACTTAAAAGGTTGTAGCCATATCTATCATATACAAAATACATATTTATTCTCTATAAAGTAATATGTCCCCTTTGTATAATACTTATTGTCATACTTCATTGATTCGTTAAAATATGCCAGCTCCTTTTGAGCTGAGTTCTTGCAAGATTCATTCACTTTCAACATGCAATTCTCTACCACTTCCCCAATTTGCCACTCAATATTACATATGTACTCATCAGCAGCACAATATTGCCTATCCTATCCTTTTACCATTTTCCATCTTTTATGAAAATAAGCGAATGATGGAGGCATCCTGAATAAAATATTACTACATATAGATAAAAAGAGAGAAAATTAACTTTTTGTTCCAATTCAAACCTTAAAGACTTTTCTTTTGCTTCCAAATAGTGAATTGCGAGCAACAATCAACACTCAATATCAAGAAAGAAAATCAATTTGTTTAATGATTCAATCCAACTGCATTATTGAAAACTGAAACTTTTTTATAATTAAATATGGATGGGTCAAAACTCCTAACAGAGGAGCCAGAAAATAATAAAAAAACCATTATCAGTAGACTAATAGGGCTCACATAATAGCTTTTTAATATATTCTCTAACTACTTTATTTTCTTTTCTTTGTATATTTAAGTAGATCAATGAAATAGTTACTACTCGACTCACTCTAATATGCTATAGATACTTAAGCAAGGTCTGATAATTTGTAAATAACAACTCCCAAGTCTGCTATCATGGCTTAAGGATGATGTTCTACTTAGGAGGTTGTTATAGTTAGCATACGTGGGTCTTCTTATTGTAGCAATCCCAAACCCTTTATTTCTAATGTAATCTTTCCCTTCTTCCTCACTATTTAGGGGTTGTGAGGCTTTAATTCAAAACCTATAGCTATTAAGTCTGGAGTTGCAAGGGTGTGTGTTTAGTCTTGCTTCTCAGGCATAAATGTCAATGCAATTACATATGATGTACTCCTTATCAAGAGAGAATTATATTATACTTCTTAGTTGAAGGGAAAGAATAAACTTACAATGATGACTATTGTTCCTCAGGATAGTGCAGTTCTCTAGTAATAAAATTGAAAATTGGGTGATGTTAGTCAAACAACGAAATTGCAACACATGTTTTAAACTGGTTTCTTGAAATCAGAAATGAAAAGATTTCATTATGTAAGGAATTCTTATAAAAAAAATCAAGTATTTAATGTTAATGTTTACACATTAATGGTATGTCAGGGCTTGTATTTTGTGGCGTACTCTGTATTACTGCTTAATACTATGAAACTTCTCCAAGGTACAGACAATAATATATATATATATATATATATATATCTGTGTGTGTGTGTGAGAGTGTGTGTACAGTGGTGTACTTTTTCCTATTCTTTGATTACTTTCCAGTCTAGTTGACTATAATTGAGTAGTGGTTGTACATTACATTGAACAAATAGTCCTGCATACGGAGAGCTTTAAATTTATCTATACAAAATTCAATAAAAGTGAGTATTTTTTAGCAGCAAATATAACTAAATTAGACACATCTCACTATAAAATGAGAAATTAAAATTCAATCAATCCTCTGAAAACCAAAAACTTACCATGTTTGCTTATTTACGAGGAAATTAGCAATGCACAAGAGGTATTTATGCCTCTCTCTCTCTTTCAGATTTTGACATTTCAACTATTGCTTAAAGCGGGTGCCAATATTAGAAGCACCATCCATCATCATCTTCTTAGTCATGATCCACTCTTCTTAGACATTAGTAATAAAACCTCTCCTATTACACATGAACAAGGTTTATTCCAAAATATCTTCATTGTAAATGGCAATGCAATGTAGATAGGAAACACTTTCAATAAAATCTTTAAGGATTATCTGTAAAGTAATATTCCCTCTTGTATAGTATTTTTTTTATCATACTTCATTGATTCCTTAGAAGATGCTAGCTCCTTTTGAGCTGAGTTGTTGCAGGATTCAATCACTTTCAATGTGCAATTCTCTACCACTTTCCTAATCTGACACTCAATATTACATATGTACTCATGCATAGTATTGTCTATCCCATTCTCTTACCATTTTCCATTTTTTATTAACTTAATTAAATAATGGAGGCATCCTAAATAAAATATTACTGCATACAGCTAGAAAGAGAGAAAATCAACTTTATGTTCCAATTCAAATCTTAAAAACTTTTCATTCACTTCCAAATAATGAATTGCTAGCAGCAATCAACACTCAATATCAAGAAAAAAAAATCAACTTGTTTGAAGATTCAATTTAACTTCATTATTGAAAAGTGAAACTTTTTTTTATTCAATATGGATGGCTCGAAACTCATAACAAAGGATCCAAAAAGCTAGCAAAATAACCAGTGTCAGTAGACCAATAAGGCTCACATAATAGCTTTTTCATGTGTTCTCTGACTACTCTGTTTTCTTTTCTTTATATATTTAAGTAGATCTATTAAACAGTTAATACTTGAGTGGCTCTAATATGCTATAGATACTTAAACAAGGCCCGTTAATTTATAAGTAACAACTCCCAAGTCTAATGTAGTGGCTTAAGGATAATGTTATACTCGAGAGGTTGTTACAGTTAGCATACACAGGTCTTCTTATTGTAGCAATTCCAAAACCTTAATTCCTAATACAATCTTTTTCGTCTTCCTTACTATTTAGGAATTGTGAGTCTTTGATTCAAAACCTATAGCTGTTAAGTCTAGAGCTAAAAGGGTGTGTGTTCAGTCTTGTCTGTCAGACATAAATGTCAATGCAATTACATATGGTGTACTCCTTGTCAAGGTTTTATGTTGTACTCCTTAGTTGAATGGAAAGAATAAACTTACAACAGTGACTATTGTTCCTTAGGATAGTGGAGTTTTCTACCAATAAAATTGAAAATTGGGTGATCTTAGTCCAACAATGAAATTGAAACACATGTTTTAAACTAGTTTTTTTGAAATTAGAAATGAAAAAATTTCATTATGTAGGAATTCTTATTAAAAAAAAATCCAAGTAGTCAATGTTATTGTTTACAAATTAATGGTATGCCAGGGCTTGTATTTTGTGGCATACTTTGTATTAATGCTCAATACTTTGCAACTTGTCCAAAGTACAAACAACGTTACATATATAAATGTTTTTAAGATTGTGTACTTTGTCCCATTATTTGATTGTTCTGTAGTCTAGTTGACTACAATTGAGTGGTGATTATATAGTGAACAAAATATTCCTACATACAGAGAGCTTGAAATTTATCTCTATAAAATTCAATAAAAGTGAGTATGTTTTAATAGCAAATATAACTAGATTAGACATATCTCACTATAGAATGAAAAAATGAGAAATGAAAATTCAATCAATCCTCTAAAAACAAAAGATTGGTGAAACTAAAAAGTATTTCCAGTTAGTAAAAAGAAACAAAGGCTATGAGAGATATTGGCACTGTCATCCTCCTTATGCTATAATAGAGATTGGTGGAAATGGTTCTCTCGAAAAATTCTTACATGCTCTTGAAGTATATGTAAAGATTGGTTGTAGAAGTTCCTTGAGCACATATTAATTATATTCGGGTTTAGATCCTTCGAAGTGAGGATCTCACTTTAGATAGTAAAGTGATAGGGTTTTATCTTTAGATTAATAAAACTCTATCACTTTACCCTCCAAAGTGAGATCCTCACTTTAGAGGATCTTTACCCTAACTATTCTTGAGGAGCATTAAACATTTATGTGGTCTCGAGGCACTTCTACATGCCTTTAATGCATATCCCTTTGATTCCAATGCTGAATAATTATTATGCCAATGTTATAAGCATCATTTCTCAAATTCTATCCCTTGATGTGTTCTTTATAAGCATTAGTTATATAACCTCTTTAATTATGAATTACTAAATTGTGCAACAAAACATGACTGTGATATAAGCCAATAAAATATATATAAGATAGACCTTCAATGAAATCCTCATGATTGTTCTAAATTTACTATGGTTAATCATGTTATACTCATAATTGTCATAGAGAAAGTATTTATATCCATTTTATATATACTAATATATTGCGCATATCATTTGTTACTTATCCAAATTCATTAACATCTAGAAATAGGATAGCTCCTCTCAAATCTAACTTCTTCAACGTACCACTCATCATTACAAATGTAAATGTCTTTAACACAGTGCACTCCATCCTATTCTTTGATTGTTCTCCAGTCTAGTTTAGTACAACCTGGCGGTGAATATAAAGTGAACAAAACATTCTCACATACAAAGAGCCTTGTTTATCTTTAACTACTACAAAATTAGATAAAGGTAAGTTTTTGCAGCAAATATAACTAGATTAAACAAAACTCATTGTGAAATGGAAAATGAAAATTCCATCAATCATCTAAAAACAAAAAAATAGTGAAACTAAAAAGGTCTTTCAATGAGTAAAAGAAAACAAACTCACCAGGAAAGTCTATCGTTCTGGGTTCTGAATTTCAATAAGTCTAGATCCTACACGTCCTTGAAGGGTTACATAATATAACTATATTCTTGGGATTGAAAGTCCCAATAATTATTCCCAAAAGAAAAATAAGTTAAAGAACAATTTTTAATGAATTTTATGAAACCTTTAAACATTTCATTTTTTTGCCTACAAGTTTATAAAATATAAAACATTCCCGAATTTGAATTAAAACCCAAAATTTGGATTTTGATTTGTTAGTATTTTAATTTTTATGATATTTTATTTGAATCCAAATGGTGGTACTTTCTTGTTTAGATTTATATTTTAAAGTTAATAGAGAGAAAAATAAATAAAGAGCCAATACATACCACCACTTGAGTTATTACTCAAGAATCTAAGAAAAACCACCTTGGAGAGTGCTATAGCCCTCATTGAGCGGTATAGCGATCAGGGAACAATAAAGCAATGTAGGTGGAGATTTTATGCTCTCTGGTAAGCACTGTAGAGTGCTCAATGAGTGCTGCAGCAGTCAAAATTTCAATAAAAACCCTCATTTTGGGTTTCCAAATGACATACTCAGCTCCCTTACCCTAACTACGTTCCTCCATGCCCAGGGAGGAGGTTTCCACTCCCAAACTCCATTTCTTTCACATGTTTCTCATTTTAACCTCAATCTTTAACCATTCTAGCTCAAAGGTATGTTGTTTCCGTAGTTTTACTACTTTTTCCTAAATTTTTCCTTGTTCTTGGGGGTTGATATAGTGGGTTTGATGTCTATCAAAGGAATGAAGTTCCCTCTTTGTGTTATAGTTGGTTTTTAGGCAATTGGGGACTTTTAAAGGTTAATTTAGAGTTCTGTTACTTTTATGCCAAATATTAGTGTTGTTCCTGCTTCCTAATGTTCTATTGGAGTTATTCTTATATATTCCACTCCTCCAGGTGAGTGGGTTCAAACTTGTGACCTCCATGTTAATCATTAGAGCTACTTTCAACAAAACATGAAATATTGCATGGTTTTATAGCTTATTTTAAGAAGATTTGAGATTTCTACTAAACTGTGAATATATGGTTTTCTTAATAACATGAACTGTGTTTGAGAAAACTCATGGGACCATTGTTGATGAAAGGATTTTATGTAGAGATAGTTATAATTGTGATTACCATAAACATATGATATTTAAACGATTTCTATGTTGAGTTGATTATGCATATGAATATTGGAAAGTTTTGTGATTCTGAGGAATGTTGTTATGCTTTTAAGGTTTTCAAACCTATAAAAGTATGTTACCAAAAGGTGGTTTAGAAACTCAAACATAAAAGAACTTCAAAGTACGAATCTTCATAAGACTCGGGATAGTTGACGGCTATATACTTTGTGCATTTGAGTCATAGTGTCTATAAACGGGTGATCCGTTGGACACAATTTCATAGCCAAATATATGCTAAGGTCAAACTATTAGTGTTATGTGGATTCAAGCTCTCAGAGTATTTAAAGATGTTGAGAGTTTCTAGACTTATTGAAATTTAAGAACAAACTAATGTAGATAGTAACTATAAAGAAATAGCCAGTGAGTTAATGACTAAAAAAATTATCATTAACCTTAGTATTAAGTTGTCCCTAAAGGACAATCTCATAGAGCAAAGTAGAGAATTTAACCTATTTAGGTATTCAAAATCGATTCTTAGGAGCCACAGAGCAGAGAAATTATCAGATTATGAATAACAGACATAAACAAAGATTATGTTTCTCTATTAGGACACTGTTGAGTGGAATTTATGGAAAACCATGATTTTGATTATATGTATATACATACATGCATATATATAAATGTTTTAGAATTGTGGTTTATGGAAAACTGTGATTTTGAATATGTGATTATAAGTACCAAATGCTTTCAAGTTTTATTACTTTTATTGTTATTATGACTTCGGTGCATCTTGTAACACCATTGTAGAACCCAACTATGCTTAAGTTCGCATTTGGATTCTATTAGTTATCACTTATACCTTGCATTTATTTTCTTTTGAAATTAACTTAGAAAAATAGTGGATAAATTTTTTTTTTTGTACAACTTACTTTTTGAAAGCTTAAGCATGTGGCAAGAATTGAAATATATAGCGTTTATGTAGATGAAAATCAAAATTACTTTGCGCACTTACTTAATTTAATAAAACGGAATAAGGGACTAAATGTAAAATTACTATCACATAATCCAAAATATAACTACTTAATACATGAGTCATGCTAGGACATATATCACAGTGATAAGTTCTTACAAATAAAAATATGAGCTCTACTACTACTGGTATATTCTTCGCAACTATAACATAACTAAAATCATAGTGCTAACCATTGGAAATTCTGAAATCTTCACGTGTTGCCTACTTCCTTAATTATAGCTCCGTTGCTTCAAGTAGACTCATCTGTCCTTAGTAACGACAACGGAAAAAGAAACATAGGAGTGAAAAATACAAGATTTCTCAGTAAGAGTTCCTACTTGCACTAAATGTGTCATCGTTGTCGTCTCAGTCACTTCAGGTTTATTATAAAAAGGTAGATATACAAATGGTTCGATTACTACATTTTTTGCAAACATAGTTAGGCGAAGTGCAGTTGCCTTTAAAATACTCTTATACCATTAACAAGAATGTCCATTCAGTCATTCATCAATCATCCATCCAAGCATATCATATATATAATCAGTAATGGACAATAATAATTTAGGAGATGCATGCAATTCATTGCTCATCCTCAACATTTACTTGTTTCATGATCACCATCTTTCTTTTATTCCATTCTCACTTCCTTACATTAGCATATTTACCAATTACTCAAGGGAAGAATGCATCAATGCCTTAGACTACCGAAAAGGGTAATGAGCTCATACTGTGACCGTCACCACAACCTTTTGGTTTTCTTTTCCTTGCTGTGATCTCAACAGTTTATGGGGTTAAGCTGTGAGTTTTAGCTCAAGTCCACTTTTCTAGACTTTCATTGCTACTTTTTCAGGCTTTACTTTTATTTTCTTTCTGTTGTCGTAGTCTTAACAATTAAGCCAAGATTTTCATAAAGTCCACTTTCCAGACTTTCATTGCTACTTTTCCAAGCTTTACTTTTATTTTTTTTCCGTTGTCATAATCTCAATAGTTAAGTCGTGAGTTTAATTTCATCAGTATCATATATCATGTTTCATAAAGTCTCGTATTTATATAGTAAACATATTATACTAATTTCATAACCATCAACAGATAATCTCATGAAAAATCTCGTAGTTATATAGTAGGCATGTCAAAAAAATCTCATGTAAAATCTTCTATAGATTCTCATAGACAATATCATATTAAGCATCTCAAGTCATTAGGTCAAGCCCCTAGTGTTTTAAAGGGTCATATAGGTCTTCGTATTTATATATCATAAATGTCTTTCTAATTATTCTTGGGCATTTGAGCTTCCTTATGTCTTTGAAGTTTCTGTAATCTTTTTAAATATGTACTTTTTATCTTGAGGATTAGGACAAATTAAAATCTCTTAATCTTTCACTATATTTCATATACATTCAAGATCATAGATCAAAGTTATACCTCATATGTGTCTCAAGGTCACTAAATCTTGTTTAATTAATGCATAGGCTTATAGGTCAAGAACTAAGTTCTCTTAGTCATTTATAAGTGAAAATCCTTAATTATGTGTAATCATAGATTTTATATAATAATAATAATAATTATTATTATTATATTAATTTGGTAAGTATTATTAAATAACTTTTAGCCCTCATGAAAATGAGAAATTACTATTTTTCCATTAAAAAGTGCCATTTTTGCTTGTTAGAGTTTTACAGCTTATTTCCAATTTTGGCATGTTACATAAAAAATTAATTTCTCTCACTATACTCATTCTTTCAAGAAAATAAATGCTTAAAATCCTTACTCACTCCTTTTTCTATGAATGTGATTTTTGTAAAAATATACTAAGCGCAATTACTTTTATACCCCTACACAGTTACTCTATTCCAGGAGTGTCCACAAACTCAACCCGTAGCTCATTTCGTAGTTCTGGAATCACATGCCCCTTTTCAGTGAATGTATTTTATATCTTTGTGTTCCTTAAGATCTCAGCTTTCCAACAAGACCAACTTCACACGTTTTGCATGTTTTAGAAAGAGAAAATCTCAATTTAGTGTTCAAGGGTCAAATAGCATTTCCAGTCAAAAGGCTTAACTTTAAAAATTTACATCTTGAGCTAGAAAACTCATTTTTAAGTGATTCTTTTTTAAGAGTGTTTTATAATGTGTCTAGTTTATGGTAAAAATAGTTTTATTTCGATATACTTCATATTTTATTAGCATTAATTTCGGAACACCTACTGCCAGAAACAACCAAAAATCCAGCACCTATCATTTTTATGTTTTATGTCACTTCTTTCAACACAAGAATTACATAGCATATTTTAAGCAACATTTGAGCATGAAAACACCATAAAATCACTTAAGGAATATGAAGGAAAATGGGGGTTCACAAAATATCTATACAACATCCCCTTGAAACATTTTTATTAACAAACATAAGCTTGATGGCATCTTAACCATGAGCAAGGTTAGATGCCATCAAGGCTTCCACAACCATAGAAATGGCTCCTACCTCTTGGTGTAGAGGCTTAAATGTGTCCTTCTCTTCACTCCTAGAACTCAAACAAGGAGCTTGATGTAGGGTGACCTTTCTTGAATCTTTGCTTGAAGACAAGTGTCTTGAGACAATATTGTTCACAAGAGTTAAAAAGTGTAACTATTGCAAGGCTTGTGAAGTATTTGGGTATTCAAGTGTTTATGTGAGGTTTGATGATGGAGGAGCTTTCTTTGAAGTGAAGAGTAGAAGAACTAGAAAAGGAAGAACAAGAATAAGAGAAAATGCTAGAAGTCTTGGAAACTTAGCAAATGAGTGAACGAACATAATGGAACGTAACTTGGTCCCTTATATAGACCTTAAGGCCGCTGCCCTATGGATGTGTTTAGGGATGATTTTTGCCTCCAAAAACTCATTTAGTTTCATTCAATTAGAGTAAGTACTAGTTAGGATTTAGTTGAGGTTATTAGTTGGTTTTTATGCCAAATAACATGCCTAATGTAGCTTAGCCCACATATATTTTTGTTGAAAATGACAAGTGGTCACAGCTTTGACATCTAGCAAGCTTTCATTAAGATGTGCAAGCTAAGGTCAAATCACAATTTTTCCTTCCCATAATGATGATGCAATCGTAGGGTATGATGGGGATCATGGGATGATTTTTCATTCTTTCATGCATGCATGTATCATATATTTCATGTCAAGAGACTCTAGGATTACTACATGATTTAATTTCCAAGCTTATGTGTGTATAAATGGGTGTATGTATGGGTGAAAATATGAATGTGATTATGATGCATGTGATTCATTTTGTTGTCTTGCCATAGCATTTAAGTCATCTACTTTGGCAATATTTCACTCATACTGTTAAATAAGTTGTCTGTAGAAACTTATACTAATAAATTGATATTCTATGTTAGATATTTCCTATTTTAGGTTAGTTTAGCTTTTAACCATTCTTAGTATTAATACAATGGCTTATATTCATTCTCGCCTAAAGACAAGTCTAGAGATTTGTGCAATATCATTGCTGTAATTATTAAAGCAGTGGCATGTGGTAATTTCCTAATCCAAGACAAGGGTATTTTAGTAATTAGACAATATTAGTGGTATTTTTGTAATTATATTTATAAAGTAAGGGTATCTTTGTCATTTACTATAAGTCAAGGGTGTACTTATAATTTCTTTTACATGGTAAGGGTATTCTCGTAATTTTTACTAATTAATGGCAATTTTGTAATTCTTTCCATCTTTCTCTAGACACACTTGATCATTCTAATATTATTTGTTATATTTCATAACACTTGTCCAATTTCTATTGGTTCTATTCTTCTTTTTTTCTTTTCCTAATCATTAATTAGGATTAACTAATTTTTCTAATTAACTCCTTACTATTTATTTGACTTTTTATTTATTATAAATTTTATACTATCTCCTTGATTGACGTAATTTAGTAATTAAAATATTGATTATGGAATTTAATCTCACAATTAAATTGTCCTTGTCTAATATGTTTAATTTAGAGTTTTTGTCTTAATATTACTTATTATTGATCATTCTTTTGTGTTTTCTAACTATGACATAAATCAACAATAAATCATCATTGTTAACCTTTCCCGCTATGGGGCCAAGATCAACTGTCTAGTAGGTAGATTAATTACTCGGGTTCATCGAGTCAATTAGCCTAAACGAAATTTGGGGATGTTACACATCTTTCCTTGGTGTCTCATGAAAAAGGGTTCCAAGTGAGATCTCACTAGTTTTGCATAAAAATTGTCCTCTCTCTTCTTTCTCCCATTTTCAGATATAGAAGCAGCTATGGGTCCCTCCTTGCCACCATTGTCCTAGCGTAGTAGAGTACAGTCAGTAAGCTTCACTTGAGTGAAGCATTCTTTTTTTGCTTAGAATGTTGCGGTCCCGGCCATAGAGCATGTGTTGCATTTTGTTTCTATGATTTATTTGTACTTGTTTTATGGTTGTTTTGGAAATAGAGCAAACATATACTATATATGTTGCATTATAGTATATGGACTATAAAGTTGACTTATGAAACACCAGTTATGATGACTTATGAATTTTAAGGAACATGTGATTTGTATGTAGAAGAGAAAAATTCTATTTTTAATGGATTTTCATGAACAGAGTATGCATGTAAAAAGTAGTCAAAAGGTCACAAGGCTTACGTGGGAATGAGATTTCTCATGTGCCGGTCACGTTCCCAGATTAGGTCGTGACAATACTTTGTATCTAAGGCCACACTTAAAAGCATAGCCAATAGTTTGTATTTATAACTACATTTGAGAAGGGTGGTCGATAGTTTGCAACTATCACCACAGGTAAAAAGGGCAATCTATATAGTTGGCACGTATGGTCACACTTATTAGCATTATCTGTACAATGCATTGTTTTTTAGGTTATTTGGAATTTATAGTTATTCTATATTTTACTTTTAGTATTCAATATTTTATGATAATATATAAATATATGGATTTAATTGGAATGAATTGACAATGTAAAAGAATTTTACACATTCATCTAATCATGTAATGACACATTAGTAAATATGGTTACTTTCAACACCTACTACTTGAAAGGTTATTCAACAGGAGAAATATGATTGGATGACAGTATAAAACTCTTTTATATTATCAGTGTATCAAAATTAAACCCTAAATATGTTCTATATAAGCCAACACCACTTGAACTTATCAATTATATATATTGATATAAACTCCCAATGTGATTTGATAACAAAATAATTCATATTGAAATAAATAATTTATACAAACACTTCAAGAGATCATAAATAGTATCATCACAATCCAACATTGACATATTAATGTAATTGTGTAAGCACTTTAAACAATATTAACATATGAATCCAAGTAGAAACAACATTAACATTAATCTTAGTGCTAGAAACAAATTTAAATGAAGCACATCAATGTCTCAAAATGCCATGATAATTTCTCTTCACAATGTTAGATATAATGATCTCCATTGCCATTCAATTCAACATTCATATCATCCCACATCAAGATAAAATTGAAAAAAATATTAGAAGGGGAAGAAAAATATTAAACAAGAATCATTTTAGAACTAAATGTTATAATAGCCTTTGTAGTTCTAAAATAAAGTCACAATGGTATGTTAAGAGATAAACCCAAGCTTATTCACATCATCACTAGGGTTGAAGAATTCAAGTTAAACTTTACTTCTAGTTTTTAGAAGATTATAGGATAAAGTGGAATTCAAGTTGAATTTGTATTCATCCAGTTAGCAGAAGAGTTTTAATCAAACTTTACTACTACTTTCCTTATAGATTAAACAAGGTTTTATTATTATTATATTTTAATAATTTGCCTATATAAAGGCCACACCTATGTATTAGTGAGCATAAGAAAAAATAGAGAGAGAACAAGTACAAGAGCTCCAATGAGTTCCATATTTGAGTATTGTGTGTTTTGTAAGATTGGTTATTAACAAAAGCCAAGTCTTTTTAGTGTATTATTGTTCTTTCAATACAAAATTTTGTGGGATTAAATTTTGTTCTTAGAGTGCTTATATTTTTGTCCCATAGCATCTAAATTTCAACAAGGCAATTTCATTTTAATTGCTAACATCTAGTATCAGAGCTTGTTATATCAAAATGGCAATAAGTTCAAGCACGTGAGCAAGTCAAGTTCAACAAATACAAATAATTGTCTTCAAGTTTGATGGCAGATCAAATTTTCCTAGGTGGAAACACTTGATGGAGCTGTGTTTAAAAACCAATGGATATGGTGAAATCATCAAAGATGGTTTTACTAAACCAACCGAAGAAAATAAAGCAACAGTTGGTATGCAACAAGTAGAGGAAAATCATTTAGTTAATGAAAAAGCTATATTTTTTATATGTCAATCTGTGAAGCTGTCTATTTTGGAGAAAATTTTCCATGCTAAGATAACAAAGGAGGCTTGGGACATTTTTCTCAAAATTTATGAAGGTGCTGACCCAGTCAAACGAACGAGGTTGCAAGGCATAAGATGCTAATTCGAGCTGATGAACCAAGGAAGAGATGATAGCATTCATGCTTATTTCTCACGAATAGACAAGCAACGATATGAAAAATAATGGTGATGAAATAAAGGAAAAAAGAAATCATGGAGAAAATTATGCATACACTTTCAACTCGATTTGATTACATGGTAGCAGCTGTTGAAGAAGCAAAAGATCTCAACACAATGACCCTAAATGATTTGCAAGCATCTTTAGAGTCATGTGAGATGCGGATGAATGAGAGGTCAAGTGGGACAACTAAGCAAGCATTAAAAGCTCAAAAAAATGTGAGAAATAAGGGACATGTGCAAAGAAGGGTGAACCACCATCAAAGAGGTCAGAATTTCAAAGGAAGATAAGGAATTCTTATTCTAACTCAAGTCAAGGCACACAAGGTAATGACTCATTTCAAAATAAATCTAATATTCAATGTCACAAATGCTAAAAGTATGGACATTTTCAATCTGAATGCAAATCTCATATTCAATGACATAATTGTAATAAGTATGGTTACTATAGCCGAGAATGTCATGCTAAAGCATTGAATATTAGAGAAAGCCATGCCTGAGTTGCAGAAAGTGAAGAAGGTATGAAGATGGTGCTTACAACAAGTCTTATGGTAGCTGATAAAAATGACAACCAGTGGTTATTAGATATAGGGTTCAGTAATCATCTAAGTGGGAAAAAAGAACTATTTTTTGACTTGGATGAAAGTTATCACACTTTAGTCAAGCTTGGTGACAATTCAAAACTTCAAGTCTTGGGGAAAGGAAAGATTGCCATCAGATTGAAAGATGAATCTTTGAATTATATTTCTAATGTATTCTATGCACCTGGCGTATGCTAGAACCTCTTAAGTGTGGGACAACTTGCTGAAAAAGGCTATGATTTAAAATTCAATAAGAAAGGTTACACAATAAATAATGCTGAGATAGGCGTGATAGCAAAGACAAATATGTCAAAGAATCATCTATTTCCAATGAATATCAAGTATGATGCTGGTTTATGTTGCAAAGTTGTAGCTGTTGATGATAATTGGCTTGGGCACATGTGGTTTGGACATTTCAACTTTGAAACCATCAAATTTCTTGCAAGAAAACAAATGGGTTACTGGCTTGCCAGTTATCCAACCTCCTGACCAACTATGTGAAGCTTGTGTAGTAGGGAAAAAACATCGAGAACTTTTTCCCAAAAGACATGCCTGGAGACCTACAAAATCATTTGAGCTAGTGCACTCTGATTTATGCAATGTGGAAGTTCCATCCAATAGATGTAATAAATATTTTATTACTTTCATTGATGACTTTAGTAGGAAGATGTGGGTATATTTTTTGAAAAATAAATCAAATGCTTGAGATACGCTCAAAAGTTTTATGGCTTATGTTGAAAGGTGGGGTGAATTGAAAAGAATGACACATGGGAGCTAACAACACTTCCAAAAGGAAAGAAACCAATAGGTGTAAAGTGGGTGAACAAAACAAAGTACAATCTAAATGGAGAGATAGATTGTTTCAAAGCACTGTATTGATTGAAGCAAGAGCCTAGAGCTTGGTACTCATGTATTGACATATGCTTCATAAACAATGGAATTTATAGAAGTCCATATGAGTATGCTTTATATGTAAAAAAAAACAAGGCTGGAGATATCATTGTTGTTTGTCTATACATGGATGATTTGATCTTCATTGGCAATAATTCAAACTTACTAGCTGAATTTAGTGAGAATATGTCCACTCAATTTGAAATGACAGATATGGGCCTGATGTCTTATTTTCTAGGCATTGAAGTGAAATAAACAAATGAATGGATTTTTATCTCTTAGAAGAAATATGCAATGGATGTTTTGAAAAAATTTAAAATTGAGGCTTGCAAACCAATACTGACGCCAGTTGAAGAAAGATTAAAGCTTGGAAAAGAAAGTGGTCATGATCTTATCAATTAAACTAATTTCATAATGTTAGTGGGAAGTCTCAGGCATTAGATAGCAACAAGACCTGATATAGTTTATGGAGTTGGGCTCATAAGTAGATTTATGGAATCACCAAGACAATCTCATTGGCAAGCTGCAAGGAGGAGCTTGAGGTATGTCAAAGGTACAATTGATGAAGACATCTTTTATTCAAGTTCTAACAAACCAGAGTTGATTGGATACACAGACAATGATTGGGATAGTGAAACTGAAACTCTAAAAAGCACTTCAAATTATGCTTTTTATCTTGTTACAGATGTATTTTCTTAGTCTTCAAGAAACAACAAGTAGTTGCTTTGTCAACAACAAAGGCAAAGTATATTGCAGCAACATATTGTGCTATGGTTGTGGAGAATATTAAGTGAGTTGCTACACCAACAAGATGGTTTGACGAAGATATTCTGTGACAATAAATCAACAATTGTCTTGATGAAGAATTCGGCCTTTCATGGTCGCAGCAAACATATGACATCAAGCATCATTAGGTCATGTGTAATTTACGCTATGACTTTCACAATGTGCATCGCAAAACCATGAACTTTACAAATTGTGCAAGACACCCATCAGTATAATTTTGGCAACTAATAAAGGTAAGATTTATGTGCACTTAACCCCCCTTGATGTTTCTAATTTGTGCAACGCGACACCTTCTCTATGAATCCTATGTTCAATTAACACCTTTTTATTTTATTGTATGCAACCCGATACCCTGCTATAACTTAAATTTTAGGGGGTTTTTTTGCATAGTTTGAAACATTTAGGGTGTCATAATGCACTGTTTGAAAAGTAGGGTTTTTTGCACAGTTTGGAAAGTTCAAGGTGTCATAATACATGTTTTGAAAAGTCAGGGTTTAAATTGCATATGACTTAAAAACTAGGGGGTAAAATGCATTTAACCTTTTTTATATTGTCAATTGAGAAACAAAACATAATTTAAACTTCCCATTTTCCTTTTAAGGCGAGTAAAGAAACTTTTAGGCTTACTAACTGAAAAATCACAAAAGCACCAAATGGTTTTGTTATTTAGTTTTTAAATTGATATATAAACTAACTTTTGCAAATATTAGACGAAACAAAAGAATAAAAATGTCAAAAAAACTAAGGGATTACCACCCTACAGAACAAGTATTGGATGAAACAAATCTTATAAAGATAAATTGTGTAGGATGACAATAAGCAAGATTGAGTGACATATAGTACATGTTAAGCTGTACTCCGCTTTATGCAAAGGAAGTATTCGTCATGCAGGAATTCAACCATGATGACATTGTCCCTCGATTTCAACAACTTATTTGTCAACACTCCTTATGCAAAAGTGGGGAAAAAGTGTGTCACTTCTGCTATAACCCTATTGACTCAGTTCAATGTCTATCACTGCAATGCTCTTTTGCATGAGTAGTCCACTTAGGTCAATCCAATGGCAGGCATGTGTTGTAAGCTCCAGAACCCTTTAGAAAGCATTAGGGCTATATGTTTTGAATGACAATGAAACCAATTTAAAGAAAATACTTTGAAGAATGACTAATGTCTACCTTGAGTTTTTTAACCTAGCATACAGGAATTTTCAAATTTGCATATCACGAACTTGAAACGAGAATAATTTCACTTTACATGTGCAAACATGATTTATCTCATGTTAAGAGATTGAACCTAAAAGAAGTGAACATTATATCATGCAAAGTACGTATACATGCATTACGGATTGAAGCAAATCAAGTCAAGAACAAGAAACCAAGGCATGAGTCTTTAGAAAGTAGCACTGAACATCAAAAAGTACACTCAGAATGAAGATATCAAACAAACTCTAATAATAATGTGTTGCACAACTTTCAATCATCATTATCGCAATACTTTCAACATCAATAAAGCTTTGATTGAAGATAAAAATACTAAAGAATCATCAAGAAATTGATACCACACATCAGAAAGCCCACTTCACTATGGAGCGATGAATCTTAATGGAAAATGAGGGAAATTTGAATTTTTAGGGTTTAAGGTCTAGGGTCAAATGTCAAGTCAAACCCTGTTTCAAATTGATGTGTTATCTCTTTTGGCTATTTAGTCAACCACTCTAGGTTCTAGAAGAAAGAGTTCAGAAACTATGATCAGAAAGTAAAAAATAGTTTCTAAAAGGGACATCAGAATTCTTAATTTCACAACAGCTTCTGTAGCAGATCTGACAAGCTGTCAATCTACTCTTCTAGACTACTTTTCAAGACACAAGTCAATGATCAACATGTGTCACTTGGAAAATTGATCAAAGGCAACAATCATAAAGAAAAACCTCTATAAAAAGAGATGTTATGCTTAAAAGCAAAATAGGATTGATGACATCTTGTAAGGTTCATTACCTCATGTAATCAATTTTCTTGAGAGTAAAAATCTTCCTTCTATATTCCTAAACAATTTATATACTCTTCTCCAGAAGAGATGCTAGAAAGGAGTGATTCAAGTTATCCTAGGTTATCCATTGTATATTTGTAAGGAAGCTTGAGTGTAGGTTAGTATGAGTGGCAACCTCAACACAAAACCTTTGTATCCTAGATCTAGTAGTGATCGATGTGAGATAGCTTAGAGAAGCCAAGGTAAAACTACTTGCAACATGATAGTAGGGATTATCTACTTATCATAGTTTAACTTGGAGAGGCTGGTGAATAACTACTTACAACATGATAGCAGCGGTTGTCTACTTATCATGGTTTAGCTTGGAGAAGCTAGTAAAAGACTACTCGGTTCAACTTGGTTTGTGACAGTAGGGGTTGTCTACTGTTCACAGGTTAGAGTTTAGGAAGACTATTGTAAAGACTATCTAGTTTTCCTTTCTCAGGTTGAGAAAGGTTTTAGCGAATCTCAATAAAAGTTAAGTATTAGATGTAGGCAGGTTTGGCTGAACTAGTATAAATTATTTGCATCATATCTTCTCCTCCTTAATCCTTTTTATTTTGATAGCTTACATTATCAATTTGATATCTGCTGAAAGTTTCTTCTTTTTTTTTTTAATTATTCTGTTACTGACATTATACTTCAGAAACTACTTTCTAAAACAGTTAACTTGCTGCACTTCAAGCTTAACGCTTGACAATATATTGTTTAATGTTTCAGTTTTGGAAATGAAGGTAAAGAAGCATAACATGATTCAACCCTTTTCTTGTGCACTTTTCTACCTACAAGTTATATCAGAGCCAGGCCTCTAAAGGGTTAAGCAGTCCAATGATTGTAAAGGACAAACATCTTAGGGACAAATGATACTGAATATTCACATAGTAGAGTTCAACTAGAGCAATGAAAGTTGCCAAAACCACTAATGAATTATCTAAGGATGCAATCTGATACGAGATCTCTATGCCAATGAGAAAGATATTAAAGGCCTGAAGGGGCAAAGCTAAAAAAAGGATGGATCAGAAGGTCATGATGAGCTACAAGTTGTTGAAAATCTATGGTTCCTAGTTGGGTACACTTCAAAAGAATAATGTGAGGTAAATGAATCCTAACTCGACATTTCATAAGATAAATCACTTGAATTGTGTGATGACTTTCTAGAAGGAATTATATGAGAAAAGCAAAGCAACATATCTAAGATAGCAAAGAACAAAGGTCTTGTACCTTGTACCATAAGAAAAGACATCCCCCTAACTTATATTTCTTAAAAAAGACTTTTGTCAGAAAGGATGTGAAACCTTTCCCTCAAAAAACTAACCAAGACTAACCTAAGAAAGTTTGGGTACCAAAATTAAAACTCTTTTTATTGCAAGTATGTCTGAAAAAGCCCACCAATTAAGCTACCAACGAGCATAAAAGATTGTAACTATCCCAGATGCTATTCCGGTTTCAAAGGGTGGATTAGGAGCATAAAGCTTAAGAACTCTAAATGACTCAAGTTCATTGATGAAAAGCATTCAATAAGGACTTTGCTAATTATATCGAGAAACTGGAAGAAAGTCTTGAGAAAATAAGTCTCAAGGAAACTTCTAAAAGTAAGTAGATGAAAGCCAGATTTCCAAAAGTAGACTCCAGAACTTAGATACTTCAGAAAGCATGCTCAGAACTCCAAAGCAATAAGAAAATAACACTTCTTAACATAGAGAAGAGCAATCTGAAGATGGAAAAGAAGCTAAAGATTCTAAAGGCATAGAAACTACAAAGGGGTTTTTGATTTAAAGGTGGTATCTCATAACAGAGTTCTGGGAGACATTTCTAAGGGAGTGAGAACAAGATCATCCCTAAGAAATATGTTAAATTGTGCTTTCATCTCCATCATTGGATTTGAGTATATTGAAGAAGCTTTGAGAGATCAAAGTTAGGTGGATACTATGCAAGAAGATTCGGACTAGATCGAGAAAAGCAAAGTCTGGATGCTTGACTAAAAGAAAGGTCATCATCAACATAAAGTGGGTGTTCAGGAATAAGCTAGATGGAGCTAAGAGAAAAAAGATCAGTGGACACTACTGTCTTATTGAAAAACTCAAGCACCTGGCTATGAAAAGAATAAAACATCTTTGCATTCTCTGCTACCAAAGCTAAACATGAAGATTGTTGCAAACTGCTGCATCCAGATGCTGCGAATAAAAAATCAGCTAGAAGATCATCGTTTGAGGTATTCCTAAATCCCTATCCTCTATAAGAATACTAATGCTATTAATCCAATTAAAAATCACATTCAGCACTCTAGATCTAAGCACCTTGATGTCAAATCTTGTTTGAAATCCTATTTGAAAAGGATCCTTTGAATTAATGCTTATGAAAATTGAAGACGAAGGTGTCAAATACATTCACAAGACCTTTAGCTGAAAACTATTTTTTTTTCGGTGTCTTGAAAAGGCTTTATATTCTAAAAGATTTTAAATCTGCATAAGTATTCATGCACAATATCTCTGGGTATTCTTCTCTTCATTCCTCTGATCTGAAGACCACATAAAGACATCAATTTGCAAGACCTGTTCACTACTTGAAGATTAGATAGTCAATTTGTAAGCTTAGAAAGTAGAAGAAATGATCAGAAAGAAGAAGAGAACATTCATAAAATCAGGAACATACAGCCTCATGAGGCTCAGAATATAAAAATGGCCCTATGAAAATAATATGATAAAACTCCGATAGGTTAGAAAGGGAGAAGTGGAACTCAGAAAGTAACATGATCAGGAAGTGATTCAAACAATCAGAAAATTACTCTTTTTAAAGGATGAAAAAGGGGGATAAAATTCCACTCTTGTGAGTTTTTCTCTCCTACAATTGGTTCACCTTCTGTCGGTTATGTCCCATAAATTAAATAACCTCCTACTTTTTACACGTCACACTTTACCCTTCATCTTCTATCGCACGTTTCCTCAACCGTTTTGTATTCTCATTCTTTCAAGCCCTCATTCTAAAACCCAAACTGATCTTCATATCACACAAACTCTTGTTACTCTTCTTTTATCAATCTCTTCAAGCTTCAAGCTTCAACCTTCCTATTTTTAACAATCTCAAATATGTTGAAGGAAAAAATTTGATGGTAGCATTGCTGATCGAGGGATACTCAAGATGTATGATGAATCTTTTCATCAACAATACTATGCTCACAGTTATGCCCATCGACTTGTAGCACCTGGAAAAAGGCTCAGCAAAGAATTGATGACTCAAGTTATGATTCTGATGGAAATCATCTCCTTCCAAGGTTGGGAAGTATTTCTTACTATCTTTGATCGTGTATTTACTGGAATGGTGATGACCTTTTACTCCTAGCTGATACAGGTAATTGAATCTGTTTTTTCAACCTATATTAAAGGTATAGATTAAGAACTAAGCACTACGGAACTTTCCAACATCATCTATGCAGCTGACGAAGGACTCAGATGCTCATCTGACAAAAAGTGGTTAACCACCATTGGAGTCTCAGCTGAGGAAGTTTCAAACTATTTCATACATTCTTAGGACCACTAACCCAGTGAGACAATTGTTGTTATGCTCAACTCTAGGGCTAGGTAGGTTTTCATTCTCATTATTTCTCTCTTCTCCCAAGATTAAGAGGCATGGACTTGCTAACAGGAATGGATTGCATGTTGCTTTTCTACTTGCTAACAACGAGAAAGTTCAACTTGCCTAGACTTATCTTCGCCTATATGCTCACGACCATTGTCGCTGAAGAAGAAGAAGAAACTGCCTCTGTTAGCTTCAACTCAAACTTAAGTTCCAACTTTTATTTATGGAAATTAGATATGAAATAAAAAAGTTAGAAGTAATAATCCTTTTTTAATATAATGTGAAACATAACATTAATCACATGATTAATTAGGACTTGTTATATGAAATATTGGTATTAAAAATTTTTGTAACTTTAAAAGGATAAAGGAAAAGGGTAAATATTATAAAAAAAAAAGAGAATGATCCTTGCAACTGTTGACCTCTAATTCCTACTAACATTCAAATTACACTACATTAAATAAAGAATGAGTTTTTATTTTGGAATCCCTCAGTTTGTTTTGAAAATGTGTTGCAGGAGACCACTTATGAAATGTTACATTTATGTTCTATAGGGTGAATTCAATATCGATTATTAAATTCTGAAAAGTTTGGTTCAATATTGATTATTAATTTATTATTAATGATATTGTATTTTGAAGTATAAGAAACACAAAATAAAAAAACTTGGAATGTCTTATACAAATTTTGCTGAGTGTAATTGTTTTGAAATTTCTCATTGACATTTCATTGTTGTGCATTTGAGAATTTTTATAGGTGCGAGTGTTTGGAGAAGTAAGGGTTTAAAGAGTGCTCAATGGCCTAGGATTTTTTCCTGTTTATGTAAAAATATAACATGGACAAGGCTTGTATGTAAAAATATATATTATTCTTTTTGCCTCCTCACATATAACATGTGTTGTTTGATTTTACATGGATAATTAATAATTGAGTTTTATGAGAAATCTATGCTGTATATGACTAAGGGCATTCATAATTTTTGTTAATTATTACAATAGGATAGAATAATGATATCTATTAATTTTTATTCCCTTTAATATTGTTTTTAGACTAAGAAAGTTTATGCAAGTGAAAAGACGTAAGTTAATGAATGTTGATAATTGTTAATTAATTGAACCATATAGGGATCTGGTTTCAAAGTCCGCGGAGTATTTCGTTTGACTATCTTATGTGATGCATACTGGCATTTATTTTTTCCCTAATTCAACCTAGGAGGGTATCTACATGTAATTGTTTGTGTCAAATAACATATTTTTTTTGGGGAATTAGTTAAATACAAAACCCCTTGTTCTCTCCAATATAGGTGTAATCCTAAGGCTTAAGGTATTTCTAGCACAATTTGAGTTATTGTACTATCTATTTTATGCTTGTCGTCTCTTTATACCCCCAATAAACAAATAAATTTTATGAAAAAAAAAAATTCCATGACATTGTAGTTGACATGTTTATATGATGGGGGTTTTTTATGCAGGGAACGCTCTTCCGGTACCACAGTTGTTATTGCCAAAAAGGGGAGCAACACAAACCAACAGTTGCACGTACAGATGGTATGCCACTTTGAACCATAGTTAGAAACAGAATTAGGTCATTTATACTAGTAGCCATCGCATGGGTGCGCTTTTATTTTTTGGTCTAATTGACCATGTTTATTAACATAATTAGACACTGTGTTGCAAGCTGTTGAGGTTGAGATGAAGAAAATTTCGACGACTATTGAATCAATAGACAACCGAGTTAAGGCACTTACAGCGATTATTACGCAACAATGCAAGGACATGGAAGAAATGAAGGCCAAAGTGATGGAGTTGTTGTAATCTAGCCAATGTTGAAGCTGGCACAAGGTGGATCCAAAGACCCCATACAAGACCCCTACCATATGCATAATGACAAAAGAAGATTGCATCCTTAACAAAAATAACACATGCAAGGAGTTTACCTCCTCAAAAATCCCTTACATAAGCGTAAGTTCTGGTAAGAAAGACCCAAACTACACTTCGAATGAGAGCACCTTATTCAGCATGGACAACCTAAGGTTCAGGAAAAAAAAAAAAAAGTCACACATGAGTGTAGGTAGAAAAGCGCTAAGGAAGCAAAATTAGGACAACTACGTAAGGCCTAGGGATAGTAATATGCATATTATAAACACACTTGTTTCTCCATTACGGAAAAAAAAAACAAGAAATACACACCAAGAACCACAATTATTTACATTAGCCATAAATGAGTAAGAAGTTATTCAAAGTAATAGATAACAAATGTATGTCTTGCGAAAAAGGAATGGTGTTCATCTAAGGCCCATATGGCATATACCACCGATAAAAAACTAGGCTGGATTACAATCATTTAGGGGGAATAAAGTTTCAAGTGTAAACTAATCTACTAAATAGCTTCAACTTCACTAGTTTATGTAATTGAGTATTCACACTAATGTCATATCTACCTAACAAATTGTTTACTTACTTTCAAGGAATCTCGCTTGCATTTAGAACTTCAAAACAGATGCTGCTTGTTGGGATAGAGCTACTTATGGCAACATACATCTTCGGGACAAACTAGGGCCCTAGGTAACCACAAGTCTACTTGGTATTTTCTTTTAAAATTAATAGTGAATAATACGTAGTACGTAAGTATGTCATTAATTGAATTAATATAATGTTTCGAGCAAGTTCTTGTACCAAAACAAAGTTGCAGTGGAGATAGAGCTACCCTCATGACCTTACTTCCTGTGAGACCCTGAGTAGACGATGTACAACTTACATTGACAAATGTTCTATTAGATGAATTATAACAAAAAACAAATCAATTACCAATAAATGCTTATACGTATGTGTGCAAGTCCTCATACTCATTGCCTCTATGCTTTCCACAACTCTAACATGGCCAAGTGGTTCCTACCTACTACTTGGATAGTGAACTTATCATGAATTTGGAAAAAAAAAAATATCAACATTCAATGTTATTTTGCATGACTGACCATTATACATATAGCAACATGCCCTCGACAAAATTTCAATGTCAACAGGAACTCTGAATTAGATGAGGAACACATTCATGGGAAAAATGGACCACGTGACCATGGTATGTATATGGTACTCTTTTAGAAGTAAACATATTCCATTGCTAAAACACTGCAATTGATAGCAAGAACTTTGCTTCATGATAGATCTGTGCTCCTATTTGGTGTGACAATCATTGCTTCTTCTTGATAGTGGACACAGTAACGCAGCACCTCATGTATCTAGACTTCATGAAATCAGCACAACAGTACCGCAAAAGGATTCTAGCAGTGAGGGAAGTGGTTAGAAATCATCCCTAAACTTTTCCTAATCTAATTATAAGTTTAGTTGATATGATGTCATTGTCCCCGACTAATTATTCCGTCATTCCAATATAAAATGCAGGCTGTCTTATTAGAAAAAATCTCTACTCGATGCTCCTGGTATAACGACACAAAACACCCAAGGCCATCACTCGTAGACTTATGTGTCTAGGTTCTCATGTTGTTCCAATTGTCAATTGCCTATTCAATTATATTTGCTCTGTTAGGGTTGTGTTCCTTTACCATGAGATCAATAGCACGCCTCATTCTTGTATAATCATTGAGTTTCTGCGCTTTGTATTAGACATGAGAATATGTGAATCTTGGCATAATAAAATTTTAACAAACTCTGAATTTAAGCTGACCTCTATGCTTGGATTAGTCTAGAGGTGAGACATAATTATCCATTGGGCAATGCACACACCACATTCATTTCTATGAGGTATAAAATGCAATTTAGTGACCATGTCATGGCAGTTTTGCACTTAGGTAAATTGGGATTGGTTATACAAGTAATGGAACTTTCAAAAAGTATTCATTTCAAAAGGTTCAAACATAAAATAAAATAAAATGAAATGTAAAAAAAAAAAATAGAATTAACAATGTTATATCAACATTTCATACTCATCCCACCAATGAAACAAAAAAGAGCAATGTTATACTTATATCAACATTGCAAGTCGACATCTTTCAATTGTGCACTCAAAATCAACGGTGAGAAGTGTTGATAATTTCTTCTTTTAACTTTTTTAATTGAAATGCTTAACATCCAACTGTGTGATGATGACTCATGTGTCAGGAAGGATGTACAACTAACACTTTCCAACAAAAAAAAAAAAAGAAAAGAAAGGAAAAGGAGCACCGCCTCATTTCCTTCTCATTCTCTTTAGTAGAAGCAAGGCGAAGGCAGAAGCAGCAGCATGAGGAGCTAGGTTTTTCATAAAGACATAAATAGAAGCAGAAGCCCGAAGCAAAAGGGCGAATAAGCACGAGCAGAAGCATGAAGCAGGCGAAGCAGAAGCGTGAAGCAGGCGAAGCAAAGCACAAAGTAGGAGTGGCGGAGCAGCAGCAGCTTCACCGGCGGGAGAGAAGACAATCTGATGACTGGCAGATCATATCTGATGAGGCGGCAAGGAGCAGAGGTAACCAATTTTTTCTTTTTTTTTTTCTGGCTAAATACCCAAACTGGCACATGAGAAAATCTACTTTTTGGAATAAGTATCAGCATTTATATTTAAAACATAAATATAATTATTTAATTAAATATTTAAATATAAATATTTTATTATATTCCGGTTGAACCGGTTGGACCTTTAAATCTTTGAACCAATACTCTTACCAATTCAATGCTCGGTTCGATTTTCTCTTCCTTGAGTTTTAGGATGGTGCGATATGGAGACTTCTTCACCCCACCCACACTCATTCATAAATTTAGTGTTCAAGTTTTTCTTTTCACTAAAAAAAACTTATTTTCTTTTTAATATGATGTTTTCAACCCTTTTAAGAAAACACAAAAAAGGGGGCCAAAATTACCTTCCATTAATCTTTAACTAATATTTAGACCCAATTAATTAATCACTAACTTCATCACATTAATCTGCCAACCTGTCATGCTCAGGTCCTTACACATGCTAAGTGCATGAAAGCCAGGGGAGTAATCACCCGAAATAACTCCTCTTTCTGTCTTTATCTCTCTTTTTCTTTTTTCGTATTTTAGTCTTGTTCTTTGTACTTCCTCTGTCACCCACAGCACAAAACTCTGTCCGAAAGCACTGCTTGCAAGTTCCATCCTCTTATCTGGATTGTTCGATTAGCTCTGCTTCTTCCTTGTTGCGTAGGCATCTCTCGTTTGTGAAGCTTTGTTCTCAGCCAAAAAATGGAGTCGATCTTCAACAAAAATATAAACGTTTTCATTGGATCTCTGTTCAAATCTATGGGGTGTTTGCAGTTTTGGGCAAAACAGGTTAGTTGGCTTTTCACGCTGATCTAGTGATCCTGGTAGCAAATAAATTAATATAGTTGGTTCCTAAAACTGTGCGCGCGTGCATAATGATTTTTTCTTTTTGCACTTTTTGCAAAGTTCTGACCAGGGACCGGTGTTAAAATTTGGGACAAACTGACAAAGGTGCTTAGAACTTTTGTGAGTTTTTCAAAGGGTTGGCCTGTAATGATGCCAGGCAATGACCCAGTTGAGTTTTTCTTCAATTCGATTAGTGATGTGAAAGAAGCGTTTCTGCCATTGGAAGTGGGTATTAGGAAGGCCGCAAAGGATCTTGAGCAATGCTGGGTTGGGGCCAGGAACAAGGGAAACGGGGTTCAGTTGATTGCACAGCTGAATGAACGTGGCAAGTTTCAGATTTGTGATGTGAAGAACAAGAAGGGTGGCAACGAGAAAAAGGAAGCGTTGTCAACGAGGGTAAATGGGAAGGCTTTATTGGATATGTTTTCACACGATTTAGGAAATGTGAGCATGGGTGAAGTGTTGGGTACAGCGTTGAAGGAGAAGAAGGCGGCGGCTAAAGAAGATGGGTCTCTTCCAAATTGCTTGCAGTGTGCAGTTACATGGTCTTCGCTGGTTAATGGGTTTCTTCAGGTTTTGACGGCTCCACTCAAATCAGGGAGAAAGAGATCTTACAACATGGATGTTGAAGATAAATCTTGTTCTTGCATAAAGCTCGCTGTTTTACGTGAAGTGAAGCAAAATGAATCTAAGGGTCAGTTTCTTCGAACTATTGGGGAAAAGGGGAGGGAGACAGAGAGGAAACCTGTTTCATTAGAGTGCCTGATAGGTTTTATTGATCAGTTACCTCAAACACTTTGGAGTCTGGATAAGGGAGTGCAAGAAAATGATAGTGATTTCGGGCATACTTTTCTGCAGACGCCTTCTTCATCTTGGTTTGGTTTTGTGAAAGGATTCACAGATGTTTCGGATTGGCCCAAAGTAGATGTGAATGGGTTCTTGAGGGATTTGAGATTTGCAAAGGTGGGTGGTGTGCCATCAGGTGTATTTGGACCAAGCCCTTCAATAAAAGAAGATGGAGATGGCAATGCCACTGTCAAAAACAAGGAAGACAACAGGGACAGTTTCCCTCAGAGGCTTGCCGCTGACAGACAGAGTGTTCTGCTGCCCAATGAGGAGCACACAAAGTCTAAGCTTTCGACTGTTTTGTTGACAGAATTGGTTGGGCTGCGGCTTGCATCTAAACATCATCATGACAGGAAGAAACTAATCTCTGAACAAGATTTCTTAGCATACTCAGAAGAAACTGAAGGTATGACATCTTAAACGGGGTAGATAATATAAGTTTAGGCCCATAAAGGCCATGAAAACTCGTGTTGGTTACTTGGTTTATCATTTTGAGTAAAACCTAATATCCCCTTGATTATGTTGTGGTTTTAATGTTTAAATTGTGAAATGCACTTGTTAACACGTGCTTCTACGTGTTTTGTAGCATTATCAATGTGCCTAAATGAGTAGAAATAATCTCTTTTTTCCGAACATATGGATTGGCGAGTGTAGTGTAAAGTGATATAGGACTTATGAGTGTTGTGATACCTGGAAAACATTGAGAATTTTGCTACATGTTTGTGGGGTCTATAATTCTAGCAGACATGAATGTATGTTAAATGGAAAAATATTCTTGTAGCATCGGCTTGCATGTCTTGGGCCAGTTTGGTTTGTCTTATGAGTGCCATTAGCTTTGGTGTTTTGTTGAAGAGGGATGGTAAGATGAAAAATGTGGGGAATTAAAGGTCATATGATTGGTTGCATCAGAGTCAATTATTCAAAAATCCCCGGGAACAGTTCTAGAAATAAGTTTTTGCCAGACAAGGACAGCTAGTAAGAGCCAAAAGGTTTTCTAGAGCTGGCTAATCAGTGTCCTCTATTGTTCAAGGTCATCCTTACCAAGGGCTAGAACCTCATCCTCCACCTTTGAACTCACCACATTAGTGATATGGTATGAGGTGGCCACATTGGCTTGACCATTCATACCTCTAAATCCTCCTGTGCAGCTAAGGATTTGATCCGTTTCCATGGAATTTGAATCAATTCTACTTGATGTGACCAGACTTCTTATAGTGGGAAAACCAATGACTCTTTCTGTTAAGCCTCGAAGAAGATGAACCTGACTTGGTTGTCTTGTTTGCTGCCAAAGCCGACCTGCCAGTGGGTTTGTTGTCAAGCATGACAGCTCTAGCACTTTCCTCTCTGTGAACAATGTAAAATACCTTATATAGTGAAGGCAATTTATCTTTAACCAAAGGTTCATATTTTGGTTTTAAGATGTGAATTTTTTCCTCTTAATATTCTGTTTTGAAACTGCTTATGATAGTCATGGCCATTGTTTGGATGTTGAATATAAAATTTATTAGTGTTACTTTACTGATAAGATGAAGTTGGCTTTATTTGGCTGCATTTTGTGTACGATTTGTAGGCTTAACATTTAAGCTAGTAGTGCTAGTCATAGGACGAAGACCATATACATGTTATCAAGCTTGTCCAATACCATTTCAAGTGAATTTCCGGTTAGAATCATCTTGATTCCCGACAGCTAGTAGTGCACGTCATCGTGAGCGCATATGTGGGCCTGATTTGAGGCGATTCAGACGGATTTGGAGCAAGTAGGTGACAGCGACCGGGTGGTGGTGTCGCTGGTCAAAATACTCATTGCAAAAATTTTCTGGCGGCGACAGATGGCAGCAGCTGGCAGATGGTAGAAGACAACAATAAAAGTTTGTCGGACCAATGGCACGCCAATCTTATCAACCAACTGGATTGACATGCAGCTGGAATTTTGTTCTTCACCTGTCGACAGAGGGTCTTCTTGACAATTGGGGTTTCTCTTCACGCTTGGGATACCAACTTGAAAGAGTTTTGACTAAATTGGTTGAGAGAAATTACCCTCAACACTAATATTTATATCCACAATGTACAAGAAGAATCCCAATTTAGGGATATGATAAGATAATCTTTAAGTAACTAATCTAATCCTCTAACAGATAATATACAAGATAAACCATACAAACAGAAATAATGTTGCACACTTGCCATTAGGGAGAACCTTTTGCTAGTGGTAAGAACTTTACCCTGCAAATGGTTCCATAGCTAGGTCATCGGTTGAAGTCCTTTGGGTGTCACAAAGGGTGAGATATTTGACTTTATTTTGGCAGTGATATGATTTGTGGGGTTAATATCGTGGCTCATTGCATCTATAATATGTGATATTTTTAATGCTTGATGTGGTTATAAATTTTCTTTTGAAGTAGTGTGTTGCCCTAGTTATCAGCAATGGCTTTTCACCAGGTGATAAGAGCTGGCTTCAATGCCTGATGTGAATTAACTTTTGAACTTGTGAAACATTAGCTGTATGCGTAAGTATTATTTCTTAGTTGTTTGCTACCTTTCAGCTGATTCGTTTGACATCTTTGGTCACTCAAGTTAGTTAAGATTTTTTTATTTATTTGATTGTATATGACAATCATTTATTATGGTGTCATCTGAAGTGACCGTCATTATCTTTACAGGGAAGAGGTTCTTTGAGGAGCTGGATACAGATGAGAATGGCCCTAGGTATTGTAAATATGATCATTTGAATTTTCACTTAAGATGCATATATTGAAAGTCTACCATCAATCCTTTCAATATATATATATTTGAAAACATAATTTTGGTCCTATACATGTCATTGATTTTTAATTTAGGCTATGTTTGCAAGTTTCGGGGAAAAGGAAATGAAAGGTATCAAAGAGAAATGAAGGGAAAGGGAAGGAAATGTTTTAAAAGATTTCAATTAACCTTGCTTATGAATTTAAAATTGACAAGAAAAAGGAAATGGAGAATGTATAATATGTACTTACAATTTTACCTTTTTTCAAATAAATTCAATACAGTGAATATTTTTTATAGTTAATATGCTTTATATTAATATTAATTTTAAAACTCCAGTAAATATTTTACATTTTATTCATTTAAAAATATTTTCTTTTTCACATTTTTGTTTATAATTGTACTCTTTACTTTTATAAAAATCTCTCAATTTTTTTTTATTTTCTGCCAAAAAAAAAAGGTAACCCCCCCCCCCCCCAAAAAAAAAAACCACACCATGATTGAAATTATATATATCAATGTATATATATCAACATATTTTGCCAAAAAATAAAAACCTGTATGTTGGTTTAAAGAAAAAAAAAAAAACCACATCATGATTAAAATTCAATGAGTGGAAATCATGTGCATTTGTGTTTCGTTGGTTTGGATTTGAGTTTAATTAAAAAAAAAAGTTTGGATTTAAGTTCAGTGCTCCAAAATTCTATTAATTTGAAATTCAATGATTGAAATAAGTGAATTTGCATGATTTTTTTTCTCCGTGTGTGATCTGGAATTTTGAATGTGGACTAGAGGTTTCAATGATTTGAAATTGGCGAATGTGAGTTGATTTGGAAAGATATAATCTAATAAGAATTTGTAATGAAATTAGGTGGGAACATAGTGAAAAATTGATGTGAGAATGGGAGGGAATGCAAAATTAAAATGGATTGACAAAATGGTATTTTAATTATTTTAATAAGGATAATAACGTATATTAAATTGAAATCTCTTCAAACTTCCCAATTCGGGGGAGCCATAAAATGGGGATTTTGGAGGGTTTTGTAGGGTTAATGAAAACACTCAAAAACCTTTCCCTCCTGGAAAATAAAACTTGTGAACACTGTAGAACTCCAAAAACCTCTCATTTTCCTTTATTTCCCTCCTAAATCAAATTCGCAAACACATCTGTACATGAAAAAAGTTTTTAAAATAGTCCCTACTCATGACATCTTTTGTACATAAGTCCTTATCTACCATTATAATGTCACTTATCACATAATAGTCAATTAACCAAGTGAAATAGTTACTATGTCATTTATCACATAATAGTCAATTAACAAGTGAAATAAATAGATTATAATCGATTAATCACGTCGATGACTCACTAATGAAGCTATAACTCTAGTTAACATCATTTATTTTGCTGTTTCACTTGCTTAATTGATTATCATATGACAAATAACATATTATAACATTAGGTGGGGGCCTATTTACAAAAAGGTTGTGCGTAGGAATTGTTTTAATAACATTTTCTTTATAGGGAGTAAATTCAAAATCAATGATATGAATAAGGACCAAAAATATATTTTCAGCTTTTTTCTCCCTTTTTTAAAGTGGAGGTGGGGGGAGGTGGTACTGCCATGAAATTTTGTGATTCCTTGTTACCTTTTAATGAATGATTATGTTTGGAGGCAAAAGAAAATTATAGTTTTTCCTGCTTAATTGGTAAAGCAAATAATTTTCCAAGGATGTGCTTTGCCCTGGTGATGTGATGCAATCTTACAATATCACTGGACTGCTAAGCACCATTTACTGAATCTTGTCAAAATTTTGTAGCAAGGTATTTGTTTGGGCTTATGTTGAAAGTGTTTGGTGGCTATGAAAGTAGAAGAAAGTGGGAGAAAATAGAGAGAGAGAGTTTTGACATCTGAAGTTGAACTTAAAAAATTTTCAATTGATTGAAATTGAATCATTACCAGAGATTATATATTTTAAGGATTTATTGTCTTGTAATTTAGCGATGCAGTTTGTATCCTGCAACCTATACTAGAATGTATACTAGGTAGCTCCTATTCTAGGTCTAGGTAGTTTAAACTAAAGCTAGTAACTATCGTAAACTATATCTATGAACAAATCATTGAAATCTAGATATTTCTTTGTGGTGTCACATGCACCTTTCTTAATGGTCTCAACTCACAAGAGGCTCATGGCCGAGAGGAATTACATGCTGGACGAATTGATAGAGCATTTGGTTTAAGCTCAAAAAAGAATGTGCAGTGTAGGACAAAGGTAGAATATCAAGTTGAATATGTGTTGTTGTTGTTGTTTTTTGTTTTTTTTGTTTTTCAAAGATTCAACCTGATAAATTGAAGATTTTGGCTAAGAGGTTAAATCTGAAATTGAGGCCTAGGTATTATGTACTGTTAGATGTCAAACCATTTATGTGCTTTTACCCAACGAATTAAGTTTTTGAAAGAGATATTTTATCATATGGTATCCAAGCTTTTATGACCAAGCGATCTATAGTTTAATCCATGTTGCCCCTCTTCTTCAAAATAAAAATTAAATTTCAGCACAAAGTTATACTTATGCATTGTCTATGCTTCAAGTCCAAAGGCCATTTGCTTGCGTGAGGAGGTCTATTAGGTATAAAAGCATTCATGTGCCTCTACTTAACAACTCAAGGTTTTGGAAGAGATAGTTTATGGCATGAGTCATGAACCTTAAGAAATTGGGGTAAAAGTCATTCCAATTGTTTATAAGCTGGAGTCTCAACTTAGGAATAGGGATTTCATTCATGTTTCAGATAATAAATCAATGACTAAGCTATATCCATGTTAACTAAAAGGTTATGATAAGAAGCAATGACATCATTTGATCCATATAGCCAACTCATCTAGTGGGAAAAGGCTTAACCCTTGTCTAGAATGGGCAACCACAATTCAAGCATTTCAGACTTCCTAGTGCTTTGAACTCAAATACCTTAAGCAAACTCGTAGACCAATTTCCTCATAACATCATCTCCTGTCACAATCATGTCATCCACATACACTGAAAGTGGCATGAGTCCCCATGAAGGAGATTGTTTAACATTTTGTGATTCAGTTTGTCCCTATCCCATAGCCAATGTAGCTCTAGAACATATACCAAACCATACCTCAGGATTGCTTAAGGGCATAGGAACCCGAAGTTTGATAAAGTAAGTTGAAATATTTGGAAAATTTATTTTATGATTGAAATGTACAGGAGTTCCTCCTCTTTACAGGGATTATTACAGTAGTTAAATAGCTGACAATAAGGTAATTGCTAGCCTACAATAAGGAAAGATTCTCTGGAAATAAGAAACTACCTGTATTTTCTTCTTTTTGTTATTTTCATCTTCCATTACCAGACTTGGGTGATACCATACTGTTATCAGCTCAAGAACGAAATCTACCAGTGTTATTTCATCAATTTCTGCTCTCTAATACCAGTATCTTGCCATACAAGGCCTTCTTCCATTTGTGGTTTGAATTTTTCATCTAGTTACAGATTTACTTTATCCAAATAGTTCTCCATTAATATGATAATGCAACAAGATTGAGGATAATACAGCAGTGTTGCTGTTGCAGTGAGTACTTCCCTTGTTGTCTCAACTTCTACCAGCAACTGATCGCCAATAATGCAGGAGTATTTCGTCTAAAGCTGCTAGCATTGTTGCTGTTCCACCACCAGTTGAAATTCGTGCTGGAAGTATTCTACGATCTGCATTGGCAGGTGGCCTTTCCTGTGCCTTTTCTTGTGCATTAATGCATCCGGTTGATACAATCAAGGCAAGTTCTCAAACTGATAAAATCTCTAGTTACTGATTAAGTTGATAGTTTTGTCTGCTTATATATTGGTTGCAATTCCATATCCCTTTTATAGCTTTTAATTTTGGCACCATTTATTAACGAAGGACATACTATTGTCTTGTTTGTTATTGTAGACCCAAGTACAAGCATCAACCTTGTCCTTCACTGAAATCATTTCCATGGTTCCGCGGATTGGTGCAAAGGGTTTATACAGGGGATTAATCCCTGCAATTCTTGGACAGCTTGGAGGGTTGTTTTTTAATCTCTCTCCTCTTTGTTCTCACCTTTCTCTGAAATCAAAATAAGCTGAAAAGAAAGGGAAAGCTTCATCAGCGCTTTCAGTTAACAATGATACTGTTATTTTATTTCTTATCTCATGCTATATTTTGATAATACAGTCATGGCCTGAGAACTGGAATATTTGAAGCAAGTAAATCCATATTGCTAAGTGTTGCTCCAACACTTCCAGAAATGCAGGTAATTAGGAAATATACCATTTTCTGTTATTTGCACCCTGGGTGGCTCCTCATTAAGTCGTCCTTTATGTTTCATATTCCATGCACATTCACAGAAAATAAAGTGAGTTGTCTCGTTGTCTCATTCAGCTAATTATGAAGATATACTTGTCCCATCAAATCAATCTTTCAATTTTTCCTCGCTATCTTAATCAGCAATTCAGCATGGATTAAAGCTGTTGCATTCAACTAACTAGTAAAAATAGTGATCGAGTTGAGAACATGCCAAACTAATAACAGTTGTTAGTATTGTTTTTCTTAGTTTTGCTTTTCTTGTTATCAAGGATCCCTTATGGTACATATTCCTTGTATTTCTCTTCCTCCCACTGATTTCTTTTATTAAAAAATTGAAATAATAGGCAAGCTCTTATCCGCTGGTTCTGCTTGCAAAATGCATATGGCTTAGTGTATTAGCATTTATGCAGGTAAGTTCTATGTTATCATTCTGTAGCACAATTTTGGGAACAGCGATGCGGATCCCCAGTGAGGTGGTAAAGCAGCGGCTGCAGGCGGGACTTTATGACAATATGGGTGAGGCTTTGGTTGGGACTTGGCACCAAGATGGAGTTCAGGGTTTCTTTCGTGGAACTGGGGCTACTCTTTGTCGTGAAGTTCCATTTTATGTTGCTGGCATGGGCCTATATGATGAATCTAAAAAGGTATGTGCTTTCCATGATCCAGCAAGCTTCTTGATGTCATTTGAAGGCCTTGAGTTTGTCCATGGAAATTACTTTGAAATTTATGCATAAATAAATTGTTAGAAACTGGCGTATATATTAAAGCAAATGCTGCATCTATTCACCTAAGTTTCTATTCAACCACCTCAAGATGAATAATTTTGAGCAAGCATATATAGTAACATAGTTAATCATGGGTTTTATAAACTCAGTTTATTGACTCCACTTTGTGGGTTTTAGGTATGACGGGAAGAAAAGAGATAATAAAGACTTTGAATAGTGTGAAAATATATTGAAATCATATACTATGATGTTATGTGGTGTGATACAGAAATACAAAACACAAATCCCTACTAATAATACTGGAATCCTAGTCTTAATTAAATAAAGAAACAAATCATGAAATGTGAGGAGGATTAATATACTAAATTTTTTAGGGAAAACCATGAAATACATAACAGTGTCAAGTTAAGCACAATGCTGAATAAAATGCAAATAGGCCCCAAGTTGCCCAAACACATCAATTATGGTCCAAAACCAAACAATTAAGTGCAAGGAGGATTAATTCACTATATTCCAGGGAAAATTAACATAATAAAATTCAATTATCAGTATGCGTAGATGATAAATTGCCAGATGCTCTTTACCAAATCTTTGAGAGGTTCTCAAATCAATTATGTAACACTTGGAGCATATGATATAAATGTTCCAACTTAAGGGGGAGTGATGTGAATATAGGAACTGGCAGTTGGAATAACATGATATGCAAGTATCATGGGAAATACTTCAAGCCCATTATTATTGTATTGTAAATAGGAGCAGTAAATATTATGTATATACCTTCATGAATGCTGAATGAAGTACTCGTATACCCTGTTGATATCTGGAACTGAGTATGAAATTGAAACATAGAATTGGAATTACAATTCCAGAATCTAATTCCATAGAATTAAAATACAATTAAAATGAGCTCTTCTTAATTCATAACATATATCTTATGAGTTGTTAATTCCAACACTAATTAAATATTCTTCTGCTCATTAAAGTCTACATGTTCGTTTTCTCTCATTTGTTTTCTATTATAATACAATGTTTTAGTAATCCAGACCTAAAATTTGAGATTCAAAGTCAAGAATGGAATTGAAATTAAAATTCTACATTACAATTCCAAATCCAAAATCCAAATGGCTCTTCCTCTCATTCTTTGGTTTAGTAATGCAAAGGGCTCTACCTCTCACTCTTTAGTTTCTTCGTACTAACTTAACATACAACACACACACACACACACACACAAAAGCAAAAAACTAATCTTATGTTTACCAGGAGAATTGAACTATTTTCCTTCACAGTTTACACTAATCTTTCCAAATTCCAATGATGCATTGACTCCTTTATTTCCCAATGACATGTAATTTATTTCCTGCTTTCCAATATCTAAGGCCTGTTTGGAAAGTACTTTCAGAAACTGTTTTTGATTTTAAAATAAAAGTAATAAAAAAAACTTGTTTGCCAATCTGTTCTTAACATTGTTTTTAAAATTGAAAAACAGAATGTAAGTATTAAAAACAAAAAAACAGAGAACACTTGTAACATGTTTTTGAATTCTTGTTCTTGAAAACAGTTTAAACGGGCAGTGGGAATTTTGTGATTAAGGGGTTGTTTGAAAGTGTTTTATTCTTAAATTTTTTAAAACTGTTTTAGAAAACAAGTTTAAATTCAATTTTTAAAAACAGAAAAACTTGTTTAGCAATTTAACTTTAAAAACAGTTTTATAATGATAAAATAGATAACTTGTTTGGATAATTTTTTTAAAAAATAGCTTTTAAAACTAATAAAACAAAAAACTGTTTGGCACATTACATTACTATAAATGATAAATTTTGACTATTATGTTTTATAGATATTTTCCATACATACTTAATAAATAAAGTCTTAATACAACTTTCTATTATAAAAATAGTCTTAACACAACTTAATGTCAATTTATATTTATAAATTCATTTATAAGTTATGCTTGATTTTCTTGTAGCTACATCCAATTTGCAATTTGGTCACTATATCTTGCCATTTCTCTTGCAGTTTCATCAGTCAATCTTGTTGTGTTGTCCCTATTGGAATTCACATCTACATTTACAGTATCATTCGTAGTTTCAACGTCATACGAATCCTTATCCTCTCATTCTTTCAACAATCTGTCTCGCATTCCCCACTTACGCATATAGTTATGAATTATACAACATGCTACGATAATAAGGCATTGCCTAGAAGACTTATATGGTGGCATTCGCCTCAAAATGCAAAATCTTGCTTTCAAGACTCCAAAACATCTCTCAATTGTCATTCTTAGAGAGGATTGTCTAAAATTAAATAATTCCTTAGCAACTCTAGCTTGTTGACCTTGTCCATGAAACTCTTATGCATGATATCTTTCGCCTCTGTAGGGTGGGAGAAAGCCTCCAGTACACGGATACCCAGAATCCACAGGATAATATGAACCTAAAGTAATAAATAAGTATTAACACAAATACTGACAACTTCATTAGATAACAATTAATAAATAGCAATTTAACACAATGAAAATTATGGTATCAAAAATAAATATATCACATTCGGAAGGTCAAGGAAAATTTGCATTTTGATTAGTAAATGCATCCAAAAAAACTTTTGAATCATGAGCACTGTCTTCCCAACCAGAATATACATATGTGAATAGCATATTGAAGTCACATATACACATAACATTTTGTGTGATGATTGCCTTTCTACTTCTACATGATGTTTGCTTATTGGCTGGGGCCATACACTTATGTGTGTTTCATCAATCGCGCCAATACAATTCTAATACAAACATATGATACAAACATATAAATTTATCATGATATCTTAATTTGAGAAAAGAAATAGCACCAAACATCATATGTGACGAAAGAAAAAGGATTAATCTTGAACCATGGATAATATTTTGGATATGCTCAGGCAATTATGTGGATTCTTGCTTTATGATTTCTTTACCTAAGCGACAAATTGCTCTTAAAACCATTCTTTGTTTTTCTAGAAGACTCAAAAGGTGTGTTTTTAGAAGAACAAGTAACAATGTTTTTGTTCATTATAGGACATAATGTTTTTGTTCATTATAGAAGACTCAAAAACATTGCTACTTGTTCTTCTAAAAACACACCTTTTGAGTCTTCTAAAAAAACAAAGAATGGTTTTGAGAGCAATTTGTCACTTAGGTAAAGAAATCATAAAGCAAGAATCCACAGAATTTCCTGAGCATATCCAAAATATTATCATGGTTAAAGGTTAGTCCTTTTTTTTTTTCGTCACATATGATGTTTGGTGCTATTTCTTTTCTCAAATTAAGATATTATGATAAATTTATATGTTTGTATTAGAGTTGTATTGGCGCAATTGATGGAACACACATAAGTGCATGGGCTCCAACCAATAAGCATCATGTAGAAGTAGAAAGACAGTCATCACACAAAATGTTATATATATATATGTGATTTAAATATGCTGTTCACATATGTATTAGTTGGAAAGATAGTGCTTATGATTCAAAAATTTTTCTGGATGCACTTACTAATCAAAATGTAAATTTTCCTTAGCCCTCCGAAGGTGATATATTTATATTTGATACCATAATTTTCATTATGTATTAAATTGCTCTTTATTAATTGTTATCCAACGATATTGTCAGTATTCGTGTTAATACTTGTTCATTATTTTAGGTTTATATTATTTTGTGAATTCTAGGTATCCATGTCTGGAGGCTTTCTCTCACTCTACATAGGTGAAAGATATCATGCACAAGAGTTTCATGGACGAGGTCGACAAGGTAGAACTGATAAAGAATTATTTAATTTTAGACACTCCTCTCTAAGAATGACAATTGAGAGATGTTTTGGAGTCTTGAAAGCAAGATTTCCCATTTTGAGGCGAATGCCACCATATAAGCTTTCTAGGCAATGCCTTATGGTCGTAGCATGTTATGTAATTCATAACTATGTGCGTAAATGGGGAATGCTGGACAAATTGGGAGGATAAGGATATGTCTAACATTGAGGCTACTGATGATAATGTAGATGTGAATTCCAACGGGACAACACAACAAGATTGAGTGATGAAGTTGCGAGGGAAATGGCTAGATATCATCATCAAATTGGATATGGCTAAAGAAAATCAAGCATACCTTGTAATGGATTTATAAATGTAAATTGACATCAAGTTGTGTTAAGATTATTTTTATAATAGAAAATTGTATTAAGACTTTATTTATTATGTATAGAAAATATTATCTATAAAACATAATAGTTAAAATTTATCATTTATATTGATGCAATTTGCCAAATATTTTTTTATTTTATTAATTGTAAAAAAAATTATTCAAACAGATTTTCTATTTTTTATTATTATAAAATTGTTTTGAAGTTAAATTACTAAACAAGTTTTTTTTTAAAAAAAATTGAACTTAAACTTATTTTCTAAAATAATTTTAAAAAATTTAAGAATAAAAATACTTTCAAACAACCTCGAGTTTTTTTGTTTTAATTTTAAAAATAAAAAATAGTTTTTGAAAACACCTGCCAAGCAGGCTGTAAGTTGTTTAATGTTTCATTGGTTTGGACGTATCTTCAATTCCCACCTCTGCTGACAGAAAAATAAATAAACGTCTGTGAGCTTCTAGATGTCTATTGTACTGTTACTTTCACTTACTACAGACGAGACAGCTCCGTGGACTTGCTCCTTGATATTTGTGGATCGCTTTGACTGCCTCTGGATTGCTATAGCTTGTTACATTTATTTTTAACTTTTAAAAAATTGCTTGCCAAACAGTTCTTTTATTTTATTATTTTTAAACTGATTTTTTAAAACAATGAATCAAAAAGATTTTTTGTTTTCATTATTAAAAAATTGTTTTGATGAAAATGTTATCAAAAAGATTTTGGGAAGAACCACCATTTTAGCCATCAAAAGATCAGATCATTGACAAAATAGCTCAAAAAAACTATATTTACATGTGGCTTTCTGACAGAGTGTTTGGAAACACAAGGAATTGAATTCCTTCAAGAATTGGAATTCAATTTCTTGATTTGGAACTCAAAATTAGCCAAGAATTCAAATCTCAATGGAACACGCAAAAGTAAATCAGACACAAATTGGTCTAATTTGGAGGTGGATTTGATCCGAAATTACCAACTTACCCAACCTATCTCCTTGGCTCCTCGTCCGTAAAGCCTCTGCCTTCCAGCACCGACGGCGACGCAGATGCCTTCCAGCACCAGGCGGCGACCAATCTTTAGCGCAGCGCCATCAACAATGCTTTCAACGGCGGCAGCCTTGCCTTCTCCGGCGAGAAAGCTTCCTTGTCTTCCTCTCCGACGATGCAGTCTTCTTCTCCTTCACTGAGTGACAGTGAGTTCTTTGATTCTTCTAACTTCTTTTTTTTTTTTTGGAACTAATTGTAGCAAGTTTTTTTTTTCTTCTTGTTACATTTGTTAATAAAGCTCCCTTTTATTTTGTAGACTTCGGAATTTGGAAAAAAAAAAAAATTGAAGACTGTAGAAGTGAAAAATAGCAAGAAGCCCCCAATATCAACCCGAGTCTGTGCACAGAATTGGTTTTGTTCCATTGCATTGCCAAAAGCTTTTGAATAGTCCTTGGAAGAATTCGAAAAGCTTGAGCATGGTAATGTTCTCTATTCCTGATGAAGGTTAAAATGGTAAAAATAAACAAATCAATTCATTTTTAGATAGATTCCAAATCAAGGAATTTAATTCAATTCTGTTATTTACTAACTCATTCTAAACATAAGAATTGAATTTAATTCCATTACTTAAAAACTTTCCAAACACCCTATAAAGATCCATCTTATTTGACAAATTTACCCAAATTTTAATTGGTCTCAGTTTTCACTAACAAAAGTAATTATTTCAAGGGGCTATTTTGTTAAAGAAATGATCATTTGAGGGCCAAAGTAATTGTTTTACAATGTCAATTTGGCATAACATATAAGGTTATTAAACTCTCGAATTAACTCTTAAACTCTCGAGTTGACTCTTAAACTCTTACGAGTTTTCTATCTTACCACACAAAAACGATATCTGAACTCTTGTGTTCGATAACTTTGGTAAAATGGGTTATTTTTTCAAACATATAATTTTTTGGGACTAAAGTAATGATTCTACAATGCGAACTTATGATAAAACATAAAACATAACTACTTCTATTAACAAAACATGGAGGTTAGTTGGCATTTGGGTGAAGTTGTCAAACCACGTGGATCTTTTGAGGGCCACGGGAAAATGTAGTTTCTTTTAAAGGCTATTTTGTCAGCAATGTAATCTCTTGAGGGCAAAAGAATAAAAATTCCCCCAACAGATTTTTTTGTTCTTTCATTCTTTAAAATTGTATCTACACCTTTTTAAATTGTTTTAGAAAACAAAAATGAAAATACTTCCAAACAAACCCTATAGTTCCTAATCATTTCAATTAATTTTGTCTACTATTTTACCAATAAACCAATAAAGTCATGACAGTGGCAATAGATTCCCATGGTCTAGTTATTTTAAGGGAAATTTGCAATTTATCCCCTTGAGTTGTAGGCCGTATGCACTTTAGCCCCTAAACTTTAAAAATTTGCAAATCAACCCCTTGAAATTTCACAAATGTGCTCGTGAAACGAAGTGTACTATACCCCCTGAATTTTGGAACGTGTAAATTAACCCCTTGAACTTTCGTAAATATACAACCTTATATTTTAAATTTTCTTATATTTGTGATATTTTGATAATCGTTAATGGAAAAATTAGCAAATAGGTCTATTTGCGCATTCAAAAAAGTTCAGGGGTCGAGCTACACATTTTTAAAGTTTAGAGTCTAAATTATACATAATCTGTAGTTTAGGGGATAAAGTCCAATTTTCCCTTATTTTAATTCTAAATGTGAGGCTATATATTTTTGTTATAGAAAATTTTTCGTCATTGATGTCCTCTTGTTGCAGACTTGCAGTTTGTGTAGCTAAGTAAAAAAATTTTGCATATAGATTTTGCATTTTATGACAATTTGAATTTGAATGAATTTATTGTACTTGCATATTGTCATGGCATTTGGTAACTATTACAAGCATTTAATATTTTGGGATACCGAGTGTCATGTTGGTCTTGGCATTTTTTTTAAGGCTGTTCAAAAACTACTAGGGCGGGAACTGGAGCCCTGGGAGGCAGTTGTTGTCGGAGCTATCTCTGGTGGCTTGGCTGGTGTCACCACAACGCCCTTTGATGTCATTAAAACTAGAATGATGACTACACAGGGTCAGTCTGTGTCAATGGCTGTAGTTGCCTTGTCTATATTACGCCAGGAAGGACCACTTGGCTTATATAAAGGTGCAGTTCCCAGATTCTTCTGGATTGCCCCTCTAGGTGCCATAAACTTGGCAGGTTATGAGCTAGCAAGGAAGGCCTTAAATCATCTAGCGGGTGAGCAGCTGTCTCAGAAGAGGTGACTGTGCTTCAAGTGTAGTCTCTGCACTCAGTGTTGTACACAATCCTATTGGTGTTTGGATTCTCCATCTGCCAGCATCTCTCTGCAATACACATTTTGTAAACATGTTCATTCATTTCGTACTTTGTCTCTCATTTCGAGCAGAATAATTCAAAATTATTTCATTTTGGTACCTTAATTGTTAATGCCTTTTTCTTTTCTCGGAGAGAAAAAAAAAATGCAGTTAATTTCTTCGTGGGCTGAACATATATTCAGCTTTTGGATCTTTCAACTTTGGTCTTGTATTTGGCACATTCATGTCCCATCTCTGGATTGTTTTTAACACTGTTCGTTCCTTTGCCATGTTTCAACCGCAAGCTTCTTTTATTATTATTTTTCGGTGTTTTGACTATTATTAATTTATTCAATTTACGCTTAGCAGCGGATTTTAATTCCTTAAGCTTTTAACCATTTAGGATAAGTGTTTGCTTCTGGGCGAGGGTCCAAGACTCGTAGAAAGGCCTAGAAGAGCAAGTCCTGGATTTGGATAATACAGGAACAAGAATGATGTGTTTTGTCAAACATATATATATATATGCTATCCAAATCATATATCATGTCATATTATGTTCGAAAAGCCGGTCATGCAGCATGTTCTGATTGTGCTTGAGTTCTGACGTGGTAAGTTGATGAAGCTTCATTCTTCCCTCCAATTTACTACGATTACTAATAGCAACTTGAAGACCTGAATATCATGGAGATTTGATCTGCTTGGCAATTTAGTGGAGCACAATTTTGCCTATTTAAATTTTGAATTTGACCAATGCTACGGTTAGTACATGTATAGCTTATTGCTACCCTTCCTATTAGTTCCAGAATTCTTCAAAAAGCTATTACAGCTTGATTTTTGAATGATAACAAAATAAATTTTATTAAAATATTTTGAAGAAAAAATTAATAGTTTGTTTGAGTCTTTGCAGTGCTTAACTTGAATTTTCTCATATATAGTGGCAGAGCTCAAGCCACACAAATTTTTCAAAAATTTTATACATATATTTATGTATGTGTATGATAATAAGACATACATATGTGTTACTAGTTTAAGTGTGACAAACATGGCATGACCTTGTTGTATGCTAATGGGTCCAATTTAAGGTCTATCCAAAATAAAAGTAAATAGAGGAAATAAAATAAAAGATTGGATGACCCACTAAACTTACCAACATCCAAGTCTCCATTGAATCTTCTTCTACACGCCACTTTGCCACTTTCCAAACTCCTTCCTTTAGCAGTTCAGCGTTTATCTATCCTCTCTCCCTGTAAGTTTAAAACATTCAAAAGCTAGAGTATGTGACCGTTGTGAAGTCTATCTCGCTGCTACTTGTTGGAGGAATGGACCACTTGACTTGAAAACTTTAGCAAGTGTATCTCGCTGCTACTTGTTGGAGGAATGGACCACTTGACTTGAAAACTTTAGCAAGTGCAACGTGCAAGTGTGATGTGTGCAACTGATAAACAAAGGTAAGGTTTTTTTTGTGTTCCTTATTTTTTATTGGCAAGACTGCTACGGTTATGACACATATTATGTTTTTTCACTCTTTTTAGCCAAGTAACTTGAGAAATAAATTTCAATATAAATAAAATAAAATAATTAAATTAATAATTTTTATTATTTAATCACAATTACTCTTGTCTTGTTAAATATTATGTATAATATTAGCTTGATTTCTTTACATATCTACTTATTATTAGCTAAAAGTCTATCCTTTGAAGAAAATGGAATCATCATAAAATTATAACCAAGACACATTACAAGAAGGTACTATTTTTTATTGTTTATTAATTTTTATGTTAATTACATGAGAATTGAATTTTAGTTGTAGTTGTATTGAATTTTTGTAACATATGAGAAAAAAAATTTATGTGACTTCCATCAATGAAGAATAAAAAAATGTATGTATTTTTTAAAAGAAAAACTATTGTACAAGAGGGGAGGGGGGAATATAGCTTTAACACCATCATCCCTTGTTGATTTTACTACTCCAATTATTAATGAAGAAAGTGAGAAAAAGCTTTTAAGATTCAAAGAGTCATATCTACTAAATTTGATCTTAATTCTTTAGAGCAGGATCCTGGAAAGAAACTTCAAATTCAGCAATATCCACCAAATCAAATGGATGCAATTAGGTGAGCTTATTTAAAATGTGGTCCATATAAAAAAACATCTTGAAAGTTATTCTTTGTTTGGTAAAAATGATCCAAAATGGTTTTAATATACTTGGTTTGGTATTTTTCCATTATGGCTAGAGTATTCACCTTTTGAAGATGCTGCTTATTGTTTACTTTGTTATTTATTCAGCAAAAAACATAGTGGGCATCATGGGTCAGTCATTTTTAATTTCTTCGAGATTTAGAAGTTGGAAAAAGGCTAATGATGGAAAGAATTGTGTTTTTCTCAAGCATATTGGAAATGATCCTTGCTCTCCTCATAACAATGCAATTAAAGATTGCCAAGACTTGTTGAATCAGCCTAGACATTTTCAAAATGTTATTCATGTGCAAAGCTCTAAGTATATTCAAAGGAATCATCTACGTCTCAAGTCTTCTATTGACGCAGCTCATTGGTTAACATTCAAGCTTGTGCTTCCAGAGGCCATGAGAGACTTAAAATAAAAAATTGAGGTAACTTACTTGAAATGATAAAACTCTTGGCATCTTACAAAAGTTGTGTTAGAAAATGCTCCATATAATTCTAAGTATACTTCACATCAAATTCAAAAAGAGATCTTGTATATACTTTCAAATAAGGTGAGAGAGCATATTTGTGAAGAAATTGAGGATTCAAAATTTTGTGTTGTGGTTGATGAAACTCGTGATGAATCCAAAAGAGAGCAAATGACACTTTTTTTTAAGATTTGTTGATAAAAATGGCTTCACTGTAATACCCGTTGTACACGTGTTAGTAAACAAGTTATGTACGGCCTCAAGGTTCCCCCAGGACCCACCCATGTTGTCGAGTCCGAGATTTCACTAAGTTTGGAGCCTACACCTCCTTAGAGGGCTATATAATGGAGCCACCTTCTTCGGACCAAAAGTCCTAGCAATTGCTCAGCTAAGGAAAATAAATTGAAGAGTGATTTTTAATGAATTTTAGAAAGCCTCTACATGTTTTGTTTTTAGCCCACAAGTTAAGAAAATCATAAGAATTATCGAATTTGAACTAGAAGTGAAAAATTGGATTTTCATTGGTTGGAGTTTTGATTTTTTTGATATTTTATTTGAATATAAATAAGGGGTATTTTCTTATTTACATTTATATTTTAAAGTTAATGTTTAACTTAAAATTAAGAAATATAAATAAGTGAGTATTGAGACAACCAGATGCCATGTGATAATAAAAATGCTGAAGTTGGGGATTTCTGTCATCGCTATAGCAATCCAAGATTGCTATAGCGGTCACAAGGGATAGTTTTACGTGTTCAGTGATTTGAGGACTGCTATAGCGATCATAAGTGCAAAGTGGAGGGTGGTCTCGCGTGTTTTAGTGGCTTAAGGACCTCTATAGCAATCATAAGTGCCTAGTATGTGGGAAGTAACATGTCCCGACTGCTATAGCAGTCCCCTTGAAACACGAACAGTACCAAAACAACGCTATTTCACTTATGATCCTCCCCTTTATAAAACCCTATTAGGCTGCCCTCTTTAGAAAGCAGAAATCGAAGCTTTACCTTCCAAACCCTCATTTTCTTTCATCTCTCTTATTCTCATTCAAATCTAGCTCCCCCAAATCATCAAGGTATGTTTATATTGATAGATTTTGTCTCCGTCCTTCCTATTCCTTCACATTCTTGATATGAGTATTGTTATTTCTCTCATTTTTGTCAAGTGGGAGTGCTCCCCCAATGTTGTTAGAGTTGTTTTCGTATTATCTAGAGATTTTTAAAGTTTGATCTAGAGTCTATGTTGCTCTATGGCAGTTGTTGGTACCATTCCAAGCTCTCAAGGTCAAGTTGGTAGTGCCCACATACTCCCGGCTCTAAACGGTGAGTGGGTTCAAACTCATGGTCTTATTTTTAGTCATTATAAGTATGTTTTATGCATGATGATTATTAAATATGGTATTAGAGATGAAAATATGAAAATATATATGATTTTACAAAGTCATAACTTCGAATATATAGTATGAAAATGAAATTTAGAAAACCATGAGACCATAATTGATAGATTGTATGTTATAAAAATGTTTTATGTGCTCAAGTTTTAGAGATTTATTGAAGAACATATGATTTAGGAAGTTTATTAAAATTTTCATATGCATTTTTATGGTTTTACAATGTTGCTACATTTAAGAAAAGTTTCAGAATATCAAGTTTAATTATTATGAATAGATATAGAATAGAGGATGATTTAACTTTTGAATAAATATGTTATTTAATTTTCGAGTTATTATGGTTATAAACCCTAATGTTTGAACTATGATATTAGAGATTTCAAGTATATGGAAAATATGTTCGTAAAGATACGAATTTAGAACTTCAGTTTATGGTACCAAGAGGTACAAAATTCAGTATGATTCATAGTAACTACCAAATACATATTTTGTGGGCTTGAAATCAGAATGCCTACAAGTGGTGAACCCTTGGGCTCGATTTTCATAATCATAGTTATGTTAAAGTCAGATTGTTAGAGTTATATGAGTCTAGAACTCTCAAAGTACTAAAATTTAGGGGCTCACATTTGTGAGGGATGAAGTACCCACCCTTCAGTTTTGGTTTTTGACAAACTAGTTTAGTTGGTAGAGATAAGGAAACAAATAATTAGTTAACGATTGTGAAGAGATCATTAACCTTGGTATCAAATTGTCCGTTAAAGGACAATTTTACCTCCAGCAGTTACAGAAAATGGAACTTAGGTAGGTGTCCACAGCTTGTTCGAAGGGACTAGTATGATTTTAGTAGGTGCTCTTGTCTACTAGGTGTAACGCCCCGATTTTTCTGTCAAAGTGAAAATAACTAAAATGTCCTTGAGGTCATTTTCTGCCCGGAATTCGAGGATAGCCGACTCGGCAGTCCTTGAAGAGTCAACTCAATGTTTGAAGGGGATTAGATGACTTTTGACTGGTTTCGGAAACGAAAATCTCGTTTTCTGAAGTTTCGGGTCAAAATGACCAAAATACCCCTATAGCGTTTTTACGCAGGTATAAGTGCCGTTTGAACCCAGAAACTTTCTAAAAAGTTTAAAATAATGTTTTTATGTGTTTGGGGATATCTGTTTAAGTCCCGATGGTCCCGGACAGTTTTTATGCAAAATTACGATTTTGCCCCTAGCATAGTGCTTTTGAGCTTAATGATGTAATTAAGCAAACCTAAGTAATATTAGGCTCTAATCGAAGATTAATTGATTTCCATAATTAATCTAGAGTCAAAATAATTTATCAAAGTTAATTAGAACCTAAGATTGCTTAGATTAAACTTAAATCTCTTTTTAAAACTCAAGATTCCTAGTTATGGAATCTTGAATAGTATTTCCTCTCTCTAATTTCTTAAATTAAGGAATTGTGTATACAATTGTGTATATCATAAAATGAGTTTTATTTTGCTAAATGAAGAAAGACCACTCCTTAATTATGTCTAGACATCTCTAATAATCCATTACCTCACCTAAACACTTTTTTACAAATTTCTAATCAAAAGCTTAATCAAAGATACACCTAAACACATCACTCAACCACAATTAAATGACACAAATTCCTTCACCATGGGCTGCACATGGCTGAAACCTTTCCCCCCATATTCTTCACATGTTGAATATCAAACACTCCAAGGCCATGCCGTAACCCATACCTTTGACCATGCTTACCCATGCTTTCCTCCATGCCTTGAATGACCATTAGAGAGATATTTTTCTCTCCCCCAAAGCCCTCAAAACCGTGGCCTTCCATCCTCGATTCATTCCTTCATGTTTCAAATTTCAATAAATACATGTGTTAGGAGAACTTGGTGCCATTTGCTCATTTTCTCAATCTAGTTTCAAGAGTTGTCTTAAGTTTTCTCTCTTTTCTTCAAGAACTCGAGAGTTCTTTACTTCTTCATCTTCATCATCTTCTTCAAAGAACCATTCCTTACAACCCCAAACCACCACACCACCACCATAGATCATCATTTAAACACCAAAGCTTCCTTCCTCAAACACAAAGCTCACACAAAACACATTCCTTTCCTTTCCTCTTAGCTTGGCCGAATCTTCATCTCCACCTTGGGAGGAGTTTTTCATCTCATTCTCACTTCAAAGAACCAAGCTTTCATCTTCACACTTGGTAGGGGTTTTGTTTTTCAAAAGCTTTTCTTTTTATAATGTTGTTTTTTATATGAAAGTGCTAGTCTTCTCTTGGTTCAAACTCTTTTTCTCTCTTTTTGTTTTTAGTCATGAGACTTGATTTTTGAAAGAAAAACTTGAGCTTGATGATGAGGTTTCAAGATAGTGATCTAGAGATTTGCATTTGAGAAACCTCTAAAGCTTGAAATTTATTCTTGTTCTTGTAATGTTTTGGTTTTTCTTTACTTTTCTTGCCTTTGATGGCTTCGGCCTCCTTTTCTTCCTTTTCAAAAAGTTTGTCAAAAATGTAAAATACCTCTCTATGTATTATGTTTCAAGAAATAATGTTGTTTTGATTCCTTTAGTTCATTTTGCTTGAGCTTGATGATGATGTTCAAACCATGAGGTTTCTTTGAAACCTTGGCACAAAGAACTCTAAAGCTCACTTCCCCTTGTTGTGGTATGTGTTGGGTTGAGATTTATGTTCTTTTAAAGTCTTATATGAGCTCTAGCAAAGAATAAAATGAACTTGCATCCATGTTTAAGTTTATGTTTTGCACATCATGTTTACTTTTCTTGTCATCACTAAATACCAAGAATAAAGAAATGAACTTGCATTATCATGTTTATATTTCAAGCTTTGCATTCTCATGTTTATATTTCAAGTCATCACTTAAATATTTAAGATCATAATAAGTTGCATTTTATATTTATTTTATGCGCTCACTTTACTTTATAATGAAGAATAAAATAAGTGCATATCATGGTTAAATTTATGTTCTCACCTAAAGATCCTAGAGCTCAAAGACTTGCCCATTTTATCTCAAGAGAAGTTTGGAAAATGGAGATGTTTTTATAAATGAATTTTAGTCTTGTGATGAGGATGGGCTTAGCATGAGTTTCATCTAGTCACAAGGACCATCAAACTATGTTTTAAGGATCTTCTTAAGCTTAGATGAACTTAGCATGTGATAAAAATATGTTTTTATGTTTTGAATCTCAACTATGAGCAAAATAAATTAGCTACTGCCCTTAGTTGTATTTTTATGATTTTAATGAAATAAAATGATTCCTAAAAGAGTTTTAAGGGTCTAAAAAGGTTTCAAGAGAAAACTAGTAACTTGTGTGCACTTGAAAATGTGATTTCATGAGATTTCATGACATATATGTTTTGGTTCTGCCTTGATGTTTTACTCACTGTATGATGATGATTTTATTATGTTAGAATGAGTGGTTTCATGTATATTTGATGTTAGAATTAATTTGAGAAAGTTAAGAAAAACTAGTAACTAGAAAAGATTTAAAATAAGAATTCTAAAACACTTAGATTACAAATAACACTGTTTCTGTCCAGCACCTTTATATGCAGTAATCATGTTTTGTAATTGTAAAAATATGTGTAGGAATCCCTCATAATTGGTTTAGGAATTGATCTTAGTACTTTAGGAGAAAATTGAACTTAGAAAAGGTCGAAGTTGTGACTCCTAGGTACCCATAATTGTAAAACTATAGATTCTGCACCAATGATATTTAGAATAGGTTATGATCATGATAATAGTGAGAATAATTAGTTATGAACCCAAAGGTGCATAAAAGATTAAGATCAGATGCTAGAAAGCTTAGGTTTCAAGTTTAAGACCCCAAAGGTCAAAGCATAAAACACTATAGGTTCTTTGATGCAATGATGATTGTTAATTCAAGTATGATGAGATGATGCATGTGCTATGATGAGTATTCTTATGTGATTTAAGTTTATCATGATCATAGAAATTGAATATGAGAGTATATGCATTTTAGATTCTTGTGGCATAAAGTAAATTTGAAAGAAATTAGGTATACAACAGTTATGCTGCCGAATTTCTGTCAAATTTAAAGGAATTGAGAATGTTTTTGAAAACCACAAGAGATGAGTCCTGGGTGACACCGGTTCGGCCGAGTACCCCTAGGAAATGAGTTTTTTTTTTTATATATGACATAGCACTGAGAAGTATTTCTCCCGCTCTGGTGGTGAGGAAGCAAATCCGTAAGGGTATGGTAGATGCAGCCTGCCAAAATGGATAATTCGCTATGCACTAGATGCCAGTAAAGCGTTTCAAATAAGGAAATAACCGTAACCCGCACTCCGGGATTCGATATATTAGGTGATCCTTAGAAATGATATGTTACCCCTTCTTTTGCCCCTATTAAATCTAGTAACGACTAGTTAGGATTGAGCTCATTCCTAGGCGATAAGTGAGGTAGAGTTTTGGTGGTTATGCTAAAATCGCCGGGGCTGGCATGTTGGTTGGATTTTGGCAGACACGATAAGAAGGTGGCCTTTATGAAAGAGAACTTAAGAGTTTGAACATGAGAAAGAGGTTATATGAAAGTACTATGCCTTTATGCCACATATATGATTATGTTTCTTTATGTTGTGCTCAATTGCTATGCTTTTCATGTTAATATGCATATTCATATAATTAAGACTCATACTAAAAGACACCCACTTCGGATAAATAGATTTGAGAAGTTTAAAACTAAACCTTATGCATGAACACCTTTTTCAAAATTAAAACTGAAGTGGCTGGGGACGATGACAATGACACGTGTGTTAGAGTAGGAAATCCCTACTGAGAATCTTGAATGAGTTTCTCATCCCTCTCTTTTCTTCTGTATCATCTCCAGACGAAGATAATGACGTGATCCATGATTTCTACTAAGGCATGGGCATGGGGCACAAGATGTGATTCAGATTAGAAGGATGCAACGGAAGCACGTAGATATCACTTTATATATGTGTGTGTGTGTGTGTGTATGTGTGTGTGTGTGTGTGTGTGTGTGTGTGTATTTCTTTTTGATGTGACAATGGATTTATGATAGTAGTAATTTATGTAACTATGATGTTATGACTATGTTGTGTTGTTATGTATAATGATTGTATTTTGTGGCTATGATTGATATGATTTCACTCTCTTATATATTGTGTTTGCGGGAAACGTTAGATTTTATTTTAGCACATGACTCATGCCTTATTTTCAAGTTTCAAAAAGAAAAATTTATTCGTATTTTCCACTAAGTATTTTAAAGAAAGAATGAAACTATAAGGTAATAAACTAATGATTAACTGAAATACGTTCTAAGATTATTGGGTTAAGAGTTAGGATGTTACACTAGGGACTGAGTACAATCTTTCATTTTATGATTTTACAATTTTTATTAATATATAGTTATTTATTATGTTTAGCATACTGTTTCCCGATACTCTGCCATACCCGCAGTTAAAATGATTTCATGTTTGATTATGAGTTAGAAATGGTTGTTGTGAATTTACAGAATGGCAAAAGGGTTTTTCCTAGCTAGCTATATATGTAAATATCAAATGGTTTATAATTCTTGCATGTATATTATATTATATCCTTGGATGTCTCCTGTGGGTGATAGGTGAGAGCTCACTCACTGAGTCCGTTGACTCACTCCTCTCCCTTCCTCTCATAGTTGTAGGTACCGACGTCGTCCGGTCACTGGTCCAATAGCCGCAGTTATCCCTTGGTGAACTTTACATTGCTGTAAGGCTTAGTTTAAGATTTTGTTAGTTTTAAAGGGTTCCAGTAGTTTTGCAAGCAGGATCCAAGCCAGACGTGTATTTTGATATGTTATAGTTATTTTCAGAGATTATACATTTCCCTATATGTTTTAGAGTTCAGGAATGTACTTTGAAATATAGACTATGCTTAGAGATTTATGTGACAAGTTAGTAATAATGAATTTATGACTCGATTTCAAAGCATGAAAAAAGTGTTTTAGATTTATATATGTGAATACTTTAGTTTCTTTTTAGATTTAAATATTATGTTTTAATTAGAGAAAATGATAAGGATTTGATAGAAAATTGTACTTTAAATATGATATTATACTATTTTATGCATTTAGAGAAACATGTTACTTAGAAGGCTTACGTGGGGATGGGATTCCTCATATGCTAGTCGCATTCCCAAGGCTAGTCGTGACATTCACACAAGATCGATTTTTTGATTTTGTACATGTTAGAGACACTACATCATTAACTCTTAAGAAAGAATTGTATTCTATTCTTTCTCGACATGGTCTTGATATTTCTAGTATTTGTGGTCAAGGATATGATGGTGCTAGCAATATGAGAGAAGAATGGAATGGATTACAAGCATTAATTTTGAATGATTGTCCATATGCATATTACATCCATTGTTTTGCTTATCGGTTACAACTTACATTGGTTGTTGCATCAAGGAAAGTTATTCCAGTTCATCAATTACTTTCAAAATTGACTTTTATTGTCAATAATATTTGTTCTTCTAGTAAGGATCATGATGAATTACAAGCTACAAAGATAGATGAAATTGCTCATTTGCTAGAGATCAATGAACTTGAAATTGGTAAAGGAGTAAGTCAAGTTGGCACTTTGAAACAAGTTGGGGATACTCGTTGGAGTTCTCATTTCTCTTCTATTTGTAGTTTGATCAACATGTATGGTGCAACTTGTTCTATTCTTCAAAAAATCATCACTAATGGATCAACTTATTCTCAATGAGGAGATTTTGATTGCGCTTATAGAGCTTTGATGTCATTTGAGTTTATATTGATCTTGCATTGGATGAAAGATATTATGGATATAATAAATATTCTTTTTCAAGCTTTGCAAAAACAATCTCAAGATATACTTAATGCTATGCAACTAGTTCAATCTACAAAAGCACTCATTCAAAGCTTGAAAGATGATGGTTGGGAGGATTTGTTGAAAAATGTGAAATCATTTTGTGAGCAGCATGATATTCTAATTCTTGATTTTAGTGATTATTATATTACAAGACAAGGATGCTCATGTCACCAAAAAGATCATATCATAGTTGAGCATCATTTCGGAGTAGAAATTTTTATGTTACAATAGATAAGCAATTACAAGAGTTGAATAGTATATTCAATAATCAAGTAATGGATTTGTTAACTCTGAGCTCTATTTTGATTCCAAAGGATAGTTACAAAAATTTTGACATTGACAGCATTTGCACTCTTGTTGCCAAATATTATCCTATGGACTTCACTGAACAAGAGAAGATTAACTTTCCTTTTCAACTTCGGCATTTTAGTCTTGATGCTCATCAATAGGCAGAATTAAAGAATTTATCAACCATTCAAGAATTGAACGGGAATTTATCACCCATGAAATAATGATGACAAGGTTGAGAAATAAGATGGATCATGACTTTCTTGCATATAGTATGTTTATTTACATTGAATGGGAAATTGTGGAAAGCTTCAGTTCTGAGTCTATTATTGATGATTTCAAGGCATTAAAAGAGCGGTGAGCAATGTTACAAGGTATTGTTCAATCATTCTCTTTAAAATTGGTCTATCATATTATTAGTGATTAACTTTAAAGTTCATATATATGATATGCATTTAATTTTGTATAGTTGATTTACATTTGATTTTACTTTAAATGTCTTGATCCCTCTAAAAAAATTTTTAAAGCTCCGCCACTACTCATATAAATAATACAATTCTTGATATATATTTTTCACATTATCATGATTCAACATGATAAAAACCTCATTCAAAGAGATTTAAATTCCTAAGAACATGAAAAATAGCCCAAAAAGTGAATTACAATATATAAAAAACTTAAGAAAGCAAGTTAGAGCATCATAAAGCAAGTTTGAGGTGTTCAGAAACTAGTTCGTGACTTCAAAAAGTAACATGACAAGTCATGAAAGTGTTCTCTCATGGTCAAATCGAGCACATCATCATCATCATATTCATTCGAGTTCATAATTTAAGAAGAACAACACTATCTAAAGATCATTTTTCATCTCAGAAAGAAGCTCAACACAAGTTTAAAGAGCTCGAAAAGTATAGAAGCCCATTAGAAAATTCATTAGGTCATCAGAAACTAAAAGAAAATTTGAATTTCAAAAGAATTCAAAAGCCTCAAAAAGTAATGATAATGACATATCAATTTTATACTTGAGTGTACACTATCTCCAATGTAGTCTTCACAAGAAGAGAAGTTCAGAAACCACACTCCTTTTGAAGATTTAGTTTCTGAAAGTATTATTTAGAAATTTATTACAACCATTTCTATACTACACAGCTATCTATGACACAACTCACATATGTTTATATAAGACAAATGATATGACATACAAGGATTAATCAACACATGTCAAAAGGAGAAGAAATCAAGGGATAACAATCTATTTAAATTCAAGTATAAAAGGAGAAATCCTTCAAACTGGAAGGAAATTTTGCACACAAGACTTTCAAGCATCATACTTTCTCAACTTTCTTTCATATCAATTTCAATTTCTTTAAAAGAAAAATATTCGTTTTTGTATTTTCTTAGTAAACATTCTTCTTTAGAAGATAAAAAAGAAATCTCTCAAGTAGCTTCCTAACACACTTCTGTATCTTAGGAAACTTGAATGTATTTGTTGGAGTGATAAACACCAAACTTATATTTCTTGTAATTTGATCCATTAGTGATCAGTGTGAGATTAGCTTAGAGAGAATAGGATTTAAAAATTTACTTTAAATAGAAATATCAAAAGGGCCATAAATTTCTTAATAAATGACATCTAACAAAACTCTCCTTGAAATGAATCTAAATTATTAGTAGTATATATCAATGATAATTATTGCTAAAATTTAGCAAGCTAAATTAAAGTGAATAACATATATATAATATAGAAATTGAGAAATGTGGTATTAAATAATATATATCATATATATTTAAACATTTAAATATATATATATATATATATATATATATATATATATTTAAATGCAATATATCATAATCTTATGATGAGGTATTAAAATTGTATGATAAGTTGTTGGAAAACTCTCAAATTTTAACTTCTCATTATCTTTCTCTCAACCATCAGAAAGTAACTTTAGAACTTGAAAAGGTGAAAACAGATTATGAAAATCTAAGGCTTAAAAAATAAAAATTTAAAGAAGAAAATAAATTTTTAAATGTTAAAATAAAAGCCTTAGAAACTAAAGTTTCATAAAAGGATAAGAAAGTCCACAAGAAGGTTCCTAAACTTGAAAGAACTTCAAATCTTCTCAAATATGATCTTGAGAAAATTATAAATGGGTCCAAGTTTCTGAATATGATACTTGATGCTTAGAGACCATATTTTCAAAAAACTGTGATTAGTTATAAGAAAGAAATGGATGAGAAAGTTGCTACAACTTTATCTTTGAAAGTAAAAGTTAAAATTGCTTTTGTTTTCTATTATAAGAAGGGACATCTACTTGATAAATGTCTTGTGTTAACTAAGTGGTTCAGAAAGCTAAAGCTCAAGAACTCAAGATTAGGGAAATTTGCTAATGGAGGAAAAACAAAAGTCAAAGGTATTAGAAATATTAGTAAGAATAATCTTCACCAAATTTATGATGTTCTTTTAGTTGATGACTTAGCTCACAGCCTACTAAGGGCCTGCTTAAAGCAGGGCTTTCGATTTCACAAAAACTGAAAACTGAAAACTGTTTCCAGTAAAACAAACAGGCCTTAAGCATTAGTTAATTTTGGGACCAAGGTCTTGATGTATGGTTTGAAGCTAAAGGCTATCATATGTTGAATCCTATTTTTGGATAAGTAATACTTTCCGGTAAGAGATATAATAATACTTATGTGTTATTATTGGATGACTTCGTAGATCAAGATATAAAATGCCTAGCATCCTCCATGGATGATAAGTGAGTATGACATAAGAAATTTGGACATACTCATATAAAGCTAATTTCTAAACTATCTCAGAAAGAGCTTGTTAAAGGCCTTCCTAAGATTAATTATGATAGTGAATCAACTTGTGATTTTTGTGAGAAAGATAAGCAAACCAAGGCCATTTTCCACAGTGAGAATGTGGTCTTAACCATAAGATCACTATCAGTTTTACATATGAATCTATTTGGACAAACCAAGATTTATTGCTTGGTCATTGTGGATGATTACACTATATTCACATGGGTTATATTGATAGCTTCTAAATATAAGTTTTTTGAAAGATTCAAAGCTTTTGCTAAATGTGTTATAAATGAGAAAAGGGATTCAAATTGCTTTCATTAGATTAGATCATGGAAGATAATTTGAAAACTATGTTTTTGAAAACTTTTTGTGAAAACTGACATTTCTCATAAATTCTCTTCACCTAGAACCCCTTTAACAAAATGGATAGTTAAAAGGAACAATAGAAATTTACAAGAAATGACTAAAATTGTGCTTTTAGAAAGTGGTTTGTCAAAATGTTTTTGGATAGAAGCTGTAAACGCCTCTTGCTATATTCAAAATAGAGTTTTCTAACTCTATTCGAGTCCCACTTTGGTTGTTTTGTACAGCAGTATTTAAAAAAATTATACAGACTTTTAACCTAGTTTTTCATTGAGTTTTAGCAGCTAGGATTGACACACACACACACTCTCTCTGTCTTTCTATCTCTTATTCACTATTATTCTCTCTCTATAGATTCCTTTAGTGAATTTAATTTGTTCTTGTAGATTTTGACATGAATCACTATTATCCTTTTCAGTTACTCTTTTTATTTCATTGTTATAATCCTCCAGAGATTGAGTAGTTTTCCTTATTAGTGTGAGGGTTTTCGTATAGATTGGGATGATATTTGTAACTTTTTTCCTATTGAATATATTTGTTTTCTCAATGTTTTGAATTTTCTATTCTTATAATTATTGTTGCAATTATTACAATTTTTATTGGAATATCTAAATTGGTGATTATCGTTTAGGAAAGTCCTTTGGGCACAAATTGATTGATCAATTGGTTTATATTTAAGAGAGAACATTAGAATCAACTTTCTAATTAGCAGTTAAGCTATAGCAATTGGTTCATTAAAATAAAGTAATTCCTAAAATATTGGGATCCCATTTACTAGTTATTTATATTAGTCAAATTCTATAGGTCGATTGATCACTAGTATGATTGCCAGTAAGTGATCACCAATAGCTACTAATGCGTTCAATATTTGGAATATGATAATTAATTACAATCATATGAATACCTTCCACTAGTGCTTTTGATTCTTGTTTTTCTCCAATTATTTTTAATTGTTTCAATTTAATTCTCAAAATCCCCAAATTTCCAACTTAGTAATATTGCCTCCAAGTACTGTTTTTATTTTTGTTTTCATTTTTATTTTTTCCTTAATTTAATTCCTCTAGGTTTTGATCCTTTGTTTACTGTCTTAGGTAACACAGGTAATATGAGAAATCACAATCGAACACTTAGGGACCTCATCGCTCCTGACTTTACCCAATAGCACTTGGCAATTGCATATCCTAGGCTTGTTAATGATTTTGAACTTAAAGGGTATATGGTTCATGCTTTACCCAAGTTCTATGGGCCGTTTGGAGAGGACCTACTCCAGCATTTGAAGAGGCTATGCATGGTGTGTTCTAGCATGAAACCCAATAGAGTAGTGGTGGACGATGTTAAACTCAAATAATTCCCCTTCTCCTTAGAAGGTGCTGTAGAGAATTGCTTTTTCATCTTGTTGGATGAGGCTTTGAATAACTGGACAGCGATGAAGAGACTTTTCCTTAAGAGGTATTTTCCTGTCTCTCGAGTGGCTTCCATCAGAAAGGTATCTCCAGGATGCTAGCCCAACGAGACTCCACATAAGTACTTGAGGCCTTTTAAGCTTTTCTATGTAAGCTGCTCTAATCATTAGATTCTAGAGCAACTTCTCTTCCAGTGTTTATATGAAGGTCTTATACCTATTGACAGGTGCATGATTGATGTTGCTATTGGAGGGGTGCTCCTGGATAAGACACTGGCAGAGACCTATGCTTTGATTGAGAATATGGTTATAAATTTTCAATAGTTTGGTTTCAAGATGGCCACCAGTACTAAGGGCCTTCATGAGGTGAGCCAAACAGATAATCCAATGTTGATTTAGACCTTATAGGAGCTCTCTGGGCTCATGAAGCAATTGATGCTCAGTCAGTCACCACCACCAGCTATTCCTAGGTTTGTGGCATATGCACTTCTAATGCTCAGCCCACAAATATGTGCCCACAACTACATGATGAGTCGATATAAGTAGCTGAAGCAAATTCCTTTCCAGGCAAGCCTCAATTTTAACAAAACCAAATAGGTCAATTCCTATTTGGGAATATAATTCAAGCTAGAAGAACCACCCCAATTTGAAGTGAAGAAACAATTCTCAATCCATTCTTCGTAGCAAAAGTACGAGGCACCTCATTAGAGGCAATAGACCCCCTGCATCATCTTCCTTAGATCCCACTATAAATGAGATGATGAAGCAGATGCCAAAATTGAGGCAAGAGAATGCATAACTAAGACAAGATGTGACTCAAATAAAGAATACTCAAAGTTATCTAACCATAGCTTCCCAACGTCCCTTTCAAATCGTGCCAAATCCTAGAGGAAATATCAATGCAATCACCTTGAGGCTTGTGACGAAATTCCAGAGATGGGAAGGCCTGAAAAGGACGACAAGCAAGAGAAGACCAGGCTTGGACAGGCTTTGGTTAAGCGCCATAGTGCTTAAAGAGCGCCGCATCGCTCAACAGTGACTGTCAAAGATGAAGACACCTTTCCTCCATTACCATTCCCTCAAACCCATGAAAGAAGCTGCAGTTGAATTAGATTCAACAGATTGGGAATCTGCAAATAAGGCAAGTCATGGTTGATCTTGGAGTTGATATTAATGTTGTGCCAAAATCACTCTATAGGTCCTTACATTTTGGGGAGCTCAAGCCCATCGAGTTGGCAATCCAGCTTGCTAACCGCAACATCACTAGTCTAGAAGGGGTATTAGAAGACGTCCTGGTAAAGGTAAATGAGTTTAATATTGTCTGGTGCTTTTTATGTGCTTGAGATGGAGAATGACACTGATGCCAACCAGTATAAATTAATCTTGGGTAGATCCTTTTTGAAAACTGCTAGAACCATGATTGATATTTATGTTGGCACATTATCCATAGGGTGTGGGGACTTGAAAGTCCAATCTTGTTTATCTGATGGTATGAAATTTCCCTTGATGATGCTGCAGTGCTTGGCAGTGTCATCGGAAAAAATGCACCAACTAGAGATTCTAGTGAGCACTGCGTTGATTATTTAGCATTACATCGCTCGTGCAACTAATGTGGTTTAGTGGTTTCTAACTCTGTTTTGGGTCCTGTTTTGGCTGTTTTGGAGAGTAGTATTTAAAGAATTTGTACATACTTTTAACCTAGTTTTTGACTCTAAGTTTTGGCAGCTAGGATTGATATTCTCTTTCTCTTTCTCTCTTTCTCTCTCTCTCTCTCCCCTTCCTACCTCTTCGTCTCCATTCTTCTCTCTCTAGGGATTCCTTTTGTGAATTTAATTTGTTTTTGGAGATCTTAACACGAATCACTATTATCCTCTCCAGGTACTCTTTTTATTTCATTGTTATAATCCTCTAGAGATGGATGAGTAGTTTTCGTTTCTAGTGTGAGGGTTTCTATATGGATTGAGATGATATTTGAGACCATTTTCGCTATTGAATGCATATATTTTCTCAATGTTCTAAATTTTTTATTCTTATAATTATTATTGTGATTGTTACAATTTTTATTGGAATAATTAAATTGACTATTGTTGTTTAGGGAAACCCTTTGAGCATAAATTGATTAATCAATTGGCTTATGTTTATAGGAGAACATTAGAATTAACTTTTTGATTGACGATTGCACTATAGCAATTGATACATTAAATTAATACAATTTCTAATAAATTGGGATCCTATTTACTAGTTATTTATATTGGTCAAATTTTAGAGGTCGATTGATCACTAGTATAATTGCTAGTAAGTGATTATTAATAGTCATTAATGTGTTCAATATTTGGTCTATGATAATTAATTTCAGTCCTAGAAATACCTTGCACTAGTGCTCTTGATTCTTGATTTCTTTTCCAATTATTTTTAATTGTTTTAATTTAATTCTCAAAACTCTAAAATTTCCAACTAAGTGATGTAGTCTCCTTGAGAGACAACCGAGTTGCATCCTAACTATAGTTTTGGTGCATTCGGTATTTGTACTTAATTTTACTATTTTGATTCTACTTTTAGGATATAGTGGCAACTTTAATCATGTAGCCATAGTATCTGACTTCAGTACACAAAAATAAGGTTTGTGTTAGGGCATAAAACTGTAGTTAGGAATGTCACACCTGCCTTATGGGCAACTTTCTTGTTAATAGCTACGATTAGTTGGCAAGCCGTTTCACAATGTAGATTAGTTCAAGAGTGATTATGAAGTGAGATTACTTGAATGGCTAAAATATGATTAAGATCATTGCTCTATGAATAAAGGCATGACCTGGCTTAGTAATAGAAGAACAACCGCAAGGTATTGATTAATGAGAAAGAAGTGTTATTTGTACTCACAACTTGTGGGACACGGTGCTGACACACTTTCATTTACCCTTGAATGGGATGTGAATCCCACTTGGTTTGAGTTCCACATCTCATCCAAGGGTATATGGGAGTGTGTCAGCATAATCTCTCGCATATTGTGATACAAATAACACTACTAATTAGTTGAGCCCATATTGCTCGCCAAAAAATGAAGTAAAATTGATCTTTGACATTTCATTTCACATGATATAACAAAATCAATACCGACAACTCTTCATCATTTCTTGGCTTATTTAAATCAATAATGTGGTTTGAAGCCTTAATGCTTTATTGGCTTAATTAAATAAATCATAAGGTTTGAAGTCATCATCATTTTAAAATAACCTTGTTAATGATTGTATTTTTTCCTTTGTTAAATTCCTTTTTAGTTGTTGGTGCTCCAAGTTAATGAAATATTTAAACCATAGGTATCACAAGATTGACTTCATGGCATTGTTATTCTCTGAAGTATAGTTTTCAAAACAGGACTGGTGATCGACTCGATCAAGGTATTGGGTCACTGTGTCATTGGTTTAATCGATGAGTTACTAGTTAAACCGGTTGAACTGATTTTAATTAAATCAATATATAAAAATACAATATAGCACGACTATATATATATATATATATATATATATATATATATATATATATATATATATATATATATATATATATATATATATATATATATATATATATCTGTGTGTGTGTGTGTGTGGGTTTGATTCCCATGTTTAAAATTTTAGAATTAATTTCTGGAATTTCCTTGCCTTAAAAACCGATCCGATTTAGCAGCTCGGTTCAAGCCAAACTCGGTCAGTTCAACCCGAGTCAAATCGGGTTTGATTGGGTCGAATGCAAAACCAGTTCAATAAGAGAATCAGATCGGTCAGGTGGCTGGTTCACTGATTTTTCGATTAAACAAGCCAGTTTGGTCTGATTTTTGATACTATGCTTTGAAGTGAATACTCATGCTGATGATTTGTATCTAAAAAAAATACATTTTTCTTAGCAGAGCCTTTCAAGGGAAGCACATAGTTATAGAGTTGTTGTGCATAAAATGGGTCAGGCTAGGTTCTTTTTTATGCCTATTCTTGCTCTATATATATATATATTCTGATCAACCGTTGATTGTGCATTGTTGTTGTGCATAAAATGGCTCATGAAATTTTTTTTACCTGTATTACTAGAAATTTGAAAAGTATGATAAAGTTATAGTTTTATGGTTGGAAATTAGGTTGGTAATGAACTAGAACATTTTGTATTACATACTTTTAGTGAGAAAATGATAATTCTCCTCATAAAGTGTAAGACATTGTGTCACTCACATATCATCAATTATTGAATAAAGCGTGAACTCTATTAAAATGAGATGTGAATTACGATGTAACACATTATATGAATACAAATAACTCTACTCGTTCTTAATAGCCATTTCTAAGAGCATCAGCTAAACTGTTTGCTTGGGAAGGACAAACAAGAAACGTTTGAGGACTAACAGTAACATGATGTCGCGATTATTGTGATTCACCTCTTTTCCAGTATGGCTGAGTCCACCTCAACTCTGTCAACTTCAAACAATGCCGGCACTGTTGCTGGTTCATCTTGTTTCCGACGCACGGTTACTTATGCTTCGCTTCATTCTTACCACGTCATTTTTTCCTCCCTTTTCCCCTCCTCATTTGTTCGTAGTTCTGATGCTTTGTCTTCTCCTCTGCAAAGGTCTGCTTGTACGATTGGTGGCTGATTAAAGCTGAAAGTGACTTCGAAGGAAAGTGGTTGGCCGTCTCAGGCATTACATCAGAAAAGTAAGACCTTGCTTTTGCCACATTAGGGTTTTCAAGACCATGCTTTCTTGTTTTTATGCCTTTTGATTTTGCCAATTTTGATTTAGCGTAATGTCTTCCTTGAAATGCATCATCATTCCGTAATTGCATAGCTTGATTCTGTGATTCAGGGAAAAAGCAATTCGAGTGTTTGTCTCTGCTCCTGTTACCAAAAGATACGATATGCTTTCTCTGGAGACTGCAGATGGGATATACATAATGATCAGAGGTTTCATCAACGAGCAGCGCACACTTGAACATGGTTTCCCTGCTGAGGTTTGCACCTGTTGGTGTTTTTCTTTTTTCACTTGCCTTTTCTATTTGATAAATTACGTTTGCTAATTGGTTCTTTGTATGGGGTATTACTTCCCAACTTGACAGGGGAGCATTAGGCAGCTAATGTAGTTCGTTAGTTAGTTATAAATACTTTCAGTTAGTTAGATGTCACAGACAAACAACAGCACCATCGTTGCTGACAGATTTTGTGTATATATATATTGAGCATAACTTAATGAAATAATTCATTCTCCATTTCAATGTGGTGGGAACTGGATATACACACTAGTATGGCCTTAAGCATCAATTATCTATAGCCTGTTTTTGAGAATACCTCATAATTTAATTTTGATGCTGTAAAGAAGATGTACACTTGCATCTACCCCGTGAATTGCCGCATCATTTAATAAGTTTAACCCTTCATGTGATTGTTAACTTCTTAGATGACGAGTTAACATGAGATTGAATGATGGGGTAAGTTTTGCACTATCAAAATTAGACTCTAATGGTGATTGTCAAATGTTCAATGATGTAGAACTTGTATGTTATTTCAATTTGATTTTTTTACTCCTGTTTTCTGCAAGGAACCCATTAGTAAGTAGTTAGTTAGGGTATTAGTTGACTATAAATAAAGTGGAGATAGGTGTCTTTTGTCATTTGTATGCGAGTCTTAGACTTTGGGAGAGTTGAGGAGGGGACTCTAGAATTTCTTGTCTATCTTGCAATAGTTCTAAGTTTTGTGGCACATTTTTATCAACCCCATAGCAATACAGTTTCTTTGTTAATTCTCTCTATCTGATTCCCAGTGTTTCTTTTCAATGTTGCTAGGTTTTCAATAATTTCATATTTGGCTTTCCTCCAAACTGGGAAAGCTTTGTTGTAGATTGGTTCAGGCATGAAGCAAGTACTGGCATTGATTTGGGTAGTGCTGTTCCTGAGAAAGTATCACCAATTGATTCAGAGGTCTTATCTGATGGTAAATATTTAGATGATGGTTTTGAATGATTTGCATGTATTATTATTTGTATTGCCATTTCTTATAGTTGTTTGATATTTTATCATTTCCTTTCTCTAGAGTCTGTATATCCAACTTGATCTTTCAATTGTTGTTGGAGGTGTTGAAAAATCTATTCCAACTTCTTTGAAATCCCCTGTAGTGGCCTTGGGAGCTCACAGGAAGCCATTACCCATGGAGGAATGCCATGCGTCTAGGGAGACGACGGGTGGGGTTAATGTTGTTCTTGGTAGTGCCAGCAATAGGCGTAGTACGAGGCTGCATAACATGAAGGTCTGTCAGCAGAAGATGCCTGCTTCTGAAGTTGCTCAGAATCATCCAGGTAAAAAGCAGCACTATTCCTCTAGGGCCTTGGAGAATCCTGATGGAGAGGGACTGGAATGTCTAATGGCACCTATTCAATCACAATCACTGAGACAAGTAAACACACCGTCTAACAAGTTCATTAAAAACTCATCAGCAATTGATCCAGAGGTCTTATCTGATGGTAAATATTTAGATGATGCTTCTGAATGATTTGCATATATGATTATTTGTATTAACTCATCTTGTTGTTGTTTGATATTTTATCATATCTGTTCTCTAGAGTCTCTATATCCAACTTGATGTTTTAATTGGTGTTGGAGGTATAGAAAAATCTATTCCAATTTCTTTGAAATCCCTTGAAGAGGCTTTGGGAGCTCACGAGAGGTCATTCCCTGCAGAGGAATGCCATGCGTCTAAGGAAACAACTGGTGGGCATAATGTTGCTCTTGGTAGTGGCAGCAACAGACGTAGTATGAGGCTGCATAATGTCAAAGTCTGTCAGCAGAAGAAGGCTGCTTCTGAAGCTGCTCACAAGCATCTGGGTAAAGAGCAACACCCTCCTTCCTCTGGTGCCTTGGAGAATCCTGATGGAGAGGGACTGGAAACTCTCATGGCACCCATTCAATCACAATCACTGAGACAAGTAAATACACCATCTAACAAGCTCATTAAAAACTCTTCATCAGCAATTGATCAAAAGGTCTTATCAGATGGTAAATATTTACATGATGCTTTTGAATGATTTGCTTGTATGATTATTTGTATTAACAGGTCTTTATTTGTTTGATATTTGATCACCTCCTTTCTCTTGAGTCTCTATATCCAACTTGATGTTTTAATTGTTGCGGGAGGTGTAGAAAACTCGATTCCAACTTGTTTGAAATTCCCAGAAGAGGCCTTGGGAGCTCACAAGAGGGCACTCCCTGCAGAGGAATGCCATGTGTCTAAGGAGACAACCAGTGGGGATAATGTTGCTCTTGGTAGTGGAAGCAACAGACGTAGTATGAGGCTGCATAACGTCAAAGTCTGTCAGCAGAAGAAGCTTGCTTCTGAAGTTGCTCATAAGCATCCAGGTAAAGAGCAACACTCTTCCTCTGGGGCCTTGGAGAATCCTGATGGAGAGGGACTGGAAAGTCTCATGGCACCTGTTCTTTCACAATCACCAAGAGAAGTAAATACACCTTCTAGCAAGCTCATCAAAAACTCTTCATCAGCAATTGATCCAAAGGTCTTATTTGATGGTAAATGTTTACATGATGCTTCTGAATGATTCGCATGTTTGATTATGTGCATCCTAACAGATGAATTGTATTAGCAGGCCTTATAGTTGCTTGATAGTTTATCATTTCCTTTCTTTAAAGTCTCTATATACAACTTGATGTTTTAATTGTTGTTTGAGGTGTAGCAAAATCTATTCCAACTTCTTCGAAATCCCCAAAACAGGCCATGGGAGCTAATGAGAAGCCATTCCCAACAGAGGAATATCATGCGTCTAAGGAGACAACGGGTGGGGTTAATGTTGCCCTTGGTAGTGGCAGCAAAAGACGTAGTAAACGGCTACATAACATCAAAGTCTGTCAGCTGAAGATGCCTGCCTCTGAAGTTACTTGGAAGCATCTAGGTGAAGAGCAGCACTCTTCCTCTGGGTCCTTGGAGATTCTTGATGGAGAGGGACTGAAAAGTCCCATGACACCCATTCAATCACAATCACAATCACCAGCACAAGTGAATACACAGTCTAGGAAGCTCCTTAAAAACTCTGCATCAAGAGTGTCTAGACCTTTCTCTGCAGAGGATGAAGGCTCTTCTAAGAAACAGAAAGTGACAGTTGAAACAAAAGTGATTACACGTAAAAGAAAAAGGGCTAGATCTGCTTGTGCTGTTAAATATACGCAAGAAAGGGACGTAGATCCCTTGATCAAGGGAGGCAAAGAGAAAATATCCTCAGTTTCTCCACTGTCATTGAGCTTCAGAAAATCCAGATCTGGTAAATTTTCCTTCATTGCCTATGCATAAAAACTACATCTTATTAGGCTTACTGTTATTAAATGTACTTATCTACTTTTCATGCACTCTATCCAAGTTATCCAGCATTCAAAACTCAATGCTAAAATTAGCTTTTTATTTGAAAAGTAGAGTCACTGCATTTACATAAAACTTGCTCCTTAAAGATTGGGTTATGTTGCAGGAAGGTTACTTCTACCGCCCTTAGAGTTTTGGCGTAATCAGATAGCAATTTACAATGCGGTATGTGGTTTCTTTGGATGATTGTTCAGATTTTACTAAGCTTCCATTGGTATTCATCCTGCACATTATACATTGTGTACATTGAACATGTCTTCCCCCCCCCCCCCCCCCCCTCTCAACCAAAAACAAAAATTCCTCTCCTATTTAGCAAATGCATGTTTTTGGTTTTCTTTATGGGTGGGATAGGGTAGAGGTTGTATATCTAGTATCTATCTTTCAACTGTTTCATTTTATGTCATCATCCAGGACCATGAGGTTACAGAAATTCAGGAAGGTGCCTCTGTGGTTTCACCATTTAAAGGTTCTTTGCCATCAAATAGCCGGTACTTGTTTTGTTGTGGAACAATATTTTCCATTTAAATTGTAGAATTTTTCTTGTGTGGAGGCCATTTTCCTTGGTTTAGGTAAAGGTGCACACTTGATGGCTTAATACTTTATTGTTACATTTTTTGAATTGTCCTACTCCTATTATGTTGCCTGAGCTTTGTATGATTATATGCTGTAGCCTCATGGTGTTTGTAGGAAGTGGGGGTCAATCTGAGGAAAAGCTAAGGCATTAGAGAACTAAGACTTGAAAGCTTATTGATTTGAAGCAAATTGCAAAATGCCTTGGACATGTTTTAGAAGAGGGGTTGGAATATAATTGAAAATTTTGGGGTCTTTTAATGAAACCCAGCTGCATGACTTTTGTTTATCTTTGGAAATTTTTAACTGGGTGTGCGGTACAAAAAGATACCTGAGGGTTATTGATGGTAGCTTGTGCAGTCTCACACAATTGAACCAAATAAACAACATCAATAACATTGGAAACAAAAACATTATTGAACTGAGCATATGAGAACAAGCATTCATGGACCAAGTCCTGTATAAATTAAAAGCTTCATGAATGGAGAGATATGGGGTGCGGGCATCTTAGAAAGGAGGATTTCAGAGGAGAAAGAAACAGTCCGGACAAATGACAATGCCTACATTCTTTACTCTTCCACTTGCAAATAAAGAACTATAAGAATGTTGCTGAAAATACCTCTTCTTTCACTCATAGAGCATGTGAAATTAACTGCAGGTCCTATTTATGAAAATGAAATTATTAAATACTTAACCTATTCCCTGACACATGATTATCCATGCTTGTTCTATCATATTTCCTATGTTAGTCAGTCATTCAATATTCAACACTTATTTCATGTTCTATCATGTTTTTATTTGGCCTGCCATGTATACATCAGTTGCAAATAATTGCCTTCTCATAAGCCGAAGCATCTTCCTTTGTCACATTACCTCCCCCATGGAAAAAGATGTTGTCATCATGGTCTGTCAGTTTGCAGCACCAGCAGTGACTCCAGCCATTTGTACCTTGTAGCTAAACGGAGTGCATGCTGTTTGAATAGTTGAGACTTCTCTGTACTGCCTTACAAAAAACTTCCTCATAATCGACGAGTAACATGTCTTAGTTTTGTTACCGTATTCCTTATCAAACTAACAGAACTCATAAACCACTTCATCCCTAGGTAAATTGTGATTCATGGAAATAGCAACTTGAGATGTGTTACACATTGGGATCTCAAAGAAGAAATGAATGGAAACTGATATCCATTATTTATGGAATCCTTGGCAACTCACCAAGAACCTTAACTGAGATATAAGAATGCTCTACACTAGAGTGAATTCTAGAGCCCTTTATGTCTCCCAAGAATGACAAATTGACCGAGAGACTCCTAACTTACTTCCCTTTATTCATAGAAAACTGACTGACTGTGTATTAACTAATGGTTTCCTAACACCACTCCCCCCAAGATATCGACCTTATCCTCAAGGTGGTGGTAGAAAAAGAAAATTACATTAGAAATCCACTAGGGTCCCATTGCTTAAAAAAATAGAGGGATGAGTCTTTTCTTTACTCACAGGCTCAAAACAAGAAAAGTAAAACTATAATTCTTATAATTCTTTTTACCAGGAACCCAAATTAATTGCTGCACTAATGTTGAATTCAGCCCATTGCTCCAAACTTAGTATGACTCTGTCTTTTGTTATTTCAACTGCTGAACCTGCTTGGGTTGGACCCATTAATTTTAGACAAGAGCCCCTTTCCAGTTCTGCTCCTACTATTGAAATGGCTTGGGCTTGGTTCCACAAGTTGGAAGCTGACCACCCATGGGTCAATGCCATCTTTGTCCTAGCCGTCTCCACCTTGATCTTCGCTCCTGGACTACTGTGAAGGAACGATGCTGCAGCCACAGGAAACAATACGCTAGTCGCTTCACTCATTGTCGGAATTGTCATCTAGTAAACTCCTCCAGCCGCTACACAGGACCTGCTTCTAAGGTCATTTGCTCCTGACCTTAAGTATCTTCGTTCTCTACCCGTGACCTTGACCATCCGCTTTGCAGGAATTCATCACATTTCCCTTCCCGTTGTAACGATTGGCAATGCTTCCGAAAAAAGCAACCTTCAAGGCCCACAGCTTCTCCTTTACCCATAATCCCCTTTTGAAGTTCTTTGAATCTTGACTCCAAAGTGCACCCATTGTACATGTCATTGCTATGGTGATAACCACCACTCCCCTTTGTCTTTATCTCCTCAGATTTCCTTGTGATGCCCTTTTACAAAAGTGATTTTTGCTCCTTCCCCTTGTTGGGTTCAGCTGCCTTTGGCCCCTCGTTAGCCATCATCCCATTGCTTGCCTCCCTCTTTCTTGCCCTGTTTTCTTAATCTTGAATTGAGGTTTCAAGAATAACTTGCTTCTCTCTCTCTCTCTCTCTATCTCTCTCTCTCTTCTGAGACTTCTTTGGGTTTCCAGTTGTACTTCTTCTACTTCCTCAACAAATTCCCTTAGAAATTGCCACCATTTCCCAGTTGGGTTATCTATTTTCCAGCAGATGTACCACTAGTAATGTCGTCCTTCAGTGTAGCTCCTACCTCTTCTAAACTGTGTGCTTCCAGTGCCTCAAGTTCAAGTCTCTCACGCTCAAAAATAATGTCTAACACTTCCCATTCCTAGGCTAGGGCATTAACTCCGTCAAACACTGGGAGCACCTCCATTATTCTATCGATGCCCTGAAAGGCACTGGTATCTCATAGAAGAAATGAATGGAAGCTGATTTCTATTATTCATGTAATCCTTGATAACTCACCAAGAACCCTAACCGAGATACAAGAACTCTGCACTTGAGGGAATTCTAGAGCCCTTATTCTCTCCCAAGAATGACTAAATGACACAAAGACTCCTATCTAATTCTTACTTTCCTTTTATTCATACCCAACTAACCAACCAACCATTAACTGATGGGTTCCTAATAAGATGATAGAAAGAAGACGCTACGTTTTATTTTCAAGACAAATTTCAAGTTGTGGATTTTTCTGTTGTTGACTTAATTGAATTATGAATGGAAGAACCATCATTTTAGCTCTTGAAAGATCTTTTCACTGACAAAATAGTTCCTAAAAGAAATTATATTCACCTACGACCCTCCAACGATCTATCCCATTTGACAAATTCATCCAAACGTCAAATAGTCTTTGTTTTTGTCAAAGATGATCTTTTGAGGCCTAAAATGGTCATTCTACAATTTCAACTTGATGAAAAATGGGCTATTTTTTTCAAAGATATGCTATTTTGGGACTAAAGTAGTGATTCTACGATGCGAACTTAGCATAAAACATAAAACGTAATAACTTTTGTTAACAAAAATAGAGGTCAATTGACCTCTGGGTGAATTTGTAAAACGAGGTGGATTTTTTGAGGACTACGGATAAATATCATTTCTTTTGAGGGCTATTTTGTCAATGACATAATCTTTCGTGGACCAAAATGGTAGTTCTCCCATTATGAATCCTCTTACCAGTAAACTTCACTTCTTCATTCACAGCAAAAATGCCACTTATTTGTTTTTTGTTAGGTCAACTTTCTTATCTAAATAAACTATCCTTGGAGATGCATTAGCAGTCAACTGATGCTTTCATCAAATGCTTCAGCTTTGTATATTATCATCCTTTGGACTGCTTAAACAGCATTAGCTCTTTCTTTACAAATATATCTCCAAAGAAACCTCGGATTGGCTTTTTTATCTGTCTAATTCATTTGTTCATTGTTGTGGCAAAAAAAAAAAAAAAAACTAATAATTCTAGATTGCGTGGGTTTATTTCATCAGCAGAGATAGACATACTCGATCAAGTTTAGTCAGTCTATTTACTTTCCTCTATTATCTTCACCAAAAATCATTAAACTCTGTAGGTGTTGCAGTACTTATCATTGTTGTCTGAAACTTCTTGTAGTCTGATTTATTGCTTATGTAATGTTGCAATTTAGATGCTTCATGTGTCACAAAAGTTAGAAGAAAATGATGGTTGCTGTTACCTAAATCTTCTTCACTCAGTTGTGGTCACCTTCTTTCTTGCCCCTTGTCCTCCTATTTTGCACTTATCCAATCAGCAAGGAAGCTAAAACCACAGTATCTGTCATTATACCAGCAATTGCAACAAAATTTGTTGCAGAGTTCTTGTTACAATTTTTCAATGTTGGTACACATTCCCTTGTTTACATGCACTCAAACATTTGATTCTTTGAAGAAAGGGGAAAATAAAAGTAACAAGGCACTTATGTAATGGAGGGAGGCTTCCTCGTTCATCCCTTGATTATGTAAATGACAAAATCAATTTCCTAGTTCTCTTGGTTCTGCTGCTTGTTTGTGATCATTGTAATCAATTTGATTATGGTAGTGAGAAAAGAGTTCCATTACATACCCTAAAACCTTCAGCAATAAGCCTAAGCCCACAAGAATTGCTGCACACCTAGTATAGAGTACCTTGTGCTGGACATGAACCATCAACTAACAATTGGTCATTGCCGTTGTAGTGGTACATCATGCACCAATAAAACCATCTACCAATGTGGAGGAACATGGGAATGAAACTATCGACTCACGCATTATCTTTGGGTTGCTGTGTCAATTAGTTGCAAGTTGTCACCAATTCTAATTACAATTATCTTTAGCTGAGAAATTTTCATTGATAACTAGTGGAACTGATTATATTTTATCTTGATAAATACTGGTCTAGAAACATGCACTCGTCTCTCATGGTATTGGGGGAGCGCAAGTTTGGGTGGCACCAAGGTAGCTGGGATTGCAATCTAACTCGTAGGATTGTGTGATCCCACGCTTCTACCACATAGCAGCTATCTCGATCCCACATCGAGCTCGCCTTCTCCGCCACGCAATGAGATCGCCGAGCAAGATCGTAGGATCGCTTGAACCATGCGAATCTGGCACTCTGGCCGATCCCAGCTGAGCTTGGCCAAATGCGGCCCAAAAACCCGGCCCATTCTCAGTCCCAATTAGAACCCTAAGTGAGTAACTCTCAGATTTGTCCCTTTCTCACTTAGTCACTCTTGATCTGTCCCCCTTTCACTCTCTTTGATCTACGACGGTCCCTCCGTTATACCGCACCGCCGCTCTTTAGTTTTATACGCTTCCCCGGTAGCGTTCTTTGTATTCTTTGCTCGTCAGAGTCTCCCTTTCTCTTTTCTCTGTCTGCTTCTACTTCTGCCTTGAGATTGCGGGCTCTCCCTTGCTTCTTAGTTGGCTTAGAGCTCACAAACAAGGTGAGCTCTACACTTTTCTTTTGCTTGGTTTTTTTTTTCCTTCCAAAATGCATGCTTTTTGCTCCCTTTCTCTAGAATGCAAGCTTCTCATTTTAATCTTTTGATTGGGAGTATTTTTGTGTTGGATTTTGTATTAGGTATTGTTTGGGTGGGAGAAAATGTCATCACATAATGCTGGGGTAGGGGGCAATGGAAAATTCTGGTGGAGGGGGCAATGGAGGTTTTGGTTATACTCCTCTGTCTAAAAATGGGAGTTTTGCTGGGAATGCTTTGGTTAGAGGAAAAAAATTCATAAGAATGCACCTGCAAATAGACGTGATATAGGTTAGAATCATGGAATTTCTATTGATGGAAATACTAGAAAAATCAAATGTAAATACTTTCTTAAGGAGATTAGAGGGGGTTTTATAGATTAAAACATCATTTGGTTGGAACCCAAAAAGATGTGGGAGCATGTAATGCTATTAGTGATGAGATAAGAAAACAAATGTGGGATATTGTGGTTGGTTTACAAAAAAATTTGATCATGAAAACAAGGAGTAATGAGGAAGCACTAGCAGAAAATAATGATGGACAAAGTGATGATTCTTCAGTGGTGAGAAAAGGAAGGGAAAAGAAGTAGAGACTCGTGCAAGCCTGTTCAAGAATAGAGGAATTAGCACAGGCACAATTAACACTATATTTAAGAACTTAAGGGAGGAAGCATGTAATGAAATTGCTTCATTACATGGAATAGGATTCAAACCACCTTTTTACACTAAGTTAAGACTCAAATATTTGAAGAAAAAGGTAGACTCAACTATGGAGATGTTAGAGGAACATAGAGCTCATTGGAAGAAAACAGTTTACACAATTATGATAGATGGTTGGACAGATAAGAGGAGAACTATATTAGATTTTCTAGTGAATAGTCCTAAGGGGACTGTTATCTTAAAGTCTATTGATGCTTCACATATTTACAAAATAGCTGATAAAATATTTAAGATGATAGATGGTGTTGTTGAGGAGGTGGGTGAGGAGAATGTTGTGCAAGTTGTGACAGATAATGCAGCAAACTACAAAGCTGTAGGATAGATGTTGATGTAAAAGAGGAAGAAGCTTTACTGGACACCTTGTGCAGCTCATTGCATTGATTTGATGTTGGAGGATTTTGAGAAAAGTTGCAGCTTCATAAAGAGACAATTACCAAGGGAAGAAAAATTATTACTTACATCTATTCAAGGACTTATCTTATTTCCCTATTACAATACCATGCCAAAGGAAAAGATTTGGTGCGATCAGACATGACTCGTTTTGCCACGTTCTACCTCACTTTGGGTAGCCTTAATGAGGAAAAGAGTGCATTGATAAGAATGTTTACTTCGGATGAATGGAAATCAAATAATTGTTCTAAGACAAGGGATGAGAAGTTTATTGAAGCTGTTGTTTTAGATAAACTATTTTGGAGGGACATTGTCCTTTGCCTTAGGGGTGCTTATCCTCTTATTCATGTGCTGTATTTAGTGGATTTAGATGAGATGCTAGCAATGGGATACATTTATGAGGAAATGGATCATGCTAAGGAGAAAATACAAAATGTTTTTCAAGGTGTTGAAAAGAGGTAAACAATTTAATTTGTCATTCTGACGTAATGTAGTTTAGCTTAATTACTTTAGTGGTTTATTCAATTTTTCTATTCTATAGTTATATGCCTTTATGGGAGATCATTGATGTAAGATGGGATAGCCAACTCCAGAGGCCATTGCATGCTATAGGTTACTACCTTAACCCACATTTACATTATAGTCCTACATTTAAGAGTGATTATGAAGTTAAGAGAGGACTATATGATTGTTTGGAGAGAATTGTGTGGGATAAAGTTGAAATTACCAAGTGTGATGCTCAACTTGAAGATTTCAAGAGTCGAGCTAAGTTTTTTGGTAGGGAAGTAGCCAAGGCTTCCCTAAATACCAAAACTCCAGCACAATTGTGGGATTCTTATGGGAGATGAGCATCCCGAGTTTCAAAGGTTTGTGACTTGTGTGTTGAGCTTGACATGCAGTTCGTCGGGATAGTGAGCGTAATTGGAGTGCCTTTGAAATGGTAAATATTTTTAGTTTTAACCCATAACTATGATTTGTATATATTTTACTTTTAGAATATTAGAGTTAGTTGCCAATTACTATGGGTTGATTGCTATTACATTTGTTTAGGTTCACACAGAGGAGAAATCATTTGAAGTAAAACACTACGAATGATGTTTTTGTGAGGACCAATTCAAGATTGTCTAAGAAGAAGCAATAAAGAAATCCTATAATAACCTTGATGATTTGAACTCCGATGAAGAATGGATTGTGGAAAAATGAGGATGTATTGGAAAGCTTAGAGGATTTGGATATCCCAGATGATTTTAACTTGGCTATTGGAGAAGGTGGTGATAGAGTTGGTGGCCCTTTGGATGATTTGGAGATTCTTCCTCTAGATGAGGATGGCTTTGATGAGCTTCTTCGGGGAGATGGCAATGAATATGTCTGGGACCAGATAGCAGATGATGAATATGATGACCATAACCTTGATGATTTGCTTTAGATGAGATTATATTAGTTTGGTTGTTTTCTTTAATGTTTTTGGTTTATAAGATATCAAAAACTTGTAGATTTATTGCACTTTATGCTATATGGATTATGAGTGTATGACTTATGACTCTTGGATTATTTGCATTTTAAATTGAAGTATATTAGTTGTGGCTATTTTTGCTTATATATATATATGTTAGTTCTAGTAGGATCTGGTAGGATCTTATGATCCGTGTTACGATTTCACGTTTTATGATTTTGTATCTCGCGTCCGATCCCAAATAAGATCCCAATCTTAGCTACCTTGGGTGGCACAATGTAAGCCTCCTGTAAGCACTAGGGGGTCTTCTTCAGCTATTTGACAAATCATGTGAATGATATTATGTGTGGTTTAAATTTGATCATTTACCCTTTGAAAGTACTATTTTGATGAATCCCCCTTCTAACTACATTGATTATATCTCCATTTTATCTCATTTTGCCATGTCTAATTTAATTACTTTTATTTTTCATGGATGAGAGTACCTGGGTCTGAGTGTACTTCCAATTCAGCTGGCCTTACTGATTTGAATTGTTTTTCTTGTTTTTACAGGTTTAGCAATCAGAAACGTGCTTAATGATGTTAACGATGAGTTAAAAGGCTTAAAGCGCGGAATGTATCTTCTCTGTGAATAGCGTCTCCTTTTTTTTCAAGGGTTTTACTTTTTAAAGGAGTCATTTCAGAGTTTTTTGATCTTTTTATCCGTGATAGTGTCTGCTAACTAGATCAGATTTGTAAATGGTTAAATCATACCGTGGTTAGGCTGAATACTTTTTGTATATTTCGTCCTGTGCAATTTGAGATCGCCTCTTGACTACTGTTATGGACAGCACCATAATTACTTGATGCGGCAAAAATTGTTATTCACTTCATAGCAATAAGCATTAAGCGTTATTTGATGAGGAGCATCTGAGGAATGTCACACATTAATTTGCGTTACCTCTCCTCCGCGGCACTGTTGTTTCTCGATGTGTGTGCCATGATCTTGGATTCCAATAATTTGTTAAGAGAATTTATTTCGAATGTTTAATCCATATTTTGTTCACTTGGTATAGATACTAAATAGTACGGGTGAGTGTAGAGAAAATATTCATCGATCTAAGATTATGTTTATGTTGGGAGTATAGTATCACTCAATCAATTTTATATTGTCCAGGTGTTTAGAATTGAAATTTAGGGGGCTGGTTTGGGAACTTTTCAGGTGAAAATCATCTTCACAATTTTTTTTTTTGTATATTTGGATAATTTATAAAAAAAAAATTAGAATCTAATTTTCAGTTTTTTTTTTCTGTTTAGCAGAAGTTAAGAGGAGTAGCTTATGAAGAAAACTGCTTTTCAGATTTTTCATTTATATATGAAACTTACGTTTTATAATCACTTTTTTTTTTTTTTCAAAATGAGAAACAAATATATCCTAACTAATGTGATTAATTTGCATTAATTCATGAAGATAGAGCAAACTCTTTAATTAAAGGAGGGTGGTGTGGATGATGCTCAGTCAACAAAACTTTCAGGAAGAGATTTGTTTCACTAAGAACTAAGCAAACGAAGTGGATTGATGAATTTTAGGTACAATGTGACCCCAAAAAGGGGTTTTGGCTGAAAAAAGAGGACACCATAGTGTTTCAAGGAAGGGTCGCACGAGCTCCTCGTAGGAGGCAAGCACTCAAATGACATAAATAATTAATAATTTGACAGTTTAAAAATTTGTATGGTTTTATAAATATATATTAAAATCATGTATACAATTAATTAATACTTTAAATTAATAAATACATACATACTTCAAATAAAATTTTGTTTTTAATAAAAACCAAGGTTCATATGAAAGTTGTTAATAGGCTTATTTATTATTTTTATTTTGTGTACATTAGTAGACTTATTTCTATTGCTCATCATTGATTTCTTCTCGAGTTTCGCCAACTATCTATCTTATCTTTTGTCTATAAACAAAAATATCCTTCAAAACTGAAAAAGACAAAAAAAAAAAAGAAACTCACTCTTTCAAGGCCCAAGAAAATCCCAACATGAGTAATATCCTAAGCTTCTCTCAAACATAATATTGTGCTGCTATGCATCCTGATGTGATAGACTACTTGGAGTGGCTACCTAGCTGGTTCATAGCTTGGACTGGCCAATTCAGCCGTGTTTCAAAACATTAGGTAAGCAGCACGAAATCATGAAATTGATATCAAAAGAACTAGGCTTAAATAAATTGATCTTAGAATAACAATTGTGGGAGGAATTTGAACAATCTGTAGCTAGCAGTTGCGAGCCTGTGATGCTAGCCTTGCTGCACCTTGTTCTGAACCCTACCTAATAGGGGAGTTATTAGCTTGGAACAAGTGTGAGGCCATCACACACGACAGACTCTGTGGCCAAACTAGCACGTGCAAATATTTGTCTAAACATATCTGAGTTTGAATCTTCCCAACTATGTCAACTTTGTATAAACATTACTTTCCTATTGAAGCTTGTCCTCATATGTTATAGACTCTCTGTCCCCCAATGAAGCGAAATAATTTCACTTTACATGTGTAAATATGATTTATCTCATTTAAAGAGATAAGAACTTAATAGAAGTGAAAATTATGTCATTAAATGAACGTATACATGCTCAACAGATTGAAGAAAATCATTGTGTACAAGAAACTAAGGCTCAATACTTCAGAAAGTAGGACGTGACTTTAGAAAGGACACTTCAAATGAAGATTTCAAACCAACTCCAAAGTAAGTGTGCTCTACAACCTTCAATCATTATAATCACAATCCCTTCACCATCTACATGCTCCGATTGAAGTTTGGAAGATCATATTTTCACCAAGGAACTGATATCACACTTTAGAAAATTCATTTCATAGTGAAACAGTGCTCTTTACAAGAAAATGAAGGAAATTTGAATTCAAATTTAAAGTCAAACCTAACTATAAACTGGTGTGTCATCTCTTCTGCCAACTTGGTCAAGTACGCCAACTTCTAGAAGGAAGAGTTCAGAAACCAAGTTCAGAAAGTGAAAACTAGTTTATGAGGTGATCTCAGAAACTTCTATTTCACAATGGCTTCTGGATCAACTTTGACAGACAACGAGCTATTCCTCTAGACTACTTTTCCAAGATACAAACTAATTATCAACACCTGTCACTTGGACAATAGATCAAGGGCAACAGTCGTAAACGAAGTTCATCTATAAATAGAGATGTTGTGCTTTCAAAGAAGAAAATCTTGGTATTGTATAAGTACTGAAACACTGATAAAATTTCTCCTCATCTGTTGTAAAGTTTATTATATCTTGTAATAAGTTTCCTTATATGTAAAAATCTTCTTTCTACATTCTTGATAGATTATATGTTCTTCTTAGGAAGAATAGTTAGAAAAAAAAGTCATTTAAGTTTTCCTAGGTCTATTATTGTACATCTTACAGAAACTTGAGTATAGGTTAGTTTCAGTGGAAAACCCAAACAAAAACTTTTGTATCCTCAATCTAGAAGTGATCGGTGTAAGTTAGCTTGGAGAGGCTAGTGAAAGATTACTTGCAACGCGACAATAGAAGTGAACTACTGGTCACAGTTTAGCTTGGAGAGGCTGGTTAAAGACTACTCAGGTTGTGACGGTGGAGTATACTTGCTGGTCACTGGTTCAACTTGGAGAGACTGGTCAAAGGCTAGTTGATTTGTGACACTAGAGTTTTCTACTAGTCATAGGTAAGAGTTTGTGAAGGCTACTACAAAGGTTATCCTATTTTTTTCTTGGGTTGAGAAAGGTTTTAGTGGAATTCAACTGTTGTTGAGAACTGGGTGTATGTAGCTTGACCGAACTAGTATAAAAATATTTGTCCAATATCTTCTTATCCCTTAACTCCTTTATATTATTTTCTTTGTGCATAATCCGTGTTTATTGAATAACCTTCTTTTATGCGAATTTATCATATTTGCTATAGTTTAGAAAGTAGCTTTCTGAAGTAACTAATGTTGTTTCTTCTGTAGTTCAAGCTTATAGCTTGATAGTATTTTGTTTATGTGTTTCAAAAGCTAAGAAGGAAAGAAAAGGCGAAGCACAATTTAAGCCCCTTTCTTATGCACTTTTCTACCTACACTTTGATAAAGTGACAACTACGCAAATGAAAGTGTTCCCATTTGCACGAATTGTGGCATTACGAGAGGCCTTTAGGAGTGTCATCATTATTAAAAAATATTATGTTTTTCCCTCTACTTGAAGTTTTGGAGATCCACGTTATAGTTTAATAGTGCTGCTTCTCTTCATCGATGGGATCATCTTGTTGAGATCCATTCAATAGGTTGGAAGTCAAAGACTTAGTTCTAATGTTGATCCTAGTGGAGTTCCATCTCTAGTGGTACAATGGAGAAATCTCGCTTGAAGTTTAGGCCGGCATGGAAGATCTAACCTATTTAGAGAGCCAATGGGTGGCGTGACTAGGCTAATAGAAGAACTTCTAAAGCATGGGTATGCTATTTTTTGAAGGTGACTACTCTCATGGATGTGGCGGTCAATGCCTTTGATGGAGTTACCGTGTGGAAGGTGGTGAGCAAGGCATGTGGTTGTTTAAAGGCAGAGATTAGTCATTATATGAGTCTTTATTATTAGTGTTTTTTTTAAGGTGAAAAAATGATTTTAAAAACAAAATAATCATTATTCTTGAAAAGAAAGAGTGGAACCCCAAAACTTGTATGTGCCATATCATGGCTAACCTTAACCCAAATCGTATCGAAGCATTGGTCATTAAGCATGCGCTGGTGTAACCAGCGGATGTATTGCTGGGCTGGCGGTGGAAGTGGTAGGTCGGCAGATCTTAGTTTTTGGTTGTTGCGAGATGGTTGAAATACGAGACCGTCATGTGGTTACAATAGCATAGACCTTTGCGGTGCAACGACAAAGGAAGCAGGACATGTTGTTGTAGCTGGGGGTGGAAGGCCAGTCGGAGTTAGTGACTAATTAGTGGAAAAAGAAGGTACTATTTTCTAAAAAATCTTAGGCATTTGTGAGATCTGTTTTAGAAATTGCAGTGAATAGTCTTGTTGCCTTCTTCCTGATTTGCAATATATTTAGCTGATTTGATTAGATCTGAACTTAGTATTTTGCAACCTAATGTTTGAGATTTGTATGGCATAGGGCAATACGGAGCACATTGCAATGGATGGAAACTTAGTTATTGGTGTGTTGAGTAAGCACGTGCGGATAGTATTAGTGGGATTTTGTTCGAGCAAGTCACGCAGTGGTGGGACTCATTGGATCGTAGAATAATAGAATTTTTTATGATTTGAAACGTGAGTGAAACTATTTATGTCGGTGTATTAATAATGGTATTTTGTAAATGATTTTGGTAATGATTTATGTAATTGGAATTTTGAAATGTAAGGACAGAATCTTATTGGGCATGACATCTGAACTACATATTAGATAATTTGGACATGGATATGTTGCATTTTAATGTGTGATTGGCCAGCAATGGCAATAATGCATGGTAGGTTAGTTGGAGGTACATAATATAGTATTGTTTGTGCATAGATGTGTGTAGAATAACTTGAATATTTTGAATTGTGCGTTATTATAGGACGAAACGCCATCATGGAAAGCATAGAATTTGATGGTTTTGAACATAGTAGTGATGAATATATTACGGATAGTTCTACGAGCGATATGGAATACTCGGTTGTTGATGTCCGTGAAAAGGGTGCAAATTTGAAGGGCAATGGGTCTGAGCATACTGAAGAACCAACTACTAAGGATATTTGAAATATAAAGTTTGCAAGTGAAGAGGAAGCATATCAGCTGTATGTAAAATATGCAAAAAATGTTGGATTTGGAGTCCGAAAAGGAGACTTTGGGCGTGATGAGAATGGGACAATTGTTAGGCGAAGGTTTGTGTGCAATAGGGAAGGGTTAAGAGAGACAAAATACCTGACAAAGGTTGACGGTGAGGGAACACAAGCCAGAGACTCAGACAAATTGCAAGGCAAAACTATTGATACACCTTGACAAGATCAATTTGACGTGGATAGTGAAAAACTTCGAAGAAGCCCACAACCATGAACTTATGCCACAGGTTTTTGTCCACTTGATTCCAAGTCATCATCGGATTACCTAGTCAAACAAAGCACAAATAGATAGCATGCATCGATATGAAATGCAAACATCTCAAATCCTGGGCTTCATGGCTGGTCAGGCAGGTGGATTTGCAGGGGTTGGGTTTTGTTAAAAGGACCTGTACAATTATATCGATCGAGCAAGATGGGCAAAAATATTGGAAGGTGATGTGGCTATAGCTATTAGTTACTCAGAAGGGAAGGCAGATTCTGAACCTATGACAGTTGTGAGGTACATGTGTACAGAGGATGACTACTTAGGCAATTTGTTTTGGGTTGATGGGTTGAGCTAAGCGGATTATGAATACTTTTGGAGAAGTTCTAGCCTTTGATTCTACGTATAAAAAGAATAAATATAACAAGCTGCTAGTAATATTTTGTAGGGCAAATCACCATCAACAAACTTGCATTTTTGGTTTTGGCCTGCTCGGGGATGAGCGCACAGAGACGTATGAGTGGCTATTGGAGAATTTCTTACAAGTTATGGGTAATAAATAGCCGAATGTTGTTATTACAGATGGGGATGAGGCGATGAGGGAGGCAATTTGAAGGGTGCTCCCCAGTGCCACACATTGCCTTTGTGCATGGCATTTGCAAAAGAATGCATCCACCAACATCAAGAACACAGAATTTTGCAAGGCATTCAAAAGGAACATATATGCAAATTTTGGGAAGGATTAGTTTGAGCAATCCTGGAAAGGCATGGTCCAGGACTTTGGTCTAGTAGGTAATAGGTGGGTAAGAAATGCATATGAAAGGAAAGAAATGTGGGCAACTTCTTATCTGCATGAGAAATTCTATGATGGAATCAGAACAACATCAAGGTGTAAGGGCATAAACTCTTTCATCAAGAGGTTTATAAAATCAAGGCATAACATATTAGATGTTGTAAAAGGCCTTGAGCATGTGGTGAAGGAGTATAGGAACAATGAGTTGGTTACTCAATTCCAATAAGTGTATAGCAAGCCGGTGTTGACAACTGGCTTGGATTCAATTGAGCTTGGGGCTGCTAGTGTGTATACCATGGAAATTTTTATAGAGTTTAAGAAGCAGATGCAAATGGTTGTATCCCTCATCATGGTTGATCGGGAAAGCATATGTACTTTGGTGAGGTACAAGCAAGTCCAAATTTGGTAATCCTGATAGAGTGTATGAGGTTTTGTATGACATGAAAGGAAAATATTAGAGGACAAGTGCCGCTTTTGTGATTGTCATGGTATTCCTTGCAGCCACATATTTTGTGTCATGAAAAACCATAATATACAAGAGTTGCCACAAAGGTTGGTTCTGAAAAGATGGTGCAAAGGTGCAAAGGCATATTTCAAGTCTTCTAACGAAGGAGACAGTGAGAAAGGGCGGTTGCTTCGGTACAATACACTTTGTGGTGCAAGTATGTAGATGTCGTTTCTTAGGTCAAGGGATAGCAGCGGTTTTAGGAGTATGATTGATTGTGTATTGAGGAAAACACATGAATTGGAACAACAATGTACTGTGGGTGATGGTGGCTCCGAATCTGGATGTGATAAAAACTGTAAAATTGGTGATCCTTTTATTTGCAAGTCAAAGGGTGCCTTACATGTGAAGAAGGATTCAAGAAAAGGGCTGCTTTTGGTCCCTATCCATTGGTTGGAAGAGTGACAGTATTGCCTTCCATTGAGTTTGTATGATAGAAATAGTATGTGGCAAGAGTCGGGCCCAAAAGAGATACTAGAGTTGAGGCCACCATTGGAGATGGTAAGGGCAAATAGAAGTTGGAATTACAAGTTTTTGTTGCAACCATGGCCCCTAAAAATATTTTGGCCTAAACCATACAAAAATCTTACATTGGCCTACAAAAAGTTGTACAAAAAAATTTTGGGCCTTAAATTGGGTTGTATGTGATGTTGTGCCTGTGGAATTGATGCTATCCATTGAATTTCATAAGTGGTGGTGCTTAAATTATCCCAAAGAATTTGTGGATATGCACTTGAAAAAAGAAAAGAAAAGCACTCAGGCAAAGGTATGCAAATACGAAAACTCTCGTATCATATGCTAATATGCTTAACCGTGAAGGTAGTGTCTAATGCACGGTATAAATACAGAAGGTCCAAGTATTGGGAAAATTGAGTTTGATATTAGTTGATGATATTGGGAATACGGCAACGATTATCAGGTGAAGCTATTTAAACAAATGTATGGGACTGTAAGTCAGGCAGGGCAGTGTTAGGAAATCAAAATTGCAACAAGAAACTAGATAGTTCAAGGGAGCCAAAACAGGGTTCTATCTAACCTATATTTGGCAAGTTCAATTTAGGCCATGTGTGTAACTTCTCTTCTTGTTCTGATTTTCAATTGCTTGGTCAATTATGTTAGCTCTGTTAGGGTTGTGTTATTTTAGCATGAGATCAATAGCAAGCCTTATTCTTGTGTATTCACTGACTTCCTGTGTTGTGTACTAGGCATCAGAATATGTAAAAAATGCTATGATAAAATTGTAAAAATGAATGAATTAAAGTTGACCTCTATGCTTGGATTAGTCCAGAGGTGAGACATAATCATTCATTGGGTGACCCACACATCGCAGTCATTTCTAGGAGCAATAAAGTACAAGTAAGTGACAATGTAATGTCAGTTTTACAGAGAGTTTAGTTAGGATCTAATGTAGAGGTAATTGAACTTAGAGCGGTGTGCTTGCTGATTCACCTTTGTTTCCACTATTGGGTAGTCTGAGATTGTTGGCCTTGGGTGTTTTGGGTTATTGTACCATGATTCATGGAGTAGAGTTTTCTTTAAAAAGATGGCTTGCATTTTGCATGGGAATTGCAGAATAAAATTGCACGTACATTGGTTGCATGAAAACTAAACTTTGTTATTACAGTGTAAATATTTTAGGCTCGTTTGCTAACCACTTCTCTTACTGCTAGAATCCTTTTGCGGTACTCTTGTGCACATTTCATGGAGTCTAGATACAAGAGTTGCTGCCTTATTGTGTCCATTATCAAGAGGGACCGATGATTGTTGCATCAAATGCGAGCATATATCTATGACAAAGCAAAGATCAACGATCAGTATTGGAGGTTAGTAGGGAATATGTTTACTTGTAAATGAGTACCATATATATACCATGGTCATGTGGTCCAATTTTCCTATGAATATGTTTCGCATCCAATTAAGAGTTGCAATTGACATTGGATTGTTGTAGAGGACATATTGCTTCATGGAATGGCATGAGTTATGAAATATAACACCAAATGTTAATAAATTTTTTAAAATTTGTCATGCTCTCATTGTAAATGTAGTAGGAAGGAACCACTTGGCCCTGTTACAGTTATGGGAAAGCATACAGGCAACTAGTACGAGGACCAGCACAAATGCATATTCTCATTTAAAGGTACGTTCTTGATTTTTTACAACAATTGACAAAATATAATATTTGGCAGTGTAAGTTGTATGTCATCTACTAAGGGTGTCACTGGAAGCAGTGTCATTAGGGTGGCCTTATCTCCATTGCAGTTTTGGTTAGGGGCAAGAACTTGCCTGAAAAATTATATCAAGTTGTTAATTTATTTGCACAATTTTGCATAACCAAAGTACTCCTTGTTAAATTCCACTAAAAATGACATGAACACTAGTGTTTACCTTGGGTCCTGGTCTGTAACACCCTAACTTTCAACGCAATATGCCTATGATGCATAATGGTTAATTGTTAGTTGTTACTATTTCATCTCAGAACTTTCGCTTGATTTTAAACTTTGAAAATAAGTCTATGGAAAATATGACTCTTTTTTTTTTTTTTTAAATGAAAGATCAAAATATGAGCCATTCGCATGTAAAGTATACCACATAAGTATTCATCATATAATAGGTGATGATAGTACATTCATCCATCACATAGCATGCATGCAAATCATGTCAAAGCATAACATAAATTGAAGACATCATCATAGCATAACATTGACTTTAATAATATAAAAGTATTCCAAAAGTATAACACCAGCACAAATATACTGAGCCCACCTAGAGAGGTTGAGCATACAATAATTCAAATGCAAAACATAATTATTACGTGACTAAACCACTCGTGGATGCACGTCTACTAGAAAGTAAGTTATGAGCATGCACAAAGACGAAACAACTCCTAAGTGCTACAAACAGGAGGGAATGTATCTTTGCTTCTGCTGTGTCATTTTGATATAGACCGTAGTATAACTCTTACTCCAGCATCTCAAGGAAGTCCATGAACATCACCATCATCCTTGTGTAAAGATGAAGATGGAAAGAAAGAGAGGGAGTGAGAAACTTATACAAGAATCTCAGTAGGGTTTTCCATCTCCACACACGTTTCATCATCATCATCCCTAGGAATCTCAGGTTTCATTATGAAAACAGTGGACTTAAATAAGGTTCATTTATTAAGTTTAGAAGCCATTAGCTGAGGTCCGTGTCTTTTAGCATGATTCTTAATGTCATGAATGCATCATACCTCATTATGAAATGCATGTCAATGCCATATGCAATATATCACTAGAATCATAACAAAAGCAACATGACATAGAGAGCATAAACTATCATAACATAACTTTCCTTTTTACTTTCTTAGGTGACTGAACTTTCTTAACTTTCCTTCTATAAGGGCCACCCTAATACTCTATCCCTTTTGAGAGTTCTAGGTTATGAGCTCATACCTAAACTAGTCGTCACTAGTCTACACTTATTCTCTTGATAAGAAAATTCCTGACTCCCAAAGTGCGGGATAGGGGGCATAGGATCACTTTTCATAACCATTAATTTCTGGAGTCTAAAGGATCACCTCTTTGGGTCACCTGCCATAACCATTAAGTGGACTCTGAAGGATCCCCTTATTGGATCATCTCCCCTAACCATTAATTCCTGGAGTCTAGAGGATTATTTCCATATGTCTTATGTCACCTTTAATCTTAGCATGCCATTTAGAGATGTAAACATGAGCATATAGTTATAGCTATCATCATGACTTATCATTTAATATTTCATGCTTATGAAACTTCATAATTTTTCTAAGTCCACAAATTTGGCAAAAATCCGACAGCATAACAGCTGGAAACGGAGCTTCCTCAAATTTGCTTTATGCAATAGAACATAACAATCATTCATTCATAATCACAACATGCCACAAATTATCATCTAATTGATCATGTAAGCATGCATTACATTCTTTGCTTATATCCATAAGCATGTTATTATCAATATCTCATTAAAAAGTAAATATGGTCCTACCCTGTATGCTAGAAATCAAGGACCGAACTTAACCAATGCATATGCTATGCTCAACAGGATATATACGACATGCTAGAAATCATCAATCACATAATTCAAGAATTAAGTACGCATAGTCATCAATTCATGATTATTTCAAGTCATATGATTTTCAATTAAACATGGCCTTCATAAGATATCCTTCACATTAATATCATCAAGTTTTCCATTAAGTGTAGTTTCATTAATAACACATTAATGGTTATGCCATAGTACTTTTGCAAAGTTAGCACACTGTCCGAAAAATATATTTCTCATTCTGTATTTTCATGGTGTAAAGCTTTATGCATGTAATATATGGCTATGTTCCTATATGTGTTAACTTTCTAAAAAAGTTAAAATTAGTCCATTTGAAACTTTATAGGGTGAGTTACACCTAATTTACTGGTGCAAGGTCAGATTTAGAGTTTTTAGTCTTTGACTTAATTTTGAAAATTTATATCTTGGGATAGAGAACTCTGTTTCAGGTGATTCTTTTTGGAGAGTATTCTATAATGTGTCTACTCTATGGTAAAATTATTTTCATGTCAAGATACTTCATATTTTATGAACAATGCTTTTCGAGGTGCCTACTACTAGAAATAGCCATAAATCCCAACACCTATTGTTTTCATATCTTAAGTCTCCTTCATTAATTCAAGTTTCATATACTATCTTTTTAAGCTATATTTGAGTGTGATGACACCATGAAAATACTCACAATAGAATCGAACACTTTGTACTATCTAAATATATTTTACAAACAATCATTCAAAACTTTTGACAATAACTCAAGCTTAAGGCATTCTATCCATGGGAAAGTTTAGAAGCCAATAATGCTTGAATAATTAAAGATGAAGCTCCTACATCACAACATGGCTGAATGTGTATACAAGAATATGTCAATGATCAAAATTTCCATGGAAGATATAAGGGGCAAGTCATGAGCTTTAGAGATTTAGGTGATGACTAGAATCATAAACATGCTATGCAAATCTCATTTTTAGTCTTTATCATTGTAACATGATGACTTGGAAATATAAATATGATGTGCAAGACTTGAAATATAAACATGAGATTCAAGTTCATTTTTGAGTCTTTAAGATTTAGGTGATAACTTGTAATATAAATATGAAAATGCAAGTCCATTTTTTTAGTATTCAAGATTTAAGGTGATAACTTGAAATATAAATATGATATGCAAAGCATTGAAATATAAACATGAGATGCAAGGGCTTGAAACATAAACATGAATATCAGTCCATTTTTAGATCTTATTAAGCTCAAAGCTCAAGACTTTAAAGGATGAAACTTTTAACCCCATCAATCTTAATAAAATGGAAGTGAGCTTTAGAGGTCAAATATATGATGGATCTACAACCACCATCAAGATCCTCATCATCAAGTCATGACCATCATCAAACCATAAAAAATGAAAATGAAAGGAGAAGAATAAGAGAAAGAACATGAAATAAAATCTCTACTTCTTGTGTAGGGTCTACAAAGGGTCATTCTGTTCTTCCTTAAGCTTGAACAAGAGTCCTTGGAGTAGATAGCCCTCCTTGAATCTTGGCTCTAGAACTTGAGTGCTTAAGAAAATATTTCTCACTAGAGTTAAAGATTGTAACTCTTGTGAGGGCTAGTGAAAGTTTGGATTTAGGATTTAAGTGTTTAAATGAAGTATAGCAGATGAAGAGAAGTCTTTGAAGCAGGGAATATAAGAAGAAATGGTAGAGAAAGAACAAGGGAGAAAGAACATTTAGGGAGTTTCTAAGACTAGTAAGAGTGTATGTTGCATATGAGCTCACACACTTCCTCCTTTTATAGGCCATTGAGGCCATGAATTAAGGAATATAATTTGTTGTTCTTGGATGCTCATGTGTTTAATAATTATGTTGGATTGCTAAGTCCTAAACACAATCTTTATGTTGGAAGTAATGACTAGTGTAGGCCAATTTTAGTGGAATCAAGAGCTTTTTATGCCATAAATTCATTCATTAAATCAATTTGTCCCCTATCATAATAATGCCAATTTTTTTTTTCTCATACATACATGAAGGGATCCAAGTGTTAGGTCATTTTATGAATACATTATAATATGGTGTTTCATTGAGTCTTGCCTTGTTTCATGCACTAATAAACTTGTCATGCATGATATGATATGTATGTATGTTGTGTTTTGGCTTATCCTAATTTATTTAATAAATGATATCATACCATATCATGGCAAAGCTATTATATCTTATTCTTATAATTAGGATCCTATGTTAATTATTGTAACCTATTCTCCATTAGCTCCATCATCTATGATTATATTATTTGGATCATTTACTTTGTCAGTGTCTTATTTATACTGTTAAATAAATTATCTGTAGAAACTTATACTGATAAATTATTATTTCATACTAGAGATTTGCAACTTGACCTTTTGATTCTTTCTATCATTAATCCAATGGCTTATATTCATTCTTGTTTCAAGACAAGCCTAGAGATTGGTATAATGGTATTGTTGTAATTATTTAAAGTAGTGGCATCATAGTAATTTCTTTAACCAAGACAAGGGTATTTTTGTCATTAGACAATGGCAGTGGTATTCTTGTAATTCCATTTATAGAATAAAGGTACCTTTGTCATTTACTAATAAGGCAAGGGTAGTTTGGTAATTTTGTTTACATAGTAAGGATATTTTTGAAATTCCACTAAGTAATGGCATTTTTGTAACTCTTTGCATCTTTTTCTAGACACACTTTGATTATTCTAACATTATTTGTTATTTTTCATGACATTTGTCTAATTTCTATTAGTTTTATTCATTTTTTTATCATTAATTAGAATTAATGTAATTTACTAATATTGATTAGGAAATTTAACCTTGAAATCAACATTCCTAACTCCCCGGTGATGACCGGGTTCAGTTGTCACTTAATCCCACGTTAAATTACCTCAGGGGTATTTAAGTAATTCTGTACACGGGAAAAACTAGGAATTGAGATTTTCACCTCTGTCATCATCCATAACACATCTAGCCCCTTTCAAACATTAAACTAACCCCTTGAGTATAGCTTGGACCGACTACCCTTGATTTTTATGCAAAATGCCCTTAGGGGTATTTTGATCATTTTTGCATGGCAGGAAAAATCAGGGCGTTACATGGTTTGTGCTAAAGATGTATGTTGCCACAGCAAGCTCTACCCCAACAAGCAGCATCTGCTTTGAGGGCCTAAAGGCGACTGGGATCCTTTAAAAGTGAGTTAGTAATTTGTTGGTCACAAATGTCAGTTGTATGAATACTAAAATAAATAAGTCAATGAATGTGGATATATTGAGTAGTTTCTTTTACACTTGAAACTTCATTCCCCCTAATTGATTGCAATCCAGCCTAGTTTTTTTATCGGCAATATGCCAAATTGGCCTTGGATGTACACGACTCCTTTGTCGCTAGGCATGTAGTTATTGTTTGCTGCTGCAAATAATTTCTTACTCATCTGCATCAAATGTAGATAATTCTAGTTGTTGGTTAGTATTTACTTGCTTTAGCCTCTTGTAAAAGAGAATTGTGCTTACAATACCCACCTTAGTATCCCTGAGGTGAACAAAAGTATTGTGCCCCTGCTTCCTTGGCATCTTTTTACCTGCTGTGTTGTGCGATTATTTTCTAACCCCAGGTGGTTCATGTACATGAAATTCTGGCATTCACAGTATAGTTGGGGTCCTTGTCATTGGAAATTACGCTCATGTACAGGGTTTTCAGGGAGTAGACTTCGCTTGTGCATTATTTCATTTGTGTGGAATCTTCTTTTAGTATTGTGGAAGCGGTACGACCCTTGTATAAGGACTTTGGACCCACCTTGTGATGGCATCAGCACTAGGTGCTCTGCAAAATCTCCATGACTTTCGCCTTCATCTCCTTCATCTCTTTGCATTGTTGCATAAGTAGCGCAGTGACTGCCTTAACATGGTTGTTCGTTGCTTGAACAATCGTGGAAATTTTGTTAACCAGAACCTCAACAGCCTACAACACAGTATGAGATTATGTTAGAAGTTCAAATGGGAAGTAAAATCAGAGTAGACATTACACAACGCACCCAGGCAATGGGTAGTAGAATTATTAACCAAATTTGTTATTGTAATTTGCTGTGGATTGTCGTACCACGTATACTAGCAATTGTTTGTGTGTTTTTCTCCTTCGTGTGGCAAAACCACCGGTGTTAACGAGGGAGTGTTCCCTGCATAATGAAGCATATTGTGTAAACATGTCAGCTGAAGTGGAATGGGAAGTAATGGTTTTTTCAAATACATTACCGGTCAATTGATCCCTGCGTAATGTTGTTAGGATTCAAGTGTTGATTAAGCACAAAAGGACGCTCAAAATTTCTTATAGATGACGACTTAAACCTTATGCAGTAATTGTATCTTCGTATCTTCATTAGAAGAAAGGGGGATGAGAAGGATTGACCCTTTCAAACCTTATGCATGGTCAACGTATGTATGGTACCATGGTAAACCATGGTAATATTTTTCTTCTTTATAGGAACGACCAAGAACAGTTTGAAAGGATGTAACGTCTTAGATATAAACTTCTGTTGAGATCTACATATAGCTTATCCAACATAGTATTAGATATGTTTGATGTATTTAAGATGTAATTTGGAATTGGTATTTTCAGACAAGTCTTTTGAGAATTGTTAATTTAGTTTAGACTAACATTAGGCACACCTATTTGTACTTGCATGATTATAATGTAGAATTATACTTTTCATGTAATTAAAATTGCAAAACCCGAATTTTTAGCGCCTTTTGTGCACAGGTAATGACTTAAATGTAAACGAGATTTTTTTGGAAATTTGAAAATGTACAAGATGGAAAATATAGGTGAGAAGGTCATGTCCACATCAGTATCATTGGTTTTTTTTGTATCTTTTTTACCTTTTCCTTTTTGAAATTAACTTAGTTAATGGAGGAGATGTGTGTTGGCATCAGCATCCTCCATTGATGGATTCCTCTCACATGGAAATTACATTCACCTATTTGAAGGTTAACGTCGTATGAAGGAGTTCCACTTCAAAAAAAAATTGAGTTAGGAAAAGGAGTATGGAAAAATGCCATATTTGTATGCATTTGCATATTTAGTATATGATTGGTTTTCTGGGTTGTTCTAGTAATTTAAGACTTCATTGAAATGATAGCATTTTATTTACAATGTCAATTAGTTATGTATTTACTTTGGCGGTTAAGCGAACATTTTACGATTTGTTATTATTTACTTATTTTGTTCTCGCCCTGTTGTTATACCCATTTTCTCTATTTCGAAATCTCCTTTGTCCTGTCTATTGTTTCTCCCCTCGATGAAAGAAATTTTTGTTGTGTCTATCTGTTTATTCACCTTATTAACCATTTTTTTGGCAGTGTTGGGATTTGCCGGTGGAGCCTTAGCACTTGGTTATTCACTTTTTCCTTCAATGCAAAGCCAGGAATAAATGCTTTTACGAATCTCATTTTTGACTCAGGTGTTGTTTGGGGGGAAAGGGAAGGGGAGACATTGGAAAGGTGAGGAAAGGAAAGAGTTTAGAAGATTGATTCTGCATTTGCGTGGTTGTGTAAGATATATAGAAGGAAGGAAATTGGGGGATTTTTGCTCTGGTTTTACAATATTACCCTTCCTTATAACATTTAATTATTTTATTTTGAGAAATAATTATTGTAGTTAAAAATACATATTTGTACTATAGAAAAAAGAAGATAAAAATTTATGAATTTTTTTACACTTTTATCCGTTACTGATATATTTAATTATTCAATTTTTTTAAATAATTGATAATTGTGAAACAAAAATTGAAAAAGTGCTTGCTCCTCATATTTGATACTGTACACAATAGATCATTTTAAAAAAATGTGTTTGTTTTTTTTTATCTCTAATAATGACTTTTGTCATAAATATGTATTATAATTTATTTTTACAATGTTTTAATTAGTTAGCTCAATATTTGAAGGAGAATAATCTTGGACGATGGTATTGTATTTGGTGTAGCGTATGCCAAAATTCGTTTGACCATGCCTGAGGAAATACTGGCAAGAGGTTGTGAGAAGAGTGAAGTGAGGGCAGGGGAAAGCATGTGGGTGAATGAGGATATGTTGATAACGAACAACATCGCTTGGTGTGCCAAATGTGGGATCTTCAACAAAGAGTTCAGCAACACAGAAATAAAAAAGGGTAAAATAGTACTTTTAATTTATATATACTAAAACATCCGCCCAAAATAAGGGTGAATGGAGGATATAAGAAGATGTTAAAAAACATAAATTATACCAAACATTTTTAGCGATTCAGATAGCTTGTCGTGTTTAGGGAAGGAAATGCTGTAGCAGATCTCATGGCAACTAACAGTCACGTGGTACCCTATCACATGTTCATTGTAGTTACATTCAACATGCCACCCTCAGCAATTTAAAATTGAATACAAAAAATTCAATGAAGCATTTGTTTTTTTTCCCGCGTTTAAAGAATAAAAAAAAAACCACAAGCGATTTTTTTTTTTGGTCTGAACCACAAGGCATTTTGTCTTATAGTTTAAGTCTGTCAGTTGGGCCATTTAACATGGGAAAGTGATGGCCCCCAACGATCGTCGTTAATAAAAATTTTGGGCCATTTTGCACCAAACAAAAATGTTAGTCCTTGATTGGGCCGAAAAATTGTGGGGGTTTCTTATGAACGTATACAACATTCAATGATACAAATGCATTATACTTATTTGTACTAAAAATAAATATCATGTGCTAGTAATTGAAGTTTTGAAATGTATCAAATAAATAACCCAATTACACGGGTAGATTATAGAAAGCATATTGGTTGCCTATTAGTACCCGCGCACAAAGCAAAAAGTGTAGATAATGTTGGGCAAAAAAAACCTGAATTAAAATATTCGCAACAGCCGTACAATATGATGATGAGCATAGTTTGTACTTAAAACATTCCATGTTTTCAAATTAGTAAAGCACAGTAATGTAGATGCTGAACATTTAGTCACACAAAAATGGTATGTTTGGTTGGAGAGTAACAATCGAGGTAAAGTGTCCATTAATGAGTTTCATGGGTAAGTTTACTCATATTTATCGTCTAAGAAATTTTACATGTTATTTTTACTTGTTTGCCAAACACGGTCACGATGCGAAATACAATAAAAGTATTCACTTCAATATTTCATCATTGACGGGGGTATTGGTAGTTTATTTTTCAAATAAACGTGGCCCCAATATTGAAAAACAATATAGATGTCAAGAATAACAAGCTATAGTTGTTAAAGGTTGAACTAAGTTTAAAAAGAACAAAGAAAGGGACAATATAGAAGACAGCAAAATAAATTTAGATTTGTTGGCAACACACATTGTGCTAAAAAAAATTTGGTGTTTTAATAAAGAAAAATGATACATTTAGAGGTGGCTGATGAATAATAATGCAACCGAGTAAATTCACTCAGACAATTTTGGTAGACGTATTTGTCCTATTTGTAATTTAAATAGTAATAATTTTTTTTTATTTTTTATATAAAGTACTGAGGATGAGTTTGTCTTTGCTACATTTGTAATTATCAACAATTACAATGTTTATTTTGCTAGGAAATAATTTGTCTCCCCAAAATTTTGATGCACAAAATCGAAGGTTTTTTGTTCAACAAAATACACATTTCATAATAAAAAATGAAGAAAGCATATGAATTTTCATAACATATTATGTATTACAATATGTAACATGTAAGTACGAAGTTCATAACATATTGCATATAATAACATAATTATACATTTAAATCATACTGAACAAGAATACATTCATTTTAAAATTGAGTGCAAAAAATTATTATGAATTGTATATAGTCGTATAGAAGTAGTGAACTTTATAGTATTACTAGCTCATATCATCAATTTGGAGCATATTTAGTTAAGGTGTTATCTTACTTGGCATCAATGGTGTGGAATGCTGAATTGTTACCAAACTAGGTGAACAAAAAGCAGGATTTGCCTGAATTGGAAGCTCCCGACCCACTAGTGGTGTTTAGCACAATTAGCACATTTTCCAGCGGTTGTTCTTGCATTTTGGTCTCCTGTAGAAGGCTTGTAGTAAGTTTCGGTGTTTACCACTTTGGATGATGCTTGGAAAAACATTAGTCCAATTATTTTTAGAGTGGTAGCAAATGCACATTTATTAGGCAAAGTGTGCATTCAGGCAAATCTGAAGGCGTCACAAGATTTCCATTACCTTCCTGAATATGGTGTGCTAACAGATAGCAAATTTAAGTCCTCTGGCAATCAAAATAAGTTTGACCTATGAATAATGAGGAAAGCATGTAGTGAGCATAAAAGATTGTTTTGTTCTTATTTGGCTATTATGGTCAGGAAACTATGATAAAAAAGGACTATGTGCCAGGTATATGCATTGGGCCTGTGATAATGATAACGAAAAACTTGTTCAGAGCATGGGCTGTACAAGTCCATTAGTGCATTTGTGAACAACAATGTTTACCACCATTTCTCATAGTAGTGTTGTGCATACCACACTTTTATTTTTCACTATGAAAGTACTTCAAACTTGTTCACCATTACTGCCAATGTTAAAAATATGATTGTTTTATGGGCTACTAACAAATGTGTGGGAATGAGTATACGACTTTTGTTGGTTGTTTGAACATGGCATCACAACCTAGCCTGATGAAACTTGATGACTATCATATTCATTATCTTCTCTTAGCATATAAGAACTTCAAGTTTTTAAAACTAGCAGAACACGGCGTACTTAACAAGGTGACAAATATGTAATATCTACCTGATGGGGAGCAGGAATCCACATATGTGTATGGCCAAGTCCAGCCTTTCATGCACAGTTGCCATGTGGTGGTGTCGGTTACTCTTAGGTTGAATATAATTGTGTTCACATCATACAGGTAAGTGACCAATGGACTATTGATGCCTTTGTTTGAACTTTCAGCTAGGGAATCCACTTTACGGGACAACACCTACAAATGGACAAAATTGTGAATAGTTTATCCATGTGTAGATATTATTATGTTATTCTTTGCAATATTGAACTGGAGGCACCTTTTTTTCTCCATGGTAGGTTGTGGTGTCGCTACTATGGCACTACATCTCTGTAGGTGTCGTTTTGTAGATGCATGGTTATCTTCGTCTTTGGGGCACGCCAAACCTCTTGGCCCTTTGCCAAATTGTATAATAGTTTCATAGAAAGGGGTTGGGGTAGGGGGCAGAAGGTTGGAGTCTCAATTTTTAGCTACTCATTTTTGCCAGATACATTAGGACTAGTTTGGGTTTATATAGACCAAAGATCCCTGCACCAAGGGGTCGTCCCCTGGGTACTTCCCAATGAGGGGGTGTTGGTGATTTACTGTATGGGTATATTATAGGTACAGATTGACGTGACTAATTGCATCATTAGCTTGTAACCTTTTTTTGCTGTGTGACTATGGACAAATTTTTTTGTACAATATACATGTGTCAAATATTGAATTTGTCATTCTAATATATATGAAAGTGTTTTGTATGACGCTACTACTAGGCTACTTTATCAAAACACTAGTCACTTGACCCCGTGAGATACACGGGTGACAATAAAAAGTAGTTTCTTATCCATGAAGGAATACAAATAATAATATATTTAAATATATGTTATACAAAATTTAATTTGTAAAAAAATTTTGAAAATAGGTTAACAAATGAATAATTAAATAAAAGGAAAAAAGTTCTTAGTGCGCCATTTGATCTTATATCTCCTTTCGAATATCATGTTTATAAGGCTGGAAAAAAACTCAATAGATGACCTACAACTAATAATAAAGATCCAATTTTATGAATATTTTGCACATTTCAAAAGTTGAAATAGTTGATAAAGGGGAGTCGCAAGGTTTTTTAGTTTTTCCATTAAGGTTTAAATACAATTTAGTTTTGTTTATATTGAAATACTATATATTCATGGTAATTAGATAATGAATTGTGTAATTTGATATAATTGTATTTGTGTGTAGAATACCTCTTTCTTATTAACATTTAACTACAATTAAACTAATGGAACACTAACTTATACAAAAATATATATATACATACATTCAATGGCACCCATGGAGACAAGTTTTGTATATTAACATTAAATTTAAAGCCCAAATATAGTTCTTTGTATAGGTGATATATGTCAATATATATGAGCTTTTTTAGGTTAATAGGTATGTTAACACATTTTCCACAAAACCAAATATATAAATAAAAGACCATATCACAATTTAATGTAATTTGATACATCATTATTTGTTATTAAAACAGATAACAAATTATAAGATTTTAATAGATAAAAGAAAATTTGGTAAATAACGAATTTAGTACGTCTAAATAGTATAGTGATGCCTATAATTCAATATCAATTTTTACCATAACTAGGCGTATGCGCTGGAATGCCAACAAATAAAATAGTCCTCCATTTTAGCAATTTTAATGTAAATTCATGTGTTTCGATATGTGAAGTTAGAATGGTGTTGATGTTACCAATTTCAAATGTAAGTTCTCAAGTCATTTATTATTTAACTGAGGTTAGTTTTTTCAAACTATTTGTATTTGATGGAAGTTAATTTTTTCCACTTCTAACAAGCTTTTTTGAAAATAATCCACAATATCAAACAATGCATGTAACAAAATATAAAGACATGATTTCATAATATTTTTGCATAGTTAATCACAGAAAATTCTATTATTCTGATATAATCTAAGCAATAGCCAATGCTATTTTAACTTAAACTCTGACGACAAAGTTAGTTTAGACATAATCGTGTTTTTGGTGTTGATTTAAAATTACGTGGTGGAAAATATGGAACCTTGAGGTTTACTTTTAAGTTACATTGTTGCACATCCATCTACATGAAAATCCACTCCATTCATTTCGTTTGAAACTCTACCAACCCATGTTCGGTGCGAAAGAAACCTTCGTATATTGCATTTGGCCACACTATTGCCAAGTTATCGAGCGGGTAGGTGCAACCATGCCACAAAACAATATAACAGGACATATAGTGGTACCGAATGTCACCACACAACGGTTCACAAAACAACAATCAAATCCCAACAAAGACAGGAATGTGGTGGGGCACTTATTACCAAATAAGAAACAAAATATGAACACAACTATGTCAATCGACCTTTGATTCACAACCTACGAATGTCCGTGGAAAGGAAGGACTATCGATTGCAGGTGGAGAAAATCCACACTAGAGCCACAATCGCTATGCCGATGGACATGGCCCTACATCTCATTCGATCGGGAGCCATATCAACAGCACCATATTTTGCCGTGTTGTCAACAATTTGAATGTCCTCAAGTTGAAGGTGCTAAGGTGCTGTGTGGGATCATTGTGTTGCGGTGTGAACCATCACCATCCCCATGCACTGGTCTGTCAAGTGCTGTGGATATGGCATGGGCTTTGTCAAAGGCCCCTTTATGTCTCCAGTACCTAAGCCACGCGAACTCAGCCTTGGCGCATGTATTATATGATTTGTGGACATTAGTAGGGAAACCAGACACCTGCGCCTCACATTCGGCCCATGACGAGTAGAAGCATGGGTTCCTTCCTTTGAACACAACATATATCTTCCCCAAAGATGGAGGGCACGTCTCACGACGGATGGTCATGGTGGAGCGGATAGAGTGATTATCCCTTATGGTTTTTTTGTTTTTTGCTTCCGGTTTTGTTTGTATGAAATGATATTAGGGACCCGTGCAAGTACCTATAGTCCTTTCTATGTTGTCTAACTGGGGCCGTTCATGTTGCATCTCGTACATGTGACGGAAAGCCTGCCACAAAAAATGTTGTCCTTTAACATTTTATTTACTTATTATGGCAAAAAAATTACGAAGTCAATTCGGCTTACACGAATTGCCTGCAAGGGAGAAATTTGACCAATAGACCTAAACCCCAAAAAAATGTAAATCTGCTCCCTTCACACTAAAGCTACTATGTATAGAAGCAAATTTCAAGCATGGTTGCAAATGTGTGCACCGCAATTCATTGTGGGACCCATAAGAAATACGCAACATCAGAAGGAGTAGAAAAAGGGACTCCTACCCAATACTTGCATAGTGCAATATACTTTATTTTCCCCCAGATGCTGTATAGCACACTCTATGCATGGCCTGTCGAGGCTGGCACTGGAGTGAACTTATGAGTGGACAACTCACTATAAACTGCCATGACATTGAGTGGACCACTAATTCTGTCAGTGATAGAAGTGATCGCTACAAGTAAGCGGACATGCCGTAATGGTTGCTTTCCTATGTTGTATATAGTTAAGGTTCACAAACAGAACTACATCTGCCCATGTGCTATATACCACTCCATATTTTACTATTGTCCGATACAATATGTCTCCATAGCATTAGGTTGTTCCATAAACGCGTGTCTGTGCTAGATGGAAGAAACATTCCATTGTGAAGCGACACCGGTTATTTGCCTTTTAAATATTTCTAACTTATCACATTATTTACTTTGTATTTAATTTAATTTAAGAATTGTTTAACTTTAATATGTAAGTAAACATTTATTTAGCAATTATATTTACCAATACGGTATGTAATACTAATAAATAAGACTCATAAAATAGAAAGTTATGTCACATGTTATCTTTTGAACTATTTGTACCACACAACTTTTTGAACATTTTATTAAATTTAATATAATAAAGAACACTAATAATTATCGAATAAATCTTCTTAAATAGTGCATTCTTCAATATATATTGAATGAAGTGAATAGTCAATTTCTCTCTAAATCTATACATCCTAAAATTTTGTTAATCGAAAATTATTTTATCATAGCATATTATATTACATCAAATATCAAATAAAAGCAAATTTACCACAAAGCATAATATTAATAAATTCCATCGAAGGTAATCATTTTCAAATTAATCAATTGCTCTTCCAATAATCCGTAAAATGTACATATATCAATGAGATGTTTACTAATAATATATATTTCAAGTATAACATATATCAAACAACAATATTGGCCACTGTAGAAAAAATAAATAAAAGTATTAATAATATATAAATTAATAAAAATGATAATAATAATATTTAATATTTGTTATCATTAAAATTAATAAATGAGATAAGCATTATTTGACTAATTACATAAATTGAAAATTAATGAAAGATACAAATTGAAATCAATTAGTTAAATGAACATATAAATCAATCATAAATATTTGAATCAATAATGGCATAATTTTGTTTTGATGTTATCATAATGTGAATTGAAAATCTATACATACATGCATGTGTGTGTTGGTTTTGTGATTTGTTGTTCTTATATTTTATTCTTCACACTCTAATAAATCCTTATTTGTCTTTGTGTTAATTGTTTATGAGTTTAATTGGCTATGAAGTTCCATCATACATAAATGAATCTGATAAAATAGTCATGGTGTTTGTGTATAACGATTCTTTAATATATAATAGCAATACTTAAGAATAATTACATGGAAATATTTCCATATGTCATTCATACCAAAATTTATGTCATACAATTTTGATAATTTTAATATTTAAACCAAGTTATTAAATTTACTTCACCTTGTAATTATTCATTGCTTTTTTCGAATCATACCTTCATATATTTCTTCCATTAATATGATAAAAATACTTTACAATATATTTCAATTAATTGTTTTTTAGCAGATAACAAATAATATAAACAAAATGATAATTGAATGTATTCTACAATTAAAATTTATATGTACAAATATTGAATTAGTGCTAACAAATCTATTATAATAATGTTACAAAAAAAAACTATTATAATTAATTATTATAATTATACTACAAATAGTACTAATAAAACAATTATAATTACCATAATTATTGCTAACAAGAAAACTTAGCATACCTTTATTTGTTAATTATGTTTATTGAATTTGCATTGTGTCTGTACTTTCATTTTTAATTTATATTATATTGTATTAGTACCATTTGTTATTATATATGTTTATGTATCGAATTGCAAAGTATATGAAATTTTTTTCTCTTTTGAAATAATGTTTATAAGCCATGGAATTCCTGTAGGGATTCAAAGCTCGTCAAAGAATGAGGAATGGAGACCTATAATAAGGATAAGAATGAGGATAGGATGAAAAATTATAAATGAGGATGGTTAAAGGAAAAATTTTACAATTTCAAATATATAGTTTTTTTAAATAATAATAAAAATTTATCTATCTATCTACCCATCTTAGTATACTATATTTATTTTTTTATAATTTAAACATTCCAACTTATCAAGTGTACAATTTTTTTATATTAATTTCTTTTTGAAAAAAGATACAATTTTGAACAATAAAATATTTAAAAAAAAATTCCATTCCACAATTTACACTTCTTTGATGATGAAATTAATGAATTTTTTTATTTTTTAAAAAATAGTTACATTGCTTTTTTTGTTGAAAATATTTGTGTACTTGATATACTACTACAATAATTGAGGTAACGCAAATTAGGATAATATATGAATTTTTTAGTAATTGTAACATACATTTAAAAAATGATATTTTAATTTACTAAAAGGATATATAAGGACAGGAGATGTACTTAAAATGGCATAAATTATTTTGTATTAATTAAAATTTTTTTCTATGTTTTTATAAATTAAAAATTATAATTTACTTAAAATATGTAAATGGTATACTTGAAAAATTTTATTTATTTTGGTACGTAGATAAATTCTTATTACTTGACAAAATTATTATGGTATACTAAACTCATTTTTGTTAATAGTGTACATACTCTCTTTGTTAAAATTAATTATGCATGTTGCTACTTTTTTCAATCAATTTGGTATAAATGAAAGAAGAAACAAATTTATGGTACTTGTATTTTATAATCAAATACTTACTTTAAAACCCAATCGTAAAAGGGAAAAAATAAAATAGGAAAATATATGAAAGTGCAGAAAGTTAATTTTAATTAAATCCTTTAACTAGTAGGCATGCCAATTGTTTAGGAAATAAAAATGTGATCATATATAATTTGTTACTTTTTGTTCTTTTCCTTTTCGGTTAGTTATGCAATTTCCATAAACGCACCCATATATCGACATTGCCTCTGTTTTATGCATGACTGCCAAGGAATTGCCGACCTATAACCCATGTTATAAAGGGTGTCTTGGGGGCAGGGGCGGCGCTCAAAATTTCCTGTTAGTAAAGAATAAATAGGCAGGAAACAAAAAAGGAAAGCAGCTGCCATCCTCCAGGAGGAAATCAAATTCTTCCTCCAAGTGGATTTGTCGACATCTAATAAGTGCTCTATTTGCATAGCACAAAGAGGTGGGACCCAACATCAGTTCATGCTGGTGATGTAAGGAGGCCCGGAGGAAAAAAGAAGTCTTGAAAAAAGAGACAGGCCATAAGCAGTGGTCCTACAGTCTCACGTTTCCATGTGATACCATATTTAAAGGTGGGTTAGCAAATCAACAGCATTCACATCTTACACCAACCTATCCTTTTCTATGCTTACTTTGTTAAAAATCATGTTCTTTATAATCCAAGATCATCCATGTTAAATCATCAAGAAAACGAATAAACTAATTGCGGAAGCATACCTGCACTTCCATGGGAATTGACTAGTGTTTGGACATGAGGTTATTGACCTTCCAAATTGATATGCATTCTTCAGAGACGGTGACTCTCCTTTTTCTAATGATGGGATGTCATGAAAAGAGGCGTGAGTATAACTTAGGGACCATAATCTTTTGTAACTCTATAAACTCTAGTTTCTAATTCTGTCCATCATAAAATTAATAACTGGGTAATTATGGTATCTACACATAATAAGCCTACACTTAACAAGATGATTTAGGAACATTAACTTGTCATTATCAGATCACTTTAATTTGGGCCAAACTTTATAATAGCACACAATATACAATTATATATACAAGTCCACATACAGATTCTTACAATCTCCCACTTGGACGTACGTATATATATATACCCAAATTGTATATTAGACTATAACTTTATGAGCTCTAAATTTGCCATCATGATCAAAACATCTCCCAACAATCTCGTCCATCAATTATGTTAATATAGGATCAAGATGACTTTTGATACATGTATCGTAACTAAGTCCATACATGGTCACATAAATCAACACCACTAAATGACATAGATCAAGTATGGATGTGTAGCATGGAAATTGCATGTAATGTGATCTAATATGTCTATTTCCAACTGGTCCAACCTTATTCCTTATAAGATCATATTCAATATAAGTCAGAGTGTAAAACAAAACCAAATACTTTATTTCTGCATAAAATATCTATAAACTTAAGGTTTGTCTAAATATATGAGCATCCAAATGCACACTCCCACTGACACAACATATCATATAAAATCATATCACACCCATATAAGCAACATGCTCATGAAAAACCTTGGGGTGTCATCCTTTAGTAAGTGGATTTGCAATCATGGAGTTTGTGCTAATATGCTTTATAGACACTTTTATCACTCTGTAGTCCTCTTAATATATGGCTACTAACATATTATCAAAGATAACTTAAGTGGTCTTTCAATTTCATCAATAATTTGCAATCTTGTGACAATTTTGCAGCCATATTGTATGATTGGATGCCTCAAAATAAGCTTTAAACAAAATTACTTTACTGGAAAAGTAAGAGTGCCTACTTAGCACTCTTTCAAAGATTGCTTTTCCAACAAGTATATAATATTAGCTTAAAATGGATCTATAATTACCTTTGCATCTAGCAAAGTTGGAGTTTGAATATTCAGTGATCTCTTATCTTATCCAACTTCCCACAATATTTAGTGATCTCTTATCTTATCCAACTTTCGACATGTTAACATGTGAGGATTTGTTCTTTAAAGATGAGAAAAGATCCATTTGGTTACTATCCAATGATCCATTACCGTATTACCGAAATATCTACCTAACATCCCAACAATGTACACAATATCCAAATATGTAAAAAATTGAGTATACATTATAATTTTCATTGCGAAAGCATAACAAATCTTCTATATTTCTTTAATTTCAAAAAATACTTTAAGGGCATTGATTGAGACTGAACATGTCTCCTTTAGTAGTAAGGGTGTATCCTGCTTTGCAATCTTACATGCCAATTTTCTTAACTACCTTTTTAACACAACTCTTACATGATGATCCAATAATACATCAAAGGCAATCTCGATGCATCTAAGTCCCTAATATAAAAGAGATAAATAATGTACGTACTCCCACTAAACTTTGACATATATAATAATCAACCCAATCTATCTCAACCAAACAAGATAACAATTGGATGAAATTTGTATTACCATTGATAAGAATTTGTTTAAGCTCATAGATGGATTACTTTAATTTACAAACCAAATTCATTGCATCTCTCAATACAAAGTTTTCTGATAACACTATAAGAATTGTCTCATCAATATCACCATTGACAAACACAATCTTAACATCCATTTGATGTAAGTTGGATCAAAATAATCCACAAATGTCATTATTGTATTAAGAGAGTCTCTTCTTAATTCATGTTTTCCTTTTGAGTGAAATCTTTTGCTATAAGACATGTCTTATATTTCTCCACCCTTAAATCTCTATTGATTTTAAATATTCATTTGCAACCAATGAGATTCAAACCTTCAGGTAATGGGACAAGTTCCCAAATATTATTATCTTTTATGGACTAAATTTATTCACTCATAGCATCAATCCACAACAGAATTAGTGCTTTTCATGGTATAATGAAAGTTGATTGGATCATCTTCCAACAATCCATGATCTTTCTTATATTCTTGGAGAAGTATGAAATAATGATTAGAAGTCACACTTCTCTTTTCTCTAGTGGATCTCCTTAGTGGCATTTGTTCTTGAGGTTATTGAGTTTGTTTTCAGGAATACCTTATTGATCTTTATTGCGAAAATTTTCAATATTGTTTCTAACCTTATTTCTCCCCCCAAACTCAATATCCTCAATGAACTAACATTCCTATCTCAAATATTGATCTATTTATGGGATCATAAAACTTATACCCCTGAGACTATACAAATTATCCAAACTAAGTAGCCACTGACCATTTCCTGAATCTAGTTTCTTTTCAGTTGGCCTATAAGGCCTTGCCTTAAATACACAACTCCAAATGTGTAAATTCTTTATATTGAAAATTTTTCCAGTCCATAATTCATTAGGAGTTCTGATCACTACTTTTATTAGAACTCTATTAAGCATATTGGCTACAACTATTAATGCCTCTTCCTACTGTGATATTGGTAAGATAGCATGATTGATCATATTTCTTACTATATCTTCTAATGTTATTTCATCTTTAACTAACACCATTCATGCTAGAATAGCATTCAACATGGTACATTATAAGATGACACTTTATTCCTCCAAGGATTTGGCAAATGATTTTGGACATTGTTCACATAATCTATCATATATCTAGCACTAACTAACATGGTAAGATTTAATAACCTTAATGCTTTTACCTTAATCCTTAATACAATTTTTAAATACCTTAAACATGTCTAGTGATTCAAACTTCTTGCAAATGAGACAAAGTTATCTATAACTAAAAGATCGACTATGAACAACAAAAATATTATTGATCATTCCAAGAAACCATATGGAATGATCCACAAATGACTATGTAAGTTCAAAGGCGTCTGAAAATCTGTAGATATCGAATCTCTTTGTGATTGTTTGTTTCTCTTTAATACACACTTATCTAAATAGTAGAACCATAATTTATCCACCAAATGTGTCAAAAATTAACCTTAAAACAAACAAAAATAATAAGTATATATTTCTTTACATGCCAAAAGTTATATTTGGCACAATCACTCTTTATAAATCCAATAGTTCAATGGAAGTTACAGCTAAATTCCTTATTTATTCATATTGTTGTTTCTTCCAATACAAACTATTTATACCTTTATCCTTTTCCTTTCATACTTTTATCCTTAAAGGTACTTGCCAATGAACAATTTGAGTATTTTTTTTTTTACTTTCACACATATCTTCTTTTGGCACATACAATAATAATAATAATAAAAAAATACGCATGAGCTCATTAAGAGACTATTTGTTCTTTTGGCAATTATAACCGATCCAAGACTAAATAAATTGGGCCAAAAGAAAAATAAAACTAAATGCATGAGCATATCATGAAACAACTCCAACTTTAATGCCTTTAATTTTAAAGCAATATAAGATAGCTCCATGATATACTCCCATAAATTTTATATATATATATATATATATATATATATATATACTTACAAAAAAAATTCCATAAAGTTATAATTGTTTCAGTCTTATCGCTATTAACAAACTCTTTTTTAAAAAATAAATAAAAGTAAAAATTCCTTAAGAAATTTCTTGACATTGAATACTTTTTCAGACATATTGTCCTTGAATGTTTCTGGAACTTTATGCTACATGGTCATACGACTTGTGCAATTTGAACAAACCTTTTCCTCAAAATTATTTTTTTTTATAGTCCTTATTGGAACTTTTATCCATAAGAGCAGTAGGTTGTTCAATCCTTAGTGCACGGTCCAAATCCAAGTAGCCAAGAACAATCATTATGTTCTCTTTGCATTCCTTAAAGTTGTTCCCATTTAATATAAGAACAGACTGATATTGGCAGATATAACATAAGCAAATATAATATTAAAATTAGAACAAAACAATATACTCACATGAATTCAAATAAACTCAAATAATGGTAGGGCCCATCACAAGATACCTAGCACAACATTAATATTTAGTCTTTGAATAGAATATCAACTTTTAAGTGGTACTCTCAATGCAGTCACGAGTATTGATAGTAAATCTTGTCAAATAACAAGTCTATCTTTGGGCCAACTTATTGCCCACATGAAACCTAATAACCATCACATACTCATGACCACAATTGTGCATATAATTCGGCCAAATATAGACCTTCCTTTGGGCTGGTCAATATCCGCATGAATTATCTGTGTAGTAATCAAATATTGATAATAAATCCTGTCAAACAGTAAGTGTATTTTTGGACTGGCTTATTATTCACATAGAACTTAACAATCACCACATACTAATTATCACATATGTGTACATGTAATTTGGCCAAATATTCATTTTCCTTTAGGCTAATCAATATTTGCAAGAACGACACGCTCATAATCATCCTTATGTTCCAAAATAAATTGACTTAGACAAGAGAGGCTACTTTGGCAGCATGCTATTTCAATCAATTTATTCCAAAACCTATAGAATTGTTACCAAAATTTTCCATGTAACAAGAATTGAAACAATATATATATATATATATATATATATATATTCTTAATACAATTATAATAAAGAAAAAATGTAATGTACTCTATAAAAATTATACATATGTAATACTCCAAATATCAATAAGACAAATCCTTATTTGTAAATGAATAAATAACTGAATCTTTTACTTCACACATCACCATGCCAAAAGAAAAGCAAAAAAAAAGGTGCAATACATGTGCCAAACAAAAGTTACCTAGCTTTTACTTTTAAGCCTAAATTGAAATCCAAAGATTAACAAAAGGGAAACCAATTATTTCTCATTGATTCAATCATGGACTGCTCTGATACCACTTGTTAGAAATCATGTTCTTTATAATCCCAAGATCATCCATGTTAAATCATTAAGAAAACGAATAAACTAATTACGAAAGCATACTTGAACATCCATAGGAATTGACTGGTATTTGGACAAATGGTTATTGACCTTCCAAATTGATACGTATTCTTCGAAGACGGTGGCTCTCCCTTTTCTGATGATGGGATGTCATGAAAAGAGATGTGTGTATAACTTGAGGACCAAAACCTTTTGTAACTCTATAAACCCTAATTTCTAATTCTGCCCATCATAAAATTAGTAACTAGGTAATCATGGTATCTACACATAATAAACCCACACTTAATGAGATGATTTAGGCCTATTAACTTGTCATTATCAGATCACTTTAATTTGGGCCAAACTTTATAATACCACACAATATACAATTATATATACAAGTCCACATACAGATTCTTACATGCTTGTTTATTTCCCTCATCATACAATGTGTCCCAAACAATACCCTTATGGCACCTGCCCACCTTGATGAAAACCTACAGTACGTAGTTAGCTTCAGTGAAGCATTCTAGTATTGTCACATGGCGTCAATGGTAGCCAACTTGGGAACGGTAACTGTGCATCTATTCAAGCCCGTGATGCAGACCATTGGATGTGTTTGACCCCATACCTTGTTTGGGAAACACATGCATCCATAGATCGATGAGAGTTTTGCCTCATAAGGTTTGACAAATCCTGTGTCTTGATAAGCATCCATGGGTTAGGGCTGGGCCGAATTGGGAATGATTGCATTTCAGGACTTGCTGAGTGCCTCATATGACACCATGATGTGGCATTTAGCTTGTTCAAAACTAATAAAATAGTGGACACATGTGCTAAATAAAATATATGCACTGCTACTGTGCATGGTATGGAGGATTTGACCGTAAGGATAAGCACAACTTTGGGACATTTGGAAATCTCAACTAGATCTCGTGCTTCCTGTGATTCGCAATGTCTAGTTTAAGAGTAATTGCATATCCAGTCCACACGATTGCAGATTGTCTTTCAAACACATCAAATGATGTGTCGTTGATTGATTGTATGATTTTTTTTTTGTGTCTTAACTTTGTAACAAAGTGTATAAAAATCCATTCATCAGAATACTTAATAGCTTGCCCATTGTCCAAACACTCCACTTTTAAATTGTTTAGCAAAACGAAGAAGATTGGAACGTGTGTAAAATTCGATAACCTGTGAAATTGCAAAATTCTGACAAATCGAAAACCTTTCAAGTTTCATAATTCTGAAATTAAATCAGTGTACGAGGGATTTTGCCTATTAATGATCGTCAATGTCAGAGCATGTTATGTGTATATAAAATTTTCCATTGGAAACTATTAGTAGGCCCAATTAATATCATAGAGGTCATTTGTATGGCAACTACTTTTTAACCTGTGAAATGCACGATATTTAACATTTATAAATTGTTAAAAATTTAGTACAAAATTTATTACAAAACTGAAGTGAATTGAATTATAATATATTAATTTTGCAATTTATCCTAACAATGGTTTACCAAGGTTGATGTTTTTAAGAAAAAATATTTTTTCAAGATAAAAAATTTACCACAATGTACACACACACACACACACACACACACGTGTGTATGTATCTTTGTTATAACGTAGAGCTAATTATAATTGAGCATAATCAATAATACTTATGCTGTAACAACATTATTACCAATGTAATGTATATATTTGTTATCACTCATGTAATATATGAATTTTGTATTATCCAATAATAATACTAGTAATAATAAAACTATTCTATGATTAATTTCTCTTTTCATGGGCAATAATTATGTGGCACACTAATTCTTACCTATACAATTTATATGTTTGCATTACCCGTGTTAGAAAAATTAATCATTATATGTGTTACATATATTTGATATCATCACCAGTTTAAATTATCAGATAAGATAACCAATGAATAATTTTTTCCTGTTGATTAGAATTTGGAATCATTCTCATATTAGAATAAATTATATTCTAATAGGTAGTTGCCTTTATTAAATATCTAGTTAGGGATTCGGTTCTTGGTGATGTGAATGTAAAGGGTTTCCTAGCTTAAAATTAAATTGTCAACTTATAAGAATAAAATAAATTTATAATGATAAAAGATAGTAAATAATAAACAACAAAATTGGAAAAAAGCGAACAATAAATGCCCACTTGAGACTTTTTTTTCAAAGTACAATGTTAACAAAAATTTAAAGAAATGTGGAGCCCTAAAAATTTGATCAAAATATGAAACATTAAGTCCATCCACAAAATGATATTAATTAATTTTACTTATCCATGATACTTATTTTTACCATTTAGTTATGTCAAATCCTAGAATGTTTTGAATATATATTAATTATTTATTTGTTTTGAATATGTATGGTAATTAGTATGGTTATAATGGGGTATATCAATTATTTGTTTGCAAGTTTTATAACATGCAAGTACAAATAGAAAACATGTTTTTCTACATTGAAACCTTCAACATAGATTTGAGGGTGTTGTTTTAAACATACATAAAACACTATAAAATATAAGAATTTTATGAGAAGATGTTTGGAAAATTAAGGTTGAGAATGAATTTGCTTTTCAAATTTAATGTAAATCAATTTGATTTATAAATTTGATTTCCATATTTAACATAAATCAGTTTGATTTATTACATATTATGCCTAATAGTGTGTATGAAAAGGGAGTTGTGGCCAAAGGTTTAATTAAGCTTCCACCTTAAATGGATTACTTACTTTTGTTGACATTGGATACCTTGAGAATACAAAAAATAGAACTTTTTGTTTAAACTAGAAATAAAATCAATCATGATTTGATTGCAATCAAATTTTTTTAAAAAAATCTATACTCATCAAATCCAACCAAATTTGAAAAGATTCATTACATTATCAGTAAAACCCAATCAAATATGAAAAGAATTCATTCAAAAATATGTTCTCCTTTCTGCCTGAAATCTAATAATAGTTGATAATAGAATAACTAACAAAACCAACAAATTTTAAAATAAAGAACATGAAACATGTTCATTAAAAAAAATATTTATTAATCGAAGAGTACTATTATATGAAAGACACTGTAAGTCGATACTTATGTGGGAGTAGTTGCTAGCAACAAATGTTATTGGTAATAATAGTAACCCACATTTTGCTATTGCTTCCTAATTTGTGAAGCTATAGTACTTGCTATTGATTCTACAAAATGTCACTGCAATGCATTATCCAAAGAGCATATTATTATATTTTTAGAGGAAATTAACACATGAAAGAAAAAATTTAAAAAACAAAGCCACGAATTTGACTCACTAAACAACAGTTGATCCGTAGAATTAAAATATGTAATGAAAGACCAAAAAAATAGAGAGAATGTCTACTAAAAAAAGATGATGAATAGAAATTTTAGAAAAGAATAAATGAATTTGGCCATAAAAAAGAAATTTAGAAAACATGTATGAGCATCAATCAAGGCAAAAGATAGAATTGAAATAGAACCTATCACGGTGTGCAATGGATTACGGTGAATAAAATTAAAATTTTTCTCAATCATGATCCTTGACAATGGGATAAACCACGAACTGTAAAAATGAAATGACATGGTCATTCACAAAAATAATTACAAAGTATTTATTATATATTTTTAGTTTATATTTCAAATTAATAACAATAAACAAAAACATTCACACCATTTGAATCTGATTGAAATTCATTTATTACAAATTAATCAATTGATTTCATATAATTATATTCTATTCACATTTGATTTGTATATACACCCAAAAAAAATGTATTAGTTCGTTAAAAAAAGTTACATAAATAAAATAAAGAAAGCATTATATGCATTTATTATGGTAGCTGCAAATAAATCTACATTGCTTTGAAAACAATTTTGAATTAAAAATTTTAATTTTCTAGTAGATTATATTAGGTATATAATATATTTATATGTTATATAACATTGGTCATTGATTAAATTTCCTTTGCCTAACACATGACTTGTGAATTCAACGAACAAGATCAGGAGAGTGGGACAATTGCATGAATTTGATATACTTTGCAATCTTTATGAAAAAAAATGGGACAACTGCTAGGCAGTGGTCAATCATTCGTATTTGACATTAATTGGTCATCTAATTTACTAATAATTTGTTTTTCTATTACCCAAACCGAATATATGATATTACTATGGTATCAAATTTCAATTTATATCCCAAAAATTAGGAATTACATTGCTGTTATATTCAAATGTCCATTATGTATATATTTAAACATTTCCTAAGATATGATTTCAATAGTTTGTTGATTGACATCAACTAAATAATTTATTTAAAAAGTGCTTGAATCCAAAATATAATCCAAATGACATCATTACTGCTTCGAATTTTTACAGGCATATATTACATAATACATATACACAACTACACGTGTACATACAAGTCAAACTTAAGAAATGAAATTTTTTTTATATTAAGATACATTTTAATTTGCATCAGTAAAATATTAATTTTAGTTCCCTTTTCACTTATGCATACGCAATGCAAATTCTTGTTCTGATCTGTACATGAAATTTTTTTTATCATATACTATAAATTACTTATTGTATTATAAGACCAAATGTGATACACACAAAGAAATACATTTTTTTTTTGGCATTTTGACATTCTGCCTTCCATGTGCAAAAATAAATGACATCTACCCCATTGTATATTTCCTAATACCAGTTGGACAAAAATATTTAACATGGCCAGTACAAATTTTGTGGTAAATAAACTTGTACAAATTCAAATATGAATTTATTGCTACAATGAAAAAATCACCAGCTATTACAATGTTGTCAACACTACTAGTAGAAAATTCGTTCATCAAAACATCTGTGTTCATCCTTTGATAAAATCAATTCGATCATGAAAATGTTCAACATCCATGATTTATACAATTTATATATAATTTTTTTATATAATTGATATGATTAATATATGTGGTTTAAGGCTGCCGCATGTAATTGATTATGATATCTCTAAATTTAATTAAGAAATTAAATTTTCTGTTTTTTAGTTTGCATTTGCAATGTCATCATTATTTTGTCATTTTTTATTTTTTGACTATATAGATTCATAATACATACAACATTTAAACACCAAAAAGAAGAAGGCTTTGATGTGCTGCACAGTACATAACTACTTTGTTTATTATGTAAAATTAAGTTTTGGTACAAAAAGTTTAACAACTTAATTAAATGCCAAAAAGGTTTAAAGATATTTAATTTCTCTTTTTCACACCAACTATTAAATACTCTTCATTGGTACTGAAAATTTAACAATTTGTAATTATTACAGTTTTAGTGTTTAAATAAGTACTAAATCATTAACTTGCGTTGCCACACATGCAAAACCTTCAGCCATAATAATCAGATTATTAGCATCAATTTTTTTTATTTCATTTCGTATTATTACATACTTATCATTGGTAATGCTATTTTAATAATCTGGAATAGTTCCAGTTTTAGTGTTTATATAAGTATTAAATAATGCACTTTTTCTAACCTGTTAATTGTAAATAATTATCATTGCCACACTTTAAAAATTTTCCTTCATACCAATTTGCAATAGTAGTACTATAAGATTATACATAGTAGATAATATTGTCAAAATGTACATGTACTTCATGTATTCACTGCTAACCGAAATAATACGTTATAAAAACCAAGGAAAAAAAGCATTTCTTGTTGAATTCTCTAAAATAGTGCCCAACCACCAAGGTTTTGAAAATCGAACCGGACATCGAACAGGTCAAGGCAAGGGTTCAGAGGTTCAATTGAGGGTCTAACTGGAATATAACCGATATATAATAATACCTACATTTATATAAATATATAAAAATATAAAATAAAATATATGTCATAAATAACTAAAAATTAAATTAGGCATTAATAAAACCCATAGAATATAACATAATTCATCTCTTAATGAAAATAAACATTATCCATATGTATCAAATATCTCATGTTACTAATTATCATATCAGAAAAGGAAAAGAATTAGGAACAATGAGACTTTAGACCTCTTTTTTTAAAAAATAATCCCAAAATGATGTCATTTTGCATCTTTTTTATATTAAAAAAAAAACCAGTTTGGCCAACCGGTCCGATTTGCGTTGTTTTCCCGGTTCTTTCTCAGCCGGTTTTAGGGGCCAACCCAGACTGGACAGCAGGCTGGTTCCCAGTTCAACCTGTTCACCGGTCGGTCCGGTCCAATTTTCTGAACATTGCCAACCACAAATTAGTTAAGTATATGCAAGTAAACCTTTACTACTTGCAAGCACTGAAAGTCAATTTTGGATGCATTGTGGTCAATGTATGTGAAGCACATAGTATCTTTATTTAAAAATAGAGTTCTGCCAGTGCATATCACACCTTTAGCTAAAACTAATGGACAAAAATTAAAAAATACACCTAAATTCGGCACTTTGTCGTGTTGGCATATGCTCGTATCATGTGCACGTCACACAAAACTCATGTGGTTATGCAAGCTAATATTGATTGGTCAAAACTGCCATAATTGAGGGACCACGTGCGAAACCCTACAATTGTAAGGCCTAGGTAGCTACACCATTAGGAAACCTCATTATCAGTCAATTCCACTGAATGAGACAAAATCAGCACCATCTTCAATAACCAAGCCAAAGCACTGAAGCATATTTAGCTTCATTTGTGCTGCAAGTTAATCATAAATTTACAACCCATAATTCTAGTCAGGGCCGCAGCTACAGAGTAAATCATCTTCTCCCCATTTCATCCAACATCCGCATGTATGCCACACACCCCTATGTGTACACACTTTACCCCTTGTGAGAATTGTGTTAGAGGCTACCCAAGTTATAACACATGGGTGGGGGGACCGGTATGGGGAATTATACATGTGATTTCCTCTTCTTTTTTTCAGGATCATGGTGTAGCATCATTAACGTTTCCCTTACAGCAAAACCACACACTAAATCAAAGTCTCCGAGTTACAAAACATGACAAATAGCAAATAAAGTTTTAGGAAAACCGAAAATATATTTCGATTTTGCACCACAAATATTGTGGACTCACTCAAGTCAATTCCATCTTATGATTTGTTTATGATCTCCATTGCAAAAACCTAGAAGGGACATATACTAACATTTCTTGTCATTTGAAATAGGGTGATGTGTCTGAAATTGCACGGGGCGTGGGGGATCCTTTTTTGAGGTCACGTGTACACACTAGATGTAGTGATCAAACAATATATCATCTCCAGTCTAACATTTCATCGTAGTCGTAGTCATGCCGGTGGTTGTTACAACAACCCATCACCCTAGTTCAATACCATGTCTGACTATATCAGAAGTGGCAGTACTGATAGTCCCCTGCATGCACGACCATAGTGTAACCCCCATGCGGGTTGGCCATGTTACACTAACCATCCAAAGAAATGCGCTTCCTACCACTAGGCCAGAGCGGATCAATGTATTTTTCTATCCAAAAAGCATTGAAATGGTAGCAACCATAGATAGAACTCTTGTGCTTATGCCACTGAACCAAATAGCTGCACTAGAAGTGCAAAAAACAAGTGTGCAGGTATGCTAATTGGCCCCACAATAGACACCAATTCAAGAATCCTAATAACAAGCATCCCGCCAGTATTAAATAAGTTTTTGATAATTGTTGTAGGTGTTAAATGAAGTGTCTCCTATCAATCGAATCACATTTGCTCCAATTTTTATGATCGATGCCGATGGCAACCTTGTTGATTAGAACCAGTGGATCTTAGACAGTTCGGTCCCAATGGTAAACCAGCTTATTCCATTGAACATCCACTACCCAGCCGACTTTGGACCAAAAATCTTAATATGGAATTGTTGCATTGTTCATAGTCATGCATTCATCGAAATAGCCCATTCCTTGTGTTCCTGATTTGGTGCAACCATTTTAATTGTAATGGAAGCCAGGAGCATTGGCATTGATGCACAAACAACATGCATGGAATGCAGATTTCAAAGTTTCATGTCAACCCCAGACGATCGAACTGTCGGTAGGGTGCTTGCATTGTGGAGACATGACTTAATCGAATGCCAAGCATTCAACTATACACCCCAATAATTAAAGATTGTCCTATTTTCTTTAGTTAGCTGATTAGGTCTTCCATGCCTGCCAAGAATCATGTAACAAGGTATGTCAATTTGTCATTTATCGAACGACGTACACAACCATAACACATGCATGTGGCCTTCATGACCTATACTCCTAAACTGTTATGTGCAGTGGTTTAAAAACACATCTTCAATATGTTTTGTTATGTTTGATGGTTCAAAGGATATTTCCTTAGTTTTAAGTGCTAGGCAACCATTGAACTTTGCTTTCCGAAGAACTTCTGCTTAACCACAACCACACCACTGGAATGGAAGGATATCGCATTCCTAAGTCTGACTGACCATCACCCTGGGGACTGCATGAATACACGTTGCCATTTTTCAAGTTTAGTATTTACTATGCGTGCTTGTGTTATTAAAAATGATTACCTTCATTACACTGTATTTGTTGTACCATTGTACAACCGGTTCCATCCACCCTGTATGGTTTTAACATTCCGAACCGTGTGATTTTGCTTAGACTTTTTTTTTTTGAAAACCTAACTCTGGTTAAACCTTTCATGAACTTTTAATACTTAGTTAGCATGGTATATTAGTGGTATTTTTTTTGTGTCCATAAACCATGTACTATGGTGAGTAGATTTAATTCTCCAAGAAGGGTTTTGTTTTTTATTTTTGATATTTGACTTGATTATTTTGGTATTTCATACTTGCATGATGTTAATTTACATTTTTTAGTGTGTTAAGTTATTTTATTAGTATACAATAAGTTAAAATATTCTTACAATTCTTTTGTACGTTCACAATTTACTTTTACCTTTTTAAAATTCCTAATGCATAGGTTGTAGTTTTCATTTCCCACATTAGGATGTTGATGGTACCATTGGCTCCATAATTGATAAAATTTTCCTTCACAACATTTTGTGTCAGCACCATACACAATTTAATGTTTGCTTTCTATACATTCGATTATAATTATTTACATCAAATTGCTTTATCATGTGAAATAAATTTTGTAATAAAAATAGCATTCATTCCATACAAAATATCATGCAATAAATATATGACTGCACTAACAAAAGAAAGTTAAGAAAATAACCATGAAACTCAAACAAGATCGTTTATATTTACAAAACATATCAACTATTGCAAAACAAAGTAGTTTTTACCTTAAACATTGTCACCTTAATTATTTACGAACATTATTTTAAAAGAACATTATTTACGACTAAAAAATATATATAAGATATAAGTATATTAAGCACATAAATAAATGAATTAATCGAAACTGTTTTTTAATGGATAAAACATTATATTATTTGAAATGATTAATGTGGATTACTATAAGTATTTAATTTAAATTATTTAAATAAAATTAGTAAAGTTTTAAAATTTATTTAGAAAACAAAAATGTAGACCAATTTTTTTTTTGTTTTTAAAAATCATTTTATGCTTTGTCTTTTATATTAAATTATATCTATCAAACAATTTAAAATAGGTATAAGATAAAATAAATTATCTAATTTATAATAAATAGAGTATTTTACAATTGACAGTATATAGACTTCCAATCAACTACAATATTAAAAAATCTAAATGAATAATACATGAATATTCCAACTTCTGTAACGCCCCGATTTTTCTGCTAGAGTGAAAATGACCAAAATGCCCCTAAGGTCATTTTCGGCCTGAAATTCGAGGAAAGCCGATCCGGCAGTACTCGAAGGGTAAACTCAATGTTGAAAGGGGATTAGATGACCTGTGTATCTTTCCGGGATCGAAAATCTCATTTTTCGAGTTTTTGGGTCAAAATGACCAAAACGCCCCTGCGGTGTTTTACCCGTTTGCAAGTGCCGGATGAACCCGAAAATTTCCCAGATGATTTTAAAAGGCGTTTTTATGTAGACTATAACTTTAGTTTTGGTCCCGGAGGTCCCGGGCAAAATTAGTGTAAAATTACGGTTTTGCCCTTAGTTTCGTGTTTTTACGCTTAATCGCGTGATTAAGGAAACCTAACCAATATTAGGCTCTAATCGAAGGTTAATTAATTTCATTAATTAATCTTGAGTTAAAATAATTTATTAAAGTTGATTAGAACCTAAAAGTGCTTAATTACAACTTAAAATCATATTTTAATTTCAAGATTCCTAGTCATGGAATCTTGAATAGTGTTTTCTCTTTTCAATTCCTTAAATCATGGAATTGTGTTATACATTGTTTATTCATAAATGAGTTTTTAATTCTCTAATGATGTATGAGCACTCCTAATCTTGTCATAAAATTCTTAAAACACATTCTTAGTTACCTAAACTTAAGCTTAATTATTCCTAACCTTGTACCTAAGCTAATACACATTTAAACCTACCATTAACACCCAATTAGATGATCAAAACTCACCTCCCCCATGCTGTCCCTAGTCTGGCCGTGCACTCCCTCCCTCCATATGCATCATATGTTCAATTTTCTAACACTCCAAGGCCATACCTCAAGTCACATACACCATACCTTGTCATATTTTCCATCACGCTTGATTTTCCAAGTAAATAACCAATTGAAATAAATCATTTCCCACATTTATTTGTGGTTGAAAATGTTCCAGCCATGTTGAGTTTCTAGAAGAACAATTTCTTGCAAAATTAAAATGAAAGCTCACTCAAAAACCCATACTTAAAGCCTTACTTTGTGTCATGAACTCCATACCTCAAACCATGCTTGAATAACACCATGTAAGAGATATTTTTCTCTTCCTTTCTCCCCCTCATTGCTACGGCCAAGGCTTCCTCTTGGAGAGCCCATGGTTTTGTTTTTCTATAAATAGGATGTTTGTGATAGCTTAGTTGCACCTTGAAGCATTTGCTAAGTTTAGAATCCTAGAGTTATCTTGCTAGTTCTTTCTTTTCTCTCAAAGTTCCAAGAGTTCTTTCTCTTCATCTTCATCCTCTCTTCACATTATCACCTCACCACTTCAATCCACCATGTCATAACCTTAGATCATCATCAAAACTCTTAAACACTAAACCTCAAACACAAGTTTCCTCAAAACACATCTCCTTTCCTTTTCTTTCTCTTTGGCCGAAGCCATCACACCACCTTAGAAGGAGTTGCTCTTCTCATTTTCCTTTTCAAGTTCAAGCTTTCATCTTCATCACTTGGTAGGGATTTGCTTTTCAAACTTGTTTTGCTCAAGAAGGTGTTTTTCTCTAGTTTCCTCTTGGATTCTTTTTGAACTTTCCTTTGTTTTTCTTTTTCTTTCATTTCGGCCATGAGGCCATGATTATGAGCATGATAGCTTGATGATGAGAGTTTCTAGATGATGACCTTGTGTTCATCTCAAAGAAGCCTCTAAAGCTTGAGTATTCCTTTTCTTAAAACTTCATCTATATGATATCTAGCTGACATGGTTTTTCAACTTAAGAAAATTAATCTAAGGATTTCTAAAAGCCCAAGCCTACCCTTGTCAACCTTAAAGTTGGCCGGCACGTTCTAGAGATCTTTATCTAGATAGGGGTTTTGGGTATTTAATAAAGAACTTGACTTAGTTTCATTTTCTTTTCCTTTGTAAGGTTTTCGGTTTTGGTACTTTGATTCTTGAGATTTTGTTTTGTCTTGTTTTGAAAGTTTATTTATCTTGAGCTTGATGAGGATGTTCAAGAACCTCATGGTTCCTTTGAGAACTTGGTTCAAGAACTCTAAAGCTCTCTTTGTAATGAGATATATGTTGGGTTGTTATCTTGTTAAAGTCTTGAATGAGCTCTAGCTAACCATAAAATGAACCTTGCATCATGTTTACTTTTATGCCTTGCACATCATGTTTATTTTCCTTGCTATCACTAAGTATCAAGATAATAAAGGAACTTGCATTATCATGTTTATATTTCAAGCTATGCATTATCATGTTTACGTTTCAAGTTCTCACCTAAATATCAAAGATAATAATGTGATGCATCTCATATTTATTTTATGCTCTCACTTTACTTTCTAATAAAAGCTAAAACAAGTGCATAAGCATGTTTATCTTTATGCCATCGCTTTAATGAACCTAGAGCTCAAAGACTTGCCCATTGTTGTCTCAAACAAAGGTCTAAAATAATTATTTTTCATAGTTGAGATTTCGGCCCTAAGAGGTTTCAAATTTTCCAAGTGTTAAAAATATGTTGCATAAATTTTCTAAGCTTATATGAGTATAAGGAATATGTAGAACTAAGTTCTATGAATTTAGAACCTCTTGAGATGAAAATGATTTAGCTACTACCCTCTCAAGTATATTTATGTTTTCAAAGGATAAAAGTGTCTATAAATGAGTTTTGAAAGTTCTAAAAAGGTTCCAAGAGAAACTAGTATTCTATGTGCTTAAAAAATTGTGTTCTATGCCTTTTTATGGAGATGCACATTTCGGTTCTGCCTTGCCATTTATTGCCACTGTATGTGCTGTTTTAATGATGATAATATGCTTATGTTTGAGTAAAAATAATGCTAAGACTCATATGTGAAAGATAGGATAGCTAGAAAAGAATTAATTTGAGAGTTTTAGATCCCTTAATTATTGAATTTTCTAGATTCTATCCAGCAAGGATTAGATTTGATAATCATGGTTTTAAATTAGTTTAAATGTGTAGGAATGACTCATAATTGGTTTAGGACTTGATCTTGATGCCTTAGGAGCAAGCTAGACTTAGAAAGGGTCATTGTTGTGACTCCTAGGAACCCGTAAAGTTAGGATTATAAATTCTGCATTCTTGAGGTTTAGAGATGTTCTTGATCATAGTGTGGGGGTGAGAAATACTTAGTTATAACCTCATAGGTACCCAAGAGATTAGGTTTGATGATTAATAACTTAGAACGTGAGTTAAGGACCTTAAGGGTCAATGCATAAGATATTAAAAAGTCTTGAGTTTTACGATGCTTAATTTATGTAAGTATGATATATGATACATGAGCTTTATCTATGATGAGTTTGATGTATATGCTATGAAGAAGTTTTTACATGATTAGAATGATTATGTGATGATGTATGTGCTATGAAGAAGTTTTATATGAATGTGTGATAACATGATGATGTATATACCATGAAGAAGTTTTATATGATGATATGCTATACCTCATAAGAAATGTTTATGTCCTATATGTTTTCATGGCATAAGCAAATTTGAGGAAATTCAGTCTACAGCCATCATGCTGCCGAATTTCCATCAAATTTGAGGAACTTGGAAAAAGGTCTTTTTGAAAATCATGAGAACTTAAATGTGAAACAACACTGAGATGTCTTCTTGGGTGACACCGGTTTAGCCGAGCACCCCCAAGAAAACAAATCTGTGAGGGTATTGACACAGAGCTTGCCAAAGCGGACAATACTACTATGCATTAGTTGCTAGTAGAGCGTTTCAAAGAGGAAATGACCCTAAGAGATGACCCTTAATTTGCCCCCTAGCCCATACTTTAAGTCGGGATTATGTATGTTACGCTTATCATAGGATAAGTAAGAGCTAGTGGCGACTAGTTAAGGTATGAGCTCATAACCTAGAGATGTTTTAGGGTGGCCCCATGAGACAAAAGTTAAAGTTTAAAATGTCACATGTGCTATGAAAAACCAAGAAAAATTATTATGAGATTTATACCTGTCACCTTATGCCACTGTTATAATGTTTCTTAGTTATTATATTGATTGGTTTACCTTTATGATGCATTCATGTCATTAGTGTATTCCATGCTTAGTCATAAGACGCATTGTAAAATATGACGGACCTTGGATAACTAATGCTTTAGAAAACTAACTTAAAAGGAGTTTATATGCATACACACCTTTTTAGAAATAAAACCCAAGGTTCCTGAGGATGTGATGACGTCACTCAGTTAGGGATTGCCCTACTGAGAATTCTTTTAGAAGATTCTCATTCCCTCTCTCTTTTCTTCCGTCACATCTTCAGATGGCGACTTTCGTACTCTTCATCGACACCCCAACGTGGGAGCTGCACCATGACCCAGCACTCGGGTCACACCATTTTGAGGGTCGCTACACAGTCAGAGTATTCATGTTTATGGGACGACCCTTCGCACACCCAGTACAGAGCTATCGCTTCACCTCGACTGCCCCTTATCGTCATAACACGATTTTCGAGTGAGCTAGATCACGCGACGTGTAGATCCTCTGCATGCAGCCCGAGGTGTCAGCCGTACGTGACTACCCGGAGTACGTGCCCCGGACTCAGTATTCGGAGACGGATCCATCAGAGGAGCCACCCACCCTTTCACATGTACAGTTGGAGCTCCAGCCCCACTCCCCCACCGATGAGAGCCGGGAGTGAGGAGACGGTGGTTCAACCGAGGTTGGCTCGTAGGCCATCCATGCTCCCTCGCCGCGGTGGACACACTCCGATGATCCGCACAACCACTCCCGCCGAGATCCGCCAGTGGATCGATTCTACCCCTCAGTACTCGGACCAGCAGGAGTAGGTGCATAGGATGGGTAGTAGCTAGTGCACACATGCCACATAGTTGAGGACAAACCTTCTTTTGTATATGAGGTTGTCTACCCTAGGTGCACACGGGTATGGGTGTTGCTTTCTTGATTTCCTTGTACTTGCTTTTTTTATTTCCTTGTACTTGCTTTTTTGATTTCCTTGTATTTGCTTTTCAGTTGTATTCCGTTCTTCTATGTACCGAATAGTCCTGCCTTTTGGTAGGCACATTATCTATATATATATATATATATATATATCTGTTCAGTTGATGTATCCATGTCATTTATGTGTTCTATTATGATTTGCTCATATGACTTGTATGAATTTCCTGTTCAAAGAATCATGTGTGGCTCTCACTTTGGTTTTAATTCCAAAAAGAAAAATTTTACCCATATTTCCGCTAAGTATTTTCAATGTAAAGAATGAGACCAAGAGGCAATATTCTAAGGATTAACCTAAATACATACTAGTAGTATTAGGTTAAGACTTAGGGTGTTACAACTTCTATCAATTTGTTATTTCATTTTAATGCGATATTATTCTTGTACTCCAGTCAATTTTCTATTCGAAATGTAATCATTTGATATCGATTCAAATGTTTCCTATTTTAAATCTAGTAGCTATTTTAAATCAATTTAATTTTAAATGTACTTTATCAATTTCTTAGAATTTATAACATAAGATCATGTGGATTGCACGGGTAAAACTATTTTTTGTTGATAATAGTTTAAAATTATTTTCAACTAATTACATGTTTTTCGATTTTAATTCAATTATTTGATATTTCGGACTCAGCTTCATGTTTTTCATAGTGGATTGGTTGCAGTATTTTATTTGTATGTACTAACAAACCATAATGCAATCAAATTAGTGCATAAAAAATTGAAACAGAAACTATTGTAATGAAAACGGTTCACTGTAATCAACGAAAAAACCTATTAAATTACTCATAAAATCTGTAACATATTGATTGCTACTAAAGATAGCCACTTTTGCTACTCGGAGAAAAAAAAATCTTAACATCTTTTGCAATATGCAATATCAGTTTGTTACCGAGATCTCCACTTTCTAAAGCTTGTGTGAAATGCTACCATGTAATTACATTCCTGCTAAGTATTCCACATCTTTCTTTTATCTTCTATTATTCCTCTGATGTGCTAATAGCTTTTTTTTTTTTGTCTTCGTTCATTATGTATTACTTCTCCCAAACTACGTGAACATACTTCATCTTTTACTTTCATTGTTTGTGGGTTAATATTAACAAATAAGAATTTGTAGGTTTGAAAATTCAAATATCCCACCATTCTACTTCGAAGATCATTACTTATTGGCCAAATATGTTTGGTTTTTCGTACAACGATTTTTATGTTTGTTTTGTACTTATATTTTTTTTACTTGTAAATGTTTCATCAATGAAAAATAACATTCAAATATTCTTTTTGGTGTGTTACAAAAAACCTATTTATTTATCCTTTAAAATTTAACTTTTATATGTATTTTTTTTCTACTTTTTGCTTTGTGATTTTCATTGTTTTTACTTGTAGTGTTTATTTACCTTCTGTAAAACATCTTATTGGTCTTTTTCTATGTTTGGTATAGGATACATTCACTAGGTAGTATGCTCAATTGTGTTATCTTAACTCCATTTTCGCCAAAGTAATTGCAATTTTTGTGTTAATGATTTAATATATTGCTAATGTAAATTGAGATTGATGTGATTATTGTACACACATATCTTAACGATTCCATAATTTTTCTCTTCCAAATTTGAAGGCACAATAAATCAATGAGATGGTATTGATGGATGAGCTCAACTGCTCATTTAACTAAACTTAAGATAGTCAACCTGAAGGACTAACAATGATTGAAAATTGTGTTTGATTTTACTTATATTTGTACCATTGATTTTGTTTTCCTTAATTGTTTGGGAGAATATATATTTATATCAGAGGTCATGTTGTTTTGTCCTGAACAACACTTTGCAGAGTAAGTTCAATGCACAACCAAGTTCGCTTAAAGATTGGCTAATTGAATATATATATGGCCACTGAATTTTAATTTCAATTCCATTTACAAATACAAATTTTAGATACAAATTATATATTTTGTTTACAATGTTTCGTTGTGCGTTCATAGTGCACAAATTATTTGTTAACTAATATTCAATTGATTTTGACATGAATCGAATATACTGACATATGTACATCAATTGATCGATTTTCTTCTAAAGTATGATTAATTTTTTTTCCTTTTTCTGTACTCACGCAAAAGCGTTTGATTATTTGTTAAAATTACAAATATTTTTTTTGTACTTATATACAATCCATATTTATTGTGTGTTTTCTCTTTAAATGTATAATCATTATTAATATATTATTTTATTCACAACATTGTAATTATTGATAGATTCTTAATTTTTTGGAAGTCCTCACCTAACTGTTTAGGTCAGAAATTGCATTTCCTAATTCATAAAACTTAATACTACACACCAAATCCAATTAGAAACATACCAAAAATTAATGTCAACTAATATTATTAGCTTTTTTTAATAGGCGTAATATTGTAACCTTCAATTGATACTAGTATCCATATCAATCAATATCATAGATATAATAATAGTATTATTCTCATTTCCATCACCATGTTTATGTTGTTTATGTTTTTTTAAGCATTTTGAGTAGATCCATGAATAGGAGCCTACATTCAAATCTACGTAACAAATAAGGAATGGAGACCCATGCTAGGGATGCGAATGGGGATGCGAGGAAAATTGTAAATCAAGATGGAGTTGGGAAAAAAGTTTACAACTACAAAATGTAAGTTTAGTTTATCAATTCCATAATTGTTTCGTTTCATTTTCTTAGAAAAATGCTTCACTTTTCATACTTAAAATATTTTTCATAAATCAATTCCATAAGTTTACTACTTCAATAGTTCAAATGACATAAATTATGATTACATATGATGTGTTACTAATTATAAGATTTTAGTTGTAGTATATATATTAAAATTGAAATTATGATTTAATAAACCGATGTATATAGATGGGTAATTGAAATCACATAAATTAAATAAATTCATCAATATTTTTTTTTTACATACATCATATAATTTTATGTTTTTATGAATTAAATAATTGTCCATTACTAACAACTTGTAAATCACTAGGGATGAAAAAAACTTGAAAGTGGCTACACACAAGGATCACTCATAATAATGGGATGCGAAGTGATGAGTCCGATGATGTTCTTCATGAATAGAACAAAGAAATGCGATAAATGGAGAGAGATTCAAAACTTGTAACAAAGAAATGAAAGGAAAATGGTGACTTCGATGATGTTCTTCATGAATGGCACAAACTTCATTATGAATAACTCAAATGAGAGGAAGATGAAAACAGTAAATAAGAAGACAATGATAAAAAAACAAACCTCTAACAATGTTTAGGAGGTAGCAAAGTGTAAACAAGTTGTCAATCGATGGACTAAGATCCCTCAGTCAACCTAGTTTCAAGTTGGAAGAATTGGCAATCACGGTTCCTTGACATTCGCCAGCAATTTCAGCTTGCATATCTCATCTAAGGAGGCATGTGATAAGGCCGATGTCATTTTTTTTTTGTTTTAGTACAGGATGTGATTTGTTTTATTTAACTTGCATGGTCTATGTTTGTTGATTTTTTTTGTTCTTTGCACACAACAATTAAAAATAGAAAAAGTCTTGGCCTGCCCATGCCTTGCATGCTTTGATCCCACACATTTTATTGGGTATTAAAAAAAATATGTATATCATGATCTTGTAACTTACAAATTGGCTGCATGAATAGCATGCATAGTGTCTGAAATTGAATTAGGCCACCAAAGAAACATGTCCCATCAATCCACTAAATAAAGCCCATAACCAAATAAGGTGGATCAACACACAACAATTAACCACGACCCCTTTATAAACCAACCCCATCTCCAATGGTGGATTCATGCGCATTTGATACCTAATATTCCTTCCACATAAACCCTAGTAGAGCCTCCGCTTCCTAAGTGATCATGTCAATCATCTCTGTCGGACGAAGCTAAGTTATTTGATGGCGCGCACTACAAGTTGTCGTTCCATTGCCCTTCGCACATAGGTATCACTCCACCAAATTCGGCCATTCTCTTCTTCTTATGAATACTTTTTTAAATTTCCGACTCACATGTAGGTTATTCGTATTATATATGTTTTCCCTTTTATTACAAGGGTAAAGTCGTATATCAATAGACAATGTATTGTCCATCATTGACGCATTCACTATTATTTTCGAGTAGTGCTGACCATGTACCTGATTATTTTTCCATGTTGTTGTTTAATGAGGCTGTGTTTTGTTATGGAAAAAACAAACTGAAGTAAGAGCACAAAACTATAAACAAAAATCAACCTGATACAAAAAGTGGTGTATAATATATGTGCATTTGCTTGTTTTCCATATTTATTTCCTGTCCTCCATGCTTAAGTATCTACCCCAACCAATGTTGCAACTTGCATGTTGTCGTGGGGAAATAAGTTCACAAGGGCTCGCTTCCTGACCAACAACATCGTCAATGCAGTTAGCCAACGAAGACAGTCATACTTTGTAAGACTACCGTTCACTTTTTTGTGGTTCAAGTTTTAATTCTAATTCCTTGCATTTGACGTTGGACTGCACATTTCAAATAACATCACAAAACAGAAATTGTTTCATTTTGTTCACCATATTTCTCCTTTATTCTGCAACTCCAGTTACTGTCCGCAAGGTTGGTATTTGATAACTTTGTTCCTTTTCAACGACTAGTCTAAACCGAATCGATATACACAATAATTTGGATGACATAACTCTTCGAAACTTGGTGTTGACCACTGATATATGGGTTTTTCTATCCAAGTAAGGGAAGAAAACACCATTCCTTAAACATTTATGCTTTTATGCGTATGCACTACTTGTCACAATGCACTACACATAAAGCAATTTCATGAATCATTGAATGAGATGCATCATTCTCTTGGGTCATTGCCAAGTCTATATGCATTTACTGCCTATTGAAATAGGACACAGTCACCTAATTCTAACACGAACATGACCCTAAACTCATAATCGAGCCCTTAATAAGCCCACTTGGTAGTAGTTTGTGATCCCAGTAGGGAAGAACCCCATAAATGCCATTAAATGAAGCAAGTTTGACATTCGAATAAAGGCCACTTTCAGAAGACAAAGAATTAAATTACAAAATTAAAAAACTATGTTCACCCCTAACGGAGTGGAATAGGTAGAGCGACAAATATATTATAGCAAAGTACTACTACGGAAAGGTTGACAAATGCTACCACAAAAAATATGAAAATGGCCATAATCTTTGTAGGTGTTAAGTATTTTCGTTGTCACATTACCATAATTGACTCTTGTAAAACTTATTGCATTATGTTATATGTGGCTTATTCATCTCATTTGCTTACAATGCTTGAATTCTTCCTCAAGTCTTTTTGACGTTCTGACTTACACTGGTCTTTGTATGTGTAACTTCATTAAGCAAGCAATGGCCACAATCAGAGAAGCTCTCCCAACAACCTTCTTTAAAGTTCTATTGGACCTAGAAGATTGTGTAAGCCTTTCTATCAAATACAACTGTCATTGATTTATCCAATGCTTTTGTCAAGTGAGCCCCTTTTATTCAATGCAACAAAATGTAAACAATTAGGTCTGGTGGATTTTAATGCAAAATCAAAACCAACCTCCAATCTTTAAAGTTTTCAAGGCACAATAATTATTCAATTCAAACCAACCTAATACTGGCTTATATACACATGCTTAATTCTCCACAAAACGCATATTTCTTGGGTGATATGATATTTATACAGTAATGGACAAATCTGCCATCTTATATGGAAATTGCCATTTTCTCTGTAATCAATTTTTTTTTTGCATTTATATCCTATCAATTTTGTGTTATTTCAAGGCATACAATTTATTGAATGTACATTTCATATGTGTCTCTACATATGTCCCTTGATGTTTGGCATCACGTGTTTGTACACATTGCTTTCACACATCGTTACAAACATTACATGCTTAGTATACACAAAGTTTGGGATGAGTCTCATCTTGTAATAGCTGCTTCCCTTCCTAGTTCTACTGTCTACTCTTCCTGTAGAATGTAAGCCTAATGCATGTTTCCGTATCAACCTAATTCATTATTTAACTTAGGCAAGTTCAAGGTAAAAAAATTTAAAAAAATTCAACTAACTCTAATCGTATTGTTACTCGATTGTAGTATACAAATAAGGTGCTTCAATAACCACTTCACTTCACACTTTGCATCTACTGTAAGACTTCAACTCACTATCATAGCATATACAAATCATATTCTCATGGACACGTTAAAAACTTTGCGTCATTGCCCCCACTATTTGTTCACCAATATGGAGATAGGCTACCAATCTTGTCAAATTAACTACCAAATATGGAAGCCAATCGACAATACTTTGGGAGCATGTCGGCCAGCAAGATATCATGTTCAGGCAAGGATAGACTGATTTTGTGAAACACTATTGCATCAAAATTGGCTTTTTCTTAACATTCACGTTTGATGACATTGACATAGTGAGTGTAAAAGTTTTTGCACTTACTGCCTGTGAAATCCCATACTTAAAGTATGACAATCCCCCTGCTGTACAAACATCCTTGGTTGGAAACCAAGCTAATAATAAAGGTAATTAATTAAAAAAAATTAACATATGCATCTACTTTGTATCGAATTGCTAATTTTCCCCTTTCTAATATCAAATAGTGCTGATTTTAGACACTAATTAATACATAATTACAAATTCATTACTTGATTAGGTCCTATTCCAGATAACTGTTTGAACTTCTGCAAGCATGTAAGAGGGTAGCAAGTTGCTCAAAACTTCATGTCTACGAACAAATTCTTCGTATTCTACTTCATACATGCAATGCTGTCAATCAATATGCTGGTCTGCTCTTTACTACTTACAATGAACCTTAATGGCGATAGGCCTTGCTACCTTATATCATTTGTGAAACTAATCATTCCCTGTTTGTCAGTGCAGGTCAATGTCCCAACCATTGGGCATGTAAATACCCTAAAGTTTGACATCATCCTTGCAATGAAGGGCCAATAATGGAAGCTACAGTTTACCAAATACAAGCATAACCTACTTGGTTGTATTGGTGGTAGATGGAAGTCTTTCGAGTCTGAAATCGGCTGGGAACCTGGAATGGTTGTTGTTTTTAAGGTACAACGGGATGAACAACCTCCACTATTGGAGCTTCATCTTTTCTAATCACAACAATTTCTTTTCTTTTTTTGTAACAGTGCATGGTCTTTTAGCCATACATGTATAATGTTTTTGGCCATCCTTCATCTTGATTTACCTATTTATTGAGTACAATGTCTTGTACATCAAACCCTACTCACTGATCCATGACCAAAACAAATATTGAATTTTTCTTAAGCTAATCAACTTACATGCGGCCAGTGTCCACCTTGCAACGTAATGTAAACCTTGTATTTTCTTACAAATGCTATTTATTTAACTAGATTTCCTTTTATTGACAACATGGAATTCCTACCCATTGATTCAGGTAGCCAGTCTTGTAACTCTTACCCCCATTGAAGGGCTACCACTATACTAACACAAAACCTTCTTCAACATGCAAATATAAAAACATCAATTGTATTTCCTATCATCAAATTTATGTTTGCTCCCTATAAAATGTAACGCCCTGATTTTTCCTGCCATGCAAAAATGACCAAAATACCCTTAAAGGTCATTTTGCATGAAAATCGAGGATAGTCGATCCAGGCTATCCTCAAGGGGATAGTTTTGCTAGATATGTTATGGATAATGACAAAGGTGAAAATCTCAATTCCTAGTTTTTCTCATGCGCAGAATTACCTAAATACCCCTGAGGTAATTTAACGTGGGATTAAGTGACGACTGAACCCGGTCATCACCAGGGAGTTGGGAATGTTGATTTCAAGGTTAAATTCTCTAATCAATATTAGTAAATTACATAAATTCTAATTAATGATAAAAAAAAGAGTAAAACTAATAGAAATTAGACAAGTGTCATGAAAAATAACAAATAATGTTAGAATAATCAAAGTGTGTCTAGAAAAAGATGCAAAGAATTACAAAAATGCCATTACTTAGTGGAATTTCGAAAATACCCTTACTATGTAAACAAAATTACCAAACTACCATTGCCTTATTAGTAAATGACAAATGTACCCTTATTCTATAAATGGAATTACAAGAATTCTACTGCCGTTGTCTAATGACAAAAATACCCTTGTCTTGGTTAAGGAAATTACTACAATACCACTACTTTAAATAATTACAACAATGCCACTACTTTAAATAATTACAACAATGCCACTATTTTAAATAATTACAACAATACCATTATACCAACCTCTAGGCTTGTCTTTAAATAAGAATGAATATAAGCCATTGGATTAATGCTAGAAAGAATCAAAAGGTCAAGTTGTAAATCTCTAGTATGAAATAATAATTCATCAGTATAAGTTTCTACAGATAATTTATGTAATAGTATAAATAAGACACTGACAAAGTAAATGATCCAAATAATGTCATCATAGATGATGGAGCTCATGGATGAGTAGGTTAAAATAATTAATGTAGGATCCTAATTATAAGAATAAGATATAATAGCTTTGCCATGATATGGTATGATATCATTTATTAAATAAATTAGGATAAGATAAAAACACAACATACATATATATCATATCATGCATGAAAAGTTTATTAGTGCATGAAACAAGGAAAGATTCAATGAAACACCATATTATAATGTATTCATAAAAGGACTTAACACTTGGATCCCTTCATGTATGCATGAGTCAAAAAATTTGGCATTATTATGATAGGGGACAAATTGATTTAATGAATGAATTTATGGCATAAAAAGCTCTTGATTTCACTAAAATTGGCCTACATTAGTCATTACTTCCAACATAAAGATTATGCTTAGGACTTAGCAATGCAACATAATTATTAAACCACATGAGCATCCAAGAACAACAAAATATATCCTTAATTCATGGCCTCAATGGCCTACAAAAGGAGGGAAGTGTGTGAGCTCATTTGCAACATACACTCTTACTAGTCTTAGAAACTCCCTAAATGTTCTTTCTCTCTTATTCTTTCTCTACCATTTCTCTACCATTTCTCTCTTATTATCTCTGGCCATGACACATTCTTCATAACTATAACAACCTAAATGTTCAAAACATGTAAATAGGGCAAAAGAAATACATTCACATTCATACATATCCAGCCAAACACAGACAATACCTAAATCAAAATATAAAGACACGAACAACCTTTTCTATTTGTTTGGGAATTATTCCTTCACTCTATGAAGTTCTATATTAACTAATCTCCATGGCCTATCTTAAACCACCTGATTGTCACACATCGACAATTGCAAATCTCTACACTGTTTTTGTGATGTTCTTGTATATCCATTACAGAGGAACTTTTTCTATGTCAAACCTTCTTATATACTATTTCAATTATTTCATAGACGCTCAAGTTTCTCGAACGATTTCCACTCTACAATTCCTCGTGAAGTTCAAATCCAGGATGGTTTAAATAGTGGTGGTTATTATCTATTACTATAAAGCATAACTACAATCACAAGAAACTCATTAATAGTGGTGGTTATTATCTATTAGTATAAAGTGAAGTTTAAAGCCATAGCTGTAACTCACCAGTAAAAAAATTCAGCATCAGTAGTAGAAGTAATATGATTTAAGATAAATACAATCATCTCAGTTAACCTATGTACGTTTGTCTCTTGTCCACCAATGAATGCTTGACCAATCTCGTGAGTGCAAAACTCTAGAATCCTAGCAATATTACACGAAAGATCGAATATGACACATCATTTCCTTTGCTGAAACTCTATTACCTATGAAAGAAGTGCTTCAACAATAAATTAATAGGAATAGGTCAACAATATATCAAAATACCCCATCAAACCATAAATAAGCCAAGCCATTATTATGTTAACTGAAAAATTCAAAAGACTCCAATCTTACGAAGGTTGGATGTCCTAAAAGCATAACTACAAGTTAAATAAATCAGCTACAAAAGCCATAGCCCATGTGGTCCCAGACCCCATGCACTATACGTAGTACTACTACTACTACTACTACTAACCATAAATTAAGCCACAATAATAACCATAAACCAATATGCAAATCCAATACAATATATAAAAACTAAGCCCACATGGTACTTTTCCTGCATTTTCCGCATAGGTATTGAAGATTTAGTGATTGTCTAGCTATGTGTATTAACTACACAGTTTAGAGAGGATAAAAACAACCCTTCATTTTTTAACCAAGCTTCTTTTAACAGGCTCAGTATTGGATCCAGAGTCAAATAGGAAAAGGTTTTGTGGTGACAAATTGATCCAACCATATACTACTCAATAACAAAAGTAGCTTGTTGCATACTTGCAAAAGAATTGACGATGAACATGGCTCTTCATTCTTTGAAATCTTCAAAACAGAACCCTTGCACAATCAAAGGAATATGTTTGTCATTCCGATCCAAGATCTATTATCAACTGTTGATAGTAAAGCCTTTGCCATCCTTTGGGTAATTGCCTTATTGCTCTCAAAAGCAGCCAAATACTCCCTGTATTGCAGTAGGACAGGTATAGACTTAAGAAGAACATCCCCAAGATCCACACTTGCTGTTGTTGAATTGTTTAAATGCATAACTACACAAAGGTCACCTTGATAAAACTACTCCATGTATGATTTACAATCAATGGTGCAAACACTTGACAACCTTACTAAACTAAGGGTTGCAACTTCCAAGTATAAAGCACCAACAATCCAAATCCCATTTAAAAAATTAAAAAATGGACAAATGCAGATTGGGATAGTCACACATACAAATTAAGCAAGTCTTCATTTGATAAAAATTGTGGTTCGAACAAATGGAGGATCACTTTTTCGCAATGCATGAACCCAATCAATGTAACACCCTAAATCTTAACCCAAGACTACTAGTATGTACTTAGGTTAATCTTTAGAATATTACCTCTTGGTCTCATCTTTTACTTAGAAAATACTTAGCGGAAATATGGGTAAAATTTTTCTTTTTGGAATTAAAATCAAAGTGAGAGCCATGCACGAATCTTTAAGAGGAAGCATAATGAAACATATAAGCAAAGCATAAAGAAGCACATCATTTCATGGAGACGTTAACTGAAACATAGATACATATATATATATACTGTGCCTACCCAAAGGGCAGGACTATTCAATACATCGGGAAGCGGAATACAACTGAAATGTAATACAAGAAAAGTAAATACAAGAGAAACAACACCCATACCCATGTGCACCTAGAGTAGACAACCTCATATACAAAAGAAGGTTTGTCCTCAACTATGTGGCGTGTGTGCACTAGCTACTACCCCTCCTATGTCTACTCCTGCTGGTCCGAGTACTGTGGGGTCGAGTCGATCCACTGACGAATCTCGGCAGGAGTGGTCGAGCGCATCATCGGGGCGTGTCCACCGCGGCGAGGGCGCATAGATGGCCGACTAGCCAACCTCGGCTGGACTACCGTCTCCTCACTCCCAGCCCTCATCGGTGGGGGAGCGGGACTGGAGCTCCAACTGTACATGTGGGATGGCGGGTCCTCGGATGGGTCCGTCTCCGAGTACTGAGGGCGCGGCACATACTCGAGGTACTCGCGTACCGCTGATGTCTCGGGCTCCATGAGGAGGATTTGCTCATCGCGTGGTCTTGCTCGCTCAAAAATCCCGTTATGACGGTAAGGAGCAATCGGGGTGAAGCGGTAGCTCGGGACGGGGAGCGCGAAGGGTCGTCCCATGAACATGAATACTCTGACAGTGCAGCGACCCTCAAAATGGTATGACCCGAGTGCCGGGTCATGGTGCAGCTCCCATACCGGGGTGTCAATGAAGAGTACAAATGTCGCCATCTGAAGATATGACTGAAGAAAAGAGAGAGGGAATGAGAATCTTTCTAAAAGAATTCTCAGTAGGGTTATCCCTACCTAGGTGACATCGTCACATCCTCAGGAACCTTGGGTTTATTTCTAAAAAGGTGTGCATGCATATAAATTCCCTTTAAGTTATTTTTCCAAAGTGTTATTTATCCAAGGTCCATCATATTTTACAATGCGTCTTATAGCTAAGCATAAAATAATCTAATGATATGAGTGCATCATAAAGGTAAACCAAACAATAGAATAACTAAGAAACATTATAACATTGGCATAAGTATAGTATATATGACATTGTTAACTTTAACTTTCATCTCATGGGGCCGCCCTAAAACATCTCTAGGCTATGAGCTCATACCTTAACTAGTCGTCACTAGTTCTTACTTATCCTATGATAAGCGTAACATATACATAATCCCGACTTAATAGTGTGGGCTAGGGGGCAATTAAGGATCACCTCTCTTAGGGTCATTTCCTCTTTGAAACGCTCTACTAGCAACTAGTGCATCGTAGTATTGTCCGCTTTGGCAAGCTCTATGTCAATACCCTCACGGATTTGTTTTCTTGGGGGTGCTCGGCTAAACCGGTGTCACCCAAGAAGGCGTCTCAATGTTGTGTCACATTCTCATAAAGTGTTAATTCATAGATTCATCATTATTCATTACATAAATCTTTTTCATAGCATATACATTATCATATGAAACTTTCTTCATAGTGTACACATAAAACCATATACATTACCACATAATCACACCTTAATCAATCATTCATACAAACTCCCAAGCTTATTATGTTATAAACTTATAGTATGTTATGCTTTGGTTCCTTTGAGTCTTAAACTTGTAAACTAATCATTCTAGTATTATTCTTAACCTCTTTACACACCTATAGGTTCACAACTAATAAGTGTTACTAATTTTTTATGCTCAAGGACTTATCCAAACAGTACTATGCAGATTTGGACAGCTTATGTTTGTGTGATTACGGGGTTCTAGAGATTACGGTTTAGACCCTTAAAGTCCTTAACTCACATTCTAAGTTATCGATCATCAAAACCTAGTCTCTTGGGAACCTATGGTCAAGAACATCTCTAAACCTCAAGGATGCAGAATTTGAAATCCTAACTTTACGGGTACCTAGAAGTCACAACAATGACCCTTTCTAAGTTTAGTTTGCTCCTAAGGCTTCAAGATTAAGTCCTAAACCAATTATGAGTCATTCCTACACATTTAAACTAATTTAGAACCATGATTATTAAATCTAAACCTTGCTGGACAGAATCCAGAAAATTACATAATTAAAGGATCTAGAATTCTCAAATTAATTCTTTTCTAGTTCCTATCTTATCCTATCTTTCACATATAAGTCTTAACATTATTTTTACTCAAACATAGGCACATTATCATCATAAAAAAAAGCACATACAGTGGCAGCAAAGAGCAAGGAAGAACCGAAAATATACTTCTCCATAAAAGGCATAAAACATAATTTCTAAAGCACATAAGATACTAGTTTCTCTTGGAGCTCTTTTTAAACTTTCAAAACTCATTTATAAACAATTTTAACATCTAAAATCACAAAAATATTTAAGAGGGCAGTGACCAATTCAGCTTTGTCTCAAGAGGTTCTAAATTCTCAAAACTTGGTTCTATGCATTCCTTAAACTTACTTAAGCTTAGAAAAATTATAAGACATAGTCTCAAATACTTGGAAACCTCAAGACCTCTTAGGGCCGAAATATGAACCCAAGAAAAACACATATTGTTAGACCTTTGTTGAGACCACAATGGGCAAGTCTTTGAGCTCTAGATTCATTTAGGTGATGACATAAAAATAAATATACTCATGCACTTATTTTAGGTTCCATTAGAAAGTAAAGTGATAGCACAAAGTAAACATGAATGCAACTTATTATTATCTTGGTAATAAGTGAGAACTTGAAATCTAAACATGATAATGCATAGCTTGAAATATAAACATGATAGTGCAAGTTCATTCATTATCTTGGTATTTAGTGATAGCAAGGAAATAAACATGATATGCAAAGCATAAAGTAAACATGAGGTAAAGTTCATTTTATGATTAACTAGAGCTCATTCAAGACTTTAACAAGATAACAACCCAATATAATATCTCAAAGATCTCAACACAAAAATCGAAAGTCATATAAAAGAGAAAGAAAGTGAAACTACATTAAGTTCTTTATTAAATACCCAAAACCCCTATCTAGAGAAAAATCTCTAGAACGTGCCGGCCAACTTTAAGGTTGACAAGGGTAGGCTTGGGCTTTTAGAAATTCTTAGATTAATTTTCTTAAGTTGAAAAACCATGTGAGTTAGATATCATATAGATGAAATCATAAGAAAAGGAAAACTCAAGTTTTAGAGATTTCTTTGAGATGAACACAATGTCATCATCTAGAAACTCTCATCATCAAGCTATCATGCTCAAAGTCAAGGCCTCATGGCCGAAAATGAAAAGAAAGGAAAGACAAAGGAAAGTTCAAAAAGAATCCAAGAGGAAACTAGAGAAAAACACTTTCTTGAGCAAAACAAAGTTTGAAAACAAATCCCTACCTTGTAATGAAGGTAAAAGCTTGAACTTGAAGATGGAAATGAGATGAGCAACACCTCCTAGAATGGTGATGGTGATTCGGCCTTGATGCAAGAAAAAGGAAGGAAACGTGTTTCAAGTGAAGTTGTGTTTGAGGTGTGGTGTTTGATGGTTCGATGATGGTTCAAGGTTTTGAGGTGGTGTTTGATGGTTAAGAGATGGTGATGAGATGAAGAGATGAAGAAGATAAAGGTGAAAAGAAAGGAAGAACACTCTTGAAATTTTGAGAGAAAAAGAAAGACTAACAAGACAACTCTAAAACTCTAAACTTAGCAAATGCTTCAAGGTGCAACAAGGCTATCACAAGCATCCTATTTATAGAAAAACAAAACCATGGAGTTCACAATGGGAGGGAGTGGCCGTGTGGTTTGGAGGGAAAAGGAAGAGAAAATATCTCTTACACAAGGTCATTCAAGCATGGTTTGAAGTATGGAAGCTATGCTACAAAGTATGGCTTGATGTGAGTTAATTTCCTATCAAATTTTTATGAAATTAGGCTTCTAGAAACAATGCATGACTGGAACTTTTCCAGCCACAATTAAATGGGGAAAATGGGTTGTTTTAATTATTTATTCATGTGGAAATTCAAGCTTGATTGAAAGTTATGACAAGGTATAGTGTATGTGACTTGAGGTATGGCCTTGGAGTGTTGAAAAATTGAACACGTGATGCACAATGGGGATGGGCAGCTTCAGCCAAGGCTGGACAACAGAGTGGAGGTGAGTTTTGACCATTTAATTGTGTGTTAATGGTAGGTTTAGATGTGTATTAGCTTAGGTACAAGGTTAGGAGTGATTAAGCTTAAGTTTAGGTAACTAAGGATGTGATTTAGGGAGTTTATGACAAGTTTAAGAGTGCTCATACATCATTAGAGAATTTTAAACTCATTTATGAATAAACAATGTGTAACACAATTCCATGATTTAAGGAATTGAAAAGAGAAAATACTATTCAAGATTCTATGACTAGGTGTCTTGAAATTAAAATATGATTTTAAGTTGTAATTAAGTACTTTTTGGTTCTAATCAACTTTAATAAATTATTTTGACTCAAGATTAATTAAAGAAATTAATTAACCTTCGATCAGAGCCTAATATTGCTTAGGTTTGCTTAATCACGCGATTAAGCGTAAAAATACGAAACTAGGGGCAAAACTGTAATTTTGCACTAATTTTGCCCGGGACTTCTAAAATTAAAACTAAGGTCATAGAACACATAAAAACACCTTTTAAAACCATCTGGAGAAGTTTCGGGTTCATCCGGCACTTGCAAATGGGTAAAACACCGCAGGGGCGTTTTGGTCATTTTGACCTGAAAACTTGAAAAACGAGATTTTCAATCCCGGGAAAGTACACAAGTTATCTAATCCCCTTCCAACATTGAGTTTGCCCTTCGAGTACTGCCGAACCGGCTTTCCTTAAATTCCGGGCTGAAAATGACCTCAGGGGCATTTTGGTCATTTTTACTCTAACAGAAAAATCGGGGCGTTACAATCAACCTGTATGAAGGATACAATATCAATGGTAAAAGAAAAAATAACAAATACATTTATCTATAGTTAATCTATTTAATTGACGAATGCTAAATATGTGTAAGCCCCAGCTGAAATTCACTTAAAATTTTATGCTTTGCAAATACAACCCTCTACCTCGTCTTTATTCAAGCACAATCAATAATATACCCACTCAAATATGTATGACAAATTGGTAACACGAAACCATAAACAAAACCTTAAAATGTGGATAACTAGAGGATATATTTTGCTCTCTATGCTAAGACCAAAGTGAGTCAAAACTAATTGATAAATTTAAACCAATGATGAATGTTTATTTGCAAGAGCTTCCGGATATTACTGATGGATGTAGATGAACACGGACAACCCAAATTGCTAACAACTAGCAGCAACTGGACAACCCATATGCAGCTTCCAAACATCCCTCTCTCCTTTGCTTGAGAAAATACAATGATTTGCTACTTGAAAAAGGAAAAATGACTCAATCGAACCAATAATATAAGGAAAAAACACTCATACACACTTCAAGGTTATCAAGAACCACAATTTTCCAACCATTGTATAGCATGAGTTTTAACAAAAGTATATGAACAAATGAAGCAGAAAAGAAATAATAACATTTTCACAGCAAAATCTTTCTCTTGTTAAATATGGATCACTCGTCAATTCTCCCAAATTATATTGGACATCCCTATTTATTACAGTAATTTAGTTTACTAACGTACGTACGCCCAATAAAACAAATATATGGAGTGCCATAAGAAGTTGATTTACAGTCATTTTTTAAACTACTAGACAGCTTCTTGTTAAATATACAACTAATGTATTATACCACAAAATTTTAATAATCAAAATTAACAAACATGATCAAGTTGATGTCATCAATTTGCAAGTTATCATATTGGGTGATGAATAACATAATAAGTCTGACTTATTATCTATCGAATTTGTAATACTGTACATCAGCATCTTCAATCTATTACTATAAGACTCATAAACCATTATTAACGATACAGGTCTTTCATATAGGTGTAAAGGCCTATAACGTGAAGCCAGTTGACCATCAATACCTTTATTCATTTTTGTGTCCAACCACATCTTGTGGACACAGTTTGTCATTAGCCATTACTCCCTTTCATCTTCAATTTATTCAAATGTCTTTATACCCATAGTCACATATAAAACCATAAACCATTTTACTCTTCCTTCAGCACTCACCTTACTAGATACACTGTGGACCACAATCACTTACAATGACTTCCATCCATATTCAATCCTGGTTATACATCTTCTATGCCTAACCTTTCAGGTGTCTAACCATCAGCTACCTAATATCACCGAATCACGTCTACCCAGTTTAAATCATGCATAACTCCCCACAATCCTGTCAGTACACCCACGTATTCCACAAGCGAGTGCGTTCACCTTGCTATTTTAAAAACAAATACCATCCCACGAACAACAGAATAAATTACAAAGCCACTTTAAACAAGCACAATCGACCAACCCAATGCCACCTTTTCCATGACCTCATCACTTCCTCCTATGAACAACACTATTCCACGTGGAAAGACTACAACTTCGTACCTAAATAACCGACATTATCTTCCCAATTGTAACCCTAAACTAAAACCAAAACATCTACATACTTTTCATGCAAATGCAAAGCCGAAACCCTAAATAAATGTCACATAACTTAACCACTTTCGCTACATCTTTGTATCTTATGTACCTTATTCGCAGAAGATGCCCCACGAACATGTCAAAACCAAAACCAAAGGTGCCCCACAAACTTGCTACAGTTATGACCATTCAATGAAAATTTGCAACTAATTGTATTTGGACACGTGCTCCTTGTTTCAATGACTTGAATAATTGTTTCCACTGCACATCTCCTCGTCGTTGCCATTATGGTTGCGGCTGCATTTGCGGCTTAGATTCTTGGATTAGCGGTGACCATTTTCCATTTCCCCATTGCCTATTTTTCCCTTTCTCTTAAAACATATCACATTATATTTCCTCAACACTGAATATATTATTTTATATAATGTTTTAAAATTTTGGATTACTTTTTAGAATCTTTTCTTTGGTCCATTTTGCCCTTCAACTTAAACGTCCTGGGTGGCTTCATTAATACGCCAATCCGTGTCCCACAACACTAGGTGTCCATTTTCTATTGGCTAGCTTTGACAACTATAGCATTGGCATGGACCACCAACTGCATGTGAGAATCTACCTTTTTTGAAAAGTACCTATACCGGGTACATGTAACTGGTATGGGCATGTGTGAGGTATGCATGGCTATATGCCCAACACCTTTTTTCATTTGGAAAAAAAAATTGGATATGTTTAGGTAGGTAGGATTTTGAATTTTTTTTAGAAAAGAAAACACTTTTAGGTTGTTTGGAAAATTTTAATAAAATGAAATTGAATTGAATTCCATTAGAAATTGAATTAAATTCTTACATTTAAAACTAGTAAGTAAATTAAAAAATTGAATTCAATTTCTTAATTTAAAATAAATTAATTTAATTTATTTACTATTTTATTATTTATTAATAAATTATAAATAAAATATTATATTATTTAAATATTTTTATTTATTAAAATTCAATTCACGCACAAAATCAGTTTTATTTCAATTCTTTCACTTGACAGAATTGAATTTATGGGTTTCCTGTTTAGTTACCTAAACACCATCAAAGCCGAACACTCTGGAGCTACAAACCAGAACTCAGAGGCCCACACACACCTCTCCCTTTCACTCCTTCTGCTCTCATCGCCGGCGACACCAACAGCGACGGCGCATCTGTTTGGGGCTCTCTCCACTGAGATTTTTATTCTTCTTTCAAGTTTAGTGACTTGTTATTGTGAGGTATGTGTACTCAGTACTGTGTTTGTCTCTAGGATTGATTGCTTTAGTTAAATTTTTTTTTTGCAGCAATTATTTATTTATGTTGTTGCTGTCATTTTTCATTGTTGTTGAGTGTATATGGTGCTGAAGGATTTTTGTTGCTGCAATTATTTTTCTATGTTTTTGTCGCTGCCATTTTCATGATTGTTGAGTGTTATGGCGCTGAAAGATTTTTTTTGCAGCAATTATTTTTTCTATGTTGTTGCTGCTGCTATTTTCACTGATGTTGGAGAAGGAAATGATGAGATTGAGACTGTTAGAGTTTGATTGTTAATTGTTATGTGCTGCCTTATGCTGAACAACTTTTTAAGTAGTTTTTTTTTTTTTTTTTTTCAAAATTTTGGTTTGTGATGTTGAACAATTTAAATTTTAGACTTGTTATGTGTTGAAGTCTTAGTTTTATCATCTGAAAATTGTGAATTTTTTTTGTTATATATAAATATACCCGTACTTCACTTTTCGTACCTCGTACCCATATTCATACTAGGTAATAGTACCATATCTGTATCCATGCAACATAGGAAAGAACTAAGGAATGTTTGCCGATCTGTGGATAGACTAATTCAAATTAGTACATGGAATGTTTGCCGTACTGTACCCGTTCTTTTTTTTTCTTATATATAACATTCCAAATGAATTGGGTGTTAAAAAAAATGCGAAGTTGGATGGTTCCACACTTCCACTGCTAGTGGCCTCACTGCTGCAAAGGCTTTGATTAACTCATACATTCTAAATTAGTTTTGCACCTGGGTTATTGGCTTTTGAGCCTTGATATGATTGTAATCTTTCTTCCTTGTGTAATTACTATATGTTTTCCTTTATTTTTCACTCTTTGGAGGATCTTCCCAGTTGTTGTTTATGAGATAAGTGTTTAAGCCGTAATTGTGGTTCTGATTTCTGAACATTTGATTGTTATCACGTGAGATGATAAGTTGTCCATTTGACATGGAAAAAAAAAGAAAGAAAAAGAGAATAGGAACTTATTAGATTGTTACACCTGATTTTGCTTATAGCCCATCACACATTTTACCCTGAATATTTCAAAGTTGTGACAAATCAGTGGTTCCAGATGATGAGCCTTTTCATTGGTATAGTATAGTTTATCTGTACTCTCTATTTAATTCTACTCGTTTTTCTTTTATTTTATATGAGGATCATCATGCTATATACTATAATGCAAGCTTATTAGGGTGAGTCATCTTGAAATGGTTTCAAAAGATTTCAGTCACATCATTGATGATTTATTCTAAAACTAAGTAATATTTATTGCAACATTTTAGACGAAACCACATCCTAAGATGCCCTCTTTTCTTTTTCCTATTTAACTTTTCTTTTCATTTGAATCAGGGCCTACGCATCATATTAAGGGAAACTGCCTTCGGCCTTACCTTCCAAGCATATTTAGGAATCATTTCGATTAAATTTCTTTTTATACTATGTGCTGCAGCTTTTTGTCTTTTGATAACACTTGATGTTTTCTTAACAGAAGATACTTTGTAAGAAACAATGTCCAGTATCTTTCAATCATATTAGCATTGTCCTCAGTTGTAAGTTCTGGAAACCTCACTTGCTGAAATTCAGAACATAAAATAATCAGAGAAATTTTCTTCTAATGGAGACAAATTTTTTCTCTCGTGCCCAAATAAATTTGGTCATTACTTCTTGTTTATATCCCTACATAGAGATAATGGTAGTGTCTCATTTTAAAAGCATGTCCTGAGTGCTTGAATGTGTGGCTTGTTTTGCATCTGAGATACTAGCCCTTGATTACTGTGATGGAATGACACGATATTAAGTTACAATGTATTCAGTCACGGCCATTACTGAATTAGAAAAACTGTATCACTACATGTAATAATTGATCATTCATTTCTAGCCTTTTTGTTGTGTGGAGGGGCTGCTTACTGAAAAATTGTGAACCTATTGCTAACTATTTATACCCCTGATATTCATGAGTTATGAATGCTGAACATGTAATGGGAGTACCATGCTAATTGCAGAAAAATGCGTATGCCGGCTTAAGATTTCCCATCTCCTATAGTGCCACTAAAAAAACCCCTCTGATTTTGTTTCACCCATATTGCATTAACGATGCTGTTTTTTTTTTAAGCTACCTTTCCATTAATTTGAAGCATATTTCTTAATGGACTATTTATTTTATGAAATACTATTATATGTAGTACACTGGATCTTTCGACTTAAATCACACTCTATAGAATAAATTTCTTTCAACAATATTTTTATTTTCATACATAAAACTTAAACTTGAGATCTTGTATGAAAACAAATATCAAACTACTCGAGTAAACCAAATGTACTTCTATGGTTATATAGCCTTTTCTTTTAGCAGGGGGTAAATTTTAAGTTTTACTTAGAGAAACTTTTCTTTGAAATTGGCTATAATGTTTGGCTGCAAAAGACTTTGATGATTACTGTATTAGTAATGTTTATATTTTACCATTGAGCTCATTAGAACAATGAAGGCCAAGGCAGAGAGTTCCTAGCTATGGCTATCTAATCATGCCATGGTACTTTGTTGCTTTTGCTACGCGTAACATGCTAATCTAATAAGTGAAAACTACAAGAACAGTTTTAATCCGCCCTCCCCTCCTTTCTCCCTCTCTCTCTCTTCTCTCTCTCTCTCTCTCTCTCTCTCTCTTTCTTGCCTTAATAGAATAGAAGCTTAACGACATGGATATGAAAAGGGAAGCATAACCATCAAACTTGTGATTCAAGGCTAAGTTTGTTTGTTGTTCTCCTCTAGTCTTAATAGACAAACCTTTTGTAATTTTGTTGTCGCATCCAAGAAGCTAGAAAAGTTGTACCCTTTGCATAATATGATGTGTTACAAGGAGTATTATTCCCTGGCATGAAATGTTGTATTACTTGTATATCTGCTTCTTAAAATACAAATTAAAATGGTCTCATACCAAGATGGTACTTTTGACGCTATGCTGAAATTTTTGTTGTATGCGACTGCTTATAGATTGTTTTATCAAAATCCAAAGGATTTGAAATTTAAAAGAATAGAATTTGATGGAATTACAAATTAATTCATTTCTTTTTTTTTTTTTCAATTCCAAACACATAATTTGATTTGCAAATCAGTTCATTTCCATTTTTATTTGATTCCAAACACACTCAGTAACTGAAAAACACGAGAATGATAAGCTATGCAAAGATTTATGCGAGGCATAATTATGTAATTATGTAATACTTACCAATTACTTTCAGTTTTATATAGATTGTTCAATTTTAAGATATGTCTTTGAATTATATCTTTATAATATGTAAATGCGTACTTGTTTGCAGGTCGAGTTTAAGATTTGACTTTATTGACACTTCATGAATTGACCTATACACTTGAGTTTGATAGTTTTGAAATAAAATACTTAAGTGTTGGTCTAATATACCAGTTCTCTCTTCTTTGTTCATTTTCTTTTCTGAAGGTGTGAAGCTTCAACAGAGTATAAAGGATTAACCTGGGTCCAGCTCAAAAAGTTACGTGTTCACTTAGTAATAACTGGAGATCCACAAATGTTGATCCTTCAAGCTAGTTCCATGCGACATGTAGAAGCTTTTAGACAAACATGTATATCTAGATGGTCTTTTATGCTTTATTCTTGTTACTCGGAGACCTCTCACAAGAAGTCTAAGATCGCTCCTTTGCAGGTTGTGCTCGATTTTTTTTTTCTTGGTAGTACTTTCTTAATGCAAAAAAATTAGACATACTTATTGTGATATATCTTCTGTTTCCTTGGCCACTTGGGTTGTTGCAGGAGAGAAAAATGATTGACAGGGTTAAGATATTCGCAAAAGGTGGAGATGGTGGTCATGGTTGCTCCAGCTTTCGCCGTAGCCGACATGATCACCAGGGAAAACCTGATGGTGCATTTCCTTGTCTTTATAAAGTTATAAATACCATTGTGATTTCTGTCAAAATATAATGATTATTTCCAATCATTAGTAATAGCTATGCTTGGTAAGAAAAATACACACACCACATTTCCGATGTCAAAAAATGTGCTATCTTTAATGGTATCAAATTGATGTTGGGAAATCTTGATAGAGTACAACGGATTAGATGACATTGGTACCTTGATGTCTGTGTTTAATGCAGGTGGCAATGGTGGCAGAGGAGGTGACGTGATTCTTGAATGCTCTCCTAGGGTTTGGGACTTCAGGGGTTTGCAGCGCCACCTGGTATGTACTTATTCTTCTTGCAGGTTTTTGTGAAATGATTAAATTACATGTCTTAAAAATTAGTGACAGTAATGGTCTCCCATAGATAGCTGGGAAAGGAGGACAAGGATCATCAAAGAATAAGATAGGAACCAGGGGCACAGATAAGGTAACTGATCTTTTTCTGTTCTTTGGGCATGTAAAATGTTTCATAATTCCCTATTCTTTGTTTGTCCATTTCTGGGCTATACCGAATTCTGATTTCATTCCAAAATCATATGCTTTTGTAGGTTGTCCATGTCCCAGTTGGTACTGTACTTCATTCTGTTAGTGGTGATATCCCTTCTATAGTCAAAATTCAATCCTCACCAGATATCAATCCTTGGGAAATTCCCGGTACACTTGATGATGATATTTCTGACTTAGGCAATGGTAATCCTATCTCCAATGTTACAAGTGCAGAAGAAGTCAAAGCAATGCATCGTATCAGCTTCTTATCTTCACAAGCTGCCAAAAGAAATGTTGAGAAATCCGTAAAATCGGGACGAGTTGCATCAGTGGATGAATTTTCTCATCTTGCTACAGCTAATGGGAATCCCGAAACTGGTGCAGAGGGTATAGGAGAAAAACAAGAGATACTATACAACGTTGCTGAATTAACTGAAGAAGGTCAACAAATTATCATTGCTAGGGGAGGAGAGGGTGGTCTAGGCAATGTGTCTATTGTCAAAGATTCAAGGAAGACTTTAAATACGAACGCAGGGTCCCATCAAGACAAATTTAATCTTCAGGACTCTGACTGTGGTCACTCCTCCCTGAGTGCAGGTTTGCCTGGTTCTGAGACTGTTCTTATATTAGAACTCAAGAGCATTGCTGATGTTAGCTTTATAGGAATACCAAATGCTGGTAAAAGCACTCTGCTTGGGGCCATCACAAGGGCCAAGCCTATTGTTGGTCACTATGCTTTCACCACTCTTAGGCCCAATTTGGGGAATCTGAACTATGATGATTTATCAATAACTGTGGCTGATGTTCCTGGTCTTATAAAGGGTGCACACCGAAATCGTGGACTTGGACATGCATTTTTACGCCACATAGAACGCACAAAGGTTCTGGCATATGTGGTAGACTTGGCTGCTGCTTTGGATAGAAGGAAGGGAATTCCACCTTGGGAACAACTGAAAGACCTAATTCTTGAGCTTGAGTACCATCAGGAAGGTTTATCCAAACGGCCATCTTTGATTGTGGCTAATAAAACTGATGAGGAAGGTGCAGACGAAGTTTATAACGAGTTAAAGAGAAGGGTCCAGGATGTTCCCATCTTTCCCGTGTGTGCTGTTTTGGGGGAAGGGATATCGGAGCTTAAAGCTGGCCTCAGAATGCTCGTCAATGGTGAAATGTCATGCAGACTTTGCTTAGATGAAATTTTGCTTGCTTAGATTAATACTGACAACTCCTTTTTAGTTTGGAGTTCAGGGGTCTAAACCAAAATTAACTCTGTAAAAAGCAGTAGCCATTATGTAGGTGCGATTGGCTGATTCAGGAGAAAGTGGTTCTTTTCCTCCTTAACCTCATGTAGTAGAGTTTTTTCTTTTTTTTTTTTAAAAAATCATTTTATATATGGATAGGCAATTTAAAATGTATTTGTAATTATTAAAGGTATTTGTAAGTTTATTTTGATAGACAAAAATTAAAGAATTTTTTATAGTCAAATTACATTGAAGGGCAAATGCGAATCAAACTAGTTTTATAGGAGGTTCTTCACGCCGCAAAGAGAGATTGAATACCATTCTGAGATCTCATTTTCTTTTTTTACCAAGATTATTTTATTTTATTTTTTATTTTTCTTTGTTAAATTTAATGAATATTTTGTTAATTGTTGAATTTGGCATCATCAGTGTTTTTTACTATATAATTCTTCTTTTGTTTGTACGGAAATCGTGTATGAAATAATAATATTTTGTTAATTATTTTCTAATATTTCAAGAACAAATATTAAGATCTGCATTTGATATTTAACAAAGTATTTTTAAATTATTAAAAAAGCAATTTATGTACCATACTGGAGGATAATGTATGGCTATTATCAATTATATCACTTAAAAATATGCAGTGTTTCATAGCTTCTTTTATTGGGTATGATCACTGTTCATAGTTTTTTTTTTTTTAATCTGTTCATAGTTTTCGTTTGGTTAGTATAATAATGCATGCAAAGTTAAAAATAATGTTTCAACAACAAAGAATAATAAAAATGCAAAATAATTGAAATTCATAATCACTTCTTTTTCTAAGAAGAAAAATATGTTGCAAAGAATTTTTTATTTCCTATCACGACCTAGCTCCAGCTGTGATTGGTGTGTAGAGGATGGATCCTCTATGGAAACCTTGAACTCATATTTTCACTTAGAAATGAACAGAGTTTCACTTGTATTCTGGATATTCTTATAATAAAGAAATACAATCCCTGTCAACAATACATAAAATATATACAATGAGAATCCACAGATTCTTTGAGTGCACTGCTCAGAGCATGAAATCAAATATATAGTTATTAAAAGATTCCAAACCCAAATGGAAGTTCTAAATCAACCATATGTTCCCAAACATACATAAAATCCTGATCAAGTTTTCAAAGAACATTAAAACTTGTTTTACAAATCCTCACAATAGCTATAAAAGTAAACATGCTTAAATAAAAATATATAGACCTAGACCAAATCCATAGGAACTTCATGATTGTAATCATTATGGAGCATAGGGTTTGAGGATTATAACTAGTATTCTTTAGCAACCAAAAGACCCTAGAGTTGTAAGGGCTGACCTAAATTATGGATATATCATGACCCGACTTGAGAGCGTGACCGGCACATAAGGGACTGAGTCCTCACTAAGCATCCTAGGTAATATGACTTACTAAATGCATATATTAACTGATTTTCATACTTAAAACATAATTTGATCTAAATCACTATCAACTCCTCTATTTAAAGCATAATATTTGAATTCATAAAATTGAAAAGTTTTAACATACATAACTATATATTCAACTTGATTAAATTTCGCCTATGTTACTACGGTTCGTGAAAACATAAACTATTTTATTTCATAATCATAGTCATCATGAAACATAAGTTGGTTCAATACTTAAAAACTAAATCATGAGTACATAACTAACTTGTTGCATAAATTTTAATCACAGTATACATTTCAAATCAATACTTGAAATCTAAAACCATGGTTCAAATATTGCCTGCACATTTACTGGAGTACTATAATCTAACATAATCCTAGACTAAGCCTCATTGCAAAGTAAAGTTCACCACTACTAGAATAGCTACGAACTACTGAATCGGTGACTAAGCAATTACTAGATCTGTAATTGTAAGGAGTAAGGGAAAGGGGTGAGTCTTCGAACTTAATGAGTGGATTCTCACCTACCATCCACATTGGACAACCAACATGATATACATTATATACATGCATCGAGCAAAATCATTTTAATATCTACATGCGTAATTACATAGGAAAGCATTTCTAAATTCACAATGTGGTAATTATTAGAGAAACATGAATCTCTAAACATGATAAATATACATAATAATAACCATAATTATTCCGATCTCTAAATTCTGAATGGGAACCTAATGAGGTCCCATAAGGTGAACACCTAACTGGGTTCTATTTTTTGAATACTCTTAAGGGCAAGATTGCCCTCTAATGGACAACTTGATAACAAGACTAATGATCTTATAGCCGTTAACTCACTATCTGTTTCTCTATACTAACCTTCTAAAACTAATTTGTAAATAAACTGAATAAATCTGAAAACTTTGAAAGCTCTAAACTTGTATAATTCTAACAAGCTGACTGTCAAGCATAATCGAGGTTCTAAAATCATGCTAAAAGGATCACCAGCTTGTAGATATGGTGATTTCAGAAACCAATAGTGTATGTGTCTGGTCAATATTCTAAATCATACATAATTCAATTCTTTCAATTATGCATAACTGAAATTCTAAAATCGTATTTCAAGATAACATGATTTCATAAAAATGAAATCCTAAAACCATAATAACATGTCTGTCAATAGAGATAAATCGTACTCAACCCAACATGTTCTAAAACAGAACTTGAGATTTTAAAACATAATAAGGAAATCAAAAGTCTTGAAATGTGGTATTATCATTAATCCGTAAAACTTGTTTAATGATTTTGGTAAACTTGCTAAAGAAACCATAATTTTGCTAGACTTGGCATAACTTGCAAAATTATGTTTATAACATATTTTCACTTCTAAGTCCCTGTTTAATGATCATAATACTTAGAACATACTCATAATGATTGAAAATAAGGTCATGATTCCAAACCCACTCACCTTGAAAGGTCGGGTGAGAGGTGTCACTACTAACTTGACTTTGGGAGGTAGGAATGACACCAACCACTACCATGGAATCAAGAACAACATTAAACAGCTACAATATACCCTAGGGGGTAGGTTTAGGGATGTTTGGAGAGAAAGAAAACAAGAGTAATCGATGCATAAGGATATCCTAACTCACAAACTTGAGAGAAGATAGAGGAAACTTAGCAAAACATGATAAATCTCTTACTTCTTAGCTTGGAGAGTGGAGGAATGAGGGAAATCTTTAGAGGAAAGGTGGAGAAATATGTTTGGAGCATTTCTAGGTTTGGTACAATATCTTTAAAAATAGTTCACAATTATAGGAATTCTAATTGGACATTATTATTCTGGAAGATCGTCGCCTCTGTCTGTTTCCATGATTGGTATGAGATACTAATGAAGATGGAATAGTGAGTCTCATACTATATAACACTAGATGTCAAAACATATTTGTGGACACTTATAGGATAAGTGAGTTGAACATGACAGATAGATAAAGTTCACATGATGATTTTACTAATGTCAATGAAGCATTATCTGGATCATATTAGTGCATACAATACTTAGACCTAGGATGGCACAATTATCTTGCACATAGGTAGCTATAGCTTGCGACTTTCTGTATACTCATGCTATGCATTAGTATTAAGCAGTTTGTGGCTATAGTTGGTTACGTATGGAGATAGGCGACTAGTCAAGATGGAATTCACTATCTCATGTAAATGAGTATAAGTCTTATGGATAGGGGGTTGTTCTTGATCATAAAATCCTTGGCTGAGGTACTTGGACTTAAATAGAAAATTGTTTCTAGTTCATGTCACATTGATCGAAGAATGAAAAACTCAAAGAATTCATATGATCTAAGCCATAGGGTTTGACATTATCTATGACCCTGGCTGGATTGGGATCTTATAATGAAAGGATTTGAGTGCATGGGAAATATGATTGTTAATTCACTAGAATGTTCTAATTGATACATTCATCATTGTTTGGGTGGTCATGGCATGCTATGCTAGGTGTTAGGGTTTACAGCCATGACTTATGAGAACCAAGGGTATTTTGGAAATTATACTTTAGGTTCGGAAATGAGTTTTCGATAAGATCAAAGATTTGATTTTGTGATCTCATTACCAATTAGTGATGAATGTAATTAGTCACACACAATAGAACATTTATATGCCAATAATGAATTAATTATAATTAATGGAGTTAATTAGAAATTAATTACCAAATTGGACTTGCAATTTGATTGCAGGGTTTCTAACAAATCCCGAAGTCTAATTCAACACGGTGGTGAATTCTCAAAAAAAGAGGAAAAATGTTTTATATGGAAAGTACATATTTCAGAAACTTGTGTTAGGGGAATTTTGATATTTTCTAATTTGGGTTAATTTAAGACATGAGACGACTTATATGTGAGATTATATTATTTTGTAAACATTGAAATTACATAATTTTATTTAAAATAAGAATTATTTAAAAATAAATTAATTTGAATTTCAAATAAGTTTTTGATTAGGAATCAATTGAGAATTGATATATGACATAAATGTCATCCCAATATTTGTATGTACCAAATAAAAATAAATAAAAAATTACAACCTTGAAAAGAAAAGAATATGATACATATTAAAGAGAGAGAGAGAGAGTGTGGCGCTTGGTTTTAAAAATGGATAAACAATTGAGCACACAAACATCTCTGTTCTTAGAAAATCACTCCACCACCCACTTTATACTAATCTAGGTTCCAAAGGGCAACACAGAATGGGACTTAGAAAAAAAGCAGTTCCTTGGCATACTATGTTTGTGTGAAAAAGCTAGAGGTCATGCGATTGTTCGGCTGTGTATTCATGAGATAGACAACTACTTTCTTGGGGACTTTGCTACAAAAGGTACATATCCTGTTTATTTTTTAAAGTTTAGGTGTTTGTGTTATCTAAATACTACGAGGTGATACCTTGTTCAATGAAATATGATTTTGTTTAGCATAATTCTATCATATATGAATTGTTCATGTGATAGAAGAGGTTTTTTTCATTATTGCTTTTATTCCACTATGTCCATCTAATGTTTTCCAATAGGGGTATATATAGAGAAAAGGGTTGTTTAATGAAATTGTGTCCTTTTTTTTTTAGGAAGGGGGTTTGCATATCGAGGTCTCGCCATGGCAAGAGGGAGGCTCATCGCGACGAGTTTGTCTGAGCGTATCCTTGTAAAGGATGAATTTGCATGCTCACCATCACAAAGGGGTATGTGCCCATGGTGAGCTTCCCAGGAGCTTGCCTGTTTCTAGTGCTGATCAGTGGGCTAGCCATGGTGAGTCTCTCACTACCTCATTGTTGTGGCAAGGGTATATGCTTAGATGGTTATGGTTTCTCTATTTCAAGGGTTGTCTATGCATTCGTGGCCTTCTCGATGATGTGAATGATCTCAAAGGACCCTAAGACAGTACTAGACTTATTAAGGGGCACATGGACTTGAGGCATCACATACTCCCCCTAAAAGAGATTTTGTCCCCAAAACTGAACTTGCACATCTCTAAGATAAAAAAGATAGGGTATTCGAATTGCGTAGCCATATTGGATCGATTTGTATGGCCAAAACATTTTAATATGATACTCTGGCTATATAGCTAATAAGTAGGAGGCAGTGTCATCCTAAAGGCCACTACTCCATTACTCTGTAAGGGATGCCATTTGTTACGTTTGTGTGGTTCTACCTTTGGGGCAGCCTTTTCTCATTGAGGCAACATTGGGAACCTATCGTGACACTTACACTGGGCAGCTCCACTTCTAATGGCAACCCTTTCCATAGCACAAGTCCTAGGTGGATAGCCACGCTTTGCCGCCTCGTTCGCACATGAGCTCTCGAGAATAGAGAGTGTTAAGCGTCAACTTTCATCCTTACTCTGTTTCTCTTTCTCTCTTCCTTCTGACATAGACTGATGTAGCAGGGACTTATAGTCCTTGGTTTCTGAACTTCCTTACTCTCTATGCGAGCATCATGCATGAAAATCAAAACTAATCCATCCATACACATAGAAAATGCGAACCACACACTTGATGTTCATGAGCATCATTCTTAACTATTATGCTTTATCAGTCAAGTTCCTGTAAATTAACCAAGAGCCTATACTCCTAACATGTGTAAATGCAACCCATCACATTGATATTCACTAGTCATGTTAAATGTACCTTTTTGACAAAACCATTTCAAACAAGCTCATTAAAATATGATCTTGGACAAGAAAGCCACTTCATGTGATAATCTGACATTTCATATGCATTTAAAAAAAGGAGTCAATTAAATCTTAGGGGATAAATGATCACATAGATCAATCAAACAAACATAACATGCCTTAGGATTCTAAAACATTCCATCATGATAATATACACGATCAATTCCTCATGACCTAAATCTTCTTACCTCTAAACCTTCAAATCCATAATTAACTTCCTTCAAGTGAAATTAAATGCTTCAAGGCATGAATTATATCCATGCATCATGCAAAAACATGTAACCAAAGTAAACAAAATGCTTTGATAAAGCCAACATGCAAGCTGACATTAGCATAACAGTCAGATAATTTAATATGCTTCTTACTACCTTATTAAGTTAGTAAACTCTTTACTATCGCATTACCAAGTTGTAGCTTAAATATGACATGTCTTTATCTAAGTCTCATTCATATAGTTCACATGCATTGGGTAGGAAAACAATATATTTTCTTTACATATGGGTTTACAAACTTGATGAATGAGATCTTATAATTTAAAACTTAAAACCAATCACTTAAAATCTCATCTAATCATACATTCACACAAGAGAAGACATCCTAAAAGGAAAGCACAAGCCACATCAGCATCTAAGCTTTAGATCAAATGAACTACTTAGGTAAGGAATAACTATTTAGGGTGCTAGCATTTGGATATTGAAGTTTGCATGAGTAAAACATGCTTCTATTCCCCCCTTTTCCCCTATTTTAAGAAAGCTAATCATTGTAACATAGCACAAGAGAATTATAAATGTGCTTCAACTCTTTCTAAGCATAGAAAATCAAGCTAAAATTATGATTAGTGTAACACCCTAACTTTTAACCCAACTCTCTAGAACACATTAGGTTAAACATTAGGCTATTACTTCTTAGTCTCATCTTTTAATAAAATAGTTAGCGGAAATTACAAGTAAATTTTTTTTTTCTTTTTAAAACATAAACAAAGTAAGAGCCACGAACTTAACTAGCCGAACGATAGAAACATAAAACACGTGTGACAATCATGAACAACTATGTAAAATAAAACGTACATCAGAAGATCATAGATCACGAAGACAACAGAAACATTTCATTAATAATAAAGTAGTTAAGGTACATAACTAGTTATACCCTTATAGAAACGGGCAGAGCTTGAAATACAATGGAAAAGGAAATACAACAGATAGCAAAGTACATGGTTCAACATGAAGATAGAAAAACCCAAAACACTACCCTCCTACTAGGCTATGAGTACAAACTACATGCCCCTCCCAAAAGGTACGATCGAAGGGGAAGATTCTTATAAAAGCTCGAGTACTCGCAAGGCTCTCCATCAGGAACTAGTGACGTCGGTGGTCCTTGGGTGATGGAGGCAGGTAACCGGGGAAACGCTCTATCTCCTCCTATGTGGGCCAATGCAACGTGGAAGGCACACGAGGTGGCTGAACGTGGGCTCCTTGATGCGGACGCATCTCGGCTCTCCTCACCAGGCGTGGCTGCACCACAGTCTCCTCACTCCCTATACGTCGAGATCGGGGAAGAGGGGCTGAACCTTCTGAAGGAACATGCGTCGGCCAATCCTCTGATGGGTCAGTCTCGGATCTCCTCGAGCGAGGTACGTACTCCGGGAAATCTCGGACGGCGGAGGCAGAGGTACGGGCATGTCGTAACCGCTCGTCACGTGGGCGGGTGCGCTCGAAGATCATGTCGTCATTACCAAAGGGCGATGGGAGTGAATCGGTAGCTTCAGCTGGATAAGCGAAAGGTCGTCCCATGTACGCAAAAACACGAACGGCACATCGACCCTCAAAGTGATATGAACAGTGGTCAGGGTTGAAGTGTATCTCCCATACTAGCATATCAATGAAAAGCACGAACGTCGCTATCGTTCTCTGAAGACGTGACAGAAGGAAAGAGAGATAGGAGTGATAAATCTTGCTAAAGAAATCTCAGTAGGAGTCTCCTACCCTAGGGTTACATCGTACACATCCTCAAGAACCTTGGGTTTAATTATAAAATAGTGATCATGCATATAAGGTTCAATTTAGGGTTTCTCAAATTAATTATCCAAGGTCCATTCCTTTTAGCATGCATCTTGATGTTATGAATGCAACATGTTATATCATGGATGCATGGCAATACTTGAGCATATAAGACAACACATCAAAGCACATAAACATAGTCCATGTGGCATAAGGGCATATAACTTCCAAGTGAATCATTCCTCAACTTCGTGACATCAATCATGGTACTCTAGCATATAAGCCACCCTAAAAATAACTAGGTTATGAGCTCATACCTTAACTAGTCGTCACTAGCTCTTGCTTATTGTCTTGAATAAGCGAAATATAAATAATAATCCCGACTCGCAAGTACGGGTAGGGGGCAGGGATCATCTCTCTCTGGGATTACCCTCTTTGAAACGCTTTGCTAGCCACGCATGGCCTCGCAATTTGTCCACTTTGGTAGGCTGCATCTACTCATACCTTCACGGATTTGTCTCCTCCCGGGGGTACTCGGCCGAACCGGCACCTCCTCGGGGGAAGCGCGTCTCAGTGCTTTGTCACATAAAAATCTCCTGGGGGTGCTCGGCCGAACCGGTGTCACCCAGGGTTTTCAACTCATATGGTACTCATAAACATTTCTTTCAACCCCTTAAGGTTTGACGGAAATTCGGCAGCGTAACAGCTGTTAAACCGAATTTCCTTCAAACTGCCACAAGCTAATTTACACAACATGTTCTCATGAAAACTCATGCTATGATAAACTTAAACATTTTCATCAATCATTTTCTCATGCATCAAGCACATCTCATCACATCATTGCATCATACAACATATCATAGCATTAACAACTTTTTAGTGTCTTATGCATTGACCCTTATGGTCCTCAACCCACATTCTAAGTTATAAATCATCAAACCTAATCTCTCGGGGACTTATAAAGTTATAACTAAGTCTTTCTCACCTCACACTATGATCAAGAACATCTCTAAACCTCAAGGATGCATAAGTCATAATCCTAACTTTACGGGTACCTAGGAGTCACAACAATGACCCTTTCTAAGTCTGGTTTGCTCCTAAGGCATCAAGATCAAGTCCTAAACCATTTATCATTCATTCCTACACGTTTAAACTAATTTAAATCCATGATTAGCACTACTAAACCTTGCTGGACAGAATCCAGAAAATTCAATCATTAAAGGATCTAGAATTCTCAAATTAATTCTTTTCTAGTTTCTAACTTCTCTTATCTTTCACATATGAGTCTCAACATTAATTATACTTAAACATAAGCATATTATCATCATTAACACAGCTCATACAGTGGCTAAACATAGCAAGGCAGAACCGAAACAAACATCTCCATTTAAAGGCATCAAACACATTTTCTAAAGCACATAACATACTAGTTTCTCTTGGAACCTTTTTAAAACTTTCAAAACTCATTTATAAATATTTTTAACATCTAAAATCATCAAAATATTTATGAGGGCAGTAGCTAGATAAAACTTGTCTCAAGAGGTTCTAAATTCATAAAACTTAGTTCTATGCATTCCTTAAACTCATAAAAGCTTGGAACAATTATAAAACATAGTTTTCAATACTTAGAAACACCAAGACCCCTTAGGGGGAAATATGAACCAAAGGAAATAAATATTTTTAGACCTTTGTTTGAGACAACAATGGGCAAGTCTTTGAGCTCTAGGTTCATTTAAGTGATGACATAAAAGTAAACATGCTCATGTACTCATTTTAGGTTCCATTAGAAAGTAAAGTGATAGCATAAAATAAATATGAGGTGCAACATATTATTATCTTTGATATTTAGTGAGAACTTGAAATATAAACATGATAATGCATAGCTTGAAATATAAACATGATAATGCAAGTTCATTCATTATCTTGGTATTTAGTGATAGCAAGGAAGTAAACATGATATGCAAAGCATAAAATAAACATGATGCAAGATTCATTTTATGGTTAACTAGAGCTCATTCAAGACTTTAACAAGATAACAACCCAATACAATATCTCAAAGATCAAAATACCAAAATCGAAAGTCTTACAAAAGAAAAAGAAAGTGAAACTAAGTCAAGTTCTTTATTAAATACCCAAAACCCCTATCTAGAGAAAAATCTCTAGAACGTGCCGGCCAACTTTAAGGTTGACAAGGGTAGGCTTGGGCTTTTAGAAATCCTTAGATTAATTTTCTTAAGTTGAAAACCATGTGAGCTAGATATCATATAAAATAAGTTATAAGAAAAGGAAAACTCAAGCTTTAGAGGTTTCTTTGAGATGAACACAAGGTCATCACCTAGAAACTCTCATCATCAAGCTATCATGCTCATAATCAAGGCCTCATGGCCGAAATGAAAGGAAAACAAAGAACCAAGGAAAAGTTTCAAAAGAAATCCAAGAGAAAACTAGAGAAACTCATTTTTCAAGAAACAAAGTTTAGAAAAACACTCCTACCTAGAGTGAAGATGAAATCTTTGAACTTTTGAAAAGGAAAATGAGATGATGAGCTCCTCCAAGAGGAAAGATAGCTTCGGCCAAGGGAGGATGAGAAGGTTGGAGTTGTGTTTCAAGTGAGGTTGTGTTTGAGGTGTGGTGTTTGAGAGGTTTGATGATGGTTCAAGGCTATGGGGTGGTGTTTCAAGGTTGAGAGATGATGATGAGATGAAGAGAGGATGAAGATGAAGATGAAAAGAAAGGAAGAACTCTCTTGGAACTTTGAGAGAAAAGAAAAGAACTAGCAAGACAACTCTAGAATTCTAAACTTAGCAAATGCTTCCAAGTGCAACTAAACTATCACAAGCATCCTATTTATAGAAAAACAAAGCCATGGGGCTCATCAAGGGGAGATGTGGCCGTGGCTTTTGAGGGGAAAAAAGGAGAGAAAAATATCTCTTACACAAGGTCATTCAAGCATGGTTTGAAGTATGGAAGCTATGTTACAAAGTATGGCTTGATGTGAGTTAATTTCCTATCAATTTTTTATGAAATTAGGCTTCTAGAAACTTGTCATGGCTGGAACTTTTCCAGCCACAAATAAATGGGAAAAATGGGTTGTTTTAATTATTTATTCATGTGGAAATTCAAGCTTGATTGAAAGTTATGACAAGGTATAGTGTATGTGACTTGAGGTATGGCCTTGGAGTGTTGAGAAATTGAACATGTGATACATAATGGGATGAGGGAGTGCACGGCCAGGTCTAGTACAACAAGGGGGAGGTGAGGTTTGATCATCTAATTGGGTGTTAATGATAGGTTTAGATGTGTATTAGCTTAAGGTACAAGGTTAGGAATAATTAAGCTTAAGTTTAGGTAACTAAGAATGTGTTTTAAGAATTTTATGACAAGATTAGGAATGCTCATACATCATTAAAGAATTTAAAACTCATTTGTGAATAAATAATGTGTAACACAATTCCATGATTTAAGGAGTTGGAAAGAGAAAACACTATTCAAGATTCTATGACTAGGTGTCTTGAAATTAAAATATGATTTTAGGTTGTAATTAAGCACTTTTTGGTTATAATCAACTTTAATAAATTATTTTGACTCAAGATTAATTAAGGAAATTAATTAACCTTTGATTAGAGCCTAATATTGCTTAGGTTTGCTTAATCACGCGATTAAGCGTAAAAACACGAAACTAGGGGCAAAACCATAATTTTGTACTAATTTTGCCCGGGACTTCTAAAATTAAAACTGAGGTCATAGAATACATGAAAACGCCGTTTAAAACCATCTGGAGGAGTTTCGGGTTCATCCGGCACTTGCAAACGGGTAAAACACCGCAATGGCGTTTTGGTCATTTTGACCCGAAAACTCGAAAAATGAGATTTTCGATCTCGGGAAGGTACACAAGTTATCTAATCCCCTTCCAACATTGATTTTGCCCTTCGAGTACTACCGAACCGGCTTTCCTCGAATTCCGGGCTAAAAATAACCTCAGGGGCATTTTGGTCATTTTCACTCTAACAGAAAAATCGGGGCGTTACAATTAGTTCCCGTTTAACCTTAACACAAACATTCATATGGTGTTATCTAACCAAACTTGTCATATGCTTGTAGTAATAAAGATGCTTATGAAACCTTCGTGGGAACTCAATTTATCGAATATAAGGTAAACCTTTACTAAAACCTTCAAACATTCATAAACTTCACAAAGTCGTCCATAATTGATGCAGTGGAAGAAATATATATAGAGACGAATAAGAAAAAACCATTATCATGGAGCTCACATAAAATTTTTCACTCATTAGAAACTTCGAACAACACATGTTATTTATGTAATTATAATTTTTTAAAAATGTTTATATGACTTTTTATCTTTTTCTTTTGTTTCCTCTATATTTAACATGTAAAGCCTATAAAGAAGAAGACATGTTTTTTTTTTTCCTTCATTTTCTTTGTCTTTATTTTGTAGAATTCCATTGACTTTTCTCTCATTTGTAACACTCATTCATACTATAGCTAATCACATAAATTTACACAAGAAATACATTAACTAAAATTAGTTAACATAAATAAAATTTTCTGGCATAAGTACTTAATGCCATTAATTACAAACTGAACATTTCTAAAATTCGTAATAGAAAATCATACGTTAATTAAACACAACACCATAAGTTCCTAGCAGCTTCCTTCCACTTGGTATTGCTTGACTAATCTGAAATCATCATAAATAAATAAAAAGGAAAACGAGAGTTGAAAGATTCTTAGCAGAAAATGAATAGTTTCTTTTTAAAACAATTGAACAATAGTTGATTTTAGCTGTGTCTACATGAAAAATACACAAGGCTATTATTTCCTCATAGAATATATTATCATAGTATAAATAATAGATATCATACAGAGCATGTCATGCAAATCTTACAAGAATTATAATTTCTTTACTTTGATTTGTCTGCTTATCCCACACATAGTTAAAGGCCTTCTCTTAGGGAATTTTAGGTTCTTTGGTGTTACTTTTTAATATCACAATGACAAAACAAGACTTTTACACCACGCTAACAAAGGCAAGTGATATACAATGATCTTGTATATATCCATCTGCCTTCTCGATGGTTAGCGGAAAATTTTGAACATCTTCCTTTTAAATTGACTAATTCTCATTATGGATAAATTTATAATAAGGAATGCATAAACTTAATTCATAAATAAAGCTTAAATAAAAGCTCACAAAGTAATCAATAATCATAATAACATATAAAAATAGTAAAACATAAATTTAAATGATTAACTGAAAAGGTGCATAAAATATAGCTTAAGTCATAAACTTAAAATAAAGAAAATGCACAATAGCGCATTGATAAATTATAGCTTAAGTCATAAGCTGAAAATAAAGCACCATTGATAAAATAAACTAATATCTCAATAAAAGCTCCTCCAATTAGAGAGTTCCTAATTTAAATATTAATTTTTAAAGAGACTAAAACCAAGATCATCCTTATTAAACAAATTTCTTTAAACTTTTCATTGTCTATTGGTCAGTCTTTATTAGCACATTAGCGCATAAAAGTCGTCCTAATTAATTTGGTAGTCCAAATTTATATATGATAATATTAACTTATTTTTAGTATTAAATTCGATATTATACTCTTAATGTAGGTCCCTTACAGAAATTGTTATAAATACTGATGACTCAAATTAATACAATATTATATAGTCCATATAAGAAATTCTAAAATAGAGGAATGATAAAATAATTTACAACGAATAACAACATCAATTTAAAAAATATCTTGAATTATATAATGGACAACATAAATATAAAGAAAAAGTAAAATAAAAAGAAGAAATCAGAGTGGTGATAGTGCACGCTAGACCCGTGAGGAGAGAAATGAATCTTTATAATTAAATGAAAAAATGAAAAGAAAAAACCAAAGTGCAGTAAATCGATAGGACTAGTGAGAAGAGAAAAAAATATTTGAAACTAAATGCTTAGTGTTATATTCATATAGGTTCATAATCATGCATAAATATAATAGAAAGACAAAATATGATAATAATTATAATTAATAGTGAGCAACTTTAATATAAAATGAAGTATATAAAATAAGTAATAATAATTGATGAAGCCGTGGTTTTATTTTACGTAAAAACAAATTCATTTTATACTTCTAAATTTTGTAGAAAGATAAAAACAATATATGCCCATTGAGCTTCTATTCTTTCATGCACACTAACTTCAATTTTTTTTCCTTTTCTTCCTTCCTATCCTTTCCTTCACTCTCTTTTTGTTTTTCCTGTCTCTATGACACTCAACCACTCCTCACTATTCACATACACACAATTCTCTCTTTTTCTTTTATTTTTATGAGAATCAGCTCACCAAACTCACCTTCACACACATTCACTTCAACTTACCCCTTCCTTTTATATAGGCTTTAAAAGCCAGTTGGAAAATCGTAGTGCATAAATGTACTTCCAACTGCCTAGTTTATTTTCTTTTTATTTTTCACTCTTTTTATCTAATAGTGTAAGTTTGCACACCTAATTGTTAACATTTATCATAATGTTTCTTACTTTCACAAAATTATGCTAATAAATATGATTTCTAACTTGGTATAACATATTTTTAGCTTATTCTTATTATTTTTTTTTGTCCTACTTAAAACAACTAGTACTTGTATTTTTCACTTTTTGACATGTTCTTTTAAATTGATATTGATGTAAAATTATCAAGTAAGACAAATATATTTAATTTAGATACAAAAGTTAAAATTACTAATGCACAAATTATAATTTTTGCCCCCAAAATTTACTAACCTATTTGGTACAGCTTTGGGGAAGTCTCTTAATCTCATCTTCTAGTTCCCATATTGCCTTTTCAGATGACAACCTCTTGCAAACCATTTTGACTAAAGAAATTTCTTTTCTTCTTAAGTTTTTTACAACTCTAACTATGATTTACATTGATTTAGCTTCATAGGTTAAATCACCTCTTACTTGTATTATCTCATATTCTATGATATGTGAAGAGTCAAAACAATACTTTCTGAGTTGAGACACATGGAAGAAAAAATGAAGATTTGAAAGATTTGGTGGAAGTGCAATTTGGTATGCAACTGGTCCTACTTTTTAAGGATTTCGAATGAACCAATGAATTTAGGACTTAGCATTTTAGATTTTAGGACTTTGCTAACTCTAGTTGTAAAAGTAAGTCTAAGAAAGATGTGGTTCCCTTCTTTAAATCCCAAAGGTCTCATTTTTTTTATTAGCATAATTTTTTTGTCTACTCTGTATCGTGAGTAGCTTTTCCTTAATGAACTTGATCTTCTTTGTGCTTTAATGCACTATGTCGGGTCATAGTAAACTCTTTTCCTTCACTTCAAACTAACACAAGGGTGACCTATATTTTTACCATATAAACCTTCAAATGGTGCCATGCTTGTGCTTGAATGATAACTATTGTTGTAGGAAAACTTTATCAATGGTATAAGGATATCCAAATTCACTTGAAACTTTACCACATTTGCTCTAAGCATGTTCTCTAACATTTGGATAGTCTACTCTATCCAACCATCTAGTTAGGGGTGGTAACCTGTAGCAGGGCAAAGTTTAGTATGTAAAACATCTTGTAAGGCTACCCAAAACTTTGAGGTAAACCTAGGATCCCCTGTCTGAGACTATGCTAGTTGGTACCCCATGTAACCTTATAATTTCCTTGATGTAGCTCTCAGTCAACTTGTACAAAGGCTAACTAATCCTTATTGGTAGCATATTGGTAGACTTAGCCTATTTGTCAACTATTACTCATGCAACATCATAACTTGAGGGAGTTCTTGGTAATCTCACAATAAAATCCATTGATATGCTATCCCGTTTCCACTTAGGGATATCCAATGGTTGTAGTAACCTTGTAGATTTTTAGTGTTTTGTCTTAACTTTTTGACAAGTAAGACACCTAGCTATGTCTCTTTTCATTCTATTCCACCAAACAAACTTCTTGAGGTCCTGATACATTTTTTTTTTAATTCTAGGATGCATGTAAATTTACTATAATGTGCCTAAAACAAAATTTGATTTCTCCATTCTTCAATATTTGTCACACATAACCTCTTCTCATACACCACACTCCCTTTTTCAACAAGGTGGAAATGCTCAAGTTGTTCTACTTGAATCTTGCTCTTAAAGGATTTTTAAAACTAATCATTCTCTTGGGCATTTTTCACTTAGTCCTTTAAATCACATTTTATTCTAAGTCCACTAGAATACAAGCAATGGGGTTATAGGTAGTACTGCGTAAACGAACCGGTCCGGTCTGTTTTAGCCCAATATGCGATGGAGGAACATTAAACGAGCCGAACCGAACCGATCTGCTTCATAAATGGACTGGTATTTTGCCTAGTCCATGTTCACATTGCCTAGGCCTGTCGGTTCACGAACCAGTCCACATTTTTGGCCCAACAAGAAACTCGTGCACCAGCCTGCGGACCGGTCTGCAAACCAGCTTTCTTTTTTCTTTCATATTTTTTTTTTTACTTTTTTAATACCCTATATTATATATTTATATTTATAAAATATATTTAATAATTTACATAAGAAATAATTACTATATATATTGGATTTAAATTTTACTATATACAATTTAAATTTTAAACAAATAACAATACTAATTACTAAATACTGCAAATATTAAAATCTAAGTGTTAATTATCAAAGTAATAACATACAAATTACAAACCAATCAAATATGCATAACTCCTCCAATTATAAAAAAAATATTTAAACTACCAAGGAATATAAATTAACAACTACTAAATATCAAACACCAAACACAAACAAATCAAATACTAAATACAAATATAAAAATAGTAAAATAAACTAACTCACCAAAACAAAAGTCTTAACACATCAAATTTAAATTATTACAAAGTCTATCCATCACCATCAAGCACATAAATAAAGTTCATCCATAAAAATACAAATAAAAATATAATGTCCTTGCAAAGTCCATCCATAAGAAAGATAAGGTAAAGAGCACAAATGTTTCCAAAGTCCACTAAAATTATGGCCTAGTAGCAGGCAGTGGGCTTCAAGTAGTGGGCTTAAAGTGTCTTTATTTGTGGCCTAGTAGCGAAATTATTTGTGAGCCAAAGGTTGGACATTAGAGCTTAGTCTCTGTATCTACAATATGTGGGTTAGGTGGGTTGGTCTATGGACCCCACGGGCCAAACCCGTTTAGCTCACAGGCTTGGCGGAGCAGATAAAAAAAAGTTCGCGGGTTGGTGGGTTAAAAATTTTCTGGTCCATTTTCATGCGGGTTACGAGTTAAACGGGTTGGTTTGCGGACCGCGATCCATATACCTAACTCTAGTTATAAGGACACTGAAAATTTCAAATGCTTGGATTCCTCCAATAGCTTAGGTTCCTTTATTATCATTAGAGATATGTGTAAGGACTTTCTACTCAACGCATTAGCCACTACATTTGCTTTGCCAACATGATATTCAATTCAAAACCACAGTCTTTCAAAATTTCTATTCATCTCTTTTGTCTCATATTTAATTCATTTTGATAGAAAAGATATTTTAAACTCTTATGGTTAGTATATACCTCAAACTTCACCACATAAAAATAATGTCTCTAAATTTTCAAGACAAATACTATGTCACCTAACTCTATGTCATGTGTTGGGTAGTTTTCTTTATACAACCTAAGCTGTATGGATGCATAAGCCATAACTCTCCTTCTGTGCATAAAAAAACAACCTAGTCACTTCTTGGACTCATCACAATACACTAAAAAGTTTTTCTAAGGATCATGAATTATTAACACCAGGTAAAGGTAAGCTTATTCTTTAACTCCTGAAAATTGGCTTCACAAAATGAGCTCTATTCAAAAGGTTGGCTCTTTCTAGTTAACCCGATTAGAGGTAAAATTAGTTGGGAAAAATCCTTTATTGAACCTTCCATTATAACCTACTAATCCAAGAAAACTCCTAATCTCAACGACTGTCTTTGGCCTTTCCTAATGAACTACAACTTCAACTTTGCTTGGATCTACAACTACTCCTCCTTGAATGATCACATGGCCTGAAAATCTCACTTCTCTCAACCAAAACATACATTTTTCTAATTTAGCATACAATTTCTTTTCTTTCAAAGTCCCTATCAATATTGTAAGATGTTTTTCATGCTTCTCCATAGTCTTTGAATAGATGAGGATATCATCTATAAAGATTACTACGAATTCCTCAAGGTAATGCCTACAAATCCTATTAATGTAATCCATGAATATTGCAAGGGCATTGGTAAGTCCAAAAGGCATAACAAAATATTCATATTAGCCATACCTAGTCCTAAAGGCTATCTTTGGTATATCTTCTTGTTTCACCCTTATTTGATGGTATCCTAACCTCAAGCTAATTTTTGAAAAAACTGATGCTCTTAGTAATTGATACAACTTTTCATTTATCTTGGGAAATGGATACTTATTCTTGATTGTAACTTTATTCAATTATCTATAATCTACGAACAACTTCATGCTTCCATCCTTTTTCTTGACTAGCAAAATTGGCGCACCTAAAATGACCACTAGGCCTAATGAATTGTTTAGACAACAAATCCTCAATTTGTTTCTTAAGTTCATTAAGCTCTAGAGGAGACATTCTATAGGATGCAAAAGATAGATGTCCTGTTCCTAGTATTAGGTCAATGGAAAAATCAACCTCTCTTTCATGTGGTGGGTTCTCTATATCATTAGGAAATACTTCTGGAAATTCTCTCACTAAAGCTATGCTTTTATATCTTGTTCAACATCAAAATTTAAAGAATAAAGGAGAACTCCTTGAACTCCTTCTAAGAGACACTTCTCTACTTGAGTGGGATTCAAAGAAATGGTGCCATGGGATTTTTGTTTCTTGGTTAGGCCATTAGGAAAATAAGCAAGCTTTTTTAGAACAATCAAGAATGATGCCATTAGAAGACGTCCATTCCATTCCAATTTTGATATCAATAATAGACAAAGGTAAACAAACAAGATCAATAACAAAAGGTTTTCCTTTAACCAAAATATGATAGTTCAAATAGGCATAAAAGATGGAAATTTTTTTCCTATGGGAATAAAAACTAACAAATCAAAAGGTGAATAAGATAAAGAAAAATTTAACTTCTTCACACAGTCAATATATACGAAGGAGTGGATAGCTTTTAATTCAGACAATGTAATCAAGGGATGATTTTTGAGGAAGCATGTACCTTTGATCATGTTTAGTGAATGAATTGCCTTCTCTCTACTCTCCTTTTAGTTTGTGGTATTAGTGTAGGATTGTTCAATGATTTCCCATTAGGACAGTCCTTAATAATGTCTTGGCTTTCTGTACTTATTGCACATGGGTAAGGGTTCCCTAGTTGGAAACTGTTTCCCTTTACCTAGGTTTTTCTCTTAAAATTATTTTTCTTTTGAGCCTCCATCACCTTTCTTTTTTTAAGAAAATTTTGTTATTATTTTTTGAATTCCAGTTCTTGGTAGCTTTTTCAGCTATCCTACATTTATTTACTAGAGTGGCATAATCTTTTATCTCTAGGGTGGACACATTGTCTCTAATCTTAGGCTTTAAACCCAACTCAAATTTGTCCTTCTAATGCCTATGGTCATATTCCCTTATTTGAGCTGTATAAACTTAGCTTCTTTCTTATCTTTAACATTATCACGGAAATATTTTTCAAAGAAAGTAGTTAAGAATACCTCATAGGTAATTTCAATTCTACTAGATCCTAATAAACTTTTAGAACCCATCCACCAATGTTCTACTGGCCCTTTTAACATATAGGTGGCAAAGACTAGTTTTTGTATATCTATACATGCTCAAATAGTAAAAATCTTTTCTAGTTAGATGACCCATTTTGCAACAAGAACCGGGTCATAGTCCCCATGAAATAAAGGTGGTGAGGCTTTCCTAAAATCTGAAAGCCATTTCTAAGTTTGATTAGTCACAAGAGCTCCCCCAGCAAATGTCCACTACTTCACCATTATGGTTGTTGTTCATATTTGAGTCTTCTACATTTATTGAAAAATAATTTTATTTGATTCTATCTAGGCCTTGACAATTTTAGCTAGACTTATTATGGTCCCCATCATCCCTGATAAAATGGCATTCACTATACTCTACTCTTCTGGTCCTTGATTTTTTAATGCTATAATATCCTACAACTGCATAAATAACCTAATATTGAGTTGATTAGACTCAATGTTGTATATTTAGTGCATTAAAAATATTATAAGGCATGCAAAGAGAATTGAGGCCATAAAATGCAAATGTCAGGGACTCTACCTACATTTAACTTCTATATATATGCTTGAGAACACGGCTCTGATACCAAAACTGTAACACCTATTTATACTATAGCTAATGACATGAATTTACATAGTAAGTACATCAATTAATATTAGCTAACATAAGTACAAACAGAATGTTCTAGCAAAAGTACTTAATGCCATTAATTAAAAATTGAACATTTTTTAAATTTGTAATAGAAAATCACAATCACACATTAATTAAACATAAGTCCATAAGTTTCTAGTCGTCGTCTTCCACTTGGCAGTACTTGGCTAATATAAAACCACCATAAATAAATAAAAAGGAAAATGAGAATTGAAAAATCCTAGTAGAAAATGAATAATTTTTTTTAAACATTTAAACAATGGTTAGTTTAAGTTGTGTCTATGTGGGAAAAACACATGGCTACAATTTCATCATTGAATATATTATCATAACATAAATAATAGATATCATTCAGGGCATGCCATGCAAATCTTACAAGAATTATGATATCTTTACTTTAATTTTTACTTTCATTTATCTACTTGTCTAGCACATAACTACAAGCCTTCTTTTAGAGAATTCCGATTCTTTGTTGTCACTTTTTAACATCATGAAGATAAAGCAAGACTTTTATGCTACACTAACAAAGGAAAACAACACAAAAGGATCTTATATCTATCCCTTTATTTTCTTAGTGGTTAGCAACAAATTTTGAACATCTTCCTCTTGAATTAATTAATTATCATTATTCATAAATTCACAATAAGAAATGCATAAACTTAATTAATTCATAAATAAAGCTTAAATAAAAGCTTATAAAATAATCAATAATGACAATAACAAATTAAATAGTAAAACATAAATTTAAACGATAAACTGAAATAAGTGCACAAAATATAGCTTAATGTATAAACTTAAAATAATGAAAATGTTCAACAATGGAAATAAAATAAGCTTAATAAAATAAACTAATATCTCAATAAAATTTCTCAAATCATAGAGTTGTTACAAAGATAATTTTTATTAAAATTTTTCCTTTAAACTTTTCATGTTCTATGGGTTGATCTTTATTATCATGGCATATCAGCACATAAAAGTCTTGATTAACTTGGTAGTCAAAATTTATATATGATAATCTTAACTTATTTTTAGTATTGAATTCCATATTTTACTCTTAATGTAGGTCCCTTACAAAAATTATTATAAATACTGACCACTCAAATTAATACAATATTATATAGTCTGTGCGAGAAATTCTAAAATTGACACAACAACAACAACTAAACCTTGTCCTACTAAGTGGGGTAAACTAAATGGATCTGGTGACATCAGAGAGCTCTATCATATAACATATTCATGTTAGAACTATTGACACTTAAATCTCTTTTGATTATTTCCCTTATAGTTTTCCTCGATCTTCCTCTACTCTTTTTATGGTGCTATTCTTCATTTGGTCCACTCTCCTCACTAGGGCCTTTGTAGGTCTCCTCCAAATATGCTCAAATCATTTGAGATTTTATCATCTTCTCTACGATAAGTGCCACCCTAATTTTCTCTCTAATGCATTCATTCCTTATTCTATCATATCTTGTGTGGTCACTCATCCATTGAAACAACCTCATCTCTACCACATGTAGTTTACTTTCATGTTGACCTCTGATTGCTGGCCCAATATTCATTTCCATACAATAAACCTTGTCTTATCATTGTATAGTAGAATTTACCTAGAAGCTTTAGTGGTACTTTTTTTTTACCTATAAGCTTTAGTGGTACTTTTTTTTTTACCTATAAACTTTACTGGTACTTTTTTTTTAATCATAAATAAAACCCGAAGCACCTCTCCACTTTGACTATCTTGCTTGGATTCTATGGTTAATGTCCTTTTCTATCTCTTCATCACTTTGAATGATATAACCCAAATATTTAAATTTTGTGACTTGAGTATGGTATCTTCCCTAACTTTCACTTCGAAGTTAGAATGTGTAAAACTTGCGGTCCATATACTCTATCTTACTTATGCTTAGATAAAACCCACATACCTCCAAAGCTTTCGCCCGTAACTCTAATTTTTTATTTATTTTGTTTTCTTGATTCTACTGTTAAGACTATATCATTTGCAAACAGCATAAACTAAGGCATTAGGTCTTAAATATGCTTCGTGATCACATCCAAGACTAGTGTGAAAATAGATGGACTCAAGGTTAACCCTTGGTGTAGTTCGATCCATATATAGAAAAATCCTCTATTATTCCATCTTGTGTCCTTACACTAGTTGTGACCCCATCATACATATATTGGATTGCTTGGATATAGATTATCCAAACTCCTTTTCTCTCCAAGGCTTTCCATAGAACTTCTCTTGGTACCCTATCACATGCCTTTTCCATATCAATGACAGCCACGTGTAAATCCTTTTGATATCTTCGATATCTCTCCATCAATCTTTGCAATAAGTAGATCACTTCGACAGCAGACTATCTAGGCATAAAACCAAACTAGTCTTCTATGATATCATTATCTCGTCTCAGTCTCAACTTTATTATCTTTTCCCACAACTTCATAGTATGACTCATAAGTTTTATTCCTCTGTAATTTGTACAGTTTTGTATATCCCCTTGTCTTTGTAAATAGGAACTAAGATGATCTTTTTCCATTCATCAGGCATCCTTTTTTACTTTAGAATCTTGTTAAATAGTTTTATAAGCCATCTTATATCATTTCTTCCAAGGCATTTCCATACCTCAATAGGTATGTCGTCGGCACCTAGTGCTTTCCTATTTTCTATTCTCTTCAAGTTTCCTTTACTTCAAACTTTTGAATTCTAGGTAGAAAGTAAAATTTTTGTCTTCCTGTTTTGTCAGCAGTCTGTCCATTTGCAAAGGATTCTCATGTCCTTCATTAAATAAATTGTTAAAATAACTCCTCCACCTCTCCTTAATATCTTGTTTAGCAACAAAAATATTACCATTTTCATCCTGTATACATCTCACTTGATCTAGATTTGTTGTTCTTGTTTCCATCACTTTTACCAATCTATAGATACATTTCCCCTTTCTTTAGTGTCTAGAGATCGATATAGCCCCTCAAAAGCTTTAGTTTTTGCCTTGCTCACCACTTTCTTTGTTTAGCTTCTAGCTGTCTTATATTTTTCCCAATTTTCAGCATTTTTATGCAAAGATCATGCTTTAAAGCTCTCTCTTTTATATTTAACTTTCTCTTGCAAGTTTTTCTCCCACCACTAAAATTTCTTACCATTTACACCAAAAACTCTAGATTCTCCAAAGGTTTCTTTGGCTATCTTCCTAATCTCTTCTGGTATCTTGTTCTATATTTCATTTGCATTTCCTTGTGTCTCCTATCCTAATTTTCCCTTAATCTTCCTTTGGAAAATTTGCTTTTCATCCTTTAGATGCCATTACCTAACCCTTAGAATCATCTTTTGGTCTCTTCTTTTCCCTTTTCTTGTAATCGTACATCCATCACCAATATCCTATGTTGAGTAGTGAGGCTTTCCCCTAGAATAACCTTGTAATTCGTGCAAAGTTTTCTATTGGATTTTCTTATCAAGAAGAAATTGATTTGGGAGCATACCTACCCACTCTGATAGGTTAAAGGATGCTTTCTAGTTTTTGAAAACAAGTGCTAGCTATTGTAAAATCTAAAGCTGCTGAGAAGTCCAAAATAGTCTCACTATTTTCAATTGCTTCTCCAAAACCATATCCTCCATATGATGCATCATATCCACTTGCTTCTTTACTGACATGTCCATTTAGATCTCCTCCTAAGAAAGTTTTTTTCTTGTAGAGGTATGCCTTGGATTAAATCTTCAAGATCCTCCCAAAATTTTGTTTTGTGGTGTTCTTTTAATCCAACTTTACATTGAAGGTGTCTCCTCCACTTATCAGTTTTAGTGCTATATAATCTTGTCTCCCACCCTTTTAACCTTGAAAACCTTATTTTTCTAGAACTTATCCATAATTATACCCACATTATTTCTAGACATGTTTACTTTATCAGTGTACCACAGCTTAAAATCCAAAGTATCTAACTCCTTTGCCTTCTCTCCCACCCATTGCTTGTAAGCACATAAAATTGATCTTCATTCACATCATGCTATCAACTATTTCCATCATTTTATCTATAAGTGTGCCTATGTTTCAAGTCTCAAATCATAACTTACCATTGTGAATTAACTTACTTACCCGCATCCATTCATGAAAATACAGAAAGTTTAGCTTATTTTGCACTACATCTAGGCATTAGTGCAGCAATCCATTCTCATTTGACATAGTATTCGAGCAATGCAGAGCATTGGTTCCAGGCAACGACCTAGCTAGCATTAGCATTGTTTCATCTTTGATCAATGTCATAATGATTCGACAAAATTTTTGGTTGACTATCGACGGCCTAACACAACCCTTATCTTTTACCTGAGCTTGGGACTGGCTATGCAAATATATTTTCAATGAAGCACATCATAAGCAGAGTTTTCTAAAATAGACAAATAATAAAATAATTTGAAATAGATAACAATATAAATATAAAGAAAAGGTAAAATGAAAAGAAAAAAACATAGCGGCAATAGTCCGCGTTGGACCGGTGAGAAGAGAGATTAATCTTTATAATTAAACAATAATAAAATAAAAAGAAAAAATCGAAGGTCGGTAAACCAACATGATTGGTGAGGAGAGAAGATAATCTTTTTAATCAAATGATTAGTATTGTTTTAATATAGGTTCATAATCATCCATAAATGTAAAAGAATGACAAATATGATAATAATCGTAATTAATAGTGAGCAAATTTAATATAAAATAATAGTATATAAAATAAGTAATAATCATAATTGTAGCCATGATCTTATTTTGCATAAAAATAAATTCATTTTCTATCTCTAAATTTTATAGAATGATGAAAATGATGTATACCCACTGAGCTTATATCCTTTCATGCAAACAAACTTCACTCTTTTTTTCCTTTCTTCCTTCCATCCTTTCCTTCACTATCTCTCTTTTTTTTTTCCCTCTCATTGTGACACTTAACCACTCTTCACTATTCACACACACACACACATCTCTTTCTTTCCTTTACTTTTACGAGAACTACCTCAACCGAATTCACCTTCACAGGCATATACTTCAACTTACCTCTTCCCTTTATATAAGCTCTAAAAGTAGATCAAATTTATGCTTGGTTGGAGAATTGCAGTGCATAAATAATGCACCTCCGATTACCCAGTTTATTTATTTATTTATTTTTTACTCTTTTTATCTAGTAGTATAAATTTGTACACCTAATTTTTAACACTTGATATAATATTTCTTATTTTCCTAATAAATATTATTCCTAACTTGGTATAACATATTATTCTCCTACTCTAAACAGTCAATATTTGTATTTTAACTTTTTGATGTGTTCTTTAAAATAGATATTGATGTATAATTATCCAGTAAGACAAACATATTTAATTTAAATACAGAAATTAAAATTACTATCACACCAATTACCTTATGAAAAAAGGATGTTACACATTTCATCTTCTAATAAAAAGAATAGAAAGCTAAAAATATTTGATCTTGTCCCTTTGTTGTAATCTAAATTTTTAAAGCAAATTTCAGTTACATTTCCTAAGATTTAGTGCACTTATACTTGACACAATTTTATTTTGTAAAATTATTATTGACCTCTCATGAGGTTAACTAAAACTACATTAATCTCTCATGCAGATACTGATTCATTAATTTAAGTGACAAAGAAAAGATAATATGTGACATATGCATAAATATTAATGATAAAATTACAATATTTTGGTTCATCATAAAAGATTATAATATTTTGACAATATTTAAGATATTGATTTAAATACTTTTTTTGTTACATGAAGATGAGAGTTATGATAAAAGGAAGATACTTTAGTGTTTTATATATATATATCAAATATTTGTAAAAAATTATAATTTTGTCATTTATAATCACATACATATCATATTTTTGTTGTCACTTAAATTATTGAATTAACATATATAGGGGAGATTAATGTAATTTTACAACATAAAGAGGTGACAAGTTAAATTATACTAAACCCCAAAGGAGGTTAGTATAATTTACCCTAACTTTTAATATGATGTCTAAAATATTTTTCCTGAAGTACTATCTCCTACAACAAAAAATGCTACCAAACAATATAAAATTGTTGATGGTAAATTTTTTTAATAATATAAATTTTGTACCGCATTGATAAAAATATCAATAATTTTTATATTGGAAGAGGAAATGAGAGAGAGATAGAGAAGGATTTTCTGCTACCACTTTCACATGCAGACGTTCCTGATCAACCAGGAAACATTTAAAAACTAAACCGCGAATCAAGTCCCGTGAACTACAGGAATTTAAATTTTCTGATCACACAAAGGCTGTCAATGAAGGAATATGTGTTGATCATCACTACACAATATTCTATATGTTTCCCCGTTTTAAGGCTTTTAATTGGCACCTTCAATTGCGCATCAAAAGACTTCAATGGGTTTTAGAATTTTGTGGAAACTCCTGGCTAGTTGTGTCAAAGATGGAATCATATCTTTGCAATGATAGGTCTAATTGTGTACAAGAATTGGTCACACTGAAGCAGCTGAAAGGATATTCTTATACATCAAAGGATAAGGAGTTTAAGGACCCCTACTACTGGTGTTTTTGTTTTTGGTGCGTTGCGCTGGGGATGAATGGCCCATTAGCGTACTAACCAGTTCTTCTTCAAACCTCTCTTAACGTCTGAAATAGAGCAGAGTCAATTCTCGCTGGATTTCCGGGATATGCTCTTATCATTAAGGGCATATGGGGCAGTGAGGTGTGGCATACATACTACTTTATAATACTTGTGGATTTTTTATACCACGCCGTGATTTATATTAATTAATTGTATAAAAGACATTAGTTAAATTAGGTTAAAAGAAAAAAAGAATAATTATTGTTGAAAATAAATAACTGTTTATTTTAAAATCAATTATGATTAATTCAAAGGAAAAGTTTAATAGTTTTGATAATTAATTTTAATATTTTTAGACTTACAGGCAGACCCAACTTATTGTAGGCCAATTCATGGAATAAAAGCATGATTGAATTGAATAAAATTGGGTCAATTATTTTATAGACCCAGTCTAATTATTTTGTTAAATTATTTGGACCTATTCGACTAGATAAGTAAGCCCATACTAGCACTTATTATTATTTGCCTATATCTTTAAAGAATATATATTCAACCGTTGACGCATAAGGCATTGGTTAAATATTGTAGCCACCTCAAATTGCACCAAGGATCAATACTGATGGTAAACTGAAACAAAATGATCAGCGGACTGTATATCCTAATATTTTTTTCCCATGAAAATTTACTGCAGATTGGTATAGCTGAAGCCTTAATGGCATCGGAGAGCTGGCAAGGTTCGTATTCATTATGGTTTCATGACATCCAAGTGTGGCGTTAAGTTCACCATATATATACTCTTTACGGACTGAAAATCTCACCAATCAACCGTTGAATATGAAGTTTTCCTTAAGCGTGTTTAAAATTTCATATAATTTAAAAATAATATGATATCTCATTATATCACTTTATTTTAACTGATATTATATTTTTAAAAATATAAATGAACATAAATCGTTAGAATATATGCTTATTGTTATCTAATTTTCTTAAAATTTTGCATACTTGATTATTAATATAATATTACATAATTTAATGGTTAGATTGATTAAATTTAATTTTTATATAAAATTATTAAATGAAATAAGTGTATAAAATTTATTCTTGAAATTTTATATATATATATATATATATATATATATATATATATATATATATATATAGAGAGAGAGAGAGAGAGAGAGAGAGAGAGAGAGAGAGAGAGAGAGAGAGAGCTTAGATTGATTCATTTCACTCTTAATAAATCGCTTCTAACGGTAGTTGGCACGTATGTTTCCATATGGTTTAGTTTCTTTTCTGATCAAGGTTCTTTGGCTGCTCTACCTTGAAAACAAAGTCATCAAATTGCATTGAATTGCATAGAATATGTCTCTATCACCTCTTCACTGGTGCTCACATTTGACGGTCCACTTTTTGCCAAAACACTATCTGCTTGTTCAAGAAAGTTGCATTTGCTTTCACCTTTCAGAGAGGCCATATAAGCTGTCACACGTTGCCCACTAAAGTGATGTCATTATACCCACAGGTGAAAGCTATTTTGGCTTGCCTTACATCTCCCATATTCGGCGGGAAAATGGGCCAAAAAATTTACCCAACTTGAGATGCCTGACCGATGTGACATCTTACATTCTGCCACAAGTTAACACAAAAGGCCAAGTAAATAGTAATACACACGTTTAGCCTTATTTATTAAGTTGAAAGTAAAATATCATTATTATTTCTGAAATTATAAACGTACTTCAATTTAATTTTTAAATTTTAAAATTAGTTTTTAGTCTTTAAAATTTGATTTCGTAAATCATTTTAATTCATGATCAAATAAATGTTAATCAAACATTACTTTTATCGATATAACACATTAAATGACATGTAACATGTCACGTGTCGATAACGTGTCATGTTGATCTCATGTGGTATACTGACATGACACCAAATAAAAAAAATGTTCAGATTAGTCTCTGAAATTTCTAAATATATCAAAATAGTTCCTAAAATTTTCTAAAAGGTGTCAGAAAAGTCATAAATCTCAAATTTATTTTCTTTAGGTTCATAAAAAATCTAAATTCTCAACAATTCTTAAATCCACTTATTTCTCTCTCATTTTTACACCAAATTTAAATTGCCCACATTTTTAGATATCCACAATTAAGAGCTTGATTAGTCCAAATTTGAGGCCATTCATGCTTAGCTAATATAATTACTTTATTAGCTATTACATTACATTTCTTAAAGTAAATTGGGTTTTAAAATATAAAAAATAGGATAAAAGGGAAACATTACATTATCATGCGTGGACAAAGTTAATCAAGGACATATTTGAAACCTTATTATTAGTGATGTATTCTCTTCTCATTGTTATTCAATGTAAAAGAAATATAAGTAGGGTGTAAATATAAGAAAGAAATAAGTTGGTTTAAGAAATATTGAGGATTTAGATTTTTTTGAAATCAAATAGGAGAAATTTTGGGATTTAGGAATTTTTGAGATATTTAAGAAAATTTCAAGGGCTGTTATGACACATTTGGAAATTTTAGGAATCTGAACATATTTTGATTTGGTATCACATTAGTATGCCATGTAGGACCAACATGACACACGTAATCGACACGTGACATGTCATGTGCCACATCAGTAAAAGGTAATAATTGACTAATATTTGTTTAACCATGGACTAAAGTGATTTACGGAATGAAATTTCAAGATCTAAATAGTTAATTTTAAAATTTCAAGAACTAAAGTGAATTATGCTTATAATTTCAAGGACCAAAATGACACTTTACTTAGTCAGTTTGGCTAAAGTATTTAATGTCTATACTAACTAAATGTGACTAATTAATTGGTGTGTCACCCACTGCACTTTTCCTGGTGTGTCATAAATAAAACCAACATGTACAAAGTGCTTGTGATTTGCTTACCATATTCTTTTTAATTTTTCTCTCCTTCTTTCGCATACTCCTTCCATTGCACTCCAACTCTCAAAATTTTGAGATTTTTTGGTTTCCACTACCCTCAGTAATTAATTGTATTTGCTTACTTTAAGTAATCACTTAATTATGTTTTGACAGCTAGAACCCTCAAATAAGTCCTTTTTAAATTTTAAATCTAGTAAATTGACCCCTTCAGGAAAAAATTGGATAAATTGGTCTTTCAAAAAGAGAAAAACCCAAAGGAATCCCTATCATTTAAGAAAAACAGACAAATTAGTCCCTCCATATGGGGATCAATTTGACCATTTTCATGATTCTTAAAGGATTAATTTGTGATAATTTTTTCTAGAAGGACAAATTCATCCGACATTTTAACTTGGCAAGACTTCTGAGTATTTTATTTCTATAGGGACCAATTTGTCAAATGCAAAATTTATAAGGGACCAATTTAGGGGTTTTGTTTTATTATTTGGACAATTTTGTCCACTTATATTATTTTATACTATTCCTAAGATTTTTTTTTATTATTTTTTTAGAATTTTTTTTTATTACAAATGGAGTGAATAAGAGGGAGTGTTATGTTAAGAGTTTAATTTCAATGTATTCATATGGGGCGTTTATTTGCTTAATAGATTTTTCATTCTCATGAATAGCATTCTCAACAATGTTATTTACAGGAATCACATTTCCAAACAAGACGTTTAGGGGTGTGTGTATGTAGACTGAGATCTTGAGAATATTGTAAATTGTAGTGAGGAATAAATCATTTACATGTTTCACTGACATTGACATTGTTGGGAATATTAAGTATTTTTTCAAAGAAAGAATTTATCTTAACATAAATAGCAGTCACAATGAAAACTACGTACGATGGTCTGTGATGACGGTGGTTTAACAATGACAACATAGTCTAAAAAACTATGGCAGTTGTCTCGTGACCGATAGCGATGGCCCAAAGTTAGATGTTGTGGTGGTTTGACTGTTGACATTGGTGGTCCAGCAGTTGCCAATGATCTTTTATCTTTGTAGAAACATTCCCTTCCTATGGAAATCTTACATTTACATATAAGAGGTGAGAATAAAAATTAGTCAATTTTTTAATTCTTAAGAGTATAATTTGTCTAGGAATATGTTCTAAAAGTTATGTAACAAATATGAGAATCTTACATTTCCATAATCACATTACTAAGATTATTGTAAAGCCATTCTGTCGACTAAACATACACCCATAGTTTAACATCCAATTAAATGTGTTGATTTTCACATCTTTGTAAGTAATAAGCAATATGTGCAAAATTCAAGGATTTAAATGTGTTGGTATAAAGCTTACTCACCATGGGTGTTAATGTCGAACCTTTCTCAGCATTTTGTATTCTTAACAATTTTGACATAAGAACTTTGCCATTATTATTCATTTTCTTCCAAGTTCTCAACTTTATTTCATGAAAATTTCTTCTAACATCATCAACTTCACTTTAGAATATTTTCATACCAACAAGTTGTCCCCAAATTTGACTTGTTGATTGATGTCCGACCAGAGAAACCAAATTGGAATTGTTGACCCTTTGAATGTCTTTTCTTTTATGTCTTGCAAGATGGGCTTTTTTCTTTTCCCTGTATGGTCAACAACAATGTTATTGCAATGAAATCTTTTTCTTTTGCATTGTATGCTTACATGTTTTTGTTTTTGGAGTATTTTCCCTTGATTGAGTGTGCACCCTCAATAGTGCACAATGGCTTGTCAACCATGTAAGCCATCAGGTGAGTTAAATGGATTGAAAAAACCATGTTTCAAAATTTTTCCAAAGTTGAGGCCTTCTTGAGCATGGGCACTAACTCAAACTTATTGTGCTCCCCAAGACAACCTTCAACAATGGATTGGTTGAATGTGTCTATGTTCATGGTTAGTGGCTTAACCTTGGTGTTGCATTTTTCAAGCCCAACATGCATCTGTTAAGCAAAATATGGGTTGTTATTTGACATTACCTCTTCAATGTTACCTTTCTTATTGCACAAAATCAGTTTCTTGTCTAAAGTAGATGAAATAGCTCTACCTAGAAAATCAACAGCAGGAGGAATATTGGAAGTTGGAGTTTAAGTCTTCAACATTTCAATGACAGGAGTGGTGGTGTTCTTAACGCTTCTTACTTCAGAGACAGATAATGTATTTTTGACAATAATTGAATCTGGCAAGGCTTGATTCAAGATGTTATGAAAGCCCATGTCGAACTTGTTATCAAAGCCCATGTCGAACTTGTTATCATCATTATCACCCTTTACTTCATCTTCACAGATAAATGGAATAGTCAAGATCAAGACATTAAATTGAGGCTCATTTTGAACAAGAACCTGGATTGACAAATCTATGGTTGACGGAGGCACTTTTTCATAAGTCATTTGCTGCTCGACATTTGGAGGATCCATAATGCCATTGATGGTGTAGTCATTGACTCTAAAATCTCCTTTGTCTGTTGTGTCTTTATTAGGGTTAATTGTTTTACCTTGGTTAGAATGGGAATATTGTCAAATGAAGAAAGTAGAGATTAAAAATACATGTTTGATAGTAAAATATAACAAGTTAATAATGATAGTTGATCAAACATACCTTGTGATGGACAGGAGAAATTAGTGAATCTTCTTCTTATTTGTCGTCATTGTCATTATGGTCTCAAAGTCGACGTTATTTGTAATAGAAGGGGATTCCCCTTGATGAATAGTAGTTGACTATAAACAATTTGACAACACATAGAATTGTGAATATGAAATGAACTGTTGCCAAAGTGCAAAAAAAAAAAAAAAAAAAATCTTTATACTTTTCCAGATAAAGGATTTGAAAGATTTGACGATTAAGATTGAGAAAGGATGATGGATTTGGAAACCATTGAAGTCTTGGGAGCCTTTATTGGTGTCTTTATTTTGGTGGATGTGCTCTTGGCCTTGGGTTTCTTGATCCTCAAGACAGTGGCCTTCCTCTTTCAACTTGGTTCTTTGACATAGTCTTCCCTTGAATAGAAAAATGCATAATCATAGGTTTGGCAATGAAGAGATTATACGATGAAAGACAAATGTGATATTGTTACCTTGACTAGTCTAGTCCCCTTAACTCTTTTAAATTGCTAGAAAAATCAGTCAGAACTCATTTTTTCACTTATTCAAAGTCAATGTGATAGGTACTGTAATAGTCATGCCATCATATGACAAATGAGACACGGGTAAAAGCTTACATCAACATCAATAGGGAATATAGTTCTCTTCTTTCTTCATTGTCTATAGCCAAACATCAAAGTCATCAAGACTAGAGACTTCAGAGTGGCAAATTTGTTCTTTTGGTTCAAAATGTAATGAGTGTAGGAATGGCTTGAGAAAATTCAAACTGATAAACCATGAAGTTTAGTGCATGGAGGATGATGCTAAGAGAGTTCGATCCTAGTAGACCATAGCGAATAAATTGGGCATAGAGAAAATTGATCCAAATCCCATCACTTAAATTTTGGCTAACATTGTTGTCATGAATAATGGGATTCACAAACCACGAAGAGACGAAGTGATAGTTGGCAAAAAAGAGTTAAGTTCATTTAGTCATTGTCAAAGAAGGATGCTTTATGGAGCTTTTGAAAAAGTGTTACAATTCATTAAATGACTTGGAGTCCATTGATTTGGGTCAAGACAAGAAGCAAAGTTAAGGGTCTTTGCATCCACGGTGTAATGTCGCCAGTGGAGAGAAACTTCATTAGGCCTTGAAAATGGCATTCAGCCAAAGTTAAAGGAGTCATATTGGGCCTGTAGGATTAAGAGACTTATTTTGACCAATTTTCTTGACAAAAAGGCCAATTTCACCACAAAAGATAATTTTGGTGAGACAAAGTTTGTTTCCTTAATGGAACAAAATGGCTAGAGGAAGATACATGATGTGCATTTTTAAATTCCTAGAACAAAACACCATGAAGTTGAGCAAGTAACATATAAGCGTGATGTGCTCATCATCGCTTACAGAGGTCGATTTATGCTTATTATTCTCAATAAATGCAAGATATGACATGTCAGACAAGTCGAGGGTATACATTGATGGATTGCGAGGATCCATATTTGAAAGCATGTAGATCCCAGAAGGTCGAAGACTTGTGATTGTAGCTACCTCAAATAAGGTTGGTCCAACCATTTCATAGGGAAGTTGTAGACAATTAGTAGTTGAATTCTAGAAATAAAAGATAGATCCTAGCATGGAAGTATTTAATTTATTTGGATACCTAGCTAGTTGAAGTAGGTAAAAAATTCTTAATTGTTTCCACATAGTACTTCTAGAAGATTGGATTCTATCTAACCATGCAATAAAAGCTTTAGAATTTTTGGGTTGGTTCTTGAACATTCTAGCATTGGGGCTAAATTATTTAAAGAAACTGTGATTGCGGCTGGCTAGAATTTCTTGAGACTTAGAGTAAAGAAAGAACTTAGTTGGCTAGCTTGTAAAGGAGTTAATAAAGGACCAGCATATGGGTGAGTGTGAGTGCCTGTGGAAAATAGGAGAAGTATTTGTGCAAAATTTTTTGAAGACTGTTATGGATTTGGGGCCATCTGGAAACCTTCATTCTCCTCACTAATAGGTTCCTTGGCTGAAGCTATAAGAATAGTGTTCTTCAATTCATTTAAAGCTAGTACTATGGTGGAAGCAATCTTAGGTTAACAAGCTATTGCTATGAGAGTTGCTAAAGATCTTAGAAGATTAAAGGAACCATTTTTGGTTTCTTGAAGCTTGCAAGAAATGATTAATGGAGGAGTAAGAAGGTGAAAGGTTTTGGCAACTTTATGAGAAGAAGAAGATGAACAATGGTAGAGGTTCGGAGTGTAGGTGCAAAATATGCTTCAACGAGGTTTTTGTGGTCTTTTCAAAGCCCATGAGTTGAAGCTATAAGGCCTTAGAATATGGGCTTATGATGTGACTTGATGGGATTAATATGGCATTTTTGAGAAGTGTTCCACATTCATGATCATTAAGGAATGAAATAACCTTTAACAAATCATTTGAAATTCAAATTACAACTTTTCAATCTGTCATCGACAGAAGTTGCTCTTCAAAATGAGAGTCATGGGGGCATCATGTTGGCACCAAATTCCACTAAATGTCAAAATGTCAAATTGACATTCAGCCTTGGTAAGATGAGGTCGGTAATGAAGGAAGTTTGATTGTTAAAGCATGATGACTTTTGATGATAACGGTGTGTGATGAATATTTGATATGTCAAAGTTGGTGAAGATAGTGAAACATGATTCTCAAGGAAAGCCAGATCAAAGCTGACAAAGTTTCAAGTTTGAGAGTCGACATGTTGGCATTGGTCACTTATGTTGGGGTTTGAATATTCAAGGTTGCAAGTAGATAATGACAAGATTCTCATGCTTGAGTTCGACAAGTTGAAGTCCATGCTTGTCATTTGGGGTTTAGAAAATTTTGACGACTTGAGAAGATCACCACAGTGATTAGTAGGGGATAGATGATGGTCATGTGATAGTGAATAGCAATTATCAATTAATTTTAGCAGTTACTGAAAGAATCCTCATGAAGAGATGACAAAGTGGTAACCGTTCAATGATGAAAGTGTATCGCAAAGAGAGAAACTGTAAAAGACACATGGACAACATCCAAGAATACAATTGAAGACTAGTGTGAAGATCTTAGTGTCCTAAAGTGTCTATAAATAATAGTTTTGTACATTTATAAAGGGTTGAAACTTTTATTCACACATTCACAATGTCACTCAGATGACTAAATAGAGTCTAGAGTCTTTTGTGTAATTGTTCTTAACCCCTTTATCGCTTTCTTATAACTAGATTCCTTTATTTTCTTTACATTGTCTATACTTTATTATATTTGTCAATTAAATACTATATGTTCTATAATTCTTCCACACCTTAATATTCTGTTAGTCGATATTCCATACACAACACACAAATCACTTTATGCATTCCATCCTCATTTCATCATACACATTTGACACTCAATTCTTTTAAGGGGTGAACCCCAGAGGAGTAGCTTTTCACTCCCCGAATCGAGATTTTGAAAATCAAAGATTGACATCCAAACTTTTGAGTTTGTTGATAAACACATAGTTTAAAAAATTTGACCTCTTGTTCAAGGTACATTGTCGATGCAAAGTGTGAAAATTTGCAATAAACAGGTATGCCACATGACCGGTAATGGATAAACAAGTGGATAGTGACCAGTATGGGTGGGGGGTGACTAATGGGAAGTAGGGTTAACCAACAAGTGGCGAGCAATAAGTGATAGGTGTTGGCCAGTGTCAGCAGGTGGGTAGTGATCGGTGGATGGCCCGTGGTAGTGTAGGGTAAGCATTGATGTAGAAGAGAAAGTAATGGTTAATTTGGGATTAACTAGTCAAACTAATTCTATATAAGGTGTTATTAAGTGTTTTGGGATCTTATAATCATAGGATAAAACTAGTTTAACCATATAATATTATACTATCACATGTGGAATTGGCTTTACAGTATTAGCTAATATAATCAAGTCTTATGTTATGTATCAAACGGGACCTAAATTGCGACTGTAATCGTCGTTGCGGTCACTGCGATTACAAGTATCGTGGCTACTGCGTTGCAGATTACGACCATTGTAGTATGATTTGTGTTTTTGGTACAAAATGTAAGGTAATTAACTGAAAGTGAAGGAATAAAATATAACATAAAATTAATTATTTTACTATTAATTTTTATATATTTAATTATATATTATTAGATGAAATAGTTACATATTTGTTGTTAAATTTGTATGATCCTTTAATTCTTTATAACACCTAAAGGAAAACATGCATTAAAAACCAAAAAGGAAAAACCTATACACTCTACCCCTTAATTTATAAATTAATAAAAAAAATCAAACAACATAATAATTCACTTTAAAGAAAAAAAATAGAAAAAAAGGACCCATAATCCCAAACCCACCCAAAAAAAAAAAAAAAAAAAAACAAATAAGAAGTACTTCTAGCTCAACCCACGCAACCACCCAAAAGAGGCTTAAAAAAAAAATACACTTTCATGATTCAACACCTCTCTATTTTTTCTCTTTTTATAATCCACCTTCCCCCACTTCTACATACTTTCTCTTCTTGATTTTCCCCGTCTTCTTTCTCTAGTAAAGAAAGAAAACCATCATCCCATAGAATTTTCTTCTTTTATTTTTTAATATTATTTTAGAAAACAAACACTTAATCTTCAGTTTTAGCACTATTTCTTCTTTCTTTTTGTATCTCATCTCTTCTCCATATCTAGAATTCCCTTAATCTCACACTTTCTTTCCCTTTCTCTACTTCTCCTATGCTTTATTTGCTAAAACTCGAAGCACTGTCACCAACTGTCCATTCCTTGGATCTCTAGTAAGTGTGCATTTGTAGATAAATTTACTCATAATTATTAGTGTCTTAACTCTCTTTTCAGCTTAATTATGTGCATTTATATCATCTTCGAATTTGGGCATCAATTTAAGTATTAATGAGAATTTTCCACATAATTTCACTTCTAGAATTGTTCTGTATTTTAAGCATCATTGGAGTTGTAGACCTCTGGAAATTGTGTTGTTTATCTTGTAGGAAAGCTAAGCGGGTTATCTACAACTTTCATGAAGAGCACAAAAGCCAATTCGAAAGCCCAGCTGGTCAAAATCAGGGCATATCTCTCTTACCCCCAAATATAAATGTAGCAAATAAGATGTCCATTTTGAATATAAGAAAAAGGTCTATAACTTTCATGAAGACACTAAGAACTAATTTCAAGGTAGGCACTTTCACCTTATCTAGAAAACCACTTACTATTTAGAGGAACTTGCAAAAGCAAGTGCTCCCCTCACCATGGTGAGTATTGCTGCATAAGCCAAATTTTCTGTACACAAAAATACTAGCCATGGTGAGCGCCCATTCACCATGGTGAGTGCATGTTTTCCTAATAGAATTGGGTTGATATTTGCTAACAATTTTTGGCCATTTTTTGTGATTATGAGGGAACATATTCTAAGAAAAAAAGAAGGGAGAAAAACACAAACCTTAGGTCAATTTTAGATTAGGTTAGGTTAGGCTTAAGTTTAGAATTTTTTTTAATCTATTTTTCTCCTCCTTCTTCCTCACTTCTTTTCCTCCATTCTCTTCTTCTTCACTAATTCTCTTTTCCTCTTCTCATCTATTCTTCTCTCCTATGTTTAATTTATTTTTCTCCTGTAACCTCGATTAATGGAGGAGTGAGTTTTTAATCTAGCTTGAGAAATCTTGGATTTTGTAGTTGATCTTGACATGTTCTTCAATTTGGTAATGCAATTTATGTTTTTTGCTTTTTTCTCTCTTCCTTATTATGACTATGCATTATAATCTTATTGGGATATTTATTTGTGATTGGGTTGGGTTAAATATATGTTGATTGATATATTGCCATGTGTCTGATCCTCATGGGATTAGGTAGAATTTAGGTTTAGGCTTAATCTCACATGAATTGTATTTAATTATATGCTATGATTTCCTCATTTCCCTTCGTTGCTATGTTCATGGTGTGGTTGTATAGTAATGACTCATATTGCATGCTAGTTAAATGTTTGCATCTATATTTGTAGGTCTATGAGCATGAGTGTGAATTTGGGATTATGAGGAATTAGGGTTCTAATTGGATCTTAGGTTGTATCTTTTTTAGTGTTAGGGGTCCTGACTTAAAGAGGTTTAATCTCATAGCTATGTAATTGACTTGCTTAATGTTAGTGATTAAGCTGCTGCGTGTTCCTAGGGTTCTTGAGGTAAAGCATTTTAATTACTAGTTTAGCCATTTCATTTTATTTCCATTTTAATTTATTATGTTAAATCCTTAAAACCAAAACCCTACTTCCTGTACATTCTCGATTAAGTAGTGACTAAACATTCACTTTGAGACGATCTGAGTTGCATCATTATGCTACTTTTTTCTTTGCAATTCCATTATTTCATAAATTTTAATTTGGTAAATCTAAAGCTGTGGCACTCTAATGCCTGCCAAATTTTGGCCATAATGCTGGGGATTTTGATACTATTTAGTCTTGTACATATTTTTCTTTTTCTTTTTCTTGTCAAGTCTTGTATACATCTTTGCTTTTGTTTATTTTTGTTTATTTTTTTTAATTCTTCCACTTTAGCTAACATGGATGCTAATCATAATTTTCTTTAGCTAACATGGATGCTAATCACAATTTTACAGACCAAGTATATGATTATTGGAATTTTGCAGTGCATAAATCAACAGTGATCCTTATCAAGGAATTTAAGTGCTTGCCATATTCACAACTGTACCATTAACCATCCATATGTTACCAACCACAATCTTACCCACCACCACCACTACATCTCCAACCATATATATAACTATTCCCTAACCCATATACACTACCATATCTTGAGCTACTAACCTCTCAAATTTCATTGCAAAGCCTTCTTTGGAAAAAATTATGAAGTAAATGGTTGCCTATGTAGCTTAGCTATATACACAGACACGTCTTGAACCACTAGCTCCTAAACTTGAATCATCCAAACCTTTCTTGGAAGAAATGATTAAGCAAATGGTTGTCATCTCCTTGAAAAACTAATAGAAAATCATTGAATCCATTCAAGCTAAAAATGGAGCAATTGGCTGCTTGTGCTACTCTCATTGTTAAGCAGTCATCTGAAGAGCCAATTGATGAGGAGTCTGACATAGAGATTTTTTGAGATGGTCATCACTCAAGCCAACTGAGAGGATGGATAATGCAAAATCTAGCATGATTGAGGAGCTGATTGAGTCATTATGTGATGAGAGTGGCTGTGTCTTGGAGCAACTTGCAGAGCTGCCATAAGAAATATTGACTAAGGCACTAGCAGATGAGTCTAATATAAAGATCATATATGAGGAGCCACAACCTAAACTACCTAAGTAAATGGATGCCTTGCTAGTAGATGATAGATCTTCAAGTTTGAGGCTATTGTAGAAGCTTCTACACTGGTTGTTCATGTTACAAAGATTCAGGAGGCGGAGATTGTCATGACCCCATTGCCTTCCCTTCATCCAACTATTGCCATTAGGATTGAAGCCTTTATCCCTTCGACAACATAAGTATGCCCTTCTTGAGATCGATGATCAACGATAGGCCATATGTAGGATGCGTAAAGAAGACCAAATTCACATTCCTTAGGGACTAGAAAGTAAAAGCAAGATAACAGAAGCTTCCTTTTAGGAACTCGCATCCATTTTTAATAGACTGAGTTGCTTGGATGTTAAAACTAGGAGGGACTACAAAGCTCCAAGGACTACATTACAAAGTTTGCCACTAGGTGCAGAAAGCTAAATAGGTTCAAGGCCTATGAAATGGTGCATATAATATGGGATTCTGGTGGAAGACGACAAAGAAAACCTAGGTAGGAATTCTTGGACCAATTTAAACATAAGCCACCATGAGGGAATTCTCACCACTTTTTCTTTTTTAAGTTTTCTATCTTCAAGTTTCAATAAAGCATGATTAGTGTAGGATTTTACATATTAGTAGTTTTAGGTTTAGTTGTTGTTTAGTGTGTTATGTGTCATTTCTTTTGTGCTATTGAGGATTCTTGCTTGGCTTTTAGTACTTTTGGCATTTTTCTCAACTCAATTGACTATGATTTGTGCTTTGTGCAATGCATGCTTTATAATTTACTCTTCATTGCTTGGATAGAGTATATGGACATAATCCCTGGTTGAGCTTTTGAGCCTTTCATGGATGGATATGTTGTATGCCCTTCTTTTTTTTTTTTTTGTGCATCTTTTCTTATTAGTTATGCATTCTAGAACTTACTTTTCATCTTACTTGAGGCTTTGGCATTAACTTGTTGTAGGCATTAAGAAGATAAAGGAATTTTTCTTGCTTTTAGCTACTTGAGCCCATAGCTGATATTGCATATTGCCCTTGTTTGAGCCCTATTGAGCCTTAATGACCCTTCTTTTGTGTAATCATATTACAGGCCTAAGTGAAAAATAATGAAATTACATAATCTCTAGGCTTTGGAAAGTAATAATGCATCTTTCATATGTGCTTGAGATAAGTGTAGAGGTATGTATGAGGACATGCACTGTTTCAAGTGTAGGGAAAGGGGTAATATTGTAAAAATCCACAAATGAGAAGATGTTACAATAAAGTTGCATAAATAACCAAAAAAAAAATTATACAAAAAAAAAAGAAAAAAAGTGTTCATAAATAAAAATTTTAAGGATTTGATTAAAATTGTGGGAATAAGGCTTGTATGAGCATGTTTTGTTTGGAATTGTACTATTTGTATTTTTTCTCTTGTAATATGCATTTGCTCTTAGCTTTGGTTTAGCTTTACTAGCCTTTGTTAATTTCCTATCTTTCACCTAAGCTCCATAAATTACAACCTTGAATAACCATCTTGATTTGTACATGCATGTGTGTGACTAGTGGAGTGTGAGACAATTGGCAAGCTTATGATAGTGCATTTGCATTTCCAATCAACTGAGTGTCAAATTTTGAGCATAAGCATTTTTGAGAAACTTGAGTGCTAAACACTTACCTTTTGAGTTCCCATGTGCTTGATCCTTGCTATTTGAGTGAATTTTTCCTTGTTTACTTGTTTTAGACTTGTGTCATGCTTGTTAGGAAATTGATTCTTGTTGGTATGTTTGGTCCTTGTGCTTATTTCCTCATACTTTATTGGAACTGGCACTTTAGTTATTTTCTTTGTTTTGCGTCAACATTAGGATCTATAGGCTTTTGGTAGTTAGCTTTAGGATAGCTTGATATGTTTTCATACATTGACCTTTGCTTGATTTTCGGTCTTGCATGAGGATATGCTAGAAGCTATGTATGGGGGAAATCTCCACTTCACCCTTCACCACTACATGATTATTAAGATTGCCCATGAAAGGAAATGCAGAAATAGGATAGATGATTCATTTTCAGATGCAATGCTTTACATTGTGCTACAACACCATTACGATTAGTTTTCGATGTGATTTCCATTCATAGCACAATTACGATACGATGTAATTGATGTGAACCATGGCACTAACTGCTTGCAACACCTACTGCAATTTGAAACATTGATTGAGTTCATTTTACATTGAACTAGCTAGTACCTACATTCCTATGAAATCTTCAACCCCATAAATATGGCCATTAAATCATGTAAGAAGTTATCTACAAAGTTAACTAGGCCTTTAAAACCAAACAACCACCAAGCTTCCCTATCCTGCAAAAGACCATGAAAGCCTGCAACTATTAGGTTTTCCTTAGAGCTATTGTCGACGTTCAAGCACTTGTATGTCCTACATGACACATTTCATATTCACATCCATTGTCTAATCCTTGTGACCCAAAACCTCCTTATTCTTTTCCCGCCAAATCCACCATAACATATAGAAGAAAAGAGCATAACAAAAAGATTATGCTAGAAAATGAAATCAAATCCTGTGATCTTACATCATCAACCTAGTTTCTACTTCTTTACTAACTCTACCACAGATAGCTCAAGCCTTCTGACAATCCCTCAAGTAGTGCAAGATATTTTAACCCTTCAAACCACATCAAGAACAAGTGGCCACAATAACAAGTTTCCTTTGCTAACACAAATAATTCATAGGGAGAAAATCATGCCTTATCAACCAAACTATGAATTACATTTCTCTATCATAGGAAGTTTCCAAATCCCTTCCACTCTCCCTATTAGTGGGTAACCTCCAAAGAAGAGATGCTTTGGAGCTACCTATACCGTAAAGACATGGAGTAATGCCCCGAGGTTGCAAATGCCTACACCTACACATCCTAAACATTCTCATGTAGCCATGTAATACACCATGTTAAAAGAGCTATAACAACTTGTTCACTCAATAGAGTATACAGTATATCTACCCTCCACTCCTCACACTTGTAGGCCTACAAACACTTAACTAGTATGCCATGTGAGTCACTAGCATATACTCATACACACAAATAGTAAAGAGGAGAAATGAGAAAATCATAGCATAAATTAAATATAATTTATATGGGATTAGCTCTAAACCCTAATCTTAGCCAATTCTCGTGAAGATCAAACACATGCCAAAATATCAATCAACACTTATTCAACCAACCTAATCATAAATATATATCTCCATACTATTGTAATATGTAGTTATAATAGGGAAGATAAAAAACAGCAAGAAACATAAATTACATTAGAAAATAGGGGACAAAGTCTCAAGAGCAACTACAATATCCAAGGTTTCTTAGGCTAGATTAAAATCTCAATTCTCCATACAGAAATTACAAAGAAAAATAGAAAATAAAACCCTAAACTAAAAGAAGAGGAAAGTTGGTGAGGGAGAAGATAGGTGAAGAAGGGAGAAAAAGATAAAGGAAAAAAAAGAAAACCTAAATTAAGACCTAAATTTTCCTTAGGGTTTTGTCTCGAAATGTGTGCCAAAGAGGTTAAATACATAATCTCAATTACTAAAAATAGGTCTTTGTACTAATAAAAATGAGCCTAAACAAAATGTGATTCTACATAAGCCTTTAGTCTCACTATGGCCAGATCACGTGGCATAGCAAGGCTCACTAAAAGTATGGGTTGTATAGCTATGGAAAGATTCTCCTTTTGCTTTGGTAGGCCTAATAGTCTTGTCATAGCTAGCCTAAAAGTCCTACTCTAGCTAGCCTAAATGCCTCACCATGGCTAGACTCTAGCTTGATTTGGTGAGTTAGGCTGCTATTTCTGACATGAAAATTTACATTCTATTCATTTTCTCTATTCTCATGCCTCCTATACCTCCAAATATGATTCCTACAATTCATAAATACTACAAATGAGTGTAAAAAACATTAAGGATTGATTAGGGCTCATTTAATCACAAAATTACATGTTTATGCAAGATTTAAACACTATGTAGAGATAGAAACTTAATAATGAATCCGCGCACCACCAAGTAATTAAATACGTTTAAGGGCTAAATTACCAAGCATTGGAAACATAAAACTCATCATCTAGTAATCTCCCAAACTAATTTCCTAAGAAAAGCTAGGTTATTCAAGTAAGCTCTTTTGTAGCCCCTCCCCTAGTCCACCCTTCATTCTCGGTCTAGCCATTGTTTCCTATCGAACCAGATCCCAATCCTTATTAGGTCCAAGGTATGACAAATTGTTTGCATATTGTGTGTAGGTACAAAGGTGATAACGAATCAGGCTAGGGTTAAATGCCCTGCTTTATTGAGTGAAGTTGCCTTCCAGCCACTCAACCTCACCTTCAATTTGTCGAAAAAAATTTAGAAATCTTCCTTCTTGAGTCTTCTTTACACTAGTGGAAACCCCAAATATTTACAACTAGTTTACAAATAGAATAAAATAAACAACAATAGTTCTTTCTTGACAACGGCATGAAACCCTTAGAAACTACCACTTTAGGCATCTTAGCAATCACAGTCAAAATAGACATGTCCTTAAAAACTTTTCAAACCTCTGTCATAACCCTTATTTAAGAAGATTTATGTCACACCCTTTCACATACAACATCATTCTTAAGTCATGACATCAGACTCGAGAGTTTTTACTTATTAATTAGTGGACCTTTCTTTATTATATATAACAAAATTGATCAAATTGTGAAGTAACTAATTCGTAATTCTATAAAAAAATATATACTAAAGAAACAAAACATTTATTGAATACAAAGTCAAGTACAAAAGGAAGCTCTTCTATGAGCTTTAATATACATCTGTCATAGTTTATATTTACATACATATATCTATGCCTATGTACAACTAATACAAGCCTCAGATACTAAACTACTGCAAATCTAATTTCTTTTGTATAACAGCTCCATAGGTCGCTAGATTAACCTGGAGATGACACGGGAACACAAACACATATGGGTGAAAATTATAAAATTCTCAGTAGGGTTTTTCCTTAAATACATGACAATAAATGACATCTTCATCGTCCTAACCACTTCAATTTATTAGGAAAAGGATGATCACGCATTACATAATAATAGTTCATTTTTAAAGTTCTAACTCATACTTCTAATATGGGTTGCTTTTAATAATTAATCACTTAGTACACATATATCATAAAGCTCATAATAATAGTAAATGATGCTAAATAAAATGATTTGATATTATATGAATATGCATATGCCAAATTCAGTGAAATTATCTTAAAGGGTCATGCTTCCATTTATGGCCATAAAACTCAATTTCAATGGCCCTACTCTAACTCATGGCCATAGGAATCAATTTAGTGCATTTTTTCAATCAACATAAGGAAGGCTTAGTTCTATACCAAATGGTATCTGCAATAGGTGACTTCATAATGGATAATTTATACCTAATGGTATCTGCAATGGACAACTCCATAATAGGTAATAGACTAGTAAGCAGGAGCTCATTCCTATATGTGATCATCAGACTTCAATTTTTTCTTTTTTCGAATCTCACACAGTTCTATTCCTAACTGATACATCTACTGGCTCATAATATCTCTAAGGAAGTCCATCTTTTTACTTTCCTTTGTACCCAACATAAGTCTTTTCTCTATATTGCCTATATGTTAGGACATGCACAATTAAAATTCCTACATGCTCTTTTGTCACATGGATATATCATGTACTTTTCTTTTCTCAAGTGTATGCATAAACCACATGTAGGCATTCAATCACAAGTGAGCCTTATTCATGCCTCATAAACCAATCTTTAAAGTGTATAGCATACATTTGTACTCATCACATTTGAATTAAAGGACATTATCTCATCAATTCAATACTCTTCATTTTCCAGCACCTTGGTAGATTTTTCACTTAAGTAGTAAAATTTTTTTTTTCATATCAAATAACCAATCCAAAGACTATAAAAATTCTCCATGACACCAAAATATGTCCCCAAGCTCCTGTAAATATTTCAGAGCAAGAAACATTCTCTAACTATGTCAGAGACTATCACCTAATCTCAGCTCAAAGCTAGAATTCCATAATTTTTAACCTGAGAAAATGATCGATTAAATCTAGAATAAAATTCATGGATCAACCTCAAGATGTTTCCAACATCTTGTAAAAATTTTAAAGAAAAATTCAATTGTTTGCTATGGTAGCAAAATTAGTACAATTTGTAGCTTCAAGTTCAACAATTTAGACAACACTGACATAGTTTTGGTACTTAATTTTTTTTAAAGCAGTAAAAGCATTTAACATGACCCAAGAAAAATCATGGAGTTGCCTTAGGATGTTATCTTCAACATATAATTTTTCTAGCTTAGAAAAACACCCACAAATGCATAAAAAAAAATCGTGACTAGTTCCTACCTATAACAAAATCGAAATTCCAACAAGATACTACAAAACTCCTTTTGACAAAATGATTTTTCCAACAACTCTAAGCTACTCCACCAATTTAAATACATGTATATCTAGCTATAATCATACATTAGGACTAGAAAATATCAATTTCCAATAAAGTAAAATCTAATTAAAAAAAAGTATTGCACAATAAGGTACAAAGAACTAAACTTTTAGGGCTTTAGGGATCTTGGCTCTAAGTGTAACATCCTAATTTTTAACCCAATACTCTAGAACACATTAGGTTAACCATTATATTATTACTTCTTAGTCTCATTCTTTTATTAAAATACTTAGCGGAAAATACAAATAATTTTTTTTTGAAAATTAAAAATAAAACATGAGCCACGTGCTAAAATAAAGTCTAACAATTGTCACAAACATAACATAAGAGAGAAGCAAAGCATATCATCATTAACCACAGAGTACAAAAGTTACACATATTAACACAACATAGTCATATCTTCATAAGTACATTAGTTACTACTAACATAGCTTCATTGTCACATCAAAAGAATTACACATATGTAAATCTAAAGAGACATCTATGCGCTTCCATTGCATTCCACTAATCTGACTTGCAGTGTATGCCTCATGCCCATGCCTTAGTAGAAATCGCGAACTGCATCACTATCTTCGTCTGGAGACAACATGGAAGAAAAAGAGATAGGGATGGGAAACTCATTCAAGATTCTAAGGATTTTCGACTCCAACACACGTGTCATCATCATCGTCCCTAGCCACTTCGGTTTTAATTATAAAAAGGTGGTCATGCATAAGGTTTAACTTTTAAACTTCTCAAATCTATTTATCCGAAGTGGGTGTCTTTTAGTATGGATCTTAATGATATGGATGCAATAGATATTGGATGAATGCATGACAATACTTTATGCAAACAGTCGATAGAACACAACATCGAGATAACATTAACATATAAGTGGCATATAAAACTCTTTCTTTTCTCATAACTGTGTGACTTTAAAACATCATATCTCTTTCTCATGCTTGAACTCTTAAGTTCTTTTTCTCAAAGACCACCCTCTTAAACATGGTCACCTAAATCCAACCAACATACCGCCTCGGCGATTTTTATCATGGTTCCCAAACTCCGTCTCACCTAATCGCCTAGGAATGAACTCAATCCTAACTAGTCGTCACTAGATTTAACATGGGGAAAAATAGAGGGGGTAACACATCACTAGTTTCCAACTTATTATTTGAATAAGCGGATCATAAAAATGATATCTTGACTACTACAGTGCGGGCTAGGGGCTTAAGGGTCACCTAATACACCGACTCCTAGAGTACGGGTTAGGGACTTAAGGATCACCTAATACACCGACTCTCAGAGTGCGTGTTAGGATCATTTCCTTCTTCAAAACGCATCTACGGCATCTACTGCAGAGTAAATTTGTCCGCTCTGGCAGGCTGTATCCACCATACCCTCACGGTTTTGTTATCTCCTTATTGAGGTAGGAGAAATGCGTCTTGATGTATTATGCAAGAATGCATCATAAACACATGCCCTCAACTATCATCATGGAACTTCATGCAATATGCATATCATGCTCATCAATTCATGCAATTCATCATAGTATGCCACATCAACTCATAATGCATGTACTTACACATTCAATTTCACATTTCATAATCCATTTCTAAAGTCATATAAACAATTTCATCCTAGCACATGCACTCACACATCCTCATAGCATTAGCATAAAAAGAATTCACATCGTCATAACTCATATATCATCATATCATCCATCAAAACACCATGCATGCATAATTAAACTCATAGTATTAAAATCTCTTAATGTCTTATGCTTTGACCCTTAAGGTCCTTCAATCTTGAAATCTAAGTTGTATCTCATCATAACTTAAGCTCTCGGGTACCTATAGGCTTATATCTAAGTATTCCTCACTCAATTCTATGATCATAAACATTTCTAAACCTCAAAAGTGCAGAATCTATAATTCATACTTTACAGGTACCTAAGAGTCACAACTTTGACCCTTTCTAAGTTCGGTTTGCTCCTAAGGCATCAAGATCAAATCCTAAACCACTTATGAGTAGTTCCTACACATTTAAACTAATCATAAACCATGATTTCTAATTATTAACCTTGCTGGACAGAATCCAGAAAAATCCATTACTAAAGGATCTAAAAGTCTCAAATTAATTCTTTTCTAGTTACTAACTTCTCTTAACTTTCACATATGAATTTTAGCATCAAATATACATGAACATACTCATATTATCATCATCAAAACAGCATAAAACAGTGAGCATGCCAACCAAATAGAACTGAAATTATCTCCATCAAACAAAGATAAAACTTGATTTCTAAAACACATAAATTGCTAGTTTCTCTTGGAACCTTTCTAAAACTTTTAAAACTCATTAGTAAACATTTTTATCATACTAAATCCATCAAAATACTTTAGAGGGAAGTACCTACTTTATTTTATTTTCAAGGGGTTTCAATACATAGAAACATAATGATATTTCATGCTAGTTTTTAACTAGACTTAGGAAAATCCTTAAAACATAGTTTGTTGGTCCTTGTAGCTAGATGAAACCCATGCTAGGCTCACCTACACCACATGGCCAAAATCTTTGTACATAAAATACCAACCATTTTCTCACTTTACTCAAGATAAAATGGGCAAGTCTTTGAGCTCTAGGTTCTCTTAGGTGATGACATAAATTTAAACATGCTTATGCACTTATTTTATCCTTTATTAGAAAATAAAGCGAGAGCATAAAATAAATATGAGATGCAACTTGTTATTATCTTTAATATTTAGGTGAGGACTTGAAAATATAAATATGATAATGCAAGACTTGAAATATAAATATGATAATGCAAGTTTATTTATTATTCTTGACATTTAGTGATAGCAAGGAAAGTAAACATGATGTGCAAAGCATAAACATAAATATGGATGTAAGATTCATTTTAATATTTGCTAGAGCTCTCACAAGACTTTAAGAGATCAAACATAACCCAACATATCTCAACAAAGTAAAGCAAGCTCTAATGTTCATGAACCTATGGTTTCAAAGAGACACATGGTTTGAACAACATCATCAAGCTTTAGAGGAAATGATCTAAAAGAACCAAAACAACATTATTTCTTGGTATAAAGTAAATATAGAGACACTTTAAAACTTTTAACAAAATCTTTGAAGGAGAACATATAGTGGCCAAAGCCATGTAGGAGAAGAAAAGGAAAGAAAAACCAAAACTTTACTAGATTAAGAACAAAACTCAAGCTTTAGAGTTCTCTTTGAGATGAAAACAAGGTCATCATCTAGAGACACTCATCATCAAGCTATCATGAAGAATAATAGGCCTTGAGGCCAAAAAAGGAAAAAGGAAATGAGAAGGAAAACTGAAATAAAAACGAAAAGAAAAGGAAAGGAAAACCAAAGTGCTTCAAAGTTAAAAACAAGTTTCAAGCTTTAGAGGTTTCTCAAATGAAAATCTCAAGACCATTATTTTGAAACCTCATCATCAAGCTCAAGATTTTCCTTTCAAGAACCAAGTCTCATGACTAAAACAAAAAAAGAGAAAAAGAGTTGAACCAAGAGAAAGCTAGCATTTTTATGTCAAGAGCAACATCACAAAAAGAAAAAGCATTTTGAAAGCAAAACCCCTACCAAGTGTGGAGATGAAAGCTTGGTTCTTTGAAGTGAGAATGAGATGAAAAGCTCCTCCAAAATGGTGGTGGTGATTCGGCCAAGCACAAGGAAAAGGAAAGAGAGGTGTTTTATGTGAGCTTTGTGTTTGAGAAAGGAAGCTTTGGTGTTTAGATGATGATCTATGGTGGTGGTGTGGTGTTTTGAGGTGGTTTGTGGTGGTGGAAGGAGTTTGTAAGTGGTGGAGAAGAACTTTGACGTTGAGAGAAAGTAAGAAAGCTTTTTTGGTCACAAACTCAAACAAAAAAGCAAATGGTAAAAGTGTGGGATTTCTTTACACTTTGCTATATATATTATGGTTTAAATTTTGAAATGTGGAGGTGAAATATGGGGGGAGATATGCACGAAATTTTGGAGCTTTGAGGGAGGAAAATTCTCCTCAAAGTGGTCATTCAAGGCATGGAAGAAAGCATGGTAAGCATGGTCAAAAGTATGGGCTAAGTAAGGGTTGTCATGGACTTGAAATTGCATTTCAATTTCAAATATTGGAGGCATGGGTGGAGGAGTGGCCATGAGCTTCTAGAAGAGAGGAGGTGAGGTTTCTTTTGTTTAATGATGGTTTAGAGGTGTGTTTAGATGTGTATTAGTTTAGGTGCAAGAATAGGAATTACTAAATATGTGTTTAGGTAACTAAGGATATGATTAGGGATTTTATGACATGATTAAGGAGTGCTCATACACATTTAAAGAGTTTAAAATTCATTTTATGAGTAAACAAGGTAGACAAATTTCCATGATTTAAGGAATTGGAAAGAGAAAATACTATTTAAGATTCCATGACCAGGAATCTTGAATTTAAAATAAGATTTCAAGTTGTAATTAAGCATTCGTAGGTTCTAATCAACTTTAATAAATTATTTTAACTCAAGATTAATTATGGAAATTAATTAATCTTCTATTAGAGTCTAATATTGCTTAGGTTTGCTTAATCACGCGATTAAGCTTGAAAATACAAAACTAGGGGCAAAATCGTAATTTTGCACTAATTTTGCCCGAGACCTCCGGGACCAAAACTAAAGTCACAGAATACATAAAAACGTCTTTTAAAAGCATTTGGAGAAGTTTCGGGTTCATCCGGCACTTGCAAACAGGTAAAACACCACAGGGGTATTTTGGTCATTTTGACCCGAAAACTCGAAAAACTGGATTTTCGATCCCAGAAAGGTACACAAGCCAACTAATCCCCTTCCAACATTGAGTTTGCCCTTCAAGTACTGCTGGATCGGCTTTCCTTGAATTCCGGGCTGAACATGAGCTCAGGGGCATTTTGGTCATTTTCACTCTAACAGAAAATCGGAGCGTTACACCAAGGGTGTTTCAAGAATAATTTCCTTCACTTCAAAGCCTCAAACGAACTCTAAACCCTTCCTTAGACATTAGGATATGAGGTATCAAGATGAGAAATGGTGAGGAATTGAAATTTCAATTGGTTAGATTGGTAGATCTTGATGAATGGAATACGTTTAGTAAAGGGAGTTTATGGTTTTAACAACTTTGGACAAGTGTTTTGATGGTCTGAAATAAGGATTTGAGCTCTTGAGAAGATGACAATAGTGGCTGGTTTTCTCCTTGTGCTGACTGAAATGTTCTTTCATGGAGGTATAAGGTTGGTTGACTTGTTTTTATCTTCACATAAATGTAATCTTTGTATGAATAAAGTATAGTTTCTTTCTAATAATAAAAAAAGATGAATGACTATGATTTAATCTTGTAAATCAAGATTAAATCTAAGCATTAGACTTGGCCATAGAGGATAATCATTATGCTTTTATAAAAATTAAACTATCTTTTGGTATTAGAAATCGCAAATTGAAATTTTACCGAATGGGTGAAATACCGTTCTCGGTTAATCAAATATTACTCGAAATTAAATTTCAGATACCAAATTCTCATTTCTAACCATTTCTAACCTAAATCTTATAATTTCTTAGTTTTGGGCATCTCTGGACTTCAATTCTAGGGTTTCGGTTATCCAGATAGGCATGTGAGGCCCACAAGGTCACTATTCATTCCTGGTCCGGTATTTTTTTTCAACTCGTCTATTAGGTTGTCCTCATCATTGCTAAAACTGTTAGATTTTTCAAATTCTCACTAATAAAACTCAAATTAATTTTAAATAATTTTTCAAGTGTTACAGTTAGCCTTGGCAAAGAAAAGAATATCATCTTGGACAAAATATATAAGATATCCTTAACCTACCATTCTCACATGACCACGTTTCCAGGCTCTATAACACCTTTTTCTGAAATATCATTAACAATTTCTCAATAAAAAAGCCAAAAAGATAAGGTAACATAAGATCACCTTGTCTTTGGCCTCTATTAGCATAATAACTTTCTAAATTCACACAATTTCACCCAATGGAAAGAGACGAAGTAGAACTACAAAACATGATAAGCTCTGCAAATTTATTTGGGATACCAAAATTCGCTATTGCTTTATTTAGAAAAACTCCTATCAATGCTATAATACACTTTATTAAGATCAATTTTCAACACTATGGTTCCTTTCAAGTCTTGGACTTTATAGAAATTATCTTAAAGTTTCATAAAGTAAAAAGATTTTGAGTTGCACAATTCAACCCCTTTTCTCAAGTGCTCTTTACCTCACTTACACATTGCTGGAAAACATCAGATTAACACAATGGAATATTAAATAGTAGTGAACAAAATTTTTCCATCACATGAATTATTCATATAGGACAGAAACACTCTCAATGAAATCATATTTCATGAAGTTGATATCACCTTGTGTCATTTAGATGACATAAAAGCTTAAAGCAAAGATGAATAAATAAGACATGTACCTCTTGTAGCGAAGTCCTATAGAGAGTAGTTGTTTATCTCATGAATACGTAGCCACACAACTGCACAACCTCTAGCTTGTCCACACAAACACAGGAAGAAGTACTTTTTGTCCAAGTCTCATTGCCTTTGGAAACTTAGACTAGTATGGAGTAGGTAATGGAGTAGTTTTCTCATAACAGAGAGATATGTGCACTCTATTGGTTTCTCCCCTTTTTAAAACCATGAACCACACATTCTTTCTTCAATATGTGTCACATCTTTTTTTTTTAAGGGTTGTATAGTTTTTTTTATTTGGCAGGTGCAAATATTGGGATGACATTTATGTCACATCAATCCTCAATTGATTCCTAATTAAAAAAAACTTATTTAAAGATTTGAATTAATTTATTCTCAAATAATTCTTATTTTAAATAGACTTATGTAATTATTTACCAAAATAACATAATCTCACATATAAGTCATTTGATGTCTTATATCAACCCAAACTTGAAAAGACCAAAATGCCCCTAACACAGGTTTCTAAAATACGGACTTTCCATATAAAGCCTTTTCCTTTTTGATGATTTTCCATCATGTTGAATTTGACTTTGACATACGCTAGTAACCTTGCAATCCAACTACAAGTCCAATTCGGTAATTAATTTCTAATTAACTACATTAGTTAGAGTTAATTTGTTCTTTGCGTATACATGTTCTATTGTGCGTGACTAACTAGGTTAATCACTAATTGGTAATGAGATCACAAAATCAAACCTTTGATCTTATCGGAAAGTCATTTCCATACCTAAAGTACAATTCCCAAAATATCCTTGGTTTTCATAAGTCATGGGTAATACTTAGCACAAAATGCCATGACTACTCAAATAGTGACAAATGTATCAATCAAAACATTCTAGTGAACAAAGAATCATATTTTCATGCACTCAAATCCTTTAATTATAGGATCCCAATCTAGCCAAGGTCATGGTTAATGTCAAACATGATAGCTTGATTGGTCATATTTCCATACATAACTAACTATAGCCACATACTGCTTAATACTAATGCATGGCATGAGTATGCAAATAGTCATAAACTATAGCTACCTATGTGCAAGATAACCATGCAATCTGAGGTTTAAAGATTATATGCACTGATATGATCCACATAATATTTTGTTGACACTAGTAAAATTACCATATGAACTTTATCTATTTGTCACATTTAACCCACTTATCCTATAAGTGTCCACATATTTGTTTTCACATCTAATATTGTATAGTATGAGACTCACTACTCTATCTTCATCAATATCTCATTAATCATGGAAACAGACAGAGGTGATGATCTTTTGGAATAACAAAGTTCAATTGGAATTCCTATAATCGTGAGCCATTTTAAAGATATTGTATTAAACTACTCCATCACTTATATTCTTAACTATTAAGAATGAAGTATCTAACAACTATCTTATTGACTTATTTTAATAAGCATAAATTATGGATAAAAGAATAATACTGCCACTAATAGGAATTATTGATACATATATTTCTTAGCTCTAGGCCATACTTCTAATACACAAGGCATCAAACTCAAGCTTCTAAAGGGATGAACTTCCTTACAGTTACCGAGGAAAAGATCCTTGGACATTATGGCCCAAAATGTTATGCACATTGCTTATGGATACTCCATCAATCAGCTTCCCTTCTTTAATGGTGGAGACTATGCCTATTGGAGAGATAGGATGTAGCTCTTTATTAAATACATAAGTCTTGACTTGTGGGATATCATTCTAAATGGTGACTATATTCCAACTAAAGAGATTCAAGAAAACATATTTGTTGAAGATGAAGAAGTTAGGTCCTCAATTGTGAGACAAATTCCAATGAACATATGGACAGATTAGTAAAGGTCTAAGGTTCAAATGAATCTCTAAAGCAAAATATCTCTTACTTATGCTTTAAGTAAGGATACATACGATAAAATCATAGCCTGTGACATTGCCAAAATGGTTTAGGACAAATTGAAAATACTTCATAAAGGAACAGATCAAGTCAATGAAATCAAAATCAGCATGCTCATTCATCAATATGAAATGTTCAAGATGGCAGAACATAAAACTATTGATGAAATAACTACACGGGTCATGCACATCCTTAATCAGCTCAAAGGCTTAGGCAAGAAGTATACAAATGCTGAGATGGTCAAAAATATTCTCAAAAGCCTTCCATGAAAATGGTTTCCTAAAGTTATAGTCATTACAAAAATTAAGGATCTCAAAACTCTTAGCTTGGATCCCTCATATGTTCTTTGAAAACTCATGAGGTAGTTATGCTTGAAGCTTAGGGTGAAACTATTAAGAAGAACAAATCAATGGCTCTTAAAACTTCCCACAAGAAACAAAATCCTGGAAAAGCTATGAAAGCCATCGAAGTTTCTGAAAGAAAATAAGAATTTGATGAAGATTCTAAAGAAGATGGAGATGAGATCTCCATGCTAGTCAAAAAGATGTCAAGAGCTTGCAGAAGAACACTCAAGAAGAAAAAGGAATCAACCTTAAAAAAGGATAAGAAAGGAAAAAGAAAGCTTGAGAATGTGAGCTTCTACCATTATGGAGAGAAAGAACATTTCAAGACTGATTGTCCTAAGCTCAAAGATTCTCAAAAGAAATTCACATCCAAAAAGAAAGGCATTCTTACAACTTGGAGTTATTCTAATGATGATAAAAAGGACTTTGAATCCCAAGATGATTTGGAGAATACTGCAAACCTATACTTCATGGTAGATTATGTCTTTGAGGAAGAGACTAAGGTAAAAGACCTTTCTAAACTTGAAGTACCATATGATGAGTTATTCAACCTCTAAATCCTCATTATCTTTCTCTTAAGATAAACTCTAAAAAAAGTAACTTCAGAACTTGAAAATGCCAAAATAGATTGTGAGATTCTAAGGAATGAGAAGGAAGATTTGAAAGGAGAAATCATTATTTTGAATACAAAAGTGAATGCCTTAGAAACTAAAGCTTTTGATTAGGATCAAAAAGTCCAAAAAGAAGTTTTCGAACTTGAAAGAACTTCAAAACCTTTCAAATATGATTCTATGAAAATGGTAAATGGTTTCAAGTTTTTGGACATGATGCTTGTTGCACAAAGACCATATTTTCATCAAACTGGTATTAGATATGAGAAAATGATGGATGAGAAAATTGCAGCAAGTTCATCACAAAAAGTTAAAGTTGACTCTGTTTACATTTTATATTATAAAAAGGGTAAAAATACCCGATAAGCATGTTATCTTAAATAAGGCAAAGAAATAGGTTAGATCCAACCTATTAGAGTCACTAACACAAAAGGACCCAAAAAGATGTGGGTGCCTCAAGTAAAAATAACTCATGATGTCCTAGAACACATGTTGAGAAAGATGATAAGTGGTACATGGATAGTGATTGTTCAAGACACATGACAGGCAAGAGAAAGTGGTTTAGAATGCTACAACTAAAGAACTCCAATTTAGTAAAATTTGCTAATGGTCATAAAGCTAAAGTTACTGGCATAGCTAATATTGGTAAGGATGACTCTTGCCTTATTTTTTATGATCTTTTAGTTAATGGTTTGGCTCATAAGCTCCTAAGCATTAGTCAATTCTATGACCAAGGCTTTAAGGTTTCATTTGAAGCTAAAGGTTTCCATGTGCTAAATCCATCTTTTGGAAAGGTTATTCTTTCTAGCAAAAGGCATAATAGCACATATGTTATTATGAGATGATTGATAAGATAAGGGGCATTTATGCCACTTATCTTGATACCAAACTTTATCTTTTTACATGAGTTTTACTGAGTTATTGATGCAATTAATAAGGACTTTGATTTATTCCTCATTGTGTGATTTAATAGAATTATTAGCTTTTGCATTGATTTTGGCAATAATTTGTAATCACACCCTATTGTATTTGACTTGTCTATTTGAGTATGACTTTGTTCACAGGAGCTTTGGATCAAGTACAAAGTGTCAAGAACAAGGCTGGAAACTCTTTGCATGGAGCTTGTAGCTGCAATCAATTTGGGAGCAAAATAGAAGAGTTCTTAAGCTCATTTGAGCATATTTGCAAGAAGCATCGTAATGGAAAATCTGTATCTTTCTCTACAAAGATCGGATTATGACAAATAAAAATGTTTTAGAAAGCTCAAGAAGAGCTATAAACTTTCATGTTCAGGTCAAAACCCAGTTCCAAGAGAATCTTGGTGAAAATTGAGTTGTAAGATTAATGGTTGCTAATATTCTAATGTTGTCTAACTTGACCTTCGATTAGTATTTTTGTAATATCTAGAGCTAAAGATGTCCAATTTAGGAGATTTTCATAGTGTTAGAAAGCTTATTCAAATGGCTACAATCTCTATTTATATGTCAAGAAAAAATTTGATGTTTAAGGAGCCAAAACTGACTAAATAGGTGAAGACGTCGATGCTGCCCAGCACTGCAGCGCTCAATAGAACCCGAAAAATTATTTTTATTAGCGTAACTTGCTACTGAGTGCCACAACGCTCATTTACCACTGCAATGCTCATGGGATGGTGGTTTAACAGCAAATTAATTAGTTTTTAGGCCTTATTTTAGCCTATTTTAGAGAGCATTATTTAAGGGATTAACACGGACTTTTATCTTAGCTTTGGACTCACTCTAGGCGGCACACTTTACGTTGCTATTATTCTCTCTCTACATATCCCCACATTTTCTTCTCTATTCTTCCATTGGTGAAAGTGTTTTGTCTTGAAGATTGTGGCAATGATTGTTGCTATTATTTTAAGGTTTTCTTTTACTTCATTATTGTAATCCTCCAGAGAATGAGGAGTAGATCTCTTTCATAATGTAGAGATTTCCAAATGGATTAGGATGACATTTGAGACCTTTTATTTATATTAATGCATTAGTTTTCTCATTGTTCTTCAGTTCCTATTCTTATAATTATTATGGTGATTGCTATAATTTTTATTGGAATAATCAAATTGGCAATTGTTGTTTGGGGAAACCCTTTGGGCATAAATTGATAGATCTATTGGTTTATGTTTAAGGGAGAAAAATAGAATTAACCTTCCAATTGATAGTTAGGTTATAGCAATTAGTACCTTAAATCACTGTAATTTCCAATTAAATTGAGATCTCGTTTATTGGTTATTTTCATTGGTCAAATTCTAAGGATTGATTGATCACTTGTAGAATTGTCAGTAATTAATTATTAATAGCTACTAATGGATTCAATATTTGGTCGATGATAATTAATTCCAATCCTAGGAATACTTATACACTAGTGTTTTCTCCACTGTTGTTATTAACTTTTAACTTTTAATTTAAATTGCTTTAATTTCATTCTTCAAAACCTCCAATTTTCCCAACTAAATGTTGAAGTTTCCTTGAGAGACGACCTAGGTTGTACCCTTTATTACATTTTTGTGCAATTTAGCATTAAAATAATTTTTTAATTTGAGGAGGTAGGCGATAGCCTCCGTTCAAATTTTGGCACTGTTGCTAGGAGGCAATATAACTTAGTTGTTTATTTTCACTACTTTTATTTTACTTTAGTGTATTCCATTTTTGTATCTATTTACTATTTTATTTTATTTTCATTTATTAAAATTTTATTTTTTTATTTTTTATTTCTATTTTTTTACTATTTTTATTTTATTTTTTGCTATTTAATTTATTTTGCAAAAAAAAAAAAATGGTTATTCCCTTGAATGAGGCGTTCCCTGTCTGCTGAAAATTTGATACCTCTTGACTCTGAGATTGAGAAAACTTTAAGAAAAATCAAACAGGCAAAATGTCAACAAGTGGAACCATCTGAGCATTCTAATTCTCTGTTTAGTGTTTCAGGTAATACAGAAAATATGGGAGAACACTAACATACACTAAGGGAGCTCACTGCTTCTCATTTCACCCAACAGCCTTTGACCATTACATAACCTAGGCTAGACAATGATTTTGGGCTAAAAGGGTATATGGTTCATGCTTAACCTATGTTCCATGGGCTATCTGGAGAAGATCCACACCAACACTTGAAGAAGTTGCATATGGTGTGTTCTGGCATGAAATCCAATGGGGTGGAGGTGGATAATGTTAAACTGACAGCACTCCCCTTCTCCTTAAAGGGTATGGCAAAAAATTGGTTCTTCAACCTTCTTTATGGGATTGTAAATAATTGGACTAGAATGAAGAAGCTTTTCGTAGAGAGGTATTTTCCTGCTTCTAGAGTGGCTTTTATCAAAAAATAAATCTCCGAAATTCGGCAGAGTAATGAGACTCTACATGAAAATTGGAAACGCTTCAAGTTCCTTTGTGCAAGCTTCCCCAATCATTAGATTCCAGGGCAACTCCTCCTTCAGTACTTTTATAAGGGGCTGGTACCTACTGATAGATGTATAATAGATGCTGCTAGTGGAGGGGCATTTTTGGATAATGTAACACCCTAATATTTAACCAATCACGCTTAGGACATATTTAAGTTAAATACTAGTTATTACTCTTTTGTTCTAGTTACTTGACATTTCTTTTCTAAAATACTTAGCAAAATATGGGTAATTTTTTTTTTTTTGAATATATGAAAACAAAATATGAGCCTTACATATCTAAGCAAGCTACATCGTAAGATCCGCATACTAATAACATGATACCATAAGCATAGATAAATAACATGGATTTCATATAATAATCATAGTCATCGCCTACATCTCATGCAAATAATCGTAAATAAGAAATAGCATAATACTCACCATTAAAGGTTGGGTTAATACAGTAATCCCAAAGTCATAAAATAAGGTACATGAAAACGAACATAAATCAGAGTACTAGAGACCTCTCTCCTGCCCTATATCCCCCAAGATGTGCCTAAAAAGATAACCCCAAAATATAAAAGCAAAAAGAGGGCTATCTGTCGCATAAGCTCGAGCATTCCCATGAGGTCCATCATCAGCTACAAAGGATGCCCCTACTGAGAGGGTGGAATGTAACCAATGAAGCGCGCTAACTCCTCAGGCGCGCTGAGACGTAGAGTAGGACAAACGTGGGCTCTACAGCGGGGGCGAGTGGCTCCTCTCAGAGGACCTCTAACCGTGGCATCTCCATGGGAACAGTCGGGGCAGAACCTCTAAACGAGTGCTGGGATGGTGACTCCTTAGAAGGATCCGTCTCGGGCTTGGATGAGCGGGGTGGCGAACAAGGAATGTACTTAGGATAACTACGGGATGATGAAGAAGAAGTATGGGCATGACGAATATGCTCTCCATGGGGGCGAGCGTGCTCGAAGATCATGTCCTTAGGGTACGGGCGGCAGAAGAGAATCTATAGCTAGTGACGGGGTGCGAGAACGGACGCTCCATGAACACAAAAAATTGGACAGAACATCGACCCATGAAGTGGTAAGACTGGTGCGTGGGAGCATGAACGTACAGAACGAACGTCACCATCAGCCTCTGAAGACATGAAGGAGAAAAGAAAGAAAAAGGGGATGAGAAACTTAACAAGAATCTCAATAGGGTGCTCTCCTCCTAATGCATGTCATCATCTACATCCTCAGGAACCATTGGGTTTTGTTATGAAAATAGTGAGCATGCATAAGGTTCATTTTATCAAGTTCCAAAACTTATTATCCAAGGTTCGTGTCTTTTAATATGATTTTTGATCTTATGAATGCATTTCATTATATCATGAATACATGTCCATACCATATGCTACCAAATATAGAATCATACTAAATAAACAAGGTATAAGGAAATGTAATCATATGAATGACATAAAGTAACATGAATCTTTTCTTTTTTATCATATTAGGTGACTTTGAGTTCATTAGTCTTTCCTCTATGGGGCCACCCTAATACTCTCTCCTTTTGAGAGTTTCTAGGTTATGAGCTCATACCTAACTAGTCGTCACTAGTCTACACTTATCCTATGATAAGCAATTTCCCGACTCCCAGAGAATAGGTTAGGGGGCATAGGAACACCTTTCATAACCATTAATTCTTGGAGTCGAAAGGGTCATATTGGATCACCTCTCATAACCATTAATTCCTAGAGTCTAGAGGATCATTTCCATGTGTTTTATGTCACCTTTAAAACTTAGCATGTTATTTAGAGATGCAATCATAATCCATAAATATATTCGTCATTCATAACACATCATGTTATAATTCATGTTTGGAAAATCTCACCATTCATCTAGATTCTCAAATTGGGCGGAAATCTGGCAGCATAACGGCTAGAAACCGGATTTCCCCAAATTTGCTTCATGCCCTGTAATCACATATATCATGCATCCATCAGCATGTCATTCAAGTTACGTAATCACCACTTATTTTCATGCATCCATCAACATATATCATCATTATTTCTATTGAAAGCTAAACAAGCTCCTACCCAGTATGTTGAAATTATGGACCAGACTCAGTTAGTGCATATGCTATACTTATCAACATAAGATATACATACATAGGTAGGGAAATAAAGATCACCATGAAGCACTTTATACGAAAGCTTCCCCGATTTGTCGTAATCGCAACATAGTCCCGAACGGGTTAAAACTCATGATCCGGTTTGACCGAATTACCAAAATTAATTCTGTAAGCACCTAAGGGACCTTCCCCAAAGATTTTCACTATCATGAAACCTCATAAACATTTTCAAATGTTTCTGGACAGCCTTAGGCAGCTTTTAAAACGCCGTTTTGGGGTTTTAGAAATCGCGCTTTTGACCCTTTTTAATTACTGGTTTTCCTAAGATGCCAAAATTAATTCTTATCTCTATTAATGGAAATTTTACACATAAATCAGTTTCAAACAGAATTCTCATCAAAATAAATTTACAAAGATAGTGGGTATAAAAACTTAATTTTTAGAAGTCTCAAAAACACATTTTCAGTCCTTTCTAGTTTCTAGTTTTTCCTCAAGATAAAGAATTAGATCCTCACATAAACTATTAGTGATTAATTCACATTTAGATCATTTTGAACAACATTTTACAGAAATTAAATAAATGGGGCAGTAGCCAAAAATCCATTTATTAAAAGTAATCGAAAATTGTTTCTTTGATCTATTCTTGTTACTAGTTTATCCTAGGATACCAAAAACAATTTTTACAACATTTAATACCAATTTTTACATCTTCTAACCTCTCCAAACAGCATCAAACAGAAAAGGAAATACCAAAACAGTAGCCAGAAGTTTGGGTACTAATAACACATAAAATCACATTTTTGCTACTTACTAGAGACTAGTTTCTCTTGGAATTGAATTAAGACTTAGGAAATGCCTTGAAAACTAATAAATCCTTTTGAAAATACAAAAGGTGGCCCTTAGGGCACTAGCAAAACTAAAAATCATTTTGAAGAACTTGTATCCATGAAAGTCATATATTTAGTATCCATAAAGCCTCCAATTCTTGTAAAAATTACAAGACACAAATTTGAGATTGTAGAACAAAACAACTCTTTTTTTTTTTTCAAACGCACCATAAGGTGATGGCCGAATTGCTAACAAGGAGAACAATCATGAGCAAAGAAAATTTTTATTTAAGATACAAAGGCAAGTCTTTTAGCTCTGGAAATTTTAGGAGATGGCAAAATCATAAACATGCTATGCAACATCATTCTTAATCTTTATTATTAGAAGGTGATGGCTTGTGTAACACCCTAAATCTTAACCTAATACTACTAGTATATATTCAGGTTAATCCTTAGAATATTACCTCTTGGTTTCATCTTTTACTTTGAAAATACTTAGCGAAATATGGGTAAAATTTTTCTTTTTGAATTAAAACCAAAGTGAGAGCCACGCATGATTCTTCGAACGAGAATTCATACAAGTCATATGAGCAAATCATAATAAAACACATAAATAATATGGATATATCAACTGATTATATATATATAGATAATGTGCCTACCAAAAAGCAGGACTATTCCATACATAGAAGAACGGAATACAACTGAAAAGTAAATATAAGGAAATCATAAAAGCAACACCCATACAAATGTGCACCAAGAGTAGACAACCTCATATGCAAAAGAAGGTTTGTCCTCAACTATGTGGCGTGTGTGCACTAGCTACTACCCATCCTATGCACCTATTCCTGCTGGTCCGAGTACTGAGGGGTGGAATCGATCCACTGGCGGATCTCGGCGGGAGTGGTCGTGCGGATCATCGGAGTGTGTCTACCGCGGCGAAGGCGCATGGATGGCCTACGAGCCAACCTCGGCTGAACCACCGTCTCCTCACTCCCAGCTCTCATCGGTGGGGGAGTGGGGCTAGAGCTCCAACTGTACATATGCGAGGGTGGGTCCTCTGATGGATCCATCTCCAAATACTGAGTCTGGGGCACGTACTTTAGGTAGTCACGTACGGCTGACGCCTCGGGCTGCATGCGGAGAATATGCTCGTCTCGTGGTCTAGCTCGCTCGAAAATCGTGTTATGATGGTAGGAGGCAGTCGGGGTGAAGTGGTAGCTCCATACTGGGTGTGCGAAGGGTCGTCCCATAAACATGAATACTCTGACTGTGCAGCGACCCTCAAAATGATATGACCCGAGTGCTGGGTCATGATGCAGCTCCCACGTCGGGGTGTCAATGAAGAGTACGAAAGTCGCCATCTGAAGATGTGACGGAAGAAAAGAGAGAGGGAATGAGAATCTTCTAAAAGAATTCTCAGTAGGGCAATCCCTAACTAAGTGACATCATCACATCCTCAGGAACCTTGGGCTTTATTTCTAAAAAGGTGTGTATGCATATAAACTCCTTTAAGTTAGTTTTCTAAAGCATTAGTTATCCAAGGTCCGTCATATTTTACAATGCGTCTTATGACTAAGTAGGGAATATACTAAGGCATGAATGCATCATAAGGATAAACTAATCAACAAAGTCACAAAAACGTTATAATAGTGACATAAGTTGACAGGTATAAATCTCATAATAACTTTCTATAGCATATGTGACATTTCAACTTTAACTTTATCTCATGGGACCACCCTAAAACATCTCTAGGTTATGAGCTCATACCTTAACTAGTCGTCACTAGTTCTTACTTATCCTATGATAAGTGTAACATACATAATCCCGACTTAAAGTGGGCTAGGGGGCAAATTAAGGATCACCTCTTAGGGTTATTTCCTCTTTGAAACGCTCTACTAGCAACTAGTGCATAGTAGTATTGTCCGCTTTGGCAAGCTCTGTGTCAATACCCTCACGGATTTGTTTTCTTGGGGGTGCTCGGCTAAACCGGTGTCACCCAAGAAGGCGTCTCAGTGTTGTGTCACATTTAAGTTCTCATGATTTTCAAAAAGATCTTTTTTTAAGTTTCTCAAATTTGATCGAAATTTGGCAGCATGACGGCTATAGACCGAATTTCCTCAAATTTGCTTATGCCATGAAAACATATAGGACATATACACATTTCTAGCATCTCATCATATAAAACTTCTTCATAGCATAAACATCAAACTCTTCATAGATAAAGCTCATGTATCATTTATCATATTTACATAATTTAAGCATCATAAACACTCAAGACTTCTTAATGTCTTATGCATTGACCCTTAAGGTCCTTAACTCATGTTCTAAGTTATTAATCATCAAACCTAATCTCTTGGGTACCTATGAGGTTATAACTAAGTATTTCTCACCTCACACTATGATCAAGAATGTCTCTAAACCTCAAGGATGCAGAATTTATAATCCTAACTTTACGTGTACCTAGGAGTCACAACAATGACCCTTTCTAAGTCTAGCTTGCTCCTAAGGCATCAAGATCAAGTTCTAAATCAATTATGAGTCATTCCTACACATTTAAACTAATTTAAAACCATGATTATCAAATCTAATCCTTGCTGGACAGAATTCAGAAAATTCAATAATTAAGGGATCTAAAACTCTCAAATTAATTCTTTTTTAGTTTCTAACCTATCCTATCTTTTACATATGAGTCTTAGCATTATTTTTACTCAAACATAAGCATATTATCATCATTAAAACAGCACATACAGTGGCAATGAATGGCAAGGTAGAACCGAAATGTGCATCTCCATAAAAGGCATAGAACATAATTTTTCAAGCACATAGAATACTAGGGGCTGTTTGGAAGTGTTTTTTTGTTTTTGTTTTTTAAATCTGTTTTATAAAAACAAGTGCATGTGCAATTTTTAAAAACAAAAAAATAGAAAAACTTGTTTGGCAACTTAACCTCAAAAACAATTTTTAAAAGATAAAAAATAGAAAATCTGTTTGGATAATTATTTTAAAAAACAACTTTTAAAACTAATAAAACAAAAAACTGTTTGGCAAATGACATTACTATAAATGACAATTTTTAACAATTATGTTTTATATATATAATATTTTCCATACATACTTAATAAACAAAATCTTAATACAACTTCTTATTCTAAAAATAGTCTTAACACAACTTGATATCAGTTTACATTTATAAATCCACTTGTAATCTATGCTTGATTTTCTTGTAGCCACATCCAATTTGCAATTTGGTCACGAAATCTTGCCATTGCCCTTGCAGCTTCATCAGTCAATCTTATTGTGTTGTCTCTGTGGGAATTCACATCTGCATTCATATTATCATTCGTAGCTTCAACATCAGACGGATCCCTATTCTCCCATTCTCTAAATAATCTGTCCCGCATTCCCCACTTACGCACATAATTATGAATTGTACAACATGCTATGATAATATTGGGTTGCCTAGAAGGTCTGTATGGTGGCATTCGCCTTAAAATGGGAAATCTTGCTTTCAAGACTCCAAAACATCTCTCAATTGTCATTCTTAAAGCGGAGTGTCTAAAATTAAATAATTCCTTAGCAGTTCTAGCTTGTCGACCTCGTCCATGAAACTCTTGTGCATGATATCTTTCACCTCTATAGGGTGGGAGAAAGCCTCCAGTACATGGATACCCAGAATCCACAAGATAATATGAACCTAAAGTAATGAACAAGTATTAACACGAGAAATGACAATATTATTATATAACAATTAACAAAGAATAATTTAACACCTAATGAAGATTATGGTATCAAATATAAATATATCACCTTCGGATGGCCAAGGAAAACCTGCATCTGGATTAGTAAGTGCATCCAGAAAAACTTTTGAATCATGAGCACTACCTTCCCAACCAGCATATACATATGTGAACAGCATATTGAAGTCACATATACACAAAACATTTTGTGTGATGACTGCCTTTCTATTTCTACATGATGTTTGTTTACTGGCTGGAGCCCATGCACTTATGTGTGTTCCATCAATAGCGCCAATACAATTCTAACATAAACATATGACACAAACATATAAATTTAGCATAATTTTTTAATTTGACAAAAGAAAATAGCATCAAACACCATATGTGATGAAAGTAAAAAGACTAACCTTGAACCATGGATAATATTTTGGATTATTTTGTATATGCTCAGGCAATTCAGTGGATTCTTGTTTGATGATTTCTTTACCTAATCTACAAATTGCTCTCAAAACTCTCTTGAAATGATGAGAAACTGTTTCAGTAGAATGTTGAAATCGATCTGCTACTACTCTATGGCGCACATTATGTCCTATAATGAACAAAAACATTGCCACTTGTTCTTCTAAAAACACACCTCTTGAGTCTTGTAAATAATTTTTGCTTCTCAATTCTTCACACAAAGCAATATAACATGCTTTTTCCATACGCAATAATTCAAAGCAAACAGTTCCAGATTCCTTCAACAGCTCACTAACAAATTCTTGACCACTTAATGCTGATATTCTAACAGGAATTTTCTGATAAAATTGATACTCATAATCAGCAATCAAATTTAGCAACAATAATTCAGTAAATTCGGATTCATCATCGCTAGAGTCAGATGAGGATGAAGATCCTTCTAAAGTATCTTCTGAGATACTTTCACTGCCTGAAGGATGATTATCAATTTCCATCACAATTGAACCTGACATTAAACATAACATGCATTTTAATAAGTATTAATATAACCATTACATATTGTTCTAAACAACAAAATATAGATATCAAAACAAATCAGTCACATAAATTTAAACAACACATACATAACAAGTACTAATATAACCATTACATATTGTTCTAGACAACAAAAGATAATTGTCAAAACAAACCAACCACATAATTTTAAACAACACATACATTAAAAGTATCATTAGCAAACATATTTATATATAAAAGTAGTCACTCAAGCCTATCCAACCACGCTTTTCTCCTATGCCCAGCCATATTTAAAAATGCTTCTCTATAATCGGCATCTTTGAATTTTTCCACCGCCTTCATATAAGAGTCATCTGAGACATCATCCATCTTTTCAAGCTCTGTTATACATTTAGCTATAGTGTACTCAGCTGATGCAACTGTAGAACTAGTGACTTCTACACTCCTTGCCCTATACCTCTCAGTTCTAGCCTTAGATGCCTCAACCATAGCTTCTGCTTTTAACTTAGATGACTCAATGAATGCTTGACGTGCATCTTCCATTTGGATGCTCCTACTCTCCCTCTTTGACTTGCGATGAGGAGCTTTAATTGTTCTTTTGCCACTTCGGGTAACTCTCTCTATTTCTGGGCTTTCATCTTCCTCCTCATCATCTAGATTTACATGAACCCCATCATGCAAAAATTTATTATCAAGCTCAATTTCATCATCCGTGTTGGGTGGATCTTGAGTAGATGAATGATGAAGCACCCCTGTTGCACTACTTTTATTGAAAATCACTCCCAACAGTTTGTAATTGTCCAAACCTTTCTTCTTAAATGGTGCAGCATCAGGATGTGCCTATAAGGAAATAAAATAAATTTATGTACGCTAAATCTAAAAATGTATAAATATGAAAAACTTGCTAACTTCTATCTAAAAGTATACCCGAATGTAGGTTGACCAAACTTCTTCAGTAGCAGTGACAGTATTAGTTTCAGCATCCCATCCAAATCCAGTTTGTTGTAGCAATTGAGAAAATATTCCATGTTGTTGCCTCAACCTATTAAATTTCTGCTTAACTTGTTTCATGTCATATTCACGCCCAGTTCTTTGATTAAGGTTGTGCAATATGGTTTGCCACACCTTAGGTGAAAATACATTATTCCTCATACTCCCTTTGTTAACCTTATCAACCATAATGTCTACAAATATTTTCACAAATGCCGAAGGCCAAAGTGAAAAGTCTTTTTTCTCACTTTCCATCTACAAGGATGATCACAAATAAGCAAAAAGGGATTAAAAAAATAAAAAAAGATATTGACAGGAGTATAACTGAAAATTTTGCAATCAACCAATTTAACAATAACGTGAAATAAAGAAACAAAACAAGCACTATCATCCATCTATCTCCCACAATTATGTATACTTTCTCTTCAAGAGAATAACGTGTGTGGATTTATACATAAAGTGATTGATGATGATGTATATTCAGGGAATTGAAATATATTCCTCTTAAGGATTCTCTAGTTAAGAGTTTATACTAATGATAAGATGTTATATTGAATAATCTTCTATCACAATTGAGTGAAGAATTCAAACAAAATAACTGAAAAAGGGGACTTGAAATGGAAATCTAAGCTTAAGAGGGCGATAACATAAATGCATAAATGAAACTAATACTAAGACTAGAAAATCTAAAAAGGAAAACAAAACAAAGAACTAAAAAATGGAAGAATAATGGCAAAAAAGAAATGGATAAAGAACATTTACACAACCCATGGACTCTGCAAGTTTCAAACATTTTGCTGCATGTGGCAGAAAAATGGCAGGTACGACTTGAATTTAACAGAACCATATAGGTCAAGGTTCTAATATAATGAAAACAACCATGAAGAATAAATTAATAAAATCAAAACCACATAATGGCCCAATAATATTAATCCAAATCAAATGAGATAAACTGAATTTAAGCATTTGTTTTACATGAAAAGTTAAATACTTAAAGAACAAGAGGGTTCCAAGGTATACTTCTATTCATATTTTATAAAGTATGAAAAAAAATAACCAACTGATCCAGTACAAACTTATCAATGTTAGATTACATTGTGTACATTTGTGTAGAAAATAAATTTGTCAAGATTGAAATGTTGCTCGACTAGTGGCAAAAGCGAACTACCCAACTGATTAAACTAACTTGGTCTCTGCCCTGGACTATATGGAACTTGACCTTTATGAAAGAGATCAAGTAGCAGAATTAGAGCACATCCCTTCCATTGATAACCAATACCAAAAATTACCATAAAGCAAATCAATGCCCATACAACTGGAAATCTAACGCACTTGCAAGAATAAGTAATAACCAATATAAAAAATCATGAATAGAGTAATAAACAATACCAAAATATATCTTAAAGAAGTAAGCATGTTGTTCAATTACAATTTCACCAGCACTAGATCCAACTTTACTCTTTTTTTTTTCTTTCCAGACAGAACAAATGGAAGAACAGTAGAACAAGTTGAGAGGGAGGGAGGAACCGTGTCAGATCAAGAGAAAAAGAGAGAGGGAGTGACTCACTGTGGCAGATCTAGGCTGTGGGGTCACGGAGCACTGCGGGTCTACGTCGTGGGGACGCAGAGCACGGCGGGTCGAGGCAGATCGCGGTGGATTGAGGGCTGGGTTCCAGGTTTTTCGTCGCAGCCACGCAGTGGAGCTTCGCGGAGGAGCTTCGTCGCTTGCGGGGTTGCTGTGGCTGGCTGCGGCTGGGTCTTGGTTCGCCGGCGAGTGGAGGAGCGGTGGGCTTGAGGTCGCGTTTGATTTGGTCACTCGCTGGAGGAGGTTGGTCGCTCGCCGGGGCTACTGGTGGGTCGCAGAGGAGCTTGCTCGCTCGCCGGGGCTGCTGGTGGGTCGCGGCCAACTGAGAAGAGCCGGGGCTGCTGGTGGGTCGCGGCCACGTGAGAAGAGAGCAGTCCGAAGAACTCCAACAAAGTGAAGGAGCTGAGCTTAATGTCCAGTGTTTGTGAAAGGGAAAGAGGAGGGGAGCTTCAAGCTTGTTTCTTCATTCAGCCTCTATTTTTTTTTTAATGTGAGATTCGAAGAGTGGCTGAAACACAACTTGCATATATCTACAAAATTGCCACCGCGTTTTCACTTGTTTTCCAAAGCAAAAAAACAGAAAACATCTTTTGGCTGTTTCCGTTTTCTTATTTTTAAAATTCAATATGTGTTTTTTGATTTTAAAAACACGGTGACACAAAACAGCAACACAAACAGATTTTTTTGTTTTTTTAGTTTTAAAAATTGAAAACTGATTTTAAAAATCGTTGCCAAACAGGCTGCTAGTTTCTCTTGGAACCTTTTTAGAACTTTCAAAACTCATTTATAAACACTTTTATCTTTCAAAATCATAAAAATACTTGAGAGGGCAGTAGCTAAATCATTTTCATCTCAAGAGGTTCTAAATTCATAAAACTTAGTTCTACATATTTCTTATACTCATATAAGCTTAGGAAAATTATAAAACATAATTTTCAATATTTGGAAACCTTAAAACCTCTTAGGGCCGAAATCTCAACTATGGAAAATAAATATTTTAGACCTTTGTTTGAGACAACAATGGGCAAGTCCTTGAGCTCTAGGTTCATTAAAGTGATGGCATAAAGATAAACATGCTTATGCACTTGTTTTAGCTTTTGTTAGAAAGTAAAGTGAGAGCATAAAATAAATATGAGATGCATCATATTATTATCTTTGATATTTAGGTGAGAACTTGAAATGTAAACATGAAAATGCATAGCTTGAAATATAAACATGATAATGCAAGTTCTTTTATTATCTTGGTACTTAGTGATAGCAAGGAAAATAAACATGATGTGCAAGACATAAAAGTAAACATGATGCAAGGTTCATTTTATGGTTAGCTAGAGCTCATTCAAGACTTTAACAAGATAATCAACCCAACACATATCTCATTATAAAGAGAGCTTTAGAGTTCTTAAACCAAGTTTTCAAAAGAACTATGAGGTTCTTGAACAATATCATCAAGCTTAAGTAAACCAACTTTCAAAACAAAACCAAAAAAAATCTCAAAGATCAAAATACCAAAACCGAAAACCTAACAAGAGAAAAAGAAAGTGAAACTAAGTCAAGTTCTTTATTAAATACCCAAAACCCCTATCTAGAGAAAGATCTCTAGAATGTGCCGGCCAACTTTAAGGTTGACAAGGGTAGGCTTGGGCTTTTAGAAATCCTTAGATTAATTTTCTTAAGTTGAAAAGCCTTGTGAGCTAGATATCATATAGATGAAGTCATAAGAAAAGGAAAACTCAAGCTTTAGAGGTTTCTTTGAGATGAACACAAGGTCATCATCTAGAAACTCTCGTCATCAAGCTATCATACTCATAATCAAGGCCAAGAGGCCGAAATGAAGAAGAAAAGAAAAACAAAAGAAAGTTCAAAAAGAATCCAAGAGGAAACTAGAGAAAAACACCTTCTTGAGCAAAACAAGTTTGAAAAGCAAATCCCTACCAAGTGACGAAGATGAAAGCTTGAACTTGAAAAGGAAAATGAGAAGAGCAACTCCTCCTAAGGTGGTGTGATGGCTTCGGCCAAAGAGAAAGAAAAGGAAAGGAGATGTGTTTTGAGGAAGTTTGTGTTTGAGGTTTAGTGTTTAAGAGATTTGATGATGATCTAAGGTTAGGATATGGTGGATTGAAGTGGTGAGGTGATAATGTGAAGAGAGGATGAAGATGAAGAGAAAGAAATCTTGGAACTTTGAGAGAAAAGAAAAGAACTAGCAAGATAACTCTAGAATTCTAAACTTAGCAAATGCTTCAAGGTGCAACTAAGCTATCACAAGCATCCTATTTATAGAAAAACAAAACCATGGGCTCACCAAGGGAAGCCTTTGGCCATAGCATTGAGGGGGAAAAAGGGAGAGAAAAATATCTCTTACACAAGGTCATTCAAGCATGGTTTGAAGTATGGAAACTATGCTACAAAGTATGGCTTGATGTGAGTTAATTTCCTATCAATTTTTGATGAAATTAAGCTTCTAGAAACTTGTCATGGATGGAACTTTTCCAGCCACAAATAAATGGGGAAAATGGGTTGTTTTAATTATTTATTCATGTGGAAATTCAAGCTTGATTGAAAGTTATGACAAGGTATAGTGTATGTGACTTGAGGTATGGCCTTGGAGTGTTGAAAAACATGTGATGCATATGGAGGGAGGAGGGTACACGGCGAGACCTAGGCAGCATGGAGGGAGGGAGATTTGATCATCTAATTGTGTGTTAATGATAGGTTTAAGTGTGTATTAGCTTAGGTACAAGGTTAGGAATAATTAAGCTTAAGTTTAGGTAACTAAGAATGTGTTTTAAGGATTTTATGACAAGATTAGGAGTGCTCACACATCATTAGAGAATTAAAAACTCATTTATGAATAAACAATGTGTAACACAATTCTATGATTTAAGGAATTGGAAAGAGAAAATACTATTTAAGATTCCATGACTAGTAGTCTTGAAATTAAAATATGATTTTAAGTTGTAATTAAGCACTTTTAGGTTCTAATTAACTTTAATAAATTATTTTGATTCAAGATTAATTAAGGAAATTAATTAACCTTCAATTAAAGCCTAATATTGCTTAGGTTTGCTTAATCATGCGATTAAGCGTAAAAACACGAAACTAGGGGCAAAACCGTAATTTTACACTAATTTTGCCCGGGACCTCTGGGACCAAAACTAAAGTCACAGTCCACATAAAAATGCCTTTTAAAATCATCTGGAGAAGTTTCGGGTTCATCTGGCACTTGCAAACGGGTAAAACACCGCAAGGGCATTTTGGTCATTTTGACCCGAAAACTCGAAAAATGAGATTTTCGATCCCGGGAAGATACACAAGTCATCCAATCCCCTTCCAACATTGAGTTTGCCCTTCGAGTACTGCCAGACCGGCTTTCCTCGAATTCCGGGCCGAAAATGACTTCAGGGGCATTTTGGTCATTTTCACTCTAACAGAAAATCGGGGCGTTACAGCTTGGAGACATAAATATGATGTGCAAGACTTGAAAATAAACCTGGAGTGCAAGTTAATTTTAAGTCTTTAAAATTAGGTGATAACTTGAAAAGTAAACATGATATGCATGACTTGAATGTAAACATAAGAATGCAAGTCCATTTATTTAATCTTCAAGATTTAGGGTGATGGCTTGAAAATAAACATGATATGCAAAGCATTGAAACTTAAACATGATATGCAAAGGCTTGAAATATAAACATGAATGCAAGTTTATTTTTTTATCTTACTAGAGCTCATTTAAGACTTTAAAGAATACAACTCTTAACCCCAATCAATCTTAAACAAGATATAATGAACTTTAGAGTCTCAAATCATCTTGGCCCTAGGAACCACACTTTTAGACTCATAGCAAAGCTCAAAGAAAACCTTTTCAAGAAAACTAACAAGCATTTGGCCTTTATGTCTCCTTGAAACCAAAAACCGAACAGTAAGCTCTAAAGGTCCAAAACATGGTGGTTTCTCACAACCACCATTCAAGATCCATCATTATCAAGCCATGGTTCAAAACCTTTTTTAAAAAAAAAATCAAAAATTCTACGAAAAAGAAAAAGATCAAAATTGAAATGGAGAATAGCTAAGGAACCAAGCCTTTGACTCTAAAGGCCTTAAGCATGGTGATGTCAAAACCACCATCAGGAACTCTCATCCTTGAGCCACTTATTAGAACCGAAATAAAAGAAAAACCTTGAAGCTTGGGCTGAAAATGAGAGGAGAAAAAGAACAAATCTTTAAGCTTTAGAGACCTTAAACTTGGTGGTACCAAGACCATTATCAAGAACTCTCATCATCAAGCCATGAGTCCACCACTTTCCCTCCAACCAAAACCAAAAATATAAAGGAAAGGAAATCCAAACAAATGCCATGAAACAATAAGAGGAAAAACTCCAACCAAGACATAAAAGAAGGAAAACATAGAAAGTTTGTTCAACCATTCATCACTAGATCTGAAAATGGAGTAAGAGAACAAAGCTTAACACCAAAACCAAACATAAAAAGGAAACAAAGCATAGATGGCCATAAATGAGAAATACATAATAAGGAAAAACTTTGCTCACTTGAACTACATGAAAACCGAAAATATAGATAAGAAAGAGAGAAAAAGCTTCAAATAAAACCCTACCAAGGATGTTGTCTTTGATGGAAGGAAGAAAGCTTGGTTCTTGTGGTTAAAATGAGAAGACAAAATCTTCTCTTGGTGGCTTATGTGGTTTCGGCCAAGGGGTAAGAAAGGAAAAGGAATGGTTTTCTTGTGATATTGAGCTTCGGGGTGTAAAGGTTGTGTGTTTAGGAGGTGGTTTGAGGTGGTGGTGTAGTGGTTCAAGGTTGTTTGTGGTGGTGGTTCTCTCTTGAAGATGGAGGAGAAGGAAGAACTCAGGTTGAAAGAAAATGAGAGCTTTTTTTTTTTTTGGTAACAAGTTCTCAACAAAAAAAGCTAGTGTAAGAATGAGACTTTTTCATTAGGTTTGAGTGTGTATGTATGTTAGAAAAAATAAAATATGAGTGAAAATGGGGGCAGGAGTGGCCAGCGGTCACAAGGGCTTTGGGGGGGGGGGGGGAATTTCATTCATTTGGGTGTCATAATTATTAGTTTTAGGGTAATTTTAATTAGGAAGCATAGTTAAAAACTTGTGTTTTGGTGTTTAAGAGTTGTAATTGTGTGATTAGAGTTTTCAAGACAAGGTTAGGAGTTTTCATACACACTTAGTTTGAATTAAACATGTTTAGTTTGAAATTCAAACTCTAACAAGTTTCCTAATTTTATGGAACATGAGAGAGAAAACATTATTCGAGCATAACATGACATGATGTCTTGGATGCTTTATGACTAAGATTGAAATTTGAAATTCCTTAAGTACTTTTTGGCCTTAAACAACCTTAATTAATTATTTTGACTCAAGATTAATTATTAAAATTAAATTACCTTTAATTAGAGCCTAATATCGCTTATGTTTCCTTAACCAGTTAATTAAGCTCATTATGCACTAATCTAGGGGTATAAAAGTCATTTCACATCCAAACTCTCCGGGACCACTCGGACTCATCCAAATATCACGCATTATGTAAAAACAACATTTCAAACACTAGGGAAATCTTTCTGGCTCAGTCAGCACTAAATCTCATGGAAAAACGCCGCAAGGGCATTTTCGTCATTTTGTGCCGAAAGTTCAGAAAATGAGATTTTCATCTCTGTTATTGTTTCTAAGGCATATAATCCCCTTCAAACATCAAACCAACCCCTCGAGGATGGCCCGGGTCGACCGTCCTCGAATTCTGAGCAAAAATGACCTCAGGGGCATTTTGGTAATTTTTACACGGAAAAATCACGGATTGCGATTTTCGTACAGATGGCTATCTAACCCCCGTGTAGTCCATTCCTAATATAGAAATAACCCTTTGAGGGTGGCCGGGGTTGGCTGGCCTCAATTTTCACACAAAATGACCTAGGGGTATTTTGGTCATTTTTGCTAAGTAGAAAAAAATTGGGGCGTTACAGATAAAACTCTAGCAGAGGCCCATGCTTTAATTGAAAATATGGCTACAAATTTTCAACAATTTGTTTCCAGGGCAGCCATAACTACTAGAGGCCTTCATGAAGTGAGCCAGCTAGAAAATCCATTATTGACCCAAACTTTAAAGCAATTTTCTAGCCTTATACAACCATTGATAGTGAGTCAGGCAGCAACTCCAGTGGTTCTAAAGATCTGTGGTACATGTACTTCACATGACAATCACATTGACATGTGCCTAGCATTCCAAGAAGACTCAACCACTAGAGTGGCATCAACAAACCCCTTTCAAAGCCAAGCAAGCCAGTTCCCATTTGGGAACACATATAACTACAGTTGGAAGAATTAACCCAATTTTAAGTGGCGAAATAATTCTCAACAATAGGGCCAACCTTCACAATAAAAATACCCAGCACCTTATCAAAGGTAACCAGCCCTTCCTGCACCTCCATCCTCATATGCCATTATGACTAAGACAATGAAGATGATGATGGAGCAAATGCAAGAAATTAGAATAGAAAAAGCCCAATTGAGAGAGGATATGACTCAAATGAAGCAAAATCAGAGTCAGCAAGTCCCAACCCCCCAGTTACCTTCTCAAATTGTGCCAAATCCAAGGGGAAATGTTTGTCAATCTCCTTGAAGTCTGGTACAAAAATTCCAGAAAGAACAAGCCCTGCAAAGAAGAATGGACAAGAGAAAACTGGGTGAAAAGAGGTTTCTGTTGAGCATCGTAGTGCTCAAACAGCATTGCAGTGCTCAGCCGAGCATGAAGTTGATGAACTAGCACAAGAGCACTTGTTGGGTGAGCACCATAGAGCTCAAACAGCACTGCAACGCTCAACTGAGACTGATCATGCACTAGAGAAAGATTATGGAGAGCACTGCAGCACTCAAATAGAGTTATAGCTCTCCACAGAAACCATCGAGGTCTAGACTTGACTCCCTCACTACCTTTCCCACAAAGAATGCAACCTAGGAAAGTCACTACAACAAATTTGGATCCAAAAACATTAGAAACCTTCCAAAAAGTGCAAGTGAATATTCCCCTGTTGGATGCAACCAAGCAAATTCCTAAATATGCAAAATTCTTGAAATATCTGTGCACCAATAGGAGGAAGATCAAGGCAGTGGGGAGGACACGGTAACTATGGGGGTGAATACCTCCTCTATTATCAAGCCAATCAACTTACCGATCAAGTGCATGGACGTAGGCATATTCTTTGTTCCTTGCACTGTTAGGAACTTAAATATCACAATAGCCCTAGCTGACCTTGAAGCAAGCATTAATGTTATGCCTAAATCTTTCTACCAGTCATTCCACTTTTGAGAGCTTAAGTCAATCGGGTTACAAATTCAACTAGCCAACTGCAGCATCACAAGATCAGAGAGAGAATTGGAAGATGATCTGGTACAGGTAAATGATTTAATATTTCTTGCTAATTGTTATGTGTTTGAAATGGAAAATGACACCAATGCCAACTAGCATACATTGATCTTGGGTAGACCATTTTTGAAAACTGCTAGAACCATGATTGATGTTCATGCTGACACATTATTCATGGAGTGTGGGGACATGAAGGTCCAATTTTCTCTATCTGATGCTATGAAATTCCTTCATGAGGAACATTCCGCCCTTGATATTGATGTAATTGATTTTTTAGTTGATGATGAATGTGGTACTTTACTTTATAAGGATCCAGATCCCTTTTTCTCTACTTTTTCTCCTTCCATGGGATATGATGAACCTGGTGTTTAAAAAATTCAAAATTTTTAGATACAGGTACACCACTCGAGCAGAAGTCATCGGTTTTCCAGGTGCTTCATGAACTGCCCATATTAGGAAAAAGGCCCTATGAAGGGCAAAGATTTTGCTGCATGAGCCCTTGGAAAAAGTGATGACAGAAAAGTCAAGGTCTAGTTAAGGGACCATTCTTGGTCATCCATGTGTACCCTGATGGTGCAATTAAGTTGGAGAACTCCAAGATGGTTCGATGTAACATTGATGGGCACCAATTGATGTACCTCTATGAAGTCCCTAAGGATTTGGGGGCTCAGATGGCCTATATGTGGGTTGAAGCTACACACCCTCCATGAGGGTCTTAACCGTCCAACTTAGAGACATTATAGCAAAGTATTGGGTGGAAGACAGTCTGCCATGAGGTTTTTCTTCACTTTTCTCTTTTCATTTTTTGCATTTTATTTATTTTCATTTTAGTTTTGAGTCTTGCATTATATTTATTTTTATTTGTGTTCTACATTATTCCTTTGACACCATAGAGATAATATGCATAGGCTCACACTACATGCACTATATTGACATGCTTGACATTGACTTTATTTTGTATTGCATGCTTGGTAGATTCATTGTGTTGTTTAGATTGAGTATATGCACTTTTACTTGTGAGATTTTGAGCTTCTTCGATTAGACTATCATGTGCCATCCTTGTTTATTCATGTGTGTTTCCCTCTTTGGACTTGCATTCTAGAACTTGGTTGGGGTCTTGTTTGAAAATATGTTTCCATGTGCATGCTTGAATATGATTGAGGCATTTTTTTCTTATTTTAGCCACTTGACTATATAGCCACCCTTTGCATGTTACCATTGTTTAGCCCATTTGTGTTTTATTGCCCATTTTTTTTTTAAACACATCTTTAGCCAAAAGTGAAAAACCATAAAAATTCCCAACCTTTTAGGCTTAGGAGAGCATTGATTCAAATTATTATATGTGCTTGAGCATAAACATGAGGAAGAGCATAAGGACATATTCCAATATAAATGTGGGGGAGGAACAATGTGTACCCAAAATTCAACAAGTGGCACACATAAGAAAATAGAAAAAAAAGAGAGAAAAAAAATACAAGGTTGATTGAAAAAAAAAATCTTAAAAAAAGGTTTAGTTGAAGGTGTGCCACATTGAAATTAAAGGCTTGTAATTGTGATTAAGATGGACAAAGTACCCTTAAGCACTTATGCTTCTGGTGTATACATTTACTCTCCTTTGACTTGAGGTTTAGTCCATTGGCCTATATTTCTATCCACCTTCACCTAAGTCCTATTACAACAAAAAATAAGTCCTTTTGATTCAGTATGCATGTGTGTGTGACAAAATGGAGGATGAGACCCATAGCAAGCACATGGTAATGCATTTTCATTTGATATGATTCAATGTGCATCATAACCTAAAACACTTGAGTGAATGAGTGGCAAAAACTAATCTTGGGAGGATTTTTGTACTTGGTCCATGCATCATGTATGTGGATTTTACCTTGTATGCTATGTTGTTCATGTCATTCTTGTTGTAATTCTCTTAATTGTTAGTGAGAAAGCTTATTTTTATGCCTCTAGGTTCATTAGATAGTGTATTGTCATTTGATTTCATGTATTATGCATTTTTAGAGTTAGGATTCTAGTCTAGTCCTTGTATATTTTTTCTTATCCATGCTTTGGTTTGATCTTAGTTTCACATAAGGACATGTGAAAGCTTAAGAGGGCAGTTTGATAAGGGACATTTATCCTGCTACATAATCTCATATTTTTAAATGAGTTTTACTGAGTTATTTATGTAATTAATAAGGATTTTGATTTATTCCTCATTGTGTGATTTTAATAGAATTATTGGCTTTTGCATTGATTTTGGGAATAATTTGTAATTACACCTTATTGCATTTGACTTGTCTCTTTGAGTATGGTTTTGTGCATAGGAGCTTTTGATCAAGAGCAAGTGTCAATAACAAGGCTGGAAACTCTGCATGGAGCTTGTAGCTGCAATCAATTTGGGAGAAAAATAGAAGAGTTCTTGAGCTCATTTAAGCACATTTTCAAGAGGCATTGTAATGGAAAATCTATATATCTCTCAACAGAGATTAGATTGTGACAAATAAAAATGCTTTAGAAAGCTCATGAAGTCCTCTAAAACCTTCATGTTTAGCTCAAAACCTAGATCTAAGAGCATTATGGTGAAAAATTGAGTTTCAAGATTAAAGGTTGTTGATGTTCTGATGCTATCAAACTTGACCTTCAATTAGTATTTTCGCAATATCTGGAGCTGGAAATGTCCGATTTAGGTGATTTTTGTAGTGTTGAAAAGCTTATTCAAAGGGATACAATCACTATTTCTAGTATCAAGGACAAATTCAGATGTTTAAGAGGGGAAAACGGACCAAATACGTGAAGACGTCAATTCAATAAGCACTACAGCACTCAACAAAACCAAAAAAATGATTTTTTTTAGCATAGCTCACTACTGAGCGCTGTAGCACTCATTTAACGTTGCAGCTCTCATGCAATAACGTTTTACCAGCAAGTTAATAAGTTTTTAGGCCCTATTTTAGCCCATTTTAGAGAGCATTATTTAAGGGATTGACACAAACTTTTATCCTAGCTTTGGACTTACTTTAGGCGGTACACTTTAGGTTGCTATTATTCTTTCTTTACATTTCCTACATCTTCTTCTCCATTTTTCTTTCTCTTAGGGATTCCATTATTGAATGTGCTTTGTCTTGGAGATTGTGGCATTGATTGTTACTATTATTTTCAGGTTTTCTTTTATCTTCATTGTTGTAATCCTCCAAAGATTAAGGAGTAGACATCTTTACTAAGTGTAGGGATTTTTGGATAGATTCGGATGACATTTGAGACCCTTTGTCTATATCAAATGCATTAGTTTTCTCATTGTTCTTTAGTTTCTATTCTTATAATTATTGCTGTGATTGCTATAATTTTTATAAGAATAACCAAATTGGTGATTGTTGTTTGGGGAAACCCTTTGGGCATAAATTAATAGTTCTATTGGTTTATATTTAAGGCAGAACAATAGAATTAACCTTCCGATTGACGATTAGGATATAGCAATTAGTTCCTTAAATCATTGTAATTTCCAATTAAATTAAGATCTCGTTTATTGGTTATTTCATTGGTCAAATTCTAGGGATTGATTGATCACTAGTAGAATTATCAATAATTAATTACTAATAGCCACTAACGAATTCAATATTTGGTCAATGATAATTAATTCAAATCCTAGGAATACCTTACACTAGTGTTTTCTTCACTGTTACTATTAACTTTTAATTTAATTTGCTTTAATTTCATTCTTCAAAACCCCCAATTTTCCCAACTAAGTGTTGAAGTCTCCTTGAGAAATGACCTAGGTTGTGCCTTTTATTACATTTTTTATACAACTTAGTATTAAGATAATTTTCTAACTTGAGTAGGTAGACGAAGGCCTTCATTCGATGACATCTTAGATAAAGATGTAAAATGCTTAGCATCATTTATGGATGATAAATGACTATGGCATAAGCAATTGGGACATGCTCATATGAGATTAATTTCATAATTTTCTCACAAAGAGCTGGTCAAGGGTTTGTCTAAGATTAGCTATGACAAGGACTCCACTTGTGATTTCTATGAAAAAGGCAAACAAACCAAAGCTTCTTTCCATAGTAAGAATGTGTTTTAACCACATGGCCACTAGAGCTTTTACACATGGATCTATTTGGAACAACTAAGATTGTTGGTCTTGTTAGAAAGAAATATGGCTTGGTTATTGTGGATGGTTTCACTAGATTTATATGGGTTATTTTAATAGCTTTTGAGGATGAGATTTTCAAAAAAAAAAAAAATTCAAAGCTTTTACAAGAAGAATTCAAAATAGAAAAGGTGTTCAAATTGCCTTTATTAGATCAGATCATAGAGGAGACTTTGAAAACTATGCTTTTTAAACCTTTTATGAAAATCATGACATTTCTCATGAATTCTCTTCTCCTAGAACTATTCAACAAATTGGGGTTGCAGAAAGGAAGAATAGAAGTTTATAAGAAATTGCTAGAACATTACTTTTAAAAAGTGGTTTATCAAAAGGTTTTTGGATATAAGCTAGTTGTTAACACCTTTGCTACATTCAAAATAGAGTTTTCATCAAGTTAATCCTCAAGAAAATACCTTATGAGCTATGAGAAGAAAGGAAATCGAACATTTCTTACTTTCATGTCCTTGGTTTATACTGTTTTATCCTTAATACTAAGGACAAACTTGCCAAATTTAATCCCAAATCTTATGATGACATTTCCTAGGATAATCCTTTGTGTCTAAAGCTTACATGGTATTCAACAAAAGGACTCATTGTGTTGAAATTCACATCAAGTTCTAAGAACTCAAAAGATTTCTCTTAAGAAATGATTGATCTTGAAGATGACTTTGAGAATCTAAATATTGAAGATAATTCAAAAAGTGGGTTCAAAGTTTCTTAACCTTCAGAAAGTAAAGTAAAAGTTTTTCAACCATCAGAGAGTGACATTTCAATTGTTGATCCACTTTCTGAACATGTTGTTTAGACCTCAATTGATGAAAATGATGATACAAAACAAGTTAGTCACACAAACTACAAAGGAATTTATGATCTAACTATAGTTTCTCAAAATCAAGTACATTGGAGACATTTCTCAAGTAGTCAAAACAAGGTCGCTATTAAAAAATGAGACAAACCATGCTTCTCTATTAACATTTGAATGAGAAAATGTAGAAGAAGCTCTAAATGATCAAATTTAGGTAAAAGTTATGCAAGAGGAATTGGATCAGTTTAAACAAAAGCAAAGTTTGGACCTTGGTAGACAAACCTAAAAGAAAATCTATCATAGGTACCAAATGGTGTTCAGAAACAAGCTTGATGGTGCTGGAAAAGTAGTTAGAAACAGGGTTAGACTAGTTGGTCAAGGGTATAACCAACAAGAAGAAATCAATTATGATGAAATCTTTGCACTAGTGGCTAAATTGGAAGCTATCAGAATGCTTCTAGATTTTGTGGTTATAAAGTATTCATTATCTATCAAATAGATGTCAAATCTACTTTCTTAAATGGCTTTATCTCTGAGGAAGTTTATGTATAGCAACATCCTAGATTGAGAATGAAACATTTCTCAACCATGTCTCTAAGCATACAAAGGCACTCTATGGTCTTAAACAAGATCCAAGAGCTTGGTATGATAAACTTAGTTTCTTTTTGCTTAAAAAATGGTTTAAAATGGGCAATGTTGATACTACTCTCTTTACTCCAACTGATTTTCTGATTGTGAAAACTTACGTTTATGATATCACTTTTGGTGCTACTAATCACATTCTATGCAAGAAATTGTCAGAACTTATGCAAAGTGAATTTGAGGTGCTACTAAATACATGATTTTATATAAGTCAAGTTATTGACTGTGTGACCTCGACTTTACTATATAAATTTGGACAAAAATCACTAATATTCAAATGATGTCTCTTTTCCTGATCTACTAACCATTTATCGTAACATATAAGATAAATAATATATTTTAGGCAATTTGTTTAAGTTTTCAAACCCTTTTATTTGAATACGTACCTTCTACATAGCTATAAATTATTAGTGGGACACAAAATAAGACATAATGTGTGGACAAGTGATTTCCATCTCATAAACTAGGCCAATCCATGTGATCAATTCTTATGGATAGCTAAGGGAATTTGTCTATATGCTATAACATGCATGACTAAAGCTTATGTACTACTGTCCTTGAATTTTTTTAGTGATGACCTTTGCTAGAGGATGTCAACCCCTTATGAATATACTCAACAGCAATGCCATATGTTTGCATACTTCATTTCTTAATTAATCATTTCTCACTTACACCTTCAAGCTATACTTTAATTACATTACATGGTTTGGTTTCTTGATTTTGCTTCTCTTATATTTGTTCCATTCCTCACGTGTTTATATTGATTAATTGATTGATTATGATATATGATTGTGCGAGTATATGGTTGGAATGAATCTTGATTTTGTATGCTAATTCATGATTGTGGGTTAGATGCTTAATTGGGATCATTGACTAGGCATAAGTTGATTAATTGATTAATGAATTCTTGGTTAGCTTACAAAATTGAGATTAATTCTTGATTGAAATTAGACTAATGTAATTGGTGTCCGAGTTAGTATATGCATTTAGGGGTCGAAATCTCAATTACTTAGGTGTTGTATGCTACCCAAATGCTTGGTGATTGATTAATTGCTAAGTGAATTACGTACGGTGCTAAGGTTGTGTGATTGCATGATTCTAGGCACAAATTAGTCACCTACCATATGTTTGATAAAATGTGTATGCCAAGGATAGATGGATTCTATGCCTAGGAAATCCTTGTACTAGTGCTTTAGTTAATTGTTAGTTATTTCCTTGTTTTAATTTATATTCTACTTTGCTTGATGCACTTAATGAAAGTCCTTGTTGCATTATCTATTAGTTCACTGATATCATTATGAGACGACCTGCATTGCTCACCATTATACTAAGTTTTATTGCAATTTTGGTTTAAAATTTGCTAATTTGTTAGAGTTAGATACGTAACACTCTAGTCCCTACCACTGATCTTAGCTGCGCTTGAACTTAAGGAAAGTTAAATTAGTTACCTTTCTTATAAAAATCCCTATGACTTGATTGATTGCAAGAAAGATTCACTGCATAATAGATATGGGCCTGAACTGAAGTTTCTCATCATGGCCAGTTTGTCTATGATGAGGGGATAGATAGGTCTCAATCTGGTATATTTGGGACCATCTTGTGTTGTCCTTCTTTAGTGCAGTAGTATCCACATTCTCATCTATCTTCAAGAGATCAAATTTTGAGAAATTTGACCTTAATACTTCTAGTTAGAATGATTGTGAAGCAGCTATTCTCAAAACATTTGGCCTCTACTCTCAACATTACAAGCACTAGGGTACCAAATCCGACCAACCAATAATACATTATATACCAATCTGTCCACAACCTTGGATATTACTATCTTGCCTAGGCCTAGCATGTTAGTGGCCATATCAGCATTACCTCAAGCATAAATCAGATGGTGCCTACTCCCCTACATTCATCAGTCAATGCCCCTCCTATAGTTGTCTACGTGGAAGTCCATGTGCCACAAGTTAAGCTGTCATTAATCATTTTGCAAATGTGGCTACACAAATTGAAACCTGTTGCTAAACACTAGCCTAATCGATTATTCTCTTCCACTTCCACCCATATTGCTCCCTTCCCAACACACCTCTAATGATTACCTCTCTCATCCCTAACATCTCTACTATGAGCCAAACCCCACATCAAACTTCAAACCCCTAACCAAAGCCTTAGATTCATATTTTTTTAAAAAAAAGAAAGAAAAAACAATGGTTTTGAGTTTCACACCCTAATTATTCCACAAACACCATCCTTCATCACCCCCACCCACTGCCACCCTCTCAATTGGTCGACTTCAGCAATTCTTGGCAATCGCAGAGGCCACTCCAGTATCAAGGTCGGGGGCATGGCATCTGCTCGACAGTTACGGTGTCAATTGAGATGTTGAGTGTGAAGCTACTTGCGCCCATGGCCTGTCGCCAGCATCGGTTGCAGAGGGTTCACCATGATTCCAACGATCCGAGAGGGTGATACAAATGTAACATGGGGAATTTCAACACCACAACCTTCTTGTCCGCTGGCATCAATTGTAGGTTCATGGTAGGCAGCAAATTGGCGAACGAGTCATCAACAGGGACAAACATCATGATTCCGGTGTTGCCTTCATCGGCCTTGAATTCTTACACAACACTAGAGGTGGCGAGCATGGAGGCCATGACTTTGAAGTTGTGGCGGTCAATTAAGGCAGTCTTGGAGGCCATGAGATCGACGCCGAATAGGAGAATGAGTTGCAACAGTGATAATCAGGAAAAAAAGTTAGAAGGGAAAAAATTTATGTGAGGTTTGGATCCAAATGGGTATGTGAAAAATTGGAACTTTCGAAGGTGGGGTTATGTGGGGTGTTGGGTTTGGGTTTGAGTTTTTTTATTGTTGTATGCTGAACGATTACCAGAGGGTTTGTTTCATCATGTTGAATTAGTGGATTTTGCAGAGTTTGCTATGATGTGCTGTAATGTGGTGTGACCTTTGTTGCAGGTTTTAATTTGGAAAGTGAAAAATGGGAGCCAGGGGTGGAAGAAGGGGATTGATTGTGTAGTGGACTTTGGATCTATGTTTAGGATTCTAGTAATTTGGGATAGGAAAGGTTGGAGGATGAGGGAGGGTACGGCAAAAATGGGCTGGCCAGTTGAGTGAGGGTGAAAGTGGAAGAGAATTACATATACTGAGCTAGTGTTTAGCAACAGGTTTCAATTCGTGTAGTCACATTTGCAAAATGTGGTTAATGGAAGCTTAAATTGTAACACGTGGCATGCCCATGAACTTCCACATAGACAACTGTAGAGAAGACATTGACTGAAGAATGTAGGTGCCAAATCAGATGCCAACAAAAGCCATCAATTGAGTCAATGCAAAAGCTCTAGCCATTTTGCTGATCGAATATTACTTTCTACCCTGGATATATGATTAACAAATGATCTGACATAAGAAAAAGCAAAAGAAAATTATAACAAATAAAAAAAATGAAAACTATAAGGACAAGAAGGATTTTAACTGAGATATAGGCAACGAAATAAAATATAATGATGCTGTGAAAAAATATGATTATTTCTCTTTCAGAATAAACTAACATTTTATATATCTTAGGAATAGTTCATGCTTTGAATATGGAATACTTCTTAATTGATATTAATATAGCAAGTAAAAAGCAATCTGAATGATGAGGGTTTGATCAGAGAGTTTTGATACTTGTGTTATTACAGCTCACTAGTCAGTACAGATTCAATAGGTTAGATAATAATATAGTACAGCAAAGAAACTTTTGCAGTTCATGTATTGTGTGATCCTTCAAGCTTATGTAGTACCGAAATTGACGCGACACCACATAGACATATGGTATGCAGCAAATTTAAATAGAAAATTTCATGTACAATTTGTCCTCCATGTGCATTGTATCATTACAATGATGAGGAGAGTTGTACAATAAGATCTAGTACCATTAAAATGATGAGGAGAGAAGTACAATGTGATGATGCAACAGACGCTTGAAGTTGGATGGTGATGCTGAAGATGGGATGTAGAGGGAAAAAAAAATTCTTCCTCAAAAAGAGGAAAGAATTGCTCTTTCAAATTATTGTATATTTTTTTCTTTTTCTTTCTTTTCTTAAGAGTATCTTCTTATTTGAGAAGTGAAAGTTTAATATTTCAGATATAATTAGACACTTAAAGGAGAAGTCTTTTTAATAGTATTTTTTTTTCATACATATATAAATATCAAAATCAAACCCAAAACCTTATTTTTAATGGATCTGACCCCTTCTACTCAACCAAAATTTTATTGATTAATTCTTGAAAAAAAAATTATATATAAACTTTACCCTTTTCAGTGGTTTTTTATTCTTAAAAATTGCTAAGAAATTCAAACTAATTCAACCTTTGTTAGTTTTTTTTCAAGTTTTGATTAAATTACCACGTATATGTGTCACAGTGAAAAACTTAAATTCAATCTATAAGGTCTGGTACATGTACATATCTGACACTTGGATACCCCGACAAAGTCCAAACTAATGATGAGTCCCCACAGGTTATAACTTCAAGCTTCCTGGTTAGTAACAATTTGAAATTTCCTTGAAGTTTCTATAATTAATGCTTCGAAACTTGAGAAAGGCTTAACATAACCGTCATCGACCGGAGCACCTTTTTAGCATTTTGGAAAATTAATACACCATGCAGTATGCTTGTTCGCTGTATTTGTCGGAAAGCGGTGACTTCAAGCGTAAATCTTATGCAAAGACACACTTCATAACTGCATTAAAACTTCAATTCACATTAAAGATATGGAAAATTTTAGAGAGGACGGCATTCTAGTCCAAGCCAAAAAAATGTCCCCGAACTCAAAGACCACGTATAGAGGAAGCTAATTTCATTTCACCCCAGGAAAAAAGAGTGTGCCCTCTACGCTGTAAAACTTCAATTCATATTTGATATCCTTTATTATGTTTTACCTGTACAACTATCCTATACTTAACTGCTGATCTTTATTTAACTATAATATTTCGAATTTACTATTTTCTTTTTGTCTCTTTAAGAAAATCTCTTTTTTACCCCTGAAAATACTGATACTCGTCGATCATTGTGTCTCTCCATTAAGTGCTCAAAAAGAGTCAAGAGCTAGCAGCAGCTGGAACCGAAGCAACTTTTGGTTTTGGACATAAACAAGAACTATGACGTCAAATATGTATATGAACAGTAAGTTCCAATCATGATTCTGTTCATATCTCCATGCATGGCTCCTCATGTGTCAACCTCATTTGTACACAACTTTCAACCAAAGTTAGAGTAATGATAATATCCTACACACTCAATTTGGCCATTTTATGATACAAGGAGTCTTGTGCAGTTTTGCTGCCCCTCCACTGACCCATCCCTTTCACTCTTAAAAGGGACAGGGGAGCTTAAGGTAGAGAGTGGAGACAATAGATTTTGGTTAAAAGTACGTTAATATATATTTCACGTTGAACTGCTAGTGGTGGTGGTATCAGTGGGCCAGCAATTCTTGAAGATCTGATAGAAAATTGGAAGATATAGCAGCGAGAATGTAGCATCTTGCCACAGAACCAACACTTTCGGCTCAAAATGGTATTGAGACCCTTGTGCCCTTTGATGGTGACGGCATCTGCTTTAAATTAGAAATCAAGAAACAGTTATTTGGATTCGCATGTCTACCTTATACGATGCGTGTATGACTTTAAATGGCAGTCGAACCTCGATTATGTTATGATTAATAAAATTACTAAAAATTACAAAAGAGGCGATTAATTGACTGCAATCACGGTTGGAATACTGCTTCGGAGACCATCACTGTAAGGTATCAGAGTAAAGGATCAAGAAGCAAAGCCAAAAGCACCAAGAAGAGAGAACAGACCTCGAGCTCTAAACTAAATTTTTGTCTATTAGCACTCTACATTAAGATAGCGCTTTATTTGGTATTGTTGTAGCTCTTTAAAAGCCGATAAGCTTTTTGAACTCTCAAAAGACTGCTCTAAAACAGTCATAGTAACACTATTTAATATGATAATGCAAAAGTTACTCTTAATAACCGAAAATTATCGAAATAATATTTGGTAAATATATTATAAAGTTGCTGTCAAATTTTAAAACGACTATGATTGACATAAAAATTGAAGGGAGAATCTTTGAGGGAAAAATTAGAAATTAAAAGTCTTAAATAATAGAAGGTTGAAGTTGAATTTTTATTAAAATTTAAGGATTATATTAGTCTTTTGGATTGTTTTGAATTTTAGAGAGTAGAACCAATGAAAAGCACCCCATTATGCTCTCAAAAACACCACTGGCTTATAAAAGTCGGAAGCAAGATTGGAGTTTCCCTAAGTGGGTAAACCTCTAGCTACAAAATCCTTTCTATGCATACTGCTAAGAATCGAATTCTTGACTAGATACTTAAGAGATCATGTTAACTATCAACTTTGTTAGGTCTCATAATTATCCTTAAGTTTATTTTATAGCTTTAATATTGTTAGATTTTTAATTTTTCAAAAATAAATTAAGAATTGTGTAGTAAAATCTCAATCATGCCCTCCTTATTTAGTAGGTTGTTAACTTGCGGTCATTGCTGCAAATGAGCTCAGGCGCTAGCTTGTGGCCATTGCAACTCATTTTCTGGTCTGAACCATCCAATCTGTGTTTGAACTTTGAATGAAAGAAATATTTTGTTAAAAATGAATGGGAAAATTTAAGTTTGGATATGTTAATTCGTAATCAAATTTTTTATTCTTAATTAAAGTTCAAACAATTAGTTTTGTCCAGGTTATGTAAAATACTAAAATATAATCAGAGGATACATGGAACGATAATAAAAACGTTATCTTATTGAGAACATGATTTATGATATTTATATACTGTCTAAGTGAAATGTTCAAATCTTGGCCTTAAAAATAAAGTCATTATTATTAAGGGTATCATCAAAATTACTAAAAATAATAATTCACTCTATAAATATTAAATGAAGCAAGACTAGATGATTTTTGTCAACCTCGGTAGGTTCGGCTGCTTTATCTTTTTATCAGTTGTCTATAGGTAGACCAAGTTCTTGGCATGGCCTAAATTATTTACCAAAAAAATTATTCTCTATTAGAGATGCTCAAGTTCGTGCAAGTTATTTGAATTTTATTTCATTACACATTTTCATTCAAGTTAAATATTACTATATCTAAGATAGGAATTTTCATGCTAGAAATTTAATTATAGTTAACTTTTTATTTTCAATATTAATTACAATAATTATTAAATATAAATTGTAAATATCATATCTGCAATATATTATAAATATAAAATAAATTTTTGGTTAAAAGTATTTTGAAATATTATCACAAATAAAAATAAAAAAAGAGTGAATAATTGAAATTCTAATATACAATTCTTAATTTAATTTTGAAACTAAAAATAATAATTATAAAAGTAAGGTTAAGGATATTTTAGAAATAGTATTAAAGAAAGCATTTAATATGAAGTCGCAATAGACACTCCCTTACTTAATATGCAGGAATTTGGTTGCTGATAATTTCTCAATACACAAGTTCACACACACACACACACATGCACACAAAGTTGTACTGATGCTTTGATACATAATGAATGATTACAATCTGTAACGCCCCGGTTTTTCTGTTTGAGCGTAAATGACTAAAATGCCTCTAAGATCATTTTTACCCAGAAATTTGAGGATAGCCAGTTCAGTAATCCTTGAAGGGTCAACTCAATGCTTGAAGGGGATTATACATGTTGTGATTGATAGTAGAGACAAAAATCTCGTTTTCTGAACTTTCGGCTCAAAATGACCAATATACCTCTATAGCGTTTTACGCGGGTATTAGTGCTGTTTGAGCCCAGAATCTCTCTTGAGAGTTCGGAATGTTAATTATATGTGCTTGATGATATTTGTTTTGATCCGAGAGGTCCTGGGCAGTGTTCGTGCAAAATTACTATTTTGCCCTTGGAATAGTATTTGTGATCTTAATGATATAATTAAGCAAACTTAAGCAATATTAGGCTCTAATCAAAGATTAATTAATTTTTATAATTAATCTAGAGTCAAAATAATTTATTAAGATTGATTAGAACCTAAGATTGCTTAAATACACCTTAACCTTTTCTAAAAATCAAGATTCTATGTCATGGAATCTTGAATAGTATTTTCTCTCTCCAATTTCTTAAATTAAGGAATTATGTTTGTGCATAATCATATCATAAAATGAGTTTTTATTTTGCTAATGAAGCAAGACCACTCTTAATCATGTCTCACCATTCCTAATTATCCATTACCTCACCTAAACACTTACTTATAAACTCCTAATCAAAAGCTTAATCAAAGAAACACCTAAACATATCACTAAACTATAATTAGATGAAACAAATCTCCTCCCACATGTGCACAAAGGAACCGGCCACACCCTCCCCATGTTCTACACATGTTGATTTTTCATCACACTCAAAGGCCATGCTTGCACCATACTTAGACCATACTTTGAACCATACTTAAGATCATACCCCATCATACTTCAAACCATGCATTTGAATGACCAATTAAAGAGATATTTTTTCCTCCCCATGGCTGCCCAAAAGCTACGGCTAGCACCCTCCAAAATTCACTCCTTCATGTTTTATTTTCTATAAATACTTGTCTTGTGAGAACTTGGTTTCACTTTTACACATTTGCTAGTTGTTGTCTTGAAAGTTCATTTTGTTTTCTTCCTTTTCTCTCAAAAGAACTCTTGAGCTCTTTTCCTCTCATCTTCTTCATCCTCCTCATAGAACCATCCTCTTGCAATCTCAAACCACGACACCACCACCATAGCTCATCATCTAAACATTTAAACTTCCATTCCCAAACACAAAGCTCACACAAACACTTTCCTTTCCTTTTTCCTTCATTTGGCCGAAATCATCATCATCACTTGGGGAAGAATTTTTCTTCTCATCTTCTCACAAGATCAAGCTCCTTTTTCCTTCCTAAAAGAAATTACCACTAGGTAGGGGTTTTGTTTTCAAAAGCTTTTTCTTTTATATTAATGTTTTGATATGAAAAGTGCTAGTTTCTCTTGGTTCAAACTTTTTCCTCTCATTTTGATTTTTGGTTATGAAACTTGGTTTGAAAGGAAAATCTTTAGCTTGATGAAGAGGTTTCAAGATAATGGCCTTGTGATTGTCATTTGAGGAACCTCTAAAGCTTTAAACTTGTTCTTGATCTTGAAGCATTATGGTTTTTCCTTTCTTCCTCTTATGGTCTCGGTTTCCTTTCCTTTTCTTTTTACAAAGTTTGATGAAAGTGCTACTTAGCTCACTAATGGTTTTACCTTAAGAAAATAATCACTTGATTTTCAAAAAGCCCAAAGTTTACCTTTGTCAACCTTAAAGTTGGCCAGCACATTCTAGAGTTTACTCAAGATAGGAGCTCTTGGGCATAAAATAAAGAATATGGTGTGGTTCTCTTTATACTTTGTTTCAAGAATGTTGTTATCTGTTTTGATCTCTTAGTTCATTTTCCTTGAGCTTGATGATGATGTTCAAACCATGAGGTTCTTTGAAACCATGATACAAAGAACTCTAAAGCTCACTTTGTCTTGTTAGATAAGTGTTGGATTGAAGTTATTATTGTTCCTTTAAAGTCTTTTATGGGCTCTAGTCAAGCTAAAATGAACTTGCACTCATGTTTATTTTCATGTCATCACTAAAATCTCAAGAATAATGAAATGAACTTGCATTCTCATGTTTATATTTCAAGTCATCATTCAAGTTTTAAAGATAATAATAAGCTTGCATCTCATACTTATTTTTATGCTCTTACTTTATTTTATAATAAAGAGTAAAACAAAGTGCATAGCATGTTTAAGTTTATGTCATCACCTAAAGATCCTAGAGCTCAAAGACTTGCCCTTCTTATCTCAAGTGAGGTTTGGAAAATGGAAGTGTTTTATGAATGTTATTATCAGTCATGTGATAAGGATGAGCTTAGCATAAGTTTCATCTAGTCATAAGGACCTATAAACTATGTTTGAGATTTTTCTTAAGCATAGAAAAGCTCAAAGGATACTTTGAGTGTGATTTTTATGGTTTAAAATCCTTTCAAGAATGAATTAAAATAGCTACTGCCCTTACTTATATTTTGATGATTTCAAAGAAATAAATTAGTTTCCAAAAAGTTTGAGAGGTCCTAAAATGATTTCAAGTGAAACTAATAACTTATGTGTAATAAAAATGTGATTTTATGGATTATATTACAATGTATGATTTCGGTTCTGATTTGGTGTTTTGGCTGTTGTTTGATGATGCTTTAACATGTTAGAAGGTGTGAAAATCATGATCATTTGTTGTTAGCATTAATTTATGAATGCTAGGAAAAACTAGTAATTAGAAAGGATTAGAAATGAGATTTCTAGAGCACTTAGAAACTAAAATTTTAGATTCTGTTTCAGCATGATTAAACATAGTAAAAATGGTTTATAATTAGTATATATGTGTAGGAATCCCTCATAATTGGTTTAGGAATTGATTATAGCACCTTAGACGAAGACGAAATTTAGAAAGGGTCAAAGTTGTGACTCCTAAACACCCGTAATTGTGAAATATAGATTCTGTCCAATATGCACTATGCTGTTTGGTGTTGATCATAATCATAGTAATTACTAAGAATTATTGGTAATGGTCCCCTAGGTGCATAAAAGGTTAAAAATGGATATTAGATTAATCATATTTTAAGCTTAAGACCCGTAAGTATTAAAGGTGTAAGACGCCATAGAATAATGACGTAGGGATTTTACTAATTCAAGTTATGATGTGTTAATGCATGTGCTATGATAGATATATGACTTTAGTGATTTATTCTGATTATGAAATTAAATGAGAAATACGTGTTCTATAAGTTTATGTGGTATAAAGCAAATTTGAGGAAATTCGGTGTACAGCAGTTATGCTGCCGAATTTCCATCAAATTTGAAGACTTAAGAAAGTTTTTGAAAACTTCATGAGATTTGAATGTGACATAGTACTGAGACACATTTCTCCCGCTCTGGTGGGGAGAAGAAAAATCCGTGAGGGTATTGACATTGAGCTTGCCAAAGCTGACAATTCGCTGTGTACTAGATACCAGTAGAGCATTTCAAAGAAGGAAACAATCCTATGGACTCCCTGAATTAAAGATTATGATAGGTGATCCTTATGCCCCCTAGCCCGTACTCGAGAAGTCGGGATTTATTATGTTTACGCTTATCATAGGATAAGTAAGAACTAGTGACGACTAGTTAAGATATGAGCTCATAACCTAGAGATGTTTTAGGGTGGCCCCATGATGCAAAGAATGATGTTGTAATGTCACACAGTTAAGAAAAGAGAAAAAGTTTTACATGAGAAGTTATATGCCACTTATATGTTGATGTTTCTTGATGTCATGCTCTATCGATTACTTGCATAATGGATTATCATGCATTCATGCTTTGCTATGTTGCATACACGACATTAAGATTCATTCTAAAATGAACGAACCTTGGATAATTATGTTTAAAACCTAATAATGAACTTTATGCATGATCACCTTTTTACAATAAGCCCAAGGTTCTTGAGGACATTGACGATGTCACCAAAAGAATGCTACAACACTATTAAGGAGGATCCTGTAGTGCAACTGAAACTGTAGTTGTATCTGTAAGGGAGGAAAAGAGATGGGTGAGTTTATCAAAACTAAGTGAATGATTCTTCACTCACAACCTACATGGAACAATATGAATAATATATCAAATATACATGCAGTTGATATAAAACATTTTTATATTTGAATACATATAACTCTATTGAAAATAATAATTCAACTAATTCCATAACAATAACTTGTGGAGAAACAGGGGCTGAACAAAATATATCACTATATTGAGCCAATGGCTAAAACTTATGGGTACCTAACTAGGTCCCATAAATGGATACCACAGTAGGTTCCTTATAGTAACTATGGTTTCTTTGATAGACCACTTGGTAGCAAGGTTAATGATCAATCTTGCAGTCGTTAACTCATCGTTTTGTTTCTCACTAATCATTAGCTAAAAACTAGCATTTTTTCAAATAATTCCTTATTCTTGTTATTCATTCTAAATTGGGGTTCATGCAATTTTTCTAGCTAATAACATAATTCTGAAACATACCCACAACAAATATTGTCCTATATGTTGTTTGAAATAATATTTTCATGATAACTGCAAGTCAATAATTTTCTAAAATTTCTATAATTCCTGAAAGCATTTTTTCTTGGCATAAATCATCCTAGAATTTCATAAATAATTTATATGATACTGGTAAATAGTAGCAGTGACAAAAAATATGGTCATGAGCTTAAACACACTCACTTTTGCAGTCATGAGTGTGCTTACACTAACAACATGACTCTGGGAGTAGGATTGGCACCAACAACTACCAAACAATACAATGAAAACATAAATAATATGACTTTGTCTCAAGAATTGAATTTGGAATGTTTGGGAGGAAGAATGCTGTGAGAAAACCATGCTTAATAATGCCCTAACTCATAAACTAGATACAAAGAAGAAGAAACTAACTAAATTCCATGAAAATCAGTTATCGGAAACTTGGGAAGGAGGAACAATGGAAGGAAAATGCAAGAGATAGGCACAAAGTGTGTTGCCGAAGGCTAGGGTGTTTAACAAGAGCCTGGGGATGAGTTTATATAGTGTTTAGAGGCGTTGTTAATAAAACCATGTCATTTTGACATAGTCTAGTATCAGGCCGAATGCTATAGAGGTTAACACGGGAAAACTGGCCAACTACATACCTGCCTAACTACTATAGTGGTCTATAACTGCTATAATAGCACCAGAAATCCCAAATTCAACACTTTTGTGTTTTCATGCATGTAGGATCTCTCCAACAACACAGGTGGATCCCGCGAGACCTCTAAGGCTCTACTAGACTTATCTAAGGATATGTGGACCTGACACATCATAAGGAATAACAGCAATGTCTACCATGAAAGCAATACAAACCCATGAATAAAGTAGAGTCACACTAGAACAACTCTACAAATATTAGGAGAGTACCCAAACTTGACAACAACTAGGAACAAAAACACCTAATCACACGAGAAAGGAAGAAAAGGGAGAAACTTGGCATAATCCATTATCAAATCCTCACCTTGAAGTTTGGATGAGGTAAGATTGAAGGAGGAAGAAATGAAATAGTAGAAAATGAGCAAGGGAGAGTAGGGTTCACATTTTTAGGTTATATAAATGTGGGTGAGGGGTTTTTATAATGTTGGGACTCACTTAATGAAACTACATCATTTTGAGTGTGTTTGATAACCAGTATAGTATTCCCTCCATAGCCACCACTACTATAGCAATCACCCATGGACCCAACAATGGTATTATTGCACCAACTACCATTATAGTTGTCCCTGACTACTATAGTGGTCACAGGAATGCAAGTTCTGCATTCTTGGGATTTTTCACGCCTCTGGGACCTTCCTAGTAACACGATTTGGTCCTTGGGAACCCAAGGGCTATACTAGACTTATCTTGGGATATGTGGACTTAAGGCATCAGATACACCACCCTTGAAAGAGATTTGGTCCTAAAATCTTAAACAAATGTACTATGAGGTGGACAAAGATACATATACTTGATTTTCATGGTTTCTTTCTTCTTTCAAGTTGATTTTATAGGGAGAAAAGTGCACGAGAATAGGGGTTGAATCGTGCTTCACTTTACTTTTACTCTATTGTACATTGTTGAAATTTTAAACAATATGCTATCAAGCATTTTGCTTAAAGTACACCGGGGATTAAGTTAGGAGCTTCAGAAAGAAGGTTTCTGATATATGACGTGAATAACAGCGCAAATAAACATAATTTTTAGCATATATTGAATTATAAAACAGAGTAGCAAAATAAAATAGATTAAGTAGAAGAAGATTATGGCACAAATATTTTTATATTGGTTCGGTCAATCCTGCCTACATCTAGTATCAACTTTCATTGAGATTCATTAACTTCTTTCTCAATCCAAGAAAGAAAACTGAATAGTCTTTACAGTAACCTTCCCAAGCTCTAACCTATGACCAATAGACAACCCCTACTGTCACAAATTGAGTAGTTTTTCCGAGCCTATCCAAGCGAAACCGAGTAGTTCTTCCTAGTCTCTCCAAGCTAAACCAAGTTGTTCTTCCCCACCTCTCTAAGCTGAACCATGACTAGCAGACAACCCCTATAGCCATGTTGCAAGTAGTTCTTCCCAGCCTCTCCAAGCTGAACTGAGTAGCTCTTCCCAGCTCTCCAAGCTGAATCGTGCTAGTAAACAACCCCTACAACCATATTGCAAGTAGTTTTTCCAACCTCTCCAACCTAAACTATGATAAGTAAAACACCTCTACCATCACGCTTCAAGTAGTTATTCCCAGCCTCTCCAAGCTGAATCGTGATAAGTAGAATGCCTCTACTATCACCTTGTAAGTAGTTCATCCCAACCTCTCCAAGCTAAATTATGATAAGTAGAATGCCTCTACCATCACGTTGCAAGTAGGTTTACTTTACCTTCTCCGAGATATGTCAAACTAATCACTACTAAATCAAGGATACAAAGGTTTTGTATTTGTGTTGCCGCTCAAACTAACCTACACTCAAGTTTTCTTACAAATATACAATGAATAGACCTAAGAAAACTTGAGCAACTCTTTTCAAATATCTCTTCCTAGGAAGAGTATATAAACTATTTAGGAACTAGAAAGAAGATTTTTCATTCCTCAAGGAAATTGATTTCATGAGATGATGAGCATTGCAGGACCTATGCAGGGATTTTCACAGAGTTTTCACTCTTATATTTTCGATCCTCTATCAGCATTTGAGCATAACATCTCCATTTATGGCGGTCTTCCTGTATGACTGTTGCCCTTAATCAGTTCTCCAAGTGACACATGTAGATCATCCATTTGTGTCTTGGAAAAGTAGTCTAGAAGAGTAGGTTGACAGTCTATCACATCTATTGTAGAAGCTATTATATAGTTTGAGGTTTCTGATGTTCCTTCAAAACTACTTTTTCACTTTCTGATCATGGTTTCTGAATTCTTCCTTATAGAAGCTAGTGTGGTTGACCAAATTAGCAGAAGAGATGACATACCAGTTTTGAAATTGGGTTTGACTCGAGATTTGAATTTTAAAATTCAAATTTCCCTTATTTTCCTGTAGTATTCAATGCTCCATAATGAAGAGAGCTTTCTGACGTGCGCTATCAATTCCTTGATGCAAATTTGGTCTTCTAATCTTCAATCTGAGCTTTCTGATGATGAATGAATTGCGATCATGATGATTAAAGGATGTGTAACATGTTGTTATCAGATTTTGCATAATATCTTCATTCTATATGTACTTTTGATGTTTTGTGCTACTTTTTGAAAACTCATCCATTAGTTTCTTGTTCTTGACTTGATTTGCTTCAGTCCGTAACACATGTATACATACTTTACAGAATATAATTTTGACTTCTGTTTGGCTTAATCTCTTAATATGAGATAAATCATGTTTGCAAATGTAAAGTGAAATTATTTTTGCTCCATGTTATGTAATTCAGAAGTACTTGTTATGCTTTGTCAAGAAGCTCAAGGTAAACATTAGTCATTCTTCAAAGTATTTTCTTTAAATTGGCTTTGTTGTCATTCAAAATGTACGCCTCTGATTCTTTCTGAAAGGTTCAGAAGCTTACAGCTTCCTCATTAGAATGGTTCCTCCAGATATATTTCATTGAGGTTACCTCATTCAAGCAAAGATTTTTGATCTACTTATCCACAACACTGGTTCTTCCTTATATGGAAAACTCTCATTAACCTGGACCACTTGCAGTGTGAGCACATAAGACTGATTAGGCATGTATTTCCTGAGTATGTTGATATAAAAAACTTGATAGATAATTGATAAACTAGGAGGTAGTGCCAATCTATAGGCTATTCTCCAACTTTCTCTACAATATCAAAAGGGCTGATATAGCGAAGATTCAACTTTCCTTAGTTTCTGAACATCACCACTCCTTTCATTTAAGATACCTACAGAAACACATGACACCCACCATAAAATCCTAGTCTCATTGTCGGTTATCTGCACGGGATTTCTACCTAAACTAAGCTAACGACAACCATTCTCACTACAAAGAAAAGGTAAATTGTGGCAGTTGAATTAGGACGGTTCCTTGGAACCATCATAATGTACGTGAATTATGGCGATTTTGTCAACCGCCATAATTTTGGTGAAAAAATGGCAGTTGAAAGGTATATAATGGCGGGTGGTGATTTTAGCCTTTTAAAAAAAATTAAAAATTAAAAACAAAAAAAAGAAGAATAAGGTTATGAGGCTTCTCTCCCTTCACACTTCTTATCTTATCTTCTCTCCTAACTGCAGCTGCCTCTGCTCCTTGATGCCTCTGCCCCTGCGCCCCGATGTTGTTGTCTCTGGTCCACGATGCGCCTAGGAGGTTGCCGCTCGCCTCATCAGCGATGCTCCTCCTTCTCCTCTCTACCGAAGTGCCCCAAGCTCGATAACACCACCACCAACAACAACGGTGGTAGTAGCCCTTGATGAGGTTGAGGTCATTAGTGCAACAGTCAACTTGGAGGACGACATACTAGTCAGTTTGTTAGTGGTGGCAGTGGATGATGGCGACAGCAAGAAGGACGTTGACAATGGTAAGGATCTAGTCGGAACCTTCTAGAAGGGGCTCGGTTTCCTGTGGAAGGATGGAGAGCTCGAAGGAGCCATTCAGACCATGGGATTAGAGGAGCTTCTCTGTAACATTGCGAAATGATCATCTTGTGTAGGTATCTGAGCTCTTAGAATCAAGGAAAACCTTGTTTAAGGAATTAAGCAATTTATTTGAAGAGAAACTAATTATGTGAGCTATGAAGCTGACCTTAAAAATTTCAAAGATTGTGCAACTATTTTCACTTTGTGATTGTTGTTATTTTTTGGTTTTCTATGGTAAGGTTATATTATTCTGATCATATGTAGGATTCATAAGGAGCAAGTCAAAAAATGGCAAGAAGAAATCAAAGAATTGTGTGCACTCAATGCCTCAAATGAGGAAGCCAATGCTCTTCTACATAATGCGTAATATCTACTTCACCTCAATCATAATGATAAGTGAAGGTATTCGTCTAATGTCTATGTACATTCATTAACATAATCACTCATGAACATAATCTTTATGTGAAATGGTATGAAATTTGGTTTGGTTTATCTAGTTGTGTGGTTAATATTCTTTTTGGGGTTGTAAAAAACAATGAGGTGATGATAGATTGTCATATGAGAAAGGAGATGCTATCTTTCTATTTTAGGGTGTTATTTGATTATGTTATTGTTTGATAGGTTGATTTCTAAGCTTTTTGCTTTTGTTAGGCAAAGACCTTTGAGCTACTACATTGCATTCCTGGTTATTTGTCTTGTTTTGGTTGTTTCCTCTGATTAAGTTTTGTTTTGCAGGTACTTTTAAGTGTCAATTGATGTGAAAGTTGTGTGATTGGTTAGTGATATTGTGGCGTCGTGCTTATAATTACATTTTTGGGGTTTGAATTTTGGCTTGAAAACAACAATGAGGTGATGGGGGATTATCACTTGAAAAGGGAGATTATGTCTCTAATTTTTTTTTGTATAAGATGTCTCTCTTTTTTGTTGTGTATACCAATAAAAATAATCTATACTTTTCTCTTTTGGGGAAGGGGATTGGCTTCTTAGATCCAGTAATGTTATTGTATTCTATCAAATATCACTCTTTCATTTAAATAGATTAGCTATTTAAATATCACTCTTTCATAATGGTTTCACTTATAGTTACTCTTGGTCTTTCTCAACTTCTAACTAGTGAGCTACCCTTTATTTAATCCATTCTTCATACCCAGGATTTTACCAGTCTTCTTATCACATAACTAAATTACCTGAGGTTTTGTAATTGCCAATAAATAATTTACTTTTGTTTTTTGTGGATCCTCTACAAGTGCATCACTATCTTATGGATCTCATTTAGGTGGTTGGTCAGCAACTAAATTTCGTTGAGAGCATCTCACCAGTTTCCTCACATGGTCAAAAGTCTGATTACATGATGGTTGGCAAGTTTTATACTCTAGGAATATAATATTGAATTCTTCAGGTTTTTCTTTTCTTACGAATACTACACACTGGCAATTTTCTACTATTATTTCAGATAAGAAAGTAAGTTATGCAGCAACTAATAGTGGTTCAGTGGTAGAGATTTGGCAAGCATTCTTTGCTAACCCAGGGGAGTGGTGGGACAATAGGAAAAACAAGGTAAATCTTTAATCTCGTAAAGTCAGAGAAGATGCACATTAGCACAAAGTAATAGTACCCTTGTAGGTGTATTAAGTGATTGTTTAAAGTATAGTGTGGCCATTGGTTATTGCTAGTTTTTGGAGCTACTTCTCCCTAACACCTATACGACATCAGCTGTACTGTCACTACAAAAAACCTTTGCTTCTTTTGAACTTGATTATGTGAAGATTTAATTTCTAAATGTGGCTTCAATTTTTCATTTTCATGTTGACTTTATTCATTGCATGGAAAATTTGCTAGCGTTGTAGTGCCTAATGGTGCCTTAACTGGTAAACAATAATTTTTTCCTTTGAGAAAATGAATGAACTCTATTGTGTAACGTTGTGATATGAAATGCAGTTACTGAGATGCTTGCATGACAGTCTATAACATGCCTGTCACTTAACCAATTTGAAGTTGTCATCGCATAGCAAATGTGTAACTAGATAGTCTATAAGATGCCTATTACTTTACTTATATTGGTTAAAATAAACTAAGGATACTAAGTTTAAAGTTTCACTAATTCACTTAATTAACTTCGTTTTTGCCATTTATGTAATCCTCAATTTTTCATGTTGACATTGGCTTTTATCTAATTCAAATTTTTGTCTTTCATGTAATCAATTAATTATCATTTATACCAGTGCTCCCCACAAGCTGTGGAGAACTTGTGTTAGAGTCCCAATGCTCTTAGAACTCCAAGTACGGCTAGTGCACAAGCAAGGACCTTGATGACATTTGCTACACTAAATCCGAGGCTTTGAGGTTGCTCCACCAGGTTTTCTCTTGTGCCTTGATCCTCTAAGATCTCTTCTCTCTTTTTTGTTTATTTTTAAATCTGTGATATCCTTGATTTGTAGTTTGTGGGGGGTGCTCTCTTTTGTTTTGGTTCTATTCTAAAAAAAATTAACCTTATCTCGATTTGTATGAGTTGGTAGATGGTGTTTTGTTGTTTTATTTTATATTTGGTTGTTCCTTTTGCTGTTGTTTATTGGTTTAGTCCATGCTTTGCGTCGATTTTGGAACATGATGAAGGACAGTTGTAGATAGAATGGAAACCACTACATTTTGATTTTTTTTTTTCAAATTTTTTATTTGTGTCATTTGGTTGCTTTTTGTTCTGACTTAAGTCATTGTGTATCTCATTCTTCAAATGGGAGCGTGGTGTATGCTGCTTGTTACTAATATTTTGGGCTTTGCTGTTTATCAACAGGAAACTATTCTCCTTATTTTATGAGAGGAATACTCAAAAACATGGAAGATGTGTAGAAGCTTCCTGAGGAAGATTTTCCCTTTAAGAAGTAGGTATAGTTATATTTAAGAACATTTTTAATTTTTGTTGCCAAGTTGTATTAATGTAGAGCTCAAAATCTTATACAATGAGCTTGTATACCTTCTGTTTTCCTAGCCAGACCTATCTGTCTTAATTTTTGGTTAGTTTTTCTTCTAAGATTAGCTGATCGAGAAAAAGCTAGACAACTTCTGTATTCTATTGTGCTCGTGAAGGTTTGATCAAAATTAGGTTGCTTTTAGCAATTCTATTTTTTTTTGTAGATGACAAATCTGTCTTTTGCCTATGCAATAAGGGCTTACTTAGAACTCAATTTTTTTTTTTTTTTTTCTGAATGCAAACATGAAGCTAAGGTATCTTTATGTATTTTAGTTATGTGATTTAGCTTAATTTGAAACTTGATCTCTACTTAATTCTTTTACTTTATCTTACTAGATTAATATGAAGCCGAAGTTGGTTTTATTAAATTGTGTCCTATTATTATTAAAAGAAAGGAATTTTCTTTTTTTTTTTATCAATTGAAATGCAAATTATGGCAGTTTCAAACTGCCATTATAAATCTTTTTCTAAAAAAATTTCATTGCAAATTATGGCAGTTCAAACCGCCATTATTAATTTTTAAAAAAAATTTCGCTGCAAATTATGGCGGTTCAAACCACTGTTATTAATATTCTTTTTTAAAATTTGGTTGAAAATTGCAGCAGTTCTTAATTGCCATAATTAACAATGTACGTTTTAATTTGATAAAAAATTATGGCGGTTTCAAACCGCCATAATGAAACTGCCGTAACTAACAAGTGAATTGTGGCGGTTAAAAAGAAACCACTGTAATTAACCAAATGGCATTGGTAATTACGACGGTCTTCGAAACCGCCATTACTGCAAAAAATGGTGGTTAAAAACTGCTTTAATTTGCAAAATGAACCGCCATAATTTACCTTTTTTTTTGTAGTCTCTCATCAGTTGAACCTTTTCTAAGGTTTCCTGAACTAGGTCTCAGCCTATAGGCTCAAACCATCCAATGGAGATTTATAGTGCCTCCTATACAATGCTCCAAAGAATGCCACCTAAATATTTGCATGGAAACTGTTATTGTATGAGAACTCTATCAGTGGCAAGTGGTCACACTAACTCCCATCGAAATCCAAAACACAAGCTCTAAGCATGCCCTCTAGGGTCTAAATCATTCTATCTGATTAGCCATATGTTTGTGGATGAAAAGCAATGGTCAAGTGCACACGCATCCCCAGAGCTTGTTGAAATACTCTCCAAAACTGCGAAGCGAACTAGGACCCTCGATCTAATATGATGGACACTAGCACACTATGAAGTTTGACAATCTCATCAATGTACAACTTGGCATACTGCTTTGCAGTGAAGCTAGTCTTTACAAGTAGGAAGTACACTAACTTGGTTATTCTATCCATTATCACCCAAATGGAATCAAAGCCCTTGGTGGCCGAGGTAACTCGACTACTAAATCCATGGTTATCCTCTCCCATTTCTATTTTGGAATCTTTATCTGCTGTAGCAACCCTACAGGCCTTTGATACTTAGCCTTGATTTACTGACACATCAGACACCATCACAAGAAGTCACCAACATCTCTCTTCATGCCTTACCACAGAAACATCTGGGTCTTGATACATCTTAGCTAAACCTGGATGAACTGGGTACGCTATGCTATGGGACTCTACCATTAATTTCCTTTTCAAATCACCCATATCGGCCATGTACAAGTGATCCCTAATGCAACACACCCTTTATGTTAACCAAGAACTCTAAATTCTCCCCCTTGAAAACATCCTCCATTAACTTTACAACTCGGGATATCTTCCCTATTTTGCCGTGATCTACTCTACCATGGTTAACTGAGTCCTGAAATGAACCAAGAAAACTCCCTTATTGCTCAAACCAAACTAAACTCCCTTAGTTTTCAACTTATGGATATCCTCCACTAGCAATGTGGGCGAAACTAGCCATAGACTTCCTACTTAAAGAATTTGCTACAACATTAACCTTGCGTGGATGATAGGGAATCATGCAATCATAATACTTTAACAAGTCTAGCCACTGGCACTACCTAAGATTTAGATCCTTCTGTTGGAAGATGTACTTCAAGCTCTTGTGGTTGATGAAGATTTTATAAGTTTCTCAATACAGATAATGTCTCCAAATCTTCAAGGAAAAAACCACTAATGTCATCTCTAGATCATGAGTTAGGTAGTTCTGCTCATGTCTCTTGAGCTGTCTAGATGCATAAGCCACAACTGGCTATGTTGTATAAGGATACTGCTAAGTCTAACTTTCATGGCATCACAAAATACTGAAAATTGCTTGTCCCTTAAGGTAACACCATCATTGGAGCTATGGTCAAATAGGTCTAGAGCTTCTGGAAACTCTCTTCACATGCATCTAACACTAGAACTTAATATTCTTCTATGTTAATCTTGTCAATACATTGCAAGTGGTAAGGCCTAAAATGTAATGTCTTTTGGTTCTTGACAAATTAACAAAAAAGAATTTGAACAATCAAAACTAGAATGCAACACAACGTATTACAATGATGCAACCCAGATCATCTTTCAAGGAAGTAGTGTTAGATAGTTAAGGTTAGGGATTTGATTGCATTCAAAAGTAAAAGCTAAGAATTGAAGATTGATTCAAATATTGAAATAAAACTAGCATAGGAAGTTCTCAAAACTCATGGGGAATCTATCATTAACGCAAAAGACTTATCAAATACAAGTTATGTGCTAAATTGAATTATTAGAGGAGCCTCAACTAACAACTCCACAATTAAGCCTACAAACTTATAGGATAACAATCAACACAAATTAACCAAGATATTGAATCCATGCAAACCATTAACCCACTTGCATGTTGCCAGATTGAACTCAATTATACTCTTCAACCCTTAAGAAAATTAATTCCATACAAATATAGCATTTAATATTAATCACACAACTCATTGAATATTAACAATCAATATCATTCATCAAGAAATTAAAAGACAAGTAGACAAAGGATTGAAAAAACATAACATGTATTAATATTAAAAGCAATGAATGAGTTGGAGTTTCAAAATTACGACCATGGCCACTTGAGTTCCTTACACTAGATAAGGTTTACTCCATAATAGCCATGGAGGATTTCAAGCTTGATTTTTGCATAAAAATAAAAATGAAAAATAGGACTTGAGAAGGAAAAGAAAACCTAAGAGATAAATCAAAACCTAATAGAAAGCTACCCTATAGAGTGTATGTTCTAAACCTAGTTAACTTTCCTAATATGGGTAAGAGTCTCTAGCTCAATTGTTTGCCTTGAAATTACCAAAAATGGGCCCAAAATAGTCATCAAGTGTCAGCCCAATTCTAACAGGAAAATGCATGCTTGCCATGGTGAAGTGGCATTTGCCACAGTGAGAGTTTCTGTGCATAGAAAATTTGGCATATGCTAGAAGGCTCGTCATGAGGAGTACTCACTTTTGTAGGTCCCTTACCATGGCAAGGGATCTTCTCCCTAAGGCAAAGGTTTCTAATCTAGCTTCCATTGCTTCCTTCACCTGCTTCATCCTAGAGCTTCTATGCACCAAATTGTAACCTTACAAAACAAAGATGCCTTATTTAGAGATCCAATCATTCAAAGTGAACTAAAAATTCATTTAAGCATGATTTAGGGTGCAACCAGGTAAAAATTCCTATTTAAGCTCAAAAGAGGCTTTAAGAGTATTCATGCAATTCAACCAAATATATATATATAAAACAAGGGGTGCTCAACAAGGAAACATGTATTTACTGACCTCACCACCAAATATGCAAAAAGAAAAAGCTAATCTAATTATGAAAGGGGACAAGAGAGTTAAAACAAAATAAATAGAGTTGAGAGCATAAATCCACCCTAATCAAGAGTAACAAAAGTATTTACAACTCTAAAGCATTCTTGATCAAGCAACAAATTAACAAGCAAGACAAAAATTAGCTCGACACTTATGAACTAACTTATGGACCTCATAGGAGTTGTGTATGCACTCTAACACTCAAAATGTTTAAAGTGCAAATTGTGAATGCTTACTCCTCAATTAGCCAGCATTCCATAGGCTCGTTCTTCATGTCAATCACCACTAATCAAAAGCATGGTCATACAAGAATCCAGAGGGCTTAAATAGGTTATAATAGGGCCAAGATCAAGGTAGAGAATTAGTTTGGACAAAGTGAGTTCATTTAAGTCTTGAAAAATCAATGGCATGCACACAATCTCAAATATAGAGCCTAATAATCAATGTCATGTCCACAACTAATAAGTCCCTTAAACCCAAACCTTGATCCACACAATTATCAAAAGAGAACAAGGTGCACATCATAACCAAATACCTTTTCTACTATTCACCTTCTTCTTTTTTTTTTGAAGAAACACCTATATGAATATATGTATATACTTACAAGAATTCAAGAATTTGCATCGAACAAATTATACACACATACACACACACACACACATATAAAACATAGATTTTAAAAAGAAGAAATATTTACAACCGCAAAATCACAATTTGACATTTGGTCACTAACACACAAATCCACAAAAACGTCTATCTCTACTCCCTCCAAGATTATGGAACTCCCCCACACTTAAGATTATGCACATAAGCAACATGACCAAAGTTTCCTCAAGCCTTAATTAGGTTATCCATTGTTTTTTACCAAGGCTTTCAATGAGTTAATTAAGTGAACATGAATAATAGGCTCAAAATGGTTGACAAGGGAAAATTGCATGTCAGGTAGGCTAAAATGCTAATAGCACAAATGAAATGCCTTAATCATATTCATGCATGCAATGCAATGACAAAGATTTGATCAAGAATTGAACAAGTTCTAGAATTGTAAAGCCAAAAGAGGAGAAATACATAGAACAGTAAAAATGATCCTGAAATTGGATCAATTATCATTTAAGTTCCAAAGTTGTTAAGGTATACCTATCCACAGATCAATTCACAGCCATCAATCTCAATTTTCATCATTCTAGTCAAGTAAAACAAACTCAACTCAAGAATTGCTATAGAAGTTATATGAACCAAGCTCATATCAAAGTAGATTATCTAGCCAACAACTTCAAGATAAAAGAATCCAAGACAAGAAAACTAAACAACCTATCAATATTAAAGAGAAACTACGTAGTTTTAAATCACAAACCAACATGAACGTCACTTGAATCCTAACAAATGCATTGAACAAAAGCTACAACTAACAAGAGTTAATAACCAAGTAAAATAAAAAAATAGTAAATAAAATGAGTCTAGGAAAAAGAGAAAAAGAATAAACACTAATAGGTTTTCTCACTCATACCCTTACCAAAAACCATGTAATGCCCTCATTGTATCACATCCATGCTCTAGCACACAAAATCGAAGGTTAGAATGAGAACTCAAGAACTAATCTGACTCCTTGCACTCCTTGCACTCCTCGACCTCCTCCATCTCATCATCCTTATCACCATTTCCATCATCATCACCATCGTCATCAGCAGCAACAGTAACAACACCCACACTATCATCCTAAGAGTATACTGTGAACTCTTGACTAGGCTGGGGAAGGAAGAGGCTAGTATGGCCATGATAGTAAACTAACATCATGTTGATGTTGTCAAAAATGACGACATAAGAAGATGTAGTGCCAATTCGTTCTTGGAGGCTACCATCTCATCCATGATCTTCTGCTCGAATCCTACTATGTGAGATAGCATATGCTACTCTAAAGCTGAAGATTGAGCATACAAAAGAGGAAGTGATGAAAAGAAAAAAAAATCTACTTGTTGTGCAGAAGGCCTTGGAGCATTGGTTTTTTTCTTCTTTTTGACACTCTTTCTACGACTGGGTGACCGGGCATTGATAATGAGTAGAGGAGGAAGGCCCACCTCATCGCCTAGGCAAGTAAAGACACCATGGTGCTGGATGATAAAGGTGATAAGGGAAAGAAATGATAGGCCCTTGCACCAGTGGTGCACCTTTGACATATGGTGATAAATGAATCAAACTAGGTCAATTGTCCTCCCAGTCACCAAGTAGTAGAGCATCAGACACTGGGGACAACAAGATTAACAAACATAAATTGATTTATTATTAATATGTGGTATATTATATTAAGACAAAACTTTAAGGACAATATTTTGAACAACATGCCCTAATCTTTGATCCTATAAATTGAAATCAATAACAGTAGAATTATTACAATGAATAGCAACAAAACTAGGGAAAAAACCAATACCAATATTTTCAAAGGAATATAAACCGTCTTTAATGCATCCTTGGAGAACAATTTCAATGGTTTCCTATGATTTAACACAATAGAAATCAGGGTAAAACTCAAAATAGAACTTTGAAACACTCATTAAAATTTTCTTCATATCAGGCACACGCACGATATTATGTAACTTGAATGTAGAAATGGTTATAGAAGAAGTAAGAATAGGATGCCATAAGTGCTGAATACTCATACCTTAACCAGCATTAACATGTACCAATTTTGAATATTTATAATCTGAGCATGTCAACAAGTTTTCTTGCACATGATTAAGATAATTGGAGGCCTCAGAATTCGGGTACCATGTTGGATCTAAGATGTTGTAAGGGGTTGCAAGATAGGCTTTTGGAGTTGAATTAGAGCTAGTATTGTGAAAGGTTATATGAGGTAGATGATGTTCATTATTTGGCCTATATTAGGGCTTGAGAAATTGGGATCAAAGCAATGGAAACATTGCCATACCACATGCCCGATCTTGCTACAAAGTTGGCATTGAGGCCTATTGTTTAATTACAAAGAGCTGCTATCTCCACCTTGATGAAATCTTTACCTACCTTTTCTTTTACTAAAATTGAATCTCCCACCATTTTCATTGAAAAAAATATTTGAAAAGTTTGATTAACCAAGATGACCTTTACATCTTTGAAACTTTCTTGTCTTCTTAGGCAAGCAATTGGGCTTCAATTTCGTAATTGTGTAAGAATTTGATCTTGAAAAAGTGGTCGTAATGAATGCAATACACTTAACATTTAACTCATCTAATATGACTTCTATATGCTCTTAATGCTCAAAGGAGAGCTAACAACTGCTAATGTGTTTGCTAACTCCTTAATTTTTAACACACAGGCTGATGCACATTCTTGCTTTTGAAGTTCTTAAATTAGGCCTTGAGTTGCTTTACCTTAGCACTCACGTGTGATGCAAAGTAACTTTCAATCTTGCTCCAAAATTTGATGAACATAGTCTCAACTGACAACTCTAGTGGCAACAGCTTCTCCCATGGATGATAGTAGGCAAGTGACCAGATATTAATGTTGATATTCCTAATCTTGGAAGGCTTGACTGTCCTTTTCTTCTTCTTCATCTTTATGTGAGTTGAATCTTTTTAGCACCTTTTCACTTGATAGGTAGTGTAGTAATTTACAAGCCTTTATAGCTGAGTAGGTTTGATACCTTCATGTATTGAACTTCCAATATTCTAACTTGAATGACACTAGGTTTGAAAATGTTCTCAACATGAAAATAGGTCACAACAGCAGAAGGGATGAGATAGTCCTAATTGGTTTTCATGGTTCATGTATAGCTCTAATACCAAGGAAGATATCATAGCAAAGTAAAGACAAAAGTATAAACAAAAAAGACGTAACCTTAAGAGCCCTAGAGCAGAATTACTAAATATGCAAGAATTTGATTATTGATAATTTCTCAATACATAAGTTCACATACACACACACACACACACGCAAAGTTGTACTAATGCTTTGATATAGAATGAATGGCTACTATCAGTAACAGACTCTTTAACTAACAACTACTTATGTTCCTGTATGCATGTGATATGCTAAACCTACAATTGAATTACCCTTTTCACAACGACAAAGAAAAATACTTAATGGTATGAAGAAAATTTGTACAATGACGCACAAAAGTTAAATATAACTACTCATTTTGCACTTTGATGGATGCCATTTTTTTCTTAATCCTCAAATTTAGGTGTAACTACATGTTGATTGGTTGATTTATGTTTCATTACACAAGTATGAAAATGATTTTCTATTGTATAGTATTGCTAAAACAACAAATTTGAGTCATGGTTCTGGTTACAAAATTTAAAACTATGCATATATGTAAAATATCATCATTTTCATCTGAATGCACTATAAGTATGTACTTACTTGAAACATATTCTAACATATTCATATGAGGGTGAGCATTTCCTTCTTTGTTCTAGCCTTTCTTAGCACATATGTGAGACCTATATGGGAATCCAATATTCAAGTTAGTGTTTAATTGATTATGGATATCAAAAGGTTGAATGGAATACCTAGTATGGAGGAAACATTGTATTTAAAATGGAGAGAGAAAACCAAATGTTACTAATTAAGCTATAATAAACTAATAACCCAATTCATATTATCTCGAATCATTTTAAAAAAAAATAAGGGATATTTGAGCTTAATTTTCAAGTGTCTTCTTTCCAATTTCAATAATTGACTTATTATTTATAATGTTCGACTTGAGATCTTCTTGATGGTTACAACCTGTGGGTATTGGGTGATCTATAGGCCTAACAAAACAATTTAGGCTATTCTCCCAAAACTTGGTTAGATCTTGAGGATGATAGGCAAATCTTATGTAATGTAAGCTTGCAATAGTTACTTAGGTATAACCTTTCATTTCCAAGTTGGCATTTGTTGGTAAACTATACGTACACATGAGACACTCACCAAGTTGTTCGGTCTATATTGCATCACATACACGTTAGGTTTTGCATCGTACTTTCATCGTTTGATTTTATTAACAAAGTCCAAATAAATTGATCGAATCACTAGTCAAGAGTAATATTTATTTGATGAGAAGTATGACAAGCCGTTGAATGGAATAAACCATTTTAAAGGCAAAGAAGCTACGCACTTTTCCTCCTCACTTCTTCTTGCTTCACTCTTCTTTTGCAAAAGTTCTTTAAATCCCTCAAATGTTCTCTATTATCTCTTGTGGCTCACTTTATTCTATCAAGCCTTTATCAAAAACATTGTTCATTTCCTTCAAATAAGTTTCTATCGTATTCAATCACTTATTGACTTTGTTCATGAAATATGAACCCTCGAGTAGAGGATTCTTCAAAGTCCAAATTTGTCATTGCAACTTAGGTTTGTTAGTCTGCGTCTTATTTCTTAGGTTTGTTAGTCTGCGTCTTATTTCCTAAGTATCCATGACTAAGGAATAAAAGAACTATTGGTAAGAAAAATAAGAAAAGAAAAAGGCCTACAAACATTTAGCCTCTAAGGAACATTAGTACGTCCATTCATATATATATTTAAAAAAGTGTTTTAGCTTAAGTATGAAATCGGCTATCTTTAAATGTCTTCTTGCTCTCCTAAAATCAACTACTTCCTTTTAGGAATTATAAGTTAGACCTTACCTTTATCTATGCATATGAATATTTTTTTAAAAAAAATTAGGCATTAGGCTCCTTTACACTCATTTTGAATGTGCATGCATTAATCAAGTTCATATTTCCCAATCCAATTGCATTTGAACAATTGAGCAATCATTTGAGCTCTCAAAAATCTTATGGTATTCTTAGGAGAGGCCATTATTGTTTTTTTTTTTTTTCACATAGTTGTAGGCTAAAGGGTCTAGAAATAAATGCCAATATGTATGATCGAGTGGTCGTCATTGAAACAAAGTTATAGCTTGATACACTAGTTTTACAAATGTTCTATGGACCAATTTTCAAACTAAAATCTCCCCAAGCTGACTTCCACTTCTGCTTAGGAAAATTCAAACTTGAGAAGTTAATTTCCTTTACATTGGCATCTTGAACCAAGACAACCTTTTCACATAGACTACCATAAACCTTTTGTTGAAGACCGATATTTGATATACTACTTAGATAAATTAGACTCCTCCAAGTATGTTTCTTGTTCTACTCTTTTTGTTATCAAATTCTATTAAGGCTTAGGTGCTTAAGCACGTTAGTAAACTTCATTAACCTTCTTTTTTCTGTTTTGGAATTATATATTTCTTATTTTAGTTATCGAGTTGATCGTATATTTTTCAAGGGATATGGCTACTAAGCTTTCTCACCAAGGACTTTTAAGTCACCTTTGCTTAGAAGAAGAGAAATATTATCATTGTTGTTAGAAATGCCATTAGAGTTGCTCTACTATAAATGGTGGTGGAGAGCTTAACAATGATCTCATAACCTCAACCCCCAGTGCAAGAGGAAAATGACAACTAAGAAAGAATCTCAGAGGGGGATTCCATGAAGATAAAGTTACAAATATGCTATTAGAGCTTCTAGTTAGAAATGGTTAGACACAATGATATTAACAGGCTTCTGAAGCTTCATGGGTCTATTAATGCTATAGAGCATTGAGCTTCCTTTTCCTCAATTTTTTGATGACCACCTCTATAACAGTGTGGACATGAGCTTGGCAAGAAGAGTTAGCTTGGCCAAATTCAACTAATTAGTAAAGATTTAAATTCTTTATCTTTACACTATAGCTCAGTATATGGAGTGAGTCTAGCACCTTTGAATTGAAGAAATACAAACTAAGAAAAGAGCAATGCTCTGAGTTTGATCATCTAAAATTTTCCTATAACAAAGAGATTATGGATTTAGATATAATATAAGAAGATGAAGCATGCCAAAGCATAGTTCATTTCAAAGGACAAATTAAAGGCTAAGCACAAAAAGCTCTCTGACAAAATTCAATGCCTTAAGTGAAATATGAAATTGGAAGAGGAGCTTTGCAGTGTGGGTTTTAGAACCCTAGATCAAGTCTGACATCTTTTTCTAAATGTGGGCTTATTGTCTAGTGACTTATTCAAGGTGATTAAGGGTGACTATTTAGTAGTCAATATTCCAAAAAGATGAGCCCTGAATGATTGTATTTGACTTATTTAATTTACTATTTGTTATTTTCTTTAAACTCTAGTCCTTCTACATGTTTATTAGGTTATACAATAATTTTACAATTATTTGAGAAAAATAACGGATATGGGTGGGTGCAAGTTTTAATTTTAATACCTGTAGGTAGGGGAAGGGAGAGTTGGGACTAGTATTAAGTAGGCTAAATTGTTGATCCCTTCATGCCAAGGGATAAACTAAAGATGTTGATGTTATCACCTCTCTTGTGAATGAGATTGCAATAATACTCATAAAATTTAATGATGGCAATTTCTGCCTGGCTCTATGGGTAACCACCCCTACATAACCCGATCAAGTTAGGTTGGGTTTTAATTTCGCCCTACAGTAAGGTGTGTTTTGTGTGTAAGACGGGTTAAGGATGATGAACCTACATTATGGTCCTTCATTTATTGAATAAATATTTATCATTGTTGTGCTTTAAATGATTGTGTTTGACTTATTTGATTTCTTATTTGTTATTTTCTTGAAACTCTAGTCCTTCCATATATTTATTAGATTTTACAATAATCTTACATGTATTTGAAAAAAAAAAAAGCAGATATAAATGGGTGCGAGTTTTGATTTTAAAACCCTACAGGTAGGGGAAAGGCAAGTTTGGACTAGTATTAATAAGGTATGGGGCAGGGTTAGGTTAAGGTAAAGCTCACCTCAACCCAACTGATTGTCATCCTTACTAAAACTTGAGGATTCCTATTATATGTCTTAGTTTTTCTTTTTCTTATCAAATAATTTATGTAAACATTATCTAAACAAAATAATGTTATATTTCCTTTGTTGAAGAAGTAAAACCTGATGACCTTGGACCACTGGATCTATATGTAGGTAGAAAAGTGCACGAGATGAGGGGTTGAATTGTGCTTCACTCTTTCCCTCTTCTTTAGCTTTTGAAAAACTTAAACACAATATTGTCAAGCTGGGAGCTTGAAGTACAATGGAAACAACATCAATTACTTCAGAAAGGTACTTTCTGAGCTACAATAATTATGATAAATACGCATTAAAAAAAGTTATTCAGTAGACACAGATTAAGTCGCACAAATAAAGATTATAAAGGAGTTAAGGGATAAGAAGATACTATACAAGTAATTTTATAATAGTTTGGCCAACCTACCTATATCTAGTTCTCAACAACTGTTGAGTTCCAGTAAACCTTTCTCAACTTGAGAAAGAAACATTATAGTCTTTGCAAGCCTTCTCAAACTCTTACCTGTGACCAGTAGCAACCTCTATTGTCACAAACCAAGTAGTCTTTCACCAGCTTCTCTAAGCTGAACCAATAACTAGCAAGTATACTATGTTGTCACAACTTGAGTAGTCTTTAACCAGCCTCTCCAAGCTAAACCGTGACCAGTAGCAACCTCTACTATTGCATTGCAAGTAGTCTTTGACTAGCCTCTCTAAGCTAACTCACATCAATCAGTACTAGATCAAGGATACAAAGGTTCATGTTTGAGTTTGCAACTTAGTAAAGACTAGAGTATCATGGCTCTAACTCCAACAAATTAACAAACTTATTTAAAACTGAATTGCAATAAAAACATAGTATAACAGTGTTCAACTCAAGTCGTCTTCTAACGATATTGGTGACTAATAGACTATGCAAAATAGGCAAGGGGAGGGGTTTGAAATAGTATTAACATAAATCAAATGAGTAAAAATTTAAATAGAATAAAGGCACTAGCACAAGGATTCATGTAAATTGTTTAATCAAACAAAGGCCTAGGATCTATATATCATTGACACACATAATTTATCAAACGCATAGGGGTGACTCTTCATGTTAATTATTTAGTCAAACAAATTACCAAACTAACTTAGCAAATCACACAATCATGCAACTAACTAAGTATTAGCTAACATACACACTTGAATTATCAAGATCTCAAACATCACATGCAAGCCTAATTGTCAATCAAGAATTAATCTTAATTTCCTATGTCAACCAAGCATTCATCAATCAATCAACCGATTTATGCTCAATTAACTTCCTTAATTATGTATTCAATCCATAATCATGAATTAGAATACACAATCAAGGTTCATTTCAACCATGTGCCCAACCATAAAACCTATCCCACAATCATGTTCAAGGAGATATAATCAAGCTTACTCAATTAAAGAACCTGGTTTATAATCTTACAACCAAGTTTCTAAACTACTATTAGCATACTCATGAACCCACAAATCATAATTCATTAATCAATCAATGTAAATACAAAAGTGATGGAAGAAATGTAAAGAGAATAGGAAATAAGAAACCAAACCATATATTGATTGAATTAGGTAATGTCTCAAGACAAATCTTTGAACCATGGAAAATCCTAGGTGCTAGTTACAAGACTATTCCTCCATCAATGGAGATTACAACCAACTAAAATAAAAAAATAAACTATACCTAAGAGAGAAGAAGAGATCATAAGAATAGAGAATGGGTGAAAAGGAAAAGGATGGAGGAGAAACGGTGAGGAAAAAGGAGAGGAATGGAGGAAAAATCCTAAAACTAGACTAACCTAGCCTAATTTGAGCTAAAGAGTTGTGTGTCTCTATTCTATGGGATTGAGGATGATTTAAAGACCCAAAAACTCATTAAAACAAATACAGAACTGTCATAAATCTTCACATACTTGTTGTTGCGACTTTGGCTCCCTACAGTAAGCCTATCTGAACTAGAAAGTTGGAATGGCAGCACTAGGGGTCATTGCAGTGACCTAGGCTCACTGCAGTGAGTTTGATTAAGTTTTGACCCTAGAATGACTGAATTAGGTCTTTGTGTCTCATTAAAGTTGTAGATCTTTTTCTTCTATTCAAAATGGACACATTATTTGCCTAATTTGGACTTTGGATGAAAGAGATACTTCCTGATTATTAAAGCATACCTAGCCTGGAAATTCAGCACCTCAAGTCTGACATTTGGGCTTACTTTGACTAGTTAGAATTTTGATCCAGCTTTGAGCTCTTCATGAACGTTGTAGATAATCCTCTTAGCTTTCATATAAGTTAAAGAGCATAAGTTTTAGATGTTTACAACTCCAGTTAAGCAAAAAATACAGAATAGTGCTAGAAGTGCAATTATGCAGAAAATTCTCATTAATGCTCAAATCAATGTCCAAACTCAAACATAATACAAATGTATACAATTAAGAATAAAAGAAAGCTAGGACACTAAGAATAGGATACAAAATATGTATAGAAATGTATACTTATCACAACTTAAACTAACCTATATTCAAGTTTCCATAAGATATATAATAATAGACATAGGAAAAACTTAAATAACTTTTTTCTAACAAATCTTCCTAGGAAGAAAGTATGATCTATCAAGAATATAGAAAGAATATTTTTACGGATAAGTAACTAATTACAATATGTAATGAACTTTAAAAGAAGATGAGGAGAAATTTTCTCAGTGTTTTAGCACTTATGCAATATCAAGATCTTGTCTTTTGAAAGCACATCATCTCTATTTATAGATGGTCTTCATTTATGACCATTGCCCTTGATCAGTTTTCTAAGTGACAGGTGTTGATCATTTGTTTGTGTCTTGAAAAGTAGTCTAGATGAGTAGCTCTTTTTTGTCAGAATTGTTGCATAAGTCATTATGAAATGGAGGTTTCTGAGGTCACCTTCAGAAACTACTTTTTACTTTTTAAACAAGGTTTCTGAACTCTTTCTTCTAGAAGTTAGGATAGTTGACCAAGTTGGCAGAAAAGATGACACGTCAGTTTATAATTGGGTTTGACTTTAAATTTGAAATTCAAATTTTCCTCCATTTCCTATGGCATGCACCGTTTTTGAAATGCGGTATCAGTTCATTGGTGAAAAATAATCTTCCAGTCTTCAATAAAAACATGTATATGATGAATTAATTGCAATGATGACGATTGAAGGTTGTAGAACATTCTTGCTTCAGAGTCGGTTTGACGTCTTTAGTTTAAATGCACTTTTTGAAGTCACATTTTACTTTCTGAAGTTCTGACCCTTGGTTTCTTGAATACGATGATTTTCTTCAATTTGTTAAGCATGTATACGTCCTTTGCACGGTATAATTTTCACTTCTATTAAGTTCCTATATCTTTTATACGAGATAAAACATTTTTACACATGTAAAGTGAAATTATTTATATTTCAAAGCTTGAAGAACCTGTTTCCTATATCAGGAAACTCAAGGGAAAATATTAGTTATATTATCACTCAAAACATATTCCATTGACAATTTTTTGAAGGTTTCTAGAGCTAGCACTATGGTGGTTGACTTTGTATTTGTGAGAATATCATAAAATAGTGAAAATCAACTTTTTAAATATTTGAAAATTGAAATTAGTTATTATACATTTCTGTTGTGACAATGTTTGTGAAGTTAAAATTCTTGCTCCATCTCATTCGACAACAAGAAACCCTCCACGAAGCAAGAATTTGAACAACATTTGTTAGGCAGGGATAGATTCATGTTCAATAAACAAAAATTTTGAAATATTTTAATAGTTATATAGGTGTACATAGCTCCTAATATCTTCTTAAATTTTACTTCACATTAACTTTAGATGAGATAAAATCACAAGGTACACTCCAATCCATTTTTTTTATTATACTTATGTAATACATTTTCTACTATAACCAAAATTTTATGGATCCATCACTATTGTTGGGTGCTAAAATTGTATGAATTCAATAGTAGACTAACGTTTGATAAGAAGAATGTGAACCAGGGCCTTAATGAGATGAACTATTGTCACGACTCGACTTGGGCACGTGATCGGCACGTGAGAAATTCCCATCCCACGTAAGCCTTATGACCTGGGTTCCTGTATATGCACAGTATATTCCAAAATAATTTAACCATAAAATCTTTTCTACATACAAATTCCTTGCCTTGAAAGCATATATCTATTATTCTTTCATAGGACATCAAGAAGTAATGCATGAAATCATAATAAGAATAATAACATTCAAATACCTTACATATTTAAATAAACATATGGATATATATATATATATACTAGTCATCCTTTTTCCAATTCCAATACAATTTCCTCCATTCATTTTCATATCTGAAACCATATTAGCTTATCATGTAGTAACTACTAAAGAAACAATACTCTCTAATTCCATTATGTTTTGTGAGTGCTCAGTTTCTCGTGAATGACGTCCCTCGTGGACTAAGTTTAATGGTTTCTCTGAATGAATTGTCCCTCGTGGACTAAGTTTCATGGTTTCTCTTAACACATTGCCTCTCGTGGGCCCTTTCTATTCTCTTGTGAGCTCTGAATCTAACAATCTGACTTTAGCATAACTATGGTTATGAAATCATGCCCAAGGGATCACCAATTTGAAGGCATTGTGATTTCAAAAGCCATAGAATATGTAGCTGGCAGTTATTATGAGTATACAACTCTAACAATCTGACTTTAGCATAACCATGGCTATGAAATCACACCTAAAGGATTACCCTTTTACGGACATTTGTGATTTCATATATTCTCAAAATATGTATCCGTCAACTGTTTTGAATTCATGAAGATCCAAGCTCTAAAATCATTTTTGTGTCTGAGTTTCTAAATCAATTCTCAACAACATTCTTTCATAAGCTTGAAAATTGTAAAATCATAATAACATTTCTCAAAAGCTCAAGGTTCTCTACCAATCACTTGCATAAACCATATTCAACATGAAATAAGCATTTTAACAATCATAAATTTCTAATAATCACAATTAAAACCAACTTTAATCAGAATTATATTATCAACAATGGTCCCATGAGTTTTCTAAAACATAGTTCATGCTATTCAGAAAACCACAATTCCATAAATCAATATAGGCCTCAAATCTTATACAGTAATATCTAAAAATCATACTTTAACCCATAGTTTCATGAAAATAATTCTAATGCAGAACATAGAGATAACAAGTGCGAACCCACTCACCTGAAGGGGTAGGATACATAGACACAACACCAACAGGACTCTTAGAAGTAGAAATGATAATGATATCTGACATAGAGGCAATAGAACTCTAAATCAACCTCTAAAACCTCTAAATATCCAAGAATCCATCTCTAACAAGGTAGAAAACTCCTTTCCCTTGAGAATCATAGAGAACCTCCTCTAAACAAGAAAAACTTAAAGGAAATGAAGCAAAACTAGTAAGATAAGATACCTTAGATCCTTAGAAGGAAGAAAGATGGAGTTTTAATGGTGAAAAGGTGAAGAAATAAGGTGTAGAGGGATCGTGTTTTCTCTGCAGAGGAAGAGGGTGAAAAAGGGTGGCTTGGTCGTGGGAAAGTTTTGGACCCCGAAAAATGGTTTTTTATAATCACTATCGATCGCTGCAGCACTCACCAGAGAGCACAAAATTTGTCTCCCGCACTGCCTTACTATTCAGTTGACCATTACAGCGCTCTCAGCGCTGCAGCACTCACCAGAATGGTTTTCCACTCTCCAGGATTGTCTCTCACTCCCCATAATGATCTCTAACTCTTTAGAACTCACTTATTTACATAATCATTTATTTTACTTCCTATTAACTTTTAAACATAAATGTAAATAAGGGAATACCCCTCATTTTGGATTCAAATAAAATATTAGAAAAATCAAAATCCCAACAATTAAAAATCTAGATTTTGGGTTTTAGTTCAAATCCGGCAATTCTCACGGTTTTATAAACTTGTGGATAAACAACGGAGTGTTTAAAAGTTTCATAAAATTCATTAAAAACCACTCCTTGACTTATTCTTCTCTAAGGAACAATTACCAGAACTTTTGGTCTCAAGAATATGACTCTATTATATGGCCCTCTAAAGAGGAGTAGGGTCCAGACTTAGCAGAATTTGGGAAATCGACACCTTCTTGATTTGAAAAAAAAAATTTCTAACCTTTCTATTTAAAATTGGGGGCATACAACTATATTGTAAAAATGGTTAATCAATTCGAAAAGGTGATCAATGACCAAATAGAAGTTTCAGATATATGATCAATGTCTAATAAGGATTTGCAAGTTGATGAAGAATTATAAAAAAAGATGCATCTTTGAGATGCTTGTCACATTGAGAAAGCTCAATGACATAAAAAAAAAAAAAAAAAAAAAGAGGCTTGTGGACTTAATTAGCATAATTTTGCGATAAAAGTGAAGTATTTCGACAAGGCTTTAAAGAAAGATACTAGTAGCATGAATTGTCAAAAGGATACATGATAAGAGGCATTTATGACACTTATCTTGCTACCAAACCTAAGCTTTTTGCATGAGTTTTACTGTATTATTAATGTGATTAATCAGAATTTTTACTTGTGTCTCATTGTGCATATTTAATAGAATCATTGACTATATTGAACTGATTTTGGAATACATTATAATTATAGCCAGTTGTGTTTAACTTGTCACTTTGAGTATGATTTTGTTCATAGGAGCTTTGGATCAAGTGTAAATGTCAAGAACAAGGTTAGGAACTTTGGAGAAGGAGCTTGGAGTTGAAAAAGAAGAAAAAGCATGGAAGCTCATCCATGAGGTGAGCGCTACAGTGCTCGACAGAAGGACCAAAAGAAAGAGCAGAGCAATGCTCTTTGGCCTTTTCGCACTATAGCATTGGTGCAATGACGAGATTACAGATAACTTATTTGTCTTTGGGCTCTCTTAGATAGCTATATTTATAGGAATGACTCAGAATTTTGCCAATGTTTTTTACTGAGTTTTTGCTGCACATTCTAGACTGCTAGGTTTCTCTCCCTACATCTCTTTGCATCTATCTATATCTTCTTCTTTACTCATCTTTCTCTAGGGATTCCATAGGTGAATTTGCTTTGCTTTTGTGGATTGTAGCAAGGACCTTGCTATTAATTTTAGGTACACTTTTGGATTCATTGTTGTAATCCTCTAGAGATGGAGGAGTAGATTTTTTTACTAGTGTAGGGATTTCTGGATAGATTGAGATGATATTTGAGACCCTTTGTTTATATCGAATGCATAAGTTTTCTCAATGTTTTTCAATTTCTATTCTTATAATTGTTGTTGCTATTGTTACAATTTTTATTTGAATAACTAAATTGGCGACCTTCGTTTAGGGAAACCTTTTGGGCATAAATTATTGGATCCATTGGTTTATGTTTGAAGGAGAATATTAGAATTAACCTTCTAATTGACGGTTAGGCCATAGAAATTGGTACCTTAAATCACTGTAATTTCTAAATAAATTGAGATATTGTTTATTAGTTATTTGCATTGGTCAAAGTCTAAGGATTGATTGATCATTAGTAGAATTGCCTGTAATTAATTAAGGCGAGATTCGGACCCCACTCCCCTACTGCCATTCCCTTAGTTGTTGAAACTCAGGAACGTAACTGCAACATATTTGGATCCAGAAGCTCTACAAACCTTCTGAAAGGTGGAGATAAACATTCCTCTATCGGATGTGATCAAACAAATCCCGAAGTATGCTAAATTTTTGAAAGATTTGTGCACCAATAGAAAAAGAATAAAGGGTAGTAGGGAGGAGAAAGTGACTATGGGGGCAAATACTTCCTCCATTATCAAGCCATGCAATTTATCAATCAAATGCAAGGATCCTAGCACATTTTATGTTCCTTGCACCATTAAGAACCTGCATGTAAAGCAAGTCATGGCTAATGTTAGGGCTGGTATTAATGTCATGTCAAACTCACTCTACTAGTCCTTACATTTTGGAGAGTTGAAGCCTACAAGGTTGCAAATTCAGCTTGTCAAACTTAGCATTACAAAGCCAAAGGGAGTATTGGAAGATATTCTAGTACAGGTAAATGATTTAATATTCCCTGTTAATTTCTATGTGCTTGAAATGGAGAATGACACTGGTGCTTGTAGCATAAATTAATCTTGGGAAGAAACTTTTTAAAACTGCTAGAACATTGATTGATGTTCATGTTGGCATTATCCATGAAGTATGGGGACATGAAAGTTCAATTCTATTTTATCTTATGCAATGAAATATCCCTATGAGAAACACTTTATATTTGGCATCGATGTCATTGACTCCTTAGTAGAGGATGCATGTGGTAGCTTGATGAGTAAAGATGCACATCCCCCTTTCTTCACTCTTTCTTTTTCCAAAGTATTTGATGAGACTGCTGTGTTAGAATGTTCCAAGTTTTCAGATACAGGTACACCACTCGAGCAGTCCTCGATTTTCCAATTGCTTCATGAACTGCTTATATTGAGAAGGAAGCCCTACGAGGGGAAATGAATCTTGCTGCAAAAGCCTTGGGCAAGACTGATGACTGGGAAGCCAAAGTCCAGATAGAAGATACCATTCTTGGTCACTTGTGTGCACCCTAGAGGTGCAATTGAGTTAGAGAACCCAAGGTCCCTGATCCGCTGTGAAATTGATGGGCATCGGCTAATGCTCTTCCATGATGCTCCCAAGGATTTAGGGGCTCAAGTGGCAAATCTTTGGGTTGAAGCTGCACACCCTCCATAAAGGTCATGACCATCCAACTTAGGGATATTAAAGCAAAGTGCTCAGTGGGAGACAATCCACCGTGAGGTTTTTCTTTACTTTTCTCTTTTATTTTTTTTCTGTGTTTTATGTATTGTCATTTTTAATTTTAAGTCTTGCACAATGTTTTATTTTATTTGTGTCTTGCATAATTCCTTTGACACCTTGGAGGTTACATGCATAGACTTACACCACATGTTCTTTATTGACTTGCTTGGCAATGACTTTACTTTACATTGCATGCTTGGTGATTCACTTTGTTATTTGGATTCAATACATGTGCCTCTACCTGTGAGATTTTCAGCCTTTTTTTATTAGACTATCATGTACATGCCATGCTTACTTGTTCATGTGTGTTTCCCTCTTTGGATTTGTATTCTACAACTTGCTCAAGGTCTTGTTAGAAAATATGTTTCCATGTGCATACTTGAATGTGATTGAGGCATTTTTTTTCTTATTTTTATAGCCATTTTCTCATATAGCCACCATGTGCATGTCATCATTGTCTAGTCCCTTTGAGCCATATTGTTTGTAATGCCTCGATTTTCTATTAGAGTGAAAATGACCAAAATACCCCTGAGGTCATTTTCGGCCCAGAACTCGAGGATGGCCGACCCGGCAGTTCTCGAGGGGCTAACTCAATGTTTGAAGGGGATTAGTTGACCTGTGTGCCTTTCCGGAATCGAAAATCTCGTTTCTCGAGTTTTTCGGGTCAAAATGACCAAAATACCCGTGGTGTTTGACCCGATTGCAAGTGCCGGATGAACCCCGAAACTTCTCCATATGGTTTTAAAAGGTGTTTTTATGTATTCTGTGACCTCAGTTTTAGTCTCGATGGTCTTGGGCAAAATTTGTGCAAAATTATGATTTTGCCCCTAGTTTTGTGTCATCGAGCTTAATCACGTGATTAAGCAAACCTAAGCAATATTAGGCTCTAATCAAATATTAATTAATTTCCATAATTAATCTAGAGTCAAAATAATTTATTAGAGCTAATTAGAACCTAAGATTGATTAATTTAAACTCAAATCTTATTTTAAATTCAAGATTCCTAGTTATGGAATCTTGAATAGTGTTTTCTCTCCCCTATTTCTTAAATCATGGAAATTTATCTACATAGTTTATTCATAAAATGCGTATGAGCACTCCTTAACCTTGTCATAAAATTCCTAACCTTATTCTTAATTACCTAAACTTGTGCTTATTAATTCCTAACATTGCACCTAAACTAATACACACCTAAACCTATCATTAACACCCAATTACATGAACAAATCTCTCTCCTCCCTTGCTGCATTCGGTCTAGCCAAACCCATGCCCCCAAATTATCCATCACATGCTCAAATTTTTACACTCCAAAGACCATGCTTTCACCTTACATGCACCATACTTTGTCATACTTACACCCATGCTTGAATAACAAAGTCAATGACTAGATAAATTAGCTATTTTCCTTCATTTTTCTGCTACCAAAACTGTCAGCCTCCTTTACCTTCTAGAAGGAAATTTTCTCAATTCAAATCAAAGGTGAAGTCACCATACTTTGAGCCATAACTTAACCCATGCTTACCATGCTTCAAACCATGCTTGAATGACATTGTGTAAGAGATATTTTTCTCTCCCCCTTTGCCTCCAAAGCTATGGCCAAGGCTCTCCTTGGATGAACCTTCATTGTTTTATTTTCTATAAATAGGTGCCTTGGAAGAACTTGTGATACTTTTATTCATTTGGTAAGTTTGAGCCTTTTAGCATTTCTTGTGAGTTCTTCATTTCCTCTCAAGTTCTAAGAGCTTTTCTTTTCCTCTTCATCTTCATCTTATTCATCCTCTCTTTGCATCACCATCTCATAATCTCAAACCACCACATCACAACCTTAGATCATAATCAAATCTCTCAAACACTCAACCTCAAACACAAACTCACCAAGAACACATCTCCGTTCCTTTCTCCTCTCCTTGGCCGAAGCTCCATCATCCTTTTAGGAGGAGTTTTCCTTTTCATTCTCACCTCAAAGATCAAGCCTTTGTCATCACACTTGGTAGGAGTTGGTTTAAAAGTTTTGTTTTTACTCAAAATATGTTTTGCTCAAAGTTTCTCTTGGTTTCTTTTTAAGCTTTTCTTTGTCTTTCCTTTTCTTTTCATTTCAGCCTCAAGGCCTTATTTTGAGCGTGATAGCTTGATGATGAGTGATCCTAGATGATGACTTGTGTTCATCTAAAAGGAACCTCTAAAGCTTGAGTTTTTTCTTTTCTTTGAACTTAATCTATATGATACTTAGCTCACATGATTTTTCAATTTAAGAAAATTAATCTATGGATTTCAAAAAGCCCAAGCCTACCCTTGTCAACCTTAAAGTTGGCCGGCACGTTCTAGAGATTTTTCTCTAGATAGGGGTTTTGGGTACTTAATAAAGAACATGGCCTAGTTTCATTCTCTTTTCTTTCTTGTTGGTTTCGGTTCTAGTTTCCTTTTCCTTTATGTTTCGGTTTCTATTACCTTTTCTTTATGATTTTGTTTCCCTTGAGTTTACCTCCTTGGAGCTTGATGATGATGTTCAAAGAACCATATAGTTTTCCTTGAAAGCTTGGTTTAAGAACTCTAAAGCTCACTTTGTTAATGAGATAGATGTTGGTTTGAGAATTTTTAGTTCTCTTTAAAAGTCTCATATGAGCTCTAAGTTAAGATAAAAAGAACTTGTATCCATATTTACTTTTATGTCACCACTAAATGCTCAAGATTAAAGAATGAATTTGCATCTTCATAGTTATGTTTATGCTTTCACTAAATCTCTAAGATAATAATGAGTTTGCATAGCATATTTATTTTATGTTCTTACCTCTAAAATAAAGACTAAAACAAAGTGCATTGCATATTTATTTTTATGTCATAACTTAAGAAATTTAGAGCTCATAGACTTACCCGTTATTTTCTCAAACAAAGACTCGAAAACATATGCTTCCTAGCTTCTTTGATTTCGGCCCTATGAGGTTTGTGGAGTTACAAATACTAAAATCTATGTTTCATAATTTTTCTAAGTTTAGACAAGCTCAAGAGATGTCTTGAACAAAGTTTTATTGTTTTAAATCCTCTTGAGGTCATTTTAAATTAGATACTGCCCTCTTATATCTAATATTGGTTTTGATGAAATAAATTGTTTCTAAATGGGTTTTAGAAGTTTTAAAAAGGTTCCAAGAGAAATTAGCAATTTATGTGTTTTAGAAACCAAGTTTTATGCTTTGTTTGACGGAGATAATTTCGGTTCTGCCTTGCTTGTTATGCTCACTGTTTTATGTTGTTTTGATGATGATAATATGAGTATGTTCATGTATATTTGATGCAAAAATTCATATGTGAAAGATAAGACAAGTTAGTGACTAGAAAAGAATTAATTTGAGACTTTTAGATCCCTTAAAGATGTAATTTTCCGGATTCTATCCAGCAAGGTTAATAATTAGAAATCATGGTTTATAATTAGTTTAAATGTGTAGGAACTACTCATAATTGGTTTAGGACTTGATCTTGATGCCTTAGGAGCAAACCGAACCTAGAAAGGGTCAATGTTGTGACTCCTAGATACCCGTAAAATACAAATTATAGATTCTACACTCTTGAGGTTTAGAAATAGTTATGATCATAGTATTGAGTGAGGAATACTTAGATATGAGCTTATAGGTACCCGAGAGCTTAAGTTATGATGATTTACAATTTAGATTTCAAGATGAAGGACCTTAAGGGTCAAAGCATAAAACATTAAGAGATCTTTATGCTATGAGTTGTTTTATGCAAGTATGATGTTTGGATGTATATGTTTGGATGATACATGAGCTATGATGAAGTGATTTATTGAGTTATTAAGTTTATCATGAGCATGAAAGTTGAATGAGAAATATGTATGTGATGTAAGCTTGTGGCATAAAGACGGTTTGAAGGAAATTCGGTTTACAGCCATTATATTGCCGAAGTTTCCATCAAAACCGAAAGGACTTGAGAATGTTTTTGAAGTATGATATGAGATTTAAAACCCTGGGTGACACCGGTTCGGCCGAGCACTCCCAGGGGAGACAAATCTGTGAGGGTATGAGTAGATGCAACCTACCAAAGCGGACAAATTGTTGTGGCTTGATGCCCGCAAAGTGTTTCAAAGAAGGTATATCCTAAGAGAGGTGATCTCTAGGCCCCCTAGCCCATACTCAAGGAGTCAGGATTATTTTTATTATGTTTCACTTATTCAGATAATAAGCAAGAGCTAGTGACGACTAGCTGAGGTATGAGCTCATAGCCTAGATGTTTTTAGGGTGGCCTTATAATGCTACAGTACCATGATTGATGTCACAAAGTTAGAAAAGTTCCAGTGAAAGTTTTATGCCCCTTTATGCCACTTATATGCTTCTTGATGTTATGATTTGCTAAATTATTTGCTTAAAGTATTGCCATGCATTCATGCTTGATGTGTTGCATTCATGACATTAAGATGCATGCTAAAAGAAATGAACCTTGGATAATTAGCTTTATGAAATCTAATAAATGAATCTTATATGCATGCACACCTTTTAATAATAATAAATCCAAGGTTCCTGAGGATGTGAACGATGTAACCCTAGATAGGAGGTTCCTACTGAGATTCTTTAGTAAGATTCTCACTCATTTCTCTTCTTTCTCCTCCTTCTGTCACATCTTCAGAGCTCGATGGCGACGTTCATGGTCTTTATCGAGACCCCGACGTGGGAGGTGCACTTTGATCCAGACCACGGATCTTACCATTTTGAGGGACAGTGCACGGTTCGAGTTTTCATGTTTGTTGGACGTCCCTTCGCTTACCCTGTACAGAGTTATCGCTTCTCCCCGATGTCCCCCTATGATGACGCCATGGTTTTTTAGCATGCCCGGATGCATGATGAGAGGATTCTTCAGACCTATACTGGAGAATTGATGCCTCGTGACTTCCAGGACTACATGCCCCAGTCTCCCGGTTTGGAGGACGATCCTTCTGAGGACCCACCGACGCACATGTACAGCAAGAGCTCCGCTCCCACTCCTCAGTTCGTGAGAGGAGGGACCGAGAAGACCGTCGTGCAACCAAGGTTAGCTAGGTGAGCCGAGATACACCCTAGCCGAGGAGCTCACGTACTGCCACCGCGCGTGCCTACTCCTGCAACACTGCATCAGTGGATCGGTTATACCCTGCCTTATCCTGGGTTCTAGTAGCTGAGGTCTTAGGGGAGGTCTAGTGCACACACTCACTCAGAGTTAGGGTAAACCTTCTTTTGTCTTGAGGTTATCCACTTTAGGTGCACTCGGGTAGTTTTGGTTTAATTATATTTTTCTTGCATTTGTATCTCTGTTGTATTTCCTTTCCTTGTATTACAAGCTTAGCCCGATTCTATAAGGGTGTGACTATATATGTATCCTAAATATGATATTAATGAAGTGTATCCTTTGTTGTGTTAATCGTTGTTCCATTGTTACATGCTTGATTTACTGTGTTCTTCATGCTTTGTTATTTTGTGCCTTATATTCCCGCTTTACGATGAATGTGGCTCTCACTTTGGTTTTATGTTTTCAAAAAGTTTTACCCATAATTTTCACTAAGTATTTTATTAAAAGGATGAGACTAAAAGGTAATAATCTAATTATTAACCTAATGTGTTCTAGAGTATTGGGTTAAAAATTAGAATGTTACATTGTTGACCTTTTTTTTTTTATTTTAGCACATCCTTAGCCAAAAGTGAAAAACCATGAAAATTCCTAACTTTTTAGACTTAGGAAAGCAATTGTACAATTCTTGTATATGCTTGAGCATAAGTGTGAGGGAGAGCATAAGAACATGCTTCAATTTAAGTGTAGGAAAGGAATATTGTTGAAAATCTGCAAAAAAAGAAAGAAAAAAGCAAAGTTGACAATCTGCAAATAAATAAATAATGATTCTATGTGAATATCTAGTTCTTGGAGGTGCGTTATCAAATTTTGTCAACACGAGTTCGACAGAATATGCTGACCAAAAAGAGAATGTCAAGCGGTTATGGAATTGAAGAAACATGTAATGGTTATCAAAATTGCAAGCCAGAAAGGCCCTCGTAACACAAATGTGGGAACAGTTATTGACGAATTCAAAGTGAACAATTATGAAGTATCGCATCAAGAAACTGTCGAGCACACCTAGCTAGCAAAATCTGATAGTGTCGGTTTAGCTTATAAATAGAGTAATGATCATAGTGTAAAAGGCAATTATGGTTTGGAAAACACTTGTAAACCCACTAGTCTCAATGGTATTCAGTAGTGTATGAGAGACCAAGTAAAATCCTCCGAACTCGCTTTCATTTACTTCTATCCTTTCTTTTGTAATTCTTCTTCTTTTACTAACTTTCTATTGATGTACTTTTGTTGGTCTTTTTAAGTTATTATTAATTATGTTTATTATCTCATTTCTCTTTTCCATTCCATCTTTCTTCTTTTTTTTAGTTCTTTAATCTTTCATCTATTAGTGTGCTTTTTCCTTTGTTCTTCGATTTAAATTTATGCTTTATTACTTGTTGACGAACAAAACTATTGGTCAATTGACAAAGTAGACAGCAACTATCAATGTTATTTTGATAAAATTTTGAAATATGAGAATCTATAATAAGAGTCCCTTCCACTCACCGAATTGAGATCTGTGAAGCAAAGTGAGAATTGTTGATTGTTTATTGTCGATGATAAGAGCCAAAATCCCCATAAAACACCCTTCCTTTCAAGTCTGTTGTTTCATTTCCATTTGTTCAGTGCTCTCAGTTACATTTATACGTATATTTTCATCCATTTCAATACAATTTCTTTTGTTTTTGGTACTCATTTCAATACAAATTCTATTCTTCATATATACTCTTCTTCGATCATTGAGTTGTGATACATTTCACTTGAAAATTCGGGTACCTTAATTGAGAGGAAGTGAATATCTTCCTCGATTTGAAATCTAGAATTAAAAGGTTTATGTGAGAACTTGCTTGCCAAATTGACATATCCGAACACGCAAACAGAAGTAAAAAGTGAATACATTAGTGTTGGATAAAGCTCTTAAAGAGGACAGCATTCCATGAATTTCTTCTGGCCTCGTCTACTAATTCTGTCATCCTTTGGGGCCATTGTCCTTCAGCATATATGTGAGCCTTGACTGTGCTTATTATGGTAGGCACAGAGTACATAGGGTTGAACAAACCTTAGACATTTATTCGGCACGCGTACGTGCAAAATATTTTGGGCATTTCATCTTCCAAAAGTACTGGTGAAATTAAAACTTACAGAAAAGAGAAGCAAAAAATGCAGGAAGAAAGGTAAAGAATATTGACCATATATCAAACCATGTGTAAATAATAAATATAATATTAAAAGAAGCATGAAGTATCTATTTCAACTTGGAAACCCATGTGTTTCTGCAACTTGCCGGAAAACACGGGGTTACTCCAATTAAATGAGCGCAATTATTTTATAGGAATCAATGTAACACTTATGATAGTAGAATTTTTGTACCGCACCCACCATTCAATTCCAAGTGCGTAATAAGAATGGTGCGCAAATAATGCAGTCCACTTTGATGAGACAATACTTTTTTTTTTTTTTTCCGGGGTATCAATTCTCTGCATATATAGTCATCCTACAACTAATTAATCAATGATGGGTAAGTTGCATATTATATAAAAGTAACCTTGTAATTTAATTTTAGCTTGGCTTTAGAGTTGAAAAGGTTTAATTTCATGTAGCAACATCAAAAACTTAATTTTTGTTGTAGATTCTAATACACTATAATATAATTGAGATTAAATAATATTTTTAAAAAATTGTCACTAAATTATATTAAAAATGTTTCTGAAACTCTTTAGGAATGTATATATATAATTTATACGTCAAAGTTGAAAAGAAAAAATGTTACACACATGCAAAGACCAAGATATAAAGACACTTGAAAAAATAGTTTTAAAAAATTTAACATTTTTTTATAATTTTAGTAATACTTTTTAAAATGCTATTAAAATATTTTAACAACATTTTTTTAATAATTGTCACTAATAGCCAAGTATGATATAGTAAGATTAAATTAGCGACATTCAAATTAAAACATGTAATATACTCGTCTAAACTTAAAATAGACAAAAAGAGATGTACATATGATGCACGTTGGTAATGAGCATGTTGATACAAACATTGCTAGAAAGAGTTTGCAGTGCCTAAAACCCAGCTACAAGGAGTTTATATGGTGGAGGTTTGTCAGCTAGATCTTCCAAAGAGATGTGTATGCATTTGGATGGATTCCTGCAAATGCTTCCTCGAATCTGCTGGTATTTGCAGTGTTTGTGACTTTACTGAGAGCTAGTTCACTTTAAGTGGCTGCAATTATAGCCCTCATGGGATCATAAATTACATAGGAATAAATAGCATAAATTACTTTTTTTTTTTTAAGGAAACACAAACCATCTTTAAAGTTTGATTAAATTGTACACCCTCTCTCACTTGTTCTATTAATAATTACTCCATCCATTTTATAATAACCGATATTTTTTTATTTTTTCATATTTTAGAATATTTATTAACTGACAATATCTTAGTAGCATTAATTTTTTTCTATTTATATTATTAATATAAACGTGTTAGTTAAATACTTCCTCCATTTAATAACAATCGTTAATTTTTGACTTTTTGATGTTTAAATATCTATCCATTTACAATATCTAAATAATATTAACCTTTTTCTTCCATTTCTACCCTTAATATAAATGTGTTAATTAGTTAAGTATTTAATACATTTACCAAGATCAGTAATCATGTCTAAATAAGGATAATCTTGTCAATTTATATAACTTTCTACATTTACCAAGATATTTTTTTGTTTTCCTTTATATGTCCATATTTGATAATTATTATGAAATTGGGGGGAGTAATAATCAACACATTTACCAAGATGAATAATAATAACTATAGAAATATTATTTTGTCACCTCATAATTTTTTACATTTATCAAGATATTTCTTTATTTTCCTTAAGATGTATATTGCTTGGTTTTTTTACAATTATTGTGAAATGGAGAAAGTAATTAGTAATAATTAATAATTATAATAATGCAATACTAATTAATAATTATTATTAATATTAATACTTGTTAATTATTATTACCATAATTAAAAATAATAAAATTTTACACTAAAAGTCCTCATTTCCTCTCCCTTTAATTTCCTTCTAAAATTTAAACTCATATACATATTCTTACATTTGGTATGCTAGAGATGATAAGATATGATAGGATAATACTGAGTAGTAGTAGGCATGTTAAGATCTTAATACTATACAACATTTGACATGACATTTATATGATATATAATTATCCTCTCATTATTACAAATAATTATAATCTTAAGTAAATATTTTTAAAAAATAAAATTGTAATAAAAAAATTTAATTAATTAATTATAATTTAAAAATAAATATTACTATACAAAAATATATTATCTGTGTTTATAGTTACTATAAAATGTTATTAATTTTTATTATTTAAAGTTATGATTATTTATTAATTTAATTAAATATAAAAATAAAAATTATATAATACTCTATTCCTTTTAAATATTTGAATATTTTAACTTACATTTTTCATCATTGAATAGAAAAGAAAATCATATTAAAATAATAACTTTTGTTTGTTATTTTACTTTAATGGGTGGAGTGCAATTTTTGAGGAAGAATGGAATGGAATATAATTTAACCAAATCTCAAGGGTGATTTGTGCTATTTATCCATTAAATAATTATTTAATTTACATGTATGTGTAAAAGTATTTTACATAGTCTTCCAATGATATATTGTCATATCATTCATAATAGTTTACTTTATATTTATTATTTAAAAGGTCATAAAGTTCATGAAAAAAAAAGATTTTAATTAGATGATTTTTACACCATCAATACATTAATATTAAACTCATATAATAAAAAGGAATATGATTGTGACAGGCACAACAATTGCATAAAATATTTTATTTATAGAATTATAAATATATTTATTTCAATAAATTACTTTTAAATAAAATTTGCTCGTATTTACTAATTTTCTTTTAAATCTGACATCCGATGACATTAGCTTTTCAACTCTTATGTTTTTGCGTCACTAGTTTTATATGCCTCAATCTTTAGGTTGACCCAAGATCTGATAGTTGAAATACCCTCTATGCAATTGGGTCTCTTACTAGTTAATAAAGCAACACATATAGCTTTCGTCTGTCACTTTCTTTGCTGGCTTCATTAGTGTAATAGCTCTTCCAGCCACTATCTTCACATTTTGCCTTTCATTTTCCTGCTCAATTTTTTGTCCTCCACGCCTCAAAACAGTGCCCATGCCGACTGCCCCTCTTTCTCCTCATCTTGTGCTTAATAGTTGCTCCACGTGTTCAAACCAATGCTACTGCCGAAAATTTTTCCATGAGACTTATGTAAATGGCAAAAACGAAATGGAATTCAAGGAGGAGGGCTTCTCACTAATAACCATAGTTTTAAATTACAATGTTGTCATGGCGATGGTGATTGTGATACGAAAAATTGGAAGAAAAAAAAATGCCATTGACGTGGCTGTAATGGTAAAAAGGATTACAATAGCAGTATTGTGGTCACTGTTGAAATTATGAATTGAGATTTAATGATGGAAAGACAAATGAGGAGACCATATTCCTTATGTAAAAATATAAATTCATGATTATAATGTTATTGAAAAAAAACATAATTAATTATATTAGGAATCGTATTGAAAATAAAAAAAAAAAAATTAATGTTTGTTGCCGTTATAAATAGACAAATATTATGCAACAAAAAAATTGAAAGAAATAGACAAATGGAGTGAAAAGAAAGCGTACTATAACTAAGTCCTCTTTCATAGTTAATTGCACACTTGATACCAATTAAAGTAAAACCAAATTAAATCACGTAGAATTGGATAAATTCATGGTATTGTGAGTGCAAATTGGTTTAAAACATATTCCTGCACACGAAATATTTGACAAGATGGAGTAATTATGAAATTCACTAAAAAAAAAATCGAGTAATTTTTATAATTATTAGCACCCCAGTTACCACTGTACACTCTATGCACATATTTTGTGTTAAAACTCATATCGAGCCATGTTACTGTACCAAAAAAAGAAAAAAAGTGGAGCCATGTTAAACACGTAGTCAAGAAGGACTAATCATAAAAACTAAATTAATTATGTACATGGAAAAAGTGCCAACGCCAGAATTAGATGTAAGAATTTAAAGAAACAAGGAGATTAGAACTGATTCAGAAATTATCAAAATAAACTCAGACGCCCAAACCAATAGTGCCTTTGATTTTTTGTTGACAGATCAGACAAAAAGGCAGAAAGAAAGAATTGTAGAATAAAGTATCAGTATGTGTGCAAAATGTGTGACAAACACTAAACACGCTTACCCAGGCAAATTCCGGAAAGCTTAGTAGTAAGTATGAAAGAACTACTTCCTTGAAGAAAGTGAAAGACTAGCCAAGGTTATAACTTAGAAGTGATTCATTTTTCGTACATCAAGATGAAGACTGAACCTTGTATTTCAAATCTGTTTCATATTTGTATATATTGCATTCATTTTATCTCAGTATATGAAACATTTTAGTATTTACTCGTGATGAGCTGTTCTAAATTATAGACCTCATCACATTATGCGACTATAATATTGTGTTTGTGTTCACTGTTGTGAGTCGTAATACTGTAATTGCAACTTAACTCTCAGTCACAAAAATTGGCCGCAATTTAATCACAACACAACCACACCAAAAGTGGCGTCAGAGCCACTCAGTCACAAAAAGGTCGAGACGCTCTTTCAAGTTACAAATGCACAAACTTCTTTTGTTGAAATGGCCGCGAGGTGCATCGTGACAGTATCAATATTTGAATTCGCAATAACTGCGATCTCGTCCACATACAAGGCTACAACTACAATTTGCAATACTGTTCATTATATATCATATTATATTATGTATAGGATCGCTATTTCAATATTTAAAATTAGGTGTCTCTAATTATCCCAAATTGGACACCCACTTTTACGTTTTGAAATAACATTTGCCCTATTAACTTATGATTATTGTATGTCTTTTATTCACAATTTTAATTTTTAAACATTCACTAAGTATATATTTTCTAAGTTAAAAACATGCTAACAGAATGTTCTTTCTCCTCTTCTCTTTCTACCCTTTTGTGTACATCTCTGTGTGTGTGGTGGTGCAACAAACTCTATCTCTTGGGAGACAACCTGCAAGTCTATCTCTGACTCAACCTTTGCCTTTCCCTTTCGTCTTTAATTTCGCTTATTGGCATGCAGGGGGTAAATTCTTGACTTTCCAAACACTGTTTTTGCTTTGTTCTTTTACCTTGAAACTTACCTATATGGCTCTCCATTTCCTCCACATAATATCTTCTCTCTCTTTATCTTTCTTTCACACACACACACACATATTTGCACGCAATATATATATATATATATATATATATATATATATATATATATATATATATATCACTCAAACAATTAGCCAAAGCAACCAAACCATCAAATTTCCTTCCCCACATTAAACATTCAGTATGACAGATCCTCAGTCCAATTTAGGTGAATGGTTCAACTTCATGCCCCTTCACTCTCAATACTCATCTTGTGATTCCAGTTTGTATTCCTCATACCCTTTTTCATACCCAAACAGCAGATTTGGAACAACTCAATTCGAATCCTCATCATCATTATCTGCAGGTCACCCTTCCCTTCCTCCTCTCAGAAAGGCCCTTCCTCTAATAAACAAGCTAAGCCTCACAAATCAGCTAGAAAATTATGAACCCTCAAACAGCTCGGTAGCAAAAGAGGAAGAGAACAAGAAAGTGGACAAAGATGAGTGTCTTTTGACTGGTACTAAAGATGATGATGATGACGATGACCCTGTTACTGTTGCGCTATGCATAGGGCTTCCTAGAATGGATGCTTCTTATGATCTGGGGTCAAGTAAGTTCTCAAATACTTCTGTGGAAATTGCTGAAAAGAAGGAAGTGAATGTGATTTCTGAACAGCCTTTGGATACACTGAAGAAGGGTCAGTATTGGATTCCCACCCCTTCCCAAATTCTCATTGGTCCTACACTGTTCTCATGTCCTGTGTGCTCTAAAACTTTCAACAGATACAATAATCTTCAGGTACCCCTGTGTGTGTGTGTGTTTTTTTTTCCCATATGATCTTTTAGAAGCTGCTCTAATTTTCAACTTAAATTAGAACATTGGTCGGTCCTTCTGTGTTTCATCAGTTTTGGTTTCATATTTATCCCTTTTGCCTGGTCTTCTGTTGTTTTTACTTCTTTGTTTCATATATTCCTGAACGTGACTATTTGGTCTTAGGCTTGGTACTTTAATTAAATTTTGTTGTTTTTGATAACCTAAAACTGTTCTTTGAGGCCTATTCCTTTTGCTTGTGTGTCACCTAGAACTTTGCGCGGCACTGCTGCATCAGACTGCAAAGGAACGAAAAGTCAAACAAATTATTAATAACAGTGCTTCTTTCATCAGTATTCAGATGTTCTCCATTAAAAGCCTGAACCCTCCAGCCTTTTCAAGATACTTCACTGTAAAAATATTGAAGGCATGTCTGTGATGAGATCATATAAGGAACCTCAGGTGTTTCAACAATGAAGAGAGATATATTTTAAGTGGATGGAATTAAGAAAACTTGTTTAATACCTCAACATATGAACTGTAAACTGTTTTTGTACAAAGTGTAAGAATTTCAAATTAATTACTCAGTAACTTGTTACTTCTCTGTGGAGAGAAGAAATATAATTTAATTGAGCTTAATTTTGATGTAAAATTCAATTAAATCCTTTGATTTAAATAATTTTTTTAAATTCATAATGCATAAAATATATAATTAAATCCTTTAAAATTTTGGATGGAGAACTATGTTAATCACATTTCAAATTAATTGTCGAGGTCCAGGCTTTTACTTCCAACATATAAACTTCGAAGTCTTCAAATGAATAATAATAATAATAATAATAAATAGAAACCGAAAATATAAGTTTTAATTCTCTTAGCTTTTATATATATATGTGTGTACGCGCGCATGCATATAGTTTCTCTTTCTGCAAATATTTTTTTGGGTTGTTTCAAATTTATAGTGTCTTGTTGACGAACTCATTTTAAGCATATTAGTATCTCTCTTAATCAACTTCATATCGAAGCGTCACAAATTAAACTTTTGAGAGAAATTATTTCATAATATGTATAAGAGTTTTCATGATCAAGTGATTTGAGGTTCAAACTCTTTATTTTGATAAAATTGTTAACGCCTTAATTTTAGAAAAGAGGGATTTTCATAAAGAGGCATTTGAGATTACAATTAATTACAACAACAAAATTCGGTTCTAGGCTGCATTGCGTACTCACTGGTAGGCTAACTGTTAATTCTTCTTAACTAAGGGGATAAGTTTATCATCTTTTTACAGATGCATATGTGGGGACACGGATCTCAATACAGAAAGGGTCCTGATTCTCTGAAAGGAACACAGCCAACAGCTATGCTAAGGCTTCCATGCTTTTGTTGTGCACCAGGTTGCAAGCATAACATTGACCACCCAAGAGCAAGGCCTCTCAAGGATTTCAGAACTCTTCAAACTCATTACAAGAGAAAGCATGGCATAAAACCCTATATGTGCAGGAAATGTGGCAAAGCATTTGCAGTGAAAGGTGATTGGAGAACACATGAGAAGAACTGTGGCAAAATTTGGTATTGTTTATGTGGGTCTGATTTCAAACACAAAAGGTCTCTGAAAGACCACATCAAAGCCTTTGGCTATGGCCATGGAGCATTTGGCATTGATTGTTGGCAAGAAGAAGATGAAGCAGCATCTGAAATTGAACATGATGGGGAGAGCTCATTATGAAATTTGGAAAACAGTTGTGATGAGGTGACTTCTTATCCCGTTTCACATACGTGCTTGTAATAGACTGTAATTTGTTTAATGAGTTTAGTATTGACCTTTCCTATAGTCTCTACATTTCTAGTTTAGTTTTCATACTTTTTTGCATGCTGCCTTCTTGGTTTCAATTAGCATTGTGTACTATTTGTCTGACATTCCCACACCGGCCCAACCCCCACCCCCCACACCCCCGGGGGCCCTTTTTTCTGGTAATTATTGTGATGCATAATTGTAACTTTAATTGTAGTTAATGAACCCAATACTCTTGAGTATATGTGTGTGTTTACAGATTTGTGTCTAGGGTTTGTACAGAATTCCAATATGCAAAACGCTATGGCAATGCTGTTGATGACTAATATTGCTCAACTATATATGAACTACTTTCCAACGGAGAAGTTGTTACATGCTCTTATTATAAAAAAAAAAAAATGTTTTTCATTGTACTATTCATCATCTGTCATCTAGCATAGATTTTGAGTCAATATTGTCTCCTATCTTTTTTCTTAATATCTTTAGTATAAATTTCATTGTGTTAATTAAAACGATAAATCGTATGTAACAAAATTTTTCTTTATCACAGGAGGTCAAACAAATTTTCACATTACCGCCGAAGTTAAGGAATTTGGGGTTATACTTTATCTCTAAAATATGGATTCACCATGTACTAGCCTATCTCTAAAATATGTATACACCATGTACTACCCTAGTTAATGCAGCGACGTGCCTCATAGAGTGATGTTATAGGAATGCATCTGAAACATTACCTCGATGAATTGAGGAATCCACCGTTCAAAGTTATTTATTTTTCTAAAAATGTTTATAAATTATTTCTTTCGTGTAATCTAATGGATTTTGAGCTGTGTGTCGCGACACACTAGATGTACAGCCATCATTTCTCAAATAGAAAATACTAGTACAATGAGCAGGAGAAGACCGAACTTGTTGACTTTGATTTGTTTAGAATTTATACAAACTTAACAAAGAAGTTAGTTTTTATATCATTTTATTATTTTCAATTGGAATATGTTGAAACTTGAAACGCGGTCGAAGGTAAAGCTTTCATAAATTCAACAAATTTATTTGATGTCGAAGACTTTATCGGCTTGTTCAATATATACTAGTACTATTAGCCAAATTTCCAGGCTCAGCAACCTCCTAAGTCTTCCAACAAAGACCAAGAATGTGTAGGTTTTGTGGAGGGCGTTTTTATACGTGTATAAAACTATGACCTTTTATCTTTGTGAGACAGTACGTATATTTCTGTTTTAGTTTCAATTTTTCATATTGTAGTAAAATAGTAGTTGGGCTATGCAAAATTTGACCATTTCATTATCTTCCCAAGGCATATCTGTATTATAACAAGGAATTAAAATTCATATTTCTTAGTCTACAATCGCGAGCTTATACATTACAAATACTCATTTGTTGTTGTCTTGCTTAGAATAGAAGTTAAGCTAGTGTTTAGGTTAGAAAATGAGATGCCCCCTTCCCATATCTGCAAAGGGGTATATATGTGGATGGGCTATTGATGGGAGATCTTTGATTGGAAGCAGTGCTTTAAATTGTGATTGCAGATAATGCAGCCGTTTTGATGTGTATTGCAATTGATTTGGTATGAAATTTTTACGTGTTTGCAAATTGAAAAGGAACTTGTTATAATCTATTATGACCTTGATGTAGTGAGTTGTGTTGCGGCTTGTTACAATTCTAATACAGTTGCGTTGCGGTCATATTGTGATCAAATTATGTGAAAATACATTACACCACAATGGTAATTTGATGCGGTTGCATTGATCGCATCACGTGATGTGACCCGCAAATTAAAACAATGATTGGGAGGGAATCTTGGGATATGATAGGCATAGACCCAGGCACTTTGATGGGCATAGGAATCACAGGTTTGGTGAAGAGGGTGATTTGCGAGCACTGTTGAGTGACCAGGTGCGAGCCGAGGGAAGGATGGATGCTCTAGACCCTGGGGAAGGTCGGGTTTGGGCGGGATGTGTCAAAGCCACAGGGATCTTTATACCAAGGTCAAGTAAGGTCGAGTTTAGACGGTTATATATGACTAAGCTCATTTGACCCAACCGGAACATCGTTCTAATATTAAGAGAGTGGATTTGGATATGATTATTTCATGGGAGAATCACTTTAAAAAAAGCTATTTTTCATATGTTTGGATAATTTTTAAGAGACAACTAGAATTGGGACCTATTTGATTTTAGTTTTCAGTACTCTGATTTTCAGGAATTTATGAAGGAAAAACTTAAAACTGAAAATAAAAATTGAAATATAATTTTGTAACTTTTTATAATTTTTAGTATTTTTTTTATAAAATCTGGAAAACTAGAAAACTGAAAAATAGAAACTAAAACCAAACAGAATTCAATTTTTCACATTTTTTGTAAAATAAAAAATATCTATTGAAAAGAATGAGTTTTCAATTGTTTTAGATATATGTATATGTCAAAACCCAACTTTTCATGCTGTCGCAAAAAATAAAAATAAAAATAAAAACTGAAAAATAAGCCTGTTCCTTTTTTACCCATGTCTCACATTTCTTCAAAAAAAAAAAAAGCAAAAAAAATCACAATAATTGCAATAATTTTTTTTTAGCATAATCTTTTTTCCTTTTCAAATTGATTTTATTTTTAAATTAGTATCAATTAGCATCTCTTGATTTTTCAATCAGCAATCTATTAATATCAATCAACTCATTTTTTTAATTGCATTTTTGAATTAGCATCAATCATCATTTTTACGTGATTTCAGTCCGATCTTCTTTTCTTTCAATATTCAGCATCCATTTAAGTCATTGCATGATTTGCATTCATTCTGATTCTTGTGTATAAATAAGGATAGTTTTAGGGTATGTTTGTGAGTTTTAATTTTGAAAGGAAAGGTAGGAGAGAGGACACCTTGTAGTGTAAAATTATATTATAAGTCCTTTCCTCCATTCCTTTTCTCTCCAAAATCCAAACTTACAAACATACTCTTATTCAAAGAGGAGGGGCCGGGGCTCAGTGCCATTCCGTTTTTTTAAAGCTTCTCAGGTGCCATTGGGACAACTGCTGACGCTTCGGTGCACTCTTTTCGTCAGTCTGCGCCACGGGTTATCGCTAGCAACTGCCAGCCACCTTGTAGCGCCTCTCGCAGCAGCCGCATCAATGGCAATCCAGACCTGAGGTACCAGTTAGTTCCGTTTGGTGCTATGGAGTATGTGGCTGCGCTAAAGTTGTCTTGCGCGGCACTCTCCCAAACAATGTAAACGCTTCATGTTTTAATGTACAGGTGTATTGGTGTTGTATGCTCTGCGTTGCCATGTTCTTTGTTTACGTCGTCTTAGCGAATGACATTCTTTTTCCCTTTTCAGTCCAATTTTTAACTATAGCGTTTTTTCACTTGTAATCTTGTTAGAGAATAACCTTTTCTTTTTATTTTCTTTTCGCTCCCTTTTGAGGGTGTTTTTTTTCGTATTTTTTTCTATGTTGAGTTTAAGGTTATAATATGCATTGATATGGGTTTAAGAGCTAATTTTCATGAGTGTGTTGTCAAAAAATTCTTGACACAAACTAGTTTTGTTAAGAATGAATAAAATGAATTTTTTTTTTGTCTTCTGTTTTTTCAAAATCTGAATAAGGTAATGATTTTACAAAGAAAATATTGTCACATCCTTCTTATAATAGTGGCAGTGTTGAAATTTCAGAGAAAATCTTAGCAGTGGCGAGATTTTGAGATAGAAAAATATTAATATGTTAGACTCTATATATAAACCCACATCCATCTGTTCTCATCTCATTCATTGAGGTTGTTAACTTTGAGTGGTTTTAGTTTAAGGGTAATGTTTGTGTAGCTTGTCCTCCTTTTCCTTATAATCGTTTCAGCTTATTTATTTATTTGTTTGGATTTCTAGTTCTAGAAAAAAGTGATCTATGTAAAAAAAAAAAAGTGTTATGTGGATCTCAATATGAATACTCACTCATTCCCTCTCTATTTATCTATGTTAGTGGGTTCACCTATGTTGGTAGTACTATGAAAAAAATAGTGATATCTGTGTGTCAAAAAAATGTTTTGCGTGACACAAAAAATATTAAGAGAGTAGAGTAAGAAAAAAGAAAGGTAAAAATGGATGACACAACAAATATAATAGTATATTTCAATAACAATAATTGTTTCAAATACGAGTGAAGGTGTCACATTTTTATGCGAGAATCTAGCATATTTATTTATTCCTTGCACTATATCATTTGCGAACTTAGAAAGTGGTCTTTAACCATACATAGATTCTGAAACTCCAAAAGCAGTGGAGAAAATAATATACAGGTATCCAGTATCAATTTTTGGTGGGTTCACTCAGTATCAAGCAATCGAAATTAGCAATAATGACCACATATAACAAATGTTTCAAATATACCAATAGCATCTAGCAAAAATATCTGTCATCAAATTGCATATCAATTTCAAAGAAGCAGCTCCTATCTTTTACTATCAAGTTGACAATAAGGATAAAAGGCTCACTCAAACACATTTCCAAAAGGAGAGATAAAATGGGAAGAAAACAATTGTGAAAGTGATGAGGACTTTGCAGACGAATATCAAAGTAATGATCGTGGTGTTTTTGATATGGAGGAAGATGATGAAGTAGATGACAAGCATGTATCAAATACAATTGTTATTTAGCATCCGCTCGAGGAGCCATCCTTCATGTGTGCTATATAGATTTTGAAGCTATGAATGCACCGGAGTCTCCAAAATATATCAGTATATAGTCATTTATGTTGCTTCATGTTAATAAATATCTTTAGCAAAAAAAAATTATATTCAATACATGTTCATTATTATGTTACTATTATATTCTTTATTATTTTGTAATCATGTTTATTATTATATTGTTTTGTAAAAGAGTAAATTTCAAATTCCCTCTTCGTAGAGAAAATATTGAAAAAGAGTGGTATGAAATATTAGTGCCTTATTCTCATGGATTCTCAAAGTTCATAAAAAAGGCCCATATCAATTTGTGGGGTAGAGCTTTTCAAATCCATTCTCTCCAAAGTTAGACAAGGAAAGTTATCTACCATGAAAAAAGCAAGTAGAAACAACAATTGAAGGCCATAATTAACTTAATCATATCATTAGAGCATTGATTCCAAAGAAATATGCAAATAAAAAAGATTAAAACAATGCAGTGGTGAGTTTAGAATATGATATTGTGTTTCGGAGGTGCCCCCCTCTATTAGTAATGGTGAATTGTGTATTGAAATGTAATTTAGTGATAGAGAGATTGTTATATGAGTAATTAAAAGTACAGTATATCTGAGAGAGTAGATTATAAAGTATGTGAGTTAGAACCTATGACATTTTATGCTAAATGCACTCAGTATGGGGCTGGTTATCAATGACTTGTTAGAGCCAGCTTCAAAAAGAATAAGTAATTTTAGGAAATTAGGAAATATAATAGCCCACACACTTGCATTGGTGAAAGATTCAACGATGATCACACAAAATTAGATCCAGATATAATTGCAGAACTTATAAAGCCTATGGTAGAATCTAACCTATCTTTCAAGACTAAATCTGTGATTGCAGAGATTAAATCTAGATATGGCTGCATGGTGACATACTGGAAATCATAGATGGCAAAACAAAAGGCAATTGGAAAATTTTTTGGTCAATAAGAAGCCTTTTATGAAGCTTTGTCGAAATGATGTATAGCAATGTGTGATGCTATTTGAGGATCAATGGTTTAGATGAATGCTATGGAGGCATTCCTTGATGATGAGCTAGTTCCAGAAGTTCAAATTTTTTGTCGTGTGTTTTGGAGATTCGGCCACTATGTTAAAGTGTTCAAACATTGCAAACCACTTGTTCAGGTTGATGGCATACATTTGTATGGAAAATACAGAGGAACTTTATTAGTGGCAATTGCATAAGACAACAATCAAAACATATTACTAATTGCTTTTGCTATTGTCGAGGGTGAAATTGCAGATGCCTAGTATTTTTTTCCTGGATAATCTTTGCAAAAATTTTGTGACCTAAGATGGAGTTAGCATTATTTTTTATTGTCACGAGTCAATTAATGCAGCAATAAGGAAAAACAATGGCCAGTGGGAACCTTCTAGAGTATTTCACTTGTATTGCATAAGGCACATCGGTGCTGATTTCTTGCGAAGATTTAAGGCACCTTACCTGCACAAATTGGTCATGAACATAGGTAATTTACATGTTGGTCTTAATATTGAATTAATGGATTTATGACTGATATTTTTAAAAATAATATGAAACATATTATATCTTGCAGGATACTCAAGAATGGAGCACCAACTCAGTATTAATTATGAGCAGGTGCAAGAATTAGTCAAGTAGGGTCGCATGAGCATGAACTTATTCAAGTGTGTGAACTCAGTATTAAAAGGGGCTCACAATCTTCTCATTACGACTTTAGTTAGAGCAACCTGTTTTCGATTGGCTGAGTTGTTTACAAGGAAACATGAAGAGGCATGTGCTCGTAAAAATGCAGTACATGTTTTCTCTAACACAGTGATGTCTCGACTTCAAGCAAACAAGTAGGCTTCTAGAACCTTCCGTATCACTCAAGCAGATAAACATCATTAGAATTTCCATGTTCAAGATGCATCTAGCAGACAAGCATATAGAGTTGATCTGACGCATAGGAATTGTGATTATAGTGGCTTCTAGATAGATCGATATTTGTGTTATCATGTAATGGCCTATTGCTCACACTTGAAGGTTAATTGGCAACTTGATGTGGACAATGTTTATATGATTGACAGAATTTGCAAAGTGTACAGGAAAGAGCTTAGGGTGATAAGGAATGAAAGTACATGATGCAAATACAGAGGACCAAGACTTTGTCCTAACCCTTCATTGAAATGCACAGGAAAAGGTTGCCCTAAATCAACCCATTTCTTGAATGAAATGGACTTACATGAGATACGGGAACTTGACAATGTGGTCTTTGTAGAGGAGATGGCCACAGTTATAGTCGATGTCTACATGCACCTGGGCCTAGTTCATAGTGTTTTGTTAATAACTTGTCAGCCTTCCTCCATGTTTTTTTCTTTTTATCATTTCTTAGGAGTCCTGTTTGTAATGGCTTGTTAGTCTACCTCCATTTTTTGTTTATTTTTTAAGATTTTTTAGGAGTCGTATTTGTAATGGCTTGTCAATCTACCTACATTTTAATTAATTACCAAGTGTCAAATTATGTTACATAGAAAAAAAATCAAATTAGTACTAAAATTAGGAAAAAAGATAAAATAAGTACATGTCATATCCAAGAAATAAAAAAAAATTAATTAGACCCACTCATAATTACATCAACGACTATTTCCCTCAGGCAACTTCTTGCCTGAAAGTGACAATTTGATGAGTATAGAAATAACTTTTCCTAACCAAACCCAAACCCTCTTATCGAATGTGCTTCTCATACGCTTCTCTCTCTCTCTTTCATCCATGCTTCCCTCTTCTCCTTCTCCATTGTCTCGTACAACAACCTCAGGCTTGGCCACGTGGCTAGATGTAGATGCTCCTACTAACCCTATCCCTTGCTCCGTCTAAACTTACTACGTCATTAGTGTCCACTGATCAACTGGGGAGAGTATTGGTTGAGAAAAAATCTCTGACACAACTGGTTGGTATACATCTTCCTATACATCTACCTCATCATTCAGCTTAAAGAGGCATCGAGGTGTGGAATGGGCTTCATCAATGTTGATTTCATAATTTCACTTAAACGGCCCCAAATGAGATAGTCCAATGGCACTGCTGTCAATAGACCTTCTACCTTGACTCAAAGTGCTTCTTGAACCATGACAGGTGTCCCTTACATCTAAGGACATTCAAGCTGGTTCCAAATTTTGTCAAGTTTTCCGACTCTATACATGCGAGGACTATTTATTCAGCCACTAATCAACCTTATCATTCAAAACTTGCAAGGATGGAACACCTTCTTACTGATAAGGGGGTGGCAAGGGCACTAGAAATGGCGAGTACTATAGAAATGGCTAGTGTAGTGGGAATGGCGGGTACTATGGGAATGGATGATACAGTGGGAATAGCGGGTTATGGTATAGGAATGGCTACCCATGTTGTACGAATGGCTGCTAATAAGGGAATGGTTGGTGCTCTTGGTATGGTAGCTCATGGTGTTGGGGGATTGGTTGTTGTTGTATCTGAGGGACAACCATAACCAATTTAACGTGTACTATATATACCAATCTCAATATTCATTTAAGGAACCATACTAATTAGTGGATTGTCCCTATAATAAATACTAACAACGGGTCTTCCACAAAGTCACCCACTCATGATGCTTCTCCCTCCAATTAGCAGGTTTTCTTAATATTAAATCTTTATTATTTAATTCCCTTAAATTATGGGGTAGGAGAGGAATATGTTGATTAAGCCCAAACTAGTGTATCACACGGTTTGAAGCATGCCACTCTATTACCTCAAAACATATAAGTGGGCTAACAGTTGACCATATCATAAGCTCAACCCCTACATCATCTGGAATGTGAGTATCAATCACCAGATCCATATATGGTTGTCACAGAAACTACAATTACAAAAAAAAGTTACATGAATTACACATAATATTTAATTTAATATTAAAAGGAAGTCTTTGATATGTTAATGTTTACCTGATGAAACTCCATTTGATCCAATGCAAGTCTGATAATAGGGATATTATCCTATGGATTGTTGTGTTGATTTTGTGTTCCTTCCACTTGTGAAATATTTTCTTTTTAGAAAATGTTTTTATAACAAACTTATTTATTTAAAGTATTTTTACCTTAGAGCAAAGGGAAAAGCAATTGGCATGCTTGGCAAAGAAGCCAACCATGGGAGCCGTTGCCATGCCTGCACTTGCAACAATGCCATGCTACTAGCACTATCTTGTGCACTCTTACACATAGCACAATCTAACCCTTGGTAAAGCACAACAAGGCACGCCAAGCCCTAACTATACCATCTAATTTCATCCAAATTTGCAAGAAGTTACAAGAACTTTTTATGGACCATGTGCTTGCTCTTATTCGGCATTAGAAATACACCAATAATGCTAGTATATAATTGCGAACACTAAATGCTATCAGCTCCTTAGAATTTGTGTCAAGCCTATTCATATGAAATGAAAGCCATTCTAATTTTATTTCTCTAGTGACAACATCAATCACATTTGGCTTATCACCAAGCAGTTATTCGCACATATTTTGAAGAAGAGTGGTCGTGCCATTAGTAAATCCAGTGAACGAAAAACATCTATGCGAAGTCCAAGTAAAATGGTAACATCCTCCAGTGTCACTAGGCACTCCCTAACTAAAATGTGAAATGTGTGAGTTTCTAGTCTCCACCTATCTAATAAAGCATTTATCTCATATCTATCTATCTTTATTTCAAAAATCTAGGAAACGCGATAGAGACTAGCTTGTCATAAATGCTCATGTATCACCATTTTCTATAACTTTATATATAAGTGACGAGGCCAAAAAACTCCATTTACTATTACAAATAATAAATTATGTATTAATTAATAACAAATTAGTATTTATATTTTTTTAGGGCATCATTCCCATTACATGAAAAGTAAAATATAAATAAAAATTAAATTTGAAAATTTTAATTTAAAAAAATAACAGATATGCTGTAACAGAAATTGAAAATAAAAAATTAAATTAAATAATACTTTTATTAAAACTTAAATAAAAAAAATACTTATAATATTTTGACAAATTTGCTTAGACACATGTTCATTCGAAGTTACTATTCTATCAGATGTTTTTTCAACACTATAAAAAAACAAAACTTTCTTCTCACTTACATGAGAAGCTCTCACCACAAAAGCTCTAAAATAGTAAAAAAAAAAAAAATCCCTTGAAACACTCACGGATAGAACCCCTTTAACACTCAAAAGCTTTACTCACTTACACGAACTCCCTTGTTCCCTACTTCTTGTTTTATAGATGCAATGCTACTTCCTGAAAAGAAGTGATAGATGTTACAGGTATTACCATCAACTGAAATCTTGCCATCTACAAGATTCTATTGAACGTGACTTGTCGTTCTTTCCATGCATGCCATGTGTCCCTGCGTGCTTCCTTTGAAATCTTGCATGCACCGTGATTCCTTTGTACCTAATCAATGTGATAACCTGGTGCCTCCTCGTGCACCACTTATCCTGGCATCCTTTGCTTCTCCATCACGCTAGCTGTCCCGTGTGGTCTGCGTGGTCTGCTTCCCCACTATTGGTGCTGCTGCTTCTGAAATCTCATGGAACACGAGATTTTTCAACTCTCACTTCCATGTGAAGTTACTTCTCAAATGTATGTTTTGACCAATAAATCACGCCTTGGGCGTGATTTATATTCTACATGTTTGTAATGTTTGCCCCAAACCGATATTAATGATAATGATTCACTCATTATCCATATAAAAAATCATTTCCCCTCTTTGAGAGCATTAGTTTAGGTTATTGCTAGTTTAGTTTTTTTTTTTCTTTTAAAATAGTTAGGTATCTAAGTCCTTTGGCTTCCACTTTATAACTTTAATAAAAAAAAACATAAAAATACAAAAGAAAATGAAATCAAACAAAAAAAATGCAATTATTTGATTTTTTTTTAAGGTGAATTGATTTTGAGCTATCTTATTTTTCTTCCTTTTAATTTTCAAATTATTTTGACATCATTGCAATCAAAATTTTCCTTTTTAAAAAAAAAACAACTCTTTTATTTCACACAACAAACTTAACACATTTACATATGGTTTAACCATCCACAAAGGTTATGTTCTTACCTGGAGCTAGAGCTGAGGTTATAGGTGACTCCAGTGTCAATGGAAGCAGGGGGTAAGGTATCTGTAAAGATGCTTCGACTCTTAAGTCAGTGGATGAATGAGACATAGAGTGGTAAAACATGTAAAAGTGATCGAATTAAGTGTGTTACTTAAGGGGTGTTAAGCCCTCTTTTATAGTGAGAGGTGACCCCGTGCTAAATCAGGAGATAATCTTCCCTGAATAAGGCATATATTCCAACAATTTAGGCGATATTAGATATATTTCATATAAGCATGAGATATGATCCAATATAGAAGATACAGTAAGGTAATAGGAGATATTGCAGGATAATATGAAATACCATAGGTGATTTAGGAGATATCCTCTATTAAATTGGGGGGAATCTTTAGGGGATTACCATGCTGCGAAGGCTATTTGTGGAGCCCCTCATTTAGGTTCTTCGAGGTTGGATCGAGATCTCTAACCCATATTTCTAGTCTAGTACGTAGCCCCCGAGCTTGGTCAAAGGCCAAGTACCTTGGATTGAGGTGTCATTCCTGAGGTGTTCGAGCCGAGGACTTCATGCCAAGCTCGAATAAGTAAATTTGTTGTGTGCAACATAATTCGTCTCTTTAGTTGTCATAGAGACAGTTATGGGGTAACATGTGATGACACATGTCACCTTCTGAACGGCGGGCATTCAAGTCTTATAAAGTAAGATCGTGGGTTGCATGTGTGCCATTGGATTAACTTTATTATCCCCTAAACTGTTGGATGAAGTGAATGTCTTAAATGCGTTAATTAGTGAAGGGAAGTGTTTTCAGCTATTCAATGAACTCGTCTTTGTTCAAAATAGGAGAGAGAAGTTCAGAATGCATTTTTGCAACTTTTCTTTTCATTGTTCTTCATGTTTATGTCGTTCCTCATTCGTCTAAGCTTCAATTTTGCCTTCCAAACTTCAGTTTCTTCAGTTTCCAATTATTGAGTTTAATTCTAGTCTTCTTCCTCTATCATTTAATCAGTTTACTTTCACTGGAACTCTAGGGTAGACGACTCTACTCCTTCTATTTTTCCTTTGTTTTTGTATTTTTTTTCCATTCCTGAACCCATTCTTCTATTTATATTAATTAGGTATTTATCTATGGCCCAATGAAAGGATGTGTCTACTTCCAAGAAAAGGAAAACATTGGTGGATAAGACAGAATATGACCCTTATGGCAGGGTTAGTGTAGAGGTTAAGGAGATAGCCTCTGTGTTTGATGAAGGTGTGGCCATTCATATGTTTTGGAAGTGTTGTTTGGTCTTGTTGTGTAGGGAGAAGAGAATATAGTGTCTCCCCTATAGTTCCGAGGATAGGGTATGTCATTACATGTCGAGAGATAGTGAAGGGGATTATATTTATATGTATGTAGAATTCTTTGAGAATGTGGATTTTAGGTTGCCTTTTACCCAATTTAAGGAAAGGTGCCAAAATCGGGTGAATGTTGCCCCTTCTCAATTACATCCAAATAGTTAGGTTTTTACCTAAGCTTTTGAGAATTTGTTCGAGATGCTCAACTACAAGCTTAGAGCCTGTTTGGTTTGCTGTTTCCAGTCTTAAGTTTTCAGTTTTTGTGATGGAAAAATTGAAAAAACTGAAAACTGAAAACTGAAAACTGAAAACTGAAAATTGGAAACAACAAACCAAATAGGCCCTTAGTGTTTTTGTATTTTCTTTTCATTTCTTTCAGGTAAGGAGGTAGATAAGGGGAGCTAAGTGTCATTTAACAGTGCTCCTAGGAAGAAATTGTTAGCCTTGTTGACCTTTAACTTTAAGAGATTCAAAGACAAGTTCTTGAAGTTGAGGTTGGTCGAGTCGAAGTTTGCTTTTATCTTAGTTGAGTGTGGGCTGGAGATGTTTCCCTTATACTAGCACCCTAACCCTTATGAAATTTTAAGGGTAGAGTATAGCTCTTTTCCTTTGGATAACTAGATGATGATCGGCTACCTAGAGAAGTGTATAAGTCCAAGCTTTCCCCTACCCTATGGTGTTCTTTTGGAGTTAGGATATAACAATAAAAAAGTCCTAAAACATATAGGTAGTTGTTGAATTTTCTCCTTTTATTGTTGGTTCCTTCTTGATGTTTGCTTATTTCATCTTATATGTTCTTGTTTTGAAGCAGAGATGGCTCCTAAACTCACCCAAAGATATTTGGCCCCACATGTGGTGAAAAATAGGGGTGCTGTTAGGACTAGTTGAGCTCCGCTAGCATCCACTAGTGTGGGGTTGAGCTTTGGGACCCTTACTTATCCTAACCTGAGTAAGTTTGGAAGAGGGCTAGGGTGGAGGTCGAGGTAGAGGGTACTTCTCTCTCACGATCCGCTTTGGTCAAGGCAAAGGAGATCAAAGACTTCCTTGACACTGTCAATGCCAGAAATATTTGGAGCTTGGAGTTCTCATTACTGAAGTTTATTGATCATCAATTTAGGTAGCTATATTCCTTAGTCTCTATTGTTATTTTCAGATCTAGGGGCTCTTACAAGATATGATTGCCCATCATTTGGAGGATCATGGCAGTGATCAGGCTGAGGGAGTGGAGCTAATCTAGACTGTCTTTCTTGAGGATGAACATATTAACCTCAATACTTGAGCTCTTGTAGTTTTTTTTTTTTTTTATTTTGATTGTTCTAATCCTTGAACATAATCTATTTTGTTACTTTCACTATCTTGGAGTCTTTGAACAAAGTGTTGGTTGTATTTGATGAATTTTGTTTTGCTTGCTTTCCAAGTTCCCTTCGATAATCGTATAGGTGTAGTGTGTGTTTGTTGAGATAGACTACTTGTTATCTTTATGATGCTAAGGGTGGGGATATGAAGTTCGCATGTTTTTCACTTTATGCTCTAAGACATGCTCGGCAATGGTCCAAGGATATCCCTACATTGGTTTATGCTCTAAGATTTGGTCGATGCCGATCCAACGACATCTCGACATTGCACAATGGTTTTGTCATTGAGGAGATCTTATTTGCATGAAAAACATGGAAGAGCAAGTTTGTGAAGACATAATGCACTATTGAAAAATTGAGATTACATCATTGATCACCTTTGTGTTGCTGAGATGTTTGGCTTACACATGATCATATCTTGTTAAAACCATAGTTGGTAAAACTCAGTGGGATAAAACTCAACTAAAGGAAAAAGAGTGCACCCATCGTGTGTGATTTAAGGTATTGACTTCTAGTTGTAGTATCTTCTGAGGGATGTGGCATTCCATGTCCTTGGTAGTTCTTTGCCAGAGAGACTGGCGATCTTATAGACTTCTTGACCAACATTACTTGTAACTTAGAATTGCCCCTTCTAGTTTGGTGCTAACTTGCCTTCTCGTGGAAGTTTCTTTAGGAGATCAACTTTCCATAGGACTAGGTTGCTGACTTGGAATGTTTTGGGAGTCGAGCTTTCTGTTGTATGCTCAGGCCACCCATTACTTGGTTGCTTGTTCCTTGATATGAGCTAGTTCTTCATATTTTTCAATGACGTCCACAATGACTCTCTGATATTCTGGATCTGTTTCTTCAAAGAATATAATATGTCGGATGTTGAGCTAGGTGGCTTCTATTAGAAGCTTTGCCTCGCTACCATAGACAAGCCTGTATAATGTTTCTTGAGTCAAGGATTGGATGGTTGTATGATATGCCCATAAGATTTTAGGGAGTTTTTCAGCTTAGAATCCCTTGCCCTTGTCGAGCTTCTTCATCAGACCTGTAACAATTACATTATTAGCCACTTTAGCTAGGCAGTTTGTTTGAGGATGTTTGATCGAGGTAAAGATGTGCCTGATGTTAAAATTGTCATATAGTTCCTTCAATCTTCAATCTATGAACTGAGTTCCATTATTGGTGAACAGTTCTCTTAAGAGGTTGAACTGACATATTATTCTATTCTGGATTAATTTTCTGATCTTTGTAGCAGTGATTGTAGCTAGCCGCTTGGCCTTAATCTACTTTATAAAATAGTTGACATCTACCATAAAGTATTTGAGCTATTCCGGTGCTAGGGAAAAGGACCGAGGAGGTCGATTCTCCACTTGTGGAAGAGCTAGTTGGCTTCAGAGAAGTATAGTGGTTCGAGTGCTTCCGAGAAACTTTGGAGAACCTTTAGCATTTGTCGCACTTGTGTACAAAATCAATGCAATATGTCTTCATGGTAGGTCAAAAATGCCCAGCTAGGAGGATCTTTGTAGCAAGGGCTCGGCCTTCGCTGTAATTTCTATACACTCTCTCGTGTGGCTTGACTATGATGTCATTGACCTCATAGAGGCCAAGGCACCTTAAGAGTAGCAGGGAGTACTCTTGCCTGAAGAGTAACTCTCTGCAAAAGGTGTAGTAACTCACCATTCTTTTGAATTTTTTAGCGTCACTTGCCTGCCTTGAGAGTTCACCTGTGGTGAAGTAGGTGAAGAGCGAACTTCACCAATCTTCATTCTTGGCGTCTGTGTTGTACACTTTGGATTAATGGCAGCTTGGCTTGTCTAGTTTCACTTGTATTACCGACTTGTTGTTTTGAGGCTTGTCAATGCTGGTGAGCATGGAAAGGATATCAGCCTTGGTGTTGTGCTCATGAGGAATACATGTTACCTTGTAAACCTCGAAATTTATCATCAGTGTCTTGACCAGTTCTAAGTATTTGTCGAGGAGGAGGTACTGGGCAGTAAAAGTGCCATTGACTTGCTTGACAACAAGCTAGGAGTCTACTTTTACTTGAAGTTGGCAAGATCCGACCTTTTGGGCGAGTTTAAGCCTAGCAATAAGAGGGCTTGGTTGTAGCTGGCATGGAATTGAAATTGGAAAGATTTCTTAATGACTATTCCTTCCCTATTTTCCAATGTAATAGACAAAAATTATTAAAAAGTGGAGCAAATTATGCTAATCTTTCATGAGATTTAGTATAATTACATTCATCATCTTTTATTTGGTAAAGTCATTCTAACCTCCTGTATATATGTTGATTTATTAATTTAAGTGACAAAAAGATAACATATAACATGTACATAATTATTAGTAAAAAAATACCTCCCTTTTATTATAAGTTAAAATTGTAAGTTTCATCTTCATGTGATAGAAAAAGTATTTTATTTAATTAATAAGTTAAATATTACCAAAATATTATAAGCTTCTCATTTTCGTTTGGATGATAGAATTGTAATTATGATATAGAATTTTAATTTTCATAGTTCACTTAGAATCTTAAATTTTATGTTTGAGTTTACTAAATAATTATAAAATGATTGTTAGAATATAAATGAAAAGGAGAAAAAAATTATATAAACTTTAAGGTGGGGAAAGATTTAATAAGTTTTGGAATTGATAATTCATAAGTATATGTTAGGAGTTGAAAAGTGTCAATTTAAGTTGTATTTAAATTGACAAAACACCTAAATTTGTCTATCTTAAAATTTACATCAGGCAAATTGGTCCCTCTAAGAAAAAAAAAATCCAAAAAGCTCTTACCAATTAAAAATAAATAGACAAATGAGTCCTACTGTACATGGATCAATTTGACCTTTTTCATGATTCTTAAGGACTAATTTGTTCTTTTTTTTAAGAGGTCAGGTCCAATTTGTCCAACGTTTTAAATTGACAGAAACTTCTTTAGGCATATTTTTTCTATACAAACCAATTTTTTTTATGCAAAATTTAAGAGGGACAAATTTGGGGCCATTCTTTTGAATTATATGGAATTCGACTAAGGAACTATAATTCTAATTCTAAATGTTACTCCAAACAATAAAATTGTAATTAGATCGTCCAATTACAATTCCATACTCAATTTTAGATGCCAAATGTGCACTAATAATTATTTATACATCACATATTATCTTTTGTCACTTAAATTAATGAACTAATATATACAGGGAAGTTAGTGTAATTTTATTGAATTTCAGAGGATGTTAATAATAATTTTGCAAAATAGAGACATGCTAAGTGTCATTGCACTAAAGGGAGGTCAATGTAATTTCCTTTAAAATATATAAACAAAAAGTTGAAATACGGAGGACTTAAATCCTACATTGTTTAAGTTACAAACTTTTTGTCCTTGATCATAAACAACTCAAATCCCATATTGCTTGACGTAGGAAGTTTTTACTCTTTAAACTAATATAAATATTCATATTTTAATCAATTTATGCTTAACTTTAAGAGATTTAAAGGCTTAATGATCCTTGATTTGACTAACAAAGATGTAAATTTTACTATTTTTCATCATAGAAATTATGTTGAATCTGAAAAAATTAAAATTTTTATTGTAAAAAATGTGACCGATTTGACCCATTTTTGCCTGATTCAACATGTTTTATGATCTGTTCAACCTATGTTTCATCGGTTCAACGCCAGTTTTGACAAGTTTTTTAAAAATCTGTTTTTCCCTCTTACTGGACCGGCTAAGGCCCAAGAGACCATTTCCTGGGCCAACTAGTCGTCCAATATAGTTTTCTTAACAGTGACTACGAGTTAGGGTTGTTAGGAACTTTAGCATGTACAACAGAAGCAAAACACCAAAACCAAAAAAAAAAAAAAGAAAGAAAGAAATAACTATTGTGTATGATCCTCTAATCAGACACACAAATGCACGTCCTACAATGGTGATCCCCACTAGAAAATTTCTTGCTTAGTCAATTCAATAGAAAAATCCAAGTCTCACTTTTGGTTCTCTCTACATGTGTTTAGCTATATCCTTTTTTTCTGACTCCCTCATAAAAAGATAAATATCTTTTACGCCTATTTATAGAGAACCCTTCTCTATCTATATTTATTTTTCAGTTTTATCCCAAAAATCCATAATATTAGATTTAGTTTATCTTTTATCTCACAAGATAATTTTTGCCATTTAAAAAGATTTTGAAAATTGATTTTGATTTATCTATATATCTATTTATTCTTGACCAACAAAAAATAAAAGATAATTATCTTATGAAATCAAATTTGTGCTTGGATTTTAGGCATTATTCTAGCAATCTTCCATTTGCACTAAAGGCAATAGGATTAAGGACAGCCATGCACATTACATACATACGTAACATATGTATTAGATTTATTGTATCTTATTCAATCTGATCGCTATGGACATATATTTCATGCTAGTGATTTTTTTGTCCACTACTATAAATCTACGAGATATTGATGGATCGACCAACGGATTGACATGTTTTATAAATATTTAGATGTTGATCACTAAAATTAACAACCCATTGATATACCCGTCGGTAATGCTTGGCATGACAATGTGCCATATGGTGCATATAATTTTCGATAGGTATAACGACAGGGTGGATATTTATTTTGAGGAGCCAATCAGTATCTGCAAATGCATCAGGTGGTGTGAATGGTGTACCAATAGTTTGGCCGACAGGTATATTTTTCTGATTTTTAATTTGTTTTTAAATGCAAGTATACCAACAAGTTTCAATTGAATTAAATTTTAATTTTAAAAATTTTAAATCTAATTTTTGATAGGCTTCAATTAAATTTATATTTTTAATTTTTATAAGCCGATTACCAACATGTTTCAATTAAATTAATTTTTTTATTTATTAACCTGATTACCAATGGGTATACTGGCAGGTTCAGAATAAAATAAATTTATTTTTTATTTTTAAAAAATTGATATGTTTTTTAATTTTGGGAGGCTGCACGTGTCTCTTAGGATTTCACATACCAATTGGTATAAACCTATAAGTAATTATAGTAACTTGAAATGCGCCGTTTTATTTAATGTTTATCGACCAATCGGTAAGCCATATATATTTAAAACCATAGCCCCTCCACTTCCCTATTTCTAGAATGCTCTCTCTCTTCTCCCTCTCTCCTTCTTTGTCGCCTCAACCTTCCTTTCCACTGTTCACCAACTTGGAGCTCCATTTGCAAAACCAAAGCCACCATTTCAATCTAGGTACATTATTGGTGAATATTTTAATTAGTTTAGTTTATTTTATTTAGTTTAGTTTTTCTATTCATTTTCATCGCCTAAAGTGTTATTTTTTTAATAAATTGGAGAGTAATTGTTGTTGTTATTTTGTTAATGTAAGAGTTCTATTGGAGGTAGCGCTGATAGTGTTGACTCATGGAACTTTGGTTTCTTTTTTTTTTCTATGTTTTATTGTGTATTTTCTTTTTCAATTTTATAACTATGCAAAATTAAATGTTTGTTCATTTTGGATTTTCAGGATTGGAATTGGTTGCATGCAGGAAGCTTTTGATTTTTTGTTTTGCACTACTATACAAGTCCTTGTTATTTATATACTTTAATATGTATGTAGAATAGAGACCTATAATTTCCATGATAGAATTGTAGGATAAGGGGATTGCATGACCAGGGGAAGGGCATAGAGGTTCTTCCTCGACTTGTTTGCATTGTTTGCTATGAGATTCTTTGTGTTTCTGGAGATTACAAGATATGAATATTGTGGAGTTATATGTAATTGTTAAGATGTAATTGTTTAAATATGCCTATTATGTTGTTGACATTTAATAATGTCTATGATTGTTGAGTGCACTAAATTAATTGATGATTGAAGTTCCTAATTTAAGTAGAGATGCTGTCAAAATTTTGTAAAATTTTTATTAGGAAAATAAAATTAATTGATGACAAAAGCTCCTACTTTGTTTATTTAATTATCATTTCATTATTTACTTATTTCATTTCATTTTAATTGATAATTAAATTATCATATAAATAAAAAAACAAATGAATAAATGTCAAACAACTAATAATTTTATATAAATTCCTCACATACGTCAATGTAATCAATAACAAAAAGAAATTATTATTATTGATGGGTGAACCTTGTATAAAAAGCAAAATAAAAATTGAAAATCCGTCGATAAATCCGTCGATAATAATTAAATAAAATATTTTTTTATTTCTAAAACCTATCAATCCAAATAAAATATTTGTCGGGAAAAATATAAATAAAACATTTTTTATTTCCAAAATCCATTAGTAAAAATAAAATACTTGTTAGTAATATTCTTTTTCTGATTACCTCATTGATACCTTTAATTCAATTGTACTGACTAGTTTTCCAATTTTTATCCCATCAATATACTTGTCGATACGTACCAATGGGTGCTATTGTCCATCGGTAATATTCTACTAACAAGCCCAAAATCAATGCCCCTTAGCCATCAATAATCCCATTGGCAAAAATCTAATCCATCGGTAAACACTTAGGTATCTCGCGTAAATCTTGTAGTGGTCCTACTTGAAATTTATAGAAATAAATTGTTACAAGAAATCATGTATGTGACCCATTGGACTCCATACCAAGCTGGCAGTGCACCAAGTTTTATTTCATTAATCTAATAGAACATTTTGCCTTATTTTTAAGTTTATTAAACCTTTTTAATAAGTTTATTCAACTAACTCTTAATCAGATTGACCCATAAATCAAGATCATGTCTAGCAACATGTCATGACTACCTAGATGGTGAAAAGTCCAATCAAAAGGATTGAACATGAAACACCCTTTGATGATTAGTTTTCCACGCAATTAAATCCTTAGGTTATACATTGTCTCGAATAAGCTATGGTATAGATGAATGTCAAATTTCAATACTTATCCATATGTGATCAAATTCTTGAGAAATTGCCTTTATAATGAAACAATAATTAGAAACTCGTATTTTATCCTATTCTAACCCAAGATTTTCTGAGATAATACTTAATAGAAAACATGGACATTTCCTCCTCTTACTAGGATAACCAATCCATTGTTGATTACTCGTCGCCACTTCCATGAAAGTCTCATTATGTCTAGAGTACCCTCCAAATGTCTCATAGTGTGCTAAGGAATAAACCACAACCACAAATTAACAATTACAAAGTGCTATGGTAATTTTAGGTCTAAGGATTACTTACATGTACTATCCACATGAGAAATAACCTATTGACATTTAAGTAAGATTTCCATTACGCATTCCTGAGTGACTCAGTATAGTGAATTCATTCTCCAAAAAACACTTACTTTTACTTGTTAGTAATTCCTCATAAGTAACTGTGAGATCTGTTACTCTCTACCATAGAGCAAGTAACAAGCTAGCTCATCTTACAAAACCATACAGCTGATCGACAATTACGTTATGCTTGTGAAGATTCTCTTGGAGTTCTTTCTCCACAGCCTCATATTGGGTAAGGAAGGTTCCTTTTGAGCCTTTCAGCCGATTCAATTTTCCCTTCTGATTTTGAAAAATTGATAGTTAAAAGCAATGTTAGCCAGCATTAAGGCTAGCTAGTCATAGAAAACATGTCGTTGTTTTGGTGGGGAAGTTGGGTAACAGCATTCGAATCAACATACTTGATCACCTCAACCAAAGATAACTTCAAGGTGAACATAGTATAAGAATCTACAGGGAAGTCTTTCCGAAGCTCATCCTCGATGAAGTTGAGGTGCATGGAAATTGGTCGGGTCTCCCTTGTCGGATGACTCGTCGATGGAGATCGTTGAAATATTACTTTAGCACATCTTCAGAAATAGATGGAGACAGGAAAATTGAAAAAATAGGGGCATTAGTCTTGGGAGCAGAGGTTTGAGGGATGGAAGTGCTCACGCTTACTTTGGTCTTTTTCCGCAAAATACAAATGAGGTTAGCTAGCCGAATAAGTTGCTTGCTAACCATAAAGTAATTAGGCATTATAGAGTGCCATTCAAATAGTCTGTATGTTGGCCTGTTTTGCTCATTTATATACCAATAATTTTCTATAGGGTCTCAGAGACCTACACACCTAAGGAGGAGAATCCTCTCTTTGCTGAAATTGCCTAAACTTTAGGATCAGCTGTATTTTGCAATGACAGCTTACTTCAACCATTTCTCTTACTAAAATCAAATAATTTTAAAAATATTTAAATTTCATTGAAGAAAATAAATTTCAAGAGTCAAAATCAAATTTTACTTATTTTTCAAAAATAAAAAACATATTTAAGCCTTTAATTTTTTTTTAAAATAAAGTTTAGGGGTGAGAGAAATATGAGATGCAAGCATTTGAAATAATCGAGATCTTAATCTAATCAAATAATTGCCATCAGAGATTGAAAATGTTCTATGCAAAACTTTAATTTTTTTCTCATCATTGAATATATATATATATATATATATATATATATATGGTATTAGTATAGATTTTCTTGCGGGTTTTTCCCCATTAAATCTTGGAAAAATAATTTACTTATTGGACTTTTATTAGTGATATGTTTACATATGTGATTATACGATGATTTATTTAAATATGGTTCAAAATTATTCTGCCTATGACGGATTTAGCTATAAAAGTACAGAATATTAACTGTTTAGCCTTCTCATTTGCATCAGGAATCTCTACAAGTCAGACGTTGGTTGTGGTGGATTCAGGGGAGCAGACCAGACGCGACGTGACACCAGCATCAGGAATCTCTGCCACCAGAGGTCGCCTGTGGATGACTCTGGCCAAGGTGCAGGGAGTTGACACGCAGCGAGAGCGGGAGCTAGCTTCTACTGGACGACCTGCATGCGTTAGAGGAGAAGGTGACACATGGGTGTGTCCTAGAAGTATTATTACATGGAGTGTAAAAGCAACGAACTGAATGAATTGATATTATTAAAACTGTTGAAGTAGTGTAGTGAGCGTAGTGTTGAAACAAGTATATATATAATGCATTTCCATGGGACACAAGCAACATGAGGGACAGGACTACAACTGTCCTAAAAATTAATAGTTAACTATGCTAAATCAAAACATCTGTAATAACTAACTTACTAACCCTGGTTATAATCTAACTATTATCTTAATAAGAAGAGAAGGAGCTAGCAATAACTAAAGTGCTCTTTACTGAGAAGAAAAACTCACAGACTTTACTATTTAATGGCATGCCTTTGATCAAATATCTGAATGAAATGAAATCCTTACCAAGAAGAAAAATTCACGGACTCTACCATTCAATGTCATGCCTTTGATCAAACATCTGAATGAAATGAATGCACGTAGGTGAAAATGATTCTGAAAAAAATTAATAGAGGCGAGGCGTGAGGCATTATTGAGACAAGTCGAGGAGGAGGAGCCTCTATAAAAGGAGCAGGAGGATGGGGTTACGGTAGCAAAGTGAAGAAAAGAATAGTAAGAAAAAAAAAGACAAAGATTGTTAAAAAAAATGAGAGATGTTTGATTGAGAAAAAATGATGAAAATTGATAATACAATGGATCCAAACGGTCACATTACTGTTTAAGTTCTAGAGCAAAATGCAATGTATTTTCTTTTTTCAATTTTTTCATTTTATTAGTGTAAATTGTATTTTATATATCTTCCACATATTTGGTCGGTATGTAATTATTTGATAAATTTGTGCTATTAAATTAGAACAAAAACTTAACCGTGTATTAGTTGATTTTTTTTGTAGTTATCTTCTATAGTTATCCCCTCTGTATTTTAATATATTAGTTGATTTTTTCTTTTTTGCAAAATCAAACTAGTTAAAATATTGATTATTGGATATATTAATATTAATTTTATAAGTTGATATATTTTGTTAGTGTATAGGATATATTAATTTAATTTTCTATGAAATCCATTTACTTGAAGTTGATTAATTTAATTTTTAATTTAGCAGACAACAAGACATATGCGGGCTCAGGATCTAAAATTGCCATCAATGAGAAATGAAATATGCGACTATGTGCAGCGTGTTGGTCTACTCCGCTTTGTGGAAATCAGTGATGTAGCAGTAAATCAGAAGCTAATCTCAGCACTAGTTGAGATGTGGAGGCTTGAGACTCATACTTTCCTTTTTTTTCATGTAAGAAGTGCACCTTTACGCTAGAAGATGTTGTTTTTTTTATAGGGCTTCCGATAAATGGTCGGCCTGTCATTGGATGTATTGTTAATAGTTATGAAGCATCCTTGATAACTACCAATATCTAATGGGTATTCGTCCCGAACCACTGGATTTTAGTGGAGTTGCAGTAAATTTAATTTGATTCAACAATATAATTGGAAATCTGGAACCGAACTTTGATTTAGCAATACAATAGATTGCCCGTGGTTTCATACTGGCCTTGTTCGGCCAATGCATTCCACTCGATAAGAGCACAGGCGAAGTACATGTGAAATGCTTACAATTGCTCGAAGATTTAGAGCAAGTTAGATCATATAGTTGGGGATCAGCATGCTTTGTTGTACTTTTTCAGGGGCTGTGTCGTGCTACATGGATGGCAACTAGAGATATAAATAGGTGCGTTGCTGTGTTACAAGCATGGGCCTAGCAGCGGATGCCCTTTTTGGCTCCTTTATTGTCATCGTTTGTTTTTTCTTTTAGCCGGAGTAATACATTTTTTAACTTGAATTTATATATTATTGCTAAAATAATAATTAATATAATGTCTTATAGGTGGAAACGACTGCATTACCCATGTGACGTTAATTTAAAAGGCCATCGCACTATAAGGTTGCTGATAGATAACTTGGGATATTAAGTAAAAATTTGAAATATTCTACACTTTTTTTGTGGTCACCATAATTATCATTATTTGCATATTTGATGTAATTTTGTTAATGCATTTTATATGGCAACCATATCTGGATTCTGTAATTGATGGTCTTATTCCAAATGATGTGTAGGATGAGCGCCAATTGTTCTCAGCTGTTACTTCACTTTTATGTTATGAGTTAATGGAGTTGCACCCAACCGACCGAGGTATGTGACAATTTGTGTTGAACCAAGAAGTTCCTCTGGACCAACCTAATTTGCAGGGATTCCATACTAAAGACTTAAGGGTATTACCACCCACCAATTAGGAAATCTTCCATCAACAATGGGTGACAATGTGCAAGTCATGTATTAATTGGAACTCCCACTATTAATTATCAGCCCTTTGATTTATATCAGTCTTGGTATTTATCTCACACTCAAGCTACATGGTTGTCCCTGAGGAAGTAGATCATCCACCTACCCACGAAGAAAATGAACCACCTATAAATGAATAAGGTCAAGTACCCTCTCAAGGAGAAGTTAGAGCACAGCCCATCCAAACAGAAGCTCGTCATGGCCATCAACCTTTGTTTCTGCAATAGAATAACATCGTTTTTATTGGGGATGTAAACACATTACAATTTCCTCATGGCCAATTGCCTTGGTGGATGTAGTAGGCCACACAGATCCAAGATCCACCACGACATTCTGTTGGTGTTATGGGCCAACACAGTGGTGTTCTTGCAAGGTCTAGTAGGTCCTCATCTAGAGGGAGAAGGTTTATTCATTTCACCCCTGGTGGGCCATAATTATTAAGCATTGGAAGGAATTTCTATTTTGCCCATCTTGGGGGTCAATCATCTACACAAGTTAACCTTGACCTCAATACAAATCCAGCTAGTCAACTGAATGATGTCTACTGGCCACAAATGGTTACATTTGAGATGTCAGTTCCATAGATGTTATCGCCAGGTACATATTGGGAAAATATCTAGGTAATGCAAAGGTTGCAAGATACTGCTGCATCTATCCAACATGCAGCGATAAGAGGTGGGGAACATGTAGACAGAGATAGGGGCATGGGTGATCAAGGTGGCAGAGATGAGGACACAGGAAATTAGGGTGCAGAGATGAGGGCATAGGAGATCAGGGTGGCAGAGATGAGGGCATAGGTGTTCAAGTGGCCAAGATAGAAGGCAATTGTAAGGCATTATCAATGTGTTAGGAAAGACTACCAAGGAAACTGTAGGAACTATACGTGATGCATTATGGCCACGGGAGAAAGTGAAACCAGCTAAAAGACTAAGCCATTCTCCATTTCAACCACCACATTTAGATGGGAAGATAAAAGGTTATAAGGGAAGTTGAGTGTATAGTACTTTTCGTGTAACATGTTATGAATTTATGTATGGACTTTCTAGTTTGTATTTCTATTTTCTTTTTAATGGAATTGTTATGATGTTTATTTTTATGTGTTTATGTATGGAGTTCCTAATAGAAATGACTACATATATGAAAGTAACATATAACACAATTGAAAAAACATAATAACCTTGATATAAACATTAAATTAACACAATAAGTAACATCCATGAAACACAATAAAATGACACGATAACATCCAAGAAATATGCCAAAATAACATCCAAGAAAAAAAATAAAATCACACACTAATATCCATGAAATAGAATCAAGTGACATAATAGCCTCCATGAAACATGATTAAGTGACATAACTATGAACTTAGGCTAGGAGTGTGTGGACAGTAGTTGCAACTGTGACCTTTACCTTGACAAAGACCACAATATCAAGGTCCCCGCATATCACGCATATTCATCTCATTAAGGAAGTGAGTGCTCTTGGGGCGGCGTTTGGCTTTGCACTTTGAACCGGGATTAGAACAAATCACTAGACCTCTATATTGGGGCCATGTATTTTGGTGCCCCACAACCCCAAATTGTCTCTCATAAACCTTGCAAATCTTTGCTATTATGTAGACATCATCAACATACCCTCACCATTCAAAGTTCCCACCACTATCACAGGCAACAATCACTTGATGATAAGAAATTCGATCAATTTGAAAATCGCCACAATCATAGTATCTGTGCTTCAACTTAACCTTGTATTCTTCCCTACTGATTTGTTCTTTAGCTTGGAAAGACTCATGTTGCCTATCAAAGTTGGTCATTATCATGTTTCTTGATGATAGCTCTATTTTTTGTAGTCATGTCGTGGCTGTTATGAGAATTTATGACCTATTTTTTTTCTGTGCATATGCCTCCCCACCTTTCTTAGCAAAACAACTTAGCCAATTGAAAATGTGTTACTCTTATCAATGCTATGATTTGAGATTGCAAGTCCCCTTTAACACATAATTCATACACTCCACAAGGTTTGTGGTCATGTTTCCCCATCAAAATCCACTGTCAAATGCTTGCACCCACTTTTCCCATGGAATTTCATCAAGCCAATCTATAAATTGGGAGCTACACTCACACATCTGCTCATAGTGATTATTGAATTTGCTCTCACACTACAGAGGACAATGTTTTTAAAATTTTAATTTATGAAAATCACATCCACAGGCAATGAAATTAATAAACATAAGTGTAACAAAATTGTAAATTACCCATGCTCATGACAATTCTATGCAAATGGGGTGCCTTGAATCTCCTTAAGAAATTAGCAGCAATGTGCCTAATGCAATACCTATGAAATGCTCTCAGAGGTTCCTCGTGACCAATGCTCCTAGTTATTGCTGTTTTAATTAACTCATGGCTATCAGAAATAATACAAACCATGTCTTGGGCTACTACAAATCTACAGAGATTGTCTAGGAAAAATTGCTATGCATCTACAGTCCTTTCTTCCATAATAGCAAAACCAAATGGCAAAATGTTCTTATTGCCATCTTGTACAACTGCAAAAGTCCCTTTATATTTCCTATACAAATGTGTCCCATCTATCTGGATCAATGACTTGCAATGTCTAAATGCCATAATGCATGGACCAAAACTCCAAAAATCTCGGCAAAATAGTAAAAAATTTGGCACCAACTCATCATGATAATATGCCTCTATAGCGTTAAACTGAATAACTGAACCTAGAACAACATCACATATGGCTCTACATGCAGTGGCTCCTCATACGAGCGTTCCCAATTGCCAAAAACTTTTTCAATAGCCTTTTACTTTGCTACCCATGCTTTTCGATAGGTTGTTATGCTACCATACCAAGAGAAAACCTCTACAATCACAATTTTCAATTTAAAAGATGGGTCAGACTATACCATGGACTCTATAAATTGTGCAATAGTGTTAGAATCCAACTTTGACTAATCCTATGAAATCCTCGACATCGTGCATGTGTGTGGCCCATTGTATTTCCTGAATTCTCAAAAACCATTATTTTTTCTGAAACTGGCTCTAGGAAGCCATCCACAACCTCTATCATGCTGTGTGCATTTACAATCAAATTTCTTTGGTTCTAACCCCAAAACTTTATAATCCACTCCTCTCAATATGATGTACTTCTTAATTGCTTCTATATTTACCTCCCTATTATTGAATATAATCTCAACAAACAGTTCACCATTCACAATGAAGTCACCTATGAAAAAAATCAAGTAAATAAATGGAAATAGTCAACTAAAATTACCTAAATCAAAGAAATTATCTAAATCACCCTAAACTAATTAACTAAAAACTCCATTACAAATATTCAACTTAAAAATTAATTCAAAAATAATACATCAAATAAAATTATGATTCTAATTACCACCACTAAAAAAACCTAAACCAAAGAAATTAAATAATAAACTAAGTAATCAACTTAAAAAAATATTAAATCAACTAAAATTGTACATTTAATCAATCACTACAACTAAAAAAGTAACTAAATCAAGGAAATTACCTAAATCAACTTAAACTAATTAACTAAAAGTTTCAACTAAAACTAATTAACTAAAAACTCCACTATAGTTAATCAACTTAAAAATTAATTCAAAAATATTACATCAAATAAAATTGTGATTCTAATTACCAACACTAAAAAAACCCACATAAAAGAAATTAAATAATAAACTAAGTAATCAACTTAAAAAATTCTTAAATCAACTAAAATTGTACATTTAATCAATCACTACAACTAAAAAAGTAAATCAAAGAAATTAAATAATAGACTAAATAATCAACTTAAAAAAATTCTTAAATCAACTAAAATTGTACATTTGATCAATCACCACAACTAAAAAAGTAACTAAGTCAAGGAAATCACCTAGATCAACTTAAATTAATTAACTAAAAAATCCACTACAATTAATCAACTTAAAAATTAATTAAAAAATTATTACATCAAATAAAATTGTGATTTTGATTACCACTACTAAAAAAAACTAAATCAAAGAAATTATATAATAAACTAAATAATCAATTTAAAAAATTCTTAAATCATAACAAAATAAAAAATATAAAAAAATATAAAACTTTTAGAATTGAGACTACATATCCATGTTTGCATACTCTGGAAACTCTTATGCTTGCATAGTTTCCAAATCTAAAGCACGTATGAAAGATGACTCCTCATTCAAATGTTGCCCACCTACTAAATTTGATATGCCATCATTATCAAGATCATCATCTGCATCATTATCAACATATTCATCACTGCTTTGATTGTCATCTTCATCCTCCTCTTCCTTTATTGCTTCCAACTCTTCGTCTGCATCTATAAATTTAGTTGATCCATATTCTACGCTAAGCAACGATTTCAAAACCAACATATAACTCAACGACTGGAAAAGTTTGCCTAATTCTACTTATGTATCCTAAACATTTGTTGAATATCATTGTCATCTCATATTGTAACTACTTGGTATTATCTTAACCTACCAAAAATCAAGATAGAGCACTATATCTCATTGCCACTGCTCTCTTTAGAATGTCACTATTTATCGACTAGCAAAGTCCATTCTCCAGCACTGCATATGACAAGGTGTAGGAAATAAAGAAACTTAATGGCCTCTCACATATAAATGTGTCTCATTAGTATTTGTAAAAACTTCACCATCAAAACAAACTATTATATTTGCTATACTATTCACTCTCACTCTTTTTTAAACATGCCTCTTGTTTGGGCCAAAAACTAACATTGACCTCTTACCTACACCGTCTCCACATACTAAGACTAAATTCGTTTGCTATGTTCGAAGTTACAAGTTTATATAGAGAATGAAATATTACTTTTTATTATGAATCTACCAAAGGCGGATTCAGGCTTGAAATTTATATTGAATTCAACGGTAATTATTATTATTTTTTTCTTTTTTGTTATTTGGCCAGTTCTATATAATTTTAACATTTTATTACAATTTTCCTTTGGCAGATTCACTTATTCAGTTTTTTTTTAAAAAAAATTTTCCTCTGCTTGTGGCTGATTCACTTTGAGTAGCACCATATGCAAATATTTTCCCAAAACAATCATATATGTGTTAAACACCACTTTGAAAGCCATATCCAAAAAAAAGCCCCTTAAATCTTAGTTTGGCTTCAATTTATTCCAGGGTTCATGAATTAGAAGCTTCTTCATTTAAATTTGATGTTAGTAGTCCATGAAACTAGGGACTGTGAAGAGTGTTGGTCATATACTTTAGCTTGTAGAAATGCATGTAAAAATTGATAAGTGCACTATAAGTTGTTTCATATTTTTTTATTATTATATTTTGATATATTTTAAATTTTTATAAATATTTGTTTTTTTAGTTTTAATTTAATTTTTTTGGCTTTCAGTTCCTCTTTCTCTTATATCATGTTTTTTATTCCTACTATTATCCATAAATATTGTTAAGGAAGGATATTTATAAGAATTAAAATAAAAATATTAAAATTTTGTATTTATAGGAATCAAAAAAAGAATATTCAATATTCTTGTGGATCAAATGTATACTATAAAATACTTATAAAAACTTAAATTTTAAAGGTCACAAAGTAAAAACATAAAAAAAAAAAATAAAAGTCAATTAAAAAAACCTAAAATCAAAACATTATAAGGACAACAAAATAATTATGAAAAGTTTGTTTCAAGGTTTACGTTCCTAGAAATTACGTTCCTGGAAATGTTGAACTCATAAATGTTATTTTTGAATATTTTAGAAAAGTTTCTTTAGCATTAATTATTGAGAGTCTAGGAAATAAATTTTAAATTTGTTTGTTTAATAATACATAATTTTGGGAATATGTGTTATAATTTTCAAAACATGAGGTTTTTCTGATATCCCTATGAAATTCTATAATATATGTATATTTGTGGTTAAAAATGAGTTACATGTCCCACTGATCCAAATTTTTGAAATCTATCAAATTTGAATCATTGATTACATAAGGGATATCAGTATCCATGGGAACTGAAGGAAAAACTTCAAAATTTACTTAACATATTTAATGTTATCATAATTGTGGAGAGAAGTGAAATAAATGAGAGATATTTTAGTATATTTATTTGATAATTATTATTCCCAAGTCATGGGAATCTTTTAATCTTGCTATCTATCATGGGAATGAAATATGCTCAAAAAGGGGGATATCTATTTTCCGGGAATAATTAACATTCGTTAATAATTCTATAATATTTGTAACAAACATAAAAGTAAATAATTTTCAAATGATTATTCCCAAAAATAAATTTATAAAACTTAAAAACAAACTGACATGGAGTGTATGGTTGCAAAGTGTGTGAAGCACATGGATTACAATAAGGCAATAATTATTTGCTAGTTTTATTTCCTTTTACTTGTTAGGCCCACATTGTTTATTTTCATATAATTTAGTCCTACATTGCTTGGCTGGCAAATGTAAGGAGCTCTACTTCTGTATAAATAAAGAACTTTGGTGTATACTTAAATCACCCCTCGAAAGATATAAATAAATATATTAGAGATTAGAGATTATTTTCTTTTTAGTGCAAGTTTATACAGTGTTGAGAGTTCTGTTGTGTGTGGGCTTTTTCTTAGTCAAAATTTTATTCTTTATCACTGCTTTAGTTGGCAATCAGATCAAGATTCGATGACTGGCAATGTAGATGGAGGTGGCAGTAATCCTCTTGTAGTGATCACGGGTTTAAGACTTGTTTGACTGATGGAGTAGCATTAAGCGCTTCGAAGCAACAACTCAATCAGTTCATGGTCTAATCACTTGGTTGGATACTCTTGGCCTAAGTGTAAACAGAGAGCGAGATGACAATGGGAGGTGTGCTCAAGATGAGATCAATCACAGGCAACCAATTACATATGGAGCTAGGCATGAAGTCTATTTTGAAGAGTAAAAAAAAAAGACAAGGAGTACGAAGAGGATCTATGGAGGAATCTAAGGCCAAGGAGGCATGAACATGACAAGGATCATCATACATATAGTTTACAAGTAGATATCACTATTTTTCATAGTGAGTTTAACATAGAAGAAACTCTTGATTAGCTTACAGATGCAGCTACATTCTTTGAGTACATGGACATGCTTGGAGAGTGAAAAGTGAAGCTAGTGGGCTATAGAGTAAAAGGAAGAGTGTCAAGTGTCAACTTAATGGGAGAGACTGCAATCTAGAAGAAGATGCGAAGGAAGAGCACTAATCAAAACTTGGAAAAGAATGAGACAATTATTGATCACTAATTTCCTACCTCTAGATTATGAAGAGATCCTATTTCAACTATACCAAATTAATGGTGTCAACAAGGTAAAAAAATTATCCATGAGTACACTATAGAGTTTATGAGGCTACCATATAGGAATGATTTGCTAGAAACTAAAGGACAACAAGTAGCAAGATACCTTTAAAGCCAGCAATCAAAGACAAAATAGGCATTCAAATGGCACAGACATTACCTAAGGCAAATTAGCTAGTGAATAAGGCAAGATTGTTGATCACATCTCTACACGTGCTGAGCAGAATAAGGAGGAAACGACAGTAGGGAAGTTGAAGGTATTAGAAGCAAAAGAAGCATTGATTGTAGAAATTTTAATTTATAAATAACAAATATCGTAAAATTTCTATTGTTTATCATTGATCTAAATATTCTTAATATGATGTGTCATGCACAAATATTATAATTGAGATTATGTGTCAGAATTACCTGGAACAGTAGAGGTTGATGAGTCCATGGTTGTCTGTTTGTTTTCACTTATGAGAGAAACCAAGAAGAAGAGAGAATACTCTTTCTATCACTACTACAATCCCAATACATGTTATGCCTTAATGGGGCAACAACCATACTTAATATGTGTTTAGCCCATTTACAATAACTAAAACATATCCACTATCAACAAAAATTATCTTAGTTAAGCCCAATAACAAAAACTAATCATAAAATGGGCTAAACAGTATGGTCCAATATTTTTGGCATCTAATTAATCTGGAATCAAACAAAAATTATAACAAAATATAATTTATGCCAGTCCATACACATAAAATATCTAACATTCTCCCACTTGAACAGCATAAATCAAAACATCATATTATTCCAGATTAATCAACAATATGTGGCCACAAAAAGATGTCAAAATGAGCTAACATTAATCACCAAAAGGTCCAAGTCCAAGATGGAATTATAAGCATTTCAACAACACAAAAAATCACACTTGAAGGAGTAGTGATGCCATACATTGTAAGATACCTATATCCTATGGTCCCACAACAAAAGTGGAATATGGATAAATGGGAAAACACAATAACACAGCATGCCAAAGTGTGAATAAAGTACAATTTCCCAATAAAATGGCCCAAGCATCTATCCAAGATGCCATATAAGATTCAATAAATCTCATCACAACAGCAAGATTAAGATTAGGTCCAAAAATGTCTCCACTATATATATATATATAAACATACACAAAATAACTTAAATAATTAAACTACGCAGAACAAATATATAGCAATAACTATAGCAACAATAACTATTACTCTATCAACATCTCAAAATGTTATTCAACGTCTCAAAAATAAAAAATATGAGGTCATAACAAAAAATGTAAAATAAACTCCCACTAATCTAAAACATCAAAAGATCCAACTACACCTATACGGGTTATATGATCAACAAAAGTTTTAACAGCTATATCTTTTGTTAAGAGATTAAAAATCATAAGCTTAGTAGGGATATGCTTAACATGAGTTTTAAACTCTTGGATCTTTTCTCTCATAAACATAAACTTTGTCGTCTCAAAGTGCTTTGTCCACTTTGAGCTCTTATTATTATGAGAGAAGCTTACTATAGTAGAGTTACCACAATATATGGTCAGAGGCCTCAAAACCAAACTCAGCAATAAGGTTTTTCAAACATATCCCTTGACGTGTAGCCTCAGAACAAGCTATATACTCTACTTCCATGGTTGATGTAGCTGTAAGAGTTTGGTTGACATTCTTCCAAGAGATAGCTCCTTCAACTAACATGAATACATAACCTGATATGGCCTTATCATCTGAACAACCACCATCATCAAAATCAGGATAACCTACCACCTCAAGATGATTTGACCTCCTGTATGTAATAAGATAATCTTTGGTACCTTTCAGATACCTCAAAACACAATTTACAGCCCACCAATGTGCCATACCAAGTTTACTCAAGCATTTCCCAAGTACACCAATAACAAAAACAATATTAGGACGTGTGCAAACTTGAGTATATATAAGGATGCCAATAATAGAATAATAAAGAATTTTCTTCATATTTGCCATTTCATTTTCAGACTAAGGACACTAGGCATTAGAAAGCTTTTCACCCTTTTGAATGGGTGTAACACAGGGCTTACAAGATTGGATATTTAACTGGTTCATAATTCTATCAATATATCCTTGTTGAGATAAACCAAGGACACCACGAGATCTATCATGGTGAATCTTAATCCCCAAAACAAAAGATGCATCACCAAGATACTGCATATCAAAATGAGCTATGAGTAGTTTTATTTAGAAACCCCATATTATCACTAGTCAAAAAGATATTATCAACATAAAGAATAAGACAAAACAAATTTCTCTTACTATTTTGCAGATAAATGCACTGATCAACTACATTTTCCTTAAAATCAAGAGAGCTTATAGTATGATCAAACTTTAAGTATCACTATCTAGAAGCTTGCTTCAAACCATAAATGGATTATTTCAATTTACAAACTATGTGTTCCTTGCCACTTTCAACAAAACCAACAAGTTGGCCCATATAGACATCCTCAAATAAATCAAAATTCAAGAATGATGGCTTAACATCTATTTGATGAAGCTCAAAGTCAAAATGAGTAACCAAAGCCAGTTGAGTAACATCTATTTGATGAAGCTCTAACAAAAAGAGTATTTGGTAAAGACAAGAGAGAATGTTTCTTTATAGTTTATGCCTTCCCTTTGGTCATACCCTTTAAGAAGAAGTCTGACTTTGTACCTTTCTATTTCTCCTTTAGCATCATGTTTGCTCTTAATTAAAGACCCATTTACAACCAACAAGCTTGCAACCTTCAAGAAACTCCACCAAATCCCAAACATCATTCTTTTAAATAGAAGCCAGTTCATCCTCCATAGCAGCCAACCATTGTGAACTATGAGAATCAGAAATGGCTTCATGGAAAGTAACGGTATCAGAATCCTTAATAAAAGCAAACTCATATTCTTGCAAATAAACAACATAATCCCTGAATCTAATAGATCCAATAGATCTAGGAACACCCTCAAATAACTTCAATTGAGGCTCAACAATATCAGGATTTTGAACACGATGATCAACATGTGAATCAACATCAGCATCAACAACAGGATCAATGGCTTCATAATGAGTTATAACAGTTAGTATAGACTTAGGCAAAAAAGCAATAGGTATAGGAATAGTGGCTTCTTTGAAGCTAAAAACACCCGACTTTTGAGTTACAACATGTTCTGAATTATTTAAAATAAACAACATGATTAGACTCAACAACTCTGGTGGTGTGTGTAGGATAATAAAATCTGGAACCTCTAAAGCCAATATACTATCGTATAAAGCAACTAGTAATTATTTTAGGATCAAGCTTTTTTATTTCTGGATTGTAAAGCTTGACTTCTGCCTTATAACCCCAAACACGAAAATTCTTTAGAGTAGGCCTTCTCCTTGTCATAAGTTCAGATGAATTCCTTGGAACTAATTGAGTAGGCACATTATTTAAAATATAAGTTGTTATCTTTGTAAGCTCTAGAACCTTTCAAAAAGTATGAGCTTTAATGTTTTGAATGATAACAAAGCCAATTTAAAGAAAATATTTTGAAGAACTACTAATGGCTACCTTAAATTTCTTGACTAAGCTTAACAATTATTTCCAAAGTACATTACATGGACTTAAGCGAGAATAATCTTACTTTACATGTGCAAATATGTTTTATCTCGTGGAAAGAGACTGAACTTAAATGAAGTGAATATTATATCGTGTAAAGAACACTTACATGCATCAAGGAATAAAGCAGATCAATATAAGAACAAGAAACCAAGGAAAGGGCATTCAGATAGTAACACTGGACGTCAGAAAGTACGTCAATAATGAGAAAATCATACAAACTTAGAAAATAACGTGTTACTCAGTCAACAATCATCATAATCGCAAAGCATTCATCATTAAAAAGCCAAGATTGAAGACTGGAAAAACGAAGATCATCAAGGGATTGATTGCGCATGTCAAAAAGCTTACTTCACTGTGGAGCATAGAACGCTACAGGAAATTGAGGGAATTTTGAAATTCAAATTTTAAATCTCGAGTCATATCTAGTTTCATAACTAGTATGTCATCTCTTGTGCCTGATTGGTCAATCATCCTAACTTCTAGAAGGAAGAGTTCATAAATAACAATTAGAAAGTAAAAAGAAGGGACATTAGAAACATCTACTATACAACAGCTTCTACAACCGATGTGACAAATCTGTCAACCTACCTTTCTAGACTAACATTCCAAGAAACAACAGATGATCTACACGTGTCACTTGGAGATCTGATCAAGGGCAATATTCATGAAGAAGGCCCACTATAAATGGAGATGATGTCCTTGAAAGCCGATGAGTGAGTTGAAGACATAAGTGTGGAAACTCTGGAAAAACTCTTTACACTTCCTGTGATGTTCATCATAATTTGCAATTAGTTTCCTTGAAGTGTAAAAATCTTATTTAATGCTTAGCGTGGTGTATCCTCTTCTTTATAAGAGATATAGGAAAGAAGTCGCTCATGTTTCCTAGATCTGTTTTATTAAATACTTGTAAGGAAATTTGGATGTAGGTTAGTTTGAGTGGTAACCCAAACACATAACCTTTGTATACTTGATCCGATAATGATCAGTGTGAGACATATCTTGGAGAAGCTAAGATAAAACTACTTGCAACGTGATGGTAGAGGTGTTTAGTTCATAACGATCCAGCTTGAAGAGGATGTGGAAGAACTACTCACAACTTGATGATGGAGGTGTTCTACTCATTATGGTTCATCTTGGAGAGGTTCGTTAAGTTCAAGACTACACGTTTCAACTTGGAAAGGTTGGTATAGAATTACTCGGTTTGTGATAATAGGGGTTGTCTACTGTTCACTATTGAGAGCTTGGGAAGGCTAATATAAAGACTATCTTGTTTACTTTCTCAAGTTGAGAAAGTTGTTTTAGTGGAATCTTAACATGTGTTGAGTACTGGATTTAGGTAGGTTTGGCCAAACTAATATAAAAATAATTGTAGGTAGGTTTGGCCAAACTAATATAAAAATAATTGTGTCATCTATTTTCTCCTTGGTCTCTTATTTTTATGCTGGCCATGCTTCATTTAATAACTGTTAAAATACTATTGTAGCTGCATTATTATTAAAATACCTCAGAGATCTACTTTCTGAAACAACTAATCAAATTCCACTATACTTCAAGCTAAATGTTTGATAGTATCTTTTGTTTAATGTTTCAAATTTTTTAAATGGAGGAAAGTACGATTTAACCCCCCCTTCTCATGCACTGTTTTACCTACAAGTGGTATCAAAGCCAGGCCTTTGATGGGTTAAGCAATCCAATGATTATAGAGGAAAAAGATCGAAAGGACAGGAAAAGCACAGATCATCATACAAAAGATCACTTTATCAACTGATCATCCTTCCTTTGATAAGGCTCCAGGATATGACAATACTCTTCCAACAACTTGGGGAGTCTTAAAGGAGAAAGTCATTGATCCTAGAAGTCTTCACATCAGAAGCAGTAAAAAGCTAAATCCATGGAAGTTATTGATACCTCATATGAGGAAAAAAAATCTGATGGAAGATCTGAGATTGAACTTGGAGATGAGATCTCTTTGCTTGCGAAAAAAATGTCAAAAGCCTTATGAGGCTAAGCCAAGGATGGTATAAGCATTAATCTTAGAGGAAGGCAAAAGGAGCAAAGAAAATCCTAACAAGAGCAACTCGAAATATGAAAGAAATGGTCAGTAAGTCATAATAAGTGCAAAGATGTAGAAAATCCAAAGTTCATGACATAAGAATAATCTGAAAAAGAAATACAAGGTTAGAGTATCCAAGGCTCCTCCATCATTTTCTTTATTTCTTGCATTGCTTATTGAGCTGCTGTATAACCTGCATATTTCTCTTCTCGATATTTCTCAAAATTGAATAGCTTACATTTGATTAGAAAAATCATAAGGAATATACTATTTCTATCTTCAAACTCTAAAGCATTATAAACTGAAGTTTCAAGTCTATACTAGAAAAATCTCAGAAAGTTAATTCTGAATTTGAAGAAACTTTATGACTTCTAAAATCTAACTGAATGCTCGTGAGAAAAAATCTTAAACTTTTGTTTGGAAGTCAGAGATCTTTAATTGAGAAAACAAGGTTGAGAAATGAAGAGAAAATCAAAAAATTAAAGAAATGTAGCCTCATCTATGGATTATCATCATATTCTTGTTCATTTTCTATCACAAGAAAAGACAACCATCAGACTAAGAATTCTTGATAAAGAAACTTGTCAGAAAAGATAGGAAATCTATCTCTAAATAAACTAACCTGAGTAGACTCAAGAAAGTTGAGTACCAAGATCAAAATTCTTTTATTGCAGATTTAGCTTATCATTATCACTAATGAAGGTGTCTACAAGCTTAAAGGACAACGACTATCTCAAACACTTTTTTAGCTCATGAGAAAAATCAAGAGCAGGATGCTAAATATCTCCAAATGGCTTAAAATCATGGATGACAAGCATTCAAGAAAAACTTTGCAGGTTGTCACTTAGGACTGGAAGAAATGAAACTCAAAGTAAACATATGGAAGCTAGACATTCAGAAAGTAGACTCCAGAACTCAAACACTTCATGCTCAGAACAACAAGGCAATTAGAGAAATATTTCTCAGGACTAAGAAGAGTAATTTGAAGTAGAAAAGAAACTAAAAACTTTCAAGACACAGAAACTCCAAAAATGTTTCTAATCTAAAGACAGTTTCAAAATACAGAGTTCTTGGAAACATGTCATCTCTAAGATATATGTCAGATTGTGCTTTCATCTTCACCATTGAACAAAATTATATTAAAGAAGTTTTGAGTAATCAAAGCAAGGTGGATGCTTTGCTATAAGAGCTGAATCAGAAAAAAATAAATGCAAAGTTTGAATGCTTGATCAGAAATAGAAGTCATCATAAGCTCAAAATGCTATAAGCCATATAGAACTAAGAGATTCAAGATTGCTATCATTCTCTTGAAAATCTTAAGCTCCTAATTATGCAAAGAAAATAATATTTTTATCTTCTTTTATGCCTAAGGTGAATATAGAGATTGTTGCAATATACAGCACCCAGATACTGTGGATAAGAATCTAGCTAGAAGATCAAAAATTGAGGTACTCCTATAATCTCTATCTTCCCAAATAACACTAGCGATAATAATCTTGATTGGAAATTTTTTGTGTAGCACCGTAGATCCATGCCTCTTATTGACAAACTTGTTTGAAAATGAATTTAAAAAGAAATCTCTTATGACTAATTCTTGTAAAGATTAAATTTTTTTTAGATATATTCATTGTTTTGGTTGATTTACAAAAATCTCTAAAAACTGCATAAGCAGTCACACACAATATCTCTGGGTATTCTCCTTTTCATTGCTTTGACTTGAAGACCATATAGAGATATTAGTATGCAAGACCAGCTCGCCTCTTGAATGTCAGAAGAGTTGATCATAAGACTGAGAAGTAGAAAAAATGCTGAAAATGGAAAAGAAATGGTTCAGAAATATGAGCATACTTGGTACTATGAGATTCAGAGTGAAAGAATAACTTGTTAACTAAAATATAGCAGCACTTCAAGGGATCAGAAAGTGAGAAGTGGACCTCAGAAAGTAAATCCTTTAGAAAGTAATTCAAAGAGTTAGAAATCACTTGTTCTGAAGAAAGTCAAAAGATCAGGAAAATCCCTCGAGTTTCTTCGTTTCTCTCACCCACATTGTTTCAACTTCAATCAGCCACGTCCCATCACCTAAATAACCACCCACTACTCTCACAACACACTTTTACCCTCACCTTCTTCAAGATGCCTCCTCAAACCATTTCGTTTTTTCTTTCATCTCCAAAATGTCTCTTAAATGATTCATCATCATTTGAAACTCTTCTTCTGAAAACCTAAAATCTCTTATTGTCTCTCACAAATTGCTACCATCTCTCTTTCGAGTCTCAACATTTGCACCTATTTCATATCCCAATGGCTGAAGGGAAACATTTCAACAGACATACTACCAACATGGAAACCCTTCTCATGTATGACAAACCGATGCATCAACAGTACTATGATAAAAATTTATTTCAACGGCCCATAGCTCTTGGAAAAATGTTAAATGGGGAACTATTGATGCAGGTGCTCATTCTTATGGAGGTAATCTCTTTCCAAGGTTGGGCAGGTTTTCTAAACTTCTCTGGAAGAGTGTATACTAGGATGGTCACAGTTTTCTACTCTCAACTAAAACAAGTGTATGATTTTGTGTTGACCTGTCATATCAGAGGAACTCATATAGTATTGAGCATAAACAATCTTTCAAACATTGTTCAGGGACCTGACAAAGGTATCTGATGTTCTTCACAGGAAAACTGGTTCATGACTCTTAGTGTCCTAGTAGAGGGTATGTTAAGATGTCTCACAGATTCTCCCAAACACCACCCTAGTGAGATAACCACTGTAATGATAAACTCAAAAGCTTACCAAATCTTCACCCTCATCTATTTCTCCATCCTACCAAGACTAGGAAGCACACACCTACTAGTGGGAATCGACTACATGTTGCTGTATTGTCTGCTGGCAAAGAGAAAAGTCAACTTGCCCAGACTAATTTTTAACCACATGATGAACACCATTTCACCAAAAAAGAGAAGAAATGCCTCTGTTCCTTATGGTATCCTACTGACAAAGGTCTTTGAATACCTGAACTATCCTCTTAGAGACGAATGGTATGAAAACATGGAAGACACCTTATACACCTCCATCTCATTTTGAACCCTAAGAAGACCTACAGGTGTTGCCTTATCCGAAACCACTAGACAAAGTTTAAGAATAAGAAACGCAGCTCTTGAAAAGGCAACAGTAGAAGTTGAAAGAAAAAGAGGAAAAAGAAAATTAATTGTCAATGAAGATGATTCCGAGGACAGTGAGAAACATGAAGTAATCCTAAAACACTGGAAAAGTCCTTCTCATTCATCCACAAACTCAAAGGAAGAATCAAAATCAAAGACTCCTTAGAATGTACATATCATTAGGATAATGCCAAGAAAAGAAAACTCTTCTTCTTCTGAGTTTTTCAACTCAAAAAGAACATCTTCTATGGATACATAAAACAATGACACTACTTTTCTTCCAGCTAAAACTACTTCCAGGCAATCCCTTGTTCAAAATGTTGATCCTTCATCAAGTTAACCTTTCCCATCATCAAAATCAAGCAATTCACATACTCAGTTATTATTGCTAGGGCAACACATCATTAATAAATGATGGATCAATTGGAAGCTCAATCAAGAAGACATGAGGCTTTTCTGATAGAAATTCTCCAAAAGATCAAGTGTCAAGGCTGACGGTGCTCTTGTACTTTTCTTGCATACCTTCTTCATGATGACAAAAAGGGGAGAAAAGAAATGAAGAAAATCTTATGCAGAGAAAATCAAGAGGAATCAAATTCAAGGGGAGCCTATGTTGAAAGGGAGCTCAGACCATTTTTTTTTAAGCATGCATATTTTTTTCTTTTCTGCAACTTGTTTATGATCTGACAATTTTATTTACAATCTAACAATTTCTATCACTAGTTGTATAAATCTGTTGTAACTGCTCATCTATCGTGTTCATGGTTGGTCTATTTCTTTTAGTTCTTAGTATGCTCTGATACATATTGATGCCCATCTATGCTTAGCTAATCATAAATCATGTTTATTAACATATGCTTCTGATCTCCTAAGCTATTACTCTAATTTGAATATTATTTTACATGCTAGGAGTTGGCTTGTTGTTATATCCATGATTAGCACTAGCAAGTATCCTTAGAAACACACAAATCTCTCCATTGTTGCCTGGATACTCGAACTCAATTGCTGCTTAGATATGTATATCTTGCTTAAAATGCTTATTTTTATAAAACACATTCATTTTGAAACACGTATGTGATTTTCTATTCAATCAGATCAAAGATGGTTGTGAATAGTTTCCAAGGACCTTCATAAACCTATTCTTAAGTGCCTTTAATCCAACTGAGATCGGTTTACAAGCCTCAAAACTCTTTCTAGTGTTCTGTGCTCATATTGACATGAATTGTGTTATATTCTGATTCAAATATGTATCAATGAACATAATTATATAGAAAAAAATAAACTTGTATATTTTCTTTTTGAGAAAAGCTCTTTAAAATGGTTTTTATACTCTGATATTCATGTGATAAAGTTTCTCAGCTCATGATAATAAGCTCGCTTATGCTTAACACTTTGATAAAATTGGGTTTAATATCAAATGAGCTTCAGAAACCTTAAATAATAACATACTGATATCATTAATATCAAGGTTTCTTTGAGTGTTAGAAACTGCATTTGTATCATTTTTTTTTTATGAAATGCTCTGAAAAGTTTATCATATACATCTTTGAGCCTAAGTTTTTAAAAAGGGCTTAGAAAAAGAATGTGCTGAATAAGGCTTTTTAATAATAAAAAAAGAATATCACAAGTATTACTTGTTTATTTATTCAAGCAGATCTAAATTTTGGAAAGTCATTTTTATGACAAGAGTCAAGCTGTTCGTACAAAATAAACTTAAACAATGACATCCGCTTTAGTCTCTATATGATACATCTCAAGAAGAATTCTGATTTAAATCAGAAAATATCATCACAAACCAAACAGCTCTGATTCGAGTTAACTTAAGGCCAAAAATATTTTGAACACATCCAATCATGCCCTAAGAAAAGCACTTACTAAAATTTAGAGTTTGTGATGTTTTGAAAAAACATGTGCTTATCTAGATATATTTCATTATATTTCTTTCAGCATCTCTTCAAAAGATTTTCTTCAAATTAGTTTGTCATCATAAAAAATGGGGAGATTGTAAGCTCCAGAACCCTTCAGAAAGTATAAGCTTTAATGTTTTGAATGACAACAAAGCCAATTTAAAGAAAATATTTTAAAGAATGACTAATGGATACCTTGAGTTTCTTGACTAAGCTTAACAGGTATTTCCAAAGTACATTACATGGATTTGAGCGAAAATAATTTCACTTTACATGTGCAAATATGTTTTATCTTGTGGAAAGAGATTGAACTTAAACGAAGTAAATATTATATCGTGTACAGAACACTTACATGTATCAAGGAATGAAGCATATCAATACAAGAACAAGAAACTATGAAAAGGGTCTTCAAAAAGTAACACGGGACATCAGAAAGTACGTTAAGAATGAGGAAATCTTACAAACTCTGAAAGTAACATGTTACTCAGTCAACAATCATCATAATCACAAAACATTCATCATTAAAAAGCCAAGATTAAAGGCTAGAAGACCAAAGAATGGTCAAGGAACTGATTGCGCATGTTAGAAAGCTCAGTTCATTGTGGAGCACAAAATGCTACAGGAAATGGAGGGAAATTTGAAATTCAAATTTCAAATCTCGAGTCAAATCCAATTTCATAATTGGTATGTCATCTCTTCTACCTAATTGGTCAACCATCCTAGTGTCTAGAAAGAGGAGTTCAGAAACTACGATTAGATTAGAAAGTAAAAAAGAGGGACATCAGAAACCTCTCGACAATAAAACGGCTTCTACAATCGATGTGACAAGTCTGGCAGTCTACCTTTCTAGACTAACGTTCCAAGACACAATAGATGATCTACATGTGTCACTTGCATATTTGATCAAAGGCAATGGTCATGAAGAAAGACTACTATAAATGGAGATACTATGCTTGAAAGCCGATGAGAGAGTTGAAAATATAAGAGTGGAAACTCTGGAAAAATCTCTCCAAACTTCTTGTGATGTTCATCATAATACATAATCAGTTTTCTTGAAGTGTAAAAATATTATTTCAAAATGCTTAGCATGGTGTATCTTCTTCTTTGTAAGAGATATAGGAAAGAAGTCGCTTATATTTTCCAAGTCTATTTTATTAAATATTTGTAAGAAAACTTGAGTGTAGGTTAGTTTGAGTGGTAGCCCAAACACATTACCTTTGTATCCTTGATCCGATAGTGATCAGTGTGAGACATAGCTTGGAGAGGCTAAGGTAAACCTATTTGCAATGTGATGGTAGAGGCGTTCTGTTCATCACGATCTAGCTTAAAGAGGCTGTGAAAGAACTACTCGTGTAACATCCCCTACTGCTTTATGGATTGACGACTGTCCCCACAGACCAACACGGGTCTTTTCAGCATACTTTGTCCTCACTCACATGCTTCCTAGGAAAACTTCCCAGGAGGTTACCCATCCCAAAATTGCTCCAAGTCAAGCATGCTTAACTATGGAGTTCTTTCAATTTGGGCTACCGAAAAGAGGATGCATCTTGTTGGTATAGGTAGTACAAATCAATTCATATAAGCCCTTCTCAACTGTATAGTCCCATACCTATACAGTCTCAGGATCCCTCTTATTCGGGTGTGTAATCGGTTCATTCATGTACCCTTCTGCTTAGAGGCCTTGTGAGGAGCCGATCCTTGTCCGTGCCTTCTTTTGCACCGGTGATTGCTCCTCACCCTCGTCCCCAGGCGTTACATGCCCACCAGCTTCCACTTGGTTCATCCCCGAACCACACCATACTGGGAGAGGTGTAGGCTTTGATACCATTTGTAACACCCTCCTGAGTACAACATCATCCTTAAGTCATAATGTCGTACATGAGAGTTGTTACTTATAATATAATGGACCTTTCTTAATTAACTATTGCAAATTCGATGGGTTCGTGTAATATCTAGTGTAATTCAATCAAAATATATAGCAAAGATACAAAACATTTATTTAATATAAAGTCGATTATATAAGGAAGCTCTTCTATGAGCTTTAATACACATATGTTCTTTGTTAAATTTACACACTTATACCTACATCTAAGTACATGTGATACAATCTCAGACACCCGACTACTGCCAATCCGGCTTCTTTTGGTGTAACATCCCATAGTTCTTTAAAGCAACCTAGAGACGACACGGGAACATAAATAAGTAGGGGTGAGAATTATACAATTCTCAGTAGGGCAATTCCCCAATTACACAATCATAATGTCATAGTCATCTTCCCAACCACTTTGGTTTATTAGGAAAAAGTGATCATGCATTTCATAACAATAGTTCAATTTTAGAGTTATAAATCGTACTTCTGAAGTGGGTAGCCTTTAATGATCAATCACTTAATGCACAGGTAATACCAAGTTCAATATCATATGAAATAATGTTAAAACAATATAACTCAATATGATATAACCATGCATAATTCAATTACAATGAAATTGTCTTCAAGGGCCTACTACTGTTTATGGCCACAAAACTTAACTCAGTGCATTTTTCTCTTTTCATCGACATAGGAAAGACTTAGTTCATATCATACTGCAACACTCAATTTAGTACGTTTTCTATTCTCATTGGCATAAGAAAGACTTAATTTATACCCAATGGGTATCTACCGTGGATGACTCCACAATAGATAATTTATACCAAAAGGTATCTGCCATGGACAACACCATAATGGGAAATAGACTCCTTATCAAGACTGAGTTCATTCCTATACGTGATCGTCAGACTTCATTTTATTCCATTTCCGAATCACACACAATCCTATTCCTAGTCGATACGTCTACCGACTCATAATATCTCTGGGGAAGTTCTTCGTTTTGCCTTCCCCTTATTCAACTTAAGTCTTGTTTTTGTTTTCTCCTATGTCAGAACATGCACGAGTGAAATTTATATATTCTTTTTTACAATATATATGGCTCATTCACGTTTCTTTTCCGAATGCATGCATAAAGCACATGTAGGCATTCATTCATGATATCATTCCAATCAAGCCTCAACCAATCCTTAAAGACATTAGCATACATTCATATATATCATACTTGAACCAAATGTCATTATGTTACCAATATAAGGCCTTAGCCTAAATACAGCATATGGATAGATTTCACACCATTATAGCACAAATTTATGTGCACAACAAACATTAAATTTCAAAGCCAAAAAATTATCCATGACACCTCAATGTGTCCATAAGGTCCTGTAAAACTTTCTGAGACAAATAAGTTCTCTAACTATGTTAACAAAATTAGACAAATTCGAAGGTCAGAAACCTCCTATTTACAGCCAATAGCCAGAATTCCATAATTTTTAACCCTAGCAAATGATTCAATAAATTCATAGTAAAATTCACGGTTAAACCTCAAGATGTTGGTAACACTCTACAAAACTTTCAAAGGAAAAATAAATCATTTTCTATGGTAACAAAATTAGCAAACTTCAGTGTTTCAGAATTGGCTGTCTAGGCAACTTAACTAGAGCCTTGGTTGTTTATTTTTAGAAAATAGTAAAAGTCATTTTTAAGACCCAAGAAAAATTATGAAGTTGACTTAGGATGTTAGCTTCAATATATAAGTTTTCTAGCTCATGAAAACATCTATAAATATATCATAAAATTTGTGAACCATAACCTATCAGTACAAATCCGAGAATTCCAGCATATGATTCAAAACTTGTTTTGACAAAATGAGTTCTCTAACATCATCCAAACACTCCACCAAAATTTATACATCAATATCCACATATTATCAACCATAAAAACTAAATATATCAATCAAATCGGTAGTTAAAACAGAAAAATGGATTTGAAAGGAAAAGAGGTTCAAAAACCCTACTTTTTGGAGATTTAGGACTCCTAGCTTTAAAGGATGTTCCAATTGACTTCTCTTCACTTCAAGGCCACCAAATCAACATCAAACCCTCCTTAGACAGCAAAATAATGTGGTCTCAATATGAGAAATTGTGAGCAAATGAAATTCCAATTAGTTAGTTTGATAGATTATGAGGAATAAAACAAGTTTTATGAATGAAGCTTGGTATTTTAGTAACTTTGGGCTAGGGTTTTTGGAGCTTGAAACTTGTTAATGGAGGTTTGAGAGGAGGAACAATGGAAGGGCTGTGTTTTCTGCCTCTTGGTCGAAATTGTCAAGGTGGGGAAGATAAGATATTGATCTTGTGAGTTTAGGGCAAAATACATAATGATTTCAAGTACAAAATGATTTTTCCTAAAGATAATTATGGTAATTTTTTACAATTACTATTGGTTAGCCATAAAGGTGCAATGGTGTGGCATATCTTAAGCCACACACTTGTCACCCTAGGTGGCAAGCTTGCACTGGTAGCTTTATACGGTGTAAAAACTACACACCGTAATTTAACCAAACGGGTAAAATAGTGTACCCGGGTAATCAACTATTGTTCGAAAATTAATTCTAGGTATAAAATATTTATCCCTACCTATTTATAATCTTGATCCTATAATTTCTCAATTTCGGGAATCTCTTGACTCTAATTCTAAGGTTTGGCTATCCCGGTGGACTTGCGGGGCTCGTAAGGGTACTATTTATTTCTTTTTTTTTTACAGATTCATTGGATCATCCTCATCATTTTTATATCTGTCAGATTTTTGAAATTATGACTAGAAAAACTCAAATTAATTTTTATATAAATTTTTAGGGTGTTACAACTCACAACTTGATAATGGATGTGTTCTACTCATCATGTTTTAGCTTGAAGAGGTTGGTACAGAAGTACTCGGTTTGTGATAGTAGGGGTTGTCTACTGTTCATTATTGAGAGCTTGGGAAGGCTAATGTAAAAACTATCTAGTTTACTTTCTCAGCTTGAGAAAGTTGTTGAGAGCTTGGGAATGCTAATGTAAAAACTATCCAATTTGCTTTCTCAGCTTGAGAAAGTTATTTTAGTGGAATCACAACATGTGTTGAGTATTAGATGTAGGTAGGTTTTACCAAACCAATATAAAAAAAATTATGTCATCTCTCTTCTCCTTGATCTCTTATTTTCATGTTGCACATGCTTGATTTAATAAGTATTAAAATACTGCTGTAGCTACGTTATTATCAAAATGTCGTAGAAATCTACTTTTTGAAATAACTAACCAAATTTCGCTGCACTTCAAGTTAAATGCTTGATAGTATCTTTCATTTAATGTTTTAGATTTTTTAAAATGAAGGAAAGCACGATTCAACCCCCCCCCCCTTTTGTGCATTTTTTTACCTACAATCTTCAAAGCTTTTCCCTATAAAAAATCAGGAAGAGTTGAATGGCTAAGCATGCACCCAAACATCTCCATGAGAGTACGATTTCACCTTTCAACAACACCATTTTCTGTAGAGTACTTGGCATAGCATACTGTGCCTCAACACCACAATCCTATAAAAACCTTGCAAAGGGCCCAGGATTATAGCCAATGTCATCATACCTTCCACAAAATTCACCATATCTATCAGATCTCACACACTTAACCTGTGTGCCAAATTTCAACTTAGCAGCAGCTTTAAGAGTTTTGAAAAGATCTAAAGACTCTGATTTCTCACATATTAGATCAACCCAGTCAAATCTAGAGAAATCATGAATAAATGTGATGAATTATTTAAACCCTCCCAAATCAATGGCAGTAATTGGTCCACAGATATCTGTATGAATTAATTGCAGTAGCCTTTAATTCACTCATAGCAATTCCTTTCTTCTTGACTCCAGTAGTAAGTTATACAATCAATATAAGTATCAAGATCTGAGAAGTGTAAATTATGAAGAATGTTCTCCTTGATCAATCTCTCCATTCTTTCTTGGGATATATGTCCTAACTTTTTATGCCACATCATAGAAGAACTCTCAACACCTTTTTTGTGTTTTTGCCCAACAACATTATTAACATTTGAATGTTGTTGTTTGATAGAAAAAAGGATCAAGATTCACCATATACATGCCATTCAACTTAACACCATAACCAATAACAATAGATTCATAATATAAAAGAAATTCATTAGACTCAAAATAGAAAGAGTACCAACAATCATCGAAAATAGAAACTGAAATCAAATTCCTTCTCATAAAAGGTGCACAAACAGTGTCTTGCAAAATCAACTTATGTTCACCACTTAATTTCAAACCAATTACTCCTATATGTTCTAATTTGATGTTCATTCCATTTCCAACCATGACAAACACCTCCCTTTCATTTGGCCTTCTCTTAGTTTGAGTTCCTGCACAAACTTTGGAATATGAATGGTCTTACCAGAATCTAACCACCAAGTATGAGAAGGTGCATCAATAAGATTAGATTCAAAACACACTAGAGCTAGATGAATACCTTTCTTTTTCCTCTCTAGCCAATTATTAAATTAGTCAGATTGTTTGTGCCTAAACACATCACAAAACTTGCATGTGTCATTGAATCTCCATTTCACACTCGATGATTCACCATCTTCATGAATTAAAGGAGGTCTAGACTTATCACTCCACTTCCTGTTGAATTGAGGCTGACTACTTTATCCCTTAAAATGCTTCTTCTTCTTGTCACAACTCTTATAGGAAACCAATTGAACAACTTAAGCCTTACCCTTCTTCATTGTTTTCTCCCCCTAATTAAGAATGGCTATGAGCTCATCAATAGACTACTCTTCCTTATGCGCATTATAAGAAGTCCTCAAAACATCAAATTTAGAAGGAAAAGACTCCAGAGTCTACCAAACCAGAAAGTCGCTTCCCAGTTCCATTTTCATGGATTTCAACTGGTGGTACCAATTAGTGAGCTTCATAGCATGCTCACAAGCACCAAACAAACCATCATATTTAGTCTTTGTCAACAGTGATACATAGTAAGGCTTTTCAGTCTTATCACATTTCTTGAATTTCTTACATATAGACTCAATAACTCCTTAGCATTATCCATTTCACATTACAAAAAATTATGATAATTGTGGTGATTAAATTAGGGCGGTTATCTAAAATTTCCATAATACATAGTGAATTAAGGCAGTTTTCTTAACCTCCACAATTCTTATAAAAAAAATGGTGGTTCAATGTATAACAACTGACCTAATGTTCTTTTAGTTTTAAATGCTGCAATTTTCAGTTTTTCTAAACATTTTAGTTTAAAGAAATAAAAAATTAAAAATAAAAGAGGGGTTTAGGGTTGTTCAATGTTGTTTCCTCTCAAGCTCAAGCCTCATCTCATCTTCTTCTCTCCCAAGGCCATAGCGTGATGTCTGCCTTAGCAATGCACTGTTGCCTCCTATGTCACCACCGCCGTCGTCGCTTCATGCTTTGCTTTCATGCTTTCTTTGCTTCGTGAAGCTTCCCCTGCTTTGCGAAGCTTCCTTTGGTCCGCCATCGCGGACTATCACGCTCTCCTCCTTCTCCATTTGCATCCACATCCTACTCCACTCCGCAGTGCACTTCGCGAACATAATCGCACACCCTCACTAGAATCCATCACGTCTATGTCGATGAGTTCTCCACTACGGTCCTGCTCCTTTGGTACACAAACCCTCCCCTCCGCATAACACCTCCACCCAGCACCCATTTCCACCAACTACACGACATGAATCCTGAATGGTATGTTACTCTGTACCATCCATTCCCCTTTCTATTTAGTCAGATTTGATTTTTGGGAAGTTCCTTCCTTTTTTGGCTTTCTAGTCTTCTCTTTCAAAAGGGTGTTTTGGGTTGTAGCTAATTAGTTCATATGGGCTGGGTTTCTGTTGGCTTTGAACTATGTTGGTGTGTTTGGGGCTAATTATTCGAAGAGGGCAGAATTAGAAGAAGCTAACATTGAAGCCTTTGCTTTATCTTGAAACCATTTTATTTTGCTTGCTATTTGAATCCTAGAATGAGGTTTTGGTGCTTTTATTTTTTTTTTCTTTTTTTTTGTTCCTTAAAATAATGTTCTCGAAAATGTGGTCTTGGGATTGAGCTTTCTTGTTGTATTTCTTGCACTTGATTTGATTGCTTCAAGCATTGGATTTGATAATTTTTTGGGTCATGTTTCGTTCCAAATTGGAAGGAAGGAATGGATATATGTTGGCTTAATTTATTCAAACTCATTCTTGAAAGAAATGGTTGCTAAAATTGGGTCCTGTTTGTCAAATTTATTGGGTTTTATTTCTTATTGGATTCACTCATTTCTTGATATCATGTTAAATGCTATTTTTTTTATGCTTATATCACAAATACATCGCTTTCGATAAGCATTAGACAACTTTTTCTGGGACACTTTATGCCAATAAGACCTACCAGCTTCAGGTTGATTTTCCTGAGAATTTTGTTATTGTGGTTTAGTTATTGTGTTCACTGATGCTGTTCTATTCTAAATTCTGTTATCAACTTTTTTAATAGGTTATATTTTTGCACCTGGCTTCACTGCATCCCCATATCTACAGCAATAGCCATATTTGTTTAGGTATACTTTGTGTGTTTCCACAATATTTGTTGTTTAGTCTTCAATATGTTTCCATTTGTTGTGTTTGTAAGACATTCCCTTAGTAAATGTCACATCAAAGTTTTCATTTGTGTTCTAGCTTAGCCTTTTCTTGAAAGGTTTTGGTATATGTTGTGGTTTTTGTTTCTTTGCATTAGCTTTTTAGTTATTCATTCTTTCAGTTTGATTTTGTTGACAAATTATTCGTTTCTTGTAAGTATGTTGTTGCTGCTGTTGCTGCCAATGTTATTGTTGTTGTTGGTCTTCTTCTTCTTCTTCTCTTCTCATTCTACTCCTCGTTTTTATCACTATTATTATTATTATTATTAACATCAATGCAACTAGCAGTGGATAGAGGTGGTAGAGGTTGTGGGTTTGTGTTAACTACCATGATGGATGTGGAGAGGCTTTTGTGGATGTTGATAAAGCACTAAACCGCTGATATCTGAGGGCATAGTTACACAGTTTGAATGATTTTGTCAGTGTGTTATTAGGTCCCTTATTTTAAAGGGACATATTAATGTTAGGAAATGAGTGCCTAGGATGACAGGCTGGCTAGTATTCTTTTACTAGAATAAAAGTAGTTTGAAAGCATGTCTCATGTTTACAGATTTGTGCTTTGGAAAGTTTATGCCTAATTGATAGTTTTGAGTCATTGCACTACTCAATTGTTCAACAGTTTTTGTCATAATACAATTCATATATGATCCTGAACCTATAAAAGCTATGGTCGATATAGTCAGTTCATTGTTTATCACTAAATTTATTTCACAATACCCATATTTGAACTTGTACTCTATTAACAACAACCAAATACTTAATTTCTTTCTATAAGGTTCCTCGATCTTTTCTTCTAGTTTGTATTAGGTATATCATTGTCTTTAGATTGTCATTATTTCAATATCTTGATTATTTACTCTACTTATCACTTCTGAATTTTCTTTAACTCATTTATTTCTTCCTTTAAATTTTTTACCTCTAGCTGGAATTCAACTATTATATCCATGTTATTAGTTAGTTTTGAAATTTTTTTCATAACATCTTCATCTCGTATGTTTTAAAGGGAGTTCTGTTCTTGTGCTCTTCTTATAAGATTTCTTGGAGTCTTTTCAAGTATTGCTCTTCATATCCTCATCATCTAATTTTTTGAATAACATCTATTAATATTTGTGGCTCGTATCTTGCTTTACATTTATAGATTTTACACACTTTGTGCAAGAGCATAGCCCTACCCTAAACATTCTTCATATTCTTCAAACTTTATACTTTCATTGTCTGAGTGTTATTGGATGAATATGTTCATGTCTCTTGACCTATATATTCTGGTTTATTTATGAAAATATTCAACTATATTTTATGCTTGATGGTCACTTTTGTCTGTCACTTGAGTTGCCAGGTTGATCTAGTAGTTTACAATATACTGCATGAAGATCCTGGTAATGCCAGTTACCTAGTTGTTGGTGGTTTATATGATCAGATAAGGGAACTGAGGGAATCAATTGAATTACCTCTGATGAATCCTGAGCTCTTTCTTTGAGTTGGAATTAAACCTCTGAAGGTAATTACCTTTTCATTAAACTTTCTAGTGCCTGACCTCTATTAAAGTAAAACTTTATTTTTAGCTACATTGTCGTCTAAGTCTTTATGTATTTGGTGGAAGTGTATTTTAAGGAGCCATGGTTTTAAATATTATCTCAGTTGTCATTGTTCAGGGTGTTCTGCCTTATGGGCCTCTTGGTACCGGTAAAACATTGTTAGCTAGAGCAATTGCCAGCAATATAGATGCTAACTTCTTAAAGGTCTGATTTTGTTTAATTTCTCAAATCTGTGTTGAGGTTTCCTTCATTGTAAAATATGTTTTACATTCCCTTCATTCTGATATAGGTTGTTTCAAGTGCCATAATTGATAAGTATGTCGGATAAAGTGCCATACAAGAAATGTTTGGGTATGCACATGATCATCATAATTCATATTTTTCAAGGTTTCTTCCTCCCACTCTAAGACAGGTAACTAAGACTATGCTTATACTATAGTTTATTTGCATGTTCCAATTACAGAAGACCTTCCAAATTACTCTAGAAAATTGAGGGGGATTGGTAGCATCTGAAAGTTCTGAAAGCTTATACCTTTAATTTTAATTGGAATTTTGCTTTCATCAACAATGAAATGCTAGATTAGGTGTTTTCCATTGCTAAGTAAATTAGGTGTATCTTTGTGAACTCCCTTATGATAGGAATTATCTTTTCTGTTGTTAGGCTTACTAATTTGAAAATCATAATTTCTGGAATCAGAATAAAATTGATGGATTATGTTATTTCAGAATACACATTATAAAGGAGTTTTGGCAGAAAAGTATAGTAAACTTTTGGAAACTCATATAAACATAGGTGCATATGCTTGAATTTTGATCTATCTTAGAATAACTATTATTGGCTAAATAACTACAATTAATTGACAAACTCTGGGCGCATGTTTCCTTCAATCATAATCTGATGCTGGTATTAGTAGTATTGGCTAAGATCTGTCCATGGTTTGACAGAAGCAACGTAAGTTATTGATTAGGCTTTGGACTAGTTAGGTTGCTTAGACATACTCAGTTTTATTTATGGGAAAAAGGATTATCATGTTCAACTTTGTATTGATTTTCTGGTGAGATTGAGTGAGAAATAGAAATTGTTAAGATGTTAGAGGAAGTGTGTTTGATAGTGAAATGAAAGGCTTATAGGGAATGGTATCAGTCCTCCTAACTGAAAATATTATTGGGGAATTGCATAACATCTTCAATAGCCTTTGATAGATGTCTACGTGAGTAAATACATAGAGAATATCAATCACAAACAGAAGAGTACAACAGAGATAAGAAAGATAAATAGAGCAAAACTAGGAGATTTTATGTGTTGAAGTAGCATTGCATATCCCAACTATTTCTCGCAGAATGCTTTTGAATCAACCTCCTTATTTCAGTAAACATAGTTCTAAGGTAAATTCTATTACATTTTTTAGTGTTTTGGTTACTCGGTTAAGTTATTATAAATGTGTTTAATAACTTAGGAGCCTACTTAATAGTTAATGGAGCTTATATATTCAAGAAACTGTTTATCTTTTTGCATAGACTTGTGTTGGAAACCTGTTGGATTACATGATATTACTGAATTGACTAACTAGTCTATTTTAGATATTCAATATAGACTAAATGCTCATGTTGGTTCCCAAAAATATATCTAGGAACAAATTAGTCCCTCCTTATAGGTCCGTACAATATTTTTTTAATTATACGAACTTGTATGGAGTGACCAATTGTCCCTTTTTTGAATTGTGATAAACTAATAGGGGACTTTCAAATCCTCATGGATTAATCCCTCATTCTATTTTTGAGGGACCAAAATAGGAGTTTACTCTCCAATATTAGGTCTTCAACTTTTAATTGGTCTATGTTAAATAATTCTTTTTTGTTCTAATTTCTTTACAATTAAATTGTATAATTTTGTCATCAAACAATGACATTTATGTGGTTGCAGGAATTTTTTTCTCCATACTGTGCTTACAATGAGCTTTTTAAAGTTCTTCTACGTGTCAATTAGACTTATTTCATTATTGTAATTTAATAACACATTCTTTCTAGCATCTCATATTGTAATCCCAACGAGTTTGAGATCATCTTCATATTTTTGCTGTTAAATCCGGATGAGAACCTTTGATTTATCATGCTCCTGCATGGTTTATGTATTCCGGTTATGTGATTTAGCTTAATTTAAAACTTAATCTCTATTTTAATTCCTTTTCTTTATCTTACTAGCTTAATATGAAGATGAAGTTGATTTTATTAAATTATGTGGCATTATTATTAAAATAAAGGAATTCTTTTATGAATTGGAATGCAAATTATGGCGGTTAAAACCGCCATCATTGACTTTTTTTTAAAAAAAAAAAAATCACTGCAAATTATGGCGGTTCAAACCGCTGTAATTAATAATTTTTTTTATTTTTTTGAAACTTGTGGTGGTTCTTAACCGCCATAATTAAAAAATTACTTTTAAATTTGATTGAACATTACATAATTAGCCTCTGTGAATTGTGGCTGTTAAAAAGGTTAATTGTGGTGGTTAAAATGAAACCGCCGTAATTTGCAAAATAAACCATCATAATTTACCATTTTTTTGTAGTGTCAGGAACATTATCTTTGATGGTCTTGTCCATAGCGAGCTTCATATTCATCAGACAAACTCTATTAGAATGAGCCCACTTATTATGCTTTGCTATAATAGCACTGAAATACTCAGGTGTGGGAACTTCAGGCTCATTCTTAGTAAGGGCAATATCAACATTAGAAATGGCAAGAATTAGCTTAACAAAGTCAGCCTAGTCCACATAATTTGTTCCATTCAGCTTTGGTAAAGTGTTCATGTTCATTAGCAAAGGAGAAATTTGTACATTAATGGGAGATTTTTGTCAAGCATATCCAATAGACGAAATACTATAACTTATAACAATAATAAAGTAAGTCACCTGATGCAATTGTAATCCTGCTGAAGGGTCCCAAATTATAATGCATAAGTTAACTCCCACATTATAAAAAATAATTATATTCTTAGAGCTAGAATTGAAACGATATTGAAAACTCTAAAATATAATAATTAATCATCAAGAACTATATCAATAAGGACAAACTGATAGGGTAAGTGTATTATTAAAACAATTCCTAATTCGACATTAGTAACAATAATTTTCATATAATAGTATTTTATCACAATCCATTCCGTGAATGCGAGCTCACAACTATGAAAAATACCCAACAACAGTACAAAATGATCTAAAACAACATATCTCAGAACTATAAATCACAAAATTTTATAATAGCAATATAACATGATCACTATGTTCAATAATATGCACATAATAGAACACATAATTATTTAATTAACCAAACAATACCAAATCTAAGAGTATGCTGAACATAATATGCCTAATAGTATCAGAAATATGCACAAAAAATATCAGACCAAAATTTGGAGGGTATCTAATATTTATTAAGCAACTTATAGTAATGGAAAATTAATAATAAATATTTATGGTGCCCAAAAAAATCACCAATAATTCTAAAATATAAAAAAAAAAAATTGGGTGAAAACAAGCCCTGGATAGGCCTTCACACTCTCCCATGTGCTTAGGCCTGCGATTGGGCAACCCGCCTATGCACTATTCATTAACTCTCTCGCTTAGTGGGTCATTCTCAGCTCAACAGACTTGAAAATGGGTCGAGAACAATTACTCTCTCATCTAGGCACCATTTCACATTATTTTGGTTAAATTAGAACCATATCATTAAGAATTACAAAACCCATGTAAAATTGTTTCTAATCATAGCCTATAACATATGGCCTTCTTTAATGAAAGAAAAACATGGGTATGCTCGGTTTTTGGGCAATTTCTATCTCCATACTTGATGAAAGCTAATGATTTTGGCGTCAATAGGTTTGAAATTTCATGTTCTATAAAATCCCTGAGGAAATCAAAACAATTTCTCACACATATGGGTTGAAAGTTATTGAATTGGAATGGCATTTTGTGTTTGGGTTCATATTTTCAAAATTGAAATTCTCTTTATGCACTAAACCATTTCATATGATCTTTATGTCGATTTTCTCAAGACATCATTAGTAACAAAAGCCTTTAATCAATTTCGAATTTAATCGGTAAAATCAAAATATCCCAAATTGATATCTTAGGGTTCATCACATATATCAATTTACATTATCAATACCTAATTTGGAATATAATATCACAGCCATATCAGAATTAGATTAAGCTCTAATACCACTTGCAGAAATTTAAATTCATAAATAACAAAAATATCCTAAAATTTCTACTGTTTATCATTTATCTGATTCTTAATATGATATGTGATAAATAAAGATCATAATTGAGATTAGGTATCAGAATTACCTGGAACAGTAAAGGTTGATGAGTCCATGGCTGTCTATTTGCTTTCACCTATGAGAGAAACCAAGAAAAAGAGAGAGTACTCCTTCTATCACCACTGTAGTCCCAATACGTGTTTTGTCTCGATGTAATAACAGCCACAGGAGCAGAGGCCTCTCTGGTTAGTAATAGAATAGATCAAACCTACCTATTTACAATAACCAAAAGATATCCACTATCAATAAAAAGTAACAAAGTTAAGCCCAATAATGTAAATTAATCGTAAAATAGGTTAAACATTATGGTCCAATATTTTTGGCATCCAGTTAATCTGGAATCAAATAAAACTATAACGAAATATTATTTATGTCAGTCCACACAAATAAAATATCCAACATTGAAGGCCTCTAATCCATATGTAAAGCCGAAGACAGGAAAGTGCTTCAAATGTAATAGGCCTAGACGTAGGTCAAATAATTGTCCACTTTGAAAGATGACCAACTTAGTAGATTGAGAAGAGGATGACAACAATGTGATCTTTTGTGGCCAAGATGAAGCTAAAGAAGATGATAGTATTGGTTACAAGGAGATGTGCATGGTACAACAATTACACTTGTCTTCTAAACAAGAGGATATGAAAGAGTCAAGAAGGATCCACAAGTTAATTTTGAAGTAGATGCAAGTTGTGGAGGAAGAAATTAAGGTGCAGACTGTAGAGGAAGAGATTGTGGGACAAAAGACCAATGGCAATACTTATGTTGTTGGGCTACCAAATGCATTGGATATATCCAAAACATTTAATGTGACAGATATGTATCCTGTCCATCAATCCAATATGATATCGTACCCATTTGACCAAGGCAACTCGAGGTCGAGTTTTTCACAAGTGGAGGGAACTTATGTGGAGCTTATGGCTACAGAGTATATATAGCACATGGATCACAATAAGACAAAATTTTTTTGCTAGTTTTATTTCCTTTTAGGTGTTAGTACCACACTATTTATTTTTATGTAAGTAATTTAGTTCCACATTGCTTGGTTAGCAAATGTAAGGAGCTCCACTTCTATATAAATAAAGAGCTTTGGTGTGTACTCAAATCATCTTTGAGAATATACAAATAATTATATTAGAGATTATAAATTTATTCTCTTTTTAGTGTAAGTTTGCACTGTATTGAGGGTCCTAATGTGTGCAGGCTCTTGCTTTAGTTAAAATTTTACATTTTCTCACTGCATCACAAATGCTATTGAAGCCTTATTATTTCTGTAGAGTAAAGGTTTATTTTGATCTCTCAAATTATATGCATGCTTCATTTAAGTCCACAAAATTAAAAAAAAAAATCAATTTTTTCTCCAAATTGGTAAAAAAGTTATTCAAACTAGTCATTTTAGAAATTCAAGTTAATCCTCCGTATAAACATTAACACATGGACTAATTTGAATTATTTTTTCGCAATTTTAGTGACTAAATTGATACTCCCTCCACTAATAAATAAGTGTCCACTTATAAATGTGCATACAGATTAAGTAAATGATTGACACAATCTTAATGTTAGAATAATTTAAGTATATTTTTCTAAAACACCCTCACTATTTTCCTCTCTTTTTTAATAACTCTCTCTCATCCACTTCTCTTTCTCTCCCCTCTATTTAGTAGGGTATAGTTGGAAGAAATTAATTAATATTTCCTTAATTTCTAAACTAGATGCTTATTTGTTGAAAAGAAAAATTTTCAATGTGGATACTTATTTGTAAATGAAAAGAATATTTTTTTTAATTTTAAGGATTAAAGAGGAATACGCATAATTTTTTGGCAAAAAAAAAAAAGTTTTTACTAGCTTGGAGTCCATGCCTCTTCTATTTTTTTGGACAAGTGCGTATATCAAATCATCAAATTTCTATACACTGATGAATATCCAAAATTTAAATCCCAAAATTGATCTCCACATTTTTATGTCCAAAAATAATATTGCTCCCATACATGCTTATTATATATATACTTTGTTCTTTCCACCACCAAAATAAATAGGAAAATTCTTGTTTAAATATAAATGTAAGAATAATTTTTTAAGCATAATGACAAAAAAAAGTACGAAACTCATAAATAAATAAGTATATATTTAATAAAATTAATAGGATTCACCTTTATGTTGAAGGTGTCTAAATATAATAAATTATTCATATATTTATGCAAAAATATCTGATTGATATATATATATGTATATATATACTCTCTCTCTCTCTCTCTCTCTCTCTCTCTTCCACGCTCTTCCTTTGTGAAGTCGTTTCCATTTCCAATTCACGGCAGGCAGGCATTATCAGTGTTGTCTCCTCTTGTAAGTCATAAATGCTGAAGCAGAGGCATTCTGAACTCTAAAGAGCTAACCCACCGGCACTGGTCATCGCCCCTAATTCCATATGTTAAATTAAGAAAGGATCTCGATGGTTTTTGCAGCCCGTTTCTCTCCGAACCTCTTTCTGTGCAAGCCATCATCCCATGGCAATGGAACTTTTGCAGCCAAGTCTTGTTCACATTCACAAGGTAAAGTTACCGCATCCCATGTTCAGAGCAAGAAACGCTGCTTGAGATGCAACATCCTTTACTCTGACCAAGATAATTCCCCAGTTTCTTGCTCTTTCCACGGTCACACCAATGGTATGTATGCGCATACATCTATTTTCCTTTTTCCTTGCCACACTATATAATTGAATATATATTGATTGATTGGGATGAAGGAAAAAAAGAAGAAAAGAAGAGGTAAAAATTCTACGCATGGAATTTGTCTATGAATTTTTTACCCCATTCAATTTTGGAGATTAAAATGGGTTGAAAAATTTGATGAAAGAGATTCATGTAGGGAATTATATAAAGAGGTAATCTATGAAACATATCTTTCAACCCATTACAAAAATGTGTGTTATTTGAACTCATTTCATTTAGGATATCATCACAACTCATTCGACATTTATCCTTGAAATGGTAAGCTTTCTTTTCTTTAAAACAAAAAATATTAATATTTTGTGATAATTTTCAACTAGAGACCAGATGAATCGGCGATATCTCATGTAAAACAAGTAAACATAACATTTTTCCTACCCTAAAAGGCTATGTTACAAAAAATAATTAATAAATTGCATCACGAATCTACTATTACTGGACTTCAGAATTTCCTATTCAGTCATCGGTGCTAGAAATGAATAGAACATCCGAAGAAAATCTTTTGTCATGGAATTCATTTTTGAGGTCACTTGTTTTTTTTACTAAATACTCAAACAGATCCATCATGTTTGCATTGAGAGACAAGTTAGTCGTCAAGTTTTGAAAATTTCAAATTGGTCCCTTACATTTCAAAAAAAGGGACGAATTGGTTCTCTGTCGGAGGGACTAATTTTTTCCATTTTTAACTGTATGGAGCTGTAAAGAGGACCATTTTGTTCTCTTTTTTTGAAATGTGAGAGACCAATTTGAGATTTTTAAAACCTCAGGGATTAACTTGTCCCCTAATACAAACCTAAGGGATCTATTCAGGCATTTACTCTTGTTTTTTATTAAAACCTTGTGTAGGAATACCACATAATGCATTTCCAAAACCGATTTTTTCCCCCCTAGAATATCAGCGAGATTTCTATCGAGATTTTTGCCAATTTCATATCCTATGTCGTGCTTTTATGATTGGCTTATTAAAACATTTCTATTGTTTCTTGGTTTCTCTAGTAATATATAAGATGATAATTTTGTGAAGCATAGATCTTATCTAAAACCAGAGAAATATGTGAATCTAATTGAAATGCTTGTAATGTAGGAGAGAAGGGTCTATTTTCATTGGCACCACCGCACCAAGGAATAGATGGAGACTGGACTGATAAATCTGGGGTGATTGTGTACAAATGGAATGACAAAAATAATAGACCAAATACTGGCCGCGCCAATTGGAAGAAAAGATGGAGCTGCTGTGCTGAGTATGATGAGAATGCCGCACCTTGTAGAAAGGGGTGGCATGTTTCCTATGATGATGGTTTCACTTTGTATTAGCTACAGTATACATAATACATCTTTTTGGTTTCTTTTTTATGCTTTATGTTTTGTTTTGCTTAGACATGTGAATATGGTCAATCAATAAGATGTGCAGGTGAAGATACAAGTTGTGAAACTTGAGTGATGAGTTTGATTCCATGGGTAATTAATCTTTTTATTTTCATTTCATCTTTGTTCTGTTTTAGTCTCGAATTAAAATTGCCTTCAATTCATACTCCAGTGTTGCTATGTTGATGGGAGATTAGAGGCCATCGAGCTTAAATTGCCTACTCATTTCATACTCCAGTGCGACTGAAACCAAGCTTTATCTAAAAGAAATAAAGCTTTAAGAATATTAGGGTCATTTGGTTGATATTTCACCACAAGAGTTTAAATTAGCCTAGAATATGGTAAGTAAACCGGTTTACCTGCTACCAAGTAACAACACAATTGTGTATAGAATAAATTGGGTTACAGAAGTGAGTATTGAATAACAGGTTTATGGAACTGGAGCTCCCAAAGAGGCCATATAACCAGAACAGTATTTCTTGTCTCAGCAATTAAGCTATCTCACATTGGGTACCCAGAAATTCATTGGTCTAGTCATATTTGCTTACGAATAATAAGCTGATTGTTCATTATACACATCTCGAAAAGCTTTTGGACACTCCTAATGCTCAATCACGAGTTCTTATTTACATCAACCAACAAAATAAAGTACATTTCAACATTAAATGTAATACAACCTCAGAAGGTTTAGGCTTGCAATAGTTGGTTTCTGTTTTCAATAGCATTCCAATCACGAAAGCACTAAGCCCCAGTTGCTAGCTTGAAGCTCTCAACAACCATATGTTACACACATTATCATTGTCTCGCTTTACGGTATCTGTTTTATGACATAAAAATTAATACATAGCTATCTCAAAGGTAACCCTTTTCTTTGCAGCATTGAATTGCATCGTCAACCATTTCCTCTAGTCCATATTTGTACACGAATCCAGCATCTATGAGCTTCTTTGACGTTAAATCTGGTAACTTTGTACCTTCAATTTGTTTGAACCAGCTACAAGAAGAAACAATCAATCAGTTATTGCAGTGAGACCAAAGAAAAGTCTCTACTTAGGTGATATTGGGGGCATGAGCCCCATAAAGATTTTAGAAAATTTTTGTTAGTATATATGTATATACATATTTTGGTCAATTGTTCTATTACTCTCTCCATACTAAGATAAAAATTGGCCTTCTTGTTATGTGTATGTTTTATCTTTGCCCCATCACCTAAACTTTCTGTATTCGTATCAAATCAAAATTGTCAAGTGTGTAAACAACATGAAATAAGCGTAAAAGAACTCACTCTGATGTCGGTAGCCGAAATTCTGGATATTTTGCAGAAATGATTTCCCACATCCTTTCAGCAGTTACCAAACATGATGAACAATTATACCTCCCTTTTGGGTTAGCATGTTCAAGCAAAAAAATATGCGCTCTAGCCACGTCATCCACATGCACCATAGGTGTCCGAAGGAGGAAACCAAATGGACCCTTCTTACCTGCATAAATTGGTTCTTATTAAGAATCTTAAGCATACTGTACTCGGGCAAAATCAGAATGTTATCATGTATGATCTATCCTTTCTTAACGGTCTTTGATACACGATTGTTATACATTTTGTTGTAGTGATATGAGTCATGAGCTTTAAACTCATTGTCAATTATTAAATGGTAGAAAATAGGAGAAGCAATTAAAATTGCATCACATGTCAAAGAATAACGTTATTTGAATATGTCCATTGACCACCGGGGGTAACGGACATGTTGATGGACAGGCTTTTACGTATTGATGAATGGGTGATCGAGAAGACTATAGTGATAAGTAATAATGTTGTTCCCGGTCATACACGTAAAATTCTCAATCATTTGCATATCAATCCTCATTTAAGTAGCAATATTATTACTTAGAGTTAATACTCACTTTAGTCCCTCACATTTCACGCATGAGTCAATTTAGTCCCTGACTTTTAAAATGAGTCAATTTGGTCCCTCACATTTGCAATTGCGAAATACTTTACTCCTCTCACATGAGATCACTTTTAAAAGATATTGATGGAAGGACGAAAATGACTCACAATTGCAAATGTGAGGGACCAAATTGACTCATTTTAAAAGTCAGGGATTAAATTGACTCACATATGAAATATGAGGGACTAAAGTGATCATTAACTCTATTACTTATTACTAGGTCCTCCCATCAATGTAAAATCCATACTAACAACACATGCAGTTCTCAATGGTCGATACACATACTCATTGACTATGTACAAATAGTGTAACTCCTTACCAAATGCCATAGACAATGAATCGCTGACTGAACCAGGAAGCTTAGGACAAATGAAGGGTCCAAAAACAAAAGTCGGAACTACTGTCACAACCTCCAACCCATTCTCTTCTCCAAATTCTAGTACTGCCTTCTCCGTCAGTGTCTTAGAAATCGCGTAGGACGAACCAGGGAGCTTTGAAGCTTTAAGATAATCTGCGTCACTCCAAAAACTTTCATCCAACACTTCATTGCCATCTGGTTTGCCATTGTAATAAGCAACAGCAGAGGCACTAGAAGTGTAGACAACTCGCTTCACCGTCTTGGAAACGAGGCATGCCTCCAAAATGCCTAGTGCACCATCAATGGATCTTTTGGTCACTACTTCCTCAGGTTCTCTTTCTTCGAAGTCAACTGGGGTAGCAACATGGAAAATCCCAATGCACCCTTCAATGGCTGCACGGAAACTCTCTGGATCGCTAAGATCAGCCCTGAGAATCTGTAGCCTTTGGGATGCTCCAGGTAAGTTGGTAAGAAAGCTAACATCTTTCTTGTGTTCTGCTTTATTTGAAAACACAAAAAAAATTATTATTTTGGTTTAGTGAATCAAGTTACAGCACACAATTCCTGCTTCCTCTAATAAGAGAACTATTCAAAAGGAATATTGCTGTACCGCGCCCACTCTGAACCAGTCTGAACTAAATGTTTAAAGGAAGCTTGAGAATGTTTCTTTAAATATGTTCCAGAACTTGATACAAATAACTTTTCTCTGTTCAAAAGGAATGTGCTAGAATAAACAACGTGTAACAATGGTACATGATCACATAAACTGCACAAATTAACCAAAACGATTCATGCCCTGTAATTTGCAACATTCAGATTTCAGATACTATATACTAAACAGCAAAAGGTTATTATTAGGGAAACAATAACGTTCAAAATATTTAACAAATGAGTTGCTTCTACCTGGGCTAGATCTCACAGTTGTATTAACAGAGTAACCATCTTCAAGGAGCCTCTTGATTATCCATGAACCAATAAACCCTGTACCTCCTGTAACACACACTCTTCCTTTGCTTTGTTCCATTTTCTAGCGCCTTCTCCTCTCTTGCTTTGGTAACTGGTGTGCACTTACGCTTAAATGGGAAGGGACAGTGGTAGACTGGTAATTCAGTGGACTGGACCGGCCAGTTCGGATAACAGACCACCATCCTCCTACTTGACTGGTCCAGTTCTTCATGTGGATCGACTCGCAACTGACACAGTCAATGTAAAGTCAAACCTGATTGAAACCAATGTAAACTGGCTGATTAATGTCAAAATAGTCACTCCACCAACTAAAATCGAACCCAATTCAGATTGTTGTGTTAATAATGCCTCAATAATTGATTATATATATATATATATATATATAAAATTAATTAATTAATTCTGGTTTAACGAGTATCTTGCTAGTTGAATTAGTGACCTGATGTAGTTGAATTGATTGCCAGTCCAGAGTTTTAATTACTATAATAGCATGTGTGCATTACAATTATTTTTTCTTTTGTTGTTTTTTTCTTTTGGTTTCTTAACCAATATTGCACCTTTTTTTTGTCACACTGTGTATTATGATTGGGGTATTTACTGTTTTATGGATCAGTCCGGTTGATAAAATTTCCCTTTTTATTTTCAATAGGTTAATATCTGTTCTCTGTCACTTTCAAAATTCTCTATTTGCTTGGGCAATTCCACAGGAAAATTTTGGTGCAATTTCACCCGGAATTAAAAATAGCTTGTCTTTTACGTTGCCCGAGCACCAAGTTACTGAGATTGGATTCCTTTAAGATCACTTCTAAATTGCGTCACGACAGCAATTACCAGAGCCAGTGAAAATTAAAGGTCAATTTGTTGAGGATTCTTTTTCTTCTTTCAACTGCCCACAAGTCATATCTGAGTACTTTGTCTTATAGAAGGATCACACCTAGTGGATAACACTGCCCTGAAAAAAGGTTAAGAGGTTAATCGTCGTCCACATAAAGTGGACAACACTACTATGAAAAATGGTGACAGGCAGGGTATGGGGCTAGAAAGAAAGAATGGAAAGATCCAGTTGTCTGTAAATTAGCCACATTCAGTGTGCCATGATTTCGGCGTGTGGATGGTAAGATAGATGGCTGGTGTAGGCTATTTATGTGCAACAGAAATTTTTCGGTAACTGCAGTATTCAAATACTAATGATTAGTGAAAGTGTCACAAAATGATTTTATCTTAAATGCATTGTTTTCTACCTCTAGTCATTCAGGCATGAGGTACTGGCTCAACCGATGAATTGCTGAATAAATCGAATTTAATTAATTTAATATATAAAAATATAATTTAAAACAAGTATATATATATATATATATATATATATATATATATATATATATAAAATTGATGTTACATAATGACATATAAATTAGATTGGCGCAGTGATTGAACACTCCTCTCCATCCCATTGACATGGATTTGATTCCTTCGGTTGTAATTTTGGAATTTTATTTTGCAATTCCATGCCTCGCCACATGACCAGTTCACTTATTGATTCTATCTGCGGTTCGATCTGGGTTTGATTGATTCAAAGCATAATCGATTTAATTGTTGAATTCGATTCGGTTATGAAAACTATGTTTGAATATTTTCCTTTTTTTTTCAAGAAAATGTAATGTTGAATTAAAAAATTAAAATTAAAATAATATTTAAAGTTAATGAAGTTTTGATGATCTTGGTAACAATGTGACTTTGAATTGAGTTATCAAAAATTAGTGTGAACTATTTGTCATTTGGAGGAGTACTCATGAATATAAAGTTGCCATAAATCATCAATATATATATTGATGATCAAGTATGCCAAACTTTTAAAAAAAATTAGACAATAATAGTCATGTAATCATTAATCGATATTTACTTGTATTGTTAAAAACATATTATCCATCAAAATAAAATAAAATGATGAACTATCAAATCATTTTCAAATTGTATAAAACTTTATATGCTTGATCTACTTCGTAGAAACTTTAGATTCAACGGTTAGATTGATACAATTTCATGCCTAAAAAGAGTTATTAGATAGATTAAGTATACCAAGACTTACTCCACCAAGACTTACTCTTAGAATAAGTTGATCCCTCATCATATATAGACTTAATGCTTACACTACAATTAGTACATGCACAACTATATTTTGTAATTAAAAATATATTTTGATTTTCAAGTGTGAGGTGATTCAAATAATACAGGGTATAGTTAAAACACTCTAATTTGTGATACTTTAGTTCTACATGTGAATATTTTTTATTTTTAAATTTAAAGAGATGAAACTTTAAATAACATAATTTTTATTAATATATTAACCCATGATAATATAATTCTTTTATTTTAAGTTTTAGATTTAATCTACTTAGAATTAAAAAAAATAAATTGATATTTATACACACACATATACATGTAAAATTAACCACAACCTATATTAAATTTTATTTAAAAAAAATACTTTTACAATGTTATGAAATTTTTTTTTATAGATACGTTCTACATATTAAATAAACCTTAAACATTAAGCCAAAGATCTTTTAAAGTGTATTTATAAAAAAAATATATATTATATTCATATTACACAATTTGTAATGTCATTTTTTGCATATATAGGGACAACTCAATGGTCAATAATTATTTTTTATAAATAAAACCTATTTAATTTACACAATATATATAATATTTTTAATGTAGATAATAAATATACATATTTTAACATTTAAAATTTATTCTTTCACTTGATTAATACTAAGTTAAAATGATTTATATTCTTATATGGATTATGTTATTTAATTTAATCTTCTATTGTTTAACCAATAATACTTTCATATATTTTATTTAAATAACATATGTATGTGTATAAAATAGACTCTGTTATGCAATTAAGACACAAAAGCTAGCGAACAAATGTTTAATTTGTACTAAACCTTTTATTTTATGAAATTATTAAATAATTTTACAAACTTAACTTATTAATTTCTATTATTTTTCTTCAAGCTAAAACATAATTAGTCATTCTTATTTTCAAATTAACCACAAATAGCAATCACATACATCAATAACTATTTTTTTAAGAATTTTTCCTTCAAAATATTTTTTATGTCAAAATTAAATGAGACTTTTTGGTCCTTTTTGAACGTTAAAAGCATTCACATAATTTCAATTATTATAACGTATTTGCGGGGCTATAATTTATGACTTATAATAATTTATTAATTTAAAAACTGAGATGCAATGAATTAATCTCATAATGATAAACTTTAAACTAGAATTTTATTTGCTTTCAATGATTGTTATAATGGTCAAAAAAAAAAAAAAAAAGATGCTCAAACTAGCCACACAAATAGAGACCATAGTAAGATCAATGCAATATTAACCCATCGATCATTTGTTTGTTTTGATGCTAGGAATCTAAGTGGCATCTATTCAAAAAGTCATGGCCAACAATGTTTTGAGAACTGAGAAAATTGCTTCCTATCTATTAGTTCAAAATTATTTTTAATATGTTCACTCTTTTCTATTTCTAAGATTCTATCTTTTTAATTGAATTTTGATTAGACTCCATGTACTAGCTAGACATTTCTTGGTTTTAATTTGTTTTGGGTTTCACAGTTGTCAACCCTCTCAATTCTTTTCTCTTCCATGTTCTTCAACAAAAGTCTTGAGCCAGGATATATGGCATAACTTGGGAATCAGGTAGTTGTTTTTTCCCTATATTTTTAAGTATAAAGAGAATTTTTTTTAATGTAAGCATGGCTTCTGCAAAATAGAATATATTTTATTAAACTAATGTTTATAGTAAGAGGATTGTATCAAACAATAATAGTGTAACATCCTTCCATTATAAAGCTATGTTTAAGCCATAACCTTATAGTAAGTAGTTGTTACTTGTTCTCTTTGCTATTTCCTAGAGGTTTGTATACAATATTAAATATGAGCCTACTCTTATAACAAACATAATCTCATTCTCTTGCATAGCTAAATTTTAAAATAATTAATATATCAAATATACATAACTTTATTAACCGATGACCAGTCAGTAGTATACATAATTATATCAAACCCTTCCCCTGGTTCACGCAGGAACCCTCTAGTCTAGGTAGGCACTACTCAAAATTTACTAAAAATAAAATAAAAAATATTGAATAGAAAATCCTATATCTTTGGTTCATCAAAAGGATCTGGACTGTGATGCCAATACAAGCTAAGAATCTCCACATCTCAATCTATATATATAAAAAAAAGATAACAGGATTGAGAATCAAATATTCCCAGTAGGAAAAACACCAGTCTATTACTCAATGATATTCAACTTAATGGAAAATAAGCAATATATCTTCAGATGTTTATATAATGGTCTCATTACTTGTGTAATATCAAAATTGATAGTTAGAGTCTCTTTTTCATAGTTCTATTTCTCATACTTTTGCTTTGAAATTTCTTTGAAACTTCCTCAAATCATCTGAGATATTCTTTTCTGAGTCTCTTGAATTGCTGTGAGACTCTTGCCTTGAAAATCTCCTGGAACTTTTTTGAGATTTTCTCTATTAAGACTTTTGAATTTCTCCTGAGATATTCTTTTCAACTTCTTCTTAATTCTTATGAGACATTCTATAAAAAAAAAAATATCTTAACTTCTCATGACATTTCTCTGCTGAATTTCTCTTTGATTTTTACGAGATTTATTAGAAAGTTTAGGCTTAATGATAAAATTCATAGGACTCTTCTGATATACTTCTCTCTGGATCATTCTGTCAACTATGTAACGTCGTCGCGATTACATTCTGATATAGTTCACTAGATGAAGTACATCTACTACATCTCATCCAGATAGCCTCGCTATCGTCAATACATTCCTTTTCTCATAAATGATGGAATGCCGTCATGTTCACACCCTGATATAGTTCTAAGGGCGTAGAACATCTACTACTACCCGTGAATCCATGAGCTTACCACTAAGCAATTGATTATTACATAAAGCTTATTTTCTTGAATTCCCTCTCTTTGTGTGAGGCTTATTTTCTTACATTCTCTCTCTTCTTAAAGTTTTGGTTCTTATACTTTTCTTTGAGATTTCCTTGAAATCTCCTTAATGCTTATGAGATATCTTGTTCAAAATCTCTTAACTTCTTATCCTATTCAAAATCTCTTAAAATTCTTCTGAAGTCTCATGAAATTTTATGAGATATTCTATTAAAAATCTTTTAAAGTTTTATGAGATATTCTATTAAAAATCTACTGAAGTTTTATGAGATATTCTAATTGAAATCTCTCTTTAGTTTTTATGAGATTTTTCTGAAAGATAACAACTAAATATTTTATCAGACTTTCTATAAGGTTGGGTAATCTTTTAGGAAATTTTTCTATAAATTCTAGTATACTGTGATGAGATTTTTTGAAAAGTCTACTAAAATTTTATGAGATTTCTTCACAGTCGAAACTTACAGGACTCTGTTGTTAATGATTTTTTTTATAACTTTTAGGAAATTAAACCAGGTGTCATACGTAGATTTTAGATCCTTCTGTCTATATGTCAAAATCTCATCCTTTTATGAAACTTTGATATCATACTTCTAAATACAAATCTTTCAAATTTTACAATACTGTTTCCAAAAAATATTACCATAAAATTTCTAGATTCCTCAATTTTTCAGAGAACCAAAAATCTCATCTCCATTATTCTTCACATAAAGAAACAACCCCATAATTCAATTTTTCTCTTTTAAGCTTCATAATTATATATAAGAATAATCATCCACGGTTTAAAACACGTCATTGAAATTCCAAACCCTTGTATCTAGTCAAAACCATCATTTAACACAAAGAACTACTGTTGTAAAAATTTCAACACATCAAATCCTTTAACATAGTTTCACAACTCAATGTTTTTTTTTTTTTTTTAAAACCCACATAGAGCATCTGTTATACAAATATGCAAAGCCAAACTCACCCCTGTAGAACATCCAAAATTGTGATTCACAACATAAGAATGGGTCCCAATGAAATTTTTCCAGCAACATGGTCATTCTTTCCTAAAGATCCAAAAATCTCTTTAAATACCTCCTAAATCTCTTAAATCGATTCAATCAATTCATGAGGCTTTTTTCTATTGTATCCTTTACATATATTCAACTCATATACATGTACATCTTAAAATAATTTCAAAATTCACCAACATAATTTCAAATATATCTCAAGATTTTTATCTAGCAATTATAGCTAAACAATCACAAAGTAATAGATTAGAATCTTCCTACCTTTCTTCCAAGCTTTTGCTAAACTTTCTCTAGCTTTTTCTTCTCTAAATCAAGCTTGAACCCACTTTCCAGCCTTTATTTATGATGCTGGTTGGACATGTTTGATTATGAAAAACAAGGTTTTGGCTTGAGTTTGATGAAGATAAAGTGTCCTTGAAGTAGTTTATGAGTTAATCTAGGAATACCCTTCAAGACTTTGGTGTTTTAATGGAGTTTGAAGAAGAAGAAAATGAAAATGGTGGAAGGAGGAAGAAGAAACGTGAATTCTGGAGCCAACCTGGTAAAGAAATGTCATTTGTTCTCATTTTTCCTTTATATAATAAAGCTTACTAGGAGACAAAGTAAGCAGTTAAAAGTTTCCAAATCGATTTGCATTGCATCAGTATTAGAAATGTCTATATTTATTTAATCATCCTAAGTAATAATTATGTAAGATCTAATAATATCGATCATTTGGACCAATTTTGATGTTTCGGTGTACCGGTTATTACCACTTCAGTGTATTAATTATTACCCTTTTGGTACCCAATTGCTACCTAAATAATTTTGTCGGGTTAAAAATATTCATTCAATCTTATCATTATTTTCTATATCTCCGATTATAAGGTCTCATTCTATATCTCCGATTAAAATATTATTATATTAAATTTTTAATAATAAAAAATTAATTTTCATTTTTTTAACAAAATCCTTATGTTAATCTAATCATATATGTGTTTGTCAGATTTTTCAAAATTCCTATAGATTGTTTATAATTAATTATTTTATCACAATAATGTTAAAAATATGTGTCGTTACAATCCACCCCCTTAAAATAAATTTTGCCCTCAAAATTTAGTCCTGCCGTATACTTGACTCTAACTCCTACGTATTCTCCTTGGATCCTTCTCTACCTCATGCAACCTTTACACAAGAGACGGATCTTCCTTAAAGTTGCTTCACACTTCTATCTACTATTTGCACTGGTGATAACCCTAAACATCAAGTTATTCTGTAGTCATATGGATTCAGATTCTAGTATATGACTAGAATCAGAGTTGTATTTTTTTTTTTTTGAGGTTGACACATGGAATACATCATGAATCTTTGACATGCGTGGAGGTAAAGTTATCTTGTATACTACTGAACCTACTCAACCTTGGACCTGAAAAGGATCTATAAAATGTAGATTTAGTTTCTAGACTTTAATGACTTTACTTATCCGGAGCATAGAAATGACTTCCTACATATGCATTCTCCTTCTAGGAATTCTAACAGTCTTTTCTTTTTATCGACATAGCTCTTCTAAAGACCTTGAGTAGTCAAAATCTTATTTCAGATGTTCTTTGTCTGATTGATAGTCTGTTAAATGAAGTCTAGTCCAAAAAAAAAAAAAAATACTCTCACCTGAATCATACTAACATAGGCATGATTAACACTTCCATCCATATAGAGCTTCATAAAAATCACCCTGATACTTGTGTAGTAGTGATTATTGTAGGTGAATCCAAATAATTGCAAACAACTGTCCTAATTTCCACAATGCTCCAATACACGCGCTCTCAAGATATCTTCCTAAAATCTTGAGGTCAAATGCAAATCTCAGTATGAGCTTATAACAGAAGGGTTACTATGCATTCTCACTGATCCTTATATATAAAGCTTTATCTATTCTCAAAAGAAAAAATACCTTTGACTAGTAGAAGATGTGCAGACTTAGTTTGTCCACTCTAACCTAAATAGCATCTTATCTTAATTGTATCCTTGACAATCCCATTACAAAATCCATTGAAATGTTTTTCCTTTTCCATTGGGAACCTTAAAGGGTTGCAATGTACATAGTGGCTTCTAAACACTTTGAAATCGCTCCTGCTACAACTCTTGCTACATCTGCCTTTATCTTTGGTCATTAGAACATCCTTGTTCTTTTTTTTAAGATCTCTATACATGTTTGTAACTCATGGGTGTATTGAAAAATTACTCTTGCAAGTCTCCTCTAGAGTATTACGATGACGATTCCCTATTCTCGGTACACATATTCCATCTTGATACTTCTACATCCTATTTTCACCCCATGCAAATCTATTTTGCTCCCCAACTTGGGCTAAGGCTTTGGTTTTTCTAAAGTTCTGGATCTACTTGCTATGGTTGTGAAATTTCCCTCTTAATATAACTTGTGGTCCTAATTTGACCCAAATATATACTCCCAGGTCCATCTTCTACTCCTAACTTAAGACTTTAGAAAATGTCTTCTAGTTCTGCCTCCTTAATCATCGTCTAAGAAATACCCTAAGGTTTTTCTGCTAAAGGTATTTGCTACCACATTTGCTTTTCTTGTATGGTAGTTCAAATCGAGCTCATAGTCTTTAATGAATTCCATCCATATCCGTTACCTTATGTTTTTGTTTTTCTAATCTAAGAGGTAATTAGGATTCTTATGATTAGAAAACACTTCAAACTTCAATCCATATAGATGGCATTTTTAGATTTTCAAAATGAACATTACTATTGCTAACTTGAAACTATGGGTAGGGTACTTCACCTTATGCAACTTTAGCTGTCTTGAAGCATAAGTCGTCGTCTTTATGTTCTACATCACAATGCACTCAAAAGTTTTTCCTGATTCATCTCAATAAATCTCATACAAATCATGTGGGTCTAGTAAGACCACTATAGGTACAATGGTTAACTTCTACTTAAGGCCCTGAAAACTTTTATCAAATTCTAAGGTCCATGTAAAAGTACATCTTTTCAGTTCAGCTTGGTTAAGGATAAGGCTATCTAGGTGAATCCGTTGATAAATATTCTATAGGAATAAGCTAATTCCAAAAATTTCAAATATCCATGGTAGTAGTTGATGTTTTCAATTTAATACTACTTCAATCTTTATTGAATTAACTGCGATTCCTTCCTATGATACTACATGACTAAAAAAAAATCTTATTTCCTATAGCCAGAACTCACACTACGATTCATTGGCATGAAGAATCTATAGCACTATTCTATGATGCTACTTGTATTCTTCTTTACTCCTTGAATAGATGAGAATATCATCTATAAAACAATTACAAATATGTTGAGAAAAGTTGGAAGATTTGATTCTTACAATCCATGAATATTATTAGGGGATTAGTTATCTCAAAAGATGTCATTATATAATCTCAGAGTGCCAATAGCATGCTTCAAAATATCCTTTTCCTAAACTTGAATTTGGTGTACTCAATCTCAAATCATCCCTAAAAACTACTATTGCTCCCCTTAATTGATCTGTAAGATCATCACTCCTTGGAATAAGATACTTGTTCTTGATATTTACCTTATTCAACTGTCTATAGTTAACAACTAGTCTCATGCCTTCATCTTTCTCTTTTACTAAGAGCACAAGAGCTCCCCATGGTAAGGCACTTGCTTGGATAAAATGTTAACTTAGCAGCTCTCAACCTATTCCTTCAATTCTGCTAATTCCTAAGGAAACATTTAGTAAGGAGTTATTGAGATTGGACCTATTCCTGTACTAATTCAATATACAATTTTATCTTCCTTTGTGTGGGGGAAATTCTAGTATATATCCTGCAAATACGTCAAAGTATTCTTAGACTATCAGTATCTCTTCTAATTCTTGTTCATTTTCTTTCACAATAACCAACTAAAATAAGTATCCTTGACTACTAGGCTTTCTACATCCTAAGTCTTGAATAAGTCCTCTGATAGTGCAACATCTTCTGCATTCATAGCAAAACATTTCCCTGTTATTCTGGCCTAGATAAAGGTAGTATATCTCTAGTTGGACATTTCCTAATCTTGTGACCTGACTTCTTGTATTGATAACAAACATATTGTCTAGCTAGACATGGTTTATCAGCATGATTCCTTCCATATTCTAGCCATTTCTTATTATCAAATGGCTTCTACAATTGCTTCCCATTTCCATTCCCGTAAGGAAAATTCCATTTGTGGTGGTAGAGTAGGCTTGAACCTTATGCTGTATAGTGCTAGTCTTTCTTCATACTTAACACATTTCTAAGTCTTTATTAGGATTACTCTAATAAGTTGTGGAAAACTCATCAAACTTTGCGGTGTATTCTGACATCGTCATGTTCCCTAGTACAGCTTTTGGAATTCCAATTCCTTAACATTTCGTTTGGAAAGAGGTACATACTTCTCATAGAAAATATCCTTGACCAAAATCCTAAGTCATTTCAATATCCACCTCCTCAACTAGCATTCTAGTACCTATCCACTGGAAATCAGCTTCTGCATCAAACACCTAGGCAACATAACCCACTATATATGGGTCCTGTCACTCTGATACTTCAAATATTCTTCTCCATTACTTAATCCATTTTTCAACCTTATATGGGTTTAGGTTCCTCAAATTTTGGATGGTTTCTACTCCTTGGAGTACCACAAATAGTTAGCCTTTTCTTATATCTTTCATAAGCTTACCTCCTAATAGTGTTCATCATATACTTTGTAGCCATAGCTTGCTCCCTGATTACCTAGGTTATATTCCAAAAATCAAGCATAGTGTTTGTAGCTTTCCATTCTCAGGGACCCTATTACCATTGTTATTGTTAGTCCTACTATGCCTACCCGAAGTCATTAGTTTCCTACCACACAAAGCAAATGGCATTAAGTTGATCAGGCTCAATACAATGCTTAGCATGATAGTTACTAACTACTTCAAAAGTAAGCAGTCATGCATATAAGGTTCTACTTCTTATCTCAACAGATAAAATCCTACTGCATGACACTAAAATTTCATAGTATACTTTAGAAACACGTTAGACCATCCCCAGGCTCTCTAACAGGATGAACTGCGCTGATACCATTAATGTAACATTCTTCCTACCATAAAGCTATGCTTAAGCCATAACTTTATAGTAAGTAGTTGTTACTTATTCTCTTTGCTATTTCTTAGAGGTTTGTGTATAATATTAAATATGAGTCTGCTCTTATAACAAACATAACCTCATTCTCTTGCATTGCTAAATTTTAAAATAATTAATATATCAAAGATACATAACTTTATTAACCGATGACTAGTTAGTAGTATTCATAACTATATCAAAACCTTACCCTAGTTCATGCAGGAACCCTCTAGTCTAGGTGGGGCACTACTCAAAATTTACTAAAAAAAACATAAAAATACTGACTAGAAAATCCTATATCTTTGGTTCATCAAAAGGATCTGGACCGTGATGCCAATACAAGCTAAGAATCTCCACATCTCAATCTATAAAAAAAAATGATAACAGCAAGAATAAGAATAAAAGATTCCCAGTAGGAAAAACACCAGTCTAGTATTCAATGATATTCAACTTAATGCAAAATAAGCAATATATCTTCAGATGTTTATATAATGGTCTCATCAGTTGTGTAATCTCAAAATTGATAATTAGAGTCTCTTCTTGATTGTTCTATTTCTCATACTTTTGCTTTGAAATTTCTTTGAAACTTCCTCAAATCTTCTGAGATATTCTTTTCTGAGTCTCTTGAATTGCTGTGAGACTCTTCCCTTGAAAATCTCCTAGAAATCTTTTGAGATTTTCTCTGTTAAGACTTCTGAATTTCTCATGAGATATTCTCTTCAGATTCTTCTTAATTCTTATGAGACATTCTATAAAATATATCTTAACTTCTCATGACATTTCTCTGCTGAATTTCTCTTTGATTTTTACGAGATTTATTAGAAAGTTTAGGCTTAATGATAAAATTCATAGGACTCTTCTGATATACTTCTCTCTGGATCATACTGTCAACTATGTAACGTCGTCGCGATTACATTTTGATATAGTTCACTAGATGGAGTACGTCTACTACATCTCATCTAGATAGCCTCGCTATCCTCAGTACATCCCTTTTCTCATAAATGATGGAATGCCGTCATGTTCACATCCTGATATAGTTCTAAGGGCGTAGCACGTCTACTACTACCCGTGAATCCTTGAGCTTGCCATAAGCAATTGATTATTATGTAAAGCTTATTTTCTTGAATTCCCTCTCTTTGTGTGAGGCTTATTTTCTTATATTCTCACTCTTCTTAAAGTTCTAGTTCTTATACTTTTCTTTGAGATTTCCTTGAAATCTCCTTAACACTTATGAGATATCTTGTTCAAAATCTCTTAACTTCTTATTCTGTTCAAAATCTCTTAAAAATCTTCTGAAGTCTCGTGAAGTTTTATGAGATATTCTATTAAAATTCTCTTAAAGTTTTATGAGATGTTTTGTTAAAAATCTACTGAAGTTTTATGAGATATTCTAGTTGAAATCTCTCTTTAGTTTTTATGAGATTTTTCTGAAAGATAACAACTAAATATTTTATGAGACTTTCTATAAGATTGGGTAATCTTTTAGGAAATTTTTCTATATATATTGTGATGAGATTTTCTAAAAAGTGTACTAACATTTTATGAGATTTCTTCACAGTAGAAACTTACAGGACTCCGTTGTTAATGATTTTTTTTTTATAACTTTTAGGAAATTAAACCAAGTGTCATACTTAGATTTTAGATCCTTATGTCTATAGGTCAAAATCTCATCCTTTTATGAAACTTTGGCATCATACTTCTAAATACCAATCTTTTAGATTTTACAATACTATTTACAGAAAATATTGCCATAAAATTTCTAGATTCCTCAATCTTTTTAGAGAACCAAAAATCTCCTCTACATTATTCTTCTGCATAAAGAAACAGCCCCATAATTCAATTTTTCTCTTTTAAGCTTCATAATTATACATAAGAATAATCATCCAAGGTTTAAAACATGTCATTGAAATTCCAAACCCTTGTATCCAGCCAAAACCATCATTTAACACTAAGAACTATTGCTGTAAAAATTCCAACACATAAAACCCTTTAACATAGTTTCACAACTCAATGTTTTTTTTTTTTAAACCCACTTAGAGCATCTCTTATACAAATATGCAAAGCCAAACTCATCCCTGTAGAACATCCAAAATCGTGATTCACAACATAAGAATGGGTCCCAATGAAATTTTTCCAGCAACATGGTCATTCTTTCCTAAAGATCCAAAAATCTCTTGGAATACCTCCTAAATCTCTTAAATCCATTCAATCAATTCATAAGGCTTTTATCTATTACATCCTTTACATATGTCCAACTCATATACATGTACATCTTGAGATAATTTCAGAATTCATCAACATAATTTCAAATATATCTCAAGATTTTTATCTAGCAATTATAGTCAAACAATCACAAAGTAATAGACTAGAATTTTCCTACCTTTCTTCCAAGCTTTTGCTAAACTTTCTCTAGCTTTTTCTTCTCCAAATCAAGCTTGAACCCGCTTTCCAACCTTTATTTATGATGCTGGTTGGACATGTTTGATTATGAAAAACAAGGTTTTGGCTTGAGTTTGATGAAGATAAAGTGTCCTTGAAGTAGTTTATGGGTTAATCTAGGAATACCCTTCAAGACTTTGGTGTTTTAATGGAGCTTGAAGAAGAAGAAAATGAAAATGGTGGAAGGAGGAAGAAGAAACGTGAATTCTGGAGTCAACCCGAGAAAGAAATGTCATTTGTTCTCATTTTTCCTTTATATAATAAAGCTTACTTGGAGACAAAGTAAGCAGTTAAAAGTTTTCGAATCAATTTTCCTTGCATCAGTATTAGAAATATCTATATTTATTTAATCATCCTAAGTAATAATTATGTTAGATCTAATAACATCCATCATTTGGACCAATTTCGATGTTTCGGTGTACCAATTATTACCACTTCGGTGTACAAATTATTACCCTTTTGGTACCCGATTGCTACCTAAATAATTTTATCAGGTTAAAAATATTCATTCAATCTTGTCATTATTTTTTCTATGTCTTTATACTAATTATAAGGTATCATTCTATATCTCCAATTAAAATATTATTATATTAAATTTTTAATAATAAAAAATTAATTTTGGTTTTTTTTAATAGAATCCTTATGTTAATTTGATCATATCTATCTGTATCGGATTTTTCAAAATCCCTATAAATTATTCACAATTAATTATTTTATTACAATAATATTAAAAATATGAGTCGTTACAAATAGCTCCTTCATTCAGAAGTTTTTGGACGATCTTACTTGGACTTACAATTTCCAAAGCTCCATGTCTTCACATTCCTTTACTAGGTACTTTCTTAAGATTTTTCTTTTCACAATCTTGGAGGTTATGATTTGTTATTTCTTTAATTTTTATATTATTATAGTGTCTCAAAAATATCTTTTTTGGAATGAAGAAACTTTCTCAAATTTATTTTAATAAGTTGGATGAAATTTATTTTCCAAATTTAAAGACTTTGACTTCACTTAATAATGGTCACATACTCAAAATTAATATTATTTTAGATGATCTAGAAGAGAATTGTTATGAAGTTAAATTCTACAGTACGTAGTGAAAATTACTTCACTAATGTTAGAAGAAAATTATTATTTGAAAAAATATTATTTATCCTACCTCTTTTATTGAGCTTAAGCCATATGAAAAAATATAAGTGATCTCACCTCATACATGCGTTTAAATCTTTACTATAAAATTACTAGAAGTCAAATTATAATTATTGAATACATTACTTCAACATTTTATGTGTATTAATTAACCCAAAAATATATTGATCAAATAGAGTGAAAAAGTTAAGATATATTATTTAGAAAAATTAGTAATGAAAGGTAAAAAATTACATTGGTTCTTTTATATAAATAAAATAATGCAAATTCAAAAAATTAAATTACTTTAATGTTTTATCATTTTATATTGATTGTTAAATTGAGTTTCTTATGTAAATAAAATGCATGAAATATTATATTAAAATACTTTATTTAGTTATAATGATCAAAATTTGAATGTCTCGAGATTAAATGACTTACATATGAGTTGTGTGTGTATATATAATTTTAAGTGGATTTAGTGAAAATATCAAAAGAATAATTGTCAAATTATAAAATTGAGTTAAAAATTATTAACTAAAGGTAAAAAAAAAAAATTATGTGTGCTTTCTATGTGATTAATTATGTGTTTAGCTGTGTCACATAAAATTTACATAACATGATATATTATTGTTTGACTATTGACCATTAAATTATACTTGATAATGGAGAATATTACTATATATTGATGATTAAATGTATAAATTTTTTAAATTTATATTATTATACTAGAAATATATAATTATGCTAAAAATGTTATCAATAATGGAGTTTTTCATGAACTCTATAAGTGACATTAAATAGTATAATTTAAAAGACTCTATTATTATATTATATTTAATTTTTAATTATTATCACAATTTTCTTACAAAAATATTATAATAAAAATAATTAAAAATTTATAATCGAACCAGTGCGAAGCACGGGTATTATCTCTAGTTATTATTATTATTATATATGTATTCTTCACTGCATATAATATTTACTGCATCGACATTTAAATTACATTAATATACGAATATCATTTTTTTCGTAGAAAAAACTAAATTGCACCGTATAACCCATCCAATGGTCATCATATTCTACAAACAAATAAAAAGTGAATAGTGAATAAATTAAAAAAGCTCAATGGTCTTCTTTATTTCAAAAATTAAACCACCAACATTGAATACAATTATTATTTGCCACCAAATAACTATTGGCTTAATAACTTATGTGGGTTAGCGACATTTCATTGTTCCTTTCCATTGCTATGTATATTAAACAAAAATTGCAATGGATACTCTTACTTCCACTTCCATTTCCATCCACAAATGAATTATAACTGAAATAAAGTAAATTTCTTAAAGAATAATTTAATCCTATTTATGGAGAATTTTCCTTTAAATAAAATCAACACTAGCAAAGAACGAAGAAGAAAAATCAAGGCGATATAGAAAAGACATCATCTCCAAGTGAAACCAAGACAAGCCACCTTGGGAAGAAACAAAAATCACCGTATACTGGAGGAGACGGGATCAAGGAGAAAATCCACAATCCCATTATTACTCTATTTTCTCTTCTGTATTTTTTTTTTCATCTCATCCATCGTAAGGCTTTAAGGCAGTCAAATGGTGCTCAAACTCTCATTTGTGATCTATATAGCTTAATTGTTTGTTTTCTCTTTTTATGTATTTTATGTTTTTCTACTAATTTAAAATTCTATTTAGGCTCGGATTTTAATTACTCATAGTTTATCATATATCTTATCAAGTTTAATCTATTTTACGGTAACCATGAAGAGCTACTCAAACCAATAAGTAAGAATTTCTTTGTCAATCACTGTAACATATTATTTTAATTTTTTTTCTTCTTATCAAACTCACAATTTTCTTAACTTTCTTGGAGAAAGGCATCAAACAATAAATAGCTCCCTCAAATGAACATTCAAATTTATCAAAAAAGAGGAGGAAATTAAGGTAAGACACACATTAGTTTATAAAAGTATTTTGAGAAATATATCAAATCTTATGAAGTTTTGCATTGTCTACCTTTTTACCATTTTAGACTACAATATGATGAGGAACCATACCATTCGAATGAAAAGAAGCTCTGAGAATGATTGAAGAATTAGATCATAGTAGAAAGACTGGTTTACTTGAACATAATTGTGTAGTTACAATTCAGCTTAGTAACTTGACCGTTCTCAAAAAATACCTACATTGAATTATAAAAGTTTTGAAAAATTATTTGATCATGTAAACTAAATTATAGTCAGCAAACACAATTGTCTCATTATTAAAAATATTATAAAATTATCATTGTGAGACTAAATAAAACTAAAAATAAAAATTAAAGTAAATAATTATTAAAAATAAATTTTATTATGATATTTAGTTTTATTTTTATTTCCTATTTTATTCTAATTTCAAAATGTTTTATGTACTGGACTAGAAGAACATTTTAATTTAGATAACAGTATATAATGGTTCCTTCCTATATGTCAAATACATTTTACATGTCAATATTGAAATTATTGAATTTAAGTACAGTAAATAATTAATCACATCAAATAATAGCCCCATAATCATCCATCACTGAAGGTCCCAAATCGCAAGGCTATAATCAATATTAAAAGGTATAACCGCTCCTAAGATATCTCCATACATAATTGCCTCATTGTAACTGCACTATTGTCATCACGAGTTCTTATTTACATCAACCAACAAAATAAAGTACATTTCAACATTAAATTTAATACAAGATTTAGGGCATGTTTGGTTTTATTTTTTTCAATTTTCCAATTTTTTAGAATTTGTAAAGGAAAAACTGAAAATTCTGAAAACTACAAATTTCAGTTTTCAGAATTTTCAGTTTTTCCTCTACAAATTCTGAAAAACTGAAAAACTAAAAACTAAAACCTCAAACCAAACAGATCCACTTGCAACACTTTATTTCTGTTTTCAATAGCATTCCAATCACGAAAGCACTAAGCCCCAGTTGCTAGGTTGGAGCTCTGAACAACCATTTTTACACAGATTATTATTGTCTCCCTTTAGGGATATCTGTTTTATGACATAAAAATTAGCACATAGCTGTCTCAAAGGTAACCCTTTTCATTGCAGCATTGAATTGCATCATCAACCATTTCCTCTAGTCCATATTTGTAGACGAATCCAGCATCTATGAGCTTCTTTGACGTTAAATCTGGTAACTTTGTACCTTCAATTTGTTTGAACCAGCTACAAGAAGAAACAATCAATCAGTTATTGCAGTGAGACCAAAGAAAAGTCTCTACTTAGGTGATATTGGGGGAATGTGCTCCATAAAGATTTTAGAAAATTTTTATTAGTACATCTGTATATACATATTTTGGCCAATTGTTCTATTACTCTCTCCACACTAGATAAAAATTATCTTAGCCTTCTTGTTATGTATATGTTTTATCTTTGCCCCATCACCTAAACTTTCAGGATTCGTCTCAACTCTCAAACCAAAACTGTCAAGTGTGTAAACAACATGAAATAAGCGCAAAAGAACTCACTCTGGTGTCGGTAGTCGAAATTCAGGATATTTTGCAGAAATGATTTCCCTCATCCTTTCGGCAGTTACCAAACATGATGAACAATTATATCTACCTTTTGGATTAGTATGTTCAAGCAAAAAAATATGCGCTCTAGCCACGTCATCCATGTGCACCATAGGTGTCTGAAGGACGAAACCAAATGGACCCTTTTCACCTGCATAAGTTGGTTCTTATTAAGAATCTTAAGCATACTGTACTCGGGCAAAATCAGAACGTTATCATGTATAATCCATCCTTTCTTAACGGTCTTTGATATATGATTGTTATACATTTTGTTGTAATGATATGTGTCATGAGCTCGTTGTCAATTATTAAATGGTAGAAAATAGGAGAAGAAAAGCAATTAAAATTGCATCACATGTCAAAGAATAATGTTATTTGAATATGTCCATTGACCACGGACATGTTGATGGACAGGCTTTTAGGTATTGATGAATGGGGGATCGAGGAGACTATAGTGAGTAATAATATTGTTCCTAGTCATATACGTAAAATTCTCAATCATTTGCATATCAATCCTCATTTAAGTAGCAACATTATTGCTAATCACCAAGTCCTCCCATCAATGTAAAATCCATACTAACAACACATGCAGTTCTCAATGGTCGAAACACATACTCATTGACTATGTACAAATAATGTAACTCCTTACCAAATGCCAAAGACAATGAAGCGCTGACTGAGCTAGGAAGCTTAGGACAAATGAAGGGTCCAAAAACAAAACTCGGAACTACTGTCACAACCTCCAAACCATTCTCTTCTCCGAATTCTAGTACTGCCTTCTCCGTCAGTGTCTTAGAAATTGCGTAGGACCAACCAGGGAGCTTTGAAGCTTTAAGATAATCTGCGTCACTCCAAAAACTTTCATCCAACACGTCATTGTCATCTGCTTTGCCATTGTAATAACCAACAGCCGAGGCACTAGAAGTATAAACAACTCGCTTCACCGTCTTGGAATCGAGGCATGCCTTCAAAATGCCTAGCGCACCATCAATGGATCTTTTGGTCACTACTTCCTCAGGTTCTCTTTCTTCGAAGTCAACTGGGCTAGCAACATGGAAAATTCCAATGCACCCTTCAATTGCTGCACTGAAACTCTCTGGATCGCTAAGATCAGCACTGAGAATCTGTAGCCTTTGGGATGCTCCAGGTAAGTTGGTAAGAAAGCCAACATCTTTCTTGTGTTCTGCTTTATTTGAAAACACAAACAAAATTATTATTTTGGTTGAGTGAATCAAGTTACAGCACACAATTCCTGCTTCCTCTAATAAGAGAACTATTCAAAAGGAATACTGCTGTACCGGACCCACTCTGAACTAAATGTTTAAAGGAAGCTTGAGAATGTTTCTTTAAATATGTTCCAGAACTTGAGACAAATAACTTCTCTGTTCAAAAGGAATGTGCTAAAAAAACACAACGTGTAACAATAGTATAAATATTATTACAAAGAGATGTATAGAGACAAAATATTAAACCCAGACTTAAATTCAATAATATATGATCACATAAAATGCACAAATCAACTGAAACGATTCATGCCCTGTATTTTTCAACATTCAGATTTCGGATACTATATACTAAACAGCAAAAGGTTATTATTAGGGAAACAATAACGTTCAAAATATTTAACAAATGACTTGCTTCTACCTGGGCTAGATCTTACAGTTGTATTAACAGAGTAACCATCTTCAAGGAGCCTCTTGATTATCCATGAACCAATAAACCCTGTACCTCCGGTAACACACACTCTTCCTTTGCTTTGTTCCATTTTCTAGCGCCTTCTCCTCTCTCGCTTTTGTAACTGGGTATGCACTTACCCTTAAATAGGAAGGGATAGTGGTAGACTGGTAATTCAGTGGACTGGACCGGCCAGTTCGGATAAGAAACCACCAATCCACCTACCTGACTGGTCCAATTCTACATGCGAATCGGACTTGCAACTGACTCCGTCATTGTAAAGTCAAACCCGATTGAAACCAATGTAAACTGGCTGGTTAATGTCAAAGTAGTCACTCCACCAACTAAAATCGAACCCAGGTCAGATTGTTGTGTTATAATGTCTCAGTAATTAATTAGATAATTATATGTATTGTATTTTTAATATATTTATATTTATTTATTAAATTAATTTTAGTTCAACGAGTGTCTTGTTGGTTGAACTAGTGATCTAGTGATGCAGTCAAATTGATTACGGGTCCGAGTTTAATAACTATAATAATAGGTGTGCATTACAATTATTTATTTCTTCTTTTTGTTTTTTTGGTTTTCTTAACCAATATTGCACCTCTTTTTTTGTCACACTATGTATTATGATTGGGGTATTTACTGTTTTATGGATCAGTCCGGTTGATGAATTTTTCCCTTTTTATTTTCAAAAGGTAAATATGTCTTCTCTTTGTCACTTTCAAAATTCTCTATCTGCTTGGGCAATTCCACAGGAAAATTTTGGTGGAATTCACCCGGAATTAAAAATAACTTGTCTTTTACGTTGCCCGAGCACTAAGTTACTGAGATGGGATTCCTTTAAGATCACTTCTAAATTGCATCCCGACAGCAATTACCAGCGCCACTGAAAATTAAAGGTCAATTTGTTGTTGAGGATACTTTTTCTTTCAACTGCCCACAGGTTATATCTGAGTACTGACGAAAATTCAACTTAGAAGAAAGTTGTAAATGTTTGTTTTATAGAAGGACCACACCCAGTGGATAGCACTGCCATGAAAAAAGGATAACAGGGTAATTGACGTCCATATGAAGTGGATAACACTACTATGAAAAATGGTGACAGGGAGGGTATGGGGCTAGAAAGAACGAATGGAAAGATCCAGTTGTCTGTAAATTAACCACATTCAGTGTGCCATGATTTTGGCGTGTGGATGGTAAGATAGATGGCTGATAAAGGCTATTTTCGTGCAACGGAAATTGTTCGGTAACCACGGTCTTCAAATACTAATGATTAGTGAAAGTGTCACAAATCTTAAAGTTTTCAAACTCGACTCTTTCAGGTATGAGGTACTGGATCAACCGGTGAGTTATGGGTTGAACTGAATTTAATTAATTTAATATATGAAAATATAATTTAAAACAAGTATATATATATATATATATATATATAAAATGTTTCACAATGACACACAAATTAGGTTGGCTTAGTGATTAAGCACTCCCCTTGATCTTCCCATTGACAAGGATTTGATCCCTCTAGGTGGAATTTTGGAATTTTATTATGAAATTCCATACCTTGCCACGTGTTCACTCACCGGTTGTATTTTGGTTTGACCAAGGTTTGACTAATTTAGAGCATAATCAATCTAGTCATCGAATTTGGTTTAGTTATGAAAATAATGTTTTAATATTTTCCTTTTTTTTCAAGAAAATGTGATGTTGAATAACAAAAACTAAAATGAAACTAATAGTTAAAGTTAATGAAGTCTTGATGATCATGGTAACTACATGACTTTGAGTTGAGTTATAAAAAACTAGTGCGAATTGTTTGTCATTCGGAGGAGTACTTGTGAATATAAAGTTGCTATGAATCTATAATATTAATTTTCAAAACTCAATCTAGAGAAAGTTTTATAAGTGTCACTCATAGAACAACTCATGACTCACGATTTTTATAATCTTGATTATTAATAATTTTTCTATAAAAATAATCTTAATATCTATTTCATTAATACAAAATAAATATTTCAGCTAATCAAAATATGTCAATCTAAATTATTTAACATTAAAAATTGATATTCACGTGATACATGTCCTTTTCTACTTTTTTATAATTTTTTTATTTTTTCAATTAAACATGTGTTTTCCATAATTAATTACAAAATTTGAAATTTTGAATTCACCTTGATGTTTTGAATTTTGGATTCAATAGACTACTTAATTTTTATTCCACAACAAACCAGTATCCAATCAGATTAATGTAAAAACAAAAATGGAAAAAAAAATTATTGCTACCAAGAAAGGTCCATTATAATCAAAGTATAAACTCCTTAAATTACTCTTAGAATATATAACATATTTATTGCTACAAAAGATGACCACTTATTCTAATCGAAATAAAAACCCTTAGGGTCTGTTTGGTTTTATTTTTCAATTTTCAGTTTTCATTTTCACTTTTTCAGTTTTTTAAATTTTGCGAAGAAAATAGTGAAAATTTTAAAAACTACAAAACCCACTTTTCAGTTTTCATTTCCAATTTTCAGTATTTTCTTTACAAAATTGTAAAAACTAAAAAATTAAAAATAAAAACTAAAAATTGAAAACAAAAACCAAATAGACCCTTAACTTTTCTTAGAATCTACAACATTAGTTTGTTATTGAGATCTCTATGACCTAAAGCTTTAGTGTAAAATGATAACACCTCATTTTATTTCTCCTATCTATTCCATGGCTTTCTTTTCTCTTCCATTGTTCTTCTCATATTTTCATATTTTTCATTTCTCTTCGTTCATTATTTATTAGTTCTATCAAAATACATTAATTTATTTCATCTTTTAATTTTCTTCTTTGTGGTTTATATTAAGGAATAAAAATTTGTAGGTTAGTAAAGTCAAATGTTCTACCATTCTTCTTTGAAGCTCTTTTCTTCTTTGTGAGATTTTTTTTTTGTACAACATTTTTTATGTTTGTTTAGTGTTTTCAATTTATATATATATATATATATATACATTTAAATATTTCCTCAACGAAATAAAGATTTGATTTTTTTTAAGTTCTCTTAAAATAAATCAATTTATTTATCCTTTTCATTTTCATTGTTTATATCCAAATTATTTCTATCTTTCTTCTTTATGATTTTTTTTTGTTTCGAATAGAGATTTTTCTATGTTTATTTACTCTTTTACTTTGTGTATACATTTGAATGGTCTTTTTCTATGTTTTGTGTAGGAGACAATCACTAGGGTATAGACTGAACCGCATATCGTTTAATCCTTTGTGACAAAGGTGATTGTATTTTTCATAAATAACTTAATAAACATTTTACTAAATTTGAGATTAATTTTATTGTTGTAAAAATGAATATTAATATTTTATATTTTTCTAGAATTTGAAGCCAAATTAAGTAAAGAATATGCTATTAGACTATTTCAACTTGTCATTTCACTAAACTTAAGGTAGTAAAAATTAAGGGCTAAGAATGACTGAAGATTATATTTGGTTTTATTTCTATTTTTATCTTTGATTTTGTTTTGCAAATTTGTTTGGCAGAATATTTATATGAGAGGGAAATCATTGTTGTTGTGTTGAGAACAATAGTTTCCTGAGTCAGTTTAGTGCACAACTAAACTAGCTGATGATTCCAATAGCAATATCAAACAAAATGCATTGGCTAATCTCCATTAGAATTTATTTATGTTATTCCACCTTCTTTAATTTATTTTTCTTTATTATTTTGTAAAGCTTAAAGATTGCTGAATTCAATATATACATAGCCATTGAATTATAATTTCAATTCCATTTACAAACACTAATTATGGAGAATGAATAATATTTTGGAACAAAATTATATTTTTACTTAAAATTTCCATTGTGCATTAATGTTGTACAAATTAATTGTTAACTATTATTCTTTTTTATTTTGATGTGAATTGAATATATTGATATGTGTATAACTATTGATTGATTTTACTTCCAATATATGGATTTATTGTTCCCTTTTCTTTTCTCACACTAAACTTTTAATTAATTGATAAAATTTAAAATATTATTTTTGTATCTATATGCAATCCATATTTATTTGTGTTTCCTTTTTTAAAGTATAATCATTATAATATATTATTTTATTTAGAAAAAAATTATAATTATTGATATATTGTTGATTTTATTTTCCAAATCTCCACCTAACTATTTAAGTGACAAATTTTATTTTCTAATTCATAAAAGCTAATATTACACACACACCCCAAAAACATAGAAACATAACAAAAATTAATAATAAATAATATTATTACCTTTTTTATAAGCCTAATATTATAACCTCTAATTGATACTGATATCCATATCAATCAATAATGTGTACAACTAATAGTATTATCCTTTCAATTACCATTTTTAAAATTTTTTTATTTTTTTAAAATAAACTCATGAATACACCTAAGGATTTAAATCTCCATAAGAAATGAGGAATGAGAACCTATAATGGGGATAAGGATAGAGATGAGAGGACAATTTTAAACGAGGATGGGGTTGAGAGAAAAGTTTGTAACTTCAAATCTAAAGTTTTTGAGAATTTTATATATATATATATATATATATATGCCATATTTAATTTTTTGAAACATTAACATCTTAATTTATCATCAATTCCACAATTGTTTCATATTATTTTTTTGAAAAAAATTAATTTTTCAAAATTAAAATATTTTTGAAAAATCAATTCCATATTTTACACTTCTTTTACAATGATACTAATTATTTATTAATTTTTTAAAATTAAATAATTACATTTCCTTTTTAATTGAAAATAATTATGTAATTGATATGCTACTTCAATAATTGAGCTAACATAAATTAAGATTATATATAAATTTTTACTAATTATAGCATATTAATTATAATATATATTTTAAAATTAATATTTTAATTTACTAAAAGGATGTACAAGGAGATGATGTATAATTAAAATCACATAAATTAAATTTATTCATTAATTTTTTATTAATTAGGAAATATTTTATGATTTTATAAATTAAATATTTTAATTTACTAAAAGGATGTAAATGACTAGGGATTGAAAAAAAAAACCCAATGAAAGTGGGGTACACACATGGATTACCCGCAATGGGATGAGAATAAGGACAAATTTTATCTTCTTAGGGACAGTCGACAATGGAGAAGTTTCCGTTTATTAAATAGAGTAAGGATATGGATAATACACCTTTATTTTTTCAACTATCTTTGTTAGATTTTCATTATATATGTATTTTTTATTTTGATTTATGTTATGTTGCATTAGTAATATTTGTCACTATGGATATTTATGTTTTGAATTTCAAAATATTTTTGGTTTTCTATTTTTAAAAATTTCTAATATGTAATACCCCAATTTTTATTTCAGTCATAATTGTGTGTTAATTACAATTACTTAAGTTTAATTAAGGATTAATTTTCTTAATTAATTTAATAATGGTAATTAGACATTCCTTTCTTAGCAGTTTGAGTGCATATTTATGTTAGTTATTGTGTTAATTTATTTAAATGTTAAGAATTAGAATGTTTTAAAAATTTAAAACACCTTTCAATCCAAATTTCAAGATACAATAATCAAATAAAATTTACTTCGATGAGTGGTGTATGAAAAAATAATATTTAATTATAGTCTTGGGTTGATTTAAATAATTATTTTAGTGTTTTCTATATAAAATTATCCCTCACCTACCCCTATTACATTACACTTACACCCCTCCCCACCTACAAAAAATAAAACAAAAAGAAGAAACCCTACCTCTTTTCAATCTTGTAATAGCGCCCCCCACTCCCATCACTCACCATTTTCCTTTTTCCTTCTTCTTCCAAACCCATCTCCACCTCTACCATTCCCCCATTCTCTCCTTTTTCCTTCAAGCTCCAAGCCCTATGGCCCCCTAACCCCAACCTTACCTCCATTCTCTCCCTAAAATCCAAAATCCATTTTCCCTTGGAGAATCACCTGCACAAAACAGTGGAGGGGAAAGAGCTTTTTGTTTTCATCTGGGAGGTTTGGTGAGCAAGTGTTCTTAGAGTCCAAAGCTTGGAAGTAAGGTAAGGGATTTTACCTTGAAACCATTTTATTTTGCTTGCTATTTGAATCCTAGAATGAGGTTTCAATGCTTTTATTTTATTTTCCTTCCTTAAAACAATGTTCCTGAAAATGTGGTTTTAGGATTGATCCTTCTTGTAATAGATTCGACTGCTTTATGAGCTGATGCTAGAGAGAAACATTAAATCTCCTTGTTATGGTGTGGGCATGTTGCAACGGTAAGAGGAAAATAACAAGGGTTGAGGCTGTTTTTCTTTTATATTCATTACATATAATGCAATTTACATGCTTCAAGGAATTATTGTAGGTGAAATTATTACTTGCTCATGTGTGTGCTTGTGAACTAGATCCCTTGAGAAAATAAAAGGATCCATCTTAATTTTGTGCATTAGCTTTTAACTAGTATATGAGGTGCGAAGTGTCAAAAGGCAGGGCTCAATGCAAGACAAGTTAAGGATGGAAATTTCTTGTGTTGAGAAGTACTATGCATCTGGTTCAAATGGGAGTTAAAGAATGAGGTTTTTGATGATCTGACTTGGGCATGTGACTGGCACGTGGGAAATTCTCATCCCACGTAAGCCTCGTGACCTGGATTCCTATGTATGCACATTATATCACCATTTAATTCAAATCATAAAATCTTTTCTACATATAAGTCACCTTTCTTTAAACATACAATTAGAGCTTTCCCAACTGCATTATCATATTCTCTACTCTGAAGTCTATTTTCATAATATCAACATGTGTAATAAAAGTCTATAATATAAAAAATCTCTATGGTAAAATCTTATAATACAGTCCACCATAACATTATGTATGCCAAATACAGATCATGCCCTAAGGTCCAGGATCCTGCCTGCATTTACACTGGAGCACACTAAACCCTTGAACATCATGCTCACCTCTGGAATCGATAGCTGGGAGATACCATCAGCAACTACGGTATCTATAAAAATAGGAAAAGAATAAAGGGGTGAGTTTTGTAACCAAAACTCAGTGAGTGAGTCCTCACCTAAAACTCCCTTTCATGGGATACCAGAGGAAACAATGCATAAAATCGTAATAACCATAATAATATTCAAAGATTTACATAATCAAATAAAACACATGCATATATATCTATATATATATATATATATATACTAGTCATCATTTTATAAAATCATAAAGAACATATAAACTTATAATGTCGTAACTTCTAAAGGAACAATAATCTCTATCTCTGTTCTGTTTTGTTCTCTATCTTTGTTCTATTTCGTTCTCTATCTCTATTTTGTTTTGTTCTCTATCTCTATATTTTTTGTGAGTGCTCAGTTCCTCGCGAATGACATCCCTCGTGGATTAAGTTTAATAGTTTCTCTGAATGAATCGTCCCTCGTGGACTAAGTTTGTTAGTTTTACATAGTTTCATGGTTTCTCTGAATAGTTTCACAGTTTCTTTGAATAAGTTGTCCCTCATGGACTAAGTTTAATAGTTTTGCATAGTTTCGTCATTTCTCTAAATAAATTGTCCCTTGTGGACTAAATTGTTCTCTAAATGAATTGCCCCTTGTAGGCCCTTTTAGTTTTTTTCTGAGCTCTGAATCTATATAATTCTAACAGTATGACCTTAGCATAATTGTGGCTATGAAATCATGTCCAAGGAGTCATCAATTTAAAGCATTGTGATTTCAAAGGCCATGGAATATGTAGCTGGTAGTTGTTAGGAGTATACAACTCTAACAATCTGATTTTAGCATAACCATGACCATGAAATCATGCCTAAAAGATTACCCTTTTTAGACATTTATGATTTCATATATCCTTAGAATATGTAGCCATCAATTATTCTGAATCTCATGAAAATTCAAGCTCTAAAGCCGTTTTTGTTTAATTCTCTAAAACATTTCTCAATTTCCAAGCTTTTCATACTAGAAGTCTTAATTATCACATTTCAAAACAACCAAGTTCACAATCACAATTCCATCTTCTTCTCTAAATAGCACTTCTAAGTTTATAACTATATTATATACATAAATCATCAATTCTATATAAAATCAGTATAACAAACATGGTCCCATGAGTTTTATGAAAAAACAGGTTTCATGCTCTAAAATCCACGATTCTAAACATATAAATCAGTAGTAAACTTCAAATCTATATACAGTATTCTCTAAAATCAAGTAGTAAATTGTATTTTTCATGAAAATAACTCTAATATAGAACATAGAGATTACAAGTGTGAACCCACTCACTTGGAGGGGTGAACAGTGAAGGAATAGTACTAACAGCACAATAGGAAGAAGAATTGACAGTAGGATCTGATATAGAAGCAATAAAATGCTAAATCAACCTCTAAAACCTCTGAATATTCAAAACCCATCTCTAACAAGGTAGAAAATCCCTCTCCCTTGAGAAACGTAAAGAATTACCCTGATACCCAGAAGAAAAGGGGAAAAAGAAAGCAAAACTAGGAGAACAACATATCTTAAAGCCTTAGGAACAAAAGATTGAAGTTGGAATTGAGAAAAATGGAGCTTGGAAGGTGAAAGATGGTGGGGGAACCGAGTTTGCGAGTGAGAACTCGAGTTTGAGAGTGAGGAATGGGTGTAGGAAGGTTCTGGACCCGGAATGTGGGTTTTCAATGCTCTGATGATTGCCTTTGACCGCCTGAGCGGTCCCCTGTCCAGCTGCCACACCGACTTACTCTCTGTTTATTGCCTGGGCGGTCATATGACTGCGGGGGCGGTCTCCAGTAATCTCACTTATTTCCATTTCTTACGTTAAAGTTAACTTCCTATTAACTTTTAAATATAAATGTAAATAAAGGAATACCCCCATTTGGATTCAAATAAAATATTAAAAAAATCAAAATCCCAACAAATCAAAATCAAAATTTTGGGTTTTAGTTCAAATCCAGAAATTTTCACAATTTTATAAATGTTTACGCTAGAAATGAGGTGTTTAAAGGTTTTGAAAAATTCATTAAAAATCACTCTTTGACTTATTTTTCTCTAAGGAACCATTGCCGGGACTTTTGGTCCCAAGAATATAACCACATCATATGACCCTCCAAGGGTATGTAGGATCTAGACTTAGAAAAATTCAGGACCTGGAACGATAGGTAAGGGTGATTGACTCCCCTTTTAACTCGAAAAAACTCTTTAACTCTTTTATTTATAATTAGAGGTATTACAAGGTTCTATATAATTAGTATGTTTGGTAGGAACTGTAGTTAACATGGTAACAATGGAAGGTTTGATAAGAATAACAAACTAACAAAATATTATATGTGCACCTTTATCTGTGCATTTCGACCATATGGCTCTGCGCGCGCGTGCGCACACACACACACACACACATATAAAGTTAATTGAAATTCAAAAGGAATTGTAGTGCATATATGAGTATACTGAATACGTGGGTTTAGCCTTGGCATATTAAAGGGGGTTTGAAAGTTGTGTTGAAATTTTATCAACTTAGCAATTGAAATATGAACTATACTAAGAATTTTGTTTTTCTTTTCGTGACAATTTGGACTTTAGTTTCTTGCTTTCTTGACTTGTGTTTGGTGCATAAATATTAGGGTGTAATGTGTAAGCATTGGATTTGATTTTTTTGGGGAGGGGGGGTCTTTGAACCACTCTACTTGAATTGAAGGATAAAATTCTGGTTTGGGATTTAATATGTTAATCTAAAGTTGATATTATCTTGATATTGTGAGTTAGGATATTTATATGTAAATGATATTTAGAAATGTCATTGTTGTTTCTATTACTGGAATATGTGACTGGATGAATGCTAGCTGGGTTCAGTCCCTATTTCGGCAATTGGTTTAGGCACGTTTATGTTATGCATTAAGTGACTTTCTATTGAATGTTAATTGATGGAAATGTGAAATGAAGGAAATGTAAGCCTTGTCTTTGATATACATAAAGGGTATGTTTGTGTCTCTTAACAACTTAGGAGACTTTTACCTGATGCTGCAACATAGGAATAAAGGAAGTTAAATGTAATGTTAAGTAAAGCTTTTCCCCTCTGTCCCTATTTAAATTAATCTAGCTATGGCTAGTTAGGATGAGCTCATCTTTGGCAATAGGTGATTCGGAGTTTAGGTGATAGTTAAATCACTTGGGACAGTGATGCGGTTCATTAAGGTGACATTAGAAAGGATGATATATTCAAGGAATTAATGTTACTAAACAAAAGTGTTAGAGAAAGAGTTATATCTTGATTCTTTTACTCTTTCATGCAAGTTCTCTCTATGTGATCTATATGCCAATGATGCCATGCTCTCTATATTATTATTTGTTAATTAAGAATTATGTTTTTTACAAGACTTAAAATATGTGTCACTTTGAGAATTTTAATTGCAAACTAATTAAAATAAATTAAAGCATAATCACTTATTTTGTAATTAAATTGAAGTGATTGGAGATGACAACGATGACACTTGTAGTGTTTTTATTTTATTACTGAGATTCCTTTGGATTCTCACCCTTTTTTTTCTTTTTTCGTGTCGTTTTCAGACTAGCCAGCGACTCAGGATGCTGCCTTAAGTTCTTGACATTAGAACTAGCCCATGCTTAGAGGTTTTGTTATTATTATCTCTTGCATTGTATTTATCTCTTGAGTATGTAGACTATGAATCCTCATTAATGATTACTTTATTTTGAGATTTCTATGTCTTATGGATGATTGTATTGAGATCAAGCCTTATTACCAGCTCTTAGCTAGGACTTATTATGGTTTGCTCTTTATCAAGATTATTAAGTTATGTTTAGGTGGCTTATATTAGGTGTGGTTGTCCTTTATCAATTCATGTTCCTTTATGATATATTTGTACCTTATCTATGTATTGATGTGATGACATGTGTTGTTAAATGTTTATGATATCTAGTTTTTGCTCTGTTATGTGTTTATTATTATGGAGGTGTTGTTTTGGTCACAAGTTCCATAAGTTTTTAATTATATGTTAACAAACGAGGCTCTTACTATTTTAAGTTTTCACAAAGAAAAAAAAATTATTCTCTATTTTCTGCTAAAGGTATTTTCGAATAACTAAACATGCGAAATCAAAATATAAGAAATCTAATAATTGGCCAATTATGACATACGCATAAAAGGTTAAGAATTAGGGTGTTACACAATAAACCTGTGAGTACCTATAAGGATTTAAATCCCTAAAGGGATGCGAAATGTGGACCCGTGATGGGATAGGGATGGAGATTTGAGGCAAAATTTCAAACAGGGATGGGGAGCTAGCATGAGATATGTCCACTTTCTCATAGATACCTATTGTCATTACTATAAATGACTCATGATATATTAAAATTATCCACTTATTCTCTTTTATTATTCAATAATTTTAACTTTTTAAATGTGCAAAAAATTCATAAAACAAGCTCTTTATTATTAATTATTGGTCATCTATCAAAATTTTTCAGCCTTATAAATATGATATTCGAAATAAGATATAAAATAGAATGACACATTTATATTTTTTTCCATTTATTTAATTATTAACTTATTTTCAAAATAAATTTATACATTCAATTTTCTATAAGATATATTTTAATAAATTATCATGTGTTTTCTTTAATGATCAACAAATTATTTTTTATTATTATTCCATGTAACACACAGGTTAAACAACTAGTTATGTCATAAGGAAAACTATTTATTTCTTTCTTTTTTTTTGTTAATCATGATAGTCATTGTTTAGAGTAGAACCCTTGATTTGTCCTCAAAATAATTGTGATACATTAATTTAATTTTTGTAAGGTTAATTTTCATTCAACTCTAATCTAAACGTTAGCTTCCGTGAAAGAGTTATGGGGTTAAATTAGACTAATTAAACTAAGAGTTTAATTTTGATTTAATGACAATATATGAAAGTTTTATATTGCCCTTCAATCAAATTCTCTCATTTGCATAATTTTTCAAGTAATGGGTGTGAAATTCATCAACCACCTTTGTTTGTGTAGTAATGCATGATTATATAATAATGAAAAAAAGTTTTATGCCACGCCGTTAATGCATAAAAATTAAACTCTTAAATTATTAATTTCCATGAATTATTTTATTAGTTTTCCAATTTTTTAAAACACATATTTAGACATATGGGGTTGTGTTTGCATGGCTAAACATGTGTTAGGGGCATAGTTGTTGCTTGAGTTACTAGGCTAGCGTGGATAGATTAGGGCCTATTTGTGTAAATAACTTATATAAACCCAAATATGAAATTAATTTATGTAGAAGCTATTTTGTATTTAGGGCACATTTGTTTGTGATTATTTTGGCTACTAATCACTTTTTTCATTAAAAAAAGACTTTTCGTATATTTGGAGAATTTTTAAAAAATCATCAAAATTTTAAAAAAATTGGTACTAAGGTTTTTCAGTTATATATAAAATTTGGGTTTCATAATCACTTTTTTTTTAAATCAGAAACAAACGCACCCTTAATTAAATTGTGAAAAAAATGTATTTGCTTTTGTTTTTCAAAAAATGCTTCTTGATGAGGTAAATGGTTTAATTTTTTTTAAAAGCACTACAAATATCTTTTTAAGAAGCCATAATTCATATGGTCAAACAGAATAAAAGGTTCAAAATATGACTTCTGACTTCAAAAAAATTAAAAGAAAATAAAAGTTATAAGTTGTGTCACTGAATCAAGCCCTTGGTAAAAGATAGAAGCATAGTTATAAGAACCGGACCGAACCGGCCGGTTCGGACCGGAAACCGGTGAACCGGTCACTGGCCCGGTTCGGTTCTTTGATTGGACCGGTTCTGCATTTGAACCGGTCAAACTTGGTCAAACCCGAACAGAACCGGGAGCGAACCGGCGGGTCTTCACTGAACCGGGCCATCAAACCGGTGCATTGAATCGCCGTTGACCACGCCTCCAGCGTTGACCAAGCATCATGGAATTTTTTTTCAAAAACTCCAATGCCAAGTTCGAACCTTGGACGCCCAAGTTGTGAGCTCTGCCTACAATCCACTAGGCCAACTTGGTCTTTGATATAATATGTGTACAGAAATATATATATTACATATTTCTCTTGATGCATCAACGAATTTTATTTCCAAAATGTCCAATGCAGGGTTCGAACCCATGCCAGCAAGATACAAGGCACACTTGCACTCCACTAGGCCAAGCTCCATGGTTGTTACAATGTATGTAAAGAATAATATATATTATATATCTTTATTTTATAAATTATACCCAGTTCAACCGGTTGAACCAGTGACCCATTGGTTGAACCAGTGACCCAGTGACCCAGTGCCCTGACCGAGTCGACCTCCGGGTCGAGTCTGATAACTATGGATAGAAGTTTGACAATGGATAATTATTTAAAGTTATTTTTTCATTTTCAAGTAAAAAAATGTTATTCATGGCTCAACTTTTTCAATATTGGATAGTTATAGAATGTTAAATATATGGGGTTTTGAGGAAAATTATTGGAGTATGGTGGAAATTCTAAAGTTGCCTTATGCATAGGCAACTTTAGAACACAAAACAACTAAAAAAAATAAAATATCTTAAACCGCCTAACATAAAGGGAACTTCACCAAATAAAATGTTTTTTAAAAAAATACAAGCTCTTAAATCACTTGTGACATAAGCGATTTTAGCATTAAAAAAAAAATTAGAAAACAACCTAGCAATAGTCTAAACTCGTCGTTCTAATTTCTCAACAATAACAATCCTCCCCAATATACCATATGTCTGATTACTTGAAACTTCATTATTTGTTCCTTCGATGAAATTGTGAGTGGTTTTTTATAGTATTTTTTTTTTTAAAAAGTAAGAGAATGAAAATGAAAACAAAAACATGGAGAGAGAGATGAGTAGTAATGACGTCAATGTTTTGAAATATTTTAATGGTTTTATTAATAGAACAATAGATGAAGGTGCAACATTTGTATGTGATAAGCTAGTTGTAAGTAGCAAACAGTACGAGAAGGCGGTTGAATTGTATTTTTAACTTCTTTTTTGAAAAGCTAAATAAGATCTATCAAGTTTTTCACTTTAAAGGTAGCAAAAACAATGATTAGAGTACTTTAGAAAATACCATTCTAAACAAGCAATAAACAAGGAAACTTCAGAAATTATTTTGAAAAAGTTTTTCAAAAAAAAAACAATAGAGACATAGTTGAATTCTAGAAGATAAAAAAATAAGGAGAAAGAGAGGGATGTTACTCAGAGATTTTATACTGGTTCAGCCAAACACTGCCTACATCTAGTTCTTAACAACTTGTTGAGTTCCACTAACAAACACTTTCTCAACCTCGAGAAAGTTATTCTTTGAATAGCTTTTTCAAGCTATCTCTAGTAACTAATATTTTCAATTTACTCTCACAACAAGTAATTTTTGTCATAACCACTTGAAGCTAAACTCAATTGATTACTACTGGATCAAGATACAAGGGTATAATAATGAGTTGGTACTCTCCAACAATAAACACTCAAGTACTTTTAAGAATTAAACAATGTTTATGAAAGAAACTTGCAAGACTTCTTTCTAAATTCTTCATATTAGCTAATGATCACAAGAAAGAAGAAAATATTAGCTAATGATCACAAGAAAGAAGATTTTCTATGTAGAAATTGATTACAAGATATAGAAAAGAACTTAAAAAAATATTGGAAGGTTTTAGCGCTTAAGGTGTAAAAAGTTCCTTCTCATATGAAGGCTCCAACCTTTTATAATTGGATTTTGAATTTAGCCATTGTCCCTTGATTTAACTTTCTCTTGAAATGTGTTGATCTTCTTTTGTATACTAGGAACTGTCCTTTAGAAGAGTAGCTTAGCTGTGTTAGAGTCGTCCTTATAGGTATAGAACTGTTGACAATGTAGTTTCTAAATGGAGCTTCATAAACAACTTTTACTTTATGAACATGGTTTCTAAGCTTTGTGTTGTTCTTCTAAGCTTGATTGAGATCTTCAAATCATGTGGGAAGTCTTCAGAGATGATAGCCAAAGGGATCGAATATTGTGATGGTGATATATTCATGAAAGTTTGATTTTTTCAATGGATATTACACTTTTTGGACACATGAATCACTTTCTAAAGATCTATACTTAGTTTCTTTTTATACTGGATATTGCTTTTTCATGTTTCTCACATATCTCAACTCACTTTCTGAGCTATTTTTTACATTATAAATATGAATATCTTTGAATGAGATTTAAATCATATTAATGTGTGATATTGGGAAAAATATATCATTAATTGAACTTAAATTTTATGAGAGTGAACCTGTTAACCACTATAGAAACATAATTGAAACATTAGTCATTTTTTCAAAATATTTTAACAAAACTTGCTTTTTTGTTACTCAAAACATAAGCTATAGAGCTTTTTGAAGGGTTCTAGAGCTAATACTAGTATACTTTTTAGTTCCAAAAACTTAGTCATTTGTGAAACCAAATGTTAGACTTTGTAAAAATAACATGGTTAGCATACGCAAGAAGGAAGCAAGAATAAAAAAAGATATCCAATGGATATTGTTGGTGGCATTATTAAAATAGGGCAATCAAAATAAGCATTGACAATGACTTGTAGCTGATGTTTCGAAAACATCAATAGTTTGAGTCATACATTTCTGAGTGTGATCTTCGTCGCAACATTCTTCCTCTAATATAGCAAGATTCACTGCCATGGTCATGGTAACTGATGCGAGCTGTCGTGACTCACAACAAATAAAAATTTATAAAGTGCTAAGTTGTGCAAAAAATGTAGTAAAGGGGCATAACTCAGGTCGTCTCACAAGGAAGTGTTGCTAGTCAATTAGAAATTAGGGGTTTTGAAGAATTAAGATTAAAGCAATTTAAATTAAAAGATAATAGCAACAATAAAGAAAGCACTAGTGCAAGGTATTCTTAGGATTGGAAATTAATTATCATTGACCAAATATTAAATCCATTGGTGGCTATTAGTAACAAATTACTGGCAATTCTACTAGTAATCAATTGACCTCTAGAATTTAATCAATGCAAATAACTAATAAACGACAATCGCCAATTTATTTAGAAATCACATCAATTTAATGAACCAATTGCTATGACCTAACTGCCAATCGGAAAGTTAATTCTAATGTTCTCCCTCAAATATAAACCAATAGATCTATCAATTTATACCCAAAGGGTTTCCCTAAACGATGATCGCCAATTTAGTTATCCCAATAAAGATTATAGCAATCACCACAATAATTATAGGAATAGAAACTACAGAATATTAAGTAAACCAATGCATTTAATATCAAAAGAGGTCTTAAACATTATCCCAATCAATCTGGAAACCCTTACACTAGTAAAGAAATCTACTCCTCCATCTCTGGAGGATTACAACAATAAAAATAAAAGAACCTGGAAATAATAGCAATGATCATCGCCACGATCTCCAAGACAAATCACCTTCACTAATGAAATCCTAAGAGAAAGAAGAATAGAGAAGAAGAAGATGTAGAGAGAAGATGGAGAGAGATGTAGAGAGAGAGAGAGAGTTCTCCAAACTGAAACTCCAAAACTAAAAACTAGGGTAAAAGTTTGTAACATTCCTATATATAATGCCTTCTAAACATAGGCCAAAGTGGGCCCAAAAACAGATAAAATAAGGTCTTCTGTGTCATTGCACGAGCGCTGCAGCGCTCACCAGTGAGCAATGCTGATAATAGTCAATTTTCCGGGTGCTGTTGAGCACTGCAGCGCTCTTTAGCGTTGCAGCATTCGACAGAATAGAATTTGTCCTCGACATCAGAAATATTGATTGTAGCCCTTTAAATAAGCTTTCTAACGCTACCAAAATGACCTCAATAGGAGATCTGTAGCTCCAGATATTGCAAAACTACTTACTAGAGGTCAAGTTTGACAACATCAGAACATTAGCAACCTTTAATCTTCAAACTTGATTTTCACCAAGATACTCTTAGAACTGGGTTTTGAGCTAAACATAAAAGTTATAGAAGACTTCTTGCGCTTTCTAAAACATCCTTTTTTGTCTCAATCCGATCCCTTGTTCTTGACATTTTGCACTTGTTCCAAAGCTCCTGTGCATAAAACCATACTCAAAGAGACAAGTTAAACGCAACAGCTTGTAATTACAAATTATTCCCAAAATCAATGCAAAAGCCAATAGTTCTATCAAAAGTACACAATGAGGAATAAATCAAATGTCTAATTAATCACATCAATAATATAGAAAAACTCATGTAAAAAGCTAAGAATTAGAAGTAAGATAAGTGGCATAAATGCCTCTTATTAGTAACCTATGAAGCGTAGACACTAACATGGATACAAGGACACACCAACCTCAAAAAATTATAATACATGGACACGGTATATGTATGTATGTATATATATATAATTTTTTGTCTGAATTTCTTTTTGTCGTGTTTGTATAATATTTTTATTTAATTAATTCTTCTTTTTTTATGATCAACTGAAGAATTTTCAAAATAAAATGACCCAACAAGCACAAGTCCAACCAAATAACTAGGGTTGATTTTGAGCTCATGTTGATATTAAAAGTTTTTTAAAGAATAAAAAAACCAACTCAGGCGTGTCCGCGGGATATCCAAGCCATGTCCATAGTGAATTAGAATAGTGTCCAGCTATGTTCGGTGCGTGTCCAAGCTCAAAAAAATTATTTTTTTAATTGGACGTATACAGACACGTGTCCAACACATATCGTGTGGGTTTCGGACACCGACATGTATCCGACACACGAACACACTACCAAGTCAATGTTTTCGTGCTTCTTAGGTGCTAACTACTGGAGTGCAATCTTCCTTTGGTTGGAGCGTCACTACTGTAGCTCAAATCAAAGAGCTCTCCTTGCATATTAAGGTCTTCTTCTTCTTCTTCTAAGTGATTTATTTATGTGATTGTTGCTTTGTGATTTCTAGATTTGGCAACAGACACACCACCAAGTCGGTGTTTTCGTGCTTCTTAGGTGCTAACTACTGGAGTACGATCTTCCTTTGGTTGGAGTGTCACTACTGTAGCTCAAATCAAAGAGCTCTCCTTGAATATTGAGGACCTCTTCTTCTTCTAAGTGATTTATTTATGTGATTGTTGCTTTGTGATTTCTAGATTTGGCAATATCATGGATGATTGTTGATTTTTTATTGTTGTTTAAGGATTGATTGGTGTGGAATCTAAATTTTCTGAGTTGTTTGTTAAGTTGTTTTGTTCGTAATCCTCCTTTTCTTGGACCATCTCCTTCAATATTGCCCTCATTTCTGCACAAGCATTCATTGCTTCATTACAAAAATTTTTACTTCTTTGGAGAGAATTAACAATTGTGAACTAATCTCCGCAATTGAGATCGGCAATGGAGAGCTTGAGATCATGGAAACACCATGGAAATTTGGCCTGGTGTTCATTGAAAGCATCATTTGATGTGTGAATAATTTGGGGGTAATAGGGAGTATAAAGAATAGAGAGAAGATGCCTTTTTACTAACTTTTCACATACTAAAAATATGTTCCCTTGCATAACTATGCATGACTACATGCCAGAAAACATGGATAATAAAGCAAAAGGTGATCGAAATAGTTTATGGTAATTGGAGAGCTCATACCAACAATTAACCGATTGGTTAGGTGCAATGTGTACCTTTATCAATGGTTCAACTGTCAACTATTATTTAGATAGTTATTTTGGAACTTTGGCCCCTATGTTAATGCATTTAGACATTGCAAATCATTGGTCCAGGTTGATAGGGCACATTTGCGTAGGAAATAAAAATGGATTCTATTGATTGTAGCTAGGGTGATAATAGGCTAGGGCCTATGACGTAGTGTGTTGGCAGCCGCTAGGCTTAGACCTTTTAAAAAAGCTATTTAGGTAAAGAGATCAGGCCTGTTTATATATATAATTAAATATATGTAAAATTATGTATAAGGGTAAGCAAGATTTGAACCAAGGTCATAAGAATTATATAAGGAGTACAAACCACTATACTAACTCACTTTTTGTAATATGTAACCCAACTAATATAGTTATATTACTTTTCAAAATTAAACTAATTAAGCATTCCTGAAATTAGAATTCAAAAAATTATCCTAAAATCTGATTCACAAGGTCACAACTCGCATTACAAAGCCTAAACTTAATTTAGGAATCGTTTCCATCTCTCACTCCAACATGAAACCATAGCTGCCTCAACCCCAAGCACCCACACCCTGCTGACAACGACACTCCTCATCTTTGGGCTCTGGCCTCAGCCTCCACGTCGGTCATCACACATCCGTTACATAGTTACTTGCACCGTCACACTTGCACAGCCTCACTCTTCAATCACTTGCATCGTCGCACAGCCTTTAATGCACAATTATAGTGTTCACTATCTGCCTTACCGCCTGTCTCAAAGAGCTATCATCGCGGATGAGACTAGCCACCATGTGAAGTGGACTCTAGATCTGTTCTGAGCAGCAGAACTCCAAATCTGTTTGATATTAGCCACCAGACCACCAGTAGAACTTCTGACCCTAATTTTGGCACTGCTAGCTTTGCTATTCCAATCTCTCATACTTTGTTGATACTATTGTTGTTGTTGTTGTTGTTTTGATTCATTCTGTGAAGAGTGCTGGTGCTGCAAGTTTGTTATACTATTCATGTTGTGAAGAAAATAACCTATTAATCTAGATTTTGTGTATTGTTTTCTATTAAAAAAAAAATTATCAATCGCTCACACCAAGCCGTGAAAGTATGATATTAAGAAAAAATATTAATCCAGATTTTATGTATTATTTGCTACAAAGAGTGGTCTAATGGCATATTTGTTTAGTCTATATTTTGTTTAGTCCTAAAAAAATATTTGAGTATTTAAAATAATCTATTGTTTTGATTCATCAAAATAATTTATTAATAAGATACTTATTTAGTCCAAATTTTTAAGGCAGACCTTGGTCTATTTAGGCCTTTTTAAGGATTGTTAAAAGGCCTAGGCCTACATGAAGGTTAGGCCTAAGGCCTATTATATAAATTGCAAATTAAAATTTTTTAATGGATTTTAAAAACAGTCTTTGCAAACATTCTTCAAGTCAAGTCAAACCGAAAATAAAGCCTATAATAGGTAATAGACCAAGTTTAGGCTCAATATTGTTGTTACAGACCTGGCCTATTCATGGTATGACCTGTTTCCACCCCTAATTACAAATGTATCAATTAATGACTGCCTCATTGATCATAGCAGTGTGATATAAATCGTCATTCTTTCAGAAGTCATGTAATTTTGGCATTAGTTTCTCGGTATTCATGTGTTGAGGTCGTTGTCTGGTCATCAGCTACCCATGTTACAAGGTGGGATAAAAAAAAATAGTTATCATAGTAAATCAACACTAGCTAGAAGTAATAAAAAAAGAAAAATGAAGTGTGGCTTGATAGCAGCTCATCTTATCCCTTAGCCATATGCTAAAGAGTTTGATCCCCACTCATGGAAATGAAATGCATTTTGTGACCAGTCATTTGTCTCTTCGAGAGAGGTCCAGTAGCGAGACAATTAGTCAATACTATCTCGGTAGATACCCTGCTTTTGATTATTAAAAAAAAGAAGTAATAAAAATAAATATAAATTATTTTTATTATTTAATAATAAGCTAATGATAAACGAAGACAATAATAGTAGTAATAAATAAAGATGTAATTATTAAAAATTCTCTTTCTACTAATAATAATAATAATGAATAAAAAAATATTATTACTTTTTTCTCTTTTTTTGTATAATAATACTAACAACAACAACAATAATAATAGTGTATATATATATATATATATATATATATATATATATATATATATATATATATATTATTATCCTAGGATTTTTATAATAACTAGCTACTTGACAGGCACTGCCGCGCCTATCGAGTCGCCTTTTTTTGTTGATATTGATTTATGAAGATGAAGAGAGAAATATGGGAATAACTGTCAAGTTGCTTTTTTATTTTTTGAGAATTATTATAATTAGTGCTAAGTATTACATATGACAACTCTATTTCAATAAAATAAATATTTAAATATATTGTAACATGTTCAAATACTAAACAAAAAAAGGGTAAAAGAAATGAGTATTAATTTCACACACTCAAAATAATGTACTTTCCAAAGTTATGTAATATGTTTTCTTTAAATATCATTTCAATTGTACTTGATGGTACTTGGATTTAATTAGGAGGTCCAAAAGTGGTTGAATATCTTGAACGTTCTTCATTTTATTACATTTTGTGCAAATAAAGTATGGATAGTATGTTTATTGTAAAATAAGTTTAGCTGAAATTAATTGAAGTTTACATAATCTAAGCCACACTTTTTATTTTTTGGCTATTAGTGTAATTAAAAATGCATGTACATGCTTAACATTATATTGCATTATTATTGAATTATCAATATGAAAAATTGCATATGTAGTTTTTCATTTCAGGTACAAATGGAATGAAAACTATAACAATAATGGTATTATCTTGAGTATAATATTTTGTTATGTATTACGCTCACTCTAGACTAAATCTTTGGGATCTTCTTTATTCAATTTTTTTTTATCATTTTATCACTATTCATCAATATTTACTAATACACGTGTTAATTTGACAGCAACATAGCATTGGAATTTTAAGAGATTAAGAGGTTATATATTTAATTTTATGAAATGGTATTAATTCAGATACATGATGATGGTTTTGAAATTAAAGTATTTGAAAATAAGTACAATCAAATGATATTAACTCGAAGAAAATTTTTTCATAAATGCTTAAATACATATACTTTCCATGTTTATAAATTTTGTATAGAACGAATACTTTAAAAATTTTGTGTAGAGTAGCATAGGATACGTATACAGGCATAATGAAAATTTACATAATATCTTGTTGTGTATAAATTTTGTATGAGAGAAAATATCGATAAGAAACTTTTAAATAGTGAGTGTGTAAGCTAACCATTATTGCTAATGTGACTTTAGGATTGGATAAGAGTATAAAAGTTTTTACAATGTGAATGTATCAAGCACCTATTATTCGTAGTGATATTTAAACTACTAATAATTATTATTAAATTATTGTATACACTTATTGTAGGAAGACGAAATATCTAGTTTATTATATTCGCTCTAGAATAATGTTTGAGATCTTATCTACTCATTGTTTTTTGACAATTTTATAATTTTATCAATTTATCCCTACTTGCCAATAAATATGTTTTGGTTTGCATATCTATATACAAATTTTATATTTTTTTACTTTTTATCATGTAAACAAAATCAAACACACTTGTGGCAGAGGATAAGAAAATATATCATAATTTAACATTCAATAATTTTTGTTTTTATCAATTTAACCTTTACCTATGAATGCAAGTAAAAAAATTCTTTTTTTTTTTCAATCGCAAGAAATGATAGCTAAAGAAAAAGAATTTAGCTCGCCTAGTCAAACCTTAAGTACACTTGTAAGTGAACATTGCATGTGTAAATATGTCTTCATTTTGAGGTGAAATTAATTCCCTTAAGCTAAATGTTTCCTTTTGAAAACATAGATGAAGAGAAATAATAATACTAAAGTCTTGATTTGCCGACTAATTTGATGACTTCTTCATGATTAGAGACAAAATTGGTAACATTTTCCATTGTTAGGGGACTAAATTGTTGACCCAAACAATAAGCTTCGGAGGAAGAAAACATGGATTAACTCTTCTATTAATGAATTGATTGAGTTTCAGTTATAAGCTGTAATAAACATTGTGAATACAATATGTAGTCAAGTCAATCTTTGTGCATGGTATAATCTAAAGCAAATTAAACAAAACTTTGGTTATTGTAAGATGAGTAATAATCTCTTCAAAACAAATAAAACAAAGATGGTGGATTGAATTGTGCCCGTTTATAGCTTCCCTCTTCTTAATAAACAGCACTGACAGAAGTTGCCACTAAACGCCTATGTGCAATATTTAGAAGCATAGGTAGGAAAATCTATAGCTAGAAATTTTATAGCTTGGATTCACTAAACTATGCTGGTAAGAGATTAATCCTGGATTCTTTGACATCACCAAGTCACCAACCTTGTGGTCTTTGAAATGCCCCATATTGTCTTTTACAATGCCAAAAAATGCATTTTGACCAACATGTTGACATTGATGGGAGTGAGTTTAGTTTCTTACTTTCTTTTAACACCCATAAAATACCTAGCTATAGCCAACACCTCCCAAATTCCTATGCAAAATCATAAAAGAAGTAAATAAAAGCACGAGTAGCATGCTTAAAAAAAAATAATTTTAAAAAACATATTCTCAAATCTAATGCCTCTCTGTTTCTCCTAATGTAGTAAAAGAAAATTAAGTTTGAGCCTACTATAGACCAAACTTTATCAGCAGTCAAAAAGCATAAACTATTTGATAGGGCATAATAGAGGCTATGAATTCTTGAGCATACCCTGCAAGGATTTATAAAGGGTATCATTCAATTATTTGGCTATGTACAAATTTGATTATAATTTCATCCCTTCTTTGACATAGTGATACTCCTTGGAAGTACCCTTCTACTTAAAGGAGCCTAAGTCATTATAAAATAAATCACAGCTCACAAACATAACTTTCTAGCCTCAGCTGCTATAAGCAGCGATAAAATAATATTACATAAATAATTTTAATTTTTTTATCAAATACCTCGCATAAAAAAGAAAAGCTTTGTCCTCACCAAGCATATATGAAAAAGTAAAACAATTATAATATAAACATAATTTGGAAGGTTATTTTACTTGAAATATTTAGCTAGCAGTATTATACTTGCACATATCAAAGCCAACAACGAATCAAAACCACTATGGCGTGGCCGATAGATTTGGGTAGCAGTGGAGTGGTGTGGCTTGAAGTTGCAAATGGTGCTATCACAATTATCAAATCCTCATTGTACCTCGAATGTATGAGAAAAACAAGGCATTAAAAATGAGGAAATGACAAACCAAGAAGAAAGCAAAATGAAGTAAAAAAGATAATCAGGGGAGTTACAATATTAAACTACCACCTATAATTTAGCAAAACCCCAAAAGTACTTGGCTAGGACTAATTTTTCATGAAAGAAACGCCAAATAATGAATACACGTTTGGAACGTGGGAGTGTTTAGAACTTTTAATTTTTTGAATTTGGAATTTTCAGGACATTTGTTAACAGGTGCAAACATAAAACAAATAAAACTTATAGAGGACCTGAAAATAAATTTCATTATAGTTAGGAGATACTAAAAAAGCAGTTACTCTTGGAATCCATTTTATTCAATGGTATAGATAAATGAATATTTAGACTAAAAAAATATGAATCAAATAAGATGAGCAAGAAACAACATTTAAGCCCTTAGATCCAACAAACAATGTGAAGTGAGATCTTAAGAAGATCAAGTAACCTTAAAATAGTCTCCTTGTCTTTTTGCTTTGTGGCTTCTTCGAGGATGCTAAAGGTAGTTTGGCTAGAATTTTCTTAGAGGAGACTTCACTTAGTGAGTTGCCCATTAGGTGCCAAATTTCCTGAATTGCGATTAACTCTAACTTTGCAACTAACACTAGCAGAATTTCTCACAAACTCAGCAACATCTTCATTGGCCAATACGACTCCATGTTGCAATTCAGCCATGAAAACCTTCAACACCAAAGCTATTTAACAATGAGTTACAAAAAGAAATTGAAAAGAAAGTTCAAGACCCGAAAATGACAATGGAAACACTGCAGAGGAAATGGAAAGAGCATCAATTCACCTGAAAAGAAGAAGGTAGTTATTATATAGGAAAAAAAAATGCAAAAAACATGTTTAAAAAATGCGCAACATCTCAACATAACACATCTTAGTTAAACCCAACATGCGGGGTCTTTCCATCTCAGTGGGGAAAAATGCAAAATTTACATCACAGTTAAATCCATAAATTTATAGCAGAGCCAGTTGTTGGAACCCAAATCTAACAACAGTAAACTCAGGCCCCAAACAATGGCTACAGAAATTATAAAATGAACAATAGAAATTGAAGCACTAATTACCACCAGAAGCACCAAGCAAAGATTTAGAAAATGAATCATTAGATTCTACATTATAAATCATTGCATGTGTTTTAAGTAGGTTTTCTTCTCTTCTTTTTCATCAATTTATGATATTGGTCAAGGAATAACTACAAAAGAAAAAAAAAAGTGAAAAACAAAATAACAATAGAGGAAAAGGGTATAAACAATGACCTACCAATTTACCTAGAGCCCACATCCTCATCATCACCTCGACACAAAACCAAGACAATCTAAAAAGCAAATCAAAAGCCACAAATAGGAAAAAAAACCACTAAATTATTAAGAATCATTTCCAGCATTCAGTGTCATTATTTAGAACACAATGCACATAAAAGAAAAAAATAAATAAATAATCAACAACAAGATGAAGCAAAAAATAAAATTAAAAAACCCACAAAAGCCTAGTTCCAACAAAATGAAGGAAACCCTTTTTCATTCCTCAAACAAAAAAAAAAACACAAAAAGAAAATAAAACATAGACACAAATACATGAACAACAATGCAAATTAAATTAACGCTTAATGGTACCTGAAATTTCAAGGTGCCCACAATGCAAAGTTGTGAACTTGAACCTGAGAATTGATGGAATAGGCTCTGATTTTTTCCTTTGGTTCCATCCACGGCCATAACAAAAGAGAGGCACAACAACTTGTTACAATCTTGCACACACAATCCAAACATGAAATAAAAATAATACCAACAATTAATAATTGCCATAGTGCAAACCGAGTAGACAAATTAGACCATAAGACAACCCAATCCATAAGAGGGAATAAGAGAAAACATGGAAATGGAGGAAAAAAAAGAGCATAGTAGAACCATTCTTCACCTTCGTCATGAAGGAACTAGGGCATGAATCTTTGTTGTGTGCTTTTGCCATCATGTGGCTCCTTTTGTCACATGTTGTGCATCTCCTTCCATCACTTGTTGCACCAACCTAAGGTCATATCATTCCAGGCCACCATCATCTCCGCCATGACTATGCTCACATCGTAGAAGCAGGACATAGGGGATCACCATCCAGCCACCGCAAAGGAGGAATCGTTGGCCTGCACCATGAGAGGTGTCTCCTTTCCCTTTTTGCTTTTGCCTCTTCTTCAAATTAGGGAGTGGGTGATGACCAAAAAAGAAAAAAAAATAGAATTTAGGAATTAGGTTCCATCGAGATCCGATTTTGGGAGTTAGGAAAGGTTTATTGGGATGAACGTGTCACAACTTGACTTGGAAGCATGACTGGCATGTGAGGAATCCCATCCCCATGTAAGCTTACTAGGTGACGTGTCTCTCTAAATGCTCAATTTATCAATAAATATAATAATTAAAATGTGAGATCTTTGAAATATCTAGCATTTTTCTCTAATGAAAACATAATGCTTAATTGTCATAAATTGAAATTAATAAAAAAAATTTAATCTCTGAAAAATTGAATTATAAATACATCTCTAGTTCATGATATAAATCTTTATCCATAATTTACATTTTGATTGCATTCTTGGACTCTGGGAATATATACATAAATATTTAAATCTCTAAAATTAACTACATAGTCTGAAAATAAATGCATGGTTGGATCCTGCCTGCACATCTACTAGAGCACTCTACTCTAACAAAACTCTAAACTAAACCTTGCTCCAAAGTAAGACTCACCACTGGAATAATGGCGTCTGCAAAGGTGGAGGCAGAAGGACACCTGTACCTACAACTATGAGAGGAATGGAGAGGGGTGAGTCAATGGACTCAGTGAGTGAGCTATCACCCATCACCTACATGGGACAACCAAGAATGTACAATAAATAACATACATGCAGCAACCATACTCCGTTTGGTATTCATATCCGTAACTATATATATAGAAAAGATATCTCTATATTTATAAATCTATAAAAAAATATCTCTAATTCTTACTCTAATGGGAAATCATTTTCATATATAAACATAATAACTCTCGAATAAAATATTCTCTGAAAACCTATTTATCTCTAGTGAAATGTAAAGAACAGTAATCTCCTAGAGAAATAGGGATCTCTGGTTAAGCTTGCCATAACAAAAGGTAAATTCTCTAGTTATGCATGTCAACCATGACATAACAATTTCTCTAATCTCTAGGATCCTTCTAGGATCCAAATTGGACACCTAACTAGGGTCCATTCTCTACTCTGTGAGATTGTCCTTTGAAGACAACTTGGTACCAAGGTTAATAATCATTTTTCCTAGCCGTTAACTCACTGTTTGTTTCTCTATAGCTACCATCTCATCTCTAAATCAAAACAAAAAAACTAATTATTTCTCTAAAACTCTGTTCTGACTCTTCTGTGGGTTTAAAACCATGTAATACATAATTACTTTACTCTTAAAATCACTGGGGAAATTTATAAAATCTCTTAATCAAGTCATAATCATACACTAGCTCTTTTAACTAAAATCATTTTTAAATCTGAAGGGTGGGTACTCCGTCCCTTGCGAACGCGAGCCTCTAAATCCTTAGTACTCTGAGAGTTTTGGACTCATATAACTCTAATAATCTGACTTTAGCATAATTGTGGCTGTGAAAATCAAGCCCAAGGGTTCACCAATTGTAGGCGTTCCGATTTCAACCTCACATAATATGTATTTGGTAGTTGCTAGGAATCACATTGTATTTCGTAGCTCTTGGTATCATAAACCAAAGATCTAAATCCATTTATTAGCAAACATATTTGTAATATACTTAATATATCTAATATCATAGTTCAAAACATTGGGGGTCCTAAATCTTATAAAAAAAATCTCTGATATTATAATAATATCTCAATTCATGAAACTAAATCATGTAGCTCTTAAATTACATAACATATTTATTCAAAGGTTCAATTACACTTTTGCTCACATTCTTCCAATATGTGTATATACTTCAACTGAATACTCTAAAATCATATTTATAAATCTCAAGTCTTGAATCATAAACTTAAAATGTATATGATGAAATAATAACTATTAAATCATATACTATTGCATAAATCTCTTAGAGTTGAGCATAAAACATTTTTTTTACAACATACAATCTATCAATTATAGTCTCATGGTTTTTTAAAATTCATTTCTTTCATGCTATCATCATAAAACATAATTTTTCTAGCTTGACATAATCATATAAAATTATAATATATAATTAATCTTGTCTCTAACTTCATATTTAACAACCATAATGCAAGAACATATTATTATAATATGGAAACTAAGGCTATGAGATCAAACCCACTCACTTGGAGGGGGAAGAAGAGATGTCGTCAACATCAACTGAGCTTCAAGGAGCCGGGAGAGCACCAATATTGACTATAACCATTATAAAACTCTAGATTAATCTCTAATAACCTCTAAATAACTCTAATATAGCTCAACAATATTGGAGGAGCACCTCCACTTGATAACAATGACAGAAAACAATGACCCATACTAAGAATATGAAAGAATGGAAGAAAAGAGACTAAAATCACGTAAAATCTCTTACCTTAATCTTGGAGGAAGAAGGAATGATGATGGATAGAGAGAGGAAGAGAGAAATCTACTTTGGGGGAGGGGTTTAGGGTTCAGGTTCATAAGAAATAGAAGGGGAAGGAGTGGGAAGAGTTTCTGGAATGGGGTTGAAGATGTATAGCGCTTAGGAGCTTTCATGCCGCCTAGCTAGGCAACATTGTGCACTTATGACCCCAGCCGTGAAAACTCATCCCCAACCTTGGGATTACATCCCCAGCCGTGAACAGCAAGGTCCAACAGCAACATTTTGCTGAAGCTCATCCTTAGTCATGGAATTACATTCCTAGCCGTGGAATCTTATTCCTAGCCGTGGAATTACATCCCCAGCCATGGGATTACATCCCCAGCTGTGGAATCTCATCCCCAACTATGGAAATCTCATCCCCAGCTGTGGAATCACTTCCCAAGCCGTGGACAGCAAAGTCCAATAGCAACATTTTGATGTCATCAAATACTTGCATTACTTCTATGGAATTCCTAACCATTGGTAGCAAAATCCAATGGCACTACCTCTCTGAAATTCCTAGCCGTGGACAGACCTCTATGATAGCAACATTTTGTTATCATCAAACACTTTGCTATCATTTTGCTGTCATCAAATACTTGCACTACTTCTATGGAAATTTCTAGCCGTGGACAATAAGGTCCAACAGCACTACGTCTATGAAACTCCTAACCGTGGACAGCAAAAGTAGGTCCCGGGGGACCCAAGGACCATACGGAACTCATATACTAATAACACGTATACACCAGGTATTACAGAATCGGACTGAAAAAATGGAAAGAGAGAGGTAATGGTTGTGCTTGAAATTTGATGCAAAAAGAAATTGAAGGGCGGAGAATGGTTTGCACGATAACAGACTAAGTGGAAACTGTTAGAAGAAGATGTAAAATAGTGCATACAAAAGTGATTATTTATCAGGTGTGGACTTGAAAAAGAATTCCAATCTATCGAGGAGACACCAAAAAAACAGTTACAAAACCCAATCCTTTTTATTTAATGGTATAAATAATATAATATAACAAATAATATAATACTTTTTTTTGTTTTTGTGTAATAATAAGGATAATAAAAAATAAAAATAAATATTATTTTCTTTTTTCTTTACAAAATTTACCAATATTATATAATAATAAAAAATAGTTTATAAATAATACTAAATAATAACAAAAATATAAAAATAATATAAACAAATGTTTTCTCTCTTTTTATTAATAATAATAAATAAATAAATAAAACAAACAAATATTGTGAGAAAATAACTTATTATTTTCAAAACTCAACAATAATACATAATAAAAGAACAGTATTTAAATAATTAAGAAAGTAATAATAGTATATTATAAAATAGTATTTTATAGAAACAATATACAATTTTATCATAACACTAAAAAGATATTAAAATAATTATAAATTTCACCATTTTTTGATTTTTTAAAATAATAATAATAATAACAAATTATACAATTTCCATATATTTCTAATACTAAACATTATAATAATATTAATAAAAAATTACATTAATGCCAAAAGAAAAAAATAAATTTATACAATAACATTAAATAGAATAAATATAGGAAAAAGAGTAAATGTAGAATATATACAATAGCATTTACCAGTACCTATTCTATAGAAAAAGAGAAAAAAAAGAAGGGAAAAAAAATACATACATTACTTTCAAAAAAAGTCTGTCCAATATGTTTTGTAGCTTCCATCTCTCTAATATTATTCTCCTTTGATATTAGTTAGTAAATTTTTCCTTTCTTTCTCTTATCTTTTCAAAACCTCTCTTTGTCTAAATTTCACTCTTTACTCTAACACTCATAACACACACTAAACATTGTCTCCACACTCGATATACACAGAGGGCAAGGATTGGCATTCATAAACAAACAAGCATAGTCTCTAGAGCAGTCAACTTGCTGCACTATGCCACTAAAGTCACTTGGCAGCTTAGAGATTTTGCTAATATGATAGCTTTGCAAAGATTCACTGCAATTTGCAATCTTTGATCGGTCTTTGTTGTTAAATCATCATCTATTAATTAATTACCAAAACCATACATTGGGTGATATAAGATAAAGCACAATATTTTGGAAAATTTCCCCTTATTCATACACTTAATTATTGGAAGAACTCTTTTCATAATTCTAAAGACAATGAGAGATAGCCTTGTTTTTGAAGCATATGATGGCCTTGCTACTTTTCTTATAATTTTTCCAAATAGCCCTTACATTTTATCAGGCCATTTTTGGCTTTCCTATATCCTGCCATAGCCTTGTAAGACCACCATCACTATCCAGTCTGTACTTTTCACCATCGCGACTACTACTGCCATCAAATTGTGACCCATCTCCTTGTGACTAGAAAGGGTATGGCTTCCACATGCTCTACAAATTGTAGCTAACACATCCACTATCGTCAACATCTTCTTTCTATTGTCGCTTGAATCAAGCACCTATGACAAAGATTATTGCTGGTATCAATTTTTTCTAGGTCTGGTTTTGTGTATTTCTTTGAGTTTGTTGTTCTATAGCAACTCATGTCGATATAGCAGAACATGGGCCTTGGAAAATAAATTGGTTTTGTGATGCCTCAAGTTCATGTGTCATTAGTTAAGCCTTACACAGCCTTTGGTTACCCGAGAAACCTCCATATCATAGAAAATCATCTTTTTTCCTTAAATTCTACATTTTTCTATGCAGATAGGTTCGCTGCAGTGAGATTTCCTTGCCAAAACAAGGACTCTCGACGTTGACAGATGTCCAAAATGACATAGTTTCATTAAAAGGCTCTCTTTCTCTATAAATACACCCCATATTGACCTTTTACCCCGAAAACCAAACCCTAACATCCCCAAGGAGCTCTCCCTCCCCTCTCACTCAACTTCAAGCCTCATTCCTCCTCCCTAATCATTAGGTGAGTTGTTTTGTGTTGTTTTTTTTGTTTGGACAATTTCTTCTATGTTCTTTCATGTATCAAGCTAGGGTTCCCTCATGCACGAATTTGGCATGATTTTCCTTCCCCCAAATCTTCTCTATAACGATCTTGAGAGTCTCATGGGTTGTTTTTGATTCTATGGTAGTTGTTGGTGCCATTCTTAGGTTCTAAGGTCAAGCGGATTGTATTCACACATTCCTGGCTCTAAATGATGAATGGGTTTGAACACCTTATTTTTAGCCATTATGAGTATTTCTAAGCATTTTGATTGCAAGTATGTATGGAACATGATTCTGCACATTATGTCAAGCTAGCAAGATTATGTTTTTTTATTACAGCATGAACAATATGCTTTAGAAAACCATAAGTCCATGATTGATCTATTGTGTGCCATGAAAATGTTTATATGCTCATGTAAAGATTTATTTAAAAATGTGTGATTTAGTAAGTCTACCAAAATTATCAAACACAAAAAATGTATTGATGAAGTTACTCAATTTTCAAGATTTTAGAATATCAAGTTATGTTTTACAGGAAAAGTAATGAGTTGAGCATGATTTATCTCTATTGATAGACATGATATTATGATTTGTAAATTTCCAAGCTCATGAAAATATGTTAGCTTGAAATATGATTTTGGAACTTCATTTTTATGTCATTGAAAGAATTGAACCAAGTATGATTCATAATAATTGTCAGATACATATTTTTTGGGCTTTTGAAATCACTATGTCTACAGGCAAGTGATTGCTTGGACATGATTTCATAACTGCAGTTATGATACAATTAGATTGTTAGCATTATATAAATTCAGAGCTTTTAGAGTTTTTCAGTTTTATTTTGATTTATGTGCAAATTAGTTTTAGATCGTAAATATTGAGAAACACACAATGAGTTAACTGCTATAAGATCGTTAGCCATGGTATCAAGTTGTTCGCCGGAGGACAATCTCATCCTTCATAATATATAGAGAACGGAACCTAGTTAGGTGTCCGCCTTATGAAACCTCATTAGAGGCCCTTTCAGAGTTCAAAAATTAGAGTACATATGATTATTAGTATCATGTTCAGATATTCCAGATTCTCTAGTAATTACCACACCATGTGTTCAAAAATGTTTTCACATGTAATTATGCATGTAGATATTAAATGATTTTTGATTGTCCCAAATGGGTGGTGGGTGAAGATCCATTTGTTGTGTCCGATGACTCACTCCTATCCCTTTCTCCTTATAGTTGCAGATCAGGTTATCATCCAACCATCATTTTAGTAGATACAACTATTCCAGTGGGGAGCTTTACTTTGCTATGAGGCTTAGTTACGGTTAGAATGCTCCAATAGTTGTATAGATATGATCTGAACCATGTATTCCATTTTAAGATTATGTATTTATTTTTAGAATTTATGTACACCCCTTTATGTTTTTAGAATTTAAATGAGCTTGAAATATAGATTTTGATTCAAATTTATGTAACAAGTTAGATATGTACTCACGATTGTGTTTTCAAGTATTAAATCAGTTTTCAAATTATGACTAAGATCATGAAATAAAATAGTATATCATATTATGAGCCGCAGTAACACATGTTGAATCAAAATAAGAGTACTTTATGGTTATGTAAGTTGAAACATTTCAATTTTACGAATTCAAATATTATGTATTGAATAAAGAATTTGATGATGAGTTGCACATAGCTATGTTTTAAGTATGAAAATCATATTATTTCATGCATTCAGTAAGCCACATTACCAGGAAGCTTACGTGGGGACCTAGTCTTCACATGCCGGTCACATTCCCTAGTCAAGTTTTGATAGAGTGGGATTAGAGCCATTGATTTCCCTTTATAGTGCTGAAGCAAGTGTCCACAAATGGCAGTGTCTATGTAAATGGGAACCATGGCCATTTGCATTGACGTGATGTTATTTGAGACATTTAGGAAGAGTCAATCATGTCTAGGTTTAGTGTGAGCCATTTGTCATTCATTTGAAATCTTGATATGATCTCCTATCCATTTCCCCTCTTTCTCAATTGAGCTAGATATGCCATTAACTGCTATCACCGTCACCGTATGATAAAATGATTTAACCGTATAATATTATACTATCATATATGTGATACCAAGCATATGATAACAATTGGTTTTATAGTATTAACTAATACTATCAGGTCTTATACTATCTATCAAACGAGGCCTTAAGGTAATGTATGGTTGAATCTAGTTTGTTTATTGATGTGATGATATATGATTATATATTTGTGTAATTTTTTTTACTAAATTAAATTCATAACTTGTTTTTTCATTTCTTTCCATAACTTTTTGTTATTATATTCACTAATCACTTGTTAAAAGAATTCAACAAATTTTAATGAGGCATTACACATTTAGTAGCTAGTTAGGCTCTTTAACTATGTAATAAGAGGTTCAATTCCTAACAATGTGTATAAATAGGGGCGGCTCCTCACTGTCTTAGGGGTAATGCCAACCCTAAACCCTAAACCCTAAACCCTAAACCCTAAAACTTTCAAGTTGTTTGTAAAATAAAAATTCTTTATATACTTGGCCCCTTCTATAAAAAAAAAAAGATTATATTTTGCACATATTTGATTTCTTAATATTGGTCCCCTCTACAAAAGCTCTAACTTCACCGCTATATATAAAGGTCTTGTAGTCATAGATTTATCTCTTAAAGAGTTTCACATCTTAAAGGGATTACTCATTGCCAATAGCAGTGCGCACTCTTGGAAACTAGAATTCAGTCATTAATTTCAAAACATTTATAAATTTATTCATAAATATGCAAAAGCTTACTAAAATCTCATCAGATTTGATCTTTGGGGAGTTTAATTAGATTTTCAAATCAAACAGATATGACCGGAGTTTTTTTTAAGAGGATTTGAGTTTTTATTTTTTATTTTTTGGTGAATTTGGAGTTTTGATTTATATAATCTCAACAAGATAAAATAATTTTATTTTATCTAACCTTAATTTATTTTATATTATATATATTATTATCTAATTAAATTAACTTATTTACATGACATTTTAGACAATAAAATTAATTATATTTATTAATGTGAGAACATATAACCAAACAATTGGAAGAAAATAAATGTATCAAAATTGATTAATAAAAAGGATTTTTTTGGTACCCTTACAAAATTCAAGCATATTGTTACCTTGTAGTTATTTATAGCTAAGATAATATGATGTATCACACTAACTCAATTTATTAAAATATAGAAAAATAAATATTCAATCACAACTATTAAAGATAAGAATGATACTGATACCCTTGGCATACCGAAGTAAAAAGGTAATAAAAAATGTGCAAAATAATTTTTTAAACAGTAATTAAGCTGTTACCACGTTAAAAGAAAAAGAAAAAGAAAAAGAAAAAGGTTTTGTAACGCAAATAAAAAAACTGCACCTATCCGACGATGCGTCTGAAGTGGCTAGTGCCAGAATTTGTATCGTACTACTGCGACCGCCTAAAGGAAAACACCTACCCTCGTAGAAGTTGTACCACTATCGCCCATGGCCAACCCCAACAGCTCAAATTCTCAACTTCTCAATTCTCATCGATCATTCCAATTTTGATCGTTCCAATTTTTCTTTTGTAATGGGTACTTGAACTTTGCCTTTTTTGTTGCTCTCTGTGCTATCATTTTAGGCTACATTCACATGGTTGTCATGTTAAGTGTTGATTGAAATTGTGTAGGGAAAGAAGTCCCACATTGCCAAGAATTGGGATGGGAGGAAATTGCCAAGGCTATAAATATGAGCCCAAGTCCTCCATTTCAATTTGCACTAGTCGGAAACACTCAAAGCATGTGTCTGACTTTCTTTTCTCTGTACTCTTGTTTTAGAGTGTTGTGAGATGTAGTTTAAATATTTGCTTTGGAGAGTGTGGGTGTACTGGGGGCTAATGGGGTGTTTGAGAGTGAAATCTATGTGTTGTAATAATTTTCACATAATGTTATTCTCTGGTTATCTTTTTGACAGCAGCCGTGGTTTTTCTCCGGTTTTGGAGTTTTCCACATTAAATTATTGTGTTGTGGTTGTGTTCCTATTTTATTTCTCTATTTAGGGTGATTCTCAAGGAGGGGAAATGGTGTATTTTCCCAACAATTGGTATCAGAGCTTTGGTTTGGTAGGATTTATTCTTAGTATGCTCTGTGGTTGCAGCTTAGTCTGATCTTCCACATCAAAAAAGAGTTTGTCTTTGGTGCTTGGAGATCATCCTTGGTTGCTGTTGGTGGAAGGTAGTGTGATACTGTAAGTATAGTTTGGAAAGGTTCTGGCTAAGGAAAGACTTGGTATTTAAGCGTGTCCGTTGTGACCCACCTCTCTTTCTTGGGAACCCTCCTATGCGTGTACACTATTCCAATATATGGTTGGATAGAGAAATTGATGGAAGGATTGATTTTAGCTTGTGGTAAATACAAGTCAAGGATGTTATGATACAATCAAGATTACACAAAAAAAAAAAATGTGTTGCTAGCCGGTCCACAATTGCACACGGGCATTGATGTTTATGCAAGGTGTGTGGTAAGATTATGAAGGTGTTGCTAGCATGTCCACAATTGCACACGGGCATTGGTATTTATGCAAGGTGTGTGGTGGGATTATGAATGTGTTGCTAGTAGGTCCATGATTGCACATGAGCATTGGTTTTAATGCAAGATGTGTGATGATATTATGAAAGTATGGCTAGCGGATCCACAATTGCATACGGGTATTGGTTGGCGTTGAGATGCAGGGTGTGTGGTGGGGTTATGTCGATGGCTGAGGAACTTCCGGGGAGAGCTAACATGGAAGTTGCACCATAATATTTTCAGCAAGGTTTCGACATGTGCCAGGGTGAAATTCTTGGAATTGTTTCATTCCGAGTGAGTATACCTTTTATGGTGGAGTATGATGGTTCTTTGAACTATGATTGACAGTGAAGACAATGACAGCAAGGGATTGTCGGTGTTGACAATGGAAGTTGAAGCTGTGTTTATTTCAATCAAGGTGGAGATTGTTAAGTGTTGATTGAAATTGTATAGGGAAAGAAGTCCCACATTGCCAAGAATTGGGATGGGAGGAGGTTGCCAAGGCTATAAATATGAGCCCAAGTCCTCCATTTCAATTTGCACCAGTCGAAAACACTCAAAGCATGTGTCTGACTTTCTTTTCTCTGTACTTTTGTTTTAGAGTGTTGTGAGATGTAGTTTAAATATTTGCTTTGGGGAGTGTGGGTGTACTGGGGGTCACTGGGGTGTTTGAGAGTGAAGTTTATGTGTTGTAATAATTTTCACATAATGTTATTCTCTGGTTGTCTTTTTGACAGCGGCTGTGGTTTTTCTCCGGTTTTGGAGTTTTCCACGTTAAATTATTGTGTTGTGGTTGTGTTCCTATTTTATTTCTCTATTTAGGGTGATTCTCAAGGAGGGGAAATGATGCATTTTCCCAACATGTCACTCGTCACATTTTTATGTACTAGATGTTCATGTGATTCAAGAGATGGAAAAAAATAAAAATAAAATAAAATAGGGTTTTGTTTGGTTAGAGACAATTTAGCTATGAAATTTGAGTTGGTTCAGAATGCTTTAAGCATCTGCACGTCTGTTAGTTCTTATTGCCTAACGTGCTTATGGGTTAGTAAAATATAATTTGCTATTGATGAATTTTATCTAGTATGTTCCTAGGCCACTTCCCACATCCCTTATCTCTTCTTATTTTGTTCATAAGAAATTAGAAGGGGAAAAAGAGTTGCAATTGATACCCCTAATCTATAATGTGATTTTTCACCATTTGTCTTTTTTTGTTTGGTTTAGATTTCCTGCTAATGAATGATTTAAAAGAGAGTAGAGGAAAGTTGTATCTGGAGATGGTTAAATAGTTTTAGATGGCAATTTTAACTTAGGTGCATCTAGTTGGGGGTAAAAATTGGAGCAAAAAATATCATGGATAAGATCAATGACTATCTCATCCATGAAATTCTTAACCTCTTTTTTACACCCAATCAAATTCACTCTGTATGATGCCCTCTCCTTGTATTTTGTTATTCTTTTCATTGAATTTCGTGACCTATTCGTTGAGCTAATTTATTTTGAATCTATGAATTGTCTCAGAATTTGAAAATACTATGCCCGTGGAACATGTTTGAAAGGGGAGCTAGCAATGTCCTTATTCCCATGAGAGAAAGGATGCTTCTGCAAATGAAAGTGACTCTAGTTCTTTCTGCTTTCTCTAACACTATTTACCAGCTAATGGATCTTTTTATAACATTTATTTTTCCCAATTTTTTGGTTTCTTCTTTGTTTTTCTCAATTTTTTGGTTTCTTCTCTGAAAAACAGATTTGCGCATATTATCAGAAAGGATACTGCACATATGGCGCTCGATGCAGGTATGAGCATGCCAAACCATTTCAGGCACAAACACCCACATCATCTTCGGCAAATGGACCCCAATCTCTGGTTTCATCAGATGTTGGCATGGCTAGCAGTGCTAATAAAGGAAAATCAAGTTGGGTTCCAAAGGGCACAATAATGTTGTCTCCATGTCGCAACTGGAATCGCGACGGGGATGGCGAAAAATAGTTTTTGAAAATTGGGAGTCGCCACCAAGTTTATTTAATTTGGAAAATCTTGGAAAAACCAATTCTATTTTTTTCAATGAAAATAGTGTTTGAAAACCAGATATGAGTTCGGGAGTCGGTTATGCATAGGGAAGGGTAGGAACTTAATCCCACGCACCCCTAATACACCCGTCCTTAGACGATACCTTAGTAAATTATGCAGATTAAATAATAACCCCTTTAAAATTCAAATAAGGAAGATAAAAATTATAATTTTAGCACATAAATTAAGAAAAATTAATTTACCAAGAATATTTACAATTTAAACACATTAATTAAGAAGATTTAATTATGACAAATATATTTACAATTTTAACACATAAATTAAAAATAATTTACATAAAATATTTACAATTTAACAAATAAATTAAGAAAATTAATTTTTGCCAAGTATATTTAAAATCTAAATAAATACATCAAGAAAAATTGGTTTTAGAAAATACATTTACAATCTTAACAACTAATAAATAATTTACACAAAATATTTACAATTTAAACATATAAATTCAAGAGATTAAATTTACCCAAATCTATTTATGATTTGAACATATAAATTCAAGAAGTTTAATTTACAAAAAATGAATTTAATTTAAACACATAAATTAATTTACACAAATATATTTACAGCTTAAACATATAAATTCCAGAAATTTAATTTACATAAATATATTCATGATTCAAACACATAAACTAAGAATTAATTTTGACAAACATATTTACAATTTTAACGAATACATTAACATAAATTAGTTTTTTTTGAAAAAAATATATTTACAATTTTAACATATAAACTAGAAAATAAATTAAGAAGAAAATTACTTTAGCAAAATACTTATAATTTAAACACATAGATTAAGAAGAATTAATTTAGACAAATATATTTTACAATTGAAATGTATAAATTAAGGAATTTAATTTATATAATTACATTTACAATTTAAACAAATTTAAGAAGATTTAATTTTGGCTTGACAGGGATAGCCTGCTCCTACGTATCCTCCGGTACAATGAGGAACTCAAAGTCACGTAGTTCTGTAAAAAATGCTTGTGAGTTTGATTGATTTTAACTTTGGAAATAGGCTTTTGTCTGATGATTTATTAAAAGAGAAATCTGGTCTTGCATGGGACTCAAGTTAGCACTAGGCTACTCAGTAAATCCTTTACAATTCAAGGCTATGAAGGGAGCACCGACTCCTCAATCACAATCATTGATTGTTGCATGGACCAAAATACTTTTGTATTTTTATTATTTTTAGTTTTTTTTTTATTTTACTTTATTTATTTATTATTATTTATATTTTTGGTAGTAGGCCCAAATAAAATAAAACTAAGAAAACCTAAACCTACTAAAAACAATCCTAGCTCAATTGACTCAAAAAAATAAAAACACAACACAGTAACCTAAACAGCCCAAACAAAAGGGGACCCATCAACTCTAAATAAAAAATAGACAAAAGAATGCTAGCCCAAGCGTATACCCCAGCCCAAACACTATTCTAACAAAACAAATAATCTTAACAAAAGAGACCTAACCCAAAAAAAAACAAACAAAAGCCCAAAGCCCCCATGATTAAACAATTTTGATCTTGGCAACAAAACTAAAAAAAAACCAAACTTTGACCGAAAGCTTTAGTTACCCTAATGTCAGTGGAAATTCCAAAAACACAACAGAGGCAAAGAACATATGGCAGCAGTAGTGGTGCTCCCTGGTGGCGCAAGATGAGGCTGAGTGGAGACTGGCTGCGGTGCGGAGGTGATTCACGGGGAGCTCGCGGCCGTGGCTTCGTGTAGAGAAGGCGGTGGCAAAGCGAGGAGGGGGAGCGTCGAGGCTTGGGAGTAGCAGCGTCCGAGGGCAACGCAGAAGGGAGTGCGCGCGACGAGCGGGGGACGCGGTGAGGAAAAGGCGGTACGCGGGATCGGTCTCTCGCGACTATGCTCGTCGTGACCGCGACTGGGGCGGTGAGCAGGGGCTGGAGGTAGGGATGAAGAGGATCGCGCCGTTCCCTGGTGTTGCAAGGTGGAGGCGTTGCGGCGGTGGCTTGAGGCTGAGATGCGACGTGTGGAGGGAGGACTAACGGCGGATTCGCGGACGGGCAGCGCGACTGGGAGCTCAGGTTGCGCAGAGGGATTTCGCGGTAGGGTGGCGCGGAAGGGAAAGGCCGAGACGAAGTCTTGTCTTGGTGGACAGCGAGTTGAGCGGGCGAGAGGAGAGACCGGCGATGGTGGGGCTGTTTAGCGGGTGAGCGGAGATCTGGCCGTGGGTCACAGCGGAGGAGTTGACGGTGAGTAAGAGAACGTGAAGGGTAGGGGCACCGTGGTGGTGGGAACAAAGGTTAGCGAGTAGGCTTCGTGACAAGGCTGGTTGGTGCACTGCTCGGGTTGTGCAGGTAAGACCTGGGATTTTGATTTTTTTTTTCAATGAGTTGTTGGAGTAGGATGATGGCTGGGTTTTGTTGATGAAAACATGGTGACTTGGCTGTGGTGGTGTTTTAGTAAAGGTTATGTTGGGTTTTGATGGGTTATGGCACGGTGATGATGATGAGTTAGTGGTGATGATTGCTATTGGCTGATGATGAATATCGTCCCCCTGATAGCTAAGCTGCCTCCCCCTTTTATTGTTCTCCTCCCTTCCCTTTTCCTTGAGGTTGCTTGTATAAACAAAGTTTCCTCCCGTACTGCTTTGGGTGAAGGAAAACTGATAAATTTTGCTTCCCATGCTTCTGCAATTTGCCCATCACGCTCTGCTTTAGTGTTTTAGCAGAATGCAGTTCCGGAGATGGGCAATGCTGCCATTCTTCTTTTATTTGTCCTGCGATGTCTGCCACTTTTCTTTCATTATTATTATTATTTTATTCATTTTTTGGATCACAAAACTTGGGGTTGAAAACGGGTTGGGCTAGGAACCTAAGACAAGAGCCCGAAATGCATTCAAGGAAAGGGCTAGCGTAAATTTAATAACAAGATCCACAATGGGCTAATACAAATAAAAGACCAACCTGATTTTTTTTAGAATGAATAAAAGGAATCCTTTTTTTTTTTTGTTTATATTTTCATTTTCAAAAGAAATCGGTGGACAGATTTCAGAAAATCTTGTACGGACAAAGCCAAAATGACTTAAACAAAAATCGGACCCATCTATAGACAACATTCTTTTTATTATTTACATTCTCTTTTTTTTTTTTTTTTTCGATTGAAATGAAAGACCCTTTTCATTTTTAATTTTTTCAAAATAAATAAACCAAAGCACTCCAAAATAATATATTTTTTTATTTCAAATTTTCTAAAAGGACTCTAAAAGAAACTGTAAAATATGCAAAGTTTTTAAATTTTCTTGTTTAGACAGCCGGACAAAATTGGGTGTTCACAGTTGCCCCTCTTTGCTCATTTCTTACAAGAGAATACAAAAACCTAGGTTTTTGCATATTATCTTCTTAAGGAATTAGTAAAGACACGAACATGGATTTTGTCTGGCAATGCACGAAGTTGAAAGTGCAAGAAAAACTAACTTCAAATGGTAGCAGAACCTAAATTTGATGAGGGTCATATGCAATGTCATGATGTAATTTAGAGACCAAAATGCACGAGTGACAAGAAATATGAAATTCGAGCAAGAGATGGCAGAACTAATAAAAATTGAAGATTCTTGTGATCAACTGGTTACGGATCAACAAGTGACAGAAAATTAGAAGCAATGGCAATCTGAGGCCGACTGAAAACTTAAAACGGCATTCGGAGGCCGAAAAACGGTAATCTGAGGTCGACTGAAAAGTTAAAACGGCAATCTGGGGCCGACTGAAAACTTAAAACGGAACTCTGAGGCCGATGGGAATGAAAACGGCAATTTGAGGCCAACTGAAAGTAAAAGGTGGCAATCTGAGGCCGACTGGAAATGTAAACTGGCAATCTGAGGCCGATGGGAATTAAATTTGGCAATCTGAGGCTGGCTAAAGAATAAATTTGGCAATCTGAGGCCGACTGAAAAATAAAGTGGCAATCTGAGGCCGACTGAAAAGTAAATTTGGCAAACAAAGGCCGAATGACAATGTAAGATGGCAATCTGAGGCCGACTGAAAAGTAAATTGGCAATCTGAGACCGACTGGAAAAGTAAATTGGCAATCTGAGGCCGACGGAAAAATAGATTTGGCAATCTGAGGCCGATATGAAAAATAAAGTGGCAATTTGAGGCCAACTGAAAATGCAAATTGGCAATCTGAGGCCGATTTAAAAAAGTAAATTTGGCAAACTGAGGCCGACTGAAAAATAGATTTGGCAATCTGAGGCCGACAGGAAAATTAAATGGTGATCATGGAAAACAACAAATTTCACATTATCTCTTTTGCATAAGTCATCAATTTTCAGTTTATTTATAAAAGACTAACCGTAACCAAATCAAGCAAGTCTCAAGGAAGACTATAACCGATCAACCTCGTAATTCCCCACTGGATCTTCTGGCATAAGTTTTCTTTTCTTCTTCTGTAACTTTGCTTACTTCGTTCCCTTTTCCCCCTTTTTAGGATGATGATCGCTTTTCTGCCAAGTTTGACTGAAACTTCTAAATTTTCTTGGTGTGATGCTAGTCACGGATGCATCGCTATGAGAATTATTAGGATTGTATAACTTTAAACTTAAATTTATGCTTACTTGAGACATCATAAATAAACATACATTTAAAGAGAAAATAAAAGGATTGGCCGGATAGATATCTTTATTGTTCAGTGTATCAGATGACAAAAGTTTGAAAAACAAGGTAACAACACGAAGCTGAAAGACGAGATTGTGAAAGACATAAGATTTTGCCCCAGTTCCAGTCCTTTGTGGCTCGTTCAATTGATTTCTTACAGTAGTTGAACACCATAGCCCTGATCTCACGAAGATGTTCCGCCAACCTTTTTACGAAAAATTGCCCCGATTTTAGTCTTGGGTTATTTGACTCCTTTGGACAAATTCAACACTAAAAATTGCCCCAAAGATAGGTTGCTTGAGACGATGTTTATCTTTTTGCTCTAATTTTTGCCTAGGTTGCTCCTTCGAGTTTTCAACCTAACGAGCTTTTTCTTTCTTTTGTTTTTCTTTTTCTTTTCTCTTTCGTTTTACCCTAACTTTTGCTTAGGTTGCTCTTTCGAGTTTTCAACCTAACGGGCTTTTTCAACATCTTTTCAAGCATAGAACCTTTTGACTGCATCGGTATTGATTGGTTTTGGCAATTCTTGTCCATCCATGTTTTGCAAAATCAACGCCCCACCTGAGAATGCACCTTGACAATGTAAGGACCTTCATAACTTGGAGCCCACTTGCCGCAAGGCCCTCTTGATTAGGGAGAATTTTCTTCAAAACTAAATCCCCTGGATGAAAATCTCTAGGGCGAACTTTCTTGTTGAAAGCCTTAGCCATTCTGTTTTGGTACAACTGGCCATGACAAATAGCCGCCAGTCTTTTCTCTTCTATCATGTTGAGCTGTTCATATCGAGCCCTCACCCATTCAGATTCCTCCAAGTCAGATTCCATCAAAATCCTTAAGGACGGGATTTCCACTTCTACGGGAGATACAGCTTCCGTTCCATATACTAATGAGAAGGGAGTTGCCCCTGTGCTTGACCGTATGTTGGTTCGATATGCGTGTAAAGCATATGGTAGCACTTCATGCCAGTCCTTGTAATTCATCACCATCTTGGCAACGATTTTCTTGATGTTCTTATTTGCGGCCTCAACTGCGCCATTCATTTGAGGTCTATAAGGAGCTGAATTGTGATGCTTGATCTTGAAAGTTTCAAAGAACTTTCGAACTTCGGCACCATTAAGGTTAGGAGCATTATCTGTGATAATTCTTTCTGGAATCCCATATCTGCAAATAATATCCTTTTTAATAAACCTGAGAAACACCTTTTGTGTGATGTTGGCATATGAAGCAGCCTCCACCCACTTTGTGAAATAGTCAATTGCGACCAAAATGAAACGATGGCTGTTGGATGCTTTGGGATTAATCGGGCCGATGACATCCATGCCCCACATTGAGAAAGGCCAAGGAGATACCATGTTGTGTAATGGAGCTGGAGGAGCATTGATTCGATCTGCATATGTTTGACATTTGTGACACTTTCGAACATAACTGATGCAGTCATTTTCCATGGTAGACCAATAATATCCACTTCTTAGGATCTTGCGCGCCATCATGTGCCCATTAGCGTGAGTTCCACAGATTCCTTCGTGGATCTCGATCATGATCATTCGAGCTTCATGAGCATCCACACATCTAAGGAGAGTGGTGTCATGATTCCGCTTGTAAAGGATTTCGCCATTTAGGAAAAAGGTCATGGACAACCTTCGAATTGTTTTTCTTTGCACTTCATTTGCTCCAATCGGGTATTCTCCTCTTTGAACATATTGTTTGATGTCATGTTACCATGGTTGGCCGTCTGGTTCAATCTCTCTGTCACAAAGATATCGGTTCATCTTGCACCTCTACGCGAATAGGTTGTACATTTGCGTGGATCTCCAACTTAGTCATCACACCAAAGTGGCTAAAGCATCCATAAATTGATTTTTGTCTCGAGTTAAGTGAGAAAATGATATATTATCAAAGTGCTCAATTAGTCGAGATAAATACTTCTGATAAGGTATCAATTTTGGTTCTTTGTGCGCCATTCTCCAATAACTTGGTAGATTATGAGCGCAGAGTCTCCAAACACCTTTAATTCTTTGATCCCTAAGTCAATTGCAACTTGCAAACCATTCGCACAAGCCTCATATTCTGCGATGTTGTTGGTGCACTCAAAATCCAACTTGATGGAAATTGGGTACTGCTTCCCGGCTGGTGATACCACTACAGCTCCTATTCCACATCCATTCATATTGTCAGCCCCATCAAAGTACATTTTCCATACATTCTCCTTTTCTATTTCGTCTTTTTCCACTGTTAACACTTCACCATCGGGGAATTCAGGCACGATAGGTTGTATATCCTCAAGAGGATTTTCAGCTAGATGATCTGCAATTGCACTTCCCTTGATAGACTTCTGAGTCACATATTTGATATCGAATTCGGATAGCACCACTTGCCACTTTGACATTCTCAACGACACATGTGGACTATCAAATATGTATCTCAGTGGATCCATTCGAGAGATTAACCAGGTAGTATAGTATAACATGTCTCGCCTCAACCTCTTGGATGCCCACACTAATGCACAACAAGTCTTTTCAATCGCGGATAACGGGATTCACAGTCATTAAATTTCTTGCTCAGATAATAAATTGCCTGTTCCTTCTTACCAGACTCATCATATTGACCCAACATTGCCCCAAGTGACGTGGGCAACACTATGAGGTACAATATTAAAGGGCGGTCCGGTACAGGTGGGGCTAGAATTGGGGGCTTCATTAAATAAACCTTTATCTTATCAAAGGCTTCTTGGCATTCATCATTCCACTCCCCAGGTTGATGTTTTCGCAGACTTGAATATAGGCTCACATGTACTAGTCAAATTGGCAATGAATCTAGCAATGTAGTTGAGCCTTCCAAGAAAACTTCTCACTTCTCGTTCAGTTCGCGGAGCTGACATTTCTTGTATCGCCTTTACTTTGTCAGGATCCACTTTTATCCCTTCTCTACTGACAATGAACCCGAGTAACTTCCCTGTAGAAGCCCCAAAAATGCATTTATTAGGGTTCAATCGTAACTTATACTTTCTGAGCCTCTCGAACAGTTTTCGCAGAACTGCTACGTGGCTTTCTCCCTCTTTAGACTTGGCGACCATATCATCTACATACACTTCAATCTCTTTGTGCATCATGTCATGGAACAATGTGACCATAGCACGTTGGTAGGTGGCACCAGCATTCTTCAATCCAAATGGCATGACTGTATAGCAAAATGTTCCCCACGGCGTTATGAAAGTAGTTTTTCCTTTGTCATGAACATCCATAGGGATCTGATTATACCCAGAATATCCATCCATAAAGGAAAATCGGTGACTTCTAGCTGTATTATCAACAAGGACATCAATGTGAGGGAGAGGAAAATCATCTTTTGGGCTAGCCTTATTCAAATCCCGATAATCTACACACATCCTGACTTTTCCATCCTTTTTAGGCACGGGCACAATATTAGCCACCCAATCAGTGTGTCTTGAAACCTCCAGGAATCCAGCCTCCAGTTGTTTAGTTACTTCTTCTTTTATTTTCAATGACATATCAGGTCGCATTCTCCTCAACTTTTGCTTTTTCGGCTCAGCTTCTAGATACAAAGGGATTTTGTGTGAAGCAATCTCTGGGTCCAATCCTGGCATATCACGATAGGACCATGCGAATACATCCAGAATTCCTTAAACAACGCAACCATTTACGTATGCTCAGGATTGTCCACTACTTTCAGTTCCTTTTTGTCCTCTACGGTGCCCATGTTAATCACCTCGACCACTTCATCGTCTAAGTCAAATCCTTTTTCTGAATAATCCAGGAGGTTTGAAAACTGTTCAATGGCTTCTTCGTCCTCCTCGAATTCATGGTTATCGCAGTCAAGTGCAGCAAGAGAATCAATTGATAAGTTTCCAAATTCCTTTTCTTGTGGCAAAATTTCTATGTCATTCATGTTCCTGGAAAGTAATTATGGTAGGTTGGAATGCTAAAACAAATAATGGATCACAAACAACATAGGACAAACACAAATTAACGAAATGGGAATGGAAAAGTAAAGAAATAAAGGAAAGAAGAAAACGAAAGAAAGGAAAAAGGAACGAAGCAAAAATGGAAAACATAAAGGAAGGCTATTGAAAAATCATGTAAGCTTATTTAAACGATGTCTCACAATAGCATAAACAAAAGCATAAATCTTAGTTAATACAACCCAACAAATTACTTTGCAGCAATAACATCAATCACTGGTTCAGCAGTCCAATTCATCAGCATTTCATCATTGTTGACATCTTGAAATTTTTTGTCTCCTTGAGTCGTTTCAGAGTCCAAGGTGTTGATGGTGAAGTGGTAGCAAGGCGAGTGAACTATTCCAGCTGTAATTACTTCAACCGGGCCATGAAACGTCTCTCTTAAGTGAGGGATTTGCTTCATTTTTCCACTTTGCTTTTCCCGTTCTAGACTCAAAGTTCTCATCTCTTCATTCAACGAGTCCTTGTACCCCAGACCAAACCGGTTGAACTTTTCAGGGACCGATATAGGGGTTTGGGTGCCTTGCAAACACGATCCCAGTCCTTTGCCTTCCAAATATCCGTTCTTAGCCATGATGTGGGCCACTACCTGACTTTGTATTGGGAGTTTAGCTTGCTCTTGTTTCAATCCTACTACTTCTAAATTATGCCATAAACTACTCTCCACCAGCTCTACATTCTCCACATATGGCAATGCCACTGGTTTGGACACTAAGATATCTTTTTCTCCATGAATTGTAACGACCATTCCATTCTCCACATATTTCACCTTTTGATGCAAGGTTGAGGGGACAGCTCCGGCGTTGTTAATCCATGGTCTTCCTAGTAGCATATTATAATCCGACTCAATCTCCATCACTTGGTATATTACTTCAAATCTGCTTGGGCCCATCTCAAGTATGATGTTATTTCTCCAAGGATGCTCTTCTTAGCTCCGTCAAATGCTTTCACTACCATTAACTGTGGCAGTATATCATCCTTACTCATTGACAAATAGTGCAGGGTTGATACTGGCAAGACATTTAGCCCTGACCCTCCATCAATAAGGACTCTGGGCACAATGTAACCCTTGCATTTAAGAGTTATGTATAGTGCTCTCGGGTTTTTCTGAGATATAATCTCTTTATCTGAAAATGTGATCATGTTAACACGCTTCCCCGGGTCCACCATGTTTACTACATTCTCCAATGATGCATCTGGCTTGACATAGGCCTCCTTTAACACCTTCAACACTGCTTTTTGGTGGAGTTCAGATGACAAGATTAGTGACAAGAGTGATATTCTAGCGGGAGTCTTCTTTAGTTGATCTAGAATATCATACTCGCTTTGCTTCATAATCTTCAAAAACTCCTCCTCCTCCTCTTCTCTTTCTTTTCTCTCTGAGCCTAAGCTTTTGTCAATGTTACCCTCGTCAACAGACTTCCCCTTCTCCAACTCTTTGGGCCCATAAACTCTTCCACTCCTTGTTATTCCCTTTACTTCCATGACCCCTGTCACTTCCTCGTTTTCTCGGGTCTTCGAGGTTTCTCCTATGTCTCCACTTGTCTTGACCTGAGTCTCATAATTCCAAGGAACAGCACGTGTGTCCTCATAACTGAAAGGTGTTGGTTTCTTCACAGTGATCACTACTTTTTCAAGTTTTGGAGTTTGATTAAGTGGAGGCACTTTGACTACAAAACGCTCAATTACATTTACCTCTTCGACAGAATTCTGCTTCTTTTTTGCCTGTATCACACCTAAAGTGAGTAGTTCTTGTACACGCACTTTGAAATCCCAACAATTCTCAATATCATGTCCAAGACTTCCACAATGGTATGCACATCTTGATTCCATATCATATTTTTCCTCTTCTTTTATCCTAGAAGCAGGTGCTGTGATGTTATAATTAGCTTCCTTCAAAGTAATAAACACTTTCTCCATGGGTGTTCGGAGACTCAAAACCTTTTTGACCAATTGTTTCTCCACTTCCAAGGCATTCACACGACTTCCTCCTTCATGATTCGGGATCGGGTTATTAACAATGTCAGGCTTTGGATCTTCCTGGAGATCCAGTCTCCCGCAAGCAATTAGTCTTCTCACTGCCGTCTTAAAACCTTCACAATCTTCAATCGAATGTCCCGCGACATCCATATGGTATTTGCAAGTCAGATTTGGATTGTACCAAGTCGGAAACGGAGGTTGTAATGGGTGCACAGGGTATGGTGAAATCAAATGAGCATCAAACAACCGTTGATAAAGGTCAGCATTGGAAATGGCTAACTTTGGAAAAGGTGGTAGGTTTGGGAAACGATTGCGATTTTGGTTTTGAGAATTGGATCGAGGTGCTGTGTTTAGGAAGTTCTGAGGATGTATGGTTGGATATGTTGGACGGGCGGGTTGGTATGGCCGTATGTGGATGTTGTTGACTTGAGGCTGGTGGTATGGGGTGGGATTTGTGGTTTGGTAGTGTGGGTAAGGAGGGATGGATGACATTTGGGGTCCTGAATATGTGGATACATGTCTTGGGGTGAACGGTCGCTGACCTTGCACATAATTTACTTCCGTTTCTTTCTTTCTGGGTGGGAATCCCCTCTTGGTGTCTTCATTGCTCATCGGGAGCTTTCCAGCTTTAGTCAAGCTCTCAATCCTTTCTCCAGCAGTTATTAACTCAGAAAAATCTCGGTATGCTGCTCCCGCCATTGCCCCGATGTAAGGAGACCCTAGAGTTGCTAGGAAGTATGAACACATCTCAGATGGGATGAGTGGTGGTTGCACTTGAGCAGCCAAAGCTCTCCATCTCTGAGCATATTGTTTAAAGGATTCATCTTTCTTCTTTTGCATTGTACTCAGCTGTTCACGGCTGGGCGCTATTTCCAAGTTAAACTTATACTGGTTCATGAATTGGTCAGCCAGCTCTCCCCAACAGGAAATCTTTGCATGATCTAACTGGATGTACCATTCTAGAGCCGGTCCGGTCAAACTCTCGTGGAAAAAGCTAATGAGAAATTTTTCATCTTTGGACCAGATTGACATCTTGGTACAGTAACTCTTTAAATGGAAGAGTGGGTTGCCAGTTCCATCATATTTCGAAAAATCAGGAATTTTAAAATCTTTAGGGACAACCGTGCTAATGGGAGGGCAAAGTTGCTCAATCTCCATGTAGCCATAATTGTTTGGCCTTTGGATTGCCTTAATTTGTTCCTGAATTTTTTCCATCCATTCTTCTCTCGACTTGTCCTTCTCTGTTTCTGCACGATTATTCCCCGAGGAAGAGAGTTGCCTTGGGATGACATTCGGAGGCTGCTCCCAAATGTGGGTAGCGTGCCCATGCCCTTCAGCATGTGTATTCTCTACCGCGTGATATCCTTCTCCAACGGGAATAGTAATAGGCATTGTCGGTGGTGGTTGTTCGTGGGGATTATCATTCACCCCTTGCGTGACATTCAGAGCTGCATCCGATACCACAGGTATGGTTATCGTTGTAGCACTTGGTTGTACCCCTCCTGAGTTTTGGTGGGCTCTCAATAAGTCGAGTGACTCCATCATAGCCCGCATCATCTCCTCCATTCTTCCCTGGTTATTTGACAACTCGTTCAGTCTTCCTCTCACTGCATCAACTTCCATGCTTAAGTTTCTTCCGGGTTCAGAAGTAATTATAGCCGAGGTGGTTACAGCTGGAATAGTTCTTCCCGCTTCAGAAGTAATTGCAGACGGGATGGTCCTTCCTGGTTCCGTGTTTCCGCCGGCCATCTTGGTTCGAGCTCTAGTGTTATGAACACGAGTTAGATCGGTATCCTCTTTCCTTGGGCGCCCAATGGTTACGAATCTTGCGCTTTCACAAACTGTGTAAGTTGAGAAGTTAAAATCTTGTTTTATGTTGTTTTTTTTTTTTATATATATATAAGAAACAAACAAAAGAGGTCCAAAAGTTCTCTTTTTTATTTAAAAGCAAGGATGCCCTGCACCCATTCTTATGGATATATCACCCTATAAGTCGAGGTGCAGTTGATAGCAAATCTAAGGGAGGATTCACTCCTCTATAGGTACTATCTAATGAACACTAGCAATGTGGTTCCTTTTCATATGTCTGAGCATTCTCACACTTTTACACAAGGACGAACTATCTCAAGGTAAAAATGTGATTGATTACTTTCTAAGGGAACATCTATTCCTCTATAGAGAGCATCTGGCGAGCTTGAGAAGTCACAATTGACAGTCGAAGTGAAAGTACAAACATTAAAGTTTCATTCATTCTTAGGTGAAGTTCTGAGTACAAATCGTTTCAAGATACATTTCATGAGTTTCAATCCTCTTTTCTTAACAAGGAAATTCAACAATCCTTGACTCGTGACAGATGATTACGTCAAAGCTTTCATTTTCTTCCTCTTGAGGCCTTTAGTGATCCTTTCGCATGAATCCATGAATTCTGTCACCTCTTGAGGCAATCTAAATGGTGGCAACTTATTAATTTGCTTCTTGGCTTGCTCGAAACGGTAAATAAAATTTGGAATGTAATGACTCAATTCACCGGTGAGCTTTCCACATTTTTCTTCCCATTCTAACGCCTTTTCTCTCCATGACTTCCCGAATTCTGTTGCGTCGACAAACAAATCATGATATTGGTTTGCTGATGCCCATCCTTGAGTAGCCTTCTGCTCAGTCTGTGTCAACATGGTTGATAGGTGCTTCACTTGTCCCTCCAGTTTTTCTCTCATACCTTTCTCTTTCTTGACCTCCATTCTCAAGCTCCAAATATCTTTATCTCGTTGGCTGACTTCCAATTCTACTCTTTCCACCATGCGATTTTTCTTACTAACCTCTCTCTCCAGCTGATTCTTTTCCTTCACAAGCTTGTGGAGTCCTCCCTCTAGCTCTTGGATTTTGGCCAGATGCATGCTTGAGATTTTCTCTTTGCCCTTCCTGGACTTGGTGATTTCTGCTGCCTCAATACATTCTTCTTTTAGGGCCTCAATTTCTTTGGCCATTTTCTTGCATTGATCTTGAAGGATGTCAGCCTTCAGGTCTGCCGCTTCCTTTTTCTCCTCCAAAAACCGCATTTGGGCCTTCATCATTTCCATCTGTTGGGCCGACTCTGGAGTTTGCGCGGGGGCTAGGTTGTTGGGAATATCTTTTGGGATACTATCTTTCCCGACCCTTGCCTTTCTCCAGTCTTTGTATTCTTGAGAAGAGGTTAAACGCTGTTGGCCGAGTTCTGTTTTCCCTAAGATTTTGACATCACCCCATGCCGTTTTGATCTTCCTCTCTTGCACCAGGGTACTCTTGTCTTTTTGGTATAGGAAACTGAATACTTTAAGTTGTTCTTCTTGTGGCTTTGTCTGAGTCCAGTGGAGTTGTCTAAGCACTAAAGCAGGTGTATAGGAAATGCATCCCCTTGGACCCATCAGCGGAACATTATGGAAGTCACCACAGCTGTAGATAACACTGTCTCCACGATACCAAGGACATACCCATTTGAAAGTGTTTGATTGGATCTGTGAGAATTCCTTTTTCCATGCCTGAGCTTCTTGACACTTTATCTGTATGCGATGGAAGTCCCCTAACGGATTAGGAAGAAGGCCCATACGGCTATTAGCATATACATGAGTCATGAACCACACGTATAGCATTGGCAAACAACAGCGCAGCCTTCCCCCCCTCTTTTGAATACAAACCCCCAAAGAAAGGAATGTATCTGCTAGCATGGCCGGGATAGGATTCATGCCACACGTTTCGAACTTGAAAAACACATCCATGGCAGCTTGGTCAATGACATCGGGTGTGAATGGAAACAAAACCAACCCATAGATAGTCAGTGCTAGTGTTCGTTTGAAGAAATCCCAATCTCCTTGTTGAGCCAGAGTTTGCATATGAGTCTCCAGCAAACTTCTCCTGATTCCTTGAGTAGACCCCCTTACTTCCATTATCATCCGGTTTGAATCAACTCCGATTATCTTGGCGATGTTTTCCTTATTAACATAATGCCCTTGGTATAGGTATACACCTGATTTTTCTTGGATCGGTAGTCTCATTATAACCACATATTCTTCTATGGTTGGCACAGCATCAAGATCGGGTAACTCAAAGCAACAAAGAGAAGGGTTCCAGAATTGTGAGAGAGCACTCAATGCCGACGCTTCCACCGGAATGGACAACAAATCCAATATGCACCCGTAGGTATTCTTGAAAGAGGATCGGACTTCACGAGGCATCAACTGAACTATTTCTTTTACTTTCTCTAGCTCATTGCTCGTCACTGTAACCTTGATATTTCTTTTCCAGTCATGTACATTGCTAGTGTTCATCGGTATTGCATCCATTTGCTTTGAACTGATGATGAATCAAAAACCACACACACTGTGTACAAGAATGAAATAATTGAGTAGAATTAAAAAGATGGAAGAGATAAGAATGCATGCTTCTATGAAAAAAAATTTTTTTTATGCTTCCTTGAGAATTTGATGATGCCTAAACCTATGTAAGTGAACACAACTGAAGAAAAGAAACATTTCATGTAAAAAAACAAGTTTTGTTATGAGAAACGAACGGAATGAATGCATGTGATAATGAATAGAATGCCTAAACATCTGAGAATGAATGTCAACATTAAGTTATGAGATAAGGAACTAGCTAACTTAAATGCAATGTAACAATGTTTGGTGTAGAAACAACTAAAATAAAACATAAAGGAGTGCAGTGTAAAAGGATGAAAGAAGCATGCTCCCATTGTCCTAGTCGGGTAAAACCTAATAGGTGGGATGTTCTAAGGCCAAAATCCCTAACGTGGTAGCTACTAGGTTTGACTATACGTGTACACATTCATGGTGGGTCTAGACTTCTAATGACCATGGTCCCCAGATTGCCCTTATCCACAGGACAAGGATCCGACCTCTGAACCAACCATAAGTAGGGATAAGCCCTCTCAATATGATTGACTCCTAAGGCCAAGAATAACTGAGTGGTGTCCCAACAACTACCAAGTGAGCATGAAGCCCCTCATGGCAATGTCAAGAAACCCCCTAATCCTAAGCTCGCACGGGCTCGGGTATAGAGTCCAAGAATACAGTGTGTGAATTAAGTGATCGTGAAGTGTGTGCTGGGAGCATACAAACCTTCCGATCCTATCACTACAGACACTCCTGCAAAACAAGATACAAACAACACATATATACAAAATAGTCATCTATCCTAAGATTTTAATAAATAAAGAAAATTTTACAAAATTCAAACCACAGGTATATATAGAATAACAATAGTCGTCTATCCTAGAGTTTTAACGAATAAACAACTATTATATATAAACATCAAGAAAATTAAACTATACAAAAGAGAATTCAAGAAACACTGCACAAAATAAAGTGAGGAAAGAAAAACAAGAATAAATGGGGTATATATTTAATTTGCACAACTAACTATAATAGGCCTGACTCTCTTACTGAAGTCCCCAGTGGAGTCGCCATACATGCATAGCTGGAATCGCGACGGGGATGGCGAAAAATAGTTTTTGAAAATTGGGAGTCGCCACCAAGTTTATTTAATTTGGAAAATCTTGGAAAAACCAATTCTATTTTTTCAATGAAAATAGTGTTTGAAAACCAGATATGAGTTCGGGAGTCGGTTATGCATAGGGAAGGGTAGGAACTTAATCCCACGCACCCCTAATACACCCGCCCTTAGACGGTACCTTAGTAAATTATGCAGATTAAATAATACACCCTTTAAAATTCAAATAAGGAAGATAAAAATTATAATTTTAGCACATAAATTAAGAAAAATTAATTTACCAAGAATATTTACAATTTAAACACATTAATTAAGAAGATTTAATTATGACAAATATATTTACAATTTTAACACATAAATTAAAAATAATTTACATAAAATATTTACAATTTAACAAATAAATTAAGAAAATTAATTTTTGCCAAGTATATTTAAAATCTAAATAAATACATCAAGAAAAATTGGTTTTAGAAAATACATTTACAATCTTAACAACTAATAAATAATTTACACAAAATATTTACAATTTAAACATATAAATTCAAGAGATTAAATTTACCCAAATCTATTTATGATTTGAACATATAAATTCAAGAAGTTTAATTTACAAAAAATGGATTTAATTTAAACACATAAATTAATTTACACAAATATATTTACAGCTTAAACATATAAATTCCAGAAATTTAATTTACATAAATATATTCATGATTCAAACACATAAACTAAGAATTAATTTTGACAAACATATTTACAATTTTAACGAATACATTAACATAAATTAGTTTTTTTTAAAAAAAAATATATATTTACAATTTTAACATATAAACTAGAAAATAAATTAAGAAGAAAATTACTTTAGCAAAATACTTATAATTTAAACACATAGATTAAGAAGAATTAATTTAGACAAATATATTTTACAATTGAAATGTATAAATTAAGGAATTTAATTTATATAATTACATTTACAATTTAAACAAATTTAAGAAGATTTAATTTTGGCTTGACAGGGATAGCCTGCTCCTACGTATCCTCCGGTACAATGAGGAACTCAAAGTCACGTAGTTCTGTAAAAAATGCTTGTGAGTTTGATTGATTTTAACTTTGGAAATAGGCTTTTGTCTGATGATTTATTAAAAGAGAAATCTGGTCTTGCATGGGACTCAAGTTAGCACTAGGCTACTCAGTAAATCCTTTACAATTCAAGGCTATGAAGGGAGCACCGACTCCTCAATCACAATCATTGATTGTTGCATGGACCAAAATACTTTTGTATTTTTATTATTTTTAGTTTTTTTTTTTATTTTACTTTATTTATTTATTATTATTTATATTTTTGGTAGTAGGCCCAAATAAAATAAAACTAAGAAAACCTAAACCTACTAAAAACAATCCTAGCTCAATTGACTCAAAAAAATAAAAACACAACACAGTAACCTAACCAGCCCAAACAAAAGGGGACCCATCAACTCTAAATAAAAAATAGACAAAAGAATGCTAGCCCAAGCGTATACCCCAGCCCAAACACTATTCTAACAAAACAAATAATCTTAACAAAAGAGACCTAACCCAAAAAAAAAACAAACAAAAGCCCAAAGCCCCCATGATTAAACAATTTTGATCTTGGCAACAAAACTAAAAAAAAACCAAACTTTGACCGAAAGCTTTAGTTACCCTAATGTCAGTGGAAATTCCAAAAACACAACAGAGGCAAAGAACATATGGCAGCAGCGGCGGTGCTCCCTGGTGGCGCAAGATGAGGCTGAGTGGAGACTGGCTGCGGTGCGGAGGTGATTCACGGGGAGCTCGCGGCCGTGGCTTCGTGTAGAGAAGGCGGTGGCAAAGCGAGGAGGGGGAGCGTCGAGGCTTGGGAGTAGCAGCGTCCGAGGGCAACGCAGAAGGGAGTGCGCGCGACGAGCGGGGGACGCGGTGAGGAAAAGGCGGTACGCGGGATCGGTCTCTCGCGACTATGCTCGTCGTGACCGCGACTGGGGCGGTGAGCAGGGGCTGGAGGTAGGGATGAAGAGGATCGCGCCGTTCCCTGGTGTTGCAAGGTGGAGGCGTTGCGGCGGTGGCTTGAGGCTGAGATGCGACGTGTGGAGGGAGGACCAACGGCGGATTCGCGGACGGGCAGCGCGACTGGGAGCGCAAAGGCGCAGAGGATTTCGCGGTAGGGTGGCGCGGAAGGGAAAGGCCGAGACGGCAATCGGCGCGGTGGACGGCGAGTTGAGCGGGCGGGGAGGGAGAGACCGGCGATGGTGGGGGCTGTTTCGCGGGGTGACGGAGATGCTGGCTTCGTGGGTCACAGCGGAGGAGTTGACGGTGAGTAAGAGAACGTGAAGGGTAGGGGCACCGTGGTGGTGGGAACAAAGGTTAGCGAGTAGGCTTCGTGACAAGGCTGGTTGGTGCACTGCTCGGGTTGTGCAGGTAAGACCTGGGATTTTGATTTTTTTTTTTTCAATGAGTTGTTGGAGTAGGATGATGGCTGGGTTTTGTTGATGAAAACATGGTGACTTGGCTGTGGTGGTGTTTTAGTAAAGGTTATGTTGGGTTTTGATGGGTTATGGCACGGTGATGATGATGAGTTAGTGGTGATGATTGCTATTGGCTGATGATGAATATCGTCCCCCTGATAGCTAAGCTGCCTCCCCCTTTTATTGTTCTCCTCCCTTCCCTTTTCCTTGAGGTTGCTTGTATAAACAAAGTTTCCTCCCGTACTGCTTTGGGTGAAGGAAAACTGATAAATTTTGCTTCCCATGCTTCTGCAATTTGCCCATCACGCTCTGCTTTAGTGTTTTAGCAGAATGCAGTTCCGGAGATGGGCAATGCTGCCACTCTTCTTTTATTTGTCCTGCGATGTCTGCCACTTTTCTTTCATTATTATTATTATTTTATTCATTTTTTGGATCACAAAACTTGGGGTTGAAAACGGGTTGGGCTAGGAACCTAAGACAAGAGCCCGAAATGCATTCAAGGAAAGGGCTAGCACAAATTTAACAACAAGATCCACAATGGGCTAATACAAATAAAAGACCAACCTGATTTTTTTTCAGAATGAATAAAAGGACTCCTTTTTTTTTGTTTATATTTTTATTTTCAAAAGAAATAAGTGGAAAGATTTCAGAAAATCTTGTACGGACAAAGCCTAAATGACTTAAACAAAAATCGGACCCATCTATAGACAACATTCTTTTTATTATTTTCATTCTCTTTTTTTTGTTTTCGATTGAAATGAAAGACCCTTTTCATTTTTAATTTTTCAAAATAAATAAACCAAAGCACTCCAAAATAATATATTTTTTTATTTCAAATTTTCTAAAAGGACTCTAAAAGAAACTGTAAAATATGCAAATTTTTAAATTTTCTTGTTTAGACAGCCGGACAAAATTGGGTGTTCACACTCCATTTATGCAAAGAGTATACAATTTAAGCATCAGCATTCTCAAGGTAATGTTAGTGGTGATGTCGCTGAATCCAGTGCTACTTCTGTTCCAGCTGAGCATTTGTTTTGTGAATTTGATGCTGCCAACTGTCCGTAGGAGGTAAGTGCTGCAGCATTCATGGACAGCAGTGCTTATACTGCAGAAAGCCATGCTTGCACCCCACTGATCTGAAGCAAAGGCAGGATCATCTGCAGATTTGTGAGGCAGAGAATAAGGCATTGAAAGATAGTCAAGAATTAGAATGCAATGTTTGCCTGGAATGCATTGTCCTGAAGGCTAAATCTGCTCAGCATAGGTTTGGGCTGCCTACTGAATGTGACCATGGTTTCTGTTTGTCTTGCATCAGGAATTGGCATAATAGCGCCCCAGCCCGCGGACTGGACTGTCCTGTGTGCTGCAAACAATCATCTCTTGTCATTCCAAGCGACATTTGGTACCTTACCGAGGAAGGAAAACAGGCAATTATTGACAACTACAAGGCAAATTGCAAGTAATTTGTTATCTAATTTTCTTTCTTCAGTAGAGTCTTTGCCTGAAATTAAATGTCTTAGTGATTGGTTGGTTACTTTGCAAAATGCATGCATCCCAATATGCTTTTATGTTCACCTCATACATTCTTGTTGAGAAGGGAACTTTATGCTCAGTTCAGTCTAACTAGTCACATTTATAAACATGCCCAACTCAGTTCTTAGATTTAAGAGACGTGACACAACTTATGTCAAGAAGAGGGTGAATATGTACTTACGGGCAAATTATAAGGCGGATCTCATACATTTAGGTCCACTATGAATTCCTTGGTATTAGCCATTAGATGAATATAATTTTTGTTGGATGGTTTGATCCAACAATCAATAATTGTTATTATAATATTTTCAGTCAAATTAATCGCTGTCGAATTCATCTATGTTGCTATGCATTTTCTCTATGTAGCATTGTGCCACTCTCTGAATTTGATTACATATGATAATTAACTGTAATGAAATCAACAACTTCGTAGCCTTATCCATCACTAATTTATTTTTCAACCCGATTTTTAGGTAGAGGTGTAATAAAGACAAGATGCAGTGTGAGTGATTCCCTCTGAAATTTTAATTTATGAAACAGAAGAGCTTAAACAAAACTGAAATCAAGTGAAGCCTCACTACTAACGTTCATGAGTATGAACTGAATCCTACTGGGTTGTACAAGTATAAAAAATTCAAAATGAATGGAAAAGTACTCATATTTTGGTTACCTCTGAATCGTTGTTTCTTTGCAGCCCCTTTTTTATTTACTTTTTTGTAGTAGTTTAGACCATTGACCCCTTTAATGATCTTTTATTTGTTGATTCCAGCATACTGTGAAACCTGGTTCACACAAACAGAAGCATAAAATGCCTCCACCTCCACCTCCACCAAGAGGAAACAATTTTGACAAGTATGACGTGTTGGATATGCTCAGTGAATTTTATTTACGTAGTTTAGAACTTTATTCCATCATGAAGGACATGGAGTGGTTCAATGGCATGGACGCGTTTGAGTTTATGGCTTTATCAAGAGCAATGGGTAATGATTGTGATGATGAAGAAATGGATTACTTTCACATGCCTTATCTTGGTTTTGATGATTCGGACGATGAAGAATTCAATCCTATGGAGGCTACAATATTATCATCAATGATGATGAATGCTGATATGGATGAAGAAGAAAGTGGTGATGAATATATTGATGATGAAGACAGTGATGAGGACTACTAAAAATTTACTTCGTTTATGTTACAATGCCATCTTTAGTCACCTTTTGGAGAATTTCATTACCTTACTGCTTTGGGACAAAAGTTTTGGATATTTCAATTTTTTACAACTTTAGTTAATTGAGAAAAAGTTATATATAGATGTAAAACTGATTTTTCAGCCTAATATTTCTCACCTTTTTAATATTTTTGTTCTGTTATTTATGTTTTTCTACCCTTTCATGTGCATATACCAACTCTTCAACCGCAGCATATATGTTGCCTAGTACTGCATATTGACATACGAATGCATAAGGATCATTTTACAACTTTTTAAAAACAAAATTCTTGAAATGCATGAAATAAAATTACGATTTTTATTTATCAAAACAATTGCAATTTTTTCACTATAAATTTATAATATTTTATTTCCCAAAACAATTGACAAGATCATATGCTTTTTCTTCCATGAAATTAAAATTAAAAAAAATTGATATAGATGTCTGGATCACTAATCGTTACCCACTTCGTGTCAAAATTCATACATTTTTCATTTTTTTAGGTACATTCATAAATAAGTATATCTAGATATAAATATTCTCAAATACAGTGATTTATAGAGTTTATGTTTATTTTAGTCTTTGAATTTTTATTTGTGAGTCATTTTAATCCTATCCATGACTTTTAAAATGAATCAAATTAGTCCATAACATTGCAAAATGTGAGTTATTTTAGTCACTCAACTCGCTTTTATTTATCATTACATCAATTAAATGATAATGTATAATATTAAGTGATATTTCAACATATTTATATCATCTAAAGCGTAATCAAATTTAAAATAACTCATTTTGATGTCTAAAATTACATAAACTATTTTCAAGTCATAAAATAACTTATTTTATACAATTTTAAATACCAAAATGAGTCATTTTAAACTTCAATGTACTTTAGATAACACATGATATTTCAAGATATCACTTAATGTTACACATCTTAATTTAATTGATCAAACATTAAATAAAAGTGGGATAAAGGATTAACTTGATTCATGTTTTACAATGTCAAAAACTACTTTGATTCATTTTAAAAGTTAGAGACTAAAATGACCTATAAATATAAAGTCAAAATTAAAATAAATATTAAATTGATTTATAAATATACCTAAACTATGAAAGAGATATTTATTTTAAAATAGAGTATTATATTAGAATAACTTTTTATATTGTAGCTGCTAGTTCGTTAACATCCTATTTAAGCCATTTTCTGCAACTTTGCCATAGACAACCGTATATTTACCTGTCAAATTCAAGTTCCAATCCTTTACTGTTTTCCATCTCTATATATCTCATTCCATTCCCACAGTCCAACACCGCCATTTTAAAATTTTATTTTTCTATAATTATATGTCCTTTTAAGAAATCTAGACAATATTAATTATATTTTATTTTTTTATCCTTATTAAATATTAATATGTATAGAAAAGATAGTAAGTGAAAGGGATTAAATGATAAGGATACTTTTGTAAAATATACTTAGATTTTCCTAATATCTAAACTTATTCAATCATTTCATTAATCCATGTGTATATATGAAAATTGACACTTATTAGAGAACGAAAACAATTTTGATGCATTTGGCGGTGTTAAAGAATTATATATATAATTCTAATATCAGGTTTTGCAAAAAATAAAAAGTATGACGTGCCATTTAGCTATATATTTGGTTTTCCACCTATGAAAAGTAAACGATTAAGTCAATTACATCAAGCCATTTATTCTACAAGAATAATTGTCAATAAAATATTTTGAATTAATCAAATTTGATTTTATAATTTATGTTAGCTCCAGAACCCTTCAGAAAGGGTTAATGAAAAATGTTGAGTAATAACACAACTAATTTAGAGAAAATATTTTTAAAAATGAGTAATGTCTACCTTGAGTTTCTTGAAGTATTAAACAAGTCTTTTCGCGAGCATAACACGTTTTCTAAAGTGTAAATATTTTCACTTTACATGTGCAAACATGGTTTATCTTGTTTGAAGATATGGGAATTAAATGAAAGTGAAAATCATATCATGAAACAAACGTATACAATCTTGACGGATTGAAGAAAATCATTGTGTACAAGAAACCAAGACACATATATTCAGAAAGTAGCACGCAACTTTAGAAAGTATGCCTTAAGTGAAGATTTCAATCCATTTTTTAAGCTAATTTATTCTACAACCTTCAGTCATCATGATCACAAGTTTCATCATCCATAAGCTCTGATTTAATATTGAAAGATCAAAGAGATATCAAGAAATTGATAGCGCATTTCAAATAGTTCACCTTACAGTGAAACAGTGCACTTTACAGGAAAAAGGAGGGAAATTTGAAACTCAAACCCAGTTACAGACTGACGTGTCATCTCTTTTGTTGACTTGATCAACTATTCAAGCTTCTAGAAGGAAGAGTTCATAAACCTCATTCACGAAGTAAAAGGTAATTTCTAAAGGTGACCCAAGAAACATTTATTTCACAACGGCTTCTACAACAACTCTGATAGACAACAACCTACTCCTCTAGACTGCTTTTCAAGACACAAACAGATGATCAACACATGTCATTTGGAAAACTAATCAAGTGCAATGGTTATAAATGCAGACCATCTATAAATAGAGATGTTGTACTTTTAATGAAGAAGATCTTGACGTTGTATAAGTGCTGAAATACTACGAAAATTTCTCTTCATTCTTTTGTAAAGTTCATTACTTCTTGTAATAGGATTCTTATCTGCAAAAGTCTTCTTTCTATGTTCTTAGTATATTATACATTCTTCCTAGGAAGAATCATAGAAAGAAGTCACTCAAGTTTTTCCCAGGTCAGTTATTGTATATCTTATGAAAACTTGAGTGTAGGTTAGTTTGAGTGGCAAACCTAAACACAAAGCTTTGTATCCTCGATCCAGTAGTGATCGATGTGAGTTAGCTTGGAGAGACTAAACAAAAACTACTTGTAACAAAATAGTAGAAATGAACTATTGGTCACAGTTTAGCTTGGAGTTAGCTTCATCAACCACTCTAGTTTCTAGAAGGAAAAATTCATAAACCTCGTTCAGAAAGTAAAAAGCAATTTCTGGAGGTGACATTAGAAACCTTTATTTCACAATTGTTTCTGCAATAGCTCTGACAAGCGCTGAACTACTTCTCCAAACTGCATTTCCAGGACCAAACAAATGATCAATAAGTGTCACTTGGACAACTAATCAAGGGAAATAGTCATAAACGTATACTGTCTATAAATAGAGATGTTGTGATTACATGAAAAGGACTTTTTGCTGATAAGTGCTAAAACATTGAGAAAATTTCTCCTTATCCTTTGCAAAGTTCATTACTTCTTGTAATCAATTTTTTATTTGTAAAAATATTCTTTTCTATGTTCTTAATAGATCATATGTTCTTGCTAGGAAGAATCATAGAAAGAAGTCTTTCAAGTTTTCCAGGTCTGTTACTGTATATCTTATGAAAACTTGAGTGTTAGTTAGTTTGAGAGAAAAACCCAAACACAAACCTTTTTAACCTCTATCTAGTAGTGATCGTTGTATGATAGCTTGGAGAGGCCAAGTAAAGACTACTTGTAACATGATAGTTGGAGTGAACCACTGGTCATGGGGTTAGCTTGGAAAGGCTAGTTAAAGACTACTCAGGTTGTGACAATAGAGTGTACTTGCTAGTCACGGTTAACTGGGAGAGGCTAGTCAAAGACTATTCAGTTTGTGACAGTAGAGCTAGCTATTAGTCATAGGTAAGAGTTTGAGAAGGCTACTGTGACTATCCAACTTTCTCGAGTTGAGAAAGGTTTTTAGCGGAACTCAATGGTGGTTGAGAACTAGAAGTAGGCAAGTTGGCCAAACCAGTATAAAAATATCTGTGCAATAACTTCTTCTCCTTAAACTCTTCTATATTCACTGCTTTGTGCCGATCATATTGGGTGTTCTGAATAACCCTTATACGTGCATTTGTTATAATTGTTTTAGTTCAAAAAGTAGGTTTTTAAAGTAATTAACGTAGTTTCTATTGCAATACAAGTTAAACACTTGGTAGTTTTTGTTTAAGCTTTTCATAAACCAAAGAAGGAAGGAAAGGTGAAGTTCGATTCAACCTCCCTTCTCATATTCTTTTCTACCTATAATTTTTTATATTAGATATATTATCAAATATTCTGATTTAGACCTTTTATTGTAATTAGGATAATTCAACATGAATAATAAACTACAAGGCTAATATTTGGTTTTTATACTTGATAATTTTAATTTAATTTAATTTAATCATATCATATCATATCATATCATATATTACATAAAAGTAAGCTGATTATTGATGTGTCATTCAACTATTCATTTGATTTCCCACTAGAAAAACCAATTAAATCACCAATTATATTAAGTCATAGATTTAATATGTCAATTAAAAAAATCATAAAGTAGCCCCATTAAATGTCAATCAAATAATTATAATTGTCAATGAAATCATTATGATTGCTAATCAAACAATTATATTTCCCATGAAAGCTTTCAGAAGCTGCGTGAACTATAGAATATATGGTATGTTGTACTCTATATCAGTCATATCATTCTATTGGTCTTGGTAACCATGCATGTTAATTTGTGATTTTTTTTAATCTTTTTCATTCCATGCATTCTACATCAGTCATCCCATTCTATTTGTCTTAGTAATTGCATTAATTTATGAGTTTCACACTTCTGATTATTCTATATCTTTCTTTTATCTTCTTTATTCTCATTTTAGTCGATCATGACTTAACATTGATGAAATTATGCAAATTGAGGTCATTGAAAAAGAAGATACTTGCATTTTTATTGTGATCTTTTTAAGTTGAAGTGGACATTTGTTGCTAGTGCTGCTTTGATTTTGAAGAACTTTTTTTAAGTTTATCTATTTTGGTGCAATAGAAATGATTTCTTTTTAATTTTATTTTGTTGTTTAATAAGTTGTTTTTCTTTTTTTAATTGCTGAGTTTAACTTATTGTTAGTGGTTGATGGACAAGTTCTCATTTTGATACAATATTTTGATGGTCATTTTTTTTTTTGTCTATTGATGTTATAGATTGTTTAGTTTTTATCTCATGTGATTCATTACTGATATATATCCAAGGCTCCTATTTCATGGATTGATTACCTACATGAAATGGTGATTCTTTTTTTTTTTTTACATAATGATAATATTTGATGTCAGATTAGAAAAAATTATATCAAATATTTTTATTCCAATTATATATTCATAGAATGTATCAATTATAATAATTTTAATAAATATAGTTAATATTTGATATTTATTTTAAGGAATAATATTTGATATTTTACAAAACAATTCCAAATAAAGAAAACTCCATGTGTCATTATTTCCACGTGAATTCATTTACTTATTAAAAAATTTATATTTGTTTTTATCAAATCTTAATAATAATTTTTTAATTATTAAGTTAATTAATTATTATTTATAACAATATAGATAAAATATTAAATGCTTTTACTTTTATAAATATTAAATGAATTGTATAATGAATTCATATCTATATCTAATATTAATATTAATATTGCATTATATATATATATATATATATATATATATATATATAGATTTTTTTAATTATTTATTTTCATTTTGTATGTATATATATATAACTTTAAATAATAATATATTTTCTTAATATTTAATAATATATTTATTTAAAATTAAAATTAATCATTAATATTACATTTGTAACGACTCTTTTTTTTAGTATTGCTTATGATAAAATGATTAAATATGAATGAACTATAGGGATTTTAAAATTTTTTATAGACACCGTTATGATAAAAACAATCTAGGATTTTGTTAGAAAAATGAAAACTAATTAAGTATTATTAAAAAATCCAAAATAATAATATTTTAATTAGAGATATAGAATGGAACCTTATGAATGGTATAGGACATAGACAAAAATAAGGATAAGGTTAAATAAATATTTTTAACCCGGTAAAGTTATTTAGATGTTGATTAGGTACCAAAATGGTAATAACCGATATACTAAAACACCGAAATTGGTTTAATTAATGGATATTATCAAATCTCAGATAATTTTTACTTAAGACAATCAAATAAACATCGGCATTTTCAACATTGATCCAAGGCAAATTGATCCGAAAATAATGACAGTTATCTCTTTATTACTACTTACTCTGCAAGAAAGTCTTATTTATATAAATAAAAAATAAATGTCATTTTTATCTCCTTTTTGCACAGCTTCACGTTCCTTTTTCCTTTCCATCATTGTCTTCAATTTCCACCTCTTGAAACTCCATCAAACCACCAAATTCTTAAAGGCTACTCCTAGATAAATACTTAATTTAATTCAACAATACTTCTTCTACATTAAACTCAAGTCAAAACCTTTGTTTTCCTCTTCAATTAGTCTAACCAATAGGTTATATAGGGGTTGGAAAGTGGTTTTGAGGCTTTAATTAAAGAAGGAAAGGCTAGAGAAAGAGTTGACAAAAGGCTTAGAGGAAGGTAGGAAAATCTATGTATATTGCTTGTGATTGTTTGACTATTCTTGCTAATATAAACTCTTGAGATATGTTTGAAATTATATTTAGGAAGTTTGAAATTTATTGCCAAGATGCATATATATATGATCATATAGGTGTAAGAGATATCATAGATAAAAGTCTTGTGAATTGATTGAATTAATGTAAGAGATTAAACTAGGTAAAAGAAGTAATTTTGGGTCATTTGAAAGGAATGAGATATATGGAAATTATACAAGAATATAGTTAGAAGTAATTTATAAATTCTTAAAGATTAGTTTATTTGAAATATGATAATAAAGTTCCATGAATAAGAATGAGATTTTGATCTATAGAAGAAAAAGCATTGAAGTCCAAGTAAGATACTTGGTTGAAAATTATAAGAATTATAATATAAGGAGTCTTACAAGTTTCTGAAGTGAGAAAACTCATAAAACTTTAGAAGATTTTATAGAAAAATCTCATAAAAATTTAGGAGCTTTTATATAGAAATCTCATAAGAATTCAAGAGATTCTGAAGAGAATATCTCATAATAAAAATATGAGAAATTGAATTGTTAAGAAGAAACTCTACTTAATAATCATAAGATTTCCTAAACAAATATTAAAGATTCATGTGAAGAAAGAAAACTTAAGTAACTAATGCATAAATAAGCTTTATGTAATATTAATTGCTTGAGTGTAAGCTCATGGATTCAAATTGTGATCTATGTAAGGTTGTAACATGAAGTGTTACATCATTGTGATTTAATAATACCATGCTATTGTGATCTACGTAAGGCCCCAATTTCTATGCACTGATTACTTTGGTTAATTAATGAATATTTAGTTGTTCATAAATAATTTAGCATCTTAGTAAAAAATTGGTTTTCCTCTATGTGTTTCCTTTTAAAATTTAAACTCCAAAATGGATGAATCAAATAATCTTTGCTTGGAATTACAGGTGTGTGAAAATAATATTTTGTTAGGTATCTCATGTTCATTTTAGTGATTTTATGTGTAAAATTCCTAGGCTATCCTCACTTACATACACCTAATTACAAAACTACCCTTTTCACACACACCCACACTAAGGAAAAAAAAAAAACCCAAACCCCATTCCCCATTTCTTTTTCACATTACTTTCCCCTCCCCCCCATTTACATCTATTTTTCTTCTTTCTCAAATAACTCATTCTGCCTCTCTATCTTCTCTTCACTTTCTTCCTTTTTTTTTATCATCCAACAATTCTATCTCTTCCAAGATTCAAACCCATTAATCCTTTCCTCAACAATCACCACACCACCTCTCCATTATCATATTTCAAGAGCTCACTTCCTTCCCCTATTGAAGCCCAAATCCGTAACCATTTTGGAGGTAGGAAGAGAAGATTTTCTCCTCCATTCAACTTATGGGATAGTTGTGCTTAATCCTCTCCATTCTTCATATAGTTGGTAGGGGTTTCTATGTCCCTTTTTTGTTTTGTTAAACTTTAGATTTATAATGCTTATGATTGATATGAATGTTATTAGGTTGTTGTGACTCTTGATAAATGTTAAAAATAAATCCTATGATTGAGATGTATAATGTTGGAATGTTATTCGAAAATAATCCTTGGTTCCCTCCTATGATGCATTATCAGTTTGGTGCTTGGGGGCTATTTTACATCATAATTTGGTTGAGTTTTGAGTGGGATTATAAGAAAATTTGAATGTTAGATGCGTATATGTATATATATATACACACACACACACACACACACATATGCATACCTTTGTTTTTGGTGCATGAGAGCTTGAAAATATAGCTTTAAGTGGAGTGTTTGGATGTCTAAAGTATGATGCATGAAAATGAGTAAATATGCATGCCATGTGTTTGATAAAATGTCCAAATGAAAGTAAATGTTGCTTGGGGTTGAGTTTTTGCATATTTGTTGGATGGATAGTTAGTTTGATGCAAAGCTAATATTTACAAAAGTGTAAATCTATGTTAATGAGGTGATCTTGGAAGTTATATGTATAAACATGTAAATTTGGTTATATGTTGAATAGACCCACTTTGCCATGTTTTTGTGATGCTGTGGGTTAGATATTCATAAACATTAAGTGTTTGATATATATATATATATATATATATATATATATATATATTTGTGTGTGTGTACTTTTGGTGATGTTTTAGGAGGGGAGCAACCTCATGCATGAACATTACTCATTATACACGTTATTTGTTTGATTAAATGTCTAAATAAAACTAAGAATTGGTTTGGGATGTTTTCTCTTTCATGTATTTATAATTCTTGAGTAATGAAGCTCTAGTTAAGACAATATTCTTTTGTTGGAAGTGAAAAAGTGAAGTTTGGATGAGTTTTGATTTATCATAAGGTAGCATTTTAGTCTTGGCATCATAGATGATTGGTTACTAATGTTTATGCTTAATAGTTGAGCTGTTGTGATCTTTCTTATTTGAAAACAAAGGACTTTTGAATTCATTATTGAAATTTATGCTTGCGTTGCTTATGAGGAAAAGAATGACTTTGAGGAAAGAGGGAAAAGAGGAAAAACTAAGGAATAATGAATTAAAATGAAGACACAAAGATTAATGGTCGACTTATGTTGACAAAGAGGGTTCCAACACTGAATCATTTTGAGGGCCAGTGACAACTAAACATTGACTTTCTTTACATGTGCACATGAGAGTTTTGGTGTCGATTCGCATTAAAGAACTGGTGACGACCGGTTAAGCATGTGCTGATAGCTTTTAAAGTATTTAAACCAATATTAAACAAGAGGAAAGAATAGTGAGATCAATAGGAACAGATAGAAAAACAAAATTATGAGATAGTTAGAACCAAAGAAAAGACGTTAACTATAATGTAATTGATGACTTGCACTAGGATAGCCATTTATGCATACTTGTGACATTAAATGAGTAAGCCTAGTCTTTTTTCCATGCATGCATGCCTCTTTAGTTATACTAGTAAAGTTCTTTCATACATGCACATATATCTCATGCCAAGACCATGCTAAAAGACACCTCTACATTGGTAAAGAATGGTTGTGAAATCCTAAAATTGAACCTCATGATTGTATACTAATGATTTCAAAGGAAATCAAGGTAGACTAGAGATGACAATGATGTCATGTTAATTGTATATGCCCCTAATGAGATTTCGATTGATTTTTCACCCATTTCCCCTTTTTCCATATCATCTCTAGGTGAGTAGATAGATCCTGATGCAGTGAGTTAGCTTGCTGGAGTATTGTTGCCTTTGCTTCATGCTTTTGGAACTATATGTCCTTCTATTTTTGGAATTTGGAACTTGGATCTTTTTGTATCTGAGTTATGAGACCTCTTATTTCTTCTATGTTGTGTATTTTGTGGCCTAAGATGATGAATTAGAATTCTCTTAGCTATTTTGACTCATGAGGCCGCATATATTATAATATTACATTATTATGTTTTACGTTGTGGATTGAGGGGCGCTATGTGCCTCATGATAATGACATGTTAAATACTATAATATTATATTTGGAATAGCAGGTTAAGCTATGGATGTCTAATTATTTTGATTTTCTGTAATATAGGAGGCATGGTACTTATGCTGTTAACATGCGAAAATTTCGTTAGAATTTTTAGTAACAAGGGTGTGATTCCTTGGTATTAATTTTTATGTGACTCAAGCATATAGAAATGAGTACTAGGGAGTTACAATCTATATAATGTTGTAGTATGATGTACTACATCAATTGAACTATGTCAGTGATCTATATAAGGTTGTAACACCAGATGTTACATCGTTGTGATGAAAGTTATGTATTGAGAATAACATGCTATATGAATTGTGATCTATATAAGGTTGTATCACGTGGTGTTATCTTATTGGCAATACATCATATGAGAAGTATATCAGGAATCCTATGAGCTTTATTCTCAAGCATAAATTTTATTCATAAGACTATGTTAAAGAACTAAATAAACAGATTAACTGTTTAGCCCTAATTACTATAAAAACAAATGAAAACAAATTAACTGTTTAACACTAAGTCAGATATCATTGAGTAGTAGACTAGTGTTTTTTCCTACAAAAAATCATTTATTCTCATTCCTAGTGTATGATATATTTTTGCATAGATGGTCTTGATTGTGTGCTTTCTTGAAAGTCCTAATTGGCAATGACATTGCGACCATAAATTAGACTCGCTCACTACAAGAAAAGCACGGGAGACTGATGGAATTACTGATGGATTTTCTAAAGGTTACATATTATATCGACGAGCTTATCAAGGGGTACGAGTCATTAGTTTTTTGGCCGTCTATGGAATATTACCGACAGATTATTATACTTGTCAGTAATTTTCGATGATTATATTGACAAGTATTAAAAATGGAAAGCAATCAATATAATTACATTAAAGGTGTCACGGATGGCGTTAGGTAATTAATATTATCGATGAGTATTGATAATATTACCGACGGACTATTAAAAATCATAATAATTTTTTATTAATAATTACCAATGGGTTTATTGACGGTTTTGTTATTTTTTTTAAAATTATTTAATTTTAAACTATAATTAGGTACTGACAGGTACATCCGTCAGTAAAATTTCAATAATCTTTTTTGGATGATGCTATTGCAAATTTATAACTCACCTATATAAACTATGGATCATATTTAATTATTTTTTATATAATAATTCGATTACCAATTAAAGTGATGTTAAGTGAAAAAACAATAAAATAATAGTAAAATAAACAAATTGATACAATAACTAATTAAAATATCATAATAAAATATAAAAAATGAATAAAATATAAAAAAAATATGCAAAGTGTGATATCTAAACAAAGTATCATAATAAAATATAAAAATGAATAAAATATCAAAAATATATAAAAAGTGTGATGAACGAATAAAATATCGAAAATAAAAATCTAGCTAAAGTCTTGCTAAAAAATGGAGTTTCATCATTGTCGGACCCAGTGAAGTTGTGTGCGCCATTGGAGGGAGAGGAGTCCTAAAAAATGGAGGGGAAATGCATCTAGGGGAACATCTTGTTGGAGCCAGAGGATCCTATAGCCTGTATGTCCCTAAAGAAGGCCATAACAATAGTAGTGATCTTCTGCTGCATCTTTTTTAACTTAATATTTTCTTTCTTGGCCTCTCCTATTACTGTTGCTCCATGGATGACTTAAGCTATTAGATATCCCTGAGATCCTGCTCCACCGCTGCTCGGCTTGCTGCCTATGTTTAGAGTTTCTAAAGGAGCTATGCCTGCTACTCCTGCTGCTGTTGGATGAGCTGTGCCTGTTGCTGTAGCACCTAGTTTTGGGGCATGCACATACTCTCTTAGGGCGTCATCCCCAATAGCAGACCTGGTAGTGGAGGATGGGGATCTATTGCCAGGGTAGTACCTTATCCCGTATATGCGATCTTTGTATGGGTTGTCGACCACATGGGCCCAAGCATCATCTTTGTTTGGAGGAGGAGGGACATCAGCATCAGGCCTATCGTTAGCCACCTGGGTATGATACTGGGTTTGTGCTTACTCCCATAGGTCCGTGAACTCAGGCTACAAAAGACAAAAGACAAAACATATTGCAAGCAATAATTATGACATAAATGGAAAAAGTAATAAAAATTAAGTAAAATTATGTCTGAATTGAAACTTACGTGAGTAGCCTCAAAACCAGGATCTACCCAGGCCTCTCTTGACTCCATTCGCGCCACATTTTTTCAAATGTGCGTCTCCTAAAAGAGCTCTACTTAGGTTAAAGGGCAGTTTAACTCACTTGACTGCCCATATATGCCAAGTCATAAAAACATAGTATTTGCCGTAATTCAAATACAGTAAACTAACATTTAATAATATATTACATGTAGAAAGGCTAAAGGCGTACCAAACATTTTCGAGTACCATCTTGGGTGCTTGATTCACTAGTATGCAATGACCTGCCTTTCTGGGAGCTCCGATTTGTCCTCCCCTTCTTCTACCTATCCTTGAAGGTCAGGTCGGAGGCCCAATGGCATTGCAACTCGCTAAGGGTGGCATCACTCAACCATGATCAGATGTCGTGAAACATGTCTTGTAAGCACTTGGAGGACCTAATCCTCCAACCCCTTTTAATGGCAAGCTCATGCTCGGGCTGAATATAAAATGTCCTTTGCATGCACAAAACTCACAACACATAAGTAATCATAACCATATAATTAAATAATATAAAGATATACATACATACATACACACACACACACACACACACACACATACACACACACACACACACACACACATATATATATATTAACAAAGGCGAATAAATCATATAAGTACCTTCCATTCCCGCCATCACAGCTCCTTGACATTTAGCTGGATGTCAATCCGAGTGGGTCACGGATGGTTATGGAACAATTGTATAACCTTTGTGGTCCTGTGGTTACCCTTAACAAACGGTTCAAAAATGTTAAAAACAATGAAAACATTTTAAATATCATATGCAATGCAAAATTAGAATGCAATAGAAGACTTGTTTAAACTTACTTATCTTTACTGTTTGGCCTAATCTGCCGAAGCAATCTACCATCAGCCCCAACTGACCTACCATCTGGCCTAAGAGACCTCCTATTTGTATCTTGTGTCTACGACCCACCCAAGGAAGCAAGATTCTGGTGAGATATGGGGCTAGGAGTCGGGCAGTGGTAGGGTTGGGGGAAGGGTCACTGTTGTGGATGTGGTGTGTCTTGGAATAAAAAGGACATGGAAGGCTAGCATACCCAGGGTGGGCATCATCCTAAAAGGAGGGGTGGTGGTGGAAGGACAGATGTAGAGGTAGTGGAAGTAGAGGTGGTGGATGTGTAAACTCTAGAACCTTTCAGAAAGTATGAGCTTAAATGTTTTGATTGACAACAAAGCCAGTTTAAAAATAATACTTTGAAGAATGACTGATGGCTACCTTGAGTTTCTTGACAAAGCATAATAGGTTAATCTGGTTTGTATCACACAAACTTAAAGCAAGATTAATATCTCACTTTGTATGTGTAAGTATGTTTTACCTCATGGGAAGGGAATAAGCCAAATAGAAGGTAAATATTATGTCAAGCAAAGAATATGTATACAAATTAAGACATAATATGGACTTAAAGCAGGAATAATATTTCACTTTGCATATGCAAGCATGATTTATCTCATGGGAAGAGATTAAGTTAAAAGAAAAGTGAATGTTATCTCATGCAAAGCACATATTCATGTTTATAGACCAAAGGCATAGAAGCAGACTTGAATCGGGAATAATTTCACTACACATGAGAAATCATGTTTATCTCAAGGAAGGATATCAAGCTTTAAAAGGTGAATATTATCTCGTGCAAAGAAAGTGTAAATGCCTGAAAATTGAAGCAGAACAAGCCAAAGATCAAGAAACTAAGGAAAGGATCTTCGAAAAATAGCACAGGATATCAGAAAGTGCACTCAAGATGAAGAAATCAACTCATGTCCAAGAGGAACATGTTACTCAGTCATGAATCACTACAATCGCAAAGAAATCATTATCAAATAACCAAGATTGAATACTAGAAGATCGAAGAAAAATTAAATAGATTGATTATGCCGTCAAAAAGCTCACTTAACTGTGAAGCACAGAACGCTAACAGTAATTGAGGGAAAATTCAATTTTCAAAATTCAAATCTTGAATAAGACCAGTGTTTTAAACTGGTATGTCATCTCTTCTACCTAATTAATTCATGATCATTTCTTCTAGAAGAAGGAGTTTAGAAACCATGGTTAGAAAGAAAAAGGAAAATGAGGACATCAGAAACCTTTAAAATACAACGGCTTTTACAACCAATGTGACAAGTCTATTAGTTTACCTCTTTAGAGTAACGTTCCAATACACAACTGATGATCTATACAAGCAATGGTCATAAAGAAGGACCTGTATAAATGGAGATACCACACATGAATGTATATGGGAGAGTTGAAAACATAAGAGCTGAAAATGCTGGAAAAATCTCTCCACACTTCCTAAGTTGTTCATTATAATATGTAATCAATCATCTTGAAATGTAAAAATCTTCTTTCCTTACTCTGTAACAATTTGTATGCTGTTCCTATGGAGAGATATGAGAAAGAAGTCACTCATGTTTCCTAGGTCTATATTAGCAAATATTTTTAAGGAAACATGGGTGTAGGTTAGTTTGAGTGGCAACCTAAACACATAACCTTTGTAACCTTGATCCGTTAGTGATCAGTGTGAGATATAGCTTGAAGAGGCTAAGGTAAAACTACTTGCAACGTGATGGCTAAGGTATTTGGTCATCACAGTTCAGCTTAGAGAGGCTGGTTCAATACTACTTACAACATGGCAGTAGAAGTTGTCTGTAGGTCACGATTTCAGCTTGAAAAGGCTGGTATAGAACTACTCGATTCAACTTGGAGAGGCTGGTACAGAACTACATGGTTCAACTTAGAGAGGTTGGTACATAACTACTCGATTAAGTCACAGTTGGGGTTGGCCACTGTGCAAGTGAGAGCTTGGGAAGGCTATTATAAAGACTATCCGTTTAGTTTCTCAGGTTGAGAAAGTTGTTGTTAATGAAATCTCAACATGTGTTGAGTATTGGATGTAGGCAGGTTGGCCGAACAAGTATAAAAATACTTGTGTTCATTCTCTCTTCCCTAACCTTTTATTTTTATGTTATGCGCTTTATGTTGATCATTAATCAAACATCATTAAAACGTATAATAGTTATTAAGCCTCAAAAACCTTCCTTCTGAAACATTTAACCACTATTTCGCTGCACTTTAAGCTTCATGCTTGATAGTATGTTTTATGTTTAATGTTTCAGATTGAAAAACAAGATTTCAGAAAGCATAATTCAACCCCCTTTCTTGTGCACTCTTTTACCAACAATTGGTATCAGAGCAAGGCTTTTAAGGGGTTGACCAATCCAGCGATTGCAAAGGACAAAGATCAAAGGGATCAAATGAAGGTTAGAAATGCATAATCTCAAATCACATGACATGAGTAATACCTTATAGAAGCATGCAAGGTAAGAATACTCAAACTCGCCTATTTTTTTGAGGACATTTGATGAGTTGCAACATAATATGCTTACTTTCCCTTTGAAATATCTGAACTGGTCAAATGACAAATGATTCAATATCCTCAAACTTGTGTTTGGGTATTAAAGACCATTGCTTCAAAAAACAAATTAGAGATATGAAGAGGAAATGGGAAGTAATAAGAAAATGCAGTCTTATCAAATATCATTTTCTCAACTGCTCTTATTATCTTTCATAAGAAGGGATATCTATATGTTAAATGTCTCTCAAAAGAGAAATCCATTTAAAAAGTTTAGGAATATCCCTCCTGAACAACTAACCAAAAGATGAACTCAAGAAAATTGAGGACCAAAATTAATTTTTTTTTTCTGGTACTATATTGGACATCTCTCATAGCTCAAGAAAGAAAATCAGAAGCAGGGTTCTCTAGATTCCCAAATGACCTAAATTTGTAGATGAAAAGTATTCAACAACTATTTGCTAACTATCTTGGGGGAAAAAAGTCTCAAGAAAATCTCTGCGCTGCAAAAGAATGGAAGCTGCATTCCCTGAAAGTAAACTCCATAAAGCATGCTAAAAGGCTCTAAAGAATATCAGAAAACGTTTCTGACTAAGAAATTGAAGCAATCTAAAGATTCTAAAAAAGATGAACTTCCATCTCCACTTCTGTGTTAAAATATGTGGAAAAGGCTTGGACTAGTCAAGACTGGGTGGAAACTTCACTGCAAAAACTGATCCTACCTGGAAAAATGCAAAGCTTGAATACTTGAAGAATAAAATGAAGTTATTGGGAACTAAGAAACCACAAGGTTTTTTCCTCTCTTAAAAGATTCAAAGACTTCTGATTATATAGAGAAAGGAACAAGGAAAAAATGGAGAACTGAAGCAATCTAGCACTCCCAGATATTGCGGATAAGGAATCAGACAAAAATCAAATATTAAGGTACTCCTAATATCTCTAAAATAATAGCGATAATTGATTATGATTAGAATAGCCTTGTTTAGCACTGCAGCTTCATGTCTCTTTATTGATTAACCCTGTGATAAGCCAATTTTCTTTTGATAGAATACGTCAAATGTATTTAGAAAGTTTTTCAAAAATTTTGCATAAACATTCATACACAAACTTGGTTTTTGGGCACTCTCCTATCCATGAAAGACTCAAAGTTCACATAGATGCATCAATATGAAGGACCAGTCTTACCTCTTGTATTTCAAATAGGATAAATCAAAATCACAAAGGGGAAGTAATACTCGAAAAAGATTTAAGAAGTGTTGGCATCATGTTCTTCATATTGTATAAATGTTTCGCTAAAACTTCTCTATTCTGAAGGAGGTCAGAAAGTAAACTTTTCAGAAATTGATTCTAAAGGGTCAGCAATCACTTATTATAAGGAAAGTCTAAAGAACAGGAAAACTTCCTCGAAATATTATCTTCTCTCTTCCACGTCGTCTCAACTTCAATCAGCTATTCTCATCACCTAAGTAAACACCTCTAATCTAATGACACGTATCTACACTCTTTTCTATCTTCTCTTACGTGCTTCCTCAAATCATCTTATTTCTTTTCTCTCTCTCTGTGTCTCTCCTCGAAACCCTTTGAACTCAAAATAAGCCTGCATTTACTCTCTTCCATCACTCATGTCTTCTACTCGTCTCTGCCTCAGTCATCCTCTTCAAAAGAAAATTCGAAACATGGCTGATAGAAAAAAGTTTGACGGCAATGTCACTAATCTAGGAATACTCCAAATGTATGGTGAATCCTTTCATCAACAATACTATGCTGATAGTTTCACCTTTCATCCTGTGGCACCACGAAAAAGGCTCTCTAAAGAATTGATGAATATCTTTGTATTCCTCCTAGAAATTGTTTCATTTCAAAGATGGAAAGGATTTGTAAACCTTGTTGACAAGGTGTTTATGGGGATGGTGACTGCCTTCTATTCCAAGCTAACACCAATGTCTGATTCCGTGCTGATCTCTTATATAAGAAATATGAACCTGGAACTTAACCTAACTGATCTTTCAAATATTGCACAAGCTCCTAGTAAGGGACTTAGTTGTTCATTGGAGAAGAACTGGTTTATAACTCTTGGGGTTCGTACAAAAGATGTTTCAAGATGTCTCACAGACTCTCCCAAACATCATCCTAGTGCCACAACTTCTTCTATGCTAAACTCAAGAGCTAGACAAACTATCACCCTAATTCAGTCAACTCTTCTGCCCATACGAGAATTTACACATCAATTGGTAGGAATGGACTGCATGCTCCTATATTGTCTTTTAGCAAAGAGAAAAGTAAGGTTACCTAGACTTATCTTTGATTACATGCTCCAAGCCATCTCTCCTGAAACAGGGAAAAATACCTCTGTTCCCTACGGCATTCTTACAAAAATCTTCCAATATTTGAGATAACCTTTGTCAATTGAGCACTATGTGTATATGGAAAACACCGTGTATACCTTCAATTCATTTCAAACTCTAAGAAGACCAACTGGTGCTGCTTTAATAGGAGCCTCAAGTAGAAATATAAGGATATGATAAGCCACAATGAAAAAGGCAGCTGGATTAAATGAAGGAATAGAAAGAAAAAGAAGAATCATTGTACTGGAAGATAGCTCTGATGAAAGCAAAAATCCAAAAGTGATCATAAGATACAGGGGTTCACCAGGAAAAACAAGTACAATTTCTGAATCAGAAGAAGAAACAAGTTCAAACTTCTTCACTTCTGAATCCGCATCTAAATCTCTTCTAAAAGATATTTCAAAAATGAGCAAACTCGGACCAAGCTCACAACCAACAAGTCACCAAACTCCAACCATAGCTACCTCCAATCCTGCTATCACTCCAGATGCTGATATGCACAAAATCAACACCAACCAACTACACAGCAAAGGGAAATCCTCGAACACTTGGAGAGATTAGAAGCTCAATCAAAAAGACATAAAGCTTTTTTGATGGAGATCCTCCAAGAAGTAAAGCGTCAAGGCTAAAGATATCACTTCGGTTCCTCTCCTACACGTTTCTCTTTGATGATGACAAAAAAGGGAGAAGAAAGGGTTGAAGAAAATCTGTGCATATACTTAGGGGGAGTCATGCTAAGGGGGAGCCCATAACATTTTTTTTGCATACTGCATATTTTCTTGTTTCTCTTTAACATGGTTATAATATTTTGAACATTATCTTAAATGCAGTACTTATTATCTTTTATGTCTATGACTGGTTTAGTTTTTTTTATACTCTGATACATAGATGATTATCCTCTACTCTGAGACTTATCAATGCTTATCCATTATACTTATGCTTATGCCTACTCGTTTACACATCTATCTTTAACACTGAATTATACATTGTTAAGCCTTAGTGCATATCAATGCCTATATCATTACACTTAGCTAATCATACAGTATGACTAAAAATGTGTGGCTCTAATGCATACTCTCTGTCTTGCCTTATCATCAACAAGCAAATATTGTCAGTTCACACACATACCCATGATTAGTTATAGCTTGATTTCATCTGAGTGTTTTTTATATGTATAATGTGCTTAATATGGTAATAACACATCTTTATCTATTAGACTCTTGAGATGTGCTTAATGTGCTCTGCTTAACTTGTTCAAAATTGGTTATGTATATCTTGTTTCTGATGACTTTCAAAAACCTATCATCACCATGCCTTAACATAACTAAGATCAGTTAGGAAGAATCAAATCTTTCTCAAGTATGCTATGCTTATATTGCAAATAATGTGTTATAGTTTGATCAAACTTGTATTAGTAAGCAAGCTCACATAGAAAAACATAAGCAATATGTCTTTAAGTAAATATGTATTAGTGAAAAAAAAATTTGAGAAAAAGTTTTTTAAAAATTATTTCATTACCTGATACTCATAAAGTTTTCTAGCTCATGAAAATAAGCTCACAAAACATAATGCTTGATGAAGTTGAATAAATTCTTGTTTGAGATTCAGAAACCTCATATTGAAATTCTCCAATATCATTAAATATCAAGGTTTCTTTAAGCATCATACATGTATATATATGTATATATATACATATATATACATGTATGTATGTATGAATGAAAACACGTTCGGGCATGATATGAGAAAAAAGATACAAATGAAGTTTCTGATATATATATATATATATATATATCCTTGAGCATCAATCTCTTTGTTAGAAACAGAGCATATGAAAAGAAAGTGCTGAATAAGATTTTCTATCAAGAAACAATATCGCAAGTATTACTTGTTTATTTATTCAAGCACACTTAAATGTTAGAAAGTAATTTTATGACTAAAATCAAGCTGATTGGCAAATTGGATTAAAACGATGACATCTACTTAAGTATCTTTGTGATACAAATTAAAGAAGTTCTCTGATTAAATCATAGCATATCATCATGAACAAAACAGCTTTGATTTAAGTCAACTTAAGGCTTCAAAATTTTCTTGAACATAACTATTCAGGCCTTAAGAAAAAGACTGACTATGATTTAACAATCATGATATGTTGAAAGAAATTATAATTCTTTGTATTTATATCCCATGTTATTTGATTCAACCTATCTTCAAAAGATTTTTTTCAAATTGATTTGTCATCATAAAAAAGGAGGAGATTGTAAACTCCAAAATCCTTTAGAAAGTATGAGCTTAACTGTTTTGATTGACAACAAAGCCAGTTTAGAAAAAATACTTTGAAGAATGACTAATGGCTACCTTGAGTTTCTTGACAACGCATATCGGGTTAATCCGGTTTGTATAACACAGACTTAAAGTAAGATTAATATCTCACTTTGCATGTGTAAGCATGTTTTACCTCACAGGAAGAGATTAAGCTAAATAGAAGGTGAATATTATGCCAAGCAAAGAACGTGTATATAGATTAAGACATAATATGGACTTAAAGCAAGAATAATATTTCACTTTGCATGCGCAAGCATGATTTATCTCATAGGAAGAGATTAAGTTAAAAGGAAAGTGAATGTTATCTCATGCAAAGCACGTATTCGTGTTTACAAACCAAAGGCATAGAAGTAGACTTGAATCAGGAATAATTTCACTACACATGAAAAATCATGTTTATCTCAAGAAAGGAGATCAACCTTAAAAAGGTGAATACTATCTCATGCAAAGAAAGTGTAAATGCCTGAGGACTGAAGTAGAACAAGCCAAAGATCAAGAAACTAAGGAAAGGATTTTCAAAAAGTAGTATGAGACATTAGAAAGTGCACCCAAGATGAAGAAATCAACTCATGTCTAAGAGCAACATGTTACTTAGTCATTAATCACTATAATCACAAAGTAATCATCATCAAATAACCAAGACTGAAGACTAGAAGATCGAAGAAAAAGTAAAGAGATTGATTACGCCGTCAGAAAGCTCACTTAATTGTGGAGCACAGAATGCTAAGGGAAACAAAGAGAAAATTCAAATTTTAAAATTCAAATATCAAATCAGACCTAATATTTTAAATTAGTATGTCATCTCTTCTGCCTAATTGATTCATGATCATATCTTCTAGAGGGAGGAGTTCAGAAATCATGGTCCAAAAGTAAAAGGAAAATGAGGACATCAGAAACCTCTAAAATATAATGGCTTCTGCAACCGAAGTGACAAGTCTGTCAGCCTACCTATCTAGAGTAACATTCCAAGACATAACTGATAATCTACACGTGTTACTTAGAGATTTGATCAAAGGTAACAATCATAAAGAAGGATCTGTATAAATAGAGATGCCATACGTGAATGCAGATGAGAGAGTTAAAGACATAAGAGTTGAAACGCTAGAAAAATCTCTCCACACTTCCTGAACTGTTCATCATAATATGTAATCAATCATCTTGAAGTTTAAAAATCTTCTTTCCTTACTCTGTAATGATTTGTATGCTCTTCTCATGGAGAGATATGAGAAAAAAGTTGCTTATGTTTCCCAGGTCTGTATTAGAAAATATTTTTAAAAAAACATGGGTGTAGGTTAGTTTGAGTGACAACCCAAACATATAACCTTTGTAACCTTGATTTATTAGATATCGGTGTAAGATATAGCTTAGAGAGGCTAAGGTAAAACTACATGCAACATGATTGCTAAGGTGTTTGCTCATCATGGTTCAGCTTGGAAAGGCTAGTTCAAGACTACTTACAACATGGCAGTAGAAGTTGTCTGCAGGTCATGGTTTCAGCTTGGAAAGACTGGTATAGAACTACTCAATTCAGCTTGGAGAGGTTGGTACAAAACTACTTGATTAAGTCGTGGTTGGGGTTGGCCACTGTGCAAGTGAGAGCTTGGGAAGGCTATTGTAAAGACTATCTGTTTGCTTTCTTAGATTGACAAGTTGTTGTTAATGAAATCTCAACATGTGTTGAGTACTGGATGCAGGCAGATTGGTAGAGCCAGTATAAAAATACTTGTATTCATTCTCTCTTCACTAACCTTTTATTTTTATGTTATGTGCTTTATGTTGATTATTAATCAAGCATCATTAAAACGCATAATAATTATTAAGCTTCGGAAACCTTTCTTCTGAAACATCTAGCCACTATTCCGTTGCACTTCAAGCTTCAGGTTTGATAGTATGTTTTATGTTTAATGTTTCAAGTTGAAAAACAAGACTTCAGAAAACACGATTCAACCCCCCTTTCTTATGCACTCTTTTACCAACAGGAGGTAATGGAAGGGCGGTGGCGGACATGGTAGGATAGGCAATGCCGGAGGAGGTGATGGGTAAACCAACCTTCCGAAGTCGGCCTCTATCTCTACTAACCATATTGAAAAAATGAAGAAAGCCACAAAAACACATATATTACATAAAAAAATTTCAAATAATTTCATAATAGTATTGCATATAATTTTGAACAGCTTAGTTAACCTAAAATTTTAGGGTTGTTTTCATCATCATTTTGTTGTTGATCATCAGCTAAATCATCACCACTACTATCACTTAGTTCATCTTTGTAATTTCTCATTGGATGCTTACTTGTATATTCAACTATGTCAACTTCCCTAGTTGTGAATAGAAAAGGATTTTCAAGATTATCTACATTGATTAGCCCTTGAAGGGGGTGGATCATCCAATTGATAAGTATCTTCCACAGTATCTTCCTCTATTTCAATAATACTTCTTGGTTTTGTCTAGTTCATAATCATCCAATGTGATCTACTTTTCCCAAGATAAGACATGTAATAGACTTGTGTAGCATTTTGGGCTATAATAAACGGATCATAACTTCCATATTTTCTAGTGTGATTGATTTCAATAATTTTGTAATTGTTGTTTTGATGTGTCCTAGTGAGCCACATTGGATTATACCATTCATATTTGAATAGTACATATTTTTTCATTGGCTCACCAATGTACTCAAACTGAAGGATTTCCTTAACGCCACCATACCAATCACATTCTCCACCCCCAACATCACCTTTAACACAAACACCAGTATTGTCAATTTTTTATTCCCCGCACCTCAATCGGTTATGTGAAACTTGTACTTATTAACATAGTACATGAGCCAACTTACAGCTTTATTTTTGGGCCCCCAAGCTAGGTTAAACAAATGAAGACATTTTACACCATTATTTCAGTTATGAACCTAAGTAGATGAAATTTGAAATGTCAAACTAACTTGGATCAAACAAGATTTACTGGCAGCAATATATTATGTTACAAAATTTTAACAAAATAGACTTACATGTAATCTGAACTAGTCTAGTAATTGTTGAAGAGAATCTTGACCATATAGTTCTTCAAAGTATCTATTGTTGAAAATAGATGTTAGGTTATTTTAAGGATGCATACTATCACACTTTCACCTATTAAGAAAAGCTTATTGATTTACATTCTGAATGGTTTCACCTTATCACAATTTATCAAAATGTATAAGTCCACAAAATTCCAGTCCTCGAAAGTTAGCCGTTAGGACTCACTCTTTCCAGTTGCTTGGCCAGGTTGAGTGAATACGGACAATGTTGGTGGAATAGAACATTCTCCTTTATCGTCATTACAACCAACTTGAATTATCCTAGATTGAACATGTGGCTAAAAGTAAATGAGCAAAAATTTGAAGAGTCTTTTGTTAAATAATCTTGACATATTGATCCTTCTACTTGAGACATTTTTCTCACGATTCTTTTAAACCCTCCTATTTCCCTTTTCAAATGGATACATCCATCTATATTAAACCGGTCTATACACTCGTGCTTCATATGCCAAATATAAAAGTAAGTGTTCTATTGAGTTAAAGAACCTAGGAGGAAAAATTATCTCTAATTTGTATAGAATCATGGGAATATTTTTTCCATGACACGCAAATCATCTATCCTAAGAGAAGAAGAGCATAAATCCCTAAAATACTGACTCACCTTGATTAGGGGCTACCAAACAATATTAAGGAGCTCTCTGAATGCAATTGGAAGCAAACACTCCATGAAGACGTGACAATTTGTGACTTTTTATGCCAACAAGCCTACCCTTTGCAACATTGACACACTTAAGTTAGAAGCATAACTATTAGGCATTCTTAACTCCTTCAGCCAATAACAAATAGCTTGTTTCTAATTGGATTTAGAGCATATTTGGCCTTTGGTTTATACAAATGATCGTCTCTTAATTCTTGTAAATGCAAATAAGGCCGCATGAAATATTCAACCAGATCATGCCTTGCATTATTATTATTTTTGGTTCAATCTGTGTCCATCATAGTATTTATAATGTTCTCGAACACATTTTTCTCAACATGTATGACATCTAAATAATAACGCACTAAATTATCCTTCCAATATGGAAAATTATAGAAAAAAACTCTGTTTGGTCGTATTATGAGATACCTTATAGCCTAGCATTCACACTCTCTTTCCGATTTTTTTTTTTGGGAAATTCTTAACTCGATCCCACAAATGGTGGCCACTTACTCCAATTGGAGGCTCCTTATGTTCAATATAATTACTTTTAAAACCATATATACTTCATCTATATGGATGATTTGCATCTAAGAACCTCCTATGACAATTAAACCAAGAGTTCTTTCCTCCATGTTTCAAGGTGAATGCCTTAGTATCCTCTATGCAAATTGGACATGCTAATTTTCCTTGAGTCATCCATCCAAATAACGTTACATAAGCTAGAAAGTCGTCAATGGTCCATATTAATGTATCCCTCATAATGAAATTTTGCATTGCTGAAATGTCATAAGCAACAACACCTTGGCACCACAACTCATTTAATTAATCAATTAGGGGTTGAAGATACACATGAATCCTAGATTTTGGATTATCAAGGCTAGGGATTATACATGTTAATAACAGGTAAAGATCTTTCATGCACATTTCAAGAGGAAGATTGTATAGTGTAACAACTATGAGCCAACAAGATAGGGTTTGCTAAATTAGTTATTTAGAGTAAATCCATCTTAACAGAGTCACACTCTAACATTTCGAGGGTCAAAGGTAAAATCAGGATATTGTTGATTAAAATGCTTCCATACTTCACTATGCGATGGATGCATAATCACACTATAATCCCTCTGATTTTCACTGTGGCACTGAAAAGAGGTTGTCGCCTTCCTTCAAAAATTAGAAATTTATTTTGATGCTAAGTTGCACAAAAAATGAGGTAAACGGCACAACCTAGGTCGTCTCCCCAGGAGGTTGCAACACTTAGTTGAGAAAATTGGGGGTTTTGAAGAATTAAGATTAAGGCAATTTAAATTAAAAGATAATAGCAACAATGAAGAAAGCACTAGTGCAAGGTATTCCTAGGATTGGAATTAATTATCATTGACCAAATATTGAATCTATTAATGGATATTAGTAATTAATTACTAGCAATTCTACTAGTGATCAATCGATCCCTAGAATCTTATTGATGAAAATAACCAATAAACGAGATCTAAATTTAATTGGAAATTACAATGATTTAAGGTACCAGTTGCTATAGCCTAACCGCCAATCAGAAGTTTAATTCTATTGTTCTCTCTCAAATATAAACCAATAGATATATCAATTTATGCCTAAAGGGTTTCCCCAAACAACAATCGCCAATTTGGTTATTCCAATAAAAGTTATAGCAATCACCACAATAATTATAAGAATAGAAATTGAAGAACAATACGAAAACTAATGCATTCAATATAAACAAAGGGTCTCAAAAGTCATCCCAATACATCCGGAAATCCCTACACTAGTAAGAAGATCTACTCCTCCATCTCTGGAGGATTACAACAACGAAGACAAAAGATAACTTGAAAATAATAGCAATAATCCTTGCTACAATCTCCAAGACAGAGCATATTCACCAATGGAACCCTTAGAAAGAGAAGAGAGAAGAAGGAAGATATATATATATAGAATAATAGCAACTAAAATTATCTAAAAAGGTGACAATTCTGAGTTATCCTTAAATATATTATTTTCTAAAAATAGGCCAAAGTGGGCCCAAAAAGCAATAAACAAATAAAACAACTGATAAACAGCTATCGCACAAGTGCTACAGCATTGAATGAGCACTGCAGCGCTCACCAGAAGGTGTCTGCCAAAGTCTTTACAATTGTCTCTCTGTCGAGCACTACAGCGCTCACCATAATGGTGAGCTTATGTATTTTTCTTCCTTTTCAGCTCCCAACTCCTTCTAGAGAATTTCCAACTTTTCTCTGGAGGATTGCACTTCATCAAATGCTCTTGTATACAAAAATCACACTCATAGAGACAGGTTTAAATGTAACACGCTTTAATTTCCTAAAAACCAATGTACGAATCAATGATTTCACAAATTTACACAATGAGGAACAAGTTATCAAATTCCATTATTTCCAGCAAATACTCATCAAAATTCATTCAAAAAGGTAGAGTTTAGAAGTGAAATAAATGGCATGAATGCCCCCTATCAAACTCCCCCACACTTAAGCTTTTGCATGTCCTCATGTGAAAGTAAGACTAGATCAAGGGCATGGGTACAGCAGTATCACGAAATACACATTGTACCTAATTCTAAAAAAAATGTGATCACCAGATGACAATATGAACATTGAATGAAAACTTACAAAAAAGTTTCATGGCACTTTAAATCGAACCAATTATATCACATGAACTATGATTCTAAACATGAATGACTACACTGACTCACTAGGTTATGTTTCACTCATCACTCATGTGTATGGGCTCAATCACCTTTCAAACAATTTACTAATGCTTGCTTCCATAGGCTTGCCTTTTTCCTAAGTTTTCACATATCTGACAATTGCACAACATGCATCAAGAGGTCTTTATTGGTTGTAATGAGGCCAAGGATTAAGGTTTTGGGTATTTCTAGTCAAACTTTTAGGTGAACTTAGATCCTGGGAAAAGTATAAGTGTGTACCTCAAATTTATAAACTATGATGAAACCTTTATCATATATCTCCTTGTAAAATTCCTATTCCTTTTTCCTTGGGCTCTTTTCACCCCCATTCCATAATTTTATTTACAGAAGTGGATTGATTTTTTTATTTTTTTTATTTTTTTATATCAATCCACCCTGCTTATTCAAGTCCTTATTCCATTTAAACAAATGTGTTCCCCTACACTTAAATCTTAGGCACATTTAGTTCAACTACTTCTTCCATGGATCTATGTTTGCAATTCTTTTCATTGTTTTCCTGGGCTAGGCTTGTAATGTGCAAATGACAAAGAAAAGTTTAATTTAGTTTCAAATGGGGTAACAAAAGGTCATTTATTTGCAAGGGTTGGCTATATGGCTAAGTGGTTAGAATCAAGAAATGGAATGCCTCTATCATGTGCAAGTTAAGCATTGTACAGAAAGAAAGTTTTAACAAAGGATCAGGCAAGTTTTAGATTAAACCATAGTAAATGTAAACATGCCAAAAGAAATGCAATGACTAAACTACTGAAATCACAATTTAGGCCCAATTCTCACGTGGTAAATTTAGCCAATCAAGTCATGTTTCAAAGTTAATAGATTTAGCGAATTTATCAATCATTTATCACAATTAAGTGCCAAAGAAGTTTCAGAATATTATGGCTCACTTAAGCAATGTTCAATTGTCACTCGCTTTCGAATCATGCAAAATAAAAGAAAACTAACTAAAAACAAAATAACTTCTAAAAGGCAAAATAAAAGAAAATAACATGACTGAAATCTAAAATAAAAGGAAAATCCCCCCTCCCCCACTTACAAAATTGGCATGATCCTCAATGCCAAGCCAAGAGAAGAGCTGCTGAAGGTGGAAGTGATTAGAATCTCAGTCGTCCTTTTCTGAAGTAAGCTTCTCCTCAGAGAACACAACATCAAGATCCTCATCCCTCGAGTCATCTCCTATGTCAACCCTTTCCTCAGTCTTTGTCTGTAAGCTGGGGTTAATACCATGTACCCTCAACTCATGTACCCTCAACTCAAGTCTCCTCAAGCGCCTGATGACACGAGTCTCAGACGCTCGAACCTGCACACTCATCCTATGCTCAGACCGCCAGATCTTATCAGTGAAAACCTACTGCAATGAGGGAGTTGAAATCTAGGTGGGAGCTAGAGCTGACAGTCAGTTGGGAACTAGGATGAGGTGCAAGGACACCTTTAACTCTGTTCCTTGCAGCTAGGTCAACACGTTGCAAGGTGGGTGCTAAAATAATAGTCTTTGGCCTGTTAGGCCGAGATCGCTCATCAGCTGACAAAATAGGGACCCTGGCAGCAATGGTCATCATAGTGATAAAAGAGGGAAAAGGAAGCCCGTTAACCCTCTTGTCATAATGTATTGCCTCCATAGCTCGGCGGATGAGGCAGGGAAGGTATACTCACTGCTCAGTAGTAAGGCAATAGATCATAAAAACCTGGTCCATAGTGATATTATGGACATGAGAGCAGGGCATATTGTTTGACAATAAAGGCCACATCCATATCCGAGCTGGAAAGGTGAGCCATTGGCTATCCAAAGTGTGAAGGTGCCCTTGCTTGTTCAAAGTCTAAATGGAACTAGAGGAAGAGATAGCATCCTTGAGCACATCTATATCAAGAGTGGAAAGCTACTCAAGAAGCTATTGGTAGTCATCAGGAAGGGCTATCTCTAGGGGCTCCAGAATACCAATAGCTAGTCTGATGGCCTCCATAATCATAGGGATCTGTCTGCCCCTCACATACACCTACTGCCACCTAACCCCCGAGAAGTTCGCAAAGAACTATTGAATAATGGAGAGGTTGGGCTCCTCCGACGCATCTAGAAGGAAACCCCACCCATTCTGATTAATAATCTCCACAATATGCTGAACACTGTCCTGAGAGAGGTTAACGGAATGCTCCTAGAGGATGGGGCATCCCTCTATCTTGGTGAGAAACTGGTTCTCAGCCTATAAACCAATGAAGTAAGGGGTTCATTGGCTGAGGAATCTGGGGCCCTGGTGGTGGTGGAAGTGCTAATGGAGTAGGGGCGGGAATATTTTGCATAAACAGATGAGTGAAGTAAAGCTAAATGGTGGAAAATTTCAATCACAGGGATGGAAATTAGAGTAAAGATAAACTACCTAGAAACAAATGCAAAAATAACTCAAATTCATTAAGGTAAATAATCAAACACTTGGTGAGCACAATCCCACCCCCATCGTGAATAACAACACAATCATATTAATTCACCCAAAATTGAAACTAACAAAACATACATCAACAGCAAGGCACAGAAGACAAAAGAAAAGTGCACATACCTGAGTTAATGGAAGGGAAAAATACGAAGTTGCACAAGGGAAAGGGAAGCGTTCATGTGTGTATGTGTAGTGAGTGTGTGCAAGAAAGGAGGTGTACAAGTGAAGAGGAATACGGGAAAGGTGGTGGCATGGTGAAGATGTGGATGTAATGTGAGAAAAGGAAAAGAAATTGGGGAAGATAGAGAAAAAAGATTGCAGAGAATGAAGGGAGGAAGAAGATGAATGGTCAGTGTGTGTGTGTGTATGTGTGTGTGTGTGTGTGTGTGTGTGTGTGTGTGTGTTCTGAAGCTTTTTTTAAAAATGAAACATGCAGCTAAGCATTGCAACACTAAATGAGTGCTCTTTAAGTGAAACGGTGCATTTCACTAAAGGCATTTTTTTTTAAAACATACCTAGATTGTCCTCTCTATTGACCATTGCAACACTGGTTAAGTGCTATAGTGTTTAATAAATGGTCTGAATTTTGCCATGACTCCCCATTACTTTCTTACCAGCAATGCAGTGCTTGGCAGAAAATCTTTTCTCTATTTTTGCTCTGCTAGGCCAGTACCTATTCCCTCAAAACTAAAGTGAAAAGAAAACTGCAGAAACTAAAATGAAGTAAACTTGAAATAGTGGGTTGTCTCCCACCAAGCACTTTGGTTTAATGTCCCTCAGTTAGACGTGCAGCCCTTTAGGGCTCATACACAGCAGAGATCAAGGACACCTTGGATTGCTCAAGTAAATCAGGCCTTTCATGAAAGGTTTTCACTCTATGGCTATTCACCCTAAATTGTGTCTTGATCCGAGGGTCCTCTAGTTCAACAGTACCATATGGGTATACCTTTGTTACCAAGAAGGGACTATCCCACTTCGAATGCAACTTTCCCGCCATGAGTTTTAGGCAGGAGTTATATAGGAGGACTACCTATAAGATTCCAGACAAAGTTCTTCAAATTCTTGCGATGCAATTTCCTCTATTCACCGGCCTTATGCAAATCCAAATTGCATTGTTTGACAGCCAAATAGGCTTAGTGTTCCAACTTAACTGGCAACTGACAGGACTTTCCAAAAATCATCCTAAAGGACTCATTCCAATAGGAGTTTTATAAGCTGTCCTGTATGCCCAGAGAGCATCATCTAGTCTCTCACTCCAATCTTTTTTGTTAGGTCTCACAACCTTTTCAAGAATCCTCTTTATCTCTTTATTGGAGATTTTTGCTTGCCCATTGGTTAAGGGGTGACATGGTATGGACAACTTATGAAGTACCCCATACCTACGGAGCTAGGTTTGCATACTCCTGTTACAAAAGTGAGACCCCTGATAACTTATGAGAGCTCTTGGAGTGCTAAACCTGCAGAAAATATTGTATCTAACAAAACCATACGCTATAGCAGAATCATTAGTTCGAGTGGCTATTGTAAACTCCAGAACCTTTTGGAAAGTAAGAGCTTCATTGTTTTGAATGACAACAAAGCCAATTTAAAGAAAATACTTTGAAGAATAACTAACGACTACCTCGAGTTTCTTGACAAAGCATAACAGGTTAATCCAGTTTGTATCAAATGGACTTAAAAGCAAGATTAATATTTTACTTTGTATGTGTAAGCATGTTTTATCTCATGGGAAGAGATTAAGCTAAATAAAATGAATATTATGTCAAGCAAAGAATATGTATACATATTAAGACATAATACGGACTTAAAGCAGGAATAAAATTTCACTTTGCATGCGCAAGCATGATTTATCTCATGGGAAGAAATTAAGTTGAAAAGAAGTGAATGTTATTTCAAGCAAAGCATGTATTCATGTTTATGGGCCAAAGGCTTAGAAGCAGACTTGAATCAAGAATAATTTCACTACACATGAGAAATCATGTTTATCTCAAGGGAAGAGATTAAACTTAAAAACATGAACATTATCTCGTGCAAAATAAGTGTAAATTCCCGAGGACCAAAGCAGATCAAGTCAAGATCAAGAAACCAAGGAAAGAATCTTCAAAAAGTAGCACGGGACATCAAAAAGTACACACAAGATAAAGAAATCAACTAATGTTCAAAAGCAACATGTTACTCAGTCATCAATCACTAGAATCGTGAAGATATCATCATCAAATAGCCAAGATTGAAGACTAGAAGATCAAAGAAATATTAAAGAGATTGATTATGCTGTCAGAAAGCTCACTTAACTGTGGAGTACAGAATGCTAAGGAAAAATTCAAATTTCATAATTCAAATCTTGAATCAATCCCAATGTTATAACTGGTACATCATCTCTTTTTCCTAATTGATTCACAATCCTATCTTCTAGAAAGAGGAGTTCAGAAACCATGATCAGAAAGTAATAGGAAAATAAGAACATCAGAAACCTCAAAAATACAACGGCTTCTGGAACCGATGTAATAAGTCTATCAACCTACCTCTCTAGAGTAATGTTCCAAGACACAACTGATGATCTACATGTGTCACTTGGAGATTTGATCAAAGCAACGGTCATGAAGAAAGACCTGTGTAAATGAAGATGCCGTACATGAATGCCAATGAAAGAGTTGAAGACATAAAAGTAGAAACTTTGGAAAAATCTCTCTACACTTCCTGTGCTATTCATCTTAATATGTAATCAATCATCTTGAAGTGTAAAAATCTCCTTTCCTTATTCTGTAATGATTTGTATACTCTTCTCATGAAGAAATATGAGAAAAAAGTCGCTAATGTTTCCTCGGTTTATATTAGCAAATATTCTTAAGGAAACATGGGTGTATGTTAGTTTGAGTGGCAACCTAAACACATAACCTTTGTAATCTTTATCTGTTAGTGATCAGTGTGAGACATAGCTTAGAGAAGCTAATGTAAAACTATTTGCAATGTGATGGCAAAGGTAGTTCCTTATCATGGTTCAGCTTGGAGAAGCTGGTACAGAACTACTTGGTTAAGTCGCAGTTGGGGTTGGGCACTGTGCAATGTGAGAGCTTAGGAAGGCTATTGTAACGACTATCCGTTTAATTTCTCAGGTTGAGAAAGTTTTTATTAATGAAATCTCAACATGTGTTGAGTATTGGATATAGGCAGATTGACCGAACCTATATAAATACTCTCGTGTTCATTCTCTCTTCCCTAATCTTTTGTTTTTATGTCATGCGCTTTATGTTGAACATTAATTAAACTTCATTAAAATGCATTACGGTTATTTAGCCTTAGAAATATACTTTTTGAAACATCTAACCACTATTCCGCTAGACTTCAAGCTTCATACTTGATAGTATCTTTAATGTTTAATGTTTCAGATCTAAAAGAAGGCTTTAGAAAGCATGATTCAATGCCCCTTTTTGTGCATTCTTTTACCAACAGCTATAGCCTCAACCAACTTGGAAACATAATCCACTACAAGAAGTATGTAAATATAGCCATGAGAAACAGGAAAAGGGCCCATGAAATCAATGCCCCAAACATAAAAAAATTTCATAGAACAGCAAAGGTTGTTGGGGCATCTCATTTTTCTAGGAAGTTGTTCTTACTCTTTGGCATTGCTCACATGCTTTGCAAAACTCAAAGGCATATCTAAATAATGTGGCCCAATAGAATCCACAAATCCAAAACCTTCCTAGCAGTGCGTTGGGGCCCAAAATGACCTCCACTCACTTCATAATGACAAAATCGTAGGATGGATAGTGATTCAGGTTGATGCATACACCAACAGATTACTTGGTCACTACAAAATTTCCATAAGTAAGGATCATCCCACACAAAATATTTGGAATCACTTTTCAATTTGGCAACTTTTGCCTTAGAAAACTGTGTGGAAATAGCCTTTGCAACCAAGTGATTGATAATATCTACATAACATGGCACCACATCAACTCTCAAAAGTATATCATCAGGAAAAGAATCATTCAAGGGGGTGTTGCTCATGTGGAAAGTGCTCTAATATACTTAGATGGTCAACTACTAGATTTTGAGCACCACTCCTATCTTTAATTTCCAAGTCAAATTCTTACAAGCGCAACACCCACCTAGTAAGCCTTGGTTTAGCCTTAGACTTTTTCAACAGGTACCTTAGAGCTGTATGGTCATAATATACTACCACCTTGGAACCAAGCAAATATGATATGAATTTATCCAAAGCAAAAACAATTGCCAAATGCTCCTTTTCTGTGGTGGTGTAATTTGATTGTGTAGCATCTAAGGTCCGAAAAGTATAATAAATGATATGAGACTACTTACTAATGGTTTACCCCAAAATAGCCCCTACTGCATGGTTGGAAGCATCATACATTAGCTCAAATGGTAGGGACTAGTTAAGGGGCTGGATGATGGGAGAGTGCTCCTTCAAACTGTCAAAAGCCCTCTTGCAGTCCTCATCAAAGAAGAACTCCGCCTCCAAAGCAAGAGCTTGGTCATGGGTTGTGCCGGTTTGCTAAAATCCTTGATGAAACACCTGTAAAACCCTACATGGCTAAGAAAAGAACGCACCTCCTACACACATGTGGGGTAAGGAAAAGAAGTAATCACATATACCTTAGCCTTATCTATAGCTATGCCCTATTTAGAGAAACCATGACCCAATACCATACATTCTTTTACCACAAAATGGAATTTTTTTCAAAATTTAGAACCAAGTTTGTGGAGACACATCCAATCAAAACCTTTTCCAAACTACTAAGGCATGCTTCAAAAGAGAGACCAAAATCTGTAAAATTATCCATAAAGACTTCCATGTAGTCATCAATAAAATTAAAGAAAATACTTACTATACACCTCTGAAACGTACTAGGTGCATTGCACAACCAAATAGCATGTGTTTGTAAGCATATGTGCCAAAAGGGTTCTCTTGGCCCTTCAAAGCAATAGGGATCTGGAAGTACCCAGAGTATCCATCCAAGAAGCAATAGTATGACTGTCACGCAAGCCTTCCAACATCTTATCAATGAATGGTCATGGGAAGTGGTCCTTCTTAGTGGCTTGGTTCAGCCTGTGATAGTCAATACATACCCTCCAACTATTTTTGACTCTTGTGAGTACCAACTCAGTTTGCTCATTCTACACCACAGTGATGCTAGATTTCTTGGGGATAACCTAGACTGGACTAACCCATTGAATGTCAGAAATTGGATAAATGATTCCTGCAGCTAGCAACTTTACCACCTTTTTTCTAACTATATCCATGATTAAGAGGTTTAGTAGTCTTTGGGGTTGTCTTACTAGTCTTGCACCCTCATCCAAGAATATGTGATGGTCGCAAATAAAAGGGCTTATGCTAGTGATGTCTGCTAGAGTCCACCCAATTGCCTTTTTGTGACCTCCCAAAACATGTAAAAGCTTGTTTTCTTCCTCTTGAGAGAGGTCACTGGCAATTATAACAGGTAGTTCAGTACCCTCCCCTAAGAATGCATATTTAAAATGAGCAGGAATGGGCTTCAATTCATCCTTTCCAGGCTCAAGTGAACATTGTAGCAGTGGTCACTAGAAGGATGATTTAATGCTTTATGGTCCTCGGGTGAGCAATGCAGTAGTCAATAGTGGCTTCTAAACCTGCAAATTCAGTATTCCGTGCAAGAACAAGTGCATCATATCCAGTGGCAGGTGAAATTAGAGGAAAAACAATAGGTATAGGAGATGTATATGTAGATGCAGCTTTAAAATTTCATCATTGATTAATGAAGCATCCTTCTCAACACATTCCTTGTACAAATTATCCATCCCCTCATAATTGGGGTGTAACACCCCGATTTTCTGTCTGAGTGAAAATGACCAAAATGCCCCTGAGGTCATTTCTATCCGGAATTCGAGGATAGCCAACCCGATAGTCCTCAAAGGGCCAACTCAATGTTTGAAAGGGATTAGATGGCTTCTGTTTGGTTTCGGAGACGAAAATCTTATTTTCTGAAGTTTCGGGTCAAAATGACCAAAATACCCCTGAGGCGTTTTTACGCAGGCATAAGTGCCGGATAAGCCCAAAACTTCTCCAGATGGTTTTAAAATGTGTTTTTATGTATTTAGTGATATCTGTTTAGGTCCCGGTGGTCCCGGGCAATTTTTGAGCAAAATTACGATTTTGCCCCTAAGCATAGTGTTTTTAAGCTTAATGATGTAATTAAGCAAACCTAAGCAATATTATGCTCTAATCGAAGATTAATTAATTTCCATAATCAATCTAGAGTCAAAATAATTTATTAAAGTTAATTAGAACCTAACATTGCTTAAGGAAACTGAAAATCCTTTTCTAGTCTTAATTCTTTGAGAAAGGAATCTATGAATTTTTTCTCACCTATTCCCCTAAATCAAGGAAGTATATTGGCATTAGATTCTAAGTTAATGAGGATTGACTTCATTAATCTAGCAAGACCACCTCCTAATCTAGTCTCTCATGGCCCTAATTACCTATTTAATTACCTAAACACTTAGTTACAAATTCCTAATCAAAAGCCTAATCAAAGAAACACCTAAACACATCACTAAACCACAATTTGATGAGACAAATCTCTCTCCCATGACATGATAAGCAACCAGCCACCTCTCCTTCACATTTCTCACATGTTGAATTTCAAACACTCAAAGGCCATGCTTTAGGCCATACCTTTACCCATATCTTTGGCCATACTTGTCATGCTTTCCACCACGCCTTGAATGACATTTAAAGAAGATATTTTCTCTTCTCCTCCATGCCTTGAAAGTCACGGACAGCCCTCCATAAATTCACCCCTCCATGTTTTAATTTTCTATAAATACTTACCTTGTGAGAACTTGGTTTCATTTTTACATGTTTGCTTGTTTTACCTTGAAAGCTTGTCTTGTTTCCTTTCTTTTCTCTCAAAAAACTCTTGAGTTCTTTGCATCTCATCTTTTTCATCTTCATCATCTTCTTCAAAGATCCATTCTTTACAATCTCAAACCATCACACCACCACCATAGATCATCATCCAAACACTAAAGCTTTCATTCTCAAACACAAGCTCACACAAAACACTTTTTCCTTCCTTTTTCCTTGCTTTGGCCGAAACATCATCTTCATCTTGGAGGAAGTTTTTCTTCTCATCCTCACTTCAAAGAACCAAGCTTTCATCTTCACACTTGGTAAGGGTTTTGTTTCAAAAGCTTTTCTTTTACTTGATGTGAAAAAGTGCTAGTTTCCTCTTGGTTCAACTCTTTTCCTCTCTTTTGTTTTTGGTCATGAGACTTTATCTTTGAAAGGAAAATCTTGAGCTTGATGATGAGGTTTCACGATAATGGTTTTGAGATTTCCATTTGAGAAACCTCTAAAGCTTGAAACTTGATTTTGATCTTGAAGCATTTTAGTTTTTCCTTTTTTTTTCTTTCCTTCAAGTTTCGATTTTCTTTTCCTTTTTCTTGTTTATGGTTTTGGTTTCTTTCTTTTCCTTGGACATGGTTTTGGTTTCTTTTTCCTTTCCTTTGTCCTTACTTTGGTTTTGGTTCTTAAGAAATTATGTAACTTGTCTTGATCTTTTGGTTCATTTTCCTTGAGCTTGATGATGATGTTCAAACCATAAGGTTTCTTTGGAACCATGGTACAAAGAACTCTAAAGCTCACTTTACTTTGTTAGATAAGTGTTAGGTTGAGGTTATCTATTCCTTTAAAGTCTTGTATGAGCTCTAGATAGCTTAAAATGAACTTGCACTCATATTTATTTTTATGTCATCACTAAATCTCAAGAGTAAAGAAATAAACTTGCATTTCCATGTTTATATTTCAAGTCATCACTTAAATCTTAAAGATAATAATAAGCTTGCATCTCATATTTATTTTGTGCTCTCACTTTACTTTGCAATAAAGAGTAAAATGAAGTGCATATCATGTTTATGTTTATGTCATTATCTAAAGATCCTAGAGCTAAAAAACTTGCCCTTTTTATCTCAAGTAAAGTTTGGAAAATGATAGTATTTTATGCATGTTATTTTCAGCCATGTGATGAGGATAAGCTTAGCATGAGTTTCATCTAGTCACAAGGACCAACAAAATATGTTTTAAGAATTTTCTTAAGCTTCGATGAACTTAGAATATGTTATAAATATGTTTTTGTGTTTTAAATCTCAACTATGAGAAAAATAAATTGGCTACTGCCCTTGTTCATATTCTTATGACTTTAATAAAATAAAATGGCTTCTAAAAGAGTTTTGAGGTTCTAAGAAGGTTCCAAGAGAAAACTAGTAATTTATATGCACTTGAGATGAAATTTATGTGATTCTATGCATGAATATGATGATGATGTTCACGGTTCTGCTTTGCTATGTTATTCACTGTATTATGATGATTTTATTATGTTGGAATGGGTATATTCAAGTATATTTGATGTTAGAATTAATTTGTGAAAGCTAAGACAAGTTAGTAACTAGAAAAGAATTAAAATGTAATTTCTAGAACCCCTAGAATTGGGAATTCTGGATTCTGTTCCAGCAAGGATAAAAATTAGTAATAATAGTTTATAATTAGTGTAAACGTGTAGGAAACTCTCATAATTGGTTTAGGAAATGATCTTAGTACTCTAGGAGAAAAACCAAACTTAGAAAGGGTAAAAAATGTGACTCCTAGGTACCCGTAAAGTGTAAATTATAGATTCTGCAAAAATGAGTTTTAGGATAAGTTATGATCACAATAAATAGTAAGAATAATTAGGTTGGACCCATAGGTGCATAAAATATTAAGATTTGATGATTAGAGAACTTAAGTTTCAAGTTTAAGACCCTAAGGGTCAAGCATAAGACACCTTAGGTTCCTTAATGAAATGAGTTTGTTTATGCAAGTATGACGTGATGGTATATGTGCTATGATGAGTGTTCTAATGAGATTCTAAGTCTATAATGATTATAGAAGTTGAATGAGAAATGTATACATGATATGAGTTTCGTGGCATAAAGTAGATTTGAAGGAAATTCGGGATACAGTTGTTATGCTGCCGAATTTCCGTCAAATCTAAAAGAATTGGGAATGTTTTTGAAGAATCATATGAGATAAAACCTTGGGTGACACCGGTTTGGCCGAGCACCCTCAGGAAAACAAAACCGTGAGGGTATTGACGTTGAGCTTGCCAGAGCAGACAATATCACTGTGTACTAGTTACCAATAGAGCGTTTCAAAGAAGGAAATATCCTATGAGAGGTGATCCTTAGAAATGATAAGTTACCCCTTCTTTTGCCCATATTAAATCTAGTGACGACTAGTTAGGATTGAGCTCATTCCTAGGCGATACGTGAGATAGAGTTTGGTGACCAGGATAAAATTGCTGGGCCGACATGTTGGTTGGATTTTGGTGAACACGATAAGAGGGTGGTCTTTAAGAAAAAGAACTTATGAGTTTAAGTATAAGAAAGAAGTTATATGAAAGCACTATGCCTTTATGCCACCTTTATGATTTACGCTTCCTTATGTAGTGCTCAAATACTATGATTTTCATGTTAATGTGCATATGGTATTGTCATGCATACATCCAATATCTGTTGCATTCATGTCATTAAGACTTATACTAAAAGTTACCCACTTCGGATAAATAGATTTGGAAAGTTTAAAACCAAACCTTATGCATGAACATCTCTTTCATAATTAAAACCGAAGTGGCTGGGATGATGGCGATGACACTTGTATTAGAGTCGGGAATCCCTACTGAGAACCTTGAATGAGTTTCTCATCCCTCTCTTTTCTTCCGTGTTGTCTCCAGACGAAGGTAATGACGTGGTTCGTGATCATGAGGCACTCGCTACGAGTCAGATTAGAGGGATGTAGTGGAAGCATGTAGATGCCACTTTATATATATGTATTTCTTTTGATGTGACAATGAAACTATGTTAAGTAGTAATTGATGTATCTATGATGATATGACTATGTTGTGTTGTTATGTATAACAATTGTATTCTATGGTTATGAATGATATGATTTTACTTTCTTATATGTTATGTTTGCGGCGAACGCTAGATTTTATTTTAGCACGCGGCTCATGTTTTGTTTTCAAGTTTCAAAAAGAAAAATGTATTCGTATTTTTCGCTAAGTATTTTAAAGAAAGAATGGCTAAGAAGTACTAAATTAATGATTAACTTAAATACATTCTAGGAGTATTGGGTTAAGAATTAGGATGTTACATAGGGCACTCATACTCATAGTTCAAAGACCAATTTAATATGTCACATGCTGAATCAAAATATTCATCACATATATCATCCAAAATTTCAATGGCAAAGACAGAGTGGTTTTCAGGTGGATATTTAATAGCATCAACAAGATTGAATACTACCTTTATGTCACCACACTCCAGTGTAAGTGTACCTGCACACACATCAATTTTAGTTTTAGCAGTTTTTAAGAAAGGCCTTCCAAGAATAGGTGCATGTTGTTTCACTTGTGTGTAATTTGCCATTTCCAAAACATAAAAGTCTACTGAAAAAATTAAATCATTTACCTTAACTAGCACATCTTCTAGCAATCCTTCTGGCCTTTGAATGGTTCTATTGGCCAGTTGCACAATCAATCCCATGGCTTGAGTTCACCAATGTAAAGTGCTTTGTAAACTGACTTAGGCATCACATTGATGGCTGCACCTAAATCAGCTAGAGCATCCCTGAATTCTGAATTTCCAACAACACATGGAATGGTGAATGATCCTGGGTCCTTGAATTTTTTTTGGAAAACCGGGTGTGAGGATCGAGGATATATTCACCCCCAAATCCACTCTCTCATTACCTTTTAATTTATGATTGTTAGTGCATAAATCCTTCAGAAATTTAGTATATCTTGGAATTTTCTTGATCTTATCAAGAAGAAAAATGTTTACCTTAACTTTTCTAAAGGTTTCTAGCAGTTCTGGATCAAGTTCAGTTGTGGTTGCCTTCTGAGATTTCATTCTCTCTGGAAAAGGCAATGGAGGAGTAGGATTTTTGGGGTTGGCATCTTTCGGGTAGCGCTGTAGTGCTGATTGAGCATTACAGCACTCAACAGTAAGGTTTTCTCCTAGAACCTCATCATTTATTACAGCAATGGCCTCAGGTGAGCACTGCATCACTAGATCAATGCTACAACAGTCAATAAAATCATCCCCATGGTTACCCTCCTTCTGCTCTTCATGTCTTCAGGCCTTTTTACCTGTGGAATCTCCATACCAGATCTTAGGGTAATTGCACTTACATTTCCCTTTGGATTCAACACAGTTTGAGAGAGAAATTAGGAAACTGGAATTTGTTGATTCTGATTATTCTTCAGCTAAGTCACTTTATCTCTCAATTGGGCATTTTCTTTTCTTATCTCTTGCATTTGCTCTATCATCATTTTCATCATTTTAGTAATAGTGGGATCTGATCTAGATGATGCAGGAGGAGCTTGTTGTCTTTGATAAGGGGCCTGATATTTTTTTTGTGTTGATTAGCATTGTTGTTGAGAGTTATTTCCCCACTTGAGATTTGGATGATTTTTCCAACTTGGGTTATATACGTTCCTAAATGGAAATTGGCCTATTGGATTTTGCTTGAATTAAGGTTGGCCTGGAAAAGAGTTAGTTGCTGTAACTTCTACTAATGACTCATCATGCAATGTAGGGCACATATCTGTGTAGTGCTCAATGGATGTGCAAATGCCACAAACCATGGAAGCCACTAGTGTTGATACTTGATTAACCACCAATTGTTTCATGAGCCCTGAGAGCTCCTGCAAAGTTTGGGTTAATACTGGATTTTTCTATATGGCTCACCTCATGAAGGCTCTTAGTATTGGCTGCAGTTCAAGAACCAAATTGCTGAAAATTAGTAGCCATGTTTTCAATTAGAGCTCTGGCTTCTTCCAATATTTTGTCTAGAAGTGCTCCTCTGCTTGCAGCATCAATCATGCATCTATTAGCAAGTACAAGACCTTCAAAAAATAGTGGAGAAAGAGCTGCTCTAGGATTTGATGGTTATGGCAACTTGCACAAAGGAGTTTGAATCGTCCCCAATATTCATGAAGAGTTTCAGTGGACTGATGGATCCTAGATATGTATTTTCTAATATATGCTACCCAGGAGGCGGAAAATATGTCTTAAGAAATAATTTCTTTATTCCAGTCCAACTGTTTATAGCCCCATATGGTAAATTAAAGAACTAGTTTTCAGCAGCACCCTCTAGGGAGAAGGGAAATGCTGTAAGCTTCACATCATCCACCTCCACCCCATTGGGTCTCATACCAGAACTCACCATATGCAACTTCTTTAGGTGTTGGTGTAGGTCTTCTCCAGACAACCCATGGAACTTGAGTAAAGCATGAACCATATACCCTTCATGCTGAAAATCATTGTCAAGCCTAGGGCATGTGATAGCCAATGGCTGCTGGGTAAAATCAGGGGCAGTTAGCTCTATAAGTGTCTGATTGTGGTATCCCATATTTTTTGTACTACCTGAAACAACAAATAAAGGGTTAGATCACCAGGAATGTTCCGCTTGCTAATGTCTTGCCTGTCTGATTCACCTTAAAGTTCTTTCAATTTCAGGATCAAGGGGAATTAAATTTTCAGCAGACAGGGAACGCTTCATGCAAAGGAACAAAAATTATTTTTTTAAAATGAAATAATAAATTAAATTAAAAAATAAAATAAAATTGAAACAGTAAAATAAAATAATTAAATGAAAATTGAAATAAAATAAAAACAATACAAATAATCAACTAAGTTTTAATGCCTCCCTAGCAATGGCGCCAAAATTTGAATGGAGGTTGTCACTTATCTCCTCAAATTAGAAATTTATTTTAATGTCAAGTTACACCAAAAATGTAGTAAAGGGTACAACCTAAGTTGTCTCTCAGGGAGGCTTCAACACTTAGTTGGGAAAATTGGGGATTTTGAAGAATTAAGATGAAGGCAATTTAAATTAAAATATAATAGCAACAATGAAGAAGGAACTAGTGCAAGGTATTCCTAATATTAGAATTAATTATCATTGACCAAATATTGAATCCATTAATGGCTATTAGTAATTAATTACTAGCAATTATACTAGTGATCAGTCGATCCCTAGAATCTTATCAATGAAAATAACCAATAAATGAGATCTCAGTTTAATTGGAAATTACAATGATTTAAGGTACCAATTGCTATAACCTAATTACCAATCGGAAGGTTAATTCTATTGTTCTCTCTCAAATATAAACCAACAAATCTATCAATTTATGCTCAAAAGGTTTCCCCAAACAACAATCACCAATTTGGTTATTCCAATAAAAATTATAGCAATCACCACAATAATTATAAGAATTAAAACTGAAAAACAATAAGAAAACTAATGCATTCAATGTAAACAAAGGGTCTCAAAAGTCATCCCAATCCATCCGGAATCCCTACACTAGTAAGAAAATCTATTCCTCCATCTATGGAGGATTACAACAAAATGAAGATAAAAGAGAACCTGAAAATAATAGCAATAATCTTTGCCATAATCTCTGAGACAAAGCACATGCACCAATGGAACCCTTAGAGAGAGAAAAGAGAATATGATAGATGTAGAGAGAGAATAATAGCAACTAAACTATCTAAAAAGTTAGGTCACAATTCTAAGTTATCCTTAAATATATTATTTTCTAAAAATAGGCCAAAGTGGGCCCGAAAAGAAAGAAACAGATAAAAAAACTGATAAATAGCCATCACATGAGCGCTGTAGCGCTTACCAGAAGGTGTCTCCCAAAGTCTTTACAATTGTTTCATTGAGTGCTGCAGTGCTCACTAGAATGGTGAGCTTCTGCATTTTTTTTCCTTTTCAACTCCTAATTCATTCTAGAGAATTTCCATCTTTTATCCTAAGAATTGCACCTGATCCAATGCTACTGTATACAAAAACCATACTCATAGAGACAGATTAAATGTAACAAGTTTTAATTTCCTAAAAACCAGTGTAATAATCAATGATTTCACAAATTTACACAATGAGGAACAACTTATCAATTTCCATTATTTCCAGTAAATACTCATCAAAATTCATTCAAAAAGCTAGAGTTTAGAAGTTAAATAAGTGGCATAAATGCCACTTATCAGCTATCTCATATGAAAAGCCGAGCTCATTGATGTGTAAAGTCTCTTGAGTCTATGGATTAAGGTTAAATAGTGTATTCTTTTCTGAGGGACATCCTTATACCTCCCGCTTCCACATCTTTTGGGTTTAAACATAGGCTCTTAACAAAACTTACACCCAGTCAATGAAATATCATCTTTATAATAAAGCACGCAACCTTTTGAATAATAGTCAATCTTTATTTCCTTCAACCCAAGTTTAGAAACTAATTTTTTAGCTTGATAAAAATCTTTTAGAATTATATCGGGATTCGGACTTAGCTCATTTATCAGTGCAGCCCACTGATCGAAAGAACTTCGGCTTTGGTTCCCTTCTGACTTAACGCCCAACATCTGAACTGCTAATAACAACTCAAAGTGCACACAATCCTCCTATAAAGGTTAATTGGTAGCCTCTAGGAAAATATAAAACCTAGTGGCATCTTGGTTGGGCTCTTTAACTGAAGGCTGTGAATAACAAGCTGCAAATTCAAGACCAGCAACATCAAAAATCATCTCTTGATGTCTAACCAAGTTATCCCTTTACAACACATTCCCATGTCGTGTTGACCTACATGGATCCAACCAGAGCTACGTCCAATATGAAACATACTTACTTGATTCCATGCATTAACTACTTTCCCATACTGGGTCCAAACAATAGTCAAGAATGAATCCCCACTTCTACAAATGAACCCTTATCATATCATAATCTAAATACTTCTTACTTTTGTATTTATTATACAGATACCTAGCTTTTTCCTCATTAATAAACTATTGTATTAGACATGCTACCCTTATAAATTCTTCAACACCACTATAAAATTTCGATTTAGTTCCTCCTGTATTAGGATGCAATCTATCGTATGTACATGACCGATTCGAAGTTAACATTGCGTTTGTGATCAACCTTAGACCCTACAATTTTTCGAAGATGTCAAATTATTACTTTGAAATACAAAGTCAATTGCTATTTAAATTTTTAGTAGAACTACTAACAAAAATTCTAACAAAATTTCAGCAGCACCTCTACTTAAATTAGGACCTTCCGTCTTCTTATATTTTAGTGCAACCATAGATAAAGAAATTTACAAAGCATTTTGTTTAAGACATGAATATTTGTTATTTTTTAAATATAATGGAGGCTCATACTTTAAAGTCAGAGTGCATAATCAAAGTGCTTCAGAAATAGATTATTCAAGATGTAATGAAGACACAACCAAATATTGTGCAGTTAGCAATGATGACACTGAAAGGCCAACACCACCTGAGAATCATGTACATTTGTTTAAGGTGCACCACAACTTTCAAGAAATATACATGATTCTTAGGTGCTATAGGCCTTTTAATGTCATCATTGCCAACTTCACAATCTTGGGTAGTGCCTTCACTACATCTTGGATAATATATTTTTGAAGCACTTTAATTCTTTACTCTAACTTTAAAATAGGAGCCTTATTTATATTTAAAAAATAACAAATATTCATGTCTTAAACAAGAATGTTCTATAAATTTCTTCCAACCATATATTTCAATACAACCATAGACATTCAATTTTTAATGATGTCAAATTATCACTTTTAAACACATTCAATTGTTTTTTTTTTTAATATGGTTACTTTTAATCTTTTTTTAATCTTATTTCCTTAGCACAAATTCTGACAAAATTTCAACATCATCTCCATGTAAATTAGGAGTTATCGTCATCAGATATTTCTTTTAATTAGTTTTTAAAACACATTCAATTGTTCTTTAAGTTTTATTTTTATTATTACTTAAAAGCTCATTCATATTATTACTTCCAAACACATTGAATTGATCATTAAGTTTTTTTTTTAATACAATTGCTTTTAATCTTTTATCCTTAAAAAAATTTTGACAGCATCTCTATTTGAATTAGGAGCTTCTGTCATCATAATTTCTTTTAATTGGTCTTTAAAATATATTCAATTGATCTGTAAGTTTTGTTTTTATTATTAATTTTAAGCAGATTCATATTATTACTTTTAAATACATTCAATTGGTCTTTTATCCCTAAAAACATTTTAAGAAAATTTTGACAGCATCTCCTCTTAAATTAGGAGTTTCCATCATCAGATATTTCTTTTAATTGGTCTTTAAAACACCTTCAATTAAGTTTTATTTTTATTATTACTTTCAAGTACATCCATATTATTACTTTCAAACACATTCAATTGGTCTTTAAGTTTCTTTTAATACAATTGCTTTTAATCTTTTATCCCTAAAAGATTGTAACAAAATATATTTTGATAGCATCTTCCATTAAATTAAGAGCTTTTGTCGTCAGAAATTTTAGTCAATTTAACAATAAGAGATATTATTATAAAGATCAACAACAGAATAGATACGGTGAAACAGTTATATTTTAATAATTACATACAATTCACATAATCCTAAAAATTGTTCTATTGTGCATCCACTTATAACTCCACAACATTCATCCTGCAATCTCCACAAACACAAATAATACCACAGCAAACAATATAAGCAAGTCAGGGAAGGACCTCTACGGCTTTTCTCCTGGTCATGTAATCCCTATTTCCTACAACTCTATCTTGGAAAACATAATTCTCTATCCTACATACACATTAAACCATATAAATATCAAGGATTTAGTTACTAATCTCTACAACAGTGAAAAAAAAAGAATGTGAAAGCTCTCTGCATCCAAGGTCCAATATGAAAATTTTAACTTAATACACTTATATACATAGAAAACATAAAATAAAATAAAGAAGTAGAATGGCAAATCGCTCTCAATGTCAATAATTTGCTGCCACCCTCAAACAAAACTCCTACATTAACAAAATAATAACAATAATTACTTTCCAATTCAGTAAAACACAACACTGTGGGCACCCATAAATGAACAAAAAAACTAAACCTAATCAAAAAACTAAATGGATTAAAATGCTTATCAAAGCTCCTAGATCATGGTGCTGGTCTCCATCTCTCGAATGGAGCTTTGGTGGTATTGCACAGTGGACAAATAGGCAACGGTGGGAAAGGGTTTCGAGAAAATAAAGAGTGAGGAGAGAGAAAGAGAAAGACAGAGAGAGAGAGAGAGAGAGAGAGAGAGAGAGAAAATAATGAAATAGGGAAGAAGAAGCCGTTCTGTTTTTAAAAGTATGCAGGTTACCAACGAGTATGTGGGAATAACAAGAGTTCTATGCCAGTGTATGAATTTTTCAAAAACCTGTCAGTAAATTTGAATAAAAATAAAATTAAATACCCATTGATAATTTAATGACAAAAAATTAAAAATAAATTAAATAAAATTCCAGTCGGTAACCTTTAATAAAAATAAAATAAAACACCTATTAGTAAACCAATCGGGTAATTTAATTATAAAAAAATAAAAAATAAAAAATAAAACACCCGTCAGTAACTTCTAATAAAAATAAAATAAAATAAAACAATCATCGGTACACCCATAAAAAACAATGTGAGCCATGTGGCGCCATCATTTACAAGTGGGTTTACCGACAATCTGTCATGTAAATTAATAATCAACTCATTAATTTCCGAAAAAGGTGACAACCCATTGGAGATACAGTCAGTAACTACCAGCAGGTTCATGCCCATCGGTAATTAGCATCCGTATCCCACGATTTTCTAGTAGTGACTATACTTGATCGTTCAGTCTCGTATCCATGTTTATATACTATTTGTTCACTCATTCGCTACTACTGTTATGAGTCCTGCTTTTGATCTGGAGTCCTCTTTTCTTGCTTTTCCATTGTACACTACTCATCCACTAGCTATTGTACCAGTTGCTCAGGATCCACCATAGCATCGCAACCTGTCATTGACATAAAGTTGGATCATTCAAAGGAGACTTCTTCTAGTTCCATTACTCCCTCAGGAGGTAGTGGAGATTGGTAGGTATACCTAGCTGATGTGCCTAATGGGTACTACTCTCCTTTTGGCTGATTGACTGCAATGTATCTAGTTTGTATGTAGACATAGGATAGCTTAGATTCCCTCATCTTGACTGACTATTTTGGGCTCTTAGGTATGATCTTTTGATGAGCCACTGATAGAAGGAGTTAAGGTTTTCTACTCATAGTTGGTTGTATTTTGATAAACCCTAACTCAGTTTAGTAGGTCACTGCAAAGGCCAAGGTAGGGTTATGTATGATATAGATGTACTTATGTGTAGTTGCCAGTAGTATGACTGTATGACTTGACGTACTATATATATATAATGTAAATTATCGTGTGGCGACTTCTCATAATCTTCATTTTATCCTGCTATTTTCTATACGTTGATTATTATGTTATAAAAGTATGACATCCGATAAGATTAATGTGACTTTTAGTACAGGGCTCTTATCTATTATGACACGCGTATATAATTCATATGATCATGTAAAAAAAAAAAAAGAAGGTAGTCTTTTAGTAACGACTACTTACTGTAATATTATGGCTCGAGCATAGCACTATAGTAAGAAAAACGTTACAACGCTCTTTTAACTTACTTTTAAAGATTACTTTTTTACAAAATTAATATCACTTAAAATTATATCATATTCCAATTTTTAGACTATTCTTGAACATTATATCCATTTACATCGGAATACTAATTATTTTAAATGATCGTTAATATTTAATATTATAGAAATTTTTTAAAACATTGGAATATCATATATTCATTTTAAATTAAAAATAAAAACGTATTTCTTTTTAATCTTTTATACTATATTGATTTTAATTTATTGATGATTGATTATAAATTTCGTTATCAGTATTATTATTTGATATTATTTGACATCAATTTCTTAATATTATTATTGCAAATTAATATTATTTAAAATTAAATCATATGTCCATTTTTTAAATGATGCTTTAATATTATATTTGTTTCTTAATGTTATATCACTAATTATTTTAAATGATTATTAATCTTTAAACTTATATATGCTTTAAAATAAAAATATTATATCTGTTTTTTGTTTGGAGTTATTATATCTATTTTTTTACAACATTAGGATATCATATCTTCATTTGAAATTAAAAATTAAAAATTGATTTCTTTATAATATTTTACAATATGTTGATTTTAAAATGAAATTAATCATTAATATTATTTTGATTCTAGAGATTTTTTTCATTTGATTGATCTTATATTACAACAAAGTCAATTCAAATAGAATAAAAGTTGATTAGATTTAAACATGATTAAATAATTAATTTTTACAAAAAAAATATTGAAATTATCATGTATTAGATTGATTTTTGTTTTTGGTAATATGACTATTTTGGATAATGGTATCATATATACTAATTATAGTAATAAATGCAATCAACTACAACTTATTATTATTGTAAAATTGATTATTAATGGTTCTCTTTCCTTCATAATATCTATGCTACATGAATGATATTAGACAAATTATTTATTTACTTTTGTACTCCATTTTTTCAATTATTTATTTTATATTGTATTTTATAGAAATTAATATATTTATTCAAAAGAATACAATAACCTTTTTTTATTGCATAAATATGTATGAATTATAATTTTTAAAATTATATGAATAAATTCAATATTTGATATATTTATTATTATTATTATTATTATTATTATTATTATTATCTGTGCATCGCATAGGTAATAAACCAGTTTTACACTATTACTAGTCAAATTATGTAATAATAGATGATTGAATGACTAAGTAAAATATTATAAAATTAAGTGACAGTAAATGATTGAATGACTATATAAAATATTTTTATATTTTTAGTGGATCAAAATTAATCCCATATTTTTATATTAATATATACTCTCTTTTTAAAATAAAACGTTACAAATGACATTTTAGCATTTTGATAAAATAATAAGCATATTATAATCTTATAAAACCCTCAATTCAGGAAATTATAAAATGAAAATAATAGGAAATTTGAATTGATTATTAAAAATTGTCAAAAAATTTCACACCCAAAAAAAATTAAAAAAGACATCTCAATAAATCTTTCTCTGCACTCTCTTCTTCCGCTCATCTATGATCTACGCTCTTAAGTAGGCATGAAAAATATCAATAAGATCAAGATATAATATATTACATTATATAATCAATAAAGATGTATTACACTATAATAAAATGTATCTCTCTCAAAAAAAAAAAAAAAATGGTAGACATCATATCAGGAGGATTAAAATCCGTCTTATTTATCCTAAGACCTGCAACAAATAACAATAACAAATAATAATCATGAATACATAAAAAATATTTCAAAACAAACTCTCTATAGTATACTACATAAACCATCACTCGGTAAATAAGCCATCACTCAAATTGTATTTAAAGAAAAAAAAATGGAAAACAAAAATCTAGTGACTCAGCACGGCAAGCATTGACAACACCAATGAAGCAACGATCATCGCCGCCGAGCCGGAAACAGATCCCGCTGCTCCTGCATCGGGAGAAGGCGCCGGTGCCAATGACGATGAAAGGTCTTGAGCGGAGGCTGCGAGTGATAGCAGAGCAACGACGAGGACAACGGCAAAGGCCTTGAATGTTCTTACAGACGCCATGGCTAAGACTAGGAGGATGAAAAAGAGAGAAAAAAAATATATATTAAAGAGCAAAGTTTGAGAAAGAGAGAGTGAAAGCCTTGAGAAATAATTGTTGATTGATGAGATAGGAGTCGTGAAAATTGATGGGGAGAGAATAGGTATTTATAGGAAGATGTTAGGGAGGCGGGGCCCAGGGATAACGTGGACAGCTGGCAAGAGTGGGTGGCCAATCCATGACATGAGCAAGGAACGTGTGTTGTTTGGACTTTACCATCATTCATTTAGCTTAAGCATTGGCGCGTGAATAGTCGGTTTGCCCTCTTTTTCCTGTCTACAATCGTGTGTTGTTGTGTGCTGCATTATGCCTGATTGGCTGTGTGTTGTCTTTAGCCGTTAAAGCTACAGCTTTGATGATGCTGCAGCTTGGACACTTGTGTTTGCTTATACAAGTCATGCCTTAGTGCTGCCCAGAATTTCGTCACGTTAATTATTTTTTATATGTTATTAAATTATGTAAATTATTATTATTTTTTTGTGTGAGTATTTCATATTATATTATTTGGAAAATAGCATCACTGTATTGATAAGTTTTGAGTTGTAAAATGCAGTTAAAGAAATAAGAAAATTGTAAATTAATTCATTAAGAAATTTATATAATATGTAGAGTATAAACTTAGGATTTAATTTAGGCTTAAATATCTTTTAGATCCTTGAAAAATAAGTAGATTTTAATTTTGATTCCTGAAATATATATATATATATAGTTTCAATTCAAACATTTTCAAAATTGTTCTAGTTTAGTACCCATCGTCAATATGTATGAGAAAATAGGCCAAGTCAGGCCCAAACTTTTCTCTTAATAAGCCTGACATGTATTACAACCGTTTAGCCTACGCTTGAAGCCTGTTATAGATTTTTTTTGTTTTGTCTGAGCTTGACCTATCATGAAGCCTGTTTACAAGCCCTGTAATTGAAAAAATTTTGAATAGCCCAACCACATGGCTTCATTCACAACAAGGCCTAGCCTAACCACGCTGAACGCGTGGCACGCAAAATTTCTTGCACAAATAATTTTCCAGAACCTCATTGAGGTTACTATAAAATGCAAATTATAGCTCCAAAATAAGTCCTTGCTCTTAATCTCTTAAAACATACACTTGAGTCCAGAAAGATTCCCTATAAAAATAATGTTATTACGTACAGAACCTCAATAAAAAATCATATATAGATGGGTACGCAATCTGGTGGTGTTTTTTTCCATATAATCATAGGAACACACAAAAAGAATATAGGTGAGCACAGGACCATCCATAAGCATAGTAAGGGAAAAGAATGATTGAAGTTAAGGAAATTAAACTCTAAGCAATACTAATCAACTCACTATTATAACAGTAATTAAGCAATGATGGTGTAAATTTGTTTACACTGTCAATGTATTTATATTCAATCTATAAATTTAATTAGTGATTAATCGATATGCAATGATGATGCAAATTAATTTTACACAATCAACTACTTAAAATTTAACACATCAGTAATCAGTGAGAAAAATTAGGAGAAATTGATACAGTTACTAAAACTATAGTGATGTGTCAAATTTTAATTGATTGATAGTATAAAATAAATCTACACTGTCACTGCATATCAATTAATCTCATTTAATAATGTATACTTAAATTTATTTAATAAAATTATATTTTATCAATTTTGTTTAAGTTATACTCTTTATCTTTCAGTCCATTAATCTCATTGTAAACAAGTATATACATATATAAAATTTTAGAATTACATCTTTTCAAACATTTTCGAATATTAAAATTGGAAAATTTGCAATCATCATTTGTCGTTATAAAGTTCAATGGAAAATTTCCAAGTACATATTTGGTTGGGGAGTGAAAATAAAGACAAATTTTTTATGATTAAGTTGTATACATAATTTTACACATATAATTCAAATAAGAAAAATTTATCTATATTTTTATCTTTCAACCAAATATACTCTAACATTATAAATTACTTATGAATCAACATGAATCATGTGACTTGCTGCCGCAGTGCAATTACGAACCGGAGGCAAAGGCCCAACTTTTATTTGTTAAAGGTGCGGCCACTTAAGCTTCTGCTATGAATAAACGGAAACATGGCTGTGGGATATGTGGTTTCAGGTCATGATTTCGATTACTTCTTGGTCAACTTCAGAAGAGGGTGACATTAATAAGCAGCGTAAAAGTTTAATTTGGTCCCTGAAATTATATACATGATTCATTTTAATTATTAAAATCAAGAAAATACTATTTTAGTCTCTGAAATTGCTAAAAACGATTCAAATTAGTCATTATACTACTATTTTTAGGGACTAACTTGAATTATTAAAAGGACTCAATTAAATAACTTTTTTACAATTTCAGAGGCTAAAATGATACTTTTTAAATTTCAGAGACTAAAGTAAATTATATATATAATTTTAGGAATCAGAATGAATCTTTACTCCATTACATACAAACGATAATCGACACTCGTGTTGCACAGCATCCTGTTACCACTAATCTATTCCTCTGGCTCAACCAAGCATAAGTAATTGAGTATCATTCAAAATAAAATTGTAAAGTTCAGAAAAAAAAAAGAATATAAAAGAGTATTGTTATTTAAATAGCTAAATGTGAATATTTCATTCAGACACTAACTTTATCACTATTAAATATCTCCACTCATTTAATTAACCGATCACATTCAACGGTAAAATTTTTTTTAAAAAAAGGTGAAGATAAAGACCTTAACATCCCTAATTTTCTCTTATATTAATTATCTTATTTTTATGAGTCATTAGAATAAATAATTAATAAATTAAATCAAATATTAATCTATAATACCAATATTTCAAACTTCTATGGGGAAAACTTTTACAAGTGTTGCTTCTAGAGTAATTTATGACCCATAATTTTTATTTAGAATTTGGATCCTCAATCTATATTCATCACATTTAATTGACAAATATTAATCATATTAATCATAATTGATTATTAATTATGAGATATCAATTATAAATCGTAGTATCACTTCCACTTTACAACCCAATTTCAAAACACATTATCACATACTGTAATATCACTTTTCTTTTAAATTATTGATTATTTTTTCACCTACTCATTTCGTTCTTATTCTTATTTCTAATTTTCATTTCTATTTGAGAAGGTTTTTAATGTTTGCCTTACTGATTCTTTCATCTCATTCATTTTGTTCTTATTCTTTTTATTATTATTGTAATGGATTTCAACCATTTTATTGCCTTATACTTTTTTATATTCAACGTTTTAAATATAGATGATTAAACTTGATTTACTCTATCCAAGCATGGGCATCATAGAATAGCAATGATTGAATTACTACTGCTTCATGGCAACAATGTACTCTCATATTAAGCATTTCAAGGTGGAGGTCCGGTGATTTTCTGTGTATATGCAAAGACCTAGTGATTAAACTCAATATACTCTACTACATGTATCTCAATTTCCCACCACACATGTTAAGACAATGGATGGATAATCACTAGCTGATTTCATTTTTTTTTGTGTGCATAGAATTGATTTTATACGTGAATTTCATTTTCTTTTCTTTCGTGTAATAGTTCTTTGTAAGTTTAGGTAGTACATGTTATGTAAATTAGTTTGTTTTTGCTTGGGAGGTACATTCTCATTTTCTACATTATGACTTTATAATTGTTTTTGGTTGACTTTGCAAATTCTTATTCTATATTTTAAATTTAAGAAATAGCTTTTTTTAAAGTTCTAATATATTTCGAATGATTTTTTATGATTATATTATTTGGCTTAATATATAGTTATGATTTCTTTCAACTGTATTTTAGTTCAATATGGAACACATAATTTATATATTATCAATTTAAGGAAACTAAACCGGTTAAATGAAAAAGCATCGCATTGGTCAAATAACTAGTATTTTTATAAAATAAGATCTTTATTGTCTACTATCTCAATTTTATCTATACGATACTCAAGATAAGGTATCAAATAGAATGACTAATTTAGCTATATAATTATTTCAAAATAAATTTATATATTAAATTAGATATTTCAATTTATTAAGATGACATAAAAGGAAATGGAATGTAATTAAAATGACATAAATTAATGTTATTTATGTTTTTATTACTTGTAACATTGTTTTTAAACTATGAAAGAAGTTGTAATTGAGATTAAATAAATTAAGATTATTCATGATTTTTTTCTAGTTATAATATATATTTTAAAATTGATCTTTTAATTTTTAAGAGGACGTAAAAGGAAAGGAGATGTAATTGAAATAATGTAAATTAAATTTATTGATCATTTTCTATTAATTATAAAATATATTTTTATAATTTAAATATTCTAATTTACTAAAAGCATATAAATGACTTGTGATATAGTAAAATTATTCTCCAATGCTTTTTCATTATTCTACTATTTCATTTATTGAAATGTGTAAAATTTTTATAAAATAGACTCTTTATTGTCGGTTAAAGATTGTCCACCAAGATTTTCTCAATATTATAAATATAATATTCAAAATAAGATATAAAATAAAATGAATCATTTTATAAAAATATTATCCTATAAACAACTTGTAAATTGTGCTCTGCTAAGGCTTCTTTTGTGTTTCACTAGGGCTCTCCTAGGCGAGGCACTCAATTTGTTATTGTGGTTAACTATGGTTTTAACCTGTGCTATCAACTAAGAGTGAAGAATGGACTCTATAGCAAAAAGGGATTAGGATCAAGATCTTGAGGAGGAGATAGTGTTTTTTTTTAATTTTTTATGAAGACTATAAACTCCAAGACCCTTCATAAAGATGAATTAAAATTGTTTTAAATGACAACAAAGCCAATTCAAAGAAAGTGTTTTGAAGAATAACTAATGGCTATCTCGAGTTTCTGTTGTAAGGATACTAGATATTTCTCTAAGATGCACAAACAGGAAGCATGAGAAAATGATCTCACGTCACAAAGCTTCTAGTCCTGATCGTGAAAAGAAGATAAATAAGAAGAAGCAAGAAGTGCATCAAGCAAAACATTGTCAGAAATCGATGCGACGAAATAGAATCAAGGAAATGGTCATTAGAAAGTAATACTGAGCTTCAGAAAGAAAGGCTTCAATGAAGATAACGTACCAAATACTGAAGGCAAAGTATTACTCAAACTTCAATCATCATAATCATGTGGTTCTCATTGTCAAAAAGTCAAAGATTGAAGATAGACAGATAGTTAAGGAACTAGCAACACTCATCAGAAAATCCAACTCAAAATGGGAGGGAAAAATGGCTATATTTGAATTTCAAATCAAATGTCAAATCAGTCTCTCGAAGTCAAGATATCATCTCTACAAATGCCCACGATCAAATGACAAAAGGACTTTTTAGATAGTTCAGAAACCATGATCAGAAAGTGGAAAAATAGTTTCTGATAGACTTAAGAAACCTCAACTCATCAACTGCTTCTAAAAAGGAACTCTAACACCAGATGAGCTACTTACCTAGATTATATTTCCAATACTCGATCATATGTTCAACACGTGTTGATAAAGTAGAAGATCAAGGGGCAACGGTAAAAAAAGGAAAATCATCTATAAATAGATATGACTAAGCCTTCACTGAGATATATAGAAGAGAGAAAAATTTACGCTAAAAAGAGACTTCCTGTTGGAAATATTCATTGCTAAACTCCTTTGTATATCAAAATCTTATTCCCATATTCTCTGTTGATTATTTGTTCTTCTAAGGAAGAATTACTAGGAAGAAGTCACTCAAGTATAATCAATTTAAATAGATCATATTCAAAAAGTTGAGTGTTGGGTTGTACGATTATATTGTCAATCTCTGTCTGGTTGTAATTCTGATCCAGTAGTGATCAAAAGGAAAATAGCTTGAAAAGGCTACTGCAAAACTACTTGTTATTGTAAGTCAGTAAGGGTTGTTTACTGACAAGAGTAAAAGCTTGGGAAGGCTACAATAAAGACTATCCTGTACTTGTGATTCCTCGGGTGAGAAAGTTTATTGGAACTCAGTGTATGTTGAGAACTGGATATAGGCAAGTGTTGGCTGAACAAGTATAAATCTTCTGAGTTAAGTATTCTTTTTTCCTTTCTTTCATTTGAATTTAGTTTTTTTTTTTTATCTCTGCATAAGTATTTAGATCTTTTTCTTTGACTGTTAGCTTATTTATTCAAACTTCTTCACTCAGAAAGTAACCTTCTGAACACACTAACCATTCTTACGTTGTTCTTTAAGTTCTAAACTTGATACGCTTTTTATAAAGTTTTTCAGTTTGAAGTTTACAATGCACGATTCAACCCCCCCCCCCTTTTCTTGCGTTTTCGTGTCAATAATTGGCATCAAAGCTTAGCCTCTAAGGGGTTGAGCACTCTAACTACTACAGAGGAAACAAAAGGATCCAAAGAACAATGACACAAAGCTTTCATATAGTAGAAGGACATTCAATCAACAGGCTACCATTCTTTGATAGTGGAGATTATGCTTATTGGAGAGATCATATGGAATTATTCATAAAATATACAAGTCTTGACTTGTAGGACATAATCCAAGAAGGCGACTACATTCCAACAAAAGAAGTTCCTACAATAGATGGTTCACTTCCCACATCAAGAGAAGTTCCCAGGAACAAATGGACAGAGCAACACAAAGCCAGAATTCAATTAAATTCTAAAGCTAAGTATTTGCTCACTTGTGCTTTTAAGCAAAGCTGAATATGATAAAATCATTGCATGTGACACGACAAAAGAAATATAGGATAGATTACTCATGTTGCATGAAGGAACTGATCAAGTCAAGGAAACCAAGATCAGTATGCTGGTCCACTAGCATGAAATGTTTAAAATGACTGATCAGGAAACCATTAATGATATGACCACAAGATTTATGCAAACTGATCAAGAAACTATTGTTTAAAAGGCCTTGGCAAAAGATATTCAAACTCTAATCTTGTTAGAAAAATCTTAAGAAGTCTTCTTGCAAAATGGCTGTCTAAAATAACAGCCATTACTGAAGCCAAAGATCTCCAAACTCTTGGTCTGGATGCTCTTATTGGGTCTCTAAAAACTCATGAAGTAGTTCTGGAAGAGATGCATGGAGAATCCATAAAGAAACCCAAGTCCATTGCTCTAAAATCCTCTCATCTTAAATCTAACAAAACAAAGGCAATGAAAATCACAGAAACCTCTAATGAAGAGGCAATATGACAATGACAGTGAAGATGATGATGGAGATGAAATTTCCATGCTAGTAAGAAAGATGTCAAGGGCATGGAGAGGTAAGTTCAAAAGGAGAAAAGACTTGAAAAGAGACAAAAAAAAGGCAAGATAAAGCTAGACAGCATCATCTGTTTCAACTGTGGAGAAAAAGGTCATTTCAGACTTGAATGTCCAAAACTGAAAGGACCACAAAAAGGTTTCTGAGCAAGACAAAGGGAATGCTAGCAACATGGAGTGACTCAGATGAAGAAAAGTAGGGAACAAGGCCAGGAAGGACGAGAAAACATAATAGATTTATGCTTCATGGCTGGCTATAACTCAAAAGACGAGTCTGACATAAATAACTCTTACCAAAATGTATCCTATGATGATTTAATAGCTCTGTATGAAGAACTCCTTGAGAATACTCAAATAATTTCCTCCCACTATCATAGTTTAAAGAAGAAGTATCAGAAAGTTGTTTTAGAACTTCAATATGTCAAAAAGGTTTTTGAAAATATAGAAAGTGAAAAAGAAAAATTACATGAGGAAAACAATGAATTAAATCTGTCAAAAATCAAGATTTCAAAGGAAAATGAAGACCATAAAAAAAATATATCTAAGTAGACAGAACAGGTAGTCTTTTAAAGATATATCTAGAAAAGATGGTAAATGGTTCAAAAAATCTTGATCTGATGCTTGGAAGTCAAAGGCCTTATTTTCAAATAACTGGGTTAGGATATAAAGAAGATGAAAAAGGAAAAGAAAACCTTTTTCAACTGAATAAGCTAAGAAAGAAGGTTTTATGCACTATTTGCTATAAACGGGGACACCCTCTAGATAAATGCTTTATGAAAAGAAGGGTCAGGAAATCCTCATTTATTGATACTAACTCAGAAGGACCCAAAAAAGACTAGGTACCTAAATTGAAAAATGTGTTTGTTGTATGTATGCCTGAGAACACATGTAGAATCTGATAACAAGTGGTACATGGACAGTGACTACTCTGGACACATATTCGAAACAAGGAAATGGTTCAAAAACCTCAAGCCAGAGAACTCTGGATCAATCAAATTTGCTAATGGAGGTAAAGCAAAAGTCACAGGTATTGGAAACATTGGTAAGGATGACTCTCACCAAATTTCTGATGTATTATTTGTGGATGGTTTGGCTTACAATCTTCTGAGCATAAGTCAATTCTATGATCAAGGCTTCAATGTTGTTTTCAATGCTCAAAATTGCAAAATAATTAATCCTATCTCAGGAAGAGTCATACTATCTGGAAAGAGGCATGATAACACATATGTATTGCTGTTAGATGATCTTCAAGATCAAGATGTTAAATGTCTAGCCTTCTTCACAGATGAAAAATGGTTATGGTATAAGAAGCTCGAGTATGCTCACATGAAACTTATCTTTGAGTTATCTCAGAAAGAGCTTGTTAAGGAATTACCAAAGATCAGGTTTGACATAGATTCAACTTGTGATTTCTGTGAAAAGGGCAAGTAAACTAGAGCTTCCTTTCAAAATAAACATGAAATGTCTATCTCTAAATCTCTAGAATTACCTTATATGGATCTTTTCAATCCAACTCAGACAGCTAGTCTTGTAGGTAAGAGATATTGTTTGGTTATTGTGGATGATTTCTCAAGGTTCACCTAGGTGCTTTTCTTAACTTCTAAGGATAAGGTCTTTGAAAAATTCAAATTGTTTGCAAAACGAGTTTGCATTGAAAAGAACTCACAAATAATCTCCATCAAATTTGATCATGGAGAAGAATTTGAAAATCATATTTTCAATGAGTTTTGTGAAAATCATGGCATTCTTCATGAGTTTTCTGCGCCCCAAACTCCCCAACAAAATGGGGTTGTTGAAAGAAAAAATAGAAGCTTACAAGAAATGGCTAGAACACTCATTTTAGAGAGTGGTCTATGAAAAGGTTTTTGGCCAGAAGCTGTCAATACCTCATGTTACATTCAAAATCGAATCTTTCTAAGACCAATTCTTAAGAAAACCCCCTATGAGCTTTGGAAAGATAAAAAATCCAACATATCATACTTCCATATTTTTGGTTCATCATGTTTTATACTTAACAACAGGGACAAACTCGCAAAGTTTGATCCAAAATCTGATGATAGTATTTTCCTAGGATATTCTTCTGTCTCTAAAGCATTTAGGGTATATAACAAAAGAACTAATTGTGTGTAAGAAACAATTCATATCAAATTCAAGGAGTTCAGGAAAGATTTTGAAGATGATGCAGTCGACCTGGAAGAAGCTCTAGAGAGATTATATTTCGGAGAAAACTCAAAAACCAAAATGATCAAATCATCAGAAAACAAACACCAAGATTCACTCTCTTCAGAAAGTATGATAAATTCATCAAAGGCATCACAAGGAAATGAGGAACGAAAGGAAGAACATCTTGAAGATGAAAAGGAAACTAAGGAAAGCTATAAACACAGAAATTACAAGGGAGTCTCTGATCTTAAAACTGTCTCGCAAAACAATATTATAGAAGATATTTCTAAAAGAGTGAAGACTCGATCCTCCTTAAGGAATACCTCAAACTATGCTCTAATCTCCACCATTGAACCTGCATGAATTGAAGAAGAATTAAATGACAAAGGATGGGTGGAGCTATGCAAGAAGAGTTGGATCAATTCAAGAAAAACAAAGTCTGGACTCTCGTGGAAAAGCCTTGTGAAAAGACCATCATCGGGACCAAATGGGTATTCAGAAACAAATTGGATGAAGTAGGAAGAGTTATCAGAAACAAAGCGAGACTGGTTGCACAAGGCTACAATCAACAAAAAGGAATTGATTATGATGAGACCTTTGTACCAGTTGCTAGGCTAGAAGCCATAAGGATGTTGCTTGCCTTCACTTTTTATAAAGGATTCACTCTCTATCAAATGGATGTCAAGTCTACCTTTTTAAATGGATTTCTCTCTGAAGAAGTGTTTGTGAAGCAACCTTCGGGTTTTGAGAGTGATGATTATCCAAATCATATCTATAAACTATCAAAAACTCTCTATGGTTTAAAACAAGCCCCTCGAGCCTGGTATGAAAGGTTAAGCAGTTTTTTTTATTACAAAACGGGTTCAATAAAGGTAATGTCGACACAACCTTATTCACTCTTAATTCAAAGAATCATTTTTTGATAGTACAAATATATGTTGATGACATTATATTTGGTGCATCTGATCTTTCTTTGTGTGAAAATTTTTCAAAGTTAATGCAAAGTGAATTTGAGATGAGTATGATGGGAGAACTAAAATTTTTTCTAGGTTTACAAATAAAACAACAAAAGGATGGAACCTTGATCCACTAAGAAAAATATGCCAAGGAGCTTTTGAAAATATTTCACATGGATAAGGAAAAACCAATAAGTACTCCTGTGCATCCATCTCAAATCATCGATGTAGATCAGGATGGTGAAAAAGTATCAGAAAGTAGCTATAGAGAAATGATAGGATCACCACTATATCTTACAGCCAGTAGACCAGATATCCAATTAAGTATGGGGATATGTGCTAGATTTCAATCAAATCCAAAACAATCACACTTGAATGCTGTCAAAAGAATCTTCAGATATTTATCAGGCACTACTAATCTTGGACTATGGTATGAGAAAGGTACATCATGTGAGATTACAGGATATTGTGATGCTGACTTTGCTGGAGACAAAGTAGAAAGAAAAAGTACTAGCAGTTGTTGCTGCTTCTTTGGGAATAATATAGTCACATGGTCCTGTAAAAAGCAGAATACCATTGCTCTTTCTACTGCTGAAGCAGAATATGTAGCAGTAGCATATTGCTGTACACAAATGCTTTGGATAAAAAATCAGCTAAAATACTATCACTTAAGGTACTCCAAAATCCCAATCTTTTGTGATAACACCAGTGCAATAAATCTGGCTAAAAATCCTATTCAACACTCCAGATCAAAACATATTGATATCAAAAATCACTTCATTAGAGATCATGTTCAGAAAAGAGATATTGAGCTAATATTTATAAATACTGAAAGTCAAGTATCCGACATTTTCACAAAACCTTTAGTTGAAGATCGTTACTACGCTTTAAAAAATCTGTTAAATTTAAAGATATTCTAAAGGCTCATATGACTTTCATTTACTCAAATATCTCTGGAAAGTAAATACCTCCTGCCATTTCCTCTTTGCTGATGACAAAAGGGGGAGAAGTGAAATGAAAATCTCTTGCCTCAATTAAAGGAGAGGTATATACTCACAAGTTGAGGATAGATACTGAAAAGAATGAGCATCTATAATCTATCTCTAGACATCTCTGAGATAGAGAACAAAAATTGAGGGGGAGGTAGATACTCACAAGTTGAGGATAGATACTCAAAAGAATGAGCATCTATAATCTACCTCTAGACAGAGAGAGAGAAAGCAAAATTAAAGGGAGGTAGATACTCACATATTGAGGATAGATACTCAAAAAGTTGAGCATCTATAATCTATCTTTAAGCCTCTATGAGTAAAGCTTAGAAAATTCTTCTTAAGGCCACAAAATGATTTAATCATCAATATCATGCCTTAAGAAAAGAATTTATTGAAAATCATAAGTTATGATGTTTGAAAGATCAATTTGTTATGTATTTATCATTTCAATTTCATTCATCATTTCTTCAAAAGATATTCTTCAAAAAGGGGTAGATTGGTTTGTCATCATAAAAAAGGGGTAGATTGTAAACTCCAGGACCCTTTAGAAAGATGAATTAAAATTGTTTTGAATGACAACAAAGCCAATTCAAAGAAAATGTTTTGAAGAATAACTAATGGCCACCTTGAGTTTTTGTTGTAAGGATACCAAATATTTCTCTAAGATGCACAAACAGAAAGCATAAGAAAATAATCTCACTTCACAAAGCTTCTGGTCTTGATCGTGAAAAGAAGATAAATAAGAAGAAGCAAGAAGTGCATCAAGCAAAACATTGTCAGAAATCGGTGTGATGAAACATAATCAAGGAAATGGTTGTCAGAAAGTAATATTGAGCTTTAGAAAGAAAGGTTTCAATGATAATAACGTACAAAATATTGAAGGCAAAGTATTACTCAAACTTTAATCATCATAATCGAGTGGTTATCATTGTCAAAAAGTCAAAGATTGAAGACAAACAGATAGTTAAGGAACTAGCAGTACTCATCAGAAAATCCAACTCAAAATGGGAGGGAAAAAACGGCTATATTTGAATTTCAAATCAAATGTCAAATCAGTTTGTCGAAGTCAAGATATCATCTCTACAAATACCCACGATCAAATGACAAAAGGACTTATCAGAAAGTTCAGAAACTATGATCAGAAAGTGGAAAAATAGTTTCTGATAGACTTCAAAAACCTCAACTTATCAACGGCTTCAGAAAAAGGAACTCTGACACCAGATGAGCTACTTACCTAGATTATATTTCCAATACTCGATCAGATGTTCAACACATGTTGATAAAGTAGAAGATCAAGGGGCAACGGTAAAAAGAGGCAAATCATCTATAAATAGATATGACTAAGCCTTCACTGAGATATATAGAAGAGAAAAACATTTACGCTAAAAAGAGACTTCTTGTTGGAAATATTCATTGCTAGACTCCTTTATATATCAAAATCTTCTTCCCTTATTCTCTGTTGATTATTTATTCTTCTAAGGAAGAATTACCAGGAAGAAGTCACTTAAGTAGAATCAGTTTAAATAGATCATATTCAAAAACTTGAGTGTTGGGTTGTACGATTATATCGTCAATCTCTGTTTGGTTGTAATTCTGATCCAATAGTGATAAAAAAGAAAATAGCTTGAAGAGGCTACTGCAAAACTACTTATTATTGTAAGTCAGTAAAGGTTATTTACTGACAAGAGTAAGAGGTTGGAAAGGCTACGGTAAAGACTATCTTGTACTTATGATTCCTCGGTGAGGAAGTTTATTGGAACTCAGTGTGTGTTGAGAACTGGATGTAGACAGGTGTTGGCCGAACAAGTATAAATCTTCTGAGTCAAGTATTCTCTTTCCTTTTTTTCATTTGAATTTAGTTTTTTTTTGTATCTCTGCATAAGTATTTAGATCTTTGTCTTTCACTGCTAGCTTATTTATTCAAACTGCTTCACGCATAAAGTAACCTTCTGAACACGCTAACCATTCTCTTACTGTTCTTCAAGTTCTAAACTTGATAAGTTTTTTATAAAGTTTTTCAGTTTGAAGTGTACAAAGCACGATTCAACCCCCCCTTTTCGTGAGTTTTCGTGTCAACAAAGATAACATTGAATATGGATAAAAGAATGTTCACACAATCTCATTGGAAGAATATTAGTTGATCGACTCTTCAGTTTAGGAACAATGGAAAAAGCCCTAAGAGCTATTTGGGGACATCTAGAAGATTTCAGAATTTTAGATCATGGTATAACACATTCCAAATATTTTTTGCTAATGAGGTAGATGTACTGAGGCTGGAAAGGGGAGCCCCATGGTTATTTAAGAACGAAGTATGGTTTAAATTTTGAATAAATATTATATTATGGTTTTAGAGTTATTGTGATTATGACCCCCTTTTGATTATGAAGTATAATGTTAGAGTTACCAAGTTTATGAAAAGATGTTAGCTCGATAAATGAGATTTTAGAAATTCAGTTTTTATAATACTTAGAAGTATGGAATTCAGTATGATTCGGAGCAATTAACAGATACATATTCTGTGGGCTCGAAATTGAAATGCCTGTAAGCGAGTGATCCTTTGGGCTTGATTTCACAAGCATAGTTATGTTAAAGTCAGATTGTTAGAATTTCATGAATCTAGAGCTTTTAGAGTTTCAAGAGTTTTCATATTTAAATGATTTTATATATATCCAAAGATTTTGTGATTTCAAGAGTAGAGTAATTACATTATAGAGTTTTAAAACTAGAGAAGAGCCTAGAATAGAGTTTTAGAGAAATAATTAGTTTTTATGATTTAGAGACTAGATGGTAGCTATAGAGAAACAAACAGTGAGTTAACGGCTGAGAAAAATGATCGCAATCTCACATAGTAGATATTGAACCTAATTAAGTGTCCGATTTGGATCCTTGAGGGATGTTAGAGATCAGATTAAGTGTCCAATTCAGATGCTTGAGGGATCTTAGAGATCTCTGCATAACTAGAGATCCATAATTCTATATTAGTGTACTGTTATTATGTTTTCAAGAATTGTTGATGTTTTTCAGAGGATATTTGATTTAAGAGTTATTATATATATGTATGGAAAATGATTTCTCATTTGAGTAATAATTTAGAGATGTTTTTCTATGAATTTATAAATACAGAGATATCTTTTCTATATAGCTATGCGTATGAACATCGAATGGTTTATGATTGCAGCATATATTGTATATTCCTTGGTCGTCCCATATGGGTGATGGGTGAAAGCTCATTCACTGAATCCGTTGACTCACTCTTCTCCCCCCTCTCATAGTTGCAAGTACATGTGTAGTTTTAGCCCAATTTGGTAGAAGCAGATCTTCCTAATAGTGAGGCTTATCTTGGTGTAAGGCTTAGTATAGGTTCATGTTAGTATTAGAATGCTCCATTAGATGTGCAGACAAGATCCTAGCCATGCATATATTTAGATATATTATAGCATTTTCAGAGATTAAGTATGTAATTGAAATTTAAACTATGGTTAGGGATTTATGTGAAGAACTAGAGTGTATTTGTAATTTAGTTTTCAACTGTCAAGATTTTAAGGTTTAAGTAATTCTATGTGCTAAAACAGTTATGATTTCTAGATCAGCGGATTTGATTAAGATGTTTTCAAAGCTTGACTTATCAAATACTTTTAGTTTATGAAATTAAATATTATGTTTTAACTAGGGAAAATAGTAATATTTCAAAGAAATCATATTTTATGTATTATATTATGATAAATTAAGCATTTAGATAGACTCAGAGATCACAAAGCTTACGTGGGGATAAGATTCCTCACATGCTAGTCACGTTTCCAAGTCAAGTTATGACAAAGTAGTATCAGAGCCATAGGTTTTCCTGCATTATACTAGAGCAATTGTCTAGAAATAGCATGGCATTTATGTAAACAGAACTGCAATCATTTGCATTGATGCAATGTTATTTGAGGCCTTGAGGAATAGCCAGCCATGTCTAGGTTCAATAAGAGTTTTTGTCATTTCTTGGAACTCTTGATCTAGCCTCCTATTTTCATCCCTTTTTTTCGAGTGAGCTACACCACCTGATAACCGTCACCACCATAATAGCACCGCATCAATTTGTACCAGTTGCATGAGACACCTCAAGCAAGCCATTTTGAACCCGCCAGAGATAATCAGTGAGCGTATACAAGCTGGAATGCATCAAAGGGAGCACAAGCAGGAATGATTAGCTTAGACAGAGGTCAACTGCTGGTACTGTTGGCCAAGGCCACCCTTCTCAATGCCCTCCTCGACGTGTCCCATTATTGTAAACAAAAAGGTCAAGGTAGCAGCCAGCTAAATGGCAACGTTCAGTGTGGACAAATTGGTCACACACAGTTTGTCAAATAGGCGGAAAGTGCCATAGAGGTTAGTGCCTATGGGGGCACACTCGCATACTACAAATGCGGTTAGAGAGAATGCAAAAAGGTTTATTGCCCATTACCCCAGAGAATTACAAGTCAGAGAGTAGAGAAACTCAATACCCTAGAAGAAGAAAGTTCACATAAAAGTGACCTAGAGTTAGAGGGTAGGATCCCAAGGAGTCATGCATATAAGCATACTGTAGGATTGATGTTTTATTTTTTTTTTCTTTATGTGTGTGTGTGAAATTATTTGAAGCAATCTTGTACGTCGTGAACATCTTGCATGTTGTGTTAAAAAAATGTATTATTGTTGCATAATTGATGTTGGAACTTGTGCCATTGCATGACGAGAGTATGGTATGCATGCCCAGTATGTAAACAACATGACATGAATTGCTAGGCTAGTTTTGGACATTTATTGGATCATTGTGCATATTTGTTACATCTGATTTCTTCTATAGCTACTTGTTTCTTTTCTAATCAAATGCATAAGTGAAGCATTGCAAGTAATAAATGTTTTCCTGCTCATGACTAGAATTTAAAGGAATAATTCATTAGGAGCTTTGATCAAAACATGAGTAATGGACCTTGTCATAATGTTTGAAAAATATTTTAAGTGCAAGATAGAAGATTCTCTATGCTTAATGTTTGCAATAAGGAGTGCTATTGAATTAGAATCATAATTCTATTATGCTATGTTGCCATGACTTGCCTTAAGATGAAATAATTGCACAAGTTGTGCTTCATGATAGAATGTTTTCTCTCTAATTAGTGTGTGTAAAGTGTTATTTAAAGTTAATTGTATGCTTATGTAATGCCTTTACTTGGGTTAGCGTTGCACAAACATGATCAAAATAGCTTAAAAAGGATAGTTTTAAATCATGAATGTAGACAATTTGCATAATGAAGTTGAGGAATTCGTATGTGAATGATGCATGTTTTCCCCTCCCCTGTCCTATGCATATAAATTGGATGAGAGAGACTTAGATTGAAATTTATTCAATTTAAATTGCAGCTTGATAACAAATCATGAGAAGTTAGTGGATTTAATAAAGGGATAAAAGGCAAGTTGTTTGCCTGAATGGCATGAACTTGTACGATGTATGAGCATGATTTGATGTTTTGAAGCATGTGTTTATCTTGGGATAAGGATTTGGAAGTTCTGAGACAATGAGAATGGTTCATGGGAATCGGTAGCGCATGTCATCTTGATAGGATGTTTCAGATATCTTAAAGCAAGTCATGTTGTCTTTGGTTGATAGGTGTGATGCGTGAGATGTGTGATGTTTGTATATGCTGGAGGTATGGACACTTGGTTGCTTAACAACCTTGAATTGTTGAATGTGATAATTAAGGATTAGACGTATGAATGTCATGTGTGTTTTTGCATTTTTCTATGTGAACAGATAGAGTAGTTTGATTTCCATGCATGACACACGCATAGAGAGGTAGAAAGTTCAAGAATCGAGAATTGAGAGTCCCCATAGTATCAGCAGATATCAGACATAAGAGAAAGAGAACAAAAGCAAGGACACAAGTGACGTCTAGCCCCTATCTTTGAGAGCCCATGTGCACATGAGGTGGCGGAGCATAGATGCTCATCTAGGACTTGCACTAAGGAAAAGGTTGCCCTTGGAAGTGGAGCCGCCCAAATGTGACAATTGGCATCCTTGGTCAGAGTAAAGGAGCAATGGCCCTTTGGATGGCACTGTCTCCCAGAGTATTAGGTAATATAGCTAGAGTATCATGTCAGAGTGTTTTGAGCATTCAGGCCCATTCTTGAAACCCCAAGTAGGTTAAGTATTCCAACTCCTTGAACATTCAGTTATCTCAGTTTAAATTTGGGGACAAAATCTATTTTAAAGGAGGAAGTATGTGATACCCGAGGTACACGTGTTAATAGATTTTTTTTCCATACAACCTCAGGATCTCTCCAGACCCACCCTTGTTGCCAAATCCTGAATTTCACTAAGTTTGGATCCTACATCTCCTTGGAGGGCTATATGATAGAGCCACATTTTTTAGATCAAAAGTCTCAGTAATTATTCTCCAAAGGAAAATAAGTTAAAGAATGATTTTTTAATGAATTTTATGAAACCTACAGGCATTTCATTTTTAGCCCACAAGTTTAGAAAATGATGAAGATTCTCGAATTTAAACTAAAACTCAAAATTTTGATTTTGATTAATTCGAATTTTGATTGTTTTGATATTTTATTTGAATATAAATAAGGGGTATTTCCTTATTTACATTTATGTTTTAAAGTTAATGGCATTAACTTCAAATTAAGAAATATAAATGAGTGAGTATTAAGACAACCTAGTTGCCAGATTGATCCAAAGGTGCTAAACTAGAGTTTACTGTCATCGCTATAGCGGTCACAATGTGGGTTTTGGGGATGTTTTGTGGTCTAAGGACCACTATAGTAGTCGTAAGTGAGGTACTAAAGTGAAGCTTGACCACTATAGTAGTGTCAGTGGATAAACAATGCCAAACGATGTTGTTTCACGTAAGTGATCCCCCACCCCAATTTATATCCCTAAACTTGGGATTTTTCTCCCAAATCTAAAGCCATTCTCCTTCCTAACCCTTCTCAATATCTTCCAATTAATCCCATTCAAATCCTTCTCCTTCCAAGCTTCAAGGTAAGAGATCTATGCTAGTTTATGCTTCCCTTCTCTTTGTTCTTCAATGTTCTTGAAGTTAGGGTGTCGTTGTTCTCCAATGTTGTCAAGTGGGGGTGCTTCCCCAATATTGTTAGAATTAGATTAGACTTGTCTTGAGATTAATCGGGAGTCTATGTTGCTCTATAGCAGTTGTTGGCGTCATTTCAAGCCCCCAAGGTCAAGTTGGTGGTGCCTACATATTCTTGGTCGCAAATGGTGAGTGGATTCAAACTCATGGCCTTATCTTTAGTCATTATAAATATGTTTTATGCATGATGATTTTGAAATATGAAATTAGAAATGAAAATATGATATAAATAAGATTTTACAGGTTATGACAAACTAGCAATAAATATGGTTTTTATTATAGCATGAAAGAAATGTGATTTAGAATACCATGGGACCATAGTTGATATATTGTATGCTATGAGAATTCCTTACTTGTTCAAGAAAGGATTTGTTGAGAAGTTTTGTACTGTGGCAAGTTTGCTATTTTCATTAAACATGTTTTATGATTTTATGATATTATTATGTTTTCAAGACTTCAAATTTCAGAAAGCTTTTACAATATCAAGTTGAGTTATTATGGAAATATATAGAGCAAAGTATGATTTAGCTTTTGAATAAATATGTTATTATGGTTTTAGAGTTATTGTGATTATGACCCCTTTTGGTTATGAAGTATAATATTAGAGTTACCATGTTTATGAAAAGATGCTAGCTTGAGAAATGAGATTTTAGAAATTCAGTTTTTATGGTACTCGGAAGTATGGAATTCAGTATAATTCATAACAACTGTCAGACACATATTTTGTGGGCTTGAAATCGGAATGCCTGGAAGTAGGTGGTCCCTTGGACCTGATTTCACAATCACAGTTATACAAAGTCAAATTGTTAGAGTTATATGAGTCTAGAGCTTTTAGAGTTTCAAGAGTTTTCATATTTAAATGATTTTATATATATCTAAGATTTTGTGATTTCAAGAGTAAAGTAATTACATGATAAAGTTTTAAACCCAGAGAAGATCCTAGAACAAAGTTTTAGAGAAATAATTAGTTTTTATGATTTAGAGACTAGACAGTAGCTATAGAGAAACAAACAATGTGTTAACGATTAGGAAAAATAATCGTTAACCTTGGTACCAGGTTGTCCTTAAGGGCAATCTCACATAGTAGAGATGAGACCTAGTTAGGTGTCCAATTTGGATCCTTAAGGGATCCTAGATATCAGAAAATTTGCTATGCCATTGTTGACATGCATAGCTAGAGAATGCATTGTTATGCAATGCATGACTAGATATCTATGTTTCTCTATTAGAGTACAATTATTATGTTTTTAGGAATTGTCAATGCTTTTAAGAAGGTATTTAATTTAAGAGTTATTATGTATATGTATAAAAAATGATTTCTCGTTAAAGTAAGAATTTAGAGATGTTTTTCTATGAATTTATAAGTACAGAGACATCTCATGAACTGAAAAAGTGGTTGAGATAGTTGCTATCCTTTAAGCTTGTAGACACCTTAGTCAGTGAAATTTTCAGATGTACCTGCAAGGGAAATTTGATTTTGATACTCAACTTTCTTGAGTCTATTCTGGTTAGTTGCTTAGAGAGAATTTTCCCATCCTCTCAACAAAATTCTTTTTCAAGAATCACTTGTCAGAGAAGTATCCCTTCTTGGTAAAGAATGAAAGAGAGTATGATGATAATCCTTAGATAAGGTTGCATTTCTTTAATTTTCCAATTTTCTCTTCATTTCTCAACCTTGTTATTCCAAACAAAGGTCTTTGACTTCTAAGCATAAGTTTAAGATTTTAAGACCTTTTCTCATGAGCGTTGACGTAGATTTTAGACATCATGAAGTTTCTTCAAAATCATAATTAACTTTCTGGGATTTTTCTACTATAGAACTGAAACTTTAGTTTATAATGCTTAGAGTTTGATGATAGAAATAGTAGATTTCTTATGATTTTTATAATCAAGCTTAAGCTGTTTAATTTTGAGAAATATTGAGAAGTAAGATATGCAAGTTATATGGCAGCTCAATAAACAATACAAGAAATAAAAGAATTGATAGAGAAGCTTTGGATACTCTAACCTTGTATTTCTTTGTCAAATCACTGATATGTCATGAACTTTATATTTTCTACATCTTTGCACTTATCATGACTTACTAACCACTTCCTTTGTTAGATTTTTCTTTCTTAGAAAAAGTATCAACAACTTCTATTACTTTAACTTTTTACTGCTTCTGATCTGAAGACTTTTAGGATTGAAGGCTTTCTCCTTTCTGTGGGATTATCATTCATTTCAGGAAGCATGACTTCTTTAGTATGTCCTTGTGAGCAGAACGTTGACTTGGGGTTTTGCTGAACTTTAGCTTTGATCTTCTTTGTCAACATGCTTCATTTAGATTCCATATATTGTAGAGATTTCCTTGTCATATCCTGAAAGCTCATTAGGAGTAGATAGTCAGTTTCATGAGTGATATTCTGTTATGGATGATTTGTGCCATTCTGTCCCTTTGATCTTAGTCCTCTACAATCATTGGATTGCTCAACCCCTCAGAAGCCTGGCTCTGATACCACTTGTAGATAAAAGAGTGCACGAGAAGAGGGGGTTGAATCATGCTTTTGTTCTTTCTTCAAATCTGAAACATTTAATGGAAATACTATCAAGTATTAAGCTTGAAGTGCAGTAGAATCATGGTTAGTTGTTTCAGAAAGTAGATATCTGAAGCCTTTTATTAATAACGCACCTTTAATAGTACTTCAGCGGTTATTAAATTAAAGCACATAACATAAAAATAAGAAATCAGGGAAAAGAGAGGTGACACAAATATTTTTATACTGGATCGGCCAAACCTGCCTACATCCAGTACTCAACATATGTTGAGATTCCACTAACAACAATTTTCTCAACCTAAGAAAGTAAACTGGATAGTCTTTACATTAGCCTTCCCAACATAGTGAATAATAGACAACCCCTACTATCACAAATCGAGTAGTTCTGTAGTAGTCTCTCCAAGCTGAACCGAGTAGTCTTGAACCAGTCTCTCCAACCGAGTAGTCTGGAACCAGCCTCTCCAAACTGAACCGTGACTAGTAGACAACCCCTACTGCCACGTTGTAAGTAGTTCTTCCCAGCCTCTCCAAGCTGAACCATGATGACTAGAATAAGTTGTAAGTAGTTATTACACAACTTCTTCAAGCTGGACCGAAATGAGTAGAATGTCTCTGCCATGAGTTGCAAGTAGTTTTACCTTAGCCTCGTCAAGCTATATCTCACTCTGATCATTACTAAATCAAGGTTACAAAGGCTATGTATTTGGGTTGCCACTCAAACTAAACTACACTCAAGTTTCCTTACAAATATTCAATAAAACAGATATAGGAAACAAGAACGACTTCTTTCTAACATCTCTTCCCAAGAAGAGTATATAAATCATTACAAAATATAGAAAGAAGATTTTACACTTCAAGGAAACTGATTACATATTATGATGAATATCACAAGAAATGTAGAGAGATTTTTTCAGAGTTTCCACTCTAATGTCTTCAACTCTCTTATCAGCTTGTATGCATAGCATCTCCATTTATAATGGTCTTTCTTCATGACCGTTGCCCTTGATCAAATCTCCAAGTGACACATATAGATCATTTGTTGTTTTTTGGAACATTAGTCTAGCAAAGTAGGCTACTAGACTTGTCACATTGGTTACCGAAGCCATTGTATTGTAGATGTTTCTAATGTCCTTCTTTCTTTTTACTTTATGATCGTGGTTTCTAAACTCCTCCTTCGAGATTTGAAATTTGAATTTCAAATTCCCTCCATTTCCTGTAGCGTTTAGTCCTCTACAGTTAAGTGAGCTTTCTAACATTTGTAAGCAGTTCCTTAATCATTCTTTGCTCTTCTAGTCTTTAATCTTTGGCTTTTTAATGATGAATGATTTGAGATTATGATGATTGCCGATTGAGTAACATGTTACTTTTAGAGTTTTCGTGATTTCCTCATTCTTCAGTATACTTTCTTATCGTTCCGTGTTACTTTCTGAAAACCCTTTCATTGGTTTCTTGTTCCTGTATTGATTCGCTTCATTCCTTAATGCATGTAAGCGTTCTTTACATGATATAATATCCACTTCATTTAAGCTCATTCTCTTTCCATTAGATAAAATATGTTTGCATATGCAAAATGATAATTATTCTCGCTCAAGTCTGTGTACTGCACTTCAAAAATACTTGTTAAGCTAAGTCAAGAAACTCAAGGCAGCCATTAGTCATTCTTCAAAATATTTTCTTTAAATTGGCTTTGTTTTCATTCAAAACAATAAAGCTCATACTTTTCTGAAGGGTTTTGGAGCTTACATATTTAAATTTCAAGAAAGGTGGTGTGACATCCAGGAGGTGAGACACATTGTGGAACAAACATAGGCCATGGATGTGGTGGATTCACCTATGTTTTAGTTATTTCAAAAACTTAAACAATATAGGCATGAGTTGGTTAAATGGCAACAAAGAAGTTCCACTAATGATAGAATCAAAGAATTAAAAGAGCAATTGTCAATACTAAAAGAAGGAATGATTGAACAAGCATGGGTAAAAATCAGGAAGTCAAAAGAAGAATTGACAGAAGCCTATCATCATGAAGAAAGATTTTGGATGGAGAAGTCTAGGATTCAATGGCTCAAGTGGGGCGATCAAAACACAAAATTTTTCCACTCTAAATTCCATGCTCGTAATAGGCCGAATAAAATATGGAAATTGGAAGGTGGTAGAGGAAGGTGGTGTGTAGAACCAAATAGCATTAGTGAGAAGGCCAAGGAATACTTTGAGCACCTATTCACTACTAGTGACCCACAAAACCCAACTGCATTATTGGCTGGTCTAGGGAGGAAGGCTTCTAACTCAATGAACATGAATCTTCTCCGCCCAATGAAAAACAAGGAAGTTAAACAAGCTACTTTTTCCATAAATCCCTTTGGAGCACCAGGAGATGATGGTTTCACAGCAATGTTTCTCCAATTCTACTAGGAAGTGATTAAAAATTATGTTAGTAAAATAATTAGAAGCTTCTTTTTTGGTAGCAGAATGTTGAAGAGTTTCAACCACACCCACATATGCTTAATCCCAAAAATCAAGAATGCTACATCCATGATCGAGGTGAGGCTAATTAGTCTGTGTATTGTTTTTTACAAGATTATTTCAAAGATCCTTTTTCATAGAATGTAAAGATTCATGAATAGACTGATAAGTGCCAACCAGAGTGCATTTAAAAAAGGAATATTAATAAGTGGCAATATTCTTGTGTCTCATGGGTGCATGCATTTCCTTAAAAATAAAAGAGTCAATAATAATTTTGATATGGCCCTGAAATTAGACATGAGCAAGATAGAGTGGAGTGGAGTTATGTGTGGTTCATCATGGAAAAACTAGGATTTTGCAGGAAATGGATTGACTGGATGAAGGAATTGTGTCTCTACTGTATCATTTTCTATGGATGTGATAGGTCAACCTATTGGTTTCTTTAAACCAAATAAATGCCTCCGTCAAGGAGACCCTCTATCCCCATACCTATTCCACTTTCGTGTTGAAGGATTATCCTATATGCTTTATAACTTAGAACAAAAAAAATAAGGAGCATGGATTGAAAATAAACAGCAGATGCCCCCCAATCAGTAACTTATTATTTGCCAATGATTCAACTTTATCCAACAAAGCTACTAAAGAAGATTGTGAGAATCTCATGGAAGTTCTAAACCACTATGGAAAAAATAAGTGGTTAGATTTTCAATCTCAACAAGTCTTCAATGTTCTTTAGCAGCAATTTTCCTTAGCAAGTCAGAACTAAGCTAGCCAATTTGCTCCAAATTCGACACATTGGCTCACAAAACAAATACCTCGGTCTCTTTGTACTGATTCAAAAAACAAAGGAAAGATTTTAGCTCATTAAAGGAGAAGGTAAATAAAAAAACTCAACCACTAGAAAAGATCACTCTTCTTAACTAGTGGAAGGGAAATCCTTATTAGAGCAATGGGCTTAGCAATCCCTATCTATCCTCTAAGTTGTTGAAACTCCCGAACACTCTCCTAGATGAACTTCACAAAATGATGATTAATTTTTGGTGGGAACAAAACCAGAATGAAAGGAAAATGGCTTGGGTTGGCTGGAAAAAAATTTGCAAAACCAAATCAAAAGGAGGTCTTAGGTTTAAAGACTTCAAGGCCTTCAATCTAGCTATGTTAGGCAAGCAATGTTGGAGAATACTCACTAAGGAACACTCACTCTTGTATAAAGTGTTCAAGAGTATGTATTTCAAGTATGACTCTTTGTTGAATGCTACCGTGGGACATAACCCATCATGGGCTTGGAGGAGTATACTTGAAAGCAAAAAAGTGATAGAAAAAGGAGTTATTTGGCAAGTTGGAAAGGGAAAAAAAATTCATGTACGCTTAGATCCATGGGTACAAAGAATTTACCTTTTTCGCTCCTACAAAATGCATGCCCTAACAATAATATTCAGCTGGTGAGTTAACTCATTACAAATGATGAGTCATGGAATGAAGGCATAATTAACGCAAGCTTTGAACCTGAAATAGCGGAGATTATTCTTCAGATTGTGCTAACAAAAAAAGAAGACAAACTCATTTGGAAGCCAAAACAAAAAAGGCATTTACACGATGGAATCAGGGTATAGAATAGCTTTCAATTTCTTCCATCCTCTGGTTGAATCCCTTCCTCCATACTACATGAACAAGGAATTGTGGAAGACGATCTAAGGACTTAAAGCTCGAACTAAAATCAAAACTTTAGTGTAGAAGCTAGCACATGAGGTGGTTCTTGTGAAATGAAGGCTCCATTCCAGAATCTCACACATAGATCCACTCTGTCCATGGTGTTTAGTAGAGCCAGAACCAATGCTTCACTGCTTTGTATCATCCTTTACTCTGCGGATGTATGGGTAATTAAGAGTAGGGTTCCCTGACTTGAATGTCCAATCCTCTCATACTTTTTTTTTTTGGGAAATGGTGGCTTGATATGATAGCAGAGACCAAATTAAAAACTCACAGATGAATCATAAATCCCCAAATCTAATGGCTTGCATCCTATGGAGAATCTAGCTAGCTCGCAATGGACTGGTGTTTGAAGGGAAGCACTTATATACTCAATTCATACTCTTTACAACAATGACTCTAGAAGCACTACCAGAGAAAAGGGTATTTAGCGGTGGTTTTTTTTTTGGATTTCTGGCTGTTTTAAACCGCCACAAAAACATTTACTGGTGATTTGAAAAAGCTCCGAGGATAACGGCATCCTTAAACCATTTAGTGACAGTTTGGAGCAACCACTGGAACGACTGCCACCAAAATAAGTTTCTCAGTGGTTGTCACGAACCGCCGCAAAACCTTTTTGAGGGTTGGGGCTTAAGTTAATTTAGGGGAAGTTTTCTTAATATAGTGATGATTACAAACTGTTGTGAAATGTGTGGTTGGCACCACATTATTATATTTAGTGGCGATTTTAAACCGCCGCAAATCCCAATTACTGGTGGTTTTAAACTGCCGCAAAGAAAACTTAGTGCACATTTATTTCTGCTTTTTAGTAGCGGTTTCAAACCACTGCAAAAAGGCCCACTATTAATCACTCTTTTTTTTTAGCACTTTTCAATATTTTATTTTGAAGCATAGAACTCAAAAACACTAATTGATATCTTGTACAACACAAGCAATCAACAATCATGAACAAAAACAAAACTACCATAGAAATTCTTAAACTTTAAATAAAGAATGCGTGTATCAAATGTCATAACATAATATTAAACAATAGTTAAACAGATCCAATTGTCTCAAATAAGTGAAAGGTTAAAAAGCATAACAACAAAAAAAAATGTCTCAAGTCAAAGTTGCTATGATGCATTCATTTTCAACTTCAGTTGGAATGATTATCATGGTGTTGAGCATCATGACTAGCTGAGGAAGACAATTTTATATTTGGTGAAATTGGTCCACTCCCTTCATATAGGGCCTAAAATTATGAATAAAAGATAAATTGTAACAATGTTTTCACTACTGTCGTGTACACAATTTTATACAACACAAAATACCACAAGCAATCTAATTAATTTTAAAATTTCTAATATACGTACCATCACAATAATCAAAGCAGCCAATTCCTTTTCTTCTAGCACCTATAGGAAGCAGACCAACTTCAACTTAACACACAATTAAAGCCAGTAAATGTATTTTTTTCAATTACAATAAAGTAAATGGAGGAATATGGCAAGCCTTAGTCCTAAGGAAATCATCTACACTGGCACCAGTAGTTAGTGGATGATGCTAGCAGAAGAAAAAACTTTGACAAGTTTCTTTTCCAAGGATCAAATGGTTTTTGTATCTAAGATCATCAATTGATGCTGCACTAGATACTATCCATGGACTATATGAGACCAGTGTCTTAGGAAAAAGACCACCATTTCCAGTAGCCTGTGCAACAAATACACCAGTTTTCACAGCTCCAAGAAGTGTAGCATCAAAAGGGTTCAAATGTAAAAGGTTGCAAAATTAATCTATTTAACATTCGGAACATGATAGCAACAAAACCGGAACATTGTGGCCACATTCTCTCATGACATTTAGATATTTTCCAATAGTCAAAATTGTCCCAGCAATATTTGCAAGAAAACTAGGAATTCCATCTTTAAGGCTGTAACATTATCGCTAATACTTAGCATCATAATCTTGAGTAAGACTCTTCTATAGAGAATTCAAAACTAAGACGACCATGTTATATATATATATATATATATATATATATATATATATATATATATATATATATATATATCCACTCTTAAATCTAGTCTCATGAAGTATGACAAATTCATATCAAAATTGAAAAATGAGCATCAAACTTGCTGGTAAGAAGCGCGAATTAAGCTTGCATTACTAGAGTTTATTTTAGCTTTTTATTTCTATGATAGTTCTTATAATATTATATGTATTGCCTTTTTATTACCTAATCTCTTTATATCTTAGTTCGAGATACGATATAAAGTCATGAAGCAAAATTTTTCACTTAGCTCATAAGATACAAATCTCCTTAATGTTTTAGACATTCTTATTTTCAGAGCATGTTTGTTTGAGGGGTGAAATTGAAAGAATTTTTCTACGAATAAGTTTTGTATATAACTTCACCTATGTGCAAAATTTTCAGACTTATCCATAAAAACCTTTCTTACATTTTTTTTTCTAAACTAAACACACCATCAATGGTAAAAACAAACTGAAAAAATTTAGTTTAAACTACACAAGCCATCAAGGTACACCTCAACATATTGAAATAGCCACTCTAGTTGTATTTGCCTGTCATTATCATCAATTTAATGCTACGCAAATTAATAGCCAGTGTTAGGTACTTCAATCAATTTTGGGCATGTGTTGAGATTTCATTGTTTTGTTATTATTTAATAAATAAATTTATTGTGGTCATTGTTTTTTTTTTCCTCCAGATCCTTCCTTTATCTTGCACTTTTTCATAATTTTCTAGTAGGCCATAGCCTTTGTCTAGATATAACAAAAGCCATAGTGGAGAGAATTAGGTGCTTGAGAAACTTATTGATGAAACTAAAGAGAATAGTTTTTAAACATATCCAAGGCAGTGTCAATTAGAATCATCAAAAAAGTAAGGAAACCTTAACATAAATTTTACCTGGCCCTGCAGTAAGTTAAGAACAGCAGATCCAGAAAAATTATTTAATGAAGCCTTCTGTATCACACTGGATAATGCCTGCATTGACCCCATCATGGGCTGAAACACAATCAAAAGTACCATCAGCTAGCATTTGACAAATATTTACATCTACTCAACATTCAAGACCAATCCACACCTAACAATAGAACCACAATCTTTGTAGGGAAAGTCTCCCAAGCCAAAATCGGTGTTCAAGCTATGCCATCATGGCCTAGTAATCCTACAAAGAAATTCCCATAATGTTAAAAGTAGCTTCTTTTTCATAATGTATATTTTAATCAAAATGTTATGATCTATATAGAACTCCAAGAGAGAAAACATCAATTTTGTTTCTCTGTAACACTTGTTAGTGTCTAGTACGATCATCACATGTTAGCATGCTCATCATGGTCAACAACAAGTCCAACAATCACAAAACTCTAGATAAAAGAAACTAAAAAGGTTATAATCATTCTTAGCCTACCATTTTCCATCAAGATTCAAGAAACCTGAAAACTAAAAAATATAAAGAACATGAAAAGGTTTTACCACCAAAGCAAACAAAATTTTTCCGAAACCAAAAATCATGAAAATGTTTTTCTGATTGGATGCTTAGAGAAATGCAATACAAGATCACATAAAAGTGCAAATAAAATAAAATAGAGATCTCTCAGGAAGGAATGAAGATTCATCAACATTCACCAAAAAAAAAAAAAAAAACACAAAACAGAGAAAGGAAAAATGCTCTCACATCTGAACCTACAATTTAGCTATAGCCAATAGAAATGCAAAGAGCAAAGCAATGACAGTGTATTCCTCATCAAACAGTGTATAGCCTATTGCTAAAGGATAGAAACCCAAATTGTTGATAGTTTCTAGACATCATAAATGGCTAACAATGCTTTTACATGAAGTAGTACCTTCAAATTGCTAGGATAAAATAACGAGAAAAAAAGGTGAGAACAATTTCTTGATGAAATAATGGAGAAATTGGTTACTACTTCTGAGATGAAACAATATCCCTAGTTTAACATTGAAGACAACACCTCATAACATAGTTTTTTGATTGTGAGTGGTTTAATCTTAATAATAAAATTTTGATTTATTCAAACAAAGCCAAACAATATGAAAATAAGAGAATTAAACATTTTGGAGTCAAAATAGGTTAACTATTTATTTCCCCTATTAGTAAATCCTTTAGCATTTTTATTCTATAGCTATGGGCACTAGCTTTCCTTATTTCTCTTATCAAAAAAGAATATTCAAATTTGCTATCAATCATGTCAATTTCATACTCCTTTTGTAAAGAAAGCACCAATGTAACCTAGATCAAACTCATAATGAAACCTCGAATTTGAAGCAAACCCACCAACTAGAATACCAAATGGAACTCATTTTGCAGTTCAAAATCCATGGTGCACAAACTTTGCAATGAAAAAATTACTCTAGAGTCAACAAGAGCCTAGCATCATTGGCCCCAATACTTTATAATTCCACACCCACTAACACAAAATAACAAGAAACAATAAGACTACAAGAGTGGTTTAAAGTAAGTGAAAACAAACATGGGAATTCTTTAGTGGACAGTAAACATTGAGAATTTCAAGAAGTCGGAGATACAGCAAATGAAATCCAAGTACAAAAATGCCCCAAAAGCAAACACCATATTCTGGCTACAAAGTACAAACATTCTTCCACGATGAGTAGCATATAACCAACCATACTAATACACTACATCCACTCTATGAACAGTAAAGTTCAACCAGACCCTCATTGAGGCATTTCATCGAACAACTCATGCACAAAATTACAAACCCCAATGCTAGCACAATCAAAATCAAATAGGAAGTAGAGTATGATGACTCTACCGGTAAAAGAAGATGAGATAAGATGTAGATGAAAATTGACACCAGCTCTTGAATAAAAGCTTGCTCTTGGCCAGTAGACGCTTCTTGGTTCATTGGTTCATCCTAGTGCCAAAAATTAAAAAGAAAAAAATGAGTTTTTTTATAAAAAAGAAAACAAGCCCTTTTAATCAAATGGAAGAAAGGATCATCGAATAAAAAGCGCTAGATGAACAAACATTTTGATTAATGAAAGAGAAAGAGGAAAATGAATGGAGTTGTTGAGAGGTAGGACCTTGACAGTGAAACTGAAGATCGATGAGGGAGTGGAAAGCAACGGTGGTTTCGATGATGGGGGATTTGGGAAGCGACAGCCAGAGGCACAGACGAAGGAAAAAGCATGTCGTTGTTTATCGATCGCGTCACTGTCGCAGACGAAGGAGGAAGAGCAAAAGCTATGTCGCTATTGTAGTCGTCATCGAGGAAGCACTGCTGCTAAGGTTTCTTACCCACTTTACACCGAGAGAGAAAGGGAAAACTATGAGAGAGGGAAAACTAAGGTGTCTAAAAAGTGAGAAAAGAAAGATGAGCGAAAATGAGAGTCTGTTTTAGGTTTTTGTTTAAATTTTTCACTTTTTTTCATTTAGCGGTGGTTTGAGCATATTAGAACCGCCACCATTCACAAACCGCCTCAATTACAAAAGTAACTGCTGCTAAATAATTCAATTTGCAGTGGCCACCATAAACCGCAGCAAAACACACAATATAGCTACGGTTCAATGAACTGCCACTAAAAAACCGCTGCTAAGCAGCACTTTTCTAGTAGTGAAGATGACGTTAGAAGGCTAAGTCGATCTTTCTCTCCCCCCTCTTAAGAATTTTCATTGTAATGGCTTAATACCTACTTTTAGGAAATACCCATCTTTCTAGTGCGGTTGTCTAATGGACCTTAATAACATTGTCATTTTCATTTTAATAAATGAATATCATTTATCTTTCGAAAGAAAAAAAAAAAGAATTTTAGATACATACTTATTTATATTTTTTTTTTGTTCCATCAGAAAGAAAAGACAAACAAAGAACTAAACTCTAAAATGCACCATCCCCACTAAGTCACTTAAAAGAAACAAAGAAAGCTCAGGGGGAGGAGTTTGCTACACATGATAAACAATTGATCCTAAAGCTCCCTTATTAGCTAACCAATGAACACAACAATTTCCTTCACGAAGAGTATGTTCAATAATTACTTCCCAGTCTTCATTAAGAATTTGTTTGATAGTTGCAATGAGTCCCGCATAGCAATGAAAATCATCCACCCCCTTATTCACTAGATCTACAGCTAATTGAGAATCAGAATGACAAATGAGTCTTCTAATACCCCTCTCTTAAGCCAATAAAAGACCCTGTTTAATAGCCAGAAGCTTCGAAAACAGCACACAATTAGTGGTTCAATGGCCATAGAAACCCACAATCCAGTTGCCACAATCATCTTGAATCAAACCCCCATATCCAGCTCGCATAGGATTACTGTGAAGGCCACCATCTGTATTGAGCTTACACCATCCTACACTAGGCATAGTCCAGCGCACCTCTCGAATGCTTCTACTAATAGAGACATTATCAATTACTGATCTTAAGCATTCCATTAAACTATTTATATTTCTGACAATCACAAATAATTCCCAGGATTCACCCCCAAGTACTTCAGCCAATCTAACTCTCCAAATCCACCAAATAATAGAGAGGAAAAGTGCCCGTTTATCAGACATAGCAAAATCCTCAACCCACCATTTCAAATCATTAAAAAGAAAATTAGGAAGATTGCAAAAGCCAAAGGTTTCCCAAAAAGCAAAGGACTTTTCACAATCGTGCAAACAGTGAAGAATAGTCTCTGCATCCCCCGAGCAACGAGAACACCTCAGAGTATTAGCCAAATGATGACCATGTCGAAAAGCATTAGTAGGCATAGCCTCATGCGAGATTAACCAGAGAAGGAACTTAATTTTTTTTTGGAACTGACAATTTCCAGATCCAGCCCCATCTATACTCAAAATTAGTCCCCAACTCTTAATTAATAAGCCAAGAATAACTAGCTTTAGCAGAATATTTTCCTAACAAATTTCCACTCCAAACCACTGCATCAGCCACAAGCAGTAACTCAGATATATGGAAATTATTAATAGCTAGGCAAACATTTTCCGGAATCATCATAGCCACCATTTCTAAGGGCTAAACACCATTAAAGAAAGCATCCTTGATGCGCAACTCACTATCTTGAATATTAACAAACAGGACAAGATAACAAAGTTTACCTATTGGAAGCCAGTAGTCATACCAAAGTGAGATATCCCAACATCCAATTTTGACTTTGAATTCATCTTGAAGACAATCTCGAGCTTTGATAATGGATTTCCAAATATGAGAGTCATGGGGTTTGGCCATAATCTGAAGGGGAAATTCACCTTGAAGGTAATTGGACCCTAAAATCTAGACCCACAGCTTATCAGGACTATTTAATAAGGCCCAAACAAGTTTCCCTAAGAGAGCAGTGTTGGCTATACGGACTCAACGAATACCCAGCCCTTCACAATTTCTTGGTCTTGAGACCATATCCCAATTAACCATGTTCCAGCCTTTTGTTTTGTTAGGGTTACTTCTCTAGATAAAGTTACGAATTTTTTTATCAATTGTATCACAAATTAATCTAGGAAGCCAAGTATTCTGCATTGTATATAACGGGAGAGAAGAGAGAACTGAATTGGCTAAAGTTACTCTACCTGGCTTGTTAAGAAGCTTGCCTTTCCAGCTAGCAAGATGAGAATTAATTTTTTCAATCACAAAATCAAAATCTCGCTTACAAGGCCTACTATTCGAGATAAGAAAGCCCATATACTTACCCATTGTTGTCGTTTGAGCAATAGAAGTAATCTGCCTAAATTTGGCACCTTTGGCTAAATTAACATTTCGAGAGGCAAGGAATTTGGACTTATCAACATTAACTTTCAGTCCAGAAGTAGCACAAAATCTATTAAGTATCTCTGTGAGTAACCTGACTTGGGAGGACTTGGCCTTATTGAATAAAAGACAATCATCCGCAAAAAAATAGATGAGAAATGTGAGGGCCATCACGTGAGACTTTTATCGGAATCCATGAACCATCCTGAACTTTTTCATTGATAAGCAATCCCAGTTTCACCATACAAAGAATAAACCAGTAGGGAGAAAAGGGGTCCCCTTGGCGCACACCTCTAGTTGGAGCAAAGTTTTCTAGACGATTTCCATTCCAGAGGATTGAAAGAGATGATGTTGTGATGCAATTCATGATTAGGGTGACAATTATATTGGGAAAGCCAAATTCATGGAGTGTAAGACATAAGAAATCCCAATTAAGTCTGTCGTAATGGACAATCTCCTGAGCAATAATCACCTTATCAGAGGTACCCCTTCCCGGAATGAAACTGCTTTGGAGCGGTCTAACTATGTCAGACAAATAAGGGCGAATCCTGTTGACTAATACTTTGGTGATAATTTTAGGCACTACATTACACAGGCTAATGGGTCTCAGCTCCTTGAGGCGAGAGGGAGAATCCACTTTAGGAATAAGGACCACCAGAGTGTTTGTCAGATTAGATTCAATCATTCCTATTTCAAAGGCTTCACTAACAACTCTCCAAACATCATTGCCTACAATGTTCCAATGGGATTTAAAGAAGACCGGTTGGAAACCATCTGGACTAGGTGCTTTATATGAGCCCATTGCCATAAGAGTAGAATGAACTTCTCGTTTAGTGACCGGTCTTATCAAAGCATCAACTGCATTAGGGCTCAACTAAGGAATATTGTTAACTTTCAGACTATTTGTTTGGCAAGGATCATTAAAGCAAAAAAGGTTTTTAAAGAAAGAAAGAGCTTCCCAATGAAGAACATCATTATTATCACACCAAATATTATTAATAAAGAGCCCTGGAACTCTGTTTTTCCTTCGTCTAATAATAGTCTGGGTATGAAAGAAGCGGGTATTATGGTCACCATGTTTAATCCATTTTTCTTTTTATTTTTTATACCAAATGAGCTCTTCACGCTGCCAAATTTGAAAAAGCTCCCTCTTAATTTGTTTTTCCAACTGAACCAAATTAGAAGAGGGCATGATTTCAAGCTCTCTTTGCACACCTCTTAATCTAGCTTCAAGATGTCTTTTCTACTTGAAAACATTACCAAATGTTCTTTTGTTAAAAACCAAGGACTCTTCCTTAACATTTCTAAGTTTCATGCTAATCCCACCATTCACAGCACCCCATGTTGTGCATACCAAGTGATGATAATCATGGTGAGAATTCCAAGCAGCTTGAAATCTAAAGGGTCTATTTGTAGAGTTGAGTGGTGGAGCACCACATCGAAAAGGGAGGGGATTATGATCCGAATGAACACGCTGGAAAGTTTCAATGAAGGCATCAGGAAATAGGGTGCACCATTCACAAGTGGCAAGGCCTTTGTCCAAACGTTTAGAAATATGATGGCCTGTAACTGTATTACAAAACCAAGTAAACTTGTACCCCACACAGCCCAAGTCCACCAATCCACATTCTTCCAACATGGTAGCAAAGCTGAGAGCTCTGGATTGAGAGAAAACTCCACCAACAACCTCAGACGGGACCAATATTTCATTGAAGTCTCCAACTAAGGCCCAAGGGATAGAAATATTTTGACTAATGTCATGCAAATAATTCCAGAAGAGAATGCGAGTAGCAAGATTCAGACTCGCATAGATTGCTATACATGCCCAAGCATTCTGACTTGATGCAATCTTAATAATAATAGCTTGAGGAGAACTATTAATAATAGATATTGAGAAATTTGATGACTGTGCCAGCACCCAAAGGCCACCAGAGTGACCATTAGCTTCCTCAATGGTGATAGGAAAAAAATCCATGAGCATTCCAGAACCTATCAACACGAGCAAATGGAACATGAGTTTCATAAAGAAAACAAAAGTCTGGTTTGTACCTTCACAACAGATCCTTAATTTGGTTCTTTGCGTTCACGTTATTTGCACCCTTGATGTTCCAAGAGAGAATGACAATATCTTGGAATTCAATCATTGTAAAAATAAAATGGAAGATAGCTAAAAGTGGCTTATTATTGCTCCATGCCATTAGTATCATCCCCTTCGAGTTGGGTTTCCCCCACCTCACTATCCATTTTCTCACTAACATCCTTTTCCTTTTCTTCGATGGTATTTTCACTGGCCATGAAGATAAAATTCTGATCAAGGTTTGGTTGCACGTGAGCTGAGCCATGCAAATCATCCTTTAGTTCCCCGATAACATGGCCATCATGTTGTTGGGTTAGCGGAATAGAGTGATCAACTTGATTATTGTGTGGGTTGTGGCGTTCTTGTTGAGTGAGCCCAACATCCTTGCTACTTGATCTTTCATGAGAAGAGAAGGAAGATAGATGAGGTTCATTTCGGGCCCTTTTCTTCTCAACCCAATCATTATGTTTATAACCTGCCACTGGCCTAGGCCCATGTTTACTGCCCTGGTCACGTCCTGCTGCATGAGGCATTGCATGATGAGGATTTGAATCTCTCTTAGGATTACCCTATTTAGGATCTCGTGCCTGATTCTTAGGTGGTGGTTTATGGGATTTTTTTTTCTTTTTAACAATCATCCAATCCCTGTGGAGATTCTCCACAGATTTTTCCTCTCCAATATCCGGAATTGGCAAACTTGATTTGTGATTTCATGCTGCTTCTTGATTCTCCAACTGATCCTGGCTTTCAACCGTTGTCTCTTCCATGGTGGCATTATGCACACCCTCTGTCGAGGTGTGTTCTGGTGTTGATTTGCACAGAACAGCTAGCTTTACTGCAGCTTGCTTACAATCCTTGATGTACTGGCCATAACAGCCACATCCAACACATATGATATGAAGCCCTTCATACTCGACATTATACCATCATCCTCAAGACCCACCTTCCCCACAACCGGTTTAGTAAGGTCCACCTCAACGTAAACCCAAGTAAATTTGCCACAGGAGTAATTTGCAGTATTGGAATCCACTCTGATAGGTCTGCCTACACCAGCAGCCAATACTCTGAGAACACTCACGTCATAGAATGCCATATTAAGATCAGGAAAACGAATCCAGACCAATGTTTTATCTACATGTGCTTTCCCTTATGTAAACTTTTGAGACCATGGTTGCACTGCAAGATAATGGACGAATATCATCCAAGGTCCATTCTCCATGACCTTCATTCTATCTGTCTCCAAATCAGACTTCACCATAAAACAACCATGGCCAATATCAACTAAATCAAACCCACCCACAAGAAGCCATGTAGCCTTAAGTCTTTCTCTCATGATATTAAATCCAATTCTCTTCCCTAGTAGTTTCACTACCAGTGCATCTTGCCATGGAATGTTCAATCGCTCCTTCACCCTCTCATCCAAATAAACCATTGGTTTGAGAGGGTGACCATCAACATGCACCAATCTGGCAAGATTTCTCCTAGCAAATCACGCTCCTCCCCTGGTGGTGGTGGTTGTTTCCCAATGACCTTATCTCTAAACAAGATAGTGAATCCTCTTGACCTTGTGTCGCCTCCATTTGGCGGCTTCGTGGGTGCCGGAATGGCTTTGTCGTTATCTCCCATAGGAAACCCTTGCGTACTCTGCATCAGTTCTACGTTAACTCACTCAATCGCTAAATTTTTGTCCTCGTACTTATTTATATTTTGTTCACTGTTTAATTAGTTAACTATTAAATTGTTTTCAAAATTAATTTATATATTCAATTTACTATAACGTATATTTAATTAATTCTTTTTTTTTCAATGATTGATAACAAATTATCTCTCATTATCATCCCACGCATTGCATGGTTAAACGGGTAATAATTATATATCTAATATTTTTTTATGTAGCAAAATTAATTAAATTTAATGTATAAATTATGAATTTCTCGATTGTTCGAAGATTGTGTGAGCACATGCCCCGAAAAAAATAAGGGACAAAGTGAGATGGTAAAATAAAAGAAAGACATTTTGGTAAAATCCAATAGAAGTCGTTGTTAGTGTGAGTGAAAATAGACAAAAGAGAAGTGGTAATAGTCACTCCAAGAAGGAATGAAGTCTATTTATAATTTTGGGGAAGAGAGGCATTAGAAGATTTGTTTCCAAAATCTACTAAAAGGAGAATGATTTGTTTCCATAACTGGTAAAAAACAAAAAATTTGTTTCCAAAAGAATACAAACGGAAAATCTCGCTAGACTTTTTCAATTATGGATTGGATATTATACCGTCTTTACTGCAAATTGCATGCCACCCTCTCCCATGAAAAACCAGGATCAATGAACCATAATGCCTACAATATAGTCATTCTCTCCAAAATTGAGAAGAAATCATCATAAAATCAGGAAACGGATTAACCATAAGGCCGTATATTCAGCACCCCCTAGCACTATAAAACGCCCTTAATCTCAGCACACTTCTCCCCAAGTTACTGAAGGAGTATATATCAACGACTAACTTAATCATTTTCCTTTGAGTTACCAACAACGCCATGGAGATGAACAAGATTGTTTGTGTTGTCTTCTTGGTTGCCGCCTACGTCAGCGCCGTCATGGCTCACGAACACCATGGCCACCACCACGGCGAGACTCCAACTCATGCTCCCGCTTCCGCTCCCGCACCTAGCAGTAGTGATGCTACTGCTGTTGGTTCACTTGTTGGTGCCTCCCTCCTTTCCTTTGTTGCCTACTACTTGCACTTCTGAGCGTGATACTTAACCATATATGCGTGTGGATTGGAAGAAGGGGGAGTATGGGAAACAAAGATGAGAAGAACTGTTCAACAAGAGGATGAAGAAATTAGATTTCTTTGTCCTTTGGCTTTCACATTAAAGTTTGATATGTATGATTCGATCATATGTACTACTTAATAAAGCCTGGTATTTACCATTAAATGTTGGGTTTTTCACTTGTTGAATTGTATGATGATATCGTTCGCACATTGAATCATTTGAATTCGAGAGAATTTCTTCATTCTACGCTGCGTTCTTAATTTAAGATGAGAAACTCTGCCATTTTATATCATTTTCAAAATAAAATGAAAAAAAAGGGGGAAATTGTAGGAAATGGATCTATCATAAACATGATACTTTTACAGTTTTAAATTGTCATATATAATAAGAGAAATTTAGTAAAAAAATCCTAATTCTACATTGGTGAGCGTTGTAAACAATGAGGAAAGATGGATCATCAAAATTTTCATGCTTCAGGTAGTAGTTGCAATTGAACAAATGCCAAGGCTTGAACACTTGCTTCGGTAATGGAATTCTTGATCTTTTTCTTCTGCGTGTGGAAAACTTTAAATTTGTCTAAAATTCAGAGAATCACTTTGCATTGAATACGGTTATGAGTAATCTCTGCAAGCAATTGCGCCTTTCTGGCTCCTGCTTAAGCAAAACTTGTTGAGTCCAAGGTAGAAGCATTAAATTTCATCCTCGCAGCTTTCATAAAAACAATCATCTGGTCCAATTCGTCTATGCTCTCAAAACATATGCTTTAGACAATTCAACAAACAGATTGGTTAATGGGGAGTCCAAAACCCTTCAGAAAGGTTTTCATTTTAGACTCTTTAGTCCTCTAAACTTTGAGTCTACCAAAATCTTTGTCAACAATTATTGATGTAAAGAGCACGGCCTCGCGGTTAAGACCACTGTTATATTTATATGAACTAAATGTAGGTATACAGGTCAGCTCAATCGACAATAGATCAAACTTTTTTTGACCCAAACAATATATCAAACTTAAATGGGTCAGATCAGGTTCGTGTACAGGCTAAGTGGGCCACAAAGTTCGGGTCCATGGTCACCCTACATAAGCCTGCTGGTTTGCTAGCTACCACTACAATTTTTTATTTCCTTTTTGCATTCAAAATATGATTTCCAAAAAGAATAATGCAAAGGTACTTTTGGCTTTTGCAACAATAATGCTATCAAATTTTGATTTAACCCCTATACAATAAAAATCAAAGAAAATGAAAGCAAGAGAAATTTGAGAACCCAAAAATTAGATATAGCTAGGCTCCACACCTTAATTTACCTACTTAAATAGGTTTTTGAAAAAAATTTAAATCAGCTGACCAAAAAAATATTAAATCTTGTAAAATATACAAGAAAAGAAAATATTGAAATTTAATTAACCCATAGCCTCTAACCTACCAGCAATTACCAAGCTCTTGAATCTTCTTTTTTTTTCGTTTTTGGTTGCAGCTCCTGAATCTTTACCCAACCAAAAAAGAGATAGCTGGAAACGCAAACTGAACCAAGTCTTTGATTCGGCACCTAGTGGCCTAGCAACACTTTTTGGTTGAAAACAAATTTCGACCAAAAGTACAAAACAACATTTTGCGTTTCCCCCATTCATTGATCATTCATTCACCGTCTCTGGTTTCTGTCATCGTACACAACAATGGCCGCCATCATTTCACGAAGGTTAAGGTTAGCCTCTACCCTCCTAAGACCCTCCTCTCATTCTTCTTCTTCTTCAACCAACTTGTTCTTCAATAACCCTCCTCATCAATTCCCAATCGCTTCTCCCTTCTCCCGCCACCATCCCCCATCTTCCTCTCTCACTCTCCCACTCTGCTCCCAATCAACAACAACAACACCCTCAAACCCGTCTCCAACAAAACCCTCCCGTTTCAATCTCGATCACACCTTCTATCCGTTGAATTCCATCACCCCTTTCCTCACCCAACCATCACTGGCAAGACCCAGATTCTTCTCAACCAATGATCCCCCATCATCTGAGAAACCACCCCAGAACCCAAGTCCATACCCGAGCCAAAACCCAGATTTCAAGCACCAGGAGATTGAAGGCCCCACTGTGGAAAGAGACCTCTCATCACTTGCCAACGAGACACGAGAGGTTCTTGAAGTGATGATGAAGAACATATACGGTTTGAGCAAGGTTGTGGCGCTTCTGGGTCTTGTTCAGCTTGGCCTTGGTGCTTGGATCACATACACAGCTGGGTCCTCGCCACTCTCTGAGGTCTCCGTTCAGAGCTTCTTGGCGTTTGCTTTCCCGTTCTCGCTGGCGTTCGTGCTGCGCCAGTCGCTGAAGCCAATGTATTTCTTCAAGAAGATGGAGGAGCAAGGTAGGTTGCAGATCCTAACGCTTACGCTCCAAGTTGCTAAGCAGCTGAATGTTTTCTTTGTGAGGGTTCGTGGGGTTTCCTTGGTTTGTGTTGTTGGCCTGTCGGCTGGGGTGTTGTTTGCTGTTTTCTCAAGATGAGAATCTTGAGGATGACATGATCTGGTGCTGGTGTTCAGAATCACTGACTTTGTTTTGGGGATTTTTATTTCGAGTCTTCAATTTTTATTTTTTTACTTGATGCATAATGATAGAGCAAAGGATGACTTTGGTGCTTGAAATTGCATGATTACCTCACTTTTGACCCCAAAATTATGAAATTCTTCATTTAGTTTAGTTATCGAGATCGCAAAAAGTAATTCAAGACATATACAATTTTATGGATCATGAGGACCTGAAAAAATGAGAAGTTATGGGTACAGCTGTTGAGTTTCTGTTGTTTCATCTACAAAATAAAATTCGTATCTAGTTTGGTTTTACTGGCTTACTGAGGAATTGGACAGGCTTGGTGTATATGTTTTTGATCAGGTAGTTAAGCTTCAGATTTTGTTCTCAAGGAGTATTAGATCAATATGGTGTTCGAATGAATGAACTTGCCAAGTCCAAAATATTTTGTGAGTAATCATTCAAGAAGTTAGATCAATATTCCCGAAGAATTTAATGATTCAATTAGGTTTACAATTTATCTTTAAGCATTAAGGAGGAATGTATGAGCTGGTGTTTGGTATATGGTTTGTATTAGAGCGGTTAGAAGTGTCAAATATTTTTGTGGCAATACGTAGATGAGTTTAAAGAAAGAAAAAATGTTATCTGTACTCACAAGATATGGGACACCATATCAACTCATATCTCATCCACGATTAAATGAGATGTAGACCCTTCTTGAATAACCTCCGCACTCCATCCAATGATGAACAAAATGTGAGTCGACATAATGTTCCATATATTATGAGTACAAATAATATAACTCAACGATCGTTTTTGAATTGAGAATAGGTTATTTTTGTCATTGGAGCATCAATCCAGGAGGTATATGCTAGATTGCTGAAGATCACTTCATATATCCATTTCCTTAATCTGTACTCTTCAATCCCCGATTATTCGCATTTTGACTGGGATGAGATCACAGTACAAACTAATTAAACAAATTGAATGCACTCACGCATGAAAACCAGATGCGTATAAAAATGACAATCAGCACAATTGGGCAGGAATAATCAAGAAAGAATCGAATATCAAATTATATACACAATGAAGGTGAATAATGCAGTCTTATGCAACTCAGCTTTTGGTAAAAAAAAACTTCCCCCTTTCACAGGCAACACCGGCAAAGTTACCAAAGACTATCCCACCAAGAAACTTCAACTATGTGGACAGATGTGGGAGGAAAATTAACATCAAAATTCCTCCCAACCATTTCCATTACAAGCTTCTCATCTTCGTCCCGCCAATACTATTAAACCTCATTGGCTAATTATTATAGGTGATGGCTCAAGTGGCTTGATGAGTCAATGCCTATGGTACCCAATATAGTGACAAATTGACATTTGGCATAGTAGGCCACAGCTTTCCCCCACCTCTTCCTCCCCTCTCCAAACTTGATCCCCTCCTCCCCTCAAAACTAGAGTCATCGTCATCAGCGCCGGCCTTGCTGGCCTTCCCGCCGCCACCCACCTCAACTCCCACAACATCCTTTTCCTCCTCCTCAAAGCCTTTGACGCCATGGGCGACCACGTCCACACTGACATTGTCGATGACTTCCTCTTCAATCGCGCCTTCCAAATCTTCATCACCAGCTACCTCGAAGCACAGAAGCTCCTCGACTACAATTCCCTCAACCTCCAAAAATTTTATTCCGGCGCCTGAATCTTCTATAATGGCCAATTCCACACCGTCGCTAATCCCCTCCGCCACTTATTCGACATCACCATGTCCCTCGCCAACCCATCGAATCCACCAGAATCCGTGTCCTCACCAGATTTGACGAGGAGATCCTCACCACAGACAAGATACCCATAAGAGAATTTAACACCTGTTTAGCTTTGAATCATCATCAATTGTTGTTTCTTTGCTAAATGTTGTTTACAAAGTTAGGAGTTTGATTAGATAATAGGATTTGTTTTTGTTGTAATCTTGATTCTCTGTTCCTGTTGGAGAAGTCTCTGTTATTATGTCTTTGTGGCTCTGTTATGCCCCAAAATTGGGAATTGCCATTGCGCAGGCAGGCCAAGGATTAAAACATCATGATGTTTGTGTGTGAATATAAGTAACTCGAATGGGCTACTGCTATTGGGGTGGTCTTCGGGTTCCATGAGAATGATTGGGAGGTTATGTTCTTTTTTTAAAAAAAAACTGAATTCAGACTGTCCGAATTCAGTTCAAGCCTCAGTTTTTTTTTTTAAGTTTTAATCTAGGCAGTCTAAATTCATTTTTTTCTTCTTTTTTTTCTTCAATTCCCTTTTTTTCCCCTTAGAGTTATGGGGGTTCGTGGTGGTGATGATGGTGCCAAGGGACATGGCAGCGAGGCATACCACGGGGAAGTAGATGAAGTCTAGGGAGAGGAGGAGCACGATGTTGCCTTTCTTTTCTTTTTTTTTTTAAAGAAAAATACTGATTAATTAAAAGTAGGGCCCAATGTGGCCCAACGTGATAAGGGCGGGCCAGCCTCAATGACGATGACTCCAACTTTAGGGGGAGGAGGGGATCGGGTTTGGAGAGGGGAGGAGGAGGTAGGGGAAAGCTGTGGCCCACTGTGCCAAATGTCAATTTGTCACTAGCAATCACTATTATTATATATCTATGTATTAAAATGTAGTCCAACATGTAATGAAGAACAAATTTTCAAAAATTTAGCCGTGTTTCCCAACATTCACAAGTTTGTGTTTCATTTTTTTACTATTATTATTATTTTGGGCCATCGACAATGAGCCAATCTGACGCAACGTTTAGCCTGCCAACACTTCGTCAAGTAAACTATATTGTACTGCCAGACCGAAAAGAAAAAAATACTACATTGTACTGGAGCTACCTTCAAGCTTAGATTCTGTTCTAACATAGGTGAGACCTCGTGCAGCAGGTGCAGAAAATAATGTTGTTATTTAAAGAGGTACCATTTTTAGATGAAGCACCACGAGCATCCCGCTTCCACTGCAAGCTCCTGGCACCAAATTTAGTAGGGGGTCGAGTCCTAAATGTCCCCAGTACATAGCTTTTGTAAATGGCAATTTGGAAAACCTAGCAGAAAGAAAGGGAGATGCCCTAGCTATGCATGGCCATGGCACAGTTGGAGCAGATTCTAGATGTGCAGCACTTTTCGTAACAACCTGCAATAGAGAGTCAATACAAAACAAATCTGTTCACTAACCATGTCTCTTCATCCACAAACACACACTCGCACAACCCACATGCATCATCATTTGCCATGCTTTCATATTAAACTGGCTTCTCCATACCACGTCAAACTTTTAGTTCCTATGATGGGATTCTAGGGTGGTTTACCTGGATAACATGGGCACACCCCCACTGCCCCTCAAAGGATATATCCCAAGATTCAAGCTCAGATGCTGTCCAAATATGGCACACTAGACACCACCGTTGTAGGCATATGTTTAAGCAGGAGGTGAAAATTATCTATGGACCCATAAACCAATTCAATCTATCCATTAGGCAATAGTACACTAGTTTTTATGGACAGATTTTAGTAATTTACTAAATCCAATTCCTGTATTGGAGAATGTGTCACCAATAATTCCCTGAGATTCACAGCTATAATATAGTTTTGAATAAATGGGTCATTTAATCAGTGTAACTGACTCTACTTAATAGAAAAAGACCTTATTGTTATTATGATTTGAATGAATGGATCAGATATCCACATGTTAAAAAATATATCAAAAGAGGAGCTAACTAGTTATTAATTGAATAGGTCAAGGATAGACTGGATTTTTTGACAATTACTATCGGCTTAATTGTTTATCTTTTACCCACCCATTTTGCTCCAATCCATAATCCACACAACTCGCCGATTTTGCAACCATACTTCCCATCCCACTGAGGACCCAACTCAAACCTATCCACCAAGTGCCAATAAAAGGATCAAAACCAGGCACTCCCATAATTTGGTCTAGGCTGGCCCAATTCAACCACAATCCTTGTATCCTCAATCCTGACAGGATTTAGTTAATAAACTAAATAGAGGTTACCAAACAACCTGGACATGATAACTAGATGTTTTGAAAGTTGCTAAATGAGGAAAAACATAATGGAATTCTATGCGACTTGGTTAGAAGGGGGCATTATTTGTAATGGAGTGAGTGGAGAGGGAAGACAAGGAGTTAGTTGGTGAGGATCTGGGAGAGTAGAGCCCCTCGAACAGCTCCTGGACTTGGCCATATTTTTCCGATCATACTACTGCTCTGGGAAGTATCACACAGATATCATACCAGACCCAATAATAATGTGCTTTTCTTAAATTCTATCTCTGATTACCTGTAGCTAACAGATTTTGTATAAAACCAAATTCTTGCTTGACAGAAGAATATTACAGAGATGAAGTGAGTAAGTAAACAGAAGGATAAGAGAACAAGAGATCATCTCTACAAGACAAAAAACAAACAAGAAAAAACTACCAATGAAATAGAGGTTTCCAATCTCTCAACATATCTAAGAGGGAAATTCCTCTAAAAGGATCATGTACCTTACACCAATAAAGGCCAAACACCTTGTCTGAAAATCTGTCTTTGAAGGTGCAAAATTACACTCCATTTAATGCCCCAAACAGTGGTATATCTAACACAGCCATAGAGATTTGGCCGCCTTCCTTTCCCAAAAACATACAAATTCATCAACAGGAACTTATCTAGTATTGTATGGGCACAACCAACATTACCAAAGATACCAAACAGAATATTCCATGAAAAGTTACCAAACATCGCAAAAACATGTGAAATTGATTCAGCTAGTCAAACGAGCTCCCTTTTTACAGTCTCTAGGAAAGCACCATCCATCCACAGCCAGAAGTACTGGCAACATCAGGAACCTCGCATCAAGAGATCTCAGATCACAAACCAAATACCTTGAATTATAAAATATGCACTTGACCGAATCAGCCATCAATATAAACTTTATATAGCCAAACTTATTATATATCCAGGGTATGTTAACTGCATGTACAGATACAGAAAACATTTCCAAGAGCATGAAAAAACTTATCTCAAATAACGAGAACCGGTAAATGGTTCCAAAGCCCAAACAACTATTTCACAAAGGAGATGAAAACAGAAGTACGAACAAAGAAGTCCTGCGCCCATTATATACGTTATTTCCTCTAACATACAACATGTCAGTATTTAAGGGAGGATATGTAAAGGTACAGCAGACCCAAAGTCCCAACTTATGACAAATAAAATGCAAAAGTGTCCCAATTTACAGCAGAGAAAAAAAAATCCATCCCCAAAAAAATTTAAAAATAAATAAAACCAGATGCAAGTGGGTGATTCAACAAAGTTAAGGAGTAAGGACAGTTGTATGATCCCGACGGATCCCATCAAACTAGAAACATGTGTCTCATTCCTAGGACGGCCTGGTTCTCAATCATGACAGGTTATTGCAAAACCTTGGTCAAACCCGGGCGACTTGTTGACCTGCTTGGACTGATCAGACTTGGTTTTTTGAAAGATAAATAAATAAATAAACCTCAAAATATCACTTGTAGGATTTGAACACAGTACATGAAACTCATGATGAATTCTAGTTCAAGTTATGTAACTATGGTTGCTAGTAAATACTGCTCATCATTAGCTAAAGAGGATTTTAAAAAAATAGTTTCCAAGTACTATCCCTTTCAGCTTTCTTTCATAATAGAACAGTGTTTACTTCATATCTTTCAGCTAGAACCACACAAAACTTGCAAGAAAGGACTCATGAATATATATATATATATATATATATATATAGATATATATCATTACTTCTATCTATCTAATACCGTTTTCCTAGCCATTAAAACCATTACTTCTATCTATCTAATACCGTTTTCCTAGCCATTAAAACAAGTGTTTAATAATGATCAAAATGTAAGAAGACAGCAGTCAACAAGCAGTTCTTTGTGGCGGTTGCCCAAAAGTTAGTGAGGCACTGAACAGCTTTTTGTGGTCCAAACTATCTAATCAATTTTGGAAGAAAGAATGTATGGACTACGTAAGTTAATGAATAAAGCTTATCCATGAGAAAAAATAATTAAAAAGGAGGAAATGTTGGGTTAAGCAAAATAACCATACAATTCAGTAGAAAAGACTCTAAACTAAAATGCAATGACAATATCAATACCTTAAGAATTCATGACATGAAGGAGGTTCCATCCAGTGTTAATGCATTATCTGCAGCTTCTTTTCGTATGAACACCACATAAGCTGCCCTGATCAAAAGTATGTGGGTGAATATAGAGACAAACAAAACTAATGAACATATAATGTGCAAGACAACATCTGAAACTTCTTACCCTTTTGGTTGCCCTGTTGTCACATCAGCAACTATAACGACTTTTAGCACTTCCCCAATATTGAAGTGTTGAGATAGGGCATCTTTGGTAGCAGAAAAATGAACATGACAAAATCAATACAATCCAATTTTAGGAAATGGACAAATCCAATATAACCCCAAAGCCTGTCCTCCCCAATCCCAAAGAAAGGAGTAAGAGTTGTCACATTGCTAGCAAAAATTGTTCTAGAATCAGCATCTTCTAATTGACAAACTGCTGCACCAGAACCTGAGAACACAAAAGTTGAAATAAATTATACACCTTCATGTAGATATGTGATGTTAAAAAAGTCTCGAAGAGTGATAAAATGCAAAGCAAAATGAGTAGCTTACACATGTACTGAACCAAAAATTAATTTCCAAGTCTCCTTTAATTTTCACACGTCTCTAAGAAGCAGAAAGAATTTTTCATGAAAGAAAATTTAGAATTCAGCAGATTTAGATAGTTGTGCCTTCTGAGACCCTTTCTTCAAACCAGACACATGATTTGCCTGTCAGTGTCATGATTTCAATGAAAATAAGCTAAAAATGAATGCTCAGGACTAGCATATTATATTTATAATGTATAGCAGAAAGTCCAAGTGTCATCAAAATGTATGCACCTATGAGCAACTCACATTTTCATTACTTTCACAGCTTTGACATTCTCCTTCACCAATTGCAGACCAGATTTGGGAGCTCCTATTTCACCGCCTAAAGTGTCATGAGCATCTAATTCTGCAACCTCTGTTGGATCCAATGGACCTGGGGGATTCCAAGTATTTATATTAACAGAAATATTCACTATTTAGAAGTGTTGTGTACAGCAGCAGGTTGCTCCTTATCTCTATTCCATTTTAAATACATACCATCATCAGCTTTTTTGGCTACACAATAGTTCACCATCAGTGAATCATCACCCATTTTTCCAGCAGAGGAGCCGAACTGAGAAGCTCCAATCACCTTACAACCCATGACTTTAACATCAAACCCTTCATTGTCTGAAGTTTCTTCATCAATGGAAACCAGTTCATGTTCCAACAAAGTCAGATTTGCAGTATGGGTGGTAGTACCGGTGAAGGTATAGCAGAAACAGAAGCTTTATTGATCACAGACCCTGGTAAATCACCAAGGGTCTCAAAGTTGGTTACAAGAACCCTAAAGGAGAAATATCCCCAATTTTAGAGAATGAACAAGATACAAAAAGAATGACCCCTTGTACAATGCTTATTCCTTTCCTATTTATACATTTCCTACGATCCTAACTAATTTTCCCTCCAAAACTACCCTCCTTCCCGCCACTTCTTAACTGTTTTGTAACTGCTTTCCTACTCTTCTGCTGTCCTGGCCCACCTATGGGCCTGTAATTAGCCCATTTGTGCCCTTCTCCTGTCTTCTAACATAGACCTTACCGAACTTAGGGTCCCTAACATTAACCTCCCCCCCCTTCCTTTTTCAGGAGAACCACCTTGGCTGGAAAACTATTCTGCAAGGAACTAAGCAGCTCCCAGAAGTTGTCATAGGCAGGTAACCCTTTTCCATTTGACTAGGACTTCATCCTTGTTGGATCTCAGCTGCAACAAGTGCTCTGGTAATTGGCCTGTAATTGGCCCATTTGTGCCGTCTTCTAACATAGACCCTACCGAACTTAGGGTCCCTAACATTAACCCCCCTCCCTTTTTCAGGAGAACCACCTTGGCTGGAAAACTGTTCTGCAAGGAACTAAGCAGCTCCCAGAAGTTGTCATAGGCAGGTAACCCTTTCCATTTGACTAGGACTTCATCCTTGTTGGATCTCAGCTGCAACAAGTGCTCTGGTTCGGTTTCCAAAACTCCTTCTTCTGTCAATCCATCATGCAGCTCTTCAACTGCTGGTTAGGTAGGACAGCTTTCTTCAACCTACTCACATGAATAACCGGGTGGAGTTTGCAAGATGCAGGGAGTTCCAGGCAGTATGCCACTGGTCCAATACATTCCGGCACTTTGAACAGGCCATAAAAGTGGAGCTCAGCTTTTCATTTGGTTGTCTCGCGAGTGATTTCATGGAGGCAAACCACTTCCTTCACAAATATTTGGGCTATATCCTTAGCTGAACAAGGGTGGGCTAACACCATGAAGTGAGCGTATTTTGTGAGACGATCCACGATAACATCCTTTCCTTTAGATTTCGGTAGGCCCGTAATGAAATCCATAGAAATCTCATACCATACTTGGTCAGCTATAGGTAAGGGCTGCAGCAAACCCCCTGGTGATAGCATAGTTGTCAATGTTGGATGGCGGCTTATGGCAGTAAGCCAAACATCCGCCATGAAAATATGGCAAATGGCATTGCGGATATGGCGGACTGAAAAACAAAATATATATATATATATATATATATATATATATATATATATACACACACACAAAAACACACAAAAAAAATTCCAAATATGACAAATAATAAAACTAACAACATATTTCAAGCCAACTCAAGTTCAGAATCCAAATCTCAAGTTCAAAACAAAATACAAGACAACTTAACTCAACATTCTAACACAAATTAAAACAAAGACTAACTAAAATAAACTATTTTAATTTCTAATCCATATTCTCATCCCAAGGTAATCAATGTCAATGGGTTTATCTGAGGCATATCCCTCCGCTTCTTCTCCTTCTGATTCCGAATCATCATATGTGAGTTCTTCTTCCTCTTCTTCAGATTCCTCAGAGTCATCAAACTCAGGTTCTTCTTCGGATTTCCATCATCACTTGAGGGTTCCTCTCTTTTTTTACTTTGTCACCTAGTATATGTTCTAGGCTCTCCAACCCCTAATGCTCTATATACAATTTCCCAGGTCAAAGTATTATCATCTGCAAACACCAAATCATCTCCAGCATCATGATCCTCACCCTCTAGCTCTCCAACCATCTGCTCATTACAATCATCAATATCATTGAGTGAGATAGGGTCAATCTCATTCCTAATATCATATCTTTGCTTGAGCGCTTGGTTATATTTCACAAAAACCAAGTTTTCCAACCTCTTATGCTCAAGCCTATTTCTTTTCTTGGAATGAATCTACAATATCAATATAATCTAAGCATTACTATTGGTTATTCCAACAATAACAAAAAAGCAAAGTGACAGAAAAATGCTAATTACATGCTCAAAAACACTCAAGTTTCGTTCGCATCCCAAAGAGCTACATGTCAAGCTCAAAATCTTAACAGCCAATTTTTGCAAATTTGGAGTAGAAAGACCATACATTCGCCACTAATGGGCTACAAATCCAAAGATTATGTAAAGCAAATTACTCTAATTAAAATCAAAAGAAATTTGAAAGCTAGAAGTTGTATTCTTCTCACCAGGTGCAAGGATTTTTCTCTGTGATATTGCAAATTCATCTCCAAAAAGGCCACCAGCACTCTTACAAATTGGCAGCTCAAGTAAAATTTTCTGTTGCACATCCCTACTTGGAACCAATCTCTTGATACAATCATACAACCCATTTGTGACTTCTAGACCATACTCTAAATCAAGGTTGCCATAATAGAACTGTGGGTTTAGAAAATGTCTTGTTGCATGCAATGGCCGATGGAGTTAACAATTCCATCTATTATCAATGATTGCAAACACATCCTTGTAGCACTTCATGATAGACTCTTTTGCCTTATCCATTGCCTCATAAATATAACACCCATTGCGGGCTTTCTTTCACCATCTACAAGCTAAAGCACATGAATAAGAGGACGCATGATTTTAATGATGTAATCTACATGGTTCCAAAAGGAAGACATAATTGCAATTTTCGTTGCTTGTCCTTAGACAACTTGTTACTTACCCACTCCTTAGAAGTAAACATTCTTTGAAGACTTGCTTTCTCTTAGCTTGTTGAAGCCTTTCCAATGATAGAAAAGATGTGTCAAATCTTGTGACTGCATGCCTCACCAACTCCTTCTTATTTGTGAAGTGCCTCAACATGCTCAAAGTGCTAGAATGGCTATAAATGAAGCCAACAAGAAAAATTCCCCTTTTAATAGTCTTCTTTATCAATGGAATATTTCCAACGTCTTTTAGAATTAAATCCAAGCAATGAGCTACACAAGGAGTCCAATACAGGTGTGGTCGTTTCTCTTCCAACATTTTTCCCGCCAAAACATAATTACTCCCATTGTCAATAACAACTTGCACAACCTTTTTGTCACCAATCTCCTCCACAAGAGAATCAAGCAACTCAAAAAACTTCTCACCGGTCTTCACAAAGTTTGAACCATCAATAGACTTGACAAACATTGTTCTAACAGGAGAGTTCACCAAGAAGTTAATCAATCATCTTTTCTTCCTATCAGTCCAAGCATCTAACATGATTGAACAACCATGTTTGTCCCACTGCTCCTTATGATCCTTCATCAAATTTTTGGAGTGCTCCAACTCTTTGTTAAAAAGTAGAACCCTTATATCATGATAAGATGGAGAAGGCAAGTTGGGACCAAAGTTTCCTATGGCTGTCAACATATCACGAAAACTCTTTAATTTGATATAATTGGATGAAATTCCAGCTTGATACCACCATCGGGCTATGGATTGATGAACCCTAGCCATTGCTTCCTTATCACATGCCTCTCTAATATTTTGCTGCCTCAATCTCTCCTTTTTTTTCTTTGCATTTGCAGTTTTTGGTTTTGTGAAAAATAAATCCATTAGGCCTTTCAAATTTGCACCTCTCCTTTGCCTAGGATTAGGAGTATCCAAAATCTCTTAAGCATCGCACTCAAATAATCCAAACTGTAAATTCTCAAGATCAAGGTCTCTCATTGTTGCCATTTCATCACTCTATTAGAGCCCATAATTCATCTTTAACATCTTTTGGACACTTATGACACTTGGAGACATTACCACTCTTCCCATCAAGTGTTCTTTTGCTCTTGTAATTCCTCCTCTCATCACTTTTGCACAGAATTACACATAACATCATTGGTGTTATTTTCTTTTATTGGATAGCAATACTTCCAACCAAGGTCTGTTCTAGATGACCTTGTGCTTTGTGAAGCTTGATCTTGACTTTCCATTGTAGCTCACTAAAAAAATTGAAACTAGAAAAAAGAAAAACAAAGCTCAGCAAAGAGCTAAAAACAAAAATAGAAGAAGCAAGAAGCACGAGGAAGAAGAAGAACAAAAGGAAGCAGAAGGAAGAAAGCAGAAAAAGACATAACTTAAGGCAAGAAGCATGAGGAAGAAAAAGAAAACAACAGAAGCAGAAGGCAGAAAGAGGAAGAAGATTGAATCGACGAAAGAAAGAAGAGGAAGTGGCCCCAACCTGGTTGCTGCAAGAAGGAAGCCGCTGCCGACGGAGGTTGCCAGGGGTCGCCGAGGGTCCCAAAGGCACGAACTGATGAATCGCCCTTGGAGATAGAGACAGATGCGTGAAACAGAGGGGGGCTACGCAAATGGGGTCGATGGGTTAGGGTTCTCTTTTAAGAAACCCCAAAAATCCCCAAAATAACCCCATTGTTTTCTTAATTTCCTTGGAAAAATGGTTGCTTTTTGCCACGGACCGCCATGGCGCCATGAGAATTGCGGCCGCCACACTATGCAAGTCTCCATGGCAAATTCTTGAAATTCTGCCACGCTATGGTGCCATGGGGCCACCATGGCCGCAATTTAACAGCACTCGGTGATGGGGCCTGGTATTTGCTAGTTTGGCACATATGGCAAGCAACAATGTAATCTTTGATACGCTGTCTCATTCCCCTCTAGTAAAATGCTGCTGTGAGCTTCTCATAGGTTCTGAAAAATCCTGAATGTCCCCCAGTTGCTGAATTATGCACTTCGACTAGCAGTGTAGGTATTTGAGATGAATCCTTAGGAATCACCACTCGACCTTGGTATAACAACATGTCATTCTTTAGAGAGAAGCCTGGGAAGTCAGATCCCCCTTGCCGTAAATTGAGTATGATGGTCTGGAGGTGCTGGTCCTTTTCAATTTCCTCCTGAATAGTATCCCACAAATTGTTGGTGACTACTAAAATCGTGCGGAACATCATCTGCCTAGATAGCACATCAGTAGCTTTGTTTTCTAGGCCAAGCCAGTATTGGATTTCAAAGTCCAATCCCATAAGTTTGGAGGTCCACTTCAGTTGGTCTTCACCAAGTAACTGCTAGATAATGAGAAATTTCAAGCTACGCTAGTCTGTCATGATAATAAAGTGCCTACTAAGGAGGTAATGGCACCATTTTTTAATAGCAAAGACCACTGTCATTAGTTCCCTTTCATAGGCGGATTATAGTTGGGTGCGCTGGAACAATGCTTTACTACGGAAAGTAATCGGCCTACCAGCTTGAAAGAGGATAGCTCCCATACCTTGGCTGGAGGCATCAGTCTCAATGACAAATGGTTTAGAAAAATAAGGGACAGTTAAGATTGCAGTTCTGTCATGGTAGCTTTCATCTTGTCAAATGCTAGTTGGGCTTCCCTACTCCAAAGGAAACTATCCTCTTTAGGTAGGTCGATGAGAGGTTTTGTAATGCATCCATAGCCCTGCACACATCTCCAATAATATCCGGTTAAGGCCAAAAATCCACGAAGTGCCTTTACATCCTTAGGTACAGACTATGATATCATGGCATCAATTTTCTTGGGGTCAGCAGCCACACCCTTGGCTGAAACTATATGGCCCAAGTATTCCAGTTGGTGTACTGCGAAATCACACTTCTTTTTGTTTAACACCACCTAATGCTCCTATAGTGATTGGAACACCACTGCTAGATGCTTTGCATGCTGCTATTCTCTTGTACTATACACCAAAATATCATTAAAAAAAAACTAGGATGAACTTACGGAGCTAAGGGCGGAGAATGTCATTCATAAGGGCCTGAAATGTAGATGAAGCATTTGTGACACCAAATGGCATCACAAGGAATTCATAGTCGCCTTCGTCTGTACGGAAGGTTGTCTTACTTATATCATCATCCACCATGCGTATTTGGTGGTAACCCGATTTGAGGTCTAACTCAGAAAATATTGTTGCACCTGCTAGTTCATCCAGCAACTCATCAATTACTAGTATCAGAAATTTATCGGGTACTGTGATCCTGTTTAAGGCCTTGTAATTTACATAAAATATCAAACTACCATCTTTTTCTTGATCAATATTATTGGGCTTGCAAAGGGGCTGAAACTTGGTCTAATAATTCCAGCTTGAAGCATTTCCGGCACTAGTTTCTCAATCATTTTTCTGATAGTGAGGGTAGCGATACGGCCGTAAATTAGGAATCTCAGCCCCCCTCTTTCAATGTTATGGCTTGGTCATGCAATCTATAAGATCTTAAACCTGGTAAAGCTTCAAAAATGGTGGCAAAATGAATCCAGCACCTGCTATACTACTATAGGTAGTGGGTTGGTTGCTTGCATCTGGTGAAAAACAGGCCACAACTAGACCATGCATCCTCCGTGTTCCTCCTTTAGCTCCTTCAATGATGCCCTTAGAGCCATGCCACTGTAACAAAGTTCAGGGTCACCTTGTAAGATCACTCACTCGTTCACCTAAATGGTTAATCGAGATTTCCCAAAGTTGGTGATAGTTTCCCCCAATGTGTCGAGCCATGCCAGTCCTAAGACCATTGCTGAATCATCTAGGGGAAAAATGTAAAAATCTTGTGTTATAACAAGGTGGGGGAATTGGACCTGCACCCCTTGACATTTTCCCACCCCTGGTTTGTGGTCACCTCCTGCCACCGTCATTATAAATTGAGATTCTGTGTTAATTGGCAACTCAGCCTCATTGATAAGTTTTGGACAAATAAAGTTGTGTGACGCTTTTGGATCAATTAGCACACAAACTCTACTATGTTTTACCATGCCACAAGCCCAAGTTTGCCTCTGGATGCCTTGACCATTCATGGATTTCAGTGCCAATTGCAGTAGTAAGCTGTCTTCTTCCAATACGTCTTGTGAATCATGCCAGCCTCCTTCAAACTCTTCTTCTAGTATCATCAATTTGAGTCCTTTATTTTTGCATATATGAGCAAAGGAATGTGTACTCGCAAAAAAAAAAAATAATAAGCCCTTGGCATGCCTGTCCCTATATTCTTCATCAAACAAATGCTTGAAATTGTGTTTCCCTTTCCCTTCCTCTAACTGTCCTAGTTGCTGGCTGGTTGGGGTATTTACAAGTGTTCCTTTAGTTCTATTAATGGAAAGGACAGTACCAGCATATCTGGCATTTGGTTTGCCAGGTAACTTTTGTAACACTTTGTTCTTGCTCTCAATTAATTCATCCTTATCCATCAGTTCCTCTAAGGTATTGAAAGAGTGGAGTTTAAATTCATCACATACCTCAGGTTTTAGCCCATTCAGAAATAGCCCAATCAAGTAGTGCCTTTCTGTTATTTTCAGGGCGCTTGAATAGAGCTCAAATTGCTCCCTATAATCCCTAATTGACCTCTCCTGATTAATGTCCAGCAGCAACTCAAAGGGATTTTGTGCCAACTCTAGTTGGAACCTCTCGATCAGTGCCTCATGGAACTTTGGCCATGTAGGATTGCAAGCAAAGCTCTCCTACCAACGAAACCACACCAGCGCCTTCCCTTCCAAGGCCACCTTTATGACAAACAGCCATTGAATCTTAGGGACTTCCCTCACCTGAAAGTAGTGCTCGATGCTATCGATCCAAGTGTAGGCACCCTCTCCATGGAAAACCAATGCGTCAATTTTCCACCACTGCTCCATTTGACGGTGATGCATCGAGCCTTGCATGCTTCCATCGCGGTCACCTTCGGATCCACGATGGTCATGCCATGATCTTTCATGGCGGTCGTTGTTGCTTTGCGATTGCATATCACGATGCATCTCGTTCTAATGTTCACGATTAGGGGAAGAATCACGATCCATGTGATTCTCCGTCTTCTCCATTGGCGCTCTTAAAGCTTTCAGCAAAGCTGCAATCTCTGCCATGCATGCTGCTAAGCTTGCGCGATCCTCTTCATGTTGCGAATGCAATTTGCTAAGCGTTGCATTAACAGCTTCAAACTTCTTGTTGTTTGCCACTGTTGAAGGGAGGATTCCAGGATGGACAAGGAATCTAATACCAGTGATAGTACCAGTGAAGGTATAGCAGAAACAGAAGCTTTATTGATCACAGATCTTGGTAAATCACTAAGGATCTCAAAGTTGGTTACAAGAACCCTAGAGGAGAATATCCCCAATTCTAGAGAATGAACAAGATACAAAATGAATGAACCCTTGTACAATGCTTATTTCTTTCCCATTTATACATTTCCTACTATCCTAACTAATTTTCCCTCCAAAACTACCCTCCATCCCGCCGCTTCTTAACTGTTTTGTAACTGCTTTCCTACTCTTTTGTTGTCCTGGCTGCCTGTGGGCTTATAATTGGCCCATTTGTGCCCTTCTTCTGTCTTCTAACATAGACCCTATCAAACTTAGTGTAACACTCTGCGTACCATAAAGCTATGCTTAAACCATAACCTTATAGTGAGTAATTATTATTTGTTAACGTTGCTTAATCTTAGAGGTGTATATATAATATTTAAATATGAGCCTGCTTTTGTGACAAACATAAATCGCTTTCTCTGAGTCGCTAAATTTGAACATAATTTTATTACACGCTAACGAGTCAATAGTATACATAACTATATCAAACTCTTACCCTAGTTCACACAGGAACCTTCTAGTCTAGGTAAGGTACTACTCAAAATTCACTAAAATAAGATAAAAATGCTAGCTAAAATACCCTATCATTGGTTCATCAAAAGGTCTACACTGTGATCCCAATACAAGCTAAGGATCTCCATCATTGCAATCTATGTAAAAATATGATAACAGCAAGAATGAGAATCAAAGATTCCCAGTAGGAAAACACTAGTCCACTACACAGTGATATCTGACATAGAATTTAAAATAATTAAAGTATCTTCAATGTCTTCTAAAATAATTAGTTTTACACATTCCTTTTCTTATTTAACATAATATTATAAGTACACTTATACATAGGAATAAAATCATAGGATTCATTAAATAATTAATCGGTTTTTTGGTCATCTATATAACAATTAGTTTGTTTGTTTTATTACTTCTTCATCATAGGCTTATTAGTAACTTTAGGCTCGAGAATAGAACTAATGGGATTCCTAATATACTTCTCATCTAATGTACTGCTGACGATGTAACACTATCATGTTACAACCTTATATAGTTCAATCGATGTAGTACGTCTACTACAACCTTATATAAATCACATCACAATAGCATGCTATTCTCAGTACATCCCTTTCATCACAATGATGTAACGCCGTCGTGTTACAATCTTATATAGTTCAATCGGTGTAGCACGTCTACTACAACCTCATTGAATCCATGAGCTCACAATCAAGCAATTAATATTACATAAAACTTATTTATGCATTAATTTCTTAAGCTTTCTTTCTTCATAAAAACAAAATCTTTAATATTTGTTTAGGAAATCTTATGATTATCAAGTAAAATCTCTTCTCAATAGTTCTATTTCTTATACTTTTGCTTTGAGATTTCCTTGAAATCTCCTTAACTCTTATGATATTTTCTCTGTTAAGTCTCCTGAATTACTTTGAGATTTTTCTCTTAAAAATCTCCTGAAGTCTTATGAGATATTCTGTTAAGAAATCTCTGAAATTCTTATGAGATATTTTGTTCAAAATCTCCTGAAAGTCTTATGAGATATTCTGTTCAAAAATCTCTCTTTAATTTTTTATGAGATTTTTCTGAAAGAAAACTATAAAACTCGCGATCGGTGTACACATTGTCAATAAACAAGTTCTGTATGGCCCTAGAATCCCTCGAGACCTACCTTTATTACCAGGTCCTAAATTTTACTAAGTCCAAATCCTACACCTCCTTGGAGGGCTATATGATAGAACCAAATTCTTGAGACCAAAAGTCCCGATAATTGCTCTCCAAAGGAAAATAAATTGAAGAGCGATTTTTAATGAATTTTAGAAAACCTCTAGACGTTTCATTTTTAGCCCACAAGTTTAGAAAATCGTAAGAATTCCCGAATTTGAACTAAAATCCAAAAAAATTTGGATTTTGATTTGTTGGGAGTTTGATTTTTATGATATTTTATTTGAATCAAAATTAGGGATATTTTCTTATTTACATTTATGTTTTAAAATTAATGTTGTTGGGTGTTGCTGCTACATAATCCTACAGAACAGTCTCACTGCAACGAGTTTTTATTTCTTCGTTCGCAACAGCGAGATTTATTCGCTACAACAAATGAACCAAATGTCAGCATAGTACAAAACGACGCAATTTTGATTAATGAGACACCCACCCTTTTAAAACCCCTCAAGCCTCGAGTTCTCATTCCAAAACCGAGGAAACCCTTCCCCCAAACCCTTAATTCTCTCAATCTCACTCCAATCCATTATACCCAATTGTCAAGGTGAATATATGTTGTTAGATTTTGTTCCCATTCTCTCCATCCTTTCATGATCCTAGGTTGGGCTTTGTTATTTCCCTCTTCATTGTCAAGTGGGGGTGCTCCCCTAATGTTGTTAGTGTGTGTTTAGAGTAATCTAGAGCTTCCCATAGATTGTTTGTGAGTTTTGTTGTTTCAATGGCAGACATTGATACCATCTCAAAACCCCGGAGCTCTCCCAGAGTTGATCCTTCACGTTCCACCTCTCCAGGTGAATGAGTTCAATCCTATGACCTTTATTTTGGTTATTATAGTTATTTTCCTTACATTGTTGAGTTATTGCATGGTTTTAGAAATTATTGAAAAGAGATTATAAGTCACTATTGGTTTTGTTAAGTTTATGAGATTTTGATTTTCAAGAGCATGAATTATATTTTTCAAGAGACTCGTGGGACCATTTGTTGCTAAAATGACTTTCGATAAAGAGCTTGATTATGAATATAATCATATTAGAGACTTATAAATTACTAGAATGATTTCAAGAGTGTGTGTGTGTGTGTGTGTGTGTATGATAGAGTTTACACCAGATAAGATCTTAACATAGAGTTTTAGAAAAAATAAATAAATAAATAAATAAATAAATATATATATATATATATAGAGAGAGAGAGAGAGCAAAGTGTGATTTAGTTTTAGAACCCTATTAATTTCAAAGTACGACATTAGAGTTATTTAGACCGTGAAATTATATATTATAGATTTATGGTATTGCCATGTTTTAAGACTTGGAATTTTAGAAATCATGTTATTAAAATATTAAGTCAAGATATATTGAATAAAATATGACTTAGCCTTATGAAGAAATATGTTGTTATGATTTTAGAGTTATCAAGTATACGGAAAAAATATGTTAGCTTGAGATTTGAATTTAGAACTTCAATTTTATGGTACCAAGAGGTACAGAATTCAATATGATTCTTAGCAACTGTCTGATACGTATTCTGTGGGCTTTAAATCTGAATGCCTGTAGGTAGGTGATCTCTTGGACACAATTTCCACGGTCACAGTTATGCTAAAGTCAAATTATTAGAGTTGTATGAATCCAAAACTCTTAGAGTACTAAGAATTTAAGGGCTTGCGTTCATGAAGGACGGAGCACCCACCGTTTAATTATGTAATTTCAGTATTGTTGATTTTATTTATTTCTGTTGAATTATATATGATGAGATTTATTAAACGGCCATGGAGGCAATAGCACTAAACAGCCATGGAGGCAATAGTATTTAACGGCCATGGAGGCAATAGAAATAAACAGTCATGAAGGCAAACCGCTTTCACGGCCATGGAGGCAGAGCTTCTAGAGAACATAGTAAATCGGGACCTATATATGTGCCCATAGAGAATAGAGATATTTACAAACAGTTATTATTATTATTATTATTATTATTATTATTTTTATGCGTGTTTATGAAGTTCAGAGTATTATTAACTGTGACTCAGAGGAATTTAGATTTTTATTTTATAAGTTTATATATGGGATTACTAGAAACAGTTTTAGAATTTATTTTATTATTGTTATTATTATTGATTATTAGTATTATTATGGTTTTTATGCATCTTGGTTGTTGCCCCATGAAAGGGGTTACGGGTGATAATTCACTCACTAAATTTTAGATGAAACTCACCCCTCTCCTTTTTTTCCATTACAGATACTTTAGCTACTACAAGTTCCTCTCAGCCACCTCCTCCCTAGCAGTAGAGATTTCGAGTTGGTGAGCTTCATTTCAAAGTGAAGTGTCTTTTGCTTTTGGTTAGAGACAAAGTGTTCCAATGTACATTATGGGCATGGTCTCGCACCATAGAGATAGATTTGCATTGATTTATCATGATCATTTTGTATTTACATGATTGTAGTCTTCATAGATATTTTGTATAGAGAGTAACTCATATATTTTCTATTACAAAGGTAGATTTAGAGTTTAATTATAATATGTTATTGATAATGAACTTGATTTCAAAAGAGCTAAAGATTTATTAGAGATGAAATGATGTTTAATAAATAGATTTATTATTATTATATGCATATAGAGAGGACTCAGAGGTCATGAGGCTTACATGAGGATGGGATGTCTCACATTCTGATCACGTTTCTAAGTCGGGTCGTGACAAAAACAACAAAACATTCTATGAGATTTTTTCTATAAAATCTGGTAAACTTTGATGAGATTTTTCTATAAAATCTGCTATGCTGTGATGAGATTTTTCTACAAAGTCTATTAAACTTTTATGAGATTTTATATCATCAGAAACTTACAAAACTCCTTGGATCAATTAACTCAATCCACAAGATTCTTATTTAGTGCATCCTTTACAACTATCAAACTCATATATGAATCTTGAAAATAAATTTCAGATTTCACAAACAAAATTTCAAGAGTTTATCTAGCAAAAATAGCCAAATAATCACCAAGTAATAGACATAGATTTTTCCCATCTTTTTCCAAGCTTTTGACAAACTTTTACTATAGCTTTTCTTCTCTAATTTAAAGCTTCAAACTCATTTTCCAGCCTTTCTATAAGCTGCTGGTTGGACATCTTTGCAGAGGAAAAAGAAGATTTTAGCTTGAATTTGATGTAGAGAAAGTGTTGTGGAACTAGTCTAAGTGTTTGCCCAAGAGTAGTCTTCACTAGTTTGATGGTTTAATGGAGTTTCATGAGATAGAAAATGAAGATGGTGAATGAAAGGAGAAGAACGTGAAGTTTGGGGAGGAAGGAAGAAAAATTTACATTGCTTTTTTATTTATATAAATGTGACTTATTTGGAGAGTAAGTAGTCACAAAGCAATAATTATCACTATTGGGGATTAATTTGTCTTGTTTCTATATTAGAAATATCTATATTTACTTGGTTGCTTTGAGTAAAAATTAAATGGGATATAATAATATCCATTATTTAAACTAGTTTTGGTGTTTCGATGTACCGATTATTATCATTTTGGTGCACCAATTATTACCATTTCAGCACTCAAATGACATAAACAAAACTTTACCAGGATTAAAATATTTATTTAACCTTATCGTTATTTTTATCTATATCCTTATACCAATTATAAGGTCTCATTCTATATCCCTAATTAAAATATTATTATATTAAATTTTTTATAATATAAAATTAATTTTCGTCCTTTTTAAGAATCCTCATATTGTTGTGATCATAACTATGCCCATCGAAATTTTCAAAATCCCTATAGATTCTTCACATTTAACTATTTTATCACAATAGTACTAAAAATAGAGTCGTCACACTTAGGATCCCTAACAATAGGGAACACCATAATTATCTCTTTGAAGATATAATAATTGGCTTCGCTCCTGATGTTGGTAATGGTCTTCAAGTTGGTTGTTGCCATATGATGGATTCATGGCACAACCAAGAAGATCAAATGCACTTCCTGAGGATTTCACTGTTCTCACATCCTCAGCAGCTTCTGCCACATTCTTAATCAATGTAGCAGTGGGATTTTCCACCCTAGAAACGGTCTGCATCCTCTGAGGTCGTCCAACCAACTCAACAGAGGATGCAGAAACTAAAGAACGACGACGCTTCAAAGAGAGCTCCACCATTGTACCAGAGTTAGAAGCAATTGCATCTTGCAGTGCAAACTGAAGTAGTCGCCAAGGAGCATCAATATTTACTTGTGAAACCAAATCCCTCTGCCAAAGATACTAGGTAAGCTAGGTGGAAAACAAAGGATCAAGAGATATTTCCTCATTCATACAAAAAGGAGAAAATGGAAAGTGTAATAGAGAAGGCTGTGTGTGTTACCATTGAATCATGGAAAGGGGTATCTAAAATGCATCTTAAAGAACATGGGTGCAGAAAAATTATGAAATGATGAACTAATTTAATCCATGCGTTTAGAAAATGCAAGAATGCAGTGTTCAAAGCAAGGGAGAACAAAATCATTAAAGCAACTACTATTCCATCTGAGTTGTATACAATAAATAACCAAAACTTGTCCAAAATGCAAATCAGTAGCAGTTAAAACCTGTCTTTTGTTTTTCATCAGCCCTAACCCTTTTCCTCTGAACTGATGGTGGAGATGGTGACCTCAGACCATGGTCGGCTTTAGATTGGGTTTTTTCCCTCTAAATGAGTACATTTTACCACAAAGCTCCATAGGGCTGGTGCGTCATCTTCTCTCCCCACTAGTCCTTTCCAATCTTTGGTACACCAACTTGTAGATAGCTTACTAGATTTTTCTCTTTCTGACTCTGAATTCAAATGCTGGAAACCATCACCTGCTGCTTGTACCTCTGATATAAGCTTAAGCTATCTTTTGGTAGCTTCATCCTGCAATTCTTTAGGCTGCACATAAAATCTATATCAAAGCCAGATGATCATACACCTGCTAACAAGATACACACACAAATAAGCACGAAGAATCATAGGTAAGAACCATAGAGCTTGATATTCCAATAACATCAATTCCAATTGTATCCATCAGGGAGGGACCAAATAGAAATTACCAGCATACAAAAGAATCAGTCATCCCCGGAAATAACATCCAACACATTCTTTGCTTGTTCTTTGTCCCTACCATTCCTCAATAACACAATGAAATATTCCTGGCAATGCACAGGTTGAACTTCAATTTCCATTTGTAATAGTAAAAATTATACATAAGCACAGTTAATTCCATCATATGAGAATTGTAATATCTCACAGTAGATCACCTTTACTCAACCTCCACATATCAAATGCCAAAAAATTAAAAGAAAAATAAGAAGAGAAATACCACACTAACACACTTATTCAACTGAAATGTATAAAAACCAAGAGAAAACAATAAATAACCTTAGCTGTCTCATTTCTTCATTCCTAGAAAGCTACAGATAAAACAAGCAGTCTTAGAAATGGCCAAGGCAAAGAACTACAACATACACACATGCATGTATTTACCCATGTAAATCAAAAAACTTTCTGTGCAAACTAGGGATGACAGTTTCCATTGTTACAAAGATAATGATTCTGATACAAACCTGAACCACACCACAAAAGCTAGCTGTTGTGATCAGAGAGCCCAAGGCTAGATAAACTCCCCAACGGAATCCCATACTTCCAATGCAAGGCTCAAGTCCCATAACTTGCAACTGACTCCTAACAGATTCCTTATGACTATGAATTTGTAATCTTCATTTATTTTCAAGTAGTTGCAGTTGTAGAACTTATCCTCTTGAAATCAAACCCTAGAAAAACTAACTGCACCAAAGAGTGCTACATTTTGAAAGTACCATTCAAGTGTGGGTAGGCATTAACTTCTTTAAGAAGAGAGATTTTACATAAATAATAGTAAAGAAATTCAGAAGGCATAATAAAACAGCCAGGAACACCTGCAACTGTAATCAACTGAATGCTTACCATTTACTTACCACAAACTTACATAAACATTACAATAAGACACGACAACAAGGAAATATCTCACTCCATAAACAACCACCCGATCCCAATAGATGCAGCATCACCAATGGGGTCTATTACAATCCAAATAATCATCCAAGACCAAGTTGAATCCAATTTTTTCGCCCCAATTATGACCACCACAGTTCCCAAGCTCAACCCTGAGTACTCAAAATCCCATTGCTACCTTCTTGAAAATCAAACAAGAACATAGGACCAGCACAGTGACAAGTAAGCAGTCAAAGCCTCAGATAATCATTTTATGAAAACCATCTCAATGCCTTGTAAAAGCACAAACAACTAGTGCTTTCAACTGCCTCTTCGAAATTTTATTTCTTTAACAATTGTTCCCAAAAGCAATATTTGTTTAAGCACCATATAATTTTGTTTTCACTTAATAGACTTATCAGTCTGCATCTTCATGTGAATTCACATTTTATGCAATAGTTACCTGTTAATGCTTAAAAAGGGTATTTGCACTATTTTCATGCTATACATTTCAGAGCATAATATCAGGAAGCTCATTCCGCACTTGCAACTGAGTATGTGCAAAAGTTCCTTAAAGAGGTGCGACAATAAGATATCCAAATATAATCTCATCAAGAATGCATATGATCCAAATATCAATTACCAGGGCCATACACATGAAAGATTTTTATCACATATCAAAAAACAATTAGCATGCATTCTGCAAAGTATTCTGAAATGCAGTATACATGATATAAGCTTCTCTTCTAATGCTAGAAGCAGGCTTAACTTTTTATATAAAATAAAATAAAAATAAATGGCTTAGTTTTCTGCTGGTTTGATGGGAATTGGTCCCCAAGGGTTGAAAAAATACATAAACTGTGTTACATACAGTTTCAAATTAACTGAATCTTTGATTCTAGAAGAACCATTAACACAGTTCTCAATTTCATCAAATTCATCACTCTACACTATATATTAACCAATACTCGAAAGTCGCAAAATACCCCTTCTTTAACTTGTAGAGCCCTTGTCCACACTCTAGCCACATTTCATTGGGATTTCTCCACACAAGTGCTTCTCCCATCATTCAACTCAAAGAATAAATGAAGAATAAAGAATATTCCAATAGTTTAACACTTCATCGTTCCCTTAGGGTATGTTTATGAGTTTGGATTTTGGAGGAGAAGGGAATGGAGGAGAAGACTTGTAATATAATTTTACACTACAAGTCCTCCCCTTCCCTCTCTTTCCTTCTAAAATCTAAACTCACAAACATGCCCTTAAGAGAAACGAGCCACTGGTTCATGGAAAGAAAGCAACCTGTAGCTGCAGGCCACTAATCAGTCATCACAAGTACAACTAACTCCACTCAAATCCAAAAATGGTTGTAATCATAAGGCTAGCAAATATTTGCTACATGTTCACTTTCAGCAAATAACATTGGAGACCTAGAAAATGGTTGCAATAAGTACAATTCATGATTCCGTAGCTTCTCTAATCAACACACAAAATACAATTAAACAGTACATATGAACCAAGATTCTGGTCCTAACAAAAACCAATCAACAAACAAGGAAGCTCCGAATTAATCGTAGAAATGCAGAGAGTAAAGTATTGACTAGCAATAAGCGAGTCTTTGAGCTCGTCGCTCCCCATCTACAATCCCAATCGCAATGCTCTCTGAACACTACATGAAGTCGGGGGGCTTATCGATCAGAATCCAGCAAGAGTCCAATGAGGGATCTGTTGGTGAGATGTGGCGTGCGGAAGAAGAAGACTGGTGATGAAATTTTCTAAATTTTCTCGGAAAAGTGACGGAAAATGTGGCGGATGGAGTTGGGAAACCCCACAATAAGTGGAGGGATGAGAAACAGAGGGACTCAGACTGCAGAACCGAATACATTATCCGTCGTTTGCTGTGCCCTATGTTATCCTCAAAGATCGCGCCGCATAGGATTATGATTCAGTTTTTCAAATTTTGTGAAAATCAATATTAAAAACTATAAAAATTATAAATTTTAATTTTTAATAATATATATTTTAAAATAAATTATATTAATATATAAATAATATTAAATTATTTAAAACATATGAGTTGAAGTATAAAATAGTATAATTTATTACTAATTATTATAAAAAAAATTATAATTCTAAAACAATTAATTAACTTTAGGCTGGATAAGAGCCAATCGAAGTATGAATCAAAATCTAGTCAAAAAGTTTATTAGGTTAAATTCGATGACTCAAACTCAAGCTGGATGGGGTTATGGACACCTCTAATCTTAAATATGATAAAAAGATCAATTTTCTTTTTTGATTGGGGGGTTGAAAATTCCTTTCCTATATTGAAATCCTAATTACGGATGTACATGGGATTTCAACTTCTAAGTGAATCGCATCAATTATTGATCTTTTGACCAGAAATTGTTAAAAAAAAAAAAAAGCATTAAATCCAACAGCTCAATCCAAACCAACCCAACTTTGATCGAATCAGTTTGGTTCAAATTATGCACACACACAAAAAATCATTATTTCAAACCAATATGAACCATCAAACATTGATTGGTTCAAATTTGTTTTTTCCTCAAATTCAATCCGAAATAATAGGTTTATGCCCCTATGTACAAATCATGGGTCAAGCCAAGTTGAACCAAACTTGAACAAGACTCGATTTTTCAGATCAACTCATTTCTTGAAACTCTAGCCCGACCTGAAAATGACTCGACTAATAGACGAGTCAAAGTGAGTCAAACCTAATTTTAAATAACATATATAGATTGAGACTTTATATATAGTAAAATAACATTTTACAAGTAAAAAAATAAAATTCAAAAGATATTTTGTAATACATATTTCAAAATAAATAAAATCAATATAGAAATAATATCAAGTTATCTAAAATATATGAATTGAAGTATAAAATAGTATAACTAATCACTAATTATTATACAAAAAATTATAACTCTAAAACAATTAATTGACTTTGGACAGGGCCAACCGAAGTTTGACCCAAACCTGGATCAAAAATTTTATCAAGTCAAATTCGAGGACCCAAACTCGAGCTAGGTGGAGTTATGAACACCCATAATCTTAAGTATAATTAAAAAGATCAATTTTGACACATTGTTATCTTTTATATATCAATTTCTAGATCCCTAGGTATCCCAACTAGAAAATTATCACCTAGGGTATTCCAAAATCCCCATCTTTTATGATAATACTAGTGTTATTAATCTTGCTAAGAATCCTATCCACCACTCTAGATTCAAGCATATTGATGTTAAACTTCATTTTATTAGAGATTATGTTCAAAAAGGAGATGTTGATGTTTGTGAATACTAAAGACCAAGTATCTAATATATTCACTAAACCTCTAGCTGAAGATCATTTTTGCTAGTTGAAAATGCTTTTAAATCTTAAAATCTTTTAAAATGTGCATAGTATTCATGCATAAATATCTCTAGAGTCTCCCCATCAAGACTCTAAACTGAAGCCCAAATAAAGACATCAAGGAAAGTTCAAAATATCAACATGCAAGATCAGAAAGTTAGTGTGCAAGCTTAGAAAGAAGGATAGAAGCCTAGAAGAAAGAATATAAAGGCAAGAAGAAAAGAAAGATCATCATCCTTGAGAGTAGCTCTAAGGATTTTGAAGAAGCAGAACATGAATATAAGAGGAGTGAGTCTAAAGAAGCCCTTCTCAAAACTGAAGTAAGAAATGAGCATAGACTGAATAAAAGGCAAAAGAGAGCAGAGTCCCCGACCCCAAGCCATCCATTCCTTCATAAACTTAGGCAAAGACCTCAAAAAGTAAGCTGCCCAAAGGAAAACCTGACAAACTTCCAATTTGAAGGCAAGATATTAAGCATAAGTACAGGAATCTTCCAAAAAAATGCGCCCAAATTTGCTCTAATTTTAAAAGAAATGCTAGAAGCTGAGCAAGCTAGGGTTGTTATTGAGGACAAGGATTATTCTAAAGAGAAGAATAAGGAGGAAGCTGAGAGAGTTGTCAAAGAGCAGAGAATTCTCCAAGGAAAAGCCGTTGTGAAATAGAGGTTTCCAAGGTCCCTTCAGAAACTACTTTTTACTTTTTGAACGAGATCCCTGAACTTTTCCTTCTAGAAGTTGGGGTAGTTAACCAAGTTGGTAGAAGAAATGACATGCTAGTCTGTAACTAGGTTTGACTTTAAATTTGAATTTTAAATTTCCCTCATTTTCCTATAGAGTGCACCATTTCACTGTGAAATGAACTTTCTAAAGTGCGGTATCAATTCCTTGGTGAAAAAAAAAAAGATCTTCTAATCTTCAATCAGAGAATCTATATGATACATTTGATTGTGATGATGATGATTGAAGGTTTTATAACATCTCTGCTTCAGAGCTAGTTTGATATCTTCATTTCATGCACACTTTTTGAAGTCAAGTTCTACTCTCTAAAGTTCCGAGCATTGGCTTCTTATTCATGATTGATTTTATTCAATCTATTAAGCATGTATACGTACTTTACACGATATAATTTGCACTTTTATTAAGTTCCTCTCTTTTTATATGAGATCAAATATGTTTGCACATGTAAAATAAAATTAATTTCGATTCAAGAATGTGTTATGCAATCCGAAAGAACATGTTTCCTACTTCAAGAAACTCAAAGGAAAATATTAGTCATTCTTCAAAATATTTTCTCTAAATTTGTTATGTCATCACTTAAAACATATGGCGTTAGCACTTTCTAAAGGATTCTGGAGCTAACACTTATGAGCCGCGGAAAGGAAGAAAACCAAATATTTCATGTTTCTATATCTTTGGTTCACCTTCTCCCATTCTTAACACCAAGGACAAGCTTACAAAGTTTGATCCTAAATTTGACGATAGAATTTTCTTAGGATATTCTTCGATATCTAAAGCCTGTAGGGTTTACAATAAAAGAACACTTTATGTTGAAGAGACTATCTATACCAAGTTTAAAGAACTCAAGAAGGACTTTGCTGATGATCTCGAGGAACTGGAAGAAAATCTTGAGAAGTTGAATCTCAAGGAACCCTTAAAAGACCAGCAGAAAAAAGTACAATCTTTTAAAAGTAAGCTTTAGAACGCAGTCAACTTAGAAAGCTTACTCAGAACTTCAAAGCTCTCAGAAAGTGGCATTTTTTATCTTGAAAATGAACAATTTGAAAATGATAGAGAAACCATAGATCAACAAGGGTACGAAAACTACAAAGAAGTTTATGATTTAAGAGCAATTTCTCAAAACCAAGTTCTTGGGGACATCTTTAAGGGTGTAAGAACCAGATCTTCCCTAAAAAATGAGTCCAGATATGCTTTCATTTCTACATCAAGCCAAAATGCATTAAAGACACTTTGAGTGATCAAAGTTAGGTGAAAGCTATGCAAGAAGAACTATATCAGTTCAAGAAAGAAAAGTCTGGATACTTGTGGGGAAGTCTAAAGGAAAAACCATCATTGGAACAAAGTGGGTGTTCAATAACAAGTTGAATGAAGCTGGAAACATGAACCGAAACAAGGTAAGATTGGTTGGACAAAGTTATAATCAACAAGAGTGGATTCATTATTATGAAACCTTTGCACCAATAGCAAGGCTTGAAGTCATCATAATGCTACTTGCTTTTGCAGTTTTCAATGGATTTTCTCTTTACCAAATTGATATAAAGTCTGCATTCTTAAATGGATTTCTCTCTAAGGAATTCTATGTGAAGCAGTCTCCAAGATTTGAGAATGAAGACCTTCCCAACCATGTCTTTAAGTTAACCAAGACATTCCGTGATTTGAAATAGACTCCTAGAGGTTCGTATGAAAGGTTGAGTACCTTCTTACTTAAGAATGGATTCAAGAGAGGTAATGTTGACACAACCTTGCTAACTGTTCAACAACAAAAAATCACTTTCTAATAGTCAAAATATGTGTTGATGACATTATATTTGGTGCCACTAATCATTCTCTGTATGAAAAGTTTTCAAGATTAATGCAAAGTGAATTTGAAATAAGCATAATAGGTGAACTCAAGCTTTTTCTTGAATTTCAAATTAAAAAAAAAAAACAAAATGAGGGAATCTTGATCCATCAAGAAAAATACACAAAAGAGCTTTTGGAAAGATTTAACATGGATCAAGCCACACCTATGAGCACCCCCATGCATTCATCTCAAGTGATTAATGTAGATGATAATAGAGAAAAGATGTCAGAAAGTAATTATAGAGGAATGATTGGATCACTTCTATATCTCATAGCAAGCAAGCCAAACATTCAATTAAGTGTAAGCATTTGTGTTAGATTTCAATCTAACCCAAAACAATTACACTTCGATGTTGTTAAAAGGATTCTAAGATTTTAGCTAGCACTACTAATCTTGGCTTATGGTACAAGAAAGGTACATTTTGTAAGATTATAGGATTTTGTGATGCTAACTTAGCTGGAGATAGAATGGATAGAAAAAGCACCAGTTTGCTATTTCTTTGGAAAAAGCCTCATCACTTGGTCATGTAAGAACCATAACACCATAGCTCTTTCAACAGCTGAAGCTGAATATGTAGCTACTACAAATTGATGCACCCAAATACTGTGGATAAGAAACCAACTAGAAGATTATCACTTGAGATATTCCAAGATCCTTATCTTTTGTGATAATACCAATATTATTAATCCTGTAAAGAATCTTATTCATTACTCTAGATCTAAGCATATTGATGTAAAACATCATTTTATTAGAGATCACATCCAGAAAGGCAATGTTGAGTTAATGTTTATGAATACTGAAGACCAAGTGTCTGATATATTTACTAAACTATTAGCTGAGGATCATTTTTGCTATTTAAAAAGGATTTTGAATCTCAAAAGTTTTTAAAATCTACATTGCATATACACATGACATCTCTAGATTCTCCCCAATAAGACTCTGAACTGAGCCCCTAATGAAGATCATTAAGGAAAGTTTAGAAAGTCAGTGTGCAAGTTCAGAAAGAAGGTCAAAGGTTCATATTATTAGTATTCAATATTCTATGGGATGGCCTCTAATATTCACTCTCATTTATCGCTGCCTTTGCATTGTGCTTCACCGTCTTGTTCAGTGGCCAACTCCCATATGGTTAATTGCAATGTTGAATGTATAGCAATTAGTTTGTAGCACCTATATTAAAATCGGCTAGGTGTACAAATTTACAGCAATTAATTATAATTACATATTTTCTTTTATTTAAATACCTCGCTACAATTGTCACAATTATCTGTTAATTATACCATTTGCTCTATAACCTTAATCACTTTTTTACGTTATATATATAAGAAGAAAGAATAAGTTAATTAGCTTCTTAACTTAGCTTAATTGTTCAGTTAGTTAGATAGTTAGTTACTTAGTTTTGGCACCTGTATTCTGTAATTGTTTTTCCCATAGTTTTAAAAACCAGCTCAGATCAGCCAGTTCGACCAGAAAACCGATGAACCGGTCCAAGCCACTATTTGGATCAGTCTGGCATCAAAACCAGTGCGACCTGATTTGACTCAATCGGTTTTGGATCAAAACCAGTGACTCGGCCGGTTGAACCGAACCGGGTCGACACAGATTTTTTTTTTAGCTTTTTTTTTCGGGCTAAATGATATCTCTTTCTAAATCTTAAAAAATAATATTCTAATTTGACTTTTAGAAAAAATACAATAAATTTATTTATATTGTCATGACTTGTGAGTTTGTGATGTAAAACTTTGTGAGTTTACTTGTGCAATTATATTTTGAACTTGTTAATTGTGATTTGTGATTGTGAAATGAAAACAATATTTAGGAATTTATGTTATTTAGTTATGTTTATATATTTGGAGCCCTTAAAAAGTGTCAAATTGTTAATTAGTTGTTATTTTATTATATTTTATTTAAATTTTTATATAGTTTTATATTTTTTTTTTATATAAATCCGGTTCAACCGATTCGACCAGTGACCCACCGGTTGAACCAGTGACCCAGTACCTTGACCGAGTCGATCACCGATCCGAGTTGTAGAACTATGGTTTTTCCTGCTCCTCTCTAGCTTTGTCAGTTGTATATATACTCTGTATGCTTCCTTTTGCATCAATCAATGAATCATTTTACCTATATTAAAAAACACACAATGAGTTCATCCCTGAGTTCAGTTTCTCTCTACGCTCTCTCTATACCATTTGATATGGTATCAGAGATAAGAGAAATCGAAGCTCTACCGCCGCATTTATCGTTGCAATTAAGTTTCTTCCATGAATTCCGATGATGATTCTACATTTATTTCCTCCTTTCTTTCTCGCTGTTTCACTGATCCAACTTTGGATCCTAATTCACCATACTATTTGCATCCTAGTGAAAGTCCTTCAATTGTGATGGTTTCTCCAGTCCTCAAAGTATCGAATTACAAAACTTGGAATAGATCAATGATTGTGGCTTTGATCGCAAAGAACAAATTGGAATTTGTTGATGGCATAATTTCTAAACCTTCAATGGATAATCCTCTTTATTCTGCTTGGAAACGATGCAATAACATGGTTATTTCATGGATTTCAAGGTTAGTTTCTACTCCAATATATCAAACTATCATTTTCATGAGAAATGCACATGACATCGAGGCAATTTCCTTAGAGGTAGATCTGGTCAAGGAGTTAAGATTTGTACATATTATGGAAGTATGGCCACACAATTGATACCTGTTTCTATAAACATGGCTTCCCTCCTTATTTCAAGTTGAGAAGTCTAAATTTTCAACATGATGTGAGCAATGTCGAAATAGCACAAATTGTAATCAATGAGGAGCTTGCACAAGATGATTCAGTGCCAACTCAGAATTTTGGTTTAACTCCTCAACAATGCCAAGCCTTGCTTAGTTTAATCCAACAGTATGACAAAGAAGCTTCAGAATCAACTGCTCATACTCTTCATGCCACTGTCCCTTCTAATTCCCTTTCCCAATCGAATGGTAACACCCTAGTGATCATATTTGTGTTTCCCTTTCCAGTACACTGTTTTGTCACAAAATCAAACATGTCCCTGTGTGTTTGCTAAATGCTCAGATTGTTTTTGCTCACTTTTCTAGTTTAGTCCACTTCTCAAAAGATTTTCACCTCACTAATGTTTTATATTTTCCTCAATTCTATTTCAATTTAATTTCAGTACACAAAATTGCCAAATCTCTTCAATATAGATTAACTTTTGTTGATGATGATTGCTGTAACACCCTAATATTTAACTCAACACGCCTAGGACGTATTTAAGTTAATTATTAGTTATTACTCTTTTGTTCCAGTCTTTAACTTAAACCTTGAAAATACTTTAGTAAAAATATGGTAAATTTTTTTTTTAATACAAACCGTGAGCCACGCATACTAACTAATTTGTATCAACCACCTTACCTATAAAAGTAAAAAGATAACATCAAGTCACAGATAAATATGAAATACCTCACTCAATTAATATAATAACACCATTATAAATAATGATCGTTCCTCATCGAATATCTAAAACTTACAGGAAATAAAACAGCACACCACTGACATAGTCAAAGCAAATACATTATTCCAACAGAATTATCATGCAAATAAAAAACTTAGCAAACTAGCATAAAATTTTTCTCCCACGTTTCCTACTCGGAACGCCTAGAATGGATTCTACGAGTCGGCTCATCACAAGAAGCAAGACGTCAAACATGAAGGGCATCAACATAAATCACGAACGTCACCATCTACCTCTGAAGACGAGATGGAAAGAAATAAAGAGGGAGTGAGAATCTTATAAAAGAATCTCAGTAGGGCCTTACCTCCTAATATGTGTGTCATCATCATCGTCCCCAGGAACCTCGGGTTTCATTATGAAAATGTGGGCATATATAAGATTCATTCTTTAAGTTCCAAATACCATTAGCCGAGGCCCGTGTCTTTTAGCATGAATCTTGATGTCATGTATGCATCATACTATTATCATGAATGCATGTCAATGCCATATATATTATAACATAAGAGTTCATACATAAATGCATCATGACATAAAGAACATAAATCCCTTTGATATAACTTTCTCTTAATATGTTTTTAGGTGACTTAAATTTCTCAATCTTTTTCCTTGGGGAAACCACCCTATAATTTCTCTCCTCTTGAGAGTTCTAGGTTATGAGCTCATACCTCACTAGTCGTCACTAGTATGTACTTATCCTCTTGATAAGTTAATTCTCGACTCCCAGAGTGCGGGTTAGGGGGTTTAGGAACACCTTTCATAACCATTAATTCCTGGAGTCTAAAGGGTCCTTATTGAATATCCTCTTATAACCTTTAATTCGGGGAGTCTAGAGGATTACCCCATTGGATCACCTCTCATAACCTTTAATTCGGGGAGTCTAGAGGATCATTTCCATATGTCTTATGTCACCTTTTATCTTAGTATGTTATTCATAGATGCAAGCACGAACATATAATCATAACTTATCCTTTAATATATCATGCTTATAGAATTCTTAAATATGCATCTCAATTAATCAATCATATATACATAGCATGCTACAATTCATCAAGTAGTTGATCATATAAATATGCATATCTACATTTATATAAGCATGCTATTATCAAATATCTCATGAAAGTAAACATACTCAATATAATAGATGCCATATATTAATGATCGCCAATTGCATAAAATAAGAATTAAGCATGCATAATCCTTAATTGGTATCATAGCACAAATATCACAAATCATATAAATTTCAACTAAATCACATGAATATGACTTCCATAAGATATCATTCACACTAATCTCCTCAAATTATTAATATTTACACTTAAGCCTAAAAGAGGGTCAAAACTGCAATTTCTCAAAGATTACGGGTCAAAACGTAATTTTTCTTTTTAACACATCTCCTCAAACAAATGATAATCAAAATTTCTCTATACTTTTAAGAGACACATAACACTTATAATTCATCTAAGTTCATCATAAAAACCATCTTTGGTCATAGAACAAATTTTGCTACACTTTAGGGGTCAAAGTGCAAAATCACTCATTTTTCACCCTTAACAATTACCGAAACTTCTAAAACTTTTCCTAAACATTATAAATGATATTCTAAACACATGGACACATTTAACATCATTATTAAGTCGAATTAAAGTCATTTGGCTGAAATCACATAATTGATAATTCAAAACACAACTTTTGATAATTTGCAAAACGGTCCAAGTTAGCAATTGTAATTATTCTTTTATACATCTAAGACACTAAAAATAATTTTTACAACAATTATTAATTATTATTTTTCATATGAACAGTACCTACAGTGATGAATAGTGCCGAAACAGTAATAGTACCATGAAGTTTATTTTCTAAAGCTTTATAAGATTACAATTTTGATCATTTCTAGATACTAGTTTTCCTTGTTACTTGATTTAAGACTTAGGAAGCACCTAAAATTATTTTTACCACTTAGAATGACCAAAAATTAATACCAAACAGAGAGCTTTTCAAATTTCAATAATAAATCTTTTGCTCATAAAAATGCTACTTTTACTATCCTTTAAGTTTCAAGACTTATAAAACTTCTAAAGCACAACTTATAAAAATTTCAAAACACAATACTTGAGCCATAAAATGAAACAAAAGTTATCTTGTCCTTATCATCACATCATGACCAAAAATACATATTCATTAGGATAGCCATGAAATAAAATTTCTATTTAAGATCCAAGAACAATTCTTGAGCTTTAAGATATTAAGTGATGACTTTGAAAGTAAACATGCTATGCACATCATTTTTATCTTCAAAATTTAAGGTGATAGTTCAAAGATAAACATGCTATGCAAATCCATTTCTTTATCTTTAAGATTTAGGTGATAGCATAAAATTAAACATGCTATGCAAATTCATTTTTATCTTTTGAGATTAAGGTGATGACATTGAAAGTAAATATGCTATGCAACTCATTTTTATCTTCAAGATTTAAGGTGATGGCTCAAAAATAAACATGCTATGTAAATCCAATTATTTATCTTAAGGATTTAGGTGATAGCATAAAATAAACATGAATGCAAGTCCATTTTATCATCTTATTCACTTAAAGCTCAAACTTAACAAGATTAAGTTCTTGTTCCTCATAAATCATAAAGATTAGTGAGTTTTAGAGTCCATTAATACTATGGTTCCAAGAACCTCATCAAAATGGAAAATTCAATGAAAAAGCATAAGAAAGAACATGAAATAAAAATCCCTACCAATTTGTTTCTTGATTTTTAAAGAGAGCTTGATCTTCTATGATCAATCAAGAACCAAAAATATGGTCCTAATGCTTGTGATATTTCGGCCAAGAAGGTTGGAGTGTAGGAAGGATTTTTCTTGTGTTCTAGTGCTTGGAAAAGGAAAGTTTAAGTGCTTAGGAGTTGATTTATGATTGGAATATGTATGTTTAAGGTTTAGAGCTTGGTTAGAGGTTGGAAATGGAGTCTCTTGAGTGAGAATAAGGAAGAGAAAGAAAGCTGGAATTCTTGAGAGAATTAGAGAACTTTGAGCACACTTTGAGTAAGAAAACTATCAAGTAAGAAAATGCTAAGGCCAAGAGTGTTTGTGTGAACATTTTAGCAATGGGAGAGCATGTATTTATAGCCTTATGAAGGCTGTTTGGCGGTGGCTTGTAGGCTGGAAATGGAGGGTTTTATTTCATTTTTTTGTTAAAGGAAACTTTAGAAAAAGAAAGCATATGGTATTGTAATGATTTTGCACATGTATAATGGATGGAAATGCTAAAATATGATGCATGTGGGAGACATCTTGGCTGCTCATATCATGGCTGAAATGGGTGGGTTTTCTTTTGATTAAACAAGAACAAAAACAATGCAAAAGAAAGCTTAAGGTGTAGTGTCTTTGTTAGATGTGTTTTTATGTTGGAAAATAAAATAAAATATGATGCACATGGTGCATGATGGCCACGGTTTTCTGGTCCATTATGATCAGATTTGTGCTCTTTTATGAGTGGTAAAACATGTATTAGATGTGTAATTACTTAGGTAAAAGATTTGGAATTGATAGATTAGTGAAAATGGTAAAAGGTCAAGTGTTTAGGACAAATTAAAATGAAGTAAAAGAATAATCATACACTAGTAAATGAAGTTAGTTTTCTAATGAGTTAAAAATCAATTTGTAACATAAGTTCTACACTAAATTTTACCTAAACCGTAATTCTTAATTTTAATCTTAGCATCACTAATTTTATGAGCTCTAGGAATCAAGAAAGGAGATTAATTTTCCTAAAAATTTCTTAAACTCTAATTATCCTAGGTAATTATTTTTTAACCTCAAGTAATTATTTTTAACCTTAGGTAATTAATTTTTAACTCAAGGTTAATGAATGAAATCAATTTTGAGTTCAATTAGAGCTTTAACATCTCCTTAATTCCATAAGTGACTTATTTAGCACAACTAGGGGTAAAAAGGTAATTTCACATAAAAGCTTTATAAAATTACCTGAAAATTTCTAAATATCAAGTCATACTTGAAATAAATCACTTTTGAACTTCTTGGTGATAACTGGGTTCAAGGATTGCTTAATTTCACATTAAATTACACTTGAGGGTAATTTGGTAATTTTACGTACAGTAAAATTCGGGGTTGAGACTTTTACCGTGACATCAACATAACACAAATAATCCCCTTCAAACATAAAATTAACCCCTTGAGGATAATCGGGATTGGTTATCTTTGATTTTCGGGACAAAATGACCTCAGGGGCATTTTGGTCATTTGTACACAGAAAAATCGGGATTTGTGATTTTTCGCATAGATTTCTATTCAACCCTCATATAATGTTGTTCTAATGTTAAAATTCCTTATTAAAGATTTCTCATCCTCAAATCTCATGTAAAATTTACCTAGGGGCATTTTGGTAATTTTAACACAGCATGAAAAATCAGGACGTTACAATTGCATTATCCAGGACCAACTTTCTTCGAGGAGGATTGGTATAGTTAAAGTAGTTGTAAGCTTATACAAGTTCCTTGCCACACCCATTCAACCTCTGGTCCTATTATCCACTAGCTGCTCTGCTATTCACACATTGTTTCCCCTATGGCATTATAAATTAGGCCACCGTTCCTATCAAAGGCTACTCAACTTACAAAAGAAATTTTAGCTGTAAAACCATGTCCATTTGTAGTGTGTGATACTTGTCATTTAGCTAAACAAAAACTATTAACTTTCACTGTCAGTAACACTATTCAAAGTGTAGCATTTGATCTCATTCATGTAGACATTTGGGGACCATACTCTATCCCCTTAATTCATGGCCATCGCTATTTCCTAACTATAGTAGATGATTTTTCAAGGTTTAGTTGGATATTCCTATTAAAGACCAAAAGTGAAGCTTCACACCAACTACAAAACTTCATCCATCTAATTCGCTCCCAGTTTAACGCCAAAATAAAAACCATTCATAGTGATAATGGACCCGAATTTACAATAAATTTTTTACCAATCCATAGGAATAATTCACCAAACTTCTTATCTCGAAACCTAACAATGAAATTGTTTTGTTGAGCGTAAGCACCAATATATACTCAATATTGCTCATGCCCTTCTATTTCAATCTAATATCCCATTAATTTTCTGGTCCTATGCAATTTTACATGTTGTCCATATCATTAACCGCATTCCCTCACCTGTGATTAGCAATGCCATACCGTTTTCCAAACTTCACAACAATGACCCCATATTTGAGGACCCCAAATTCTTCAGATGTCTATGTTTCTCAAGCACCTTAACCTTTCACCGCAAAAAGTTTGATTTTTGTGCTTCCAAATGCATTTTCCTTGGTTTCCCTAGTCATACCAAAGGATTCATTGTATATAACCTACATTCTAGAGAAATCATTATTTCCAGAGATGTTCAATTCTATGAGTCAACTTTTCCATACCAATCATCCAACAACAGTTGAATGGAGGTTGTCGCCTACCTCCTCAAATTAGAAAAAAAATTTAATACTAAATTACACAAAAAATGTAGTAAAGAGCACAACCTAGGTTGTCTTTCAAGGAGACTTCAACACTTAGTTGGGAAAGCAATTTAAAGCAATTTAAATTAAAAAAATAATAGCAACAGTAAAGAAAGCACTAGTACATGTATTTCTAGGATTGGAATTAATTATTATTGACTAAATATTGAATCCATTAGTGGCTATTAGTAATTAATTACTGGCAATTCTACCAGTGATCAATCGACCCCTAGAATTTGATCAATGCAAATAACTAATAAACTAGATCTCAATTTATTTACAAATTATAGTGATTTAAGGTACCAATTACTATAGCCTAACCACCAATTGGAAAGTTAATTCTATTGTTCTCCTTCAAATATTAACCAATAGATCTATCAATTTGTACCTAAAGGGTTTCCCCAAATGATGATTGCCAATGTGGTTATTCCAATAAAAATTATAGCAATTACCACAATAATTATAAGAATAGAAACTAAAGAACAATAAGAAAACTAATGCATTCAATATAAACAAAGGGTCTCAAAAGTCATCCTAATCCATCCGAAAATCACTACACTAGTAAGAAGATCTATTGCTTCATTTCTGGAGGCTTATAATAATGAAGATAAAAAAAAAACCTAAAAATAATAGTAATAACCCTTGTCACAATCTTCAAGACAAAGCACCTTCACCAATGGAATCCCTAAGAGAGAGAAGAATAAAGAAGAAGATGTAGATAGAGAAGATAGAGAGATGTAGACAGAGAATAATAGCAACCTAAAAGTGAGTCCAAAACTAGGGTAAAAGCTTGTAACATTCCTATATATACCGCTCTCTAAAAATGGGCTAAAGTAGACCAAAAAAACATATTAAATGAGCTGTTCTGTGTCATCACATGAGCACTGCAGGGCTGATTGGGTGTTGTGACACTCAGCAGTGAGCTGTGCTAATAAAAATCATTTTTTTGGGTGCTATTGAGTGATACAGTGCTTACAAAATGGAATATGTCCTTGGAACTACAAATAGATATTGTATCCCTTTAAATAACGCCACCAAAATCACCTCAATCGAACATCTATAGCTCCAAATATTGTGATAATACTAACTGAAGGTCAAGTTGGATAACATCAGAATATTAGCAACCTTTAATCTGGCAACTTGATTTTCACCAAGATCCTCTTAGAACTGGATTTTGAGCTAAATATGAAAGTTTTAGAAGATTGCTTGATTTTCCTAAAACATATTTATTTGTCTCAATATGATCCCTGTAGAGAAAGATACGAATTTTATATTATAATGCTTTCTTTAAATGTGCTCAAATGAGCTCAAGAACTCTTCTATTTTGCTGCCAAATTCTTCCCAATAGTTTCCAACCTTGTTTTTGACATTTTGCATTTGATCCAAAGCTCCTGTATATAAATCCATACTCAAAGAGACAAGTCAAATGCAACAGGATGTAATTACAAATCATTCCAAAATCAATACAAAAGCCAATAATTCTATCAAAATCACACAATGAGGAGTAAATCAAAATTGTTATTAATTGCATCAATAACACAATAAACTTCTTGCAAAAAGCTAAGGTTTGGTAGCAAGATAAGTGGTATAAATGCCCCTTATCAACACTCAAGCTCTCTCCTATGATTTCTTTCCTGCATCCCATGCATTATCCCAACCCAATACTATTCCTCAAACCCACCTTCCCTCACCTAACCCATCTATCTTTGACACTATTTCCCCTAGTCCTTCACTCTATCCCCACCTAACCCCCACAATACGTCATACAACACACACCAACTCCCCACCTTCAATGTCCACCTCGTCTCCCCTTCCAACACAGCCCATTGCCCTTGGATGATCTACCAAACCCCATAACCTCCCAACATACTTGTAAGACTTCCATTGCTCCATAGCTACTACTAACTCTTCCACTGGGAATGTACTATATGTAAGCTCCATAACCCTTCAGAAAGTATGAGCTTTAATGTTTTGAATGACAACAAAGGTAATTTAAAGAAATATTTTAAAGAATGATTAATGTCTACCTTGAGTTTCTTGACTAAGCAAACATGTATTTCAAATGTGCATAACACAGAGTTGAGTAAGAATAATCTCAATATACATATGCAAACATGTTTTATCTCATGTTAAGAGACTGAGTTTAAATGAAATGAATATTATATTATGTAAAGTATGCTTACATGCATCAAGGAATGAAAGAATCAAATCAAGAACAAGAAATCAAGGAAAGGATATTCAAAAAGTAGTATGGGACATCAGAAAGTACGCTAAGAATGAAGATATCATACAAAATCTGATACCAACGTGTTACTCAGTCTTCAATCACCATAATCTTAGATCTTTCATCATCATAATGCCTAAATTGAATATTAGAAGATCAAAAAATTATCAAGAAACTGCCAACACACATCAGAAAACTCACTCAAATACGGAAATTTGAAATTCAAATTTCAAATGTCAAATCTGAAGTCAAACCCAGTTTTATGACTGGTATGTCATCTCTTCTACCTATTTGGTCAAATTTTCCAAAGCTTTTAGAATGAGGAATTTAGAAACTATGTGCAGAAAGTAGAAAAGAAGGTTCTGAAGGGATATTAGAAACCTCAACAATACAACAGCTTCTACAACTGATGTAACAGACTGTCAGCCTACTCTTCTAGATTGCTCTTCCAAGATACAACAGATGATCTACATGTGTCACTTGGAGGTCTGATCCAAAGGCAATGGTAAGGAAGATCACTATAAATGAAGATGCTTTGCTCAAATGCTGATGAGAGAGTTGAATACATAATAGTGGAAACTCTGGATAAATTTCTCCATACTTTGTGATGTTTTTCATATTATAAAATAAGTTTTCGTGAAGTGTAAAAATCTTCTTTCTATGTTTCTTAATGATTTGTATGCTCTTCTTAGGAAGAGATGTTAGAGATAAGTTGCTTATATTTTCCAGGTCTGTTTCATTGAATATTTGTTCGGAAACTTGAGTGTAAGTTAGTTTGAGTGGTAACCCAAATACATAACATTTGTATCCTTGATCTGGTAGTGATCAGTGAGACATAACTTGGAGAGGCTAAGCTAAAACTACTTGCAACATAATGATAGAGGCATTTTATTCATTATGGTCTAGCTTGGAGAGGCAGAGAAGAAATACTTGCAATATGGTGGTAAAGACGTTCTACTTATCATAGTTCAACTTAGAGAGGTTAGGAAGAACTATTTGCAATGTAGCAATAGGAGTTGTTTATTAGTCACGGTTTAGCTTGGAGAGGCTGGTACAGAACTACTCGGTTAAGTTTGGAGAGGCTAATTCAGAGCTACTCAGTTGTGACGGTAGGGGTTGTCTACTGGTTACTAGTAAGAGCTTGGGAAGACTACTATCAAGACTATCCAGTTTTCTTTCTCAGGTTGCTAAACATGTTTTCGTGGAATCTCAACATTTGTTGAGTACTGGATATATGCAAGTTCAGTTGAACCAGTATAAAAATATTTGTGTCATCTTTCTTATCCATGATCTCTTAATTTTTATGTTGCATGTTTTACTTTAATAGTTATTGAGATATTGTTAAAGCCATGTTATTATTAAAATGGTTCAATGATCTACTTTCTGAAACTACTAACCATAATTTCACTGTACTTCAAGCTTAAAGTTTGATAGTATTTTTAGTAAATGTTTTAGATTTGAAAAAAGTACTAAAGCACGATTCAACCCCCTTCTCTTGCACTCTTTTACCTACACTCTACCTTTTATCTTCTTATTTATCATATGATTCTTTTTCTCCCAAACACAAGTCCTTTTCTTCCACCGCAGAACCACGTTCTTACTCTAAAGCTTCCAAGTTTGAATGTTGACTCAAGCCATGCAAGACGAAATGCATGCTCTAAAGGTTAACCAAACTTCGGTTGTCACCAATCTTGCCCCTAGCAAGTCCCCCATCAGCTGTAAGTGGGTTTATTGCATCAAATACAAAGTTGATGGCATCATTAAACATTACAAAGCTCGCCTCGTTGCAAAATGTTACACACAAATATAGCGTCTTGAGTACTTAGACATCTTCTCCCCAATTGCCAAAATGACAACAATGCATGTTCTTCTAGCATTGGTTTCTCTCCGTGGTTGGTATTTATACCAATGCAATGTCAACAATGCATTCCTCCACGACTCTCTTAATGAGGAAGTCTACATCAGCTTTCCCTTGGATTTTCCTTCCACTAAACCCAATCAAGTGTGTAAGTTGCAATGCTCCCTGTATGGCCTCAAATAGGCATAAATATGCATATAGTACGTCTCAGTGATCATGAGGCTCACGTGAGGATGTGATTCCTCACGTGTCAGTTACGTTTCCAAATCGGGTTATAACACATCAATTGTTAGCTGATTAATCAATACATTTACAAAATTGAGTAATAATGATTATACAAGCCTAAATTTGTGAACTCATAATTTTGTACATTTATCAAGATGTTTTATTTTTCTTAATATATGTATTGTTTGAATTTTTGCAGTAATTCTAAAATGGAAGAAGTATTATTAAATGGATAATAGTTAATACTCCATCCATTCGCAAATAAGTGTCCACTTTTAAATGTTTACATTGATTAAGGAAATGATTAGTACAGTCTTGATGTTACGACAATTTAAGTGTATTTTATTGAATTGTCCTTACTATTTTCCTTTTTCTTTCTTACTTACCCTCTCTTCTCCCCTTCTCCCTCTTTCATTAATAGGGATATAGTTGAAAGAAATTAATTAACATTGTCTTAATTTCTAAATTGAATACTTATTTGTAAAAAAAAATCTTTGAAATGAACATTTATTTGTGAAGAGATATACTAATTAATTATTAGATTAAAACCCCATTAGTCCTTCAAATTTATAATGGGGAACAAATTTATCCCTCAGATTTAAAAAATTATATATTAGTCTCTCAAATTTCACAAAAGGGACAAATTAGTTCCCCTATAAAATTTTTATCTAAGTTGTGTCCTGTTAATTTATTTATTATATATTCTTAACTTTTATAGTAAATTCTAACTTGTCCCATTCTTCTAAATGAAATTATTTAAATCTTTTTCTTCATCTGCTAGTTCAGAAGAAAGATTTTAACTTTGGCTTGACATTTGTTCTATACAGAACAAATGAATGAGGTAAGTGAGGACTCATTATAAATATTAATAGTACATGTAAGCAAGTTAACAGAATATGTGGACATTTCTATTAATAGTTCAAATAATAATTTGATGAAAAATTAATTTATCTCTTTTTATAAAATTTAAAAAATTAATATTAAATTTTGTAAATCTGTTTCTTAATATAAATATGAGGGGCTATCTTAGAAGTTTTATTCTAAGTATTATGATATCTAACTATAATTGACAAAGTAAACAATTGTGTGCCGAGGAAAACAAGGCACACTCTTTGTACAACATGGGGAAAAAATTGGGAAAAAGCACACACTCCCATCACCATCAGATAGGGTGGGGCCCAATCACACACACGTACGAGTACCGGCCCGAGCTGCATGTGGGTATCAAGCGTGCGAAGAACACGTGTCGGTCCCCAAGAGGACGAAATTGACCTCTGAGAAAACGAGAGCAGGTATCCTGGTCAGATTGGGAGGCTCACTGCTCACCATCTTTTACCCCTTCAATTTTCCCGTTTTGCCCTTTTCTCTCCTCCAGTCCATGGTCGGTTTACTTTACCAATAATAACAAATAAACAAAAGCAAAAGGAAAATGACAGCCAATTTCATTCTGCACAGTTTGCAGTCCAGAAAGTGGCCATTGCAACCAGCCAACTAGACAAATATCACTATCCTACGGTTCAATAAAATACATTAATATTTTTCAAAACAAAATACAAATGACTTCAAAGTTAAAAATAATTGGTTTTTACTAATTGAAACAATAACATTAAGAAAGATGAAGTTTATATGATCCAGATTTTACGCCCCAAAAAAGGCACTACCTAAAATTGCATAGGTCTAATAAACAAATATTAAAACTTGTGGATGATTGCCATTACCAGCCAACACTCAACAGGATCAATTTGATGTGAAGCCAGCTAGATTTCGTTACTCAGCTCATTTTTTCACATCGCCAAGTTCTCGTTACTCCAGAGAAAGGAAAAGGAAAAAAAAATTATCCATCAATTTTTTCTGTCGTTCTAATTTCTTCTCTTAACTAAACACATTTTTAATGATACAAAAAAAAATAACAGAATCATAGACACCATTGTTCTTCGTAACATCTGTTGTTTCATTTAGTCAAACATATGTTGAAATTTTTTTCTAATTAATTAATATGCTGGAAAATTCTTGTACCGTGGTTAAGCATAGTAGTAAAATGGTAGGAAAAAAGCAACCTCTTCTCCATAGAAATAGGCCATAGAGGTTTTTTTCCCTTAAAAAAAAAGAGTATGTAGTGTAAAGTTTGCATAATTCAAATTATATGATCACCAAAAAATAGTACATTATCATTTTTCCGGAAGCAATGATTATGCTTTCTCTTCATCAATTATGCTTTTTTTAAACAATATAACATGCGCAAAAAAGGGATCATTAGCAAAAAGCAAGCGTTGTATTTTATGTGTATATTTATAGCCATCATTCATCACCAAATGAATTTCACAATCTGTCCATTGAACACAAGCTAAACTTACCTGTATTTGTATACATGTATGTCTTTATTTTTTTTTACATGGACAAGTTTAGCATCTCCCTTAACTTTGGTTTACGAAGAGCAAAAATAACTTCTTGAATATAATAATGAGACGAACACGTCAAAAAGTGGGAAGAAGGCAGGAAGCCTGTTGTGGTGGGACAAGAAAAGAGGAAAAAATATTAAGAAAACTAGAAAAAGGCAACGCAAAAGAAAATCCAGAAAGAAAAAGGACGAAAAAAAAAACTGGGCAAATGGGTAATTGCAGAGGCAATGAAAATGTTGATACGCGTCCCTATGAGGTCCATATTCTATTTCCATTACCAACCTCACAGCCCCATCTCCCTTACAAATCACCCATTCCCCTCTTTCTCTCCGTTCCCAATCTCCCTCAACCTCTATCATCACCACCACCAATAACACCACCACCACTACCAAGAAAAAAAAAAGAAAAGAAAAAAAACACCAAACGTTCTTCTCTGTTCTCTTCTTCGTCTAACACGAAAATCAATGGCTCAGAAGACAGAGAAAGAAGAGACAGAGTTCAAGGTTCCCGAAACCATCACCCCCTGCGTCAACAACTGTGGCCTCACCGGTAATCCCGCAACAAACAACATGTGCCAGAACTGCTTCAACGCCACAACCACCACCACAACAACCACAACGACAGCAACAACAACAGCAACAACCACAACAGGAATCTCACAACAACCTTCTAGATTCTCCGAAGAGAAAGCCTCATCCACGACCGTCAGATCTGCCACGTCATCGCGCTCCCCGAAGAGATCTCACCCGTCCGACGAGGAGGAACAACAGCGAGATCCGGCGACGCGAACGGATCGGGGCGATACGACGTCGTCGGAGGCGAAGCGCGTCGTGAACCGCTGTTCTGGCTGCCGGAGAAGGGTGGGATTGACCGGTTTCCGGTGCCGGTGCGGCGAGCTCTTCTGCTCGGAGCACCGGTACTCCGATCGACACGAGTGCACCTACGACTACAAGGCCGCGGGGAGGGAAGCCATCGCGAGAGAGAATCCGGTAGTCAAAGCCGCGAAGATCGTCAAGGTCTGAAAAATCCCCAAAATACCCCTACAGAAAATCGGAGGAATCTCCAAGAGATAATAGATCGCTGAGGCGAAAAAAGTACACGCGCGACAAACGGCAAGCGTTGGATGTCGTTTTGAACGCGCGTGGTTAATTAGTTATTCGTGTTCTCTTTCTCAGAGAAAAGAAGAAAAAAAAAACACAACTCAGCGCGTGTGTAAGCTGAGATGTTACCGAAAAAATTGAAACCTTCTCTGTGATTGATCTTATGTGTTGGATCAAGCTTTGATAATTTTTTTTTTATTTTCTACATTATTATGTTTTTTCTTCTTACAGCTTGGGTTGGAAATTTATAAATTATTATTGTGATTATTGTGTTTGGTTTTTTCCTTTTCCCTTATGTTATGGTTTTGATTGAATTTGCGAGATGAAACGATAAGGAGATCGGATTCCGATTTAGGGGCAGGGGAAGTAAATTTGATTGGGTGTATAGGGGTATAGTGGTCGATTTGCGTTGTACTTTGAGATTGGAATTTTCGAGAGCAGTGCTGATGATAGAAAGTTGGCTGGACCCACCTGATTTGACAAGTGACGATTATATCGATATATTCAGAGACGCGATGTGAGTTGATGTTCGGTTTCGTATAGTGCCGCGAGATATCGCGGCTTGATTTGTTTTTGTGGTTCGTGACGGTGACGTTAACCTTTTCGGAGCTTCGCGGGCCAATAGGGTGAGGCCAGGTGTAAGATTAGGGTAGGGGTGTTAACAACGGGCTTAGTCCGAAACTTATTAGATGAGTGTGATAAGGAGATATAATTTTTTATAATAGTTAATAATAAATTATTAGATTTAAAAATTTAATTAATATAATTTATGTAAGTAGATGTTTGTATATTGATATGGTATGATTTAAAATATATAAGGGAAGATGTCTTAAATTTTATATTTTATTTATATAATTTTAATATGTATAATATTTAAATTTTCATATTATTAGAAGGTGACTTGGTCATAACCCAGGTTTTTATTGGATTGGGTTTGGATTTGAAAAAAAATGAAAATATGATCCGGTCTTAATAGAAATCTCTTGGTATGGTATCTTATTAATTATGATTATAAATATTTTTTTTAAAATTAAATTCTTAGATTTTTGGTTTTCCGTATAATTATTGGTCTATGCTTTACTATTATTATTTTAATTTTCTTTAGAGGAATCTCGAGGAATGTCAGTATCAAGTACAAGGGTTTGGTGGAGGGTATTGATTAGTAATAAACAGGCATTGTGGATGGGAGACATTAGCATCTGATTGGGACGATAGCAGGGAATGGAGAGGAGAGGCACAGACGAGATGTGTGTTTGATAATGGTATTGAGGAGGGTGTGACATGGGTAATGAGGGCCTTTTAATCCTCTTCTATAGTGATGTTATAGACCCCCAAATTGGAGCTTGGAGGGACAATAATGGGAAGTTTTTTTTGGATGATTTTCTTATTTTAATATTTTTTTCAATCTCTTATATAAAAAAGTCACCCATAAAATAAAGAGAAAAAATAGACAATACATTTATACATTAACTCATTTCATTCACTTAAATTATAAATTCTTAAATAATAGAGTATTTATTTATCATCTACTTTAATCCTCACATTTGTTCTCTAGTCCATCTATGTCCCTTACCTTCTACCTTTTGTGAAACTCAATCATAGCTTTAGTTTACAAAGGAAAAAATTAGAAATCTTTTAATGTTCATTACACTCGATTTTCAAATTAAAAATAATTAATGAATATTTTTAAATTACTTTTTCTTTTCTTGATTTCTTTTGTTATTTATTGTCGACAGTGGTAATTAATTCCTTCAAGATAGAAGTTCCTTTAAATGGGTAAATATATAATCATGAGATCCTTTCCATATACATTGTCACAAATCGAATCTTTGACTAGATATTTAAAGAGTCCAACTAATTGCCAATTGTGTTTGGCTCCGTGATTAAAAATTAAATTACTTATTTTAAGAAAAAATATATGAATTATTTACCCATTTAGAATAAAAATACATTATCTACACAAATAAAGTATTTTCATATTTGCTACAATTTTTGAATCATTCTTAATTTTATTAGAGTACCTCACAAATTCAATGTAAATGTACTCACGAATTCAATGCAATCTGAGTTCATAAAATGAAAACTAAAATTAAACTAAATTAAAATTAAATTACAATTACAATTAAAAAATTTGACAATCTGACGCTGATTAACAGCTTGCTAGCCTCTTGTGCTTCAGGAACCAGTGAACCACACCACTCGCACTTTGAGGAGCAATAACTTGGTGATATCACTGCTATAGAAGACGTGTTTCCTTATCCTTGGTGAAAAGAAAATTAAGATTGTAATGAAAGGCAAGACTCGTGTTATTATAAACCATACCAAGAACTCGTTTACCAAAACATAACTGTGGATCATGCAAATTAAAATTCCAATTCACAGGTTTGCCTGCACCAACTAGGGCCAAAAAATAGATTAAACAACAATAATTTCTTCAGCTACAATCCAAATCTACTAAACAACCACAATAGAAAATAAAATTCCAATTACCATTAGGGTTGGTCTCAACAGAGTACTCCATGCAATAATTGTTTATGGCATCCTTCTTTTCAGATTTCACCAGGTACAAATTCCTGGAATTCTTCAAGAGAACTGCACCTTTTTCCTTGCAACAAATAAAAAGAGGAAGCTCATTTAGGTCCAAAAAGAAAAAAAAAATAAAAGGCACAAATTGTTTTACATTTTTCAACAGGGAAAATTGTAACTCTAAAAATAACAATCCACTCTTCCAACCAACACCATATCATACTTAACACACTATTGCAAACATAATTAAAATAACAAAAATTCATGATAAAAAAGAGTTTAATTTTAATATAATGAAATTATAAAAAAAAATTTATGTTATCAACCAATCATATGCATCCATTTGTAAGGCTTTATAGTTAGTGGAATGTTGAGTTAAACACTTTGGTTTATGTAACAATTATTGAGAATGAAAATGGTTGAAATCATAAAACTGTTATTGATTGTAACTTGGTGTAGTTTATATACACTTACAAGTGTGAAGTAAAATAGAAATGAATTAATTGTTCTGAGTAACAAACTAACAACTCAGTAATAAATTATACCTAACTGATCTAGTTTACTAAGACTCCCCCTCAAGTTGGGAGATACAAATCCTCGGTTCCCAACTTGTTCATGAGATATGAGAACTGAACATGAGGAAGGGGTTTAGTTAACAAGTCTGCTAGTTGATGTTTGGATGGTACATGTACAACTTGATTATGCCTTCATTCACTTTTTCTCTTGTGAAATGACAATCAATTTCTATATGCTTTGACCTCTCATGGAATGATGGATTAGTGGCTATTTGAATGGTTGCTTGGCTGTCACTATATACCATGGCAATGTCAACCGATATCTCAAAGTCCTTTAAGAGGTTCTGTAACCAAGTGATTTCACTTGTAACATTCGTTAAAGCTCTATATTAAGCTTCTGCAGATGATCTGGAAATAGTTGGCTGCTTTTTTTTATTTCCATGATATTAAGGAATCTCCAATGTACACTAAGAAACCAGTGGTGGATTTTCTGGTATCAATGCAGCTTCCCCAATCTGCATCTACATATGCTTGCAACTTGAGATTTGAAGTGGAAGAGAAAATAATCCCACGACCAGGGGTGATTTTCAGATAACGAAGTAGATAATGTAGGGCTTGTAGGAGAGATGACTTGGGTGCAACCATGTATTGGCTAAGTTTATTCATAGCAAAACATATATACGGTCTTAAGATTGTAAGGTATATCAATTAGCCTATTAGTCTTCTGTATTGTATAACACCTTAATATTTAACTTAACACACCTAGGACGTGTTCAAGTTAATTATTAGCTGTTACTTTTTTGTTTCAGTTTTTATTTTTTGACTTGGAAGTACTTTAGTAAAAATATGGGTAAATTTTTTTTTTGAATTTTTAAAACTAAAATGTGAGCCATGTGTATGTATAGATGCCGGTTGATACATGCATAATAATAACACCCATATAAAACTCATCATGATATATGTGTAAACTATAGCATAATACAACACCACTGGATTGACATATCGTAACCGTAGCATAATAGTGATGTCCTATAAATATAAAGGACATCCGAAGACACTATGCCCACTAACAAAATTTGAATTTACAATAATTGTATAGCTGAGCATAACTATTACATGTCTAAACCCATCATGGGTACACATTTGCCAAAACTAAGCAACTGCATACAAAAGGACGATATCCTCACTTTCGCTGTGCTACTTTGGTCCAAACTATAGTAAATTTCAAGAAAGTCCATTGGCATCGCCATTAACCTTGCCTGAAGACGAGATGGAAAGAAAGAGAGGAAGTGAGAAACTTATACAAGAATCTCATTAAGGTTTTCCATCTCCACACACGTGTCATCATCATCGTCCTCAGGAGCCTCGGGTCTCATTATGAAAATAGTGGGCATAAATACGGTTCATTTATTCAGTTTTAAAGCCATTAGTCGAGACCCATGTCTTTTAGCATGATTATTAATGTCATGAATGTACATATTGTATCATGTGTGCATGTCAATGCCTTATGCAACTGTCGCAACCGGGATCACGACGGGACGGCGAAAAAGTTTTTTATTGAAAATTGGGAGTCGCCACCAGATTTATTTTAATTGGAAAACCTTGGAAAAACCAATCTTATCATCTTAAAGATAGTTTTTGAAAACCAGATATGAGTTCGGGAGTCGGTTATGTCTAGGGAAGGGTAAGAACTTAATCCTACAGCACCCCTAGTACACCCATATTTAAACGGTGCCTTAGTAAGTTGTGCAAATTAATTAATAACCCTTAAAATTTCAATAAAAGAAGACAAAATTACAATTCAAACACATAAATTAAGAATAATTAATTTAGAAAAATATTCACAATTTAAACACATCAATTAAGAAAAATTAATTTAGACAAAATATATTATAATTGAAACATATAAATTAAGAAAATTAATTTACACAAATATATTACAAATAATTTAAGAAGAATAAATTTGAAAAATATATTTGCAATTTGAACAAATACATTAAGAGACATTAGTTTTGGAAAAATATATTTACAATTTTAACACAAACCTAAAAATGATTTACACAAAATATTTACAAATTAACAAATAAATTAAAAAAATTAATTTTGGCTTGACAGGGTTGCCTGCTCCTACGTATCCTCTGGTGCAATGAGGAACTCAAAGTCACGTAGTTCTGTAGAAGATATTTGTGTATTGATTGATTTTAATTAAAAAAGAAAATTTGTGATAAATTCATTATAGGATTCAAGTCAGCACTTGGCTATTCAATAAACCCTTATGGTTCAATAATAGTGAAGATGACATTTGCCACTCAATCACTCTCATTGACCATTGCATGAATTATCATTTAGAAGAAAAATATTTATTTAAAGGAAGACATTTTTATTTTATTTATTTTTGACACCAATCTCAACACGACTTCACTAACGAATAACAAACATGTGATTAACCCACACAAAATACCGAGAGAAGTAAAGTAATAACAAACAATAATAATAATAATAATAATAATAATACTAAATAAAAATGACTAAAAACTTCATAAATACTATATATATATATATATATATTGAAACTTTTAGTACAAGATTCACTAAACCAACTAAATAACTAAAACACCTTCCTTAAACTATTTGTTTCCTTTCAAATGATAAAAATAAATTGCTGAAGAAGCATGACAAGTTCTTTTTTTAGTTCAAACAAGCATTTTTTTTTTTCTTAGACAACCAAAAACAATTCTAAAAACAAGGAGCACAACGACCCAACTTTAACCAAGCCAAAATGCCTTCATGTTCAAACCCCCATCAGCCCATTCGCTTGAAAACAAGATAGTGATGGCATACAAAAGGAAAGAAACACTCCTGACCACAAAGAAAACGAAAAAAAAAAAAAACAAACACTCAAATAAAAAAATAAATAAAAAGAAAAGGAAAACTAAATCAAAGGTACGAAACACAAAGAGATGGGTCTGGAACATTGGGGATAATGGTTTCATGATTCAAACACACACACACAACACATTACAGAGAGAGAACTAGAGAGGGAGAGTTAGAGAGAGAGGCAACGGCTGTGCAAGGAAGAGGGAGGGGGAAGTCGCCGTCGGTCATGGCAGATGGGAAGAGGAGTGTTGCCGCGGTCATGACGGAGCGAAGCGGCGCGGCCCGAACAGTAATATGGTGATTACCCAACACATACAACAGCGCGTAGAGAGCAGATCGAGGGAGATCGCGCTGCGCAGCAGCAGTTCGCGGCATGGCTGGACGATGAGGGGTTGATATCGCGGCTAGAGGCTAAGGAGGAGGGAGATCATGTCAGTTGAGGTGGCTGAGGAATGGTGACGCAGCGGCAGTGAAAAGAGGAGGGCGCTGCTACGGTTCACAGCAGTTGCAAAGGCAGAGGAGGGCATGTTAGTTGTAGGCTACGATCTAAAACAGAGGTGATAGATCTGAAGGGAAAGAGGCCGCGGCTGTGGTGGTACTGAGAGAACAGGTGCCGGCGAGATAGCCCCAAGCACCGATCTGATGCGCGATGGAAAGGGGACGTGGTGAGTGGTGGACCGGCGGTGGCGATGGTGATGGTGAAGCCACTGCCGGCTCTCCTTGCTGCTTCTGTTTTTTCTTTTTTTGATTTGTTATGATAAAGAGAAACTAAATTTTGGACTATGAATGGACTAATTTGTGATGTATATTTTTTATTGGATTTTGATTTTGGCTGACTCTGAGGTTGAGTTTGTTTTTGAACTTGGATGACTTGTTGATGGTAATCTGATTGAGGTTGTGCTTGATGCTGTGAAGTGGTTTGCTGTATGCATGTATGATTTATGGTTCAAAAAAATGGGTGAGCAAAAATCAGTAAATAAGAGCAAAAGAATGTACCGATAAATCTATTCTTTCACTTTGATTTGCTGAATCTTTAGGCCTTTGATTTTCGTTGTTATTTCTCTTAAGAGTCTCTAAAATTATATCAATTTTTTCTGGTCAAAATAGCAACTAAGAATCTAGTCTTGATGATGGCGATCCCCTCCGTGTCTATTAGAGTCTCTGAGAATTATATCACTCCTCTCTTTTTAGATAAAAATAACAACAGTCAGGAAGTATTGATATCGGTGATTGCTGTCAGAAGATCCGTCCCCACCTTGTACGTGAATCTTAACCCCATTTATACAGTCTCATGAACCAATTTGTCAAATTTGCTAGCAGCCATTTTTGATCTAATTGAGCTAATTTTCCATGTGTGGCTCAAGGACATATGATTCTGATTGAAAGTTTCCCAAGCTTTTTACAGATTTCATGGGATATGAAGTTCCTAATTTCTGACTTTTACTTCACGCTTGCTGCTTTTTTTTTTTACTATTTTTTCCAATTGCGCTTCACTTCTCTAACTTTTTTTTGTAAAACGATGCTCATTTTTCTGACTCCTTGGATTCAGTGCTTTCTTTTGTTTGAAAATCAAATGAAGAGAGACTTTCCTCACTTTCATTTTCCTCTTAAAACCGACAAACGAAATCAACACACATGTCTGTTTTTGTCCTTTTCTATTTTTTAATCTAAAAAAATAAAATGGGCTGAACTCATAAATAAATACAAACTGGGCAAACAATTTTTTTTTTTGGGTTTACAATTAAAAAAAATGAAATGGGCTTAGTAACAAGAAATGAGCTGAATTTTCTTTTAACACATGAAGAAAATGAACCTAATATTTATGATCTGAAAGAAATCTGGGTTTGTTTATACGGGCCGGACAAAATTGGGTGTTCACAGTTGCCCCTCTTTACTCATTTCTTATAAGAAAATACAAAAATCTGAATTTAAGTATTGTCTTCATAAGGAATGAGTAAAGAAATGAACATTGATTTTGTTCGGTAATGTATTCAATGCAATGAAATCTGAATCCGAATAGCAAAACGACCTAAACTGTTCAAGAAAAGTCACATGCAATGATGCAATTTAGAAATCAAATATGCATGAGTTACTCAAAGAACAATGGTTAACCAACTTGACACGAATTCACAAGTTACAAGAAATGTAAAGACTAAAAAAGGACTCTTCAAGATAAATTGTACATGTAAACAATCTGAGGATGATGGGAAAAGTAAAATGGCAATCTGAGACTAACCAAAAAATAAAATTAGCAATATGAGGTCGACAGGAAAATGAATTGGCAATCTGAGGCTGACAGGAAAGTAAAATTGGCAATCTGAGGCCAAAAGTAAATTGGCAATCTAAGGCCGACAGGAAAGTAAATTAGCAATCTGAGGTCGACAGGAAAGTAAAACTGGCAATCTGAGGCCGACATGAAAGTAAAATTGGCAATCTGAGGCCGACTGGGAGTAAAGTGGCAATCTGAGGCCGACTGGAAACGTAAAATTGGCAATCTGAGGCCGACAGGAAAGTAAAATTAGCAATCTGAGGCTGACTGAAAATGTAAATTTGGCAATCTGAGGCCGACTGAAAAGTAAATTGGCAATCTGAGGCCGACTGAAAAGTAAATTGGCAATTTGAGGCCGACTGGAAAGTAAATTAGCAATCTGAGGCCGACAGGAAAGTAAAACTGGCAATCTGAGGCCAACTGAAAGTAAATTGGCAATGGTAGCAGGACACAAATGACATTGAAATAAAAACGACTTAAACCTGGATTGAGCAGCCCTCAAGGAAAACTTTAATCGATCAAACTCATAATTCATGCTCTGGACCTTCTAGCACATACAAAACCTTTCTTCCATTTCCGTAACCCTTGATCCCTTCATTCCCTAACTTTTCTTCTTCTTTTTCTTTTTTGTTTGACGATTACTTTTCTGACAAGCTTAGCCGAAGCTTCTGAATTCCCCTGGTGTGATGCTAGTCATTGATGTATTGCTATAAACATTGTTAGATTGTACAATTTGAACTTAAATTTATGCTTACTCAAGACATCGTAAAATAACATCATGCAAAGATGAAATAAAAATTAACTGAATGGGTGGTTTTATTGCTTGGTGTATCAAATGACAACAGGTTTGAAATGGGGCAACAATACAGAAATGAAAAACAGAATTATGAATGACATGAAATTTCGCCCCATTCTAAGGTCTTTGTGACTCAATCAATCAATCTCTTGCAACCAGATGAACACTATAACCATGATTTCCGATGTTTTCCAACCTTTTTCTTCAAATATTACCCTAGTTTCAACCTTGGTTTGCTTGGTTCAAAATTGCCCCAGTGTAGGTTGCTTGAGATTATGCTTATCTTTTTGCTCTAACTTTTGCTTAAGCCGCTCTTTCGAGTTTTCGACCTAACGAGATTCTTTCTTCTTCTTCCCTCTTTTTTTTTTTTACCCTAACTTTTGCTTAGGTCGCTCTTTCGAGTTTTCAACCTAACGGGCTTTTCAACATCTTTTCAAGCATAAAATCTTTTGACTGCATCAGCGTTGATTGGTTTGGGCAATTCTTATCCTTCCATGTTTTGCAAAATCAACGCTCCACCTGAGAATGCTTGCTTGACAATGTAAGGACCTTCATAACTTGGAGCCCATTTGCCCCGTGCGTCCTCTTGATTAGGGAGAATTTTCTTCAAAACCAAATCCCCTGGACGAAAATCTCTAGGGCGGACTCTCTTGTTAAAAGCCTTAGCCATTCTGCTCTGGTACAACTGGCCATGACAAATAGCTGCTAGCCTTTTCTCTTCTATCATGTTTAGCTGTTCATATCGAGCCTTTACCCATTCAAATTCTTCCAACTCAGCCTCCATTAAAACCCTCAATGATGGGATTTCCACTTCTATAGGAGATACAACTTCCATTCCATATACTAATGAGAAGGGAGTTGTGCCTGTACTTGACCGTATGTTGGTACGATATGCATGTAAAGCATATGGCAGCATTTCATGCCAATCTTTGTAATTCACTACCATTTTGGCGATGATTTTCTTGATGTTTTTATTTGCAGCCTCGACCGCACCATTCATCTGAGGCCTATAAGGAACTGAATTGTGATGCTTGATTTTGAAAGTCTCAAAGAACTTCTGAACTTCAGCACCATTAAGATTAGGAGCGTTATCTGTGATAATTCTTTTTGGAATCCCATATCTACAGATAATGTCTCTTTTGATGAATCTAAGAAACACTTTCTGTGTGATGTTAGCATATGAAGTGGCTTCCACCCACTTTGTGAAATAGTCTATTGCCACCAAGATGAAGCGATGACCATTTGATGCTTTGGGATTGATTGGGCCGATGACATCCATGCCCCACATCGAGAAAGGCCATGGAGATACCATGCTATGCAATGGAAATGGAGGAGCATTAATTCGGTCTGCATAAATTGACATTTGTGGCACTTTCGAACATAATTAATACAGTCGTTCTCCATGGTGGACCAGTAATATCCACACCTCAAGATTTTGCGTACCATCATGTGCCCATTAGCATGGGTTCCACAGATTCCTTCATGGATTTCTGTCATGATTACATGGGCCTCATGAGCATCTACACATCTCAGCAAAGTACCATCATAATTCCTTTTGTAGAGGACTTCACCATTCAAGAAAAAGGCCATAGCTAATCGACGAACAGTTTTTCTCTGTGCATCACTTGCTCCGATAGGGTATTCTCCTTTCTGAATATAGTGCTTGATGTCATAAAACCATGGTTGGCCATCTGACTCAACCTCCACATTGTCACAGTAGATTGGTTCACTTTGCACTTCTACATGGATGGGTTGGACATTGGTGTGGACTTCCAATTTAGTCATTGCAGCCAAAGTTGCCAATGCATCTGCGAATTGGTTGTGGTCTCGAGTTAAGTGAGAGAACGACACATCGTCAAATTGTTCAATCAATTGAGACAAGTATTTCTGATAAGGCACCAATTTCGGATCCTTCATACGCCATTCTCCATTAACTTGGTAGATTATGAGCGCAGAGTCTCCAAACACCCTTAATTCTTTGATCCCTAAGTCAATTGCAGCTTGCAATCCATTCGCACAAGCTTCATATTCTGCGATGTTGTTGGTGCATTCAAAATCTAACTTGATAGAAACTAGATATTGTTTCCCAGCTGGTGACACCACTACAGCTCCTATTCCACACCCATTCATATTGGCAGCTCCATCAAAGTACATCTCCCACACATTCTCTGCTTCTTTGTCTTCACTTTCTACTGCTAGCACTTCACCATCAGGAAATTCTGATATAACTGGTTGATCACCCTTCAGAGGATTTTCAGCTAGATGATCAGCAATTGTACTTCCCTTAACAGACTTTTGAGTTACATACTTGATATCAAACTCAGATAGTATTACTTGCCATTTTGACACTCTCAATGACACATGAGGACTATCAAATATGTATTTCAATGGATCCATTCGAGAAATCAACCAAGTGGTATAGTACAACATGTATTGCCTGAGCCTCTTGGAAGTCCATACCAATGCACAACTAGTCTTTTCAATTGCCAGATAGCAAGATTCACAATCATTAAACTTCTTGCTTAAATAGTAAATCGCTCGTTCTTTCTTTCCAGACTCATTATACTGTCCCAACATTGCCCCAAGTGAAGTGGGCAACACTTTTAGGTACAGTATTAAAGGGCGGCCTGGCATAGGCGGAGTTAATACTGGAGGTTTCATTAAATAAGCCTTTATTTTATCAAAGGCTTCCTGACATTCTTCGTTCCATTCTCCAGGTTGATGTTTTCGCAGCAGCCTAAATATAGGGTCACAAGTACTAGTCAAATTGGTGATGAATCTAGCAATGTAATTGAGTCTTCCAAGAAAACTTCTTACTTCTTTTTCAGTTTGTGGGGCCGGCATCTCTTGTATCGCCTTCACCTTGTCAGGATCCACCCTTATCCTTTCTTTACTAACAATAAAACCCAACAGTTTCCCTGTAGAAGCTCCAAAGACGCATTTATTTAGGTTAAGCCGTAACTTATATTTCCTGAGCCTTTCGAATAGCTTTCGCAAGACTGCTATGTGACTTTCTCCCTCTTTGGATTTGGCAACCATATCATCCACATAAACCTCAATCTCTTTATGCATCATGTCATGGAACAATGCAACCATGGCACGTTGGTAGGTGGCACCGGCATTCTTCAATTCGAATCGCATGACTGTATAGCAAAATGTTCCCCACGGAGTTATGAAAGTAGTTTTTCCTTTATCATGAACATCCATGGGAATCTGATTATATCCGGAGTATCCATCCATAAACAAAAATCGATGATTTCTGGCTGTATTATCAACTAGGACATCAATGTGAGGGAGAGGAAAATCGTCTTTCGGGCTAGCTTTGTTCAAATCTCGATAATCTACACACATCCTGACCTTTACATGCTTTTTAGGCACAGGCACAATATTAGCCACCCAATCAGTGTGTCTTGATACCTCCAAAAATCCGACCTCAAGCTGTTTAGTCACTTCTTCTTTTATTTTCAATGACATGTCAGGCTGCATCCTCCTCAATTTCTGCTTTTTTGGCTCAGCTCCTAGATACAACGGGATCTTGTGTGAAGCGATCTCTGGGTCTAATCCTGGCATATCATGATAGGACCATTCGAATACATCAAGGAATTCCTTAAACAATGTGATCATTTCTGAGCGTTCAGGATTTTCCACTATTTTCAGCTCCTTCTTTTCTTCTTCAGTGCCCATGTTAATCACCTCGATGACCTCATTGTCTAAGTCAAAACCCTTTTTCTATATATTCCAGTAGACTTGAAAACCGCTCAATAGCTTCCTCGTCCTCTTCGGATTCATGGTTATCACAATCAAATGCAGCAAGAGAATCAATTCATAAGCTTCCAAATCCCTATTCTGGTGGTAAAATTTCTAAGTCATTCATGTTCCTGGAAAGTAAGTATGGTGGGTTGGAATGCTAAAACAAATGGTGGATCATAAACAACATTGGGACAAACACAAATTAATCAGCAGGGAGTGCTAAAGTAAAGAAATAATGGAAAGGAGAAAACAGAAGAAAGGCAAAAGAAACGAGGCAAAATGGAAAACATAAAGAAAAACTATTGAAAAATCATGTAAGCTTATTTAAACGATGTCTCACAGTAGCAAAAACGAAAGCATAAATCTTTAATTAATACAACCCAATAAATTACTTTGCAGCAATAACATCAATTACTGGTTCAGCAGTCCAATTCATCAGCATTTCATCATTGCTAGCAGGATGAACTTTGCTGTTTCTTTCAGCTGTCTCTGCATCTAGGGTATTGATAGTGAAGCAGTAGCAAGGGGAGCAAACTTCTCCGACTGTGATCACTTCAGTTGGACCAAGAAATGTCTTATTCAGGTGGGGGATCTATTGCATTTCTCCTGTTTGTTTCTTCTGCTCCAGCATCAAGGCATCATCTTGTCATCCAGTGGAATCTCATATCCTAAACCAAATCGATTACGATTCTCTGAGACCAATATAGGTGTGCGGGTGCCTTGTAACCTCGGTCCCAACCCTCTACCCTTCAGGTATCCATTCTTAGCCATGATTTGTGCCACCACTTGATTTTCCACAGGGAGCTTGTTCTATTCTTGTTTCAATCCTATTGCCTCCAGATTATGCCATAAACTGCTCTCTACCAGCTCCACATTTTCAACATATGGCAATGTAATTGGTTTAGACACTATGATATCTTTTTCTCCATGGATCGTAATGACTAAACCATTTTCAATGTACCTAACCATTTGATGCAATGTTGAAGGGACAACACCAACACCATTTATCCATGGTCTTCCGAGTAGCATATTATAATCTGACTCAATTTCCATTACTTGGAACAACACTTTGAATTTGCTTGGGCCAATCTTCAGTAACAACTCTATTTCCCCAAGGATACTCTTCTTAGCTCCGTCAAAAGCTTTTACTACCATGATCTGTGGCAATATATCATCCTTACTTATCGACAAGTAGCTTAGAGTCGATACTGGTAAGACATTTAATCCTGATCCTCCATCAATAAGAACTCTGGGTACTATATAACCTTTACATTTGAGGGTTATATACAGTGCTCGTGGGTTGGATTGTGACACTATTTCTTCGTCTGAGAATGTGATCATGTTGACACGTTTCACTGGATCCACCATATTCACCATGTTCTGTAATGAAGTATCAGGTTTGACATAAGCCTCTTTCAAGACTTTTAGCACTGCCTTTTGGTGAGGTTCAGATGATAAGATTAATGACAAAAGAGATATTCTAGCGGGAGTTTTCTTCAGTTGCTCTAGAATATCGTACTCACTTTGCTTCATGATCTTTAAGAATTCCTCATCATCTTCTTCTTCTTTTCTTCCTACATCCGAACCTTTTTCAACATTTCTATCATCAACAAATTTTCCTTTTGCCAGCTCTCCAGGCCCATAAATCCTTCCACTTCTTGTGATTCCCTTTATTTCCATGATACCAGCCTCTTCTTTACTTGATTGGGCCTTTGACGTTTCTCCTATTTCCACCTCAGTCCCATAATTCCAAGGTATAGCATGTGTGTCCTCATAACTGAAAGGTGTTGGTTTTTTCACAGTAATCACCACTTTTTCTAGTTTTGGAGCTAGGCTAAGTGGAGGCACTCGGAGCACAAAGGGTTCGATCACATCCACCTCTTCAATGGAATTCTGCTTCTTTTTTGCTTGTATCACACCTAAAGTGAGTAGTTCTTGTACACGAACTTTGAAATCCCAACAATTCTCAATATCATGTCCAAGACTTCCATAATGGTATGCACATCTTGACCCCATATCATATTTCTCTTCTTCTTTCATCATAGAAGTGGGTGCTGTGATATTATAATTAGCCTCCTTCAAAGCACTAAACACTTTCTCCATCGGCGTATGCAGACTCAAAACCTTCTTGACCCACGGTTCCTCAATTTCCACAGCATTCACATGACTTCCTCCTTCGTGATTTGGGATTGGATTTTTAACAATATCTGGCTTCGGATCTTCTTGAAGATCTAATCTTCCACAGGCTATTAGTCTTCTTACCACTGTCTTAAAGCCTTCACAATCCTCAATTGAATGCCCCGCAACATCCATATGATATTTGCAAGTTAGATTTAGATTGTACCATGTCGGAAACGGTGGTTGTAATGGGTGCACAGGGTATGGAGAAATCAGATGAGCATTAAACAACCGTTGATAAAGGTCAGCATTTGAAATGGATAACTTTGGAAAAGGTGGTAGATTTGGGAATCGGGTGCGGTTTTGATTTTGAGTACTTGGACGTAATGGTGTGATGTTTGGGTAACTTTGCATGGTTGGATATGTTAGACGAATTGGTTGATATGGTCGTATGTGGATGTTATTTACTTCTTTGTTGAAGTGCAGGGTGGTGTTTGTGGCTTGGTGATATGGGTAAGGAGAGACGAATGGCATTTGGGGTCTTGGATGAGCGGATGCATATTTTGGGGTAAAAGGTTGCTGACCTTGCACATGGTTTATATCTATTTCCTTTTTCTTGGGTGGGAATCCTTTTCTAGTGTCTTCATTATTCATTGGAAGCTTGCCAGCTTTAGCCAGATTCTTAATCCTTTCTCCAGCTGTTATCAAATTAGAAAAATCTTTGTAAGCTGCTCCTGCCATTGCCCCAATGTAAGGAGACCCTAAAGTTCCTAAGAAATATGAACACATTTCAGTCGGAATGAATGGTGGTTGAACTTGAGCCGCCAAAGCTCTCCACCTTTGAGCGTATTGCTTGAATGACTCATCCTTCTTTTTCTGCATAGTGCCCAACTATTCTCTAGTTGGTGCTATTTCCATGTTAAACTTGTATTGATTCATAAATTGATCAACTAACTCCCTCCAACTGGCAATCTTCGAATGGTCTAATTGGATGTACCATTCCAAAGCAAGTCCAGTTAAACTTTCATGAAAAAAACTGATGAGGAACTTTTCGTCTTTGGACCAGATTGACATTTTGGTGTAGTAACTCTTTAAATGAAAGAGTGGATTGCCAGTTCCATCATACTTTGAGAAATCAGGGATTTTGAAGTCTTTCGGAACCACTGCGTCGATAGGAGGGCAAAGCTGCTCGATCTCCATATAGCCATAAGTGCTAGGTTTCTGGATAGCCTTGATTTGCTCCTGAATTTTCTCCATCCACTCTTCTCTTAGCTTATCCTTCTCTGAATCTGCATGATTATTCCCAGCAGAAGAAAATTGTCTTTGGATAACAATGCGAGGCTGCTCCCAAGTATGGGTAGCATGCCTGTGTCCTTCCGCATGTACATTTTCTATGGCATGATAACCCTCTCCGACGGGGATAGTAATCGGCATTGTTGGTGCTGATTGTTCATGGAAAATGCTTGATGTTCCTATGTCTTTCATCCATTGTGTGACATTAAGATCTGCATCCGATACCACAGGTATGGTTATCATTGCAGTACTTGGTGGTACAGTTATTGGCATACCCAATGATGTGCTTTGATTTGGATTAACTCTCAATAAGTCAAGTGCTTCCTTCATGGCACGTATCATTTCTTCCATCCTTGCCTGAGTATCCGTCATCGCATTCAATTGCCCTTTCACTTCATCAACCTCTATGCTCAAGTTCCTTCCAGATTCAGAAATGATTACAGGTGGGATGGTTCTCCCTGAATCACCATTACCACCTGCCATCTTGGTCCGAGCTCTAGTATTATATACACGAGTTTGGTCGATTTCAGTTTTCCTTGGGCGCCCAATGATTACGAGTTACACTCACACACATTGGTACACACACACACACACAATAAGATTAGCAACAATCAAAACAGTTAATTCTTTTCTTTACAAGACAACATGATAAAAAGGAAGAATGATCATCAAGAGTCCTTTGCACAAATGTAAGCACCCCGTATCCGTTCTTATGAGTATATCACCCTATAAGTCAAGGTACGGTTAATAGCAAACTCAAGGAAGAATTTACTCCTCTATGGGTACTATCTAATGAACACTATATGCAACTTTTTTCCTTACGATCTCAAGGCAACAATGTGATTGAGCACTTTCTCAAGGAATATTTGATTCTATAAAGGAAGTATCAAGTGCACGATCATACTTGACAAACTGAAAACACGACCCTGAAGCCTTCATTTGTTATCAAACTCAGTTTCAAGTACAAATTGTTTCAAAATGCATTACATCAAAAGCCTTATTCTCATTCATGAATGATAACTACATCAAAAGCTTCATCTTTTTTCGCCTGAGACCTTTGGCAATACTTTCACATGAATCCATGAAATCTGTCACTTCTTGAGGTAAACTGAATGGCGGCATTCTTCCAATTTGTTCGTTTGCCTTTTCGAAGCGGTGAACGAAATTTGGAATGTAATGACTCAATTCTCCAGTCAATTTTGCATACTGTTCTTCCCATTTCAATGCTTTTTCTCTCCATGTTCTTCCAAATTCTGTTGCGTCCACAAATAAATCGTGATATCGATTTGCTGATTTCCATCCTTGAGTAGCATCATGCTCTATTTGTGTTAGCATGGTTGTGATTGCTCCACTTGTTCCTCCAACTTCTCTCTCACATCTTTCTCCTTGTTGAACTCCATTCTTAAGCTCCAGATATCTTTATCTCGTTGGTTGACTTCTAATTCTGCTCTTCTGACCAGGGGACTTTTCTTAGTAATCTCTCTTTCCAACTGGTTCTTTTCTTTTACAAGCTTGTGGAATCCTTCTTCTAGTTCTTGGATTTTTGCTAAATGAGTGGTTGAAATTTTCTCCTTGCCTTTCCTAGACTTTGCAATTTTTGCCGCTTTAGTTGACTCATCTTTTAAGGCTTTGATTTCCTTGGTCATTTTATCACACTGATTTTGAATAATAGCAGCTTTTAGGTCAGCTGCCTCCTTTTCTTCTTCCAAGAATCGCATTTGTGCCTTCATTGTTTCTATCTGGGAAATCAGTTGAGATGACTCTTGAGCTTGCATAGAAACTGAGTTGCTTGGAATATCCTTCGGGACGCTTTCTTTTCCAACTCTTGCTTTTCTCCAATCTTTGTATTCTTGAGAAGAAGTTAAACATTGCTGGCCAAGTTCCTTTTTCCCTAGGACTTTGACATCATCCCATGCTATCCTGATCTTCTTCTCTTGCTCCTTGGTGTTTTTATTTTTCTGATATAGAAAGCTGGACCCTTTAAGCTGTTCTTCTTGTGGCTTTGTTTGAGTCCAATGAAGTTGTCTAAGCACCAATGCGGGTATATAGGAAATGCACCCCCTTGGTCCCATCAAAGGAACATTGTGAAAGTCACCACAACTATAAATAACATTCTCTCCATGGTACCAAGGACAAACCCATTTGAAAGCATTTGATTGGATCTGTGAGAACTCCTTTTTCCATATCGGTGCCTTTTGATGATTTATCCGTATACGACAGAAGTCTCCTAATGGATCAGGAAACAGGCCCATGCGATTATTAGCATATGCATGAGTCATAAACCAAACATACAACATTGGTAGACAACAGCGCAATCTTCCACCACTTTTCTGAATGCAAACTCCTAAGGACAGGAATGTATTTGCTAACATAGCTGGGATAGGATTCATGTTACGATTTTGGAACTTGAAAAACACATCCATAGCAGCCTGATTAATAATATCTGGTGTGAATGAAAACAAAACCAATCCATAGATAATCAATGCCAGTGTTCGATTGAAGAAAACCCAATTTCTTTGTTGGGCCAAAGTCTGCAGATGGGCTTCCAGAAAACTCTTCCTGATTCCTTGAGTAGATCCTCTTATCTCTATTTCTATCTGATTTGGATAAACTCCAATGATTCTAGCAATGTTTTCTTTGCTAACATAGTGCCCTTGATATAGATACACACCGGATTTTTCTCGAATCGGTAGCCTCATCATGACCATGTACTCTTCTATGGTTGGTGTTGAATCAAAATCAGGCAATTCAAAACAACAAAGAGAAGGGTTCCAAAATTGTGAAAGAGCGCTCAATGCCGGTGCTTCCACTGGAATGAACAGTAAATCCAATATGCGCCCATAAGTATCCTTAAAAGAAGATCGAACTTCTCTAGGCATCAACTGAATGATCTCTTTCACTTTCCCCAACTCACTATTTGTCACTGTAACCTTGATGTTCTTCTTCCAATTGTGTGCATTGCTAGTGTTCATTTGTGTTACTTCCATTTGCTTTGAACTAATGATGATTTTTTCTTTATTAACAAACAAAACCTATGTACAAAAATGAGATATTGAGTAAACTTAAAAATGGAAAGGAAAATGCATGCTTTTATTGAATTTTTTTTAATGAGATGCTTTCCTAAAAATTTGACGAAGCAGAATCTATATGAGCAAATGAACTAAAAATACTATTTTTCATGCAAAAAGTAATCTGTCTTATGAGAAATGAAAATATGATGAAATGAATGCATGTGATAATGAACAAAATGCCTAAACATTTGAGAATGCATGTCATGATTTATGGGACTATGAACTAATTAATCTAATTACAATGTAATAATGTTTGATGTGAGAGTAATTAAAAGTAAAACATGAAGGAGTACAAAGTAAAGGATGAAAGAAGCATGCCCCCTTTGTCCTAACAGGGTAAAGCTTAATGGATGGGAAGTTCTAAGGCCAAAAATCCTATTTGGGAGGCTGCTATATTCAACTATGCGTGCAAACAATTATGGTGAGTCTAGACTTCTAATGACCATGGTCCCCAGATTGCCCCTATCCACAGGATAAGGATCCGACCTTTGAACCGATCATAAGTAGGGATGAACCCTCTCAATATAATTGATCCATAAAGCCAGTAACAACCTGAGTGGTGTCCCAACAACTACCAAGTGAGCATGAGGCCCCTCATGGCAATGTCAAGAAACCCCCTAATCCTTAGCTTGCATGGGCTCGGGTGTAGAGTCCAAGAACACTGTGTGTGAAATAAGTGATTGTGAAGTGTGTGCAGGGAGCATACAAACCTTTTAATCCTAACACTATATATACTCCTGCAAACAAATACAAACAACACATATATACAGAATAATAACAGTCATCTACCCTAAGGTTTTAAAAAATAAAGGAAACGATGCACAATAAAATGACAAAAGTACCAACAAAATACAAACAACAAATATATGAAGATAACAATAGTCGTCTACCCTAAGGTTTTAGCAAATAAAGTAAACATTATAACTAAATATAGGACATTAAACTCTTATAAAGGAAACATAAAGGAAGCACTGTTCAAGCAAAATATAGACAAATATATACAGAATAAAATAAAAATACTATACAAAATAAAGCTAGAAAAATAAAAAGGCTATATTTAATTTGCACAACTAACTCTAATAGGCTTGACTCTCTTACTGGTCCCCAGTGGAGTTGCCATCTATCGCAACCGGGATCGCGACGGGACGGCGAAAAAGTTTTTTATTGAAAATTGGGAGTCGCCACCAGATTTATTTTAATTGGAAAACCTTGGAAAAACCAATCTTATCATCTTAAAGATAGTTTTTGAAAACCAGATATGAGTTCGGGAGTCGGTTATGTCTAGGGAAGGGTAAGAACTTAATCCTACAGCACCCCTAGTACACCCATATTTAAACGGTGCCTTAGTAAGTTGTGCAAATTAATTAATAACCCTTAAAATTTCAATAAAAGAAGACAAAATTACAATTCAAACACATAAATTAAGAATAATTAATTTAGAAAAATATTCACAATTTAAACACATCAATTAAGAAAAATTAATTTAGACAAAATATATTATAATTGAAACATATAAATTAAGAAAATTAATTTACACAAATATATTACAAATAATTTAAGAAGAATAAATTTGAAAAATATATTTGCAATTTGAACAAATACATTAAGAGACATTAGTTTTGGAAAAATATATTTACAATTTTAACACAAACCTAAAAATGATTTACACAAAATATTTACAAATTAACAAATAAATTAAAAAAATTAATTTTGGCTTGACAGGGTTGCCTGCTCCTATGTATCCTCTGGTGCAATGAGGAACTCAAAGTCACGTAGTTCTGTAGAAGATATTTGTGTATTGATTGATTTTAATTAAAAAAGAAAATTTGTGATAAATTCATCATAGGATTCAAGTCAGCACTTGGCTATTCAATAAACCCTTATGATTCAATAACAGTGAAAATGACATTTGCCACTCAATCACTCTCATTGACCATTGCATGAATTATCATTTAGAAGAAAAATATTTATTTAAAGGAAGACATTTTTATTTTATTTATTTTTGACACCAATCTCAACACGACTTCACTAACGAATAACAAACATGTGATTAACCCACACAAAATACCGAGAGAAGTAAAGTAATAACAAATAATAATAATAATAATAATACTAAATAAAAATGACTAAAAACTTCATAAATACTATATATATATATATATATATTTTGAAACTTTTAGTACAAGATTCACTAAACCAACTAAATAACTAAAACACCTTCCTTAAACTATTTGTTTCCTTTCAAATGATAAAAATAAATTGCTAAAGAAGCATGACAAGTTCTTTTTTTAGTTCAAACAAGCATGTTTTTTTTCTTAGACAACCAAAAACAATTCTAAAAACAAGGAGCACAACGACCCAACTTTAACCAAGCCAAAATGCCTTCATGTTCAAACCCCCATCAGCCCATTCGCTTGAAAACAAGACAGTGATGGCATACAAAGGGAAAGAAACACTCCTGACCACAAAGAAAATGAAAAAAAAAAAAAACAAACACTCAAATAAACAAATAAATAAAAGGAAAAGGAAAACTAAATCAAAGGTACGAAACACAAAGAGATGGGTCTGGAACATTGGGGATAATGGTTTCATGATTCAAACACACACACACAACACATTACAGAGAGAGAACTAGAGAGGGAGAGTTAGAGAAAGAGGCAGCGGCTGTGCAAGGAAGAGGGAGGGGGAAGTCGCCGTCGGTCATGGCAAATGGGAAGAGGAGTGTTGCCGTGGTCATGGCGGGCCAGCGCCTTGACCAACGATAATATGGTGATTACCCAACACATACAACAGTGCGTAGAGAGCGGTCGAGGAGATCGTGCTGGCAGCGATTCGCGGCATGGTTGGACGATGGGGGGTTGATATCGCGGCTAGAGGCTAAGGAGGAGGGAGATCATGTCAGTTGAGGTGGCTGAGGAATGGTGACGCAGCGGCAGTGAAAAGAGGAGGGCGCCGCACTGCTCACGGTTCTGGCGGTTGCAAAGGCAGAGGAGGGCATGTCAGTTGTAGGCTACGATCTAAAACAGAGGTGATAGATCTGAAGGGAAAGAGCGCATGTGTGGTGAGTCTTGAGAGAGCAGTGCCTGAGATAGCCCCAAGCACCGATCTGATGCGCGATGGAGAGGGGACGTGGTGAGTGGTGGACCGGCGGTGGCAATGGTGATGGTGAAACCACTGCCGGCTCTCCTTGCTGCTTCTGTTTTTTCTTTTTTTGATTTGTTATGATAAAGAGAAACTAAATTTTGGACTATGAATGGACTGATTTGTGATGTATATTTTTTATTGGATTTTGATTTTGGCTGACTCTGAGGTTGAGTTTGTTTTTGAACTTGGATGACTTGTTGATGGTAATCTGATTGAGGTTGTGCTTGATGCTGTGAAGTGGTTTGCTGTATGCATGTATGATTTATGGTTCAAAAAAATGGGTGAGCAAAAATCAGTAAATAAGAGCAAAAGAATGTACCGATAAATCTATTCTTTCACTTTGATTTGCTGAATCTTTAGGCCTTTGATTTTCATTGTTATTTCTCTCAAAAGTCTCTAAAATTAGATCACTCTTTTCTGGTCAAAATAGCAACTAAGAATCTAGTCTTGATGATGGCGATCCCCTCTGTGTCTATTCGAGTCTCTGAGAATTAGATCACTCCTCTCTTTTTAGATAAAAATAACAACAGTCAGGAAGTATTGATATTGGTGATTGCCGTCCTCCCTTTGTACGTGAATCTTAACCCCATTTATACAGTCTCATGAACCAATTTGTCAAATTTGCTAGCAGCCATTTTTGATCTAATTGAGCTAATTTTCCATGTGTGGCTCAAGGACATATGATTCTGATTGAAAGTTTTCCAAGCTTTTTACAGATTTCATGGGATATGAAGTTCCTAATTTCTGACTTTTGCTTCACGCTTGCTGCTTTTTTTTTTACTGTTTTTTCTGATTGCGCTTCACTTCTCTCTCATTTTTTTTTGTAAAACGATGCTCAATTTTCTGGCTCCCTGGATTCGGTGCTTTCTTTTGTTTGAAAATCAAATGAAGAGAGACTTTCCTCACTTTCATTTTTCTCTTAAAACCGACAAACGAAATCAACACACACGTCTGTTTTTGTCCTTTTCTATTTTTTAATCTAAAAAAATAAAATGGGCTGAACTCATAAATAAATACAAACTGGGCAAACAATTTTTTTTTTTTGGGTTTACGATTAAAAAAAAATGAAATGGGCTTAGTAACAAGAAATGAGCTGAATTTTCTTTTAACACATGAAGAAAATGAACCTAATATTTATGATCTGAAAGAAATCTGGGTTTGTTTATACGGGCCGGACAAAATTGGGTGTTCACAGCAACATATCACAAACTTTATATTGAATGAGCACATCATGAGGAATATAATGAACATAATCACTCCACATGATCCTTCCTCTTTTATTCTCTTAGGTAACTTAAAATAATTATTCTTTTCTCTGTAGGGCCACCCTAATACTCTCCCCTTTTGAGAGTTCTAGATTATGAGCTCATACCTTAAACTAGTCGTCATTAGTTTTTGCTTACCCTGTGATAAGCTACTTATCCTATGATAAGTTTAATTCCCGACTCCCAGAGTATGGGTTAGGGGGCTTAAGGATCACTTATCATAACCATTAATTCCTGGAGTCTAAAGGTTCATTTCCACATGTTTTATGTCACCTTTAATCTTAGTTTAGGATCACCTCTCATAACTATTAATTCTTGGAGTCTAGAGGATCATTTCCATATGACCTCTGTCACCTTTAATCTTGGCATGTTATGTAAAGATACAACATGAACATACAATCACAATCATCATTCGCAATTCATCATCTGATTCTCATGCAATTTCACAGTTCATCTAAGTCTGCAATTTGTGAAAATTCAGCAACATAACTACTTAGCACAGGATTTCCCCAAATGTGCTTCATGATATACATCATATGAATCATGCATCTCCATTAACCAATCATAGTCATAACATGCAACAATTCACCATGCAATTGATCATATAAGCATGCATCTTGTTCTTTGCATATATCCATAAGCACGTTATCATCAATACCTCATTGAAAAGTAAACATGCTCCTACCCAGTATACCGAAAATCAAGGACCGGGCTCAGTTAATGTATATGTTATGCTTGACAGAATATACATATAATATACTGGAGATCATCACTTGCATATTTCAAAAATCAAGCATGCATAGTCATTAATTCATAATCTTGCACAATTATTTCAAATCATGTAATCTCCAACTAAATCACATAAACATGGTGCTCCTGACATATCTAGGTCTAATTATATAGAGAAATACTAGTTATACATTTGTTTAGACCAAATAAAGCTCAGTCTCCTTTATGTAAAGAGATTTACGATTTAGGATAAGTTTATAAACCTGTTTCATTCACATTATTTTTGAGTTTGATGCTCTATCTCAAATAGCTAGTGTTCTCCATATACATGATATTATCATTATTATATGAAACATTTGGTAAAATAAAACGAAGAATAAATTCCTATAGCCTCTTACGCATTTAGAAGAAATAATAATGTATAAAAAGATTAAAGTATATTTACTAATTATTTGTAACAATTAAGCAATCTTACTTTTTAAAAGCATTGAGAATTAAAATCCATCACACTCTTAAACGTCAAAAATTTTGTTAAGAATATAATAAAAATTTGTCCATAATTATTTCTAAATTTTTACTATAAAATCTTTTGCTAAAAAAAATATTTATTTTTCTCTGAATTATAACAGTGATGTATTCACGAAGAAATAAGGTCAACATTTAAACCACAGTAAGGAATGAATTTTATAAAAAAAAAAAAAAAGATTTTGACTTGATAGCTGTTAACTACCCCGACGTATCTCCTGGTGTAATGAGGAACTCAAAGCCACGACATTTTCTAGAAAATAGTTGTAGGTTGGTTGATGTTATTTATTTTAAAAAAAATTAGAATGTCAAACTCTCACAGTTAAAACATTCCAGAACATATAATTAACAAGCGATCATGGCTCAATTAATCCTAAAAATTTATACAGCACAATACTCAAGTACTTATTTTCAACTCAAAATGGATAAAACTTTTTACGTTTTTCTGTTTTAGACCCAAGCTAACCCAAATCCAAACAGACAAATCTAAAAATAAATATTAACTGAGCAAATTAACCCAAATCCAAACAAACAAACCCAAAATATAATCCAACATAAAATAAAATAACACTAACTTTAAAATATAAATAAAATAAAATAAAATAGAACTAAAATTCCCTATTATTTCAAATTCCTAATTTTCCCTAACCTAACTTAATTCTACCCTTCCCTCATTCCCTTCCAAGACACACGCATACACTAACACTAACACTAACACACGCGGAACACACGCACACACTGGCACTAACACATTCACACACACAAAAAGAAAGACCGAGAGAGAGAGAGAGACGGATAGAGAGAGAAGCGAGAGATCCAGCGCCAGGGGAAAGGGGAGGAAACTTGCCAGAGCTGGCCTGGCTGCGGTGGCAGCGCGAAGGGGATCTGCGTGCAACGGCGCGGTGGGTGCGGCTCGCGGCGCTATTCACAGGGCCTTTCGCAACGATGAGAGAGAAGGGAGTTGGACGACTGGGAGAAAAGGAAAGCCAGCCACCTCGCGGCTAGGGGGGCTGATCCACCGCGAAGGGCGGCAATGGGTGGCAGGGACGGCGACAACCGCAGCTTCTCTTCTCTTTCTTGTCATCATTTTTCTGGTTTTTGGGTAATATGAGTTGAGGGTGTTTGGGGTTGAGGAAGGGACAGAGGGATAGTGATTTTAGGACTTGGGGTTTCTAAAGCTTTGGTTTATATATGGGGGCTGTTCATCAATGGAGAAAGATAAGCATGCCAAGGGGAAGGAGGGGCTGCAGCTGTGATGAGTGAAGGGTGCAGTGGCGATGAACCGCGATGGTGGGGGGAAGCAGCCATGCGACGGCTGGCTGTGGGTTTGCCGGGGATGGGTTCGTGGCAGTGCAGGGAGGTCCAAGGTTGGAGGAGCACGCGGAAATGGTGGCTTGAGGGCAAGATAAGGCCGCGGCCCTCTCCTTCTCTACCTTTTTACTGCCATTGTTTTTGGTTGACGCTAGGTAGTTTGTACTTCTAATCTTGGAATAGGCTTTGGTACATTGTGGCTATGGTTTGGATTATTGTAAGGAATTGATTTTGGACCTTTGGTCATATTGGGACAGGGGAATGGAGATTATGCTCGCTGTAGGGGGGATTCAAGTTTAAGGGATAGCTTAGATTCTTTGAGTGAGTGCCAGTGCTGATGATTAAGGACAATGGTGCTCATATGATGGTTTTTGATGATGACAATGAAAACTGGTAGTGGTTTAAAGATGAAAGCAAGGATGACGACCTCAGAACTAATGGTGAGGTGAACTTGATATTTTCTTTTCATTTTGTTCACTTTTCTGAGTTTTGGGTTTTTTGATAGTCTTGTAATTTTGTGAGTATCGATTCTATTTGGGTGGTGAAGGGTTTAGGAAAATCTTAATGGTGATGATGATGACCGAAAAATGGCTGAGGCTTGTGAAGGTTGCTGCCATGGCTATTACAGGTTGTGGCTGGCTCTGATTTCAAATTGGTGTGATTAGATCATAGCTTGGGTTTTGTTTTTGAAACTAATTATTCCCATGCTATTGCAGGAGAACCATGCTGGCCTGTCCTCCCCTACACCTCTAACCTCGCCCATTGTTCCTGCAGAGTGCCCATCATTCCTGCAGTGAGAGAAGACAACGAGAGTGGAGTGCAGGGGATGGCATCAGACTTCCATTTTATTACTTTTATATTTCCAAGCACAAGGGGAAACAAACGGAACCCAAGACCACCCATGGAGCATCATAGCTGAAATATGTCACAAAGGGGGTTGCTGAAATAATTTGAAGTGAAATCACTATGTAGTTAAGAGAAAATACTCTTTATAATTAGTTGGTAGTCTAGCAATACAAGTAAAACAAAGGTGTATGTCTTGGATAACCATCTGAATGTACTGGAGGGGAATAATATAAATAGGAGCATAAAGTGAAAGAATACAGAGATGTGAATTAGGAGGTTTTTAAGATGTTAAGTAGCTTCAAGACAATGGTTAACGTCAATTTATTTGTATAGCCTTAAAAATACCAAAATTGAAGTTGTAGCAAAATATGTAAAATCACTTGGGTAATTACATGACTGCATAGGAAAATAGAAGGTCAAATTTGGTAATGACAACTTGGCTTAGGTGCTGATGTTACAATGCAAAAGATAGCTAATATGTCAATTGTAAGTGCTTGTGCTTCGACTTTTATATTATAAACAGGTGTGCTATACATTCTGGAAAGCAAAGGATCAAATCTTTATAATTCAAGAAAGAATAACTAGGAAAAGAAAAAGTAATGAAAACAAACCATAATCTGACTTTAACCTTCAAGCTGCAACTAGATTCATGAAAACCATCAATACATGAAAACCATCAATACATGTTTTTGTTTAGTGATAAAACAAAGTATAAATTTTTTAACACTAGAAGAAAACTTGCATCACTAGGTGAAAAGGAAATTTTACATGGAATTTTCACTTGCGTACCATAATGTGTCTGTGAGTTAAGATTTTCCAGCAGCATAGTCATTCCTTCGTAATTTATATGAACACATCATCTTATTTTAAATACAACTCTGCACACATACCCCAAAGCCAGACTTATTTACCCATCACTGCCCCCAACATCAAATATAATATATTCTATGTATGAGAGATTTCAGCAACCATTTCTTTCAAGAATATGTTCTAATAATTTAAGCCAACTTATATCCATTCATTCCCTTCTAATTGACACGAAAGAGAGGATTTATAGGGGAAAGTCCCCTACTTTTAGGTGATGACCGGATCCGATTGTCACTTGATTCCCATTTTAAATTTCTTCAGGGGCATTTTGATCATTTTGCACTGTCACAGAAAATAGGGGTGTTACATATTGTGCAGCATTTGTGCCTGGTTCATCAGAATTTGCAGATAATGTCAATTTTGGTTCCATTGGCAAGGATTCTGGTTTACAAACCAAATCATAAAACTATTATTGATTGTAACTTGGTGTAGTTTATATACACTTACAAGTGTGAAGTAAAACATAAGTGAATTAATTGTTTTGAGTAACAAACTAACAACTCAGTAATAAATTATAACTAACTGAAAACTAACCAATCTAGTTTACTCAGAATAATACAAAATTATATGTATGTGTATAATTTTAATTTTAATTTAGTTTAAACTTTATTTTAATTTTAGTTTTTCCTTTTATATACCAAGATTGCATTGAATTCGTGAGGGAGTCTCGAATTCAAATTGCACTTAATGAGAAAAAAAAAAACATTGAATTCATGAAACGCCCTCATGAGTTCCCTTAATAAGCTAAAAATGGTTCAAAGTTGTACCAAACATCAAAAGGGTTTATTTGTGTAGATAATGTCTTTATTATAAATGGGTCAAAATCCAAATTACAAATACAACATTACTTTGATCTGATAACTAGTTGAAATAGACATAAAAAATTTGATGCTAGAATTGTCTTTTTAGAAATAATTTAATGTCTATAAATTGTCAGTATAAAATTGTTTACATTGTTATTCAATCAAATAATCTTATTTACATGTTGAAGTAGAATCATTTATGTTGATACGATAATATATGATTGGAAGACGATGTAAATTTACAATGTTGATCCATAGAAATTAAACGTTTAGAAATCATTAAACATTGGCACATGGACATCCAAATAGTCTCGCTTTGGAAGGATTGAAGAAATCAATTTTCGTATTCAAGAAATTATTTTTCTTACATCATGTTGTTTTATGTTTCAGGAAAAAGTAAACACGGAAACAACACCATAATGGATATAGATTTTACGGAGAGATTAATTTGTCCACGTTTTCAATTCTTGAGGGATCATGCGAGGAGTGTTTTTCTTTTTTGGGACCAAAACACTAAACAACTATGGTTTGTAAAAGGATTGTATTTTTATAGTTGTGTAAATTATAATTTGAGTTTTGAGATAAAAAGTTTAATTTTGATATATTGACAGCATAATTTTTTTTATATATTGTCATTTAATCATGTATTATTATATAATGGTTAATTTTCATATCTACTTAAAAAATCATCATACAAACAAAAATATTTGATTGAATTACGGTGTAAATTTTTTTTATATTGTCAATGTATTAAATTCTAAAACTAAATCTAATGTTATGCTTAAACTATATTGTGAGATTAACTAACCATGAGCACAATTAGTAGTTAGCTAGGTTTCTTAAGTATTTAGTTAGGGATTCAATTTTGGATAGTATGTGTGAAGAGTGTCTCATGGTCAGAGGCAAAACCTAGCTTTCAAAGATAAACACCTTGGCTGATTATTAAGTGGAAATTTAAAAAATGTTATCAATTATATTGATTAGTTATTGATTGTGGCGGATAGTAAACTGCATAATTAAATCTAAATGTTATTCTGGTGAAATTATCCATGATATTTTTGTTGTTGAGCTCACTGTCTTTTAAGAGTGCTTATGGTATTCCGAAATTTTATTTAGCATTCTTAAAGTTAATAACGGATTTGTAAGGGCATCTGATAATTTTACTTTTGAATTTTGATTCCTTTGTCAAATAGTGTAGTGGCGGGGGGCCTTCGGTCCCCATTCTCCACCAAAAAGAGAACAGTCTGAACTCTAAAGAGAGAAATAACTTAAAATATGAAAAGGGGTATACAAAAGAATTATAAATATGGGGGACCATGGCGTTAGTCGTTAGGTAAGGTATTCAGTTTTGTACTTCCATAAGATAGTGCCTACATTATTAGGTATTCTTTAAGTAAAAGTTCTTTTCTTCCAATTTATTTATTGATTGTCACGCAATTTCGTAAGTTATTCGTAACCTCGTCTCTTTTACAAAAGAAAATGAATAATATTTAATATATAATAAAATTATATAATAAATATATTATATATTTTATTATTATTGAATGTGATGTGTGATTCCCACTCATTCCATTCACTCATAATATCTACTAATAATAAAATATATAATATATATTTATATATAATTTTATTATACATTAAATATTACTCAAAGTTAATATAACATCCAACCCTTAAAAAAATAAAAAATCAAAGAATTTCTCGGCCTTCCAACGCCAGCAAAGGTCACCCGCTACAGCCCTAAAAATAAACGAAAAAGTCTAAGGAATTGCAATATCGCCTGTACGAAAATGCGACGTGTGGGAGAAAAGTCCAAAGGGGTGCACGTGAATTTTCTTTTCTTGTCAGTGCTCCTTAGTTCTTACGATTTACGAAGCATGCCATGCTTATGCGTTAATCATGCGTGATGATGATGATGTATTTATTTTCTAGATATTTTTCTTTCCTTATTTTCTCGACGAAGCCTTACATATGTGGCCCTTAAGTTCAAATAATTTTCTGACTGAACAAGACCTTACTTGATCCTTCAAAATTTTTACATCCGAACTAATTTATCCTTTAAAAAAAATAATAATCATGTGGTATCTTAAGTTTAAAAATAATGGATATATTAGTCCTTCTATTAGTTTTTCATTAATATATTTACACACGTGAAACAATATAATGATGACGTCCCATTAAAATATTAGATGCAAACAAAATGATACTTTTTTGGAACATATTGCATTCATTTTCATGTTAAAAATTACATAAAATAAGTCATTTTATGACTTATAATAGAAATTTAAATGATTCATTTTGTGAATTTTAATAACCAAAATGAGTAATTTTAAATTCCATTTTACTTTAGATGACATATGTATTACCTAATGTCCTGTTAACACGTCAATGTACAATTCTATTAGTGTTTAAATAATTAAAAGGATTAATGTGTCTTATTATTTAAATCTTGAGGGACTACGGGTTTAATTTCAGATTTTAAGGGACTAAATAGTATTATAAAGTTTTCTTGAGAGATTACACGAACTATTTACTCTAATTTTTCTATTTGAATTAATCTTTTATTTCACTTGGTCCAACATCCACTAAGGTTAAATTATTACTTTTGAAGTACATATATTCGCTTTTGGTTTATATAGAGGAACTAGTTTTAATATACTTTTGACTTAAGAATTTTACATTATTATTTAATTATATATTATTAGATATTTTTGGAAATAACAATAATAAAAGTTACACTTTGATTGATTTACAACAACAACTAAGTCTTGTTTCACTAATTGGGATTAGCTACATGGATTGGGCGACGTCAAAGAGCTCTATCAGACATCATATTCATGTAAAACTCATTTACCATTAAACATTTTTTTTTATTTTTCCTATAGTTTTCCTTGGTCTTCCTCTACCTCTTTTTATATTGCTATTTTCTATTTGGTCAACTCTCATCACTAGGGCCTTTGTAAGTCTTCTTCAAACATACCCAAACCACCTACGATGAGATTCTACCATATTCTCTATGATAGGTGCCAACATAATTTTCTCTCTAATGCATTCATTCCTTATTCTATCATATCTTATGTGACACTCATCCATTGCAACATCCTCATCTTCGCCACATGTAACTTACTTTCATATTGATCTTTCACAGTCCATCATTCAGTCCCATACAACAAAACTAATTTTATAGCTGTACGGTAGAATTCTCCTTTAGGCTTTAATGGTATTTTTTTTTATCACAAATAAAATAAAAAATTCCTTTCCATTTTGACCATTCTGCTTGGATCCTATGGTTAACTTCATCCTCTATCCTTCCATCACTTTGAATGATTTAACCCAAAAATTTAAATTTTGCGACTACAGTATGGTATCATCCCATAGTTTCCCTTTGAAGTTAGAATGTGTGTTTGTTGGCAAATTTGCACTCAATATACTCTGTCTTACTTTTGTTTATACAAAACCCATATATCTCCAAAGCTTCCCTCAACAACTTTAACTTTTTGTTTATTTCTTTTCCAGAGCATGCTATCAGGACTATGTCGTCTGCAAACAACATACACCATACCACTTGGTCTTAAATATGCTCCATAAGCACATCTAAGACCAGTGTGAAAAGATATAGATTCATGGTTGACCTTTGGTATAGTCCGATCCATATAGAAAAATCCTGTGTTACTCCATCTTGAGTCCTTACACTAGTTGTGACCCTATTGTATCTATCTTGAATTGCTTGGATAGAGGTTATTCGTACTCCTTTTCTCCCCAAGGCTTTCCATAGAACTTCTCTTGGCACCATATTTTATGCCTTTTCAAATTAATAAAGGCCATACATAAATCCTTTTGATCTCTCTGGTATCTCTCCATCAATCTTCACAACAAGTTGATCGCTTCCACATCAGACCTTCCAAGCATAAAGCCAAACTGGCTCCATAATATCGACCTCTCGTCTTAATCTCAACTCTATTACCCTCTCCCACAAATTCATAGTATGACTCATAAGTTTTATCCCTATGTAATTTGCACAATTTTGTATATCACAATTGCTTTTGTAAATAGGAACTAAAGTACTCTTTCTCCACTCATCATGCATCCTTTTGGACTTTAGAATCTTGTTAAATAGCTTTGCAAGCCATCTTGAATAATATACAATTAAATAATTATATTAAACCAATAATTATATAAAAACTCTAATACTAACAATATATATACTAAAATTAAATTCTTATACGATTTAGACTTGTGAGGTCTCATAGGCCAAGGACACTAGAGAAAGAGAACTCAAAGTACATAAAAGAGTCTGTGTAAAGAATGATTCAAGATTGTAATGATTGAATGAATCTGATTACAAATGCTAGTAACAATATATATAAAGGCATATTAACAACTACTAACTTGTTGAGAGTTTCTAACTAATAATCACTAAAAACAAATTACACCGGATATCGATGGGTATATCTACGGTTACTAATTTTATTGACGGGTTTATTGATGGACGTGGTGTGTCGGGTTTTCTTTTGTCGGTAGATTATTATTGATGAGTTGTTTTAGTCGCCAGTAGGTACCAATGGGGCCGATGAAGGTAATAAAATAAAAAAACAGTCAGTAATACTGTAAAAAAAAGGGCATTAATGTGGTCATTAAGAAATTAATATTGTCGACTGGTTATTTTAATTTTACCAATGGGTTGTGAAAATTAAAAATATTATTTTATTTATTTATTACTATTTACAGTAGAATTTGATACTTAGATGTCAATAACAAATAATTGACAATTTCCTTGTGTAGTAGGCTAAATTGCTCTAAACCAGGCATTAATCGACAAACTTAAGAGTTTGGATGACAGTTTTTGTTTTTTAAGATCTCGATTTGGGGAGCAAAAAACTACTCCTCTTCGCTTCTCGACCAAAAAGAATCAAGTGCCAGACTGTTTTTAATGAAATGAGGATGGAATGGAGTGTGATGTAGTGTGATTTGTGTTGTGATAATGTGAATGTAATATTTGACAGATTAAAGAAGAAGAAGAACTTACAGAGTATAAATTGATTGACAAGTGTAAATGAATACAGAAATTGTAAAGAAATTAAAGATATAAATTGATAAGATTCTGCCTGCACATCTACTAGAGCACTCTATTGTAATAAAACTCTAAACTAAGCCTTACTCCAAAGTAAGACTTACCATTGAGAATAACTGTGTCTATAGAAAAGGAGTCTGAATCATCTCTAGACCTGCAACTATGAAAGGAAGGGAGAGGGGTGAGTCGACGGACTCAGTGAGTGAGCTCTCACCCATCACCCATCACCCACATGGGATATCCAAAGAAATATACATATATACAATATAAATGTAGTAAACATAAATCATTTGATATTTATATACACAGCTGCTTCTAGGAAAACACTTTTCATTCCATGTATTTATAAACAAGCATTTCTAAATCATAATCAATATTGAAATTATTTTAACCAAGATGCAGTAAAGCATCGGGAAACAGTAAGTTGAACGAAATAAATAAATATATAATCATAACACCTGTAAAATTATAAAATGAAAGATTGTACTTGGTCCCCAGTGAACACGAGCACCTGCTGAAATCATAATAGTCCTTATCGGACAAGTTGTAGGCACCTATCTAGGTCTCATTTTTTGTATATGCTACCATGGCTATTTAAAGGGGTTGCCTCCATGGCTATTTACTAGGTTTGCCTCCATGGTTGTTTACTATATTGCCTCCATGGCTGTTTATCATATTTATGATTAACTGAAAATAAATAAAAACAACAATACTGAAATTCCATAAATAAAGAGTAGGAACTCTGTCCCTTGCGAATGCGAGCCCCTAAATCTTAGTACTCGGAGAGTTCTGGGTTCACATAACTCTAACAATTTGACTTTTCCATAATCGTAGCTATGAAATCATGCCCAAGGGATCACCCGCTTGTAGGCATTTCAATTTCAACCTCACAGACTATGTATCTGGCAGTCGTTAAGAATCATACTGAATTTCATACCTCTTAGTACCATAAATTGTCATCAATATAATCATAATGACAAAAATAAGGTCATGAGTTTGAACCCACTCACCGTTTAGAGTCGGGAGTATGTGGGCACCACCAGCATGACCTTGAAAGCTTGGAATGACACTAACAACTGCCATAGAGCAACCATATACTCTAGATTAGACTCTAAACACCTCTAGGTAACTCTAAGATAACTCTAATAACATTGGAGGAGCACCGCCACTTGACAACAATGAGAGAAATAAATACCCATACCAAGAATGTGAAAAAATGGAAAAAACGGAGACAAAATCTATCAACATAAACATACCTTGATGATTTGGGGGAGCTAGATTGCAATGGGAATGAAGAAAAAGAGAAAAAATGGTGGTGGGGAGGGTTCTAGTTCGAGAAAATAGTGGAGGAAGAAAGTGGGAAGGGTTTTAAAGAATGGGTGAGGTCTCAGCAAGTGGAACGACACCGTTCCCTATTTGTGCTGTGCACTTATGATCGTTATAGCGGTTTAGTTGCTTCTCTAGTCGTGTGTTGATACACTTATGACCGCTATAGCGGTCATGTCCTTAGACTATGAAACACCCCACTTACGACTGCTATAGCGGTCCTAAAATCCTAAAACACGTGAAGTTTCATTCCTGTGATTGAAACTCCAGCTTCTTCTTCTTTACTATTAGTAAGCATATGGGTTACCTCTATATTCACTTATTTTACTCTCTGTTAACTTTAAAATATAAATGTAAATAAAGAAATACCTTACATTTGGATTCAAATAAAATATTTTAAAAAATAAAAACCCCAACCAATCAAAATCCAATTTTTGAGTTCTAGTTCAATTTTAGAAATTTTGACGATTTTCTAAACTCATGGGCTAAAAAGGAAGCGTCTAGAGGTTTTCTAAAATTAATTAAAAATCACTCTTTAACTTGTTTTTCTCTATGGAACAATTACCGGGACTTTTGATCCCAAGAATCTACCTCTATCATATAGCCTTCTAAGGAGGTGTAGGCTCTAGACTTAGTGAAATCCCGGACCCGGCAACATGGGTAGGTCTTGGGGGACCTTGAGGCCATATAGAACTTGTCTACTGACACGTGTACATCAGGTATTACACGTATATAGGTCCTGTGTTAACCCATAGACAACCTAACAAAATAGGGACTCACTACGTCTCTTCTAAGCCATAAGAGATTCTAGTTAGTGGTCCCCAGCTTCATTGTAAGTATTTTAGCTTAAATGCTAGACTATTCAGGAACCAACCCAAGAATTCCAAATCCTTTCTTGAATGGTTGAAAAGAATAGAGGCAACCAAGGCCACTGCCTATAGACATGTAGGCAGTTTCAACTTAGTCCAATTAGCCAAGTATTCTATTAAATTCAATAATAGTATGTTAGGGTTTGTTATTTACTTTTGGAATTCAACTACAAACTCTTTTTATCTCCTTTGTGTCATGATTGGTCTAACTTTGTTCAAAGTAGTTGTGATCATGGGTCTTCGACCCACAGGGATCGACATCCTCCCAAACATGGAACCTTGCAACCCATCCAAATATACAAGGGAACCTTGCAACCCATCCAAATATACATTAGATTTGTCTGATATGTCATACACAGCCTTTGTCCAGAACAACAAGGGAACTGGCCCTATGAGCGATAGTGAACATGTTGCCTTTTATTTATTATTAGCTAAACTCAATTGTCTTCTGTTATCGAAGAGTGAAGATGCAGGCCATGTATCTTCTCTTGGCAATGTTGTTGCACTAAGGCAAAAAACTTTGTCTTGCCAAGCTGCTCTTGGTACATCTTTATGACTAATTTTATTACTTCGTCACAAAAATTGGCAATAATGAATCTCTCAACCTTGGAGGCCCAATGGGGTTGCCTTAGGGACTGACAAACATATATTGGCCTGTATTTCAACTCAGCCACATTGACTTTGTCACCACTACCTTCGACCTTGTTATCAAATTGGTCAACTTCGACATAAGCCACCATTTTAGGATGAAGTATTTTCTCTCTTTAGTTATTCTATTTGATGCACTTTCTCTGCTAATTGGCCAAGATCTATGAACTACAAATTGACAAGTTTTTTTCTTATGTCACAATCTAAACCATTAATGACCATTTTGACAACAAACTCTGGCACATGACTGAAGCAACTATTTCTCACATTTCTAAACCTAGCCAAATTTTCATTGATAGTTTCTCCAAAGACATGTCGAATAGTAAACAAATCAATTAGGCTAACTTTAGTTTCACCTCGAAAGAACTAATTGTGAAAACTGTTTGCTAATTGTGCCAATGTCAAAATAGAATTGGGCCTTAAATTTGAAAACCATGTGAATGCATTTTTTGTTAAAGAAGAAGGGAAAAAAACACATTTTTAAGTGTTCACTTGATGTCATCTCCTACATTACTATAGTATATCGAGTAACTCGACTGTTGATTCCCTGTTCTCTCTAGAGAACTTTGTCAAGGATTTAGGAATCTTCCAACCTCTAGGTACTTCAACCTATTGGATATAGTCTAGAAATGTAGACACAAAGAAAGGTTGGTTGGCAAAGCCAACATTGAAGTTGAATCTATTTAAGACAGTTTCGACAGCATGTGTAACATTGAATTTGGTGAGCATGATGCCCCTTACATTTTGTTGTCTAACCCTTTGAATTGCATTGTCAACATCTTGTCCTTGACGAACCAGATTGACAGTTGGGTCGGCATTGTCATTTGCATGTGGAGGTGGGTTATTGATTTTGTCATAGGGATCATTTGGCTTGTCATCCAAAGTAATGGCTTGAGCCACACGTCCCATTTGTCGAGTCATTTGCTCTAATCTTGTGTTAATTGTTTCGACCAAAAGTGTTAGTTCTGTCGCCATTTATTATTTCAACGTATTGGCAAGATTGTGATGTTTTTCATCAATTTGTTATCGAAAACACAGCCATTGAATAGACTATATATGTAGAGTTTCTTGTCACACCCGCTCTCAACATGTTAGGGAAAATTGGACCAATGTTTGGCTGTCGTGTGGTGGTTGGATTTGCAGATGACAAATTCCCTGCTCCAGCTATAGAAGAGCCCATCAATTGAGGGTTAACAAAACTAAAATGTGCTAAATGTGTGCCAAACTGAGGCATATTTGACACAAAGGGTATACTCTGACTCTGAAACAGAGAATTATGCGAATAAAAATTGTTAAACACACTATTATTACCAACATTTGACGGATTCCCCAAGTTTAATAGATTTCCCATGTTTGGCAATGAAGGAGATATGTATGTTGGGGGTACATCGCCAGGAGGAAGACCATATGGAGGCCATGTTGTCGCAATAGTAATACTCATACTTGTTTGTGGTACATTTTCATTTATCGGACTAATGGGAGTCAAGATAGGCTCCGAAGTATGAGGGTATTATTCTCTCCCTCATTTTGTCCATCCTCTTATGAAGATGATGCTCTTGACATGTTGGCACAATGGTGCCACTACGCAAGCGCATACACTTTGTTTTTTTCTTAGTTTGACACGTTTTTGTTTCTCTTCAACCAGTGTGTCCCATTACGCGTGCCAATTTGATTATAGTAGAATTTGACACTTAGATATCAACAACAAATAATTGACATTCTCCTTGTGCATGAGGCTAAATTGCTCTAAACTAGGCATTGATCGACAAACTTAAGAGTTTGGATGACAAAGCGAAAAGCTACTCCTCTTGGGTTCTCCACAAAAAAGAATCAAGTGCCAAACTATTTTTAATGAAATGAGGATGGAATGGAGTGCAATGTAGCATGATTTGTGTTGTGATAATGTGAATGTAATGTTTAACAAATTAAAAAGGAAGAGGAAATTGCAGATTGTAATTGATTGACAAATGTGAATGAATTGCAGAAATTGTAAAGGAATTAAATACAGAAATTGAAGACAATCTAGTCTATCCTAAGAAAGCAAGAAAATGAGTTAAGAACAATACTCAGTGAACTTTGAATTCTGTTTAGTCATCAGGAGACGTTTAGAGTGTGAGTGAAAATTCTAACCCTTTACAAATGTACAAAATTGCTATTTATAGATATCCTAGGACTCTAAGATCTTGACATTTGTCTTTGGTTGAATCCTTGGATATCATCCACGTATGTTTAACAATTATTTTCTTTGTCATTTACTCTTTGTCACCACTTTGTCAAGTCTTTGTTAAGCTTCTGTCAATAACTGCTTAAAACCGTCAATAACCGTCAAGTGATGAATACCTGTCTTAGGGCCATTATGATAGTTTTCTCAAGACCTTCAAAATTTTCTAAGTCTTCAAGTGACAAACTCCAGCTTTGACTTGTTGAACCTCAAGCATGAGAATCAGTCATCATTACTTTCTAGTGTCCTATTAATTCCCAAGTCCCAATTGACAAACTTTAACTTCAACTTGTCAAAAGGAAAAGCTTTGTCAATGTTAACTTGCCAACTTGGGTATTCAAACATTGTCATAGATAGCCTCCATGAGTTTCTACATGTTGCTTGACAAATTGGAAGTTTTGTCAATTTCATACAACTTTGTCAATTCTAACACACCAAACCCTTAACTGAAACTTGAGCTATTGAAGTCGAATGTCAGTTTGACAATCTGATACTTGGTGAAAGTTGGTGCCAACAATTACCAATGGTTCTTTCGACAAGTTCAACCTTTAATAGTTTTTATTCAATTAAAATATGCATTTATTTCTAATAGTTTTTCTCGTCAGTATTGCATTATGCGAAGTATTTATATAAACTATCTAATTATTTGACATTAATTTTTTTATATTTATATAATTATTTAATTATATACTAAAATGATATGAAATAAGGAACTAATGAAATAAACAATAATAGTAGTAAGGTATATCACAATAAAATAACTACAAATTAAAAGTGCAATAAATATAAAAATGTCAATACAATAATAGAAAAAAGAAATTACTTGAAGTTACCCTCGTCATCATCATCAGAGTCGTCATCATTGATGGGTTGCATTCATACGCTTTTTTTCCTCTAGAAATTTGGGCACATTGTATCATTGGTGTGCTTAACTAGTTGACATTTGGTAAATTTGCATTTAGTTCTCATTGTATATTATTGAGTAATATCATGGTTAATTGCACCATTTTTATAGGCAAATATGTTTTGGAGCTTCTTATGTTTTTAATCCTCTTTTGAGAGTATTACTTGCTTGCAATGATATCCTATGTTGATGCATAAAACGTGGAGCAATGTTAAATTTCAGAGTATTTGGGGGGCTAAATAGAAGAGTTCTAAAGCTCATTTGAGCATATTTACAGCAAGTATTGCAATAGAAAATTCATATATTTGTCTATAGAGATTGGATTGAAATAAATAAAAATGTTTTGCAAAGCTCAAGAAGTCTTATATAATTTTAATGTTCAGCTCAAAACCCATTTCTAACTGCCTCTTGGTGAAAATCGAGTTGCAAAATTAAAGGTTGCTGATGTTCTGATATTGTCTAGTTTAACCCTCAATTGGTATTTTGCCAGTATCTAGAGCTATAGATGTCCGATTGAGCTGACTCTTGTGGTGTTGGAAAGCTTATTCAAAGGGATACAAGTTCTATTAATATGTCCAAGAGCTAGATCGAATGTTTTGGGTCTAAAAATAGGCTTGGAAATGTACAAAGTGGTATCTATGCAAATATGAGACCGTTATAGTGGTCCTATACCACTATAGTGGTCACCAAAGAGCAAAAATGAGCCAAAATTGTCCCCAAACCGCTATAGCGGCCTCTTATGATAGTATTGATTCGTAAAACAATGTTTTTTATTTTTCCTTCTTTAGGGCCTATCTTTGACACTGTGATGACGTATTGTATATACCCACTTAACCCAAGTTAATAGGGATCTTCCATACTTGCTTTAAGACTGCCTCCACTCTCTCTACTTTCTCTCTCTTCATCTTTATACACTCTTTCTTGGTTTTGGGAGCTTCCAATCCTTGTTTTGGCTCTCATTTGGCATTACAATTGTACTTTCTTTAACATTGATTATGATCCTCCATCTATGGAGGAGTGATTTTCTTTATCTTGTGCAAGGATAACTAAAGATTGATATTGTTCTTAAGGTTATTATTTTTAATTGCAATTTATGGTTGGTTTTGCTTTCCTTCTTGTCATTTCTCTCTAATATCAGTTGTGTGAATCATTGCAATTGTATTTTTTAGAGTTGCTTAGGATTCCATTGGGGTATTTGGTCAATTGATTAAATTACATCTTTTCGGTAAGGGATTGAAATTAACTCCATTTGGTAATTAGGTTCCTACAATTAATAATTAAACTGGCATATGTTCATAGGCTAGCATGCTCCCAATAGTTAAGTTTGATGCTAAGATGTATAATTTCAATGATTGACCTTGTTTAGGAGGAGCCATTGCTAGAGCATTAGTCAATTTTTCTTTTATATGCTCAAAGGCCTCTTGATGCTATCTTGACCAAACAAATTTTTCTTCTTTTTTTCAACTTGACCAGTGGGGTAAGCACCTTTGTTTTTCTTACCAAGTTTGAGATAAACTTTCAAAGGAAATTTACTTTACTAAAGAAATATTGCAATTCCTTTTTGTTCCTCAAGGTAGCTGCTTCTAGTATTGTTTTTGCTTTATTTTGATCGACAATAATCCCCTTATTTTGCATCAAGAAACCTAGGGAATTGCCTATAGTCACACCAAATGCACATTTTAGTGGATTCATTTTGAAACCATGTTTTCATATCTTGACGAATGCCCTTTTAAAATTTTCAAGATGAGTTTCTTTTATGTCGAATTTAACAACGACATCGTTAATGTAAATTTCCAAGAATTTGCCAATGAAATCATGAAATATTGTCTTCATGACTCTTTGATAAGTAGTGCCAGCATTTTTTAGCCCAAATGCCATAATCATCCATTCATAAATGCCAATGGTACTATGGTATTTGAACGCTGTTTTTGACATATCTTCCTTAGGCATATAAATCTACTTATGTCCTGAATACTCATCCATAAAACTAAACATCTCGTGTCTAGATGTAGAATCAACTAACGTGTTAGCGATAGCATATGGTATTCATCTTTTGGAGTAGCATTATTTAGATCCCTAAAGTCAATGCAAATATGAAGTTTGCCATTTTTTGTTCATGGCAGGAACAGTATTAGAAATCCACTTGACATTGGTTGATCGAGTGAATTTGACTTTAAACAATCTTTCTATCTTTTCTTTTATTTTGATAATGATGTCAATAGCAAAATGTCGAGGTGCCTATTTGATAGACCTAATGTTGTTTTCATTGGCAATTTGTGCTCGACAAGATCTCTACTCAATCTTGGCATCTTCTTGTACTCCCAAGTAAAACATTCTTTGTATTCTTTTAAGACCTCGACCAATTTCCTTTTGAAATTATCAGATAGCAATTGACTGATATAAGTTGGTATGTTTTCACTTCTGACTCTAAGATTGACTTCCTCTAAGTTATCCTATATCTCAAACTTTTTATCATGTAGATTCTCAAAATAAAAACTAAGATTTTCAAAGCCAAAGGTCCTAGGTCATATATACAATATCAAGTTGGGCACTTTCAGAGGTACACATTATCTTGTCGACCATGTAGGTCAAGAAGTAAGCCAAGTGGCAAAATAGATTGATAGTCTAAATTCCTTTTAAGGTCGGGTTACCCCCAACCTTTGGCACCAACTCCAATCTGTTAAGTCCAACAAGACATCCTCTGATGGTAGATGGGTCAAAGGTGTATAAGTCTATCTTCACTGGCTTGACTTTGTTGTTATAATCCTTGAACTCCACATGCATCTGCTTGACATAACAGGGGCTATCATTAGCAAGTACGTCTTTGATATTTCCATATTTGTTCCACAGAATTAGCTTTTGGTGCCAAGTCAAAGGCACTACCCTAAGATTATGAATCACGCCCTAATAGCATATTAAAGTTATCTCTTGTGTTTACTATAACAAACATGGTAGGTTGATTTACAGTTCTCACTTACACATTTAGTATGACAACACCTTTTGTTGCTCAGGATCTCCCATTAAAACCTGTAACAACTATATTTGTTTTGATTAAATTGACTTTCATTTTGCCAAAATGATCCATGATAGTGTTAGGAAATAAATTAATTTTCCTTCAACTTTGGCTTTTATGTGCAATGGTCGAAGGTGGCCCTTAATCATTTCATCTTGGAACTCAAATAATCCTTGATCATGGAACTTGCCATTGAGCACTCGACACTCTTTAGTTGAAATTGCATCAAAAAAATCTTCTTCCATAAATTCAAACTCCTGGACTTCACCATACTCTACAAGCCAGATAGTCACCATTCCAATAATTCCAAAAATAGCCTCAAGATCATCGTCAAAACCTAACTCAAAATTTTTGATTAGCAAATCATCATCGTCAAGATCGATCATAGGATCTTGATCTTGATCCTGATCCTTTATTGGGAAAGATGTCAACTGTGGAGATATGGTAGGGACTTGCATGTTATCGGATATTGTCAGTGGTGAGTATATTACAGATGAAGTGAGCATGCTATCCACCAGGCTTTCCTTCTCGACATCTAACACTGATAGAGGAATGTACTCAGGATAAGTTCCTTCCTCCTTGTTATCTTGCCGTTGGGCCTGGGCCATCATTACAAGTCTTGGGATGGCTATTGGTGGTGTCGAGTAAGAGTATGTTGACTACACTGGAGCCGTTGATGACTGTGCCTAATTAGCTTGACACCACACATATGGGTTTAGTTTTGCATAATTCACTCCCTTAGGTTGTTGGTTCTTGCTGCACTTACCTTTCTTTTTATTGGATTGTGGGTAGAAATGTGGCCATGGGGTGTATTGTAACACACTAATATTTAACTCAACACGCCTAGGACGCATTTAAGTTAATTATTAGTTGTTATTCTTTTGTCCCAATTCTTAACTTAAATTCTTGGAAATACTTTAGTAAAGATACAGGTAAATTTTTCTTTTTTGAATTTTCAAAACAAAACGTGAGCCACACATACTGAGTAAAACACGTCATTCGTCTTACATATAATGAGAAAGTTAAAAACATGTCACAAGCATACACAAAACACAAATATCACTATATTATGAGCATAATCATATCATCATGTATTTATATATCATCTATATCAACCGTTCCTCATCGTGGGCCAAAATATACATGTATAACAGTGTCATGCCCAACAACAAAGGTTGAGCTAAGTATAGTCATCTGAATACAAGCGTGAACAGCATGCAGAAGAAAACTAAATATAAGCTAATAAAAACCTCTCCTTCCACTACTCCTACTGGGGTGAGCCTAAAGTAGATAACCTCTAATGAAAAAAAACAAAAGAAGGTTATCCTCTCCACCAGATATGTACAAGCGCTCCAAGAGGTCCATCGTCAACTCCTACAGATGCCGCTCCCAAGAAGGAGGAAGATAACCAATCACACGAGCCAAGTCATCAGGCATGGCAAGACGACCAGTAGGTTAGGCATGGGCACCTCGACGAGGACAGGTAGCTCCTTTAAGAATGGACTCAGCTCCTTTTAGTGGCTGTATGATAGTAGTCTCTCCATCGCTACCACCTTCCATCTCCATAAGGACAGTAGGGGCAGAACCAACGGAAGAGTGTTGGGAGGGTGACTCTTTTAATAGGTCCGACCATGGCTCAGCAGGGCGAGGTGGCGACCGGGGTATGTGGTCAAGGAAATCCCAAATAGTAGATGCGGCAAACCGAGCACAAGGGAACTGCTGAGTGCGTGGACGTACATGGTCAAAGGCAAAGTCATCCGTAAATGGAGCAATAGGGGAGAACCAGACACTAATGATGGGATACGTGAAGGGACGGGCCAGGAAAATGAACAAACGAACATCACAACCACCCACAAAATGGTATGACCGTTAACCAGGTCAAAGTGCATCTCCCATGTAGGGTATCAACGTAAATCATGAACACCGCCCTCAACCTCTGAAGACGAGCTGGAAAGAAAGAAAGAGGGGTTGAGAAACTTATATAAGAATTTCAGTAGGGCTTTTGCCTCCTAACATGTGTTATCATCTACGTCCTCAGGAACCTTGGGTTTAATTATGAAAATAATGAGCATATATAAGGTTCATTCATTAAGTTCCAAATACAATTAGCCGAGGCCCATATCTTTTAGCATGAATCTTAATATTATGGATGCATCATACTATATCATGAATGCATGTCAATGCCATATGCAAAATATCACAAGAATCATATTAAGTAGGCATAGCATAAAGAACATAATCCTTTTAACATGCTCTTTCCTCTTTATTCTTTTAGATGGCTTAAATTTCTTATTCTCTTCTATGCAGGCCACCCTAATACTCTCTCCAATTAAGAGTTCTAGGTTATGAGCTCATACCTAACTAGTCGTCACTAGTCTACACTTTTCCTCTTGATAAGCTAACTCCCAGCTCCTAGAGTGTGGGATAGGGGGCATAGGATCAACTTTCGTAACCATTAATTCCTGGAGTCTAAAGAATCCCCTTATTCGATCACCTCTCATAACCATTAATTCCTAGAGCCTAGATGATCATTTCCATGTATCTTATGTTACCTTTTAATCTTAGCATGTTATTTAGAGATATGGACATGAGTATATAATCATAGCCATCATCATAACTTGTCATTTAACATTTCATCTCATAAACTTCTTAATTTATCTAAGTTCACAAATTTGGTGAAAATTCGGCTGCATAACGGCTGGGAGCGGAGTTTCCCAAAATTTTCTTCATGCCCTAAAACATTAATCATGCACCTCAATTATTCAATCATAATCGCAACATGTAACAATTCACCATGTAATTGATCACATAAGTATGCATCACATTCTTGGCATATATCCATAAACATGTTATCATCAAAATCTTATTGAAAAGTAAACATACTCCTACCTAGTGTGCCAAAAATCAAGGACCAAACTAAGTTAATGCATATGCTATGCTCAACAGGATATATATATACAACATACTAGATATCATCACTTGCATAATTCCAGGATCAAATATACATAGTCATCAATTCATAATTTTGCACAATTATCTCAAGTCATATAATTTTCAACTAAATCACATGAACATGGCCTTCATAAGCTATCGTTTAAGTTATTAATAATTACACTTTAGCCTCAAACGGGGTCAAAACTATAAATTTCTAAAAGTTTGTGGATTAAAGTGTAAATTCCCTTTTCAACACATTTTCTCAAACTAATGATCCTCAAAAATTAATTTACACTTTTAAGAGACCCATGATACCTAGAAATAATTTAAATTCATCATAAAAACCATTTGGGGCCATTGGTAAAATTTTGTTAGATTTTAGAGGTCAAAGCACAAAGTTTTGCATTATTGACACATAGCGGGTACAAATGTTTCTAAAACTTGTTCTTAACATCATAAATGATATTTTGAATACATGGATATATTCAACATTATTATTAGCTCTAATTAAACCCATTCAGCCAAAATTCCATAATGATAGGTTCAAAACACAATTTTTCGCATTTTGCAAAATATTCCAACCTAACACTTGTAATTATCCTTTTGGCACCTAAGAGATCAAAAATAATGTTTACAATAATGTTCACTAATTTTTAAACTCATGAACAATATCAAACAGTACTGTACAATGTTGGGCAGTGTTAAAAAAAATTAGTTTCAAGAGTTCTAGAAATTACGTTTTTGACCATTTCTAATTATCAGCTTTTCCTAAGAAGCTAAAAAATAATTTTTACAATAATTAATAGTTATTTTACACTTGTAAGTAGTATCAAATAGCATCTGATAGAATTTAAGAATGTCAAAACAATAGCCATAATCTCAATTTCTAAAAGCTTTGAAAATCACATTTTTTATCCTTTCTAGTTACTAGTTTTTCCTAAAATGCTAAAAATAATTTTTAAAATAATTAATAGTAATTTTTACACATATAAACGGTACCAAACAGCACCTTACAGAATTAATAATGTCAAAACAGTAGCCATAATTTTAATTTCTAAAGTTTTGAAAATTACATTTTTAATCCTTCTTAGTTACTAGTTTTTCCTAAAATTATTCCAAGACATTGAAAACACTTGAAACCATTTTATCCCTTTGAAAAATTAAATAATAACTTTTAAAATAGAGGCAAAAATTAAAATTTCATTAATAAGGTTTTGTACACAAAAATCATATTTTTACTACCTTTTAAGTTTCCAATTCTTTCAAAAATTCATTTGTACAATCAAGACACAAGGTTTGAATCTTAAAATAAAATAAAACCCATTACAAGTCCAACATCACTACATGGCCGAAATATATACAAGAGTGTGTCCATAATCAAAATTTCCATTTAAGATACAAGGGGCAAGTCTTGAGCTTTAGAGATTTAGGTGATGACTAGAATCATAAACATGCTATGCAATCTCATTTTTAGTCTTTATTGTTATAAGGTGATGACTTGGAAATATAAATATGATGTGCAAGACTTGAAATATAAACATGAGAATGCAAGTTCATTTTTAAGTCTTTAAAGTTTAGGTGATAACTTGAAATATAAACATGAAATGCAAGACTTGATATTTAAACATGAAAATGCAAGTCCATTTTTAAGTCTTCAAGATTTAAGATGATAACTTGAAACATAAATATGATATGCAATGCTTGAAATATAAACATGAAATGCAAGAATTTGAAATATAAACATGAATGCAAGTCCATTTTTATATCTTATTAAACTCAAAGCTCAAGACTTTAAAGGATGAAACTCATAACCCCAATCAATCTTAAACAAAATGAAAGTGAGCTTTAGAGTCTCTCAACACCATGGTTCATAGAACCTCATTTCTTGGACTCACCATCAAGCTCAAAGAGAAACAACCAAAGAAAACTAAGAAGCATTTTATTTCTTATATATTTTTTTGAAACCAAAAATCAAGCCTTGAGCTTTAGAGCTCACATATATGATGGTTTCACAATCATCATCAAGAACCCTTATCATCAAGATATGGTCTTGATCATCAACAAAACATCAAAATCGAAAAAAAAAAGAAAAGGAGAAGAATAAGAGAAAGAACATGAAACAAAATCCCTACCAAAGGTGTTTCTTGTTTACAAGAGTGAAAGCTTGATCTTTTATGAAGAAAAGAGAAAAAAAATTTTCTCTTGATGTTAATGATGGTTTCAGCCAAGGGTATTAAAATGGAAGGAGGATTTTTCTTGTGTTTTTGTGTTTGGAAATGGAAAGGTTAGGTGTTTAGGAGTTTATCTACAGTGGAAATGTGTTGGTTTGAGGTTGAGAGCTTGGATGGAGGTTGAGAATGGAGATTTTTGAAGATGGAGGGGAAAAAAGAAGAGAGCTTGAGTTGAGAGAGAGTAAGAGTGTTTTTTTTTTTTTACACAAACTTGGTGAGCAAGATTTCACAAAAAAAGTGAATGGTAAGAAATGAGAGTTTGTGAGTGTTTGAGTGTTTGAAAAAATAAAATATGAGAGAGAAATGAGGGAGGGTAGTTTGCAGCCATCTAGGACCGTTTTGGGGGCAAATTTTTCATTTTTCATGTGTGTTAGAACTTGCATTAGAGATAGATTTCACTAGGCAATAGGTTAGGGATTGGTAATTAGGTGTTTGGGTTAGTAACCATGTGTTTAAGGCTTTCAAGACATGTTTAAGGAGTAGTCTTACACATTTAGTTGAGTCAAGCTTAATTAGTTTGAAACTCAAATGCCAACATAGTTCCTAATTTTAGGAAAAGAAAAAGAAAATACTATTTGCTTTTCACTTTTTACATTATAATCTCATGAAGCATTTTTTTTTAATTAAGAATGAGATTTAAATTTTTCTAAGCAATCTTAGCCCTTAATTAATATCAAATAATTATTTTGACTCAATATTAATAAATAAAATTAATTTATCTTTTAATTAAAGCCTAATATTGCCTATATTTCTTCAATTACTTAATTAAGCTTATTTAGCACTAACTAAGGGAAAAATGGTAATTTTAAACAAAATTTCTCGGGACCTCCTGGACTTTCCGAGATATCATACATCCCTTTTAATTAACATTTCTAACTCCTGGGTGATGACTGGGTTCATTCGTCACTTAATTTCGCGTTAAATTACCTCAGTGGTATTTTGGTAATTCTATGCATGGGAAAAACTAATAATTGAGATTTTCACCTCTATCACCATCCATAACACATCTAGTCCCTTTCAAACATTAAACTAACCCCTTGAGGATAGCCTAGACCGGCTATCCTCGATTTCCTAGCAAAAATGACCTTAAGGGTATTTTGGTCATTTGCATACAAAAAAAATCTGGGATTACAATTTTTGCACAGATTGCTATCTAAACCTTGTATAACCTCGTCTTGATGTGAAAATATCTTATTGAGGATGGCCTGGACTGGCTGGCCTTGATTCTCGTGCAAAAATAACTTAGCGGTATTTTGGTCATTTTGCACAATAGGAAAAATCAAGACGTTACATGTATGGTCACCGTAACTTTTTTTGAGGTTGTGGTTAAGGTACTAAATTTTGAACCCATTTATTTTGAGCAACCTATGCAGGAGGTATTCTCATCTTTGATGTCATACCTTCAGGTCTTTCATCAATCGAGGGCTTTCAGGTTTCAACACTTTTTTTCGTTTTTCAATTTTTCTTTCTACCTTCTACTCCTCATAAGTCTGTGCTACATCTATGTCAAAGACAACGCTACCTCTTGGACAAAGCCCTATACTACCATCCCATTCTATTTGTTTTAACAAGAAGTTAATCAAGTATTCTCCTACCTTGGGGAAAAGTGGCCTTTTTATTGACTCAAAATAGTCGATCTACGTATCATTTTCCTTTTTGCATTTCTTTTCAAACTCCTTTTTACCATTGAATATGCCCACATTGGCCCCCTTTAACATCGGCTTAGAATAATTTGAATTGAATTGAATGGGGCTGATGTAACACCCTAATAAACTCTAATTTTTTCATCCTAATTTTTTAATATTGCAATGGTTAGCTACTAATTTGTAACTTGAAATTTGAGAATTTTTTTTTTGTTATGATTATTTCTTATTCATAGTTATATACTAGAATAATGTGTATTAACTGTAAATCATGTATCTGGTAGACTTCCAGGAAAGAGAGGTGGGTCACAGTGGACACGCTTAAATACCAAATCTTTCCATAGCCAGAACCTTTCCAAATTACATTCCACAGTAATACACTTTCTTCTAGTAACCTAAAGGTAAATTATTATTATTATTATTATTATTTTTAATAACAAAGAATGCTTTTTCTCTAACAAAATATTAATGTTTGTTAATCAATAATTCCCACAGTTTAGACAACCATCATCTATAGAAAACATACTTTACTACCAATATCGATTCATAGGGTACAATAGTACATATTACACATTCAAGATACATGAAGAAAACTTTAATATCACAATACAACATAACCAGTGTCTGGTAACATATAGTAAAGATTCTATTTAGCACACATAATAGAATCTGATTATTTAGAAATTAAGTCCATGGCTACATCCATTTCATTGTTGAAGACGATCCATGCTATCTGGAAACATCAAAGAAAAGGGGTGAGAGAAGTCTCCCAGTAGGGTGATGTTTCCAGGGGAGTCCCATTTCATCCCAAAAATACTAAAAATAACACGGGAGTGCAGCAAAATGCACAAATTATATTTTGCTAGTGTCAAGCAAGATGGAAGTGTATAATATCAATCATAATAAAAGTGCAGTAAAAGAAATATAGTAAATAATCATGAATGTACTATAACTCCCTTTTATAATATCTCGTTCCCTTCTAATAGCTTTAATCTGCAAGATTTGTTCATATTAGATCTGTGAGAGCTCTCATTGCTAGGGCGTCCCCTAGTCAGATCAGTGAATGCCATGTCCTTGTCCGCTAGTATGGCGGGGCCCAAGGCATCACTAAAACATCCACCAAGTCCCTTTCCGCTACAAGGCGGGACCTGAGGTGTCACTTATCTATTTGTCCATTTTACATTGTGTACATAGTATGCATAAAGTATGAAAATTATAGAAAGTTTCCACAATTTCTTTCATATTCACATGTAGACCACAAGATTTTTCCATATTTGCACATAAAGCCCAAACAATATAAGATTCCTAAACAAAAACCATATTTCTTTATAATTATCATTGAAGCACCAAAACATACTATTGTAATGAACTCATTTTCTTTATAATGAAATGCGCTTAACTTAGTTTTTATATAATAATTCAATTTCAAGTATTCATATAATACTTTCTTTACTAATCCCATAAGTCTAAATATACCCAAAATCATTTCAAATCTATCTTTAGAAAATACTTAGGTAAATTATCTTACATAAGTAAAAAGAATATTTTTATGCATATAAGGATATAATCATAGAGCAAAGAAAACATCATGAAATCTTTCAAGAAATATAAAACGAAATAGCCAAAAATATACCCTAGCTTTAGAAAATCACTTCAAGCAAGAAACTAGCTAGTTTACGTGTCATGTTTCTAATGGGACCTTAAATTTAAATATTTGTAAACAATATTCCTTATTATTAATAAATGTATAATCAAGTCAAATATTTATAGTTCAAGGTTCATAGTCCAAGTTCTGTAGTTCAAGGTCCATAGTTCAAGGTTCATAGTCCAAGGTCCATAGTTCAAGGTTTATAGCCCAAGGTCCATAATAAAGGTTATGATTAATATAAATACATTTTAGTGTCTTTTATATCATATTAAGTTTTAATGGTCCCAAGAGAAATACAACACACAAACCAAACTAAATATTGCATGCTCAAAGATTTAAAATCCATTCATTATAGTAAATTAAATAAAGCACTTTTCATGAATAGAAATGTTTCACAATTATAATGAGATCAAAACTATATTACCTTAAAACTCCATACTTGTAGACAAAGCTTTTATCAAAGAAAAATACATATGGTTTAACATATTAAAATAACTTCATACAATATTTAAATATTTGAAGAAAGCATAATAAAAAATTGAAATAATCTTAAATCACAATTTTCAACCATATAAGTAGACAAATAAATATGCATCATATACACATGGATTAAGTGTTTTATGACACCATCATTAAATCATTCAAAGGTATTAAAAATAATAAAACATAAGCTTTGAATATCACATAGCATAACATCATACAAGAAAATTATATATGAAGCTTAGAAGTGAAAGAAAACCCCTACTTGTTCTTGGAGCTTTAGAAACTTTATTAAACCAAGGCTAGACCAGCAACTTATTCAACTTTTCTAAACCTTTTCTAAGGGCTAAGATTCATGTATAAAGGCTGGAAAGTGTTGATGGTAGATGGTGATAAGAAAATATGATAATTTGGGAGTGTTTTGGTAAAATTTTGTAAATGTTTTTGGTATGAAAATGAAGTAAATGAAGAGAAATAATGGCTACACGTTTTTGATAATTTTTTGGGCAGAAGAATGAAGTGTGGAGTTGTGTTTAGAGGTGTGCTATTTATAGAAAAAGTCTAGGATTAAAATATTATTAATTTTATAATTTATTTGTCATATTTAATTAGTTTTATTAGTAAAAAATTAAAACTAATACGAAATAATTTAATAAATTCTTAATTATCACTTAAAGACATACTAAAATGTTAATGACATGATTTAAAGACATTTAGTAAATTTTAATATTTTTACATATAATTTAATAATGAATTATTTAAAATAAGGCAAAATTACTTAAACTAGTTAATCTTAATTAAGCTAATTAATTGGTAAATGACTTAATTTGTTTTTAAATATCTTCATTAGATTTTTGGAGATATAATACAAGGATTCACGAAATTTATATAATTTTTTTTATAATTATTTACATTTTATTTGGTATTTTACATTATTATTAGTGTTATTAGTAATTAATTAATTAATAATCTATTTAACTATTTTTAAATTATCATTATCTTTTCTTTTGTAGCCACTAGGTCTGAATCTTATCTCTAATAAAGTTATAGTGGGTTGCAAGTTATCTTGAATGATTAATATATGAAAATGACAAATTTTGTATATTAAAATTTTATTTTAAACTTACATATACTTTGGTAATTAATAAAATATTCATCTAAAAAAATTATATTTCATTGATATATTATCAATAACATATTTTTACCTTATTTACATGCTATCTATAATTTTTTTATGAATCTTCTATAATTTTTATTATTTTTAATATATTTTTACCTTAATTAGGCCTATTTTAAGTTAATTAAAATAATTAGTCATCTAAAAATAAAATATATTTTTTTTTATAGCAGTCCATGTCAATTTTTTAGTTTTCTATCATGATAAGGGGACAAGCTCACCATGGTTGAAATTTTTTTGTCAAAAATGGTTGGCTTTAGATAATATGTCATATGAAATATCCTTTACTTTTAGAATATATATTATTATTTTTTGAGTCCGAATTTTACATCATTCTAGGTGTCATTTAATTGATTTAAGAGTACTAGTCAGTTAAATCAAGATTTTGGAAAATTATCTTAAAGCTTAGGTAATTAATTAGGTGTTTTAAGCTTTATTTAAGTCAAAATTAATTAATTAAAGGTCAATGTGATTTTTAACACTATCCATGGTTTAATAAAGAGTCCTATTTTGTGGTCCTCTTTGTCTAATATTATAATTTAGTAAAAAAAATTTTAATGTGACCTAGAGTTGTTTTCTAGGATTTTTCGGTATTTATTTCATATCCTAGGTTAGGTTATTTTTTTTGTATAATTATACTAATATTATACAAATTTACTTAATATTGATATTCATCATCAAAATTATGTTTAAATTGTATTTATAATTTTTTTTCATCATAATTTTTGACACTCCTTAAGTTTTTTTTTCTAAGATTTATGTAGACTTTTTCTTATATTAATTATGTTATATGCTTTTCTTCTATTATTTAGTGATATTTTCTAATTTTAATAAAATCCAAGGGAATAATTAAATATTTTATATTTTGATGCTAAGTCTTGTATATTTTAATTTAGACATTTTTTTTTACTATATCTAAATATTTCTTGCCTAAACAAAATCCTCATACTTTCTAAAAAACTATAATAAAGCAATACTATATTAAGAAAAATTGAGGATGTTACAGCTGATATCGAACTTCATGTGTTTACTATTTTTTCTTCAAACTTGAGCCTTTATTCTTTGATTACCTTCTAGATTAAGTCCTTGAAATGCACACAATTATTAATTGTATGTCCAAGGGACACATGTGTAGGAACTATTGGATTTATGCGGAAGCGATTTAAGGACCTAGTACATCGGTATGCTTATCGAATCATCATTGTTTCATAAACACACAAGGAATGTTACCTCTCGGAGTATCGATCTTTGATGATCTCCCTCGCCTGAGAATCCTTGTGTTACCGCACGATTGATTTCCTTGTAGTCGGTTGACGGCAGACCTTCCAGACTATGTCTCAAGGGGAAGGAGATAGTGTGTGGGCACTTTTTCTCTATCAGGAGATGACCTTGCCTCTACCTCTGTGACTGCTCTCTCTCTATGGAGAGGGTTAAGTGTAGTATATATATGGGTTCCTAGAAAACCTAACCCTTAGATATAACGGGCTCTAGGTTTCTTGGGCTCTTCTTACACACTAGGCCCTATTGGGCTTTAGTGAAGAGCAAAAACCCAACAATCTCCCACTTGCTCTTGAGTACAAACTTGAGCTTAAAGCCCAAGACCATGTAACTCACTAGTCATCATCAACTGAAATTTCCTCATCCCTTATCTTGAGCTAGCCTGGGGATCTACCAGCTGTTATTAATCAAGGCTCATGATAATCAACAAATGATTATCTAATTCGGTGCTACTCCACTAAAAGCCCGAACTTGAACTCCAAGATTAATAACATATATAACATGTATATGCATCACCCCTTTGTAGAATGTCTATAATTGATTGACTAGTGTTTACATTACCCAATCAATTATTTATTCCCTTGACTATGATAGTTTCTCTAATGGATTACATGCACTGGCCAGTGTCTTCAATATCCAAGTACTGAAACATATCAGGGGACATTTCCTACAAATTTCATATTGTTTATCTCATAAATATCGATAATCAAACAATCTCACTCCCAAAATACCGAGTTATTGGCCGTCAATAGATCGCACCTCACCCGTTGGTAAATCAAAGAATGAAAACTATTTGATTACCTATTTATAATAAACTCAGAATTAAGAGCAATATTATAACTATAGTTATCTGGAGATTTGATACCTTATGACAGAAAAAACACCCTTAATCAAATCTCTCCTTGATCCTTTCAATGTGAATGTTAATTCACACCAATATTTTACAATGATTTGGACAAAACCATTTCATAAAATATTGCAGCCTAAATGAAGTGCCCAACTTTATTTAACAGCTGTGAACCTGTTCATCAATTATGAGAACCTATGATCATGTCCTCCATGAACGTATCCATATGATCATATACTTCACAATTGATCCTGACCTTAGTGTTTGTAAATAGTGTGCGGAATAAATGAATAATGCCTCATTTATAACATTCAGAAAAAAAATTACAATGTCATAATGTCTTGCTCAAAAAGCACAAAATAACAAAGTGAAATAACAACTTCCTAAAGCTATAGCAAATCTGGAATCCTCCTAAGACCCATAGATGTTATATGCCTCTCGAACACACGTTCAGGCAAACTCTTAGTAAAAGGGTCAGCAAGGTTCTCGTCCGATGCTATCTTGACTACCACTGTATCTCCTCTTTCAATTATATCTCATATCAAGTGGTACTTCCTCTCTATGTGCTTTTGTCTTTTGTGACACCTTAGTTCCTTCGACTGTGCTACTGCCCCACTGTTGTCACAGTAAAGTGTGATGGGACGACTAACACTTGGTATCACTTGAAGATCCGTTAGGAACTTCTTTAACCATGCGGCTTCCTTTGCAGCCTCAGAAGCAGCTACATACTCAGCCTCTGTGGTAGAGTCAGCCACACATGATTATTTGACACTCCTCCAACAAATGGCCCTGCCATTAAGAGTGAACACATACCTTGAAGTGGATTTTCTTGAGTCAATGTCTCCTTGGAAATCTGAGTCTGTGTAACCAATGGTTTCAAGACTCCCACTAGAATATACCAACATATAATCTCTCGTTCTCCTAAGGTACTTGAGTATATGTTTAACCGCTATCTAGTGTTCCTCTCCAGGATTAGATTGGTATCGACTTACTACTCCCACTGCATAGCAGATATCTGGTCTGGTGCACAACATAGCATACATAAGGCTACCTACTGCTGAAGCGTAAGGTATCCTACTCATGCGTTCTCTCTGCTCAGGAGTTTTAGGAGAATGCTCCTTAGAGAGATGAATCCCATGCCTGAAGGGTAAAATTCCCTTCTTGGAATTCTTCATACTAAACTTGGCAAGTATTTTGTCGATGTAATTAGCCTGAGATAATGCCAATACCTTATTCTTCCGGTCTCGCAAGAGCTTAATACCAAGAATATAATTGGCTTCCCCCAGGTCCTTCATATCAAAATGCTTGCTTAGCCAAGTCTTTATGCCTAACAATACCTCCGTATCATTTCTGATAAGGAGTATATCATCCACATAAAGTACCAGAAAAGATACTGCATTACCTTGGATCCTTTTATACATACACGGCTCATCAGGACTTTTCTCAAAACCATAAGACTTAATAGCTTGATCAAACTTGATGTTCCATGATCTGGATGCTTGCTTAAGTCCATAAATGGACCTTTGCAACTTGCATACCATGTTTTCTTGCCCTTTGGCTATGAACCCTTTTGGTTGCTACATATAGATATCCTCTTCCAAATTTCCATTTAGAAAAGCAGTTTTGACATCCATTTGTCAAATCTCATAATCAAGATTTGTTGCAACAGCTAAGAGAATCCGGATGGACTTGAGCATGGCAACCGACGAAAAGGTTTGTTCATAATCCACACCTTCTATTTGGGTGAACCCTTTCGCCACCAATCTAGCTTTGAAGGTTTCAACCTTCCCGTCCGATCCTTTCTTTCTCTTGTAGATCCATTTACACCCAATGGGTCTTACCCCTTTTGGTGCATCTACAAGAGACCAAACTAAATTGGAATACAAAGAATCCATTTCACAATTCATAGCCTCAAGCCATTCCTGAGCATCAACATCTCCTAGTGCCTCGTCATAACTCGTGGGATCATCATCTTCTTCAATGATGACATCCTGAGGTGATTCACCCAACAAGAGAAATCTTGCGGGTTTACGAATCAATCTCCTACTACGACTTTGCCGCACTTGTTGTTGTGCATCTACAGGGGGATCCAAGTTTGGTGGGTTAACAATTTCTAGATGAGGACCCTTATTAAGTGGATTAACCAATTCATGATTTTGTTGTTCTTCCATAAGCGGTAATTGCATCTCTACAGGTTCCACTTGTTGATCATCATGCTGAACTTCTGGTTCTATTTCTGGTTCCTGTGTGTGTTCAACAACAGGTATATTTTCCCCTCTTTGAACAACCACAGGAACAAAAGCTGGAACCGCCTGAGGTTGAGGTGTAACTTGATCTGAGACTAGCTCATCAAGAATAATCTTGCTCCTTGGCTTATAATTTGCCATATAGTCCTCTTCTAAGAAAGTCGTGTGTGTGCTCACTATGACCTTCTTTTCTTTCGGACTATAAAACAACCAACCTCTGGTTCCTTTAGGATAGCCTATAAACATGCATACTTCTGTACGCGAGTCCATCTTATTTGGCTTATGTTGTAAGACATGTGCCGGAGCACCCCAAATCCGAATATGATTCAAGGAGGGCTTACACCCTCTCCATAATTCTATTGGTGTCTTTGAAACTGTCTTGGACGGAGCTAAGTTCAATAGGTACATAGCAGTTTCTAAGGCATATCCCCAGAATGAATCAGAAAGAGATGAATAACTGAGCATAGATCTTGCCATTTCTAAAAGGGTTCTATTTCTCCTTTCAGCAACTCCATTCTGTTGGGGTATCCCTGGAGAAGATAATTGTGAAACTATCCCCTCTTTGGTCAGGTAAGACCTGAACTCTCCAGATAGGTATTCACCTCCTCGGTCAGACCGAAGAGTCTTAATTTGAACACCAAGATGCTTTTCTGCCTCAGCCTTGAACTCTTGGAATTTTCCAAAAGCTTCAGACTTGTGACGCATCAGGTACACATGTCCAAATCTTGAGTAATCATCAGTAAAAGTGATAAAATACTCATAACCGCCTCTGGCCTGGACATTCATTGGTCCAATACATCAGTATGTACCAATTCCAGCTGAAGTGTGGCACAATTTCCCTTGGCCTTGAAAGATTTCTTAGTCATTTTACCCTCTAAACAAGATTCACAAACTGGTATCGGTTCAAAGTTCATGGATTTTAAAATCCCACTATTGACCAAACCTTGTGTCCTATTAGAGTTAATATGACCCAATCTTAAATGCCAAAGATAAGTTTCATTGAAACTTTTCTTTTCTTTGATGAATGAACATGCTCAACATCTCCTAATTCAACATGATTAACTTCACTGGCAGGACTAAGGAAATAAAGACCATTAAAGATTACATCGGAACAAATAAAAGAAGATGAACTTCTTATTAAAACTGAGGAATTAAACTGAACTGTCAAACCATGTTTAACCAAACAACTAACAGAAATTAAATTCCTCTTAAAATCCGGAATAAATAAACAGTCTTCTAAAACCAAAGTTCTGCAATTATCAAAAGATAAAACAACTTGTCCCACTGCTAGTGCAGACACAAGCTCCCCATTTCCAAGCTTCAAAACTCTTTGTCCTTCACTTAAAGGCAAGCTATGTTTGAACCACTGCAAAGAGTAACAAACATGGTTAGTGGCTCCTGAATCAATGATCCATTTATCATTGTAATTCTCCACTAAACAAGCCTCAATCACATGTAAATTACCCATACCTGGTTTATTCATACGTGGGCAATTTTTCTTCCAATGCCCCTTTTGTCCGCACTTGAAGCACTTGCCTTTTGGCTGCTTCATTGCAACTGGTTTGGCAACTGGAACACATGATTTCTTCTTTTTGTTGTTCTTGTTCCTTCCCTTAGGTTTCCCCTTAGGTTTCACAGAACTCTCACCAGCAAAAAATGCACTGCCCTGCTTGACTAGAGACTGTTCAGCACTCTCAAGCTCATGCATCAGCTGAGTAAGGTCAAGATTCATCTTATTCATATTATAATTCATCTTGAACTGATTGAAGTATTCATGCAGTGATTGTAAGAGAAGGTCAACTTTTACTTCTTGTTCAAATCTGACCCCATGGTCCTCAGCCTTCCTGAAGTTTGCTATCATTGTCAGACAATGATCCCGCACACTTCCTCCAGACATCACTGTCTTGGTGACTGTATTCAGCGCATTCTGCCTAGCAGAGCTGCTAGACGTAGTAAACATGCCATCAAGAGTCTGGAGCATCTTTGCTCCACTCTCAATCATGCTCACTTGCTCCTGAAGGTGACTGGCGAGACTGGCTAAAATATAGCAGAGAACTGCCACATTTGCCTTCTCCTATCTTTCCTTCTCCTGCTAAAAACGTGTCTTTGTTGCCTCAGGCGCATCTTCAGTAGGCTGCGCTAGCATAGAGGTAGTCAGAACAAAGTTGAGCTTTTCATATTGAAGAACAATATCTAAATTATTTTTTCATTGTTTGTAGTTTGTACCATCCATAGGTTTTTGACTCAAGATAGTAGCTAAATGATTGAATGAAAACATTTTTCTGAAAACAAGGAAAAAACACACTAATTACAAACTAGAATAACTATAAACAGATACTGCGCTAGTAGATTCTGATAACTACTACTCGTTTATAGTTTAACAATCTATTAGTTATCTTTACAAGGCTTACGATGGGCAAGATACTTGTAAAACTAATATTGTTATTTTGGGCCTTCAGTTCCATTGCCAGAGCCTCGATGGGAGGGTTAACAACTTTACCAAAGTTGAATGTATTTAACCATTGTTTACTTTCAAAATTCTCTTTAGTGTCTAAGTGTTGCCGACGATGGGCCGTACAAAACTTTACTAAAATTTTGAAAATATTAAGGTTTAATCTAGTGAAATCCGATTATCCTTATCCGATAGGGCTTCAGCGATAACCTTTTCACTAATAAACCCACAATTGATTCGTAGGTTTTATAATTAATTACTTAATAAAAAACCTTCACCCATTCAATATTTTAAAATTTAGAATTTTCCAATTTCCAAGAATTGTTTAAATTCGAGTATTCTTTGTTTGATTTCAAAAACTATGTAAGCACCCGCAAGCCGATAAATGTGCAAGCTTAGCTTATCGGAATTTTAAAATCATTAAGGTCCTAAAATCCGGTCATGATAGGCAGCGTGTGCTCCACACAATCATGATACATGATTGTGGTATGCAGCGCGTGTTAACACATGACCATTTTAGAAGACCCACAAATTACTACTTAATGTAAACAGTTCTCTTAGGAAATAATTTGGATTATTTGTCTTGATTTTAATTATTCAAAATTAATTAATTCAATCATTAATCTAGATTTTTTAAAAAAATCATAATAATTTTAATTAATTTTCGAGAATAATTTTGAATCAAAATAATCCTATAATAACTATCATACTAGTCGCGGAATGACAAAATAGCTATTATGCTCATGTAATTTTCAAGTTATGCAGCAATATGGCACCACCTATTCTATATGACATGTTATCACAATAAGCATGTTATCAATCATATAATTCATCCATTCATTAAAATAAAGCAATTTAAATAAAATAGACTTTAATCCATGGTTTCCTAGAGAAAAATAAAATAAAATAACAAAAAATGTTCCAGTCCTTCTTGTCCTTCCTTTTAGTCCATAGGTATTTATCTCAAGCCCTTTTATGGTAACCATGGGTCCATAAGCCCAAAATACCAAATTTTGGCAAGAAAACCTAAGACAACTTCAAGGAACTCTAACTGTTTCGTCCACTGCACCGTCACCCGAACTCGGATCAGTACGAAATTTTAGGGTTAGGACCGCCATGAAGAGACGAAGCCAACGCCACTGGAATCACCTAATTTGGATGTTCCACGCGTCCTCACTCGCTCCATCTTCACAGGCGCGTGGAAACCACTGTTAGAAACTTCTGGTGGGGCGTGGCGGCGCGTGGAGGCTCCTATGGCCGCGTTCCACCCACCATTTTGTTCGTATTTCTGTCCTCTTTCCAACTATATATGATACGTCCAATTCCAAGATCCAGAGGTCCACGAACATGTCCAAACAGTGACGAACGTCCTTCTTTTTGCATCTTCTTGATCTTCTTTTTATTACAACTTTTGTAGAACATCAATATATATATATATATATATATATATATATATATATATATATATATATATACAAGAATTGAAAATAAAAAAAAAATCAAGGAGGAAACCTAATCATATGGGATTAGCCTCCTTGTTACAACCCAAGAAAATACATTCAAATCTCTACCATGGATTAAAGTTGAAAACCAAATAAAGCATTGATTTTTTATGAAAAGAATTATAAAGATAAACATACAACACATATGATCAACAAATATAGAATCCTAGGTGCCATATTTCACGAAGCAAACTAATTACATGAATAATGAAACTAGATTCACATACCAATGTACAGTCAGGCTCTGATACCAATTGTAGGAACTATTGGATTTATGCGGAAGCGATTTAAGGACCTAGTACATCGGTATGCTTATCAAATCATCATTGTTTCATAAACACACAAGGAATGTTACCTCTCGGAGTGTCGATCTTTGATGATCTCCCTCGCCTGAGAATCCTTGTGTTACCGCACGATTGATTTCCTTGTAGTCGGTTGACGGAAAACCTCCAGACTATGTCTCAAGGGGAAGGAGATAGTGTGTGGGCACTTTTTCTCTATCAGGAGATGACCTTGCCTCTACCTCTGTGACTGCTCTCTCTCTATGGAGAGGGTTAAGTGTAGTATATATATGGGTTCCTAGAAAACCTAACCCTTAGATGTAAGGCTCTAGGTTTCTTGGGCTCTTCTTACACACTAGGCCCTATTGAGCTTTAATGAAAGAGCAAAAACCCAACAACATGAAACTTGAAATTTTTTTTAATTTTTAATTCATTGACAAAGGCATATTTTTCCCTTTGAGCTGAAAAATTTGTTTGTCTTTTAACAACACATCAAAAATTTATTCTGCCTTAGTTATGCCAAATGCGTAAATCTTTGAACTGCTAGTGGAAGTTTGTTTTTCTTTACCCTTGGCTGGTTTAAGAAAAGCACACACATATGAGACCTCATTTGGGTTGAAATTCCCCTTTTTTTGACTCAACATAATCAACAAAGGCCACTTTTTCATTCCACACCAAGTTTTTTCTTTTTAATTTGATTTTTTTTTCACTTTTCAAACTTTCAATTTGTTGGCACCAAATTTTAATAAGTGTCCAAAAGTGGAACTATCATTTGGTTTTGGTGAGAGAAAGGCAGTAATGGAAAGAGTTTCATTGTCAAAGCATGAGGGCCCTTGATGATGACAAATTATGACAAACAACCAACATGTCAAAGTTAGTTGATGCAGTTGAAGTATGATTCTCAAGAAAAGGCACATTGATGTTGAAGAAATCACAAATTTGATAATTGACATGTCAAAATGGATGTTTGTCATTTAGGATAAAGTTGAATCTCCAAACATGCAAGCCAATAATGAAAAATTTCTTAGACTAATGTTTGACAAGTCGGAGTGGGAGTTGATCAGTCAAAGTTGGTGTTTGATAGCTCAAAGTCAGACTTCGTTATTCAGGACTTAGAAAATTTGAAGATCTTAAGAATATCATCATAGTGATCAGTAGGAGACAAATGTTGGTCACATGATGGTTAACAACAGTTATCAGCACTTTCCAACAGTAACTGATAGAAGCCTGATGAAGGGACAAAAAAGTGGTAACTGCCCGATGACAAAGGCATGCAATAAATAAAGAAACTGTCAAAGACTTGTGGATAATATCTAAGGACAGCTAAAGACAAGTGTCAAGATCTTAGAGTCATAAGTTTTCTATAAATACTGGTTTTGTACATTTTTAAGGGATTGGAATTTTTACTCACACACTCATACTTAAATGTCACCCTGATGACATCACAAAGCCCTAATTTAACCGAGTAATTGTTCTCAATCCATTTTCTTGCTTTCTTAGGACTAGACTGCCTTCAAGTTCTATCTTTTAATTTCTTTACGATTTTTATACTTTTTTTTACACTTAGTCAATCAATTCCTTTACATTTCTGTAACTTGTCTACATTTCAATCTGTCAATCATAATTCATATACAACACACAAATCACACTTTATGCATTCCATCCTCATTCCATAAAAAAAAAAAAAATAGTTTGACACTTGATTCTTCAGTGTAGAACCCAAGAGAAGTAGCAAAGGTGTATATGGCAAAATTTGACACGTCTATTTCAACAACAAATAATTGACAATTCCTTGTGCAGGAGGCCAAATTGCTCTAAACCACGTTGATCGACAAACTTAAAGAGTTTGGATGACAGCCTTTGCTTTTCAAGATCTTGATTTGGAGAGCAAAAAGCTACTCCTCTTGGATTCTCTACCCAAAAGAATCAACTGTCAAACTGTTTTTCTTATGGAATAAGGATGGAAGACGTGAATGTAATGTATAATTTGAGTGTAATGTAGCATGATTTGTGTTATGATAGTATGAATGTAATGTTTGACAAATTAAAGAAAAAAAAAAGTTGCAAAATATAGAATGTAGAATGCTTACTTGACAAATATAAGATAAAGTACATGAAATGTAAAGAACTTGAGAGAAATCAAATCTAAGAAAGCAAGAAAATAGGTTAAGAATAATTACCCAGTTAACTCAAGGCTTTGTTTAGTCATCTAGGGAAGTTTTAGACTGAGAGTGTGAGCGAAAGTTCCAACCCTTTATATTTTGTACAAAACTAGTATTTATAGACAATATAGGAGGATTTTAACAATTGTCCTTGGCTACCTTTAAATGTTGTCCACGTGGCTTTGACAGTTCCTTGGTTTGCCATTCGCTCTTGCAGTATGACAGTCCCAAGAATCTTCAAAATTTTCTAAGTCTTTAGGTGACAAACTCCAACTTCAACTTGTCAAACCTCGAGCAAGAGAATTCATCATCATTAGCTTTTAACTCAAACTTCATTCCAATTTTTACCTATTTCAACATGTGGACTGAAAAATCTAAAACTTTGTTAATTGTGCATAGTTTTGTCAATTCCAGCATGCCAAACTCTTGAGTAACCTTTAGGATGTCCAAGGTCAAATGCCAATTTGAAAATCTAACACTTGGTAAAATTTGGTGCCAGCAAAAAGTTAGAATCCAAACTCTCAAGTTTGTCGACAAACACCTAATTTAGAGTAGTTTGGCCTCCTACATAAGGAAATTTTATATCATTTGTTGTTGACATAGAAGTTTCAAATTCTGCAATAAAGACAATCTATCAAACTTTCTTAGCCAATTGAGCCAGATACACAAATTGTTAGTTTACCAACTTCTTTTGGATATTATAGTCGAGCCCATTTATAGCCATTTTGATGACTTTAGCTTCGAGCACTCATCAATTGCTTCATTGTCAAAACGTCATATGGTAAAAAGGTCTATCAATGATACTTTCATTTCTCCCCTAAGAATTTTTCATTGAAGCTTCTTTCTAACTGAATCCATAAGTGGATAGAGTTTGGGCTCAGGTTTAAGAACTATGTCAATGCATTTTTTATGAATGATGAGGGAAAGAATCTCATCTTTAAGTATTCATTTTATGCCACTTTGCCAATCTCAACAATGTAGTGATCTATGTGCTTGACTGTCGATTCCTTACTTTCTCTTAACAATTTTGTTAGATATTTGAACACATTCCATCGTCGAGGCATTTTAGCCTATTGGATGTCCTCTAGAAATGTTGAAGCCAAAAAAGGTTGATTAGCATAGCCAACATTGAACCTAAAGTAGTTAGCACTTTCTCGACATCGGCACTTGTTATATTTTGATTTCATGATGATGATGCCCTCCAACATTGTTTTGCCTACCCCTTATATAATGTTATATGTGTTTTGTCCTCGGTTGACTAAGTGTATGCCCTGATCCTAGTGAATGTTTTCCCTTTGAGGAGGAGGAAAAAATTGGATTTGATTGACCATGTCATCATTGGGTTCATCTTTGACATTTAAACAATTCTTCCCACTTATCGAGGCAACTATGTAGGTAGAAATGAGCACGAGAAGAAGGATTGAATCGTGTTTATGTATTGCTTTTCTACTTTTTATTTATAAAATGTAAAACAAGTTACTATCAAGCCTTAGGCTTGAAGTGAAGCGAAAAAGATGTTAGTAGCTTCAAAAAACTTATTTGTGAATTTCTCAGAAACTGTTAAACTTTGTATATGAGGATAAAGCATAAAACATGAAATAGTAGTCATAAGATAGTAAAAGAAAAAGAAAGAAGTTGAAAAGAAAAAGGAATACTGCCTAGATGATTTGTACTGGTTCGACTAATCCTACCTTGATCCAATTCTCAGCAATAGTTGAGTTCCACTAAACCTTTCTCAACCCCATAAAGAAACAGGATAGTCTTTGTAGTAGCCTTACTAAGCTCTTACTAGTGACCAATAGACAACCCTACTGTCATAAATCAAGTAGTTATTCATCAGCCTCTCTAAGTGAAACCCTGAGTAATCTTGAACTAGCCTCTGCCCAAGCTAACCTGAGTAGTATTGTATTAGCCTCTCCAAGCTAACTCAAGTAGTATTGTAGTATCATCTCCAAGCTAATCCAAGTATACTAGCCTCTCCAAGCTAAACCGTCACCAACAAGAATACCTTTATATCGCGTTGCAAGTAGTTTTACCTTAGCCTCTCCAAGCTATCTCACAGTGATCATTACTGGATCGAGGTTATAAGAGGTTTGTGTTTGGGTTTACAACTCAAATTAACCTATACTCAAGTTTCCTTAAAATATACAGTTAATAGCCTAGGATAATTTGAATGACTTCTTTCTAACGATTCTTCCTTAGAAGAATGTATAAACTATTCAGGAATGTAGAAATAACATTTTTACAAGCAAGGAAAATGATTACAATAAGTAATGATCTTAAAAGAAAAGATAAGGAGAAAACTTTACAGTGTATCAACAGTTATGCAATTGTCAAGATTTTCTTTCAAAAGCTCAGTATCTCTATTTATAGATGGTCTCCCTTTATGACAGTTGCCTTTGATTTGCTGTCCAAGTGACACGTATTGATCATATGTTTGTGTCTTAGAAATGTAATATAGAAGAGTAGCTCGTCTGGTGTCAGAGCTATTACAGAAGCCATTGTAAAACAGTGGTTTCTGAGATTAACTTCATAAACTACTTTTTGCTTTCTGAATAAGGTTTCTGAATACTTCATTCTAAAAGCTAAAGTGGTTGACCAAGTTAGCAGAAAAGATGATGTGCTAGTCTGTAACTAATTTTGACTTCAAATTTCAATTTCAATTTTCCCTCTTTTTTCAATTGAATGTAGCGTTTTACTATGAAGTGCACTTTTTGAAGTGCAGTATCAGTTTCTTGATATATTTTTGGTCTTATGGTCTTCAAATTTTAGTCGTGCTTTTTTCTGAAGACCTGTGCCTTGGTTTTCTGTACTTGTTGATTTTCTTCAACCCATTAGGCATTTATACACCTATTTCACGATATAATTATCATTTCCATTTCGTTTCCATATCTTAAAATGAGATAAATCATGTTTGCACAGGTAAAGTGAAATTATCTTCTCTGCAAGAGCTGTATTATGCTAACGATATAACCTATTTGCTATTCCAAGAAACTTAAGGTAGACATTAGTCATTCTTCAAAATATTTTCTTTAAATTGGTTCTGTTGTCATTCAAAAGATATTGCCTTAACGCTTTCTGAAGGGTTCTAGAGCTAACAAACTGGTCATGCCTTGCATTATTGGTCTTGACTAAGGGATTTATGACAATAGTCATTTGATATGTGAGCATATTAACCAAATCATGATGGTTCTCATTTATTTATTTCCTAAAGGTAGCCAAAGAGTCAATCGTAGGGCCAGATGTGGACGTTGACATTGATAGTGTTATAGACATGTAAGGAAAAATTGGCCTTACATTTTCTTGCCTAGTAATTGTGGGAAGTGTTGAAGTCATGGCCCTAAAACTCCCTCTATGTTCCCACATTAGATGGACCCCTAACATAGTGACCAAACATAGGCATATTACCCATGATGGCATTTGCATACTGCATGTTGTGGTAGGATTTGGTTAGAACATGGGGTTGTTATGGACATTAGAAAATGTTGACATCACTCACTATGAAGGAAAAGATCCCACCACTCCTTGAGAAGATATACATGGGAATGGCATAGCCATCGTATGAACATTTGTGTTTTGTGTCATCCTTTGTACACAAACCGGTAGTAGATGCCCTGGGGGTAAGCCATACATAGGCCAAGTTCCAGGAATGTTGATTTATGCGTGTTGTGTGTCAGTGCCAATGGATGCTAATGTCGAGCTAGTTGACCTTTGTCCCATAGGGAAAGGCTTACTAGAATGGGTTAAATTTATAGGCAGTACTTAATATGAAATTCATATCCCAAGCTGCATTCATCTTTTATCTTTGAAACTAAATTTGTTTGAAAGCTAACTCGTTAGAGAATGTTTAGGAAAAATTTTCTACAAAACCCATAAGTAGTTTGGGATATATGATTTTTAAAAGTTAGCCTAATTTTTTTGACACTAAACCTAACCTCTACGCAAAAAAATTTGAATATCACTCCAGAGAAAAATCCTTTTAGTACAAAATCCATCAAATGACACTCCTAAAAGTATTTTTTCCATAGAGTGATATTCAATTTTTACTGCTTAGAGGTTAAGTTTGGTGTCAAAAATATTAGGCTAAATTGCCAAAATCATAACTTTGAAATCATTTATGGGTTTTGAACAAAATTTTTAGTGAACATTCTCTAAGTAGTTGGCTTTTAAAAAAATAGTTTCAAAGAAAAAGGATGAGTATAGCTTAAGCATTGAATTTTGTATTAGGTACCACGTAAAAATTCAATCCACTCCAACAAGCCTTTTCTTAACCTGAAATTAAGATTTATGACATAATATGTCTCGATCTGAATTTTAAGAAGGGTTTCAATTTAGGACATATCTAACAGGAATATCAACAAAAAATGAAAATAGGAAAAGGTAGATAATAGATTTCACACACATGAATAAATAAGGATATAATTGACTTTTCATAAAACTATTTGCACAAAAGCATGCCTTTGAACCATGGCTTGGATAAAGAGTGAATTTTTGTGCAATTTTTCATGAAAAAATAGATTTGTCTAGCTTTTGGATAACGAAAGCTATGAATTGATAGTGAGCAAAGGTTCCTTAACCCCCTTCCACTTGCTATCCTCTTGAAGAATAAAGTTGAGATTTTTACCCTTATTGCTATTAATACTAGACTAGTGTGTGTCCTAAGTAAAATAAGCATAATGAATGAGTGAAAGGGGGAAGGAGGTCAATGCATAAGCATATGGGAGAAGAGGAAGTGTTTAAGTAGAAATTTGGGTAGTCTAGGTAGTCCCTAGGTTATTAACCATATCCTTTACTCTTATTAATTTATTAGATTCCGTTCTAGAATAAAGATTTACAACACATGTTTATCAAGGGGTGAAGGCTAGCCAAAATTTGCAAGGCAAAAAAGGTTGTTGGTAAGTTTTGTAAGTTAGACCAATAAGAAAAGAAAATAGGCAAGATTTGAATTCTTTGTTTCATTATATCCAAATTATTCCCTCTGAAATGTATTAGGGGATAAATTAGCCCCTTAGAATTTGAAAGTCTCAAATTGAACTTTCACATTTTATAAAAAAAAGGACAAATTGATCCTTTTATACAATTTGGTACAGTGAATAGATGGAATAATTTGTCCTCCTTTACAAGGTACAGAACTATACAAATGGATTAATTGGTCTTGTTTTTGAAATGTAAGGGATCAATTTGGGACTCTTGAATTCTAAGGGACTAATTTGTCCCCCAATATATTTTTTAGGGATCAATTTGAATATTTTGTCAACTAAATCATTAACATTTTATAAATTTATGGACCCAAATATATCTTTTAAGATATAAAAATCTATTTGAATTTTTCTAAGAAGTTCAAAACACATAATAGCTTAACTAAAAAAAAACCTCAACTGCCATGCATCTTTTCGAATTTGAATATTTTAAAGTGAAGATCTCACTTTAGAAAGTAAAGTAAATGGACTTCACCTTTGGATCAATAGATTTTGATGTGGGGATGTTTCACTATATTAATCCAAGAGTGAAATTCCTCACTTTACTCTCAACATGAGGTACACTACCTGAATGCCCTAAATGACCAGCTCGACACAAGTGGCAAATTGACAATGCCACACAACTCTTCAAGATAAGATATTATTAGATCATTTAAATAACTTGTAAATAGCTATGAGCAATTACCAGCTTTTTTGTTAGTTTGATATTATTCATTATCTTCTCCATCTCTTCAATAATATTACTAGATTTAGATTTTCACAAAATTTTACTTGAGACTAAAGTTCATAACCCACGATTAACACCTAAACCATATTTGAAACTGTAAGTTTTTTTTTTTTTTTTTTTGTCAATGAAGTTGTAAGTCTTTTAGTCAATTTATTATTTAATGGATTTTTTATATTTTTAAAGTTTTGGTATGAATTATAATATAAAACAAAGAGCTAATTAATCAAGGAAGGAGATTTATTTTTCTTTTGAGATTGATTTAAAAAAGAAAAACATGATCCATACATATGAAATAGATTCTGTCATCAGTAACACCACAATACGAATTATCCATCATTGCCCTCTTTGCTTGTGGCAATCAACATGTGCTATGCTTTGCAGATTGTCAAAGAAGCTAGTTTTGGACAAGAATTAAACAATCATAACATGAATTCACCTCATTACTTCGATTGCAAAAGTCAACTCAACCTCTAGCGTCCATTACATCAAAAACTAGTACTAGAATCACATTCCACTTTATCTTATATCCAGTAAGAATTTTTGCTTTCCTCAGTTTTATTTTATCAATTTTTCTTTCACTTGATTTTTACATGATATGAATTTGATTTGTCATGAGTTAGTATATTAAACTTGGCTAGGTTTCCTTTTTATGCAGATTTTTAAATTAATTTTTTGTCTGTCTCTTTTTTCTTCCTCTATTTTTTAAATTTGATAGAGTGGATGGAAAATTTTCTTTGGATAGATCTTGTTCTCATGTTAATGACAAGTTTCCTAATGGAGGAAAAGAAGGGAAGAAAGATGTATTTGATCATGACATAGAAAAATCAATGGATGACAATGAAAAAATTATCGAAGAAGTCAATGAGAATGTTGAAGAACCTAAAGTTGGAATGATATTTGGGTGTGAAAAAGAGGACCGCACATAAGAACATTTTGCAATTACAAAAAGAATGTCAACAATTGACATTGATATGAAGAAATGTTTCACTTTAACTTGTGCTCGTGCTAGAAAGTTAGTGAGCCAATGAACCAAGCTTTTGAAGTCAAATCCAACCACCAAACCACAATGCAAAGCCAGACTTAATGCGTGCTTGGATATAGATGGAAAGCTAATGATTATAAGTATTATCCTTGAACACAATCATGAAATGAGTCCTGGCAAAGCACAATTTTTCATATGTAACAAAAAAATAGACTCAAGTGAAAAAGAGGCTAATCAAGCTGGGATTAGTGTGTGTCACTTGTTATTGAAGCTAGAGGATGTGAGAATCCTACATTAAAAAAGCCAGAAGACTAAGGTTAGGGATGGGAGATCCTGAAGCCATATAAGAATATTTTCATTGAATGCAAAATGTAAATAGAAAATTTTACTCTATGATGGATTTGGATGAAAATTGTTAACCAAGAAATGCTTTTTGGGCTAATGCAATGAATACTTTGGAGATGCTATGACATTCCATACCACATATTTGACAAACAAATATGACATGCCTTTTACCCCATTTATAGAAGTTAATCGTCATGGGCAATCAATATAACGTGGTTGTACTTTATTATCAAATGATGATACTAAAACCTTTACGTGGCTATTTTAGACATGGTTGACATGCATGTTTGGACGAGCTACTGCTACTATTATCACTAATCAAGACAAAGTGATGCCACTATAAGATTTTTGCAAAACACAGATGGATTTTTAACATGTTACATACAGATGTTACTATTACGGATGGATTTATAGATGGGTAAAACTCGTTTATTTTTTTAGTGTCTGTAAGCAATATAGGAGGATTTATGTTTCCATTTATAATTTATAATCGGTTTTATGGATAGATTGATCTATCTATACAAATTAAAAATGAAATTATCTGTCTATAAATGGTTGAAAAAATGTTCAAATTTTGCCTATTACAAATTTTGCCCATTACAGATGGATTTTACCATTTGTAATTTTCCAGACAGTAGAATCCATCTGTAATAGCAAAAAAAAAAAAATTTAAAATCTATTGATTACAAATGGATTTTACCATCTATAATTTTAAAGACTGTAAACTTCATTTGTAAATAATAAAAAATTGAGAAAATTTACCTTTTGTAAATCCATCTATACTTTTTTTTTTCTTGTTGTTACTTTTGGTAATTATTGCTTACTATTATAATTACAACTCATTACTGTAATAATCGGTAAACCTAAGGAAATTTATGGAATAAAAATTTCAATTTCTAAATACCATTTTATATTATGAAGTAAAATGTCACAACAATAGTAAAAGTAAATAGCCATAATAATAATATGAAAAATAAAATAACAAAGTCTAGTTACATTTCAAAAGCCATAATTTAATGTATATACGGTTATATTCAAACAATAAAAATTATATTTTGAAAATATTCGACAGGCTTTCCCCTAATTTAAGATGACCTTATTAACATAATATGTTTTCAACAATCAATTAGTAAGCCATAATTTTATTGCAATTACATAAACAATTAACTACACATCAAAATAATTATATGCAAACAATTACATTAGACTACAAAACAATTAATCAATACATTACACATCACAATTCTAAAATCAATCTAGAGTGCATCCCTTTATAACTCCACAACATGCATATTCTACGATCTCCGTAAACACAAACAATACCACATCAAACAATGCAAACAAGTTAAGGAAGGACTTCTACGCATTTCCCACAGTCATATAATCTCCAGTCCTATAATTCTATCCTCGAAATCATTAGCTTATATCCTATATACATTATAACATAAATAATAAATATTTCATTACTAACTTATATACTAATGCATGGTAACAAATACCACAATTACTACTAGCACGCGCCTAATCAAACTCTGAAAATAAAAAATTAACAAACACACTTAATTATAAATACAATCTTTTTAATTGATGATAAAATTAGGAAAACAAATTTCACAAACACTATAAACTTCCTAAGCACCAAAATAAAAAATATTAACAAACATAAAAATTTACCAATGCACTATAAAATTGACAAACAAAATGTGCTCCAAATTCCTAAAAATGTGGTCCAAATCCTAAACAATTTAAGTTTCTACCAATTAGTAACACTAAAAAGATAAACAATCACCAATTGAAAGCACAGAAAAATACCAAAAATGGAAAAACTAAACCAACAAAAAGGTATAGCACAATACTAGGGTACAATGGCGCAAACCGTTTGCAAACTAGAGGCACTAATCATCAGTGGCAGCCAAAATAACTGCGGCGGCACTAGAGAGAAAGGGGTGAAAGAGTAGGAGATGGAAACTGGGAAATAAAAGAAGGCTCGCACGAGTTTTGATTTGTGTTTCACAAGTTACAGATGGATTTTCTAGTCTGTAATTATTATTTTTCAAAATTATTAAAAATATGTCTGTATATAAGTCTATATTTCCTACAATTTTTTTTTTATTTTTCATCTGTAAGTACTATCTGTATCTATTACGCTTTATTGGTGGGAATTTTTGCCAACATTTACAGACATATTTGCTAACTTTGACTAAATTTTTTTCTTTTCAATTTTTCATTTTCCTATCGTATTACAGACAGAGAAAAATCTGTCTGTAAAATCCGTCTATGTTTCGCGAGATTGTAGTAGTGTACAAAATGCAATTGAGATTGTTTTCCCCTTACCTCATTATTGTTAGCGGTTATAGCATGTCATGAAGAAAGTCCCTGAGAGATTAAGAGGATACTCAAATTATGAGTCAATCAAGTTAATTTTGCATAATGTAGTCTTTGATTCCATTGGTAAAGAAGGGTTTATGGAGATGTGGAAAAAAATGATTGTAGACTATAATCTTCATGGCAATGAATGGTTGAACACCCTTTATAATGAGAGGCATAATTGAGTGCCTTCATATGTGAAGGATACATTTTGGATCAATATGCCTACAACACAAAGAAGTGAAAGTATGAATGCATTCTTTGATGGGTATGTTATTTCTAAGGCTACCTTAAAGGAATTTACGGAACAATGTGACAATGCTTTGAGGGTTAAGGCTGAGAAAGACAGCTTAGCTAATTTCAATAACCTTAACACATTAATCCCTTATGTAAGTATATATGGTGTTGAATGTCAATTTCAAAAAGTTTACACCTGATGACTTGTATTTATGCATATTATTTTCTCTCAAAACTCTAGGCATTTTTGCATCATGTTGTGCATTGTTATCGTGCATTTTCATTGAAAATAAACATTGTCCTCATTGTGCATATTTGTGAAATGATTGGATAATTGCATCTTATTGTGGAATTTATTGATTATAAGAGCCTAATACATGTGACCCTCTCTCTTTGTGAGTGTTATGATGCTTATAGGATCTCCATTTAAGCGCAAGACAACTTGCAAGGGAGCTAGGAGCAACAGAACACAAGATTCATATTGTAGTAATCATTATAGTGGTCAAACATTGTGTAGTGCCCAATATTTTGACAATATTTGGAGCTACATAATTCTGATTAAGATTATTTATGTGGTGTTGGGAAGCTTATTCAAAAGGCTACAATTGCTATTTCTAGTGCCAAGGATATATTCGAATGTTTAAGGGGTCAAAACTAACTAAATGAACAAAGACTTCCATTTTGCCCAGAGCTGTGGCGTTCAACGCTTAACAGTGCCTGACAAAAGAATTCAAAGAAAGTACCTAACTGGTGCACTATAGCACCCATTTAGCACTACAATGCTCATGTAATAGTGCGCAAAAGTCAAATTTTTTGCTCTAATTTAGGGCCCCACTTGGCTTATTTTTGTGTACAATTTATATAGGGTTGACACATAATTTTAACCTAGTTTTTACTCAGTTTAGTTTTAGCTTTGACAATCGTTCTCTTCCTTCATCTTTTTTCTCTCCACTCTTTATTCTCTCCTTAGGGATTTCATTGGGGATTGGTAATTATTTTTTGGAATTTTAACAAGAATTCATATTGATTATTCCAGGTACTATCTCTATTCGCAATAGTAATCCTCTAGAAATGGAGTAGTTTTATTTACTAGTCTAAAGGTTTTTGTATGGATTGGGATGAAGTTTGAAACCTTTTTTTCTATTGAATATATTAGTTTTCTCAATGTTCTTAAGTTTCTATTGTTATAATTATTGTTGTGATTGCTACAATTTTTATTGGAATAACTAAATTGAAGATTGTCATTTAAGGGAACCCCATAGGCATAAATTAATTGATCAATTGGTCTATGTTTAAGTGACAATATTATAATTGATTTTCTGATTCGCTGTTAGACTATAGCAATTGGTATATCAAAACGGTATAATTTCTAATAAATTGGGATCCCGTTTACTAGTTATTTGCATTGGTCAAATTCTATAGGTCAATTGATCATTACTATAATTCCCAATAATTAATTACTAATAGCCACTAATGTATTCAATCCGTGGTCTACGATAATTAATCCCAATTCTAGGAACACCTTTTTACTAATGCTTTTAATTGTTGATTATTCCTAGTTATTTTAAATTATGACAAATTGATTTACAAAACCCCCCTTGTCTTTTTTCTAACTAAGTAACGTAGCCTCCTTGAGAGATGACCCAAGTTGCATCCTAACTATAATTTTAGTGTATTCGGTATTTGAACTTTATTTAATTTGAGGAGGTAGTGATAACCTCTGTCAACACCACTACAAAATTCAGAAAGTTCCAGGAAAAGATAGCTTGTGTCATGTATTGTACTGCTAACTTTAAGAAGGAAGAATGATCTATTTTAACTTTTTTAGTTGTTGAAATAAAAAAAAAAGTTAATGACATAATGAAATACTTTCCTTTCTTTGTATACTTCTTTGTATACTTTCCTTTTTTTGTGTTAACATATTCTTTCTATGCTTAATCATACGAGAAAGACATAGTTGATGCCTTCTAAATATGTGTGCTGTCATTGGAGGAAGGATTTGAAAAGAAGGTATATATCTTTGAAGAGTAGTAGCCTCTACACTACTACTCTTGAAACTCAACGAATTGATAAGATGTCCAATGCCTTTTATGAAATTGCTTGTATGTGGGCAAATAGTGACAGTGATGCTATGAAAGTGATGAATTGCATTCAATGGTTGAAAGTTGATTTAAGCAAAACAAGCACATGTCATGACAACATTGAAGCATCTCAATTGATATTAGAAATATAATGCCCAGGGATAAGGGCAAGGAGTGATCATCGGTGCAAAAGAATGCATGGACAAGGACCGGTTCCTTACAAGGCCTTCTAAGCGGATGGGTACATGAATGAACTGATTACACACCCAAATAAGAGGGATCCTAAGACTGTATAGATATGGGACTATGTTGTTGAGGATGACTTATATGAATTGATTTGTACAACCTATACCAACAAGATGCATATTATTTTCAGTAGCACATCACTAAAGAACTCCATGGTTAAGCGTGCTTGACTTGGAGCAATTTTGGAAGGGGTGACCTCCTGGGAAGTTTTCCTAGGAAGCATGTGAGTGAGGACAAAGCATGCTGAAAATACCCGTGTTGGTTTGTGGGGACAGTTATCAATCCATAAAGCAGCATGGGCTGTTTCAAATGGTATTAGAGTCGTGCCTCTCCTAGTACGGTGTGGTTCGGGGACGAACTAAGTGGAAGCTGGTGGGCATGTAATGCACAGCGACGAGGGCGAAGAGTGATCGCTGGTGCAAAAGAAGGCACGAACAAGGAGTGGCTCCTCACAAAGCCTTCTATGCAAAGGGGTACATGAATGAACTGATTACACACTCAAATGAGAAGGATTCTAAGACTGTATAGGTGTGGGACTATATAGTTAAGGATGGCTTATATGAATTGATTTGTACAACCTATACCAACAAGATGCATCTTCTTTTTGGTAGCACATCACTAAAGAACTCCATGGTTAAACGTGCTTGATTTGGAGCAATTTTAGGATGGGTGACCTCCTGGGAAGTTTTCCCAGGAAGCATGTGAGTGAGGACAAAGCATGCTGAAAAGACCCGTGTTGGTTTGTGGGAATAGTCATCAATCCATAAAGTAGCATGGGCTATTACAAAATACACCAATGATTTCTCAAGATCAAACCAAGGTACTCAATCATTTAGTGGTTCTTAGTAAAGGATGCCCCCATCAAAACACAAGGAATCTAAAGTTGATCAAATTGTGAGAAGCTACGGAAAAGGAATCAAGAATGCAGTTAAATAAGCAAAAAGTGTGGACGAACTAAGAAGGTAATATCTACATGTTAAATATATTTTATATATCTAAACAAGTCTATATCTACATGTATAGTAATATTAAATATTAATTCATTTTTCAATATTTTGTAGTTGAATCTTAGGCCAACTAAAGCCCAAATCGATCTCCATGAAAGCTTCGATGGATTTGAAAAGTTTGATGGGATTGAAACACATAATAACATCATTGAATCTCCCTTCAATCCAAATCAGGTTGTGGAAATTATGTAAACCATAATTGAGTATTCAAATTTACTTTTAATAGAGTATTGACCATCACATCACATTTTTAAAATTTCTACAGACATTTGTCATATAGACATATTGTTGTCATAATTTGTTTTATTTAAAATAGATACCATTTATTCTTATACACTTTTTTTCATAAGGACAACTCTAGTATCAACATTCGACTACTAGTTCATTGGATGATGCTGATAAGAGGCATTTATACCATTTATCTTACTTCTAATTCTTAGCTTTTTACATGAGTTTTTGTATGTTATTGATGTGATTAATTAGATATTTGATTTATTCCTCATTGTGTACTTTTTATAGAACTATTGGCTTTTGCATTGATTTTGGGAATAATTTGTAATTACAAACTGTTGCTTTTAACTTCTCTCTTTGAGTATAGTTTTATGCACAGGAGCTTTGGATCAAGTGCAAAATGTCAAGAATAAGGGATTGGATTGAGACAAAAAAAAGATGTTTTGGAAAGCTCAAGAAGTCTTCTATAACTTTTATGTTTAGCTCAAAACATTTTTGTGAAAATCAAGTTGCAAGATTAAAGGTTGCTAATGTTCTGACGCTGTCCAACTTGACCTCCAGTCAGTATTTTTGTAATATCTGGAGCTACAGATCTCTGATTGAGGTGATTTTGGTGGGTTTGGAAATCTTATTCAAAGGGCTACAATCACTATTTCTAGTGTTGATGGCAAATTCTAATTTGTTTAGCGCTACAGTGCTCAACAGTACCCGCAAAATTGACTGTTATCAGCATTGCTCACTAGTGAGCGCGCTCATGCGATGACATAGAAGACCTCATTTTATCTATTTTTGGACCCACTTTGGCCTATTTTTAGAAGGCAGTATATATAGGAATGTTACAGACTTTTACCCTAGTTTGAGTTTTTGAGTTTTAGTTTGGAGAACTCTCTCTCTCCATCTTCTCTCTACATCTTCTTCTTCTCTATTCTTCTCTCTCTTAGGATTTCATTAGTGAAGGTGATTTATCTTGGAGATCGTGGCGATGATCATTGCTATTATTTCCAGGTTCTTTTATCTTTATTGTTGTAATCCTCCAGAGATGGAGGAGTAGATTTCTTTACTAGTGTAAGGATTTCCGGATGGATTGAGATGATGTTCGAGACCTCTTTTGATATTAAATGCATTGGTTTTCTTAATGTTTTGCAGTTTCTATTCCTATAATTATTGTGGTAATTGCTATAATTTTTATTGGGATAACTAAATTGGCGATCGTCGTTTAGGGAAACCCTTTGGGCATAAATTGATAGATCTATTGGTTTATGTTTGAGGGAGAACATTAGAATTAACTTTCCGATTGGCAGTTAGGCTATAGCAATTGGTTTATTAAATTAATGTGATTTCTAAATAAATTGGCGATTGTCGTTTATTAGTTATTTGCATTGATTAAATTCTAGAGGTCGATCGATCACTAGTAAAATTGCCAGTAATTTATTACTAACAGCCACCAATGGATTTAATATTTGGTCAATGATAATTAATTTCCAATCCTAGGAATACCTTGCACTAGTGCTTTCTTCATTGTTGCTATTACCTTATTGCTATTATCTTTTAATTTAAATTGCTTTAATCTTAATTTTTCAAAACCCCTAATTTCTAATTGACTAGCAACACTTCCTTGTAAGATGACCTGAGTTGTGCCCTTTTACTACATTTTTTGTGCAACTTAGCACTTTATAAATTTTAATTTGTTGTGAGTCGCGACAGCTCGCATAAGATGCCTTATTAGATAAATCATCATTACCTAATAAATAAGCTTGGAAAGAGTATACTCAATATGCGCCAATTGAAGCTTTAGGTTGTGTCCTCGAAATTGTTAGTTTATGAAAGTATTGTTTAACAAGAAGGTTGAAAGTTTTCTTTTCAAAAATTACAATTTTTTTCTTAACTCATCTATTACTTTCTAATTAAAGTATTTCTCAATTAGATCAGTAGTTTATGTTCAATACCTATGCCAATATACAATTTCTAGCTGCAAAAAATAAATTTTTTGAAACAGTCAGTATTTCAAAACTTCATTAGAATACATAGTACATGTCAATCCTTACTCAAGTTCTTAAGAGTAGAAATATTACAGGCTCAAACAAATATATTTGAATTATACAATAAACCACAATTAGTACAAAATAGTTAAAGCCATAGAATTCTTTCTATTCTGAAATAGTATAAACTAAGGGCATAGAATCATGTTGTGTTACCTTTGGCTGATGAAATTGTGTTCTACCTATGAAGTTCTTGCATTTAAATGAATGTTACTTGTTGCTGTAGTAGATATGATATATAGACATATAGCCCAATGTCATGTTTTTCGCACTCCCTTATGTCAATTTGTAGCTAAATTTAGAAGACCGGACATGGGATTCATGTATTTTTAAATTGGTACAACATCAATTATTTAAGCAAAATGGGCTGGAAACTACTGTTTGAATAGTTGGGCAAACAAGCATCTTATGCCAAGTATTTTTTTTTTTTCTCTTCATTTTGAGGATGGCATTTGAGAGACCCAATAAAATGTTGTCTTATAATGTTAATTTCCACATGCCACAAAGTACTAAAACTAATATAAAATGTTTAACAATGGCATTTTGGTTCAATGGTAGCTCCATGTTATTAAGAACAAAGGTGGCACGTTAAAATATACAATGTGTAAATGTGTGTTGACAACCTTTATATATGTAAGGGATTTAGGGCTGTTTGGAAATTTTTTTGTGTTTGTTTTCTAAAACAATTTAAAAAGCAAGTTTGCTTTAAATTTTTAAAATAAAAAGAACAAAAAATTTGTTTGGCAACGATATTTTAAAAACTATTTGTAAATTATTAAAAACAAAAAGTTTGTTTGGGTAGTTGTTTTTAAAAAATGAGTTTTAAAATTAATAAAATTAAAGACCCATTGGCAAACTATTTTTCAATTTCCCTATGAGAGCAACAAACAAAACAGGCATACTTTACTTCAATAGAGAAACCTCCAAAAAAGGTCCTTTTGAGAAAACCATAGGAGTTAGCTTCACTTTCAAGAGGGAACTATTGGATAACAAAAAATGAGCAAAACTATGAAAGAAGAACACAGAGTGTCATGTGTAGATGAAAAAGAAGGAAATGGAGCTAGTAAATGTCTAAACTTTGAAGTTTGGGGTCATTTATTATGGTGGTGGCATCAGATTGTGAGAAGAAAGAGTTGACAAAGTTGAGCATTAGAACACAAAAAGGCATCGAAGAAGGTGGTTACAACATCACTGAAATAGGCATCAAAGACAAAGAAAGTGGCCCATGAAAGAAAGTGGCCCATGAATTATGGGTGTTGGAACCAATGAAGAAAAGATACTTTGAAGAGTGGGATAAAGAATAAAAACGACAAGGTGCATTATGCCATAGGGCTCTCATGTTTTGGTCCATCAAGAACATCTTGCTTGTTACCTTCTATAGATGGTTTTATTCTTGCTTTTGTTGTGACCTAGTAATCATCAAATTCCAACCCCTCCAATTTTTGCATTCGAGAGCCAGAAACATTCCAAAAGATATCTGCATGCCTTTCACGTCCAACATTCAATGGGTTCCTTTACATTTTAATTTGATGTAGCCATGTACTTTTTTTTTTTTTGGTTTTTTATTTTTTATGTTCAACTCCAAGCACTGAAACCCCAAACATGCAAAAGAAAAAAAAAAAAAAGGCAACAGTAATCCCTCTAGTTTGGTAGAATTTGAAGAAAAATTTTGAAAGGGGTCAAAGTGTTTATTATATAAATTACATCATAAAATTAAATTAAAATTAGCTATATATATCATTTCCTATAATAATACAATTAGGAATCTATTTTTGGGAAATTTTGACATGTAGCTAATTCTCTTCCAATGAGAATCTAATATGTAATTGTTATTTTCTTTCAAAATATCTTAATATCATATCAATTTATTATAATAGTTTATCAAATCCTTTTATTATAGCATAATATTATCATAATTAATAAATCAGATTATCAAAATAAAAAATAATTGTATTTAGGTAAACCATCAGAATATATTTTTGAATATATATATATATATATATATGTATATGAAGGAATAATTTTTGTGGGCTGATATAAATCTATCAAATTTTATTTATACACCCAAATTAATTAAATGTCAAAGTAATTATAATATATTGTTAATTCCAAAATTTGTAATCACTATTATTATTGAGCTTTAAGCTCATTACTCATTGGGTGTTTTGTTATGGGTGCTTGTATATGGACTTGCTATAATGGAAAGACACAATCCATATTTTACTAATACAAAAGAGAAGCCCCTACTCCTAATCATAGACAGTGTGTTTGTTGCCTCACTGAGACAGAACACGTGCTAACTATTAGGAGGAGCTTTTCTCTTCTTTGTGTGTTCTTCTGTCTAACAAGTGTTACTATATGTCCTCTTTTAGGTTAGATGAATGTCTAAAAATTCTCTTCTTCAACCTTTTCTAGGTAACCCAAATACCATTACAAAAAAAAAAGTATTTTTAATGATTCTTAATAATTAAAGTGTCAGTAAAAATGTTATAAAAAAAAGTAATTTTGACATAAAATGACTGTTGAAAATATTTATAAACTTTTATCAATGATTAGTACACGTCGAAATACCCAAAAAGGATCCTCTTAAGTATTTTCGACATGTACTAATTGTCGATAAAAGTTTATAAGTATTTTTAACAATCATTGTATATCAAAATTACTTTTCTTAACAAAATTTTTATTGACGCTTTTATTGTTAAGAAGCATTAAAAATACAAATTTTTCTTGTAGTGTACTGAAACTACTTATATATTGTTGCACATGTAATATCTCATGATTAAATCGATTATATGAAATAAGAATTTCACAATTGTTTATTTTATTGAGAATTCTAGAAATTATTATAATACACACACACACACACACACATATATATTATATTCGTGCAATGCATCCAAGTGGTATCACTCTTTTTTTTTTAATTTATTGTTGCAATTATGGGCTCAAATTCATTTTGATATGGTGATTTTCTTTTTTGTTGTCCTTATGTTTAAGATTTTTTAATGATGTTTTCCGATTAATATTCTCGTGTTCTATAACAATTGTTCTATATTTTATAGTTTCATATGATATCATCTATATCGTCAACTGGATTAAATCAATATTGATTGTTTCATATTTTGCTAGACCCAAATCTCAGTAAGAATTATTTATCCATTTCACTTTTGTTTTGTCCTATAATTTCTTATAATACTATCTCATTTTTTTTATTTGATGATAAGGTTATTAGCAAAACTTGATTAATATGAGTTTCTCATTCAGAGCTTTATTAGAGTTGAATACATTTTCCCCTACTAGGCTTCTATGTGAAGGATTTTTCATTAAGAATAATTTTGATATACTATTATGGAAAAGTGTTACTCTGATACATCTGTATATCACATTTTTTTTATTTATAAGATTTATAAGGCAGCGAGTGATTAAATCAAATAATTTTATTAATATGTAAAATATAATTAAATGTCAATACTTTTTCCATATTAATAGTGTATCAAATTCTATTTTATTGTTTTTATTCTCCAAACACATTAAAAACAATGAAGACCAATTATTACAATTCATTAAAAGAAAAAAAAATTAACTATTACCATTTCTCGGCCACAACATCTTGACCATAATAAACATTAAACAATTTTTTATTATTCTTAGCATTAACTCAAATTTGATTGCAAGAATGGCTTTCTTGATGTACACCGATGTCAACATATGGGTGAAAATTTTGACAAAATCATGTGTAATTATAGAATAACATAAGTGGGGTTGATTTATACTTTCAGCAAAATTTCACTTTGATAGCCAGAAGAAAGTACAGTTACCATTTTTGACACAACCTTAAATTTGTAGCCAATCCAACTATTGTAAATTGGAGGTTTGTGGTAAGCCTATGTCAGAGAGCCCCATGTTAAAAATCACCAAAGGACAAAGGTATTTGTGGGATTCAAATACAAGTTGAAACTAACCAAACCAAAAAATTACAATGATGCCACCATGCTATCCCATGTTTTTGAAAATGAAAAACCAAAAAAAAAAAAAAAATTCTAAGATGTTTTCCCATTTCTATCTTTAAAACTTGTATTTGATTTTTTAGGCTCTATTTGACAACTGTTTTACAAAACAGATTTTGATTTTAAATAATAAAAGATTAAAAGAACCTCTTTGGGAAGTCATTATTTTTATGTTAATTTTAAAAATTGAAAAACACAAAATAATTTTTAAAACAAAAAACCAAAAACAGGTTCAACTTGTTTTCAAAACTTTTGTTTTTTAAAAGAAAGGAATATGCAATGGCAACTTAATAAGATTTGTGTTTTCATTGATTTGGACTTCTCCTAATCTTACCACACAAACCATCCCCAAATATGAAACCTAACAACATTGCCTTCATTTACACTTTCCATCATCCGCTGTAGTAGTGCAACAGAGCTCTTCCCCCATTTGGTGGCGCACACGACCTAGCTTCACCCCGACACGTGACCTAACTGCCATTAAGTCATGGTTCCCTCTCTCAAGTCCTTACAGTGAGTCCCTCCTTCTTTCTTTCTCTTTCTTTCTTTATTTCTTCAATGTCTAAATATACCTAAAAATTTCTCATTATTGTGGTTGCTGCTTCTTGTTTCTGGTTGCATTGGACTATTGCTTGTGATCATTTTTTTCATGTTCTAGTTGTTTTTGTCTCCATCAATAAGGCACGTTTTCTAAAAGAAAAATGCTACAAAGCTCAATTGTTTTTATGAGTATGTGGGGTTTTGATATTTATTCATGGATCTGAATATTATCTAGACTGATTTTTCCATTGGTGGAAATTGCATTGCTGATATTGTTTGAGAAAAAGGATATTTTGTGGTTTTGAACCATCAAAATTTTTTAACCCCTATCTTCTTGTCTCTTCCATAACTCCAGAAAAATGATTTTTAAATTAAAAAAAGAACTTCGACCACTGTACTTGTGCCTGTCGCAGTCAATATCTTTATAGTGTTGCTGGTTCATGGTTCTTCATTTTTGTTACTAAACTTGAAACATGATTTGTGTATAAGATTAGATACTGAATGTATGATCCATATTATGTTTATATATTATTGATGGCTATGGATTAATATAATCTTTTTTATTGAAAGTGACGTGGCATATTAATTGATTTTATATATCATCCATAGACTATGAATGTTGATGATTTTATATATCATCCATTTTTCATTCTATTCGTATGATTTATAAATTGATTTATAATGGTCATGCTGAGTTTTAATAAATTACTTGCAATTTTTTATCTCCCTTTTTAGTTTGGATCACTTTGGTATGTAGGGTGTTCTCTTTTGCTGCTTTTGTTATTAGTGTTAGGCAATGTATTGATGAATCATTGAAAAATACCTTGTCTTGCTTGCTTCTTTTCTTTCTTTTATGTTATTGTTAGACTGTACGTAAAACATTTATTTTAACTGTAAGGCGATTTTTTTAGTTATACTCTATTAATATTTTTTTATTCTTATATATGTCTTTTTTACTGATTTGTGATCACAATTGTAGGTGGAAAATGAGAAAAAAGAGTCTTCATTTTGGCCTTCATCATTTTTCAAAATCTTTATAGAAGTTATGGTTGATGAGGTTAATAAGGGGAGTATGAGGAATAACGTATTTTCACCTAAGGTGTGACAAACCATGTTGCATACTCTTAATCAAAGAACTGGGCGTGAATGTGACATGAAACAAATTAAGCATAAATGTAACAAGTTGAGGCAACAACATGGAATATTTTCTCATCTTCTATAACAAAGTGGATTTGGATGGAATGCTGAAACTAATACTGTCACTATTACAGAAGATGTTTGGTCAACCTCTCTTCGGGTATGCAAAAGATAGAAGTTAGCATGCTTTTTCATATTTACACATGTTTAGATGTAGTGTACACAATTTTTAATTTCCTTGTAGGTACATCCCGATACTGCACCATTTAAGAAGAAAACTTTGGATCATTGCAAACTATTGGAAGTGATTTTCAATAAAAGTAGCGTAACAGGAGTGCTTCATCATTCATCTACTCAAGATCCACCCAACAAATTATGAAATTGAGCTTGGCAATAAATTTTTGCATCAAGGGGTTCATGTAAATCTAGATGATGAAGAGGAGGGAGATGATAGCCTAGAAATAGAGAAAGTCACTCGTAGTGGTAAAAGAACAATTAAAGTTCATAACTACAAGTCAAAGAGAGAGAGAGCAGGACCATTCAAGTGGATGATGCACTTCAAGATTGAGTCATTTAAGTTGAAAGCAGAAGCTATTGTTGAGGTGTCTAAGAAGAAAGCTGAAACTTCAATGGATAGAGTTGAGAGGTATAGGGCAAAGAGTATAAAAGCCACTAGTTCTGTAGTTGCATCAACTGAGTACACTATGGTTAAATGTGTAACAGATCTAAAATGTTGTCTCATATGACTCTTATATGAATGCGGTGGAAAAATTCAAAGATGCTAAATATAGAGAAGCATTTTTAAATATGACTGGGGATAGGAGAAAAATATGGTTGGATAGACCTGAGTGACTACTTTTATTATATGCAATGCCTTAGCCAAATCATATATATTATGTATATATGATTTGTGTTTATGATACTTATTATGTATGTGTTTTTTAAATTTATGTGGCTAGTTTGTATTGGCAAATATATTTTTTCATTTAGAACAATATGTAATGGTTAATATTAGTACTTATTAAAATGCGTGGTATGTTTAATGTTAGGATCAACAATGATAGAAATAGATGATCATCCTTTAGGCAGTGAAAGTATCTCAGCAGATACTTTTGAATGATCTTCATCCTCATCTAACTCTAGTGATGATGAATCTAAATTGCTGATGCTAAATTTAATTGCTAATTACGAGTACAAATTTTATAATAAAATCCCTGTTAGAATATCGGCACTAAATGGTCAAGAATTTGTTAGTAAGCTTTTGAAGGAATTTGGAACAGTTTGCTATGAACTATTGCATATGGAAAAGCATGTTATGTTGATTTTTGTGAAGAATTGAGAAGCAAAAATTATTTAGAAGACTTAAGAGGTGTGTATTTAGAAAAACAAGTAGCAATATTTTTATTCATTATAGGACATAATGTATGTCATAGAGTAGTAGCAAATTGATTTCAACATTCTACACAAACTATTTCTCACTATTTCAAGAATGTTTTGAGAGCAATTTGTCGCTTAGATAAAGAAATGATAAAGCAAGAGTCCATAGAATAGCCTGAGCATATCCAAAATAATATCCATGGTTCAAGGTTAGTCCTTTTTCTTTTATCACATATGGTGCTTGGTGTTATTTTCTTTTGTCAAATAAAGATAATATTAGGATAAATTTACATGTTTGTATCATGTGTTTGTATTAGAATTGTATTAGCATGATTGATGGAACACACATAAGTGCATAGGCTCCAGCCAATAAGCAAACATCATGTAGAAGTAGAAAGATAACCGTCACACAGAATGTTATGTGTATATGTGACTTCAATGTGCTATTCACACACACACACACACAGAGATATATGGTTGGGAAGGTAGTGCTCATGATTTAAAAGTTTTTCTAGATGCACATACTAATCAAAATGCAAATTTTCCTTAACGCTTCGAAGGTGATATATTTGTATTTGATATGATAATTTTCATTCTGTGTTAAATTACTCTTTATTGATTGTTATCTAATGATGTTGTTAATATTTGTGCTAATACTCATTCATTGCTTTAGGTTCATATTATCTTATGAATTCTGGGTATTCGTGTACTAAAGGCTTTCTCCCAACCTATATAGGTGAAAGAATCATACACAAGAGTTTTGTGAATGAGGTCGACAAGCTAGAACTGGTAAGGAGTTATTTAATTTCAGACAATCCTCTTTAAGAATGACAATTGAGAAATGTTTTAGAGTCTTGAAAGCAAGATTCCCCATATTGAGGTAAATACCATTATATAAGCCTTCTAGGCAATGCCTTATTGTCATCGCATATTGTGTAATTTATAACTATGTGAGTAAGTGGAGAATGCATGATAGATTGTTTAGAGAATGGGAGGATAAGGATCCATCTGATATTGAAGCTATTAATGACAATGTAAATTTAGATGTGAATTCTAATTGGAACAACATAACAAGATTGACTAATGCAGTTGCAAGAGAAATGACAAGACATCATGATCAAATTGCAAACTGGATGTGACTACAAGAAAATCATGCATAGTTTATAAATGGATTTATAAATGTGAATTGACACTAAGTTGTATTAAAACTATTTTTAAAATAGGTAGTTGTATTAAGATTTCATTTATTGAGTATTTATGAAAATGTTATCTATAAAATATAATTTTATGTTAAATTTTGTCATTTGTAGGAATGAGTAATTTGTCAAATAGTTTTTTATTTTATTAGTTTTAAAAGTTATTTTTTTAAAAAAATTATCCAAACAGGTTTTCTGTTTTCAACATTATAAAATTATTTTTAAAGTTAATTGTGAAATAGTTTTTTATTTCTAAAAAAATAAAATTAATTTTATTTTCTAAAATTGTTTTAAAATTTTAAGAACAAAAATGCTTCCAAACAAGCTCTTAATTTTAAAAATCAAGGAAAAAAAATATCAAACAAGATTTTTTTTTTTTTTTTAAAAAAAAATAGAAAGTTGATTTGGAAAATAGCCTCCAAACAGGCCATTAGTTTCTTCGCTTATAGTGGAATTGATTGTGATCCAACTACCTTCACACAAATTATGTATTATCCTAGCAAGCACTCCAAACACTTGGAGTGCCAATTGTGCATCAAGGAATTGTGAATGAATTTATATGGACTAGTTGAGTTTTGAATTGCACCATTCCCAACACAAACTACAAGTTGGTCCCTAGACAATTCCTTCAGTAGATTGCATCATTTGACATGTAAAACATAAGTATTGTACATTCTAATTCATCAACTAAGTCTGGGCTTAAGCATATTCACGAAATTTTGGTGAACATAAAAGCATGAAAACCAGTAGTTTCAAGAAGTTACTTTGTCAGGGTCACATTGTTCTAATGCACATAGATTGCAGCAAGTTATCAGTGAGCATCTAATGAATCACATGGAACCACAAAATAAGTATAAAAACAAAAATCACCTCAAACTCACAAAAGCACTTTCATTTCTCTCTCTGTAGGATTTGCAGTGTGGGGAATTTCAGCTGTGCAAGTCCAACCCTTATTCTCAAATTGCTGTGAGGATCCTTCTTAGAGTCCGTGTCTCTGTCTTCGGCGTAAGAGTCCGTGTCTCTGTCTTCGGCGTAAGAGCGGGAAGGGATGCCACTGCGACTATGAGGGTGGTGAATTGGCTTGGATCGGTTTTGTATGGGATAACAGAGAAAGCTTGTTGATAAAAATGAAGGTGGCTAGACAAGATATGGAGTCAGAGTGGCAAATTTTCATTTTAAAGTGAAAAAAAATAAAAAAATAAATAATGAATTTGCAGTCACGTCAGTCATGTCCGGCACATAACCGGCCTATTAAACATTTTGCTTGTTTAATAGTCCATTCCATTTAGAATATTTGTCCACTTTCAAGTAAAGTCATCTTTTAAAGTATCTATTAATTTCATACTCTAATAAAATATTTTTTTATTCAAAGAGTATCCCTAAATAATTAATATCCATTAGGGTTCGTTTGGTTACTCATAAAACTTTAAAGAGTAAATGTTTAGAGAGTAAATATAAAGGGGAACTTTTCTCTTTTTCATGTTGTTTGGTATCTTATATAAATATGTTACAAAATTTTTATTCCCAAAAAGTTAAGTATGTTTGGTATGCATATAAAATTTTAATTTATAAAAATCATTTTGATTATTTATAAAGTAGAAAAATAATTATTTTTAAAAAATAGTTAAAAAAATAAATATATTTATTTCAAATTTAAATAATAATAATAATAATAATAATAATAATAATGAAAATCTTGTCAAGTTATATTATAAAATTACATACACATTTTTTATGTTATTGGTTGATCTAACCAATAAATTATTTGATATTGTTTTATGAACCTAAAGTAAATTATATAGTCCAACATTTATAAAAATATAAAGTCAAACATATGGATAACAAAATAAAAGCTATTTAACTCTAAATCAAATATATAAAGAACGCATGCAAGACAAGAATATTTATTTTGTAATTCATCAAATTTTAAGTTCTTCACATAATAAACAAACATTGATGTTGAATGTTCTAGGTACCTTTTTACAAGAAACTATAGAAATGGTACCTTATTACAAGAAATCAATGCACTCTAACAAATGTCATATTATAGATATAAGAAATAAGGAGAAACTAGGTACTCAGTTAATAGTGCAAACACTACTAAAACTATTAATTACGTCTTTCATATTATCTAGGTAAATTCCCTAGTACCATTTGTACAAAAGTATAGTTGTCATTGTCATCCTCATCTACTATCGTGTGAAATATAGTAACATCTAGATTTGTCATTTTTTCTCGTAGCCTGCATTCTTTGGATGATGGATAACCTAGGAATTTTATTCAATTCCTCATGCAACCTGTTTCTATCACATTTTTCATTTAAGTGCACTAGTGATCTTTGAAACACATTCATCGTTGCTTTGGTTCATATGTTCTAATAGATTGACAAGTTGCTTCTGCATTGATTCAACATCTTTGTTTCATAGTTTTCTTTTTCGTTAGCCTTCTTTGATGTCCTTGCTTGATCTGAAATATCATTATCTTCACTGTTATTGAGAGTCATAGTTTTAGTTAAAATGTTTCTTGATTGTTCTCTCTCTTGAAGTCTATAAGCACTAGTGGTAGCATTTGTCCCAATAGCTCCATCTTTTTCATAAACTTCTTTGAAGATGTTATACAAAGGCCATGGCTTCATGTATAAGTCTTTGGCAGCTGGGTGGCTCTATAGAATCAATAGACAACATTAATAAATAGAGCCGAACAAATTCAGTTACTCGAAATTAACAAAACTAAGAAGTCCATCAATATGAATAAATGAACCGATGCAGTACCAAGCACAAACTTAGTGGGAATTGAGTTACGAGTCACATACAGTAAATAGAAGTGCTATAAACGAGAGAAACAAAATAATAAAAGATTTTATGCACGACAACTCTCATGAACAAGAGGAAAAATAATCAAATTTGTTAAACCTAACTAGTACTAAGTAGCTTGATATCACAAAAAGAAGACAAAACTTATCGTCTCCACTGGACCATGCAGAGATTGCCAAATGCCACAAACAGAAGTTCATTTTGTTTTCACCAAAGGTTTTGAGTTTTCAAGGTATTTAATTAAACTACTAAGAGAGACCCAACGCTAATACTTCACAACATGCCTAGACATCCAAGACCAGTACAATGCAATACATCAGAGTTGAAAGTGAAAAACACAAACTAATAAGCCAAAAGAAGCTTACCTTGGCCCAATCATTATATACTAATTGATCTCTAGTCACCATTTTCATTTTGCCATCCCATCCGAATCCAGTAGCTCTTTCTCTAATCTCATGAAGAGCAAAAAATTATTTTTTTTCACTTAGCTCAATCTTGAACCAATCTTGTTGGCTTTTAAATCAGTCCCAATTAATTTCTGTTCCATGAGCTTCTCCATGTGGCCAAGGTATCCATTTCTAAATACACCTTCAGCTCTAAATTAAATTTGTTATCTAGATGTGTTTATAGTAAACAATCAGCCAAAGATTTGTCTTCTTCTAATGTCCATGGCCTTGATGATTTTTCCATGATTCTATCAGAAAAAACACTATTCCTAAGGAACACTTCCCTACCAACGAATTTGAGAACATAAACTCCAAATGGGAAGCTCGGCAGAATTGAATGCATCTTATAACATGTATAAATACTCCTATTCTGCTAATGGTCCTCCAAAACAGAACACATACACAGCAAGGAGCCATCACATGAATGTAATTACTTGACTATTGTAATCTTATTAATTATAATTAGTCAAACTGATGGATGTAAGTTATTATTTGTTAATTACATAGTTACATTGATCTTATACCCAAAACAGCTCTATATAAATTTGAATCCTTAGTTGATGCAACTTGCTTTGATTTATATTCTCAAAATAGTAACGCAATGATTGAAGCCCCTGGGGACTAGAGAAATGGTAAGAGGAAGGTTATCTTTTCTCTGCTTTCAAGTAGTTAAGCAAGTAATTAACACTGGCCCAAAGGCTTCAGACATACATGCAATACAATTGACTAAAACTATTAGCAATAATGAGCAACCTCCTACATAATGCTATGCTATATGGCTCACAGACATTCATCCTTCCACCAATTGAAGTTCGCAACATATATTCAGAGTTCAAGAAATTTAAAGTGCAAGAGTAAGACAATGTTTCCTAGGGACATGTTCAAACGGAGGCCATTCTAGTCATCCATGTCATTGCTGCACCTATTGATATATTTCTGATTAACCAGATTTAAATTTAGAAGCTCAGGATAGGTGGTAATTAATAGAGAGAGCATAGAGAACTAGCTTCCATTCTCTTGCCTTTGCATCCAGCTAGTAGAACATCGGAGACTCTCCTGTCTTTAACAATGTAAGATTCTTGCCAACATAATGAATAATCAATAGCAAGAACAAAAATACATTGGGGGAATTCAAGGATGGTTGTGAAGGGAACAGGAACACATCATCATCCCCCAGCTCCCAGATAGTCAGCACAACAACCATGCAATATCATTATGACAGAGAAATTCAGGGTGACCAGTGCAGTATTTTTTTTCTATTTGTAATTTAAATAGGTGAATGGAAGCACTTGGTGGGCTTGAGCAGAGCAGCAGGTAATAAGGGTTCATTTAGCAACGGAAGCATTCCACCATAGATAGATGTGATGAGCTGATAACAAGGATAAAGGTAGAATAAATGAAACCACCAAGTAGGCTGGCTATGTGGCTAGGATAACAAGGAAGATAAAGAACAACAAAAAGAATACATTGATTGACTTGCTTGTATTTGGGAAGGAACAGGTGCAGAAATGGTCCACCCACCTGAGTCTCCAACCACTGCTCTATATGAGGAAGCTTGCAATGTAATAAGCTCTGGCATAATAATAAAAAAGACACTAGAAGCAGCAGCTAAGATGAGAAATTAAACTATAATTAGAAAGCTTGTAAGAATCAATAACATTTGCAAGCATGAAAACATTTCCCATGGAATTGAACCAATTTGACAATTTGAAACAATTATTAAAGGATTGCATTGATTGTGCAGAATGTAAAAAGAACAATTGAAAAGAAATTTTGTACAAATGTTTTAAGAGCCATAGGTAAGTTCTATATATGTCTAAATTGCTAGGAAAACAATATATCACTATACATTGTCATGACCAACAAACAACTCTAGCGACTAACTCAGTGTATATTTGTTCTCCAACTATTGAACATTTCGATAGCCAAATTTTCTCTAAAATTAGTCCATTCATCTGAAGTCTCCATACTTCCAACATAACTTTGTTGATTGTATTCTTGTTTGAAATTTTGTTGCATTTCATTATATGCATCTAGGATAGCTTCAATTGGGTCTACTAACATCTCTCTCCGAATTAGGTTGTGATGGAGACAACATGCAGTAATTATGTCTGCATGTGGGGTAATATCTTAGCAGCAAGTATTCCAAAGAATCTTCCATTGCATTTTAAGACACCCAAAACATTGCTCAATAAAATTCCTAGTTATTGAATGGCTTTTGTTAAAAAAAACTCTTCATGATTCCCTAGTTGATGTCCACCACTCCAATCACTGAGATGATAGCATTGTCGTCTATATGGTGCAAGAAAACCTTCACAGTTTTTTGTTTTCGTGAAAGTAGTCTACGAGCCATTGCTACATATAAAAGGAAAAGAAAAGAAAAGAAACAATTGAACTAGTTTAGATGGTACAAAACACTATGATGGATGTACAAGTTCCTTCAAGTAGTTCCTATATGACCAAATATTCTAATCATTAAACAAATCCACAGTTACAAATATATGAATCATCAACCAAAAAAAAAAAAAGGTTAAAAAAAATTATTAGGATGCAATAACTATAACCACAACATCAGATCGAGTAGTATGAGAAATTTTATCAAAAGTGATATTCCAAATGAAGTAGTAGAAGCATTATAACAAACACATTCTAAGTAAACAAAAACACTTTACGACCTACATACAACAAAATCTTCAAACCAAAAGCACAAGAGAGATCAAAGCACAAAAAAAAAAAGATCAAAATAAAAAATAAAAAAGAGATTTATATGAAATTTCACTTCTGAATTATGAAAAGGATAAGAAAATTAGAGAAATATTCAAATCACACAACAAAAGAGAGTTTGAAGAACCTGAGATTCACTATATTGTTGAGTTTTCTTGAGCTCTGCAGAGAAATGCGTATGGTAGTGGAGATCGAGAGTGAGCAACTAAAAGAGTTGCAGATTGAGAGTGATGAAAGTGAGAAAGCGAGAATGAGAGTGACAAGAGCTAGAGGAGAATGACGAGAACAAGAGTGAGAGTTCACCCTCATACAAATGTGAGTAAAATTTCCTCTTATTTTATTAAAATATTTCCCTCCTCTAAATATTAACTTTGTTTTACATATTCCAACCAAACACTTTTTTTATAGAGTTTACTCCATTAAATACCTCCATTTTACACCCAACCAAACATATCTGTAGTGTGACATTTTTAATCTTTTGTTATATTCTATAATTAATAACTATTAGAAAATATTAATGAATATATTATATTATTATTTTATATAAAAATATTATATTATTATATTATTTATTACTTTTAATATTTATATTTATTTAAATTTAACAAATATTTTACAAGGACCGAGTTCGACTTTTCTGTTTAAGATGATCAACTGACATGCATTATAGTTTTCGGCCTGCTAAACACTCTTCCGCGCCACGCCACGCCACAGTTTTCATTTTCATTCAAAAAAGCAAAACCCCCGCGCTTTTCCCTGAGCTTGTGAAGTAGTGAAGTGTGAATCCCCTCCTGCTCCATTTTTCTTCTTCTATTACCAAGCCTTTTTCCGGTTAGCCCTCCTCAATTCCGCTCACTTCGATTTCAATTCGCATTCCCCTATGGATAAACCCGATGAAGCATCGAGAGAACCTTACTCCCTCTTCAACTCTCCCAGATTGGGGCCACCACCACTTCCCTTCGATGCCCAAGACGAGAAGTACGTGTCTGGCCTCAGCACCGTCCTTGTGGCCTCAATTCAGGACGCCAAGGACCGAATCTCCCAGATCGAGTACATCTTCTGCACCCACCTCTTCCCCAACTTCCAATCCAATTCCAGAAAGCTCCAAACCCTCTGCGACTCCCTCGACAACCACAGAGACAAGGAGAACGCCCTCTCGTTCGCGATCGAGCAGCTCCGAGACGAAAACCGAAGAGTCTCCGAAGAGAACAGGGTCTTGAAGCACGAGGAACTGGACGCGAAACGGCGCCGCATCGAGGAGCTGGAACTCGAGGTGGAGTCTGTTAAGTTCAAAGAGTCGCTGTTGGCGGAAAGGGAAAAGGACCTGAAAGAGAGCGGAGAGCGTTTCGAGAGGGAGAGGGATATGCTTTCGGGGAAGATCGGTGATTTGGACGAGAAACTGAGGGCGAGATCGCGCGAGATTGAGGAATTGGGGAGATCTCGCGAGAAATTGAGGGGAGAGGTAGAACTGAAGAGGTTGGAGAATGAGGCTCTTGTGGAGAAGGTTAAGTGTTTGGAGGAGAGAATTGGTGAAGCTGAGGGTTCGCGTAGAGAGCTTGGTGAACGAGTGGGGTGTTTGGAATCGGAGCTGGAGACTGAGAGAACGAAGAAGAATCGATTAACTGAGGCGTATAAGAGGCTCAAGTCTCAGCACAATTACCTTCGCAAGAAGGTTGGGCTCACCGAGGAGAACATGCTCCACCAAATCAATGCCGGAGATTTGCGCCAGCCAAAATGTCCCATCACGGAACGTGGTATTGTGTTTGGTCGTTTGTTTGTTTCGCAAGCTGATTGCAACTTATTATCACATATTGTGAAACCTTTCTAGTCATGTCAGATGAAATAAATCAAATGATAGAAACCCGAAGAAGGAAACAATTTGGTAGAGAGAAAAGGGAGAACTTTTTGGTGAACTGAATTGTATTCTGTTAATCTGAAATGAGTGTTACGGAGGGTTTTGCATTTCAATAAGCTCTTGCCAACACCCTATCATTCTTTCTGTCGCTAACTGATTAACAGCCTATATAACTAGGATCCTAACCAAATATGACATGTCAGTGCAAACAGTTAATTAGACAGTTATTCAGTTACTCTAACATGGTTTGCAGTTATTCGATGATTATAGAAGTTGCAGATAGAGATGTCTAGATGTTACGGAGGCCTTTGATACGAATTGTAATGACGTGGGTTCAGTTGCAGTTGTGGACCACAATTTGAAAACATGCATCTATGTTTGTCTCCTTCTGAGTGACCAATCAATTATTGCATGTTATTGCAGATGATGCATTTGAAAACTCAGATTCTTCGGTGGATGTTTGTAAAGCAGCCAATGTGAAGATTGAAATCCCAGAGGAAGACTTAGGAGGTAAAGTGAAGATTGAAATCCCAGAGGAAGACTTAGGAGGTAAGTTAAATTGCCTTTCTAGAGTCCTTGTCGCCCTCCAATATTTGCGTGGTCTCAACATTTACTCTGCTGTCTGGACACTGAAGTGAAGTGGTCTTTACACTGACCAATGCGTATGAAATTACATCACATGCATTAATTTTGTTGGCTGCTCATTATTTTGCTACTCACCCATCATGCTTACTTTAGTGTTTATTTCAGTACAGTCCGGATCAATTAGAGTTTGTTGAAGTTTGTTAGAGAATGAATGAGTTAGTTGGACTAAGCAATTTATTAGAAGTTAGTTATGCGAACATGTTCTTCACTAGTATTAGTGTATTACTCACTTCATCTTTAGGGAAATTTATACTCTTCATCTTGTCTCCATTCTCTGAATTTTCTTAGTTCTAATGCCATGTTATACTCTGGTATGAACTGGCCTTCGTTCTGACCAATCTGTGTCAAATTACATCATTTGCATAGATTTTGTTGGCTAAATGCTACATTGAGATAGTGAAGTGTAAAATTTAGGCTAACCGGATCATCTATTACCAATTTTTCCAGGCCTTGAAAATAGAACTCCTGATGTATTTGTTGCTGCGTGTGAAACAATTAAAGTGAAGGAGAAGGCATTGGAGGATAACAAAGTAGCCAATTTGAGTCCACCTCCTTCAATTTTCCGTGGTGCTCCAAAATTTCCCTCCAGCACAAAACCGGTTTCTGTATCTGGTACAAAACGGCCTGCATCTTCTTGGAGACAAACCCGCACCCATCAAAGTCGAGCAGGTCCTGACCCTCATGATGATTTTCTTGACACACCTCTAGAGAATATCAGAGAAAATCTAAATAGAGATTTGAATAAGGAAGACCCACCAGACACAATTGAGAAAGAGATTGTCATGAACAGCTCAGATGATGAAACACAGGATTTGAATGCCAGAAGAAGTCCCCTGAAGAAGCAATCTTCAATTACAGTGGCCAGCAAAAGGAGTTTCAAGTACATTGAACCAGTAAGGAAGAAAGCTGAGCGTGAAAATTTGAAAGGAGTTGAATGCAAACAATGCAGGAAGTTCTATGAGGCTATTCTTCCCAATGCTGATGGTAAGGATCCTGATGGTAGTAACCAGAATCTCCGATGTGAACATCATGATGGTGTTTCTAGGCATCGGTATAGGTATGTTCCACCTATGACTCCTGAAGGATTTTGGAATATTGGATTTGAATCTGAAATATAAAGATACATCGTAGCATACTCAACATGTTTTGTACGTCACACATACTATTTAGTGGTAATAAATGCCTTATATGCCTACGCGCAAATAAACATGCTTCCATTTATTTGAAGAAAAGAAAATTATTCATTTTTACTATACGCTTGTAACAGCCGTATGGTGTCCAAATGTTTTGCATTATTTCTATTATTTATTTTTGTTCTTTTGTTTGTACATATTGTTTCCTGAACAAGGCCCTTTTTGACTACATAGTGCCAGGTTTAAGCTGTCCGGGGTCATTTGGTAAACTTGACAACGGCTTGTTCTCAATCAGCCATAGATTGTTGCCGGTTTGTACTTTAGTCATTTTAAGGACGGTTCATTCCTTCAGGCCCTCTGCTATTTTTTTTTTTTAATAGTTGGTAAGGAGAAGGCTTCGGTAATTCCAATTAGTTTCTGAGGATTGAAAATTCACGATTGATGCATTTTTTTCGTCAATGATATTTATTGGGGAACTACTTAAGATCATCTGAAGAACTCAATTCATTAGTAGATATTTAAAAGTTGTCTCTACATCTTTTTATTGTCATAATATCATAGTAGTGATCACGGCACGCTGCAGTCGACTCCAAAAACACAATAGCAGATAGTGAGATATCCACTATTTCATAAAAATATATGTAAATATTGTGCATTTTACACGTAAATGCATAACATATAAATGTTCAAAAAAAAATTCACAATTAAACTCAATCATCTAACAATTTAAAGTCATCTCATATCATACTCTAAAATCATCATCATGTTAGAGCATAAATAAGAGTCATAAGGCCAAGCAAAAAATAAAAGATAATAGTCAAAACTAATTCCAATTCCCAAAAAAGAAAATAAAAGGTAATATTCAAAACTAATTCTCATTTTCAAAAGGCCAAAACTAAGTAACAAGGCCAAACAAAATATAAAAGATTATAACACTAGTTTCCACTCCCAAAAGGCCAAAACTACTTAAGTTTCTTAGACTACAAAAAGTACAAAATAAAAGCATTCTTCCCTATCAATGAAACAATGATCAATCATCATCATTATCATTCCCATAACCAAGTTCTTTTCATCAATTTCCCCTCCACTAGAATTAGACTTAAAAATCTCTTTATATTGGCCCTCATTCTTATTTGACTTTGTTTCCATCTCCTCATCATCAAAATATTCCTATTCTTGCATAGGCTCTTTCCTTTTCTTTCTTGAGTTAGACTTAGAAGTCTTTGCACTTACAGCAACTCGGCAATAATTGTAGGCCTCTTTGATCTTGTAGCAAGCCTAGTGTTTTGGAGAGGCTCACTAGTACCTACTGCAATAGAAATATCACCTCAAGTCAAACCATCATCATCATCAAACACCAATTCATCCTTAGCACCTTCCTTGTCCATTTGTCCAACTAACCACTCATTACATTCATCAACATCACATAGGACAATCGGATCAATCACATCTCTACAATCAAAGCACTATTTGAGATTTTGATTGTACTTGACATACACCAAATCTTGCAACTTTTGATGCTCAAGCTTGCTTCTTTTTTTGGAAAGAATCTATTACATCACAAATTCACAATTCAATTCAAACTTCACAGTTAGTTCAAGGCAGTAAATGAAACTTTGAAACTTTGTAGAGGAGAATAATGTGATAACTAATATTTGCTTACATGCTTAAAAGTGCTCCAATTACGCTTGCATCCTGATGAACTACAACTCAAACTTAGCACCTTGCTAGGAAATTTCTGTAATGTAGGAGTGGATGATCCATGATTCCTCCACCATTCATCTGTGATTCAAAGCCAATTAACATTGCTCTTTCTACGTTTTATCAATAATCAATAATGAAATAATGAATACATGTATACCTTAAACTCTTATCGGGAGCCAGTGTGTTCCTGTGTTTTATTGCAAACTTCGATCTAAACACTCGTTCAACCCTTTTGTAATAAGCTAACTCCAATACAATCTTGTCAGCTTCCTCTTAATCTCTAACCAATCTCTCAATACATTTTTAGAGTCCTTGCTTGACTTCTTCATCAAACTCCATATTTTTGTTGCTACAATAAAACTTAGGGTTTAGAAAATGACCAGCTGCATGCAATGGATGATGAAGTTGTGACTCCCATCTTTTGTCAATAATAGTAAAAACATCCTCATACAACACGTCTTTTTCTTTGAAAACTTGTTGAATAGTTTCCTTGACCTGATCCATTGCTTCATAGATATATCCCATGGTAGGCTTTTCTCATTATCAACAAGCCTAAGGACATTGACAAGTAGCTCCATAACCATAATATAATATTGCACATCATTCCAAAATGAAGCTAGCAATACAATATCACTTGCCCTCTTTCCTTTCACTTCTTTGGCTGACTTGGACTTCAACCACTCCTCTGAAGTGAACATCCTCCTAAGGTTGTGCTTTTGTTTGAACAACCTTTGCAAGGTAAGAAAGGTTGTAGCAAACCTTGTCACTCCATGCCTAACCAATTCTATCTTGTTAGTAAACTTTCTCATAATGGTCAAGGCCAATGTGTGGTTGTAGATGAAGCCCACAAGATTTATTCCTCTTGAGATTGTCTTCTTAACTCGAGGAAGCTTTCCAATGTCCTCCATTATCAAGTCCACACAATGTGTGGCACATGGAGTCCAAAAGAGATTCTTCCTTTTAGTTTCAAGTATTTTGCCCAAGAAGAATCAAATTAAATGAAACTAGATACGTGGCTAGTAATCAAAGCAAGTAGAAAAAGGCAATTAGGCTAAGCTAGCAATTCTTACTAACCAAGACATAATTACTTCCATTATCAGATACCACCTAAATAACATTTTGTTCTCCAATCTCTTCCACAAAGCTATCCAACAACTCTTATACACTTTTCCCCCTCGTCTCCATGTAAGCAAAAACATCAATACTCCTCACAAAAATTGTCCCTTCTGCACAATTCATCATGAAATTGATCAAGGTCCTAATTCGTCCAAGCATCTGACATAATTGTGCATCCAAATTGCACGCATTGTTCCTTATGGCTCTTCAATATGTCTTTTGTAAACTCCAACTACTTTTTAACGAGTGGAACTCTCAACTCTCGATAGCTTGGAGCCTTAAGATGTGGACTATATTTTCCAACAGCTTCAAGCATCATCTTGAAGCTTTTTGATCTTGCAACATTAAAAGGATTTCTATTCCTACAAAAAATTGAGCAATATATCAGATTGTTATTTCCCTTGCCACTTTATCACAAGCATTATTGATGCTTGTTTGCCTATGAGCTTTTCCAATTCATTTGTGCTTCACGGTTTTTCAATAGAAGCAAATCCATGGGGCTTTCATTTTCTTATCAATATGACCAAATAGTTATTACTTTTTGCCTCCTTTTAGTAGCTTCTACAACATGAAAATAGCATGTCTTCCTATCAAGTCCTTTGCTAGCTTGATAGTATTTAAGTCACTCCATCTTGAAATTAGAAGTTTTTATTTTTCCTAATATTTGTGCTGGATTACACGTAGTGGTGTATACAGGTCATTACTTTCATGCAATATTGAAATAAATACTAATATTACAAAAAAAAGGATAAATGCATTTTACCCCCTAAATTTTAGGTCATGTGCAATTTAATGGTATATGGGAAAAGGTGCACATGACTTAAAATTCAGGGGGATAAAATGCATAACTCTAAAAAAAATGTATTCTATCGTTCAATTATAATATAATTTGATTTAGGAATGACAATGAATATCCATGAGGTAGGGACATGCTCCCTCTTCCCATCCCTTTAAAATTTTCCCCTTCATCCCCTTCCCCTATAATATCCCAAGTATGGAATTTAGTGGTATGTGGGAAAAGGTGCTCTCACAAAAAGGGAAAAGTGAGAAAATATGCTCAGACTAAATTCATTGATCAGAATGAAAGCTTATTGTTCATTTACATGAAGAGTTTGGTTTATATAGATGCTAATTCTATATTAGACTAACTAACTCATGCTTATCTTCTAGCTATGTGTAATTGAACTAACAAACTAACTCTGCTAACAAACCGTGAACTGGCCAACAGAATTAACTATCTATTCTAACTACCCTCCTTGCTGTCATTTTGTGAACGTGTGTTGGGTAAGACCTTATGAAAGTCTATTAGGCCAAGCTTGGAATGAAGAAAGGAGAATGGGCCAAGTTTGGTGAGGATGTTAGCAAGTTGCTAGTTGTGGGGATAGGAAGAAGGTGGATTAACCCATATTTCCCCTTATCTCTTACTACATGACAGTCAATCTCAATATGTTTTATTCTTTAATGGAATATTGAGTTGGCAGCTATGTGGATAGGTGATTAATTATCACAAAAAATAGGACAGGCTTTTCTGAATGGGATTTGGAAATCCTATAGCAGGTACACCAACCATTGTGCTTCACATGTGGCTTGTGCAAAGGAACTGTATTCTACTTCTGCAAATGTAACTCACTTCTTGCTTTCCCATAAAATAAAAGCATTACCAAGGAAAAAATAATAACCACAGATGGATCTTCTAGTATCGAGGTATGCTCCCCAATCAGAGTCAGCAAAGCCTTTCAAATGCAGGTCTGACTAATTAGGAAATAATAAACTAGTGGCAGGAGAATTTTTGAGATATCTCAAAATTCTGTGAGCTGGTTGATTGTGACTAATAGAAGGACAGTCCAAGAACTAACTCAGCCTTCCCATTGCATAGCTTATGTCAGGTTTAGTATGTGTGAGATAGAGCAGTCTGCCAATGAGTCTCCGATAGGATGAAACATCAGGGAATGGAGTATCTACATCCTTGGATAGTTTTTGAGTATAGTCCATGGGTGTTGTACTTGGTTTGGAAGCAAGCATGCTTGTGTCTTGAAGTAATTCTAGGCAGCATGTTCTTTGATATAGGGTAATGCCTTGTTTACTCCTAGCAATCTCCATGCCTAGGAAGTATTTGAGATGGCCTAGATCTTTGATTTTGAATTTATCATCAAGTAGCAACTTCATTTGTTGAATCTCCTTGCTGTCATTGCCAGCCAATACCAGGTCATCAACATAGACCAATATGGTTGTGAATCCAGAGGTAGTAGACTTTGTAAACAGTGAATAATCAGTCTTTGATTGAACAAAAGTCGAGTCAATAAGGACTGAGGTTAGTTTGGCATTCCATTGTCTATTGGCCTGCTTTAAACCATATAAGGACTTTTGAAGCTTGAAAACCAATCCTAGATTTGCGAGATTAAGACTAGGTGGAGGCTTCATGTAGACTTCTTCATCTAAATCCCCATGGAGAAAAACTGTGTTAACATCTAACTATTGCAAAAATCAATTCTTTGCTAAAGCAATGGCTAACAGCATTCTTAATGTGGTCATTTTTACCACTGGGCTGAAAGTTTCTAAGTAGTCAATGCTAGCATTTTGTGTAAATCCTTTTGCAATTAATCTGGCCTTGTGCCATTCAATGGTGCCATCAGGATTAAATTTCACTATAAACACCCATTTGCATCCAATTTCCTTTTTGCCTGATGGAAGAGGGGTAAATGTCCAAGTCTTGTTTAGGTCTAGAGTAGAGAGTTCTGCAGAAATAGCATTTTTCCAGCAGCTATATGCCACAGCCTCCTCATAAGTCCTAGGCTCAGGGTTAGTTGACAAAGCAAGGGAAAAATGCATATGATTGTGGGACAAACCAGAATATGAAAGGTGATTAGATAGAGGATATCTTGTCTTATGAGATGATGATGGAGGTAGGTGCTTACTGGTGAGCAGTGTTCTAAATTGTGGTTGTGGTCGCGGTTGCAGTTGCGGCCAATGCGGCCATTGCGATGCGCATTGCGGCCATTGCGGTGTGATTTTAATTTTTTGCACAAAATGCAAAATAAAAAAAAATACAACTGTGATACGAAAATAACAAGTCTCCTGCTTATCTAATACAAATTTTGGGTCTCTAAAATATTGAAATATGAACTTTTCATGCTTTTAGAATGGTAGTAATAAGATAAAAGTCAAATTTCTAAGAGGTAATGGAAAAGTTGTTATAACTATGATCAAGTCACTACTTATCTAATCCCATCAATGATTTTATTTTAAAAACATATATATAATAACTCGAAATAAAATTTATAAAACAGTCCCTTTTTTTTAATTATAAAAACAACCCATTTTAAAACAATAAATAAAAACCAAAATAAAAAACCTCCCATGTCAGGTCATAAACCCATCTAAATTGTTTTGAAAAATATGTTAAAAGACTAAAAGTCAGTGACCAGCCCACTCTACGAGTAAAGCAAAAAAAAAAGAAAAGAAAAGAAGACCCCAAGTCCCTAGCCCATTAATTCCAACGGACCCTCTCCTCTGCCCCACCATCTACCCCACTTCCTAGTTGTTTCTACACACTTCTTCCCTTGCTTTATTCTTCATCTTCTTCGTTGAAGAACCAAAACACCGGCCCACCTTCAGTTTGCAATTTTTCAAAAAAAATCATGTTTTAATCTCCAGTTTCAATCCTTCTAAACACAATTTATCTCTCTTTTTGTTTTCTTTTTCCTCCCTATGTCTAAACTTCCCTCAACTCTACACTCACATCTCCTTTCCAGGCTTCTTCTCTTCTTCTCTGTTTGTCAGGTACTCAGGCCGCCACCTTCTGCCATGCTTTCCCCTGATCTTTGCTTTACCTTCCACCATCACATGACTGTTGAGGTCATGCAACAATGGGAATGCAAAAATAGGACAGATGTTTGATTTTTAGGTCAGTTTTGTTCTTGTTGCGATTTGTTGCAGCCACATCACTATTACGTTGTGGATTTATATGTGATTTCGATTCACGGCGTGATTACGGTCGGATGCGGTTGCGGCCACTGGCGCAACCGCAATATTGCGGCCGCATTGGCCATTGCGGACTGCAATTTAGAATGCTACAGTAGTGAGCATGCAATGGTAATCTTGCAAATAAGATGGAGGTTTCCTACTCCTATCGGATTTTCTGGTCTGTCTCTTGCAGTTTGTGTTAGGATGAGATTTTGCTGGGCATGATTGGGTGATGAAGTAGGTAGCAGTAGTGATATGTGTGTATGAGACTCATGTGGTGTGTTTGATGTGTTTTGTGATGTGCTGTTCAAGTCAGGGAAATTAGAGAAGTACCTGGGTAAGAGTATGCGAGTTATTATTAGTATTGGTATTGTTAGTATTATTATTTTAAAACTTAAGGTGTAAAGCACGTGAACACATCATCACATTGTTGGTGTCAAGAACATATATATATATATATATATATAAGAAAACCTTGAATTGTTGCAACGAGAACACATGCACACTGTGTCACCATTGTGCGTCGGGATGTAGACCGCTTCAGATTTTTTTTGTTTTATACTCCTAGTATATATTTATCACATCATAATACTCTTAAATATTTTTTTTAAGAACCCTAGCCATTCGTGAATTTTTTTCTAGAAAGAAAAAATGGTTTTTCTTAATTTTCTCTAATTAATCTTCTTCGATAAGTGATCTTTATGGAATTTAGCTAGTTCCTCCCTTTTTTATTTAGTTTGTGAGTTTGGATACTGTCAGGCATGATTTTCTTACAACATTCTTCCTTCATACCATCCCAAAATCAATTTGGGTAGTAAAATCAAATTGTTTATGTTTTTATTATATTGCTTGGTAGTTATCGATGTCATTACTACTCCTCAAGGTCAAGTTGTCAGTGGAAGTACACTCTCGACTACCAACGGTGAATGGATAGTTACTGATGACTATATTTTAGCAATCAAAATTATTTTAGAAAACAATCAATATCATTGTTATCATGAAAATCATATTTTGGAAAACTCATGGGGCCATTATTCATTGCATGATTGTCAAAAAGTGTGTTGAAGTTATATTATATTTTAGGAATATTTGATTTTATTTAGCATGATATGAATCTTCTCATCAGAAAATAGGTTGACAATTACCATGATTTCACAGCTAAAAATATCATCTGATTATCAGATATGGACAACAGACTAGATATCATGTTGTGTAAATTTTAATTATATATGAGAGCCAAGCCTAATATTAGAACTCAATTAAACAGCTAGTATAATCTCCAATTAAATTAGGAAATAGTAATGTTTAACATGATAAGACTTAGCCAGTTGATAAAAAGTAGTTAATAGCTAAGTTATACAAATGGATTAATACATACTTATAATTTATATAATGAATAATATCCAGAATAATAAGAATGTCTAAGTAATAGTTAAAATTTTATTTAAAAGTTATTCATGACATAACTCGGCCAATTAATAGAAATTAATTAATAGTTTTTATAGCCTGTATACAATTAAATTGTGAATTAGTTATTAAAGTACAAGAAGTAATCAGAGTAGCAAGATTAGCTTCAGTTTTATGGATATTAGTTAACTATTATCAGTTTCTAAGATTAATTTATTTATATAGTATGAGATAACCCTATATTTTCTTGATAATAAATAAATAGGTGAATGATAATTAATAAGTAAATAATAATTAAAGGTTCACAGTTAAATTGTTATTATTGTCATTAGTATTGCTATTATTATTGCAAGTGGATTAGTAGACAGTATCGGATGGTGAGTTTCTGGGAAGTAATTCTTAATATCTAAATTGTTATTTAATTAGTAGAGAGCAAAATACAAGGAGTAAGTTGCAGTGTTTGAATTTATTGTTGATTCAGGTAGTTCATGTATGTTGAGATCAATATAGTAGAATTACAGCATGTTTTGGAGAAGTCATTAACCTTGGTATGCCTAGCTACCAAGGATACGGTGTACCAAGTGGCCATGAGGTAGTCTTATGAGATGTTAACCTTGGTATGCCTAGCTGCTAAGGAAGCGATATACCAAGCGGTTATAGAGGCAATCTTATAAGTCTTTAACCTTGGCATACCCAGTTGTCATGGAGGCTGTATGTCAAGCGGCCATGGAGGCATGCTTTTATGATTCAGACGTACCATATAATACAGTCCTTAAGATGACAAACCCATAAATAGATGTTTATGGTGCAAGTGAATGCTTATTGAATATGAATTCAGTTTTGAGTTAATTTCCTTTAAGTTGGATTTTATTTAGTTAAGACAGGAATCAAATTGAATGTCTATAAATATTATTATTTGTATTATATAATTATTTGCATGTCCATGTTGTATGTATTATTATTATGTAGTTTCTTCTTTTCCCATGTGAGTTGTGGGTGGTTATCTGCTCACTAAATTTTGATGAAATCACTCCTCTCTTTTCCACTCCCACAAATACAATTATAGGCTCAATTGCACCACAGGATCTATTTCTGTAGTGTTGCAGCATTTTTGGTGAGCTTCGCTTTGGAGTGAAACTTATTATAGGTTATGTTAGTTTAATAGTGCTTCAGTAATTGTGTAGGCAGGATCTCAAATATTAATAATATTATTTTATTTATTTTCAGAATTTCAGATATTTTATTAATTATGCTTGGCCTCGGCCCAAATTATGATTATTATACAGTTTTATATTCATGATTTATGTTTGGAAAGCATTTTCAAAATTATGGAATTTAGCTAAATTTGAGATATGTGGAATATATGTTTTATTACTTATGCATTTTAGCCAGTCAAGTTACCAAAGGCTTTCATGGAGACCCAATCCTTCACGTGTCAATCACATTCCCTAAGTGAGTTGTGACAACTAGTCCCACATCGGGTGGGGAGGGGAATGAAACATGCCTTATAAGGGTGTGGATACCTCCCCCATATAGATGTATTTATCCTTTGAGAGTGTGGAAGAGCAAATCTATGAGGGGCACTCGAGCGCCCGGTTAGGTCCAAAAGCGGATAATATCTGACGCAGTATTAATGGTGCCCTGAGTGTTGAAGGTCAAGTATATGTTTACACGACAATTTTTCACTACTACAATTTGTGAATATCTGATTTTGTCCGATTGATAATATAGAAAAACACAAACAAAAAAAAAATTCCATGTTTTCATAGTTTGTACCTATCATTTTTATACTATCTTTACATCTCTTTTGAAAAAAAAAAGTTGTCATTTTTACTTTGAATTTTTTTTTATTACCATGATTCCTTTCCTTTACTCATTTTACGGGTGTCATCCAAATTTCTTTCATTACAACAAATTTTTTCATCACATGAGTATTAAATATGTTTCATTTTATTTTTTTTCTTTCACATCTTGATATAACAAAAAAAAAGGGAGAAAAGCGCAAGTTTCCATCTTGTCTTCTTTCTTAACAAAAAAGAATAAATAATAAAAAAAATTTGAGCGCCTGTTGGTCAGCACCAATTTGTTTTTGTCTTGTTTTGATTTTTTTGTTTATAAAAAAGGAGGTGCGCCTGGTTTGTTGAAAGAGGATCATGGAACAAAGAACAAAAATTCAAAAGGAGGAGCATCGAACAAAAATTTTAGAGATAGCAGCTCAATCGGATCCCTAAAATTCTTCAATCAATCAAAGCTTCACCTACCATATTTGAAAAACTCAACCTACAACTGTGTATAAATTCATAGATGAGGAGGGTTTTGAGGGGTGGTTCTTTGATTACCATATTCATCTTCTAAGCAAAAAAAAATAGAAAAGAAAAGAGAGAGAGTTGTTTATAAAGAAAGGAAAAAAAAAAAACACAGGTAAGCTATGGTGAAACCTTAGTTCATCTTGCATTTTTTTAGACCCCTGTAACCCACACAGATACCATTCTAAATTAATAGTCTCGTTGTTCTCTTTCCCAACTCAGTGAACTGCGGACCTTTACCTTTGTCTTCCATTGCGTTCCCCTCCATTTGCAAAAGAACCTTTCTCTCTCTCAATTGTTCTCTCTTTCCCTTTTGTTACAAAACCCCATCCCTTTGCTATTCTTTTCTTAAGTCTAGTTCTTATTTTATTTTATCTAATTAATGTCCCTTTTTGGTCTAAAAAGACCAAAAAAAGAAAAAAGAAAACCAAATCACTAACTTTAACTTTACAACTTTGAAAAAGAAAAAGCATCAAACTCATGATGTCCTTTTTAATAATTTATTATTATTATTAGTATTTTTCTTTGTGTTAATGTTTCTCGTGGACCCTTGCCTGTTAGGGTTATTATTTTAAGGGATCAAGGCCAAGCAATGTTCTTTTCCTTTTATTATTTACGGATTTTTTTATTTTTTATTTATCTTTTATTTGGTGTTAACAAGTTTGGACTAGTTGGTTGTATTCACTAAAAGCCCAACATTAAATATTTTTTTAATATTTGTTTAGAAGCCAATACTGAATAATTTCTTAATTAGTTTTGTGTTTATTTTGACTAAAAATTGTATTTGGTTTGTTTAAAGATAAATAAATAAATTATTAAAACTCATATCTTAAATAAACTTAATTGTGGAAGTCTGTTAATTATGTGTTCAAGGACATTATAGCTGTGACAATTGATATTTTAAAAACTTTTTTTTTAAAAAAAATCGATTAACCCACACTTGGTTTCAGTCCTAACAGGAAAATGAAACCCCTCAATTTCAACTTTTAGTGGTCTCTGAGAATGTACTAGATGTAGAATTCCTTTCTTTTTATTTATTTATTTACTGATTGCTTTTTTTTTTTTATGTTGTTGTCTCTTAGGATTTTTTTTTATTTGAATTATCATTTTTTAGGCTCATATGGTTTGTGTATTTTTAAGAAATGATTGGACCATTTTTTTTTTTTGGCTATACCAGCTTGGGGTTTGGGTTAAGGTATTTTTTTTTTCTTTTCTTGAGTCCAATAGTATAAAGTCCTTTCCCTAAAAAATAAACTTGTTGGAATAAATTTTTGTCAACACAAATATAAATAAATAAATAACGATATTTGGGCTGTGTTAGTGAAGGTAAAAATTAATTTTTTTCTCTTTTGATGAAAAAATTAATTTTATGATTGATAAACAATTCTTCCTTTTGAGGATAGAGTTAGTTTAGCTGTGACGGCTTATTAATTTTATATTTTAAAAATATCTTAGTTGTGACAGTTTGATATTCTAAAAATTCTTTTCAAAAATAAAATCCATCAACTAATAAATATTTTCTACAAAATTACGTGACTTTGAGTTCCCCATTACATTAGGGGATACGTAGGAGCATGCATCCCTGCCAAGTTAAAATTAAATTTTTATAATTTTTTTACTTGTAAATAATTTTCCTAATAAAAATTTATTTATTTATTTATTTTATAAAATACATTTTATTTTTATATTTAATTTAAATTATTTAATTATTTGGAGATATATTATTTGGATAAAAAATGCTAATTTAGCCGCCACGACTTATTAATTCAATATTTTGAGCATCTGAGTTGTGATAGTTTAATGTTCCAAAAAAAATTTCCTTTAACGAAAGATTTTTTTTAATATAAAAAGGACCAAAAAGCAAATCTTCTTTTTCTTTTTCGTATTTATAAATAATTATAATTTATAGGAAATATTTTATTTTAATTTAAATTAGTCACTTATTTGTCAAATATTTCATTTCAAATGACGAAATTAATTTAGCCATGACGGCTTGTTAACTCAGTATTTTGGACATTTGAACTGTGATAATTTAATACTCCAATATTTCCTTCTTTTAAGAAGGATCTCTTTTTGTAACTTTCTTGTAATAAAAATGGTAAAATAAATATTTTAAAAGGTTATTAATAATTAGCATAATCAATTAAGGTAACTGTAGTAATACGGATGTATCAGGGGTGCTATAAAAATAAATTTTTGCCCTTTCCTATGCATAATCAACTCTCAAACTCAAAATCTGGTTTCAAAGATCATTTCTTTTAAATAAAAATGGTTTTTCCCATTTTTTTACCAATTTAAATAAAACTTTGTGGGAACTCCATTTTCAATCAACTCTTTTTCACCGTCCCCATCGTAATCCCTGTTGCGACAGATGGCGACTCCACTACGGATCTGAGAGTCAAGCCTAAAATAATTTATTGTGCTTATTATTATAACCTCACTCTTTCCTTTTATTTTATTGTTTTTAGTTTTTTGTTGCTCTTTTTTTTATGTTAGAATTTTGTCGCCATTTTGTTTGTATATATTTTTTATTTATCTTGTTTCTTTGTGACAACCGTAGGATAGAAGATTTTTACCCTATTTTGTCTATCTTGCAGGTTTTGTCATGTGTAGTTTTAGGATCTCAGGTTTGTATGCTCTCTTCACACACAACACATCACACATGAGTGGGGCCCTATACCCGAGTCTAGGTGCAACTTGAGATAGGTAAGAGTTTATGTAGTGGTAGCTATTTTGGATGTACGTCCTATTTGGTTATTGTGAAAATCTCGTCCAGAGTGTGACTCTTTCGTGAATGTCCTATAGCTAGCGGTTCACTTGCTATTGTGGATGACATTCTAAAATGAGCCCTTAATTCTAGAGGCCGTAAAATCCTAAAATCATAGATCCACTTGGTGTGAGTCTTCATAAAGTAGAAAACCTATGAGACTGTATAATAGCCCTCTGTAGTTCACCTTAAATAGGACACAAAGAGAGCATACTTTTTCTTTAACTCATTTCCTTTGTACATCAATTCTTTAACATACCCAAAGTGTTTATTATTTTCTTTTCATTTAAAAAAAATAAAAAAATCATTCTTTTTTTCCTTGTGCTTTAGCAGGTTTGTTAGAGAATCATATTGAAGTCTTGTTGTGAGTATCTTTGGAAAATGGAAAACAAACAATCATGATGGAGAGAAATTAAAAAAGACTTTGCATCTTAAAGCTAAGAAACCCAACACAGAAGGTCTGAGATCCTTAGGTTAGCTGTTGACTGTACCACAATGTCTTTCTCTTACTAGAAAGTATGGAAAAGTCTTGGGCCTGTTAGAGGTAGAAGAACAGGTAGAGGAAATTACAGCATTGGCACAGTATTATGATTCTCCACTTCAATGCTTTGCCTTTCAAGACTTCTAATTAGCAACGACTCTTGAAGAATTTGTTTGAACCTTGGGTACCACTAGAAGGAAAGAAATCTTACCATTACCAAGGACATTATTATTCTTTACATACTATATCAATGGCCCTAAGGTAAAGGTAAAGGATTTTCATGAACCACAACGATGTAGAAATGGTGCCAAAGGATTACTTGGAAACGCATATGCACTACTTGGCTTAGGTTTAAGATTGGGACACTTTCTTATATGTGTTGGCCCTTACCATTTATAATACTATCTTGTTTCCAAATATTCAAAGGTTCACAGATTTTGCAGCAATTAATGTATTCCTCACTCGCAAATTTCATGGCCATAATCCACTTCTAGCCCTCTTGGCAAATGTATATTGTTCCCTAAATTTTTTCTATGAGAGGAATGACAAAAGAATTTTATATTGTTTACCAATGTTATATGTGTGGGTCACTGCATATATATTCAAAAGAAACTACAAGACACCCTGTCCCATTGATGATTTAAAAATGTATCATGTCAAGAAGAAAAGTGGGCAACAATGGGCTGATGAACTAGCTAAATTAAATGAAAAAGTGATTCAATGGTACCCTTGGTGGGAAGATGGGCGATCATTGATTTATTAGTGCGAAAACTTTCCAAATGTACCCCTCATGGGCACCCAAGAATGTATAAATTACCATCCAGCATTGGTGTTGTGCCAAGTTGGTTATCCCATAATAGAACAACCTTTTGAAGCAGTGATTACTCCTTTTGTCTTGCACTTCTTAGATTCTGATGACATTGCTCTACTATAGAAAGTTAGAAATACTTGAAACAATTTATCCAAAAAGGAAAAGAATTAGGAGTTAGGAGCTGTGTGGTAAAAGAAAGCAACTGCCAATGGGTGAAAAGTAGGGCTCAAGAGATTAAGCTGCCACTTAGAGTCCTAACAACTATTCTTGACATGGCATTGACCTCCTATTCATGCGAGTAGATCAAAGGAATGAAAGAAAGGTTGGACAAAGCTAAGCGAGAAAATATGCAAGTAGAATCCGAGTTGAAAAATGCCCACCATAATTATGTAGCTTTAAAGTAAGAAAACGCTGAAAAAGATCAAATTCTAGAAAGGACCAGTAAGATGTTAAAGATGGGGTATGAGCACATGATGAAGACCAAAGAATGTCTCAAAGCTACGAATAAAGAGCTAGGGCTTCAAAGGCAAGAGTGTGATAGAGTATTAGCTAAAAATAAACAATTGAACAAGCTGCTCCAAAATGCCAAAATTGCTGAAGAAACCTTGCTAGCAAGTAAGGAAAAAATGAAGCAAGAAATGGAGAAGGTGAACAAGGAATACTAGAGGAAGATTGAGGAACTAAAACAATATATGAAAGATGAGACCATGAAGTATCAAGTTGCCCGAAGAGAAGAAAAAGAAAAAAATTGCAAGTCTAGGTTTTGAGGTGCAACACCAAAATCACATCATTCATGAGTCAAAGATTCGCTTTTCAAACTTGGCAGGGTTAGCTAATGCAGCAATAGAAGATGTTCCGAGGTACCTAAGAATGGCTAAGTAAGAAATCATACCTTTTGAGACCCCAATTAAGATTAGTTGCTTTGTCGAGTATTGCAAGGACTTGATTGGGAAAATGAAGCAAATGATTACGGGATGACATTGAAATGTTGTGATGCATGGATTTATGATGTATTTCTTTATGAAATAATTGTAAGAAAATAATGATTGTAATACCAGTGAATGAAAGAATGGTTGTTCCTTTGCATTGTGTTGATCTCATGGCAATATCCATAATCTAGTACCTTTGAATGGACGTTCTGGGGAACAGTTATAGTCAAAGATACTCACATCAAGAGTAGGCATGATTGACGACCTCTAACGAATAGCAATTTTTTTATTTTTTATTTACTCAAACTAATTTTTCACAAGTGAAACTTCGTAACCATTGGGTACCCGAGGAAACCAAATACTGATCAAACTTGTGTTTATAATACTAAAGCTCAGACTAAGATGGCTGAAGGAAATTCTGAACTAGGAAGGACTCGCTCTGTTGCAACTAATTCTGAACTGGGAAGTCTGAGCATGGAAGTTGATGAAATGAGAGGAAAATTGAATGAAATGTTAAATACCCAAGCAAGAATGGAAGAAATTATGCGAGCCATGAAGGAGCCATTTGACATATGGGGAGGAAACAGAAAACAAGACATAGTAGCTATACCTATGACGGTACAACCTAATGCTACTACTATACCTGTGGTATCAAATGAGGCCATAGGCGTTGCTCAAGGGATAAATGATATGGGTGAAATTCTGAATCACCCTCATGGACAGCCACCACCTAGGATGACATTAGTGATCTCTATTGGAGAAGGCTATCATTCCTTAGAGAACATTCAAACTGATGGGCATGGGCATGTTATCCCTTTCTGTGAGCAACATCGTGTCGTCATCCAAAAATAATTGGCTTCCTCATAGAATAGCCGTGCAGAGGTAAAAAAGGGCAAGTTTAAAGAAGAGTGGATAGAGAAGATTCAAGAGTAGATTAGGGCTATTCAGGGACCTAGCCTTTATGGTTATGTGGAGGTTGAACAGCTTTGCCCTTCTATAAACACAATAGTTCCTAAAGACTTCAAGATTCTGGACTTCTCAAAATTTGATGGGGACATGTAATCCCCTGTTCCATTTGAAGAGCTATTGCACCAAGATGGCAATATGGTCAAAGGATGAAAAGTTTTTCATTAGCTTTTTCCATGAAAGCTTAACTGGACTTGCCTTGGAATGCTACATTCAACTAGACCATTCAAACATTTCCAACTGGAGAGAGTTGGTTGATCAATTCATGAGTTAGTATAAGTTCAACTTGGAAGTGGCACCTACTAGAGAGTAATTAAGCACGATGCAAAAGAAGAAAGATGAACCTTTTAAACAATATGCTCAAAGATGGAGAGCCCTAGCTGCTCAAGTTCAATCGCCAGTTATTCCAACTGAAATGTGTTCATACTTCCTAGGAACCTTGGGATATCCTTATATTAGGGCAATGACAGGATCGGTATACAAAGATTTCTCCGATTCAATAACTGTTGCAGAAAAGATTAAGAATTTGGCTAAAGCTGGCAAGCTTCCAATGAACAATGAAGACATTAGAAAGGGAGTCCTACCTAAGAGAAAAAAAAAATAGAAATAAATTATATCTAGGGTCAGTAACCTTTCATCCCAAGATATGTATCAACAAATCCAAGATCCCAAATGCCATTATACCAAAACCCCGTCCCTCCTGACCCACTTTACCAAGCCACACCTGTTGCAAATCCCCAACCTCAAGTTAATAATGTTCACATACAACCCTACCAACTATCTCGCCCAACCTATAGCCATAATCCAACTGCAACTCCATGACCAAATTCCCAAAATCAAAACTACACTCGATTCCCAAACTTGCCATATCTTCAAAAGTTATATATTTCAAATGCTGACCTTTTTCAATGATTGTTTGATGTTCATCTAATCTCATCATACCCTGTGCACCCATTAGAACCACCGTTCCCAGCATGGTACAATCTGAATCTAACTTGAAAATATCATATGGATGTTACGGGACATTCAATTGAAGATTGTAAAGGCTTCAAGATAGCGATAAGAAGACTAATTGCTTGTGGAAGACTGGATCTTCAAAAAGATCCAAAATCAGATTTTTTAACAAATCATCAAGGAGGAAATCATGTAAATGCTTTGGAAAAAGAGGAGTCATTGGTCAAAAAGGTTTTGAGTCTTCGAACACTGATGGAGAAAGTGTTTAATGCCCTGAAGGAAGGTAATTATAACATCAATGCACCTGCTTCTACAATGAAAGAAGAGGAGAAATATGATATGGAATCAAGATGTGTATACCACTATTGAAGTCTTGGACACGACATTGGGATTTCAAAGCTCGTGTATAAGAACTACTCATTTTAGGGGTATATTTGGTTAGGGAGTAAAAATGGGGATAAATTTTCCGTGAATGAGGTTCATGTGTAATTTTACACATAGAGCTCATCCATGAAAATTTACATCCTATTTTTACCCCTAACCAAACATACCCTAGGTGTGATACAAGCAAAAAAAGAGGCAGAATTCCATTGAAAAAGTGAATATGATCAAACGATTTGTACTCCGAGTGCCTCCATGTAATCAAGGTTTGAAACCAGAAAAAGTACTGATCACCGTGAAGAAACCAACACCCTTCAGTTATGAGGACACATGTGTTGTGCCATGGAACTATGGGACTGAGGTAGAAATGAAAAAAGATGTAAGAGAAACCTCAAAGGCCCAAGCATATGAAGTGGTGATTAGCATAATGGAAGTAGAAGGAATAACTTAGAGTGGAAGGTATTATGGCCCTAGAGAATTAGAAAAAGGAAAGTTTATTGATGAAGGGAACGTCGAAAAGAATCTAGACCTCAGAAGGAAGGAAAAAGAAAAAGAAGATAATGAAGAGTTCTTGAAAATCATGAAGCAAAGTGAATATGATATCTTGGAATAATTGAAGAAGACTCCTACTACAATATCTTTGTTATCGTTAATCTTCTCATCTAAACCCTATCAAAAAGCATTGATGAAGGTTTTGAACGAAGCTTATGTCAAACTCGATGTCTCATTAGAAAACATGGTGAATTTGGTAGATTTGGTGAAGCGCGTAAGCATGATCACATTCTCATATAAGGAAATTGTGTCATAGTCCAACCCACGAGTGTTGTACATAACCCTCAAATGTAGAGACCATATAATACCCAAAGCCCTTATTGGTGGAGGGTATGGGTTAAACGTTTTACTAGTGTTGACCTTAAATTACTTATCAATGAGCAAGGACGATGTATCGCCACAGGTAATGATTGTAAAAGCTTTCGATGGGGCTAAGAAAATCATCATTGGGGAAGTGGTGTTGCTATTGGAGATTGGTTCGAGTAAGTTTGTGGTTTTATTCCAATTAATAGTGATTGAATCATATTACAATATGCTGCTAGAAAGGCCATAGATTAATGACATTGGTGTTGTCCCTTCAACCTTGCATCAAAAGGTTAAGTACATTGAGAACAGATCAATCATTACAATCCATGGAAAGAAGGATATCATAGTATCCAACCCAAGTACACTACTATGTGTCGAAAATGTAGCGCTAGTAGAAAGTAGTTTATGGCATAGTGTAAAGGAAGTAAATCTAGAACATGAATAGAACAAATCCCCAATGCAAAATCAGGTAATGGCTTGTATTATGGCTAAGAATAGGTATCTACAAGGTAAAGGGCTGGAATCACAATTACAGGGTATCAAAACACCTATACCAATATCAAAGGAGCCTAATTGATTCGGTTTAGGATATGAGGCATCATTGGAAGAATAGATGAAGATCATGACCATCGAGCAGAAGAAATAAAATAGGAAAATGAAGCAGATCCTTCACTTAAGGGAGACATTTCTTAGCCCGGCTGAAGTGATCATGTTTGAAGAAATTTGCTTCCCTTGTTATTGTCCTACCATTAGTATTGCGAATGCTGAGGAGTCCAAAGGATACAACAATTCCCATGCTGCCAACAATGATAAGATGTAGATGAACTAGATATTCAAACCGGTGATTGATGTTATTGCTTTGAAGTAATTGTTTGGGTTGTATTAATAAAGATTGTTTATGCTTTTGTATTAATAAATGAACTTGCTTGATTTTTCAATAATCTTTCTTTATATCTTCCATTTACCTCGTTTCTATTTCTTTTCTTCTGCTTTCTCTTTTCTTTTATTTCTTTCCCTAACCATTCTTAGCTCGTTAATTTGTGTTTCTTCCATGCTTTATTTTTTTTTTCCAACCCAACACTATTGCTTTCCAGGGATTTAAAAATTTTGCCACATGAAAGAGATCTTAGAAGCTTATCAATTGATTCTCTTATTGCATTTGATTGTGAAAACCATGAATCTGATGAGGATGAAGATATTGTTGTGCAATTTTCAAACCTATTGGATTATTCTAAAAAAGAAATTAGTCTAGACAATGAGGTGATTGAGTTGGTTAGCATGGGCACTGAAGAAGAGAATGAGGAACTGAAAATAGTAGAAAATCTAGAACAAACAAAAATGATTGCATTGTTTGAGGAATTCCTTGATATATTTGCATGATCCTATCATGACATGTTGGGGTTAAACCTAGAGATTGCTTCACATAAGATCCCTCTGTATTTAGAAATTGAACCAAAAATGCAAAAATTGAGAAGGATGTAGCCTGACATGCCATTAAAAATTAAAGAAGAGGTAGCTAAATAGCTAGAGGTTGGATTTTTAAAGGTATCAAGATACTTTGACTAGGTGGCTAACATTGTGCCTGTACCTAAAAAGGATGAAAAAATCAGAATGTGCATAGATTATCGGGATTTAAATAAAGCTAGCCCAAAGGATGATTTTTTTCTCCCTCACATTGATGTCCTTGTTGATAATACTGCAAAAAAATCATTGCTTTTCATTTATAGATGGATACTCAAGGTATAAACAAATTCCCATGGATGTTAATGATAAAGAAAAAGCAACTTTCATAGCTCCTTAGTGAACATTTTGCTACACAGTCATGCCATTTGGATTGCAGAATGTCGGTGCTACATACTAGCGTGTTATGGTTGCATTATTCCATGATATGATGCATAAGGAGATTGAAGTGTATATAGATGACATGGTTCCTAAGTCTAAAGAGGGAGAAAGTCATGTGACAGTCCTACGAAAACTATCTGAAAGGCTCAAAAAATATAAGTTGCAGCTAAACCCAAATAAATGCATCTTTGGAGCTTCTATGGGGAAATTACTTGGCTTCGTTTTCAACGGAGAAGGGATAAAGGTGGATCCTGACAAGGTGAAAGCAATACAAGATATGCCAACTTCTCAAACTAAATAGGAGGTTAGAAGTTTTCTAGGGAGACTCAACTACATCACTCGATTCATTGCCAATTTGACTAGTATCAAGCTACTGCAAAAAAGGCAACCTAGGGAATGGAATGAAGAATGCCAAGAAGCTTTTGACAAAATAAAGGCTTATTTAATGAAGCCTTCCATTTTGATACCATCCATGCCAGGCTGTCCTTTAATACTATACCTCACAGTGTTGCCCACATCACTTGGGGCAATGTTAGGACAACATGATGAGTCTAGAAAGAAAGAGCAAGTAATTTATTATCCAAGCAAGAAGTTTAATGGTTGTGAATCCTGCTATATGTCGATTGAAAAAACCTGTTGCGCATTAGTATGGACTTCTAAGAGGCTGAGGCAATATATGTTGTACTATACCACTTGGTTGATTTCTTGAATGGATCCATTGAAATACATATTTGATAGGCCTCATGTGTCATTGAGAATGTCAAATTGGTAAGTAATATTGTCTGAATTTGATATAAAGTATACAACTCAAAAGTCCATTCAAGGAAGTGCAATTACTGGTTATCTAGCTAAAAACCCTCTAAAAGGTGGTTAACCAGCCACATCAGAATTTCTTGATACTGAAGTGCTAGAAGTAGAAAGAGAAGAGATGGAAAAGGAAAATGTATGGAATATGTACTTTCATAGGGTTGCCAATATAAATGAGTGTGGAATAGGAGTTGTAGTGTTGTCACTAGCGGGGAAGCAATATCCAGTTTCCATCAAGTTGTATTTTGAATGTACCAACAACATCGCAGAGTATGAAGCTTGTGTGATTGGTTTAGAAGTTGCAATTGACTTAGGGATCAAGGAATTAAAAGTCTTTGGAGATTTTGCACTCATAATTTATCAAGTTAATGGACAATGGCAAACAAAGGATTCAAAATTAATGTCCAATCAAAAGTACTTGTGTCGACTAATTGAACAGTTTGACGATGTGTAGTTCTCCCACTTAACTCAAGATCATAACCAATTTGTGGATGCCTTAGCAACTTTGGCTACAATGACTAAATTGGAAATCCACACCATTGTCTAACCTATCATTGTAAAGCTACAAAGCGAATCGATATATTGTGACAATGTAGAGGTTGAGCCAGATGGCCATCCATGGTACCATGACATCAAACAGTATACTCAAAAATGAGAATACCTAGCCGAAGCAAATAAGGTGAATAAAAAGATGATTCATCGACTGGCTATGGCCTTTTTCTTGAATGGGGAAGTCCTTTACAAAAGGAATTATGATGGTACCCTTTTGAGATGTGTAGATGCTCATGAAGCCTGTGTAATCATGATAGAAATCCATGAAGGGATCTATGGAACTCATGTTAATGGGCATATGATGACACGTAAAATCTTACAAAGTGGTTATTATTGGTCGAAAATGGAGAGTGATTGTAACAATTATGTTTGAAAGTGCCACAAATATCAAATATATGTAGGCCGAGTTAATGCTCCTCTAGTTCCATTGCACAACATGGTATCTCCTTGGCCTTTCTAGATGTGGGGCATGGATGTCATCAACCCAATTAATCCCAAAGCATCCAACGATCATCATCGCATACTGGTGGTAATAAACTATTTCACTAAATAGGTGGAAGTTGTTTCATACGCTAATATCACACAAAAGGTGTTCATCAGATTCATCAAAAAAGACATTATTTGTAGGTATAGGATTCCAGAAAAAATTATCACAGATAATGCTCCTAAACTTAATGGTGTTGAAGTTTAGAAGTTCTTTGAGACTTTCAAAATCAAGTATCACAACTCAGCTCCTTATATGCCTCAAATGAATGGTGCAGTTGAAGCTGCAAATAAGAGCATCAAGAAAATTGTTGCCAAAATAGTGATGAACTACAAAGACTGGCATGAAATGCTGCCATATGCTTTACACGCATATCGTACCAATGTACGGTCAAGTAGAGGGACAACTTCCTTCTCATTGGTATATGGAATGGAAGTTGTGTCCTCTATAGAAGTGGAAATCCCGTCATTGAGGGTTCCACTGGAGGCTGAATTGGAAGAATCTGAATGGGTGAAGGCCCAATATGAATAGTCAAACAAGATTGAAGAGAAAAGGTAAACAACTATTTGTCATGGCCAGTTGTATCAAAGTAGAATGACTAAGCCTTTTAATAAGAAAGTTTGTCCAAGAAATCTTTATCTTGGAGATTTGGTTCTGAAGAAAATTCTCCCCAATCAAGAAGACACACGAGGAAAATGGGCTACAAATTATGAGAGTCCTTACATTGTCAAGCAAGCATTCTCAGGATGAGCATTAATCTTGCAAAATATGGATGGACAAGAACTACCTAAACCAATCAACGCTGATACAATCAAAAGGTTTTATGCTTGAGAAAGATGAAAAAAAAATGTTTGTTAGGTCAAAAACTTGAAAAAGTGACCTAAAAAAAATAGAGGCTCATTAGGTCGAAAACCTGAAAGGGTGGCCTAGGCAAAAGTTAGGGCAAAATAATAGGCATCATCTCAAGCAACCTACACTGGGGCAATTTTCAGTGTTGAATTAGTTCTACGGGCTAAGAAGACTAACATTGTGGGCAAAAGAAAGGGTTGGAGGACATATCATTAGAATAAGTAATAAAGAATTGAAAGAGGGGCAAAATTTTCATGTCTTCCCCAATATCATCTTTCCTTTTGTTTTGTTCCAGACGCATGCATTTGTTGTTGTTCTTATGTGTTCAAATACACAAAATAATAAAGATTTCCATCTACCCTTTCTCTTTTGCATGCATGTTTATTTACGATGTCTCAAGTAAGTATAAAATTAAGTTTAAACTATACAATCTAACAATGTTTGTAGCAATACATCAATGACTAGCATCACAGTAAAGGAACTCAGTAATCATCATCCCCTAAAAACAAAAAAGGAGAGAAGAAGAAAGAACGGGGAACGAAGTGAGTAAAGTTACGGAAGAAAAGAAAAAGTATCATTTGTGGTAGGAGGTCCAGCATAAGAACTATGAGTTTGATCGGTTAAAGCCTTCCTTGAGGATTGCTCAATTATGGTATAAGTCGTTTCACAAAAATGTTTTTTTTTTTAAAAAAAAGGGTGTACAACTCGTTGGTTTCCATGTTGGCCTCAAATTGCCAGTTTTCTTTTCCATGTTGGCCTCATATTGCGATTTTTCTTTTCCAGTCGGTCTCAAATTGTCATTTACTTTTCATGTGGGCCTCAGATTGCCAGTTTACTTTTTCAGTCCGCCTCATTTTTCCTTTTCCAGTCGACCTTAGATTGCCATTTCCAGTTGGCCTTAGATTGTCATTTACCTTTTCAGTTGGCCTTAGATTGCCAGTTTAGTTTTTCAGTCGACCTTAGATTCCTAGTTTACTTTTTCAGTCGGCCTCAGATTGCATTGACTTTTCCACTATGCCTCAGATTGCCATTTACTTTCCATGTTGGCCTTATATTGTCAATTTACTTTTCTAGTCGGTCTCAGATTGCTAATTTACTTTTAAGTCAACCTCAAATTGCCAATTTACTTTTCCAGTTAGCCTTAAATTGCTATTTACATTTTCAATTGGCTTCAGATTGCAATTTACATTTCCTGTCGACCTCACATTACCATTTACATTTTCATGTCGGCTTCAGATTGCCATTTTCTTTTCCATGTCAGCCTCAGATTGCCAATTGTCAGCCTCAGATTGCTAATTTACTTTTCCATGTCGGCCTCAGATTGCCATTTACATTTCTAGTCGGCCTTAGATTGCTTTTTTTACTTTTGTTATCAGTCTTAGATTGCCTTTTACCTTTCTTGTTAACTTCAAATTACTTGTCAACCCATTAGCTTTTAAATTTCCTGTCAATCTTGTTCGTTTTTTCATTTCTTGACACCTATGAACTTGTGTCAAATTAGTTAGCTTCTTTTCTTTGCATGATTCATACATAGTTGGTTTCGAACTGCATCATTGCATGTGACTCTCTTGAATGTTTATATCCTTGTGCTGTTTGGATTTAGATTTTTTTTTCATGCATTGCCAAACAAAATTGATGTTCTTGTCTTTACTTATTCCTTATGAAGACAATACGTAAAACATAGGTTTTTTATACTCTCTTATAAGAAATAACCAAAGAGGGGCAACTATGAATGCCCGATTTTGTCCGGCCCATAATACAGAAAAACCCAAAAAAAAAAGACAAAACACTCATTTTGGTCCATCTAAAATTTGCATTGACCAAATTGGTCCCCGTAAAAAAAACCTCTCAAATTGGTCCCTACAAAATTGAATAGTCGAACAAATTGGTCCATGAAAAATAAATCTTTCAAATTGGTCCCTGTAAAAACTTCAAATTAGACAAATTGGTCCCTATAAAATTGAAGAATCGGTCAAATTAGTTCCTCTGGTAAGTTAAGCAAGGAGGACTAACTTGTTCGATAATTCACTTTTGCAGAGACTAATTTAAGAGATTTCTTTTATAGGAACTAATTTGGCCGACTATTCAATTTTGCAGGGATCAATTTGAGAGTTTATTTTTTACATAGATCAATTGGTCAACACAAAATTTTAGAGGGATGAATTTGGTAGTTTTGTCAAAAAAAATTGACATGTTTTCATAGTTTGTTCCCATCATTTTTACACTATCTTTACATCTCTTTTGAAGAAAGAAAAAAAGTTGTCATTTCTACTTTGAAATTTTTTTTTTTATTACCATGATTCCTTTCCTTTACTCATTTTACAAGTGTCATCCAAATTTCTTTCATTACAAGATTATTAAATGTATTTCATTTCATTTTATTTTTTCTTTCACATCTTGATATAACCACAAATTAAAAAAAAAAGAAAGGATAGGAGCACCTGTTTCCCTCTTGTCTTATTTCTTAAAAAAAAAAAGAACAAATAATAAAAAAAATTTGAGTGCTTGTCAGTCAACACTAATTTGTTTTTGTCTTCTTTTGATTTTTTTTTCAAAAAAGGGAAGGAGCGCCTGGTTTGCTTAAAGAGGATCATAGAACAAAGAATGAAAATTCAAATAAAGGAGCACCAAACAAAAATTTCAAAAATAGTGACTCAATCAGATCCCTAAAATTCTTCAATCAGATCAAAGCTTCACCTACCATATTTGAAAAACTCAACCTATAATTGTGTATAAATTCATAGAGAGGGGGCTTTTGAAAGGGGATTCTCTGATTACCACCTTCACCTTCTAAGCTAAAAAAAAAAAAAAAAAAGAAGAGAGAGTTGTTTATAGAGAAAAGGAAAAAAAAAAAAAAAAGGTAAGCTATGGTGAAACCTTAGTTCATCTTTCATGTTTTTAGACCCCTGTAACCCACACATATATCATCCTAAACTAATAGTCTTATTATTATTCTTTTCCAACTCAGCAACTTGCGGATCTCTACTTCCGTCTTCCATTGCGTTCCCCTCCATTTGCAAAAGAACCTTTCTCTCTCTCACAGTTATTCTCTCTTTCCCTTTTGTTACAAAACCCATCCCCTTGCTTTTCTTTTCTTAAGTCAAGTTCTTTTTTTTTTATTTGATTAATGTCCCATGTGGTCTAAAAGGAACAAAAAAAAAAAAAGAAAACCAAATCACTAACTTTAACTTTATGACTTTGAAAGACTCATGATATCCTTTTTAATCTTTTATTATTAATTTTTTCTTGTATTAATATTTCTCGTGGACCCTTGTTTGTTTGGATTATTACTTTAACGGGTCAAGGCCAAGCAACATTCTTTTCCTGTTGTTATTTACAGATTCTTTTGTTATTTTGTTATTTGTCTTTTATTTGATGTTAACAAGTTTGTGCTAGTAATTGGTTGTATTCACTAAAAGTCCAACATTAATTTTTTTTTTTAATATTTGTATAAAAAGCCAATGCTGAATAATTTCTTAATTAATTTTGTGTTTATTTTGACTAAAAATTGTATTTGGTTTGTTTAAAAATAAATGCATAAATTATTGAAACTCATATTTTAAATTAACTTAACCGCAACGGTCTACTAATTATGTGTTCAAGGACATTTTAGCTGTAATAGCTTGATATTGTAAAATTTTTTTAAAAAAAAAAAATGATCAACTCACACTTGGTTTCAGCCCTAACAAGAAAATGAAAACCCTTAATTTCAACTTCTAGTGGTCTTTGAGAATGTACTAAATGTAGGATTCCTTTAATTTTTTTATTTATTTACTATTTTTTTTCACATTATTGTTTCTTGGGATTATTTTTTGTTTGAATTATCATTTTTTAGCTCATAGGTTTGTGTTTTTTGAAGAAATAATTGGTCCATGTTTTTATATTTTTGGCTATACCTGCTTGGGGTTTAGGTTAAGGTATTTTTTCTTTTCTTTTCTTGAGTCCAATAGTATAAAGTCTTTTCCCTAAAAAAAAACTTGTTGGACTAAATTTTTGTAAAAAAAACAATATAAATAAATAAATAAAGATGTTTGGGCTGTGCTATTGAAGGTAAAAAAATTTTTTTTGAAAATTATTCTTTTCTCTTTTGATGAAAAAATTTATTTTGTAATTGATCAACAATTCTTTCTTTTGAGAATAAAGTTAGTTTAGTTGCAACAGCTTATTGATTTTATATTTTAAGAATATCTTAGCTATGATAGCTTGATATTCTAAAAATTCTTTTCAAAAATCAAATACATCAACCAATAAATATTTTCTACAGAACTACATAACTTTGAGTTCTCCATTACACTAGGAGATACGTAAGAGCAAGCATCTCTGTCAAGCCAAAATTAAATTTTGATAATTTTTGTTTTACTTGTAAATATTTGTTCTAATAAAATTATTTGTTAATTTATTTATTTTATAAGAAACATTTTATTTTTATATTTAATTTAAATTATTCATTTATACGGAAATATATTATTTGAATAACAAATGCTAATTTAGCCTCGACGGCTCGCTAATTCAATATTTTGGACATCTAAATTGTGACAATTTAATATTCCAAAAAAAATTTCCTTTAAAGAAAGAATTTTTTATATTAAACAATGCCCAAAAAGCAAATCTTCTTTTTTCTTTTTCTTATTTGTAAATACTTATAATTTATAGGAAATATTTTATTTTAGTTTAAATCAGTCACTTATTTGTCAAATGTTTCATTTCAAATAAAGAAATTAATTTAGCTGTGACGGCTTGTTAACTCAGTATTTTGGACACCTGAGCTATGACAGTTTGGTACTCCAAATTTTCCTTATTTTAAGAAGGGTCTCTTTTTGTATTTTTTTCTTGTAATACAAATGGCAAGATAAATATTTTAAAAGGTTATTAATAATTAGCATAATCAATTAAGGTAACCATAGTAATACAGATGTATCATGGGTGCTGCAAAAATAAACCTTTTGCCCTCCCTGTGCATAATTGACTCCCGAACTCAAAATCTGGTTTCAAAGATCATTTCTTTTAAAACAAAAATGGTTTTTCCATGTTTTTACCAATTTAATAAAACTTGGTGGCAACTACATTTTCAATCAACTCTTTTTTGTTGTCCCCGTCGTGATCTCAGTTGGGATACTATTGCAGGAAGTGCTGTCTAAAATTCTCCGTCCCTTTACAATCCTATGCTACTCTTATTTATAGACAAGCTATGTACATACATGTTTGACACGTGTCCTATGTTTCTTACAACCATTATGTGCATGCACATTATGTCCCATGTTCGATGATTATTCCTACCAAATAGGGGTTTTTGAATAACCACCTTTCTTTCTGTCGACCATCCTTCCTAAAGATCTCTACCAGTTCGTTTTTGCCCATCTTACATCTAATGTTGTTGGTGGCAAGTGTTTTTGCCTAACTTCTTCGATAGTTTTCCTCAATTAGGCTTCGACACTATATGTTTTGACATTCTTTTCCTATCAATCCTTACTTGCTTCGATTGGCTGTCTTGCTTTTGATATTGATCTCCATCACTGGACATTTCCTATGATATCCACAATTACTTTCTTACTCGACATTTGGAAGGTGTTAAGGAGTTCTACACTTGGTTCCTTCCCCGTGTTGTTTCTTTGAGATCACTCCCTTGAGGTCTTACCCATAGTTATCAGAACCGGACCGTTGATGGACTCGGTCAAGGCACTAGATTACCGGGTCACTAGTTTAACCAATAAGTCACTGGTTCAGCAGGATTTAATTAAATAAATACACAAAATTATATGGTTTAATGCAATTTAATATATGTAATATGATACATTAATGATTAACCAGGCACATGGCTCAATAGTAGCCATGCTCGCCCAACATATGTTAGTGTGCATGTCCTCGGTTCGAGTCCCATGGATGAAATTTTTTATTAGTATATTAAAAAATTATGCAGCTAAATATACTATATATATAACTAAAGACGTAATATATAATAAAGAGAACATTGTTGTGGTAGTGCTGCAACAGTTCTCTTCTTGTTCAGTCGGCTAGGCTTGGCATGGTTCAGAGGCAGCTCGGCCGATTTAACCTGAGTTTAACCAAATTTGACCGAGCCAATGACTTGGCCAATCCAATGTATGAACTAGAAAAATGACCAGTTCATTGATTTTCGATTCAAACCGGTAGGTCGGGTCCGGTTTTAATAACTATGGTCTTATCTTTGTCATTTTAGGTTGTCAAAATTATTCCTTAACAAATTCTAACTATGAATATCCAAAATTACAAATACTAATAATACAAAATAATCCAAATTAAAAATGAAAAAATATACATAATGCAAATCCAAAAAAAAAAAAACGTAAAAATATAGGTATGCTAAGGTTTTCTTGATATATATTTATATAGATAGGGAATTGGAAAATCTTCCTTATTCCATTTAATAAATGGAGGCTATGCTCCCACTCCTCCTGTGGGGACTAAACTTATCCCCATCCTTATTGCAGGTAATTCTCTCAGATATCTGCTTTAGCTGTTTTTTTTTTTTTTTTTTGTCATCCCTTGTTTGATGCAATGAACTTTCTTTTCATTGAATTATAATTGATAAATCATGTATCAAATCAAGATTGATTGAAATAGTATATATGTATTCAGTATATATTGACATAATGTATTCGCAAAGGTCTAATAAAAATTACAACAATTATAGATGTGCAACAGCCCCTTAAACCAATGAGAACATTACCTTTAAACATTGTTGATGATTATGCATTTCTGGGAACAATAGCTAGCTCATAAAGATACCTTTGCTGAGCAGAAGGACCAAAAACCTACAGCAGAATATTAATCAAATATATCATGAATAAATTTCACATCCAAAAAAAAAACAGCCTCGTCTATACAAAATTATTACAAACAGGTCAAGGGTCTAAAACATTTTAGCAAATATCTCAAGCACATTCACTGCATATCCACATATGTGCCAATTTTCTTTCAACAATTTTTTTTTATTAAAATAATAAGGGACTCCACAATGATCTCAGACTCAATGAAGATTCTACAAAACCAAAAAGACGAAAATTGAGAAAAGCAAGAAAAAGGAAGCAGCGAAGCAATCTCCAAATCCCGCTCAAACAACTAGATACTTTGCTCTTTAACCAAGAAAGAAAAAAGAAAAAAAAAAAAGTTAGATACTTCCCGTCGAGACGGAACATGAGCAACTGACACGTGAAATTCTGAACTTACATAGGAATTTATTTGATACATGTTTTGCTGTTGTTGTGCTCTGGTGAGCTCTAATCTTTGTTATCTTTCTTCCTTCCTCCTCTGTTTGGGTTGAGCCAATATTATCAGTAAAAATAGTATATAGGAATTAGGTTTGACTTTTGTTTACCTTATTCTTAAGTAGCATATTCTCAGATTCATAATGAATTTTATATGCAACAATATATTATTCATTAAAAATATAATTTTAAATTAAAATTATATAAATATTATAAAAGCCATCGTTAAATCATACTATGTGTATAATTCATCATAAACTTAAATCTATATTAACATTTTTCTATTATTACGTCTATTTTCTCCGTCTTTGAATACAAGTCATGTTTCAAGATAGAATTAACGTTCACCTCGAATTATTCAATCGTTTGGGGTGAAAAGAAAATAATGGAAACATGTGCATCTATCATTTTATCACTATTTTTTTGACCGACTAAAAATTATTAAAAAAAAGAAAAGAAGAATGACTTTTGTTGTAGAATAAAAGTGCAATCGACAAAGCAATAATGCTCGTATAAGTTACTGTACACTTTAACTAATAATAATGCGACAACAATATGTGGAAACATCATTCAAATCTGCACGTTACTTAGCTCTGAAACTCACATGCAATACAAGAATATTCAGAACTCGTTTGAACTATGCCTACCTAGCATACACATGCATCTGCTAGCTCCCCTTTATTTATCTTTTTTGTCCATTTCAGATTTTCAACTTCACAACTAAAAATAACCCAAAATCACTTCACAATAACTACTACATGAGAGGACAATCAAAGCTAAAATTACCACACTTTGGTTTCCAGTAAATCACTCATTATGTCTTTCAACATTCACTCTTAAATTGTTTGATAAGACCAAATATTAATCTATCTTACTCCCCACTTCTTTCACTTTACAAACATTTGAGTTTTTTGAGCCACCCATCAGCAAGTCTTCAAGGGGTTTCCACACAAACAGTCGTTGTCACTAAACGACGCCGCATCGAGGTGATCAAATGGAGACCCAATTGGGATGGTTCCACATAGATGGTTGTGGCTCACGTCCAAGTGTCCGACGAACCTGACCGAAGACAACGAACCCGGTATCTTACCCGTCAAGTTATTAAACGACAAATCAAGTGCCATAAAATAGGACTTTACCCCAAAAACATCGGGTATAGTGCCCTCAAACCCGTTTCGACTCAGATTCAAAATCCCCATACCCGAATTCCCTAGCACACTCGAAGGTATTGGACCCGACATGCAGTTACCATCCAATTTCAAAGTCGAAAGAACCCTCATTTTTCCAAGCTCCACTGGAATCGAACCGGTGATCCGGTTCATCGACAAATCCAAATCCGCGAGCCGGTTCATTCTCGAAATGGACTTCGGAATCGAACCGGCGAGTTGGTTCCGACTCAGCAATGCCCGACTCAGCATTCCAAGTTTCCCGAAATCGGAGGGCAACTCGCCGGAGATTCGGTTGTTGCTGAGGTCGAGGTGCATGAGTCCGGCGAGGTTGACGATCGTCGCCGGAGTCTCGCCGGAGATTAAATTATCGGCGAGGCTCAACACGGTAAGTCCGCGGAGCTTCCCGATTTCGGCCGGAATCTCGCCGGAGATCTGGTTTCCAGCGAAGTCGAGGATTCGGAGCGAGGAGAGGGAGACAATGCAGGAGGGGATCTCACCGGAGATGGCCTTCCAGTCGGCGACGATGAGGGTGGAGAGGCCGGCGAGGGAGCAAATCTCCGGCGAGATTTTTCCGGTCATGTAGCCGGAGCGGCCAAGCTTCTGGAAGATCGGGTCTTGGGACTCACCGCGGAGGTTCAGGTCGGTGACTTGGCGGGTAGTTGGGTTACAGTTGACACCGTACCAACCGTTGCAGCAGTCGGTGCCTGTCCATGTGCGGAAGATGCCGAGGTATGGCTCGGTCAGGGCAGCCTTGAAGGCCAGGAGTGCTGCCCGGTCTGACGGTGGGCAGGGTGTAACCGCGGAGATGAAGGAGAAGAGGAACAGAGTTGGGAACAGGAGCGAGGAAGCCATGTGTGTAATGCGTTGTGGTTTGAGCAATGCAATGCTATGGAACGTGAGTTTGTATGTATGGGTTATATATACACGTGGTTGGTGAGTCACATGCGCCAGATAGCGATAGTGATGATAGTCAGGCAGTGTGGTAACGGTGCCTTTTATTGCAGTTAGTTTAGTTGAGTGGTAGTGGTATGCACATGCCACATGCAAATGGTGGGGCTAACCTTGGGTTAATGATCTACAGTAGTATGTGAAAGGGAATGCTTTAATGAATCTTCAAATTTCAACTCGAAAATAAAATAATAATATCTTAGAAAAATAACTATTTACCATGCACTTTCGTAATCATGTTTACAGTGTCGACTGCGGTGCAATAAAAAACGAACATATGATTCATTATGAGATCGTGTCTAATTCCAATTTCAAAAACTTGCACAAATGTGTGAGTTATCGACATTTTATTTGTTGACAATGTAAATATATTTTTACACTATAAGTATATGATAATTAATTCCTTTAATTGATATGCATGACCAGTGTGAAAAAATTTACAGAGACATTCAATCGTATATTGGGTAAATATATTTGACTCAATTGCCTATCACCATAAAAGTCTTACAAATAGAAATAGAAGCATATGATTTGATTAAAGGCAATAAGGCTCTAGTAAAGTAGAATCACTAAGACGTAAAACAACTCTTCTTCCCAAGAATTAATGGATCTACGTATTCAAGACTCAACTTCGAGACCTTTGTCGATTAAATTAAAACAACCACTGGTCTGCTAGCTAATCTATGCGTTTGTCGGTACTACTCTTGTAATCTAATGACAATAAATATTTGATTAAATACCTAAATTAGTCCCTTAGAAATTTATTAGGGGATAAATTAATCTCTCAGAATTTGAAAGTAAAGTGAATAAATTGGTCTCTTCATATATTGTGTATGGAAAAATCAATTTATTCTTCTTTTTTAAAATATAAGGGACTAATTTGGAACTTTTAAATTTTAAAGGACTAAATTGAATATTTTGTCCAAGAGATATAACGTAGATTGGGGTTATTAAGAAGAATTTCAAGATGAATTGAGCTCCACAAGTGAATCTGAGCATCCACATAAAGTGAGCGGTCTAAACTAATAAATAACACACACACAGAGTATATGTTACGTTTCTAATTCGTAGTTCGTGTGATTTATGATCAGATATTTTTCTCACTCATTAATTCGTAGACTATTATGACCCATTACGATTAACCAGTAAATTAGTGGACCAACCTATTAATTTATTTATTTTTATTTTGATAAAATATTTAAATTGGTCTATCAGAAATGTATCAAGGGACAAATTAGTTTCTTAGTTTTTTTTTTAAACGAAGATAGTCATTTCATTTAATAAAAATGATATGAGGGGCTCCCAAGGACCACAACAAAATTCAATAGAGAAGGGAATTCCCAAAGACTAAAGCCATACAAAAGACCTAAAAAACTAACAAGATAAAATATCTAAGAAAAAGAAGAAGAAAGTCAATTATGTGTCTTATACTCCTCTGCCAACTGGCGGCTTGTATCTAAGATTGTGGCTGGGTCTTATTTCTTCCCTTCAAAGACAAACTCATTCCTTGCCAACCAAAACTCCCAAATAATGAAGGCTATTAGAGATGAAGCCATTTCTGACTCTCATAGTTCATAATAGTTGGCTGCTATGGAGGATGAATTGACCTCTATGCGAAAGAATGATTTTTGGGATTTGATGGAATTGTCCAAACGTTGCAAATCTGTTGGTTGTAAATGGGTCTTTAAAACCAAACGTGATGCTAGAGGAGAAATAGAGAGGTACAAATTTAGACTTGTTGCTAAAGGGTACAACTAAAGTGAAGGCATAGACTATAAAGAGACGTTTTCTCCTGTCTCTACCAAAGAATCTTTTTGTACTGTGATGGCTTTGGTTGCTCATTTCAATTTAGAGCTTTATTAGATGGATGTTAAGACAACATTCTTGAATGATAATTTATTTGAGAATGTCTATATGGACCAACGTGATGGTTTTGTTGAAAGTGACAAGGAGCACGTGGTTTGTAAATTGAAAAGATCCATTTATATGGTTTGAAGTAGGCTTCTAAATAGTGGTACTTAAAGTTTGATCATATTGTAAGCTCTCTTGGTTTAAAGGAAAATGCAGTTGATCAATGCATTTACCAGAAGAATAGTGGGAGAAAATTTGTTATTCTTGTTCTTTATGCTGATGACATCCTTTTGGCTAGTAATGATATGAGATTTCTGAATGACACTAAACAAATGCTCACAACCCACTTTGATATGAAAGACCTTAGTGATGCATCTTTTGTCTTGGGGATTGAGATTCACCTTGATAGATCTCATAGTATCCTTGGTTGGTCTCAATGAGGATATATTGATAGAATTCTAAGCCAGTTCAATATGCAATCTTGTAAGCCTCGTATTGCACCTATTCAAAAGGGTGAAAAGCTTTCTAATGCCCAATATCCTTAAATTAAAAGTGAAATAGCATATATGAAGAAAACTCCTTATTCTTTTGGTATAGGCAACCTCATGTATACTCAAGTGTATACATGTCCTGATATTGATTTTATTATTGGTGTACTTGGGAGGTACTTGAGTAAACCTGGTGTGGCATATTGGCAGGCTACAAAAACCTGTTTTGAGGTATCTAAAAGGTACCAAAGATCATATGATTACGTATAGGAGGTCAAATCATCTTGAAGTGACAAGTTATTCTGATTTTGATTATGGTGGTTGTCCAGATGATCATAAGTCCACATTATGTTATGTATTCATGTTAGCTAGAGGAGCTATATCTTAGAAGAGTGTCAAACAAACTCTTACAGCTACATCAACCATGGAAGCAAAGTATATAGCTTGTTATGAGGCTATGCGTCAAGCGATATGGTTGAAAAACTTTATTGTTGAGTTTGGTTTTGTAGAGAGTATCCTTAGCCCTCTGATTATATATTGTGATAACTCTGTTGTGGTAAGTTTCTCTCATAATAATAAGATCTCAAAGTGGACAAAGCGCTTTGAGACGAAGTTTATGTTTGTGAGGGAGAAGATCCAAGAGTTTAAAACTCATGTCAAGCATATCCCTACTAAGCTTATGATTGCCAATCCCTTAACCAAAGGCATAGCTATTAAAACTTTTGTTAATCATGTAACCACATAGGTGTAACAGGGTCTTTTGATGTCTTGGATTAGTGGGAGTTTAATGTTTATGTTTTGTTATGACCTCATATTTGTGATATTTGAGACATTGAATAACATTTTGAGACATTGTTCAAGTAATGGTTATTGTTGCTATCATTATTGTCATATATTTGTTCTGCTCAGTTAAATTATTTCAATTATTATTGTATATGGATATATATTGTGATGGCATATTGTGAAGATATTTTGGACTTCGTCTCAATCTTGTTGTGATGAGATTTGTTGAATCTTATATGGTATCTTGGGCGGATGCTTGGGCCATTTTGTTGGGAAATTGCATCTCGTTCACACTTTGGCATGCCGTTCTGTTCCCATTTATTCATATTCCACTTCTATTGCTAGATCACTGAAATATAGGTATCTTACAATGTATGATATCACTACTCCTTCAAGTATGAGTTTCGGCATTGTTGATATGCTTATAATTTCATTTTGGACCTTTTGGTGGTTAATGTTGGTTTATTTTGGCATCTTGTGGCCACATATTGTTGATTAATTTGGAATAATATGATGTTTTGATTTATATTATCCAAGTGCGAGAATTTTGGATATTTTATGTGTGTAGACTAGCATAAATCATATTTTGTTATAGTTCTAATTTGATTTTAGACTAATTGGATGCCAAAATATTGTACCACATTGTTTCGCCCATTTTATGATTAATTTTTTTGTTATTGGGCTTAACTATGTTAATTTTTATTGACAATGGATATGCTTTGGTTATTGTAAATGGAGTGAGTCATAATGAGTAGGTTTTGCTCATTTTGTTACTGACCAGAGAGGCCACTACTCCTAACCAATTCAATGTGGGTATTGCCCTATTGAGACAGAAAACGTATTGGGATTGCAATGGTGATGAGAGGATTATTCTCTTTTCTTCTTGGTTTCTCTCATAGGTAAAAGCAAACAAACAGCCATGAACTTATTAACCTCTCTACTGTTCCAAGTAATTCTAATATATAATCTCAATTATAATATTTGTTTATCAAATTTCATATTAAGAATTAGATCAATGATAAATAATAGAAATTTTAGAATATTTGCTATTTATAAATTAAAATTTCTACAATAAGTAGTGGTCAGACACTCCTAGTAATGAATAATCAGTGAGTTTAAACTCATAACCATATTTTTTTATCATTATAAATATCTTCCTAGCATCATACTCACTTTTTTTTCTGAAATTTGAAAGTGATTTATGCCATGTCCAGACTTTTCATCATTTATGTCAATTTTAGAAAATTATTATTATTGGAGTTATCTTGAAAATTATATTGTGGAAACCTTGAGACCGTTATTGATATGCATGTATGTTAGGAAACACATGTTTTAACTTTCCAAGAAAAGATTTTTTCGGGAGTATTGAGTTGAACTTGATTTACTAGAATTGCAGAACTTGTCTTGTGAATTTGATGAAAATATCATGCTTTTAGATTTTTCTGATTAAAATTTTAGAATCCTAGTTACATGTTATTAAAAGTGTTGAACTAAGTATGATTCATAACAGTAACTAGACACATACTTTGTGATTTGTGAAATCATCATGTCTAATAGCTGGTGATTCCTTGCACTTGATTTTAAAACTCTAGTTATGTTTGGTGGTCAAATTATTAGAATCATTAAGGATATGTTTAGTGTATATTTTTCATGATTTTATTTTTATAAATTATATATTAAATTATAAAAGTAATTATAGAATAAATAATAAATTTGATTTCTATGCATTGATATCATATTGTTTAGTACCTACAACATATAAAATAAACTTATCTATCATAATCATTTTTATATATTAAAATTGTAGATAATTTTAAAATTTATAATTAAATAATTATTTTAATTGAAAATTTAATAATAAATATTTCAAATAAAATACATAAATTTATAAAATTTAATATATGAGTTTATAATGCATGATAAATAATATAAAATTTCATAGAATATATAATTATATATAATAAAAATGAAATTTTTTAAATAAGTATAACAAATTAATATTTATTTTTTAACTTTTTAATTTTTTTTGTAAATGATTCATAAATTATATTTTATATGTTCATTACACGTATTATGAATAAAAAATGTAGAAGTTAAAAATATTATAAGAACAAGAGAATAGCATATATTATTTTCACATTTGATGTTAAATGAAAATAAAATGTTATTATAAAAATAAAATTATACAAAAATAAGAATTTAATTTTAATGCATTGATAATGTAAAAGCTTTTTTATATTGTTATTCAATTAATCGTTCCATTTAAATAACTTTTTAAATAGTGAATATAGAAATAAATCACTCTGACTATGTGACAATATATATATATATATATATATATACTTGAATAATTTTAGAACTCATTTATACTATTAGTACATCAAAATTAAATTATAAAATAATAATTGTAAACAAATCAATTAAAAGAAATTTTTTTTAAAAATCAAATCATATTAGGTAACTATCCACTATGATAACTACCCAGCATGGTTTGACAATTTTTTGAATTTTTATTAGTTGGTAGTGTAAAATCAATTTTATATTACAAACTAATAAAAATTCAAAATAATATCAAAATATGTTAAATAACTAACTATTAACTATGATAATTAAATTATTAATTTATAATAATTATTTTTAATATTTTGAATCTCATTAATATAATTATATTTTTATTAATATTATTTATTACTAATACTATTTATCATGTATTATTTATTTTTAAAAAATAATTAATATTTATTTATATATTTAATATCATTATAAATATTTCTTTAATTTTTATATTTTATTTATTTAAAATTCTTTAAAAAAATTATTTTTAACTTTTAAAATTATTTTTAATATTATGTATGAACTTAGTTTCTATGATTTGATAGTATAAAATAGTTTTAACTGTGAACTGATAAAAATTCAAGAAAGTGTCATATTCATTAAAAAAATTTCTACTAATATTTTATTTTATGCTATCAATATAGAAATTAAACTTATCACTTATTTTATAATTATTTTTATTATTTAGTATACAATTTATAAAAAAAATGAAAGACAATGCACCAAACACAACCTTAGTGAAATAGGGTGGAGTATCATTTCTTGATACCTCAAGGGTAGTAAGTATATTTTACCCTAAAATTAACAATCAATTATTAAAAATTTATTCATCTCATTTAAAATTAAAATTAAATAAAATGCTAAAAAAATAGCAACTATGTCAAAGTGGCCTTTGTGTGACTATAACAGCATATAGATTTGTTTGTGCATATGAGCACGGGCAAAAAAAAAAAATTATGAGGGAAGTAAAATAATTGAGGAGTATGTTAATATTTATATTAAATAGTTCTTATTCCTCGGAATATTTTATTCCTGCCTTTCATGGTCGGTAAAAAATTTCACTGAAACAAGGGTATATTCCATTTCCATGAATAATTTCACAAAACTTATACTAAACATAGAAATAAATCATTCCTAAGATATTATTTTTGGGAATATAGTATTATAACATGAAACAAATGGCCTCTAAAGGTCTTTTAGTTTTGTTATTTTTTTTATAACTTCCTTTACATTGTGAATATTTTAAGAAGGAATTTGACTTCTTTAAACTGAGGGAGTTGATAAAAGGTAAGAATGAAGGCTTAATTATTATTGGATCTATAATATTTATTACGTGTAAATTTCACTAAATAATTTTAGAATATTTAATTCCTTTTTTTTGTATTTTATCAACTTAATCATTTTAGATCACTCAAATCCGAACTAAGAAATTTTAATATGCATCGTACACTTTGTCCACTGCAGAATCAATACATGCCGGACTTTAGTGTACAGTGTCTCTATGATTTGTTTGTAGACCTTTATTGTGTCAATAATGATTATCACGCTTGATGTCCAAAATTTTAGGATGATTAAAGGGCTTTTTCCTGCGCCGAAAACCCTTGTAATCAGCTTGGGGTCATGAACTTCTTATTACAAGGCTCACAAAGGTAGCAGTAGTTCTTTATTCGATGTTTACTAATTTAGATTTATTGTTCTCATTTTTATAACAAATTAAGGGATTTCTTTAGTATTGTTATAAAATTTAAAGATATTTATACATTTTAATTATTTGTAATTAAGATTGAGTTATAAGTTTCACTAATCAAAGTTTTTCAAATCTATTAAATTAAAGATCACATTATAACAATTGATTACATAAGGAGTACCGGTATCTCATAAGTATAGAAGAAAAAAAAACCTAAATTAAATTAAATTATTCTTCTTTTTTACACAAACATAATTAAAAATGATCAAATATCAAATTATCGAATATTTATATAAATAAATTGTATTGTTTATTCTTTGTAACGTGCATGTAATAATTTTTTTTGAAGTGACGTGTATGTAATAAATTTACAAATATTCATGATAAAGTTAATAATTACTAATATCTTTATGATTACTTTAAGTAAAACTTCCGTTACGTGCTAGTATTGAAGTCTTCACGGCCTATCATGAGGGACGAAATTTCTCCCAACTCTGCTAAAACTATGATGAACAAGATATTTGCAAGATTAAGGTTATCATTGGGCTTAGCTTTAGGGAAGGAAGAAAAAAGTAATTGAAATAATTTTTGTACACTTTAATCTTTATAGACATCCAACACTTTCTTTTAATTTTAGGCAAAATTATGCTTACTCCGTTAAATTATAGGCTGTATGCACTCTAGATCCTAAACTTTAAACATATACAGTTTAACCCTAATCTTTTTTGAAAGTCCTAATTAACTATTCCATTAAAATTTCCATCAATTGCTAATAAAAGATTCACAAATTTAAGAAAAATTGCATTGTCAGGTTGCATATTTAGAAAAATTCATGGGTCAATTTGCATATTTTTTAAAATTCAAGGGTATAACACACATTTTTTTTGGTTAAAATGCACATATATGGAAATTTAAAAGGTTGATTTGCATAATTTTAAAGTTTAGGAGCTAAAGTGCATATGACTTGTAATTCATGAAGATAAAATTTAATTTTTCCTATTTTTATTCTTTCACGTGTCTTTTCATCTTTTTCTCTTTCTTTTTATAAATGTTTTTTCTTTTCTCTAGGAGTGTCGGGATGTACAGGGAGCAAACCCTTCGAATATTATACCTTGGTAAACTAAACAATTAGTTGGATAGGCAAGTGAGGCAGTAGCCCAAGTGGTTGCATTCTTAGCTGCACCAGCATTGTGAGGGATCGCGAAACACAATTAATTGGAAACAGATACACCATCATAACGATTCATACAATTTATACTCCAAAACGATTCGTGCTCTACCATGTTAGTATATAATTTATAAAATTAATTTTGATACAATATTATAACTAATTATACACATTAAAAAAAAAACTAAGGATACACCTATACTTTTAACAATAACAATATTATAATACATAATTAAATGTTATAACTTCTGTCTTGTATTTAATGGTCAATTTCACAGTACAAACATACATATTCATGTAATTAAATGGTAAGATCACTCTCATGTAAATTATTATTTTTGCAAGTGAAATTTTTCTGAGGAAAAGGGAGATAGAATCAGTATTGGTAGAGAAAGAAAAGGTTGAGAATAGAAAGAGTCTCATAGGCAGAGGCTTACTTGGAGCTCTCACTTCAAAGGGATTAGTTACTACTGTTGGCGGTGGATACTTTGAGAAACCAAAAAAGAAAAAAGAAAGGCTTGAGAATATTTTCCTTTCCATATTTTTATTAGCTCATATATATACAAAAAAAATAAATGATTCCTGTGAGTATAGCAAGTGCAATTTCTTATTTAATAAAAAATGAGGAAAACATTTCAATTTAAAAGAAAAAAAGTTAGCACACATTTTAAATTTAGGTTTTCTTGTTTTTTTGTTTTGGAATCATGTCAAAGCAATGAACGTCTAAACCAATTGGAGGTATTCAAGGAGAGAATCCCAAAAAGTGGTGTCATCAGACCACTCTCAACTAAATAAATTTGGACCTGAATTCACAAAGCCCATTAGCTAACAATTTAGATCCAATAGGTAAGCTCCATGTCTGCTCTAATTGTGAAAATGGGAAAAGACCAATTTATCTCCTGGCCTTGCCTATAAATAGTGAGTGATGTTATGCATGTAAGGAAACTCATTTTAGAGAGAAACTTCTTGATTCTATACAGAAGTTAGAGATAAAATGCCTATTTTAACCAAAAAGGGTGAATCTTCAAAAAAAAAAAAAGGAAGAAGAAGAAGAAGAAAAGAGGAAATTTGGTTATTGTTCTTATCTTGTTCATATTATTTTATATTGTTTATTTGATCTTGGTTGGTTTGTTTCTTTGTCTCCTTGGTGTTTAAGAAACCTATCCCAAAACATTTGCTGACTCCATTGGGGAGATGAGGAAGTAACCAGCCATGATGGAAGTCACCCCAAGCAAGTAGAAAGGGAGTAATATGAATGACAACGAGAGTTAAAGAGGAGATGCCTGAGATGGACACGCTAGATAAGGTAAGAGTGAATGGTGAGTCGACTAGGAACAATACCAAAGTGTTGGTGGAGGTGTGGAACACGCTTTTTAAGACCTTGGAAAAGAATTATAAACAAGACCAAGACAAAGATAGAAAATAAAGGTACAAACAAGGAGACAACATATGGAAACCTAAGAACAAGATGAGAAGTGGGTGACTTAGGAAAAAGTAATGAGATTACTGGAGGAATATAGGGGCAAGCAACTTGCCACCTTCTACTTGGCCCTTTTACCCTGTGGAGGTAGCTCACACACCACATCCTAGGTTTAATAGGAGCTCGAGTGCAAGTGAACATCTAATGTCATTTGTAGATGACCTTGGTGTTCACAAAGAGAAAAGAAAGAATAGGCTGAAGGAGTTCATTAAGTCGATTATAGGTCAAGCCTTCACATGGTATGCCAAGTTACGACCTGGAACAATACACAAGTAAGAAGAGTTGGCGACAAAATTTTGCAAAAAGTTCTTGGATGAAGAAGGCATGATCCACATCATGGACTTGGGCTGAGTGAAACAAAAAAGCAATAAGGGTCTAATTGCTTTCATCAAACACTATAGGGACAAGGTACTTCAAATGTAAGGCGATGCTACCCAAGGCGGATCTTGTCTATGGATGCATTGAAAATATCAAAGGAGAGTCCTAACTATTCTTGAATATGGGAGGAATAACCATGTTCGCCAAGTTGTTGAAGCAAACTATGAATATTTCTGAATTATTGAGGAAGTGTAACGCCCCGATTTTCTGCTAGAGTGAAAATGACCGAAATGCCCCTGAGGTCATTTTCGGCCCAGAATTCGAGGAAAGCCGATCTGGCAGTACTCGAAGGGCAAACTCAATATTGGAAGGGGATTAGATGACCTGTGTACCTTTCCGGAATCGAAAATCTTGTTTTTCGAGTTTTCGGGTCAAAATGACCAAAACGCCCCTGCGGTGTTTTACCTATTTGCAAGTGCCGGATGAACCCGAAACTTCTCTAGATGGTTTTAAAAGGCATTTTTATGTATTCTACGACCTCAGTTTTAATTATGGAGGTCCCGGGCAAAATTAGTGCAAAATTACGATTTTACCCCTAGTTTCGTGTTTTTACGCTTAATCGCGTGATTAAGCAAACCTAAGCAATATTAGGCTCTAATCGAAGATTAATTAATTTCTATAATTAATCTTGGGTCAAAATAATTTATTAAAGTTGATTAGAACCTAAAAGTGCTTAATTACAACTTAAAATCTTATTTTAAATTCAAGATTTCTAGTCATGGAATCTTGAATAGTGTTTTCTCTCTCCAATTCCTTAAATTATGGAATTTTGTCTACATTGTTTTATTCATAAAATGAATTTAAAATCTCCTAAATATGTATGAGTACTCCTTAATCATGTCATAAAGGTTCCTAATCACATTCTTAGTCACCTAAACTTATGCTTAATGACTCCTAACCTTACACCTAAGCTAATACACCCCTAAACACATCACTAACACACTATTACATGACCAAAACTCCCTCCTCCCTTGCTGCATCAGACCTGCACGAAATTCATCATCCATTTTATCACAATTTAATTTTATTTCACACTCCAAAGACTATGGTTGAAGCCATGTCATCAAAGTGCAATTCTCTCACCTCATGTTCCATGAGGATTCATTCTCCTCCACACATGCCTCACCTCATGTTCCATGAGGATTCATTCTCCTCCACTCATTCACTCTTATTCTTCTCTATAAATACCATGCCTAGATGAACCTTTGCTACACTTTGTTCATTTGCTAAGTTTAGTTTTTAGTTTTTCTCTAAGTTCTTCCTTTTTCTCTCAAATCTCAAGAGCATTCTTCTTCTTCATCTTCTTCTTTTTCCTTTTGAAACATCATCACACAACCTTGAAACACCACCCCACCACCTTGGATCATCATACAAACACCTAAACTTCCATTCTCAAACACAAGCTCACCAAGAACACATTTCCTTCCTTTTTCTTTCATCAAGGCCGAATCATCATCACCATCCTAGGAGGTGTTGCTCGGATCATTTTCATCTTCAAGTCCAAGCTTATTGTCTTCACTCTAGGTAGGAGTGTTTTCTAAACTTTGTCTTCTTGAAAATGAGTTCTTTCTAGCTTTCTCTTGGGTTTTCTTTTGAAACTTTCTTTGGTTTCCCTTTCTTGTATTTTCGGCCTCTTGGCCTTGATGAGTACATGATAGCTCAATGATGAGGACTCCTAGATAATGACTATGTGTTCATCTCAAAGGAAACTCTAGAGCTTGAGGTTTTATTTTCTTTGAGTTCCAACTTTATTTTCTAACTCAAAAATGATTTTTACTCAAGAATACCTTTACTTTTCTTGCTATTATGATTTCGGTTTCTTTGTTCCTTTCTTTAACATTTAGTTACCATTTTCCTTTTTGATCTTTGAAGTTTTATTTGTTCAAAAAGTTTTGCTTTCTTTGAGCTTGATGATGATGTTCAAGAACCTCATAATTCCTTTGAGAACTTGGTTCAAGAACTCTAAAGCTCTCTTTGTAATGAGATATGTGTTGGGTTATTATGTTGTTAAAGTCTTGGATGAGCTTTAGATCACCTTAAAATGAACCTTGCATCATGTTTATTTTATGCTTTGCACATCATGTTTACTTTCTTTGCTATCACTAAGTACCAAGGTAATAAAGGAACTTGCATTATCATGTTTATATTTCAAGTTCTCACCTAAATATCAAAGATAATAATATAATGCATACCATATTTATTTTATGCTTTGCACATCATGTTTACTTTCTTTGTTATCACTAAGTACCAAGGTAATAAAGGAGCTTGCATTATCATGTTTATATTTCAAGCTATGCATTATCATGTTTATGTTTCAAGTTCTCACCTAAATATCAAAGATAATAATATAATGCATCACATATTTATTTTATGCTCTCACTTTACTTTCTAGCAAAAACTAAAACAAGTGCATGAGTATGTTTATTTTTATGTCATCACTTTAATGAACCTAGAGCTGAAAGACTTGCCCATTGTTGTCTCAACAAAGGTCTAAAAATATTTATTGCTTTTGGTCCCTATTTCGGCCCTAAGAGGCTTTGGTGTTTCCAAGTATTGAAAACTATGTTTTATAATTTTTCTAAGCTTATGTAAGTATAAGAAATATGTAGAACTAAGTTTTATGAATTTAGGACCTCTTGAGATAAAAATGATTTAGCTATTACCCTCTTAAGTATTTTTATGATTTTAGGTGATAAAAGTGTCCATAAATGAGTTTTGAAAGTTGAAAAAGGTTCCAAGAGAAACTAGTATTGTATGTGCTTTAGAAATTGTGTTTCATGTCTTTTATGGAGATGTTTGTTTCGGTTCTGCCTTGCTATGTTTGGCCACTATATGAGCTGTGTTAATAATGATAAGATGCTTATGTTTGAGTAAAAATAATGTTAAGACTCATATGTGAAAGATAGGATAAGTTAGGAACTAGAAAAGAATTAATTTGAGAGTTTTAGATCCCTTAATGATGGAATTTTCTGGATTCTGTCCAGCAAGGTTTAGAAATGATAATCATGGTTCTAAATTATTTTAAATGTGTAGGAATGACTCATAATTGGTTTAGGGCTTAATCTTGATGCTTTAGGAACAAACTGGACTTAGAAAGAGTCATTGTTGTGACTCCTAGGTACCCGTAAAGTTGGGATTTTAAATTCTGCATCCTTGAGGTCTAGAGATGTTCTTGACCATAGTGTGAGGTGAGAAATACTTAGTTATAACCTCATAGGTTCCCAAGAGATTAGGTTTTGATGATTTATAACTTAGATTGTGAGTTAAGGACCTTAAGGGTCGATGCATAAGATATTAAGAAGTCTTGAGTTTTTATGATGCTTAATTTTATGCAAGTATGATATATGATACATGAGCTTTATCTATGTGAGTATGATGTGTTTAAAATATATGCTATGATGAGTTTGGAATATATGCTATAATCTATGTAAGAATGATGAGTTTGAAATATATGTTATGATCTTTATCTATGTGAGAATGATGTATTAGAAGAATATGCTTGATGATGCATGAACCCTAAAATGTTTTATTGATGATACGTGAGGAAATGATTATTGAAATGTTAAGTTATGTGATTAGCTTGTGGCATGAATTTTGGTTTGAAGGAAATTCAGTTTAACAACCGTTATGCTGCCGAATTTCTATCAAACCTAAAAGAGTTGAAAAATGTTTTAAAGTACCATATGAGTTGAAAACCCTGGGTGACATTGGTTCGGCCAAGCACCCCCAGGATATTTTTATGTGACAAGCATTGAGACGTACTTCTCCTGCTACGGTGAGGAGGAGGCAAATCCGTGAGGGTATGTGCAGATGCAGCCTTACCAAAGCGGACAATTCGCTGTGCACTCGAGGCCAAAGAGAACGTTTCAAAGAATGAAATATGTTTATGTTACCCCCTCATTTTACCCCATATTAAATCTAGTGACGACTAGTTAGGATTGAGCTCATTCCTAGGCGATTAGGTGAGACGGAGATAGGAGGTTATGATAAAAATCGCCGGGGCGGTGTATCGGTTGGAAATAGGTGGATATGTTTTAAGAGGGTGGTTTTTGAGAAAAAGAACAAAAGAGATATGATGCTTTTAAGTCACATAAGCATGAGAAAAGTAAGAGTTGTAATATGCCCTTATGCCACTTGCATGAATCTAGATTGTTGTGATTTGTTGATTTATGTGCTCAAGTATTGCCATACATTCATGCTTAAACATGTTGCATTCATGACATCAAGATGCATACTAAAAGAAATGGACCTTGGATAAATAGTTTCATAAACCCTAATAATGAATCTCATATGCATGAACACCTTTTATAAATAAACCCAAGGTTCCTGAGGATGTGATCGATGTAACCCTAGAATAGGAGATTCCTACTGAGATTCTTTAGTAAGATTCTCACTCTTTTCTCTTCTTTTTCTCGCTTCCGTCACATCTTCAGAGACTGATGGTGACATTCGTGGTCTTCATTGACACATCCGTCCGAGAGGCGCCTAACGAGGAGCTCACGCCAGCCTACACGTATGCCCATTCCTCGCCGCCATGCGTTCTTGGATCGATTACACTCCATTTCCCCGGTTCTAGTAGCAGATGTTTTAGAGGAGGCTTAGTGCACACACTCACATGTAGACTGGATAAACCTGCTTTTGTTTTGAGGTTATTCACTATAGGTGCACTCGGGTAGTGATGGTTTACTTTATGTTACTTTACGTTTCTCTGTTTCTATTGTACTTCCTTTCTGCTGTATTACAAGCTCTGCCCGTCCCAATGAGGGTATGACTACTTATGTATTCTAAGTTATGTTATTAATGAAACGTTTCTCTTGTTGTGATAATTTATGCTCAGCTGTTATATGTTTCCATTTCTGTGTTTCTCTATGAGTGTTAAGCGTGCTTTATATTCCTATTATTCGATTAGACTAAGAACGTGGCTCTCACTTTGTTGTGTGTTTTAAAAAAAAAAATTTACTTGTAATTTTCCTTTAGTATTTTAAGAAAAGGATGAGACTATGAAGTAATAGCCTAATGTTTAACCTAATGTGTTCTAGAAAGTTGGGTTAAAAATTAGGGTGTTACAACTAGCAAGTGTGTAAAATGGAACTAAGTGCTCATAAGACAAGTATTTATAGAATTTTGAAACATGAAGGAGTGAATGAGGAAAGGCTGGACGTGCACTTCATGGTCCATGGGAAGAGAAAATATCTCTTTGATGTGGTCATTTAAAGCATGGTTGTAAGCATAGTGAGGTATGGCTCAAAGAATGGTTCAAGGTATGGTCTAAGTATGGTGCAAGCATGGCCTTTGAGTGTGATGAAAAATTAACATGTGGAGACTATGGAGGAGGAGTGGTCGGTCACTATTAGGCCATAGGGGAGGAATTTGTTCATCTAATTGTGGTTTAGTGATGTGTTTAGGCGTTTCTTTAATTAAGCTTTTGGTTAGAGATTTGTAAGAAAGTGCTTAGGTAAGGTAATTATGTAATTAGGAATATTGAGACATGATTAGGAGTGGTCTTGCTTCATTAGCAAAATAAAAACTCATTTTATGATATGATTATGCACAAACACAATTCCTTAATTTAAGAAATTGGAGAGAGAAAATACTATTCAAGATTCTATGACATGGAATCTTGATTTATAAAAAGAGATTTAAGTTTAATTTAAGAAATTTTAGGTTCTAATTAACCTTAATAAATTATTTTGACTCTAGATTAATTATCGAAATTAATTAATCTTCGATTAGAGCCTAATATTGCTTAGGTTTGCTTAATCACATCATTAAGCTCAAAAACACTATTCTATGGACAAAATCGTAATTTTCTGGATTCTGTCCAGCAAGGTTTAGAAATGATAATCATGGTTCTAAATTATTTTAAATGTGTAGGAATGACTCATAATTGGTTTAGGGCTTAATCTTGATGCTTTAGGAACAAACTGGACTTAGAAAGAGTCATTGTTGTGACTCCTAGGTACCCGTAAAGTTGGGATTTTAAATTCTGCATCCTTGAGGTCTAGAGATGTTCTTGACCATAGTGTGAGGTGAGAAATACTTAGTTATAACCTCATAGGTTCCCAAGAGATTAGGTTTTGATGATTTATAACTTAGATTGTGAGTTAAGGACCTTAAGGGTCGATGCATAAGATATTAAGAAGTCTTGAGTTTTTATGATGCTTAATTTTATGCAAGTATGATATATGATACATGAGCTTTATCTATGTGAGTATGATGTGTTTAAAATATATGCTATGATGAGTTTGGAATATATGCTATAATCTATGTAAGAATGATGAGTTTGAAATATATGTTATGATGTTTATCTATGTGAGAATGATGTATTAGAAGAATATGCTTGATGATGCATGAACCCTAAAATGTTTTATTGATGATACGTGAGGAAATGATTATTGAGATGTTAAGTTGTGTGATTAGCTTGTGGCATGAATTTTGGTTTGAAGGAAATTCAGCTTAACAAATTATCTATGCCAATTTCTATCAAACCTAAAAGAGTTGAAAAATGTTTTAAAGTACCATATGAGTTGAAAACCCTGGGTGACACTGGTTCGGCCGAGCACCCCCAGGATATTTTTATGTGACAAGCATTGAGACGCATTTCTCTCGCTACGGTGAGGAGGAGGCAAATCCGTGAAGGTATGTGCAGATGCAGCCTTACCAAAGCGGACAATTCGCTGTGCACTCGAGGCCAGTAGAACTTTTCAAAGAATGAAATATGTTTATGTTACCCCCTCATTTTACCCCATATTAAATCTAGTGACGACTAGTTAGGATTGAGCTCATTCCTAGGCGATTAGGTGAGACGGAGATAGGAGGTTATGATAAAAATCGCGGGGGCGGTGTATCGGTTGGAAATAGGTGGATATGTTTTAAGAGGGTGGTTTTTGAGAAAAAGAACAAAAGAGATATGATGCTTTTAAGTCACATAAGTATGAGAAAAGTAAGAGTTGTAATATGCCCTTATGCCACTTGCATGAATCTAGATTGTTGTGATTTGTTGATTTATGTGCTCAAGTATTGCCATACATTCATGCTTAAACATGTTGCATTCATGACATCAAGATGCATACTAAAAAAAATGGACCTTGGATAAATAGTTTCATAAACCCTAATAATGAATCTCATATGCATGAACACCTTTTATAAATAAACCCAAGGTTCCTGAGGATGTGAACGATGTAACCCTAGAATAGGAGATTCCTACTGAGATTCTTTAGTAAGATTATCACTCTTTTCTCTTCTTTTTCTCGCTTCCGTCACATCTTCAGAGACTGATGGCGACATTCGTGGTCTTCATTGACACATCCGTTCAAGAGGCGCCCCTAACGAGGAGCTCACGCTCAGTCTACACGTATGCCCACTCCTGCCGCCTTGCGTTCTTGGATCAGTTACACTCCATTTCCCCGGGTTCTAGTAGCAGATGTTTTAGCGGAGGCTTAGTGCACACACTCACATGTAGACTGGAAAAACCTGCTTTTGTTTTGAGGTTATTCACTATAGGTGCACTCGGGTAGTGATGGTTTACTTTATGTTACTTTACGTTTCTCTGTTTCTATTGTACTTCCTTTCTGCTGTATTACAAGCTCTGCCCGTCCCAATGAGGGTATGACTACTTATGTATTCTAAGTTATGTTATTAATGAAACGTTTCTCTTGTTGTGATGATTTATGCTCAGCTGTTATATGTTTCCATTTCTGTGTTTCTCTATGAGTGTTAAGCGTGCTTTATATTCCTATTATTCGATTAGACTAAGAATGTGGCTCTCACTTTGTTGTGTGTTTTAAAAAAAAAAAAAAATTTACTCGTAATTTTCCTTTAGTATTTTAAGAAAAGGATGAGACTATGAAGTAATAGCCTAATGTTTAACCTAATGTGTTATAGAAAGTTGGGTTAAAAATTAGGGTGTTACAGGAAGCAAGGGAGGCATCTAAAGGAATAGAGCTAGTGTACATTGCGAAGGAATGAAGCAAGGATAGAAGAAAAAGCTATGAGTATCATTCGAGAAGGATAAACTAAGGAGTTAGATAAGGGTCCTAAAGAAAATATGAGGGTGAATTTAAAGAGAGCTATATTTATCGAATAGAGGAGTTGCCTCCAGTCCCATTGTCTAGGGACCAACTGAGTCCATTGGTAGACAAATGGATCAATGAAGGATTGCTAGGAACAAAGAGCCAAAAGAGATTCACAGATGAGGAAGAAATGAATCTTGAACTTTTGTTTTCTTCATAAGGCTAGAATTCATGGGCTAAGACAATGTCATAGAGTGAAGAAGAGATTCTACAAACAAGTGAAAGAGGGAAGAGTGGTGATGCCCAAAGAAGGAAGAGAAGAATGATTATGAAGAAGAGAAATGGGAAAAAGAGATCATGCAAAAAGGCTTATGCAAAAAGCACGAAAGCCTTCATCAAAACCAAAAGTGAAAGGGTTAGAAAAGGCACTCCTAGACATTGAAATGTTGAGGAGCATATTGACGGAGGCTGTCACCTACCTCTTCAAATTAGAAAATTATTTTAATGCTATGCCAAAAATGTAGTAAAGGGCAGAACCTAGGTGTCTCTCAAGGAGGCTTCAACAGTTAGTTGGAAAGTTGGGGGTTTTGAAGAGTGAAATTAAACTAATTAAAACTAATAGATACTAGCAATGAGATAATAGCAACAATAAAGAACGCCTAGTACAAGGTATTCCTTGGATTATAATTAATTATCATTGACCACATATTGAATCCATTAATGGCTATTAGTAATTAATTACTGGTAATTCTACTAGTGATCAATCAATCTTTAGAATCTGACCAATAAAAATAACCAATAAACGAGATCTTAATTTAATTAGAAATTATAATGATTTAAGGTATCAATTGCTATAGTCTAGCCACCAATCGAAAGGTTAATTTTATTGTTCTCCCTTAAACATAAACTAATAGATCTATCAATTTATGTCCAAAAGGTTTCCCCAAACAACAATCGCCAATTTGATTATTTCAATAAAAATTATAGCAATCACCACAATGATTATAAGAATAGAAATTGAAGAACAATGAGAAAATTAATGCATTCAATATAAACAAAGGGTCTCAAAAGTCATCCCAATCCATCTATAAATCCCTACACTAGTAAAGAGATCTACTCCTCTATCTTTGGAGAATTACAATCAATGAAATTGAAAGATTATCTAGAAATAATATCAACAATCGTTGTTATCATCCACTAGAATAAAACAATTCACCTATGGAATCCCAAAGAGAGAGAGTGTAGAGGAGAAGATGATAGAGAGAGAAAGGTAGAGAGAGAATAATAATAGCAAAAAATGTAGATCTAAAAGTGAATCAAAAGCTAGGATAAAAGTCTGTGTCATTCCTTAAATAATGCTCTCTAAAATGGGCCAAAATGGAGCTCAAAAACTGGTTAATTTGCTGTTAAAATGCCATCGCATTAGCGCTACGACGCTCAGTAGTGAGCTACACTAATAAAAGTTTTTCGGGTGCTGTTGAGCATTGCAGTACTAAACAGAACCAACGTCTTCATGCATTTGGTAAGTTTTTCCCCTTTAAACATCCGAATTTTGTAAAAATTTGTGGACTTGTATATATAATTGTATGTTGTGTGCTATTATAAATTTTGGCCCAAATTAAAATGATCTAATAAGATAAGTTAATGGACCCAAATCATCTCATTAAGTATAGGCTTATTGTGTGTAGATACTAGGTTTATCCAGTTACTAATTTTATGATGGACTGAATTAGAAACTAGGATTCATGGAGTTATAAAAGGTTATGGTCCCCAAGTTATACAAACGCATCATTTCCTGACATCCCATCATTAGAAAAAGGAGAGCCATCATCTCTGAAGGATGTGTATTAACTTGGAAGATCAATAACCATATGTCCAAACACCAATTAGTTCCCATGGATGTTCAGGTATGCTTCTGCAATAATCTTCCAATTTTCTTGATGATTTAACATGGATGATATTGGGATTATATAGAACTACATTTCTAACAAGTGGTATCAGAGTCCATGATTAAATCATTAAGAAATAATTGATTTCCCTTTTGTTGATCTTTGGATTTCAATTTAGGGTTAAAAGTAAAAGCTAAATAAATTTTGTTTGGCACATGCATTGTACCTTTGTTTGGCTTTTCTTTTGGCATGGTGATGGTTGAAGTAAAAGATTCAATTATTTGTTCATTTACAAATAAAGATTTGTCTTGTTGATGTTTGGAGTACTCTATTTATACAATTTTCTTTTTTGGAGTACATTATATATGGTTTTCTTGATTATTTCAATAGTATTGGAAAACCATATTATATTCTTGTAACATATGAGATTTGGAAACAATTCTACGAGTTTTGAAATAAATTGATTAAAGTAGCATGCTGGCAAAGTAGCCTCTCTTGTCTAAGTCAATTTATTTCAAAACATAACGATGATTGTGAGTATGTGGTTCCTACAAATATTGATTGGCCTAAAGGAAAATCAGTATTTGGCTGAATTACATGCACACTTGCGTTAATCAATATGTTGTGATTGTCATATTCCATATGAATGATAAATTGGTCCAAAGATAGGTTTATTGTTTAACAGGATTTATTATCAATATTTGATTACTATATAGATAATTCATGCAGACGCTCACCGGCTCAAAGGAAGGTCTATATCTAATAGAATTTTGTGTATAGTTGTGCTCATAAGTTTGTGATGGTAGACATGATTCATTATCAATACTCATGACTGCATTGAGAGTACTATTTACAATTGATATTTCGGTCCAAAGACTAAATATTAATTTTGTGCTAGGTATCTTGTAATGGGCCTTACCATTATTTGAGTTTATTTGAATTCATGTGAGTATATTGTTTTGTTCTGATTTTAATATTATATCTGCTTATGTTATATCTACCAACATTAGTCTATTCCTATATTAAATGAGACCAATTTTAAGGAATGCAAAGAGAACATAATGATTGTTATTGGCTACTTGGACCTAGACCATGCACTAAGAATTGAACAACCTACTACTTTGATGGATAAAAGTTCCAATAAGGACTATAAAAGAATGATTTTGAGAAAGAGGATTGTTCAAATTGTATGAGTCTTACAACTATAAAGTATAAAGTTTCAGAAACATTCAAGGGTGTTGTGTCCAAAAAGGTAACCATTGCCAAGGTATTTCTTGAGGAAATTGAAAAGCGCTTGGCCAAAAGCGACAAGGATAAAGCAAGTATGATTTTATCAAGCCTAATTTCAATGAAATATACAAGAAAAGGAAATATAAGAGAGTACATCATGGAGATGTCTCACCTTGCCTCCAAACAAAAAGCACTAAAGTTAGAGCTATCTGATGATTTGCTCGTGCATTTGGTTTTGATTTCTTTTCCCACACAATTTAGTCCATTTAAGGTCAGTTATAATTGCTAAAAGGACAAATGGTCTTTTAATGAGCTCATTTCTCACTGTGTGCAAGAAGAAGAAATATCGCAGCAAGAAAAGATTGAAAGTGCTCACTTGGCAAGTACCTCTAAGGACAAGAATATGAAAAGAAAGAAGGAAAAAGAAGCTACAAATGCTCCATCACAAAAAGAAACAGTAGCAGAAACAAAATGAGGAATTTTGCTGCAACTTCTGTAAGAGTACTGGACATATAAAGAATGATTGTGCCAAATATAATTTTTGGCTTGTATAAAAATATATACTTCTCATTTTTTTTGTTTTAAGGTTAATTTTTTACACAAATAAGTATGTATTAAAGAGAAACAAACTATCACAAAGAGATTTGGTATCAGCAGATCTTCAAATGCCTTTGAACTTTATATGGTCATCTGTGGATCATTCCATATGATTTGCTGGAATGATCAACAATTTTTTTGTTGTTCATAATCGATCTTTAAGTTATAGATACCTTTATCTCATTTATGAGAAGTTTGAATCACTTGATATGTTTAAGGTATTTAAAGATTATATTGAGGATTAAGGTAAAAGTGTTAAGGTTATCAAATCTTACCATGGTAGTTAGTGCTATGGTAGATATGACAGATTATGTGAACAATGTCCAAAATCATTTGCCAAATCCTTGGAGGAATATGGTGTCATCTTATAATATACCATGTTGAGCATTATTTTAGCATGAATAGTGTTGGCTAGAAATGAAACAAAATATTAGAATATATAGTAAGAAATATGATCAATTATACTATCCTACCAATATCACTCTGGAAAGAGACATTAATAGTTGTAGCCAATATCCTTAATAGAGTTCCAACAAAAGTAGTGACCAAAACTCCTTATGAATTATAGACTGGAAAAAATTTTAGTATAAAGAATTTATACATTTAAAGTTGTCCAAATGAGGCAAGGCCTTATAGTCCAATTAAAAAGAAACTGGACTCAGGAAATGGTTAGTGGCTATTTAGTTTGGATAGTTTGTATAGTCTCAGGGGTATAAGTTTTATGATCCTACAATTATATCAATATTTGATATATGAATGTTAGTTCTTTGAGAATATTGAGTTTGGGGGGAGACATAAGATTAGAAATAACGTTGAAAATCATCCCAACCAAGATCATTACATTATTTCAGAACAACAAACTCAATAACCTCAAGAACAAGTGATATTAAGGAGATCTACTAGAGAAAGGAGAAATGCAATTTCTGATGACTATATCATCTTTCTCCAAGAACATAAGGACAACAATGGACAAGCGAAAGATGATCCGGTCAACTTCTGTCAAGCTGTGGAAAGTGTTAATTCTCAAAAGTGGATTGATGCCATAAGTGAAGAAATTAAGTCAATGAAAGATAATAATATTTGGGAAGTCATCCCATTGCCTCAAAGTACGAAACCTATTTGTTGCAAACGGATATTTAAAACCAAAAGGGATTCGAAGGGTAATGTGGAAAAGTATAAAACATGTCTTGTTGCAAGAGGCTTCACTAAAGTGGAAGGCATTGATTATAAAGAGACTTTCTCTTTGGTTTCATTGAAAAACTCTTTTAGGACAATCATGGCATTAGTGGCGCATTTTGATTTAGAGCCAAACCATATGGATGTAAAGACTGTGTTCCTCGATAGTGACATTAATGAGACAATTTATATGGTGCAGCCAGAAAACTTTATGTCTGCAGATGAAGAGAATATGGTTTGCAAATTAAAGAAATCCATCTATGGGTTAAAGCAAGCTTCCTAGCAATGGTATTATACATTTCATCAGGTTAACAGTATTATGAATGTGGTTGATGATTGCATATACCACAAATTTAGTGGGAGTAAGCATATTTTCCTGGTTTTATATGTCGATGACATACTACTTGCCAGCAATGACATAGGTTTATTGCAAGAAACGAAGAAATTTCTATCAACAAACTTTGAAATGAAATATCTTAGGGAAACTTTTTTGTAATAGGGATTCAGACATGTCGAGATCATTCTCGAGGTATTCTTGGATTATCACAAAAGGGCTACATTGAAAAGATACTTGAAAGGTTTGGCATGCAGAATTGTAAACCAGGAGACACACTTGTTGCTAAGGGAGACAAGTTTAGTCTCAACCAATGCCCTAAGAATGATTTTGAAACTAAAGAAATGCAAAAGATTCCTTATGTCTCAGCAGTAGGAATTCTAATGTATGTCCAAGTTTGTACGTGTCTAGACATTGCATATATTATTAGGGTGCTAGGCAGATATTTAAGTAATCCAGGAATAGATCATTGGGTAGCAACCAAATGGATTTTGTATCATCTTCAAAGAATAAAATATCACATGTTCACATGTAGGAAGTCGAATAAGATAAGAGATCACTTGATATTCAGACTTTGACTTTTCCGGATTCAAAGGTAATTATAGATCCACTTTAAGCGAAAATTATATACTCATTGGAAAAGTAATATTTGAAAGAGTGCTAAGTAGACACTTGTTGCTTTTCTAGTAAAGTAATTGTGTTTAAAGCTCATTATGAGGCATCCAATCATGCAATATGGCTATAAAATTTTGTCATAAGGTTGCAAATTATAGATGAGATTGAAAGACCACTTAAGTTATTTTTTACAATATGTTAGTAGCCATATATATTAAGAGGAGAACAAAGTGATAAAAGTGTTTATAGAGCATGCTAGCATAAACTCTATGGTTGTGGATCCGCTTACTAAGGGACTGACACCCAAGGCCTTTCATGAGCATGTTGCTCATATGGGTATGATATCATTTTATATGATATGTTATGTCATGAAAGTGTGCATTTGGATACTCATACATTTTAGACAACCCTTAAGTTTATGGATATTTTCTGCAGAAATAAAGTATTTGGTTTTGTTTTTCACTTTGACTTATATTTGAAATAGGCATATTAGATCACATTACATGCAATTTCCATGCTACACATCCATACTTGATCTATATCATTTGGTTGTGTTGATATATGTGACCATGGATGGACTTAGTTATGATACATGTAACGAAAGTCGCCTTAATCCTATATTGACATAATTGATCGGTGAGATTGTTGGGAGATGTTTTGACCATGATAGCAAATTTAGTGCTCAAAAGTTACAATTTAATATACAATTTGTGTATATATACATACGTCTAAGTGGGAGATTGTAAAAATCTGTGGACTTGTATATATAATTGTATATTGTGTACTATTATAAAGTTGAACCCAAATTAAAGTGAGCTGATAAGATAAGTTAATAGGCTCAAATCATCGCATTAAGGGTGGGCTTATTATGTGTAGAAACGGGATTACCTAATTACTAATTTTATGATGGGGGAATTAGAAAATAGGGTTTGTGGCATTATAAAAGGCTTTGGTCTCCAAGTTATACGAATGCATCTTTTCCTAACATCCCATCATCAGAAAAGGGAAAGCCACTTTGAAAAATGAGTATTAACTTGGAAGATCAATAATCACATGTGTAAACACTAGTCAATTCCCACATATGTTCAGGTACACTTCCACAATAATCTTCCAATTTTCTTGATGATTTAACATGGATGATATAGGGATTATAAAGAACTATATTTCTAACAAATTTGTCCTTGGAACTAGAAATAGTGATTGTAGCCCTTTGAATAAGCTTTCTAATGCCACCAAAATCACCTCAATCAGACATCTGTAGCTCTAGATACTGTGAAACTTCTAACTAGAGGTCAAGTTGGACAGCATTAGAACATCAGCAACTTTTAATCTTGTAACTCGATTTTCATCATAATACTTTTAGGATTGGGTTTTGAGCTGAACATGAAAGTTTTAGAGAACTTTTTGAGTTTTCCAAATTATCTTTATTTATCTCAATCAGATCTCTTTACAGAGAGAGATACAGATTTTTCATTACAATGCATCTTGCAAATGTGCTCGAATGAGCTCAAGAACTCTTCTATTTTGCTTCCAAATTGATTGCAGCTACAAGCTCCATGCAAAGAGTTTGCAGCCTTATTCTTGACACTTTGCATTTGATCCAAAGATTTTGTGCACAAAACCATACTCAAATAGACAAGTCAAACGCAACAAGGTGTAATTACAAATTAGTCCCAAAATCAATGCAAAAGCCAATAATTCTATTAAAATCACACAATAAGGAATAAATCAAATCCTTATTAATTGCATCAATAACTCAGTAAAACTCATATAAAAAGCTAAGATTTGGTAGCAAGATAAGTGACATAAATGCCCCTTATCACATATTTATTAAGCCTGCTTCAAAGAAGAAAGTCAACCAATTAAATTTAGTTTATCATAAAATGCAATAAGAGAAAATGAATATATATTATTACTGAACGATGTATTTTAGATAATGATGACTTCTTTATATTACCAAAATTGTGCTAAGTGCCCTTTTCCTTAAGTGGATGAAATAGGTAAACACGAGACTAGCACCTACTCAAATTTGAGTATAGGCCCTTTTCTTAAGTGGCTAAAAGGGGTTAGAACAAGTTCAACAGCCAATCATTGAAATGGGAGTGAGATCCTTGCCTTAAGTGGCTCAAAGGGGCTAGAACAATATCAATGCCCACTCATCAAAATGGGAGTAGAAATCCTTAACTTAACTAGTTGAAAGGGGCTAGAACCAGATCAACACCCATTCATTGGAATGGGAGTGGAGGCTCTTTTCCTTAGTGATTGAAAGGGGCTAGTGATATACAAGGTTCTGAAAACCAGACTAGACATTGAACCAGTTAGGGCGAGGGTTCAAAGGTTTAGAAATTTAACCAGTTCAACTAGGGGTCCAACCAGAATATAACTGATATATAATAAAACATGTATTTATATAAATATATAAAAATACAAAATAAAATATATGTCATAGATAACTAAAAATTAAATTAGGCATCAACAAAACCCATAGAATATAACATAATTAATCTCTTAATCAAAATAAACATTATCTACATGGATCAAATCTCTCAAATTATTAATTCTCATACCAGAAAAGGAAAAGAATTAGGAAAAATGAGATTTTGGGCCTTTTTTAGAAAAAAAAAACCCAAAATGATGGCATTTTGCATTTTTTTTTATATAAAAAGAATGGTTTGGACTAGCTGGGATGGTTTGCCTGGTTTACTGGTTCTCGATTTGTTCAAAGTGGTTCTTGACTGGTTTTTTCCTGGCCGATTTTCAAGGACAACCCGGACCAGACAGCAGGCCGGTTCCCAATCTGATTTTCAGAATATTGGTAATATATCAACACCCACTCATTGAAATAGAAGTGGAGGTCTTTGCCTTAAGTAGCCGAGAAGGGCTAGTGGAGAGTAGTGTCCATTCACTAATGGAGTCCTTGTCTTAGTGGTTGAAGAAAACTAAAATGAATCAAGCACTCACTCATAGAAAAGAGGCAGAGACTCAAGCTTGTAGGTGATATAGGGCTAGGAAAAATGACATATACCCATTTACATTCATCAACAACTATGAAGATAACATATGCACGAACAAAATGTAACAAAAAGAAGCTATAAAGAACTAAGATGAAAGAAAAAGAATACGATCCTCACCACATTAACTCTGGTTACCTAGAAGGAGTAATAGAGTGATCTTTGCAAACCTGCTCTAAAGGAAGGGGCTCATGAACTTGCTCCAACCTCATCAATAATGAAACACTCCTTATGTATCCCCAAAGAGTGTTATGACAAAGATGACAACCGAAAATCTATTCCAAAAAGAATAAATTTAAAAAATGGAGCAGCCACTAATTTAATTATGGAAAAATTGGAAAATCCTTTTGATGTGCATAATCTAGTCTTTTGAAAAGATTTGAGTTCAAGAGTTCAATTACGATTAGGGAATGGTTAAAACTTAATTCCAATATACCTTTAATATATTCATACAAATACAATTACCCTAAAGCTCATTGTGCAAATTAATTTATAACTTTAAAAAATATTTATTTTTCCTATATGTTTACAAAAAAAAATTTAAAACAAAAATTAAAAAACAAAAGATTTTGGGTTGACAATTGTTGGTTGCATCAACGTATCCTTTGATGCAATGAGGAACTCAAATTCACATTATTCTTGTAGAGAATTTTTTTATGCTAACGGATTTTAATTAAAAAAAAAACAAAAAAAAAGTGCGTTGCTAGCCTATTTATAAATTTTTTGTGTAACTAATTACAGAGTGATTATTAAAAAAAATGATTATGATTTGGCAATTGAAATTAAAAATAAAAAGATTTGATAGAGACTTGGTTGGATTTTGATTGAATTTTTAAAAGACTTTATTGATATTCTAATTAACATTAATTAAAAAAGATGTTGATTGAACTAGAAAAAATTTGGTTGATGCTAATTTTTAAAAAATAAATTTTAAAAGGAAAATAATGCGAATTGGAAATGGAAAAGATTTTATTTTTTTGTTATTTTTTGTTTTTTCTTTATTTTTCTCATATACATAAAAGATTCGAACAAAATATGGTGTTCATAGTCTCCACAAATGTTTCTCACAAGCTTGTGACACATTAAGGGTATGTTTATGAGTTTGGATTTTGGAGGGGAAGAGAGAAAAAGAGAAGGGAAGGAAGGAAAGACTTGTAGTATAAAATTATATTACAAGTTTAATACTTGATAATAATTTGTTTAAGGTTTTTTAGAAAGCAAGAGGAAAATAAAGGCGAAGCACGATTCAACCCCTCTTCTCATGTGCTTTTTTACGTACATTGAGATCTTGTTTATTAGTTATTTGCATTGGTCAAATTCTAGGAATCGATTGACCACTAGTAGAATTGCCAGTAATTAATTACTAATATCCACTAATTTAATATTTGGTCAATGATAATTAATTCCAATCCAAAGAATACCTTACACTAGTGCCCTGTTCATTATTGCTATTATCATTTAATTGTAATTGCTTTGCTTTAATTCTCAAAACCCCTAATTTTCCAACTAAGTGATAAATTATCCTTGATAGATGACCTAGATTGTGCCCTTTTACTATATTTTTTGTGTAACTTAGCATTGAAATAATTTGTAATTTAAGGATGTAGGCGACAACTTCTGTTCAAATTTTGTCGCCATTGCCGTGTAGGCATTAGAACTTAGTTGTTTATTTTATTGTTTTCATTTTTATTTTAGTTTATTTTATTTGTTACTTCCCTATCTGTCTGCAATTTAATACCTCTTGATTATGAAATTAAGAAAACCTTAAGATGAATTTGGCAGACAAAGTGTCATCAAGAGGAACTATCTGAGCATTCTAATCTTCTACTTAGTGTTTCGGGTGATATAACAAACATGGGAGATACAGGACACTTAGGGAGTTCACTGCTCTTGATTTTACCCAACAACCTTTGGCCATTACATACCCAGGCTTAACAATGACTTTGAGCTTCTTCTTTTTTTTGAATAATTAGAGTATAGTCACCAAGAGGCAAGTGAGAGTACAAATCATAGACTAACAAAAATATCACTAACTAATAACTTCCTATACATGCCAATCATTAACTACAACAAGAGCAAACACCTGCACTAAACACCATGATAGACCAGGTTACACACACCATCAGCATTTTACGCCTTCAGCACATGATCTTAGCCTTTCAATAATTGCATCCATGAGATAAACATCATGCAGTTGTATACTCATTCCAAAAAACACATGGCAATGTGCATACTGCCACCTTTTGAAGCATTAGTGTTGGTATATCAAGTCTAACCCAATTACCAATCCATTCAACTTGCAACTAGCAGAGCACTTCTTTAGGGAGCCCTTTGGTATGGCTATCAAAGTTCGCAAGGAAATACTGATGTAACAAAATTTTCCTTCATATTTCCACAGCTTCAAACAATATAAGAAAGAAATCATCACAGCAAAATTCCATCCTCATATATATCACTAGTGTCATCCACCAAGATGTTAAAGAGATTACCATGATCAAAAGATAAGATACACAAACACACATTGTGTATGCACATACACACCCCAAGACCACACACATCCACACCAAGGACACCCACGCACACACCCAATAAATATGCAACACACCCAAAAAACCCAAGCGAACACACCGGTTTCCAACTCTCGATAACAACTCATATGTTTCGGGGTTTATCTCACATTTCTCATCATTTAAACTCAATATCTACATGCGTATCAGTTTGCACTCAAAGTGTATGACTCATCTTTTCACATTTCGACTGCTTCCTCTACTCACAATGTGTTTTATTATCTTCGCACCTCCTACACCAATTATTTCACTCACAATTTTCCTTACAAATAACATTACAATCGCCAGAGTAACTCATATTCGTCATGTCCCTGCATTAAATCACTAAAAAAACAAGTTAGTTTACAAAATATGTATCACAATAGGCTCATAGCCCTTCTCAAGTGTCAGACTCTCTTAAGTGTATCGCTCTGTGTTTGGTTTAAGCCATTCTCAAATGTATCCCTCTCAGTGTATGACTCTATGTTTTGTCTTTACCACACTCTCAAGAACTTGTAATTCTTTCTTCATTGGCTTCTAGGCTGCCAAGGTAAACAAAGCTGCAGGACACTTATCAAATAGACAATATAAGCAAAAAGACTCAAAACAGGTTTATAAATTTGATACAAAAGACCATCAAGGTATTTCAATTGTCAGGAATTTTCCTCTTCTCTACTACTGATCACTATTTCTTATCCTCCTTGGATTATTCATTCAGCCAAAATTCTGCCATGTTAGTAACCTCATCAATTGTGGTCCTTTTATTTTCAAAAATAGCCTTATTTCTGCATGTCCAAACAATCTAATTATTCACAAAGAAGGCTCGAATGCAACCCCTTTGATCCTTAGACCTTACTTTCCACTCCCACCATGACTCCAAGTTAATCCGCATGTCATTCGGTAGTACCCAAGTTAAATTCCAATGTCTTAACCAAACACACCAAAGGGACCAAGCAAATTCATAATATAGAAAAAGATGGTTAACATCCACTTGATGCTTTGCACACATTGGGCAAACATTATGTTCTTGATGTATAAGATCTAACCTGCATAGCCTGTCCCTTGTGTTAATTCTTCCTACTACCACAAACCAATTCATCACCTCAACCATTGGTGCCACCAATCTTTTGCACCCCTTTTTAGCATAATTGTAACTATCAATCTCATTTGGACTTTGTCTTGCTTTCATTAATTCATTTGTTATCGATTTAATTGAAAAAATACCCTTTTAATCGAACCTCCAAACCAACCTATCCTGTTGACTATAACTCAATTTTGCACCGGCCAATATCCGGTGCAACTCATCCATCATATCTACGTCTCTAGGAAGAATAACCCTTCTCCATTGGAAGCTCCAAATCCACTTTTGACCATCCCAAAAACCACAATCAACCGCCTTGTTTTTGTGTATGTAGAATTCCTATAAAGCCTTGGAAAACACTCTTTTAACACACCAACCTCCAACCACAAGTCCTCCCAAAATCTAACTAAACTACCATCCCTGATATCCATTGTAATATCTGTAACTAATTCACTTAGTTTATCCCCCCTCTGATTGCTTGTTACCTTCCAAATAGATTCCCATGCACCTTTATTCATTGGAGGCTGTGTAATTAATTGACCATCATATTTGATATTATTACAAGAGCAAATTACTCGTTTCCAAAATGGACAACATTCTTTAGCAAACCTCTATTTTCACTTAAACACCAAGGCCGTATTTTTCAACTCAATATCACCTATTCCTAAACCCCTTGGTTTTTAGGCTTTTGTAGAACCTCCCAACTCACTAAAGCCATGCCATTATCACCCCCTTGTTTCCCCTAGAAAAATTTCCTTTGAAGGGAGATAATTTTCTTAGACATTTCCTTAGGCATCTTAAATAGACTAAGGTAATACAGGCTATTAAGAGCAAACTTGATTAGCACTAGCCTTCCCTATTTAGACAACAACTTAGTCTTCCATGTGCATAATTTCTTCTGAATCCTAGATATAATTGGCTCGCAAGTTGAAACCCATTTTGTATTTTCCCCAAACGATATACCTAAGTACTTAATAGGCAATTTGGCCATGCTACACTCAAGGAACCAGCTTATCCTCCTTATCCAACCTTCATAATTTAGAGGGATTATGACTAATTTATCATAGTTGATCGACAGACTAGTCATTACCTCAAAGCAATCCAAAAGTCTTCTATGGTTCTTGATTGAATCTTCATTTTGTGGAGAAAACAATATAGTGTCATTCGTAAACTACAAATGGGTGAAATCTATTTTCCTACTCTCGACCTCTAAAGTCTTAATCTTCCCTAGCATCACTAGTCTCTCAATCATCTTATTTAGAACCTCTGCTACCAGTATAAATAAAAAAGGTGATAATAGGTAATCTTGTCTCAACCCACGTTGCATCTTGAAAGGTTTCATGGGGGACCCATTCTCCAAAATCAACATTAAAGTTGTCAATATGCATTTTTTAACCCATATTCTCCATTTAAGCCCAAAACCCATGTTGTTTAGCACCTCATCTACGAAGCTCCACCTTACCCTATCATACGCCTTCTTGAAGCCCAGTTTAATCATGCATGATGGAATTTTCTTTCTCTTCAACCATTGGACTGTCTCACATGAATTAAGGCTCCATCTAAAATCAGTCTACCCCCTCCACAAAGGCTGATTGAGTTTCACTGACTAACTTTGGCATTATCACCCTTATTTTATTGGCTAGAACTTTCTAGATCACCTTGTAAATACTAATTTGCCTAAAATCCTTTATATCCATTGCATCATCCACCTTTGGAATAATAGTCACCTACTTTATATCCATCCTTCATATTGACCTCTTTTGGCATCATTGTTGTATTAAAAAACTCTTTAACTCCTTTACAAAAATCATTTCCAATCACTTCCCACATTTTCTTTAAAAAATTTAGGTTATACCCATAAGCTCTTGGAGCTTTATATGGGTTAGATGACCAAACTGCTTGTTTTATTTCTTTTCTAGACACCATAGCTTCTAACCATTCTGCTTCCTCCTTTAAAATGCTATTAACCAGCCCTCTATCAAAATGGATTCTAGGCAACTTTTCCTGAGTCTACAAACTCTTAAAAATTTCCCTATCTCCTTCTTGACCTTACAAGGGCCAGACATTTCCAGTCCATCTATATGCAATCTTTGTATCTACTTTTTTATCCTCTTGGCTAAAGCAATCTAATGAAAATATTTTGTATTTCTATCCATATCTTTTTTCAACTTTGATCTAGACATCAGCTTCCAATATATCTCCTTCTTCCTAAGCCAAGACTCTAAACAACTAATTAAAGCTTTCCTTCTAGCATCTCTCACCTCATCTATCAGTCCTCCCTCAATCTCTTCATCTAATTTACCTAACTCCTCTTCCAACTCCTTGATATTCAATTCTATATTGCGAAAATCTTCCCTATTCCATTTTCTATCAGGTCTTTTTAGAGCCTTCAAGTTTTTAGTCAAATGGTCATCACCTAAATTTTTGCATTCCTCCTTATTGTGTTTGGCAAAACGTTGATGAGAAAACCACATATCTAAATTGTGAAAAGGTTTGGGCCCCTAGTCCATCATCTTCTCCTCCACCACCAATGGGCAATGATCAGACAGGCTTCTATTTAGCCCGCATAACTTGAGATTTCTAAAGTGCTATAACCATTCCAACTCCACCATGACCTATCAATCCTACTACAAGACTAATCCATCATCTATGCAAACTTCCTACTAACAAGTGGCATATCTAACAACTCCATTTGCTAAGTACAATCTAGTAGATCCTTGCTTAAAGGTGACAAAGCCACACACCTTCTCTTCTCCTCCATTTTTAGGATCTCGCTAAAATCACCTAAAATCATAATAGGCATGTCAACTTCCTCCTTTAGGCTAGATAATCCCTGCTAGAGCATTGCCTTTTCCTCTCTCCTATGTGGAGCATAAATCAAACAAATTGCATACTAAAATGAATAAGCTTTCATTAATCTTTTTACATAGATCCATTTGTCCCCTTTCCTAGTTTCCACTTTATCAAAATAATTCTTATCCCAAATGCAAAGCAACCTTCCAGCAGTTCCAATTGCCTAAACCCGTATCCATTTACAATTATTCCCTCCCCAAATCCTATTAATAAAATGTGTATCAATTCTTGATTTCTTAGTCTTAGTGGTACCCATAAAAGACAAATGTTTTTCCTTACTTAATTTTCTAACCATCTCCTCCTTACCAATACTCCATATCCCTCTTACATTCCAATAGCCTATATTCATGATGGTTTTTTAATCACACCTGATTTCTTGCCTAATTACACAAATTCCTTGCATCCTGATCCTCTATTCTTCTTGTTTTTGGACTTTCTCTTTTGTTCCCATTCTTTTTTCCTAGCTACCAGAATCTGCATAAGATTTTCTTCTTCATTCTCCATAAACATACTTGCCACTATACATGTCTCCATGCTGCATTGTTATCCTCAATCTCATCGAACATAGTTTCTCCTTCTATCGTATTATCACAGGCCTCAATGATTGGCCTTTCAATAACTTGCTCTAATTCAAAGCACTCTAACGCAATGTGAGTGGAAGAAGATTTGGACAAGGCTAGTTCAAATCTAGGAGGGATAGACCTAAGGCTTTCAGAATTCACTTCTATGTTAAGTTTACTTGGGCTTCCGTTCCCTACATATAAATGACCATTTCTTTTACTTTTTGTAGAGAAATAGTGACCCAAGATTTCACTTGATATTAGGTCATCCTCTAACACTTTAATACTTGAGCTTACTTTCTCAAAGCCCACATCCCCAATATCCATGTGATTAACATCCTTAATTAGGCCATCTTCGCCTTTTGCCAGAAGACCACTATTAACAAGACCCATCTTATAAGCTTGTATTGTGACATTTGGTGGATCACTTTTCGACGACACAATATTACTTCCTAACCTTTGTCTTCTATATTGAGCATACCATTATTATTTTGCATAATCAAATCTTTTAACCTGTAGCCGCCGTCTTTGTCGGTAATAACTTTTAAGGTCATATTATAGTGACCCTTTTCAATGCTAGGCTTTATTACCTCTTTTGTCTGTTGGTCTCCTCCCATTGCCGTAAAATCCTTCTGACTCCTTTCTTCCACCATGCCTATTGGTTTCATGCTAATAGCGCAACCCAACATGGAACATTTTCTTTGAACAGGTTCATACTGAGTACTATAAACCTCGACCCCAACCTCTTTTGTGAACACATCGAATCCTCTTTCACTTACATTAAATTGAACCCATCCTTGGATTATTTGCCATATGCAAGTATCTACAAGGACCCTAGCAATGCTATAAGAAATTATTTCTTAGTGGATTCATTAGTCTTAACCACAGTTCCCCAAACACTTCCAATTTTTGAGATATTCGTTATTGACTATGTATGGATTTGGATACCATAGCATTCTATCTACACTCTCCTTGTTTGACACCGTTCACTTTTATCCCGCCTTCTCACTTCTACAAAGTGCTTGTTATGTGCTCCATTAGATTTTGCCAAGGCATGTTTCATATTGTCCTTATTATTAAAGGTTACAAGAACTTTGTATGCTCCCATATCTTTAATCTTAGAAATGCAGAACCATTTTCTCCTCAGATTTGCATCTAGTTCTTCAAAATAAATAGGCACAACAGTTTTTCCCACCATACTCCTACTCAGACATTCCATTTGGTGCTCATCTATCTGCCCTTCAACAATTCTTTTATTTCTCACGGTCTTCTCTTTGTCACTTGACCCAGCTACTATGCATGTACCATTATCTCTATCATTACCTCCTTGCTTCTTATCTGGTTCTGGCTTGTTTTGCATCCTATAAGCTCCCCTTTCATGCTAAGTACTTCTTTAAATGATCGTCCATTGAACTTGCTACTGTTCATGTAATCCCCTTTCTTTGCATGAAAGAACGTGTTTTGCAGAGTGACTAGAAAACTGGCTTTCTTTACTTATGCCCCTTTCAGTTCTAACCACCCTCTTGTATTGGGCTTCTTTTACTTGAAGAACACAGCCCCATGCTAACCTCCCATTGTAGTTCACAATTACTTGCTTCATGACTTCTTTGGATGGAAAACGGATGAAGGCAAAATGTTTTCTTGATTGTCTCCTTGGTTTCCTTTAGATAAAAATATTTGTGACCTTACTTACTCTTTGGAATAGATTGGATTGCCAAATATTTGTTATGGAAAAAGGTGAGTTATCCACAAATATTGTAAAAGAAGACATTTTAATCTCCCATATATTCTCCTTAATTGATGAATCATGGAACCTTACTTTCTTCCTTTAGGGATTCACCACCACTTGGCTTCCTTCTTTGCCTTACTTAATGCTCCACTTATTGTTCCCATAACCTATGTTGCCCACTCGATTGAGCACCGGATAACCTACGTCCCAATTTCACCCATTATGTGCATTCACAACAAAATCTCTCTTGCCAATATTGCCATTCCATTTGCCCTTCTAACCGATCATTCATGCATTTGATGGTGAATATCAAATTAATTGATCATGCATTTGCTCTTCTAACTACCCTTGACTTTCCTCTTCACATCATTTAAAGGGATATATGGGTTCATGCTTTGCCCAATTCCATGGGTTATTTGGAGAAAACCCACACCAACACCTAGAGAAGCTACATATGGTATGTTTCGAAATGAGACCCAATGGGGTTGAAGTAGATGATATTAAGCTCAGAACATTCCCCTTCTCCCTAGAGGGTGCTACAGAAAACTGATTCTTCAATTTTCCAGATAGAATTGTGAACAGCTAGAAGAGGATGAAGAAGTTTTTTCTTGAGAGATATTTCCTACCACTCAAGTAGCTTCTATTAGAAAAGGGATCTCTGGAATGCGCAAGTCAAACGAGACCCTGCATGAGTATTGGGAGCATTTCAAGCTCTTATGTGCCAGCTGCCCTAACTATCAGATCTCAAAATAGCTCCTCCTTCAATATTTTTAGCGCTACAATGCTTGGCAGAGACACCAAATTGGAAGTTTAAGGCACCGTTCTCCAGAGAGCGCTGTAGTGCTGGTGCAACAATGGGATTGCAGCTAACTAATCTATTTTTGGCCCCTACTTTGGGCTCTCTTAGAGAGCAATATTTAAGGGATTGACACAAACTTTTACCCTAGTTTTAACTTAGTTTTTAATCTGCAAATTTAGGACTCTCTATTTCTCCATATCTCTCTCTACATCTTCTTCTCTCTTTTAAGGATTACATTACTGAAGGTGCTTTGTCTTGAAGATTGTGGCAAGGATTGTTGCTATTACTTTTGTGTTCAATTTATTTTCACTATTGTAATCCTTTGAGGATGGAGGAGTAGATTTTCTTACTAGTGTAAGGGTTTCTAGATGGATTAGAATGATGTTTGAGAACCTTTGTTTATATTGAATGCATTAGTTTTCTCGATATTCTTTAGTTTCTATTCTTATAATTGTTGTTGCGATTGTTAGTTATTATTCGGATTACTAAATTGTCGATTATCATTTAGCAGAACCCTTTGAGTATAAATTGATAGATTTATTGGTATATGTTTGAACGAGAACATTAGAATTAATTTTCCCATTGGAGGTTAGGATATAGCAAGTGTTTCATTAAATCAATGTGATTTCTAAATAAATTGAGATATCATTTATTAGTTATTTGGATTGGCCAAATTCTAGGGATCAATTGATCACTAGTAGAATTGTCAGCAATTAATTACTAATAGCCACTAATGGATTCAATATTTGGTCAATGATAATTAATTATAATCCTATGAATAACTTGAACTAGCGTCGTTTTCATTATTGCTATTATCATTTAATTTTATTTGGTTTGCTTCAATTCTCAAAACCCACAATTTTCCAACTAAGTGATAGAGTCACTTTAAGAGATGATGTAGGTTTTGCCTTTTTACTATTTTTTTGTCCAACTTAGCATTGAAATAATTTCTAATTTGAAGAGGTAGGCAATAGCTTTTTTTGAATGAGTTTAGCCTTAATGTGGTGTATTACACTCCCTATATTACAAAAAATAATGTTATTTGTACTCACACTTTATGGTACACCGTTCTGACACAGTTTCATCTACCATTGGATGAGATGTGAGTCCCAAACTAAGTGGGATCCACACCCTATCCAATGATAGATAGGAGTGTGTTGGCATGGTGTCCCACAAATTATGAGTACAAAGAACATTTCTCTATCACAAAACCTCAATGTTACACCTGGCTTTGTCGCTCTCGGACATACTATGCCCAAGGCATGCTGGTAGTCAACCATTGTCAACACCAAGTTTAAAAGGAAAGTAGATTCCCAAACCAAGTTACACAAGGAACATAGATAGTGGTGTGCAATGTAACCCTCTAATGTATAACGAAGTACGCTTGAGTCGTATTTGATTTTAATGCTAAAAGATCACTCCTTAGGACCCTAGCTTAACCTTGACATTTTAGAAATACGTAGCAGATAATACGGGCCTTTTTTTTAGTTTTTTTAAAAAGAATTTACTTTCAAAACTAGAAACCATCACGCATAAATAGCATTCAACACTAAACCACATAGATATAAACGAATATACAACATCAAATTACCATTTAAGCACCAAGATAATCTCAAGCCCATCACATGAAATACCTCGATATATATATATATATATATATATATATATATAATATGATATAATCTAGCATAAGAGCCTTAGCAGTTCATAATATTTGGATCTATATAATATTGTGCCACAGTACACAACCACCTAACTGTCTATTGTAACATCCTAATTTTTAACCCAATACTCTAGAACATATCGAGGTTAATCATTAGGTTATTACTTCTTAGTCTCATTCATTTTTAAAATACTTAGCAGAAGATACGGGTAAATTTTTTTTTTGAAATGTGAAAACAAAGTGAGAGCCGTGTTCATCATAATCGTGGACTAATCATACATTGCAACTCATAATGAAATAACACAAGGTGAAAGAACATATAACAAATGAGCAATCAATGGCACAAACAGGAAAATACTTTCATTAATATTACCATATGCCCACCAAATAGTGGGACTTAGTTTAGTACAAGGGAAAGTAATACGCAAGGAAAGCAAATACAACAGAAAAAGGAAAGTACAAGGGAAATCATACTAAACGACACCCATACCCTAGTGCACCTAAAGTGGATAACCTAAGATAAAAGATGGTTTATCCTATTCTATGAGTGAGTGTGTGCACTAGACCTCCCCTAAAACACATGCTACTGGAACCCGGGATATGGCGGGATGAAACCGATCCACGGACGTAGTATGGCAGGAGTAGGCAAGCATGGTGGCTGATCATGTGATCTTCGGCGGGGGCGTATCTCAGCTCGCCTAGCCAACCTCGGCTGCGTAACAGTCTCCTCACTCCCGCCTCTCGCAAACTGAGAAGTGGGGGTAGAGCTCTTACTATACACATGAGTCGGCAGATCCTTTGAGGGGTCGCCCTCCGAGCTTGGAGATCGAGGCACGTAGCCTTGGAAGTCGCATGCAGCCGATCCTCCGGAGTACGTCCGAAGAATCCTCTCATCACGTGTCTGGGCGCGCTCAAAAACCATAACATCGTCGTAGGAAGACATAGGGGAGAATCGGTAACTATGTACAGGATGTATGAAGGGATGTCCCACGAACATGAAGACGCGAACAGCACAACGTCCCTCAAAATGATACGACCTATGCTCCAGATCATAGTGCACCTCCTGTAACATCCCCAAATTTATAACTAAGATTAATATTAATTAGTGATAGCAAAAACCAAGAGAATCTGGACAAATGTTATGAAACACAACAATTGGACTACTTAAGTATGTCTAGAGAAAAATGCAAAGAATTACGAAAATGCCATCACTTAGTGGAAATTACGAAAATGCCCTTGCTATGTAAAGGAAATTACCAAACTACCCTTGCCTTATTAAATGACAAAGATACCCTTACTCTATGAATGGAATTACAAGAATACCATTATCATTGTCTAATTACAAAAATATCCTTGTCTTAGTTAAAGAAATTACTACAACGCCATTTACACAAATCCCTAGACTTGTCTTTAGACAAGAATGAATCTAAGCCATTGGATTAAGATGATAACACAATAATTTAACCACATACATCATACACATTTCTGAATCACATACATGCACTAAAGGTTAGAAAATCTCCACTAACATCTTTGCACAAAACATGGAAACATGTTTGCATAAAACATGGAGCATTTTCATCCAACATGTTTGCATAAAACATGGAAACATGTTTGCACAAAACAAGGAGCATTTTCATCCCAAAATTCAGCCAACATGTTTCCATAAATCATGCTCCAAGTGCTTTCCTTCTTTTATTTTTTCTCTAATCTTTCCACTATAAATACTCCTCAAACTCTCTTCAATTCAGAAACTCCCTAAGTGTTCTTTCTTTCTTATTCTATCATTCTTCTTATGTTCTTCAAAGACTTCTCTTGATCCTCTTAACTGCATCCAAACATTTAAATCCTAAGTCCAAACTTTCACTAGCCCTCACAAGAGTTACAATCTTTAACTCTAGTGAGAAATATTTTCTTAAGCACTCAAGTTCTAGAGCCAAGATTCAAGGAGGGTCATCCACTCCAAGGACTCTTGTTCAAGCTTAAGGAAGAAGAGAAGGACCCTTTTTTAGACCCTACACAAGAGGTAGGAGCCCTCACTTTGGTTGTGTAAGCCATGATGACATCTAACCTTGCTCATGGTTAGGATGCCATCAAGCTTATGTTTGTTGATAAAAATGTTTTAAGGGGATATTGTATAAATATTTTGTGAAAGCCCTTGTTCCATTCTGCTTCCAAAGTGATATTATGTTGCTTTCATGCTCAAATGATGCTTGAAATATGTTGTGTGATCCTTGTGTTAAAATAAGTGACATAAAACATGAAAATGATAAGTGCTGGATTTTTGGCTGTTTCTTGCAGTAGGTGTTCCGAAATTTAATACTCATAAAATATGAAGTATCTTGAAATAAAAATATTTTTACCATAAACTAGACGCATCATAAAACACTCTCCAAAAAGAATCACCCAAAACGGAGTTTTTTAGCTCAAGATATAAATTTTTAAAGTAGAGCCTAAGACTGAAACTTTAAATCTGACCTTGTAGTAGTAAAATAGGTGTAACTCACTCTAGAAAAATGCAAATGGACTGATTTCAACTTTGTTGGAGAGCTAACACATATAGGAATACACCCATGTATGTTATGTATAAAGCTTTGTACCACGTAAATACAGAATGAGAAATAAATTTCGGAATAGTGTACTGTGAAAGTGCAGTTTGGAAAGGTTCTGGCTAAGGAAAAACTTGGTATTTAAGCGTGTCCATTGTGACCGACCTCTCTTTCCTGGGAACCCTCCTATGCATGGTTTACAGTTGATTTACACTATTCCAAAGATGTAAATGCTAAAATTTGATGAGTTAGGAATTTGGAACTACCTTTACTAAGCTGAGATAACAAGTATATAGATAATTATAAACTTTCTTCTAAAAGATGTCAAAATTATAAATAAAAGAATAAAGTCTTGTAAAGAGAGAATTTTAAGAATTTAAGTAGAATAATAATCTTCAAGAGTTATATGAAAGTCATAATAAAAATATATAAAGAACCTATAATAATATTTTGAAGTGCATTAATGTATTAATGGAATGCTAAGAGTACAAAGAACACTAAGAGAAAAAGATAATACTAAGACATCCATTACCTCTTACGAACACTAGGAACTCAACTTGATAACTTTGGTTGGTTAATATGAATCATCTATGGAAGTGTTTACTATGAGATTTACATGATATTGTCCATGTTTTATGAAGTGATTTATAGTAATGTGAATGTATGGTGATGAATTATGAAATGATGAGGATGAATGATTGATTGCCCAGGATTTATTGTGATTACATGATAATATGCATACATTCATTTTCAAAAGAAATAATAAAAGTAAAGTTTGAAAAAGTAGCAATGAAAGTCTGGAAAAGTGGAATTGAGCTAAACTCACGGCTTAACCCCCTAAACCGTTGAGATCACGGCAACGGAATGAAAACCAAAAAGGTTTTGGCGACGGCCATGGTATGAGCTCATTACCCTTTAGGGTGGTCTAAGGCATTGATGCATTCATCCCATGAGTAATTAAGAAATATGTTGATGAAATAAATGAAAGATGATGATCACTAAACAAGTGAATGTTGAGGATGAGTAATCATGAAATGCATGCAGCTCCTAAATGATTATTGCTTATTAGTGGTTTTACATGATATGCTTATATGTATGCTTGATGAAATACTAAATGGATATTTTTGCTAATGTTCAAGATTAGTTTAAAAGTAACTGCACTTCGGCTAATCACGTTTGTGAAAGTTTGATAATTGAATCCTTACCTGTTCACCTTTTTATAATAAACCCGAAGTGACTGGGACGACAACGATGACACTTTTAGTACAAGTAGGAACTCCTACTGAGAAATCATGTATTTCTCACTTCCATGTTTATTTTCCGTTGTCGTTACCAGAGATAGACGTGTCCACCTAAAGCAACGGTCAGAAATGAGGAAGGAGGTAGCGTGAAGATTTCAAACCTTTCAAGTAGGAGCATTCCGAGCTTTAGTTACATTATAGTTTGTGAGAAACAATTAGTAATAGTAGAACTTATATTGTTATTTGTAATAACTTATCAGTATGATATATGCCCTGTTGTGACTTATGTATTAAGTGATTATATTCCAGTTTATGTGATAATAGTTCTACACTTAGTCTCTTATTTCGCTTATTTAATTAAGTGCGCAATGTAACTTGATTATTATCTATAAAAGCGCTATGTATTTCACTTCTCGTTACAGGCTTAAGTTTTCAAACAATTAATTTATTTAAAGAAAAAAAAAACTTCCACTATTTTTCTAAGTTAATTTCAAAAGAAAATAAATGCAAGGAATAAGTGACAACTAATAGAATCCAAATGTGAACTTAAGCATAGTGGGGTTCTATTAGGGTGTTACACCTCCCACGTCGGAGTGTCGATAAAAACCATGAATGTCACCATCGAGCTCTGAAGATGTGACGGGAAGGAAGAGGAAAGAAAAGGGAGTGAGAATCTGGCTAAAGAAACTCAGTAGGGACCCCCTATCTAGGGTATCGTTCATATCCTCAGGAACTTTGGGTTTACTATTAAAAGGTGAGCATGCATATAGTGTTCCTTATTTAGGGTTATAAAAACTAGATTATCCAAGGTTCGTTCATTTTAGAATGCATCTTAATGTCATGAATGCAATATATCAAAGCATGAATGCATGGTAATACTTTAAACAAATAACTCAACAAATCATAACATCAAGAAGCATACAAGTGGCATATAACTTTCAAGTGGAACTTTCCTAAACTTTGTGACTTAGAACATCATACTTTAGCATTATAGGGCCACCCTAATCATCATCTAGGTTATGAGCTCATAACTTAACTAGTCATCACTAGTTCTTACTTATCATCTGGATAAGCGAAAAACATAATAAAATATCGACTCCTCGAGTATGGGTTAGGGGCCTAAGGATTACCTCTCTTAGGATATACCTTCTTTGAAACGCTTTACTTGCATCTAGTGCATAGCAATTTGTCCGCCTTTGTTAGGCTGCATCTACTCATACCCTCACAGATTTGTCTTTCCTGGGGTGCTCGGCTAAATCGGTGTCACCTAGGAAAGCAGGTCTCAGTGCTTTGTCACATAAAAATCTTCAAGGGGTGCTCGGCCAAACCAGTGTCACCCAGGGTTTTAATCTCATATGATTCTTCAAAAACATTCTCAAGTTCTTTTAGATTTGACTGAAATTCGGTAGCATAATGGTTGTACACCGAATTTCCTTCAAACTAACTTTATGCCACGTAACTCATAACACATAAGCATTTCCTCATTCAAATTCTCTAATCATGCTCAACTTGAAATCACATTAATACACTCATCACATCACATATATCATCACATCATACAACTTATTGCATTGAAGAACCTAAGGTGTGTTATGCTTGACCCTGAAGGTTTTTAACTTGAAACTTAAATTCTCTAGTCATCAAATCTTAATAGTTTATGCACCCATAGGCTCAAAACTAATTATTCTCCTATTTATTGTGATCATCACTTAATCTAAAAATGCATTAGTGTAGAATCCATAATTCATACTTTACGAGTACCTAGGAGTCACAACTTTGACCCTTTCTAAGTTCGGTTTCCTCCTAAGGTATCAAGATCAATTTCTAAACTAATTATGAGAGTTTCCTACACATATAAACTAATTATGAACCATCATTTACTAATATTACCCTTTCTGGACAGAATCCAAAAAATTCATTTTCTAATGTTTCTAGAATTCTCTTTTTAATTCTTTTATAGTTACTAACTTGTCTTAACTTTCTCTAATTAATTCTAATATCAAATGTACATGAATAAACTCAATTTATCATCATACAGTGAGCAAACAACTCAAATAGAACTGAATTCATTGTCATCACATAATGCACATAGTTTCATTTCTAGCACACATAAATTGCTAGTTTCTCTTGGAACCTTTTTAGAACTTATGAAACTCATTAGAAAACATTTTTATCTCATTAAATCATCATAACCTCATTAGAGCCAATAACTATTTCAAAATGAACTCAAGAGAGACTTAAATCATAAAATCTTGTTCAAAACATTTCTTGAGATCATCTAAGCTTAGGAAAAACATGAAACATATGCTTGAGCACTTGTGACTAGATGAATCTTATTCTAAGATTCAACATTATCACAAGGCCGAAATCAAAGTAGTAAAACACACTCATTTCCAATTTTGTTTGAGATAATAATGAGCAAGTCTTTGAGCTCTAAATTTCTTAGGTGATGGCATAAACATAAATATGCAATGGACTTTATTTTACTCTTTATTAGGGAGTGAGAGCATAAAATAAATATACTATGCAAATCCATTATTATCTTAGAGATTTAGTGAGGACATAAACATAAACATGAGGGTGCAAGTTCATTCTTTAATCTTGACCATTTAGTGATGACATAAAAGTAAATATAGATGCAAGTTCTTTTTATCTTAACTTAGAGCTCATACAAGACTTTTAGGAAAACATAATATCAACCCAACACTTATCTCAACCAAACAAAGTAAGCTTTCGAGTTCTTGAACCAAGTTTTTAAAGAAACCTCATGGTTCTTGAACATCATCATCAAGCTCAAGGAATAACCCAAAATAACACCTTCAAAGAACAAGGAACAAAAGAACTGAAACTTTGTTAAGCAAAAGAGAAGGAAACTACTTCATATTCTTTATTAAGTACCCAACACCTTCATCTAGAGAAAACTCTAGAACGTGCTGGCCAACTTTAATGTTGACAAGGGTAGGCCTTGGGTTTATTGAAAATCTTATGATTAATTTTTCTTAAGTTAACCATGTGAGCTAAGTAACATAGATAAAGTTCAAGAAAAGGAAAAAGTCAAACTCTAGAGGTCTCTTTGAGATGAACACAAAGTCATCCTCTAGAGATAATCATCATCAAGCTATTATGATCATAATAAGGCCTTGAGGCCGAAATGAAAAGAAAAGGAAGAAGCAAGGAAAAACTAAAAAGAATCCAAGAGAAACTTCAAGAAAACACATTTTTGAGTAAAACAAAAACTTGAGAGCAACTCCCTACCAAGTATGAAGACAAAAGCTTGGTCTTTGAGATGAGAATGAAAGGAAGAACTCCTCCTAAGATGATGATAAGGCTTCGGCCTTGAAGAAAGAAAAGGAAAGGAGATGTGTTTTGGATGAGTTTGTGTTTAAGAATGAGAGTTTAGGTGCTTTGATGGTGATCTAAGATGGTGGGATGGTGGTTTATGGTTGTGATATGGTGGCTCAAGGCAGAGGAAGAAGAAGATGATGAAGAAGAAGAAAGCTTCTTGGAACTTTGAGAGAAAAGAAAAGATCTAGCAAAGAATGCTTGAATGCTTAAACTTGCCAAATGAACAAAAGTGACACAAGTTCTTCTAAGGCACCTATTTATAGAAAATAAAACAATAAGGAGTGCACAATGGGAGGGCTGGCCATGTGGCTCACATGGCTTGGGGAGGAAAAATATCTCTTACAAGTAGTCATTCAAAGCATGGTTGGAGGTATGACAAGCATGGGCTTAAGCATGGTTTCCAAGCATGGTCTTTGAGGTATTTTCCTTTTAATTTTGAAATGAAATAATTCTTCTAGAAGGGAGGAGGATGGCCGACGGTTTCATCATGGTTTTTTTGGGGGGGGGGGGGGAGGACGGGAATATCTTCTAAAAGTTGTCATATGAAGCATGGATGAAAACATGGTGTATATGACTCAAAGTATGGTTCAAGGTGAGGTGTAAGCATGGCTATGAAGTGTAAAACAATTCCAACATGTGGGAAATGAGGGGGAGGGGTTCAGCCAGCCTTATGACAGCCCAAGGGAGACAAAAAATCTGTCATCTAATTGTGTGTTAATGATGTGTTTAGATGTGTATTAGCTTAGGTGCAAGATTAGGAATTGCTAAGCTTGTGTTTAGGTAACTAAGGATGTAATTAGGAATTTCAAGACTTAATTAAGGAGTGCTCATTCATCATTAGAGGAATTTAAACTCATTTTATGAATAAACAATTGTAAACTCAATTCCATGATTTAAGGAATTGGAGAGAAAACACTATTCAAGATTCCATGACTAGGAATCTTGAATTTAAAATGAGATTTAGGTTTAATCTAAGCAATTTTAGGTTCTAGTTAACCTTAATAAATTATTTTGACTTTAGATTAATTAAGAAAATTAATTAATCATCAATTAGAGCATAATATTGCTTAGGTTTGCTTAATCACGCGATTAAGCTCAAAAACACAATACTTAGGGGCAAAATCGTAATTTTGCACAAAAACTGCCCGGGACCACCGGGACTAAAAATGATGTCACAAAATACATAAAAACACCTTTTAAAACCATCTGGAGAAGTTTCAGGCTCATCCAGCACTCATACCCATGTAAAACATATTTTGGTCATTTTGATCCGAAACCTCAGAAAATGAGCTTTTCGCTCCCAGAAAGATTCACAAGTCAACTAATCCCCTTCAAACATTGAGTTAGCCCTTCGAGGACTGCCAAACCGGATTTCCTCGAATTCTGGGCCAAAAATGACCTCAGGGGCATTTTGATCATTTTTACTCAAACAGAAAATCGGGGTGTTATATCTACTAAAGCTGAGATACATAGCAGTAAAAAGTGTAATAGATAAGCATATCAAATGGTCACATGGGTCTGGCATACAGTAATCCAAACCAAAATGATAGTCATATGTCAAGAGATATAAGCAGGGTAAATATCTATTAATCCTAGCAATGTATCCAACATGGCTATCTCTATTCGATCGCGAACTCAAACATCAGCTGCCGACACGTCCTGCACGTCTAGAGATGTACATGGAAATTTAAAAGGGGTGAAAATCCTAATAAATCTCAGTAATAGTAAAACATACATGGTGTCATCATGGTACGTCTTCGACCTACTTGGTTAATTATAGAAACGGTGTACATGCTACAATGTAGTCCAAATTTAGAGTTTTCACAAACGTCATTATCAAGTGGACATTTCATTTTAAGATGGTCTTGATCGCGAATACATCAAGTTAAGAAAGTGTATGCATGATAATGGTTTCATACTAAAATATACTTTTCATTAGGGCATGCATACATGGAAAGAATAAACATAACATTAGGTCACATGCAAGCATGAAAGAACGAAACATGATCTCATATGTACATGCATACATGAAAAGAGACAAACATAATCCTATACACGCACATGCATGCATGAAAGAAGCAAACATAAATAGTGACCATGCACAAGACCATAAACTTTCTTGAAAGATAGTTCCTTTTTACTTATTTTTAACCTCTCAAGGACCCCTAGATTAAGGAGGAAGAATGGTGAGAAAAAACCATGCTTGACAATCCCCAAACTCAAAGACTAGATAAATAAAAAAAAAGAAGGAATTAGCTAAATCTCATGAAGATCACTTACTGGAAGGAATTAATCGAAGAAAATTGAGAGAAACCATATTTTTCTCTCTAGGAAAAAGTCCTTGGGCGGCTAGGGTTCTTAGAAAAATATTTAGGAGAATTATGATGTGCCAAATATATACTAAAAGGTAAATATGTGACTGTTAACAGGACGCATTTGGCGTCCCAAGCACGCTACACAACACCTTCACGTATGCATTCAAAAGCAAGGAAGATTTGTAAATTTAGGTATATGCACAAGCCTGGAATGAGCTACATCATTCCATGCACCATAGTTACTCGTGTGTATACACTTCGGTTTTAATTATAAAAAGGTGGTCATGCATAATGTTTAACTTTTAAAATTCTCAAAATCTATTTATCCGAAGTGGGTGTCTTTTAGTATGGATCTTAATGATATGAATGCAATAGATATTGGATGAATGCATGACAATACTTTATGTAAACGGTCGATAGAGCACAACATCAAGGTAAACATCAACATATAAGTGGCATATAAAACTCTTTCTTTTCTCATAACTGTGTGACTTTAAAATATCATATCTCTTTTCTCATGCTTGAACTTTTAAGTTCTTTTTCTCAAAGACCACCCTCTTAAACATGGTCACCTAAATCCAACCGACATACCGCCCCGGCAATTTTTATCATGGTCCCCAAACTCTGTCTCATCTAATCGCCTAGGAATGAGCTCAATCCTAACTAGTCATCACTAAATTTAACATGGGGAATAATAGAGGGGGTAACACATCACTAGTTTCCAACTCATTATCTGAATACACGAACCATGAGATAGAATCTCGACTACTAAAGTATGGGTTAGGGGCGTAAGGGTCACCTAGTACACCGACTCCTTGAGTGCGGGTTAGGGACTTAAGGCTCACCTAATACACCGACTCCCAGAGTGCGGGTTAGGGTTATTTCCTTCTTTGAAATGCATCTACGGCATCTAGTGCACAATAAATTTGTCCGCTCTGGCAGGCTGCATCTACCATACCCTCACGGTTTTGTTATCTCTTTACTGAGGTAGAAGAAATGCGTCTTGGTGTGTTATGCAAGAATGCATCATGAACACATGCCCTCAACTATCATCATGGAACCTCATGCAATACGTATATCATGTTCATAAATTTATGCACTTCATCATAGTATGCCATATCAGCTCATAATCCATGTACTTACACATTCAATTTCACATTTCATAATTAATTTCTAAAGTCATATAAATGGTTTCACCCAGGCACGTGCATTCACACATCATCATAGCATCAACATAAAAAGATCACGTCATCATAACTCATATATCATCACATCATGCATATCAACATATCATACTTGTATTATCAAACACAAGGCAATAAAAGATCTCTTAATGTCTTATGTTTTGACCCTTAAGGTCCTTAACTCACAATCTAAGTTATAAATCATCCCAACTTAAGCTCTCGGGTACCTATAGGCTCATAACTAAGTATTTCTCACTCAGTACCATGATTACAAACATCTCTAAATCTCAAGAATGCAGAATCTAAAATTCTAACTTTACGGGTACCTAGGAGTCACAACAATGACCCTTTCTAAGTCTGGTTTGCTCCTAAGGCATCAAGATCAAGTCCTAAACCAATTATGAGTCATTCCTACACATTTAAACTAATTTAAAACCATAATTATCAATTCTAAACCTTGCTGGACAGAATCCAGAAAATTCAAACATTAAGGGATCTAAAACTCTCAAATTAATTCTTTTCTAGTTACTAACTTCTCTAATCTTTCACATATGACTTTTAACATTAATTATACTCAAACATAAGCATTTTATCCTCATTAAAACAGCACATACAGGGGACAAACACAGCAAGGCAGAACCGAAACAAACATCTCCATTTAAAGGCATCAAACACAATTTCTAAAGCACATAAAATACTAGTTTCTCTTGGAACCTTTTCAAGACTTTCAAAACTCATTTATAAACATTTTTAACATCTAAAATAATCAAAATATTTATGAGGGCAGTAGCTAAATCAAACTTGTCTCAAGAGGTTATAAAATCATAAAACTTTGCTCTAGATATTTCTTGAACTCATATAAGCTTAGAAAAATTACAAAACATAGATTTTAGTACTTGTAACAAATGAAACCTCTTAGGGCCGAAATCAAGAAGCTAAAGAACATATATTTTTCAAACCTTTGTTGAGGTAATAATGGGCAAGTCTTTGAGCTCTAGGTTCCCTTAAGTGATGACATAAAAATAGACATGCTTATGCACTTGTTTTAGCTTTCCTTAGAAAATAAAGTGAGAGCATAAAATAAACATGAGATGCAACTTATTATTATCTTTGATATTTAAGTGAGGACTTGAATATAAACATGATAATGCAAAGCTTGAAATATAACTATGATAATGCAAGTTCATTCATTATCTTGGTACTTAGTGGTAGCAAGGAAAGTAAATATGATGTGCAAGGCATAAACATAAATATGAATGCAATATTCAATTTTATCTCATCTAGAGTTCTTACAAGACTTTAGAGATACAACCCAACACTTATCTCATCAGAAAGAGAGCTTTAGAGTACCAAGTTCTCAAAGGAACTAGGTGGTTCTTGAACATCATCATCAAGCTCAAAGAAACAAGCTTTTAAAGGAAAGTAAAACTTTAAGAGAGTAAGAACCAAAACAACATTCTTTCATGACATAAAATAGAAATAGAGATACTTTAAAAAGTTTAACAAAACCTTTGAAGAAAACTATGGAGGCCGAAATCATAGAGAACAAGAAAAGGAAAGAAAAACCAAAACTTTACTAGATCAAGAACAAAACTCAAGCTTTAGAGGTTCCTTTGAGATGAACACAAGGTCATCATCTAGAAACTCTCATCATCAAGCTATCATGCTCAAAATCAAGGCCTTGAGGCCGAAATGAAAAGAAAAGGAAATACAAAGAAAAGCTGAAAAAAGAAACCAAGAGAAAACTAGAGAAAACACATTTTTGAGTAAAAACAAAGTTTGAAAGCAACTCCCTACCAAATGTGAAGACAAAGGCTTGATCTTGAGGATGGAAATGAGAAGATCAACTCCTCCTAGAGAGGTGAGGTAGCTTCGGCCTTGAGAGAAAGAAAGGAAAGGAGATGTGTTCTTGGTGAGTTTGTGTTTGAGGTTGAGTGTTTGAGAGATTTGATGATGATTCAAGGTTGTGAGGAGGTATTTAGAGATTATGAGATGATTATGTGAGGAAGAGATGAAGAGGATGAAGATGAAGAAGAAAGGAAAACTCTCTTGAAACTTGAGAGAAAACAAAGAACTCAAGGAAAGCTTAGAAAACTTGAAACTTAGCAAATGATCTAAAGTGTTTGCAAGCTCAAGTAAGCAAGGTAGTTATAGAAAATGAAAACAAATGAGAGCCCAAAGGGAGGAGGTGCTGGCTGTAGCTTTTGGGAGGGAAGGAAGAGAAAAATATCTCTTACAGCTTGTCATTCAAGCATGGTTTGAGGTATGGAAGTTATGATGCAAAGCATGGCTTCAAATAAGGTGATTTGGAGTGAAATTTCTTTTAAATTTGAAATGAAATATCTCTTCTATAAGCAAGGAGGGCTAGCTGAATTTGAGCCACACAAAATGAGAGAAAAAGTCTTCTAGAAGCGGTCATATGAAGCATGGATGAAAGCATGGTGTTTGTATGACAAAGTATGGTTTATGGTGAGGTGGAAGCATGGTTATTTGAGTGTAAAATTTTGAGCATGTGATGGAAAATGAGAGGGAATTTTTGGCCAGATTGGGGACAGCCAAGGGAGGAGGAAAATTGTTTATGTAATTGGGTGCTAATGATAGGTTTAGATGTGTATTAGTTTAGGTACAAGGTTAGGAATCATTAAGCATAAGTTTAGGTAACTAAAAATGCGGTTTAAGAGTTTTATGACAGGGTTAAGGAGTGCTCATACACATCTAGAGAGTTTAAAATTCATTTTATGAGCAAATAAGGTAGACAAATTTCCATGATTTAAGGAATTGGAAAGAGAAAATACTATTCAAGATTCCATAACTAGGAATCTTGAATTTAAAATAAGATTTCAAGTTGTAATTAAGCATTCTTAGGTTCTAATCAACTTTAATAAATTATTTTGACTCAAGATTAATTATGGAAATTAATTAACCTTTGATTAGAGCCTAATATTTCTTAGGTTTGTTTAATCACGTGATTAAGCGTAAAAACACGAAACTAGGGACAAAATCGTAATTTTGCACTAATTTCGCCCGGGACCTCCGGGACCAAAACTAAAGTCACAGACTACATAAAAATGCCTTTAAAACCATCTGGAGAAGTTTCGGGTTCATCCAGCACTTGCAAACGGGTAAAACACCGCAAGGGCGTTTTGGTCATTTTGACCCGAAAACTCGAAAAATGAGATTTTCGATCCCGGAAAGGTACACGAGTCATCTAATCCCCTTCCAACATTGAGTTTGCCCTTCGAGTATTGCCGGATCCGCTTTCCTCAAATTCCGGGCTGAAAATGACCTCAAGGGCATTTTGGTCATTTTCACTCTAACAGAAAATCGGGGTGTTATATATATATATATAACGCAACTTATATCATTACCCTTGAAGTAATACTAATAATAATAATTTATATATCACCAAATTCCGTATTTGGGATATCACATGCTAACCCGCTTAAAAGAGATTTGATATCCAAATCTAAACCATGTACCTTGAGGAGGAAAAAGGTAGGGTTACTTGATTTTCATGACTTCTTCAACTACCCAAGTCGCTTCCTCACCAGAATGATTCCTCCAGATAACTTTCACCGAGGCTACCTCATTTGAGTGAAGCTTCTTGATCTGCCTATCCATGATGGCAATCGATTCCTCTTCATAGGACAAACTCTCATCAACTTGGACTGTTTGCGAAGTGAGCACATGAGACTGGTCGAGCATATACTTCCTGAGCATACTAACATGAAACACTGAGTGTATGGCTGATAAACTGGGAGGCAGTGCCAATCTATGGGCTACTGCTCCAAATCTCTCTAGAATCCCAAATAGGCCAATAAAACGAGGGCTTAACTTTCCCCGCTTACCAAACTTCACCACCCCTTTCATAGGGGATACCTACATAAACATGTGATCCCCAACTGCAAACTCCAAGTTACACTGATGGTTATCTGCATAAGACTTTTACTTAAACTATACTGCTAAAAGACACTCCCTAATCAACTGAACCTTCTCTAAGGTTTCTTAAACTAGGTCCGGGCCTAGGGAGTTAGATTCCCCAAGCTCAAACCAACTGATAGGGGACCTACAACGCCTCCTATACAAGGCTTCGAATGGTTCCATTTGGATACTTGTGGTAACTATTATTGTATGAAAATTTGATCAAGGGTAAGCAATCACACCAACTCCCTCCAAAATCTAGCAAGCAGGCTCAAAGCAAATCTTCTAAGATCTGTATCATCCTTTTTGACTGGCCATTGGTCTGGGGGTGGAAAGCTGTGGTCAAATCTATACACCTCCCAAAGGCCTCTTGAAATGCCCTCCAGAAAAGCAAAGTGAACTGGGACCCTCTGTTTGATATGATGGATACTAGAACACCATGGAGTCTGACTATCTCGTCTATGTACAACTAGGCATACTATGCTACACTGAAGGTAGTTTTTACTAGCAAGAAATGTGCTGACTTAGTCGTCCAATCCACTATCACCCATATGGAGTCAAACCCCTTTTTGGTCTGAGGTAGCCCGACTATGAAGTCCATGATTATCCTCTCCCATTTCCACTCTGGAATATTTATCTGCTGGTGCAACCTTGCCAGCCTCTGGTGCTCACCCTTGACTTGTTGGCATGCCAAGCATCTAGCTACAAAGTCAATGACATCTCTCTTCATATCATCCTACCAAAACAACTGTTTGAGATCCTGATACATCTTAGCTGATCCTAGATGCATGGAGTATACTGCATTATGGGCTTCCTCCATCACTTTCTTCCTCAGTTCACCCACTGCGGGCATACACAAATGATTCCCAAAGTGCAACACGCCCTTAACATCAATTGAGAACTCTATATTATCACCCTTACGAACATTCTCAGCCAACTTAGCTAGCTTTGGATTTTCACCCTGCTATGCCTTGATCTATCCCACCAAGGTTGACTAAGCCCTGATGTGATCTAGAAAAACCCCTGTATCACTAAGACCAAACTGAACTCCCTCAATTTCCAACTTGTGGATATCCTCCGCTGACAACTATCTCACTAGTGCTATGAGGGCCGAACTGCCCTTCACTTCCTGCTCAATGCATCTGCCATTATATTTGGCTTCTCTAGGTGGTATGAGATAATACAGTCATAACCCTTTAGCAACTCAAGCCATCTGCATTGCCACAAGTTTAGATCCTTTTGCTAAAAAATGTACTTCAAGCTCTTGTGGTCTGTGAAGACCTCACAAGTCTCTCCATACAGGTAGTGCCCACAAATCTTCAAGGCAAAAACTAGTGCCGCCATCTCTAAATCATGTGTGGGATAATTTTGTTCAAACTTCTTAAGCTACCGTGAGGCATAAGCTACAACTTGGCCATGCTACATTAGGACACAACCAAGTCCAACTCTTGAAGCATCGCAAAACACTGAGAAACCACCTGTCCCTAAAGGTAGTACCAAAACTGGCATCGTAGTCAAGCATTTCTTAAGCCTCTAAAAACTCTCTTCACACTCTTTTATCCACTGAAATCTGACATTCTTTTGTGTTAGCTTGGTCATGGGTGCTATAATCCTGGAGAAGTCTTGAATAAACTTCCTGTAATATCTTGCTAAGCCTAAGAAACTACGAACTTCTGAAACTATTATTGGTCTAGACCATTACTATACTGCTTCCACCTTCTTTAGATCTACCAGAATACCATCCTTAGACACTACATGTCCGACGAACGCCACTTGATCTGGCCAGAACTCACACTTGGAGACTTGGAATGTAACTGATTCTCCCTCAAAGTTTGTAGAACTATCCTTAGATGTTGTTCATGTTCCTCCTTACTCCAGGAATATACTAAAATGTCATCACTGAAGACAATCACAAATTGGTCTAGAAACGACTTAAACACCTGTTCATGAAATCCATGAAAGCTGGTGGGGCATTGGTCAATCCAAAGGACATCACTAAGAACTCATAACATCCATAGCGAGTCTTGAAGGCCATCTTGGATATATCTTCATCCTTAATCTTCAGCTGATGGTAACCAGATCGAAGGTCAATCTTGGAAAAACATATTGCTCCCTGAAGCTGGTTAAAAAGATCATCAACGCGAGGTAAGGGGTATCGGTTCTTGATCGTCACATTATTTAACTGCCTGTAATTTATACACATTCTCATCGAACCGTCTTCTTCTTAACAAACAACACTGGAGCACCCCATGGAGAGGTACTTGGCCAAATAAACCCCTTGTCCAACAACTCATGTAACTGCTTTTTCACTTTTCTTAACTCTGTTAGAGCCATACAATACGAGGGTATAGAGATGGGCCTAACTTTTGGCTCAAGCTCTATCCTAAACTCTACTTCGCTCTCCGGTGGCATACTTGGCAAATCGTCTAGATATTCATTAGCCACTAGGACCATGTCCAAACTTGGTGTCTCTACCTCTACATCCTTGACTGCAGCTAAAAATCCGTAACTACCTCTATCTATCAATCGTAATGCACTCATAGCTAATATCAAGTTCATTGGTGTCGAACATCTTGTACCCAAAAACACTTTTGGCTTATCACCTAGGACCTCAAACCTCACCAACTTGCTATAACAATGTACATTGGCACGGCATAGGGCTACTAATCCATATCCAGAATAATGTTAAAGTTAGAGATTTCCAACACTTTCAATTTGATAGTGCTTCCATGTCACCAACTTTGACTCTGCATGATCTATACACTGTTTGAGTAAGGATGGGCTCTCCCAAAGGTGCCCTATCTAAAAACGGCTCCTCAAGATCCTTAGGGAATCTCCCGAACTGGACATCAAAGAACAAGGACACATAAGATAAGGTGGACCCCAGGTCAAACAATGTCATGGCATCGAAGGAACATACTATTGTCATACCTGTTATCACTTCATTTGAAGCCTGAGCATTTTGACTGGTCAAAGAACAAATGGCACTATCCCCCACTACCCTGGCCTCTACTGCCTGCCCCTGTACTACCTATACCTCAGCAACTAGGGCCTCTACCCCCAGCTCCGCAATCTGGTTGAGTTACAGAGCCACCCTGGGCTATTGACTAGAGAGACTGAACTGACATGGAAGGGTTAACTGACCCCTGAATAAAAGCTCCCTGAAACATTGGGCACTCTCTGCGCTTGTGGCCTGTCTAGCCACCCATAACATACTGAGGAACCAAATAAACACTGACCCTGATGTCTCTTCTTGCAAGTCAGGCATATTGTATGTGAATGCCATGAACCCTGTCTGTTGCACTAACTATCCCTTCTACTTTGAGTCTGCCAGGATGGGCTCTGAGAAGGTGGCCCTACCCGACTGACCTACTGCTAGCCCTGCTGATGGTGACCCTTACTTGAACCTACTCCACTCGAGAAAGATCCATGAACCCTGGCCTTCTTGTTAGCCTCTAACATCACCCTACGCTCTGCTAAACCACTTTCAAGACCAATCGCTATGTCTACCACCAAGCATAGCCCATGGTCCTGACGTGAGGTTGAAAACTGAGGAACATATATTTGGGCATACTGTAACACCCTAATATTTAACTTAACACGCCTAGGACGCATTTAAGTTAATTATTAGTTATTACTCTTTTGTTCCAGTCTTTAACTTAAACCATTGAAAATACTTTAGCAAAAATATGGTAAATTTTTTTTAAAAAAATACAAAACGTGAGCCACACATACTAACTAATTTGTATCAACCACCTTACCTATAAAAGTAAAAAGATAACATCGAGTCACAGATAAATGTGAAATACCTCACTTAATTAATATAACGACACCATTATAAATAATGATCGTTCCTTATTGAATACCCAAAACTTACAGGAAACAAAGCAGCACATCACTGACATAGATCAAGACAAATACATTAGTCCAACAAAAATTATCATGCAAATGAAAACATAACAAACTAGCATAAGATATTTCTCCCACGTTTCCTACTCGGAGTGCCTAGAATGGATTCTATGAGTCGGCTTATCACGAGAGGCAAGATGTCTCATAGGTAGAACATGAGCACCTCGACATGGACGGGTGGCTCCCCTCACTAGTTGCGTGACAGTAGCTTCTCCATTGCTATCGTACTCCCGTTCCATAGAGGCAGCATGAGCAAATTCACCTGAAAAGTGACCAGAAGGTGTGTCCTCGGATGGGTCCGACCACGAACTAGTAGAGCGAGGTGGCGACCTCGGTATATAGTCAGCAAAATCTCGAACTGCCGATACAAAAGGTCGAGAAAACTGGCGAGGTCGCGGTTGTGCATGCTCGAAAGCAAGGTCATCTAGAAAAGGGGCGGTAGGAGAAAACCACATACTAGAAACAGGGTATGCAAAAGGACAATCCATGAACACATACAAACAAACAGCATAGCGACCCATAAAATAGTATGATCGGTTAGCCGGGTCGAAATGCATTTCCCATGAGGAGGCATCAACATAAATCACGAACGTCGTCATCTACCTCTGAAGACGAGATGGAAAGAAATAAAGAGGGAGTGAGAATCTTATAAAAGAATCTCAGTAGGGCCTCCGTCTCCTAATATGAGTGTCATCATCATCGTCCCCAAGAACCTCGGGTTTCATTATGAAAATGTGGGCATACATAAGGTTTATTTATTAAGTTTCAAATACCATTAGCCGATACCCGTATCTTTTAACATGAGTCTTGATGTCATGTATGCATCATACTATTATCATGAATGCATGTCAATGCCATATGCATTATAACATAAGAGTTCATATATAAATGCGTCATGACATAAAGAACATAAATTCCTTTGATATAACTTTTCCTTAATATGCTTTTAGGTGACTTAAATTTCTCAATCTTTTTCCTTGGGGAAACCGCCCTGTAATTTCTCTCCTCTTGAGAGTTCTAGGCTACGAGCTCATACCTCACTAGTCGTCACTAGTATACACTTATCCTCTCGATAAGTTAATTCCCGACTCCCAGAGTGCGGGTTAGGGGGTTTAGGAACACCTTTCATAACCATTAATTCCTAGAGTCTAAAGGGTCCTTATTGAATCACCTCTCATAACCTTTAATTCGGGGAGTCTAGAGGATCATTTCCATATGTCTTATGTCACCTTTTCATCTTAGTATGTTATTCATAGATGCAAGCACGAACATATAATCATAGCTTATCCTTTAATATATCATGCTTATAGAACTCTTAAATATGCATCTCAATTAATCAATCATACACATAGCATGCTACAATTCATCAAGTAATTATCATATAAGTATGCATATATACATTTATATAAGCATGCTATTATCAAATATCTCATGAAGTGAACATACTTAACAGGATAGATGCCATATATTAATGATCGCCAATTGCATAAAACAATAATTAAGCATGCATAATCCTTAATTAGTAACAAAGCACAAATATCATGAGTCATATAAACTTTGACTAAAACACATGAATATGGCTTCCATAAGATATCGATTTATGCTAACCTCCTCAAGTTATCAATATTTACATTTAAGCCCAAAAGAGGGTCTAAACTGCAATTTCTCAAAGATTGCGGTCAAAACGTAATTTTTTTCTTTTTAATATATTTCCTCAAACCAATGATCCTAAAAATTTCTCTATACTTTTAAGAGACCCATAACAACTAGAATTCATTTAAGTTCATCATAAAAACCATCTATGGTCATAGACTAAATTTTGCCACACTTTAGGGGTCAAAGTGCAAAATCACTCATTTTTCACCTTTAACAATTACCGAAACTTCTAAAACTTTTTCAAACATCATAAATGGTATTTTGAATACATGGATACATTTAACATCATTAATAACTCGAATTAAAGTCATTTGGCTGAAATCACATAATTGATAGTTCAAAACACAACTTTCTATATTTTGCAAAATGGCCCAAACTAGAACTTGTAATTATTCTTTTATACATCTAAGATACCAAAAATAATTTTTACAACAATTATTAATGATTATTATACCTATGAACACTACCCTACAATGATGAACAGTTTCGAGACAGTAATAAATAGTACCAGAAAATTATTTTTCCTAAATCTTCCTAAAATTACAATTTTGATCCTTTCTAGATACTATTTTTCCTTGTTACTTGATTTAAGACTTAGGAAACACTTAAAATTATTTTTTACCACTTAGCATGACCAAATATTAATACCAAATAGAGAGCAAATCACAAGGTTTAATAATAAATTTTTTTGCTCATGAAAATGCTATTTTTACTATCTTTTAAGTTTCAAGACTTGTAAAACTTCTAAAGCACATCTTACTAAAATTCCAAAACACAAGATTTGAACTATAAAATGAAATAAAAGTTATCTCAACCTCATCATCATATAATGGCCGAAAATACATATCCATTAGCATAGCCATGAAATAAAATTTTTATTTAAGATCCAAGGACAATTTTTGAGCTTTAAGATCTTAGGTGATAACCAAAAGTAAACATGCTATGCAACCTCATTTTTTTAATCTTTAACATTATAAGGTGATGACTTGAAAATATAAATATAATGTGCAAGGCTTGAATTATAAACATGAGATGCACATTCATTATTAAGTCTTTAAAATTTAGTGATGACTTAAAATAAATATGATATGCAAGACTTGAAATTTAAACATGATAATGCAAATCCATTTCTTTAATCTTCTAGATTTAAGGTGATGGCTTGAAAAATAAATATGATATGCAAGGCACTGAAACATAAACATGAGATGCAAGAGCTTGAAATTTAAACATGAGTGCAAGTCCATTTTATATCTTGCTCACTTAAAGCTCAAAAACTTCACAAGATGAAATTCTTGTCCCTAATAGATCTTAAACATTAGTAAGCATTAGAGTCCTTTATTACCAAGGTTCCAAGAACCTTATTTCTTAAATTTATTATCAAGCCATGGTCATCATAAAAATTCAAAGAATTAAAGAAGAAGAACATGAGAAAGAATATGAAATAAAGTCCCTACCAAGTTGTTTCTTGTTAAATAAAGAAAGCTTGATCTTCTATGATAAATCAAGAACCAAAATTATGGTCCTAATGCTTGTGATATTTCAGCCAAGAAGGTTGGAGTGGAGGATGGATTTTTCTTGTGTTCTAGTGCTTAGAAATGGAAAGTTTAGGTGTTTATGAGTTGGTTTATGGTTGGAATATGTATGCTTGAGGTTTATAGCTTGGTTAAAGGTTGGAAATGGAGTCTCTTGAGTAAGAATAAGGAAGAAAAAGAAAGCTGGAATTCTTGAGAAAATTAGAGAACTTTGAGCAAACTTTGAGTAAGAAAACTATCAAGTAAGAAAATGCTAAGGCTAAGAGTATTTGTGTGAACATTTTAGCAATGGATGAGCATGTATTTATAGCCCCATGGAGGCTGTTTGGCCGTGACATATGGGCTGGAAATGGAGGGTTTTATTTCATTTTTTTGTTAAAGAAAACTTTAGAAAAAGAAAGCATATGGTGTTGTAATAATTTTGCTCATGTATAATGGATGGAAATGCTAAAATATGATGCTTGTGAGAGTCATTATGGCTGATCATATCATGGCTGAATGTGCAAGTTTTCTTTTGATTAAACATAACCAAAAACAATGCAAAAGAAAGCTTAAGGTGTGGTGTCTTTGTTGTATATGTTTTTATGTTGGAAAAGCAATAAAATATGATGCACATGGAGCATCATGGCCGCTGGTTTCTGGTCTCTATATGATCAGATTTGTGTTCTTTTATGAGTGGTAAAACATGTATTAGATGTGTATTTACTTAGGTAAAAGATTTGGAATTCATAGATTAGTAAAAATGGTAAAAGGTTAAGTGTTTAGGACAAATTAAAATGAAGTAAAAGAATAATCATACATTGGTAAATGAAGTTAGTTTCAAATGAGTTAAAAATCAGTTTGTAACATAAGTTCTATACTAAATTTTACCTAAACCGTAATTTTTAACTTTGATCTTAATATCACTAATTTTATGAGCTCTAGAAATCAAGAAAGGAAATTAACTTCCCTAAAAATTTCTTAAACTCTAATTATCCTAGGTAATTATTTTTTTAATCTCAAGTAATTATTTTTAACCTTAGGTAATTAATTTTTAACTCAAGGTTAATGAACGAAATCAATTTGAGTTCAATTAGAGCTTTAACATTTCCTTAATTACATAAGTGAACTTATTTAGCACAACTAGGGGTAAAAAGGTAATTTCACATAAAAGCTTTCTAGAATTACCTGAACATTTCTAGATATCAAGTCATACTTGAAATAAACATTTTTTTTGAACTTCTCGGTGATAACTGGGTTCAAGGATTGCTTAATTTCACACTAAATTACCGCAGGGGTAATTCGGTAATTTTACGTACAGTAAAAATCGGGAATTAAGATTTTTACCATGATATCATCATAACACAAATAATCCCCTTCAAATTATAAAATTAACCCTTTGAGGATAATCGGGATTGGTTATCTTTGATTTTCGGGGCAAAATAACCTCAGGGGCAATTTGGTCATTTATGCTCAGAAAAATCGGGATTTGTAATTTTTGCACCGATTGCTACTCAGGCCTCATATAATGTTGTTCTAATGTTAAATTCCTTATTAAGGATTGTTCACCTTCAATTCTCATGCAAAAATTTACCTAGGGGCATTTTGGTAATTTTACATAACAGTAAAAATCAGGGCGTTACACATACCCCGGACGAAACGTCTCACCCTAGCTGTCTATGTCGGTATTATGCTGGAGGTTTCTTGTGCTAAGTAAGTGAAATGCTCATCATACTCTGTAACCGTCATGCCTAGAGTTAGACAAAGCTTCAAAATTCTTCAATCATCTGTGCCTCCTAGCTCTCTGATAAGAATCTCTGCACGAAGGCTTCCCTGAACTGTTCCCAAGAGGGAAAGCTAGCAATCCCATGCCTCTATTAGAACTTCTAATACTATCACTTTGCTTGGCCTCCCAGCCAACTCCACCGCTCTCTCTAAAGAGTAATGAATGATACTGACTATCTTCTTCACGTACCTGAGGAATTCCTGGGGGTCCTCAGTCATTAGATGCCTATTAAAAGTGGGCAAGTCTATCCTTTTGAAACGTTCCAAGGCTGAGTCATCGGTATCTCTGACTGGAGGCGGTTGTGTAGTCACCTCTAACTACCTAGTCATCATATTTGTCAAGTTTGCTACCATTTGCTCAAAAGCATGAAAGGTGTACAGGTAGCATGGTCTCACCTGTGCAAGGGAGGACATGTAACAAGATCATAAGTGCCAAAAATAAACAAACTCTTACTGAACCTAGACATGACTAACTCCTTCCTAAAGGCCTTAAATAGCACTACATTAATGCAAATGGGCACGCTTCCATTTATATAGATATCCTATTATTTGTGGACACTTGCACCAGTAACATGTAGGAAAACCTATTGCTTTGATACCACTTTATCACGACCCACCTAGGGAACGTGACCGGCACATGAGGGATTGAGTCCCCATGGAAGCCTCTGGTAACGTAACTGACTAATATGCATAAATAAATCAAAATATATTTATAATATCTCCAGTTTAACTAAATTCCATAAATTTGAAAGTATCTCCAAAACATAAATCCTGAATATAAAACTGCATAAAATCCATAATCTAGGTCGAAGCCAATAAAATAGCTAATATCTAAAAACAAATAAAACTATATTATATATGTCAGGGATCCTGCCTATACAAATATTAGAGCACTACTAACTGACATAATCTATAATAAGCTCCACTGCGAAGCAAAACTCACCAAAAGAAGTTGCAATACTACTGGAGAGGATTTTATGGTGTAACTGAACCTGTAGCTGTATCTGTATGGGGAAGAAAAGATAGGGGTGAGTTCATCAAAAAATACATAATGTATATAACTACAGGTAAAGCATTTTATATATAATTACATATAATAATACTGAAAACAGTAATTTAACTAAATCATGACAATAACTAGTAGAGAAACATGAGGCATTCTACATCTAAATAATATGAGTTTGGTAGCTGAATTTGAGCTAATGGCTAATTTGATGGGCTCCTAACTAGATCCCATAAATGGACACCTCACTAAGTTCCTTACTGTGGGTGAGCTAGTGCTCTAACAGACCAATTGGTATGAAGGTTAATGATCAATCCTACAGCCGTTAACTTGCTGATTTGTTTCTCACTAATTATTGGCTAAAAAAATAATAGCAATAAAATTCACTGTTCTTGATTTCATACAATATTGAAGTTCATGAAATTTTTTGACTAATAAAATAAATTTAAAGCTTACATACAAAAAGTAGGTCCTATGAGCTTTCTAAAATAATAACTTTTCATGATAACTACAAAATAGTAATTTTCTAAAATTTCTATAATCTATAAAGCATATTTTATGGGCATAAATCAATCTAAAATTCCATAAATAATTTATATAATACTGAAAAAATAATAATAATAACCAAAATTATGGCAATGAGCTTAAACCACTCACTATTGGTAGCTGGGAGTGTGCTTTCACTGACAACTTGACTTTCGAGAGCAGGAATAACACCAGTAACTGCCAAACAATATAATGAAAACATAAACAATTTGATATATTCACCCAAACTGAGTTTGGGATGATAGGGAGGAAAAATGGTGAGAGAAAACCATGCCTAACAGTCCCCAAACTCAATGACTAGATAAAAAAAAAAGAGAAGGAATTCGCTAAATTTCATGAAGATCACTTATGGGAAAGAATTAATCGGAGAAAATTTAGAGAAACCATATTTTTCTCTTTCGGGAAAAGTCCTTGAGCGGCTAGGGTCCTTAGAAAAATATTTAGGAGTATTATGATGTGCTAAATATATACTAGGTGGTAAATATGTGACCGATAACAGGACACATTTAGCGTCCCGTGCATGCCGCATAAGTAATGTCTGTTGAACACCAAAACAATGAGATACCATATTTACATCGTATGACAAGGCTATAAAATGACAAAATAATTGTAAAGCAGAGGTATGGGTATGCAAGGTGGCAAAATTGCAAATTTGTCAAACTTTAACACTTTTTGAAAGAAACGAGAGAAAGAAAAACACATATCGCTGTCAAACATATTTAACTCTCTTAGTTTCTCCCAGCTCCCGCTCAATGTCCAGCTCCCGCGCTATTTTTGTCTAAGCTCCCCCAAGTTTTCTATCCAGAACAACACGTCTTCACTGCCACTGCCTTCGCCACAATCTTGTTAATAAGGGATGTCAATTCCTCATTTTCACCCTTGCCTCTTTTTGATGTATGATGTTTCTGTATTTGTTATTCACATGGTTTGAGGTAAATGTGATTTGTAAACAAAGAATGAATAATTTGTTGTTTAACAAACCCTTAGAATAGCTCCATAACTCGTAAAGTAATACTAAAATCAATTTAGAAGGTGGTTTACAAGTTTTAAGCATCAGTTTCCAAGTTTTTTATACGTAGTTTACAAGTTTTAAGGAAGGTTTACAAGTTTTGTAAAAGAATTGCAAATAATTTGTAAATTTGAGCTTTGCTTAAAACTTGGAAAAATAAGTGTAAAATACTTGTAAACCAAGTAGATTCAACTTGTAACCCTTGCTTAAGACTTGCAAAGTGGTTCGTGCACAAACCTATGAACTTGTAAACCAAGTTTCTGGCACAAAGTGGATCGTCAAAGTTCTGAAGTGGCCGAAAATGCTTAGAATCTGATTCTAAGTTATATGAACACTGTCCACAATAAAATGTAGTTGGGGGATGCTTTTACCACTAGTTTACAAGTTGTTTCCCATAGCTTTCCAAGTTTTTTACACAAAGTTTACAAGTATGAAGCACGGGTTTACAAGTCTTGTAAACCAAGTGCAGCATTGCTAAAAACCTATAAACCAAGTGCAATAAAACTTGTAAATCATTGCTTAAGACTTACAAACCAAGTGTAATAATCTTTGCATACCAAGTTGCTTGCACAAAGTAGTTTCTCAAAGTTCTGAAGTGGCTGCAAATACTTGGAATTTGATTCTGAATTACGTGAACATTGTCTACAATAAAATGTAGTTAGGATAGTGTTTAATGTCTAGTTTACAAGTTGTTTGCCATAGGTTTACAAGTTTTTTAAATAGGTTTACAAGTTTTGTTGCCAAGGTTGGCAAGTTTTAAGCACTAGCTTACAAGTCATGTAACTATGTGCAAATGATTTGTAAGATATAGCATTGCTTAAAACTTGTAAACCAAGTGCAAGAGAACTTATAAACTATTGCTTAAGGCTTACAAAGGAAGTGTAATAGTCTCTGTAAACCAATTTATTTCCACAAAGTGGATCCTCAAAGTTCTGAAGTGGCTGCAAATACTTGGAATTTGCTTCCGAATCATGTGAACACTACCTATAATAAAATGTAGTTGGGAGAGTGTTTGTGTCTGGTTTACAAGTTCTTTGTCATAGGTTTGCAAGCTTTTTGACAAGGTTTGCAAGTTTTAAGCATTGGTTTAGAAGTCCTGTAAACTAAATGCAAATTATTTGTAAGATATATCATTGCTTACAATATGTAAACCAAGTGCAAAAGCACTTATAAACTATTGCTTAAGGCTTACAAAGGAAGTGTAATAGTCTTTGTAAACCAAGTTGTTTCCACAAAGTGGTTCCTCAAAGTTCTGAAGTGGCTACAAATACTTGGAATTTAATTCTGAATCATGTGAACACTTTCTACAATGAAATGTAGTTGGGAAAGTGTTTTGCCTCTGGTTTGCAAGTTCTTTCCCACAGGTTTACAAATTCTTTGCCATAGGTTTACAAGTTTTTTGACAAAGTTTGCAAGTTTTAAGCTCTGGTTTACAAGTCCTGTAAACTAAGTGCAAATGATTTGTAAGATATAACATTGATTAAACCTGTAAACCAATCGCAAAAGAACTTGTAAACTATTGCTTAAGGCTTACAAAGGAAGTGTAATAGTCTTTGTAAACCAAGTTATTTCCACAAAGTGGTTCCTCAAAGTTCAGAATTGGTTACAAAATACTTGGAATTTGATTCTGAATCATGTGAACACTGCCTACAATAAAATGTAGTTGGGATAGTGTTTTGTCTATAGTTTACAAGTCATTTCCCATAGGTTTACAAGTTCTTTGCCATAGGTTTACAAGTTCTTTGACAAGGTTTGTAAGTTTTAAGTACTGGTTTTCAAGTACTGTAAACTAAGTGTAAATGAATAGTAGGATATATCATTAATTAAAACCTGTAAATCAAGTGCAAAAGAACTTGTAAACTGTTGCTTAAGGCTTACAAAGGAAGTGTAAGAATCTTTGTAAACCAAGTTGCTTGCACAAAATGGTTCCTCAAAGTTTTCAAGAGGCTGCAAATACTTGGAATTTGATTCTAAATTATGTGAACACAATAAACCATTGGTGTTTTAGTTTATATTTTTTAGTGTTTGTTATAAGTTATATTCTGAACTGTATATGCAAAGCATGGAGGACGTAACCCCAGCAAATGCAAATTTTGATGTTGAGGTTGATGAGCACGGTGGCGATTATGACTTGTTGGTGCATGCCGTTGGGATGGTTTTCAATTCAGAAGATGATGTGAAATCATTCTACAAGTCCTACTCAATGAAACAAGGTTTTGCATTTAAAGTCAGAAATTCAAGGAGATGATTGGATGGAAGGCCCAATTACTTGATCTTTGCATGCTCACAAGAGGAAAGCCGTGCATCCAAGATCCCTTCAAGTTTGAAAATGTTCCCGACTGTACAAGCGAATTGTGAGGCTAAGATTAGCACAGGTAAGAGAGAAGACGGCATATGGTGTATTAAAACAATTATTCTTCAACATAACCATGATATTAGCCCTTCCAATTCAAGAATGTTTACCATGGACAAGAGTTTAAGTCTTCATGCGAAGAGAAGTATTGAATTAGGTTACTGTTCTGAGGTGAGGATCACCAAGTCATTCCAAACTCTTGTGCACAAAAGTGGAGGATATGAGAATTTACCATTTGGTGAATAGGATGTAAGGACCTACATCCACAAAGAAAGGCGAGCAATTGGAAAAGAAGGGGATGCCAAGGCTTTGTTGGAGTACTTTTCTAATATGAAAGCACATAACAAAGAGTTTTGGTATCATATCAATTTAGATTATGAGTTCCAAGTCAGGAATATATTTTGGGCAAATGCTAGGAGTAGAGCTGCCTATGAAAGTTTCGAGAATGTTGTGAGTTTCGACACAACATATCTAACAAACAAGTATGCGATGCCTTTTGCTACCTTTGTGGGAGTTAATCATCACGGCCAATCTGTCCTCCTTGGATGTGCCTTATTATCAGCTGAATATATTGAATCATTTGTGTGGCTATTTGGCAACTAGGTAAGATGAATGTCAGGGAAGCCATCAAGTGCAATTGTAACTGACTAATGTAGAGCAATGCAAAATGCATTGGAGATTGTTATGCCACATACACGACACCAGTGGTGTCTATGGCTTATCATGAAGAAGATCCCCAAAAAGCTCAAATGTTATGCTAAATATGCCAAGATCAAGACATATATGAAAGAAGTTGTGCATGAAAGTATGACAATAGATGAGTTTGAGGGAAAATGGGGAAATTTTGTGAAAGAGTATGACCTTCAACAGAATGACCGGTTGGTTGAACTCTACAATGAGCGATGTAAATAGGTGCCAATATACTTGAAAAAGGATTTCTGGGCAAGGCTATCAAGCATACAAAGAAGTGAAAGCATACACTATTTTTTTTATGGATATGTGAACTCGACCACCAGCTTGCAACAATTTGTGAAGCAGTATGTAAATGCGCTTAGGAGCAGGGTAAAAAAAGAAGTGGAGGCTGATTTCCAATCCATGAACATAACTATTCCCTACAACTTTAACTCCCCCATTGAAAAACAATTCCAAGAAGAATACACAAATGTAAAATTTGCTAAGATATAAGCTAAATTCAGGTGCAAAATGAATTGCGTGCCAAATTTGAAAATCAGTGGACAGGGCTATCACCACTTTTGAGGTTTATGAGGAACTGATGCAGTTTGGGCAGCCAAAGGAAATGAAATTTGAGGTTGTATTCAATCGTTATAATCATGAACTGTTCTGCCAGTGCTTACTGTTTGAATTTAAAGGTATTATGTGCAAACATTCCCTGTGTGTATATGCTTTTGAAAAAGTGAAGCAAGTGCCCAAAAAATACATATTGCAAAAATGGAGCAAAAAATCAAAAGGAGGCATTCATACATAAAGTGTGGCTCTGATGCTACTGAGGTTAGACCAAACATGGAGAGGTTTGACAAGTTGTTGAAGTATTTCTATGAAGTGGCCGAAGAAGCTGTTGATTCTGATGCTAGCAGCAATCTAGTGCATTATACTCTTGATAAGCTATATGCTCATCTACAAATTGTGGCTCCTTCTTTGGGAGGATTGAACATGCCGTCCATGCTTGAGCCGGTGACAAGTCATTTGAGTGAGGGCTTTGGACATGAAAAGATTGAAATCCTTAACCCGTTGTGCGTACCACGTAGGTCGATTAGCATTCAAGAGAAAAATCTCTCAAGTTGAGGAAGTCTAGCAAAAATATAAAAAGAAAACCACAAAGGAAGTTCAGGGATTGAAAATTAAGGTTTGTACACGTTATAAGTTTTTTGCACATTGTTTTCAAGTTTTATTCATGGTTTACAAGTTTATTACACATGATTTACAAGTTTTTTTGTCATGGTTTACAAGTTTATTACACATGGTTTACAACTTTTTTATGCCATGGTTTACAAGTTTATTACCCATGGTTTACAAGTTTTTTAGTAATTATTTACAAGTTTTTTACACATGGTTTTAAAGCTTTTAGTCATGGTTTGCAAGTTTATTATGCATAGTTTACAAGTTTTGTAATGTGATGGATTACAAGCTTATTACACATGGCTTACAAATTTTTTAGACATGGTTTGTAGCATGTTGAAATCATAACTAAATTTTCATTTGAACTAATATATAAGAATCTATTGAAGCAACTCTCAGCTAGTAGGGCAGGGCCAAGTTGTCCATAGTGTCACACGTTAATGTCAGAGGCAGTGGAAATATGGTTGATGAAATGCTTATGGTGTATGTGAGCAATGAACTTATTATTAATTTCCAAACTTGATTGAAGGGTTTAAAGCAATATTTTATTGTCATGCCATAATGTTTGTCTTAAATTTTTTACCTTTCGATTTTGAGAGGATTACATGTAAAATACCACTTGTCAGTGGTTATATTGTGCCATGATTGTTGATTAATCTATAATGGTATTATAAAATGTACGTGTCTACATATATAATTCTATTGGCAATCCAATAGATTCAAGGTGTAGTTTTTGTTGAATGCTTCGTAAGCCACAATCATTACATTATGTGATATATTCTTATTATTGTTTGTTGGTATTCATGTTTTTTCGATTTATTGCTACAACTCACGGGTGTTGGCTCCAGCCAAAGTATTGCGGTTGCTAACCGAAAAGATTCTTTTTTACTGTCAGAAAGTTCAAACCTGCGAGATGGTGGATTTATGCCATTGCTTAAATCATATAGTCAAGAATCGAGTGTGCATGACATGTCATTCACAAATGTACTTGGTAGTATAAACCTAAGCAATGACTTCATGATTTATTCACATGATGAACTGAACTATCAAAGCAAACAACATTAAGATTACTAATATCTCCTGTTTACAAATGAGGTGTCACATGCCCACTGATTTTGTCTTTTTGGTATAGGTACAATACCATATTTCCTACGAAGTAGGTGACTAGTTCATGATATCCACAATACTCTAACCACCGTTATTCTTGTATATGACTTATTTGCAAGACCAATCTTTGTTTTGCAGACTATTTTAATATGGATGAATGTGGTTAATGGACATCATGTTATTTTTGCCACAAACGGAGTTACAAACATGTAAATTGGATTAAAGTCCTGTTTAAGGTCATCACTAATTTTGTAAATATCGAACAAATTGGTACATATTGAGGGTTTATTGCATATTTGCATGTTTTGATTTTACTCGTTTATTTGGTGGCACATCTTTGGGTTTCCTCTGTATGGTCAACCGCTTTGGGATTTGGTTTCACATCAATTGCATTATATAACTAGGTGTGCCTTTAAATATACAAGTTGTAAGAATTGGTGTATTTATCACCTATTGAGAATTAGAATAAGAATTCCAGGATATATTATACTGTGAACAGGTTTATCAATTTGGTAGGTACTTTGTGCAACCTCAAAACTTTTGAAAGCAGCCATGAAAGACTTGTGAACCATGGTTCATTAAACTTGTAAACCACAAAGAAAACTTGTAAACCTTTTTTTAAAAATTTGTAAACTAGGAACGTAAAACCTTTGAGCCATGCTTCCAAGTTTTCTGAGAGATGTTTCCAAGTTTTCATGACATGGTTTACAAGTTTTTGACACATGATTTACAAGTTTTTCAGTCACAATTAGCAATTGTTTGAGCCATGGCTCTTTCTAAGCAAGGTTTCCAAGTTTTCATGACATGGTTTACAAGTTTTTGAGCATTAGTTTCCAAGTTTCTTACACATAGTTTATAAGTTTTTCAGTCACGATTAACAATTGTTTTGAGCCACAGCTTCCAAGTTTTCTGAGCGAGGTTTCCAAGTTTTCATGACATGGTTTACAAGTTTTTGAGCATTGGTTTCCAAGTTTCTTTCACATGGTTTACAAGTTTTTCAGTCATGACTAACAATTTTTTTGAGCCATGGCTTCCAAGTTTTCTGAGTGAGGTTTCCAAGTTTTCATGACATGGCTTCCAAGTTTTCTGAGCGAGGTTTCCAAGTTTTCATGACATGGTTTTCAAGTTTTTTAGCGTTGGTTTCCAAGTTTCTTACACATGGTTTACAAGCCTTTCAGTCACAATTAACAATTGTTTTGAGCCACAGCTTCCAAGTCTTTTGAGCGAGGTTTCCAAGTTTTTGAGGATTAGTTTCCAAGTTTCTTACATATGGTTTACAAGTTTTTCAGTCATGATTTTCAAGTTTTTTTTACAAATCTTAACATCATATGTTGCAAGTGTATCAGTAAACCTATTCATATCAATTTAAAATTACAATGTGGCTCGGATGCACTATGTCAAAAATATTTACATAAGCCCTATGTAAGTGCTACTTCAAAAGTGTATACAAGTCAATAATGGGTTGGTTAAGATGTCTTTTTTTTGCCTTCCCTTTACATGGCGTGAAGTGTATGGAGTCTTTTGCTTTGGTCCTGGCTTTCTTTTCCTCTTGTAAGCCTTTGTAGGGACTTGGAAAGGAATGGCAGCATCATGAGCTTCCACAAGAGAGGAGTTGCTCTGATGAGATGCGGGCATAGTTGAACCAAACGTGGCATCCAATCCAGTAGCCTCCAAAACATGCTTCTTACATATGTTTCGGCCGTCCAATGCCCACCCCACAATGATATTACGTTGAAGGTTAGCACACATTGCCTGTCCATGGCGAACACTAAAAATTAGACAAAGGCAATTTATGCATAAGTGAACTTAAAAGGTTATTGCAATAAAATGGAACTCACAGAACCCCATTCAGTCATGGGTTGGTCTCCATCACACAGTGTGACACCATCCCAATCCTCCATGTATTTCATCATGTATAGTCCACAATCATAGCTTCAGAGACATTAATCAATGATTACTAATCATTGGTACGATCAATTCAAAAAAAAACCTAAATATCAAGCATGATAGAATATTACTTACGTATTGGGCTGCCTTGGAAACTAAACAATTTCAGTTTTTACTTTAAATTTCCCCTTCAGACCAGGCTAGAGTAGGATAACAAATTCGTTGAAATGTTTAGCCTAGTAATGTAAAAAGCTCACTTATGTTTATGACACATGTTTGCTGTACTGAACATAACAGCTGGAAATCAAATAAAAATAACCATTAACAACCTACCACAATTCTATCAAGTTCCAAATTGTCTTCTATATGGTCCAGCTATAGAGAATCTAGCACATACATTACCTGTTCATCAAGGTTAAATGCATAGCACCACCAATGATCCTTATACATAGCTATGGCAAATATCTGCAACATTAGGGTTTACAAATTGCATAAACCAATGCATTAAAGACCGAGAAATGACAATAAGACAACTCAAAATTCAAACCAGCTTGCACTTTGATAATAGTACTTGATCCAGCATTGGCCACCACATGGAATGGTCCCATGGCTTAAGCACACCATTTGCTTTGTAGTTTTGAATGTCATCTTTTCATAAATCCTACATTGACAGACCCAAATTATATATAATAAATTTGCTTCACATAGATGACAATGCAAAACATGAAATCATACAAAGCATATATAAGTACCACAAAAAATGATGGCAGACAAAATGCCCTGGGTTTGGGCTTTCCCTCTCCTTTTGGTTGAGGTATGCATATGCAAATGTTACAACCTGAATAAATAGCACACATCAGCCTTGGCACTAAAAACTAATCACGGTTTAAAACTCCAGTGTTCATTACAGTTTAAAATACAATCACATTAAATGAAAGTATCGTATACTAAGTTCCCTATTTTGCCTCTTGGACCAATGGTGGCCATGTCCTCGTGAGTTAGAAAGCTATCCAGCATTAGACAAGCACCTTAACCCATGGTTACAAACAAGTTAGTTCCACATATAGATAATTACATTATGGGCACATGTCATAATTTACCATTATAAATAAAAGGAGATATGTGTTCTTACTCTTCACCCTCCCCAACTCTATTTCCAATTTTCTTTCTAATATTCCTGGAGCAGTAGGCATAGACTTGATTAGCAATATTATCCAAAAACTACACAGAAATAGGGACTGTAGTAGTAGGTTCCTCTTCATCTTCTGCCATTGTTATAGTAGTGGAAACAGCCTCCTCGTACTCTTCTCCTACTTGCCCAGTGGTAGGAGGTTCGTTATGATGATCTCGAACTTCAATAATGCATAGAGATTTTTCTACCACTTCTTCAATTTCAACAGTATAGGGCTCCACATTCTCTTCCCCCACCTGTGCTCCAAAAACAAGCATTTGAATCATCGTTATCAAGTTTTTTAACATGGTTTTCAAATCTTCAGGGGGGACTGTACATGTTATCTGAACTGTCTTTGGATGTTTTATTAACTTGGCTTACAGGAAAAGGATCATAAGTTTACGAGTTTAAACAAGTCATGGTTTACAAGTTTTCTACCAGTGGTTTAAAAGTTTTGTAACATGGTTTGCAAGTGTTTGTAACATGGTTTACAAGTTTTTTACGTATGGTTTGCAAGTTATTATAACCTGGTTTACAAGTTGTTGTAACATGGGTTACAAGTTTTTAGAAGGAACTGTACATGTTATCTGAACTATCTTTAGACGTTTTGTTAACTTGGTTCAGAGGCAAAGGGTCACAAGTTTACGAGTTTAAGCAAGTCATGGTTTACAAGTTTTTTACCCGTGATTTACAAGTTTTGTAACATGGTTTACAAGTTTTTTACATATGGTTTGCAAGTTGTTATAACATGTTTACAAGTTGTTGTAACATGGGTTATAAGTTTTCAGGGGGGACTGTACATGTTATCTGAACTATCTTTAGACGTTTTGTTAACTTAGTTTAAAGGAAAAGGGCCACAGGTTTATAAGTTTAAATAAGTCATGGTTTACAAGCTTTTTAACTCGTGGTTTATAAGTTTTTTACACATGGTTTACAAGTTTTGCAACCATGGTTTACAAGTTTTTATAACCTGGTTTCAAATTTTGTCATGGTTTTCTAGTTTCAGCTACATGGTTTTTAAGTTTTTACAACATGGTCTACAAGTTTTTTTATATGGGTTTACAAGTTTTAAAGGGCTAGTGTACATGTTATTTGAAATATCTTTACAGGTTTCCTCAATCTTGTTTTGGGAACACATACTAGTCAATTATGTGTTAAATAGTGTCAGAGATGGTGGAAGATATGACACCACAAAATATTTTGGTAAATAGGTAAATCAACCCATATCGTAACAGGATGCTCAAGGTAATACTGGGCCATATCCAGCACCACCTCCCATGCCATGTGCTTGGAGCTAGGAACATCCTCACTCAAGTTTCCTGCTCCTTCAGCTTCAGCAGCTTCACCAGTAGGAGGATTTTCGTGGGGTTTGGGCGAAGATGCAATTGCCTCTTCTCCTATGTCACTAGCAGGACAAGGTGTTTGCTGAGGAGCTTTGCCCCTTGCTTCATCTTCCACCGGTGAACTCTCTGATGTGCATTGAGTGGGAGGACTGTTCATCAGACTACAGTCCTCAGTGGCCTTCGCAGCTTCAATTTCAACATCAAGATCCTTCCTACTCTTAATGCAGGCAGCCACCATTTTCCGAACTCCCTGCACGAAGACCATGTTATACTTAACAACTAACCAAAGATCATGAAAAAAGTCATATCAATAAAATTAAATAATTGCTTGCCAAGGAAGCAATTACCTCATTTTTGAATGTTCTGTTCACAAAGTCATTCACAACACTATTTTCATCTTCTTTCGAGCATTCAGCATTCCCTGTGCAGAAGGTGGAATAAGGCACAAGGTTAACCCTTAAACATTTCACTTGTTAAATTAAAAAAAAAAAACATAATTAATCTAAATACATAAAACTAATGTACCTTCATGCTACGTCTTTCTGCACTGAAACACCATTGGATGGATTCGCTATCCCAAGGTTTCACCAATAGAAGATCATCCCTGTGGGCTGGGTGGTCAAATTGGCAGTTCATGTACTAGATCTATGCAATATAAACATAATGTAAATTATCTAGTGTAAGTCAACTCTGTATCACATCTACTATAGTCTTTCACAAATAATATATGAAAAGCAATAACCATAAATAATTAAAATTAAAGCCTACCACTAGAAAGTACAGATAACCTCCTATGCCCCTTAATTGGCCTTTTTTTTTTATATGATTCAATACACCTAACCAGCCAATCTAACACAAATTCACTCCAATTGTGTTGTTAGGTGTTCTCAACATCAACAGCAGCCCCCAACAACCTTGGACTGGGAGATTGTTTCAAAGTGGGACACAAGAAGGTGGACAGGATCAAAAGAATGAAGGCTTGCTTCAATTTTTCATCTATCTTGCCCCTTTCATAACAATATCTTGCAACTGTCGGTCAGTGAGTTTTCTAAACTCATTGACGATCCTATTCTGGTCTTCATTTAATTCGAAAGGTGTCAGCCGACCTATTACAACAAAAATATATATTTACGGCCTATTAATAGCATTTTAACTTAAAAAACAACAGGATCCTTTACTTTACTCACCAATATAAGGTAGGCCTAGGACCATTCCAACGAACTGAGGTGTAACGTGGATTATGTGGCCCTTTCCTCAGATGCACCTCTCATTCACATCAAGCAACTTCACTAGCTCTGAGATCATCTACTGATTTTGTAGGATGTACTTTATGCTGAATAATCCACCAAAGCCCATTTCCCCAACCATATTTGCTTGGTTTAGGGTCAGCCTCTCTGTAAGTACCAAAATCTTATTCGAAGAACATTTCATGTAGAATGCTGCCTGTATTACACGTTGCAAACAAACAACAAATAAGTGGCTAAAACTAAACTCATAGCTAAAGTAAACAAAACATAACTACATAAAAAACCATTATACGAGTGATGTAGGTGGTGTTAATTGAACTAAACAAAATTTACTACATCATGCTTTGCAGAACTTGACCCCTTATCCACTTTTATGTAGGGTTGTTTGCGCTTACGTCCACTTTTTCCCTTCTCCTGCACTTCAGGTTTCTTCACGGCTTTTTTTTTCACTTTGTCTTGTAGTACGCCCCATTTTGCTACAATTTGGGTACCAAGTAATACAAAACTTGTAAACTCTAGAACTTTTGAAAAAGTATGAGCTTTAATGTTTTGATTGACAACAAAGTCAATATAAATAAAATACTTTGAAGAATGACTAACGGCTACCTTGAGTTTCTTGACAAAGCTTATCACGTGACTTTGAGATGCACTATCAGAATTAAGTTGAGATGATTTCACTATGCATGTGCAAACATGTTTTCTCTCATCAGAAGAGGAAAGATTTAGATGAAGCAAAATTTATCAAGCAAAATGCATTCATGTGCATCAAAGAAGCAAGCTCACTATAATAAAATCAAGGAATCAAGGATATGGTCGTCAAAAAGTAACACTGAACTTTAGAAAGAAGGGATTCAATGATGATAACATTCAAAAGCTAAAAGCAATGTGTTACTCAATTGTTAGTCATCATAATCGTGGATTATTCATCATTAGAAAGTTAAAGATTGAAGATCAGAAGACAAATAAATCAACAAGGAACTAGCAACAGTCTTTAGAAAGCTCGTATCTTAAAAAGAGAGGGAAAGCAATCATATTTGAAATTCAAATTCAAAAGTCAAATCAGTTTCTTTTAGCCGAAACATCATTTCTGCAGTACTCTCAATCAACAAAGAAAGACTTATTGAGAAGTTTAGAAACCACGTTCAGAAAGTAGAATAGTAGTTTCTGATAGACTTCAGAAACTTCAACTCATCAATGGCTTCAAAAAAAGAATCCTGATACTAGACGAGCTACTCCTCTAGATTATGTTCCCAATATTCAATTGATGCTTGACACGTGTTAGTTGGATAGAAGATCAAGGACAACAGTAACAAAGGGGGATCATCTATAAATAGAGATGACCGAGCTTCAAAAGAGAAGAGGTGAAATATAGTACAATAATGCTCCAAATCTTTCTGTAAAAATTATCTGCTAGATTCCTTGCATATTAAAATCTTCTTTCTATATACTAGATCATTCATGCATTCTTCTGAGGAAGAATCGACAGAAAGAAGTCACTTAAGTTGGTTCAGATTCATCACTTCACATTCCGTAAAAGAGAAGCTTGAGTGTAAGATTATTCAAAGTAAACATCAATCATGAATCCATTGTATCGTTGATCCAGCAGTGATCAGAAGTTAAAAGCTTGAAGAGGCTACTACAAAACTACTTGTTGTTGTTGAGTTAGTAAGTGTGGTTTGCTAACTTTGGTAAGAGCTTAGGAAGGCTACGATAAAGATTATCCTGTATTATCATCTCCTCGGGTTGAGGAAATTTAGTGAAACTCAATGGTTACTGAGAACTGAATGTAGGCAAGTGTTGGCCGAACCAGTATAAATCTCTTGATTCAATATCTTCTCATCCTTAACCTTTTATTTTACAGTCTTTAATTCCACAAAATACCTTTATCATCTCTTGCTTTTAATCTGCTTACTCAAATTACCTGATTTAGAAAGTTACTTTTTGAATAAACTGACATATCTTATGCTGCACTTCAAGCTCTAAGCTTGATAGAGTTTTATCGAAAAAAGTTTTCAATTTGAAGATTTGGAAAAGAAGCAAGATTCAACCCCCTTTTTCATGCATTTTCTCGCTAACAAAATTGTCATTCCAGGTGCATTAACATGATAACTTAATAAAAAAAACTTCATAGCAAAATTAAAAAAAAAAAAAAAAACTTGTTTTCAGCACTTAGTTTACAAGTTTCCAAAAGTTGTTTACAAGTTTTTATTATATGGCTTGCAAGCAAGATGTTACACATTGGTTTACAAGTATTGTGCACATCTTATTTTTACAGGTCTTAAGCAGTTGGTTTACAAGTTTTGTAATCTTGTAATAAAACTTGTACAAAAAGTGCACAAAAAGTTAACAACCCTAGGTTAACAAACTTGTGAACCAATGCAAAATACACAGGCGCTTCACACACAAGTGCAATAAGTAGGTAAATAAACTGCAACTACTTTCAAGTGTTAGACCTTGCGTAAAACATGGCTCACCAGTTTATTTACAGTTGCATTACAATTTTCAGAACAGGTTTACAAGTTCCTTTTATCGGTTTACAAGTTATTGGTTTACAAGTTTTATGCATTGTTTTGTTTTATAGGTCTCGTGCACTTGGTTTACAAGTTTTGTAATCCTGTGCTGAAACTTGTAAACAAAGTGCAACAACATTGAAAACCATGGTAGAATAAGTTGCAAACCAATAGGAAAAACTTGTAAACCTCTACTTACTAACCAAATGCAATAAAACTCTAAACCAAGCGAACAAACTTGTAAACCTAGGGCAATAAACAAATGTAATCAGTGCTAAAATCTTGTAACCTAGTTCCCAAACCTTGTAAACCCATGATGCTTGGCAAAAACCTTTTAAAATCCTTTCGATCACTTCTAACAACAGAACAAAATAACTCCTTTAAGTAAAAGACACATTCTAAATATACGCCCTAAACCCACATTAGCCCTTAAACTAATTTATTATAGGAAAACAACTTACAATTAACCATTACATGCTTTTGCTAGCATTTTCCCATAACTTACTTGTGAAATGCAGTTGGAAGACCTCGCAAGGTGATCATACAACAAGTCAATCAACAGTGAACCTTTCACGGGTTTTTCCTTCTTACAACAAGTAAAACACAATGCAAGGACTTTGCACAATGATAGAGGGAGTTGGCGATAGTGGCCCACGTTCATGCAAAGTGGCACTTGAGGGAAGGACAACATTGAACGTGTCACTGAACATGTTCTTCAAGGAGAAAGGAGAATGTGTAGCTGAGGGAGGGAAGGAAGACGAAATGTTTTGTTCTTGGAACAATTTAGTTCAGTTTTGGAGTATTTTGAAATTGTATTAAAATTATTTCAATTCCATTAATGGTTAGCACGTTTTTTCAAGTTTATTTCGTTTTGGTTTACAAGTCTTAAACACCGGTTTCCAAGTTACTTGTGCGTGGTATACAAGTATTTCACACTTAGTTCACAAGCTTTTAGCACGTGTTTACAAGTTTTGAAAAACATGCAAAATATGTGTAAACCATGTACAAGAAACTTGTAAATGTCCTATGTGTAAACCACTATATAAATTTTACTATTTTTTCCCTTTCAAAATGTGTTAGCATATTTTCAATTTTGCCACCGTTCATACCCATGTCTTTCGAATTTGCAATTTTGCCACCACGCATACCCATATCTCTACTTTACAATTGTTCTGTCATTTTGTAGCCTTGTCATACGGTGTAAATACGACGTCGCACTATTTTGGTGTGTAACACATATTACTCACGCCGCACAACACCTTAGCGTATGCGTTCAAAAGCAAGGAAGATTTGTAAATTTAGGTATATGCACAAGCTTGGAATGAGCTACAGCATTCCGTGCACCATAGTTACTTTATATATATAATAATAATAATACCTATTTTTTTATAGGAGATAATACCTATAATATATATATATATATATATATATATATATATATATATATATATATATATATATATCTGTGTGTGTGTGTGTATGCAACTTATATCATTACCCTTGAAGTAGTAGTAGTAATAATAATAATAATAATAATAATTTATATATCACTAAATTTCGTATTTAGGATATCACACCAAATTGATATCATGTGTATTTTTTAGCAGTTAAATTGATTGATGTTAAAAAAAAAATCTAATGTAACTTGAATTTTCTTAAGAGTCAAAATTTGCTAATTTAGTTAAAAAAAAAATTTGGGAGTTCATTTATCTTTGGGTAAGAATGAAAACTAGAGGTCTGTTTGGTTTATTATTTTCAGTTTTCAGTTTCCAATTTTCAGTTTTCAATTTTCAGTTTTTGTGAAAGAAAAACAAAAAAAAACTGAAAACTGAATGAACTTCAGTTTAGGGTTTAGGGTTCAGTTTTCAGTTTTTTCTTCACAAAAACTGAAAATTGAAACCTGAAAACTTGAAATAACAAACCAAACGCATCCTAGGGATTCTATTTTAGAGGATAAAAAGCTTTTTCTTTGAATTAAGAGTTTAATTTTGGTACAGTGACAGTGTAAAATTATTTTACACTGTCACACTGTCATCCAATCAAAACATTTGGTTTGAATAGCTTTTTAAGTAGTAGGCATAAAAATTAACTATTATAATTTATATAATAATATATAATTAGATGAGTATATAAAAAAAATTTATACTATTAATACATGGTAATTAAATCCTTGAATTAAAAAAACTAAAAGTGAAGCTTTTTCACTTTAATACGAGGGTGAAACTACTCAATTTGTTGGCAAAAGACATCCATATATTTACTTATGCATATTTGTTTAGAGGCGCCCCGAGTTGCAGGTCAGGTCGTTTGGTTTTGGCCATCACATCACTCTTCGTTCCTTCAAGCGGTGAGCGGCTGAGCGTGATTCATCCCTAACCTATTCGCTTCCGCTGCGACGTCGTTTCCGATCAACGACAAACCCCCATTTCTCTCATTGCCCTTTCTCCTTCGATTATATACAAATTCATCAAACAACATCAATATCATTAGGTTTGTCTCTTCTCCTTCTTCTGGTACCAACCTTGTTCTTTTCTTTATTTAATTTTTTATGATTGATTTTTTTTTGTTTCCTGTCTTCCATTTGTTTCTCCTCAGATGATGTAATTCAATTGAAAGGGATTCAGATGTTGTGGGATTAGACCCCTTTAGGGTTTGTATTTTAGGATCATCTCGTGTGCATTATTGATTTGGGGGGGGGGGGGGGTTGATTCAGTGAATTTCCTTGGTTTATTCAGTTATCAAATGGATGCGTTGTTATGGTATTTTTACCCCTTGATTTTGGTGTTGGTAGCTTTTGCAATCGGATTTCTGGGTGTGAGATCGGATCTGGGTTTTGATATGGATTCACATGCATTAGACCCAAAAGCGTACTGGAATAACTTTTAAGATTGTATTTTGCTGAAGTCTTTATCAGAAACTTAGGTGATGGTGTGCAACTTTTATTGTGGATATCATCACGTGCATAGTGACGTCAAAATCTTAGGAAAAATTTAACATTTTTGAAGTTGCTAGAATATAAGCTTAGTGCTGGTTAGTTTTGATTGGTGTGGCGGTTATGGATACTCTGGTGGACGGGGTGGGGGGTTTTGCCTTTTCATTAGTATCTGTAGTAGTTTAATAAACTGGTCTTGGAAAAACTAATACTTTTGAGTGTTGGCATTTTAAAAATTTACATATGCCAAGGCTGATCCGAGTTTGGATTCTAAGAAGGATTCGTTTGCTATTTGGCAGGTATGAAACTTCAAATGTTGGGAGGGAATTAGGAAGGGGATGTTCTTAGAACATTCTTGTATGGCATCTTTTTTTAAAATAAAAAATAAAAATCTTATGTTGTGTGTCAGTTGATGCTTCACTTAAATCTTGGATGCTTCATGTCAGCATATGGACATGGCAGAAGCATGGATTGTCTGTGATGGACCTGTCAGTTCAGATTACTAAAGTAGCGAAATCTAAAATGTGTTGAACAAAGTGGAATTTTTATTTTGTGTAGCTGATGCTCTTGTTTTTAGAGAGTCTTGCTTCTTCTTATTAATGTTTTTTGAACAGGAATGCTGCTCTGATGTAAAAATTGGTAGTACAATTTCTGATTCACTCTTCTATTATTACTCTGATTTCATAATTCAGTGTCTGTTCTGTCTTATTCTATATTTTGCAATTTCTGACTGATTTATGGTGGTATTTATTGTTGATGAGATCTGGTTTGGTTTTCAATTTATACTTGTTACTTTTATTGTGACCTATACTTATGTGTTGTATTTATCAATACACTAACATATTATATACATTAATATACAACTCTATTCTCATTTTAAAATCAAATGACAGCATATATTTAAAGAAACAAAATCTAACTTTAAATGTAGCTCATAATCTAAAATGCTTTGGAGCTTTCTTATTAAACAGTGAATAGCTGTAAGCTACGTATTCCTTTTGGCTGTTAGCAAATGGACAAGGGACCGCCACCTAGCCTCTTTGTTAATGATGGTTCGTTCATGGAGAAGTTCAAGCAACTCCAACAGGAGCAGGAGAAGGAGAAGAATTCCAAATTGGAGGAGTCTAAACCAATTAAAGTTGTTTCAGGGTCTTTGACTCCTAATCTCTCCATTAACAAGGCTAATGATACACGGAAAACAAAAACTTCCCTGGCTGGTTCAAGTGGCAAACTTGCTTTCAGTCTTAAACAAAAGTCAAAGTTAGTTTCACCCCCTGTTAAGTTAGCTGATGACGATGAAGAAGAAACGGAGGCAGGGGATTTTTCAAATGATGTACTGCCAAAACGGCAAAAGTTGAGTCAGGAGGATGGCACTGAGCAATCATCGAGACAGCTTGATGTTGGTAATTACTTTCTCATAACCTTTCTGCAGATAGCTGCTTTGTGGGTATTCCTGGTTATTGCTTGATTTTGGTAGGATTTAAGTAACATATTGACATACTTTCAGATTGTGATATGTATTCAAGGCTTTCCTTGTCATGCTAATTTTTCTTAATAATCTTTGTTATTTGTTGATTAATTTTCTTTATTTGTTAATGCATGGATGACTGCCTTTCTAACTTTTATGTCAGGTCCAATTATTTTAAGCTTCATCTACTGAATGTCTTAGTTGCAATCTACTTTCTGATTCTGTTCCCCCCTACATGTTTCTTGTTGATTTGTCCTCAGAATATGTCATTTTTTTGGTTGCTGTTTTCAATTTTAGTTTATTCACATTAGATTTTGCTTTGCCTTGAATGAGAATGGGTTTCTTGCTGCTTTGCGTCTTTCAAAATGAAGAGGTCTTTCTCGCAAATTACATCTTGGAAACACCATATATTTTCCACTTGAGGATTGATAGAATGAGGAGATAAATGTTGGGCAATGAAATTTCATTTGCTCTTTCCTTTGATTGGAATGGCACCTATTATCGAAAAGATGATAGAATCTTTCTTTAGGTCAATTGGTCATGTGTGAAGAAGCCTTGTAGAAGCCCTAAAAGGAGAATAGATTAGATGTAGGGTATCCCAATAGCTAGAGATAGAGGGTGACCAAGAAATATTACAGGTGAAACCATTAAGATTTAGATTTTAGCAGCTTGTCTATATAGCCGATCTCACCTAGTGGTAGATTGCTTGGATGTGGTGGTTGTTATTTTTGTTGTATCCTTTTGATCATACGAAGGATAGAGGGAAAAGTAGATTGGGTGTCAACTTGGGTGTGATTGTGAAGCCACGTTCTGTACATCCCCTCAAGGTATTTAGTTAAAGATCACAGTTTGTTGCCTGGCCAGGAGGCATGCAGTTGCATTCGCACTATTTTGCTTTCCTTTGTATGAAAAATAGTCTTCCTCTACAAAAAGCACAATTTCATTATTGAAGAGGTAATCTCGATGTGTTCCTTTGCTCAACGAACTGGGCATTTCCAATCAGCAAAGAGGAGAAAACGTCTTAAATTCCTTTGTGTCATGAATGCAGCTTATTCCACCAGTACCTATCAAGAATGGTGCATTGGCACGCCAGCTACAAGAGTAATTTGAATTCCATTGTTCATGCTCTTGGTATTAATCAGTTTTATAAGTGATATGCAGCACCTCCTTCCCCAAGTGATCCAACAGTGAAGAAAGTTGCTGACAAACTAGCAAGCTTTGTGGCTAAAAATGGAAGACAATTTGAGGATGTTACACGCCAAAAGAATCCGGGGGATACACCTTTCAAGTAAGTTTGGAGTGAACTCATGCCCTGTTGCATTGATATTTTGGTCATGATTTCAAATTTCCAACTCTGTTATGTGGTGTCTGTATTGACGTGCAGATTTTTATTTGATCTGAAATGTGCTGAGTACAAATATTATGAATATCAACTTGCTCAAGAGGAAAAGGCCCTCGCCCAGTCTTGGGAACCACAGGCAAATCGTAATGGTAAATGCTTGATTATATTTTCCTAACCAAGTTGTTGAGGTGTTATGCTTTTATCTGTTATTGGTCTAGAAGTCAGAAGTTCCAATTGCTTCATTGAAAGCTCTAGGTCATGTTTGAATTAGCTTATTCTGTTTTTAGACAGTTTTTGATCAAAATGTTCAAGAAAGAGATGATCCAAAAAGCTTTTCTGGAGTATAAAATAATCAAAACCAAACGTGTTTGCTCTTCTAATAGGAGTGTTTGTTATGCTTGTAGTAGCTGGTATTAAAAATATTTTATATGTTTTCAAATCCAATGTTCTTGTATTTGGATTGTGTCGTAGATAAGCTTGTAGAGGAGGTAATTGTTATAGATGAGTGAGCATGTTTTCAAATCCAATGTTCTTGTATTTGGATTGTGTCGTAGATAAGCTTGTAGAGGAGGTAATTGTTATAGATGAGTGAGCAAGTGGGCACGAAGCACAAACACTTAAAGATAGTTGTTGCATCTGTCAGACACGTACTGGAAACTTCTGATTCCATTTAACTATTTTTTGAACTCTCTTTTATTTTGAAAAAAATTTTCATACCAATTTATTGATAGACATACTACAACAATTTGATAAATATTAACATTTTATTATGTTAACAAATGACTCTTGTAATTTTTAAATCATTGTTTTTTTCTATTTTTTATTTTTGTTACTTTTATCTTAATTTTATACTTACCTTCATGTGTTATACGATAGCCTTGTATTATTCTCTGTCATATCCTGTGTCCGTACCATATCAATACCCTTTTCCAGTGTCCTACTCCTATCTGGGCTTCATTTAGTGGGGAGCTTGATTCAGGCTTAGGTTGAATAAATTTATAATTATAAGCACTTTTCATCATATACAGTGGAGCTTACCATGCTTATGGGGGTTTTAGATTTAAATTTTAATTCAAGTAAAAAATTGTCCTCAAAACTGTATACCAAAGGAAGTAATGTCCTTATGATACTTTGTAGCACCCTGTCTAATACAATGGATTTGTTTTGATGTTAAAGAATGCATTGTTGTCAAGGGCGCTGTGTATGTGTTAGAAGATTGCATTATATTTAGCATAGGGTCACCTGTATAAATATGTACTACTTTTCTTTCTCATAGCCATAGTATGTGTTAGAATAATGTAGTTTATAACTTTCGTGATTAAGGCTGTCAAAGCAGTGCGTTATATTTCAAATAAAGATAGAAGAAAAAATATATTATAATTTTGCATTTTTCAAGAGTAAATTGTTACAATTAAGGTGGTATTTACGGGCATGAGATTGATGCATCATAAATTGGTAGTCATGTCTCGTGCTTCATTTAGCAACCAGCATGTAGGTATCAGACGTGATGAAATCATGTTTGTGGCTTTATCAGATAGTGTTATTGTGATTTTGCTCCCTTTCTCAATCTTATCCATGGAATGCACTCTTTCGCTTATCACATGGTTTATTTTAATTTGGCATGTAATCTGAACAATTTCATTCTCAGGGGGTACTAGCATTTCATCTTCCAGACAAACACTTGCCCCTCAGAGATCATCTCAGCAGCAATCAACATACCAAATCCCTGCTTCTGCTTTATATGAAAGTGCTGAAGTACCAAGGGCTTCCGGATCTTCAGTTCAAGCATTTTCGGTCAGAAGCATGGGTAAAGGATATTAGTATTGGTTATATTCACTATTTGTATCTATTTGTCTCTATTTCTCTGTTAATTTGATAAGATTTGGGGTTTAGTGAGTGGAAATCATGTTTGTCTAGTAATCTAGTTACATTGCATTGATTCTCTCCATAAAAAGATCTCAACACTTGATGCTTTCAATTTTCCAAATCTTCTCATGGATTTGGTGTGGAACTTCTTGTCATTGCATGCGTTGTGTATCTCTGTTGCAGATGAGTCCAGTGGATCTTCAAATGCCAATTCTTTAGCACTAATGGAATTCTACATGAAGAAAGCTGCTCAGGAAGAGAGGTTGAGACAACCTAAGCAGTCAAAGGATGAGATGCCTCCTCCTGCTTCTCTTCAAGGTTCAAATCTTTTATTGTGATCGTAACTGGGTGTTTCTTAGTCTTGTATATATTTTAGTCATACACTGTTCATTCGTCCAATGGAATAATCTTTTGATTTCTTCCTTTTGGGGCACAGCTTCTGGGAAAAAAGGCCATCACATGGGTGATTACATTCCCCAAGAAGAACTTGAGAAGTTCTTAGCTAGCTGCAATGATGCGGCCGCACATAAAGCTATAAAGGAGGCTGCTGAGAAGGCCAAAATTCAGGCTGATAATGTGGGCCACAAGCTTTTATCAAAAATGGGTTGGAAAGAAGGTGCTTTATACTTAGCTAGTCTTTTTTCCTTTTCAAGTTGAATGAACTTCCTGGAAACAGGTTTTTATGTGAAATGCATCTAACGAGTCCCTTGCTTTGGAATTTGCTGCGAGTTTTTGTCTTGCCTGAGTTTCTTATACTTTTTTCTGAAAACTGTTGTTAGATAACTATGGTTAATGATATTTATATAATTTTCAATCCTCTCTTATGCTAAAAAACGTGAGCATCTATCTGATTTCCAGGTGAGGGTTTAGGCAGCTCCAGGAAGGGTATTTCTGATCCTATAATGGCAGGGAATGTTAAGAAAGATAACTTGGGGGTCGGTGCTGTCCAGCCTGGGGAGGTTACTGCTGATGATGACATTTATGAGCAGTACAAAAAGCGGATGATGCTTGGTTATCGTCACAGACCCAACCCTCTGGTAAACTCCAACTGTTTTGGGCTGGTAATGTCTTGAGTTATTGTAGCCTGTTTTCATGTCTTGATTTTGTTTTTTTTTGCAGAACAATCCTCGCAAGGCTTATTATTGAACTCTATGGAGGAAGCCTTATGTCAGGTCTATTATGGGTAAAAGTAACCTTTTACAAGTTAGATGTAGTAGTGTCGTGTACTGGGCTGGTCTTAGGATTTTGTGAACGTTTAAGTAACTGGTTTATTGCGTGTTTTTTATACTTCATTTTGTTTTGGGTTGGGTGAAGAGATGTGTAGTGGTCTGTGGATAACATTTTAAGTCGACAAAGAATAATGTTTACTGTTTGAACTTTATGAGCATGCTATAAGCTACTTGTTGCTAGCACTGTAGCACATAGTTTGTTCGTAAGGTACTTGCACTTGCGGGGCTAGAGATTAGCGTTACCTGGCTCCATTGCCTTAATGGATCAACATCATAAGATACTGATTTATTGTGTTAAGGTGTTTTTTGTGCTAAGTGCATGCAGTTTATATTCTATATATGAAGTTGGTTTCTAAATTTTGAAAGTAATAATAAAAATTGTATCTACAAAGTTTAAATGGTCAAGTTATTTATTTCAAATTTTAATTCACAATTATATACTATGCGAATAGATTAGAAGTATACGATATGATGTATATACCCCTTAATAAATGTGGAAATAAATTATAAAATGCAATGGCCATTCTTCCCTTCTTTTCCCCTCCCAAAAAGCAAGAAACGTAGAAATATATCTGAGCACTGTGGAATACATATGATTTGCTCTAGGCTTATTTTAAAACAAGATGGCTGCTCAAATACAAATGATGATCAGTGTAGTTCTTTACCGGTGCTGTTAACTACATTTGTCAAATTTGGTTAAACGTAAATAAAAGAGTGGCCAAACTGACATGAGCTTTCATTATCCTTCTTCTCCTTGGTCCCACCATTCTTAAAACCACTCCTCCCTTCTTATCTTACAATAATACTTAGGCAGAAAATGATTTGGTTAGAACTTAGAAGTAGAGAAGAATAAGAAAATTAATAAAATATTGTACCTTTCCATGTTGAGATAATTTTATTTTTTGGCTATGGGAAGTTAGACATATACCAAGACAGCTACGAGCAATATTGGAAAAGTGTAAAGCAGAAGTGTTACACCTGCAAGAAGAAGATCATAAGATATATCAACAATCATTGGAAAAAAAAAAAGTAAACATACAGAATATGAATTTTGTATACATAAGACGTAGCTGAATCAAAAAAGAGACCTTGTGCACCAAAATAGGTAGAATTAATCTTTGCTCTAAGTTGAGGCAGCCATAAGTGTCAGTAAGTGTTCGTAGGCGCCATTATCCAAATGGAAATCCAACTTAGAAACACAACCACCACCAAATTCAGCCCTGCCATATTTTTCTTGTGAAGGTGATGATGACTTCTTCACCAGTTTCACATCCATCTTTGGTTTCTTAACTATTTGTTGTTTTCTTCTTCCTTTTAGTTCACAAAAAACAGCACTCAGTTTGGAGAATGAGACCCTAATGTGGAACCTATACATATATATTTATGCAAATGAAATTAAAGACCACAATAATGACAAATTATGCAAGGAGAAATCAAATTTTGAGACTAACTATACAGGAATGGTAAACCAAAATGCATGGTTCACGTCCAAATATTGTGATTGGAATGTGTTTGGCCACATTTTTAACCACATTTGAGAACTGTGGTTAAAAATACTACGATGATGTGACCAACCACCTTAAAACAATCCTTGGCATTGTCAGAGTTCAGGTATGATCCATAATATTGGTCTGTGGCTTGCTTCAGATAACCATTGAGTAGGTGCCTAGGGGCTTCTTAATTATTTATTTAAAAGTTTGATACTTAATAGTGTATATAGAGAGGATATTCTATTCAAAGGCAAAATTTACGTCTCTATGTCTTAATATAATTAGTCATTGCTTTTGACATGGATATTTGGGTTAAAAAAATAAAATAAAAGAAAGATAAACTGTTATGTGCATATGGTTTTGATAAATACTGGAATTGCCCTCATTAGCAAAAGCTTTTCTATAGAGTCACGTTCTATTAGCTCCTGCCATAGTCTATTCCATCAGGTCCCACCAAAATCGAAGAGCTTGTTGTGGGGACAGAGAGAGGAAAACCTTACTATTTAGTAATCACAAAGCTTATCCTACTCAGTAGTAGTCGGTACAAATCAGATGGAGATCCGAAAGTAGTTTTGCCGAGAAAAACAAATTCAGAAACAAAATTTTATTTCTGCAAGTAGCTGAAAACGACCAATTATTGGAGGTATTAACATAGTTCTTTTAACGTATAATACCAAAAAGTTCCAAACATTCCTGATTTCGTTGGACTACATTCAGTTTCAGTATTGGGAAACAGTTATACTCCAATGGGGGTCAGTTTATGCATGGTAGGCAACAAATTGAATAATCAGCCATATCCAAGATTTGCCATTAGCCCACTTGCATATAAGTTTCTTTTTATGATCTAAAATTAATGATAAGTACAAAACATTAACAAAGTTAGTTGCTTAAGCTTTGAGGAAAACATATTCTATTTTTTCAGCGTGCTTGTGTTCCACGGTCCTTATCAGTTCCCAATTATTATTCGTTAACTCCACCAATGGGACATAATGCATCCAAATAATATGCGCATAGTAACGTCATATCACTGAAATGTCTTATCACTGGCCTCATTTTCCCATTAACATGATGTTTCAAATCAAATCAAATCAAATCAGATCATATCCATGCCTCAAAATTGAGAATGTGATTTCCATCAATAACGGAGTGATACCGTAGCACATCTCAGCGGCGTCCAATATTGCCAAGCCTTCATCCACTGTAACATGTCCTCTGAAATGCTAAGGAAATTCTTTGTCTCAATTTGTTTTTCACGTTCAACTGTGCCGTTCCCAATGTTAGCTGACATAGAATATGGTCCACCAAGCAAAATATTCATTGTTAGCTATTTGTTGTGATAGTTAACTCGACTGTCAGATATTAAATGAGATCATAGACTTAGCATGCCTACCATTGCTCCGTTAGTGAAGGGCCCACCGTAAGTTGGCTTTGTCCCTGCACATTTGCTACCCAACAACCAACTTCCTTGTCTTTTCTGTTTTCTAGTATTTCTTTCCCACGGGGAGGACAGCTCATGTGCAGTAGGCAAATAAAAAGTTAACAAATCTTAGCCGACTTGGCCATGGCACTTGTTTTGTTGAGAAATATTCGGGTGTACCGATAGAAAGAAAAAATATTTATTTTGATTTACTTATTAATTGATATAGAAGTTTTGATTATTATTATCTCTCATTTTTTTTACATTTTTAATATGATAGATGATTTACCAATCAATAAATTAAGCAGAGTAAATGATTTGTTTTACTTTAAGAATACTTAAGAATTTTTCTATTTTGTTTTTAAGAAATATTTGGATGTTCTCATTTGCCCATAAATTAGTGATGGTTGTTTTATTAATAGTTGGGTAAATAACTCAAACCCCCCTTGAGGTTTTACTAACTATGCCTCATCCTATTCTTACTCAAAATAGTGTTTTATCCCATTGAATTTAAATAACTAACAAAAATAATTATTTAGCATAATTTTCTTCTTAAAAAGCAAGTAAAAAAATTTGAGATATTAAAAATAAATAGAGTATTATACATTTACCCTATAAGTATTTATCAATTGGGTTAAACATATTTTTAGTTCCTAAAAAATAAGTGAATTTTGATTTTATTTCCTTAAAAAAATATTTAGTTTTGATCCAAATATTTCTAAAACTACTTATTTTTCAGTTCCTATCACACAGGATTATTAGTTTTCATGTAGGACCGATAAACCTATCTTTTCATTAGCCGATTCAACATAGAACATAGATAGTATAATAACGGGTAGTAAAACCAAATAGTCTTACAAATGTTTGAACAAAAACTAAACAATTTTTTTTTTGGGAATAAAATCACAATTCACATATTTTTCAAGGACCATAAATGTATTTAAGCCCTATTAATTTTTATTTTTTAAAATTATAATTTACATTAAATATAATTTATTATTTACTTTAGTTTTTAATAATTAGTAGTTTTTTAATTTACACAAATATAAAATTTTAAATATATAACCATTTCTTTTGAATATTTAATTTTTTACTAGTATTTTTCATCATATACTATACAAAAAATATATTAAAATAATTTTTATTAATTATTTTTATTTAATGGGAAGGAGTGCAATTTTTAAGTAAGAATGGAGTGAAGTGTAATTTAGCCAAACCTCAGTGGTAGTTTGTGTTATTTGCCCTTAATAATTTAATACTTTAGTTCCATATCATAATAAAATGAGAAAATTTTGATAGTCGGTTGTCTAACATGACTTTTTTCTTTTATTTGGACTTTAAACCAGCTACATAAAAGATTTTTAATAAAGCATAACATATATTGAGATATAATTCGATATTTTAATTATTGTATAAAAATATAATATTAGTATAAAGTAATAGTAGTTTCCAAAACTAAAATGTCAGCTTGTGAATAAAATGGGAAAAGAGAATAAAATCACCCTAAATTTTTTATTCTTTTGCAAATCACTATCAAGAATTTTAAAACCTACTCAATTATTCCCTAAACGTTGATTCATTCTTCACCATTAGACACTTTTATTTAAAATTTTTCCATACAACAATGGTGTCATAACACGTCAAAACATATTAGTCATTTGTTTTACATTAAATTTAGACTATCGACCAATTTATTTGTTGTTCAAATCTTTTTTTAAATAGCTAAATTAATAGATAAAAAAAATTAAATAAAATATGTTATAATAAAAATAGATAATTATAAAAAATTTGTTTAACAATATTATAAATTAATTAATGGTTTCTATATTACTGAATGTGAAGATCTTACAATTTACTGTAACAATTAATAATTTTAGCAAATTCTTTTATAGAATGATCAATTGAGTCATCAATTAAAATTTGAGAACTAATTAAAAATAATTTAAAGTTTATAGTGATATTTTACAAACATGTATAAATTGTAGGTGGAGTAGCCCACGAGAAAGGGGGTTTAATCGTGCTTCGCTTATCTTTTCTTTTTTTTGCTTCTAAAAACTTAAACAAATACTATCAAACGTTGAGCTTAAAGTGCAGCAGAAATAAAGTTAGGTATTTCAAAAAATAACTTTTTGAACTATAGCGTTAGTAACAGAAGAGTAAATAAGATAGACTTTAACCAAATATTGAATAATAATCACGAAGCATTTAATGTAAAACAAAGAACAAGATACTACACATATATTTTCATATTAGTTCGGCCAAACTACCTACATTCAGTTCTCAACTACCATTGAGTTTTACTAAACCTTTCTCAAACCAAGGAAAAAAAAAAACAAGATAGTCTTTGTAGTAGCCTTCCTAAGCTCTTATTTGTGACCAGTAGACAACCCCTACTATCACAAACCAAGTAGCTATTCACCAGCCTCTTTAAACTAAACCGAGTAGTATTCGATCAGCCTCTCCAAGCTAAACCGAGTAGTCTTTGACCAGTCTCTCCAAGCTAAACAGTGACCAATAAAAGACCTTTACTATCACGTTGCAAGTAGTCTTTGACTAACCTCTCTAAACTAACACACATCGATCACTACTGGATCGAAGATACAAAAATTTGGATTTGGGTTTGCAACTCAAACTAACCTATACTCAAGTTTCCTTAGAATATATAAATAACCTGGGATAATTTGAATGACTTCTTTCTACCTATTCTTCCGAGAAAGAACGTGTGAACTATTTAGGAACGTAGAAAAAAGATTTTCACAAGCAAAGAAACTAATTACAAGATGTAATTAATGAACTATACAAGATATGAGGAGAAAAAATTTTCCAGAGTTTCAGCACTTATGCAACGTTCGGATCTATGTCTTTGAAAGCACATCATCTCTATTTATAGATGGTCTTCATTTATACCTGTTGCCCTTCATTAGTTTTTCAAGTGACACGTGTTGATCATTTGTCTATGTCTTGGAAATGAAGTCTAGATGAGTAACTTGTCTTTTATCAGATCTATTACAGAAGCCGTTGTAAAGTAAAGGTTTCTAATATCCCTTCAGAAACTACTTTTTACTTTCTAAACGTGGTTTCTAAACTTTTCCTCTAGAAGCTAGAGTAGTTGACCAAGTTAGAAGAAGAGATGACATGTTAGTCTGTAAGTAGGTTTGACTTTAAATTTGAATTTCAAATATCCCTCCTTTTTCTTATAGAGTGCACTGTTTCACAGCCAAGTGAACTTTCTGAAATGTGGAATCCATTTCATGGTGAAAGAGTGATCTTCCAGTCTTCAATCAAAGCATGTATATGATTAAATTGATTGCAATGATGATGATTGAATGTTGTAGAACATCCTTGCTTCATAGTTAGTTTGATATCTTTATTCTATGAGCACTTTCTGAAGTCACGTTCTACTTTTTGAAGATCCTAACCTTGGTTTCTTGTATATGATTGATTTTCTTCAATCCTTTACGTACTTCAAATGATATAATATTCACTTATATTAAGATTCTATCTTTTTAGACGAGATAAAACATATTTGCATATGCAAAGTGAAATTATTTCTGATTCAAGAACATGTTATGCAATTTGGAAGAACCTATTTGCTAAATTAAGAAACTCAAAGGAAAACATTAGACATTCTTCAAAATATTTTCTCAAAATTGTTATGTCATCACTCAAAAGATATTTCTTTAGCATTCCTAAAGGGTTCTAGAGCTAACATAAATTCCTTCGGAAATACCTAAGAATTTATACAAGGCTAACATCTAATTATCAATAATATTATTTCAACACCTACTTTTTGGGTGTCCTATCTAGACATCCACCCTAATACTGTTGGAGGAGATGAGTAAGTAGAAATTAGTGGAGACCACAATCTCATTTAATGATGATGAGATGGGTGTGTAAATGAGATACCTAAAAATGGATGTTAAAATAATATCATCATCCAATTATTAGTAAACAAGAGAAGTGGGGGACTTGGTTATACAGTTCACCTCACACTCTGCATATGCTATGGAATAAAGAATAATTGTTACTTCATTTCTTTAATAATATTCTTTGGTCTCGTGGGGTGGCAGACTCCCATGCAACCTCTAGAATTTCAGAAATATGGAGTTAATAATATAACTGTGTGAAACATAGAGAGGTGTTCCAATGATACAATTAACGAAACGGCTACTTTTCATTTGCGTACCTAACCTTCTCTACAATGATGAGAGAAGTACTAAAGAAGAACCTTAATTAATATTTAACAAATATTTAATTTCATTTTAATTACTAATTAAAGACTAAAATTTTGTTTGAAAAAAAAAAAATTGAATTGTTGTTGTTGTTTATCTAGAGATAGAGTAAGTGGGCTCAGGAATGAATTTGTTCCCCTCTTGTCCTGGGCAAGATTGTTGATATCATGGTCATTCATAATAAAGCCAGATGGCCATTGGTGAGATTTAGGGGAGGAGATTAGGTAGACTAGTGAATATGGGGTTGTGAGTTGACTTATTTTAGTCCCCAATCAACTTCCGGTGTCGAGCCATGGGTTGATGGTCTAGGCTTTTTAGAATAGTCGATTGGACTACAGGCAATCAATCTCAAGTCTAGCATAGACGAATAGGCTAAAAAGGTCGATCGAATATCAACCAAACCACAAATCCTCCAATCTCGAGTCTAACAAAAACAAAGAAACTAAAGGGCTATTTGGCAATGAATTTTAAAAACTTTTTCTAGTTTTAAAAACAAAAGACTAAAAAAATTTGTTTGGCAATGTGTTTGTACAAAAATTGGTTTTAAAAATTGAAAAACACTTTTTGAGTTTTAAAAACTGAAAATAGAAAAAAAAAACTTTTAGGTGTTTTACAAAACAAAAAACAAAACCTTGTGATGATCTCTAGCATCGATGCCACCATGACCAGCACCGACGCCACTGTGGCCAACACTAGCTTCACTACAAGTAGGACCAGTCGACCACCGCGAGCAGGACCATGTGCTCGACCGCCACGAGCAGCTCCGACACTACCCAAGTAGGACTAGCGAGCAGCTCCAGCACCATGCGAGCAGGACCACCACAAGCAAGGCCAACGAGTAGCTCCGGCACCACGTGGCTTCAAGCTCGGATCTGCTTCCTCCAATGGCGTTGTTGTTTCAAGCTTCAATCTGCTTCCTTCGGTGGACAACACCAGCACCGTTTTCCTTTCTTCCATAGCCACTGTCTTCTGTTCCTTTTTCTTGGCGAGTTAGTGATTTTGGGAAGGTGGGTTTTTATTTTTAAAAGTGAGTATCCAAACATATGCTATTTTTGTGTTTTACTACAAAAAAATTGTTCCAAACCGGTCGTAAGAAGGTTGGTCAGGATATGATCAGCCAGTGAATAGGGAAACCCGGATGGACCAATTGTATTTATCTATTAAAAAGTTATCTTAGGGATAGGGTTGTAACTTATTTCACTAATAATCAAATTGATTTTTATTTAATAAAAATAAATTTTAATAAAATTAAGTTCTTTGATTGGCAACCACATACATTCCTTCTTTTAATTAATTTATTATAAAGGTATTTGTTTCTAGTTTACCTTGTGGTTGGTGTAAAATGTCACTCTCAGCTAGAGGTATGTTCTACCGGAATATGCAAACAAGTCACTAGCCAATCATCAAATGCCAACAGTGTTGGTCAGTTCAAAGTCAGGCTTTGATTTAGGCCGACTAGTATCACTCTTTTTCATAAGACACAATTTAGTTGTTAAATTACAATTATCTATTATATAAATCATTTATGCCATTTTTTGAATAGAATATTAATAAAAATGTGATTGATTTGCACTTAGTTTTATGTAATTTAAACATATTATTAGTTATGGGGTATATAAAATAATTTTAAATATATATTAATATTTTGTAGCTATGATTTAGAAGATATTAACTTTTATTTCAACGATAGGTATTAAAAAAACTATCAATTAAAAATTATTTAATGGTATAAGAATCATTTAAAGTTAAATTTTTGTAACTGCATCTTGACTTATACATGATTTTGTAACCTGTAAGCATCAATGCATCAAAAGGTGTTTTCTACTTTTAAAGCATTGGCATATCAAAAGGTTGTAATTCCTACAGTTCAAAAATATCCAAAGAGAAAAGACACTCATGTTATTGGCTGGACAACTTTTTTCAATGCTTTTTTTTTTCTTTTAATTGCACATTTGGAAATTAAAAAGGCATTTTATAGGTTGCCTTTAACAATTGGGCAAGGCATTATAAATTATAAGAAATTCTGGGTGACAAATGATGTTGAGATGAGGTAAATGTTTGACATTAGCAATAGGTTTCTAGAAGTTTGGATCATGGAGGTGTTAGTCATCCTACAAGAAGGTTACTTCAACTCTGGGGGCAACCATCATACGCAGGGAACTAAGCAACGCAATGATCTCAAACCTTTGAAATGCCTCAATGTTCTCCTACATTGAAGAGCCTGTAGATCCTAATGAAGAGCTTAGTCTTGCACAACCTAGAGTCCAAGTTGCATAATCATTACCTCAACTTGGTGGAGGCATTGGGGGTCATGCTACTACTAAAGTTGATCTAAGTGTTGATAAAAAGGATGATGATGAGTTAGAGCTAATGCCAGTTGGCGACGATGGAGCCTTGGATGAGAATGAGATAGAGCATGTTACCCGAGGTTAAGGAAGGAAGACTGACTCCCATTCTTTTCCTGAAGTTTGGCCTAGTCAGTATTCATCACTAAATCTGGAAGCAATGCGCTCGACAAATCTTGCTGGAACAAAAGGTAATTTAGGTGAAGGATTTGGTGCTGCTGGTGGAATTTTGGAAGGTGAATGGAAAAGTGAATTCCATTTTGAGCAATTGTTTTACAACAAGGATGATGTAATGTTTGCTGTTAAAAGTTACAACATCCAAAGATTTTATGAATATAGAGTTCATGAGTTGAACCAAGCAATTTATCATGACAGGTGTGTGAAGTTTGGCACTAGGTGTGACTAGGCTATATGTGTACCATATAGCCCGAAAAAAAATGTGGATTGTTCAGAAGTATAATGGGTGACACACATGTGTTTTTGCTTCATTGTCACAACACCACCAACAATTGGAGAGTAATGTCATGTGTCACAGTATATTGGCCATGGTGTGAGTGAAGTTGTCAATATCCATTAAATTATTGCAAGCATACATGGAACCTAGTTTTAGGTGTAGGAAAACGTACAAAAAGAAGTGGCTTGCCAAACATAAGGCTATTGCTCAGATATATAGTGCTAGGTAGACTCTTGCAATGAGCTTCCAAGATGGCTTCAAGGTTTACAGATTGGCAAGTATACATATATTTCATTTATATGTTGATTTAATAGTGTCATGACCTAACTTGGGAACATGACCGCACGTAAGGAATCTCATCCTCGTGTATGCCTCGTGACCCTTGAGTCTCTATATATGCATATAATAATAATAAATCCATTTCTCAAAACAATATAAAAACATCTCTGGTACAAATCTCTAGCTCTTTGAAATCAAATTTCAATTAAATAATTTCATAATTGAACTCTAAACATGACTCTATAATACAAAACATATGAGCTGCTCTCTTTACAAATGAACCATGAAAGCTATAATCATGAAAATACAAAATGCAATCTGTCTATATGGTCTAGGAGCCTGCCCACAATGTGCATTGAGCAATTTATCTCTTAAACAAAAGACAAAAAATACTTCAATATGTAGTGAAGCTCACCAACTGACAATCTCTAATACTCGGGATGAGGTAGATGAGAAGGACCCGCAGCAGCTACTAAATCTGTAATGGAAAAGGAGAAAAAGGTAAGTTTCATCTAAAATTCAGTGAGTAAATCCTCACTCATAATATCTCATGGGCCAACAACAAGAAATACATATATAATCATTAAAACTGGTTAATGCAATAACTATGAAATCATATTCGCATATATAAACATAATGGCTCTAAAATTCATATTCTCTAGAAAACATGACAACAGTACTCTACTAAAGAAACAAGAATATCTTATTACACATTTCATATCAATATATATATATATATATCTCTAGTTATGCATGTTAACTATAACATAACAAATTCTCTACTCTATGATCCCTTTAGAATCTAAATTGGACACATAACTAGATTCCATTCTCTACTCTATGAAATTGTCCCTAAGGACAACTTGGTACCAAGGTTAATGATGTGGTTTAGCCATTAATTCGCTATATGTTTCTTCATAGCCACCGTCTAGTCTCTAATTCATAAAAACTAATTGAATTCTCTAATCTTTGTGCCAGACTTTGCTCTGAATTCAATATCTATTATATAAAATATAATACTCTTGATTTCATTAGGAAAGTCATAATTTCTCTAAGTAATCATAATCATACTCTAGCTCTTCATAAAAATATTTTAGTAATAATGGTCCTTATGAGTTTGCATTAAAACATCTCTTTCATGCTCTTTCATAAATCATAATTTCCATAAACTTTGTAAAATAAATCATAATCTGTAATATCTTGAAATAGTCCCTTAAATCATGCAATCATGCCACAATTTAATGAAAATAATTCTAATGATCAACACAAGAATCCTAGGATCTAAACCCACTCACTAGAGGGAAGGAAAGAGTGGTGTTGTGATACCCGAGGTACATGTATCAATAGATTTTTCCATACAGCCTCAGGATCTCCTGGGACCCATCCTTGTTGTCGGTTCCTGAATTTCACTAAGTTTAGATCTTTCACCTCCTTGGAGGACTATATGATAGAGCCACATTCTTGGGATAAAAAATCCTAGTAATTGTTCTCCAAAGGAAAATAAGTTAAATGATGATTTTTAATGAATTTTATGAAACCTTTAAGCAATTCATTTTTAGCCCCAAGTTTATAAAATCTTCAAGATTCTTGAATTTGAACTAAAACTCAAAATTTGGATTTTGATTGTTTGGGATTTTGAATTTTTTTTTTCATATTTTAATTGAATTCAAATGGGGGGCATTTCCTTATTTACTAAGAAATGTACACAAGTGAGTATTGAGGCAACTCAGATGCTAAAATGATAGAAACATGCAAGGTGAACTATTACCGCTATAGTGATCATAGTGCGTGAGTTTAGCGGTTTTGGTGGTCTATAGATTGCCATAGCAGTCATAAGTATATCAATAGAAGACACGAGAATGGCTAGACCATTATTGGTGTCAGTAGAGCAGAAACAATGCAAAACGACGTAGTTTCATTTATGTGATACCCCATCCCCTTTTAAATACCCCTTCCACTCGGATTTCACTCCCCAAATTCGAGCCCTAATAGCCTCCTCTCCCTTTCTTACCTCCTCACTCCCATCCTCCATTAATCCATCTTCCTCCAAGCATCAAGGTGAGTTTAGTTGTTGATTTATGTCATCTTCCTCTCCATTCTTTCATATCCTATAATATAAGTTGTCTTTGTTCTCGTTGTTGTCAAGTGGGGTGCTCCTCCAATGTTATTAGAAAATGAGATTTTAGAAGTTCAGTTTTTGTGATACTTGAAAGTATGAAATTCAGTATGATTCGTAGCAACTGCCAGATACATATTATATGGGCTTGAAATTGAAATGCCTACAAATGGGTGATCCCTTGGGCACATAGTCACAGTTACACTAAAGTCAGATTATTAGAGTTATATGAGTCCAGAGCTTTCAGAGTTTCAAGAGTTTTCATATTTAAATAATTTTATATATATCCAAAGATTTTGTGATTTCAAAACTAGAGTAATTATATGATTGAGCTTTAAACCTAGAGAAGAACCAGAACCGAGTTTTAGAGAAATAATTAGTTTATAAATTAAAGACTAGACGGTAGCTATAGAGAACCAAACAGTAAGTTAACGGCTAGGAAAAATGATTATTAACCTTGGTACCAAGTTGTCCTTAGGGGAAATCTCACATAGCAGATATAGAACCTAGTTAAGTATCCGATTTAGATCCTTGAGGGATCACAGAGTAGAGAATCTATTATGTCATGGTTGATATGTAAGATTATTTCACATTATTGTGGTGTGGTCCATGTAACTAATAGACTAACTCTAATAAAAGGGGATTAATATGATGGTCATTAATGCCTTAAAAGTAAATAGAGTTAGTCTGGGGGTTTTAAAATAATTTTTAAAAGTCCCTCCCCTCTCCTTTTTGAAAACACTTGGCGGTTACTTTAGATAACTAGAATAGATATAACCAAAATAAAAGAGGCTGTAACTTCTTTTTCACCATCAAAGACAACTAAAAGTAAAAGGAAGAGAAGGGAAGAGAAAGACAATTAAAAGGAACTCAAGAGAAAAATATCAAGGATTTCAATAATGGATCCATGTATGTCATTAAACTTCATCTTACATTCTATTATGTGATAATCATAAAATCCAAGATCATTAAGGGGCTTTTGTAATTTTCTGTACTGTGTATCAAAATGAAAATTATAATTAATAGTTGGTATCAGAGCATCGGGTTACGGATTTTATGATTCTCTATGAATGATGATGGATTTCCCAATTTGTATGAACTCTAAATTATGAAATTGGGAACTTTTTCTTCTTTTTTTTTTACGGTACAATAATTTATGATGTAACTTCGCTACATTAAACTGTGAAAGAAATCTATTTTGAAAATTAATTAGTTTCCACTCATTCACATGGTTTTTACATTGACTCCCGTTGATTCACGTGAAAGAACAATATGCCAAAAATGCTGAACGTTGATTCGCATTTGTATGCAAACGTGTGTGTGCATATATATATATATATATATATATATATATATATATATATATATATATATATATATATATATATATATATATATTTGTTGAAAGTTTGGAAATTATTGATGAAGTCTGGTTCATTGATTAAGGATTTTTTTTTTTTTTTTTGGATTGAGTTTGTAGAGAATGGTTTTCACGTAATGGTTTTCAATGATATATGAATTATTGCACTATATATTTTCTATCACCATGTTTGCTATACCATGAATTTTGAGTAATGGTTTTACGTTGATAATGGTTTTCACCGAGTAAGGAATTTGGAATTATTAAATATTTGATTTGCTAATCACCAAAGTGATCAAATCTGAAAGTTGTCTAATAATTCCAAATTTCGTGAGATCAAAGAATATAATTTGTATCTTGGAATCACTGTATATTAGATTTGTTAATCATCAAAGTGGTCAAATCTAAAGGTTGTTTAATAATTCCAATTTCAGATGTTTTATTTCAATTACTCATATGATGGATGCTAAACGATGATTGTTTTATGTATAAGTATATTGAAGTTTATTATTATAAGACATTCAGGAATCACCCAAAGGTTGATTAATTGTTCTTATAATTATTGGATATGATGGTTGGTAGTGTAAGCATACTATTAGTTTTATTTATATATCTAAAGATAGTAAATATTTCTAGTTAGTGCATGTGTCATTGCCAAATAGTGTTAAATTTGTTAGCATCATTATGTTGTTGTATATTAATGTATCACCTAAAGGGGAGCATTGATATACAATGAATGTTTAAATAATTTTGTTTGAATCTATTAAATTTATTCAAAGTATTAATGTATGAGCTTGTATAATGTTTGCAGCTTCCATGAATATGTTTGCCTTGGGCAGTGGAATTGTCAAGTTTAATGGGCTTAAATATGCTGATTGGTCTGAGCAAATCCACTTTTAGTTGGGTGTTATGGACTTGGACCTAGTATTAGTTATGGATGAAAAACCTACTGAAATTATTGAGGCTAGTATGGAAGAGAACAAGTCTCATTATGAGGCTTAGGAACAATCTAACACGCTCAATTTGAACTTGATGAGGATGATAATAGCTGAAAATGTTAACCTATCTATGCCTAAGACAGACAGTGCAAAGGGATTTAGTGTGAAAATTAGGGAATATTCTCAATTGGACATTATTGATAACTCCATTGTGAGCAACTTGATGACTGAGTTGACAACTAAAAAGTTTGAATGATCACAACCCGTTCATGATCATGTGACTAAGATGGCAAATCTAGCAGCAAAGCTGAAATCAATGGGTATGGATATGAGTGAATTTTTTCTGGTACAATTCATCATGAACTTTCTTCCTCCTAAGTTTGGCCATTTCCACGTGAACTACAACACCCTTAAAGAAAAATGGAACATTCAGGAAATTAAGACCATGTTGGTTCAAGAGGAAGGGAGGTTAAAGAAGATGAAAGTCCACTCTCTCCATCTCACATTTCATGATGGTTCTAGTAGTAGCAAGATTAAATCGAGTAAGAAGGATACAAAGGACAAAGCCTTACTGAAAGTTCATGAAGGCCAAATCTAGAAAAAGCAAATAGGAAAGGGGGTTAAGGAAGATGAAAGATCACTCTCTCTATCTCATTTTTCAGGATACCTCTAGTAGTAGCAAGACTAAGCCGAGTAAGAAGGGCAAAAGGACAAAGCCTCACTAAAAGTTCATGAAGGCCAAATCCATAAGGAGCAGAGATGCTTTTTCTATAGGAAGGTTGAACATATGAAGAAAGATTATCCAAAAAGAAAAAATTGGTTCGAAAAGAAAGTTATTTACTATGTTCCAGTAAGTTTCGAATCAAATCTTATTGAAGTGCCTAATAATACCTGGGGGTTAAATTCTGGTGCAACAACTCATGTGTCACATGTTATGCAGGGATTCCTTTCGATCCAGCCCATAAAAGGAACTAAAATGTTCCTATATATGGCAAACAGAATGAAGGCAAAGATAGAGGGCATTGGGACTTATAGATTGATCTTGGATGGTGGCTATTGTTTAGATATAGAAAAGTGTCTCTATGTTCCTGTATGTGCTAGGAATTCAGTTTCTGTTGCAAAGTTGGACAATGTAGAATTTAACTTTAGGATTGGAAATGGTGTGTTTTCTTTGTTTAAACATATGTACTATTATAATTGTGGTACTTTGGTTAACAATTTATATCATTTCAATCTTGATGTTAAATTTGCTGAATCTCTATTTCATGTTGAGCATCAAAGGTTTTGTCACATATCCAAAGAAAGGATGATAAGGTTAGTGAAAAATGAAATCTTACCTCAATTGGATTTTGATGATTGTGATGTATGTGTGGATTGCATTAAAGGCAAGCAAACCAAACACATGTAAAAGAATCCAGCCGCAAGAAGCAATCAACCTCTTGAGTTGATGCATACTAACATCTGTGATCCTTTTGACATTCCATCTTGGGGTGGTGAAAGGTATTTTATCACTTTTATTGATGACTTCTCACGGTGTTGTTGTTTGTATCTACTGCATGAAAAGTCTCAATCAATAGACACCCTTGAGGTGTTTATTAAGGAAGTTGAAAGGCAGTTAGATAAAAAGGTAAAAGTTGTGAAGTCAGATATAGGTGGTGAATATTATGGAAAATTTAATGAAAACGGACAATGTCAAGGTCTATTTTCAAAATTTCTTGAAAGTAGAGGCATATGTGCATAGTATACAATGCCCGGTACACCACAACAAAATGGTGTAGCTGAAAGGCGGAATCGTACACTTATGGAAATGGTTAAGATTATGATAAAATATAATAATGTACCTCTGTCATTGTGGATGTATGCATTAAAATCCGTTGTGTATCTGCTTAACAGGGTTCCTAGTAAAGTAGTTCCTAAGACTCTTTATGAACTATGGATAGGAAGGAAACCCAGTTTGAGGCATCTTCATGTTTGGGGTTGCTCGGCAAAAATAAAGGTATATAATCTGCATGAAAAGAAGCTTGATGCAAGAATAGTTAGTGATTATTTCATTGGCTATCCTGAAAGGTCAAGGGGGTACATATATTTATTGTCCTAACCATAGTACTAGAATAGTTAAGTCTGGTAATGCAAGGTTCCTTCTGAATAGTCAATTCAGTAGGAGTGAGGAATCACGAAAAATGGATATTCAAGAGAATCATGCAGAAACTCCTATGTGGAGTCACACAACATTCCAAGACCCAAATTGATATCCCAAACCCACAAGATGAACATGTGGATGATAAATCGGCTAACAATATGCAAGTCATAGATGAGCAAACAGTAAATGAACTACAAGAAATTACTTTAAGAAGGTCTGAAAAGCAAAGAAGACCAGCAATTTCAAATGACTATGTGGTTTATTCACTTAAGTAAGCATTTGACGTAAACTTTGATGAGGATCCAGTCTCATTTAAGCAAGCTATGGAATGTAACAATTCTGAAAAGTGGTTCAATGCTATGAAAGAAGAGATGAAATCAATGAATGACAATAATATTTGGGATTTAGTTGAATTGCCTAAAGGTTCAAAATAAGTCAGTTGTAAATGGGTCTTTAAGGCCAAACGAGACTCAAAAGACAATAGTGAAAGGTATAAGGCTAAACTTATCGCCAATGGTTACACTCAAAAAGATGGTATTGACTATAAAGAGACATTCTCTCCAATTTCAAAAAAGGACTCTTTAAGAATTGTTATGGCTTTGATGACTCATTATGACCTAGAGGTTTACCAAATGGATGTAAAGATTGCCTTTCTTAATGGTGACTTGGAAGAAGAGGTTTATATGGACCAACCCGAAGGGTTCACTACCATAGGAAAAGAAAACTTGATGTGTAAATTTAAAAAGCCAATATATAGACTAAAACAAGCTTCTCGACAATGGTATCTCAAGTTCAATGATACTATTTTGTCATATGGTTTTGTGGAGAATGTTGTTGATTGATGTATCTATATGAAGGTTAGTGGGGGCAATTTTGTCATATTGGTCCTATATGTTGATAATATTCTTCTTGCTATTAATAATCTTGGCTTGCAATATGATGTAAAGAAGTTTCTCTCTAATTAATTTGAAATGAAATATATAGGTGAGGCATCCTATGTCATAGGAATAGAAATATTCCGTGACAGATCACAAGAAGTGTTAGGATTGTCTTAGAAAGGCTATATCAATAAAGTCTTAGAAAGATTCAGGATGGAAAGTTGTTCTTCAGGAATAGTTCAAATTCAAAAAGGAGATAGGTTTAGTCAAATGCAATGTCCCAAGAATGGTTTGGAACGAAAGGCAATGGAATCTATTCCCTATGCTTCAGTAGTTGGGAGCTTAATGTATGCCTAGACATGCACCCGACCAGATCTAAGTTTTGTTGTTGGAATGTTGGGCCGGTACCAAAGTAATCCCAGAATAGACCACTGGAAAGCAGCAAAGAAAGTCCTTAGGTATTTGCAAGGCACCAAGGATCACATGCTCACTTATAGTAAATCAAATAGCCTTGAGGTGGTTGGCTACTCAAGTTCAGACTATGTTGGATGTGTGAACTCAAAAAAAAAAATCCACATTTAGTTATATTTTTCTGCTGGTTGGAGGTGTAGTATAATGGAAAAGTGGGAAAAAGTCTATCATCGCTACTTCTACTATGGAGGCTGAATTTATGGCATGCTTTGAGGCCATAGTTCATTCATTGTGGTTGCGAAACTTTGTGTTAGGGCTTAGTGTTGTTGGCAGTATAGTTAGGCCACTAAGAATTTATTGTGATAATTTTATAGCTGTCTTCTTCTCTAAGAATGACAAGTACTCAAAGAGTGCAAAACACATGGAATAGAAGTATTTGTCAGTGAAGGAAGAAGTGTAGAAACAAAAAGTGTCAATTGAGAATATTGATACATATTTGATGATAGCGGATCCTCTAACTAAGGGATTGCCACCCAAAACATTTTCTAATCATGTGAGACGAGTGGGTATCATTGACAAGTCCTTGTTAGCATAATTGTATGATATGTATACATATGCATGGCTATCTTGCTTATATTATTGTGACACTTATGAATTCAATTAAGGTTATGTTTCTGCTTATTTTACTTGTTGTCCACATTATGTTTTGTGCATGTAATATTTACACTTTGATTAAATTTCTTTGAGTTGAGTTGATTTTGTGATACATGGAAGGAACTATGTCGCTAAATGACATTGACCTCCATGATCCGATCAATTTAGTTCAATTGAGGATGATGACTTGATAACTTCAATGTAAAGTGCGCACTTATGGTTCTTGAGTCTCCAAGTTGTCACATGGACCAAGTAGGAGATTGTAAGATTATTTCACATTATTATGGTGTGGTCCATGTAACTAATAGAGTAACTCTAATAAAAGGGGATTAATATGATAGTCATTAATGCCTTAAAAGTAAATAGAGTTGATGTGGGTATTTTAAAATAATTTTTAAAAGTCCCCCCTCTTCCTTTTGAAAATAATTGGTGGGTATTTTAGATAACTGGAATAGATATAGCCAAAATAAAAGAGTTTATAACTTCTTCTTCACCATCAAAGAAAACTCAAAGTAAAAGGAAGAGAAAGGAAGAGAAAGATAATTAAAAAGAACTCAAGAAGAAGACATTAAGAATTTCAACAATGGATCCGAGTATTTCATTAAACTTCATCTTACATTCTATTATGTGATAATCATAAAATCCAAAATCTGTAATTTTTTGTAGTGTATATCAAAATGAAAATTATAACATGACATGCATAACCGGAATATATATTATCATGAAATTCATAGCCAAAGGTCCATGTTTTTCTATTAGAGTACTATTATTATGTTTTCAAGAATTGTTGATATTTTTCAGAGAATATTTGATTTAAAAGTTGTTATGTATATGTATGGAAAATAATTTCTTGTTAGAGTAAGAATTTAGATGTTTTTCTATGAATTTATAAATACAAAGATATCTTTTCTATATAGTTATACATATGAATATCAAATGGTTTATGACTACTGCATGTACAATATATATTGTATATTCCTTGGTCACCCCATGTAGGTGATGGGTGAGAGCTCACTCACTGAGTCCATTGACTCATCCCTTTCCCTTTCCTCTCATAGTTCTAGGTACAGATATCATTTGTCACCGCTTCAATTGATGCAGTTGTTCTCAATGGTAAGTCTCGCTTCAGAGTAAAGCTTAATTTAGAGTCTTGTTAGGGTTAGAATGCTCCAGTAGATATGTAGGTATGATCCAAACCATGTATCATATTCAAATTATGTATTTAATTTCAGTATTAGAAACATTTATGTATATACTTTCAGTTTTCAAGTTTTGATCTAGATGTTACAAAGCTATATATATATTAATGGTTTCAGTTTTATGAATTTAAATATTGAGTTTTAAATAGAGAAATGAATGTTAGTTTAGAAGAAAATTATATTTTAAGTATCATATTATGATAAATTATGCATTGAGAGATCCATGTCACCCAGAAGGCTTACGTGGGAATGGGATTCCTTACATGCAAATCATATTTCCAAGTTGGGTTCTGACAAGTAGCAATTGAGCTCCAGGGAGGAGGGATGGCACCAATGTCTGCCATAACAACCATACACTCTAGATCAATCTCTAGACACCTCTAGATAGCTCTAATCTAACTCTAACAACATTGAAGGAGCATCCTTACTTGACAACAAAGAAAGAAACAATAAAGCTCAAACCCTAAGATACAAGATGGAGAAAAAGAAGACAACAAAGTCCATAAAATCTTACCTTTGATCTCTTCGGGGATGAAGGATTAGGGTTGATTGAGTGAGGAAGAGAGAATGTATAGGAGAGGAGGGTTTCCAGAAATAGGATGAAATCCTGAGTGTAAGGGTTTAAAAAGGGTAGGAGGGTTCATTAAAGTGAAACGGTGTCGTTTGACACATTTTCTGCTATAGGAGGATCACTATAGCGATCTATAACCACTATAGCAATTGGGGCATTCTCGAGCCCTCCAACCAAACCACTTATGACGGTTATAGTAGTCCTTAAACCAGCCAAAACCCCTTATCTCACACACTATGACCACTATAGCAATCTTGAACCGCTATAGTGGTCCTGGAATGCTATAGCAGTGACAATTGACCAGCTCTGCATACAAAAAGGTCTTCTCATGCTTTTAGGGTCTCCCTGGCAACACGGGTAGGTCCTGCAAACTTAGAAGCCATACGGAACTTGGGTATGGACACATGTACCTTGGGTATCACAAATAGTTCATTTATATGCAGTTTACCATGATGGGTTTATGATTTCCCTAATGTTATAAATCCATCCAATTTGCTCAGGGTCATATGTGCAGTTGATTACTTGGCCTTATTGTGTGGGCAATTGATAAGAAGGCATTCATACCACTTATTTTGTTTCTAAACCTTAGGTAGCGTTTGGCTAGTGAGACAATGATGGAAATACAGGGACAGTGGGACAGTAGAGACAGAGACACAAAAATAGGATATCTCTGTATCATGTTTGGTTTGGGGGTGCAAAACTCAAAATACAAGAAGAAAATACATGTTAAAAGACCATTTTACCCTTTATTTAACCCATTTTAAAACAAACTAAAAAAATAAAAAATAAGAAGAACGGATTCGTAGAACAGAGATAGTGACCTCCTCTCCCCCTCGAGGCATCATCCTTCATTCCCAATGGTGCTTCCATCCAATTGATGGCTATTGTGGTGTCATGGGCAGTGATATTTCTAGCTATTATGTATTATGCTAGTGTTAAGAGGATGTGTGGTTAGAGGTTTATTACTTTGATGCCACTGACACACTCACTGTATGTATTTGTTGAAACTAATGAATGGATGAAACTGATAATTGTATTTAGTGCTAAATGAATGAATGTAAACCAAGAAATTCTCCAAATATTGTTATCTTATATCTGAATTTGTTATGTTATAAATATGTGGTGGAACTAGAATAGAAAGAAAGAGTGGAAAGCATTGGAAAACTGAAAGAGTGTTTACATCATTTCTTACTATGTGTTAGTGCTTACTCTGCAACCATTGAGCACAAGATCAGACTTAAATATACAATTGAGAAAAGGTCATGGAACCAATGGGTTGATTTGATTAATAAATAAATTGGTTACAATGCAACAATCAGAACAACTCAAATATTTTCCTATGCTATCATACAAGCAACTGAAATGCCAGTTGGACTTGGAGAATGTTTGTCTATTTTGATTATATACATACATGTATATATAGGTGAAGAAATGGCTCCTATATAACTCTTTCATAGCTAGACCAAATACCATTTGCCCATATAACATAATAGAAAAATATTCACTGATGCCATCCTCATATAGCATAGGAAAATATTCATACATAACATAAATACTCATCCATAAAAGGTGAACACCATAATAAAATGTTTACATCATTTGTTCCAACTATTGAAAATGTTATATCCAAAATAATATTACAATCATGACAGTCACAATCCAGAAGCACTAAAAGGAAAAATCCAAAAAATGACACTAAGCCACATGACTAACTATGGATAATAACTCTAGCAAATGCATGCCTTTGGTTCTCATTCAAACTCCAAAAGGTTATCTGCAGTTGAATCCAAGGGCTTTGAGTGTTTCACCAGTTTTTCCCTCCTCATGCAATTGAATCTTAGAGAACTTGAGTGCTAGAATAACAACTTTATCACCAGTGAATCCAAGGGCTTTGAGGGTTTCACCAAGCTTTACCTCCTCATTAACCCCCGCAATTGCTTTAGCTAGAACTTGGACATGTTTTCCTTACTGATCCATTGGATATCTTACAGTTTTAGCCAAGTCTTGCAAGATCTCAACTTCTTTCCACCTTTTCTATGGAGCATTATTCCCTTGTACTTTGCCACTGGAAGAAGCCATTGAAATATTTGTTTGGAGTGAAGAGTCACTTTCAAACTTTTCAACATCATTGACATCCATCTATTCTTCCTCCTCTATTTCCAATTGCTCATCGGCATCATTGCCACTTATGGCATAACTACTAGTTGCTCTATCCTTGCCAAACATGGTCTCCAAAAGAAGGAAAAGCGGAAATAGTTTTCCTGGAGTGTAGAACCTAAGCGGGTGTTGTTGACAAAAAAAATTAACGGAAACAAAGGTGAGAAACTTGCACATGTAACATGCATGTATGTATATCATAACAAAATTTAGTCAAATGGTCATAATCATGTAACAAACCTTAATCCATAGCTCTAGCACTTGTTTGCTATCCACTTCTACAGTATTTTTGTCATGATTCCATCCAAACCCACTACATGCAAGCATGTCAACGGCTAATTAGTATTTCTCTTTCAGCCTTTTTTTATTGTTCTTGCAGTGTTTAGCTGTGAAACCACACCTAGAGATTTTTTTCATTCATCTTTGCAGCAAGTTTTGGAAAAAGATATCAAAGCAAGTGGCATCAAAGATAGTTCAGAAATAAGCTTCATATGAGCATGCCCAAGCTTCTTATGTCCATCATGCATTTCTAACCCCTTAAAGTCCATGAACCCAATAAAACCAAGTGTTTTTTCATCGGTCCACATGCGATTGTTGTCCCTCATTTCTTGATATTCTTTGTATAAAGATATCACAAATAATCACTTAAGTAAATATACAACTATAACAATAAAGGGCAATGCAATAAAAAATGTAAACAACTAGAATAAAAAGAAATATTGAATTATATTTAATCAAGTCAATGCCACTACAAGATATAGAGTGTAGGCATATGCTCAAGATTGCTACAAGCATATAACATAAAGTTTGGATAATGTTAAATTTCAACAAAATAAAACATTCATCCAATATGATTCCGTTCCCATTCTTCAAACATTTCAATTGCTAGATTGTCCTGTCTTTGAGTCCATTCATTGCTACTTTCCACACTTTCAATCATCTCAACATTGTTGGGAGGATCTTCTCCTACGGGCATATGCTCAAGTTCAATGGTTGTGTTTTCTTCAGGATCACTGTCAATATTCATTTGGATAAAGTTTTGTACAAGATAGCAAGCAATTATAATTTGATTTTGTGTCTTAATTGGATAAAATGAAGAACTCCTCAAAATCACCCATCTTTTCTTAAGCAACCCAAAACAGCGTTCAATTATATTCCTACCTGAGGAGTGCTTCTTATTAAAGTACTCTTGATAGTTTCGAGTTGCACGTGAACCTTGAGCCTATTCTTGCGCATGATACCGAGTACCTCTATACAGTGTTAGGAACCCTTGCCCATTCGTGTAACCAGCATCAACTAAATAATAACTACCTATAAATCAAAAGAGAAATATTATATACAGTAGGGAAATGAAAGTAATCTAATTTTTTTTAAGTTCTTTTTAGACATACCAAGTGGTATTTTGAGGCTATTACGTCGTGTAATAGCATCTCGTAGTATTCTTGAATCAAATGCTGATCCTTCCTAACCACTAAGCACATACACAAAATTCATGTCTCGATTGCCTACTCCCAAGACATTTGTAAAAATTCTACCATTTCTTATTTGAAATCTTGGTTTATTAGCTTTAGGGACAGTAACATCTATGTAAGTGCCATCTAATGCTCCTAGACAACCCTACAATCAAATAATATAGAAGTTTCAAGTTGAATTGTGTGCATTTTAGTAAATATTATAAAACATCAATTATACTTCTATGTATTGAAGTTACCTTAAATCATTTCCCTCTGGGATCTATGCAATCCTTTGGAACAAGTTCAACCTTGGCAAACAAAAGGTTTTGCACACGTATGACAAGCACAACAATTTGTTAAAATACCTACTAATAGTTTCTCCTGACCTAAAGAACCTAACTTATATGCTGCGATTCTTTCTATGATGACCCAGTATGATTAAAAATGTTACAATTTGCTCAGCTATACCCACTCGACCATCTTCAGTTTACCCACCCTGAACTTGAAGTAACTCACACAATATTGCAAATGCATTTAAATTTATCATTAACTCCCAAATGCAATTCCTATCACCAACTCCAATAATGCGCTCTAATGCATCTCGTCTTAATGGACTATTAATTGTTTGACTTAGTGCCAAAGAATTATTGCCTATTATTCTATTACTAATGTACATAGACAAAGTAACTAATACAACGAGCATCAGTGTGTCAAATTGAAACCTCATCATTAAATAGCACGCAACACATTGTTTAATTCGCTCAGATCGATCCATTCCTTCATATCAAACAACAACAAAAATAAACATTTCATATTAAAATGGGATGTAGTAATCTGATAATAAAGCAAAAACAAAGATGATATATGACAAAAGAGAACAAATAATATTGAACAAAAAGGGGAAAAAAGAAGGGCTGGTAATGGAGAGAAAAAAAGGGCGCTGGTAATGGAGAGGAATCCAATAGTCAACATATTTTCGTTATAGTTCAACCATAAGGTGAAAAGCACCAACTTACATAGCATAACACAAAAATATACTCAGAATCATAATATGCAAATACTTCAAATACTGACATACAACAAAAGATAATACATTTATGCAAAAAAAGCCACAAAGCATATGTAGGTCAAAGTTGAATGTTCATATTCAACATATTGTTAGATGAATTAAAACTCACCAAAGACTCTAGCGAAAATTCCACGGCCTTCCCTTTGTCAAATTTTAAAAGGGTGGGATGAATCCTGTGTCAGAGAAAGTGCAATGAATATAACAAATCAATAACTTCAGTAACTCATGCCAGAAGTTATGGTTTTCTACTTTTCTCCTTGGTGTTCATTCAAAATTATCCCTCTAATTTAGTAACAACAGATTCATACTCCTTCGGTTAAAAGACTTTCAACTGTGTCCAGAGATACATATGAATCACAAAAGTTGTTTCACAAAATTTGGAATAAATTCACTGGACTTGCATCTGTGCAATATTTCAACGTAAAAAGAAGTCTGGTAGTTCAATTCATAATAAAATCTCCCCTAACCCAGAAAACTTGATTATATAAAACCTGTAATTATTCCAAAGAGACCCAGAATATATATATATATAGAAAAAAATAAAAGAGTATAACTAAATAAAAATCATTACTCTATTCTCATACAAAAATCATCACTCCACTCCATCTGAAAATAACAATGTTATTCTTGTAAACATCAGGGTTAGTGGAATAAAATACAAATCTTCACGCAGATGAAATAGATATGAAAAATAATCTACAAACCAGAACCAATTGCAATGAAGATGGAAGCTCAAACAGCAGCGAAAATGGAAGTTGAGGTCTTCACAAACTTAAATGCGAAGCTGAGAAAACAGTGACGATGGAGACCGATCTTCACAAACAAGGAGAAGGAGGAGAATCCCAGCTAAAGGTAGCGATGCAGTGGAGGCTGATCTTCGGATCCCAGCTGAAGGTAGTGTAATGGAGGCAGATCTTCATGAAGAAGGAGAAGGATGTATGGTTAGGTCTATGTTGATAAATGAAGGATATATAGTGTAAATATGAAATTATTATAAGGGTATAGTTGGAAAAAAATGTTATAAAGCCACCGTCTCCGTATGTAATTTCTATGTCCCCTTTTCTAGAGTGGACAGAAAATGCACCCCAAAACCATATGGAGACAGAGACAGATTTCTTAATTTTGTGCTTGTCTCTATTACCAAACACAATTGTGTCCCTCTTGTCTCTGTATTTGTGTCCTACCCACTCTTTCCAAATGCAACCTTAGCCTTTTGCATAAATTTGACTGTGTTATTTATAAGAATAATTAGGATTTTGACTTAGTCCTCATTGTGCATTTTTTATTGGATTATTAACTATTCCACTAATTTTTGAATAATTATTGCATTAGAGCTTGTTAAATTCAACCCTTCTTTTAAGTATAGTTTTGTATAGAAGCTTTGGATTAAGTGTAAAATGTCAAGAACAAGGCTAGGAACTCATTGGAAAGAGCTTAGAGCTAAGGGTTCCAAAAAGGGAACAAAAGTGCAAAAGGCAACCCACAGCTAAGCACCGTAATGTTGAATTAGTGCTACAGCACTCAGCAAAAGGGCTTGAAGAATCACTCGAGCATGAGGTTCTGGTGAGCACCACAGCGCTCATTTAGTGCTATAGCGCTCATATGACTTCGTAGATTACAGATAAATAATCTATTATTATGCCCCACTTTGGCTATTTTAGAGAATAATATTTAAGGGAATGACACAGACTTTTACCCTAGTTTTTTATTCTAAATTAGGATTCTCTCTCTATGTTTCTCTACACCTCTCTACTTCTTCTTCTCTATTCTTCTTTCTCTAGGGATTCCTTTAGTGATTTTGATTTGTTCTTAGAGATTTTACAAGGATCATTGATATTATCTTTAGTTACTCTTTTAATTTGATTGTTGTAATCTTTCAGAAATAGAGGAGTAGATTTTCTTACTAGTGTAAGGGTTTCTAGATGGATTGGGATAATATTTGAGACCTCCTTTTTATATTGAATGCATTAGTTTTCTCAATATTTTTTGAGTTTGTATTCTTATATTGTTGTTACAATTGTTACTATTTTTATTGAAATAGCTAATTTGGCAATCATCGTTTAGAGGAACCCTTTAGGCATAAATTGATTGATCAATTGGTTTATGTTTGAAGGAGAATATTAGAATTAACTTTTTGATAGGCGGTTAGGCTATAGCAATTGGTACATTAAATCAATGTAATTTTTAAATAAATTGGAATCTCGTTTATTAGTTATTTACATTAGCTAAATTCTAGAGGTCGATCGATCACTAGTATAATTGTTAGCAATTAATTACTAATAGCCATTAATATGTTCAATATTTGGTCTTTGATAATTAATTCAAATCCTAGGAATACCTTGCACTAGTGCCTTTAATTCTATATTCATATAAATTATTTTCAATTTCTTTAATATATTCTCGAAAAATATCCAATTTCCGACTAAGTGACATAGCCTCCTTGAAAGATGACCTAAGTTGCACCTTAACTACAACTTTGGTGCATTTGGTATTTGAACTATTTAATCGTTATTTGAGGAGGTAGCAAATCTCCGTCAAATTTTGATGTTGTTGCTGGGGAGGCATTGAAACTTAGTTGTTTAATTAATGTTTTTTATTTTATTTTTATTTTTATTTTCTTCTCAATCCTTAGTTTATTTCCATTTTTATTTTTTATTGTCCCCTTATATGAGGTTTTCCCTATCTATTGGCACTCTAATACCTCTTGATCATGAAATTGAGAAAACTTTAAGGCGAATCAAATAGGCAAGGTGTCAACAAGTGGAACAATCTAAGCAATCTCATCCTTTATTTGTTGTTTCAAGAAACATAGGTAACATGAGATATTGCAACAGGATGCTTAGGGAGCTCACTGCCCCTGACTTTAATCCAGTAATCTTTGGCAATTACATACCCCAGACTCAACAATGACTTTGAGCTTAAGGGTTATGTATTTCATGCTTTACCCAGGTTCTATGGGCTGTCTGGAAAGGACCCAGACTAGCATTTGAAGAAGCTGCACATGGTGTGCTCTGCATGAGACCCAGTAGGTGGAGGTGGATGATGTCAAAGTTAGAGCATTCCCCTTCTCCCTATAAGGTGCTATAGAAAATTGATTTTTCAACTTGCTAGATGAGATTGTGAATAGCTAGATGGTGATGAAGAGATTTTTCATTGAGAGGTATTTTCTCACCTCTCGAGTAGCTTCCATCAAAAAGGAAATCTTCGAAATCCACTAGTCCAAAGAAACTCTACATGAGTATTAGGAGCATTTGAAGCTCCTTTATGGAAGTTGCCCCAACCATCAGATCCCGGGGCAACTCCTCCTCCAATATTTTTTATGAAAAGCCTTGTACCTGCTGATAGATGCATAATTGATGCTGCTAGTGGAGGGACACTCCTGGATAAGACACTAGCAAAAGCCCGTGCTTTGATTGAGAATATGACTGCAAATTTCCAACAATTTGATTCCAAGAAAACCCCTAATACTAAGGGCCTTTATAAGATTAACCAAGCAGATAATCCAATGTTGACCCAGACCTTACAGGCACTCTCTAGGCTCATGAAGTAGTTGATGGGCCACTAGGCAGCAATAACAGTGGTTCCCAAGGCATGTGACATTTGCATTTCAAATGACCATCATAAAGATATGTGCCCAACACTGCAAGATGACTTAACTACTGGAGTAGTAGCAACAAACCCTTTCCCAAGTTAACCTCAAAACCAGCCAGGTCAGTACCTATTTGGGAATACGTATAACCCAAGCTGGAAGAATTACCCTAATTTGAAGTGGGAAAATAACTCTCAACAACAAGGTCAATCATCATAGCAAAAATACCAGACACCTTATCAGAGGCAACAAGTCCCCCTGCATCATCTGGCTCATATCTTAGTATAACTGAGATGATGAAGATGATGATGGAGCAAATACAAGAAATAAGGAATAAGAATATGCTCAGCTAAGAAAGGAGGTGACTCAAATGAAGAATATATAATCAGAGTTAGCAAGCCTAATTTCTCAATTTCTGTCTCAAACTGTGCCCAATCTTAGGGGAAATGTCAGTGCAATCACCATAAGGTCTGAGACAAAAAATTCCAAAAGTGACAAGACCTACAGAGGAAGAAAAGCAGGAGAAAAATAGGCCTAGATAGGGTAAATATATGTAACCTTACCCCAGCTTTGTAGATAAACTATTTCCAAGGATTTGAACTTATGGCCTTCAGGTAACATGACAGCTACTTTACCATTACGTCGAAACTCACCTTAATACTACATTTTTTTTCCAATTATTTTCGTAATTTTTTATTTAATTTATTTTATGGTGTTAGTTAATTAAAATTAAATAAAATTTAGTTTTAGTTAATCTTGTGGTGTTATTTAATTTTAATTAACTAAAACCATAAAATAAATTAAATAAACAATTAAAGAAATAATTGGAAAAAATCTTCTTAGTCAGTTTTCCTACGTAAGTTACTCGTCTAGGCAATAAAGATTATTTCTTGCAATTTCAACATTTTACTAGAGTTTTTGGAGTAAAAAAATTGGAAAAAAGTGAATTTTTGGATAGTGACCACATGTGAGTGATCACTTCAAACGATTCAGTATACACAGACCTATAAACTGAAAATCACTATAACACCAACAAATAAGACATGTATCTATCCGTTCGTATGTGTCGAAAATTATGGTAAGTTACAATGATTTCTAGTTATGAAAAGTTTGTATTTTGATATTTAATGATCCATTCTAATATTTATGTACATAATAAGTTTTTTTTATTTTATAAGGGTGAAAAAGTCCGGGAGGCGTGTCCACGTAATGCATCGGAGTTGAGAGTCCAAGTAGTATTCTCAACTGGAAAGAGAAAAAAAAAAATTCACTTCTAGACGAGTTTGATTGGCCAAGTGGCAGGGGAGTACAACCACACTTCAAAGTCATTCAACCAATCCTCAAATTTGGAGGCAGCTACCACGCGTTGACTCACTGAGGGTCGTTAATATCTCAACCGCCCGTACACATTTATTTTATGGCCACATCTCTGTCTTTGCACAGGAGCATTTAACTGTTGATATTGCCATCCATAATTGGCTCGATGCAAAACTACGAAGGTCAACTGGTACAGCTAGCAGGGAGATACTTAATATGGCTTGGGGATTGCCTCGGACATTGGGATTATATTAATCGAATTAGGTTTCTTAGAGCCCTAAAATGCAAGAAATTATACTCTTACATTTCATTATTAATAATCGGTTTGAAAAATCGAAACAATTTAGTATGTTAAAAAATTAATGTATTTTGTCACAATTTTATAATAAGATATATTAACTTTATAATATATTAAATCATCTCAATTTCTCAATATGACTATCAATATGGAATGGAGAGAGTAATAGGAGTATTAATTTAGTTCAGCTGGTTGACCTTCTGCTTATGTATCGTCATGACTTAAAATCAATTTCTAAGCTTTTCCTATTGATGGATGATATGAAAATGCCTCTATAAGTGCTCGATAAGCCTATAGGCATACCCTAACATTATATTAGAGTGAGTTTTCCATCAACCTAAACTTCTTCATCCAAAAACATAGTTACACTATTATTTTTATATATATTTAGATTGTTACGTTGAATAACTACAATATAGATATAAATTAGAATTTCAATTTTAATTACAAAACATAATGAGTTATGCAATAAATAAAAGAAAAAAATGAGTATTAATTAAATAGTGTAGTGAATTTTACTTCTACATCGATATGTTAATATTTATATTATTATAAGCTACATATATTTTATTTTGTAAAAGCATAAAATATATAAATTTTAGTAAAAGTTATATACTCTGATAAAAAAAAATCATAAATATGAGAAAATAGAGAACTAACAACAAATTTAAAAACAAATTAAAGGGTAACTTATCTTAATTATTTAGAAGACAAAAATATACGTTTTAGAAATAAAAGAGATCAAAGTGTAATAATATCATCTTTCAATAAAAGAGTTGTAATTTACAAAAATCAAATAATCATTTTATAAATTTTATTTCTTTAAGTACTACTTTACAAAATTAAATTTTGCAAAAAGAATATTTATATGTATTTATTACAAAATCTAAATGGAGATTTTTTATTGGTCCATGTAAGTAAGGGTTTTCAAACCCAAAATTTGAATTGAATATCATAGAACTCATGTTTCTTGGGTTCATGTAATACATCACATTAGTGGGTTTCATTCTTCCATTAATAGTAACCGTGGTTTCAATATTTGAGGATATTCACATGGAGTATGGATGTCATGAACGCCGTCGAAGGGAAGCTCAAGCTAGATAGAAATATGGGGGTGTAATGTGTCTGTCTACCTTAATTATGTCAAGTCCTTCAGAACATGTTGGAATCACAATTTTTTTAGAATGATTTAATTTATAAATAAAATTCGGGTAATTCTATGAAATTCAAGCCAAACTTTAGGTTTTGAAACCCTTATCTGCATGGATCAATAGGAAATATCCACATAGATTTGTAATAAATGCAAATAAATATTTTTTGTCAAAATTTAATTTTGTAAAGTAGTAATTAAAGAAATAAAATTTATAAATGAATTTTTGTGTGTGTAAATACAGCTCTTTCCTTGAGAGATTATATTATTACACTTTTATCCCCTCTATTTTTAAAGTATATATTTCTCACCCCCTAAATAATTAAGATAAGCTATACTTTAAGTTATTTTTAAATTTTTCATTAATTATATTTTTTATGATTTTATTTTGGACCAAAATAAATTTTATTAAAAATTATATATTTTAGTTAATTTTTTAGAAAATAAAATATATGTGGCTTATAATGATATAAAATATTTATATATATTGATAATTTAATTATTACTATTTACTAAGAGAATAATTTTCTAATTGTAACATTATTTTATAATAATTTTATTTTTAAAAATAAATTACAAATTTTTAAAGTATTAATTTTTTAATATTAATATATTTTTTATAGTGAAATAATAAAATTCTTCTTGTTACTTTCCTTATGATTCATTTGTATACACCATATTAATATATATTTTTATTTTTACATGCTTTTGTAAAATTAATAATTGAAGCAATGTGTAAAATTTTATTTTTGAAAATATAATTATTATAAATTATTATTACTATTAATATTTATTTTCTTGTGCATGTTTGGGAAACTGGAAAAACAACTTTTATTTTTCAAAAAAAGTGGTTTTGAAAATATAAGTTTTTTTTTTGGGTATTTTAAGTCAATAATTTAAGTTGTTCCAATATAAAAAAAAAGTTGATTTTAGGAAAAATAAAGTGGAAGCTTAAATTTGAGAATTTTAATTATAATCCATAGATGGAAAATGGTTAGATACCCAACCTACTTTCCCCAATGGTAATTTGCAACAAAAAAATTTCAAACATAATTTATAATTCATAGTCATTCACCACAAAGAGAATAAATATTTTTTAACAATCCAAACAACATATGTTAACTTAAAATCACTTTTAGCTAAAGCACCCATATATAAATTGATTTTCAAACAAGTAAAATTATACAAATAAGTGATTATTGAAATAAGTATAATTTTACAATTTTCCTAAACTTGTTAATATAGTAAAAATTTTAAAAGAAAATTATATATAAAAATATATTAATTAATATTTAATATTATTATAACCTACATAGCAAGTGTTAACAAGCCAATGTTTTGACTTTACCCATTTAAGGTTAACTCATTGGCATAAACTAACCAATTTTTTTTAATATTAGAACTTTGAAACACTAATAATCAATAAATTGATCAGTCTATAGGTTTGACACACCAGACATCTAGTTAATAATTGAGAAAAATACACACGCTCTCCTTGAGGTTTTTTAGGAGTAGTTAGATATGGTTTGTCAATTGTTTGGTGGATATGATATAGTGTACAAGTTTATCCCTTAAAAATTTATCATACATTAAAATAATGGATAACTTAACCAAGTTTATAGAGACAATATTAGGCTTGATTATTTTTTAATGTATAAGGTATAATTGTTTTTTACATGATAATATATAAGGTATGTTTTACACTTAATTTTTTAATATTTTATTCAAATAAAAATATAACATTATTTAAATAATTAAAAATAAATATTTTTAAAAATAATTAAGAAATAATTTGAACAAATAATATATAATTATTGATATTAAATATAAGTAATAAATAATATTTAATCTAAATTATAATTATATATAAACAAAAGTATTTGAAATAAATGTAATTAATATGAAAATTACAAGTAAGAAATATTAAAATGTTAAAGAGAAAGAAAATATTATACATTCTTTAGTTTTGAATTTCATGAAATTAAAAAATAATTATTGAAAATACTGAATGAATATCAAATAGCAATTAATTTGAGCAATGATTTTATATAATATAAATTAATAAAAATTATAATAATGATGTATATAAAATAATAATAAATTTATCATTTTTATTAAAATTATTTACTTTTAAATATGTAACAATACCTTTATTTAAAATCAGAACAAAAAATTTAAAAATGTACAGGTAACTTCATGGTCCAAATTTTACTTTAAAAACAAATTTAGCTTTGTAGTTTTCAAAAATTTAAGTAAATTAGCTCTTAAAATAAAAATTTAAAAAATGTTATCATAAGCTAGCATATTACCATAATCTTAAATTTTAAACTAATTAAATTAAAAAGTAAAAATATTAATATTGTCACACACAATAATATTAAATAATATTATTATGTAATTATTGTAAATTAGAGTAAATTTAAATTATAAAAAGTAACGGGTCATATAATAATTAAAAAATTGGACAGTGTATATTATAGTTACACTATTATGTTAATAGGGATTAGCTCACTTGGTCAACCTTTTGCTCATGCATCACTATAACTTGAGATTTATTTATAGCTTTTTCCTATTAGAGGGTGATATAAAAGCACATCTCCAAATATTCGATGATATGTGCAACAAGTTTTCCCCTAAACATAAACTTGTTTATAAAAAAAAAAGTTATACTATTACTTTTATACATATTTAAATTGTAATAATAGAACGGATAAAAGTGTAATAATATCATCTCTCAAGGGAAGAGTTATATTTCACAATAATTAAAAACTCATATTATAAATTGTATTTCGTTAAGTACTACTTTATAAAATTAAGTTTAACAAAAAGAATATTTGTATGTATTTATTATAAATTTATGTGGATATTTTTTGTTGGTTCATGTAGGCAAGGGTTTTGAAACAAAAAATTTGGCACGTGTGCCATAGGAGAACCCATAAATTCGCCTACTAGAAAAAATGTAAACGAGAATCTTGCTAGGAAAGTTTTGAAATAAAAATTAGTATAATTTTGGAATCTTTTTGAATTTAAGTTGTATATATTTAGCAATATTCTGTAACTCTTTCTTGGTAACAATCTATATAAAAAATAAAATTAACCGCACTAAAAATTAATACTAATACTAATTCTACTTATTGAATAACTACTTGCATACTAATTATAATCAAAATTTCATTCTAATTTATAATATTAAGTAAAATTGATTACACCAGCAATATATTTACTTTAATTTGCAGCTAAAAACTCACAGTTGTTTGTAATTATTATATGATTCATTTAGCAATGTAATTTTCAATTAAAATTCATTGCAATCTTTTATATATATATATATATAAGACTCATTACATGAAAAGTTTTTGTGTCATTTATAAAAAAATTATACCCCACTATTTTCATAATCTTAATATTTAAAGAAAATTTTTGGATTTAATTGACCTTCTAATTATTATTTATTTTAATATTTTATAATTATTTATTATTTCAATAAATTATAAAAATTTAAAATACTTCCTGTATTTTATATAATTTATTATTTTTCTAGTGTTTTCTCATAATTATTTAAATTTAAATTTAATATTACAAATAAAATTTAAATATTTTGTATTATTAATAATTAGTTTTATACATCACATATTACTACTTATTTATTTATATATTTTACTAGTATATAATTTATAATTTCTTTTACATTAAATATTATTTATTATTATTTAATTAAATAGGAAAAGCAAAACGTTATACATTAAATACTAACTAGACCTTATCTTATCTCTCTAGACTTGATTAAGTTATCAATCGTTTAAACATATAAGGCATGATTAATGTATAAGTTTATACAATATGTTATTCACACAAAACAATATATAAGTCATTACATATTATATTAGCTTATTCAATATAATCATGCTTCTATGGTGTGCCAAATGAGTCCTTAGCTATAATATAAACAAAATATAGATTAAAATCAAGAATAGACCAAAAGAGAGATGTTCAGGACTGGAGAAAAAGATTTGATAATTATAATTTAATAAAAGAAATATATGATTATAATTAGATTGAAAGGGAAATTAAGTTTAGAAGATAAGTAAATGATAGATTATCTTAACTGACTGTTTTATGATATAAGGGAAGTTTACTACTAAAACTAATTCAATTCAATTGTCTGTATAATTTGTAACGAGTCAATTTCAATATGATATTTTATAATAATCTAAACACGATAAATGTTTTTAAAATTATATTTGATTAAATTAGTCTAAATTAATTTATAATTAATTACTTCTCAATATAAGTCGTTTTATGATTTTTTTTTTGTATAAAATATATGTCGTTTTTGTATTTCAATGACTCATTAATTATTTCATATCCCTTTATTTAATTGGAGAAAAAATAAGTGTCAAATTTATTGAAGCATATAGTTGGAGAAAGAATGGGTGAATGTTGATATATATATATATATATATATATATATATATATATAATTTTAGGATTTATTTAATTGGTATCCTAAAGACAATAGTTAAGAATTCATAAATAGAAAATTTTATACAGGAAGCATGTATTTTTTTTATTTTTAAAATATAGGATCCACTCATAATTTTTAAACTTTACTTTTTAGTGAATCCTTATCTTACGTCTTTTATTTATTTTAATCTTTTAGAAAAACAATAAAATTTAATTATTATTTTAATTTTTTGCAAAATCCAAATGTGTTCATGTACTTCAGGATGGGGTAAGTGTCAATTTTAATGGCAGCTGGGGTCAGAGTTATTGCTAAACGTGTCGGTCATGAAAACAAAAAAGTACATTTGCTAGTTGTCATGGACTACTAGTGAGAAATTGGACGAAAAGGAGAGGGCAGTCAAGAATTTCCCCAAAAACTGCTCTTACACGCATGTGCAGTTGAATATTCCAAAGTTTCCAACAATGAGGAGAAGTCTGAAGATACACTCCCAATTATTATGGGTATAAAAGGAATACTATTTAAAATTAAAAGCTGAACATAGGATTCGCGGCGGTGTCAAATAAATGCAGTGGTACTGTAAACTGAGTGATCTTCAATCAAAATTAATTAATTAGTTAACTGAGGGAGCTAATAAATTAAATTGTTTTTAATTATGTATTTATAAGAACCTCAAAATAAGTAACCCAATGCAACGTGTCTATGACAACCATGACAATGTAAAAAACAATTTATTTCATGTCCTTTATGGCTATTTGCTCTAGTTTTAGGATACATTTATTTGTGATTATTTTGATAAATAATTATTTTTTTAACTAAAAAAATTATTATTTTTGTATATATTTGGATAATTTTTACAAAACAATCAAAATTAAAAAAGTAGATTTCAATTTTTTTATAATAGCTAAAATTAGTAGTTTTTTAAAAAAAATTAATTTTTAACTTTTTCAATTATATATAAAATTTAATTTTCATAATCACTTTTTTTAAAATTTGAAACAAACGCACCTGTACTTGTAATTTGATTTTCTTTATGCTGACCAAATTATTGCCATTTTATAATGGGGAGTTTTATAAATTATCAAAATAGCATGCGTCGAAAAATCAAGTGACATGCATGTATCCCACCGGTACTTATCTCGGTAATTGTAAGGATTTATTTAAACTTTTTTTCACCTGAGGGTTTTTATTATTTTTTAAATAAAATACTTGTTAAAAATTATAAATTTCACTATTCCAAAACATTTTTAAGGTTAGAGAGAGATGGAGGGAGAGAAGGAAAGAGATAACCAAATTTGAGAGAATAATTTTTTTAATTGTAATTTGCAGTGTATATATAATCGACTGTATCAAATTTAGAGAGAATATACTCTCCTTTTTAATTTTAATGAAAAGTTGGCATATGGCAGAAATGTTAGTCACGTCACGCTGTCCGTGAAGTGAAGTAGTGAACCAGTGTGAAGATGTCCTTTTGATAGCTTGGGGAGTTCAGGACGAGGTTATTACGTATTGTCTTTCAGTTTTTAGTTTTTAATTTTTATTTTTAATTTTTTAATTTTTTAAATTTTGTGAAGGAAATGTTGAAAATTCTGAAAATTATAGGACAGTTTGCTTTCAATTTCTAGTTTACTTTCAGTTCTCAGTTTTCAATTTTTCAGAATTTGTGAAAGAAAAATTGAAAAAATTGAAATTTATTATGGGCCTGTTTAGTTTGCTGTTTTCAATTTTCAATTTCCAGTTTTTGTGAAGGAAAAACTGAAAAAACTAAAAATTGAGAGCGCGTTTGGTTTCAGTGTTTTTCATTTTCATTTTCAGTGAAAATAGGAAATGGAGTTAAAAATATGTTTGGCTTGATTTTGCTGAAAATACTGTTAGGAAATATTTCTCAAATTCTTTGAAAAGATGAAAACGTGATTTTCACCTTTTCATCGTTTCCAACCAAGAACGTTTTACAAACTGAAAATATTTTCAACTCAAAAGACGGTGGCAAGATTGTAATTATAACCAACTCTTCTTTCTTCCTCATTGAAACACAGCCACTCTTCCATCAAACAAGGAGACCAAAAAGGTATGGTTCTACGCACCAACCAACTCCGACGACCTCGATGCCACCACCGACGTTAGCAGCTCTTCGTCGACGGCCAAGCCCAAGTTCACTTGGCCGAGCTCCACCCACTATGCCCTGGCGATTGACGCTCCATTCATTGCGGGCGACCCCACCGAACCTGCCCTGCCAACTGTGCCCTCCAACCTCAGCTTTCATGGCGGAACTCCACCACCATGCTCTCGGTCTTGGAGTAAATCTTGGTGGGGGAAGCGTGGTGACGTTCTAGTACAGCTTTGACAAAGACAAAGCCAGAGGAGGAGGACGACACACCGCTGAAGAAGGGGCGATCGATGACATTGTTGCTGTTGGATCTGCTGGAAAAGGCTGACGGAGAGATGGGGCTTGAAGGGTCTTGGTATATATTGAGTGATGACGAGAAGTTTGAGTAATCTGAGTTAATTTCTCCAACTTGTTCTATGTTTGCTTTTTTCTCTATTTTTCAATTAACAATTATATGTTTGTTTGAGAATTAGAGAATGACCAGATATTAATTTCATGGAGGTCTTAGGATTGAGGAATTTGGGGCTTGGCAAGATTACTTGGGTTATGTTCTTATTTTCGAATGAATGAATGAATATGAATTCTATTAATTAGTTCTGATTATGCAATGCTATTAGTTAGTTCTGAGTCTGCATGAACTTACTTGTGTTATGTTCCATTTTTGAATGAATGAGTGAATAAGAATGATATAGTCTACGTGCTTTTCTTTGCAAGTTTCTGATCTTAGGTTGTTTTCTATTGGATGTAAATTGTGCAAAGAAATTAAAAAAAAAAAGTGAGTATGGAAGAATAAGAACAAAAAATGTGATTGAGTAAGGAGATGACAATATTTGTTGAGTGATTATGGAGCTCGTGGTTGGACTCTGGATTTATTTGTGTAGCAGTACGCATACCAAACAATGTGCATAGCCTGGGAAAACCTTTGGAGGTATCATATCAAGAAGTACTGCACTCTTGGTTTTGAAAATTGCATGATAAAATAAATAAAGCAAACATATTTTTATTATTTTCACTTTATGAAAATAAAATCTATTCTTTTAAATCAAACATAGTTTCACATTTTGAAAATCTAAAAATGAAAATCCTTTTCAGAAAATGAAAATAGAAAATATTTTCACAAACCAAACGCAACTTGAAATTTTTGTTTTCAGTTTTTCCTTCACAAAAACTAAAAATTGAAAACTGGAAACAGCAAACTAAATAGACTCATAGTTTTCAGAATTTTCAGTTTTTCCTTTACAAATTCTGAAAAACTAGAAAATTGGAAAACTGAAAATGAAAACTGAAAACTGAAAACTAAAAGCAAATAGCCCCTTAGTTTTTAAGGCTTGTTTGGAATGATTTTTGTTTTTTAGGGTTTCAAAATAATTTTAAAAAATAAGTTTAGATTTAATTTTTGGAAACGAAAAAATAAAAAATTTGTTTGGTAATTATACTCACAAAACAGGTTTTAAATTATATAAAACAAAGAAATTGTTTGGAAAGTTGCTTTTAACAATAAGTTTTAAAAGTAATAAAATATAAAACTTGTTGAGCAAATTTTTTTAAAGTCAAATTACATACAATATAAATATATGACTATAGATAATTGTTTTTTCTTGATTAGCCACCCAATCAACAAGAACATGGCGGCGAAGCAGTTCTGGGCAGTGGCGGCAAGACACTATCAGCGACGGTGATGCAAAACTTGCCTAGTCTTGGCGCAGCAGCCAATCACAATGAAGATCTGAACAACGAAGAGACATTCCAGTCAAATACCCCGAAACCACCATGACCCATGCCGATTAGTGGCAGTGCACCTTCAATGGCGGACATAGCAACGGCGGCTCACGCAGAGGTTACAGAAGTGGTGCATTCTGCCATCGACGATGACAGCTACTCAAATCCACGACAGGGACATACCAACACTGAACAACATAGAGGAGCGAACGACTATGGCCATGGCAGGGCTGTCGGTCGCGAGGCGAAGCAAACAAAGCCGATTGATATCATTGGAGAGGACGGAAGAACAGTGGGTACAGCACCACCTCCGGATCAACAAGAAAAATGCCTAACCCCCATTACACCTTTTTTTTAGTGGGGTTACGGAGAGTTTGGGAATGGATGAGGAGAAAAGAGCTTGCATCATGACTTCTCTAATGGATGAGATCGAATGCGTGTATAAACCAATAAAACAAAATAATTACAAGTATGCCTTAACGTTTTTAGTTATTTTCCAAAACAAAAGATTAGAAAACACATCTAAACTATTTTCTACTTTCTATTTTTAAGAATCAAATTCTGCTTTTTAATTTTTAAAACCAACGTAATAAAAGTAGTGTACCAAATGAGTTTTTCTGGTTTTTTGATTTTAAAAACTAAAAATTGTTTTAAAAAATACTTGCCAAAGAGACCTAAGTTTCTTCTGTAACAAAAAGAAAAAAAAAATACAAAAGTGGCATGAAATGTGGGGCATTATTTTGTATATGGATATAGGGTGGTGATATAAGTATAATATTATAATTTACAAAAGTTATGCAGAATATGGTGTTTTTAAATACAAATCGCTACATAGCGATTTGTATATTAAAAAAAATTTGTATTTTTCAAACACAAATCACTAAATAGCGATTTATGTGACAAAATAATATTTTAATTTTTTTGGTACATTTTAGATACACACAAATTGCCAGTGAGTAATTTTATTAAAAAGGTCACTTCCAGCGCAGATTCATTACTTCCGATCAAAATTGGTTTGTCTCTCACTAATTGCTAGGGAATAATTTGAGTGTAGTCATTTGTAGGCAAAAAAAGGTCACTGTGCAGTCATTTGCATTGTATCACAAAACTCTAATGAACGATTTACATGTAAAAAGCATCATTTTAGACCAAATCTCCCCATAACTCCATACTATACCAATACATACACCCAAAAGTTATCATTAAAAAAATTTCCCATGAAATGTGTGTGAATATCAATTTATTTTATTTTTTAATATAGTCTTAAAATTGGATGATAGACACAAATATTTTGTGACTTTGTGTCCTTCCTTTAAGTTCACAAGAGTGGCTATTATCACACCCTATGTCTATTACCATGCCCTTTTAGTGGCATTATCTTTTAGAGTCAACACCCTCTTTCGTCCCTCAAGATTTTTGCACCACACTGTTTCATCCCTAAGAAAAGAAATTAATCTCGTAATCTTTTAAGATTGAAAATGATAGACACATTAGTCCCTTTGGTAGTTCTTCATTAGTGGACTTATGCATGCGGCATAGTGCAATAATGATGTGCCATTAATTAAACTTATACATAAGTAAATAGCACTATTTTGGAACATATTGCAATCATTTTAACATATAAAATTACACAAAATGAGTTATTTATGGTTTATAATGGAGATTTAAATGATTGATGATTTCAATCACTAAAATAAGTCATTTTAAACTTCATTCTACTTCAAATGATATACATATCACTTAATATGCTGTTAACATGTTAATGTGTAATTTTATTAGTATTTAAAGAATCAAATACACATAAAGAGATTGGTGTGTTATTATTAAAATCTTAAGGGATCACAGATTTAGTTTTAGTTTTAGTTTTTGAGGGACTAATTAGTCATGTGAATTTTTCTTGAGAGACTACATGAGTCATTTACTCTATCTTTTAATACTCCTAAAATATCCTAAACTTAATTATTAGTTATTCTAACTTTTTGTCTACTACCACACTCATTTAATCTCACACTTTGTACTATATTCCATACATTTCTAATTTTTCTCCACAAATTTAAGTGATTTTTATTTTTTACTAAGAAATACGTTCAATATATTTTGAAACAATAAACTGTTTTAGGGACTTGATTAAAAAAAAAAACAATGTAGACTTTATTTTAAAAGATTGAAACTATAGAGACCTCATTAAAAATTAAGTAAAATTATAACAACCTACATATTTATTAATTCTAATTTTTTACTCTCATTGGATAAGTGTTTGGTTCAAAAACAAACTTTGACGTGTATAAGTATAAAATATAATATGCATATGATATAAATATGACATTTAAAATTTAAAAGTAATTCATTTAAAATTTGAAAAATAATAATAGTTCTACGCAGGTTTTCAATGTAATAGCTCGAATAATAAATTTAATTCATTATCTATTCAGTTTATTAAAATCTCATTTTGCACTTAGAAAATTGAGACCATGATCAACATTTATGTTAATTTTCTATTTGAGTGCTAACTTTTAAAATTATTATGTATTTTCTTCATTTATCAATATATTGGCATGTATCTAGATTTATTGGAACCAGTTGATTTAAGAATTATTTTATAAATATATGTAAACAATCTCATGATTTTTTTTAGAAGTTTATAAGATAATTAATTATAAATAAGAGGGTGACAATATAAAAAAATACCTAAGTTCTTGCTTATTTAACCAAAAATTAATACTATGCAATTATGAGATTCATCCAACTCTGTTTATTATAATACTTTCTCCGTTTTAAAATATCTGTCCGTTTTCATATAAAGTCATATTTCAAAATATTTATTAATTTCATATTTCAATAAAGTAAAATTTTCATGTTCTAATAGTATTTCTGAGTAATTAATGACTATTAGTGTAATATTTCATTTTCAATCATTTGATCTGCTTTATAATTAATGACCGTTACGGTATATTAGTCCATACATCATATTTTTACATATAAATACTCTTACTATATTATATATCACTTTTTCTAATATTTATTTTTGTCCAAATTTAACAAATATTTTACAAGAGAGGAATTGGATGTGAGTAATTAACTCATCTTGTTTTTGAGAAAGCAAGTAGCTCCTTGAGTTATGGCATTGCTTTGCTTGACGCGGCAGAAATGACTTTGTCGGAGACTTTTTGGCTTTGCAACTCTTACAAGGAAAGGATGGTCCATGCCTTGCCGATTCAACCAAGTTTTTTGTCTTTTTATCAAGGGGTTGACACTGAATTTGCGTAAAATTTCAATGTTTGACGGTGAAAGGCAACACGAGATAAATATGCAGTAACATTAACATAATCATGGAATTGGTCAGTCAAGCTAAGGCTACTACTATTTAAAGTAAGATTACGTAGTGACAAATTATTCATTTTTCCGTATATGTTTATTTATGATTGTGGACTTTCTATTAAAGGATGAAAGGGATAATATACAAGACTATCCTCCGTGAGTAAGATTTTTATTTTTATTTTTTTCCAAAGAACAAACCGTTCGTGGGGTTGGTGCAGCTGGGGATGAAAATCAGCACTTTTGTCTGTCACTTCCTCTGTCCTGCAAATTAAAATTCTTCAGGTTTAATAAAAAATTTAAACTCACTTTTAATTTTTTTTTATATTGAGGGTATGTTTGGTTGAGGGGTAAAAGTGGGATAAAAATTACATAAATTAATTTTATATGTAAAATAACACATAAATCTTATTCATATAATTTTTACACCTAATTTTACCTTTCAACAAAAAATACCCAGAAAGTTAACATTCTCTATCACTATGAATGTTCAGGAACACTACTAGAAATCCACGGTAACTATTGACGGATGTATTGATGAGTTGACACTTTTTTTAATTATTTAGTTTTTTTTATCAAAAAATAGATAACAATCTGTCGATATACCAGCCATCATCACTTGCCACCACCATCCATCATATGGCATGCACAATTTTCAAGGGGTATATTGGGGAGTTTACTAACACGGTGGTGGACATTTATCCTACGCCCATCGACAGCCCATTGGTATAATAAAATAGGGATAAAAAAGACCTTTCCCACTCTTTAAACTTTTAGTTAGTTACAAATAGATACCTTAACTTCTAAATCTTCTAATTAGATGCTTAAATTACACTAATCCTCAAAATTAGTCATTTTATTCAATTTCGAGTTTAGCTAGATAGATGACATTGTAAAATATCAAATGATATATGTTACAATACCTTTTAATTTTTTAAATATTTTCTTTATTTATATTAGTTAATATTATTTAATATTTGTAAAAATACATATCTATAAGAAATTAGAAAATATTAACTAAAATTTTATCATTCGCTGCTCAGAAAATGAGGACGGGAAGCTCAAATTAAACGTTAATAACTCTTCTAAGAGGACGTATTATCTCTTGATTTTTTAATCTTATAATAAAAACAATGAAATTATGATAAATAGAGCATTTTTTTGCTTTTTTTTAAATTTCAATTGAATTTGAAACTTGTTTTATTACTACAATTGTAATTTTATTCCTTTGAAAATGGAAACAAAATCTGAATAGTGGATAAAACTCGAGCAAATTTTTCATTGACCATACACACACACACACTTTATAAATTGTTTTTTTTTTATTGTGGAACTTTTAGATTCTAATTCAAATTGTTTTGTGCATAGCTTGTTAAGGCAGGGACATAGCTATACAGTAACTTTCAAAATTTTAAAAATGACTAATTTTGAAAAATGTGTTAGTTAAAGGATTTAATTAAAAATTTAAATAAAATAGAAAGAAGAAACTGAATAAAAAAAAAAGAAAACATTTTTTTCAAAAAAAACTTGTCAGCCCAAGAAAAGAGAATTCTTTTATAATCAAACTTGAGATAAAAATGAGATTCCAAAAGCCCAAATCTATGTTTGGGACAAAAAAAGAAAAAAAAAACCCAACACTGAGAAAACCCATTTCTTTCACTTAGCGCCACTCTTCACTCCCTCTTTAATTCTTCTGCCACTGAAAAATCCTTCACTGAGAAAACCCTGCGCCACTCCACTCTTCACTGAGAAAACCTTCGCCCAACCTCTGCATTGTGACCTTAGCTCCAGTGACCCAACCTCTGCCTAGCCAACCTTCGCGTCACGACCTCAACGCTAGCGACCCAACCTCTAGCAAACTAACCTCAGCCCATCTGCCTCTCTCTCTGCATGTGTCCTTGCAGAAGAATCCTTCACAACCAAAGACGATGCCGTTGCGAGATTGAAGAGTGGTGTTGTTCCGAGGGGCCCTAAACTAAGGAAGAAGAGGACAGTGGTGATGGGATAGCTCTGCTTTGCGTTGCTCTGCTCTACTCTTCAGCAAAAGAAGTCATCTTTTGTTCTCTCAAGTATTTGAGGTATTCACTACAAGAAAAATGAGTATTTTCAACGGTTCTCGACAATTAAAGTATCGATAAAAGTATTGTCAAAAAAAGTAATTTCGACATAAAGTGACAATCGAAAATACTTATAAATTTTTATCGACAATTAGTACATGTCGAAAATAGATCTTTTGGGTATTTTTGACATATACTAATTGTCGATAAAAGTTTATAAATATTTTCAACGGTTACTTTATGTCGAAATTTCTTTTCTTGACAATATTTTTATTGACAAGAACCGTTGAAAATGTTATTGAAAATGCTCATTTTTCTTGTGGTGATTGTTGCCTGTAAACATGACTGGTCACTTTCTTGTTTTTAAGGGAAAATAATTTCTTCTCTATTTTGATTCATTTTCGTTTTCTTGTAAACATTTGGGGTTTTACAAGATTCAATAACAGGGACCCATTTTTGGGGCAAAATCTAACCTACTATGTTCAAATCTATAGAAAGCACGTCAAGGGTGCTCGGTAACACCAACCCCAAATCTTGTTCCATTTGAGAACCATGAAAAGCTACAAAAGTCGAGGTGACCTTTCCTGTTACTGCTATTGTTTATGTGGATTTTGGCAGTGGTTTAGTTGTGTTGATTTTTTGCCAAACAATGTCCAGCTAGTTTGTAGTTGTCTCCTTTTAATGATTTTGTGCGTGTGACCAAAATGCTTTGTGACTGTGTGAAAAGTTACATTTCTTCCCTCCATTATATAGCATGCATTAATGTCACAAGCCACATGGAGGAATGAACAAAATAATAAACCAATATGGATTGACTGGTTGTTTTTATTTAAAATTTACGTTTATTTTAAACTTATGCTATCTTTTGTTATTTAAAACATCATTTTTATGCCCAATTTATATTTTTAGGCTTTTTGATTGCTATCTCCTAGTCTTACCAATCATGCCAATCGATAAATCTTGGATTGACAAACCTCGAACACACTTGAATATCCAAATGAGTTGAAGAAGTTTTAGATTTTGTATTTTAGCATCAATCAGTGTTGTCAAATGGCGGCCACGACGTGGCAGATTTGGTCCCCACCATGAGAAGATTTGTACATTATGGTGGCCATGGTGGTCTTATGGCAGGCATAAATGGCTGATTTTCGGTCTACCACCATAAGCCACCATCCACCATTGACAACTTTGGCATCAATCTATTAGGGGTCTTGAAATTAAATGTCCTTGTCTAGGATGAACCTGTTATTTCTCCTGATCCTTTAGATAGGGATCAAACTCTAAATGATGAGCATAATGGAGGAAATGTAGAATTTTATGAGTTGTTGAAAGATGGTAATCAACAATTGTATAAATCATGGTTTCTTTGTTGTCAATTTATTTGTACTTACTTTTCTGCTTGCAAAATTTGTTTTTTTTTTCATTTATTAATTTAACCTTATATTAGTTTTTCATTTATTAATTTAACCTTATATTAGTTTAGATATCTTTATTGCAGGCACCTAATATAGGAAGTGGATCCGAATCACCCAATGATGTAAGAAGATCATTTGATGGAAGCAATAATAATTCAGCAACTAATCACCCGAGTCCACATACATGATCATTTTATTAATTACTGGTGTGATTGGTGTACTACTTGGAATGATTATTTTGTTTAGACTTATAAGTACTTATATCTCTAAGTGTAGTACTCATTTTATACTCAAGTAATGCATCTTTCTATTAGATATCATATTATCATGTTTATATCATATGTTTTTTTCTTATGTTAATTTAAAACTAGAAGAAAAATAATAGCTAACGGGGCTTATATTGGACTGAAAATTTGATATAAATTTTTAAAAAATTTAACTTGTGGCAGTTTTAAGCCGTCATAATTCACATGGAAAAAAATGGCAATTGATAACCATCACATTTTATTAAGAATAATGGCAAGATACATTGCATCACTGTTAAGAGAATAATGACAGTTATAAACTACCATAATTCACATGGAAAAAAAGTTGTGGTTGATAAACGCCACAATTTACTAAGAGTAAGGGGCCATATTGTTAAGGAAAAAATAGACACTTTATCGCCATAATATTTGGTGAACAACTAAATTACACAATAAATGTACACTGCACACCTTATTACCATTGGATGTGATGTGTGGTTTTCATTCATCAAATTCAATGGTTATAAGGTATGTAGTGTATATTTGTTGTATAATTTAGTTGTACATCTAACATCACTTGTAAAAAATTTAAGATGAGAGTTTTAATTTTTCATTACACGTGGCAAACTTTAATTCGCAGGACAGAAGAAGGGACAAACAAAAGTGACAAAGGATTTTCATCCTGCAGCTGGAAGCTTAAGATCGAACTCTTTGACTTGTATATATGAGAGAGAGAGAGAGAGAGAGAGAGAGAGAGAGAGAGAGAGAGAGAGAGAGAGAGAGAGAGAGAGAGAGAGATTTAAAAGAAGGTTGCCGTCAGACCAAGAGAAAAATTAAAAACGTGCAGCAGATTCATAGTAGTGAAAAGCGGATTTTCAAAGTATTTGAATGAGCACGCAGTATATTAAATATCTAAAGGTTGAGACAATTTAATAGCTGGAGCATATAATGATTTTTTCTGTTTTGCTTTGTGATAATCAGAAGTTTGGATCCAGGGGAAAACTTGTCCCATTCAAGGTGTCTCTGGACTTATCATGCTTATAGGGATATTTATAAATCACTCATAAATATGAGAAACTTGAAAATTGAATTCAAATTATAATGATATATGAGTTGAAAGTTAGTCAGGAAAGCTAATCCTAATCGACAAAATGACCCATTTTGTTGGTAGAGTAAAATGTTCCTTTTCTCTCTTGAAAGAAATTCCTGTAATTTGGTCATGATTCATAAATGAATTTATGAAACGAGATATTGATGGATTCAACATTTTTTGTATAAATAGTTCCTATTTAGAGTACATTAATCTCTCGTGTAAAAAGAAAAAAAAGAGTACATTAATCTCTAATATCAATTTAGTTTGAGTCGAATCGGATAAAAATAAAATTTTCAATTTTTTTAATTCATAAAATTCGGATTCAATACTCTAAGAGAAAAAAAAATTAAAATATATTATTTAACCTTTAAATTAGCTTTTATTTCAATGAGTTACTTTTATAATTTCAGCTTCTTTCTTAATTCCTCCCTTTCAACCGAAAGAAATATAGGACTTTTTTTTTTATAAGAAATACAGAGAATTTAAAATTAAGAAATTTATTTAATATTTATAAAAATTAAAAGAAGTATTATATGTTTCATTATAACATTGTATTTTTTTAATTTAACTTTTTATTATACCCAATTATCCGAACATACCCTTAACTACGTACTACTTGATCGAGACTCCATTGTTTCTATCCTTATCCCTTTTCATAATTGAAACATTGTTGAAAATCTTATGGCTCTGACTTATTTCTATGGTGATTTTGGTCAACACAATTAAACTTTCGTAGACGTCATGTACATGCTTTATTTAATTGATAAAAATGTCCTAAGCGGATAAATTAATACTGTTCTTGGTACAGTGTGAAAGCAAATTATTTTGACTGTAAAGCAAAGAAAAGAAAAGTAAGAATCTGACTGAGAAAATTTCTAAGACCTTCAACAATTATCTAGCTCTTTTCTGTGCTCTTAGGTGCTAGAATGATGGCATGAACAAGTCTTGTTTTGGGTTCACATTTGTATTATGTTGAATATATAGTATGAACTACGTTTAGAATACAAGCAATTGCAGTATACCAACAAATTAATTTAATAATCGAATATAGTTCACATTTTATTACTCGTCAAAATTGCCAAATATGGATAAAAAACTACTTCGGTGTCTGGTTTTACTTCCTTCCATTCTGCGACACATTCTATTCATATCACCGTCTTGCATTGAAGCAGACTATGAAAATTGAAAACTAGGTCATTTTCAGCAAACCAACAATAGAAAAGAAAAGAATAAAAAAGGAAAATTTTCAAAGTTTTCATCCTAAGAATAACATGCTTTTTTCATACAGGAAGAATTGTACACTTTTTGAATTTCCTTGAGCTCATCTTAAACAATAATCTCTTTGGATTTAGTTTCGATTTTCAACACATTAATAGTAAAATTTTACATTATCATTCAATTATATATTATATATGAGCAAATATAATTGACTCTTTCATCAACTATTTAAAATGTTATACAAATAAAAAGATTTCAAAAAATATTTTTATATTATCAATATATTAGAGTTAAACTCTAATCTTTTTATGAAACTTTTGCTCTAAATCCGTCCTATCATATGATTTCAGCTAATTACCACTGCTTAAGTAAAATCACTAAAGTTTTAACCGTCACAAAAAAAAAACCCACTAAAGTTTATGGATCACAATCCTTATCAAAAAGTTCCTTTCCGTGGTAACTACCATTAATTAAATTTTGGCAAAAAGGATAACTATTTATATTTATTTATATTAAAATAAACAATAGAAATATTTAGGATAATGGAATATATAACCTAATAATGCTAAAGGTGGTTACCCCTTTCGGTAACCAAAGAGCTCCAAGCAACCATACGTTTATGCTTTAGTATTCCCCACACCTACAGTAACCCCTTAATCCCTTAAGCATAGCAAAGAGTCCTTGATCCATATGCCAAGCATCCCATGTCAAATTCTAGTTATTGTACCTTTCAATCTACATTATTAATTCCAAAGCTTATTTATTTACACTCGTAACTTACAAAAATAGTATAATTGATGTACTTTCTATTCATTATGGACAGCAGAAATTAGATCCCTTAAACCAGATTTGGCCATTTCATTGGGTTTAGTTGGTCAACGGGAGGAAGATAATAAAGAGAAAAAGTTAGCATGGACCACCTTAGGTCATCATGTTATTACTGTAATATTGGGGAAATGTAAGGGTGATCAATTAACAGAACACTACATAAATATGTTCAATTGGCAATACAACATCCTCAGTTTTCCTCTCCACCACTGTCCTCTTGCCATTAATTCTGTGTCTGAAAATTTTGAGCACTGATCCACACTCACAAGAATGCACCAAAATTTGAGTTACACGTACGCCCTTTGTTGCATCTCACAATTTTTGCTAATTTCTGTTCCTTTTGAGCTTTATGGTCGAAAAAACTGTTTACAGCAGGAGCAGAAATCAAGAAAGATTCTGAGCTGAAATAATGTTTCTCATAAAGCCTTAACGGCACTTTTATTTTTCCCCTTTCTTTTGACTCTTGGCAGGTGTAGGGGCTTTTGAGTTTTGTTGATTTAAGCCAGGATTTGAATTTCCCTTTGCAAGTTTGAACACAACTTCAAGGTAGCATACTTCCATGTTTAAAAATCTTCTTTATAAGAAACTTGGCTATAGTTAAATGAAGGGAACATAATAAAGATAACTTACTTTTTTTGTTTTCTTTAATTCTCTTTTGGGTGATTTTTCAGGTAATTGTGAAGATAAGATGAGTGTTGTGTATAGTCATGCTCTAAAATACTCAAACCAAGAAATGGATTCAAACATTGGTGACCCTCAGCCTCAACAACATTGTCATCACCAGCACAATTCAGGACTAATGCGGTACCGTTCTGCTCCAAGCTCTATGCTGACAAGCCTTGTGGATACAATCAACCATGGCTGCAGTGTCAACCAGGAGGATCACCAGCATTATCTTCCGTCCACAAGTTCAGAAATGGAAATCATGTTGGCAAAGTTGATTTCACCCAACAACAACAGCGTGCTGAGTTCGGAACCTTTGTGCGGGTTTGGAGGCAGGTCAGTGAAGAAAGAAGAAGGGGACATTAAAGTTTCACAGGGACCACAGCACAATGGTTACTCTTTTGGGTCTCATGAGGCTCAGATAATTTACCAACCATATCATGAGCAAATTCAAGGCTTGCCAAATGGTTCTTTAGGTTCTATGAATGCCTTTGATGGCTCATTCAGTGCATTGAACTCCATGGCTTCAGAGAATAACACACAAACTAAAATGGGCTCTGGCAATTGCTCCCATCTCATTAGGCAAAATAGCTCCCCGGCTGGATTTTTCTCCAATTATTCAGTTGATAACGGTATGCGTTTTATCTTACTTTGTAATTATCATGAAATTTCGCATTTATGTATGATTTTTCCCTTGGTTGCTAATGTGCTTAAATTTGAAACGATTTTAAGAAAAACTACTTTAATTGTTGCAGGAGAGTCAGTTGTATGTGAATCATATCGTTTCTTAGATTTATATAAATGTTAAATTAATATTAAGAACTGACCAAAGGTTGCTGGTCATCTAGATTCAAATCAAATCAGATTCCTCTTTTCTGCAGAATTACCAATATAGTAAAACCAATTGGGGGTTAATTTGTCTGGAATACCAGGTCGTTCATATTTTTCTTGCAAATGGAGTTGACTTGTACTTAACAATTCTTATCAAGAAATTAAAAGTCTTTGGTCCAAACTAAAATTTAATTGTTCTCTAAATTTGGGCTTTTGGGTAAAAGGAAGAGGCGCGGAGAAGGAATACCAGCAACGAATCCCACTAAAAAAGACACAAGAATTTTCTTTTATAAGTGCTAAAATTTGGGTCACAGTGGGAATCTTTGAATTACATGATTTTTTTTTTTTTAACAGGATAGCAACTTCTAATAATAATGATCATTAATTTTGTTTTATCTCCTTTCTTTCTTTTCGTTCAAAATAATTACTTGTATTAGTTGCATACCTTGCAGCTTTTAGAGCCTGTGATGTCTCAAATGGGCAAGCAACTACATCGACCAGTAGTGCGTTGCATGATACTTTCAACTTCTCAACTAAGCCATCCTCTTGCTCCATGCGCATGCCACAGATTGTTGAGAGTGGAAATGAAGGAATGGAACCAAATTGTGTTGAAAATAGGAACAGGGGGAATGATAATAGCAGCAACAAATGTTATATGCAAAGCTTCACCAGTGACTTCTGGGATGGTTCTGCATTTAATGCCTCCAAAACAGCCAGTAACAACCGTGAAATCATGTTTTCCACTTCAAATAATGCTTTCGAAGCTCAGGTATACCAGAAAATTAGTTATTTGTTATTTGTTATTTTTCCATTTGGAGAAATTCTTGCATGTTCCTAGAACCAGAGCACCAAGATGGATTGTGCTGTACTCAATGATGCAGTGACATTCCAGCTTCAGTTAGTGGTAGGACTCACATGTTTATTTAAAATGTCACTCAGTCATTAGGTAGAGCACAGTCCACATGATCCCTCCATGTCCATGCAAGTATTTCTCTTGTTTATGGCTTTCTCTGGCATTTGGCTTTATTCTCCTTGTTGATCACTGAAATTGTGTTTTTTAATGACTTGTCAGGATGCAGATTTTGGATATAAAAAATTTGGTTTGACCCACCATTTGAGTCTGCCTAGTTCTTCTACCAAGATGGCTGGCATGGATAAGCTTTTTCAAGTTCAAGGATCTGTTCCATGTAAAATTAGAGCCAAAAGAGGCTTTGCCACTCACCCAAGAAGCATTGCAGAGAGGGTAAAGTCTCATTTTGAATCCCAACCTTAGTTCTAAAGATTACAAATCCCTTTTGTTGTATTGCAGTTCAGTATTGTTACGTACTGCTGAACAGATTCATATGTTGCTTGATCTGCAAATTTCAGGAAAGAAGAACGCGAATTAGCGCAAGAATCAAGAAATTGCAAGACCTTTTCCCAAAATTGGACAAGGTAAGCTCACTCTCTCGCTAGCACATCACTTTTTTTTTTTTTTTTGTGGAAGATTCATACTTATAGAATCATAGGCACTTTGATGATGTGATGTTTCCCTTTTGGCAGCAAACAAGCACTGCAGATATGTTGGATTTGGCAGTTGAGTACATCAAAGATTTGCAGAAACAAGTTAAGGTAATAGAGAAATTCTTTCCATAAATCCTAAGAAATGAAAAAGTATATAAATATCAGGGTACCTTTGTTTCAATTGTTTTGGCAACAATAATGATTTTTGGGAAAAAAAAAACTACTTTTGATTGAAGTTACAGATTTCAGTTTCTACTCAAAAGTCAAAAATAGATTTCTATTTTACTTTCAGTTAAAGCTGAGAGAAGTGGCCTTAATAGAAAGCAATTTTTGAATTAGAAATTTACTCTTATTAAAAATAAGCAGAAACAAAAACAGTCATACCTACTCTGAAATCTGAATTATGTAACAAAATCTTTTCCTCGTCATGCAGATACTCAAAGATACTAAGGCAAAGTGCACTTGTTCAAGTAATCAGAAGCAATAACCTAGACCTTGTGGTTGATTTATATCCTTGTAGATAGCCAAATGAAGGAGGGAATTTTTTTTTTTAATGTTTTTGTTTTTCTTTATCCTTTAGTGAGTGTACCAAATTTGGTAGTCATGTATGTTAATTTATATGTAAAGTTGTGCTGACATTTGCCCAGTAGATTTCCCTCATTGTTTCTTCTTTCTTTTTTCTGGCTTGATTTATGGATCATAATGTACTACCATTCAACAAAAAAATAGATAAATAAAGAAAGGACGATCACAATGGATTAGCTTGTTTAGCAAATGGTCTTCGTTACTCCTTATTTTACTTATATGAAGTCTGAATTTGATTGTGTTACACAGCAAATATGAGAAACTGTAACACAATGCTGGAAACAGAATTCCACATGAAAGAAATTACCACCGCAGGTAGTTAAGTTCTTTGTATCTGTGCTCCATAAATATGCTCCTTAGAATTGATCCTGCAAATCTAAGGTTGTGCTACATAGAAGAAAAGGGGGATGGAGATGGAGATGAAAACATTAGACAAGAGAGACAAAGCTAGTATCTTAACAAAATTTTTGACATCAATTGGATCCTAATATAATTTTTTGACATTAATTTAGTATTAATCTTTTTAGTTTTGTTACCAATTCAGTCCTAATATTTTTTTTATTTCAATATCAATTTAGTCATTTTATCAAGATGAAAATTTAACAAAATGGTTAAATTGACATCGTAATTGGAAATGTTAGGACCAAATTGATGTTAAAAAATTTGTTAAGATCAAATTGATGTTAAATTAAAATATTCGGAAAAAAAATGTTACTCACAAATCAATAATATACTTCTTATAAAAAAAAAATCAATAATATACTTCAATGTTAAACCAAAAACTAAACTGGAATGAGAATAACTAAGAAAACACAAGAAAACATGTCCAACAATGCCTACTGTATTCTTCACACGCTTTAATTATCTCACTCAACACTACTTTCAGCCGAATTAGATGAAAAAAATGGAAAAAGATTTGATGTTTCCCTTCAACTTTCTAACTTCAAAAGAATGATTTTCAGTAGAGCAGGCTAAAGTTGCCCTGCCTTATCTTGTAACGTCATCTTTGACGCCCAAAAAAAACAAAGAAAGGTAGAGCAAGCTGAGGTAATGTGTTGAGACTTGCTGAAAAATTTTAATTGGTTCAATTGAACCTAGTAAGTGGGAAAAAAGTATGAATAGGAGATATAACGTGTCTTCTAGAAAACCCTAAGGTATTGTTTGGTTTGGGAGACAGAGACACAAATACAGGGACAATTTGTCCTTATGCTGTTTGGTAAGGAGGACGGGGTATGGGGACGGAAAAATTTTCCATCCTAGAGACAAAAATTTTCTATATTTCTGTCCTTCCAAAAAGTAGGGACGGGACACGGGGACACAAATTTCCAGTGATGGTCTGGCCACCGGCCACCGCCGGACCACCACCGGTCATCGCCGGTCAATGATGGTCAACGTCGGTCAACAGTGGTTAATGCCGGTAAACAAAAAGTCAATGTCTATCCGTATCTCTACAACCAAACATGATACATAGACAGTATTTTTTATGTCTCCGTCTCCACTGTTTCTATATTTCTGTCCCCGTCCCTCCTGTCTCCCTTACCAAACGCTACCTAAGAGCATAACAGTGGCTGCAACTCCTCCTCGTTTCTTTCTCCATCTTTCTACCAATGCCACCTAGTCTCCTTCCTCTTCTTTTCCATTGTTTGAAGAGGGACTAGCCCTATGAACGTGGCTTAAGCACTTCCTGGTGGTTGGCAACCCCTACCATGCAGGTATTTTTTTTTCTTTCTCTCTCTTTTCTTCCTACCTTTCCTATTACATAATCGCCTGAGTGATTTCCTATCAAGTATATCTTTCGAGATAGTAGCAATTTTGGTCATTTGAGAAAGTGTAAAAATGGCTCATTCAGTTGTAGATCTAGTGGTTGCTAAAACGTCATGCTATATCTAAAGATTGTGCTTGCGATAGGTGATAATCTAAAGCCTCTGTTGATGGTTTTGGTTAGGATTTTTTATTATGTTCAATCTAGAAGCGATAACCTCTATTCTTTCATTTTGCTTTTATTGTTATGTTGGTTAGTTCTATTATGCTTTGTTTTGTTGTCTTTGTTCTTGTTTGAGTCAACCAATCGCCCCTGTTCTGGATTGAGCTTGTTATAATTATCATTAAAAAAAAAAAAACAAAAGAGGAAGGCTACTGGTAAGCTTTGATGCATACCATGGCCCTATGTTATATATGCAAATAGTTAAGCTTTCTATAAAGTTAGAAGGAATGAAGTTGATTCAATTCAATCTTCAAAGTAAGTTTAATCACAGAGAAAAAAAAAATACTCAAAGAGTTACGATAGAGCAGGTTAACCTATGACATCCTTTTGCCTAATGGATTGGTGGTATACGTAATGACTTGATTTTTCCTTCTCATATGAAATTACTAGAATGTCCCTAAGGTGATAAAGCGCGTGATTAGTGATGTTCGGTCCCAATAATCACTCAAGGGTTTGTCATGGTTGATTGATGGGGATATCTGATAATTAGTTCATGAGATGGTGGTTAAGCTTAAAACATCTAATTAACCCTTAGTTATCACTAGATAGGCCTAATCGATGTTAATTAGGAATAATTAAGCTTAATTAAGATTTAATCACCTGGCCTTAGTTAACTAATCTAAGGATAATTTAATTATTGTAGGATTAATTATGATCTGTCAATGATTAATCAAACTTATTCTTATCCTTAATCATAATTAATAAGCTAGAGATTGTCAGAGCACGTTCAAAAAGAGAGAGAGAGAGAGAGAGAGAGAGAGAAAACTTAACATAGCGGCAGTTTGGTAATTGTGTTGGGTCTTTAAAAAAAAGGGAGAAGGGTGGATTAAAACCACTGAAACCCATTTCCCTTCCCCCTAACTCTCACACATAGCTCTCCCTCTCTGTTTTCTGTTTTCTCCTTCTTCCTCTTCGTTTCCATTTTCTTCTTGCACCTTCAACTAATAAATCTCATAGTTGTTACTTTTTGTGATAAAAAATTGATACCTACTAGTTTTCAAAACTTGAAGTAAGTCTCTAATCTCAATCTCATCCCCCTTTTTAGTTACTCTAGGGTATATCCTAAAACTAATAAGCCCTCCAAAATGGTGAATGGGTATTTGTTTGATATTTTAAGTACAAATCTAGTAAGTTATAAGCTCTAATATTAATATGTTGTAGTTAGTAGAGTTAAGCGTTGATTTTTCTCTAATCCTTAAGAGTCCTAAGTTTCATAAATTGGGACTTTTGTTCAATGGCTTTCTACTTGATAAATTGTTTTGAAATAAATTATTTAAACCTGTCAAAATGCTTATATTTGCTAGATTCTGTTGATGCGGAGCGAACTACTCCATCTGGAGTTGTCAGGGAGAGGCCTAGTTGATCCCTTTTGTACTGTAGGTGGCTATTTACATAGTGGCGGTACTCTAAATTATTTTTATGGGAGAAACTAACTTATTAGATTTGATAAAAAAAATTTATTCTAAGCTACTTGGGTTATTTGGTTAGTTTGATTAGTTGATCTTCTTAAATATAATGGTTATTAAATATGACTTGATGATTTGGTTGAAATTATTGCTAACTCTCTTTATTGAGTTTATAATGCCATGATTTTTTTTATATGTTATTTCAATGTGCATTGGAAGAGTTTATGATGTTTGATACTTGCAATGTTATATTAATATAAAGATTGAATTTTAGATTTATAAATTGTGTTTGATAAAAATTTATTTAAGAAAACCATGATGGGTTCTAAGATGGAGTTACCGCTCGCCATAGTGAAGAGATATAATGGCAATACCGCTTGCCATAGCAAAGAGATATAATGACATTATTGTTTGCCGTAGTGAAGAGATGTAACGGCCTATGTGCACATAGTTTCTTTCCATGAGATAAAATTTGAAAGAACCTTATTTGAGATATCACAAACCTTGTGGTTGATGGGTTGAGATTACTTCCCAAATAACATTTGTGCTTCTTATCTAACCATCACGAGTAACTGAGTATTTGTTGCTGAAGTTGATTTTATGTGAGAATGAGGAATTAGTGAAAATAATAAGAAAGTGTATTTAGTAACTATTTTTGATATTATACTTAGAAATGAAATTTTGAAAGGTATTTCTTTTAAAACTATGGAAGAAATATGGAAATTGTGAACTATTATTTCTTTTATTAATAGTTTTTAGAAATTTGCAAGATTGATTGGCTACTTCGTTTTATTTTTAAATGCTCGTGCGTTGATTGATTTGTCCTTCTTGTACACTTATTTATAGTCCTCACTAGGTCTGTTTGACTTACCCATTCCCTTTTTCTCCAGATTTTCAAGTAGCAGGTTCCTGGGATTGTTGTTTGCCTATTGTCAATTGAGACTTGTTGGTCGTTGACTCTAATATTTTATAGCTATAGGACATAGATTGAGTATTTTGATTTATGTGTATGAACAAGAGTCTAAGCATGACCTTTTATATAACTGATCCTTATTATGTCTATTACTAGAAACACTGGAATGTACTGGCTGTTGAAGACCTTGCATTGTTCAACAGGTTAAACTTGATATGTGGGTTGTTCAGTTTTTAGGGAAGGTTCTGCTAGATGTTCGGTAGCCAAAGTGTTTAAGTTTGCAATTTAATTTAGTGGGATCATATCTTTAGGTTTATCGAGCTAGGTGAATTCATTTAACCTATGCATCGGTCACGATCTAAGATTGGGTCGTGACAAAGATAAAGAGATAATCATTACATCATCATCAACAAAAAAAGGAGACCAACATGTTTTTTACAAAATGATTTTGTAAAGATTAGGAGAGTATTCCATGAAGATTCAAATTTATATTTTTATAATGTGAATTTTATCTAGAAGCCTGTTATTTAATTAGTTTATGTGTCTCAAAGAATAATTCTTTTTCTTTTTAGAATTATTTTTATTGCATAAAATACCTACATAACCTTAATTATAACATTTTGAAAATCTCAAGCCCTACACTTACCCCCTCATTGCTGCGGCCAACACACCCCTATCCATTCTCTCATACAATTTTTTTTTTTTAACTCAGAGATACATACACACTCTCATACTCACATTCTTTTCATTATCCAACATTCATCCACTTGGTCTCCAAGTCTTAAACAAAGAGAAGCATTATCAATTCTCTCAAACTCTCTTCACCCACAAGTTCAAACCACAACACCACAATGATCCTCAATCTCATCACTTGACCTTAAACAAATACGACACACAATCACCAAAACACAAGTCTCACTCTCTTTTTCTCTCATAAGGCCACCACCATTACCATCAAGTAAAAAGATTTTTCTTCTCTTTTGTCTCAAAAGGCTTCATTTTCTTCCATTCCTTTAAAAATCTAAACTTTGGTAGCATTTTGTTTGGTTTATATTTCATTCTTCCACCCTTTCTCTTTAATTTTGTTATTTTTGGTCCAAAACTTGAACTTGATGATGAGATTTGATGTTGATAGTTCAAGTAGCCTCTTTCAAGTCCCTAAAGTTCAATGCTTGGACTTTTATTTAAGTTTATGTATTTTTCTTTTTGTTTATATTTCTAATGCTTTTAAATGAACAGGTTTGCATCCTTTATGCTAAAGTTAATCACTTTATGCTTCTAATGTTATAAAATGAGCTAACTTGCATTTTGATGTTCAAAGGCCACCACTTTATGTTTCTAATGCTTAAAAATGAGCTAACTTACATCCTTAATGTTAAAAGTTTAACACTTTATTATTCTAATATTGATAAATGAATAAACTTGCATATTTATGTTTAAGTTCACCTCTTTGTGCTTCTAATGTCATAAAAGGAACCATCTTACACTTTAACATTCAAAGTTTGATGCTTCATGTTCATAATGATATAAAATGAACTATCTTGCACTTTAATGCCTAAAATTTATCTTTTTATGATTCTATTTCATTTTAATGATTAAAGTTTGTCTCTTTATTATTCTATTTTGTTCTAATGACTAAAGTTTATCTTTTTATGATTCTATTTTGTTTTAATAACTAAAGCTTCTCTCTTTATGGTTCTACAAGGTTGTTTTTTATGTTTCTATTTTGTTCAAATGATTAAATTTTGTCTCTTTATGGTTCTATTAATAAGTTCTAATGCTCAAAGCTTGTCACTTTATTGTTCTATCATGCTTTAAATGAACTACTTTACGCTTTTAATGAAAAAGTTTAACACTTTCTTACTACATTATGTTTTAAAAGTTTAACTACTTTACACTTAAGAAGTGTTTTTTAAGGTGTTAAATGGCCAAAAACTTTTTAAAGTGTGAACTTTGTAAACTAATTTATTGTCTTCAATAAAATAAATTTTGAAAGCTTTAATTATGATATTTTTGAATTAGAAAAATAATTTTTGGAAGGCTATGTGCTTATAAAGGGTGCCGGTTTTGGTGAATTTAAATGAAGGAAATGTTATTTTTTTTGTTGTTTTAATTTTTAGCTATGATTTGTTTAATAACATAAGGTGTTTTAACACAAGATATAAATTTTTGAACATAAACACATATACATACATGCATTTCGGCCAAAGTACAACAAATAGGCCTAAAGTTGTTTTTATTTTATGTAAAAGTCAAATCTCGATTTCCATGTATTTAAGTTATTTTACTACGCTATACATATATAGCAATTTGGCCATAGGGCCTAAAAGAGATTTAAAATTGTTTTTAATCATTGTAAAAATTACAACTTGTTTGTTACATGTTTAAAATAATTTTTTGAAAGCACTAATACTTAGAAGATTTACAAAAAAAAAAAAAAAAAGAATTTTTGAGCTCTTTTGCACCTAACATGTGATTTCAACCAAGGGACGGATTGGGTTCAAAGTTTTTAATTGTTGTAACAATTGTATTTTGTCTTCTAAGTATCTAAGATAATTTTTGAGAAATATTAAAAGTTTAACATGTGACAAACAAACAAAATTATATCTTGACCCCCTCAATTGGCATGCAACTCTACCAAGCGTCCTTTTTATATGGCTAATATGTGAATTTAATTGATCTAATCTCTTACTGTGTTTGGCATACACTTAAAAAGTGTTTTCTTGAAGCATATGTGGTTGCCAGTTGTTGAAAAGATGTGCTAAAGTATGTTATCTCTTGAATACTATGTTTAAGACTTGAATTATGGAATCATGAATTGGTGTGGATGCATGCTTTAATATATGCAGCACACTTGATAAATTTTTTAACGTGTTCCATTATGCATAAGCATGTGCACTAACTTAACCTGATCCCTTGATCTCCAGCTATTGGTTTGGATGCACTAACATAATTGAAGGAAAATGATGATTAATTATGGTTAAGTGATTTTGATTACCATTGAGATGCATGTTTTATACAATTAATGACATGAAGCAAATTTAGGATGGTTCCATTTACAACCGATATGCTGCCATAATTTCATCAAATTTGTGAACTTAGAAAAGTATATGTATGATTATGAGCAAGTGATAATGATTGATAAGAAATGATGATGATATGTGGTACTTGCTCATTATTCACCATTAAGGAAATGTTAAAGTTAAAAGGTGACATAATTCACAGAGATGATCTTACCATATCTTGGCTATGCCGGTAGAGGTGATCCAATGTCCCATAAAGCCTATATTTTAGAGTTAGAAAAATTTATATCATTATGATTTTATGCTAGTGGCGATTAGTTAGAATGAGCTCATAAACTTAGAATTTAGAAATGAAGACAAGAGAGACTTTAGGGTTGTCTGAGCAGAGATAAACTATTAGGTCACCTAAAAAAGAGAAATGATATATGCCTAGAGACTTAGATCATCTATATATTATAACTTATGTGTTTAGTTTGTTGCATAAGGTATTGTCATGCACATATGACTTATATGCTGCATCCACGGCATTAAGACTCATCTTAAAACACATGCACTTTGGACAATGAACTCTGGGAAAAAAAACATAAAATTGAACCTTATATGTATGCACACTTTTATAATGAAAAACCAAGTGACTAAAGATGATGATGATGACACTTGTGTTAGAGTCAGAAGCTCTACTACGAATCTTGTATAAGTATTTCATTTCCTCTCCATTCTTTCCGTGTTGTCTCCAAATGAGGTCGATGATATCATGGTCTAATTTGTGAACATGACTAGCGCGTGGGGAACCAATCATACTAAAGCCCTTACATAACATGACACGCATAAAAATGAAAAAATTTCTATTAAACACGATTCACATATAAACTGGATAACCTATTTTTATATACATCATAAAATAAACCATAAACAATATCCACATGATAAAATGGCTCCTCCAAAATAAGTCATAAAATCCTTTAATCATAATTACATAAATCCTCAAATAAACATTAATAAATATTTATATGCATGGTCTATTAATTTTGCCTACAATGTGCTAGAGTACTAATTGAACATAAACTAAAATTTACTCCAAAGTGAAGCTCACAACAAATAAAGCTAACAACTACTTAGAAGAGTGTATCTAGGAAGACTATGAATTAATAGTTATGTTTGTAAAGGGAAAGAGATGGGTGAGTTTCATATAAAACTCGGTGAGTGGATTTCCACTCACAAACATACATGGGACAACAAGAGGATATATAATAGTAATGTAACAACCAAAATTCTTTCAATAATAATAATAATAATAATGATTTGATTTAACTCATAAGAAAGCACAATAATTTTTCTGAGGAATTAAAAGGAGATAGAATGCAAAATAATTTATAAAGGTGATGCTTAGTCATTTATGAACAAGGGAACCTATAAAGATTTTAATGGTTTTTTGTGAATCGTGTCCTTGATGGACTGACCTAAGTGAAGGGTAATTATCCCTTGTGGGCATTATGGCATACCAAGGTTAACAAATTTGCCATTGTTAACTCACAATTCTGTGTAATGCCCCGATTTTTCTTTTAATTATAGTTATGTGTTCATTACAATTAATTGGGTTTAATTAGGAATTAGTTTCCTTAATTAACTAGATGATGAATAATTTCATATTCCTCTGTTTGCAGATTGAGTGCATGTTTATGTTAGTTATTGTGTTTAATTATTTAAAAATTAAGAAGTAGAGTATTATAAAAATTTAGAGCTCCTTCCTATCTACAATTTCAAATTCCAACACACTAGAGTATAATGATATTTGTTTGAATTAAAATATTTGTGAAATTGTTATTTTATTTATGTTTAGTATTATTTTAATTTCTCTTTTATTGTGGAGGGATGTTTAGTATTATTTTAATTTCTCTTTTATTGTGGAGTTCTTGAACTATCCTTCTCTATCCCTCACTCACTCACACACTCTTACACACACAAATAAAAAGGGAAGAGACCTAGTTTTCCCAAAAATTCACTCACAATACCCTCCTTCCCTTTATCATTCACTTTACTTTTCTTTTCTTCTCCAATACACTCCATATACTCCTCCATTATCCCCTTCTCCTTCAAGCTTCAAGACCCTAGCCTCAATCTCATCTTCATTCTTTCCCAAAATCCAAACCAACTCCATTCCCTCCATCACAAGATCTCTTTCCATTTCCATTTTAGTTCACGAACCCAAGCCTTCCATATCTCTCTTTGCTGGCTGTGGCTCCCATTGTTAGAGGAGGAGATGACTTTTTTTTCTCTTCATATCTTTAAAGGTCCAATGATTTCCTTCTCTCAAAGGTTCATCTAAAGGCAGGGGTTTCTATGTCTCTTTTTTTTGTTTTATTAAACTTTAAAGCTATAATATTTACGCCTGATATGAATCTTGAAATGTTTGAAATAAATCCTATGATTGATATTTGTAATGGTGGAAAGTTGTTAGAGAATAATCTTTGGTTCCCCTCCCCATGATGCATTCCCGGTTTGGTATTTGGAAGTCATTTTACATCATGCTTTGGTTGAGTTTTGGGTGAGTTTATGAGTAAATTTGAAGGTTGGATGTGTACATATGTGTATATCTTTGTTTTTAATGCATGAAGGCTTGAAAATATAACTTTCAATGGAGCTGTGAAGTATGATGCGTAAAATTAAGTAAATATGCATGCCGAGTGTTTGATAAAACTTCTAAATAAAAGTAAAGGTTGTGTGGGGTTGAGCTTTTGCATATTTGTTGGATAGGTAGTTAGTTCGATGCAAAACTAATATTTACAAAGGTATAGATCTATGTTAATGAGGTAATCTCGGAAGTCATATGCACAAACATGTAAATTCGGTTATGTGTTGAATATGTCTATTTTACCATATTTTTGTGATGTTTTGGATTGAATTTTCATAAAAAATTAAGTGTTTGATATAAGTGTTTGATATATATATATATTTGTGTATGTAATCTCTTGCTTTTAATGCATAAAAACTTAGAAATATGATTTTTGATGGTGTAGTGGGTGGTGAGCAACCTTATGCACGAAAAATTGTTTTGTGCTTGCTAATTGTTGGGCAAAATGTCTAAATGAAACTAAGAATGGGTTTAGGTTGTGTTTCCTTTTATGAATTTAAAATTCTTGAATAGTGAAACTCTAGTTAAGATAATATTCTTTTTGAAAGTAAAAATGGAAGTTTGGATGAGTTTTGCTTTATCATATGATAGCATTTTTGTCTTGGCATAATGGATGATCGGTTACTAATGTTTGTGTTTACCCATTGAATTGTTGCTGTGATTTTTCTTATCTTAAAGAAAAGGATTTAGAATTCATCATTTAAACTTATGCTTGCATTATTTATGAAGGAAAATGAATGACTTTGAGGAAAAAGAAGAAAAAGGAAGAACTGAGGTTAAGGAATCAAAATTAAGACAAGAAGTATAAAGGTCGACTTATGTCGAAAAAGAGGGTTTCAACACTGAATCATTTTGAGGACCAGTGACAATTAGGCATTAACTTTCTTTATAGTGCACATGAGGATTTTGATGTTGATTCGCATTAAGGAATTGGTAACGACTGGTTAAATATGAATAGCTTTTAAAGTATCTAAGCCAAGATTAAACGAGAGGAAAGAACAGTGAGACCAATAGGAATAGATAGAAACACAAAAGTTATGAGGTAGTTAGAAATGAAGAAAAGACTTTAACGATAATATACTTGATGACTTGCACTAGGATAGCTATTTATGCAAGCTTGTGACATTAAATGAGTAACCCTAATCCTTTTTCCATGCATGCATGTCTCTTTAATTATACTAGTAAAGTTCTTTTATGCAGGCATGTATATCTCATGCCAAGACCATGCTATAAGATACCTTTATCTTTGGTAAAGAATGGTTACGAAATCATAAAATTGAACCTCATGATTGTATACTAATGATTTCGAAGGAAACAAAGGTAGACTAGAGATGATAATGACGTCACATTAATTGCATATGCCCCTACTGAGATTTTGATTGATTTCTCTCCCTTTTCCCCTTTTTTTCCATATCATCTCTAGATGAGTAGGTAGACCCTGATGCAGAGAGTTAGCTTGCTGGAGTATTTTTGCTTTTACTTCATGCTTTTGGAATAATATGTCCTTTTATTTTTGGAGTTTGGAACTTGAATCTTATTGTATTTGGGTTACGAGACCTCTTATTTCTTCTATGTTTTTGTATTTTGTGGCCTAAGGTGATGGCTTAGTATTCTCTTAGCTATTTTGACCTACAAGACCACCTATATTCTAATACTACATTATTATGTTTTACAATGTGGATTGAGGGGTGCTATGTGCCTCATGATGATGACATGTGAAATATTGGAATGTTATATTTGGAACAATAGGTTGAGTTATGGATGATTGGTTATTCTGTTTATTATTTTTTTGTAATACAGGAGGCATGGTACTATGCCATTACGATGTCGAATTTTCGTTAGAATATTTAACAACGTTTATGTCTAATATTCAGCAGCTCATGTAATAGGGCGTGATTCCTTTGTATTAATTTTTATGTGATTCCAGAACATAGAAATGAGTACTAAGGGTTAGACTATGCCTCTCTCTAATTACTATCCAAACTTCACTCACAGTCATCATACTAAAAATTCAAAAGCCAACATCTCAAATTAGTATTTTCCAACATCTTTACAATTCATAATCAAATTTTCTAAAGTAAAGGCTTCCATTTAACAATTTAATGAAATTAGTTAACGAAACATGATAATGTAAATGTCGTATAATCATCAGATGGTCCCATGTATTTTCTAAAAATCATGTGTTTTCATGAAAGGCTCTAAAATCATTTTTTTTCTAACTTCGCATAATTTGCAAAGTATGTTTATAGCATAATTAAATTTCTTACTTCATGGAAAACATAAATGGTGTACACAACTATTTCTAATAGCCAAAATTAAAGCCATGAGCTTAAACCCCCCTCACTTGGAAGGGTCAGAAAAGAGGTGCCAACATCAATAGAGCTTTAAGGAATTGAAATGACACCAATGTCTACCATGGAAACAATGAAACTTATAAACAATTGCATAATCATACTAGAACAACTCTACGACTACTAGGAGAGTGAACAAACAAAATAAAATAATGAACATTGACATCTTATCATATAAACATAGAAGAATGAGGGAGAAACTAAGTATACTTATCAAAGTATACTTATCACTAGTCTCCTACCTTGGAGCTTAGAAGAGGAAGAACAATGGAAGATTATGAGAAAAAAAAGGATGAATAGAGGTTGGAGGATGTGAAATTATCATGCGTCTATAGGTATTATGCCTTGCGAAGGTCTCCAGGCCTTTGATGACCTTCGTATGGACACTTGGACCTGGAATATTATAGATGACGACATTCGTGGTCTACATTGATATGTCGATGAGCTATATTTTGTTTCGGTTCTAAGAGCATACCATGTGGTTGGGGAGTAGTGTATTCATGCAAAGCTTATTATAGATAGCCCATTTTTTGTGTAGTAGCTTTAATGGTTACGGTACCTTCTGCGCATGTTCATAGCCTAGTCTTCAGGTGGATATATACTTGCGACTATCTTAGTTAATTTATATATATGTTTAGCTTTTGATTTATTGTATGCTCAACCTCTATCGGTGGGCTTGGTACATTTATGATGCCACTTATATTATGTTATATGGAATGTAACTATGTTATTATATTTCTATGATATCATGCTATGATCTTTTCAACTTTCATAATGTTATGTGATGGTTTATGTGCATAGTGTGTGGTGACTAGATGTAGATAATGTGTTGAGGTATATTGCTATTATATTCTAGGTTAAATTATTTGACAAGTCCATATGGTTTTACTCAATTTTCAATTGAGTCCCTATAATTTAGAAATTTTTAACTAGGTCCTTGCAGTGAATGAAAATCTTCAATCAAGTTTATGTCATTATAAAAATGGAATATTCCATTTCCATATCTCTTTTTACCTTCTCATGAGAATGGAATATTCTATGAATATTCTATTTCTTATAATAACAATGACTTGATTGAAAAATCTCATGCACTATAGAGATCTAGTTAAAAAAGTTTAAATTACAGGGACTTAGAAAATAATTAAACCTATATTCTATATGACAGATACTTATGTACTTTTAACTTATACACATGTGCCCCATAATTTGGTTTTTAGTAAAGGAAAAGGAAAAGAAGGAAAAAAAATTGGTCATATTTTCTATAATCGTATTTTCAAAGGAAAAATTAAGTAAAGTTCTAAGGCAAAAAGGAGTACTAACAATTAACCATTATGTGTCCTAGGCATATTGTGTTAAGAGTTAGGGTATTATAGAATCAAATGAAGCTTGCATTTTATATGGACTCCAAAGAAAGAAGCCAATATTAGACCATGGAATGCCCTCTCATCGGGTTGTTAGTGTTTCTTTGTTCATGTCACATGTATTAATAGTTTTGTTTGGCCAATTGTAGGCTGTCCCTAAACTTGTAATGTGTTATCTTGTGAATAGTTAAATACTTTTATTAATATGACAATACATGGTTAGATGTCCATGTGATTTTTTTTCTTTTTAACATTGACAATATATATAAATTAAAATATTGAAAATTGTGGGCCTATTGTTTCCTTGAAGGGCCAACATGTGTTAAATTTGTTAGGGATTAATTCCTTATTTTACATTTAAACGGTCATCTTTGCGTAGCAGCATGTGTGTAGTTGTGACTATTGTCTTCCTTTCTGACTAGAGCATAACAATCAACAATGAAAATTATAGATATTTGAGATGAGTATGGCAATCAATAGTAAAAATCGGGAAAAATTAGTGTTTGGCCTCTTGCCACCTTTGTACATTACAAAATTTTGAAGAAGGGTAAATAAATCCCTAACATTTTTTAACTGTGCCAGTTGATCTTTAAATTAATTGTTTCATATGTTTTTAATGAAAATTAATGGTGGCAAACGGGGTGGGAATATTTGTTTCGTCAATTGCCCATAAAATCGAGGGCAAAGGGTTGGGGTTGTCCCATTTTGGTTATCACTGTTGAAAGTGTCAATCCGCCTTGTAAAAAAATAATGGGTTAGCAGCTAACCTGGTGGGCTAACCCGTTTTTTTATTATATTTTTAGCTATTTTGTCAATCCATCTCGCTCCGCTATGGGTTGGCTCGACATAGTTCTTTGTGTTGGAAATGCCAACCCACCCAGGTGAGTTGGTGGGCCAACCAAGCAGGTCCAAACCGTTTTACCTCCCCTAACGAAAATAGTCTGTTTAAGAAATTTTATGGTATCAAAGTCCACGTTATTTGTTAATTTATGATACATGGTTATATCTGACATAAAGTTTGACAAGTATAATACATCTACACTTTATTAATAGTAAAAGAATTTAATACAAGGGTTAAAGTGCGCATTTAAGAAATGTTAGAGGGTTGATTTGTACATTTTTAAAGTTTTGGGATAAAGTGCACAAGATATATATAGTTTGAAGGGTAAAATGCAAGTTTTTATAAAAGTTATAAGAGTAAATTACACTAATTTCCCCCGAGGTTTAGCATGATTACACTCATCACCTTTTTATTTTGTAAAATTACACTGACCTCCCTTACATATGTTAATTCATTAATTTAATGGACAAAAGAAATAACATATGCCATATACATGATTATTAGTAACAATTATAATATTTTGATAATATTTGATACATATTGACTAAAGTACCTCCCTTTTATCATAAGTCATAATCATAAGTTTCATCCTTATATGATAACAAAAGGATTTTATTCAATCAATATGTTAAATATTGCTAAAAGATGATAATTTTATTATTAATAATTAGTTATATGTCACATTATCATCTTTTGTCATTGAAATTAATGAACCAATATTTGGCAAGGGATATTAGTGTAATCTTAGTGAACCTCAATGAAGACTAATAATAATTTTGCAAAATTGAAGGGTGCTGAGTGTACTTACACAAAATCTCAAGAGATATCACCGTAATAATTTCCTCAAATTAGTAAGATTGAAAAAAATGTGAGTAATAATAATGTTTTCTCTAACATAATAAAAAATTAATTTCTATGCACGAGTCAAATTATAAAAATTTTACTAAAGTAACAAATAATAAAAAAATAATCATATACCATTACAATCACTCACCATAATTTGTCAATGAAAATTTTATTGGCTGTAAGTATAAAACTATTTTATAGTGCTCGTTTGGTCAAAACTTTAGGAGAATTGTTTTCAAATTCTTTAGAAGTTGAAGTAGATTTAGAATGTGAAGCAAAAGCAAATTTTTTTTTTTATATATTTAGATATAATTATAGAAGTACTTTTTATTAGAATTGGAAGTTGTTAAACTATTTAAATAGAGTAGATATATGAGTAATTTTTTTAGAAAAATTTACAATTAAGGGTATGAAAATTTACTTTCTAAGAAAGATGTTTGGATTTTCTAATATTTTTTGCATATGATTTTTTTTATATAAAACTATTTTTTATTTTTTAGTTTTAACTAAATATAATTACTAAAAAAATTAAATAAAATGAAAGCAATTATTTGTTATTTTATATTTATTTATGTTATATAATATTTATTGGGCTTATTAAACTAATTTTATATATATTTATTATTAATGAATTATAAAATAATATGTGCACAAAATAAAATGTAATGCAAAACACTTAAATTATTGCGACTGTGATAGAGAAAATATGGTGAGGGGTTGAGAGTGTTTTAGTGGAAGGTTATTTCTTATCTTTTCATAAAATTTTTAAGGATAAATTTGGAATCCAAATAATTTAAAAAATGAATGAAGAACACTTTCTATCTTGTATTGCTTTTGTTTCTACCAAAAGCATATAGGGACCTACTTCCATAAAAAAAAAAATCGATTATTTTCCACTTCTACTACTTTTGAGAAGTACAAACAAATATGATAAAAAATTATAGAAGTAATTAAAAAAAAACTTGAAAAGAAGTATTTTTTTTCGCAAGAAGCTTATCCAAATGAACTCATAATCCTAGTCTATAAAATTAAACTCTAAGATGAAATCATTTTAGGTTCAACTAAAATGAAAAGGTAAAATGATTTTAGAACAAAATTGATTTTCATATCTATTACTTCAATATATGTACAAATACTTTGGTGAAGCTTTGGAAAAGGCTTAATCTCTAAAGCAGTGCGTTAGTGACCTGAGGACATGACTAATTACACTTTAAATCTGTCCTTGAAAACAAAGTTGAGATTGATTGAGTAGTAATGTGATTATTAATCATGTTTGGTTCAAAAATTAAAGACATTAAAAAATAATTTATCTTACCTCTTTGTTAACTTTGGTTCAACGGTTAAAAGACAAGGGTAGAGAAAGACATGGAAAAGGAAGAAGAGAAGGCACAACTTGACATTATTCACACCTCCACGGCCCACCAACAATGATGGAGAAGGAGAGACTAAGGAGGGAGATACACGACTTGAAGATCCAATTGCTGCACTTAGTTAATTTCTTCCATGTGCTAAGAAAATTTTACAAATATGTGTCTTTTAATTATTGCTTCAATGGACCAATTTGTTCACGACTATATGAAGTCCTGGAATTTTGGTTGGATTTCCATGGGGACCAAGGACTTTGCTTCCAATCTTGCTGCCAAATATTCATATTTTGTGTAAGACTCGCAAATTATTCCAAAAATTTATTTGGACTTTATTAATGATAATTTTAGAATTTTGATAGATTTAGTCATCATGAGCGGTTAAAAAAACATGAATCATATTTTTCAGGCCCACATATGATTAGTAATTCTTGAATAGGGACCAATGATGTCCAAGGCCAAGGCTGTTGGAGGCCAATGGAAACTTAGACTCGGAAACAAGGGTAGAATATGAGGCTCAGGACCTGGGTAAAGATATTTTAGGTTCCCAATAGAGATATTGTACCCATTTGGTGAAGTTTTGATGTGTGATTTTTGACACCACAACAATGACATTGTGGCAACATAACCACTATCAACCACATTTTTGTTAAGTGGATGGCATGAATTAAAACTTAGTAAGCAAGTTTTAATATTGGCTTTTCATTAATTTTGATTTTACCCTAGGGTCAATATCTCACCTGTTTATTAAAATTTTGGTGTGCGGTTTCTGGCACCACAGGAAGCTTAGAGAGCAAGCTTCTTACAAATGTATGGGAAAGAGAATAGCCACACCTCCTATCTTTAGCAAGATTACATAATAGCCACACAAGAATCCTATTTTCTTTATTACAAAGTTATATTTTGTGGTAAAGATTATTAACACATGTTATTATATATCAACGACACAAATCACACTTCTCATTTCTTTTCTTCAAGAATTTCGGTCATTTGTTCCCCGGTGCAGCCTTCATCTTCAAAAACACAAAAAACCTAAGTCGCAAGCTCGAAAACACCATTTCTATTACTTCCAAGTTCAAATCCTTCAACACAACACTTAATCTAATCATTTGTACCTCCAATTTTAACCTAAAAGCATCATCATTCCATGTAACACCCTCCTAAGAACAACCTTATCCTTAAGCCATAATATCTTACTTGAGAGTTGTTACTTACTAATTAGTGGACCTTTCTTAATTATCTATAGCAAGCTCGAGGGGTTCGTGCAATAACTAGCGTAATTCGATTAAAATATATAGTAAAAATACAAACCATTCATTTAATATAACGTCAAGTTCAAAAGGAAGCTCGGATATGAGCTTACATACATATACAATCTTTGTTATGTTTACATATATATGATTACAACTACATACAGGGAGTTAAAATATCCATTACTACACTACTACAAAGTTGATTCCTTTCATACAGCAGCCTCCTTGTCCTCTGGATCACCCTGGAGACGACACGGGAACACAAAAACACATAGGGGGTGAGAATTATACAATTCTCAGTAGGGCATTCCCCAAAACATGCACTGAAAATTAATGTCATCGTCATCGTCCGAGCCACTTCGGTTTATTAAGAAACTGTGAGCATACATCCTAGATCAATGGTTTGTCTTCAAAGTTCTAAATCATACTTCCGAAGTGGGTCGCTTTTATTATTCAATCACTTGATATACACATAGCATACTACTTAATATTATAGTGCTTTATTTACAACTTTATGTACTCTCGGTATATCAAAAAGAATCTTAGAAATATTATCCCTGTCTTTCCGTGCCCTTGACCTAATCAAGGGGACTTTTCTGTGCCCTTTACCCACTAAAGGGGACTTGCTCGTGCCCTTTACACATTAAAGGGGATTTTTCCGTGCTCTTTACACTCTAAAAGGGACTTTCTAGTGCCTTTTACACACTAAAGGCGACTTTCCCGTGCCCTTTACACATTAAAGGGGACTTTTCTTTCTTTACATAGCATATATCTCATCCTCAAGCTCACATAGACAGGCATACATTAGCATAAAGTTTTGAGTTTCATAATGCTTCAAACATATATATATATATAGCATTCATTTATCACGTTTCTCTTTACCAATGCATACATTTATAATCATATAAACAATCAATCACATGTAATTCTCATTCATTTCTCATAAACCAAACTTTAAAGTACATAGCATGCATCTAAATTCATCATAGTGGCATCAAAGGACATTTTACCTCCAAATCAAGAATTTAGCTCATTTCCAGCATATCGACAGATTTCTCATTCCAATAACAACAATTAATTTCTCAATAAAAAGGCCAATTCAAGGATCACAAAAATTCCTCATGACATCTCAATGTGTCTAAGAGACCCTATAAAATTTACATAGCATTTGGAGTTCTCTAACCATGCTAAATAAATTATACAAATTTAGTGGTCAGAGGCCTCTTTTTCACAGCTCAGAATAGGGTTCTCATAATTTTTAGACCAAGTAAATGATTGAACCACTTCAAAATAAAAATCAAAATTGTACTTAAATATGTTATTAACTCCATGTAAAAATTTCAAAGGATAATTCCATCATTTGCTATGGTCACAAAATTATACAAATTTACAGCTTCAGTACCAAAATTTCACATAGCATAGTTACAACTTCGGTCCATGATTTTTCTCAGGTGGCAAAAGTCATTATTATGTACCAAGAAAATTTTCAGAGTTTCCCTAGGATATTAGCTTGAACATATAATTTTTATAGCTCATAAAAATTACTATAATTGGACCAGAAAATTCATGAATAAAACCTGTCCTGCTGAAATCTGAAAATCTAGCAGCCTAGCCAAAGCGTATTTTGACAAAAATCATTATTTAACCTCATCCAAACACTCCACCAAAATTAACACATCAATATCAACATATTATCATAAAATACAACCAGGAATTTCGGACCAATACCCATCAGCAATTATCAGAAATAATTTTGAAGGAAAAAGGCCAAAGAAAACCCTACTTGAGTGGCCTTAAGGATCTTGGCTTCAAGAGTGATTCAAGATGGATTTCCTTCACTTCAAACCTTCCAAATCAGCACCAAACCCTCCCTTAGGCAGCAGATTATGAGCACTCAAGGTAGAGAAAAGTGATGGACTTAAATTCTAATCAGTTAGATTTGTAGGTTATGATGGGTGGAATAACTTTGGTGAAGGAAGTTTGTGATTTTATGAACTCTAGGCTAGGAGTCTAGGCATTTAAAGTTGAGTTTTGTAGAAAATCACCATGGAAGCTTGCATTTCTGGTTCATGGCCGAGAACAATGGAGAAGTGGAGTGATAAGGTTGGCTTTAGTTGGTGTAAATCTTTATCCAATAAAAGATCAAAACTTTTTCTACAAGAAATCGTGATAAATGGCTAGGATTTAATCTTGTAAATCAAGATTAAATATTAGCCTTACATTTGGATATAAAGGATGACTTTATCCTAAAGATTTGACTCTCTTTCGGGGTTAAAAATCGCATACCGAAATTTTACCGAACGGGTAAAACAGTGTACCCGGGTAGTCAATTATTGCCCGAAAATTAATTCTAGGTATACAATCTTTATTCTTACCTATTTCTAATATTAATCCTATAATTTCTCACTTTTGAGCATCTCCGGGCCCTAATTCTAGGGTTTCGACTATCCCGACAGGCCTGCGGGGCCCGCAAGTTACTATTCACATTTTCTTTCTTACAGATTCGTTGGATTGTCCTGATCATTTCTATATTCATCAGATTTTTGAAATTATAGCCAGAAAAGCTCAAATTAATTTTTGAATAATTTTTAGGGTGTTACATTCCACGTCCTTATTAAGAAGAGGAACTGCTTTCTTTGTTAAAGAAAGGATCTTGCTTGGTTTGGTTAGGTTTTGGATGAAAGAACACTCGAAAAAATCTTTACAAGTGAAGAAGCTTGCTTATTAAGGGTAAGGATTTCTTAAAAACTTCCTTCAATCTAGCTTTCAATTTTTGAAAGTTTTTCAAAGACATATGCTAGGGGTTAGTTTTGTAAATTACATTTTAGAGCTTCAATATGGATAAACATGCATGATTTGATTAGAACATATTGCTAGAATGCCTTTTTGATCAAATTACATCTTGACTAAGTATCCTCAAAACTCAATTTTTTGTCTAGTAGTGCTTTTGTTTGATTTTTAAAATATATTTAGAGACGTCTTTTTGATCTAAAATTTTTATGTAGTGAAGGTAATATGTTAAGGTAACTTAATGATTTTTCTTGAGTCCGTTTGAAAAATTTTACTATTTTTAAAAATTTAAAAACAAATACGGTCAGGATTGCTATCTAAATAGCCAATTTTGAAGTTCTGGATTTGTCTAATTTTATCACTATATCAAATGATCAAATTTTGACTTAAATTTTTACAGGTTGTTGTATACACCTTGAGGTACAACTTTGAATTTTTGCAGGATTTATTAATATCATTTGATATGATAAAAGAAAATGGGAATTTTAACTGTTGGCTGGAAATATATGGTTACTGACCACCAAATTTCTACCATTTTGTTAATATAGTTAAAGATCTTGTTTTCCTCTGATATTTTTGCAGGGACTCATAGACACATTGAATTATCTCTGAAAATCATTTTATCATGTATTTATGATGTTTAGTAATTCAACCATAATTTTATTTCTTTGAGGTTAGAATTCTAGACAAAATGTTAGTATACTGGAATTATGAGTTTATGTCAATGAGTTGATGTCTTGTATACTATGTGAATTTCTTAATGACGATATGTTCATGTAACTACGAATGCTTATGAAAATAACTCCAATATGAAAAGAAGATTAAGATTATTAATTGTGATTATGAATAATATGAGTGCATGGTACACTATAGAATTTAATTGTTGATACTATACATATATGATTATGATGCTTGTGCATATAACATGAAACATGAAATATGAATTGTTAAAGTATTATAGAATGAATAAAAGATCTTCTTCAACCCTGAGTTAGGGAAAGTAAACCAGGATAGAAATATTACTGTGAGAGTCAAAGAAAGTAAATCTGATAATCATATATAGGAATGACCTCATTCCTCTGGAGTGGGCAAGGCCACTTATGTTAAAGGCATGTAAAGATAAATATATATATATATATATATATATATATATATATATATATATGAGATCCCTTTCGATATATCAAGGGCACATGAAGTTAAGAAAGCTACCAAAGTAAAGGTAGTCATTGCATTTATAATATGCATACTTATATTATATTGAATTATTTACCTATGATAAATTGCTATGAGCTTGAGCATTATGATATATGTGTATTAAGTGATTAAATGCTAAAAGAAACCCATTTTCGAAAGGATGATTTTGAACTTTAAAATGAATATGTGCTGCACGATCACATTATTTTTAGGGAAAAAAGAAAATTATCCCCCTAAATTTTTGCTCATATACAATTTAGACCCTGAGTTTTCAAAATGTGTAACGCGAACCCCCGTATTTACCAAATGGGGCAGAGAGAACCTTATGTGTAACAACATTAAATACTACGGTTGAGTAGCATGTGTTCCTCACGTGCATCAACAATTTGACAAAAATAACCCTTTATCTCTCAAATCATTTTTCACCAATCTCTCAAAACTCACCTCCCCCTCGCCTGAAACTCTTTCCCATTTCTAGAGCCCATAATTAAAGAAATCAAACCCAGCTTTTCCAATCCCACACTACAACCACAATCAAAACTCATCAAACACACCACAGCAGAAATCAAACGGAGCTTTTCCATTACATAATCAAAGAAAAAAATCATCATCATTCCACTAGAACCCTAAGCTTTTCCAATCCCACACCACAACCAAAATTCTTTTTCAACATCAAACACACCACAGCAAAAATCAAACCAAACATATCAGACACAAAATCCATAATAAACCACAGTCCATAAACATCTCACAAACACAAACCTAATCAACAAAAAAGAAAAGCAACAGAACAAAAAAAATAGAGAAAGAAAGGAAAAGGGAAGAGGCTCTGTTTTCGCCTCTGTCATGCCACAATCACCACGCCCTTCTCCGGAATGAGCCTGCTCTGCCATTATTACCACCACAGTCTTTCCTCCTCTGCTATGCATCCAGCATTGCGCTACCTCAGGGATCGCCTTCTCTATTGTTCAGCCACCGTGTCGTCATCATTGCCTTCTTTAATGGACTTCACTGGTTCTCTTCTTTGATAGGTCAGCCTTGGTATTCTCCATTAAGCAGTCACAGCTTGGCCCGATCTTCTCCGCTGGTTTGTGAGTAGCCCCCGATTTTGGTTGTTGCGTCTTTCCTTGGCTATGCGTCGTGGCCTCCTTCAAGTGTACATTCGTCGTGTGAGTGGAGAAGCAAGATGGAAGATGAAGTCATAGCCTTCTTCAAGCAAAAAAAAAACAAGAACAAAGTGTTTAGATATGAAGTTGCACTGTTTAGATATAAGGAAAACAAGAAAAAAAAAGGAGAGTTTGAGAGGTTGAGGGAGGACTTTCAGAAAGCGTGAGTTGAGTTTGAGAGATTAGGGGAATAGTGTCCTTAAATTGGGATTGGAATTTAATTTTAATCAAGGGGTAAATTGTCCAACACTGAGTGCATGTGAAAAGCACTTGACGACTTAATAGTGGCTTTTAAGGTCTGTTTAACAAAAGATCTTTTTTGCACAATCTGGTAAGTATAGGGGGTTACATTGCACATTTTAAAAACTCTGGGTCTAAATTGCTTTTTCCCTTGTTTTTAATAAATCATAGTGGCTGAGATGATGATAATGACATTAATTATTATGTATCTAGGGATACCTTATTGAGAATTTCATAATTTTTACCCCTGTATTTGTGTATTCCCGTGTCATTTCCAGATAGCTCATGAAACTACTGAAGTTTCTCATGCTGGAAATGTCTGATTCAAAATAGCTTGATGGCTGAAGACCACTTTTGGTTTTTGTTTTTATAAATGTTTAACAAGACAGATGTGATTTAAGGCTCATCAAAGAGCTTTTTCTTGTATTTGGATATGTACTCTATAAATACCTTGTTTCTTTTTTATATATTTAAGTAGATCTATGACATAGTTACTACATGACTTGATCGAATATGCTATAGAGACATCAGTAAGGCCCGCTAATTTATAAGTAACAACTCCTAAATCTAATGTCATGACTTACGAATGATGTTATACTTGGGAATGTGTTACATTTTGTGGGCTTGGAAATGGATCACTTTGGAAATCAAAGAAGGATCATTCTAACATAAGGTAGGGACCTCCATGGCCCTTCCTCCCTATGTGTATATTTGTTGTATAGGCAAAAAGTGGCCAAATTCCTTGGAATTTTCACAATGGCCCAACACAAAAAGAAGTGAAAAGTTTGAATTATGATTGCAACCCATATTTAGCTTTTGCAATTAGTGTTAATGGGTAGAATAAAATGGAAGTTGGGATGTGAATGCATAATACTCATGAACATGTGGATTTATTAGTTTAATAATGTAGATAAGTGTGAGGAAAAATTTTTGAGATAAAAATATTTAATTATAATTCATAACTAAGTAACAACGAAGAATTTGTTTTTGGTAATTTAATATTAGAATTATTTGAATAATAGTAGTATATCATATAATTGAATGTCCTATGCATTGAACGTAGTTGTTGGCGGTAAATACACTCAAAAACCTAAAAAAAAAAATGTTACGGAGTGGTATGTGAAACACTTTGTATAATATTAAAATGTTAATAGACCTTGTCCTTTCAAATCTAGTTGGCGTGACTAATAGGATAAGGGTGGATAGCATATGGAATGATAAAGTTAAGAGTTTGTAGTGGTTGATATGACATTGTATGAAACACTATGCTTTCTTTACAAACAATTGTAAGAAGAAGTAAACAATGGAAAAAAAGAGAGTAGAAAATGAAGATAAAAAATTAGTAACCATCTAAAATTTATTATAAAAACAGTATTTAATATTTAAATATGTATTATTGAAACATGTCTTGGTTAGAAGAGTTTGTGTCATCTCCACTCCAGAACGTTTCCTCTGTTAACTCTAAAGAGATAAGATGAGGAACAATAAAAATATTAGAATAGTAGTTTAGGATTTGCAAAAAAGGTAAACTTAAAATCGATAGTTGGATCAATGATTTTGTAGTAACTTTAATTTTATGTCTCAGTAGGCATGCGAAATTGGATTTTGTAAGTGTAATTGGATGATCGAATTTCAGATTTTATGATTGTAATGACGTATAGAATTGAAGTATGAGTTTCGGATACAAATTTTGTATGAGGAAAAAAAAGGAATCTTTTTAATTTGTAACTTATAATAAAGAAGTGATCAGTTAAGAAATTTTCAAACATCTTTCTCTGTATTGGCATTAATGTAGTTATATTTGTTAGTTATTTTTTTCATGACAATCAGGTAACAATTTTATAGTAAGTTAAAACATAAAGTATGAGATTGTAAGTCAATTACAATAATAATAATAATAATAATAATAATAATAATAATAATAATAAAGTGGAATTGAAATGAGAATTATACAATGTAATTCCAATAGTAGCTTTGAAATGGACCCTTTATTTGTTGGTTTCAGTAACAAATAGTAATAACTATTTATAACATTAAAAATTGTTTTGTATGTAAAGAAATAACTGAGTCATTTTCCATAGGTCTGGAATTTGTTTAGTACTTGATTAATTAAGTATCACATTAGTCAATGTGGTTATTTGGTTTTTGTTGGGCGAAAAAAGTAAGCGGGGAAGTTATAAGTAGTTAGATTTAGCCCTTTTTGAATCAGCCACAAAAAAAAAAAGAGTTAGCTCTTTTTTTGTGATCAAGATTTGTTCTAGTCCAAGATTGACCCCCAAAAAAAAAAGGAAGTATGTGGGCCAAGAGTGAAGGACCTAAAATAAAAGAAGAGTACAAGTGTCATACATTGATAGTGTAAAATGATTGTATAAAATATATCTACGTAGTCAGTGCATAACAATTAAATCCCCAAAATCGATGCAAATTATGGTGAGAAAAATAATAATAAATATGCATGGTTGCATTAGTACCTTCACAAAATTGGAGGGTGTTAGTGCATTTTAGTTATTTTTTTCTTAGAATATTTCATTAATTAATAAAAATAATGGGAATAAAAAATTTAATAACAAATGGTGTAATAAAAAGAATGCTAATACCATCTGGATGACGTTGGAAAAACATTAGTATAGTTATGCTTGGCACCACTATATTTTGCGTAACTATCACTGAACTCACTTAAAGGTTACTAAAATTATACTAACCTTCTTTGTAGATAATGGTAGCATGAGAGATGTGCATAATTATGAATGATGAAATTATAATTTTTTTTATAGTATTTAATATATTAGTTGAATAAAATACATTTTTTGTCACGTGAAAATAAAACTTATAATTATAAGTTTTGATTACAAAGACATATTTTAGTTAATGTCCATGGAATTTATTGTCAAAATGTCATAAATTTGTCATTAAAAACTTTGGATACATCATGTGTTATCTTTCTTCTCACTGAAATGAATGGATAAAGTAATGCTTATGGAGAGATCAATGTAATTTTAGTAAACTACAATGGAGGTTTGTGACAGTTTCATAAAATAGAAGGATGCTGAGTGTACTTAAACTAAGGAGGCGAGTGTAAATGACTTAGTTTTATGCATATACTTATAATAAAACAACACCACCTCTTTTAATTGAACTATTTGTGTCCAATAGATGCTTTTACTTTATCGATTGAGTGAAATATATGTGTATGTATTTGAAAAAAAGTACGCATTTAGATCGAGTAGGGTCTCGAATAGCTTGTAGGATGGCAACATAAATTATTGGGGGTTGTCTAGTCAAGAGGCCGTATAAATAATACAGGAGGCCGAGTGTAACATCCTAATAACTATTCTCATATGCTTAAGTCATAGCAGAATTTATTATTAAATTGCTATACTTTGACGACATATTTTTCAGTTTCAAGATATAATATAGGCAGAAAAATAATGATAATAATTTTGTCTTTATTTTAAAATCAAACTATAAGCCTGACGCATACATAATTATATGTAATACTAATTTATAGCGAAACTAGCTAAGTAATGATAAACACATTCATCCAATCACAAGTCTAAAGCAGTATATTGCAATAACAGGCAAATAACTCCAACAAGTATATAGTTGCTATGATATAAATAGCATGAACAATAATGAGTATCCGGCTAACAATAGTCCGACCGCCAATAAACCAAAATACTGAATAATTAAATAGGTCCAATCAACTAAATAAGTATCGTAAGTGAAACTAAATCCTATCTACTCTTCAGGTACGTACTCCTCCTCAAGGGTCTCATTGGCCTGCTCAACATCTAGAGATGACACAAACAAAGGAAAGGGGTGAACACTCAAAAGTTCCCAGTTAGGATAAATGCACACATTAATAAATGTCATCGAAATCATCTCTAGCCACCTCGATTTATTTTTGAAAAGCATGAACATACAATAAGATCCAATTAATGAATTCCAAAAATCTTTACCCGAGGTGGACATGTCTTTTAATATGATCTTTTTATCATGGATACAGTCCTAACACTTACATGCTTGCATGATAATGCAGTTAGTATTTACATGCATGAAATTCATATAGAATCATGTAAGACAATTAGTTCAATCTTTTTTAGTCTTTTTCTTAATACATCTCTTTCTTCATACATCCAATTTATCCAATCAGTGGGGTAATGAGCTCATACTAATAGCTGGTCGTCACCAGTAGACATCAATAAAGATAAAATGGATGATCAATTGGGATTACCTTTGCTTAATGGAGGATCCAAATTATTCCTATGGAATATTACATCTATTAAGCTTTTCATATAGATGCAAGTAGGATAAACATATCTTAACATATTAGACTATCAAAATTATTCCTCGGTTTTCAGTAACTTCACATATAATTAAAACTGAAATACATGCATCACATGAATAAAAGTTTATGCACCTATAATTAAGAATCACATAAGAACAATGTAACAAAATAATAGTTATTAAATATGGGTCACAACATACATGCCTTTCAATTTGAGAAATTTTTCAAAACCAAGCTAAAAGATAAAATTTGAATAAATAGATAAATGGGAAAGCAAAATTGACCTCATAGAACTTGTTATAGGTTTCAAGATCAATATATAAAAACATGCATTGAAGTATAATCCCTTGAAAAGCATTAAGAACTAACAATGTTAACATTTTAACCATGAACTATTATGGAACTTGTTATAAGCTTCAAGAAAAATTAAGCCAACAGATGAATATAATCAAACATGTAAAAGTCTCGCAGAAGTAGATAAAACAATGAGCCATTGGACTTTAAGTCACAAGATTAAACATACAAATTGAAGATCATAACTAAAACAGGGGTAAAATATATAATAGCTTCCCTTTTTATAGGCAATCGAACTTAAATATGTATGTAATAGGGAATCTCGAACCTATGATTGCAATGTTCAACAATTGGAAAAAAAATAGCATATCAATGGGTATAAGATCGCAAATAAATGGATATATTAAAGTTGCACAAAAATCCTTGGTTTGAAGATTAATACAAATTAGAAACTTCTAGGATTTGTTGAAGCCAAAAAGGGCAAAATCCTCCTCCTCTATGCTTGGGTATGCCACGGCTTCAAGAGCGATGAGTGGGGATGGATTTTGTTCCTTCAAAAGTGATGATGATTTGTGATTATATATTTTGGAGAAGATCCAAGAAATGAAGTAAAGAGAATCTTTTTATGGAGGTGAAAGGGTGTGTGATCATATGCTTTGTTAGGGCTTAGAGGTGGGAGTTAACAATATAAGTGGGAAAATATGGGTAGTGGGCATCGCTTTACTCTTAGGGATAGAGATAGTGGGATCCTTCCGTCCCTACTAATTACAGATAGGTTATCTTTTAAAAAAAAGAAATAAAAAAAAATCTATTGCTCATATACTATCCATATTAGACCACATATTATTCTGACACATCAATGAATTCCACCTACACAAATTAAAGGAACTAAGAATAAAATAAATTGGGATCTTAAATCCAACCTAAGATTTGGAAGAGCTATTAGATAAAAACCTATTGCTCGAATCATGAATACATGCTAAGTAAGACCTTCGTAAACAAATAGGACCCTAAAAAGATATTTCAATTATAGGTAAAGGAAAGTTGTCATTCGAAGAGATAATTCGTTACCCTAATACTAGGGGATAAGGTCTCAACAAATTCCTCTATATAAGAATAACTTAGCTTATTATTAGAGTTATGAAAATGGGTCAACTTTTGTCATGCAGGTTGCCCCCTTGTGGGCTGTGAGCTGAAATGTGGAATCCAATTGGCTCACTTATCTAGCAAGGCAAGAAAATGGCAACTTGCCTCAACCCACTTGAATTGGTGTCTGTGTGGGTTATTTCGTGAAAGAAAAAAAGAATACAGAAAATCCACAAGTGATTAAATTTGTTCAATAACAAGAAGACTAAGATGTTAGGGTTTCAATTTCACCTAGTTGTGCATATGAGAGTCAAATGCATAACCTATTAATGTTCCCTCAATTCAATTCACTAAAAAGTTCCTAGTTTAGTTAAGACCCAATTTCTTTGCACACAAACCCTCATGAAAAGCTAATGTTAACTTAATTCGTTGACATGAATGGTAGAGTCAAAGGCATTATTTTGTAGTATGAAATCCCAATCTCGAATCCCAAATAATTATTAATCCCTATCGGTGGACCATAAGCGATTAAGGTGATAATACATGTAAAATTACACTGGTGATTGCATCTTAACCCATTATATTAGGTGGGTAAATTACTCCATGAATGTTTAAGACTATTCATCGTTGGTGGCTGAGAGGCAATTTCATCTATATATGTAACTAAAAAAACACTATATAAACCCGTAACAAGGGACCAATTAACTTGCTTTTTAAAAAAATTGGTAGATCATGATGGAATGAGTAATTATTTACCTATTGCTGGGTGTGGAAATAGGCCAAGTTAGGCTAGGCTTTAGTTTAAATAAGCCGGACTGTATTCCCCAAAAGATGCTTGAGTTTTTGCTTGTTACCTGACATACACATTTTTTTATGGCCTTAGATGGGCCTTTCTAAAAGCTTGCTCTGGCCCGAAACCTTATCTACAGAACTATTTGGTTATAAATTATTTTGAAAAAACAAAATAGCCACTCTAAACTGAGCCAAAATACTAATAAATATGTCAATAAAATATATTTTTAAATATACTAAAAATCTTAAGTTAAAATATTTATCGTTTATTATATTAAAATATTTTTATTATCATTAGAGTATTAAATAACAACAATAACAATAACAACAACAACAACTACTACTTATGATGGCCAACCTGTTAGAACTAATATGCTATTTTTATTGTCTAAAGTCTTGCTTGATTAGCTATTAAGGCATTTTGAAAAGCCTTAGCCTAAATTACTTAGTAGATAGGGCATGCTTAATTAAGCCGAGTGTAGGCTAGGCCAAAGATCTGTTATGAGTGATTTGGCCTTTTTCCCCATGCATCTAGCAACTATCATCTTCGCTCTCAGAAGGTCATGTAGTTGAGAATATAGCCCTAGAAAAAAATATATTTGCTCGTAACCTTGGAAAACCTAAACGTTGCTTGACAAAACCACACAAAAGTCAATTGATCTCAAGTTTCATAAACATAATCAATGATGTTTTATGCAAAATTCACATTATATAACCAAAACTTGATTCCAAAAGTATCATATATCTAAAAACATGACCCATTTTGTTGTAAATTGATACGATAAAACTACCACTTCAATCCTCAAAAAGGCATGTCTATTACACAATAGCCTCTATTAGAATGACCTTTGTTTATTTAAAGTAGAGGCCAAATGATGTTTACCTAAAGTTGTAAAAAATTAATGATCTTTAAATTATCTCAAATTTTGCATCTTAACTAATACTTTAAATGCATATACACCTTTCCTAATTAACCAACATGAAAAACATAGGTGGAAAAACTTACGTAGTCTTCAAAGGTCATTATCCAGGCATTTACTTGTCTTAGAAAGAATGTAAGGCGTAAGTGATAGGGGTTTCACATGATAATTACAAAGATTTTCCAACTCATGCACAAGCAATGGCAGCTTGGTCAAATTATATGAGTGACACCATGAATGCCGGATCTTCTCAACACTCCAACCAAGCCCAAGATCAAATAGGTGGAAGACTTCCTCATGTTAGAACAACATCCTTGTACCCAAACATTGTCTATTCGTTGTTGTATAGAGAGGAGTTCATAATGTGATGCTTGTATAGACAAGTACTATGAATAGCATGAACATAGGTAAACGAGTTCTCAGAGCTTATTAATATTGCCTTGAACTTTTTCTTTATGTGGAACAAAGTTTGAATAGCAATCTGCACCAATTCCTATAGTGAAACAACCCCAAAATAACCTACTTTTTACTAGTGAAGAAGATGGAAAAATGGCTTTTTCAATGCTATCACCAACTTCAAATTCCAAATTTGGTATACACTCGCGAGGAGCAATGGTGCATCGATGGTAGTCCATATTACATGTTTATCATTACACGGTCTAACACATCATTTGGCCATTGCATGATTACATTTGGGGGCTGCATCCACAATAAAGTAGAGGCATATGGAGATGCTTCGTTTGTGATGTTAGCTCAATACTTGAAGTTATTGGCATGAATATACACAGTTTCAGTTATGTGAATGCAAGATCTCTCCAAGAGCACTTGACTAAGTTGGAGAAGGAGTTTTACAAAATGATCATGTAGAGTGTTTGCCTAAAATAAGAACTTGCACTGCTGAAGGGGAATCAACAGGTTTGAATATGGGCTAAATTAATACATGAGTTATGTAATCCTTCTCATCCTGTCTTAAAATGTACAAAATATGTATGCTGTCTTTGGTTTTTTCTCTTTTTTTTTTTCTTGTAAATGAGCTATCTAGAAAAACATGGCATTTAATGTGTTTATAAGGACTTATGGTTATAGTTTCGTACAAATAAAGAATGTGGCATCCATATGTTAAAGATGACAAATTTTTCAGTAAGTTACATTTCCTATGACAAGGTAAGCAACCCAAGCCTACTACTAAGTGTAGGAAATTGTGGTTTGCCCTTAAAACTACATACGTACTTTTTTACCATTGTTCATGGTAGAACAATAACTGAAGGAAGCAAGTATGCATACAGTCCAATAAATATACAGCACTAGGCATATTGCCACCTCACCATAAGATTGACCACCATGTTCCTTAAATTCATAGCAACATTTCATTGAACCCTTGATGTTAGTGCTAATATATTTATTTGAACATGGACCATGTAATTAAGATTGTATAGAAAAAATAGCAAAAAATTGTATAACATGTAACCATTAATTAAAGAAAACCAAGGTTCACATAAAAGGATATACAAGCATTGTAAACAAATGCCATGAAGATCATTGAGTTTTAGTAATTTAAAATACTAAGGTTGTATCAACTTATTCATGCACAGTGTATGATTTCAAAAGTTGAAATTATGTGCACCAACAAAATAAACAACACTATAGTAATTGTCATTTAAAATGTAAAAAAAAAAAATCAGTTAAAACAAAGGCAATCCACAATATACTATAGTTCCAATAAATAAAAGAATACTAATACACTCATGACTTGTGTTTAAAAATAAAGATTATCAGTTGAGGTTTGCATAGATAATGCTCCACCCCATTGTTATCGAAAATTAACGCCCGCGGCATTCTTGAAAATATACAACAAATAAGTATAATGGAAAATAAGTATTATAAATGTAACTTTGATATGCCAAGTAGCTTATTTGTAAAAGTCAATCCTAAATTTGATGTCGTCATAGCCGTACATAGTGTAAAAGAAAGGTAAATTCTTCATTTATTTGAGTTGTTGTATAAGAACAACACATGTAATAAAAAAAAAAAATAAACCTTGCAATTAAGCTTTTGAGTTGACCCCTGTTGCAAATAGCACAAAAAAATTGGTCTTTCAATGACAAATTACACACCTATGATCCTGCATACCAAATGATTTTGGATAAATTAATTATTGTTTTAGTATTTTAGTGGATTTCTTTCATCAATTTAGAGAAATTATCTTATTTTATTGTAACAAATATTCAAAATTCAATTTTAATTGGACCAATTTTGAACTAGTATTTTATTGTAACTAATACCTGAAATTTTAGGTATTATGTATCTAAATTCTAATTTTATTGTAACTAACATTTATTATTTTATTTTATGTAGACCAATTTAAAAAACAGCATAGATTGTCATGAAAATCCATATGGTAAATAGTTTTACATATCTTGTTTCAATATATCTTTTTATACTAAATTTTTAAGGGTTTTAAATTCCAACATGCTTCCCAGGCCATTAAGTGCATAGATTTGTTTCCTATCTACAATTCTTATATATTAGTGCTACTGATCTAGTTACTTAACATGGTTGTGCATGTAATTTGATGGCTACCCTAGTCACAACAAAAATGAGATTCATGCATTGGCATCCACATGATGGGAGAATTATTTCTTGTAAATGATATTTTAGGAGTTTGACATATTGGTGCAGTCATCTATGCCCACTACTTCAAACTAGTCAAAAAACTTCTTTTTTTGGTGGTATAAACACTAGTTTAATTACATAAAAATATCTTCTTGTCTCATGCAAGTTTGATGACATCCATTTTCCATGAAAATATTTATAAAGCACAATGTTCTAGCCATGGGTTGCATTTACTTCTCTACTTAATACAAAATTAAGAGATCTGGTGGCCAAAAATTGCACACCAAGTGTTAACCTCATTCACTGTATACACACTAATCTAAGTTACTTTTTTCAAATGTTTTGAAATCTTTTTAAATGCTCTGCACCACCTTATTATAAACACACCAAAATTCTAAATAACTCCCAGGAAGGGAAGGTTCCCCATAAATGCACCATTACTCTTGTGCTAACTCACACAAGGACGCTAAATGTGTGCAAGACTAGTGAAGCATTAAATGGCAACACTATCCCGCTCTGGTGAGTGGCCATTCAATGCAACCAACCTGGAAAAATTTCTATAGGGGTAATTGCCATATTTTCTAGTAGTTATAACCACACTTACTTTCCCCCATCGAGCCGTCCATGAACCTACATTAATTTGTTTTCACTAAACCTTGCAAGCCTGAGGACAACACTGATGCTTACTTAGAAGTGCGGCCTTACATAGACCCTAGTCATATAATACAAGAGTCAAACCTAGAAGTTGCCATGGATCTAGTCTCAGGTCCTATCTTATGTTTAGGTCGTAAATATCTACCGTCAAAATTTATTAACATCCTACTTGGTAGCACACCAACATATTCAACAACTTGCTTATGAATGTGGATATTGCACAACAAATGCAAGTATCCTTTTCTACCTTGAGGTACCAGTAATTCACATTTGAGAAAAACAACCTAATAGAAATTTTCTTTGGGAACCTGACAAGAATGTTTGTGTGCAAGACATGCACAAAATATTAACATAGATGCACAGTCTTGTAGTGGATAGTAATAAGACTGCAAAGGTTGTTGAAACTTCATTGTGTAAAAATCCTCACCTAAAACTCCAAATGTTGTGCCTTCTTGTGATGAAGCTTGCAACATTGGAATTGAAAAGAAAACTAAAAAGGATTTGTGACCAAATGACCTGATGCAAAGAATCATTATGGGAACGACATTGAGATTCTTCAGTCCTTTAACTCAAAAGACTTTTTAGATTAGGAGCAAGATGTTCTCATAGTTAGGGGGACTGGGCCAACAAACAAGGACAACTTAAAGACACTTGATGATGGCCATTAGTTTGAATACACTCCATCCAACTAGAAATCCTCAAAGATAAACATTGTAGATTCCGATGAATTAGAACTCACAACTAGTAGGTCTAGCCACAACAATGAGCCTTAAAAAATGAAGGTACGTGGGAAAAATGTATTTACAGATTTTGGAAGTGCATGTTCACTGTCTCTTAGTCACACATGAATGCATGATGTTTCAGCTATATAGTGAAACTCATAGGACACCATGACATCATCTTTTGTTGGCAAGACTTAGTGATTAGCTCCAAGGTACAAAAGGAAGTGGCCAGACATTGTTGATGGCCTCTCCAGACTCATATAGGCCAAAAACGTTTGCTAAAGGAGATGGTATTGCCAAAAAAAGGTTTCCACATAATGTTTTGAACAACAGGCAACACCCAAGTCCAAGCATGGAAAGCAGTAGATGCCAGTTTTACCCCTCTATGGATATGTTGACTAGTTCTATCCTATCAAAGGTGATAATAGGCCTATATCATCTTATCCCACTGTGTAGGCTTAACATTTTACAACTAGTAAGTTGACGAGTACTTGCCTAAGGAAACCTTTTTTTTTAGCACTTTTTGCACTCTATATCGAAACCAAAAATAGTGTATTACCCAAAATATTATATATAAGTTTAGGCTAACCAATGACATGAAGTTGTGTATGGATTATGTGCAAGTATCATTGTATGTTTTTGGCTACGAAATGAAGAACTCATAAGTTAATCATGAGCCTCATTTTAATTAAAGTTCAGTTACTAACTTATAATGACAAGTGCTTCAAATACCAGCATATGGTGGTATGTTTATAGTGAACTCCTGTTCAAGCTTGGGGAAAGAACTCTATGTCAAAGAGAATTGCAGTGCATGTGCCCGAGAAACATCATTGACCCAAAAATTATGGAGTTGGTAGCTTTTAAGACTACAAGGACCTAAAAACATGTGTAAAAAAAATGACATGATCTTTGCCAACTTCATTTTTGGTAAGTTGATACAAAATTTCCTATATTAGAATCGACAAAATGAAAAAGTTATTGATTGACATGTTTTCTAACTAAAATGTTGCATGACATGTGTTTAGGAGAAACCACACATGAAGAGATTTTCAATGCATATTTTAAAGAGTTGCACTAGATATACTTCCCTAGTTGCACTAGATAATTTGATATTTGATTGCATGTTACATTGTACCTACGTGCTGACTTTAAGTCTTTAATCTTTTAGATTTATGTCCAAATACTTGACGAAATGAAACATGGATTCTTAATGGTTGTCTCCATTAAGGAATCTAAAGTCTACATATTCAATTACTTTCTTGACAAGAGCAGGGAAATACCTTGCAAAGCATTGATTAGGATTATGGTAAGAAGTAACACGGCGGTGAAAGACATTCATGTGTTTCGAATAAACAAATCTGCGAAGCTATTTTTTATTATTATTAGCAAAAACCTTTTAAATAATTAGCACAAACAAAGATTTTTTTTAATATTTGGCGAGTTGGCTACCTTGGAATGAATTAAATTTAAGTAACTTATAGTGCAAAATATTCTTTCTTGTAAAATGTTTTCGTAAAGAACCTTAAACATGTATCTTTGAGTCACCTCTACTAATGCCTGGGTTTTTTGTTTCTTGATTGCCAAGTTTTCTGCCATCCATGTCTTTCTCATTGAACAACTCTCCAACATCAACAAGGCTAACATGGATAACTGGGAGTTGAGCTAGACCATAGGAGTCCTAAATTCTACGACACAAGTTAGCAGCACAAACATTTAATTTTCTCCATATTGGTCCCAAGTTTATGCCCATATAGGTTATGAGAATATTTGTAACTTCGCATTTAGCCTGAAATCGCAAGTCTGGGATGCTGCAAATGGAATATGTATTCCAACCTAATATACTGGGCTGGTAAATAATCCTCTTTACCATGTTATAAAATTTATGTCCCTCTTTCAAGTTCAGTAACTAATTCACTTTCTAATTTGGTTTCCCAAAACTTTACCTAACTAAATAAAAACAAAACTTGGATAGACAGAATAATAACACTATTATTGGGACCCCAAAATGAGCTTAAGAATAGGGTTAAGGATAGAGCACAAATTCGGTGAAATGAAATAGTCCATGGTCACATGCCGCAAAATTGAAATGCTCTACCCCCACTCTTTGTATGATAGGCTTATGTGAAGACCTCTATGCCATTATGGTTGCTAATCTCTATATTTTGCTTATAGGACCATGATGTATAGTGTGTTGGTACTAGTGCTTCTTTTCTTTTTTTTTTGTGGCCCCAAATGCTTCATTTGTTTATGTTGTTCCCCATTGCAAATCTGTGTGTACTGAACATGGCCAATGGTTGCAAACCAAATAGTTTTGAACAGAAAAAAAAGTAGACTGTGTATGGCCTTTTTAGGCATAGGATTACCAAGCTCACAAAAGAAAACTTAGGCCCAATATAATTGCAGTTGGGATTTGGTCTAGCCCTTTTATGTATTTTTGTACATTACTATGTGATGCAATTTGTCTCTAACCAAAAAAAAAAAGTTTGGTATATAAAGCTTAGTAGTACCTTGACTGGGAACTATGTTCAAGTTTATTTGACATAACCCTTGACATATTACTTGTTGACCCACAGAAATTATGCTATGCAAAGGTGTAACAAGCGCATTCCCACAATATATATATATATATATCTGTATGTCCACAAAGCAAATGCTAAAGCCCAAAATGAAAATACAAGCTCAGATAGTCTAAAACAGGTCAAAGCACATATAGTTAGCTCACAAAATTAGCAGCCGTAGAATACAAATGGCATATACATTAAATGAAAGACTACCTACTGCATTCTCCATTCTAATGTTAACTATATTTTCAATTAATCTACTTAGATTATAAAGGCAATAGTGGGGTTTTAATGTTCAATAATTCTTTTTTAATGATTTTTTTTAACAATTTCACCTTTTTTTAGTAAATGAACTAGATATTAAACATAATAGTCCTAAAAGGTTATGACCCTTATCAAACTATAATCCACAAAAGAAAAAAATTATGGAGCAAATGATTTATCTATTATTTTTAACTCACTTCAATTTTTTTTTCCTCTTATTCCTTTTTCTTTGTCGTGGTTCTTTTCCACTTTGCTACTTTAATTATTTCATTCGCACCCTATTTCTTTTTCATAAATTAGTGAGAAATAGTTTTCTTTTAGTAAAGTAATCTTTTGACTTTTTGTTTCCATTATTTTAGTTTAGATTTGTTTTTTTGCCTCTGCTATATTATATATATATATATATATATATATATATATGCTATGAAAGTTGTTATAAGTGTCTTCAAAAAGAAAAAATAAATGTTAACAAATGATTATCTAATTGTTTTACTCCACCTTGCTTGCCTTCATGTACCAAATATTCATCATCAATCTTTTCCATACTTAGTCAATTGTCTAGTTCAAGAATTGCATAGAATGTAAGCTAAACATATAATATGAATCAGCCATATATATATATATATATATATACACACACACACACACTGGATTGAGGAAGAGGAATTACTTTCGTGAGATAATGGTTATGCCAGTATGTCTACAAAAGGAATTCGTATATCACTATAGTTGTGTTAGTGAAGGACTACCTAGTGCACTCACCATTCCATTTTGTCATTACTAAATGTGATTTGAATAATTCCTTACGATCAACCTTTTTTCTTTCTATTATACTCTCTTATTATCACCAACTTTGTTATTAAGTGTTTTTTTTTTCATTTTTTTTTATCTTTGTCAAAATTACAGCATTTTTTTTTTAAATTTCAATCACAAAACTTATTGAATTATATAATACTGTGTTTTAGGAGGAAACTATTGGGTACAAGAAAGGGAGATCATAAATTGGGAGTTTGGTAATGAGAAATATCAACACAAGAGACATCAAATACAAAGAAAAGGTTGTTTCATCAAATTGACAACATTCTAAGTAATAAAATAAGGCTAAACACACTTCATGTGGAAGGGCATACACTTTTACACAAAAAGAAAACAATTGGTAAGTGAAGTCAAAGAACAATATTGTTATGTATATGCGATTTTTTAAATATTAGTGCACCCTATTTGTAGCCAATCAGACAAACCTAACAACATAGACTAAATGCAAAAGGAGTTCATGCGTATGGCTTTGGCTTCTAGGGGAGCCCGTCCACTCTTTATAGTGAATTTACTACAAGATGCTATAGACGTTCATCATAAACTTACATATTAGTACTACGAATCCATATACAATAAAACATAAACATTATTGTACATAAGCTACAATCCACAGAGGCCTTTTATAAGGCAGTATTGTACATAAACATTATTAAATAATTCTTCATTATTAGTAAAATATCCTCAAAGCTTCATCCAACTACAAACTATACACCACCATTTGGAACATTTCTTTCTACATATGACATCTTCATTCAAAGTTTTGGAAGCACCTTTCCGTACCTGCAAAAAATCACATTCACACATGAAGGTTAATCATAACTTTATGCTACTCTGTATTCATGATTCACTAGAGAAAAGCACCTAAACCATAAAGCCTACCATTCCAAAAAATCCTTCATGCATGTCACTTCTACCCACCAAAAAAATACTATAATCCTAAGACCTCCAACCTTAACTAGAATAATTAATTCTTTCAAACAACAAAGTAGTAAAAGTAAATAATATTATAATACATGTTCAATGTTATGTCCAAGAGAACAAGTTACGTATACATTAAAGTGTAAAGCTAATTACCGAATAATCTTCAATGCAATCTTTATCTCTGGATGCATCAAAATCAACTTCATCATCCTCACTTTCTACATTCAATCCACTTCCAGAGCCAACGTCATGCATTTCTTGAGACCACAAAGTCCACCTCATACTATCATGACCTTTATTACAACATGTTACACATTGCTGAATACACAAGCATTTCCACATCCTTTGTACCTAACACGTGTCAGATTTCTAACATTAACACTATAATTTGGACCATGCCCTTCACCCCCTATGTCTATCCTTCCTAGCTTTATGCATAATGCTACTCTTTCATTTGCAAGTCCATCCTTAACTTCATAATAAGCTTCAAAGGAATGGCATGCTAGCTTGCATAAATCTCTATAATCATCAAGCATGGACACATATATATTCATGAATCCAGAATTCATTATTTCTCTACCAACATTAAATTAACTCATCAATGATTCCTTTGTCTTCTTTGTCCATCTATCTAGCATAATGCATTTTGGTAACTTAGTAATATCCAAGTATACCATCACACTAACAATGTGAACACATGGAATTCCTAATGATTCCTTTCTTAGCCAAGAACACACAAACTCCATATCAATTGGATAAAAAGACTCATGATACATTTTTCCCAGTTGACAATAACAAAAAACATCATAAATGTGACCACTAGATATTTGCTTATATACAATAACCTTCACTATACCTGCTATCATTAAAACCTCTTGAATCACATGAAACACCTCCCTCATATACACAATATGTCCATAATACTCCAAATCTTCTGATTTAGTCTTCATGATGGGTTTTCCATAGCATGATTTATAATCAGCCTCAACTTCTTTGCAATGCATGAATTCTAAATAACACTAGAAGTGTTCAAAAATTCAATCAAATTGTAATCACGATTGATATACCTTCCAATCTACATACGCAACGCCTCACACCTCAACGTTGTTCATAAACCTCCAAAAAACTTGCCCCTAATGTGTGCACTAGCCCATATTCCCTTCTTCTGATACAATTCTTGGACCTAAGTATTCTCTTTCAAAACAAATTTTAACACAATAAAGTCCTATATCTCTTTAAACTCTTCAACTTCATGATTTCTCATCATACACTTTCTAAGCTCCTTGCAAAACTTGGGCTTTTTCACATTTGTAGAAGCATTGCACAACAAATACCAGCTACATAACCTATGATGGGCATATGGAAATATTATACTCATAGCTAAGTCCTTGTTAGTTATCACCACTTTCGAACATTTTCCTTTCATTGCATCAACAAACTCACATAAAAGCCAGATATGGATATCTTTAGTTTCATTTGATAAAATTGCACATCCAAACACAATTGTATGCATGTGATGATTGACTATAGAGAAAACTACAACTGGATAGTTATGCTTGTTCCTACCATAAGTTGCATCAAAACTCAGCACATCTCCAAAAGTACGATAATTATGTTGACTACTATCATCACACCAAAAACAATGTTGTAATTTATTTGATCCATCAATCGTGTGCCTCTAAAGCATCAAAAGATCGCACGTCTTGAGTTTTTCTTAGTATCTAAATGCACCTTTTGCATCCCTATCTTGAAGTTTTCTTTGTTTCTCAAGTTGATTATACATGTCTTTTATCCCAAACCTTATCATGTGGTATCCTCTAGATTGACTAGCAACAAAGCCATGTATTTTTGGTGTACTTATTCCATCTCATCTCATACTATTCATCTGATTAATGTGTTGGGTTTTTGCTCTTTCACTAAAGCCCAATAGGGCCTAGTGTGTAAGAAGAGCCCAAGAAACCTAGAGCCTGTTACATCTAAGGGTTAGGTTTTCTAGGAACCCATATATATACTACACTTAACCCTCTCCATAGAGAGAGAGAGAAGTTACAGAGGTAGAGGCAAGGTCATCTCCTGATAGAGAGAAAGTGCCCACACACTATCTCCTTCCCCTTGAGACATAGTCTGGAAGGTCTGCCGTCAACCGACTATAAGCAAAGCAATCATGCGGTAACACAAGGATTCTCAGGTGAGGGAGATCATCAAAGATCGACACTCCGAGAGGTAACATTCCTTGTGTGTTTATGAAACAATGATGATTCGATAAGCATACCAATGTACTAGGTCCTTAAATTGCTTCCGCATAAATCCAATAGTTCCTACAATTGGTATCAGAGCTGTTGTACATTGGTATGTGAATCTAGTTTCATTATTCATGTAATTAGTTTGCTTCGTGAAATATGGCACCTAGGATTCTATATTTGTTGATCATATGTGTTGTATGTTTATCTTTATAATTCTTTTCATAAAAATCAATGCTTTATTTGGTTTTCAACTTTAATCCATGGTAGAGATTTGAATGTATTTTCTTGGGTTGTAACAAGGAGGCTAATCCCATATGATTAGGTTTCCTCCTTGATTTTTTTTTTATTATTTTCAATTCTTGTATATTTTTTTTTATGTTATACAAAAGTTGTAATAAAAATTTCGTGTATTTTTTTTTAATCCCATAGTTTTTATTATGTTCCACGCGCCTGTGAAGATGGAGAGAGTGAGGGCGCGTGGGACATCCAAATTGGGTGATTCCAGTGGCGTTGGCTTCGTCTCTTCATGGCGGTTCTAACCCTAAAATTTCGTGCTGATCCGAGTTCGGGTGACGGCAGTAGGGATGGGCTAAACTTGAGCTTAGGGTTCCTTGAAGTTGTCTTAGGTTTTCTTGCCAAAAATTTAGTATTTTGGGCTTATGGACCCATGGTTACCATAAAAGGACTTGAGATAAATACCTATGGACTAAAAGGAAGGACAAGAAGGACTGGAACATTTTTTGTTATTTTATTTTATTTTATTTTTCTCTAGGAAACCATGGATTAAAGTCTATTTTATTTAGATTGCTTTATTTTATGAATGGATGAATTATATGATTGATAACATGCTTATTGTGATAACATGTCATATAGAATAGGTGGTGCCATATTGCTGCATAACTTGAAAATTACATGAGCATAATAGCTATTTTGTCATTCCGCGACTAGTATGATAATTATTATAGGATTATTTTGATTCAAAATTATTCTCGAAAATTAATTAAAATTATTATGATTTTTTGTTAAAAATCTAGATTAATGATTGAATTAATTAATTTTGAATAATTAAAATCAAGACAAATAATCCAAATTATTTCCTAAGAGAACTGTTTACATTGCGAGTAATTTGTGGGTCTTCTAAAATGGTCATGTGTTAACACACGCTGCATACCACAATCATGTATCATGATTGTGTGGAGCACACGCTACCTATCATGACCGGGTTTTAGAACCTTAATGATTTTAAAATTCCAATAAGCTAAGCTTGCACGTTCATCGGCTTGCAGGTGCTTACATAGTTTTTGAAATCAAACAAAGAATACTCGAATTTAAACAATTCTTGGAAATTGGAAAATTCTAAATTTTAAAATATTGAATGGGTGAAGGTTTTTTATTAAGTAATTAATTTAAAACCTACGGGCTCCAATTATGGGTTTATTAGTGAAAAGGTTATTGCTGAAGCCCTATCGGATAAGGATAATCGGATTTCACTAGATTAAACCTTAATATTTTCAAAATTTTAGTAAAGTTTTGTACGGCCCATCGTCGGCAACACTTAGACACTAAAGAGAATTTTGAAAGTAAATAATGGTTAAATACATTCAATTTTGGTAAAGTTGTTAACCCTCCCATCGAGGCTCTGGCAATGTAACTGAAGGCCCAAAATAGCAATATTAGTTTTACAAGTATCTTGCCCATCGTAAGCCTTGTAAAGATAACTAATAGATTGTTAAACTATAAATGAGTAGTAGTTATCAGAATCTACTAGCGCAGTATCTGTTTATAGTTATTCAAGTTTGTAATTAGTGTGTTTTTCCTTGTTTTTCAGAAAAATGTCTTCATTCAATCCTTTAGCTACTATCTTGAGTCAAAAACCTATGGATGGTACAAACTACAAACAATGGAAAACTAATTTGGATATTGTTCTTCAATATGAAAAGCTCAACTTTGTTCTGACTACCCCTATGCCAGTGCAGCCTGCTGAAGATGCGCCTGAGGCAACAAAGACACGTCTTCAGCAGGAGAAGGAAAGATGGGAGAAGGCAAATGTGGCAGTTCGCTGCTATATTTTAGCCAGTCTCGCCAGTCATCTTCAGGAGCAAGTAAGCATGATTGAGAGTGGAGCAAAGATACTCCAGACTCTTGATGGCATGTTTACTACGTCTAGCGATTACGCGCTAGGCGAATCTGTTGAATGCAGTCACCAAGACAGTAATGTCTGGAGGAAGTGTGTGGGGTCATTGTCTGACAATGATAGCAAACTTCAAGAAGGCTGAAGACCATGGGGTCAGATTTGAACAAGAAGTAAAAGTTGACCTTCTCTTGCAGTCACTGCCTGAATACTTCAATAAGTTCAAGATGAATTATAATATGAATAAGATGAATCTTGACCTTACTCAGCTGATGCATGAGCTTGAGAGTGCTGAACAGTCTCTAGTCAAGCGGCGATGCATTTTTCTTTGGTGAGAGTTACGTGAAACCTAAGGGGAAACCTAAGGGAAGGAACAAGAACAAGAAGAAGAAGAAATCAGGTGTTCCAGGTTGCCAAACCGGTTGCAATGAAGCAGCCAAAAGGCAAGTGCTTCAAGTGCGGACAAATAGGGCATTGGAAGAAAAATTGCCCACGTATGAATAAACCAGGTATGGGTAATTTACATGTGATTGAGGCTTGTTTAGTGGAGAATTACAATGATAAATGGATCATTGATTCAGGAGCCACTAACCATGTTTGTTACTCTTTGCAATGGTTCAAACATAGCTTGCCTTTAAGTGAAGGACAAAGAGTTTTGAAGCTTGGAAATGGGGAGCTTGTGTCTGCACTAGCGATGGGACAAGTTGTTTTATCTTTTGATAATTGCAGAACTTTGGTTTTAGAAGACTGCTTATTTATTTCGGATTTTAAGAGGAATTTAATTTACATTAGTTGTTTGGTTAAACATGGTTTGTGATTCAGTTTAATTCCTCAGTTTCAATAAGAAGTTCATATTCTTTCATTTGTTCCAGTGTAATGTTTAATGGTCTTTATTTCCTTAGTCCTGTGCCCTGTGAAGTTAATCATGTTGAATTAGGAGATGTTGAGCATGTTCATTCATCAAAGAAAAGAAAAGTTTCCAATGAAACTTATCTTTGGCATTTAAGATTGGGTCATATTAACTCTAACAGGATACAAGGTTTGGTCAATAGTGGGATTCTAAAATCCCTGAACTTTGAACCGATACCAGTTTGTGAATCTTGTTTAGAGGGTAAAATGACTAAGAGATCTTTCAAGGCCAAGGGAAATCGTGCCACACTTCAGCTGGAATTGGTACATACTGATGTATGTGGACCAATAAATGTCCAGGCCAGAGGCGGGTATGAGTATTTTATCACATTGTATGATGATTACTCTAGATTTGGACATGTGTACCTGATGCGTCACAAGTCTGAAGCTTTTGGAAAATTCCAAGAGTTCAAGGCTGAGGCAGAAAAGCATCTTGGTGTTCAAATTAAGAGTCTTCGGTCTGACCGAGGAGGTGAATACCTATCTGGAGAGTTCAGGTCTTACCTGACCAAAGAGGGGATAGTTTCACAATTATCTTCTCCAGGGACACCCCAACAGAATGGAGTTGCTGAAAGGAGAAATAGAACCCTTTTGGAAGTGGCAAGATCTATGCTCAGTTATTCATCTCTTTCTGATTCATTCTGGGGATATGCCTTAGAAACTGCTATGTACCTATTGAACTTAGCTCCGTCCAAGACGGTTTCAAAGACACCATAGAATTATGGAGAGGGTGTAAGCCCTCCTTGAATCATATTCGGATTTGGGGTGCTCCGGCACATGTCTTACAACAGAAGCCAAATAAGATGGACTCGCAAGTAAGTATGCATGTTTATAGGCTATCCTAAAGGAACCAGAGGTTGGTTGTTTTATAGTCCGAAAGAAAAGAAGGTCATAGTGAGCACACACGCGACTTTCTTAGAGGAGGACTATATGGCAAATTATAAGCCAAGGAGTAAGGTTATTCTTGATGAGCTAGTCTCAGATCAAGTTACACCTCAACCTCAGGCGGTTCTAGCTTTTGTTCCTATGGTTGTTCAAAGAGGGGAAAATATACCTGTTGTTGAACACACACAGGAACCAGAAATAGAACCAGAAGTTCAGCATGATGATCAACAAGTGGAACCTGTAGAGATGCAGTTACCGCTTGTGGAAGAACAACAAAATCATGAATTGGTTAATCCATTTAATGAGAGTCCTCATCTAGAAATTGTTAACCCACCAAACTTGGATCCCCCTGTAGATGCACAACAACAAGTGCGGCAAAATCGTAGTGGGAGATTGATTCGTAAACCCGCAAGATTTCTCTTGTTAGGTGAATCACCTCAGGATGTCATCATTGAAGAAGATGATGATCCCATGAGTTATGACGAGGAACTAGGAGATGTTGATGCTCAGAAATGGCTTGAGGCTATGAATCGTGAAATGGATTCTTTGTATTCCAACTCAGTTTGGTCTCTTGTAAATGCACCAAAAGGGGTAAGACCCATTGGGTGTAAATGGATCTACAAGAGAAAGAGAGGATCAGATGGGAAGGTTGAAACCTTCAAAGCTAGATTGGTGGCGAAAGGGTACACCCAAATAGAAGGTGTGGATTATGAAGAAACCTTTTCGCCGGTTGCCATGCTCAAGTCCATCCGGATTCTCTTAGTCACATAAAGCAAATCTTGATTATGATATTTGGCAAATGGATGTCAAAACTGCTTTTCTAAATGGAAATTTGGAAGAGGATATCTATATGCAGCAACCAAAAGGGTTCATAGCCAAAGGGCAAGAAAACATGGTATGCAAGTTGCAAAGGTCCATTTATGGACTTAAGCAAGCGTCCAGATCATGGAACATCAGGTTTGATCAAGCCATTAAGTCTTATGGTTTTGAGAAAAGTCCTGATGAGCCGTGTGTGTATAAAAGGATCCAAGGTAACGCAAAGATCTTTTACGGTACTTTATGTGGATGATATACTCCTTATCGGAAATGATACAGAGGTATTGTTAGGCATAAAGACTTGGCTAAGCAAGCATTTTGATATGAAGGACCTCGGGAAAGCCAATTACATCCTTGCTATTAAGCTCTTGCGAGACCAGGAAGAATAAGGTATTGGCATTATCTCAAAGCTAATTACATCGACAAAATACTTGCCAGGTTCAAGATGGAGAATTCCAAGAAGGGAATTTTACCCTTCGTGCATGGAATTCATCTCTCTAAGGAGCATTCTCCTAAAACTCCTGAGCAGAGAACGCATAAGTAGGATACCTTACGCTCAAAGAAGAGGTAGCCTTATGTATGCTATCTTTGTGCACCGGATCAGGATATATCTGCTATGCAGTGGGAGTAGTAAGTCGATACCAATCTAATCCTGGAGAGGAACACTGGATAGCGGTTAAACATATACTCAAGTACCTTAGGAGAACGAGAGATTATATGTTGGTCTATTCCAGTGGGAATCTTGAAACCATTGGTTACACTGCACTGCATTTCCAAGGAGACATTGACTCAAGAAAATCCACTTCTGGGTATGTGTTCACTCTTAATGGCAGGGCCATTTGTTGGAGGAGTGTCAAACAATCATGTGTGGCTGACTCTACCATAGAGGCTGAGTATGTAGCTGCTTCTGAGGCTGCAAAGGAAGCCGCATGGTTAAAGAAGTTCCTAACGGATCTTCAGGTGATACCAGGTGTTAGTCGTCCCATCACACTTTACTGTGACAACAGTGGGGCAGTAGCACAGTCCAAGGAACCAAGGTGTCACAAAAGACAAAAGCACATAGAGAGGAAGTACCACTTGATCCGAGATATAATTGAAAAAGGAGATACAGTGGTAGTCAAGATAGCATCGGACGAGAACCTTGCTGACCCTTTTACTAAGAGTTTGCCTGAACGTGTGTTCGAGAGGCATATAACATCTATGGGTCTTAGGAGGAATCCAGATTTGCTATAGCTTTAGGAAGTTGTTATTTCACTTTGTTGTTTTATGCTTTTTGAGCAAGACATTATGACATTGTAATTTTTCTGAATGTTATAAATGAGGTATTATTCATTTATTCCACACACTATTTACAAACACTAAGGTCCGGATCAATTGTGAAGTATATGATCATATGGATACGTTCATGGAGGACATGATCATAGGTTCTCATAATTGATGAACAGGTTCATAGTTATTAAATAAAGTTGGGCACTTCATTTAGGCTACAATATTTTATGAAATGGTTTTGCCCAAATCATTGTAAAATATTGGTGTGAATTAACATTCACATTGAAAGGATCAAGGAGAGATTTGATTAAGGGTGTTTTTTCTGTCATAAGGTATCAAATCTCCAGATAACTACAGTTATAATATTGCTCTTAATTCTGAGTTTATTATAAATAAGTAATCAAATAGTTTTCATTCTTTGATTTACCAACGGGTGAGGTACGATCTATTGACGGCCAATAACTCAATTTTTTGGGAGTGAGATTGTTTGATTATCGGTATTTATGAGATAAACAATATGAAATTTGTAGGAAATGTCCCCTTGATATGTTTCGGTACTTGGATATTGAAGACACTGGCCAGTGCATGTAATCCATTAGAGAAACTATCATAGTCAAGGGAATAAATAATTGATTGGGTAACAGAAAACTAGTCAATCAATTATAGACATTCTACAAAGGGGTGATGCATATACATGTTATATATGTTATTAATCTTGGAGTTCAAGTTCGGGCTTTTAGTGGAGTAGCACCGAATTAGATAATCATTTGTTGATTATCATGAGCCTTGATTAATAATAGCTGGTAGATCCCCAGGCTAGCTCAAGATAAGGGATGGGGAAATTTCAGTTGATGATGACTAGTGAGTTACATGGTCTTGGGCTTTAAGCTCAAGTTTGTACTCAAGAGCAAGTGGGAGATTGTTGGGTTTTTGCTCTTTCACTAAAGCCCAATAGGGCCTAGTGTGTAAGAAGAGCCCAAGAAACCTAGAGCCCGTTACATCTAAGGGTTAGGTTTTCTAGGAACCCATATATATACTACACTTAACCCTCTCCATAGAGAGAGAAGTTACAGAGGTAGAGGCAAGGTCATCTCCTGATAGAGAGAAAGTGCCCACACACTATCTCCTTCCCCTTGAGACATAGTCTGGAAGGTCTGCCGTCAACCGACTACAAGCAAAGCAATCGTGCGGTAACACAAGGATTCTCAGGCGAGGGAGATCATCAAAGATCGACACTCCGAGAGGTAACATTCCTTGTGTGTTTATGAAACAATGATGATTCGATAAGCATACCAATGTACTAGGTCCTTAAATCGCTTCCGCATAAATCCAATAGTTCCTACATAATGTCCCCATCTTTCATAGTCCTATGAGACCTTCACATTCCTATAAACCTTTGATTTAACAATTCACGGTTGTGCTCATCCCTAAAAGTATATACATGTCATTGACCAAACTTAGAGTCAATATGTACCCGCATCTTTGTGTTGCATCCACACCTTACATTTTTTTTTTGTTTTCTCTTTCAAGATGTCATTTCCAAATATTTCTTTTCATGCATTCCTTCCCGTGAGCATAAAAAGATCTGCCATGTGATATTTCCCTTGAAATTATGACCAACCTTTTGACTTTCTTATAGAAAACCCTTTAATTCTGTCGTACTCATTGTAAAACTCATATGCAGCCTTCAGGTCACCAAAATGAATTTCCCTTATTTCACTAGGTGTCAGCAAATTAAACTGTATGTTGTAAGCTCCGTAACCTTTCAAAAAGCATTAGAGCTATATGTTTTTAATGACAACAAAACCTTGAAGAACGACTAATGTCTATCTTGAGTTTCTTGACAAAGCATAACAGGTATTTCCGGATTGCATAACATAGACTTAAACTAAAATAATTTCACTTTATATGTGCAAACATAATTTATCTCATGTTAAGAGATTGAGTTTAATAAAAATGAACATTATAGTGTGAAAAGTACATTGACATGTATTAATGAATGAAGCAAATCAAATCAAGAACAAGAAATCAAGACACGAGTCTTTAAAAAGTAGCATGGGACATCAAAAGGTATGTTGAAAATGAAGAGATCATACAAAATCTGAAATCAAAGTGCTACACAATCTTCAATCATTATGATTGCAATTCTTTCATCATTATAAAGATCAAATTGAAGATCAGAAGACCAAAGAGTCATCAAGGAACTGATAGCGCACGTCAGAAAGCTCTCTTCATTGTAGAGCATTTAACACTACAAGAAAAGGAAGGTAATTTGAATTTCAAATTTGAAATCTCGAGTCAAACCCAGTTTCAAAAATGGTATATCATCTCTTCTGCCTATTTGATCAAACATTCTAGCTTTTGAAATGAAGAGTTCAGAAACCATGATCAGAAAGTGAAAAAGTAGTTTATGAAGGAACATCAAAAACCTCAACCATACAATGGCTTCTACAACCTATGTGATAGACTATCAATCTCTTTGCTATACTGCTTTTCCAAGACACAAATGGATAATCTACATATGTCGCTTGGAGAACTGATCAAAGACAACGATCATAAAGGAAGATCTCTATAAATGGAGATGTTGTGCTCAAAAGTTGATGAGAGGAATGAAGACATAAGAATGGAAACCTTGTAAAAATCCCTCCATACTTCCTGTGAGATTCATCATATCATGTAATCAATTTCCTTGAAGTGTAAAAATCTTCTTTCTAGTTCCAAAATGTTTTATCTACTCTTCCCTAGAAGATATGTTAAAAAGGAGACGCTCAAGTTATCCTAAGTCTATTTATTATATATTTGTAAGGACACTTGAGTGTAGGTCAGTTTGAGTGGTAATCCAACACAAAACCTTTGTATCCTTCATCCAGTAGTGGCTAGTGAGACATAACCTGGAGGGGCTAAGGTAAAACTACTTGCAACATGATAGTAAAGGCATTCTATTTATCACGGTTCATCTTGGAGAGGCTAGAAAGAACTACTTGCAATGTGATGGTAGAGGCGTTCTACTTATCGCTGTTCAACTTAGAGAAGTTGGGAAGAACTACTTGCAACGTGGCTGTAGATGCTGTTTAGTAGTCACAGTTCAGCTTAGAGAGGTTACGAAGAACTACTTGGTTCAGCTTGGAGAGGCTTAAAAGAACTACTCAGATTGTGATAGTAGGGGTTGTCTACTATTCACAGGTTAAAGCTTGGGAATGCTACTGTAAAGACTATCTAGTTTTCTTTCTCAGGTTGAGAAAGATGTTTAGTGGAACCTCAATATATGTTGAGTATTGGATATAGGCAGGTTTGGCTGAACTAGTATAAAAATGTGTCATATTTTCTTTTCCTTAATCTCTTTTTCTTTCTATGTTACGCTAGCTATATAACTTAATATTAACTAAAATATCATTCTAACTGCTCTGTTACTAACTCAATGCTTCAGAGATCTACTTTCTAAAATAAGTAATCATATTTCCAATGCATGTCAAGCTTAATGCTTGATAGTATTTTGTGAAATGTTTAAGATATGAAAAAGTATCAAAGCACGATTCAACCCCCTTCTCGTGCATGTGGTATAAGAGGAAGGCCTCTAAGGGGTTAAGCAATCCAACGATTGCAGAGGACAAAGACAAAGGGTCAAAATCGCACAGATTATTCACACAACAGAAGATCACTCTATTAACTAGCCATCCTTCTTTGATGAGGCTCTAGGATCTGATAAGACACTTTCACCAACATAAGGAATCCAAAAGGAGCAAGTTTGTTACCATAAAGGTCATCACATCAGAACTAGTAAAAGGCTAAAGTAATGGAAGTTGCTAATACCTTTGATAAAAATGAAGAATATGATGAAAAATATGAGATTGAAAATGGAGATGAGATCTCTTTACTTGTGAAGTAAATGTCAAAAGCCTGATGAGGCTAAGCCAAGAAAGATAGTCGCATCAATCTTAAAGGAAACAAAAGGGCAAAGAAAATCTTGAAAAAGATACCTGCTAACTGTGGTGAGAAAGACATCTTAAACTAACTTGTCCCAAGCTCAGAGTACCACAAAAATACAAAATTCAAGAAGAAGAGCATAATGCCATCTGGAGCAACGCTAAAGATGAAAAGAATGGGTCAGTAAGTCATGATAAGGTTGAAGATGCTGAAAATCTATGTTTCATAACATGAGTGTAGATTAACAGAAGTATACAAGGTAAGAATATCCAAATTCCTTGAATTATATGATGAGCTACAACACAACTTGCATACTTTCTTCTTCTAAATATCTTAAATTGAATAGCTTAAGTTTGATAAGGAATCATAAGAAAAATACAAGTTTTGTTTTCAAACTCTAGGCTTTAGAAACTGAAGTCTCAGAATTGAATCAAAAAGATATCAAAAAGTTACTTTCGAATTTGAGAGAACTTCATGGCTTCTGAAATGTGACCTAAAACAAATGGTAAAAGGTCCTAAAATCTCAAACTTGTGTTTGGAGGATAGAGGCCATTGTTTTGGAAAACAAATTTGAGAAATGAAGAGGAAATAGGAGAGAAAAAGAAATGCATCCTCATCTAAGAATTATATCATAACTTTCTTTCACACTCTATCACAAGAAGGGATACCCATCTAATAAATGATTCGTGAAGAAGAAATGTAACGCCCCGATTTTCTATTAGAGTGAAAATGACCAAAATGCCCCTGAGGTCATTTTTGGCCCGGAATTTGAGGAAAGCCGGTCCGACAGTGCTCGAAGGGCAAACTCAATGTTGGAAGGGGATTAGATGACTTGTGTACCAATCCGGGATCGAAAATCTCGTTTTTCGAGTTTTCGGGTCAAAATGACCAAAACACCCCTGCAGTGTTTTACCCGTTTGCAAGTTCCGGATGAACCCGAAACTTCTCCAGATGGTTTTAATAGGTGTTTTTATGTAGACTATGACTTTAGTTTTGGTCCCGGAGGTCCCTTGCGAAATTAGTGCAAAATTACGATTTTGCCCATAGTTTCGTGTTTTTACGCTTAATCGCGTGATTAAGCAAACCTAAGCAATATTAGACTCTAATCGAAGTTTAATTAATTTCCATAATTAATATAAGGTCAAAATAATTTATTAAAATTGATTATAACCCAAAAGTGCTTAATTACAACTTAAAATCTTATTTTAAATTCAAGACTCCTAATCATGGAATCTTGAATAGTGTTTTCTCTTTCCAATTCCTTGAATCATGGAAATTTGTCTACCTTGTTTACTCATAAAATGAATTTTTAAAATATCTAAATGTGTATGCGCACTCCTTAACCTTGTCATAAAACTCCTAAACCTCATTCTTAGTTACCTAAACTTAAGCTTAATTATTCTTAACCTTGTACCTAAGCTAACCTACACTTAAACCTATCATTAACACCCAATTACATGAGAGATTTTTCCTCTCTCCTTGCTGCCCCAATCTGGCCGAAACTCTCTCTTACCATATGGATCATATGCTCAAATTTTTACTCTCAAAGAACCATGTTTCCACCTCACCATAAACCATACTTTGTCATACAAACACCATGCTTTCATCCATGCTTCATATGACCACTTCTAGAAGACTTTTTCTCTCCTTTTTGTGGCTCAAATTCAGCCAGCCCTCTTTGCCTTCTAGAAGGGCTATTTTAAATTCAAACAAAGGGGAATTACCATACTTGAATCCATACCTTGCACCATGACTTCCATACCTCAAACCATGCTTTGAATGACCACTTTGAGGAGATATTTTTCTCCCCCAAAGGCCCCAAAATTTCGTGCACTTTCCCCCCATATTTCACCTCCACATTTCAATTTTCAACCCATAATATATATAGCAAAGTGTAAAGAAATCTCACACTTTTACCATTTGCTTTTTTGTTTGAGTTTGTGACCAAAAAAGCTCTCTTACTTTCTCTCAACCCCAAGTTCTTCTCCACCACTTAGAAACTCTTTCCACCACCACAAACCACCTCAAACCACCACACCACCACCATAGATCATCATCTAAACACCCAAGCTTCCTCTCTCAAACACAAAGCTCACATAAAACACTTTTCTTTCCTTCTCCACCCTCCTTGGCCGAATCTTGTTCTTCACTTTGGAAGGAGATTTTCTTTTCATCCTCACCCCAAAGATCAAGCCTTTGCCTCCACACTTGGTAGGGAGATGCTTTCATGTTTTGTTTTTACTCAAAAATGTGATTTTCTCAAAGTTTCTCTTGGTTTCTTTTTAAGCTTCTCTTGTTTCTTCTTTTCCTTCTATTTCGGCCTCAAGGCCTTGTTTATGACTATGATGGCTTGATGTTGAGTGTTCGTAGATGATGACCTTGTGTTCATCTCAAAGGAACCTCTAAAGCTTGAGTCTTGTTCTTTATCTAGTGAAGTTTTGGTTTTTCTTTCTTTTTCCTTTTCCCATACATTTCGACCTCCATAGCTCTTCCTCAAGGTTTTTGTTAAAATTTTTAAAGCACCTTTATTCCTATTTTATGTCATGAAAGAATGTTGTTTTGATTCTTACTCTCTTAAAGTTTTACTTTCCTTTAAAAGCTTGTTTCTTTGAGCTTGGTGATGATGTTCAAGGACCACATAGTTCCTTGAGAACTTGGTTCAAGAACTCTAAAGCTCTCTTTGTGATGAGATAAGTGTTGGGTTGAGGTTTGTAGTTCTCTTTAAAAGTCTCATATGAGCTCTAAATTAAGATAAAAGACTTGGCATTCATGTTTACTTTTATGTCATCACTAAATGCTCAAAGATTAAAGAATGAACTTGCATCTCCATATTTATGTTTATGCTTTCACTAAATCTCTAAGATAATAATGAGTTGCATAGCATATTTATTTTATGTCCTCACGTCTAAATAAAGACTAAAATAAAGTGCATTGCATATTTACTTTTATGTTACAACTTAAGAGATTTAGAGCTCATAGACTTACCCTTTATTATCTCAAACAAAGGCTTGAAATTTGTATTTCCTTAGCTTATGTTTTCGACCCCTAAGAGGTTTATTGTGTACAAGTAATGAAAACTATGTTTTACAATTTTTCTAAGCTTTTATGAGTTCAAGGAATACATAGAACTAAGTTTTATGAATTTAGGACCTCTTGAGACAAGTTTGATTTAGCCACTGCCCTTATAAATATTTTGATGATTTTAAATGTTAAAAATGTTTATAAATGAGTTTTGAAAGTTTGAAAAAGGTTCCAAGAGAAACTAGCATTTTATGTGTTCTAGAAATCAAGTTTATGCCTTGTTTGTTTGGAGATGAATTCGGTTCTGCCTTGCTATGAATGATCACTGTTATATGCTGTTTTGATGATGATAATATGAGTATATTCATGTATGTTTAATGCTAAAACCCATAAGTGAAAGATAAGAGAAGTTAGTAACTAGAAAAGAATTAATTTGAGAGTTTTAGATCCCTTAGTAATTGATTTTTCTGGATTATGTCCAGCATGGTTTAGAATTGATAATCATGGTTTTAAATTAGTTTAAATGTGTAGGAATGACTCATAATTGGTTTAGGACTTGATCTTGATGCCTTAGGAGCAAATTGAACTTAGAAAGGGTCATTGTTGTGACTCCTAGGTACCCGTAAAGTTAGAATTTTAGATTCTGCACCCTTGAGGTTTAGAGATGTTTATGATCATAGTATTGAGTGAGGAATACTTAGATATGAGCTTATAGGTACCCCAAGAGTTTAGGATATGATGATTTACAACTTAGATTGTGAATTAAGGACCTTAAAGGTCAATGCATAAGACATTAAGAGATTTTATCGCTTTTAGTTTGGTAATGCAAGTATGATATGTTGATATGCATGATGTGATGATGTATGAGGTGTGATGTGTGATACACGAGCGTTATCTATATGAGTTATGATGATGTGATCTTTTATGATGATGTTATGATGATGTAGAAATTGATTATGGATTGTGGGATTGAATGTGTAAGTACATGCATTTTGAGTTGGTGTGGCATGTTATGATGAATTGTATGGATTGTTGAGATGTTATGTCCACCATGTTTGTGAGAATTGAATGAGAAAGAGTATGTACCCCTTCTTTTGCCCTCTTAAAAATCTAGTGAAAACTAGTTAGGTTTGAGCTCATTGAGGCAATATGGGTGTTTACGGTTGGATTTGGGTGTATTTGGTTGGACCTGATAATGAGAATAATTTGGTGATGAGTATAAATATAGTTGAGCTCATTCCTAAGCGATAGGGCGTGTTTGGTTGGATTTGGTGATGAGTATAAATATCGCCGGGCACTGGTGTTTATGGTTGGATTTGGTGATGAGAAAAGAAGGTGGTCTTTGAGAGAAATAACTCAAGAGTTTAGACGTGAGAAAAGAGATGCGATGGCTCTTTTCAAGTCACATAGTCATGAGTAAAGAAAGAACTAATCCTAAGTTACCCCTTCTTTTCCCTCTTAGAAATCTAGCGATGACTAGTTAGGTTTGAGCTCGTTTGGTTGAGCTCAATCCTAGGCGATAGGGTGTATTTGGTTGGTTTCGGTGATGCGTATAAATATCGCCGGGCACTGGTGTTTATGGTCGGATTTGGTGATGAGAAAAGGAGGTGGTTCTTGAGGAGGGGAACTTAAAGGTTCAAGTATGAGAAAAAAATAGAGGAAAGTTCTGTACTGTTTATGCCACTTATCTGTTACTTGATGTCATGTTTTTATTGAATTATTTGCATAATGTATTGTCATACATTCATCCAATATTTGTGGAATTCATATCATTAAGATCCATACTAAAAAACACCTACTTCGGATAAATAAATTTGAAGAAGTTTAAAAGTTAAACCTTATGCATGACCACCTTTTTATAATTAAAACCGAAGTGGCTAGGGACGATGACAATGACACGTGTGTTAGATCCGGAAATACCTATTGAGAATCTTGATTAAGTTTCTCATCTCTCTCTCTCTTTTCCTCCGTGTCGTCTCCAGACGAAGATGATGGTGTATCTCGTGACCTCTACTAAGGCGTGGGCGTAGGGCATGCGCTACGAGTTTGATCAGTGGGATGGAACGGAAGCGCGGCGATGCCGCTTTAGATTTATATACCTATAGATGTGTATTTTCCTTTGATGTGACAATATGACTATGATAGTCGTAAATTATGTATCTATGATAATATGTTTATGTTGTGATGTAATGGACAATGTTTGTGTTTTGTGACCATGAATGATATGATATCCCTTTTCTGTATGTTAGTCTTCATTATGATATACGCGGCTCTCACTTTGATTTATATTTCCAAAAAAAAAAAATTTACCTGTATTTTCGCTAAGTATTTTCATAAAAGAATAAGACTAAGAAGTAATAACCTAATGGTTAACCTAATGTGTTCTAGAGTATTGGGTTAAAAATTAGGGTGTTACAAGAAATATGTTAGAAAAGATGGGAAACCTCTCCTTCAACAACTAATCAAGGTGGACTCAAGAAAGTTGAGTACCATAATCAAATTTTTTATTGCAGGTATATCTGAACATTTCCACTAATTAAGGTTTCTAAGAGCATAAAAAACGGTGACTATCTCAAGACACCTTCTCGGCTCGGAAGGAAAATTAGGGGCAAGATGCCTAAGATATCTTAATGGCTTAAATTCATTGATGAAAAGTATTCAAGAAAAACTTTTCCAGTTGTCACTTAGGACTGGAAGAAAGTCTTGAGAAAATAAGTCTCAAGGAAACTTCTGAAAGCAAATAGATGAAAACCAGATTTTTAAAAAATGGACTCCAGAACTCAGATACTTCAGAAAACATACTCAGAACTCCAAAGCAATCAAATAAACATCTCTGAATACATAGAAGAGCAATATGAAGTTAGAAGAGAAGCTGATGATTTTCAAGGTATAGAAACTACAAAAGTGTTTCTGATCTTAATAGTTTCTAAATATAGAGTTCTTGGAAACAGTTTAAAGGGAGTGAAAAATAGATCACCCCTAAGAAATATATCGAACTGTGCTGTCATTTCACCTTGAAATTGAATGTATTAAAGAAGCTTTGAGCAAACAAAGTTAGGGGGTGTCTTGCTAAGAGAGCTAAACCAGATAAAAAATGCAAAGTCTGAAATGCTTGACCAAAAAGAAAGTCATCATGAATACAAAATGATGTTCATAAAATAAGCCAGATAGAATCAAGAAAACAAAGGATACTGCCATCTTCCTAAGAAACTTATGCTCCTGATTGTGCAAAGAAAAGAATACCTTTGTCTTCTCTAATGCCTAAGGTGAAAATGGAGATTATTGTAGACTACTGTATCTAGATGCTGTGGATAAGGAACTAGCTAGAAGACCATTAATTGAGGTATTCCAAAATCTCTATCTTCTTTAATTAAACTAGTGATAGTAATCTTGTTTGAAAATTCCTTTCAACTCTTTAGATCCAAGCCGCTTAATGAAAAATCTTGTTTAAAATTGTATTCAAAAAAGGATCTTTTATGTCAAATGCTTGTGAATACTGAAGATAAAAATATCAGATACAGTATCAAGACTTTTTGCTAAAAATAGTTTTTGTTGTTGCATTATATATAAAACCTGCATAAGCATTCATGCACAACATCTCTGGGTATTCTCCTCTCCACTACTCTAATCTGAAGACCATGCAGAGACATTAGTTTGTAAGACCAACTCACCTTTTGGAATTCAAAAGATCTAATTATAAGCTCAAAAAGTAGAAGAAATGATAAGAAAGTAGAAGAAAAGGTTTAGAAATATGGAAATATTTCGTCTCATGAAACTCAAAATGTAAAGATGACTCTTCAATTGAAATATCGAACACTTAAAGGGGTCAAAAAATGAGAAATGGAGCTAAGAAAGTAAGGCCTTCAAAAAGTGATCTAAAGAGACAAAAATCACTCTTTCTGAAGAAAAATAAAAGGACGGGATAGTTCCCATGAGTCTTTTTGTTTATCTCTCTCACGTCATTTCACTTTCAGTTAGCTACATCCCATTACTTAAATAACCACCCACTCCTCACATGTCATGTATCTACCTTCACCTTACTCAACACACTTCCTCAAGCATATCGTCTTATCATTCCATAAACCAAAAATGCTCTCCATCCTCCTCAAGCTTTCACCATCAAATCCTTTCAAGCTTCAACCTTTTCTTCTTTCTATCACATGTATACAACCCTGAAAATGGTTGAAAGAAAACATTGTTCTAGTCGCATTACCAATATGGGACCACTTCCCATATTTAATGAATAACATCGCCAGCAACACTATGTTGAAAGCTTCTCTCAGCGACCTGTATCGCCTGGGAAGACATTATGACAAGAATTGATAGCTCAAGTCCTCATCCGATTGGAAGTCATCTTATTTAAGGGGTGAGAAGGATTTGTAAATCTATCCGACTGGGTATTCAAAGGGATGGTGACTGCTTTATACTCTCGACTAGTGCAAGTGTCCGATTCCATGCTAACCTCCTATATTAGAGGCACCAACTTAGAGCTTAGTGTGGCTAATCCTTCCAACATTGTACATGCTCCTGATGAGGACTTAGACGCTCGTCTGAGAAGAACTAGTTCATGATTCTTGGTGTCCTAAGCAGATGACGTCTCAAGATGTGTCACGGACTCTCCCAAACACCATCCCGACGAGATAACCATTGAAATACTGAATTCGAAGGCTCACCAAGTCTACACACTTATCCAATTCTCCCTCCTACTAAGACTAGGAAGCATGCACCTACTAGTAGAAATAGACTGCATGTTACTGTATTTTCTACTAGCAAAGAGAAAAGTCAACTTGTGCAAAACTAATTTTTGATTACATGCTAAACGCCATCTCGCCAGAGAAGAGAAGAAACACCTTTGTTCCCTACGAGATCCTACTAACAAAGGTCTTTGAATATCTAAACCATCCTCTGGTGAACGAGTGGTATGAATACATGGAAGGAACTATATACACCTAAGCTCGTTTTGAACCCTAAGAACACCTACTGGTGCTACCATATCTGGAACTACAAGACAAAGTCTAAGGATAAGAGATACAACTATTGAAAAGGTAACTACGAAAAATAAGGAAAAGAAAGAAAAAGAAGAACCATTGTGCTTGAAGGCAGCTTCGATGAGAGTAAAAGGCCTAAAGTTGTCATTAGATATGGGTCTCACCTTGTAGATCATGTATGGCCTCAAATTCTAAGGAAGAAACAAACTCAAAATCTTCCACCTCTAGATCTGTTTCTACAAAGATGTCTTTAAGAAATGAGCCAACAAATGACAAACCTGAGTCAAGCTCACATCAAGCCAAAACGTCACTTCCAACTTTGGCTGTGCCTAATCTTGCTATCACTCTAGACTTGATCACTCACAGAGTCAACAGTAATCAGCAACACAGTAGAGGCACATCCATGAATGGTTGGATCAATTAGAGGCTTAATCACGATGACACGAGGCTTTTTTTATGAAGATTCTCCAAGACATAAGGCGTCGAGGCTTATAATGTTGTTCTCAACTCCCTGCACACCTCCTTTTTAATGATTCCAAAAAAGGATAAAGAAAATGAAGAAAATATTGTGTTATGGAACTCAAATGAAGTCAACTCTGGGGGAGTCAAGCTATGCAATTCAGGGGGAGCTTATGCTGAGGGGGAGCTCAAAGATAATCTTTTTTTTTAAGCATGTATATTTTACTTTTCTGTAATGACTTATCATGTTTTTATGCTTTGATGATTTGGTTATAACTATTCAAAATTCATGTTTATGCTTTCTACTTTAAGTCTTAATATGCTCTGATACATATATGTTTCTTTTAAGCACTGATACACATATATGTTTTTAAGCTCTTATACATATTGATGCCTACTTATCATGCTTAGCTAATCATGTATCATGCTTAGCTAATCATGTATCATGCTTGTTGATGTATGCTTCTGATCTCTTAAGCACTTGTTCTGAATTGCTTACTCATTGAAATGGTAGAGTAACTGGCTCGCATCTGTATATGTGATGTATCTTATAAAGCATAAATATCTCTATTGTTGCTTTGATACTCATATATTTCTGATGTGCTTCGATATGTATGATATGCTTAAAATGCCTATATTTATAAAACACATTCTCTCTGACACACATATGAGATGTTTTCAAAGGCTTTGTTTAACTTGATCAAATATAGTTGTGAATAGTTTTTGATGACCTTCAGAGACCTGTTTCTATATGCTTTCAATACAACTAAGATAAGTTTGTAAGCCTTAGAACCCTCTCTAGTGTGCTATGCCTATATGACGTAAAATGTGTTATATTCTGATTCATATATGTATCAATGAACGAGATTACATATATAGCATAAACATATGATTGTTTTAAGAAAAAATTTTAAAAGTATTTCATGCTCTGATACTTATGTGAAAAGTTTCTTGGCCCATGACATAAAAGGCTTGTTCCTTTTTGCATGCTCTAATTCATTCGGGACTGATCCCTATTTGAGCATCAGAAACCTCGTATAGAAATATGATAATAAAATATAAAAGGTTTCTTTGAACATCAGAAACTATATTTGTGTCATGTGTGTTTTCTTATGACATGCTCTGATTGGTTTATCGTATATACATTTTTGGGCATCAATTTCAAAAAGGACTTTGGAAAAGAATGCGCTGAATAAGAATTTTAATCAAGAAGAAATATCACAAGTATTGCTTGTTTTTCATTCAAGCATATTAAATTTTAGAAAGTCTCTTTATAATAAAAAAAAGTCAGGCTATTGGTGTAAAAGAGCTTAAATGATGACTTCTGCATTATTTTCTCTATGATACATTTCTGAAAGAACCCTGATTTAATTCAGAAAGTTTCATCATAACCCAAACAACTTTTATTAGAGTTACTTAAGGCTTTAAAATGTTTTCTGAACATATCTAATCACACCTTAAGGAAAGGACTTCTTGAAATTTAAAGTCGGTGATGTTTTGAAAGAACATGTGCATATCAAGATATATTATGTTTCTTTCATCATCTTTTCAAAAGATTTTCTTTAAATTAGTTTATCATCATCAAAAAGGGGGAGATTGTAAGCTCCAGAACCCTTCAGAAAGCATTAAAGCTATATGTTTTAAATAACAACAAAATCAATTTAAAGAAAATACTTTAAAAAACGACTAATGTCTGCCTTGAATTTCTTGATAAAGCATAACAAGTATTTTCGAATTGCATAAAACGGACTTAAACGAGAATAATTTCACTTTACATATGCAAATATGATTTATCTCATGTTAAGAGATTAATCTTAATAAAAATGAACATTATATCATGAAAAGTACATTTACATGCATTAAGGAATGAATCAAATCAAATCAAGGACAAAAAACTAAGGCACAGATCTTTAGAAAGTATCACGAGCCATCAGAAAGTGCGCTGAAAATGAAGAGATCATAGAAAATCTGAAAGTAAAGTGTTATACAGTCTTCAATTATCATGATCGCAATTATTTCATCATCATAAAGCCCATATTGAAGATCAGAAGACCTAAAAAATCTTCAAGGAACTAATAGCACACGTCAGAAAGCTCACTTCATTGTGGAGCGTTGAACACTACAGGAAAAAAGAGGGAAATTTGAATTTCAAATTTGAAATATGGAGTCAAACCTAGTTTCAAAAATGGTATGTCATCTCTTATGCCCATTTGGTCAACCATCCTAAGCTTCTAGAAGGAGGAGTTCAAAAACCATGATAAGAAAGTGAAGAATTAGTTTCTAAAGGAATATCAGAAACCTCAACTATACAACGGTTTCTACAATCGAAGTGATAGAATGTCAACCCACTCTTCTAGATTGTTTTTCCAAGGCACAAATGGATGATCTACACGTGTCACTTGGAGAACCGATCAAAGGCAATGGTCATAAAGGAAGACCTTTAGAAATAGAAATGTTGTTCTCAAAAACTAATGAGAGGATTGAAGACATAAGAGTGGAAACTCTGCAAAAATCCCTCCACACTTCCTATGAGGTTCATCATATCATGTAATCAGTTTCCTTCAAATGTAAAAATCTTCTTTCTAGTTCCTAAATGTTTTGTATACTTTTCCCTAAAAGAGATGTTAGAAAGGAGTCGCTCAAGTTATCCTAGATATATTTATTGTATATTTGTAAGGAAACTTGAATGCAGGTTAATTTGAGTAGCAACCCAAACACAAAACCTTTGTATCCTTGATCCAATAGTGGTCAGTGAGACATGGCTAGAAAGGTTAAGGTAAAACCACTTGCAATGTGATAGTAGAGGCGTTTTATTTATCAAGGGTTAATTTGGAGAGGCTGGAAAGAACTACTTACAACGTGATGGTAGAGGCATTCTACTTATTACGGTTCAGCTTAGAGAGGCTGTGAAGAACTACTTGCAACGTGATGGTAGAGGTGTAACGCCCTGATTTTCTATGAGAGTGAAAATGACCAAAATGCCCCTGAGGTCATTTTCGGCCCGGAATTCAAGGAAAGCCGATCCGGCAGTACTCGAAGGGCAAACTCAATGTTGAAAGGGGATTAGATGACTTGTGTACCTTCCCGGGCTCGAAAATCTCGTTTTTCGAGTTTTCGGGTCAAAATGACCAAAATGCCCCTGCGATGTTTTACTCGTTTGCAAGTGTTGGATAAACCCGAAACTTCTCCAGATGGTTTTAAAAGGTGTTTTTATGTAAACTATGACTTTAGTTTTGGCCCCGGAGGTCCTGGGCGAAATTAGTGCGAAATTATGATTTTGCCCATAGTTTCGTGTTTTTATGCTTAATCACGTGATTAAGAAAACCTAAGCAATATTAGGCTCTAATCGAAGGTTAATTAATTTCCATAATTAATCTTGAGTCAAAATAATTTATTAAAGTTGATTAGAACCTAAAAGTGCTTAATTGCAACTTAGAATCATATTTTAATTTCAAGACTCCTATTCATGGAATCTTGAATAGTATTTTCTCTTTCCAATTCCTTAAATCATGGAATTGTGTTACACATTGTTTATTCACAAATGAGTTTTTAATTCTCTAATGATGTATGAGCACTCCTAATCTTGTCATAAAATCCTTAAATCACATACTTAGTTACCTAAACTTAAGTTTAATTATTCCTAACCTTGTACCTAAGCTAATACACATCTAAACCTACCATTAACACCCAATTAGATGATCAAACCTCACCTCCCCCTTGCTGTACCAGGTCTGGCCGAGACTTCCATGCCCCCATTTGTATCACATGTTCAATTTTTCAACACTCGAAGGCCATACCTCAAGTCACTTATACCATACCTTGTCATAACTTTCAATCAAGCTTGATTTTCCAAGTAAATAACTAATTAAAATAACCCATTTCCCTCATTTATTTGTGGCTGGAAAAGTTCCAGCCATGCATTGTTTCTAGAAGCCTAATTTCCTTCAAAAATTGATAGGAAATTCACTCAAATCACCATACTTGAAGCCATGCCTCTCATACTTTCAAACCATGCTTTGTATGACAACATTAGAAGATATTTTCTATTCCTCCCAAGGCCAAGAAAGCTTCGGCCAGACCTCTCCCCTTTACAGCCCCTATATGTTGTTTTCTCTATAAATACCTTGCTCACTTGAGCTTGCAAACACTTTAGCTCATTTGTATACTTTTAGTTTTCTAAGCTTTCTTTGTATTCTCTCTTTTTCTCTCTAAGTTTCAAGAGAGTTTCCTCTTGTTCTTCATCTCCATCTTCATCCTCTCTTCATCTCATAATCATCTTTTAACCTTGAAACACCACCCCACCACCTTAGATCATCATACAAACACCCAAACTTCCATTCTCAAACACAACCTCACCTCAAACACAACTCCAACCTTCTTGTTTCCCCTTGGCTGAATCATTTTCCACCTCAAGGAGGAGCTCGTCATCTTGTTTTCCTTTTTAAAGTTCAAGCTTTGTGTCTTCACTCTAGGAAGGAGTGTTTTCTAAACTTTGTTTTCTTTAAAATGAGTTTTTTCTAGCTTTCTCTTGGATTTTCTTTTTGGAACTTCCTTTGTTGTTCTTTCTTGAGATTTCGGCCATGAGGCCTTGATGAGCACATGATAGCTCAATGATGAGGACTCCTAGATGATGACTATGTGTTCATCTCAAAGGAACCTCTAGAGCTTGAGGTTTTACTTTGCTTAAGTTTCAACTTCATTTTCTAACTCAAACATGATTTTTACTCAAGAATACCTTTTCTTTTCTTGCTATTTTGGAGTTCGGGTTCTTTGTTTCCTTTTCTTTAACATTTCAATTTTCCATTTCCTTTTTGATCTTTGAGGTTTTGTTTGTTTAGAAAGTTTGTTTTCTTTGAGCTTGATGATGATGTTCAAGAACCTCATAGTTCCTTTAAGAACTTGGTTCAAGAACTCTAGAGCTCTCTTTGTAATGAGATATATGTTGGGTTGCTATTTTGTTAAAGTCTTGGATGAGCTCTAGCTAACCATAAAATGAACCTTGCATCATGTTTATTTTATGCTTTGCACATCATGTTTACCTCCTTGTTATCACTAAGTACCAAAATAATGAATGAACTTGCATTATCATATTTATATTTTAAGCTATGCATTATCATGTTTATATTTCAAGTTCTCAGTAAATATCAAAGATAATAATAGGTTGCACCTCATATTTATTTTATGCTATCACTTTACTTTCTAATGAAACCTAAAATGAGTGCATGAGCATGTTTATTTTTATGTCATCACTTAAATGAACCTAGAGCTCAAAGATTTGCCCATTGTTGTCTCAAACAAAGGTCTAAAAATATTTATTTTCTTTGGTTCATATTTCGGCCCTAAGAGGTTTTGATGCTTCTAAGTATTGAAAACTATGTTTTATAAATTTTCTAAGCTTTTATGAGTACAAGGAATATGTAGAACTAAGTTTTATGAATTTAGGACCTCTTGAGACAAAGTTGATTTATTCACTGCCCTCTTAAATATTTTCATGATTTTAGATGTTAAAAATGTTTATAAATGAGTTTAGAGAGTTTTAAAAAGGTTCCAAGAGAAACTAGTATTTTATGTGCTTTAGAAATTGTGTTTTATGCCTTTATGGAGAATGGTTGTTTCGGTTCTGCCTTGCTATTATTTTCCACTGTATGAACTGTTTTAATGGTGATAATATGCCTATGTTTAAGTATAATTAATGGTAAATCTCATATGTGAAAGATAAGAGAAGTTAGAAACTAGAAAAGAATTAATTTGAGAGTTCTAGATCCTTTAATGTTTGAATTTTCTGGATTCTGTCCAGCAAGGCTTAGTAATGCTAATCATGGATTTAAATTAGTTTAAATGTGTATGAATGACTCATAAATGGTTTAGGACTTGATCTTGAAGCCTTAGGAGCAAACCGGACTTAGAAAGGTGAAACGCCCCGATTTTCTACTAGAGTGAAAATGACCGAAATGCCCCTGAGGTCATTTTCGGCCCAGAATTCGAGGAAAGCCGATCTGGCAGTACTCAAAGGGCAAACTCAATGTTGGAAGGGGATTAGATGACCTGTGTACCTTTCCGGAATCGAAAATCTCATTTTTCGAGTTTTCGGGTCAAAATGACCAAAAAGCCCCTGCGGTGTTTTACCTATTTGCAAGTGCCGGATGAACCCGAAACTTCTCTAGATGGTTTTAAAAGGCATTTTTATGTATTCTACGAGCTCAGTTTTAATTATGGAGGTCCCGGGCAAAATTAGTGTAAAATTATGATTTTGCCCCTAGTTTCGTGTTTTTACGCTTAATCGCGTGATTAAGCAAACCTAAGCAATATTAGGCTCTAATCGAAGATTAATTAATTTCCATAATTAATCTTGAGTCAAAATAATTTATTAAAGTTGATTAGAACCTAAAAGTGCTTAATTACAACTTAAAATCTTATTTTAAATTCAAGATTTCTAGTCATGGAATCTTGAATAGTGTTTTCTCTCTCCAATTCCTTAAATTATGGAATTTTGTCTACATTGTTTTATTCATAAAATGAATTTAAAATCTCCTAAATATGTATGAGTACTCCTTAATCATGTCATAAAGGTTCCTAATCACATTCTTAGTCACCTAAACTTATGCTTAATGACTCCTAACCTTACACCTAAGCTAATACACCCCTAAACACATCACTAACACACTATTACATGACCAAAACTCCCTCCTCCCTTGCTGCATCAGACACACACGAAATTCATCATCCATTTTATCACAATTTAATTTTATTTCACACTCCAAAGACTATGGTTGAAGCCATGTCATCAAAGTGCAATTCTCTCACCTCATGTTCCATGAGGATTCATTCTCCTCCACTCATTCACTCTTATTCTTCTCTATAAATACCATGCCTAGATGAACCTTTGCTACACTTTGTTCATTTGCTAAGTTTAGTTTTTTAGTTTTTCTCTAAGTTCTTCCTTTTTCTCTCAAATCTCAAGAGCATTCTTCTTCTTCATCTTCTTCTTTTTCCCTTTGAAACATCATCACACAACCTTGAAACACCACCCCACCACCTTGGATCATCATACAAACACCTAAACTTCCATTCTCAAACACAAGCTCACCAAGAACACATTTCCTTCCTTTTTCTTTCATCAAGGCCGAATCATCATCACCATCCTAGGAGGTGTTGCTCGTATCATTTTCATCTTCAAGTCCAAGCTTTTTGTCTTCACTCTAGGTAGGAGTGTTTTCTAAACTTTGTCTTCTTGAAAATGAGTTCTTTCTAGCTTTCTCTTGGGTTTTCTTTTTGAAACTTTCTTTGGTTTCCCTTTCTTGTATTTTTGGCCTCTTGGCCTTGATGAGTACATGATAGCTCAATGATGAGGACTCCTAGATAATGACTATGTGTTCATCTCAAAGGAAACTCTAGAGCTTGAGGTTTTATTTTCTTTGAGTTCCAACTTTATTTTCTAACTCAAAAATGATTTTTACTCAAGAATACCTTTACTTTTCTTGCTATTATGATTTCGGTTTCTTTGTTCCTTTCTTTAACATTTCGGTTACCATTTTCCTTTTTGATCTTTGAAGTTTTATTTGTTCAAAAAGTTTTGCTTTCTTTGAGATTGATGATGATGTTCAAGAACCTCATAATTCCTTTGAGAACTTGGTTCAAGAACTCTAAAGCTCTCTTTGTAATGAGATATGTGTTGGGTTATTATGTTGTTAAAGTCTTGGATGAGCTTTAGATCACCTTAAAATGAACCTTGCATCATGTTTATTTTATACTTTGCACATCATGTTTACTTTCTTTGCTATCACTAAGTACCAAGGTAATAAAGGAACTTGCATTATCATGTTTATATTTCAAGTTCTCACCTAAATATCAAAGATAATAATATAATGCATACCATATTTATTTTATGCTTTGCATATTATGTTTACTTTCTTTGTTATCACTAAGTACCAAGGTAATAAAGGAGCTTGCATTATCATGTTTATATTTCAAGCTATGCATTATCATGTTTATGTTTCAAGTTCTCACCTAAATATCAAAGATAATAATATAATGCATCACATATTTATTTTATGCTCTCACTTTACTTTCTAGTAAAAACTAAAACAAGTGCATGAGCATGTTTATTTTTATGTCATCACTTTAATGAACCTAGAGCTCAAAGACTTGCCCATTGTTGTCTCAACAAAGGTCTAAAAATATTTATTGCTTTTGGTCCCTATTTCGGCCCTAAGAGGCTTTGGTGTTTCCAAGTATTGAAAACTATGTTTTATAATTTTTCTAAGCTTATGTAAGTATAAGAAATATGTAGAACTAAGTTTTATGAATTTAGGACCTCTTGAGATAAAAATGATTTAGCTATTACCTTCTTAAGTATTTTTATGATTTTAGGTGATAAAAGTGTCCATAAATGAGTTTTGAAAGTTGAAAAAGGTTCCAAGAGAAACTAGTATTGTATGTGCTTTAGAAATTGTGTTTCATGTCTTTTATGGAGATGTTTGTTTCGGTTCTGCCTTGCTATGTTTGGCCACTGTATGAGCTGTGTTAATAATGATAAGATGCTTATGTTTGAGTAAAAATAATGTTAAGACTCATATGTGAAAGATAGGATAAGTTAGGAACTAGAAAAGAATTAATTTGAGAGTTTTAGATCCCTTAATGATGGAATTTTCTGGATTCTGTCCAGCAAGGTTTAGAAATGATAATCATGGTTCTAAATTAGTTTAAATGTGTAGGAATGACTCATAATTGGTTTAGGGCTTAATCTTGATGCTTTAGGAACAAACTGGACTTAGAAAGAGTCATTGTTGTGACTCCTAGGTACCCGTAAAGTTGGGATTTTAAATTCTGCATCCTTGAGGTCTAGAGATGTTCTTGACCATAGTGTGAGGTGAGAAATACTTAGTTATAACCTCATAGGTTCCCAAGAGACTAGGTTTTGATGATTTATAACTTAGATTGTGAGTTAAGGACCTTAAGGGTCGATGCATAAGATATTAAGAAGTCTTGAGTTTTTATGATGCTTAATTTTATGCAAGTATGATATATGATACATGAGCTTTATCTATGTGAGTATGATGTGTTTAAAATATATACTATGATGAGTTTGGAATATATGCTATAATCTATGTAAGAATGATGAGTTTGAAATATATGTTATGATGTTTATCTATGTGAGAATGATGTATTAGAAGAATATGCTTGATGATGCATGAACCCTAAAATGTTTTATTAATGATACGTGAGGAAATGATTATTGAGATGTTAAGTTGTGTGATTAGCTTGTGGCATGAATTTTGGTTTGAAGGAAATTCAGTTTAATAGCCGTTATCAGCCGAATTTCTATCAAACCTAAAAGAGTTGAAAAATGTTTTAAAGTACCATATGAGTTGAAAACCCTGGGTGACACTGGTTGGCCGAGCACCCCAGGATATTTTTATGTGACAAGCATTGAGACGCACTTCTCACGCTACGGTGAGGAGGAGGCAAATCCGTGAGGGTATGTGCAGATGCAGCCTTACCAAAGCGGACAATTATTTGTGCACTATAGGCCAAGAGAACGTTTCAAAGAATGAAATATGTTTATGTTACCCTCATTTTACCCCATATTAAATCTAGTGACGACTAGTTAGGATTGAGCTCATTCCTAGGCGATTAGGTGAGACGGAGATAGGAGGTTATGATAAAAATCGCCGGCGTGGTGTATCGAATGGAAATAGGTGGATATGTTTTAAGAGGGTGGTTTTTGAGAAAAAGAACAAAAGAGATATGATGCTTTTAAGTCACATAAGTATGAGAAAAGTAAGAGTTGTAATATGCCCTTATGTCACTTGCATGAATCTAGATTGTTGTGATTTGTTGATTTCTGTGCTCAAGTATTGCCATACATTCATGCTTAAACATGTTGCATTCATGACATCAAGATGCATACTAAAAGAAATGGACCTTGGATAAATAGTTTCATAAACCCTAATAATGAATCTCATATGCATGAACACCTTTTATAAATAAACCCAAGGTTCCTGAGGATGTGAACAATGTAACCCTAGAATAGGAGATTCCTACTGAGATTCTTTAGTAAGATTCTCACTCTTTTCTCTTCTTTTTCTCGCTTAGTCACATCTTCGTGAGACTGATGGCGACATTCGTGGTCTTCATTGTCACATCCGTCCGAGAGGCGCCCCTAACGAGGAGCTCACGCTCAGTCTACACGTATGCCCACTCCTGCCACCTTGCGTTCTTGGATCAGTTACACTCCATTTCCCCGGGTTCTAGTAGCAGATGTTTTAGGGGAGGCTTAGTGCACACACTCACATGTAGACTGGATAAACCTGCTTTTGTTTTGAGGTTATTCACTATAGGTGCACTCGGGTAGTGATGGTTTACTTTATGTTACTTTACGTTTCTCTGTTTCTATTGTACTTCCTTTCTGCTGTATTACAAGCTCTACCCGTCCCAATGAGGGTATGACTACTTATGTATTCTAAGTTATGTTATTAATGAAACGTTTCTCTTGTTGTGATGATTTATGCTCAGCTGTTATATGTTTTCATTTCTGTGTTTCTCTATGAGTGTTAAGCGTGCTTTATATTCCTATTATTCGATTAGACTAAGAACGTGGCTCTCACTTTGTTGTGTGTTTTAAAAAAAAAAAAAAATTTACTCATAATTTTCCTTTAGTATTTTAAGAAAAGGATGAGACTATGAAGTAATAGCCTAATGTTTAACCTAATGTGTTCTAGAAAGTTAGGTTAAAAATTAGGGTGTTACAAAAGGGTCATTGTTGTGACTCCTAGGTACCCGTAAAGTTACGATTATGAATTCTGCATCCTTGAGGTTTAGAGATGTTCTTGACCATAGTGTTAGGTGAGAAAGACTTAGTTATAACCTTATAAGTTCCTGAGAGATTAGGTTTGATGATTAATAACTTAGAATGTGAGTTGAGGACCTTAAGGGTCAATGCATAAGACACTAAAAAGTTGTTAATGCTATGATGTGTTGTATGATGCAATGATATGATAAGATGTGCTTGATGCATGAGAAAATGATTGATGAAATGTTAAAGTTTATCATAGCATGAGGTTTCATGAGAACATGATGTGTGGATTAGCTTGTGGTAGTTTGAAGGAAATTCGGTTTAACAGCTGTTATGCTGCCGAATTTCCGTCAAACCTTAAAGGGTTGAAAGAAATGTTTATGAGTACCATATGAGTTGAAAACCCTGGGTGACACCGGTTCGGCCGAGCACCCCCAGGGGAGACAAATCCGTGAGGGTATGAGTATATGTAGCCTACCAAATTGGACAAATTGCTGTGGCTTAATGCCAGCAAAGCGTTTCAAATAGGGTAATCCCAGAGAGAGATGATCCTTGCCCCCTACCCGTACTTGCTAGTCGGGATTATTATTTATGTTTCGCTTATTCAAGATAATAAGCAAGAGCTAGTGACGACTAGCTGAGGTATAAGCTCATAACCTAGTTATTTTTAGGGTGGCTTATATGCTAAAATACCATGATTGATGTCACGAAGTTGAGGAATGATTCACTTGAAAGTTATATGCCCTTATGCCACATGATTTATGTTTATGAGCTTTGATGTGTTGTTTTATATGCCCAAGTATTGACATGCATCCATGATATAATATGTTGCACTCATAACATCAAGATGTATGCTAAAAGGAATGGACCTTGGATAATTAGTTTGAGAAACCCTAAATTGAACCTTATATGCATGATCACTATTTTATAATTAAACTCAAGGTTCCTGAGGATGTGTACGATGTAACCCTAGGATAGGAGACTCCTACTGAGATTCTTTAGCAAGAATTCTCACTCCTCTCTCTTCTTTATTCCGTCACATCTTCAGAGACTGATGGCGACGTTCGTGCTTTTCATTGACACGCCTGTTTGGGAGGTGCACTACGACCCGAACCACCATTCGTATCATTTCGAGGGTCGTTGTGTAACGCCCGGGGACGAGGATGAGGAGTGATCGCCGGTGCAAAAGAGGGCACGGACAAGGAGCTGCTCCTCGCAAGGTCCTCTAAGCGGAGGGGTACATGAATGAACCGATTACACACCCGAATGAGAGGGATCCTAAGACTGTATAGGTATGGGACTATACAGTTGAAGAGGGCTTATATGAATTGATTTGTACTACCTATACCAACAAGATGCATCTTCTTTTCGGTAGCCTAAACTGAAAGAACTCCATAGTTAAGCGTGTTTGACCTGGGGTAATTTTGGGATGGGTGACCTCCTGGGAAGTTTTCCTAGGAAGCGTGCGAGTGAGGACAAAGCATGCTGAAAAGACCCGTGTTGGTTTGTGGGGACAGTCGTCAATGCAAAAAAGCAGCAGGGGATGTTACAAATGGTATCAGAGCTGCACCTCTATCAGTACGGTGTGGTTCGGGGACGAACCAGGCGGAAGCTGGTGGGCATGTAATGCCCGGGGACGAGGATGAGAAGTGATCACCGGTGCAAAAGAGGGCACGGACAAGGAGCGGCTCCTCGCAAGGTCCTCTAAGCGGAGGGGTACATGAATGAACCGATTACACACCCGAATGAGAGGGATCCTGAGACTGTATAGGTATGGGACTATACAGTTGAGGAGGGCTTATATGAATTGATTTGTACTACCTATACCAACAAGATGCATCTTCTTTTCGGTAGCCTAAACTGAAAGAACTCCATAGTTAAGTGTGCTTGACCTGGGGTAATTTTGGGATGGGTGACCTCCTGGAAAGTTTTCCTAGGAAGCGTGCGAGTGAGGACAAAGCATGCTGAAAAGACCCGTGTTGGTTTGTGGGGACAGTCGTCAATGCATAAAGCAGCAGGGGATGTTACACGTTGTGCCGTCCGCATTTTTGTGTACATGGGACGACCTTTCACTTACCCGGTTTCGAGCTATCAGTTCACTCCTACTGCACCTTTTGGTGGTGATGACATGATCTTTGAGCGCACTCGCCCGCGTGACGAGTAGCTACGTCGTGCCCGAACCTCTGCCTCGGCTGTCCGTGACTACCCGGAGTACGTGCCTCGCTCGAGGAGGTCCGAGACTGATCCATCCGAGGATTCACCGATGCATGTCCTTTCAGAGGGCTCCGCTCCCTTTTCCCAGTTCCGGCGCGAGGGGAGTGAAGAGACCGTGAGGCAGCCACGCTTGGCGAGGAGCTCACGTTCAGCCGCCACGAGTTCCCTTCACACTCTATTGGCCCACACAGGAGGAGATAGAGCGGTTCCCCGGTTACCTGCCTCTATCACCCGAGGATCCCCGTCGTCACTAGTTTCCGATGGAGAGCTTTGTGAGTACCCGAGCTTTTATGGAGATCTTCCCTTCGGTAGTACCTTTTGGGAGGGGTTGTAGTTTGTACTCGTAGTCTTGTAGGAAGGTAGCGTTTTGGGTTTTTCTATCTTCATGTTGAACCATGTACTTTACATTTCCTTGTATTTTGTTTCCGTTATATTACAAGCTCTGCCCGTCTCCATGAGGGTATGACTACTTATGTACCTTAATTATGATATTAATGAAGTGTTTCCTTTGCTATCATGATTGTTGTTCTTCGGTTATATGCTCTACTTTATTTTTTCTGATAATTATTACGCGTGCTTTATGTTTCTGTCGTTCGACTAGTTAAGTTCGTGGCTCTCACTTTGTTTATGTTTTCAAAAAGAAAAATTTACCCATAATTTTCGCTAAGTATTTTATTAAAAAGTTGAAACTAAGAAGTAATAACCTAATGATTAGCCTAATATGTTCTAGAGTATTGGGTTAAAAATTAGGGTGTTACAAGAGGCATTCTACTTATCACGGTTCAGCTTGAAGATACTAGAAAGAACTACTTACAACGTGGCTATAAGGGTTTTCTACTAGTCACAATTCAACTTGGAGAGGTTGGGAAGAACTACTCGGTTCAGCTTGGAGAGGCTAGAAAGAACTACTTAGATTGTGACAGTAGGGGTTATCTACTGTTCATAGGTTAAAGCTTGGGAAGGCTACAGTAAAGACTATCTAGTTTTCTTTGTTAGGTTTAGAAAGATGTTTAGTGGAACCTCAACATGTATCAAGTACTGGATATAGGCAAGTTTGGCTGAATCAATATAAAAATATTTGTATCATATTTTCTTCTCCCTGATCACTTTTTTTTCTGTGTTACGCTGTATAACTTCATATTTGCTGAAATATCATTTTAGTTGTTCTGTTACTAATTCAATGCTTTAGAGATCTACTCTCTGAAACAACTAATTGTATTTTTGCTACACTTCAAGCTTAATGCTTGATAGTATTTTGTGAAATATTTTAAATATGAAAAAGTAGCAAAGTATAATTCAACCCCCCTCTTCTTATGCATGTTTATACCTACATGTCTCATAGGGATCCAATGTCATCAACAAACATATTAGTTCTTGATGGCATACTACTGTCTTCCACGACCATATTCTTATTCCTCATTCTCTCTCAACGACATGTCTTTCATTGCCTACACATAATAAATTAAAACATTATCACCAGATAATTTCAAATTAACAAAGAACTTAAGTCAATATTTTATAAACATTTATTTACTTGGGACAAAGTGCTCAGCAAACTGTCTGAACAAGCAACCTCGGTTATCCATTCCATTTAACACTTACTCGCCAAAACCTTCACATATGAAATAAACAATTAACACATAATTACTTAGTCATATATTACAAAGTATTTAAGTAGATACTATCAAGCGTATGACAAGACCACAGAGATAATTCACAAATAGGTAAATAAGAAGCAGTACCTTTCAGGTTTCTTGAAACAACACTTAACCCCAATCTCTATGTAAAATAACCAATGCTCTGAAAATCGGACCCGATCGGCCGATCGGACCGATTGAACCGGGAACCGACCTGTTGTCCGGTCCGGGTTAGCCCACAAAACCAGTGGAAATCGGACCAGCCAAGCACTGCTTTGAACCGGTTGGGAACCGGGAAAATCGGGCAAACTAGCCCGGCTGGTCAAACCAATTTTGTTTTTTTTTTAAAAAAAAAGAGGTTCAAAATGGCATTTTTTTTTGGGTTTTTTTTTAAAAAAAAAGCTTAAAATCTCTTTTTTTTTCCTAATTTTTTTTCCTTTTCTAGTATGAGAATTAGTAACTTGAGAGATTTAATCCATATAGATAATGTTTATTTTGATTAATAGATTAATTATGTTATATTCTATAAGTTTTGTTGATACCTAAATTAATTTTTAGTTATTTATGACATATATTTTATTTTATATTTTTATATATTTATATAAATACAGGTTTTATTATATACCGGTTATATTTCGGTTGAACCCTCGGTTGAACCGATTGAACCTCTGAACCCTTGCCTTGACCGGTTCGATGTCCGGTCTAGTTTTCAGAACCTTGAAAATAACACTCCACCCCAATTTGAAACCACATGAAAATTTATGTACGACTATTTCATTAATTTCAATAGAATATTCCCACTTATTTTAATTTACAACTACAGGTTGAAGAAATAAACTATCCATGGGTCAGCGTCATCTCCTCCAAAGCCTTTTGCCCCTTCTCACATCCACAATCACTTATGGCCATCAACACTGCCTCCGAGTTTTACAACACCATCCCATTACAATCGTCAACAGCTATATTGTCTACAAATTGCAAAAACTTACAACATCTATGAACACCCAAATATAACTTGGAGTAGAGGACAACAATATCAGCAAAGGGATGTAATAACCATGTGGTAAGCCATTGTCTTGGGTCCTTTTTGTTTTTGTTAGATTGTCTTGGGTTCTTTTGTACCCCTCAAAAGACAGGAAACAAAAACAACAAAGGAGACAAAAAAAAAAAACAGAAGGCCCAAATAAATGAAAGACCACTCAATCAATCAACAGAGACCAACAAATAAAAGAAAGAGCAGTGCATATCACAAAAAGTCATCTTCCTTGCAAAGGAGGCCACCTAAAGCATGGAATCTTCTATCTAAACAGGTAAATGAATTGCCACAATCACAATTCCTCCTTCCCCCTCCTATGTTTTGGAATAATGCACCCAAGTAACAGCCCTTTATCATTGGCATGGCCACTGCCACCTTCAGGTCATCACCTCGCAGTCGCTAACTCACTCATCCTTCATCATATCGAACCATTCATTTCGTGCTGCTACAATGTCTTCTCTTCTCATTACCAGCAACATCATCCACCCATCACACCTATGCTCCTCAACTTCCCTCTAATTTTCTTTGTTCAGTTTTTCTTAGCAACAAATTGGGGGTATTTCTAGGATTTGTTTCCAATCAACATGCGATGCACCTGTTATGGTTCCCCTATTCTAGGGAGCACTGAAGCTAGTTGCTTTTTAGTTTATTTGACTCTTTTACAATGCAATTGAAACTAAGGTCAACATAGAATGAATTTAAAACCCTTACAAATCACACAAGTTCAGGGCCTGTTGGTAGTCAGACAATCACACCTACAAATCTGCCAAATCGATACAATGATGTGAACACGAACAAGTTGCGGCGGTGGTGTTTGTACGATTGGACTTCAATGTTGTCGACGCCTTCCCTTTGATCTGCGGTCAGCACCTGCCTTCCCCCGCTTCGCCTCGGCCTAGGAGAAAGGTGATCAGGAGCCGTGGCGCTGTGTGTCGCAGATCATTCCGTGGTCGCGAGTAGGGCTCCAACAATGACGCTCAAGCAGATTGTCGGGGACGAATGTCCGTGGAAGTGCCTTCGACTACGTTAATGGCTAGATGGTGGACAGGGAGTGTAGAGATAGAAACGGTAAAAAAGGGTGACACGTGCGGCTTCATAGACATGGGGTCGATGGGTGATCTTCATATCTTCTACGTAGGGTTAGCAAACAAAGGCTTATGCCCATTTTTTAATTTTCAAGCTTTCATTACCATGTAATTTTTTTTTAACTATGATGTCATGATGTTTTAATCTCAGATTAGTCAACCTTATTTATAAAATTAAGTATCATTCTTTTCTAACTTCAAATGTGACTCCTACTCTTCTATATTGGCACTATCCTACCATCCCCGTCATACTCCACAACTCCACCCTCCCTATGTTAGAACCCTCCATCAAAGAATCGGTCTTTCGTGAGGCTAGTGACATGGTTTTGTTTCAATGCAAATATTGCAAGGTGTAGGATGAACTGACATTTAACCTAGGCCTAAAAAAGAAAGGCTTATTGTAGACCCCCTATCTATAACCGTTAGATGGATTGCAGAATCGGGAATGTGGCAGAGGTGATGACTGGTATTGTTCTACTGCCTGTTTTGCTGAAATTATAAATTGACAACTACACATGTAGCATCTCTATTTATTGAAAAATGGTATAGGCAGGTCCGTGAATTTTAAAGAGTTAAGAAGAAGTCACATTTTGTTTATTTTGTCTGTCACAGTTTTAATTTCTCATTATTTATTGTCTTATTAATTTTTAAAACTTCTTATTTACATATTTTTAAGAGTTTAATTTTAACGTAAATATTTTTTTATATATTTGTTCAATTACATATCATCACATTAGTAAAATAAGTTTAATTTTGAATCTACATTTCAAAAATTACTCACATAAGAGGATTTGATTAGATGACAATATAAACAAATTATATTATTAGTGCATTTAAATTAAGAGTTTAATTTATATGCACTAAGTATGTAAATTTTCTTTACATTGTCATTCAATTATGTGTTATCACATAGCAAAAGTAATTAAGTCTTACAATCATTATTTAAAAAGTTATTCAAATGAGAAGATTTGATTAGATGACCATGAAAAATATTTTTATATGATCAATATATTAAAACTAAAGTCATTTTTCAATTAATTCTCCTACTTTTCTTATTTTTCCTTGTTAGGTCAATAGAGAATTCATGCTTAATTATTTACTTAGAATATATTTGACGCATCCAATAACATATATAAGGCTAATTGTATAGCATCTAATAATATAAAGCTTAATTGTATAAAATCAAATAATATTTTTGTATAGTATGATATTTGTTATGCTGCTATATTATATGCAATTTATAGGAGATAATATAATTGTAACACCCTAAATCTTAACCTAAGACTACTAGTATGTACTTAGGTTAATCTTTAGAATATTACCTCTTGGTCTCATCTTTTACTTTGAAAATACTTAGCGGAAATATGGGTAAAATTTTTCTTTTTGGAATTAAAATCAAAGTGAGAGCCACGCACGAATCTTTAAGAGGAAGCATAACGAAACATATAAGCAAGCATAAAGAAACACATCATATCATGGGAACATCAACTGAACATAGATATATATATATATATATATATATAATGTGCCTACGCAAAGGGCAGGACTATTTGATACATCAGGGAACAGAATACAACTGAAGAACGAATACACGGAAATCATAAAAAGCAAATACAAGAGAAACAACACCCATACCCATGTGCACCTAGAGTAGACAACCTCATATACAAAAGAAGGTTTGTCCTCAACTATGTGGCGTGTGTGCACTAACTGCTACCCCTCCTATGTCTACTCCTGCTGGTCCCAGTACTGTGGGGTTGAGTCGATCCACTGACGAATCTCGGCGGGAATGGTCAAGCGCATCATCAGGGTATGTCCACCGCGACGAGGGCGCATAGATGGCCGACGAGCCAACCTCGGCTGGACCACCATCTCCTCACTCCCAGCCCTCATCGGTGGGGGAGCGGGACTGGAGCTCCAACTGTACATGTGTGATGGCGGGTCCTCGGATGGGTCCATCTCCGAGTACTGGGTACGAGGCACATACTCTGGGTAGTCGCGTACCGCTGATGTCTCGGGCTCCATGCGGAGAATCTGCTCATCGCGTGGTGTAGCTCGCTCAAAAATCCCGTTATGACGGTAAGGAGCAGTCGGGGTAAAACGGTAACTCGGGACTGGATGCGCGAAGGGTCGTCCCATAAACATGAACACTCTAACTGTGCAGCGACCCTCAAAATGGTATGACCTGAGTGCCGGGCCATGGTGTAGCTCCCATACCGGGGTGTCGATGAAGAGTACGAATGTCGCCATCTGAAGATATGATGGAAGAAAAGAGAGAGGGAATGAGAATCTTTCTAAAAGAATTCTCAGTAGGGTTATCCCTACCTAGGTGACATCGTCACATCCTCAGGAACCTTGGGTTTATTTCTAAAAAGGTTTGCATACATATAGATTCCTTTTAAGTTAATTTTCTAAAGTGTTATTTATCCAAGGTCCGTCATATTTTACAATGCGTCTTATAACTAAGCATAAAATATACTAATGATATGAATGCATCATAAAGGTAAACCAAACAATAGAATAACTGAGAAACATTATAACATTGGCATAAGTATAGTATATGTGACATTGTTAACTTTAACTTTCATCTCATGGGGCCGCCCTAAAACGTCTATAGGTTATGAGTTCATACCTTAACTAGTCGTCACTAGTTCTTACTTATCCTATGATAAGCGTAACATATACATAATCCCGACTTAATAGTGCGGGCTAGGGGGCAATTAAGGATCACCTCTCTTAGGGTCATTTCCTCTTTGAAACGCTCTACTAGCAACTAGTGCATCGTAGTTTTGTCCGCTTTGGCAAGCTCTATATCAATACCCTCACGGATTTGTTTTCTTGGGGGTGCTCGGCTAAACCGGTGTCACCCAAGAAGGCATCTCAGTGTTGTGTCATATTTAAGTTCTCATAAAGTGTTAATTCATAGATACATCATTATTCATTACATAAATCTTTTTCATAGCATATACATCATCACATGTAACTTTCTTCATAGTGTATACATAAAACTATAGCATATACATTATCACATAATCACACCTTAGACAATCATACATACAAACTCCCAAGCTTATTATGTTATAAACCTATAGTATGTTATGCTTTGGTTCTTTTGAGTCTTAAACTTGTAAACTAATTGTTTTAGTATTATTCTTAACCTCTCACACACCTATAGGTTCACAACTAATAAGTTTTACTAATTTTTATTCTCGAGGACCTATCCAAACAGCACTATGCAGATTTGGACAGCTTTATATTTGTGTGATTACGGGGTTCTAGAAATTACGGTTTAGACCCTTAAAGTCTTTAACTCACATTCTAAGTTATTGATCATCAAAAACCTAGTCTCTTGGGAACCTATGAGGTTATAACTAAGTATTTCTCACCTCACACTATGGTCAAGAACATCTCTAAACCTCAAGGATGCAGAATTTGAAATCCTAACTTTACGGGTACCTAGAAGTCACAACAATGACCCTTTCTAAGTTTAGTTTGCTCCTAAGGCTTCAAGATTAAGTCCTAAACCAATTATGAGTCATTCCTACACATTTAAACTAATTTAAAACCATGATTATTAAATCTAAACCTTGCTGGACAGAATCCAGAAAATTACATAATTAAAGGATCTAGAACTCTCAAATTAATTCTTTTCTAGCTCCTAACTTATCCCATCTTTCACATGTGAGTCTTAACATTATTTTTACTCAAACATAGGCACATTATCATCATTAAAACAGCACATACAGTGGCAGTAAAGAGCAAGGAAGAACCGAAAATATACTTCTCCATAAAAGGCATAAAACATAATTTCTAAAGCCCATAAAATACTAGTTTCTCTTGGAACTCTTTTTAAACTTTCAAAACTCATTTATAAACAATTTTAACATCTAAAGTCATAAGAATATTTAAGAGGGCAGTGACCAATTTATCTTTATCTCAAGAGGTCCTAAATTCATAAAACTTAGTTCTATGCATTCCTTAAACTCTTGTAAGCTTGGAAAAATTATGAAACATAGTCTCAAATACTTAGAAACTTCAAGACCTCTTGGGGCTGAAATATGAACCGATGAAAATACATATTGTTAGACCTTTGATGAGACAACAATAGGCAAGTCTTTGAGCTCTAGGTTCATTTAGGTGATGACATAAAAATAAACATGCTTATGCACTTATTTTAGGTTCCATTAGAAAGTAAAGTGATAGCACAAAGTAAATATGAATGCAACTCATTATTATCTTGGTATTAAGTGAGAACTTGAAATATAAACATGATAATGCATAGCTTGAAATATAAACATGATAATGCAAGTTCATTCATTATCTTGGTATTTAGTGATAGCAAGGAAGTAAACATGATATGCAAAGCATAAAGTAAACATGATGCAAGGTTCATTTTATGATTAACTAGAGCTCATTCAAGACTTTAACAAGATAACAACCCAATACAATATCTCAAAGATCACAACACAAAAACCGAAAGTCATATAAAAGATAAAGAAAGTGAAACTAAGTCGAGTTCTTTATTAAATACCCAAAACCCCTATCTAGAGAAAAATCTCTAGAACATGCCGGCTAATTTTAAGGTTGACAAGGGTAGGCTTGGGCTTTTAGAAATCCTTAGATTAATTTTCTTAAGTTGAAAAACCATGTGAGCTAGATATCATATAGATGAAGTTACAAGAAAAGGAAAACTCAAGCTTTAGAGGTTTCTTTGAGATGAACACAATGTCATCATCTAGAAACTCTCATCATCAAGCTATCATGCTCATAATAGGGCCTAGAGGCCGAAATGAAAAGAAAAGGAAAAACAAAGGAAAGTTCAAAAAGAATCCAAGAGGAAACTAGAGAAAAACACTTTCTTGAGCAAAACAAAGTTTGAAAACAAATCCCTACCTTGTGATGAAGGTAAAAGCTTGGACTTGAAGATGGAAATGAGATGAGCAACACCTCCTAGGATGGTGGTGATGATTCGGCCAAAGAGGAAGGAAAAGAAAAGAAATGTGTTTTAGGTGAAGTTGTGTTTGAGGTGTGGTGTTTGAGAGGTTTGATGATGGTTCAAGGCTTTGGGGTGGTGTTTGATGGTTGAGAGATGATGATGAGATGAAGAGATGAAGATGAAAAGAAAGGAAGAACACTCTTGAAACTTTGAGAGAAAAGAAAAACTTAGCAAGACAACTCTAAAACTCTAAACTTAGCAAATGCTTCAAGGTGCAACAAGGCTATCACAAGCATCCTATTTATAGAAAAACAAAGCCATGGAGCTCACCAAAGGGAGGGAGTGGCCGTGTGGTATTGGAGGGAAAAGGGAGAGGAAAATATCTCTTACACAAGGTCATTCAAGCATGGTTTGAAGTATGGAAGCTATGCTACAAAGTATGGCTTGATGTGAGTTAATTTCCTATCAAATTTTTATGAAATTAGGCTTCTAGAAACAATGCATGGCTAGAACTTTTCCAGCCACAATTAAATGGAGAAAATGAGCTATTTTAATTAGTTATTTACTTGGAAAATCAAGCTTGATTGAAAGTTATGACAAGGTATAGTGTATGTGACTTGAGGTATGGCCTTGGAGTGTTGAAAAATTGAACATGTGATGCATAATGGGGAAGGAAGCTCACGGCCAGGTCTGGGCAGCAGAATGGGGGTGAGTTTTGATCATTTAATTGGGTGTTAATGGTAGGTTTAGATGTATATTAGCTTAGGTACAAGGTTAGGAATGATTAAGCTTAAATTTAGGTAACTAAGAATGTGATTTAGGGAGTTTATGACTAGTTTAGGAGTGCTCATACATCATAAAGAATTTAAAACTCATTTGTGATTAAACAATGTGTAACACAATTCCATGATTTAAGGAATTGGAAAGAGAAAACACTATTCAAGATTCTATGACTAGGTGTCTTGAAATTAAAATATGATTTTAGGTTGTAATTAAGCACTTTTTGGTTCTAATCAACTTTAATAAATTATTTTGACTCAAGATTAATTAAGGAAATTAATTAACCTTCGATTAGAGCCTAATATTGCTTAGGTTTGCTTAATCACGCGATTAAGCGTAAAAACACGAAACTAGGGGTAAAACCGTAATTTTGCACTAATTTTGCCCAGGACTTCTAAAATTAAAACTGAGGTCATAGAATACATAAAAACGCCTTTTAAAACCATCTGGAGAAGTTTCGGGTTCATCCGGCACTTGCAAATGGGTAAAACACTGCAGGGGCGTTTTGGTCATTTTGACCCGAAAACTCGAAAAACGAGATTTTCGATCCCAGGAAGGTACACAAGTTATCTAATCCCCTTCCAACATTGAGTTTGCCCTTCGAGTCTTTGAGCCAACCGCTTCGACTCAGTGAAAATGACCTCAGGGGCATTTTGGTCATTTTCACTCTAACAGAAAAAATCGGGGCGTTACAATAATCATTTTAGTATCACAAATAATTATAATGGAATGAAAAAAATTAATGGAGAGATTATAATAAAAATGGTTAATTTCATTAATTACAAATTAAGAAATAAAAAATTTTAAATAATTTTTATTTGTTTGGATTGATTATTTTAAATATTTTTTATTTTTCTATTTACCATTAAAATTGTTAAAATAAAGAAGTTATTTACTTAAAAGACAAAAATGAATTTACTTCCAATTCCCAAAATGACTAGTCTTCGGTTCTCAACGGTTAGGTTCAAGTCTTAGTCCAAATCTCAAAAAAAAAAAAAAAACAAACAAACAAACAAAACAAAAAATTAGCCCAAAGAGCTAACACAAAAACAAAAGCAAGGTACAATTTGAAATTTTAGAGGCTTGTGGGGCAAAAATAGAAACCAAGAAAACAGTCTTATCGGGTCAAAAGCAGGGGTCTATAACATACCAAAACATATGAGCCACCGCCTAAAAGGAACCCAAGTCTTGTGTTTTGTTTCCCTGCTACTTTGTTTTGGTTATGTTTTTGGCTTGTATGTGGTGTTGTGTTTGCCTTGTGACTTTGTACTGTTGCTCCTCTATCTTGGGGGTTGATCAACTCTTATCTATCAAGAAAAAACGTGTGCTCACCTCATACGAGTTTTTAACAAAAATTGGGTTTCCATCAATTGAATGGAATACAAAAAGGTTCACTGAGTCCAAAACAAAAAACGAAATTCAAGTTCTTTTTGGGTCGAACAATCTTGCAATACTAAATGGACATGCGTGTGTGAAGCTAATTCTTCTTTCTTTCTTTCTATTTTTATTTTCAGTTTTTGTCATGTAACCTATGTGTATGTGACTTTCAAGAGTGCTGAAACCGCTCAGCAGAGTTGGCCCACTCGTAACGACAGGAGCTATGGGCTTTGCCTGTCACAAGAAAGGGTTTAAATCTGGGCCCAGATATCTATAAACAAATAAGAATTCTTTTCAATTAAAATATTCACTTCTTAATATTAATTACACATGCTTAACCATTTCTTCATATTTTTCAAAGCAGTGGGACTTCATAAATCATGGGCCCCACTATCCCCCACACGTCTCTATTCATTGGCAGGCAACACGTACGAAGCTTTATCAATGAAGCGATTTTTCGCAGCTTCATCTGAGAATTGCCCATAAAAGAATTAGAACAAGTGAGATTGTGAGTAATTAATTACCTTAGTTAATATTTCATTTTCGGTTATAATGATAGTCAATATCCCAAGCCTACTTCTCCCACATGCTGTTTGTCATGTGTCTGATTTTGCTGTCCAAATTCCCATCTGTCACTGTTGTTTTCTTTCTCCTTTCAGAAAAAAGCAACGCTTTCAATGGCAACCGTTGTGACATAAAACAGGGAAGCGTGAACCAGACACGAAAGAAAGAAACAGAATACACACACACCGTTTCCGCTTTCTTAAATTCCTTCCTTACCAAAATGCCTCTCCAACCACCCCCTTTTCCCCCTCCTATAAAACTCTATTCTATAAAGCAAACAAAAAAGTGTGTGCACACAGAACATGACACAGAGAAAGATCACATTTTTATGCTGAAAATACTCAAAATCCAAAGTGGGGTTTGCTTGTTGGGTTGAGTTTTCAAAAGGCTTGCTGAAAAACCACACAAGAGGGAGGACAGAGTAAATGGCTCAGTGGCAGGGTGATTTGGAAGAGGGTATTGATTACATGTTCAAGATTGTGATGATTGGGGACTCTGGTGTTGGGAAGTCTCAGCTTTTGAATCGGTTTGTGAGAAATGAATTCAACATGAAATCAAAAGCCACAATTGGAGTTGAGTTCCTGACCAAGACGGTCTTAATGGATCACAAAGTTGTCAAGGCACAGATTTGGGATACTGCTGGTCAAGAAAGGTCCAATTTTGCTCCTATCACATTCCTTCTTCTTATTTATTCATTGATTTAGGCATTTTTCTTTTCCATGTGAATTACTTTGCATTGGATCTGTTGTTGTGCCAGAACCTCTGTTTACTTCTGTTGAGCTGAAATTATCATGTTCTATGGATAAGAATTAAGAATGCTGACGCAGCTGAGTTCTGTAGAAGATCTGATCTTTTCTAAGATGCAAAAACCAGCGCAGTTTTTTTTTTTTTTTTTTAAAAAAAATATAATCAAACCAAAAGATGCGTAATGAGTGATGATCCTTCAACCACATGATACTCATCAAAATGTTTGGAATTTGATGGCTTCTCAATTCTTAACCAGATGATAATGGTTATGGGACTGTATCATGAGTTTTAACCAGTTTACCAATTTCCACATTGATGATAATGTTTATGGGACTTTTAATAGTCACTTCTGTATGGATGCATTTGATTTTGCCCCCAAGTGTGTCCTTAAAATGCAATTCAATTTCATTTTCCTGTGACAGGTGGCATTCATTGCTTAGATTTTAATGACTTGTCTACCAATATGATTTACGATCAGATCAGTAATGAGTAGCTGGCTCTACCCTAGTGTTGTTTTTTGTCGTTGAGATGTTGGCATTTATCACAGGTACCAAGCCATTACAACTGCATATTACAGAGGTGCAACCGGCGCATTACTAGCCTATGACATAACCAACCGCCAAACCTTTGACCATGTTGAAAAGTGGCTGGAGGAGTTACGGATACATGCGGATAAGAACATAATTGTCATGCTTGTTGGCAACAAGTCCGACTTGAGTTCTAGTCGAGCAGTACCTGTTGATGTAGCCAAAGAACTTGCCCAGAAGGAGGATCTCTTCTTCACCGAGACATCAGCACTTGACTCCAACAATGTGGAGTCAGCATTCCTTGGTCTCCTTTCCCAAGTGTATAGAACTGTCAGCAAGAAGCACATCACTGTAGATGGAGCTGAATCAAATTGGGATAAAGTAAACCTTGAACTTGAAGGAACAAAAATTAAGGTTCCACTGCAAGAACCTGAGTACCAGAAAGCTAAAAGGAGATTCAATTGTTGCAGTATTTTTTAGAACTCTTTTACCTAGAGCTGCCTATCTTTTGCGAAGGGCTATTGATCTTCCTCCCTTTGGCGTGCTAGTGTGGATTTATGTACAAACTCTGCCTCTAATATAAGGCATGTGTCATGGTCATTGTCAAACTCTTTTACCTAGAAGCTTAATTTATGACCAGTGTCCGAGTTCATGGAATATGGATTTACTAGGCAAATCTTCTCTGCTCAAACTGATGCAAAAAGAGGAGGGGTTTGCAGAAGGTAAAGCAGCTAATGAGTTTGTGGGACTCAAACAAGGTGCCTTCTTCGTTAATATTAAATTTTGAGAAATGTTTATGTTCCTCTGAAATGGATTAATGGGGTTTGCATTCTGATGGAACTAATGTTCATATACTGGTTTTGGTTTGATGGATCTCCTAGCTTCTGATTTTGCTGACTATCTGCAGTCTGTTTTTCATTCACAGATTTTTCGATCATAATTTTGATCATAACCATTTAGTTATTTGGTATTCAATGGTTAGGATTTATCCCTTATTTTACTCATAATAAACTCTTCTCTTGGTGTTTGATATAACATTTCTGTAGAAAGTCTAGACTTCAAGTGCAATCTAAAGTTTTAAACTTTTGAGTAAAATCAAATCAAATCAAGCCCCCAATACAAAGCCTATTCACCCTTTCCCTCCCTAACAAAACCCAATTAAGTAATCTGCTCCTTGGCAAGTGAAAGTGCTGGTTTCATCATCATAGGCATAGCTATAAGCCTGAGGACAAGAAGCCTTAAACACTTTTGAGTAGTTTGATGGCTGGCACTTCTTTGGGCTATTGAAATCTCCAGTACAACAATACTTTGGCTCGTTGAATGCCATACATGCACTCTTACAACCAACAATTTGGCCTTTGTTTCTCAACTCCAATCCACTGGGGCAGTTCCTGTTCAAATCTGAACTGCATGTCAGCGCCTCACACTGCCCAGATCCTCCAGAAGGGAAGATTGACATTGGCATGTTGTAACCATCAACAAGGCTGAGATCATAAAAGTCCCCCTCCGGGCTGTCTAGTGTAAACTCTGCTAGTGAAGCTGGTGGTGCACCCCCAGCTCCAGCACACTTGAGCTTGCCTCCACAGTCTCCAGTGACACACGTTCCGCTACCGGAACTATCAAAGGAGCATCCATGCCGCCCCCAAAAGCGGCCGGACCACCCTTTTGGTGCGGTGATGTTTACAGCCTGGCCAGGCTTTAGCTGAACTCCACCATCCATGAGTTGAGGCTTTCCTGCTGCTGTAAGGATTCCAGGCCATATTGTGCTCCTGCAACTATTTTGCAAAGTAAAAACTGTTGCGTCCACTCCTGAAAATAAAAGTGAATCCCAAATGTGTTACATTGTCATCAGACTACAATAAACATTAAAAAAAAAAATTTGAAAATCACACACCAAATGAGGGGTATTGGTAAAAAAAAGAACATGTAATTATTATTACCTAATAAAAAGAGCAAGAGAAGAAAGGAAAGCTGTTTCAATGCCATAGGAGATGCCCGTTTGTTGTATCTTATTTGTGAAATTTATATTGGTTTTTGTAACTTTACGGCTTCCATGAATTATGGGATTCTTATAAGCAAGGGAAATGAGGAGGTTCAACAAACACAATCTTTTACAATAAGGTAAGTTTGCTTGAGGAGATGACAACTGTAAAGGTTTGCAATTGAAAGAATCAACAGATTACCAGCATTTTTTTTATTCAGGTGCTAATTTATCCTGAATTTTCTGAACCAGAACTAAAGAAAAAGAGACTAGGTCCTTCATATCGAAACTAAAACAGAAAGTGTATTCAAGTTCACCTAACTCGTGAACCCTTGAATGCATTGCATAGTTTTTGGGCCTTTTTACTTGAATAATGAATAATACAATTGATTCTTCTGTTGCCAAAAGTCTTACGGCACAAGCTTGTTGCGTATGGACAATACTACAAGGCCTCCCAAGGGACCTTTTATCTTGTTTTCACAGAATGTGCTCCTCAAGAGCATATGATTATTTATTTTCATTTTTATTAAAAAATTTTAGGTGCGTTGACTCCGCACCAGTCATCCCATCAAGGTCAAGGCCGGTTCCATGGCTTTACGAGCACTTACATGAGACTTATGAGATTGCCTACTAAAGGAATCCTCACAGCAATAGCGGGAATTGAACTCAAGTCCTTGTCGAATATAAGACAACTTACCACATGTGCTAACCCTCTTTGAAAGACAATTTTTTTAAATTATGGTTCTGTATAATCACATATAAATAAATAAATTAAACACGTGAAAAAATAATTAAATTTGATGTATTCAATAGAATGACACTCTGAGCGTTTAGAATAGAGCTTATAATTTTGATTTTCAATCAACATAATTTTGACTAAAAGTGAGTTTACTGCAATGTAATCTATGTTTGGAAGCCTCTATCTATCTTCAAATGTTAATTGTTTGACAATGAATGTTTTGGGATGATATTATTTGAAACTTCTGGATATAGTATTAAATTAAAAATTTATATGGGTGGTCTCATTCTTAACTCTCATCTTCCTCTCCTTTATATCTTCTAAGAAGAATTCAAAGACTAAATGTCTCTGCAAACAAAAAAATGATACATACAATAAATTTTAATATAATTTGTAGTAATATAAATAAATAGAACAGTTATTTTATTACATACTAAGTAATTTACTAGACAGCAATATATTTATGGACGACAGACGTAGAAATAAATTATAAAATTTTAAAAATCGTAAAACAAAATTAATAGAGAAAATAAAAATATAGGTAAAAAAGGTTATAATAGAAATTTTATAGTGAAAAAAAGAAAATAAAGACTAATGTGATTTTAATAAATGTGAAAGCAATAAAAGTTTACTTTAACCCAAATCTTAGTCTAAGGTTTTAAATCCTAACAACATGTATGAAGACGGTCTTGTAGCTAGAAATTAGCCCCTCAAAAGAGTTTCCACCTCAAAGGGCTTAATCACCGATGTTGGGGGTGAACACCTTGGGCAATAAAAAAAATCTCAATTTAAAAATGAAATTGTTTACCAGAAACAAATATGGTAAACTTTACAAATTAAGAAATTAACCAAATATCAACACGTATTACCAAAACTGGTTTAAAATCACCCAAGCCGAGGGTGCAGCTCCCAAATAGCTTTTAGATTTACCGTTCCAATTATTATAATAAATATGTAAAACGAAGTATATAATATGATTATATACTCAACTTCTTCCTGTTAAAAATATATAGATACTTTACTTCTAGCAATGTCTTATTTCTGCAAAATTTGTGCTTTAATATTATCTGTATCACCAAACCGACTTCCTTGTGTAACCTCCAAGTTACTTTCCTTGAGAAGTTGTGTTTGCTACCAGTTTCCAATGCATACAAGGTAATTGGAACTATTAAAATAAAAGATGGACTGTAGATCTTGCAAAACTCAATACCTGCTAGCCCAATCATATTGGAATTTCAGTTCCGTCACAGATCTAAAAACACCAACCAAACTGTAAATCCCAATCTGTGGCATCATAGATTAGGTCATACATCACATGGGAACATGTATACATTACTTGATCAATTCCCTTTCATCCCATATAATAAAAACATTGCATGTGATGTTTGTCATTTTGATAAGAAACAAGAAATGCCTTTTCAATTTGAGTTCTTCTCATACATGTAGCTCATTTGATTTAATTCATGCTGACATTTAGGTGCCAGCTTCGATGCCCTCATTACATGGTCGTAACTCAGGTATCTCTTGGTCATTGTTGATGATCACTCACATCCAAGTATGCGGTATCTTTAATTCGTAGTTTCTTTGTACCAACTGAAACTCGATTTCAGATTAAACTAAAAGCAACAAGGATTGATGATAGTCCTGAGTCACTTTCAAAATATTTCCATGCTTCTAAGCGTTTTCTTTAATCAGTTCTAAAACCTTACCATGTCCATGTCCTCAAATCTTACCAATTAACCTACCATCACCGGACAAAATATCCTTTATAGCTGCATAGCATAATATAACTAAATTTTTCTTAGATGGATTATTATATTGAATCATCCATCAAAGGGGTTAAAATGCACTACTGGAAGACAAAGAAGTGGATAAGCCATGCTCAAGGACATTCCAGATCCAGATTTCATGTCAACCTTTTCTCCCTTTCATCTTCACTAATTTTCCAATCAAAGCACTGCACCATTGCAGCAACTGCAGTGTTCATTATGTTGAATGCCAGTGCTGTCCCTGGGCATCCTCTCCTCCCTGCTCCAAACGGAACAAAATTGAAGCTCATTCTTTTGGCTTCACCACCCTGACTATGATCACTCGAATCAACATCTTGTTCTTTCAAGGAGACCAGGAACCTTCCTAGCCGGAATTCATCCGGATCCTCCCAAGAATTGGGGTCCCTCATTATGGCATATAAATTGATAGCTACTGCTGTTTTTGCTGACACATCAAAGCCATTGATTTTGTAGTCTTGGATGCATTCCCTTGTTGTTACTGGTCCTGGAGGGTAAGGTCTTAGTGTTTCCTTCACAACTGCTTGCAAATATGGAAGGTTTGGGACAACAAGTCTAACGTTTCCAGTGCTAACTCTTTCTCCTTTTCTCACCTTGTTGAATGCCTCAGGATGGTTAAGGAGCTCTGCCATTGCCCATTGCATGGCTTCAAAGAAGTGTCTGTGCCTGCAATGAAGAGGTCCTGCCACATGAGCAAATTTGTGGGTCATAAAGAACCATGGCAATCTTTAATCAATAATCTACTCTGACAAACTAAGGGAATGATATTGATTCTTCTTGGTGATCAACTAAACCTTTATCAAATGTAAACGGATGATAAGTTTGAAGTTAGATGGTGGAAGAAATTAATATGGTTAATTCTAAGACGAGGCGCCGGTCAACCCCTCATGTATGAGGTGCCCTATTGGACAAATGGGAAGCTGACACACAGGCATCCTACATGGAGCCTCACTTTGTGTTTAGTTTGTTGCTCTGTGTACTTAATTGTTAATGAAATCATTTTTGAAATTAAAACAAAAAAACGTCATAGAAAAAAAAAAGAGATCTATGTGTTGGTTCTTCAACAACCCCCGACCACCCACTTCCATGGTGGCCCACCCCGACGACCAGCAACGAACCCAAACGACTGCATCAGCCATCCATTTCGAATAGATCTACTCGCAAAATTGGTTTGAACATGGAGCACGATTGTACATCATATCTGAAAAAGAAAAGGAGAAGAATGTTTGTTACTCTTCGTCTAAGAGCTCTGATTCACCCACTTCCATGGCCGCGCCCACCTCACGGAAGACTTGTAGCCACCTATCCCGATGACGGCAGTCACCCATCACGAAGGCACCCATTCGCGAAGTGGGTGTGAACTATGCAGTAGGATTCCACATCAAAGCCAAAAAACAAAAAAAGGAATGCCTGGCCTCAATCAGCCTTAGTTTTTTCAATTTTTTTTTTTAAATTTTTGTGTGCATTTCTTAGTATATTTTTGAGTATGTAGTCTGTTGTTAAGCTCAAATAACTTCACTGAAAAAATTATTGATTAACAATGACTTCTTCTGCATAATTTGCTTCATTAATACATTTTTTACGGGTAATTTGTTGAAGTCGTGATTACGTAGGAGAACATGAACTTCTGGAATTTTAGTTTGTTAATTAAGTGGAATACAATGTGTGGCCGAAGGCTTGAGTTTGGCTTGAAGGAATCTAGGAAAGTCTTGAGGTTTATGAGATTTCATGTAGTTTGAAGAACTGTACTATTAGAATTTGGATGCTTTTTTGCTCTGGTATTTTATTTTAGTCAATGTTGTGTTTCAGCTCATCACTTGTTGTGTGAGTTGTTGTCTGAAGTCTGAATGCAGTTGTGTAAGGTATCAGAGACTTATGCTCTAAACAAGGAATCTAAAAGAGAATGAGAGAAAGCGTTGAATTCAAGAGAATGATGAATGTGTATTTCACTTGTTGTTGAATTAATTACATGGAATTACTTATATACTTGATTACTGATTTGATGCTAGAGACTGAACTGAAAAATAACAGAAAACAGCTAAGGTGACCCATTTGATTAAGGTCATGCTAACTGATACAAAACTGACCAGCTAACTCTTTTATAGGCTATTTAAGTTGATACTCATTTTGTGAATTGGTAGTGGTGATGAGTTTTATGTACATGAACAATTGAGATAATAGTGCAGAATAATTGCATGTGTGTTAAGCCTATGATAAGTGTTGGATGAATGAATTTAGTAGAAGTGGTCATTGTCTCATTTAGCTCTTCAGAATTCAACTGTTGTATATTTCCCTTAAGTCACTTGTCCCCTATAGTTGTGGAAAAATGGGTAGCTTACTAGAGAGAATAGGACTTTAAGATGAAGGTGTATGTACTAAATAGAGTGATTATCCGTGGTCATTTTTAAGTTCTTATTGTTTTTCAATATGAGCAATGATTTGTGTAGGAGCAGGAGACTGTGCTAGCTAAATTTTTTTGTGAATATTGATTACATATGATTTTACTCATGATAATAGTTGTAATTGTTATCTTGTAGAGCTGCACAAAGAAGTGCCCATTAGAGTATGAGACATAGAGAGAATTGTAAAGAGGTTACGCGAGAGCATCTGCCCATGTCCTTGCCCACAAATATCACCATCAATATGAAGAGTTTAAAGTTGTTTATGTCATTGTGATAATTCATGTAATACTTCAGGAGCAATAGATAAAGCAGTAGGTGTGTCGATAGTTGTTGACGTAATATACTTTCAATGATCATATGCAATTGTAAGTTGTACAAGTGGAAAACATGGCAATGAACCTGATCAATGAAATTGTTTAGAAGACTCTTTCAGCTATCATATTGCCTCTTCATCCATTACAATAGATTTGATTGGTAAATAAAATCTTAGATGGTGTCAATTGTTTAATTTCAGAATAAGTTTTGTGGTAGTTATAGAATTCAATTTTGGTGAGACTCAACTTACTAATATTGCAATAGATTTGATCCGAGGAATTTATCCGCATTATTTAGTTTCATTGGATGTTATTTACAAAGCAAATTTCGTTGGTTACTCTAAACCTTATGTGTTAATTGCTCGCAATCCATTTTTTGCAACATTAAGCAATTCAAACGGAACAACAAGTAAGCATCAATTACCAAGTGAACATTTAGATTCCATCAATTAAGACCCAAAACATTTAGATGCTCCTAATTTGACGGTTTTTAACATGTTAAAGTTTAACAAGTGAACATACAGGGAGCAGCAAGTGAGCCCCTAAAAGTTAAAGATAGTAAAGAAACATACAAATCTAAGTGAAACAAAGCAGGCAAAAATAAAACTAGAGTAGGGAAAAGTAAAACAAAGTCGAAGCAACAAGTTCTTATACAAGGCCTCTAACTAAGACAAGCATTTCCACCCAGATAATTTCCTTCAACATAAATGACAACTAATTTTCTATTAGGTGGCACATCACCAAGCACATCTTTAACCAGCTCCTACCTACATACACAAACCAGTAAGTAAGAAAAAAAAACATTGAAAACATAAGGACAATATCAGAAAAAGCATTGACTAAGAAAAAACTACTGCAGACCTACAAAACTTCATGAATAGCAATACATAAATCAATACGAATGACCCAGATGTTTGGCAATGGAAACTCATTATGGCAATTAAAGTGAGTTAGAAAGACACAAATTAGGAACTACGAATATTACTTGGGAAGAACAAATTGGTGGATACAAATATAAAGTGAATATAGCAAATTAAACCTTGCCTGCTACTAGAATTTTCACAAAATCTCATTAATTGAAGCTTGAAGACGCTATTGATTTTGCATTATATCATCTTGGTTTTGGAGCATCAAAGCTTCAAGATATTGTTGATTTTGCATTATTACATGTTGGTTTTGGAGCACAGTCTCAATTTTGACATCTAGCTGCTTAGCCTTATTTGTGTTTTCATCCAAATTTTTTTTTTTATTTCATCCAAGCTTTCATTTGGAAACACAGGAATAGAAGCATCACTGGAAGATAGATCAGTAGATTGAGGTTCTTTATCAGGAAGGGCGAGAGGCGGTGAATTAGGTTAAGGGGAAGACTTAATTGTTCGGGATAAATCACCTGCAATCCCAGTCCTAATCTATTTTCTATCTTGCTTTGCAAATGACATGTATCTCGTCCAAGAAACATCATAAGAACCCTTTTCAGTGCACTTTTGAGTGTGTTCTTTCTCTAAAATATGAATCCCAAAGGATTTCATGATCTTGGTGATGACCATCCCATGTGGCAAGTGACTTTTGTCATGGCTTAAAATGCTTAACATTGTTTGGACAATGATATAACCCAAATTCAGTTTTTTCCCTTGTTGGGCTGACCACATCAAGAAAATAGGGAATTTTGTCAATGCATTTTGTTTGCCATACTTGGGAACTACCACATGAATGATGAAGTGAAATAGAATCTGATAATCGACAGTCAGTAGGTTCCCAGCATCAGGATTCTTGTCATATGGTATCCCCATAACCTCCTTAATGACTTGTTTAGAATCGAAATCACAGTTGGGACTACTTACAAAATACACTTGCTCACTATCAGAGGGCTCTATTCCTAAACACCTATTAACCGTGTCATCATCGAATCTTATGGCAATCCCAAGCACATATGTTTTTAGGAAATTGGTATCGTTGTCCCTAGTCAAGTTTGAGTAGAATATACGTACCAACCTCGGATATACCTCCTCCCTTAGCTGTATGAATGGTGCCCATCCCATTTGCTCTAATTTTTGGAATGCTGTGATACCTTCTTTGTGGCAGTAGTTTGAATTAATCATCCACCGCTTTATCAAAGGGCGGTTTTGGTAGTCCTGCATGTACCGATTCTTAGCGTGGTTCCTTTTAAATGTGAGGTGATCTTCTTCATCGAACTGTAACACCGTAGCCCTCTTTGCTGCATTTGCAAGTTTTGATTTTCACTTACTCGAACGAGTCTTGATTGTTGAAGGAGTTGGCATCATTTTCAAAACGAAAAAGCTTATTACTCGCTTTCTGCCGCAGTCACTATTGTTATTGAAAATCAAATTGACAAGTCTCTGGTCTCTCTCGCTCCGATAATGGTTTGTTTTGAAGGAGGAAGAATGTGAGCTCTAATTGTTGTGACTGTGAGGACTGAGCACATTGAGCAGGACAAAGGATGAAGACGAAAAGGGGTTTGGTCGCTGTTATTAAATTTTCATCTTGTGGAGTATTTTGTTGTTTTTTCTTGGTCATGTTTTGTGGAGCCGAAGCCCAATAAAAGGACCCATATAAATAGACGAGCCATGAAGAGGCTGGTGGCCTATTTCAAGGTCCCATTGTGTTTGAATTGCAAATGGGCTTGGTGTGACCGATGCAATATAAATGGGCTTGGTCTTTAATGTAGTCCAAGGAAATATCTGTGTTTAGGGCTTATATGTAAGCAACAAATAAATCATTGCAATGGAAGGCCATTTTTTTGGTTAGGTGACTATAAATCCCAACATAAGTTATTAATTATGTAGTGTATGTATGCACCGGACATGATTTAGAGTAACAACTGAAATTATAAATCCACTTGGCCTATTAATCGACCTAAATAAAGATCCATTGATTTCATATTGGGAAGCTAGTTCAAACCACATAGAATAGTAATTTCAACAAAAAAATAAATAAATAAGAGTAATAATGGCATTATAGTTGTTGATCTATTTAGTTGCTCCACAATTTTGGCAAAGCAACCAAATGAGGAAAAGCATAGAAATTGACCTCAACAGTCCAATATACTGGAGAGATGAATTACTTATAACAAGAAACAAGATATTAAGTACATGAAAAGATGAATTACCTCTGTTTAAGGTGAACCCATTTGAAGGGTTCCATAAGCAACAGCAGTTGATATGATCACATGGAACTTCTAGGCATTGTAATGGTATGCTTGACACTCAATGAGATCACTCTTCCACATCACCCACTCTCCTCCTCTGTGATCAACCTTTGGGGTGGTGATATAGCAATTAAAGGGTAAGTGCTTAATAGCCTCCATTGCATCAACTCCAAGTGAAGCCGTGTTTGTAATTATTAAGATGTCAGGCCAGAAATAAGCATTAAACTCGTTGGCAGCTTTAAAAAAATCAGGTTGAGTGAAATCTCCACAGTTCCAAATAAGTATTTTCGGTTCAAACTCATATGGATAATGAATATTGAGTGGGATAGGTTAGTTTGGGAATGGCTTAGGACCCTCATTATTGATCCATGTTGGCCAATCAACATGCATGTTGTCCTTGGTGGACATAATTAGAGGAGAAAATGTGACATGGTGCATAAGGTTATCATTTATCAAGACCTGAGCAAGGTTAAATAAAATTAACCAAACCATTAATGAAAATGTGCACATTATGTATGCAGTAAGAGTGCAATAGCATCAAACTAATAGAACAACTAGAAGTAGTGATTTACCTTGACATTGGTGACCTTAATCTCTATTGCAACAATTTTTTGGATGGCCATGACAACAACTACTTTGTCCTTGTTAGGATGAAGCTCTAGTCTTTTGGGATGGTAGAAGATGTTCATTTTCTCTTGTGGGAAGGATGAAAAAGTGCTCCTAACACTTACGTCAATAGTAGCTCTGGCCAGTGGAGCTATTGAGCCATGATCATCATGAAAGCATGGACTTGAATGACAACATTTGCTCCATTGAAAGGAAAGGGATTTGTGTGTAGTCATGAGCTGTTGTTATGATGAGGACATTGTTTATTGCCCTAATAAAGTCCTCTTCAAAACACCCAGTGTTATGCGCCCAAGTGTTATTGTACAACGATTCTGTTATGTCACGTTGAACCCGGAATACACTCCCCTTATAAAGTATCCCCTACATCTCGTGAACTAGTGTATCCATCTACAAAAAAGTGTTTAGAAACATGGATGTATTTTTTAAGGAGAAAAGGGTTGCAATATTCAATATCAGTAAAAAAAATATTGATCACAGTAGAGGATTACCTATAAAAAGGCAAAGACGGTTAAGAGGCAACAAAGAGTTTTTCCTAGAGCAAGCACCTTGTTTTGCTTGAAATGTGCTGAAGAAGAAGCAAAGAGTTTATTGAAGTCTCAAAGCTTGCTACTCAGTTCTGGAAGAAGGGCAATAGAAAAAGAAAATTGGGAATTCAAAGTGAGCAGAAGCATGGAAGGGTATTGTCCAAAGGGTTTTTTTTTTTTTGGGAAGAGGCATGATGCTCCTTGTTTTGACTCCACCTCAATAGGCATAGGTCATTGGTATATGTTATGCTTATTTGGGAAGGAACTGAGACTAAAGAATGATTTTGTCCATATGCATAACATATCAAAATAGTGAAATTTAAAAGCAATGCAGGTCAGACACATCACAAAGAATCCATTTTGGGGATTTTTCCTAATTCATTATATCTGTAAAATGCTTTTGATGTATTTTTCTATAGAAATCCAGAAACAATATTTTTACATAAATATTGGATTTTCGAATATTACATCTAGAAAATAACCATCTTAACCCTCAATTCAAAATTTATTCGTGATCCTCATTTGAACACATCCACCATATACTCTGTTGCTTCTTTTGGTAGTCTTTTTTCCCTGACCCTATAACCGACCCTTCAAACAACACAAATTCAAGTCTTTTCAAGCATGGAGGGTGATGGATCTTTCGAGAGCACTAACACTCCAAACACTTCAAACTGTGGAAGCCATTTTTGCATGTGTGGCCTTCGTTCCAAGTTGCAGACTTCGTGGATAGAGGCAAACCCAGGTAGAAGGTATTTTGGGTGTCCAAGATATGAAACTCCAAGACATTGCAACTACTTTACTTGGTGTGACCCACCGGTTCCAAAGAGATCCGCTAAAGTCATCAACGGATTGTTGAGGAAGAAGAATAACCTTGATGATGTCGTTGAAGCTCAAAACATTGAGCTATTAGTATTCAACTAGAAATTAGAAAAGTAAAATGTTAAATTAAAGGAATTAGGGTGGAGGGTAGAATCATACAAAGTTAGAGTGAAGAAGCAACATGTTATACTAGCTTCTGTACTCATTCTCTTGTTCATAAAGTTGTTTGGGTAGATTGCTAAATATGTGTGTGTTATGTTTTTTAGTTGATCTAATTGCTTTTGATAATATTGCAATGTAATTTACGACTGCTTTTCCAATTCTCGTGCTTTTTTCTAAGTTGCTATAAACCTTAATCCCTTAATGAGCAAGAATTAATATTGTGACAAAGCTGCTCTTGTAATTGAATATCCTTTGACATAAAATACAGAGGTATTAGTGAGTCGTTGTTATCTTAAGCATACGATAATGAAAATCAACAATCAATTAATTCCCATTTGATAAGAGGAACATATGGAAAATGCAAAAACAAACATAATTTCAATTTTGCCAATTAGTTGTGCAACTAAAGGATTGATCCAGACATGCTTGTATTAATATTTAAAAATATGTTTATAACATATATCTTTGTGGTGGTTGTTGCAAAAAAAAAAAAGGCCAATTCATGGCTACAAACCTGAACTCAAAATCCGAAATAAATACATTCCATCAGCCAGTATATAAGTTATATAAATAAAAAAGTCAAAAAACCAACACACATCATGCTATTTTTGATATTGAAGAAGCCGTGTCCTTCAATCCACTTGGGAAATTGTCAGCAACACTAGACAAGGCATGGTGTCCTGCCTCCTCCATAATGGCCTCAGGGAGCAACTCTATTGGGGCAGGGTCGAGTACTCGAATGCTAAAGTCTCGGTATCTGATATGGTTGCCCCTTTGATCATACACCTCCATATTGAAAGATCTTTCCCTGATGTAGTTGAGGCAAAACCATGCCTCACCCTCTATTCTATAAAAATGCTAGAGCCAGAAGAGGCCATCGACAATGAAGGCATAATATGGATCCTGCCATTTGTACTCCAGTGTAAAATGATTCCCTTTTCGGGTCAATCACATGAAGACCCCTTTGAACTTCATGACCAAAGCGCTGAATGAAAGTGACATTTATGGGGGTGCTCGTCTATAAGAAAAAAAAGGGTAACATAAATTGTTAACAAACTTCCCACATTAGAACGCCTGACAAATATGAAAAAAAAGGGCTACTGGAAATAGTACACAAAGATCCCACAACACAACCAACAAATTGAAAAAAATAGAGAATAAAAAGATAATCTTTTAAAACCATTACCAAATCAGGGAAGCTTAAGATGTTGACTATTCTGAGCTGCTTGTTTCTCCTTTCAATCCTTTCTGCCAATGTCAGCTCCATGGCGAAATGGGGAGGAAGGTAGTAGAATGGTTGGGTGTGTGTCTGTGTTTGGGGTTTCCGATTGCTGGTGGAACAAGTGGTGTGGAAGTGCGCTTCCTTGTCATTTATAATGAGGTATTGTATGGTAAAAAAATCCACTTGAGGATGCCAAGCGTCAATGTGACTGATGGAGTTATTTTTCCTTTTTTTGGTCTTGAAGGCCTTAGACCGATGGAGTTCTTAGTAATGTACAAAGAACACTAATAAGTATATGAAAATGGGCGCAAGTGGGAATGAATGTTATTTATTCAACCAGCAAAAAATTAAATTTTTTAGTAAAATATCTAAATACACGCCCCTCCATTTTTGGGTGTTAATAAAGACGGGATTAAATTGCACAACCACATTTAATCTTTAAAACAACTATTACCAAGTATAACTAAACAGAAATATATTTCAAAATTTGATTATTGATTAAGTAGAAAGTGAGTAGTTAAAAGTTCGGGCATAGCCACAATATAAAAATATTTTTTTATGTTCATCATTATTTAAATTAAAGGGGAATTAGGATATATTTCATCTAATCCCAAAGGGATAGTACAATTTGCCCTACTTATAATATAATCGTAATAATTGTTACACAACTAAATTATATAAAAATTATTATATCATGTTTATCTTTGTATGTTGTGTTATTTTTAATTAAACAATGATCGTGTTTCTATTAGAGGAAAAAAATGTGGGAATATAACCCTAACCCTAACCCTTGTTAGGCTTACACCTTGCATAGTCATTGATGTACCCCTAACCCTAACCATAGTACTAACCCTAGCTCAATGGGTAACCTTAATAACCCCAATCATAATTATTAGTTGGGCTTATACCTTGTATGGTCATTAGTGTAACCTTAACCTTAACCCTAACCCTAACCATAATATTAACCCAAGGTTAATGGTGTAACCCTAACCCTAACCGTAAGTATTAGTTGGTCTTAAACCTTGCATGGTTATTAGTGTAACATTAACCTTTGTGCCAACTCTAGCTCAATGGCATAACCCTAACTCTAACCCTTAGTTGGGCTTACACCTTATATGGTCATTAGTGTAACCCTAACCTTAACCATTGTGCCAACCCTAGCTTAATGGTGTAACTCTAACTCTAATCATAATTATTTGTTGGGCTTACACCTTGCATGGTGATTGGTGTAACATTAACGCTAACCCTAACCATAATGTAAACCCAAACTCAATGATATGACTCTAACCCTAGCCCTTAGTTGGGCTTACACCTTACATGTTATTGGTTTAACCCTAACCTAACCATAGTGCCAACCTTAGCTCAATGGTAGAACCCTAACCTTAACCACAACTATATTAGTTGGGTTTCCACCTTGCACAATTCATTAGTGTAACCCTAACCCTAACCATAGTGCTAACCCTAGCTCAATGGTGTAATCTTAATTAACCTTAAATCGTAACCATTAGTTGGGCATAATCTTGCATGGTCATTGGTGTAACCCTAACCGTAACCCTAACCATTAGTTGGACTTACACCTTTTATGGTCATTTATCTGGGATACCTAACCTTAACCCTAATGTTAACCCTTGCTCAATGGTGTAAATCCAACCCTAGCCCTAATTTATGTACAAGGAGCTACGAGTCAACACATTACCCTTGATGCCTTGACTAACGTCCCCCACACGTTATCAAACAAGCAACAGAAACAATGTCTTTTTAGTTACTCCTATAGGCAAAGTGAAAGGGGCCTTACCCCTTCGTGGCATACGTACGACCTAATATGCTTCTGACACCTTGTCTTGGTGCCCTAATTCCTGCACCCCTTTCTCATCACTAGCTATATGTTAATATAATATTGTCATAAACATTAATAACTCAACTTTAAATTTAATTACTTATTATATAAGTTATTTAGTCATAACTTAAAGTACCATGCAAGTCTCGTGAAAATGATTGGAATACATTTATAATAATTATAATCATATTCAAAATCTTAAAATAATATTTAAACACAATTAATTACATAGCATATTGAAGTAAAGCCTATTTATTCAATAATCCTCTTCGAAGTGTATCGATTATATTGAGTGATTGATGGTTGTGTGACTAATGAATTTATCTGTACAGGTCCAGATGAAAGGGTTTGATTAAAACGACCATTAAGTAATTAACTGAAATTAAGTAACCAAAAAAGTTAAATTTTCCATTTGAATTAAACTCACAATCATTTCACAAAACTTATAATTAGTCGCAATTTAATGAGTATCTATCTAGCTATAATTAGATATATCTCTCTAAAATAAATATATATATATATATATATATATATATATATTAAAAAATACTTCAATTTGGATATAATAATATTAACAATTGTATTACACTTGTGGCAAGGGTTATTATATCTTTTAAGCATAATATAATTTTAAATATGAAATATTAGATTATTCTAATAATAATATAGTTTTATTTTATATCTCAGCCTAATTTTAAATAAGTTTTCGGTGTATAGAGCTCTTTTTTTAAAAATTTTTTTATGTTTATTGCATTAAAGCTCAAACAGATACATTAATTGGGCTTGATCATTGGTGCAACCCTAACCCTAACCCTAACCCTAACTGTAACACTAACCCTAACAATTAGTGCTAACCCTAGCTCATTGGTGTAACCCTAACCCTAACCATTAGTTGCACTTACACTTTGCATGGTCATTGCTATAACCCAAAACCTAAGCCTAACACTAACCCTAACCCTAATCATTAGTGCTATTCTAGCTCAATGGTGTAACCCTAATCCTGATGATAACTATTAGTTTGGCTTACACCTTGCATGGTTATTAGTGTAACCCTAACCCTAGTGCCAACCCTAGCTTAATGGTGTAACCCTAACCCCTAACCTTAACCCAAACCATTAGTAGCAACCCTAGCTCAATGGTGTAATACTAACCCTAACCCTAGTGCCAACCCTAGGTGGATGGTGTAACCTTAACCCTAACCAGTAGTTGGGTTTACACCTTGTATGGTCATTATCATTAGTGTAACCCTAACCTTAACCATAACCATTAGTGCCAACCCCAGCTCAATGGTGTAACCCTAACCCTAAACCTAACCACTAGTTAGGCTTAAACCTTGCATGGTCATTGACGCAACCCTAAACCCTAAACCTACCACTAACTATAACCCTAGCTAGTGTCAACCTATGCCAATGGTGTAACCCTAACCCTAACCCTGACCCTAACCGTAATGTCCGTACAAGGAGCTATGAGTTAGAATGTTACCTTTGAGCCTTGACCAACACCCCCCACACGGTATCAAACAAGCAAAAGAAACAATGAGTGTCTTTTTAGTTGCTCCTGCATGCAAACTGAAAGGGACGTGAAAGGGACCTTGTTCCTTAATGGCAAACCCGAGGCCTAATATGCTTCTAACACCATGTCTTATAACCCCAATCCTTGCGTTCCTTTCTCATTAAATATCTGTTAATATAATTTTTGCACTGAAATGGATATTTTAGGTTCTCAAAGCAAGTGGCATAACATTACTAAATTTTAAATCAATTGCTTATTATATAAGTTATTAAGTTTTATTCGTAATTTAAAGCACTATCACACAATATGCAAGTGTCTTGAATAATATTTAATATAATCATATTTAAAATAATTATAATCATATTTAAAATCTTAAAATAATATTTAATATAATTTTAGTTATAGTAATGTTAACATATCCTATTCGAGTTTGCTAGTAATACATGTGAAACTAGTGTAATTACGCAGCTGCAATGAAAAATCTGTAAAGCTACAAGAACTCTCGAGGTCATTCATTGCTTCAACGTGAGAGATTGTTGAATGAAGGCAAACAAAAAATGTATGCTAAAGTGAAAGCGACTCCTGCATATTGCCTATTTTCAGCAAAGTACGGTAAGATATGTTTTCGACACAAGTTCCCATAAAGGAAAAGGACAAATTGGCCTTGTGAGAAAATGTGATGTTACTCTAAACAAACTTCATTGCTTTCTTTAAGTCATACTATAATTGTGCTATAATGTAATTAAAAAAATTTTCAAAAAGTATTATAATTTTCTCCAAAGGACATCCTCTTTTTTTAGTATAATAATGTGTGTGGAAAATTGATCTTTCCTACTTTGGTGGAAGTAATCCAAACGCAACTAACATTGTCATTAGGAGCATATATGTAACTATTATATAAATTTGCTTTCATTTTAGTAGTAAGAGCAACTTCAAGCATGCTTTTCTTACTGAATATGAATACTGGTGCATTTTAAAGACTTAGGAGGGATTTTCAAAATTCATCAAAATTTATATTACCTCCTCCATTAACTCTTTCGAAAATTAGGTGCTCCTCAAAATTTACATTCCCTCCTCTATTTTCTCTATCCAAGGTACAAGTTACTCAAAATTTACCTTCCCTCCTCCACTTTCTCTATACAACATTCTTAAAATTGGCATTCCTTCTATATTTTCTGTATACAAGGTAGACAGTGTTAGAGTGTCAAGGCCTCAGGTGTAACACTAACGGACAAGGATCCATCTCAAATACCTTTCAACTGGGTTGCAGGAGCAACTAAAACAGATTCTTTAGCTCTAGGAATTTTATACCATGCAGGTGTCTCTCCATATTTTATGACCACCTAACCACTCATTGCTTATACTGTTAAACATCTTTTAAATTATTCTATGTAATGCCACTTATGGAGTTCATGAAAAACTTCATTATTGACAGCATTTTTAGCATAATTATGTATTTCTAGTATAATGATATAAATTACACAAAAATCATACAATTAATTGTGAATATATAGTAATATTCTCCATTCTCAAGTGTACTTTAATAATCAATAGTCAAATAGTCAATATGTATTAATTTTATGTGACAAAACTAAACACATAATTAATAACCGTAAAAAACACATATAATTTTTTTTTGTACCTTTTGTTTAATAATTTTTAACTCAATTTTATAATTTGACAATTATTCTTTTAATATTTTCACTAAACCTTTCATTACTAAGTTTTATAAATAATATACCATAATTTTGTCTTTATTTAATTAATAGATTTTTGGCTCAATTAATACACATAAAATATCAAAGTAATGTATTCAATAATTACAATTTGACTTACAGCAATGTCATAGTGGATTTAAACACCCGTATGCGATGGGATCACTTATTTATTGATAGACAATGCATAAAAAAATACATTAGGATTAATTAAATAATTTTGTAAATTCATGACTGATACTAAATTTATATATTTTATGAGTGATAACAGACACGTACATTACATGATAACGTACATTACATGATATAAATATTAGCGATCTAAAAACTAAACTGCATTTGCACATTATTTTATGTGATAAAAACTGTGGTTAATGAATTAGGATGGACCGAAGATCATCGATGTAAAATTTATTTAAATTTAATTAATTAATATTAAAATTAAATTATATTTGTCAATTTAAAGATGAGTATGTTTTAATTTGAATCTCTACAATGAATGGATTTATGTGAGGAGCACGTATGAAAAGCTCATAGGGAGAAATAAATAAGCACTACCTCAAGTGGAAATAGGTGGCCTTCCGAGTTACTCTTCAATGTGTATAGTTGTTGGAGGCATGTGACCTTACAATTACAGGTTCCTCTTTGATGTATCGATTATATTGAGTAATTGATCAATGAATGTATGGTTGAAAGAAAGCCAAACAAATGAAAGGGTTTGATTAAACATGGCCATTGCGTAATTAACTGAAATCTACTAACAAAAAATAAATTTTCCTTTTAAATTACACCCACATTCCTTTCACACCTAGCTTTATACTCATATTTAGTCGTAATTTAATGAGTATCTATGTAGCTATACCTAGATCTCCCTCCTATATATATATATATATATAGGAGGGAGATATATATATATATTAAAATTCACTTCACATTGCATCTAATACTAGTAATAATCACATTACACATGTGGCAAGGGTTATTATATCTTTTAAGCAAAATAAACTTTTAATTATCAAATATAAGATGATTGTAATAATAATATATTTTGATTTTATATCTTAGGCTAATTTTAAATAAGTTAGCGGTATATGGAAATATTTTTTAATTTTTTATGTTATATATTGCATTAAAATTCAAATAGGTACCTTAATCATTTAGCTCAAGAATTGATAACATAGATTTTCACCTTAACTGTAAGAATTATTTGAAAAAGTATAATAATAATCCTAGGGTGGTTCAGAAGTATTTGGGTAATACCTATAGAGATTAAATATCTAGGATAAAGCAACAAACTTAAGACAATAAAAGAAAGATATTCATATATAAACAATTATAAAAGATTAGTATGAGATATGAAACCGAACTATATAATTCCATCTGTAGTGGAATAATTATAACTATCTATTTTTAAAATTTACTTTCTATATAATAATTGTCCATATTAAAAGTTTAAGTGACATTAATTTTTTGTTTCTAATGGTATTTTTTGTAATACCCTAGTTTTAAATAAAAGGTTTAGAAAAAAAAATTCGAACTAAATTTGTCTTTTAGAAAACTCATGGGGCCATGTTTGTTGAACCGATTTTATATAGAATTGATAATATATGTAATTGTTAGAGACTTTTATCATTTTTTCAATTGATTTTGTAACCGGTTTATGTATATGATATAGTTTTGTAACCAGATGCAAAGTTTATAAAAGAGACTAGAACTACTTGACCCGATTCCAGGAAGAGGCATCACAAATTCCTGATCTTAGCCCAGCAGTCAAACTACACCAAATTAGGCTTGCGATCTGGGCCATTCAAAGAAAGCTTAGCAATCACTAAGCCGAAGACCATACATAAACTCCGCGAAAGGGCCCTTGGATACGTCAATGCTGAGGAACTCCGAGTAACGGAAAAGAATAATCAAAACCAAAACAAAGACAACTCAGGCCAGAAACATAAGGAGGGCAAGCATAAGCACAGAAAAACAACTTTGGATATCCGAGAAGGATACTTGAAACAATTTGTCAATGAAAAGAAAGAAGAAGAGAAAAGAGGCCGAGGTCTGAGGTTCGTATCCGAGGTCTTATAATTTGGGTCGAGGTATAGGCCCATATTTTCTAATCCAATACAATTTCATAGCCACAGTTATGGTAGAGTTAAACTGTTGGAATTAGATAGATTCATAGCTCACAGAGAATTAAAAAAGATTTTAAAGGCTCTCATATTTAGAGGAATCGTTACTTTACTTTAATTAACATAATCACATATCAGAGCAGAGATACTATTATAACTATCAGTGCATATAGAGCAACCCAGGTCACAAGGCTTGCGTGAGAATCAAATTTCTCACATGTCGGTAATGTATACTCAAATTAGGTGGTGACATTTTTATTAAATAGTATTGACTTTTCATTACAGAATAAAAAATATTATCAAATACACACAACTCCAATCATACAAATAATAAAATCACAAAAGCATATAAAATAATAACTACTAATTATATTAAATACAAAAATAAACAAATTAATTTATACTCAAGGGAGTGGCTATTGCCACTCCTATATGGCTATAGCCACTCCCACTTGCATTAATTGTTGTTTAGTTTTACTAAATTACCCCTCATTTATGTTAACTAAAAGCATACTTAACATAAGATAATTCATAATAGAGAGAGGCTATTGCCACTCTAATTTGTCTATTGTCTCTCCTCATTCATTGCATTCATTTACACTTTTCCTAAAATACCCTTAAGCTTATTTTAATAAATAATATTTTGTATATTTTACTAAATTAAAAATTGTATATTAGAATTTTAACTATCTATTATCACTCCTTATTTATTATTTTTATTTGTAATATTTCCAAATGCCTTTAATTTAAATTTTTTTTATTTTTGTACTATATTGCTATTATGGTATTTTTAATTTATATTTAATTATTATATTAGTTAATATTAAACACAAAATGTAGCTATAAATAAATCTCTAGCATAACACAAAAATTCCTAACTCAAATATAATATTTAACTTGAATTAAAAAGTTTAGTTAAATAAAATTTAAAAAATTTGCAAATTTAATTAGATATAAAATGTAACACATTAAAATATAAATAAACCACACAAATCACAAAGGTAACACATAACGACTCTTTAAGAGCAATTTTTATAGATAACAACATTATTTTCCATAAATGCTATCCTTATATATTTTTCAAAGTAGATAGAGTAATGAAATAAAATCTAAAAGATGTTGCAAAGCCAATAAGAAAAAGATTTTTTGTTTTTTTGACATGAACTAATGAAGATCATTACTATTTACTAATAATTATCAAAACAAATAATTGGATTGATTAAGATAGGAAACCAACTTCATGTTACACGTTTGTGGTTTCAATTATGTGATGCTAAAACATCTATATCTTATTTTTGTATTTTAATCATTTTATACACATTCATAACTTTTATAGTAAATTAGTTATAAAAATAGGAAGAATAAGGTGAATTTATCTCAGAACTATACTAATAGTGAAGAAGCAGCGTGAGGAACAAATTATGAACCAAGATGAATTTAAAATTTGCATGATAATTTTTGAAATAAATTAAAATAAAGTTTAAATTAATATATTTAGAAATATCACAAATAAAAATAATAAATAAGGAGAGATAATAATTGAAATTATAATACAAAATTCTTAATTTAATTTTTAAAATAAACTTAAGGCCATTTTAGAAAAAGTGCAAGTGGTTGTAATTAATGAAGAGTGGCAATAACTACTCCGTGTACTCAATTAACACCCAAAGGTCACCTCGTTACGAGTCATTATTCCATAATGGAGGAAGAAACCCTCTCCCATCGAGAGGATGTCAAAATTTTCCTCTCATTACATGGAAAGATTTAAAAAAGGAAAAAAAGTTGAAAACTGAAAGGTCACGTCTTTCAGAATTAATTTGATGAGTGTGTATTTAATCTTAACCAGAAGCCACATATGATATTTACTTTCCCACTTTCAGTTGCACAATCCTCGCCACATTTGATAGTTACTCTCCCACTTTCACTTTTATACTTGGTGACTGTTGTACTTCGTTGGACCTCAAAAAACTAGAGAGGTCATGTTTGTTGCTCCTGACGCTCTTCAACATGCATGCTCCCTCAATTACTCCATTCTTTTTCTTCTTTGTAACCTGGAGTCATTTGCTATTTTCAATATTTTAATATGGCCGGGGCTACTGCTAATGAAAATGAACAAGAAGAAAGTACATGATTTTGAGTAGACCCAATAAGGTAAGTCATTTATACAATCTTGCCAATGGAATTTGTTGCACTTTTTGAGTTGATATCATCACTAATCTTTAACTTTTGTTTCATTTTTTTTTTGTTTTGTTCAGGTAACTTTACCCATAAAATCCAAGTTCACGCGTCAATTTGGCCATGAATTCGGTTCGCAGATAAATGTCTGCAACCGAATGGGTAATCATTTCACCATCCATCTCAAGCGTCGTTACAATGAAATGTATTTCAGCGACAGCCTATTTTGGATCCGTCAGTTTTACAAAATTAGGGGTATTTCAACCTTTCGCTTTCATTATCAAGGAAGGGGCAACTTCGACATCGAAGTTCGCTTTCATTACAAATACGAGAAACTTAGGCAGACAGTGGTTGAACAAATCTAGGAGAAGCAAAAGTGGGAGGAGCAGAATGAAGAGGTCGTAGCTGATACGAGTAACTTAGGGTTGAACGAATGGCAGTAATGAGAGGAGCAGAAATGGGATGTTCTTAGACAATTTTCTTTTTTTTTTTCCCTCTTTTAGTTGCTCCTAATTTCAAACATAACATGTTTAATTAAGTCATCAGGTGGTAGGATTACTTACTAAATCAAAAAACAAACCGAATCCCATGTGTCTCACTTAAGTCTATGTGGTTGCTCCCTATTAGTCCACGGGGCACCTCATATATATGGCGTTGACCACGCACCTCGTCTTAGAATGCACCAATTAATATAACCAGAAAGAAAACTGCTATGATGTGTCCACGACTCAATATAAAATCCTCTTTTCTCATACACTTTTTACAATCTATCCCACTGCCAAAAGCTACTAGTTATTAGTTACAAATGTAATTCTATAGTTTCAACGAAATAAAAATCATATTTTAGAAATCATTGTAAAATTATAAACCATGTGTCTCAAAATTACTGAAAAAAAAAAAGTCATCTTTAATTATTTAGTCAATTTGACACCCAGGGTGAAAATTTTAAGACAAATTTTCAAGGGAATTATTTTTTTTTATGGGTTATGAGATACACAATGCTTCCTATGAAGAACAGACAATGACACGGACACGAGACACTACACGGAGACACATCAAACTCAAAATAGCATATATATGTAATTTTTTTATTTTGTTGTGTGCTTTTTTATCTTTTTTTATCGTGTTTGTATAATTTTTTTATCTAATTAATTCCTTTTTTTATTTTTCATGATCAACCAAAGAATGTTCAAAATGAAATGACCCAACAACACTGGTTCAACTAAATAATTAAGGTTGATTTTGGGCTCATGTTGGTATTAAAAATTTGAAGGAAAAAAAACCTCAGGCATGTCTGCGGCGTATCCACAGTGAATTAGAGCAATGTCCAGCCATGTCAAGTGGGGGTTCGAGTTAAAAAAATTATTTTTTTAATTGGATGCGACAGACTTGTGCCCAATACGTGTCAAATGGGTGTCAGTATCAACATGCAGACACACCACCAAGTCAGTGTGTTTGTGCTTCTTAGAATACTTTAGATATCACACTAACATGAAAATTATGTTATTGTGGTAGGTCAATTTTTTCAAAATGGTTTGCAGAGACAAAGTTTTCCATGAAACGAGTTTGTTTGGTAATTTACGCAATTATGGCTTATGAAACATTAAAAAAAATATTTTTTAAACCAACCTTGTGGTTCATCGATCGTATTTAATAAAATATTATTTTTTTAAAAATAAAGTGGGCAAAAAATTTATTTTTTAATACAAATGTCACCTATGGAAACATTTTATAAATAAAATATAATTTTTTCAAATAAAATCTCGCCACAGGTAAGATTTTATTAATAAAATATTATTTTTTAAAAGATAAAGTGACTAAAATTTCTAAAAAAGCAATTGCTTAATATAAAGTTGCCAATGGCGAGATTTCATCAATAAAAAATTATTTTTTAACCTATTTGCCCTCAATGGCTTGTTGAGAGCTCTATATAAAGGGGTACTAATTTCACCATGACAAGTCTTGTGAGTGTAAAAATAGTGCATTCTACTACCATGGCAACCTTACTAAGAGAGAAGTGTAGTGGGACTGTATTTGTAGCTGAGTTTTTTTCCCCTCCTAGCTATGAGTGTGAGGGGAAAAAAAAAAGAGTATTCTAGTTCAAAAAATAGAAAGAAAAAATGAGTGATGTGGCAAATATAGTAGCATATTTTAATGTTGACGTTCTTAGAAACACCAGTGAGGGTGTGACATTTACATGTCAAAATTGAGCATGTTATCAAGTTGTTCCTTTATCTACTTCTATTTTAAAAGTTAACTTATAATATTTCATATAAACCTTAATTAATGCCACAAATACAACTACCAGTTCATTTTCAAATGAAAAAAAAAGATACATAACTATGATTGATTAAATGGTTTGCACGGATGTGGGTTCTTGACTTGCTGATGAGGGGTTGGGGAGTATCTATCAGGGGATTTTGGATCAGGTCGTAATTGCTTCCACGTTCATATATTTTATTAGCCACCGATAGAGCTACTCCAAACTCCTTATCTATCATGCTCTACCTTTGTCTTCTTATTTCTTTATTCAAATCAATCCTACCCTAGTCACCTCCTTCCTGAACATCTCCACCCGGGTCCCCATCTCTCACATCATCCTCACCCTAATCACCCCCACCCTCATCTTCATCCTCACATCCTTATCCCTCTCTTGCTCTCTTAACCTCATGTACATCTACATGATATATCCTCTACCTTGATACTACATGCTGGGATTCATGTACATATCAAACGGTGAGACTGTCTATGGAAACATCTAACTAAGAGCTTGTGTCTCCATTTAAGGTACAAACATATTTTGCTGTTGGAAAGGCCACTTATTCAAATCAAGTTGTGTCTAATAAGAACATTGACCAACTTCTGAGTGGATGATTGACCAACATCTTTAGAATATTAGCTTAAATCCTAGTCAAACTAATTGATAAACCCCAACAATGAAGGAGTTACCTGGGGATCCCCACTGTGGAAGACTTTTGTATCAGTAGTGTTGTGATGGCTCCGTGTGCCTTGATTTATAACCACCTTGAAAGAAAGGACCATCAACAGAGCATTGTGATGGTGCCACCTGGGTCTAGGCAATATACATAACACACATAACAAGTAAATTCACGAAAAGAAATTAATAGATTATGTTACATTAATTAAAAGGTGCGGATAAAATGTAACACATAATATAACCTAGGTGGTCTGTGGATCCGTATAGAAGTAAGGCTCTTGGGTAGGTTGCAAAAGGTAAAGTCATCCACTTCCTTGGTCATTCCAACGAAATGATTCGGAAGACGATTAGGGCGGCAAGGTGGTCATGGTGATAAGGGGAATATTGGTGGAGGGATAGTGGGGGAAGATGGTTGAGGGCATGGCTTATGCTGCTCTTGAGACAACCTGTTAGGAAAAGACATAAGAGAATACCATAACCAGTTATGAATAGTGTTGTTGTAGTATTAAGTAGGCTTTCCTTGCAACTGGTGTTCCCATCGAACATTCCACATTGAGACCTATCAATGCCATTTGAGTCCCTAGTCAGTTCTCCCCATCGTCCTTGAAGATCTTTTTTATGCAGACCATCAAGCTTTTCAAGTTCTACGAGAACAGGCTAGTGCAATATGAATTACCTTATTACATGGTCAACACTGTACCACTCAACACTCTCAAAGCATATGAGTTGAATGACACAAGACCATAATGGAGCATCATTATGGATGGCTTCTGGAATATGAGCATCAAGTAAAAGGTCTAAATACATTCACCACACAAACTGCAATACATAATAACATCAATAACATAAATGAGTGACACATGCAAACATCGTTAAATGGAACATAATAACAATTTGTTCAGTAACATTTCATCCATACCATATAAGACTGCAGATCATCTATACCCTGTCTCAGCCATCAATGGTCTTTTTGTTGGCCATTTGGTGAAAAGTTTGAACAAATCCATCTATCACATATCATATTAATTAGAAAAAATTATCATAATTTTAACAAAACTAAATTAGATTCCTTTTTTACCTCGATGCAAATGGAAAACCGATCGGATTGACTGGCATGGGAGCCAAAAATGATATCCTAAAATGCCCAAGCTTGCAATAATATCATTCAACCAGAAATGTCACTAACACTCGTGCGTGAGACACGACATAATCCTCGATAGAGCGCAACCAGGCATGCAGAATCCCAACTATAGACATGCAAATTCTCAAGATCCTCTAGCAATGGCAAGTATTCGCAATGCACCTTAGATGTGCTCTTGTCAGGCATTAACATATGGCCTATCAAGGCCAATATATAGACGCAAGCATGAGACCGGATATGCCAATTGGTATGAGTGCCAAGCTGTATCATATGTGTGTCTAGCCATCTCATGCAAAGAACACCTCCAGTAACATTGTGTTCTGTGGGCCGACAACCAAGTAAATCCTCTCACAGGTCCATCAACGCATTAGACTTTATGCCAGTCTTTCCTGTGACAATAGCTAATGTACTAAAAAAATTAATATAAAAACTATAATTTTAAAATTAAAAATATTATATTCATTACTAATTAAAATCATAAATTTTAAAATAAAATTCCTAAATTATTAAATGCCAAAAATCTAGTTTATTGTATTTCATAATCACAACTAATAATAAAAATCAATAATAAAAGTGCCCATTTATTTCATTTCATAACAGTGCCAATGGCAAATAAAGAATAAATCCAATTTCAAATGCCAAAGCCATTAAGTTTTCAAAATATAAACCTACAAATTATTTAAATGTTTTCTAATTTATATTAAAACTATTACAATAAAAATAAATAAAATAAAAATTGTATATTTTAAAATTAAAAATTGTAAAAGTTATTAATTTTTGAATTTTTTATTACTGATAATAAAATCTAGTACAATAAAAATAAATAATATAAACTGTAAATTTTAAGATTAAAAAAAGTAAATTAATTAGTAGAAAAAAATTAAAATTATAAATCATAAAGATTATTAAATGACAGTTTCTTGCATTTTCTAACAATAGCTAATGTAATACAATAATTAATATAAAAATTGTAATTTTTAAAATAAAACATAGTATATCGTTAGTAACAAAAATTATTAAATTTTAGAAAGCCAGAATAAAAATTAATAATTTACTGTAGCTAAATTTCATATGAGACATAAACAAAAAAAATAAAGTAAAATAATATATTACTTATATTGTAATAAAGGATATTCTCTTAAATATGTTTTGTTGGACCCATGGTTTCATCGGGTTTCACCATGTTTTTAAATTTATAAAAAAGCATTCACTATTTTTTTCACTCTCCTTTACAAACAAAATTTTCCTTGAACTTTACCCTCTCAGTTGTGCTCTCTCACTACCTCTCCAAACCCACTTAAGATCACGACTTTTCCACCAAATGGCAAATCAGGCTTAAAAGAAGGTGAAAATCTTAGCACATGATTCAAGTATCTATCCAATGCTTCATGGAAATACTTACTCAACATAGGTGTTTTATCCCATATAATCAATTTAGTCATGTTCAAGAGTTTTTCATGAATACTTCCCTGTTGTATACTACACGATGAGCCATTATTAATATTGAAAGGAATTTAAAACCTTGAATGAGCATTTCTTCCATTGGGAAGTAATGGTGAAGCAATTCCATTGGAGGCCACATTTAAGACAATATCACCTTTTGATCTTATGAATGCAGATAAAGTCTTCCACAAAAATATTTTTCCTATACCCCCATAACCATATAAGAAAAATCCACTACAATTTATTATAGACTACATTAACAATTTTATCAAACACTTGTTTTTGCTCTTTTGTAATGGTTTGCATATATGTAACAAATTCATTCGATAGGGCCTGCCTATCAAAGTTTAATTCTTCCATTAATAACCTTTCTTAGATGGATGAAAGCAAGTCTTCAGAACGAAATGGAATATAGTGTAGTCTTATAATGATCTTCCTTTTGATTGAAGCATTTCTTCTGTATTTACAAGTGCTACATGTATAAACTATAATGTTAATAAATTTATCTCTTAATTTTTCATAATTATATATGTTTCTAATAAAGAACAAATTAAGTTAGCCTCAAAGTCTTTCATTGGATTAATTTACTCTAGACGATCATGTTCTAATTGCTCCATTGAACCTTTACCAATTGTACATGTTGAATTTCAAAAATACTTTAATTACTTCTTCATGCTAAATAAGGCAATAAATATGTTGAAAAAAATAATAAATGAATAAACTGATGATAGACAATGAATTAACTCACCATCAGATATTTTCATTTTTTTGATGAGGTCTAACCCAACAAATTCTGATAGTTGAATTATCTGTTCATTAATTGTACATTCTGAATTTTGAAATAACATGAACCATTCACACAAGCAATTTGAATCAATCAATATTATAAAAATTAAGATATTTAAATAATGTTAACCAAATAAATATCACTTACCTTCAGTGACATCAATTTCATCAAATTGCCCTAAATTCCCCCAATTGAAAGCTAAAGAGAAGTTTCACCCATTGAAAATTCTGAATTTCCAAACATAGTTGAATTATTTTTTTGTTACGGGCCAAGTTACTCTAGAGTTTTGAATGAGATGCTTCCCTGATCTTATACGTAGACTATAAATAAAAATAAAGGTTGTTGAAAATTCATAAAAGAACATATGAGTGAATTCTTATTTAATTATAGAATAAATAACATCAACTTATATTTAAATATAGGGTGAATAAAACAAAATGGCTTTGAGATTTGGGTTTATTGAACCCCATCCCATTCTTCTAAAATATGACAATTTCCCATCAATATTTTAGAATTTGAAATTATAATTTTTTAACAAATTGAATGTTAGTATTTAATAAGATAGTAAATTCTTAGATTTATGTGATATTTAACTAAATATATTAAAAAAAACTGAGTTTAATGAATATAAAAAAAAATTAAATTGAATTAATAATACAAATGGGTAAAAAATAAAGTGGAGTGGAATAACTTAATAAGTCAAGGGTGTTAATTGTAACTTACCCTCAAATAATATGCTTAATCAATAAATAAAAGAAAAAAAAAAAGAACAATCAAACACATATCTTGAGCCAATGCTTGTTATTGTATATTTGTAAATCTTTTTATTGTATGAGTCTTGAACCAAACACATGCTATGAATACTTGCAAACTCCAAATTATAATCATTAGTTCCTAATTGTGCAGATAAAATCATTAGAAGAGTTATAGGACAAAATGTATAAAGGAATATAAAACCTTTATTACAATAAACCATATTACTCATTGGTATTCTTTTGGTAGAATCCAAGTACTTAGTCCAATGTTGGCTTGATGTATGTTTATTTTCCTTTTGGCCATAACTTTGCCTGGCATGCATTCTAGTGTAAGAGTTAACTGCTAATTCCACAAGAAAAATGAAAAATCATGCTCCTAAGACAAATAAGGGTCTCAACTAAGTAAAGTAGGTTACAACAAGAATTGTAGGCTCACCATTAGAAATTCCTGATAATGGTGTTATTAGTAGTTTCTTCTTATTAATTTCACTAATAGAAGTTAATTGTAATCCTTGAGAATGGTTTGTTGACTGTATTTAAAAGATACTATTATAAATATGGATTGGTCATAGATCTTGAAAGATAAGAACAAATGGTATATCAACGAAGTTTAGAAGACTTTGTCTTAAATGTTGTCAAGAACTTGAATATTCTACTAAAAAATAGTTTTCTTTCTTAGGTTTTAAAATATAATAATTAAAAGAATATAACTTTAATTGTTGGAGTATAGTTACTTGTTTTAAAAAGTATCAGAATAACTAAGTAAAATCTTATGGAAGGAAACCAATTCAGCAAAATCGTTTGCTTGATAGAGAACTAAAGACCTAACCGTAAAATATAACCAATTCAAAGATGGGAAACTAACCATCTACTATGAAATGATCACTTGAACCTGTGTTAAAACTTATTTTCCTTTTGCTGTTGAGAATCATCTTCCTCCTCAACCTTGCCAACTTAGATGACAAAGGATAGTTTTTGTTATCCATTTGCAGCTAGAAAACAAACTATGGCAAGTGAAATTAATAGGAAATAAGGTAAACGACTACTTGGCTAAGTGGACTGATACACTAAAAGGCTAAAAGCATTTAGTAAGTTTAGTGTTAGGTTTATATATGTGTTTAAGTATATGGGTAAGAGCATTTTAATTTGAAAATGTTGAAAGTCAGAGCCCATACTTATGAATCAAATCTTTGAAACTCATTGACCATGATTTGCATTGAACAATATAAAATGTTGAATGAATGTAGTATTTCTTGGATAAAATAGGCATTTAACCACTATGCCTTTTCAAGCCTTAGACATGTGAAATTGGTCAAGTGTGATAAATGATTGGTCTTAGTCAATGACCAATCATTGAATGATGTGTTCTTCATGGTCAAATGAAAATATTTTTTTGGTGAGACCACTAATTTCCATCCAATCATATAGAGCTTCTTAACAACAAAAAATATTCTTGACAAAGACCTTGGAACATTTTAACATCTGTATAAAAATTTTAGTTTAGCATATAGCAAAGAAAGGACAAATATATATTGGTAGAAGAGTTAATCTATAATAAGAGTTCTTAATCCATAAGAATTTGACCAGCCACTTTAAATTACTACCTCTATGTGCCAAAATTTTTTTATAAAACATTTCACAATGAGTATAAAGTAGGTGTCAATTTCATTAGCAGTGGATTAATTTAACTACAATATCGGGGAACTAAAATTAAAACTAAAACTCATTGTGATGGTAATGTGTACTATGTGGCATTAATTTTGCATAAGCACTTGTAAGATTAGGAAATTAAAAAATAAAGTAGATAAAGATGGTAATGTGTTCTATTTAGCCATTCTTATGTAAGATTGATTTTGAATATCTTGTATTGAAATACAAAAGGGACCAAAATATGAATCCATGTTAGTCATTGTGCTATCAGAATTGTGTTTTCTTTGTGTACTTCAGAGTTTAATACCATAGTGTTTTCCAAAACTAGAACTTAATTCCCACTAATAATTTTTTTTTCTATATACACAGTTGTTTCATTGAGCAAATAGATGCAACTGTCTATTCAAAGTATATGAACTCGATAGAAACTTGAATTGATTGGTACAATATGACTGATGCATATTATTTGTGGTGTGAATTCCATATCAATAGTCAAACCAACTACCTATAACCATTTTCCAATATAAACATGTGCAACTTTTTAATGACCAAAAGTTAGAAAATAATAACTCTTAACCATGTTTATATAAAACTCATAATAATATATTAGAATAGGATACTACCTCAGTATGAGATACATAAACTAGTACATGAAACTTTGTCATGGTTGAACTATAGACGCAACACAAACATTACACAAATTTTCATTTTCCTACCACACAAAAAGTAAGCTTGAATTTAAGACTATATATATATAACAATATAATAGTCCTAAGGACCTTATATGCAAGCTTAATCAAGAGCTCATAATTTGAAAAGTCTAAAAACAAATCCATTCAATCCTCATGTTCTTTAACTACCTTTCTCATCTTGGTAAAAGACTGATCACCACCATCTGTTGAGGACTCAGAATGCTTTGCAAACCATTCTTCTTCAATTGTGTTCTTGGAAGGTGTGACAGTGGTCCTTCTTTTAGCTTCAACACCATTCTAAGAAGACTGTGTGATGTTATCCTGATGGGAAAAAATGTCTTAGAAAATTGTATATACTTATCTTTTAATAAATAGTATATCAACTACTTTAAATATGATAAAATCCAAGGTTACCTTGTTTAAATTAGAGACATCAACAAAATTGGTCACCAGTTCAGAATTATTAGGCAAGAACTCAACCTGATAAAGATATCTAAAAACAAAGTAAAGACCCAAAAAATTGGTTGTGCCTTAATGAATAAAATAGAGTCTAACATCATGGATCTTGTATTTTTCTATGAAGCTAGAGATAATAACCTTATTTGAGCAAAGTTTTAAGATAGTTATCACACAAGGCTGGAAGGAATTCATGTCATGTATCTTCACAGCCACTTTGAAAAGAAACCTCTTACCCATAAAAGAACTTATTTCTTGAGGATATTCTTTCTTGTATCCACCCTGAAATTTGGTCATTTCTTAGTATTATTACATAAAAAAGAAAAAATTAGGTTAACCACTAAGATATTTTAAGTAACAAACACTTGATGTATGAGTAGTTCTCATATCATTAGTTGAAAAATAACTGCCTATCTCTTTAGCATATAACATGAAAGAAGCAGTGCCTATCTCATTCATAACCCTTAGCCTAATGTTATACTTGATATTAATAAAATGATTTAAGATAACATAGCTTTCTATTTTGGCTAACCAGTTTTGCAAAAAATTAGCTATTACCTTATTAGACCTACTTTGGAATTAATGTAGTTGGATAGATATTATACTTCCTATAGTAAAAGCTTTTAAATTAGAAACATCAACAAAATTGTTCATCAGTTCAGAATTATCAGGTAGGAACTCAACTTGATAAAAATAACCAAAAACAAAGACCTAAAAAATTGGTTGTAATAAAAGAAAATTAAAAGCCTTGACGAATAATACAGAATCTAACATCATGGATCTTGTATTTTTCTATGAAGCTAGAGATAATAGCCTTATCGAACAAAGCTTTAAGACAGTTATCACACAAGGTTGGAAGGAATTCATGTCATGCATCTTCCTAGCCACTTTGAAAAGAAACCTCTTATCCATAAAATAACTTATCTCTTGATAATATTCTTTCTTGTATCCACCCTAAAATTTTCTCATTTCTTAGTATTATTACATAAAAAAGAAGAAATTAGATTAACTACTAAGAAATTTTAAGTGACATACACTTTATAGATGAGTAGTCCTCATATCATTAGTTAAAATGTCCAAATACCTACCTATCTCTTTATCATGTAACATGAAAGATCCAATGTTTGTCTCATTCATAACCCTTAGCATAATGTTGTATCGGATATTATACCTAATATTAATAAAATGATTTTCGATTACAAAGCTTTCTATTTTGGCTAACCAGTTCAGCAAAAATTAGCTATTACGTTATTAGATCTACCTTGGAATTAATGTAGTTGGATAGATGTTACACTTCCTATAGTAAAAGCTTTTAGTGTCTTCCTTTAATCCTTGGAAACATTATTTACACGCCTTACACCACCAATTATACTCATAGTCAATGTCTTTCACAATTCCAATGGTGATAAAAATAGTCTTTTCACCCTAACATAAAACAGATGGATATTGAGGATAACTATTACTGTAAACAAATACAAATGATAATGAATAATTAAAAAATGTGTCAACTCATCGCATTACCATCTTTCATATCAAAAATAGGTTTGTACACATTTAGTTTCAAGAAATCATCATCCATGGAGTATGAAAAATTGTCTTCAAGGTGGGAAACTTGTGTTCCTGTTGCATAGTCACTATGACAAAGTCTACGATAAATAATAGATTCATTGTGAAATAAACAATCAAATATGTAGATGTTTAAAGATAAAATTTGATGCCTCTATCAAAATTGTTTGACCTCAAAAGTCTTCATTGATAAACAACTTCAAAGTGTAAATAGTATTGCTTACTCTCATTTTACCTAGACATAAGATAGTAAATGTTTATTTTATGGAATCCAGTTTACTCAATTTTTTAAAATAAAAATAAAGCAAGAATAACAATTCACCTACCTTGGTATTTTTTTTGTATATTTTTCCACATTGTAGGATGACAATATATTCAGTAGTAGGATGGTCCTTTAAATGTGTATCAAATTGCTTTGCAAAGTCCTGCCATAATGTACATATGACCCTTTCCTTACTCCTTTATATTGGAGCAATCATATAAAACAAATGAAGGCGATAAACTAGAAAATCGTAAGTGATTTTTTAGAATGTAATTATGACCAACATCCATGAATGTAGAAGGAAATCCTTACTCCAAATCATCAAGTTGGAGCATAATCTTCTTTACCACTTTCCCATCCCTCTACAACTCACCCATCCTTCCTTTCCAGTAAGGAGCCTTGTGATGTCTCTAAAAGCAACAAAATGTTAGTACTATAACACCGTACATTAATTATAAAAATAAAGATTGAGATGTGAATTATGCACCAACCAAATAGGCATCTTCTTTAGTCTCACTTAGGATCATACTATTAGGGACAAAGTCAAACCCATGTAAAGGTATTAAGGAATCCTCGATTTCTCTAACTAGTGTTTCTTTCTTAAATAATACTCTAAAATCATGTTAGATTTGCTTGAATCTAATGTCATTCTTAGACACCTCAAAATGTGATATGGTGTCACCTTTCCTTCAATTATAACATTCTTAAAAGCCTGACATGATGGCTCCTAACTATGCATTACATTCATGCACAATATAATTCTATATACAACCTCTTCTTCCATGATAACCATTTCCGACATAGACTTGTAATGTCACTAAAAAAAGGAAACCTCCATACCCTAAACACTTTCACTTTAAGCCTGCACAATCTATTTTCGGATTCTGCATTCACCTCTCTTACTAAATCATACTTTGCTACCATACTTAACAAAGGAAAGCACATATAGCACTTTTATAACTCTGAAGTGTTTGTAGTCATGTGCAATAATGAAGGATATAAGTTGCATATATATACAGCATAAAGATCAGTTGATTGATTATACTTAGTTCTTATTGCCTAGTAGTCCATGCACACAATTAACCTTAGTAAATTCTATATGGTGGAATTATGGACTCTTGTTAGATATAGATATTATAGTAATAGTTATATAGGTGTAATATAGTTGGATAGTTATATGGTTGCATAGTTATAGTTATATTGTATATTTTGAAAAAATAAACACCAGCACAATAAATACTTTAGATTTTTTTACCATGACAATTAAAAAATTGTACTTTATTGACCTATATTCAATCACGGATGAAATCTACACTACACAAACTTGGATATGGTTATGTAATGAAGTGCAATAAACTCATGTCTGATATCTCTTGAAACAGGTTCTAAATTTTCAAATCCTAGCACAATTAAAAAATTGCACTTCATTCGTATAGATATGTGCAATATAAAACAGTGTCTTTATTAGTTTTAGATATTCAATTCAGATCACATGATCAAAAGTCATAAACTGAACCAAGGCTTAGGAATTATTTCACTTCATGGTACATATCCAAATCAATATTCCAACATCACAATTGAAACTTTGTTATTCTTTGACCAAATCAAATTTAGAATGTTGGACTTCATTGCCATATACCAAATCGAGAATGAAATGAAGACTATTATGGCTTGGATATGGTTAGTTAATGAGTTGCAATGCACTCCAATGAAATTATTTGACAAATCTATGAATAGAGGTTCTATATTATGAACTTCCATCACAATGAAAGGACTTTAATGTTAAATAGTTGCCTTCATCTATTCTGAAAATTTAATTTAGGTTATACAGTCAAAAACTGAAAATTGGTGAGAGCATTGACAATTATTTCACTTCATGGTATAGATACAAACCAAATTAAATGTGCTGAGAATTGTGGTATCTAATTCAAAAGACCAATCACATGTGAGGATGTTTGTATTGCATGTGACCCCTTATATGAATTTCAACTCTGCAAGCTATGACAATCCAATAACAATACAATTAATAATTTGCATCTAATATTAATGATTTCAAAACTGAGAAGAGTTTCCTAGAAGCAACTAAAAATACAAAAAGAATGATCAAACATCAGTACATTCATCTCATTTCCAATTCGATGTCAAGTACATGGAAGTTTATTTGTGATTAGATAGGAGAAAGAAATTAAGAATTAAGAGTCATGAGGACTCCACAAAATAAAAGTTGTAATTGTTATTTTCATTAGGTACTTTAACCAAATGATATCCTTATTCTTGATATTTATTGAGATGGATTTTGAACCCATACTTTGAAAGGACAACTCAAGAGTATATGTGGTAACAAAATTAATTGTATCACATTTTAGACTTGCTTCTCAACAAGCATTCTAACATTAGGTTGCATGGCATTAATAAGGTGGATTAACACAATAAGGTTGACATTGTTAGAAATTTATTTTTTTCTCTAACAATTATTTATGCAATTTTGTAATGCAATAGCTATCACTTAGTCTTTAATTCATGGACATCTATCCCTGCATAAATTTTCTTATTTTTTTTCCTTTTCTCTGAATTTATATTTGCACAAAATAGGATTTATACCACTTCAACATGTGTTATAACATGGGATAGTATATTTATATGTGGTATTTTTGAAAATCCAATCAAAGGAGAGCTCTCTTTGTTCTCTTTACACAATTAATAATAGCGATTTCCAAATTTATTGTTCTCTCATTCTCCATCATCCATTTGCAAACTCAAACACACACTACACTTTTTCAAGCCCCTGTTCCATTGCATCAAATTTCTCAAAGCAACAAACAGTAACATCATTATACTACTCAATAACAAAACCAAGAATTGCGAAAACACTCGGCCTTTATCACATATATTCAATATACCAGAAAGCACCAATAAATATAGCCAAATATAGCCAAGTGAACAACCCTCAAATATTTATTACATATGTTTGCTAAAAGACGTCAAACAACCAGAACAGAGAGACACTCTCAAACTAAATATTTATAGACAATTGTGCAAAATATTAATTAGGCCTCAGTTAAGTATAGCAGAATCAAGAACAAATCAATTTAAGACTTGGAGCTATATGCTTTTTATCAAAAACATATTCTTAACAGCATGTAAATGTTGTTACAATAACTGCTAATGTGAATTCAGAATTCTTAAATTCATAAAGATTTAGCAACTAAATACAAACTAACTAAAGGATTAGTTTCAGGCATTGTGTAACTGATTCTTTTTCATGAAAAGTAGATAGTTTAAAGTGCTACATTTTTTGTTGAAAGAATGCCAATATAGTTCAGTCAAAATATCATAATAGGATTGAAAGAATCCATGTCAATAGACATAATCTAATTGACACTAAATAGATATACTTGCTTTACACATAATGTAGTTTACATAATGTAGTTGCCTACCTAATAACAAAACTAGGAATTGCAAAAACATAGTGAATCTGTCAAATAGAGATACCATAGTTGACACATGACAGAGATACTTGCTTTATTAATTTTTGTTTTGATTATCTTTACCTAGTCAGCTATGTAAGCACTTAAAAATTGAAATTAATTGAATAATTCCTGCTCAATGGCAATAAGATGGCGCAAAATATAGAAACTTACAATATAGTTGCAAAATAAACAATCATGCTACATTGATAACTCAAACTTCCATTGCATTTCATTACAAAACTTAAGTAGTTACTACATTCATGATAGTATTCACATATAGCTAGTGTAGGGAAGGCAACCACTTAGTATAAAATGTATGGCCAACAAAGATCTTTCTCTAGGAAAACATGTCTTCACCATCCCAATACAATAAGTAAGATAATAAATGACATTACTTAGAGAACTTCAAATGTTAATCACTTCAGCTAGAATAAGGGTCTCATCATCCATAAGAACCCTAAGCCTAAGGACAGTCTCACTGCTCACATCATGTTTAATTATGAATCTACGCCAACCCTTTCCAAGATACACCTCCCTTCGTCTCCTCTAGCTCCATTGTAGCAACATGTTCTAAAAGTATCCATCAGAATCCCTAAGTCACAAGTTGTTCACCCTATTAGGAAATGCTTGTAAGAAAAAGACAGTAGGGAGAATCTACAACAAAGCATGATACATTTTCAAATAAAAGACAACTTAACACACAATGGCAATATATTAGACAAAAAAGGAAAAGGCTTGGACTAGTTCAAATTGAAAAATATTACCAAGGAACTACTACTTGCTTGATTTTGACTAATCTATTTCTCACACCTGAAAACCACTTGCCAATTGCTGTATATAAGCCATTTCAACACCATCATCCTCTACATTGTCACTACCTTCACCCCAAGCACAAGATCAGCAGCATCAATAAGATCCATATCACTTTCTATAACATTATCCTCATTGACATTATTAACAGCAACACCAATTTTGTCAGAAGTAAGGTTCTTATTGGCAACAGGTTAAGGTTAAGCATTTTCCTCAAAAATAGGTTCAACATTAAGATCTCCAACAAAGAGTAGTATTATTATCATATACTACTTACATAGTTTCATTTTGAGGGATATTATTCTCAGCAAGTTTAACACCAATATTACCATCAACAACCAAAACCCCATCTTTCACAATTGGGATTTATAGAGGATTAGGAAGACCATAAAAGCAATCCGCATCCTAATAAAAACCATGATGAAGATGAAGAACGTGGTTCAGCAAAGGATCAAAATCATAATTGACATGTTGTTCAACAAAAGGTGCAGGGGAAGGATAAAACAAAGGATGATGATTGAAACCTATTTCCTAGAGGTCATCAAGGGTCAGTTTTTTAGGTGGATAGGGGTAAGGAACCTTTTCCATATCAATATCCCTTACATGAAAATAAAACACATGTTACCATTATAGAACACCTTGAACACGTTACCTCGACTAATAATTTTATATTATTAGTGTAGAGAAATTTATTAATAAATTAGTAATTGTAAGAAAAGTTTATGTTGATCATATTGTTGACAATTTTGTAAATAAAAGCTGTCAGGTGTGAATATCCAAAAATACAAATTAATCTAAACACATACAAAAAGACAAGTCAAAGATTGATTTTTTTTTCAAAAGAACTTCTTTGACAGATAGTCTCTCATAACTTATTAAACACATGGCATACTATAGTAATTTTTAGATAAGTGCTTCCCCTTGAAAGTATTTTTATTTTTTTAGCAAGTTCAATAATTGATTTAGTAAGTCACTTGTTTAACCAAATCCTTATACGAAGTTAGTTACATACATACATACATACAGACACATATACATACATTTATGGCAATTTAGGTGAGAAAGGTGGGTTATTATGAGGTTAAGAGGAACAAATTAAAACTGTATAATTGTACATAGATTATCAAAATTGAAAGTTCATTAATGGTGATTAATAATCACATGATCTGTTAAGAATATCATATGATATTATGTTTTAATATTGACAATTCATATAAGATTCAACGGCCTAGATTTGTCCTTCACTCTCACAATAAAATATGTGAAACGATGAGATAAATTTAGGCTATTGGATCTTATATGAATAGTCAAGATTAACTTTGGTCATTTAACCATGCATCAATGATCAATATTGAAAATAAATTAATGATAAATAATACTCATATGCTCATTTAAAAAATTCACATACTTTTATATTTCAATTTGATCACTGACTGTTCATGTAAGATCCAATAGTCAATATTCAATCCTCTCACTCTTACAATAAACCACCCTCTCATGTCAATTGTTGTGTGTGTGTGTGTGTATGTGTGTGAGTATTAGTTATTATTAATTTATTGTGAGAGTAGGAGGGGAAAATTTTGACCGTTAAATTTTGTATGAATGATCAAAATTAAAATATAAACCCATGTGACTTTTTTAAATGACTATGTGAGCATTAATTAGATTAATTAACTTTCAATCATGACCATCTATATATGGTCTTACGGCCCAAATTTACTCCTACCACTATCATAATAAATCACTCCTCTCATATGATATGCTCACTAAGTGTTTGTGTGTATGTGTGTGTGTGTGTGTGTGTTAAACTGAATATAAATAAATAAAATTACAAACATAAGGGAAATGATCATGAACATAAAACAAAACAAAAAAATGAATCACGATACAAGATAATTGGTCCCTTAGGCGGACAATCTACGACAATCCCTCAAGGCCCATGGTAAACCCTTAATGGTGTAAAGTGGAGATTGCCCCTTGAGCAGAAAACTTGATATATCAAGGTTAATAATCATACTATCATTAACAAATAGTTCTGTTATAAACTATTTCCATCACACATAATTACATGAATTACAATCTCATGCATTTGCATGAAACTTCCTTGTCAACTTGCAATGATACATGCTAAACATAATCCAAATATTTATATAATATGAATAGACATAAATTGTCAGACATATAACAACCATAGTCCCATGAGAATTTCAAAATAATAATTTTTCATAATTTTAAAGTGAGTTGTAAAATGATCTTGAAGTTATTGAGTGCGGAAAATCATATCTATATATAATAATAATTTTCAAAATAATAATAGTGGCTAAATTATGGCCATGAGCTAGTTACCCAGTCATTGACGCTGTTTGTTGTTGGGAGTACGTTATCACTGCCCACGCCTAAGGAATTGAAATGACATTCTCAACTAACATAAATCAAGAAAAAAAGAATTAGACATGACCAATAATGATATGAAAGAGAAATACTATATTATGGTGGCCAAAGAATTGACTAAACCCATACGAGAATGGGGAAAAAACATTATCGGAGGGGATTAAAGGAAAGGAAATGAAGGAAACTTGTTTTTCTCACAAAGAGAATAGATGGGGGTGGCTAGGGTTCTAGAGAAAGTTTTTGCAGTGTCTGGGATGCGTTATATTTATAATAGGGGTTCAAACACATTAAAATGTGTTTTGATATGTTTATGCCCCATGTTGCGCACTAAAACATGCATGGTGTGCACTATCGTGCATACGCCGCAGGGAAATGTGTTTTGGGCTGTGAAATCGCATTGCAACACGATGAGGGTGCGTTGTACCACATTGAATTTTTCCTATGGCACCTGGTGGTGTGTTGTAGCACGAGCATTTTGACCCCCAAACATTCCAAAATCTTCCCTGAGCCCTATCTAACTGCCTCCTGTTTTAGAATTGACCTTCCTAAGGGCATCTAACCTTGGGATATCACAACCAATGTAATTGTGAGAATATGACATTTTGGAAAATATTATTAGAATATAGTATTCAACAAATTCGCGAGTGACAATTTTAGTTTCAATCAAAAGGAATATTCTTGCATTAAATTTAAAACTTGCCAATTGTGTGCTCAGTTTGAAAACAATTTGTTGAAAGTTACAACATTAAGCTTAGACTAAATCCACCACAATTTTAAGAAATTATATCTCATTGTTGGGGGTTATCATCATGTTGGGTCAACCCAAAAATTCACGACCTTCAACTCAACTCAACTGACAAAATTTGGGTTGGTAGAGTTAAAAATCCTACAACCCGTGAGATATAAGTTGGGTTGTGAGTGTAGAAATTTTCAATTCACACAACCTAATTCAATCTAACCCTTTTTAGTTGTTTAAAACTTGCATAAAATATGTGCTTATTGCGGTGGGTTTTTCTTGTTTCTTGAAAGCTTGTATGACACATACCTCCTTCTTTGAATGCTTCTAAGACTTATGGATGCTTTCTTAAATGCCTTAAATATACTTTTTGTCCTTGAAAATAAGCAATTTTGGTTGAGATCCCTGAAAAAATAATGGTTTCAATCCAAACATTTTCAAATTGTTTTGTTTTAACCTTATCCATTAGTCTATCTATGTTAAATGTTAAACTAGCTAACAAAAGATGATACCATCCAATTCTACCTGATAGTACATAATACTATACGGTATATCATAATCCTATATGTCAAAACCCTAGTATAAACTAGTTATTAGTTGGATAACTTGTGCTATTGAAAAATGTCTAATGACTTATTATATGAGAGTTTTGACACATAGAATTATGACATGATACACATGATTATTGGATATCATGTAGAATTGAATGACATAGTTTTTCATTAGTTAGATCAATATTTAATATAGACAAATTAAAGATAAGAACTAAAACTAAATAGTTTTAAAAATATTTGAACTGAAACAAGAAACAAAAAAAAAACTCATGAAACAAAATCAAGAATTGCATCTTTTAAAATATCAAAAACATATCTAGACCTTCTTGAATATTATATTTATTGTGGTTGATAATATACGTAATACGTGTATTAAATCTAATATGGTTGGATTTATTATACTTGATTATATATTTTGATTATATACGGGATTGTTAATCTCTACACCTTTATGTAGAGGTTAGTAAGTTGCACATTTGATTTTGGACCAAACGCCCTCTTTGCTCTTATATAAATTAATTTTAAATTTGGTATTTTTATAATTTTAACTTATATACATTAATTACTAGTTTTCCTCTCATCTCCTCCTATAGTCTCTCCTCTATGTCACTGTAACATGCTTCTAGGCTTCTAGCTTCTTTCTAATCTATAGTTGTTTCTTACTATAAGCAAAACCAAGACGAAGACCTAGCCCAATTTGATCCACTGTTTAAATAAATAAGTTAGATTTTAAAAAAGGAGAATCGCCATATTAGTTCGAAAAGATTAAATTGCTAACAAAGTAGCCCCTATTAAAAACTATATTCGTTCATGTCCCTCCAAATATCCAATTCACTTGGCAAATTCACTCAAAAAGTCAATTGAAATTTGTTTTTGTTCACAAAATTGATTCTTTTAGAGACTATTTCGTCAAAGATATCATCTTTTAACAGGCTAAGAAGTCCTTGCAATTCCAATTTGGCATAAAAGGGACTATATAAAAAAATATATGATCTTTTGAGATTAAAGTAATGATTATACAATGTGAACTTTGTATAAAACATGAAACATAATCACTTGTGTTAACAAAAATTGAGACTAGTTGACATTTGGGTGACTTTGTCAAATGAAATAGATCTTTAGAAAACCACAAACAAATGTGGTTTCTTTTGAGATTACTTTATTAGCGACATAATCTTTTAAGGACAAAAATGATAGTTCTCCCTTAAGAAAAAAAAAAAGCCACCTAAGTTTAATCAACTCAACTTGTGGACAACATTGTTCACCTTGTGCTTTTCATTTTTCAACAAGCATAATAATAATTATTCTCAATAATTTCATATTTTTGTCGTATATTATGACATGAGTAATGATACATATACACCACCAAACTTACGCCATATACATCCACTGAGCTAAATGACAAAAGAGAGGTATAGAGATGGTATGTTTACGGGGGGCAAATTTGACAAGAGGAGAAAAGGAAACCCAAAGCAAACAAAAGGAAAAAAAAAAAAAAAAGAAATGTCACTTCTCTTCTCTGTCTTTGCTTCTCTATCTCCTTTTTATTTTTCTCTCTCTAGTTCTTTATTCTTTACAGGAAGAAGAAGAAGAAAAAGAAGAAGGAGAACCAAGATATGGGAATAGCGCACAAAACTAATCATTTCGCATAAAACCCAAAGCACACAAAAGGGGGAAAAAAAGAAACTTCCATTCTCTCTCTTTTTCATGTTTCTCTCTCTAGTTCTTCATGTTTATAGGAAGAAAAAGAAGAAGAAAGAAAACTAAGATCTGTGGGATAGCACACAAACATAATCCTTACGTATGAAGGCTTAACTCATTTCATTTGATTTTTCATGTGTTTGTGGTTTATGTCCTAAAATATGGATGATTATTTTTTTTTTCAGTTTTTTCAACAATAGAACGAACTGAGAATGATGTTGTCAAAAGCTGAGATTTGCTGTTATTGTTGGAAAATGGAGTTGAAAAATTATAAATGTGTTACGGAAAGTTGTAAACCAATAGCAAAATGTTGTAAACCATTACACAAAATGTTGTAAACCAATAGCAAAAAGTTGTAAACCAATTGAGGATACATACAAACCAGGTTATTGAAACTGAAGTTGAAAAATTATAAATGTATGTTACGAAATGTTGTAAACTAGTATGTAAAAAGTTATAAACCATTGCATAAAAAATTGAAAACTAGTAGCGAACCAAACTAAATATAGTAAACAGAACAATCTCATTACTAAATAAACATAATTGTTATTATTAGATTAATTAACATAACACTCTCAATTAAAATTAAATTTTACAAATAAATAAAAATTAAATTTTATTAGTATATTATTTAGTTCTATTTTATATTCATACAATCATGAATTTTATTAATACAGTATATATATGTATATATATATATATATTGCTAATGACTAAAATTTCATTTTATTATTATATTTAGGTCTATTTTATATTTATAAAACAATAAAAACATAGAGTTCTCAATTGGTTTACAATATTTTACTACTGATTTATAACTTTTTGTACAATGGTTTACAACATTTTATGTACTGGTTTACAATATTTCGTAACATGTATTTATAATTTTTCAACTCTAATTTTCAATAACTTGGTTAGTATGTATTCTCAATTGGTTTACAATATTTTACTATTGATTTACAAATTTTTGTGCAATAGTTTACAATATTTTGTAACACACATTTATATTTTTTTAACTCCATGAATCTCAATTTCTAACAAAATCATTCTCAATTCGTTCTATTGTTAAAAAAATTGAAAAAAATATATAATCATTCATATTTTGTGACATAAATCACAAACACATGAAAAATCAAATGAAATGAGTTTAAGCCTTCATGCGTAACAAATCTTAGTTCTCTATCTTCTTCTTTGTGGAAGCATGAAGAATTAGAGAAAGAAACATGAAAAAGAAGTTTCTTCCCCCCTCCCCCTTTTGTATCATTTGGGTTTCATGCAAAAGGATTTGTTTTGTGCTCTATCCCCATATTTTGGTTCTCCTTCTTCTTCTTCTTCCTGTAAGGAATGAAGAACTAGAAAGAGAAAAAATGAAAAGGAGAGAGAGAAGCAAAGACAAAGAAGTGACGTGTCTTTTGTTTGCTTTAGGTTTCCTTTTCTCTTCTTGCCAAATTTGCCCCTCCATATACATATCATCTCTATACTTCTCTTTCGTCATTTAGCTCGATAGCTATATTTGGTGTAAGTTTTGTAGTGTATATGTATCATTACTCATTATGACCTTTTTGGTGGTAGAAAAGTCAACACCATTGCCTATCACAAAAAGTTATCCAAAATTGATTTTAGACTTGAACTCCAGTTTTTCCTGACAAATACTTTAGAAGATAAATTACTCCCTCAAAACTTTAACTTTATGAGTCTTTAAACACTATCCTCCCTCATTACCTTTTTCAAGGAGTTTAACAAAATCACATCAATTTAATAGCCCATGTGCATTTTTTTTTAAGGGTATTTTCGGTTGGAAAATAAAAATGGAGATAAAATTTTTCTAGATGAGTTTCATGTGAATTTCATATAAAATTTTACATATGACACTCACCTATCAAAATCTTACCCTAACTTTTATTCCCTAACCACACACACCCTAAATGTTAAAATAACGAGTTAATATAAAAACGAACGCCTGTCTTTTGCAACAAGTGAGAGAGAGCATGGGACGACTTTGGCTCCCACAATGGACAAATTTAAAATTTTACTCTTATTTCTACTATTTTTAGCAATGACTAAGTTGGTTGACAGAAGGAATTCGCTAAGTGGAATACATGCCAAACTAAAGCAGAACTATGAAGTACCTACTTCCGAAAAGTGACAAATGAAGCATACAAATAATTTGCAGAAAGAATTTGCCGACCACTTTATTGATCTCAATACAATTGTGCCGTACAAAAGCTGCGGTAGAAACTTGCAAAATTTGCAATATGCAATAATGCATTTGCCTCAGTCAACTGGCAGTTAAATTTGTCAACAGAATATTGAAAATGCAAGCTATTATCCTAAAATCCCCAAATATTTAGTTTATTGTGAGAGAAATTGTAATAGGCCGGATGAAAAAACAGTTATACTTCTATCACATTCACCTAACTGGGAAAGTAGGGTAAAAAAATCCCAAATTACTTGTAACCGCAACTCAACACTCTTCAAAAGCTGAGCAGAGTACTTGGCCAATCTAACCATCTCAAAAAGAATATGCTTTCAAATAAATATACTGTTGTCAACTCTAACCAGAGCTTAAGTCATCAAAATTCAAGCCCCGGCCTTTGGTTTTGGCTTTTGTTCATTTGGTTTTTGTTTCTTCGTGTCCAATGATGCTAAGCCTTTGCCCAATCCAACCGGAGCCTGTTCTTGCATAGGCATTGATTGGTCTGTTGTAGCATCGGTTGGATCACTTGAAGGAAGGCCATTTTCTTCCTTCTTTACTGCATTTGCATCCCCATTGTCCACAGCATCTGGAGTCATACCGGAATTTATAATGTTAAGAAGCTGAGTGAGGGGAGTCAATGATTGTACCGGTACACTGTGAGGACGTAACAGGCCTCTTGCTGCAGCCTTCTTCCGTACTTCGGCAGCTGCACGTGCGGCCCTTTCATCAATTCCCCTTCCTCTGGGGAGAGTCTCACCAATCATCGCAGCATTGAGGGATTTGTTTGCAGATGCACCTGAACTTCCGGATCCCCCGGCAACTGCAGCAGCTTGGAATGCTTGTATTAAATTAGGATTTGCCTGTCAGTATAGAAAATTCACAATTTTCAGTAGAAATTAAAGAATCTGGTAGATGTCAAAAAGCATAGAACCAGATAAGGAGAAAATTATCTAGGAATAAAGTGAAATAATCTGAATCAAGTTATGAATCAATTTATAAAAACTTATATGGTCCTTTTCTCATTAGAAGGCAATAGAAGATATAATAACCCTGGATATTATCATCAGCCCTCTGGAATTACAGGAAGCTTTGAAGCTTCTAAGATAAATATATGTCTACCCAAAATAGAGAGAAAACAGGTGACAATAGCATAGCCAAGAAAATCTTTGACCAATAATCCAACTAAACCAATCGAGCTTGTCCTTTCTTTTTTCCAGTTACTGTCATCATTCTCTCAAGATAAATAGCATGATAAATCAAAGGAACAGAACGAATAACCTTCAAGATATCAATAGCCTTCTGAGCAGATGCTGCATTCAAAGCTTGACCCTTTTGCTTTTGAGCATTCATCTGACAAAATAAGACGTAGAATGTAACCCATACACGAGATCAAAGAAGTCTTTGTGGTAGCAACCAGGTGTTGAAAAAGAAAACAAGGAGAAGCAATAAAGAGACAACTTATTTTCATGTAGGCCAACCAACAGTGAACTATAGGCATGCGTCCTGGGGCAAAACAAAGAAACTTTACTATGATTATGATCAGTGAAGATTTGAAGGAAAAGTTGCTCAATACTCAACTCTTGCACCCAAATCCCAACACATCCAACTCCTCATGGTAAAATTGTAACTAAATTCCAAGTAATCTGACCTTCCTTGAATGCTAAGACACATAAAAATGGAAATGCTAGTAAATTTGCAAAATGACATTTTTCTGAACAACGGCCAAAACGTGAGATCCGAAAGGCAAATTTTGGTCTTCATTTCCGGATATCATGGGCAATTTGGTCTTCATTTCCAGATATCATGGGCATTTGATCTGCAATTGTTTATTAACAATACAAATACTTGTACTCATTTTCATTCAGAATCTAGTCCAGTTTGAAGTTTAGTTTATTGGGGCTCATGTCATTGGTTACTTATGAATACAATTATTTATGGTTGTTTTATATTCCGAGACATGTTAGACCAATTTGAGGTTTAGTTTCCTATGAGTGAAATAGCATACGTTCCAAGTTAAGAATTAGATTATGTTAAAGCTATTATGCACAGCTTGTATCTCTACTTACAGAAGAAATTTTACAAAATCATGCCAAATTCACAAAACTTTTAAATGTTGAACAAAGTACATCAAGCTTACATTCCTGGGATACAAGAACCATCTAAGGATCACAGAATGAAAAAAGCCTAAGAATTTATACATGGAATTGGAGCCAAATGTTTTAACTTACTTTACTTATTGTTGTGTCTTTATTGAGAATGGTAAATAATTCTATTGACGTGATGCTACTTGAGAATGCATAATTCCATCAACCAAGGGAAAACTATATACATAGATACCTGCAGTTCACGCATCTTAAATGTATTCATCCAATGCTGTGAATCTCGTGTCCTTGAATCATCTTCACCAAGTTGTTTGACAAGTATATCAAATGTTTTTTTCTCATGCTGTCAAACCAAATGGCAGAAAGGCTCAATCGCCTGCTAATGGTGTAGAAAATAACTTATACTACGGAAGATACTGTACATACCTGGTGAGAGAGCTTGAAAGCACCCATACAGTTGAATGCAATAGCAAGAGCATGATAACAAACAGCAGTTTGCATATGTTCCTCACCAAGAAGCCTTTCATTCTTCTTCAAAGCTTCTTGCAGATAACGAAGAGCTATGTTCATCTTTCCTAGATCTTGATACATCATTGCAACATTTATAAAAGTTGCTGCTACATCAGGATGATCAGGGCCTGACGACAAACTTAATAGCACCAAAGCACGGGACATGTGGCGAAGGGCAAGTTCAGTCCGGTTCAGTCCATGATAGAAGAGAGCCATATTGCCATAACTGCAAAAACAATATTAAGATCAGACTTCAGAGGGTTCTACAGCATACTGTTTTGTAACAAACACCAGATTTTCTGCAACATGGAATCAATATATATATATATATATATATATATATATATATATATATATATATATTACTGTTGAAACATCCATTTTAGCTTGGCATATAAACAATGACATGTAAGAATGTAGAATACAGAACCCTAAAATAATTTTGGAGATAAACCAAGGACAATAGAACAGAGAATACCTGTGAGCTGTATCAGGATGATCTACACCAAGACAACGTTCATTAATAATTAACTCCTTGTGCTGTTGCGCAATAGCCCCAGCCATGTCTCCAGCATGATACAAAACCATTGCAAGATACCTGAATATCATAGTTTATAATGAGCTCAAATATGCCACTTGTAAATTCATCAATTCATCAACAGAAGTTTAAAAAGCTGGACCTAATGACTAAGAACTCAAAACAAAATATAAAAAAAAAAAAGGAGTTTGCTATAAATCTTCAAACTTACAAGGCATAGCAACTGAAAATCATATATCACAGCAATTTCACATCCATTACCCAAATACAAAGCAGCAAGGCATGCAAATTATGATTGGACTATGGCAAGAAGAAAAATTTTAATGGTATGTTTATGAGTTTGGATTTTGGAGGGAAAGGTAGGGGATGAGAAGGCTTGTAGCATAAGATTTAAAAATTTTACACTAGTCCTCCCCTTCCCTCCCCTCCTTCCAAAATCCAAACTCACAAACATACCCTAAGGATCATGCTAAAGTGATAGAAACAAGTACTGACATACCGACAACAATTAGCAACCTCCCGATGCATTGGACCAGTAACCTGCAGCCATTATACAACAATTATTTTATGCACAATAAAACACACTCTGAGATGGATACAACAATATGAAAATCCGTGCCTGTTGAAGAATTGAGAATGCCTCTGAAAATAATGTGTAAGCTTCACTGAGCATGCCCTGATTCAGAAAAATAATTGCCCAAATTAGTACATTTGTCTTGAGGAAATAAACCATGCACCTACTTGCACAATTTGCAAATTCATTTTTACACTGAGAAGCACAGCCAAACACTGCACAATTCCCCAATTGACTCATGAAATAATAATTACTATTACATTTAATACTTAATGACTACTGGTAAGAGAATGCCATGCTAAGATGCATAATTACTGTAACTAAGGTTCAGCCTCAAAAAGATAACTGATTCAGACTTTTTAAAACAATGGTTTTGGTGAATCTTAACACCCCTACTACTATAATAATAATTACTATTACATTTAATAGTTTATGACTACTGGTAAGAGAATGCCATGCTAAGATGCATAATTACATTAACTAAGGTTCAGCCTCAAAAAGATAACTGATTCAGACTTTTTTAAAAAAATGGTTTTGGTGAATCTTAACACCCCTACTACTATAACAACAATGCTTTTCCTACTAGGTAGATTCACCTACATGGATTAAATGATTTCATTGTGTTCTATCATAAACCATATCTGTAGAAAAGCTACTTAAACCCAAGTTCTTTTCAATAATTTTGTCTATAGTTTTTCTTGATCTTCCTCCATTTCTAACTATTGGACTATCCATCTAATCCACAATTCTTTCCAAAATTTCTACGAGTATTCTCCTTTCATGACCAAACCACCTAAGCGAAATTTTACCATCTTTTCCACAATAAGTGCTGCCAAGTGCCAACATTGAGTTTATTCTTTCATTGGTTTTTCACATCCGAATTTTTAGTCCAATATAACATCAGAGGTCTTACACTAGAAAAAGGAAAACCACAGACAGATACAGATACAACAGCTCACTGACTTAAAGCACCAAAAGAATGTTACAGATAAAAATAACTAGAGCCTGATTGGATTGACTTATTTATCAAAACAAGCACTTACTTTTTAAAAAGGTATCTATAAATGATTATAAGTGCCCTGCAAATTTAAAAAAATAAGCAGTCAAAATAAGTGCGCTACTACTTATTTAAGAAGCTAATGATCCCCAACTTATGAAAAGTAGAAAAATAAGTGGTTTAATTTTATTGATTTTAATAAGCACTTCTTAGCTATTGAATTGAAATTCAAAATAACTTTTTCCAATAAAAAAAGATTTAAAAAAAATAAAAAAAACTCCTTTTAAACAAGAAATAAAAACTAAGTTTTATTTTCACAAGTCCATTGAAACAAGCCCAGTAGTTTACTAAGGGAATATAAATGTATCAATTTTATACTGTAAAATAATAAATCATGGTAAATACCTCAGCCAATTGAAGTTTTCCCGTTTCCACAAGTTCCTTGGCTTCTGAACACACTGGAACTGAATGTTTGACAACTGGACGCAGATCCAAGACATCCGATGTTTGGAAGGGTATTGTAGAATTAAGATCATATTTACGAGCTGCAATGGTTATACCAACCTGCAAACCAAGAATTGTTTAGGCGTGCTTAAAGTGCGTGCTTAAAGTGATATGACTACCTTAAGCTTAACAGAATTAATATCGAAGAGAGTAATGGCAAAGAGAACACTACTATCCATCAACTATGCACATCAGAGGTAGCAGAGGATAATGTCAAGATCCTCTCAACAGCTATTTAGAGGTATTAGCATAGCATGACATGACAATAAATATTGATTTATAAACCATCATTTGAAGACATGCACTGTACAACATATGACCGAAGTAAAAAAGATCAAAGTATCTAATCTACAATAAAGTTAAAACAAAAAAAAAAAAAGATATTATTTTCATATCAATTTGGTTTGAGATACACAAAGTTAAGAAGTTTTTGGCATGATGAAGAGATTACCAAGCAAGCATAACTCCAAAACAAAGAGGGAAAAAGTACTTTTCATATGTATCATGCCAGCAAAGTGTCAAAACATCAGAAAAGTCAGACCAGTAAAAATCATTGGCATAACCTTGACAGTAAAAAATCAAATCTGAACTTACTGAACAGTAAACGATAACTTATACTTACCTTCTGACAGAGATTACGCATAACTGAAATTTTCTTCACACGTGACCTTGCATCCTCAGGCAACTCAAACTGCAACAAGTTTAGTTGTAGTTCAAATATATAGCAAAGGTAAGATGAAGAAACAAAGAAGAAACAGAGAAAATGCATGGAGATCCAATCTAAAAGTACCAAAAGTCTTAGATATTTAGATTCCATATACTGAATATATTGACTTAATAAGCAATCTCCACAGTCAACACTGACTATAGCCATAGCCGCACATCTGATTTAACAAACCACAATCAAAATATAAAATGTACGTGTTCATATGTTTTGGAAACACCCAGCCTGAGTAATATTACATTGTCCCATTGAGAATTTTTGTACTCAGCTTAGGCAAAAAGTGATACCTTGTATTTGACCATTGCAAATTCTTGAATGTCAGACCATAGAGATTCAGAGCTTAGGTTCATATACAAAGGTTGACTCTTTCTTAAAGATGCCCTGCCTTTCCATCGTGCTCGCCCTCGGGAATGCTTTCCTGCAGACTGATGCTCCTGCAAATAAACAAGGACAAGTGAATCCTAAGGACCTCATAAGCACACCACATTACAAACTAATTACCTGGACTTCATCGCTCAATAGGGTTGATAGAAAAATGAAAAGGTTCGACAAAAAAATGATTTGTAATTTGTACTTTATTTTACCTAAGGAGATAAGTCAAAGAGCACAGATCAATTCAAGAGATCATAGAAGAAAAGATCTTGCAGATTAGAGGTAAAGCAACTATAATAGACAAACCTTTTTAGGAGTTCTGGACTGTGTGCCATTGGCACTTACTTTTCCAGCAGGCGCTTGACAACTTCCAAATATGCAGTTCAACAAATGAGACATTGCCGGTGCAAGATCATGATCCTCTGTGTCTCTCAACACATCCTGATAAGTGTAAATTGCAAAAATAAGACATCAGAACCAAATATGCATGATGTCAGTGCAAAAGGATCAGGTACACAAATGAATTTCAAAAGATGACATGTCCTCTATATAAGCCAACATGTCAACGTAGCAGAGAGTATATCAAATTCCTCATGTCCGTGCAATATATGCTACCAATTAAGTAACAAGACGATCTACTTAATCTCTGGGAATAGCATACAGTTTTGAACAAAAATCAGCAAATTAAACTCTCAAGCACTCACATAACACGTACTAACACACAAGTAAACAAATATATGGATATATTGAGAACTCCCATTTATGCTGATTCTTCCAGAAAATAAGAAGGAAAAAAAAAATCCATATATCAAAACTAAAGACGAGATACAGGAAAAAACATTGAGGTGAATGTAATGTTGAAGTAGCTAAGTAGCTCAGGTAAGAAATCAGCACCTTGATAATGTGTTTGGAAGATCTGACAACAATCTCATTTGTACAAAGATCCCACAGATGAGGTAGATGTTTAGTCCCAGCAGCCACCTTTCAGAGAGTAACAGAAATAAGGACACATCAGAATGTAAAACAAGCAAAAAGTAACTTGAAAAAAGGCTAGGAATTATAGAAGTGAAGTAATTCTATCTCACTTTTTTTTTGTATAGAGAAAGATACAATTTATAGGCACATTGCAAGAACTACCTGATAAATGTGTAAAATACTTAAGATACAATTTATAAATACATTGCAAGAACTATCTAATAAATGTGCAAGATACCAACTTATCTAACCATATCCATTATAATACATGCTTACCTAACCATATCTACCATAATAAATGCCATATCTATCATAATAAATGATAAAGACAAAAAAACATACAAAACATAAATTTATGATATAATTCAACATATGATATATTTCAACAAAGTAATTATTTAAGTCCAATCCAAACATGAAAAAAAAAATGTTAAGTACTTATTTCCAAAACATAAATTTATGATATAATTCAACATATGATATATTTCAACAAAGTAATTATTTAAGTCCAATCCAAACATGAAAAAAAAAATGTTAAGTACTTATTTCCAAAATAGCACATTGAAACAACTCATAGAGCTTACTTTGCCAATATAGCGAACATTAATTCCATGAGCATGGAGGGCTTCTGTTAACGTCTGGCCATCCATAGGTGAAACTTCTAGAGTGCAAAGATCTCGTACAAACTTTGGAATCACCACATCAGTAAGATATAGACTGACTTTTCTCACATTGTCTTCATCAGCAGCAATTTCCTGATGAATATGAACAAACATAGCAATATAAGAATATCATGAATGCTGAGTTAACCAAGAAGTTTCATTTAGAAAGCACAGACATGTAAAAACTGACGGAGGAAAGGATGAATGGGCAGAGCCATAGTGAGACAACAAACACATTTATACATACACAGAGAGGAAGGGGAAGAACTTTTGTTAGGCATAGTTAAAGGAAAAGAAAGACTCAGAAGAAACCTCCGGGCTTCCAGCTAGTTTGAATTCAGTGAAAACATTAGGGTTAAAAGCTATTTCATCATAATGAATAAGACCAGAGCCCCTCGAAGATGCAGAAGAAAGTTCTTTGGCATTCTCCGTCTTCTCATCTGTTAAATTCTGCAGAAAGCAAGCAAAAACACATAAGCACAAATACATAGGTGTAAGAGTGGAACTCGATCTGTGATAAAATATCCATAATTCCTACAAGTCGTAAACTAATAACCAGCCATGTTGCCACATTTGAATACTCAATAACTCAATACACACATAACCAATGTTTGGCTGTTACCCAAGACAATCGAGCAAAAACACCAAGAACAGCCAATTTTCTTTAGATGAAAGGGGAAAGGGATTATACTAGTAAGACAGCCATACATTTTTGCTTTGGAAAAGCAGGGTAAAGGAGACCAAAAGTCCGAGAATTAATGATAGTGTTAACAAATCTCCTATGTGCTAATAATTCTGTCCATCAGTCAGCTACTTTGTTGACTTGAATATTCAATATAAAGTGGCTAAGAGTCTTATCGTGTCCTGCTAGTCCTACAGAATCCACAAAGATAAGTGTATAACATCATGCAGTAATGTGCACAATATGCACAAGCAACAAGGTGGGACTGGTATTAAATGAAGTTGAAAGAAGTAATTTATCTTTCAAAATATAGGTGGTGATGATACAAGTCCAAGTCATAATGCACGCAGACCATTAGATTAACAAATGTCACACATACGAATATAATGCGCCAACATCAAGTTCGTAATCCTTGAAGGAAGGTGTTAGAGACCAATTCCCCAATGAGATTAAATTGTACAAAAGAGAAAAGTATAGGAGCAGCTTGGGTAATGCGAGGACTGGGAATGTGTATGATTCTAGTGGGCCACTTTCATAACTAACTTGGGTGAGGTGTGTGAGTGTGTGAATACCATGTTGGCAAAGGGGAGAGCGTGCACGAATTCTGTTATACCAGGAGGGTTATTTGTAGTGTGGAAGGGAGGGAGGATTATTTAGGCAGTTATTGTACTAGGCATTCGGAGAGATTGAGCTCCTTAGTGCTCAAGGCATTCTCTCTGTTCTGCTCATTCCATACTGTTGCTTTCTCTTTACCTTGTCTAATATCATTTGTATCCGTCCAAGAGTGTGTGAATAATACATACTTATTCTATTTCTGTGTTCTCCCTTTTTGGTTTCTAACAATGGCATCAGAGCTCTTTTTGGGGGGCTGTGGAGGCCTACTGTGTGAAGCTGTGATGGAGAAGAGGGTAGATGAGTTAGAGAGGAGGTTGGGTGAAGCGGTGTGACTCTTAAGAGATCAACGGTGTCGACGACACAGAGAGAGGTCACCACCCAAGCGCGGGGACCACCAGGTGGAACTGGAGGACCGCTGGGGTGGGGATTCAAGAAGGGTGATGAGTCATCAACACTCCCTTCCCTTTCACAAAGAAGATCACGACTCGTAGTTTCACCACCGTGAGGAGTGGTACTCCCCCCATGCAAGTGATGGGCCTTCGCACCACCGCGGCAACTCCACCTGGGAAGCCATCTATCGAACTCATCACGAGGGAGCCCTGCCAATTCGTCATCACAACCGCGATCGGAAAATGGACGTTCCCATCTTCTCCGGTGATAACGCACCAAGGTGGTTTGTTGAGGATCGAGCAATACGACGCTGTGAATGGTGTTGAAGGGGAAGAACGAATGGAGGTCCTGTTTTTTGCCCTAAAGGGAAAGGCATTGTGCTGGTACCAATGTTGGGAGGAGAAGGTATTATTTCTGTCGTGGACCCAATTCAAAGAGGCGGTGTTGTAGAGTTTCCAACAAGAGGTTCCAACAAGGGGTATTGTTAGAGACCAATTCCCCAATGGGATTAAAATGTACAAAAGAGAAAAGTATAGGGGCAGTTTGGGCAATGCAAGGGTTGGAAATGTGTATGATTCTAGTGGGCCATTTGCATAACTAACTTGGTGAGGTGTGTGAATGTGTGAATACCATGTTGGCAAAGGGAAGAGCGTGAGAGCATTATGTTACAGCAGGAGGGTTATTTGTAGTGTAGAGGGGAGGAAGGATTATTCAGCCGGTTATTTTGCTAGGCATTTAGAGAGATTGAACTGCTTAGTGCTCAAGGCATTCTCTTTGTTCTACTCATTTCATACTATTACTTTCTCTTTACCTTGGCTGAGATCATTTGCATCAGCCCAAGAGTGTATGAATAATACATACTTCTTCTATTTTGGTGTTCTTCCTTTTTGGTTTCTAACCGAAGGAATAGATCAAGAAATGAATGTTTGAAAACAATAAAACTTAATCGAATATAATTAATCATATGCTACCATTCTTATCTGCTTGTCAGCATCAGCATCATTTTGAGAGTCAGTGGTCAAGTTATCTGCCCCCTGAGAATCAATCTCCTTGGATTTTGATTTCTCTGCCGCTTGGGCCTATTCCAACAAAAGGCAAACTACGTGAAACTGAATATACAGAGAAAATCCTCAAGTAATATTGATATCCAAGTTCTGTAGTTACCTGGCAAAAGGCAGCAATTAATTCTGCTCTCAAGATACAAAATCGAGAACCAGGTCCAGTGTAGTTTGCATCCCGAGGAGTTACCCGCAACAAATCTAAGAGATAATGCCTAATTTGATTTCAAAAAGAGAAGCACATGAGTTTCTGGCACGGTGGACAATAATTTACAAAAACACAAGTTTGTATTGAACTGAAGTTTTACAATGTAATTAATGGATAAACTTCCTATCTATATTCAATAATATTCTTCAACCAAAATTAGTATTAAGGGTATGTTTGGTTTGGGAGTAAAAATGAGGATAAATTTTCCATGAATAAGATTCATGTGTAATTTTACACATGGCTCATCCATGAAAATTTGCACCTCATTTTTACCCTCTAACCAAACATACCCTAAAAAGTAAGGCCACAATAGAGCAAATTTTCATGGATGAGCCATGTGTAAAATTACACATGAATCCTATTCATGGAAAATTTATCCTCATTTTTACTCCCCAACCAAACATACCCTAAAAAGTAAGGCCACAATAGAGTAAAACAGAAATATCCACATCACAATCTTACATATATTAAACTAAACTCGAACATGTTACTTATAACTATTGTTGATGAACATCCTGTCTATTGGTGTTAAATAACATTTTTCAACCATAAATAACATACAAGAGATAGCTAGAATGAAGAAGCGTATATCAGCACTGTCCACATCACAATTTTAAGTCAATAAAAAAAGTCATGCCTATCCTATGAAGCTGTAGCAAATTTGTAGAGAAGAGATCACCAACTAAGCTGATAGACTATATAAAAGCAAAAACCAATGAGAATAGAACCTACCGGTCATCACCACCAACAATGCCCTTGCATTCCACTGGCGCAGCTAATTTGAAAATGTTTCCAGATCCATCCAGCACAGAGTGTTCTTTCAAATGAAGGCATTTGGCAGCCTCAGATACCTGAAATAAGAAAAGCTTAAAATAGATTAAAAAAAAAAATCCATTTGATAGAGAAAAGAAATAATAGCAATGCCTAAAAGAATGGTTATTTACAATTTACAGACATTTATTTAAAACATACTAATTTTCTTTTAACGACAAGTTTGCCTTATTTTCAACTATGTAAGCAAGGCGTCACCTACAAATAAGTGTAAATAAATGCCTGAAAGGCTGAAAGTCAAATCCATACATATACAAAAATAAATTAAACTTCAGCATTGTTCTTCCTTACCTTAGAATGAAAATCTTCATTCCAGCAAATCTTCTTTCCATTGTCAACAGAGCCATATAGGAGAGAGTCCGACTTGTCCCCTTGAAGAATGCCTGGTAAGACACTCTGCAGCAAAATGTGTAATTTGAAATCATAACACAAATTTAATGGTGAACATGGATTCATGGGAAACCAATTACACAAATGCAGTAATTAGTCTCATTTTCATTGTGAATATATATATATAGTGTGACTATAATACCAGACAGTCAGATCTTGGTTCTTAGACAACAATCTTGAGCACATTACAAATAAGTTGATTTTATAAACTTCAACCCTATAATTTATCGCACTTTATAGAAAAAGGAGGAAGTTATCAGTAGGTAAACTTCAGTTCACAGCACACCTGAGCTACCACTCTGTGACCCCTGTAGTCAATTATAGCCATAGCAAGATTATAAAGTCCAGGGACATCAGCTTCCTGGTAAGCTTTTGTGCCCTTCAAATCATTATTTGCATAAGCATAAGTGGCCTGCTCACTCTCAGCCAGCTGTGCTTCAGGAGGAATATCTTGAGTGACTTCTAAGCCATTGTTAAGATCTTCTGAACTTGAAACATCATTTTTCCTCCCACTGGGAACCCGGTGGTATGAAGATTTTTTGGAATCATGCAGAGTGTCTGTGCTCGATTTTTTCAAATTAGCATCTGTAGATTTCTTTGACAACTGCTCAAGGTCAGCATCAACAGCAAAACTAAAGAATATATTGTTGTGCACATACCTGTTACCAAAACACAGTCAAAAAACCCTGATGAAACAACAACTTACCATGTATGAAGGGAAGCTTTTGCTCAAATAAAAGAGGAATAGCACAGATGACAAAAGAAAGAACCATTACATTATTTACCAAAGTTTTCTCAATCATATTTGAGATAGCCATATAATAAAACATGTTCATCACAAGGAAAATTTATATGCCAAGGGAAGAATATCTTTCACCACGCGGGGCGGAGCGGGGCGGAATGAATAAATAAATAAAAAGCATAAATATATTTAATTAGGAATATCATATCTATAATTAAGAAAAATATATATATTTGTAATTATTGTGTATTTATTGCAAAGTGTCTATATATTTTCGCTCCATTGTGTAGTTGAGACACACGGATTTCTCATATGACTCTCTCTCTCTCTATTTCTCAACATAATATCCAGTGCCTAAGTGAGAAAAGAAACCCTAATCCATGCTGGCAGAGGGACCCATTGTCCTCCGGCCACTGCTTCCTCCTTCTAGTTGTCAGCTCCTTTTTCCTTGTTGTGTCAACACTTCCAACACCCTCCACCACCTTCCGTCACTCTTCTTCACTGCCAACAAGTTTTCCGACAACAGTTCCAGCCTCCAACCGCAGCCCTGATCTCGCCCCTCCCTATGCGGCCAAACCACAGTGGTCCGGTCTCGATCTAACGCCCAATGCGCTACCATGCCCCATTGCTGCCTTCTGCAATACTGTTCACCCGCTGCTGCTTATGCCGTACATGTACGCGTGTCTGGCGACCAATCCAGCCACCTCCACCACCGTTGTACTCGCGATGCCCATGCTCTTTCAAGATCTACCCACCATTTCACCAACTGTGCACTTTGCAAACATTGTATTTGAAAATACCCCTTTTACCCTTGTACTTTGGTGACCCATGGCTGCCAACGACTCTTCTTTTGAAAATAAGAGTGTTCCGAAGACCGAGCCTCCAGCATTCGCTAGTTACGTCAATGTGCCTCTTTCCACTGACAAGCTTGATGGCAACAATTATGATACTTGGGCATCACACATTAAACTTTGGCTAACAGGACATGACTATGCCGACCACCTCAACAAGAAAGCTGTAGACATCCCGATAGCTAAGCGCCCCCGCTGGGCTAAGATTGATGCCCAACTATGTAGCATTCTCAAGTCCAATATTGCTCCTTCCATCAAACAGATCTTTCAAGCTCATGTCACTTGTGAATCTATTTGGGCATAGGCAAAGACCCTCTTCACCAATGACACTCAACGTCTCTATTGTGTTTGTCAAGATCTCTCGAGTGTCATTGCTCCTTGCCAGCTTGATGGTTCTATGTCATCTTATTTGGGTAAGATTCAAGGTGCTCTCCATGGTTTCAATGAAATCTTGCCCCCTGCTGATACCCCGGCAAAAGATTTAGAGCAACGTAGCTCTTTCTTTATGCTCATGGCCCTTTACGGTTTACCTCCAGAGCACTCTACTACCCGTGATCAGCTTCTGGAATCACCAAATGTGCCTACTCTCTCCATGGTGTCTGCCTCTCAACTTCGGGTTCCCACCAAACCACTCGCTGAGTTGCTCCTTCCTACGCATCGGTTGATACCTCTGCCCTCGTCACGCAAAGTACTAGCTTTAGCCGTTCTTGGAAGTCCCGCCCCAAGTGTGATCACTGTCATAAGTTAGGCCACACCATTGATCGCTGTTACACTTTGCATCCTCACTTGTTTCCTACTGTTAGTGTTGCCCAAGCTAGTGTTCCTGCTACCTCAGACTCACTTGCTCCGCATCAGCCATCTCCAGCCAACTATGCTAATTTTCTGAAGTGGTTTGAGCAATGTTAGAACTCTAGTTCCACTGCCTATGTTGCACACAATGGTAATTCTTTTGCTTGTCTCTCTCAGTCGGCCTCATTGGGTCCTTGGGCTCTTGATTTCGCTGCCATTGAACATATCTCCGGTAATAAAGCTTTATTTTCCACACTTTCTACTTCTAGATATTTACCCACTGTCATTTTAGCCAACAGTTCTCACACAGTCTCACGGGGTGGGCACTGCCCATCCCCTACCCTCTATGTCAGTTGATAGACCCTTTATGTTCCTAGTTCTCCATTCAACCTGCTCTCTATTTGTCAATTAACTAAAGCCCTTAAGTGTATCATTTCATTCACTAGAGATTCTGTTTATAGGGGTGGACCACGAGATGGATGATTGGCACCGAATGTGAGTCTCGTGGCCTCTACTAGCTCCACCCCCTGTCAAGTTTTTGCTCCCTCACCACCGATCCTCTCACCCTCCACACCCACTTAGGTCATCCCAACGTTGCCAACTTGCAGCGCATGCTGCTTAGCCTGTCCAAACTATCCAGTTTGCCTTGTGGATCGTGTCAACTTGGGAAACACACACGAAGTCATTTTCCCGATAGTGTTAGTAGTCGAGCTATGTCTCCCTTTACGTTAGTTCATTTGGATATTTGGGGTCTTAGTCGCACAATGTTTAGTCTAGGATTTCGTTATTTTGTTACATTTATTGATGACTATTCTCGTCACACTTAGTTGTTTTTACTGAAAAATAAGTCTAGGCTGTTTTCTATTTTTACCAACTTTTATCAAGAAATAAAAACACATTTTAGTGTTCCTATTCACACTTTACGTAGTGATAATGTAAAAGAATATTTGTCTCATGATTTTCAGCAATTTTCAGCTTCTCATGTCATTCTTCACCAAACATCTTGTGCTCATACACCTCAACAGAATGGAGTTGCTGAACGCAACAATTGTTATCTCATTAAAACAACACGTACTCTTCTTCATAATCATGTACCTTTTCGTTTTTTGGGAGGGGGCAAAGTTGTCAATGGCGGATGGCAACTCACGGCGGTAGACCGAAAATCCGCCATTTATGTCCGCCATAAGACCACCATGGCGCCGCCATGGCCACCATAATGTACAAATCTTCTCATGGCGGGAGAGCCAAAATCCACCATGCCATGGCCGCCATCTGACAACACTATTGGCGGGATGTTGTTTTAACTTCATGTTATTTAATTAATTGCATGCCTTCCTCTATTTTGGGTAGCCAAGTTCCCCACTCCATCTTATTTCCCCATGCATTCCCTTCCCCCACACGTTTTTGAGTCAACTTGTTTTGCTCACAACTTCACTCCTAGTCTTGACAAGCTTTCTGCACATCGACTTAAATGTGTTTTTCTTAGTTACACTCGGTCCCAAAAGAGTTTTCGGTATTTTTCTCCTACTATGCATCGTTACCTCGTCTCTGTAGATGTTATCTTTTTTTACATTGTTCCCTTATTTGAGCCATCTACCTATTCCACCTCCCCTGCTTCTGAGGAACTCTTGCTTCCCACCATCCTTATGCCTTTACCACCCCTTGTCCCTAAACCTATGCCTATCCCCTTCAGGTCTACCATTGTCAGACCCATCAACTAGTTGACCCTGTTCCACCTCAGACACCCATTGCACCTAACCGTTAGCCACCCCCCGCTCTTTGGTGCCCAATCCTCCACCGCCTCCGATCCTGCCCATTGCATCCGATCTTCTCATTGCCCTTCATAAAGATATTTGTTCCACTCGTAACCCGTCTCCTCACTATACTACTTTGAGTTATCACCGTTTATCTTCTATGCATTATGCTTGTCTGTGTTCTGTGTCTATTCCTAAGACTACAGGTGAGGCCTTCTCCCATCCTGGGTGGAGACAAGCTATGATTGATAAGATGTGTGCACTTCAGGACAATGGTACCTGCGAACCGGTGTCTCTCCCTCCGGGCAAATCTGTAGTTGGTTGTCTATGGATTTTTACGATTAAGGTGGGTCCAGATGGCCAAATCAATCGTCTTAAGGCCCATCTTGTTGCCAAAGGTATACTCAAATATTTAGTTTGGATTATGGTGATACTTTCTCCCCTGTTGCCAAGATGGCTTCTGTTCGTCTGTTTCTCTCTATGTCTGCTATGCATCATTGGCCACTTCATCAGTTGGATATTAAGAATGCCTCCTCCATGGTGGTCTTGAGGAGGAGGTTTATATGGAGCAACCTTTTGGGTTTGTTGCTAAGGGGGAGTCTTTGTCATCTTAGGAAATCACTGTATGGTCTTAAGCAGTCTCCTTGGGCTTGGTTTGGAAGGATCTCCACTGTGGTTCAATAATTTGGTATGATTCGGTGTGAAGCTGAACACTTCATATTTTATTGTCATACTCAGAGAGGTTGCATCTACCTAGTTGTATATGTTGATGACATTGTCATTACAGGGAGTGACACTCATAGCATAGCACACATCAAACACAATCACTTCCAAACCAAAGATCTTGGCAAACTCATATACTTCGTGGACATTGAAGTAGCACAGTCCAAAGATGGTGTAGTCCTCTCTCAAAGAAAATATGTTGTTAACATTCTAGAGGAAACAGGTTTACTTGCTACAAAACCTATTGATACTCCTAAGGATCCTAATGTCAAGCTCTTGCCAAATCAAGGGGAGCCACTATCTGACCCTAAAAGATATAAAAGATTAGTTGGAAAATTAAACTATCTCATAGTTACTTGTCCAAACATTTCTTTCGCGATAAGGGTGGTTAGTCAATTCGTAGACTCACAATGTGAAGCACATTGGGATGTTGTAATACGAATTTTTAAGTATGTCAAAGGAGTATCAGGGAAGGGCCTTATTTAGGAAGATAAAGGGCATACTGAGATAGTTGGGTACTTTGATGTAGATTGGGCGAGATCCCCTTCTAATAGACATTCTACTTACGGGTACTACTCATTGGAGGCAATCCCGTATCCTAGAAGAGTACAAAGCAGACTGTAGTTGCGAGATCTAGGGCCGAGGCAGAGTACTGTGCCATGGCCTCAACCACATGTGAGCTTATCTAGACTAAGCAACTCCTCAAAGAACTTCGATTTGGGGAGATCAAACACATGACACTTGTTTATGAAAATCAAGCTATTTTACATATTGCCTCAAATCTAGTTTTTCATTAGAGGACCAAACGCACTTCATCTAGGAGAAGATTCTATCTAGAGACATCAGCACAAGCTTCGTCAATTCAAATACTCAATTGGCAGATGTTCTCACCAAATCATTGAGGGAACCTAGAATAAGTTATCTATGTAACAAGCTAGGTGCATATGATCTATATGCTCCAGTTTGAGATGGAGTGCTAGAATCTGTAAATATCTATAATTAAAAATATCATATCTATAATTAGGAAAAATATATACTTGTAATTAATGTATATTTATTGCAAAGTATCAATATATTCTCTCTCTGTTGTGTAATTGAGACACACGGATTCCTCAGATGACTTTCTCCCTCTCTCTGTTTTTCAACACACGATATGCAGTTTCAACCAGAGCATGGTTAAAATGTTGTTAAAATTTAAATAATAAAATACCAAAATGCAGGAAAACCTACAAAGAATTTCTAGGAAGTCAATAATATCTTGGATAAATTGCTTAAGCTTTAACAAATTAACAAAGTAAGTCGCACTAACATGTGAAAGCATTCTGGGTCAGTTGGGTTTATTGGAGGAATGCAGCCGCTAATCACTCCCACAGCACCATTAATTGCTGCATCAACAAAGTCTGATGTCACCTTATAAAGTGCCCTATCCCGCAAAATCCTGTAGTAATGGACAAGAACGGAGATAATAAATGGGGTCAAGTTACCAACAACAGGAAAAACTAAAGAAAATTTCTACTTCTAAAGACATCGAGTAAAGAATGAGAAACTAAAAATGGTACCTCTCTTGTGGAGTTGAATGAGGAAATTCTCGACAAGATTGCAGCTCCTCATTCCAATCCCTTTGCATGCCAATTGGTTCACTTCCATATAGAAGAGTCAATGAATTCTCAGCCCTGGCTGAGTCACGTCTATGATCTGCCAACAAAAGAAACAAAGTTGCAACATGCGTCAAGACAGTAATCTCATTTACAACTCACTCACAGTACAAGTATGGCCATGTATAACAAAATAGTAATAAAATACATAGTTTTCAGACTCAACTCAGTAATCAATTCGGTTAAAGGACTGGGTCAATGGGTCACTGGTTCAACCAGTGGGTTACTGTTTGAATCGATTGAACCAGATATAATTAAATAAATATATGAAAACTCAAACATACAAAATAAAACAACATAAGTAATTAACAATTTAACACATTTTAAACATTTGTTTGCTTGTATAAATATATATAACATATATGTAATTAATAATTATTGAAATTAAATTATAAAATATATAATTCTCTTTGAGAAAAGAAAAGATTCATTAGGCTTAAATGATCCGTATGCAATGTTCTTAAACAACTAAAGATGAATGGCTCATGGGTTTTGGCCCATATTTTACAAAGAATGATACTGAAGCAACATAATTTTTATTTTTATTTTTTTAAAAAAAGAGGGAACAAAAGGTTAAAAGTGACCTAATCCTATCACTTCGATGGTCTCTCTCTTTCACAAAGTCACACAGCGCCGCAGAGCACCTCCCTACCCGGCCAATGTATCGCCTTCTATTCTTACTCAACGCGACTTAACTCACCTCTCTCTCTCATCTCAATATCTCTCAAGGCAGCAGCATGGCACAGCGCTACTCACAGCAGATTTAAATCGTTGCCAGCAGCACAAAATCTCCCCCTTCCTTGCGAGGCAGCAACTAGCGACTTACAAGATTTTTTTCTTCTTTTCTTTCCGAGATAGTTGAACCATGGGAACCAACGACTCACTGGGTCATCAGTTTTTCCAAAAAATCGGCAAGTCAAACTGATTCGTACCAGTTCGTATACATCTCCAATCTACTAGGCTACTCGGACCAGTCACCTGGCCAGTTTACCGATCGAACTGGGTCCGGTCCGAGTTTTAAAACACAAAAAAAAAAAGCACTATAAAAACAGAAGATAAAAGATAGATCCTTCAAATAAGCATAATAAATGAATAATTTCATGCCATTGGCAGTTGACTTCCAAGTCATATAAAGCGATACAATTAGAATAATTAATATCACACTAACTCAAGCCAACCCAAGTTTCTCAGTTGTCTTTCATCAACAATTAATGAAGTTTCAAATCATATTATGAGTTAAAGTTGGGTGTGGGGATCAAATAATTGTTTGGCTAGGCTACTAGGATAGACAAAAAGCTTCAAATATTGGCTTCGGTTTTAAGATCCGAAATGTTGCCAACATTTATGTTACTATTATTAATAGGCATTTATTTATAACATCAACTATCAGACGTTAACAAAGCAATAAATGGATGCTGTGTCAGCTTGATTGCCTCACTTTTTCAAAATAAAAATTGAAAAAATAAAGCAAAATAATGTTACAACAACAAGTAAGCCTTTTCCCACCAAGTTGGGTCAATTACATGGACCAAACAACATCATCATGACCTATTATAAACCATGTCTGAATACAAGCATGACTTAATAAATGTTAATGCATTTGAAATTTTTCGGTTTTACAAAGGAATCAGGTGAATCTATCCCTAGTATGCGAGTAATTAAAATATTAATCATCATGCAAACATCCGGTAGCAGCATCACATATCAGTGATAACACAGTAAATAATAACAAGAATGCATGAAGTCAACCTAACCAACTAGACCAAGTTTTGGATATGCCAAAAGCAGATTTTTACTTCACAATTTGCCCTCACAGGTAACAACACGAGAAAATATATCACATGCCACTAAAGTAAAAGCAACCCAATCCAACTCTAGATCTAGAAGCAAAGCAGTTGTAACTGACAAAGATTTGAAGATACAACAACGATGAAACATTTGACAAAGGCTGAGCTCACCAGGAACTGGGTATAAACCAAGCCACGAATTAGGTGGCAGCAAAGACTGCACATTTTCAAAAGGATGGGCAGCAGCTCTCTGCTCCAAAATTTCATGGAAAGCTTCACAATTGAAGAAAGGGAATAAGTTTAAATTATTAATCCCTAATTTGAGAAACTTAAGTCAAACACTGTATTGCAATTCATTACCTTTCTTGAACTTGGAGCTAATCTTCTGTAAGAGAGCAACAAGAGTTGTTGCTTCCCAAGTAGCTTTGCTTGGCCTTGGGTCAAAAGTGTTAGCTGTGCTTGAGTTGACATAAAACACCCTTGTACTTCCCGTTATACAAAATGTATTACCCTCCAAAGTTACCACATCCAAATAAAGCAAATCTCCAACAAGCCTGCAGACCACAGAAGACTTTGTTAAATGCCGTTAACCTAAACAAGGATTTGAAACAATATTAACTGAAGAGGTCTCGAGTTACCTCCTATAGGTTGGAGGAGGATTGAAGGATGAAAACACTATGCTCTCCACACACTTAACATCTCTCAATGGGGACGATAACAAATTACCCAACGAACCAGAAACATCCTCCATAAAACCAAGGCCATCAAGCTCTGGAGCCTCAGTTTTTGATGAATCTGTTACTCCAGGAAATGCAGAGGCAGACCAGTAATTATATATTTCAGATATAAAGTACAAAATAGTAACCTGCTGAGCTATCTGCCCCAGTCTTTACGAGGGGGCAGCGGTTAAGTGGTGCGGGGTTGATCTGCGCAAACCCATTTTCCATCCCCCCCGCCCCTCCCTAATAAAAAACCCCCTGGTACAAAACAACAATAAAGTACAGGAAAATCCAATAAAGGGAAGAGAACTATCATATACCTCCTGAATTTGCAGCTTTATTCTGTGCTACGTCACTCTGCAGTGCAAGTGACGTTGACAATGAAGCATGGACGTTAGAAAGGGAAAGCATCTCTCTAGTCCGATGAACATGAGCCCTTATGGATCTATCATCATATATTGCTGCAAAAAACAGTTTTCCGTATTACAATCATAACGTTAAAACAAATGTCTAACCTAAACCAAAATATCTCAACCCTTCAAACAAAACAACCAGTCCATTGACATACCAGGAGCCATTTCCAAGGAGCAACTGCCGGTAGTAATATCAGCTACCTCCGAAATTTCATTATAATCTTCCAGGTGGTGAGAAGATCCATCCTTTGTGTGTAAGATCAAGTCATAACATGTAACGAAGCAAGTCTCCTGGGAATCCAGAAGGAACTGTCTTACATCCATAACAGTGTCACCAGGGCTCAACTGCAAAATAAAATTAAACAACTGAGAACAAACTTGTAAAATCAAAACAACATGCAGCTAACATGTGAACTCCATACAATAAATATCGTTGAATCAAACGTTGCAAATGCAGAATCAAACATATTAATAAGCAAAAATCCAAAACAACTGTTAAAAAAAAAAAATACTTGGGGAAATATTAACTCACCTGTAGGTCAAGCTTGTCTCCAGTTAGTGTTTTGACAGGGACAGGGTAAAGAGGAACATCACCTGCACAGAACATCACTAAACCTATAATTAAGAGTTTTAAGTTCTCTATATCATTTCCATTACTCACAAGAAAAATCAATCCAATTTTATTTTTTATTATTTTATTTTTATTTTTATTTTTTACAGTAAGAACACCTAAGCACAATCGATGTAAGTGTAACAGCTACAGAATTGAAAATGAAGGATAATAAAAAAAAAACAAAAAAAAGAGAAAAAACGGGCTTTATAAGAAGGTTGACCTTGTTTTTGGTGATTCTCTGCATTGGGAGTTTCGTGCTCCTTCACCTTCTCATGATTGGAAGTATCTGTTGACTCAGAAGCAGCGTCGGGTTTTGCATGTTCCGAGTTGGCTTCTGTGATAACATTATCCTTTTCAGTAATATGTTCCGAAGGATTGGACAGATCATCGGAAGCAATAGTGTTGTTTTTGTTATTATTATTATTGTTGTTGTTGTTGTTGTTCGTGCCCTTTCTGCTCCTCCCCTTGCTTGACTTTCCAGCCATGTCCTGAATCCAAACAAAACAAAGATATCCAAAGTGAGGAATAGGAATAAGCGTGACTGCAATTTAATTTGGGCTCTAGAGTGGTGTGTGGGGGTTGAGTTTACCAGAGAGAACAGAAGCAGAAGCAGAAGCAGAAGCAGAAGCAGAAGCAGAAGGGTACGGTAACAGGAGAAGAGTAACAGAGAGCAGGGTTTTAGGAGGGTGAGGTTTTGGTTGGAATGGACGGAGAACGGAACGGCGGTGGTGGCGTTTGGTTATGAGCGGCCAAATTAAGCAAGAGAGGAAACGCCATTCCAATTCCAGTTAGTGGGCTTTTTACATTGGGCCTATATTCCCATATATTACTTTTGTTGCGGTGCAAAACAATGTCCGACCAAAAATACAAACAAATGTTTCAACAAAATAAAAATACTGTTTTTATTTTTTTATATATAAATATTTTGAGTTTCGGAATTTTTTAAGGCCGTTTAGTATTGCACCCAAAAAAAAAAAAAAGTAAAATGACGACCATCTAGTAAAAGAGATTCTAAGTTATATTTAGCATTTGCCTATGTTTAAAAAATATAATTTTATGAAAAAATTTTATTTGTTTTATTTAAAATTTACTTTTTATTTAATACAAAATTTAAAATAAATTTTTTATTTTTAAAATATTATCGAATTATATAAAATATCATGTGTATTTTAAAATTAAAAAATATTTTTCTTTAAAAATATCAAACAAATAGACCTTATTATATTTAGCTTTAAATATGTTTTTCATCCCTAATAAAGAAATTTTTGTTTTGATTTCTTCAAAACAATTGTTTAGTTTTAGTGCAAAAATTTTTAAAACTATTTAATTTTAGAACTTGGAAGTGACAATAGAGTAAGTTACTCGTCACGTGAGATAGTTTGATAAAGTTTTTGAAAGACTATCTGACTTTCTCAAGACTAAGAAAGGATTGATTAGTGGAACTCAACGATTGTTAAAAACTGGATGTAGACAGATTTGCCGAGCCAATATAAAATCTCGTGTGCAATATCTTTCTTTTCCTTGAATTTCTCTTATAATTTGTTTTGTGCTTATTACCAATGCCCTTTTGAAAAACATCTTTAAATCAGTTTTCATATCTCTATTTTAGTTCAGAAAGTTACTTTATGACACTTTCTAATAATATTTCTGTTGCACTTCAAGTTCGCACTTGATAGTATTTACTTTAGTTTTCAAAAAACAAAAAGAAAAGAAAAGTGAAAGCATGATTCAATCTCCCTTCTCATGCGCTTTTCAACCTACACCAACAATAGTATGAAAAGCCAAAATTGATTTCAAAACCCAAAAAAATCCAAATGCACTAGACACACATTACACGACCAAGATCTCCACTCTCTCTCCTACCATCACTACCATAGCTTTAGCATGTTGGGTTTGTCAAATGCTTTGTTTCTCTGTTGCTAGCCAAGCCCCCTAGCTACTGTAAACGGCTGTGGGAGTCACCTTTGCACTGCCATGAATCCAAACCCGCCATCGTCATCTCCCCCAGAACTGCTCTGCTTCGCTCCTCCATCACCGTTCACTGTCATCGTTCCAAAGAAGCCATTACGACCACCTTTTGTAAGCTCCAGAATCCTTCAAAAAGTATGAGTTATATTGTTTTGAATGGTAGCAAAACCAATTTAGAGAAAATATTTTGAAGAATGACTAATATCTGTCACGAGTTTCTCGACTAAGCATAACAGGTATTTCCAAAGTGCATAACACAAACTTGAGAGAGAATAATTTTACTTTACATGTGCAAACATGTTTTATTTCATGTTAAGAAACTGAGCTTAAATGAAGTAAATATTATATCATGTAAGGTACGCTTACTTGCATTAATGAATGAAGCAAATCAAATTAAAAACAAGAAAGTAAGGAAAGGGTCTTCAAAAAGTAGCACAGGACATTAGAAAGTACGCTGAAGAATAAAGGGATCATACAAAATCTGATACCAACGTGTTACTCAGTCATCAATTATCATAATCGCTAATCATTCATCATTATAAAGTCTAGATTGAAGATCAGAAGATCAAAGAATCATCAAGGAATTGATAGCGCACATCAGAAAGCTCACTTCATAGTGGAGCGTTGAATGCTACAAGAAAAAGAGTGAAATTTGAAATTCAAATTTTAAATCCCAAGTCAAACCCGGTTTTCAAAATTGGTATGTCATCTTTTCTGCCTATTTGTTCAACCATTCAAGCTTCTAGAAGGAGGAGATTAGAAACCATGTTCAGAAAGTAGAAAAGAAGGCTTTGAAGGGACATCAGAAACCTCAATTATACAACGGCTTCTGTAACCGATATGATAGACTGTTAATCCACTCTTCTAGACTGGCTTTCCAATATACAAACAAATGATTTACACGTGTCACTTGGAGATATAATCAAAGGCAACATTCATGAAGGAAGACTACTATAAATTGAGATGTGTTCAAAAACTGATGAGAGAATTGAATACATAAGAGTGAAAACTCTGGAAAAAAAATTATCTTACTTCCTGTGATGTTCTTCATATCATAAAATCAGTTTCCTTGAAATGTAAAAATATTCTTTCTATGTTTCTCAATGATATGTATACTCTTCCCTGAAAGAGATGTTAGAGAGAAGCCACTCATGTTTTCCTAAGTCTGTTTACTGAATATTTGTAAGGAAACTTGAGTATAGGATAGTTTGAGTGACAACCCAAACACAAAATCTTTGTATCCTTAATCCAATAATGATCAGTGAGACATAGCTTTGAGAGGCAAAACTAATTGCAATGTAATGGTGGAGGCATTCTATTCATTATGATTCAACTTGGAGAAGCTGGGAAGAACTACGTACAACATTGTGGTAGAGGCGTTCTATTCATCATGGTTTAGCTTGGAGAGGCTGGGAAGAACTACTCGATTTGTGATAGTATGGGTTGTGTGTACTGTTCATTGTAAGAGCTTGGGAAAACTACTATAAAGGCTATCTAGTTTGCTTTCTCAGGTCGAGAAAGATGTTTAGTGGAATCTTAACATGTGTTGAGTATTGGATGTAGACAAGTTTGGCTGAGCAAGTATAAAAATATTTGTGTCATCATTCTCCTCCTTGATCTCCTAATTTATGTTACACCTTTCAACTAGATAATTGTTAACTATTGTTATAGCCGGGTATTATTAATCCAACGCTTCAAAGATCTACTTTATGAAACAACTAATCATAATTCCGCAATACTATCAAGCTTAATGCTTGATAGTATTTTTGTTAAATGTTTCGGATTTGAAGAAAGGAGAAAAGCACTATTTAACTTCCCTTCTTGTGCACTCTTTTACTTACACCTTTCTCTTCTAAACATTCTTTTCCATTCCTTTATGCATTGTCATCTTCAAATTTCAATCTCTATTTGCTTAAACCCCAAACCCAAACAAAGACAAAGTTCCCAATAATTCTTACTCTTAAGTTCTATTCCAAACAAAAACAAAGATTGTATATTGGAGATGGACGTAGGAAGGTGGGTGTTAGGATATTTTATGAAAGCAACTTAGGAATTTTAAAAAATATTGATATTATTTATTTAAGGGTAGTAGGTGTAATTTTAAAATCTAAAAGAGGACATATATAATATCAACTTACCTCAGAGGAGGTTGTTGTAATTACCCTTAATAAAATAATGTAAAAATTGCTCTTAATAAATAGAAGCCATAAAGTAGCATTTGATATAAATTGATCTCAATAAAATGAGTATAATAAACATAAATATTATAGGGAATATATTTTTTAGGGAAACTTTTTTAAGGAAGAATAAAAAATTAAAACTCTTCATTAATGAGAAGATAAAGTTGAATTTTTATTTAATTTAAGGTTATATTATTATTTTTATTTTAGAGAATTGAAGCTAACTTTGAAAAACACCTCATGAGGTGCTTTCAAAAGTATTATTGGCTTTTAAAATCCAAGTGCAAAAGCACTTTGGCTTTTTGGTTGACCACGTAGGAAAAAAAAAACTTATGATTTTGATAAATTAGAGCACACCTCAAGGAGCATTACCAAACCACCTAAGAAGGGTATTTAAACCTTTTCAATTTTTTTGGGGTCATGAAACCATTTCAAATCTTTTTTTCTTGGTCAAAAATTGTAATTTCATTATTAAGAAAATAGGCCAAACACAACTTTACAATATAGAGAAAAAAAACAACCAAGAACTTACTGCTCACAAGTTGGATCAGTTAGAGCAACTAAAGCTATAAGATACTTAACCTATACAAACATCTTAGCAAAAGGAAATCTTGCTCTTTTATGAATATGCTCGACAATAAATACCAAGTGAATGGATTTAGGGATGACAATTTTGACCCAGCCCGCGGGTTACTTGCACTACCCGCTCCGCCCGAGTTGGGTTTAAAACCTGGCCGGTAACGCCCCGATTTCTCCTACTGTGCAAAATTACTAAAATGTCCCTAGGTAAATTTTGCATTTTTGAGGACGAACAATCCTTGATGGGGAAATTCTAACATTTGAGGGACATTACATGAGGTTTGATTAGCAATATGTGCGAAAATCGCAAACCCACTTTTCCGGGTGCAAAATGACCAAAATGCCCTTGAGGTTACTTTTGCCCAGAAATCAAAGATAACCACTTCCAGCTATCCTTAAAGGGTTAGTTTTAGGTTTAAAGAGGATTATTTGTGTTATGTTGATGCTGAGGTAAAATTGTCAACTCCCGATTTTTACTGTATAAAAAATTACCATTTTACCCACGTAGTAGTTTTACATGAAATTATGTAATCTATGAATTCGGTTTTCATCAAAGGTTCAAAATGTCCATTTCAGGTATAATTTGAGAATGTCTAGAAATTACAAGGAATTTTTAAGTGAAATTGTCTTTTTAGCCCTAGTTGTGCTAAATAAATTTACTTGTGTAATTAAGGTAATGTTAAAGCTCTAATTGAACTCAAATTGATTTCATTCACTAACCTTGAGTTAAAAATTAATTACTTAAGGTTAAAAATAATTACTTGAGATAATTAGAGCTTAAGATTACCTAAGGTAAAATTAAATTACCTTTCCTTAATTACAAGAGCTCATAAAATTATTATGTTGATATCAAAGTTAAGATTACGGTTTAGGAAAAATCTAGTTTAGAACTTATGTTACAAATTGATTTGAACTCATTTGAAATTCATTAACTAGTGTATGATTATTGTTTTACTTTGTTTTTATTTGTCCTAAACACTTAACCTTTTACCAATTTCACTAATCTATCAATTCCTAATCTTTTACCTAAGTAATTACACATCTGATACATGTTTTACCACTTGCAAAATAACACAAATATGATCATAAATAGACCAGAAGCTAGTGGCCATAATGCTCCATTTCCACCATATTTTATTGTTTTTCCAACATAAAAACATATCCAACAATAACACCATACCTTTAGCTTTCTTTTGCATTATTTTTTGTTATGTTTAATCAAAAGAAAACCTACCCATTTCAGCCATGAAGTGATTGGCCACAATGTCTCCCACTAGCATCATATTTCAGCATTTTTATCTATTATACATGAACAAAATTATCACAACAATATAAGCTTTTTTTTTTTTCCAAAGTTTTCTTTAACAAAAAAAAATGAAACAAACCCTCCATTTCCAACCAACATTGCCACGACCAAACAACTTCCATGGGGCTATAAATACATGTTCTTCCATTGCCAAAATGTACACACAAACACTCTTAGCCTTAGCATTTTCTTGATAGTTTTCTTACTCAAAGTTGGTCAAAGTTCTCTAATTCTCTCAAGACTTCAAGCTTTCTTCTGCTTCCTCATTCTCACTCAAGAGACTTCATTCCCAACCTCTAACCAAGCTGTAAACCTCAAGCATACATATTCCAACCATAAACCAACTCCTAAACACCTAAACTTTCCATTTCTAAACACAAAAACACAAGAAAAATCCTTCCTCCATTTCAACCTCTCTTGGCCGAAGTCATTACTAGTAATAAGACCAAATTTTTGGTCCTTGTTACTCATAGAAGATCAAGTTCTCTCTTTAAGAAACAAGAAACAACTTGGTAGGTTTTTATTTCATGTTCTTTCTTATGCTTTTTCATTGAATTTTCGATTTTTATGATTTGATGAGGACCATGGTTTGATGATAAGGAATCATGGTTGTGGTTGTGACTTCATCATATAAATGATTTCTAAAGCTCAAGGTTTAATTCTTGTTGTCAAAAGATTTATGATATGATTTTTGTTTTGTGTTCTTTTCTTTAAGATTAATTCTTTGTAAGCTTAATGATGAGTCTAAGAAATAAGGTTCTTGGAACCATAGTATTAATGGACTCTAAAGCTCACTAATCTTTACGATCTATAAGGAACAAGAACTTAATCTTGTAAAGTTTTGAGTTTTAAGTGAACAAGATGTAAAATGGACTTGCATTCATGTTTATTTTTATGCTATCACCTAAATCCTTAATATAAATAAATGGATTTGCATAGAATGTTTATCTTTGAGCCATCACCTTAAATCTTGAAGATAAAAATGCATAGCATATTTACTTTCAATGTCATCACCTTAATCTCAAAAGATAAAAAATAAATAAATGAATTTGCATACATGTTTACTTTTATGCTATCACCTAAATCTTAAAGATAAATAAATGGATTTGTATAGCATGTTTATCTTTGAGCTATCACCTTAAATTTTGAAGATAAAAAATGATGTGCATAACATGTTTATTTTCAAGTCATCACCTAAGACCTTAAAGCTCAAGATTTGTCCTTGGCTCTTAAATAAAAACTTCAACTCATGGCTACCCCCATGGATATGTATTTTCGACCATGATATGATGATGGGGGTTAAGATAACTTTTATTTCATTTTATGGCTCAAATCTTGTATCTTGAAACTTGTGTAAGTTGTGCCTTAAAAGTTTTGAAAGTCTTAAAATTCAAAAGATAGTAAAAGTAATATTTTCATGAGCAAAAAGATTTATTATTGAACCTTAAGCATTACTTACTGTTTGGTGTTAATAATTGGGCATCCTAAATGGTAAAAATAATTTTTAGTGTTTCATAAGTCTTAAATCAAGTAATAAAGAAAACTAATATCTAGAAAAGATCAAAGAATGTATTTTCAAATTGTCTTAGAACCAAATTTTTTGCTACTGTTTTGATCACCCAAAATTCTGTGACGTTTTTTTTTAGGGTGATTTAGTGTGTAAAAATTTGTATTACTTATTGTAAAAAAATTATTTTGGTGTTCTAGAAGAATCTAATAACTAGAAAGGATCAAAATTGTAATTTTATGAAGCTTCAGAAAATTAATTTCCGGTATTATTCATTACTGTCTCGGTACTGTTCATCACTGTAGGGTACTATTCATATGCATAAGAATCATTAATAAGTGTTGTAAAAATTATTTTTGGTGTCTTAGACGTATAGAAGAATAATTACAAGTGCTAATTTAGGCCGTTTTGTAAAATGCGGAAAGTTGTGTTTTGAACTATCAATTATGTGATTTCAACCAAATGACTTTAATTCAAGTTAATAACGATATTAAATGTGTCCATGTATTCAGAATACCATTTATGATGTCTAGATAGAGTTTTAGAAGTTTTCGGTAATTGTTAAAGGTTAAAAATGAGTGATTTTGCACTTTGACCCCTAAAGTGTAGCAAAATTTGGTCTATGACTAAAGATGGTTTTCATGATGAACTTAAATGAATTCTAGGTGTTATGGGTCTCTTAAAAGTATAGAGAAATTTTGAGGATCATTAGTTGAGGAAATGTGTTAAAAAGAAAAATTACATTTTGACCAATAATCTTTGAGAAATTGCAGTTTTGACCCTTTTTTGGGCTTAAGCGTAAATATTGAAAACTTGAGGAGATTAGTGTGAATGATATCTTATGGAAGTCATATTCATGTGTTTTAGTCGAAATTTATATGACTTGTAATATTTGTGCGATGTTACCAATTAAGGATTATGCATGCTTAATTCTTGTTTTATGCAAATGGTGATCATTAGTATGTGGCATCTATCCTGTTGAGTATAGTATATGCATTAGCTAAATCTGGTCCTTAATTCCGGCGTATTGTACAAGAGCATGTTATTTTTTAGTAAATTGATGATAATGCATGCTTGTGGATATATGAAAGTGAAGGATGATTATGGGATCAATTGTGGCATATAAGATTCTGAGTTGATAACCAAGATGCATGTTAATATTTAAGGTGACATAAGACACATGGAGATGATCCTTTAGACTCCAAGAATTAATGGTTATGAGAGGTGATCCAATAAGGACCCTTTAGACTCCAGGAATTAATGGTTACGAAAAGTGTTCCTAAGCCCCCTAACCCGCACTTTGGGAGTCAGGAATTAACTTATCAAGAGGTAAGTATAGACTAGTGATGTTTGAGCTAATAACCTAGAACTCTTAAGAGGAGAGAAAATATAGGGCGGCACCCCAAGGAAAAAGATTGAGAAATTTAAAGTTACCTGAATGCTTATTGAGGAAAAGTTATGTTCTTTATGTCATGAGCATTTATATGTGGCTTCCTATGTTATAATGTATATAGCATTGACATACATTCATGATAATAGTATGATACATCAATGACATCAAGATTCATGCTAAAAGATACAGACCTTGGCTAATGGTATTTGGAACTTAATAAATGAACCTTATATATATCCACATTTCCATAATGAAACCCGAGGTTCCTAGGGACAATGATGATGACACACATATTAGGAGGCGAATGCCCTACTGAGATTCTTTTATAAAATTCTCACTCCTTCTTTATTTCTTTCCATCCCGTCTTCAGAGGTAGATGGCAACATTCGTAATCTATGTTGATGCCCCCTCATGGGAGATGCACTTCGACCTGACTAACCGGTCATACTATTTTATGGGTCGCTATACTGTTCGCTTGTGTATAGATCGTCCTTTTGCATACCCTGTTTCTAACATGTGGTTCTCCCCTACTGCCCCTTTCCCGGATGACCTTGCTTTCGAGCGTGCACATCCGCGTCCTCGGCAGTTTCCTCACCCTTGCCCTTTTGTATTAGTAGTTCGGGATTTTCCTGACTATACACCTAGGTCACCGCCTCGCTCCACTAGGTCTTGGTCGGACCCATCAGAGGATGCACCATCCGGTCACTCTTCAAGCAAATTTGCCCTTGTTGCCCCTATGGAATGGGAGGACGATAGCGATGGAGAAGCTACTGTCACACAACCGGTAAGAGGAAGCACCCATCCACGCCGAGGTGCTCATGTTCTACCCGCGAGACGTCTTGCCTCACGTGATGAGCCGTCTCGTAGAACCCATTCTAGGCGTACTAAGTAGGAGACGTGGGAGAAGAATCTTATGCTAGTTTGTTCAGTTTTTATTTGCATGATATTTCTATTGGATCGTTGTATTTAACTTGACCTATGTCAGTGGTGTGCTATTTTGAGTCTTGTATGTCTTGATGTTCGATGAGGAACGATCATTGTTTATAATGGTGTTATTATATTAATTGAGTGAGGTATTTCATATTTATCTGTGACTTGATGTTATTCTTTTAGTTTTATATGTAAGATGATTAATACAAATTAGTTAGCATGCGCGGCTCACGTTTTGTATTTAAATAAAAAAATTTTTTTACCATATGTTTACTAAAGTATTTTCAAGGGTTTAAGTTAAAGATTGGAATAAAAGAGAAATAACTAATAATTAACTTAAATGCATCCTAGGCGTGTTGAGTTAAATATTAGGGTGTTACATGCCCCGCTCTGATTGGGTTGATGTGGGGCGGGTTTTACTTGCGAGTTGAGACGGGTTTTCCTAACAACAAATTTTTTTTTAAAATCCAATTTAGGGAGAACTTTAACACAAATCAGTAGTTCTGGAAGAATTATTTGAGTTCTTTCTTCATGTGATTAGTCATCCTCTCTTTTCTTGGATAAAATAAATACAAACACAAGCTTATTGTTCGAACACCATATACAATGATTGGCATAAAACCAGATAATCTGGCTCAAAATCAGAGAAAACCTAACTGACCACCATTAAGAAAGGTTGTTGATTCATCACATACCATAAGTACATTACATTGACGCTGCCATAGTGTGCGTAATCACAAAAAAAAAAAAAATTCTTGCAATTCAAACAATGCTTCAATCAAGAGATACAAATTTGAAAAGAGATCAAATAATTCATTTGTAAGGTGAGATAAAATTAACATAATAGAAAAGAGAAAAAAAAAGAGTATAGGGGTGAGGGGGTAACCCGACCACCATGGGGCTAGCTCCCCCATTAGTTGGTTGTTCAAGGAGAAGGTAGATGGGCAGTGGTGTTACGGTTTATAAAGGAGAAATGGCGCTTAAATAATATAAGTTCAAAATAGCCTTTGTGACAAAAAATTCTTCTTTCGTTTAAAATTTGGGCCTACTAGAGTAATCACTTTTTTTTTGGATCGAAGTAGTGACCACCTTTATTTATTTATTTTTTGTCAAGTATTTTTATTTTTGTTATTTGTTTATTGGTCGATTATTGTCATATATTGATGCTTGCTCATTGGATTAGCCTAGGCCCGTTTGCTCTGCTCACTCAATTTCTCTCCATTGGGCTTTGGCCTGTTTGTAAACGCAAACAGGAAATTAAAAATGTCCAAGTGGGTATTTTATTTATCATCTCTGCTGTGTGGCGTGGGTCCAAAATCGGAGGAAAATGCGCTGCAGTTGCACGAAACTATGATCTCATCAGCTCAAAAAGAGGGATCCGAAACCCCACTCTCCCGTCCCAAAACAAAAAAAAGAAAAAGAAAAAGAAACCCCGCTCTCCCGCCATCATTCATTATTCATTACCACCAGTGCCGTGACAGAGTCACAGTGAGCGACACAATCACACACGCCACGCAAAGCACAGAATCAGCCAAAAAAAAAAGGAAAAAAAAAATGGACCTGCCCGTGATAGATCTTTCCCCTTACCTGGCAGTTTCCGGCGACTCGGGCGCCGAACTGAGTTCCGAGCTCGGTGGGCTGTGCGGCGAAGTGAGCCGGAGCCTGAGGGAGACAGGAGCGCTGGTGGTGAAGGACCCGCGATGCTCTGTGGAAGACAACGATCGGTTCATCGACATGATGGAGAGGTACTTCCAAAGCCCTCACGACTTCAAGCAGCGCCACGAAAGGCCCCACTTGCATTACCAGGTACTAATTATAATGTCTCTTTCTCTTTTTTTATTTTTTATTTTTATTTATATATTTTGTCTTTTACATTGTTTCATTTTGTCTATCCCATGCTTTTTCACGAAATTCTAGGTTGAGTTAATGCTTATTTTGACCGGTGAGGGTAAGAAATTAGCATATTCTCTTTAACGATGTGTTTGGTTGGGGGTAACTGAGCTTGTAAAATTACTCATATAAAATTACAACTAAAACTCATCCATGAAAATTCCAAACACACCTAAGGGTATTTTTGGTTATGGAGTAGAAATAGGAAGAAAACTTTAATGGACGAGCTCCTGCATAAGATTACAAATGAAGCTGGTCCATCAAAATATCCATTAATTTTTATCCCTTAACCAAACATACCGAACATGAGTTAAGTTTGTACATCAGATTTAGTCAATACAAACATCAACTCATTGATTCTAGGACAAAATCATTAATTTGTTAATTTTATGGACTAAAGAAAAAGCAGCTTCAGGAACAAAATTTAGGCTTTGTTTAGTTTTAGAAAACAGCCTTTTCACTGCTTCCTTTGTATAATAAGCAAGAAACAAACACAGAAAAAAAAAAAAAACAGAAGACTGTGTTCTGAAATCAAACAAGCCTCATTTTTGTTTTCACGTGAAAGTTTGCTTCTTTTTCTTTTTTTGTGTACATTTGATCTTCTTTTGGCATTATTGTTTTGCTGTACATAATTTCTGGTAATGGGAATTTGTTATTGACATGTGATCAACTTTTCTTTTGGGGTAAACCTCTTTGTAAAAGAAAAAAAAAGGTTGTACATTTCAAAAAGTGGAAATCCCTAACATGGTCCTTCATAATTTTAAATATCCTTCACAATAATCCTTAGCGATTGGACATAATAATCTTTAGACAAGACTATGTGAGAAATATTTTTAATTCTTATGGATGATGTTTTGAGTTTTACTTCTTGTGGACTAATATGACTGATGCTATTTTATTTGTTTCAAGGATGAATTTAGGAGTTTATGATAGAAACAACAAGTAAAAGCAGAGAAAGAAGAAATGCAATAGTGTATTAGTGCCTGTTTGGTTTGCATTTTTGGGGCACCAAAAGTACTTTAAAAAAAATGAGAATGAGATCCTATGGTAACTAATGTGTTTGGCAAATTTTTCATTTCACTAAAAGTACTTTTGATAGAAGTATTGTTGAAAATACTTTTCATTCTAGTAAAAGTACTTTTAAGATAAAATCCTACCATCACTCTCATGTTAATAACTAAAAGTAATTTTACTTTATCTCATTCAAACAAAAATCATTCCCTTAAACTTACTTTTGATATACTCAAACCAAACAGAAATTAATTCTTTTAAAAGTAATTTCTCCAAAAGTAATTCTTTTCAACTTAATTCTTTCAAAAGTAATTCTAGAACCAAATGGACCTTTAATGGAAGAAGAATAGGACAAAATAGCAGCAGAAGACTAGAGGTAGAACACACTGAGCACTAAGCAGTTCACTCTTTTTCCTAAAATGGCAATAGCCTAAAGAAAATATTCCTCACCCCACAAACCAACAAATAGCCCCTTTCCCCTAACAAAATTCCACATGATTGCTCACACCCCACGGGCCCACACCCCTCAGCATGATTCACCCCTTGCCCAAATTGGTTACGCCCTGGGCCCACAGTGGCAGCTGCTGAATCAGCTTGCATTCCTCTACACGAACTGCCCCTGAACCTTTTGCTCTTGTACACTTTTAACCCTTTTGGAAACCTATTTTTAAAAAACAAATTTAAAGCCTAAAAAGTTATTTTTGGTTGGGATGCTTAAAATTGTTTTGGGTTGAAGGTTTGTCTTTTGTTGTTGTTAAAGGCATTCTTCCATTATAAAGTCATTTATTTAGTGGCTAAGATCTCCATTCAGTGCTGTAGTATGAAGCATTGTGCTGGCTTTCTGATCTTTTAATTCAGGATCAGGAAAATCAGGTTCACATATAGCTCAAAATGTGTTTTCTATAGAATGAGGGTTTTCTTTTTCTTTAATCTGGTAGTTTGAAGGGCAAGAGAATCCTGAAAGTGTGGTAATAATGAATGTGTTTCAAATGGATACTGTAGGTTGGGGTTACACCAGAAAGAGTGGAAGTTCCAAGAAGCTTGGTTGATGAGGAAATGCAAGCAGAACTGAAGGCAATGCCTAAAGAGTACCAACCACATACTCCCGTTGGACCTGATCTTAAATGGCGATACTTCTGGAGAATCGGTCCTAGGCCATCAAACACCCATTTTGAGGTCTCATATCTTTATCTTTTCTTTTCCATAAAGATACCTGATAGCTAGAATTGTTTGTTCCTAATGTTATATCAATTGTGCAGGAACTCAATGCAGAGCCAGTCATACCTGAAGGTTTCCCTGAATGGAAAGAAACCATGGATTCCTGGGGAAACAAAATGACAGCAGCAATTGAAGTCAGTCATTTAAGTATTCTTTCATACTATTTCTAATGTTTGTGATCTAAATGTGCATATTTCTTACTAGGTGGTTGCTGAAATGGCAGCTATTGGGTTTGGTCTTCCAAAGGATGCATTCACTTCTCTTATGAAGCTGGTGAGCATGCTTATCTATTATCAGACATATTTTACTCTTGTCTCTGAACATTTCCCATCAATTGCTTCCTGGTGATTAATTTTTTATTGTTGATTGAACAATTGACAACAATTTCATTGAATGGCAAAGTTTAAATAAAATGGGTTGACTAAAGAACTAAGTGTCATATGAGAAATAATGTGATCAACAGCTGGCGAGATCACAGATGGATACTGCATATGCAATTACTCATTTTCAATTTCAAAAGGTTCCCCAGTTTTAGCGGTGTTTTACAGTAAGAGTTGCAACCATACTTTGATTTTTATCCTCTGGTTATCTGTAATTACCTATCGTGCATTAGATACAAGATTTTACTTATTTTTAATCAAAGAAGCTACTATATTTACTTTCTTTGGTAGTTTCGTAGTTTCTCATTAGAAGTATATTTGTATTCAACAAGAATCAGACACATGCTTTCACCCAAAAAGGAAAAAAAAAAAGAGAGGAAGACAGAGATGCGTGGACCTTTGTATGACACCTCCAAAAGGAGCTGCATGGTATATTTGTGGCATAGATATACTGCAGAAACCCCTTTCGTAAAGCAAAGCATAATTTCTGTAATCAATCTGGCTAACTATTGGCTGGTTTCAAAATTAACCGTCAATACTTTTTTCTTTGGACTCGTTAACTGAAATGGTGATCTTTCCTGGACCACCCAATTGTCGAAGTAATGTGCACTATAAAATGATAGATGGTACGCATGTTGCCTTGAGAAGTAACAATTACTTTGATTTTGAGCTTATCTTTTGTAATTTGTGTTTGGTACCGTATTATATTGTCTACTTGTCACGTGATACCTGCATGGCATTTTTTAACTCTAGAATTGAGTGATGCCTTGAATCATATTCTTATTTTGGTATTATTATTATTTATTTATTTATTTTAATTATCTATGATATCTATTTATTGAATTATCTTTTTTTCTGTCATGTCCTAGGGCCCCCATCTGTTAGCTCCAACGGGGAGTGACCTTGAAAACTATGGTCAAGAGGGAACTGTTTTAGCAGGATATCACTATGACCTTAATTTCCTAACAATTCATGGTAAAAGTAGGTTTCCTGGTTTAAACATCTGGTTAAGAAATGGACAAAAAGTTGAAGTGAAGGTTCCAACAGGATGTCTTCTAATCCAGACAGGAAAACAGGTATTTTGGAGTCACCTGAATTGCTGGTATTTTAACAGAAAGAATGCCAAGCTTACATTGCAATCTGAAACATACACCTAATTACTTTCCTCCTCGAACCCCCTCTGTCTTTCTGATCAAAATGGCCTTAATTCTGTGTGTTGCTTTTTTTTTTTTGAACTGTTTGTTTTACCAGTCTCAAGAAACAATATATTTCATTGTTTGTTTTGTCCATGTTAGATTGCGAATTCCAAATTTATACTACTGTAGTCTCTAATTTCATCCTCATTGCCTCGTGAGCACGATTCTCTGCATGATTTGACTGCCCTTTATGATGAACGTGATTGACTCTTGACACTATCAATGTCCCTTCCGTTCGTGTTGTTTTTATTGTATTAAAACGCAGATAGAGTGGTTAACTGGGGGGGACTGCATTGCTGGCATGCATGAGGTTGTTGTCACAAATAGAACAATTGATACAATCAAACTGGCAAAAGAGCAAAAACGTAGCTTATGGAGAGTCTCTTCAACGGTGAGTGAGAACAAAAACATGTAATTCTTTGTATTAATGAGCGAGAGCTTAATGAAATTGACTTTTGTCAGGGTTATATTGACTTGTAACATTTTGTCTGCCACCTGCAGTTGTTTGCACACATAGCATCAGATGCAGTTCTGAAGCCATTGGGACATTTTGCGGAATCGCCACAGGCAAGCAAATATCCACCACTTTGCGCAGGAGAGTATGTTGAACAAGAGCTTGCAATAATCAATCTCAAGGGAAAGAAATGAGAACTCTTGTGGGCAACAATTGTAATAAATTTATTCATTCTTCCACTGGATCACACAGCTTTTCAAGCTATTGGGACAAAACCATTGGGGCAAGTCAGTGAAGATTGTGGTTTCATTTTTATGTCTCAAGAAAAAGTTACAGTTTGTGCCTCCAATTAAACAAACATTTATTTCGATACTTAACGAAATTTCTGTATGTTTCAGCATGTTAACTCCAAAATTTATTTACAGTACCATCATTGTTTTTCCTTGCCAAGTGCTTCAAATAGATTTACGGCGATTAGACTTGTGAATCAAACATTAATAACTAGCTTTTCACTCTTTCTTTTGCATATTGCGTAAAAATTCTAGACGGTTATATAATCATATGATCTTTATATCGCTAGGAATTTAATTCTTGTACTAACTATTTTAAAACTCATACATGATAGAGTTTAATTTTTATGTATAAATTTATACCGTCTTTACTTGGTCAACCAAAGGAAATTTAAGAAAAATACCAAATGGTGGGTTCAGGTGTGTAGTTATCATAATAAGTAGTTATTTAACATAACATTACACTTTTCAAAATATTTTATTGGTCGACAGGGTAATAGAAATTGAATATTAGATAATTCAGATAAGTTGTTAATATAAAACATTTTGTATTGTAATTAATATAACAAAGCTATACCATATAATATACATGCACAGTATGAGCCATGTAGTAGATACTCTATGCATTTGGAACAAGATAATTTATAGCTCCAAAGAGTTAGCCGAGTGGAGCATGACAAAGTTTGCATCTAATAGGTTGCAGTAAGAACCTCTACTCATATCTTTGGAGTGAGATAAATATAAATTTTTTTGTAAATATTTTATGAGTTCGAAGGTTTCCTTGTCGTTAACTAGGGCGTCATTCTCTCATCCTAAATTTTATGTACCAAAAAAGGAAAAAGAAAAAAAAATGATTTATAGTGGTCCAAATTGCATTCTCCTAAATTTGGTAAATTAATTCAATTATTTAAACTAACTCCAGTTAAACATTACGTGAAATATTTAAATTATTGACATTTTTGGTTTAATTTTTCATTGTTATTATGTAAATGTAGTTTTGTTGTTTGATTTAGTATCGTCATTGGAAAATACATTAGTTTGACTCCTTTTGGCTTAAAATTCACGCAATTTTGATTGAAGGTGATATAGATAAAATTTTAATATTTTTGTTTTGACGGGTAAAATTTCAATATTCAAACCCTTAATATTACGCATATGCCTTTTACTTTTCTTTAATTATTGGATAATGTAAAATATTAGCATGACTTCCAACATTGAAAACCTATGGTTTGAGCATCAAAACCATGTAAATCAAGAATCACTAGTTATTTTCTTCAATATTGAGATGGAGTGAAAAAATGTCAAATATACGCGAGTGGAAGGAAAATTACAGAGTTGTGGTGGAAATTGTAAAATCCCCTGACACATTGGCGACTTTAGGGTGCAAAAAATAAATAAATAATACGACTTTATAAATCACTTGACAGAGTGGTGACTTTACAAGAAAAATTAATAAAAAAATACAAGTTTAAAATCACTTAGCACATAGGCGATTTCAGTATAAAAAAATCAGAAAAATCCGCAATGGTCATAACTCAACATTTAAATTCTCAACGGTAACAATACTCCCCTATAAATACTTGGTGCCTCACTATCAGAATCCCCATTCTTTGTTCCTTTGATGAAATTGTGAGTGATTATTTTGAGAGTATTTGAGAGAGAGTGAACTGAGAGAGAGAGAGAGAAATGAGTAGTGATGATGTCATTTTTGTGATATATTTTAATGGTTCTATAATTAGAATGGCAGATAAAGGTGCAACATTTATATCTGATGAGCTAGTACACTTTTTAGCTCCAAAGACTGTCTTTTATGAAACTAAATGTTAAACTCTGTAAAAATATAAATATCGGCACACACAAGAGAGTGGCAAGAATAAAATATAGATATCCAATGAATATTGTCGGGGGCAATATTAAATATCATGCAATCAAAGTAAGCACAAAAAATGATCTGCGACTGATGTTTCAGACTCATCAACAATTTGAGTTATACATTTTTGGGATTGAGTTGTATTTGGAGTTTGAAGATATTATTACTCAAGTTGATGTTGAAGCCGGTCCTAGTTCATATCCGGATGGTCAAAACTACGGTGGAACTCCGGTAAACATTTTCTTTTTGTGCTATTTAGTTATATGACAAATTTAAATTTTATTATTACATTATTTATAATTATTTGTGATTGTTATTTTTTTATTTTGCTGTTTATTTATTTTAAGCTTTCTTCTTGTGCTATCCATTTAGTTATGTGATTAGCTTAAATTTAATTTGTTGCATTATTTGTGATTTATTTTGTCTGCTATTTTTTATTTAGTTATTTATTTTAGTAAGCTTTGATATTATTTATTTTCTTGTTGTACTAGTTGGTTATATGATCAATTTAAATTTTATTTAGTAAATTATTTTTTTAATTATGTTTGTTTTTTTTACTATGATTATGTGTATTTTAAGTTTTGATTTGATACTATATTTTATTTATTTAGTGCATTATTTGGGGATTGATTTTGTTTAATTTAGTACATTATTTCTGATAGATTTTGTTTATGTAAATATCATCAGATGTCAAGCAGGTTTCCAGAGAGAGGTGTAGATTATTTAATGATGGATAGTGAAAGTGATGATGACCCAGAAGGAGACGATGGCGATGATGGTAGTGCAGATGATGGTGACGAGGACATAAGGAGCATTGCTATTTGACATCTATACGATCCTCCACCTTTCCTGTGCTCATTAAATCTTGAAGTTATGTATACATCAGAGTTTCCAGAATATGAAAAATTGGCAGGAGATCGTGATCCGGATGGTGAATTTCAAGTTGGAATGGAGTTCCGTACTAAGGATGATGTAGTTTGAGCAATTAAGAACTATAGCATTGCTAAACCTGTGGACTACACTGTTAAAGAGTCAAAATCAAGGACATTTTACTGTAAGTGTAAAAGCTTTCGATTGGGTTGCGAGTGGCTTATCAGGGTAAGCTATATGTAGAGGAAGGACATGTGGGAAATCAAAAGATATAATGGCTCACACACTTGCGCTTCTTGTAGGATTTCTGAGGACCATAAGAAGTTAGATTCAAACATGATTGCTCATCATATAGAGCCCATGGTATGAGCTGACCCATCTGTTAAGGTAAAACTTTTGATTGTAGAGATTTAGTCCCGATACAATTGCATAACTACATATTGAAAAGCATGGATGGCAAACCAAAAGGCAATTGAAAGAGTATATGGTAGTTAGGAAGACTCATACCAACAATTAATCGATTGGTTGGGTGCAATGTGCATCTTTGTCAATGGTTCGATTGTCAAATGTGATGCTGTGCCAGCAATACTCAATGGTGAGGAGCTGCCAAATGATCGAATCTTCATACTACTATTTGGGACTTTTGGCCCATGCATCAATGCATTCAAACATTGCAAACCATTGGTTCAGGTTGATGGGACACATTTGTATAGGAAATACAAAGGGACTCTGTTGATTGTAGTTGCACAAGATAGCAATTAGAACATATTGCCAATTGCTTTTGCGATAGTTGAGGGTGAGACAGCAGATGCATGATATTTTTTTTCTGGACCATCTACACAGATATGTAATGACTCGAGATGGAGTAGGTATTATTTTTTATTGCCACGAGTCTATTAAAGTTGCAATAAGTTGATGTCACGGTCATTGGGAGCCACCGAGAGCATTCCATATGTTCTGCATCAGACATATCACTACCAACTTCTTGCGCAACTTTAAAAAGCCGTACTTGCATCGACTAGTCGTGAGCATAGGTAATTCCTAGTTTAATTGACTGTTTGCCTGTGATTTGTTTATTTCATATTTTTTGTTGACAATATAATAAGAAATTCATGTTTCGTAGGGTATTCGAGGACCGAGCATGAATTCAATTATCATTATGAGCGATTGCGCTAGCATGGTGAGATGTATACCAATTGGCTTGATGGAATACTAAGAGAAAAGTGGGCCTAAGAATTTGATGGTGGACACCAATTTGGGCATATGACCACAAACCTTGTTGAGTGCGTGAACTCTGTGTTGAAAGGGGCTTGCCATCTTCCCATCACGGCCTTAGTGAAATCAACATATTTCTGACTTGCTGAGTTGTTTGTTATCAAAGGTCGGGAGGCATATGCTCGAAGAGCAGCAGGACATGATTACTTTGCAACCATCACGACACATTTACAATAAAACCTCCGTGCAGCTGGGAGCATGCACGTCACATCATTCACTAGAGCAAATGAGTTATTCCATGTTCAAGAACTATCGACGGGTCATGAATTCAGAGTTAATTTGAGGACTAGATATTGTGATTGTGGGGATTTTCAGAGAGATCGGGTTCTATGTCGTCATGCAATTGCCTGCTGTAATAATTAGACTCATGATTAGAATATTTATGTTGATGATGTATACAAGATGGAGAGCATTTGCAGGGTATATGAGAGGAATTTTGGGGTTGTGGGCCACCAAAGTACCTAGCCTAATTATGATGGCCCGAGGATTCATCGTAACCCTGAGTTGAAGCGCGTGATCAAAGGACAACCCAAATCAACCCGTTTTCTCAATGAAATGGACTCTCGTGAGATGCGACAATCGAGGCATTGTTGTATATGTGAAGGTGAAGGACACGGTCGGAGACAATGCCCATATAGAGCTGGGCCAAGTTCATAGTGATTAGTATCATAATTGGATTTGGACTTTTGTTTTTAAATTAATGTGATTTGGGCATTAGTTGGTTGTTATTGTATTGTAACTTCGAATTGTACGCCATAATGTAATGTAATTTGTCCTTGGTCGAATGCTTGTTTTTTATTAATGAATGCAAGTTAGTGTTAGGAACTAAAAATGGAGTTACAAATTGAAATAGATGTTCAAACATACAAATAGATGTTCAAACTAGATGTACAAACATACAAATAGATGTACAAACATATGGAGTTACAAAGTAAAATAGATGTTCAAACATACAAATCATTTTCTTTGAAATGGAGATGGAGACAACCATTGCAGCACCTTGATTTTTTCCCTTAAAGACTAAGGCAACTTACGTCCTATTGATGCTTGTCCCTTTCTCTTTCTCCTTCTCCTAGAGCCCTTACTTGTTGCATTGGTTGTTCTCTTACCTGAGCCTCACTCTGTCCTTTTATTTGTCCCCCTAACTCAACCTCTGTTGATCCTCTACATCATCAAAAGGATGGCGACAAATGAAATTCTCAATAGTATCAACATCTAGATTGGGTGTTTGCGGAAGTGCTGGTACATGTACTTCCTCTTCAGGCATTTTGTTGAGCTCCACATGTCTTCCTTGGCTAGACCCAACATCATGTGGCCTAGTGCCCTGCCAGTAATTGAAGTCCCAGGTGAAATCCAACCCTAGCAATTAAGAGTCAACAAACATTCTTGCTTGAGCCATTAGGGTATGACTACTTTGTGCTCCCCCATGAAAATAAGATGCATCCATAGAGAATCTTGGAGGATCTATTGGCACGTGAGGCGACAATGGCGGCGACATGCGATGACCTGGATAAAGTGGGGGTATGGCATACAAAGGTCGCATCTCTGTGAATTGTTGCCACATCTTAGCGGGGAAATTCCACTATGGCATTCTAGGGGGTACTGAAGTTGCCGTGGATCTCTAAGGAAATATTTTGGTGACAAGAAAATATGGAATGTGTTTTGATGATACCAATCCATGTAGTCAGTAGAAGGAGCATATGTACACACCGATGTCCCTATTACTACCTGTCGACCTCAATTATTCCAACAACTGATCCATTTTGCATGCTTTAGTACCCAATTCATCCTTTGATTACCCTTTAGATCTTTGTTATGAGAGTCTCCTAGATCTATAGGGTCATGAGGAGTAGGTTGTGCACAGCCAAACAGGCACACGACACGGTTGCTCGCATGCCACTTTACGACCTCGAAAAATATGATTGAACCATCATATGACCAAAGTAGTTGTTGATTTATCACCTCCTCTGGAATCAAGATAGAAATCGCATGGGTATTATAAGGTTGCCACACAAACTGCATTATTAAAACAAGTGAAGGACACAAATCAGTAAATAAACAAAATAAATTAGTTGCAACAATAAGTCAAATATCTACCTAATCATGCCTAACCCGATCTATAGCAGCTTTGATGTTGGCAACAGAAAGGTAACTGAAGTCCACTGGCCAGACACTTTTTTCCCATCTGGTGAATATTATACCAATTAGATACAAATTAGACAATAACGAACTTAAAATTTATGTCCAATGGCAAAACTTAAAATTTATCACCAGTTCAAATTTCACAATTTCTAACCTGGAAGATAATGGAAATTTCATATCACAAACTGGAATTTGGCCAAAAATGGGAGTCGATGAAATGCCCATGATTGCAATAAAACAACACACCCATAGATCTCTTGTGCCTTAATGTGCGAGGCACGGCACAAAGATCTATATAAATATGCCAAGCATGTAGAACCCCAACTATATTGACCAACTCGAGTCAAATCCTCAAGCAATATAAGAAACCTCGGATGAATTCGTTTATTGCTCTTGTCTGGGAATAACAACCCACCCAGCAACCGCAGCATATAATTGCGAGCCAAAGTATACCATCGCATTGGGATCATTACCTATAGGCTTTTGTCAGAAACGTTGATGCAACCAATTCACTTTGATTGAATATTCTAACAGATCATCCTTTGCGGGCATATCCCCCAGTAGCTCCTGGCACACCTATTGTACTTGTGCCATAGTGAAAGCACATGGTCCCATGACTGGTTCCCCATCAATAGGGAGGCCAAGCTGAAGTGCTATATCTTCCAGTGTAATTGTACACTCCCCACATGGGAAATGAAACGTGTGTGTTTCAGGTCTCCAATGCTTGACCAATGCACTCATGAGGTCAGAATTGATTATTGTATCACCGATCATAGAAGTGTGATATTAACCACCATTTGTCAAATAGCCATATAATTCTTCTATTGGTTTCTCCATATTCATGTGTCTAGGCCGTAGTCTGGTCAACTGTTGTCCCTATTAATAATAAACTAATGATAAACAACTGATAATAACAAATAAAAAAATTATTCAAAGTTCTCTTTTTTATTATTAATAATAAAAATAATAATAATAACATATTAATAATAAAGAAAATAATATATCACTACTTTTTTCCTCTTTTTGATATAATAAAAATAATAATAATAATAAAGTAGCATATATGTATATTTATCCTAGGTTATTTATAATGATATATGCTTTGGTTTTTGAGTAACAAAAAAGTATATGAAAAATGTTTTTTATAACAATTAAGAAAAGTGTATTTAATCAATAAAGAATACACATATAAATTAAATTAATATTTATTAATTAAAAAATTAAATAAAATATAAAAACAATTTATATTTTATCTATTATTTATAAACTTAACCAATAATACATAATAAAAATTTCTTTAGCTTTTGTTACCAATAAAAATAATAAAAAAATCTATTAATATATCTGATACTAAACATTACAATAACTTCACCAATAATAATAATGCTTCTGTTACTAATTTCGGTTGTAATAATAAGGTAATAAGAATAATAAAAAATTAAATTAAGTAGTTTCTATCTATTTCTAATTATGAGCATCATAATAACATTAATAAAAATAATTTAAATAAAATATAAAAATAAATTAATACTTTATTTTTTATTTATAAACTTCACCAATAATACACAACAAAAATTTCTTCAACTTTTGTTACCAAACAAATATATAATAAAAGGAAATTTTTTTAGTAATTTTCATTCTATTACTATTAGAGAAATAAATATGGAAAAAATGAGCCTCATGATAACTTCAACAATAATAATAATGCTTTTTTTACAAATTTCAATTGTAATAATAAGGTAATAATAATAATTAAAAATTAAATTATACAATTTCTGTCTATTGCTAATACTAAACATCATAATAACATTAATAAAAAAAATTAACAATAAGAAAGATAAAAATAAATAAATTTTTACAATAACACTAAACAGAATAAGTAGAATATTTACCAATATGTATTCTATAAAAAAAAATCTTACAAGAAGAATGAGATAAAAAAAATATGTACATTACTTCAAAAAATTGCCTCTGCAATGTGATCATTAGCTTCCATTTCTCTAATATGATATACTTTTATACTATTTATTTATGACTCAAAACACTCACTCACCAAAAGAAAAAAAAAACACTCACTCACCAATATTAGACGAATTGAAAGTTAACTACACTCAACTCTTATGCTAGAGGTTAACTCTCATATACATATATAGTGCTGGAGTTCACTCACGGAGTGTTGCAGGAGAGAGAAAGCTCACAGATGAAAGGTGCATGGTCTCCGAGCAGTCAACCTGTAGGTTTGCCAGCACAGTGAAGTCACCTGTCAGATTGGAGATTTTGCTGCGATTGCAGCTTTGCAGAGATTCCTGCTTTGATTTGATACGAGGTGACATAAATTGCCAATAATTGTAGCGTTTTTTATGTTAACTACCATAATTTTATATATTAATTACAAAATCAATACATTGTGTAATATCAAATTTTATCCCAATATAGCGGTGCATTTCCCACTCTGCAAAGAAAAGTGCTTTATTTAACCTGTATGGTCTGTTTCATACTCTTAAATGAGTTAACCATTCATTAATGAGTTTTTCTTTGAAAATTAGTATGAAAAACTCACCCTGAAATTTATCACCCCAATTATAAAAAATGCAATAAAGTTCAAAAAAAAAAAATCACATCTCATTAGCAGAAAAATTGCACTGATATAAAGTATATTGCTAATATATTATAGAACTATAGGGTGATGGTACATCGATGATCGATCCCTGAACTATCTAGTTCTAGTTTACCTATGACCAAATACAAGGCTCCATATTTGACGGCACCTTTGTAGATGTCTAATTATTTTAAAATTTAACACAAATAATTAGCATGATTTTAAGTTATAATTTAACAATTAAATAAACCGATAAAACTTTATTCCATAAAAAAGTCATAGAAGCTGTCTTAGCATTATTGTTTTGCTGCACGTAATTTTTGGTAATTTGTAGAGTGAACCTCTTGGTAAAAAATGAAAAAAAAAAAATTATTGCAATGGTACCTCATGATCTCACAGTGCACAGTATCAATTATGTATCTTGTTTGATATCAATTTTGACATTTTAATATTTCAAAATGTATTAAAATTAATTTTTTGAATAATTTTATAAATTTATTTGTCCATATCACTGATATATATTTTTATTCTTTTAAGATAATTATAATAAAAATCAAATAAATTTAATAATATATTTATAATATCACCTTAAATATAATAAATTTAATTTATAATTGATATACATATACAAACACTGTCTTATATTTTAAATTTTAGAATTTGACCATAATCCGGTTTCTGTGTCCAGTCCTACTAGTAAGGCCTTTCAGTATGGTATTTTATCATTGTGTTTCGAATTCGATTACTTCAAATAAAATGAAAAGTTCATTTGCTGAAATGGCCCATCAGAATTCTGTAAAAAGAAAAACCCCCTTACCCATGACAGGTTTGGCCGCAGCACCTCGCACAGTCACATCGGCACCTACGCTGGTTACGAAACACACTTGCACGGTTGTTGCACTGACAAATGCATGGTTTTCCAAGGGAAAAAAAAAATTACAAAAACAAAAGCAAGCACACTTTGCACCGTGTGTTATTATTCTTCAGCTGCAAAACGCACACGAGGAATTTAGCACCGTATAGCAGTACTGTTACATATAAATAATAGTCACCCCCTATCATCTGCACCTTCTTCGTTGTGGTCCACAGCAACAAGAACTGCTAGTGGCGACAGCGTGAGTTGGTTTCCCTGCCATGTCCATGGCCTTGGAGCTGAAGAAGTACCTCCTCCAAGGCCTCAACTCCTTCAGCCACCTCAAGCACGCCCACTGCCGCCTCCTCCGCCTCCACCTCCACCGCGACAACTACCTCCTCAACATCATCCTCCACCACTCCCTCCTCCTCTTCCGAGCCACCCGCTACTCCAAACTCCTCTTCTCCCAAACCAACCACCCTAACATCTACCTCTTCAACACCATGATCCGCGGCCTCGTCTCCAACGACGCCTTCACCGACGCCCTTCACCTCTACTCCTCAATGCGCATTTCCGGCTTCACCCCCGACAACTTCACCTTCCCTTTCGTCCTCAAAGCATGCGCCAGGCTCTCGAATCTCTCCCTTGGCCTCAGCCTCCACTCCCTCGTCGTCAAAACGGGCTTCGACGGTGACGTGTTTGTCAAGACAAGCCTTGTTGGTTTGTACTCAAAATGCTGGCGCTTAAACGATGCACGCAAGGTGTTCGATGATATTCCCGAGAAGAATGTTGTCTCGTGGACCGCGATTATTTGCGGGTATATTGAGAGTGGACTTTATGAGGAAGCTGTTGGTTTGTTTAGAGGGTTGTTGGAGATGGGTGTGAGGCCTGATAGTTTCACTCTTGTGAGGGTTTTGTATGCTTGTTCTCAGTTAGGGGACTTGGTTAGTGGAGAGTGGATTGATAGGTATATGGATGAGAATGGTTTGTGCAGGAATGTGTTTGTCGCGACTTCTTTGGTTAATTTGTATGCGAAATGCGGGAGCATGGAGAAGGCGCGCCGTGTGTTTGATGGGATGCTTGAGAAGGATATTGTTTGTTGGAGCGCCATGATTCAGGGCTATGCTTCTAATGGGATGCCAAAGGAGACGATTGAGTTGTTCTTTGAGATGCAGAGGGAGAATCTGAGGCCGGATTGCTATGCCATGGTGGGAGTTCTTTCTGCTTGCGCGAGGTTGGGGGCGTTGGAGTTGGGGAATTGGGCCAAGGGCTTGATGGATGCTGATGAGTTTTTGTCTAATCCCGTCTTGGGTACTGCCTTGATTGACTTGTATGCGAAATGTGGAAGCGTTGCGCAGGCGTTGGAGATTTTCAGAACAATGAAGGAGAAAGATCGTGTGGTGTTTAATGCCGTGATTTCTGGACTGGCTATGAATGGACATGCCAGGGCTACGTTTGGAGTGTTTGGCCAAATGGAGAAGTGTGGAATTCGGCCTGATGAGAACACTTTTGTTGGTCTACTTTGTGGGTGTACTCATGCTGGTTTGGTTGATGATGGTCGCCGTTATTTTGATAGCATGAGTCTTGTCTTTTCTGTATCTCCTACTATTGAGCATTATGGATGCATGGTGGATCTCCTAGCCCGTGCAGGGTTGTTGGTTGAAGCACAGAATTTGATCAAGAGTATGCCAATGAAGGTGAATGCCATTGTTTGGGGGGCATTGTTGGGAGGATGCAGGTTACATCGTGATACCAAAGTGGGAGAACATGTCTTGAAGCAGCTGATTGAGCTAGAACCTTGGAATTCAGGACATTATGTTCTCTTGTCAAATATTTATTCAGCAAGTCGTAGATGGGATGAAGCAGAAAAAATCAGGTCAACTTTGAATGAGAAAGGGATGCAAAAATTACCTGGATACAGTTGGGTGGAAGTTGATGGTGTCGTTCATGAATTCCTTGTAGGAGACACTTCCCATCCTTTGTCACACAAGATATATGAAAAGCTTAAAAGTTTGTTTAAGGACTTGAGAGAAGCTGGTTATAATCCGACCACTGAGTTTGTGCTCTTTGATATAGAGGAGGAGGAGAAGGAGTACTTCCTTGGCTGTCATAGTGAGAAGTTAGCTGTTGCATTCGCACTGATCAGTACCAGTGCCGATGAAGTGATTCGTGTTGTTAAAAATCTTCGTGTATGTGGCGATTGTCATGAGGCCATAAAACTCATTTCAAGAGTTACGGGGAGAGAGATAATCATTAGGGATAATAACAGATTCCATTGTTTTAGCAAAGGTTCATGTTCCTGTGGAGATTATTGGTAACATTTTGATATATTACTCATTATTTGCCTCACTTCAAAGGTTGTCAGACATCAGAGTTTCTCTTTCATATGTAGAAATGGATTTTTTTATGTTCTGCTAAACATTTACAAAAATATTCTGGAAGGGGAAAAATGAAACCTATGACATCTTGCACATCCCTTGAATATAGTGAAGATCTTAGTTTTGCTGCTTTCAGATGGAGACATAACCACTTGTTAAATTCATGTCTTACATCATAATTCCTCCCATCCTTGAATTTGAAGCAGTAATGTCCAAAGATGTACTTGAAAATTGCTTTATCAGGGAGAATGCAAATACCTTTTCAGGTTTGTCTCTTCAGGCTCTCTATTCTTAGGCTCTTTGGACTGTAACTAATCTCATGATAATTTTCCAGTTTTTTGGTAATGGTTGTGAGCTTTTGCATCAATTGAGATTTCACCGCTGCTTAACTTTTTGGATAAACTGACCAAATTGATAACAAATGCAATACAAAAGAGAAAGAATTAATCTTCTTCAGTATATCTCTTTATTTTACTCTTGGGTCATGAATAATAATATTTCCATCTTATTTTCTGTTTTGACTTGAGTATTAATTCAGAAGTTTATCTGGTGTATTTATTCGTTTATATATATTGTTTATTTTTCAGGTTGATCTGCTTCTGTCTCTCTGTTCTGAGATTGAATTTTCCTCAATGATGCCTTAGGGGGTGAGCTTTGTTGCAAGCTTGCAATGTTGAGGTTGCTGCCTAGGTAAGATTACATTGAGATCCTCAAACCCCACAATTGTTTGAACCACATGCACTAGGCCAACCTTTTTAATGCTTTTTGATCTTGATATTGAAGTTTTGCTAGTTCTGAATGCTTTGCTGGATCGTCGATTAAATGAGGACGTTTGTTGATTAATGTGTTTTGTTAAATGAACTATTAGAAACAACTCACAGGAAGGCAACATAAAAGTACAACTGAAAATGAGTTTACTGAAGAACTTATTGTCTTATGATAAATAATGTGTGAACACCAGCCGGCAAGATCACAGATTAACACTGCTCTTGCAATCACTCATTTTCAAGTTTCAAAACTCAAAAGGTTCCCCAGTTTTTGCAGTGTTTTACTGTAAGAGATGCAAGCATATTACTTGTGGGCATTGATATACTGCAGAAACCCCTTTAGTAAAGCAAAGCATAATTTCTATATTTAATCTGGCTTACTTTTGGCTGTTTCAAAATTAGCTGTCGATACTTTTTTTTCTTTGGACTTATTCCTGGACCGCACAATGATTGAAGTTGTGTACACTATAAAATGACAGATGGTATCCATGTTGAGAAGTCACAATTACTTTAATTATGAGCTTATTTTTTGCAAGTTTATGTTTGTTACTGTGTTGTATCGTTTGTCTACTTGCCACATGATATCTGCATGGCATTTTTTCAACTCTACAATCGACTGATGCTTGAATCATATTCTTATTTTGGTGGTTGTTTTTTTTCTTTTGGAATTATCTGTGGTTACTATTGATTGAATTGTCTTTTTCTTTGTCATGTACTAGGGCCCCCATTTGTTAGGGCGTGACCTTGAAAAATATGGTCTAGAGAGAACTGTTTTAGCATGATATCACTATGACCTTAACTTCCTAACAATTCATGGCAGAAGTAGGTTTCCCGGATTGAACATCTGGTTAAGAAAAATCGGCAAAGGTTGAAGTGAAGGTTCCAATAGGACGTCTTCTTGTTCAGAAAGAAAAGCAGGTGTTTTGGAATCACCTGAATTTGATGGTATTTCGACAGAAAGAATGCGCAGCTTATATTGCAATTTGAAACATTTACCTGACTACTTTTCCGCTCATGGCTCCTCCATCTTTTTTTTTTTTAATCAAAATGGCCTTACTGGTCAAAATGGTCTCAAGTAACAGGTATTTCATTGTTTTGTCAATGTTAGATTTAGATTGTGTATTCCAATCTTATACTGCTGCAGTCTCTAATAATTGCCTTGTGAGTGCTAGAGTGGTTAACTGGAGGGGACTGCATGGCAGGCATGCTTGAGGTAGCTGTCACAAATAGGACAATTGATGCAATACAAGAGCAAAAACGTAGCTTATGGAGAGTCTCTTCAACGGCGGCTGAGAGCAAAAAAGCATGTAATATTTTGTACTAGTAAGCAAGAGCTTAATGAAATTGACATTTTGTCACGGTTATATTGACATGTAACATTTGTCTGCCTCATTGTCACGACCCAACTTAGGCCATGACCGGCGTATAGGGAACACCTTCCCTAGCAAGCCTTAAAACACCAAATTTTCCAGAAAAAACGGACAGAGTCTCCTCTATTTCTTCAACATTTCTCAAATACAATTATAAACTGCAACATTTACAATTTAAATTCCAGCAAATGGGCATCAAGCATTCTCAGAATGCGCCCTTCTAGCATATAATGATATCTTAACATATGTTTCCAACATAAAACCACATTAAGTTCTTAAACATAAACATAATATAAGTCCGAGGACCCTGCCTGTGACATATGGAGCAACTAACAAACTAGACAACATAAGGTTCTAACATAAAGGCCTTCTCAAGAAGGTTTACCAACTTGAAATGCACTTAAGGCTGAGTCGGAGGAATAGAACTAGATCCAGCATCAGCACCTGTATCTGTAAAAAAAATGGAAGACAACGGGGTGAGTTTTGTAACTCAGCGAGAGATAGGATATCCATAGTTTACTAAATACAATCATAGAACAATATAAACATAATAATGTACATATACTCAGAACATATATGTAGCTATAACATGAGATATCTTGAAAACATAACTTTATATAATCACATGATTTCAAGTATAATGGGGAGTTATCCAAAGCAGAACAATAATAATTCCAGACATAACCCAAGGTCATGTGTGGGTTAGCACCACGCCAGCTAACTGGGATTGGCCCGTAGCCATACAAGTTCAGACATGACAAAAGTCATGTGCGGGTTAGCATCCCTCCTGCTAACTAGAGTTGGCCCATGGCCTAATACAAATCCAGACATAGCTACAGCTATGTGTGGGTTAGCATCCCTCCTGCTAACTAGAGTTTCTCACGGTGCATCGAGGCTAACGTCCCTGCCGTTAACTACAGGTTCTAACTAGGAATTTTTCCCCAAATTAACTCAAAATCATACACATTCCACTTCCAGAACATTTTCCAACACAAAATTCATTCTCATGTTATATGAAATTCATTAGACCTAAAATATACTCAAATTCAATAATTGATATAAAATGTTCTAAAATGCAATATTTATCTCATTTCAACCAAAAATATTTAAATAAGACTAACAATCACATAATGACCTCCAATTAAATATTTTTCACTTCAAACATAAGCCTCATTTTCAATAAATAAATTATTTTCTTCTATATCAACATACTTTCAGCTCTTTATATAATTTTATATTGTTTATCATGCATAAAGTAACCTATAGATACACTATCTACTCACAAATACTGGTTCAAAGAACCGAAGAACAACGCCTTTGATGCCACCAACTCAAGTGTTATCATCCGATTGCTCTATCGCTCTAGGAACAAGAGAATATTAATATTTGTGAGCTAACTACGCTATCAATTAACATAAATTAACGCTAATTCACTAAAAACCCCAAATTCAAGGGTTTTAAAAACCTAAATTAATTCTAAAATAATTAGAAATTTCAATAATTTAAATGGAGTACGGTAGAAACTTACTTACCACTTGGAGAGTATAATTGGTGAAGAAAATCACTTCAATACCTTCCTAATCTTCAATTCTCTCTAATGGAGTTAGAGAGAAAAATGGAGTAAAGGAGAGGAAAAGAGAGAAAAGATGATGAAGAGGAGGAGGAGATGATGATGATGGAGGTGGTGGTAATTTATTTTGTGAAGATAAGTAGAAAAAAAGAGAAAGGAGTGAATGGAGGGAGAAGGGAAGAGAGAAAGGAATGAAGAGAGAAAGAAGAAAGGAGGTCTCTGGAAGTGATACGGGGAAGAGAAGGAGAAGAGAAAATAAAGAAAGAGAGAAGTTTACCATGGTCTATACCACTTAAGGTGCATGGTGGTCCTCACTTACATTTTTTTTTTCAAAGCACGGTCATCACACTCATGTGGTTAGTTGTACACATAGCAGCAGATGCAATTCTGAAGCCATTGGGAAATTTTGCAGAATCGCCACTAATTTCATGCAATTCAAAAACAACAAAAATGAATAATTCTTAATTTCTAGTCTATAGCCTATGAAATTATCAATTCTAAGACTTATCAAGTATTTATCTCTTTATTAAAGTCTATATAATTATTTCTCTTTCTCATTTACTTTCTAATAATAATATTACAATTCTTTTGTAAGACTAGACATAAAATTTAAAATTCTAAGTCAATTTCAATTCTTTTGAAATTAGAATTGAAATTGAAATTCCACAATGCAATATTAGAATTATTATTTAAATAACTAATAAATTTTTATTTTATTTAACATTTACTTATAACATTAGAATTATTTGCAGATAAATAATATATAATAATATAGAATATAAAATAAAATATTATATACAATATTATACTAAATGCTATATAGTATTAAAAGTTTATCAGGTCTTATAATGTCAGTTATTATTCTTTCAAGTTGTATTCTATCAGCCATTATTCTATTAGGCGTGATAAACAGGTCCGTAGTTTGAAAATAAATGAATTTTGATTTTCATCTCTACAAAATTTCTCCATTCCAAACATTTATAAAATTGTTTGGTTTTAGTCTTTCTCACATATGATTGTTGGATTTCATATTGAATTGATGGATGGGTGCTTTGCAGGGTTGGTATGGGGCATGTCATGGCCTGGCTTGGTGCATGGTTGTGCTAGTACCTTGGTGCATGGCACAGTCTGGAACGGGCATGTCTCGACTTGGCATGGGGCATGTCATGGCTTGACATGGTGCACGGCCTAGCCTGTTGCATGGCCAGTGCCTAGCACAGTTTGGCTTGGTTCATGGCTAGTGCCTAGCATGACGTGGCCTAGTGCATTGAATCCAGTGACATTTCATTAGACAATTCATTATTTAATAACAATGACAGGGATTAATACCAAGTAGTTTTATAAATATTTGGATTGAAATCAAAGAAAATATTTTAAGGACCATAACCAAAAGTCACTTATTTTTTATGGGCTAAAAACATATTTAATATTTATAGTACCAATATACAAATGATTTGGGAAATATTGTTGGAATAATTTAAAGTTAAATAACTATATAATGTAAATAAAGTATATTATTTATGGTTGATTGATGATATGATAATATAAGTGTAATAATGGTACTAGCACTTCATAGTTATTTGAAATGTATTAGTCATATGGATGTATATGGTATTCAACTAATTTCCATCCTTTTAATATTATATTTGTGTTTATTATTTTTTTGATCTTCTTTGCATTTATTTCCTTTGTTTTGGTTGTGTTACTTGTATGACGTTTTTGTTCGGTATCCGTATATAAAAGGTAGACCATAGAAGGAAGAAAGCAATCGTTATTTATTCTAATACAATAATTGATGGACATACAAGGGTCTATTTAATTGTATAGCCATAAATAAATATGGCTATTTAGGAAAATAAAATTGTTTTCGTAAATACATGGTTACATATAAAAGTCATTAGAAATTTGAAGGTGTGACAACCTGGTAAATATGTTGACGTAACAATATTATGGGAGAGCTGTAAGCCTGTAAGATGTGCTTTACGTTTTATATATTATAAATAGCTAGATTGATAGGGACACAAAGCTAAAGATATGAACACACACACATATACATATATATACATACATACTATCAGACATTATCCTGTACAATCCAACGAAGAGGGGCTATATAACCGTAGGCGATAGTAAATCAAAATGGTGGTAGAATTCATAAACTGTTAGCGAAACTCATGGTTACATTTAAAAAAAAATGTAAATAAAGGACTGAAAATTTGAAGGTAATAAATTCACAAATATGTTGACACGGTACTACTAAAATATGCTGGCATGTTAACATTATGGGAGAGCTGCGATGCCATAGCTTGAGTCTAAGCTTTATATAATATAACTATGCTATGTACCTTCAACGTGGTTTGTTTTGAAGTTAAGCTTGGCATTTGGCTATAAATTACACATCTATATCTAATCCTCTACGTTACGCTCGACATATAATATGTCCAGAGTAAATTAGGGTCTTAACACATTCTCACAGGTACGTAGAAGAGAAACGTATTTTGGAGATATACGTTGACAACTACAAGATTAGTCTACAATTCAAAGTGAACATTTCTATAAATTCCTCAAAAAATATCAAGTGCCAGCACAACAGCTTTCTCACATTTCACAAACCAACCCAAAGTAGTTCCTGTTGCCACACACTACAATAGCTACCATGGTTGCCAAAATTCAATTCCATCATATTTCATTGGCTTTGCTTTTTTACTTAGGGTTCTTGGTTTTTCATGTCACATCTCGCACTCTCCAAGTTCAAGATGACTCCATGTATGATAAACATGAGCAATGGATGGCTAGCTATGACAAAGTCTACAAGGACCCCGAAGAAAGGGAAAAGCGATTCAAGATCTTTAAGAAAAACGTGAATTACATTGAAGCTTTTAACAATGCTGGCAACAAACCTTTCAAGCTAGGTATTAACCAATTTGCGGACCTCACAAATGAAGAGTTCACATCATCCAGAAATAGATTCAAGGGGCACATTTGTTCCTCAATCAAAAGGACAACCACTTTCAAGTACCAAAACGTGACTGCAGTGCCAACCACAGTGGATTGGAGACAAAAAGGAGCAGTGACACCCATCAAGAACCAGGGCCAATGCGGTAAGTTTCTAATGATTCATTTAATCTCACAAAGTCAAGATTGAATTGTCACCTAACTCTAGTTCTGAAATTTATCTTGTAGGTTGTTGCTGGGCATTTTCTGCCGTTGCAGCAACAGAAGGAATCACTAAGTTGAAAACCGGAAACTTGATCTCTTTGTCAGAACAAGAGCTTGTTGATTGTGACACAAATGGTATGGACCAAGGCTGTGAAGGTGGTCTAATGGATGACGCATTCAAATTCATCATTAAAAATGGTGGACTAACGACTGAAGCCAAATACCCTTATCAGGGAGTTGATGGAACATGTAATGCAAAAGCAACAGCCAACCATGCAGCTACCATTACTGGGTATGAGGATGTCCCCGCCAACAATGAGAAGGCATTGCAACAAGCTGTGGCTAACCAACCAGTTTCTGTAGCTATTGATGCAAGCGGATCCGATTTTCAATTTTACAAAAGTGGTGTCTTTACTGGTAGTTGTGGCACTGAGTTGGATCATGGTGTCACTACTGTGGGTTATGGAGTTGGTGATGATGGAACTAAGTATTGGTTGGTTAAGAACTCATGGGGAACCCACTGGGGTGAAGAAGGGTACATTAGGATGCAAAGGGATGTGGATGCTGCCCAAGGACTCTGTGGCATAGCAATGATGGCATCTTACCCAACTGCATAATTATATAATCGGGACACCATTATTCCCAAACTATGTACACTCTTTAATTCTAAATCTGAGTTCCTTCTCAGTTGTGTATATCATTGTATATACCCACATGTATTTATGATTTACAATACCATGAGAAAACTAGTTATGCCTATGACATCCATGCACATCACCAAATTGCTTTCAATGAAATATCAAAAGAACATGCAATGGTTTTAATATTGTTTTCTACTTTAATAAAAGGGTTTTCGGTCATTAGAAGTACATAATAGCTGATTGTGGACAGATTCAATATGTTAGGATCCATTGGTTAGAGATTAGTTAGGAAAGTTAGTTAGTTAGGAGATTAGTGAGTATAAATAAAGGACAAAGAGGACTAGTTAGGGGTTTTTGATAATTTGTAATTGAGTTTTAGAGAGATTGGAGACTCTATACTCTCCTAGGGCTTATACTTGTATCATTTCTTAGGGATTTCTCAATAATAAAGAGTGTTATTCAATACTAGCGTCTAACATTGATATAAAAAGTTTTGACTCATCTTGGGAAAAGCTTCCATGGCGGTTGTGAAAATGGAAAAGACGATGGAATCAATAGAGGGAATGCTGAGGGTGATCCAGAAGCAGTTGGGAGAGGACCGCGAGTGAAAGATGATGCAGTTAGCATCCATCACATAAGGGCATAAGGAGTTTCCTGTGTTTGATGGAAAAAGGGTATTATGGGTCATTTGTGTTGGGTAGTTTTGGGATGCAATTGGAACACCGGATCCATAGACGTTGTTCGAGGTAGAGAATAGGTTATCCGGGCAAGCACTAAAATGGTGCCGATTATGAAACCAGTGCAATTTTAATGCAACAATGTTTATCTTTGAAGTTGTGTCTCTTAGTCACTACCGGTTGGATTTTCGTCCCGTTTAGCTAAGAATTATCCAGAATGAACTTTCCAATTTGGAAGTTCTTGAATCACAAAACTAGGAAGCAACCATGAAGGAAATAGGTGAAAAAGAGGTTGGCTGCACCTTTCTTGACGGGACTTCTGAGTTTGAGTCACTCCAAGAAGAGAAAGAAGTGCGGCTATATGGTTGGATTCGAACGATGGAGGAATGTGGTCAACTAAGGCAGTGACAGAACATATTGAACAATGGCAGCCAATGCTAGTAAGCATCCAACAACCACCACCTTTGCAAGAACGAGTGAAAGAAGAAACAAAGGAGTAGGTGGTGCCTCTGAGCATGAACTTTGAAGGCCAACTACGGAAGGAGTTAAAGGAGAGTATATCGGCCTTTGATGATAGTGGCGGATGTGTCATCGATGTCAGAAAAGACTGGAAGGAAGGCTAACCGATAGTCATGACAAGGCGAATGATAAAACGAATGCTGGGGGGATGGAATGCCATTTTTTATGGTGGCGACATCTTAGGCAGAAATGAAGACCTAAATGCCATGGTGATGGTGGCGATGGCAATGCAAGTGGAGTCACACTGGTGGATGAAGACAATAAAGGAGAGGGTAGAAAATGTACAAGACATATGAGGAGAGTTGGATGAAATGAGTAACTGCAGGTCTGAGCCCAACAACTGGTGGGGTTTACGAGGCGGTAAGGGTACCAACGGGCATGGTGTTTCCTAAAGATATGTTATCTTTCCTTTACAACACTGGAGGGTTGGGTTGAATGACCACTGTAGAGGGCCCTGGTGTGGTGGCCAAAGGAGTCTTTCAAGCAGTGAGTGTAGCTATGGATGGAGACGCATGGGGAAAGGGTGGAGGTGCCGAAGCAACAATGACGGTGAAGAAGAAGGAAATTAGGGCAACAATGGGATTGAGTCAATGGAGTTCCCCACCTATCCAAGTAGGCCAGGCCAAACTTAATTGGAATAAAAGATAGAGTTATATTTCAAAGCCTATGACCATAGATTACTAGCCCAAACCCACTTCATGGCAGCAAGCAAAGGAATTTTGCAAATACAAAGGGAGAGCCAACTTTGGGCCTAAGTAATGGGCTCCGCCCAGGAGTAAAAGAACACCTCCATTTAGCATTGGGATATGCGATTCTATTGCATGAAGAAGCTCAAGGGGAGGAAGAAACTAGAGAAAATTTGAAGATATGGTATCTAGGAGGTAAGTATTTGTATTTTCTTACTATAAAAATAATGATTGGCTTGTAATAAGCTCTTGTGACCCCACCTTGAGGACAAGGTGAATCTCTAGGGGGAGTAGTGTTGGGATCCATTAATTAAAGATTAGTTAGGAAAGGAAGTTAGTTAGGGGATTTATTGACTATAAATAAGGAAAATAGGGATTAGTTAGAGTGTCTTTGATAATTTGTAATTGAGTTTAGACTCTTGAGATAGTAGAGTAGCTCTGATACCAATGTTATGATTGAAATAGAATGACATTATTTATTCAATGGGGATACAACTGATGCACCAAAACCCTAATAGAATAGATACAAGACAGATTCCTAGGGGAGAATATAGAGTCTCCAATCTTGTAAACAGTTACAAATGAAGTCCACACCTTTTACAATTACTCTCCTATCCCTTTTATACATATGTTATTCCTAATTTGATTTCCCTCCAAAAATACTTCCTCTAACTACTTCTAACTAATCTCCAACTTGTAAACTCCAGAAACCTTCAGAAAGTATGAGCTCTATTGTTTTGAATGACAACAAAGCCAATTTAAAGAAAATATTTTGAAGAATGACTAATGGCTACCTTGAGTTTCTTGACTAAGCTTAACAAGTAGAATTCCAAAGTGCATTACACTTACTTAAACAAGAATAATTTCACTTTGCATGTGAAAACATGTTTTATCTCGTGGGAAGATAATGAGCTTAAACGAAGTGAATATTATATCGTGTAAAGAACGTTCATATGCATTAAGGAATAAAGCAGATCAATACAAGAATAAGAAGCCCAAGGAAACAATCTTTAGAAAGTAACACGGGACTTTAGAAAGTACACTGAAGAATGAGGAAATCATGCCAACTCTAAAAGTAACATGTTACTTAGCCAACAATCATCACAATCACAAATAAATCTGCATCAAAGAGCCAAGATTGAAGACTGTAAGATTGAAGAATGATCAATAGATTGATTATGCCGTCAGAAAGCTCACTTAACTGTGGAGCACAGAACGTTACAGGAAATGGAGGAAAAATTTGAAATTTAAATTTCAAATTTCAAATCTCAAATCAAACCCAGTTTTATAATTGGTATATCATCTCTTTTGCTTGATTGATTCATGATCCTATTTCTAGAATGAGGAGTTCAGAAACCACAATTAGAAAGTAAAAAGAAAGAGGACATCAGAAATCTCTATAATACAACGACTTCTGCAACCAATATGATAAGTCTACCAGCCTACCTCTCTAGACTAACTTTCCAAGACACAACTGATGATCTACATGTGTCACTTGCAGATCTGATTAAAGCAATGATCATGAAGAAGGACTTGTATAAATGGAGATGCTACACCTGAATGCCAAAGAGAGAGTTGAAGATATAAAAGCGAAAACTCTAGAAAAATCTCTCCACATTTCCTGTGTTGTTCATCATAACATGTAATGATTTGTAAACTATTCTTAGGAAGAAATGTGAGAACAAAGTCGCTTATATTTCCTAGGTCTGTATTATTGAATATTTGTAAGGAAACACGGGTGTATGTTAGTTTGAGTGGCAATGCAAATACATAACCTTTGTAACCTTGATTTGTTAGTGATTAGAGTGAGACATAGCTTGGAGAGGTTAAGGTAAAACTACTTACAACGCGATGACAAAGGTATCTGCGCATCACGGTTTAGCTCGAAGACGTTGCTTCAAGACTACTTACAACGTGGCAATAGAAGTTGTCTGCAGGTCACGGTAGGCTCTTTTAGAACTACTCGGTTTGTGACAGTTGGAGTTGTCCACTATTCATTGTGAAAACTTGGGAAAGCTACTGTAAAGACTATATATTTTACTTTCTCAGGTTAAGAAAGTTGTTATTAGTGGAATCTCAACATATGTTGAGTACTAAATGTAGGCAGGTTGGTCGACCCAGTATAAAATACTTGTGTTCTTTCTCTCTTTCCTAATCTCTTATTTTTATATTATGCAATTTATATCAATTACTGCTTAAGCATTATTAAAATAGTATTATTATTATTATTATTATTATGCTTCAGAGATCTATTTTATGAAATATCTAACCATTATTCCGCTATACTTCAAGCTTCAAGCTTGATAGTATTTTTATTAAATGTTTCAGATTTGAAAAAAGCTTCAAAACACAATTCAACCCCCTTTCTCGTGTACTCTTTTACCAACACAACTGTCAGTAACTTCCCTGTTGATGAGGTACATTGGGTCTAGCTCCTAGCTCATTATTCCTCATTCCTATTCTTGATTCTACCTAATGTGTCCCCAATACACACACACACACACACACACACACACAGAGATATATATATATATATATTGATGGTAATGAGATTTAAATATGTAGTTTCATGCAAACTCCACTAACTGACTTCCAGTGGCTTTAAATGCAAAAATTGCTACACCAATTTTATAGATATCAATGGGACACTTGAAAAATCATGTATTAATAAATAAGATTTCAATTTCATTATTGCAAAAAAAAAAAAAAAAAGCCCTTGAAACAAATAGGAGGAATCATGAATTAATAATTGGGAAGTTTAACTATTTACATGTCGACCCGATGATGAAAGGACTCATCATTAGTTACTTTACCACTTAATCACATTAAAAAGGTGGAGATTAAACTATCAGTTTAGTCCCTTAAAGATTGAGATGATATTAGTTTACTCCTTGAAATATATTTACATTAATTTGATCCATGAAAGATGTAGATGGCTTTAGTTTAGTTCTAAATGATTTTTTATATTAATTCAACCTTAAGAGTATGTTTATGAGCTTAGATTTTGGAGGGAAATGGAGGGGAGGGGATACGTAATATAATTTTACACTTTAAATCCTCCATTTCCCTCCAAATCCAAATTTCACAAACATACCCTAAAAGATACACGTAACATTACCTTAGTACATGACAGATGCAAGTGCATTTATTTGGTCCCCTCATTTCTATAAATTGATTAATTTAATTGACGGCACATACATCTTTTAGATATTAAAGTGATATTATATATAATCTTCAAAAGCTAAGTTGATATAAAAAAATCTTTTAAGGACTAAACTAATATTATGTGTGTGAACACCATATTTCGTCTATAGATTGTTTTCATACAAAAAATAATAATAGAAATGAAAAAGGACAAAACTAAAAGAATGAAAAAGTCAATCGAACTAACCAAAGCAGAATAAAACGAAGGAAGAGAACCAGTGCAAGCCCAATTTCGATCCAATCCTATAACTCTTATTGGTCCTTAATAAAGAAACATAAGATATAAAAAACAAAAGACAAATTAGAAAATGAAATCTTTATATATTTAAAATAAGGTTTCATGATAGTGGGATTGAAGTGGCATCACATAGTGCATTTGGTTTCCCTCCAAAAATTCTACCACGTATGATGTCCAATCATCAAATTCTATGACCAATGATGTCCAAACAAATTTATTCTTTTATTTTATTTTATTTTATTTTCTATATATAACTTATATTATAAGACCTTTTGAAAAATCTTATTTAAGATATTTATATTTATATGTTAAAAGAAAAATGTCATAAAACAATATTTTTGAAAATGTTAATTTCAAACGGGTGATAATTGACTAACATGTACATTTCACGAATAATATATTTATAAATAATCATCAATGTATTTCAAACTTACAAAATTTAAATAAATAAATTATATTTAAATTATAAATTATGTTTACATAAATTTAATGTTTATAATGATTAAATTTTATAAGTAATTTAAATATTATTAATTCATTTCTTTAAAGATTATAACACTCTAATTATTACAAATCTATTTTATATTTAAATTATATAATTAACCCGTATAGTGCATGGAGAACTGTACTAGTTATAGTTAAACAGGATTTTATGGGTTTGGTCATAGATAATATCAAATAAATTGTTAATGTAAGACACTTCGTATTAAAATTTAAATGTACTTATAATGTAAAATCTTTTTTGCATAGTCATTTAATCAAATTTTCCCATTCAAACCTCTCGGCTCATGTAATTGAAAGAGGCAATGGCCCCCCAACATTTCTAGCTCTAGTTTACCTACAGCCAAATACAAGGCTCCTTATAAAATAATAGAAAAGCAATGGCAGCTTGTGTGACTTGCACCCATTCTACTCCTGTTAATGGAAAAATATGTACACCATGAACTAAACTTCTATAGGTGCATAGTGGAATTTCCTTCTAAGTTCTTACTTTGAAATTTTATTTTAGAACATTGACAAAATAATTACATACACTCGAAGTGGAGGTGGCTAAAATGAAACTCCTACAAAACTTCAACAGCAGGTGGGATCCCGGCTAGTTTAGCATGATTTGGTAAATAACTACGTAGAGGACATTCTACAAATGTTTTCATCTTGAAGCTGATGCGGCTCTCCGTTTATCAAGTTCCTCTTGCTCTTCCTTAGCAAACTCTTCGATCAATTCACGCTGTCTCGGTGTCAGGTTTCTGCAGAAACATTCCAAATGAAGGAAATTTATATTCCAAGATTCATCATAAGTCCCAAGACTGGTGTAGAAAAAGGAGTGATCAGTTCACTAATGACACTGAATAATATTCAAGTAACACTCACGTCGGGATGCTGACATTAAAATGAACATATTGATTGCCAAACATGTAAGAATTCTTTGTTTTGATCCCTGTTGGAAGAACAAACAACATAAGATTGATGAAAGAGATTAGCTTAAACTTGCAAATTTTAAAATCAATGCAGAGCAACTGGCCTGTGCAATTCCACAAGTATTTTCACACAATGTTTTTCTTAAATAAAAATAATAAAATTTCCTGAAACGATATGAAGTTGCTTACCCTTATTTTTTAAAACCACTTTTTGACCAGGTTGGGTGCCTGGGCGAACCTGCCAAACAGAACCCGTCATTGAACTTCACCAGTTAACTAAAATTCCATCATTCCGGAGGAAAATATGTATTGCAATAGCAATACTAACCTTAAGAACAACATCTCCAGTAAGAGTTGGAACCTGAATGGAACCCCCTAAAATCGCCTGAAAATAAAAATACAAATTTCCAGTATTTAGCTTGTTTTTAATTGGTATTCCAAAATGCAACTCAAACAAACAAGATGATAAAACACATATGAAACCATTTTCCCGCACGAACCACATCCACCACTGCCAAATTGCAGTAAACATCTAGTCATCAACACTCACAAACTAAACCGAACATTTCAGATGATCAATTCTCCCTGATTTAGACAAACTGCCAACAAAACTTCCACAATGCAGTAGTCCCTAACATGGTTCTCAATCAGACTAAGATCTGTTGCTAAAAATATATACATCAAGGACAGATATCTCATATTAAAAAAAAATGAGACTACATTATCCAGAGCATGGCACATGACTCCAAAAAGAAATTTAATTAACATGTTTCTTTTCATCTACACCTTGAAACCAAGTTGCTTCACCAGAATTATAAACTAATGCCACCTATTAAGCAGAGACATAAGTGGATGGAACCTTAAAATAACTAAGCCAGATAGCCACATAGCTTATTGCTCAAAATTTTCTTGATCAAAGAAATTTACCTCAGTGATACTTAAGACAGCGTCAACATGAATATCAGATCCTTCTCTACGGAAAACAGGGTCTTCCCTAACCTGGAAAAGGGAAAAGGGAAACAAATATAAAATGATTGGGATTTAAGATATAAAAGGAAAAGGATGTGATCTACAAGTACAAGCTATGTTAATACCTTAATAATAACATAAAGATCACCAGGCTGACCTCCCTCAGGATCTGCTCCACCACTTCTATAAACCTTAATGGTCTCGTTGTTGTCTATCCCTGCAAATGTATCAAAGTTAAAATCAGTCAATCTTTTGGCCTTTGGACTTCTAACGTACAGCCAAAAAATAAAATAAAAAATTCAACCTTTTCCATAGCTGAACCTAATCCAACTGGAAATATTAATAGCTTTCTCTTGCCAACCACAATTCAATCGACAGAAAGGCTGTGTGATAAAGTAAACACTGATCCAAATTATTGAAGTTTTAATAGGCTAAAATTGTTATAAATTTAGGGGTTCCCTTAAACAGGAACTTCTTTCTCTGTGCTGCTGCTGCTGTTATTGCTAGTATAATTAATTTCAGTTAAAGGAAATCCATAATCACATTGTTCACTCAAATGATATTTTGTCTGTATGCCATATGTACGTGGTCTATGTAACAGGTTAAAAGAACGCTTGCCCCAATATAAAATAACAATTACCAGGCATGATATCCAACTTGACTGACTTTGTTCCTTTAATAACCTTAGCACCCCTGCAAGATTTGCAATAATCCTGATACCAACAACAAACAACAAAATTACTAATGTTTTCCCATCGTTGCCATTAGTATTGGAGATAATCATAGCAATTAGCTGCAGATATGAACTTAGTTATGAATCTATTAAAAATTTAAGGTGGGAATGGGAGAACAACTCCAGTCATGGAATGTGGTCAAGTGAGAACACAAGGTCAGCAATAACTAATTCCATCATATCTGAATTTTAAATCATTAGACAATACACTAAATTCAGAGATTCAATGGGAAAAAAGACAATTTGAACCATACCGATACAATTTTTCCGGTTCCCTTACAGGTACCACAAGTACTCTCCATTCTAAATATGCCAGCTTGTACATACGTCTGCAAGTGCCTCAAAATTATCAATTTAATAAGACTTTCCATACTTGTAACATGACTTTTTTTTTTTAAAAAAAGAGAGAGAATACTGACCATTCCTGACCCTTTACATCTCTTACAAGTTTCAGGTCTTGTACCAGGAGGAACACCACTCCCACCTGCAACAGTTCAGCTTTGTGACCAACAACTTAACATTCAGCTGCACAACTTCACAGACCAAACTGAGTATACCAGTGCAGCTGTCAATTCAAATCTTACAAATATTAGTTCACTAATGAGCATACCACAAGTATTACACACTACATCTGTTTGAAATGTCACAGTTTTGGTGCACCCTTGGACGGCTTCCATAAAGCTTAGTTCGATGAAAGTCTGTGAAGAAGAGATTTTTGAGATGCCTTTTCTGAAGAAACCTGTTAGCATACTTAAATATGACCAAATTTGAATAAACAAAGAAAAGAACCTTGACATCCTCTCCACCAATATTCTGATGGAAAAAGCTCTTGACGAAATCCTGATTGCCATTGAGTGAATTGAGAAAATGATATTAGTTTTCAAATACGGGAGTCATAAAACCAGAAATATCAAAGGCATTTATATTTAACTAAAGGCAACATAAGTTGTAAAAGACAGAATAGATTACAGGCATTATAACAATAAAGAATATAAACTGCGAAAGTTATACCGGCTTACAATTAAGAATGAGAAATTCATGCACAACCAGATATCATACAACTAAATTAAATGGACAGGTGTGACCCCAAATTTCAACATATACATTTGGACATATGCTTAAAGAATAAGTAGATCATTTCACCTTAAGATTGAACTAGTAATTGAGGCAGTTGTATGATTGGTTAAGGTGGTGTTCATAGGTCATAAATTTAACAATTGAAGTGATATAAAGATGGACATTCAACGTTAATATTCAGCATAATTCATTTAGGATTTCTACTTCAGTGAGGACTTGCCTTTTAATAAAAAAATAACTATCTACTGATAGACATGCTCAAAGAAATAAAGGGAAGAAACTATTGTGTCATTACATGATCACGGAATATCTGCTCAAAGGGATTAAAGCCACTCTCTCCTCCAAAACCAGTGGATTGTTGGTTCATATACGCATCATGGCCAACCTACATATTCGCATTAAAATAAATCAATTCATGAAGCAGTGGATACTTAGGAGAAATACTCAAAAATTAACATACCAATACATATTGAATCTAGAAGCATGCGCATGCACATGAGGCAGACAAACCCTACACTCTTACTTGAACAAAAACGTGTATAGGACTTAAAATTTCTAGCAATGTACTATGTCAATTATTAGAATTTTCTTCCCTCCTCTGGAAAGATATGGGAAAGTGTCAACAGAGAAAGAGGCCACGAGAAAACAGGTATAATAAATAAATAAACAAAACTGAGCAGTGAAAATTCACTGCTACAAAACTATATTTTCACAGCCACAAAATTATATAAAACTACTTGATAGTAACAGATATAATAAGAAAAATGAAAAATGATCCAATTTTAGATTTTTCAAGTTATCAACATTGTACAAAAATTTCAAACACTACCTGTTTTTTTGCAATATTATCATGGTAACTTGAAGCACAAAGATCAGTTTAAGAGAATACTGTTATTATCCTTCCATGCAATGATAACGTGCAATGTTCCCCAGCCCCTCCTCTCTACCATTTTTTATCAAATATCGCCATCTTATTATCTCCTTCTCCATAAAAGCCCTCTACTTATATACTACAAGGTCCTTCTGTTTTTCTCACTCTTTATCATGGATAAAAGGAACATATACTCGTCTTTTAATTGACTCTAGGATAGTGAAAATGTACTAACAACAAAATGTTTAACCAAAAGAGCCAAAAATGTAGCTGGAAGGGTATGACACCTGATCATACTGTTGACGCTTTTCCTCATCCTTCAAAACCTACAACACAAGAAGAAGGGAAATAAGCCAGCACTCAGTTAATTTGTGTTATGAAGTTTCAACATAGATTACTGGCTATAACAAGAACAACAACACCTAGAGCACACCTCATATGCCATAGTAACTTCTTGAAACTTCTTTTCAGCCTCAGGATCATTTTTGTTTGTGTCTGGATGGAGCTTCTTTGCCAGCTGCAGCATATGGATAGAAATTGAGAGACAATAGAAGAAAAGTACAGAACTATTTATAAAATATAATTCATATGCAGTCAAGCTCACTTGAAGGATTCATGTCAAGGAAGAAATAAGTGAGAAAGGTAGGGGGACTAAAATATTTTCACCATTGTGTAGGACGGATCATGAACAAACATGAATACAATACGAAATTGTATATTTGTTTAAAAAACACGACTTCATATTATAAAATGCAGATAAGTGATTGTATATTAAAAAAAATCTGAAAGAAAGTGGATAGACAAGAAACTGTTCCTCATCCCACAGCTTGGGCAATTGCCCAGTATCAGCTCACAAGAAAAAAGAAGAACAAGAAAATGATTAGTTTCCTTAACATCTCAAAGAGACTTAACAAATTGTCAAAGTTTAACCAGGAAATGGGCCAGACAGTGGTTAAAAAAAACTTACCCCATAGTAAGCTTTCTTTATTTCAGAAGAACTTGCATTCTTACTCACACCAAGAACATCATAATAGTCTCTTGCCAATGAGGCTGTAAGGAGTTTGAGAGAAAAAATAAGCCACAGAGAAGAAATTCAATGAAAGCAGCATGAATGATTGCACGAACTTCAAGCATCTTTTGTTCATCCTAATAAAAGGAAGCAAAGTAATAGACAAAATACATGTGACAAAGAACAAGAAAGCAATTCTCCAAATGTTTTACACAAGGCCATGTGATTTCTGTTAGAATGAACAGGGAATGCATGCAAGTGCCACAGAATTCAACAACTTATACCCGAGCCATGAATTGATCTATAAGACCCGCAATATGTATTTGCCGCTCCCAAAAGCATCCAGTTCTTCAAATTTGCACCATCTCCAACTGGAAAGGAGTAATGGGAAGGAGGTCAGTAAAAATAATGCCAGAAGAGGAAACTATACAACCAAATTGAAAATTTGAGAAATAGTTTAATTTTGATGCACTAATTTATACTGTGATCCAATTAAATCCTTTCATGAGCCACTCAAATAGTAAGTGTAAGAGTCAACTAATACATGATTTGATGATACTACAAAATGTTAGTGCATCAAAATCAAATCCGTTCATAAAAAAATTGACATTTTCCATGTTTATCTAAACAGTAATGCAAATAATTTTGGAAAAGAAAAAATGTTTAATTTATATGCACAGATAATATGAAAAACGTCTAACTATCGGCCAATGAAATTTCACCGAAATGATAAATCATAGTGGGTAGTTGTGGTAGTGACAATTAGTTTTTATGATTTATTACAATGGTAAAATTCTATGGGTTGGCGGTATAAAGTTGTTTTACACTATTCTATGTATACAAATTAAAACAAAACAAAAAAGAATGTTAATTTAACAGATACCAGCTGAAGTATAACTTCCAAAAACCGTAGATGGATTGCAAGGCGTTGAATTCAACGCCCTATAACCCCTCTGAAACACTGCTTGATATACCTGAATAGAAAAAGAAAAGAAAGCCAAATTCCCACAAATAAATCATAGTTCATAGAACAAAGAAAGTTTCAAGACAAAAATTCAGGTGAAGAATGAAGAGGGGTGAGAGAAAGATGTGTACGGAATCCCTGGAGTCAGAGAAGGACCGACGAGCAGCCCAGTGAAGGAGCCTGACGCCATGGGAGCGAACCATTTGGGGGTATAGCTGTTATGCGCCTTGAGAATGAGAAATTTTGAAGCTTTTCTGAATGGAATTGAATAGCGCTAAGACCCTAATGATAAAAACCTTAATTTTGGAGAATGGGATTTAGAAGGTTCTAGTAGGAGCGCGAGATGAGGACGAGGACTGCAACAAAGAGTGAGTGTGCACTTTTTCTATATGAAAGAGAGAAAGAGAAGGGTGTTGGGTACTTCGATGGTTGTTGGGAGACAAGAGGAAGCTCCTATTGCAATGGAAGTGTCTAGTGTGTGTTGTTCTCGTCCCGGCGAAGTGTCTGGCGCTGCACTACTTGGATTTTATTTTAGAAAAATTAATTAAAGAGATTTTTCTGATGAACTATAAAATTTATACATATTGATATTTTTTAAATAATTTATGGGTAAAAATTTAGCATGTATCTCATTAACTAAATTTATTAATATTTTAAATATTTATAATTAAATTATAACTTTTAGATTTAAAAGTATTGATATCTTAGGATACCAAAATAAAGCCTTCGTTAATTCATCATCTAATTTTTTTTTTTCCTTCAAATTTGTGCACCAAGTAATAATCGTTTAAATTCGCTCCCTAACAAATAGATGTTTCAAATTTATTCTCCAACCTTTAAAATTTGTACATATTTGTGTTTTTTGTAAATCTTTTTTGTTGCATTAAAAAATAAATTTGAAAATAAAAAATTTCAACGAAGGTTTCATATATAATATTTTTGCCAATCCATGTTCTAGATATATTTTGTAGTCAATATAATTAGTAGCATTTATGAAGAGGATAAATATAGTCGATCTTTAAAAGTTAAGAGGAAAATTTTGAAGCATATATTAACTAGATGAATTTGAAAACAAAAAATAAGTTAAAGGACGGATTAATTAATTTTACCTTTTATTTTTAATTAATAATTATGAAATAAAATTATAGAATTAGGTGTTTTTTTTTATCAATCTACTAGTATATTTACCCATTCAGTGCACTAATAGATTATAGAATTCAAATACAAAATTAATTTATATATATTGGTTCAGTTTGATATCATCTTGTAATGATATAAATATTTAAAAATACATTTTAAAATCACTTATTAATGATAAAATGTAATGCATGTTTGATATCAGTCATGCAATGTAAAGCAATTTGCTCTATAGTTTTAAAACTTGGCCCAATAATTGACTCGACTAGGGCACCAAGTTAGTGGGTTACTAGTTCAACCGGTGATTCATAGTTGAACAACACATAATTAAATAAATACATGTAAATATATTAAAATTAAAATAAATACAATAAAATAATATAAATAATGAATAATTTAATCCACTTTAAAAATTTTATACTTATATAAATATTTATGGCAAGAGATTAAATGAAAGATTATTAATATTTTCAAGGCTAATAATTTAAATGAAATAAAATTACTAATATTTAAGAATCAAGAAAAGAGAAAAAAAAAGCGAAAAGAAAAAATAGTGGTTTCTAGCCCAAAACAATACACAATGCAAAGTCCAAAATGAAATTTGCAAGGGCATGTATATATATACACTTTAAAAAGTTAACAAATAAAATCGAAACCCGACTTACCTCCTCTCAAGTCTCAACTCTCTCTTTCTCTTGGAAGAAAGTGCTGAAAGTTTCATTTGTGTGCACATCCCTCACCCTTTCAATCTTTCTTCAACCTTTGCATCATACACAAACATACACAAAGGGGCCATTTGGCATCCTTGATAGGATTAGACCTAATAAAATTTTAATATTATACCATGTTTTGAGTAACACTATATAAAACACTGTATTGTACAAAATAATATAGTCATATGTTTGGTGATGCACTATATAGGATGAAAAATTATATTTTGACAAAAATACCCTTTACTTAAAATTTAATACAATCATCCATTTTTAAATGTTATATTAATTTTTGAGAAATTGAAATCCAAAAATATCATTTCATGCAAATTGATTTACATTTCTTTTAAAAGAAATTTTTTTTTCATAATATAACTATAAGTTGAACATAGAAATTAAAAGCTTTCTACAAAATATTACTAGACTTTATTTTCAATTTATATACAATGGCATTAAACTTGGCTCCTTTCGTTATTTTTTTTTTATTAAGAAATTGACTTCTTTTATTATTATTAATTATTTATATATGCTCGGTCCTAAAGACGTAGGAGTAAACATCAACAAAACTTATAATGATTCAGAAAATTAATTACAATCATACTCCATCATATACTATCATCACATACTACCATCTTTTCCACCTTTTAGCTGTAACTGGCTCATAACAAAGAAAGCTATGTTCTTATTCCATTCATGGATTTGCATAAACCAATTCCTTTGAAACATGGTCACCCAATATCATTGGAGGAAGAATTGACCTATCCACATAAATTTTGTACATCATGTAACTTGAAATCATGCCAAGTATGCACAAAATTTATAATAAGTAAATGTTATTTGTTAATAATAATAACTACAACCAAACACAAAATATCATCAGGTTTCAATAGCAAATACTATTAAATTATTATCAAGTACTACAACCAGTAATCTATTGTAACTAAGTCTCTTTCAATTTTTCAAATACTATTATCAGTAGTGATCTTGAAATATATCCTTCAAAAATTGAAACTAGCTCCTTTAAAAACTGAATCAAACTAGCTGTCTTAAAGCAAATTATTCAAAAATTGAACTCTATGTTCACTTGAAAGCCCCAAAAAAAAATGTACTAATGGAAGATCATGCATAAGCGAATGACCTTCTTTGTAGCGTTCCGTTGGTGTGAGATCTCCCATTTTCATCAATTAATCGACAATAACCCTTGAATAATCATAAAACTCTTTAACAACCTTTGCACCTTTGACCATAGACTTGACACTTTCAGCAATGTCACTCATCATCCTATCAACAACATCTACAAGCTTATCATCAGACCTATCCATGCTATTAACTAATGCATTTTCCCCTCTTGACCTCTTTCTTTTGATGACCTTCACCATGGGTAATTTTGGCCTTGCTCTTAACTTGATTCACAGACATTGATTGAGTGACATCTTGAGTGTCATCATCATTTAAACAAATTGTGTTCTCTGTAAGTTCATTGTTTCCGTGAGTGTATTCCTCTTTGTCTAAGTCTTCAACCACATTTGTAGGAGCCTCGACACTTTTTCCAGCAGCATGATCCTTTCCAAATATTACCATCAGTCTATCAAAGTAAGGAAATGTTTTGCGCCTATAATTCCTTAAGTTTGTATCTTTCTGCATATTTAAAATTACAAGGTAGTTAAATGAACTAGAGTAAAATAAAGAGGGAAAAAAAAAAGCATATGATTCAATCTACTAAAAGAACTACAAACTTTATTAGCTCGGATACGTCATCACTATCGATCAAAATCTTTTTGTTTACATCATCCCATCCAAAACCACTTTTGTTGTGCATGTCATATATATCTTTTCATACCCTATTTTTAGCCTCCTCATGATTGACTCAATATTTGGTTTCACTTTTATACATGATTTGGGAAACTTGACCTCTAACTTTTGCTCCGACCATTTGAAAGTACCATTTTTAAATTGTCCAGCATCGACCATTTTGTTAAGGGCAACTGCCTCCTCCAATAAACCTAGTAATGCATTAAATTCTTCATCATTCCAAGCTTTATGTTTTTGTGATACCCGAGGTACATGTTTTAGTAAATTTTATTTTCCGTATAGTCTTAGGATCCCCCGGGACCTACCCATGTTGCCGGGTCCTAAATTTCATTGCCTGGATCCTACATGCTCTTGGAAGGCTATACGATAGAGTCATTTTCTTGAAATCAAAAGTCCCCGTAATTTTTCCCAAAAGGAAAACAAGTTAAAGAACGATTTTTAATGAATTTTATGAAACCTTTAAACGTTTCATTTTTGGCCTACAAGTTTAGAAAATCTAGAAGATTACCGAATTTGAACTAAAACTCAAAATTTAGATTTTGATTGGTTGGGTTTTTGATTTTTTTTAATATTTAATTTGAATCCAAATGGGAGGTGTTTTTTTATTTACATTTATGTTTAAAAGTTAATAGAGTCATTAACTTAAAATTAAGAAATATAAATAAGTAAGTATTGAGACAATTAGATCCCAAAATTATAGAAAAAAATGCATAAGTTGCATGAATTGTCACCGCCATAGTAGTCACGGAGCACTATAGCGATCACAGTGCATGAATTTGGGGATTTTTGTGGTCTGAGGACCACTATAGCAGTCGTAAGTGATTAGCATGGGGGCTCAAGCATGCCTTGACCGTTATAGCGGTCCCCCTGGAGTATGAACAGTGCCAAAACGGCGTCGTTCCACTTACGGACCCTTCCCCACTCTCTTCTTCCCCCATTTTCGATTAGAAACCCCAAACCTTCTCTCCTAAACACATTTCTCTCTTTTTTGTCTCAATCCCACTCCAATTTAGCTTCCCCCAAGATTCAAGGTACGTGTTTTATATTAATTTATGTTAGTTTTCTCCATTTTCTTTCTCCCTTAGGTTATAGGTCTTGATATTCTTCATTGTTGTCAAGGGAAGGTGCTCCCCCAATATTGATAAAGTTGTTTTAGAGCTATCTAAATAATATTAAAGTTTGATCTTGAATTTTATGGTTATTATAGTAGACTTTGGTGTCATCACCACTCAATGGTGCTCCTTTGGTGTTGTTGTCTCTTGTTCTCCCTCTTCAGGTGAGTGGATTTAAACTCATGATTTTATTTTTATCATTATAATTATGTTTTACGCATTATGTTTGTTATATATATAAAATGGGAGACGAAATTATATATAGACTATGATTTTACGAATTATGGTAAAGCTAGCAAATATTATGATTTTGAATATAGAATGCAAGTGTGTTTTAGAAAACCATTGGACCACAATTGATATATTGTATGTTATGGAAATATTTTGTGTACTCAAGTTTAAGACATTTATTGGAAAAAAACTGATTTAGCAAGTTTACTAAAATTTTCAAACGCATTTTATGGTTTTAAATATTGCTACTTTTAAGGAGATTTCAGAATATCAAGTTTAATTATTATGAATAGATATAGAATAGAGGATGATTTAGTTTTTGAATAAGTATGTTATTTGATTTTAGAGTTACATGATTTAGAACCCCCAATGTTTTGAACTATAATATTAGAGTTATCAAGTATATAGAAAAATATGTTAGTTAAGATATAAATTTAGAACTTTAGTTTTGTGGTATGAAGAGGTACGAAATTCAGTATGATTCATAGCAACTGCCAGATACATATTCTATGGGCTTAGAATTGGAACACCTACAAGCAAGCGATCCCTTGGGCACGATTATCATAGCCACAATTATGCTAAAGTTAGATTGTTAGAGTTATATAGGAATTCAAAATTCTCAGAGTACTAAGAATTTAGTGGCTCTTGTTCACCAAGGACTGAGTATACACCTTTTAGTTATGGAATTTTAGTATTGTTGATTCTATTTATTTTTGGTTGAGGATGTAAGCTCTAGAATCCTTCAGAAAGTATGAGCTATAATATTTTGAATGACAACAAAGCCAATTTAAAGAAAATATTTTGAAGAATGGCTAATGTCTACCTTGAGTTTCTTGACTAAGCAAAACAGGTATTTCCAAAGTTTATGACACGAACTTGAGCGAGAATAATTTCACTTTACATATGCAAACATGTTTTATCTCGTGTTAAGAGACTAAGCTTAAATAAAGTGAATATTATATCATGTAAAGTATGCTTACATGCGTCAAGGAATGAAGTAAATTAAACCAAGAACAAGAAACTAAGGAAATGGTCATCAGAAAGTAGCACGGAACATCAGAAAGTAAGTCGAGAATGAAGATATCATGTAAAATATGAAAGCCACATGTTACAGAATCTTCAATAATCATAATCGCAAATCATTCATCATCACAAAGCCAAGATTGAAGATCAGAAGACCAAAGAATCATCAAGGAACTAATAGCGTTCGTTATAAAGCTCACTTCATTGTGGAGCGTTGAACGCTACAAGAAAAAGGAGGGAAATTTGACATTCAAATTTCAAGCCTCGAGTCAAACCCAGTTTCATAACTTGTCTGTCATTTCTTCTGCCTAAATGGTCAATCATTGTAGCTTCTAGAAGGAGGAGTTCAGAAACCATGTTCAGAAAGTAGAAACGAAGGTTCTGAAAGAACATTAGAAACCTCAACTATATAACGGCTTCTGCAACCGATGTGACAGACTGTCAACCTACTCTTCTAGACTGACTTTCCAAGACACAATGGATGATTTACACGTGTCACTTGGAGATCTGATCAAAGGCAACAGTCATGAAGAAAGATCACTATAATGGAGATGCTATGCTTAAATGCTGATGAGAGGATTGAAGACATAAGAGTCGAAAATCTGGAAAAATCCCTCCACACTTCTGTGATGTTCATCATATCATAATATCAGTTTTTCCTTAAAGTGTAAAAATCTTATTTCTATGTTTCTTAATGATTTGTATACTGTTCTTAGGAAGAGATGTTAGAAAGAAGTCGCTCATATTTTGCCAAGTATATTTTATTGAATATTTGTAAGGAAACTCGAGTATAGGTTAGTTTGAGTGGCAACCCAAACACTTAACCTTTGTATTCTTGATTTGGTAGGGATCAGTGACACATAGCTTGGAGAGGCTACGGTAAAACTTTTTGCAACATGGTGGTAAAGGCATTATACTCATCATGGTTCATCTTAGAGAGGCTAAGAAGAATTACTTGCAACGTAATGGTAGAGGCATTCTACTCATTATCATTCAGCTTGGAGAGGCTGGGAATAACTACTTGCAACATGGCTGTAGGGGTTGTCTACTAGTCACAGTTTAGCTTGGAGAGGCTGTTACAGAACTACTCAGTTTGTGACAGTAGAGGTTGTCTACTGGTCATTGGTAAGAGCTTAAGAAGGCTAATGTAAAGACAACCCAGTTCACTTTCTCAGGTTGAGAAAGTTATTTAGTGCAATCTCAACATATGTTGAGTATCGGATGTAGGTAGGTTTGGCCGAATCAATATAAAAATATCTGTGTCATATTTTCTTCACCTAAAACTCTTTATTTTCACTACTTTGTTTATTTATTTCATACATGCTGAAAACTGTATTCATTTGATTGGTTATTAATGTCATACTTCAGAAATCTAATTTCTGAAGCAACTAATCATATTTCCACTGCACTTAAAGCTCAATGCTTAATAGTATTTTGATAAACATTTCAAATTTGAAAAAAGAACCAAAGCATGATTCAACCCCCTTCTCGTGCACTCTTTTTAACCACAGAGTTATTATGATCACTTGTAGTAAATGGCCATGGAGGTAAAGATATTAAATAGCCATGCAAGCAATATTAATTAACAACCGTAGAGGCAATAGTATTAAACAGCCATGGAGGCAATATTAGTAAACAGTTATGGAGGTAATATACTAAACAGCCATGGAGGCAATCCAGTAAATAGTCATGGAAGCTATCCCTTAAATAGTCAAGGTTTGCGAGGGACTGTAAGATTTTATATAGAAGCTCATGTTTACCAAGGACTGAGTATTACTTTTCAGTTGATAGGAACAATTATTATATTTATGTATGCATATTTTTTTTCATGTTCAGAAAAAATCAGTACTTATGATTTAGATTAGGATTGATTTAATACATAGGTAAATGTGAAAATACTATGGAGCTTATACTATTGTTATTATTATTAGTTTTATCTTAATTCTTATGTAGCTTGGTTGTTGTCCCATGAAAGGGGTTATGGGTGAGAATTTACTCATTGAGTTTTAGAAAAAACTCACTTATCTCCTTTCCTCTATTACAGGCACAATAGTTGCTATGGGTCCTTCTTCCACCTCCCTCCCCACAGTAGAGATATTTTAGTTAGTAAGCTTCCCTTTGAAGTGAAGTATCTTGGTCGTTGTTATAGAGTGCTCCAGTGTCATTATGGGCAGGGTCTTAGATCATAGAAATAGCTTTTGCATTTTGCATACCATGATAGAGTACTCTTGATTTGTAATTAATGATTTAGCATTCATGATTATCGGTATCAGAGCAGCTCTATATATGTATATGTTATGCATCATGATTTACAAATTTTAGAGTTAAATTATGAAATGCTAGTTAAATTATGTTGACTTTAAAGAGTAGGTGATTTGTATATAGGAAATGAATTTATGTTTTAAATGGTACCTTTTAATTAAAATATGCATATAGAGCAACTCAGCAATCCCGCGGCTTACGTCGAAATAAGATTCCTCATGTGCTGGTCATGATCTGGGTCGGGTCTTGACAGTTCTCCTCTAACTTTGCTAGTTTGTTGAGTACTTTCGGATGCCATAGCCGTCAAATATATTCTTATAATACAAGTGTAGAAAGCTACTATAACTTTAAATATCAAATGAATGAAATGAAATTAAAATTACGCATACTTTCATAAGTTCCAATACAAGAGTCACAATAAAATACACCATTAAAACATCAAAGTGCATATCAAATAATTGAATATTATAAAAGGAAATAATAACTCTAAAGTACAACCAATAAAACTCAAAAGATGTTACAAAAGCCTATATATGGCCTTAATGGGCAACCTGATCACTATACATTTCATTTGCCATTGCATTTCTCCATGCACTCGAAGCTTCACTTGGTTCAGTGGTTTCTATGTTATCATGTACTTCTAGCACAACATCTTCATCAGTTGACATGCTATCCAACTCTGTTTCTAATGGATCTACAATCGTCTCCTTTCTAATCAAATTGTGCAATAAGCAATAATCAATAATAATTTGATTATGAGTTTTAACTTGATAATAACTTGGACTTCCAAGTATTGCTCAATGCATCTTCAACAGCCCTAATGTTCTTTCTATACATTTCTAGCTTGAGCATGTTGCTTATAGAATATTTCTTTTGGAGTTGCCAAAACCTATCTGTGTCTCTACTCACTAATATGGTAATGGGTTCCCTTAAAAAGGAAAGAAACCCATCCTTGTTAGTATATCCAGCATCTATCAAGTGGTAGTATCCTATTTCATCAGACAAGTATAAAGTCATCAATGGGAATGTAGTTTTCATATTCTTACCAATTGGAACTTTAGGACCATTTATTTTATTAATTGCATCATGCAATACCTTAGCATCCAAAGCAGAACTTTCCTAACCTGGCAACACATATAAATTTCATATCTCGTGAGCATACTCATAACACATTTGTGGCAATTTGGCCTTTTCGATTTCTATATCTTGGCTTGTCAGCCTCGGGAACATTAACATTAATATAAGTTCCTTATAAAGCTCCAGGACAACCATAAAATAGATAAGAAAATAACTTTAAGCTACATCGATTGATGTGAAACAAGTAGATACCATAAAATGTAAAATAAAATGAAATCTGACTTTAAAAACAATTTCATACCTTAAACCATTTCCACCTATCATCAATGAAATCCTCAAGAACCGAATCTGGTGCCCTAAGCAAATTTTCTTACAATCTCAACACAGAATTTAATGCCAAATTGAAGTATCTAATAGTTTCCCCAGAACATTGAAATTTAAACTTAATTACATGATTTTTAGCATGATGTGCCAATATGTATAAAAATATAGCAACTTGCTCTTCTTTTGATATTAATCCATCTTCTTTTAGCCTACCCTCAACACGTATAAAAGAACAAAACACTTCTACTATATTAGTATCCATTCGAAGTTGTTCCACACAAGCAACATCATCATTTATAAGTCTCCTTATAAATGCTACCCTTGATTCTTTTCTTACTCTTTGTATTAGTTATCTTCTTAAAGATAATCTCTCATATTGCATTTGATCCAGACGACACATATGTAGATATGACTTGACATAGTCAATCATTCTCTATAAACAAACTTGTTCCATAATCAAACACGTTGACATTACATGAACAAGCTCACTAATATCATTAATCCATCCAATCATATCATTTAGCCATTGATTTAGGTCAACCCTTTTATAAGGATCCATATCACCTAAAAATTGAAAACTACCCATTAAAAAATTATATACAATAAATAATTATTAAATAAAAAATTAATGCTAAACATTTTATTATAAGCTTTTAACTAAATAGCTTAGTGCAAGCACTTGAAGAAGTAGAAAAGGAGACTTCAAAGATCCAATGAGTCCAATAATGTGAATTTAAACAATTCATGTTACTAAAACACTATGTAAGGCAACATGATGCATCTAATTAAACAAATACATCTAAAACTAAATCATAACCAAAGCTAATTATTTATAAATAAATTATCCATTCAAAATAGTAATTGAGTACATATAGAAGAAATTTAAAGACAAAATAACAAACAAAACCAAAACTACAATTATAGCAATACTAGCAAAGTTGTCCATCATAGTCCAACACAGCAACACTATTTGATTTTTTGACATTGACCATCCAATCCAATCCAAGCACAATTAAACTCCTGATTCCTAAACTAACATACTAAAAGTAGTACTATTTACAAATTACAACACACAAGCTCACACTATAGGAAGTGAATTTCTACTTTCAAGGCTTGAAGTATCATTGTATCTCATATATGCAATAGTCCATTGTTATAAAACACAATATACTTTTACATCATATGTCTGTACACATCATGATTTTGTATTCATTTTTCCCTTTTACTCTTAAGTGAAAAATCGTACCAATATTTTCTCAAGCTCTTCTATCTACAGCAAATTACCAAATTGTAAATTAAATTGTGTGCATATTTACTATATGAATACCCATTCTTAGTTTCTTTTGGCTTGTTCTTTGATTGCTTTCTCACTTTTTATACCAAAATGACCAAATATATAGATAAACATAGGTTTGAATCATTGAAATAATAGTGAACAATCAAGATTATTTTTCTCTACTCTACCTAAAGATTGAAAAAGAGGAAAAAAGAAGAAGAAAAGACACAACAAAATAGAGATCCAACACACATTACAAAAGAATGAAGATTTTGGATAAGGAAATATGACAAACACCTACAAGACAATAATGTAGGCAAAGCAATATAACAACATCTCAACAAAAATCTACCAAATTTTTTGTGCATCATTATCATAATAGAAACCCATACTGACCCAAAAATTTAAAATGAAAATAAGAAGAAAAGTGCTAATGGATTAGAGAAAAAAAAAAGGAAATATTTTGTCCACATTCTCAAGAAAAGACGATGAGAAAAAATTTGGTTGAGATGAACAAACAACTTGAAGCCTGCAAAGAAGAGGAAAAAAAATTATGCTATGAACTTAAAAAAATATTGGATAAAAAGAACCTCTTCAAGTTGGAAGGAGGAGATGGAAGTAACAAGAGGAATGAGGAACATGTATAAAAGAAAGGAGGAGATGTAAGTAACGGGACAAAGGAGAAAGAACCTCTTTAAGATAGAAAGAGGAGATGGTAGCAAGATGGAGATGCAGAGAAGACAATGGGGAGAGTAGTTGATGGTATTAGGGCCTAAAATGGAAATATGTAATGAGAGCACATAAAAAACTTAATAGTTAATAGGCCTTATCCTACCCTGTGAAACCCGATAGAGTTATTCGGTGAAATGTTGTATAAAAGAAATACATTGTATATGCTTATACAATACATTGGGTACACCAAACACTGGATAAGTTCATAATGTTTGTATTAGCTAATACTATCCAGCTTAATACAATGTATCGACCAGGCACAAAGGCACCATACTTAGTTAAGCATTTGTGTCCCTCATCATAGTGGACATGATGTAATCGTAACAGTATAAGATGAGGCAGGTGCGGTGTTGCACGGTGTTAAGTGATGAATCTGCTATGCTCCTTCACCCTTTTATTGCGAGGCAGCAGCAACTTCCCATCTTTTTTTTTCCCCTTGAGTCTTTTGATCGTGTGAACCGATGGCTAGTGGGTCACTGTTTTTCAAAAAAACCAGTGAGTCAGACTAGTTCACGCCAATTTGTGTGCAAGTCCGATCTATGGTGCCACTTGGACCGGTCACTTGACTGGTTTGCTAGTTTACTAGTTATACTGGCTGTTGGTCTGAGTTTAAAAACTATTTTTTGTTCTATAGCTAATATATTTTGTCATGTTGGTATTTTTATTTTTTTAAAAAGTTTAGTATAAGATTATGGCAAAAATCATAAAGAGACCTTATAAAATTTCTTGCTCCATACTTTTTGAAACCATTAAATTCTAGTTATTTTATTAATTGAGGGCAAATAGTATTTCTTATTAAAGTTTAAAGTATCTAATCTAATAGATATAGTTGAACGACATAGTTATATAATTAAGTACAATTTATATCTATGCTTTCATTACCCATGCAATATTTGTTTGTCACAGCAAAAGTGCAGTAGAAAAATTTAGTTATTAAGACATTAAAAACATAGATACATAGATTTTATAAATTTAGATTTAATTTAAATTGTTAATAATGACTATAAGTTTATTAATATAATCACTACCACACAATTTATATATGTTTACATCAATTTTCCAATGCATGTTTGGTATCATCTATTTGAGATATCATTATTAGTAAGTAATATGTTCTATAGCTAATGCATTTCGTTACGCGGGTATTATTCTCCTAAAATAAGATATGGTGTTAAGTTGTCGCAAAAACCATAAAGAAATTATAAAATTCTTGACTCCTTACATTTTAAAACCATTTAATAAATCCATGATATTTATCAATTAAAGGTTAAATTTGTTAGAGTATTGGTAGAGCCGTATGTTTTATTGGGTTTCTTGCTTTTCCATAGCTAATATGGGGTTTTCTTAAATATTGACCTTATGAAAACACAATTTTGCATGTAGCAAGATGTGTGATAGTGACGCGAGTTGCGCTACTCGCGACAAATTAAAAAGAGTTAGTGTAACCAAATTATACTAAAAATGTAGTTATAGTGTAATCTGAGTTGTCTCACATGGAAGTGTCAAATTGATTCTAAACTTTAAGGGGGTATTGTTGACGTGATTAAACAAAGATTAAATTGTGAAGATATAATAGCAAGATATTACTTGCACAAAGACTCCTTTAGATCAAAATATGTTCTATCATTGGTTCAAGCAGATAAATTCATGGTGGTGACAACCTAAGTCAACTATGCTTTGCACAAATGATGACGCAATTCTACTTAACAGTTATACAAACGTACTACCATCAAGAATTCAACTAACATAAGAGCTAGTGATCACAATCATGACCCTATAAACCTATGTTAATTTAGTTAACAATTGTAGTAGCCTAAATCCTAACAGATTTAATTTCGTCCCTTTACCAATTGGAATTAACCAGATCAATTAACCCAATTTCCCAATGGTACCTAATCATGCATACAAACGAATACACAATCAACAATTCTCAAAAACTTAATCACAAAAATTATTGTAATCAAATTCTTAAGAATAAAAAAAAGGGATGAAAAACCAACCATGAATTGAATTTCAATAATGGAAACCTCCAGAACAATTTGATCTTCAGTTGTCTTTATGCATGGTAAAGAATTTACTCCTCTATGTGAGGAGTTTCACAATCAAAGATTAAAGAAAGCTATAAATTGTAATGTTTCAAACTAAAAAGAAAACTGTAAGAAAGCTTCTCAACCTAGAGAAAAAGAGAGAGAGAGATGAGGTAGAGAGAGTTTTTAAAACTAAAAACCCCTAGGTTAAAAATTGCCTCTGCTGCTGTCCCCTCGCGTCTACTGTAGCGTCCCAGAGAATGGGCTCAAGATGGGCCCAAAATTTGACCTGTAAAAGACAGTAAACAAAAATCAGGTGATCGTAGGAGCGCTGCAACGCTTACCAGAACGGCTTCCTCCAAAATAGTGATTTCTGGTCTCTGTCTAGAATGGTAAGCTTTTGGAATTTCTTCTTCCTTTCAATCCCAGCTCCTACTTCTAATACTTTACACTCAATGCATTGCTCTTGTACTCAAAAACCTAACTCAAAGAGAGGGGTTAGTTGCAATAAGAATTGATTATTCAAAAGAAAATGGAACAATTGCTATAGGTTCAATTTATAAAACGTTATTATTTTCCTCAATAACACATTAAAACTTTATGTAAAAATCCAAGGTTAAGGAGTTAAATATGTGGTGTAAACACCACTTATCAAACTCCCCCACAGTTAAACTTTTGCATGTCCTTATTTGGAAAACTAAACTGAATCAAAGATGCGGGTAGACAACAACATCCTAAAATGTAAAGAAGGCAACTACTCCTAAAAAGAAAAGTAAGGATGACCAATGAATGGCACTGTGAACAAAGGCTCAAGAAAAATAATAAAAAGAGTCTGAAAACAAACCCTATGGCACTTTTTTTTTTTAATCAGTCAAAACTGTCACAAAATCACTTAAGCAAGAATGACTATACTGACTCACTAGAGTGTGTTTCATTAATCACTGACTATATTGACTCACTAGAGTGTGTTTCACTAGTTACTCATGTGTTTTGGGTCAATGAACGCTCAAACAATCCACTGATGGTTGCTTCCATAGGCTTGTTCTTCTCCTAAATCTCCCAATTCTGCCAATACCTAAACATACGTCAAGAGGACTTATAATGGTTGTAATGAGGCCAGGGTAAAAGTTTTTGGGTTTTTCTGGTGAATTCTGCTTAGTTAACTTAGGTTCAAGGGAAGTAAGGGTATGTACCATAATCCATAAATACTAGGGGAACCTATTATTGAATATTTCTTCCTAATCACCTTTCATGTTCCTCTGGTCTGATTCAGACATTGTTTTATTCATTCACAGAAGTGGATTGTGACACATTTTTCTCTCTTTTTGAGGTTTTTTTTTTGTTTCTTGTTTTCAATCCACTTCGTTCATGTAATTCCTTGTTCCGTCTTGGTTTTGTATGTTCCCCCACACTTAAATCTCAAGCACATCTGGATTCAATCACTCTTCCCTTGGCCCTAAGTTAGGAATTTTTTTTTTTATTGTTTTTCTGGGCTAGGCTTGCAATGTGCTTATAACAATGAAAGGTTTAATTCAAGCTCAAACAAGGTAACAAGGGTAATTCTCATGCAAAGGTTGGCTGTATGGCCTGTAGCTAAAATAAAAGATTGAAATGCCTCCATCATGTACAGCTAAGGACTGTACAGAAGTAAAAAGTTTTAACAAAGGATCAAGCAAGCTCTAGATTACACCACAGTGAATGTCAACACACCAGAAAAAATTACAGTGATTAATTGACTAAAATCACACAATTAAAGCTCAAATCTCACATGGGAATTTCAGATAATCAATCATGCTCAAAGTTAGAGATTCAGTAGTGAATCAGTCATACATCATAGTTTAAGTGCCATGGTAGCTACAAAATGCAATGAGTCATTAAGCAATGTTCAACTGTCACTGTGGTCATGCAAAAAAATTAAAAACCCTAAAAAGAAAAAGAAATTAATCCTAACAACAAAATAAAGAAAATAAATGTAAAAGAAAATGCAACCCCCCATACTTACAAAAAGGCACTATCCTCAGTGCCTAGGCAAGAAAACCAGAATGGTGGGAGTGAGCTCAACCTCAATCATCCTCCTCATAATCCACCTCTAGCTCATAAAACTCGACATCCGGATCCTCATCTCTAGAATCATCTCTGGAGTCTGTTGGTGGCAAATCGGTGTCGCTCCCTGACTGAGGATCAAGACCTTGGACTCGTAACTCAGGTCTCCTCAGCCGCGTCATAACCCTGGTCTCAGAGGCTCGAACCTGGGCTCGCATAGGCGCTCAGATCACCGAATCTGATATGTGAGAGCTCTCTGTAAGTCAACAATAGCAGAGCTAAAGTCCAAGGAGGGACCAGGACTAGGACGAGGATGGGGAGGTGGAGCAGGATTACCCCTAGCACGGTTCCGGGCCGCAATGTCAACTCGCTGCAGGGTGGGCCCGGAAATAACTATCGGCCACCTATTAGGTTGTGGCTACTCATCAGTAGGCCAAATAGGAACTCCTGCAGAAAGTGCCATGCGGGTGATAAGAGAGGGAAAAGGAAGCCCGTTGACCCTCTTATCATCATGCACAGCTTGCATGGTGAGATGGATGAGCCGAGGGAGATAGACTCGCTGCTCAGTAGCAATATAGTAAAGTAGAAAGACCTTGTCCATGGTGATACTATGGACATGAGAGCAGGGGATGATGTGTGAGAACAAGAGCCTCATCCAAATCCAAGCAGGGAAGGTGAGCCATTGGCTGTCGAGGGTGTGAGGATAGTCAAGGAGCTGCTGGTGGTCAAGGAGGAGGGCCATCTTGGGGGGCTCTAGAATATGAAGTGTTGCTCTGATGGCCTCCATAGTACTTGGAATTTGCTGGCCTTAGACATAAACCTCCTGGTACCCAATCCTATTAAAGTTCGCATAAAACTCACGATCAATGGAGAGGTTGGGAGTAATTGGCTCATCAAGAAGAAAACCCCATCCATTCTGATGAATGACCTCAACAATCTGCTGAACATTGTCCTGAGAGAGGTCCATTGTGTGCTCAAAAAGTATGGGGCGCCCCTAAATCCTAGTGGTGTATTGGTGCTCAGCCTGGGGGTCAATGAAACGAGGGGGATTAACCACTGGAGGTGGTGGTGGTAATGTTGCTGGAATATGGCGGTGGGTAGAGGAGAGCAGGGGCGCTTGCCTGAGCCAAAACCTGAACCGGAAGCCATACCTGCAAGATATAGTCGTGCATGAAATATGTTCTCAATAATCAAAACAACAAAAATAAATTGTGCATCAAAAATAAAAGAAGGAAAGAATTGGAATGCCCAAGTGCAAATAAATGTAGTCACAGGCAATAAAACAATAAAGCTAAGCAACAGTGATGAGAAATGAAGTGAATTAAAACCTGAAATCTCACTTAGGCATTATAACAAACACCTGGTGAGCACCCCATGACAACTAACACAAATAATAACCCAACACCCCAAAAATCTTCCCAAAATTGAGAGTAGATGTAGAAGTATAACAAGCATTCAGCAATAGCAAAAGAAAGAAAGAAAGAAAGATATGACTTACCTCACAATTGAGAAAAAAGAAATTTTGGGAAGAAAGCAGAAGGAAATGGTGATTAATGGAAGTTTTGAAGGTGAAATTAAGGGAAGGATGTTCACGCGGTAGCGGCATGGCGGTGACGTAGTGGCGGCGATGCAGTGACGGCGCAATGGTGATGGGTGTGTGTGTGGTGGATGTGTGGGTGATGGGTGAAAAAGGGTGAAAGTGAAAAGAAGTGAGAGTGTGTGAGAAGAGGAAACTCTTTTAAATGCTGAGAAAACCACGGACAATCGCTGCAGCGCTCAAGCACCTTTTTTTTTTTTTTTTTGAATCCTGAGTGGTGACTGCTGCAGCCTTAAGAACGCTACATTGCTCACCCGAGAGCTGATAGCTGGCCATGAAAAGTTGGATGTCTCTGATTAATGCTGTAGCGCTAAGAGCGCTGCAGCTGTCTCCAAAATGTTTGACACTTACTTGGAGCTTTCAGCTGATTCTGTAAAGCATTGCAGCACTAGTAACCATTGCGGTGGTTGACAAAATACTCTGATCTTCAAATTTGGCCAGACTAATCAGTTCCTTCTCACTCAGAAATCAATTAACACTCAATTATTCACGAATTCGAACAAAACTAGAATAAACTAAATAAATAACAAAAATTCATGACATTGGGTTGTCTCCCAAAAAGAACTTTGGTTTACCATTGCTAAGTTGGACATCCAGATGCTCTCTAAGGAGGGTAAACAGCCTGCACAAATTTAATTTATGTCTCTCCACCAAGGTCCAAGGAGGTTTTATGATAAACCTTCAACCAATGCCCATTTACTTTAAAGATGGCATTGGATTTGGGATCTTCAATTCCTACAGCACCAAAAGGATGTACTTTTGTGACCTTGTAAGGTCCATCCCACCGAGACCTCAACTTCCCGGGCATCAGCTTCAACCAGGAGTTGTAGAGAAGCACCTGTTGCCCCTCATGGAACTCTTTTCTCAAAGTATTCCTATCATGGAACACCTTAGTTCTCTCCTTATACAATCTAGAGTTCTCATAGGCCTCATATGTTAACTCCTCCAAATCTTGAAGCTGTAATTTTCGGGCTTTACCGGCTTCCTCCAAATCCATGTTACACTGCTTGACAGCCCAATAAGCCTGATGCATCATCTCCACAGGCAAATGACATGCTTTTCCAAACACAAGCCTAAAAGGACTCATCCCAATGGGCGTTTTGTAGGCTGTACGATAAGCCCATAGAGCATCATCCAACCTTACAGTCCAATCCTTCCGATTGGGTTTTACAATTTTCTCCAGGATTCTCTTAATCTCTCGGTTAAACACTTCAGCCTCCCAGTTAGTTTGGGGATGGTAAGGAGTGGATACCTTATGAACAACCCCGTATCTACGGAGCAAAGCTTCCATGCTCCGGTTGCAAAAATGGGTTCCTTGATCACTCAAAATGGCCCTAGGCATGCCAAATCTGCAGAATATGTGAGAACGAACAAAAGCAACAACTACAGCAGAGTCATTAGTGTAAGTGGCAATGGCCTCCACCCACTTTGAAACATAATCCACAGCAAAAAGAATGTAAACATAGCCAAAAAAGCTAGGGAAAGGACCCATGAAGTCAATGCCCCAAACATCAAATACTTCACAAAATTGTATGGGTTATTAGGGCATTTCATTTCTCCAAGAGATATTCCCTGTCCTCTGACATTGTTCATAGGCTTAACAGAAATCATAAGCATCTCTAAACAAGTTGGGCCAGTAGAAACCAGAGTCCAATACTTTTCTAGAAGTGTGTTGGGGTCCAAAATGACCTCCGCTCGCATAAGTATGACAAAAATGGAGTATGGACTCGAATTCCTCCTGAGGCACACATCGCCTGACTACTTGGTCACTACAAATTTTTCACAGATAAGGGTCATCCCACACATAGTATTTAGCATCGCTTTTCAGCTTTGCAAACTGAGCTGGTGAAAAGTGTGAAGGACCCACCCTAGCAACCAGGTAGTTAACAATATCAGCATACCATGGGACAACAGACATACTCATTAGCTGTTCATCAGGAAAATTATCATTGAGAGGTCTGTTGTCCGGGTCAAGATGCTCAAGCTTGCTTAGATGGTCTGCTACTAAGTTTTCAGCTCCAGTTTTATCTTTTATTTCCAAATCAAATTCATAGAGTAGTAGCATCCATTTAATGAGCCTAGGCTTGGCTTTCAGTTTCTTTAACAAGTACTTAAGAGCTGCATGGTCTGAATACACCACCACTTTAGAGCTTAGCAAGTAAGAACGAAATTTGTCCAAGGCAAAAACAATAGCTAGAAGCTCTTTCTCAATAGTAGTATAGTTAGACTGTGCATCATCCAAGGTACGAGAAGCATAATAAATAACATAAGGAACCTTACCTTCGCGCTGTGTGAGTACAGTGCCCACTGCATGGTCAGAAGCGTCACACATGAGCTCAAATGGCTGACTCCAATTAGGTGGCTGAATGACTGGAAGGGTGGTCAAAGCCTTCTTCAACCTCTCAAATGCCTCCTTACACTTGTCGTCAAAAACAAATTCAGCATCCTTCTGTAGCAGGGAAGTGAGAGGTTGAGCAATCTTGCTGAAATCCTTGATAAACCTCCTGCAAAAACCTGCATAACCAAGAAAAGAACGAATTTCCCGCACGCATACAGGGTAAGGCAAAGAGGTAATAACTTCTATCTTAGCAGGATCAACAGCAATGCCCTTGCTAGAGACTACATGGCCTAAGACTATACCTTGTTCCACCATAAAATGACATTTTTCAAAATTCAGAAAAAGGTTGGTCTCAACACCTCTTTGTAGCATTCTAGCTAAGCTACTCAAATAAGAATAAAAAGAAAAGCCAAAAACAATAAAGTCATCTATAAATACCTCTACGCACTCCTCTAGCAAGTCAGAAAAACACTTATCAAGCACCGCTGAAAAGTAGCCAGTGCATTGCAAAGCCCAAAGGGCATCCGCCTATAAGCATATGTACCAAAGGGGCACGTGAAGGTAGTCTTCTCCTAGTCTTCCGGGGCAATGTGAATCTGAAAGTACCCCGTATAGCTATCCAAGAAAGAATAATGAAACTTCCTTGCCAACCTTTCCAATATCTGATCAATGAAAGGCAGGGGGTAGTGGTCCTTCCGGGTGGCCTGGTTAAGCTTCCGGTAATTAATGCAAACCCTCCAACTATTTTGCACTCGGATTGGAACCAACTCACCTTTCTCATTCTTCACCACAGTGATCCTCGACTTCTTAGGAACCACCTGCACTGGGCTCACCCATTCACTGTCAGAAATAGGATAGATGATGCCGGCATATAAAAGCCTTGTCACCTCCTTCTTAACCATATCAAGAATCAATGGGTTGAGCCGGCGTTGTGGCTGTCTAATCGGCTTAGCCCCATCCTCTAAAAATATCCTATGCATGCAGGTGGAAGGGCTAATCCCTGTGATATCATCCAAGGTCCAGCCAATGGCCTACTTGTGCCTTCTCAGAACCACAATCAGATTATCCTCTTGAGACTTAGAAAGGCTATTGGCTATGATGACTGGCAGTGTCTCACCCTCCCCCAAGAATACATACTTGAGGTGATCAGGGAAGGGTTTCAGTTCTGGCCCTGCTAACTGTGTACCTATTCTTGTAAGCTTAGACAATTCTAAAACAGCAAAATCATCATATCCAGTGGAAGAAACAGATAATATGGGCTTAGAAAGTAAAGTACTCTCCGAATTGGGGTTGATGCTACTAAATGTATCAATGACAGGGCATGTGGCATTAGCTACCAAAAGTTTAGAAGTTTTCTCAAAAAATTGCCCTGTCAATGATGTATCAATAGTGGCACACTCCTTGCACAAATTGGTGGTACCATCATAATTAAGACATTCAAACTTCGGTACCATCCCCAACAACTCATTAAAGTTCTCAGTCAAGCCAGCAAAAATGTCATCAATTAAGGAGTCAATGATATCAATACTAAAGACAGAATGCTCCTCATGTGGGTGTTTCTTGGCATCAGATAAGCAGAACTGAGCCTTCATATCCCTACACTTAAAAGATAAAGTACCCGCGTACACATCGATCTTGGTTCTTGTAGTTTTTAAAAATGGTCTTCCCAAGATCAATGTGTGCTCAGGAGCATTGACATCATTCTCCATAGCCAAAACATAAAAGTCTGCTAGGAAAATTAAATTGTTTGCCTGGACAAGGACATCCTCAAGTATCCCATAAGGAATCTGAATGCTCCGGTTGGCTAACTGTACTCTCAATCTGGTGGGTGTCACCTCTCCTCCACCAAGGCCTCATAAACTAAACGGGGCATAATACTGATACCTTCCCCAAGATTCACCAAAGCTTGTCCAATGTGAAGGTTCCCAATGGTGCAAGGAACATTGAACGCAACTGGATCCTTATGCTTCATGGGAAGCTGACCTAGCTGAATAAGAGAGGAGGCTTTCACCCCTATGGTCACTCTCTCCACTTCATTGCCTCTCAACTTCCTCTTATTGGTGCATAAGTCTTTAAGGAATTTTGAATATTTTGGAATTTGCCTAATAGCATCCAATAAGGGAATATTGACCTCCACCTTCCGAAAAGTCTCTAAGAGGTCCTTTTCCAACTCCAATTCATTGGACCTTCTTGGTCTTGCAACTCGCTGTGGGAAGGGCAATGAAATGGGTCTAGTTATCTGATCATCTGCTTGCTTCTGCTTTGGTGGAGGTTCATCTCTCTGTACCTCTGGTTGAACTATCTCCTCCTCCTGACTCTCAACCACAACCTGCTTTAGAGGACTAGCAACCTCAGGCAAAACAATACCAAACCTCATAGTAATAGCAGAAACATTCCCTTTAGGGTTGGGAATTGTCTGTGAAGGAATGGAAGATGAACTCCCCTGTTGGGATTGGGAATTCTCAAGCCTCACAATTGCATTTCTTATTTCTTCCATGGCTTGTTCTTGTTTGCTCTAGGTTTCAATCATCATCTTCTGCCATGGAGCTTCTGAAGGGGCAGGAGGTGCAGGCAGTGCTGGAGGCTACTGTGGACTAGGAAACTGTGGGATAGGTGGTGGAAGGAATGTGGGCTGATTATGTTGTTGCCTCTGTTGAGGTGGCACATACTTCTGCTGTTGTGGTTGAGGAGCATTGTTCCACCTAAAGTTTGGGTGATCTCTCCAGCCGGGGTTATAAGTATTGCTATATGGGTTATACCCCTACTGTCCACCCTGATTTTGAGGCCTTCCAGGAAATATATTACCAGCTGCCACTGAGGTGGGATCTTCTTGCAACTGCGGGCACATGTCTGAAGTGTGTGACTCACAGGAACAAATGCCACACACCTGTACTGCCTTGGCTGGATAAGCTTGGTTTAGAGCAATTTACTTCAAGAACTCGGCAAGCTCATCCAGTTTCTTTTCTACCTTACTACTCTCACATGAAGAAACTTCACCCACCTAACAGGTGCTGCTGCCAGCTTTAGACCCAAACTGCTGGGAATTCTCTGCCATGTTCTTAATCAACAATCTAGCTGCAGCAGGAGTCCTGTCAACTAATGCACCCCCACTGGCGGCATCAATCATACTCCTCTCCATGACCAACAACCCCTCATAAAAATCTTTGGATCAAAGAATCGCTCGTAAATGACATCGGGGGCAGCTTGCACACAACCTTTTGAACATCTCCCAATACTCATAGAGAGATTCTCCCTGTAGCTGCCGAATGCCACAAATGTCCTTTTTGATGGTAGCAGCTCTAGAAGTTGGGAAGAACTTTTCCAGGAATATCCGCTTCATGCTAGCCCATCTATCAACAGTTCCATAGGAAATGCAGAAAAACCAATCCTTGGCAGCTCCGTCAAGAGAAAACGGAAAAGCTCTCAGCTTAATTTGCTCCTCCATTATCCCCTGAGGCTTCATTGTCATACAGATAACATGGAACTGTTTCAGGTGTTTGTGTGGATCCTCCCGAGACAACCCATGAAACTTGGGTAGATGATGTAGGAGTCCTGATTTCAATTCGAAGTCACCTCCCTGTTCAGGATAGACAATCCCCAGTGGTTGATAGTTCAAGTCTTGAGCTACAAGCTCTTTCAGGGTCTTGTTAACTTATCCCATATCACCTAAAACACTAGCAAAAGGATCAGAAAGTTCAGGAAAATTAAAAGAAGAATTATTAGGTTCCCTAGTTGTATCAGAAGAAGAAGAGGGGTTGCCAGATAAATTAGCTCTTTCTCTCGCAGCCTTCCTAAGCCTTTTAGCAGTTTTCTCAATCTCCGGATTAATCCAAAGTATGGGAAAATTAGGAAGAGAGCAGGTCATAAACTAAATTATCAGCAACAACCAGTACCTAGGGACCAAAAACAAAATAAATAAAATTTAAAATAAACAAACTGATTTTTTTTAAATAATAAAGCAAAACAGAGAATAATAAACAAAAGAAAATAAATTAAACAAAACAGTAAATAATAAAAATGAAAATAAATAATTAAAAGAAAAAGAAAGAACTAATTAAAAACAAGAGAAAGAATCAATTAAATACACTTCCCTGGCAACGGCGCCAAAATTTGACGCGAGTTGTCTCTACTCGTGACAAATTAAAAAGAGTTATTGTAACTAAATTACACTAAAAATGTAGTTATAGTGTAATCTGAGTCATCTCACACGGAAGTGTCAAATTAATTCTAAACTTCAAGGGGGTATTGTTGACGTGATTAAACAAAGATTAAATTGTGAAGATATAATAGCAAGAAATTACCTGCACAAAGACTCCTTCAGATCAAAATATGTTCTATCATTGGTTCAAGCGGATAAATTCATGGTGGTGACAATCTATGTCAATTATGCTTTGCACAAATGATGATGCAATTCTACTTAACAGTTATACGAATGTACTACCATCAAGAATTCAACTAACATAAGAGCTGGTGATCACAATCATGACCCTATAAACCTATGTTAATTTAGTTAACAATTGCAGTAACCTAAATCCTAACAGATTTAATTTCGTCCCTTTACCAATTGGAATTAACCAGATCAATTAACCCAATTTCCCAATGGTACCCAATCATGCATACAAACGAATACACAATCAACAATTCTCAAAAACCTAATCACAAAAATTATTGTAATTGAATTCTTAAGAATAAAACAAAAAGGGACAAAAAACCAACCATGAATTGAATTTCAATAATGGGAACCTCCAGAACAATTTGATCTTTAGTTGTCTTTATGCATGGTAAAGAATTTACTCCTCCATGTGAGGAGTTTCACAATCAACGATTAAAGAAAACTGTAAATTGTAATGTTTCAAACTAAAAAGAAAACTGTAAGAAAGCTTCTCAACCTAGAGAAAAAGAGAGAGAGAGATGAGGTAGAGAAAGAGTTTTTAAAACTAAAGACCCCTAGGTCAAAAGTTGCCTCTACTGCTATCCCCACACGTCTACTGTAGCGTCCCAGAGAATTGGCTCAAGATGGGCCCAAAATTTGACCCGTAAAAGACAGTAAATAAAAATCAGGTGATTGTAGGAGTGCTGCAGCACTCACCAGAATAGCTTCCTCCAAAATAGTGATTTTTGGTCTCTGTCGAGTGTTGCAGTGCTCACCTGAACGATGAGCTTTTGGAATTTCTTCTTCCTTTCAGTCCCAGCTCCTACTTTTGATACTTTACACTCAATGCATTGCTCCTGTAATAAAAAACCTAACTCAAAGAGAGGGGTTAGTTGCAATAAAAATTAATTATTCGAAAGAAAATGGAACAATTGCTATTGATTTCTCAACATTGTGCAATGAGATTCAATTTATAAAACATTATTATTTTCCTCAATAATAGATTAAAACTTCATGTAAAAATCCAAGGTTAAGGAGTTAAATATACGGTGTAAACACCGCTTATCAGATAGCCTTTGCTTAGAAACCTTTCTATAAATCACTTTCTAAAAACATGACTTTGGTAATTTCTTGTAGTAATTTGTTCTTTCTTTCCATAACTCCATTTTGTTAAGTTGTTTTAGGAGAAGAGAAATTGTTTGAAATGTCATTTTAATTTCTTAATAAAACTGTTCAAAAACATGGTTTTAAAACTCACCACCATGATATGATCTAATGGTAATACTTGGAAGATCTTTTTTCTTTTTTCATTTTGAACAAGTTTTGAAAAGGATTTAAAGGCCTCATATGCATCATCCTTATAAGAAAGAAACAACACCCATGTGAATCTTATGTAATCATCCATAATGATCAAGCTATATTTCTTTCCATTCAAGCAAGCGATTCTAGTTAGTCCAAAACGATCAATATGTGAAAGTTCCAGTGGTCTTGTAAGTGAAGCTACATTCTTACTATGAAAGTAACTTTTGATTTGTTTCCCTTTCTTGAATAAATCACAAGTTGCATCCTTGTTATAACTTATCTTGGGAGAACCTATAACCGGCTCGATGCCAAACATTTTACATCCTGATCTTGTAGATCATCTAGGCATAACACATAAGTGTTGTCATGCATCTTGCTAGAAAGAATGGACTTGCTTGAGTTGGGATTCAACACTTTACATCTATTGGCTTCAAACTCAACCTTATAGCCTTGGTCACATAATTGACTAATGTTTAGAAGGTAGTGATCCCAACCTTCAACCAAAGAACATCATAAATTGAATGAGAGTCACATTTAGTAACATTACCTATACCAGTAACTTTGGCTTTGACTCCATTTGTAAACTTGTTAGAGCCGATGTTCTTTGGTTTTATCTTTCTAAAACACGTTTTCTTCCTAGACATTTTCTAGAACAACCATTGTCCATGTATAACCTTCCATCCTTCTAATAATGTGTCTCAATACACTACTGCTTCAAAAGCCATTTTCGCCTTAGGTACCCGTATCTTTTTGGGTCCTTTTTAGTTGGTGGTCGTTTTAGGGTTGGAGTCATCATTTTTCTTTGTCTTTTTAAGTAAGACATTTATCAGGAAGGTGAACCTTTCTGTAATAGAAAATACATAGACTAGTACTTTTTTACAAAGTTTAAGGACTTTTCTCGTCCAATATCTTCTCATATCTAATACCACTTTTCTTAGATCCCTGAACCATCTTTTCTAAATCAGAATGACGAAGACTTGCAGTTCTTTACAGTTCATACGATTCTTGAAGAACTTTCTTAACCTTAAAAACTTCAACTTTAACGGAATTTGCTTTATTTTCTTTGAAAAGCTCATTTTCCTTATGCCTTAAATTCTGATTTTCTAATTTTAGTTTCTCTTATTCAGAAGACAATGTTTGAGAGTTTTTCTTTGATGAAATATAATGAGAAATTCATATATGAGAATTTTCTAAAAGCTTATCATACAACTTTACAATTGAAAAAACCAGTATATAAAAATGAAAGCAATTTATTTTTCAATATATGTTTGAGGATCGAAATGGTAATTTAGCTAGATTTTCACTCTTTCAAAGCTTAAAATACAAAGTCAAGACATGTGAAGGAGAAAAAATATGTATTCAAGATAGTATCCACCGACCCTAATGTGAAAACAAGAAAACTCAAAATAAATCCTCCATTTTGGCTATGCAACGAGCTATTCTTACATTGATAGGAGTCTAACATTATCATAGTTGAGCATATTTATGATAAAATTGAGTTTCATCAACTTTATTCAATATATATACATACTTATCTATCAATCTCACTAGCACTTTTGTGAGTGTATGTAAGAATAAATTGTTAAAATTTTGTCCATACAAGAATATTTCTTTGATAATTGTCATTTTTGACCAACTACTTAGCAGCAACAAATTATTAGGTGAGCACTCTTTCAACAACCCATCTTTAGACACACTCATAATACTTTTAGCATCTAGCTGTTAGGTTTGTCAATGGCCACACTCTGCATGACAGTCTAATCTTTAAATAATAAATGGTCATTTTAACTCCTGAAATTATATACATAATTAATTTTAGACTTTAAAATTTGGAAATTAACATTTTAGTTTGAAATCTATTTCTATGGAAAAAATTGTACTTTACCCAAAAACTATAGATCATGTGCACTTTTCATCTTAAATTACTAAAAGTGTAAATCGACCACAGAGCTTTTACTAATATGTATTTTAGTCAAAGTATACTATACCTCTGAATTTTAAAATATGTATAAATTGACCTCCTGAACTTTCCTAAATGGACAATCTAATATGCTAGACATTTTTAAATTGGTGATATTTTTGCCAATAATTAAAAGAAAAATTAATGAAAGAGTCCATTTTCACACTTGAAAAAGTTTGAGGGGTTGAATGACAAATTTTTAAAATTAGGGGTCTAAAGCAACCGTGACTTATAGTTCAAGTGGACCAAGTGCAATTTAACCTATTTCTATCGTTGCTTCCTCGCGGTTTCAGGTACCATGTGGTCTTTGAAAGAGGTCGGAAGCTTCATTTTACACTTTCACACGACCGTATGAGGTGACATCGATTAAGCAAGGACCCTTACAAAACGTTCCAAGTCAACGCTTATTGCTGTCATGGCAAATCACGGTGCAGCACCCTCAGATTCCACATACGATGTTTTTCTGAGTTCTATGGATGGCGTAGGCTGTGCATTCAGCGATTATCTCTACGAAGCTTTGCTCAACGTAGGAATCAAGACCTTCAGAGATGAAAAGAAGCAGATAGCATGGGATGAAATTAGCGACAAAATCGAAAGATCGAGGATGTCAATGGTTGTGTTATGTGAAGACTACGCATCTTCCACAAGGTGCCTTGACGAACTTGCCAAGATCGTTGAGTGTTATGATAATGAAAGGAAGCCGGTTTATCCAATTTTTTTACAAAGTGCTTCCATCAGATGTACGGTGGCAGAAAAATTCTTATGAAAAAGCCATGACTAAACATGAGGAGGAGTTTGCTGGAGAAGACTTGAAGAAGGTCAAATCATGGAGATCAGCTTTACATAGAGTTAGGGATCTAAGTGGAGAACATTGCACGGACGATAGGTAAGTTATTCCATAAATCCCTTTGCATGACCGAGTTTCGAATCGTTTAATTTTTATTAACCAATTAATATTTGGCTATCACTACCATTTATGCACTGTTAAACATTTTTGAAAGAAAAGTGGTTTGCTCAGACTTGTTTGTCGATAACGAAGATATGGACTCTTAAGTCTCTTTGAGGGGTGAATGGATGATATCATTTAAACAACTATCATTGTTTTCTTAATTGAGTTTTGGTATTTAACCAGAAAAAAAATGCCAGAAGTCAATTAACCAGAATGACATGACACATGATGACAGCCACTTAATGAAAATATTCTGTATTATTCTTAAGAATTTTCCGGACTAAAATTAGTAAGTTTACTCCTTATTTTTGTTTGTCATTTTTATGAAAATTTCCTGCTCCTTTTGTTTCCTTTTTCAGAAAATAGAACTTAATGCTAGGACCTAGCTACAAGTATGTAGGATCTGGGAATGTCACAAATGTTTGGAGTGGAGCTATCTTTAGTACTAGTGAAGGTCAGCAATTGCGAGAGAGTAGTTACACATTTCCGGATTTTGTTGATGGAAATGGAGATAAGTTATGTCAGAATTGGGTGACAAATATATGGACAAAAGAATACTCTGTTTTGATAGAAGAAGAAACATGGGATGCTATTGCTAGAGTCAAGGAATTGAATTTCGATCTGATGATCTTGAGAAATGTTTAGTGTACAACATTTCTTTAGAACTACTTTATACCTCTATAGTAGAGAGTCACATGAAGAGTTGCTCGATATAATGAGCTCCACACTTGTTTTGTTTTCAAATGCCTCTATACTTATAGAGATGTAAAGTTGTTATAAAGAAATATTGTACACCTAACATTTCTCGATGGCCTTATGTTGGGTAGAGTAAGACTTGTATGGCATGACAAAAAAATTGAAAGGGAATTATTTCTTTCGGTTTGGATCTGGAAAACTGAGAGGGAATTAATAGAGAAAGAGAGAGAGAGAGAGAGAGAAGCGCTGATAGTGTCAGATCATTTCACCATTTTAAAATAAAAAAATTAGATAGTAAAATTTTAAACTTTAGAGATAAAAAAACAACTCATGTTTCAAGTACTAGAATAAGCATTAACTCATTAGACACTAGTTGAATCATATGATCATTTTATTAAAAACTCATCAATTATATTTGAATCTGTGCGTTGATAAGGATTGGGGAATTCTGAATATTATCTGTCAGGCCTTTGTTGGAGTCTGACTTTTATACCGTTTCCGTGTAGGATTTTAATACATATTATTGTTGGTTCATTGCTATGATGAAATGATTATTAATGAACATGGTTTATTTAGGATGAGCATTGTGTTCTTACAGGTATGAATTTGAGGTTATCGAGAAGATTGCTAAAGACACCTATGCAAAATTACCTCCGATGCCTCTAGAAATTAAACGTGTAGTTGGGTTTGATTATCGCTTTGAGGAAGTGAAATCACTTATAGATCTCAACTTTAATGAAAGGGTTGGCATGGTAGGAATTTATGGACCTTGTGGCATTGGCAAAAGCACATTTGCTGTAAAAATGTATAACAAGATTAGGGACCAATTTCATGCTGCAGGTTTTATAAGTGACATCACCAAAAAATCAAAAATTAATGGCCTAGAAGATCTTCAAACGAAACTTTTATCTGAGATGGGTGAGAAGATCAAACAAACCATGAGGAGCAACACAAATGAAGGAGGCCAAGAAATCCAATGCAAACTCGGTGATAAAAGAGTTCTTGTAGTCCTGGATGATGTAGACAACATAAAACAGTTGGAAGCACTAGCCGGAGCGAATGAGTGGTTTGGTCTTGGTAGTAGGGTGGTTATAACAACAAGAGAAAGAAAGCTGCTAGATAAACATGATGTTGAAATTAAGAAATATCAAATGAAGAAGTTGAATGACCATGACTCTCTCGAACTTTTTTGTTGGCATGCCTTTCATATGAGCGAACCTGCAAAAGACTTTGCAGATATCTCTGCTCGTGCGGTTAGTTTTGCAATTGGTGTTCCATCGGTTTTAAAAGTAATAGGCTCCAATTTGAAGGGTCTAAACATAGAGGAATGCGAAATGGAATTGGACAAATATGAAAAGGTTCCAAATGCTTTTCCTTTTTCGCTGAATTCTTTTTGACCAGGAATCGTCCCTGTGAATCGAAGGGTTGTTTTATGCTAGTCCTGGCATAGGAAAACTAGTACTAGTTTTCTAGTTTTGCATTGAAATTTTTCAAGTTTCAAATTATTATTATTATTACAATCCAATGAGAAGAATGAATGAGAACATCACTGGCCCATTTTTTCAAGATAGTCACTTACATGAGTGGAAGGCTCAAATGCTGAGACTGGGGAGTAATTAAAATAAGTGATCCAATAACTTTTCTAACTTGGAAGAAGATGAGGTATTTATAGACAAAACGTGAAGAAGATGAAATAGCATTTTCATAACATGATCATCACTTGTATTTTATTGCTCCGTATGGCTTTCATCAAGGGTTTATTGGTTTTTGTTTGTTAATCTTCAATTGATCTCCACCCTTTAAAGAAATGTTAAGAAAATCAGACCGGACTAGCCGGTTCAACTAAGAATCAGTTCCTAGGTCAGTCCAATCAAAGTGAAAAAACTAAATTTTCAAAACCCAATCAAAACTGGTGTGAACCAATCAAAAACTTGCCAAAATGGTCAAATTTTTTCAAAATGAAAATTTCAGATTTTTCAAATTCATCATTTCTATAACAAAAGATGGTGAAACACACTTTAGTTAGCTAAATAAAAGAATATGAAACTCTATGGACCGTTTGACATGTCTGATAGGATAAGGTCTAATAATATAAGACTTGATAAACTTTTAATACTATACAATATTTGATGTCTTGAGTTTCATGGAGGAAGAACTAATCAAATACATGAACGATTTGAGATCTTAAAGCTCAAGAGAGAACAGAGTGAGCAAGAGAGACGACTAGAGAAATAATTTCTATATGAGTGAAAATGATTCACATTGCATTAAAATGAATTAGCACAACAGTATATATAAATGGAATAAGTGCCAGCATGGCAAAGTGTAAAAGGACTAAACTAGACTTACTAACTAACTGAATGAATACAGTATGTATATGTTAAGAGTGTAACGCCTCGATTTTTCCCGTTTAGCAAAAATGACCAAAATACCCCTGGTCATTTTTGTATGAAAATCGAGGCTGGCCAGTCCCGGCCACCCCCAAAGGGATATCTTAATATTAGGATAAGGTTATATGAGAATTAGATTGTAATCTGTGCGAAAATCATGATATGCGATTTTTCCCATGTGCAAATAACCAAAATGCTCCTTAGATCATTTTTGCCCAAAATTCAAGAACGACTGACCTAGGATATCCTCAAGGGGTTAGTTTAATGCTTGAAGGGGATTAGATGTGTTAGAGGTAGTGATAGAGGTGAAAATCTCAACTTTGGTCTTTCTTATGTGAAAAATGACCAAAATGCCCTTTCAGTAATTTAACGCGAGATTAAGTGCTGACTGGACCCCAGTCATTGCCCGAAAGTTAGAAATGTCAATAATAAGGGATGAATGATATCTAGAAAGGTCCAGGTAGTCCCTGAGAGTTTTCATGTAAAATGACTATTTTACCTCTAGTTAGTGCTAAATGAGCTTAATTACGTAATTAAGGAAATATAGATAATATTAGGCTCTAATTAAAGATAAATTAATTTTAATTATTAATTTTGAGTTAAAATAATTAATTGAGGTTAATTAAGGCCTAATAATGCTTAGGGAAAGTCAAAATCTCATTCTTAATCAAAGAACTCTTAAGACATAAAGAAAGTCAAAAAGTGAATAATGTTTTCTCTCTCCATTTCCTTCAATTTAGGAGTTTTGTTCCCATTTGAAGTTCAAATTAATCATGCTTAATTCAAATTAAATGAGCAAGGCAACTCTCTAATCATATCTTGAATTCCTAAACACATGATTACTAACTCAAACGCTTAATGATCAATTCCTAAACATTTGCCTAATCAAACTTACCTCTAATACACACCCTCACCAACATGAAATGAAATATTTCTTCCCCCCAAAATAGCCAAGAGGCCACGGCCTCCTCCTTCTCAAACACCCTTATATTTATTCTTTTTACAACACAAACACTTCATTCTTTACTAACTTTTTTGGCCAAGTTTGTGTCAAAAAATAGCTCTTAAAAATTCTCTCAAACCAGGCTCTCATTTCCTCCTCCTCCACTTTCAAGGAACTTTCTTCCTCCACCTCAAACCACCACACCACCACCACAAACCACCTCCTAGACACAAAACCTTTCCATTCCCAAACTCAACAACACAAGAAAAATCCTTCTCTTTGTTCATTTCTTTGAGCTTGATGGTGAGTCCAAGAGATAAAATTCTTGGAACCATGGTATTAATAGACTCTAAAGCTAACTATGTTTAAGATCTATTGGGGACAAGAATCTAATCTTGTAAAGTTTTGAGCTTTAAGTGAATAAGATGTAAAATAGACTTGCATTCATGTTTACTTTCAAGTCATCACCTTAAATCTTAAAGATAAAAATGGATTTCTATAGCATGTTTATTTTTGAGCCATCACCTTAAACCTTAAAGATAAAAATGGAATTGCATAGCATGTTTACTTTCAAGTCATCACCTTAATCTTAAAAGATAAAAATGGATTTGCATAGCATATTTACTTTTGTGCTATCATCTTAATCTTAAAGATAAAAATGGATGTGCATAGCATGTTTATTTTTGGGCCATCACTTTAACTCTTGAAGATAAAATGGGCTTGCATAGCATGTTTACTTTCAGGTCATCACCTAAGACCTTAAAGCTCAAGACTTGTCCTTGGATCTTGGATGAAAATTTTAAAACATGGCAACACTCTTGTATATGCACTCGGCCATGATATGATGATAGGGTTGAAATAAATTTTATTTGATTTTAAGGTTCAAATCTTGTGTCTTAGAATTATTGCAAGTTGTGCCTTAGAAATGTTACAAGCCTTGGAAACTCAAAGAATAGCAAAAATAGTATTTTCTTGAGCAAAAGAGTTACTAATGGAACTTGGGTTTTGATTTCTGTTTTGGTATTATTACTTGATGTGTTCAAAGAGGTAAAAATAGTTTCAAGTGCTTCCTATGTCTCAAATCAAGTGGTGAGGAAAATTAGTAACTAGAAAGGGTCAAAAATATGATTTTCAAATGATTTTAGAACCACATTTTCGGCCATTATTTTGACCTCCTCATTTCTGTAAGGTGCTGTTTGGAGGGGTTATAATGTGTAAAAATTGATATTACTTGTTGTAAAAATTATTTTTGGTATTCTAGGAAAAGCTAGTAACTAGAATGGATCAAAGACGCAATTTTCTAATACTTCTAGGAAATGGAATTTTTGCTACTTCCTTGACATTATAATTTCTGTAAAGAGATGTTTGGGATGAGTTAAATGTGTATAAATTACTAGTAGTTGATGCAAAAATTATTACAAGTACTTTGAGAAAGACTAGAAACTAGAAAGAACCGAAAACATGGTTTTTGAGACTTCTAGAAATTGAAAATTATGACTACTATTTTGACAACCTTATTTTAGTAAATATTATGTTTGGAAATAAATTCAAGTGTAAAAATTTCTATTAGTGGTGGTAGGAATTAATTTTAGCATATTAGGAAAAGCCGGTAATTAGAAAGGGTAAAAAACGTAACTTCTAGAACCCCAAAACTGTTTATTTTGGGAATACTGCCCAAACTTTCCAGCGTTGTTTGAAAATGTTGATAAAGTTGAAAGTTAGTGGAAATCATTGTGTATGGTCTCTTAGATGCCTAAAAGAACAATTACAGTAATTAGGTTAAGCCGAGTTGCAGTTTTAACCCATTTGGGGCTAAGGAAGTAATCACCGACAACTTGAAGATAATAATATGAATGATATTTGTGGTCATCTTCAGTACTCTGGATATGTGTACATATATGCCGTTGAGCATTTTGTATGCATTAGCTAAGGCCGGTCCTTGATTCTGACATACTAGGTAGGAGCATGTTTACTTTTCAATGAAATGTTGATGATGGCATGCTTATGTGAATCATTGTAAGATAGATTGCAATTATGATTGAGATATTTGAGATGCATAGTGATGAATTTTGTGGCATGTAGCAAATTTGGGATATTCCACTGTTATGCTGCCATATTTTTGCCAAATTTGTGAGCTTAGAAAAATTGTGAAGTTGTGAGCTTGAAATATTAAGTCATGACAATGTACATAATTATATGCTCATGTATGGATATCCAATGAACATGTTAAGATTAAAGGCGACATAAGACACATGGAAATGATTCTTTAGACTCCAAGAATTAATGGTTATGAAAGGTGATCCAAAGCAGTCACATGCTCATGATAAGAAAGTTAAGATAAAGTAAGGAAGCGATGTGTTCCCCCTCTATTACCCCATATTAAATCTAGCGACGGCTAGTTAGGTTGGGCTCATCCTAGGCAATCAGTGAGGTGGTTATTATAAAATCACCAGGGAAAGTGAGATGGTTGGTTTAGGATGGTTGTGAGAGATGATGGTCATTAATAAAAGAACTTGAGAGTCAATTATGAGAAAGTAAAGACACACACTATGTTATTGTTCTATTAGTTTGCTTAAATATGTGTTTTATGTGTTAGGTGTCTTTAGTTCTTTGGCTTATCTTCGGAATTAGATTTGAATGCTATAAACCCATGTTGTGATCATGCTTATGGTATTTACATGTGTTACTTGTGCATTTGAGGCATTGCCATGCATATATGAGATATCTGTTGCATTCATGACATTAAGACCCATGCTTAAAGACACCTACCTCGGATAAAAGGATTTTTGAGAAAATTAAAATTGAACCTTATGCATGTACATGTCTTTCATAATGAAAATCGAAATGGTTAGGGACGATGACAATGACACTTGTGTTAGAGTCAGGAAGCCCTACCGAGAATCTTGAATAAATTTCTCATCCCTTTCTTTTCTTCTGTGTCATCTCCAGACGAGGATGATGGCGTTGTTCATGGTTTTCCATGAGACATATACGTGGAAGATACGCTACGAACCAGATTAGAGGGTTGTAGCGAAAGCGTGGAGATAGCTTTCCTTTGGACATTAACTTTAGAGTTGTCATATCCCTTATACTTTTTGCGTGGCCTAGTCCTTCAATGGATATATAGCAGGAGCTAGCCTAGTTTTGCTATAATCATGTTTAGCTTTGCTCTATTGTATGTGCAACCCTTATTGGTGGGCTTAGGATCTTTGGACGTCCTTTATGTATATGGGACATCGTTATTATGCTATGATTATGATACGTTAGTTTAGTTATGTCGTATTATGCTATGGTTTACACATATATTATGATAAGGTTTATATGGTTGCTATTATTATGTGAGTATTAACTGATATCTGTACACACACGTGGCTCGCATTTTAGTTTTAAAGTTCCAAAAAAAAAATTAGTCGTATCTTTATTACTTGTATTGTAAAGAAGAATAAGTTAATTTTTGAAACAAATGCATGACAACTAATAATTAACCGGAATGCAACTTGAACATATTAGGTTAAAAGATTAGGGTGTTACAAAGAGAACCTCTCAAGCTGGGCATAGATATTCAATATGCCAAGCTTGGAAAAAAGAAGAAAGAATTGCTTGGGAGCAAGTGGCTTGGTGCATAAATAAGCCACCTAAAATTGAGACCAAATAGGTAACAAGCAAATAAGCCCCTGCTTAAGCTTCTCACAAAGAACATGGCAACCAAGCTCTATATGCTTCGTGTGTTCATGATATATGGGGTTCACAATAATGTGCAACACAGAACGATTATCACATTAAATATGACCTGGAGATATGAAATGAACCCATAGATCTTGCAAGAGGCAAGTCGACCATTGCACCTTGCAACTAGTGGCAACAAGAGCTTTATGCTCTGCCTTCAAATAAGACCGAGACACTGTGAGTTGCTTCTTGGACTTATATGAGATCAAGGAGTCCTTGAGAAATATGCAGTACCCAGTGATTGCACGCCAAGATCTCGGGCATGCCATTCAATCAAAATCACTAAGCCTTGAGTTGGAGTGAGGAATTACTGGGAAAAAATAAACAATGTCCTAGGGATCCTTTGAGATATTTTACTATGCATAAAGCAATAGAATAATGAGCTTGCATTGGTGCAGAAAGAAACTGACTAAGGTAGGTCACAACAAAGAAAATATTCAGCCTGATACTACCAGAAAAACGCAAGGTATTGATAGGAAACACCTACAAGTACGAAACTGTCGCTAGTTACCGATGGTATCTTCGACGAGTTGTCGCGTTTTGGGAAATGATTATGGTTCTTATTGGTGTGCACCACGTACTCATCGATACCACCATCAGTAAATGCTGGCGACAATACGCGCCACTTAGCACATAATGTCTAACAGGTATTTAACAATTTATTTTTTAATTATTTATATTAAATATTATTGACTCGTATATTTAACATTATGTTTTATTTTTGATATATTTTATTAAATAAATTGATTGGTATTTATTATAATTATAATTATTAATTATATTACTGACAGCATAACCAATGGGTATTTATTTTTAAAATTATTAATTATTATTTATTACCGACAGATATACCGATAAGTTTCTGAAAGTTCACAAGTTGCTGTGTAAATGTTTGGAATTTCAACTTTCCATTGGTATACCTATCGGTAATTACTTGAATTGAAATGCACTGTTTCACTAAACGCGTCCCCGTAACTCATGGTTATAGCCCCTCCGCGACTCTTCTTCCTCTTCACTCTTTAAACGCTATCTCTCTTTTCACTCATTCTTTTTCTCTTTAACCCTCGCCGCCTCTGCTGTTTTTGCCTCCCTTCGTCGCCACCAAAGCTTCGTTCAAGAAACGAAAGCCACCATTATGATCTAGGGGCTTTAGTGAGCATTTTAATCGGTTTATTTTTTGATTTGGTCTACTTTTTCTGTTCATTTATGGGTACCCATAGTGTTGTGTTTTGTGGCATTGGGCAGTAATTATTGTTGTTAATTTGTTAATGTAGGAGTTTTGTTTGAGGGTGACAGTGATTATTGATTTTGGGATCAATTTGCCATTCTTATTCTTTATGTTATTTTATGTTTTCTATGTATATAAGTGTGTTATTTAAATTTATCATATTGGATTTTTCAGGATTGGATTTTGTTGGACACCAAGAGCTTTCCTACATTTTGTATTTTCTTTTATTGCTATAGAGATTAGTAACTAAATCCTTGTTATTTACATCATTTAATAGTTTAATATACATGTAGGATATATAGAGACTTATGTTTTCTAGGATAGAGTTGTAGGAAATGGGGATTGCATGACTGGGGGGAAGGGCGTAGAGGTCCTTCCCTGGCTTGTTTGATTTGTTTGCTATAGGATTCTTTGTGTTTGCGGAGATTGCAGGATGCATATTGTGGAATTATAAAGGGATGCGCAAAACGCTCCCCTAGATCTTATTCATTTACATCCCACTCCCCCCATCTCTGAGGGCTGCTCACAGTTGGTCGGTGCGGATGACCATGATAGTTCATATGATGATGATGATGATGCCGCCGATGCCACTGACGACGCCAAAGCCCAAGAGTTCAGCTAGTTTTTATCTAGCTTCATTTTCTTCATTCTAGATTTTTTTACATTTATTGTAATTTATATATATTTTATTGCCATAATTTGTTATTTTATTTAATCATTTTAATTTATTCATTTTATTATTTTCTTATTTAATATCAATTTAATTGATAATTAAGTTATTATATAAATAAATAATAAATTACCAATCACTTCATAGTTAAAAAAATTATTTTTTTACTGACGGGTATGACCGTCGGTAATAAGTAATATTTTTAAATAATTTTTTTCAAAAATAAAAAGCCCTCATTGGTAACCCCGTCCGTAAATGATTGAAAAGATTATTTTATTTATTTAAATATCTGTTGGTAAAATTAAATAAACCTGTCGGTATAAATATGTCTCTGACGGCCATGGTGGCGCCTTTTTATCTAATTGTACCGATGATTAAATTATTAATACCGATCGATACATGTGTAGAAATAATTGACGGGTTTTTTTGTAACCGTTGATAATATTTATCGACGGTTTGGGAACTGATGCCCCCGTAACTATTGGTACATCTGTCAGTATAAATCATACCCATCGAAAATCCCATCGGTACACGCATCGGTTTCTTGCGCATTTCTTGTAGTGTGATATTGGTGAGATATAGAAGCTGCCCCACAAATCATCTATAAGCTGCAATATCATCAAATGGATGCCCATAATCCTTAGTGAGTTTCATGGTATAATGCATCGGGTGACAAGCCAATTTGCACCCTAGTAGTGTTGTTGATTTGAGGAAGTGTATACTTTCATTGACAAACAAAAATGCCCCGAGAAGAATGAACAACTTCAAGACCAAGAAGAACCAAAGAGATCCTAAATCCTTGATCTTGAACAAATGATCAAGACTTTGTTTAACCAGGTTAATTTTAGTGGAATCATTGCCCATTATTAACAACATGTCATCAATGTAAATGAGGATGGCAATGAAAGAATTTGATTTACGATAAGCTTTGATGAATAGAGAATGATTAGCCTGACACTAAATGTAACCAAAGAATAACAAGACATTAGAAACTTTCTTATACCATTGTCAACTCATTTGTCACAAATCATAAAGGGACTTCTTCAAACAACAACCATATGAGGCTGTGGATGTGTTAAGGAAGCTCCATATACACTTCCTTATGTAATTATTGACCTCAAGTTGCTCTAACTACCAGTTTTGAGTCGATGCAATTGCTAGAAGAAGGCGCACTGTGGTATAGGAGAGAGTTCCAAAGAAACTAATCCCTTCCATTTGTGTAAGGACCTTTTCTTCTAATCGAGATTTATAGAGTTCAATAGAACCATTAGTTTTATATTTAATTCTATAAGCCCATTTGCAGCCTATAATTTGTTTACTAGAAGGGAGAAGAACAAACTCCTAAGTATCAGGGTGAGAGTCTCTCATAAGATAAATAATGGGTAGCATCCATGCACCTGTTTTATCTATAACTCTAGGCATATTGCATCATTTTGCATTCTAAAATGATTTATTTGTGTTTAGTCCTCACTGTACGTCAATGAATAAAGCCATAGTTAATTGCATCATCTTAACAAATAAATATGTTTTGAAGTTTCCTATACTTTTAATCCTCTTTTGTGGGTGTTATTCGCTTATAAGGACATCCCATGTTGATGCATGAAGCTTGAAGCAGTGTTCAATTTAGGAGAATTTGGCGAACATAATAGAGAAGTCCTGGAGCTCATTTTATCACATTTGCAAGAATTATTGTAATAGAAATTTTGTATCTTTCTCCATAGAGATCATATTGAGACTTACAAAGATATTTTGAAAAACTCAAGAAGTCCTCTATAACTTTCATGTTTAAATCAAAACCCAATTCTAATATCCTCTTGGTAAAAATTGAGTTGCAAGATTAATAGTTGTTGATGTTCTTATGCTATATAGCTTGACCTCATGTTCAAATTTTGCCAATATTCAAAGCTACTGATGTCCAATTAAGTTGATTCTTCTGGCATTAGAAAGCTTATTCCAAGGGCTATAACTTTTACTGTAGGTCTAACAGTAATTTGAATGTTTTGGTCGTCTTAAAACGAGCTTGGAAGTGTGTGGAATGGTATTTGTACAAGTACCAAACCACTATAGTGGTTCAGGACCGCTATAGTAGTTACCAAATAGCAAAAATGAGCAAATGATAGTATAGTGATCTAAGACTACTATAATGGTCCCCGAATGACACTGCTATAGTGGTTCCCCAATGACAGTATCAGTTCATAAAATAATATTTTTATTATTATTTTGGGGGCCGTCTTTGACACTATGACTATGTATTATTTATACCCACTTCATCTAGGTTAATAGGGGGACATCTTGGAGATTTAGTTTAGGGTTGCCTCCATTCTGGCTACTTCCTCTACACTTTCTCTCCTTACCTTATCTCTACTCTATCTCTAGGATTTTTGGATATGCAAGTCTCAGTTTTAGTTCGTATTTGGGACTTTGATCACACTTTTCATGACTCTGGTTGTAATCTTCCATCTATAGAGGAGTAGTTTCTTTATTTGGTGCAATGACTTCAAGGTTTCAAGGATTATGTTTGAGACCCCCATTATTTAATACAATTTATGGTTTGCCCTTCCAATCTTTCTTCTTCTTTTCTCTCTCTTATATTTTTGTGTTATTTGATATAATTATATTTGTGAAAGCTAGCTTTGATTATGTGTATATGTTTGCAATTGTAAAATGTCATTCATGGTTAGGGTTCCAATTTGACATAATTTAATTAATAATTTTAAGTATATTTAATTGGTAAGGGGATTGGAATTAATTCTTATAAGAATTAGGTTATTGTGATTGATATTAAAGTTAACATAAGCATTTAGGAACAACGATTATGATTTCTTGGTATTCGTGTTATCCAAAATCCTTGTCAGTTTTGCAATTGTGTGGTTACTAAGCAGAATTATATCACTGATTATGCACTTGTGAAGTAATATAAAAATAATCACTTCTGTGAATTATTCTTTTGAGTCAGTGATAACGTAATCCTAGATCTGCAAAAACTCCTTGTGCAAGAAATTTATTTAATTCAATTTTGGTGCCATTGTAGAGGAAGTAGTGCTAGTTGATTTTTGTAATTAATTTTTATTTTATTTTGGCATCTAACAAAACATAGTCTAATATTGAGTTGGGGGGCTCAGGCGCTTACCGTTGGGTTAGAAGCCAGCGCTCAACCTATTGACTGATATAGGTAGTGACAGATTTGCTTTGAAGGTCCTGTGGGCATGTGCCCTTGTAGAGGTTTTAAAGTTTTTTAGTAGTGTATATATATTTATATATTTTGTCCCCATTGTCCTATTAACTTTGACTTCATACTAAAATAAAAATTATGTTAAGTTTCTTGGTATGCATGTGTATTATTTTTGCTCCCATCACTTATATTTTCTAGATCCGTCCCTTGATATAGGGCCTAAATGTAGCCCGTAACAATGGTTACATTCAAACTATTCTTCTTGAGCAACTTGATTATGCGTGCCTTTTAATTTTGGAGACTTTTCGTTTTTTTCCCCCACCCGATTCCTTTTTCTTATTATTTTTTTCATCCGTGACTTCGCAGTCTCATATTTCAGGTATTTTTTAAGTGAATAATAATTGATGGCAGTGGCACCAACCTGAAGAAACCGCGTACGAATTAAAAATTGCATGGGGTATTTGGCCGGATCCGTTTTGCTTTTTTATTTTGACTCTCAAAAGTCAAAACAATATCACATTTTTTTTTTATCATTATCTTTGACATCTCTCGTACATTATTGATTGAAACGAATTCATCTCTCGTTAAACATTGCCCTCTTTTTTTTTTTAATATTTCTTTTTCGTCTCCCAAGTCAATTTCCCACTTTCCGATCAACTTCTTAGATCTAGCTGTTTAATTTGACTCATTTGTGCCTGTGAAGCGACATTAGCAACTGGGCAAACACTTGCAAAACCCTCCAACTTTCTGAACTCAACACCCATCATCGACATGGATATTCAAGATATTACAGCCTCACATCTCAAGTACGACGTGTTTCTGAGTTTCAGAGGCGGAACCCGCCACTCATTCACCGATCATCTGTATAGAAAATTGCAGAACAATGGGATCGATACGTTCAGAGACGATCAGAATCTGGGGGTTGGGGATGAAATAGGACCTTCTCTTTTTGGGTCAATAGAAAAATCCAGGATGTCAATTGCTGTGCTGTGCAAGGACTACGCGTCTTCCCCATGGTGCCTTGATGAGCTAGGCAGGATCATTGAGTGTCACGAGAAGAAAGGGATGCAGGTTTTGGCGATTATTTACAAAGTGGAACCATCAGATGTATGGGAACTGAAACATTCTTATGAAGAAGCCATGATTAAACATGAAGAGAGTAAGAGATACGGGCAGGAGACACTTGAAGCATGGCGGTCAGCTTTGACTAAAGTACGCAACCTAGAAACAGTGCATTGCCGGGTCGATACGTAAGTTGATCACCTTTAGCTTACAAAGTTCCCAGACTTTTGTTCCTTATTATAGTTATTATACGATGATTCCATAAAGAAGAAAGGAAATGTTCAGTCCCCAAACTTTTATCCCCGGCTATTTATTGTCATATGAAATATATCTATTAGTCATTTATATATTTTTATATTTATTTTTATTCTTATATTTTTATATGACAATATAAATAATTGGATGGACAGGAAATCAAACAGGGACAAATAATTTTCATCTCCTAATGAATATCAACTGATTAGTATCCGTAGTTATAGTTTATCATTTCTGAATGTGAATGATTGCTGATTGTTGATATGAGCTGGGGACATTGGATTTCATTTCGGAAAAACATTAAACTAAGATCCTTTTATCAATTTCATCAATTTTTGAAATTAAATAATTATCTAAATATGTTTTTGGATAAAATAAACAAATTTTAGTTTTGGTTTTTAAATTTTTGTAATTGTATTTAGTTCAAATATTATAAAACTGATTGGTTTCATTCTGTTGCATACAATTGATAGCTGTTGTGTAGCATTAATGATCCACATGGACAATACAACAATAGACATTAAAATCAAACGATTTTAAAAATATACGGACAGAAATCAAACAAAAATCTTTTAATGACCCAAATGAATGTATTTATTTTTCAGGATTTAATCGAAACCATGTTTAATTCCTAAATAATAATATGTTAATATTTTTCTTGAGATGAATGAAGATTTTTAACTTTTAAATTACCTATTTTAAAAAAGAAAAATATCTACGTATCATTATTTAATTTGATAATTGGGTAAATTGCACATATAAAGAATTTGATACCATGTTCTCCATCCTTCTTTGTTTTTCTAGAAAGTAAAATTCTCATGTTTCTTTTTTTGTTTTGGGTGAATACGTGTTTCTTATTTACAAAAAGAAAGACATCACCACAGCTCTACAAGTTGAAAAATGATAATTATACATAAAAAAATCACATTCATCGACACCCATTCTCGTGTGAAATTGAAAGCATAACTATTAATTCCTATTAATCTATATTAGTATCAAACTCTAACTTCCCTTTCCAGTATTAGTAAGGATTTCAATCGTTTATTGCATTTTTTAACTAGTAGTTTAATGAAATAAATACAAATAAGTATGAGAAAAATTATGTTTATGCAGAAATGAACCTGAGTTTATCAAGAAGATTGTTAGAGGCACCTCTGCCAAATTACCTCCTGTGCCTTTGCAAATTAAGCGCCTAGTTGGAATTGATACTCGCTGTGAACAAGTGAAACCACTTATAAATATTGAGTCAGATGAAAACGTTTGCATGCTTGAAATTTATGGACTTGGCGGAATAGGCAAAACCACATTTGCTAGGTGTTTGTATGACAAGATCAAGCATCTATTTGAAGCTACATGTTTTCTTGAAAATGTTAGAGAAAAATCAACTGAAAGCCTTAAAGGCCTAGAATATCTCCAAAAGACACTTCTGTCTAGCATGGGTGAGGAGACAGAAACCATGCTGGGTAGTACATTTAAGGGAGGCTATGAAATCAAACGTAGGCTTGGCCGCAAAAGAGTGCTTATAGTTTTGGATGATGTTAATTCTGTAAAACAATTGGAATCACTAGCTGGGGAGCGTGATTGGTTTGGTCCTGGTAGTAGGATCATTATAACAACAAGGGATACAAGCGTGCTAGACAAGCATGCCATGAATGGTGTTATCATTGAAAAATATAAAGTGGAGGAGCTAAATGATCATGACTCCCTTGAACTATTCTGTTGGTATGCCTTTAAACAGAAAGAGCCTCCAAAGGAATTTTCAAATGTTTCTAGTTATGCAACAAGTTTTGCAAAGGGTATTCCATTGGCTTTGAAGGTTATGGGCTCCAATTTGAAGAGTATTGAGAAGCCAGAGGAATGGGAAAAGGAATTGGAAAAGTATAGAGATGTTCCAGATGATGAGATTTTTGGGGTACTTGAAATAAGCTACAAAAGCCTGTTCGACTTGGACCAGAAAACTTTCCTTGACATTGCTTGCTTCTTCAAAGGAGAGAGATGGGAATATGTCAGAGCAGTACTAAAGGCTTGCGATTTCTATCCAATTCTTCGAGTATTTGTTAGTAAAAGTCTCATAACTGTTAATGAAAATGGTTGCTTGGAGATGCATGATCTAATTCAAGAGATGGGTAAAGAGATTATAAAGAAGGAGTCTCCATTAGTAGGTAGTCGAAGCAGACTATGGTCTCACAGTGACATTCTTGAAGTACTTCAAAAAAACTTAGTAAGAATCTTGTTCTTTCCAAAAACAATTTCTTGTCAAATTTAAGTTATACCTAAAATAGCCTTTTGATTGTGGGGATAAGATTGTGTACGCATGCCTTCATGAAACCTCATTAGAGGAGAGCATCATGTACTTGGTCATCCCATTTTAGCTTTTCTATAAAATATGATTTTTGAAATAGATTAATTTGTTGTTATTGTTGTACCATCCTATGTTTGTTTACTATATATATGGCAAATGTAATTATTGTTAATTCTCGATCTATACATATTTTATAGGGAAGTGGTTCGATTGAAGGAATAATGCTTTATCCCCCTCAACATGTAGAAGTCAATGATTGGACTAATAATGCTTTTGAGAAGATGAAGAACCTCAGAATTTTGATTGTTCGGAATACAATATTTTCATCAGGACCTAGTAATTTACCGAATAGTTTACGACTACTAGATTGGAAGGGGTACCCCTCAGAGTCTTTTCCATCGGATTTTTATCCACATAGAATTGTTGACTTCAAGCTACCTCATAGTCTTCTTACATTGGAAAGGTCATTTCAGGTGCATAATTCTCTCCATCTCTTTTGTTTTTGTTTGTTCGTTTGTTTGTTTGTTTGTTTTTTCTTTTTTTGTTTAAATTAGTTGGGTCTTGGCAGGGAGAAACCAGAGAAGTGGGGATATATTGAGTTAGCGACGTACCTTGTCTGAAACACTACTACTTAGCCGTTGGCTTATCTACCTACCTTTTGTCTTATAATCTGTTTGTAAGTTTGGATTAGGGGAAGAAATTTTATAGTGTAAAATTTTAAAATCTAACATTATCATTTCTTTTCTTCCAAAATCCAAACTCAAGTGCCATTAATCAATCATTTAAACAAGTAGCATAATAGTCATTGTAACTAGCATCACATTAAATATACTATAACTAGATTTACACACACGTATTAAACGAACACCGAAAGAAATATTTGTTTTCTTATTAGAAAAGATAGATGAGTGGTATTAGTAGAAGTAATATAGAAATGATTAGTAGATGTTGTCTTAATGATTGGAAGTCATAACTATATAAGTGTTCAAAAACATAGGCCGTTAGAGTGAAGAGCTAAGAAATTGAAAGTAAAAAAATGTAATTTGATTTCACCGGATGAATTTTCTTGGATACAATTACAGTGGCAGCATAAGGTACTTATATAAACACAATGATATAAGGTAAAGGGCCGTGTTGAGTATAAAGTGTGTGCACATGTGTGATGATTAAAGAATATTCTAAAAGAAGAATTACTAGCAAGTAAAGTTTATCCTACACTAACAGAATAAAATGTTGGGTCCAGCTGAGATAGAAGAGCCCAGCAGCCATCTGAAAAAATTGAAAGAAGAATAATACATGCATATCACTACAAAGCCACCATACGTTTACACCTCACTACAAGATAAAAGGAGTATAAAATACAGAGGGATAAAATGGAAAGAGGAAAAAGAAAAAGATTCCCCCTTCTTTTCAGAACCTATTCGCTTTCTTTGTCTTGTTTATCTCTCACCTACTATCCCTCCAAAAGCTTTCATTATCTCTCTCTTTGTCATGTTTCTCTCTTATTCTTCATTGTTCACAAGAAGAAGAAAAAAGAGAATCAAGATTAATTGGCAACACACAAAACTAATCACACATAAAGACTTAGCTCATTCTATTTGATTTTTTATGTGTTTATGGTTTATGTTCCAAGACATAGATGATTATTTTTTTTTTTTCAGTTTTTTCAACAATAAAATGAAGTTGAGATTTGCTATTATTGTTCGAAACTAGAGTTAGAAAATTATAAATGCATGTTACGAAAAATTGTAAATCAATACGCAAAAAGTTGTAAATCATATTCATAAAATATGTAAACCAGTTCTGAAAAACTGTAAATCAATTGAGAGAGCTAGTTTACAATTAATTCTAAACCTATTTAGTATTTATTCTCAATTGGCTTACAATTTATCAGAACTGATTTACATGTTTTATAAACATGATTTACAACTTTTTACATACTGATTTATAACTTTTTTGCATATAGTTTGACATTTAATCCTGAACATATTTAGTATGTGTCCTCGATTTGTTTACAACTTTCACATTTAGGTTTATAACTTTTCGTAATACACATTTATAATTTTTTAACATCAATTTTCAACAACAAAAACAAATCTCAACATCTAGCAAAGCCATTCTCAACTTGTTTTGCTACTAAAAAAATTGAAAAAAAAAAGCATTCATGTCTTGGAATATAAACCACAAACACATGAAAAATAAAATTGAATAAGCTATGTCTTCATGCATAAGGATTAGTTTTGTGCGTTGCCAACAGATCTTGATTCTTCTTCTTCTTCCTGTGAACGATGAAGAACAAGAGATAGAAACGTGACAAAAAGAGAGAATGAAATATTTTAGAGGGATGATGTGTGAAAGAGAGAGAGAGAGAGAGAGAGTTAGTTAGTTAGTTCTGAAAGCAAGGGGAAAGTTTTTTCTTTTTCCTCTTCCCATTTTGTTTTCCATATTTCATGCTCCTCTTTTGTTTTGTAGTGAGGTGTAAGTGTATGGCAGCTTCGTGGTAGTGTGCATGTATTATCCCTCAAATTGAAGAAAAAGAAAAGCCATGAAACATGGCTAAAGTGAAGAGTGGTTGAAATTTGGCATGCCTATAGATGCAATAGGACGGTGTAGGCATGAGCGAAGAAATTTTTCTTCTGCAGCCGAACTTTGCTTTGTACGTTTACACTACATGAACCTCTATAAATAGAGGCACTTTGATCATTTTTAAAACATCATCAAGCAGCGAGAGTTAGAGAGTTGTAAAGTGAAGAGAATACAAAGAAAGTGTGTTATTCTCTAAGAGTTAGAAGAAAAATAGAGAGTGTGGGTAAATCCCAAAGAGTGTACGATGTGGTTAAGTACACCGAAAATATTTTGGATATTATCTCTCTTACTCCTTGATACTGTAAAATTATAATATTTGAATAGGAGAGTTGTCACCAGGAATCATATTTATCTCTTGGGTGTAAGAGTATGGAAAACATATTTTGTAATTATCCTGAATATCTTGGAATATTTTTTGGAGTCTGTCCCATGGATTTTCCTCTGGTATTTTAGCGTTTCCACGTTAAAATTCGGTGTTTTATTTTTTTTTTTTGGCTTTGCACAAATTTATTATCACTACGTTGTGCCGATTTGGTAGATTTAATTTTATTAGATTTATTTTTTGTGCTTATTGCCACATTGTGATATTATTTATTTATACTATGAATTAATCTATGAGCTTAACAAGTAGTGTCAGAGCTCAAGTTGAGCTCAGGATTGTGCCGTGTAAATTAAATAAAAGAGAATATGTGTACTATAATCAAGCTAATAGTGGCAAATTACTCCATTTGGAAGCCAATGGAGGATATAGTTTGCTACAAGGGTTTGTAAGATCTTGTAAAGAAGGGAGATGCAATGCCGGAAGATGTAGAAGAAGAAAAATGGAAAAAGATGCACCGAAAGGCCACCGAGTTAATTAGGCAATGGATGGATATTAGCGTGTTCCACCATGTGGCCACAAAGACGAATGCTCATACTTTGTGAAAGAATTTACAAGATCTCTATGAGAAAAAGACAGCATAGAATGAAGCTTTTGTAATCAAGAGGCTTGTATTGGTAAAAAAGTGCACGAGAAGGGGGTTGAATCGTGCTATACTTCTTTCTTCAAATATGAAACATTTATAAAAAATTACTATCAAGCTTTAAACTTGTAGTGTAGCGGAATCATGGTTAGCTGTTTCAGAAAGTAAATCTCTTAAGCATTTTATTTATGACACCGTTTTAATAATATTTCAGTAATAATTAAAAGAAAGCGTGCAACATAATAGTAAGAGATTAGAGAAGAAAGGATGACACAAGTATTTTTATACTAGTTTGGTCAAACTTGCCTACATCTAATATTAATAACAACTTTCTCAACTTGAGAAAATAAACTGGATAGTCTTTACACCAAGCTCTCATAGTGAACAGTAGACAACCCTTATTGTCACAAATCAAGTAGTTTTGTACCAGCATCTGCAAGCTGAATCGAGTAATCTTGAACTAGCCTCTCCAAGTTGAACTAAGTAGCCTTGAACCAGCCTCTCCAAGTTGAACCATGATGGCTGGAATGCCTTCATCATCAAGTTGTGAGTAGTTCATACACAGCCTCTTCAAGCTGGACCGAGATGAGCGAATTGCCTCTGTCATCATGTTGCAAGGAATTTACCTTAGCCTCTCCAAACTATGTCTCACTTTGATCACTATTGGATTAAGGTTATAAAGGTTATATGTTTGGGTTGCCACTCAAACTAATCTACGCTTAAGTTTCCTTACAAATATTCAATAAAATAGACCTGGGAAACAAGAGCAACTTCTTTCTAATATCTCTTCCTAAGAAGAATATACAAATCATTATAAAACATAGAAAGAAGATTTTACACTTCAAGGAAACTGATTACATATTATGACGAACATCACAAAAAGTGTGGAGAGATTTTTCCAGAGTTTCCACTCTTTTATCTGTAACTCTATCATAAGCTTTTAAGTATAGCACCTCCATTTATAGTGGTTCTTCTTCATAACCGTTGTCCTTGATCAGATCTCCAAGTGACACGTGTAGATCATCTATTTTGTCTCGGAACGTTAGTCTGGAAAGGTAGTCTGACCGATTTGTCACATCAATTGCAGAAGCCATTGTACTGTAGAGGTTTCTGATGTCCCTCTTTCTTTTTACTTTTTTATCACGGTTTCTGAACTCCTTCTTTTAGAAGCTACGATAGTTGACCAATCAGGCAGAAAAAATGACATACCAGTTATAAAATTGGGTTTGATTCGAGATTTGAAATTTAAATTTCAAATTTTCTTCCATTTCCTGTAGCGTTCTGTGCTCCATAGTTAACTGAGCTTTCTGACATGTGTGATCAGTTCCTTGATCATTCTTTGGTCTTCCAGTCTTCAATCTTGGCCTTTAATTTATGAATGATCTGCGATTATGATGATTGTTGACTAAGTGACATGTTGCTTTTAAAGTTTGTGATTTCCTCATCCTTCAGTGTACTTTTTGACGACCCGTGTTAATTTCTGAAGACCCTTTTCCTTGGTTTCTTGTTTATATATAGATCTGCTTCATTCCTTGATGCATGTAAGCATTCTTTACACGATGTAATATTCACTTCGTTTAAGTTCATTCTTTTTCCACGAGATAAAACATGTTTGCACATATAAAGTGATAATTATTCTCGCTCAAGTTCGTGTAATGCACTTCGAAAATACCTGTAGTCAAGAAACTCAAGGCAGCCATTAGTCATTCTTCAAAATATTTTCTTTAAATTGGCTTTGTTGTCATTCAAAATAATAAAGCTCATACTTTCTGAAGGGTTCTGGAGCTTATAGCTTATGAATCTCAATTGTAGAGATGGAAGGTCTTTTGCTGAGCATTTGAGTGACTTCCAAAATATGGTGAATCAATTGAGTTCCATGAACTTAGTGCTAGATGGTGAGTTACAAGCATTGTTACTTTTGAGTTCTTTGCTGGATAGCTAGGAGACCTTGGTGGTGTCACTAAGCAACTCTGCTTCAAATGAAAAACTGTCTTTAGTCCAAGTCAAAGACAATATGTTCAATGAAACTTGAAGGAAAGACTTGGTGGGAATAGACAATACCTAGGCCCCATGTCACAGAGCATAGAGGGAGAAGCAAGACTAGAGGACAGTCTAGAAAATCAAAAGATTGGTCACAGTCCTAGTCTATAAAGAAAGGCACATTAAAATAAATTGTAAGACTTGGAAGAATAGAGACAATAAAAATCGAAAAACTCAAGATGTGACTGATGATGAAAATACTACAACCCCTATAACAGGTGAGGAATTGCTTTCTTTTGTTAATAAAGAGTGTCATGCTGCAAATTCACATGTAGAATGGGTTATTGACTCAGCGGTTTCATATCATGCCACTCTTAACAAGGAATTCTTTATTGTGTACAAGCAGTGGACTTTGGCAAAGTGAGGATAGGTAATAAAAGTAATTATGACATTATGGGATTTGGTGATGTGTGCATTCAAACAAATATAGGATGTACACAGACATTGAAGGATGTCTGACATATACTGGATTTAGGCTTGAATTTGATCTTTGTGCATGCTCTAGATCTAGTCGAATACCACAGTAACTTTGGTGATGGCAAGTGTAAACTTTCCAAAGATTTGATGGTGGTTGCAAGAGGAATGTTGTACAACATTTCGTACAAGACCCAAGTTAAGCAGATCAGAGGATTGAATGCAGTTGAGGATGATGCTTCGTCAAATTTATGGCATAAAAGACTAGCTTATATGAGTAAAAAGGATTGTAGATTTTTAGCTAGGAAATCCCTCATTCCTTATGCCAAAGGTACAATGCTAAATCTTTGTGATCATTATTTGTTTGGTAAGCAACATAGGGTGTCTTTCAGTAAAAGATCGAAGTTCAAAAATAATATTTTGGGTATGGTTTACTCCAATGTATTTGGTCCCACAGAGGTCGAGACTCTGGGTGGTGACAGATATTTTGTGACATTCATTAATAATGCTTTATGGAAAATGTGAGTATATTTCCTTAAGAGGAAAGACTAGATGTTTCAATACTTCAAAAGGTTTCATGCCATGGTGGTGAGAGAAACTGGAAAATCTTTGAAGCGTCTTCACAGTGACAATGGAGGAGAGTATACTTCCAATGAATTCAAGAACTATTGCTCTAAATATGGCATCAGGCATGAGAAGATGATTCCTAGCACCCCACAACATAATGGTGTAGCTAAAAAAAATCAACAAAATCGTTATAAAGAAAGTCAGATGTATATTGAGAATGACTAAGCTACCTAAGCCATTATGGGGTGAAGTTGTTCAAACAGCATGCTACCTGATTAATAGATCTCTATCTGTTCCTTTGGGCTTTGACTTTCCTAAGAGAGTATGGTCTGGACATGATGTTAGTTACTTTTATCTGATGGTGTTTGGATACAAAGCCTTTGCTCATGCAAGTAAGAAGCAAGGACAGGAGCTTGATGATAAATTCATTCTATGCATATTTAAGGGCTACAAAGATGAGAAATTTGGCTACAGATTACGGGATTCTAAAAAGAAGAGGATTATAAGAAGTAAAGATGTAGTGTCCCTTGAGCAAGAAACTATGTCGGATTCTGCTATTCTAGAGAAAACTGATGAATCTGGTGGTAAGATTGATTTTAGATCGGTCTCTCTTTCTAATGAAAATGACACAGTAGGAGAGGTTCAAGACCATAGGGTTGATGATGAGCCAACTATTGATGATGTTGGAGATGGAGAAGATGTTGAGTAAGGGGCAAGCTCTTGCACTATAGCTTACGAGATCTGATAGAGAGTGACATCCATCCAGGTACCCAGTTCAGAGTATGTCCTTCTCACTGGTGGAGGGGGCCATAGAGTTTTGAAGAAATTCAAACTCATATGGATAAAGTTTAATGGATCAAAGCCATGCAAGAAAAGATGGATTCCTTATAGAAGAACGATACTTATGAGCTGGTAAAACTCCCTGAAGGCAAGAAAACCTTGAAAATAAATGGGTGTTCAAGCTTAAAAAAGACGGCAACATGCTAATAAAGTATAAAGGTCGCTTGGTTGTAAAAGGATTTAGTCAAAAGAAATGGATAGATTTTCATGAGATTTTCTCTCCAGTTATCAAAATGAGTTCTATTCAAGTTATACTCAGATTGATGGGTAGGCTGGATTTGGAGCTTGAGCAGTTAGACATGAAGACTGTGTTTCTCCATGGTGATTTGGAGGAAAGATCTATATTAATTAACCAAAAGGATTTGAGGAATCTGGAAAAGAGAACATAGTTTGTAGATTGAAGAAAAACTTGTACAGATTGAAGTAGGCTCCTAAATAGTGGTAAAAGAAGTTTGACTCATTCATGGTGGGTTATGGATATGCTAAGACAGATCAGATCATTGTGTATATATCAAAACATTTCCATGTGATAAGTTTGTCATCCTTTTGCTATATGTAGATGATATGTTGATTGTGAGATAGGATGCGAAGATGATTGGAGAGTTGAAAAAGGAGTTAACAAGGTCCTTTGATACGAAAGACCGAGCCCCTTCAAAGCCAATTCTAGGTATGCATATTTTGTGAGACTGGATGGCTAGAAAGCTTTGGTTGTCACAAGAAAGAAATATCGAGCGAATTCTAGGTAGGTTCAATATGAAGAATGCTAAAGCAGTTATCACACTATTGGCCAATAATTTCAAACTCAGCAAAAAGAGCTGTCCCACTACTAATGAAGAAAAGAAAGCTATGGTTGATATTCCTTACTTCGCTATAAGGAGTTTGACGTATGTTATGGTTTGTACTCGATCGGATATCGCTCATGCTGTTGGAGTTGTTAGCAGGTTTCTTTCCAATCTTGGTAGATACCATTGAGAAGTTGTGAAGTGAATCTTGAGATATTTGAAGGGTAGTTCGAGAATGTGCTTGAACTTTGGAGGACTAGAACTAGTTCTAGAAGGCTACGCAAATGCTGATCTAGCAGGTGATTTGGATGGTTGGAAATTTACTTCTGGATTTGTGTTTACTTTTGCAAGTGGAGCTATGTCCTAGCAATTACAACTGTAAAACTGTGTTGCCTTGTCTACTACTGAGGCAAAATATGTTGCTATGAATGAAGTTGGAAAAGAAATTTTTTAGTTGAAAAGATGGCTTGAACAATTGGGAATGAAGCAAAATAGGTTCATTATCCATTGCGATAGTCAGAATGCTTTGGGTTTGAGTAAAAATGCGATGTATCACTCATGAACAAAGCAAATTGATGTTAGGTATCATTGGTTGTGTTAAGTGGTAGAAGAAAAACAATTTGAGCTGGAGAAGATTCACGCCGATTAAAACCTTACTAATATGATGACAAAAGTTGTAGCACGAGAAAAGTTCAACCTTATGCTGAGATGGTAGGCATGGATCCAAATGATTGGTCCTAGATTATTTCCCCATCTACTAGAGGGGAAATTGTGGGGTCCAATCGAGATGGAAAAGTCCAGTAGCCATCTGAAAAAAAAATTGGAAAAGGAAAAGCCATGAAGAGTGGTTAAAATTTGGCATGCCTATAAATGCAATAGGACAGTGTAGACATGCATGAAGAAATTTTTTCTTTTGCAGCTAAAATTTGCAATGTGTATTTACACTGTGTGAACCTCTATAAATAAAGGCACAAAACATCATCAAGCAATGAGAGTTAGAGAGTTGTAGTGTGAAGAGAGTACACAGAGTGTGTGTTATTCTTTGAGAGCGAGAGGAAAAATGGAGAGTGTTGGTAAATCCCAAAGAGTGTACAATGTGGGTAAATATACCGAGAATATTTTGAATATCATCTCTATTACTCACCAGGAAATACTATATTTACCTCTTGGGTTTAAGAGTATGGAAATAATATTTTGTAATTATCCTGGATATAGTAAAATAGTTTTTGGAGTCTGTCATGTGATATTTCCTTCAGTATTTGGGGATTTTTGTATAAATTTATTATCACTGCACTGCACCAATTTAGTAGATTTAATTATATCAAATTCATTTTTGGTGCTCATTGCTACACTGTGATATCATTTATTGATACTGTGAACAATCCATGAGGCCAACATAAAAAACTCTAGCTTAGGCACGTCAAAGAAAAAAAAAAATCTAGCTTAGCTAGTAATAATCTTTAGCTATTCTCATGGCTAACTAGTCTTCATACATGTGCTCCAATTAATACTAAGAAAAGTATTATTTATTTAAAATTGGGTAATAATCCAATATATGTAAGCAATTAAAACAAGGAGTTTGTCCGTTATAGAGTTATAGTATTTTGAATGGAGTGAAATCATATACATATATGATATTGGAATGAATTTCATCCATTTGATGCCATTTTTGTCTTTACCCATTTTTTGCACATGCCTCATATTTTACACTTCTATTGCTTTATTTTTTGGTTGTGTAGCTTATAGGTTATGCTTATTTAGAATTGTTTATCCCGACACTTGTAATTAAGATGGACTCTTATCTGGTGATGATGTGTGTTTTATTTCCATTTATACCTTTCTTATTATAAATGTCCTCTTGCTATGAATTGTGTCTTGTGTTTGCATGTGATACTTTTTCTTTAACAATTGTCAGGGTATGGGTTCATCATATATATTCTTTTTCTCAATTATGGTAGAATGTTAAAATTAAAATTTGTTTATTGTACGGAAGGCAATGGTATGTGAATTCTGTTGAGCAAACACAGTATTATTTTGCAAATTAACATGTGAATTCTATTGAGCAAACATAATTACTTATTCATCCAGTAGTATTATTTGCAAGAGAACTCGATCCTAAGGGTCTGTTTAGTTTCTACTTTCATTCTTTGTTTTTATTATTTTCTATTTTAAGATTTTGTGAAGGAAATAGTAAAAATAATAAAAATAATTAAAACTTTGTTTCTTATTTTCTTTTCCTTTTTACCTATTTTCTTTATAAAATTACAAAAACTAAAAACAAAAAATGACAATGCAAACTAAGCAGGCCCTAATGTTTTAGTGTGAAGACTTTCCACAAACGAGTCACATGAATTTTGATAGTCAGTCATAACATTTTACGTTGAATGTAACTTTTTTTTCAAATGTGAGAAAATGTGATTATTGAATATATTTGTAAAATTTATTTATATTGGCAATATATATAAATTAAATTCTATGTTTTATTAAATTAAATTTAAGACAATATATTGTTTTTGTATTGCATTGATAATAATGGTGGCTTGTGCACCTTGTGTTAATATCGGTGGTTTAGTGCATCTTATCATGATTGAGTACAAAGTTTAAAATAAGACAATAACTCACTAACTCTATTAGGATATGTTTATGAGTCTGAATTTTAGAAGATAGAGAGAATTTATAGTGTAAAGTCATATTAGAAATGCTTCCCTCCTCTTCTTTCTTTTTCAAAACTCAAACTTACAAACATATCTTTAGTGACGGGTTGCATAATACGATGATGTCACAATATCATGAGATAGGAGATGAATGTATAGTCAGCATCATAGCTTGCACTCGGAAATTATATTATCTTATAAAGGAAAATAATAGATTGAACATGCTGCTAATCATTTTACGCATATTCTGTTTTGTAGAAATTTGAGGATTTGACATTTATCAATCTCTCCCAGTGTCAATCCATAACTCGAGTTCCCAATTTGTCTGAAGCTAAAATCCTAAGAGTCTTGAAACTTGATAGATGCCACAAATTGGTAAGATTTGACGAATCTGTTGGATTTATGTCAAAGCTTGTCTATTTAAGTGCTACAGAGTGCAGCATGCTCGAAAATTTTGTGCCAAGAATGGATTTGCCGTCTCTCGAAGTACTTTCATTTAACTTTTGCAAAAGACTTAAGAAGTTCCCAGAAGTTATGAAAAAGATGGATAGGCCATTAAAGATTTACTTGATAAATACTACTATTAAGGAGTTCCCAGAAACCATTGGTAATCTAACTGGGCTTGAGCATATAGACATCTCATTTTGTAGAAGTTTCGAAAATCTATCAAGTAGCTTCTTGTCCTTGCCAAAACTTGTGTCATTGACAATTGAGGGATGTTCTCAACTTGGAGAATCATTTAAGAGGTTCAAAGAGATTCATTCAACAGCAAATGCTTGCCCGAATATAAGGACTCTAAACTTCAGCGAGGCTAATCTATCAAACGAAGCTCTCTACCCAATTCTTCGAAATTTTCCAAAGTTGGAAGACTTGATTATATCACATAATGAACTTACATCCCTCCCAGGAAGCATCAAGGAATCTTCAAACATTAAAAGTCTTGATGTGAGCTATTGCATGAACCTCAGGGATATTCCAGAACTTCCATCAAGTATTCAGAAAGTAGATGCCAGATACTGCCAATCCCTAACTTCAGAGGCATCAACCATGCTATGGTCTAAGGTTTTGTTACATTCTCCCCTATTTACTTATGTTTTGATCTTTGTGTAGTGTTTTTTTCGCATCAATTTTGCAAACTGTTATTAGGTTTGATAACATGTAGAAGCTTAGCTTGGCCAGAAGTTTTCAGAGTTAGAGAATAATTTCTTTTTACCATTTAACATTACACACAACTATTTCATTAAAAATGCAAAAAAGGTAGCTTGGAGATAGAGTAGTGTTACATGTACAATAATAATATACATAAAAAAAATAGACAACAACACTTACAATGTTGTTTTATCTTTTAGTGCTTGTACTATAAGACAAAACAATATTGTGAGCTTTATGAGGTAATATAAACTCACATTGAAGTAAAACACACACACATGCGTGCACAAACAGATATATGTTCCATATTTCACCGAAATTAAATTATCAATTTAACTTTTTTTTATTCTATTTGTGATGTTTTAAACAACAACAATTACTACCATTTGCTTGAGCCTTTTTTTTTTTAAGTGAGATACTTTCTAATTAAAATACATCCATAATAATTGTTAGATGATAGCTTTTTAAAAAAATAAGAGAGTTTAATTTTGATATATTAATAGTGTAAAAAAATTTTACAATGTCCTCTAATAATATATTGCCACATTAGTAAATGCAGTTAAATCTTACATTCACTACTTGAAAAGTTATGCAAATGAATTAGTGTGATTGGATGACACTATAAAACTTTGTTACACTATCCATGCGTAAAAACTAAACTCAAAATTAAAACAAAAAAATATTTAGTGATGTTTTCCTTGATCAAAATGAATAGATTTTAAAAATATTATGCAAACATATATTTTTTTTTTATCTAATCATAACAAAATATGCCTTCAGTAAATTTATTGATATAAAATACTTTGCAATGGTTATATTTCACGAGAAAGACTATTAATAAATAATTTGAATATAACTAGTTTAAATTATAAAATAAGTAATAATTTGAAGAATAAATATGAACAAGGATCAATATGCTTGACTAAAGTTTGTCTTTATGAGGTGTTTGTTTTTAGGTATATTTAATTATTTTCAAAAATAGATAGTTGAGAATGATGTGTTCCTACGTCTGTTATAAGTTTTACAAAAATTTTCTCAAGTATTAATTATTCCATGGAAAAATATTTTTCTATAATTTAGTGGAATCTCATTTCCAAGTTGAAGAGTAGAAAAAAAAATTCTCATGATTTAAGAATCACAATTATTAAGAACAATTACTAAATCATCACTTAATTATTTGACTTTTTCTATTTTTATGATTGTGTTAAGAGTATTTTGGAAGTTATGACATATATTTTCAGGAATATATATTATAAATAAATAAATTTTAAATTTATTCCTGAGAATCTTAACAAGTAATCCCATAAATGTTTGATACTAAATAAATAATTTTTAAATATATCTGAGAATAATATTTCTAATAATATCATATACAGGAATTGCATTCCTAGAAATATAATTTTAAATCTCGAAACAAACGCTCTTTTAATAAATAAAAAAAAGCTTCTGTTAGGGCAATTTAGGAAATTAAAACTATGAATAATTAATAAGGAATGTACGTTATACCGATACAAAATTGAGATTTACGGGTGCCAATAATCACACCAGTAAAAGTGATGTAAAACAAACACTATTCTTTATTTTTAAAAAGAAAATGTCACATGATGAGTTTTAACAACTTATATGTATGTGCACATGCAATCTTACCAAAGTCTAAAGCAGCAAGTTTTTTCATAGATTGAAATCTTTCTGCAACTACTATCTCTCTTGTAGCGTGGTTTTAAAAGAGTTTCCATTCGGTTATTTTAAAAGAGTTTCCATTCTGTTATTTGTTTCTCTATAGAAAAAAAGTCAAAAACAGTTTTCTGCCTTGGCATGCAACATTTTTACTTTCTTTTTTATGTTACAGGTTTCACAGGAGATAAAAAGGTTACAAGTCGTGATGCCAAAAAAGCAGGTTCCAGAATTGTTTAACTGTGTTCGCAATAATGATATTCCTCTTTTCTGGGCTCGTCGAAAGTTCCCTGTTGTTGCTTTAGCACTCATGTTCGGGAGAGCCACTGAAATTGTTGAGGAAGAGACGGACACCCCAGAGTTCTTGCGAAATATTGGTTCATCCAAGTCCCACATTGTTGGTCTCGACTTGTTCATAGACAGCCAAGAAATATCTCGCAAAGATTACAGGTATTTTAGTGTTGGAGAAGATCATGTTTTCCTATGTGATCTGCGGGCTCTATTCAATGACGAAGAGTGGCAGGGTCTTGATGGATATCTCGGAAATGATTGGAAGGCCATTCAGGTTCAATGTGAATCACAGTTAACTCTGAGTCAATGGGGAGTGTATTTGTACGAGCAAGAGCCAAACATGGATGATATATTATTCAAGCTTCCAGGTCCCAACTACATGCTGTCATCCCATTTGGTTCCAAAAAGAACTCCGCAGCAGTCTCAACAAAGAATATACCACATGACAGAAAATTTCAACCCAAGAGAAATATTTGGAAAATTTTTGCCTCTTGTAGAATTAGAAGAGAATCCCTTTTTTTCGAAGGCATTGTTGAGGACGTGGAGGAATGCTAAAGCTAATATTAGAGGCCAAGCTTCAGCCTCAGCGTATGGGGCAAGTTTAAAGCAGGAACATGAAGAATCTCCTTGGGATGTGGTACGGCTTTCAGACTTGATGAAGGAGAATGTGCCAAAACATATTGTTGATTCACACTCTGATGACTTAAAAAGTGCTCAGCTTCTTGTGGAAGAAGTGTTGAAGGCACGGGTAGAATTTATGAAGGAAAACGGTCAGGAGACTTTAGACGTTGATATGCCTATTATTCTAGAGGAATATCATTTTGATGAAGGTCCAAGCCGTCGCTACTGGGGACGATTAGAGATAAAACACGGAGATCCGATGTTCAAAGCTGTGATGACGAGGACAAGCCAACTGTCATGGAGATTTTCAAATCGCATCAAAGGTTCCAAACAGTGGATGCACATTGTTCTATTGAAACGCCAGCTTCCATCTATAGAGGAAGCTTCAAGCTCAAGCCATGGGGAATCCTTGGAGGAAGAAGAATGCAACGATCCTGTGTTGGAAGAATTGTTGAGCAGGCTAGAGCGAGATGCTATGAACTTGAATAAATCACATGGGAAGTTGAAGGCATCTATTGTCTTTACCGATGAACCAGTTTCCGACAATTATCTGGTAGAGTTTATGCTTCTTAGAGGGCCAGAAAATTTAGAAAAGAAAGGAATGTCAGGGTGGGGAATGTTGGAATTGGCATTACTGGAAATGCTTGGATTAGGAACGTTGGGACCGGAAATGTTGGGATCTTATTTAGTGAAGACACCTTACGGGAGTTTGAGGGTGGAGCACGATGCTCAGCAGCGCATAAGTCAAAATCATGAGCCGGGTGAGTTGAGGCTGGAGCATGATGCTCAGCACAATGCTCAGAAGCAACTTAAGTTAATGGCGGAGCAAAACGCTCAGAGTAGTTCTCAAGATCAGAAGCAGCGAGGGTTGAGGGTGGGGCATGATGCTGCTCGGCGAAGTGCTCAGAAGCATATTATGTTGATGACGGAGCATGATGCTCAACGCATGAAGCAGAAGCAGCATAAGCCAACGGTGGAGCACATTGGTCAGAGTAGTACTCAAAATCAGAAGCAACATGAGTTGAGGGGGAAGCGTGATGCTCAGCGTGGTGCTTTGAAGCCGATTAAGTTAATGACAGAGCATGATGCTCAGTCTGCTAGGCTGAAGAAGTTGATGGCAGAGCACAATGCTCAGGGTAGTAGTCAAAGTCAGGAGCAGCCTCAATTGACGGTGGAGAATTATGCTCAGCCCAATGTTCATAATCAACAGCAGGAGGAGTTGAGGGTGGAGCACGATGCTCAGAGCATTAATCAAAAGCAGGGGCCACGTAAGCTGGATTGGACAAAAATCCTAAGGTGCATTCTATGTTGCGATAAGTGGTGAGTGGAGACGTACCCCAAAGTGATATGATTTGAGTTAGAAGTAGGATGAGTGGGGCTAATCAAGCACCTAAAAAAAAAAAATAATAAGTGTTTATTGAGGTACTCACTTAATAATTATTTAATATAATGTGATAAATAGAATTTGTGAAATTTTTTATCACATCCAATAATTATTAAATGAGTTTCCAGATAAAGGGCCAATTTTTGAGTGTTTGAGTACCATTTTTGGGACTTTGATACGAGCCTTCACGGGAGAATTTGAAATAGTATTGGAGCTGGGTGCTTGATTTCTTAGTTTTATTCAAGTAGGGTGTGTGTGGTTACGACTGATGTTTTGTTTAGCTGGGGTCGTGAAGCTATGTTACTGAAGCAACGGTTTCAACGTCCTCCTCCTCCATTAATTTTTCGTTTTTTTTGTTTAATTGATATCCTCTAGAGATTTGAGAGTGCATTTATGTTTATGTCGTTGAATTTGACAGAGATGCCAAGCTCCTAGCAGCTCGTTGAATTGATATTGGCTTTTCCTTTTTTCTCCCTTATGAATGGGTTTAGGTAGTAGCGAAAGGGAGGCCTAGACGCCTAGTCTAAAATTAAACACGTCACCGAATTCTTTGTACACTTATATTTATAAAGTTACTTGTGAATTGATTATCACAGTGGTAGATAATTTAAACCAATATATATTTTTTATTATCAAATGGTCCATTATATTTTATCGTTAGATTTTATTTGAATGACTTAAATCTAAAGATATAATAATTAAATAAAATTATAAAATAAAATGATATTTTTAAATTAAAAAATAATTTCTAAATCACTAAATTAACCTTTTCTCTAGTTACTCAATTTCCCTTCCAACTATCTACCTTTTCTTCTCTTCTTTCATCAAACCTCACTACTAGTCACTATTGGCCCACAGACCTTGCCTCCTCTCTCCTACACTGGTTTAACACCTTCCCAAGTCCCAAGGACAGATTGTTTTTAGGCACAGGGATTGAAGGAGCTGGAGAACATAAATGGTGGGATTGAATTAATTTCAGGATACAAGCGTTCAACTCTCTTTTTGAAATGCGATGCACAACCACTATGAAAATGGCCCTTCATAGTCATAGCAGATTTGTTATTCGCCTCTAATGCTCCTTGGCAGGGTGTGAGCGAACAAGTAGTGGTGGCTCAACCACGTGTTGCCGGGTAGCTAAACGACAGTGAGATTGAGCTAGAAGTTGCATGATGGAGACATTGAATGTGCCGACTGCCATCTCCTCTTTCTGGCGATAGTGCCAAAATGTGGTGGTGGATCGCCCAGAGTGAGACAGCTGCACACAGCCTGCCTCTCTCATTGTGGTTCAAACATAATTGGCAAAACTTAACAAAATGTCGCCTTGCAAAGAATCTCATCAATTTAAGCTGGGAGCAAAATAAAAGTCGCAATGCAAAGCTTCTCAAAGACAAACCTTAGTTCATAGTCTTCAAGATGAGAAGGATGATGTGGTTCAACTGGTTCAAAAGGAAAACTGAATATTAAGGAAAGGATAATTAGTAATTCAACAACAAAATTAAAGGGACCATGAAATAGGTCTGCAATATATGAGGACCAAATTAAATGCCACCACTTACCAATACAGGAAACCTGAAAATGTTGAATCGATAATTAACTAATATTCATGTAGTTTACTTGATGACATGATTGGTACTTTTGTGAAAGTGTGTGACCTATTTCATGTGAGATGACCCTTCTCTTCATCTGCCGTGAAAATACAAAGACACATTATCTTAGGGCAACAGAAATTATCCTTAAGGTTTAATTAAGTTGTATTTTATCTTATTCTTGTTTAAAAATTACACTTTATCCTATTAAAATTAAATAGCTAATAAATATTATTATTTTAATATAATTTCTTTATATATATATATATATATATATATATATATATATATATATATAAAAATGAAAATTAAAAGTAAGAAATAAAATATTTTATAAAAATAGAGTATTATATACTTTAAATTTTTTATTTGATTAAATTAATAGATAATTGTTAAAAATTAAATTAAATAATAAATTATATTTAATGTTAACTATAATTTTAAATAATATAATTAAATAAATATTTATAATAATTATAATTACAAGCAAGAAACATTTATTAATTAATACTTATTTTGAAATTTATAAATAAATAATCAACAAATGTTTTTTATATTATTGTTTTACCTTTTTGAAAATATTTACCTAAGATTAGAATTCTTAATTGGTTGCAAGTGAACCATGTATCCTTGTGTCCTATTTTTCCTATTGTTGGCGACCTCAAAACTAATTTCTTTTTATTAGGAACTAATATATTGACTTATGATAGTATCAAGAACCAATTTAGGACTTCTCTATTTATTTATTTATTTATCTATCTTTTTCTTACTTATAACCTTCACTTGTTTAGAAATAGTTTGTAATATTTTTTACAACAGTTACATACAGTGCATTTGTTTTAGATTAAAAAAAATAATTATAAAACTTAAATATAATATGTGACTGAAAAAGCTGTAAAATGATCTATTCTTAAGAAACTAATCGTTTTAGCTTAAAAAAAAAAACTAGAAACTGAATTTTTTTATATTCTTATTATTTTTTTTAAAAAAATCAAAATATATGACGAGTGATTTTTGGGAGCAGAAAAATTCATTTTCACCGAAAAAATCTCATTTAAACACCACCCATAATTGCCATTACACTAAACAAATCAAATAAGAATATTTTAGAATTTTTTTATAAAAATTTAAACTTGTTTTTTTTTTTCATATTTAGGGAGAAAATTCGACCACAATGTTATAGCAAACGAAAATGATCTCATTACAAAAAAAAAATGCAAAATGATCACAAAATCCTTAATTCAATACAACGACTCCTACATATGCAATTTTGGTGTTGAGCCCGTGAAGAACAAATTTACATTATCATTTAATTATCTACTGTGGCATCCGTAAGGTCCATGATTTGGAAAGTTTTTACAAGTGTTATTCAATTAGCAATTTTTAATTATACTATCCGATTAAAGAATATTTAATGTCTTTAAATGGAAATATTTATAAATTTTTATTAAAAATTAATTCAAATAAGTTAAAACGCAATCCATTAAGCATTTATTGCTTCTATTTCTATCCTCCAATCAAAGTGAACATAGGTCTTATCGAGTCCACTTTTGTTGAGTTGTACTATGAAAGTTCTCACTTAATAGCAATTTTTCCGAAAAAATAAAAAATTGATATACCAAAATAATCTTAATTTCATTTAGTCAATAATTTTTATTACCTTTAAAAATAATTTTTAATAATTATAAATTTCTTTAAATAAAAAATTTTAATATTTTGATTAAAAATTAATTTACATAAGTAATAATGCAAAACACTAAATGATTATTGTTACCATCTCTATCCTCTAATTAAAATGAACATAGTAGTCAAACACCTGATTTTGACTTTAGTCAAAGACAAGGTTAATGGCTCAAGACTTTAGTCCATGACCTGATTTTGACTTTAATGAAACTTTCATCCTAGTAGTAAAATCGACTTCTATAAGGCTGATTTTGTCCCTATCTGTTTCTAGATCATGGTGTATTAGATAGTCAGACGTAAATAATTGTTGGGGAAATCTTAGGAATGAACATGTTATCAACAACAGAAGCAACAAATATTCCCCCACACCTGTGCAGTTAAATAGGTAGAACAAAAAATCTTCTATGCAGTATAATAATTTGGCAGAAAAATAAAATAAGAGACACCACATATTTTTTTAACGTGGGAAAACCCCCAATTAGAGGGACAAAAAACCCATGGGACCTAGTCCAGCAAAAAGCTTCCACTATGATCAATGGAAATACAATCACTCTTCCTAGTAGCACTAGGGAATCTCAACAATTAACAAAATACTCACCTAAAGGGCGAAACACAACCATATAACTCCACAATGTGGGTATCACAAAATAGCCACCAAAGAAGGCAATAAAATTAATAGGCTATATCAAACTATCAAGCTCAACATCAGGAACAACATACTAAATTTTTGTGATAAACGGAGCACGTTTACCCGTCTAATGAAGAACCCTGCAGTGCCCTTTTCTTTCTTCTTCTCCGTCACGACGCTGTGTGTCACGTTTCTTTTCTTTTCTTGATTCTTCCTACGCTACAGTAGCGTGTTTTATTTCCTTCTTTTTTTTGTTTCTTTTTCTTTTTTTTTCTTTTGTAAGTTGTTGGGCCCCCAATAAGGAGGGAAGCCCACCAACAAATCTCCCCCTTCCCGACTCAAGTGGGATGCACTGCTCCACTAAGCCTGCCTTCTCTCTGTAAGAAACAAACTTTACCGTTGGCAAAGCTTTAGTCATCATATCTGAACCATTATCATCAGTATGGATCTACTCCAATGAAAGCAACTTCATCTCCAAGGCTTCACGTATCCAATGATACCGCACCTCTATGTGCTTCGACCTGAAATGAAATGTCGGGTTCTTGCTGGGGTGTATAGCACTCTGGCTATCACAAAATAACACAAACTTCTCTTGATCAAGACCTAACTTTTGTAAGAATTTCTGCATCCACAAGAGTTCTTTTGAAGCTGTGATAACAGCAATATATTCGACCTCAGTGGAAGACAAAGCAACACATTTCTGAAGTCTGGACTGCCATGACACAACTCCCCCTGCAAAAATCATCAAGTACCCGGAAGTAGACTTCCTAGAATCAAGATCACCAGCCATATCCGCATCTGTGTAGCCATCTAACACAGGCTGACCACTACCAAAGCATAAACAAACTCTGGAAGTGCCTCGAAGATACCTGAAAATCCACTTTACAGCTTGCCAATGATCCTTACCAAGATTAGAGAGAAACAGGCTAACAACACCAACAGCATGAGCAATATCTGGCCTAGTACATACCATAGCGTACATCAAACTGCCAACTACAGACGCATATGAAACCTTCTTCATCTCTTCTTTTTCTTTCTCACTTGTAGGACATTGTTGTGAACTCAACTTGAAATGACCAGCAAGTGGAGAACCAACAGGCTTTGAATTACTCATGCTAAATCTCTCCAACACCTTCTCAATGTACTTCTACTGAGATAACCACAACTTACCATTCTTCTTGTCACGAGTAATCCTCATGCCAAGGATTTGCCTTGCAGAACCTAAGTCTTTCATAGCAAATGACTTGCTCAAGTCACTCTTAAGACTCTGAATCTTCTGCTTGTCATGACCAACAATCAACATGTCATCCACATAAAGCAAGAGAATTATGAAATCACCATCAGAGAATTTCTTAACAAATACGTAATAGTCTGAAATAGTCTTACTTTCTGATTATTCTCTTACTCGCTAGATCCCACAACCTGTAACCAAAGTCATGACCATAACCAACGAAGATACACTGCTTGGACTTCCCATCAAGCTTAGACCTCTCATCTCTTGGAACATGAACAAAGGCCCTGCAGCCAAACACTCTCAAGTGACTATATGAGACATCTTTCTCTGTCCATACTCTCTGTGGAACATCACCATCAAGAGGAGCTGAAGGAGAAAGGCTGATCAAACCCACTGCAGTTCTCATTGCTTCACCCCAAAAGGATTTGGACAACTTTGCATGAGAGAGTATACACCTGATTCTGTCATTGATTGTACGGTTCATTCTTTCTGCAACTCCACTATGTTGAGGAGTCTTGGGAACTATTTTCTTAAGCCTGATCCCATGTTCTCTGCAATAGTCTTCAAATGGACCCCTATACTCACCACCATTATCTGCTCTGACACATTTCAGTTTCATTCCCTTTTATCTTTCAACACTTGCATGGAAGCTCTTGAAAACTCCGAGCACCTGGTCTTTAGATTTCAACGCAAAAGCCCACATTTTCCAAGAATGGTCATCAATAAAAGTCACAAAATATGATGCACCACCTAGTGTTTTTGTGTCCATAGTACAAACATCAGTGTGAACTAAATCTAACACATCTGGTCTCCTATGAGGTCTTGAATAATGAAAAGCTACTCTAGCATGCTTTCCAACAAAATAATGAGTGCAAGTCTTTAAAGATGTACCTTTTATCAGAAGAGACTGATTCTTAGCTAGAACACTAAGTCCTTTTTCACTCAAGTGGCCAAGGCGCATATGTCACAAGTCTGAAGAGGAATCACCAACAACATTCACCTCCTCTTTGCACAACTTTCCGGGCAACTGGTAGAGAGCAGTGAAACTACTATCTTCTCTTGCAACAACTAGCGACCCTTTGGTGATTTTGAATTTTCCACCACCAAAGGTAGTGTAGTAACCTTCTCGTCCAAAGCTTTGATTGACATCAAGCTAAGACGCATATTAGGCGCATGCCTAACATTCTTCAATTGTAATCTGCATCCCATGCTAGTTTCAAGCCACACATCTCTCATACCAACAATCTTGCATATCCCTTCATCCCCTAGTCTTATTCTGCTAAAGTCACCAGCAGTATAAGTAGAGAAAAACTCACATCTAGGAGTTACATGACATGTGGCACCAGAATCCATGACCCAACTAGAATCATCACATGCAAGATTTATGAAGTTCTCATGATGTAGAACAAGGACATCATCATATGCAATGGCAGCAATGTCTTTATCATTGTTACTATTTTTGTCTTCATCTCTTTCTCTGGATTTCTCTCTTTTTAAGTACCTACAATGATTTTTGATGTGTCCCGGCTTGCCACAATGATAGCAATTAAAATCCTTTCTTGTCTTGAACTTATCCTTTGACTTGCTACGACTTTCTGACCTGTCAGTATTATGAGATTTTCTATTCTGACTTTTCCCCGTGACTCTGCAACAAGTGCTTCTGACTGGGTGGAGGCAATAATCAAGCCTCGCTCTCTTCTTCTGGCCACTTCATTCAACATATTTTCTGTAACCATTAACAATGTCAACTTCCTATTTGGAGCTGAGTTGGTCAATGTCACATCCAGGACTTCCCAACTGTCAAGCAAAGAACTCAACAACAACAATGCTTGCAACTCATCAGACAATGTAATCTCATTGGTTGTCAACTGATTGACAATCTCTTGGAAGCTACTCAAATGCTCTGGCATTAAATCACCTTCTTTATATTTCATATTTACTAGCTTTCGAATCAAATATGCCTTATTTTTCACATTCTTCTTCTCATATAAATCTGCCAATTTCTGCCACATGCTCTGAGCATTAATTTCTTTGTCAACATGTGGATACACTCTAAGATCCAACCACTGCCTAATCAAAACAACAGCTTTTCTATTCATTCTGTTCCATTTAGCATGAGATTTATCAGCATGCCTATATTTATCACCCTCAACAGGATCATATAAATCCTTATTGTATAGCATGTCTTCCATGAGAGTTTTCCAAACTGAGTAATTTTTGGAATTCAACTTGATCATATTTGGCCTCTGATGTTCTTCCATTTAAACTGCACAGATAAAAAAAATAACCAAAGCTCTAGATACCACTTTGTTGGGGAAATCTTAGGAATGAACCTGTTATCAACAGTAGAAGTAACAAATATTCCCCCATACCTATGCAGTTAAATAGGTAGAACCAAAAATCTTCTAGGCAGTATAATAATTTCACAGAAAAATCAAATAAGAGACCACAATTTTTTTATCGTGAGAAAACCCCCAATTAGAGGGACAAAAAACCCACGGGACCTAGTCCAGCAAAAAACTTCCACTATGATCAATGGAAATACAATCAGTCTTCTTAGTAGCACTAGGGAATCTCAACAATAAACAAAATACTCACCCAAAGGGCGAAACACAACCATATAACTCCACAATGTGGGTATCACAAAATAAACACCAGAGAAGGCAATAAAATTAACAGGCTATATCAAACTATCAAGCTCAACATCAGGAACAACATACTAAATTTTCATGATAAACGGAGTACGTTTACCCGTCTGATGATGAACCTTGCAGTGCCCTTTTCTTTCTTCTTCTCTGTCGCGACGCTGTGTGTCACGTTTCTTTTCTTTTCTTGATTCTTCCCACGCTACAGTAACGTGTTTTATTTCTTTCCTTTTTTTTGTTTCTTTTTCTTTTTTTTCTTTTGTAAGTTGTTGGGCCCTCAATAAGGAGGGAAGCCCACCAACAATAATGCATTTTTTAATAGTGATTTGCATGAAGATATATATATGACACAACTCAAGGGATATGTAGTTGGTGATGGATCTCTAGTATGTAAACTCACCAAGGCCCTCTATGGGCTCAAACAGGCCCCAAGAGCATGGTATCACAAACTCTTCTTCTCTAATACATCTTGGATTTATAGCAACAAAATCTGATTTCTCACTTTTCACAACAATCACCTTAACCTCCACTACCCATGTGTTGATTTATGTTGATGACATTATTATCATTGATGATTGACCTAAGTTCATCATATTTCTGAGCTGAATGCTTTTTTCGCATTAAAGGATATGGGTGAGTTGCATTATTTTTTAGGAATTGAGGTTAAACACACTACTTCTGGGGGTTTACTATTATCACAAGCTAAATATGTTGCTGATTTACTCAAAAAGGCTGATATAGAAGGCTGCAAACCTTGCTCCATTCCTCTTCCCTCTTCACTTAAGAGCGGTGCTATAGGAGTTCTAGTTTTTGAAGATCCGAGCTTGTATATATCAGTTGTGGAAAGTCTCCAATATGTAGCAGTCACAAGGCTTAGGCTGGCTTATTGTGTAAATCGAGTCTGCCAATTTATGCAGGCTCCTCTTAGCTTGAAGCTCATTGGAAAGTTGCCAAGAGATTCTATGATATCTATGTGGAACAACTAATTTGGTTTGCATATTCAAAAATCTACTGATCTAAGGTTAACAAGGCACAGTAACTCAGATTGGGGCTTGACTCGTGATGATAGGAAATCCACAAGTGGGTTTTGTGTATGTTTTTGGTCCTAATCCATTCTAATGGTCCTTAAAGAAGCAACATGCAGCTTCTAGGTCTAGTACAGAGGTAGAATATAGGAGCCTAGCATCTCTTGTAGCAGATTTGTTTTGGATTTGAACCCTACTAGATGAATTGAACTTCACCTTGTTTGCCACTCAAATGGTGTATATATTGTGATAATCTTTCTGTTGTTATGCTTGCTACCAACCCTATCTTGCATTCCAAATCAAAGCATTTTGAGCTAGATTTATGCTTTATCATAGATCATGTATCCAAAAGAAGAATTCAGATTAGCCATATCCCTGTTCATGCCCAAGTGGCTGTTGTGCTAACCAAACCTGTCTCCTATTCTTTGTTCACTGACTTCAGGAGAAAACTCAGAGTTGCGGCCACTTCAACCTTAAGTTTGACCCGCACGGGCCCCCGGGGGGGGGGGGGGAGATGGATGTAAAGGATAATGGAAGTTAGAAACTAATCTAATCTTATTTGAAGTCAGTTAATATGGTTTGTTTATTATGAAGTGTATAGCTAGTGTAGTTAGTCTAGTATACATAGTTTGCATTGTAAGCTAGTGTGTGATGCACACTATAGATATTGTAATCAACATCATTCAATGAAGTAATGCAGTTTCATTTTCATCATTCCTAGCTATTTCTACTCTCTATTCTCTCTGTTATCTATGCTCTTATTCTTTGTTCTAGCCTAGTATAATACCTTTCAAATACTTAATTGAAAATTGATTAAAACTATAGGAACGTGTGATTATAAACTTAAATTTTACTATATCAATTATATATTGATATAATTCAAATATACTAATAATATAAAGCTTTTTTATATTATTGATTGAATTACTATGTACTTTTTTTTAATATTTTAATATAGGCAAAATAGATTCTGCAGCCCTTTACCTTTACTCGATATTTTAATTTGGTCCGTTACCTTTTATTTTTTTTCAATTTGATCTTTTATATTTTGAATTGTTTTCAATTTGGTTCCAAGTCTTTGGTACATCACATAATTGACCAAAAATGATGTGACACAAATGATGCTACGTGGATATGACATGAATTGTATCACATCAACAAATTCTATTAGCCATGCAACAAATTGAAAAGAAAAATAAAAGATAAAATATCAAATTAAAAAAAATCGAGTAAAGGTAACAAACATAAATAGATGAGCGAATGAATCAATGAAACCAAGCAACATTATCTGGGAAACCAAAATCACATAATGTTTTTTGGGAAAGAATATGCGAGCAAATTACACTTAAATCCTCAAAAATTTAGTATAATTATCTTTGATATATAATTCCCTATATTGATTGAATAAATTATGTTTTCTTTTCACATGTAGAGCGAGCTTATAATTAAAACTTATGATAATAAAGGTTTTTCAGTCTATACATATATTAAATATTGTCAAAATATTTTAATTTTATTACTAGTAATCAGATACTTATTACATGTTAACTTTCTTATTACTTAATTTAATGAATTGACATCTATAAATTGAAGGAAGTTAATGTAATTTTACAAAGTAAAGAAATGACAAGTGTAACTCGGCTACACTCGGCTTAACCATAAGCATATTCTATACAAAATATATTTAGATACTCTAAAAAAATTAAATTAAAAATTAAAAATTATTTTGTAGAAAAGCTGTCGTTTTAGGCTTTGTTTGGATCAAAGGAAACTGGAAGGAAAGGAAGGGGAGGAAGGAAATTGAAAGGAAATGTACACTTTTCCATTGTTTGGTTGAAAAGTGCTTCTTAGGTGCAGATTAAAAAGTTATCTGTATTGTAAATATGTGTTTTGATCAATGAAACTATTACATGTATCCTATGTTAATAACACAAGTAACTTTAAAATGGTCTTCCCAATCTAAGGACCATCATAGTCCTCACAGCCCAAGTGATAACTCCCTTAGGAGTTATGTTTTTCTTTAGTTTTCTGGAAACTTTCAGTTTGTTGATAATTTGTTTTAGTTTTCATTGGTGCCTCTTTTACATCATTTTGTTCAAATTCTTGCATGATTACACTGACGTTAACCTTGCATTCTAGTTGTGTTTTCCATTGGATTATAGCTTTTTTTGGAAGAAGAATTAAGGAAGCATTTGAGCTGATGTCAGAAATCTATGCTGGAGCATAGAAATCCATGCTGGAGCATGGGTCCTGAAATTGAAGCCATGCTATAGCGTGGGAACTCACATTGTAGTCATAGTTCTGGTATTTTCACTTAAGCTATGCTCCAGCGTAGCCATATCCACGCTACAGCGTGGGTGCATGAACCTGCCATGTGAATTGGGCCTCACTACTGACTTTGGCAGCCCACAATTGATATAAAAACACATTGTAGTAGAGAATGAAGAGGAAGCACGAAATGGGAGAAAGGAAAGGCTAGAGCTTGGAGAGAAAGGAGATTGAAGATCAAGCACTTGGGAAGGAGACTTCTCTTGGGATTGCTCTTCAACTCTTTGAGTATTTTCTTGTTTATGGCTTTTTCATTTGATGTTGATTTTATTTTGTCTTCCATGACTTGTAACTAAACCCTCTTTGCTAAGGGTGATTTATGGATGCTATGTGTTTGACAATATGCTAATATGAATGAATGTGTGTCTTGTTCTCATTTGATAGTGAGCATTGTATTTGATTTTATTTATCTTGAATTGCTTGATCACCAATTTAGGATTATATGGGTTTTTACAAATTTGAGAGAATGAGAAAAAGCCATACCTATGAATGCAATGCCATGAATTGAATGACACCTAGAGATAGGCAAACATGATTCATGTGGTATTTAAGGACTTGATAATTAAATCACTTAGTTAGAATTAGGCATGCTAAGAGATTAGGTGTTCAACTCTAATTGAGTAGCATTAGATGATCTTGAGAAAGACTTTTAATGAACATAGAGATCCCACCATCACTCAATGAAATGTGGACAAGGCATACTGATGCTCATGTTGCATATTAATCACACATAGTTGAAGTAAATCACCCTAGCATTTAATTCCATCAATTCTTAAATCACTTTTACATTGTTTTAACACTTTGGTCTTCAAAATCCTTCGATATCATCTCTTTTCAATTGTTCAACTTGTTATCTAATTAGCTGGAACCGGTAGTTGAATTATCCCTGTGGATACGACAACCCTATCCTTACTCTATTACTTGACGACCTAGTATACTTGCTAGTGTCACTCTCCTCTTGGGAGAGATCACCAAGTCTAGACTTCCACTATGCCATCCTATTCACCTACTCCCAACCTCTAACTCTCACATCACCGTTAACCCAGAAATTGAATCATAGGTGTTCAAACTAGAGAAGAAAAGTTTCCTTTGCTACAATTTTCAAAACCCATAACCAAGACATTGAACTGGACACACTCATATTAGTGAAAAAAAAACTCCACTTTTTCTCCAATTCATCATTCCCTTTTTTCCCTCAATTCACATAACTTGAAAACTTGGAAATCCCAAATTACATCAAGCAAAAAAAGTTTCAGTTTTGAATTATAGATGGGTTTTCAACCTTCAAAACCTCATCCAAAATGCTACTGTTTCGCGAGTTCCTCGCTGAACTGCCCAAAACAATGACCGCTCCAATGACCAAAACTCTTCACCAGTGGTGTCGAAATGAGGCCCCAGTCAACCACCAAAAAATCTCATCGGCAACGATAACCTTGGTTTGGGTCCTTTTCTTTTATGGATGGCTCGAGACACCATTCGTTTGGGTCACGTTCATGGCAGTAGTCCTCCTAGTCATAGGGCCTATCAGTTTTGTACTCTGCAATAACTGTCGATTGGATGCCAACAGGGGCTAGTTGGTGCGGTGCATCGTCCGGGAGTACAAAGGGGATGAGGGGGTTTTGGGGATTGAGAAAGGGATGAGCTGTGCGCAATGGTATTGTGCGGCGGTGGTGAACCAAATGGTGATATTGGTGGTGTGTGTTTGTTTCTTAGTGGAGGAAACGAGAAGAGGAAGAAGACTGCTTTGATGATCACCATGGTCACTAATCAATAAGTCGTATTGTAGAGTTCTCATATTTCAAATACAACAATGACTGAGTCAAAACAACCCTATCTGTCATCTCTTTATTGGACACAGCTAATATCTTTACAATGCAGATAACTTTTTAATCTGTACATGAGAAAGCACCTTGGTTGAAAGGAAAATAGAAGGGAAAGAAAAAATGACTGTGTGGGACCCACCATTTTTCTTTCCTCCTCTGGCCGGGCAGAAATGTGAGGAAAACTAAACAAACACTTTCTCATTCCAAAAATATCCCCGTGTTTAGCTTGCACCACACTATCACCCCCATGCTCGTCCACCCATAGCCTTGACCCCATCACTATCTATGCCCACAACCATGGTGAAATGTGAGAGTCAAGCCTTACAACCTCCGCTGCACAAACTCAATCGCGCCACCACTTAACCACCTAGACAACAAGTATCCATCTTGTTCGCTACGCGCTTATCAATTTTCAATCGACATAGCTATGTGTTGCCGTTGTGGAGTCCTTCAGCTGCACCAGTATCTCTCCTTTGCGAAGCTCCACCCTCTTTGCTGCAACTCCCCAAAATTTTGCTTCATTTGTGATCTAAACTGATACAGCTTTGAGACTATATTTTTATGTCACTTTAATAGTTTTGTTCATTTTCGTCCCTGTTTCAATATTTTGTCATTTTCTTGGGCTTAGCGTGGACTGCAAAAAAAGAGAGCATTAATTTATGTTGTGTAATTGTATCTGATAGTAGTAACTAGTAAGTTTGGCTTTGATCTTTTAGGCTAAGCGAACAATGTTTGATTATTATTAGATAATATTAAACATAAACTAATTGAGTTTTTCTAATTTTTTTTATTATTACGGTAAAACATTAATTAATATTTGATATTTTAAGTTACTTATTTATTAATTATTCTCTAATAACTAAAATTTTTGTGCTATTAATTTTCTATATAACTCCATATTTTGGCTAAAATAATGTCTTAAAAATAATATAAAGGGTAATGTTGTCATTTGGTATTATTATCTTTTTCTTTCCTTTACTTTTCCATACAAACAAACAATAGAAATTAAATATTCTTTCATTTTCTTTCCTTTCACCAATCGACTTCGCGGGCATCACGCATGTTGCTGCTGTTAAGCAAGGAGGCACTAAAATAGAACTCTCTTTATTATTTATTGAATAATTTTATATTTTATACACTAGAGCACACTAGTACTTGTGTTTTACTCACTTTGAGCACTCACTTGAGCACACTTGCTTCTTACAAGTACTTGCTCACTCTTACTCTTTGAGCTCTCCACTTAAGCACTCAATTCTTGAGGCACTCACTCATGCACTTGCTAATGCACTCTACACAAAAAATCCTCTTGCCTATTTATAGGTTTCCACCTTCTCAATGGATGGTGGAGATTAATTCTAATGGACGGTCTAGATTGCACATCTAGAACCTTCTCACCCTTCACACATATCTTCATATTTCTAGAACCATCTATACATATCTACTAAGGACATTTTAGACAACTCCTACATGTCTCTAGAAGCTTTTAGATAGTTCTACATATCTCTACATGCTTCTAGATAGTTCTATACATTATTCTAAATGATTTCACAAGTTTCTATAATCTTCTCATGTTGATGCCAAACTTCTAGACATATCTAGTGTTGATTTTTCAGTTGCTTGGTGTATATACCTTGTAGCGCATTGTTTAAGACTTTTGGACGATATAAATTCAAAAGTTCGAAGACTTGGAGCTTAATTTATACACACCACTTACCAATACCAAAGGACCAATAACACGCTAGTCGCAAGTCAACGCTCATTATCATCATGGCGAGTCACGAAGCAGCAGCAACATCCTCCTCGTCCTCCTGCCCCGATTTTAGCTACGACGTGTTCCTGAGTTTTAGAGGCGAAACACGCTACGCATTCACCGATCACCTCTACCGTGCTCTGCTTCGTCACGGAATCCACACCTTCAGGGACGACCAGGACCTCAGGAGTGGGGACGAGATCAGGCCATCACTCCTACATGAAATCGAGTGTTCAAGAATGTCCATGGTTGTGCTCTGCGAGGACTACGCATCTTCCACTTGGTGCCTCAACGAGCTTGCTAAGATCGTTGAGTGCTATGAGACCCAAGGGAAACCGGTTCTGGCGATTTTCTACAAGGTGGAGCCGTCGGATGTGAGGAAACAGAGGGATTCTTATGAGGCGGCGATGATGGAGCACGAGAATAGGTTCGGGAAAGGGTCGGAGAAGGTGAAAGTGTGGAGGTCGACTCTGTCTAGAGTGTGTGACCTGAGCGGAGAATATTGCGGGGACCATCTGTAAGTCACTAAACTTTTTTTTTAAAAAAAATTTAAAGGAAAGTTTCAAAACTTTTGAATGTTACTCCCGTTGGGTCCATTTTATTTGTCATTAACATTAAAGGGAAAAAAAATGAAAAATTCTTAGGTACCATGGTAATAAGAACATATATATGCTTTTTTTTATTAATTAATTAGTGCATTATTAGCTCTGCATTTCATTATTGGCCATTGCCACTCCTATTTAATGAGTTTATTTTTTAATATCTCTAAAATACTTTTCTTTCTTTTTTATGGTTATTTCATGTCTTTTAATTTTTCATTACTAGATTAACAAAATGTCCAATTTCAATCACAATTTTTAACGTAATAATTTAACTTCACGATTTAATTATAAAATAAAATAAAGTATCTTCCATGTAACATGTATTAATTGTTATCATGATAATAATAAAATAATTTCAAAATTAAATTCAATTCTTACCTTAAAAAATACGTGAAGTAAGAATTAAATTTAGTCTCCAAATTAATTTATTATCATTATAACAATTAATACATGTTATATATAAAATAATTTGTTTTATTTTTAATTAAAATGTGAAATTAAATTATTATGTAAAAGATTGTGAGGTTTAACATTTTGTTAATCTAACAATGAAAAAATAAAAAAAAAATGAAGTAACTGTGAAAAAGAAAGAAGGGTATTTTACTAATATAAGTAAATAAGCTCATTAAGAGGGAGTGACAATAGACAAATGTGAGTGATAATATTGACTCCCTTTATTGTTATATTCCATTTTCCTTATATTTTTAATGTAAATAGATTAGAGCAAATGTTTTTCTTACTTTCAAAACACTTAAGTATCTCAATAAATAAATAAATAAAACACTTTATCTAGACTTAGTGAATATTTAGGAAATGAGATGGTTACATTTGCACATTTTAAAAGCTTGTGGGTGAAGTGCATATATTTATGCTTCACCTACAGTATTTTTCTATTTTACCCTTATAGTTAATATTCATTTTAATTTCTAAAATTATAAGTGCGTTTAACTTTTGTCTCCAAAATTAAGAAAAATAAATTAGCAGTTGGGTTGCTGAAATTGCAAAATAGATTCAATTTAGTTCTCAAAGTGATATTTAAAGGGACAACTTGAGTCACCAAAGGGACCTACTTGAGTCACCGTAAAATCTAACTTGAATTGTGTTTTATAACTTCAGGAGTAAATCATTAATTTGTTAATGATCTCAGGGATTAAAGTAAAATATCAAAATGAACCTTTATTCTTTAATCCTTAAGATTAAGACTCTGTAAAGATATTTCTTTTAGCAAAACACCTAACATAACTTTTCTCTTACAAAGTGACAAATAAAATGGACATGAATAGTACTGGGAAAAGGGTCCTGTGAAGATTAAGCTTCTTTCAATCTAGTGCAAGTAAGGGTTTATTCACTCTTAAATCAACTAGGTGAATCCTAATCATAGTATATTAAATAAACTAAGGTATTTTTTGCTTTAGATGAAAAGCAGTCTCTAGAGTAATTTTTTCTTGTCATTAGTATCAACATTGCTGGACCCCGTGTATATTTGTTTATATTCTTGTTCTTAAAAGATTTATTATGAAGCATCAAGGCTGATAAGATGGTTTAGTTGTAACTTATCAATCGTATTGATTAAGGACTACAGGATTCTGATAATTTTTATTTCAATTTTTATTTTTGTTTATTATTATCATTATTATAAAATAAATGTTCATAAATATAAAGAGCACTGTGTTCCTGCAGGTATGAATCTAAGCTTATCGACAAGATTGTTAAGGACACCTCTGCTAAACTACCTGCTATGCCTTTACAAATCAACCACATGGTTGGACTTGATTCTCGCATCGAACAGGTGAAGGCTCTTCTCGATATTGGTTCTTATGATGATGCTGTTGCATGCTAGGAATTTATGGACCAGGTGGAATAATAGGCAAGACCACATTTGCCATGTATCTATATAACAAGATCAGGCAGTTGGAATCAGTGGCTGGAGGACATGATTGGTTTGGTTCAGGTAGCATGATCATCATAACAACAAGAGACACAGGTGTTCTACATTGAAATTAAGAAATATAAAATGGATGAGCTAAATTATCATGACTCTCTCGAATTATTTTGTTGGTATGCCTTCAATGGGAGCAAACCTGCAAAAATCTTTGAAGACATCTCTAGACGTGCAGTGAGTTATGCAAAGGGCATTCCTTTGGCTTTGAGAGTAATAGGCTCCCATTTGAAGGGTGAAAGTTTAGAGGAATGGAAAATTGAATTGGACACATATAGAAGCGTTCCAGATGCCGAGATTCAAAGTGTACTTGAAATAAGCTACAATTGCCTATCTGTCACGACCCAAAAATCGTGATCGGCACATAAGGGATATTGTCCCTTATAGAAGCCTTCTGGAATTATTTTCATGAAATCATGCATATTAAATTACTAAATTAATGCTCATAATAAATTATAAATAAATAAATTCCTCAAAATTTCTTGAAAACTTTACTAATAAAATAAATAAAATATTTAATTAATCTAAATGTTACAAAACCTATAACTGAAATAAATAATCTTGAATTGTGTTCCTCGAAGAAATTACATAAAATATAATTATGATAAAACAAAATAACTTTAAAATAATTATACATACTAAATGATGTCTGAGGACTCTGCCTGCACACTACTGGAGCACTCTATTCTAACATGATCCTAATTTAAACTTCACTACAAAGTGAAGCTCACCAATAGAACAGTTGCAAATTTACTGAGACTGGATCTAAATGATAACTGGATCTGCAACTGTAACTGTAAAAGGGAGGAAAAAGAGAAGGGTGAGTTAATCAAAACTCAGTGAGTGAGCCTCCACTCACAACTCACATAGGACAACAATAAAATACATAATATATACATACAGTTGCTATAAAACACCTTATATATTTAGATACATATAACTTAATTGAAAAATAATTTATCTGAAATCATCACAATAATTAACTAGTAGAGAAACAATACTTATTCTGTACATAAATATCTTAGCTAAATAGCTAAATATGAGCCAATGGCTAATCTGATGGGCACCTAACTAGGTCCCATAAATGGACACCTCACTAGGTTCCTTACTATGGGTGAGCTAGTCCTCTGGCGGACCATTTGGTACCAAGGTTAACGATCAATCCTGTAACCGTTAACTCGCTGATATGTTTGTCACTAATTATAAATAATAACTTGCAATTAAACTGGATAAATCTTGAAACCTCTGAATTCATATAATTCTAACAATCTGGCTTTAGTATAACTGAGGTTCTAAAATCATGCCCAAGGGATCACCAGCTTGTAGACATAATGATTTCAGAAGCCAACAGAGTATGTATCTGATAATTGTTATGAATCATGTCTGATGTTCTAAAATCTTTATAAGAAATCCATAGTTTGAAAAACATGATAATCATTATTTCTGCTGTAAACATTAAACAAATGTCTCATAATTTCATAAACTAAGAAAAAGATATTCGATAACATGCAAGATATCAAATATGGTCCCATGAGTTTTCTAAAATAGGGTTTTCATGATAACTCTGACAAATAATAATTTTTCTGAAAATTGACATAATCTATGAAAGCATATATCTGACATAAGTCACTCTAGAATTTCATAAACAATTTATACAATGCTGGAAAAAAAATACTAATAATGACCAAAAGTATGGTCATGAGCTTAAACCCACTCACCGTTCGTTGCTGGGAGTGCCTGACCACTACCTACATGATACTGGGAAATTGAAATGGCACTCTTAACTGCCATGGAATTACAGACAAGAAAGAGAAAATTATACCATAATAATCTAAAGATTTGCTAAACTCATAACCATATAAGGATAGGGGTGGGAGCACCTACCGGAAGAGATTAATCGAAGAGAATTGAGAGAAATTGCATCTTTCTCTCTAGGGAAAAATCCTTGGGCGGCTAGGGTTCTTAAACTTCTTTTGAGATGTCCATAATGTGCCAAATATATTGCAAGAGGTGAAAGATATCACTAACATATTTTATTTTCTTTATTTTATTTCTATTTTTCGTTTTTCTCTTTTCATTTTTCGTTTTAACCTTTTGTAACTATTTAACTTACACTACGGTTAGAATTTGACCTCAAGGATAGAAATAACACTTATAGATAATTGTGTTAGCTTTCTAACGCCACAAAAATCGCGTCAATCGGACATCTACAACTCAAGATATTTTCAAAATACTGAACATGGGTCATACTTTGACAGCATAATGATAAAATTATGTTAAAGGTTTTCCATAGATATATTCTAACTAACTGTGTGATATAGAAAACAATGAGATAAGGATAATATCTAGATTAAATCTAATCATATATTTTATAACTACTTGGATAATTCAAATTCAAACTATCCTAACATATCTTTTAATTATCTTTTGGTATCACGGATATATCTGTATATATATATTGAAATAAAAAGCCAATGAGATTTTCAAAATAAATAACATATATCGTGGTGTATTCACATTATGTTCTTGTTTATATTTTATAATAATAATAATAATAATAATCATAACAATAATGATGACAACAATAACAACAATAATAATTATAATTTATGTATCGAAATAGTGTAATGAGAAGTTACCTGGGGTTATGTGATGATGTGCGCAGGTGCTGAATTCCCTTTCTAGGAGATAACCCTCGTAACCTTCATGGTGGGGGTACCTGCAAAGACTCCACTGGGGGTATCAGTGTTTGTCTCAAGCGATTTTGAATAAGGGTTTAAGTGATCATACCCGAGGAGTTGTGAGATACCCTTAAGTAGGTGATCTTCTTACTGTTAATGCCCTCACATCTTGGGGACGTGGTTAGTGGAGCTTTGCATGATTGTTAGTGGGAGATCATGGGGCACGTGACCCCAGGATGGTTGAAGACGTGTTTGGCCCACGTTTGCCAGAGGTCGGATCGTATCGGATTGTAAGTATCAACTTCCGGCCTCATGGCTGGATGCCTTGAGTATCTTCCCGTCTTCCGGCTTGTACTTTTTGGAGCTGGACGAGTTGCACCAAATAGTTTTGGGTTTAATCTCGAAACTTGGGCCATATCATGGGCCCGACTATTACTCCGTAGCAATTTACATGATGAACAAATTTTGCATTCAATTCCAATAATTAATAACTTCCTAAAAATATCTAATAATTGTCTATAATATGTAACAATTCATATTCATAATACATTTTAAATGCAAATAATTTCTAATATCTTCAAATAAATATCATTATTATGAAAGTTATATCTGTGAAATATTCCATACACACACACACACACTAATAGTCAAATCCTTATAGACTAACTACAATATCTGATAAAAGGAATAAACTAATATCATAACTGAAACTTTATATTATATTATAAATATACATGCATATTTATTCTCAAATCTTAATTGATATTTACTCCATAAATATAAATGGTAGATATCTAAATAAATCTTAATGTGACCTTAGTTATTATACTAAAATCAATTTCTAAAGAGCATATATGAAAAGGGAAATATAGTATATTTCTTCTCTTGTAATTCCAACAAAATATACAATATATAATACTGATACAATTATAAATATAAACGATAAACGATAATTATAAGCAATATTGAATCTAATAGATTTGATAAGATAATATTTTCGAAGTTTAAAAATCAAATACCATAATGCAAACTGAATATCATATTATATAGAAAGATTAAATATCAAATTCAAATAAAAACTAGACATTGATATGGAAAAAGATGGATACACAACATTATTATTTTCTCCTTTTGGGATTGATATTTTTCTTTTAAAAAATTAGATATTACATGGTTTGTTATTTCACATAAATTTAATATAGCAATTTTTATATATTCATTATTTGATTTATTTATTTTATATATAACTTTTTTTTTTATTTTTTTAAGTATTTAAATATCTTTAAAGTTTTATCCAACCATTCCTATATTTAGGCATATCCTTTCTAAAAGCATCCAATTTGAGAAAATTACACTATCTAACTTGGACAAGAAAATTTTCCTAGACGTAGCTTGTTTCTTTAAAGGAGAAAGATGGGAATATGTTAAAAGGATACTATATGCCTGTGATTTCTATCCTGTTATTCGAGTATTTGTCACCAAATGTCTCATAACCGTTGATAAAAATGGCTGCTTGGATATGCATGATCTTATACAGGACATGGGCAGAGAGATTGTCAGGAAGGAGTCGCCATCAAACCCTGGTGACCGCAGCAGATTATGGTCTCACAAAGAAGTTCTTCAAGTACTCAAGGAAAACTCAGTAAGAGTCATGTCCTTTTACATTTATTTTAAAGAAATTTACCTATATACGTTTTCATACCATGGAAAATGAAATTACTGTTAAATCTCTGTACTTTATTTTATAGGGAAGTAGTACAATTGAAGGAATAATGATTCATCCCCCTAGACTTGAAGAAGTAGATTGTGGGATCGATGCTGCCTTTGAGAAAATGAAGAACCTTAGAATTCTAATTGTTGGAAACACAATATTTGCAGCAGGACCAAATCATCTGCCAAATAGTTTACGACTACTTGATTGGAAGGGCTACCCATCAAAGTCTTTACCGCCAGATTTTTATCCCCGCAAAATTGTTGATTTCAAGTTACCTTATAGTTCTCTGATTTTGATCTTGCCATTTCAGGTACACATAATCTCTCTCTCTCTCGTAATCATTATATAGGTAACAGAATTATTCATTGTAACTAATTTGAAATTTGAAATTTCACATTATTGAAGATTCTCTAACCATTTTAAATTATATTGTTCTGATTTGTAGGTATTTGATGATTTAACTTTCATCAACTTTTCTCAGTGTCAATTCCTAACTCAAATTCCTGATATGTCTGGAGCTAAAAATTTAAGAGTATTGACACTTGATAGATGCCATAAACTAGTAAAGATTGATAAATCTGTTGGATTTATGCCTAACCTTGTGTATTTGAGTGCTTCAGAGTGCAGTGTGCTCAAAAGTTTTGATCCAAAAATGTATTTGCCATCTCTCGAAGTGCTTTCTTTTAACTTCTGCGGTAAACTTGAATATTCCCCACATGTAGTGCAAAAAATGGATAAGCCATTGAAGGTGCACTTGATAAATACGGCTATTAAGGACTTTCCAAAATCCATTGGAAATCTTACTGGACTTGAGTATATAGACATGTCAAATTGCAAAGGTCTTAAAGATCTATCCAGTGGCTTCTTATTGTTGCCAAAACTTGTCACGTTAATAATTGATGGATGCTCTCAACTTGGAGAATCATTTATAAGGTTCAAAGAGAGCCATGCAGTTGCCAATGGTTGCCCAAATTTAAAGACACTGCATTTCAGTGAGGCTAATCTATCTTGTGAAGAACTTTCTGTGATTTTTGAAAATTTTCCAAAATTGGAAGATTTGAAAGTATCGCACAACGGGTTTGTATCCCTCCCGGAATGTATCAAAGGATCTTTGCACTTGAAAACCATTGATGTGAGCTTTTGCAGGAATCTTAAGGATATTCCAAAACTTCCATTAAATATTCAGAAAGTGGATCCAAGAAATTGTCTATCCTTAACATCAGAGGCATCAAGCATGCTATGGTCTAAGGTATGACTACATTCTCCAATATTTACAAAATGTTCTTATTTTATTATTTGGTAGAATAATGTCAAAAAATTTAACTAATCACATGAATGTGCTTATGCAATATATAAAAATGATAAAAGACTAAAGCCACCAATGAGGAATCATTGCATGAACGTAAATGGTCTAAGGTTTTCTTGTAATATATATTGGTTAAATTATTTTGTTGGTTGCTGTAGTTTTATACCTTACTGAATTTTCGTCACTTAAGTTTTTGAAATATTTTAAGCATCAATTTAGTATGGAGTCCAGCCATATGAAAATAATACAATTGAAGAAACAGACTTAAATGGAAAAGCATTAATGCCTGTTACAGATACTAAAGAAACAACAATGTTATCAAATTTGTAACTCAGGCATGTAGTAAAAGATATCACAAGTGGGAAACTATCGTGTTTGTTTAAGCAAGAATAATTTGCAGAGCGAAAAGGGAGGCAAGCACTATGAATGATGCACAGGAGAAAATGGTCGTTGACTGTGAGTGAAAAATAGTGTGTATAATAAATCTTAAAAGAGTGTAAGCCGTGGGTGGATGCACCGGCTAAATGCAGAAAGAAATTGGCTTTTAAGCTAAACTCAGTCTTTTATATTCACAAAGGTAAACTAGAGCCTAAAAAGAGTCTTTGATATTGATAGGTAATGTGTCATGTTGAGGCTAACGTTATGCTTATGCAAAATACGCTTTACCAATTTAAGACAATGTCTAGTCTAGTCTATTTTCACTCCTAATTGATGCATTGGATTTCTTAAATTTTATCAATCAAAATTTCTCAAAGGATGAATTATGTTTAATATTTAGGATAAACTGATTTTTTTGTCTAATAATAGCAACAAAAGAAATGAAAACATGCCACATGCATTATTACCATGCTTTATCATGAATTTAGAAATGTTTTTATTCTGATGCTCTTGTTAAGGTGTCACATTTTCTTTTAAGGTAATTTACATAATAGAGAATGCCTTTGGAATTATTAAAGTACCTAAATAAATAATATATTGTTAGGTCTTGTAATATTTGAGGTTAAGGCTCTATTAATCTCTATAGGAATACACATGTTACCTATAGGGGCTGCTAATGTATGTGGGCAAAGGGTAAGGGGTTTTGTAACAAACTGCCACCTAGGCAGAGAGAGAATATTTTAATTGGTTATGGGAGAGTCTATATAGGCAAGGGGAGGGATATTGAAGGGGGATCTGAGAATTGGAATTGGGATTTGGGAGAGTAGTTGGGTCTCTCTAATATCTAGCAACCTTTATTTTTTTCATTTTGTGAGTAATACATATACAAACACAGTTACAGATTACACACTATGTCTCCATTTTTCTTATCTGATACTATGATCATATCAAATGGTATCAAAGCTCCTGATTTTGGGAGCCCTGTGCCAGAAACCCTGCCAGTCGTTGCTACCTTGGAGTTAGAGATGAAGATGAAGCAGATGATGAAGATGGAGCAAAATCTAAAGAAAATTAAAAATCTAGTTAGAAGCCGATACCAACGGCGTTGTCAACTCTCTGTTTGGGAGGGTGATGAAGATTGGTGGTGGAGGAGAAGACGGAGATCCTTTATGATTGTTTGGCCTCATAATGTTCCCGTGTTCTTTGAAAGCATGTAGCATGAAAAGGAGGAAAAGGGATATAGTGAAGATGCACATGAATCTGAGGAATAAATGGGGTTGGAGGTAGCAGACGAAGAGGAACAACTGAAGAATGTCACACCAGTGACAGATTTTCACAGTGATGACAATTGAAAAGAGCAAAGGGATGATCGAATTAGTGATTGAAGCTCTGGAAGAGACACTAGCTTCGAAGAACGAGACTTGAGCTGGAGAGAATGAGCGATGGAGTCCCGCATGCAAGCAGCTGAAGGGAGACGATCTCAAAGTCACCGAAGAGATCTATAATCCAGAACAATCACCCAAACTCGCGTTGCCAAAACCGTTGGAACCACCAAATCTGGAGACGATGGAGTCCGACAAGGAAGCTACAGGAGTTTCGAGGATGGCAGTCAAGCTTCCATCACTAGAAAGGCGAGACCTCGACCCCAAGCCAAGCATAATGGTGGAAGCATGACTAGAGACAACGGCCAGGTGAACTGCCATAGGCCGCGATGTAAGTGGGAAGAAGAAGGGAGAGGAGCACGCAATAGTGGAGGAGTTTCGGTTTTGAGATTGAGTGGTGACCGGCGGCAAGCCACCGGTGAAGGTAAACCAATCAGTGATAAGGAAGCAAGAGACGACAACACCATGTCCTTTTAGTGGAAGCTTCCTGAATGAGCTAGAAATAGAAGTAAAGGCAAGAGAGTTTACTGATTTGTATTTTGATTTAATGGGCCAGGCCTAAACTGTCGAAGAAAAGAAGGAGTTCTTTAAGTGGTTGGTGGTCCATATGAACAATGATGCTCAACAGATGAAAGCTGACAAGGAAAACGTGGATGAGATTAAAAGGTTAATTCATTTACTTGACAAAATGGGCCAAGCCCGAATATGTGAGGTTCAAGCTCAAATTGGCCCATCTCTTGCAAAGTTAGGCCCAATGTGTTTAGATATAGTTATTGTCCTTGATAAGGGGAGTCTGTTCAACAAAGTTGGGATAGACATGGGACCAAGGCTTTTTCTAAAAAATGGAGTTTCTGACCATTGGTCCAAGAGGATAGCTCACGACCCAACTAGATGGGCATCTGAAGAGGGAGACAAATCCAGCTTGTGGGAGCATATGCTGGTGCTCTATACTGTCTGGCGAAATGATCTTTAACAGGACATCCTTGTAAGGGAAATTTGTGGGGATGAAGACTTTTATTCTAAGATGACAGAGGTAGCCAAACATCTTCATTGGGAGGAACTCTTAGTTATTGATGAAATTGGAAATGGTCTTGAATCAGCTACATTAGTGGAATACAGGGGCATTACTGGAGGTGTTAACAAATATTATCAATTGAGGGCCCAACTAGCAAAGACTTCAAGATTTCAAGAGACAACCCCGCAGTGTTATGGCTTGAATAGTGATGTGGATATTATGTTATTAATGGCTGAATCCATCTTATATGATTCTACTCAAGAGGTTTAGGGTTTCCCTCCATCATTTACTAGGGAAGCAGCCTTTGAAATTTCAATCAATGTACCTGATTTTCCTGCCTTAAAAATATATTTTGTTGAGGGATCTAAATGTTGAGTGAATGACTTTGGGAGCTTTTTCATGGAAGAAGAATCAAGCTAGGGGCAACCAAGGGCATATTATGTCAATATGTTGTCTCTTTTTCTAGTGAGGTTGAATGATGAAGTTGAAACAAAATTTATGAAGAGTTTTCTACAAGTGGCAGTCATTGAAACACCTATGCCCCTTTTGTCCCAGTCTATAACTGTTATTGCTACTCAACTAAGGAACAATTTCATGTTTATGTGGGATGCAAAAGGAATTGTGAGCCTCGTAGTTATGGCTGCAGATGGATGCACTACTCAAGGGTTAAGTGGCAGTGATGGTGACCGGAAAATTCCTATATATGATTCTTGGGATCTAGGAGGACTTTCCTTCTCTGCAAGCGTGCAGTCCTTCATCTACTTCAAGATTTGGGACCCGAGTGGATGACCATTAATTTGGGCAACAGTAATGTGTTCCTTTAGCTTAATCACCTTGAGGACAAGGTCCACAAGGTGATTTAATTTTTTTATGGGGGAGTATTGTTAGGTCTCGTAATATTTGAGGTTAAGACGCTATTAATCTCTATAGGGATACACATGTTACCTAAAGGGGCCGCTAATGTATGTGGGCAAAAGGTAAGGGGTTTTGTAACTAATTATGGGCAATGGGTAAGGGGTTTTGTAACTAATTGCCACATAGGCAGAGGAGAATATTCTAATTGGTTAGGGGAGGGCATATATAGGCAAGGGCAGGGATACTGAGAGGGGGGGATCTGAGAATTGGAATTGGGATTTGGGAGAGTAGCTAGGTCTCTCTAATACCTAGCAACCTTTATTTCTTTCATTTTGTGAGTAATACATATACAAACACAGTTACAGATTACACATTATGTCTCCATTTTTATTATCTGATACTATGATCATATCATATACACGATAGAGTGAATGTCTCTAGAAATGTAACCTAAACAACCAATGTACTGAAAAGCATCAATCTGCCTAAAGTTTTTGTGATCATAATAATGATTTTTAAAGCATAATATGTTAACTTGAACATTTTAAAATCTGTATTTTGTTGACAAAGAAAGACAAAAAGTAGCATGCTGAAACATGTATACATTTGTCATGAATTTTGGATTCGGCTAAGTTTATTATAATAAACTAAGCTAAGAACACAAACTCATTCTTTGATCCCAAGAACAGTAGGCGATTGCACAAAAAAAGGGGAATCTACTCCTTGATTATGGGTTCTCCAACTACTTTAGAGAACAAATTTTGGACAAAGGCAAGTGTGGAATGATAATGGATTTCATTGATGAACAAGAACAATTACAACACTTCACGTCAAAACATCACAACAAAATTTAAAGGAGAAAATTACAGCTAAACTAAATTAAAACTAGGAAAAAATGAAGAAAAATGAAAGATAAAATGTAAAGTTGTTTTGATGATATGGGGATCTTTTTTTTTCACTCTCTTAAGATCTTTTATAATCATGAAAACAGTTTTCCAATTTCAGCACATGTTAACCTAGAATAAAATTGCTCCCAAGTGCTTGGTAACCACTTCATGGCTAATTGGTAATGTTCTACAGCTAATTGGCAATGTTTCACGGCTAATTGGCACGAAACGTGGCCACTAAAATAGGCATGATTTTACATGCAATAATTGCCCTCTTCTCTAATTGACACATAAGCTTCCCAAAATTGCAATAACTACCTCATTCTCACAGCTATTACAAAACAAGCTTATATGTTACTTTGAGTACCATAAAATTGCACCTATTTTAATTTTTAAACCTCCAATTGCACTCCATGTGGCCACCAAAGTTGGTTACAGAATGAAGTTGAATGCAAACTTCCATTCCACTACCTAGCCTAATTACCACACACAATTGTGGGCCCCAATTACTCTTTTTTTTTTTGGCGATAACAGCATCTAATTCTAATCCATTTATGGGAGTGTTTAACTATTATTTCTTAACTAATGCGAACAATTCAAAGAGGATGGTCTAATACTTAAGGAGGTGTATTTTCTGCTTTGATTTCTTAGGCGCTAACTTTGTTGCAGCACTAAAAATAAAACCTTAAGGGTGTGTTTGGTACATGCGTAAAAATGGGGTAAAAATTACTTGAATAAATTTTATGTATAAAATAACATATGAAGCTCATTTATGCAATTTTTACTCTCATTTTCACCCTCTAACCAAACATATCCTAAGTCTTATTTCCTTTATGTTTCATCGAATGCATTTGATCTTGACAATTCAGATACCAACATATGGTTTTTCTATTCGTATTTGTATGGTTTGGAGGACAATTTTCAAAGCAAGCGGATAAATTCTATGCAATTTAGGAAAATAACTTCGCTTGCAGATTTTTAGTATCCATGAGAGTATAGTCTTTCTTTCGAGAACTTAAATGGAAATTGTAGAATTCAATGTATCAAAATAAAATGGTGGTAAATGTATTAAAATTTATTTGGGTAAAACCTTTGAGTTTAATTTTGATGCACTGACAGTGTAAAAATACTTTACACCATCTTCCAATTAAAATATTTTGTTTGGATAACTTTTCAAGTAATGAATGTAAAAGTCAACTATCATTTCTTATGTATTAATATATCATTGGATGATTATGTAAAAAAAATTTTTACTGCCAGTGGAGTGGATGACAATTAAATCGAAAACATTTTTAAGTGTAACAGTAATATACCTCTACAACTCTACGAGGGTAAACATAAGTCACTATGAAGGTGATGGTTCCTTTCTTACTGATTAATGTGCACTTGACTTGGAGTTTTTCAGTATAGGTTACCGATTTACTGTCTTTTGTTGTAACAGGTTTCAGATGAGATCCAAAGAATACAAGTTGTGATGCCTAAAATGGAAATTTCAGAATGGTTTGACTACGTTTGCACTGAAGAGATCCCGCTTTTTTGGGCTCGCAGGAAGTTTCCTATTGTTGCTTTAGCATTAGTGTTCAGGGAAGTCAAAGAGACGAACACATTTTCTAATATTCTTTCAAAACTTTTGCCTAGAATTGTGCCCTACCTCACTGTTAGTCTCCACTTGTTTCTTGACAGCCAAGAAATTTGTGTTAGAGATTACCTTTATTTCACTGTTAGTCTCCACACTGTTAGTCTCCACTGTTATTTTGTGATTTACGAGTTTTGTTCAATGATGAAGAATGGCAGGGTCTAGATGCAAGTCTTGGAGAAGAATGGAAGGTTGTTCAGGTTCAATATGATTCAGACATGATTCTGAGTCAATGGGGAGTTTATGTGTATAAGAAAGAAACAAACTGGGATGATATCCGATTCTGGCATCCTAACTCCTCAAGGGATTATATGCCACCATCAAGTTTGGTTCCAAGAGGATCTCCAGAGCAAAGAACAAGAAATGTGATAAAAAGTATTGATCCAAGAGATATATGTAATGAGTTTTTGCCGCTATTGGAATCAGAAGACAGGTATGTAAAGTCTGTACATGTATTCTTGAGGTCTTGGAGGAATGCTAAGGCTGAAATTAAAATGGATGCTTCTGCTTCTGACTATGGTGCAAGTTTGGAGCAAGAACATGAAGAGTCTATTGATGATGTGGTACGGGTTTCAGAGATGATAAAGGAGAATGTGCCTGAACATCTTCCTGATTTGTACCCTGAAGATATAGATAGTACAGGCCGATTTGTGGAAAGATTATTAAGGGCACGAGTAGAATTGATGAAGGAAAAAGGCCTTGAGAGGGTGGACTTTGGTATCCCTATTATTCTAGACGATTGGAACCCTACTCCAAGCCGTCACTTGTGGGGGAGCTTGGAGATAAAAGTCAGTGATCCGTTTTTCAAACCAGTGTTGAGGAAGCTAAACCAACTTTCATGGGCATGTTGGACCAGCAATGAAGCCTCAAGATATGTCAATGGAGAAATCATGAAGCCGGTACCCATTGTTCTGTTGAAATGCCTGCGTCGGTGGACACGCGAAGCTTTACTGTCTAGCTGTGAGGAATCCTCAGAGGAAGGACACCATGATCCCCAGTTGCAAGCATTATTGAGGAGGATAGAGGAAGACGCCATGAGATGGAATAAGTCCCAGGGGAAGTTGAAGGCATCTATTGTTCATACAGATGACCCGCTTTCTACAAATCATCTGTTGGAATTCTTAATCTACAGAAGACTTTTTGTATGGGGGAATTGGGGAAAATTCAGATCTGAGTTCAGGGTAACACCTTACGGGAAGTTGAAAGTGGAGGATGATCCTTGGCGCCATGGGAAACTGTGTTGGATGGGTTTGGCCTTGATTTTTTGTCATAATCTTGTGGTTGTTTGGTCTTATCGGAGTTTTAGGACTTGTTTTCTATAGGATACCATTAGTAAGAAAGTTATTCGTATGGGGTGGGTGGCTTGTCAAGAAAATTCTTGAGCATTGTAAATACTCGTATAGGAGAATTGGTAAAATTATGAGAATAAAGGAGAAGGAATTGTAGCAAAACAATAGTAGAAGGTTGGTAGCTCTGTCCATTTAAGTTATATTAATAGATGGTGTACAGCTTTATCCATAAAGACTTGCATCTTTGTCTACTAGTTGCATTGGCGGAAGGTTTGTGCTTAGTCTCCTCCAGGTTTGTTCGTAATCCTTTCAAACCATTGCATTTATCAATATATTTCATGCTTTGTATGATTGTTTATGATTCATAGATAGATAGTTTTATGTCCATAACTGGAATCAATTGGATTATGGTATTAAGCTAGTATTTTTGTAAGTTTCAGAGTCGTGATTGAGATTTGAGGCATGGAAGTTACAAAAATAGAAAACTTTTAGGAACACTCGATGCTGTGATGCCAAAACGAGGCCTAGATGCCCCCTAGCTAGAATCACGATTCATAACTTTTGGTGCAAAGCTAGAACCTAAGCACACACTAAACTGTGTCTTGAAATTGAGCGCCTAAATACTATGGGACAACATCACGCATTGGCAACAATTCCAATTTCCTTTTTCTTTATTTATTTATTTTTTTTCCCTTTCTCTTTGTTTCTAAAAGCTCTGATGGTCGTTGATGCTGTGCTCCTTCCACATCGGTGTGATCTCCATGGCTTTCTCTTGCTCTTAGCAATGATGCAACTTTGAGAGGTTCTTCTTGATCAAAAGTTTACCCCCAAGCAAAAGTTATAGCTATTAACAATGGTGCAACTACTTTTCCTTGAAGTTTTTCAAAATCACATCAAGCTTAGGGGGTTGCACCCATACATCGGTCATGGGCCGGAATGTTAAGCCTATCAAATCTCAAGGGGTGGCACTAGCCAAATAAAGGCAACAATTTCCCTAAGCATCAGTCAGGGAATTCGAACCTCGCTCCAGTACCACATGTTGGATTGAGCGCTTACTAGTAAGTCAAAAACTATAAGTGTTAGCATGCGTTCAACATTATTTGCACATCAAGCTTGAAGGGCTACAACTATTCCAGGCGCTATCGGCCGGCATGTTAAATATATCAAATCATAAGGGTAATGCCAACCAAATAAAGCCAATAGTTTCGAAGTCATAATCATGCATGTATGTATATTCACTGCAGCGTGCAGTTCTTCGGCCGTTATAGTTCATGGATATGCAATTTGGCTAGTCACATGATACAATGCATGCATACTACTGCAAGAGTAATCCATGAGCTCTAATCAAATGAAACTGATAATTCTCTAATAAAGTGTTGTTCTGATTAAATTTGAATATGGTGTGCCGAATACTACGTTCTTTCACAAAGATTTTTATCACTATAAGTTATGAGTTTTGATACATCATACATGTTACAAACATTTTGAATCACAACAAGAAGCCTTAAGAAAACTCTCTCTTTGAAAAGGGTAAGTTGCAAAACAAAATGGTATTAAGTTTCTGAAAGAAAGCTTTTTTAAGTATTTGGCCTCGAAGAAAGATTCTTTCAAAATATTCTCTAAAATGTTTTCTCAAAATTTGGTTTGTCAAAATAAAAAATGGGGAGATTGTTAACTCTAAAACCCTTGAGAAAGCTATTATAACTTAAGTTTTGAATCATAACAAAGAAAATTTTATTAAAATGTTTTGAAAAAATGACTAATGATTTGTTTGAGTTTCTGTAATACTTAATAGGTCAACTCTCATATATATATATATATATATATATAGTCCAATTCATGATACATTTTTCACATAATCATGATTTAATATGATTAAAATCTCATTTAAAGAGATTCATTTCTTAAAAGTGTGAAAAATTATTCAGAAAATAAATTAGAGTATATAGGAAACTTAGGAAAGCAAGCTAAAGTATCAAAAAGTGAGTTTGGGCCTTCATGAAGTAGTTCATGACTTTAGAAAATGACATGGCTATCAGAAAAAGTGATTTTTCATGATCATATCAAGCACATAATTATCAATATAAGTTGAAATCATCCTTGAAGAGTATCAACACTATCTGAAGATCATCATTGATCTTAGAAGGAAGTTCAGATAGAGCATACAAGGCTCAAAAAGTGTAGAACTATTTTAGAAAGCACTACATACATAAAAAACTATGCTTGGTTATTTGAATTTCAAATAAAATCAAAATCTCAGAAAGTGATGATAGTGACATATCAACTTTATGCTTGGATATTCACCATATTCTAGAAGGTCTTCACATAAAGAAAGTTAAGAAACCATGTTTAGAATAAAGATTTAGTTTCTAAATTATTGTTCAGAAATATTTGTCAATGGATTCTGTACAACAAAGCCAATATTGACACAGCTCAGCCTATGCTTCTAGAAGACAAATCCTAGCCCACACAGAGATTGATCACCATGTGTCAAGAGGAGAAAAGATCAAGGGGGCAACGATCCAATTCAAATCCAAGTACAAATTGAGGAAGCCTTCAAACTTGAAGGAACTTTTGCACTCTCAATGTTTCAGCTATACATATACTCTCTAAAGTTCATTCTTACTTTGAATTCAATTTCTGAAAAAGAAAATCTTCTTTCTTGTATATCTTAGCAAACATTCTTCTTAGAAAGATTAGAAAGAAGTCTCTCAAGTTGTTTCCTTAATCATTTCATTATCTTAGGAAATTTGAGTGTTTTCTTGGATAGTTAAACACCTAAACCTTGTATCTTTGTATCTTGATCCATTAATAATTAGAGTGAGATTAGCTTGGAGAGACTAGAATAAAACTATTTTTGAGTGAGGGTTGATTATACAAATTGCTCAATAGAGCTTGAGAAGGCTATTAAAAAGAAGTGAGATAACCTGAGTTGCATCATTGTGTTACATTTCTCTTTGCAATTCAATTTTTACAAATTCTAATTTGATTAAACTCAGCTTTAGTTGCCTTGTAGCTATTCTAGTAGTGCGCTTCACCTTGTAGTGAAGTTTATATTAAGATCATCATAGAATAGAGTGCTCCAGTTGTATACAGGTAGACTCCTCGCACGTCATTTATCATGCATGGTTATTTTTAAGTTATGTTATTTTATCATAATGATATTTTACGTAATCTTTTTGAGTATTTTGCAGGCAAGATACTTAGACATCATTGATCATGCATGGATATTTTAAAGTTATGTTTTTTTTATCATAATGATATTTTAGGTAATCTCTTCCGTGAACATAATTTAAGATTGTTTATTTGAGTTATGGATATTGGAATAATTTGGAAGAACTAAATATTTTATTGGAATAATTTGGAAGAATTAAATATTTTATGTACTTTATGAATAAAATTTTCAAGAAGTTTTGAAGAATTTATTTATTTAATTATCTATTTACTTGTATAATTTATTATGAGTGTTCAATTAATAATTTACTATGCATGATTACATGAAATTAATTCTAAAAGTCTTCCCTAATGGATAATATCCCTTATTTGCCAGTTATTTTTTTGGGTCATGACAATGGTATTAGATCATTACGGGTTTGTTTAGTTTGAGTTTTCAGTTTTCAGTTTTCCAAATTTTGTGAAAAAAATATTGAAAATTATGAAAATTACAAATTCTAGTTTTTAGTTTTTATTTTCAATTTTCAGTATTTCCTTCATAAAATTTTGAAAACTAAAAAGCTGAAAATGAAAAGTGAAAACTAAAAACTGAAACCAAACTGACCATTGATTTCCCTGCATTATATTGGAGCAAGTATCCACAAATAGTATAGTGTTTATGTAAATGGATGGGTGCCCATTTGTATTAATGGAGTGTTATTTGAGGCCTTTAGGAGAATCAATCATGTCTAGGTTCATTAGAGAGTCAATGTCTTTTTTGACATTCTGGTCAAGATTCCAAGTTCTTATTCTCACGCAAAACTATGTCATCAACTATGTACTATGAACTTTGTATTCGTAAGATGCGTAAGGTTAATTTTGGTGACCAAATTTTCTTTAAAGGGGGTAGAATTTAATATCCTCAAAATAGATATGTTTAGGAAGGTCAAGTCTAAGCTATGGAAGTATTGGATAAAGCTTGAAAGAGATTCAAATGCCTTAAGGAAAAAAAAAAAAAAAAAGAGAAAATTTTAATTAAAAAAGGGAATAAAATTAAATGCTTTTTTGAATTAGAATAAAATAATAACTCATTTAAAATTTAAATTTAAATTAAAAAAATGTATGGTTAACTTAAGCAAATAATATATCCCAAAATGAGAAAACAAATTATAAATTTGTAGTAAGTTTTGTACATGAATATTTTTATATGCTGATATTCAGTTATTATTTGAATTTCGTATTTAATCTTTTTATAAAATCTAATATTCAGTTTGTTATACCATGTTTGATTTTTAAATTTTCAAGATATTATCTTATCAAAATCTATTAAATTCAATATTGTTTATAATAATTGATATTGTTTTATTTTTAAACTTTAAAAATATTATCTTATCAAATCTATTAGATCTAATATATTTATGAGTATCATTGATATTCATATTTGTATCAATATTATGGATTATATATTTTTGTTGGAATTAGCAAAGATAAAATGTACTATATTTCTCTTTTTTACATATATTCTTTAGAAATTGATTTTAGAATTATTACTAAGATTATCTTAAGATTTATTTAGATATCTATCTATATTTATGGTGTAAATATCAATTAGAATTTGAGAATATATATAGTATCAATTTGAGATTGGTTCCGTCATTTTATTAAAGATTGTAATTATTCTATAAAGATTTGATTATCAGTGTGTATATATATAATAATATTCGCATATTATTTTCGTAATAATTATGTTAGCATAAAGTATTATTTCATATTGATAATCCATATAAGTTTTAAGAAGTTATAAAAATGTAAAATACTTTCAATAATAAAAATGCATAGAATTGAATGACTATTTTAGAAAAAAAAAATGTTTATGTATACACATATCAGTTTCATAAAAATTCGAATACATATAAATCGATACTTGTTGATTATAAAATAACAGTGAAGATTTTCAAAATGATTGATAATTAAGAAAAATTGTGAACGTTATGATTCGAAAAATATTTTCCGAGTGTCACTGAATTGTAATAATATTTATTTAAAAATATTATACATTATTTATATTTAATATGTATTACGAAAATGATTTGTTAGATTTTTTTTATATAGAATTATTAGATATTATTTAAGAAGTTATTAATGGACAAAATGAAGTATAAAATTTGTTGGTCATGTAATTTTATTATTGTTATTATTATTTCAAAACTAATACTATAAATAATGCCGAAGAATTGGTGGTCTGTTTAGTTTTTTTAACATTTCCAAAAGTAATGTGTTTTAATTAGCTCGTAGCTTTTTTCTTCAAAAATTGTTCAAACCATTTGTACATAGATAAAGCCTAAAATCAATTTATTTTAATTTTTAAACCTTTTAATTTGCTGAAACACAACCAGCTTCCATGTTATACGTGTGCACATTGGACGTCAATCACTTTTGATTTAGGGTTATGTTTTTATAACCCTAGTATGTGTATTTAATAGATTATAATACTCCTAAGCATTCTCTTAATAAACCTAGCCATCCAAGTATTTTTTTTCTCCTAGAGAGAAAAATGTGATTTCTCTCAATCCTATTCGATTAATCTCTTCTTGTCAGTGGTCTCATCCCTATCGTCATATTGGCTATGAGTTTAATGAAGACCAATACATGGTTTCTCTTTTATTCCATTCTAAATCATTCCTAATCCTTATTCTATATTTCCATGGCACTTGATAATGTCATTTTAGTTTCCCAAGATTATGTACGTATTGGCCAGTCACACTCGATAATAAACGATGAGTGGATTTAAGTTAAAGGAAATATTTTTTGTCATTATAAATATGTTCCTAGCATCATACACACTTTTCTTGAAATATTGAAATTGATTTTTGCCATTACATACTTTTTATGATTTATGTCAATTTTAGGAAAATATTATTTTTATAGTTATCAAGAAAATTTTATTTTAGAAAACCATGAAACCATTATCGATATCCTTGCTTGTATGCCATTAAATAAATGTTTTATCTTTCCAGGAAAATATCTTTTAAAAAATATTGAGTTGAACTTGATATACTACAATTGTCAGCATTGTTTAATGAATTTGATGAAATAATCATGTTTTCATAATTATGAATTTTCTTATCATAATTTTAGAATCCCAATTATGTGTTATTGAAAGAGTTGAACTAAATGTGATTCATAATAATGACCTGATACATACTCTATAGGTTTCTAAAATCACTATATCTATAAGTTGGTGATTCTTTTAGCATAATTTTAGAACCCTAGTTATGCTTGACAGTTAAATTGTTATAATTATATGAATTCAGAACATTAAGATTTATTTAGTTTAATTGCAAGTCAATTTTGATAGTAATTAGTCAGAAATAAAATCAATTAATGGCTGTTAGGATCGTTAGCATTGGTACCAAGTTATTCACTAGAAGACTAGTTCACCCTCAAACAAAGGGATCTCATTAGGTGCCTTTCATATTTTAGTTAGCAGGACCTTGTTAGGTGCCTTTTGTTGCCCCATTGGGAAATGGCCACCAATGTAGGTGCAACTGCCCAAACATGACAGCATATAGAATTCTATTCAGTTAATTGTTCAGTTATTTCAGTTTAGATTATTGTTTCTTCACTAATTGCTTATTATGAAATTGTAAATGTATTTCCTACTATAGCTCCATATATAAATATTAAAAATGTTTTATGTTAGTTGCATGTATATTATATGTACTTTGTTATTGTCCCATATAGGTTGTGAGTGAAGTGGAGTGGAATTTTGCTTACTAAGTTTTGATGAACTCACTAATAAGTATGCATGGTTAACATATTTACTCCCATTATTAGTTTCCTAACTCTCTTTTAACCTTAATTGGGTGCATTTATATCATAATTGAGTTTGGGGTTTAATTTGAGCATTAATGAGAATTTTCTACATAATTGTACTTCTGGCAATGTTCTTTATTTTGAGCATAACTGGAGTGGTAAACATCTAAAATTGTGCTCTTTATCTTGTAGTAAAGCTAAGAAGATTATCTACAAATTTTATGAAGAGCACGAAAGCCAGTTCGAAAGTCTTGTTGATCATAATAAGCCTGAAAGTCAGAATTGAATTGCTGAATTTCTAAATTGGGCATGCTTCAGTAATCAGGGCATATATCACTCATCCCAAATCCAAATGACACAAATAAGGTATCCATTTTTAAGAGAAGAAAAAGATATACAACTTTCATAAAGACACCAAGAGCTAATTCAAAGATTTTAGGGGTCAAATAGGTCCTGGAAGTGAACTGATGGACAAATTTTGCAGAACTGTGCTATCCAAAAGTGTCGCTATAGCAAGTTCCTCGCCATGGCGAAGGGCACAATGGATATGGCAAGTGTACCAATCAGAAAATGATGTAGAATATGTTTTGATGTGTTTTTACCTAACTTTTGGATTATAAATGCAGCCTTAGCCTCCTAAACACAGAAACCAGGACCCATAGCTCAATTTTATATTAGGTTAGGCTTAGTTTTAGGATTTTCCTCCTTAGTTTTAGGATTTTCCTCTCTTTCTCTCCTCCTTTTTTCTCACATCTTCTCCTTCATCATTTTCCTCTTCACTAATTCTCTTCTTCACTTGTTTTCGCATTAAGATTATTTTTCTCTTGTAACTTCCATTAATGGAGGAGTTAGTTTTTAATCTAGCTTGGGGAACCTTGGATATTGTAGTTGATCTTAAGACTTTGTTCTCCAATTCGGTAATGCAATTTATGATTCTTGCTATTTTCTCTCTTCCTAGTTATGACTATGCATTGTAATGGTATTGAGATGTGTATTTATGATTGGGTTGGGTTATATATGTGTTGATTGGTATATTAGGATGTGTTTGATCTTCACGGGAATTAGGGTTTGGGCTTAACCTCACATGAATTGTACTTAATTGTATGCCATGATTTCCTTATTTCCCTTCTTTGCTATGTTTGCAGTGTAGGTGATATGAGTTTAGGAAGACAAAATGGATATTTCAACACTTGAAAAAAAAATTATTTATTTAGTTTATTAGCCTATATTTTAAAATGTTTCAAGACTTGTTTTTTTTTTTTATGTTTGTTAATCCCAATTGTTAGTGTATTAATTTACGGCATATTCTAATAGGGTTTGGAAATAAGTTTAACCTAAATAAGATGTATAAATTCCTCTAAACTTGGCAGACACTTTTGGTTCAATTTTTGTTGAATGAAATTTCTCTGATTTCTTTTAAGAAACCTTGTGTATGTAAGTGAGGTTGAGTTATTCCCTTATCTTATTGCATCAGGAAGTTGAATAGAGGATTACAAAGTATAGTGATTCCCTTGTGATATTTTATTTAGTTTTCAATCCTATCTTTCATATCAATTATGTGTTGGGGTTTATGGGTTTTGATAATCAAGAGGTTCTACACCATTTGGTATCAGTTTCAAGCATTAGATATATTCTTATTTATCTATTTTCAATCCTTCTTTTTCCAATCTATCATCATTTGCATCATTTTTTTTCGTTTTGTGTTGTTTCTATTTAAAAAAAAACATATATCTGTCATCATGTCGTTCTCTTGTTTTTCTGTGTTTGATTGTTATTTAGCTTCCTCTTTGCACATTTCCCTGGTCAAGTTATCCTTTCTTTGTTTTGCCTTTTGGTCGTCATTGTAGAGCTTACACAACAAGTCTAGTTTGTGTTATCCATTCAACGTGAAAAAAAGAGAAAGAAACAAGAGGTGCTGAAAAAAGAAGAAATAAGAGGTGCTGCAAAAAAAAAAAAAAAAAAAAAAAAGAGGCATAAAAAAAAGCCAAAAAAATAAGTTGTGCCAAATATATATATATATAAAATTCAGATTCATTTTTCCATTTTTAAAAAATTTCGAGTCCTTTAAATTTTTCTTTTCTTTTATCTCTTCTAGGTCACTTTTTTCTTTAAGTTGATCTCATTTTTTTCTTTCTAATTCTTTGGTTATTTCTTGTGCCATCTAAATATTACTTCGGACCTTTTCTCATTTGAGTTTGTTTGGTTTCTGAAGTGCAACATTTCCAAGGGGTCCAAAGTGATAAAAGGCAAGAGTGATGAGTACAAAAAAGGATAACAATCATTTTGAATACAAACACGAGTGTACACACTTTGAATGAAACACGTGAGTGAGTGCTTTGTGTGATTGTCTCTTTTATTACTTTGCAGGTTGTTCAAATGGCTATTAACATATCTGGGAGTGATGAAGATGCTAATAGAGCGAATACCATAATGCTCTTGTATAAGACCATTACACACCAAGTTAAGCAAATACATAGCAGATTAGATGATAGGGAAGTGCGACTAGAGGAGGTGTCACAATCTAAGTCCAAGGGAAGTATCAAGGTTCTTCCACGGAATCGACACCGTTACAATGATTCTTATCATGAGCAATTTGCGGAGAAGCTTGATCCAGCTAATTTTGTTTGGCATAGAAGAGTTGGGGATAACATAAAGACGAAGTATCCAAAATCACACAGTGACAAAGGTACCTCTCATTCATCTTCTCCTACTACCACTTTGGGCAATACCAATACTATGTGCTTTCGACGTTTGGGATTGGATCATTGTGCATATAATTGCCTAATCAAAAGAACTTTGGATGTTAAGAGATGTAAAGTTGTGTCTGATTTTGATGATGGTTGTGAGTCTGTTGATAGTGATACTATGCCATCTTTGGAGGATTGCTTTGATAAAGAACATACTGACAATGTTGTGCATAGTGAGCCACTTGCTACTAAGCTTGCATTGGATTTACAAGTTTATGTGGACAACCTAAAATACGGTGAACATATTGTTGTGCCATTATCTCCCAATGAGATGTATCTTGATCAAATCAAAATTCAACAATAATCTATTGGGAATTCAGAGCATGAATTACTAGAAAAAGAAAAGCGAATAGAGGTTAAGGGAGAAAAGAATGCCGAAAAAGGCTCATTGGTGAGTATAAAGGAAGAATAGAGTGTGAAAAATGAGCAGCGTGACAAAGTTAAAGTGATCCAATGTTATTGTGCAAAAGAGAAAGATTTGCAGGGTGTTTTGTTCGATACTAGATCTTTTGTTCTAATTTGGTTCAATGAAGTTTCACTCTTTGCAATTGCATTTCCCCCAAAATTTTCATGTCATTTTGTCTCTTTGTTGCAAGAATTTGAAGATGTTGTATTTGACCCTGGACCATGTTCGATGCTAGCAAATACAGTTGAAAGTGCCTACAAGATTTGAGGACAAATCTTTCTTGAGGAAAGAGGGAATGATACGAGCTTTGGAAGGCAAAATGGACATTTCAGCACTTGAAGACAAAAATCTTATTTATTTAGTTTATTAGTCTATATTTTAAAATGTTTCAAGACTTATTTTATTTTTTTATGTTTGTTAAGCCCAATTGTTAGTGTATTAATTTAGGCATATTCTAATAGGGTTTGGAAATAAGTTTAACCTAAATAAGAGGTATAAATACCTCCAAACTTGGCAGACACTTTTGGTTCAGTTTTTGTTGAATGAAATTTCTCTGATTTCTCTAAAGAAACTTTGTTTGTGCAAGTGAAGTTGAGTGATTCCCTTATCTTGTTCCATTAGGAAGCTGAATAGAGGATTAGAAGGTAGAATGATTCTCTTGTGATATTTATTTGGTTTTCAATCCTATCTTTCATATTAATTATGTGTTAGGATTTTTGGGTTTTGATATCCACGAGATTCCATATTAGTAGGTGTATGGTAATGACTCATATTTCATGCCAGTTAAGTATTTGCAATTATTTTTGTAAGATTATGAGCATGAGCGTGAATTTGGGAATATGAGGAATTAGGATTCCAAGTGGATCTTAGATTGCATCTCTCTGAGTGTTAGGGGTCCTGGATTAGAGAGGTTTAATCTCATAGCTAAGCAATCGATGCCTTCTTGATGTTAGTGATTAAGCTATCCCATGTTCCTAAGGATCTTAAGTTAGAGCTTTTTAAGCTAGTTTAGTCATTTTATTTTATTTCCATTTTAATTTCTTTTTATTAAATCCTAAAAACCAAAACCCTTACTTCTTATACATTCTAGATTAAGTAGAGACCGAACATCCATGTGAAATAACTCGAGTTGCATCACCGTGCTACATTTTTCTTTGCAATTTGGTTTTTACAAATTCTAATTTGATAGCAAGCTAAAGCCACAACACTCTAGTACTTGTCACTCACCCCTCCTTTTACTCCCCTTAGAGTTACAGTTGCAAACCCAGTTATTATTCAAACTCAGCTTTAGTAGCCTTGTAGCTATTCTAGTAGTGAACTTCACTTTGTAGTGAAGTTTTAATTAAGATCATGATAGAATAAAGCGCTCTAGTGGTGTGTAAACAGGGTCCTCAAATGTCATTTATCATGCATGGTTATCTTATATTTATGTTATAGAGTGCTCCAATAGTGTACAGGCAGGGTCCATGCACATAATTTATCATCAATAGTTATTTTAAAATTATGTTATTTTATCATTATGATATTTTATGTAATCTCTTCCAAGAACATAATTTAAGATTGTTTCTTTGAGTTATGGATGTTGGAATGATTTAGAAGAATTAATTATTTTATGTATTTTATGAATAAATTTTTGAGAAATTTATTTATTTAATTATTTATTTATTTGTATGATTTATTATGAGTGTTAAATTAATAATTTACTATGTATGATTGTATGAAATTAATTTCAGAAGGCTTTCATAAGAGATAATATCCCTTATGTATTGGTTACTTTTTTGGGTCATGACAAAGTGGTATTAGAGCATTAGGTTTCCTTGTACTATACTGGAGCATATGTCTACAAATAGCGTGGCATTTATGTAAACGGACGCGCACCTATTTGCATTAACACATTGTTATTTGAGGCCTTTAGGAGACTCAGTCATATCTAGGTTCATTAGAGAGTCAATGTCTTTTTGGCACTCTTGTCATAGTTCCAAGTTCTTATTCACACGCAAAACAATGTCATCAACTACAAACCATGAACTTTTGATTCCTAAGATGCATAAGGGTAAATTTGGGGATCAAATTTCTTTAAAGGGGGTAGAATTTAATATCCCAAAAATGGTTGTCTTTAGGAAGGTCAAATCTAAGTTATGGAATGGTTGGATAAAGCTCGAGGGAGATTCAAATACGTTAACAAGGGAAAAAAAAAGAATAAAAATAAATCCTTTTTTTAAATTGGAAGAAAATAATAACTCATTAACTCATTTAAAATTTAAATTATAAAAATATAAAGTTAACTTAAGCAAATAACATATCCCAATGTGAGAAATAAATTAAAAATTTATAATGAATTTTGTATATGAATGTTTTTAAATGCTAATATCCAGTTATTATTTAAATTTGATATTTAGTCTTTTTAGGAAATCTAATATTCAGTTTGTCATATCATATTTGCTTTTTAAATTTTGAAGATATTATTTTATCAAAATCTATTAGATTCAATATTATTTATAATAATTGATATTGTTTAATTTTTAATTTTTGAAAATATTATTTTATCAAATCTATTATATCTAATATGTTTATGAGTGTTGTTGATATTAGTATTTTTATCAATATTATATATTATATATTTTGTGGGAATTAGAAAAGATAAAATATACATATTTCCCCCTCTCACATGTGCTCTTTAGAAATTGATTTTAGTATAATATAATATCTCATATACACGTGTCCTATACAAGTTTGGTATGGCCTTAGGGTTCTTAGAGACCCACCCACATTGCTAAGAAGATCCCAGATACCAAATGACCCGAAAAAGCAAAAACAAACTGTGTTGTCATCGTCATAGCAGTCTAGGACTGCTATAGTGGTCATAGGTATGGAAACGGGGGTTTTGGGCACTCTGCAACCACTATAGTGGTCCCATGTTATGTCGCGAATGATGTATGGGGCACCTTGACCGCTATAGACCACTATAGCGGTGCCTCCGATGATAGTGCAATGCAGAACGATGCCATTCCACTTAACAGACTCCCTCCCTTATTTATTAAACCCAAACTTAATTCCTATACTTCAAAACCGAAACCCTCACCTCTCAAACACTCTCCAAACCTTCCTAACTCAATCTCACTCCAATCTAGCTCCCCTAAAGCTTCAAGGTATGTATTTGTCATTAATTTATGTTAGATTTCTCCATCTTATTCCTCACTTGGGTTGTGGGTATTATTATTCTTCATTGTTGTCAAGTGGGGGTGCTCCCTTAATGTTGTTAGAGCTGGTTTAGAGTTATCCAAAGATTGGTAGAGATACCCATATATTAATTGCAAGTTTATAGTTGTTATGAAAGACATTGATACCATCTCTGCTCCCTGGAGCTCTTTTGGAGTTACTCTTTCGCATTCCACCCTTCCAAGTGAGTGAGTTTGATCTCATCGCCTTATTTTGGTCATTATATCATTATTTTCTAGCATTACAGAGCATTTAGAGGCTTTGAAAATGGATTTGTCACAATATAAGATTTCATGTGAAAATGTGCAAGAAAATAAGAAAGTGCTTTCTTTTATTTAGTCGTGAAATTTACGTTTTCTCAGGATGCATGGGACCACATTTGAACTGTGATTTCCTTAAATGATTAAATTCATGATTTTGTGTTGATTATGAGAGATTGTTATGGTTGATGATGTGAAATGTAAAGTTTTATGTTTATTTACGAGAACTGAGAAATGTTGAACTTAGAATCATAGAGCTCCTTTTTTATGACTTTAGTATGGTTTAAGAATATGGAAGAGTTAATGTTCATTTTAGTCCTTCACTTTTTATTATTGAGTCATTTTAGTCCCCGACTTTTAAAATGAGTCAAATTAGTCCCTAACATTACAAAATGTGAGTCATTTTATTCCTTTAACCCAATTGTAGTTAATTTTTTATTAATTAAATGATGATTAATAACATTAAGTGATACATTGACACACCATATGTCATCTAAAGTAGAATATATTTTAAAATGACTTATTTTGATGTTTAAAATTATACAAAATAAGTCATTTAAATATTCATTATACACTTTAAATTGACTCATTTTGTACAATTTTAGATATCAAAATAAATTATTTTAAATTTCATTCTACTTTAAATGACACATAGTATGATAATATATAACTTAATATTACATATCATTATCTAATTGATAAAATGTTAAATAAAAGTGAAATAAGGGACTAATTTGACTCACATTTTGTAATGTTGGGGACTGATTTGACTCGTTTTAAAATTCAGGGACTAAAATGACTCATGAGTGAAAAGTCAGGGACTAAAATGAGCATTAACTCAATATGGAATTATTGAGAGGAACAGAGCTGTGAGTTAACGATAGTTAAATGGTTAACCTTGGTATACCAAGGTCCGCAAAGGCCAAAATATCCTTATTTCAAATCAGTCCGCGAGGAATTGTTATGATCTCAGCTAGATGCTTTTGTTCACGAAAGATAGGGCACTATCTTACAGTTTATGGATAGTATGTTCTCTTTTGTAATTTCTCGAGAGATAAAGATGATTTAGCATATTAGCAATTTTGTAGCTATTATGTATTATAACTTAAATAATTTATAACTGTTACATTATTCTTTATGTATCTTCCTTCTTGTTCCATGTATGGTTGTGAGTAAAGATTCACTCACCTAGTTTTAAGATAAAACTCACCCATCTTTCCCTTTTTCCTCACGAATATAGCTATAGCTTTGGTTCCTCCACTTCCTCCTCCTCAGCAGCATTAGCTTTTAGTTTGGGCAAGCTTCAAGTTGCCATGAAGTGTTTTGGATATTTTTTAGAGTGATCCAGTGGTTTTCGGGCAAGGTCCCGGACCATGCATACACGTATATTTTGATTACCATGATTTTACTCTTGAATTGTATTCAAAATGATGTAGTTCTCATGGTTGTTTTTTATAGTGAACAAGTCATCATATTTTGTATTACAATTATAATTATAACTTGAACATGAGAAAGGGCTATTTCATGATTAACATGTTTTAGGTATGCAAATCTTATTTATGATTTGATACATATTTTATGAATAAAATATGCATGTAGTACGCCTCAGAGATCACGAGACTTACATGAGGATGAGATCCTCATATGCCGGTCACATTCCCAAATTGCGTCGTGCCATATAATTACTAATATTATGTTGAGATTTATTTAGATATCTATCATTCTTATTTACAGCGTGTCAATTTAAGGTTGATTCCTTCATTTTATTAAAGATTGTAATTATTCCATAAAGATTTGATTATTAGTGTGTGTGTGTGTGTGTGTCTATATATATATATAACATTCACAAATAATATTTTGTTAATAATGATGTTAGCATAATGTATTTTGCATTAATAATACATATAATTTTGAAGAAGTTGTAAGTGTCAAATACTTTCAGTAGTAAAAATGCATAGAATTAAATGAATAGTCTAGGAAAAAATATGTTTATGTTTATACATATCAGTTTCATGAAAATTTGAATACAGATAAATCGATACTTATTGATTATCAAATAATAGTAAAGATTTTCAAAATGATTGATAATTAACCAACATCATGAACATTATGATTTGAAAAAGCTTTTCTAAGTGTCGCTGAATTATAATGATATTTATTTGATAATATTAGATATTATTTATATTTAACATGTAGTACAAAAATGATTTGTTAGATTGTTTTTATAGAGAACCATTAGATATTATTTAAGAAGTTATTAATGATTAAAATTGAATAAAAAAATTTTTAATCACATAAATAATAATAATACTAATTATTATTATTATTATTATTGTTGTTGTTGTTGTCGTCTCGTCGTCGTCGTCTTTGTTTCAAAACTAATACTATAAATAATGCCAAAGAATTGATGATTTGTTTAGTTTTTTTTTTAACATTTCCAAAAGTAATGTGTTTTAATTAGCTCTTGTAGCTTTTTTTCAAAAATTGTTCCAACAATTTGTACATAGCCAAAGCCTAAAAGCAATGTATCTTAATTTGCTGAAACACAATCAGCTTTCATGTTATAGACGTGCACATTAGATGTCAATCACACTTTTGATTTAGGGTTATATTTTTATACCCCTAGTATATTTTTAATAGATTATAACACTCCTAAATATTCTCTTAATAAACTTAGTTGCCCAAAGATTTTTCCCTATAGAGAAAAATGTGATTTCTCTTAGCCCTCGTAATGGTTGCCTACAAAAGCGGTAAAACACCGCAAGTGCACTAGTCGTTCAAGTAATATATTAATGGGTGCAAAAGTATCGTATCCACAGGGCTTTGATAGAAGTATGCTAGCGATCAATTAAATATCGTGATTAGGCTTAAGTAAAATCGATTTAATGAGAATAGAAAATACTAAAAGAACAAGTAACTGGAAAACACTAACACAACTAAAAACGAGGGACAACCAAAGTTAAAAGGCATAGAGTACCTCTTTTACCCTGTACTTCACTTGGATATACAAATTACTTAAATAAAATCAACAAGTTGGTTTTGTTAGCATGTCAATTGTACTTAAAAGTCTATGTCTAGGTCAATTAACCATGTCTCCTTCACCTAAAACACTAAGTTTCTTTATGAATTAGTGTGAAATCAACCCATTGAGGACTAACATCAAGCATCTGCTATGCAAGGCCAATGGGTATGTTTCCATCCCATTGACTAATCCTCACACATAAGCCAATTAAGTATAAAAGAGCAAACATTACCCATAACTAAGGTCCAATATCCCTATTCCTATGTCTAGTTCAAGGGAATCCCCTAAGGCTTTGTTTGGGAGTTTGGAGGGGAAGGGAAGGAAAGACATTGGAGGGGAAGGAAAGGTGAGGGAAGGAAGGAGTTTAAAGGATTGATCCTCTATTTGTTTGGGAGTGTAAAATATATAGAGGGGAGGGAATTGGTGAATTTTTGGTCTAGTTTTACAATTTTACCTTTTCTTATAAGATTTAATTGTTTTATTTTTGTAGAATTATTTTTTTAGTTAAAAACATATTTCTTTTGATAAAAAAAGAAATAAAAAAATTAAAATTTTTTTTTACACTTTTATCCCTTAATAATATATTAAATTATTTTATTTTTTAAATAATTAATTATTTTGAAAAAAAAATTGAAAAACTATTTCTCTCTCAAATTTTGTACTATACAAAATAGATCATTTTAAAAAAATATCTATTTATTTTTATCTCTAAAAATGACTTTCCTCATCAATATTTTTAAAAATTTTATCAAAATATTTTTATAAATTTTTTTAAAAATTCATATTTATTAAAGAAATAATAATACCATGCAAAAAATTTATATTTACAAAAAAAAATTATAACAACTGACAAAAAAAAAAAACTATACAATTGCATCTTGCAAAAAGGAAAAAAAGTAATAATTGAAACTCAAATAGTCCAACAATGTCAAATATTAAATCAACCTAAATACTAAATAGTCCAACAATTGGTTCAAAGTCCATTTAAAAGTTATATCAAGAAGGGCCACTAGGACCAAACACCATCTCAAATAACAACCTCTTACGTTTGTCCTGAGGACAACCGAGTACTCCTCTAATGCACTCGGAATGACCAAGAAGATACATGTATACTCGGTTGATCAGGTGGTCCTCAATGTGCAAATCTTCAAGCATCTTCCAGACTTCACTTTCTGGAATTGGAGCCTTCTGCTTAGCTCTTTCATATGCAGCAGTGCTCTCCCTAAAAGCTCCAACAAGATCTTGAAGAACCATCTTTATCCCTTCAGCTTCAGTTTCATCCCTAGACATTCTAGGCCTTTTACCTCTAGGCCCTTGGCTGTGAGATACAGGTACTTCTGGAGAAGTGACTTCATTACCTACAGTGTCTTGAGCACTATCCAAATTGAACTCACTGGTTTCAAGAGACTCTGATTCACCAGACACTGCCCTCTTGTTTCTAATCTCCCTGGCAGTTTCAGCATGCTCTCCAGTAGCTCTGTCTTCGCCACACAATACCATCATCTTATCATAATTTGGGATGGGCTTTTTCATTCACTCTTCTGCTTCAGGTTTAGTCTATCAAACCAACAATAATAACTTCAAGTTTAGAAAGATATTAAGCATTAATAACTTCAAGTTTACTCATATCATAGACTACAGATACATCAAAAAGTCAAAATGAAAAACAAGAAAAGCTAAATTATTACCTCAATTAACTTTTGCCAAACTTCAGGTTCAGAACACCAACGCTTTGTAACTGGGTCCCAAGCAAACCCGCTAAGTCCATTTTTGAATAAATCATAACATTTTGAGAAACTTCTCTTAATTAGCTTCCACCGACTTTTCACCTTTTCCTTTGCAAAAGGCCTTTGAAATTTTTCTTGTAGTTCATTTGTTATTGCTTCATAGGCTTTTCAGGTAAAACTCCCACCCACTTTGTTTTCCATGTTTAGCTGATTTAGGAAAGCATCAACAAGAGCATTATCCATCTCTTGTGTCCATGTCTTTCTTTCTGACTTAGACATGATTATCTCAATCTGCAACATTCCCAATTATATATATTTTTCAGAATTGAAAACAAGCAGATTATATGAGGATAAGAGATTCAGAATGTTATAATGTAATTGTTACAAATAGGAAATCAATACCAATACCAGCAGCTCAACGATTACAAACAGAAACATGTAGCATTATGACATAAAAGAAACTAGTATCAAATGCAACCAACAGTAGAAGCATGTAGCATTATGACACAAAAGAAACTAGTACCAAATTTCTCACTTTCAACTAAGTATACCAAAAGAAAAAGAGATCAGTTAGTATAATCTCTCCACGTAGCTTCTGCTATAGAATTTCTAAAATTCTCCCCTAAACGAGTATGTTCTTCATCCTCATCATCTACCGGGTCATGAACATATTGGTGAGGTGCAACTTGATTGTTAATTTCATCATCCACCTCAACAACCAAATCTTCATTAGGATCTACCATCATCAAGTAATTGTGCAAAATACAACAAGCAACAATGATCCTATTTTGAGTTTTGATTCCATAGGTAGGTTCAGTTCCACTTGCAATAATAGGAAATCTTTTTTTCAAAACTCCAAAAGCCCTTTCAACAGCATTACGCAAGGATGAATGCCGGTGGTTGAATAATTCTTGAGGCGTTCGAGGTGGATTTCTAAGGGAGAATTCTTTCAAATGATAACGTGTTGTTCTATAGGGTGTAATTAAACCCTTTCTCAACATGAATCCAGCATCAAGGACATAGTATTTACCTAATAAAAGGAAAATATTCCATCACTATGATATATCTAATAGAAAGAAAATGAAAATGAAGAACAATTATATCAATTACCTCTAGGTATTCTAAGATTGTCTGTTCTATGTAATGCATTTTTTAGTATCCTTGAGTCAGATGCGGTGCCTTCCCATCCAGGCAGAACATAAGTAAATTTGAGGTCAAAAGAGCATGCAACCAACACATTTTGTGTTGGAAAATCTTTCCTGCCTCGATACTTTGAAGCTTCAGCTGACGGCACTTTTACACGAACGTGTATACAGTCAATTGCCCCAACACAATCCTAGCATAGATTTTTTTTTTAATATAATTTCTTTTATAATGTTTTTGAATTATAAGTTAAAATAAATTTACCTTAAAGAATGGGTTAAACCGATTGCTTCTCAAAATTTCCATAGGAATTTGCGAGCCATCTGGTTGTTTGAGATATTTATCTTCTAGCTCAATTATTGATTGAAGCACATGATGAAGATGACGACTAGTGGATTCCCCAGAGCATCGAAACCAGAACTGGACCTCTCAATTTCTAACATTATGTGTTAAAATGTAGAGTGTTTTGGCAACTTGTTCCTCTAAGGTTACCCGTTGTGTTGGTTGGAGACCACCTTCTCGTTTTAAGACACAAGTATAAGAAAGCTTTGGGACCCATTCTTATTATCTTACGACCTTCACTGCTAGCAATTTGTTTCATTATTTTTGCTCATACCTTCTCCTTCTCTAAAGTTAAAGTACGCTCAATCATCCTATCTTGAGAACGTTTCCTAATTATGTAATAATAAACTGTAAGACATACAACTTGGACAACAATCATCCTATATTTTTGTCTCCAACTTAATAGTGTAAGGTTTATGTTTCCTCCTTGATCATCCATCTATAAATTATCAAGAAACAAATTTCTGCAATCAATAAATTATCACATATAAATTGCAAACAAACTAATCAAGTACAACAAAACTAAATATTTTACAGCAAACTCACCTGAATGGGAAGAGGGGATGACAACAATTGATATTGATAAAGTGATGGAACCACACAAAAATGATAGAATGATATTGTCGAATTTTTAACCTACATAAAGCTAAATATTAGGAAGTTAATCAGTTTCCATTTAGATCCTATCAGGACTGCACAAGCATGGTACAAAAAGATACATGGTAAACGATAACAACTACCTGGATGCGTGCACTAGATTTTGTCTGCAAGCCTTTAATTGTTTCGCCACCTCTCCCTATGATTAATCCTAGCTGTATAAAACAAAATTAGGAATGTTTCATGAAGTACACCTTAATATTAGATAAAAACACCATTATGTAACTTGAACAAAGCAGATGACTAAAGTTCTTATCCTCTGCAACATATTAGCTTTAACACAAATTTAATTAATATATGACTTTAGATAGAAAAAGGTGACGACCAAATAAACTTATTCTGAAGTTTTAAACCAAATAGAAAATTGAACTTGGTCTTGACACATTTCTATTACGAGGGAAAGTACACAGTGGCAACAACACTCTAGTGAAAATGAACTTGGTCTTGACACATTTCTATTATGATACCAGCAATAATTTCAGATTCTCCTACATTATACATTATTAGCACATTGTTCTTCAATTGGTGAGGGATGTTTGTATTTTGTTTAGGTGAATAATGCAGCAATTCGTGGAGCAGATCTTGACCGCAATGCTTTGTTAGCTTCACTTGCTGCTGGGGTATGTTTTCCTTTTGTAAACCATATAGATCATTTCATTCATTTTCTCATCCCAAGAATAAATGCATTTTCACTTTATGAGCATTGGTTTTAGGTAATTTTGGCTTGTAGGTCAAAAACTAATAAGAAAATTTTCAAATTGTACCAAAAAGAGCAAGGAAAGAAACAAAACTGGAAAAAAAAAAACAGGGATTAACAGTATTGCTATAAATGCAGAGTTGACAGGAAAAAAATTGTCATAAATTCTCACAAGTGATTCCAAGTTCCACAAAGAAAGAATAAATGACAACACCCAACACAAGTTAGCATGAGAACTAAGGATAAGAAGCCTTCTCATAAAGCAATCATGAATGACAATAGCTATTAGCAAATACTAGTAATAGCTATAAGCTAATGTAAATAACAAATAAGATAATCAAGAGAAAATCAGATTCAGAAGTAGATTTCTATAAAACCTGTTCTCTAATTACTGGTACTTCATTCTGAAAAACTTGGAATACACAAACGAACAAACAAAGAGAACCAACAAACAAGAGTATCACAAATTTCCTAATCTTTAACCAAATCAACTGTCACAAACAAGATATTGAAAACTTATATCAGTCATAACAATCAACCAGTTTCATTTGTGCACTTGAGTACCCATTTCCATTTGTGCACTTGAGTTTAATGTAAACTATCAACTAATCTACACTTATCACTTCCATTTGACATCATATCACCAAGTTATAAAATATAATTTATAAGTAAGATAGAACCAACAAGAATTTCAGAATCACTTGCATGGTTGTGATTCCAAAAGAGAAGCTCTTGAAGCCATATGCTTGCTATTACAAATGGCAACAAACTGCAGAACCCCCAAATTTTCAAATTTCAAGGGCAAAAAACACAAGATTCCAAGAGCTATTACAAGCAATACAAATGGAGAAAATTAACTCAGAATTCAGATGAGAAAAGGACTGATAAATAAATGAACTTCACTATATAGTAAAGTGAAAGGTAAGGAAAAAACAAGATGACCAATGAAACTCGAGTACACTTCAAAACTTAACTATCAAAGCAGGTAATTCATAAGTTCAACAAGAAAAATAAAGTTGCAGAAGAAATAAAAAAGAACTTGCAATTAAATTAGCAAGCCAGAACTTGCAAGTTTTATAAAATTGAAACATGCTCCCCCCCTCAAGAATGTGTCATTTTTGTAAACGAAGAAATAATCACTTGTAGCAATCATTTGTAGTATTCATTACAATGAATCAAAATACAGGGTCTAAGGTCCATTCAGTACACCACTTGTAGCAGCCAAATGAAATATAACCATATTGCAAAACATTCTAGATCCATCACAAAGAGGAGACGTGAAAACTTTGTTTTTAGTTCTCCAAATCAAACATAAACAGACTTTTCAATTCTCCTTTCCAGAGATTCAGAGAATGCAAATAGTGACACAAGAATTAGAAGATCTGAAAAAAGAAACTAGAAACTAGAAGCTAGAAAATGAAGGAACCTTTGCAGAGGAAGGAGAGGACCTGGTTGCGATGGTGGCTGCTCAGGCCGATGGCGGCGCAACTAATGACGGTGGCTGCTCAAGTAGACAAAGTCACCAACAGTAGTCACTGCTCGGGCAAGCAAAGTTGTGAATGGCGATGGCTGCGAAATAGACAACAACTGTCGGTGCCGAATCAGGCAGTGACAAGCGGCAATGCGGGCGGCGGTGAGCGGCGCTACGGGCGGCGATGCGAGCGGTGATGGACGACCATTGTGATTATGGTTCTTTGGACTCAGATGCAAGAGATGAGAGAGTGGCTAATTCGATGCAGTGTGATTTTGGCTAATTGGAAATTGAAAATATGAGTAAGGGTAAGAAGGTAATTTCATTCTATGTCCCACTGAAAATACCCCAAATCGGGGGAACTGGAAATCAAGGGCTTCAAAGGATTTAGGAGGGCTTTAAAACTCCCTCAAACTCCTCCCTCCATCAATATAAAAACTCCCAAACAAAGATCAATCCTCCAATGCCTTCCCCTCCCTTTCCTTTCCCCTCTAAATCCATCTCACAAACAAACCCTAAATCAACTTAAATGATGGCCAAACATATAAGAGCATTAAGAAAGGAAATGGGTAACCAAAACCAACATAATTAATATTCAAACGAGTAAATCTACAGGCATCCAAGATCCATAGAGGGGCCCAAAGGATCCCCTAGCAACAAGTTTAGCTATCTATAACAATAAACAAGCCAACCACTAAGAAACATAATGAATATTAAAGAGCAAAAAGATAAAGGAAGAGATGAACGAAAGTGGAGCTTCAATCCTCTTCCAAGCCTTTTGTCTTTAATGCCCAAGATCAATCTCTCTCTAGTATTAGCTTCTCCCAAAACCTAGGTTTTACTCTATGAAAAATATGCTAAAGAAGGAAGAAAAACAAAACTCCCTTTTTACCCTAAAGATTGGCTTAAAACATTACTGAAATATCGGCTTGGACCTTGTTGGGTTGCAACCTGGCAAAAAATTAGGTCTGACTTGACAAAATGAACAAATGTTGAAAATGCCCAGTAGGTTATAACCCAGCATATTTCAGGTTGCAACTCAGTATAAAAAATACTCCTCCAAATGGCTTTTTCTTCATGCCTTGCTTCTTTCCCCTTAACCTCCAATTGGATTCTTTTTAAGCTTGATAAATCTACAATTTTCACTGTAAAAAATCACCAAATGAGATTTTAATTAATAATATGCAATTCCCATTAATTAAATCATGCTTTATTAAAATGAATTTTCAACAAAAATTCTAAGACAAGAGCAAGCTAATTCTTCTTATTTTAAAGTATTTCACTTATAAAACTAAGGATCAGGCATGCAATTTAAGCCAAATTAGAAGTTAAAGAATTCCATAAACTGGAGTTGTCACCTTTCCAATTAATCTCTTCTAGTAGATGTTGCCACCCGTATCCTGATATCGGCTATGAGTTTAGTGAATACCATTACGTGGTTTTCTCTTTCATTTCATTCCAAATAATTCCTAATCCTTATTCTATAATTCCACGGTAATTGAGAATGTCATTCTAGTTTCCTAGAATCATGCAGGCAATTGTCAATCACTCCTGGCAATGAATAGTAAGTGGATTTAAACTCATGGCTATATTTCTTGTCATTATAAATATTTTCCTAGCATCATATGTACTTTTTCATGAAATATTGAAATTGACTTATGCCATGTACATATTTTTATGTCAATTTTAGAAAAATATTATTTTTATATTTACCATGAAAATTATATTTTGGAAAACGATGTGACCAATATTGATATGCTTGCATCCCATGAAACAATTATTTTATCTTTTCAATAAAAGATTTATTAAAAAATATTGAGTTGAACTTGATTTACTAAAATTTTTACACATGTTTTTTTAATTAAATGAAATTATCATGTTTTTAAGATTATGGATTTTCTTATCATAATTTTGGAATCCCAATTATGTGTTATTGAAAGAGTTAAACGAAATATGATTCATAACAATGCTCAAATACATATTTTGTAGGTTTCTGAAATCACCATGTTTATAAGCTGGTAATCCCGTGGGCATGATTTTTGAACTCTATTATGCTTAACAATCAGATTGTTAGAATTCTATAAATTCAGAGCTTTTAGGTTTATTCAGCTTAATTGCAAGTTAGTTTTCATAGTAATTAGTGAGAAACAAAGCAACTAGTTAATGGTTGTCAAGATCATTAACCTTGGTACCAAGTTGTCAGCTAGATAATTAGCTCACCTTTTAAGATTGGACCTTGTTAGCAGCTTGCTTATAGGACCTTGTTAGGTGCCTTTTTTATTTCAGTTAACAGGACCTCGTTGGTTGCCTTTTGTTGCTCCATTGGGAAAGGGCTACAAATATAGATGCAGCCACCTAGGCATGACATCATACACAGTTTAGTTCAGTTAACAATTTAGTTATTTCAGTTCAGATTACTATTTCTCCACTAATTGTTGATTATGAAATTGTAAAATTTTTCCCAATATAGCTAAGTATATAAATATTAAAAATATTTTATATGAGTTGCATGTATATTGCATGTACTTTATTGTTGTCCCATGTAGGTTATGAGTAAAGACTCGTTCACTGAGTTTTGATAAACTCATTCCTCATTTTCCTCCCTTTACAATTACAGTTGAAGATCTAGTTATTGTTTAGACTTAACTTTAGTGGTCTTGCAACTGTTCTAATAGTGAGCTTGACTTCGTAGTCAAGTTTAGATTAAGAATATTGTAGAATAGAGTGTTCAAGTTGTGTATAGGCAAGGTCTTCAGACATCATTAGCATGCATGGTTATTTTAAAGTTATGTTATTTTATCATAATGATATTTTATGTAATCTCTTCTAGGAATATAATTTAGGATTATTTATTTGATTTATGGATGTTGGAATGATTTGGAAGAATTAGATATTTTATGAATACAGTTTTCAAGAGATTTTGAGGAATTTATTTATTTATTTTTAGGATTTATCATGAGCATTATATATATATATATATATAGACAGATTTATAGATACATATACATACTATACATGATTGCATAAATTAATTCTTAAATGCTTCCATAAGGATAATATCCATTATGTGCTAGTCATTTTTATTTTTATTTTTTTTGGTCGTGACACACATATATAGGCATTGTATGTTGATTAGAAATGGACCTAGCAACAACAAAAATCTAGCACTTGGTTTGTTTATTATATTTTCTTTATAATTAAAATATGTTTGACTCTCAAAGAAAGAAACCTAAGAATAACCTCAGGTTGGTTATTATCTGTTTGCATGATCCCAAAAATTTCCAAACCGCACGGCTTCTGGGCCATATAGGTGCCCTTATAGTACCCTGCCGCTTAACTTTTTATCTAAATTCAGCTGAGACCAAAGAAAAAAAGTCACTTGAGAACAAGCACAATGCTATAAGTATAGTGCTGATAGCTTATGTTGTGGGCAGCAGCTAGGGTTGATCATGGAATCTGAGTTTTTTTTTTTATCTTTTTCTCCCGTGCCATTGCGCAAAGGTACTAGCTAACATTCTGAGATGATAGTGACTTAGTTGAGAGACTAGTAGGTCTAAAGTTTGGAGTTGAATTGGTTACTTTTGGGAATCTGAGAAAATTCAAGGACTATCTGAATTCTGAAGCCATTCTCATATCCTGTTTCCCAGGAAAATGATTTTAGAAAGCGCCTCAATCCTAGCTTTATGATAATTTTAAGGTAATTTTATGATAACTTGGTTTATATAAGAATTCTGAGATCCATCTCCCCTTTATTAAGTTCTTTAATTTGATTAAATTGAAATTTTATATTTTAGGAAACTAACATTACGTTAGGATTTTGTATTTACTTTAAGATTTCACTAAAATTTAGGGATTTGAATTTTGATTAGCATTAGGTTATAAATAAGCCCTTAAGTGCAAGATGTGATATGAAGTTGGATATTTTATTGAATAATTTACACTCCTTCGATCTTGCTTGTTCATGTAGGTGTTAGTCCAAACTCCAAATGCTAACCTTGTATCTGTGCTCGTCAGGTTGAATCAGTTTTCTCATGTGTTAGAAATTGCAAGAATGCCCTGAAGTGAGTATTACATCTCAACAATAATAATGCCAAATAACCTTTGCTATCCTTTAAAATTAACACAGGATAGTAACAACTGAAGTGGTCCAATGTAACTTACCGTTGCTGATCGGCAGCCATGAGCCCATTAGTTTACTCCAATGAAAACCAGTTCAGAAGTTAACGTCAGAATATTTCCAATACTTTTCTTATTTCCTTATATATTTTTTACACTGTTCTGATCACATGTTCAGTTTATTCTAATTTGCAACTTGCCCAAAAACTCCAACTGCTTAATTAGGTGGTAGCATAAGGTGACCTTGATGATCAAGTAACTAGAATATAAAACTGATAATTTGTAGTTTTGTACAGACATGCACAAGCCTTTATAATGTACTCCAAAGAATTACAAAGAACAAGAATAACATGTATCGTATACAAACTCTGCATGACTAAAAAAGAAAAAAAAAATCAAAGAATGATCTGTTGTTGTGTATTACTTGAACCCGTCACTGACTGGCGGAAATCTACATTGCATTGCATACATATTTAATGTATTTAAGGAAAAAATGTGAGCACACCTTAGCTCTTAAAAAATGGTGCTCAGAAGAACCGTGGTAGCCGCGATGGAAATTGTAGTTTTGCTGAAACTAGCCCCTCACTTCCACATTTGGGCATTGGTGAAATGTAATCTTCATACCATAAGCTTTGGTATCAAACATAAGATTAGGAACGAGAATGCGATTTACTGCACATGCACTCTGGGACAGGATACTTGGTTACATCCCTCCCAGCCTTGCTAGTCCTGAGTTCTGGCTGCCCTAACGAATCCTGATGCAATTCCTTGATAATCCTGTTGAACTCTGCCTCAGGGAGGGAAGAATTCAGAAAATAGGGCAGCATTTGTCTTTTGTTTGGAGTTATATATTTCTTGTGCCCTGCATAGGCCCGGTGACCCTGAACATTGGGTTTAGAAATTAGAAATTGTCAGATCAAGACTATAGATTAAGAATATAACCAGGTTTAGAATATAATCATGCAAACTGTTAGAACTGAAACTGAATATATGTGTTTATTGATGAGAACCCTTGGCAGTACACCGAGAATCCCTGAGAAATGATGCAAGTATGAACCTGGGAGAGTATAGAGTATCCAATCTCTCTAAATAGTTACAAATGAATTGACTAGACACCTAACTAATCCTCATTTTCCTTTATTTATACTCACTAATCCCCTAACTAACTAACTTCCCTAACTAATCTCTAACTAATGGATCCTAACACAAACAGCCATATGAGTTTCTCAAAGCTGCAAAGTACTCTTTCAGTTAGGGTCACTATTAAAGGAATTACTTATGATAACTCATACCTGAATTGCATGGCCCATGTTTCCCCCATGAGAAGGCATGAAAACGTCGCTTTTCTCACAGACTATGTAATCTATGGCGGCCATTAGAGAAGCTCTGTTTTCAAATGGTTCTAGTTCTCCAGGCAAGGCAAGATCTGCCTTACTGTAAAAATGTGGGAACTCACGCAATAATGGATATAAGGCTTCTTTTCCACCCAATGGTTGTCCTCCTGCCCAATAAATTCGAGCATTTTTTGGAGCACCGAGAGCTTTAAGCAGCCTATAAGTTAAATAAGAAAAATCCATCAGAAAATCCAGTTATAGCAATGCTTAGAAGACCATGAAGAAATCTTTGCGAAAGGATTGTATATACCTGGTGACCTCCACGCCATTCAAAGGGCAGAGTCCAGCCAGCTTCCTTTCATGGTAAGTCATGTTAGATCTTGCTGTCAAGAGCTTCGGTCGTTGAATCCTCTCGTTATTTACAATCTCATCAAACTTAGGACTCAGACCAGGTAGACAACCAGTCCTCACCCAGACATCCTTTTCCATGCGCAGATGAACTGCAAGGTAGGGTCCCTTACTTCTCATTCTCTCTGCAATCTTGTTACCAAGCTCCTGAACCGGCCTTGCAAACCTTAATGCATGAAAAGCAACCTGGAAGATAACGTGGAGGAACAGTTAGAAGCTGCTAACAATTGTAGCATAAATGAATTCTAATTGATGAATCCTATTAGTTTCCCTATTTGGCCTACTGTTTTCCTTTATCCTCTTTCCCATACAAAGAAAGAGATTTTGTGCTACCTTGCATCGAAGCTTCTGAAGATCAGGAGGAAGATCCTTTGACAGCCTTGAATCCAAACCACGGAGAAGCAACACACCTTCTCTGTTGAGCTGAATAGGACAACAATCATGTCAAACTCTTGTATAACTAGAACAACACTCACTGCCTACTTTATCCACACAAGTCAAAGCTGTCTTTAGTTACAATGCAGAATCACTACAAGCTACTACATTGGCTACATATAGGATTCAGCTCAATAAATTGATAAGGAGGGCTCCAACTATTTTGAAGAAGAATGCAACACTTGTTAAGGTATTGTTAATGTTAGTATCATCCATGAAATTATCATATATAAAATTGTTATAGACAAAAACGGTAGAAGCTTAAACTTAGTCTATGCTCAAAGACTGACAAACTCTTACTCTTTTGAGATAGCGTGAACGGATCCAACTAGGGGTGACATGAAGGGGAGGGCTTCCCTCCACTGGCCTTGACATCAGGTGCGTAGATGGCAATGCTGAAACCACTCGCACATCATTGGCAAGAACACTCTTGAAGTGCTCCAAATCAAAAATATCAGCAAATTCACTGCAACCAAATCAAGGGAAAAGAAAACACACAGATAACTGAGATAAGGAACATCATAAATTAGAAAGTCTCATGACATTAACCAATTAATTGGACCACTGCCAAATTTAGCCTTTATGATGAAACTAAATGTTATGTTAAGATTTCGTCCAAATTGTAACAATTTAATTCCTAACAAGCTAAAGAAGCTAAAAAACAACAATTCACTTGTTATAAATTATTCAACATGAAAGATTGATTTACCTTTCATCTCCCCAGATGACATTGACTTGCAATATAGGGACAACCAAGGAAGCCCCAAGGATCCTAGCAATGACGACAGCATCAACAATCTGATTCCTCTGCTGATTCATCCCACCAGAGACAACCACCATGAGGTACTTGCTCCTGTTCTTCACAACCCCTTCACTTGCCCTCCGGTAATCCCTGCTGAAATCCAAGCAAGGCTTGTATCCCAACCCATCTGGCTGCTTCCAAAATTCACTCTTCTCAACTTCCCCATCATCATCTTTCACATGATGCTCCTTTTCTAATCCACTAGACCCTTGTGCTTGTAACTGCACATTAGCAATCAGAGGCTGTGACTGTGACAAAGACATACTAGTATCATTCAATACCTCGTCTTTGGATCTTGATTTCAAATTTGAGATTGAGTGCTGATGTGGAAGGGTTGTTGTTGTTGTTGTTGTGGCACATGGGGAGGGAGAAAATGGGATGTCTACGTTGAAGCCAAACTTGATCATGCCAAAGAGACCAATGAGGAAGAGTGTGAGAAAGAAGAGCCTTGGGTTCCTGTAGCTGAAGAACTTGGTGATGGTGCTTCTTGATGACGACTTCTTTGGGGATTCAACAAGAGATTGAAGGGAAGATGATGATATGGAATTGATGATCTGAGATGGAACTGAGATGTAGGACAACTTGGCATTGTTCTTGGACTTTGCCATTCGTATTTTGTGAGAGAGAGAGAGAGAGAGAGAGAGCCAAGAGAGACCAAACTTGCGTCTCCCTCTTTCTTTGCTTTGCTTCTTCAGGATTGATGCGTCTTTTGGTTAATGGCTTTTTTCAATATGCAGAAGTGCCTACTTACCAAGGTCTTGCTATGGTTTGGGTCGTGTTTATTGGGTTTCTTCTTTTTTTTTTTAATCCTTTTTCACTTCCTTTCTAGAGAGAGAAAGAATGGCGCAGAGAGAAAGGGCGGCGGGAACCCGAGTCGGATGACTAGTCCACGCGTAAATAAAAAAGAGACAGCTGAGCTGATCAATTCTTCCCACTTTAATGAGATTGGGGGATTCTCCAAAATAAAAATTGGGTTTAAAAAAATCACTGTAGAGCAATAAAGACTATTGCGAAATGTGGGATTCATCATCGAGATTGGTATTTGATATTTGAAAATAGGAAGAGAGGTGATAGGAGAAGAAACACTTGAAAGTCCAAAGGAAATAAAGGAGGAGAGAAAAAGATGAGGGCAAATAAATTATTTTATCATTTTATTTTATTAAAATATTATTAATTAATCATATGTTCATAAATTTGAGTCTGCTTCGTTTCCTGTTTTCAATTTTTATTTTATTGAAAACTGAAAGCTCATGTTTCGTTCTATGTGCCTAGTTTCAGCATGGCAACTATATTGGCTACTTGTTTCTAAGTGGGAATTGTTTAAGGTTTGTTTATTATCTATCACTGTGTATGTATTTTTTTTCCTTTTTCTTTTTCTTTTTGGTTAAATATTTGAGTTGATAAATTTTGTATTTTGATGAATTATGATATGTTTGTTTGTTACGGAACGACCTTGTGTTCCTTTCCTTTTATTAACTAGTTCATCATCAGTAAATAACCGCAAATTCAGGTTGAGTATTCTGTAATCTTCAATTGTTCCCCCCGAAGGTGGCATCTATCCAATCTTCGTTAGTACGTTATTTATGTAACTATTTTTAGCTTTGTTTGCAACGAATTTTAATCTAGATAGGCACACAACTAATACTATATTCCCTCCATGATACAAGTCATTTAAGATTATGTGTGAGAATTAAAATGATAATTGAATTTCATTATTATTTTAAAAAATTAAAAAATAAAAATACTCTTTATCACTTATCATAAATTATCTCACTATTAATAATTATATTCGCATCTATTTATTCTTACTCATAATAAATATAGAGATAAAATAATTAATATTTCTAAAAATATAAAAATAATTTATATTTTAAACCAAATAACATATTCAAAAACAACATATATTATGAACTAAACGGAGCATTAATAGTCACGATTGTTAATGTATACATTACTATTAATGAAGAAATGTTATACGTTCCTAAAGTAGCAAATAATTTTCAGCTCAAGTAAGAGTGGTATATGCGATAAGAAAAGTGTTATTTTAACACTTAAAAAATGATTGTATATTGAGATGTCTATTTTTTTATTATTAAATATGATGGATTGAATAAACAAGAGAGAATTATAATCATATCTAATAATAATAAAATTGATATTTTAAAAGATATTATCTTTTTAGAAGCTGAAATAGTTTTTTTTTTTATGCGATAAAACAATGTGAATTTTGAAACACATGGACACGCGTTGAATTGCCCGTGGAGAGTGAGAAACAAAGAGATTCTGGAGTGTTTGGCTGGACAGCGGCACACCTAGTCTGTATTCATACTCCATATGTATGCCCGCGGAACGATGGCGAGCTGTTTCATGGTCAAGGCCAGCTGGCAAGGATGAATGAACAAGTGCGTGCTTGTTTGGTTTGGAGTTTTATTTATTTATTTATTTATTTTTACATATAAAAGAAAAACAAACAAAAATAACAAGAGATACTCATTCCTTGAAGATGGAAAGAGAGTTTATCATAATCTAACTTGATCATCATTGATACTATTTAATTTAACCATTTTATCAGCACAAAAATTGATCTCACGTATCCCATGAGATAAGTGTACCACCCAATCTCTTGCCAAGAGATGAGAAACCTTTGGAATAACTGTAGCACAAATATAATGCTCAGTCCAAGAGTTAGATGAGAATGAGAGTAACTTGAGTTGCTAGCCTAATATTTATTATGTTCAAACTTATTTCTTGCGTGTCCAAAATTAAATTTGATGGGAGTAATTTTGATGATGCTTTTTATCTGAGGAATATTATTGTATTAATAGATTATGGGACACTGTATTAACTCTCATCTCATCTATCATTGAATAAAGTGTGTACTTTACTTAATTAAATGGCATCCACTCTCCATCTAATAGTGATTGAAGTATGAGTCAGCACAATATTTCATACCCCATGAATATAAATAACACAACCTTTTTATTTTTTAATATGTGCCAAAATGGAGTATACTTTTACTATTATACTCCTTATTGACTCCCTTTTCACTTTTTATTTATCCTTTTTAGTAATTTTATCTCTAAAAGTAATTTTTTTATTATATTCAAACAAAAATAATTCTCTTAAAATTCACTTTTGATATACTCAAATCAAATATAAATTAATTCTTTTAAAAATATTTTATCTAAAAGTATTTTTTTAACTTAATTATTTCAAAAATAATTTTCTCGGTCTAAATTTTTTTTTTAAGGAAACACTATAAAAATGTTACTTTTATGTTAAAATGAATATTAATTGCGTGTTTGGAAATAGGCTAGGATGCTCAAAATCAATTCTAAAGCTCTTAAAAGTTGTGCCATCATGTTTAGATGGTTTTGAAGAAAATTGATTTTGTTACTTTTGTGTTGAGCAAAATTCCATTGAAATATGTATTGATAAAAATATCTTTTAAACTCAAGATTATATTATCATTTGAATGATAAATAAAAAAATATTAATTTTTATGTAATCTATACCGTCTGATAAAATTTGAAGAAAATGAAAAATTATAGTAAATAATTATCAAGGTAATGAGCAGTTACTTATGATTTTTTATATTCTTTAAATTTTAATAATTGATAGTATAAAATTTTTATATTTTCAATGTACAAAAGTTAAACTTATATATATATATATATTTGTAAAAACTGTTAAATATTAAATTTGAATATAAATTTACATTATTTTAATCTATCAAATAAATTCTTACCCTTTTGATAATTTCACATCTAAAAGTGATACATTATTTTAATCTATAAAATAGTTTTACATCTGAAATTTGCATATAAACATGGAGCAGTTTGAGAATATTATTAATAAGATGTTGGTTATGGGTGGTTGAGTTGACTTAAAACATACTCCATTATCATCCCTATTTATGGATTAATCTCTTACATTTTCTATTGTTTGCTTGGCTTTAATTACATGAAGTACTTATATCACATACTTCGGTTATATTAATACAGAAATATATAATTATTATTAGTGAAAAATTATCATATATTGTTAAGACGTTATATTTAAACTATCTCAAACACAATATTGTACTATTTATAATAAATTTTCTGTTACGTATAAATTTTATGCAATATTCTAGAAATGTGTACTAATATTTCTTTAATTTTTAATAACATAATAATTACGTAAATAGACGTGGAGGCAGCTGGAACAAATAGATGTGCTATATCTCTGTTCCTGCCTCGACTTGCAAGCTGGAAGCTGGATCCTGTTTGATTACGTATTCATAAACTAAACAGTAAACACTGAACATGATAATAAAAAATTCAAACAGTTACAAAGTTATTGAAAATATTAATAAAATGTTTTTTATTAAGAGGTAAAAGTGCAAGTAAAAATAACATAGATAAATTATATATATATAAAACAACATATCAAATTCATATATGCAATTTTTGTTCTTATTTTCATTCTAAAACCAAATATGCCGTAAGATCCATGTGGAGGAAGAATCACTTCCTCTCGGAGGATCCAGGAAATGTTCGATTATAAGGTGGGTGAGCTCCACGAGCCTTTTCCTTGGTCCGAGTTAGGTACAGCCAAAGTCCGGCTGCGAAAGACGCAACCAGATCCAAGTTTGTAACTAAGTAATAAAATCGAGTTCAACCAAAAAATCAAATGAAATGGTCATAAAACAGGTTTGAGCCCCTGCTTGGATTAGTCTCACATCAAAACTAGTGTGATCTAGTTTAACTTGAACTGTGGAGAACCGAATCGAACCAGATCTCTTTTTTTTTTTTTTGGCTTTGTTTTTGTTAAATGGTGTCTTTTTTTAAAACCTTAAAAAAATTATAATTTGACTTATAGAAAAATGTAGTAACTTTAATTGTATTGTCATGACATGTAAGTTTGTGATATAAAATTTTGTGAGTTTGCTTGTCTAACTATATTTTAAATTTATCAATTGTAATTCTTGATTATGAAATATGAACAATATTTAGGATTTATGTTATTTATTTATATTTTTGTATTTGGACCCCTTAAAAAGTGGTAAATTGTTAATTAATTATTATTTTATTATATTTTATTAAATTTTTATAGATTTTTTTTTTTGCATAAATTTGGTTCGACTAGTAACCCAGTACCTTGACCAAGTCGATCACCGATCCGAGTTTGAACACTATGGTATGTAAGTTTAGTTCGTTCGACTAAGACGAATCTTATGATAAAATACGACACCAATAATTTTACTGGATTTTGTCTGTACATTAGATAAAGTGGAGACATTTGAAATACTTAGTCATACATATAATATGTGATTATTATTTTTTTTATACTTTTAACAAATTTTTTTTAATGTGGTTGAATATCTAATATATGGTACATCACATTTTATCTTATGTACCATCGCTTTTACCATTTTGCTGGCATAGATATACATATGAATTCTTAACAACTCAGCTTTAGTATTCTTCAGTCTTCAACCCTAAACCATCAGTCTATAAAATTTCAGTTATGCAATGCCCTCTTTGTTAGTGGCGTAAAGCCACTTGTAAAAAAAGAAATAAAAAAAAAGGAAGTCAAAGAAGGAAAACAGAAGCACATGCATGGAGCAAAATTTTCAAAGTGCACAGTAGAAATTTCTACTGTGCATGCATGCTAATTGAGGAAAATTTCAAACGTGCACAGTAACTAAACCCTACCGAAATGCATGTGAAGTTATTGTGCATTGATTGCACAGTAACTTCCCGAGCATCTATAAATAGCGAGCTGCTAAAGGCTCTCAACGCATCACACAACAAGCAGAAACGGAGAGAGCATAGTAGAGAGAAAAATATATAGTGTCTTCTGAGAGTTTCTCCTATTTTTATAGAGAGATGTATTCTCCTAGTATAAGAGAGAGAGTTATTGTTCTCTCTTTATATTTAGAGAGAGGTGTAATTTTATCTTCCACATAGTGAAAATCTTTCTCAGTCTTGTCCGTGGTTTTTCCCTCATCATTAGGGGGTTTTCCACGTAAATATTGTGTGTCAGTTCTATTACTCTCAGCTCTATTTTACTTGTGTTGATCTGTTTCCATTACTCTGGTACCCAACAGTGGTATCAGAGCTTTGGTTTGGTGGTATTTATTCTTAGTATGCTCTATGGTTGCAGCTTAGGCTGATCTTCCACATCAGAAAAGAATTTTTACCTAGTACTTATCAAAACCATTGGTTATAGTTCACTATTCACGTATATGGCACTATTCACAGGGAAAAAAAAAGTGACCAGTCTAGTAGAGAAACAGATTCCGGTAAACACTATGGCAACAAAATTTGAGCTTGAGAAGTTCAATGGGAATAATTTTTCCCTGTGGAAACTGAAGATAAAAGCAATCTTGAGGAAGGACAATTGCTTACCAGCAATTGAAGGCAGACCAACTGAAATTAGTGATGAAAAGTGGAAGGAGATGGCTGATAATGCTGTTGCCAATCTGCATATTACAATGGCAGATTCAGTATTGTCCAGTATTGCAGAAAAGAAGACAGCAAAGGAGATTTGGGATGCTCTTGTCAAATTGTACGAGGTCAAATCACTTCACAATAGAATATTTCTAAAAAGGAGGTTGTATACTCTTCGGATAAGTGAGTCCACGTCGATAACGGACCACATCAACAATCTGAACACATTATTCTCCCAGCTTACAGCATCAGATTATAAAATAGTGGAGAATGAACGTGCGGAGCTTCTACTTCAAAGTCTACTTGACTCATATGATCAACTCATTATCAACATCACAAATAATAATATTGCCGACTATTTATCCTTTGATGATGTCGCCGGTGCTATTCTTGAAGAAGACTCCAGGCGCAAGAATAAGGAAGATAGATTGGAGAGCTCAAAGCACAGAGAAGCGTTGTTGGTGATGAGAGGGAGATCAATGGAGCGTGATTCTAGTGGGAGTCATGGTCGAAGTAGATCAAAGTCAAGAAGAAGAAAGAACTTCAAATGCTACCGTTGTGGCATGAGAGGGCACTTGAAGAAAGATTGTCGAAATAACAAGAAGAATGCAGATAAAGCCCCAGAAGCATCAACCTCTCAAGGATGTGTTGCAAGTACCTCTGAAGATGGAGAAATCCTATATAGCAAGGCAGCAATTGGTTCTAGAAGCAATAAAAGGCTCATTGATGTTTGGATCATGGATACAGGAGCATCATGGCACATGACTCCACACCGTGACTGGTTTTACAGTTATGAACCTATCTCGGAAGGATCTGTGTTCATGGGAGATGATCATGCCTTAGAAATTGCTGGTGTCGGTAATGTTAAAATAAAATTGTTTGATGGTTCCATTCAAACAATTCAAGGAGTGCGACACGTGAAAGGATTGAGGAAGAATATATTGTCTATTGGGCAACTGGATGGTCTCGGGTGCAAGACTTGTACTGAAGGGGGAATCTTGAAAGTTGTTAAAGGTGCTCTTGTGTTGATGAAAGCAGAAAAGACCACAACAAATCTATACAGACTTCAAGGAGATACGTTGCAGGAGGCAGATGCATCAGTTGCATCAGCAAGTCAAGAAGAAACGACAATGATGTGGCATCGCAAACTAGGTCACATGTGGGAACGAGGTTTCAAGGTTCTTGCGAAACGTAATCTCATTCCCGGGCTCAAATCGGTGAACCTACCATTTTGTGAGCACTGTGTTATAAGCAAGCAGCATAGATTGAAGTTTGATAGATCAATTGCTTGGAGTAAGCACATTCTAGACTTAATTCATTCTGATGTATGGGAGTCACCAGAAATGTCCTTAGGAGGTGCAAAATATTTTGTGTCATTCATTGATGATTACTCCAGGAGACTATGGGTGTACCCAATCAAGAGAAAGTTAGATGTGTTTCAAATATTCAAAGACTTCAAAGCAAGAATAGAACTTGAATCCTGAAAGAGGATCAAATGTTTGAGGACAGACAATGGAGGAGAATACACAGATGTAGATTTTCTAGCATTTTGCAAGCATGAAGGTATTCAAAGGCAATTTACAGTTGCACATACACCTCAGCAAAATAGTGTAGCAGAGCGGATGAATAGAACTCTCCTAGAAAGAACAAGAGCAATGCTGAGAACAGTAGGTTTAGCTAAGTCTTTCTGGGCAGAAGCAGTCAAAACTGTCTGTTATGTGATCAATCGGTCGCCATCAACTGCAATTGGTTTAAAGACACCAATGGAGATGTGGAATGGCAAGCCGGCAGATTATTCTTTTCTAAAAGTGTTTGGATGTCCAGCATATGTGATGTACAACTCCCAAAAAAGAACAAAGTTGGATCCAAAGTCCAGGAAATGTATATTCTTAAGCTATGCTAACGGTGTAAAGGGGTATCGCTTGTGGGATCCCACTGCCCGCAAGGTTATTGTCAGTAGGGATGTTATATTTGCAGAAAATGAACTGCAAAGTGGAGAAAAAAATGACAGCACTGTTAAGGAGACCACTACTATTCAGATAGATGAGAAAACTGAAGAAAGAGATTCTGAAGTAGAACCAGAGCATGATGAACAAGTACCAGTAGAGGCCAATGATACAGAAGTTAGGCGATCAACACGTCAGACAAAGCCACCTTCATGGCATTCAGACTTTGTTATGGCAAGCCATGATGCATTTTGTCTTCTAACAGAAGAAGGAGAGCCATCAAACTTTCAGGAGGCTTTGAATAGTCCAGATGCTTCTCTATGGATGGCAGCAATGCAGGAAGAAATGGAGGCCTTGCATAGGAATAAAACATGGGAACTTGTTGCACTTCCAAAAGGTCGAAAAGCCATTGGCAACAAATGGGTCTATAAGATCAAACGAGATGGCAATGATCGAGTGGAACGATATCGTGCAAGATTGGTGATAAAAGGATTTGCTCAGAAGGAAGGTATTAATTTCAATGAGATATTTTCTCCAGTTGTCAGACTTACCACTATCAGAGTAGTATTGGCTATGTGTGCTGCATTTGATTTACATCTTGAGCAGTTAGATGTGAAAACTGTTTTTCTTCACGAAGAACTTGAAGAGGAGATATATATGCTCCAACCAGAAGGCTTTGAGGAAAAAGGAAAAGAAAACTTGGTTTGTAGGTTGACTAAATCTCTGTACGGTCTAAAGCAAGCGCCAAGGTGTTGATACAGGAGATTTGATTCCTTCATAATTGGCATCGGATACAACAGACTGAGTTCAGACCATTGTACATACTACAAGAGGTTTGATAACAATGTTTTCATCATTATGTTGTTGTATGTGGATGACATGTTGGTAGTAGGCCCCAACAAAGATCGAATCCAAGAATTGAAGGCACAATTGGCTAAGGAGTTTGATATGAAGGACTTGGGACCCACAAACAAGATTTTAGGGATGCAAATTCACCGAGATAGAAAGGATAGGAAGATCTGGCTTTCACAGAAGAATTACTTGATGAAAATCTTGCGACGCTTAAACATGCAAGATTACAAGCCAGTATCAACCCCACTTCCTGTGAACTACAAATTATCCTCAGGTATGTGTCCTAGCAGTGAAGCAGATAGGATGGAAATGTCTCGAGTACCATATGCATCAGTGGTGGGAAGCCTTATGTACGCCATGATTTGTACTAGGCCAGATATTGCCCAAGCAGTTGGATTGGTTAGTCGGTTTATGGCTGATCCAGGTACTGAGCATTGGAATGCTGTGAAGAGGATCCTGAGATATATTAAAGGAACCTCAGGTTTTGCACTATGTTTTGGAGGATCAGAGTTTGTAGTCAGAGGATATGTTGATTCAGATTTTGCAGGTGATGTTGATAAAAGAAAATCTACTACAGGCTATGTGTTTACACTTGCAGGCGGAGCTGTGAGCTGGTTATCCAAGTTACAGACTGTTGTAGCTCTATCTACTACAAAAGCTGAATATATGGCAGCTACACAAGCTTGCAAGGAAGCTATTTGGATTCAAAGGTTAATGGAGGAACTCGGGCACAAATAGTCAAAAGTTATTGTGTATTGTGACAGTCAGAATGCGTTGCATATTGCAAGAAATCCAGCTTTTCATTCCAAGACAAAGCACATAGGAGTTCAATATCACTTTGTTCGAGAAGTAGTAGAAGAAGGTAATGTGGACATGCAAAAGATTCACACAAAGGATAACCTAGCAGATGTCATGACAAAGCTGATCAGCATTGACAAGTTTAAATGGTGTAGATCTTCCTATGGTCTATCAGAAACGTAGGCAACATGGAACTGACAAGATGAGAAAAGGTTTAGAAAGCTTATCAAAAGTGGTTTTAAGTGGGAGATTGTTAGTGGCGTAAAGCCACTTGTAAAAAAAGGAAATAAAAAAAAAGGAAGTCAAAGAAGGAAAACAGAAGCACATGCACGGAGCAAAATTTTCAAAGTGCACAATAGAATTGCTACTGTGCATACATGCTAATTGACAAAAATTTCAAACGTGCACAGTAACTAAATTACTGTGCACATGTGAAGGGTTTGGTGCACTTACTGAAATGCATATGAAGTTACTGTGCATTGATTGCACAGTAACTTCCCGAGCATCTATAAATAGCGAGCTGCTGAAGACTCTCAACGCATCATACAACAAGTAGAAACGGAGAGAGCATAGTAGAGAGAAAAATATATAATGTCTTCTGAGAGTTTCTCCTATTTTTATAGAGAGGTGTATTTTCCTAGTATAAGAAAGAGAGTTATTGTTCTCTCTTTATATTTAGAGAGAGGTGTAATTTTATTTTTTACATAGTGAAAATCTTTCTCAGTCTTGCCCAGGTTTTTCCCTCATCATTAGGGGGTTTTCCACGTAAATATTGTGTGTCAGTTCTATTACTCTCAGCTCTATTTTAGTTGCATTGATCTATTTTCATTACTCTGGTATCCAACACTCTTACATGATGAAATAGATTTGAGGGTTTATCTCATAGTCTCTGTCAGTAAAGCTTTAGAATGGTTAAATAACATTTCTTTTACAATTTTTTCGAGGACTTTATCCACTCTTATTTATCAAGTTTTCGAGTTCCAGTGGTCCTTTGACACTTTAAAAACTGACCCAAGTCATATCGCCATGTCGCACAAGTTTCTTTCATAGAGTTTGTCTCGGGGCATATTCACCAAATTGAGCACGAGTAGTTATAATATTTTTTTTTATGTGAACAAATAATTATATTATCGACCAAACAGGTAAATAAATAAATAATAAGTAGAAATGAAGAACTGGTTGTCATAGCCATCATTACTACTGTATTCTTCTTGTCATTCTTTGTTTTCCCTTCCCCATTATATAGAAAAACCTTCTTCATATGAGAACAAAGCCATTACTTAGAGACCAAGATGCTTGACACGGTCTTTTAGGCATGACATGTAAAAAGGGGTTCCAAGGATTACATTGTTCAATCATCATCAACTTTGCCCATTTTTGTGTTATAAAAGATTTTATCAAGTCCCCCTTTTATTCCTTCTTTCTTGAGGCTCCCTACCTTCACAAAGTCCCCCTCATGCTTTCAGTCCACTTTGAGGGAGGAATTTCCCATTTCTAAGCCTACCAAGCCACAAGGCTCATAAATTCCCATTTTTGAGATGCAAAGGGGTTAGGTTTCTCAATATCACCCTATCCCTAGCATAGTCCCTTTTTTTCATGTTATTTCAGTGGGAGCTTCCCCAAAAATAATAGTAATAAATATTCTAAAAGAAGAATAAGTAGTTGATGCAATTTGCTTCATAGATTGTATAAATATAGGGATAAATATTGAATATGATTATGTAAGTGTAAGATATGTAAATATAATAAGAATTAACATTAATAAATTATGGATTTAATTTTATAATATTGACAGAATAAAACAATTTCACTATCAATAAATATAGTTAATTTTCATCCCACTACTTAAAAAGTTATGCAAAAGGAGAGATTTTATACAATGACAATATAAAACTCTTTTACACAGTTAATATATCAAAATTAAACTCATAAAATATTTAAAAATAATAATAATTAGAAGAAAGTAATTAATAGAGATTGATGAAATTTGAATTTTCATCTTGAATTTTTCAAATAGTATTTGAAGATAAAAGATATCTGCCAAATAGAAAATTTTTAGAGATATGCCAATTTTTTTTTATTAATGATTGAGAAAATACATAATTTTATTTTTTAAAAAATTATTAAAAACTATTGTTACAATTAATAATTTATTCTCTTAATACAGTAATAATGTTAAAATCTATTTAATGTATATATATATATATACTAAAAAACCTATTGATTAAAGATATTTTAATAAAAAATAAAATAAAAAATATGAAAAAATGATGAAAAATCTTAAAAGTGTAATTTATCTTTAAATTCTTTTAGAGAAATAAAGCGTATGTTTTTTTAAAAGAAAAAAAAGGTATAATAAGCTATTTTTCAAAAGAGGAGGTTATCTCGTAAAGAAACAAAGAGAAGGCTATGTCTCAGTCTTTCATAATTTGTTGAGTTCGAACTTTAGGATTGAAGAACATATCAGAAGAAAAGCTTCTTTAAAAGAAAGCTTCTTTTGTCTTGGAGGTAAGTTTAGATTTTAGAAGGAAAGAAAGGATTTATAATGTGAGTGTTTGGCATCAAAATAAATTTGAAGACAAGTGTTGTCAAGTAAGAAAAAAGATGGGGACACGTAGAGAAGCACATTGTTGAAAGATGAGGGGATGGATGGAAAAGGAACCCCACACGCAAGATGATTATCAGCATTGAAATGAGACTTGGGGCATTGTTGATAATAATAAAGTAATATATCTTTAAGAAGTATAAATAAAATATCCCTACATAATAGGAAGTGCAGTTAACAAGATGGTGCGTCTAAAAGTTTTTGGAGAGCAAGCAAGCAAGAGAAAAAAGCAAGTAGGGTTGGGACAATTGGAATGAAGAATTCATTGTTGGTTAGCAAGATTTTATGATAGAATTTGTTTATAAATAAGAGTATTGGGATCAATTGTAACGCATATAATTTGACACTCATACATCAAGTTTTAGTTTCTAAGTCACTTAACTCATATAGATCGATCAACTTTACTCTATGAGTGATGATTGTTTCATTTATTTCAATTACTACAATTTGTCCTTTATTGTCAAAATTTACATCAATTTATTAATTTTCTTTATGCTTTTGTTCTTTACAGTTTTACATTCTTTGAAACTTTAATTGCATTTTCTCCATTTCTAATCTTCTAAACACTTCACATAAATTTACTCTTGATTTTTTTAGAGGAAATGATACCCTTCCCTAGATTGAGATTTAAAATCAAAATTGTTGCACCTATTATATTGTAATGGAGGTTACAAAAAACACAACAAATAGTAATATTTTAAAATCTTATACTATAGATTATGTTTTTTCTTTCTTTTCCTCCAAAATTTGATCTCACAACCACACTCTAAAACTAACAATTAAAGAAAATTTATAGTGGGCCTTGACCTTGGAATATGCCAGAAACTTCATAACCAAACGCCAGAGAAGAGACCACATGTGGTGAGTTATCGTTATCAAAGCTATCTTAAGAAAATTAATGTGGACTTCCATATCTCAATTATTAGATTTCATATGATGTGAGATGGCCTTCATTTGAGAAACTTAATACTATGAAAAATGATTGGAAATGAGTATTGTCACTCTCTATTGTCTAATGTCACTCCCACTAACACTTATCTTCATTGAGTTTTACCAAATTATCCTTCTTCTATTTCAACAAAAAAAAAATAGCTAGTTAATATTAATTATTTATTAATTATCATAATGATATCAAAAGTTTCTAATAATTTAATTTTAAAATAATTTAATTAATTAAAAATATTCAATATTGATCTAGGCACTAAATATTATAAGCGCTTAATATTAACATCTTTAATACATTTTTCGGTACATATAATACGTATATTATAAAGCATAGAGTAATATTTTGTGTTTGTGCATAATTATAACAGTAACCATGTATTGTGTGTATTATACTTATGTACCTTTCTTTTAAAAGGAAATGTGAGATTCTAATCAAAAGATGTACAACCTAATACTATTAAATAAACATAATATACTAACATTTGTGGTATTAATATCTTATAATTTTTACTATCACTTTTAATCTTTTAATTTGAGGTTATATTTTTAAATATTAAGGTAAAAAAATAATTTTAATCATATAAATCACTATGTTAAAATACAAAAAATTATATTAATATTTCAAGATGTATTGTCACGATAATTGTTATACAAAACACTAAACTTAGTAAATAATGTGACTATACTGACAGTAAATATTACTTAAAATTTGAATTTAGGTGCAAAATTTATTTCATTTAATTAATAATTTATTATGTCAATAAAAAATTTATTAAAAATTTTCTCGTTTTTAATAATTTTTATAGAACATTGAAATCGAAAAGTATATGCTATATATTACGCAGTGGAAGAATAAATTTTGATTGTTTTCAAAAAATGCAAAAGTAAAAGTAATTGAATATTAAAAAAATTATTTTAAAAGATTAATAATATTGAGTTTTAACAAAGCTAAAAGTATCAATAAACTATGAATTAATTATGTAAGAGCAGAGAATGGTAATTTAAAAAAGTTAAACAAAATATAAGTGAATAAGAGTGGGAATAGACAATATAGAGTGGCAATAGCCCCTCCCAAAATGATTGGATCAAATAAAAAGAATTACTTAATTGGTCAAAAGCATTTTAGCAGCTCGTCGAAAATGAGATCATGTAGCAGAGAAAGTGTTTGAATTAATAATTTCGTGACCCGTTTTATGGGGTAGGAAGGGTTGCAGGGCAAGGTACGATCTCGCAATTAATAATTAAAATTCTTGAAACCTTTCAATTTTGTTTAATAAAGCAAGGAATAGCGCATAAATAAACAAGTCACCGCTAGGATTGATGAACTATAATGGTTATGACAACAGCAGTTACTTCATCTGGTTCACAATCCTTGCATAATAACTGCATAGCGGAAGAAGGTGGAAGTTGGGCAAGCAAGAGTCCAAGAGCAAGAGAGTGGAAGTTGGATGATAAAAAAAGGTGGGGTGAGACAGTTTTCGATAGTATGGGGCAGGCAATACGATGAAGCGTAAAACGACAGGTATGACGCCATGTTTGTGGATAATTTGCCTCAGTGCATGACCAAGTCATGGCTCTGTCAACTTTTCAGTTATGAGGAGGGTTATCATATTTTTCTTATCAAGAAAACAAAGAAAGACTAGCAAGATGCCTTTTACATTTGTTAGGAATGGGTTGATTTTAGTTTTCATTTTCAATTTTTTAGCTTTTGAGATTTTGTGAAGAAAATATTTAAAATTAAAAATTAAAATTTATTCAGAATTTTCAATATTTCCTTCACAAAATCTAAAAAATTGAAAATAAAAACTAAAAACTAAAAGCTCAAATCATACAAACCCTTAGATTTTCCACGCTTGGGGAGGCACAGCGGCAACTACGCACATCCGCTGGGCAAAAATTTGAGGTTGTAAAATTTCAGCTACATTGGGAGAATAAAGTAGAAACGGAGGACATCGTGAAGTACATGGCGCGATCCAACCAGAGCTAGCACAACCTTGGACATGGTGGCTTCAGAGGAAGATTAGGGAACATGCATGCTGTAAAATCATATAGGGACTTCGTTCCACAATCCGTGAAGTGGTTACAAGGTCAGGGTCATTATATGGAAGCAATACCAGGACGATCGAATGAAAGAATTGGAAAGAAGCATGGTGGTGAATGTTTGCATCTAGTTTGTAGTGATTTCATTGCATGCACAATTCCTCCCCAACATCCGTTAATAACTTGCCCCCAATAAGATGTACCAAAAAGAAACGCAATTGGCCACCACGAATTAAGAAACAAAATAGATACGCAACCTACTGAAACAAATTAAGGAAAGTTAAGTTCCACAAAAGACTATGAAGCCTCACTCTTGGCTTAATATCAGAAATCATCAAAGCAGAGCGCCCTGTTGGGAGCTTACAATGAATGGCCAATTCACATCTAACATATCATGGACTCACATTTCTACCGTTTTCATTGGTGGAGAAATATTTTGAACCACAAAGCTGATCTTTTCCGATATCTTCTCAGCCCATTCTTGTAATCCACATACACCAGCCCAAACCGAAGAGAGTACCCAGCATTCCATTCAAAATTGTCCAACAATGACCATGCAAAGTATCCCTTCACCCTCACACCATTCCTGCCAAATCAAAAAAGTTTTAGGCTCTTGCATTTGTTGAGTTCAGAGAGGGGGTACTAAACTGCATAACTAATGTTCAATTTTACAAAGGAACAAAAAAATTACCTTATGGCCCTATAAAGATACAAAAGGTGGTGCCTGATATAATCTATTCTCATTTTGTCGTCAAGTGATATCTTACCATCATTAACCTCGTCAACTCCTACAAATATTAGAATAACTTGAGTCGTCAAACTTGAGTCGTCAGTCATGGAAAGGGAAAAACCCGTATTGTAAGATGGCAAAGATACAATACAATTTTAGGTAAAGGTATATAGGAGCAAACACATATCAAATATGATATATGATAAAATACTACGGCATCGCTAAATCTATATAACCGACTGGGGGTGTGCAAGGGACAGGTTGAGACGGGTTGAACCAAATCTCAACCCGACCGGATTTTTAGACTAGGTCATTTTTTGAAACCCGAATTCAACTTGATAATGACCCAATAAATGACCGAGTCAAACTAGGTCAACCCAACTTTTAAACAACCTATGAAAATCTTGACATTTTGCATAGTAAAGTTATAAAATTTTACAAATAAGAAACAAAATTCAAGAGACATTTTGAGATACATATTATTTCTAAACAAACCATTTGACTATAAAAATAACATCACATTATCCAAAATGCATTAATTTAAATATAAACTCTCATAATTTATCACTAACTATTATAAGAAAAATATAGCTAAAGAAATTTTGATTTCAGGTGGGCCGAGCCAATCCGAAATATGACCCGAACCTGACTAGAAAAATATACCAGGTCAAATCTAAGAACCTGAACCTGACCCAATAAAGTTCAGGCTAGGACGGGGTAGCGGACCAGGCAGGGTCTTGAACACCCCTATAACCGAGCTCACCTGATGGAACACAGCAAGGCATAATTGTTGTCGTGAAATAGGAGATCATTATTGAGAAATAGATAATCGTACCATTTTCTGTTATGTAAATGATTGGATTGTTGAATTTCTCCTTAGTGTACTGTAATAGACCTTGAATTCCTGGTGGATAGATGTAAAGCCAGTCTGAGGCAGCCTGCAAAATCATTCAATTCTTTTAATTCCTTTCTCGAAAAGTCTCATTCTTCTAAGGAACACTAACTCTCAACACTAGTCATAACTTTTCATTGTCATGCATTAAAAGCATCTATACTGAGTAAAACTTATCTCCAGAGGCAAGTACCTTTGGACCAATGAGTAGCCCATTTCTAACAGCTGACGCAAGTACAACAAAAAGGATTGTGAGTAAGCAAATGTAGAAGGCAAATTAAATTCAAGTTAAACAGAAAAGCTTATAAGAGCTTCTTTTAAAATGACTTACTAGTAAATCTGACGCATGAGTCTGTAAAGACAGTTGGCCTTTCATGTTGGCAAGGAGCATTGGCTGCATAAGTTGAAGTGTAATAGTTTAGCCCTATGAAGTCGAAGGAGCCTTTTACCATCAAGGATTCTTCTCTGGAAAACTTTGGCAAACGTTTCCCAACTTTGTTAACCATTACAGCTGGATAAGTTCCAGAGTTTAGTGGTTCCATGAACCTTTAAAAACACAAAATAATGAGTTAGACCTGATTGTGTGTCACTGGGCCCTTCACGTAAACTGTTGAGAAAACAAAAAGAATTGGAAACAAGAAGAGCAATTTTTAAAATGGGAAAGACACCTACCAATCATACATAAAAGCGAGACCCCGAGATGCTGCATCTTGATCTTCTTTGGATTGAGATATTGGCACAACCCAGGCAGAATTTAGTGTTACTCCAATCTGACCCTTCTGAGAAATCTATTAGAAGAATCACTCACTGTCAATTGATTTTGCACTGACCACCACGCATTGCATGATTTTGGTCTAAATCTAGTAAATTCTATGTGGTGTTGGATTCAAAACAATAATTAGGCAAAAACCTGGTACTTCTGCCTGTGGACTTTTACTGCAGCGGCATGAGCAAGAATCAGGTGGTGTGTAACCAGGTAGGGCTCAGTGCTAGAATCACCACCACTGCATTTTATGTCCATCCACTTAGAGCATCTTGTGGGTGGGGATCCACCACTTCCATAACCCATGGTGCTGTATAGAACTGGCTCATTTAAAGTAATCCAGTGCTTAACCCTGTCACCAAATTCTCTGAAGCATACTTCTGCATAATATGCAAAATCTTGCCTGTTTGAAAATCAGAGGTGCCAATTTTCCATCAGTTAGGAGTGAAACGGAAGGAGGGGTTGTTCCATTCTAAAGAACATTTTATCTGTGCTAATGCTTACACAATTTTGGGACTCAGAAAACCACCATATTCATCTTCAAGAGCTTGAGGGAGATCAGAGTGAAATAGAGTGATAAAGGGCTGTTGTCCTGTAAGGTATGAGGTACAGATAATTTAGTTGTTTGATCATGTGTGTGTGAGAGTGAGAGATGACTTCTACTGACCATTTGATATGAGTTCATTTATGAGATTGTTGTAATAATTGATGCCTTCTCGGTTTACTCCTCCCTTCAGGTTTCCACCTGAAAAATTTTGTTTGAGCATGATTATGTCATGAACACACCAATATATGTGTCCAATTCAACATAAAAAGCTAACATTCATAATTCCCATCAAACCATGTCATGGTAAATTAATGATTCAAATTGGCAATATACCAAAAAAAAAAAAGGCTATTTATTAACTAATCTCAGGATAAATAACTGAAGGATGATTAGAGAGTTTTCTCACTTGGTAGTATCCTGGACCAAGAGATAGAAAACCTGTAGGCATTAAATCCAATATCCTTCATCATGGCCACATCTTCCTGTTTTTTTTTGTTTTTTTAGGGTCAACAAAATAATCAATCCAGATGAAATTAAGTCTCAACAGCTAAGCAAATTCATTTATGTAGGTCTTAAAATTGAAGTTAATAGAATCAATACCTTGTAGCGGTGGTATGAATCGATGGCAACATCCCCATTGCTGTGGTCTACTATTCTATCTAAAGAACCAAGAAAAAGTTCCGATATTTTGAGTTTGTTCCATTAAAATCGTGCACAAATAAACTCTCTTCAAAATATGAAAGGATGAAGAAACTCCCTGCTATATATCATTTGGTATGCAATTATGAAGTTGGTTCATTGTTTCCCTTTCCTATTAGTAGTAATTCCAATTCTTAGTTCTTTGCCTAGCAGCAATATGGCTCATATTGTTGGCAAAGTAGCAATGATTGAATTTTCTTTCCACATAATAGTGCTTAAATTTTAGGGATTTGCTAACCGGCACCCTTAGTCAATTCCTTTTGACTAGTTTTTTTGCTTTTGTGAGGAGAAAAGAGGCCAAATCCTTATGGTAGTCTGCTGTCTTTGCAGTTATTTGGTGTATTTTATTAAAACATAACTCTCGCATTTTTCATGGCAGACATTCAGATAAGCAAGTTTTGTGAGATAAGATTAGATGCTTAGAATCTATTTGGTAAAAAAAGGGTTTCCATCTCTGATATGATAAGAGATTGGAAAGCTTTGATCTTTTGATATTTTAGTTATTCTTTCTGCTTTGAGGATCTCTTGTGTCCTCTACACTATGTATTATTCTTCTTTTGTTCTCTTCTTGTTAATGAAATTTCTTCTCTTTTCCAAAAAATAAAACATAGGTATTGAAAGAATCAAAACTTTCCTATTCTACTTCCTTGACGACTGCCTTTAGCAAAATCCTAAATTTTAATATGGTCCAGCAAATTGGTGAAATTAGTATTCATTTAAGTACATCCTCAATCATATCCCAATAGCTATTGTTCTTTATCTTTATTGCTTTCATTCACTTATTCTTGCAGCAAGGCCTATTAAATTTGTAGGCATTATGATATGGTTTAAAAGCGGTAACGATATTCATACCCTCCTGAGGCTTGAATCCCACCCTCATAAGCACCAATATACATAAATCGTTATAGTGAAAACAGAGAAGATTACATTGCTAGAAGGAACCATTCTAGAATACCACTAAAAAAAAAACCAGAAAGAAAAATAAATAAAAGAAGAAAAAGAAAAAAAAATTGCAGACCTGGGTGGCTATGAGCGAAGGTGTCCCATATGCTTGGGGTCCTGCCACCTTCATGTGCTGCACCTTCATACTTCAAAGTTCAAACCACCATCACACAGCAACAAAAAACGAAAAGGAAAAACAAATGTCAAAGAAGATCCAACCTTCTACATAGACAGATGCTAAAAGAACTAAACAACGTTAGACACAGCAAAACCTGGTAAGCTGAGGAAGCTGTTCCGAACAAGAAATCTGCCGGAAAACTGCTACGATTGAGAGAAGATACTGATTCAAAAAGAACGAAGGAAACTGCTGCAAGAAGAAGAAAGGCCTTAGCCCACATTGTTCGAATTTGAATTCGATTCTCAGACCTTTTCACCCACAAACGGGACTTTACCTTAGCTTGTATAGTTATATTATTATTATTATTTTATTTATATATATAAGGATAAGGGGGGATTCTTTGTCTTCTGGTTTCTGAAAAGGTGGAAAAGAGGACAACTTTCTGTCTATTGTTTTTTCTTTTGTGGTTTGAAATAAAGTCTATGGTCAAGCAAAGATAAGATACCATTATTATTGACAAGGGCAATTAGGTTCCATGCTTAGAGCATTACAGTTTCATTCATGCCGTCTTCTTCGTAGGACTCGAGTAGTGTTTGAAAGGCCAAAGCATCTTGTTGGGACGTGTGCACGAAGGTGGTGGAACCGTGCAACGATGATGAAGTGAAAATTAATAAACTATTATAGTAAAATGACCCCCATGTGCTATCTGCTTGTCGTTTGTTCAATGATTAATTTAGTGTTCCACGTGCAAAATAATTAATTTACTGTTTAATCTAAAGGTTTTTTTTTTTCGGTAATGACTGTTTTATGTATAGTTTGCCATTGTTCCAGGTTTATTTAGGAATATTTTAAAAGAATAATTGTATTTCTTTCTCAATCAGTACTGATTGTTAAGTGAAAACTGCGACTATTAATTGAATCTTCACTTTAATCATTCAAATTACACGCATAATTTATGGTTTTAGTATTAGCATCCACTTCCTCCGTTTTTAAATAATTATCTATTTTAAAATAATATTTATTTAGAAATAATTATTTATTTAAAAATTTTAAATAGCATTAATTATTTCTTTTTAATAATACCCTTATTAAATATTATTGGAAGATGAGAGAAATATAGTAGAGAAATAGAGAAAAAGTTGGATTATTAAAAAGAAATAAGGATAATTCAGTAAATTAATTTTAACTTTTTTAACTTTAATATTTTCTCAATCATTTCTTTATTTTCAATATGTATCTATAATTAAACAATTATTTAAGGACGAAACAAATAACATCAAAATTTAATTTATACCTATATTTTTTTTGCACTAATTTATACCCTATTTATTCTTCTCATGTTCGTGTAATATCATATATATGAGTTTTCTATGTCCTTTTTTTTAATATTTATGGAATTACATTAATCGTTATGAGATTTTAATTTAGCATCTATCTAAACTCCTCGCTACGAGAGCTTAGGCTAAATCTTGCTTGCAAATAATTACTCTCAAACAATTTAAACCAAATAATGATTGTTTCTTTTTCTTTTTTTTTTGGTTCCGGGGGGCGGGGGGGCGTGTGTAGGTAAGGGTTTCGTATCTGGAAGGCTCAAACTTGGGGTGCACCTTGTTATATTATTTTATTAATGTTATAGTTATTGTTATCATTATTATTTCACAAATCAAATATGACATATACAAGTAGCCTTTATATGTTGAAAGTTTATTTGACTTTAACGTCATTATCCTTTTGAAATTGATTTTCAATTCTAACGTACATGCATTTGAGAGATCATGTTTGTAAATTGGACTCGGTGGTGAATTTAAAATTTGTTCCTATTATTACTTAATCAAATTTTTAATGCTATCAAGTGAGGATATTGACCAGCCACGTGCAAGTTATCGAGTGTAAAGCTCTATCATGTAAAAAGCATTACATCAGGGATTTCCTATACTAAAACGTCATTCAATAGATTGTCTAATACAAAGTTATCACTTTGATCAGTTTTAACATTGATATTTGGAATTTAAAACTTGAGAAAATGGTCAGCTAGAATTAAGTTAAATCTCGAGATATTTGCAATTTTATTTTAGCTTATTAGTTTAGATAAAGATATTTTTCAAGGATCAAGTGATAAATATCCCATGATATCTTTGTATGTAGTTGGCAATTCTATTTAAAAGTCTTAAAATAGTTTTGCTTCTTAATTTTTTTACAAGAACACAGTTCGAAAAATAAACTAAAAAGAGTATTTAATTCTCCTCTTCTCATTCTACTAATTTTTTATCTAGTCTTTACAACTTGAATCTTTAGAGTGTTTGGGTTAAATTGAGAGACCAACTTTGCTAGTTCTAGAAATCCAAATATGCTGAAAGAGCCTGCTTGAGCCTAGTGCATTTAAACACCCCAAGCTTTATTTTTTTTTGTATATTTTCTTATTTGTTTAGGTACAATATGCTAACAATCTCAAGGAATATGGGTGATAAACCATTCTAACAATGCTGGTGATAGGGACAACAATGGCACTCTAGTCAATGACTTCCAAACCATGCCTGTCAATAATACTCCTCCTGTTGTTGTTCCCAGTGTTGTCTATGCGAAACCTCTGCAAGATGTGTCTAAGATTGAAGTGTTCAATGAAAATGGTAGCAACTATCGCCATTGGCAAGAGAGGATCTATTCCATCCTTGGTATGCACGGGGGTGGCCGAGGCAATCACCACTGCTTGTCCAACATCTGCATCCCCTAAAGCTTTAGAAGATTGGATCGCTGCCACAACAAAGTCTGCTGTCACACAATTATCTCAACTCTATCAAACAAATTGTTTGATGTCTACTGCACCTACAAAGAGACTCACAAGATATGGGAGTCAATGCTGCTAAAATATACTACTGAAGATGGTGTTTGTTAGAAGTTTGTCATGGGACATTATTACCAATGGGAGATAACTGATGATAAGGACATCCATACTCAGATCAATGAATACCACAAGCTGCTGGAGAATTTACAAGCAAAAAAATATCATTGTTGGACGAGTTTGTGGCCAAAATATTGATAGAGAAGCTACCCGAATTGTGGAAAGACTACCAAAACCAACTAAAGCATAAGAATAAGCAGTCTTCATTGGTTGAACTAATCAAACATATCATCATTGAAGGCATTAGCTGCAAGGAGATTCCAGAAGCAAGGGCTAAAACATTGGCATCCAAGGCTCACTTGGTGCAAGGTCATAAAAAGAGGTATGAAAATAACAAAAGGTCTAAATTTGATTCTAGTTACAATTCCTTTACCAACTATATCAAAGAGAAAATAATCCCACTTTCACAAGAAGTGGAGGGTGTTATGTATATGGCAAACCAGGTCACAGAGCATCACAATATCAAAGGAGAGTGACCGTGATAGGAAATCCTCCAAAGCCAAAGCTAAAAGCAAATTTGGTTGAAGGAGATGAAATAGTTGTTGTAGTCATCTCTTAAGCAATGCTTGTCACCAATGTAAATGACTAGGTAGTTGATTCTGGAGCTACTAAGCACATCTGTGCCAATAGGAATGCATTTGCCTCCTATACTACTATAAGGGATGAAGAACAAGGGCATGTTTATCTTAGGTACTCTAGAATTGTACTAGTGCAAGGAAAAGGAAAAATTATGTTAAAGCTGATATCTGGGAAGACTTTGGCGCTCAAAGATGTTTTGCATGTGCCTAGTATTAGGGCAAATTTGATTTCTGTAGCATTGCTAGGGAAAGCTGGGTTAAAGGTTTTTTTTTTACCAGTCTAACAAGATTATCATGACAAAAAAATAATGTTTTAGTTGGAAAGGGTTATTGTAATCATGTACTTTTTGTTCTCAATGTTTCTAAAATAATTAATGTTTCTAATTCTGCTTATATGATTGAATTTATGGATATTTGGCATGCTCGATTAGGATATGTTAGAATACCATATATTAAGAAAATGCAATATTTGGGTATGATTTTTGGCATAACTAGTTCAAATTTAGATAAATGTGAAATATGTGTATAATCAAAATTAACTAAAAAATCATATCCTTCTGTACATAGAGAAACTGAATTTTTAGAATTCATTCATTCTGATCTTGGTGATTTAAAACAAACTATGACGGGAGGTGGTAAAAAATATTATGTGACTTTTATTTATAATTTTTCTAGATATACTAAAGTTTATTTAATAAGAAATAAAGATAAAGCGTTTGATATGTTTTTATCTTATAAAGCTAAAGTTGAAAATCAATTAAATAGAAAAATAAAAAGAGTTAGATCTGACAAAGGAGGAAAGTATATTTTGTTTAATGAGTTATGTGAAAAAGAAGGAATAATACATTAAGTGACTCTACTTTATTCACCTGAATCTAATGGTGTAATTGAAAGAAAAATAGAACATTAAAAGAAATTATGAATGCATTATTAATAAGTTCTAAAGCACCTAATAATTTATGGGGAAAAACAATTTTAACTGCATGTCATATACAAAATAGAATACCTTACAGGAAAACAAATAAATTACCTTAGAAATGTGGAAAGTGTATAAACCAAAACTAAATTATATAAAAGTGTGAGGATGCTTGGCAAAAGTTATGTTACTTGAACCTAAGAAAAAGAAATTAGGATATCAAATTACATGTTTATTGGATATGTTGAACATAGTGTTGTTTACAGATTTTTAGTATTAAAAAGTGAAGCTCTTGAACAAAACACAATAATTGAAATAAAAAATATAGAATTCTTTGAACATATATATCTATTAAAATTAGAGAAAATATGTAGTTTGCCTTCTCCAACTTATCAAATAACACACATACACACACAGATATATATATATATATGAAGATTTGATAATAAGTAAAAGACAAAGAGTGGAGAAATAATTTGGAAATTATTTTTATACATATATTGTAGAAAATGATCCAATAACATTCTCTAAAGCTATTAACTCACCTGATGAACAATTATGGAGAGATGCAATAAAATCCGAAATTGACTTAATTAAAAAAATTATAATACATGGGTTTTAGTTGATTTACCACTTGGAGCAAAATCTATCGGATATAAATGGATATGTAAAAGAAAATTAATTCTGATGGAACAATAGAAAAATATAAAGCAAGATTGGTTGCTAAGGGTTTTAGTCAAAAACAAAATGTTGATTATTTTGATACTTTTGCACCAGTAACAGGGATTGCATCTATACGAGTTCCAATTGCGTTGGCTTCAATTTATAAATTAATAATTCACCAAATGGATATCAAAACAACTTTCCTAAATGGTGATTTGGAAGAAGAAATATATATAACACAACCTGAAGGATGTGTGGGACCTAGACAAGAAAATAAAGTATGCAGATTGATTAAATTGCATTATGGTTTAAAGCAGGCATCCAAACAATGGCATGAAAAATTTGATCAAATTCTAATTTCTGATGGTTTTTCTTCTGTAGAAGTAGATAAATGTGTTTGCCCCTAAATTGTTTGGTGATGGTTGTGTGATTATTTGTTTGTATGTGGCTGATATGCTTATATTTGACACTAGTCTTAATGTTGTGATTGAGACAAAGAAGTTTCTATCATCAAATTTTGATATGAAGGATATGGGCGAAGCTAGTATGATTTTGGGTATTAAAGTTATAAGGAAGTGTGACAATATTATATTGTCACAAGAATAATATGTGGAGAAACTTCTAAAGATGTTTGGACATTTTGATATTAAACTTGTAAGTACCCCTTATGACACTAATGCTCAATTAAAAAAGAATAGGGATGACTTTGTGGCGATTAGCCAAGCAAACAGTAATCGCAAAGTCTACGATGGAATCCTAGTTCATAGCTCCAGAACAAGCCGGTAATGAGGCTGAGTGGTTAAAAAATTTCTTGAGCAATATTCCATTAGGAATAAAGCCTATTCCTTCTGTGTTTGTACATTGTGATAATAAAGCGGCAATAGCTATTGCAAATAACAAAACATATAGTTGTAAAAGTAGACACATTAGGTTGAGGCATGAAGTGGTAAAGCAGCTTTTGAAAGATGGAACAATATCCATTTTATTATGTTAAGTTAGAGTTGAATCTAGCTTATCCTTTGACTAAGCCTCTTGAGAGGAATTTTGTAAGCGCCACATCGAGGGGAATGAGACTTCAGCTAATTTGAAATTAATGGTAATGGGAACCTAACCTTTGTGAGTGGAGATCCCATGAAAAAAAGGTTCATATGGGTAATAACAAGTCGTCTGCTAGTTTTTGCTAGTACACTTTATATCCCTTCCTATGGTGTGAGAAAAGGGTTGTGCTAGACTGCATTATTGTGACGGTAAGATTAATGCTTTTAATGAATTTCATATTCCTTAATTATGGATGATGTATAAAGTGTAGTATGTCCTTGATGAAATTCACTTATATGAGTGTAGAAGTGGGGTCGCTCCTATGATACTTTGGCAAGTTTCTAGAGCACTCATGAATTACGAGGCACACGCATGGCCAAAACATGCAACATAGTGATAACAACAAAGAGTAAGTAGGGGTGTGAATTTGATTAGATAGGATTATAGTTTACACTAAATGTAGTGGTTCATAGAAGTTTCACTTTACCAATTGCATTGTAAATTAAAATTTTGTCTATATAGGTCTGGTTCATGGTTCAAAAGACATAAGATTTGAAGCATTTACATCCATGCTTAACTTAGATGTTTTGTTAACAGATTTGATTTTGAAATAAGTGGGGGATTGTTATATTATTTTATTGATATTATAGTTATTGTTGTTATTATTATTTCACAAATCAAATATGTTATATACAAGTAGCCTTTATACGTTGAAAGTTTATTTGACTTTAACGTCATTATCCTTTTGAAATTGATTTTCAATTCTAACATACATGCATTTGAGAGATCATGTTTGTATATTGGATTCGGCGGGGAATTTAAAATTTGTTCCTATTATTACTTAATCAAATTTTTAATTCTATCAAGTGAGGATATTGACCAACCTCATGCAAGTTATTGAGCGTAAAGCTCTATCATGTAACAGCATTATATCAAGGATTTCCTATACTGAAACGTCATTCAACAGATTGTCTCATACAAAGTTATCACTTTGATCAGTTTTAACATTGATATTTGGGATTCAACACTTGAGAAGTGGTAAACTAAAATGCAATTAAATCCCGAGATATTTACAATTTTATTTTAGCTGATGAGTTTAGATAAAGATGTTTTCCAAGAATCAAGTGATAAATATCCTATGATATCTTTGTATGCAGTTGGCAGTTCTATTTAAAAGTCTTAAAACAATTTTGCTTCTTAATTTTTTTATGAGAACACAATTAGGAAAATAAACTAAAGAGAGTCTTTAAGTCTCCTTTTCTCATTCTACTAATTTTTTATCTAGTCTTTACAACTTGAATTTTTTGAGTGTTTGGGTTAAATTGAGAGATCAACTTTGCTAGTTCTAGAGATCCCAATTTACTAAAAAAGCCTGCTATATCATGGAGGAATTCTGACTATACTGGAATATTTCTTAAGTCCAGTACATTAGCATGCCCCACGCTTTATTGTTTTGTTTCTTTTCTTATTTGTTCAGATACAGTACGCTAACACACCTTTACCAGAGGCAACGTTTTAATCATCTGAGCTTCGCCTTAGGTGCAATAATGATTGTTTCTTTCTTATTACTTTTATGTCAAAACATTATTTCAACCAAAGGTAAAGCCTTTATTTCTCAAAACGACAGCGGTGGGCTGGCAAATGATAGTGTCATAAGAAAATGTTACTCGCCGCTTGGCATTGCAGCACACTATTGAACAAAGATCAATACCAATGAGAAAACTAAATAATCCTTCAGGCTGTGAACACTACTGAGATTAAGCACAGAAATGAAAGAAAAGTACAAGAGCTAAGTATCACACTATAGGATAACTAAGACAATATTTTTGAGCCAATCACAATAACAATAAATAAGTATAACTCAAGAGTATCAGACAATAACAATGCCAATATTCCCATCAATGTAGAAACTTTTTGAGCCACTCAGCTGATTTCTTAGGATATCTGCCGAGTCCATCCTCATAGTCTACATACACAATTCCAAATCGAACAGAATATCCGTATGCCCATTCAAAATTGTCCAACAATGACCATGCAAAGTAGCCTTTCACACTGACACCATTCCTGACAATCATTTGCATCTGAATTTAATAAATAAATTTCTAACCAAATTATATAAAGCTCAATTAGATAGTTATGTTAATGTTTTTTAAAATACATTTTTTAATAGCACATTTACATTAACTTTATATATATATATATATATATATTAAAAAACACAACTTGTACTTTTTTGTAAAAGTATTTTCTTTTTTACTTTTAAAAAAATCCTAGAATATGAAAATATTATTTATCTTTTCAAATATTATATCAAAACAGTTAGAATTTTTAAAAGGTCACTTAAAAAGGGATTTTTTTTTTTTTTTTAAGAAGCACTTCAGCCACAAGGTTACTCAAAGTAGGCCCATTACATAATTACATCATCATAGACTAAAAGTAGGCCATTACAATATAAACTTACTGTATGGCACTATGAACATAGGAAAGATGATTGCTGATATACTCTATTCTCATGTTGTCCTCAAGTGAATTTTTACCGTCATTAAGTTCATCAACTCCTGCATGGGTTGAAGAGATTTGATTTGTGATTATGAACAGAAAAAAAAAGGAAAATTGTTAGGTGAAAATGTTGATTGCCTTGACTGGGTCACAGGAAAAGTATAATTGGTAAAAACTTACCATTTTCTGTTATGTAAATGACCGGATTGTTAAACTTTTCCTTTGTGTAGAGCAAAATATCTTGAATTCCCGTAGGATAGATGTATAACCAGTCTGAAGCCGCCTGCAAATGTCATCCTTTTCTTCAAAGAATTGATTCATAAAAATTTAATTCATTATCTATGAAGGAATATGTTGATAATATGATTTTGTCTTCATTGTCAGAGCAATGTCACAACAAATAAAACCATCCCCATATTTATTGGGTCTTGCAGCTAAATAATGAAAATGAAATGTTTATATTTTATGACAAATTACACCAACATTACTTAAAGTTTAATGAAATTTATTTTGACTCATCTCTATTTGTTCGGCCGATATTGATCTTTTCTAGAGGCACTGTACAATGAGCAATTGGAGGGAAGATTAATGTAATAATTTCACAAACTCAAAAGAGAGCAATCTAATAATTCACAAACTCAGACACCTCCTAAGTAAATTTTACACATAGAGGAGAGTTAAGTGAATTTTATCAAATCTAAGAGAGGTCAATATAATTTGGGTAGTAGCTATTGCCTCCTTTTTAGCTATTGTCACTTTCACTTTCATTAATTTTTATTTAAATTCACAAAAATATCCTTCTTTCATTACTTACTCTTTTTTTTCCAAAACATTCACCTGTATATTTTTTTATTTTCATTTTGTATGATTGGAGATCAAACAAAGAGATGATCCACAAGTCTTTTAAAAGTAGCAATGAAACCAAGACTAAAATTGCACCCTTAACAATACAAAGGTGAAAATCAAACTGGAAACGAAAGGCCTTCGAATAAATTGGATGCATTCCACCGTTTGCACTGTCACTGGGTGGCACCTTCAGATTACATGAAAAGACTAATACTCGAGCTAAAATTCAACAAAATCCAACCCCTTAAGACTTGTCCATTCACTAGTATACTGTCCAGATAACTATTTTTCAAGAAAGTTTTGCCAAAGAAAATTCAATATAAAATATGCAAGACTATATTAAATATGTCAATATTAAATATTTTTAGTATTTAGTGACCGTATGAAAATTAAAAATGATATCAATATTAAGTATTTTTAAATAATTAAATTACTTTTCAATAAACTACCAACAATAACTCTTAATATCATTATCACAACAAATAAATAAATAATGTTAACTATAAGCTCTTTTGATTATAATAGAAGAAGGGTATTTTTGTGAACCTAAATAAAAGTTAATGAAAACGAGAGTGATAATAGACAAAATGAGTGGCAATAGTCGATCACTATAATTTGTCCTTATATTTATTGGATGTGTATAGCGGTTGTCCCAAAATATGCTTTTACCTTTGGACCAATCTGAACTCCATCTTTCTTTGCTGATGCAACAAATAAGATATTAAGTAAACAAAAAAATTGGGAACATAAGAAAGATGAAACTGAAAACAAAAAAATATACTTCACCTACTGTGTCTTACTTGTGAGAACAATACAAGCATCTGTAAACATAGTTTGATTTTCCCTAGTGCAAGGGACATCAGCTGCATAATTTGCAGTGTAGTAGTTCAGTCCAATGAAATCAAAGGATCCTTTAACCATCAAGGACTGCTCCCTTGAAAATTTCGACAATCGTTCACCGACATTGTTCACCATTTCAGCAGGGTACGATCCAAAATTTAGTGGCTCCAAAAACCTCAGAAGTCATGAAATAATTTGATTGAGGCTCACCAATCCATTACGTAGATTATAGGAGAACTAATAAGTTATATTGCTAAAGTCTACGTCAAACCTCTAGAATTTAGGTGGAAAAGTCACTTTATCCGCACAATTATAAGTCATGTGCACTTTATCGACAAGGTTTTAGAAATATGCAAATTGATCCTTGAGCTGTTTCAGAATATGCGCTTTAACTTTTCTGCTGAATTAACAGTTTAACATCTATTGTTGACAGAAACTAACTGCACTATATTTCTTTAACTTTAGGTCATGTGCACTTTAATCTCTAGATAGAAAAGAAAGTATAATCTGATATCTCAAACGTTCTTGAACACGTGTTATTTCCATTAATAATAGATGGTAAAGTTAACAAAATTAGGAATGTAGGGGTCAATTTGCATGATTTCAAAATTGATAAAATGCACATAACTTATAATTCGGGGGCAAAGTGTTTTTCCCCAGAGTTTATGAGAAGCCAAGAAGAGTAATTAGGAGCTTAACTTACCAATCATACAAGAAAGTAAGGGCTCTAGATGCTGCATCTTTGTCTGCCTTGGATTGGGAAAGTGGCAATACCCAGGGAGAGTTCGATGTTATCCCAATTTGCCCTTTCTGAGAAATCTAAATAAAATAAAGCCACTTCAAGTAAAATTAAGCTGCCCCTTTTTACTAACTAATAATTTGATGACTCTAGCTTCAATTTGATAGTTGCTAATCAGATGTGCATCATCACAAATATGGTATATATAATGACCTGGTACTTGTCCCTATAAACTTTGACAGCTGCTGCATGAGCAAGAATCTGGTGGTGAGTGACAAGGTAAGGCTCAGTACTAGAATCCCCTGCACTGCAGTTCAGGGGCAACCACTTGGAGCATCTTCCAGGTGCAAATAAACCATTTACATAACCCTGAGTTGTGTAGGTGAGTGGCTCATTTACAGTAATCCAGTGCTTTACTCTATCACCAAATTCTCTATAGCACAGGTCTGCATAGTCTGAAAAATCCTTCCTGATGAAGGCAGATTTTAACATCATTTAAAAGGGAACTAAAGGGAAGCCTTTATATACATATGTATATATATCATTTATAAGGTTTGATAAGGAAGCTACTCACACTATATTGGGGCTCAGAAAACCACCATATTCATCTTCAAGGGCTTGAGGCAGATCCCAATGAAATAGAGTTACAAATGGCTTCAAACCTGTCATTATTGGGATAGGCAAAAATTTGTTAACAGTGAGAAAATATTGCACTTGGTTATTATGCAAGAGGAGAATTGAATCAGACCATTTGATAAGAGTTCATTGATGAGATTATTGTAATATGTGATGCCTTCTCTGTTTACACCTCCCCTCATGTTTCCACCTAGACCAAATACATGACCAATTTTGTATCATATTTGTGTCATTGATACAAATGTAACCATAACTACAAAGCAGTTAAAATGAGGATCAAAGGAATAAATAAAGTTGAATATTCCTCCTTACCAGGTAGTATCCTGGACCATGAGATGGAGAATCTATATGCATCAAATCCTATGTCCTTCATTATACCCACATCTTCCTACCAAGTTTTTTGCTCAAACATTTGAGAGGAATAATGAGCATTAAACCTTATTTAGAAAAAATAAATATTTAAAATTTGTATAAATGCTAAAGAGAGTGAGAATTACCTTGTACCGATGGTAAGAATCAACTGCAAGGACTCCACTACTTCGGTCCTTTATCTTATCTGATGAAAGATTCAGACATAAGAAGAACTTTTCGTGTTTTTAGAACCACAATCAAACTACTGCTTGAAATTTTAATTGGTATCATAGTTAATATGACGATGACAAAATCAAGTTAATATGCTAAGAACTTAATAACAGTCCTAAACATTTAAGACCTTTTATAGGGACCTGCACAAATTAAAGCCTAATAAGTTTCTAAGCTATTTTATGGCATGTTTTCTTGCTTTGCCCAACAACTCAGCCACTAGTTTTTTGATTGGTTAGGAGCACCTTTCTTCAATTATATATGAGCTTTGCTAAGACTGTTTTAAAGATACTGGTTAAAGAATAAAAAAGGAAGGGGGAATTTTTGATTGCTTTCAATATATTCAATGTAATGGAAATTTACAAATTTTATCTTTTAAATTTAAATTTTTTGCTTTTAATTCTCTAATCAATTGTCCTTAAGAGCATCTCCGGTGGCTCAAAATTTTCCGTCCTAGTCTCATCCATTGTCTGGCAAAGAGCTATAGCTCCATTGGAGCTTAAAGTGGTGCATCCCATTTTGTGTGGCACCCTTGGTGGAAGTGGGACAGGTCCCCATTTGTTTTTAGCCAATAATTGATCATCATGTGGCAATTTTCAGTCATAAAAAAAATTGAGTTTCAGTTTTTATTTTGAATTTGAGATGAACACAGTTCTTGGCATAGTATTGCAAATAGTACAATAAACAATTATATTGATATAATAATATTATGTTTTTTCAACTTTTACTCTATAAATATCAACATTTTTTTCATTCCCCGGAGAGTTGATTATATATTTAAGATAACCAACAACCAAGTTCAATTTAGAATGTATTTGTATCATATTTTTTAGTCTCAAAATCACTTTTTTCATAAAAAAAATCATTTTTCATACATTTAGATAATTTTAAAAAATTAATTACAATTTAAAAAAAAATCAATTTTTAATTTTTTTTTATAAATACTAAAAAGAATAGCTTTTGAAAAAAAAATTAATTTTTAATTTTTTCAATTATATATATAAAATATAACTTTTATAATGAATAATTAACAGACCCATAAATGAAAAAACTCGACAATATTTTCACATACTAACGAAACAAATTCCCTTGTACCCACAAGGAGAAAGAGTACTCGGGAAGAAACGTCGTCTACAAAAGTCATAGAGGACTACCAATTTGAGGAACTCAAAAGAAGCAAAAAGAAACATAAAGATCATGAATGATGATGACCACCATTGTTAAGGTAAATGAACCATACGTGACAGGTTGCCTGAGTCCAGAATCAAGGTGCATAAAGTGAAAAAGGGACCCTATTTACCTGGATATCTCTGAGTGAAGGTGTCCCATATGCTTAGTCCCCTGCCCCCTTCGTTTGCTGCACCTTCATACTTGACACAACATCCAATCACACAAGTCACATAAGAAATAGATCAATGCTTCAGCATATTTTGGAATGTGCATGTGCTATAGCAAGATAACTATACAAGACACAAACCTGGTATGAGGAAGAGGCAGCTCCAAACAAGAAATCCACCGGGAAATTGGCACGGTTAAGAGAATCCGCTAACTCAACCAGCACAATGAAAAACGCTATGAGACAAAACCCCTTAACTCTCATGGTTTCACTTTCTGATGACTCTTGACTATAAATTCTTTGGCAAATGGTCCACCTTTATATAGGTGATCATATCACATTATTGAATCAAACATGTTTTAATCATAATAATAACAAACAAATAAATAAATATAATGCATCATTGCTGAAGCTCCATCTTCTCTGTCGTGTAAGGTGCAATTAGTAGAGAAAAAAATGGAGCTAGCTACCCTGGATCTATTTCACTTGGCCTTTTCCTCATGTTCTTTATGCTCAAGCCTCTTTGTAGGTGGACAAGCTTTGAAAGGGCTTATGTTTCGGAGTATTAAATATTTGATGATCGATCTCAAAAGAGATATTATGCCACAGTTTCCTACCAAAACTAAACTATGGTTGGCCGCTGTTAAATTTTCCAAATTGCTTAGTTGGCCATTAATCATATATAATGAACAATATGATGATCAAGATTTATAAAAAAAATAAAAAACAATTTACATCAATTCAATTGAATGTGGAATTTTCAATGTTTCATCAACCTGAGTGATTTGAAAGAAAAATATAAATAAAATAAAGCCTACAACTTTAAAATGAATGAAAACCTTGTACTTGTTGCCTGCTGCCCCCTTGCAATGAATAGTGACTTGGAAATTGGAATGCTTTGCATTGCGGTTTCACAGTCTACTAGTAGCTTAACTTTATATAATCATCTTTTATCCTTGATTGGATATAATACTCGTGCGTTGAACAAGTTTGTTAGTATTTTGTGATAATCACTATTAATAAAAATATTTTTTAGAAAAAGAATTTAACTTAAGAATTACTTACTAACAAAATGCATTGTAATCTTAAGTTATTAAAGAATTTAAAATGAAAAATAGCAAAAAATGCAAGTTAACTTCCTAGAAATATTGGTCATATGTGCACTTTATTCTAAGAATTTTAAAATATGGAAATAATCCTTTGAACTTTGACAAATATGCATTTTAATGATTTTATTAAATTTTCATCTATGATTAGTGGAAAACAAGTATATTATATTTCGTAAATTTTCTTTCTCCTAGTAAATAACTTTTTTCATATTAAAATTTTCAATTTGACATTTATACGGTCTTAATGAAATCTTTTATATCAACTTAATCCTAACATTTTTAAATTTGACATCTATTTAATCAATCTGTTAGATATTCACTTTGATTGCATGGATGATTAAATTGATGGTAAAATAAAAAAAGTTAGGATATTATAGTCATTTCTTTGTTTAAACTTGACATCTAAATCATGTAAAAGTTAAAAAAAAAAATTGATTTAAAAATAAAATAAAAAAGACATTTAAAATTTCTTAAAATTAAAATTATAGAAAGGGATGCCTAAGTATGTCAAGAAATATGGAGGTCTTTTCAAAATGGATTGATAGTATGAGTTTCATCACTACAAAAAAAATGCAGGATACCGATGGAAAGTTACCGACTCTATCTCCGACGGATCGTAGCGTTATGGGAAATAATTATGGTTGTCATCGATATATATGGCATACACGTTAGTAACACAATCAATAAATGCTGGCGCCACATGGTGTGCATAATTTTCGAAGGATTTACCGACGGTTATATTTAACAATGTTTTATTTTTTTTTTATTTTATTATACAAGCCGACGGATTAACTGATGGCTATATTTAACATCTTATTTTTTTTATGTTTTTTAAATTTACTGACGGGTAATTATTATAATTATAATTATATTTATTAATTATGTTACCGACAAGATAACCAATGAGTATTTATTTTTAAAAAAATTTAATTATTATCTACGAGTTTCCTAACGGGTATTTGAAAGTTCACAAGTTGCCACACAAATTTTGCATCCTCCGTCGGTATACCCGTCGATAATCACTGGTTATTAAAATGAACTGTTTCATTAATCGCTGGTATACCCGTCGGTATACCCATCGATAATCACTGGTTATTAAAATGAACTGTTTCATTAATCGCATGCCCGTTGGTATACCCGTCTATCGAACGGATCACCACTGTGACCTTCTTCCTCCTCACTCTTTGAACTCCTCTCTCTCTCTCTCTCTCTCTCTCTCTCTCTCTCTCTAAGATCACCTTCGTTCGCCACCATCGTAGATTCGTTCGATAAACGGAGACCACCATTATGATCTAGGGACTTTGATGAGCATTTTAATCGATTTATTAAGGACTTTGGTGAGCATTTTTCTGTTCGTTTGTGGGTGCCCATAGTATTGTGTTTTGTTATATAAGGATTAATATTGTTGTATTTTCAGGATTGGAGTTAGTTGGACGCATTCGGGTTTCCTACATTTTACATTTTTTTTACTGCTATGGAGGTTGGTAATTAAATCCTTGTTATTTACATTTGTTTAATATATATGTAGGATATATAGAGACTTATGTTTTCTGTGATAGAATTGTAGGAAATAGGGATTCCATGACAAAGGGGAAGGGCGTAGAGGTCCTTCCCCGACTTGTTTGATTTGTTTGCTGTAAGATTCTTTGTGTTTATGGATATTGCAGGAGACATGTTGTGGAGTTATAAGGGGATGACAATAGATCGATTTTGAGGATTATATGACTATATCTATTCTGTTGTTGATTTTTATAATAATATTTATAATTGCTGAATTGACTGAAATATCTGACAATGGAAGCTCCTAGTTTAAGGGGAGATGTTACCGAAATTTTTAAAATTTTTTTTTTGTAGGAATAATAGATTAAAAAAAGTGACTATATTTAAAAAAACTTAAAAGCTAGTTGAATTTGTTTAAAAATAATAATCAATACTATATATAAAGGGGAATTCCTCTCTTTTGGTGTCCAAATTTCAAAATTTTCAAAATGCCCATATTATAGAAGTTAAAAAAAAGTTAAAACAATTGAAGGAAATTATTATAAAAATTTTTAAAAAGTAATAAATTTAAAAAAGATATAATAAATAAACAATTGAATGTGTTTAAATGTGAATTGGTAGGCACACAATTCACTAGTTTAAATAAAACTTAAAGCCTAATTGAATATGTTTTAAAGATCTAGTAAAATAAATATCTGATGATGAAAGCTCCTAATTTAAGGGGAGATGCTATCAAAATTTTGCTAAATTAATCAATTGGTCGTTAATAACTTCATTATTCATTAAATTTTAAAAATAGGTTTTACTAGTTCAAGATTTTGTGACTATATCGTCATATTTTTTAAGTAAGACCTTAGTTATAAACAATTCTTGACATTTTCTAAATCATACTAACAATAAGGATTCATTTGATTGCATCAAAACTATTGAAAATCTATTTTCAAGGTTAACGAAAGCATGAAAACTAATAGATTAATTAATTTAGCTCTAGTTTGCATATTGACAAATCAATTATGTTAATTAACCAAAATACCCTAAAAATGAAGTTTCTCAATTGTCAATGTCAAATGTTGAATTTTAACATTGATGGAGAAAGCAAGATCATATATGGGACTCATAATATACTCAATTTAATAGTGAGATTTAACAATGGGACATTATCAATTGAAAATTTCAAATAAAGAGGATACATTCCCTTAATAACAATGATTTTTTTTAAATAATTTATTTATCTTTTATATCCTTCTAAACTTAAAATTTCACTTAAGTATAAAAAAATGTTATTTAATTATATTATTTTGGTTTAATTAACTTGTAGGTGCCTATGCTTTTATAAATTTTTCAATTAAGTCTCTATAATTTAAAGATTGATAGTTATGTCATTATAGTGAATAAAATTCATTATTTAAGTCTCTATAGTAAATAAAAAAATTATAATGAAATTCTTGGACCTAACTATCATTACAAAAATATGACGTTCAATGAGAATATTCAATTGATTTCTTCTTATATGGATGCACATGTAAAAAAATGAGTATGTAATAGTTCCATGTAAAATAATTAGTTTATGAAGCTTTTCTGAAGCAACTATGAACTTAAAATTTGCATCCTAGGTTAAGAAATTAAGTTAACTTCCCTAATTTGATTAGTTAGTGTTGGATCACAACTATCTCACTCATACCCTCATAATATCAACTCTTGATTGATTCAAGTGGTTCAACATTTGTTTTCATATGAGTACACATGTAAAAAAAAATTAAGAAATAGTTTGACAACATTCTTGACTTTTTGATCTGTGAGGGATTCAAGTCAATTCATATGAAGTTGGTAATAGATGAAATTAAGAAATAATTCAGCTAATTTCACAATTTTGCTGCAAATGTTAGGTTAAAAAGTATTTGATTTCAAAATTTTATTCACTTTAGGGATTTGATTATATCAGGCTTGAGCATGGCATACCCCATGTTATGTAGAATTCAGGTTTCTTTTTTATTATTTTAGTATGGCTGGTAGAGGTAGAGGCCGACCTCTGAAGGTCGGTTCACCCACCACCACCTCAACCACCACCCTTCCCACCACCTTCGCCACCGTCCCTTCCACCACCTCTCCATCCACTACCTCCACCTCAGTCCTTACCATCAGCACCCTAGGCTTCAAGATGATGCCCACTTCTGGGTATACCAGGCTATTCACACCCATAGCCCACTCGCATTAGCAACCCTACCCCTAGCTCTACCGCTGGCCCTAGCCCTATCACTGCCTGACTCCCAACCATGTATCTGATTAGACTCCTCCTTCTTCTACTGGGTCACAACCACGAGACGTGGATAGGAGGCCTCTCGACCCAGATGGCAGGCCACTTGGGGATGATGGTAGACTGCTCTTAGGCTGGACGATCAAGATAGGTAATTTGAAACATGTTTTTAGTACATTCTAATTTTACATGGCTTATGATGTTTTTATATTTTGATTTTTTGGTTTAATTTATCTATGTAATAGTTTTCATCCATTTACGATGGCTCCCCATAGGATCACAAAGGCTATACAGAGTCGGTATAACCATCTGTGGCCTACATGGATTGATATCCCTACTGATATCAAGGAGTTGTGGTGGAAAGAGTGGAAAGTAATTCTATGATTTATTCGCTTTTATTAAAATATATGGTTATATGTCATAATTATATTCTTTTATATAATAACTTATGTGCTGTTAATTTGTATATGTAGAGATCCTTCTATATTCAACCAGAGCATGAGCCCGCAGTGAAGAGGGCTTAGAGGATTAGATCCTCCAAGCGGTATGGAATATATTTCATAATGTCCGTAAGGGACGCATGAACCACTCATGGCTAAATGACGCCACCCTGAGTAAGCTCCAGCATCACTAGGCTAGTGACCTGACCTTCAAGGATAGGCCAAATAAGGGAAAGACAAATCGAGCCTCATAGAAAGGCGGGTCACTACACACGGGTAGTTCCAAGCACCCAGGAGGGGACCCGCAAATGTTTGGTAATTCTTTAACCTTTTCCATATTATAATAACATTGTCTATATTTGAATTGTGGCAAACACTATAGTTTTATGACTTTATTATGCTTGTTTATGCAGGCGACAAAGTTAAGCCGCCCTCTGACACAGGGCGAGCTATTTCGGGAGACCCACACCTAGAAAGGTGAGCAGATGGGGGAGTCTGGAGAGGTCTGGGTAGACCTTAGCTCCGAGGCGACCTATGTAAGTTTGAATTTACTCATATTTTTACTTAATTTTTATTATTATTTTCATTTATGTTATAATTATTACTTATAATGTGTTTTTTCTTTTTACTTTGCAACATGAGTTTACAGACCTCTGAGAGAAGGCACCAACCTAGGTGGTTGAGGTTGGGCCTGATGCTGACATTCCTCTTCCTCCAAACGAAGAGGATGTATGGGCCTAGGTGGTTGGCAGCCCTTATAAGGGCCGCATGTGTGGGATGAGGTATTACCCCTAAGAGTACATCCTCATCCTCCGCCATTGGGTTAGCTATTGGGGATGATGCCCTGAGGGAGTGTGTGCATGCCCTCAACCAGGAGCTGCAGTAGCAGGCACAACTCTTTCAACAGCTCTAGGAGTAGTAGGTAGGCCGAGTAGCTGTGGAGCAGGAGTTAAGAGAAGTTCGAGAGCTTAAGCTCTTCTTGGAGCAGCAGCAATAGCAGAAGAAAGCAAAGAAGGAGAATGCTCAGTTTCAAAAAATGCAGCAGAAGATCATTGTAAACGTGATGACCTTCTTCCAGGACATGCAGGACATGCCTAGGAAGGTTAATATGACTTAGGTAAGGTTAAGGAAGTGAGAGAGTATAGACCAATTAGTATGATTGGTTATGTGAACAAGGTGATTTTAAAAGTGTTAGCTAACAAAATGAGAGGTGTTATGGATGGTTTGGTGGGGGAATCCTAATTAGCCTTTGTCCAAGGTAGATAGATTTTCGATGGGGTTTTGATTGCAAATGAGGTTATGCATTGGCTATGAAAATATAATAAGAAATCCATGCTCTATAAGTTAGGGTTTCTTAAAGCCTATGATTTAGTTATATGGGTTTTTGTTGACCAGGTATTAGAAAAAATGGGTTTTAAGGCTACTTGGTGGAAGTGGATATAGAGTTGTATCTTCTCAGCTGAAATGTCAATTATTGTAAATGGCTTCCTAAGAAAGCTATTAAGGATGGAAAGGGGGCTTAGGCAAAGGGATACACTTCCCCCATTTATGTTTATGTTTATTGTGGATGTTCTAAACTGGTTATTGAAAAGAGCAAATCGACATTCGGATGATACGGGGGGTCAAAGTATTGTGTCTCATCTTCAATTTATAGATGACCCAATTCTTTTTGCTACTGCTAAAAAGGAGGTGCTTATTAATTTAAGAAGAATCTTATATTATTTTGGGGTTATGATAGGTCTTTACATTAATTATAGTAAGTTTTCCTTTGTGGCTTTGAATTGTGAGGAGTCTTTGGTAACAGAGGTTTGCTCAATGTTAAAATGCCAAGTATTTTCCCCCTTAGTTAAGTACTTAAGGGTTCCACTTAAGGCAAATCCTCAATGTGAGGCTACTTGGACCTAATCATAGAGAAAGTTCAGAAAATATTAAGTGGTTGGAAAAGAAGCATGCTTTCAAAGGCAGGCAAGTTGATATTGACTAAGGCGGTTTTAAACAGCTTGCCCATGTACTACTTAGAGATCTTTAAAATGCCAAAAGTGGTTGCCAGAAAGCTTATTGCCATTCAAAGTAGATTTTTTAGGGCTCTTATTAAGGTAGAAGTGCAATCCCCTTTGTAAGATGGGATGTAATTCAAAAACCCTGAAAATGGGGCGGACTTGGAGTTGGTGATTTAGCAATCATGAATGTAGCATTACTTTTTAAATGTTGGTGGAGATTCTTTATGGAAGGAGTTTCCTTTTGGAAACAAGTTTTTTGCTCCTGTCATAATTTGGATGGCTCTATATCGTTGATAAAGCAATGGAGTCTTGTTAAAGGGGGTTTGTGGGGGTGTTATTGGTGGCATTGGAGAGGTTAATAGGACTATTAGTTCTATTGCCTCCACAAGGATTAGGAAAGCAGTTAAGGATACCAGTAATAAATGGTTATGGGAGGATGTTTAGATTGGCAATGATAAGCTAATGGTGTTTTTTCCAAGTATTTACTCCATCTCCTTCCAAAAGGAGATATATGTTCTAGAATGTGGTATTTAGAGTGTTTCGGGTTGGATATGGAGGCTGAGATAGTGTAGGAACATATTTCAATGCGAATTACCTATGTTGAATTATCTTGAGGGTATTTTGAATAGGGTACAATTAAGAGAGAACGGCCCTAACAAAATGGTTGGGTGTTTCCATCTTTCTCGATGGCGTAAGAATGGAACAACATGTTGTTGTCCATTCTTTCATAGCTAAATATTTTCAGGAAAAGTGCTTTGATTCTCAAGTTGACTCTTCTATTTTTTGTGTTGGAATGGTTGTGCCCCACCTGTGGCAAAGTTATTTACGTGATTTGTTCTTCTTGGCAAAGTAAATATAAAAGCTCACTTGAATCGCTTAAATATCATTTACCAATGGCGAGGTTAAGTGTGTTTTTTGCAATATTTCTGAGGAAACTCTATCATATTTGTTTTTAACTTGTCACCATGCTTGGAAAATTTGGCCTTGGGTGATGGCTGATAATCCAAAAATAAATTTTGAAATACTAAAAAGGTGGGTGTGAAGGGCAGGCAGTGGAGAGGTTAGAACATTTGTTTTTATGCTATTTTGCTATCAATTTAGGAATTAAGGAATAAGGTTATTTTCCAAAATGAACAGATTAATTGGCATAGTTTCTTGTCTAATCTCATGCATTGATGTATATCCTGGCTATATTCTAAATTTTGACATGATATTTTGGTAGAGTTTTGTTGTCTTTTTGCAATTGACCTTTCCCTGTTGCTGGATTGTTTAGTTTCCTCTTGAAGAGGATAACCTGTGAGCACCTATGGAGTTTGTTGGTGAATAAAGCAGTGGCTCAGAGAAAAACACTGAGAGATACCTTAAATATATGTGGGGGGAGTTGTGAGTTTAGAGGGAGAAATAAAATCTTGAGGAGAAAGACAAACTTGTGAAGATGTTTTATCTTTGGTTTCTATTTTTCTCTAACTCTAATATGTTTGGAAGGTTTATCTTTTTGAATTTTTCCATGAAAACAGTTAAAAGGCAGTTCAGTGTTGATGAGTGGAGTAATACACAGTGGAGCTTCTGTATGGTGGGTGAGCGGAGACATGTGAGTTGAGGGTGAAATTTGAAATTGAGGAGCGCTATTCTACTATAGTCACGACTTGAGTGATACACTGGTGAGGCTATTAGTTTATTAGGATCTGTAAATGACCTAGATGTGTAAGTGTGTTGGAATCACTTCATGGGTGTTATCGTGATTGTCATAAGGTTAATGATTTTTGTTGTGCTCTGAGTTCTCTGTTATAATCAGATAAGGTAGTTTTGACTCAGTTCACAATGAAGACCTGATGGTTTTGTTAAAAGGGTTGGAGTGAAGCTATTTTCTTTTTAGCAAGGTCTTACAACATGGGATGTTTTTACTGGCTATACTGCTATTATCGGGAGGACTTGCCATGGGCTACTATTCTCAAATTTGTAGGTGTAAATCCAGAATCAGTTTTGAAGGAATTGTTTAGACTTGAGTTTGTGTGTTGAGCATATATGGATATAAGGAATTGACTAAAGCCAAAAGTATTTTTGGATTTGTTGTACTCCATGGACGATAAGTATGAATGGTATTGTTAGTACTGGAGCAGACAGCCGGGTTGGAATCTGCTTAGAACTTTGCTTTCACCAAAAGTTGAATCTACTTATAGTGATGGTTGTGTCACAACCCAACTTGGATCGTGACCGGTACGTGAGGAATCCTATCTCTACGTAAGCCTCGTGATCATTGAGTCATACTATATATATATATATATATATATATATATATATATATATATATTCATGCTGTCCCTTTTAAACCTTTAAATCAATTTGAATTACTAAACCATAAAAATCATGAAATAACCTTTTTCTTATAGATCTAACTATACTTGTATCTGTTATACAAAATATGAAGAGTTTCTCCCTTTACAAAATAAATCAGGGATGCCAAATCATGTAAGTACAAAAAGAATCATGATAAATCAAAAACTCTATCATGCATAGTTTGGGACCCTACCTGCACTACCACTGTAGCATCATCTACCAAAATAACAAAACACTTCACGGCAACATAAAGCTCACCAAAGCTGGAAAACTAATGCTACTAGGGAGTAGGAAGTGGAGGATCCAAGGTAGCACTTGTATCTATGAGGAAAAGGGAAAGACGGGTGAGTTTTATCATAAAAGTCAGTAAGTGGATCCTCACCCACAACCATACATGGGATAAGAAGGAATATATACAATGCAATATTCATAAATAATTTCTATTTACTTATATAATAGCTATAAAATCATAAATTTGTTATAAACATAAAAATCATCTTTATTTTCTCAAGAATCACTAAAAGAACAGACTATCCATAAACTGAAGGGTGGTGCTCAGTCCTTCGCAAACAAGAGCATCCAGCTGAGATCTTAACAGGCCCTCGTGAACCATGTCCCTCGTGGACTAATCTATCGTGTGGACAAGTGTCTCTTGCGGGTCTTGGTATACCAAGGTTAATGGAATAACTGTTGTTAATTCACAGCTCTATTCCTATCATTAATTCCCTATTCTAAATACATACTAAATCATAAAAAGGGGCTCTATGATTCTAAGTTCAACATTTCTCAATTCTCGCAAATAAGCATAAAACTTTACATCTTGCATCATCAATCATAATAATCTTTCATCTTCATAATTGACTCAAAATCATATACTAAATTATTTAAGGAAGTCATATTTCAAATATGGTCCTCATGCATTTATTGTAACAACGATTTCATGAGAGCTTTTGAATATATTTTCTAATTCTTGAAAAACATATGTAAACTTGTATTATGCCAAAACTCAAGTGTAAATCCTCTAAACATCTCATGATACTAGGAAAATAATTACCAAATAACCAAAATAAGGTTATTATGAGATCAAACCCACTCACCTAGAGGGGTGGAATGTGATGCACCGACACAAGAGAGCTCGGGGAGGAGGGATGACACCAATGTCTACCATAATAATCATATAAAACTCATCAATGATCTATTGGTACTCTTAGATTACCCTAAAACAACTTTAACAACATTGAAGGAGCACTCTCATTTGACAACAATGGAGAATAACAACTCAAACCAAGAACATGAAAGAATGGGGAGGGAGATATAATCTATCAATATTAACTCACCTTGAAGCTTGAGGGAGGTAGATCTAAATGGGGTTGAGAATGTAGCGAGTGAAAGATAGTTGGGGAAGAGAAGCTTTCACACTTTAGGGTATAGCACAAATAGGGAAGGGTTCTTATAAAGTTGGGGGGATTTAGTAAGTGGAACGACGTCATTCCGCATTGTTTATGCCCTGACAGAATCACTATAGTAGTCCATAATTGCTATAGTGATCTAGGGGAACAACACACCTTACAATTGGATACGTGTGACATCTATAGCAGTCCTGGACCGCTATAATGGTGGACAGATCCCAAAAACTCCCAGTCCTCATACCTGTGACCGCTATAGCGTTGAAAGTAACCTCAGCTTCTGCATAAAAAGGGTTATCTTGGGATCTGGGGCTTTCCTGGCAACATAGGTGGCCCCCGAGGGATCCTTAGGCCATACCGATCTTGTTTATAGACATGTGTACTTGAGGCATTATAGTTTGTTTGCTTCCATTTGTTCACCTGTCACCTTATCAAGGAGAATTGGGCTTATTTTTTCTATTTGGGGAATAATTATGAACGGTTTTGGTTTAAATGAAGAAGTCAGCTCAATTGGATCCTATTCATAATGATTTGAATGTTGCCACTTGCTCACTTTCCAAATTTCAACTGGTGCTTCTATGTCATGAGTTGTTGGGGTGGGTTTGTTATTGTAATTCTGGGTGTGAACAATGTGTCTTATGTTTTTTGTGCTTGCACTATCATTGCTTCCCCTATATTAGGGTCAAGCCTCTCGTATAATTATAACCAAAAAAAAAAAATTATGGAGTTAGTGTTCTGCTTAGTCCTTGAAATTGTTTGCCGAAGTCATTTTAGTCATTGAGATAAAAAATTTAACTTTTTAGCCACTGAAGTAAAATGTAAGTCATATTAGTTTGTAATTCTATTTTCTTTAATGTGTCATCAATTTTTGCTGATTTATAACATTACTTGACATGTCAACTTGATCTCTAGCAATTAAACTGCATAAAGATACACATAATTTAGGACTATAATATGAATTTTATATATAAGCAACATTTTTTTAATATATTTGGCATATTACAATAGTTTGCTCCAATTATTAAACCCTAAACCCAATTATCGAACCATATAACTTTTGAGACCAAATAGAAAGTCAGTCTGTGAGTAGAATCTTAACATGATACATTAGTTAAAACATAACAACAGAGTAATAAAAATGGGGACAGGGACAAATTTGACTTATATATATTTTACAATTTCAAGAACCAATAATGAAATTTGTAAATCTCACAGACTAACTTAAACATCCACTAAAACAATTTATGAATATCATGAGCTAAAACATTAATGTGGTTCAAACAATAAGTGATAAATATTCATATAAATTAAAGGGGAATGATAACCTCCATATCTTTAGACTAAAATCCCACACTCCTCTTATCTAAAGAAGCTTATAGTTTAGGATAATTTTGTTTCATTAACTTTAGTTACTAGTTTAGTTTTCTCTCTCACCTCATTAATGTTTTCCTTCCAATTTAATAATGACATTTTCAAAAATAAACAAAGAAAATATTTTAAAAGGATTTGTGAAAAATGTATGAAAAAAAATTAAAATTAAAATAATATTTATCACCTATAGTTATTTATTTAAAATATTTCCCACAAAGTTTGAAGTACTTATACCCATCGCATAATGAATTAATGTTACTATTACGTAAAATATTAAAACGTAAGAGTACAACTTTGGAGAATATAATTTTTTTTGGGTGAAGTAGAAAGTATAATTTAATACTGTCCATTACGTAATATTTGATTATTTCATTTTTTATTTTTTAATATAGTATATTCATAAACACCTTAACACATAGCAAATTTGTTTTTTGTTTTATTTTATAATATCCTTTTATAATAATGAAAATATCATTAATGAGGTGAGAGAAAACTAAACTATTAATTAATGTTAATAAAGTAAAATTACAAATTTATCCTAAACTATAAGCTTCTTTGAATAAGAGGAATGTGGACTTTTGATCTAAATGAAAATGTATAACTTACTAATCACCGCTTGAAAATATGAAGGTTAGCATTCCCATATATATATATATATATATAGCTTTTAATACAAATAGTGTGTGCCAAATATTTTATAAAAATAAAAAAGAGTGCATCGTATAAAAAATAAAAAGCAGTGTGATTTGCACTATAAGGTAATCTGAAGGAAATAGGGGGAAAAAATTTCCCAGAGACAGCTATATATGTACCCAAAAATAGATCCACATCAGCATCCATGATGGACACTACACACGATTACAAGAATACTGATGAATATATCAAGAATTACGATTTCGTGCATAATAGGTTAACATAATTGACAAGTAGGACAAAAAACACTTTAGTAAAAAAAATTAAGTTATTTCCGTGAAAGCAATCAGCAAAATCCATTCCATTATACTGTATTCTATAATTCACAATAAAACTCTCTTATGGTAATTCCTTTTGGTGCTTATTAAAAGCCGTGAGGACTGAAGACTCCCTCTTTACCCTTTAGTCCTTTTACCTTTGTGTTGCAATCCCAAGTTACACAAGCAAAACAAATACCCTCACGAGTGACCTAAGAATTTGAAACCCCATTTTATTGTTGTTGTTGTATCTAACATAGAAAATGGCCAGGAGACCGTTGGTGGAGTTCATTTTGCAGGCGATCAATGCTGTCTTCATCCTATGTGGCTTAGGTACCTTGGGTTATGGATTAGTTTGCTTAGTAAAACCACCAAAGGGGATTCATGACAACAACGCCAAATTCATGATTGCTCATCGCCTATTGCTTGCTGTTGATCTACCAAAACTCTCTTCTGATTCACTTCCTAAGGCTTGGTAAGTGTGTTTCTCACCTTATATTCAGTTTTCAAGCCCGTGTTAGTTGTTTTCATGGCTCCAGATTACTGTCAGCAACCGCAATTATATCGTGGTCACAAAATTGTTGTTGCGGTGGTGTGCACAATCGTTTTGCAATGGTAATTACAGCTATCATGCGGCCACAACCACAATTTAAAATCATAGCTGCTTTTATTGAATCATTTATAGCTTGTAAGAAATATCCGTTGACATGATTCTTTTAAAATTTACTAGGATTTGAGATAATTGTTGGATGAGTTAGTGGGGAATGGGAACTATTCTATTTTATTTTTTAAGAGTGCCAATGTAAAAGTTTCAATATTTACATTTTTTTATTGAAAAAAAATATAAAATTATGTCTAGTAAATATATATATATATATATAATATTTGGTCAAGTCTGAGGAAAGAAAATTTCAAAGACATTTAAAGACAATGTCGAAGACTTGGGGCCTATATCAACCTGTTCATAACCTAGCCTGGCCCAATAATTCAGCTTGGCTGGAAACTTATTTGGCCAAGCTCGGATACTGAAATTTGAACCAATACACTTTTTGGACCTTGTTTGGATAATATCTTGGGTTAATTTGCTCAACTTAGTCTAAAGTCAAATAATTAGAGATATATTTTTATATTGATATGATTTATTTTAAAACATATATTATAAAATATCTCTTAAATTTTGTATCTTATTTGATAAAATTTTTATAAATTTACTATATATAATATTTAAATCTTTATTTATATATATATATATATATATATATATATATGTTATTTGAAGATTAAGTTTAGCCAATCGCTAGCGAGGTCAAAATCGAGTCCCAAAAATTAACCTAATCTAAATTTGAAATTGCTTTGAATTTCGTCGTACCCTGCCCAACTCATCCTATGCACCTTTCCTGTATCGTGCCCCACCTGCTCCTCCTATCTACCACGGGCGAGCAGCATGGTACGCCTAATGCACATTTTTTTTAGCTATAATTTTCGAGCGTTTGGGTGCGAACTACGAAGGGCACAGTGCTTTGAAACGTGAATGCAATATTTTCATTTAAAAGTAAATTTTCAGGAAAAGTGAATACTTGTTTAGATCAAGCAAAATATGTATGTGATCACTGTATATGTGAATTTTATTTATTTATTATTTATTAATTTATTTTACAGGTTTATCTACCTTCTAATCGGAATCGGTGGCATCCTTTTCATTATATCTTGCTGTGGGTATGTCGGAACAGCATCAAGGAGCCCTTATTGTTTACTTTCTGTATCCTGAAATTCATGATTAAGATAGTCGTGGAAACTTAAAAAGTATATTTAGTGCACAATTCATGTCATCCATTAATTAACAATTTATTGTCTGATAAAATTTAAATATACTGCTAACAAACTGTGAATTCGTTAAATTTTTCTTTTCACTAGTTCTCATATCATTTGTAATTTACCTTTTAATTTAGGTGCATCCAATCTTCTAATAAATTATTTTTCATTTGTGCCTTAAATATTTGCTTTATAGTCTCTCCTTAAGATAATTTTAGTACTGTGTGTTCTTGGTTCAAATTGTCATAGTCGAGCTCGGGACTGCTGCTTTCATATTCTTTGCACACAACTGGAGAGAGGTGAGCATACTTTCATTCTCTGGTTGCTTAAATGCCATTTCCAAACAAACTATCAACTTTCTCAACAATTACACATTCTATGCAGGCTATACCAAAGGATAAAAGTGGTAGGTTTCACTCAGTCTATCATTTCTTCAATGCTCATTGGGATGTCATCAGATGGATTGCCCTTGGGGTCTTTATATTACAGGTGATAATTAAAGAGAGATAGAAAATCAAGTGAATGTTAATTTTGAGCTCTAAAATTGTGCTTGTGTTTTGTTTTAATTTGTAAAATTAAGGGGTTAACAGTTTAATCTCTTCAATTATATAGAACAATTCATATTGGTTTTTAAAATTCTAAGAACTAATTTGAATCACTATGTGGACTAATTTGATTTAAATTTTGAAACTCTAAAAATTAAATTGTTAATTTTTTAATTCTAGAAACTAAAGTGGCACTAAATTTTAAGGAACAAAATGATTTTTTTTTTCATAGAAAATCTATTGAACAGAGTTAACTTCAGATACATCAGGTCATACATATGAAATTAATGTTTCTTTTTCACTTTCTTTACAAATTCTCAGGTTATTGCTATGGTTCTAGCTCTGTACTTGCGATCAGTGTTCAACCGTGCTCGGTATGATACGAGTGATGATGATGAACATATTGTGCAGCTTCCTCGTGTTAGACCATCTAGTTATAGGATCCTCGCGCCTAAAGTAACGGCACACCATCAATCACAACCAGTACAGATGGCAGAGATTCAACAAAACCCATGAAATCACATTAAAGGAATTATATATGAACTAAATTTTAGCTTAATAATTTCGATGCTATTTTACATATTTTTTTAAGCAGACAAAAAAATGCATGAAGAGGCGCATGATTAATCCAGTATTATTATTTATAATTTTTGTTTTCATTTTTTCTCTTGGCAAATACTAAAATGGTTAGACATGATGGTTGTCGTTTAAGGTTAAACCCCAAAACTAAAGAACAGCCTGAACTGAAAGAGCAACAATAATACAGTATATCTGCGATGAGGAAAGGGACCTGAAAGCCTGTCACATGATAAAATCTGTGGGTTCAAACTCAATAGTTTCAGACCAAGAAGAAAATATCATAAATTTTTTTTTTGGGGGGAGAACTAATTAAACTCAATAGAGTAACTGGGGCTGTTTGGCAAACAATTTTAGAAACTGTTTTTGGTTTTAAAAATCAAAAGAATTAAAAAACTTGTTTGATAACTATTTTTTTTGGATGTTTGTTTTAAAACCAGAAAAACACAAAATGAGTTTTAAAACGAAAAATCAAAAACCGATTTTAGATGTTTTCAAAAACAATTTTGTTGTTCTTGGACTTCTTCACCCACACAACCACACTCCTCCCACCTCCGGTGCAACTCCGGCGACCACTTTCATGCTCTCTGGTTTGCCGGCAAACCTCCACGTCCACCTTTGCCTCCCCCGGCGAACCTTCGTGCTCGTCCTCCCCCAGCGAGCTCCGCGATAGCTAGCGACCTCTCCCTCCACCTCTGCGAATCTACTTTAGCTATGGATCTGCCCGTTGACCAAGCTCGGTGAAACTCCACCTCCACCTCCGCGTTTCTGCTTTAGTCGCAGATCTGCCCCTCTCGCCATTAGCAGCCCTTCCCGCAGCCCCTCCAGCCGCCGCAAGTAGCCCCTGTTCTTGTTCTTTGTTGTGTTGCAGTGGTTTTAGGAAAATGAGGTGGGTTTGTTTTTGAAAAAATGAGTATCCAAACAGATGTTATTTTTGTGTTTTACTACTAAAAAACTATTTCTAAACTTGATTCTCTTGTTTCTATTGGTTTGATGTGTTGGATTACTCGACAGCAACACAATAGAATTGAAACCCAGTAGAAGGGATAACATGTAATTTTATGTTTGGAATAGCTCAAAGAATGAAATTATAATTCCACAATCCAATTTAATGAAATTAAAAAATAATTAAAATAGATTATTCTTAATTTTTAATTGATATATTATGAATTGTCAATTCCAAGACTTATTAAATATCTCTTTTCTCATTAAAATCTATATAATTCTTTCTCTTCTATTTTTTTATTTTGTAATAATTATATTATAATTCTTTAGTAAAATTAAATATAAAAGAACAATGCTACATGTTGTGAAATGTTTTTCGGTTGAAAAAGCGTGAATCCATATCAAACGGTGGATTTGTGATATAGTTAAAAAAATGAAAATAATAAAACACTAACAAATTTAATGATATCAAATATTTACTCACCCGAAGATCTCTATCATATAACACTAATATTTTACTATCACTTTCTAAGCATAATGGCATATCATACGAGTAAAGAAGAGGAGATTAATATTTCACAGACTCACTACACTTCATATCACACTTATTATACAATATTTATACAAAAAAAAAACATTATATAATATGATAAATGGGGTGAGCTTTATACAGGCAAATTGTCATAATATAATAATAATAAAATTTTGCTTAATCTAGCTATAAGGAATTAACAACTAAAGCATCAACTTGTACAATTTGCATTTCTCCATGCATACAAATGTGGTAGTAAATTTCAATTACAACTCTTCTTTTCACTAGTCAAATAAGGTGGCTATAAGAATACAAATTCAACTTGAATCCAACTTCATGCGAGATGGCATAAGAAGAATCTTCTAGTAGCAAAGTTCAACTTGAATCCTTTACCACTACTTTAACATCTTGTAATTATCATGCCAAGGAGATGGTAAATAATAATGAGTTGGCATGGATAAACTTGGTTTATCTCTTAACATTGCCTCCCTTAAACCAAGCTTATATAATTTAACATTCCAAGCATTTTCTTCAATTTGTAAAATGTCTCCATCGTCAATAGATTGGTAAAAATATCTACAACTTGTTCTTTAGTGAAACAATAATCAATCACCACTTCTTTCTCATTCACCAATTCTCGGATTTTGTGGAATTAGATATCTATATGCTTTGATCTTCCATGAAATACTGGATTTTTACAAAGTGCAATAGCTAACTTGTTATCACAAAATATTGTTGTAGGAATAGTTTGATTATGATTTAATACTTCAAGAATTCTTCTTAAACATACTGCTTGCATAGCATAACTTGATATTGCTATATATTCAGCTTCTACTATATAAAGTGCAACAATTGATTGTTTCTTTAATGACCATGATACCCCTCTTGAATCGAGATGAAATACATACCATGAATTGCTATTTCTTGTTTCTATGTCATCTGTCTAGTCACTGTTTGTATAACCAACAAATTTCACATCATCAATATTTTCATAAAATATTCCATCATTATTCAGGGTACATTTGATATATCGAAGAATCCGTTTTGGTGCTTGTATATGACAAGTATGCAGCTCTTCGATAAAAATATACTGAGTAATCAAACTCCAGAAACTACATTTGGCCTGGTTATAATCAAATATCTTAGAATTCCTATCAAACTCTTATAATAAGTAGGATCCACAACTCTTCCTTTATTTTCTTTCATTTGGTTCAATTTTTCTTCAATTGGAGTGGAGATATATAGGTTTCAAATTCTCCATATGAAATTTATTCAAAATACTATTAGCTTATTTCTTTTGAGAAATAAAACCCCATCATCTTTCTAAATTACTTTGATACCGAGAAAATAGGACATCAAGCCCAAATTAGTCATTTAAAAGTGCCTCTCCATAGCCCCCTGAATCCTGTTATCATCTTCAAACTAATTATTGCCAATGAACATCAAATCATCAACATAAAGACATAAAATAAGAATATCTTTAGGCTCAATGGATTTAATATATAAAGTGTGCTCAAATGGGCATCAATGAAAATCATTCTCAATGAAATAGGAGTCAATTTTCTTATTTCATGCCCTAGGTGCTTGTTTCAAACCATGCAGACTTTTCTTTAATATATAAATTTTATCTTCTTCTCTAGGGATTACATAACCTACAGACTGTTCAACATAGACTTTTTCTTCCAAAGTGCCATTTAAAAATGCCGATTTAACATCCATTTGATATATTTTCCACTTATTTTGAGTAGAAAGTGGAATAATCAAACAAATATTATCTAATTTGGCAACAGGAGGAAATATCTGGCTTCTATTTGTACCTTTTTGCAACTAATCTGGCTTTATAGCGATCAATCTGACCATTGGGTTTGTACTTTGTGTTGTACACCTACTTTATTACTCTTATTGGTTTCTTATTAATTGGCAAATCTGTTAACTGCCGTGTATCATTCTTCTCAATTGCATGAATTTCTTCATCTATGGCTTTTTTCCAATTCTTATCACTAGAAGCTTTTTCAAAACTTACTAGATCACATTTGACAAATAAAGCAAATTTGATAATTTCTTCATCACAGTGGTCAATATCATTACCCACAGCATAATCCTCTAATCTGGTTAGGGGCTGATGATACCTTTGAGGTTAGTTGGATAATTCTGGTTGAGTTGATATCTCTAACTAGTCATTTACTTCTACACAACTGTCAGGAATTGTCACAGGCTCCTTCTGAGATTTTGCTGACCAATGCCATGTTCCGCTTTCATCAAATGTCACATCTTTGCTAATTATCACCTTCTTCGTCTCTGGATTACGCAACTTATATGCTTTTGAATTCATATTATAGCCAATGAAAATGCATTCATCACCTTTGTTATCTAGTTTCTTCCTCAACTGATCTAGTACGTGAGAATAAGAAATATGCCCAAAAACTCTGAGATGGCATATTGATGGTTTGTTTCCACTCCAAATAAACTTCTTCTGGTGTCTTGTCACGAACACGCCTAGTAGGTAACTTGTTCAAAAGATAAACTATAGTAACAACTATTTCTGTGCAAAATTCTTTAGGCATTTGTTTGAATTTCACCATATATCTGACAATGTACATGATTGTCTTGTTCTTTCTTTTGGCTACTCCATTCAACTAGCGAGCATATCTAGTTGTCAACCGATGTTGAATTCTATGTCGTTCAAAGAGATCTACATAGGCAAGATACTTTTGTCCTATGTTTATTATGAGAATTTTAATTTTGCAGCCACCTTATTTTTCCACAAATGCCATAAAGGACTTAAAGACATTATAAGCTTCTGATTTTGTTTTAGAAAATACACACAAGTTCTCCTACTAAAATCCTCAATAAGGTGATAAAGTATCTGCTGCCACTGTGATTTAGTGTATCAACGGTACACATATCTGAGTGCACAAAAATCAAGTGATTTTTTTCCACATATATGATAAAGTAGTTGCACATATATGATAAAGTAGTTGCTTTGGTCTTTAGGAGTTTCCAACATGAAATGAATCTCTCTGATTTTTTTCCAAGTGACAAGTCTCACAAACACAGTTAGGAATTTCAATAATTGATAAACCAGAAACAAGTACTTTCCTTAACAGATAATTCAATCCAGAAAAGTGAAAGTGCCCAAAATGCATATTCCATAGCCAATTGTCATCGGGTATCATAGAACTCAAGTAGGAAATTTTTCATGTTATATTTTTAGTAAAAAAAGTCTATTTATCATTTTTATCTTTGTAATAGATCTCCCATCCTTATCAAATATCATGTAGTAACCTTGATAAATCTATATGTTATAGCCTTTCTTTGAAAACTGTCATATACTTAACAGATTACGATAAAGTCCAGGAGCATAAAATACATCAGAAATAAAGTTATGAAAGCCATCTTTCAATTTGATTTCTATCTGACCTTTTTCCAAAATAGGAATGTTTGTATTGTTGCCAAATTCAAAAGATGATTTAACTGACTAATCAAGTAAAGAAAATAATTCCTTTTTGCCACATATATGATTGCTACAACTAGTGTCCAAATACTAGATATTTCCATCTTCTGAAAAAGAATTGCTTATTAGGAATAGACTTTGTTAATTAGAATTCTTACCAATATTCTGGTACTGATTTTTGGCAATATTGACTTGATTATTGAAATTATTATGAATCATTGGTCTGAATCTATAATCTGCAGCTTTGTGACCAAATTTTCCACGTGGAAATAGTTGAAATTTGTTCCCTCTTGGTAGTAGTTACCTCTTCCTCTTCCACTGCTAGCAGGTCCAAAATTCCACCTCTTCCTTGGTTAGGTGGCCAAAAATTGTTGCCTCTTTTTTTACTATAGTTATTGTCATGACCTATTCCTTTGAAACCCCTTCTGCCTCGATTATTGTAGTCCATGACCTTTTGCTTTTCTATCATAGCTTGATTCAGCATCATTGTTTAGACTCACTCAACTCTTCAAGGCTTTTGCTGTCTTTTCTCCAAAGACTCTCATCTTATTAACAATCAGTAACATGAGAAAAATATTGTTTAATAATTTTCGAGCTAGACATCTCATACCTTTCATATTCTCTATGAGAAGACTGCAGTTTTGATTTCTATGGCTTTTCAACACCTTTGTATGATAGCTTCAATATATCCCCATGCTTCCTTGGCAGTTTTGGCATTAGCAATCATACCAAATATTGAATAATCTACTCCTTGATGGATTTATGAAACCGCAAATTGATCTCTTCTCTGAGCAGCTGCATTAGCTCTCCTATAAACCTGGTTCAATAAGCCAAAAATTGTAAGCCCTCATGTGAGTAGCCATCAATGTCTCCTAATAACTATAATCTAATTTCGTATCTAATTTGGGACTTGACCAAATAATATTATGATTGTTTGCCATGATGACTCTCTAAAAGCAATTGTCTGAGAACACTCTTGTTCACCATAAACTATCTAAACAAATTGGTGTTGGATTCAACCAGCCCTGATACCAATTTGATATCAAAGATTTACTCACCCCAAGATCTCTCTCACACAACACTAATATTTTTCTCTTACTTTCTAGGCATAATGGCACAACATGAGAGTAAGGAAGATGAGATAAATATTTCACAAACTCACTACAATTTGTATCACACTTATTATACAATACGATACATGGGGTGACCTTTATATAGGTAAATTATCACAATATAATAATAATAAAATATTGCTTAATCTAGCTATACAACTAAACCATCAACTTGTACAACTTGCATTTCTCTATGCATACAAATGTGGTAGTAAATTTCAATTATTCAACTTAAATTATACTTCATGCAAGATGGCATAAGAAGAATCTTCTAGCAGGAAAGTTCAACTTGGATTCTTGAGCACTTTAACATCTTGCGATTATCATGAGTTGGTATGGATAAACTTGGTTTATCTCTTAGCATTTAATGGTTTTTATTTTTCTCATATTACTTTGAGTTTTCGAGCCACAAGGCACTTTTGAATATAAAGTTTAAAATTCTAAATTAATTTTGATTATTTTAGAATTAGTATTAAAATCAAAATTTCATATTATAATTTCAATTTCAATGTCCAAATGAACCAGATATCATGTTTAAAAGGAAAGATAAAGATTTAAGCTTAAATATAATTTTAATCCTCGCATATATGCATCATTTTGACTTTGGTCCTTTGATTTTTATTTTTTTTTTATTCTGCCCTCAGCTTTTTTTATTATTTTATTTTTTATTTCAATTGCATAAGTTTAATATTAAATAATAATATATATAGGGGTTAAAATAAGATTTTAAAAAATATTTAAGGGCCAAAAATGATGTTTTTAATATTTATAATGACTAAATATATATTTAAAAATATTTTTTCGGATCAAAAGTTTGAATGACAAGACCCAAAAAATAAAAAGAAAGGAAAAAAAAAAGGAGGAACCAAAATCAAAGAAAATTTTTGGGTGAACCCAAAAACAAAAAAAGAGAGAAGTCGATAACCTATTATAGTCGTTTAACTCATGTAATGCTCGCACATGGTGATAATAAAAAATAGTTTATTAATCATTATAAAAATAAATAATAATTTATTTAAATATATTTTATAGAAAATTCAGTATATTAATTTATTTTGAAGAAAAGTTATTAGCTAAATAATTAAGTAAATGAACAAACTATAAAGAAAAAATTATACTAACTTCCCTTAAGGTTTAATATAATCACACTCCACACCCATCTTGTAAAACTATCTTTGACCCCCCCCCCCCTGAAATTTACTCAAATTTTATTAACCTTCCTCGTAGATATTGGTTCAATGATTTAAGGGACAAAAAATAACATAAAACATATACATAATTGTTACTGATAAAATTATAATATCTTGATAATATTTAAAAATTAATTGAATAAAATAATTTTTTATCACATGAAAATAAATTTTATAATTATAAATTATGACAAAAAAGAGGCATTTTAGTTAATATAAATGTCAAATACTATTAGAATATTATAATTTTATTATTAAAAATCAAGTATATTGCACGTGTTATTTTTTTTTTTGTCACTTAAATTAATGAATTAATATTTATAGGGAATGTCAGTATAATTTTAGTAAATCTTGAGAGAGATTAATGATAGTTTTGTAAAAGAGCGATGTACCAATAATAATCACACTAAATAACAGGAAAAGTGAGAGTAAATTACTCAAATATAAATGTGCTATTCTATTTTATATGTTATTTTGAATATCATGTTTATAAGGTAAAAAAAATCTCGATAAATGATCTTTAACTAACAATAAAAATCATATTTTATGAAAATTTTGCATGTTTTGAAAGTTGAAATTGTTAAATAAAAAAAGAGAATAAATGAATAATTTTAATATATAAGTCATTTATAGGTGTCATAATCTCGTTGGAAGGGGGCACCGTGATGATAAAAGATTTAAAATTTCAAAGGTTTCAATGAAGTTGCCACCAACTTTTATTTTTGGTAAAAGTTGGAAAAACCTTTTAATTTAACAAAACTAGTCTTTTAAAATAAATTTGGTTTGAGAGTCTAATTATGATTGAGTAATGATGGAAATTTAATTACACTGCACCTTTAATACATTTGTCTCATGACAGTTATGCAAAGAAAATATCTATTCCTACATATCCTCTAGTGTAATAACGAACTCAAAGTCACATATTTTTTCTAAAAAATAATTGTGGGTTGGGTTAATTTTATTTACAAAGGAAATAAAAAACAGGTAAAATCCATTTTTTATATAGGATTTAAGAAAGCAATAGGTTACTTCAACATTGGTGAAGGAAGTACTAACTTCTCAGTTATAATAATTGATTGTTACACGGATAAAAAAAAATGCATGTTCAAATAAAAAAAATAAAAGGTCAAATTCAACATTCAATCAGAGCTGGTTTGTCAACACTAGATCCAAAAATATATTCAAAACCAAGAGTAACAAATAGAACCTATTCTAAAGTTTTACATTTGAATTAAATTAAAAAAAGAAGAAAAAAAGAAAGGTTGCCACGCGGACCAAAGGAAGAGTTAGCAAGATGTAAACCAAACCTTATTTTTATGCTTTCATTTCTAAGTAAAAGATTAAGTAAGAAAGTGAAAAAAAAAAAAAAAAGCTATTTCCCAGATACGCAAACTAAACTTGTTGACAAAATAAAAGAATTTAAACATGCTTGCTTTTACCTTTGCAACCTATAGCAATAAAAATAAGCACTTGACCAAAACATAAATGTTGTTGACCAAAAGAAAAAAACAAGTGTCAGTTTTAAGAACGAAAAAAAAAAGACATTTGATCAAAATAAAAAAGGGATCATTGAAGCCCAATCTTGCAAAATTGTAAACTAATACACAACGAAGGGGAAAAATGGAGGCTGGGGCGGTCTTCACCACTGAGGGAGGTTTATGTGGTGGTAAAAGGTGGCGGCTATGATGGATATATAGGTGGTGGTGTGTGGCTGATGATGGTATTGGTTGGTGAAGTGACAATGACGAGGATGAGTTAAGTTGGCGGCGGTGAGGAAGATAACGGCTCCCAGTACAGTGGTGATGGTGAATAGGCTGTGGATTTGGGTTATTGCTTGATGATTAATGCTCCTTTTTGCTTCTTCAATCCTCTTATTCTTTATACACATTTTTCTTCCTGACGTAACTAATGACAAAATAGTGGATTTGACACTATTCACATTAATTAGAGAAATAAAATCAAGCTAATTAATAAAATAAATCAAGTTACAATCAATTAATGAATGCTTAATGAACCCAGTTTTTTAAAAAAGAATAATTGATAAAAAGATTTGATTTTTTTGGTTTTTCCAGCTTTTTTTTAGGGACATTTAAACATGGACTAAAAAGGATTTTTTTTTTCTATTTTTGGATTTAAATTTTTTTTTTGCAACCTGATCAAAATTGAGTGCTAATAATAGGGACGACAATATTTATCCATAAGAGAACAAATATGCCCCCACCCTCTCGTCTTCATTTAGAATTTTGCCTCTTGTCCTCATCCTCGTTTTTGTCTTGAGTCCCTATTTTCCATTTCTCGCAATTATTTCAATCTTTATGAGTGTTGAAGGGTTTACTGAAAAAATTTCAAAAAAAGAAAAATTTTATAAGTACTTTGAAGTTCGAAACATAAATATTCATCCTAACAAATACTACAAATAAAACAAAATTCAAATTTAAAATAAGCATAATGCAAATTGGATAAAGATAATTAAGAAAATGAAGGTTATATATATATAAATGAAGAATTGGTGGTTCTCTATGAGACGGGGACCTCATTCCTCGTCTCTACCCTATTTAACAAAAGATGGACTTCTTTCTCATTTCCATAAAGACTAAACATGTCCCTATTTCTATTCTCATTGTTGGTAATACTCGCAGATATCCACTTCAATCTTTTTTTACCCCTATTTATTTATATTTTTTTAATAAATTAAAATATTTGATTTTTAAAAACATAAAAATATATTTTTAATTAATAAAAATAATAAATAAATTTAATTTATGTGATTTCATTTTGACCTCCTTTCCTTATAATAGATCATTTTAGTAAATAATTAAAATATTAATTTTAAAATATATGTTATAATTAGTAAATAAAAATCATACATAATTCTAATTTACATAATCTCAATTATTGAAGTAGATGCTTAATTTGCATCAAAATTATTTTCTTTTGATTTAGAAGAAAAACACAACACACTATTTTTTTGGATATCTAAATTATTTGCTTTTGATTTTGAATATAAATTTATGATTGATATATAATTGAAAATTTTCAATCAATTGTGATTTATAATTGATATTTCATTATTAATTATGATTGATATGATTAATATTTGACAATCAATTGCGATGAGTATAATATCTCATAATTATTTGTGTTGCATATAATTGATTGATATAATTTTTACATAATTTTTATTTTGTAATAAATATCTTTAATGTTAAATTAACTTCATTGCACCACGTGGCATAAATTTATTGTTGAATGATCTTATTTATTGTACTCTTTAATTTTATTTCATATTGAAAATAAGTAATAATTAAAATGTAAATTAAATTCAAAATATTAGTTTAAAATATAAAGGTTGAGAAAGCAATGAGTCTAAATAGCTCTATCACTGATATGTGTAAAAGTCTCTCTGAAATGAGTCTTAATTATTAATATAGTAGTATGCATTAATTTTTAATTATATAATTTTATTTTCACTGTAATATTTATTTATGGGGCATTAATTGTAATATTTAATGATTATAATCTTTAATTTTATTTCCTATAAAAAATAATCAATAATTAAAATATTAATTAAATTCAAAATATTGAGAAAGCAACCGGCGTAAGTAGCTCTATAAATAATATGTGTAAAAGTTTTTCTCAAATGAGTCTGAATTATTAGTATATTAAATATATTTTATATGAAAAATAATTAAAAATTAAAATATAAATTAAATTTAAAATTAAATATAAATATTGAGAAAGTGATGGGGTCTAAATACGTCTATTAATGACACCTATAAAAGTTTTTCTAAAATGAGTCTAAATTATTAGTACTACGTCTATTAATGATACCTATAAAAGTTTTTCTAAAATGAGTCTAAATTATTAGTATAATAGTTTGTATTAATTCTTAATTTTATGACTTTATAATTTTATTTTCATTGTAATCTTTTTTTTAAAAAATTTAATATTTAATGATTGTAATTTTTAATTTTATTTTCTATAAAAAATAATTAAAAAATAAAATATAATTGAAATTCAAAATATTACTTTAAATATAAAAATTGAGAAAACAGTGAGGTCTAAATAACTCTGTGAATGACATTTGTCAAAGTGTCTCTAAAATAAGTCTGAATTTTTAGTATAGTAAAAGTAGATAACAAGTGTAAAAATTTCCCTGAAATGAATTTCAATTGTTAGTATAGTAGTTTCCATTAATTTTTTATTTTCAGTATAATTTTATTTTGATTGGTTGTAATCTTTAATTATTATAATATTTAATTTTATTTTCTTTGAAATTAATTAACAATTAAAATATAAATTAAATTTAAAATATTACTTTACACATAAAGATTGAGAAAGCAATGATGCCTAAATTGGGCTAAATAGCTCTATGAATGACACTAGTAAAAGTTTTATTAAAAAAGTCATAGTAGATAGTAGTAGATTTGAAAATTGTATCATTAAAATTATAATTTTTAATTCACATTTAACTTGTGAATTTTGAAATGGAATTTCTTGTTTTGACTTGTATATTAGTTTTTTTCCCTTTGTACTGTAAATTAGTTATTGTATAACAAGACCATATGTGATTTGAAGTAACAAATCCTTTTTCGACATTTTAACATATTGTGTCTGCCATTTAGTAAAATAGATGTTACAGAGATAATGACAATGAGGAGAATTTGTTCAGAAATAAATAGTTGTTCACAATTGATAATTGATATTTAATAATTAATTACAATTACAATGTAAATTATGTTTGATAAGTATAATTGATATTTATATATCATAATAATTAAGCAATGTATTTTTTTAGTTTTTAATGTATATTTAATGTAGATTCATTCTAATTGTGACACTTGTTAATTTATCATTGATTAGTCCTTTGAAATATAATTAGTATATAAATAGATAATAGATAAAAGATTTAAAAAATTTAAAAACTAGAAGGGTTTGATGAGATTCAAAATAGATAAATTATTATGTTTTTATTTAAATTTAAATGATAGTACAAATATTTAAATACTTAATTAAATGCTTATTAGTTTTAAAGATATTTACTTTTTATAGTGCAAACCTACGGTTAAATATTGGTGATTGTCAATGATATTATAATAATATATAATAATTATAGTTTTATTTTTTAAAAAAATAATTAATAATTAACTTATTAAAAATCATGGATCCTACATCATTTTCATTGTCATATCTAGAAATTTTTTCTCATAGAAGTCTGAAATATTTATATTATAAACTAGTCGTTGGACCCGTGCAATGCACGGGGAGGTAATAAAAAATAGTTTGTTGATCATTATCGAAAATAAATGATAATTTATTTAAATATATCTTATTGAAAATTGAGTATATAAATTTATCTTAAAAGTAAGTTAATATTTAAATAATTAAATAAGTGAACAAATTATAAATATATCATTCTATTTTATATTTTATTTTGATAATAGTGTTTATAAGGTTTAAAAAAATCTTGATAGATGACCTATAACTAACAACAAAAAACCTATTTTATGAAAATTTTATAGATTTCAAAATTTGAAATTATTGAATAAAGAAAGAGAATAAATGAATAATTTTACTATATTATGAGCCACTTGTAGGGAGGACAATGAGTATCTATGATAAAGGGGATATGTCTCACGCCTCTTGTCATTGTTTAGAATTTTGCCTTTCATCCTTATCCACATATCTCTTATGGGCCCGTATTTCCCATTTCCGGTAGGAATTTTGAATCTCATGATATTCAAGGGTTTATTAACAAATTTCAAAAAGAGAAAAACTTTAAAAATATTTTATAATTTGAAAAATAAGTATTCATAATAACAAATACTATTAATGAAACATAATCTAAATTAAAATTAAAATGCATACATAATGTAAATATAATAAAAATAATTTAAAAATGAAGGTGTGCTATTCCTGTCGCTATCCCGTTTAACAAACGGGGGCTTAGCATCATCGATTGTCCCTATGAAAATAAAAAATGTCTCAACTCTTTTTCCATTGAGAGTAATTTCCGCATGTACCCACTTTCAATTTTTCTTATCATTCCTAGCCATTTTAAATCTTTTCAGTAAATTAAAATATTTAATTCATAAAAATATAAAAATATATTTCTAATTAAAAAATAATGAATAAATTTAATTTATACGATTTCAATTACATGTCTTTTCCTTGTACATCCTTTTGATAAATTAAAATATCAATTTTAAAATATATATTATATAATCTCAATTATTAGAGTAGTATATCAATTATAACATTATTTTGAATAAAAAAGTAATATAATTATTTAATTTTTAAAATTAATAAATATTTAGTATCATTATCAAAGAAGTATAAATTGTAAAATAAATTTTTTAAAAATATTTTAGTGTTAAAAAATTAAAGGTGTTTTTTCAAAAAAAATAGTATGAAAAAATTATGGAATTAATAGATTGTAATATGCAAGTTGTAAAAAATTAAATGGAAAATAGTGATATAGGTAGATAGATAATTTTTTTATTATGATTTTTAAAAGTGCTAAATTTGAAGTTAGAAAATTTTCCCCTAATCTCATCCTCATTTAGAATTTTGCCTCTATTCTCATCTACATCCCCGTCATAAGTCTTCATTTCTCATTCCACGTGAAGATTTGAATCCCTATTGATATTTATGGGTTTATTAAAAAAATTTAAAAATACTTTGAACTTTAAAATATAAATATCCATAATAACAAATATTACTAATGCAACATAAATATAATAGCTTTATTATCATTAATACTATATATATATATATATATATATAATTTGTGTGGTATAATATATTGAATTATAATTTTTTTATGTTATTTTTTATTTTTTATATTACTTTTATTAATGGTAGAGAGATATAAAGGTATTATTAGAAAAAATAATTGATAATTAGAAAGTACATTAAATTAAAAAACTTACTTTAAGTATTAAGATTATGAAGTGATGGGGTATAATTTTTCTATGAATAACGCATCGAAAATTTTTTATATAGTAAGTCTTAAATATTAGTATTATATCAATTGTTATCATATTTGATTAAAAATAAATTATCATATTTGTATTATAATGAGTCTTAAATATTTGACTAAGAATAAATTTGGTAGAAATTGAATTTTAAATTATTAACATGTTAAAATCAATCAATTAGTAATTCATTAAATAATTGGTCTGACCGTTTTCTTTAGAAAAAAGTACTAATTTTAAAGCTTATTTGTTTTGAAAATATTTCCTTTATAATTTTTTTATACTACCTTCATAATGTGAGGCTATTAATGGTTCTTAATTTAACTGTAAGTTATAATTATATTTACATGAGTTCTTTCTTAGTGCAAATTGTAATTTTTAATGATTGTAATATTTAATTTTTTAATGATTATAATATTTAATTTTATTTCATATAAAAATAATTAATAAGTAAATTGTAAGCTAAGTTTAAAAATTTTTTTTAGACATAAAGATTAAGAAAGGTGGAGCCTAAATCACTATATAAATGACACGTGTAATAATTTCTATAAAATGAGTCTGAAATATTAGTATAATAGATATATAATTATAACAATAATATAATAATAATAATAATAATAATAATAATATAATTTTCATATAATATATAATATTATGTATATTTTTCAATTGATATATATTATTGTATTAATGAATGTCTCGCTCCAAAAAAGAGAGTAAAAGATTGGGTTTGTTATTTTTACAGATATGCAAGTCACAAAGACACCTTGTATTTTTAGAGATGACTATTTACTTTGTTTAATTTTAAAAATGATAAATGCTTGCTTTCATTTAAATTTGAAATAGATTGGTAGAAAAAAAATACTCCTCTGTAAATTTAATAGCAATAATAGTGGTCATGTATTTTTTTATTCGATGTTACGATTACATGACAGATCAAGGAATCCTATGGATATAACAAAATCAAATTTAATAGCAATGGATAAAAAATAAAATAGAAAGATTTGCCCTTAAAAGATCTTGTACGCCATAATCGCACGACAAATAAGAGACGTTTTTGTTGGTATGATCAACACATTCTCCTTTTTTTTATATCACATGATTTTTTGATATAATAGAGAATTTTTTGTTGATTTGATTAAGACATTCCCTTTTTTATTTTTTTTTTTCATATTACATGATTTTTTGTTGTAATGATCTCATTAATATTTTAATCATCCAATAAATGTATATCTAATCCTTTTTCAATGATTCTTAATTCGATATTCGTTTTGCATTCTTAATTATTCTTAATTGTAATTGTAAATTGTAATTTTAATGATTTATAATCCCATAAATATATCTTAATAATTCTAATGTTATTGATTCACGCAATCTTTAATGATAGTAGATTTGATTTTATTAATAATTAATAATTTAATTGTAAATTAAGTAAAAAAATCTATATATATAAATGTTTAGAAAAGTGGGCTCTAAATTACTATATGAATGACACGTATATCCTAACGCTCTATATGAAAGACATTTGTAATACTTTCCATGAAATGACTCTCAAATATTATAATAATAGATAGATTATAGATATATTGTAGATTATTGATTTGAGTAATGTTAGGTGAACTGTAAAATTGTACAATGAATGTACATTGTACACCTAGTCACTATTAAATGTGATAAATGAAAGGATGAGAGTGGATCACTTATCACACCTAATAATTATAAAATGTGTAATTTATATTTATTATGTAATTTTATTGACTAACAAACATTTTTCTATTGATTTGCATAGCCTACCGGCTCGCTTTGGTTTGATTCGTTGATCTGTAGAAAAGGAACCGCATGGTTGATTTGTCAGTCGATCGATTTTTTTTTTTTTTTTTAAAAGTCAAAACCGAACCGAACGCGCGAACGCCTATATAAAACCCTCAAAATCCCGTGCTGCAACACTTTCATGCAGAAGCTGAACAGTGAATAAAGCAAACAAAGGGGTTGCCTTGGCTCAAGAAACCAGGTGTTGTCCCCAACCAACCGCCGACCTCACGGCCTCCCACCGTCGCCCCCTTCCCTGACCAACCGTGCTCTTCGCTGCTGCTGCCGGCGGTCAGTTCCACCCTCCCTCAACTTGCGGTCGTTTTGTGTCTGATTTGGGTACATATGTGTGTATATATTTTTCCACTGTATGATATTTAGTTTTTGTTTTGGCTAAATAATTTTTGGTTTTGGTTGGTTATTCTGTGTTCATCAAGAGAGAGCTTGGGTTGATTACTGGATATCGATTTTTGTTCTGTCTATTTTAACGATATGTGGTTGGTTCTGTTTTGATTCTGGATTGGCACTTAGATAGAGAGCTGTTTGCTTTTTGGTTCTATTCTATAACATATTTCAAAGTTAAATTGTGCTTGTTTGGTTTAATTGGGTTTCATTGTTTTGTTTTGGCATGAGATGGATGTCTTGTCTTCTACTTGTTTATTTATGTTTTGTAATTGTTAAATTGTGTTGCATGCTTTTTTTTTTTTTATCTACAATTAATTTGAATTGTCAAGTTTAAATACCATTTTTTTTTTGCCTGTTTGTAGATAGAAGAAGCAATAGAGTTTTCCTTTTTTTTTTTTTTCCTTTTTCCTGGTGAATAAGAAGAAGGAGCTTCATCATCAACGGCGAAGCCAAAGAGGAAGGAAAGGATTCAGAATCCAGAGCCATTTGTCCCTGATGGCACTGAGTCCTTGAAGCGGAAGAAGCATTCAAAAGCCCCCAAACAGCACCAGAAGGAAAGAAATTTGATCGATTCCAATATCAGCTCCAAGATCATGAAGGAGGCTTTGATTCAGCAGAAGGAGGTCCAGGAGGACGAGGAGGAAAAGGAGAATGCCAAGAGTTCTTTCCACGGAATCGAAGAGCTGCCGAAGGTCATGGAATAAAAAGATGATATCGATGACTTTGCTGCTTTCTCCGGGACACAGAGCCAATTTGGTGGATATGAAGTGAGTGAACTCTCTCATTGACACTTTCTATGTGGTTGTTTGTTCGTTTTCTTTTTTCCTTGGGAAGAGTATCTGTTCGACCCAGATGCAAATTCGCATTTTTCATGAGGAATTGAGCTGAAAGATTACTTTTAAATTCCATGCTGTTTACTTGTAGAAAGTGAAAGAATGCTTGTTTATATTAGTCAACAATTTTGGACTGAATTAGGATTTTGTATGTTCAGGCTTTGTTGAATGTAATGTAATACCGTGTTTGGATATTCATTGTTTTATACTCTTTTTTGAAAATTCAGGAGGAGATTGATAAGGAGGATGAGAGAACAATGGAGGTCTTCTTATCAAAGGATCAGGGTTGGCAGAAAACAATTGCAGACTGCATTGTAGAAAGAATAAAAGAAAAGGATTCTTCTGTTACTTTGGGTAGCATTAAGCTGCCTCCACTTTTCCTTGTCTTTGTTTTGTTTTGTTCTGGTTGGAGGATTAATTTTTATTCTTTCTTGTTCTTTATGATATTGTTCTCTGTGCAGACAAATCCATAATTGACATGTACAAGGGGTAATTTCAAATCCAATCCAAAATCTTTTTTATTAGTATAAACATTAGATGAATAAATTCCTTTTTATTGGGATTGTTAGCATCTTGATATGTGGTTTCTATATCATGTTTCATTGATTTTGTCTCTTTAACACTGCAGGGTGGGAACTCATCTTAGCAAATATACTGTACGCAAAATACCCAAGGCAATCAAACACATCCCTTCCATGCAGCTGTGGGAGGAGATCTTGTGTATAACTGAACCTGAGAATTGGTCACCAAATGCTTTGTATGAAGTCACTAGGATTTTTGCTTCTAATTTTGATGCAAAAAAGGCTGAATGCTTCTACAAGCTTGTCTTGCTTCCAAGAGTGAGGGAGGAAATAAGGAAAAATAAAAGACTGCATTTTGCTGTACATCAATCTCTCAAAAAGGCTTTGTACAAACCTGCTGCATTCTTTAAGGGAATTTTGTTTCCCCTATGTCGGGTATGCAATTATTTCTTGTTTTGCATTGCTTTGATTTTAGATGTTCTGAATAATCATTTGTTGATATTTTCTTAGGTTCTATTTGTGATTGTTAAGTGTAGCTAAGTCTGTTAGCTGTCAGTTGTTATGAGTTTAACTCGTAACAAATAACTATCTTTCGTGCCTTTTCCGTAGAAGCTTGTAGCGGAAGCTTGTGTGTGTGTGTGTGTGTGTGTGTGTGTGTGTGTATACACCCTTGTGATACACTCGTTCATCACAATCACAATATTCATTCAGTAACAAACTCTTTTCTCTTACTTCTCTCCCTTTTCCTTTCTTTGAGCTTCTGTTGCATGAATCCATGGATTCTTTCAGTGATATGCAGTGTATTCGATTTCAATTAATTCTTAAATTGATGGAATAAACTTTGCTTTTGAGTCTAATTTAATATTGTTTAAGCTTTTGGAACATGTGAAGACTGTATGATTTCTGAATTGAAAAGCATGCAGTGTCAAGGCGGTATGTATATAAATATATGAATTTGGGTTCAGGTTTATTTTATAGAATGACAAATATATTCCCTTTTATTATTTACTGAAGCAGAATAATATTTATATTACAGTCTACACAAACCATGTGTGTTCTTAACAAAATCTACAACTCAACATGTTCATATTTTTCCTGTGGATTTTCACAATATTTTTCATCTACAGTCCCACACATGCACTCTCAGGGAAGCAAGGATTGTTGGAAGCATTATAAAAAAGGTTTCTATTCCTTCACACCATTCAAGGTATGTTAACTTGGCCAATCATGCCTTGAAGTTATGAAATTCGATTAGTGTTTTGGTTTCACTGCAAAGTAGCCTAGATTTATATTAGTAGTTTTTCTCAAACAGTTCCACACAAGCTTTGTGAGTTATACCAAACTTCTCCCCTTAAATTAGATCTTGTTATATAATGTTCTTATAGTGGCAAGTCTATTGGTTTGCATTTGTTGCTGCTCAAAGTTCAAAAATTTACTATTAGAGGTGGATACTTAGTGTACAAATGTTCATGTAGCAATAAGTTGAAAGTTTGTGTGAATAGAAATTGAGTTATATGCATTGGCTGATTCACACAAACCTCTCTGTGTTTACAGTGTTGTGCTGTTGAAGCTGGTGGGGATGGAATATTGTAGCGCCACAAGGTATTTGATTTTGTAATCATTTGTTGTTTAATAAAGCGTAATTTGTTCATAGCTGAGATGGAAAAGAATCAGTGAGTGGGCCTTACCCTTTGCTGTCGAAATTAAGAATTGGAATTACAAAAGCTGGAATGCAAAGTTAATTATTTAATCGTTGTCTACAAATATATACATGTATATCTAAATTATTCTCTCTTCTCCGTCCCATATACATGTATAAGAATAGTAATTATAACAACGACAACAACCGTTGGTTTTTCTAAACAATGAAAGAACCTGTTTTTAATAAAACCATATAGTAGTTAGTACATTAAAAATTGTTACATATAACTTTAGGGTAATGAGTAGGACAATGGTTGAGCTTAATAAAATAGCATTCCAAAGAAGTGGGGCAACTTAAACTGCACTTTGCTAAAATGATTAATGTGCCAAGTTGGGGTTTTAGAGTAATATAGCACTATAAACTTGCTTATATTTTCCCTCAATATGTAGCAACTAATTGTGATATTATTGCAGCTACTTCATAAGCCTATTTTTGGAGAAAAAATATGCTTTGTCACGTAGTGTGGTTGACGCAGTAAGGGATCACTTTATGAGATCTCTCTATGAAACTAGAACAATGCCTGTTATATGGCACCAGTCACTTCTTGCATTTGTGCAGAGGTTAGTGAGTCACCATTTTCCTTAACTATTTGAGATGTATGTTTTTCTTGGCTTGGTTAGTATCTTAGAATGCAATTATTTCTGTTATTGAATGTCCTGTCTTTTTTTGCTGTCTTACTGTCCATCAATTTCTTATTTTTTGTGCTTCTCTTCTTGTGCCTACAACCTGCTATTTGTTATATATGCATCTTGTTATATAGTGTGTAATCTTATCTTTCCTATATGTCATGCTATCCTAATCTGTCCCAAGTAGCAATTATCATTAATTTTCCTGTAGGCTTTTGAATTTAGTGTTCTCATTTGATATTTCTTTCAGGTACAAAGATGAGCTGCGGAAGGAAGATAAGGATCACTTAAGGGTTCTACTGGAAAAGCAAAACCATAAATTCGTGAGATCATTGTCTTGAATGGGCTGCTTTCCATTTGTTTCAAGTATCTGTTCATAATTGCTATGGATTTCTCCTATTGCAGATTACCCCCGAAATTAGTAGAGAGCTAACCCACAGCTGCAATCAAGATGAAAAAGAGGACGATCTTATGTCAATATATATCCTTTTCTTTGTTGCTTAACTTACTTACCCTACTTGTCTTTCCTAAAGGTTGATGCATATGGCATGGTTATGGTATCTATAGTGTACCTAAAATTGGGTCTTAAGGTAAAAAAATCAGTGTAAGATGTAACCTTCTAAATATTAAGATTGCAGGGGCGGAAAAGAAAAAAGAATTCGTACTGTATAAAGAATTAATAATGGGCAAAAGACGAGCATCAAATTTTGCTGGAAAAAACTTGGTAACATCCGCCTTCTTGTAGGTTGTAAAGCACAGATGTGTTAATACATCAATCATGTGCCCATGTTGAACCTTGTATTAGACACTGTTGTGCACAGAGGGACATCACATACACAATGTCATTTACAATTTAAAAAATAAAAAACAGGATTAATTTTAAATTTTTAAGCTATTTTAAATTTTGACCAGAAAAAGGAATGAGTGAAGTTTATGCACATGATACTATACACTAGATATGAATGTAATTTTAATACACTAATCATATAAAAAAGTTTACAGCCATCCAATTATGTAATATCAAATAAGCAAATATGATTTATTTTCATTTCACTACTTGAAAATTCATGCAAAAGAGGATTTGATTAGATGATAGTGATAGTGTAAATTTTTTTTACACCATTGTTCTCAAAGAAAATTTGATGCTCTAAACAAAGCATGTTTCTAATTCAAACTTGTATGGAAACAACCCAATTGTGATTTTGTCTATCCCTTTTTTTTTTCACCTTACGTTATATATTGTTTCCTTGACAACCCAATACCGGCTCCAATGTCTTTGATAAACAAGCCTATTGAAGAAGATAGATTTGACATTCCAGATATTCCGATGGAGGATGACTAATTTATTTTTGTGGTATGGTTCTGATCTAATCTTTAGATTATGCTATTTTAATAGTGCTTATTTCAAGGTTCAATTCTTTTCATGTCACGCATTCATCTTTTTCTGGAGAATTCTTTAGTAACTTGTAAAGTTGCGGTGATTGATTGTTGGTTGATTTTATGAATGAGTCTTGATTGGACATCAAGTAAATAAACTTTGCGCGTTTTATAATTTTTTCTGTTTACTAGTTGTTCCTTTGTGTTTTCTTTCTGCGTTCTCTAGTCCCGAACATCAATTTATCAAAACTGCTTTTCTTTTCTTAAGCACGTCATTAACTTGCACGGAGAAATTATATCCATATTATCAAAATTGCTTGCCTTCGTGTAAACCGCTAGTGTATTATCCTCATACTGAGTTGAAAAATCCAGTCACTTGGTCAAATTAAGTAATTCAATACTTATTTTTCAAATAAAGTTTCAATTTAGGTCTTATATGAAAAAGAAATAATGTTAAAAAAGTTTTCCCTATACAGAAAAATAATGATACGCTGGTGGTAGTCTTCTATGATCAAGTTATGATAATTAACTGAAGAAATTTTTTGAGTTTAATTTTGGTACACAATAAAAGTTTTATATTGTCATTCAATCAAACATTTCAGTAAATGTATTATTATGTGATTGTATGAATTTGTAAAATTTTTTTTAGGCTATCAATATTATTCCAATTAAATCCGTCAATTATTATCAAGTTATCATAATTAAAAAAACACTCAACATAAATTTTTGAAAAAGTTTCTGAATTTATTTTATTTATCATGATTGAAAAAAGCTTACCATTAATCTTTGAAAAAGTTATGATAATCGATTTCATCATTATCTTCGGAAAGTGTCAAAAAAGCAATTCTTGACCAAATCAGATAGCGAATGGTAGACTATCAATATTCAATAGAAAAACACAAAATTTCGACGTAATCGTTCACCGCGTAAAAGGGTAACATGGCACAAAGCCCTGCTATAAAAATGAAACACCTGTTTACGCACACAGAGAAAACAACATGGACACATTCACCTTTCTTCGTTCCAATTCCCTGCTGTTAATTCTAATTCTCCCCTTCCTTTCATCTCCACCTACCCTTGCTGTTTCGGACTGCCAAGATCCAAATCGTGATCTTCCCTCTCTGTCCACTAACGCCTCGTCTTCATGGAATTCGCCATCTGGGGTTTTTGCTTTTGGATTTCAGTACGCTCCATTCGATGATCAAGGCTCTGTACCCCAGCCCTTGCTTGCCATTCGGTTCACCAAATCTTCCAATCAAACCATAGTTTGGTATGCAAAACCAGGCCGTCCAGTTCCTGTGGGGTCCACAGCCAGTGTAACGAGCGATGGGATTGTTATACGTGACGCCAAAGGCAACATAATGTGGCAACGTCCAGCTCCAAACCAAGACAATCTCACAGTATCCTGTGCCTCTATGAAAGATGACGGAAATTTTGTGCTTCAGCATAAGAATGGTAGTCTCGTTTGGGAGAGTTTTGCAGAGCCAACTGACACACTTCTCCCCGGTCAGAACTTCTCTAGGTCGATGCCAGTGACTCTCCAAGCCCGTCAATCGGAGACTAGTTTCTCCAATGGGAATTTCAATCTCAGCTGGCAGGATGATGGCAATTTGGTTCTTTACTATTCATCAAAATCTGGAAGCCAACAACATGCAGCATACTGGTCAAGCGGAACTAATGATCGTGGGTCACGGTTGGTCTTCGACGAGTTTGGAAGCATTTCCGTTGAAAATGAGACCGCGGTGATTTACAGCGTCACAAGCGGTATCCCTGCTTCCAAGGAGTTCTACTACATGGGTAGAATTGACTCGGATGGAGTCTTCAGACGGTACTATTTTCCGAGAAATGCCGGAGTTGTTGGTGACAGCTGTGCTTCAGGGTGGAATAGATTGCAAAAAAGTATTCCTGAGGATATTTGTCTTACAATTATAGATGAAAAGGAAAATTTTCTCTGTGGTCTTAACAGTTATTGTGTTTCCATCAATGGGAAGCCTGAATGCATGTGCCCTGATCATTACTCTCCTTTTCCACTTGACAATGGCGCAAATAATCTGACCAATTGTAGGCCTGATTTTCCACCACCTAGCTGCTTGATTGATGGGTGGGAGATGGATCCAGGTCTAGTAGATTTCGTGGAGTATCAAAATTTAAACTGGCCTTTTTCTGATTACGATCTTGAGGTGGGTCCCTTTGAAAAGGATATTTGTAAAGAGAAATGTCGTCAGGATTGCTTCTGTGCTGCAGTCGTATACCACAAACAGGGCAACGATGGGCAATGCTGGAAGAAGAAGTACCCTTTGAGCAACGGAAGATCCAGTATCACGGGTGAAAATGGAACAGTACTTTTCCTCAAGTTTCGCAAACCTGACTCCAACAACAAAAAACGCTCCTATGTAACGCTTGTCTTGTCATTTCTTCTTGGGGGCTCAGTCTTCCTCAATATTCTCCTATTACTTGGATTTGTTGGGGTTTTCGTTTTCTTACACAAAAGAAAGCTGTTAGGCCAGCAACCAGTCACGAGCTTAACATCAGCAACAGTTAGAAGCTACACATACAAAGAGCTTGAAAAGGCAACCAGAGGCTTCAAACAAACATTGGGTCGTGGCGGTTATGGAACAGTATATAAAGGGGTCTTAGCATCTGACGCCCGGAGGTATGTTGCTGTTAAGAAGTTAGATAAAGTTGTACAGGAAGGAGATAATGAGTTCAAAACAGAAGTGAATGTAATTGGACAAACACACCACAGGAATTTGGTTCGTTTACTTGGTTACTGCGAAGAAGGGGAGCATCGTCTTCTAGTCTATGAGTACATGAGTAATGGCTCATTGGCAAGCTTTCTCTTTGGGATTTCTAGGCCTCATTGGAACCAGAGAGTACTAATTGCCCTCGGAATTGCTAGAGGTCTCACATATTTGCATGAAGAGTGCAGCACCCAAATCATTCACTGTGACATAAAGCCTCATAATATACTCCTAGACGAGTTATTCACGCCTAGGATTTCTGATTTTGGGTTAGCAAAGCTATTGTTGGCAGAGCAAACTCGAGCTGCTAGGACAGGTTTGAGAGGGACAGTTGGTTACTTCGCTCCTGAATGGTTCTCTAAAGCTTCAATCACAACCAAAGTAGATGTCTACAGCTTTGGAGTGGTGCTATTAGAGCTCATATGCTGCAAATCTAGTGTTGCCTTTGCAATGACAAATAATGAAGAACAAGTGCTCATAGATTGGGCATATGATTGTTATAGAGCTGGAAAATTATCTAAATTGGTAGAAAATGACGAGGAAGCAAGGAATGACATTAGGAGGGTAGAAAAGCTGGTGATGGTAGCAATTTGGTGCGTTCAGGAGGATCCTTCACTGAGACCCTCCATGAAGAAGGTTACCCAGATGCTTGAGGATGTTACTGCCGTCTCTTTGCCACCTCGCCCATCTTTGTTCAGTTCATCATCTGAAGCTTCACTTGCTTAAGTAGTAAGTGGTTCATTAACCGTGAAGGTTAATCGTCCCGTATGATTTTGAATTGTAGCCAGTATGTACCTACATCTACGTCTTTCATTTAATTGCAGTATATGGACTGCCAGTGTAATGATTTCTAGATCTCTGGACGTCTTTTCTAAGGTTATATATGTTATATTTTTCTGATGATCTTGATATGCTCTTATGTTTCGTAGTTGCTTTCTTCGCTGTATCATTGCCACAAGTCAAAAATCGTCACGGACATGTAAGGATATTATCTTTTATAAAAGTCTTTTGGAATTAAATTTATATAATCATGCATAATAAATTATTAAATTAACGCTTATAATAGATAATAAAAACAACTAAATAATTAAATAAATAAATTTTTTAGAATTTTTTAAAAACTGTATTTATAAAATATATAAAATATTTGATTCTTCCAAATCATTTCAAAATCTATGAATCAAATAAACAATCTTAACCATGTTTCTGAAAAAATTCATAAATAATACCATAACAAGATAATTGTATATGCTAAATAGTGCCAGAAGACCCTATTTGCCTATTACTGGAGCAATTTTAAACTAACATAAATTATAACATAACTTACTTTACTGCAAAATGAAACTCACCAAAAGTCTGTAACCAATCATGGGGGAACTGAGATTTGTTTGTGCCAATAGCTGAATTTGAAAAGGGAAAGAGGTGGGGGTTGTGAATGCTATTTTGTAGGTTTTGATGATGACAATGAACAAGCAAATGACAACAAGAAGAGATGCAAACATGACATAGCAATTCTTGAAGATGAACACTCAAGTGATCAAGGTTAAATGGTTAGAATTAGGATTTAGATCACTTTGTTAAAAGGTTTCTTTTGATAAGTTTAATTGGCCATCTTTCAAGTTAATCAAGTTTTAATTTAAGAAATAAGTTTGATTTTAAGAAAAACTTGATTTAGAATAATTCAATTGTTTTTAATGAAAAACTTAGTTTTGGTTTATGAAAATATAATTATGGTTACAAAGGAAATAATTGAATATATGTTTAAAATGTGTTAGAATGAACAAAGCTTTAAAAGTGTGTTAAAACTTTAATATTTAAAGTTCTGGAACCTCTGTAATAGTGTAATCGATTACCAGAAGTGCTAGTGTGCTAGAATTCAAAATTACATCAAGTGACCGTTGCCAGTTTCAAAAATTTGAACTGTGTAATCGATTACTGGTCCTTGTAATCAATTACCAGACCCCAAAATGCACCAGTAGGTGTGTTTTGAAGAGACACATCTCTTGGGGTCAATCTTCAATGACTCACACGATTTGTTTTCTATAAATACCCTTGTTTATCACTGTTTAACTCACAGAAAAAACATATTACTAAGATCATTTGAACAATCACTCTCATTAATCATTCATCTTGATCAATACTTGGCCAAATTGTCTTATTCTTGAGAAACTTTATAGGATTTCAATTTGTAACATCTACTTTATACAAAGAGTGAGTTGTTGTACTCTTTTCTTTTACTCAAGTTTGTGAATAAGGGTGGGGTATCCCTTGGAAGAACAAGAGTGTGGTATCTCTTGGTTCTTAGAGGCTCAAACACAAGGGTGAGGGATCCCAAGGTGTAAGAGTGCTCATCATTTGTAAAGTCTAAAGTGATAGTGGAACTCTCAAGCGGGTTACTTGAGAGAACTGGATGTAGGCCATAAGTAGTGACCGAACCAGTATAAATCAAGTTTGCAATCTCTTTTCCCTTGACTCTTTACGTTTATTGCAAATTCACTCTTCATTATATTGTCAACATCACTCACATATTTAATTAGTCATTTATATCTCTTGCATGTGCATTCATTAATCTAAGTTTTTGAGTCAAATCTTTAAAACTCATTGAAAAAGTACTTTGAGTGTGAAATTTAAGAATAAGTTTTTGAACTCAATTCACCCCCCCTCTTGAGTTCGTTGAGGCCACTTGAATAACAGGGGTTAATCATCAAATTCAATAAATAGAATCATTATCCACAAGGTCTATATTCTCTAGTTTCTATTTTTGGGAACTCCCTGCAAGGCCCATATTCTTTGGTTCTTTGGATGAGTCATGGGGACATCCCTGCAAGGTCCATGATCTCTATATAATTTGTGGGAACAACCTCATAGGGCCCACATTCTTTGATATCTTTGAATCCACAAAAAGGGAGACTACCCATATACGCAATTTGGCATACCAGAAGTCATTAACTCATAGCTCTATTTCTCATTAATGCTTTTCTTATAAAAAATTTCTGTTTTCAACATACAACTTTTGTAACTCTAAATTTGATCTTAAAACTATTCCATAAATTAATTGCAACTTGTAAAGATTCATAAAATCATTCTAGATTCATGAAACTTGCTCATACATATAAAAATGTATTGTATGAAATTTACATCATCATTTTGTTTATGAAAATAAATTAAATACATCCCAATTTTGATTCCATAATTTCTAAAAATCATATTATGACAAAGGTACAAATTTTCATGTCAATCAATCATAAAAACATGTTCCATAATTTGTATTTTCTCAAATAGGCATGAACTCACCTGCATACAACAAATATAGTCCCATGTAATTTTTCAATATATATATTTCATGATAATAAACTAAACTAGCATCTATACTGAGGTTTTTCATGCTCATAATATCATATGCATAATTTATTATATTTTCTAAAGTAGTTATAATGAGCAAAATATGGCTACAAGCAACAATCCCACTCACCGCAAGTTGCTAGGAGCCTAGGAGCACACTGTCACTGCCTATGGGATCATGAGGAACTAGAATAGTGTCCCAGTGAAGACATCTAACATTACTGGCATAGAGAAAATGAAATCTAAAATCCTTGTGTTGAGAGCTAGAGCTCCCTAATCCTTAACAATGATGGGTTCCTCACTAACAAGGATGAGGAAGAGGAAGAACAAACGTGATATCTCTCGTGTTAGCTTGAGTTTTATTAGTGTATAACTTTATATATAATAGTTCATGTTAAATATAAATAACTGGTCGTTGGACCCATGCGATGCACAGGGAGATAATAAAAAAGAGTTTGTTGATCCTAATTGAAAATTGAGCATATAAATTTATCTTAAAAGTGAGTTGATATTTAAATAATTAAATAAGTGGACAAAATATAAATGTGTCATTCTATTTTATATCTTATTTTGAATATCATATTTATAAGGTTAAAAAAACTCGATAGATGACCTATAACTAATAATAAAGAGCATATTTTATGAAAATTTTGCACATTTTGAAAGTGCTAAATAAAGAAAGAGAATAAATAAATAATTTTACTATATCACGAGCCATTTATAGGGAGGACAATGAATATCAATGAGAAAGGAGACATGTCTCACACCTCCGTCACTGTTTAGAATTTTGCTTTTCTTCCTCATCCATATCTCCTTTATAGATCCCCTATTTCCCATTTCTCGTAGGAATTTTATATCCCTATAATATTTAGGGGTTTATTAACAAACTTCAAAAAGAGAAAAATTTTAAAAATATTTTATAATTTGAAAAATAAATATCCATAATAACAAATACTATTAATGAAACATAATCTAAATTAAAATTAAAATGCATACATAATGCAAATACAATAAAAATAATTAAAAAAAATGAAGGTGTGCTATCTTCATCGCTATCCCGTTTAACAAACAGGAACTTAGCACTATCGATTGTCCATATGAAGACAAAATATGTCTCAACTCCCATTGCCATTGTGGGTAATTCCTGCGTGTACCCACTTTCAATTTTTTTATTATCCCTAGTTGTTTATATCTTTTTAGTAATTAAAATATTTAATTTATAAAAATATAAAAATATATTTTCTAATTACAAAAATAATGAATAAATATAATTTATACTATTTCAATTACATATCTTTTCCTTGTATATCCTTTTGATAAATTAAAATATCCATTTAAAAATATATGTTATAATTAATGTGTAATATTAGTAAAAAATATATATAATTCTAATTTATATAATCTCAATTATTAGAGTAGTATATCAATTATAATATTATTTTGAATAAAAAAGTAATATAATTTTTTAATTTTTTAAATTAATAAGTATTTAGTATCATTATCAAAGAAGTGTAAATTGTGAAAAATATTTTCTTTATAATTTTTTTTATATTACCTTCATAATGTGAGGCTATTAATGCTTCTTAATTTAATTATAAGTCGTAATTATATTGACATGAGTTTTTTCTTAGTACAAATTGTAATTTTCAATAATTGTAATATTTGATTATTTAATGATTGTAATATTTGATTTTATTTCATATAAAAATAATTAATAAGTAAATTGTAAATTAAGTTTAAAAAAAACTTTAGACATAAAGATTAAGAAAGATGGGACCTAAATAACTATATGAATGACACGTGAAGTCTTAATTACCATATGAATGACATCTGTAATAGTTTCCATAAAATAAGTCTGAAATATTAGTATAATAGATTTATAATCTATAATTATAACAACAACAACAACAACAACAACAACAACAACAATAATAATAATAATAATATAATTTTCATATAATATATAATATTGTGTATATTTTTCAATTGATATATATTATTCTATAAATGAATGTCTGGCTCCAAAAATAAAGTAAAAGACTGGGTTTGTTATATTTACAGATATGCAAATCACAGAGGATGCCTTAATTATATTTTTAGATGTGATTATTTATTTTTTTTAATTTTAAAAATGACAAATGTTTGCTTTCATTTCAATTTGAAATAGATCGATAGAAAAAAAATGCTCCTCTGTAAAATTCTGAGACAAATCCATCTCTTTTCTATGATCAGCCTAATGAAATCCTTCATTAAATATAAGGCAAATTAGAATAGATAATCACGAACTGGTTTACTACCTTTTATTTTAGCCAAATAAATCTGTTTGTCAGTTTGTTAGACTTGTTAATTATTAGTAGTAGTGTGATCCAAATGCAATTAACAAAATTTTACTTTACACCTAAATCAATGATCAATAACAATGGTCAATAATAGGGATTCAATGAGCAATAATAGTGGTCATGTCTTGCTTTATCCGAAGTTACGGTTACATAACAGATCAAGGATTCTCATGGATATAATAAAATCAAATCTAATAACAATGGATAAAAAATAAAACAGAAAGATTTACCACTAAAAGATCTTGCACACCATAATCGCATGGCAAATTGAGATCTTTTTGTTGATCTGATCAAGGCATTCCCCCCTCCTTTTTTTTCATATCACACGATTTTTTGTTGTAACAGAGATTTTTGTTGTTGATCTAATTAAGGCATTCTCCTTGTTTTTTTTTTTTCATATCACACGATTTTTTGTTGCAATGGCCCCATTAATATTTATCTAATCCATTTTTCAATGATTCTTAATTCTATATTTATTTTCTATTCTTAATTTTAACTGTAAATCATAATTTTAATGATTTGTAATCCCATGAATATATCTTAATGATTCTAATTTTATTGATTCACGTAATCTTTAATGATAGTAGATTTGATTTTATAAATAATTAATAATTTAATTTTAAATTAAGTAAAAAAAAATCTATAGACATAAATGTTGAGAAAAATAGGTCCTAAATCACTATGTGAATGACACATGTATCCTAAAACTCTGTATGAAAGACACTTGTAATATTTTCCATGAAATGGCTCTCAAATATTATAATAATAGATATCTAATATTTTTAAGAGTGATCATCTTATTTGATCATAACATTTTCAATTTAACATCAATTTATTCATAATAAATTTTTTTACATTAATTTAGTCCTAACATTTTTCATTTTGACATTAACCTAGTCATTTTGTTGGATTTGAACTTTTAAAGAATGACTAAATTGATGTCAAATAAAAAATATTAGGACTAGATTAAATTGATGTTGAAACTAAAATTTTTAGAACAAAAATGATGGAAAAAAAATTTATTAGGACTAAATTATTGTCAAATTGAAAATGTAAGGACAAAAAACATTGTTTACTCTATTTTTAAATAAATATTATTTTATTACTTTGACACATAGAAATTCTTTTCCAAACCATAATGTTTATGATTTTGGTTGAATGTTAATCATTTTGAAAACTCATCACTATTATTCAATAATCGATAGTCAAACAAATATCAATTTATCTAAATCCAAATCTTTATGAGGAAATTGATATGTAAATATAGATACACACAAATAAATATATTTAATTTTGATTCACCATCATTGTGATTTTTCTAACATATTCAGTTAATCATATTTAATTTTATTTTTGAAAGATTTTGACCTTTTTTTTTTTATAATTACTCAAAAAGTTATAAGATATAATCAATTACCTACACGAAATACTTTACATTTACATATATATTCTTAAATCATAATTGATATTTACACTATAGATATAAATGATAGATATCTAAACAAATCCTAATATAATCTTAAAAATCATATTAAAATTAATTTATAAAGAGCATATGTGATAAAAGAGAAAAATAGTATACTTTATCTTTTCTAATTCCAACAATATTTGCAATACCGATATAAATATTATAATCAATGACAATTATTTATAATGGTAAATCTAATAGATTTTGATGAGATGCTATTTTTATAATTTAAAAATAAACATAATATCACATTAAAAACCAAGTATTAGATTACAAAAAGATTAACTATTAAATTCAAATAAAAACTTAATCATATATAAAAGATTCATTTGCAAAATTATTATAAATTTATAATTTATTTTCTTTCTTTTTTTTTATTTGCACATGGTTTTATAATTCATATGAGATTTTCTATCATATGTACATATAGCATGAGCATGAACGTTTTATTTTTTATTCTTATTTGTATATTTCCACTTGGCATAGTATGAGTGGCCAAGATTACTTGGTCAAAAAGTTACTTTTGCAGTGTTAAAAATCACACATCAAAACTTTTTCAAACGGGTAAAATATCTTTATAAGAAATTTAAGATATCTTTACCCGAGTCCCGAGCCAAATACTCTACCTTGACCTTTGGGTCTAAGTTTCCTTGGCCTTGGAACCTTCAATCCCAATCCTAGAGTTACTATTCATCTATGGCCTAAGAAGTCACTATTCTTCTTTGGCCTTGGGAACTTTTTTCCTACAAAATCTTCGTTTGGTCATTTCTATTACTGCTAAATTCTTAGAATTGCCAACTTTTAATTATTGAATTTTAATCTAATTTTCTGTAAAATTTGAGCTGTTACAAAACATTTTTCTTTTTTTTTTTTTATTCCAAAAAGAAAATTTAGTCTAAATGGGACAAAAGACAAAAAATGAAACACAACTTAATGAAACTTTGACATTAAAAATGAGGTGGTTTCTCATGTGCCTCCATTGGTCAATGGTTATCATGCCAATAGCATTATATCATTTAATTAGTGATACAGAAATAAAAATACATAGACACTGAAAACACAGACATGTTTAGTGGTTGAGACACGAATAGGGAATAGAAATTTTTTTTGTTCTTGAGACATGAAAACACAAAATTTGTGTACCTCCAAAAAGTGAAAATATGATACAGAAATAGAAATTTAATATTATTTTTTCAATAATACCCTTATATATATTTGTTATTTTCCAATATGTCCTCACAAAAAATGATGGTGCAGGGTGGTTAGGCGACGGACAACACCAGTCAACAATTAGTCAATGACAATCAACTCTCAGTCAATGCCACACCGGCCCGATCAACACCGGCGGTTTGTCAATGGTAGTCCAGTGGCTGGCCGGTGATGCCATAGGCACCATAGCCATTGACCAATGGAGGCACTATATTATTACCCAAAAAATGATTCACGGTTGTCCTTTAATTTTTTGAAATAAAAAACTTTGACCAAATATAGAATGCAAACTTGAACGTAAACTAAATTGCAAAAGATAAATAAATAAACTATCCTAAATAATGGAAGCACAAAACCTACTTTATCTAATTAAATGGCTGAGTTTTACTTTCAAAACACAATGCAACAGCAACGTGCACATCTGAGAAGGTGTCGAGCGGCCATTGTTGTCATCGGACCTGTAAACTTCACAGTGGCTTCACGGTGGAGCTCCTTGGCTGCGGGACCACGAAAATGATGGAGGGTTGGTTCTTGTGTGTCGTTGACATCGATCACAGCTTCGAGGCATGGACGGAGGCCGGTGGCGATGAGAAGGTGACCACCGCAATAAGTAGCGACTACGTCGACGTTGAAGTCGAGGCACGTGATGGCTATGGGTGGTTCGCGGAGGTTGATGAGCCCGAGATGGATAACGTGTTTGGGGATTTAATGATGGCTTCTGTTTGAGTTGACCAAAGGTGATGGTGGTGGTGACTATGGTGAGGGGAATGGATTTTTGGCTTGTGTTATCATTTATGGTCTAGATGAAGGGCGGTGAAGAGAAGGAGAAGGCTGGAATAATCATTTCAGGGTGCCAGGGTTGTAGCGTGAGGGTGGCTAGGCTATGAATGGTGGCTGGGGGGCTGAAAACGATAGCTAGCTTGAGGTTGATGGTGGAGGCGCAGGTCTGATGGAGTGGAGGTGTGTTGCTCTTTCTATGTGTTCCTCCAATGATGAAGATGTGCCACCTGCTATTTATAACATTTGTGTGTAGAAAACTAATCAGGATTTGATAAGTGAAATTCAAAAGTAAAAAAAACAAAAAGATTGAAATTTAAAAGGATTTGATTGACATTCTAACTCACATCGATTAAAAAATATCCTGCTTGAACTAAAAAAGATTTGGTTGATGCTAATTAAAAAAAATCAATTTTAAAGTAAAAGACTTTTTTTTTGTAATATTTTCATTTTTCTTTATTTTTCTTATATAAAAAAAGACCCAAAAAATAATGATGTTCACAAATATTAAATATAATATCTTGTATAGTACTACACCAATCATTGTATAGTATTAAAAATTTATCAAATTTTATAACACGAGAACTTATCCTACTAAATATTACTACCAGTCCTTATCCTATTGAGCGTGCCAAACGGATACATGTACATGCATCAAATCCAATCATCAGCGGAATGGTTCACTGCAATGATTTGTGGAATGCGAATCCTTCACATAAAAGACAAGCTTTGTGAGTAATACCAAACTTCTCCCCTTAAATTAGATCTTGTTATATAATGTTCTTATAGTGGCAAGTCTATTGGTTTAAATTTGTTGCTGCTCAAAGTTCAAAAATTTACTATTAGAGGTGGATACTTAGTGCACAAATGTTCATGTAGCAATAAGTTAAAAGTTTGTGTGATTACAAATTGAGTTATATGCATTGTCTGATTCACACAGACCTCTCAATGTTTTACAGTGTTGTGCTGTTGAAGCTGGCGGGGATGGAATACTGTGGTGCCACAAGGTATTTGATTTTGTAATCATTTGTTGTTTAATGAAGTGTAATTTATTCATAGATGAGGTGAAAAAGAATCGGTGAGTGGGCCTTACCCTTTGCTATCAAAATTAGGGATTGGAATTACAAAAACTGGAATGCAAAGTTAATTATGTAATTGTTGTCTACGAATATATACATGGAATAAAGTGTCAGTTTGGTCCCTGAAATTGTAAACGTACTTCACTTTAGTCCCTAAAATTTTAAAATTAACTTTTTAGTCCCTGAAATTGCATTCCGTAGGCCACGTTAATCTTTGACCAAACAAGCATCAGTTAACCATTACATTTTACTAATGTGGTACGTTAAGTGACATGTAGCATGCCATATGGCATGCTAACGTGGCACATATCACAATAAGTTCAGATTAATCCCTGAAATTTTCTAAAACTAGTTGTTGGGCCCGTGCGATGCATGGGAAGATAATAAAAAATATTTTTTTGATCATTATAAAAAATATATGATAATTTATTTAAATATATTTTATTGAAAATTGAGTATATAAATTTATTTTAAAAGTAAGTTAATATTTAAATAATTAAATAAGTGAATAAAATATAAATGTGTCATTCTATTTTATGTCTTATTTTGAATATCATGTTTATAAGGTTAAAAAAATCTCGATATATGAACTATAACTAACAATAAAGAGCCTATTTTATAAAAATTTTGCACATTTTGAAAGTTGAAATTGTTGAATAAAAAAATAGAATAAATAGATAATTTTACTATATCATGATGAGCCACTTATAGGGAGGACAATGAGTATCCATGAGAAAGGGGACATGTCCCATGCCTCCCATCATCATTCAGAATTTTACCTCTCATCCTCATCTCTATCTCCCTTATGGGTCCCTATTTCCCATTTCCCGTAGGAATTTTGTATCCCCATGATAGTCAGGGGTATATTAACAAATTTTGAAAAGAGAAAAACTTTAAAAATATTTTATAATTTGAAAAATGAATATCTATAATAACAAATATTATTAATGAAACATAATCTAAATTAAAATAAAAAATGCATATGTAAAGCAAAGAAAATAAAAATAATTAAAAAAATGAATGTGTGATATCTCGTTTAATAAACAGAGACTTAGCACCACCAATCATTTCTATGAAGACAAAATATATTTCAACTCTCTTTCTCATTGTGGGTAATTCCTGCATATACACACTTTCAATTTTTTTATCACCCCTAGTCGTTTATATATTTTTAGTAAATTAAAACATTTAATTTATAAAAATATAAAAATATATTTTCTAATTAAAAAATAATGAATAAATTTAATTTATATAATTTCAATTACACGTATTTTCCTTATACATTCTTTTGATAAATTAAAATATCAATTTTAAAGTATGTTATAATTAATGTGTAATAATTAGTAAAAAAACACATGATTCTAATTTATATAATCTTAGAGTAGTATATCAATTATAATATTATTTTGAATAAAAAGTAATATAATTATTTAATTTTTTAAATTAATAAATATTTAGTATTATTGTCAAAGAAGTATAAATTGTGGAATTAATTTTTTTAAAATATTTTGGTGTTGAAAAATTAAAGATATTTTTTTTCAAAAAAAATTAGTATGAAAAAATTATGGAATTAATGGAATAGAATATTCAAGTTGTAAAAAATGAAATAGAATATAGTGATGTAGGTAGATAGATAATATTTTTATTATGATTTTTAAAAGTGCTAAATTTGAAATTAGAAAATTTTTCCATAATCTCATCCTTATTTAGAATTTTGCCTCCATTCTCATCCACATATCTATCATAGGTCTCCATTCCTCATTCCACGTAAAGATTTGAATCCCTATTGATATTTATGAGTGTATTAAAAAAAATTTAAAATACTTTAAACTGTAAAATATAAATATCCATAATAACAAATACTACTGATACAACATAAATAAAATAGCTTAATTATCATTAATACTATATATATATATATATAATTTTTATGTATAATATATTGAATTATAATTTTGTTTATGTTATTTTTTATTTTTTATATTACTTTTATATTGAATTATAATTTTGTTTATGTTATTTTTTATTTTTTATATTACTTTTGTTAATGGTAGAGAGATATAAAGGTATTATTAGAAAAAATAATTGATAATTAGAAGGTAAAATAAATTCAAAAACTTACTTTAATTATTAAGATTATGAAATGACGGGGTATAATTTTTCTATGAATTACGCATAGAAAATTTTTTACGTAATGAGTCTTAAATATTAGTATTATATCAATTGTTATCATATTTGATTAAAAATAAATTATCATATTTATATTATAATGAGTCTTAAATATTTGATTAAGAATAAATTTGGTAGAAATTGAATTTTAAATTATTATCATATCAAAATCAATCAATTGGCAATTCGTTGACAAATTGACTTGCTCGTTTTCTTTAAAAAAAAATACTAATTTTAAAGCTCATTTATTTTGAAAATATTTCTTTTATAATTTTTTATATTACCTTCATAATGTGAGGATATTAATGGTTTTTAATTTAATTATAAATCATAATTATATTGACATGAGTTCTTTCTTAGTGCAAATTGTAATCTTTAATGATTGTAATATTCAATTCTTTAATGATTGTAATATTTGATTGTATTTCATATAAAAATAATTAATAAGTAAATTATAAATAAAGTTTAAAAAAACCTTTAGACATAAAGATTAAGAAAGATGAGGCCTAAATCACAATATGAATGACACATGAAACCTAAATCATCATATGAATGACACGTATAATAGTTTCCATGAAATAAGTCTGAAATAATCCCTAACATTTTCTAAAATGTGTCAAAAAAGTCTTGAATTCTAAATTTCTTCTCTTTTGGTTCATAAAATCTAAATTCTTGATAATTCTTAAACATACTTATTTTTCTCTCATTTTCACACCCTATTTAAATAATCTAAAATTTTAAATATCGTAAACATAATTAAAAGTTTGATTAGTCCAAATTTGAGAGCCCCCATGCTTAGCTAACATAATTAGTTTATTAGTTATTACATTACATTTCTTAGAACAAAATGGGTTTAAAAATATTAAAAGTAGGATTCAAAGGAAACATTATATCATCAAGTGTGGATGAAGTTTATCAAGGGCTTCTTTGAAATATTTTAGTTACAATTTGGGAAGGGATTTGGTATCAAAAGAGTCTAGTGTAATAATGAAAAGAGATTCTACCCTTATGTCAAATGTGATTGCAAATTATCTCAAATATGAGAGCTTTAATCAAGCTCAAGTAGAGAATTGTGTCTCTTATTCCACCTCAACGATAGTGGGTCATAGGAAATGATCGCTTCTTGGGGATGTTGATGCGAATAGAGCACACAATTACACCGATTTAGAATATAACATTTATGATTGCCTTTTCCCTAACATATTCTCATCTCTAAGAGGGGAGTGGCTATTGCCACTTCATTTTGGCTATTGTCACTCTCTATTTATTGAGCATTTAATTTGTTCAATTGTTCTAAAATGCCCTTCTAGTATAATTTAATTTTATTTCTAGTTTTATTTGTACTTAATACAATTAATATTTTTGTTTCAAATTTTCACATTTTTAATATTTTTATTTTATGAAAATTAAATTCTTTTGTTTTTGGTCAATTTCCCGATGAAACATATTACATTTATATTTTCACACAATTAACAAAGAATAACAAATTGATTTTGTTAGTTTTAAATATAGTTTTCAAATTGATTCTTTTTGGAAAAAAAATAGATAACACACTCATCAAAGAACCCCAAATAAGGGAGGTGAGAAAAGAGCCCAGAGGTTACATATAATCAAGTAAAGTAAAGACTAAATACCCAAACTCATCCCTCAGGTTTGTATCGGGAGACAAGTTAGTCCTTCAGGTTTTGAAAATCCCAAATTAGTCCCTCAGGTTTCAAAAGGGGACAAATTGGTCCCTCTGTACACTGTACGGAACTGTATGGAAACTGTATAGAGGACTAATTTGTCCCCTTTTTTTTAACCTGAGGGACTAATTTGGGATTTTCAAAATCTGAGGGACTAACTTGTCCCCTGATACAAACCTGAGGGATGAGTTTGGGTATTTATTCTAAAGTAAATAAGCAAAGAAAAAGTGTCTTATAAAGTTATGAAAAAATAAAGCTAATTTTCCCACTATTTATCACATGTACTCATATCATATTATATTTATCACCACCTTATTAATCTAGCAATGTATTGAATTAAATAATTGTACAATTAATCCAAATAACACATCACAGCCTCAAAATTAGGAACCATCCCTGTTCAAACTTTAGCCAAGCAAATCCATTGAGAGTCAAAATGAGAAACCACGAAGTACTCCTCTCATATGTGTTGTATTTCTTATATTTGTGAAAGTATAATTTATTTAATTAAGAAATCAACCAAACATAAAATATCGTATTATAAAAGCACAAAATTTGATTAAGTATATTAATTGTTTTAAGTACCAATCAAATTAGGAATAAGATTAGATTATATTAGAAGGGTATTTTAGAATAATTGAACAAAAGTTCAATAAATAGGAAGTGACAATAGCCAAAATAGAGTAGCAATATTCACTTCCTGTATGAGAGATTAAATTGCTTATCACTCATCCAACAACAATAACTTGTCGATGATATATTATCTTCTTATTGTTATTTTATGTTAAAGAGATATTTGTTTAAGTAGGGTGCAAGAATAAGAAAGAAATAAGTTGATTTAACAAATATGAAGAATTTAAATTTTATAAAATGGAATAGGAGAAATTTGGGATTCGGGACTTTTTTGACATATTTTAGAAAATTTCAGGGACTAATCTAAACTTATTTTAATCCGATGCCACATCAACATGCCACATTAGGAAAATGTAACGGTTGACTGGCGATTATTTGACTTGGGACTAACATGACCTACGGAATGCAATTTCAGGAACTAAAGAGTTAATTTTGAAATTTCAGGAATTAAAGTGAAATATGCTTACAATTTCAGGGATGAAAGTGACACTTTACTCTATATAAATGTATATATAAATATTCTCTCTCCCTCATCCCATATACATGTATTAGAATAGTAATTATAACAACAACAACAACTGTTAGTTGTTCTAAATGAAATAACCAGTCTTTAATAATACCATGTAGTAGTCAGTACATTAAAAATTGTTACACATGGGGGCGTGTGGTTTGCGGATTGATTTTACATTCCTGGGAATGGTATTCCCAGGAATGAACTCTTCCTATGTTTTGTTTGCGAGTTAAATTCCCAGAAATCTTGGATAATATACCCAGGAATAAACTATTCACGTGTTTTTGTTGACATAAATATTCATGGGAATATTGTGTATTTTTTCCAAAATGCCCCTACAAATTTTAACTAAAAATTCAATTTTTAATCACATTAAAATCATAATTAAGTATAATTTCCAAAATACCCCTATCAATTTAAACTAAACAATTAATTCTTAATAACATTAAACTCATAATTAAGAATAATTTCCAAAATACCCCTATCAGTTTAAACTAAACAATTACTTTCTAATTATTAAACTCAATAAGTCTATAAATATGATATGTAGAACAAACCAGTTGATGCAAGTATCACAACATAAGTTCAAACTTAACAATAATCCATAAATACAATACATCAAATCTAAGTACCAATTCAAATCCAACATAAGAGCTAACAATTCATACATATTGGCACTTGATTGTCCTAAAATAAGAAAATTAAAATCAAAGAATAATTGTCAAGGACTGTCTTCACGAATGTCAATATATCTTCTAGTATGAGTGAAAAGAACACATCAGTCAAGCTGCTACTCCTTGAAATAATAATGGTAGCCTTCATTCTTTCATCAATAGACAATCCATCAACATCTCTTAACATAACCATTAGGTTCATTCTTTTATCAATTCCCTCCTTCTCGACCTCAAAGCAAGTAACCAAGTCTAATATATGGGTAGAATATAATGTTGTTCAAATGCAAATTTTATATCTTTGATTGAGTCAGCTATCACCTCAGCTGTTTCAGAGCTTAAGCCTTTGTTCAAAATCAGATTTATTTAGCAAACTGTAAGCACTTACTATTATGTTAACATGCCATTAATACAAATTGTAAGCACAAAACTAACAAGCTAATGTAGAATTTGTTCAAGTGAAAGGGGATGCCTTAATGAAGCTATTCTTAGTCAAATGCAAAAGAGAATGCAGCAGATAACCTCAGCTGAAGCAAAAATCTAAGTGAAAATCTAAGCTAATTATTAGAAACAATTTGCAATGATGGTATAAACAAACTCAATTCAAGGACTTAGAAGTCCAATATCCAATCGAACCAATATAACTACTTTTGGATATTTACATAAGCATACTAGTGTTTTTTTTTTTTTCTTGCCAATTCATTTTTCATGGCATATCACAACCAAACAAGAAGACTCTTTCAATCAAGCAATGACATCGGTATTCAAAAACAACTCCAAATCACATATATTCATTTCAAATATACCAATGATAAAGTTTCAAGGGAATAGACAGCGTTTTAAACTTGAAACTCCAAAGCTAGCACATATACCTAGTTTGGTCAAAGTGAAAGACAAGCTTATAGAATACTAAACTTTACCTTCTTCAAATCATTGACAATGCTCTTGCTCACCAAAACAACATCTTCAACCCGAGCACAACCTACAAGGCCAATAGAACTTGATGCTTATACTTCAAAAATGTTGAAGGAAACAAAAATCTAGCCCTTTTCTTTCAGTTTTTTTTAAACACAGTTCCTTGAAGCCAAAAAAAAAAAAAATAATGCTCAAAACACAGTTCCTTGGAGACTCTACGCATGCTTCTTGTTCTGCAAAAAGGAAGCTCCGATGCAAGAGTCATGTCTGCTATGGCTTTACAATCCGTCACCATGGACGTGGAATCGAAGCTCTTGATAATGGGAAAAGACTGCACAAGATCTGCATCACTCACGGTAAACCACTTAAATGAGAATCCGTCACCATGAAAGCTTTCTCGAAGCTCCTATCAGAGTCGAACTTGAGTGCCTCCATGGCGGAGAAAGTGCTAAAGCTTCAGCAGCGGAGCAGAGTTGAACAAGGTTTTGGTTTTTGATAAAATCACGTGAATTGAAAATGGAAAACATGGATGAATGGAATAAGCCAAAAATGGAGGAAGGGAAAAGGTGAATGAGGGAACCTAGTGTGTGGTGTGCGGCAGCCACTACTAGAGTTATCGCGGGCAGATATGGTGGAAATGGCACCACGAAGAGGACCTGGCTCTGCTAGGGTTGATATGAAATGGAGTGAGAGGTTGAATGAGGGGCAGATTGTGGATCGATTGGGTTTAGAGAGAGGTATTTTTGTCTTTTCAAAATTTCAGACTGATTCCCTTCCCATGGGAATGTTGGATTTTCATGGTGTAAGGTGGGAATAAAAAGTGGATTGTTTTCATTCTCGAAAATGAAACATTCCAGGGAATAATTTTTTTGTCCATGAACCAAATGCATGAACCTTCTATTCCAAACCTTAGGTTTCCAGGAATGTTGGAGCATTTCACGTACCAAACGCCCCCATAACTTTAGGGTCATGAGTAAACCAATGGTCAAGCTTAATAAAATAGGATTCAAAAGAAGTGGGGCAACTTAAAATGCACTTTGCTAAAATGATTGATGTGCCAAGTTGGCATTTTAGAGTAATATACATTACTAGAAAAATGCGAGATACCTGACAAAAAATGCTTACGGTCTCGCACCCATTGGTAGTTACCGACTCCACCTTCGACGGGTTGTCACATTTTGGGAAATAATTATGGTTGTTATTGGTGTGGATGACAAACCTATCAGTAACACTGTCAAAAAAGGTGGTGCTAGTATGCGCCATATGGCGCGCATAATATCCGACGGGTGTACTGACAGGTATATGTTTTATTTTTTATATTTTATTAAATAAGATGACAGGTGAACCAACGGGTATATTTAAAATTTTGATTTTTTGTATATTTTATTAAATATACAGATGGGTAATTATTTTTAAAATTATTAATTATTATCTATTATTGACAGGTTTCTCGATGGATTTTTGAAAGTTCACAAGTTTCCGTACAAATTTCGGACCTTCTGTCGATATACTCATTTGTAATTATTGGTTATTGAAACGCACCGTTTCACTAAACGTGTACCCGTTGGTAAGCCATGGATTTATCACCACTATGACCTTCCTCTTCACTTTTTGAACACATACACACTCTCTCTAAGCTCACCACCACTACCATTTTTTCCTCTGTTCATCGCAACTGGAGATCCGTTTGATAAATGGAGGCCACCATTACGATCTAAGGACTTTGGTGAGCACTTTAATTAGTTTAGTTTTTTGATTTGGTTTACTTTTTTCATTCATTTATAGGTGCCCATAGTGTTGTGTTTTGTTGCATTGGGGAGTGTTTATGGTAGGTTTTAACACTTACTTGTCAACAACAAATAATTGACAAACTCCTTGTGCAGGAGGCCAAACCGCTCAAAGCCAGGCGTAATCGACAAACTTAAGGAGTTTGGATGACAACCTTTGCTTTTTAAGATCTCGATTCAGGGAACGAAAAGCTACTCCTCTTGGTTTCTTCACCAAAAAGAATCAAGTGTCAAACTATTTTTTATGAATGAGGATGGAACGTAAGGTGATTTTGTGTTGTGTGTGTAAATGTAATGTTTGACAGATTAAAGAAGAAGAAGAAGAAGAAGTGCAGAATGCAAATTGATTGACAAACTGGAAATAAAGTACAAGAATTGCAAATAAACTGAAAAGAAATATAATCCTAAGAAAGCAAAAGAGAGGGTTGAGCATAGTACTCAGTTAACTCTGGACTCTGTTTAGTCATGTAGATGTTTAGAGCAAGTGTGTGAGTGAAAATTCCAACACTTATAATATGTATAGAACTCGTATTTATAGACAGCCTAGGACTCTAGGATTTTGACACTTGTCTTCTGGCTGCCCTTGGATATTGTCCACATGGCTTTGACAGTTGTTTTCTTTGTCATTTTCCTTCTGCCACTACTTTGTCATGTTCTTGTCAAACTTCTGTCAATAACCATTGGTAACCATCAATAACCGCCATTTGACAAACACATGCGAAGCAATTATCCTGACAGTATGTTCAATATCTTCAAAACTTTCTAAGTCTTCAAATGACAAACATCCACTTTGACATGTTGACTATCAAATTTGTCATTTCGTCAACATCGATGTGTTTTGAGAATCATACTTCATTAGTGTCAACTAGCTTCAACATGTTGATTGTTTGTCATAATTTGTCATCATCAAAGGCCCTCATGCTTTGACAACTAAACTCCTTTTATTACTACCTTTGTCTCACTAAAATCGAATGACAGTTCGACTTTTGGACACTTAGTAAAATTTGGTGCCAACAGGGAGTAATTATTGTTGTTAATTTGTTAATGTATGAGTTTTATTTGATGGTGATAGCAATTATCGATTTGATATCGGTTTGTCATTCTTATTCTTTATGTTATTTTATGTTTTCTATGTATATAAGTGTATTAATCTAAATTTATCATATTAGATTTTCAGGATTGGAGTTAGTTGGATGCCGAGAGTTTTCTTATATTTTGTATTTTTTCAACTGCTATAGATGTTAGTAACTAAATCTTTGTTATTTTTATTGTTTAATAGTTTAATATATATGTAGGATATATAGAAACTTATGTTTTCTAGGATAGAATTGTAGGAAATAGGGATGACATGAATGGGGGGAAGGGCATAGAGGTCCTTCCCCGACTTTTTGACTTGTTTGCTATAGGATTCTTACATGAATAGGGATTGCACAATAGAACGATTTCAGGATTATATTAATTGTATGTAATTATTAATATGTAACTGTTTCACTATATCTATTCTGTTGTTGATTTTTATAATAATATCTATAGTTGTTGAATTGACTGAAATATCTGACGATGGAAGCTCCTAATTTAAGGGGAGATGCAGTCGAAATTTTGTTAAATTTTTTGGTAGGAATAATAGATTTAAAAAAGCAACTATATTTAAAAAAAACTTAAAAGCTAGTTGAATTTGTTTAAAAATAATAATTTAAATAAAACTTAAAGCCTGATTGAATGTGTTTTAAAGACCAAGTCAAATAAATATTTGACAATGGAAACTTCTAATTTAAGGGGAGATGCTGTCAAAATTTTGTTAAATTTTTTGTGTAGGAATAGTAGATTAAAAAAAGTAGCTATATTTAAAAAAACATGAAAGCCAATTGAGTTTGTTTAAAAATAATAGTTTAAATAAAACTTAAAGACCAATTGATTGTATTTTAAAGGCTAATAAAAGGAAATATCTGACGATGAAAGTTCATAAATTGAGGAGAGATGCTGTTGAAATTTTGTGAAAATTTTTGTTAGAAATAATTGATTAAATAAAAGTAACTATATTAAGAAAAACTTAAAAGACAATCGAATTTGTTTAAAAAATAATTTATTTTAAAATTAGAAAATAAAAATAATATAATATTTTTGTTTTCACATGATTTTTTAATATAAAATAGAATGAAAAACAATATAATATTTTTGTAATTAAAATTGAAAGCAGCAAATGGCTCATTTGCAAGCGATGCAAAAGTGGAAGGAATCAGGTTTATTGGAAATAGGATCCTATAGGTTCTTGCTTCATTCAATTATTATATTCTTAATCTTTCTTGTTAAAAAATTCAGAGGTTATATAAAAAGATAATTAAAAAATAAAATGAAAATAAAAATATTTTCTCAAACCAAATAAAGATTAAATTTCAACCCTTGTTAAACCTTGTGTGTGTGTGTGAGCGTCTATGGATTGGGTTGGGTGGGTTTGAAAAAGTTTTTGGATTTGATCCATTTGTTAAATTAGTGGATAGGTTGGATTTCGTTGAACAAATTTTTTCTTTCAATCTGATCCAACCCAGTTCATTCATAAGTGGATTTAGTTATACTAAACATATAGGTCCAATATACTGTAAAAACAATTATTGTCAATATATAATCAAATACTTATATATCTTCTAACAAATACAATAAGTACAATCAGTCTCAACTAAACTTAAAAGAGCATAAATCATATAAGTCCAATGTGTTGTTTTGACCTAAAAAAAATGGACCCTAGTTACTTATTTCTCATTGTCTCATTTGAATCTTATATATATATAAGACATGCTGAAAGAAATTATGAGAAACATGTCTATTTTTTCTCTTTAATATTGGGTTAGTTGGATAAAACTTAAATAAAAGACCAATTGATTGTATTTTGTGAAAAAATTTTGTTAGGAATAATTGATTGAATAAAAGTAACTATATTAAGAAAAACTTAATATAGAAATAAGCCCATGACGCACAATAATCATAGAAACCATCGCTGCGTTAACCTTTATTTGGATAATGATAGTCATAGCAAAACTAATCTCATTCCATGGTTCCAAACAAATATCATACTTCTATTAAAAAAAAAGACATTAAAGTAGAATGACAACTTGAATACAATAGCAACAACAAGAAAATAAAACTAAAATAAAAAGCACAATCATATATAAAGAAAACAAAACCAATAGCCTAAATACACTTGATACCAAGTCTCAATAGAATTCATGTTACATAGAATTCATGTTTCTTTTTAATTATCTTAATATGGCTGGTAGAGGTAGAGGCCGACCTCAAAAAATCAGTTTACCCACCTCCACCTCCACCTTAGACTCTACCATAAGCACCATAGGCTTTAAGATGATGCCCACTCTTGGGTATGCTGGGCCCCTACCTCTACCATATTCACACCCATAGTCCACTTGCATCAGCGACCCCACCCCGTAGCCCTACCATTGCCCGTAGCCCTATCACTGCCCCTAGCCCTATCACTACCTCGACTCCCAATCCTGTATCTGATTAGACTCTTCCTTCCTCTAATGGGTCACAGGCACGGGATGTGGATGGCAGGCCCCTCGGCCTAGATGGCAGGCCCCTCGGCCTAGATGGCAGGCCACTTGGGCTTGATAGTAGACCGCTTCGGCAGATTAGGCTAAAAGGTAGAGATAGGCAAGCTAAAACATGTTTTCTTTTACTATATTCTAATTTTACATAGCTTATGATATTCAAAATATTTTGATTGTTTTTGGATTTATTTTATCTATGTAATAGTTTTCATCCATTTGTAGTAGCTCATCATAGGATCATGAAGGTTATAAAGAGTTGGTATAACCATTCGTGGCCCACATGGACTGACATCTCTACTGATGTCAAGCAGTCATGGTGGAAGGAGTAGAAGGTAATTTTATGATTTATTCACTTTTGTTTAAATATATGTTTATATGTCATAATTATATGCTTATATATAATAACTAATATGTTGTGAATTTGTATATGTAGAGATCCTTCTACATTTAGCTTGAGCATGAGCCAGCAGTGAAAAAGACATGGAGGATTAGGTTCTCCAAGCGACTACAAGATATGTTTCATGATGTCTATAAGGGACACATGAATAGCTTGTGGCTGAATGATGCCACCCTGAGCGAGCTCTAGCCCCACTAGGCCAGTGACCCGGTCTTCAAGGATAGGTCGGATAAGGGAAAGACAAACTGAGTCTCAAAGAAAGGCGGGTCACTACACATGGGTAGGTCAAGCACCTAGGAGGGGATCAGGAAGCATTTGGTAATTCTTTAACCTTTCTCCATTTTATAATAACATTTACGATATTTGAAGTGTGGCAAATACTATATTTTTATGACTTTATTATGCTTATTTATGCAGGCGAGGGAGTTGAGCCGCCCTCCGACATAGACCGAGCTATTTCGAGAAACCCATACTCGAAAGGGTGGGCAAATGGGGGAGTCTGGAAAGGCCTAGGTAGACCCTCACTCTGAGGCAACCAATGTGAGTTTGAATTTACATATGTTTTTTTCTTAATTTTTATTATTATTTTCATTTATGTCATAATTATTACTTACAATATTTTTGTCTTTTTCCCTTTGTAGTGTGACTTTATAGGCCTTTGGGAGCAAGCATAGACCCATTATTAGACCCAAGTGGCTGATGCTAGGCTCGATGCCGACATTCCTCCTCCTCCAAACGAGGAAGATGTCTGGGCCAGGTAGTTGGTGGCCCTTACAAAGGCCACAAATATGGGATGGGGTACTACCCTGAGAATATATCCCCATCTTCTGCCATTGGTTAGCTACTAGGGATGATGCCCTAAGGAAGCTGTGCATGCCCTCAACCAGGAGCTGCAACAGTAGGCACAGTTGATCCAGCAATAGCAGGAGCAACGGGCACATCTACTTCAGCAGCTCCAAGAGCAATAGGCAGGCCGAGCAATTGTGGAGTAGGAGCTGAGAGAGATCCGAGACCCTAAGCTCTCCTTGGAGCGGCAACAACAGGAGAAAGCAAAGAAGGAGGAGGCTCAGTTCCGAAAGATGCAGCAGAAGAGCATGACAAACGTGATGACCTTCTTTCAGGATATGCAGGCTTTTGGATCCTCCAGCTCCGACAAGACGCTCCCTCAGACCCCATTCCCCTATATCCCACTCCCTTCCATCTTTGAGGGCTACTCACAGTTGGACAGCTCAGATGACGACGATGGTCCACATGATGATGATGATGACGACGACGCTGACGATGCCAACATCTAGGAGTTCAGCTAGTTTTTATCTAGTTTTATTTTTTTTTTCCATTCTAGATATTTGTTACATTTATTGTAATTTGTATATATTTTATTATCATAATTTGATATTTTAATTAATTATTTTAATTTATTCATTTTATTATTTTCTTATTCAATATCAATTTAATTGATAATTAGGTTATTATATATCAATTAAATAAACCAATAAATAAATAATAAATTTTAAAATTAATGTTTTACCGATGGGTATAACTATTGTAATAATTAATATTTTTAAATAATTTTTTCAAAAATAAGTAAACTCATTGGTAAAGCTGTCGGTAAATGATTTAAAAAGTTGTTTTTATTTACTTAAATATCTGTTGGTACAAGTAACTAAATCCGTCGGTATAAATATGTCTCTGACGGCCTTGGTAATGCCTTTTATTTTATTGTTCTGACAGCTATATTCCTTAATATCTGTCGGTGCACTCATCGAAATAACCGATGGGTTTTTTGTTACCATCGGTAATATTCATCGATGGCCTGGGATCCGATGCTCCCGTAACCATTGGTACACCTGTCGGTATAAATCACACCCGTCGGTATAAATCACACCCGTCGGTAAATGCATCGGTATCCCGTGCATTTCTTGTAGTGATGGCACTATAAACTTGCTTTTGTTTTCCCTCAAGATGTAGCAACTAATTGTGATAATTCTTGCAGCTACTTCATAAGCCTATTTTTGGAGAAAAAATATGCTTTGTCACGTGGTGTGGTTGTTGCAGTAAGGGATCACTTTAGGAGATATCTCTATGAAACTAGAACAAGGCCTGTTATATGACACCAGTCACTTCTTGCCTTTGTGCAGAGATCAGTGAGTCACCATTTTCCTTAACTATTTGAGATATATGTTTCTCTTGGCTTGGTTAATATCTTATAATGCAATTATTGCTGTTATAGGATGTCCTGTCTTATGCTGTCTTAGCGTTCATCAATTTCTTATTTTTTGTGCTTCTCTTCTTGTGCCGACAACTTGCTATTTGTTATATATGCATCTTGTTATATAGTGCGTAACCTTATCTCTCCTATATGTCATGCTATCCTAATCTGTCCCAAGTAGCAATTATCATTAATTTTCCTGTAGGCTTTTGAATTTAGTGTTCTCATTTGATATTTCTTTCAGGTACAAAAATGAGCTTCGGAAGGAAGATAAGGATCACTTAAGAGTTCTACTGGAAAAGCATCACCATAAATTGGTGAGTTCATTGTCTCTGGTAGGTTGCTTTCCATGTGTTTCAAGTATCTGTTCATAATTGCTATGGATTTCTCCTATTGCAGATTACCCCCGAAATTAGTAGAGAGCTAAACCACAGCTGCAATCAAGATGAAAAAGAGGACGATCTTATGTCAATACATATCCTTTTCTTTGTTGCTTAACTTATTTACCCTACTTGTCTTTCCTAAGGTTGATGCACATGGCATGGTTATGGTATCTATAGTGTACCACAAATTGGGTCTTATTAAGGTAAAAAATCAGTGAAAGATGTAAACTTCTAAATATTGAGATTGCAGGGGAGAAAAAAAATGAATTTATACTGTATAAAGAATTAATAATGGGCAAAAGACGAGCATCAAAGGAACGAAAAAAAATAAAAAAGGAACGAAAAAAGACGAGCATAAAAAACCTTAGTAACATCCGCCCCTTCTTGTAGGTTGTAAAGCACAGATGTGTTAATACATCAATCATGTGCCCATGTTGGACATTGTATTAGACACTGCTGTGCACAGAAGCACATCACATACACAATGTCATTTACAATTTGAAAAATAAAAAACACAACCTTTGGATTAATTTTAAATTTTTAAGCTATTTTTAATATTGACCAGAAAAGGGAATGAGTGAAGTTTATACACATGATACTATACACTAGATATGAATGTAATTTTAATACACTTGCAATGTACAAAAGTTTATAGCCATCCAATTATGTAATGTTAAATCAACAAATATGATTTACTTTCACTTTACTATTTGAAAATTAATGCAAAAGGAGATTTGATTAGATGATAGTGATGGTGTAAAATTTTTTTACACCATTGTTCTCAAAGAAAATTTGATGTTCTTAACAAAGCATGTGTCTAACTCAAACTTGTATGGAACCAGCCCAATTGTGATTTTGTCTATCCGTTTTTTTTCACCATACATTATATATTGTTTCCTTGACAACCCAATACCGGCTCCAATGTCTTTGATAAACAAGCCTATTGAAGAAGATAGATTTGACATTCCAGATATTCCGATGGAGGATGACTAATTTATTTTTGTGGTATGGTTCTGATCTAATCTTTAGATTATGCTATTTTAATAGTGCTTCATTTCAAAGTTCAATGCTTTTCGTGTCACCCATTCATTTTTTGTGGAGAATTCTTTAGTAACTTGTAAAGTTGCGGTGATTGACTGTTGGTTGATTTTTTGGACAAGTCTTGATTGAACATTAAGTAAATAAACTTTGCGCGTTTTATAATTTTCTCTGTTTACTAGTATTTCCTTTGTCTTTTCTTTCTGCGTTCTCTAGTCCCGATCATCAATTATCAAAACTGCTTTTCCTTCTTAATCACGCCATTAACTGCCCGGAGAAATTATATCCCTATTATCAAAACTACTTTTCTTCGTGTATACCACTAGTGTATTATCCTCAAACTGAGTTGAAAAATTCTCAGCCTGTTATTCGTCCAATCTAATCTAAAATAAGAACATGCTACTTAATTACGGTTTTTTTTCATAAAATACAGCCGCTTGGTCAAATTAAGTAATTCAATACTTATTTTTCAAATAAAGTTTCAATTTAGGTCTTATATGAAAAAGAAATAATGTTAAAAAAGTTTTGCGAATATAGAAAAATAATGATAGGCTGGTGGTAGTCTTCTATGATCAAGTTATGATAATTACCTGAAGAAATATTTTATGAGTTTAATTTTGATGCACTAAAAAAGTTTTGTAGTGTCATTCAATCAAATCTCTCATTTTATATGACGTTTCAAGTAATAAGGATTAAAAGTAACTACATTTGCTGAATGGGTTATTATATAGTTATAGGAATGTATAATTTTTTTTGAAACTATCAACATTATTTCAATTAAATCTGTCATTTATTATCAAGTTATCATAACTAAAAAAAAAACTCAATATAAATTTTTGAAAAAGGTTATAATAATTTATTTTATTTATCACTAGTGGCTTAATTGGCACTAAAATGTCAACCAAGCCACATTTTTTATCTTTTAAATATTAATAAAACTAAATATTTGTATAATAATAAATTGACAAATTTTATTAAATATATTTTTTGTTTGTAAATGGCTTAAGGTGAGATAACTATTTTTTCCCCAAAAAAGAAATGAATGAGAAAGATTTGAATTTATAGGCTTTAAAATAAAATTAAATAGAATTAGGAAATATTAAAAGTAGTTGCAAAATACTTAAGAAAGCAATTATTGACCAAATCCAATGGTGCGGTGCAATAGAATGGTCGACTATCAATATTCAATAGAATAACACACAATTTCAAAGTCATCGTTCACCGCGGAAAAGTGTAACATAGGGCAAAACCATGCTACAAAAATGAAATACCTGTTTTCGCACAGAGAAAAACTATTTGAACACCCAAAAGTGGGTGTCTGAAACAGGGTATTTAAACCCTAAAACAGACACCCACTTTATAATCATTGGATGTGATGGATGTCCCCACTTACTCTTAACATCCATCACATCCAATAGTTAAAAAGTGGGTGTCTGTTTCAGACACCCATTTTTAGGTGTTCAAGTAGCACTTCTCTTTCGCATAAGATGGGGCAAAACCATAGAGAAAACAACATGGACACATGTACCTTCCTTCGTTCCAATTCCCTGCTGCTAATTCTAATTCTCCCCTTCCTCTCATCTCCACCTACCATTGCTATATCGGACTGCCAAGATCCAAATCGTGATCTTCCCTCTCTGTCCGCTGACGCCTCGTCTTCATGGAGTTCGTCATCTGGTGTTTTTGCTTTTGGATTTCAGTACGCTCCATTCGATGATCAAGGCTCTGTACCCCAGCAGCCCCTGCTTGCCATTCGGTTCACTAAATCATCCAATCAAACCATAGTTTGGTATGCAAAACCAGACCGTCGAATTCCTGTACGGTCCACAGCCAATCTTACAAGCGATGGGATTGTTATATATGACCCCGAACGCAACAGAATGTGGCAGCGTCCAACTCCAAACCAAGACAATCTCATATCCTGTGCTTCTATGCAAGATGACGGAAATTTTGTGCTTAAGCATAAGAATGGTAGTATCATTTGGGAGTGTTTTGGGGAGCCAACTGACACGCTTCTCCCTGGTCAGAACTTCTCCAAGTTGAGGCCAGTGACTCTCCAAGCCCGTCAATCGGACACAAGTTTCTCCAATGGGAATTTCAATCTCAGCTGGCAGGATGATGGCAATTTGGTTCTTTACTATTCATCAAAATCTGGAAGCCAACAGCGTGAAGCATACTGGGCAAGCGGAACTTATGGTCGCGGGTCACGGATGGTCTTCGACGAGTTTGGAAGCATTTACATTACAAATGAGACCGCAGTGATTTACAACGTCACAAGCGGTATCCCTGGTTCTAAGGAGTACTACTACATGGCTAGAATTGACGCCGATGCAGTCTTCAGGCTATACAATCACCGGAACACAGTTAATAGTGTTGTTGGTGACGAATGCTCTTCAGGGTGGAATGTTGTGTGCGGTCTCAATAGTTTCTGCGTTTCCACCAATGGGAAGCCTGAATGCTTGTGCCCAGATCACTATTCTCCTTTTGTGCAGGCCAATGACACAAACAATCTAACGGCATGTAGGCCAGATTTTCCACTTCCGAGTTGCCAGATTGATGGGTGGGAAGAGGATCCAGGTCAAGTAGATTTCATGGAGCATCCTAATTTGGACTGGCCTTTATCTGATTACGAACATCTGACGGGTGATTTTGGTAAGGACGAGTGTAAACAAAAATGTCGTGAGGACTGCTTCTGTGCTGCAGCTATATATCAGAACAACGGCGGCTTGAGAAATAATTGTTGGAAGAAGAGGTATCCTTTGAGCAATGGAAGGAAAAGCCGAACCGTTGATAGAATAGCTTTCGTCAAGTTTCGCAAACTTGACTCCCGCAGCAAAAAACGCTCCTATCTAACGCTTGTCTTGTCATTTCTTCTTGGGGGCTCAGTCTTCCTCAATATTATCTCATTACTTAGATTTGTTGGGGTTTTCATTTTCTTACAAAAAAGAAAGCTGTTAGGCCAGCAACCAGTCACGAGCTTAACGTCAGCAACAGTTAGAAGCTACACATACAAAGAGCTTGAAAAGGCAACCAGAGGCTTCAAACAAACTTTGGGTCGTGGCGGTTATGGAACAGTATATAAAGGGGTCTTAGCATCTGACGCCGGGAGGTATGTTGCTGTTAAGAAGTTAGATAGAGTGGTACAGGAAGGAGATAATGAATTCAAAACAGAAGTGAATGTAATTGGACAAACACACCACAGGAATTTGGTTCGTTTACTCGGTTACTGCGAAGAAGGGGAGCATCGTCTTCTTGTCTATGAGTACATGAGTAATGGCTCATTGGCAAGCTTTCTTTTTGGGATTTCTAGGCCTCATTGGAACCAGAGAGTACAAATTGCCCTCGGAATTGCTAGAGGTCTCACATATTTGCATGAAGACTGCAGCACCCAAATCATTCACTGTGACATAAAGCCTCATAATATACTCCTAGACGAGGTATTCACGCCTAGGATTTCTGATTTTGGGTTAGCAAAGCTATTGTTGGCAGAGCAAACTCGAGCTGCTAGGACAGCTTTGAGAGGTACAATTGGTTACTTCGCTCCTGAATGGTTCTCGAAAGCTTCAATCACAACCAAAGTAGATGTCTACAGCTTTGGAGTGGTGCTATTAGAGCTCATATGCTGCAAATCAAGTGTTGCCTTTGCAATGACAAATAATGAAGAACAAGTGCTCATTGATTGGGCATATGATTGTTATAGAGCTGGAAAATTATCTAAATTGGTAGAAAATGACGAGGAAGCAAGGAATGACATTAGGAGAGTAGAAAAGCTCGCGATGGTAGCAATTTGGTGCGTTCAAGAGGATCCTTCACTGAGACCCTCCATGAAGAAGGTTACCCAGATGCTTGAGGATGTTACTGCCGTCTCTTTGCCACCTCGCCCATCTTTGTTCAGCTCGTCACGTAAAGCTTCACTTGCTTAAGTAGTAAGTGGTTCATTAACCGTGAAGATTAATCGTCCCGTATGATTTTGAAGTGTAGCCCATATGTGCCTACATCTACGTCTTTCATTTAATTGCAGTATATGGACTGCCAGTGTTATGATTTCTAGATCTCTGGACGTCTTTTCTAAGATTATATATGTTCTATTTTTCTGATGATCTTTATGTACTCTTATGTTTCGTAGTTGCTTTCTTCGTTGTATCATTGCCGCAAGTCAAAAATCGTCACCGACATACAAGGGATATTATCTTTTATAAAAGTTTTTTGGAATTAATTTTATATAATCATGCATAATAAATTATTAAGTTGACGGTTATAATAGATAGATAATAAAAATAATTATATAATTAAATAAATAAATATCTTAGAACTTTTTAAAAATTGTATTTATAAAATATATAAAATATTTAATTATTCCAAATCATTTCAAAATCCATAATCAAATAAACAATCTTAACCATGTTTCTAAAATTTTTTGTAAAGAATGCCATAACAAAATAGTTGTACATGCTAAATCGTGTCCGAAGACTCTATCTGCATATTAATGGAGTAACTTTAAAGTAACATAAATTATAACATAGCTTGCTTTACTGCAAAATTAAACTCACCAAAAGTCCTATAAGCAATCATGGGAGAATTGAGATATGGTCTATGCCAATAGCTAAATCTGAAAAGGGGAAGAGGTGGGGGTTAATCATCAAACTCAATATGTAGAATCATTATCCACAAGGTCTATTTTCTCTAGTTTCTATGTATTTTTGGGAACTCCCTGCAAGGACCATATTCTTTAGTTCTTTGGATGAGTCATGGGGACATTCCTGCAAGATCCACAATCTTTATGTCTCTGAATAATTGTGGGAACAACCTCAAAGGGCTCACATTTTTTATATCTCTGAATTCACAAAAAGGGAGACTACTCTCATAAAAAGAGAGACTATTCTCATAGGCAGTTTTGTATACCAAGGGTTATTAACTTATGGCTCTATTTCTCATTAATTCCTTTCTTATAAAACATTTCCATTTTCAACATACAACTTATGTAACTCTAAATATGCTCTTAAAACTATTCCATAAATTAATTGCAACTTGTAAAGATTCATAAAATCATTCTAGATTCATGAAACTTGCTCATACATATAAAAATGTATTGTATGAAATTTACATAATCATTTTGTCTATGAAAATAAATTAAATACATCCCAATTTTGATTCCATAATTTCTAAATAATTATATTTTGACAAAGGTACAAATTTTCATGTCAATCATTCCTAAAAACATGTTCCATAATTTGTATTTTCTCAAATAGGCATAAACTGACATGCATACAACAAATATATGGTCCCATGTGATTTTCAATATATATATATAGCTTTCATGATAATAAACTAAACTGACATCTATATTGAGATTTTTATGCTCATAATATCATATGCTTAATTTAGCATAATTTCTAAAGTAGTTATCATGAGCAAAATATGGTCACAAGCAATAATCTTTCTCACCGTAAGTTGCTAAGAGCATACTGTCACTCCGTATGGGATCATGAGGAACTAGAATGGTGTCCCCAGCGAAGACATCTAACATTAACTGGCATAGAGAAAATGAAATCTCAAATCCTTGTGTTGAGAGATGGGGTTCCCTAATCTTTGACAATAATAGGTTCCTCACTAACAAGGATGAGGAAGAGGAAGAACAAACGTGATATCTCGTGTCCATAGAGAGAGGGGGGAAGCTTGAGTTTTATTAATGTATGATTTTATATATAATACTACATGTTAAATATAAATAATATCTAATATTTTTAAGAGTAATCATCTTATTTGGTCCTAATATTTTCAATTTGACATCAATTTATTCCTAATAAAATTTTTCACACCAATTTAGTCCTACCATTTTTTGTTTTGACATTAACCTAGTCATTTTTTTGGATTTTAACTTTTAATGAATGACTAAATTGATGTCAAATAAAAAATATTAGTACTAGATTAAATTGATGTCAAAATTAAAATTGTTAGAACTAAATTGATGAAAAAATTTATTAGCACTAAATTATTTTCAAATTGAAAATGTAAGGACAAAAAACATTGTTTACTCTATTTTTTAAATAAGTATTATTTTATTACTTTGACACGAATAAATTCTTTTCCAAACCATAATGTTTATGATTTTGGTTGAATGTTAATTATCTTGACAACTCGTCACTATTATTTACTAATCAATAATCAACAAATATGTTGTAACTGAAAAAGAAAAAAAAAATGAAGTGAGAATCACCATTCACCTTAAGCGGTATTAACCATTATAGTTCCCTTTCTTTTTATTTCTCTCTTCCTCTTCCCCCTCACCCACTCTCCTTGTAACCCCTTCATCCCTTCTTCCTCTTGACTTCTTTCTCTCTTTTCTTCCATTCTCTCTTTTCTTATTCATCTTCTTTACTTCCACCATCACAAAACATTACCACCACCTTGGTCATCATCATCTTCATCATCTCCTCCTCCTCCTCCTCATCCCCATAACCACCACCCCCTCTTTCTTCCTCTCCTCTACCTTCATTTTCTCTCTCTAGCCTCCATTAGAGAGTTGAAGATTTTAGAACCTTTGGGAGTGATTTTCTTTACTAATTTTACTCTCCAAGTGGTAAATAAGCATTTAAATTGCTCTATTTAAATTTTTAAAGCTTCAACTTAATTTACGGATACTGTTAGGTCTCTTGAACCCTAGAATTTGGGGTTTTTGGTGATTTGGGGATAATTTATGTAAATTGGTGATATTGTTAGCTTACAAATATTAATATTGTCTTATTTCTAGAGCGATAGAGCAATCGGGCATTAACATTTGAAGTGGTTGCATCAGTGGAGTGTTCTTCAGTTCTTGGAACCACTAGCTGTGTGAATAGATTGTATTTGTAGTTTTTTTTTTTGCACGATAAATTTTAATTATAACTATAAGATTATATCAAGAGTTGAAAATATGTTAATATAGGAGAAAATAATTTATTTATTGAAAATGAGATTTTATATTTTTAATGGAAGACTTAATTTGGAGGCTTGAATTTAATTATTATGCTTATTTAATTATTCTTAGTTAAACTGTAACATGTTTAATTTTATAATATCTCATGTTAATTATTAAATTTGATTTTATCTTATGTCCCCTATGTTTCATATAACTTGAGAATGGATTTTATATTGTAAAAATATCTTGCAATTGAAATATGCCTGATGGTGATTTAATTTGAGGAAAATTCCATAGTTAGAACCTGTAGCTAACAGCAATGGCATTAGCTTCGGTGCACCGTGAGAAACTCCAGTTAGCAGGTGAGGTGTTAATTTGCACATAACTGCAGCTATGCCTAGACATGTATTTGGCCATGGGCTAACTCTACTTAGCAGGTGGAGGTGCAAACCCAAACATGACATTTTGTCATGTTTGCACTTGTATAGCTACAGGCCAATTCTAGTTAGCAGGTGTGGTGTTAACTCGCACATGACCTTGGGTCATGTCTGGACTCGTTATTTTTCTACTTTGGATAACTCTTCATTATATTTGGATTTACGTGATTATGTAAAATTATATTATCAAGAGATCTCATGTTATAACTAGAACTATATTTTTATGAGTACATGTAAATTATTATATATATTTTGTTTTATGATTGCATTTAGTAAACGATAGATATCCTATCTTTCACTGATGAGTTGCAAAACTCACCCTGTTGTATTTCCACCTTTTTTAGGTACAAATGCTGATGCTGGTTCTGGTGTTCCTTCAGCACAATCTTAGTAAATTATAAGTTAGTGAGCCTTTTCGTAAAGGCTGTTTTTGTTAGAACCCTTTTTTTATTTAAGCCTATTAATTGTCAATTTCTCCATATGTCACAAGTAGGGTCCTTATATTTATTTTATGCTTATGTTTGAGAAATTATGACTTAGCTATATATATTATATTTTGGAAATGATTTGTAAACTTAATCTAGTTTTATGTTTTGAACTATGTTTTCTACTATGTTTAATAGAGTTGAAAACTAAATTGGTATTATAGTTGGACTATGCTAAGATATTCTTATTTGCTAGAAGGGCGCATTCTATGAATGCCTGATGCCCATTAGTTGTGAATTTAACTTGGAAATATTATAGGTTGTGTATTTTTTTTGGGAAATGTATAAAAAACAGATGAAACTCTGTTCATGTTTCTAGAAAATTTGGTGTGTTAAAACTTGTTGGGGAAGGTGTTCGCCATGTGCTGGTTAGGTCATGACAAAATATCGATTTATCTAAATCCATATCTTCATGATGAAATTGATATTTACATATAGATACACACAAATAAATATATTTAATTTTGATTCATCATCATTGTGATTTTTTTTTTGGTAGATATCATCATTGTGATTTTTCTAACATATTCAATTAATCATATTTAATTTGATTTTTAAAAGATTTTGACTTTTTTTTATAACTACTCAAAATGTTATAAGATATAGTCAATTAGGTGTATGAAATACTTTACATTTTCATATATATTCTCAAATCATAATTGATATTTACAGTATAGATATAAATGAAATATATCTAAATAAATCCTAACATAATCTTAAAAATCATATTAGAATTAATTTATAAAGAGCATATGTGACAAAAGAGAAAAGTAGTATACTTTATCTTTTCTAATTCCAGTAATATTTACAATAACGATACAAATATTGTAATTAATGATAATTATTTATAATGGTAAATCTAATAGATTTTGATGAGATGCTATTTTTATAATTTAAAAATAAACATAATATCACATTAAAAACCAAGTATTAGATTACAAAAAGATTAACTATTAAATTCAAATAAAAATTTAATATCATCATAGGAAAAAGATTCATGTGCAAAATTATTATAAATTTATAATTTATTTTCTTTATTTTTTTTATTTGCTTAATTTAATTATATATATATATTCTTCATGATTTTTTATTCTCATATAAATTTAAAATGGAGATTTATATTTTTTTTATATTTTTATCCACATTAAGTTGCAATTAAAATATAATTTCTTTCCTTCTTTTTTTTTTCCATATTTCTTAAGGCCTTCAAATTCTCTAGGGCTTTATTCAATCTACTCCTTAGCTTAAACTTCATCTTCCTAAGTGCACCAAATCTAGGAATATTACAATCATTTGCACATGGTTTTATAATTCATATGAGATTTTCTATGGTATGTACATATAGCATATATGAGCATGAACGTTTTATTTTTAATTCTTATTTGTATATTTCCATTTGGCATAGTACGAGTCGCCAAGATTACTTGGCCAAAAAGTAACTTTTGTAGTGTTGAAAATTACACATCAAAACTTTTTTGGAATGGGTAAAATATCTCTATAAAAAACTTAAGATATCTTTACCCAAGTCTTGGGCTGAATACTCTACCCTAGCCTTTGGGTCTAAGTTTTCCTAGCGCTAGAACCCTCGATCCCAATTCTAGATTTACTATTTATCTACACCGAAATGTCACTATTCATCTCTAGCCCTGGATGATTTTTTTTCTTTTTTTTTTTTTTGACAAAATCTTCCTTTAATCATTTCTATTATTGCTAAATTCTCATAATTGTCAAATTTTAATTATTGAATTCTTAATTTAATTTACTATAAAAATCAGGTCGTTACAAAACACATTTTTTTTTCTTTTTTTGATTCAAAAAAGAAAATTTGGTCTAAATGGGACAAAAGACAAAAATGAAACACAAACTTAATGAAACTTTGACATAAAAAATGATTCACGATTCAGTGCTTTAATTTTTCAGAATAAAAAACTTTGACCAAATATAAAATGCAAACTTGAACATAAACTAAAATGCAAAAGATAAATAAATAAAATAAACTATCCTAAACAATGGAAGCATGAAATGTAATTTATCTAATTAAATGGCTGAGTTTTTCTTGCAAAACATTATGCAACAGCAACGTGCATATCCGAGAAGGTGTCAAGCAACCATTGATGTCATTGGACCTGTAAATTTCACAGTGGCTTCGCAGTGGAGCTCCTTGGCTGCAAATAATGGAGGATTGGTTCTCATGTGTCGTCGACGTTGATCACAGCTTCGAGGCATAGACGGAGACCGGTGGCGATGAGAAGATGACCACCATGATGAGTAGTGACTACATTGATGTCGAAGTCGAGGCACGTGATGGCTATGTGTGGTTTACGGAGGTTGATAAGCTAAGATGGATAATGTGTTTGGGGATTTGATGTTGGCTTCTATTTGAGTTGACCAAAGGTGATGGTGGTGGTGACTATGGTGATGGGAATGGACTGTTGGCTTGTGTTATGGTTTATGGTCTAGATGAAAGGTTGTTGTTCTTACTTAGAAGTAGCAGTAAGGATGTAAGTAACTCCGACGTCCGTGGAAACGGGAGATGAGGTGCCTGCAAAGACACTCCAATGCTCAAGTTAGAGAATGTGTGAGGAGTGGAAAGGTGTTTAGGTGATTGAGATTTGTCATACTTGGGGGGCGATAACCCCCTTATATAATGTGAGGTTACCTTGTGGGTTATCTGTTATGATCTTCCTTAAGTATTGGAGATATTCTTGTGATTTTGTTGGTACTGAAGATAACAATCAGATATGATACAAATATGATAAGATATAGAGAGATTATGTGCGATATTTAGGAGATACTCTCAACTAAATCTAAGATATAATCCGTAGGAGATGTTTATGCCATGTGGCCAAGTTGTGGGACCCCTTGGTAGAATCTTCCAAATTGGGCTGAGGTCTGGGGTTCATATCCGAGCTCTTGTAATCTGGGCTGAGGTATAGGCCTATATTTTCTAGTCCAGTACATAAACCCCGAGCTTGGTTGGAGTCCGGGCTTTTAGGCTGAGGAATTCATGTTGAGCTTGAATAATGATAAGTTGTAAGTCTTTTCGGTTGCAGTGGGAACAGTTGTGGAAGAACATGTCATGACACATATAGTTCTGCCATTAGTGAGTAATCATTTCTCATTTGATGTGAGATCGTGGGTTTACTGAATTACTGTTGGATTAAAGTGATAAGCCCCTGTAGTTTGATGTAATAAACGCTTCAGATGTGTTGTTAAGTGGAGGGAAAAGTTTTTTATTGTTGGATAAGCTTTAGTTTTTAAGTAAATGGAAGAGAGGTTTATCAGATTTCATTTCTGGAAAACTCTTCGCTTCTTCTCCATTTTCTCTATGCTCTTTACTTTGTTGCTTTCAAGTGCTTCGAATCAGACGACCAAGCTTCAATTTTTTCATTTCCAACTAGTTAGTTTGATTTCTTTCCTCATCCTTTTTTATTTAATCGGTTTGCATTTTGTTTTGGAACCCTACGGTAGGAGATTATGCTTTACTGCTTGGTCTTTGTCTCGAGTTCTTCTTCTTCTCCTGAGTTTCGTTTTATCATTTTTGCTTTTAGGTGATTATTGATGGCTAGGGGAAAAGTTGTTTTCGTTTCTGATAAAGGGAAGGATGTAGTGGATGAAATAGAGATTGACCCTTATGGCTGGGTCATCAGTGAAGTTAGGGAAGTAGCTTCTATTTTCAATGATAGGGAGTCGATTCGAAGATTTAGCAGAGCTTGCTTAGTGTCGTCTTATGGGGAAAGTAGGGTAGAATGTCTCCCTTATAGTGTCGAGGATAGGGTGTGTAAATATTGGGAAGGAGATGGGGATGCTGATTTTATTTATATGTACATATATTTCTTTGAGAAATTAGATGTGAGATTTCCATTTGCTCTATTTGAGGATGGGTGTCTGAATAAAGTTAATGTCGCCCCTTCCCAACCGCACCTTAATAGCTGGGCTTTCATCCGAGCATTCGAGAATTTGTTTGATATGTTTGGTCACGAGCCTAGTGTAGGTGTATTCTTTTATTATTTTCAAGTTAAAGAAGTGGATAGAGGGAGTTGGATTTCCTTCAGCAGCGTCCCTCGGAAGAAATTGTTAAGTTCGTTAACCTCTAATTTTAAGAAGTTTAAGGATAAATTTATAAAGTTGAGGTTGGTGGAGTCCGAGTTCCCCTTCTTTCTAGATTCTAGTGGTATAGAGAGATTTCCTTTGTATTGGCAACATAATCCCCGTTAGATTTTGAGAGTGAAGTATGACACTCTTTCCCCTTCAGATCAGGTGGTGGTGGACTTCCTAGAGAAGTGTGTGAATCCAAGCTCTCCACTCTCCTGTAGGATTTTGTTGGAGTGGGGTTATGATAACGAGAGAGTCCTCAAGCATATAAGTAGTCCTTTTGAATATTTATTCTTTTTGGTCTTCGCTCTGTTTATTTGTTCATATCTTGACGTGTTGGTTTTCTTCTTTGTAGGTGAGATGGCTCTTAAACTCGGCTCCAAAGAGTTGGCTGCCATGAAGTACCAACATAAGGTGGTTGTTGAGGAGAGTCGGGCTCCACCTGTCTCTCCTAGCATTGGTTGCAACTCTGGGACCCCAACCGATGCAAACCCTTTAAGGGAACGCAAGAGGGTGAGGTTTGGGGTTGACCCTCAGGAGAGGGAGAAGATGCCTTCTCTTTCTCTTGTTGCTCTTGCAGGGGCTGCTAAAGTGAAAAACTTCCTCAGCTCGGTCAACTCTTCGAGCCTTTGGAGTTACCAGTTCCCTACCCCTGAATTCATTGACCAACAATTTGTTCACTCCAAGGATCTAGCTTTGATGGAAAGGGCAGGCATCCCTAGTCTCTGTCGACACTTAAAGATTCAGGGTCTTCGCCAGGCGGCCACTGCTCGACACCTCGAAAGACAATATGGGACTTCAATTCGTGAGCTCGAGATGTCGAGGATTGTCTCGGCTGACTTCAAGGCATAGAAGGATGAAGCTAAATCCAAATTAGCTAATGAGAGGAGGGGCTAGAGGCTAAAAAGGCTTCGAAGAGAATATGGACAGCCTCGTAGCTCGGGTGAAAGTGGATGCAAAGGCGTCCAAGCTGAAAATCCAAGAGCTTGAAGCTAAAAAGAAGATCTTTGAGGCTGAGAATAAGAGGTTGGACAAGGGGAGTAAGAGTCTCTAAGGTGAGGTCAACTCTTTGAAGGATGACGTGGTCGAGCAGTAAATGGCCGGCTTGGATCGGGTTCTTGACTAGGTTTAGTTCCTTAATGGGGATTTGGACTTGGGTCAATGTGGCCCTTTTAAGGAGGTCGTTGATGGTGTACTGGCCGACCATCTTGCTGCTGATGAGGGAATTGATAAAGCTCAAGGAGTTGAAGCTGCTCAGGATGAGGCTTAAGTGGTGGAACCCTTTCAGGTTGTTCTCCCTGCTGATGGAGCCCTTGTTGATTATTGAATTTTTCACTTTCTTGTATATGTATTCGGACCATGGTTTGTAATTATTTTTCCAAAATATATTAGAATGATATAGTTTCGTTTTTCTTTATAATTTTTGTGGTGAGTTATTTTGTATTGCCAACTTTGCAATGTCTTTGGTCTTATTCGAGATGTTTTCTTTCTGTGTTTGGAGTGTCTTCGATCTTGAGCAAATCATCATGTTAGCTGTATGTAGGTGTGCCTTCATAACTCGGCTAATGCCAAGGTTTACTGAGTTTACCAATCTTTAGTGTGCATTCGCAACTTGTCCTAGGCCAAGGTTTATTGCAAGTATGGCGGCTTTGGCCCTTCACAACTTAGCTGGTGTCGAGGTTGACGTGAGACAGTTGTACATAGGTGCACCTTCACTACTTGGCTGGTGCCAAGGTTGATGTGAGTGTGGCAGCTTTGGCCCTTCACAACTTGGCTGGTGTCGACGTTGATGTGAGACAACTGTACATAGGTGCACCTTCACTACTTAACTGGTGCCAAGGTTGACGTGAGTATGGCAGCTTTGGGCTTTCACAACTTGGCTAGTACCGAGGTTGTTGTGAGATAGCCGTGTATAGGTGTACCTTCACTACTTGGCTAGTGCCAAGGTTGACATGAGTATGGCGGCTTTTGTCCAGGCTAGGCTAGAGCTGTTTGTGTAAATATGCGGAAGAATAATGAGATAAATAGTATATTAATAAAAAAAATGAAGTTACATCTGGGATATGTGCCACCGAAATGTTCGGCTCACATACGATCATGCCTCATTAAGACCTTTGATGGTAAAACCCAGTGGGATAAAACCCATCAAAGGAAAAAGTGTGCATCCGTCAAATGTGATTTGCAGCGTTTTAACTCTAGCTGTAGTATTTCCTTAAGGATGTGGCGTTCAACGTTCTTGGGAGTTCTTGTCCAGAGAGTTCAGCTATCTTGTAGGCTCCTCGATCGATGACTTATGTTACTCGGAATGGTCCTTCCCAGTTAGGGGCTAGCTTCCCTTTTCCTAGGGTTTCCTCTGTAGTTCTACTTTTCATAGGACTAGGTCTTCGACCTGAAAGGTTCTTGGGTCAAGATTCTTATTGTAGAGTCGAGTTGCCCTTTGTTTAGTTGCTTGTTCTTTGATGTGGACCAGTTCCCTATTTTCATCAACGAGATTTAGCTCGGCTCTTCTATTTTCTTCATTTACTTGTTCCATGATTGTCAGCCATCGGACATTGGGTTGAGCAACCTCTACTGGGAGCATGGCTTCGCTATTGAAGACGAACCTGTATGGTGTTTCTTGTATTGAAAATTGAGCAGTAGTGTGATATCCCCAGAGGACTTCGGGTAGGTCTTCGACCTAGAGACCTTTGACTTTGTCGAGCTTTTTCTTCAAGGCCGTGAGGATGCATCCTTGGCTAGGCTATTGGTGAAGTAGTCAATGGCTACCACTAAGTATTTGAGTTGCCCTAGTGCTAGGAGGAAAGAACCGAGTAGATTGATTCCTTATCTATGGAAAGGCTAGGTGGCTTCCGAGAAATGTAGTGGCTCTGGGTGTTTTTGGGAGGCTTCTAAGAATCTCTGGCACTTGTCATATTTGTGTACAAAATATGTACAATCAGTTTTCATTGTGATCCAAAGGACCCTACTCGGAGAATTTTGGCAGCTAGGGCTCGACCTCTAACGTGGCTTCCGCAGACTCCTTCATGTACTTCGGCCATTGCATGCTTGAATTCTTGGGGGCCGAGACATTTTAGGAGGAGGACTGAATATTCTCGTCTGAAAAGTAGACCTCCACATAATGTGTAGTAGCTTGATTGTCTCTTGAACTTTTTATCATTAACTACCGAGCTTGGGATTTCTCTTGATGTTAGGTAATTAAGAAGTAGAGTTCGCCAATCTTGGCTTCCTATTTCTGTGTTGCAACTTTCGGATTAAAGGTAGCTTGGGCTTTGAAGTTTCATTTGAATTACAGACTTATTATTCTGTGGTTTACTGGTGTTGGCAAGCTTAGAAAGGATGTCAGCCTTGGTATTGTGCTCTCTCGGTATGTGTGCTACTTCGCACGAGTCGAAGTGTTACATTAATTTTTTTTACTAATGCTAGATATTTTTCTAAGAGAGGGTCTATGGTAGCGAAAGTACCGTTGACTTGGCTAACCACTAGCTGTGAATCAGCTTTTACCTTGAGTCTTTGGGCTCCAACTTCATGGGTGAGTTTGAGGCCTGCTATTAGTGCTTCATATTCCACTTCCTTTGCCATTGGCAGCTCCATCAACATGTAATATCTAGGAACTAAGTTCTTATTCAGTAACTGGTGAAAGCTCGGCCACGAAGTCGACTAGGGCTTGTGCTTTGATTGGTCTTCTGGGTTGGTACTCCAAGTTGTGTTATGTGAGTTCAACGGACCATGAGATCATTCGGCCGGCTAATTCAGGTTTGATTAGTATTTCCTTGATGGGTTGTTCTATTCGGACAATAATGTGGTGGCTCTGAAAGTACCGTCCTAACTTTTTGGCCGATACTACTACTGCATAGGCTAGCTTTTCAATCTTTTAGTACCTCTGTTCAGGTCCTTGGAGTGTTTTGCTTATGAAATAAATAAGTTGTTGTATTTTATCTCTTTCTATGACAAGAACTGAGCTCACCACGTGTTTGGTCATAGATAGGTAAAGGAAAAGGATCTCTCCAAGGATAGCTTTGGGGAGGATAGGTGGTGTTAAGAGAAGTACCTTTAGTTTGGTGAAAGCCTTTTCACATTCTTCAAACCAAACAAATGATGCCTATTTTCTTAGCGTTTTGAAGAATAGGGCTACTTTCCCAACCAATTTTGAGAGGAAGTGGGACAGTGCTACTAGGTGGCCAGTGAGCTACTGTACTTCTTTAACTGAGCTTGGGCTTCTCATTTCTACTATTGCTCAGCATTTGTCAGGGTTGGCTTCTATTCCTCAGTTGGTGAGGATGAATTTGAGGAATTTTCCTCCGTGGACTCCGAATGCATATTTTTCAGGATTTAACCTCATGTTGTATTGCAGAGCTATTCGATTATCTCTTTGGAATCTTTCATGTTATTTTTGGTTCAAAGTGTTTTGGCCACCATATCATCAACGTAAACCTCAACATTTCTTCCGATCTGTTCTTCAAAGACTTTGTTCATGAGTCTCTGATATGTGGCTCTGGCATTTTTCAGGCCAAAAGCATGACCTTATAACAAAAGTTGGCATGCTCGGTGAGGAATGCATTTTTGTCTTCGTCTTCTAGATGCATTCTGATTTGATTATAACTAGAATATGCATCCATAAAGCTGAGATGTTGGTAACCAAAGGCATTATGGATGAGCTTGTCGATGCTGGCGAGTGGGTAGGAGTCTTTTGGACAGGCTTTGTTGAGGTCGGTGAAGTCCACACACATGCGCCACTTGCCAGAGTTTTTCTCTACCATTACTACATTTGCAAGCCATGTAATGTACTTGATTTCTCTGATGAAGCCATCTTTGAAGAGCTTCTTGGTTTCTTCCAAGGCTACCTTCTAGCGTTTAGCTCCAAGGGTTCTTTTCCTCTGGGCTATTAGTCGAGCTTTTGGGTCGACCATAAGTTTGTGGCTGATTACATCTAGATTGATTCCTGATGTATCAGCTGGGGTCTACGCAAAGAGGTCGACATTGGCTAGGAGTACAGTACGGAGTTTTGCTAATAAGGTTGGTGGGAGGTCGGCTTGGATGAAGGTTACTTTTTCTGCTTTATCTCCAATCTAAACTGGTTGCAAGTCATCGATTGGTTGTGGACGGTTTTGTATTTCACCTGTTGGATCAAACTCGGATATTAAACGAGGTTGGTCAGTGTGAAATACATTGTGTACCTACTCAGTCTTTGACTTTTCTACTGCTTTGACTTTTAGGCATTCATTGTAGCATGTTATGGCTTCTTTTTTTATCAGTGTGTACTACTTCGACCTTGGATTCAGAGACTAGGAATTTCATGGCTAGGTGGGGTGTTGAGACAACACCCTAGAATTATATGATGAGGGCTGTTAGCGTCGATGACCAAATATTGGAGGTCGACTGTCTATGTTAGTGATTCTATGCCAAAAGTGGTTCTAAGCCATATATAACCAAGTACGTTTACTCTGTTTCCTATGAATTCGACTAGTTCACCATTGTAAAGGAGTGTTGAGCTTTCAGACAGCTGCATCCATTTGAAGGTGGGATAGAACAGGATTTCAGTTGAGCTTCTTTGATCCACCAGGACTTTCTTGACTAAAAAATTGCTAGCGAGGATCAAAATTACTACAGGATCATGTAAATTTTCATTGATTCCTTTGTAATCATAGTCTGAAATAGATATTACCCGGTTTTTGGTTTATGGCCTTGATGGATGTGATGTTCCTTCTAGTGACATAATTGCTCGCAGTGATCTTTTTCTGGTTTAGCTTGTCACGTCGGCTCCTATGAATCCTCCGACAATGTGGTCGATCACACCACAGATTTTGATTTCTTCATAAGAAAGAGATTTCTTTTTTCTCTCAGGCTTTTTGTGTCTTGGGGGGGACTCACTGTCTGAAGATGTCAAAGGGCTACGACATTTGTTTCTTCTTTCTCGGCCTCGGCCTCATTTCTTTTCTTCCTTATTTTCTTTAATGAGTTATTTCAGGTATCCTTCTCGGATGAGACGTTCAATTCTGATCTTCAAGCTTTTGCATTCATCTGTTGTGTATCCCTTAGAGTTTTGATACTCACAGACTTTGTTTTGGCCTTTGCCTCTTGGCCATGGCTAAGGATTGCCTTGGACTGGTTTTAGGAGTCGGGTACTATATATTTTGGTCAGGTTACTTGCTCTTGCATTGAGTGGGGTATAAGTGGCAAATCCTAGTTCTAAATATCCAGAGTTGTTTTTTCTATGCTTATGCTTGCCTCCTTATGTTTCTGACCTGAGTTATCTTTGTCTTGCTTTTGATTGTTCTTTTCCTCTCCTCAGAGCTCCTCGGCATTGATGTATTTGAGGGCCCTTTCGTGGAATTCATGTATGGTCTTCGGCCTGTGATTGCTAAGCTTTCTTTGAATGGCCCAAATCACAGGTCAATTCTGATTAGGTGTAGTTCGATTGCTGGGTTGAGGTTAGGAATTTGTGATGCCTCTTCTTGGAATCGAGTTAAGTAGGCTCTAAAAGACTCATCAGATCCTTGTTTGACGTGTTCTAAGGAATCTGATGTCTTGGTGTAGATTTTAGAGGATACAAATCTATTGGCGAAAGCTTTCGCAAGATCTTCGAACCTATGAATGGAATTTGAGGGTAGGGTTGAGAACCACAGTAGCGTCGATTTTTCTAGAAAAGTTGGGAAAGTTTGACAGAGGATTCTGTCAGTTGCTCCGTTAATAAGTATCATGGATCTGAACATTGTAATGAACGATTAGGGATCTCCTATTCCATCATAAGGGCAAAGTGATGTTAAGAGTCTGAAGTTGGAGGGTAGGTTGGTGGCCATGAGTTTTTCTGAGAATGGTCCACAGCCTATGGTTTAAGGCTCATCATCAGATTCGGCTTGGTAGGTGGGATAATGGGAGTATAGGGGTCTACCATTGCCAAAATCATGATTGGCATGTTTGGTATTCCCTGGGTTAGTGGCTCCTTATATGCGATTTTTTGAATTTTCAATCTTCAGTGATTGATTTTCTTCTTGTAATTTGCGGAGCTGCTCGACTAGCTGGCTATTCTTTTCTTGCAACTGGTCAAGGTTAGGGGAAGGTTGGTTATTAGGTGAGTGTTTTGGCTGGAAGCGTCAGCCATGGATGACAATTTTTTAAGGTTGTAAGGTAGGCTTTGTTTACTGGCCCCACTGTGGGCGCCAATGTTCTTACCTAGAAGTAGCGGTAAGGATGCAAGTAACTCTGATGTCTGTGGAAATGGGGGGTGGGGTACCTACAAAGACACTCTGACGCTCAAGTTAGAGAATGCGTGAGGAGTAAAAAGGTGTTAGGTGATTGAGATTGTGTCATGCTTGGGGGACGATAGCCCCTTTATATAATGTGAGGTTACCCCATCGTGTATCTGTTATGATCCTCCTTAAGTGTAGGAGATATTCTTATGATTTTGTTTGTATTGAAGATAATAATCAGATATGATGCGGATATGATAAGATATAGAGAGATTATATGAGAGATTTAGGAGATACTCTCAACTAAATCCAAGATATAATCCGTAGGAGATGTCTATACCATGTGGCCGAGTTGTGGGACCCCTTGGGAGAATCTTCCACACTGGGCTAAGCTTTGGGGTCAATATCTGAGCTCTTGTAATCTAGGCCGAGGTATAGACCTATATTTTCTAGTCCAATACAGCTATGAAGAGAAGGAGAAGGCTGGAATAATCATTTCTGGGTGCTAGGGTTGTAGGATGAGGGTGGCCAAGCTATGAATGGTGGGGGGCGAGTGACAGTGATAGCTAGCTTGAGGTTAATGGTGGAGGTGTGTTGCTCTTTCTATGTGTTCCTCTAATGATGGAGATGTGCCACCTCCTATTTATAACATTTGTGTGTGGAATAATTTAAAACAAAAAATTAATCAAGATTTGACAACTAAAATTCAAAAGTGAAAAAAAAAACAAAAAAATTGATTGTGATTCTGATTTAAATTTAAAAAGATTTGATTTAGATTCTAACTCGGACTGATTGAAAAAGATTCTGATTGAACTAAAAAAGATTTGATAGATGCTATTAAAAAAATAAATTTTAAAAGGAAAAGATGTTTTTGTAATTTCATATTTTTTTTATTTTTTTATATAAAGGACTCAGGCAAAATATGATGTTCACAAATATAAAATATAATAATTTATGTAGTGTTATACTAAATATTGTATAGTATTAAAAGTTTATTAGACTTTATAATACCATACCTTATCCTATTAAATATTACTACCAATTCTTATCATATCAGGCATGTCAAATGAACAACTATATACGCTGCGACACCAATTTGTTGTTATGATAACAAATTGAGGGAAATTATTTTTTATACGAGTAATGAGTAAATCATTATCACTAATTTGGCTTTAGGGTACAAATTACAGTAATGTGGGATTAAGATCATACCCAAGGCACGATTTATTGGCAAAAAGAAAACATCTACAAAACGCTTCATGGGTGGACTATTGTTCACAAATCTCATGCTGTCAGAGATTTCAAAGCAAAAGAATCTCGTAATAATTGAGATTTCAGAAATGGTTGTAGCAGAGGCAAAAGGCAGAAGGAGCATGCGGGACAGCTGGCATGAAGAAGCGGAGCATGCGAGGACAGGTTACACACTAGGACATAGCGGCCCGTTGCATCTGTCAGGTGCAGGGGAATCTCTCGCTAGTCAAGATTTTAGCAGGAATCTTGCCAAACGCGAGATTTCAAGCTGATTGATGCCTTTGCGATAGGGTCACCTCATGTCGAAAAGCACCATTCCACTTCAGTCTATAAAATGAGAAGATAGGAAGAGGGGAGCACCGAGTGAGTGAAGCTTGTGAGTGTTTGAGAGTTTTTACGAGTTAGTGTTTGAGAGCTTTTGTATGAGTTTTTCAGAGTTTTGTAGTGAGTGAGAATGAGTTTTGTTTATTTATAATGTTTTAAAAAAATAGCATATGATGGAACAATAATTTTGGATGAATATGTGTTTGAGCAAATTTATCAAAATATTTTAAGTATTTTATATTTAAGCTTTAATAAAAATATTGTTTAATTTTAATTTTTGATTTGCAATTTCTGTTATAGTAGATCCATTATTTTTTAAAATCAAAGGTTTTAGATTTAATTATTATTTATATTTTATTGTTCATATAATAGGAGTGGTGCCCAAAAAAAATTAATAAATAATATCAATATTTTTTTATTATTAATTAATGTAGAATTTATTATTTGGAACAAGAAAGAGAGTTATTGCAACCTCGTCACCTATATATAAACACTACCAGAAAATGACTATTACTGAAGGATTTGATTGGCAGATTTTTCGTGTTATCAATGGAAAATTTCCTTACCAATGGATTTATCGGTGGATTTTGATGCACGGTAATAACATCGTCGAAAACTATTATTGATGAGCTTTTCATTAGTAACTCTTTTCAAGGGAATGATCAATGGATTTTACGAAACAGGTTGAAAATTTTCATTGAAAATTCATCAGTGGTAGATCATTACCATAGATTTTTTGGATTCTACCAGCAGATTTTTCCCATGGTAATGCATTTTTTAAAAAAAAATTAGACAATGATGGAAAAGATTGTTTAAAAAAAATTGTATTTCCCATGAACAAAAAAACAAAATGAAAATAGTAAAAAGAAAGAGGTAACAAAAATCGAACCAAACAAAAAAATATAGTTTATCAAAATTTAGAGGACTTCAAGACAAAGACAATGGTGGTCTACTTACCAAAAATGGTAGTGGGATGGCAGAGCAATGGTCAAAAAATTAAAATGCCAGAGATGAAGAGGAGAAATGGAGAGATGGGGAGAGAGAGAGCGAAGAATGATGGAGGAAGAGAATGGGTGGTTGGATATTTAAAACACTTGCGTATGGATTTTTAATGATAACCAGTGGATTTTCTATCGATAATTTAAGTAAAAATCTGAAGGTTAGTGGGAGATATTTCTACCAAAAAATCCGCCAATAACGTTAACAGTCAGGGCGGCAATTGAAAATTTAAATACCGGATGAAAATACTGACGGGTACGAATTTGTTGATCATTTATCAATGGTAACATCGACGGGTTATCATTTTTTTGGAAATTAATGCGTTGATTATTAATTGCACGACCACCCATTGGTAAGACCGTTGGTAAAAGATGGCGCCAACACATGCTACATTGCATAATATCTGACGGGCGAACTAACCGGTCATTCATATAATTTTATTTCAATTACTTATGTTATATATTACCGACGGAGTAATCGATGGGTAGTATATATTATTTTATTTTAATTATTATTTTTTATATATTACCGATGGTTGCACCAACAAGTCATTTATATTATTTTATGTTAATTAGCTTTATTTATATTCTACTGACAACATAATCGACAGGTAGTATACATTATTTTATTTAAATTACTTTTATTTAATCTTACTGACGGTTGTAACAATAGTTAGTATAAATTATTTTTAAAATTAATTTTTTAAATTTGACCAATGGGTTAATTGGCGTGTATTTTATTTTTTCAATTATTTTTTTTAAATATTATCAACGAGTTTACTGACAGGTGTTTGAATTTCATACCTTGCTACGTATCCTTTGGGATTTCCACATACCTGTCAGTAAATCCATTGATAATTACTATAGTTTGAAATGCACAGTTCCATTAATTGGGTATCCATTGATAACCCGCGTATTTTTAAAACCTAGAGGCTTCTTCTTGCCCACTTCATGAAACACTTTCTATCTCTAAAACCTCACTGTCGTCGACTATTTTGTCGCCATGTGCCACTACCCGAGTTCCATTTGATAGATAGAGACCACCATTGTGATCTAGAGGCTTTGGTGAGCATTTTAATCGGTTTATTTTTTTATTTGCTTTAGTTTTTCTGTTCATTTATGGGTGCTCATAGTGTTGTGTTTTATTGCACTGGGAAGGAATTATTGTTGTTATTTTGTTATTGTAGGAGTTTTATTTGAGAGTGGCAGCAATTATTGATTTTGAGATTGATTTGTCATCCTAGTTCCTTACCTTATTTTATGTTTTCTATATATATAAATGAGTTAATTTAAATTTTTCATATTGGAATTTTAGGATTGGATTTGGTTTGACACAGAGAGCTTTCCTACATTTTGTGATTTTTCACTAATATAAAGATTAGTAACTAAATCCTTGTTATTTATATTTTTTAATGGTTTAATATGTATGTAGAATATACAAAGACTTATGTTTTTTATGATAGAGTTGTAGGAAATGGGGATTGTATGACTAGGGGAAGGGCGTAGAGGTCCTTCCTCAACTTATTTGCATTGTTTACTGTGGGATTCCTTGTGTTTACGGAGATTACAAGTTGCCTGTTAGGGAGTTATAAGGAGATGCATAATAGAACGGTTTGTAGGATTATATGAATTGTATATAATTAGTAAAATGTAACTATTTCACTATCTCTATTTTGTTATTGACCTTTATTATAATCTCTATAATTGTTGAATTGACTGAAATATTTGACGACGAAAGCTCTTAGTTTAAGGGGAGATGATGTCGAAATTTTGTTAAAGTTTTTTTTAAGAATAATAATTAAATAAAAGTAACTATATTAAAAAAAAACTTAAAGGCCAATTGAATTTGTTTGAAAGTAATAATATAAATAAACTTAAAGACCAATTGAATGTGTTTGTAAAAGAAAATTTTGATGAGAAAGCTCCTAATTTAAAGGGATATGCTGTCGAAATTTTCCTAAAATATTTTTAGGGAAAAAAGATTAAATAAAAGTGATTGTATTAAAAAAAACTTTAAAGCAAATTGAATTTGTTTTAAATTAATAGTATAAATAAAAATTAAAGACCAATTGAATGTGTTTTAAAGACTAAGTAAAAGAAATATCTGATGATAGAAGCTCCTAATTTAAGGGGATTTGATGTTGAAATTTTGTCAGAATATTTGTTAAGGGAATAAGATTAAAATTAGTTGTACTAAAAATTTAAATAGCCATTGAATTTGTATTTAAAAGTAATAATTTGACATCTTTACAGAATTGTAGGGTCTAGGGTTAATCACAAGCGCAATGTTATCTTCAAATCGATCATGGATGTACGATAGATTCCATCCTAATAAAGGAAGGATTAAACTGGAATTTTATAGTGGTGTTGAAGAATTTATAAGTGTGGCATGTCAAACACAACAGTTCATTAATGAAGCAAAAGTTAGGTGTCCATGTAATTGGTGCAAATATAGGTAGGAAGTATTTAGATGATGATATAATAAGGGTTCATTTGTACAAGTGGGGATTCATGCCTGACTATTGGGTTTGTATCAAGCATGGGCAAGTAGTTAATGCATGGAATCAAGTGGGTATGTTTCAAACTGGAAGTAGTTCTGGTGGGATCCATGTAGCTCAACACAAAGTGGATACTTTGTTGTTGAAGGATAACCTGGTTAGACATTGAGAGATGGCTTTGATGCCACTAGTCCTAAATTTGCTACTTGTTATTCTTAGCATTCAACCGAGGTTCCCAACCAAGATGTTGCTCGATTTTATAGTCTCTTAAAGGCTGCCAATAAACCTTTAAGGGAGGATTATGTGTACTGTGAGTTATCATTAGCAGAAGGTTGAGCATTAAGTCTAAAAGGAATCGAAGCCAAAGTTCTTTTAATTAGTAGGTTGCACTTATAAGTGAGCTAAGTCCCCCCGATGTAATTCCAAAAGATTTTTATCTAGTTAAAAAATTAGTTTCTAAACTTGGGTTGAAGGAAATAAAGATTGATTGTTGCTCAAAAGGTCGCATGGTTTATTATAAAGATGATATTTCATTGACTGAGTGTAAGTTCTGTCAAGAGCTTAGGTTGAAACTTAAGAGACATGGAAGTGGGAGGTATAATGATGTCCCTCAGAAAAGAATTCATTACCTGCCTTAATCCTTAGACTCAAGAGACTCTATGCATCAATGAGCTCGGTTTCTCATATGAGGTGGCATACTGAAAATTAGAGGGGTGACGGTGTGATGACGTATACATCGCATAGTGAAATGTGGAAGCATTTTGATCAACAATATCCTGATTTTGCCTTTGACCTTCAAAATGTTAGATTGGGACTCTATTCAGATGGATTTACTCTGAATAACCAATTTAACAAACCTATTCCTATTGGCCTATAGTTGTTACACCCTATAATCTCCTTCCTAAAATGTGCATGAAAGATCCTTACCTATTCTTAACATGAATAATCCCTAGCTCTGATAATCCAAATGCTAAGATTGATGTGTATCTTCAACCCCCTACTTAAGGAATTGAATGAGTTGTGGTGCCAGGATGCTTTTACTTATGACATTTCAACAAAGCAAAATTTCACAATGTGATCTGCATTAATGTGGGCCATCAATGATTTTCTACCTTATGGAATGCTATCTAGATGGATGACCTAAGGAAAATTAGCATGCCCGATTTGCAAGGAGGATACTAAAGCATTCACCTTGAAACATAGAGGAAAGAACTCTTAGTTTGATTGTCATAAAAGGTTCTTTGATTCTAATCATCCATAGAAAAGTAGATACTGTGAATATTATGTTGTAGGTTTTGATGATGCCAAAAATCAAATGACAAAAAGGTGGAAGAAAAATAGAATGGAGTTTCTTGAAGATGAACAAGTCATGATCAAGTCAAATGGTTACAATAATTAGGACTTAGATAATTTTGTTAAAAGGTTTTTATTTAATAAGATCATTTGGCCATTGTTAAGTTAATTGAAGTTTCTTATAATTAAGATCCTTGTAGGAAAATATAGAATGAATTTGATTCTAAGGAAAATTTGATTTGAAAGAATTTATTTGTTTTTAATGAAGAATTTGTTTTGATTGGAGAACATACAAGTATGATTTCAAAGGAAATGTTTGAATGATGTTTTAAAATGGTTTTAAAATAAAAAAAGTGACTCAAAGTGTGTTAAAACTTTAATTTTTCAATTTCTAGAACCATTGTAATCGATTACCACATATTGCAATTGATTACTATGCTGTTCATGTGCCCAGAATTCAAAATTTCACACCTGTAATTGATTGCCATGAACTTGATCATTGCCAATTTTCAAAATTTGAACTGTGCAATTGATTATCAGTTCATGTAATCGATTACCAAGCCCAAAAATGTGCAAATGTGTGTGTTTTGAAGAGACATCTTTTGGGATTAACCACCAACGATTTGCATGAATTTTTGTCTATAAAATCCCATCATTTAACACTTCTAAAGACAGAAAAACATATTGCAAAGATAATTTTAACAATTATTATCATTCATCAATCATTTTGTTCAATACTTGGCCAAACACTCTTATTCTTGAGAAAACCTTATAGGACTTCAATTTGTAATATTTCTTGTAGTCAGAGAGTGAGTTCTTGTTTTCTATTATTGAAATTGTGTAAAGGGTGTGGCATCCTTTGTTAGAATAAGAGTGTGATATCTCTTGGTTCTTGAGAGACTCAAACACAAAGGGTGAAGGATTCCAAGGTTTAAGAGTGCTCTAAGTGTGTAAAGGATTCAAAGTTAGTGAAACTCTCAAGCGGTTGCTTGGGGGACTGGATGTAGGTTACAAGAGGTAACCGAAATAGTATAAATTGAGTTTTCATTCCCTCTTCCCTTATCTCTTTACATTTATTGCAAGTTTAATTCTCATTATCTTGTTCATTTATATAATTAGAAATCTAAATCTCTTGCATTCTCATCCATTAAATTAAGATTTCAATTCTATTTATTAGATTTTATTGAAAAAGAAATTAGTGTGTGAAAACTAAGAAAAATTTTGAGAACTTAATTCACCCCCACTTTAGTTCATTGAGGCCACATGAATAATAAGTGGTACCAGAGCTAGATTCTTGTATAAGGCTTAAACGCTTCAAGAATAGTAATGGCCTCATCAAACTCTTTCTTTCCTGAAGGAAACTCTATTAATAGGCCTCCTATATTTAATGGTGATGGTTACCATTATTGGAAAACTCGTAAGCAAATTTTTATAGAAGCCATAGATTTAGTTGTATGAGATGTAGTAAAAAATGGTCCTTTCATCCCCACAAAAATAGGAGAAGATAAGAAAATTGAAAAACTTAGAAATGAGTGGAGTGATGCAAATAAAAGAATAGTTCAATATAACTTGAAAGCCAAGAACATAATCATTTTTGCTTTAGGGATTGATGAGTACTTTAGAGTGTCAAATTGTAAAAGTGCAAAAGAAATATGGGACACTTTAGAAGTCACTCATGAAGGCACTAGTGAAGTCAAGAGATCTAGAATAAACACTCACACACACGAATATGAACTCTTTAGAATGAATCAAAATGAAAACATTCAAGACATGCAAAAGAAATTTATTCATATTGTTAATCATCTTGCCTCATTGAGAAAAACATTTCCAAATGAGGATCTTAATAAGAAAGTGTTGAGATGCTTGAACAGGCAATGGCAACCAAAGTGACGGCTATTGCAGAATCAAAGGATTTGACCACCGTGTATCTTGCTACTCTCTTCAGAAAACTTCAAGAACATGAGTTAGAATTTACAAGACTCAATCAACATGAGGAGCATGACAAAAGAAGAAAGGAATTGCACTTAAAGTCTCATCTTCCAATCATGAAGATAGTGATGATGAAGACAATGACGATCAAGAGGGTATGGATGAAAATGATGAAAGTTTTAGTCTTTTTGTAAAAAGATTTGGCAGGTTTCTAAAGAAAAAGAGGAATCAAAGAAAATCAAATTTCATCCTTAAGAAGAATTTCAAAAAAGGTGAAGAATCCTCTCCAATCCCAAGATGCTATGAATATAATCAACCGGGACATGAAAATGGAATGCCTATCTAGAAAAAGAGAATGGAAAAACTTGGCCAGAAATCTTTCAACGATAAGAAAGTAGAGAAGGCATACATGACATGGAAGGAAAATGACGTGGACTCATCAAGTGATTCCGAAAATGAAGTTGCAAATCTAAGTCTCATGGCTAAGGATTGTGAAAGTGATGAAAAGGTAATGTCCTCCAACGTTGAATTATCTTTTTCATTTGATGAACTTGAAGATTCATTTAATGATTTGCATAAAGAATCTATTAAACTTGCAAAATTGGTTTTATCCTCTAAGAGAGTCATTTCAACCTTAGAAAAAGGGATCTCAAAATTGAAGAAAGAATTAGAGGAACTCAAACTTGAAAATAAAACTTTAGGATTAATTCATGCAAACTCATCATCTACTAAATGCTTAGTGTATGAAAATTCTATTAAATCTTACTCATGCTCATCATGCAACAAGTTTGAGAAAGAAATAAATGATTTGAAAACACTCTTTCAAAGTTTACCTTTGCTAAAAATAACTTAAATATTTTATTAGGTAAACAAAGATATGTTTTTGATAAGGCCAGATTAGGGTACAATCCAAAGGGCCAACAAAAGTTTTATAAAAACTTCTTTGCATCATCTAAAATGACAAGCTCTCCATTCCTAACATGTTTCCATTGTGGTAAGAAAGGTCATAGTGATGAAATTTTAATCCAATTCTCAATATGACAAATGATAAACAAATGCTAAAATTACCTGGAAAAGTCGAGCTTGATGAGTCCATGACTGGGTAGCTTCCTGTCCTGTGAAAAGAATCACCAAAAAAAAGAAATCCAGAGATAGAACTCCTCCTATCACCCCTTCAGTTGTTCAGAACGTGTTCTATCTCAATGGAGCAACAGCCACACTGAAAGGGTTAGGAGCAGGGCCTCACTGGGGTAGTAACGAAATGGGCCAAACCTACCCATTATAGCTTAGCCCAATAATAATAACCAAAAATCCATATCCATTAATAACAAAATTGTAACAAATAAACTCAATACAATAATTAATCAAAAAATGGGCTTAATAACATGGTTTGATAATTTCATTTGGTATCCAATTAATCTGGAATTAATATTAAAACTATAATAAAACATGATTTATGCCAGTCTACACATAGAATATTCAACATTCTCCCACTTGGACAGTATAAATCAAAACATTATATTATTCCAAATTAATCAACAATATGTGGCCACAACAAGATGCCAAAATAAGCCAACATAAACCACGAAAAGGTCCAAAATGGAACTACAAGCATCTCAACAATGCAGAAAATCATATTTGAAGGAATTGTGATATCATACATTGCAAGACACTTATATCCTGTAACCCAACAACAAAGTGGAATATGGATAAATGGGAAAGCACAGCAAAACGGCATGCCAAAGTTTGAACAAAGTGCAATTTCCCAACAAAATGGCCCAAGCATCCGCCCAAGATGCCATATAAGATTCAACAAATCTTATCACAATAACAAGATTGAGAGTGGGTCCAAAATGTCTCCACAATATGCCATCACAATGTACAAATATACAATAATAATTGTAAAACTAAACTACGCAGAATAAACATATGGCAATTTCAATATTATTGAATATCTCAAATATCACAAATATGAGGTCATAACAAAACATAAACATGAACTCCTACTAATCCAAAACATCAAAAGACCTCACTACACCCATACAGGTTACATGATCAACAAAAGCTTTAACAGTTATGCCTTTTGTTAAGGGGTCAGCAACATTAAACTCTGTAGGAATATGCTCGACACGAGTTTTAAACTCCTGAATCTTCTCTCTCACAAACATAAACTTTGTCTCAAAGTGATTTTTCTGCTTTGAGCTCTTATTATTAAGAGAGAAGCTCACCACAGCAGAGTTGTTACAATACATGGTCAAAGGCCTAGAGATACTCTCCACAAAATCAAACTCAGCAATAAAGTTCTTCAACCATATCGCTTGACGCATAGCCTCATAACAAGCTATATACTCTGCTTCCATGGTTGATGTAGCTGTAAGAGTCTGTTTGATATTCTTCCAAGAGATAGCTCCTCCAGCTAACATGAATACATAACCTGATATGGACTTATGATCATCTGGACAACCACCATAATCAGAATCACAATAACCTGTTACCTCTAGATGATCTGAACTCCTGTATGTAAGCATATAGTCTTTGGTACATTTCAAATACCTCAAAACATGTTTTGCAGCTTGCCAATGTGCCACACCAGGTTTACTCAAGTATCTCCCAAGTACACCAACAATAAAAGCAAGATCAGGACGTGTACAATCTTGAGTATACATAAGGCTACCAATAATAGAAGAATAAGGAATTTTCTTCATATCTGTCATTTCACTTTCAGTCTGAGGACACTGGGCATTAGAAAGCTTCTCACCCTTTTGAACGGATGCAACACAAGGCTTGCAAAATTGCATATTGAACCAGTTCAGGATTCTATCAATATATCCTTGTTGAGACAAACCAAGGATACCGCGACATCTATCACGATGAATCTCAATGCCCAAAGCAAAAAATGCATTACCAAGATCCTTCATATCAAAATGAGTTGTAAGCATATGTTTGGTCTTATTTAGAAAACCCACATCATTACTAGCCAAAAGGATATCATCAACATAAAGAACAAGAATAACAAATTTTCTCCCACTATTCTTCAGATAAATGCAGTGATCAACTGTATTTTCCTTAAAGCCAAGAGAGCTTACAACATGATCAAACTTCAAGTACCACTGTCTAGAAGCTTGTTTCAAACCATAGATGGATCTTTTTAATTTACAAACCATATGTTCCTTACCACTTTCAACAAAACCATCAGGTTGAACCATATAGACATCCTCAAATAGATCATCATTCAAGAATGCTGTCTTAACATCCATTTGATGAAGCTCTAAATCAAAATAAGCAACCAAGGCCATTACAATGCGAAAGGAGTCTTTAGTAGAGATAGGAGAGAACGTCTCTTTGTAGTCTATGCCTTCCCTCTGGTTATACCCTTTAACAACAAGCCTAGCCTTGTACCTCTCTATCTCTCCTCTAGCATCACGTTTGGTCTTGAAGACCCATTTGCAACCAACAGGTTTGCAATCTTCAGGCAACTCCACCAAATCCCAAACATCATTCTTTCGCATAGAAGCCAATTCATCCTCCATAGCAACCAACCATTGTGAACTATGGGGATTAGAAATGGCTTCATGAAAGGTAACTGGATCAGAATCCTCAACAGAAACATACTCATGTTCCTACAGATAAACAACATAATCTCTAAATCTAGTAGACTCAGTAGATGTAGGAATACTCTCAGATCGCCTCAATTGAGGCATAACAATCTTTGGATTCTGAACATCATGATCATCATGTGGATGAACATCAGCATTAATAATGGGATCAGTGGCTTCATCATGAGTGACAACAGCGGGCATGGACTCAGGCAAAGGAGTAACAGGTACAGGAATAGTGACATGCTCTTCTCTGAAGCTAACAACACGCGGCTCCTGAGTTGTAACCTGTTCTGTATCGTTTTCAAAATAGACTGCACGATCAGACTCAACAACTCTAGTTGTATGAGTAGGACAATAAAATCTAGAGCCTCTAGAGCCCACACAATACCCTACAAAGAAACAACTAATCGTCTTAGGATCAAGCTTCTTTATTTATGGATTGTAGAGTCTGACTTCTACCTTACAACCCCAGACACGAAAATGCTTTAGAGTAGGCCTCCTCCCTGTCATAAGTTCATATGGTGTCTTTGGAACTGACTTACTTGGCACATGATTTAAAACATAAACTGTTGTCTTCAAAGCTTCTCCCTATAAAAAATCAGGAAGAGTTGAATGGCTAAGCATACACCTAACCATCTCCATGAGAGTACGATTTCGCTTTTCAGTGACACCATTTTGTTGCGGAGTGCCAGGCCTAGTATATTGTGCCTCAATACCACAATCCTGTAAAAACCTTGCAAAAGGACCAGGATTCCTGCCAGTTTCATCATACCTTCCATAAAATTCACCACCTCTATTAGATCTAACACACTTAACCTGTGTACCAAATTTCAACTCAACAGCAACTTTAAAAGTCTTAAAAGCATATAAGGAAACTGATTTCTCACGCAACAAATCAATCTAGCCAAGTTTTGAGAAATCATCAATAAAGGTGATGAAATATCTAAATCCTCCCAAAGCAATGGGAGTAATTGGCCCACAGATATCTGTATGAATCAACTGTAATATACCTTCACTCCTACCAACTCTTTTCTTCCTGACGCCAGCAGTGAGCTTCCCTTTCACACAATCAATACAAGTATCAAAATCTGAGAAATCCACACTATGAAGAATGTTCTCCTTGATCAATCTCTCCATCCTCTCTCGGAATATATGTCCCAACCTTTTATGCCACAACATAGAAGAATTCTCAATAGATTTTCCATGCTTTTGCCCAACAAAATTATTAACATTGGAATTTCGTTGTTCAAGAGAGAGAGGATCGAGATCCAACATATACATGCCATTCAATTTAACACCATAGCCAACAACAGCAGATTCATAATATAAAACAACTTTATTAGATCCAAAATGGAAAGAGTAGCCAAAATCATCCAAAACTGAAACAGAAATCAAATTCCTTCTCATAGAAGGTACACAAACAGTGTCTCGCAAAATCAACTCATATCCACTACTTAATTTCAAAGCAACTACTCCTATATGTTCTACTTTGACATTCATCCCATTTCCAATTGCAACAGACACCTCCCCTTCATTTGGCCTTCTCCTAGTTTTGAGCTCTTGCACAGATTTTGCAATATGAATGGTTGTGCCAGAATCTAACCACCAACTATGAGAGGCGACATCAACAAGATTAGATTCAAAACACACTAGAGTTAGATGAATACCTTGCTTTTTCTTCTCTAGCCACTTCTTAAACTTAAAACAGTTAGATTGTTTGTGTCCGAACACATCACAAAACTTGCAGGTACCATTGAATCTCTTTTTACCTCTAGATGGTTCACCATCTTCATGAACTGAAGGTGGCCCAAACTTATCACTCCCCTTCTTCTTGAACTGAGGCTTGCTACTCTTTCCCTTAAAATACTTCTTCTTCTTGTCATGACTTTTATGGGAAACCAACTGAACAACTTGAGCTTTACCCTTCTTCATAGTTTGCTCCTCCTGATTAAGAATGGCTATGAGCTCATCAATGGACCACTCTTCCTTTTATGCATTATAAGAAGTCTTCAAAACATCAAATTCAGAAGGAAGAGAGTCCAACACCTGCCAAACTAGAAAATCACTTCCCAGTTCTACCTTCATGGATTTCAACTTGTTGTACCAGTTGGTGAGCTTCATAGCATGCTCACGAACACCAGACACACCATCATATCTAGTCTTTGTCAGCAAAGAAAGATAGTAAGCCTTCTCCGTCTTGTCAAATTTCTTGAACTTCTTGCCCACAGACTCAAGAAACTCCTTAGCACTGTTCGTCTCAGGAACATTATCTTTAATGGTCTTGTCCATAGTGAACTTCATGGTCATCAGACAAACTCTATTAGAATGAGTCCACTTATCATGTTTTGCTATAACAGTAGCGAAAGAATCAGGTGTGGGAACTTCAGGCTCATTCTCAGTTAGGGCAGCATCAATGTTAGAAATAGCAAGGAACAATTTAACAGAATCAGCCCAGTCCTCATAATTTGTTCCATTCAGCTTTGGTAAAGAGTTCATATTCATAGGCAAAGCTGAAATTTATACATTAATGGGAGATTTTTATCAAGCATATCCAACAAAAGAAATAGAGCTTATGACCACAATAAAGTCATCTCATGCAAATGTAATCCCGCCGAAGGGTCCCGAATTACAATGCACAAATTAACTCTCACATTACAAAAATTATTATATTCTTAAAGCTAATATCGAGAGGATATTGAAAACTTTAAAATATAATTATCAATCATCAGGAACTATATCAATAAAGATGAACTGATAGGGTAGGTGCATTATTAAAATAATTTCTAATGCCACATTAGTAACAATATTTTTCAAATAACAGTATTTTATCACAATCCGTCCCGTGAAGGCGAGCTCACAATTGTGAAAAAATACCCAATAACAGTATAAAATTGGTCTAAATTAACACATCTCAGAAATATATGTCACAAAATTTTATAATAGCAGCATGACATATAATCACAATAATAGATAATATGCATATAATAGAGTACAAAATTATTCAATTAATTAAGAGATATCAAATCTGAGAGTGTACTGTATACAATGTGCCTAACAGTGTTAGAAATATGCACAAAAATTTCACACCAAAATTTGGAGAGTACCTAATAATTTTAAGCAATATTTGTAATGGAAATAATTATTATTATTATTTATGATGCCCAAAAAAAAAATTCACCAATAATTTTAAAATATTAAAAAACCTTACAATGAAAAAAATTGGGCCAAAATAGGCTCCGGATGGGCTCGCACGCGCTGCACGTGCTTAGGCCGCGCGTGGGCCTTGCAGCTGAGCACTATTCACCATCATCTACCTCCAGCCAGGTTTGGAAATGGGTTTTCGTGACCCATGAATACCCAAACGGGTCGAGAGTTATATCTCTCTCGATTCTCAACCAAATCGAGTGATTTTGGTGTCTATGGATTCATCTTTCAATGCTCTACAAAACCCATATGATTTTGCGTATAGCCTATAAAATTCCAGAAAATTCCGTGAAAAACCAAGTGGGTAGGCTCAGTTTTTTTTTTTTGGTAATTTCTCTCTCAATTCTTAACGAAAATCCATGATTTTGGTGTCAATAGGTTCAAAAAATTATCCTTTATAATAGCCCTAAGCTAATTGAAACAAATTCACATAAATATGTGTTCAGGTTCATCAAATCAAAATCGGGTTCTATGTTAGGGTTCTAACTTTCAATGATAAAATTATCTCTGCATACTCAACTATTTTACACGATCTTTATGTCGATTTGTTCAGGGAATTATCAGTAACAATAACCTCAATTAATTTCAAAATTAATCGGTCAAATCATAAAATCCCAAATTGGATATTAGGGTTCATTTCATATACGAAAATACATTATTAACACCTTATATGAAACAGTAAATCACTGCCATATCAGAATTGGATTGGCTCTGATACCAATTGATGAAATTTTAATCCAATTCTCAATATGACAAATCATAAACAAATGCTACCTGGAACGGTCGAGCTTGATGAGTCCATGACTAGGTAGCTTCCTGTCCTGTGAAAAGAATCACCAAAAAAAAGAAATCCAGAGATAGAGCTCCTCCTATCACCCCTTCAGTTGTTCAGAACGTGTTCTATCTCAATGGAGCAACAGCCACACTGAAAAGGTTAGGAGCAGGGTCTCACTGGGTTAGTAATGAAATGGGCCAAACCTACCCATTATATCTTAGCCCAATAACAATAACCAAAAATCCATATCCATTAACAACAAAATTGTAACAAATAAGCTCAATACAATAATTAATCAGAAAATGGGCTTAATAACATTGTTTAATAATTTTATTTGGCATCCAATTAATCTGGAATTAATATTAAAACTATAATAAAACATGATTTATGCCAGTCCACACATAGAATATTCTACACATAGTGCATTAACATATTATATTAGAAAGAATGGACATGTAGTAGGAAAAATGATGTGGGTTCTAAAGGGCACATTGCCCAACTCTAACATTCAAGAACCCAAGAAAATTTGGGTACCTAAATCAAAATTATGAAATTGTGATATAGGAACGTTTGAAGCAAAATTGGTACATTGAAAGTGGTTGTTCCAAGCACATGATGGGAGATACATCAAAGTTTACTCACATTACTCCCAAGAAAAGTGGACATGTAACATATGGAGATAACAACAAAGGAAAAATCCTTAGAATTGGTAAAGATCCCTCTACCTTTATAGAAAATATTTTACTTGTTGATGGTTTTAAACATAGTCTATTAAGTGTTAGTCAATTGTGTGATAAAGGATATTAAATATTATTCGATTCACTTTATTGCTTTATTGAAAGTAAAAAGGATAGATAAGTAAAGTTCATAGGACAACGAATAAATAATGTATATATGATAAACCTAGAAGATATTGCTTCAAATCATGCACAATGTCTCATGAGTAAGGAAGATGATTCATGGTTATGGCTTAGAAGAATTGCACATATTCACATGGATCACTTGAATAAGTTAGTTTCAAAAGATCTAGTAATTGGTTTACTAAAACTCAAATTTGAAAAAGATAAACTTTGTGATGCATGTAAGAAAGGAAAATAAGTAAGGGTTTTTTTAAAATCTAAGAATGTTATCTTAACAACTAGACCTTTACAACTTTTGCATATGGATTTTTTTGGTCCATCTAAAACTATGAGGTTTGGAGGTAATTATTATGCATTAGTGACTGTTGATGATTATTCTAGATATACATGGACTTTCTTTCTTGCTCACAAGAGTGATGCATTCCATGCATTTAGAAAACTTGCAAGAGTTATTCAAAATGAGAAAAATCTTCACATTGCATCTATAAGAAGTGATTATGGTGGGGAATTTGAAAATGTATCTTTTGAAAATTTTTGTGATGATCATGGAATTAAGCATAATTTTTCTACCCTAAGAACTCCACAACAAAATAGAGTTGTTGGAAGAAAAAATTAATCTTTAGAAGAAATGGCAAGAACTATGCTCAATGACTCAAATCTCCCTAAATATTTATGGGCAGATGTATTAAATACTGCTTGTTATGTTATGAATAGAGCCATGATAAGGCCATTTTTTTAAAAAAACTCCCTATTAAATATACAAAGGGAGAAAACCCAATATTTCTCACTTTCATATCTTTGGATGTAAATGTTTTGTTTTGAACAATGGTAATGATACCTTGGCCAAATTTGATGTAAAATCTGATGAAGGAATATTTCTTGGTTACTCACTACATAGTAAAGCATTTAGAATTTATAACAAAAGAACTATGAATATAGAAGAGTATATTCATGTTGCTTTTGATGAGACTAACCTCATTCTGCCGAGAAAGGAAATTATTGATGATCTTGTAGATGTTTTGGAAAACACTCATATTCATGGAAAAAAGTTAGAGATGAAGGAAGAGGAAATCAAGAAGGAAACTCCACTTCAAGAGGAACCAAGGACAAGTGAGTTCCAAAGGAGTGGAAAGTTTCAAAGAATCATCCACTTGATAACATTATAAATGATATCTCAAAAGGGATAACAACTTGAAACTCTTTTAAAGATGCATGTAATCATACAACATTTGTTTATCAAATTGAATCTAAGAACATTGATGAAGCTATTATTGATGAACATTGATTATTGCTATGCAAGATGGATTAAATCAATTTGAAAAAAAATCATGTTTGGGAATTAGTTCCTAAACCTAATGATTATCAAATTATAGGCACTAAATGGGTTTTTAGGAACAAATTAGATGAGAATGGTGTCATAGTAAGAAACAAAGCAAGATTAGTGGCTAAAGGATACAACCAAGAAGAAGGAATTGATTATGAAGAAACATATGCTCCTGTAGTTACACTAGAAGTAATTAGAATGCTACTTGGTTTTGCATCTATTATGGATTTTAAGTTTTACCAAATGGATGTTAAAAGTGCATTTCTAAATGGTCTTATTCAAGAAGAAGTGTATGTCGATCAACCTCTGGGTGTTGAAAGTTTTGATTTACCTAACCGTGTTTTCAAATTGAAAAAGGCTTTACATAGTTTAAAGCAAGCCCCTAGGGCTTCATATGAGAGGTTGAGTACATTTTTTTTATAAAAAGACTTTTCAAGAGGAAAATTTGACGTTACACTCTTCATTAAAAGAAAGGACCATGATATACTTTTGGTACAAATATATGTGGATGATATTATTTTTTATGCCACTAATGAAACTTTGTGCAAGGAATTCTCTACAATCATGCAAAGTGAGTTCGAGATGTCAATGATGGGTGAATTAAATTTCTTTCTTGGACTCTAAATCAACCAAACCAAAGATGGCATATTCATCAATCAATCAAAATATTGCAAGGAGTTGCTCAAAAGGTTTGGAATGGACAATGCAAAAGAAATTGCTACTCCCATGAGTATTGCTTGTTACTTGGATAAAGATGAACGAAGCATGTCAGTTGACATAAAAAATATAGAGGTGTCATTGGATATCCCTCCTTTATTTATCTGCTAATAGGCTTGATACAATGTTTAGTGTTTGTTTGTGTGCTAGATATCAGGCTAATCCTAAAGAATCACATCTTAGTGCTATCAAAAGAATTATGAGATATTTAATTGGCAATATAAATATAGGTTTATGGTATCCAAAGGGCAATTCATGCATTTTAATTGGATATTCATATTCTAATTTTGCTGGGTGCAAATCTGATAGAAAAAGTACTAGTGGAACATGTCACTTAATTGGATCTACATTAGTTTCTTGGCATAGTAAAAAAACAAAATAGTATGCCATTATCTAGTGTTGAAGCAGAATATGTTGCAGTTGGAAGTTGTTATGCTGAAATCCTTTGGGTGAAACAAGAATTTTCAGACTATGGCCTAGTGCTTGACCATATTCTTATAAGATGTGATAACACAAGTGCAATTAACTTATCTAAAATTCCATATTGCACTCTAGAACTAAACATATTGAAATTAGACATCATTTCTTAAGAGATCATGTGCAAAAAGGTGATTGTATTTTAGAATTTGTGGAAACAAATAAGAAACTAGCATATATATTCACAAAACCCTTGTCCAAAGAAAGTTTTTTCTATATAAGAAGAGAACTAGGAATAATTGACCTCTCAAGTATACAATTAGCCATTTTTCCCAGTATTTATGTGCCTGGTTAATGATGTGTTTATGTCATATGATATATATATTATTTAATATCGTGTGATGTTGTTTGCTATATATTAACTTTGTTTTAAAATGTAAGCTTTTATTATTTAATTATTTTATATTATGTATTGCACTTAAAATTTGATTGATTTTATTTGTGTCATTTTGTTGTGTTGTTTGAATAATTTATTTAATTGTTTGATTATACTTTAACTTTTATTTCAAGTTGTAAAATAAAAAAAAAGAAGAATGTAATCGATTACAGTGCTCCTAGTAATTGATTACCAGAAAGGATGTCAAATTGAGACCCCTTCTGGGCTCAATGTAATCAATTACATATGTAAGTAATCGATTACCAAGCCTGTTTAAGTGATAAACATGGGCTTCTATTTCCTTCAGAGATGAACACCTTTATCTTTCTCTCTCTAACTTCTCTCTTCAATTTCTCAACCAATTTCATACAAACAACTCCCAAATTTCTCATATCTTCATCCTCTACAAATCTAACTAAATATTTTTACACAAAAATTGTTCCAAATGGCTTAATCATTAAGGGCAGCGATGAGGAGGAAAAAGGTCGCAACCACCACCGCTGCTGCACCCGTGACCACGGAGACCGCCATTGCCTCTGCACTTTGCCGTTCAACCTCGAGCTGCCATCGCACCACCACCACCGAAGCCTTTGCTTAAGTCGCGGCCCTAACTTCTTCTTTCTCCTCTTCAAGGATTTCATCATATTTCTCTAATTTGGCTCAACAAGAAAGGTATTTTGAATCCTTTCAATCTAGAGATAACTTAGATCCTAAATATTTAGATGATGGGTTCTTTGAGTGTGAGAATTTTGATTGCTACCAAGTTTTCAAAAACTATGATCTGTTTGAATTCATGACTATTAGAAAATGGCATTTTCCAGATTTAGTTCGCTTATTCTATTGTAATTTGGAAATTCGTGATAGGTGCATTTATTCTAAAGTCAAGAAGGTTCCCATTATTATTCATCAGGGTCTGCTTTATAATATAACTAAGTTCTAATGGTGAATCCTTTGAGGGCTGTATTGTTGATGATCGAAAAATGGATTACTCCAATTTTGATGCAGGCAAAATGATTTGTGTTGAAAAAGCTAATATTTCTGGTCGTTTACTTGCGGGGTCCATTAAATTTGATTGTTGTGTCATGCATTATATTATATCTCGCATTTTGTATCCTCGGCTTACCAATCTTTCACAGCCAACTGAGGAGCATATCGTTTTAATGTGGGCTTTGTTAACTAGTCGCCAAATCAATTAAGCTTATCTTGTGCACTTTCGTGTTCAAAAAGCCCTCGAGGCAAATGCACCGCTTGCATATGCTCACCTGATTATGATGTTTATGGAGTACTTTGATGTTCCATTATCTTATGAGCATTTTGTCAAAGTTCAGCATTCTTTTGCTATTGGTCCTGGTGCAATTTCTTCTTTCGGTTATAAAAAGAATCATCTTAATCAAGGGGTTCACAAAAAGGACTTTCAGTCTGAGGATCAAGTGGAATGCAGTCCATCCCTTCTACGTACTTTGGTTTTGGACACATCCTCTTCCTCCATGTCCGAACTTCTCTCTGAGTTACGTTCCCTTCATGTTTATGTTGGAGAACAGTTTGATGTTCTTGATTCTCGCATGGATCATCTCAAGGGGGATATAGGATCTATCTGTTATCGTCTTGGCATTAGTGATGATTCTGTCGCTGATAATGCGCCATAGCTTTAGTTTATTTTGATTATGGACTTTGCTTTTAGTTTATGGACTTTGTTATTGTGTATATTTCTTGTAGTTGAATTTTGTTTGGATCATATTTCTGACTAATTCTAGGTTATGATCTGTAATTAGGTAGTTGGATTTATGGTTTGATTTATGGTGAACTTATTTCATGACCAATGACTTTTATTTAATAAGATTATTCGGCCATTGTTAAGTTAATTGAAGTTTCTTTTTATTAGGATCCTTATGGAAAAATATACAATGAATTTGATTCCAAGGAAAATTTGATTTGAAAGAATTTATTTGTTTTTTGTTTTGATTTGAGAATATACGAGTATGATTTCAAACAAAATGTTTGAATGTTCTAAAATGGTTTTAAAATGGAAGAGTGACTCAAAATGTGTTAAAAATTTAATTTTTCAATTTCAAGAACCATTATAATCTATTACTATATATTGTAATTGATTGCCATGTTATTCATGTACCCAGAATTTGAAATTTCACACTTGTAATTGATTACACATACCATGTAATCGATTACCATGAACTTGATAATTGCGAATTTTCAAAATTTGAACTGTATAATTGATTATTAGTTCATGTAATTGATTACTAAGCCCAAAAATGTGCAAATAGGTGTATTTTGAAGAGAGACATCTTTTGGGATTAGTCACCAATGGTATGCATGAATTTTTGTCTATAAAATCCCATCATTTAACACTTCTAAAGACAGAAAAATATATTGCAAAGATCATTTTAACAATTATTCTTATTCATCAATCATTTTGTTTAATACTTGGCCAAACACTCTTATTCTTGAGAAAACCTTATAGGAATTCAATTTGCAATATTTTCTCTAGTCAAAGAGTGAGTTCTTGTTTTCTATTATTGAAATTGTGTAAAGGGTGAGGGATCCCAAGGTATAAGAGTACTCTAAGAGTTCAAAGGATTCAAAGTTAGTGAAACTCTCAAGTTGGTTGCTTGGGGGATTGGATGTAGGTTATAAGAGGTAACCGAAACAATATAAATTGAGTTTACATTCTCTCTTCCCTTATCTCTTTACATTTATTACAAGTCTAATTCTCATTATCTTGTTCATATATATAATTAGAACTCTAAATCTCTTGCATTCTCATCCATTCAATTAAGATTTCAATTATATTTATTAGATTTTATTGAAAAAGAAATTAGTGTATGAAAACTAAGAAAAGTTTGAGAACTCAATTCACCCCTCTATTGAGTTTATTGAGGCCACTTGAATAACAGATACGACTTTAAAAGTAACTATGTTGAACATGATAAGCCTCTAGTTAGACTAAGTAACTGCCAAATGTGGGATCAAGTTAAGGATTTCCCAAAAATAACAGAAGTCAGATAGGTAGTCCAAGTGCTAGGCTATGGGGTATACCATAATTGGACCAAACAAAGTATTTTCTGGGAGTTGTCATATTGAAAGGATAATTTAGTGCATCATTGTTTAGATGTTATGTGTATTGAGAAAAATGCATTTGACAACATTATGAATACTGTATTGGATACAGATTAAACCAAAGACAATGACAATGCAATGTATGATTTTGCTGAGTATTGCATGCGGCTTGATTTGCATTTACAAGAATTAAGAGATGGTTATTTCTACAAACCAAAGGCCAGATATGCTTTGATCTGAGTTCCACTCAGAAACAAGCTATTTGTCAGTGGCTGAAGAAGTTGAGAATGCTTGATGGTCATGCTTCTAACTTAAGTAGGACCATAAATATTGCATAGGGTAAGGTTGTTTTCATGAAAAGTCGTGATTGTCACATCTTCATGGAATGTTTGCTTCCAATTGCATTAAGAGAACTACCTAATGTTGTCTAGAAGCCCCGAACTAAGCTGAGTTAATATTTCAGGGATTTATGCTCTTCTTCTCTTAGTGTTGATAATCTGCTTGTCATGGAAAAAAATATTCTCATAATTCTCTACAAATTAGAGATAATTTGGCATATGAAGCATGAGTGTGTGGACTGCTTCAATACAGGTGGATGTATCCATTTGAAAGGGAAATAGAATGGTTTACTAGAACCGTGAAAAATAGGTCTCAAGTGGAAGGATCAATATTCAAGCTTATTTAGCGAAAAAGACTTCAAATTTATGCTCATTTTACTTTTACCCACATGTTCAATCTAGAAGAACTCAGATTGGTCGTAATGACGATGTAGAGGAGTGTTCTAACTATTCCACCAACATTATCTATATTCAACCGACTTGGTCGAGCTACTGGAAAGAACATGCCTCGATGGTTGACTTATGAGGAGTGGAATTTTGCGCACTTATATATTTTGATAAATTGTGATGAGGTGCATCCATTCAGATTATAAGTCAATAGTCCTTTTTGTTGGTGTGAAAGTATGATGTTATGCATCTTTAAGATAAACTAAAATATATTTTCAACAACAGATACTTTGAACAATTGAACAATCATGATTCTCTTCAACAATTTGCGGACTGGTTTAGATTACATGTAAGTCCACTTGTTTAAAACTTTGTAACCCAATATATTCTTATCTGTTAGTTTTGTTTTATACAAGTCAATTTGACATTTCAAACTTCATCTATGTAGGTTCATAACAAAAATAATAGTGTAACATGTCCCCAATTGTTTAATTTAGCTTGGGGGCCAAAATTAAAGTTGTAAGTTGACCCATGTACTATGTTAATGGGTATAAGTTTCACACAATTGACGCTTTTCTTCTTTTCTTTTTAACCAACTTTTTAACTAACCTTTTTTTACTAAAATAGTTAGTTAAAAAGATGAATTCTATCATATCATAATATAATTCTCTATGTAATAATTATGGTATTTGTGTTAAAAGCGATACTGGGGACGGAGAATATGACTAGTATGGTGTTGTTAAAGAAATCCTAGTGTTTGAGTACCTCGGTGAGCCCACAAAAATATGTGTCCTATCCAAATGTGAGTGATATCATCCTACCTGACTTACTGGGACACGACAACACAGCAATTACAAAATCATTTAAATCAGTCACACTAGAAGATTTAGAAGTTATGATCCTTTATTATAGCCCAAAATGCTAGACAAGTATATTATATGTCTTATCCTGGGAAAAGTATGCTACAGTGCAAGGTTGTGAACAAGATAAAACCAAGAGGTAGGATTGAAATAGAGGAAGACACATCAAGTGGACGATCCACCCTTTTCAATGGCAGTAATCGATGCAAGCAATCCTGAAAACCCTTTTCCATTGACTACTAGGGAAGTTGTCTTGATTGAATGCACAAGTAACCACCCAATGAGAAATCACGAAGATGAAATAAGTGATCATAGTGCTGATGATTCAAATAATGATCAACAATAGAGTGATGATGAAAACGGCCCTGTACTTTCATATCAACTAAGATGTTCGATTTTATATGCAATATTATTATGAAATATTTGAAATTTCCTAATTTAATTAATGCTTTTTTGTGGACTTTTCAATTTTTTTTAGTATTGCTCGTAGAGGCAAAGGCCGACATTAGAAGGTTAGTTTACCCACCACCTTCACCACCGCCCCTCCCACCACGTCCTCTTCCACTACCTCCACCTCAGTCCCTGCCATTGCCACCTAAACTTTTAGGATGATGCCCACTCCTGTGTATGCTAACCCTCCACCTCTTTGGTGTTCACACTCACAGCTCATCGTATCAATGATCCCTCATCTACCCCTACTACTACCCTGACTCCGATTAGACTCCTCCTTCCTCGAGTAGGTCACAGGCATGAGATGTGGATGGGAGGCCACTCGGCCCAGATGGCAGGCCACTTGGTCCTGATGGTAGATCGATTCTCCAGATTAGGCCGGATAGTAAAGATAGGTAAGTTTAAGCATGTTTTTTTATTACATTATAAATTTACGTTGCTTATGATATTTAAAATGTTTTGGTTGTTTTTATTTATTTTATTTATGCAATAGTTTTGGTCCGTTTGCTGAGACTCATCACAAGATCATGTAGGTTATACATAGTCATTTTTTAGTATTGTTGTGATAAAATAATTAAGTGTGAGGAATCAGTAGGGATTTTGAAAATTCCGACAGACACAGTTATGATCACAACAATATGAGGATTCTATAAATTAAAAAAAGAAAAGTAATTTAATATTATTAAAAATTTAATATATTAATATTTTAATTGGAGATATAGAATGAAACACTATAATTGGTATAAAGACATAGAAAAAAATAAGGATAAGGCTAAATAAATATTTTTAACCCAATAAAATTATTTAGGTATCGATCAGGTACCAAAATGGTAATAATTGGTACACTGAAACAGTAATAACCAGTACACCAAAATGCTAAAACTGGTATAAATAATGGATATTATCATATCCTAGATAATTTTTACTTAGGATAATTAAATAAACACAGGCATTTTCAATATATATACGAGATAAATTGATTTGAATATATGTATACCTATTACTTACTTTCCAAGTAAGTTTTTCTATATAAAGGAAAAATGGAAAAAGGTGGCATTTTCTTCTTCCTGGCAGCAACTTTCACGTTATTTTCTTTCTCTCTTCACCATCTTCCATTTTTGCTTCCTGAAACTCCATGAAACCTTCCAATTCTTAAAGGATCCTCTTAGATAAACACATAAACTAGTTCAAGAACATTTCCTCTACATGAAACTCAAGCCTAAACCTTTTTTTTCCCCTTCAACTCTATCCAGACAAAATCATATGTAGGTACTAAAAGGTGGGTTTGAGGCTTTGATTAGAGAAGAAAAACTAGAGAAAGTTTGTCTTAAAGCTTGGAGAAAGGTAGAAAAAATCTATATCTATTGCTTGGTGATTGTTTGGCTAGTTTGCTAATATAAACTCTTGAGATATGTTTGAAATTATGTTGGTAAAATCTGAAATTATTTCAAGATGCATATGTTTATGAACTTCATGAATGTAAAAGGATGCAAGAGATAAGAATCTTATGTATAGATTGAATGGATTTAAGAGATTTATGAAGTAATCAAAGAGATTTTTGGTTCTTTAAAAAGATTTAGATATCTAAAAATTTTACAAGAATATTATTAGAAATAGTTTTGAAAAATCTGAAAGATTTGTATTTTGAAGTATGATGCTAAAGTTTCATGAAAATGATGATGAGATTTTGACCTATAAAAGAAAAGCTTGAAAATCCAAGTAAGATGCTTGGTTTAATTTCCTAAAGGTTATAAAAATTATCAGTGAATGAGTCCTATAAGTTTCTACACTGAATAAATCTCATAAAAGATTAGCAGATTTTATAGAAAAATCTCATGAAAAGTTGAACCATTTTCTTTCAGAAAAATTCAAAAAATGTTTAGCAGATTTTCTGATAAATCTCATAAAAATTAAAGAGAATTTTCATAGAGAAATGTCATAAGTTAAGAGATTTTGTACATAATATCTCATAAGAAGTTCAAGAGATTTTAAAGAAAAAAGTCTCACAGAAATTCAGGAGACATAACAGAGAAAATCTCATAAGAGTTCAGGAGATTTCCAAGAGAAAAATCTCACAGTAATTTAGGAGACTTAACAATGAAAATCTCATAAGGTTTAAGTAGATTTCAAGGAAATATCAAAGCAAAAGTATGAGAAATAGAACTATTGTGATGAGATTTTACTTGATAATCATAAGATTTCCTAAATAAATATTAAAGGGTTTATTTTTATGAAGAAAGAAAGCTTAAGAAATTAACGCATAAATAAGCTTTATGTAATATTAATTGCTTGATTGTAAGCTCATGGATTCAAAGAGGTCATAGTAGACGTGCTACATTGGTTGAACTATATAAGGTTATAACACGATAGTGTTACATTGTTGTGATGAAAGGGATGTACTGAGAATAGCATGCTATTGTGATGTGATCTATATAAGGTTGTAACATGATGGTGTTACATCATTGACAGTACATCAGATGAGAAGTATATCAGGAATCCTATGAGTTCTATGCTCAAGCCTAAAGTTACTAATAAGCCTATGATAAAGAAAGAATAAAACAAAAAAAATAATTGTTATACAGATAACCAGCAAATCGATTAATTATTTAATGAATCCTATGATTTTATTCTCAAGCAGAAGTATACTCATAATATCATGTTAGATTAGAAAAGGAATAAGCAAAACAAATTATTTTAGAAGAAATTGAAGATAGTTTAATTATTTTAAGACTATGTCAAATATCACTGTGTAGTAGACTAGTGTTTTTCCAGTTGGGAATCTTTGATTCTCATTCCTGCTGTTATCATATTTTTCCATAAATTGCGATGATGATGATTCTTTTGTGGAGATCCTTAGCTAGTATTGGCATCACAGTCGAGACCTTTTGACGAGCCAATGGTAGAGAATTTTAGTCAGTAGTATTATCTTCTTTTAGTGAATTTGAGTAGCGCCCTACCTAGACTAGAGGGTTCTTGCATGAACCAGAGTAAGGGTTTGATATAGTTATGTATACCATTGATTTGTCACCGTGTAATAAAATTATGTTCAAACTTAGCGACATAGAGAAAATGTAGTTTATGTTTGTCACAAAAGTAAGCTCATATTTAAATATTGTATATACATCTCTAAGGTCAAGTCAAGTTAACAATTAACAACTGCTCACTATAAGGTTATGGCTTAAGCATGGCTTTATGGGAGGAAAGGTGTTACAACCATCAGTGGCCTACTAGGACTGACATCCCGCGATGTCACGACTTGACTTGGGAACGTGACAAGCACATGAGGAATCCCATCCCACATAAGCCTACTGGGTGACATGTCTCTCTAAATGCATAATTTATCAATAAATATAATTACTAAAATATGATTTCTTTGAAATATAAACATTTTCTCTAATTAAAACATCACTTAATTTCATGTAATTGAAAGTATTCAAAAATTTTTCAATATTTGAAAACTGAATTACAATTACATCTCTAGTTCATCACATAAATCTTTATCCATAATTTACATTTCAATCACATACTTAATATCTAAAAATACTATAACATATCGAACTAAATGCGTGGATAGGATCCTGCCTACTCATCTACTAGAGCCCTCTAAAACTAACAGAAACTTAAACTAAGCCTTACTTCAAAATAAGGCTTACTACTGGGAGCAACTGCATCTACAAAGCTGGAGGCGGAAAGACACTTGTACCTGCAACTATGAAAGGAAGGGAGAGGGTGAGTCAATAGACTTAGTAAGTGAGCTCTCACCTATCACCCACATAGGACAACCAACAAATGTAATATAATATACAAGCAACAATCATAAACCATTGATATTCATTTGCATAGCTACATATATAAAAGATATCTCTACATTTATAAATTCATAAAAAAACATCTCTAAATTCTTACTCTAATGAGAAATCATTTTCCATATATCTACATAATAGCTCTTCATTCAAATATTCTCTAAAATCATAAATAACATATAAAAACATAAATATCAGTACTCTAATAAAGAAACATGGATCTCTAGTTATGCATTGCATAATAATATGTTCTCTAGCTATGTATCTCAACCATGGCATAGCAAATTTTATGATTTCTAGGATCCCTTAAGGATCCAAATCGGACACCAAACTAAGTTCCATTCTCTGCTCTATAAGATTATCCTCTCAGGGTAACTTGGTACTAAGGTTAACGATTATTTTTCCCAGTCGTTAACTCACTGTTTATTTCTTTATAGCTACCGTCTAATTTCTAAATCATGAAAACTAATTATTTCTCTAAAACTCTGTTATGGCTCTTCCTTAGGTTTAAAACTCTATAATACATAATTATTTTAATCTTAGAATTGCTGGGGAAATTCATAAAATCTCTAAATCAAATTATAATCATACTCTAGCTTTTTTGATAAAATCATTTTAAATCTGAAGGGTGGGTACTCCGTCCCTCACAAATGCGAGCCCCTAAATCTTGGTACTCTGAAAGTTCTGGACTCATATAACTATAACAATCTGACTTTAGCATAACTGTAGCTGTGAAAATCGAGCCCAAGGGTTCACCACTTGTAGGCGTTCCAATTTCAAGCCCACAGAATATGTATATGGCAGTTGCTAAGAATCATACTGAATTCGGTACCTCTTGATACCATAAACCAAAGTTCTAAATCCATTTATTAACTAACATATTTTTAATATGCTAAATATATCTAATATCATAGTTCAAAATATTGGGGTTCTAAATCTTATAAAATCTCTGACATCATAATAATATCTCAATTCATGAAACTAAATCATGTAGCTCTGAAATCAGATAACATATTTATTCAAAGGTTCAATCACACTCTTGCTCACATTCTTCCAATATATATATACTTCAACTGAATACTCTAAAATCATATTTATAAATCTCAAGTCTTGAATCAATAACATATCATAAACTCTTAAAACATATTTGATAAAATAATAACTTGTTAAATTATATACTCTTGCATAAATCTCTTAGAGTTGAACATAAAACATTTTTTATAATATACAATCTATCAATTATGGTCCCATGGTTTTCTAAATTTCATTTTCATGCTATATATTCAAAGTAATAGCTTTGCAAAATCATATATATTCATATTTTCATCTCTAATACCATATTTAACAATTATCATGCATAAAATATAATTATAATGATGAAACTAAGGTCATGAGTTTGAACCCACTCACCTGGAGGGGAGGAAGTGATGGCATCAACACCAACTGAGTTCCGAGAAGTCAGGAAAGTACCAATGTTGACTATAACCATCATAAAACTCAAGATCAAACTCTATTAACCTCTAAATAACTCTAATCTATCTCTAAAAACATTAGAAGAGCACCCCCACTTGACAATAATGAGGGAAAATAAATACCTATACCAAGAATATGAAAGAATGGAAGAAAAGAGACCAAAATCTATCAACATAAATATACATTGATGATTTGGGGGAGCAAGACTTGAATAAGATTATGAAAAAGAGATAAAATGGTGGGGAAGGGTTTCTGGTTCGGGAAAAATGGGAAGAAAGAGTGGGGGGAGGGTTTTATAAAGATGGAGAGGCTTCAACAACCAAAATGACACCATTTGGCACCATTTTGGCCAAACTGACACCGCTATAGCGGTCTAGCCAAAATCGCGACCCAGTCCATCTGTGCGGGCATCACTTATGATCGCTATAGCGGTGCTCAAGCCACTCAAACACACGAGACTGCCCCTGTTGTGCACTTATAATCGCTATAGTGGTCCTGGACTACTATAGTGGTCCTCAGCATACCTAACCGTAAAATAGCAGTCTTGGACCGCTATAGTGGTGACAACAAAGTTCAACTTCTAGTTTTTACTATCATTAGGCATATGGTTACCTTTATACTCACTTATTTAGGCATATGGTTACCTCTATGTTCCTTATTTATTAAACCATATGGTTACCTCATATGGTTTCCTTATTTTAAGTTCAACTTCTAGTGAATGCCCTTAATTATTTTACTCTCCATTAACTTTAAAACATAATGTAAATAAGGAAATACCTCCCCATTTGGATTGAAGTAAAATATCTAAAAATCAAAACTCCAACTAATCAAAATCTCATTTTTGAGTTCTAGTTCAAATTTCGGAATTCCTATGATTTTCTAAACTTGAGGGCTAAAAATAAAACATCTAGAGGTTTCCTAAAATTCATTAAAAATCGTTGTTCAATTCATTTCCCTCTAGAGAGTAATTACCAGGACTGTTGGTCCCAAGAATGTGGCTCTATCATATAACCTTTCAAGGAGGTGTAAGGCTCCAAACTTAGTGAAATCTCAAACCCGACAACATGGCTGGGTCCCGGGGGACCTTGAGATCATACTAAACTTGTCTACTGATATGTGTACTTGGGGTATCACAATCTTTCCCCCTTAAAAGATTTGATCCCCAAATCTAAACTGAGGTAACTGGAAGTTCAAAGAATTGGAATGCTTAACCTACGTGGGGTTTCAAGAATGGGCTTGAATGCCCGAAACTCTCTAACATGATACTCTGGCTATACTAGCTGATACTATAGAAGACAATGCCATCTTGAAGGCCACTACTCTATTACTCTAACTAAGGATGCCGATTGTCACATCTAGGTGGCTTCATTACCAAGGGCAACCCTTTCCTATCGAGGTAACAATGGCTCTAGCCTTGACGCTTACTCTAGGTGGCTCCACTTTTAAAAGTAGCCCTTTCCACAGTGCAAGTTCTAGGGGGAAAACAACTCTTTGCTAACTCGTGAATGCGAGAGCTCTCAAAGATGAGGGGGCTAAACGTCACTTTAGTCCTTGATTTGTTTTCTCCTTCTCTTGTATCTGACATCAACTAATACTATAGGGACTCTCAGTCCTCGATTCTTGGACTTTCTCACTCTCTACGCGTATGTAATGCATGGAAATTAAACTATTCTATTTGCTCACATAGAAAAATGCAAAAACAAACATGGTATTCATATGCCTAATCCTCGATTATCATATTTCTATAATTAAAGGTTGTTATGCAATCAAATATCCATACCTCTAGTATACACAAATACTACACATCACACGCATAGCACAAATCAACCAAAGACCACATGACTTCCTCTAAGATCTCTTAAATAACTTATTATGATAACATGCGTTCTTATTACTTCATTAAGGCCATTAGTTTCTTATTATTGTGTTACAAAGTTGTACTTAGACTTGACAATTTCATTTCAATTCCTTTCATTTAGCTTACATGCATCCTATACATACGAGCTCCTCAAATTTCTCTAATCATGTCTCTGTAATGCCAACTTGAGTAAAACTATCATACATGCATATAATGCTTTAACTCATATCACATAATCTTAAAGTGCTAACACTTGCACACTTAACATAAAAAGGAACATTCCCCATACAAAACACATCTTGTTAAAACGTCTAATCTTAAACCCAAGTCACTTTCGATGAGCGTTCAACAGAACTATCAAAGATGCTTGTATCTAGTTATTCTAAGTTCATGTAAGTAAAACATGTTCCTATTCCTTTCCTTCTTTCATTTTAAATTTCCAAGCATTCACAAACTTTTGCAACAAAATAAACTAGTCTCATGCCTACATGTTATAATAGCACTTCAAAGATTTCACAATTGGGAGTCATAGGATTCCATGGTCATGAATGCACTAACAAAATCTATTTTACTCATCATTTCAAATGCCATATTGGAACTTCATACACATGCATGAAACCATATACTTAACAAACATAAACACATTGCTCATAAATTTCCATTCGTTCAATCTACCATGATTATAATAATATCTGAAAGAGCCTAAGGAATCCAATTTCTAAAGCCTTAATTTCCACTTAGCACATGCATATCATTTGATTCAATTCTTCATCCATTCACGCAAATTCTAATCATGGACAAGAAAACATTTAGAAGGGAACAACAAGCAGTAGTCAAAGTAATTAGATGCAACTAATATACACAATGATTCAGTAATTGCTCAATACTAGGCTAGAAATTCATCATGTTACTTACATACTGGGCATACGTACTAAACTCATGTCATACCAGGACACAAGTTCCAACATAAATTAAGCAACAAAAATATATACATTTTTCTTAAATATGGCACGCAAGATGTTCATGGCATACAAGATTTTCTTAAATCATATGACACATCAGCATCAAATTATCAATCCTACAGTATGCCTATATGCATGATCTGTGCTCTCATCAGGTTTCTACCCACTAACTCTAGGTCATTCTCATGCGAATTCTCTTCTTCTGGGGTATCGAGTTTCTCTACTCTCTGACTTGTAACTCTCTAAGATAATGGACAATTATTCATCTTGTGCTCTCTCTAACTGTATTCATAATGGGTGGTTATGCCCCATAGGCACTGACCTCCATGGGGTTTTCTGCCCATCTAAAAACTAGGTGTGACCAACTAGTCAACACTGAACTCTGCCACTCTAGCTAGCTACTACCTTGACTTCTTCGTTATATGATAATGGGACATGTCGAGGAGGGCACTGAGAGAGGTGGCCCTAGCAAACAGTACCCACATTTGACCTTTATCTAAGCTAGTTATTCCTGTTGTGCTCGTTTTTAAAGAACTCGGGTATTAGACATACTTATTGATTATCTCTAACCGGTTCGAAATGGCTCGCTCAAGGCACCATACACAACTGATACACAAACTGACATGGTGCTACTATCGTGGCGATAACGATGCCAATTAACGACTGACATAACATAACCTAGAGGAGAGGGAAAAGCATAAGATCTGATCAAGAGCTCCAAGAAATGATAGAGACTCTAACTAAACTGTGACAAGACTGACTCTTCCTATAGGCCTCAAATAACATCACATTAGTGCAAATGGCCGTGGTTCCATTAACGTAAATGTCATGCCATTTGTGGACACTTGCTCTTGTACCATGCAGGGAAACATAATGCTCTGATACCACTGTAACAGCCTAGACACTCGACGATGTAGATATTGTCCGATTTAAGGCCTCGCGCCCTTCATGGGTTTGCTCTTCCACCCTCGTAGGGAAAATACATCTGCATAAGGGAGGTACCCACACCCTTATAAGGCATGCTTCGTTCTCCTCCCCAATTGATGATATCAGAGTTAGTCCCGAGATCAGGGTGCCAGCAAGGACCCTGGGCCCCAAGAGGGGTGGATTCCCACAAGGGGTATGGAGTAGTCCTATATCGATTGAGGAGGAGAACGAAGCATGCCTTACAAGGGTGTGGGTACCTCCCCCATGTAGACGCATTTTCCCCACAAGAGGGGAAGAGCAAACCCGCGAAGGGCGTGAGGCCCCAAAGTGGACAATATCTACATCGCCAGGCATTTGGGATGTTACACGCGAGATGTCAGGGAGTCGTTATGGAAGGAGTAAGAGGTAATTCTATGATTTATTTGCTTTTGTTAGAATATATGTTTATATTATTTAATTATATACATATATGTAAGCATTTATGCGTTGTGAATTTGTATATGCAGATAACCTTCTACATGTCCATAAGGGACACATGAACAGCTCGTGGCTGAATGATGCCACCCTCAGTGAGCTGCAGCGCCACTAGGCCAGCGACCCGACCTTCAAGGTTAGGTCAGGTAAGTGAAACACAAATCGAGCCTCATAAAAAGGCAAGTCGCTGCACACGGGTGGGCTGAGCACCCATGAGGGGGCCTATAAGCGTTTGGAAATTCCTTAATCCTTCCTACATTTTACAATAACATTTACTATGTTTGAATTATGGAAAATGCTATATTTTTATTACTTTATTGTGCTTATTTGTGCAGCCGAGCGAGTTAAGCCGCCTTCCAACACAGGGTGAGCTATTTCTGGAGATCCTTACTCGAAAATGGCAAAAGGGGGACTCTAGAGAGGTCTAGGTAGACCCTCACTCCAAGGCAACCTATATAAGTTTGAATTTATACATATCTTTACTTAATTTTTATTATTATTTTTATTTATGTAATAAATATTACTTACAATGTGTTTTATCTTTTTTCCTTTGTCGTGCGAGTTTGCAGGCCTCTGAGAGTAAGCATAGACCCAGTACCACACCCAGGTGGCTGAGGTTGGGCTCGATGCTGACATCCATCCTCCTCCAAATGAGGAGCATGTCTAGTCCCAGGTGGTTGGCGGCCTTTACATGGGTCGCATATATAGGATGGGGTACTAATATGAGAGTAGATCCTCATCCTCTGCCATTAGCTCTGCTACTGGGGATGATGCCCTGAAGGAGTGTATGCATGCCCTCAACTAGAAGCTACAGCAGCAGGAACATTTGATCCAGTAGCAGCAAGAGTAGCAGGCATAGCTTATTCAACAACTCCAGGAGTAGCAGGCAGGGCGGGCAACTGTGGAGTAGGAGCTAAGAGAGATTCGAGAGCTTAAGCTCTCGTTGGAGTAGCAGCAATAGTAGAAAACAAAGAAACAGAAGGCCAACTTCCTGAAGATGCAGGAGAAGATCACTATTAATGTGATGACCTTCTTCTGAGACATGCAAGCTTCGAGATCCTTCAGCTACGACTCTGGAAAGAAGCTCCCCTAGATCCTACTCCCCTCCATTTCTGAGGGCCAGTCATCATCAGATGGCGCAAATGACGATGATGGTTCAGATGATGACGATACCGCCGCTAACAATGACAGGAGTTCAGCTAGTTTTTATCTAGCCTCATTTTTTTCATTTTGGATATTTTTTATATTTATTACAATTTGTATATGTTTTATTGTGATACTTTGGTATTATATTTAATCTATTTAATTTGTTCATTTTATTATTTTCTTATTTAATATTGCTTTAATTGATAATTAAGTTATTATATAAATAAATAATAAAATACCAATCAATCCGTAGTTATATTAGAAATAAAAAAAATTATTAATTTTTTACCGTTTACTGACGGGTAAGACCATCAGTAATAAGTCATATTTAAAAATAATTTGTTTAAAAATACAAAACCATCCATCAGTAAAATCGTTGGTAAACATTAATACAAAATTATTTTGTTTATTCAAATACCTGTTGGTAGAATTAAATATAGCATTCGTAATATTATTTATTTGATGGCCATGGTGATGTCTTTAATGTAATTGTACTGATGCTCACATATTTTAATACCCGCCGGTACACGTGTCAAAGATTACCGACTAGTTTATGTAACCACCGGTAATATTTATCAACGACAAGTGTGGGCATGGTAATAGCTCCCATGGTTGGCTCCTTTGCCAACCATGCCAATGACTTTTTCCCGTACTATCAGGTAAAAAAACTTTAAATAAATAAGTTTGTTATAAAAAGCATTTCTAAATAAAAGTGTTTCATAGGTGGAAGGAACCACAATATCAATGTAAAAAGCTATACGATGGTGTCCCTACAATCATATTTGGATTGGATCAAATGGAATTTCTTCAGGTAGACATTAACATATCAAAGACTTCCTTTTAATGTTAAATTAAATATTATTTGTAACTCATGTAATTATTTTTGTTAATGTCATTTGTGTAGCAACCATACATTGATCCGGTGATTGATGCTCATATTCCGAATGATATGCAAGTTGAGCATGTGATATGGTCAACTATTAGCCCACATATATGTTTTGAGGTCATAGAGTGACATGCTTCAAACCATGTAATGTACTAGTTTGGGCTTGATCAACATATTCTTCTCCCACTTCAAAAATTTAGGGGAGTTGGATAATAAAGATTTAGGAGGAAAAAAACTAACTAAGTGAAGCGAGAAGCATCATGAGTGGTGACATTGTGGGAAACTTATTATGAGCGTCTATTGCAGGGACAACCCATTAATTAGTATGTTCCCTACAATGAATATCGAGACCAGTATGTGATAAATTGGTTATGGCTATCCCCTCAGATACAGTGTAACACCCTAATATTTAACTTAACATGCCTAGGACGCATTTAAGTTAATTATTAGTTATTACTCTTTTGTTCCAGTCTTTAACTTAAACCATTGAAAATACTTTAGCAAAAATATGGTAAATTTTTTTTTTTTAATACAAAACGTGAGCCGTGCATACTAACTAATTTGTATCAACCACCTTACCTATAAAAGTAAAAAGATAACATCGAGTTACAGATAAATATGAAATACCTCACTCAATTAATATAACGACACCATTATAAATAATGATCGTTCCTTACTGAATACCCAAAACTTACAGGAAACAAAGCAGCACATCACTAACATAAATCAAGACAAATACATTAGTCCAACAAAAATTATCATGCAAATAAAAACTTAACAAACTAGCATAAGATTTTTCTCCCACGTTTCCTACTTGGAGTGCCTAGAATGGATTCTACGAGTCGGCTCATCACGAGAGGCAAGACGTCTCACAGGTAGTACATGAGCACCTTGACGTGGACGGGTGGCTCCTCTCATTGGTTGCGTGACAGTAGCTTCTCCATTGCTATCGTACTCCCATTCCATAGAGGCAGCAGGAGCAAATTCGCCTAAATAGTGACCGGATGGTATATCCTCAGATGGGTCCGACCACGAACCAGTAAAGCGAGGTGGTGACCTTGGTGTATAGTCAGGGAAATCTTGAATCGCCAATACGAAAGGTCGAGAAAACTGCTGAGGATGCAGTTGTGCATGCTCGAAAACAAGGTCATCCAAAAAAAGGGCAGTAGGAGAAAACCACATACTAGAAATAGGGTATGCAAAAGGACGATCCATGAACATATACAAACGAACGGCACAATGACCATAAAATAGTATGATCGGTTAGCCAGGTCAAAATGCATTTCCCATGAGAGGGCATCAACATAAATCATGAACGTCGCCATTTACCTCTGAAGACGAGATGGAAAGAAATAAAGAAGGAGTGAGAATCTTATAAAAAGAATCTCAGTAGGGCCTCTGCCTCTTAATATGTGTGTCATCATCATCGTCCCCAAGAACCTCGGGTTTCATTATGAAAATGTAGGCATATATAAGGTTTATTTATTAAGTTCCAAATGCCATTAGCCGAGGCCTGTATCTTTTAACATGAGTCTTGATGTCATGTATGCATCATACTATTATCATGAATACATGTCAATGCCATATATATTATAACATAAGAGTTCATATATAAATGCATTATGACATAAAGAACATAAATTCCCTTGATATAACTTTTCCTTAATATGCTTTTAGGTGACTTAAATTTCTCAATCTTTTTCCTTGGGGAAACCACTCTATAATTTCTCTCCTCTTGAGAGTTCTAGGTTATGAGCTCATACCTCATTAGTCGTCACTAGTATACACTTATCCTCTCGATAAGTTAATTCCTGACTCCCAGAGTGCGGGTTAGGGGGTTTAGGAACACCTTTCATAACCATTAATTCCTAGAGTCTAAAGGGTCCTTATTGAATCTCCTCTTATAACCTTAATTCGGGGAGTCTAGAGGATTACCCCATTAGATCACCTCTCATAACCTTTAATTCGGGGAGTCTAGAGGATAATTTCCATATGTCTTATGTCACCTTTTCATCTTAGTATGTTATTCATAGATGCAAGCACGAACATATAATCATAGCTTATCCTTTAATATATCATGCTTATAGAACTCTTAAATATGCATCTCAATTAATCAATCATACACATAGCATGCTACAATTCATCAAGTAATTGATCATATAAGTATATATATATATATATATATATATATAAGCATGCTATTATCAAATATCTCATGAAAGTGAACATACTTAATAGGATAGATGCCATATATTAATAATCGCCAATTGCATAAAACAAGAATTAAGCATGCATAATCCTTAATGGGTATCGTTGCACAAATATCACAAGTCATATAAATTTCAACTAAATCACATGAATATGACTTCCATAAGATATCATTAACAATAATCTCCTCAAGTTACCAATATTTTCGCTTAACCCCAAAAGAGGGTCTAAACTGCAATTTCTCAAAGATTGCGGTCAAAATGTAATTTTTTCTTTTTAACATATTTCCTCAAACCAATGATCCTCAAAATTTCTCTATACTTTTAAGAGACCCATAATAGGTAGAATTCATTTAAGTTCATCATAGAAACCATCTATGGTCATAGACTAAATTTTGCCACACTTTAGGGGTCAAAGTGCAAAATCACTCATTTTTCACCCTTAACAATTACCGAAACTTCTAAAACTTTTTTTTTCTAAACATCGTAAATGGTATTTTGCATACACGGACACATTTAACATCATTATTAAATCGAATTAAAGTCATTTAGCTGAAATCACATAATTGATAATTCAAAACACAACTTTTGGTAATTTGCAAAACGGCCCAAACTAACACTTGTAATTATTCTTTTATACATCTAAAATACCAAAAATAATTTTTACAACAATTATTAATGATTATTATGCCTATGAACAGTACCCTACAGTGATGAACAGTTCCGAGACAGTAATGAATAGTACCAGAAAATTATTTTTCTAAATCTTCCTAAAATTACAATTTTGATCCTTTCTAGATACTATTTTTCCTTGTTACTTGATTTAAGACTTAGGAAACACTTAAAATTATTTTTACCACTTAGCATGACCAAATATTAGTACCAAATAGAGAGCAAATCACAAGGTTTAATAATAAATCTTTTTGCTCATGAAAATACTATTTTTACTATCTTTTAAGTTTCAAGACTTGTAAAACTTCTAAAGCACAACTTACTAAAATTCCAAAACACAATATTTGAACTATAAAATGAAATAAAAGTTATCTCAACCTCACCATCATATCATGGCTGAAAATACATATCCATTAGTATAGCCATGAAATAAAATTTTTATTTAAGATCCAAGGATAATTTTTGAGCTTTAAGATCTTAGGTGATATCCAAAAGTAAACATGCTATGCAACCTCATTTTTTAATCTTTAACATTATAAGGTGATGACTTGAAAATATAAATATAATGTGCAAGGCTTGAATTATAAACATGAGATGCACATTCATTATTAAGTCTTTATTTAAAATTTAGTGATGACTTGAAATAAATATGATATGCAAGACTTGAAAATTAAACATGATAATGCAAATCCATTTCTTTAATCTTCTAGATTTAAGGTGATGGCTTGAAAATAAATATGATATGCAAGGCATTGAAACATAAACATGAGATGCAAGAGCTTGAAATTTAAACATGAGTGCAAGTCCATTTTATATCTTGCTCACTTAAAGCTCAAAAACTTCACAAGATTAAATTCTTGTCTCTAATAGATCTTAAACATTAGTAAGCATTAGAGTCCTTTATTACCAAGGTTCCAAGAACCTTATTTCTTAAATTTATTATCAAGCCATGGTCATCATAAAAATTCAAAGAATTAAAGAAGAAGAACATGAGAAAGAATATGAAATAAAGTCCCTACCAAGTTGTTTCTTGTTTCTTAAAGAAAGCTTGATCTTCTATGATTAATCAAGAACCAAAAATATGATCCTAATACTTGTGATATTTCGGCCCAAGAAGGTTGATGTTGAGGAAGGATTTTTCTTGTGTTCTAATGCTTAGAAATGGAAAGTTTAAGTGCTTAGGAGTTGGTTTATGGTGGATATGTGTTTGTTTGAGCTTGATAACTTAGATGAATGTCAAGAATAGAGTCTCTTGGAGATGGAGGAGGATGAAGAAGAGAGCTTTGAGTTTAGAGAGAGAATAGAGGATTTTTGGCCAATTTTTGTGAGCAAGACTACCACAAAAAATGCAAGTAGTAAGAATAAGTGTTTGTGTGTGCATTAGGCTTTAGAAAAACACATATATATAGGAGTTTTGGAGCTGCAAAACCGTGGCCTTATGGCTGTAATGGAGGCAGAATTTTTGAGCAATAATTTGCAAGACAACTCCAACAAAGCATATGGTAAGGTAATGATGTGTTTGTGTGTGCATTATTCCTTGAAATAAAATAAAATGTGGCCATGAGGATGGCATGGAGCCATGGCCTTTGTTGAGAATAATGGGGGACAAGTTTATTTATTTTCTAAGTGGTAGGACACATAGGATAGTATAGTTAATTAGGTGGTAGGTTTAGGAATTTGTAAATTTGAATAAATGGTAAAAATAAAATGTATAAGATTCAACAAGACAAGGTTAAAGAGTAATCTTACTCTAGAGATGGAGTTAATCTCAATTGAGTAAAAGATTAATTAGTAACTTAAGTTCTAACCTCAAGTCAAAGAAAGAAAATGCCTTATATTTACGTTAATCTTAACATTATTGATTTTATGAGTTCTAGTAATCAAGAAAAGAAATTAACTTCCCTAAAAATTTCTTAAACTCTAATTATCCTAGGTAATTATTTTTTAACCTCAAGTAATTATTTTTAACCTTGGGTAATTAATTTTTAACTCAAGGATAATGAATGAAATCAATTTGAGTTCAATTAGAGCTTCAACATTTCCTTAATTACATAAGTGAACTTATTTAGCACAACTATGGGTAAAAAGGTAATTTCACATAAAAGCTTTCTAGAATTACCTGAACATTTCTAGATATCAGGTCATACTTGAAATAAACATTTTTTTTTTTAACTTCTCAGTGATAACTGGGTTCAAGGATTGCTTAATTTCACACAATTACCGTAGGGGTAATTCGGTAATTTTACGTACAGTAAAAATCGGGAATTGAGATTTTTACCATGATATCATCATAACACAAATAATCCCCTTCAAATATAAAATTAACCCCTTGAGGATAATCGGGATTGGTTATCTTTGATTTTCGGGGCAAAATAACCTCAGGGGCAATTTGGTCATTTGCACACAGAAAAATCGGGATTTATGATTTTCGCACAGATTGCTATTCAAGCCTCATATAATGTTGTCCTAATGTTAAAATTCCTTATTAAGGATTGCTCGACCTTAATTCTCATGCAAAATTTACCTAGGGGCATTTTGGTAATTTTATATAATAGTAAAAATTTGGGACGTTACATACAGCAATAGCCAATCCCCCAACACCAACTAATCCTTGAGCGCCAGCAAATCCCCTAACACAATAAGCCACTACAACATGAGCACCAACCACTCCACACATGAGTAGCCATTCCCATACCATGACCTGCCCTTTCCATTGTTCTAGTGATTCCTATAGTAATCACCATTCCCACTATACCAACCATTCCCATAGTACCTACCATTTCCAATGCCCATGCCACCCTCTTATCAGCAGGAGGGTGTTGCGTCCTTGCAACTTTTGAACGATGAGGTTGATCAATGGCTGAATCAGCAGTTCTCACATGTACAGAGCCGATAGAGTCAGCAGAGTCAACAGAATTAAAAACCAACTCAAATGTCCTTAGACATAAAGGACACCTGCCATGGCTCAAGAAGCATTTTGGGTCGTGGTAGAAGGTCTGATGACAGTAGTGCCACTGGACCATCTCATCTATGGTCATTTAAGGGAAATTATGAAAACAACATTGATGAAGCCCAATCCACACTTTGACCTAAGTAAGAAGCCAGATATACGCCTCTTTGACCTGAGTAAGAAGGCAGATATACAAGATGTATAACGACCAATTATGTCTGAGATTTCTTCTCGGCCAATACTCTCATTTGCTGATCAATGGACACCAATGACATAGTGGCTTCAAAAGGAGCAAGGGATGAGGTTAGTGGGAACACACACGCACACACATATGTATAATCTGGCTACATGGTAGAGCCTAAGATTGTAAGAGATGATGGAGAAAGAGAAGAGGGAAGAATGGAAGAGAGAGGGACAAAAAGACATAGGAGAAGCAATAGCCCTCTCTGATAATGGATGAGAGGGTTTGGGTATGGTTTACGAAAAATTATTTCCACGCCTATTAGATTATCTTTTTCTAGAAAGAAACCGCCCATTGAAAAATAGTCATTAATGTAATTATAATTGGGTGTGATTTGTCCTTTTTTTTTTGTATGACATGTAGTTATTTTATCTTCTTTTTTTTTTGCATGATTTATGTTAACTTATTGAGTAAGGTTAAACTTTGAATATTCTTAGTACTAATTTGACCATTTTCTAGGTAACATAATTTGACACTTGGTAATTAATTAAAATCTAGGTACTCACATGGTTTTCATATCAACATAATTTCAACTTTTAAAGAATCCTTTAAAAATATAACATTTGAGGATTACGTTTGATTAATCCTTTGTATTATAATTACATTTGAACTCAATTTGAAAAATATAACATCAAACTAGATTGATTCTACATGCATACTTTTTCAATTTTGATATAAATAAAGAGCCGGACAAGCCATTACAAAACAGGAATCATAAGAAATCATAAAAAGAAAAAACATGGAGGTAGGCTGACAAGCCCTTACAAACAACACTATGAACTCGACCAAGGAGCATGCGGACATTGACTGCAACTGTGACCGTCACCTCTACAAAGACCACATTGTCGAGTTCCCCACATTTCACGCCAGTTGATTTCATTCAAGAAATGGTTGATTTTGGGTGACCTTTTCCTGTGCGTTTCAATGAAAATTTAGGACAAATTCTTGGTCCTCTATATCGACACCATGTACTTTCATTCCCTATCACCCAAACTCTTTCCTATAAATTCTGCCAATTGTATAAACACTATTGATATAAAGGTTCCAAGTAACCTTCAAGTATGAGTAACAGACCATCACATGACAACACGAATATCAATATATCTGAAAGTCACCATAATCACAATTCATGTGCATCAAATCAAGTCTATATGCTTGTCTACTAGATGGATCTTGAACTTAGAAAGTCTGATGATGTCTATATGCTTGAGTAATGCAAAAGGTTCTGGAAGCCTGCTTGTTTGCTGAAAGTCAAGGCATTACTCTGTCAGAGAAAACCTGTCTTGCATTTTTTCGAGCATGCCTCCTCACTTTTCCTTATAAATAACTCAACCAATCGAAAATAGGTTGCTCTAACCAAAGACATAATGGGAAGATTGCCCGCTTTTAATACTAAGTTCACACACTCGACTAAGTTCGCTGTCATTTACCCCTACTGGTGTCCACTATCATATGCTAAGACCCATTTTTATCACGGGATTTCGTCAAACCAGGTTGTATATATATGTCCAGGATCTCGTACCCACTCAATAATTAATATTGAATTGATGCTCCATTCTCGAGTACCCTACAAGATACAATATGTTCAATATATTATTTTTTTAAAAAAATCACAGTCACAAATCTGTTAATTCAATATCAAGACCAAAATGTAAATTACCCATGTTCATGGCCAATTTGTGTAGCCAAGATGCCTTAAATCTTTGCAAGAAATTGGCACTAATGTGCCCTCTGCAATACATGTGAAATGCTCTCAGAGGTTCCCACTAACTGTTGTTTTTCCTTCTTCCCACATTCACCGACTTATGATGATCAGAAATAATGCTAACTCCATCTCAGGTCACAAATTTCTATGTCGATTATTAAGGAAAAAGTACCAAGCATCTATAGTTTCACCCTCAAGAATAGCAAAAGCATCTAGCAATATGCTCTGATTGCCATATTGTTGACTGCCACTATAAAAGCCTTCTGTATTTTCCATACAAATTTGTGTCATCAATCTAAACAAGTGGTTTGCAGTGTCTGAATGTTTTAATGCAGGTGCCAAAACTCCAAAACACACGACAAAAAATTTGAACGTCTAGAACTTGCTCATCACCACAGAAGACCTCCACAACATCCATATTTGAACGTCTAGAACTTGCTCATCACCACAAAAGACCTCCTCAAACCGCGTTAGTTTTACACATTGCTATTTGTTCTTTCATATATTTAGATATTTTTATGTTTCTTGCTTTAAAATATAACAAAAAATTATCACAAAGTTAAAACATTACTGATTATTTAATTATAAATAGGATTTAATTTTGATGCACTGACAGTGTAAAATTTTTTTACACTGTCATCTAATCAAATCTCTTCTGTTTGTATGAATTTTTAAGTAGTAGGGTAAAAAAGTAACATTTGTTTATGTGTCATTACATGATTGGATGAATATGTAAAATTTTTTTACACTGTCAGTGTATTTCAATTAAATCCATATAAATATTAAAAATAACATAATTATTTAAATATTTATTATTTTTCTCTCAAAAATAAAGATTTATTATTTTTAGTTATAATGAATTTGATTATTTTAAATTTTTATTATATAAATATAAGTTGTATTAAAGTTATTAATATATTTTTGACAAAACCTTATTTTAATTCCTCTAGAATTTCATATCGGACAAATTGGTTCCTGCAACAAAAAAAAAGAAATCCTAAATTAGTCCTTGCAAAATTGGATCATCAAACAAATTGGTCCATGAAAAAACTCTCAAATTGATATATACAAAATTGAATAGTCAAACAAATTGATCCCTGAAAAATTGAACAATCGGATAGCTTAGTCCTTTTATTAAGTTGGGCTTGGGGACTAATTTGTACGAAATTCGTTTTTACTATAACTAATTTGTCCGACTATTCAATATTATAAAGAATATTTTGGAATTTTCTTTTTATAAGGACCAATTTGTCCAACTTGAAATTTCAAATGGACTAAAATGAGGCTTTGTCTATATTCTTAATAATTATTTTTATTATTTTTATAAATATAAAAACATTACAGAAAAAAATAAAAGAGAAGTTTTTTATACATTAAAGTTCAAATAAACATAATCTAGCATTGCTAGATTTAATTAAATTATATAACGAGGCATTAATGGATAAACAAATACAATATATATATATATATATATATATATATGAGCTGCAACTTGCAGACTAGTGTGCACAACCAGCACTCAATACGCATGTCGCCTATGGACCAAGCCTACTTGTGGTCTCTATCTCTAACTTTGATGGCAATTCCAAATGGGTTAGGATGGATACTATATATTGTTTTTCGCTGGGTTTTCTTTTTCTATATATTTTCAGTTTTTCTAGGTTCATTAGTGCGTATTATCTTGCCTTGGCATTGACTTTTGCTATTCTTTTACTATTGTTGTTTTGCTCGCTACCTCCCTTGGCAAGCTTTAGATTTTGGTTTTATCAAATATATGAAACGTATCATATCAGAAATGTGATTTATTATGAGAGTAAGAGAGTTAATTTTAACCATTAGATTTTATATGAATGATCAAGATTAAAATATAAAGTCACATAACTTTTTTAAATGAGCATGAGAACATTAATTGTCATTAGTTATCTTTAAATTTTGACCATTCATGTATGGTTATATGGCCCGGGTTTGCTCCTTTAATTCTCATAATAAGTCATCTTTTTTATGTAATACACTCTATATATATAAAGGATGTATCATATGAGAATAGCTTCTTATGTGAGAAATGAGAAAATAATTCTCATCCTCTGGATTAATTTTAATGGTTGAGATTAAAAGACAACTAAACAAATACAGTGACCAAATATTGTGTTAGTTTATACGATCGAATCATATGCCTGAGTATTCAGTACACGAGGCTAATTAATGACTACACTAGTTTTATATAGTCCAATCAAGGCAAGAGTGTGAGCACATTTAACCAAAAATATGTAGAAATTTCATTAATAAAAATCAAACGTTAGTCTCAAAGGACTACAAGTAAAAAGAAATACAAAAGAGATCACCCAACTACACTACCATTAAGACCGTGAGCAAATTTTAATTAACTAAAAAAAGTGTAAGCTCATGACATATGTGTTTACTTAAATTGTTTTTGTTTTGGTATTTTTTGATAAAGTGAAGTTAATATAGCAATGAAGTCTTTTAACAACAAAATTTTATCATGAAAGCTCAAAGTCAAAATTTTCTTTTGAAAAAAATAAATAGGAATCTACTTTGAATCATCCGAGTGCTCGTCAGTATTGTTCATTGGCTAGTTGTTTAGTAATCCATTGACTTATTTTCGAGAGGAAAACACCTACGGAATGGAATGGTTCGGCGAAATGGACTGGTGGACTATAGCTCATTTTCATCAATATGGAATTTCCATCTAGAATTTATTACAGTATAAATTTTTATGATTATTTATAAGAATATGGTATTTTAATAAGTAAATCTTGCCATTTGTAAGATTTGAATGATAAAATATAATTTTTTAAATCAAATATTGTCAATAGTAATATTTTAATAATAAAATATTATTTTTTAACCAAATCTGTCAATGACAGAATAAATAAAAATATTGTATTCATTAAATTTTTCCATAACCTCTTATATGAGAAATTGTTAAATTAAAATATCATATTAAAAATAAAAACCTTGGGGTACCAATAATATTTAGATCATACTTTATTAGAAATATATGTATATATATATATATATATATATACACACACATATAATCATGTAAGAGGAGTGATTTTATTTGAGAGTAAAAAGAGCAAATATGGGATATTGAATCTTACATTAATAGTTAGGATTAAAATATAAAATTATAAGACTTTTTTAGGTGATCATGTGATCTTTTAACAACTTTTAATCATAATCATCTATATATAGTTATATGGCCCAGATTTAATCATCTTACTCTCATGTAAAATCACTCATCTCATATAGAGAAACGAGGGATTTATTAACTCCAAGAGTATATATTGATATACTTACTATATTGAATAACTTTTTATAGACCCAATACAATTGAAATAATTTATAGAATCATAATTATTGACATTAAATGAGATCCTAATCAATCACCCGAATCTATTAATAGACATCCACATAATATTTAATTTATAACACTTTTTCTTGAATGTCTGTGGGATATACTACATGTCATATTAAAAATCTTACCAAGAAAAAAAAAAAAACCTTGTGGAAAAGAAATCTTAATGAAGAAAAAGTACATATGTCTTATAATACGTATGCTTAGTTGCTTCATTAAAACCATTTTGGGACAAAATCAAAATTTTCTTTTGAAAAAATAAATAAGAAACTACTTTGAATCATCATGCAGGTGCTCATCAATATTGTTCATTGACTAGTTGTTTAATAATCCATTGACTTATTTTCGAGAGGAAAGCACATCTACGGCGAAATGGACTCGTGGAGCTCCCGTGCAAGGCACAGTCCACCGCATTAGTTGATATGGAAAAAGCAGATAACACACAACATACTTGATTTCACTTTTAAGTATAATTATTTTAAAGATTTCGTTAGGATTATTTCTTTTTCTTCCTACGTAACGTTTGCTATTTTTTTGGTTTCGAAGATAATATTTTTCATTTGAATATAGTATAAAAAATCAACAAATACTAATACTTTGTTCTTTCATATATTTTTATATTTTTATGTTTCTTGCATTAAAATATAACAAAAAATTATAAAAAGTGAAAAATTACTGATTATTTAATTATAAATATAAAAAATAACATAATTATTTAAATATTTTATTATTTTTCCTCTCAAAAATAAATATTTATTACTTTTAGTTATATTGAATTTGATTATTTTAAATTAATTTTTTATTATATAAATATAAGTTGTATTAAAGTTATTAATATATCTTTGACAAAACATCATTTTAATTCCTCTAAAATTTCAAGTAGAATAAATTGGTTCCTGCAATAAAAAATACTCCTAAATTAGTCTCTGTAAAATTGAATTATAAAAAAAATTGGACCATGAAAAACTCTCAAATTGGTCTCTACAAAATTAAATAGTAAGACAAATTTTTCCTTGAAAAATTGAATAATAAGATAACTTAGTCCTTTATTAAGTTGGACTAGGGGACTACTTTGTTCGAATTTCATTTTTACTAGGACTAATTTAAGAGTTTTTTTTTTCCTTTTTTCTAGTTATCAATTTTTTTGACTATTCAATTTTATAAACACTAATTTGGAATTTTCTTTTTACAAGGACTAATTCGTTCGACTTGAAATTTCAAATGGACTAAAATGAGGCTTTGTCTATATTTTTAATAATTATTTTTATTATTTTTACAAATATAAAAACATGAGAGAAAAACAATAAAAGAGAAGTTTCTTATACATTAAAGTTCAAATAAACATAATCTAACATTGCTAGATTTAATTAAATTATATAACGAGGCTTTAATCAATAAACAAATACAATATATATGAGCAGCAGCTTGCAGACTTGTGTGCACAGCCAACACTCAATATGCATGTCGCCTATGGAACAAGCCTACTTGTAGTCTTTATCTCTAACCTTGATGGCAGTACCAAAGGTGTAACATCCTAATTTTTTTTTCAGAAAATAATTGAGGCTTTAGTAGTAAGAATATCAAAATTTTGGTGTACACAAAAATGATGAGAACAATGTAACGAACGTTAAAAAAAAAAAAATGTGAATAGTATTTTGCAGGCCAGTAGACCCACCTAACAATTTGAAACCTTAGATTCAAGACCTGAAGGTGCCCGAAATTTGGAAATTATAGGATTAAGGTTAGAAATAGGTAGGAATAAATATTTTATACCTAGAATTAATTTTCAGGCAATAGTTGATTATCCGGGTACACTATTTTACCCATTCGGTTAAATTACGGTGTGTAGTTTTTACACAGTATAAAGCTACCAGTGCAAGCATGCCACCTAAGGTGACAAGTGTGTGGCTTGAGATATGCCACACCATTGCACCTTTATGGCTAACCAATAGGAATTGTACAAAATTACCATATTTAACTTTAAGAAAAACCATTTTGTACTTGAAATCATTATCTATTTTGCCCTAAACTCACAAGATCAATATCTTATCACCACCACTCCATCATTTTCGTCCAACACTCCAAAAATACAGCCTCCATGTTTGTTTCCTCTCAAACCTCCATTAACAAGCTTCAAGCTCCTAAAACCCTAGCCTAAAGTCACTAAAACACAAAGTTTCCTTCACAAAACTTGTTCTAGACATCAACACCTACAAATATAACCGATTAGATTCTCCAAAAACCTCACCTTATCACATCACTCATCTCTGGTTAGAGGAGTATTTTACTGTATTTTAAGAGCTTTGGGGTAGAGTATATCTATCTTGGAGTATACAAGAGACAAAGAGGCATTAGCTTCCAAGGGTAGGGTTTTCTTTGGCCTTTTTCTTTCCAAATTATTCTGTAAATTTTTTTGGGTTTTATTCCGAAATTTATAGTTATATTTGATGATAATATGTTGATATTGATGTGTTAATTTTGGTGGAGTGTTTGGATGAGGTTAAATAATGAGTTTTGTCAAAATAAGTTTTGGCTAGGCTGCTGAATTTTCGGATTTCAGCAGGACAGGATTTGTTCATGAATTTTATAGTTCAATTCTATTCATTTTTATGAGCTATAAAAATTATATGTTGAAGACAACATCATAAGGAAACTCTTATAATTTTCGTGGTGCATAATAAAGAGTTTTACTGCCTGAGAAAAATCAAGAACCAAGAGTATATCTATGATGACTGAAATCTTGGTACTGGAGCTGTGAATTTGTATAAATTTTTATTCATAGCAAATGATGGAGTTATCCTTTGAAATTTTTACAGAGTTTTTTAGACATCTTAAGTATAACTGTGATTTTTATTTTGAGTTGTTTCTATCATTTGCTAAAGTTAAAAATTGTGTGAATCCTATTCTGAACTGTGAAAAAGTGGCCTCTGACCACTAAAATTGTAGAATTTATTTGACATGGTTCTAGTATTCTGTTTGCTATGAACTTTTTACAGGGACTTTTAGACACATTGAGGTGTCATAGAGAATTTTTATGGCCAGTGAATTGCCCATTGGATATGTGAATTAAATGTTGTTCCCATAATGGTAAATCTGTCAAGAAGCTGGAATGGTGAAGATGTATTAAGTTAATGATAGAAATCTATTTAATCCAAGTATATATCATATGAATGTATGTTAATTGTTTGAAAGGCTTGTTTATAAAGTATGAATGAGACTCCAATGATACTGAATGCCTATATCTGGGATACAAACCTGACTTTGAAATAGAAAGGTCCATGACATGGTTGTATGACAAAAGAGAATATGTGAAATTTAATGGTGCATGTTTTAACATACGGGGAAAATAGAAACAAGGCTTATGTGTGATAGAGAGGGAAGGCAAAAACAAGAACTTCCCAAGAAATTTTATGAGTCGGTAGACTTATCGACTAGGAAATAGAACTGTGTGTGATTCAGAAATGGAAAAAATGAAGTCGATGATCACGAATAGGAATGAGCTCATGTCCTAGCAGTCTATGGTCCTCTGAGGAGTTATCCACTACATATGTTACCTGATGTGAATCTAAGCCTTCCCTATGTTAATAAAAGAACTACTACACTAAGTTGAATTCCATGTGATATAATAGAAACACTTATGATTAATACCATTTTGCATATAATTTTCTTTGACTCATGTATGCTAATATTGATATATGTGATCTAACATGATGTTTTTCTTTATTATTATAAATGCATTTACTGTTTATATTCTGTCTGTATGTAAGGGGTTACCCTACTAAGAATTTTATAATATTCTCACCCCTATTTGTGTATATGTTGTATTGTGCTCAGACTCTGCAGATGCCTCTGGCTGAGGAGAGGCCATCATACCGATGGCCAATGGTTTCAATGAGGAGGACATGAGACTTACGTGGGCTTATGACTTGTATGTAGTGTAGTATAGTGCCAGGAACTTACCAGCTTGTAGACTAATTGGTGTTAGATGTCTTAGGTCCATTTCTGTGTGTTTAGTATTTTGTTGGACCTTGATATTTGAGCAAGCTTGGTAGATCTTTTGATAGTAGTTACTGTGTTGTATTATGTTTAAGTGACTTAACTTCAAGTATGGTATGTATTAAAGAAAGCGGTATGTAAAGTAATAATATATGTACATTTTATAGTAGTTTTCTTTATAACTCTAGAGTTTGATTTATCTTATTTCATTTCATTTGACTAGTGGATATTATAGAAAGGAAGTGATACTCTTCTAATTATAATGTTAATGCTCGAGTAATACATGGTAGTTAGGAGGGTGTTACAAAAGGGGTTAGAGATGGACACTATATATTGTCTTTATCTGGGTTTTCCTTTTCTATATATTTTCAGCTTTTCTGGGTTCATTAGTGCGTATTATCTTGCCTTGGCATTATTTTTGTTCTTCTTCTGCTGTTGTTTTGCTCGCTGCCTCCCTTGGCAAGCTTGATATTTTCATTTTATCAATATATATATATAGGATGTATCATATGAGAATAGTTTCTTATATGAGAAATGAGAAAAGAATTCTCATCCTCCGAATTAATTTTAATGGTTGAGATTAAATGACAACTAAACAAATACAGCAATCAGTTATTGTATCAGTTTATACGATCAAATCATAAGCCCTGAGTATTCAGTACATGAGGCTAATTAAAGGCAAGAGTGTAAGCACATTTTAACCAAAAAATATGTAGAAATTTCATTGATAAAAATCAAACATCAGTCTCAAAGGACTACAAGCAAAAAGAAATACAGAAGAGATCACCCAACTACACTACTATTAAGAGAGTGAGCAAATTTTGATTAACTAAAATAAGTGTAAGCTCATGACATATGTGTTCACTTAATTTCTTTTTTTTGTTGTATTTTTTGATAGAGTGAAGTTAATATAGCAATGAAGTCTTTTAACAATAATATTTTATCATGAAAGCTCAAAGTCAAAATTTTCTTTTGAAAAAATAAATAGGAAACTACTTTGAATCATCCGAGTGCTTGTCAATATTGTGTATTGACTAGTGGTTTAGTAATCTATTGACTTATTTTCGAGAGGAAAACATCTATGTAATGGAATGGTTCAGCGAAATGGACTGGTGGACTATAGCTCATTTTCATCAATGTGGAATTTCCATCTAGAATTTATTATAGTATTAATTTTTATGATTATTTACAAGAATATGATATTTTAATAAGTAAATCTTGCTAGTTGTAAGATTTGAATGATAAAATATAATTTTTTAAATCAAATATTGTCGGTAGCAATATTTTAATAATAAAATATTATTTTTTAACCAAATCTTGTCAATGACAGAATAACTAAAAATAGTATATTTATTAAATTTTTTCATAACCTCTTATACAAGGAATTGTTAAATTAAAACACCATTTTAAAAATAAAAAACTATGGAGTACCAATATATATATATATATAGAGAGAGAGAGAGAGGGAGATTTAATAATGTCATTATCATGTATAGTTATATGGTCTAGATTTAATCATATTACTCTCATATAAAATCACTCCTCTCAATATGTATATATATATATATAGAAAGAGAGAGAGATATGAGGGATTTGTTAACTCCAAGAGTGTATCTTGATATACTTACTCTATTAAATAACTTTTTATAGACCCAATACAATTAGAATAATTTACAAAATCATAATTATTGATATTAAATGAGATCCTAATCAATCACCTGAATTTATTAATAGATATCCATATAATATCTAATTTGTAACATTTCCTCTTGAATGTATATGGGATATACAACACGCACATTAAAATCCTTAATAAGAAAAAAACCATGTGAAAAAAAAATCTTAATGAAAAAAAAAAGTACATATGCCTTATAATACACGTATGCTTACCTGCTTCGTTAAAACCATTTTGGGACAAAATCAAAATCTTCTTTGAAAAAATAAATAAGAAACTACCTTGAATCATCCTAGTGCTCATCAATACTGTTATTGTTCATTGACTAGTTGTTTAATAGTTCATTGACTAGTAGTTTAATAATCCATTGACTTATTTTCGAGAGGAAAGCACGTCTACGGAATACAATGGTTCGGCGAAATGGACTCGTGGACTATCTGTGCAAGGCACGGTCCACTGCATTAATTGATATGGAAAAAGCAGAAAATACACGACATACTAGATTTGACGTTTAAGTATAATTATTTTAAAGATTTTGTTAGGATTATTTTTTTTTTCTTCCTACGCAACATTTGCTATTTTTTGGTTTCGAAGATAATATTTGTCATTTTAATATAGTATAAAAATCAACAAATACCAATACTTTGTTCTTTCATATATTTTTATATTTTTATGTTTCTTGCTTTAAAATATAGCAAAATATTATAAAAGGTGAAAAAATTACTGATCATTTAATTATAAATATAAAAAACAACATAATTATTTAAACATTTATTATTTTTCCTCTAAAAAATAAATATTTATTAATTTTTGTTATAATGAATTTGATTATTTTAAATTTTATTATATAAATATAAGTTGTATTAAAGCTGTTAATATATTTTTGACAAAACATCATTTTAATTCGTCTAAAATTTCAAGTCAGGCAAATTGGTTCCTACAATAAAAAATACTCCCAAATAGGTCCCTGCAAAATTGAATTATCAAACAAATTGGACCATGAAAAACTCTCAAATCGATCTCTATTAAATTGATTAGTAAGACAAATTTGTCCTTGAAAAATTTAGTAATCGGACAACTTAGTCCTTTTATTTAGTTGGGCTAGGGGACTAATTTGTCCAAATTTCCTTTTTACTAGGACTAGTTTGAGAGTTTTTATTTTCCCTTTTTTCAATTACCAATTTCTCCGACTATTCAATTCTATCGGGACCAATTTGGGAGTTTCTTTTTACAAGAAAAAAATTTATTCGATTTGAAATTTCAGATGGACTAAAATGATTTAGTGATTATTTTTATTATTTTTATAAATATAAAAACATGAGAGAAAAAATAAAAGAGAATTATTTTTTTTTACATTAAAGTCCAAATAAACATAATCTAACATTGCTATATTTAATTAAATTATATAACAAAGCTTTAATGGATAAACAAATATAATATATATGAACAGCAACTTGCAGATTGGTGTGCACAGCCATACTTCATAATAGGTAACACTTGGGACTCAATATGCATGTGGCCTATGGACCAAGCCTACTTATGGTCTCTATCTCTAAACTTGATGGCAACACCAAACGGGTTAGTGATGGATACTGTATATTGTCTTTTCATTGGGTTTTTCCTTCTATATATTTTCGTGTTTTCTAGGTCCATTAGTGCCTATTATCTTGCCTTTGCATTGATTTTCGTTTTCTGCTGCTTCTGTTGTTTTGCTCACTGCCTTCCTTATGTGAGAAAGGAGAAAAGGATTCGTATTCTCTTAATTAATTTTAATGGCAGAGGTTAGATGACAACTAACAAAATATAGCAATAAGTTATTGTATTCATTTATATGATCAAATATTATGCCATGAGTATTCAATACATGAGGCTACTTAATGACTACACTAGTTTTGTATAGTCCAGCGAGTGTGAGCACACTTTAACCAAAAAAACATGTAGAAATTTCATTAATGAAAATCAAACATCAGTCTCAAAGGACTACAAATTAAAAGAAATAAAGAAGAGATCACCCAACTATACTACTAAGAGCGTGAGCAAATTTTAATTAACTAAAAAATGTGTAAGCTCATGACATATGTGTTTACTTACATTTTATTTTATTTTTTATATTTTTCGATAGAGTGAAGTTAATATAGGAATGAAGTCTTTTAACAATAATATTTTATAATGAAAGTTCAAAGTCAATTTTTTTTTTCAAAAATTAAATAAGAAACTACTTTGAATCATCAGAGTGCTCGTCAATATTGCTCATTGACTAGTTGTTTAATAATCCATTGACTTTTTTTTTAGAGTAAAGCGTCGACAGAATGGAATGGTTTGGAGAAATGGGCTAGTGGGCTACAGCTCATTTTTAGCAATATGGAATTTTCAACTAGAATTTGTTACGGTATGAATTTTTATGATTATTTATAAGATTATGGTATTTTAGTAAGTGTTGGCAAGATTTAAATGATAAGATATAATTTTTTAAATAAAATCTCATAAATGACAAGATAAATAAAATACCATATTTATGTAAATTTTTCCATAACCTCTTATGTGAGGAATTGTTAAATTAAAACATCATATTAGAAATAAAAAAAAACCCTTCGAGGACCAATAATAATTAGGTCATACTTTATTAGAAATATAGATATGATCAAGTGAAAGGAGTGATTATATATGAGAGTAAGAAGAGCAAATATGAGTCATTGGATCTTATTTTAATAGTTAGGATTAAAACATAAAATCATATGACTTGTTTAAATGATCATATGACATTTTAATAACTTTTAATCCTAACCATACATGTATAGTTATACGACCCATATTTAATCACCTCACTTTCATATAAAATCACTCCTATCATGTGACAAACCATAATTCCAGCACTCATAGGGAATCATCAATACAAGATTTCTATCGAAGAAACTCAAGAATACATCATTAGACTTCGAAGCATAGTTACGACGACCAAGCTCTCATGGTGAAGATCCTACGTGATCCAGCAGATGAGCTCTGCCTCTAATTGGCCAAGCTCAGTCACCTCCTGGCCGAGCTCCAGTGCCATCCTTGGTTGACTTCACCACCTCCGGACGACACTCCGCCTTCATCTTGGCTAATCTTAATTGCCATCTTTGGTTGACTTCATCACCTCACAACTGAGCTTTGTTACCATCTCTGTTCCATCTTATGCCTGTTAGTCTCCACACCTATCAGCCGAGCTTTGCCTCCTATTGGCCGAAATCTATTTCCTCTCAGACGTAACTCTACCTTCTCCCGGCCAAGATCCCTTTTCATCTCTACTGCTGCCAGCTGAGACTTGACACAAGCCGGTAGACCTGTATCTCTTGCAGAATGAGCTTTATTCCTTCTTGGCCGATCTCCACCTCCACCTTACCGAGCTCCCTTGCCATCTTTGCTACCTTGGTCGACCTTTGACACATGCCGATCAACCTCTGCTACCTCCTCGCTGATCTTAGCACCTATTATCCTATGCCATCATCACCACTCGACTTGCCATCTTGCATAAATAAAGAGATTGTACAATCACGACACCACAAGTCAGGTATTATCATTCAACTCTACATAGATGTGTATATATTATCTTTCCTACGTGAATGACATATCAACTTCTCCTAACAATCATGGTTAGCCATCTTCACTTAACATATGATCCAACTTATCATCAATTCTTAATTTATGACGAATGAAGAATTTTTTAAGTTCCATACATATGTTAAACTCTCATGCTCAACCAACTTTGATATAGAGAATTATTTTTGTCATGTGTTCATGATCAATTAATTTTGATATGAATAGTTTTGGATGCCAAGCATTATCTTTGATTGGCCAACTTCTATCGCTACATCCGGCCAAGCTCCATTGCTGCATCCAATTGAGCTCTGATTTTGTCTCTAGCCGAGTTACCTCATCATCCATCGGCCAAAATCTAATAAGATATATCTTTATTATTATCTCAAACTATTTATTATATATCTCCTTATTCTTATACTCCAATTGCTGAGCATACTCCTACTTTGGAATTAAATTAATTTGTAGATCTCTTAGACATCGAGCATACACCCCTTGATACAATCATCATTACCCCAAGAACAATATCACAAATCACAGTGGAGCTTTCCATAAACCTTATCAATTCTTTATAAATGCACTGTAACTCTGATGTCTCATCACAAGCATATTATTGTTCTGACTAATTGCTTAGCATTAGATCGCCAAACATTAAAGCGCTGGTCGGTACCCCTACCAAGCACTCTACTTTTTCAATGCGAGCTTCCAGATAAGCTCTAGTCAGCATCCCCACCAAGCATTTCGCCTCTTCAAGCCAAGCTATGATATTGTTCACCCAGATATGTTTATACTACTCTCATGATCATTTTATTTATAATCTGAAGATTATTTACATGCAGGACATATCCTCTTACATCTCCTAAAGATTCTTTTTATGTAAGACATATCCTTTGATCCCAAATATCAACTCATTTATGATCTAACTATTCATGTGCTAGACATATTTGTATTGTTTTTTATGTTCCAGGTATCAGGCCTGCTCTAGCACTTACTACTATAGCTAGAAGGCACCTAACTTTTGATGAAACTAAGACAACCTCGACGACGGCCAAGTAACTCTAAACCACTCACGAAGTCCAACTTCTAGTGAAAGTAGGACAGCCTCGACACCAGCCGAGCAGCTCTGAACCACTTGTGAAGTCCAACTTCCAACGTGTAATTAGGACAACCACGATGCTAACCGAGTAGCTCTGAACCACACACAAAGTCCAACTTTCAGTGGAAGTAGGACAGCCTCGGGACCAACTAAGCAGCTATGAACCACTCACAAAGTCCAATTTCCATTGTAAATAGGACAGCCTTGGCATCAACCGAGCAATTCTGAACCACTCGTGAAGTCTAACTTCTAGTGTAAGTAGCAAAAGCTCAGCGATGGCCGAGCACCTCTGAACCACTCACAAAGTCCAACTTCCAACGTGTAAAGTTGGACAACCTCGATGATGGCTGAGCAGCCCTAAACCACTCGCAAAGTCCAACTTTCAATGTGCAAGTATGACAGCCTCGGCCCCTACCGAGCAATCTCTAAAGCACTCAAGAAAGAGCAACTCTAGGAACCAAAAACTTGAAGACAAAGACTATAAAGAACATTGAAAGACTTTGAAAATTCATCTAACAAGAATTACAAGATCAAGACAAAATGTACTTGGACAAGGATTGAGTATTCTCCAGATCAGTGCAATGACAAAGTGTATTCACACCTCAAAAAACCTCGTGCGAAGATAGGATTTCTTCACATCTCAGACCATACATCATTCTCAGAATGCCTTCAGACTTGCTCCAAGCATGTTCCAAAGTAGTATGACGAAGAGCTTCCATACCTTTGAGCACCTCATGTGGCAAAGGATGTCCACAACGAGCCGTCCTCAGATCCACAGTCAAGCTATCCTCGGAGCATAATCAAGACTGAGCCACTACTCGGCATTCTCTAACATGCACACTAGGCTGTCCTTGGTCCACCCAAGCTGTCCCCATAACACAATTAAGACCAAGCTACCCTCGGTACTCCAAAAGTAAAGCACAAACGTAAAAGTAGCAGATCGACCTCTCACAATGATTTCAGTTCACCCTCATTGCAGTGAATAAGCCTCACACTTCATAAACCCTGAGTTGCAATCCCAACCAAGCACTACACTGTTATCGGCCAACTTCTAATTAACATGAAACCTATTAATATTTTAGCACAACCCCTGAGCCAATACCTTGACCAAGCACTCTGCCATTAGGACCGAGCAAGAGAACCTTGAAAAAATCTCCAAGTTCACAAGCAAAGACAAATGGAACAGAAGACTCTTTTCCCAACCTACACATTGCCAAAGTAAGACCTTGGAATAATCAATAAACTCGGGGCTTTAATTGCCCATTGACATAGACAAAAATGTGCCACATCATCTTATGCATATCATACAAACATCCATGACTAGTACAACCTCAGACCTTGTCTCACTCAAGTTACCTCAAACAACTGCAAGACAATTTGAAATGGACTAAGAAACTGCTTATGGCAATAAGAGCAACATGAACACTACTGTAAAATAGACACCCCCTCCTAATCAAGGACTGGGGCCTCGCTGTTTTAATCTAATGGCTCACAATAGCCGAGAAGACTCACCTTAATCATACTTGCATAATTAGGTAATTCAAGCTCACCCAAAGTCCTCAACACTAATCACTCGATCTATAACCAAAACCAAGAGAACTGAACTACCCATCTCATCAAACTGTTGGGGGTTGGTCACTTTAAATCCAATGGCTACCACTACAGCAATTGAAAGGGCACACCAAGCGACGTACAACAAGTTGACTCATTCAAGCTCGACACGTAGTCCTCAGCAGACACACTTCAGTCATAACACCTTGATCATGACACCTAGGCATCGGCTACTCAGCCTACGACCAACCTCAAGGGCTATGTACTGGACTAGAAATATGGGCTAGAAACCTTAGCTCAAGCCACAAGAGCTCGGACATGAGTCCCAAAGATTGGCCACGTGGCGCCCAAGTCTCCCACGGATCTACCCCAAATTTAGTTGAGGATATCTCCTAAATTCTATACATGATCTCTCTATATCTTTTATTATCTTCTATTATTATTACATCATATATTATATATTATATCATATCTCTTACAAATATGGAATATATCTAATATCTACTGCATCTTAGGAATATCTCCCTTATACAAGAAGATTATCTTTTAACTTATCATGGGGTCACCTCACACTATATAAGGGATTCAATGCCCCTAAGTATCACAGGCTTATTATCTGCTACTCTTTACCACTCTATGCTTCACTCATTCACTGACTTGAGTGCCAAAGTTTCTTTGCATGTACCCACCCCCCGCTTACACGGGAGTTAGAGCAACTTGGACCCTTTTCTCCACTCCTAGGTAAGAACAGTCAACTTGATAGTAAAATATATTATCTGTTTCTTTGAAATTGACATACATGTTGATAGAGGATATGTTTGCTCAATGATGTTGGTAAATTTGAAACATTTGTTGCATGTGGTCGTCATGATTGCTTAATATTGAGTGAACCCACCAAAAATTGATTCAAGACACTTGTATGTTATTTTCTCCACTATTTTTGGAGTTTCAGGATCTATGCATTGTTTAAGATCACTTTCTAACTCTACAAATGACATAGTGTAAGGAATAAAGAAACATGTTGGAATTCTCGCATACAAATATGACACATTCACTATATTTGTAACAATATTATCATTGAAATATATTATTATATTTGTTGTGCCATCCATTTTTATCTCTCTTTTTCTTGCTCTAGTGTCTTAATATATATTTTTTTGACACAAAACACTTCTTTTACACATAGATCACCCTTTTCTTCTCTTAGAACTACCAACACAAAACAAACAAATAAATTGAAAAGGAAAAGAAGGAAACTCATCTATATATTTTTTTTTCCTACTATACGTTCCTTTTTTGAAGCCCATGTAACACTTTTTTTTCAACATAGGCCATTTCTTTTTTAGGACTAAAAACACAAAATAAACCAACAGAATTAGGAGAAAAAGGATGAGGAGCTACCCATTTTTTCCTACTCTATCCCATTTTTTTCTCACACTATCCACTCTATTTCTTGGCTTACACAGTGCACTCTCAAACTAAACCATTGCCCACAAAAATTTATCAAATGAGAGAAGAGGCGACAAAGGGAATTTATATGGAGATGGTATAATATTTTAATATTTTTCACACCAAATCTCACCACAAGTGTGCTTGTAGTTTGAAATCCCGCGTTAACCATGTAATTATAAAGTAATGCCGAGAATTTTAAGTCAAAAATTAAGTTTTTTTCCTAGTTAAAAAAATGGAACTAGCGAGATTTCAGTTTCAGAAAAATTATTATATTTGGTTTTAGGAGGGTTCTAACATGGGGAGGGTAGCTTATGCAATTTTACAAGACTAGGAGACATTTGTGAATTTAAAAAAGAGAGGCTGTAAATCCCAATTCACCCGTGCAACTTTTTTGTTTGCTTCAACCCTAATAAACTAGACGAAAAATAGAAAACTAAACACATACTTTGATGAAACTAATAACAATAATAATACCAAAACAGAACAATGAAAAATTCCAACAATATTTCATTAACCAACGAAAAGCAAGTAAGGACAATGAGTAACACAAAATTTAATTAACCAAATAAAAAAAAAAGATCAACAAAAAATTCCAACAATATTTCATTACTAATTTTTTATTTTATTATTTACTTAAGGTTATAATTATTTGTAAAGAAAGGATAATATTTCATACAATGTCATATCAAACACTATAGAATTTAAAATTTATAATACCTTATCATATCAGTCACACCAAGCGGACTTTGAGGGCCTATTTAGCACACCTGATATAGGATAGAAACTAATAGTAACAAGAATTAATAGGATAAGGTCTAATAGTATTAGTCTGATAAATTTTTAATACTATATAGTATTTGGTATAACACTATGTAAAATGTTATTATATTCTACAATATTATCATTTTTTACAAGTAATTCTAATTTTATAAGTATATATTACTTAAAATAAAATAATAAAAAATTTATTAATTATTTAAATATTATATTTATTAAATGTTTATTAATTAAGTTAAATTTATATTATTTTATAGCTATTTTTTTGTCTCAATAAATTATACAAATATAAAATATTAAAAATAAAAGCAGTCTTATATGTTAAAAGCTAATCAGACCTAATAAGATTCCCACGTTGAATTAAGTTATACAACATTTTAATATATAAGTTATGATGGATAAAATTATATAATATGTTGGCCGTATAAAACAATGAATAAGGACATAAGGTATAATATTAGTTTATCCTTTCATGCTTAATTTATCATAACAAACACACCCTAATAGAATAAGGTCTATTAACATTTTAATACTACACAGTGTTTCACATACCAATGCATTTTTTTTTCTTTTGGTTTCTAAGGCCATATTTGATATATATACAATAAAGTCAATCTTTATTATATATTTGGTGTCACATATGATAGAATAACGTTATATGGCTAAACCATTTTTATACTATGATTATAAGATTAAGTTATCATATCCCAAGAGGCCCAATGACACCTAATACTATTATTTTTATTAGTCAATCCCAAATTAACCTTGACTTATTATTCCACACCAACGGCGCACCCAACCCATTGCTGATAGTAGGTCGCCACCCACTAGCCATTGCCCACTCGCTCATCTACCACCAAACATGTGGCTCACCAAACAATAGATAATATTAAAACTTATACAATTGATTCCTTATAATATATTATCAGACATTATACTATTATTTCTAATACTATCAAGCATTATTATATACGATCCACCAAATGGGACCTAAGTGTATTTCTAATACTATCAAAGCATATAATAATATGTTATATGCAATACTATACAATTTTACTATTACAAATAATTCTCATATTTAAAAATGAGTTACCAGTTTGTTATGCAAAAATCACCAACATTGGACATTCCAATTTAGGGGAATTCTGATCATTTTAACACTGATGTCATTTTTATCTTATAGTATTGGCCCGAAAAAAAGCAACAAGCTAAGGAAACTATTAATTAAGTTGAGTAAGACTTATAGGAGTTGAAAAAAAAATTGTACAAACCTATAGGATTATCAATTTTTTCCCATAATCACCAGCATCTTCAAACTGAATTACCATTGCATTATCCCAAATTACCAATATTGGGCAGCCCAATTCAAGGGGAATTTTGATCATTTTAGCACTAATGTCATTTTTATTTGATGGTATTGGTCCTAAAAAAGGGTTATAGGCTATGGATGAATTTAATTAAGTTGAGCAATACTTATGGGACTGGGGGAAAAAATTTTATACAAATTTGAAGGATTACCAGCTTTCACACATAATTACCAGTACTTTTCAACTGAATTACTAGCATATTATGGTAAACTATCTGCACTGGGCAGTGCAATTCAAAGGGAATTCTACTCATTTGAGCACTAGTGCCATTTTTTATTTGTGTCGCCACCCGACCTGGATCGTGAATAGCACGTGAGGAATCTCATCCCTGTAACAGCCCATGCTGCTTTATGGATTGATGACTATCCCCATAAACCAACACCGGCCTTTTCAGCATACTTTGTCCTCACTCACACGCTTCTTAGGAAAACTTCCTAGGAGGCCACCCATCCCAAAATTGCTCCAAGTCAAGCACGCTTAATTATGGAGTTCTTTCAATTTGGGCTACCGAAAAGAAGATGCATCTTATTGGCATAGGTAGTACAAATCAATTCATATAAGCCCTCCTCAACTGTATAGTCCCATACCTATATAGTCTCAGGATCCCTCTCATTCGGGTGTGTAATCGGTTCATTCATGTACCTCTCCGTTTAGAGGGCCTTGTGAGAAGCCGCTCCTTGTCCGTGCTTTCTTTTGCATCGGCGATCACTTATCACCCTCGTCCCCGGGCGTTACATGCCCACCAATTTCTGCTTGGTTCATCCCCGAACCACACCATACTGGGAGATGTGCAGGCTTTGATACCATTTGTAACAGCCCATGTTGCTTTATGGATTGGCGACTGTCCCCATAAACCAACACGAGTCTTTTCAGCATGCTTTGTCCCCACTTATACGCTTCCTAGGAAAACTTCCCAAGAGGTTACCCATCCCAAAATTACTCCAAGTCAAGCACGCTTAACTATGGAGTTCTTTCAATTTGGGCTACTGAAAAGAAGATGCATCTTGTTGGCATAGGTAGTACAAATCAATTCATATAAGCCCTCCTCAACTGTATAGTCCCATACCTATACAATTTTAGGATATCTCTCATTCGAGTTTATAATCGGTTCATTCATGTACCCCTCCGCCTAGAGGGCCTTGTGAGCAGCCGCTCCTTGTCCGTGCCTTCTTTTGCACCGGCTATCACTCCTCGCCCTCGTCCCTGGGTATTATAATCCCCACGTAAGCCTCGTGATTGCTGCGCCATACTATATGCATGCTTTATCTATAAAATCTATTTTAATTTACAAATCAAATTCTACATTTAGCTTATAATAAATCTGAATAACCCTTTCTCCTTATATAAATATGAAACTACAGTCACAACATCAATCTATTTGAATTGCTTATTTACAAAAGAACCATGAAATATCATTTAAGTACACTTAAATCGTGGTATACAAAATGCAAAACATGAACATATACATATACATATTGGTAGAGCACTCTACTAAAAAGGACCCAAAATACTTCACGGTAATGTGAAACTCACCAACTGAAATAGGCTACTGCTGAGGGGAGGAAGAGAAGGATCCTGAGCTACAACTGTATCTGTGAGAAAAGGAAGAAAAGAGGGGTGAGTTTTGTTACAAAACTCAGTGAGTGAATTCTCACTGGTAACCCTTTCATGGGACAATAACCAAGATGCATGAAAATCATAATAATACTAATAGCAATAATAAAACAAATTCTAAAAATATTTCTAGCAATCCCATATATGAACATATAAAAGAAAGCTGTAAACTCCTCTAAGTCATAGTCAATAATGCTCTAAATTTGATAAACATACATAAGAATAATAATGATTGTTTGTAAACATCTTTGTTCTCTATGGGCACCTCACTAAGTCTCGATTTGCTATGTTCTCTAGAAGCTCTGCATCTATAGCTGTGAAAAGGGTTTGCCTCCATGGTTGTTAGATAAGATTGCCTCTATGGTTGTTTACTACTATTGCTTTTGTGGCTATTTAATACTCTTGCCTCCATGGCTATTTAATAGTATTGCCTCCATGGTTATCTAATACTATTGTCTCCATGGTCGTTAGTAAATCTCCTCAAACATAACTCAATAGAAATAAATAAAATCAATAATACAGAAAAGTCCACAACTAAAGGGTAGGTGCTCAGCCTCTCATGAATAAGAGACCCTAAATCTTTAGTAGCTATGACAATCATGCCCAAGGGATCATCCACTTGTACGCATTCTATTTTCAAGCCCATGGAATATGTATATGGTAGTTGCTATGAGTCATACTGAATTTTGTACCTCTTGGTACCATAAAACTGAAGTTCTAAATTCAAATTTCATGCTAACATAACTTTTCATAATCCTACTTTGGCTACTTATAGAAGAAATCACTTTTAGAAACAATGGTCCAATGAGTTTCTGAAAATATAGTTCATGCTCTTTAAAAACCACAATCTCATCAATTTAACAAAATCGTCACCAATTTCTAATCCTTCCTAAAATAGCCTTAAATCATACATGTCATGATATTTGAAAGCCATGATTTCATAAACTTAACATAATTAACATCTATCTAAAATCTCTTTGAAATATGTTCTAACATTATACATTACACCACAATTTGAGGAAAACAACTCAAATGACCAAAAATAAAAGTCACAGGATTGAACCTACTCACCTGGAGGGGTAGAATATGAAAGACCAACTCCAAGAGAGCTTCGGGGAAGAGGGATGCACAAATGTCTGCGATTACAACCATAAAACTCATCAAAGATCTATGGGTAGCTCTAGATTGCCCTAAACTAACTCTAACAATATTGGAGGAGTACCTCCACTTAACAACAATGGAGAACAATAACAACTCAAACCTAAGAACATGGAATGGAGAGGAAGGGGATGACAAAACCCATGAAATCTTACCTCTGATCTCTTGCAAGAAGAAGGATTGGAGGTTGGATTGAGTGGAGCAAAATGGGAAGGGTTTGGAGAAGAGGGGTTTTGGTTTTGGGATGAAAAATCCCAAGTTTGAGGTATATAAGGGGGGTAGGGGATCAGTTAAGTGAAATTGCATCATTTGACACTGTTTCTGCCCCACTAACACCACTATAGCAATCTATGATAGCTATAAATGTCAAGCACACCCTCACCCCTTTCAAAAACACTTATGACTAGGACCACTATAGCAGTCTATAAACCACCAAAACTGCAAAACTTACTCATTGTGACTGCTATAGCGGTGACAGTTCACCTAGTCTCAGTATCTTTCTGTCATCTTGGTATCTGGGTTGTCTCAATACTCACTTATTTACATTTTTTAATTTTAAGTTAATGTCCTTATTTATTTTACTCTCCATGATGTCCTCATTTATTTTACTCTCCATTAACTTTAAAACATAAATACAAATAAGAGAATACTCACATTTGGATTGAAATAAAATATCATAAAAATTAAAATCTCACCCAATCAAAATCCAAATTTTGGGTTTTAGTTGAAATCCAGGAATCTTCAAAATTTTCTAAACTTGTGAGCTAAGAATGAAACATTTAAATATTTCATAAAATTCATTAAAAATCACTCTTTACCTTATTTTTCTCTTAGGAACAATTACTGAGACTTTTGGTCCCAAGAAAGTGGCTATATCATATAACCCTCCAAGGACGTGTAGGATCTAGACGTAGTAAAATTTAGGACGCAGCAACATGGATAGGTCCTGGGGAATTTGAGGCTGTACGGAACAAAAATCCACTGACACGTGTACCTCAGGTATCATAATTTGTTGGTATTGGTCCCTAAAAATGGCAACAGGCTAAGATAACCTTTAATTAAGTCGAGTATCACTTATGAGAGGGAAAATTTTTTTTGTACAAATCTGAAGGATTAATAGCTTTTACACATAATTACCAGTATATTTAAACCGAACTACGAGCATATTATGCAAAATTACCTACATTGGCCAGTCCAATTCAAGGGAAATTTTACTTATTTTAGCACTTGTCATTTTTTACTTGTTGGTATTGGTCCCAAAAAAAGGCAACAAGTTAAGGAAACCTTTAATTAAATTGAGTAAGTCATAGGGGATTGGAAAATTTTCTTTTTTACATACACATGCATGATTATTAGCATTTTCTAATAATTACTAGTGCCTTCAGAAGCAATTAGCAGCATATGATGCTAAATAACCAACAATAGATGAACCAATTCAAGGAAAATTCTAATCATTTTATCACTAATGTCATTTTTTTAATTTGCTGATATTGGTCTCAAATAACGGCTACAAGCTACGGAAGGCTTTAAATAAGATGAGTAAGACTTATAGGATGGAAAAAAGAATTTTTTGAAGAGACCTGTTGTCATTATTATTTAGAAAATAATCATCAGCACTTTCACCTAAAAAGGCCAGGGTATAACGGTATGATATAGCTATGAACAGTTAATTTCAATGTGCATTCTAATTAGTTTAACCATGTTGTCATATTTTTATTTGTGGGAATTGGCCCAAAAAAAGTTCAAGACACTATGGGAGCCTTTTAATTACCTGTGTAGGATTTATGGGATTGGAAGCTTCACCTTCAATTACTTCAAAGACTTGTGAACTAAGAGTAAAGTAAATTTCCATCAATATTTCATACATTATATTTAGCATTTTATAAATAAAAAAAAACCATATTTTACGTTGAATTACAAATATTTTTTTTATCAAGCCTAGGAAACAATTATTCACTTAAGCATTTGCTTAACATTACACTTATTTGTATCAGAGATAACATCCAATATAATAAGTAATACAAACTAATAGAAAAAGGCCATAATGTTTTTCGCTTGTTAATATTTTTTATATTATACAACACTTTACATTATTCGATACAATATTTTCCCTACCTTCATCAAAAAATATTTTTTTCTTACATAAATATGCACAAAAAATTTATTAATAAAACCAATCCGAATTTGTATTACAATTGTTAATATTTATTCCCCCTTTATTTAAATCACTAAAAGATAATCCTGACACTACATTGGAAGGTTAGTAAAGTACACAGGTCGGGGATTAATCACCCTTAGATTATTTAGCGAGGTCCATATACGATGCATACATGATTAGAGTTATTTATCCAAAGATGAGTAACCCATCACTTGTGTATTTTACCAACCTCCTGACTTTAAAAGAGCCAAATGATATAATAACAAATGCACGGGTCCCTAATTACTGTACACCTATTAACATCCCCACTACCACTTTATTAAACCCATTAATGCTAATGGCAAAAGCAAATATGGGCTCACAATGCAATTCCATGCATTTTACGTCTTTCTTTATTTGGTGACTTGTGCAATTTTACCAAATTTGGTCATGCCTTAATTGTACAACATTATAGGCAGCAGAAGGAAGGATTCGAAGCCCGTGTTAGAAGGACCCCATAATGAAACTGTTCTTTTATAATCGACTATTTAAGGAGTTTTAATGAGCACGCTAAAAATAAAAAAAGAGTTTTAATGAAGGGATCGTTCATTTGATAGGGAGGGTGGAGTTGTGGAGTATGATGGGGAGGATAGGAAAGTGAAAATATAGAAGAATGAGGCACATTTGACGTAATAACATTATTGTCTCACTGTTATAAAAAAAATTAATTTTAAATGAATATTTAACAAAAAATTAAAGTAAAAAGTTTTTTATGTAAAGTTTGGTATAATTATTTAAACGTTTATTCTTTGTAATTATGTAAATTATATAAAAATGACAAATATAATAAAATAATAAATTTAATTCCTTCTTCAAATTTAATATCAAATAAGGAAGCTTGTAGAATGCTTTATAAAGCATTGTATAGTATTATAGAATTATAATATTAGAATTATTTATAAATAAATGATAATATTATAGAATATAAAATATAATATTTTATAGTTTGGTATACCAAATACTATATAGAATTAAAAGTTTATTATATTTTATCCTATCAAATCTTATGATATCCTTTATTATCTTATTAAGTGTGCCAAACGAACCTAAAGTCTATTAATATTTTAATATTATTTACATGATAATGTGTCAGATGTTACATTGTTATGTGATATACTACTATGATTTTACTATTTCAAATAATTTTAATCTTAAATTAATGTTTAACAAAAAAAAATCATAAATAATTTATTTGTTTATAAATTTAAAAACAAATATTATTATTTAAACATTTATTATTTGCAGTTATATATATCATATAAAAACAATAATTACAATTGAATAATATTTATGTTCCATTTTTTTTTTGCGCTACTAGTGATAAGAGATTAATTTGCCAACCAAAATATTATTCTATCGCTAATTGCCAAACCAAGGCTGGGTTCAAAACGTAATTCCATCATTTTGATTTGGATGATTTGGGGTGAGTTGTGCAATTCAGACAAGCTTGCTCAATGCCTTAAATATACAAGATCAAAGGCATGCACTACAAGGAGGATGTTTGACCCGGCCTATGTTAGAAAGAGCGTTGGTTTCAACTTAAACCTGTGTGGCGATGTTTTAAAAAATTCACTTATCCGTAATTAACACCCTGAACCCATATTAATGGCCACAAAACCGCGTTAGTTATACATAGAGAAAAATCAGCCACACACTGTACAAGACGCGGTCGACCACATTAATTGATGGGGAAAAAGCAGAGAATACACGACATACTTGATTTGATTTTTAAGTATAACTATTTTAAAGATTTCGTTAGGATTATATTTGTTTTTTTTTTTCCTTCCTACGTAACCTTTGTTATTTTTTTGGTGTCCAAGACAATATTTGTTCTTTCATATATTTAGATACTTTTATGTTTCTTGCTTTAAAATATAACAAAAAATTATAACAAAGTTAAAACATTACTGATTATTTAATTATAAATAGGGTTTAATTTTGAAACCCTAAACCAACAGTGTAAAACTCTTTTATACCATCATCTAATCAAATCTCTTCTTTTATATGATTTTTCAAGTAGTGGGAAGAAAAAATAACCATATTTGCTGATGTGTCATTACATGATAGGATGAATATGTCAAACTTGTTTATATTATCATTGTATTCCAATTAAATCCTTATAAATATAAAAAAAAACATAATTATTTGAATATTTATTATTTGTCCTCTCAAAAATAAATATTTATTATTTTTAGTTATAATGAATTTGATTATTTTAAATTTTTATTATATAAATAGAAGTTGTATTAAAGTTATTAATATATTTTTGACAAAACCTCATTTTAAGTCCTCTAAAATTTCAAGTCGGACAAATTGGTTTATGCAATAAAAAAAATCCTAAATTGATCCTTGCAAAATTGGATTATCAAACAAATTGATCCATGAAAAAACTCTTAAATTGATCTCTACAAAATTAAATAGTCAAACAAATCGATCCCTGAAAAATTGAGCAATCGAATAACTTAGTCCTTTTATTAAGTTGGGCTAGGGGATTAATTTGTACGAAATTCATTTTTACTAGAACTAATTTGAGAGCTTTTTTTTTCCCTTTTTCTAGTTATCAATATGTCCAACTACTTAATTTTATAAAAACTAATTTGGAAGTTTCTTTTTACAAGAATTAATTTGTCCAACTTGAAATTTCAAATAGATTAAAATCAGGCTTTTGTCTATATTTTTAATAATTATTTTTATTATTTTTATACATATGAAAACATGAGAGAAAAAAATAAAAGAGAAGTTTTTTACACATTAAAGTCCAAACAAACATAATCTAACATTGCTAGATTTAATTAAGTTATATAACAAGGCTTGGATAAACAAATACAATATATATGAGCATGTTACCTATGGCCAATATATATGAGCAACTTGCAGACTGGTGTGCACAACCAGTGCTCAATATACATGTTGCCTATGGACCAAGCCTACTTGTCTCTATCTCTATCTAACCTTGATGGTAATACCAAAGGAGTTAGTAATGGATACTATATATTTTCTTTTGCTAGGTTTTCTTTTTCTATATTTTCAGGTTTTCTAGGTTCATTAGTGCATATTATCTTTCCTTGGCATTGATTTTTGTTCTTCTTCTGCTACTGTTGTTTTGCTCGCTGCCTCCCTTGGCTGGCTTGAGATTTTGGTTTTATCAAAGATATATATATATATATATATATATATATATATATATATATATATATATATATATATATATAAAAGATGTATCGTATGAGAATAGCTTCTTATCTGAGAAATGAGAAAAGAATTCTCATCCTCTGGATTAATTTTAACGGTTGAGATTAAATGACAACTAAACAAATGCAACAATTTGTTGTTGAATTATTTTATACGATCAAATCATATGCCCTGGGCATTTAGTACATGAGGCTAATTAACGACTACACTAGTTGAAGGCAAGAGTGTGAGCACATTTTAAACAAAAAATATGTAGAAATTTCATTAATAAAAATCAAACATCAGTCTCAAAGGACTACAAGTAAAAAGAAATATAGAAGAGATCACCCAACTATACTATTATTAAGAGCATAACCAAATTTTAATTTATTAAAAATAGTGTAAGCTCATAACATGTGTTTACTTTTTTTTTTTTGTTTTTGCATTTTTTTGATAGAGTGAAGATAATATAGCAATGAAGTCTTTTAACAATAATATTTTATCATGAAATTCAAAGTCAAAATTATGTTTTGAAAAAATAAATAGGAAACTACTTTGAATCATCCAAGTGCTCGTCAATATTGTTCATTGACTAGTTGTTTAGTAATCCATTGACTTATTTTCGAGAGAAAAATGTCTACAGAATGGAATGGTTCAGCGAAATGGACTGGTGGACTACAACTCATTTTCATCAATATGGAATTTCCATCTAGAATTTATTACAGCATAAGTTTTTATAATTATTTACAAGAATATGGTATGTTAATAAGTAAATCTTGTCATTTGCAAGATTTGAATAATAAAATATAATTTTTTAAATCAAATATTGTCAATAGCAATATTTTAATATGGTAAAATATTATTTTTTAACCAAATCTTGTCAATGACATAATAAATAAAAATACCGTATTCATTAATCTTTCCATAACATCTTATACGAGGAATTGTTAAATTAAAATACCATATTAAAAATAAAAAACCATGGAGTACCAATAATATTTAGGTCATACTTTATTAGATGTGTGTGTGTGATCAAGTAAGAGGAGTAATTTTATATGAGAATAAAAAGAGTAAATGTGAGCTACCGGATCTTATATTAATAGTCATGATTAAAATATAAAGTTATATGATTTTTTTAAGTAATCATGTGATCTTTTAATAACTTTTAATCCTAATCATCCATGTATAGTTATATATCCCAGATTTAATCATTTCACTTTCATATAAAATCACTCCACTCACCATATATATAGAGAGATAAGGGATCTATTAACTCCAAGAGTATATCTTGGTATACTTACTCTATTGAATAACTTTCATAGACCCAATGCAATTGGAATGATTTACAGAATCATAATTATTGACATTAAATGAGATCCTAATCAATCATCTGAATTTATTAATAAACATCAACATAATATCTAATTTATAACACTTCCCCTTAAATGTCCGTGGGATATAAAACATGTCACATTAAAAACCTTACTAAAAAAAAAATCACGTAGAAAAAAATAATCTTAATGAAGAAAAAAAGTGCATATGTCTTATAATACGTATGTTTAGCTATTTCGTTAAAACCATTTTGGGACAAAATCAAAATTTTCTTTTGAGAAAATAAATAAGAAACTACTTTGAACCATTCGAGTGCATCAATATTGTTCATTGACGAGTTGTTTAATATTCCATTGACTTATTTTCGAGAGGAAAGCACATCTATGGAATAGAATGGTTCGGCGAAATGGACTCGTGGACTACCTGTGCAAGGAGTGGTCCACCGCATTAATCGATATGGAAAAAGCAGATAATACATGACATACTTGATTTGACTTTTAAGTATAATTATTTTAAAGATTTCGTTAAGGGGAGCAACTGTTATCACTCCAGTCAGTCAGTATTTTTTCAATTTCTCTAAAATATCTTTTTTTTTTTTTGTCAATTAACATACTAATCTATTATTAAATACTTATTATAATTTTTAAATTTATTTGAATTGATCAAAATAATTTATTTTTATCATTAAGTTCATCAAATAAAACTAATGTAACAATATAATTATGGGTGTAAATATCGAGTTGTCTTGACAATATAATAATGAAATATTTAAAATAGGGAGCTAACGTTAATAAAAGTAAATAATAGTATATTATAAAATATGACACATAAATCCATTATTTTGTTTAAAGGGATCAATATTTAAAATAGGACACACATATTTAATATTTATACGACACATATGTAAAATACGACACAATTATAATATTTAACACAATTTTATTACATTGAAATATCAAATTAAATTCTGTAATCTATTCTAAATATGATAATTATCTAAGTAGTATATATAACAACAACTAAAAAAAATAAAGAAAATTAACATATGATAATGCATGAAGTATATATCTAGTATATCATTGAAATAAATATTCTTAATATTATTCGTAAATGCTTTAACATGTTCTATTATTCTACTTTTATGCCAATTCTTTTTCAATTTTCATGAAAAAATTAATCCTTCACTTATTATTATTATTATTATTATTATTATTTGCATCAAATATGCTAAATATATTTTTTCTCATAAAAGGGAGAAGTTTTCATTTGAGTCAATAAAATATTTTCTCAATAAATTATTAAAAAAATGGCCAAGAAATGGTAAGGAAAAGAGCATTTTGGAGAAAGTGAAGAAATAATAATTAAGTGGGAGTGACAACAATAATTTGGGAGCGACAATAGTCGTTTCCTAATATCAATCACGAAGAATCAGCTTAACAATCAAATTATGTTCATTATAAAACTAGACACGAATTGATGCATCAATTACTACTAATATGGCAAAAAAAATAAAAATAACATAAGATGATTTCATTATTATAACAATATATATTGCAATGCAAGAATCAATTGTTTTCCTTTTTTTTCCTTTTATGACGGTATATATTTTAATCAATTGCAATAATATCATATATAATTAGCACATATATTGGAGCATAAAAAGAATTTTAAATCATGCTTATTATAACTATCGGACTATAAAAACAAATAATCTTCATTATTATAATAATCAAATTATGACATAATTATGACAATCAAAGATATATGTTCTTGAGAACTAATAACAAAAATAAAAATTACTTTTACTCAATTATGAGAATATGTAATTGAAAGTTCTTAAATGGAGTAAAAAGATTAAAAAAAATCTTGAAAACTAAACATTCCTGTCATTAATCAAATGACCAATATTCCCATCAGGCTCCTTAAAAAAATCAGAAACATCAAGATAGCATGTATTCACCATCACATAGACATCTAAATTATCTTTATAATCAAAATTTACTGCTGCATTTTTTTTCCTTTGATTGATACTTGATAAAAATTTACCAAGTGCCTAGGTGTACAATAAGTAGGTGTCCTAATGACCTTTACCACCACAACGATAACATTTATTTTATAAATTCTTACTCAGGTCATTATTCCTCCCATCCTTGTTGTCCTACTTTTGGTGGGACCTATTCTTGGAAGAAGAGGAAGGAGCACAGTGAAAGCGGCCTTTCTTTTGACCATTTTTTTTTTTATGGAAACTGCGATCTTTACCACTTTTGGGGGGTTATAATTCATCGTATTTGGTTCGAGGAATGGAGTAGAGCCAATACGGTGAGCTTTATGATTTTTCATGAGCAATTCATTGTTTTGTTCAATTACAAGAAAGGCATGAAATTAATTCAAAATATTTACCCTTTTTCTCGATACTGTTACTGTAGGAGCATATTCAAGGCATGAAAAGTCGAGAATGTTCTTTTCTAACATATTATTATTAGGAATATTTTCCCTGCACAATTTCAATTGTGATGAAATTCTAAACATTATGGAATTATACACACTTATATACTTAAAGTCTTGTAACGGCAAATGCAACCATTCATGCCTGGATTATGGAAGTATCACCGTTTTCTAGTGATCATACCTTTCCTTCAGGCTCTTCCAAAGATTTGTAGGATCTTTTAGAGTATGATATTCTTTTTTTAAACTTTCATGGAGGTGATGACGAAGGAAAATCATAGCCTTTGATCGATCATTCAGGGATGAAGCATTTTCTTGATTGATGGTGTCTTCAAGACTCATTGAATCCATGTGAATTTTGGCATCTAGGATGTAAGATGGTTAATTTTTCTCGGAAATATCAAGGGCAACAAATTCAAGGTTTGTAAGGTTCGACATACCTTAAGCCTTATTCTTTGGAGAGATAGAGTCTCGTGATGATAACATGTTGTGAAATAAAAAAAAAACAAAGAGAAGAAATGAGTGGAGAAGATCCGATTCTCTATTGCTTTCGGTGTATATAACAATTTGACTCTAGTTCTTTATTTATAGACCTAATACAATTGGAATGATTTACAAAATCATACTAATTGATACTAAATGAGATCCTAATCAATCACCTGAATTTGTTGATAGACATCCACATAATATTTGATTTATAACAGAAGTAGGCACTAAATATTACAAATATTTAACATTAATTTTTTAATATAATTATTTATATTTATATATTGAAAATTATTGGGGGCTAATTTAAAAGTTTTTTCTAATAATAATACTCTATATGGATCTCTCGTCTGATAATCCATTGAGTTACCCTTTAGAGGAAAGCGCATACGGAATGGAATGGTTGGTGGATTGGACCGGCTGGCTACCAATAATATCTAGGTCCAGTTTATTGAAACAAAAACACTAGGTCCTAGTTTTCCACCCATGGGACAAAATTCTCCTATAAAATTGAAATACTGTTGGTGATAGCAGCAAAATAGCAATGAGTACCTGGACCTTTCTTTGCACCAATTCCCTGCCGCTAATTCTTATTCTCCCCTTCTTCTCATCTCTACCTTCCATTGCTATTTTGGACTGCAACAATACAAAGAACCATCTTTCCCTTCTATCCACTGACGACTTGTCTTCATGGACTTCGCCATATGAGGATTTTGCTTTTGGCTTTCAACACGCTCGATTCAACGATGAAAGCTTTGCGCCCCTGCTTGCCATTCGGTTTAACAAATTGCCCAATCGAACCGTAGTTTGGCACGCAAACATAGACCGTCCAGTTCCTGTGGGGTCCACCGCCAAGCTAACTAGCGATGGGATTGTTATATATGACCCCGAAGGCAACATGATGTGGCAACGTCCAACTCCAAACCAAGACAATCTCATAGTATCCTTTGCTTCTATGAGAGATGACGGAAATTTTGTGCTTCAGCATAAGAACGGTGGTCTCGTTTGGGAGAGTTTTGGGGAGCCAACTGACACGCTTCTCCCTGGTCAGAAGAGAAGTTCTCTAAGTCGAGGCCAGTGACTCTCCAAGCCCGTCAATCGGACACAAGTTTCTCCAATGGGAATTTTGATCTCAGCTGGCAGCGTGATGGCAATTTGCTTCTTTACTATTCATCAAAATCTGGAAGCCAACAGCGTGCAGAGTACTGGGAAAGCGGAAACGATGGTAGCGGGTCACGAATGGTCTTCGACGAGTTTGGACGCATTTATATTGCAGATGAGGCGGCCACAGTGATTTACAACGTCACAAATGGTATCCCTGGTTTGAAAGTGTTAAGCATAATTAGAGTTTGTTAATTAGTTAGATGCTTAGCTGTCATTGTAACTAACTTTCCCGCGCAGAAACATTATGCTTCTGTCACCTATATAAACTTGTACTTCACTCTCACATGACATAACAATCAATATACAAATTCAGTTACATATTTCTCATTCTCTCTTTTCTCTGTATCTGAGAATTGCTTCTGCATGAATCCATGGATTTTATCATGGTATCCAGAGCTTAACTGCTGCAAAGCCTTGATCCATAGGCCAAAACCTGACTGCTTCCGCCATGAACAACATCAATGATCAAGCTCATTCTTCTGAATCAAGTGAAGATGAAACAAGTGATGCTAGATCTCCGAAGCCCCCACTTTCTGCAAATTTCTCTACAATTTCTCAGGTCAATTTTTCTCACCCTCTCACCATAAAACTAGATGAAAAGAACTTCATTCTGTGGAAACGCCAAGTTTTGGCCAACATCAAAGGTCATAATCTTCAACATTACATAAATCTGAAAGGAAAACAACCTCCAAGGTTTGCTTCCTCTGCTGATCGACGTGAAGGAAAAATTTCTGATGCTTTCATACTATGGGAACAACAAGATCAGCTTCTCTTATCATGGATGCTTGCTTCAATGACAGACTCAATCCTCACCTTAGTGGTTGATTGCGATCATTCATGGCAGCTATGGCACAAATTGGAGGAATATTTTGCAACGCACACTCGTGCAAGAGTTCAGCAACTCAGATCTGAATTAAGATCGATCACAAAAGGTTCTACACCTATCTCTGAATATCTCCTCAGAATTAAGGCTCTAGTCAATGCACTGCTCTCAATTGGTTCCACCTTAACTGAAGAAGAACATGTTCATATTATTCTTGGTGGCTTACCTGCTGAATATCAAGCTTTTGTCACTTCGATTTCAACTCGTGCTGAGCCATGTACTATAACGCAACTTGAGTCTTATCTCCTGGTTCATGAAGCGCAACTAGAAAAACTGAATTCAGTCACAAATACTTCCCTGATGCAAGCACATTTTGCTAATGCTGAATCTCAAACATCATCACAACAGAATTTTAACCACTTCAGAGGTAACTTTCGAGGTGGCTTTCGTGGAAACTCTCGTGGCCGTGGAGGTCGACCTGGTGGTAGGCATCGTGGTCGAGGTGGACGTTTCAATGGAGGCCGATCTTCCCTCATTTGTCAACTTTGCAACAAGCCGGGCCATGCCTCCTTCAACTGCTGGCACAGATTCGATCAAAATTATCAACCAACACCATCACCTCCTCCTCCTTATGCCAATTTATCCATCACCTCTGTCCCTTTCCAAACATATAACTCATCCCAACCAGTTACAAACTCACATTTTCCAGCAAACCTCACTCCATCCTTTCCTAACCACACACCATCACAACTCAATCCATCTGCCTTAGTAGCTACACCGGAGTCTCTAGTTGATGCAGCATGGTATCCTGACTCTGGCGCAAGTCACCATGTGACACCCACCTACAACAATCTCATGCATGCTTCACAGTACCAAGGCACTGAACAACTCCGTGTTGGTAGTGGCCAAGGTTTGAAAATAGCTCACATAGGTCATTCTCAAGTTACATCATCTCATGCATCAAAACACCCACTGACACTGCATAATTTACTGCATGTTCCTCATATCACCAAGAATTTAGTTAGTGTCCAAAAGTTTGCAAAAGATAATAAGGTTTATTTTGAGTTCCACCCTTATCATTGCTATGTTAAATCTCAGGACACGAATGAAGTTCTACTTGAAGGAACTGCAAATAATCAAGGACTATATCGGTTTGTTTCATTTCCCTTACAGCACCAGTCCTCATCGACAAAGTTTCAGCATTCTGAGCACACTTATAATAGCTCTATAACCTATAATGATACAACAGCATCTAATAATACTCTTTCTCGATGGCATAATAGGCTAGGACATGCATCCTTTTCAGTTGTATCATCCATCTTAAAACATTGTAATATACCATCTATTAATAAAGATGCTGCAGTTACAGGTTTATGTGAATCATGCTGTCTTGGGAAAAGCCATCACTTACCATCCACACCATCCACTTCAACATATCACACACCACTTGAATTAGTTTTCACTGATTTGTGGGGACCAGCCCCTGTAAGTAGCTCACAGAATTTTAAATACTACATAGCATTCATTGATGCATTCTCAAAATTCACTTGGGTTTATTTCCTCAAAACCAAAGATCAAGCATTCTCAGCCTTTTTACAATTTAAAGCTTCTGCTGAACTTCAATTAGGACACTCCATCAAGTCAATTCAATCAGATTGGGGAGGAGAATACAGATCATTCACAACTTACCTCACCACTCATGGCATCACACATAGAGTTATTTGTCCACACACTCACCATCAAAATGGCACAATAGAAAGAAAACATAGGCACCTAACTGAAACAGGACTCACACTCTTAGCTCATGCATCATTGCCATTACATTTCTGGGATGAAGCAATTGCCACTGCAACCTATACCATTAACAGAATACCTCCAGCTGACCTCAAACACCCCTCACCTTATGAAGTCTTATTCAAAACAAAGCCTGACTACAAATTTTTTTGGGTTTTTGGGTGCACTTGTTACCCACTCCTCAGACCCTACAACAAACATAAATTTGATTTTCATTCCTCCCCTTGCACCTTTCTTGGATACAGTGCTCATCACAAAGGCTATAAGTGTTTAACTACTACTGGCAAAATTTACATCTCTAAAGATGTATTATTTGATGAAACAAAATTTCCTTTCAAACACATTCAGCCTACCATGTTCCCTTCCTCTACTAATATACCTGCCTCAGTCCCTCTTGCCATTGTCCAACCTGTTCCCGTACCTTCTCACACAGCCCCCCCAACTATTTCTGATTCATCACCCTCATCCACTTCCTCAACCACTCCCTTTCAGTCCAATTTCCCAACCATTCCTAATTCCACACCACCACTAAACAACCCTCCTATTCTTCCTACCATTCAAAGACAACATCCCATGCAAACCAGAGCAAAATCTGGAATTTTCAAGCCTAAATACCCTCCTTCCATTTTTCTAACCACCACTGAACCAGCCACCACAGCTGAAGCAATGGCCTCACCTCAGTGGCTTGCTGCTATGAAAGATGAGTATGAAGCACTCCAAAGAAACCAAACCTGGTCATTAGTGCCTTTACCTCCTGGAAGACACCCCATTGGCTGTAAATGGGTTTTTAAAGTTAAGCATAATCCAGATGGAACAATACACAAGCACAAGGCTAGACTAGTAGCCAAGGGATTTCATCAGCAAATTGGGTTTGATTACTCATAAACCTTTTCTCCTGTAGTCAAGCCAGCTACAATCAGAGTTATACTCACTTTAGCCCTCTCTCAAAACTGAAGCATTAGACAACTTGATGTCAACAATGCGTTCCTAAATGGGATTCTTCAAGAGGAAGTGTACATGTGCCAACCTGAAGGATTCACTAAAGGTAATGCCAATCTAGTTTGCAAGTTACATAAAGCTCTATATGGGCTAAAGCAGGCTCCCAGAGCCTGGTTTGAGAGACTAGGAACCACCTTACATCAACTCGGGTTCAACAGTAGCAAGTGTGATCCATCACTGTTTATCAACTCTCACAAAGGACACAACACATATATCCTAGTGTATGTTGATGATATCATAATCACTGGCTCTTCCTTTCAGACTGTTACTGATTTAATTACCAAGTTGAATGCTCAATTTGCTCTTAAAGATTTAGGACATTTGCACTATTTTCTGGGCATAGAAGTTCATACTCTTGCAGATGGTTCACTCCACTTATCTCAACAAAAATATATCCGAGATCTTCTAGTGAAGAGCAAGATGGATAAGGCCAGAAGTATTGGAACTCCTATGGTTTCCACCTCAAAACTCTCGAAAATTGGATCAGACATCATGTCAAATCCATCTTTCTACAGGTCCACAGTAGGGGCCTTACAGTATGCAACAATTACAAGACCTGAGATCGCATATTCTGTTAACAAAGCCTGCCAGTTCATGTCACAACCGTTAGACACCCACTGGAAGGCAGTGAAAAGAATATTGCGTTACCTAGCTGGAAGCCCGCAAGTAGGAATCCATCTCCTTCGGCCCACTCAGTCTCTTGGGTTAAGGGGTTTCTGTGATGCTGACTGGGGCACTGATATTGATGATAGGAAGTCCACTTCGGGATCTTGTGTATTCTTGGGTCCAAATTTGGTCTCGTGGTGGTCCAAGAAACAACCTATAGTAGCAAGGTCCAGTACCGAAGCAGAATACAGGAGCTTGGCTGATACAACTGCTGAAATAACTTGGCTACAATCACTGCTCCATGAGCTGCATATACCAACAATACGACCTGTAATTTACTGTGATAATCTAAGCACTGTGATGCTTGCTCATAATCCGGTATTGCACTCTCGAACAAAGCATATGGAGTTAAGTTTGTTTTTTGTTAGAGACAAGGTTATTCAAGGACAGCTCTTGGTGAGTCACATCCCTTCTTCCGAACAACCAGCAGACTTACTGACCAAAGCCATTTCAAGCAGCAGGTTTGGATACTTACGAAACTTGCTAGGCGTCAAAGATCTTCAGAAGTTGGAAGCTAAACCCAGCTCAAATTGAGGGGGAATGTTAAGCATAATTAGAGTTTGTTAATTAGTTAGATGCTTAGCTGTCATTGTAACTAACTTTCTCGCGCAGAAACATTGTGCTTCTGTCACCTATATAAACTTGTACTTCACTCTCACATGTGACAACAATCAATATACAAATTCAGTTACATATTTCTCATTCTCTCTTTTTCTCTGTATCTGAGAATTGCTTCTGCATGAATCCATGGATTTTATCAAAAAGGGTACTACTACATGGCTAGAATTGACTCCGATGGAGTCTTCAGGCTATACAATCACTGGAACACAGTTAATAGTGTTGTTGACGACAGCTGCCCTTCAGGGTGGAATGATTTGCAAAGAATTCCCGATGATATCTGTGTTGCATTCATAACGGCAACGGGAAATGTTGTGTGCGGTTTCAATAGTTTCTGCGTTTCCTTCAATGGGAAGCCTGAATGCTTGTGCCCAGATCACTATTCTCCTTTTGTGCAGGCCAATGATGAAAACAATCTGACGGCATGTAGGCCAGATTTTCCACTTCCGAGTTGCCAGATTGATGGGTGGGAAGAGGATCCAGGTCAAGTAGATTTCATGGAGCATCCTAATTTGGACTGGCCTTTATCTGATTACGAACATCTGACGGGTGATTTTGGTAAGGATGAGTGTAAACAAAAATGTCGTGAGGATTGCTTCTGTGCTGCAGCTATATATCAGAACAACAGCGGCTTGAAAAATAATTGTTGGAAGAAGCGGTACCCTTTGAGCAATGGAAGGAAAAGCCGAACCGTTGATAGAATAGCTTTCGTCAAGTTTCGCAAACTTGACTCCCGCAACAAAAAACGCTCCTATCTAACGCTTGTCTTGTCATTTCTTCTTGGGGGCTCAGTCTTCCTCAATATTATCTCATTACTTGGATTTGTTGGGGTTTTCATTTTCTTACAAAAAAGAAAGCTGTTAGGCCAGCAACCAGTCACGAGCTTAACATCAGCAACAGTTAGAAGCTACACATACAAAGAGCTTGAAAAGGCAACCAGAGGCTTCAAACAAACTTTGGGTCGTGGCGGTTATGGAACAGTATATAAAGGGGTCTTAGCATCTGATACAGGAAGGAGATAATGAGTTCAAGACAGAAGTGGATGTAATTGGACAAACACACCACAGGAATTTGGTTCGTTTAATTGGTTACTGCGAAGAAGGGGAGCATCGTCTCCTAGTCTATGAGTACATGAGTAATGGTTCATTGGCAAGCTTTCTTTTTGGGATTTCTAGGCCTCATTGGAACCAGAGAGTACAAATTGCCCTAGGAATTGCTAGAGGTCTCACATATTTGCATGAAGAGCGCAGCACCCAAATCATTCACTGTGACATAAAGCCTCATAATATACTCCTGGACAAGGTATTCACGCCTAGGATTTCTGATTTTGGGTTAGCAAAGCTATTGTTGGCGGAGCAAACTCGAGCTGCTAGGACAGGTTTGAGAGGGACAGTTGGTTACTTCGCTCCTGAATGGTTCTCGAAAGCTTCAATCACAACCAAAGTAGATGTCTACAGCTTTGGAGTGGTGCTATTAGAGCTCATATGCTGCAAATCAAGTGTTGCCTTTGCAATGTCAAATAATGAAGAACAAGTGCTCATTGATTGGGCATATGATTGTTATAGAGCTGGAAAATTATCTAAATTGGTAGAAAATGACGAGGAAGCAAGGAATGACATTAGGAGGGTAGAAAAGCTGGTGATGGTAGCAATTTGGTGCGTTCAGGAGGATCCTTCACTGAGACCCTCCATGAAGAAGGTTACCCAGATGCTTGAGGATGTTACTGCCGTCTCTTTGCCACCTCGCCCATCTTTGTTCAGTTCATCATCTGAAGCTTCACTTGCTTTTTTGAATTGTAGCCAGTATGTACCTACATCTACGTCTTTCATTTAATTGCTTGCAGTATATGGACTCCCAGTGTAATGATTTCTAGATCTCTGGACGTCTTTTCTAAGGTTATATATGTTATATTTTTCTGATGATCTTGATATGCTCTTCGTAGTTGCTTTCTTCGCTGTATCATTGCCACAAGTCAAAAATCGTCACCGACATGTAAGTATATTATCTTTTATAAAAGTCTTTTGGAATTAAATTTATATAATCATGCATAATAAATTATTAAGTTAACGCTTATAATAGATAATAAAAACAACTGAATAATGAAATAAATAAATTTCTTAGAATTTTTTAAAAACTGTATTTATAAAATATATAAAACATTTAATTCTTCCAAATAATTTCAAAATCTATGAATCAAATAAACAATCTTAACCATGTTTCTGAAAAAATTCGTAAATAATACCATAACAAGATAATTGTATATGCTAAATAGTGCCGGAAGACCCTATTTGCTTGTTACTGGAGCAATTTTAAACTAACATAAATTATAACATAACTTGTTTTACTGCAAAATGAAACTCACCAAAAGTCTGTAACCAATCATGGGGGAATTGAGATTTGCCAATAGCTGAATCTGAAAAGGGAAAGAGGTGGGGGTTAATCGTCAAACTCAATAAATAGAATCATTATCCACAAGGTCTATATTCTCTAGTTTCTATGTATTTTTGGGAACTCCCTGCAAAGCCCATATTCTTTGGTTCTTTGGATGAGTCATGGGGACATCTTTGCAGGGTCCATGATCTTTGTATAATTTGTGGGAACAACCTCATAGGGTCCACATTCTTTGATATCTCTGAATCCACAAAAAGGGAGACTGCCCACATACACAGTTTGGCATACTAAAAGTCATTAACTCATAGCTCTATTTCTCATTAATGCTTTTCTTATAAAAAATTTCTGTTTTCAACATACAACTTTTGTAACTCTAAATTTGATCTTAAAACTATTCCATAAATTAATTGCAACTTGTAAAGATTCATAAAATCATTCTAGATTCATGAAACTTGCTCATACATATAAAAATGTATTGTATGAAATTTACATCATCATTTTGTTTATGAAAATAAATTAAATATATCCCAATTTTGATTCCATAATTTCTAAACAATCATATTATGACAAAGGTACAAATTTTTATGTCAATCAATCATAAAAACATGTTCCATAATTTGTATTTTCTCAAATAGGCATGAACTCACCTGCATACAACAAATATAATCCCATGTGATTTTTCAATATATATATATATCATGATAATAAACTAAACTAGCATCTATACTGAGGTTTTTTATGCTCATAATATCATATGCATAATTTATTATATTTTCTAAAGTAGTTGTAATGAGCAAAATATGGCTACAAGCAACAATCCCACTCACCGCAAGTTGCTAGGAGCCTAGGAGCACACTGTCATTGCCTATGGGATCATGAGGAACTAGAATAGTGTCCCAATGAAGACATCTAACATTAACTGGCATAGAGAAAATGAAATCTCAAATCCTTATGTTGAGAGCTAGAGCTCCCTAATCCTTAATAATGATGGGTTCCTCACTAACAAGGATGAGAAAGAGGAAGAACAAACGTGATATCTCTCGTGTTAGCTTGAGTTTTATTAGTGTATAACTTTATATATAATAGTACATGTTAAATATAAATAACTAGTCGTTGGACCCGTGTGATGCACGGGGAGATAATAAAAAAGAGTTTGTTGATCCTAATTGAAATTGAACATATAAATTTATCTTAAAAGTAAGTTTATATTTAAATAATTAAATAAGTGGACAAAATATAAATGTATCATTCTATTTTATATCTTATTCTGAATATCATATTTATAAGGTTAAAAAAATCTCGATAGATGACCTATAACTAATAATAAAGAACCTATTTTATGAAAATTTTACACATTTTGAAAGTGCTGAATAAAGAAAGAGAATAAATGAATAATTTTACTATATCATGAGCCATTTATACGGAGGACAATGAATATCAATGAGAAAGGAGACATATCCCACACCTCCGTCACTGTTTAGAATTTTGCTTTTCTTCCTCATCCACATCTCCTTTATAGATCCCCTATTTCCCATTTCTCGTAGGAATTTTATATCCCTATGATATTTAGGGGTTTATTAACAAACTTCAAAAAGAGAAAAATTTTAAAAATATTTTATAATTTGAAAAATAAATATCCATAATAACAAATACTATTAATGAAACATAATCTAAATTAAAATTAAAATGCATACATAATGCAAATACAATAAAAATAATTAAAAAATGAAGGTGTGCTATCTCCATCGCTATCCCGTTTAACAAACGGGAACTTAGCACTATCGATTGTCCCTATGAAGAAAAAATATGTCTCAACTCCCATTTTCATTGTGGGTAATTCCTGTATGTACCCACTTTCAATTTTTTTATTATCCCTAGTTATTTATATCTTTTTAGTAATTAAAATATTTAATTTATAAAAATATAAAAATATATTTTCTAATTAAAAAAATAATGAATAAATATAATTTATACGATTTCAATTACACATCTTTTCCTTGTATATCCTTTTGATAAATTAAAATATCAATTTTAAAATATATGTTATAATTAATGTGTAATATTAGTAAAAACAATATATAATTCTAATTTATATAATCTCAATTATTAGAGTAGTATATCAATTATAATATTATTTTGAATAAAAAAGTAATATAATTTTTTAATTTTTTAAATTAATAAGTATTTAGTATCATTATCAAAGAAGTGTAAATTGTGAAAAATATTTTCTTTATAATTTTTTTATATTACCTTCATAATGTGAGGTTATTAATGGTTCTTAATTTAATTGTAAGTCGTAATTATATTGACATGAGTTCTTTCTTAGTGCAAATTGTAATTTTTAATAATTGTAATATTCAATTATTTAATGATTGTAATATTTGATTTTATTTCATATAAAAATAATTAATAAGTAAATTGTAAATTAAGTTTAAAAAAAACTTTATATATAAAGATTAAGAAAGATGGGACCTAAATAACTATATGAATGACACGTGAAGTCTAAATTATCATATGAATGACATCTATAATAGTTTCCATAAAATAAGTCTGAAATATTAGTATAATAGATTTATAATCTATAATTATAACAACAACAACAACAACAACAATAATAATAATAATAATAATAATCATAATAATAATATAATTTTCATATAATATATAATATTGTGTATTTTTTCAATTGACATATATTATTCTATAAATGAATGTCTGGCTCCAAAAACAGAGTAAAATACTGGGTTTGTTATTTTTACAGATATGCAAGTCATAGAGGACACCTTGTATTTTTAAATGTTACTATTTATTTTTTTTAATTTTAGAAATGATAAATACTTGCTTTCATTTCAATTTGAAATAGATCGATAGAAAAAAAAATGCTCCTCTATAAAATTCTGAGACAAATCCATCTCTTTTCTATGATCAGCCTAATGAAATCCTTCATTAAATATAAGGCAAATTAGAATAGATAATCACGAATTGGTTTACTACCTTTTAATTTAGCCAAATGAATCTGTTTGTCAGTTTGTTAGACTTGTTAATTATTAATAGTAGTGTAATCCAAATGCAATTAACAAATTTTTACTTTACACCTAAATCAATGATTATATATTTATATATATAGGGATTCAATGAACAATAATAGTGGTCATGTCTTGCTTTATCCAATGTTACGATTACATAACAAATCAAGGAATCTCATTGATATAACAAAATCAAATCTAATAACAATGGATAAAAAATAAAACAGAAAGATTTACCCCTAAAAGATCTTACACACCATAATCGCACTTTAAATAAGAGATCTTTTTGTTGATCTGATCAAGGCATTCCCCCTCCTTTTTTTTTCATATCACACTGTTGTAACGAAGATTTTTTTGTTGATCTGATTAAGACATTCTCCTTTTTTATTTTTTTTCATATCACACAATTTTTTGTTGCAATGACCCCATTAATATTTATCTAATCTATTTTTCAATGATTTTTAATTCTATATTTATTTTTCATTCTTAATTTTAACTGTAAATCATAATTTTAATGATTTGTAATCCCATGAATATATCTTAATGATTCTAATTTTATTGATTCACGTAATCTTTAATAATAGTATATTTGATTTTATAAATAATTAATAATTTAATTGTAAATTAAGTAAAAAAAAATCTATAGACATAAATGTTGAGAAAAATGAGCCCTAAATCACTATATGAATGACACGTGTATCCTAAAACTCTGTATGAAAGACACTTATAATACTTTCCATAAAATGACTCTCAAATATTATAATAATAGATATCTAATATTTTTAAGAGTGATCATCTTATTTGATCATAACATTTTCAATTTAACATCAATTTATTCATAATAAATTTTTTTACATTAATTTAGTCCTAACATTTTTCATTTTGACATTAACCTAGTCATTTTGTTGGATTTGAACTTTTAAAGAATGACTAAATTGATGTCAAATAAAAAATATTAGGACTAGATTAAATTGATGTTGAAACTAAACGTTTTAGAACAAAAATGATGGAAAAAATTTATTAGGACTAAATTATTGTCAAATTGAAAATGTAAGGACAAAAAACATTGTTTACTCTATTTTTAAATAAATATTATTTTATTACTTTGACACATAGAAATTCTTTTCCAAACCATAATGTTTATGATTTTGGTTGAATGTTAATCATTTTGAAAACTCGTCACTATTATTCAATAATCGATAGTCAAACAAATATCGATTTATCAAAATCCAAATCTTTATGAGGAAATTGATATGTAAATATAGATACACACAAATAAATATATTTAATTTTGATTCACCATCATTGTGATTTTTCTAACATATTCAATTAATCATATTTAATTTTATTTTTGAAAGATTTTGACCTTTTTTTTTATAACTACTCAAAAAGTTATAAGATATAATCAATTACCTATAAGAAATACTTTACATTTACATATATATTCTTAAATCATAATTGATATTTACACTATAGATATAAATGATAGATATCTAAACAAATCCTAATATAATCTTAAAAATCATATTAAAATTAATTTATAAAGAGCATATGTAATAAAAGAGAAAAATAGTATACTTTATCTTTTCTAATTCCAACAATATTTACAATACTGGTATAAATATTATAATCAATGACAATTATTTATAATGGTAAATCTAATATATTTTGATGAGATGCTATTTTTATAATTTAAAAATAAACATAATATCACATTAAAAACCAAGTATTAGATTACAAAAAGATTAACTATTAAATTCAAATAAAAACTTAATATCATCGTAGATAAAAGATTCATTTGCAAAATTATTATAAATTTATAATTTATTTTCTTTCTTTTTTTTTATTTGCACATGGTTTTATAATTCATATGAGATTTTCTATCAGATGTACATATAGAATGAGCATGAATGTTTTATTTTTTATTCTTATTTGTATATTTCCACTTGGCATAGTATGAGTGGCCAAGATTACTTGGTCAAAAAGTTACTTTTGCAGTGTTAAAAATCACACATAAAAACTTTTTCAAATGGGTAAAATATCTCTATAAGAAATTTAAGATATCTTTACCCGAGTCCCGAGCCGAATACTCTACCCTAACCTTTGGGTCTAAGTTTCCTTGGCCTTGGAACCTTCAATCCCAATCCTAGAGTCACTATTCTTCTTTGGCCTCGGGAACTTTTTTTTTTATAAATTCTTCGTTTCGTCATTTCTATTACTGTTAAATTCTTAGAATTGCCAACTTTTAATTATTGAATTTTTAATCTAATTTTCTGTAAAAATTGAGTTGTTACAAAACATTTTTTCTTTTTTTTAAATTCCAAAAAGAAAATTTAGTCTAAATGGGACAAAAGACAAAAAATGAAACACAACTTAATGAAACTTTGACATTAAAAATGAGGTGGTTTCTCATATGCCTCCATTGGTTAATGGTTATCGTGCCTATAGCATTATATCATTTAATTAGTGATATAGGAATAGAAATACATAAACACTGAAAACACAAACATGTTTGGTGGTTAAGACACGAATAGGGAATAGAAAAATTTTTTGTTCTTGAGACATGAAAACACAAAATTTGTGTACCTCCAAAAAGTGAGAATATGATACAGAAATAGAAATTTAATATTATTTTTTCAATAATACCCCTATACATATTTGTTATTTCCCAATATGTCCTCACAAAAAGTGATGGTGCAGGGTCGTCCGGTGACAGTCAACACCAGTTAACGATTAGTAAATGACAATCAACTCTCAGTCAATGCTACCGCCAATGGTCAACCGCTGGTCGGCAGCTGCCAATGGTAGTCTGGTGACTAGCCGGTGATACCATAGGCACCATGGCCATTGACCAATGGAGGCACTATAATGTTACCCAAAAAATGATTCGCCGTAGTCCTTTAATTTTTTGAAATAAAAAACTTTGACCAAATATAGAATGCAAACTTGAACACAAACTAAATTGCAAAAGATAAATAAATAAACTATCCTAAATAATGGAAGCATGAAACCTACTTTATCTAATTAAATGGCTGAGTTTTACTTTCAAAACACAATGCAACAGCAACGTGCACATTTGAGAAGGTGTCGAGCGGCCATTGTTGTCATCGGACCTGTAAACTTCACAGTGGCTTCGCGGTGGAGCTCCTTGGCTGCGGGACAATGAAAATGATGGAGGGTTGGTTCTTGTGTGTCGTCGACGTCGATCACAGCTTCGAGGCATGGATAGAGACCGGTGGCGATGAGAAGGTGACCACCACAATGAGTAGCGACTACATCGACATCGAAGTCAGGCACGTGATTGCTATGGGTGGTTCGTGGAGGTCGATGAGCTAAGATGGATAACGTGTTTGGGGATTTGATGATGGCTTCTGCTTGAGTTGACCAAAGGTGATGGTGATGGTGACTATGGTGAAGGGAATGGACTGTTGGCTTGTGTTATCGTTTATGGTCTAGATGAAGGACGGTGAAGAAAAGGAGAAGGCTGGAATAATCATTTCAGGGTGCCAGGGTTGTAGCATAAGGGTAGCTATGCTATGAATGCTGGCTGGGGGTGAAAGCAATAACTAGCTTGAGGTTGATGGTGGAGGTGCAAGTCTGATGGAGTGGAGGTGTGTTGCTCTTTCTATGTGCTCTTCTAATGATGAAGATGTGCCACCTCCAATTTATAACATTAGTGTGTAGAATAATTTAAAATAAAAAACTAATCAGGATTTGATAATTGAAATTCGAAAGTAAAAAAATTGATTGAAATTAAAAAAGATTTGATGGAGATTCTAATTCATTGATTAAATAAGATTCTGATTGAACTAAAAGTGATTTGATTGATGCTAATTAAAAAAAATCAATTTTAAAAGGAAAAGATTTTTTTTGTAATTTTTTCATTTTTCTTTATTTTTCTTATATAAAAAAATATGATATTTACAATATAATATATAATATCTTATATAGTACTATGTCAAAACATTGTATAATATTAAAAGTTTATCAAAATTTATAATACGAGAACTTATCCTATTAAATATTACTACCAGTCTTTATCCTATCAGGTATGCCAAATGGATACATGTATATGAATTAAATCCAATCATCAATGGAATGGTTCGCTGCAATGATTTGTGGATTGCGAATCCTCCACAGAAAAGCCAACAAGGCATTAGTTATTATGATAAAAAAAATTGTGTAAATTATTTTTTATATCGGTATTGAGTGAATCATCATCACTAATATGGCTTTGGGCATAAATTACAGTCATGTGGGATTAAAATCACGCTGAAGGTATAACACCAAAAAATTATTTAAAAATTAATTTGAATTTTATTAATCATAATTTCAAAAAATCTGGCAACCGCAGCAATGATGAGGACGACCCAATGAACGAGTTAAGAAAAATATTTTCTGGGTCGGACGTGAATCGGGTGACCTTGTGGGCTCCACGGGTTTGTTGGGACAATAGAAACCATAGATCCGGGACCAGGAGATGCCCGAGACTAAGAAAATAGAGGGTTAAGGTTAGAAATAGTTAGAAATGTAGATGTTATACCCAGAATAATTTTTAGGTAATATTTGATTACTCGGGTACAGTGTTTTACTCGTTTGATAAAATTTCAGTATGCGATTTCTAATACCGAAAGATAGTTTAACTTTTACAAAATGATAATGTTTCACTATAAGAAAAACACGGGTTACCGACGGATTTTTACAGATACTGATGGAAAAATACATTACCGATGGATTTACTGACAGATTTTGTCCTACGGTAATAACGTCGTCGGAAAGCCTTATCCACGGAAAAAATCCGTCGGAAATTGTAACCGATGGAATTTTTGACGGATTTCGAAAAAACAATCCGTCGGTAATTAGCTTCTACAACATCGTCTGGAAAATTGTCGGTGCTTATTTTTACCGATGGATTTTTTTTAGTTATCGACGGATTTTCCATCAATAACCATGATATATTTTTAAAAGCTGTTAACTTTATCGACGGAAAATCTATCGGTAATTCATGAATTTTTTTATTTTCTTATAAAATATTTTACCGACGAAAATCCGTCGGTAACATATTAATTTTTTTTTTTTGCAAAATGTGCAAAATTTGCCGACGAATTTTTCATCGGTAAATTATGGTTTTTTCTTTTTTTGTAAAAATATTACCAACGGATTTTCCGTCGGTAAAGTATCTGTTAATTTATTTATTCAAAAAAATGTGGAAAAATTACCGACGGATTGCGCTATATTATAGCACAAACTTTACCGATTGAAAATTCGTCGGTAATTTATCAATTTTCTATTCTATAAATTACCGACGGATTTCGGTAATCTGTCGATAAAATTATAGTTTGTTTTATTTTTAAAATATACGTGAAATTTACCGACGGAATTTTCGTCGGTGAGTACTGGAAGTGAAATTATTTTATTTATTTATTGACAAAAAATCCGTCTGTAATGAATTATTTGTGGTAATAAATATGCTATAATTTTTATATTACCTGATTATTTAAGAACCTGTTTTTTATTTAACACTAATTATAAATATATCTAATAATGGCAAATTATAAAAAAGTCTCAATAAATGATAAATGCAAGAAATTTAAATTTGAAATGTGCATTAAATTCAAATTCAACAAAGTTTACAAACATAAACATAAAGAAGTCAACATATGACAAATAAAGAAAAAAAAGTAACTCAGATCAGGAAAAATCAGTAGCATCATCATCAGCATCACCATCACCATCGCCACCACCTAAACCACCACTACCACCACCATCATCATCATCAGTGTCTGGTGGTGTGAAAGAGCCTGCTTGCATCTTTCTCCACAAAGATATCATATCTTTCTTCATCTGCTTGCGTAATCTCGTCTCCATGGCTTTTTCCTTGTCTTGCATATTCTTTTTCACCTCCTGCAGCTCTCATTGAGTCTTCGCCTCTTTCTCTTGCATACGATGAAGTTCCGCGTTGAGCAAGTGAACTTGCTCGCGGACCCCATCATCATCAGTGGTGGACCCAGTGCTTGTAGATGCCCTAGTGACAGAAGCAGAGGATAGACTACTCGCATAAAATGACCCCATGCGGTAGATACGGTTCTTGTAAGGACCACCGATTGCCTCTTGCCATAACTTGTCCTCATCAATCAGTGGGTAGTCCTCACCAGCTGCGATCCTCTGCTCTCGTTGGGTCATGGCCTCCTGATAAAGTTGCTCATATGTATGCTATAAAAAAAAATTAATTTAAACCGATAGTCAAATATATGAAACAACAAATTAAATATATACATATACAGATAATAAGTGCACATAATATATATACCCAAACATTCTCTTACCGAGGATTAACCCACGTCTTTTCTAACTTGCGTGTGTGAGTCTTTCTGAATAACTGACTTTGTGTGGGTGGTCTCTTCAGCTCATTGGCCTATATTTGAGTGTAAAACATAAAACATTAATATGATAAGATATGAATTTAACAAGCAGAATTAAAAAATGTTCAAAATAATGACTAAACCATCCGGTGACGCGTAGACTCGATACTAGCAGAACCACCACAATGAAGAGAGCCACCCTTATGTGATGCTCTACTCTCCTTAGCCTTCAAAGACTTCACTTTGAACTTACACTTCTCCAATGTTGCCACAAATAGTCCAGGCTGGCCTGAGTCATCCACCTTGGGTTCTCGTCCCGTCGCTCCCGAATGTTGATGTACATGTCTTGTAGCCTATGAGCTGCCTTGGATTTGAAGCATTTAAACATGAACTCATCATCTTTGGGATGGATGATGAAGTGACTCTACGCATGAAAAAAAAGGTAATTGAAAGTGTTTTATGAAGTATATCACTAATTTCATAATAATTATTTTATTTTACCTTCCACTCGAAAAACCAACGCTCCTTCTCAGCCTTCGACAACTTGCCAAATGACTCAATCGGCCGTTCATATAATTTCTGGATAGTGTGTGTCACCTCGTGCATGGTCGTTGTGTTTGGCTCCCAACTGCATAGCACAAAGTACAAAACAATGTTCCTCAATGTCAAGAAATTGTTCAAATTATTACATCACGATTCATAAGGAATTGAAAAATTAATTTACTTACTTGTCACCGACACGTATAAGCTTTATTCGGTTATCCGCTGTGGATCCATGTTTTGATTGCCCCGCCGATGAGCCACCAATTACCCTACCATCGGAACCCCCTTCTGAGTCATGTGTAGGGGTGGGTACAAGCTCTGCGAATGGTGGTGGTGGTGGAGGCACTCCTCCGATCAGATGCCCAAGAGTGGGTATCATAGTAAACTCTCCATAGACACGGGGTAGTGGCATGGAAGGGCTAGAAGTAGATATGTGAGCGGTTGTGGTGGATGCCTGAGTAGGAGGGGTGGTTCTTTGATTATTTGGGACACCCTTCCCTTTCCCCTTGTTTTTTCCTTTAGGTGCCATATCTGAAAAACAAACGACAATACCTGAAAAATCAATTCATAATATTATAATTGAAAATAAAAAGGAGATAATAAATATGAGACTAGACACATCACATTTAATATGAAATTTGAGGACTATCTTCATCATTCTCAGTCTCAACATCATCCTCAAACTCATCTTCCTCATCTTCCTCATCCTTCTCATCACTTTCATTCAGTAATTGATCACTAGAAGAGTGAATTATCTGAATCTCTCCCAAATCAGAACATAAACTTGGCAATGTTCCTGTATCAACGACTACCTGAGAGGGAATTGGGTCATTCACTTGATAAGGATCGCCAGGTAGTTCTTCGACCTCAACTTGACCCTTGGATTTAGTTTTCATGGCCACCTTCCAATCCTTTCTGCACTTTCCAGGGTATGGTGCATAATATACTTGTCTTGCATTCTGGGCAATAATGAAAGGATCATATGCACCATATCTCCTAGTATGATTCACCTCAGTAATTTTATATTGATTGTGTATACGTGTTCCGTCAGGATGTCTGGGATCATACCAATCACAACTGAAAAACACTACCAATTTTTGAGGTCCATCACCCACATATTCAATCTCCAGTATTTGTTTGATTACTCCATACCAATCACCCTCCCCACTACCTGCATCCCCTCTGACACATACTCCACTATTATCTGTTGCTTTCCCTTGGCCCCATTCAAATGTATGAAACTTATATCCGTTCACATAATACATTGGCCAACTGTTTGCTTTATTACCAGGACCCCAAGCCAAACTTTGTGAATAAGGACATGTTACATTATTGTTTTTATCAAACAACTACATGAATAATTGAACTTCAAATATCAACACAAAAGATGACAACTAGAACATGTGTGTGAATTTTGGATAAAATAGTTGCTATATATAAGTAGGTCACATACAAAGGATCTAAACCATGCTGGAAATTGTTCCAGGGTGTGTCGCTCATCAACTTGCTCAAAATACCTGTAAATTAAATATTGTAGGTAAAATAAGATTTGATTCATGATAGTACATCAACAATTGAAAGTCAAACATTAATATAACTTACGTCTTAAATGGTTGCACTTCATCGCAGTTGATTAAGATATGCAAATGCGCAGCATGTTTCTCTCTCTCTGATAGCCAATGCGGCTTGGCTTTCCCAGCAGTACGTCCTGGCTGATTGAATATAGACAACATATATTGAACTGAACTTTCACCCCCATCATCATTCCGACCAGCCCTTGTTCGTCTAGATTGAACATTTGGTTCAAAGTAATAGGAACAAAAGAAAGATGTCTCCTTAGAGATGTATGCCTCATATATGGAACCTTCTACTTGAGCCTTATTTTTTACAGTTCTCTTGAAACTTCAAATATTTCTTTCGAATGGATACATCCATCTATATTGAATTGGCCCACACGCTCATGCTTCGTATGCCAAGTGTATGGGCAAGTGTTCCATAGAATCAAAGAAACCGAGAGGAAATATTCTCTCTAATTTGGATAGAATTATAGGGATGTTTCTCTCCATAATCAAGAGATCTTCAACTCTCAGAGTGGACGAGCATAGGTGTCTAAAATATTGACTCAACTCAGTCAATGGCTTCCAAACAGGGAGAGGTAATTCTCTAAATGCAATTGGAAGTAAACACTCCATGAATACATGACAATCATGACTCTTCATGCCAAAAAATTGTCCTTGTGCAACATTGGCGCATCTACCTAAGTTTGAGGCATAACCGTCAGCCATCCTTAACTCTTGTATCCACCTACACACTGCTTGTTTCTGCACAAAAGCTAATGTGTAACTGGCCTTCGGCTTACACATACAACCATTTGCTAACTTCTGTAAACTCAACTCAGGTCTTTTACAATACTCAGCCAAATCTTTCCTTGCTTTTACATTGTCCTTAGTCTTATCGGTGTCCATCATAGTATTTATGATATTATCACATACATTTTTTTCTACATGCATTACATCAATACAATGACGAACTAGATTATCTCCCTAATAAGGTAGCTCCCAAAATATACTTTGTTTGGTCCAATTATGATCTACCCTATATCCTGGCAATCGTATGGATTTACCCAGTTCTGTTATCTTTGGAAAGTCTCTAACTCTATGCCGAACTTGGTTACCACTTAGCCTTACAGGAGGTTCATCACGTTCAATTGTCCTCTTTTTAAATGTGTCATTCTTACCCCTAAATTCATGATCAACGTCCAAAAACCTCCGATGACAATCAAACCATGAATTTTTCCTACCAGGTTTCAATGTGAATGCCTTTGTATCCTCCGTACAAATTGGACATGCCAATTTTCCCTGCGTCATCCAACCTGACAACATTCTATAGGTCGGAAAATCATTGATAGTCCATATCAATGCTGCCCTTAGTAAGAAATTTTGTTTCATGGAAATATCATAAGTTTGCACACCCGAATACCATAACTCTTTAAGTTTGCCCATAAGTTTGCACATGTAAGGATCTTTCATGCACATTTCAGGAGGCAGATTGTAAAGTATAACAACCACAGGCCAGCATGAATATGGTTTGCTAAACTGATTATTTGGAGTAAATCCATCTGCACAAAGCCCCAACCTAACATTCCTAGGATCCACAGAAAAATCAGGATAAGTTTAGTTAAAATGTTTCCAAGCTTCACTATGAGAAGGGTTGGTCCTGACACTATCATTTCTCTTATTCTCAAAGTGTCATCTCATGTGAGGTGCTGAACTCATTGAAGCATACAACCTCTTTAACCTTGGAATTAAGGGCAAATAGTGCATTCTTTTGCATGGAACATCTTTATATCTTCCATTTCCAGATCTTTTTGGTTTAAACCTAGGGTTTTCACAAAATTTTCATTCAGTTAAGTCTGCATCATCTTTGTAGTATAACATACATCCATTCATACAACAATATATTTTTTCTGATTTTAGCCTGAGTTTTGAAACTGATTTCTTGGCTTGATAAAAATCCTTTGGAACAGAACTAGGTTGTGGACTAATTTCACTCATCAATGTTGCCCACTAGTCAAACGAATTTTAATTTTGATTAGCTTCTGACTTTATAGCTAACATCCTAACTGCTATAGACAATTCTGAGTGTACACACCTTTCCCATAGAGGGGCCCTTACAGCTTCCAATATAGAGAAAAAATTTTCAGCCTCAGCATTAGGAGCCTCGACAGAAGGTTCATAATTTGCATGAATTTGAGGACCACCTGCATCATAAATCATTTCCTCATATCATCGAGAGTTATCCTCCCAATTAATAGTTCCCGTGACATGCTCCCCAATATTAACTCTACTTGAACTACCTCTAACATAGGCATTTTCAACATTACCATGTTCAAAATTTTGTGTCGCAACTTCCCCATGCATAGTCCAAACCCAATAGTCCGTCATAAAATCATCCTTATATAGGTGATACCTAATGGTGTCCATATCAAAATATTTCCTACATTTGCACTTAGCACAGGGACACCTAACTTTCTACTCATTCATAAACTGAACTGTCTGATAAGCCACCCTTATAAATTGTTCAACTCCCACATAAAATTCAGGTTTGATTCCCCCTCGACTAGGGTACACCTTATCATACATCCACTGTCTGTTTGTGGGAATCATAGTTCTTAGATGTGTAATTTAACCTAACAAATTCATTTGAAATTTCAGAAATTAAAACTTTTTAATTATAAATATCTTTCAACAGAATATCTTTTAAAAGTAGAAGTCTTTTAACTAAATAGATTATAGTCTTTAACTTAACAAAATTTCGGCAAAACCTCCCTTTAAATTAAGATTTCACTCTTTAAATTAAAAAAAAATTGGCAGAACCTCCCTTTAAAGTAAGACATCCCAAAAAATTTATTTCCATACATAGATATATCAATCCAGTCAAATAAAATTCGTAAACAATCAAACAATCATTTAAAGATCTTAAAACCGTTCTAGAGCACACCCTCTTATAACATCACAACATGCATTTCCTGCAATGTCCACATACACAATCAATCTCCACAGCAAACAATACAAACAAGTCGGGGAAGGACCTCTACACCCTTCCCCCTAGTCATGCAATCCAAATTTCCTACAACTCTATCTTAGAAATCATAAGTCTCTATCCTAACATAAATGTAATTAAATAAGGAGAAGAAACAATTACTTACCTTAATGTCAGCAAAACAGATATTGGCTCCACCAAAGCAATGCTCCAAATGAATTTGAAGTTCTCTAACAAAACCAATTATGTAACAAATAAATCAATCAATAAAAAATCCATCAAATATAACCTACATTTCTCATACATTATACAAATGAGTAGAGTTGGCTCTTCCTTGAAGGTTAGATGTGCTTCTAGGTTGTGTTTGACATACTTCTACAATTCTTTATCTTATTTACAAGGAAAAGAGAGTAAAACCTTGTGAAATTTAAAAATACATAACTAAAATTAAACAAGGAAGGAGGAGGAGGAATCTTATCCACCCCATAGGAGATTTAACACTAAAAAAGAAGAAAAAGGAAAAATGCTCATTGATAACAGAGGAGAGAGACAGCTGCGGTAGCAGGGGTGGTTCAAGGGGGCGGCGACGTGCGGTGCTTGGGCGGGGCACGGGGCGGTGCACGGGGGCTGGGTGGCGGGCGGGGGCTAGGCGGCGTGGGCTGTGGGGCGGGGCAGCGGGGGAGGAGCGGTCGAACGTGGCTGGCGGGACTTCCAGGAGCTGTTGCATCAAGAAGAGAGAGGAAGAAATAGAAATGAGAGATAAATGATGAAAGATATGTTAAAAGATCTTATCTAAATAGATTACCGACGGATATTCAAATTACCGATGGATTTTCCGTTGGTAAAATTAACTCATTAAATTTTTCTATTAAAATCATTACCGACGGATTTTCCATAGGTAATAAATAACCCATTAATAATTTTTTTGGAAAATACTTACCGACAAATTTTTCGTCAGTAAAATAAATTTTCAAATTAAATTTTTAAGAATATTACCGATGGATTTTTCGTCGGTAATAAATAACCCCATTAATAATTTTTTTGGAAAATACCTACTGACGGAATTTTTTGTCGGTAAAATATATTTCGAATTAAATTTAATTAGAATTTATTACCGATAGATTTTCCGTTGGTAAAATAAATTTCTGAATTAAATTTTGAAGAATATTACTGATGGATTTTCTGTCGGTAAAATATATTTCGAATTAAATTTAATTAGAATTTATTATTGATGGATTTTCTGTTGGTAAAATAAATTTCCAAATTAAATTTTTAAGAATATTACCGATGGATTTTCCGTCGGTAATAAATAACCCATTAATAATTTTTTTGAAAATACTTACTGATGGATTTTCCGTCGGTAAATCATAGACTGAACCTCCTGCAATATGGCGTGAATATTACCTGCGGATTACCGATGATTTTCCGGCGGTAATGACCGAAACCAAAAAAACTATCTTTTTGGTCGAATCTTCCATTTTCCATCGGTAAATCCATCAGTAACATTGACGGAAAAAATCCATCGGTAAAATCCGTTGGTAACTCGTTTTTCTTGTAGTGTTTATCCTTTTGGTCCAGATGTAAGGCTAAGATTTAATCCTAATTTACAATATTAAATCCTAGCCATTCATTTCTTTTTATTATTAGAAAGAATTACACTTTGACTACATAAATGCCTAAATCTAACCTAGATAAATATAAGACCAACCAACCTTATTTGTCCATCATCAACATTTCGGCCAAGAGAGGAGAGAATACAACCTCCATTTTTCTTTCTTCCAAACCACCATAACCACGCTTCAAGTTTCCTAAACCCTAGCCAAAACTTGATAAAACCACAAACTCCTTTACAAAACTTGTTCTGCTCGTCACCATCTACTAAACTAACCTATTAGAATTTTGAATTCCACACCATTTCTCACTTTGATATTTCATTCTTCACTATTTAAGGGAGTGATTAGGTGCTATTTGGAAGGTTTGAAATGAGAAAAATCATTATTGGAGTATCCTTGGAGTCAAGATCTTTAAAGCTCCAAAAAGTAGGGCTTTTGAACATCTTTTTCTTCAAATCCATTTTTAGGTTTTAGTCACTGATTTAATTTGATATTTTTAGTTGTATTGGTGATAATATATAGATATTGATGTGTCTAATTTTTTAGAGTGTTTGGATGATGTTAGAAAACCCGTTTTTGCAAAACAAATTTTGAATCATGTTGCTGGAATTCTCATATTTGTATAGACAGGTTATGATTTATGATTTTTCTGAAGTGTTCATAGATTCATGAGCTGAAAATTTTATATGATAAAGCTAACATGTTAAAGTGTTTTCAATATTTTTCTTGGGTCTTAAAAATAATTTTTACTATTTTCTAAAAATCAGAAACCGAGATAGTTAGGGTTCTTGCCTGCACAGCCAAGTCTGAAGCTATAAAGTTTGCTAATTTTGTTACCATAGGAAATCATTGATTTTTCCTTTGAAAATTTTATAAGGTGTTGAAAACATATTGAAGTCCAAACCTGAATTTTTGTATGATTTCATATGATCATTTGATAAGGTAATAAAATTGGGAACTATGGCTGTTGGCTGTAAATAAAGGGTTTCTGACCTCTGAATTTGTCTAATTTTGTTAACATAATTAGAGAATGATTCTTTCTCTAAAATATTTACAGGACCTTGGGTACACATTGAAATGTCTTGGATAATTTTTGTAGCCTTGGAATTGGTTTTTTGCTATGCGATAAAATTTTTTCTAAATAAGTATAAAATCTTTCATTGTGCTGGAAATGAATCGAAGCCTTGAATTGATAATATAATAGCATTTGGTACGATTATGACATGAGTACTTGAATATGGATAATTAAGCATATGAACTTATCGACGAGGTTAGGCACATAGATATGAATGCTTCTAAAAATTGCGTATATGTGAAATAAAAGCATAAGATTATATTTCTTGTGCTGGAGAAAATAAATACATTATATTAGAGAAAGTAAACTTGACTACCAAGAAAAGCATGAGATGATATATCTTGGGCTAGGGACAGTAAATCTGGTCTGTCGGGAAAAGTAAACTTGACTGGCCTTAAATTGAGTCAAGAAAAGTAAACCTGGTTAGGAATAGATCTGTGTGAGAATTGGAGAAAATAAATCCAATTATCATGTATAGGAATGAGCTTAGTCTTGAAAAGTATTCTATTACCCTAAAGTGATCAAAGCCACAAAATTTGAGGGCCAAGATAAGTTAAAGTAGCAATTGTTCTAAGTAGTCCTTTATCTTATGTGCTAAGTAGAGAATTTTAGCATTGATATTGAGGTCAATATGTTTTAGTTGCAATTTAACAATATATACTTTATATGATGAGTATTAAATCCCCTTCGATGTACTGAGGGCACACAGAGTTGAGAATAAATTACTATGATGTTGAGTAGTAGAACATATGTATATTAAGTGATTGAATAATAAAAGAGACCCACTTTGGAAGAATGGTTTTTAAACTTTAAAATGAATCTTTGATATATGTTGCTTGCTCACATTTTTCTAATAAACCAAAGTGGCTTGGATGATAACAATGACATTTATAACTGCATATTTAGGGAAAATGCCCTACTGAGAATTTCTATAATTCTCACCCCTATGTGTTTGTGTTCTCGTGTCATCTTCAGGTTGATCCAGAGAATAAGGAGGTTGCTGCATGAAATGAATTAGATTTGTAGTAGTTTAGTGGTGGAGACTTATATCTGTTGTACTTATATATATATATATATATATATATATATATATATATATATATGTGTGTGTGTGTGTGTGTGTGTGTGTTTGTGTTTGTACATATAATAGATAACAGATATATATCTATTAAAGATCATAGAAGAGCTTCATTTTGTACTTGACTCTATATTTAATAAATGTTTTGTTTATTTGTTATATATCCTAAATAAACCATGAATTAGTTATTACATGATTCGATCAATTCTTGCTATAGATAATTAAAAAAGGGCCGCTAATTTATATGTAACATCTCCTAAGTATAATGTCATGACATAAGAATGATATTAGACTTGGGAGGATGTTACACAAGGCGTGATTTACTGGCCAAAAGCAAACACCTGCAAAAAAACGCTTCATTGTGGACTATTGTTCACAAATCTTGTGTCATATAAGATTTCAAAGTAGAAGAATCTTGTAATAGCCAAGATTTCATACGCGGTTGTAGCAGAGGTAGAAAAGGCACCAGGAACATGTGGGACAGTTGACCTAGAGAATCGGAGCATGCAGGCCTGGGATAGGTGGCATGCGGGGATACATTGGCCGTTGTGTTAGTCAGGTGTAGGGAAATCTCACCCTAGTCAAGATTTTAAGTTGATGGATGCCTCTGCAATAGGGTCACCTCATGTTTGGAAAGCACCAGTCTATAAAATGAGAATATAGGAAGAGGGGAGTGTCGAGTGAGTGAAGTTTATGAGTGTTTGAGAGTTTTTGCAAGTCAGTGTTTGAGAGCTTTCGTATATGAGCTTTTGAGAGTTTTTGTTGTGAGTGAGAAGGGGAGTTTTTTTTTTTATAGTCCTAAAAAAATGGCATCTAATGGAATAGTAATTTCATATGAACATGTCTTTGAGCAAAGTCATCGAAATATTGTAGGTATTTTTCATTTGAGTTTTGATAAAATATTGTTTAATTTTGTTTTTTTTATTTGCAATTTTTATTACAACAGATCTGTTATTTTTTAAAATTAAAAGTTTTAGATTTAATTGTTATTTATATTTCACTTTTCTTATAATAGGAGTGGTGCCTACAAAAAAAAAGTAAAATTAATAAATAATATAAATACTATTTTATTATTTGGAACAAGAAAGAGAGTTATTGCAGCTTCATCACCTATATATAAACACTACCAAAAAAATGGTTGTTATCGGCATATTTTGGTAGCAAATTTTTGTGTTATCAATGAAAAATTTCTTTAGCAGCGGATCATATATGATGCATGATAATAAGTAATAACCTCATCAAAAACTATTATCAACCAATTTTTGCTATTGGTAACTATTTTCAAGGGAATTACTGGTGAGTTTTATGAAGAAAAAAAATCCATCGAAAATAGGCTAAAAAATTTCATTACCGGCAGATTTTTTGGGTACTACTAGTGGATTTTTACCATTGTAATGTGCTTTGTAAATAAATAAAAAAATTAGACTTACGGGCAGAAAAATCTACTGGAAAAGATTTTTTAAAAAAAGTTTGAATTTCCCTATGCTATTATGACGACAACAAAAGTGATAGGTGATGGCGACAAAATTGAAAAAATAATTATCACTTCAAAATAATGTACTAAAACAAAAGAATCACATCTGGTTGCATCTCTGACAGCGGCGATGGTGAGTAATGGTAGTGACAAGTAAGGGCAGTGGTGGGGGTGGCAACATTACTCATGGACAAAAAAACAAAAAGAAAAGAGTAAGAAGAAAAGGGTAACAAGAATAGAATCAAATCAAAATATAATATCGATTAAAATGTAGAGGATTTAAGAAAAAGACAGTGGTGGTCTCCCTACCAAAAATGTCAGCAGTATAGCAAAGTAATGGCTGAAAAATGGCCAAGGATGGAAAGGAAAGAGAAACTGATGAGAGAAGAATAAGGGAGGAGCATGGATGATTGGATATTTAAAACACTTATCAGAGGATTTTTAATGATTATCGATGGATTTTTCGCCAGTAACTTAAGTAAAAAATGAGGCATTTAACTTAAAATATTATTGGTGAAAAAAATCTTCCAATGGAATTAAAAAAAAAGTTACAGGTTACCGGTGGATTTTTGTATTGGAAAATTTGCCGGTAACATCAACAGTCGGGGTGGTAATTGAAAATTCAAATACTAAAGGAAAAATCCGCTAACATGGGATTTTTTTAAAAAAAATTATCATAAATTATCGGCCGAAAAATCAACCAGCAATGTCCATTTTTTTTTTAAAAAAATTATTGATAATCTATCGGCAAAAAAATTCACAAGTCATGGGCATGCTAAATTTGGCTATATATTGCATGAATATTGTCGACATATTACCATTGAAAAGTCCACCGATAATGGTTTTCCAAAAATCTTTTTAGTTATTTCTTTCTTTTCCGCTGATAAATCTGCCGGTATTATTGAAAAAAAAAATTTTCTAGTAAAAGTGAAGATACACAAGCATTTACAACAAGCCAATCTCTACCGCGTTTCCTAGATTTATAAAATAAAGATATATAGATCATGCGAACAATGCTTAGCGGTCGATCAAATATGACTAATTTTGTGGCTAGAGAAATAAAATTTAAATGGCTTTCATTTCAAATAAATACTCTTGGCACAAATTCTAAGGAGATGATAGCATTTAATGTTTGCAGTTATGTACTAGCTCTATTTGTGTATTTCATAATGTCGAATAAGAGCACAAAATTCTTGCAATTTCTTGCAAATTTGAATGAAATTAGATGCTATAGTTGGCACTTAGGTGCCTCGCTATGCTTTACCAAGGCGTAGGTAATGCTACACATAAGAGTATGTGAGATATTGTTAATAGCATGCAACGGCATGGCAGTAGCTCCCATGGTTGGCTCCTTTGCCAACCATGCCAATCACTTTATCCCTTGCTCTCAGGTAAAATTACTTTAAATAAATAAGCCTGTCATGAAAAATAGTTTCTAAACAAAAATATTTCATAGGTGGAACGATTCACGATATCAACGTTACAATCTATACAATAATGTCCTTACTATCTGACTTGCATTGGATCAAATGAAATTTCATTAGGTACATTAATATATTAAAGACTTCCTTTTAATTTTAAATTAAATATTATTTGTAACTAATGTAAATTTTTTTTGTTAATGTAGTTTGTGTGGCAAATACATGTGGATCCAGCAATTTGTGCTTACATTTCGGATGATGTGCAGGCTGAGCTATGATATGGTCAACTATTAGCCCACTTATATGTTTTGAGGTCAAAGAGTAGCATGCTTCAAATTGTGTAATATGCTAGTTTGGACTTGATTAGCATATTCCTCTTCCACCTCATAATTTAAGGGAATCACATAATAAAGATTTACGCGGAAAAAGGCCAACTGATTAGAGGGCAAAGCATCTTGACTGGGTTGTAGGGAGAAAAGCACATGAGAAGGGGGATTGAATTGTGTTTCACTTTTCTTTAACTTTTAGCAACTGAAACTTTGAACAAAAACTATCAAGCGTTGAGCTTGAAGTGCAATAGAAATAGAGTTAGATGTTTGAGAAAGCAACTTTCTGAATTATAGCATTAGTAACAGATAAGCTAAAAGGATAAATTTTAAATAGATATTAAGTTATTCAAACTGAACAACTAAGTAAAAGGACAAGGGAGAAGAAGATATTGCACAGATGTTTTATACTGGATCGGCCAAACCTGCCTACATTTAGTTCTCAGCAATTGTTCAGTTCCACTAACCTTTCTCAACTCGAGAAAGAAAACACCGAATAGTCTTTACAATAACCTTCCCAAGCTATAACCAGTGACTAGTAAATAACCCCTACTCTCACAAACCAAGTAGTTATTCACTAGCCTCTTCAAGCTGAACATTGAGTAGTCTTGTACTAGCTTCTCCAAGTTAACATTGAGTAGTCTTTGACCAGCCTCTCCAAGCTAAACTGTCACCAGCAAGAACACATTACTATCGCATTGCAAGTAGTTTTACAGTAGCCTCTTCAAGCTATCTCACACCGATCACTACTGGATCAAGGATACATAGGTTTAGTTTTTGGGTTACCACTCAAACTAACCTACACTCAACTTTCCTTACAAATGTACAGTGAATAATTTGGAAAAACTTGAATGACTTCTTTGTAATGATTCTTTCTTGGAAGAACCTATAAACACTTCAAGAACGTGGAAAGAAGATTTTTCCAAGTAAAGGAACTGATTACAAGAAGTAATAAACTTCATAGAAAAGATGAGGAAAATATTTTGCACCGTTTTTGCTCTTGTATGTTCTTTAAGTTCTTATATTTGAAAGTTCAACATCTTTATTTATAGATGATCTCCCTTTGTGACTATTGCCCTTGATCTGTTTTCCAAGTAGCACGTGTTGATCATTTGTTTGTGCCTTGAAAAAGTAATCTAGAAGAGTAGCTCGTCTGGTTTCAGAACTTTTTGTAGAAGCTATTGTATTGTTGAGGTTTCTGATGACCCTTCATAAACTATTTTTACTTTCTGAACATGGTTTCTAAACTCTTTCTTCTAGAAGCTAGAATGTTTGACCAAGTTGGCAGAAGAAAAGACGTGCCAGTCTGTAATTAGTTTTGACTTTAAATTTGAATTTCAAAATTTTCCTCCTTTTTCAGTGAAGTGTAGCATTTTACAGTGATGTGCAGTTTCTGAAGTGCGGTATTAGTCCCTTAATGAATGAATGATCTTCCAGTCTTCAATCAGAGTATTTGTGAGATTAAAATACTTGCAATGAAGATGATTGAAGGTTGTAGAACATCCTTGCTTTAGATTTGGCTCAATATCTTCATTTTATATGTACTTTTTGAAGTCTCATTCTACTTTCTGAAGGTCTATGCCTTGGTTTCTTGTGTATGATTTATCTCTTCAGTATGGTAGGCATACATACATTTATTTCATATTATAATATTCACTTCCATTTATTCTTCATCTCTTTTCATGAGATATAATTATGTTTACACATGTAGAGTGAAATTATTTACACTTTAAAAAACGTATTATGCATACCGAGTTCCTTGTTTGCTATGTCAAGAAAGTCAAAGAAACCATTAGTCATTCTTCAAAAATATTTTCTTAAAATTTATTATGTCGTCACTCAAAACATATATCTTTAAAGCTTCTAAAGGGTTCTAGAGCCAACATAGGTGACATTGTGGGAGACTCATTATGAGCATTTATCACAGGGATGATCCACTAATCAGTATGTTCCCTTAAATGAATATCAAGATAAGCATATACAGTACATGATAAATTAGGTATGGTTATCCCCTTAGAAACAGCAATAGCCAATCCTCGAGTGCCAGCCAATCCCCTAGCACCATGAGCCACCACACCATGAGCAACAACCATTTCCTTGATGAATAGCCACTCCTATACCATGAGCAACCATTCCTATACCATGACGCACCATTCCCATTATACTAACCATTCCTATAATACCCCCACCATTTCTAGTGCCCTTGCCACCCCCTCATCAATAAGAGGGCATTGCATCCTTGCAAGTTTCAAATGAAGAAGTTAATCAGTTTCTAAATCAACAGTCCTCACATGTATAGAGCCGGTAGAGTTGATAGAATTAGAAACCGGCTCACATGTCCTTAGATGCAAAGGACACCCTGTAGGTTGCAAAGTACACGAGAATGGGGGTTAAATCATGCTTGAACTTTACTTTTCCTTTTAGTTTTTGAAAAAACTTAAACAGGTACTATCAAGTGTGACCTTGAAGTGTAGTGGAAATAGAGTTAGTATATGTCAGAAAGTAAGTTTCTGAACTATAACAAAGATATAAAAAAAGCATTAAAGAAGGTTCTCCAGAAAAACAAATATAATAGGCACAAAACAAAAAACAAAGGAGATTCAAGGAAGAAGAAGATACTGCATAGGAGTTTTTATACTGGATTGACCAACTTGCCTACATCCAGTTCTCAACAACTATTGAGTTCCACTAAACAACCCTTTCTCAACCCTGAGAAAGTTAGATAGTCTTTCTATAGCCTTCCCAAGCTATCTCCACGTGACCAGTAGCTCACTCTACTGTCACATTTAAGTAATTTTTTACTAGCCTTTTCAAGCTAAAACAACATTACTAATTGCTTGCTCTGCTGCCACATTCAAGTAGTCTTTGACTAGTAACTTCAAGCTATCTCATAGCGATCACTACCGAATCGAGTTATAAAGGATGTATTTTATTTGGATTATACAAACTATCAAACACTCAAGTTTTCTCTGAATAAAATAATATTAGAGTTGAAAACTTGAATGACTTCTTTCTATCTATTCTTCCTAGGAAGATGTTATCTGATAATAACATAGAAAGAAGATTTTACACAGATGAAACTGCTTGTAAGATGAAATAGTTTTACAGAAGAGGAAAGGAAATTTCTTCAGCATTTCAGCATATATAATAAGCAAAAGTCTCTTCGTTGTAAGCACACTAACTCCTTTTATATTTGAAATTCATTTATGATCAGTGCCCTTGATTTGTTTTCCTAGTGACATATGTTAATCTTCTTTTTGTATCTTGGAAATAAAGTTTAGATGAGTAGCTCTGCATGTCAGAATTACTTTTTGTAGCTGCAAAAGTTGTTGTCTAATAGAGGTTTCTAAGTCCTCTTTTAGAAACTACTTTTTGTTTTTTGAACGAGGTTTCTAAACTTTTTCTTCTAGAAGTTGAGGCAGTTAACCTAGTTGAAAAAAGATGATACTATCAGTTTTTGATTGAGTTTGACTTAAAATTTGAATTTCTAATTTTCTTTTCCATTTCAGTAAAGTGCACCATTTACAGTAAACTTGCTTTTTGAAGTGCTATTTCAATTTTTGGACAATCCTTAGATCTTTTTTCTTCAATTAGAGCTTGTTGTAAGGATATAATCATGATCATGATCATGATGATTGAAGATGCTAACCATATTTTTCTTCATATTTGGATTGAAACCTTCACTTGAAACTTGCTTTCTGAAGCCATGGCATGCTTTTTGAAGATCTGAACCTTGATTTGTTGTTCTTGGGAATTTCCTTTCATATAATGAGCATAGAAATGTTCATTTCAAGATTATTTTTCACTTCCTTTGAGCTTAATCATGTTTGCGCATGTCATTGTGAAAATAATCTCGTTTTAGAAACATGTATGCCAACGTGAATAGTGTTGTTTGGTGCTTCAAGAAACTCAAGAAACGGATTAGTCCTTCTTCAAAATATTTCATGAAATTGGTTTTATTATCACTCAAAACATTAAGCATTGATGCTTTCTTAAGGGTTTTGGAGCTAACAATATCCCCTTTTTTTATGATGACAAACCAATTCTTAGAAAATCTTTTGAAGAGATTTTGAAAGAAATATATGACTAGATATATAATCAAGATAAACCTATATTCTTTCAAAATACATTTGATTTAGTTTTCAGAAGGTCTCATTCTTAAGGTGTGATGTAGATGAAATCAAGACATTTCACAACCTTAAGTGACAAGAATCAGAGTTGTTTTATTTCAAAGAAGGTTTCTATAGTAAGCTAGCACATCTTCTAAGAAATATCAGAGAAAATGTTTTGAAAAGGTTTTAGCATTTAAGCTTTCTGAATGAAAATAGCTTGATTTTTAGTCATTTTGACTTTCTGAAATTAAGCGTATTTGAATATAGAAGATAATACTTGCAATATTTATTCTTGATCTTGAATTCATATGCAGCACATCTTTATCCAAATATTTTTGAAAGATGATGCAATCATTGTGCATTAAAAAAACATGCAAAGATAAGCTTTACACACAGTGAAAGTTTCTGAAGCTCAAAAAGAGTTGATCCATATGTATCAGAGCATGTGCAGTAGAGCCTGAGATGTATATGAGAAAACTTCATATTTGTGTGTCAGAGCATATATGTTTGTATGAGAAAACTTCAAGATCGTGTATAATAGTATACATATCATAGCCTTTGAGATAATTTGTGTATATATATATATCATAGCATCTGATGGATGTAGCTAAGTATCAGAGCATACACTTAAGACTTGTAAGACATTCATCAAGATATATGTTAAGCAAGATATATCAAAACTTAACATCCAGAAAAAGCAAAATTGATCATATATGTACCAATGAATAGTTTAGAGTATCAGAGTAGTAATAATAAAAAGAAACAAGTTTAAAGCAAAACAATGAATAAACAATAGAAAAGAAATGCTAATTGTGATTATGAGAAAAAAAAATCTCTAGACTTTGAGCTCCCTTTAGCTTGTTCCCTTTGAATTTTGCAGCACATAAGACTTTCTTCATTTATTCTTTTCTTTTCTTCTTCTCCCACTTTTTTCATCAACAAAAAGAGGGTGTATTAGAACCCACGTTACACCATCATCATCCCCTTTGCCTTACCTATCGACGAATTTCCAGCAACAACTCTTCATGTCTTCTTAATTGAGCTTGTACTCTGTCCATACAGTAGCCATGTCGCATTAATTATGCACTAGGAACTGGACTTCTGATAAGCTTGGTTGAGGTTTAGGTGAGGTTAGCTTGAGAAAAAGGTTATTCTTGTTGTTGTGGGGGTAACATTTGGAGCAAAAGATGGTGCAAAAAACATAGCTAAAGTAGGGATAAGAGGCTCATCAACAGGAGCAGAGATAGAGGGAGCAGCATGAGTCAGTCTCAAAATCTCCTTTGAGCTAGTCATCCTCTGAGGATCTTGTGTCAGAATCTGAAGGCTTGGTTGAAAAAGAGGATTGATCTTTCTTCTAATCCTTGTCATGCCTTTGCTTGCTTTATTTCTCAGACCTGAGAAAGCTCTCTATAAGTTTAGTCCTTGATGATTCTGATTCTTCCTTAGATTCTTTAGTGTCCTCAATGAGGATCACTTTTCTTTTTTCCTTATCTTTTCTCTACTTCTTCCACAGCATTTTCAGTGGTTGTATCTCTTATCCTACTGCTCTGTCTCCTGACACTGATTGTGGGTGCACCGGTCTTTCTTCTCAGAGTCTTGAAAGAGTTGAAGGTGTACTCAGTACCTTCCATGCATTCGAACCACTCCTTAGCTAAGGGTAGTTCAAGTGTTGAAAGATTTTGGTCAGTAATACATTATAGGGAACAACAGTCTTTCTCATCTTTTCTTTAGAAGTGGCACTGATCATGTAGTCTAAAATAAGTTTGGGCAGGTTTACCTTCTTTTTTGCCAATAGACAGTAGAATAGCATGTAGTCTATTCTAACAAGCAAGTTTGTGCTACCTAATATTGGGAGTAGAGAGGATTGGATTACAGTAAAAACTTGTCTTGCCTCAAAGCTTAGTAAAGCGTTTGTGATTTCACTTGGTTCATATTTGGGAGAGTCAGTTAGACATTTAGAAGGTTCCTGAGCAGATATTATGAGATAAATGAACCAATCTCCTTGTGTTGAGCATCTGACTTTGGTTGCTGGTGCTTGGATGACATTGGAGATATTACTGATTCTTATCTCCATGTTGGTACCCGTAATAGAGATCTTCATTATGGAGTCTAACTTCAACTCCAAGTGGTAGTAGTAGGTGGTTACCATTCCTGGGAAAACCTTATCAGAGATTTCCAAGAACTCTTCCCAACAATCAAAAGAGAAGATCTCATTAAGAAAGGGAACCTAGTTCATCAGGTCTCTACTTAACCTCTTTCCTGGTGCCACCTTTCTATGAGAGAAGATACTTGCATAATGTTGTTGCATAAGAGGTTCATTATACATGAGGAGAATTATCATTCTTGCCATGCTCCTGTCGAAATGCTTTCCTTCTGCCATGGTAAGATAGAGTTTGACATGATTAAATGAAAATTTTAAGGTTTGTGAGGAAATGGGGAATGTTGTAGAGGAGAGAGGTTTGTGAGAGAGAATATGGAATAGTTTTGATTGAGGGTCAAAGTGTTTGAGGTTGAAGATGAAAGGGTAAAATATGACGTATGAGAAGTAGGAAGTTATTTAAGTAATCAGACATAAAGTCTGAAGGGGAAGCGATGTGAGAGAGAGAAACTTGAAAAGAGTAAGAATTATCCCACCTTTTTCACTCTTCCAGAATAAGTGGTTTCTAAAACATGGAACCTCTTCTTGAACTTTAATTCACTTTCGAAACTCGTGTAGACATTATATGAGCTATCACAACTTCACTGCTTTCGCATATATAAGTGATCTTCCATATTCCGAGTGTGCATAACTTTCTGACTCATTTTCTAAACTTCTGACCCTATTTCTAACTTAGCACGCCGACTTTCTGGTCTTGCAAACTGATCTTCTAGTCTTGCATGTTTTAGACCATACCAAGCTCTGGGAGCTTGTTTTAGACCATAAAGTGCCTTTCTTAACATAAAGGCATGGTTGGGAAAGTATTCACTCTCAAAACCTGGAGGCTACTTTACATAAACTTCTTCAGATAGGAATCCATTTAGGAATGTAGACTTAATATCTATTTGGTAAAGAATGAATCCCTTGAAGGCAGCAAAAGTAAGCAGTGGCTTCAAGGCTAACTACTGGTGCAAAGGTTTTATCATAATCAATTCCCTCTAATTAATTGTAACCTTGTGCAACCAATCTTGCTTTGTTTCTGATCACCTTTCCAACTTCATCTAGCTTATTTCTGAACACCCATTTTGTTCCTATGATGATTTTTACTTTGTGTTTTTCCATGAGTATTCGGACTTTGCTTTTCTCAAACTGGTTGTGCTCCTCTTGCATAGTATCCACCCAACTTTGATCATTTAAAACATCTTCAATGCAATCATGTTCAATGGTGGAAATGAAACTATTCAATGGTGGAAATGAAAGCATAGTTGGACATATTTGTGAGGAAGGATCTTGTTCTCACACCCTTGGAAATATCCCCTAGAACTTTGTTCTGAGAAACTTCTTTTAGATCAAAAACTCCTCTATAGTTTCTATAACCTTGACCTTTTTTAGCTTATCTTTCCTCTTTAGATTGGTCTTCTTCATGCTAAAAAATGTCACTCTCTGAGGGCTTTGGAGTTTTGAGTAAGCTTTTTGAATTGTCCTTGTTCTACAACTTACTTTCTAAAGATTGTTCTTTCATCTGCTTGCTTTCTAAGGGTTCATTGATGTTCAGATTCTCAAGGTTCTCTTCTAGATCTTTCAGATCATTAGCAAAGTCCTTCTTAAGCTCCTGGAATTTGATGTAGATAGTCTCTTCAACACATAAAATTCTCTTGTTGTACACCTTGTAAGCTGTTAAGACTAAAGAGTATCCTAAGAAAATTTTATCATCAGATTTAGGATCAAACTTTGCGAGTTTTTCTTAGTGTTAAGAATAAAATAGGATGAGCCAAATATGTAGAAATATGATATGTTGGGTTTTCTACCCTTCCATAACTCATAAGGAGTTTTCTTGAGGATTGGCCTTAGAAAGAATTTATTTTGAATGTAGCATGGGGTGTTTGCAGCCTTTACCCAAAAATCTTGATAAACCACTTTCTAAAAGTTTGGTTTTGGACATCTCTTGCAAGTTTCTATTCTTTCTTTTAGCAACCTCATTTTGTTGGGGAGTTCTAGCTGTTGAAAACTCATGATAAATACTATGTTTTTCACAAAACTCTTCAAAAACATTATTTTCAAATTCTCCTCCCTGATATGATCTTATAGAGATAATTTGAGAATTTTTTTCAATACAAACATATTTTTCAAAAACTTTGAATCTTTTAAACACTTCATCCTTAGAAGCTAGAAAGATAACTCAGGTAAATCTAGAGAAGTCATCCATTATGATAAGGTAATATCTTTTTCTAGTAACACTCATAGTCTTGGTTGGTCTAAAATGATTCATGTGCAAAAACTGAAGTGGCTTAGAAGTTGAAACCTTATTTTTGTTGTAGAAAGAAGCTTTGATTTGCTTCCCTTTTTCACAAAAATCACAAGTTGAATCCTTGTTATATCTGATCTTTGGTAGGCCTTTAACAAGCTCTTTCTGAGATAGCTCAGAAATAAGCTTCATATGAGCATGTCCAAGCTGTAACGCCCCAATTTTCTGTTAGAGTGAAAATGACCAAAATGCCCCTGAGGTCATTTTCGGCCTGGAACTAGAGGATGGCCTACCCGACAGTCCTCGAGGGGCTAACTCAATGTTTGAAGGGGATTAGTTGACTTGTGTACCTTTCCGGGATCGAAAATATCGTTTTCTGAGTTTTCGGGTCAAAATGACCAAAATACCCATGTGTTGTTTGACCCAGTTACAAGCGTCAGATGAACCCGAAACTTCTCCAGATGGTTTTAAAGGTGTTTTTATGTATTCTGTGACATCAGTTTTAGTCTCAGTGGCCCGGGCAAAATCTGTGCAAAATTACGATTTTGCCCCTAGTTTTGTGTTTTTAAGCTTTACCGCATGATTAAGCAAACCTAAACAATATTAGACTCTAATCAAAGGTTAATTAATTTCCTTAATTAATCTAGAGTCAAAATAATTTATTAAAGATTGATTAGAACCTAAGATTGCTTAATTTAAACTTAAATCTCATTTTTAATTCAAGATTCCTAATCATGGAATCTTGAATAGTATTTTCTCTCTCCAATTCCTTAAATCATGGAAATTTATCTACATAGTTTGCTCATAAAATGAATTTTAAACTCTCTAAATGTGTATGAGCACTCCTTAATCATGTCATAAAATTTCTAATTACATCCTTAGTTACCTAAACTTGTGCTTAGTGATTCCTAACCTTGCACCTAAACTAACACACACCTAAACATATTATTAACACACAATTACATGAGCAATTTTCTCTCCCCCTTGGCTGTTGTAATCTGGCCAAACCCATACCCCCCAATTTTCCATCACATGTGTGAATTCTTACACTCAAAATATCTATGCTTACACCTCACCATGAACCATGCTTTGAGTCATAAATACCATGCTTTTATCCATGCTTTACATGACTACTTCTTGAAGACTTTTTCCCCCCATTTTTTCTGCCCAAAACCTTTAGCCCTCCATGCCCTTCTAGATGAATTATTTCATTTCAAAATTAAAAGGAAAATACCTCAAAAACCATGCTTGAACCCATACCTATCATACCTCCAACCATGCCTTGAATGACCACTTGTAAAAGATATTTTTCTCTTCCCCCTTGCCCATAGTCTACGGCTAGCCGCTCCCCTCAATAAGCCTCCATTGTTTTTGTTTCTATAAATACCTCACTTAGATACACTTGGAAACACTTTAGATCATTTGCTAAGTTTAGTTTTCAAGCTTTTCTTTAAGTTCTTTCCTTTTCTCTCTAGAGTTCTAAGAGTTCTTCCTTTTCATCTTCATCTTCTTCATCTTCCCTTTGAATCATCATCTCATAGCCATACACCACCACCTCACAACCTTGAATCATCTCCTAAACACCCAAACACTCAACTTCAAACACAAACTCACCAAGAACACATCTCCTTTCCTTTCCTCTCTCTTTGGCCAAAGCCACATCTCCACTATAGGAGGAGTTCCTCTTCTCATTTCCTTCCAAGATCAAGCATTTCCATCTTCACTCTTGGTAGGAGTTGCTTTAAAGTTTTGATTTTACTCAAAAATGTGTTTTTCTCAAGGTTTCTCTTGGTTTCTTTTTAAGATCTTTCTTGCTTCTCTTTTCTTTCTCATTTCGACCTCATGGCCTCATTATGAGCATGATAGCTTGATGATGAGTGTTCTTAGATGATGACCTTGTGTTCTTCTCAAAGGAACCTCTAAAGCTTGAGTTTTTCCTTTCTTGAAACTTTATCTATATATATTACTTACCTCACATGATTTCTCAACTTAAGAAAAATTAATCTAAGGTTTTCAAAAAGCCCAAGCCTACCCTTGTCAACCTTAAAGTTGGCCGGCACGTTCTAGAGATTTTCTCTAGATAGGGGTTTTGGGTACTTAATAAAGAATATGATATAGTTTCATTCTCTTTTCCTTTCTTTATATGCTTTTGGTCCTTGTTTTCTTTTCCTATACATTTTGGCCTTACTTTCCTTTTCATTGTGGTTTTGTTTTCTTTGAGTTTGATGATGATGTTCAAGAGCCATGTAGTTCCTTTGAGAACTTGGTTCAAGAACTCTAAAGCTCACTTTGTTGATGAGATAAGTGTTGGGTTGAGATTTTTGGTTATCTTTAAAAGTCTTATATGAGCTCTAAGTTAAGATAAAAAGAACTTGCATCCATATCTACTTTTATGTCATCACTAAATGTTCAAGATTAAAGAATGAACTTGCATTTCCATATTTATGTTTATGCTCTCACCAAATCTCTAAGATAATAATGGATTTGCATAGCATATTTATTTTATGCTCTTACCTCTTAATAATGACTAAAACCTAGTGCATTGCATATTTACTTTTGTGTCAATCACTTAAGAGATTTAGAGCTCATGGACTTACCCATTATTATCTCAAACAAAGTTTGAAAATATAAATCTTTTGCTCCTTTGATTTCGGCCTTGTGATGATGTTGAGTTTTAGAATGAGATTCATCTAGTTACAAGTGCTAAAACTTGTGTTTTATGATTTTCCTAAGTTTAGGTGATCTCAAAAGATGTTGTGAGCAAAGTTTTATGTTTTAAAAACCCTCTTGAGATTAATTTGAAATAGATACTACCCTCATGTATTTTTATGATGGCTTTGATGAAATAAATTGTTTCCAAGTGAGTTTTGAAAGTTTTAAAGAGGTTCCAAGATAAACTAGTGATTTATGTGTTTTAGAAATGAAGGTTTATGCATTGTTTGATGGAGATGATTTCGGTTCTGCCATGCTTGGTTGCCCACTGCCTTATGCTGTTTTGATGATGATAATATGAGTATGATCATGTATATTTGATGCTAAAATTCGTTTGGGAAAGTTAAGACAAGTTAGTAACTAGAAAGAAATTAATTTGAGACTTTTAGATCCCTTAGAAATATAATTTTCTGAACTCTGTTCAGCAAGGTTTAAAATTAGAAATCATGGTTTATAATTATTTTAAATGTGTAGGAACTACTCATAATTGGTTTAGGTATTGATCTTGATGCTTTAGGAGCAAACTGAACTTAGAAAGGGTCAATGTTGTGACTCCTAGGTACCCGTAAAGTATAAAGTATAGATTCTGCACTCTTGAGGTTTAGAATTGGATATGATCATAGATTTGAGTGAGGAATACATAGATATGAGCCTATAGGTACCCAAGAGCTTAAGTTGTGATGTTAGACAACTTAGATGTCAAGTTAAAGGACCTTAAAGGTCAAAGCATAAGACATTAAGAGACCTTGATGTTTTAAGTGTGATAATGCAAGTATGATGTGTTGATGCATATGCTTTGATGCATGAGCTATGATGAAGTGTTTTATTGAAGTACTAAGTATATCATGAGTATAAAAGTTGAATGAGAAATGTATATATGTAATGAGCTTATGGCATAAAGTTGATTTGAAGGAAATTCAGTACATAGCTGTTGTGCTGCCGAATTTTCGTCAAATCTAAAGGACTTGAGAATGTTTTTGAAGTATGATACGAGACTTAAAACCCTGGGTGACACCGGTTCGGCTGAGTACCCCCAGGAGATTTTTATGTGACAAAGCACCGAGACACGCTTTCCTAGGTGACACCGGTTCGGCCGAGCACCCCCAGGAAAGAAAAATCCATGAGGGTATGAGTAGATGCAGCCTACCAAAGCGGATAAATTGCTGTGGCTAGATGCCCGCAAAACATTTCAAAGAGGGTATATCCTGAAAGAGGTGATCCCTAGCCTCCTAACCCGTACTCAAGGAGTCGGGATTATATTTATTATGTTTCGCTCATTCAGATAATAAGCAAGAGTTAGTGACAACTAGCTAAGGTATGAGCTCATAGCCTAGATGTTTTAGGGTGGCCTATTATGCTAAAGTATGATGATTTATGTCACAAAGTTGAGGAAAGTTTGACTTGAAAGTTGCGTGCCCTTTATGCCACTTGAATGCTTCTTGATGATTATGATTTTGCTGAGTTAATTGCTTGAAGTATTGCCATGCATTTATGCTTAATATGTTGTATTCATGACATTAAGATGCATTTCTAAAAGGAACGAACCTTGGATAATTTAGTCTATGAAACCTAATAATGAACTTCATATGCATGCTCACATTTTATAAATAAACCCAAAGTTCTTGAGGATGTGGACAATGTAACCCTAGATAGGAGATTCCTATTGAGATTCTTTAGTACGATTCTCACTCCTTTCTCTTCCATCACATCTTCAGAGATCAATGGCGACTTTCATGATGTACATTGACACTCCGACGTGGGAGGTGCATTTTGATCCGGACCACGGATCCTACCATTTTGAGGGATAGTGCACAGTTTGTGTCTTCATGTTCATCGGACGTCCTTTCGCTCACCCTATATAGAGTTACCGCTTCTCCTCGATGTCTCCTTACGATGATGCCATGGTTTTTGAGTGCGCCCGGACGCATGACGAGAGGATTCTATGGATGTATACCGGAGGTTCGGCAGCTCGTGACTTCTAGGACTATGTACCCCGATCTCCTGGCTCGGAGGACGACCCTTCGGAGGACCCACCGACGCACATGTATAGCGAGAGCTCTGCTCCCACTCCTCAGTTCGCGAGAGGAGGGAGAGGAGACGGTTATGCAGCCGAGGTTGGCTAGGCGACCTGAGATGCGTCCTCGCCGAGGAGCAGACGTTCAGCCACTGCGCGTACCTACTCCTGCTGCCTTACGTCTGTGGATCGGTTTCATCCCGCCATACCCTGGGTTCCAGCAGTAGCCGTTTTAGGGGGGTCTAGTGCACACACTCACTCATAGATAGGATAAACCTTCTTTTGTCTTGAGGTTATCCATCTTAGGTGCACTCGGGTAGTAGTTCCATGTTTTCCATGCCTTTATATTCCTGTTGTATTTCTTTTTCTGTGTACTGTAAGCTCAGCCCGATTCTATAAGGGCGTGACTCTATGTACTTTAATTATTATATTAATGAAAGTATTTCCTCTGGTGTTTCATTGATTGTCTCTCTTGTTATATGTTTCTCTGCTTTGTGATTATTTTGTATGAATTGTAGTATATGTTTTGTTCGCGATTAGTTCATACGTGGCTCTCACTTTGTTTTATGTTTCAAAAAAAATTTTACCCGTAATTTTCCCTAAGTATTTTAATAAATGAATGAGACTAAGAAGTAATAACCTAATGATTAACCTAATGTGTTCTAGAGTATTGGGTTAAAAATTAGCGTGTTGCACAAGCCTTTTATGCCATAGCCACTTATCATCCATGAAAGATGCAAGACATTTTACATCTTAATCTAGAAGGTCATCCAAGAATAACACATAAGTGTTATGATATCTCTTACCAGATAAAATGACTTGTCCAAAAGTGGGATTTACAATCTTACAAGCATGTGCATTAAATAAAACATTAAAATCTTGGTCACAGAATTGGTTAATGCTTAACAGATTGTGAGGCAGACCATCAACAAGTAAAACATTAGAAATTTAGTGGGAATCATCCTTACCAACATTTCCTATACCAGCAACCATGGCTTTACCTCTATCAGCAAATTTTTCTGATCAAAAGTTCTTGGGTTTTAGATTTCTGAACCATTTTCTAGACCCAAACATGTGTCTGGAGCAGTCACTATCCATGTACCATTTGTTATCTTTGTTAATGTGAATTCTTAGACACAACTACAACAAAAATAGTTTTTAACTTAGGTACCCAGACTTCTTAGGTCCTTTTGGGTTAAGTTTCTTTGGGGGAGGTTTCCCAACAGATTTTATAGATTTCTTTCTAATAAAACATTTATCAGGTGGGTATCTCTTCTTATGGTAGAAAGTACAAGAACCTTTGTTCTTTACTTTCTTTGATGAGATTGATATTTCTTTCTCATCCATTTCATTCTCATATCCTAACCCAGTTTTCTAAAAATATGGCCTTTGACCGCTTAGCATCAACTCAAGATTCTTGGAGCCATTGACCACCTTTTCCATATCAGATTTAAGAAGTTTAGAAGTCCTCTCAAGTTTAGGAATTACTTTCTGAGCCTTTGACCTTTTTCAGTGGCTTCAACTTCCAAGGCTTTAAGTTTAATATTTAAAAACTTGTTCTCTCCTTTTATTTCTTCCTTCTCAAGCCTTAGATTCTTAGTATCTGATTTGACCTTTTCAAGTTCTAGAACCACTTTCTAATGGTTCCTTTTGAGGTTGAGATAGTGAGAGAAAATGATTTGAAAATTTTCAAGCAATTCATCATATAAAGCAAGTAATTCATCATAAGAGAGATCAGTTTTAGAGGATATCTTTACCTCAGGTTCTCTTGCTGAAGAGTAGCCAGCAGGAAGCATAAGTTTGCTACATATTCAAGCTCATCTTGGTTTTCTGAATCTTTTTTCTTTCTTTTGAATCTCTCTAGGTGGCTATCATTCCTTTCTTCTTTGAAAGAAACTTTTTCTATGGACCCTTGAGCTTGGAACAGTCAGTCTTGAAGTGTCCCTTCTCTCTACAGTTGTAGCAAGTTACATTTTCTAGTTTTCCTTTGCCCTTCCTGCCCTTCTACTCTTCCAAGCTCTAGACATCTTCCTCAAGAGCATGGAGATCTCATATCCATCTTGTGATTCATATTCTTCTTTCTCGAGGTTTTAGTAACCTTTATTGCTTTTCCTTTAGGTTACCTTTTGTGTGAAGACTTTAGAGTGATGAACATGCTCTTCTTCATGGATTCTCCATGAACTTCAGAGAACACAAACTAATGGGTTTTCAGAGACCTAATAAGAGGATCCAAACTAAGGGTTTGAAGGTCCTTAGCCTCTATAATGGCTATGACCTTAGGAAGCTATTTTGCAGGGAGGCTTCTCAGGATCTTTCTAACCATTTCAGAGTTAGAGTATCTTTTGTCCACCCCCTTGAGTTAGTTTATAATGTCTAACCATTTCTTGTTCATTCATTTTGAGCAATTTGTATTGATGGGCTAACATGCTAATATTTGTTTCCTTAACCTGATCAATACCTTCATGTAGCATATGAAGTCTGTCCTAGATTTCCTTAGCCGTGTCACAAGCAATTGTTTTATCATATTCAACTTTGTTTTGTGCACACGTAAGTAGATATTTGGCCTTTGAGTTCAACTACACTCTTGCCTTATGTTGCTCTTTCCACCTACTTTTAGGGACTTCTTTGGAGGCGGAAGGTGCATTTTCTGTTCTTGGAACTTCCTCTAAAGGAACACAGTCTCCTTCTTGAATGATTTCCCATAAGTCAAGATTTGTGTATTTAATGAACAACTCCATTCTATCTCTCCAGCACGCATATTATCCATCATAAAAGAATAGTGATCTATTTATGGAGTGTCCTTCTGTAATATGAATATTTTGTTCCATATATCCTTGGCACCTTTGTCCTCTGCAGTTGTTAAATAGCTCAACCTTTTAGAGGTCTAAGCTCTAATGCCAATTATAGGTTGAAAAGTGTACCAGAAAGGCGGGTTGAATCGTGCTTGAACTTTTAGTTTTCCTTTTAGTTTCTGAAAAGACTTAAATAGGTACTATCAAGTGTGAACTTGAAGTGCAATGGATATAGACTTAGTATGTCAGAACATAACTTTCTGAACTATAATAGAGATATAAAAAAAAAGCGTTAAAGAGGGTTTTCTAGAAAAACAAATATAATAGGAATGAAAGAAAATAAAGGATATACAAGGAAAGAGAATATACTACACAGGAGTTTTTATACTGGTTCGGCCAGCATGCCTATATCCAATTCTCAACAATTATTGAGTTTCACTAAAGAACCTTTCTCAACCCTGAGAAAGTTAGATACTTTTTCTATAACCTTCCCAAGTTATCTCCACGTGACCAGTAGCTCATTCTATTGTCACTTCCAAGTAATCGTTGACTAGACTCTTGAAGCTAACACAACGTAACCAGTAGTTTACTCTACTATCACCTTCAAGTAGTCTTTGACTAGCCTCTTCAAGCTATCTCACAACAATCACTACCAAATCGGGTTATAAAGGATGTGTTTAGGTTAGATCATTTAACTATCAAACACTCAAGTTTTCTCATAATAAAATAATATCAGAGCTAAAAACTTGAATAACTTCTTTCTATCTATTCTTTCTAGCAAGAAGATGTTATCTAATAAGAACGTAGAAAGAAGATTTTTACAAAGATCAAACTGATTACAAGCTGTAGTAGTTTTACAGAAGATGAGAGAAAATTTCTTCAGCGTTTCAGCACATGTAATAAGTAAAAGTCTCTTCATTGTAAGCACACAATCTCCTTTTATACTTGATCTTCATTTATGACCATTGCCCTTGATCTGTTTTCCTAGTGACAAGTGTTGATCTTCTTTTTCTGTCTTGAAATGAAGTCTCAAAGAGTAGCTCTGCATGTCAGAGTTACTTATCACCATTGTAGAAGTTATTGTCTAACAGAGGTTTTTGAGTCCACCTTCAGAAACTATTTTTTGCTTTCTATATGAGGTTTCTAAACTTTTTCTTCTAGAAGTTGGGGCAGTTGTCCAAGTTGAAAAGAGATATCACTATTATTCCCTGACTTAGTTTGACTTAAAATTGAATTTCAAATTTTCTCTCCCATTTCAGTAAAGTGCATCATTCATAGTAAAAGTGTTTTCTGAAATACTGTTTCAGTTTTTGGACAATCTTTAGATCTTCCTTTATTCAATCAAAGCTTGTTGTAAAGGATATAATCACGATCATGATTATTGAATACGGTAACCACACTTTTCTTCAGATTTGGATTGAAATATTCACTTGAAACTTGCTTTCTGAAGCCATGGCATGCTTTCTGAAGATTTGAACATTGATTTCTTGTTTTAGGAAATTTCCTTTCATACGTTGAGCATAGAAACGTTCATTTCAAGATTATTTTTCACTTCCTTTGAGTTCTAAATCTCTTTAAATAAGATTCATCATGTTTGCACATGTCATTATGAAAATAATCTCATTTTAGAAAATGCTAACGTGAATAGTCATGTTCGGTGCTAAAAGAAATAGATTAGTCATTCTTCAAAATATTTTCTTTAAATTGGTTTTGTTATCACTCAAAACTTTAAGCACTGATGCTTTCTAAAGGGTTTTGAAGCTAACACACTCGTCATAATTGAAGAAGTATTTTGAGTTGAGGTAGAAGGTTTGTTGACAGTAGTGCCACAGGATCGTCTTGTCCGTGTTTGTTTAGGGAAAATTATGTAATCAACACTGATGAAGTCCAGTCCGCACCTCTGCACCTCTTTGACATGAATAAGAAGACAAATAACAAGAAGATGTATACCGACCAGTTTTGTCTGAGATTTCTTCTTAGCCAATACTCTCCTTGGCTGATCAATGGACACTAATGACGTTGTGGGTTTAGACAAAGCAAGGGATGGGTTAGTGGAACATGTACATCTGGCCACATGGCTAAGCTTAAGATTGTTAGAGATGGTGGAGAAGGAGAAGATGGAAGAATGGATGAGAGAGGGATAGAGAGGCATAGGAGAAGCAATAGCCCTCTTCCACAATGAATGAGAGGGTTTGGGTCTGGTTTACAAAAAATTGTTTCTATCCTCATCAGATTATCCTTTTCTGGAAAGAAGCCACCCATGGGAAAATAGTTATTAATGTTATTATGATTGGGTCTGATTTATCCCTTTTTTTTATGCAATGTGTAGTCATTTTATTTTATTTTATTTTATTGCATGATTTATTTAGTTGGCATGCATGATTTATGTTGATTCACGATTCATGAACAATTCGAGTTTGGTTAAACTTTGAATATTCTTAGTACTAATTTGACTTTTTTCTAGGTAGTAGAATGTGACACTTGGTAATTAATTAAAATTTAGTACTCACATGATTTTGATATTAACAATTTCAATTTTTAAATAATCCTTTAAAAATGATAAATCATGTGCTAAGATTGCTAAAACTTAATCTTTTAAATAAAAAATTAAATATTAATAAAAATATAACGTTTTGATAAATCCTTTGTTATATAATTACATTTGAACTCAATTTGAAAAATATACTATCAAACTAGATTAACTCTACACGCATACCTTTCCAGTTTTGATATAAATAGAGAAGTTGATAAGCCATTACAAACAAGAATCATAAGCAATCATAAAAAGAAAAAACATTGGAGGTAGGCTGACATGCTAATACAGACAGGACTCCTAAGATATCATAAAAAAAAAATGGAGGTAGGTTGACAAGTTCTTACAAACAACACTATGAACTAGGCCAAGGAGCATGCAGACATCGACTGCAACTATGGCCTTCACCTCTACAAAGACCACATTGTTAAGTTCCTTACATCTCACACGAGTCGATTTCATTCAATGAAAGGTTAGGACAAATTCTTGGTCCTTTGTGTTGACACCATGTATTTTCATTCCCGATCACCCTAAACTCTTTCTTGTACATGTTGCAAATTCTGCAAATCGTATGAACACTGTTGACATAAGGGTGCCAAGTGACCTTTAAGCATGAGCAATAGGCCATCACATAAGATCTGAAAGTCACCACAAGAACAATTCACGTGCCTCAGATCAATTCTATATTCTTGTCCACTAGATGGATCTTGAACTTCGAATGTCTGATGATGTCTATCTGCGTGAGTAATGCGGAGGGTTCTAGAAGCCTGCTTATTTGCTTGAAGTCGAGGCATGACTGTGTTAGAGAAAACATGTCCTGCATTTTTACGAGCACATGACTCCTCACTTTTCCTTGTAAATAACTCAGCCAATCGAAATTAGGTTGCTCTAACCAAAGACATAATGGGAAGATTGTGAGCCCTTTTAATATTGATTTCATGTACTCAACTAAGTTCGTGGTCATGTAACCCTACCGGTGTCCACTTTCATATGCTAAGACCCATTTTTCTCACGGGATTTCATCAAGCCAGGATGTATATATATCTCCACGTTCTTGTACCCACTCATAATTAATATTGAATTGATGCTCTATTGTTGAGTACCCTGCAAGATACAATATATTCAATATATTATTTTTTTAAAAAAAGCATAATCACAAATCCATTATTTCAATATTAAGACCAAAATGTAAATTACCCATGTTTACGACCAATTTGTGCAGGTAAGATGCCTTAAATCTTCGCAAGAAATTGGCACCCAATGTGCCATATGCAATACATGTAATTACATATTCTCGGAGGTTCCCACTGACCGTTGTTTCTCCTTATTCCCACATTAATTGACTTGTGACGATCAGAAATAAAGCCAACTTCATCTCAGCTCACAACATTTTTATAGAGATTATCGAGGAAAAAATACCAAGCATTTGCAGTCTCATCCTCGACAATAGGAAAAGCAATTGGCAATATGTTCTAATCGTTATCTTGCGCAACTGCCACTAATAAATTCCTTCTTTATTTTTCATCAAAATGTGTATCATCAATCTAAACAAGTGATTTGCATTGTCTAAACACTTTAATGCAGGTGCTAAAACTTCGAAACACGGCAAAAAATTTGAATGTCTAGAACTAGCTCATCATCATGGAAGGCCTCCATACCATCCATCTAAACCACTAATCCTCAAACAACATCAAACATTACTACACCCCATTACTACAAAGCTTCATATGAGGCTTCCCATTGACCAAAAACTTTTTCAATTGCCTTTTGTTTTGCCATCCATGTTTTTCGATATGTCACTGTGTAACCATATCGAGATTTAATCTTTGCAATCATAGATTTAATCATGAAAGATGGGTTACATTTTACCATGGGCTTTATAAGTTTTGCAATTGTATTTGAATCTAATTTTATGTGATTCTTGGTGAATCTTTCACTAATGCAAGTGTGTGAGCCACAATACTTCTTGATTTCCCAAAAGTACTTATCCTTTTTTAAACTAGCTCTAATAAGCCATTGACAACTTGCCTCATACCGAGTGCATTTAGCATAAAATGTCATAAGTTTTGACTCATACACTTTATAATCCATTCCTTCAAATGTATTGTACATTTTAATTACTTGTATAACAGCTTCTCAATCGATAAATTGCATTCAAATACACAATTCACATTACTAATAGGAGGGGCACCTACAAAACACAATATGAAATAAAAAATTAATAAATTAAAAAGAAAATAAATAAAAATAAAATAATAATAGCAAAAACAATTAACAATATGTGTATTTAATATATATATATAGCATAGGACAAAATAAAAAATATACAAACCTTATTAAAAAAAATAACATTCCACCAAATAAAAATTAAATTAAATTAAGAAAACATAAAATAATAACAACAAAACAATATAATAATAAACAAGATTACAAAAAGTGAAAATAATATAATAGTAATATAATAATAAACAGATTTTTTTTTCGTTGCTAAAGATATTTATTAAGATGAAACAACATAAATGACTACATATCATCATACTCCGAAAACTTAGGTGCATTCTTAACTTCAAGATCTAAAGTACGCATGAAGGATGGCTCCTCGAACCAATGCTGAATAGCAATTATGTTTGATACATGCCCATCATCTTCTTCTTCATCTAGCTCCATATCATTGGCACCACCATCACTTTTCATATTTTCCTACGAAGTTCTCGTCATCACTTTCGCTATTGTTTTCTACCCATTCTAGCCCTCCATCTGGAAATGTGTTCAGGTGAGCCTTTTCCTCCTCATTGTCAACTTGATGGTATAAGATAGGAGATACTTTTTTTAAATTGACATACAACCTGATGGCAGATTTTTTTGCTCGATGTTGTTGATGCATTTGAAACATTTGTTGCATGTGGTCATCATTACTGATTGCAATTGCTTGATACCGAGTGAACGCATCAAAAATTGATATTGGACACTTGTATGTTATTTTCTCCACTATTTTTGAAATTTCAAGATCCATGCATAGTTTAAGACCACTTTCTAACTCTACAAATGATATAGTGCAAGGAATAAAAAAACATGCCGAATTCTCGCAAATAAATATGATGTCTTCACTTATATTTATAACAATATTATCGTTGAAATATACTATTACATTTGTTGTGTCATGCATTTTTACCCTTTGTTTTTCTTGCTCTACTCTCTTAATATATATATATATACACTAAACACTTCTTTGATTCACAGTTCACCCTTTTTTTCTCTTAGGACTACCAACACAAAACAAACAAATAAATTGAAAAGAAAAAGAAGGGGCTATCCATACTTTTTTCTTACTCTACTTTCCTTTTTTGAAACCCTCATAACACTTTTTTCCAACACAAGCCATTCTTTTTTTTAGGACTAGAAACACAAAATAAACCAATAAAATTAGGAAAAAAAAAGTACGAGGAGCTACCCATTTTTTCCTACTCTATACCATTTTTTTTTCTCACGTTATCCACTCTGTTTTTTGGCACATGTAGCACACTCCCAAACTAATACATCACCCACAACAATTTATCTAATGAGAGGAGAAGCGATGAATGGGGTTTATATGGAGAGGGCATAATATTATAATATTTTTCACACCAAATCTCACCCCAAGTATGCTTTTGGTTTGAAATCCTGCATTAGCCGTGTAATTGTATTGAAAGTGGCGAGATTTTGAAGTCAAAACTGGCAAGATTTCAGTTTAAAAAAATATTATTATATTTGGTTTTAACTTAAACGTGTGTGGCGAGGTTTTGAAAATTCCACTCATCCGTGACTCACCCTTAATGTTATAAAAACAATAAAATTACATAATAAATACGCATCATACATCTTATTATCATTAAATGTGATTAATGGTCTTCACTTGTCTCACTCATTGTCACATCTAATAGTGATAAAATATATGATATGCATTTATTGTAAACTTTTATTATTTTTATAACAATATTCCAATGCATTTAATCACGAGTTTACTTTTGGGGAAAAGGAATGAAAGGGAGAGGTTTTAAAATTTTCTTGCATGAGTTTTATTTTGATTCCCTCAAAACTCTTCAAAATTCCTATTTTATGGTTTCCAAATTGGGAGTTTTAAAAAGATTACAATTTAAATTACTTTATTATTCATATTAAAAATTAAAATACCTTCTTATCAATCAATTTCAATTTCCTCTCTTTATTAGTTCCCTCCTACTCTCACAATTTCCACGAAAATCATCCGTCCCCTTGTTTCTCCTTTCTATTGGATGAACCTTTGACCCCCTGCTCATCGATTATGGCCTCTGTAGTAAAGGTACATTATAAACCCCTCCAATTTTCTTTTCCTTATCAAAGGTTGGTTGAAATCTTTAAAACCCTTGCTTTCTTTTCCCTTTTTTAGCTTTGATCCCTTTCCTTTCCAATGTAGAAAAAAATCAGCCACAAACTGTACGAGGCGCGGTCCACCGCATTAATTGATGTGGAAAAAGCAGAGAATAACCAGCATACTTGATTTGATTTTTAAGTATAGTTATTTTAAAGATTTCCTTAGGATTATATTTGTTTCCTTTTTCTTCCTACATAACATTTGTAATTTTTTTGGTCTCCAAGATAATATTTGTCGTTTTAATGTTGCCTGTCATGAAATAAGGTTGTGTACCCCATATATATATATAACCTTTTATATAACTTGTGGTTGAAATTTTAACCCTTATATATATATATAGAAAAAAAATCAAATTTAAATGTAATGAAAATGTAAGAAATTTATATAATGTCATCCAATTTTATCTTTCTATATATGTAGAATTTTTTAAATAGTTGGTGTGAGAGTTAAATATGTATAATAAATAAAAGAGAAAATATCCTATTTGGTCCCTCAAGATTTTTGCGTTGAACTATTTCATCCTTTAAGAAAAGAAATTAATCTTGTAGTCCCTCAAGATTGAAAATGATAGACACGTTAGTCTCTCTGTTAGTTTTTCATTAGTGGACTTACATATATAACATAGTACATTGATGAAGTGCAATTAAAATGTTAGAAGCAAGCTAAATGAAGTTATTTTAAAACTTGTTACACTTAGTTTAATGTCTAAAATTGCACAAAATGAATCACTTTATGACTTATAATAGAGATTTAAATTACTCATTTTGTGAATTTCAACCATAAAAATGAGTCATTTGAAACTCTATTCCACTTCAAATGACATATACATCATTTAACATCATGTTTGCAGGTCAATATACAATTCTATTAGTGTTTAAAGAATCACATGCATACAGAGGGACTAATGTGTCCTATTATTAAAATCTTAAGGGACTGAGGGTTGAATTTCAGTTTTTGAGGAACTAAATAGTATTGTAAAATTTTTTTAAGGGACTACATGATATATTTACCCTAAATAAAAGTGTGATATATTATCCTATATAGATTATGTTATTCTATACAAATGATTTTTTTCAACTTAAAATCCATTCACTTATATTTTAATTAAAAAGAAAAAGATCACATCATAATTAAGTATTGCTTTAGTCTTTGTTTTTTTTTTTTAAAAAAAACTAGATAATCAATTGTAAGATCAGATTTAATGTAGACAATGGATTTGTCAACTTTGTGCTCTAATTTGATTCTCAAGGATGGTTATAAAATTTTTGACATTATTAGATGTATACTTGGGAATATAGAAAGAAAAGCAAGATTACACTACAAAAATTAAAACTGTAATTATGACATATTATTATAATATCATTGATAATCATCAGTATTTAATAGTAGGATTGCACTATAAAAATTAAACATATTTAAAACTAATTGATATTTAATTAAATCTATAATATTAATGTTCAACACTCCTTTGGGTTTTCTAGGTGTAGCTTTTGGTTTAATTTAGAGCATACAAATTTTATAACTTTAATAATTAATATTTTAAAAAATTATAATCATAATTATTATATATCATTAGCTTACTATCATTAATTTATATAATTTAAATATTTATAATAATTATTTTTAATATCTAGATAATTTATGCTAAAATAACCTTATATATTGGAGTTATTTAAAATAATTAGTGATCAAATAAAATAAATAAATAATCAAAATTAATTTTAAATTATATAGTTTATATTTTAAAATATAAGTGTTTGAAAAATGTTTAAAGCAGATAATTTATGTTACTAGTCTTATATACCCCTAATTATTAATTAATTAATTAACATATAATATTGATTAATTACAATATAATTGTTGTACCTATTGATAAATTCAGCCTTGATATACTAAAATAAGGTCAATAACTCATTATATAATAAGAGTATTCACTATGATTGTTTATTAGTTTTATCTTATAACTTTTTGGCTATGTTTATAGTCTCATGGTTGGTTATCATTTTTACATAATGACATTTATAAAAATCAAAAGAGAATTTTAAAAATGTTTATAAAGATAAAAACTAAATTTTTAAAATTCATAAAAATCAAATATGTATTTTAATATATTTATATAGGGCTTAAATTCAAAATGATAGAGACCAAGCAGTTTATGAAATTATAATTTCCTTATTTAACATAAAATTGAGCCTTATTTATCAAACTAACACGATTTTTAAGATTTTTCAAATTATCCTTAAAAAATGATAAATTCATGTGCTAAGGTTATTGAAAACTTTTTTTTTTCATTTTGGAAGCTTAATATGTGAATAGAACTTATAAAAAAATTTCTCATACATTTCCTAAATAATGAATTTATTAAAGGTATATGTGAGCATGTGTTTGGGAATTTCCAAAAGATTAAATCTTATATGATCGGTGAAGTATGTTAAGGAATTAATGAAAGTTTTAAATTGTAATTTAAAGTTTTTATCAATGATTTTGATATTATATTTCCAAATTTTCAAAACAAATATTGCATTTTTTAGAATAAATTAGGATTTTAATATTGTAAAAAAAAACTTTTATTTTTTGCATATCTTTCTATCCCAAGTTCATAGCTGAAGAATTTATCTTTAACTGAAATTGCGAAGTTATTTTACTCAAATGGAATGTCTTTGAAAGAGTTTAAGTCCATGTTATACCCAAATGATTCACCACTCAATTAATTTCAAAGTGATTTCTTAGATGAAGAGCTAAAATATGACAAAAAGCAATTATCGGATGATCTTAAATGATACTTATCTTCAATGAATAAAATTCAAAGGATAATTTATAATGAACCTAACCGTCTGCATTTTCCTTTTGACAAGAAACCTAACTCTCTTTATTATGAACTAACTTAAATGGTATGGGTAGTCTGGTAATTATATCTTATCCTAATTAGTTGTTCAACCAATTTGTTGTACCACATTCTTTCTCTTTCTATGCTCTCTCTTTCCACTCTCTTTATCTTATTAGCCCTTGTATGAATTTTCAAGCGCAATATTAATAGTAAAAATTATATTTTTCAATTAATGAATTAAATTAAATTAAATTAAAAAAATAATATTTAAAATAAACTAATTCAAGTTTCGTGTTAGTAATTATCCAAGTTCAGTAATAACTAATATTGTAACTTAAACTTAATTTACTTCAATTTTAAGTCGGTTTTCGTTCACATTTTTGTTGATGTTTCAAAAAAAATGCAATTTTAATTTATTAAAAAATATAAAAAAACTATTCATTGATTTAAGAAATAGTTAAAAGATTTACTAAAAATGACAATTGTTTCTTATTATTTATTAATATTTTTCTTATCATAAAAAATTAATAGTTCGCTAAATCAAAAATTAATTTGAAGGACAAAATAGAGAATTCGAAAGATACATTAATTCCTTTTCTGAAAAAAAAAGTAAAAATGCAAAAGTAAAGTAAGGTTGATGTAATATTTTTTAAAGTAAAAGTGCAGAAATTAATTCCTTTTCTGAAAAAAAAATCCAGTATTAAATGCAATATTTTTTGCATTAATTAGTGAGAGAAAGAGTTAAGTGGTAATTAATGTTGAAGCAGTAAAATTATAAAATTATCCAAAAGTATAAGTTGATTCATAAAAGAAAGAAATGAAGTTTTTTGTCCATAATGAAATCTATAGCTTGCTAACCTCCACATGAATGTATAGGTTGGCATTTCCCTTAATTAATATAGCATACTAACAGTAAATGAGATGCTTTGAAAATGTGAAATTAATTAGGAGCAGTATTCGAAGAAAAAAATTAATCTAGATATTTTAAAATATGAAGTTGTCTGAAAGTGAACATATTCTGAAAGAGAATGCATATTATGCAAATTTATCTTTCGAATATCAAAATACTTTTCAAATTTTTTTGGAATTATTTTAATAAATCCACAAATATCCTGTATGGATTCAAATTCTCATGAGAAATAGAGAATAGGGGACCCATGATAGGGATAAGGATGGAAACAAGGGACAAAATTCCAAACAGGGACAAGGTGCGGGAGGTATATCATGTATCTTATGATACTTCTTGTCATCCATATTAATAGTGTATGATATTGTAAATATATCCATTTATTTTATTTCATTATTTATTAATTTCAACTATTGAAACATGCAAATTTTTCATATAATATATTTTTTATTGTTACTTAAAGGTCATCTATCAAGATTTTCTCATCCTTATAAATATGATATTCAAAATAAGATATAAAATAGAATAACTCATTTCAGATCCATACTCATCATTTATTTAATTATTTAATTGTTGACTCATTTTCAAAATAAGTTTATATACTCAATTTTCTATAACATGTATTTAAATAAATTATTATTTGTTTTTAATAATGGGCAATAAACTATTTTTTATTATCATTCCATGTATCGCATGGATCACAACTAGTTCTATGTAAATGAGTGTTTTCAAGTTAAAATCCATTAACTTATTTTTTAATTAGAAAGAAAAAGATCACATCATAATTTATTCTTTTTTTCATCTAAATTTTAAATGACTTTACATGTTTGGATAGAAAAAAACTAATTTTCATTCTAAAATTCACTTATAAGTGAAAGTAGATTTTTAATTTTTTAATACAAGAAAAAACAAATTACTTTAACGTTTTAATACTTTTATTAAAATAATCCTAAGTAGCAAATATTATAAAATATAGAAATCATTTGATATAATTTTTAGTAATTTTTCACATAAAAGTGAGTGTTTTCATATAATAAAAAAAACCACTTAAAAATTATTTTGAGCTAGTACACCCAAATAGAAAATTGATTTTGAATAATTAATTATAAAAAAGTTCAATTATAAATGTATTCAATTATTGAAATAATTTTAATCACACAATTAATTAAAATATATATTAGTATTTACCATATTAGTTTTTTGCTACAAAATTTATGTATAGATGTGCAGTTAATTTTAATTTAATTTGATTTTAGCGATTTAATTGACATGTGAAACCTTTTGGTCCCTCAAAATTTTTCTTCAAGCTCCGTGGTGGACTACGGCTCATTTTTTTCAATATTAATTTCCATCTAGAATTTGTTATAGTATAAATTTTTATAATTATTCACAAGAATATGGTGTTTCAATAAGTAAATCTTGCCATGACAAGATTTGAATAATAGAATATAATTTTTAAAATCAAGTATTGTCAATAGGAATATTTTAATAACAATTTTTAAGAAAAAATCAAGTCTCGTCAATGACAAAATAAATAAAATACCATATTCATGCAAATTTTTCCATAACCTCTCATATGAGGAATTGTTAAATTAAAACACCATATTAATAATAAAAAATCATGGAGTACTGTTACGATTGTCGCCACTCGCAATAAATTAGAAATAATGAAAATAACCAAATTACACTAATAATGTAGTTATAGTGCAATCCAAGTCGTCTCACGATGAAGTATTTAAATTGATTCAAATTGTAAAGGGGGTATTGTTGACGTGATTAACAAAAATAAAATAAAATTGTGAAGATATAATAGTAAGGAATTACCTGCACAAAGACTCCTTCAGATCAAAATATGTTCTATCCTTGGTTCAAACGGATAAAATTCATGGCAGTGACTACCTACGTCAACTATACTTTGCACAGATGACGTCGCAATACTACTTAACAGTCATACAAACGTATTTCCATCAAGAATTCAACTAACACAAGAGCTAGTGATCACAATCATGACCCTATAAACCTATGTTAATTTAGTTAACAATTGCAGTAGCCTAAATCCTAACAGATTTAATTTCATCCGTTACCAATTGGAATTACTCAGATTAATTAACCCAATTTCCCAATGGTACAAAATTGTGCATACAAACGAATACACAATCAATAATTTCTAAAAACTTAATCACAAAAATTATTGCAATCAAAATTAAAAGAGAAAACAAAAGGAACGAAAAACCAACCATGAATTGAATTTCAATAACAGGAACCTCAAGAACAATATGATCTTCAATTGTCTTTATGCGTGGTAAAGGAATTACTCCTCCATGTGAGGAGTTCCACACTCAACGATTAAAGAAAACTGTAATTGTAGTGTTTAAAACTCAAAATCTGTCCAAGAGAAGTTTCTAAACCCTAGAGAGATAAAGGAGAGAGAAAAGAGAGAGAGAGATTTGTTCCCAAAAACCCTACACCAAAAACCTAGCTAGGTCAAAAACTCCCTTGCTGTTCTCACCCCGCGTCCACTGTAGCATCCAGAGAGTGGGCTTAAGTTGGGCCCAAAAATTGACCCGTGAAAGACAGTAATTAGAGTCAGGTGATCGTAGGAGCGCTCCAGCGCTCTTAGCGCTGCAGCGCTCACCAGAAGGGTTTCCTCCAAAAATGATTATTTCTAGTTTCTGTCGAGCGCTGCAGCGCTCACACGAATGATGAGCTTTTGGAAATTCTTCTTCCTTTTAGTCCCAGCTCCTACTTCTGATACTTTGCCTTTAATGCATTGCTCCTGTACTCAAAAACCTAACTCAAAAAGATGGGTTAGTTGTAATAAGAATTAATTATTTAAAAAAAAAAGAACAAATGCTATTGATTTTTCTACAATGTGCAGTGAGGGTCAATTTATAAAACATTATTATTTTCCTCAATAACACATTAAAACTCCATGTAAAAGTCCAATGTTAAGGGATTAAATATGCGGTGTAGGCACCGCTTATCAAGTACCAATAATATTTAGGTCCTATTTTATTAGAAATATATATATAAGGAGAAGATCAAGTAAGAGGAGTGATTTTATATAAGACTAAGAAAAACAAATCTAGATCATCGGATCTTGTATTAATGGTCAATATCAAAACATAAAGTCATATGACTTTTTTAATTGATCATGTGACCTTTTAATAACTTTTAATCATAACCATCTATGTATAATTGTATGGCCTATATTTAATCCCCCACTCATATAAAATCACTCATCTCTCTCTCTCTATATATATAGGGGGAGGGACCCGTTTACTCCAGCAGTAAGTCTTCGTATACTTACTCTGTTGAATAACTTTTTATAGGTATTGAATTTCATCAATCCAACTGTTGAATTGAAAGTTCCTACTACATAGATCAAACATATAAAATTTCATAAAATTGTAAAATAGTTTAATACTGCATTATTCCTGTTCATTTGGATGCACAACATAGTTTTGAAAATACATGTAAATCTTAAGTTTTAGATAATATATTAACAATGTCCAATTTGTAATGCCTAGGGCTGACTAGGGCGAGGAGTGATCACTAGTGCAAGAAGGCACGAACAAGGAGCGACTCCTGGCAGGCTTCTAAGTGGATGGGTACATGAATGAACCGATTAAACACCAGAATGAGAGGGATTCTAAGACTGTGTAGGTATGAGACTATATAGTTAAGGATGACTTATATAAATTGATTGGTACTACTTATACAAACAAGATGCTTCTTCTTTTCAGTAGCCCATCACTAAAGAACTCCATAATTAAGCGTGCTTGACTTGGAGAAATTTTAGGATAGGTGATCTTTTGGGAAGTTTTCCTAGGAAGTGTGTGAGTGAAGACAAAGCACGCTGAATATCAAGATAATATGCTTGATCATCAAGATAATATCACATGAGTAAATGGGTGGATTGATGAAATATGTAGCATACTTACTCTTTGGAGTAAACAAATCTTTCATTATATATATATATATATATATATATATATATATATATATATATATATATATATATATATATATTCACGGAAAAGAGAACATGGGACAAAATTCTCCTATAATATTGAAGTTGCTATGAAATAAAGAAAATAGAGAGAAAGAACAAATGAATGGATAAGATCAAATTCTCTATTGCTTTCAATGTATATGATAATGTAAGTCTTGGTCTCTATTTATAGACCCAATACAATTGGAATAACTTATAGAATCATATTAATTGACACTAAATAAGATCCTAATCAATAGCTTCAATTTGTTAATGAACATCCACATAATATCTGATTTATAACACTTTTTGTTAGATGTTCATGGGATAGATAACATGCATCATTAAAAACCTTAATAAGAAAAAAACCCTGCGGAAAAAATATTGTAGTGAATCGAAAAAGAGTGCATATGTCTTATAATACATATGCTTAGCTACCTCAGTAAAACCTTACCAGGAAAACCCATTTTGTGACAAAACCTTGGTTAAGTAAAAAAGAGTACAAAACGTATTACCCCCTACTTGCAGCATCACTAAATATCTTGAAGCTTGCAAATTCCAATCTTGCACACCAACTTCTCAAAAATAGATGTAGGTAATGCTTTAGTAAACAAATTTGACAAATTGTCACTCGAACAAATCTGTTGAACACCAATTGCTCCTTGCTTTTGAAGATCATGTGTAAAGAAGAATTTTGGAGAAATATGTTGTGTTCTATCTCCTTTAATATATCTTCCTTTCAATTGAACTATACATGCAGTATTGTCTTCATATAAATTTGTTGTAGTTTCTTCTGTATTAGGTAGTCCACATGTCACCTGAATATGCTGATTTATTTCTCTTAGCCAGAAACATTCACGACTTACTTCATGAATTGCAATTATCTCTGTATCATTTGAAGATGTAGCGCTAGAGTTTGCTTTGTGGATCTCCATGATATGGTTGCATTGTCATATGTTAATAAATAACCTATTTGAGATATACCTTAATGTGGATATGATAAATATCCTACATTTGCATAGTCAACCAACTGTGACTTTACAATACCTTGAGTACACATGTTCTAAGACAAGTTTCGTACTCTAATAAGGTTCCTTGGGACCTACCAATGTTGCCAGAAATGCCCCAAATACCAAGTCAACCCAAAAATGCAGAAATTGGTGCTACTGCTATAGCACCCCTATAGCAATCACATGAAGGAAAAATTCAGCTTTTTGCCAACCGCTACAGCAGTTCAAGACCATAATAGCAGTCATGTGCTTCCAGCTGGGGGTGCTTTAGGCCCCTGACTGCTATAGCAGTGCCCTCGATGTCAGTACATTACAAAACAATGTCGTTCCACTTATCAGAACTGCAACCCTTATAAAACCCTCTGCTACTCGGTTCCAAACCCGAAAACTTGAAAACCTTCACCCAAATCAATCTCCGAACCTTTTCCACTCTCAACTTTACTTAAATCTACCTCTCCCAAGCTTCAAGGTGAGTAAATGTTGATAGATTATGTCTTCTTTCATTCCATTCTTCTATGTTCTTAGGGTTAGTATTGGTATTTCTCAATATTGTCAAGTGAAAGTGCTCTCCTAATGTTGTTAAAGCTATATTAGCATTATCTAGGGATTGTTAGAGATTAATCTAGAATTTTATAGTTGCTATGTCAAACGTTGGTGCCATCTTTACTCCCCAGAGCTCCTATGGTGTTGGCCACTCAAATTTCACCTCTCCAAGTGACTGGGTTTGATCTAATGGCCCTATTTTGGTCATTATGAATGTGTTGTCTATCTTATTTGAGTACTTAGCAAATTAAAATTTAGGTTTGGATATGAAACAAGATTTATATGTCTTCTTGCAAGAATTAGGAAATATATTTTGAAATTCTCATGAAAATCTATGATTATGAAAATGAATGGGACCATACTTGAAATATAAATTGGGGTTAAATACATTTTACCCCCCTATATTTTAGTGTATGTGCAATTTAAACCCTAACATTTAAAAAGATGCATCCCGACACCCTAACCTTTACAAATAGTGCAAAATAACCCTTACATTAAATGAACATCCATTTTCTCCGTTAATGGATCATGTGAATGTCATGTGAGTTATTTGTTGGACAGAAATACCCTCTCTTATTAATCCAATCTCCCATCCTTAAACACTCTTTCTTCCCTCCTCAGAAACTATCGAATGCTAAACCCTTCATCATCAATCTATTGAACTAGAAACCCCATTATCTTTAACAAAGCACACATCCTTTCCATTTAGCAATACCATGAACATAAAAAAAAGGCATAACAAAAACACCATAAGCACTTGAATTTTTTAAAGAACGACAAGAACTAAAGAACAACACGAGATCACAGAAAATAACAACACCACCAACACCTACTCAGACAATGAAGTGGTTCCTCCAAAAAAAAAAAGGAAGGAAGAAACAGTGTAACAGAACAATGTCAAAACTTAAAAGGAGTACTTTTTTATTTTTCAATGTTCTAGAAATCCATCCCTCTAACACAAACTTCACACTAGTCTCCACCACACTTCTCACATTCCAAAGTCCAAACCCTCCAATTCCTCACACTCTCCTCTACTAACCTCTCTGATCCCCTCTTTCTGCCCTCTACCTGCCCTGACCAGCTCTCACAGCTCAACTACCTCACACTCTATTCCACCTCAGAGCAACGAGGATACCAATAATGACGATGGAGCTCCGAGAAGCCACGATGGAGATCTAAATCGCGAGGAGACATCTAACCCAAAACCCTAACCAACTGCGACGGAGACTTGAGGTGGATGATGGTTCAGGCTCCACACATGACAGAGATGGTGATCTCGCAGCTCCCTTGTGCGGAGGAGGAGGTGTTCGCAACGGGACTCCTTGTAACAGTGGCAACTACGTCAGGTCCCAGTGTTGGGTTGGCACTGGTCTTCCTTTTCCAAGTAGTGTGAGTTGAGCATCGCGGTCTCCTTTAAGCAAGATGAGGTTACGTCGCTAGTTGAAGTGGGATTTGAAGAAAATTGGCAAGAAGGAGAAAGGGAAAAAGCTTTCAAAAAAGGGAGGTGAGTTTGAGAGATTGGGGGAAAAGTTAGTTGAGATTAGGGATTGGAAATTAGGGTTAAGAAAGGGATATAATTGTCCAATTTTATATTCACATGAGAAGCACGTATTTTCTTAACAGTAGCTTTTAATGTCTGTCTAATAGAAGGTTTTCTTGTACCATCAGGTAAGTACAGGGGTCGCATTACACAATTTGAAAACTCAGTATCTAAATTACACAAGACCAAAAGTTCAGGGGGGCAATTTGCTTTTTTCCTTATAAATTACCATTATATGATTTATTTCATGATTTTGAACTTGATTTATTTATCGGAAATAATTATGGTTGATGAAAAGGAGAATGATTGAACTTAAAAATTATAGAACCCCTTTTTGAACCCATCATGATTCTAGAATAAGGAATTACTGAGAGAAATAGAGTTGCGGGCTAACAACAGTTAAATTATTAACCTTGGTATATCAAGTGCTCACCAAGGGAAAGTAATCTTTATCTAGATCAGTCCGCTAGGGATGCGGTTCATTAGGGACTTTTAAGATCTCAGCTAGGTGTTCTTGTTTGCTGGGAACCGAGCACCACCTTACAATTTATGGATAGTTTGTTATCTTTTGTAATTTTTTGAGAAATAAAGATGCTTTTATACTTTCAGTAAATAAGTGATTGATAGTTATTATTAATAAACGAAAATGATTTGTGGATGTTGCATTATATGTATGGTTATGGGTGAAGATCCATTCACTGAGTTTTATGATAAAAACTCATCCTTCATTTTATCCTTTTTCTCACAAATATAGTTGCAGCTTCGGATCTTACACCTCCTCCTCAATAACACTGGTATTTTGTACTTGGGGAGCTCTATGTTGCCGTGAAGTGTTTTGGATATTTTGGTAGAATACTCCAGTGGTAGTGTGGGTAGGGTGCTAGACCATGCATGATATAGCTTTTTGATTTATCATGATTCTTTTTGTATTGAAAATTATATAGCTTTCATGGTTCCCTTGTAATTGAGCAACTCAACACATTTTGTATACAACTACATTTTCATATTTAAATTATGGAAAAAGGGCTAATTATGAATTGAATATGCAAATTGATTTATGGTTTGAAATGGATTTTACAAATAAAATATACATATAGTACAACTTAGCGATCATGAGACTTAAAGGAGGACGGGGTTCCTCATGTGCCGGTCACAATCCAAGTTGAGTCGTGATAGACTTAGATTCATATGAATAAAATAACCCCTTATCAACAATTCAAAAGTGGTATTGAAGGACATGTTTTATTCTATTATAATATCTTCTGTTCAAAGAGGAACTATATCTTGCTAATACACTTACAAGAAATGCTATATTGGGTCGTGTATTATTAGCAAGTTACATAAGTACTCCTATGGCACTAAGATATGGTACTTTAAGACCAAGTACTTCTTCATTACCTTCCTGAGTATGAAATGGATCCTTCTTTACATCCAATGGCCTCACAACCATTGAGATGCTTAATGGATATGATTTATCCATATAAAATCGCTTAAGGATTTTCTCTATGTAAGTTGATTGATGAACAAAATTTTCATTTTTTAGATGCAAATGTTCGATCTACACACTGAGATAAAATTTCCTCTTTCATAGATCTTTCATCTCAAACCCTTCTTTTAGATCTTTAATGACAATGGAAATCTCTTCAAGAGTATCAATCATATTCAAGTCATCAACATACATAGCGATTATAATGAATTCATATCCAAATTTCTTTGTATAAATACAAGGGCAAACAACATTATTCTTAAACCCTTTTTGGTCAAGTACTCATTGAGGTGGTTATACCATATCCATCCAGATTGCTTTAGACCATATAGATCTTTTAATTGAGTACATTGAAAAAATTTGTGCCCACCATTTTCTCAATTGTAATCTATACTAATAATAATTTACATTCATTTCAAGGAAAGTTGTCATGACCCGACTTGGGAACCTGACCAGCACGTAAGGAATCTTATCCCCATGTAACCCTTGTGACCTCTTATTCTCTCTGTATGCATAATTTAATAATAAATTTCCATTTATAAAATATCATTTCATTTTTAATAAATCTTTAGCTCTTTTGAAATCATGTTCTTTGTCAGTAACATATTGTAATCAACTCTAAATCTGTCTCTATGATACAAAATACATTAGTTGCTCTTTACACAAAATATCCATAAAACTATCATCATGTAAATACAAAATAATCATGATAAATCACTATGGTCCGGGACCCTGCCCGCAACATATACAGAAGTACTCTATCACTACACAAAATACAAAAAGTACTTTACTCTGAGTGAAGCTCACCAACTGAAAAACTCTACTGCTGGGGAGGAGGTGGCTGAGAGGGAACTATAGCAACTAATGTATCTGTAATGGAAAAAGGGAGAGGGGTGAGTTTCATCTAAAACTCAGTGAGTAGGTCCTCACCCATAATCCTCTCATAGGACAACAACAAGGATATATGTACATATAAAATTATCAAACTGATTAATGCAATAACATTTGGAATCATATTTATATATATAATCATTAAGGAAATGAAATTAGAAATATCTGGTAAAGCATAAAAAATAGAAATCTATTAGAGAAACAGAAATCTCTAGTTATGCCCCGCATAACAAAAATATAAATTCTCTGATTATGCATGTCAACCATGACATAACAATTTCTCTAGTCTTTGTGATCCCTTTAAGATCCAAATTGGACATATAACTAGGTTCCATTTCTGCTCTATGAGATTGTCTTCTCAGACAACTTGGTACCAAGGTTAATGATCAGGGTTTAGCCGTTAATCCACTGTCTGTTTCTCTACAGCTATCGTCTGGTCTCTAATTCATAAAATATATTATATTCTCTAAATCTCTTATCAGGACTTTTCTCTAGGCATAAAACTCCATAATACATAATTAAATAAATCTTAGAATCAATGGGGACAATTTATAAAGTCTCTAAATCAGGTCATAATGGGCCCATGTATGGTAAAATCATTTTAACAATAATGGTCCCATGAGTTTATATTAAAATAACTATTTCATGTTCATGTTGAAAATCATCCTTTTTCAAAATTTCGATAACCAATCATAATCTCAAATCTCTTAAATTATTCTCTAAAATCATGAAATTATGTTATGATTTAAAGAAATTAACTCTAATGACTAACATAAAGGTCATAGGATTTGAACCTACTCACATGGAGGGGAGGAAGTGGTGGCGTCAACACCAACTAAGCTCTGGGGAGCTGGGAAGGCACCAACGTCGACTATAACAATCATAAAACTCAAGATCAAACTCTATCAACCTCTAAATAATTCTAATCTAGCTCTTACAACATTGGGGGAACACCCCCACTTAACAAAAATGGGAGAAATGACAATGCTCATACCAAGAATGTCAAATAATGGCAAAAATGAAGACAAAATCTTACAACATATGCTTACCTTGATGATTTAGGGGGGCTAGATTGGAATAGGGTTGAAGAAAGAGAGAAAATGGTAAGGAAGGGTTTCTGGTTCGTAAAATTGGGGAAGAAAGGAAAGGAGGAAGGGTTTACATAAAGGTCTTGACATTCAGGCTTCAGGGGAACCACCATAGTGGTCAGGAGTTTTCACGCGACCAACACGGGGAATTATTGTGCACCTATGACCGCTATAGCGGTCTCCAGAATCCCCAAACGCATAGCTATAACTGCTATATTGGTGATAGTAAAGTCCAACTGCACCATTTTACTGTCATGAAGCCATTGGTTACCTCTATACTCACTTATTTACATTTCTTAAGTTAATGTTCTCATTTATTTTACTCTATATTAACTTTCAAACATAAATGCAGATAAGGAAATACCCCCCATTTGGATTCAAATATAATATCAAAAAAATCAAAACTGCAACCAATCAAAATCCAACTTTTGAGTTTTAGTTCAAATTCCGGAATTTCGATGAGTTTCTAAACTTGGGGGCTAAAAAGAAACATCTTGAAGTTTCCTAAAATTATTTAAAAATCACTCTTCAATCCATTTTCCCTTGGAGAGCCATTATTGGAACTTTTGGTATCATAAATGTGGCTCTATCATATAGCCCTCCATGGAGGTGTACGCTACAGACGTATTGAAAACCCGGATCCAGCAACATCGATCGGTCCCAGGGGACCTTAGGACTACACGGAACTTATTTACTGACACATGTACACCAGGTATTACAAAAGTTTTTCCATGTGTGCATTGAAAAATTTATGCCCACCATTTTCTCAACATTTCTATTTAAAATAAATTTTTAAAGCTTTACTTGCATTGTAATTATTAATTATTTTTCTAATCATATTTTCACATCCCTCTTCTATTAACACATACTCTACATTGAATATTATGCCAATTATCACTTCTACAATTTTCAACATTCAAAATATTATAAGTCTTAAAATATCATAATTGAAATTTTTTATAACTTAAATTTGACATTATAACGAAAGGTATTATAACATTAAAATGTTATAATATTATAAATAAAAAAATAAAAAAAAGTAAAAAGCATAAAAAAAATAAATGCATTCATATATTTGAAAAAAAAATAGCCATCTTTGTAGAAATATAATTTTTGAAAACCACCATAAAAATTAATGAATCAAACCAAAAATTTCAAATTCATTCATCAATTCAAATGTTGAAAAATATTCCTTCTATTACATATTGGGATTCATTTAGCATATATATATTATTTCCCAAATCAGTGCATAAGTTTCCCTTAAATCTGCATCTTTTCTAAAAAAATTATGTCAATAATATATTTTTTAATTTTTCATTTTTTTTTGGAAAAGTTTCTAACTTCAAATTTTGAACTTTTGAAAATCATAAAAAAAAAAATCTATCTACAAGTCTCACTACACCATATTTATTTTATTGCAACTTAAACATTCTAATTTATCAATTCCATCATTTTTTATATTAATTTTTTAAAAAAAAGACTTTAATTTTTCAACATTAAAATAATTTATTAATATTCAATTCCATAATTTACACTATTTTGATATTGATACTAATTATTTATTAAATTTTTTTTAAAATTAAATAATTATATTACTTTTTTTTTATTGAAAATGATTGTGTAATTGATGCTACTCCAATAAATGAGATAAAATAAATTAGGATTATTTATGATTTTGTACTAATTATAGCACATTTATTATAACATATATTTAAAAATTGATATTTTAGTTTACTAAAAGGATATACAAGGAAATGGGGTGTAATTGAAATAATATAAATGAACTTTAATCTTTATCTTTTATTAATATGAAATTATATTTTTATACTTTTATAAGTTAAGTATTTTAATTTACTAAAAAGATGTAAATGGTTAGGGATAACAAAAAAAATTGCTAAAACGGACACTTGAAAAAATTACTTTAAATGAGAATAGGATTGAGGACAGGTTAAGTTTTCACGGGGATGAGGTAGAGTCCATGTTTGTTAAATAGTGTAGGGATAAGGAATGAAGTCCTCGCCTGATGAAACCCATCAATTCCTCATTTATATAAATGATTTATATATCCACTTATATGAAGAGGATCAAGTGAGAGGAATAATTTTACATTAGAGTAAGAAGACCAAATATAGATCGCCAGATCTTACACTAATCGTCAGGATTAAGACATAAAGTCATGTGATTTTTTTTTTAAGTGATTATGTGATCCTTTAATAACTTTTAGCCCTAACCATTTATGTAAGATTATATAACCTGGATTTAATCCTCCAACTCTCATATAAAATCACTCCTCTCACTAGAAACATTCCCTTCACTTTTATATATTATATATATATATTAAGAAAACCTTAGCACGAATTCATTCTTTATTGATTGTGTTAGTATAGTATTTCTTATTATGAATATTTATGTTTCAAACTTCAAAGTATTTTTAAAATTGTTCTCTTTTTGGATTTTTTTTTAAATAAACTTGCAAATATCTATAGAGATTTAAATTCCAGTAGGGAATGGAGAATTCGGAACCGTAATAGGGATGAGATTTGGGTGAAAGGCAAGATTCTAAACAGGAACGGGAGATAATGGGGGACATGTCCCCTTTCTCATGAATGCCTATTGTTATCCATATAAATGGTTCATAATATAGTAAAATTATCCACTTATTCTCTTTTATTATTCAATAATTTTAATTTTGGAACTATATTAAATTTTCATAAAATAAGCTATTTATTATTAGTTAAATGTTATCTATTGAGATTTTTTAATCTTATAACCATGATATTCAAAATATATAATATATAAAATAAAATGACACATTCATATTTTATTAATTTATTTAATTATTTAACTATTAACTTATTTTAAAAATAAATTTATATACTCAATTTTTTTATAAGACATATTTAAATAAATTATTATTTATTTTTAATAATGGTTAACAAATTATTTTTTACTATCATCCCTTGCTTCGCACAGGTCAATCAAGTAGTTTGTAATATATGCATCTTGTTATATTAGTGTGTAACCTTATCTTTCCTATATGTCATGCTATCCTAGTCTGTCCCAAGTAGCAATTATTATTAATTTTCCTATAGGCATTTGAATTTAGTGTTTTCATTTGATATTTATTTCAACTACAAAAATGAGCTGCGGAAGGAAGATAGGGATCACATAAGGGTTCTACTGGAAAAGCAAAACCATAAATTGGTGAGTTCATTGTCTCTGATAGGCTGCTTTCCATGTGTTTCAATTATCTGTTCATAATTGCTATGAATTTCTCCTATTGTAGATTACCCCCGAAATTAGTAGAGAGCCAAATCACAGCTGCAATCAAGATTAAAAAGATGACGATCTTATGTCAATATATATCCTTTTCTTTGTTGCTTAACTTATTTACCCTACTTGTCTTTCCTAAGGTTGATGCATATGGCATGGTTATGATATGTATAGTGTACCTTAAATTGGGTCTTAAGGTAAAAAATCAGTGTAAGATGTAAACTTCTGAATATTGAGATTGTAAGAGAGAAACAAGGTGGGTGATAATTTGGTCCCAGTGGGTTTTAGAACATTAAATACTCCTCATTTAATTATAATAAAGTTACCAAATTAACCTTATTTTAATTTTTAGTCCCTTCACCAATCATTCAGCATCTCTTTCTATATTCATGTTTCTCTCCACCTCCACTATCGTCTCCGACAACAGCATCACCACTACTACCCCTACTAGTGTCCCGTCTCTGCCGCCAATATTTGTGCACCTTTTCTTTTTATGTTTTTCTTTTATTCAACTTGATTACTCAAGAATTTGTGGCGAAGGTGCTGTAGGAGTGCACAGTGTGGCTCGCTCATTGCTGACAGTCTTCCTGCTATTACTTCTTGCCTTAGAAGGATTCAGCCACCTGCTATTGCATATGCTTATTAGCTATTTTCATTTTTTTTTTTTGATTCTATTGATTTTTTGTTAAGCTTGAATAAATTTTTGTTTTCTTGTAACAATTAATGTCTTTCATTGTCCAGACTCCTCAAGGAATTAGCCTTTTTTTTTTTCTTTTGAACAGAGATGATTTAAGAAGGATGGACAATACTCTAACAAAAGATTGAATTTTGTCTATTTGAAATATGTCCTTTACATTCAACCTTCAAAATATCAGGAAAAAAAAAAGAGTTGATTTCCTTTAAAGGAGTTAATATTATTTTTTGCACTAATGTTGTTCCAAAAGCAAGTCACTTCCTTTTGGTGGGAAAGGTCCACTACATCATTAAGACAGCCACTTTCCAACGATTGTTTACGATGAAACACATAAGAAGATTAAACCAAACAAATTACCAAATCAATGACTCCATAGCCTTCCTTGGCAAGATCCAAGTATCTCGGTGGTACAATGGTTGTTGCAATGGAGAGCATCGATTGTAGTGGTGGAGGGCAGTGGCATTGTGGTACTCCTTCTAGAAAATATTGTGCCATGGATAGCATAAAAAGGTTTAGGATATTTTGGTATTTTTAAACATCTTTAACATATTATTCATATTTTAATTGATTAATAAGAATATATATAATTACTAATTTTGACCGTAGATTCGATTTCTTTTCATATCTGATGGTTAAATGCAAAGGACCATCACAAGCTCCAAATCTATTAAGGGGCCAAATTATCCACCACCGAAAAACAATGGGCAAAAGACGAGCATCAAATTTTGCTGGGAAAAACTTGGTAACATCGGCCTTCTTGTAGGTTGTAAAGCACAGATGTGTTAATAGTAACACATCAATCATGGGCCCATCTTGGACCTTGTATTAGACACTGCTGTGCACAGAAGGTCATCACACACAATATCTTTACAATTTGAAAAATGAAAAACACAACCTTCGGATTAATTTTAAATTTTTAAGCTGTTTTTAATATTGGCCAGAAAAGGAATGCGTGAAGTTTATACACAAAATACTATCCACTAGATATGAATTTAATTATAATACAGTGATGTAAAAAAATTTACAACGATCCAATCATATAATATCAAATCAGTAAATACGATTTACTTTCATCCTATTATTTGAAAATTCATGTAAAAAGAGATTTGATTAGATGATAGCAATAGTGTAAAAAAAATTTTACATAGGTGGTGTCTCTAGTGTCATATATGATGCTCTAAACAAAGCATGTGTCTAATTCAAACTTGTATGGAACCTGTGATTTTGTCCATCCTTTTTGTTTCACCTTGCGTGCGTTATATATTGTTTCCTTGACAACCCAATACCGTCTCCAATGTCTTTGATAAACAAGCCTATTGAAGAAGATAGATTTGACATTCCAGATATTCTGATGGAGGATAACTAATTTATTTTTGTGGTATGGTTCTGATCTAATCTTTAGATTATATATGCTATTTTAATAGTGCTTCATTTCAAGGTTCAATGCTTTTCATGTTACCCATTCATCTTTTTGTGGAGAATTCTTTTAGGAGAAATGTTATTGTAATGCACCAAATCGACGCACTACGATGACGCATACGGTACGGAAGAGCAGAAGTCTATTGTGAGCTGTCTTTGTGAAGGTACATGGTGGAGTGAGAGGGAACTTAAAAAGGCAACAGAAATAATGAATTACAACAATCAAAAGATAAACAAAATAAAAAGAAAGCTCGTGTCTGCTTCCCCCTGCCACTCTCCTCCTTCCTCACATGAAAACTCAAATCCCTGCCATCACCCCCACACTCTTAAGTTTGCATATCCATTTCTAGAGCAGTGAGGTCCCTTCTCTCTACTTCAATGGGCTCTTGTTTTTGCTCTGGTATGTTGCACCTACCCTATTATCACTCTTATCAAATAATGATCTTACACTCCTTATGCCTTCCCTTTTTCACTATCTCAATTGACTTTATCTTTTGCTTGACTTTAATTAAAAATAAAATAATGGATCCTTTTAGTGTATTGTAACAATTATTTTAATAAATTTTGTATCTTGTATTGCCTCATGTGCAAATAAGAATATGGGTTTCCCTTGAGGGGAATGGGTTCGTTGTTTCCTATCCAGGAGGGCGTGCGGTAGGCGTTGCTGCTGGAACTTCATTCAACAGTAAAGCTCCTTTTTTGGCTTCAACTTATAGGAGGACTGGTTCTAGTAGTGGCCTCGGTGCTTGGATTTCAGGAGCTCTCGCCCTCCCTACTATAGGTTAGTTAGGTTTGGACAAGAATAAGCTCCAAAGAGAGTTGCAAAAGCAAACTTTCCATTGCAATTTGTCAACCCAACGACTGATGCCTCTACTTTGCTTCCAAATGGTACTGCTAACCTTACTCCTTACCGACCCACAAACCTGAAATGATCAATTTTGTAGCAAACCATTTTCAGTTAAGGAAATTAATAGAATACATCAATTTGTTAAGCATAGGGATCAATTTGGGATGTCATTTTCAGTGATCAATAGACAAAGCTTGACCAAGCCAGTGGTATTGATCAAGAAGTAGCTTGACATTAGGATTCCCTAATAGTTTTTAGAACTATAATAGAATATGCTATTCGAAATGAACTAATTCTTACCAAACATGCAAGAGACTAACAAGGTAAGAATAATGTAATAGAATACATTATCTAGTGTATATCAATACAAGCTAACATACTGGATGATTTATACATTGATAAGGAAAGAAGAATATAATAGAATGCAAACTACTAATATTGTCAAAAAATAATAAATTGCCTAATAAGGTTGATGAAATTGAAAAAAAATGCCAGAACCCATTTTTTAACTAATGAAATGAATAAGGAAAGTTTACAAGCAAGAATATAATGATGCTATAGTAATGGATAAATATGAAATCATGATTTTGGATATTTGATTTTAAAGTTTTTAAGGAAGAATACAATGATGTACAATTCGAATGATTTGATTTGACTGTAAAACAAAATTTGATATTATCATAAGTGCACTTTTTTAAATCTTGGTATGAAAGTATTATCATAAGATAGACCTTCTTACAAATCTAAGACAAGCAAAAAAGAACCCAAAAGATTGAACACATACCTCATGAGATATGAGATATCCCTTCATTTTACAATATTTTGTAATGGATGTATGTGTTTGACTATAGCAAAGTTGTTGAGCTATTTTGATATAGATGTAGAGATTAAGAAGTTTTATTTTTTGGTTAAATGTGTAAACTTAAGAGCTCAAGCAAATATTAATAGAAATATTCCAATTCTTGAAAGTGAGTTAGATACTTAGATATATATAATACATAGCTTACAAAGCTAGTAGAGAAGCCTTTTACTTTTTATGAATGGTAGATCAATTTGGTAACTTGCATGTAGAAAAATATGAGAAAGTGAGACAAGGAGATCAAAAGTTAGATATCAGTAGAAGTTCAAGAAAAGGTAATAAGCAATTCCATGTTCAATTTGGTGGTGATTCAAACTCTTTTTTGTCATTTTTATAATCTTGCTTGATTCTTGTGTTTTTAGCTTTCTAAAATGATGATTTTGGCAAAAATAAGGGGAAGTATCAATTGACATATTATTATGTGCCATATTATTTATGGCTATTTTAATCCTTTTCAGGCTGAACTAATGCATGCTCAATTCAAAAGAGTCAAAGCTCCTACACAATTTGTCGATTCATACTGGACTTGGATATGGCAGCAACACAGAAAGGAAATTACCATGATCCTCCTTTACTCGAAAGACTTTCTATGAAGTTGCATTTGAGGACTACAAATGACTTAAAGAAAGAGTCAGTCAAATTACATGAATTGGCTATCACAAGTGGTGGGGAACCAAGGATTAAGAAAAGGGGATAGGAATGCACAATATTCCTAGTCTCAATGTAACTTCCTTATATAGTTCGTAGATATTCATATAATTCAATTTCACCTTCTTCTTTTGTTAATTAGAATCTTGTTACCTTACTGATAGATTTAAATGAAGATAAGCATGCAAACTATGCAAGAGCTTTGTATTATGTTTGGTTCTAATTTGTTTGTCAAGAGACATGTTGTAAATTAGATGGCGTGTAGAGACTTGATTCATTAATTTGTAGAGTTCTTGAGTCCTATAGACTAGTTTTCTAACGCAATTTCTTATAAAATTGTTATGTCCTTTAATATGAACAAAAACTTATAAGATATCGGTCTTTTAACAAGATCACCAACACATTGATAAGGAATCACCAGTATATTGGAAACGTTTACCAATGCGAATCAGAACAAAAAAATATTTTGAATCACTTTGGACTTAAAGCACAATATAGATGTTGTGTAGAGGCTTGATTCATCAACCATACAGTGATTAGAGTCCATGAGTCCTCTAGCATAGTTCTCTAACTCAATTTCTCATAAAATTCTTATTTTCTTTAATTAAATAAAAACTGAAAAGATACCAACTCTCTATATAGGTTACCAACATTTTAATAAAGAATTACCAACATTTCTAGTATGCGTTGGTAAGTGGTGGAGAAATGTTGGTGACTCATGTTGAAGTTGTTGGTAAGTACTCCAAAATGCTGGTTCTGGTAATATTTAAAAGGGATTGAATCTTTTTGGGAAATTGAGATTGAGGAGTATACTAGAAGACTTGGAGGCCCATTATATTGATGAATTGGTGGTCACAACAACATCTAGGATGTGCAAAACGAAAAAAAAAAAACTAATCAAAATTTTTCTAGTCCATGTTGGTGATTCATGTTAAAGTTGTTGGTAAGTACTCCAAAACACTGATATATTTTCAGTTCTGTTAATACTTAAAAGGGATTGAATCATCATGAGAAATTGAGATTAAGGTCTATGCTAGAAGACTTAGAGGTTCATTATATTGATAAATTTGTGGTCACAACACTATCCAAGATGTGCAAAATGAAAAAAACTAATAAAATTTTTTCTGATATATGTTGGTAAGTAAATTACAAATGTTGGTAATTCATGTTAAAATTGTTAGTGAGTCCAAAATATTGCTATATTTTCAGTTTTGGAAATACTGAAAAAGGATTGTATTATCTTAGAAAATTGAGCTTTAAGCCTATGGTAGAGGACTTAGAGGCTGTTGGGATTGATGAATCAGTAGTCACAATAACATTCAACATCTGCAAAATGAAAAAGACTTACCAAAATTTTTCTGACACATGTTGGTAAATCAATAACAAATGTTGGTAATTCATGTTAAAATTGTTGGTGAGTAATCGAAAATGTTGGTATATTTTCAATCTTGGAGATACTGAAAAAGGGGTTGCATTTTCTTGGGAAACTGAGTTTCAGGACTATGGTAGAGGACTTAGGGTCCCTTGAGATTGATGAATTAGTAGTCATAATAACATCCAACATGTGCAAAACAAAAAAAAAAAGACCAAAATTTTTCTGATACATGTTGGTAAGTCAATAACAAATGTTGGTGATTCATGTTAAAATTGCTAGTGAGTAATCCAAAATGTTGGTATATGTTCAGTTTTGAAAATACTGAAAAGGGGTTGCATTATCTTGGAAAACTGAGCTTCAGGACTATGGTAGAGAACTTAGGGGCCCTTTGGATTGATGAATTAGTAGTTACAACAACATCCAACATATGTAAACTGAAAAAAACTGATCAAAATTTTTCTGATACATGTTGGTAAGTCAATAAGATATGTTGGTGATTCATGTTAAAATTGTTGGTGAGTAGTAGAAAAGCTCACTTTCCCAAGACAATGCAACATCTTTTCAGTATTTCAAAAACTGAAAATATACCAACATTTTCTATTACTCACTAACAATTTTAACATAAATTACCAATATTTGTTATTGACTTACCAACATGTATCAGAAAAATTTTTGTCAGTTTTTTTCGTTTTGCACATGTTGGATAATGTTGTGAGTACTAATTTATCAATTCCAATGGCCCCTACGTCCTCTACCAGAGTCCTAAAACTCACTTTCCCAAGACAATGCAACCCCTTTTCATTATTTTCAAAACTGAAAATATACCAATATTTTGAATTACTTACCAACAATTTTAACATTAATCACCAACATATCTCCACCACTTACCAACATGTCTCAGAAAAATTTTGATTAGTTTTTTTTCATTTTGCACTTCTTGAATGTTGTTGTGACCACCAATTCATCAATATAATGGGCCTCTGAGTCTTCTAGCATAGTTTTCAATCTCATTTTCTTAAGAAGATTCAACCCCTTTTAAGTATTACCAAAACTAAAAATTTACCAGCATTTTGGAGTACTCACCAACAACTTCAACATAAATCACCAACATTTCTCCACTACTTACCAACATGTATTAGAAAAATTTTCGTTAGTTTTTTTTTTCATTTTGCACATCTTGGATGTTGTTGTAACCACCAATTCATCAATATAATGAGCCTCTAAGTCTTCTAGCATAGTCGTCAATCTCAATTTCTTAAGAAGATTCAACCCCTTTTAAGTATTACCAAAACTGAAAATTTACCAGCATTTTGGAGTACTCACCAACAATTTCAACATGAATCACCAACATTTCTTCACTACTTACCAACATGTATCAGAAAAATTTTGGTTAGTTTTTTTCATTTTGCATATTTTGGATGTTGTTGTGACCACCAATTCATCAATATAATGAGTCTCTAAGTCTTCTAGCATAGTCCTCAATATCAATTTCCTAAAAAGACTCAACACCTTTTAAGTATTATCAGAACTGAAAATATATCATCATTTTAGAGTACTCACCAACAATTTTAACATCAATCACCAACATTTCTCCACCACTTATCAACATGTATTAGAAAAATTTTGGTCAGTTTTTTTTCATTTTGCACATGTTGGATGTTATTGTGCCTACTAATTCATCAATCCTAAGGACCCTTAAGTCCTCTACCATAGTCCTCAAACTCAATTTCCCAAAAAAATTCACATCCTATTTTAATATTAGGAAAATTGACAACATACCAGCTTTTTGCAAAATCACTAACAAATTTATCAACAAACACCAACATTTGTGCAACACTTACCAACATTGCACTTGGACTATAGTACTTATGGACTCATTGGATTCATAAAATGCTCAATGCAGCATCCAACATTCATTAGATCTAAACAACAATAGCATTGCAACTGGTCAATACAACATCCAATATATGCTCCATGGCCAAAGATATCCTCGAAACCTTTTTTGGTTCATGTTAGTAAGTGATACCAATTTGTTGGTCATTTTATGTCAATTTGCTGGTGATCTTTGAAAGAAGCTGGTATTTTATTAGGTTTTGTTCATATCCAATGAGATTTGAATTTTTTAATAAATTGAGTTAGAAAACTAGTCTAGAAAACTCATAGGCTCTTTGGATTAATGAATTGATACTCTTTACATTGAATGATAGGAATTTTGTGAGAATTAAGTTAGATGACTATGGTAGAGAACTCATGGAGAATGTAAATTGACAAATTGTGGTTCAATAGAGATGAGAATAAAGTTTACTAAAATGAAAAGGAATATGCATTTACATTTACTCTTATATAGAAATCTTTTCCATAAACTCAAATGTTTACATATATATAATACATGATTAATTTGAATAGGGTTTATTAAAACCCATTGTTATGTACTGTTGAACTTCAACTAACTTTTGCTTAAGACTATCTATTTTATTTTTCAAGTTAATCTTTCAAATTGCAATTCTTTTGCCTTATAGTCTCTTTTTTCTATAATTACAATAGGCTCCTTTCAAATTGTGATAGTAAGCACACACGATGCTTTATTGAGACATCCTCACCAGAGCTACCACAACTAGGCACCCTTGTCTCCACTGTCGCTCTCGGTCATCAAGAAAAGCAGTTGCTAGTTCCACTTATATGCACATATGGTTTCTCTGAAATAGAAGATAGTAAAGACATTAATTTCTTGACCATGACTTATGAGTTAAGACCATGGTTAAATAGACTTAATGCATTAAAGGAATGAAGAAAACATTGACATATAAATGAAAAGGAAAAACTACTGTACCTAAATGGCATGTGCAATATTCATAAAATTAAAAGTATAGCTCAATAAATATATATTAAGAAAGGATAGTCAGTCCTTAAGATTGATGCATGAACAAAGAGATGGAGGTGTAGCAAGTTGCAATACATTATAAAATTATAACCAACAAACTTACATATTGGATCGGTGGAAACTTTGCCTCTATCATAAAAGCATTTGCAGTGGTATCTAATTTCCTTTTTCAAAAACTAATCATGATGTAAACATATTAGATGTATTGCAGAATAACTATTAGTATCCAATTATGAATTATTAAATATAAAATTTGCAGCATTGTAGAACACAAACAAATTACTATCATTTTGAGAGATTTACCCTAAGCATGGAGCCACATAGGATGTAGAAAGAGTTCACACATACATACATAGAGGAAGGTTTTATATTTTTTATCTAGATTTGCTTAGGAAAGGCTTGGACAACAAGAAAAAATTTATGCTACTATCATCCTCTTAATGTCAGGAATTGAAAGAAAAGAGGAGCAAACCATATTAGATGCAATGCATAAGGACGGTTGCATCACAAACTAACAATTCAAAACAAAAAGTGAGTGCAATAAGTAAATTTAAAACAAATATCTCAATATAGGTACAATGTAGGGAAAATAAACAGAAAAACCAAAATATGTACAATATAAACAACAATTCTTAATGTAAAACACCTATTGAAACAAATAGCATGGAGATGGTCATAGCACAACATGAAATGCTATGACTAAACTCTTATCTTTTGATTTCAAACCTTGTCCATCAAACTCCTATAATTCCATATTGTGTTCTGTCCTATTTTAAGAACACATTATGTGAAATTAAATTTATTTTGAATATGTTTACATAGTATCAAGCTGACATTTCATTCAAGCTAACAAAGGAAAGATCTCAAATTCCTAGTCCACAAAGTATGCACTCTAACCAAATTGTAATTGGCAACAATGTTCAAAAGAAATACACATGCACCCAGGATACAAACAAGTTAAAGAAAGCCTTGAACACCAGATGAAAGATAGTAATCGAAACTAGTTTCCTCCTTCAAAGATATAACTAGGAAGTATACAAAGTGATTCCGTAGCTCAAGATATATTGGCAAAAATAATACCCAAAAAAAAAAAGGAAGAAGAAAATTTTAAATATAGGCTGACATGTAATAGAATAAAAGTGAGACAAGACAGCCTATGTTGCAAATATAAAACAGCTTTTATTATGAACAAAATCATTCTAAAGTAGGAAGTTGATTTTCAAAAGCATTAAAACAAACCAATCTTCTTAGAAGTCTACAGAAAAATTATGAAATTATCATCTATGAATCATTGATAACATCCGATAAACATATTGTACCCATGATTGTGTTTCATACACATTACCAAATACCAAACACTTCATTATATCATTACACAATTACTTGTCCCAGTTAATTGACTATTGATAACTAAATTAACCCATTTACTTTCAAGCCTCCAAATGAAATACCAAGTAAACGATAAATCAACATTTAATGAAAATCTTTTAAACATATACAAATATTTAAAATAAGCAAAAGATAAATTATCAACTCACTGCACAAGTTGAAGATGGGTGGTCCAAGGGTACGTATGATGCTGTAGCCATAGAGTGAATCAATGGGATGGTTCTTTCTCTGACGTTTCTAACATCACCAACAATAAATAAACAAGCACAAATTGACATTTAGAACCATTAATCAACCCAAAATAGTTTCTAATCACCAAATAACCCCCAATTTGAATTCTAGCTCCTAGCACTAATTAACTACACAAATCAACCCTCATGATGAGTTTGAGCTAAAGCCATGGAACAAAGACAAAGTGCCATCAGCCTTAGAAATTACCTTGAGGAGTTCCAAAATGAGAAAGAGGAGAGGGTGTTCTTAGGCCAGAAAACCCAGCCCCCTAAGCATGACAAAACTCGAGCGGGCATCCCAGAGCTGGCCGAACGACGATGGTGTGCAGCTTAGTGGAGAGTGCTAAACAGAGTAAGGAGTATCGAGAGAATGAATGAGATTGAGGGTAGTGGGGCGGTAGTGTTGCGGTACGACTATGCTCAGTTTCAGATTTTGAGAATAAGAAAAAGATAAGATTGAGAGAGTGGGATGAAGAAGGGGAGACTTGGTAGGGCTGTGGGGTTGTTGGTGGGTGAGACTGTGAGAGACACAGAGTATTCACTAGTTTCCCTTCCTTCTTTCTTTATTTTTTTTTTACATATTTTAAATGCCTCATTCCCCACCATAGGCATTCAACATGTGTGTGCACTATATAATCCTCCTTCATCCGTACGTATGCGTCACGTATGCGTCGCGTATGCGTCCGTCTTAGTCAACATAACATAACTCTTCTTTTAGTAACTTGTAAAGTTGCGGTGATTGATTGTCGGTTTGGATGAGTCTTGATTGGACATTAAGTAAATAAACTTTGCGCGTTTTATAACTTTCTCTGTTTACTAGTTCCTTTGTCTTTTCTTTCTGCGTTCTCTAGTCCCGAACGTCAATTATCAAAACTGCTTTTCTTTCTTAAGCGCGTCATTGATTGCCCAGAGAAATTATATCCCTATTATCAAGACTGCTTGTCTTCGTGTATGCCACGAGTGTATTATTCTCAAACTGAGTTGAAAAATTCTCAGCCTGTTATTCGTCCAGTCTAATCTAAAATAAGAACATGTTACTTAATCATTACGGTTTTTTTTTCATAAAATACAGTCACTTGGTCAAATTAAGTAATTCAATACTTATTTTTAAAATAAAGTTTCAATTTAGGTCTTATATGAAAGAGAAATAATGTTAAAAAAGTTTTGCCTATACAGAAAAATAATGATAGGCTGGTGGTAGTCTTCTGTGATCAAGTTATGATGATTAACTGAAGAAATTTTTTATGAGTTTAATTTTGATATACTAAAAGAATGTTATACTGTTATTCAATTAAATATCTTGTTTTGTATAACTTTTTAAGTAATAGGGGTTAAAAGTAACTATATTTGCTGAATGTGTCATTATATAGTTGTATGAATGTGTAAAACTTTTTTACACTGTCAATATTATTTCAATTAAATCCATCCTTTATTATCAAGTTATCATAATTGAAAAAAACTCAACATAAATTTTTGAAAAAGGTTATGACATTTATTTTATTTATTACTAGTGGCTTAATCGCACTAAAGTGTTAGTCAAGCCACATTTTTATCTTTTAAATATTAATAAAACTAAATATTTATATAATAATAAATTGATAAATTTTATTAAATATTTTTTTGTTTGTAAATGACTTAAGATAAGATAGTTATTCTTTCCCCAAAAAAGAAGTGAATGAGCAAGATTTGAATTTATGAACTTCAAAATAAAATTGAATAGAATTAGGAGAGATTAAAAAGTTGTTATAAAAGTGAATCCTCTTTATAAATAGTATAGATTATTAAAAAAAGCTCACCATTATTTTTTGAAAAAGTTATGATAATCGATTTCATCATTATCTTCGGAGAGTGTCAACAAAGCAATTCTTGACCAAATCAAATAGTGTGGTGCAATAGAATGGTCGACTATCAATATTCAATAGAATAACATGGGGGGATTCTCACCTACAGTTATCCGCCAATGCAGGTGCTGCGGTTGTCCTCAGCACCCATTGGGAAGGAGACGAGCGTACCAATGGATCCAATTATAGTAGCGCATGCGTAGGTAATGAGTCATGATCACATTGTTAATGATTTTAACCTGTGCCATTTTTGAAAAAAAAAAAGAAAAACTAAAACTGGCAAAATGATTCGATATTGAAAATAATTTATTAAAAGCAAATTAAAATCATTTATTATTTTGAGTTATTGTTAAATTTTGAAAGAAAAAAGAAATGCAATGAAAATTCCTAAGTTGTCATCCCCAATGGCAATGGCAAAGAAGATCGGCATTGTCCTTCATCCCTCCAATCCCTACAAGAAGACCACATACTCACACATAATCACTCCTTCTTCATCGGGGTTACGGTCACAAATTTTACATTAAGACCAACATTACGTTCACATAGGTTAAACACACAAACCAAGTCGAAATGTTAGAGAAATCGCACCATTGTCTTCTGTTTATTGTAGATTTTGGCACTTATATTGTCAACAACAAATAATTGACAATTTCCTTGTGCAGGAGGCCAAATTGCGCTAAACCAGGCGTATATCGACAAACTTCAAGAGTTTGGATGACAGCCTTTCCTTTTCAAGATCTCGATTCGGGGAGTGAAAAGCTACTCCTCTTGGGTTCTTCACCAAAAGAATCGAGTGTCAAACTTGTTTTGTATGAATGAAGATGGAGTGTTAAACAATCATGTGTCGTGTGTGTAATGTTTGATGTTTGACGTATTAAAGAAGAAAAAGAAGAAGAATGCAAACTCGAAATTGATTGACAAACTGGAAATAAAGTACATAAAATATAAAGAAATTCAAAAAACTTAAAAGGAAATCAAATCCTAGAAAAACAAAAAAGAGGGTTAAGAATAGTACTCAGTGAACTCTGGACTCTGTGTAGCCATTGGAGATGTTTTTAGAGTGAATGTGTGAGTGAAAATTCCAACCTTTTACAATATGTACAGAACTAGTATTTATAGATAGCCTAGAACTCCAAGATTTTGACACTTGTCTTCTGGTTGCCCTTGGATGTTGTCCACGTGGCTTTGACAGTTATTTTCTTTGTCATTTGTCCTCTGCCACTACTTTGCCACGATCTTGTCACACTTCTATCAATAACTGTTGGTAACCGTCAATAACCGCCATTTGACGAACATCTATCTTGGAGTCATTATGATGGTCTCCTCTAAAGCTTCAAAATTTTCTAAGTCTTCAGGTGACAAACTCCTACTTCAACTTGTCGAACCTCGAGCATGAGAACTACTTTGTCATGCGCCTTTGTCATCGAACAGTTACCACTTCGTCGTATCTTTATAAGGCCTCTATCAGTAACTGCTGCAAACCACTGTTAACTATCACATGACCAACATCTGTCTTTTACTGATCACTGTGACAATCTTCTTAAGATCTTCAAAATTTTCTAAGTGCTGAATGACAAACTCTGACTTCGACTGATGAACTCCCACTTCAACTGACTAACTCCCACTTCGACTTGTCGAACATCAGTCTCAACTTTGTCATTATTGGCTTGCATGGTCGAATAATCAACTTCATCCTGAATGAAAAACATCCACTTTGACATGTTGACTATCAAATTTGTCATTTCGTCAACATCGATGTGCCTTGAGAATCATACTTCATCAGTTTCAACTAACTTTGACAAGTTGACTGTTTGTCATAATTTGTCATTATCAAGGGCCCCTCATACTTTGACAACCAAACTCCTTCAATATTGTCTTTGTCTCCCCAAAATCGAATGACAGTTCGACTTTTGGACACCTAGTAAATTTTGGTGCCAACATGATGCCCCCCACAACTCTCATTTCGAAGAGCAGCTTCTGTCGATGAGAAATTGAATAGTTGTAATTTGAATTTTAAATTGTTTATTTATAGATATTTCATTCCTTAACTTATGCATCCCTATGCACATTTCTATGCACATCATCATTTAACTTTCTTAACTTGATGCATTGTTGGTTTGTATGCTTTTAGATATTTGCCATTAATCGACGCTATTCATTGTCCAGTATTAACATCGACTAGGCTATAAGCATTACCAGAAAATATTTTGTCAACTCGAAAAGGTCATTCCCAACTTGGGGACCATTTGCCAAATATTCTTGATTTCTTTTCAAATGGCAATATAGCTTTCCAAACCAAATCACCAATGTCAAAGCGTTTAATTTTTACATGACGATTATAAAATTTGGCCATTGCCTCTTTTTGTCACATCATATTTTCTAATGCAACAATTCATTCTTGTTCTAAGTTATTTAACTCATCGAACATAGAACTCCAATAATCGTCACTAGGCAATTCATTTTGCTTTAAAACCCTTATAGACTGTAAATTAATTTCGATAGGCAAAACTGCATCATGTCCATAGACAAGTTTATAAGGAGTTATCCTTGTTGAACCTTCGGGTGAGTTGCAATATACCCACAAAACTTGTTTAAGTGTATTATGCCAATTGCGGGGTTGTCGACCTATATGCTTTTTAATCAAAGCAATGATGTTCTTATTAACAGCTTCAACTTGACTATTAGCTTGTGCATAATAAGGCGTCAAAGCGATCATTCTGATCGCTCTAGAACTAGCATAGTCAAGCACTTTGCAACCTGTGAACGTAGTTCCTTGGTCTGTGGTCAAAGTTTCAGGAATCCCAAAATGATAAATAATTCTTTCTTCAATAAAATCAATTATTTCATTTTGGGTTACATCTTTTAACGCAATTGCCTCGACCTATTTAGTAAAATAGTTGACAGCTATCAGAATGAATTGATGCCCTTTTGATGAAGGAGGGTAAATCTGACCAATAAGATCTAATGCCCTTCCTCTAAATGGCCATGGTTTGACAATGGCACGTAACTCCGATGCTGGCACGTTCTGCATATTGCCATGTTTTTGACAAACTTGACAAGATTTGGCATGTTGCATGCAATCTTTGGCCATTGTTGGCCAAAATAACCTTTGTCGTCGAAGAGACCATCTCATCTTTTGTCCTGCTTGATGGGCACCACAAATACCTTCATGGATTTTTGCCAAAGCAATATAAGCTTTAGATTCCCTTAAACAAGACAATAAATCTCCTTCGACACATTTTTTAAACAAAGTGTCACCAAGAATAACATAATTCAAGGATTGATATTTTAATTTCCGATCAACACTTTGATTTGGGTTCTTTAAGTAGTTGGCAATTGGCTTTCTCCAGTCACCATCATCTAAATAATCAATGACAAACACTTCTCGTTTGTCAAAAGGGACTAGGATTTGCTCAATTGTGATAAATGGCTGCATAGTCGACAACCTTATTTTGTATCTAGAAGCTATCTGGGCAAGTTCATTCGCCTTAGAATTCAAGTCTTGAGACACATGTCGAAGTATAACAGTGTCAAATTCATATAACAATCTTGCGGCTGTCGCAAAATATTTGAATAGACTTCGACTAATGCATCTGAATTCTCTTGACAATTGTTTAATGACTAACTATGAGTCACGAATAACTTCGACATTTTTTACTCCTTTGGCTAACAACATGTCGAGACTAATAATTAAGGCTTTATATTCCGCCTCATTATTTGAACACGGGAATTTCAATTCAAACATAAATTTGGTGGGAATATGATCAGGAGAAACTAATATTACACTAACCTCGGAATCTCTACAATGCTTTGAACCATTGAAATATAATTTCCAAGGGGCTATACCCACATAATATACAACTGACTTGTCTAATTCATCACAAGGATGATCGACCAAAAAATCAGCCAATATTTGTCCTTTGACAGCCTTGGCTGGTACGTATTTAATTGTGAATTCGGTCAAAGCAGGCATCCATTTACCAATTCGACCATGCAAAATTGGATATGACAACATATATTTTATTACGTCAGCTTTGGAAATTACATGAATCTCTCTAGAAATCAGGTAGCATTTGAGTTTGGTGCAGGCGAAATACAAAGACAAACATAATTTTTCTAGAGGACTATACCCAGATTCGACATCTGTCAAAACTCTACTAAGATAGTATATAACTTGCTCATTGCCACTATCATCATCTTGTGTCAGCATACTTCCAATGGTTGCTTGAGAGGCGGCAATGTAGAGTTTAACAAGTCTACCATTCTTTGGCGACGTCATCACAGGAGTATTTGTCAAGCATTGTTTGATGATGTCAAATGCCTTTTGATGGTCTTTGGTCCAAACGAAATCCTTTTCTTTTTTGAGCTTAACCAAAGGTGCGAAAATCCTTGTTTTGCCAGACAAATTAGCAATAAAGCGTCGCTTAAAATTTACCTTCCCCAGAAAAGATTGTAATTGTTTCTTATTTCTTGGGGGTGAAGCTTCTAATATTGCCTTAGCTTTATTTTGGTCGATGACAATTCCTTTTTTCTAGACTAGAAAGCCTAAGAAATTTCTCGCAATCACACCAAAAGCTCATTTCAAGGGGTTCATTTTCAAACCATTTCTTCTCATTCTGTCGAAGGCTTTTCTTAAGTGTTCTAGATGTGTTTTTTTGTTTGTCAGATTTGACAACGACATCATCTATGTAAATTTCCATGAAATTGCCAATGAATTCATGAAAAATAGTATTCATGACTCTCTAATATGTCGTGCCAGCATTCTTAAGACCAAAAGGCACAACTACCTACTCATAGGTGCCTAGGGCACCAGGGCATCTAAATGTTGTCTTCAACACATCCTTCTCAGCAATAAAAATCTGGTTATAGCCAGAATAACCATCCATAAAACTAAGTATTTCATTGCCAGCTGCGGCATCGATTAACATATCTGCCACTGGCATATGATATTCATCTTTTGGGGTTGCATTATTTAGATCTCTAAAATCTATACATACCCTTAGTTTGCCATTCTTTTTCATAACAGGAACAATATTAGAAACCTAATCGACATACCTGGCTTTTCGAATAAACTTTGCTTTAAGCAATTTCTCGATTTCTTCTTTAATTTTGTTCATTACTTTTGGTGCAAACCGTCGAGGTGCTTGCTTGACAGGTCGGCTGTTAGGTTTTAGAGGCAATCTATGCTTGACTAATCGACGACTAAGCCCAGGCATTTCATCATACTCCCATGCAAAACAGTCCTTGAATTCCTTAAGCAATTCGACCAGCTCTACTTTGAAATCCTTTGGCAACAATGGCTTATGTATGTTGGTCTTGCCTCACCACCTTCACCTAAGTTGATTTCTTCAAGAGGGTCCTATACTTCACAAATTTTATTCCTACTCCTAAGGTTGTCAGATGAAACAGAAGTATTCTCAAATCCTAAGGGTTCAAAGTCATAAATACAATGTAATAATGCACTATCAGAAGTGCATGCAAATTGTTCAACCATATAGACTGACAAATAAGCCATCTGGCTCGACAAATCCATAAATTAATCCAAATCTGGGACTGCTTCAAACCCGGTCCTAGGTATCAATTTCAAGCCTTCATTTCCAAGAATGCACTTGTCGATTTTCTCTAGGTTGAACTCTACTTCGACCTTTAAGGGCTTGATCTTCTTATTGTAGATCTTGAAATCCACATGCAGTTGCTCAACGTAGCAAAAACTATTATTAGCTCCAATTTCCTTGATTCTTCTTTCTAGATTCCAAAGTATGAGCTTCTGGTGCAGTATCAATGGAACGGCTCCTACCCCATGAATCCAATCGCGTCCGAGCAAAACATTGTAACTTGCTCTTGATAAGACAACGACAAACATTGTCTTTCGACTGACACTTTCCACTTTAACATCTAGCATCACAACGCCTTTGGCAATTGAGGACTTCCCATTATAATTGGTCACAGCTATGTTAGTTTTCATCAGATCTTTGGTACTTTTGCCGAATTTGACCAACATACATTCTGGCATCAAACTGATAGCTGCTCCTCCATCAATCAGCACTCGATTGATCATCTTTCCTTCGATTGTTGCCTTGATGTCCAAAAGCCTTAAGTGAGCTTTAGTCATTTCATCAGGTTTCTCAAAAACTCCATCACCATAGAAATCTTCACAGACAAAGACACATTCATCTCCGACGATAATATCCTCGCAGTCATCTTTCATTTTGACATATGCCCACTCGACAGCATACTCTACAGGTAAAACAGAAACAATTCCAACCAAATATGCATTAAAAATGGTATGTAAGTCGTTATCAAAACCAGTTTCAAAATTATTTGTCAACAAGTCTTCTTCAATGAGTGGGTAGTATTCTGGCACCACTTCACCATCTTGCTCAACTTTTGATAAAGGATGATACTCAGAGACCATCTTGTCATTCTGACCAGTTTCAGAATGTTCAGTTGGCACTTCTTGTGTCGAAGGCTTTTCAGTAACCTTGGACAATTGATTCAGAAGATTTGATGATCTGGACCTTTTGTCTCGTACCACATCTTTTAAAGGAACAAAACCTTTACCCTTAGGGGACTTTGGTTTGCTCACTTAGGAAGTAGTTTGACTGTCACTTTTCCTTTTGTCAACCCTCCTCCAAACTTAAGGATCAGAACCTATCCTTCGCCCTTGATTATACCTTCTTCTTGGTCTTCTTTTCTTTCTTGAAGACGAAGCCTCATCTTCAGGGTGGACGTTCTTGACCCATTGGTTTTGAACTACCCTGGCTGGAGGAACGCAGGTTTGACTTGACATGTTGTTAGGCCTTCCATCCATCATCACGACAGTCTTCATCTTTTGATTAACTTATCCTGTTCCAAATTTTAAAACTTAGGGTCAAAAGGACCAAAGTCAAACTTCAACTTACATGCTACTTTTCTCTTCAGGTCTAGATTCTCTTTTTCCTTCTCAGCAATCATTTTTTAAATCTTTTGCTTCTCATATGTCGTAGCTGCAGTAGGGTCGAATATAGCACTGCACCTTGGATAAAGAGAAACATCTCAACTGCTATTCTTTTGTTTAATTAGGAATGTCAAAAGATCTTCCTCTGCCTTTGGATAGATTATTTGTTCGACGACTTCAAAAAAATCAAGCTCATAATCACGTCGAAACTTCTTTTCGGCTTCAAGGTTTGACATCCCTAATCCAACAACATTGATGTCGAGAAAAGCTGGTTCGACAAAGCTTAAATTGACTTGAAAAGGGTCAGTATCCACTTTCATGGTCTTTTCTTTCCCTTCGAATGTTGAACGTCCTTTGTCAATTGCTTTCTGGATCAAATCCTTGAAACGAACACAACTGTTAGTAGCATGTCTAGTCGATTGATGAAATTTACAAAATTTTTGCCCTTTCAATTTTGAAATTGAAGGGATTCTCTTTCCTTCAGGAAGAATTATTTATTTATCTTTCAAAAGTACGTCAAATATTTGGTCAGCCTTAGTAATGTCGAAAGAATAAATATTTGATGATGACATCTTCTTTTTATTTCTAGCAGGTCTCAAAGACTGACAAACATCAGTTGGCCCTGATTTCAACTCAACCACATTAACTTTGTCACCATCACCCTCTACCTCATCGTCAGATTGGTTGACTTCGACATAAGCTACCTTTTCGCGACGAAGTATTTTCTTTCTCATTCTTTCCTTCTCTCTTTTTAATTGTTCAATTTGACGAACTTTCTCTGCCAATTGGCCTAGATCTATGAATTGAAGATTTATGAGCTTTTTTCTAATATCATAATCTAAACCATTGATAGCCATTTTGACAATCTCAGACTCTGGTACAGGAGTAAAACATCTATTTCTAGCACTCTTGAATCTGACTAGATAATCATCGACAGTTTCTCCTATGAAACATCGAATAGAAAATAAATCGGTTAAGCTTACTTTGGTTTCACCTCGAAAGAATTGATTGTGAAAACTGCTTTATAGTTGAGCCCATGTCAAAATAAAGTTGGGTCTCAAATTTGAAAACCATGTGAAAGCATTTCTTGTCAAAGATGAGGGGAAGAAACACATTTTTAGGTGTTTGTTTGATGCCATTTCCCCTATCTCAATGGTATATCGAGCAATGTGCTCAACAGTTGACTCCCCATTCTCACCATAGAATTTTGTCAAGGATTTGGGAATCTTCCAACCTCTAGGCACTTCGGCTTGTTGAATGTAATCTGGGAATGTAGACACAAACAGAGGCTGATTGGCAAAGCCAACATTGAAGCCGAATTTGTTCAGAACAGTTTTGACAGCACATGTGATGTTTTGATTTTGTTGAATATTTTGAATTTGATGCGCATTATGATGTTGATGTTGATGATGCCCCCCTATATTTTATTGTCTAACCCTTTGAACTTCATTGTCAGCATCTTGTCCTCGACGGACTAGATGAGAATTGGGTCGATGTGATCATTTTCATTTCGAGGTTGATTATTGATTTGATCATAGGGATTATTTGGATTGTCATCCAAAGTGATGGCTTGGGCCATTCGTCCCATTTGTCGAGCCAGTTGCTCAAATTTTGTATTATTTGTCTCAATCAAAAGCGTCAATACTGTCGCCATTTGTTGAGTTAACATATTGACAAGATTGTAATGAGTCTCGTCAATTTGTTGTCTAAACACAGCCATAGAGTCGACCGTGTTTGTGGGAGTCCCTGTCACACCTGCTCTAGGTATATCAGGGAAGATTGGGTCTATGTTTGGCTATCTTGTAGTGGTTGGATTTGTCGATGACATATTCCCCACTCCAACCACAGAAGGGCCCATCAATGGAGGGTTGACAAAACCAAACTATGGCAAATATGTACCAAATTGTGGCAAACTAGACATGATTGGCATAGTTTGACTCTGAAACAGAGGATTATGTGAATAAACATTATTAAATACACCACTATTACCAACATTTGATGGATTCCCCGTGTTTGGCGGATTTCCTATGTTTGACAATGTGGAAGGTATATACCCTGGGGGTACATATCCTGGAGGAAGGCCATATAGAGGCCACATTGTAGTGGTAGTAGCCACATTTGTTTGGGGCATACTTTCACTTGTCTAACTAACTAGAGTCAAGACAGGCTCTAAAGCATTAAGGGGATTATTTTCTCCCTCATTTCGTCCGTCTTCTAATAAGGACGATGCTCTTGACATATTTCACACTATAGTGCCACTACGCAAGCGCATATACTTTGTTTGATATGATTTTATTTCTTTTTAAACAGTGTGTCCCACTAGGCGTGCCAATTTGTTTATTGCAGATTTTGGCACTTATATTGTCAACAACAAATAATTGATAATTTCCTTGTGCAGGAGGCCAAATTGTGCTAAACCAGACTTATATTGACAAACTTCAGGAGTTTAGATGACAGCCTTTGCTTTTCAAGATCTCAATTCGGGATCAAGAAGCTACTCCTCTTGGGTTCTTCACCAAAAGAATCGAGTGTCAAACTTGTTTTGTATGAATGAAGATGGAATGTTAAACAATCGTGTGTCATGTGTGTAATGTTTGATGTTTGACGTTCAAGAAGAAAAAGAAGAAGAATGCAAACTCGAAATTGATTGACAAACTGGAAATAAAGTACATAAAATATAAAGAAATGTAAAGAACTTAAAAGGAAATCAAATCCTAGAAAAACAAAAGAAATGGTTGAGAACAGTACTCAGTGAACTATGGACTCTGTATAGTCATTGGAGACGTTTTTAGAGTGAGTGTATGAGTGAAAATTCCAATCTTTTACAATATGTACAGAACTAGTATTTACAGACAGCCTAGGACTCTAGGATTTTGACACTTGTCTTCTGGCTGCCCTTGGATGTTGTTCACGTGGCTTTGATAGTTATTTTCTTTGTCATTTGTCCTCTGCCACTATTTTGCCACGATCTTGTCACACTTCTGTCAATAACCGCTGACAACCGTCAATAACCGTCATTTGACGAACATCTATCTTGGAGTCATTATGATGGTCTCCTCTAGAGCTTCAAAATTTTCTAAGTCTTCAATTGACAAACTCCCACTTCGACTTGTTGAACCTCGAGAATGAGAACTACTTTGTCATGCGCCTTTTCGTCGAACAGTTACCACTTCGTCGCATCTTTATAAGGCCTCTATCAGTAACTACTGGAAAGCACAGTTAACTGTCACATGACCAACATCTGTCTTTTACTGATCACTGTGACGATCTTCTTAAGATCTTCAAAATTTTCTAAGTGTTGAATGACAAACTCTGACTTCGACCTGTCGAACTTCGACTTCAACTGACAAACTCCCACTTCAACTGACGAACTCTCTCTTCGACTTGTCGAACATCAGTCTTAACTTTGTCATTATTGGCTTGTATGGTCGGATATTCAGCTTCATCCTGAATGACAAACATCCACTTCAACATGCCGACTATCAAATTTGTCATTTTGTCAACATCGATGTGCCTTGAGAATCATACTTCATCAGTGTCAACTAACTTCAACATGTGTCATAATTTGTCATTATCAAGGGCCTTCATGCTTTGACAACTAAACTCCTTTCAATACTGTCTTTGTCTCCCCAAAATCGAATGACAGTTCGACTTTTGGACACCTAGTAAAATTTGGTGCCAACATCTCCATGTTTGTCCTTCGTCCCAAGTCATCGTCGCTCACTTTGTCGCACAGGAAAGATGATAAAGGCAACCGGGTTAGCAGCCTAACCCATACCCAGCATGATGTGCTCACCTGAAGGAAAAATGAGCTCCACTCATCCAAAACAATTTTTACCAGTGATGGCCAACCGTAGAGACGTCATGAGGTGGCACTTCTTCAGGCGGTGTCTTTGCTCACCAAAGAAACCAGCTTGACGGGATAAGGTGGCTTAGAGTTTTCAGATGTGAGTGATGAAACTTCAACAATACCCTCATCACTTCTTTCTTCTCAGTTTTTTCAGTGTTTTTTTTTAATGTATATGTGCAGGTTACTTGTAAAAAGTTATATTTCGAACATCATTAAAAAAATAAATAACAACTGATTTAACATTTAGTAATATTAATCACTTCATTAGTGATTACTGTGCTTCATACCAACATGCAACGTGTCATGCGCACATGACTACGCTCATGGTAATTGCAGGAAAGACTTGACTATCGACTGTATGTTAGTCGGCACCTAATTTCAAAGTCATCGCCCGCATAAAAGTGTGACATGGGGCAAAATCCTGCAGTAAAAATGAAACACCTGTTTTCGCATAACGTCTGTTTTCGCATAACAGGGGGCAAAACCATGCCATAAAAACGAAACACCTGTTTTCGCATAACATGGGGCAAAACCACAGAGAAAACAACATGGACACATGTACCTATCTTCGTTCCACTTCCCTGCTGTTAATTCTAATTCTCCCCTTCCTCTCATGTCCACCTATCATTGCTATTTCGGACTGCCAAGATCCAAATCGTGATCTTCCCTCTCTTTCCACCGACGCCTCGTCTTCATGGTATTCGTCATCTGGGGTTTTTGCTTTTGGATTTCAGTACGCTCCATTCGCTGATCAAGGCTCTGTACCCCAGCCCCTGCTTGCCATTCGGTTCACCAAATCATCCAATCAAACCATAGTTTGGTACGCAAAACCAGGCCGTCCAGTTCCTCTGGGGTCCACAGCCAATCTTACAAGCGATGGGATTATTATATATGACCCCGAACGCAACATAATGTGGCAACGTCCAACTCCAAACCAAGACAATCTCACTGTATTCTGTGCTTCTATGAAAGATGACGGAAATTTTGTGCTTCAGCATAAGAATGGTAGTCTCGTTTGGGAGAGTTTTGGGGAGCCAACTGACACGCTTCTCCCTGGTCAGAACTTCTCTAAGTTGAGGCCAGTGACTCTCCAAGCCCGTCAATCGGACACAAATTTCTCCAATGGGGGCTTCGATCTCAGCTGGCAGGGTGATGGCAATTTGGTTATTTACTATTCATTAAAATCTGAAATCCAATTACAACATGCAGCATACTGGGCAAGCGGAACTAATGATCGCGGGTCACGGATGGTCTTCGACGAGTTTGGAAGCATTTATATTACAAATAGCGGTATCCCTGGTTCTAAGGAGAACTACTACAGGGCTACAATTTGCTCGGATGGAGTCTTCAGACTATACAAATTTCCGAGAAATGCCGGAGTTGTTGGTGACAGTTGTGCTTCAGGGTGGACTATGTTGGAAAATATTCCTGATGATATTTGTCTTACAGTTATAGATGACAGGGCAAATTTTCTCTGTGGTCTTAATAGTTATTGTGTTTCCATCAATGCGAAGCCTGAATGCAGGTGCCCTGATCATTACTCTCCTTTTCTACTGGACAATGGCGCAAATAATCTGATGAATTGTAGGCCAGATTTTCCACCACCTGGCTGCTTTATTGATGGGTGGGAGATGGATTATCAAGGTCAAGTAGATTTCGTGGAGTATCAAAATTTAAACTGGCCTTTTTCTGATTACGATTTTGAGGTGGGTCCGTTTGAAAAGGATATTTGTAAAGAGAAATGTCGTGAGGATTGCTTCTGTGCTGCAGTCGTATACAACAAACAGGACGACGTTGGACACTGCTGGAAGAAGAAGTACCCTTTAAGCAACGGAAGATCTAGTCTCAAAGGTGAAAATGGAACAGTACTTTTCCTCAAGTTTCGCAAACTTGAATCCAACAACAAAAAACGCTCCTATCTAACGCTTGTCTTGTCATTTCTTCTTGGGGGCTCAGTCTTCCTCAATATTCTCTTATTACTTGGATTTGTTGGGGTTTTCGTTTTCTTACACAAAAGAAAGCTGTTAGGCCAGCAACCAGTCACGAGCTTAACATCAGCAACGGTTAGAAGCTACACATACAAAGAGCTTGAAAAGGCAACCAGAGGCTTCAAACAAACTTTAGGTCGTGGCGGTTATGGAACAGTATATAAAGGGGTCTTATCATCTGACGCCCGGACGGATGTTGCTGTTAAGAAGTTAGATAAAGTTGTACAGGAAGGAGATAATGAGTTCAAAACAGAAGTGAATGTAATTGGACAAACACACCACAGGAACTTGGTTCGTTTACTTGGTTACTGCGAAGAAGGGGAGCATCGTCTTCTAGTCTATGAGTACATGAGTAATGGCTCATTGGCAAGCTTTCTCTTTGGGATTTCTAGGCCTCATTGGAACCAGAGAGTACAAATTGCCCTAGGAATTGCTAGAGGTCTCACATATTTGCATGAAGAGTGCAGCACCCAAATCATTCACTGTGACATAAAGCCTCATAATATACTCCTAGACGAGTTATTCACGCCTAGGATTTCTGATTTTGGGTTAGCAAAGCTATTGTTGGCAGAGCAAACTCGAGCTGCTAGGACAGGTTTGAGAGGGACAATTGGTTACTTCGCTCCTGAATGGTTCTCAAAAGCTTCAATCACAACCAAAGTAGATGTCTACAGCTTTGGAGTGGTGCTATTAGAGCTCATCTGCTGCAAATCAAGTGTTGCCTTTGCAATGTCAAATAATGAAGAACAAGTGCTCATTGATTGGGCATATGATTGTTATAGACTTGGAAAATTAGCTAAATTGGTAGAAAATGACGAGGAGGCAATGCTTGACATTAGAAGGGTAGAAAAGCATGTGATGGTAGCAATTTGGTGCGTTCAGGAGGATCCTTCACTGAGACCCTCCATGAAGAAGGTTACCCAGATGCTTGAAGATGTTATTGCAGTCTCTTTGCCGCCTCGTCCTTCAATGTTCAATTCATCATCTGAAACTTCATTTGTTTAGGTGGTATGTGATTCATTCTTGAAACATGAAGGTTCATCTCCAAGTTTGATTTTGAAGTGCTAGATAGCTAGTATGTTTGCATCCATGTAAGCTTTCATTTACTTGTAGTGGTTCATATGTTTTCTTGATCATCTTTATACATTCCCATGTTGCTTGTTTCCTATGAGTGTGTTTGGAATGATTAGAAAAAAAAAATTATTTGATTTGTATATCAAATCTTAAGTTTGGATCATAAAAAAATAAGAAATGATTTGATTTGCAAACCCATTGGATTCGTTTTCTTTTTTCTTGAAATTCTATCAAATTTGATGAGATTTGAGTGGAATTTATTTTTTTAAAACTTGGAGGCTAATCAAATCCTTTTATTCTATTTTTTACTCGCTCCAAACACATTTTAGTGTATTTTAAACAGAAGAATTGATTTCTAAATCAATTCAATTTCTATTCTATTCAACCATTCCAAACATAAGAGTTAATTTATAAAATAAATCAATTCAAATAATTTCAAACTAAATCAAATTATTTCTTAATTTTAATAATTCCAAATATTACCTGTGTCATTTATTTATGATACCATAGTTCATATCAAATTTTTACTATGATATGCACTTTATTATTAGCATGAGCATATTGTTTTTCTTAATTGTATATTAAATAGCCTTGGTAGGCGATATTATTTTATTATTATGTCCAAATGCATGGTTTATAGAAAGATGTATGATTTTGGAATCTTTTCCTACCATCACAAGCATTTGAAGAAGTTAGAAGGAAATAGAGGCAAACAATAATAGGGAGCACTCGAGCTTGCAGCAACTACAAGAAAATTAGCCATTTGTGATTGATTTTTCGGTCGTTAATAAATGGAAATTAATTGCAAAAGTCATTTGCGATTGATTTTGTGACCGATATAGTCGGTTGCTATTATCTTGGTGGTAAAGTTATTAGCGACCGAAATAATCGATCACAAAAACATTGGCGATTAAAATTTTGGTAGGTTCACAAGCTCAATACTGACTTTTTTGCAACTGATTTTTCGGTCGCAAATTTGGAACTCCCATTTGGGCGAAATTCAATTACCAAATCAATTACTAACTCTGTCATCCGCTTAATCGGTCATAAATAAGTAAAACAATTTAAAAAAATGAATTTTCACTGCAACAAAATGGCTAATCCTAAGCTTCTCCTTAAATGTTTCATAGTCTTTGCTCTGTTTAAGAAGTAGTTCTAAGAGTTCCTGGGACCAAAACACTACGAAGGAGAAAAGCTAAATTCCTAACTTCTAGTAGGTAGTCATGAGCCTATCTTCAAAGGAGACTAGAAGACAATGAAGCATAGTCAAATAATAGTTAAGGTGTCACTGTCTAATTGATGAATCATAATGTTGAAGTCAAATAGGAGGATAATATGTCATTGTCTTGTAGTCAAGATGGTGGTTAGTCATTAATATGTTTGAAAAACAAGTCATAAAAGGTCAAGACATGATTGTTGTGTTTTAAATCATGTCTAACACTTCGAAAATAATATGTTGTAATGACGGAGCATGTAAAATAGTGTTGTTTTTAGACAAAGGCACCTTCGATAGTAATATTTAAGCATACATAGAAAACAAATAAGTATGCGGCTCATGCAAACAAGTGATAGGCATAAGCATTCAAAGAAAACAAAACTAGGAAAAAAAAATTCATTACTAAGGAATAACTAATGAATGGATACGACTTCAAATTCTCATAGTTCATTAGTCTCCATGAATATTTATCATTACTAAGGAATATTATATCTTTGCAAGCAATCGTTAATATCTAAAAGATTAAAGCTAAAACACTACACTAGCTACATACAACAGAGGAAAGTTGAAGGCAATTTGTTATAACTAGAAGAAAAAAAAAGAGAAACAGTGGACCACCTATGGGCCTTAAGTGGTATGACCACTATAGACCCCCACCACTCTTTTTCTTTCCTTCTCTTCCTCCTGTTTCCGTCACTTCTGTGTCTCCCATTTCTTCCTTTCCTCCTCCATTTCTTTTTTCTTCTTCCTCTCATTTCTTCCTCATCTCCCTCCATCACATACCAACACCACCTTTACACTATCCAAATACCATCCCCATCTCCTCTTCCTCATCATCATCATCACCACCACCATAAAAGAAAGCCGCACCTCCTCCCCCCTCTCTCTAGCTCGCGGTTCTCTCTCTAAGTAGGGGGAAACGGTTAGAGTAGTGAGTGTTGGATCGTTTTCTACCTTTAATTTTCCCTCTAGAGTAGTGGGTAAGTGTCAATCTTACTCTATTTATCATTTTAAGCTCTCTATATAGTTGTTCATTGTATATTGGGGTTTAGGGGACCCTAAGTATAGAGATTTAGGGCTTTCTAGTATATGGGGCTAATTAGTGTAAATTAATGGTATTGTTAGCTCACTAATATTGTATTTATCTTGCTCCTAGAGTTATAGAGCATTTGAGCATCAATCGCTAGATTGGTGGCACTTGAGAGTTGTTCTTCAATTCCTTTAAACCAGTCTGTGAGTAGACATTATGTCTATAATTATTTCTAATTATGCTAAATTAGTTCTAAATGTATCTTAGCAAGTTAGAGACTGAGAAACAATTATGTGGCTATGTTATATTAATTTGATAAAAGTAAATCTAAGGCATAGAGCTTATGTTTTATTTGAAAATTTACACATGAGACAATATGACATGATTTCAAATTTGGAAATTTCATAAGGAATATAAAATTTCATAGATTTGAGATAATTGAAAACTATTGATCCATGATATGGACTAGAGGAATGATTTATGGATAGTGGGCATGGCCCTTTTGGTTGATATGTAGAAGGTTTGTTAAATATGATACGTAATTATATGGTTTGGGGAGAATCTCTTATAGGATCTGTAGCTAACGATAGTAGGTGTTAGCCTTGGTGCACCTGGACTATACTTGATTAGGAATACACAGTGGATCCTTCTGTTCTACGACTACTCACTTGAGTAGGATCATTTTATTTCAGGATCACATGAAGGAACGGCCACCTGAGTGTGAATCCTTTTGTTTATCCTGGATTTGACAATTCCCTAGTATTTTATATAAAATTAGTTGTTTTCAAAAATCTTTTCTATAGATAAAGGAAGTTGTTGAACGTTTATGAGCTATGAAGTTATTATTATTTTACTTATAGATTATATATTGTTTCATGTAGGTTATAGACAATAACTGGGCTACTTAATAAATCTTTATGATTCAACAATAGTGAAGATAACATTTGTTATTCAATCACCATAATTGATCATTACACAGAAATGATATTTTTTAAAAAAAAAATTATTTTTATTTACAACAAAGAATCATGTTTATTTTATTTATTCTTTAATATTGATTTTATTTACCTTTTTTTTAAAGGATTTTTGTACAAAATTCACCAAACATCAAATAAAACTAAATCACTATTTAAACTAATTTACTTAATTTCTTCCAAACAATTAAAACAAGTTGCTAAAGAATATGTTACAAAAATAAATAACTAACAACCACAGAATCCCACAAACTCTAATGTTTCTTAAACTAAATAAAATAAAATAAAAAGGACAAATGGATACTGAAAAAGAACGTGAATATGGGGATGTGTTAGGCCTCAAATATGAAGCACCCCAAACATAGGACAAAATACACAATAAATAAAATAATATAGCAACATGGAAAGTGTGGAAGCATTAAAACAAATGGGTTTTAGTTTCATTGCTCACTATGCTTTAAACACAGCCACAAAAAATAACAATACATAAAATAATAAAGTCTATACAAGCCCACACACTTAACGACACTAAGACACATTCCCCACATAAAATAATATAACTACAATGAAGAAATCTAAAGCTAAAATGGAACTTTGATAAAATGCAGTCCACGATATAAAGAGGTTCCTACACCTATTGAGGACAAACACATAAAATAATACAAACAAAGGCCATAAAGCAAGTAAAAAAAAAAAAAAGATTCTGGCACATTTGGGAATTTGAGTTTCAAACTCACAATGGCAACATACACCTTCACACACACGCACGCGAAGAGAGGGAGAGTTAGAGAAAATAATAATAATAATAATTTGCATGAGATTATTTGTTTTATACGTGTATATTTACAAGAAAAAATATGTTTGTTTATTTTTTTAAATACTAATTTAAACACGAATTGACAAGGTAGATACTAAATAAATATCAAACATACCATTGATTTAAGCAAAACATGAACATATAATAATATTTAAAACTATAATAAACCAAAGGCCTAGCTACCATTTCATTTCATTTTTCTATCCTCTTTTTAAAAGAAACTATTTAATACAAAACTCATAAAAAATTCTAAATATCTACGAGGCTAAAACAAAGAAAAAGGAATTTGAGCATAATAAGAAGCCTCCACTCAAAAATCACGGTCCCACACATTTCCCATTCTCCATAAACAGCCAAACCCATGTTTTTTTGGTCTTCAAAGCAATAATGATAAGCATAAAAACGAATCAGAGAAAAAGAACAAAAAAATGCAAGCAAAAGGGACTTTGGTTCATTGTGCATTATGGCCTGTAAACCCACATACGCAGAGAGAGGGAGAAAGTAAGAGAGAAGGTCACACAAGGAGAAGAAGAGAGATGAGACTCTCGGCGGTGAAGTGAGATGGAGGGGAAGGGGTGCGGCGGCCACGCAGGATGATGGAAGAGTTGAGTTGGTGGTCGGCTGGGCTTTGTGTGGTGGAGGGGCTGAGATTGTGCCTGGGAGAATAGCATCGCGCAACAACGTTTTTGCGGTGGATCCACGCATTTTGCGCAATGCAAGGGAGGAGGCCGCGATTTGTGGCAGTGCAATCTAGGCAGGGAAAGGCACTATCGCCGTGAAGGCAGTGAGAGTCACCGCCGCTTCTCTCTCCCTTATTCTTGGCTTTCTGAGTTTGGTTTCTATTTTTTTATTATTTACTTTTTTTTTATTTCAGGTAGTGATGATGATGATGGTAGTCAGAGAGGAAGGGTGGTGATGGCTGGAAGGTTATTGATTGTTTTTTGATTTTGGCTGTGATTTATGGTTGGATAGTAAATGTTTGTGATGGTTAATGAGAGCTATGGTGTGTGTGTGTGTGTGCTGTGATTATAGTTCAGAAATGGATGAGTAGAAATCAGTAAGTAAGAGCAAAAGAATGTACCAATTTCTTTGAATTACTAAATCTTTTAGCCTTTGACTTTTGTTGTTATTTCTCTCAAGAGTCTCTAAAATTAGATCACCCTTTTTTTTTTTTATCAAAATAGCAACTAGGAATCTAGTCTTGATGATGGTGATTCCCTCTGTGTCTATCAGAGTCTCTAAGAATTAGATAACTCTTACTGTGCTCCTTTCCATTTTTGATACTTCCTTCTGACTCGGTTGAAATCTTGCATCAAAAGAGCTCTCTCTGTTTTCTTATTTTGAAAGTGAAGATTGTCAAAAATCCCTCTTTGTGTCTATCAGAGCCTCTAAAATTAGATCACTCTTATAGATGAAAATAATAATAGAAAGTAATTATTGATACTGATGATTAATGTGTATCTTCTGAAAAATCCCCTCTCAAAACGACCACAACCCTTTTTTTTTAGTGGCAATATGAAGTGAAATCTGATGCTCCCCTCTGCTTTCTTTCAAAAAATTTTATTTATACACCGTGCATTAAATGCATTGATCCTGACAGCTAGAAAATTAAATGTGTTGATCCTGGCAGAGCATTGAATGCAATTCTTTGCACTGCAATTGTCAACTCTGATCATTAAATGCACCATTAGAAAATTAAATGCATTCCTGTGTATCTTTTGACCTTTTTCATTTATTTTTTATTTTGCTTTTTTTTTTACTTAATTAGGCACGAAGAGTGTGGACTTAAGTTTTCTTTTTTTTTTTTTAATAGCCAACTATGAGATGGGTTGGATAAGTGGGCTTAACCTTGACTCATAAAAAAAATGAAATAAATGGATTGAACCAAGATAATAAAAAAATGAAACAGAATAAAGTAAAATAAAATACAGTAGGCTGAGAGAGTTTTTTTTTTTTATTTGGACTGGATAAAATCGGGTGTTCACAATGAGCCACCACACCATGAGCAAAAACCATTTCCTTGATGAACAATCACTCCTACACCATGAGTAGCCATTCCTACACCATGACACACCATTCCCATTATACTAACCATTCCTATAGTACCCCCATCGTTTCTAGTGCCCTTGCCACCCCCTCATCAATAAGAGGGCATTGCACCCTTGCAAGTTTCAAATGATGAAGTTAATCAGTTTCTGATCAACATTCCTTACATGTATAGAGCCGTTAGAGTTGATAGAATTAGAAACCAGCTCCAATGTCCTTAGATGCAAAGGACACGCTGTAGGTTGAAAAGTGCATGAGAAGGGGGGTTGAATCATGCTTGAACTTTACTTTTCCTTTTAGTTTTTGAAAAAGCTTAAATAGGTACTATCAAGTGTGGCCTTTAAGTGCAGTGAAAATATAGTTAGCATATATCAGAAAGTAACTTTTTGAACTATAACAAAGATATAAAAAAAGCATTAAAGAAGGTTCTCCAGAAAAACAAATATAATAGGCATGAAACAAAAAACAAAGGAGATTCAAGGAAGAAGAAGATACTGCATAGGAGTTTTTATACTGGATTGACCAACTTACCTACATCCAGTTCTCAACAACAGTTGAGTTCCACTAAACAACCCTTTCTCAACCTTGAGAAAGTTAGATAGTCTTTCTATAGCCTTCCCAAGCTATCTCCATGTGACCAGTAGCTTACTTTACTGTCACTTTCAAGTAATTTTTTACTAGCATTTTCAAGCTAAAACAACATTACTAGTAGCTTGCTCTACTGCTACACTCAAGTAGTCTTTGACTAGTAACTTCAAGTCATCTCATAGCGATCACTATCGGATCGAGTTACAAAGGATGTATTTTATTTGGATTACACAAACTATCAAACACTCAAGTTTTCTCTGAATAAAACAATATTAGAGTTGAAAACTTGAATGACTTCTTTCTATCTATTCTTCCTAGGAAGATGTTATCTAATAAGAACATAGAATGAATATTTTTACAAAGATGAAACTTCTTATAAGATGTAATAGTTTTATAGAAGAGGAAAGGAAATTTCTTCAGCATTTTAGCATATGTAATAAGCAAAAGTCTCTTCGTTGTAAGCGCACTAACTCCTTTTATACTTGATCTTCATTTATGATCAGTGCCCTTGATTTGTTTTCCTAGTGACATATGTTGATCTTCTTTTTGTATCTTGGAAATAAAGTTTAGATGAGTAGCTCTGCGTGTCAGAATTACTTTTTGTAGCTGCAAAAGCTGTTGTTTAATAGAAGTTTCTAAGTCCACCTTTAGAAACTACTTTTTGTTTTCTGAATGAGATTTCTGAACTTTTTCTTCTAAAAGTTGAGGCAGTTGACCTAGTTGAAAAGAGATGCCACTATCAGTCCTTGACTGAGTTTGACTTAAAATTTGAATTTCAAATTTTCCCTTCCATTTCAGTAAAGTGAACTATTTGCAGTAAACATGCTTTTTGAAGTGCTATTTCAATTTCTGGACAATCCTTAGATCTTTTTTCTTCAATTAGAGCTTGTTGTAAAGATATAATCACCACCACAATCATGATGATTGAAGATGGTAACCATACTTTTCTTCATATTTGGATTGAAATCTTCACTTGAAACTTGCTTTCTGAAGCCGTGGCTTGCTTTTTAAAATCTGAACGTTGATTTCTTGTTCTTGGAAATTTCCTTTCATACAATGAGCATAGAAATGTTCATTTCAAGATTATTTTTCATTTCCATTGAGTTCTAAATCTCTTCAAATGAGATTAATCATATTTGCACATGTTATTGTGAAAATAATCTCATTTTAGAAAAACGTGAATAATGTTGTTTGGTGCTTCAAGAAACTCAAGAAACAGAGTAGTCTTTCTTCAAAATATTTCATGAAATTGGTTTTATTATCACTCAAAACATCAAGCACTGATGCTTTCTAAAAGGTTTTGGAGCTAACAATATCCCCTTTTTTTATGATGACAAACCAATTCTTAGAAAATTTTTTGAAGAGATTTTGAAAGAAATATATGACTAGATATAGAATCAAGATAAACCTATATTCTTTCAAAATACATTTGATTTAGTTTTTAGAAGGTCTCATTCTTAAGGTGTGATGTAGATGAAATCAAGACATTTCACAACCTTAAGTGACAAGAATCAGAGTTGTTTTATTTTAAAGAAGGTTTCTGTAGTAAACTAGCACATTTTTTGAGAAATATCAGAGAAAATTTTTTGAAAAGGTTTTAGCATTTAAGTTTCTAAATAAAAATAGCTTGATTTTTAGTCATTTTGACTTTATGAAATTAAGCGTATTTGAATATAGAAGATAATACTGGCGATATTTATTCTTGATCTTGAATTTATATGCAGCACATCTTTATCCAAATAATTTTTGAAATATGATGCAATCATTGTGCATTAAAAAAACATGCAACAGATAAGCTTTACACACAATGAAAGTTTTTGAAGCTCAAAAAGAGTTTATCCATATGAATCAGAGCATGTACAGTAGAGCTTGAGATGTATAGGAGAAAACTTCATATTTGTGTGTCGGAGCATATATGTTTGTATAAGAAAACTTCAAGATCATGTATAATAGTATACATATCATAGCCTTTGAGATAATTTGTGTATATATATCATAGCATCTGATGGATGTAGTTAAGTATCGGAGCATACGCTTAAGACTTATAAGACATTCATCAAGATATATATTAAGCAAGATATATAAAAAATTAACATCCAGAAAAAGCAAAACTGATCATATATGTACCAATGAAATAATTTAGAGTATCAGAGCAGTAACAATAAAAAAGAAACAAGTTTAGAGCAAAACAATGAATAAACAATAGAAAAGAAATGCTAATTGTGATTATGAGAAAAAAAAATCTTTGGACTCTGAGCTCCCTTTAGCTTGATCCCCTTGAATTTTGGAGCACATAAGACTTTCTTCATTTATTCTTTTCTTCTCTTCTTCTCCTACTTTTTTCATCAACAAAAAGAGGGTGTAATGGAACCCACGTTACACCATCATCATCCCCTTCGCCTTACCTATTGAAGAATTTCCAGGAATAACTCTTCATGTCTTCTCAACTGAGCTTGTACTCTATCCATACAGTAGCCATGTCGCACTGATTATGGACTAGGAGCTGGACTTCTAAGAAGCTTGGTTGAGGTTTAGGTGAGGTTGGCTTGAGAAAGAGGTTATTCTTGTTGTTGTGGGGGTAACATTTGGAGCAAAGGATGGTGCAGAAAACGTAGCTAAAGTAGGGATAGGAGGCTCATCAACAGGAGCAGAGATAGAGGGAGCAACATGAGGTGAGTCAGTCTCAAAATCTCCCTTGAGCTATCATCCTCTAAGGATCCTGTCTCAAAATCTGAAGGTTTGATTGAAAAGAGGATTGATCTTTCTTCTGATCCTTGTCATGCCTTTGCTTGCTTCGTTTTTCAGACCTGAGAAAGCTCTTTATAAGTTCAGTCCTTGATGATTTTGATTCTTCTTTAGATTCTTTAGTATCCTCAATGAGGATCACTTTTCTTTTTCCCTTATCTTTTCTCTACTTCTTCCATAGCCTTTTCAGTGGTTGTATCTTGTAATATCCCGAAATTGGATGCCTTTAGGAAGGATATGTCTAAACATAGGAATGGTTGGATAAAGCTTTAAAGATATTTAAATATTAAACAAAAAAGAAATAGAACAAAAAGTTTATATATAAAATAAATAAATCAAATAATGAATAAATATAAATCTCTATTTTAAATTTATGTGAAATAGCAAACCATGTAATATCTAAATTTTAAAAGAAAAATATCAATGCCAAAAGGAGAAAATAATAATGTTGTGTATCAATCTTTTTCCACATCAATGTCTAGTTTTTATTTGAATTTGATATTTAATCTTTTTATATAATATGATATTCAGTTTGTGTTATGGTATTTGATTTTTAAACTTTGAAAATATTATCTTATCAAATCTATTAGATTCAATATTGCTTATAATTATCATTTATCGTTGATATTTATATTTGTATCAGTATTATATATTATATATTTTGTTGGAATTACAAGAGATGAAATATACTATATTTCCCTTTTTCATATATGCTCTTTAGAAATTGATTTTAGTATAATTACTAAGGTCACATTAAGATTTATTTAGATATCTACCATTTATATTTATGGTGTAAATGTCAATTAAGTTTTGAGAATATATATGCATATATATATTTATAATATAATATAAAGTTTCAGTTGTGGTATTAGTTCATTCCTTTTATCAGATATTGTAATTATTCTATAAGGATTTGACTATTAGAGTGTGTGTGTGTGTGTGTGTGTGTGTGTGTGTGTGTGTGTATATATATATGGAATATTTCACAGATATAACTTTTATAATAATGATATTTATTTGAAGATATTAGAAATTATTTATATTTAAAATGTATTATGAATATGAATTGTTACATATTATAGACAATTATTAGATATTTTTAGGAAGTTATTAATTATTGGAATTGACTGCAAAATTTGTTCATCATGTAAATTATTATTATTGTTGTTGTTGTTGTTGTTGTTGTTGTCGTCATCATTGTTGTTATGATTATTATTATTTCAAAAAAGAAACAAATACATAATGTGAATACCCCAAGATATGTATTTATTTGTTTTAAGAATCCCATTAGCTTTTCATTTCAATATACATACATATATATTTATGATACAAAAGATAATTAAGAGATATGTTAAAGTAGTTTCAATTTGAATTATCCAAGTAGTTACAAAATATATGATTAGATTTAATCTAGATATTATCCTTATCTCATTGTTGACTATATCAGACAGTTAGTTAGAATATATCTATAGAAGACCTTTAATATAATCTTATCCTTATGCTGTCAAAGTATGATCCCTGTTTAGTAGTTTGCAAATATCTTGAGTTGTAGTTAGCGATTTTTGTGGCATTAGAAAGCTAACATAATTATCTATAAGTGTTATTTCTAGCCTTGAGGCTAAATTCTAACCGTAGTGTAAGTTAAATGGTTATGAAATGTTAAAACGAAAAATAAAAAGTGAAAAATGAAAAAAGAGAAATAAAATAAAGAAAATAAAATTTGTTAGTGATATCTTTCATCTCTTGCTATATATTTAGCACATTATAGTCCTCCTAAACATTCTTTCAAGAACCCTAGCCACTTAAGAATTTTTCCCTAGACAGAAAGATACAATTTCTCTCAAATCCTCTTTGATTAATCTCTTATGATAAGTGCTCTTACCCCTATCTTTATATGGTTATGAGTTTAGCAAATCTTTAGATTATTATAGTATAGTTTTCTCTTCTCATTTAATTTCACGTTATTCCTGATTCTTGTCTATAATTCCATGGCAGTTAAGAGTGCCATTCCAATTCCCCAATATCATATAAGCAGTAGTCAGGCATTCCCGGTAACGAACGGTGAGTGGGTTTAAGCTCATGACCATACTTTTGGTCACTATTAGTATTTTTCCAGCATTATATAAATTGGTTATGAAATTCTAAAATGGCTTATACCAGATATAGGCTTTCACAGATTATGTCAATTTTCAGAAAAATTATTGTTTTTCAGAATTATCATGAAAACCTTATTTTAGAAAACTCATGGGACCATATTTGATACATTGCATGTTATAGAATATCTTTTTCTCAATTTATGAAATTATGAGACCTTTGTTTAATGTTTACAGCAGAAATAATCATTATCATATTTTTTAGACTATGGATTTCCTATAAAGATTTTAGAACATTAGACATGATTTATTGAAAGTGTTGAATAAAGTATGATTCATAACAATTGTCAGATACATACTCTATTGGTTTCTAAAACCACTATGTCTACAAGCTGATGATCCTTTCGGCATGATTTTAGAACCTCGGTTATGCTAAAGTCATATTGTTAGAATATAACAATTGTCAGATACATACTCTGTTGGCTTTTGGAATCATTATGTCTACAACCTGGTGATCCCTTGGGCATGATTTTAGAACCTCAGTTATGCTAAAGTCAGATTGTTAGAATTATATGAATTCAGAGCTTTCAGATTTGTTCAGTTTAATTGCAAGTTATTATTATTTTTTTTATAATTAGTGAGAAACATATCAGTGAGTTAATGGCTACAGGATTGATCATTAACCTTGGTACTAAGTAGTCCGTCAGAGGACTACCTCACCCATCAGATTAGCCATTGGCTCAGATTTAGCTATTCAGCTCAGATATTTATGTACAAAATAAGTAATGTTTCTCTACTAGTTATTGCGATGATTTTAGATAAATTGTTTTTCATTTAAGTTATATGTATCTAAATATATAAAGTGTTTTATAGCAATTGCATGTGTATATTATGTATTTTGTTGTTATCCCATGTGAATTGTGAGTGGAGGCTCGCTTACTGAGTTTTGATGAACTCACCCCTCCTTTTCCTCCCCTTTATAGTTTCAAATGCAGATTCAGTTATTATTCAGACCTAGTCTCAGTAGCTTTGCAGCTGTTCTATTGGTGAACTTCACTTTGTAGTTAAGTTTAAATTAGGATCATGTTATAATAGAGTGCTCCAGTAGTGTGCAGGCAGAGTCCTCGGCCATCATTTAACATGTATGATTATTTTGAAATTATGTTATTTTATCATAATGATATTTTGTGTAATTTATTCAAGGAACACAATTTAATATTGTTTATTTCAGTTATAAGTTTGGAACATTTAGATTAATTAAATATTTTATTTATTTTATTAGTAAAGTTTTCAAGAAATTTTGAGGAATTTATTTATTTATAATTTATTATGAGCATTAATTTAGTAATTTAATATGCATGATTTCATGAAAATAATTCTAGAAGGCTTCCATAAGGGACAATATCCCTTATGTGCCGGTCACGATTTTTGGGTCGTGACATATCTCTAATCCTACATCTCTGTCTCCTGACACTAATTGTGGGTGCACCGATCTTTCCTCTCAAAGTCTTGAAGGAGTTGAAGGTGTACTCAATACCTTCCATGCATTCGAACCACTCCTTAGCTAAGGGTAATTCAAGTGTTGAAAGATTTTGGTCAATAATACACTATAGGGAACAGCAGCCTTTCTCATATTTTCTTTGGAAGTGGCACTGATCATGTAGTCTAATATAAGTTTGGGCAGGTTTACCTTCCTTTTCACCAATAGACAGTAGAATAGCATGTAGTCCATTCCAACAAGCAAGTTTGTGCTACCTAATCTTAGGAGTAGAGAGAATTGGATTACAGTAAAAACTTGTCTTGCCTCAAAGCTTAGTAGAGCGGTTGTGATTTGACCTAGTTCATATTTGGGGGAGTCAGTTAGTAAGCAGATACTCTGAGATATATGAACCAGTCTCCTTGTGTTGAGCATTTGACTCCGGTTGCTGGTGCTTGGATGACGTTGGAGATGTTACTGATTCTTATTTCCATGTTGGTACCCCTAATAGAGATCTTCATTATGGAGTCTAACTTCAACTCCAAGTGGCAGTAGTAGGTGGTTACCATTCCTGGGAAAACCCTATCAGAGATTTCCAAGAACTCTTCCCAGCCTTGGAAAGAGAAGATCTCCTTAAGAAAGGGAACTTGGTTCATCACTTCTCTGCTTAACCTCTTTCCTGGTGCCACCTTTCTGTGAGAGAAGGTACTTGCATAATGTTGTTGCATAAGAGGTTCATTATACATGAGGAAAGTTATCATTCTTGCCATGCTCCTGCCGAAATGCTTTCCTTCTGCCATGGTAAGATAGAGTTTGATAGGATTAAATGAAAATTTTAAGGTTTGTGAGGAAATGGGGAATGTTGTAGAGGAGAGAGGTTTGTGAGGAAATGGGGAATGCTGTAGAGGAGAGAGGTTTGTGAAAGAGAATATGGAACGGTTTTGATTGAAGGTGAAAGTGTTTGAGGTTGAAGATGAAAGGGTAACATGTGACGTATGAGAAGTAGGAAGTTATTTAAGTAATCAGACATAAAGTCTAAAGGGGAGGCGATGTGAGAAAGAGAAACTTGAAAAGAGTGAGAATTATCCCACCTTTTTCCCTCTTCCAGAATAAGTGGTTTTTGAAACATAGAACCACTTTTTGAACTTTAATTCACTTTCGAATCTTGTGTGGACATTATATAAGTTATCACAACTTCACTGCTTTTGCATATATGAGTGATTTTCCATATTCTGAGCGTGTATAACTTTCTGACTCATTTTCTAAACTTCTGACCCTATTTTTGACTTAGCACGCTGACTTTCTGGTCTTGCAAACTTATCTTCTAGTCTTGCATGTTTTAGACCATACCAAGCTCTGGGAGCTTGTTTTGGACCATAAAGTGCCTTTCTTAATGTAAAGGCATGGTTGGGAAAGTATTTGCTCTCAAAACCTGGAGGCTACTTTACATAAACTTCCTCAGATAGGAATGCATTTAGGAATGTAGACTTAATATCTATTTGGTAAAGAATGAATCCTTTGAAGGCAACAAAAGTAAGTAGCGGCTTCAAGCCTAACTACTGGTGCAAAGTTTTCATCATAATCAATTCCCTCTAATTAATTATAACCTTGTGGAACCAATCTTGCTTTGTTTTTTATCACCTTTCCAACTTCATCTAGCTTATTTCTGAACACCCATTTTATTCCTATGATGATTTTTACTTTGTGTTTTTCCAAGAGTATTCAGACTTTGCTTTTCTCGAATTGGTCTTGCTTCTCTTGTATAGTATCCACCCAACATTGATCATTCAAAACATCTTCAATGCAATCATGTTCAATGGTCGAAATGAAAGCATAGTTGGACACATTTATGAGGGAGGATCTTGTTCTCATACCCTTGGAAATGTCCCGTAGAACTTTGTTCTAAGAAACTTCCTTTAGATCAGAAACTCCTCTATGTTTTCTATATCCTTGATCTTCTTTAGCTTCTCTTTCCTCTTTAGATTGGTCTTCTTCATGCTAAAAAATGTCACTCTCTGAGGGCATTGGAGTTTTGAGTAAGCTTTCTGAATTGTCCTTGTTCTACAACTTACTTTCTAAAGATTGTTCTTTTATCTGCTTGCTTTCTAAGGATTCGTTGATGTTCAACTTCTCAAGGTTCTCTTCTAGCTCTTCCAGATCATCAGCAAATTCCTTCTTAAGCTCTTGGAATTTGATGTAGATAGTCTCTTCAACACATAATATCCTCTTGTTGTATACCCTGTAAGCTTTTAAGACTAAAGAGTATCCTAAGAAAATTTTATCATCAGATTTAGGATCAAACTTTGCAAGTTTGTCCTTAGTGTTAAGAATAAAATAGGATGAGCCAAATATGTAAAAATATGATATGTTGAGTTTTCTACCCTTTCATAACACATAAGGAGTTTTTGTTAGGATTGGCCTTAGAAAGAATTTATTTTGAATGTAGCACAGGGCGCTTGCAGCCTTTACCTAAAAATCTTGATAAACCACTTTCGAAAAGTATGGTTCTGGACATCTCTTGCAAGCTTCTATTCTTTCTTTCAGCAACCCCATTTTGTTGGGAGTTCTAGCTGTTGAAAACTCATGAGAGATGCTATGTTTTTCACGAAATTATTCAAAAACATGATTTTCAAATTCTCCTCCCTGATATGATCTTATAGAGATAATTTGAGAATTTTTTTTCAATACAAACACATTTTTCAAAAACTTTGAATCTTTTAAACACTTCATCCTTAGAAGCTAGGAAGATAACTCAGGTAAATCTAGAGAAATCATCCATTATGATAAGGCAATATCTTTTTCTACTAAGACTCGCAGTCTTGTTTAGTCCAAAAAGATTCATATGCAAAAACTGAAGTGGCTTAGAAGTTGAAACCTTATTTTTGTTGTGGAAAGAAGCTTTGATTTGCTTCCCTTTTTCACAAAAAGCACAAGTTGAATCCTTGTTATATCTGATCTTTGGCAGGCTTTTGACAAGCTCTTTCTGATATAGCTTAGAAATAAGCTTCATATGAGCACGTCCAAGCCTTTTATGCCACAGCCACTTATCGTCCATAAAAGATGCAAGACATTTTACATCTTAATATAGAATGTCATCCAAGAATAACACATAAGTGTTATGATGTCTCTTACCAGATAAAATGACTTGTCCAAAAGTGGGATTTACAATCTTACAAGCATGTGCATTAAATAAAATATTAAAATCTTGGTCACAGAATTGGCTGATGCTTAACAAATTGTGAGGCAGACCATCAACAAGTAAAACATTAGAAATTTGGTGGGAATCATCCTTACCAACATTTCCTATACCAATAACCATGGCTTTACCTCTATCAGCAAATTTTACTGATCAAAATATCTTGGGTTTTAGATTTCTGAACCATTTTCTGGACCCAAACATGTGTCTGGAGCAGCCATTATTCATGTACCATTTGTTGTCTTTGTCAATGTGAATTCTTAGACATACCTGCAACAAAATAGTTTTTACCTTAGGTACCCAGACTTTCTTAGGTCCTTTTGGGTTAAGTTTCTTTGGGGGAGGTTTCCCAAGATATTTTACAGATTTATTTCTCATAAAACATTTATCAAGTGGGTATCTCTTCTTGTGGTAGAAAGTACAAGAACCTTTATTCTTTACTTTCTTTGATGCGATTGATATTTCTTTCTCATCCATTTCATTCTCATATCCCAACCCAGTTTTCTAAAAGTATGGCCTTTCACCGCTTAGCATCAACTCAAGATTCTTGGAGCCATACCTTTTCCATATCAGATTTAAGAAGTTTAGAAGTCCTTTCAAGTTTAGGAATTACTTTTTGAGCCTTTGACCTTTTTCAGTGGCTTCAACATCCAAGGCTTTAAGTTTAATATTTAAAAACTTGTTCTCTCCTTTTATTTCTTCCTTCTCAAGCCTTAGATTCTTAGCATCTGATTTGACCTTTTCAAGTTCTAGAACCACTTTCTAGTGGTTCCTTTTGAGGTTGAGATAGTGAGAGAAAATGATTTGAAATTTTTCAAGAAATTCATCATATAAAGCACGTAATTCATCATAAGAGAGATCGGTTTTAGAGGATATCTTTACCTCAGGTTCTCTTTCTGAAGAGTAGCCAGTAGGAAGCATAGGTTTCCTACATATTCAAGCTCATACTGGTTTTGTCTGAATCTTTTTTCTTTTCTTTTGAATTACTCTAGATGGCTATCATTCCTTTCTTCTTTGAAAAAAACTTTTTCTATTAACACTTGAGCTTGGGATAGTCAGTCTTGATGTGTCCCTTTTCTCCACAGTTGTAGCAAGTTACACTTTCTAGTTTTCCTCTGCCCTTCCTACCCTTCTACTCTTCTAAGCTCTAGACATCTTCCTCAGGAGCATGGAGATCTCATATCCATCTTCTTCTTCAGATTCATCTTCATATTCTTCTTTCTCATTAGAGGTTTTAGTAGCCTTTATTGCTTTTCCTTTAGGTTACCTCTTGTGTGAAGACTTTAGAGCCATGAACTTACTCTTCTTTATGGATACTCCATGAACTTCAGAGAACACAAACTAATGGGTGATCCCAACTAAGGGTCTGAAGGTCCTTAGCCTCTATAATGGCTATAAACTTAGGAAGCTATTTTGTAGGGAGGCTTCTCAGGATCTTTCTAACTATTTCAGAGTTAGAGTATCTTTTGGCCAACCCATTGAGTTAGTTTATGATATGCATGAATCTCGTGGTCATATCATCAATACTTTCTTGTTCATTCATTTTGAACAATTTGTATTGATGAACTAACATGCTAATATTTGTTTCCTTAACTCGATCAATACCTTCATGTAGCATATGAAGTCTGTCCTAGATTTCCTTAGCTGTGTCACAAGCAATTGTTTGATCATATTCAGCTTTGTTTAGTGCACACGTAAGTAGATATTTGGCCTTTGAATTCAACTACGCTCTTGCCTTATGTTACCCTTTCCGCCTACTTCTGGGGACTTCTTTGGAGGTGGAAGGTGCATTTTCTGCTCTTGGAACTTCCTCCAAAAGAACATAGTCTCCTTCTTGAATGATTTCCCATAAATCCAGATTTGTGTATTTAATGAACAACTCCATTCTATCTCTCTAGTACGCATATTATCCATCATAAAAGAATTGTGGTCTATTTATGGAGTGTCCTTATGTAATATGAATATTTTGTGCCATATATCCTTAGGACCTTTGTCCTCTGCAGTCGTTAAATAGCTCAACCTTTTAGAGGTCTAAGCTCTAATGCCAATTATAGGTAGAAAAGTGCACCAGAATGGCGGGTTGAATCGTGCTTGAACTTTTAGTTTTCCTTTTAGTTTCTGAAAAGACTTAGATAGGTACTATTAAGTGTGAATTTGAAGTGCAATGGATATAGACTTAGTATATGTCAGAACATAACTTTCTGAACTATAATAGAGATATAAAAAAAAAGCGTTAAAGAGGGTTTTCTAGAAAAACAAATATAATAGGCATGAAATAGAAAATAAAGGATATTCAAGGAAGGAGAAGATACTACACAGGAGTTTTTATACTAGTTCGGCCAGCATGCCTACATCCAATTCTCAACAATTGTTGAGTTTCACTAAACAACCCTTCTCAACCCTGAGAAAGTTAAATACTCTTTCTATAGTCTTCCCAAGCTATCTTCACGTGACCAGTAGCTCATTCTATTGTCACTTCCAAGTAATCGTTGACTAGACTCTTGAAGCTAACACAACGTAACTAGTAGCTTACTCTACTGTCACCTTCAAGTAGTCTTTGCCTAGCCTTTTCAAGCGATCTCACAGCGATCACTACCAAATCGGGTTATAAAGGATGTGTTTAGGTTAGATCACTTAACTATGAAACACTTAAGTTTTATCATAATAAAACAATATCAGAGCTAAAAACTTGAATGAGTTCTTTCTATCTATTCTTTCTAGCAAGAAGATGTTATCTAATAAGAATGTAGAAAGAAGATCTTTACAAAGATCAAACTGATTACAAGTTGTAGTAGTTTTACAGAAGATGAAAGGAAATTTCTTCAGCATTTTAGCACATGTAATAAGTAAAAGTCTCTTCATTGTAAGAACACCATCTCCTTTTATACTTGATCTTCATTTATGACCATTGCCCTTGATCTTTTTTCCTAGTGACAAGTGTTGATCTTCTTTTTCTATCTCAAAAATGAAGTCTAAAAGAGTAGCTCTGCATGTCAGAGTTACTTTTCACCATTGCAGAAGCTGTTGTCTAACAGAGATTTCTGAGTCCATATTCAGAAACTATTTTTTGCTTTCTATATGAGGTTTCTAAACTTTTTCTTCTAGAAGCTGGGGCAGTTGTCCAAGTTGAAAAGTGATATCACTATCATTCCCTGACTAAGTTTGACTTAAAATTGAATTTCAAATTTTCTCCCCCATTTCAGTAAAGTACATCATTGATAGTAAAAATGTTTTCTGAAATATTGTTTTAGTTTTTGGACAATCTTTAGATCTTCCTTTATTCAATCAGAGCTTGTTGTAAAGGATATAATCACGATCATGATTATTGAATACGATAACCACACTTTTCTTTAGATTTGGAATGAAATCTTCACTTGAAACTTGCTTTCTGAAGCCATGGCATGCTTTCTGAAGATCTGAACATTGATTTCTTATTCTTGGGAATTTCCTTTCATACATTGAGCATAGAAACGTTCATTTCAAGATTATTTTTCACTTCCTTTGAGTTCTAAATCTCTTTAAATGAGATTCATCATGTTTGCACATGTCATTATGAAAATAATCTCATTTTAGAAAATGCTACTATGAATAGTCCTGTTTAGTGCTTAAAGAAATAGTTAGTCCTTCTTCAAAATATTTTCATGAAATTGGTTTTGTTATCACTCAAAACATTAAGCACTGATGCTTTCTAAAGGGTTCTGAAGCTAACATACCTGTCATAGTTGAAGAAGTATTTTCAGTCGAGGTAGAAGGTTTGTTGACAATAGTGCCACAGGATCGTCTTGTCCGTGTTCGTTTAGGGAAAATTATGAAATCAACACTGATGAAGTCCAGTCCGCACCTCTACACCTCTTTGACATGAATAAGAAGATAGATAACAAGAAGATGTATACTGACCAGTTTTGTCTGAGATTTCTTCTCAGCCAACACTCTCCTTGGCTGATTAATAGGCACTAATGATGTTGTGGGTTTAGACAAAGCAAGGGATGGGTTAGTGGAACATGTACATTTGGCCACATGGCTAAGCTTAAGATTGTAGGAGATGGTGTAGAAAGAGAGGATGGAAGAATGGATGAGAGAGGGATAGAGAGGCGTAGGAGAAGCAATAGCCCTCTCCCACAATGAATGAGAGGTTTGGGTCTAGTTTACAAAAAATTGTTTCTATCCTTATCAGATTATCCTTTTCTGGAAAGAAGCCGCCCATGGGAAAATAGATATTAATGTTATTATGATTGGGTCTGATTTATCCCTTTTTTAAATACAACGTGTAGTCATTTTATTTTATTTTATTTTTACATGATTTATTTAGTTGGCATGCATGATTTATGTTGATTCCCGATTCATGAACAATTCGAGTTCGGTTAAACTTTGAATATTCTTAGTACTAATTTGATTTTTTCCTAGGTAGTAGAATGTGACACTTGGTAATTAATTAAAATTTAGTACTCACATGATTTTGATGTTAACATAATTTCAATTTTTAAGTAATCCTTTAAAAATGATAAATCATGTGCTAAGATTGCTAAAACTTAATCTTTTAAATAAAAAATTAAATATTAATAAAAATATAAAGTTTTGATGAATCCTTTGTTATATAATTACATTTAAACTCAATTTGAAAAGTATACCATCAAACTAGATTAACTCTACACCCATAAATAGAGAAGTTGATAAGCCATTACAAACAAGAATCATAAGCAATCATAAAAAAGAAAAAACATGGAGGTAGGCTGACAAGCTAATACAGATAGGACTCCTAAGATATCATAAAAAGAAAAAACATGGAGGTAGGTTGACAAGTTCTTACAAACAACACTATGAACTAGGCCAAGGAGCATGCAGACATCAACTGCGACTATGGCCTTTACCTCTACAAAGACCACATTGTTAAGTTCCTTACATCTTACACGAGTCGATTTCATTCAAGAAACTAGTTGATTTGGGGTAACCTTTTCCTACGCATTTCAACGAAAGGTTAGGAGAAATTCTTGGTCCTTTGTGTTGACACCATGTATTTTCATTCCCTATCACCCTAAACTCTTTCTTGTACATGTTGCAAATTCTGCAAATCGTATAAACACCGTTGACATAAGGGTGCCAAGTGACCTTCAAGCATGAGCAACAGGCCATCACATGAGATCTGAAAGTCACCACAAGAACAATTCATATGCCTCAGATCAATTCTACATTCTTGTCCACTAGATGGATCTTGAACTTAGAATGTCTGATGATGTTTATCTGCAAGAGTAATGCGGAGGGTTCTAGAAGCCTGCTTATTTGCTTGAAGTCGAGGCATGACTGTGTTAGAGAAAACATTTCCTACATTTTTACGAGCACATGACTCCTCAATTTTCCTTGTAAATAACTCAGCCAATCAAAATTAGGTTGCTCTAACCAAAGACATAATGGGAAGATTGTGAGCCCCCTTTAATATTAATTTCATGTACTCGACTATGTTTGTGGTCATGTAACCCCACCGGTGTCCACTATCAAATGCTAAGACCCATTTTTCTCGCGGGATTTCATCAAGCTAGGTTGTATGTATATCTCCACATTCCTGTACCCACTCATAATTAATATTGAATTGATGCTTTATTGTTGAGTACCCTGCAAGATACAATATATTCAATATATTATTTTTTTAAAAGCATAATGACAAATCCATTATTTCAATATTAAGACCAAAATGTAAATTACCAGTGTTTACGACCAATTTGTGCAGGTAAGATGCCTTAAATCTTCGCAAGAAATTGGCACCCAATGTGCCATATGCAATACATGTAATTACATATTCTCAGAGGTTCCCATTAACCATTGCTTCTCCTTATTCCCACATTAATTGACTTGTGACGATAAGAAATAAAGCCAACTCCATCTCGGCTCACAACATTTTTATGGAGATTATCGAGGAAAAAATACCAAGCATTTGCAGTCTCATCCTTGACAATAGGAAAAGCAATTGGCAATATGTTCTAATTGTTATCTTGCGCAACTGCCACTAATAAATTCCCTCTTTATTTTTTATAAAAATGTGTGTCATCAATCTAAACAAGTGATTTGCATTGTCTAAACACTTTAATGCAGGTGCTGAAACTTCAAAACATGGCAAAAAATTTGAACGTCTAGAACTAGCTCATTGTCATGGAAGGCCTCCATACCATCCATCTAAACCACTAATCCTCAAACAACATCAAACATTACTACACCCCATTACTACAAAGCTTCATATGAGGCTTCCCATTGACCAAAAACTTTTTCAATTGCCTTTGTTTTGCCATCCATGTTTTTCCGTATGTCACTGTGTAACCATATCAAGATTTAATCTCTGTAATCACATATTTAATCATGAAAAATGGGTTAGATTCTACCATGGGCTTTATAAGTTTTGCAATTGTATCTGAATCTAATTTTATGTGATTCTCGGTGAATTTTTCACTAATGCAAGTGTGTGAGCCACAATACTTCCTGATTTCCCAAAAGTACTTATTCTTTCTGAAACTAGCCCTAACAAGCCATTGACAACCTGCCTCATACCGAGTGCATTTAGCATAAAATGTCATAAGTTTTTACTCATACACTTTATAATCTATTCCTTCAGATATACTGTACATTTTAATTACTTGTATAACAGCCTCTCTATCGATAAATTGCATTCAAATACACAATTCACATTACTAACAGGAGGGGCACCTACAAAACACAATATGAAATAAAAAATAATAATAAATTAAAAAGAAAATAAATAAAAATAAAATAATAATAGCAAAAACAATTAACAATATGTGTATTTAATATATATATATATATATATAGCATAAGACAAAATTAAAAATATACAAACCTTATTAAAAAATTAACATTCCACCAAATAAAAATTAAATTAAATTAAGCAAACATAAAATAATAACAACAAAACAATATAATAATAAACAGGATTACAAAAGTGAAAATAATATAATAGTAATATAATAATAAACAGATAATTTTTTTTTTTGCCAAAGATATTTATTAAGATGAAACAACATAAATGACTACATATCGGCATACTTCGAAAACTCAGGTGCATTCATAACTTCAAAATCTAAAGTACGCACAAAGGATGGCTCCTCGAACCAATGCTAAATAGCAATTATGTTTGATACATGCCCATCATCTTGTTCATCATCTAGCTCCATATCATTAGCACCACCATCACTACTATCATATTTGCCTACAAAGTTCTCGTCATCACTTTCGCTATTGTTTTCTACCCATTCTAGCCCTCCATCTGGAAATGTGTTCAGGTGAGCCTTTTCCTCCTCATTGTCAACTTGATGGTAAAAGATATGAGTTGCTTTTTTGAAATTGACATACAATTTGATGGCAAATATTTTTGCTCGATGTTGTTGAGGCATTTGAAACATTTGTTGCATGTGGTCATCGTTACTGATTGCGATTGCTTGATACCGAGTGAACACACTAAAAATTGATATTGGACACTTGTATGTTATTTTCTCCACTATTTTTGGAATTTCATGATCCATTCATAGTTTAAGACCACTTTCTAACTCTACAAATGATATAGTGCAAGGAATAAAGAACCATGTCGAATTCTCACATATAAATGTGATGCCTTCACTCATATTTGTAACAATATTGTCGTTGAAATATACTATTATATTTGTTGAGTCATGAAACACAAAATAAACCAATAAAATTAGGAAAAAAATGGTACGAGGAGCTATCCATTTTTTCCTACTCTATACCATTTTTTTTCTCACGCTATCCACTCTGTTTTTTGGCACATGTAGCACACTCTCAAACTAAAACATTACCCACAAAAATTTATCGAATAAGAGGAGAAGCGATGAACGGGGTTTATATGGGGAGAGTATAATATTTTAATATTTTTCACACCAAATCTCACCACAAGCATGCTTTTGGCTTGAAATCCCGCATTAACCGTGTAATTGCAATGAAAGTGGCGAGATTTTGAAGTCAAAACTGGCAAGATTTCAGTTTCAAAAAATATTATATTTGGTTTTAACTTAAACGTGTGTGGCGAGGTTTTGAAAAAACCACTAATGCGTGACTCACACCTTGAACCCACATGTATCGATTAATGTTATAAAAATAATAAAATTATATAATAAATATATATCATATACCTTATTATCATTAGATGTGATTAATAGTCTCCACTTATCTTACTCACCGTCACATCTAATAGTGATAAGACGTGTGAAATGCATTTATTGTATAATTTTATTATTTTTATAACAATATTATAGTGCATTTAATCACGAGTTTACTTTTGGGAGAAAGGGATGGAAGGGAGAGATTTTTAAAATTTTCTTGCATTCATGAGTTTTGTTTTTATTCCCTCTAAACTCTTCAAAATTTCTATTTTATGATTTCCAAATTGGGAGTTTTAAAAAGATTACAATTTAAATTACTTTATTATTCATATTAAAAATTAAAATACAGTTCTTATCAATCAATTTCAATTTCCTCTCTTTATTAGTTCCCTCCTACTCTCACAATTTCCACGGAAATCATCCGCCCCCTTGTATCTCCTTTCTATTGGATGAACCTTTGACCCCCTACTCATCGATTATGGCCTCTGTAGTAAAGATACATTATAAACCCTTCCAATTTTCTTTTCCTTATCAAAGGTTGGTTGAAATCTTTAAAACCCTTGCTTTCTTTACCCTTTTTTAGCTTTGATCCCTTTCCTTTCCAATGTAGAAAAAAATCAGCCACAAACTGTACAAGGCACGGTCCACCGCATTAATTGATGTGGAAAAAGCAGAGAATAACACGACATACTTGATTTGATTTTTAAGTATAGTTATTTTAAAGATTTCCGTAGGATTGTATTTGTTTCTTTTTTCTTCCTACATAACATTTGTAATTTTTTTGGTCTCCAAGATAATATTTGTCGTTTTAATGTTGCCTGTCATGAAATATGGTTGTGTACCCCATATATATATATATAACCTTTTATATAACTTGTGGCTGAAATTTTAACCCGTACATATATATATATATAGAAAAAAATTAAATTTAAATGTAATGAAAATATAAGAAACTTATATAATGTCATCCAATTATATCTTTCTATATATGTAAAAAATTTTAAATAGTTGGTGTGAGAGTTAAATATGTATAATAAATAAAAGAGAGAATATCCTATTTGGTCCCTCAAGATTTTTGCGTTGAACTATTTCATCATTTATAAAAAGAAATTAATTTTGTAGTCCCTCAAGATTGAAAATGATAGACACGTTAGTCTCTTTGTTAGTTTTTCATCAGTGGACTTACATATATGACTCAGTACATTGATGACATGCAATTAAAATGTTAGAAGCAAGCTAAATGAAGTTATTTTGAAACTTGTTACACTTAGTTTAGTGTCTAAAATTGCACAAAATGAATCATTTTATGACTTATAATAGAGATTTAAATTACTCATTTTGTTAATTTCAACCACAAAAATGAGTAATTTGAAACCAAGGAAGAGAAAACCAGACCGGGCATCAAACCGGTTAGGGCACTGGTTCAAAGGTTTACCAGTCCAACCGGTTCAATCGGGGTTCAACCGAAATATAATATATATATATATATATATATAACATATTAACTTTTAATAGGTTATGTATATATATATATATACACACACACACACATGATAAATTCAAAAGAAAAAACCTATATTAATTCATGAACATTAACATAAATAACACAAAATAACATATTCATAGGTCTATAGTAAATATTAGTACATAACCTATATATAAGTCAAGTCAATTATCTCTTATCTCATTAACTTAATTTTTAATAAAGTATAACATTAACTCACATGATCACATCATCACAAGACAATATTCAGAAATAATATTGTATCAACATTAAACATATAGAAGGTAAACCAAATATGATCATCAAAATATGCATTAATTTGTTAGAGATCTTGATCAAAATCATCATTCTCATGTCCTCCTCCATCATCATCAAATGAACTGCAAGGCATATCAACAAGATTAGTCTTCCCATCATCTAACATAGTAAAAATATGTCAAAGATATGTAGAAAAGTTTATAAATAAACACTTTAAAAAAAAATGAATGAAAATGCCCAATACAGCTTATTAAACACCATTCTAATTGCAAGAACACTTACAACAACAATTCAAATTACAAACTAAGGTGCCCAATCTCTAAACTAGTAAAGTGTATGTAAGGTGCCCATTCAAATTTTATTACGACAAAAGGAATGAAGATGTAATACTTACCAGGGGGGCGGTGCGGAGAATCGAGGGCGGAGCAGAGGGTGGCGCGTAGAGAAGAGAGGGCAGAGTAGAGGCGCTTCTGGCTTCACGCAGAGAAGCTAGCAGAGCATCCCAAGGAGCAGAGGAAGGGCGGAGGTGCGGGCGTCAGGGCGAGAAGTAGAGATGGACCAGCGCAGAGCGAATGCCGGAGCAGCTAGTGGGCCACTGCGGGCGTCGAGGTGAGAAGCGGTCTGCAGACCGGCCGCAGGCGTCGATGCGAACTGAGCGTGGAGCGAATGTGGAGGAGCAGCGGTGCCGTTTGTGCAGCTTCAGCTTTGCCTCCTTTTAACTTTTCCAAGTGAAGCACAAATCCAAGAAGGCAATAACCTAAAGTTCAGTAAAATGCAAAAGCACTGAAATGCAAGGTATCAGACTGGTTTTTTTTTTCAAGTAAAATAACCAAACCGGTAACCCCTTTAAACTGGGCCAGTTCCCCATTTTTACTGGTTTTGACCGGTTCTTGACCGGTTCCGAGCATACCTGGTTCTAGGCACTCAATCGGACCAGCTAGGCGGCCGATTCCTGGTTAACCCAGTCGGACCGGCCGATCCGGTCCAGTTCTCTCTACATTGTTTGAAGCTCTATTCCACTTCAAATGACATATACATCATTTAACATCACGTTTACAGGTCAATATGTAATTCTATTACTGTTTAAACAATCACATGCATACAGAGGGACTAATGTGTCCTATTATTAAAATCTCAAGGGACTGAGGGTTGAATTTCAGTTTTTGAGGGACTAAATAGTATTGTAAATTTTTTTTAAGGGACTACATGATATATTTACCCGAAATAAAAGTGTGATATATTATCTTATATAGATTATATTATTCTATACAAATGAGTTTTTTCAACTTAAAATCCATTCACTTGTATTTTAATTAAAAAGAAAAAGATCACATCATAATTAAGTATTGCTTTAGTCTCTGTTTTTTTTTAAAAAAAATTAGATAAGCAATTGTAAGATCAGATTTAATGTAGACAATGGATTTATCAACTTTGTGCTCTAATTTGATTCTCCAGGATGGTTATAAAATTTTTGGCATTATTAGATGTATACTTGGGAATATAGAAAGAAAAGCAAGATTACACTACAAAAATTAAAACTGCAATTATGACATATTATTAGAATATTATTGATAATTATCAATATTTAATAGCAGGATTGCACTATAAAAATTAAACATATTTAAAACTAATTGATATTTAATTAAATCTATAATATTAATGTTCACCACTCCTTTGGGTTTTCTAGGTGTAGCTTCTAGTTTAATTTACAAATTTTATAACTTTAATAATTAATATTTTAAAAAATTATAATCATAATTATTATATATCATTAGCTTACTATCATTAATTTATATAATTTAAATATTTATAATAATTATTTTTAATGTCTAGATAATTTATGCTAAAATAACCTTATATATTGGAGTTATTTAAAATAATTAGTGATCAAATAAAATAAATAAATAATCAAAAGTAATTTTAAATTATATAGTTTATATTTTAAAATATAAGTGTTTGAAAAATGTTTAAAGCAGATAATTTATGTTACTAGTCTTATATACCCCTAATTATTAATTAATTAATTAACATATAATATTGATTAATTACAATATAATTGTTGTACCTATTGATAAATTCAGCCTTGATATACTAAAATAAGGTAAATAACTCATTATATAATAAGAGTATTCACTATGATTGTTTATTAGTTTTATCTTATAACTTTTTGGCTATGTTTATAGTCTCATGGTTGGTTATCATTTTTACATAATGACATTTATAAAAATCAAAAGAGAATTTTAAAAATGTTTATAAAGATAAAAACTAAATTTTTAAAATTCATAAAAATCAAATATGTATTTTAATATATTTATATAGGGCTTAAATTCAAAATGATAGAGACCAAGCAGTTTATGAAATTATAATTTCCTTATTTAACATAAAATTGAGCCTTATTTATCAAACTAACACGATTTTTAAGATTTTTCAAATTATCCTTAAAAAATAATAAATTCATGTGCTAAGGTTATTGAAAACTTTTTTTTTCATTTTGGAAGCTTAATATGTGAATAGAACTTATAAAGAATTTCTCATACATTTCCTAAATAATGAATTTATTAAAGGTATAAAAGAAATTGTTGAATTTGTGTCCAGAGATCAGTTAAGAAAACTCTTTATTACAATATTAGTGACAAACACAATGAGCATGCTGCAATTCATATGGGAGCATGTGTTTGGGAATTTCAAAAAGATTAAATCTTATATGATCGGTGAAGTATGTTAAGGAATTAATGAAAGTTTTAAATTGTAATTTAAAGTTTTTATCAATGATTTTGATATTATATTTCCAAATGTTAAAAACAAATATTACATTTTTTAGAATAAATTGGGATTTTAATATTGTAAAAAAAAAACTTTTATTTTTTGCATATCTTTCTATCCCAAGTTCATAGCTAAAGAATTTATCTTTAATTGAAATTGCGAAGTTATTTTACTCAAATGGAATATCTTTGAAAGAGTTTAAGTCCATGTTATACCTAAATGATTCACCACTCAATTAATTTCAAAGTGATTTCTTAGATGAAGAGCTAAAATATGACAAAAAGCAATTGTCGGATGATCTTAAATGATACTTATCTTCAATTAATAAAATCCAGAGTATAATTTATAATATAATGGACTCAATAACCATTAAGAAATGTGAGTTTTATTTTGTATATGGTTATGGTGGAACTTAAAAAACATTCATTTGGAGAATATTTACTAAAATGATGCTAAAGAAAATAAGGTGTAAATAAAATCATATAAATTAATTATTTTTTATTAATTAAAAAGTATATTTTTATAAATTAAATATTTTAATTTACTAAAAATATATAAATGGCTATGATTATTGAAAAGATCATTGACGCGAATACTAATGGGAATTACTTGAAAAAGGGACAAGAATAAAAATACATTTAGTTTTCACAAGAACAGGAGTGGAGGCACCGATTGTTAAATGGGATAAGGACAATGAATGAGGTCTCTAACCCAAGGAGATTTGACAATTTTCCATTTATGTAAATTATATATATATATATTAGAACACATCCATTTTTTCAATTATTTTTGTTAAATTTGCATTATGTATGTATTTTCATTTTTAATTTTGATTATATTATATTAGTAGTATTTGTTACTCCCCTCCGCATTTTCCTTTTGACAAGAAACCTAACTCTCTTTATTATGAACTAAGTTAAATGGTATGGGTAGTCTGGTAATTGTATCTTATCCTAATTAGTTGTTCAACCAATTTGTTGTGCCACATTCTTTCTCTTTCTATGCTCTCTTTTTCTACTCTCTTTAGCTTATTAGCCCTTGTATGAATTTTTAAGCGCAATATTAATAGTAAAAATTATTATTTTCAATTAATTAATTAAATTAAATTAAATTAAAAAAATAATATTTAAAATAAACTAATTCAAGTTTTGTGTTAGTAATTATCCAAGTTTAGTAATAACTAATATTGTAACTTAAACTTAATTTACTTCATTTTTAAGTCGGTTTTCACTCACATTTTTGTTGACGTTTCAGAAAAAATGCAATTTTAATTTATTAAAAAATATAAACAACTATTCATTGATTTAAGAAATAGTTAAAAGATTTACTAAAAATGAAAATTATTTCTTATTATTTATTAATATTTTTCTTATCATAAAAAATTAATAGTTCGCTGAATCGAAAATTAATTTGAAGGACAAAACAGAGAATTCGAAAGATACATTAATTCCTTTTCTGAAAAAAAAAAGTAAAAAAGCTAAAGTAAAGCAAGGTTGATGTAATATTTTTTAAAGTAAAAGTGCAGAAATTAATTCCTTTTCTGGAAAAAAGAATTCCGGTATTAAATGCAATATTTTTTGCATTAATTAGTGAGAGAAAGAGTTAAGTGGTAATTAATGTTGAAGCAATAAAATTATAAAATTATCCAAAAGTATAAGTTGATTCATAAAAGAAAGAAATGAAGTTTTTTTGTCCATAATGAAATCTATAGCTTGCTAACCTCCACATGAATGTATAGGTTAGCATTTCCCTTAATTAATATAGCATACTAACAGTAAATGAGATGCTTTGAAAATATGAAATTAATTAGGGGCAGTATTAAAAGAAAAAAATTAATCCAGATATTTTAAAATATGAAGTTATCTGAAAGTGAACATATTCTGAAAGAGAATGCATTTTATGCAAATTTATCTTTCGAATATCAAAATACTTTTCAAATATTTTTTGAAATTATTTTAATAAATCTGCAAATACCCTGTATGGATTCAAATCCTCATAAGAATTAGAGAATAGGGACCCATGATAGGGATAAGGATGGAAACAAGGGACAAAATTCCAAACAGAGACAAGGTGCGGGAAGTATATCATGTACCTTATGATACTTCTTGTCATCCATATTAATAGTGTATGATATTGTAAATATATCCATTTATTTTATTTCATTATTTATTAATTTCAACTATTGAAACATGTAAATTTTTCATATAATATATTTTTTATTGTTACTTAAAGGTCATCTATCGAGATTTTCTTATCCTTATAAATATGATATTCAAAATAAGATATAAAATAGAATAACTCATTTCAGATCCATACTCATCATTTATTTAATTATTTAATTGTTGACTCATTTTCAAAATAAGTTTATATACTCAATTTTCTATAAGATGTATTTAAATAAATTATTATTTATTTTTAATAATGGGCAATAAACTATTTTTCATTATCATTCCATGTATCGCATGGATCACAGCTAGTTCTATGTAAATGAGTGTTTTCAAGTTAAAATCCATTAACTTATTTTTTTAATTAGAAAGAAAAAGATCACATCATAATTTATTCTTTTTTTTTCATCTAAATTTTAAATGACTTTACATGTTTGGATAGAAAAAAACTAATTTTCATTCTAAAATTCACCTAGAAGTGAAAGCATATTTTAATTTTTTATTACAAGAAAAAACAAATTACTTTAGTGTTTTAATACTTTTATTAAAATAATCCTAAGTAGCAAATATTATAAAATATAGAAAATCATTTGATATATTTTTTGGTAATATTTCACATAAAAGTGAGTGTTTTCATATAATAAACAAAACCACTTAAAAATTATTTTTGAGCTAGTACACCCAAATAGAAAATTGATTTTGAATAATTAATTATAAAAACATTCAATTATAAATGTATCCAATTATTGAAATAATTTTAATCTCACAATTAATCCAAATATATATTAGTATTTATCATATTAGTTGTTTGCTACAAAATTTATGTATAGATGTGCAGTTAATTTTAATTTAATTTGATTTTAGCGATTTAATTGACATGTGAAACCTTTTGGTCTTTCAAAATTTTTCTTCAAGCTCCGTCACTGTGGTGGACTACGGCTCATTTTTTTCAATATATAATTTCCATCTAGAATTTGTTATAGTATAAATTTTTATAATTATTCACAAGAATATGGTGTTTCGATAAGTAAATCTTGCCATGACAAGATTTGAATAACAGAATATAATTTTTAAAATCAAGTATTGTCAACAGGAATATTTTAATAACAATTTTAAAAAAAAAATCAAGTCTCATCAATGACAAAATAAATAAAACACCATATTCATGCAAATTTTTCCATAACCTCTCATATGAGGAATTGTTAAATTAAAACACCATATTAATAATAAAAAATCATGGAGTACCAATAATATCTAGGTCCTATTTTATTAGAAATATATATATATATATATATATATATATATATATATATATATATATAAGGAGAAGATCAAGTAAGATTAGTGATTTTATATGAGACTAAGAAAAACAAATCTAGATCATCAAATCTTGTATTAATGGTCAATATCAAAACATAAAGTCATATGACTTTTTTAATTGATCATGTGATCTTTTAATAACTTTTAATCATGACCATCTATGTATAATTGTATGGCCCATATTTAATCCCCCACTCATATAAAATCACTCATCTATATATATATATATATATATATATATAGGGGGAGGGACCCGTTTACTCCAGCAGTAGGTCTTCGTATACTTACTCTGTTAAATAACTTTTTATAGGTATTGAATTTCATCAATCCAACTGTTGAATTGAAAGTTCCTACTACATAGATCAAACGTATAAAATTTCATAAAATTGTAAAATAGTTTAATACTGCATTATTCCTTTTCATTTGGATGCACAACGTTTGAAAATACATGCAAATCTTAAGTATTAGATCATATATTTATCAATGTCCAATTTGTAATGCTTAAGGATGACTAGGGCAGGGAGTGATCACTAGTGCAAGAAGGCACGGACAAGGAGCGACTCCTGGCAGGCATCTAAGTGGATGGATACATGAATGAACCAATTAAACACCAGAATGAGAGGGATTCTAAGATTGTGTAGGTATGAGACTATATAGTTAAGGATGGCTTATATAAATTGATTGGTACTACTTATACCAACAAGATGCTTCTTCTTTTCAGTAGCCCATCACTAAAGAACTCCATAATTAAGCGTGCTTGACTTAGAGAAATTTTGGGATAGGTGATCTTTTGGGAAGTTTTCCTAGGAAGTGTGTGAGTGAGGACAAAACACGCTGAATATCAAGATAATACGCTTGATCATCAAGATAATATCACATGATTAAATGGGTGGATTGATGAAATATGTAGCATACTTACTCTTTGGAGTAAACAAAGCTTTCATTATATATATATATATATATATATATATATATATATATATATATATATATACATATATATATCCACGGAAAAGAGAACATGGGACAAAATTCTCCTATAATATTGAAGTTGCTATGAAATAAAGAAAATAGAGAGAAAGAATAAATGAATGGATAAGATCAAATTCTCTATTGCTTTCAATGTATATGATAATTTAAGTCTTGGTCTTTATTTATAGACCCAATACAATTGGAATAACTTATAGAATCATATTAATTGACACTAAATAAGATCCTAATTAATAGCTTCAATTTGTTAATGAACATCCACATAATATCTTATTTATAACACTTTCTGTTAGATGTTTGTGGGATAGATAACATACATCATTAAAAACCTTAATAAGAAAAAAACCCTGTAGGAAAAATATCATAGTGAATCGAAAAAGAGTGCATATGTCTTATAATACATATGCTTAGCTACCTCAGTAAAACCTTACCAGGAAAACCCATTTTGCGACAAAACCTTGGTTAAATAAAAAAGAGTACAGAACGTATTACTCCCCCTACTTGCAGTATCACTGAATATCTTGAAGCTTGCGAATTCCAATCTTGTACACCAACTTCTCAAAAATAGATGTAGGCAATGCTTTAGTAAACAAATTTGACAAATTGTCACTCGAACAAATTTGTCGAACACCAATTGCTCCTTGCTTTTGAAGATCATGTGTAAAGAAGAATTTTGGAGAAATATGTTGTGTTCTATCTCCTTTAATATACCTTCCTTTCAATTGAACTATACATGCAGTATTGTCTTCATATAAATTTGTTGTAGTTTCTTCTGTATTAGGTAGTCCACATGTCACCTGAATATGCTGATTTATTTCTCTTAGCCAGAAACATTCACGACTTACTTCATGAATTGCAGTTATCTCTGTATCATTTGAAGATGTAGCGCCTAGAGTTTGCTTTGTGGATCTCCATGATATGGTTGCATTGTCATATGTTAATAAATAACCTATTTGAGATATACCTTAATGTGGATATGATAAATATCCTACATTTGCATAGTCAACCAACTGTGACTTTACAATACCTCGAGTACACATGTTCTAAGACAAGTTTCGTACTCTAATAAGGTTCCCTGGGACCTACCAATGTTGCCAGAAATGCCCCAAATACCAAGTCGACCCAAAATTGCAGAAATTGGTGCTACTGCTATAGTACCCCTATAGCAATCACATGAAGGAAAAATTCGGCTTTTTGCCAACCGCTACAGCGGTTCAAGACCACAATAGCAATCATGTGTTTCCAGCTGGGGGTGCTTTAGGCCCCTGACTGCTATAGTAGTGCCCCCGATATCAGTACATTACAAAACAATGTCGTTCCACTTATCAGAACTACAACCCTTATAGAACCCTCTGCTACTCGGTTCCAAACCCCAAAACCTGAAAACCTCCACCCAAATCACTCTTCGAACATTTTCCACTCTCAAATTTACTTAAATCTACCTCTCCCAAGCTTCAAGGTGAGTAAATGTTGATAGATTATGTCTTCTTTCATTCCATTCTTCTATGTTCTTGGGGTTAGTATTGGTATTTCTCAATATTGTCAAGTGAAGGTGCTCTCCCAATGTTGTTAAAGCTCTATTAGCATTATCTAGGGATTGTTACAGATTAATCTAGAATTTTATGGTTGCTATGTCAAAAGTTGGTGCCATCTTTAATCCCCCAAAGCTCCTATGGTGTTGGCCCCTCAAATTCCACCTCTCCAAGTGACTGGGTTTAATCTAATGGCCCTATTTTGTTCATTATGAATGTGTTGTCTATCTTATTTAAGTACTTAGCAAATTAAAATTTAGGTTTGGATATGAAACAAGATTTATATGTCTTCTTGCAAGAACTAGGAAATATATTTTGAAATTCTCATGAAAATCTACGATTATGAAACTGAATAGGACCATATTTGAAATATAAATTGGGATTAAATGCATTTTACCCCCTTATATTTTAGTGTATGTGCAATTTAAACCCTAACATTTAAAAAGATGCATCCCGACACCCTAACCTTTACAAATAGTACAAAATAACCCTTCTGTTAAATGAACATCCATTTTCTCCGTTAATGGATCATGTGAATGTCATGTGAGTTATTTGTTGGACAGAAATACCCTATCTTATTAATCTAATCTCCCAACCTTAAACACTCTTTCTTCCCCCCTTAGAAACTATCAAACGCCAAACCCTTCATCATCAATCTATTGAACCAGAAACCCCATTATCTTTAACAAAACACACGTCCTTTCCATTTAGCAATACCATGAACATAAAAAAAGGAATAACAAAAACACCATAAGCACTTGAATTTTTTTAAGAGTGACAAGAACTAAAGAACAACATGAGATCATAGAAAATAACAACACCACCAACACCTACTCAGACAATGAAGTGGTTCCTCAAAAAAAAAAAAAAAAGAAAGGAAGAAACAGTGTAACAGAACAAAGTCTAAACTTAAAAGGAGTACTTTTTTATTTTTCAATGTTCCAGAAATCCATCCCTCTAACACAAACTTCACACTAGTCTCCACCACACTTTTCACATTCCAAAGTCCAAACGCTCCAATTCCTCACGCTCTCCTTTACTAACCTCTCTGATCCCCTCTTTCTGCCTCTAGCTGCGCCGACTAGCTCTCATAGCTCAACTACCTCGCACTGTATTCCACCTCGGAGCAACGAGGATACCAATAATGACAATGGAGCTCCAAGAAGCCGCGATGGAGATCTGATTTGCGAGGAGACATCTGAGCCAAAAACCCCAACCAGCTGCGACGGAGACCTGAGATGGATGACGGTTTAGGCTCCACACATGACTGAGATGGTGATCTCGCAGCTCCCTTGTGCGAAGGAGGAGGTGACCGCAACGGGACTCCTTGCAACGGTGGCAACTGTGTCAGGTCCCAGTGTTGGGTTGGCACTGGCCTTCCTTTTCCAAATAATGTGAGTTGAGCATCGCGGTCTCCTTTAAGCAAGATGAGGTTACGTCGCTGGTTGAAGCGGGATTTGAAGAAAACTGGCAAGAAGGAAAAAGGGAAAAAGCTTTCAAAAAAGGGAGGTGTGAGTTTGAGAGATTGGGGGAAAAGTGAGTTGAGATTAGGGATTGGAAATTAGTGTTAAGAAAGGGGTATAATTGTCCAATTTTATATGCACGTGAGAAGCACATATTTTCTTAATAGTAGCTTTTAACGTCTATCTAACAGAAGGTTTTCTTTGTACCATCAGGTAAGTACAGGGGTCGCATTACACAATTTGAAAACTTAGTATCTAAATTACACAGGACCAAAAGTTCAGGGGGGCAAATAGCTTTTTTCCTTATAAATTACCATTATATGATTTATTTCATGATTTTGAACTTGATTTATTTATGGGAAATAATTATGGTTGATGAAAAGGGGAATGATTGAACTTAAAAATTATACAACCCCCTTTTGAACCCATCATGATTCTAGAATAAGGAATTACTGAGAGAAATAAAGTTGTGGGCTAACAACAGTTAAATTATTAACCTTGTTATATCAAGTGCTCGCCAAGGGAAAGTTATCTTTATCTAGATCAGTCTGCTAGGGATGCGGTTCATTAGGGACCTTTAAGGTCTCAGCTAGGTGTTCTTGTTCGCTGGGAACCGAGCACCACCTTACAATTTATGGATAGTTTGTTATCTTTTGTAATTTATTGAGAAACAAAGATGCTTTTATACTTTCAGTAAATAAGTGATTGATAGTTATTATTAATAAACAAAAATGATTTGTGGATGTTGCATTATTATTTATGTATCTTTCTTCTTGTCCCATGTATGGTTATGGGTGAAGATCCACTCACTGAGTTTTATGATAAAAACTCATCCTTCATTTTACCCTTTTCCTCACAAATATAGTTGTAGCTTCGGATCTTACACCTCCTCCTCAGTAACACTAGTATTTTGTACTTGGGGAGCTTTATGTTGCCGTGAAGTATTTTGGATATTTTGGTAGAATACTCCAATGGTAGTGTGGGCAGGGTGCTGGACCATGCATGATATAGCTTTTTGATTTATCATGATTCTTTTTGTATTGAAAATTATATAGCTTTCATGGTTCCCTTGTAATTGAGCAACTCAGCACATTTTGTATACAACTACATTTTCATATTTAAATTATGGAAAAAGGGCTAATTATGAATTGAATATGCAAATTGATTTATGGTTTGAAATGGATTTTACAAATAAAATATACATATAGTACAACTTAGCCATCATGAGGCTTAAGTGAGGACGGGGTTCCTCATGTGCCAGTCACAATCCAAGTTGAGTCGTGATAGACTTGGATTCATATGAATAAAATAACCCCTTATTAACAATTCAGAAGAGGTATTGAAGGACATGTTTTATTCTATTATAATATCTTCTGGTCGGAGAGGAACTGTATCTTGTTAATACACTCACAAGAAATGCTATATTGGGTCGTGTATTATTAGCAAGTTACATAAGTACTCCTATGGCACTAAGATATGGTACTTTAAGACCAAGTACTTCTTCATTACCTTCCTGAGCATGAAATGGATCCTTCTTTACATCCAATGGCCTCACAACCATTGAGATGCTTAATGGATGTGATTTATCCATATAAAATCTCTTAAGGATTTTCTCTATGTAAGTTGATTGATGAACAAAATTTTCATTTGTTAGATGCAAATGTTCGATTTGCACGCTGAGATAAAATTTCCTCTTTCATAGATCTTTCATCTCAAACCCTTCTTTTAGATCTTTAATGACAATGGAAATCTCTTCAAGAGTATTAATCATATTCAAGTCATCAACATACATAGCGATTATAATGAATTCAGATGCAAATTTCTTTATATAAATACAAGGGCAAATAACATTATTCTTAAACCCTTTTTGGTCAAGTACTCATTGAGGCGGTTATACCATATCCATCCACATTGCTTTAGACCATATAGATCTTTTAATTGAGTACATTGAAAAATTTATGCCCACCATTTTCTCAATTGTAATCTATACTACTAATAATTTACATTCATTTCAAGGAAAGATGTCATGACCTGACTTGGGAACGTGACCAGCATGTAAGGAATCTCACCCTCACGTAAGCCTTGTGACCTCTTATTCTTTCAATATGCATAATTTAATAATAAATTTGCATGTATAAAATATCATTTCATTTCTAATAAATCTTTAGCTCTTTTGAAATCATGCTCTTTATCAGTAACATATTGTAATCAACTCTAAATCTGTCTCTATGATACAAAATACATCAGTTGCTCTTTACACAAAATATCCATAAAACTATCATCATGTAAATACAAAATAATCATGATAAATCACTATGGTCCGGGACCCTGCCTGCAATATACACAGAGCACTCTATCATTACACAAAATACAAAAAGTACTTCACTCTGAGTGAAGCTCACCAACTAAAAAACTCTACTGCTAGGGAGGAGGTGCTGAGAGGGACCTGTAGCAACTAATGTATCTGTAATGGAAAAAGGGAGATGAGTGAGTTTCATCTAAACTCAGTGAGTAGATCTTCACCCATAACCTTCTCATGGGACAACAAAAAGGATATATGTACATATAAAATTATCAAACTGATTAATGCAATAACATTTGGAATCATATTTATATATATAATCATTAAGGAAATGAAACTAGAAATATCTGGTAAAGCATAAAAAATAGAAATCTATTAGAGAAAATAGAATCTCTAGTTATGCCTCGTATAACAAAAATATAAATTTTTTTATTATGCATGTCAACCATGACATAACAATTTCTCTAGTCTCTGCGATCCCTCTAAGATCCAAATTGGACACATAACTAGGTTCCATTTCTGCTCTGTGAGATTGTCCTCTCAGACAACTTGGTACCAAGGTTAATGATTGGGATTTAGCCGTTAATCCACTGTCTGTTTCTCTATAGCTATCGTCTGGTCTCTAATTCATAAAATATGTTATTTTCTCTAAATCTCTGCTCGGGACTTTTCTCTAGGCATAAAACTCCATAATACATAATTAAATAAATCTTAGAATCAATGGGGACAATTTATAAAGTCTCTAAATCAGGTCATAATCTTATTCTAGCTCTTTGGTAAAATCATTTTAACAATAATGGTCCCATGAGTTTATATTAAAATAACTATTTCATGTTCATGTTGAAAATCATCCTTTTTCAAAATTTCGATAACCAATCATAATCTCAAATCTCTTAAATTATTCTCTAAAATCATGAAATTATGTTATGATTTAAAGAAATCAACTCTAATGACTAACATAAAGGTCATAGGACCTGAACCCACTCACATGGAGGGGAGAAAGTGATGGCGTCAACACCAACTGAGCTCTGGGGAGCCAGGAGGGCACCAACGTTGACTATAACAATCATAAAACTCAAGATCAAACTCTATCAACCTCTAAATAATTCTAATCTAGCTCTTACAACATTGGGGGAACACCCCCCACTTAACAAAAATGGGAGAAATGACAATGCTCATACCAAGAATGTCAAATAATGGCAAAAATGAAGACAAAATATTACAACATATGCTTACCTTGATGATTTAGGGGGGGCTAGATTGGAATAGGGTTGAAGAAAGAGAGAAAATGGTAAGGAAGGGTTTCTGGTTCGTAAAATTGGGGAAGAAAGGAAAGGGGGAAGGGTTTACATAAAGGTCTCGACATTCAGGCTTCAGGGGGACCGCCATAACGGTCAGGAGTTTTCACGCGGCTAACACGGGGAATTACTGTGCACTTATGACCGCTATAGCGGTCTCCAGAATCCCCAAACGCATATCTGTAACCACTATATTGGTGATAGTAAAGTCCAACTGCACCATTTTACTGTCATGAAGTCATTGGTTACCTCTATACTCACTTATTTATATTTCTTAAGTTAATGTTCTCATTTATTTTAAATGTAAATAAGGAAATACCCCCCATTTGGATTCAAGTATAATATAAAAAAAAAATCAAAACTGCAACCAATCAAAATCCAACTTTTGAGTTTTAGTTCAAATTCCGGAATTTTGATGAGTTTCTAAACTTGGGGGCTAAAGAGAAACATCTAGAAGTTTCCTAAAATTATTTAAAAATCACTCTTTAATCCATTTTCCCTAAGAGAGCCATTATTGGAACTTTTGGTATCATGAATGTGGCTCTATCATATAGCCCTCCATGGAGTTGTAAGGCTACAGACTTATTGAAAACCCGAATCCGGCAACACCGATAAGTCCCAAGGGACCTTAGGACTACACGGAACTTATTTACTGACACATGTATACCAGGTATTACAAACGTTTTTCCATGTGTGCATTGAAAAATTTATGCCCACCATTTTCTCAACATTTCTATTTAAAATAAATTTTTAAAGCTTTACTTGCATTGTAATTATTAAATACTTTTCTAATCATATTTTCATATCCCTCTTCTATTAACACATACTCTACATTGAATATTATGCCAATTATCACTTTTACAATTTTCAACATTCAAAATATTATAAGTCTTAAAATATCGTAATTGAAATTTTTTATAACTTAAATTTGACACTATAACGAAAGGTATTATAACATTAAAATGTTATAATATTATAAATAAAAAAATAAAAAAAAAGTAAAAAGCATAAAAAAAATAAATGCATTCATATATTTGAAAAACAAATAGCCATCTTTGTAGAAATATAATTTTTGAAAACCACCATAAAAATTAATGAATCAAACCAAAAATTTCAAATTTATTCATCAATTCAAATGTTGAAAAATATTCCTTCTATTACATATTGGGATTCATTTAGCACACACACACACACACACACACATATATATATATATATAAAATTTCCCAAATCAACAATCTATTTTTTCATTTTTCATTTTTTTTGGAAAATTTTCTAACTTCAAATCTAGAACTTTTGAAAATCATTAAAAAAAAAAATCTATCTACAAGTCTCACTACACCATATTTATTTTATTGCAACTTAAACATTCTAATTTATCAATTCCATCATTTTTTATATTAATTTTTTAAAAAAAAGACTTTAATTTTTCAACATTAAAATAATTTATTAATATTCAATTCCATAATTTACACTATGTTGATATTGATACTAATTATTTATTAAATTTTTTTAAAAATTAAATAATTATATTACTTTTTTTTATTGAAAATGATTGTGTAATTGATGCTACTCCAATAAATGAGATAAAATAAATTAGGATTATTTATGATTTTGTACTAATTATAGCACATTTATTATAACATATTTAAAAATTGATATTTTAGTTTATTAAAAGGATGTACAAGGAAATCGGGTGTAATTGAAATAATATAAATGAAATTTAATCTTTATTTTTTATTAATATGAAATTATATTTTTATACTTTTATAAGTTAAATATTTTAATTTACTAAAAAGATGTAAATGGTTAGAGATAACAAAAAAAATTGCTAAAACGGACACTTGCAAAAATTACTTGTAATGAGAATAGGATTGAGGACAGGTTAAGTCTTCACGGGGATGAGGTAGAGTCCATGTTTGTTAAATAGTGTAGGGACGAGGAATGAAGTCCTTGCCTTATGAAACCCATCAATTCCTCATTTATATAAATGATTTATATATCCACTTATACGAAGAGGATCAAGTGAGAGGAATAATTTTATATTAGAGTGAGAAGACCAAATATAGATCGCCAGATCTTACACTAATCATCAGAATTAAAACATAAAGTCATGTGATTTTTTTTAAGTGATTATGTGATCTTTTAATAACTTTTAGCCCTAACCATTTATGTAAGATTATATAGCCTGGATTTAATCCCCCAACTCTCATATAAAATTACTTCTCTCACTAGATACATTCCCTCCACTTTTATATATATATATATATTAAGAAAACCTTAGCACGAATTCATTTTTTAATTATCTTTATTGATTGCATTAGTATAGTATTTCTTATTATGAATATTTATGTTTCAAACTTCAAAGTATTTTTAAAATTGTTCTCTTTTTGGAATTTTTTTAAATAAACTTGCAAATATCTATAGAGATTTAAATTCCAGTAGGGAATGGAGAATTCGGAACCGTAACAGGGATGAGGTTGGGGTGAAAGGCAAGATTCTAAACGGGGACGGGAGATAATGGGGGACATGACTCCTTTCTCATGAATGCCTATTGTTATCCATATAAATGGTTCATAATATAGTAAAATTATCCATTTATTCTCTTTTATTATTCAATAATTTTAATTTTGGAACTATATAAAATTTTCATAAAATAAGCTATTTATTATTAGTTAAATGTTATCTACTGAGATTTTTTAATCTTATAACCATGATATTCAAAATATATAATATATAAAATAGAATGACACATTCATATTTTATTAATTTATTTAATTATTTAACTATTAACTTATTTTAAAAATAAATTTATATACTCAATTTTTTATAAGATATATTTAAATAAATTATTATTTATTTTTAGTAATGGTTAACAAATTATTTTTTACTATCATCCTATGCATCACACGGGTCAATCTAGTAGTTTGTAATATATGCATCTAGTTATATTAGTGTGTAACCTTATCTTTCCTATATGTCATGCTATCCTAGTCTATCCCAAGTAGCAATTATTATTAATTTTCCTATAGGCATTTGAATTTAGTGTTCTCATTTGATATTTATTTCAGCTACAAAAATGAGCTGTGGAAGGAAGATAAGGATCACTTAAGGGTTCTACTGGAAAAGCAAAACCATAAATTGGTGAGTTCATTGTCTCTGATGGGCTGCTTTCCATGTGTTTCAATTATCTGTTCATAATTGCTATGAATTTCTCCTACTGCAGATTACCCCTGAAATTAGTAGAGAGCTAAACCACAGCTGCAATCCAGATTAAAAAGAGGACGATCTTATGTCAATATATATCCTTTTCTTTGTTGCTTAACTTATTTACCCTACTTGTCTTTCCTAAGGTTGATGCATATGGCATGGTTATGATATGTATAGTGTACCTTAAATTAGGTCTTAAGGTAAAAAATCAGTGTAAGATGTAAACTTCTGAATATTGAGATTGGAAGAGAAAAACAAGGTGGGTGATAATTCGGTCCCAATAGGTTTTAGAACATTAAATACTCCTTATTTAATTATAATAAAGTTACCAAATTAACCTTATTTTAATTTTTAGTCCCTTCACCAATCATTTAGCATCTCTTTCTATATTCATGTTTCTCTCCACCACCACTATCGTCTCCGACAACAGCATCACCACTACTACCCCTACTAGTGTCCCGTCTCTGCCGCCAATATTTGTGCACCTCTTCTTTTTATGTTTTTCTTTTATTCAACTTGATTACTCAGGAATTTGTGGCGAAGGTGCTGCAGGAGTGCACGGTGTGGCTGGCTCATTGTTGATAGTCTTCCTGCTATTACTTCTTGCCTTCAAAGGATTCAGCCACCTACTATTGCATATGCTTATTAGCTATTTTCAATTTTTTTTTTATTCTATTGATTTTTTGTTAAGCTTGAATAAATTTTTGTTTTCTTGTAACAATTAATGTCTTTCATTGTCCAGACTGCTCAAGGAATTAGCCTTATTTTTTTTTCTTTTGAACAGAGATGATTTAAGAAGGATGGACAATACTCTAACAAAAGATTGAATTTTGTCTATTTGAAATATGTCCTTTACATTCAACCTTCAAAATATCAGGAAGAAAAAAAAGAGTTGATTTCCTTTAAAGGAGTTGCTATTGTTTTCTGCACTAAAGTTGTTCCAAAAGCAAGTCACTTCCTTTTGGTGGGAAAGGTCCACTACATCATTAAGACAGCCACTTTCCAATGGTTGTTTACGATGAAACATAGAAGAAGATTGAACCAAACAAATTACCAAATCAATGACTCCATAGCCTTCCTTGGCAAGATCCATGTATCTCGGTGGTACAATGGTTGTTGCAACGGAGAGCATCGATTGTAGTGGTGGAGGGCAGTGGGATTGTGGTACTCCTTCGAGAAAATATTGTGCCATGGATAGCAAAAATGGTTCAGGATATTTTGGTATTTTTAAACATCTTTAACATATTATTCATATTTTAATTGATTAATAAGAATATATATAATTACTAATTTTGACTGTAGATTCAATTTCTTTTCATATCTAAGGGTTAAATGTAAAGGACCATCACAAGCTCCAAATCTATTAAGGGACCAAATTATCCACCACCGAAAAACAATGGGCAAAAGACGAGCATCAAATTTTGCTGGGAAAAACTTGGTAACATCGGCCTTCTTGTAGGTTGTAAAGCACAGATGTGTTAATAGTAACACATCAATCATGAGCCCATGTTGGACCTTGTATTAGACACTGCTGTGCACAGAAGGTCATCACTCACACAATATCTTTACAATTTGAAAAATGAAAAACACAACCTTCGGATTAATTTTAAATTTTTAAGCTATTTTTAATATTGGCCAGAAAAAGGAATGCGTGAAGTTTATACACAAAATACTATACACTAGATATGAATTTAATTATAATACAGTGATGTAAAAAAATTTACAATCATCCAATCGTATAATGTCAAATCAGTAAATACGATTTACTTTCATCCCATTATTTGAAAATTCATGTAAAAAGAGATTTGATTAGATGATAGTGATAGTGTAAAAAACTTTTTACATAGGTGAGTCTCTAGTGTCATATATGATGCTCTAAACAAAGCATGTGTCTAATTCAAACTTGTATGGAACCTGTGATTTTGTCCATCCTTTTTGTTTCACCTTGCGTGCGTTATATATTGTTTCCTTGACAACCCAATACCGTCTCCAATATCTTTGATAAACAAGCCTATTGAAGAAGATAGATTTGACATTCCAGATATTCCGATGGAGGATGACTAATTTATTTTTGTGGTATGGTTCTGATCTAATCTTTAGATTATATTTGCTATTTTAATAGTGCTTCATTTCAAGGTTCAATGGTTTTCGTGTCACCCATTCATTTTTTTCTGGAGAATTCTTAAGTAACTTGTAAAGTTGCGGTGATTGATCGTTGGTTGATTTTTTGGACAAGTCTTGATTGGCCATTAAGTAAATAAACTTTGCGCGTTTTATAACTTTCTCTGTTTACTAGTATTTCCTTTGTCTTTTCTTTCTGCGTTCTCTAGTCCCGATCATCAATTATCAAAACTGCTTTTCCTTCTTAATCACGCCATTAACTGCCCGGAGAAATTATATCTCCCTTTACTAGTAGTTCCTTTGCCATTTCTTTCTGCGTTCTCTAGTCCTGAACGTCAATTATCAAAACTCCTTTTCTTTCTTAAGCACGCCATTGACTGCCCGGAGAAATTATATCCCTATTATCAATACCACAAGTTATTAGCAAAAAAAAATAAAAAATACCACGAGTGTATTATCCTCAAACTGAGTTTAAAGATTCTCAGCCTGTTATTCGACGGGTCTAATCTAAAATATGAACATGTTACTTAATTATTACGGTTTTTTTTCATAAAATACAGTCACTTGGGTCAAATTAAGTAATTCAATACTTATTTTTAAAATAAAGCAAATTAAGTAATTCAATACTTATTTTTAAAATAAAGTTTCAATTTAGGTCTTATATGAAAAAGAAATAATGTTAAAAAAGTTTTGCCTATACAGAAAAATAATGATAGGCTGGTGGTAGTCTTCTGTGATCAAGTTATGATGATTAACTGAAGAAATTTTTTATGAGTTTAATTTTGATGTACTAAAAGAATGTTATACTGTTATTGAATTAAATATCTTGTTTTGTATAACTTTTTAAGTAATAGGGGTTAAAAGTAACTATATTTGCTGAATGTGTCATTATATAGTTGTATGAATGTGTAAAACTTTTTTACACTGTCAATATTATTCCAATTAAATCCATCCTTTACTATCAAGTTATCATAATTGAAAAAAACTCAACATAAATTTTTGAAAAAGGTTATGACATTTCTTTTATTTATTACTAGTGGCTTAATCGCACTAAAGTGTTAGTCAAGCTACATTTTTTATCTTTTAAATATTAATAAAACTAAATATTTATATAATAATAAATTGATAAATTTTATTAAATATTTTTTTGTTTGTAAATGACTTAAGATAAGATAGTTATTCTTTCCCCAAAAAAGAAGTGAATGAGCAAGATTTGAATTTATGAACTTCAAAATAAAATTGAATAGAATTAGGAGAGATTAAATAGTAGTTATAAAATTGAATCTTCTTTATAAATAGTATAGATGATTAAAAAAAGCTCATCATTATTTTTTGAAAAAGTTATGATAATCGATTTCATCATTATCTTCGGAGAGTGTCAACAAAGCAATTCTTGACCAAATCAAATACTGCGGTGCAATAGAATGGTCGACTATCAATATTCAATAGAATAACATAGGGGGATTCTCATCTACAGTTATCTGCCAATGCAGGTGCTGTGGTTGTCCTCAGCACCCATTGGGAAGGAGACGGGTGTACCAATGGATCCAACTATAGTAGCGCATGCGTAGGTAATGAGTTGTAATCACATTGTTAATGATTTTAACCTGTGCCATTTTTGAAAAAAAATGAAAAATTAAAACTGGCAAAATGATTTAATATTGAAAATCATTTATTAAAAGCAAATTAAAATCATTTATTATTTTGAGTTATTGTTAAATTTTGAAAGAAAAAGAAATGCAATGAAAATTCCTAAGTTGTCATCCCCAATGGCAATGGCAAAGAAGATCGGCATTGTCCTTCATCCCTCCAATCCCTACAAGAAGACCACATACTCACGCATAATCACTTCTTCTTCATCGGGGTTGCGGTCACAAATCTTACATTAAGACCAACATTACGTTCACATAGGTTAAACACACAAACCAAGTCGAAATGTTAGAGAAATTGCACCATTTTCTCTTGTTTATTGCAAATTTTGACACTTATATGGTCAACAACAAATAATTGACAATTTCCTTATGCAAGAGGCCAAATTGCGCTAAACTAGGCGTATATCGACAAATTTCAGGAGTTTGGATGACAGCCTTTGCTTTTCAAGATCTCAATTTGAGGAGCGAAAAGCTACTCCTCTTGGGTTCTTCACCAAAAGAATCGAGTGTCAAACTTGTTTTGTATGAATGAAGATGGAATGTTAAACAATCATGTGTCATGTGTGTAATGTTTGATGTTTGACGTATTAAAGAAGAAAAAGAAGAAGAATGCAAACTAGAAATTGATTGACAAACTGGAAATAAAGTACATAAAATGTAAAGAAATGCAAAAAACTTAAAAGGAAATCAAATCCTAGAAAACAAAAGAGAGGGTTGAGAACAGTACTCAGTGAACTCTGGACTCTGTGTAGTCATTGGAAACGTTTTTAGAGTGAGTGTGTGAGTGAAAATTCCAACCTTTTACAATATGCACAAAACTAGTATTTATAGACAGCTTAGGACTCTAGGATTTTGACACTTGTCTTCTGGCTACCCTTGGATGTTGTCCATGTGGCTTTGACAGTTATTTTCTTTGTCATTTGTCCTCTGCCATTACTTTGCCACGATCTTGTCACACTTCTGTCAATAACCGCTGGTTACCATCAATAACCGCCATTTGACGAACATCTATCTTGGAGTCATTCTGATGGTCTCCTCCAGAGCTTCAAAATTTTCTAAGTCTTCAAGTAACAAACTCCCACTTCGACTCGTCGAACCTTGAGCATGAGAACTACTTTGTCATGCGCCTTTGTCATCGAACAGTTACCACTTCATCGTATCTTTATAAGGCCTCTATCAGTAACTACTGGAAACCACTGTTAACTATCACATGACCAACATCTGTCTTTTACTGATCATTGTGACGATCTTCTTAAGATCTTCAAAATATTCTAAGTGTTGAATGACAAACTCTGACTTTGACCTGTCGAACTTCGACTTCGATAGATGAACTCCCACTTCAACTGACGAACTCTCATTTCGACTTGTCGAACATCAATCTCAACTTTGTCATTATTGGCTTGCATGGTCGGATATTCAGCTTCATCCTGAATGACAAACATCCACTTCGACATGTCGACTATCAAATTTGTCATTTCGTCAACATCGATGTGCCTTGAGAATCATACTTCATCAGTGTCAACTAACTTCGACATGTCGACTGTTTGTCATAATTTGTCATTATCAAGGGCCCTCATGCTTTGACAACCAAACTCCTTTCAATACTGTCTTTGTCTCCCCAAAATCAAATGACAGTTCGACTTTTGGACACCTAGTAAAATTTGGTGCCAACATGATGCCCCCCACAACTCTCATTTCGAAGAGCAGCTTCTGTCGATGAGAAATTGAAGAGTTGTAATTTGAATTTTAAATTGCTTATTTATATATATTTCATTCCTTAACTTATGCATCTCTATGCATATTTCTATGCACATCATCATTTAACTTTCTTAACTTGATGCATTGTTGGTTTGTATGCTTTTAGATATTTGCCATTAATCGACACTATTTATTGTCTAGTATTAACATCGACTAGACTATAAGCATTACCAGAAAATATTTTGTCAACTTGAAAGGTCCTTCCCAACTTGGGGACCATTTGCCAAATATTCTTGATTTCTTTTCAAATGGCAATATAGCTTTCCAAACCAAATCATCAATGTCAAAGCGTTTAATTTTTACATGACAATTATAAAATTTGGCCATTGCCTCTTTTTGTCTCAACATATTTTCTAATGCAACAATTCATTCTTGTTCTAATTTATTTAACTCATCGAACATAGAACTCCAATAATCGTCACTAGGCAATTCATTTTGCTTTAAAACCCTTATGGACTATAAATTAATTTCGACAGGCAAAACTGTATCATGTCCATAGATAAGTTTATAAGGAGTTGTCCCTGTCGAACCTTTGGGTGAGTTGCAATATGCCCATAAAACTTGTTTAAGTGTATTATGCCAATCGCGGGGCTGTCGACCTATATGCTTTTTAATCAAAGCAATGATGCTCTTATTGACAGCTTCGACTTGTCCATTAGCTTGTGCATAATAAGGCGTGGAAGTGATCATTTTGATCGCTCTAGAACTAGCATAGTCAAGCGCTTTGCAATCTATGAACGTAGTTCCTTGGTCTATGGTCAAAGTTTCAGGAATCCCAAAACGATAAATAATTCTTTCTTCAATAAAATCAATTATTTCAATTTGGGTTACATCTTTTAATGCAATTGCCTCGACCCAGTTAGTAAAATAGTCGACAACTACTAAAATGAATTTATGCCCTTTTGATGAAGGAGGGTAAATCTGACCAATAAGATCTAATGCCTATCCTCTAAATGGCCATGGTTTGACAATGGCATGTAACTCTGATGCTAGCACGTGCTGCATTTTGCCATGTTTTTGACAAACTTGACAAGATTTGGCATATTGCATGCAATCTTTAGCCATTGTTGGCCAAAATAACCTTTGTCATCAAAGGGACCATATCATCTTTTGTCCTGCTTGAGGGGCACCACAAATACCTTCATGGATTTCTGCCAAAGCAATATAAGCTTCAGATTCCCCTAAACAAGACAATAAATCTCCTTTGACACATTTCTTAAACAAAGTGTCACCAAGAATAACATAATTCAAGGATTGATATTTTAATTTCCGATCAACACTTTGATTTGGGTTCTTTAAGTAGTTGACAATTGACTTTCTCCAGTCACCATCATCTAAAGAATCAATGACAAACACTTCTCATTCGTCAAAAAGGACTAGGATTTGCTCAATTGTAATAAATGGCTCCATAGTCGATAGCCTTATTTTGTATCTAGAAGCTATCTGGGCAAGTTCATTCGCCTCGGAATTCAAGTCTCGAGACACATGTCGAAGTATAATAGTGTCAAATTCATATAACAATCTTGCGGCTGTCACAAAATATTTGAATAAACTTCGACTAATAGATTTGAATTCTCTTGACAATTGTTTAATGACTAACTATGAGTCACCAATAACTTCGACATTTTTTATTCTTTTGGCTAACAACATGTTGAGACCAATAATTAAGGCTTCATATTTCGCCTCATTATTTGAACACGGGAACTTCAATTCAAACATGAATTTGGTGGGAATATGATTAGGAGAAACCAACATTACACCAACCTCGGAACCTCTACAATGCTTTGAACCATCGAAATATAATTTCCAAGGGGCTATACCCACATAATTCACAACTGACTTGTCTAATTCATCACAAGGATGATCGACCAAAAAATCAGCCAATATTTGTTCTTTAACAGCCTTGGCTGGTACGTATTTAATTGTGAATTCGGTCAGAGCAAGCATCCATTTACCAATTTGACCATGCAAAATTGGATATGACAACATATATTTTATTACGTCAGCTTTGGAAATTACATGAATCTTTCTAGAAATCAGGTAGGATTTGAGTTTGGTGCTGGCGAAATACAAAGACAAACATAATTTTTCTATACCTAGATTCGACATCTGTCAAAACTCTACTAAGATAGTATATAACTTGCTCATTGCCACTATCATCATCTTGTGCCAGCATACTTCCAATGGTTACTTGAGAGGTGACAATGTCGATTTTAACAGGTCTACCATTCTTTGGTGACGTCATCACAGGAGTATTTGCCAAGCATTGTTTGATGATGTCGAATGCCTTTTGATGGTCTTTGGTCCAAACGAAATCCTCTTCTTTTTTGAGCTTAACCAAAGGTGCGAAAATCCTTGTTTTTCCAAACAAATTAGCAATAAAGCGTCGCATAAAATTCACCTTCCCTAGAAAAGACTGTAATTGTTTCTTGTTTCTTGAGGGTGAAGCTTCTAATATTGCCTTAGCTTTATTTTGGTCGATGGCAATTCCTCTTTTCTAGACCAGAAAACCTAAGAAATTTCCTGCAATCACACCAAAAGCACATTTCAAGGGGTTCATTTTCAAACCATTTCTTCTTATTCTGTCGAAGGCTTTTCTTAAGTGCTCTAGATGTGTTTTTTTGTTTGTCAGATTTGACAATGACATCATCTATGTAAATTTCCATGAAACTGCCAATGAATTCATGAAAAATAGTATTCATGGCTCTCTGATATGTCGTGCCAGCATTCTTAAGACCAAAAGGCATAACTACCCACTCATAGGTGCCTAGGGCACCAGGGCATCTAAATGTTGTCTTCGACACATCCTTCTCAGCAATAAAAATATGGTTATAGCCAGAATAACCATCCATAAAACTAAGTATTTCATTGCCAGCTGCGACATCGATTAACATATCTGCCATTGGCATATGATATTCATCTTTTGGGATTGCATTATTTAGATCTCTAAAATCTATACATACCCTTAGTTTGCCATTCTTTTTCATCACAGGAACAATATTAGAAACCCAATCGACATACCTAGCTTTCCGAATAAACTTTGCTTTAAGCAATCTCTCGATTTCTTCTTTAATTTTGTTCATTACCTTTGGTGCAAACCGTCGAGGTGCTTGCTTGATAGGTCAGCTGTTAGGTTTTAGAGGCAATCTATGCTCGACTAATCGATGACTAAGCCCAGGCATTTCATCATACTCCCATGCAAAATAGTCCTTGAATTCCTTAAGCAATTCGACCAGCTCTACTTTGAAATCCTTTGGCAACAATTGGCTTATGTATGTTGGTCTTGCCTCACCACCTTCGCCTAAGTTGATTTCTTCGAGAGGGTCCTGTACTTCACAAATTTTATTCCTACTCCTAAGGTTGTCAGATAAAACAGAAGTATTCTCAAATCCTAAGGGTTCAAAGTCATAAATATAATCTAATATTGCACTATCAGAAGTGCATGCAAATTGTTCGACCATATAGGCCGACAAATGAGCCATTTGACTCTACAAATCCATAAATTAATCCAAATCTGGGACCGCTTCGACCCCGGTCCTGGGTATCAATTTCAAGCCTTCATTTCCAAGAATGCACTTGTCGATTTTCTATAGGTCGAACTCTACTTCGACCTCTAAGGGCTTGATCTTCTTATTGTAGATCTTGAAATCCACATGCAATTGCTCGACGTAGCAAAAACTGTTATCAGCTCTAATATCCTCGATTCCTCTTTCTGGATTTCAAAGTATGAGCTTCTGGTGCAGCATCGATGGAACAACTCCCACCCCATGAATCCAATCGCGTCTGAGCAAAACATTGTAACTTGCTCTTGATGAGACAACGACAAACATTGTCTTTCGACTGACACTTCCCACTTTAACATCTAGCATCACAACGCTTTTGGCAGCTGAGGACTTCCCATTATAATCGGTCACAGCTACGTTAGTTTTCATCAGATCTTTGGTACTTTTGTCGAATTTGACCAACATACATTCTGGCATCAAACTGATAGCTGCTTCTCCATCAATCAGCACTCGATTAATCATCTTTCCTTCGATTGTCGCCTTGATGTGAAAAGGCCTTAAGTGAGCTTTAGTCATTTCGTCAGGTTTCTCAAAAAATCCATCACCATAGAAATCTTCGCAGACAAAGATATATTCATCTCCGACGATAATATCCTCACAGTCATCTTTCATTTTGACATATGTCCCCTCGACAGCATACTCTGCAAGTAAAACAGAAACAACTCCAACCAAATGTGCGTTAAAAATGGTATGTAAGTCATCATCAAAACCAATTTCAAAATTATTTGTCAACAAGTCTTCTTCAGTGAATGGGTGGTATTCCGGCACCACTTTACCATCTTGCTCAACCTTTGATAAGGGACGATACTCAGAGACCATCTTGTCATTTTGACCAGTTTCAGAATGTGCAGTTGGCACTTCTTATGTCAAAGGCTTTTCAGTAACCTTGGACAATTAATTCAGAAGATTTGATGATATGGACCTTTTGTCTTGTACCACATCTTTTAAAGGAACGAAACCTTTACCCTTAGGGGACTTCGGTTTGCTCACTTGGGAAGTAGTTCGATTGTCACTTTTCCTTTTGTCAACCCTCCTCCAAACATAAGGATTAGAACCTATCCTTCGCCCTTGATTATACCTTCTTCTTGGTCTCCTTTTCTTTCTTGAAGACGAAGCCTCATCTTCAAGGTGGACATTCTTGACCCATTGGTTTTGAACTACCCTGGCTGGAGGAATGCGGGTTCGACTTGACATGTTGTTAGGCTTTTCATCCATCATCACGACAGTCTTCATCTTTTGATTAACTTGTCCTGTTCCAAGTTTTAAAAACTTAGGGTCAAAAGGACCAAAGTCAAATTTTGACTTACCTGCTACTTTTCTCTTCAGGTCTAGATTCTCTTTTTCCTTCTCAGCAATCATTTTTCAATCTTTTGCTTCTCATATGTCGTAGCTGCAGTAGGGTCGAATAAAGCACTGCACCTTGGACAGAGAGAAACATCTCGACTGCTATTCTTTTATTTAATCAAGAATATCAAAAGATCTTCCCCTACTTTTGAGTAGATTATTTGTTCGACGACTTCAAAAAATTGAGCTCATAATCACGTCGAAACTTCTTTTCGGCTTCGAGGTTTGACATCCTTAATCCAACAACATTGATGTCGAGAAAAGCTGGTTCGACGAAGCTTGAATTGACTTGAAAAGGGTCAGTATCCACTTTTATGGTCTTTTCTTTCCCTTCAAATGTCAAACGTCCTTCATCAATTGCTTTCTGGATCAAATCCCTGAAACGAATACAACTGTTAGTAGCATGTCCAGTTGATTGATGAAATTTACAAAATTTTTGCCCTTCCAATTCTGAAATTGAAGGGATTCTCTTTCCTTCAGGAAGAATTATTTGTTTATCTTTCAAAAGTACGTCAAATATTTAGTTAGCCTTAGTAATGTCGAAAGAATAAAGTTTTGATGATGACATCTTCTCTTTATTTCTAGCGGGTCTCAAAGATTGACAAACATAAGTTGGCCCTAATTTCAACTCAGCCACATTAACTTCGTCATCATCACCCTCGACCTCATCGTCAGATTGGTCAACTTCGACATAAGCTACCTTTTCGTGATGAAGTGTTTTCTTTCTCATTCTTTCATTCTCTCTTTTTAATTGTTCAATTTAATGAACTTTCTCTGCCAATTGGCCTAGATCTATGAATTGAAGATTTATGAGCTTCTTTCTAATATCATAATCTAAACCATTGATAGCCATTTTGACAATCTCAGACTGCACAGAGTAAAACATCTATTTCTAGCACTCCTGAATCTAACTAAATAATTATCGACAGTTTCTCCCATGAAACATCAAATAGAAAATAAATCAATTAAGCTTACTTTGGTTTCACCTCAAAAGAATTGACTGTGAAAACTGCTTTCTAGTTGAGCCCATGTCAAAATAGAGTTGGGTCTCAAATTTGAAAACCATCTGAAAGCATTTCTTGTCAAAGATGAGGGGAAGAAACACATTTTTAGGTGTTCGGTTGATGCCATTTCCCCCATCTCAATGGTATATCGAGCAATGTGCTCGACAGTTGACTCCCCATTCTTACCATAGAATTTATCAAGGATTTGGGAATCTTCCAACCTCTAGGCACTTCGGCTTGTTGAATGTAATATGGGAATGCAGACACAAACAGAGGCTGATTGGCAAAGCCAACATTGAAGCCGAATCTGTTCAGAACAGTTTCAACAGCGCGTGTGATGTTTTGATTTTGTTGAATATTTTGAATTTGACACGCATTATGATGTTGATGCTGATGATGCCCCCTTATATTTTATTGTCTAACCCTTTGAACTTCATTGTCAGCATCTTGTCCTCGACGGACTAGATTGACAATTGGGTCGACGTAATCATTTTCATTTGGAGGTTGATTATTGATTTGATCATAGGGATCATTTGGATTGTCATCCAAAGTGATGGCTTGGGCCATTCGTCCCATTTGTCGAGCCAGTTGCTCGAATCTTGTATTATTTGTCTCAATCAAAGGCATCAATACTGTCATCATTTGTTGAGTTAACATATTGACAAGATTGTGATGACTCTCATCAATTTGTTGCTAAACACAGCCATAGAGTCGACCGTGTTTGTGGGAGTCCCTATCACACCTGCTCTAGGTATATCAGGGAAGATTGGGCCTATGTTTGGCTGTCTTGTAGTGGTTGGGTTTGTCGATGACATATTCCCCACTCCAACCACAGAAGGGCCCATCAATGGAGGGTTGACAAAACCAAATTGTGGCAAATGTGTACTAAATTGTGGCAAACTAGACATGATTGGCATAGTTTGACTCTGAAACAGAGGATTATGTGAGTACACACTATTAAATACACCACTATTACCAACATTTGATGGATTCCCCGCGTTTGGCGGATTTCCTATGTTTGACAATGTGGAAGGTATATACCCTAGGGGTACATATCCTGGAGGAAGGCCATATGGAGGCCATATTGTAGTGGTAGTAGCCACATTTGTTTGGGGGATACTTTCACTTGTCTGACTAACTGGAGTCAAGACAGGCTCTAAAGTATTAGGGAAATTATTTTCTCCCCCATTCGTCCGTCTTCTGATGAGGACAATGCTCTTGACATATTTGACATTATAATGCCACTACGCAAGCGCATATACTTTGTTTGACACGATTTTATTTCTTTTTAAATAGTGTGTCCCACTGGGCGTGCCAATTTGTTTATTGCAGATTTTGGCACTTATATTGTCAACAATAAATAATTGACAATTTCCTTGTGCAAGAAGCCAAATTGCAATAAACCAGGCACATATCGACAAACTTCAGGAGTTTGGATGACAGCCTTTACTTTTCAAGATCTCGATTCAGGGAGCGAAAAGCTATTCCTCTTGGGTTCTTCACCAAAAGAATCGAGTGTCAAACTTGTTTTGTATGAATCAAGATGGAATGTTAAACAATCGTGTCGTGTTTGTAATGTTTGATGTTTGACGTATTAAAGAAGAAAAAGAAGAAGAATGCAAACTGGAAATTGATTAACAAACTGGAAATAAAGTACATAAAATGTAAAGAAATGCAAAGAATTTAAAAGGAAATCAAATCCTAGAAAAACAAAAGAAAGGGTTGAGAGCAATACTCAGTGAACTCTGGACTCTATGTAGTCATTAGAGACATTTTTAGAGTGAGTGTGTGAGTGAAAATTCCAATCTTTTATAATATGTACAGAACTAGTATTTATAGACAGCCTAGGACTCTAGGATTTTGACACTTGTCTTCTGGCTACCCTTGAATGTTGTCCACGTGGCTTTGACAATTATTTTATTTGTCATTTGTCCTATGCCACTACTTTGCCACGATCTTGTCACACTTCTGTCAATAACCGCTGGTAACCGTTAATAACCGCCATTTGACGAACATCTATCGAGTTTCAAAATTTTCTAAGTCTTCAAGTAACAAACTCCCACTTCGACTCGTCGAACCTCGAGCATGCGAACTACTTTGTCATGCGCCTTTGTCGTCAAACAGTTACCACTTCGTCGCATCTTTATAAGGCCTCTATCAGTAACTACTGGAAACCACTGTTAACTGTCACATGACCAACATCTGTCTTTTACTGATCATTGTGACGATCTTCTTAAGATCTTCAAAATTTTCTAAGTGTTGAATGAAAAACTCTTACTTCGACCTGTCGAACTTCGACTTCGACTGACGAACTCCCACTTCGACTGACAAACTCCCACTTCGACTTGTCGAACATCAGTCTTAACTTTGTCATTATTGGCTTGCATGGTCAGATATTCAGCTTCATCCTAAATGATAAACATCAACTTCGACATGTCGACTATCAAATTGTCATTTTGTCAACATCGATGTGCTTTGAGAATCATACTTCATCAGTGTCAACTAACTTCAACATGTCGACTGTTTGTCATAATTTATCATTATCAAGGGCCCCCATGCTTTAACAACCAAACTCCTTTCAATACTGTCTTTGTCTCCCCAAAATCGAATGACAGTTCGACTTTTGGACACCTCGTAAAATTTGGTGCCAACATCTCCATGTTTATCCTTCATCCCAAGTCATCGTCGCTCACTTCATCGCACGGGATAGACGATAAAGGCAACCGGGTTAGCAGCCCAACCCATACCCAGCATAATGTGCTCACCTGAATGAAAAACAAGCTCCACTCATCCAAAACAATTTTTACCGGTGATGGCCAACCGTAGAGACGTCATAAGGTGGCACTCCTTCAGGCAGCGTCTTTGCTCACCAAAGAAACCAGCTTGACGGGATAAGGTGGCTTGGAGTTTTCAGATGTGAGTGATGAAACTTCAACAATACCCTCATCACTTCTTTCTTCTCATTTTTTGCAGTTGTTTTTTTAAATGTATATGTGCAGGTTACTTACTTGTAAAAAGTTATATTTCGAACATCATTAAAAAAACAAATAACAACTGATTTAACATTTAGTAAAATTAATCACTTCATTAGTGATTACTGTGCTTCATACCAACATGCAACGTGTCATGCGCACATGGCTACGCTCATGGTGATTTCAGCAAAGACTTGACTATCGACTGTATGGTAGTCGGCACCTAATTTCAAAGTCATCGTCCGCATAAAAGTGTAACATGGGGCAAAATCCTGCAGTAAAAATGAAACACCTGTTTTCGCATAACACGGGGCAAAACCATGCCATAAAAAACACCTGTTTTCGCATAACATGGGGCAAAACCACAGAGAAAACAACATGGATACATGTACCTTTCTTCGTTCCACTTCCCTGCTGTTAATTCTAATTCTCCCCTTCCTCTCATCTCCACCTATCATTGCTATTTCGGACTGCCAAGATCCAAATCGTGATCTTCCCTCTCTTTCCACCGACGCCTCGTCTTCATGGTATTCGTCATCTGGGGTTTTTGCTTTTGGATTTCAGTACGCTCCATTCGCTGATCAAGGCTCTGTACCCCAGCCCCTGCTTGCCATTCGGTTCACCAAATCATCCAATCAAACCATAGTTTGGTACGCAAAACCAGGCCGTCCAGTTCCTCTGGGGTCCACAGCCGATCTTACAAGCGATGGGATTGTTATATATGGCCCCGAACGCAACAAAATGTGGCAACGTCCAACTTCAAACCAAGACAATCTCATATCCTGTGCTTCTATGCAAGATGACGGAAATTTTGTGCTTCAGCATAAGAATGGTAGTATCGTTTGGGAGAGTTTTGGGGAGCCAACTGACACGCTTCTCCCTGGTCAGAACTTCTCTAAGTTGAGGCCAGTGACTCTTCAAGCCCGTCAATCGGACACAAGTTTCTCCATTGGGAGCTTCGATCTCAGCTGGCAGGGTGATGGCAATTTGGTTCTTTACTACTCATCAAAATCTGGAAGCCAACAACGTGCAGCATACTGGGCAAGCGGAACTTATGATCGCGGGTCACGGATGGTCTTCGACGAGTTTGGAAGCATTTACGTTACAAATGAGACCGCAGTGATTTACAACGTCACAACCGGTATCCCTGGTTCTAAGGAGAACTACTACATGGCTAGAATTGACTCGGATGGAGTCTTCGGACTATACAAATTTCCGAGAAATGCCGGAGTTGTTGGTGACAGTTGTGCTTCAGGGTGGACTATATTGGAAAATATTCCTGCTGATATTTGTCTTACAGTTATAGATGAAAAGGAAAATTTTATCTGTGGTCTTAATAGTTATTGTGTTTCCATCAATAGGAAGCCTGAATGCAGGTGCCCTGATCATTACTCTCCTTTTCTACTGGACAACGGCGGAAATAATCTGACTTATTGTAGGCCAGATTTTCCACCACCTAGCTGCTTGATTGATGGGTGGGAGATGGATTATCAAGGTCAAGTATTTAAAGGAGGGTCCGTTTTCAAGGAGTATTTAAATTTAAACTGGCCTTTTTCTGATTACGATTATGAGGAGGGTCCGTTTGAAAAGGATATGTGTAAAGAGAAATGTCGTGAGGATTGCTTCTGTGCTGCAGCCGTATACAACAAACAGGGCAACGTTGGACACTGCTGGAAGAAGAAGTACCCTTTGAGCAACGGAAGATATAGTACCAAAGGTGAAAATGGAACAGTACTTTTCCTCAAGTTTCGCAAACTTGACTCCAACAAAAAAAAACGCTCCTATCTAACGCTTGTCTTGTCATTTCTTCTTGGGGGCTCAGTCTTCCTCAATATTCTCTTATTACTTGGATTTGTTGGGGTTTTCGTTTTCTTACACAAAAGAAAGCTGTTAGGCCAGCAACCAGTCACGAGCTTAACATCAGCAACAGTTAGAAGCTACACATACAAAGAGCTTGAAAAGGCAACCACAGGCTTCAAACAAACTTTGGGTCGTGGCGGTTATGGAACAGTATATAAAGGGGTCTTAGCATCTGACGCCGGGAGGTATGTTGCTGTTAAGAAGTTAGATAGAGTGGTACAGGAAGGAGATAATGAGTTCAAAACAGAAGTGAATGTAATTGGACAAACACACCACAGGAATTTGGTTCGTTTACTCGGTTACTGCGAAGAAGGGGAGCATCGTCTTCTTGTCTATGAGTACATGAGTAATGGCTCATTGGCAAGCTTTCTTTTTGGGATTTCTAGGCCTCATTGGAACCAGAGAGTACAAATTGCCCTAGGAATTGCTAGAGGTCTCACATATTTGCATGAAGAGTGCAGCACCCAAATCATTCACTGTGACATAAAGCCTCATAATATACTCCTAGACGAGGTATTCACGCCTAGGATTTCTGATTTTGGGTTAGCAAAGCTATTGTTGGCGGAGCAAACTCGAGCTGCTAGGACAGGTTTGAGAGGGACAGTTGGTTACTTCGCTCCTGAATGGTTCTCTAAAGCTTCAATCACAACCAAAGTAGATGTCTACAGCTTTGGAGTGGTGCTATTAGAGCTCATATGCTGCAAATCAAGTGTTGCCTTTGCAATGTCAAATAATGAAGAACAAGTGCTCATTGATTGGGCATATGATTGTTATAGAGCTGGAAAATTATCAAAATTGGTAGAAAATGACGAGGAAGCAAGGAATGACATTAGGAGAGTAGAAAAGCTCGCGATGGTAGCAATTTGGTGCGTTCAAGAGGATCCTTCACTGAGACCCTCCATGAAGAAGGTTACCCAGATGCTTGAGGATGTTACTGCCGTCTCTTTGCCACCTCGCCCATCTTTGTTCAGTTCATCATCTGAAGCTTCACTTGCTTAAGTAGTAAGTGGTTCATTAACCGTGGAGGTTAATCGTCCCGTATGATTTTGAATTGTAGCCAGTATGTACCTACGTCTACGTCTTTCATTTAATTGCAGTATATGGACTGCCAGTGTAATGATTTCTAGATCTCTGGACGTCTTTTCTAAGGTTATATATGTTATATTTTTCTGATGATCTTGATATGCTCTTCTGTTTCGTAGTTGCTTTCTTCGCCGTATCATAGCCACAAGTCAAAAATCGTCACCGACATGTAAGGATATTATCTTTTATATAACTCTTTTGGAATTAAATTTATATAATCATGCATAATAAATTATTAAGTTAACGCTTATAATAGATAATAAAAACAACTAAATAATTAAATAAATAAATTTCTTAGAATTTTTTAAAAATTGTATTTATAAAATATATAAAATATTTAATTCTTCCAAATCATTTGAAAATCTATGAATCAAATAAACAATCTTAACCATGTTTCTGAAAAACTTTACAAATAATACCATAACAAGATAATTGTATATGCTAAATAGTGCCCGAAGACCCTATTTGCCTGTTACTGGAGCAATTTTAAACTAACAAATTATAACATAACTTGCTTTACTGCAAAACGAAACTCACTAAAAGTCTGTAACCAATCATGGGGGAACTAAGATTTGTTTGTGCCAATAGCTGAATCAGAAAAGGGAAAGAGGTGGGGGTTAATCATCAAACTCAATAATAGAATCATTATCCACAAGGTCTATATTCCCTAGTTTCTATGTATTTTTGGGAACTCCCTGCCAGGCCCATATTCTTTGGTTCTTTGGATGAGTCATGGGGACATCCCTGCAAAGTCCATGATCTCTGTATAATTTGTGGGAACAACCTCATAGGGCCCACATTCTTTGATATCTCTTAATCCACAAAAAGGTAGACTGCCCACATATGCAGTTTGGCATACCAGAAGTCATTAACTCAGCTCTATTTCTCATTAATGCTTTTCTTATAAAAAATTTCTGGTTTCAACATACAACTTTTGTAACTCTAAATTTGATCTTAAAACTATTCCATAAATTAATTGCAACTTGTAAAGATTCATAAAATCATTCTAGATTCATGAAACTTGCTCATGCATATAAAAATGTATTGTATGAAATTTACATCATTTTGTTTATGAAAATAAATTAAATACATCCCAATTTTGATTCCATAATTTCTAAACAATCATATTATGACAAAGGTACAAATTTTCATGTCAATCAATTATAAAAACATGTTCCATAATTCGTATTTTCTCAAATAGGCATGAAGTCACCTGCATACAACAAATATAGTCCCATGTGATTTTTCAATATATATATTTCATGATAATAAACTAAACTAGCATCTATACTGAGGTTTTTCATGCTCATAATATCATATGCATAATTTATTATATTTTCTAAAGTAGTTATAATGAGCAAAATATGGCTACAAGCAACAATCCCACTCACCGCAAGTAATTGCTAGCAGCCTAGGAGCACACTGTCACTGCCTATGGGATCATGAGGAACTAGAATAGTGTCCCAGTGAAGACATCTAACATTAACTGGCATAGAGAAAATGAAATCTCAAATCCTTGTGTTGAGAGCTAGAGCTCCCTTATCCTTAACAATGATGGGTTCCTCACTAACAAGGATGAGGAAGAGGAAGAACAAACGTGATATCTCTCGTGTTAGCTTGAGTTTTATTAGTGTATAACTTTATATATAATAGTTCATGTTAAATATAAATAACTAGTTGTTGTATCCATGCGATGCACGGGGAGATAATAAAAAAGAGTTTGTTGATCCTAATTGAAAATTGAGCATATAAATTTATCTTAAAAGTAAGTTGATATTTAAATAATTAAGTAAGTGGACAAAATATAAATGTGTCATTCTATTTTATATCTTATTTTGAATATCATATTCATAAGGTTAAAAAAATCTCGATAGATGACCTATAACTAATAATAAAGAGTCTATTTTATGAAAATTTTGCACATTTTGAAAGTGTTGAATAAAGAAAGAGAATACATGAATAATTTTACTATATTACGAGCCATTTATAGGGAGGACAATGAATATCAATGAGAAAGGAGACATATCCCACACCTCCGTCACTGTTTAGAATTTTGCTTTTCTTCCTCATCCACATCTCCTTTATAGATCCCCTATTTCCCATTTCTCATAGGAATTTTATATCCCTATGATATTTAGAGGCTTATTAACAAACTTCAAAAAGAGAAAAATTTTAAAAATATTTTATAATTTGAAAAATAAATATCCATAATAACAAATACTATTAATGAAACATAATCTAAATTAAAATTAAAATGCATACATAATGCAAATACAATAAAAATAATTAAAAAATGAAGGTGTGCTATCTCCATCACCATCCTGTTTAACAAACAGGAACTTAGCACTATCGATTGTCCATATGAAGATAAAATCTGTCTCAACTCCCATTTCCATTGTGGGTAATTCCTGCATGTACCTACTTTCAATTTTTTTATTATCCCTCGTTGTTTATATCTTTTTAGTAATTAAAATATTTAATTTATAAAAATATAAAAATATATTTTATAATTAAAAAAATAATGAATAAATATAATTTATACGATTTCAATTACACATCTTTTCCTTGTATATCCTTTTGATAAATTAAAATATCAATTTTAAAATATATGTTATAATTAATGTGTAATATTAGTAAAAAAAATATAATTCTAATTTATATAATCTCAATTATTAGAGTAGTATATCAATTATAATATTATTTTGAATAAAAAAGTAATATAATTTTTTAATTTTTTAAATTAATAAGTATTTAGTATCATTATCAAAGAAGTGTAAATTGTGGAAAATATTTTCTTTATAATTTTTTTATATTACTTTCATAATGTGAGGCTATTAATGGTTCTTAATTTAATTGTAAGTCGTAATTATATTGACATGAGTTCTTTCTTAGTGCAAATTGTAATTTTAAATAATTGTAATATTCGATTATTTAATGATTGTAATATTTGATTTTATTTCATATAAAAACAATTAATAAGTAAATTATAAATTAAGTTTTAAAAAAACTTTAGACATAAAGATTAAGAAAGATGTGACCTAAATAACTATATGAATGACACGTGAAGTCTAAATTATCATATGAATGACATCTGTAATAGTTTCCATAAAATAAGTCTGAAATATTAGTATAATAGATTTATAATCTATAATTATAACAACAACAACAACAATAATAATAATAATATAATTTTCATATATTATATAATATTGTGTATATTTTTCAATTGATATATATTATTCTATAAATGAATGTCTGGCTCCAAAAACAAAGTAAAAGACTGGGTTTGTTATTTTTATAGATATGCAAGTCACAGAGGACGCCTTGTATTTTTACATGTGATTATTTTTTTTTTTAATTTTAAAAATGATAAATGCTTGCTTTCATTTCAATTTGAAATAGATCGATAGAAAAAAAATGCTCCTCTGTAAAATTCTGAGACAAATCCATCTCTTTTCTATGATCAGTCTAATGAAATCCTTCATTAAATATAAGGTAAATTAGAATAGATAATCACGAATTGGTTTACTACCTTTTATTTTAGTCAAATGAATCTGTTTGTCAGTTTGTTAGACTTGTTAATTATTAGTAGTAGTGTGATTCAAATGCAATTAACAAATTTTTACTTTACACCTAAATCAATGATTATATATATATATATATATATATATATATATATATATATATATATATATATATATATATATATATATATATATTCAATGAGTATTCAATGAGCAATAATAGTGGTCATGTCTTGCTTTATCCGATGTTACGGTTACATAATAGATCAAGGAATCTTATAGATATAATAAAATCAAATCTAATAACAATGGATAAAAAATAAAACAGAAAGATTTAACCCTAAAAGATCTTGCACACCATAATCGCATGGCAAATAGGAGATCTTTTTGTTGATTTGATCAAGGCATTCCCCCTCCTTTTTTTTCATATCACACGATTTTTTGTTGTAACGGAGATTTTTTTGTTGATCTGATTAAGATATTCTCCTTTTTTATTTTTTTTTCATATCACACGATTTTTTGTTGCAATGGCCCATTAATATTTATCTAATCCATTTTTCAATGATTCTTAATTCTATATTTATTTTCCATTCTTAATTATTCTTAATTTTAACTGTAAATCATAATTTTAATGATTTGTAATCCCATGAATATATCTTAATGATTCTAATTTTATTGATTCACGTAATCTTTAATGATAGTAGATTTGATTTTATAAATAATTAATAATTTAATTGTAAATTAAGTAAAAAAAAATCTATAGACATAAATGTTGAGAAAAATGGGCCATAAATTACTATATGAATGACACGTGTATCCTAAAACTCTGTATGAAAGACACTTGTAATATTTTTCATGAAATGATTCTCAAATATTATAATAATAGATATATAATATTTTTAAGAGTGATCATCTTATTTGATCATAACATTTTCAATTTAACATCAATTTATTCATAATAAACTTTTTTACATTAATTTAGTCCTAACATTTTTTATTTTGACATTAACCTAGTCATTTTGTTGGATTTGAACTTTTAAAGAATGACTAAATTGATGTCAAATAAAAAATATTAGGACTAGATTAAATTGATGTTGAAACTAATATTTTTAGAACAAAAATGATGGAAAAAAATTTATTAGGACTAAATTATTGTCAAATTGAAAATGTAAGGACAAAAAACATTGTTTACTTTATTTTTAAATAAATATTATTTTATTACATTGACACATAGAAATTCTTTTCCAAACCATAATGTTTATGATTTTAGTTGAATGTTAATCATTTTGAAAACTCGTCACTATTATTCAATAATCGATAGTCAAACAAATATCGATTTATCTAAATCCAAATCTTTATGAGGAGATTGATATGTAAATATAGATACGCACAAATAAATATATTTAATTTTGATTCACCATCATTGTGATTTTTCTAACATATTCGGTTAATCATATTTAATTTTATTTTTGAAAGATTTTCACCTTTTTTTTTATAACTACTCAAAAAGTTATAAGATATAATCAATTACCTATATGAAATACTTTTACATTTACAAATATATTCTTAAATCATAATTGATATTTACACTATAGATATAAATGATAGATATCTAAACAAATCCTAATATAATCTTAAAAATCATATTAAAATTAATTTATAAAGAGCATATGTGATAAAAGAGAAAAATAATATATTTTATCTTTTCTAATTCCAACAATATTTACAATACCGATATAAATATTATAATCAATGACAATTATTTATAATGGTAAATCTAATAGATTTTGATGAGATGCTATTTTTATAATTTAAAAATAGACATAATATCACAGTAAAAACCAAATATTAGATTACAAAAATATTAACTATTAAATTCAAATAAAAGCTTAATCATAGATAAAAGATTCATTTGCAAAATTATTATAAATTTATAATTTGTTTTCTTTCTTTTTTTTATTTACACATGGTTTTATAATTCATATGATGAGATTTTCTATCACGTGTACATATTGCATGAGCATGAACGTTTTATTTTTTATTCTTATTTGTATATTTCCACTTGGCATAGTATGAGTGGCCAAGATTACTTGGTCAAAAAGTTACTTTTGCAGTATTAAAAATCACACATCAAAACTTTTTCAAACGGGTAAAATATCTCTATAAAAAAGTTAAGATATCTTTACCCGAGTCCTGAGCCAAATACTCTACCATGACCATTGGGTCTAAGTTTCCTTGGCCTTGGAACCTTCAATCCCAATCCTAGAATTACTATTCATCTACGGCCTAAGAAGTCACTATTCTTCTTTGGCCATGGGAACTTTTTTTTTTACAAAATCTTCGTTTCGTCATTTCCATTACTGCTAAATTCTTAGAATTGCCAACTTTTAATTATTGAATTTTTAATCTAATTTTCTGTATAAATTGAGTTGTTACAAAACATTTTTTCTTTTTTTTTTTATCCCAAAAAGAAAATTTAGTCTAAATGGGACAAAAGACAAAAAATGAAACACAACTTAATGAAACTTTGACATTAAAAATGAGGTGGTTTCTCATGTGCCTCCATTGGTCAATGGTTATCGTGCCTATAGCATTATATCATTTAATTAGTGAAATAGGAATAGAAATATATAGACACTGAAAACACAAACATATTTGGTGGTTGAGACACGAATAGGGAATAGAAAATTTTTTTGTTCTTGAGACATGAAAACACAAAATTTGTGTATCTCCAAAAAGTGAGAATATGATATAGAAATAGAAATTTAATATTATTTTTTTAATAATACTCCTATACATATTTGTTATTTCCCAGTATGTCCTCACAAAAAGTGATGGTGTAGGGTGTAACATCCCCAAATTCATAACTAGATAAATTAATTGAATTCATGATTAAAATGAAAAAGAGAAAAACTAATATAAATTTCATGCAATATAATAAATAATATTAGAATAAGTAAGACATAAAGAATTATGAAAATGTCATTACTAAGTAGAAATTTTGAAAATACCTTACTATGTGGTAGAAATTATAAAACCACTCTTGACTTGTTAAAAAAAAATATACCAATTATTTTATAAATGGAATTAGAAGAATTCCACTATCATTATCTAATTATAAAAATATCATTGTCTTAAATGAAGAAATTAATACATATGCCATCACTTTAAATATAATAAGACTTGTCATAAAACAAGAATGAATCTAAGCCATTGGATTAAAATAAAAAGGGGGGTAAATTGATATAGGATTTCCATTATGAGAATAAAATATAAAAGATTGTCATGATTTGGTTAAATAATTTTAGTGCTATGTATCTACACCTAACAATAATGATAAATAATATTAGTGCTATTAGTGCTATATATCTACACCTAACAAAAATGATAAATAATATTAGTGCTAATAGTGCTATATATCTACACCTAATAAATAATAATAAAGTAAAATATTTTACAATATAAATCACTAAATTATGACAAGACAAAATATAATGCACCATTATATTTCTCCACTACATGAGCACTCAAGAAAAATAAATTGGAGCACTAAAACTACTCTTAAAGTCATGGCCTTAATAGGCCTATAAAAGGAGGAAGTGTGTGAGTTCATTTGTCTTTAAAACCTTAGAAACTCTCTAAGTAATCCTTCTCTCTTAATTTTTATCCATCATTTCTTCTTATGTTCTTCTTTTCAAAGACTTCCCTTCACTCTCCACACTTCATTCAAACACTTAAATCCTAAGCCTAAACATTCACTAGCCCTCACAAGAGTTGCAATCTTTAACTCTAGTGAGAAATATTTTCTTAAGCACTCAAGTTCTAGAGCCAAGATTCAAGGAGGGTCATCCACTCCAAGGACTCTTGCTCAAGCTAAAGAAAGAAGAGGAGGACTCTTTTTAGACCCTACACAAGAGGTAGGAGCTTCATCTTTAATTGTTCAAGCATTGTTGGCTTCTAACCTTGATAGAATGCCTCAAGTTTGAGTTATTGTCAAAAGTTTTGAATGATTATTTGTAAAATATATTTTTAGAAATATAACATGTTCTATTCTGTTATGAGTAATCTTATGATGTTATCAAATTCAAATATAACTTAAAAAGATTGTATGTAAAACTTGATTTAATAAAGGTAACTTAAGACATGAAAATGGTAAGTGCTGGAATTTCTAGTTGTTTCTGGCAGCAGATACTTCGAAATCTACTGCTCATAAAATATGAAGCATCTCGAACTAAAAATAATTTTACTATAAACTAGACTCATTATAGAACACTCTCCAAAAAGAATCACCTAAAACGGAGTTTTCTAGCCCAAGATATAAATTTTTAAAGTAGAGCCTAAGACTGAAACTTTAAATTTGACCTTATAGTAGTAAAATAAGTGTAACTCACTCTAGAAAAATGCAAATGGACTGATTTCAATTTTGTAGGAAAGCTAACACATATACAAACACACCTATGTATGCTATGTATAAAGTTTTGCACCACGAAAATACAGAATGAAAAATACATTTTCGGGACAGTGTGCTGAGAAAGTCTGGAAGATAGTGGGATCCTGTAAAAGTGTAATTTGGAAAGGTTCTGGCTAAGGAAAGACTTGGTATTTAAGCATGTCCATTGTGACCCACCTCTCTTTCCTGGGAACCCTCCTATACATGGTTTACAGTTGATTTACGCTATTCGAAAGATGTCAATGCTAAAATTTGATGAGTTAGGAATTTGGAACTACCTTTACTAAGCTGAGATAATAAGTATACAGTAAATTGTAAACTTTCTTCTAAAAGATGTCAAAAACTATAAATAAAAGAATCAAGTCTTGTAAAGAGAGAATTTTAAGAATTTAAGTAGAATAATAATTTTCAAGAGATATATGAAAATCATAATAAAAATATATAAAGAACCAATAATAATGTTTTAAAGTGCATTAATATATTAATGGAATGCTAAGAGTACAAAGAACACTAAGACAAAAAGGATAATACTAAGACATCCATTACCTCTTAGGAACACTAGGAACTCAACTTGATAACTTTGGTTGCTTAATAGGAATCATTTATGAAAATGTTTACTATGAGATTTATATGATATTATCCATGTTTCATGAGGTGAATTATAGTAATGTGAATGTATGGTGATGAGTTATGAAATGATGAGGATGAATGATTGATTGTTCATGATTTATTGTGATTACATGATGATATGCATACATTCATTTTCAAAAGAAAATAAAAAGTAAAGCTTGAAAAAGTAGCAATGAAAGTCTGGAAAAGTGGACTTGAGCTAACTCACGGCTTAACCCCCTAAACCGTTGAGATCACGACATCGGAATGAAAATCAAAAAGCTTGTGGCGATGGCCATGGTATGAGCTCATTACCCTTTAGGTTGGTCTAAGGCATTGATGCATTCATTCCGTGAGAGATTGAGAAGTATATTAATGAAAGGAAATGGAATGAAAGAAAGATGAAAGTCCCTAAACAAGTAAATGTTGAGGAGAAGTAATCATGATATGCATACGCATTTTAAATTATTATTACCTATTAGTAATTCTATATGATCTGTTTGTATACATGCTTAATTCTTGAATGGATATTTACATTAATGTTCAAGATTAGTTTAAAAGAAACTTCACTTGACTAATCATGTTTGTGAAAGTTTGGTAATTGAATCCTTACTTGTTCACCTTTTTATAATAAACCCGAAGTGACTGGGACGACAATGATGACACGTTTAGTACAAGTTGGAACTCCTACTGAGAAATCTCATATTTCTCACTCCTATATTTCTTTTCCGTTGTCGTTACCAGAGACAGATGTGTCCACTTGAAGCAACGGAGCTGTAGCTAAGGAAGGAGGTGACACGTGAAGATTTTATAACTTCCAAGAATTAGTACTCCGATATTTAGTATGTTAAATTGTGAGAAACAGACTAGTAATGGTAGTATTTGCATTATTATGTGTAATAACTTATCACTATGGTTTATGCCCTATTATGACTCATGTATTAAGTAATTTTATTTCAGTTTATGTGATGATAGTTCTACACTTAATTTCTTATTCCACTTATGTAATTGCGAGTGCGCAATGTAACTCGGATTATTATCTACGTAAGCGCTATGTATTTCACTTCTCGTTATAGGCTTAAGTTTTCAAAAAGTAATTTAATATAAAAAAAATTATCCACTATCTTTCTAAGTTAATTTAAAAAGAAAAATGAATTCAAGGCATAAGTGACAACTAATAGAATCCAAATGTGAACTTAAGCATAGTTGGGTTCTACTAAGGTGTTACATTATGGTATCAGAGCAGTTCATCCTATATAAGCCTGAGGAATGGACAGACTATGCTTCTGTCTATGATATCATGCTGTTAGTCTTATCTGTATGATGGGATGAAGGATTTAGAAATGCATGATCGTCCTGTAATGCTGCCATAGTTGCTACCATACTTAATTATAGTTTTGAGCACGATCAACTCGATGTACATTGTTTGGTGTGATTAGGAACTAATGGCGAGAATCTGACGCACGCACGGAACCCGTGGTAGAGTCAATGATGAACTGGCAAATGCACTACAAGAAATGGCTAGAGCGATGCAAGCACAATCAACAATGATGATGGAACAAATGAATATAATGATGGAAGGTGCGGTTGGGAATCCAGAACAAGGGAAGTTCTCAGAATTCAAAGAAATTTGAACCACGAGAATTCAAAGGGACGATTAACCGAAATAGCAGATGGGTGGATTCAGGAAATTGAGAAAGTTTTCTCTGTGGTGGAATGCTCTGATGAGCAGAAGGTGGCATTTTCCACTTATATGCTGAAAGGAGAAGCTGCTGCATGGTGGAAAGGCGTCAAGAACCTACTTGAAAGTCTTTGGGACTCAAATTTAGTGGGAAGTTTTTCGTACTACCTTTTACAAGAAGTATTTTCGGACAGATGAAGAAGGCAAAAGAAGTAGAATTTCTCCGTTGACTCAAGGAAACCAAAGTGTGGCCGAGTACACGGCCAAGTTTGAAGAACTGATTAAACACTCAACTAGCTACCAAAGGGACCCCAACGAGGTTTGGAAATGCATGAAGTATGAGGGTGGTTTGAGGCCAGACATTTTGGCATCTGTAGCCCCACTGGAAGTTACTGACTATGCATCTTTAGTCAGCAAAAGTCAAGTGGCTGAGAATTGTAATCGCCTTGACTAGTCGCTCCAGGGTTGAAGAGAATAGGAAGAGGATCGCCACACAAAACTACCAAGCATTTCCACCCCCTCACAAGAAACCCTACCAAGGAGGTGGATTCAAAGGGAAACAGCCCCAACGCTCTACAATGAATCGACCTAGGACACAAGCTATTAATCAACCTAGGATGGCCGCCATCCCTGAACCTGTGACTAGACCCCCTTGTGCCACTTGTGGAAAGATACATGGAGGGGAATGCAGATTTGGTAAAAATGTTTGTTATCGGTGTGGACAGGCGGGACACTATTCTAGGGAATGCCCAAAGTTCAATCAGTCATCTACACCCAAGCCTAGGGCACAGGGACGTGTGTTTGCTATCACTGCTGAGATGCCCTCAGAATCCGACGATCTGATTCAAGGTAAGTGTATAATTAATGGAAAACCCTTAATTGTATTGTTTGATTCTGGCGCAACACACTCATTCATTTCATATGATTGTGCTAATAAGTTGAGACTGTGTATATCTGACTTAAAAATTATCTTAGTTGTCTCTATACCCACTATAAATCTTTGTTAGGGTGACCAAAGCCTGCCTAAATTGTGAATTTGAGGTAGTGATAAGATTTTTCATCATGATTTAGTCTGTCTACCCTTGTCTAGTTTTGATGTAATCTTGGGCATGGATTGGCTTTCTAACCGTGTGTTACTACATTGTGCAAATAAGTCACTAGTGTTTCTTCGCAAACCATCTTTACCCAATCCCTCTAAACTTGATAGAAAGGTAATGCGGCTATACCTAAACTCCATCATCATGGGGATAGTAGGAATGAAAAGCAAGGATATATTTTCCTGATGACAAGTGAAGAGGAAGTAGAGCAAGCTCTAGAAGAGATCCTTGTAGTAAAAGAATTCTCAGATGTTTTTCCGATGACATACCTGAATTTCCTCCACAAAGGGAGATTGAGTTTTCTATAGATTTGGTACCGAACAGGACCCATATCTATAGCTCCTTATAGGATGCCACCGGCCGAAGGATGTAATTGAAGAAGCAATTAGAGGAACTACTAGAGAAGAAATTCATTAGGCCTAGTGCTTCACCATGGGGAGCTCCAAGTGTTGTTTGTCAAGAAGAAGGATGGGAGCATGAGGTTATGTGTGGATTACAGGCAGCTAAATAAAGTGACCATAAAAATAAATACCCTTTGCCTAGAATAGATGACCTCATGGACCAATTAAGAGGAGCCCAAGTGTTTTCCAAGATAGATCTGCGATCGGGATACCACCAGATTCGAGTGAGGGAGGAAGATATACCAAAGACCGCCTTTAGGACTAGGTATGGACACTATGAGTTTAATGTGATGTCATTTGGGTTAACTAATGCACCGGCAGTGTTTATGGACTACATGAATAGGATATTTAGACCATACTTGGACAAGTTTGTAATTGTGTTCATCGGCGACATTCTAGTCTACTCTAGAACTGAAGAAGAACACAAAGAACACTTACGAGTGGTGTTAGAGGTATTGAGGAACAAGAAACTTTATGCAAAGTTGTCCAAGTGTGAATTTTGGATGAAGGAAGTTAAGTTCTTGGGTCATGTGGTGTCACATGTGGAATAGCAAGAGACCCAAGCAAGATAGAAGCGGTGCAACAATGGGAAACCCCTACCACCGTGAAGGAGATTAGGAGTTTTTTAGGACTTGCAGGTTATTATCGAAGGTTCATTAGAGGTTTTTCCCAAATTGCCTTACCCCTCACCAAGTCGACAAGGAAGAATTCAACTTTTATATGGAGCCCAGAATGTGAAGAAAGCTTCCAAGAATTGAAGAAGAAACTAACCACTACCCTGTCCTAATCTTACCTAACCCAAAGGAGAAATTTGAGGTTTATTGTGATGCCTCAAGAAGAGGACTAGGATGTGTTTTAATGCAAAATTGGATCGTAGTAGCCTATGCCTCTAGACAACTCAAACCCCACGAAGTTAATTACCCAACCCATGATTTAGAGTTAGCTGCTATAGTTTTTGCCTTAAAAATCTGGAGACATCATCTTTACGGTGTAAGGTTTGATGTATTTTCTGACCATAAAAGTCTGAAATACCTTTTTGACCAAAAAGAACTCAACATGAGACAAAGGCGTTGGATGGAATTTTGAAAGACTATGACTTGGGTTGAACTACCACCCAGGAAAGGCAAATGTGGTAGCAGATGCTTTGAGTCGTAAGTCTTTGCATGCCGCGTGGCTCATGGTAAAGGAAAGTGAGTTGATAGAAAATTTTAGGAACCTCAACTTGGGACATGGAAAGTCTTCTGGACCAATTCGGTTAAGTCAATTAAGGATAACCAGTAGCTTTAAGGATCAAATAATCCAAGCCCAAAGAGAAGACGAGGATTTCCTTAGAACCTTAGGCCTTGTTGAAGCAGGGAAAGCTGAAAGAGTTTGTTCAAGATATGGAAGGAGTGTGGAGGTACCAAGGGAGAATTTGTGTACCAGCAAAAGAAGGACTCAGAGCTAAGATTTTGGAAGAAGCCCATAAAAGTCAATTTAGCATACACCCTGGTATGACTAAGATGTACCATGACCTAAAAGGATGTTTTGGTGGCCAAGAATGAAAGCGGATGTGGCGGATATAGTGGGAAATTGTTTGGTGTGTCAAAAAGTGAAGATAGAACATCAAAAGCCCTCAGAATATTGCAACCTCTCGAAATTCCCGAATGGAAGTGGGAAGGAATATCCATGGATTTCGTGATGGGATTTCCAAGAACACCCTCTTGGACATGACTCCATATGGGTAATCGTGGATAGACTAACTAAATCTGCTCACTTTTTACCCATAAGAGCAAACTACCCCTTGGAAAAATTAGCTCAGCTATATATCCAAGAGATAGTAAGGCTCCATGGAGTACCCAAGACTATTGTCTCAGACAGGGACCCAAGGTTCACTTCAAGATACTGGGGAGCCTTGCAAAAGGCGTTTGGCTCAAAATTATGTCTGAGCACTGCCTATCACCCTCAAACCGATGGACAATCAGAAAGAACAATTCAAACCCTTGAGGATATCTTTGAGAGCATGTGTCTTAGATCGGCCAAAAAGTTGGGATAAACAACTTCCATTGATTGAGTTTGCATATAACAATAGTTACCATACTAGCATTGGGATGGCACCTTATGAAGCCTTGTATGGTAGAAAGTGTCAATCACCACTTTGTTGGTGTGACCAGGGCGAGCAGAGTATTTTGGGCCCTGATTTGGTAAAGGAGACAACTGAACAAATAAGGAGAATTAGGGAAAAGATTCTCACTGCTCAGAGCAGGCAGAAGAGCTATGCTGACAAAAGAAGGAAGCCTCTCGAATTTCAAGAAGGGGAACACGTATTCTTGCGGATTACTCCTACAACAGGTATAGGTCGTGCAATGAAAGTCAAGAAGCTAAGCCCTAGATTCTTAGGACCCTTTCAAATCCTCAAAAAGATAGGTCCCTCAGCCTACCAAATTGCATTACCTCCAAATCTGTCCAACCTACATAATGTTTTTCATGTGTCCCAATTGAGAAAGTATCAGTCAGACCCCAATCATGTGTTTGAGCCAGAAGCTATACAATTAAGAGAGGACCTAACTTTTGAATTACCACCAATGAGGATCGTGGATCGTGGCACTAAGCAGCTGAGAAACAAATCTATATCTCTGGTCCGAGTGGCCTGGGGACAAGATGGAATGGAAGAACACACTTGGGAACTCGAGGAAGATATGCAGAAAGAATTTCCGAATCTATTCACAGGTAACAAATTTTGAGGACAAAATTTTTAATAAGGAGGGAAGAAATGTAACATCCCCAAATTCATAACTAGATAAATTAATTGAATTCATGATTAAAATGAGAAAAACTAATATAAATTTCATGCAATATAATAAATAATATTAGAATAAGTAAGACATAAAGAATTATGAAAATGTCATTACTAAGTAGAAATTTTGAAAATACCTTACTATGTGGTAGAAATTATAAAACCACTCTTGACTTGTTAATGAAGAAAATATACCAATTATTTTATAAATGGAATTAGAAGAATTCCACTATCATTATCTAATTATAAAAATATCATTGTCTTAAATGAAGAAATTAATACATATGCCATCACTTTAAATATAATAAGACTTGTCATAAAACAAGAATGAATCTAAGCCATTGGATTAAAATAAAATGGGGGGTAAATTGATATAGGATTTCCATTATGAGAATAAAATATAAAAGATTGTCATGATTTGGTTAAATAATTTTAGTGCTATGTATCTACACCTAACAATAATGATAAATAATATTAGTGCTATTAGTGCTATATATCTACACCTAACAAAAATGATAAATAATATTAGTGCTAATAGTGCTATATATCTACACCTAATAAATAATAATAAAGTAAAATATTTTACAATATAAATCACTAAATTATGACAAGACAAAATATAATGCACCATTATATTTCTCCACTACATGAGCACTCAAGAAAAATAAATTGGAGCACTAAAACTACTCTTAAAGTCATGGCCTTAATAGGCCTATAAAAGGAGGAAGTGTGTGAGTTCATTTGTCTTTAAAACCTTAGAAACTCTCTAAGTAATCCTTCTCTCTTAATTTTTATCCATCATTTCTTCTTATGTTCTTCTTTTCAAAGACTTCCCTTCACTCTCCACACTTCATTCAAACACTTAAATCCTAAGCCTAAACATTCACTAGCCCTCACAAGAGTTGCAATCTTTAACTCTAGTGAGAAATATTTTCTTAAGCACTCAAGTTCTAGAGCCAAGATTCAAGGAGGGTCATCCACTCCAAGGACTCTTGCTCAAGCTAAAGAAAGAAGAGGAGGACTCTTTTTAGACCCTACACAAGAGGTAGGAGCTTCATCTTTAATTGTTCAAGCATTGTTGGCTTCTAACCTTGATAGAATGCCTCAAGTTTGAGTTATTGTCAAAAGTTTTGAATGATTATTTGTAAAATATATTTTTAGAAATATAACATGTTCTATTCTGTTATGAGTAATCTTATGATGTTATCAAATTCAAATATAACTTAAAAAGATTGTATGTAAAACTTGATTTAATAAAGGTAACTTAAGACATGAAAATGGTAAGTGCTGGAATTTCTAGTTGTTTCTGGCAGCAGATACTTCGAAATCTACTGCTCATAAAATATGAAGCATCTCGAACTAAAAATAATTTTACTATAAACTAGACTCATTATAGAACACTCTCCAAAAAGAATCACCTAAAACGGAGTTTTCTAGCCCAAGATATAAATTTTTAAAGTAGAGCCTAAGACTGAAACTTTAAATTTGACCTTATAGTAGTAAAATAAGTGTAACTCACTCTAGAAAAATGCAAATGGACTGATTTCAATTTTGTAGGAAAGCTAACACATATACAAACACACCTATGTATGCTATGTATAAAGTTTTGCACCACGAAAATACAGAATGAAAAATACATTTTCGGGACAGTGTGCTGAGAAAGTCTGGAAGATAGTGGGATCCTGTAAAAGTGTAATTTGGAAAGGTTCTGGCTAAGGAAAGACTTGGTATTTAAGCATGTCCATTGTGACCCACCTCTCTTTCCTGGGAACCCTCCTATACATGGTTTACAGTTGATTTACGCTATTCGAAAGATGTCAATGCTAAAATTTGATGAGTTAGGAATTTGGAACTACCTTTACTAAGCTGAGATAATAAGTATACAAGAATTGTAAACTTTCTTCTAAAAGATGTCAAAAACTATAAATAAAAGAATCAAGTCTTGTAAAGAGAGAATTTTAAGAATTTAAGTAGAATAATAATTTTCAAGAGATATATGAAAATCATAATAAAAATATATAAAGAACCAATAATAATGTTTTAAAGTGCATTAATATATTAATGGAATGCTAAGAGTACAAAGAACACTAAGACAAAAAGGATAATACTAAGACATCCATTACCTCTTAGGAACACTAGGAACTCAACTTGATAACTTTGGTTGCTTAATAGGAATCATTTATGAAAATGTTTACTATGAGATTTATATGATATTATCCATGTTTCATGAGGTGAATTATAGTAATGTGAATGTATGGTGATGAGTTATGAAATGATGAGGATGAATGATTGATTGTTCATGATTTATTGTGATTACATGATGATATGCATACATTCATTTTCAAAAGAAAATAAAAAGTAAAGCTTGAAAAAGTAGCAATGAAAGTCTGGAAAAGTGGACTTGAGCTAACTCACGGCTTAACCCCCTAAACCGTTGAGATCACGGCAACGGAATGAAAATCAAAAAGGTTGTGGCGATGGCCATGGTATGAGCTCATTACCCTTTAGGGTGGTCTAAGGCATTGATGCATTCATCCCGTGAGAGATTGAGAAGTATATTAATGAAAGGAAATGGAATGAAAGAAAGATGAAAGTCCCTAAACAAGTAAATGTTGAGGAGAAGTAATCATGATATGCATACGCATTTTAAATTATTATTACCTATTAGTAATTCTATATGATCTGTTTGTATACATGCTTAATTCTTGAATGGATATTTCGTTAATGTTCAAGATTAGTTTAAAAGAAACTTCACTTCGGCTAATCATGTTTGTGAAAGTTTGGTAATTGAATCCTTACTTGTTCACCTTTTTATAATAAACCCAAGTGACTGGGACGACAATGATGACACGTTTAGTACAAGTTGGAACTCCTACTGAGAAATCTCATATTTCTCACTCCTATATTTCTTTTCCGTTGTCGTTACTGAGACAGATGTGTCCACTTGAAGCAACGGAGTCAGTAGCAAAGGAAGGAGGTGACACGTGAAGATTTTATAACTTCCAAGAATTAGTACTCCGATATTAAGTATGGTAAATTGTGAGAAACAGACTAGTAATGGTAGTATTTGCATTATTATGTGTAATAACTTATCACTATGGTTTATGCCCTATTATGACTCATGTATTAAGTAATTTTATTTCAGTTTATGTGATGATAGTTCTACACTTAATTTCTTATTCCACTTATGTAATTAAGCGAGTGCGCAATGTAACTCGGATTATTATCTACGTAAGCGCTATGTATTTCACTTCTCGTTATAGGCTTAAGTTTTCAAAAAGTAATTTAATATAAAAAAAAAATTATCCACTATCTTTCTAAGTTAATTTAAAAAGAAAAATGAATTCAAGGCATAAGTGACAACTAATAGAATCCAAATGTGAACTTAAGCATAGTTGGGTTCTACTAAGGTGTTACATAGGGTGGTCCGGTGACGGTCAATACCAGTCAACGATTAGTCAATGACAATCAACTCTCAGTCAATGCCACCGCCAGCAGTCAACACTGGCCGACAGCTATCAATGGTAGTCCGGTGGCTGGCTGGTGATGCCATAGGCACCATAGCCATTGACCAAAGGCACTATATTGTTACCCAAAAAATGATTCACGGTAGTCCTTTAATTTTTTGAAATAAAAAACTTTAACCAAATATAGAATGCAAACTTGAACGTAAACTAAATTGCAAAAGATAAATAAATAAACTATCCTAAATAATGGAAGCACGAAACCTACTTTATCTAATTAAATGGTTGAGTTTTACTTTCAAAACACAATGCAACAACAACGTGCACATCTGAGAAGGTGTCGAGCGGCCATTGTTGTCATCGGACCTGTAAACTTCACAGTGGCTTCACGGTGGAGCTCCTTGGCTGCGGGACAATGAAAATGATGGAGGGTTGGTTCTTGTGTGTCGTCGACATCGATCACAGCTTCGAGGCACGGACGGAGGCCGGTGACGATGAGAAGGCGACCACCGCAATGAGTAGCGACTACGTCGATGTCGAAGTTGAGGTACGTGATGGCTATGGGTGGTTCGCGGAGGTTGATGAGCCCGAGATGAATAACATGTTTGGGGATTTAATGATGGCTTCTGTTTGAGTTGACCAAAGGTGATGGTGGTGGTGACTATGGTGAGGGGATTGGACTGTTGGCTTGTGTTATCGTTTATGGTCTAGATGAAGGATGGTGAAGAGAAGGAGAAGGCTGGAATAATCATTTCAGGGTGCCAACGTTGTAGCGTGAGGGTGGCTAGGCTATGAATGGTGGCTGGGGGGTGAAAGCGATAGCTAGCTCGAGGTTGATGGTGGAGGTGCAGGTCTGATGGAGTGGAGGTGTGCTGCTCTTTCTATGTGTTCCTCCAATGATGAAGATGTGCCACCTCCTATTTATAACATTTGTGTGTAGAACAATTTAAAATAAAAAAACTAATCAGGATTTGATAATTGAAATTCAAAAATAAAAAAAATTGATTGAAATTTAAAAAGATTTGATTGAGATTCTAACTCACATCGATTGAAAAATACTCTAATTGAACTAAAAAAGATTTGGTTGATGCTAATTAAAAAAAATCAATTTTAAAGGAAAAGATTTTTTTTTGTAATTTTTTCATTTTTCTTTATTTTTATTGTATAAAAAAATACCCAAAAAAATTATGATGTTTACAAATATAAAATATAATATCTTGTGTAGTCATACATCAAATATTGTATAGTATTAAAAGTTTATTAAACTTTATAACATCATAACTTATCTTATTAAATATTTACTATCGGTCCTTATCTTATTAGGCATGCCAAACGGAAACATGTATATGCATCAAATCCAATCATCAATGGAATGGTTTGCTGCAATGATTTGTGGAATGCGAATCCTCCACATAAAAGACAAGCTTTATGAGTTATGCCAAACTTCTCCCCTTAAATTAGATCTTGTTATACAATGTTCTTATAGTGGCAAGTCTATTGGTTTACATTTGTAGCTGCTCAAAGTTCAAAAATTTACTATTAGAGGTGGATACTTAGTGCACAAATGTTCATGTAGCAATAAGTTATAAGTTTGTGTGATTAGAAACTGAGTTACATGCATTGTTTGACTCACACAGACCTCTCAAATGCGTTTACAGTGTTGTGCTGTTGAAGCTGGCGGGGGCGCGGAATACTGTGGTACCACAAGGTATTTGATTTTGCAATAATTTGTTGTTCAATAAAGTGTAATTTATTCGTAGCGGAGGTGAAAAAGAATCAGTGAGTGGGCCTTACCCTTTGCTGTCAAAATTAAGGATTGGAATTACAAAAACTGGAATGCAAAGTTAATTATGTAATCTTTGTCTACAAATATATACGTGAAGTAAAGTGTCACTTTGGACTCTAAAATTATAAGTGTGTTTCATTTTAAACCCTGAAATTTTAAAATTAACTCTTTTAGTCTTTAAAATTACATTCCATAGGTCACATTAATCCCCAACCAAATAACCATTAGTCAACCGTTACATTTTGTTCTAAAATATGTCAAACAAGTTCTTGAAATTTTAAATGTGTCAAAATAATCCCTAAAATTTTCTAAAATGTGTCAAAAAAGGTCCTAAATTCTAAATTTATCCTCTTTTAGCTCATAAAATCTAAATTCTTAATAATTTTTAAACATGCTTATTTTTCTCCCATTTTCACACCATGTTTAAATAATCCAAATTTTTAAATATCATAAACATAATTAAGAGTTTGATTAGTCCAAATTTGAGACCTTCCATATTTAGCTAACATAATTAATTTATTAGCAATTACATTATGCTTCTTGGAATAAAATGGGTATTAAAATATTAAAAATAGGATTCAAGGAAACTATTATATTATCAAGCGTGAATGAAGTTTATTAATGGCTTCATTGGAATATTTTAGTTGCAATTTGGGAAGGAATTTAGTATCAAAAGAGTTTAGCGTGACAATAGAAAAAGGTTCTACCTTCATGTCAAATGTAATTGCAAATCATCTCAAATATGAGAGCTTTAATCAAGCTCAAGTAAAGGATTGTGTTTCTTATTCCACCTCAATGATATATAGTTGGTCCTAGGAAATGGCTGCTTCTTGAGATGTTGATACGAATAGAGCAAACACAATCACACCAATTTAGAATATAGCATTTATGATTACCTTTCCCCAACATATTCTCATCTCTAAGAGGGCAGTGGCTGTTGCCACTCTTTTTTGACTATTTTCACTCTCTATTTATTGAGCTTTTATTCAATTATTCTAAAATGTTACTCTAGTATAATCTAATTTTATTTCTATTTTTATTTGTACTTAATCCAATTAATATTTTGGTTTCAAATTTTCACATTTTTAATATTTTTATTTTATGAAAATTAAATGTTTTTGTTTTTGGTCAATTTCCCAATGAAACATATTGCATTTATATTTTCACATAATTAATAAAGAAATTTAACAAAATTATTTTGTTAATTTTAATTATAGTTTTCAAATTGATTCTTTTTTGGAAAAAAAAGGATAACACACTTATCAAAGAATCCCAAATAAAGGAGGTGAGAAAAAAGCTTGGACGTTACATATAATCAAGTAAAGTAAATAAGTAAAAAAAAAAAGCATCTTATAAAGTTATGAAAAAATAATAGCTAATTCTCCAACTATTTATCACATGTACTCATATCATATTATATTTATCACCATCTTATTAATTTAGCAATGTATTGAATTAATACTTGTACACTTAATCCAAATAACACGTCATAGCCTCAAAATTAGGAACTATCGCTGTTCAAACTTTAGCCAAGTAAATCCATTGAGAGTTAAAATGAGAAACCATGAAATACTCCTCTCATATGTGTTTTATTTCTTATATTATGTGAAAATATAATTTATTTAATTGAGAAATCAACCAAACATAAAATACCGTACTATAAAAGCAAAAAAAATTATTAAATATATTAATTGTTTTAAGTACTAATACAATTAGGAATAAGATTAGATTATGTTAGGAGACCATTTTGGAATAATTGAATAAAAGTTTAATAAATAGAAAGTGACAATAGCCAAAATAGAGTGGCAATAGTCACTCCCTTTATGAGAGATTAAATTGCTTATCACTCGTCCAACAACAATAATGTGTTGATGATACATTTCTTCTTATTGTCATTCTATGCTAAAGAGATCTTTGTTTAAGTAGAGTGCAAAAAGAATAGAGAAATAAGTGGATTTAACAAATATTAAGAATTTAAATTTTATAAAATAGAATAGGAGAAATTTGGGACTCAGAACTTTTTTGAAATATTTTAGAAAATTTCAGAGACTATTTTGACACATTTTAGAAAAATTTCAGGGACTATTTTGACACATTTAAAATTTTATAGACTAATCTGAACCTATTTTGATCCGATACCACGTCAGCATGTCACGTGTCACTTAGCGTGCCACGTTGGCAAAATGTAACAGTTGACTGATGGTTATTTGGCTAGAGACTAACGTGACATACGGAATGCAATTTCATGGGCTAAAGAGTTAATTTTGAAATTTCAGGGATTAAAGTCAAGTATGCTTACAATTTCAGGGATAAAAGTGACACTTTACTCTATATAAATGTATATCTAAATATTCTCTCTCCCCCATCCCATATATATGTATAAGAATAGTAGTTATAACAACAATAACAACAACTGTTAGTTGTTCTAAACAATGAAATTACCTGTCTTTAATAATACCATATAGTAGTTAGTACATTAAAAATTGTTACATATGGGGGCATGTGGTTCGTGGATTGATTTTACATTGTTCCCAGGAATGAACTCTTCTTATGTTCAGTTTGCGAGTTAAATTCCTAGAATTCTTGCATAATATACCCAGGAATAAACTATTCCTGTGTTTGGTTGACATAAATATTCCTGAGAATATTGTATATTTGTTCCGAAATACTCCTATAAATTTAAACTAAAAATTCAATTTTTAATCACATTAAACTCATAATTAAGTGTAATTCCCAACATACCCCTATCAATTTAAATTAAACAATTAATTCTTAATCACATTAAACTCATAATTAAGAATAATTTCCAAAATACCTCTATCAATTTAAACTAAACAATTAATTTCTAATCACATTACACTCAATAAGTCTATATATATGACATGTAGCACAAATCAACTGATGCAAATATCACAACATAAGTTCAAACTTAACAATAATCCATAAATACAATACATCAAATCTAAGTACCAATTCAAATCCAACATAAGAGCTAACAATTCATACATATTGGCACTTGATTGTCCTAAAATAAGAAAATTAAAATCTAACAATAATTGTTAAGGACTGTCTTCACGAATGCCAATATAACTTCCAGTATAAGTGAGAAGAACACATTAGTTAATAAGTTATTGTTCCTTGAAATAATAATGGTAGCCTTCATTCTTTCATCAATAGACAAGCCATCAACATCTTTAACATAGCTGTGCTATTGGCTTCATTCTTTTATCAACTCCTTTCTCCTCAACCTTAAAGCAATTAACCAAATCCGATATATGGGTAGAATACTATTCAAATACAGATTTTATATCTTTGATTGAGTCAGCTATCACCTCAGTCGTTTCAGAGCTTAAGCTTTTGTTCAAAATCGTATTTATTTTGCAAACTATAAGTACTTACTACTATATTAACATGCCATTAATATAAACTGCAAGCACAAAACTAACAAGTTAATGCAAAATTTGTTCAAGTGAAAGGGAATTCCTTGATGAAGCTATTCTTAGCAAAATGTAGAAGAGAGTGCAGTAGATAACCTCAACTGAAGCAAAAATCTAAGTGAAAAATCTAAGCTAATTATTAGAACCAGTTTGCAATGATGGTATAAACAAATTCAATTCAAATACTTAGAAGTCCAATATCCAATAGAACCAATATAACTACTTTTGGATATTTACGTAAGCATACTAGTGCTCTTTCTTGGCAATTCATTTTTCACGGGATATCACAGCCAAACGAGAAGACTCTTTCAATCAAGTAATGACATCAGCATTCAAAAACAATTCCAAATCACATATATTCATTTCAAATACACCAATGATAAAGTTTCAAGGAAACAGATAGAGTTTCAAGTTTGAAACTCCAAAGCTAGCACATATACCCAGTTTGGTCAAAGTTAAAGACAACTTTATAGAATACTAAATTTTACCTTCTTCAAATCCTTGACAATGCTCTTGCTCGCCAAATTAACCCAACAATGCCTTCAACCTGAGCACAATGTACAAGTGCCAACATAACTTGATGCTCATACTTCAGAAAGGTTGAAGGAAAAAAAAAAGAAGAGATATTATCTAGCCTTTTTCTTTCATTTTTTTTAAACAAAGTTCCTTGAAGCTAAAAAAAAAAAAATAATCAATGCTAAAAGCACAGTACCTTGGAGACTCTGCTTCTTGTTCTGCAACCAAAAAAAAAAAAAAAATTGAAGGTCAAAATACAGTTTCTTGGAGACTCACGTTTGCTATGGCTTTACAATCTATTGCCATGGACGTGGAATTAAAGCTCTTGATAATGGAAAAGGAATGCACAAGATCTACGTCATTGGTAAACCACTTAAATGAGAATCTATCACCATTAAGGCTTTCTCGAAGCTTCTGTCAAAGTCAAACTTGAGCGCTTTTGTGGCGGAGAAGGTGCTGAAGCTTCAGCGGAGGAGCAAAGTTGAACAAGGTTTTGGTTCTTGATAAATCACATGAATTGAAAATGGAAAACATAGATGAATGGTAGAAGCTGAAGACGGAGGAGGAGAAAAGGTGAAGTAAGGAACTTGGTACGTGGTGCACGACGGCTACTACCAGAGCTGTCACCGACGGAGATGGTGGAGATGGTGCTATGAAGAGTAGTTGGCTCTGCTAGGGTTGATGTGAAATGGACTGGGAGATCGAATGAGGGGCAGATTGTGGATTGGGTGGGTTTAGAGTAAGGTATTTTTGTTTTTTCAAAATTTAATACTGATTCCCTTTCCTTGGGAATCCAACATTCTCATGGTGTAGGGTGGGAATAAAAAATGGATTGTTTTCATTCTCGGGAATGAAACATTCTAGGAAATGAAACATTCCAGGGAATAATTTTTTTATCTGTGAACCAAACACATGAACCTTCTATTCCAAACTCTAGATTCCCAGGAATGCAGAAGCATTTTGCTAACCAAACGCTACCATAACTTTAGGGTCATGCGTAGAACAATGGTCAAGCTTAATAAAATAGGATTCAAAAGAAATGGGGCAACTTAAAATGCACTTTGCTAAAATGATTAGTGTGCCAAGTTGGCGTTTTAGAGTAATATACACTACTAGAAAAACACGAGATACCAATAGAAAATGTCAACGGTCTTGCACCCATTGGTAGTTGCCCACTCCACCTATAACACATTTTGGGAAATAATTATGGTTGTTGTTGGTGTGCACGACAAACTCGTCAGTAACACCATTGGTAAAAGCTGGCGCCAATACGCACCACATGGCGTGCATAATATCCAATGGGTGTACCAACAAGTATATGTTTTATTTTTTATATTTTATCAAATAAGCCGACAGGTGAATCGATGGGTATATTTAAAATTTTGATTTTTTATATTCTAGTAAATATGCCGACAGGTAATTATTATAATTATAATTATATTTATTAATTATCTTATTGATGGGTATTTGTTTTTAAAATTATTAATTATTATCTATTATTGATGGGTTTCTTTACGGGCTTTTGAAAGGTCACAAGTTACCATGCAAATTTCGAACTTTCCATCGGTATACTTGTCGCACTACAAAAAAAAATGTGAATTATGGAAGTTATATTACGGCGGCTCTTCAAAACCGCCACAATATATGATAAATTACAGCGGTTTTATTGACTGCCATAATTTCAATGAATAAAAGGGCGGTTATATTGTGGCGGTTCTTTAAAACCGCCATAATTTTAATATAAGAAATAGCTACCTTGGATAAATTATGGTGGTTTAGAACCATTGTTATTTACCATTGCTATTTTATTATTACTTTTCTATATTTTAATAAAATAGGGGGAAAAAAGAGCATTCTCCCTCTTTAAACTTTTAGCCAATTACAAATAGATACTTTAACTTGTAAATTTTCTAATTAGATGCTTAAAGTACACTAATCCTCAAAATTATTCATTTTATTTAATTTTAGATTTAGCTAGATAGATGACGTATCAAAATACCTATTGATATATGCCACAATTTCTTCTTTTTTTTAATTTTTAATTTATATTATTTTATATTTATGAAAATATATATCAATAAAAAAATTAAAAACATTAACTAAAATTTTTCTATGCACTGCTCATTAAATGAGAATGGAAAGCTCAAATTAAATGTCAACTTTTTTAAGAGGATTTGTCATCTATTGATTTTTTTAATATTATAATAAAACAATGAACTATGGTAAACAGAGTACATTTTGTGCCCTTGTTTTTTTTTATTTCTATTGAATTTGGAACTTGTTTTATCACCACAATTGTAGTTGTATTTCCTTGAAAATGGAAACAAAAGTAGAACACTAGATAAAACTTGAGCAAATTTTTCATCCAGTATATATATATATATATATATTCATTTTGGAACTTTTAGATTCTAACTCAAATTTTAGTGTGCTTAGCTATACATGAACTTTCAAAATTTAAAAATCGACTAGTTTTAAAAACTGTGTTGGTCAAAGAATTTGATGAAAAATTTAAATAAAATAGAAAGGAAAAAAGGTAAAAAAAAAGAAAATATCTTTTTTAAAAAAATTATCAGCCCAGAAATTGAGAATTTATTTAGAATCAAACCTAAGATAAGAATGAGATCCCAAAAACTCACATGTAATTAAATATAAAGAGCAAGGAAACATCATTGGAGTAAAACACAAAAATAAAAACAAAAAGAATGCTGAATGAATAACAACAGTGAAAACCTTGTTGGCGCCACTCCACTTACTCTTTCATTCCTCGTGCCACTCCATTCCCTCTTTCATTCCTCTATTTCATTTTCACACTGACAAAGCCATAATGCCACACAAATAGAGCACGCCAACAACTCACAGCTCCCTCCCTCTCACAACTCACTCCCTTTCCTCTCCCCTCCAGCCTTTCAAACGACCGATCGTCAAGCGCCCCCACTCCTCCGTCGCCCCAATCATAGCCCTTGAGCACGCCACCCTCGTTGGCGACAACAACGCCACCCTCTTCAGTGACAACAACGCCACCCTGTGTTCCTCTGGAACCTCTGTGAGGGTTATTATGTTTAGATTTTGCTTCGGGTTCCAAAGAGGTCGTGCTAGCTGTGACTTCATCATCCTTTATGATGCCTGGCTCGCACCATCCTCCCAAGCCTCAACGTCACCATTGTTCTCGGCGCCCTCATCTCTCTCCATATCCGGCGCCATCTGTGAGGGTTATTAAATTTGGATTTTGCTTCGGGTTCCAAAGAGGTTGTTTCGCTTCGATTTTGGAAAATTGTAATTTTATTGTGTGAATTTGGATTAGCTTATATTTTTGGTATAATAGCTATGAAGCTGTAGCTTCATGAGCTGAATTGATTCTATCGGTTGGTGAAGCCTTTATCTATATAAGTTGATTAAATTCTATCCCCGGAATGCCTTGTGTCAGAAGGAACATCTCTGTTTTTCAATTTTTCTGTCTACCTCTCTGTGTAGTATAGAAGAAGATTCCACGTAAAATATATATTAGGCTTATGCAAGAGATTATTGGGAATAGGCGTGAGTGGTAGTTACAATTCTTCTTTTACCTAAGCATGTATTGAAAATTCACGTATCCATTTGGAAAGCTACTTCAGAAAATCTTTCGAGTAAGTAGGAAATGTCTAACATGGGGAAGGTTAGGATACTCCTTGTATTGTGTTTGGATTAGCGTTCAAACTTCCAGAATCATGTTCAATGTTGGTTAAACACGATTTTGAAGTGAAAAATTATGTTTGGTTTTCAATTGTCAAAATTGATTATGTCTACAAACCTCCGTTCAAGCCAAAGCAAGTACGAGTTGCTTTTGTACTTGCTTTTGCATGCAATTTATTACATTCACTTATTTTATAAAATTATTTTTCCACATTTATCCTCCAAGTAGTCATGGTTTGCAGCTATATTTTTTTACCATGGAGCGGCACTAGTTAGTTCAGCACGATCAGTGTGGTAGCTAGTCTGTGTGGTTTCTGACTTGTTATATATAGTGTATGCATATAACCATGCAATTGCAATAGTAGACAACACTGCAAATAGGTCATGTATAGGCTTCTTTGCAACAATGAAACAATGAAGATACTGCAAAAGCATAGCAAACCATTAAACACTTGTACCAAAGTTGAAAGAAAAAGTTAAATGGATTTAAAACTTCTCCATATCCAATTTACATATTCTAACTTCTCAAAACTTTCTTATCATCAAACAACAACTCTGTTAAGTGCTAATTTACTTTATTCATGGCGTAGTTCATACTTCCCTGAGATATACAAATCTAGATTGCTGTATTGGTAAAGAGACATAGACAATGTCCCATACAACTTATGTATAAAAAACATTTTTCATTGTAAATGTTAGTGTATGCTAAATCAGTTATGATGTGGTTAGTGCCTCCAAAATTGAATATATGATCATTTTTTGGATGCTTTCTTGCTTGTGTATATAATGCTTTTTTCTGTGATGAAAGAAATGCTTTAAAATTTATGTCTATGGATTTAGTTGCCTGCCTGCCTGCCTCATGTCCCTCCCCATTACATATATACCAATTCTAACTTAAACACACACATTATGCACTTTATTCCCTTTCTTTGCCAGCTTATCATTCTATGGATATGGACCGTAAACTCAATGGAAAATTCACTGTAAATAGCCCTTAACAAGCCAATGGATTCGGTGTGTGTGTGAGTAATCGAACATCAATTAAGACTTGGCGATTTTATTGACTAGAACTTTTTGTCTTAAATTGCATGTGAAAACTTTATTTGGCTAATATCATTCTGTATTGATGTATAGCTGCTTGAACCAAAAACAGCCCCCACCAAGAGGTCGTGTTGCACAAAGAAAATAGATTACAAACTGACTTATTCACCAACAAATTGCTAATGCATATACGTGTGAAGACAAATTGTCATTGAATATACATTTTGAAGCATAATATGCTATATATATAGAATTATATCTGTTTTTGTTGTCACTTTTGTGTAAGCTGAGGTTAGAGCAGTTAGGAAAGAAGAGATTTATGAGCCCACCAAGGGCAATAATGCCATAGATTAGGTAAATTCCACAATCTCAATATATTATCACAATATCTATGATCTATGGAATATTATATAGCTATGCTTGTAAACGATACTAACTATAAATTGACTATATATATTAGTATGCACATCCATATAAAGAAGCATTTCATTAGTCTTTGCAAAGCACCAACAGATGTTTGCCTATGAGTAGTTGTGACTATTAAGTTTAGCTTGCTTATATATAGTACACAACTGTTTGATATTAATAAGAGCATTAGCTTTATTTTTATATAATATACCAATGGGCAAAGCTTTCTTAACTTCCTAGTGTCCCTCCATGGACCATGTTTCTGCAAACACTTTCTCATTCCTTCATGATTTTGTCTTGTTTTTTATAGTATAGGTTGCTAGTAAGGAATTGACTTTGCTTGGGTTATAGATCTAACCTTGGCTATATTCCATCTTGTGGACATGATATAAAAACATAAAAGTCATTTATTATTTTAGTTCATTGCATTTCCTAGTTTAGAGTTCAGTTCAGACATAGGCCTTATATGATTAGAGGCATCAATTTTAATTTCCTTGAAATGATCAGTTTTATATTAAATCTGACTAAAATGAAGCAAGATTTGGACACCTTTTCATCTTGCAAGAAGAGAGAAATTCCTCTGAAGGCAGAAGCTGTTACATTTTAGGAAAAAAAAATTCAATATAAAATGTAGAATGCAAATACATAGAATTTTATTTTCGTTTAGGACACTTGTGTAGGAGAAGAGGGATGTGCCCGTCACGTCGGTTTTCAACCCCTATATAGGTCAATCATTCTTGGGACAATGTTGTCTCAAGCCTTTCATAGTAGATAGTTTCCTCCTTCAAAATTTGTTAAATTGAGAGATGAAATTTATTGTTTCCATGCCATATGTTTGTAAATGGAAGCAAGTGAATTTTTTTCTATAGTAGGTTGAACCCCATTACTAAAGCTATGGAGGCATTTTTGTAGGGGCTCACTAAATATCATTTATTAAATTAGCTTTATATTAATTTATATTCTTTTTTTCAGGCACCTAATAGAGGAAGTGGGCCTGGGTCACCCAATGATATAAGAAGATCATTAGATGAAAGCAATAATAATCCAACAACTAATCACCCGAGTCCATATGCATGATCTTTTAATTAATTAATGGTATGTTGGAATTAGTTTCTTTTGGTGTACTACCTGGAATTACTTTCTTTTGGTGTACTAGGAATTACTTTCCTTTTAGACTTATAAATACTTAGTCTCAAGTGTAGTACTCATTTTATACTCAAGTAATGTATATTTATATTGGATGTCATATTATCATGCTTATATCATATGTATTTTTGTTTTTATGTGACATTTACGACTACAAAAATAATAGCTAACAGGGTTTTATATTATATTGAAAATTTGATATAAATTTGAAAAAAATAAGATCACTATTAATAGAAAACTGGTGATTACACCTGCTAGAATTCACTTTCATAATAATGGCAGTTGAAAACCGCCGCAATTTACCCAAAATCAAAGCAAGAGCCAAAATTCTCAAGAATAAAATGGTGGTTGTAACAGCCATAATTCACATGCAAAAAGTGGCGGTGCGAAACCGCCACAATTTACCAAGAACAAGGGCCATGTAGTAAAGAACAAAAAGGTGGCATAATTCACATGAAAAAGGTGGCGGTTTCGAATTGCCACAATTTACCAAGAACATGGGTTATATTGTCAAGAATAAAACGGCAATTTTAACCGCCGTAATTAACATGAAAATAGTGGTAGTTCAAAACCGTTGCAATTTACCAAGTAATAATGGCCAATCTTGTTAAACAATAGCAGGGAAAAAATGATGGTTCTACAGGTTGATTGCAACGTCTTTTTTTTAACCGCCATAATTTACCCAATGACATTGGTAAATACGGCGGTTCAAGGAACCGTCCTTCTTGAAAAAAATGGCAGCTAAAACCGCCCTAACTTCCTAAAAAAATTGCCGTAATTAATAGTTTTTTTTTTTGCAGTGTTGGTAATTATTGGTTATTGAAACACACCGTTTCACTAAATATGTTCCCATTGGTATACCCGCCGGTAAGCCATGGATTTATCACCACTGTGACCTTCTTCCTCCTTGTTCTCTGAACACACACACTCTCTCTCTAAGCTCACCGCCTCGCCACCGGAGCTCCTTTTGATAAACGGAGGCCACCATTACGATTTAGGGAGTTTGGTGAGCATTTTAATCAGTTTAGTTTTTTGATTTGGTTTCCTTTTTCTGTTTGTTTATGGGTGCCCATAGTGTTGTGTTTTGTTGCATTAGGGAGTAATTATTGTTGTTAATTTGTTAAAGTAGGAGTTTTATTTGAAGGTGACAGCGATTATCGATTTGATATCAATTTGTCATTTTTATTCTTTATGTTATTTTATGTTTTCTATGTATATAAATGTGTTGATTTAAATTAATCTTATTGGATTTGCAGGATTGGAGTTAGTTGGACGCCGAGAGTTTTCCTACATTTTGCATTTTTTTAACTGCTATAGAGGTTAGTAACTAAATCCTTGTTATATATATCGTTTAATGGTTTAATATATATATGTAGGATGTATAGAGACTTATGTTTTCTAGGATAGAGTTATAGGAAATGGGGATTGCATGACTGGAGGGGAGGTGTAGAGGTCCTTCCCCAACTTGTTTGACTTGTTTGCTATGTGATTCTTTGTATTTGCGAAGATTGCAGAATGCATGTTGTGGAGTTATAAGGGGAATAAGTAGTAGAACGATTTTAGGATTATGTGAATTATATATAATTATTAACATGTAACTATTTCACTATATCTATTATGTTGTTGTTTTTTATAATAATATCTATAATTGTTGAATTAATTGAAATATCTGACAATAGAAGCTCCTAATTTAAGGGGAGATACTGTTGAAATTTTGTTGTAGGAATAATAGATTAAAAAGAGTAACCATATTTAAAAAAACTTAAAAGCTAGTTGAATTTGTTTAAAAATAATAATTTAAGTAAAACTTAAACCCAATTGAATGTGTTTTAAAGACAAAGTAAAATAAATATTTGATGATGGAAAACTCCTAATTTAAGGGGAGATGCTGTCAAAATTTTGTTAAATTTTTTTCCTAGGAATAGTAGATTAAAAAAAGTAACTATATTTTAAAAAAATAAAAGCCAATTGAGTTTGTTTAAAAATAATAATTTAAATAAAACTTAAAGACCAATTGATTGTGTTTTAAAGGCCAATAAAAAGAAATATCTGACGATGAAAGTTCCTAAATTGATGGGAGACGCTGTCGAAATTTTGTGAAAATTTTTGTTGGAAATAATTGATTGAATAAAAGTAGCTATATCAAGAAAAACTTAAAAGCCAATCGAATTTGATTAAAAAAAATAATTTATTTTAAAATTAGAAAAGAAATATTCAAATAATATTTTTATTTTCACATGGTTTTTTAATATAAAATAGAATGAAAAACAATATAATATTTTTGTAATTAAAATTGAAAGCAGAAAATGGCTCATTTGCAAGCAATGCAAAAGTGGAAGGAATCGGGTTTATTGGAAAGAGGACCCCATAGGTTCTTGCTTCATTCTGTTATTATATTCTTAATCTTTCTTGTTAACAAATTCAGAGGTTATATAAAAAAGATAATTAAAAAATTAAATGAAAATAAAAATATTTTCTTAAACCAAATAAAGATTAAATTTCAACCCTAGTTAAACCCTATAGTTGAACCAAATATATTTCTACTTCTACTACTACTACTACTACTACTACACACACACACACACACACACACACACACATGTATGTCAGTGTCTGTGGATTTGGTTAGGTGGGTTTGAAAAAGTTTTTGGATTTGATCCTTTTATTAAATTAGTGGATAGGTTGGATTTCATTGAACAAATTTTTTCTTTCATCCGACCCAACCCAATTCATTCATAAGTGGATTTAGTTGAACTAAACATATAGGTCCAATATACTATAAAAACAATTATTATCAAGATATAATCGGATACTTATATATCTTCTAACAAATACAATAAGTACAATTAGTCTCGACTAAACTTAAAAGAGCATAAATTATATAAGTCCAATGAAATATTGGATGAACAAAACATGGTGTTTTTTTTACCTAAAAAAAAAAAAGGATGCTAGTTACTTATTTCTCATTGTCTCATTTGAATCTTATATATATATATATATAAGACATGCTGAAATAGATTATGAAAAACATGTCCATTTTTTCTCTTTAATATTGGGTTAGTTGGGTAAAACTTAAATAAAAGACCAATTGATTGTGTTTTGTGGAAATTTTTGTTGAGAATAATTGATTAAATAAAAGTAACTATATTAAGAAAAACTTAATATAGAAACAAGCCCATGACACATACTAATCATAGAAACTTTCGCTGCATTAACCTTTATTTTGATAATGATAGTCATAGCAAAACTAATCTCATTTCATGGTTCCAAACAAATATCATACTTCTAAAAAAGCATTAAAGTAGAAGGACAACATGAATACAATAGCAACAATAAGAAAATAAAACTAAAATAAAAAAACAATCATATATAAAGAAAACAAAACCAGCAGCCTATCAAATACATTTCATACCAAGCCTTAATAGAATTCATGTTACGTAGAATTCAGGTTTCTTTTTTAATTGTTTCAATATAGCTGGTAGAGGTAAAGGCTGATCTCGGAAGGTTGGTTTACCCACCATAACCTTAGCAATCACCTCTCTTACCAACTCCGCCATCGTCCCTTCCACCACCTCTTCGTCCACTACCTCCACCTCAGTCCCCACCATTAGCACCCTAGGCTTCAAGATGATGCCCATTCCTGGGTATGTCGGGACCCTACCTCCACCATATTCACACCCACAACCCACTCGCATCAGCGACCCTACCCCTAGCCATACCACTGCCCCAACTCCCAAACTTGTATCTGATTAGACTCCTTTTTCCTTCACTAGGTCACAGGCACATGATACGAATGGGAGGCCCCTAGGCCCAGGTGGCAGGCCACATGGGCTTGATAGTAGACTGCTCCGGCAGATTAGGTCGGACGGTAGAGATAGGTAAGCTGAAACATATTTTTTATTACATTCTAATTTTACATTGCTTATAATATTCAAAATATTTTGATTGTTTTTTGATTTATTTTATCTATGTAATAGTTTTCATCAGTTTTGCGGCAACTCACCATAGGATCACGAAGGTTATACAGAGTCGGTATAACCATTCATGGCCCGCATGGACTGACATCCCTGTTGATGTTAAGGAGTCGTGGTGGGAGTGGAATGTAATTCTATTATTTATTTGTTTTTTTTAATATATGGTTATATCTCGTAATTATATGCTTATATATAATAACTTATATGCTGTGAATTTGTATATGCAGAGATCCATCTACATTCAACCCGAGCATAGCTCGCAGTGAATAGGGCTTAGAGGATTAGGTTCTCCAAGCGACTGCGGGATATGTTTCATGATGTCTGTAAGGGACACATGAACAGCTCATGGCTGAATAGTGCCACCCTGAGCGAGCTCCAACACCACTGGGCCAGCAACCTGGCCTTCAAGGATAGGTCAGATAAGGGAAAGACAAACTGAGCTTTACAGAAAGGTTAGTCGCTGTACATAGGTGGGTTGAGCACCCAGGAGGGGACTCGGAAGCGTTTGGTAATTCTTTAACCATTCTCCATTTTATCATAACATTTACTATGTTTGAATTATGACAAATACTATATTTTTATAACTTTATTGTGCTTATTTGTGCAGGTGAGGGAGTTGAGCCACCTTTGACATAGGGCGAGCTATTTTCGAGAAATTTACACCTGAAAGGGTGAGCAGAGGGGGGAGTCTAAAGAGGTCTGGGTAGACCCTCGCTCTAAGGCGACCTATGTAAGTTTGAATTTACAAATTTTTTACTTAATTTTTATTATTATTTTCGTTTATGTCATAATTATTACTTACAATGTGTTTTGCTTTTTTTCCTTTGTAGCGTGAGTTTATAGACTTCTAGGAGCAGGCACAGACCCAATACCAGACTCAGGTGGCTGAGGCTGGGCCCGATGCTGACATTCCTCCTCCTCCAAACGAGAAGGATGTCTGGGCCTACGTGGTTAAGGGCCGCATATATGGGATGGGGTACTACCCTAAGAGTATATACCCATCCTCTGCCACTAGTCAACTAGTGGGAATGATGCCCTAAGGGAGCATGTGTATGCCCTCAACTAGTATCTGCAGCAGCAAGCACAGTTGATCTAGTAGCAGGAGGCACAACTCTTTTAGCAGCTTTAGGAGCAGCAGGTAAGCCGAGCAGCTGTGGAGCAGGAGTTGAGAGAGATCCGAGAGCTTAAACTTTCCTTAGAGTGGCAGTAGCAGGAGAAAGCAAAGAAGGACAATGCTTAATTCCGGAAGATGTAGCAGAAGAGCACTGCAAACGTGATGACCTTCTTTCGGGACATGCAGGCTTCTGGATCCTCCAGTTTCGGCAAGACGCTCCCCCAGACCCCATTCCCCCATATCCCACTCCCCTCCATCTTTGAGGGCCATTCACAGTCAAACGGCTCAGATGACGATGATGGTCTAGATGATGATGATGATGACGCCGCCAACGATGCCAACGCCTAAGAGTTCAGCTAGTTTTTATCTAGCTTCATTTTTTTTCATTTTGGATATTTGTTACATTTATTGTAATTTGTATATAGTTTATTATCATAATTTGATATATTATATAATCATTTTAGTTTATTTATTTTTTATTTTCTTATTCAATATTAATTTAATTGATAATTAGGTTACGATATATCAATTAAATAAACAAATAAATAAACAAACAAACAAATAAATAATAAATTTTAAAAAATTAATTTTTACCGGCAGCTATAACCGTCTGTAATAATTAATATTTTTAAATAATTTTTTTGAAAAATAAATAAATTCATCAATAAAATAGTCGGTAAATGATTTAAAAAATTATTTTATTTTCTTAAACATCCGTTAGTACAATTAAATAAACCCATCGGTATAAATGTGTCTTTGACGACCTTGGTGACGCCTTTTATTTTGTTGTTCTAACGACTATATTCTTTAATACCCTTCAGTACACTCGTCGAAAATAACCGGCGGGTTTTTTGTTATTGTCGGTAATATTCATCGATGGCCTGGGAATCGATGCCCCTGTAAACATCGGTACACCCGTTGGTAAACGTGTCGATATCCTGTGCATTTCTTGTAGTGATGGCACTATAAACTTGCTTATCTTTTCCCTCAAGATGTAGCAACTAATTGTGATCATTCTTGCAGCTACTTCATAAGCCTATTTTTGGAGGAAAAATATGCTTTGTCACGTAGTGTGGTTGATGCAATAAGGGATCACTTTAGGAGATATCTCTATGAAACTAGAACAAGGCCTGTTATATGACACCAGTCACTTCTTGCCTTTGTGCAAAGGTCAGTGAGTCACCATTTTCCTTCACTATTTGAGATATATGTTTTTCTTGGCTTGGTTAATATCTTCTAATGCAATTATTCTTTGTTATTGGATGTCCCGCCTTATCTTTGTCTTAGTGTTCATCAATTTTCTTATTTTTTGTGCTTCTCTTCTTGTGCCTACAACCTGCTATATGTTATATATGCATCTTGTTATATAGTGCGTAACCTTATCTTTCCTATATGTCATGCTATCCTAATCTGTCCTTGTGGGGTCCAACCGTGGGCCCCGTCCATGTGTAATTGAAAGAAAAACGGGGAAGAAGAGAAAATTTTCAACGCATGCACAGTAATTTTTACTGTGCACGAATTGAAAATTTTGTGCAACAACTAGTACGCGTTTGGTGGCCGCAACACACAGATCGTATTCAGACTGTGCGTTGCTTCTATAAATAGAGGAGCGCTTCAGTTCAGAAATCACAACAACAAGCAAATGGGTTAGAGAGCTGCAGAGAGAAAAATATACATAGAGTGTATTATTTTTCTGAGAGTGAGAGGGAAAAATAGAGAGTGTGAGTAAATCCCTTAGAGTGTAGGGTGTGAGTATATACACCGGGAATATTTTTGGGTATCATCTCTATTGCTCCTTGATACTGCAAAGTTGTAGTGTTTGAATAGGAGGGTTCTCTCTGGGATACACTATATTTACCTCTTGGGTTGGAGAGTGTGGAAAGGATATTTTGTAATTATCCTGAATATAGTGGAATATTTTTCGGAGTTTGTCTCGTGGTTTTTCTCTGGTATTTGGAGGTTTCCACGTTAAATATTCAGTGTGCAAATTTCTTGGTGTGAATAGTGACCAACGGGCCCCACGTGAATAGTGACCAATGGACCCCACTATAGAAAAATTTACTATTCATCCTGATTCATATTTTCGCTGCGCTGCGCCGATTGGTAGATTTAATTCTATCAGATTTAGTTTTGGTACTCATTGCCACATATTGGCATCATTTAATTACACTGTGAATCAGTCTATGAGCCCAACAGTCCCAAGTAGCAATTATCATTAATTTTCTTGTAGGCTTTTGAATTTAGTGTTCTCATTTGATATTTCTTTCAGGTACAAAAATGAGCTGCGGAAGGAAGATAAGGATCACTTAAGAGTTCTACTGGAAAAGCATCACCATAAATTGGTGAGTTCATTGTCTCTGGTGGGTTGCTTTCCATGTGTTTCAAGTATCTGTTCACAATTGCTATGGATTTCTCCTATTGCAGATTACCCCCGAAATTAGTAGAGAGCTAAACAACAGCTGCAATCAAGATGAAAAAGAGGACGATCTTATGTCAATATATATCCTTTTCTTTGTTGCTTAACTTATTTACCCTACTTGTCTTTCCTAAGGTTGATGCACATGGCATGGTTATGGTATCTATAGTGTACCACAAATTGGGTCTTATTAAGGTAAAAAATCAGTGAAAGATGTAAACTTCTAAATATTGAGATTGCAGGGGAGAAAAAAAATGAATTTATACTGTATAAAGAATTAATAATGGGCAAAAGACGAGCATCAAAGGAACGAAAAAAAAAATAAAAAAGGAACGAAAAAAGACGAGCATAAAAAAACTTAGTAACATCCGCCCCTTCTTGTAGGTTGTAAAGCACAGATGTGTTAATACATCAATCATGTGCCCATGTTGGACATTGTATTAGACACTGCTGTGCACAGAAGCACATCACATACACAATGTCATTTACAATTTGAAAAATAAAAAACACAACCTTTGGATTAATTTTAAATTTTTAAGCTATTTTTAATATTGACCAGAAAAAGGAAGGAGTGAAGTTTATACACATGATACTATACACTAGATATGAATGTAATTTTAATACACTGACAATGTACAAAAGTTTATAGCCATCCAATTATGTAAGGTTAAATCAATAAATACGATTTACTTTCACTTCACTATTTGAAAATTAATGCAAAAGGAGATTTGATTAGATGACAGTGATGGTGTAAAATTGTTTTACACCATTGTTCTCAAAGAAAATTTGATGTTCTTAACAAAGCATGTGTCTAACTCAAACTTGTATGGAACCAGCCCAATTGTGATTTTGTCTATCCTTTTTTTTCACCTTACATTATATATTGTTTCCTTGACAACCCAATACCGGCTCCAATGTCTTTGATAAACAAGCCTATTGAAGAAGATAGATTTGACATTCCAGATATTCCGATGGAGGATGACTAATTTATTTTTGTGGTATGGTTCTGATCTAATCTTTAGATTATGCTATTTTAATAGTGCTTCATTTCAAAGTTCAATGCTTTTCGTGTCACCCATTCATTTTTTGTGGAGAATTCTTTAGTAACTTGTAAAGTTGCGGTGATTGACTGTTGGTTGATTTTTTGGACAAGTCTTGATTGGACATTAAGTAAATAAACTTTGCGCGTTTTATAATTTTCTCTGTTTACTAGTATTTCCTTTGTCTTTTCTTTCTGCGTTCTCTAGTCCCGATCATCAATTATCAAAACTGCTTTTCTTTCTTAATCACGCCATTAACTGCCCGGAGAAATTATATCCCTATTATCAAAACTACTTTTCTTCGTGTATACCACTAGTGTATTATCCTCAAACTGAGTTGAAAAATTCTCAGCCTGTTATTCGTCCAATCTAATCTAAAATAAGAACATGCTACTTAATTACGGTTTTTTTTCATAAAATACAGCCACTTGGTCAAATTAAGTAATTCAATACTTATTTTTCAAATAAAGTTTCAATTTAGGTCTTATATGAAAAAGAAATAATGTTAAAAAAGTTTTGCCAATATAGAAAAATAATGATAGGCTGGTGGTAGTCTTCTATGATCAAGTTATGATAATTACCTGAAGAAATATTTTATGAGTTTAATTTTGATGCACTAAAAAAGTTTTATAGTGTCATTCAATCAAATCTCTCATTTTATATGATATTTTAAGTAATAAGAATTAAAAGTAACTACATTTGCTGAATGGGTTATTATATAGTTATAGGAATGTATAAATGTTTTTGAAACTATCAACATTATTTCAATTAAATCTGTCATTTATTATCAAGTTATCATAACTAAAAAAAAAACTCAATATAAATTTTTGAAAAAGGTTATGACAATTTATTTTATTTATCACTAGTGGCTTAATTGGCACTAAAATGTCAACCAAGCCACATTTTTTATCTTTTAAATATTAATAAAACTAAATATTTGTATAATAATAAATTGACAAATTTTATTAAATATATTTTTTGTTTGTAAATGGCTTAAGGTGAGATAACTATTTTTTCCCCAAAAAAGAAATGAATGAGAAAGATTTGAATTTATAGGCTTTAAAATAAAATTAAATAGAATTAGGAGATATTAAAAGTAGTTGCAAAATACTTAAGAAAGCAATTATTGACCAAATCCAATGGTGCGGTGCAATAGAATGGTCGACTATCAATATTCAATAGAATAACACACAATTTCAAAGTCATCGTTCCCCGCGGAAAAGTGTAACATGGGGCAAAACCATGCTATAAAAAAGAAATACCTGTTTTCGCATAAGATGGGGCAAAACCATAGAGAAAACAACATGGACACATGTACCTTCCTTCGTTCCAATTCCCTGCTGCTAATTCTAATTCTCCCCTTCCTCTCATCTCCACCTACCATTGCTATATCGGACTGCCAACATCCAAATCGTGATCTTCCCTCTCTGTCCGCTAACGCCTCGTCTTCATGGAGTTCGTCATCTGGTGTTTTTGCTTTTGGATTTCAGTACGCTCCATTCGATGATCAAGGCTCTGTACCCCAGCAGCCCCTGCTTGCCATTCGGTTCACCAAATCATCCAAGCAAACCATAGTTTGGTATGCAAAACCAGACCGTCGAATTCCTGTACGGTCCACAGCCAGTCTTACAGGCGATGGGATTGTTATATATGACCCCGAACGCAACAGAATGTGGCAGCGTCCAACTCCAAACCAAGACAATCTCATATCCTGTGCTTCTATGCAAGATGACGGAAATTTTGTGCTTAAGCATAAGAATGGTAGTATCATTTGGGAGAGTTTTGGGGAGCCGACTGACACGCTTCTCCCTGGTCAGAACTTCTCCAAGTCGAGGCCAGTGACTCTCCAAGCCCGTCAATCGGACACAAGTTTCTCCAATGGGAATTTCAATCTCAGCTGGCAGGATGATGGCAATTTGGTTCTTTACTATTCATCAAAATCTGGAAGCCAACAACCTGCAGCATACTGGGCAAGCGGAACTTATGGTCGCGGGTCACGGATGGTCTTCGACGAGTTTGGAAGCATTTACATTACAAATGAGACCGCAGTGATTTACAACGTCACAAGCGGTATCCCTGGTTCTAAGGAGTACTACTACATGGCTAGAATTGACGCCGATGCAGTCTTCAGGCTATACAATCACCGGAACACAGTTAATAGTGTTGTTGGTGACGGCTGCTCTTCAGAGTGGAATGATTTGCAAAGAATTCCTGATGATATCTGTGTTGCAATCTTAGCGGAAGCGGGAAATGTTGTGTGCGGTCTCAATAGTTTCTGCGTTTCCACCAATGGGAATCCTGAATGCTTGTGCCCAGATCACTATTCTCCTTTTGTGCAGGCCAATGACGAAAACAATCTAACGGCATGTAGGCCAGATTTTCCACTTCCGAGTTGCCAGATTGATGGGTGGGAAGAGGATCCAGGTCAAGTAGATTTCATGGAGCATCCTAATTTGGACTGGCCTTTATCTGATTACGAACATCTGACGGGTGATTTTGGTAAGGACGAGTGTAAACAAAAATGTCGTGAGGATTGCTTCTGTGCTGCAGCTATATATCAGCACAACAGCAGCTTGGGAAATAATTGTTGGAAGAAGAGGTACCCTTTGAGCAATGGAAGGAAAAGCCGAACCGTTGATAGAATAGCTTTCCTCAAGTTTCGCAAACTTGACTCCCGCAACAAAAAACGCTCCTATCTAACGCTTGTCTTGTCATTTCTTCTTGGGGGCTCAGTCTTCCTCAATATTATCTCATTACTTGGATTTGTTGGGGTTTTCATTTTCTTACAAAAAAGAAAGCTGTTAGGCCAGCAACCAGTCACGAGCTTAACATCAGCAACAGTTAGAAGCTACACATACAAAGAGCTTGAAAAGGCAACCAGAGGCTTCAAACAAACATTGGGTCGTGGCGGTTATGGAACAGTATATAAAGGGGTCTTATCATTTGATGCCGGGAGGTATGTTGCTGTTAAGAAGTTAGATAAAGTGGTGCACGAAGGAGATAATGAGTTCAAAACAGAAGTGAATGTAATTGGACAAACACACCACAGGAATTTGGTTCGTTTACTCGGTTACTGCGAAGAAGGGGAGCATCGTCTTCTTGTCTATGAGTACATGAGTAATGGCTCATTGGCAAGCTTTCTCTTTGGGATTTCTAGGCCTCATTGGAACCAGAGAGTACAAATTGCCCTAGGAATTGCTAGAGGTCTCACATATTTGCATGAAGAGTGCAGCACCCAAATCATTCACTGTGACATAAAGCCTCATAATATACTCCTAGACGAGTTATTCACGCCTAGGATTTCTGATTTTGGGCTAGCAAAGCTATTGTTGGCGGAGCAAACTCGAGCTGCTAGGACAGGTTTGAGAGGGACAGTTGGTTACTTCGCTCCTGAATGGTTCTCTAAAGCTTCAATCACAACCAAAGTAGATGTCTACAGCTTTGGAGTGGTGCTATTAGAGCTCATATGCTGCAAATCAAGTGTTGCCTTTGCAATGACAAATAATGAAGAACAAGTGCTCATAGATTGGGCATATGATTGTTATAGACTTGGAAAATTATCTAAATTGGTAGAAAATGACGAGGAAGCAAGGAATGACATTAGGAGGGTAGAAAAGCTGGTGATGGTAGCAATTTGGTGCGTTCAGGAGGATCCTTCACTGAGACCCTCCATGAAGAAGGTTACCCAGATGGTTGAGGATGTTACTGCCGTCTCTTTGCCACCTCGCCCATCTTTGTTCAGTTCATCATCTGAAGCTTCACTTGCTTAAGTAGTAAGTGGTTCATTGACCGTGAAGGTTAATCGTCCCGTATGATTTTGAATTGTAGCCAGTATGTACCTACATCTACGTCTTTCATTTAATTGCAGTATATGGACTGCCAGTGTAATGATTTCTAGATATCTGGACGTCTTTTCTAAGGTTATATATGTTCTATTTTTCTGATGATCTTTATGTTAGAAAAAATTAATTGAAATAACATAAATAAAATGAATAAAATAAAAAATAAATTCACATGATATAAATTATCTGTCACAAAAATTATAAAGCTAAATATGACAAATAAATAACATAATTAAATTAGAATAAAGTGACTTATTGTGATTAATGACTGAGGCGTGCTAGGCACTAGGTTTATTACAAGTATTTTGCCACCACGAGCTTAAAGATCGGTGCAGATGGTCTTCACGACTAATACTCTCCAAGATACAACAACCACGTCCCACTAACTCTGCACTTGAACTAGTGAGGCTACAGGAACAACTCTCTTACAACCAAGACTAATAATTTTTGTATATGTTTGATAGAGGAAAGGAGATACATATAATTACGTCAGTATGTTTATGCGGAATCAAAAACCTTCTATTCATGCAAGTTGAAAGTATGTACATGTTAATATATAGATACGAGGATGATATGCAATACTAGCACAGTGAAAATATCTCCAACTACCCATTAAATGCTCCACATTCTAAAAGAAGGTTTTTTATTTTGCAATATTTTTATGCAGAATAAAAAACCTTCTATTCGTGCAAGTTGAAAGTATGTATATGTTAATATATAGATACAAGGATGATATGCAATACTAGCACAGTGAAAATATCTTCAACTACCCATTAAATGCTCCACATTCTAAGGCCATCAGGTATGCTTCAACGTTAACAAACCAAGACTTGGTCAAACAGAGATATTGAAGATAAGGTTTCAAAATTTCAAAGCCAAAAAAATAGGAGGTGTTAGTACCATTAATAAACATGAATAAAGAATTGGTCAAAAGTATTGTTACATCAACTCACAAATAATAATAATAATGATAATAATAAACTCAAATCCTAATTGAACTTTGAAATAAATTAAAATCATATTACTAAACTATAACACTTTATATGCTCTTTTGTTTTGTAGTTGCTTTCTTTGCTATATCATTGCCACAAGTTAAAAATCATCACCGACATATAAGGATATTATCTTTTATAAAAGTCTTTTGGAATTAAATTTATATAATCATACATAATAAATTATTAAGTTAATTCTTATAATAGATAATAAAAACAACTAAATAATTAAATAAATAAATTTCTTAGAATTTTTTAAAAACTGTATTTATAAAATATATAAAATATTTAATCCTTTCAAATCGTTTCAAAATCTATGAATCAAGTAAACAATCTTAACCATGTTTCTGAAAAATTTCGTAAAGAATACCATAACAAAATAATTGTATATGCTAAATAGTACTGGAAGACCCTATCTGCTTGTTATTGGAGCAATTTTAAACTAACCTAAATTATAACATAACTTGCTTTGCTACAAAATGAAACTCACCAAAAGTGCTGTAAGTAATCATGGGGGAACAAAGATATTGTCTGTGCCAATAGCTGAATCTGAAAAGGGAAAGAGGTGGGTGTTAATCATCAAACTCAATAAATAGAATCATTATCCTCTAGTTTCTATGTATTTTGGGAACTCCCTGCAAGGCCCATATTCTTTGATTCTTTGGATGAGCCATGGGGACATCCCTGCAGGGTCCATATGATCTCTGTGTCTCTGTATAATTTGTGGGAACAACCTCATAGGGCCCACATTCTTTGATATCTCTGAATTCACAAAAAGGGAGACTGCCCACATACGCAGTTTGACATACAAGGAGTCGTTTAACTCATAGCTCTATTTCTCATTAATGCTTTTCTTATAAAAAATTTCTGTTTTCAACATACAACTTTCATAACTCTAAATTTGCTCTTAAAACTATTCCATAAATTAATTGCAACTTGTAAAGATTCATAAAATCATTCTAGATTCATGAAACTTGCTCATACATATAAAAATGTATTGTATGAAATTTACATCATCATTTTGTTTATGAAAATAAATTAAATACATCCCAATTTTGATTCCATAATTTCTAAATAATCATATTTTGACAAAGGTACAAATTTTCATGTCAATCAATCGTAAAAACATGTTCCATAATTTGTATTTTCTCAGATAGTCATGAACTCACATGCATACAACAAATATAGTCCCGTGTGATTTTCTAATAAATATAGATATAGCTTTCATGATAATAAACTAAACTAGCATCTATACTGAGGTTTTTCATGCTCATAATGTCATATGCATAATTTATTATAATTTCTAAACCTGTTATAATGAGCAAAATATGGCCACAAGCAACAATCCCACTCACCGTAAGTTGCTAGGAGCACGCTGTCACTGCCTATGGGATCATGAGGAACTAGAATAGTGTCCCAGTGAAGACATCTAACATTAACTGGCATAGAGAAAATGAAATCTCAAATCCTTGTGTTGAGAGCTAGAGCTCCCTAACCCTTAACAATAATGGGTTCCTCACTAACAAGGATGAGGAAGAGGAAGAACAAACGTGATATCTCTCGTGTTAGCTTGAGTTTTATTAATGTATAACTTTATGTATAACAGTACATGTTAAATATAAATAAGATCTAATATTTTTAAGAGTGATCATCTTATTTGGTCATAACATTTTCAATTTAACATCAATTTATTCATAATAAACTTTTTTACATTAATTTAGTCCTAACATTTTTCATTTTGACATTAACCTAGTCATTTTGTTGGATTTAAACTTTTAAAGAATGACTAAATTGATGTCAAATAAAAAATATTAGGAATAGATTAAATTGATGTCAAAACTAAAATTTTTAGAATAAAAATGATGGAAAAAAATTTATTAGGACGAAATTATTGTCAAATTGAAAATGTAAGGACAAAAAACATTGTTTACTCTATTTTTAAATAAATATTATTTTATTACTTTGACACATAGAAATTCTTTTCCAAACCATAATGTTTATGATTTTGGATGAATGTTAATCATTTTGAAAACTCGTCACTATTATTCAATAATCGATTTATCTAAATCCAAATCTTCATGAGGAAACTGATATGTAAATATAGATACACACAAATAAATATATTTAATTTTGATTCACCATCATTATGATTTTTCTAACATATTTAGTTAATCATATTTAATTTTATTTTTGAAAGATTTTGACCCTTTTTTATAACTACACAAAAAGTTATAAGATATAATCAATTACCTGTATGAAATACTTTACATTTACATATATATTCTTAAATCATAATTGATATTTACACTATAGATATAACTGATAGATATCTTAAAAAATCCTAATATAATCTTAAAAATCATATTAAAATTAATTTATAAAGAGCATATGTATGTGATAAAAGAGAAAAATAGTATACTTTATCTTTTCTAATACCAACAATATTTACAATACTGATACAAATATTATAATCAATGACAATTATTTATAATGGTAAATCTAATAGATTTTGATGAGATGCTGCTTTTATAATTTAAAAATAAACATAATATCACTTTAAAAACCAAGTATTAGATTACAACAAGATCAACTATTAAATTCAAATAAAAACTTAATATCATCATAGATAAAAGATTCATTTGAAAAATTATTATAGATTTATAATTTATTTTCTTTCTTTTTTTATTTGCTTAAGTTATATATATATATACATATATATATATATATATATATATATATATATATATATATATATTAAAATTCTTCATGATTTCTTATTCTTGTATATATTTGAAATGGAGATTTATACTTTTATCCACATGAATTTGCAATTAAAATATAATTTCTTTCTTTTTTCCCTTATTTCTTTAGGCATATATCTATATATATATATATATATATATATATATATATATATATGTATGTATATATATATATTAAAATTCTTCATGATTTCTTATTCTCGTATAAATTTGAAATGGAGATTTATATTTTTATCCACATGAATTTGCAATTAAAATATAATTTCTTTCTTTTTTTTCCCCTTATTTCTTAAGGCCTTCAAATCTCTGGGGCTTTATCCAACCTCTTTGCTAGCTTAAACTTCGTCTTCCTAAGTGCACCAAATATGGGGATATTACAATCATTTGCACATGGTTTTATAATTCATATGAGATTTTCTATCGTATGTACATATAGCATGAGTATGAACGTTTTATTTTTTTATTCTTATTTGTATATTTCCACTTGGCATAGCATGAGTGGCCAAGATTACTTGGTCAAAAAGTTACTTTTGCAGTATTGAAAATCGCACATCAAAACTTTTTTAAACAGGTAAAATATCTCTATCAGAAACTTAAGATATCTATACTCAAGTCCCAAGCCAAATACTCTACCTTGACCTTTGGGTCCAAGTTTCCCTGGCCTTGGAACCCTCAATCCCAGTCCTAGAGTTACTATTCATCTACGGTTCGAGAAGTCACTATTCATCTCTGGCCCTACGAATTTTATTTTACAAAATCTTTGTTTCGTCATTTCTATTACTGCTAAATTCTCAGAATTGCCAAATTTTAATTATTGAATTTTTAATATAATTTTCTGTAAAATTGAGTTGTTACAAAACATTTTTTTTATTCAAAAAAGAAAATTTAGTCTAAATGGGACAGACTACGAAAAATGAAACACAACTTAATGAAACTTTGACATAAAAAATGAGGTGGTTTCTCGTGTGTCTCCATTGGTCAATGGTTATCATGCCTATGACATTGTAGCATTTAATTAATGATACATGAATATAAATACATAGATACTGAAAACACAAACCTGTTTGGTGGTTGAGACACGAATAGGGAATAGAAAAATTTTTTGTTCCAAAGACATGAAAACACAAAATTTATGTATCTCCAAAAAGTGAGAATATGATAAAGAGATAGAAATTTAATATTATTTTTTCAATAATATCTCTGTATATATTTGTTATTTTTCAATATATCCTCACAAAAAGTGACGGTGTAGGGTGGTCTGCCGACGAGCTGGCGGCGGTCAACACTGGTTGACAATTAGTCAATGATAGTTAACTCTCAGTCAATGCCACTGCCAGTCAACGCCAGCTGGCAGCGGTCAATGATAGTCCAATGATTGGCCGGCGATGCCATAGACACCATAGTCATTGACCAATGGAGGCACTATAGTGTTACCCAAAAAATGATTCATGATAGTCTTTTAAGTTTTTGAAATAAAAAACTTCGACCAAATACAGAATGCAAACTTGAACGTAAACTAAATTGCAAAAGACAAATAAATAAACTATCCTAAATAATGAAAGCACGAAACCTACTTTATCTAATTAAATGGCTGGGTTTTACTTTCAAAACACAATGCAACAGCAACGTACACATCTGAGAAGGTGTCGAGCGGCCATTGTTGTCATCGGACCTGTAAACTTCACAGTGGCTTCACGGTGGAGCTCCTTGGCTGGGGGACCACGAAAATGATGGAGGGTTGGTTCTTGTTTGTCGTCGACATCGATCACAGCTTCGAGGCATGGACGGAGGCCGGTGGCGATGAGAAGGTGACCACCGCAATGAGTAGCGACTACGTCGACGTCGAAGTTGAGGCACGTGATGGCTATGGGTGGTTTGCGAAGGTTGATGAGCATGAGATGGAAACGTGTTTGGGGATTTAATGATGGCTTCTGTTTGAGTTGACCAAAGGTGATGGTGGTGGTGACTATGGTGAGGGGAATGGACTATTGGCTTGTGTTATCGTCTATGGTCTAGATGAAGGACGGTGAAGAGAAGGAGAAGGCTGGAATAATCATTTCAGGGTGCCAGGGTTGTAGCGTGAGGGTAGCTATGCTATGAATGCTGGCTGGGGGTGAAAGCAATAGCTAGCTTGAGGTTGATGGTGGAGGTGCAAGTCTGATGGAGTGGAGGTGTGCTGCTCTTTCTATGTGCTCTTCCAATGATGAAGATATGCCACCTCCAATTTATAACATTAGTGTGTGGAATAACTTAAAATAAAAAACTAATCAGGATTTGATAATTGAAATTCAAAAGTAAAAAAATTGATTGAAATTAAAAAAGATTTGATTGAGATTCTAATTCACTGATTAAACAAGATTTTGATTGAACTAAAAAAGAGTTGATTGATGCTAATTAAAAAAAATCAATTTTAAAAGGAAAAGATTTTTTTTTGTAATTTTTTCATTTTTCTTATATAAAAAAATATGATATTTACAAATATAAAATATAATATCTTATGTAGTACTATATCAAAATATTGTATAATATTAAAAGTTTATCAAAATTTATAATACGAAAACTTATCCTATTAAATATTACTACCAGTTTTTATCCTATCAGGCGTGCCAAATGGATACATGTATATGCATTAAATCCAATAATCAATGGAATGGTTCGTTGCAATGATTTGTGGACTGTGAATCCTCCACAGAAAAGACAACAAGGCATTAGTTATTATGATAGAAAAAAATTGTGGGAAATTATTATTTATATTGGTAATGAGTGAATCATTATCACTAATATGGCTTTGGGCATAAATTACGATCATGTGGGATTAAAATCATGCCGAAGGTATAATACCCAAAAAATTATTTAAAAATTAATTTGAATTTAATTAGTCATAATTTCAAAAAAAATTTTGACAAGCGTAGCAATGATGAGGATGGCCCAATGAACGAGTTAAAAAAATATTTCCTGGGTCGGGAGTGAATAGGGTGACCTTGTGGGCTCCACGGGTTCGTTGGGACAGTAGAAACCCTAGATTCGGGACCAGGAGATGCCCGAGACTGAGAAAAGATAGGGTTAAGGTTAAAAATAATTAGAAATGAAGATGTTATACCCAGAATAATTTTTAGGTAATGTTTGATTACTCGGGTACAGTGTTTTACTCATTTGATAAAATTTTGGCTAAGATTAAATCCTGATTTACAAGATTAAATCCTAGCTATTCATTTCTTTTTATTATTAGAAAGAATTACACTTTGACTACATAAATGCCTAAACCTAACCTAGATAAACATAAGACCAACCAACCTTATTTCTCCATCATCAACATTTCAGCCAAGAGAGGAAAGAATACAACCTCCATTTTTCTTTCTTCCAAACCACCATAACCATGCTTCAAGTTTCCTAAATCCTAGCCAAAACTTGATGAAACCATAAACTCCCTTTACAAAACTTGTTGTACTTATCACCACCTACCAAACTAACCTATTGGAATTTCAATTCCTCACCATTTCTCACTTTGATATTTCATTCTTCACTATTTAAAGGAGGGATTAGGTGCTATTTGGAAGGTTTGAAGTGAGAAAAATCATTATTGGAGCATCCCTGGAGCCAAGATCTTTAAAGCTTCAAAAAGTAAGGCTTTTGAACCTCTTTTGCTTCAAATCCATTTTTAGGTTTTAGTCACTGATTTAATTTGATATTTTTAGTTGTATTGGTGATAATATATAGATATTGGTGTCTAATTTGTTAGAGTGTTTGGATGATGTTAGAAAACCTGTTTTAACAAAACAAATTTTGAATCATGTTGCTGGAATTCTCAAATTTGTATAGACAGGTTATGATTTATGATTTCTTTGAAGCGTTCATAGATTCATAAGCTGAAAATTTTATATGATAAAGCTAACATGTTAAAGTATTTTTAGTATTTTTCTTGGGTCTTAAAAATAATTTTTACTATTTTCTAAAAAGTCAGAAACCAAGATAATTAGGGTTCCTGCCTGCACAGCCAAGTCCGAAGCTATAAAGTTTGCTAATTTTGTTACCATAGGAAATAATTGATTTTTCCTTTGAAAATTTTACAAGGTGTTGAAAACATATTGAAATCCACACCTGAATTTTTGTATGATTTCATATGATCATTTGATAGGGTAATGAAATTGGGAACTATGGCTATTGGCTGTAAATAAGGGGTTTCTGACCTCTGAATTTGTCTAATTTTGTTAACATAGTTAGAGAATGATTCTTGCTCTAAAATTTTTACAGGACCTTGGGTACACATTGAAATATCTTGGATAATTTTTGTAGCCTTGGAATTAGTTTTTTGCTATGCGATAAAATTTTTGCTAAATAAGTATAAAATCTGCATTGTGCTGGAAATGAATCGAAGCCTTGAATTGATGATATAATAGCATTTGGCACGATTATGACATGAGTACTTGAATATAAATAATTAAGCGTATGAACTAATCAATGAGGTTAGGCACATAGACACGAATATTTCTGAAAATTGCGTATATGTGAAATAAAAGTATAAGATTATATTTCTTGTGTTGGAGAAAATAAATACATTATATCGGGGAAAGTAAACCTAACTACCAAGAAAAGCATGAGATGATATGCCTTGGGATAGAGAAAGTAAATCTGGTCTGTTGAGGAAAGTAAACTTGACTACCCTTGAATTGAGCCGAGAAAAGTAAACCTGGCTAGGAATAGATTTGTGTGAGATTTGGAGAAAGTAAATCTAATGATCATATATAAGAATGAGCTTAGTCTTGAAAAGTATTCTATTACCCTAAAGTAGTCAAAGCCACAAAATTCGAGGGCCGAGACAAGTTAAAGTAACAATTGTTCTAAGTAGTCCTTCATCTTATGTGTTAAGTAGAGAATTTTAGCGTTTATATTGAGGCCAATATGTTTAAGTTGTAATTTAACAATATATACTTTATATGATGAGTATTAGATCCCCTTCGATGTACTGAGGGCACACAAAGTTGAGAATAAATTACTATGATGTTGAGTAGTAGAACATATGTATATTAAGTGATTGAATAATAGAAGAGACCCACTTTGGAAGAATGGTTTTTGAACTTTAAAATGAATCTTTGATATATGTTGCATGCTCACATTTTTCTAAAAAAGAAGTGGCTAGGATGATAATGATGACATTTATAACTGCATATTTAGGGAAAATGCCCTACTGAGAATTTGTATAATTCTTACCCCTATGTGTTTGTGTTCTTGTGTCATCTCTAGATTGATCCAAAGAATAAGGAGGTTGCTACATGAATATATATATATATATCTATGTGTGTGCGTGTGTGTACATATAATAGATAACAGATATATATGTATTAAAGATCATAGAAGAGTTTCTTTTTGTACTTGACTCTATATTCAATAAATGTTTTCTTTATTTGTTATATATCCTAAATGAGCCACGAATTAGTTATTACACAATTCGATCGATTCTTGGTATAGATAATTGAAAAAGGGCCGCTAATTTATATGTAACAACTCCTAAGTATAATGTAATGACATAAGGATGATATTGGACTTGGGAGGATATTACACAAGGAGTGATTTACTAGCCAAAAGCAAACACCTACAAAAAACGCTTCATTGTGGACTATTGTTCACAAATCTTGTGTCGTCTGAGATTTCAAAGTAGAAGAATCTTGTAACAGCCGAGATTTCATACGCGGTTGCAGTAGAGGTAGAAAAGGCACCTGGAACATGTGGGACAATTGACCTAGAGAATCGGAGCATGCAGGCCTGGGATAGGTGGCACACGAGGATATAACGGCCGTTGTGTTAGTCTCACCCTAGCCGAGATTTCAGGTTGATGGATGCCTTTGCAATAGGGTCACCTCATGTTTAGAAAGCACCATTACACTTCAGTCTATAAAATGAGAAGATAGGAAGAGGGGAGCGTCGAGTGAGTGAAGTTTGTGAGTGTTTGACATTTTTTGCAAGTCAGTGTTTGAGAGCTTTCGTATATGAGCTTTTGAGAGTTTTTGTTGTGAGTGAGAAGGGAGTTTTTCTTTTTTTTTTTTTAGTGTTAAAAAAATGGCATATAATGGAATAGTAATTTCATATGAACATGTCTTTGAGCAAAGTCATTGAAATATTGTAGGTATTTTACATTTAGGTTTTGATAAAAATATTGTTTAATTTTATTTTTTTGCTTTGCAATTTTTGTTACAGCAGATTTGTTACTTTTTAAAATTAAAAGTTTTAGATTTAATTATTATTTATATTTCACTTTTCTTATAATAGGAATGGTGCCTACAAAAAAAAAGTAAAATTAATAAATAATATAAATACTATTTTATTATTTGGAACAAGAAAGAGAGTTATTGCAGCCTCATCACCTATATATAAACACTACCAAAAAATGGTTGTTATGGGTATATTTTACTGGCAAATTTTTGTGTTATCAATGAAAAATTCCTTTAGCAGTGGATCATATATGATGCATGATAATAAGTAATAACCTCATCAAAAACTATTATCGACCGATTTTTGCTATTGGTAACTATTTTCAAGGGAATTACTAGCGAGTTTTATGAAGAAAAAAAATCCATCGAAAATAGGCTGAAAAATTTCATTAAAAATTCGTTAATGGAAGGTCATTATCGGCAGATTTTTTGGGTACTACTAGTAGATTTTTCCCATTGTAATGTGCTTTGTAAATAAATAAAAAAAAATTAGACTCACAGGTAGAAAAATCTGCTGGAAAAGGTTTTTTAAAAAAGTTTGAATTTCCCTATGCTATTATGACGATAACAAAAGTGGTGGATGATGGCGACAAAATTGAAAAAATAATTATCACTTAAAAATAATGTATCAAATCAATAATTTAAAAAAAAAACTTATTAGTACTAAAAAAAAGACTCACATTTGGTAGTGTCTCCGACAGCGGCGATGGTGAGTAATGGTAGTGACAAATAAGGGCAATGGTGGGGGTGGCAACATTACTCATGAACAAAAAAACAAAAAGAAAAGAGTAAGAAGAAAAGGATAACAAGAATAGAATCAAATCAAAATATAATATCGATTAAATGTAGAGGATTTAAGAAAAAGACAGTGGTGGTGTCCCTACCAAAAATGTCAACAGGATGGCAAAGAAATGGCTGAAAAAGGGCCACGGATAGAGAGGAAAGAGAAACTGACGAGAGAAGAATGAGGGAGGAGCATAGATGATTGGATATTTAAAACACTTATCAGAGGATTTTTAATAATTATCGATGGATTTTTTGCTAGTAACTTAAGTAAAAAATGAGGAGTTTAACTTAAACTATTATTGACGAAAAAAATCTTCCAATAATATTAAAAAAAAGTTACAAGTTACCGGCAGGTTTTTCCATTAGAAAATTTGCCAGTAACGTCAATAGTCAAGGTGGTAATTGAAAATTCAAATCTCGGAAGAAAAATCCGCCCACATGGGATAGTTTTTTTTTAAAAAAAATTATCATAAATTATCGGCCGAAAAATAAACCAGTAATGTCCATTTTTTTTAAAAAATTATTGATAATCTATCAGCAAAAAAATTCATAGGTCATGGGCATGCTAAATTTGGCTATATATTGCACAAATATTGTTGACATATTACTGATGAAAAGTCCACCGATAATGGTTTTCCAAAAAATCTTTTTAGTTGTTTCTTTTTTTTCCGTTGATAAATATGCCCGTATTACTGGAAAAAAAAATTCGCTAGTAAAAGTGGAGATACACGAACATTTACAATAAGTCGATCTCTATCGCGTTTCCTAGATTTCTAAAATAGAGATAGATAGATCATGCGAACAATGCTTAGTGGTCGATCAAATATGACTGATTTTGTGGCTAGAGAAATAAAATTTAAATGGCTTTCATTTCATATAAATACGCTTGGCACAAATTCTAAGGAGATGATAGCATGTAATGTTTGCAGTTATGTACTAGCTCTATTTGTGCATTTCATAATGTAGAATAAGAGCACAAGCATGGTTCATGGAAAATTCTTGCAATTTCTTGCAAATTTGGATGAAATTAGATGCTACAGTTGTCACTTAGGTGCCTCGCTATGCTTTACCAAGGGTTAGATCATGCTATACATAAGAGTATGTGAGATATTGTTGATAGCATGCAACGACATGGCAGTAGCTCCCATGGTTGGCTCCTTTGCCAACCATGCCAATTGCTTTTTCCTTTGCTCTTAGGTAAAGTACTTTAAATAAATAAGTCTATCATAAAAAATAGTTTCTAAACAAAAATATTTCATAGGTGGAACGATTCACGATATCAACGTTACAATCTATACAATAATGTCGTTACTATCTGACTTGCATTAGATCAAATGGAATTTCATTAGGTAGACATTAATATATCAAAAACTTCCTTTTAATTTTAAATTAAATATTATTTGTAACTAATGTAAATTTTTTTTTGTTAATGTAGTTCGTGTGGCAAATACATATGGATCCAGCGATTCATGCTTACATTTCGGATGATGTACGGGTTGAGCTATGATATGGTCAACTATTAGCCCACTTATATGTTTTGAGGTCAAAGAGTGGCATGCTTCATATCGTGTAATATGCTAGGTTGTACTTGATTAGCATATTCCCCTCCCACCTCGTAATTTAGGTGAATCGCATAATAAAGATTTATGAGGAAGAAAACCAATTGATTAGAGGGCAAAGCATCTTGAGTGGGTTGTAGGGAGAAAAGCACACGAAAAGGGGGATTGAATTGTGTTTCACTTTTCTTTAACTTTTAGCAGCTGAAACTTTGAACGAAAACTATCAAGCGTTGAGCTTGAAGTGCAACAGAAATAGAGTTATATGTTTGAGAAAGCAACTTTCTGAATTATAGCGTTAGTAACAGATAAGCTAAAAGGATAAACTTTAAATAGATATTAAGTTATTCAAACTGAACAACTAAGTAAAAGGACAAGGGAAAAGAAGATATTGCACAGATGTTTTATATTGGATCTGCCAAACCTACCTACATCCAGTTCTCAGCAAGCATTTAGTTCCACTAACCTTTCTCAACTCGAGAAAGAAAACACCGGATAGTCTTTACAGTAACCTTCCTAAGCTATAACCAGTGACCAGTAGACAACCCCTACTATCATAAACCAAGTAGTTATTCACCAGCCTCTTCAAGTTGAACATTTAGTAGTCTTGTACTAGCCTTTCCAAGTTAACACCGAGTAGTCTTTGACCAGCCTCTCCAAGCTAAACTGTCACTAGCAAGAACACATTACTGTCGCATTGGAAGTAGTTTTATAGTAGCCTCTTCAAGTTATCTCACACCGATCACTACTGGATCAAGGACACATAGGTTTAGTGTTTGGGTTGCCACTCAAACTAACCTATACTCAAGTGTCCTTACAAATGTACAATGAATAATCTGGAAAAACTTGAATGACTTCTTTGTAATGATTCTTTCTTGGAAGAACCTATAAACACTTCAAGAACGTGGAAAGAAGATTTTTACAAGTAAGGGAACTGATTATAAGAAGTAATAAACTTCAAAGAAAAGATGAGGAAAAGATTTTGCACTATTTTTGCACTTGTATGTTCTTTAAGTTCTTATCTTTGAAAGTTTAACATCTTATTTTTGCCCTTGACCTGTTTTTAATAGCACGTGTTGATCATCTGTTTGTGCTTTAGAAACGTAATCTAGAAGAGTAGCTCATCTGGTTTCAGAACTTTTTGTAGAAGCTATTGTATTGTTGAGGTTTCTGATGACCCTTCAGAAACTATTTTTACTTTTTGAACATGGTTTCTGAACTCTTTCTTCTAGAAGCTAGAATGGTTGGCCAAGTTGGTAGAAGAGAAGACGTGCTAGTTTGTAACTAGTTTTGACTTTAAATTTGAATTTCAAAATTTCCTTCCTTTTTCAGTGAAGTGTAGCGTTTTACAGTGATATGTAGTTTCTGAAGTGCAATATCAGTCCTTTAATGAATGAATGATCTTCCAGTTTTCAATCAGAGTATATGTAAGATTAAAATACTTGTGATAAAGATGATTGAAGGTTATAGAACATCCTTGCTTTAGATTTGGCTCGATATCTTCATTTTATGTGTACTTTATGAAGTCTCATTCTACTTTTTGAAGTTCTATGCCTTGGTTTCTTGTGTATGATTGATCTCTTCAGTTTGGTAGGCATACGTACATTTATTTCACATTATAATATTCACTTCCATATATGCTTTATCTCTTTTCATGAGATATAATCATGTTTGCACATGTAGAGGACATTATCTATGCTTTAAAAACGTATTATGCATACCGAGTGCCTTGTTTGCTATGTCAAGAAAGTCAAAGAAACCATTAGTCATTCTTCAAAAATATTTTCTTAAAATTTATTATGTCATCACTCAAATCATATATCTTTAAGGCTTCTGAACGGTTCTGGAGCTAACATAGGTGACATTGTGGGAAACTCATTATAAGCATTTATCATAGGGATGATCCACTAATTAGTATGTTCCCTCAAATGAATATCGAGAGGAGCATATACAGTACACGATAAGTTAGTTATGGTTATCCCCTTAGAAACAACAATAGCCAATCCTTGAGTGCCAGCCAATCCCCTAGCACCATGAGTGTCACAACTGGGATCGCGACGGGACGGCAAAAATAAAGTTTTTGAAAATGGAGTCGCCACTAGGTTTATTTAGATTGGAAAATATGGAAAAACCAATTTTATTTTGAAAACAGTCTTCGAAAACCAATTATGGATTCGGGAGTCGGTTATGCATAGAGAAAGATAGAAATTTAATCTTATAACACCCCTAATACACCCGTCCTTAGACGGTACCTTAGAAAATTGTGCAAATTAATTAATAACCCTTAAAAATTTCAATAAAGGAAGACAAAAACTACAATTTAAACACATAAATTAAGAAAAATTAATGTAGAAAAATATTTACAACTTAAATAAACAAATTAAGAAAAATTAATTTTGGCAAATATATTTAAAATTAAACAAATACACTAAGAAAAATTAGTTTTGGAAAATATATTTACAATTTTAACACATAAACTAAAAAAATGGTTTACACAAAATATTTACAATTTAACAAATAAATTAAGAAAAATTAATTTTGGCTTGACAAGGATTACCTGCTCCTACGTATCCTCTGGTGCAATAAGGAACTCAAAGTCACGTAGTTCTGTAGAAAATGTTTGTGTGTTGATTGATTTTAATTAATTAAAAAACATTTTTAATAAAGAACTTGTTCTTTGAAAATAAAATCTATTCTTTGTACAAGATCCAAGTTAGCACTGGGCTACTCAATAAATCTTTATGATTCAACAATAGTGAAGATAACATTTGTTATTCAATCACCATAATTGATCATTACACAGAAATGATATTTTTTTAAAAAAAATTATTTTTATTTACAACAAAGAATCATGTTTATTTTATTTATTCTTTAATATTGATTTTATTTATCTTTTTTTTAAAGGATTTTTGTACAAAATTCACCAAACATCAAATAAAACTAAATCACTCTTTAAACTAATTTACTTAATTTCTTCCAAACAATTAAAACAAGTTGCTAAAGAATATGTTACAAAAATAAATAACTAACAACCACAGAATCCCACAAACTCTAATGTTTCTTAAACTAAATAAAATAAAATAAAAAGGACAAATGGATACTGAAAAAGAACGTGAATATGGGGATGTGTTAGGCCTCAAATATGAAGCACCCCAAACATAGGACAAAATACACAATAAATAAAATAATATAGTAACATGGAAAGTGTGGAAGCATTAAAACAAATGGGTTTTAGTTTCATTGCTCACTATGCTTTAAACATAGCCACAAAAAATAACAATACATAAAATAATAAAGTCTATACAAGCCCACACACTTAACGACACTAAGACACATTCCCCACATAAAATAATATAACTACAATGAAGAAATCTAAAGCTAAAATGGAACCTTGATAAAATGCAGTCCACGATATAAAGAGGTTCCTACACCTATTGAGGACAAACACATAAAATAATACAAACAAAGGCCATAAAGCAAGTAAAAAAAAAAAAAAAAGATTCTGGCACATTTGGAAATTTGAGTTTCAAACTCACAATGGCAACATACACCTTCACACACACGCACGCGAAGAGAGGGAGAGTTAGAGAAAAAAATAATAATAATAATTTGCATGAGATTATTTGTTTTATACGTGTATATTTACAAGAAAAAATATGTTTGTTTATTTTTTTTAAATACTAATTTAAACACGAATTGACAAGGTAGATACTAAATAAATATCAAACATACCATTGATTTAAGCAAAACATGAACATATAATAATATTTAAAACTATAATAAACCAAAGGCCTAGCTACCATTTTATTTCATTTTTCTATCCTCTTTTTAAAAGAAACTATTTAATACAAAACTCATAAAAAATTCTAAATATCTATGAGGCTAAAACAAAGAAAAAGGAATTTGAGCATAACAAGAAGCCTCCACTCAAAAATCACGGTCCCACACATTTCCCATTCTCCATAAACAGCTAAACCCATGTTTTTTTGGTCTTCAAAGCAATAATGATAAGCATAAAAACGAATCAGAGAAAAAGAACAAAAAAATGCAAGCAAAAGGGACTTTGGTTCATTGTGCATTATGGCCTGTAAACCCACATACACAGAGAGAGGGAGAAAGTAAGAGAGAAGGTCACACAAGCAGAAGAAGAGAGATGAGACTCTCGGCGGTGAAGTGAGATGGAGGGGAGGGGGTGCGGCGGCCATGAAAGATGATGGAAGAGTTGAGTTGGTGGTCGGCTGGGCTTTGCGTGGTGGAGGGGCTGAGATTGTGCCTGGGAGAATAGCATCGCACAGCAACGTTTTGGCAGTGGATCCACGCGTTTTGCGCATTGCAAGAATTAGATAACTCTTACTGTGCTCCTTTCCGTTTCTGATACTTCCTTCTGACTTGGTTGAAATCTTGCATCAAAAGAGCTCTCTCTGTTTTCTTATTTTGAAAGTGAAGATTGTCAAAAATCCCTCTTTGTGTCTATCAGAGCCTCTAAAATTAGATCACTCTTATAGATGAAAATAATAATAGAAAGCAATTATTGATACTGATGATTAATGTGTATCTTCTGAAAAATCCCCTCTCAAAACGACCACAACCCTTTTTTTTTAGTGGCAATATGAAGTGAAATCTGATGCTCCCCTCTGCTTTCTTTCAAAAAATTTTATTTATACACCGTGCATTAAATGCATTGATCCTGACAGCTAGAAAATTAAATGTGTTGATCCTGACAGAGCATTGAATGCAATTCTTTGCACTGCAATTGTCAACTCTGATCATTAAATGCACCGTTAGAAAATTAAATGCATTCCTGTGCATCTTTTGACCTTTTTCATTTATTTTTTATTTTTCTTTTTTTTTTTACTTAATTAGGCACGAAGAGTGTGGACTTAAGTTTTCTTTTTTTTTTTAATAGCCAACTATGAGATGGGTTGGATAAGTGGGCTTAACCTTGACTCATAAAAAAAAATGAAATAAATGGATTGAACCAAGATAATAAAAAAATGAAACAGAATAAAGTAAAATAAAATACAGTAGGCTGAGAGAGTTTTTTTTTTTTGGACTGGACAAAATCGGGTGTTCACAATGAGCCACCACACCATGAGCAAAAACCATTTCCTTGATGAACAATCACTCCTACACCATGAGCAGCCATTCCTACACCATGACACACCATTCCCATTATACTAACCATTCCTATAGTACCCCCATCGTTTCTAGTGCCCTTGCCACCCCCTCATCAATAAGAGGGCATTGCACCCTTGCAAGTTTCAAATGATGAAGTTAATCACTTTCTGATCAACATTCCTTACATGTATAGAGCCGTTAGAGTTGATAGAATTAGAAACCAGCTCCAATGTCCTTAGATGCAAAGGACACGCTGTAGGTTGAAAAGTGCATGAGAAGGGGGGTTGAATCATGCTTGAACTTTACTTTTCCTTTTAGTTTTTGAAAAAGCTTAAATAGGTACTATCAAGTGTGGCCTTTAAGTGCAGTGAAAATATAGTTAGCATATATCAGAAAGTAACTTTTTGAACTATAACAAAGATATAAAAAAAGCATTAAAGAAGGTTCTCCAGAAAAACAAATATAATAGGCATGAAACAAAAAACAAAGGAGATTCAAGGAAGAAGAAGATACTGCATAGGAGTTTTTATACTGGATTGACCAACTTACCTACATCCAGTTCTCAACAACGGTTGAGTTCCACTAAACAACCCTTTCTCAACCTTGAGAAAGTTAGATAGTCTTTCTATAGCCTTCCCAAGCTATCTCCACGTGACCAGTAGCTTACTCTACTGTCACTTTCAAGTAATTTTTTACTAGCATTTTCAAGCTAAAACAACATTACTAGTAGCTTGCTCTACTGCTAGATTCAAGTAGTCTTTGACTAGTAACTTCAAGCCATCTCATAGCGATCACTACCGGATCGAGTTACAAATGATGTATTTTATTTGGATTACACAAACTATCAAACACTCAAGTTTTCTTTGAATAAAACAATATTAGAGTTGAAAACTTGAATGACTTCTTTCTATCTATTCTTCCTAGGAAGATGTTATCTAATAAGAACATAGAATGAATATTTTTACAAAGATGAAACTGCTTATAAGATGTAATAGTTTTATAGAAGAGGAAAGGAAATTTCTTCAGCATTTTAGCATATGTAATAAGCAAAAGTCTCTTCGTTGTAAGCGCACTAACTCCTTTAATACTTGATCTTCATTTATGATCAGTGCCCTTGATTTGTTTTCCTAGTGACATATGTTGATCTTCTTTTTGTATCTTGGAAATAAAGTTTAGATGAGTAGCTCTGCGTGTCAGAATTACTTTTTGTAGCTGCAAAAGCTGTTGTTTAATAAAAGTTTCTAAGTCCACCTTTAGAAACTACTTTTTGTTTTCTGAATGAGATTTTTGAACTTTTTCTTCTAGAAGTTGAGGCAGTTGACCTCGTTGAAAAGAGATGCCACTATCAGTCCTTGATTGAGTTTGACTTAAAATTTGAATTTCAAATTTTCCCTTCCATTTCAGTAAAGTGCACTATTTGCAATAAACATGCTTTTTGAAGTGCTATTTCAATTTCTGGACAATCCTTAGATCTTTTTTCTTTAATCAGAGCTTGTTGTAAAGATATAATCACGATCACAATCATGATGATTGAAGATGGTAACCATACTTTTCTTCATATTTGGATTGAAATCTTCACTTGAAACTTACTTTTTGAAGCCGTGGCTTGCTTTTTAAAATCTGAACGTTGATTTCTTGTTCTTGGAAATTTCCTTTCATACAATGAGCATAGAAATGTTCATTTCAAGATTATTTTTCATTTCCTTTGAGTTCTAAATCTCTTCAAATGAGATTAATCATATTTGCACATGTTATTGTGAAAATAATCTCGTTTTAGAAAAACGTGAATAATGTTGTTTGGTGCTTCAAGAAACTAAAGAAACAGATTAGTCTTTCTTCAAAATATTTCATGAAATTGGTTTTATTATCACTCAAAACATCAAGCACTGATGCTTTCTAAAGGGTTTTGGAGCTAACAATATCCCCTTTTTTTTATGATGATAAACCAATTCTTAGAAAATTTTTTGAAGAGATTTTGAAAGAAATATATGACTAGATATAGAATCAAGATAAACCTATATTCTTTCAAAATACATTTGATTTAGTTTTTAGAAGGTCTCATTCTTAAGGTGTGATGTAGATGAAATCAAGACATTTCACAACCTTAAGTGACAAGAATCAGAGTTGTTTTATTTTAAAGAAGGTTTCTGTAGTAAACTAGCACATTTTTTGAGAAATATCAGAGAAAATTTTTTGAAAAGGTTTTAGCATTTAAGTTTCTAAATAAAAATAGCTTGATTTTTAGTCATTTTGACTTTATGAAATTAAGCGTATTTGAATATAGAAGATAATACTGGCGATATTTATTCTTGATCTTGAATTTATATGCAACACATCTTTATCCAAATAATTTTTGGAATATGATGCAATCATTGTGCATTGAAAAAACATGCAACAGATAAGCTTTACACACAATGAAAGTTTTTGAAGCTCAAAAAGAGTTTATCCATATGAATCAGAGCATGTACAGTAGAGCTTGAGATGTATATGAGAAAACTTCATATTTGTGTGTCGGAGCATATATGTTTGTATAAGAAAACTTCAAGATCATGTATAATAGTATACATATCATAGCCTTTGAGATAATTTGTGTATATATATCATAGCATCTGATGGATGTAGTTAAGTATCAGAGCATACGCTTAAGACTTATAAGACATTCATCAAGATATATATTAAGCAAGATATATAAAAAATTAACATCCAGAAAAAGCAAAACTGATCATATATGTACCAATGAAATAATTTAGAGTATCAGAGCAGTAACAATAAAAAAGAAACAAGTTTAGAGCAAAACAATGAATAAACAATAGAAAAGAAATGCTAATTGTGATTATGAGAAAAAAAAAATCTTTGGACTCTGAGCTCCCTTTAGCTTGATCCCCTTGAATTTTGGAGCATATAAGACTTTCTTCATTTATTCTTTTCTTCTCTTCTTCTCCTACTTTTTTCATCGACAAAAAGAGGGTGTGCTGGAACCCACGTTACACCATCATCATCCCCTTCGCCTTACCTATTGAAGAATTTCCAGGAATAACTCTTCATGTCTTCTCAACTGAGCTTGTACTCTATCCATACAGTAGCCATGTCACACTGATTATGGACTAGGAGCTGGACTTCTAAGAAGCTTGGTTGAGGTTTAGGTGAGGTTGGCTTGAGAAAGGGGTTATTCTTGTTGTTGTGGGGGTAACATTTGGAGCAAAGGATGGTGCAGAAAACATAGCTAAAGTAGGGATAGGAGGCTCATCAACAGGAGCAGAGATAGAGGGAGCAACATGAGGTGAGTCAGTCTCAAAATCTCCCTTGAGCTATCATCCTTTAAGGATCCTGTCTCAAAATCTGAAGGTTTGATTGAAAAAGAGGATTGATCTTTCTTCTGATCCTTGTCATGCCTTTGCTTGCTTCGTTTTTCAAACCTGAGAAAGCTCTTTATAAGTTCAGTCCTTGATGATTTTGATTCTTCTTTAGATTCTTTAGTGTCCTCAATGAGGATCACTTTTCTTTTTCCCTTATCTTTTCTCTACTTCTTCCATAGCCTTTTCAGTGGTTGTATCTTGTAATATCCCGAAATTGGATGCCTTTAGGAAGGATATGTCTAAACATAGGAATGGTTGGATAAAGCTTTAAAGATATTTAAATATTAAACAAAAAAGAAATAGAACAAAATGTTTATATATAAAATAAATAAATTAAATAATGAATAAATATAAATCTCTATTTTAAATTTATGTGAAATAGCAACCCATGTAATATCTAAATTTTAAAAGAAAAATATCAATGCCAAAAGGAGAAAATAATAATGTTGTGTATCAATCTTTTTCCATATCAATGTCTAGTTTTTATTTGAATTTGATATTTAATCTTTTTATATAATATGATATTCAGTTTGTGTTATGGTATTTGATTTTTAAACTTTGAAAATATTATCTTATCAAATCTATTAGATTCAATATTGCTTATAATTATCATTTATCGTTGATATTTATATTTGTATCAGTATTATATATTATATATTTTGTTGGAATTACAAGAGATGAAATATACTATATTTCCCTTTTTCATATATGCTCTTTAGAAATTGATTTTAGTATAATTACTAAGGTCACATTAAGATTTATTTAGATATCTACCATTTATATTTATGGTGTAAATGTCAATTAAGATTTGAGAATATATATGCATATATATATTTATAATATAATATAAAGTTTCAGTTGTGATATTAGTTCATTCCTTTTATCAGATATTGTAATTATTCTATAAGGATTTGACTATTAGAGTGTGTGTGTGTGTGTGTATATATATATATATATGGAATATTTCACAGATATAACTTTTATAATAATGATATTTATTTGAAGATATTAGAAATTATTTATATTTAAAATGTATTATGAATATGAATTGTTACATATTATAGACAATTATTAGATATTTTTAGGAAGTTATTAATTATTGGAATTGACTGCAAAATTTGTTCATCATGTAAATTATTATTATTGTTGTTGTTGTTGATGTTGTTGTCGTCATCATTGTTGTTATGATTATTATTATTTCAAAAAAGAAACAAATACATAATGTGAATACCCCAAGATATGTATTTATTTGTTTTAAGAATCCCATTAGCTTTTCATTTCAATATACATACAGATATATTTATGATACAAAAGATAATTAAGAGATATGTTAAAGTAGTTTAAATTTGAATTATCCAAGTAGTTACAAAATATATGATTAGATTTAATCTAGATATTATCCTTATCTCATTGTTGACTATATCAGACAGTTAGTTAGAATATATCTATAGAAGACCTTTAATATAATCTTATCCTTATGCTGTCAAAGTATGATCCCTGTTTAGTAGTTTGCAAATATCTTGAGTTGTAGTTAGCGATTTTTGTGGCATTAGAAAGCTAACATAATTATCTATAAGTGTTATTTCTAGCCTTGAAGTCAAATTCTAACCGTAGTGTAAGTTAAATGGTTATGAAATGTTAAAACGAAAAATAAAAAGTGAAAAATGAAAAAAGAGAAATAAAATAAAGAAAATAAAATTTGTTAGTGATATCTTTCATCTCTTGCTATATATTTAGCACATTATAGTCCTCCTAAACATTCTTTCAAGAACCTTAGCCACCTAAGAATTTTTCCCTAGACAGAAAGACACAATTTCTCTCAAATCCTCTTCGATTAATCTCTTATGATAAGTGTTCTTACCCCTATCTTTATATGGTTATGAGTTTAGCAAATCTTTAGATTATTATAGTATAGTTTTCTCTTCTCATTTAATTTCACGTTATTCCTGATTCTTGTCTATAATTCTATGGCAGTTAAGAGTGCCATTCCAATTCCCCAGTATCATATAAGCAGTGGTCAGGCATTCCCGGTAACGAACGGTGAGTGGGTTTAAGCTCATGACCATACTTTTGGTCACTATTAGTATTTTTCCAGCATTATATAAATTGGTTATGAAATTCTAAAATGGCTTATATCAGATATAGGCTTTCACAGATTATGTCAATTTTCAGAAAAATTATTGTTTTTCAGAGTTATCATGAAAACCTTATTTTAGAAAACTCATGGGACCATATTTGATACATTGCATGTTATAGAATATCTTTTTCTCAGTTTATGAAATTATGAGACCTTTGTTTAATGTTTACAGTAGAAATAATCATTATCATATTTTTTAGACTATGGATTTCCTATAAAGATTTTAGAACATTAGACATGATTTATTGAAAGTGTTGAATAAAGTATGATTCATAACAATTGTCAGATACATACTCTATTGGTTTCTAAAACCACTATGTCTACAAGCTGGTGATCCCTTCGGCATGCTTTTAGAACCTCGGTTATGCTAAAGTCATATTGTTAGAATATAACAATTGTCAGATACATACTCTGTTGGCTTTTGGAATCATTATGTCTACAACCTGGTGATCCCTTGGGCATGATTTTAGAACCTCAGTTATGCTAAAGTCAGATTGTTAGAATTATATGAATTCAGAGCTTTCAGATTTATTCAGTTTAATTGCAAGTTATTATTATTTTTTTTTATAATTAGTGAGTTAACATATCAGTGAGTTAATAGCTATAGGATTGATCATTAACCTTGGTACCAAGTAGTCCGTCAGAGGACTAGCTCACCCATCAGATTAGCCATTGGCTCAGATTTAGCTATTCAGCTCAGATATTTATGTGCAAAATAAGTAATGTTTCTCTACTAGTTATTGCGATGATTTTAGATAAATTGTTTTTCATTTAAGTTATATGTATCTAAATATATAAAGTGTTTTATAGCAATTGCATGTGTATATTATGTATTTTGTTGTTATCCCATGTGAGTTGTGAGTGGAGGCTCGCTCACTGAGTTTTGATGAACTCACCCCTCCTTTTCCTCCCCTTTACAGTTTCAAATGCAGATTCAATTATCATTCAGACCCAGTCTCAGTAGCTTTGCAGCTGTTCTATTGGTGAACTTCACTTTGTAGTTAAGTTTAAATTAGGATCATGTTATAATAGAGTGCTCCAGTAGTGTGCAGGCAGAGTCCTCGGCCATCATTTAACATGTATGATTATTTTGAAATTATGTTATTTTATCATAATGATATTTTGTGTAATTTATTCAAGGAACACAATTTAATATTATTTATTTCAGTTATAAGTTTGGAACATTTAGATTAATTAAATATTTTATTTATTTTATTAGTAAAGTTTTCAAGAAATTTTGAGGAATTTATTTATTTATAATTTATTATGAGCATTAATTAGTAATTTAATATGCATGATTTCATGAAAATAATTCTAGAAGGCTTCCATAAGGGACAATATCCCTTATTTGCCGGTCACGATTTTTGGGTCGTGACATATCTCTAATCCTACATCTCTGTCTCCTGACACTAATTGTGGGTGCACCGATCTTTCCTCTCAAAGTCTTGAAGGAGTTGAAGGTGTACTCAGTACCTTCCATGCATTCGAACCACTCCTTAGCTAAGGGTAATTCAAGTGTTGAAAGATTTTGGTCAATAATACACTATAGGGAACAGCAGCCTTTCTCATATTTTCTTTGGAAGTGGCACTGATCATGTAGTCTAATATAAGTTTGGGCAGGTTTACCTTCCTTTTCACCAATAGACAGTAGAATAGCATGTAGTCCATTCCAACAAGCAAGTTTGTGCTACCTAATCTTAGGAGTAGAGAGAATTGGATTACAGTAAAAACTTGTCTTGCCTCAAAGCTTAGTAGAGCGGTTGTGATTTGACCTAGTTCATATTTGGGGGAGTCAGTTAGTAAGCAGATACTCTGAGATATATGAACCAGTCTCCTTGTGTTGAGCATTTGACTCCGGTTGCTGGTGCTTGGATGACGTTGGAGATGTTACTGATTCTTATTTCCATGTTGGTACCCCTAATAGAGATCTTCATTATGGAGTCTAACTTCAACTCCAAGTGGCAGTAGTAGGTGGTTACCATTCCTGGGAAAACCCTATCAGAGATTTCCAAGAACTCTTCCCAGCCTTGGAAAGAGAAAATCTCCTTAAGAAAGGGAACCTGGTTCATCACTTCTCTAATTAACCTCTTTCTTGGTGCCACCTTTCTGTGAGATAAGGTACTTGCATAATGTTGTTGCATAAGAGGTTCATTATACATGAGGAAAGTTATCATTCTTGCCATGCTCCTGCCGAAATGCTTTCCTTCTGCCATGGTAAGATAGAGTTTGATAGGATTAAATGAAAATTTTAAGGTTTGTGAGGAAATGGGGAATGTTGTAGAGGAGAGAGGTTTGTGAGGAAATGGGGAATGCTGTAGAGGAGAGAGGTTTGTGAAAGAGAATATGGAACGGTTTTGATTGAAGGTGAAAGTGTTTGAGGTTGAAGATGAAAGGGTAACATGTGACGTATGAGAAGTAGGAAGTTATTTAAGTAATCAGACATAAAGTCTAAAGGGGAGGCGATGTGAGAAAGAGAAACTTGAAAAGGGTGAGAATTATCCCACCTTTTTCCCTCTTCCAGAATAAGTGGTTTTTGAAACATAGAACCACTTTTTGAACTTTAATTCACTTTCGAATCTTGTGTAGACATTATATAAGTTATCACAACTTCACTGCTTTTGCATATATGAGTGATCTTCCATATTCTGAGCGTGTATAACTTTCTGACTCATTTTCTAAACTTCTGACCCTATTTTTGACTTAGCACGCTGACTTTCTGGTCTTGCAAACTGATCTTCTAGTCTTGCATGTTTTAGACCATACCAAGCTCTGGGAGCTTGTTTTGGACCATAAAGTGCCTTTCTTAATGTAAAGGCATGGTTGGGAAAGTATTTGCTCTCAAAACCTGGAGGCTACTTTACATAAACTTCCTCAGATAGGAATGCATTTAGGAATGTAGACTTAATATCTATTTGGTAAAGAATGAATCCTTTGAAGGCAACAAAAGTAAGTAGCGGCTTCAAGCCTAACTACTGGTGCAAAGGTTTCATCATAATCAATTCCCTCTAATTAATTATAACCTTGTGCAACCAATCTTGCTTTGTTTTTTATCACCTTTCCAACTTCATCTAGCTTATTTCTGAACACCCATTTTATTCCTATGATGATTTTTACTTTGTGTTTTTCCAAGAGTATTCGGACTTTGCTTTTCTCGAATTGGTCTTGCTTCTCTTGTATAGTATCCACCCAACATTGATCATTCAAAACATCTTCAATGCAATCATGTTCAATGGTCAAAATGAAAGCATAGTTGGACACATTTATGAGGGAGGATCTTGTTCTCACACCCTTGGAAATGTCCTGTAGAACTTTGTTCTAAGAAACTTCCTTTAGATCAGAAACTCCTCTATGGTTTCTATATCCTTGATCTTCTTTAGCTTCTCTTTCCTCTTTAGATTGGTCTTCTTCATGCTAAAAAATGTCACTCTCTGAGGGCATTGGAGTTTTGAGTAAGCTTTCTGAATTGTCCTTGTTCTACAACTTACTTTCTAAAGATTGTTCTTTTATCTGCTTGCTTTCTAAGGATTCGTTGATGTTCAACTTCTCAAGGTTCTCTTCTAGCTCTTCCAGATCATCAGCAAATTCCTTCTTAAGCTCTTGGAATTTGATGTAGATAGTCTCTTCAACACATAATATCCTCTTGTTGTATACTCTGTAAGCTTTTAAGACTAAAGAGTATCCTAAGAAAATTTTATCATCAGATTTAGGATCAAACTTTGCAAGTTTGTCCTTAGTGTTAAGAATAAAATAGGATGAGCCAAATATGTAAAAATATGATATGTTGAGTTTTCTACCCTTTCATAACACATAAGGATTTTTCGTTAGGATTGCCTTAGAAAGAATTTATTTTGAATGTAGCACGGGGCGCTTGCAGCCTTTACCTAAAAATCTTGATAAACCACTTTCGAAAAGTATGGTTCTGGACATCTCTTGCAAGCTTCTATTCTTTCTTTCAGCAACCCCATTTTGTTGGGGAGTTCTAGCTGTTGAAAACTCATGAGAGATGCTATGTTTTTCACGAAATTATTCAAAAACATGATTTTCAAATTCTCCTCCCTGATATGATCTTATAGAGATAATTTGAGAATTTTTTTTCAACACAAACACATTTTTCAAAAACTTTGAATCTTTTAAACACTTCATCCTTAGAAGCTAGGAAGATAACTCAGGTAAATCTAGAGAAATCATCTATTATGATAAGGCAATATCTTTTTCTACTAAGACTCGCAGTCTTGGTTAGTCTAAAAAGATTCATATGCAAAAACTGAAGTGGCTTAGAAGTTGAAACCTTATTATTGTTGTGGAAAGAAACTTTGATTTGCTTCCCTTTTTCACAAAAAGCACAAGTTGAATCCTTGTTATATCTGATCTTTGGCAGGCCTTTGACAAGCTCTTTCTGATATAGCTTAGAAATAAGTTTCATATGAGCACGTCCAAGCCTTTTATGCCACAGCCACTTATCGTCCATGAAAGATGCAAGACATTTTACATCTTAATATAGAATGTCATCCAAGAATAACACATAAGTGTTATGATGTCTCTTACCAGATAAAATGACTTGTCCAAAAGTGGGATTTACAATCTTACAAGCATGTGCATTAAATAAAATATTAAAATCTTGGTCACAGAATTGGCTAATGCTTAACAAATTGTGAGGTAGACCATCAACAAGTAAAACATTAGAAATTTGGTGGGAATCATCCTTACCAACATTTCCTATACCAACAACCATGGCTTTACCTCTATCAGCAAATTTTACTGATCAAAATTTCTTGGGTTTTAGATTTCTGAACCATTTTCTGGACCCAAACATGTGTCTGGAGCAGCCATTATCCATGTACCATTTGTTGTCTTTGTCAATGTGAATTCTTAGACATACCTACAACAAAATAGTTTTTACCTTAGGTACCCAGACTTTCTTAGGTCCTTTTGGGTTAAGTTTCTTTGGGGGAGGTTTCCCAAGATATTTTACAGATTTATTTCTCATAAAACATTTATCAAGTGGGTATCTCTTCTTGTGGTAGAAAGTACAAGAACCTTTATTCTTTACTTTCTTTGATGCGATTGATATTTCTTTCTCATCCATTTCATTCTCATATCCCAACCCAGTTTTCTAAAAGTATGGCCTTCGACCGCTTAGCATCAACTCAAGATTCTTGGAGCCATACCTTTTCCATATCAGATTTAAGAAGTTTAGAAGTCCTCTCAAGTTTAGGAATTACTTTCTGAGCCTTTGACCTTTTTCAATGGCTTCAACATCCAAGGCTTTAAGTTTAATATTTAAAAACTTGTTCTCTCCTTTTATTTCTTCCTTCTCAAGCCTTAGATTCTTAACATCTGATTTGACCTTTTCAAGTTCTAGAACCACTTTCTAGTGGTTCCTTTTGAGGTTGAGATAGTGAGAGAAAATGATTTGAAATTTTTCAAGAAATTCATCATATAAAGCACGTAATTCATCATAAGAGAGATCAGTTTTAGAGGATATCTTTACCTCAGGTTCTCTTTCTGAAGAGTAGCCAGTAGGAAGCATAGGTTTCCTACATATTCAAGCTCATACTGCTTTTGTCTGAATCTTTTTTCTTTTCTTTTGAATTACTCTAGGTGGCTATCATTCCTTTCTTCTTTGAAAAAAACTTTTTCTATTAACACTTGAGCTTGGGATAGTCAGTCTTGATGTGTCCCTTTTCTCCACAGTTGTAGCAAGTTACACTTTCTAGTTTTCCTCTGCCCTTCCTACCCTTCTACTCTTCTAAGCTCTAGACATCTTCCTCAGGAGCATGGAGATCTCATATCCATCTTCTTCTTCAGATTCATCTTCATATTCTTCTTTCTCATTAGAGGTTTTAGTAGCCTTTATTGCTTTTCCTTTAGGTTACCTCTTGTGTGAAGACTTTAGAGCCATGAACTTACTCTTCTTTATGGATACTCCATGAACTTCAGAGAACACAAACTAATGGGTGATCCCAACTAAGGGTCTGAAGGTCCTTAGCCTCTATAATGGCTATAAACTTAGGAAGCTATTTTGTAGGGAGGCTTCTCAGGATCTTTCTAACTATTTCAGAGTTAGAGTATCTTTTGGCCAACCCATTGAGTTAGTTTATGATATGCATGAATCTCGTGGTCATATCATCAATACTTTCTTGTTCATTCATTTTGAACAATTTGTATTGATGAACTAACATGCTAATATTTGTTTCCTTAACCTGATCAATACCTTCATGTAGCATATGAAGTCTGTCCTAGATTTCCTTAGCTGTGTCACAAGCAATTGTTTGATCATATTCAGCTTTGTTTAGTGCACACGTAAGTAGATATTTGGCCTTTGAATTCAACTACGCTCTTGCCTTATGTTACCCTTTCCGCCTACTTCTAGGGACTTCTTTGGAGGTGGAAGGTGCATTTTCTGCTCTTGGAACTTCCTCCAAAAGAACATAGTCTCCTTCTTGAATGATTTCCCATAAATCCAGATTTGTGTATTTAATGAACAACTCCATTCTATCTCTCCAGTACGCATATTATCCATCATAAAAGAATTGTGGTCTATTTATGGAGTGTCCTTATGTAATATGAATATTTTGTGCCATATATCCTTAGGACCTTTGTCCTCTACAGTCGTTAAATAGCTCAACCTTTTAGAGGTCTAAGCTCTAATGCCAATTATAGGTAGAAAAGTGCACCAGAATGGTGGGTTGAATCGTGCTTGATCTTTTAGTTTTCTTTTTAGTTTTTGAAAAGACTTAGATAGGTACTATTAAGTGTGAATTTGAAGTGCAATGGATATAGACTTAGTATATGTCAGAACATAACTTTCTGAACTATAATAGAGATATAAAAAAAAGTGTTAAAGAGGGTTTTCTAGAAAAACAAATATAGTAGGCATGAAATAGAAAATAAAGGATATTCAAGGAAGGAGAAGATACTACACAGGAGTTTTTATACTAGTTCGGCCAGCATGCCTACATCTAATTCTCAACAATTGTTGAGTTTCACTAAACGACCCTTCTCAACCCTGAGAAAGTTAAATACTCTTTCTATAGTCTTCCCAAGCTATCTTCACGTGACCAGTAGCTCATTCTATTGTCACTTCCAAGTAATCGTTGACTAGACTCTTGAAGCTAACACAACGTAACTAGTAGCTTACTCTACTGTCACCTTCAAGTAGTCTTTGCCTAGCCTTTTCAAGTGATCTCACAGCGATCACTACCAAATCGGGTTATAAAGGATGTGTTTAGGTTAGATCACTTAACTATGAAACACTTAAGTTTTATCATAATAAAACAATATCAGAGCTAAAAACTTGAATGAGTTCTTTCTATCTATTCTTTCTAGCAAGAAGATGTTATCTAATAAGAATGTAGAAAGAAGATCTTTACAAAGATCAAACTGATTACAAGTTGTAGTAGTTTTACAGAAGATGAAAGGAAATTTCTTCAGCATTTTAGCACATGTAATAAGTAAAAGTCTCTTCATTGTAAGAACACCATCTCCTTTTATACTTGATCTTCATTTATGACCATTGCCCTTGATCTTTTTTCCTAGTGACAAGTGTTGATCTTCTTTTTCTGTCTCGAAAATGAAGTCTAAAAGAGTAGCTCTGTATGTTAGAGTTACTTTTCACCATTGCAGAAGCTGTTGTCTAACAGAGATTTCTGAGTCCATATTCAGAAACTATTTTTTGCTTTCTATATGAGGTTTCTAAACTTTTTCTTCTAGAAGCTGGGGCAGTTGTCCAAGTTGAAAAGAGATATCACTATCATTCCCTGACTAAGTTTGACTTAAAATTGAATTTCAAATTTTCTCCCCCATTTCAGTAAAGTACATCATTGATAGTAAAAGTGTTTTCTGAAATATTGTTTTAGTTTTTGGACAATCTTTAGATCTTCCTTTATTTAATCAGAGCTTGTTGTAAAGGATATAATCACGATCATGATTATTGAATACAATAACCACACTTTTCTTCAGATTTGGAATGAAATCTTCACTTGAAACTTGCTTTCTGAAGCCATGGCATGCTTTCTGAAGATCTGAACATTGATTTCTTATTCTTGGGAATTTCCTTTCATACATTGAGCATAGAAACGTTAATTTCAAGATTATTTTTCACTTCCTTTGAGTTCTAAATCTCTTTAAATGAGATTCATCATGTTTGCACATGTCATTATTAAAATAATCTCATTTTAGAAAATGCTAATGTGAATAGTCCTGTTTAGTGCTTAAAGAAATAGTTAGTCTTTCTTCAAAATATTTTCATGAAATTGGTTTTGTTATCACTCAAAACATTAAGCACTGATGCTTTCTAAAGGGTTCTGAAGCTAACATACCCGTCATAGTTGAAGAAGTATTTTCAGTCGAGGTAGAAGGTTTGTTGACAATAGTGCCACAGGATCGTCTTGTCTGTGTTCGTTTAGGGAAAATTATGAAATCAACACTGATGAAGTCCAGTCCACACCTCTACACCTCTTTGACATGAATAAGAAGATAGATAACAAGAAGATGTATACCGACCAGTTTTGTCTGAGATTTCTTCTCAGCCAACACTCTCCTTGGCTGATCAATAGGCACTAATGATGTTGTGGGTTTAGACAAAGCAAGGGATGGGTTAGTGGAACATGTACATTTGGCCACATGGCTAAGCTTAAGATTGTAGGAGACGGTGTAGAAAGAGAGGATGGAAGAATGGATGAGAGAGGGATAGAGAGGCGTAGGAGAAGCAATAGCCCTCTCCCACAATGAATGAGAGGGTTTGGGTCTAGTTTACAAAAAATTGTTTCTATCCTTATCAGATTATCCTTTTCTGGAAAGAAGCTGCCCATGGGAAAATAGTTATTAATGTTATTATGATTGGGTCTGATTTATCCCTTTTTTAAATGCAACGTGTAGTCATTTTATTTTATTTTATTTTTACATGATTTATTTAGTTGGCATGCATGATTTATGTTGATTCCCGATTCATGAACAATTCGAGTTCGGTTAAACTTTGAATATTCTTAGTACTAATTTGATTTTTTCCTAGGTAGTAGAATGTGACACTTGGTAATTAATTAAAATTTAGTACTCACATGATTTTGATGTTAACATAATTTCAATTTTTAAGTAATCCTTTAAAAATGATAAATCATGTGCTAAGATTGCTAAAACTTAATCTTTTAAATAAAAAATTAAATATTAATAAAAATATAAAGTTTTGATGAATCCTTTGTTATATAATTACATTTAAACTCAATTTGAAAAGTATACCATCAAACTAGATTAACTCTACAAGCATAAATAGAGAAGTTGATAAGCCATTACAAACACGAATCATAAGCAATCATAAAAAAGACAAAACATGGAGGTAGGCTGACAAGCTAATACAGATAGGACTCCTAAGATATCATAAAAAGAAAAAACATGGAGGTAGGTTGACAAGTTCTTACAAACAACACTATGAACTAGGCCAAGGAGCATGCAGACATCAACTGCGACTATGGCCTTTACCTCTACAAAGACCACATTGTTAAGTTCCTTACATCTCACACGAGTCGATTTCATTCAAGAAACTAGTTGATTTGGGGTGACCTTTTCCTACGCATTTCAACGAAAGGTTAGGAGAAATTCTTGGTCCTTTGTGTTGACACCATGTATTTTCATTCCCTATCACCCTAAACTCTTTCTTGTACATGTTGCAAATTCTGCAAATCGTATAAACACCGTTGACATAAGGGTGCCAAGTGACCTTCAAGCATGAGCAACAGGCCATCACATGAGATCTGAAAGTCACCACAAGAACAATTCATATGCCTCAGATCAATTCTATATTCTTGTCCACTAGATGGATCTTGAACTTAGAATGTCTGATGATGTTTATCTGCAAGAGTAATGCGGAGGGTTCTAGAAGCCTGCTTATTTGCTTGAAGTCGAGGCATGACTGTGTTAGAGAAAACATTCCCTGCATTTTTACGAGCACATGACTCCTCACTTTTCCTTGTAAATAACTCAGCCAATCAAAATTAGGTTGCTCTAACCAAAGACATAATGGGAAGATTGTGAGCCCCCTTTAATATTAATTTCATGTACTTGACTAAGTTTGTGGTCATGTAACCCCAGAGGTGTCCACTATCAAATGCTAAGACCCATTTTTCTCGCGGGATTTCATCAAGCTAGGTTGTATGTATATCTCCACATTCCTGTACCCACTCATAATTAATATTGAATTGATGCTTTATTGTTGAGTACCCTGCAAGATACAATATATTCAATATATTATTTTTTTAAAAGCATAATGACAAATCCATTATTTCAATATTAAGACCAAAATGTAAATTACTCGTGTTTACGACCAATTTGTGCAGGTAAGATGCCTTAAATCTTCGCAAGAAATTGGCACCCAATGTGCCATATGCAATACATGTAATTACATATTCTCAGAGGTTCCCATTAACCATTGCTTCTCCTTATTCCCACATTAATTGACTTGTGACGATAAGAAATAAAGCCAACTCCATCTCGGCTCACAACATTTTTATGGAGATTATCGAGGAAAAAATACCAAGCATTTGCAGTCTCATCCTTGACAATAGGAAAAGCAATTGACAATATGTTCTAATCGTTATCTTGCGCAACTGCCACTAATAAATTCCCTCTTTATTTTTTATAAAAATGTGTTTCATCAATCTAAACAAGTGATTTGCATTGTCTAAACACTTTAATGCAGGTGCTGAAACTTCAAAACATGGCAAAAAATTTGAACGTCTAGAACTAGCTCATTGTCATGGAAGGCCTCCATACCATCCATCTAAACCACTAATCCTCAAACAACATCAAACATTCCTACATGCCATTACTACAAAGCTTCATATGAGGCTTCCCATTGACCAAAAACTTTTTCAATTGCCTTTGTTTTGCCATCCATGTTTTTCCGTATGTCACTGTGTAACCATATCGAGATTTAATCTCTGTAATCACATATTTAATCATGAAAAATGGGTTAGATTCTACCATGGGCTTTATAAGTTTGGCAATTGTATCTGAATCTAATTTTATGTGATTCTCGGTGAATCTTTCACTAATGCAAGTGTGTGAGCCACAATACTTCCTGATTTCCCAAAAGTACTTATTCTTTCTGAAACTAGCCCTAACAAGCCATTGACAACCTGCCTCATACCGAGTGCATTTAGCATAAAATGTCATAAGTTTTTACTCATACACTTTATAATCTATTCCTTCAGATATACTGTACATTTTAATTACTCGTATAACAGCCTCTCTATCGATAAATTGCATTCAAATACACAATTCACATTACTAACAGGAGGGGCACCTACAAAACACAATATGAAATAAAAAATAATAATAAATTAAAAAGAAAATAAATAAAAATAAAATAATAATAGCAAAAACAATTAACAATATGTGTATTTAATATATATATATATATATAGCATAAGACAAAATTAAAAATATACAAACCTTATTAAAAAATTAACATTCCACCAAATAAAAATTAAATTAAATTAAGCAAACATAAAATAATAACAACAAAACAATATAATAATAAACAGGATTACAAAAGTGAAAATAATATAATAGTAATATAATAATAAATAGATAATTTTTTTTTTTTGCCAAAGATATTTATTAAGATGAAACAACATAAATGACTACATATCGGCATACTTCGAAAACTCAGGTGCATTCATAACTTCAAAATCTAAAGTACGCACAAAGGATGGCTCCTCGAACCAATGCTAAATAGCAATTATGTTTGATACATGCCCATCACCTTGTTCATCATCTAGCTCCATATCATTAGCACCACCATTACTACTATCATATTTGCCTACAAAGTTCTCGTCATCACTTTCGCTATTATTTTCTACCCATTCTAGCCCTCCATCTGGAAATGTGTTCAGGTGAGCCTTTTCCTCCTCATTGTCAACTTGATGGTAAAAGATATGAGTTGCTTTTTTGAAATTGACATACAATTTGATGGCAAATATTTTTGCTCGATGTTGTTGAGGCATTTGAAACATTTGTTGCATGGGGTCATCGTTACTAATTGCGATTACTTGATACCGAGTGAACACACTAAAAATTGATATTGGACACTTGTATGTTATTTTCTCCACTATTTTTGGAATTTCATGATCCATTCATAGTTTAAGACCACTTTCTAACTCTACAAATGATATAGTGCAAGGAACAAAGAACCATGCCGAATTCTCACATATAAATGTGATGCCTTCACTCATATTTGTAACAATATTGTCGTTGAAATATACTATTATATTTGTTGAGTCATGAAACACAAAATAAACCAATAAAATTAGGAAAAAAAAAGTACGAGGAGCTATCCATTTTTTCCTACTCTATACCATTTTTTTTCTCACGCTATCCACTCTGTTTTTTGGCACATGTAGCACACTCTCAAACTAAAACATCACCCACAAAAATTTATCGAATAAGAGGAGAAGCGATGGACGGGGTTTATACGGGGAGAGTATAATATTTTAATATTTTTCACACCAAATCTCACCACAAGCATGCTTTTGGCTTGAAATCCCGCATTAACGGTGTAATTGCAATGAAAGTGGCGAGATTTTGAAGTCAAAACTGGCAAGATTTCAGTTTCAAAAAATATTATATTTGGTTTTAACTTAAACGTGTGTGGCGAGGTTTTGAAAAAACCACTCATGCGTGGCTCACACCTTGAACCCACATGTATCGATTAATGTTATAAAAATAATAAAATTATATAATAAATATATATCATATACCTTATTATCATTAGATGTGATTAATGGTCTCCACTTATCTTACTCACCGTCACATCTAATGGTGATAAGACGTGTGATATGCATTTATTGTATAATTTTATTATTTTTATAACAATATTATAGTGCATTTAATCACGAGTTTACTTTTGGGGGAAAGGGATGGAAGGGAGAGATTTTTAAAATTTTCCTGCATTCATGAGTTTTGTTTTTATTCCCTCTAAACTCGTCAAAATTTCTATTTTATGGTTTCCAAATTGGGAGTTTTAAAAAGATTACAATTTAAATTACTTTATTATTCATATTAAAAATTAAAATACAGTTCTTATCAATCAATTTCAATTTCCTCTCTTTATTAGTTCCCTCCTACTCTCACAATTTCCACGGAAATCATCCGCCCCCTTGTATCTCCTTTCTATTGGATGAACCTTTGACCCCCTACTCATCGATTATGGCCTCTGTAGTAAAGATACATTATAAACCTTCCAATTTTCTTTTCCTTATCAAAGGTTGGTTGAAATCTTTGAAACCCTTGCTTTCTTTACCCTTTTTTAGCTTTGATCCCTTTCCTTTCCAATGTAGAAAAAAATCAGCCACAAACTGTGCAAGCCACCGTCCACCGCATTAATTGATGTGGAAAAAGCAGAGAATAACACGACATACTTGATTTGATTTTTAAGTATAGTTATTTTAAAGATTTCCGTAGGATTATATTTGTTTCTTTTTTCTTCCTACATAACATTTGTAATTTTTTTGGTCTCCAAGATAATATTTGTCGTTTTAATGTTGCCTGTCATGAAATATGGTTGTGTACCCCATATATATATATATATAACCTTTTATATAACTTGTGGCTGAAATTTTAACCCTTACACATATATATATAGAAAAAAATTAAATTTAAATGTAATGAAAATGTAAGAAACTTATATAATGTCATCCAATTATATCTTTCTATATATGTAAAATTTTTTAAATAGTTGGTGTGAGAGTTAAATATATATAATAAATAAAAGAGAGAATATCCTATTTGGTCCCTCAAGATTTTTGCATTGAACTATTTCATCCTTTATAAAAAGAAATTAATCTTGTAGTTCCTCAAGATTGAAAATAATAGACACGTTAGTCTCTTTGTTAGTTTTTCATCAGTGGACTTACATATATGACTCAGTACATTGATGACGTGCAATTAAAATGTTAGAAGCAAGCTAAATGAAGTTATTTTGAAACTTGTTACACTTAGTTTAGTGTCTAAAATTGCACAAAATGAATCATTTTATGACTTATAATAGAGATTTAAATTACTCATTTTGTGAATTTCAACCACAAAAATGAGTCATTTGAAACCAAGGAAGAGAAAACCAGACCGGGCATCAAACCGGTTAGGGCACTGGTTCAAAGGTTTACCAGTCCAACTGGTTCAATCGGGGTTTAACAGGAATATATATATATATATATATATAACATATTAACTTTTAATAGGTTATGTATATATATATATACACACACACATGATAAATTCAAAAGAAAAAACCTATATTAATTCATGAACATTAACATAAATAACACAAAATAACATATTCATAGGTCTATAGTAAATATTAGTACATAACCTATATATAAGTCAAGTCAATTATCTCTTATCTCATTAACTTAACTTTTAATAAAGTATAACATTAACTCACATGATCACATCATCACAAGACAATATTCAGAAATAATATTGTATCAACATTAAACATATAGAAGGTAAACCAAATAGGATCATCAAAATATGCATTAATTTGTTAGAGATCTTGATCAAAATCATCTCATGTCCTCCTCCATCATCATCAAATGAACTGCAAGGCATATCAACAAGATTAGTCTTCCCATCATCTAACATAGTAAAAATATGTCAAAAATATGTAGAAAAGTTTATAAATAAACACTTTAAAAAAATGAATGAAAATGCCCAATACAGCTTATTAAACACCATTCTAATTGCAAGAACACTTACAACAACAATACAAATTACAAACTAAGGTGCCCAATCTCTAAACTAGTAAAGTGTATGTAAGGTGCCCATTCAAATTTTATTACGACAAAAGGAATGAAGATGTAATACTTACCAGGGGGGCGGTGCGGAGAATCGAGGGCGGAGCAGAGGGTGGCGCGTAGAGAATAGAGGGCAGAGTAGAGGCGCTTCTGGCTTCACGCAGAGAAGCTAGCAGAGCATCCCAAGGAGCAGAGGAAGGGCGGAGGTGCGGGCGTCAGGGCGAGAAGTAGAGATGGACCAGCGCAGAGCGGATGCCGGAGCAGCTAGTGGGCCACTGCGGGCGTCGAGGTGAGAAGCAGATGCAGACCAGCACGGGCGTCAGTGCGCGCCTGAGCGTGGAGCGAATGTGGAGGAGCAGCGGTGCCGTTTGTGCAGCTTCAGCTTTGCCTCCTTTTAACTTTTCCAAGTGAAGCACAAATCCAAGAAGGCAATAACCTAAAGTTCAGTAAAATGCAAAAGCACTGAAACGCAACGTATCAGACTGGTTTTTTTTTTTTTTCAAGTAAAATAACCAAACCGGTAACCCCTTTAAACCGGGCCGGTTCCCCATTTTTACTAGTTTTGACCGGTTCTTGACCGGTTCCGAGCATACCCGGTTCTAGGCACTCAACCGGACCGGCCAAGCGGCCGGTTCCCGGTTAACCCAGTCGGACCGGCCGGTCTGATCCAGTTCTCTCTACATTGTTTGAAACTCTATTCCACTTCAAATGGCATATACATCATTTAACATCACGTTTACAGGTCAATATGCAATTCTATTAGTGTTTAAAGAATCACATGTATACAGAGGGACTAATGTGTCCTATTATTAAAATCTTAAGGGACTGAGGGTTGAATTTCAGTTTTTGAGGGACTAAATAGTATTGTAAATTTTTTTTAAGGGACTACATTATATATTTACCCTAAATAAAAGTGTGATATATTATCTTATATAGATTATGTTATTCTATACAAATGAGTTTTTTCAACTTAAAATCCATTCACTTGTATTTTAATTAAAAAGAAAAAGATCACATCATAATTAAGTATTGCTTTAGTCTCTGTTTTTTTTTTATAAAAAAATTAGATAAGCAATTGTAAGATCAGATTTAATGTAGACAATGGATTTATCAACTTTGTGCTCTAATTTGATTCTCCAGGATGGTTATAAAATTTTTGACATTATTAGATGTATACTTGGGAATATAGAAAGAAAAGCAAGATTACACCACAAAAATTAAAACTGCAATTATGACATATTATTAGAATATCATTGATAATTATCAGTATTTAATAGCAGGATTGCACTATAAAAATTAAACATATTTAAAACTAATTGATATTTAATTAAATCTATAATATTAATGTTCACCACTCCTTTGGGTTTTCTAGGTGTAGCTTCTAGTTTAATTTACAGCATACAAATTTTATAACTTTAATAATTAATATTTTAAAAAATTATAATCATAATTATTATATATCATTAGCTTACTATCATTAATTTATATAATTTAAATATTTATAATAATTATTTTTAATATCTAGATAATTTATGCTAAAATAACCTTATATATTGGAGTTATTTAAAATAATTAGTGATCAAATAAAATAAATAAATAATCAAAATTAATTTTAAATTATATAGTTTATATTTTAAAATATAAGTGTTTGAAAAATGTTTAAAGCAGATAATTTATGTTACAAGTCTTATATACCCCTAATTATTAATTAATTAATTAACATATAATATTGATTAATTACAATATAATTGTTGTACCTATTGATAAATTTAGCCTTGATATACTAAAATAAGGTAAATAACTCATTATATAATAAGAGTATTCACTATGATTGTTTATTAGTTTTATCTTATAACTTTTTGGCTATGTTTATAGTCGCATGGTTGGTTATCATTTTTACATAATGACATTTATAAAAATCAAAAGAGAATTTTAAAAATGTTTATAAAGATAAAAACTAAATTTTTAAAATTCATAAAAATCAAATATGTATTTTAATATATTTATATAGGGCTTAAATTCAAATGATAGAGACCAAGCAGTTTATGAAATTATAATTTCCTTATTTAACATAAAATTGAGCCTTATTTATCAAACTAACATGATTTTTAAGATTTTTCAAATTATCCTTAAAAAATAATAAATTCATGTGCTAAGGTTATTGAAAACTTTTTTTTTCATTTTGGAAGCTTAATATGTGAATAGAACTTATAAAGAATTTCTCATACATTTCCTAAATAATAAATTTATTAAAGGTATAAAAAAAAATTGTTGAATTAGTGTCCAGAGATCAGTTAAGAAAACTCTTTATTACAATATTAGTGACAAACACAATGAGCATGCTGCAATTCATATGGGAGCATGTGTTTGGAAATTTCAAAAAGATTAAATCTTATATGATCGGTGAAGTATGTTAAGGAATTAATGAAAGTTTTAAATTGTAATTTAAAGTTTTTATCAATGATTTTGATATTATATTTCCAAATGTTAAAAACAAATATTACATTTTTTAGAATAAATTGGGATTTTAATATTGTAAAAAAAAAAAACTTTTATTTTTTGCATATCTTTCTATCCCAAGTTCATAGCTAAAGAATTTATCTTTAACTGAAATTGCAAAGTTATTTTACTCAAATGGAATATCTTTGAAAGAGTTTAAGTCCATATTATACCTAAATGATTCACCACTCAATTAATTTCAAAGTGATTTCTTAGATGAAGAGCTAAAATATGACAAAAAGCAATTGTCGGATGATCTTAAATGATACTTATCTTCAATTAATAAAATCCAGAGTATAATTTATAATATAATGGACTCAATAACCATTAAGAAATGTGAGTTTTATTTTGTATATGGTTATGGAGGAACCTAAAAAATATTCATTTGGAGAATATTTACTAAAATGATGCTAAAGAAAATAAGGTGTAAATAAAATCATATAAATTAATTATTTTTTATTAATTAAAAATTATATTTTTATAAATTAAATATTTTAATTTACTAAAAATATATAAATGGCTATGATTATTGAAAAGATCATTGACGCGAATACTAATGGGAATTACTTGAAAAAGGGACAAGAATAAAAATACATTTAGTTTTCACAAGAACAGGAGTGGAGGCACCAATTGTTAAATGGGATAAGGACAATGAATGAGGTCTCTAACCCAAGGAGATTTGACAATTTTCCATTTATGTAAATTATATATATATATATATTAGCACACATCCATTTTTTCAATTATTTTTGTTAAATTTGCATTATGTATGTATTTTCATTTTTAATTTTGATTATATTATATTAGTAGTATTTGTTACTGCCCTCCGCATTTTCCTTTTGACAAGAAACCTAACTCTATTATGAACTAAGTTAAATGGTATGGGTAGTCTGGTAATTGTATCTTATCCTAATTAGTTGTTCAACCAATTTGTTGTGCCATGTTCTTTCTCTTTCTATGCTCTCTCTTTCTACTCTCTTTAGCTTATTAGCCCTTGTATGAATTTTTAAGCGCAATATTAATAGTAAAAATTATTATTTTCAATTAATGAATTAAATTAAATTAAATTAAAAAAATAATATTTAAAATAAACTAATTCAAGTTTTGTGTTAGTAATTATCCAAGTTTAGTAATAACTAATATTGTAACTTAAACTTAATTTACTTCATTTTTAAGTCGGTTTTCGGTCACATTTTTGTTGACGTTTCAGAAAAAAATGCAATTTTAATTTATTAAAAAATATAAACAACTATTCATTGATTTAAGAAATAGTTAAAAGATTTACTAAAAATGAAAATTATTTCTTATTATTTATTAATATTTTTCTTATCATAAAAAATTAATAGTTCGCTGAATCGAAAATTAATTTGAAGGACAAAACAGAGAATTCGAAAGATACATTAATTCCTTTTCTGAAAAAAAAAAGTAAAAAAGCTAAAGTAAAGTAAGGTTGATGTAATATTTTTTAAAGTAAAAGTGCAGAAATTAATTCCTTTTCTGAAAAAAAGAATTCCGGTATTAAATGCAATATTTTTTGCATTAATTAGTGAGAGAAAGAGTTAAGTGGTAATTAATGTTGAAGCAATAAAATTATAAAATTATCCAAAAGTATAAGTTGATTCATAAAAGAAAGAAATGAAGTTTTTTTGTCCATAATGAAATCTGTAGCTTGCTAACCTCCACATGAATGTATAGGTTAGCATTTCCCTTAATTAATATAGCATACTAACAGTAAATGAGATGCTTTGAAAATATGAAATTAATTAGGGGTAGTATTAAAAGAAAAAAATTAATCCAGATATTTTAAAATATGAAGTTATCTGAAAGTGAACATATTCTGAAAGAGAATGCATTTTATGCAAATTTATCTTTCGAATATCAAAATACTTTTCAAATATTTTTTGAAATTATTTTAATAAATCTGCAAATACCCTGTATGAATTCAAATCCTCATGAGAATTAGAGAATAGGGACCCATGATAGGGATAAGGATGGAAACAAGGGACAAAATTCCAAACAGGGACAAGGTGCGGGAGGTATATCATGTACCTTATGATACTTCTTGTCATCCATATTAATAGTGTATGATATTGTAAATATATCCATTTATTTTATTTCATTATTTATTAATTTCAACTATTGAAACATGTAAATTTTTCATATAATATATTTTTTATTGTTACTTGAAGGTCATCTATCGAGATTTTCTTATCCTTATAAATATAATATTCAAAATAAGATATAAAATAGAATAACTCATTTCAGATCCATACTCATCATTTATTTAATTATTTAATTGTTGACTCATTTTCAAAATAAGTTTATATACTCAATTTTCTATAAGATGTATTTAAATAAATTATTATTTATTTTTAATAATGGGCAATAAACTATTTTTCATTATCATTCCATGTATCGCATGGATCACAACTAGTTCTATGTAAATGAGTGTTTTCAAGTTAAAATCCATTAACTTATTTTTTTAATTAGAAAGAAAAAGATCACATCATAATTTATTCTTTTTTTTCATCTAAATTTTAAATGACTTTACATGTTTGGATAGAAAAAAACTAATTTTCATTCTAAAATTCACCTATAAGGGAAAGCAGATTTTTAATTTTTTATTACAAGAAAAAACAAATTACTTTAGCATTTTAATACTTTTATTAAAATAATCCTAAGTAGCAAATATTATAAAATATAGAAAATCATTTGATATATTTTTTGGTAATATTTCACATAAAAGTGAGTGTTTTCATATAATAAAAAAAACCACTTAAAAATTATTTTTGAGCTAGTACACCCAAATAGAAAATTGATTTTGAATAATTAATTATAAAAACGTTCAATTATAAATGTATCCAATTATTGAAATAATTTTAATCTCACAATTAATCCAAATATATATTAGTATTTATCATATTAGTTGTTTGCTACAAAATTTATGTATAGATGTGCAGTTAATTTTAATTTAATTTGATTTTAGCTATTTAATTGACATGTGAAACCTTTTGGTCCTTCAAAATTTTTCTTCAAGCTCCGTCACTGTGGTGGACTACGGCTCATTTTTTTCAATATATAATTTCCATCTAGAATTTGTTATAGTATAAATTTTTATAATTATTCATAAGAATATGGTGTTTCGATAAGTAAATCTTGCCATGACAAGATTTGAATAATAGAATATAATTTTTAAAATCAAGTATTGTCAACAGGAATATTTTAATAACAATTTTTTTAAAAAAAATCAAGTCTCGTCAATGACAAAATAAATAAAATACCATATTCATGCAAATTTTTCCATAACCTCTCATATGAGGAATTGTTAAATTAAAACACCATATTAATAATAAAAAATCATGGAGTACCAATAATATCTAGGTCCTATTTTATTAGAAATATATATATAAGGAGAAGATCAAGTAAGATTAGTGATTTTATATGAGACTAAGAAAAACAAATCTAGATCATCAAATCTTGTATTAATGGTCAATATCAAAACATAAAGTCATATGACTTTTTTAATTGATCATGTGATCTTTTAATAACTTTTAATCATGACCATCTATGTATAATTGTATGGCCCATATTTAATCCCCCACTCATATAAAATCACTCATCTCTCTCTCTCTCTATATATATATATATATAGGGGGAGGGACCCGTTTACTCCAGCAGTAGGTCTTCGTATACTTACTCTGTTAAATAACTTTTTATAGGTATTGAATTTCATCAATCCAACTGTTGAATTGAAAGTTCCTACTACATAGATCAAACGTATAAAATTTCATAAAATTGTAAAATAGTTTAATACTGCATTATTCCTTTTCATTTGGATGCACAACGTTTGAAAATACATGCAAATCTTAAGTATTAGATCATATATTTATCAATGTCCAATTTGTAATGCTTAAGGATGACTAGGGCAGGGAGTGATCACTAGTGCAAGAAGGCACGGACAAGGAGCGACTCCTGGCAGGCTTCTAAGTGGATGGGTACATGAATGAACCAATTAAACACCAGAATGAGAGGGATTCTAAGACTATGTAGGTATGAGACTATATAGTTAAGGATGACTTATATAAATTGATTGGTACTACTTATACCAACAAGATGCTTCTTCTTTTCAGTAGCCCATCACTAAAGAACTCCATAATTAAGCGTGCTTGACTTAGAGAAATTTTGGGATAGGTGATCTTTTGGGAAGTTTTCCTAGGAAGTGTGTGAGTGAGGACAAAACACGCTGAATATCAAGATAATATGCTTGATCATCAAGATAATATCACATGATTAAATGGGTGGATTGATGAAATATGTAGCATACTTACTCTTTGGAGTAAACAAAGCTTTCATTATATATATATATATCCACGGAAAAGAGAACATGGGACAAAATTCTCCTATAATATTGAAGTTGCTATGAAATAAAGAAAATAGAGAGAAAGAATAAATGAATGGATAAGATCAAATTCTCTATTGCTTTCAATGTATATGATAATTTAAGTCTTGGTCTCTATTTATAGACCCAATACAATTGGAATAACTTATAGAATCATATTAATTGACACTAAATAAGATCCTAATTAATAGCTTCAATTTGTTAATGAACATCCACATAATATCTTATTTATAACACTTTCTGTTAGATGTTTGTGGGATAGATAACATACATCATTAAAAACCTTAATAAGAAAAAAACCCTGTAGGAAAAATATCATAGTGAATCGAAAAAGAGTGCATATGTCTTATAATACATATGCTTAGCTACCTCAGTAAAACCTTACCAGGAAAACCCATTTTGCGACAAAACCTTGGTTAAGTAAAAAAGAGTACAGAACGTATTACTCCCCCTACTTGCAGCATCACTGAATATCTTGAAGCTTGCGAATTCCAATCTTGTACACCAACTTCTCAAAAATAGATGTAGGCAATGCTTTAGTAAACAAATTTGACAAATTGTCACTCGAACAAATTTGTCGAACACCAATTGCTCCTTGCTTTTGAAGATCATGTGTAAAGAAGAATTTTGGAGAAATATGTTGTGTTCTATCTCCTTTAATATACCTTCCTTTCAATTGAACTATACATGCAGTATTGTCTTCATATAAATTTGTTGTAGTTTCTTCTACATTAGGTAGTCCACATGTCACCTGATTATGCTGATTTATTTCTCTTAGCCAGAAACATTCACGACTTACTTCATGAATTGCAGTTATCTCTGTATCATTTGAAGATGTAGTGCCTAGAGTTTGCTTTGTGGATCTCCATGATATGGTTGCATTGTCATATGTTAATAAATAACCTATTTGATATATACCTTAATGTGGATATGATAAATATCCTACATTTGCATAGTCAACCAACTGTGACTTTACAATACCTCGAGTACACATGTTCAAAGACAAGTTTCGTACTCTAATAAGGTTCCCTGGGACCTACCAATGTTGTCAGAAATGCCCCAAATACCAAGTTGACCCAAAATTGCAGAAATTGGTGCTACTGCTATAGTACCCCTATAGCAATCACATGAAGGAAAAATTCGGCTTTTTGCCAACTACTACAGCGGTTCAAGACCACAATAGCAATCATGTGTTTCCAGCTGGGGGTGCTTTAGGCCCCTGACTGCTATAGTAGTGCCCCCGATATCAGTACATTACAAAACAATGCCGTTCCACTTATCAGAACTGCAACCCTTATAGAACCCTCTGCTACTCGGTTCCAAACCCCAAAACCTGAAAACCTCCACCCAAATCACTCTTCGAACATTTTCCACTCTCAACTTTACTTAAATCTACCTCTCCCAAGCTTCAAGGTGAGTAAATGTTGATAGATTATGTCTTCTTTCATTCCATTCTTCTATGTTCTTGGGGTTAGTTGGTATTTCTCAATATTGTCAAGTGAAGGTGCTCTCCCAATGTTGTTAAAGCTCTATTAGCATTATCTAGGGATTGTTACAGATTAATCTAGAATTTTATGGTTGCTATGTCAAATGTTGGTGCCATCTTTAATCCCCCAGAGCTCCTATGGTGTTGGCCCCTCAAATTCCACCTCTCCAAGTGACTGGGTTTGATCTAATGGCCCTATTTTGCTCATTATGAATGTGTTGTCTATCTTATTTAAGTACTTAGCAAATTAAAATTTAGGTTTGGATATGAAACAAGATTTATATGTCTTCTTGCAAGAACTAGGAAATATATTTTGAAATTCTCATGAAAATCTACGATTATGAAACTGAATAGGACCATATTTGAAATATAAATTGGGGTTAAATGCATTTTACCCCCTTGTATTTTAGTGTATGTGCAATTTAAACCCTAACATTTAAAAAGATGCATCCCGACACCCTAACCTTTACAAATAGTACAAAATAACCCTTTTGTTAAATGAACATCCATTTTCTCCGTTAATGGATCATGTGAATGTCATGTGAGTTATTTGTTGGACAGAAATACCCTCTCTTATTAATCTAATCTCCCAACCTTAAACACTCTTTCTTCCCCCCTTAGAAACTATCAAACGCCAAACCCTTCATCATCAATCTATTGAACTAGAAACCCCATTATCTTTAACAAAGCACACGTCCTTTCCATTTAGCAATACCATGAACATAAAAAAAGGAATAACAAAAACACCATAAGCACTTGAATTTTTTTAAGAGTGACAAGAACTAAAGAACAACACGAGATCATAGAAAATAACAACACCACCAACACCTACTCAGGCAATGAAGTGGTTCCTCAAAAAAAAAGAAAGGAAGAAATAGTGTAACAGAACAAAGTCTAAACTTAAAAGGAGTACTTTTTTATTTTTCAATGTTCCAGAAATCCATCCCTCTAACACAAACTTCACACTAGTCTCCACCACACTTTTCACATTCCAAAGTCCAAACCCTCCAATTCCTCATGCTCTCCTTTACTAACCTCTCTGATCCCCTCTTTCTGCCTCTAGCTGCGCCGACCAGCTCTCATAGCTCAACTACCTCGCACTGTATTCCACCTCGGAGCAACGAGGATACCAATAATGACGATGGAGCTCCAAGAAGCCGCGATGGAGATCTGATTTGCGAGGAGACATCTGAGCCAAAACCCCAACCAGCTGTGATGGAGACCTGAGATGGACGACGGTTTAGGCTCCACACATGACTGAGATGGTGATCTCGCAGCTCCCTTGTGCGAAGGAGGAGGTGACCGCAACGGGACTCCTTGCAACGGTGGCAACTGTGTCAGGTCCCAGTGTTGGGTTGGCACTGGCCTTCCTTTTCCAAATAGTGTGAGTTGAGCATCGCGGTCTCCTTTAAGCAAGATGAGGTTACGTCGCTGGTTGAAGCGGGATTTGAAGAAAACTGGCAAGAAGGAAAAAGGGAAAAAGCTTTCAAAAAAGGGAGGTGTGAGTTTGAGAGATTGGGGGAAAAGTGAGTTGAGATTAGGGATTGGAAATTAGTGTTAAGAAAGGGGTATAATTGTCCAATTTTATATGCACGTGAGAAGCACATATTTTCTTAATAGTAGCTTTTAACGTCTATCTAACAGAAGGTTTTCTTTGTACCATCAAGTAAGTACAGGGGTCGCATTACACAATTTGAAAACTTAGTATCTAAATTACACAGGACCAAAAGTTCAGGGGGGCAAATAGCTTTTTTCCTTATAAATTACCGTTATATGATTTATTTCATGATTTTGAACTTGATTTATTTATGGGAAATAATTATGGTTGATGAAACGGGGAATGATTGAACTTAAAAATTATACAACCCCCTTTTGAACCCATCATGATTCTAGAATAAGGAATTACTGAGAGAAATAAAGTTGTGGGCTAACAACAGTTAAATTATTAACCTTGTTATATCAAGTGCTCGCCAAGGGAAAGTTATCTTTATCTAGATCAGTCTGCTAGGGATGCGGTTCATTAGGGACCTTTAAGGTCTCAGCTAGGTGTTCTTGTTCGCTGGGAACCGAGCACCACCTTACAATTTATGGATAGTTTGTTATCTTTTGTAATTTATTGAGAAACAAAGACGCTTTTATACTTTCAGTAAATAAGTGATTGATAGTTATTATTAATAAACAAAAATGATTTGTGGATGTTGCATTATTATTTATGTATCTTTCTTCTTGTCCTATGTATGGTTATGGGTGAAGATCCACTCACTGAGTTTTATGATAAAAACTCATCCTTCATTTTACCCTTTTCCTCACAAATATAGTTGTAGCTTCGGATCTTACACCGCCTCCTCAGTAACACTAGTATTTTGTACTTGGGGAGCTTTATGTTGCCGTGAAGTATTTTGGATATTTTGGTAGAATACTCCAATGGTAGTGTGGGCAGGGTGCTGGACCATGCATGATATAGCTTTTTGATTTATCATGATTCTTTTTGTATTGAAAATTATATAGCTTTCATGGTTCCCTTGTAATTGAGCAACTCAGCACATTTTGTATACAACCACATTTTCATATTTAAATTATGGAAAAAGGGCTAATTATGAATTGAATATGCAAATTGATTTATGGTTTGAAATGGATTTTACGAATAAAATATACATATAGTACAACTTAGCGATCATGAGGCTTAAGTGAGGACGGGGTTCCTCATGTGCCAGTCACAATCCAAGTTGAGTCGTGATAGACTTGGATTCATATGAATAAAATAACCCCTTATTAACAATTCAGAAGAGGTATTGAAGGACATGTTTTATTCTATTATAATATCTTCTGGTCGGAGAGGAACTGTATCTTGTTAATACACTCACAAGAAATGCTATATTGGGTCGTGTATTATTAGCAAGTTACATAAGTACTCCTATGGCACTAAGATATGGTACTTTAAGACCAAGTACTTCTTCATTACTTTCCTGAGCATGAAATGGATCCTTCTTTACATCCAATGGCCTCACAACCATTGAGATGCTTAATGGATGTGATTTATCCATATAAAATCTCTTAAGGATTTTCTCTATGTAAGTTGATTGATGAACAAAATTTTCATTTGTTAGATGCAAATGTTCGATTTGCACGCTGAGATAAAATTTCCTCTTTCATAGATCTTTCATCTCAAACCCTTCTTTTAGATCTTTAATGACAATGGAAATCTCTTCAAGAGTATTAATCATATTCAAGTCATCAACATACATAGCGATTATAATGAATTCAGATGCAAATTTCTTTATATAAATACAAGGGCAAATAACATTATTCTTAAACCATTTTTGGTCAAGTACTCATTGAGGCGGTTATACCATATCCATCCACATTGCTTTAGACCATATAGATCTTTTAATTGAGTACATTGAAAAATTTATGCCCACCATTTTCTCAATTGTAATCTATACTACTAATAATTTACATTCATTTCAAGGAAAGATGTCATGACCCGACTTGGGAATGTGACCAGCATGTAAGGAATCTCACCCTCACGTAAGCCTTGTGACCTCTTATTCTTTCAATATGCATAATTTAATAATAAATTTGCATTAATAAAATATCATTTCATTTCTAATAAATCTTTAGCTCTTTTGAAATCATGCTTTTTATCAGTAACATATTGTAATCAACTCTAAATCTGTCTCTATGATACAAAATACATCAGTTGCTCTTTACACAAAATATCCATAAAACTATCATCATGTAAATACAAAATAATCATGATAAATCACTATGGTCCGGGACCCTGCCTGCAACATACACAGAGCACTCTATCACTACACAAAATACAAAAAGTACTTCACTCTGAGTCAAGCTCACCAACTAAAAAACTCTACTGCTGGGGAGGAGGTGCTGAGAGGGACCTGTAGCAACTAATGTATCTGTAATGGAAAAAGGGAGATGAGTGAGTTTCATCTAAACTTAGTGAGTAGATCCTCACCCATAACCCTCTCATGGGACAACAAAAAGGATATATGTACATATAAAATTATCAAATTGATTAATGCAATAACATTTGGAATCATATTTATATATATAATCATTAAGGAAATGAAACTAGAAATATCTGGTAAAGCATAAAAAATAGAAATCTATTAGAGAAAACAGAATCTCTAGTTATGCCTCGTATAACAAAATTATAAATTTTTTTATTATGCATGTCAACCATGACATAACAATTTCTCTAGTCTCTGCGATCCCTCTAAGATCCAAATTGGACACATAACTAGGTTCCATTTCTGCTCTGTGAGATTGTCCTCTCAGACAACTTGGTACCAAGGTTAATGATTGGGGTTTAGCCGTTAACCCACTGTCTGTTTCTCTATAGCTATCGTCTGGTCTCTAATTCATAAAATATGTTATTTTCTCCATAATACATAATTAAATAAATCTTAGAATCAATGGGGACAATTTATAAAGTCTCTAAATCAGGTCATAATCTTATTCTAGCTCTTTGGTAAAATCATTTTAACAATAATGGTCCCATGAGTTTATATTAAAATAACTATTTCATGTTCATGTTGAAAATCATCCTTTTTCAAAATTTTGATAATCAATCATAATCTCAAATCTCTTAAATTATTCTCTAAAATCATGAAATTATGTTATGATTTAAAGAAATCAACTCTAATGACTAACATAAAGGTCATAGGACCTAAACCCACTCACATGGAGGGGAGAAAGTGATGGCGTCAACACCAACTGAGCTCTAGGGAGCCAGGAGGGCACCAACGTTAACTATAACAATCATAAAACTCAAGATCAAACTCTATCAACCTCTAAATAATTTTAATCTAGCTCTTACAACATTGGGGGAACACCCCCCACTTAACAAAAATGGGAGAAATGACAATGCTCATACCAAGAATGTCAAATAATGGCAAAAATGAAGACAAAATCTTACAACATATGCTTCCCTTGATGATTTAGGGGGGCTAGATTGGAATAGGGTTGAAGAAAGAGAGAAAATGGTAAGGAAGGGTTTCTGGTTCGTAAAATTGGGGAAGAAAGGAAAGGGGGAAGGGTTTACATAAAGGTCTCGACATTCAGGCTTCAGGGGGACCGCCATAACGGTCAGGAGTTTTCACGCGGCCAACACGGGGAATTACTGTGCACCTATGACCACTATAGCGGTCTCCAGAATCCCCAAACGCATAGCTGTAACCACTATATTGGTGATAGTAAAGTCCAACTGCACCATTTTACTGTCATGAAGTCATTGGTTACCTCTATACTCACTTATTTACATTTCTTAAGTTAATATTCTCATTTATTTTAAATGTAAATAAGGAAATACCCCCCATTTGGATTCAAGTATAATATAAAAAAAAATCAAAACTGCAACCAATCAAAATCCAACTTTTGAGTTTTAGTTCAAATTCTGGAATTTTGATGAGTTTTTAAACTTGGGGGCTAAAGAGAAACATCTAGAAGTTTCCTAAAATTATTTAAAAATCACTCTTCAATCCATTTTCCCTAAGAGAGCCATTATTGGAACTTTTGGTATCATAAATGTGGCTCTATCATATAGCCCTCCATGGAGTTGTAAGGCTACAGACTTATTGAAAACCCGAATCCGGCAACACCGATAAGTCCCAAGGGACCTTAGGACTACACGGAACTTATTTACTAACACATGTATACCAGGTATTACAAACGTTTTTCCATGTGTGCATTGAAAAATTTATGCCCACCATTTTCTCAACATTTCTATTTAAAATAAATTTTTAAAGCTTTACTTGCATTGTAATTATTAATTATTTTTCTAATCATATTTTCACATCCCTCTTCTATTAACACATACTCTACATTGAATATTATGCCAATTATCACTTCTACAATTTTCAACATTCAAAATATTATAAGTCTTAAAATATCGTAATTGAAAATTTTTATAACTTAAATTTGACACTATAACGAAAGGTATTATAACATTAAAATGTTATAATATTATAAATAAAAAATAAAAATAAAGTAAAAAGCATAAAAAAATAAATGCATTCATATATTTGAAAAAAAAATAGCCATCTTTGTAGAAATATAATTTTTGAAAACCACCATAAAAATTAATGAATCAAACCAAAAATTTCAAATTTATTCATCAATTCAAATGTTGAAAAATATTCCTTCTATTGCATATTGGGATTCATTTAGCATATATATATATATATATATATAATTTCCCAAATCAACAATCTATTTTTTCATTTTTCATTTTTTTTGGAAAAGTTTCTAACTTTAAATCTAGAACTTTTGAAAATCATTAAAAAAAAAATCTATCTACAAGTCTCACTACACCATATTTATTTTATTGCAACTTAAACATTCTAATTTATCAATTCCATCATTTTTTATATTAATTTTTTAAAAAAAGACTTTAATTTTTCAACATTAAAATAATTTATTAATATTCAATTCCATAATTTACACTATGTTGATATTGATACTAATTATTTATTAAATTTTTTTAAAAATTAAATAATTATATTACTTTTTTTTTATTGAAAATGATTGTGTAATTGATGCTACTCCAATAAATGAGATAAAATAAATTAGGATTATTTATTATTTTGTACTAATTATAGCACATTTATTATAACATATTTAAAAATTGATATTTTAGTTTATTAAAAGGATGTACAAGGAAATCGGGTGTAATTGAAATAATATAAATGAAATTTAATCTTTATTTTTTATTAATATGAAATTATATTTTTATACTTTTATAAGTTAAATATTTTAATTTACTAAAAAGATGTAAATGGTTAGAGATAACAAAAAAAATTGCTAAAACGGACACTTGCAAAAATTACTTGTAATGAGAATAGGATTGAGGACAGGTTAAGTCTTCACGGGGATGAGGTAGAGTCCATGTTTGTTAAATAGTGTAGGGATGAGGAATGAAGTCCTTGCCTTATGAAACCCATCAATTCCTCATTTATATAAATGATTTATATATCCACTTATACGAAGAGGATCAAGTGAGAGGAATAATTTTATATTAGAGTGAGAAGACCAAATATAGATCGCCAGATCTTACACTAATCGTCAGGATTAAAACATAAAGTCATGTGATTTTTTTTAAGTGATTATGTGATCTTTTAATAACTTTTAGCTCTAACCATTTATGTAAGATTATATAGCCTGGATTTAATCCCCCAACTCTCATATAAAATTACTCCTCTCACTAGATACATTCCCTCCACTTTTATATATATATATTAAGAAAACCTTAGCACGAATTCATTTTTTAATTATCTTTATTGATTGCATTAGTATAGTATTTCTTATTATGAATATTTATGTTTCAAACTTCAAAGTATTTTTAAAATTGTTCTCTTTTTGGAATTTTTTTAAATAAACTTGCAAATATCTATAGAGATTTAAATTCCAGTAGGGAATGGAGAATTCGAAACCGTAACAGGGATGAGGTTGGGGTGAAAGGCAAGATTCTAAACGGGGACGGGAGATAATGGGGGACATGTCTCCTTTCTCATGAATGCTTATTGTTATCCATATAAATTGTTCATAATATAGTAAAATTATCCATTTATTCTCTTTTATTATTCAATAATTTTAATTTTGGAACTATATAAAATTTTCATAAAATAAGCTATTTATTATTAGTTAAATGTTATCTACTGAGATTTTTTAATCTTATAACCATGATATTCAAAATATATAATATATAAAATAGAATGACACATTCATATTTTATTAATTTATTTAATTATTTAACTATTAACTTATTTTAAAAATAAATTTATATACTCAATTTTTTATAAGATATATTTAAATAAATTATTATTTATTTTTAGTAATGGTTAACAAATTATTTTTTACTATCATCCTATGCATCACACGGGTCAATATAGTAGTTTGTAATATGTGCATCTAGTTATATTAGTGTGTAACCTTATCTTTCCTATATGTCATGCTATCCTAGTCTATCCCAAGTAGCAATTATTATTAATTTTCCTATAGGCATTTGAATTTAGTGTTCTCATTTGATATTTATTTCAGCTACAAAAATGAGCTGCGGAAGGAAGATAAGGATCACTTAAGGGTTCTACTGGAAAAGCAAAACCATAAATTGGTGAGTTCATTGTCTCTGATGGGCTGCTTTCCATGTGTTTCAATTATCTGTTCATAATTGCTATGAATTTCTCCTACTGCAGATTACCCCTGAAATTAGTAGAGAGCTAAACCACAGCTGCAATCAAGATTAAAAAGAGGACGATCTTATGTCAATATATATCCTTTTCTTTGTTGCTTAACTTATTTACCCTACTTGTCTTTCCTAAGGTTGATGCATATGGCATGGTTATGATATGTATAGTGTACCTTAAATTGGGTCTTAAGGTAAAAAATCAGTGTAAGATGTAAACTTCTGAATATTGAGATTGGAAGAGAAAAACAAGGTGGGTGATAATTCGGTCCCAGTAGGTTTTAGAACATTAAATACTCCTTATTTAATTATAATAAAGTTACCAAATTAACCTTATTTTAATTTTTAGTCCCTTCACCAATCATTTAGCATCTCTTTCTATATTCATGTTTCTCTCCACCACCACTATCGTCTCCGACAACAGCATCACCACTACTACCCCTACTAGTGTCCCGTCTCTGCCGCCAATATTTGTGCACCTCTTCTTTTTATGTTTTTCTTTTATTCAACTTGATTACTCAGGAATTTGTGGCGAAGGTGCTGCAGGAGTGCACGGTGTGGCTGGCTCATTGTTGATAGTCTTCCTGCTATTACTTCTTGCCTTCGAAGGATTCAGCCACCTACTATTGCATATGCTTATTAGCTATTTTCAAACTTTTTTTTATGCTTGTATTGATTTTTGTTGAGCTTGAATAAATTTTTGTTTTCTTGTAATAATTAACGTCTTTCATTGTCCAGACTCCTCAAGGAATTAGCCTTATTTTTTTTTCTTTTGAACAGAGATGATTTAAGAAGGATGGACAATACTCTAACAAAAGATTGAATTTTGTCTATTTGCAGTATGTCCTTTACATTCAACCTTCAAAATATCAGGAAGAAAAAAAAGAGTTGATTTCCTTTAAAGTAGTTGCTATTGTTTTCTGCACTAATGTTGTTCCAAAAGCAAGTCACTTCCTTTTGGTGGGAAAGGTCCACTACATCATTAAGACAGCCACTTTCCAATGGTTGTTTACGATGAAACATAGAAGAAGATTGAACCAAACAAATTACCATATCAATGACTCCATAGCCTTCCTTGGCAAGATCCATGTATCTCGGTGGTACAATGGTTGTTGCAACGGAGAGCATCGATTGTAGTGGTGGAGGGCAGTGGGATTGTGGTACTCCTTCGAGAAAATATTGTGCCATGGATAGCAAAAATGGTTCAGGATATTTTGGTATTTTTAAACATCTTTAACATATTATTCATATTTTAATTGATTAATAAGAATATATATAATTACTAATTTTGACTGTAGATTCAATTTCTTTTCATATCTAATGGTTAAATGTAAAGGACCATCACAAGCTCCAAATCTATTAAGGGACCAAATTATCCACCACCGAAAAACAATGGGCAAAAGACGAGCATCAAATTTTGCTGGGAAAAACTTGGTAACATTGGCCTTCTTGTAGGTTGTAAAGCACAGATGTGTTAATAGTAACACATCAATCATGAGCCCATGTTGGACCTTGTATTAGACACTGCTGTGCACAGAAGGTCATCACACACACAATATCTTTACAATTTGAAAAATGAAAAACACAACCCTCGGATTAATTTTAAATTTTTAAGCTATTTTTAATATTGGCCAGAAAAAGGAATGCGTGAAGTTTATACACAAAATACTATACACTAGATATGAATTTAATTATAATACAGTGATGTAAAAAAATTTACAACCATCCAATCGTATAATGTCAAATCAGTAAATACGATTTACTTTCATCCCATTATTTGAAAATTCATGTAAAAAGAGATTTGATTAGATGATAGTGATAGTGTAAAATTTTTTTTTACATAGGTGAGTCTCTAGTGTCATATATGATGCTCTAAACAAAGCATGTGTCTAATTCAAACTTGTATGGAACCTGTGATTTTGTCCATCCTTTTTGTTTCACCTTGCGTGCGTTATATATTGTTTCCTTGACAACCCAATACCGTCTCCAATGTCTTTGATAAACAAGCCTATTGAAGAAGATAGATTTGACATTCCAGATATTCCGATGGAGGATGACTAATTTATTTTTGTGGTATGGTTCTGATCTAATCTTTAGATTATATATGCTATTTTAATAGTGCTTCATTTCAAGGTTCAATGCTTTTCGTGTCACCCATTCATTTTGTGTGGAGAATTCTTAAGTAACTTGTAAAGTTGCGGTGATTGATCGTTGGTTGATTTTTTGGACAAGTCTTGATTGGCCATTAAGTAAATAAACTTTGCGCGTTTTATAACTTTCTCTGTTTACTAGTATTTCCTTTGTCTTTTCTTTCTGCGTTCTCTAGTCCCGATCATCAATTATCAAAACTGCTTTCTTTTCTTAATCACGCCATTAACTGCCCGGAGAAATTATATCTCTCTTTACTAGTAGTTCCTTTGTCATTTCTTTCTGCGTTCTCTAGTCTTGAACGTCAATTATCAAAACTGCTTTTCTTTCTTAAGCACGCCATTGACTGCCCGGAGAAATTATATCCCTATTATCAATACCACGAGTTATTAGCAAAAAAAAAAAAAAAAAATACCACGAGTGTATTATCCTCAAACTGAGTTTAAAGATTCTCAGCCTGTTATTCGACGGGTCTAATCTAAAATATGAACATGTTATTTAATTATTACGGTTTTTTTTTCACAAAATACAGTCACTTGGGTCAAATTAAGTAATTCAATACTTATTTTTAAAATAAAGCAAATTAAGTAATTCAATACTTATTTTTAAAATAAAGTTTCAATTTAGGTCTTATATGAAAAAGAAATAATGTTAAAAAAGTTTTGCCTATACAGAAAAATAATGATAGGCTGGTGGTAGTCTTCTGTGATCAAGTTATGATGATTAACTGAAGAAATTTTTTATGAGTTTAATTTTGATGTACTAAAAGAATGTTATACTGTTATTCAATTAAATATCTTGTTTTGTATAACTTTTTAAGTAATAGGGGTTAAAAGTAACTATATTTGCTGAATGTGTCATTATATAGTTGTATGAATGTGTAAAACTTTTTTACACTGTCAATATTATTCCAATTAAATCCATCCTTTACTATCAAGTTATCATAATTGAAAAAAACTCAACATAAATTTTTGAAAAAGGTTATGACATTTCTTTTATTTATTACTAGTGGCTTAATCGCACTAAAGTGTTAGTCAAACTACATTTTTTATCTTTTAAATATTAATAAAACTAAATATTTATATAATAATAAATTGATAAATTTTATTAAATATTTTTTTGTTTGTAAATGACTTAAGATAAGATAGTTATTCTTTCCCCAAAAAAGAAGTGAATGAGCAAGATTTGAATTTATGAACTTCAAAATAAAATTGAATAGAATTAGGAGAGATTAAAAAGTAGTTATAAAATTGAATCTTCTTTATAAATAGTATAGATGATTAAAAAAAGCTCATCATTATTTTTTGAAAAAGTTATGATAATCGATTTCATCATTATCTTCGGAGAGTGTCAACAAAGCAATTCTTGACCAAATCAAATACTGCGGTGCAATAGAATGGTCGACTATCAATATTCAATAGAATAACATAGGGGGATTCTCATCTACAGTTATCTGCCAATGCAGGTGCTGTGGTTGTCCTCAGCACCCATTGGGAAGGAGACGGGTGTACCAATGGATCCAACTATAGTAGCGCATGCGTAGGTAATGAGTTGTAATCACATTGTTAATGATTTTAAACTGTGCCATTTTTGAAAAAAAATGAAAAATTAAAACTGGCAAAATGATTTAATATTAAAAATCATTTATTAAAAGCAAATTAAAATCATTTATTATTTTGAGTTATTGTTAAATTTTGAAAGAAAAAGAAATGCAATGAAAATTCCTAAGTTGTCATCCCCAATGGCAATGGCAAAGAAGATCGGCATTGTCCTTCATCCCTCCAATCCCTACAAGAAGACCACATACTCACGCATAATCACTTCTTCTTCATCAGGGTTGCGGTCACAAATCTTACATTAAGACCAACATTACGTTCACATAGGTTAAACACACAAACCAAGTCGAAATGTTAGAGAAATTGCACCATTTTCTCTTGTTTATTGCAAATTTTGGCACTTATATTGTCAACAACAAATAATTGACAATTTCCTTATGCAAGAGGCCAAATTGCGCTAAACTAGGCGTATATCGACAAATTTCAGGAGTTTGGATGACAGCCTTTGCTTTTCAAGATCTCAATTTGAGGAGCGAAAAGCTACTCCTCTTGGGTTCTTCACCAAAAGAATCGAGTGTCAAACTTGTTTTGTATGAATGAAGATGGAATGTTAAACAATCATGTGTCATGTGTGTAATGTTTGATGTTTGACGTATTAAAGAAGAAAAAGAAGAAGAATGCAAACTAGAAATTGATTGACAAACTGGAAATAAAGTACATAAAATGTAAAGAAATGCAAAAAACTTAAAAGGAAATCAAATCCTAAAAAACAAAAGAGAGGGTTGAGAACAGTACTCAGTGAACTCTGGACTCTGTGTAGTCATTGAAAACGTTTTTAGAGTGAGTGTGTGAGTGAAAATTCCAACCTTTTACAATATGCACAAAACTAGTATTTATAGACAGCTTAGGACTCTAGGATTTTGACACTTGTCTTCTGGCTACCCTTGGATGTTGTCCATGTGGCTTTGACAGTTATTTTCTTTGTCATTTGTCCTCTGCCATTACTTTGCCACGATCTTGTCACACTTCTGTCAATAACCGCTGGTTACCATCAATAACCGCCATTTGACGAACATCTATCTTGGAGTCATTCTGATGGTCTCCTCCAGAGCTTCAAAATTTTCTAAGTCTTCAAGTAACAAACTCCCACTTCGACTCGTCGAACCTTGAGCATGAGAACTACTTTGTCATGCGCCTTTGTCATCGAACAGTTACCACTTCATCGTATCTTTATAAGGCCTCTATCAATAACTACTGGAAACCACTGTTAACTATCACATGACCAACATCTGTCTTTTACTGATCATTGTGACGATCTTCTTAAGATCTTCAAAATATTCTAAGTGTTGAATGACAAACTCTGACTTCGACCTGTCAAACTTCGACTTCGATAGATGAACTCCCACTTCAACTGACGAACTCCCATTTCGACTTGTCGAACATCAATCTCAACTTTGTCATTATTGGCTTGCATGGTCGGATATTCAGCTTCATCCTGAATGACAAACATCCACTTCGACATGTCGACTATCAAATTTGTCATTTCGTCAACATCGATGTGCCTTGAGAATCATACTTCATCAGTGTCAACTAACTTCGACATGTCGACTGTTTGTCATAATTTGTCATTATCAAGGGCCCTCATGCTTTGACAACCAAACTCCTTTCAATACTGTCTTTGTCTCCCCAAAATCAAATGACAGTTCGACTTTTGGACACCTAGTAAAATTTGGTGCCAACATGATGCCCCCCACAACTCTCATTTCGAAGAGCAGCTTCTGTCGATGAGAAATTGAAGAGTTGTAATTTGAATTTTAAATTGCTTATTTATATATATTTCATTCCTTAACTTATGCATCTCTATGCATATTTCTATGCACATCATCATTTAACTTTCTTAACTTGATGCATTGTTGGTTTTTATGCTTTTAGATATTTTCCATTAATCGACACTATTCATTGTCTAGTATTAACATCGACTAGGCTATAAGCATTACCAGAAAATATTTTGTCAACTTGAAAGGTCCTTCCCAACTTGGGGACCATTTGCCAAATATTCTTGATTTCTTTTCAAATGGCAATATAGCTTTCCAAACCAAATCATCAATGTCAAAGCGTTTAATTTTTACATGACAATTATAAAATTTGGCCATTGCCTCTTTTTGTCTCAACATATTTTCTAATGCAACAATTCATTCTTGTTCTAATTTATTTAACTCATCGAACATAGAACTCCAATAATCGTCACTAGGCAATTCATTTTGCTTTAAAACCCTTATGGACTGTAAATTAATTTCGACAGGCAAAACTGTATCATGTCCATAGATAAGTTTATAAGGAGTTGTCCCTGTTGAACCTTTGGGTGAGTTGCAATATGCCCATAAAACTTGTTTAAGTGTATTATGCCAATCGCGGGGCTGTCGACCTATATGCTTTTTAATCAAAGCAATGATGCTCTTATTGACAGCTTCGACTTGTCCATTAGCTTGTGCATAATAAGGCGTGGAAGTGATCATTTTGATCGCTCTAGAACTAGCATAGTCAAGCGCTTTGCAACCTATGAACGTAGTTCCTTGGTCTATGGTCAAAGTTTCAGGAATCCCAAAACGATAAATAATTCTTTCTTCAATAAAATCAATTATTTCAATTTGGGTTACATCTTTTAATGCAATTGCCTCGACCCAGTTAGTAAAATAGTCGACAACTACTAAAATGAATTTATGCCCTTTTGATGAAGGAGGGTAAATCTGACCAATAAGATCTAATGCCTATCCTCTAAATGGCCATGGTTTGACAATGGCATGTAACTCTGATGCTAGCACGTGCTGCATTTTGCCATGTTTTTGACAAACTTGACAAGATTTGGCATATTGCATGCAATCTTTGGCCATTGTTGGCCAAAATAACCTTTGTCATCGAAGGGACCATCTCATCTTTTGTCCTGCTTGATGGGCACCACAAATACCTTCATGGATTTCTGCCAAAGCAATATAAGCTTCAGATTCCCCTAAACAAGACAATAAATCTCCTTTGACACATTTCTTAAACAAAGTGTCACCAAGAATAACATAATTCAAGGATTGATATTTTAATTTCCGATCAACACTTTGATTTGGGTTCTTTAAGTAGTTGACAATTGACTTTCTCCAGTCACCATCATCTAAAGAATCAATGACAAACACTTCTCATTCGTCAAAAAGGACTAGGATTTGCTCAATTGTAATAAATGGCTCCATAGTCGATAGCCTTATTTTGTATCTAGAAGCTATCTGGGCAAGTTCATTCGCCTCAGAATTCAAGTCTCAAGACACATGTCGAAGTATAATAGTGTCAAATTCATATAACAATCTTGCGGCTGTCGCAAAATATTTGAATAGACTTCGACTAATAGATTTGAATTCTCTTGACAATTGTTTAATGACTAACTATGAGTCACCAATAACTTCGACATTTTTTATTCTTTTGGCTAACAACATGTTGAGACCAATAATTAAGGCTTCATATTTCGCCTCATTATTTGAACACGGGAACTTCAATTCAAACATGAATTTGGTGGGAATATGATTAGGAGAAACCAACATTACACCAACCCCGGAACCTCTACAATGCTTTGAACCATCGAAATATAATTTCCAAGGGGCTATACCCACATAATTCACAACTGACTTGTCTAATTCATCACAAGGATGATCGACCAAAAAATCAGCCAATATTTGTTCTTTAACAGCCTTGGTTGGTACGTATTTAATTGTGAATTCGGTCAGAGCAAGCATCCATTTACCAATTTGACCATGCAAAATTGGATATGACAACATATATTTTATTACGTCAGCTTTGGAAATTACATGAATCTTTCTAGAAATCAGGTAGGATTTGAGTTTGGTGCTGGCGAAATACAAAGACAAACATAATTTTTCTAGAGGACTATACCTAGATTTGACATCTGTCAAAACTCTACTAAGATAGTATATAACTTGCTCATTGCCACTATCATCATCTTGTGCCAGCATACTTCCAATGGTTACTTGAGAGGTGACAATGTCGATTTTAACAGGTCTACCATTCTTTGGTGACGTCATCACAGGAGTATTTGCCAAGCATTGTTTGATGATGTCGAATGCCTTTTGATGGTCTTTGGTCCAAACGAAATCCTCTTCTTTTTTGAGCTTAACCAAAGGTGCGAAAATCCTTGTTTTTCCAGACAAATTAGCAATAAAGCGTCGCATAAAATTCACCTTCCCTAGAAAAGATTGTAATTGTTTCTTGTTTCTTGAGGGTGAAGCTTCTAATATTGCCTTATCTTTATTTTGGTCGATGGAAATTCCTCTTTTCTAGACCAGAAAACCTAAGAAATTTCCTGCAATCACACCAAAAGCACATTTCAAGGGGTTCATTTTCAAACCATTTCTTCTTATTCTGTCGAAGGCTTTTCTTAAGTGCTCTAGATGTGTTTTTTTGTTTGTCAGATTTGACAATGACATCATCTATGTAAATTTCCATGAAACTGCTAATGAATTCATGAAAAATAGTATTCATGGCTCTCTGATATGTCGTGACAGCATTCTTAAGACCAAAAGGGATAACTACCCACTCATAGGTGCCTAGGGCACTAGGGCATCTAAATGTTGTCTTCGACACATCCTTCTCAGCAATAAAAATATGGTTATAGCCAGAATAACCATCCATAAAACTAAGTATTTCATTGCCAGCTGCGACATCGATTAACATATTTGCCATTGGCATATGATATTCATCTTTTGGGATTGCATTATTTAGATCTCTAAAATCTATACATACCCTTAGTTTGCCATTCTTTTTCATCACAGGAACAATATTAGAAACCCAATCGACATACCTGGCTTTCCGAATAAACTTTGCTTTAAGCAATCTCTCGATTTCTTCTTTAATTTTGTTCATTACCTTTGGTGCAAACCGTCGAGGTGCTTGCTTGATAGGTCAGCTGTTAGGTTTTAGAGGCAATCTATGCTCGACTAATCGATGACTAAGCCCAGGCATTTCATCATACTCCCATGCAAAATAGTCCTTGAATTCCTTAAGCAATTCGACCAGCTCTACTTTGAAATCCTTTGGCAACAATTGGCTTATGTATGTTGGTCTTGCCTCACCACCTTCGCCTAAGTTGATTTCTTCGAGAGGGTCCTGTACTTCACAAATTTTATTCCTACTCCTAAGGTTGTCAGATAAAACAAAAGTATTCTCAAATCCTAAGGGTTCAAAGTCATAAATATAATCTAATATTGCACTATCAGAAGTGCATGCAAATTGTTCGACCATATAGGCCGACAAATGAGCCATTTGACTCTACAAATCCATAAATTAATCCAAATCTGGGACCACTTCGACCCCGGTCCTGGGTATCAATTTCAAGCCTTCATTTCCAAGAATGCACTTGTCGATTTTCTATAGGTCGAACTCTACTTCGACCTCTAAGGGCTTGATCTTCTTATTGTAGATCTTGAAATCCACATGCAGTTGCTCGACGTAGCAAAAACTGTTATCAGCTCTAATATCCTCGATTCCTCTTTCTGGATTTCAAAGTATGAGCTTCTGGTGCAGCATCGATGGAACAACTCCCACCCCATGAATCCAATCGCGTCCGAGCAAAACATTGTAACTTGCTCTTGATAAGACAACGACAAACATTGTCTTTCGACTGACACTTCCCACTTTAACATCTAGCATCACAACGCTTTTGGCAGCTGAGGACTTCCCATTATAATCGGTCACAGCTACGTTAGTTTTCATCAGATCTTTGGTACTTTTGTCGAATTTGACCAACATACATTCTGGCATCAAACTGATAGCTGCTTCTCCATCAATCAGCACTCGATTAATCATCTTTCCTTCGATTGTCACCTTGATGTGAAAAGGCCTTAAGTGAGCTTTAGTCATTTCGTCAGGTTTCTCAAAAAATCCATCACCATAGAAATCTTCGCAGACAAAGACATATTCATCTCTGACGATAATATCCTCACAGTCATCTTTCATTTTGACATATGTCCCCTCGACAGCATACTCTGCAAGTAAAACAGAAACAACTCCAACCAAATGTGCATTAAAAATGGTATGTAAGTCATCATCAAAACCAATTTCAAAATTATTTGTCAACAAGTCTTCTTCAGTGAATGGGTGGTATTCCGGCACCACTTTACCATCTTGCTCAACCTTTGATAAGGGACGATACTCAGAGACCATCTTGTCATTCTGACCAGTTTCAGAATGTGCAGTTGGCACTTCTTATGTCAAAGGCTTTTCAGTAACCTTGGACAATTAATTCAGAAGATTTGATGATATGGACCTTTTGTCTTGTACCACATCTTTTAAAGGAACGAAACCTTTACCCTTAGGGGACTTCGGTTTGCTCACTTGGGAAGTAGTTCGATTGTCACTTTTCCTTTTGTCAACCCTCCTCCAAACATAAGGATTAGAACCTATCCTTCGCCCTTGATTATACCTTCTTCTTGGTCTCCTTTTCTTCTTGAAGACAAAGCCTCATCTTCAGGGTGGACATTCTTGACCCATTGGTTTTGAACTACCCTGGCCGGAGGAATACGGGTTCGACTTGACATGTTGTTAGGCTTTTCATCCATCATCACGACAGTCTTCATCTTTTGATTAACTTATCCTGTTCCAAGTTTTAAAAACTTAGGGTCAAAAGGACCAAAGTCAAATTTCGACTTACCTGCTACTTTTCTCTTCAGGTCTAGATTCTCTTTTTCCTTCTCAGCAATCATTTTTCAATCTTTTGCTTCTCATATGTCGTAGCTGCAGTAGGGTCGAATAAAGCACTGCACCTTGGACAGAGAGAAACATCTCGACTGCTATTCTTTTATTTAATCAGGAATATCAAAAGATCTTCCCCTACCTTTGAGTAGATTATTTGTTCGACGACTTCAAAAAATTGAGCTCATAATCACGTCGAAACTTCTTTTCGGCTTCGAGGTTTGACATCCTTAATCCAACAACATTGATGTCGAGAAAAGCTGGTTCGACGAAGCTTGAATTGACTTGAAAAGGGTCAGTATCCACTTTTATGGTCTTTTCTTTCCCTTCGAATGTCAAACGTCCTTCATCAATTGCTTTCTGGATCAAATCCCTGAAACGAATACAACTGTTAGTAGCATGTCCAGTTGATTGATGAAATTTACAAAATTTTTGCCCTTCCAATTCTAAAATTGAAGGGATTCTCTTTCCTTCAGGAAGAATTATTTGTTTATCTTTCAAAAGTACGTCAAATATTTAGTTAGCCTTAGTAATGTCGAAAGAATAAAGTTTTGATGATGACATCTTCTCTTTATTTCTAGCGGGTCTCAAAGATTGACAAACATAAGTTGGCCCTAATTTCAACTCAGCCACATTAACTTCGTCATCATCACCCTCGACCTCATCGTTAGATTGGTCAACTTCGACATAAGCTACCTTTTCGCGATGAAGTGTTTTCTTTCTCATTCTTTCATTCTCTCTTTTTAATTGTTCAATTTAATGAACTTTCTCTGCCAATTGGCCTAGATCTATGAATTGAAGATTTATGAGCTTCTTTCTAATATCATAATCTAAACCATTGATAGCCATTTTGACAATCTCAGACTTTGGTACAGGAGTAAAACATCTATTTCTAGCACTCCTGAATCTAACTAAATAATTATCGACAGTTTCTCCCGTGAAACGTCAAATAGAAAATAAATCAATTAAGCTTACTTTGGTTTCACCTCAAAAGAATTGACTGTGAAAACTGCTTTCTAGTTGAGCCCATGTCAAAATAGAGTTGGGTCTCAAATTTGAAAACCATGTGAAAGCATTTCTTGTCAAAGATGAGGGGAAGAAACACATTTTTAGGTGTTCGGTTGATGCCATTTCCCCCATCTCAATGGTATATCGAGCAATGTGCTCGACAGTTGACTCCCCATTCTCACCATAGAATTTATCAAGGATTTGGGAATCTTCCAACCTCTAGGCACTTCGGCTTGTTGAATGTAATATGGGAATGCAGACACAAACAAAGGCTGATTGGCAAAGCCAACATTGAAGCCGAATCTGTTCAGAACAGTTTCAACAGCACGTGTGATGTTTTGATTTTGTTGAATATTTTGAATTTGACTCGCATTATGATGTTGATGCTGATGATGCCCCCTTATATTTTATTGTCTAACCCTTTGAACTTCATTGTCAGCATCTTGTCCTCGACGGACTAGATTGACAATTGGGTCGACGTAATCATTTTCATTTGGAGGTTGATTATTGATTTGATCATAGGGATCATTTGGATTGTCATCCAAAGTGATGGCTTGGGCCATTCGTCCCATTTGTCGAGCCAGTTGCTCGAATCTTGTATTATTTGTCTCAATCAAAGGCATCAATACTGTCATCATTTGTTGAGTTAACATATTGACAAGATTGTGATGACTCTCATCAATTTGTTGCTAAACATAGCCATAGAGTCGACCGTGTTTGTGGGAGTCCCTATCACACCTGCTCTAGGTATATCAGGGAAGATTGGGCCTATGTTTGGCTGTCTTGTAGTGGTTGGGTTTGTCGATGACATATTCCCCACTCCAACCACAGAAGGGCCCATCAATGGAGGGTTGACAAAACCAAATTGTGGCAAATGTGTACTAAATTGTGGCAAACTAGACATGATTGGCATAGTTTGACTCTGAAACAGAGGATTATATGAGTACACACTATTAAATACACCACTATTACCAACATTTGATGGATTCCCCGCGTTTGGCGGATTTCCTATGTTTGACAATGTGGAAGGTATATACCCTAGGGGTACATATCCTGGAGGAAGGCCATATGGAGGCCATATTGTAGTGGTAGTAGCCACATTTGTTTGGGGGATACTTTCACTTGTCTGACTAACTGGAGTCAAGACAGGCTCTAAAGTATTAGGGAAATTATTTTCTCCCCCATTCGTCCGTCTTCTGATGAGGACAATGCTCTTGACATATTTGACATTATAATGCCACTACGCAAGCGCATATACTTTGTTTGACACGATTTTATTTCTTTTTAAATAGTGTGTCCCACTGGGCGTGCCAATTTGTTTATTGCAGATTTTGGCACTTATATTGTCAACAATAAATAATTGACAATTTCCTTGTGCAGGAAGCCAAATTGCGCTAAACCAGGCACATATCGACAAACTTCAGGAGTTTGGATGACAGCCTTTACTTTTCAAGATCTCGATTCAGGGAGCGAAAAGCTACTCCTCTTGGGTTCTTCACCAAAAGAATCGAGTGTCAAACTTGTTTTGTATGAATCAAGATGGAATGTTAAACAATCGTGTCGTGTTTGTAATATTTGATGTTTGACGTATTAAAGAAGAAAAAGAAGAAGAATGCAAACTGGAAATTGATTAACAAACTGGAAATAAAGTACATAAAATGTAAAGAAATGCAAAGAATTTAAAAGGAAATCAAATCCTAGAAAAACAAAAGAAAGGGTTGAGAGCAGTACTCAGTGAACTCTGGACTCTATGTAGTCATTAGAGACATTTTTAGAGTGAGTGTGTGAGTGAAAATTCCAATCTTTTATAATATGTACAGAACTAGTATTTATAGACAGCCTAGGACTCTAGGATTTTGACACTTGTCTTCTGGCTACCCTTGAATGTTGTCCACGTGGCTTTGACAATTATTTTATTTGTCATTTGTCCTATGCCACTACTTTGCCACGATCTTGTCACACTTCTGTCAATAACCGCTGGTAACCGTCAATAACCGCCATTTGACGAACATCTATCGAGTTTCAAAATTTTCTAAGTCTTCAAGTAACAAACTCCCACTTCGACTCGTCGAACCTCGAGCATGAGAACTACTTTGTCATGCGCCTTTGTCGTCAAACAGTTACCACTTTGTCGCATCTTTATAAGGCCTCTATCAGTAACTACTGGAAACCACTGTTAACTGTCACATGACCAACATCTGTCTTTTACTGATCATTGTGACGATCTTCTTAAGATCTTCAAAATTTTCTAAGTGTTGAATGAAAAACTCTGACTTCGACCTGTCGAACTTCGACTTCGACTGACAAACTCCCACTTCGACTGACGAACTCCCACTTCGACTGACAAACTCCCACTTCGACTTGTCGAACATCAGTCTTAACTTTGTCATTATTGGCTTGCATGGTCAGATATTCAGCTTCATCCTAAATGATAAACATCAACTTCGACATGTCGACTATCAAATTGTCATTTTGTCAACATCGATGTGCTTTGAGAATCATACTTCATCAGTGTCAACTAACTTCAACATGTCGACTGTTTGTCATAATTTATCATTATCAAGGGCCCCCATGCTTTAACAACCAAACTCCTTTCAATACTGTCTTTGTCTCCCCAAAATCGAATGACAGTTCGACTTTTGGACACCTCGTAAAATTTGGTGCCAACATCTCCATGTTTATCCTTCATCCCAAGTCATCGTCGCTCACTTCATCGCACGGGATAGACGATAAAGGCAACCGGGTTAGCAGCCCAACCCATACCCAGCATAATGTGCTCACGTGAATGAAAAACAAGCTCCACTCATCCAAAACAATTTTTACCGGTGATGGCCAACCGTAGAGACGTCATAAGGTGGCACTCCTTCAGGCAGCGTCTTTGCTCACCAAAGAAACCAGCTTGACGGGATAAGGTGGCTTGGAGTTTTCAGATGTGAGTGATGAAACTTCAACAATACCCTCATCACTTCTTTCTTCTCATTTTTTGCAGTTGTATTTTTAAATGTATATGTGCAGGTTACTTACTTGTAAAAAGTTATATTTCGAACATCATTAAAAAAACAAATAACAACTGATTTAACATTTAGTAAAATTAATCACTTCATTAGTGATTACTGTGCTTCATACCAACATGCAACGTGTCATGCGCACATGGCTACGCTCATGGTGATTTCAGCAAAGACTTGACTATCGACTGTATGGTAGTCGGCACCTAATTTCAAAGTCATCGTCCGCATAAAAGTGTAACATGGGGCAAAATCCTGCAGTAAAAATGAAACACCTGTTTTCGCATAACACGGGGCAAAACCATGCCATAAAAAACACCTGTTTTCGCATAACATGGGGCAAAACCACAGAGAAAACAACATGGATACATGTACCTTTCTTCGTTCCACTTCCCTGCTGTTAATTCTAATTCTCCCCTTCCTCTCATCTCCACCTATCATTGCTATTTCGGACTGCCAAGATCCAAATCGTGATCTTCCCTCTCTTTCCACCGACGCCTCGTCTTCATGGTATTCGTCATCTGGGGTTTTTGCTTTTGGATTTCAGTACGCTCCATTCGCTGATCAAGGCTCTGTACCCCAGCCCCTGCTTGCCATTCGGTTCACCAAATCATCCAATCAAACCATAGTTTGGTACGCAAAACCAGGCCGTCCAGTTCCTCTGGGGTCCACAGCCGATCTTACAAGCGATGGGATTGTTATATATGGCCCCGAACACAACAAAATGTGGCAACGTCCAACTTCAAACCAAGACAATCTCATATCCTGTGCTTCTATGCAAGAAGACGGAAATTTTGTGCTTCAGCATAAGAATGGTAGTATCGTTTGGGAGAGTTTTGGGGAGCCAGCTGACACGCTTCTCCCTGGTCAGAACTTCTCTAAGTTGAGGCCAGTGACTCTTCAAGCCCGTCAATCGGACACAAGTTTCTCCATTGGGAGCTTCGATCTCAGCTGGCAGGGTGATGGCAATTTGGTTCTTTACTACTCATCAAAATCTGGAAGCCAACAACGTGCAGCATACTGGGCAAGCGGAACTTATGATCGCGGGTCACGGATGGTCTTCGACGAGTTTGGAAGCATTTACGTTACAAATGAGACCGCAGTGATTTACAACGTCACAACCGGTATCCCTGGTTCTAAGGAGAACTACTACATGGCTAGAATTGACTCGGATGGAGTCTTCAGACTATACAAATTTCCGAGAAATGCCGGAGTTGTTGGTGACAGTTGTGCTTCAGGCTGGACTATATTGGAAAATATTCCTGATGATATTTGTCTTACAGTTACAGATGAAAAGGAAAATTTTATCTGTGGTCTTAATAGTTATTGTGTTTCCATCAATAGGAAGCCTGAATGCAGGTGCCCTGATCATTACTCTCCTTTTCTACTGGACAACGGCGGAAATAATCTGACTTATTGTAGGCCAGATTTTCCACCACCTAGCTGCTTGATTGATGGGTGGGAGATGGATTATCAAGGTCAAGTATTTAAAGGAGGGTCCGTTTTCAAGGAGTATTTAAATTTAAACTGGCCTTTTTCTGATTACGATTATGAGGAGGGTCCGTTTGAAAAGGATATGTGTAAAGAGAAATGTCGTGAGGATTGCTTCTGTGCTGCAGCCGTATACAACAAACAGGGCAACGTTGGACACTGCTGGAAGAAGAAGTACCCTTTGAGCAACGGAAGATATAGTACCAAAGGTGAAAATGGAACAGTACTTTTCCTCAAGTTTCGCAAACTTGACTCCAACAAAAAAAAACGCTCCTATCTAACGCTTGTCTTGTCATTTCTTCTTGGGGGCTCAGTCTTCCTCAATATTCTCTTATTACTTGGATTTGTTGGGGTTTTCGTTTTCTTACACAAAAGAAAGCTGTTAGGCCAGCAACCAGTCACGAGCTTAACATCAGCAACAGTTAGAAGCTACACATACAAAGAGCTTGAAAAGGCAACCACAGGCTTCAAACAAACTTTGGGTCGTGGCGGTTATGGAACAGTATATAAAGGGGTCTTAGCATCTGACGCCGGGAGGTATGTTGCTGTTAAGAAGTTAGATAGAGTGGTACAGGAAGGAGATAATGAGTTCAAAACAGAAGTGAATGTAATTGGACAAACACACCACAGGAATTTGGTTCGTTTACTCGGTTACTGCGAAGAAGGGGAGCATCGTCTTCTTGTCTATGAGTACATGAGTAATGGCTCATTGGCAAGCTTTCTTTTTGGGATTTCTAGGCCTCATTGGAACCAGAGAGTACAAATTGCCCTAGGAATTGCTAGAGGTCTCACATATTTGCATGAAGAGTGCAGCACCCAAATCATTCACTGTGACATAAAGCCTCATAATATACTCCTAGACGAGGTATTCACGCCTAGGATTTCTGATTTTGGGTTAGCAAAGCTATTGTTGGCGGAGCAAACTCGAGCTGCTAGGACAGGTTTGAGAGGGACAGTTGGTTACTTCGCTCCTGAATGGTTCTCTAAAGCTTCAATCACAACCAAAGTAAATGTCTACAGCTTTGGAGTGGTGCTATTAGAGCTCATATGCTGCAAATCAAGTGTTGCCTTTGCAATGTCAAATAATGAAGAACAAGTGCTCATTGATTGGGCATATGATTGTTATAGAGCTGGAAAATTATCAAAATTGGTAGAAAATGACGAGGAAGCAAGGAATGACATTAGGAGAGTAGAAAAGCTCGCGATGGTAGCAATTTGGTGCGTTCAAGAGGATCCTTCACTGAGACCCTCCATGAAGAAGGTTACCCAGATGCTTGAGGATGTTACTGCCGTCTCTTTGCCACCTCGCCCATCTTTGTTCAGTTCATCATCTGAAGCTTCACTTGCTTAAGTAGTAAGTGGTTCATTAACCGTGGAGGTTAATCGTCCCGTATGATTTTGAATTGTAGCCAGTATGTACCTACATCTACGTCTTTCATTTAATTGCAGTATATGGACTGCCAGTGTAATGATTTCTAGATCTCTGGACGTCTTTTCTAAGGTTATATATGTTATATTTTTCTGATGATCTTGATATGCTCTTCTGTTTCGTAGTTGCTTTCTTCGCCGTATCATAGCCACAAGTCAAAAATCGTCACCGACATGTAAGGATATTATCTTTTATATAACTCTTTTGGAATTAAATTTATATAATCATGCATAATAAATTATTAAGTTAACGCTTATAATAGATAATAAAAACAAGTAAATAATTAAATAAATAAATTTCTTAGAATTTTTTAAAAATTGTATTTATAAAATATATAAAATATTTAATTCTTCCAAATCATTTGAAAATCTATGAATCAAATAAACAATCTTAACCATGTTTCTGAAAAACTTTACAAATAATACCATAACAAGATAATTGTATATGCTAAATAGTGCCCGAAGACCCTATTTGCCTGTTACTGGAGCAATTTTAAACTAACATAAATTATAACATAACTTGCTTTACTGCAAAACGAAACTCACTAAAAGTCTGTAACCAATCATGGGGGAACTAAGATTTGTTTGTGCCAATAGCTGAATCTGAAAAGGGAAAGAGGTGGGGGTTAATCATCAAACTCAATAATAGAATCATTATCCACAAGGTCTATATTCCCTAGTTTCTATGTATTTTTGGGAACTCCCTGCCAGGCCCATATTCTTTGGTTCTTTGGATGAGTCATGGGGACATCCCTGCAAAGTCCATGATCTCTGTATAATTTGTGGGAACAACCTCATAGGGCCCACATTCTTTGATATCTCTTAATCCACAAAAAGGTAGACTGCCCACATATGCAGTTTGGCATACCAGAAGTCATTAACTCAGCTCTATTTCTCATTAATGCTTTTCTTATAAAAAATTTCTGGTTTCAACATACAACTTTTGTAACTCTAAATTTGATCTTAAAACTATTCCATAAATTAATTGCAACTTGTAAAGATTCATAAAATCATTCTAGATTCATGAAACTTGCTCATGCATATAAAAATGTATTGTATGAAATTTACATCATTTTGTTTATGAAAATAAATTAAATACATCCCAATTTTGATTCCATAATTTCTAAACAATCATATTATGACAAAGGTACAAATTTTCATGTCAATCAATTATAAAAACATGTTCCATAATTCGTATTTTCTCAAATAGGCATGAACTCACCTGCATACAACAAATATAGTCCCATGTGATTTTTCAATATATATATTTCATGATAATAAACTAAACTAGCATCTATACTGAGGTTTTTCATGCTCATAATATCATATGCATAATTTATTATATTTTCTAAAGTAGTTATAATGAGCAAAATATGGCTACAAGCAACAATCCCACTCACCGCAAGTTGCTAGCAGCCTAGGAGCACAATCATCACCGCCTATGGGATCATGAGGAACTAGAATAGTGTCCCAGTGAAGACATCTAACATTAACTGGCATAGAGAAAATGAAATCTCAAATCCTTGTGTTGAGAGCTAGAGCTCCCTGATCCTTAACAATGATGGGTTCCTCACTAACAAGGATGAGGAAGAGGAAGAACAAACGTGATATCTCTCGTGTTAGCTTGAGTTTTATTAGTGTATAACTTTATATATAATAGTTCATGTTAAATATAAATAACTAGTTGTTGTATCCATGCGATGCACGGGGAGATAATAAAAAAGAGTTTGTTGATCCTAATTGAAAATTGAGCATATAAATTTATCTTAAAAGTAAGTTGATATTTAAATAATTAAGTAAGTGGACAAAATATAAATGTGTCATTCTATTTTATATCTTATTTTGAATATCATATTCATAAGGTTAAAAAAATCTCGATAGATGACCTATAACTAATAATAAAGAGTCTATTTTATGAAAATTTTGCACATTTTGAAAGTGTTGAATAAAGAAAGAGAATACATGAATAATTTTACTATATTACGAGCCATTTATAGGGAGGACAATGAATATCAATGAGAAAGGAGACATATCCCACACCTCCGTCACTGTTTAGAATTTTACTTTTCTTCCTCATCCACATCTCCTTTATAGATCCCCTATTTCCCATTTCTCATAGGAATTTTATATCCCTATGATATTTAGAGGCTTATTAACAAACTTCAAAAAGAGAAAAATTTTAAAAATATTTTATAATTTGAAAAATAAATATCCATAATAACAAATACTATTAATGAAACATAATCTAAATTAAAATTAAAATGCATACATAATGCAAATACAATAAAAATAATTAAAAAATGAAGGTGTGCTATCTCCATCACCATCCTGTTTAACAAACAGGAACTTAGCACTATCGATTGTCCATATGAAGATAAAATATGTCTCAACTCCCATTTCCATTGTGGGTAATTCCTGCATGTACCTACTTTCAATTTTTTTATTATCCCTCGTTGTTTATATCTTTTTAGTAATTAAAATATTTAATTTATAAAAATATAAAAATATATTTTATAATTAAAAAAATAATGAATAAATATAATTTATACGATTTCAATTACACATCTTTTCCTTGTATATCCTTTTGATAAATTAAAATATCAATTTTAAAATATATGTTATAATTAATGTGTAATATTAGTAAAAAAATATATAATTATAATTTATATAATCTCAATTATTAGAGTAGTATATCAATTATAATATTATTTTGAATAAAAAAGTAATATAATTTTTTAATTTTTTAAATTAATAAGTATTTAGTATCATTATCAAAGAAGTGTAAATTGTGGAAAATATTTTCTTTATAATTTTTTTATATTACTTTCATAATGTGAGGCTATTAATGGTTCTTAATTTAATTGTAAGTCATAATTATATTGACATGAGTTCTTTCTTAGTGCAAATTGTAATTTTTAATAATTGTAATATTCGATTATTTAATGATTGTAATATTTGATTTTATTTCATATAAAAACAATTAATAAGTAAATTATAAATTAAGTTTTAAAAAAACTTTAGACATAAAGATTAAGAAAGATGTGACCTAAATAACTATATGAATGACACGTGAAGTCTAAATTATCATATGAATGACATCTGTAATAGTTTCCATAAAATAAGTCTGAAATATTAGTATAATAGATTTATAATCTATAATTATAACAACAACAACAACAATAATAATAATAATATAATTTTCATATATTATATAATATTGTGTATATTTTTCAATTGATATATATTATTCTATAAATGAATGTCTGGCTCCAAAAACAAAGTAAAAGACTGGGTTTGTTATTTTTATAGATATGCAAGTCACAGAGGACGCCTTGTATTTTTACATGTGATTATTTTTTTTTTAATTTTAAAAATGATAAATGCTTGCTTTCATTTCAATTTGAAATAGATCGATAGAAAAAAAATGCTCCTCTGTAAAATTCTGAGACAAATCCATCTCTTTTCTATGATCAATCTAATGAAATCCTTCATTAAATATAAGGTAAATTAGAATAGATAATCACGAATTGGTTTACTACCTTTTATTTTAGTCAAATGAATCTGTTTGTCAGTTTGTTAGACTTGTTAATTATTAGTAGTAGTGTGATTCAAATGCAATTAACAAATTTTTACTTTACACCTAAATCAATGATTATATATATATATATATATATATTCAATGAGTATTCAATGAGCAATAATAGTGGTCATGTCTTGCTTTATCCGATGTTACGGTTACATAATACATCAAGGAATCTTATAGATATAATAAAATCAAATCTAATAACAATGGATAAAAAATAAAACAGAAAGATTTAACCCTAAAAGATCTTGCACACCATAATCGCATGGCAAATAGGAGATCTTTTTGTTGATTTGATCAAGGCATTCCCCCTCCTTTTTTTTCATATCACACGATTTTTTGTTGTAACGGAGATTTTTTTGTTGATCTGATTAAGACATTCTCCTTTTTTATTTTTTTTTCATATCACACGATTTTTTGTTGCAATGGCCCATTAATATTTATCTAATCCATTTTTCAATGATTCTTAATTCTATATTTATTTTCCATTCTTAATTATTCTTAATTTTAACTGTAAATCATAATTTTAATGATTTGTAATCCCATGAATATATCTTAATGATTCTAATTTTATTGATTCACGTAATCTTTAATGATAGTAGATTTGATTTTATAAATAATTAATAATTTAATTGTAAATTAAGTAAAAAAAAAAATCTATAGACATAAATGTTGAGAAAAATGGGCCATAAATTACTATATGAATGACACTTGTATCCTAAAACTCTGTATGAAAGACACTTGTAATACTTTTCATGAAATGATTCTCAAATATTATAATAATAGATATATAATATTTTTAAGAGTGATCATCTTATTTGATCATAACATTTTCAATTTAACATCAATTTATTCATAATAAACTTTTTTACATTAATTTAGTCCTAACATTTTTTATTTTGACATTAACCTAGTCATTTTGTTGGATTTGAACTTTTAAAGAATGACTAAATTGATGTCAAATAAAAAATATTAGGACTAGATTAAATTGATGTTGAAACTAATATTTTTAGAACAAAAATGATGGAAAAAAATTTATTAGGACTAAATTATTGTCAAATTGAAAATGTAAGGACAAAAAACATTGTTTACTTTATTTTTAAATAAATATTATTTTATTACATTGACACATAGAAATTCTTTTCCAAACCATAATGTTTATGATTTTAGTTGAATGTTAATCATTTTGAAAACTCGTCACTATTATTCAATAATCGATAGTCAAACAAATATCGATTTATCTAAATCCAAATCTTTATGAGGAGATTGATATGTAAATATAGATACGCACAAATAAATATATTTAATTTTGATTCACCATCATTGTGATTTTTCTAACATATTCGGTTAATCATATTTAATTTTATTTTTGAAAGATTTTCACCTTTTTTTTTTATAACTACTCAAAAAGTTATAAGATATAATCAATTACCTATATGAAATACTTTTACATTTACAAATATATTCTTAAATCATAATTGATATTTACACTATAGATATAAATGATAGATATCTAAACAAATCCTAATATAATCTTAAAAATCATATTAAAATTAATTTATAAAGAGCATATGTGATAAAAGAGAAAAATAATATATTTTATCTTTTCTAATTCCAACAATATTTACAATACCGATATAAATATTATAATCAATGACAATTATTTATAATGGTAAATCTAATAGATTTTGATGAGATGCTATTTTTATAATTTAAAAATAGACATAATATCACAGTAAAAACCAAATATTAGATTACAAAAATATTAACTATTAAATTCAAATAAAAGCTTAATCATAGATAAAAGATTCATTTGCAAAATTATTATAAATTTATAATTTGTTTTCTTTCTTTTTTTTATTTACACATGGTTTTATAATTCATATGATGAGATTTTCTATCACATGTACATATTGCATGAGCATGAACGTTTTATTTTTTATTCTTATTTGTATATTTCCACTTGGCATAGTATGAGTGGCCAAGATTACTTGGTCAAAAAGTTACTTTTGCAGTATTAAAAATCACACATCAAAACTTTTTCAAACGGGTAAAATATCTCTATAAAAAAGTTAAGATATCTTTACCCGAGTCCTGAGCCAAATACTCTACCGTGACCTTTGGGTCTAAGTTTCCTTGGCCTTGGAACCTTCAATCCCAATCCTAGAATTACTATTCATCTACGGCCTAAGAAGTCACTATTCTTCTTTGGCCATGGGAACTTTTTTTTTTACAAAATCTTCGTTTCGTCATTTCCATTACTGCTAAATTCTTAGAATTGCCAACTTTTAATTGTTGAATTTTTAATCTAATTTTCTGTATAAATTGAGTTGTTACAAAACATTTTTTATTTTTTTTTTATCCCAAAAAGAAAATTTAGTCTAAATGGGACAAAAGACAAAAAATGAAACACAACTTAATGAAACTTTGACATTAAAAATGAGGTGGTTTCTCATGTGCCTCCATTGGTCAATGGTTATCGTGCCTATAGCATTATATCATTTAATTAGTGAAATAGGAATAGAAATATATAGACACTGAAAACACAAACATATTTGGTGGTTGAGACACGAATAGGGAATAGAAAATTTTTTTGTTCTTGAGACATGAAAACACAAAATTTGTGTATCTCCAAAAAGTGAGAATATGATATAGAAATAGAAATTTAATATTATTTTTTCAATAATACTCCTATACATATTTGTTATTTCCCAGTATGTCCTCACAAAAAGTGATGGTGTAGGGTGGTCCGGTGACGGTCAATACCAGTCAACGATTAGTCAATGACAATCAACTCTCAGTCAATGCCACCGCCAGCGGTCAACACTGGCCGACAGCTATCAATGGTAGTCCGGTGGCTGGCTGGTGATGCCATAGGCACCATAGCCATTGACCAATGAAGGCACTATATTGTTACCCAAAAAATGATTCACGGTAGTCCTTTAATTTTTTGAAATAAAAAACTTTAACCAAATATAGAATGCAAACTTGAATGTAAACTAAATTGCAAAAGATAAATAAATAAACTATCCTAAATAATGGAAGCACGAAACCTACTTTATCTAATTAAATGGTTGAGTTTTACTTTCAAAACACAATGCAACAACAACGTGCACATCTGAGAAGGTGTCGAGCGGCCATTGTTGTCATCGGACCTGTAAACTTCACAGTGGCTTCACGGTGGAGCTCCTTGGCTGCGGGACAATGAAAATGATGGAGGGTTGGTTCTTGTGTGTCGTCGACATCGATCACAGCTTCGAGGCACGGACGGAGGCCGGTGACGATGAGAAGGTGACCACCGCAATGAGTAGCGACTACGTCGACGTCGAAGTTGAGGTACATGATGGCTATGGGTGGTTCGCGGAGGTTGATGAGCCCGAGATAAATAACGTGTTTGGGGATTTAATGATGGCTTCTGTTTGAGTTGACCAAAGGTGATGGTGGTGGTGACTATGGTGAGGGGATTGGACTGTTGGCTTGTGTTATCGTTTATGGTCTAGATGAAGGACGGTGAAGAGAAGGAGAAGGCTGGAATAATCATTTCAGGGTGCCAACGTTGTAGCGTGAGGGTGGCTAGGCTATGAATGGTGGCTGGGGGGTGAAAGCGATTGCTAGCTCGAGGTTGATGGTGGAGGTGCAGGTCTGATGGAGTGGAGGTGTGCTGCTCTTTCTATGTGTTCCTCCAATGATGAAGATGTGCCACCTCCTATTTATAACATTTGTGTGTAGAACAATTTAAAATAAAAAAACTAATCAGGATTTGATAATTGAAATTCAAAAATAAAAAAAAATTGATTGAAATTTAAAAAGATTTGATTGAGATTCTAACTCACACCGATTGAAAAATACTCTGATTGAACTAAAAAAGATTTGGTTGATGCTAATTAAAAAAAATCAATTTTAAAGGAAAAGATTTTTTTTTTTTGTAATTTTTTCATTTTTCTTGTATAAAAAAATACCCAAAAAAATTATGATGTTTACAAATATAAAATATAATATCTTGTATAGTCATACATCAAATATTGTATAGTATTAAAAGTTTATTAAACTTTATAACATCATAACTTATCTTATTAAATATTTACTATCGGTCCTTATCTTATTAGGCATGCCAAACGGAAACATGTATATGCGTCAAATCCAATCATCAATGGAATGGTTTGCTGCAATGATTTGTGGAATGCGAATCCTCCACATAAAAGACAAGCTTTATGAGTTATACCAAACTTCTCCCCTTAAATTAGATCTTGTTATACAATGTTCTTATAGTGGCAAGTCTATTGGTTTACATTTGTAGCTGCTCAAAGTTCAAAAATTTACTATTAGAGGTGGATACTTAGTGCACAAATGTTCATGTAGCAATAAGTTATAAGTTTGTGTGATTAGAAACTGAGTTACATGCATTGTTTGACTCACACAGACCTCTCAAATGCGTTTACAGTGTTGTGCTGTTGAAGCTGGCGGGGGCGCGGAATACTGTGGTACCACAAGGTATTTGATTTTGCAATAATTTGTTGTTCAATAAAGTGTAATTTATTCGTAGCGGAGGTGAAAAAGAATCAGTGAGTGGGCCTTACCCTTTGCTGTCAAAATTAAGGATTGGAATTACAAAAACTGGAATGCAAAGTTAATTATGTAATCTTTGTCTACAAATATATACATGAAGTAAAGTGTCACTTTGGACTCTGAAATTATAAGTGTGTTTCATTTTAATCCCTGAAATTTCAAAATTAACTCTTTTAGTCTTTAAAATTACATTCCATTGGTCACATTAATCCCCGACCAAATAACCATTAGTCAACCGTTACATTTTGTTCTAAAATATGTCAAACAAGTTCTTGAAATTTTAAATGTGTCAAAATAATCCCTAAAATTTTCTAAAATGTGTCAAAAAAGGTCCTAAATTCTAAATTTATCCTCTTTTAGCTCATAAAATCTAAATTCTTAATAATTTTTAAACATGCTTATTTTTCTCCCATTTTCACACCATGTTTAAATAATCCAAATTTTTAAATATCATAAACATAATTAAGAGTTTGATTAGTCCAAATTTGAGACCTTCCATATTTAGCTAACATAATTAATTTATTAGCAATTACATTATGCTTCTTGGAATAAAATGGGTATTAAAATATTAAAAATAGGATTCAAGGAAACTATTATATTATCAAGCATGAATGAAGTTTATTAATGGCTTCATTGGAATATTTTAGTTGTAATTTGAGAAGGAATTTAGTATCAAAAGAGTTTAGCGTGACAATAGAAAAAGGTTCTACCCTCATGTCAAATGTAATTGCAAATTATCTCAAATATGAGAGCTTTAATCAAGCTCAAGTAAAGGATTGTGTTTCTTATTCCACCTCAATGATATATAGTTGGTCCTAGGAAATGGCTGCTTCTTGAGATGTTGATACGGATAGAGCAAACACAATCACACCAATTTAGAATATAGCGTTTATGATTACCTTTCCCCAACATATTCTCATCTCTAAGAGGGCAGTGGCTATTGCCACTCTTTTTTGACTATTTTCACTCTCTATTTATTGAGCTTTTATTCAATTATTCTAAAATGTTACTCTAGTATAATCTAATTTTATTTCTATTTTTATTTGTACTTAATCCAATTAATATTTTGGTTTCAAATTTTCACATTTTTAATATTTTTATTTTATGAAAATTAAATGTTTTTGTTTTTGGTCAATTTCCCAATGAAACATATTGCATTTATATTTTCACATAATTAATAAAGAAATTTAACAAAATTATTTTGTTAATTTTAAATCTAGTTTTCAAATTGATTCTTTTTTGGAAAAAAAAAGGATAACACACTTATCAAAGAATCCCAAATAAGGGAGGTGAGAAAAAAGCTTGGACGTTACATATAATCAAGTAAAGTAAATAAGCAAAAAAAAAAAAAAGCATCTTATAAAGTTATGAAAAAATAATAGCTAATTCTCCAACTATTTATCACATGTACTCATATCATATTATATTTATCACCATCTTATTAATTTAGCAATGTATTGAATTAATACTTGTACACTTAATCCAAATAACACGTCATAGCCTCAAAATTAGGAACTATCGCTGTTCAAACTTTAGCCAAGTAAATCCATTGAGAGTCAAAATGAGAAACCATGAAATACTCCTCTCATATGTGTTTTATTTCTTATATTATGTGAAAATATAATTTATTTAATTGAGAAATCAACCAAACATAAAATACCGTACTATAAAAGCAAAAAAATTTATTAAATATATTAATTGTTTTAAGTCCTAATACAATTAGGAATAAGATTAGATTATGTTAGGAGACCATTTTGGAATAATTGAATAAAAGTTTAATAAATAGAAAGTGACAATAGCCAAAATAGAGTGGCAATAGTCACTCCCTTTATGAGAGATTAAATTGCTTATCACTCGTCCAACAACAATAATGTGTTGATGATACATTTCTTCTTATTGTCATTCTATGCTAAAGAGATCTTTGTTTAAGTAGGGTGCAAAAGGAATAGAGAAATAAGTGGATTTAACAAATATTAAGAATTTAAATTTTATAAAATAGAATAGGAGAAATTTGGGACTCAGAACTTTTTTGAAATATTTTAGAAAATTTCAGAGACTATTTTGACACATTTTAGAAAAATTTCAGGGACTATTTTGACCCATTTAAAATTTTAGAGACTAATCTGAACCTATTTTGATCCGATACCACGTCAGCATGTCACGTGTCACTTAGCGTGCCACGTTGGCAAAATGTAATAGTTGACTGATGGTTATTTGGCTAGAGACTAACGTGACATACGGAATGCAATTTCAGGGGCTAAAGAGTTAATTTTGAAATTTCAGGGATTAAAGTCAAGTATGCTTACAATTTCAGGGATAAAAGTGACACTTTACTCTATATAAATGTATATCTAAATATTCTCTCTCCCCCATCCCATATATATGTATAAGAATAGTAGTTATAACAACAATAACAACAACTGTTAGTTGTTCTAAACAATGAAATTACCTGTCTTTAATAATACCATATAGTAGTTAGTACATTAAAAATTGTTACATATGGGGGCATATGGTTCGTGGATTGATTTTACATTGTTCCCAGGAATGAACTCTTCTTATGTTTGGTTTGCGAGTTAAATTCCTAGAATTCTTGCATAATATACCCAGGAATAAACTATTCCTGTGTTTGGTTGACATAAATATTCCTGAGAATATTGTATATTTGTTCCGAAATACTCCTATAAATTTAAACTAAAAATTCAATTTTTAATCACATTAAACTCATAATTAAGTGTAATTCCCAACATACCCCTATCAATTTAAATTAAACAATTAATTCTTAATCACATTAAACTCATAATTAAGAATAATTTCCAAAATACCTCTATCAATTTAAACTAAACAATTAATTTCTAATCACATTACACTCAATAAGTCTATATATATGACATGTAGCACAAATCAATTGATGCAAATATCACAACATAAGTTCAAACTTAACAATAATCCATAAATACAATACATCAAATCTAAGTACCAATTCAAATCCAACATAAGAGCTAACAATTCATACATATTGGCACTTGATTGTCCTAAAATAAGAAAATTAAAATCTAACAATAATTGTTAAGGACTGTCTTCACGAATGCCAATATAACTTCCAGTATAAGTGAGAAGAACACATTAGTTAATAAGTTATTGTTCCTTGAAATAATAATGGTAGCCTTCATTCTTTCATCAATAGACAAGCCATCAACATCTTTAACATAGCTGTGCTATTGGCTTCATTCTTTTATCAACTCCTTTCTCCTCAACCTTAAAGCAATTAACCAAATCCGATATATGGGTAGAATACTATTCAAATACAGATTTTATATCTTTCATTGAGTCAGCTATCACCTCAGTCGTTTCAGAGCTTAAGCTTTTGTTCAAAATCATATTTATTTTGCAAACTATAAGTACTTACTACTATATTAACATGCCATTAATATAAACTGCAAGCACAAAACTAACAAGTTAATGCAAAATTTGTTCAAGTGAAAGGGAATTCCTTGATGAAGCTATTCTTAGCAAAATGTAGAAGAGAGTGCAGTAGATAACCTCAACTGAAGCAAAAATCTAAGTGAAAAATCTAAGCTAATTATTAGAACCAGTTTGCAATGATGGTATAAACAAATTCAATTCAAATACTTAGAAGTCCAATATCCAATAGAACCAATATAACTACTTTTGGATATTTACGTAAGCATACTAGTGCTCTTTCTTGGCAATTCATTTTTCACAGGATATCACAGCCAAACGAGAAGACTCTTTCAATCAAGTAATGACATCAGCATTCAAAAACAATTCCAAATCACATATATTCATTTCAAATACACCAATGATAAAGTTTCAAGGAAACAGATAGACTTTCAAGTTTGAAACTCCAAAGCTAGCACATATACCCAGTTTGGTCAAAGTTAAAGACAACTTTATAGAATACTAAATTTTACCTTCTTCAAATCCTTGACAATGCTCTTGCTCGCCAAATTAACCCAACAATGCCTTCAACCTGAGCACAATGTACAAGTGCCAACATAACTTGATGCTCATACTTCAGAAAGGTTGAAGGAAAAAAAAAGAAGAGATATTATCTAGCCTTTTTCTTTCATTTTTTTTAAACAAAGTTCCTTGAAGCTAAAAATAAATAAATAATCAATGCTAAAAGCACAGTACCTTGGAGACTCTGCTTCTTGTTCTACAACCAAAAAAAAAAAAAAAAAATTGAAGGTCAAAATACAGTTTCTTGGAGACTCACGTTTGCTATGGCTTTACAATCTATTTCCATGGACGTGGAATTAAAGCTCTTGATAATGGAAAAGGAATGCACAAGATCTACGTCATTGGTAAACCACTTAAATGAGAATCTATCACCATTAAGGCTTTCTCGAAGCTTCTGTCAAAGTCAAACTTGAGCGCTTTTGTGGCGGAGAAGGTGCTGAAGCTTCAGCGGAGGAGCAAAGTTGAACAAGGTTTTGGTTCTTGATAAATCACGTGAATTGAAAATGGAAAACATAGATGAATGGTAGAAGCCGAAGACGGAGGAGGAGAAAAGGTGAAGTAAGGAACTTGGTACGTGGTGCACGACGGCTACTACCAGAGCTGTCACCGACGGAGATGGTGGAGATGGTGCTATGAAGAGTAGTTGGCTCTGCTAGGGTTGATGTGAAATGGAGTGGGAGATTGAATGAGGGGCAGATTGTGGATTGGGTGGGTTTAGAGTAAGATATTTTTGTTTTTTCAAAATTTAATACTGATTCCCTTCCCTTGGGAATCCAACATTCTCATGGTGTAGGGTGGGAATAAAAAGTGGATTGTTTTCATTCTCGGGAATGAAACATTCTAGGAAATGAAACATTCTAGGGAATAATTTTTTTATCTGTGAACCAAACACATGAACCTTCTATTCCAAACTCTAGATTCCCAGGAATGCAGAAGCATTTTGCTAACCAAACGCTACCATAACTTTAGGGTCATGCGTAGAACAATGGTCAAGCTTAATAAAATAGGATTCAAAAGAAATGGGGCAACTTAAAATGCACTTTGCTAAAATGATTAGTGTTCCAAGTTGGCATTTTAGAGTAATATACACTACTAGAAAAACACGAGATACCAATAGAAAATGTCAACGGTCTTGCACCCATTGGTAGTTGCCCACTCCACCTATAACACATTTTGGGAAATAATTATGGTTGTTGTTAGTGTGCACGACAAACTCGTCGGCAACACCATTGGTAAAAGCTGGCGCCAGTACGCACCACATGGCGTGCATAATATCCAATGGGTGTACCAACAAGTATATGTTTTATTTTTTATATTTTATCAAATAAGCCGACAGGTGAATCGATGGGTATATTTAAAATTTTGATTTTTTATATTCTAGTAAATATACCGACAGGTAATTATTATAATTATAATTATATTTATTAATTATCTTATTGATGGGTATTTGTTTTTAAAATTATTAATTATTATCTATTATTGATGGATTTCTTTACGGGCTTTTGAAAGGTCACAAGTTACCATGCAAATTTCGAACTTTCCATCGGTATACTTGTCGCACTACAAAAAAAAAATGTGAATTATGGCAGTTATATTACGACGGCTCTTCAAAACCGCCACAATATATGATAAATTACAGCGGTTTTACTGACTGCCATAATTTCAATGAATAAAAGGGCGGTTATATTGTGGCGGTTCTTTAAAACCGCCATAATTTTAATATAAGAAATAGCTACCTTGGATAAATTATGGCGGTTTAGAACCATTGTTATTTACCATTGCTATTTTATTATTATTTTTCTATATTTTAATAAAATAGGGGGAAAAAAGAGCATTCTCCCTCTTTAAACTTTTAGCTAATTACAAATAGATACTTTAACTTGTAAATTTTCTAATTAGATGCTTAAAGTACACTAATCCTCAAAATTATTCATTTTATTTAATTTTAGATTTAGCTAGATAGATGACGTATCAAAATACCTATTGATATATGCCACAATTTCTTCTTTTTTTTTTAATTTTTAATTTATATTATTTTATATTTATGAAAATATATATCAATAAAAAAATTAAAAACATTAACTAAAATTTTTCTATGCACTGCTCATTAAATGAGAATGGAAAGCTCAAATTAAATGTCAACTCTTTTAAGAGGATTTGTCATCTATTGATTTTTTTAATATTATAATAAAACAATGAACTATGGTAAACAGAGTACATTTTGTGCCCTTATTTTTTTTATTTCTATTGAATTTGGAACTTGTTTTATCACCACAATTGTAGTTGTATTTCCTTGAAAATGGAAACAAAAGTAGAACACTAGATAAAACTTGAGCAAATTTTTCATCTAGTATATATATACATATATTCATTTTGGAACTTTTAGATTCTAACTCAAATTTTAGTGTGCTTAGCTATACAGGAACTTTCAAAATTTTAAAAACGACTAGTTTTAAAAACTGTTGGTCAAAGAATTTAATGAGAAATTTAAATAAAATAGAAAGGAAAAAAGGTAAAAAAAAGAAAATATCTTTTTTTAAAAAATTATCAGCCCAGAAATTGAGAATTTATTTAGAATCAAACCTAAGATAAGAATGAGATCCCAAAAACTCACATGTAATTAAATATAAAGAGCAAGGAAACATCATTGGAGTAAAACACAAAAATAAAAACAAAAAGAATGCTGAATGAATAACAACAGTGAAAACCTTGTTGGCGCCACTCCACTTACTCTTTCATTCCTCGTGCCACTCCATTCCCTCTTTCATTCCTCTATTTCATTTTCACACTGACAAAGCCATAATGCCACACAAATAGAGCACGCCAACAACTCACAGCTCCCTCCCTCTCACAACTCACTCCCTTTCCTCTCCCCTCCAGCCTTTCAAACGACCGATCGTCAAGCGCCCCCACTCCTCCGTCGCCCCAATCATAGCCCTTGAGCACGCCACCCTCGTTGGCGACAACAACGCCACCCTCTTCAGTGACAACAACGCCACCCTGTGTTCCTCTGGAACCTCTGTGAGGGTTATTATGTTTAGATTTTGCTTCGGGTTCCAAAGAGGTCGTGCTAGCTGTGACTTCATCATCCTTTATGATGCCTGGCTCGCACCATCCTCCCAAGCCTCAACGTCACCATTGTTCTCGGCGCCCTCATCTCTCTCCATATCCGGCGCCATCTGTGAGGGTTATTAAATTTGGATTTTGCTTCGGGTTCCAAAGAGGTTGTTTCGCTTCGATTTTGGAAAATTGTAATTTTTTTTTGTGAATTTGGATTAGCTTATATTTTTGGTATAATAGCTATGAAGCTGTAGCTTCATGAGCTGAATTGATTCTATCGGTTGGTGAAGCCTTTATCTATATAAGTTGATTAAATTCTATCCCCGGAATGCCTTGTGTCAGAAGGAACATCTCTGTTTTTCAATTTTTCTGTCTACCTCTCTGTGTAGTATAGAAGAAGATTCCACGTAAAATATATATTAGGCTTATGCAAGAGATTATTGGGAATAGGCGTGAGTGGTAGTTACAATTCTTCTTTTACCTAAGCATGTATTGAAAATTCACGTATCCATTTGGAAAGCTACTTCAGAAAATCTTTCGAGTAAGTAGGAAATGTCTAACATGGGGAAGGTTAGGATACTCCTTGTATTGTGTTTGGATTAGCGTTCAAACTTCCAGAATCATGTTCAATGTTGGTTAAACACGATTTTGAAGTGAAAAATTATGTTTGGTTTTCAATTGTCAAAATTGATTATGTCTACAAACCTCCGTTCAAGCCAAAGCAAGTACGAGTTGCTTTTGTACTTGCTTTTGCATGCAATTTATTACATTCACTTATTTTATAAAATTATTTTTCCACATTTATCCTCCAAGTAGTCATGGTTTGCAGCTATATTATTTACCATGGAGCGGCACTAGTTAGTTCAGCACGATCAGTGTGGTAGCTAGTCTGTGTGGTTTCTGACTTGTTATATATAGTGTATGCATATAACCATGCAATTGCAATAGTAGACAACACTGCAAATAGGTCATGTATAGGCTTCTTTGCAACAATGAAACAATGAAGATACTGCAAAAGCATAGCAAACCATTAAACACTTGTACCAAAGTTGAAAGAAAAAGTTAAATGGATTTAAAACTTCTCCATATCCAATTTACATATTCTAACTTCTCAAAACTTTCTTATCATCAAACAACAACTCTGTTAAGTGCTAATTTACTTTATTCATGGCGTAGTTCATACTTCCCTGAGATATACAAATCTAGATTGCTGTATTGGTAAAGAGACATAGACAATGTCCCATACAACTTATGTATAAAAAACATTTTTCATTGTAAATGTTAGTGTATGCTAAATCAGTTATGATGTGGTTAGTGCCTCCAAAATTGAATATATGATCATTTTTTGGATGCTTTCTTGCTTGTGTATATAATGCTTTTTTCTGTGATGAAAGAAATGCTTTAAAATTTATGTCTATGGATTTAGTTGCCTGCCTGCCTGCCTCATGTCCCTCCCCATTACATATATACCAATTCTAACTTAAACACACACATTATGCACTTTATTCCCTTTCTTTGCCAGCTTATCATTCTATGGATATGGACCGTAAACTCAATGGAAAATTCACTGTAAATAGCCCTTAACAAGCCAATGGATTCGGTGTGTGTGTGAGTAATCGAACATCAATTAAGACTTGGTGATTTTATTGACTAGAACTTTTTGTCTTAAATTGCATGTGAAAACTTTATTTGGCTAATATCATTCTGTATTGATGTATAGCTGCTTGAACCAAAAACAGCCCCCACCAAGAGGTCGTGTTGCACAAAGAAAATAGATTACAAACTGACTTATTCACCAACAAATTGCTAATGCATATACGTGTGAAGACAAATTGTCATTGAATATACATTTTGAAGCATAATATGCTATATATATAGAATTATATCTGTTTTTGTTGTCACTTTTGTGTAAGCTGAGGTTAGAGCAGTTAGGAAAGAAGAGATTTATGAGCCCACCAAGGGCAATAATGCCATAGATTAGGTAAATTCCACAATCTCAATATATTATCACAATATCTATGATCTATGGAATATTATATAGCTATGCTTGTAAACGATACTAACTATAAATTGACTATATATATTAGTATGCACATCCATATAAAGAAGCATTTCATTAGTCTTTGCAAAGCACCAACAGATGTTTGCCTATGAGTAGTTGTGACTATTAAGTTTAGCTTGCTTATATATAGTACACAACTGTTTGATATTAATAAGAGCATTAGCTTTATTTTTATATAATATACCAATGGGCAAAGCTTTCTTAACTTCCTAGTGTCCCTCCATGGACCATGTTTCTGCAAACACTTTCTCATTCCTTCATGATTTTGTCTTGTTTTTGATAGTATAGGTTGCTAGTAAGGAATTGACTTTGCTTGGGTTATAGATCTAACCTTGGCTATATTCCATCTTGTGGACATGATATAAAAACATAAAAGTCATTTATTATTTTAGTTCATTGCATTTCCTAGTTTAGAGTTGAGTTCAGTTCAGACATAGGCCTTATATGATTAGAGGCATCAATTTTAATTTCCTTGAAATGATCAGTTTTATATTAAATCTGACTAAAATGAAGCAAGATTTGGACACCTTTTCATCTTGCAAGAAGAGAGAAATTCCTCTGAAGGCAGAAGCTGTTACATTTTAGAAAAAAAAAATTCAATATAAAATGTGGAATGCAAATACATAGAATTTTATTTTCGTTTAGGACACTTGTGTAGGATAAGAGGGATGTGCCCGTCACGTCGGTTTTCAACCCCTATATAGGTCAATCATTCTTGGGACAATGTTGTCTCAAGCCTTTCATAGTAGATAGTTTCCTCCTTCAAAATTTGTTAAATTGAGAGATGAAATTTATTGTTTCCATGCCATATGTTTGTAAATGGAAGCAAGTGAATTTTTTTCTATAGTAGGTTGAACCCCATTACTAAAGCTATGGAGGCATTTTTGTAGGGGCTCACTAAATATCATTTATTAAGTTAGCTTTATATTAATTTATATTCTTTTTTTGCAGGCACCTAATAGAGGAAGTGGGCCTGGGTCACCCAATGATATAAGAAGATCATTAGATGAAAGCAATAATAATCCAACAACTAATCACCCGAGTCCACATGCATGATCTTTTAATTAATTAATGGTATGTTGGAATTAGTTTCTTTTGGTGTACTACTTGGAATTACTTTCTTTTGGTGTACTAGGAATTACTTTCCTTTTAGACTTATAAATACTTAGTCTCAAGTGTAGTACTCATTTTATACTCAAGTAATGTATATTTATATTGGATGTCATATTATCATGCTTATATCATATGTATTTTTGTTTTTATGTGACATTTACGACTACAAAAATAATAGCTAACAGGGTTTTATATTATATTGAAAATTTGATATAAATTTGAAAAAAATAAGATCACTATTAATAGAAAACTGGTGATTACACCTGCTAGAATTCACTTTCATAATAATGGCAGTTGAAAACCGCCGCAATTTACCCAAAATCAAAGCAAGAGCCAAAATTCTCAAGAATAAAATGGTGGTTGTAACAGCCATAATTCACATGCAAAAAGTGGCGGTGCGAAACCGCCACAATTTACCAAGAACAAGGGCCACGTAGTAAAGAACAAAAAGGTGGCATAATTCACATGAAAAAGGTGGCGGTTTCGAATTGCCACAATTTACCAAGAACATGGGTTATATTGTCAAGAATAAAACGGCAATTTTAACCGCCGTAATTAACATGAAAATAGTGGTAGTTCAAAACCGTTGCAATTTACCAAGTAATAATGGCCAATCTTGTTAAGCAATAGCAGGGAAAAAATGATGGTTCTACAGGTTGATTGCAACGTCCTTTTTTTAACCGCCGTAATTTACCCAATGGCATTGGTAAATACGGTGGTTCAAGGAACCGTCCTTCTTGAAAAAAATGGCAGCTAAAACCGCCCTAACTTCCTAAAAAAATTGCCGTAATTAATAGTTTTTTTTGCAGTGTTGGTAATTATTGGTTATTGAAACACACCGTTTCACTAAATACGTTCCCATTGGTATACCCGCCGGTAAGCCATGGATTTATCACCACTGTGACCTTCTTCCTCCTTGTTCTCTGAACACACACACTCTCTCTCTAAGCTCACCGCCTCGCCACCGGAGCTCCTTTTGATAAACGGAGGCCACCATTACGATTTAGGGAGTTTGGTGAGCATTTTAATCAGTTTAGTTTTTTGATTTGGTTTCCTTTTTCTGTTTGTTTATGGGTGCCCATAGTATTGTGTTTTGTTGCATTATGGAGTAATTATTGTTGTTAATTTGTTAAAGTAGGAGTTTTATTTGAAGGTGACAGTGATTATCGATTTGATATCGATTTGTCATTCTTATTCTTTATGTTATTTTATGTTTTCTATGTATATAAATGTGTTGATTTAAATTAATCTTATTGGATTTGCAGGATTGGAGTTAGTTGGACGCCGAGAGTTTTCCTACATTTTGCATTTTTTTAACTGCTATAGAGGTTAGTAACTAAATCCTTGTTATATATATCGTTTAATGGTTTAATATATATATGTAGGATGTATAGAGACTTATGTTTTCTAGGATAGAGTTATAGGAAATGGGGATTGCATGACTGGAGGGGAGGCGTAGAGGTCCTTCCCCAACTTGTTTGACTTGTTTGCTATGTGATTCTTTGTATTTGCGAAGATTGCAGAATGCATGTTGTGGAGTTATAAGGGGAATAAGTAGTAGAACGATTTTAGGATTATGTGAATTATATATAATTATTAACATGTAACTATTTCACTATATCTATTATGTTGTTGTTTTTTATAATAATATCTATAATTGTTGAATTAATTGAAATATCTGACAATAAAAGCTCCTAATTTAAGGGGAGATACTGTTGAAATTTTGTTGTAGGAATAATAGATTAAAAAGAGTAACCATATTTAAAAAAACTTAAAAGCTAGTTGAATTTGTTTAAAAATAATAATTTAAGTAAAACTTAAACCCAATTGAATGTGTTTTAAAGACAAAGTAAAATAAATATTTGATGATGGAAAACTCCTAATTTAAGGAGATGCTGTCAAAATTTTGTTAAATTTTTTTCCTAGGAATAGTAGATTAAAAAAAGTAACTATATTTTAAAAAAATAAAAGCCAATTGAGTTTGTTTAAAAATAATAATTTAAATAAAACTTAAAGACCAATTGATTGTGTTTTAAAGGCCAATAAAAAGAAATATCTGACGATGAAAGTTCCTAAATTGATGGGAGACGCTGTCGAAATTTTGTGAAAATTTTTGTTGGAAATAATTGATTGAATAAAAGTAGCTATATCAAGAAAAACTTAAAAGCCAATCGAATTTGATTAAAAAAAATAATTTATTTTAAAATTAGAAAAGAAATATTCAAATAATATTTTTATTTTCACATGGTTTTTTAATATAAAATAGAATGAAAAACAATATAATATTTTTGTAATTAAAATTGAAAGCAGAAAATGGCTCATTTGCAAGCAATGCAAAAGTGGAAGGAATCGGGTTTATTGGAAAGAGGACCCCATAGGTTCTTGCTTCATTATGTTATTATATTCTTAATCTTTCTTGTTAACAAATTCAGAGGTTATATAAAAAAGATAATTAAAAAATTAAATGAAAATAAAAATATTTTCTTAAACCAAATAAAGATTAAATTTCAACCCTAGTTAAACCCTATACTTGAACCAAATATATTTCTATTTCTACTACTACTACTACTACTACTACTACACACACACACACACACACACACATGTATGTCAGTGTCTGTGGATTTGGTTAGGTGGGTTTGAAAAAGTTTTTGGATTTGATCCTTTTATTAAATTAGTGGATAGGTTGGATTTCATTGAACAAATTTTTTCTTTCATCCGACCCAACCCAATTCATTCATAAGTGGATTTAGTTGAACTAAACATATAGGTCCAATATACTATAAAAACAATTATTATCAAGATATAATCGGATACTTATATATCTTCTAACAAATACAATAAGTACAATTAGTCTCGACTAAACTTAAAAGAGCATAAATTATATAAGTCCAATGAAATATTGGATGAACAAAACATGGTGTTTTTTTTACCTAAAAAAAAAAAAGGATGCTAGTTACTTATTTCTCATTGTCTCATTTGAATCTTATATATATATATATATATAAGACATGCTGAAATAGATTATGAAAAACATGTCCATTTTTTCTCTTTAATATTGAGTTAGTTGGGTAAAACTTAAATAAAAGACCAATTGATTGTGTTTTGTGGAAATTTTTGTTGAGAATAATTATTAAATAAAAGTAACTATATTAAGAAAAACTTAATATAGAAACAAGCCCATGACACATACTAATCATAGAAACTTTCGCTGCATTAACCTTTATTTTGATAATGATAGTCATAGCAAAACTAATCTCATTTCATGGTTCCAAACAAATATCATACTTCTAAAAAAGCATTAAAGTAGAAGGACAACATGAATATAATAGCAACAATAAGAAAATAAAACTAAAATAAAAAAACAATCATATATAAAGAAAACAAAACCAGCAGCCTATCAAATACATTTCATACCAAGCCTTAATAGAATTCATGTTACGTAGAATTCAGGTTTCTTTTTTAATTGTTTCAATATAGCTGGTAGAGGTAAAGGCTGATCTCGGAAGGTTGGTTTACCCACAATAACCTTAGCAATCACCTCTCTTACCAACTCCGCCATCGTCCCTTCCACCACCTCTTCGTCCACTACCTCCACCTCAGTCCCCACCATTAGCACCCTAGGCTTCAAGATGATGCCCATTCCTGGGTATGTCGGGACCCTACCTCCACCATATTCACACCCACAACCCACTCGCATCAGCGACCCTACCCCTAGCCATACCACTGCCCCAACTCCCAAACTTGTATCTGATTAGACTCCTTTTTCCTCCACTAGGTCACAGGCACATGATACGGATGGGAGGCCCCTAGGCCCAGGTGGCAGGCCACATGGGCTTGATAGTAGATTGGTTCGGCAGATTAGGTCGGACGGTAGAGATAGGTAAGCTGAAACATATTTTTTATTACATTCTAATTTTACATTGCTTATAATATTCAAAATATTTTGATTGTTTTTTGATTTATTTTATCTATGTAATAGTTTTCATCAGTTTTGCGGCAACTCACCATAGGATCACGAAGGTTATACAGAGTCGGTATAACCATTCATGGCCCGCATGGACTGACATCCCTGTTGATGTTAAGGAGTCGTGGTGGGAGTGGAATGTAATTCTATTATTTATTTGTTTTTTTTAATATATGGTTATATCTCGTAATTATATGCTTATATATAATAACTTATATGCTGTGAATTTGTATATGCAGAGATCCATCTACATTCAACCCGAGCATAGCTCGCAGTGAATAGGGCTTGGAGGATTAGGTTCTCCAAGCGACTGCGGGATATGTTTCATGATGTCTGTAAGGGACACATGAACAGCTCATGGCTGAATGGTGCCACCCTGAGCGAGCTCCAACACCACTGGGCCAGCAACCTGGCCTTCAAGGATAGGTCAGATAAGGGAAAGACAAACTGAGCTTTACAGAAAGGCTAGTCGCTGTACATAGGTGGGTTGAGCACGCAGGAGGGGACTCGGAAGCGTTTGGTAATTCTTTAACCATTCTCCATTTTATCATAACATTTACTATGTTTGAATTATGACAAATACTATATTTTTATAACTTTATTGTGCTTATTTGTGCAAGTGAGGGAGTTGAGCCACCTTTGACATAGGGCGAGCTATTTTCGAGAAATTTACACCTGAAAGGGTGAGCAGAGGGGGGAGTCTAAAGAGGTCTGGGTAGACCCTCGCTCTAAGGCGACCTATGTAAGTTTGAATTTACAAATTTTTTACTTAATTTTTATTATTATTTTCGTTTATGTCATAATTATTACTTACAATGTGTTTTGCTTTTTTTCCTTTGTAGCGTGAGTTTATAGACTTCTAGGAGCAGGCAGGACCCAATACTGCACTCGGTGGTCGAGGTGGGCCCGATGCTGACATTCCTCCTCCTCCAAACGAGAAGGATGTCTGGGCCTACGTGGTTAAGGGCCGCATATATGGGATGGGGTACTACCCTAAGAGTATATACCCATCCTCTGCCACTAGTCAACTAGTGGGAATGATGCCCTAAGGGAGCATGTGTATGCCCTCAACTAGTATTTGCAGCAGCAAGCACAGTTGATCTAGTAGCAGGAGGCACAACTCTTTTAGCAGCTTTAGGAGCAGCAGGTAAGCCGAGCAGCTGTGGAGCAGGAGTTGAGAGAGATCCGAGAGCTTAAACTTTCCTTAGAGTGGCAGTAGCAGGAGAAAGCAAAGAAGGACAATGCTTAATTCCAGAAGATGTAGCAGAAGAGCACTGCAAACGTGATGACCTTCTTTCGGGACATGCAGGCTTCTGGATCCTCCAGTTCCGGCAAGACGCTCCCCCAGACCCCATTCCCCCATATCCCACTCCCCTCCATCTTTGAGGGCCATTCACAGTCAAACGGCTCAGATGACGATGATGGTCTAGATGATGATGATGATGACGCCGCCAACGATGCCAACGCCTAAGAGTTCAACTAGTTTTTATCTAGCTTCATTTTTTTTCATTTTGGATATTTGTTACATTTATTGTAATTTGTGTATAGTTTATTATCATAATTTGATATTTTATATAATCATTTTAGTTTATTTATTTTTTATTTTCTTATTCAATATCAATTTAATTGATAATTAGGTTACGATATATCAATTAAATAAACAAATAAATAAACAAACAAACAAATAAATAATAAATTTTAAAAAATTAATTTTTACCGGCAGCTATAACAGTCTGTAATAATTAATATTTTTAAATAATGTTTTTGAAAAATAAATAAATTCATCAATAAAATAGTCGGTAAATGATTTAAAAAATTATTTTATTTTCTTAAACATCCGTTAGTACAATTAAATAAACCCATCGGTATAAATGTGTCTTTGACGACCTTGGTGACGCCTTTTATTTTGTTGTTCTAACGAATATATTCTTTAATACCCTTCAGTACACTCGTCGAAAATAACCGGCGGGTTTTTTGTTATTGTCGGTAATATTCATCGATGGCCTGGGAATCGATGCCCCTGTAAACATCGGTACACCCGTTGGTAAACGTGTCGATATCCTGTGCATTTCTTGTAGTGATGGCACTATAAACTTGCTTATCTTTTCCCTCAAGATGTAGCAACTAATTGTGATCATTCTTGCAGCTACTTCATAAGCCTATTTTTGGAGGAAAAATATGCTTTGTCACGTAGTGTGGTTGATGCAATAAGGGATCACTTTAGGAGATATCTCTATGAAACTAGAACAAGGCCTGTTATATGACACCAGTCACTTCTTGCCTTTGTGCAAAGGTCAATGAGTCACCATTTTCCTTCACTATTTGAGATATATGTTTTTCTTGGCTTGGTTAATATCTTCTAATGCAATTATTGCTGTTATTGGATGTCCTGCCTTATGCTGTCTTAGTGTTCATCAATTTTCTTATTTTTTGTGCTTCTCTTCTTGTGCCTACAACCTGCTATATGTTATATATGCATCTTGTTATATAGTGCGTAACCTTATCTTTCCTATATGTCATGCTATCCTAATCTGTCCTTGTGGGGTCCAACCGTGGGCCCCGTCCATGTGTAATTGAAAGAAAAACGGGGAGAAGAGAAAATTTTCAACGCATGCACAGTAATTTTTACTGTGCACGAATTGAAAATTTTGTGCAACAGCTAGTACGCGTTTGGTGGCCGCAACACACAGATCGTATTCAGACTGTGCGTTGCTTATATAAATAGAGGAGCGCTTCAGTTCAGAAATCACAACAACAAGCAGCGAAGTTAGAGAGCTGCAGAGAGAAAAATATACATAGAGTGTATTATTTTTCTGAGAGTGAGAGGGAAAAATAGAGAGTGTGAGTAAATCCCTTAGAGTGTAGGGTGTGAGTATATACACCGGGAATATTTTTGGGTATCATCTCTATTGCTCCTTGATACTGCAAAGTTGTAGTGTTTGAATAGGAGGGTTCTCTCTGGGATACACTATATTTACCTCTTGGGTTGGAGAGTGTGGAAAGGATATTTTGTAATTATCCTGAATATAGTGGAATATTTTTTGGAGTTTGTCTCGTGGTTTTTCTCCGGTATTTGGAGGTTTCCACGTTAAATATTCAGTGTGCAAATTTCTTGATGTGAATAGTGACCAACGGCCCCACGTGAATAGTGACCAATGGACCCCACTATAGAAAAATTTACTATTCATCCTGATTCATATTTTCGCTGCACTGCGCCGATTGGTAGATTTAATTCTATTAGATTTAGTTTTGGTACTCATTGCCACATATTGGCATCATTTAATTACATTGTGAATCAGTCTATGAGCCCAACAGTCCCAAGTAGCAATTATCATTAATTTTCTTGTAGGCTTTTGAATTTAGTGTTCTCATTTGATATTTCTTTCAGGTACAAAAATGAGCTGCGGAAGGAAGATAAGGATCACTTAAGAGTTCTACTGGAAAAGCATCACCATAAATTGGTGAGTTCATTGTCTCTGGTGGGTTGCTTTCCATGTGTTTCAAGTATCTGTTCACAATTGCTATGGATTTCTCCTATTGCAGATTACCCCCGAAATTAGTAGAGAGCTAAACAACAGCTGCAATCAAGATGAAAAAGAGGACGATCTTATGTCAATATATATCCTTTTCTTTGTTGCTTAACTTATTTACCCTACTTGTCTTTCCTAAGGTTGATGCACATGGCATGGTTATGGTATCTATAGTGTACCACAAATTGGGTCTTATTAAGGTAAAAAATCAGTGAAAGATGTAAACTTCTAAATATTGAGATTGCAGGGGAGAAAAAAAATGAATTTATACTGTATAAAGAATTAATAATGGGCAAAAGACGAGCATCAAAGGAACGAAAAAAAAAATAAAAAAGGAACGAAAAAAGACGAGCATCAAAAAACTTAGTAACATCCGCCCCTTCTTGTAGGTTGTAAAGCACAGATGTGTTAATACATCAATCATGTGCCCATGTTGGACATTGTATTAGACACTGCTGTGCACAGAAGCACATCACATACACAATGTCATTTACAATTTGAAAAATCAAAAACACAACCTTTGGATTAATTTTAAATTTTTAAGCTATTTTTAATATTGACCAGAAAAAGGAAGGAGTGAAGTTTATACACATGATACTATACACTAGATATGAATGTAATTTTAATACACTGACAATGTACAAAAGTTTATAGCCATCCAATTATGTAAGGTTAAATCAATAAATACGATTTACTTTCACTTCACTATTTGAAAATTAATGCAAAAGGAGATTTGATTAGATGACAGTGATGGTGTAAAATTGTTTTACACCATTGTTCTCAAAGAAAATTTGATGTTCTTAACAAAGCATATGTCTAACTCAAACTTGTATGGAACCAGCCCAATTGTGATTTTGTCTATCCTTTTTTTTCACCTTACATTATATATTGTTTCCTTGACAACCCAATACCGGCTCCAATGTCTTTGATAAACAAGCCTATTGAAGAAGATAGATTTGACATTCCAGATATTCCGATGGAGGATGACTAATTTATTTTTGTGGTATGGTTCTGATCTAATCTTTAGATTATGCTATTTTAATAGTGCTTCATTTCAAAGTTCAATGCTTTTCGTGTCACCCATTCATTTTTTGTGGAGAATTCTTTAGTAACTTGTAAAGTTGCGGTGATTGACTGTTGGTTGATTTTTTGGACAAGTCTTGATTGGACATTAAGTAAATAAACTTTGCGCGTTTTATAATTTTCTCTGTTTACTAGTATTTCCTTTGTCTTTTCTTTCTGCGTTCTCTAGTCCCGATCATCAATTATCAAAACTGCTTTTCTTTCTTAATCACGCCATTAACTGCCCGGAGAAATTATATCCCTATTATCAAAACTACTTTTCTTCGTGTATACCACTAGTGTATTATCCTCAAACTGAGTTGAAAAATTCTCAGCCTGTTATTCGTCCAATCTAATCTAAAATAAGAACATGCTACTTAATTACGGTTTTTTTTCATAAAATACAGCCACTTGGTCAAATTAAGTAATTCAATACTTATTTTTCAAATAAAGTTTCAATTTAGGTCTTATATGAAAAAGAAATAATGTTAAAAAAGTTTTGCCAATATAGAAAAATAATGATAGGCTGGTGGTAGTCTTCTATGATCAAGTTATGATAATTACCTGAAGAAATATTTTATGAATTTAATTTTGATGCACTAAAAAAGTTTTATAGTGTCATTCAATCAAATCTCTCATTTTATATGATATTTCAAGTAATAAGGATTAAAAGTAACTACATTTGCTGAATGAGTTATTATATAGTTATAGGAATGTATAAATTTTTTTGAAACTATCAACATTATTTCAATTAAATCTGTCATTTATTATCAAGTTATCATAACTAAAAAAAAAACTCAATATAAATTTTTGAAAAAGGTTATAACAATTTATTTTATTTATCACTAGTGGCTTAATTGGCACTAAAATGTCAACCAAGCCACATTTTTTATCTTTTAAATATTAATAAAACTAAATATTTGTATAATAATAAATTGACAAATTTTATTAAATATATTTTTTGTTTGTAAATGGCTTAAGGTGAGATAACTATTTTTTTCCCAAAAAAGAAATGAATGAGAAAGATTTGAATTTATAGGCTTTAAAATAAAATTAAATAGAATTAGGAGATATTAAAAGTAGTTGCAAAATACTTAAGAAAACAATTATTGACCAAATCCAATGGTGCGGTGCAATAGAACGGTCGACTATCAATATTCAATAGAATAACACAATTTCAAAGTCATCGTTCCCCGCGGAAAAGTGTAACATGGGGCAAAACCATGCTATAAAAAAGAAATACCTGTTTTCGCATAAGATGGGGCAAAACCATAGAGAAAACAACATGGACACATGTACCTTCCTTCGTTCCAATTCCCTGCTGCTAATTCTAATTCTCCCCTTCCTCTCATCTCCACCTACCATTGCTATATCGGACTGCCAAGATCCAAATCGTGATCTTCCCTCTCTGTCCGCTGACGCCTCGTCTTCATGGAGTTCGTCATCTGGTGTTTTTGCTTTTGGATTTCAGTACGCTCCATTCGATGATCAAGGCTCTGTACCCCAGCAGCCCCTGCTTGCCATTCGGTTCACCAAATCATTCAATCAAACCATAGTTTGGTATGCAAAACCAGACCGTCGAGTTCCTGTGGGGTCCACAGCCAATCTTACAGGCTATGGGATTGTTATATATGACCCCGAACGCATCATAATGTGGCAACGTCCAATTCCAAACCAAGACAATCTCATATCCTGTGCTTCTATGCAGGATGACGGAAATTTTGTGCTTAAGCATAAGAATGGTAGTATCATTTGGGAGAGTTTTGGGGAGCCAACTGACACGCTTCTCCCTGGTCAGAACTTCTCCAAGTTGAGGCCAGTGACTCTCCAAGCCCGTCAATCGGACTCAAGTTTCTCCAATGGGAATTTCAATCTCAGCTGGCAGGGTGATGGCAATTTGGTTCTTTACTATTCATCAAAATCTGGAAGCCAACAACCTGCAGCATACTGGGCAAGCGGAACTTATGGTCGCGGGTCACGGATGGTCTTCGACGAGTTTGGAAGCATTTACATTACAAATGAGACCGCAGTGATTTACAACGTCACAAGCGGTATCCCTGGTTCTAAGGAGTACTACTACATGGCTAGAATTGACGCCGATGCAGTCTTCAGGCTATACAATCACCGGAACACAGTTAATAGTGTTGTTGGTGACGGCTGCTCTTCAGGGTGGAATGATTTGCAAAGAATTCCTGATGATATCTGTGTTGCAATCTTAGCGGAAGCGGAAAATGTTGTGTGCGGTCTCAATAGTTTCTGCGTTTCCACCAATGGGAAGCCTGAATGCTTGTGCCCAGATCACTATTCTCCTTTTGTGCAGGCCAATGACACAAACAATCTAAAGGCATGTAGGCCAGATTTTCCACTTCCGAGTTGCCAGATTGATGGGTGGGAAGAGGATCCAGGTCAAGTAGATTTCATGGAGCATCCTAATTTGGACTGGCCTTTATCTGATTACGAACATCTGACGGGTGATTTTGGTAAGGACGAGTGTAAACAAAAATGTCGTGAGGATTGCTTCTGTGCTGCAGCTATATATCAGAACAACAGCCGCTTGGGAAATAATTGTTGGAAGAAGAGGTACCCTTTGAGCAATGGAAGGAAAAGCCGAACCGTTGATAGAATAGCTTTCCTCAAGTTTCGCAAACTTGACTCCCGCAACAAAAAACGCTCCTATCTAACGCTTGTCTTGTCATTTCTTCTTGGGGGCTCAGTCTTCCTCAATATTATCTCATTACTTGGATTTGTTGGGGTTTTCATTTTCTTACAAAAAAGAAAGTTGTTAGGCCAGCAACCAGTCACGAGCTTAACATCAGCAACAGTTAGAAGCTACACATACAAAGAGCTTGAAAAGGCAACCAGAGGCTTCAAACAAACATTGGGTCGTGGCGGTTATGGAACAGTATATAAAGGGGTCTTACCATTTGATGCCGGGAGGTATGTTGCTGTTAAGAAGTTAGATAAATTGGTGCACGAAGGAGATAATGAGTTCAAAACAGAAGTGAATGTAATTGGACAAACACACCACAGGAATTTGGTTCGTTTACTCGGTTACTGCGAAGAAGGGGAGCATCGTCTTCTTGTCTATGAGTACATGAGTAATGGCTCATTGGCAAGCTTTCTCTTTGGGATTTCTAGGCCTCATTGGAACCAGAGAGTACAAATTGCCCTCGGAATTGCTAGAGGTCTCACATATTTGCATGAAGAGTGCAGCACCCAAATCATTCACTGTGACATAAAGCCTCATAATATACTCCTAGACGAGTTATTCACGCCTAGGATTTCTGATTTTGGGCTAGCAAAGCTAATGTTGGCGGAGCAAACTCGAGCTGCTAGGACAGGTTTGAGAGGGACAGTTGGTTACTTCGCTCCTGAATGGTTCTCTAAAGCTTCAATCACAACCAAAGTAGATGTCTACAGCTTTGGAGTGGTGCTATTAGAGCTCATATGCTGCAAATCAAGTGTTGCCTTTGCAATGACAAATAATGAAGAACAAGTGCTCATAGATTGGGCATATGATTGTTATAGAGCTGGAAAATTATCAAAATTGGTAGAAAATGACGAGGAAGCAAGGAATGACATTAGGAGAGTAGAAAAGCTCGCGATGGTAGCAATTTGGTGCGTTCAAGAGGATCCTTCACTGAGACCCTCCATGAAGAAGGTTACCCAGATGCTTGAGGATGTTACTGCCGTCTCTTTGCCACCTCGCCCATCTTTGTTCAGTTCATCATCTGAAGCTTCACTTGCTTAAGTAGTAAGTGGTTGATTGACCGTGAAGGTTAATCGTCCCGTATGATTTTGAGTTGTAGCCAGTATGTACCTACATCTACGTCTTTCATTTAATTGCAGTATATGGACTGCCAGTGTAATGATTTCTAGATATCTGGACGTCTTTTCTAAGGTTATATATGTTCTATTTTTCTGATGATCTTTATGTTAGAAAAACTTAATTGAAATAACATAAATAAAATGAACAAAATAAAAAATAAATTCACATGATATAAATTATCTGTCACAAAATTTTTAAAGCTAAATATGACAAATAAATAACATAATTAAATTAGAATAAAGTGACTTATTGATTCCATAATTTCTAAATAATCATATTTTGACAAAGGTACAAATTTTCATGTCAATCAATCATAAAAACATGTTCCATAATTTGTATTTTCTCAAATAGGCATGAACTCACATGCATACAACAAATATAGTCCCATGTGATTTTCTAATAAATATAGATATAGCTTTCATGATAATAAACTAAACTAGCATCTATACTGAGGTTTTTCATGCTCATAATGTCATATGCATAATTTATTATAATTTCTAAACCTGTTATAATGAGCAAAATATGGCCACAAGCAACAATCCCACTCACCATAAGTTGCTACGAGCACGCTGTCACTGCCTATGGGATCATGAGGAACTAGAATAGTGTCCCAGTGAAGACATCTAACATTAACTGGCATAGAGAAAATGAAATCTCAAATCCTTGTGTTGAGAGCTAGAGCTCCCTAACCCTTAACAATAATGGGTTCCTCACTAACAAGGATGAGGAAGAGGAAGAACAAATGTGATATCTCTCGTGTTAGCTTGAGTTTTATTAATGTATAATAGCACATGTTAAATATAAATAAGATCTAATATTTTTAAGAGTGATCATCTTATTTGGTCATAACATTTTCAATTTAACATCAATTTATTCATAATAAATTTTTTTTACATTAATTTAGTCATAACATTTTTCATTTTGACATTAACCTAGTCATTTTGTTGGATTTGAACTTTTAAAGAATGACTAAATTGATGTCAAATAAAAAATATTAGGAATAGATTAAATTGATGTCGAAACTAAAATTTTTAGAACAATGATGGAAAAAAATTTATTAGGACTAAATTATTGTCAAATTGAAAATGTAAGGACAAAAAACATTGCTTACTCTATTTTTAAATAAATATTATTTTATTACTTTGACACATAGAAATTCTTTTCCAAACCATAATGTTTATGATTGTGGTTGAATGTTAATCATTTTGAAAATCATCACTATTATTCAATAATCGATTTATCTAAATCCAAATCTTCATGAGGAAACTGATATGTAAATATAGACACACACAAATAAATATATTTAATTTTGATTAACCATCATTATGATTTTTCTAACATATTTAGTTAATCATATTTAATTTTATTTTTGAAAGATTTTGACCTTTTTTTTATAACTACTCAAAAAGTTATAAGATATAATCAATTACCTGTATGAAATACTTTACATTTACATATATATTCTTAAATCATAATTGATATTTACACTATAGATATAGATGATAGATATCTAAAAAAATCCTAATATAATCTTAAAAATCATATTAAAATTAATTTATAAAGAGCATATATATGTGATAAAAAAGAAAAATAGTATACTTTATCTTTTCTAATACCAACAATATTTACAATACCTATACAAATATTATAATCAATGACAATTATTTATAATGGTAAATCTAATAGATTTTGATGAGATGCTACTTTTATAATTTAAAAATAAACATAATATCACATTAAAAACCAAGTATTAGATTACAAAAAGATTTACTATTAAATTCAAATAAAAACTTAGTATCATCATAGATAAAAGATTCATTTGAAAAATTATTATAGATTTATAATTTATTTTATTTCTTTTTTTTATTTGCTTAAGTTATATATATATATATTAAAATTCTTCATGATTTCTTATTCTCGTATAAATTTGAAATGGAGATTTATACTTTTATCCACATGAATTTGCAATTAAAATATAATTTCTTTCTTTTTTCCCCTTATTTTTTAAGGCCTTCAAATCTCTAGGGCTTTATCCAACCTCTTTCCTAGCTTAAATTTCGTCTTCCTAAGTGCACCAAATACGGGGATATTACAATCATTTGCACATGGTTTTATAATTCATATGAGATTTTCTATCGTATGTACATATAGAATGAGTATGAACGTTTTATTTTTATTCTTATTTGTATATTTCCACTTGGCATAGCATGAGTGGCCAAGATTACTTGGTCAAAAAGTTACTTTTACAGTGTTGAAAATTGTACATCAAAACTTTTTTAAATAGGTAAAATATCTCTATCAGAAACTTAAGATATCTTTACTTGAGTCCCAAGCCGAATATTCTACCCTGACCTTTGGGTCCAAGTTTCCTTGGCCTTGGAACCCTCAATCCCAGTCCTAGAATTACTATTCATCTACAGTCTGAGAAGTCACTATTCATTTCTGGCCCTACGAATTTCTTTTTTACAAAATCTTCGTTTCGTCATTTCTATTACTACTAAATTCTTAGAATTGCCAAATTTTAATTATTGAATTTTTAATATAATTTTCTATAAAATTGAGTTGTTACAAAAAAAAATTCTTTTTTTTATTCCAAAAAGAAAATTTAGTCTAAATGGGACAGATGACAAAAAATGAAACACAACTTAATGAAACTTTTACATAAAAAATGAGGTGGTTTCTCATGTGCCTCCATTGGCCAATGGTTATCATGCCTATGGCACTGTAGTATTTAATTAGTGATACATGAATAAAAATACATAGACACTGAAAACACAAACCTGTTTGGTGGTTGAAGCACGAATAGGGAATAGAAATTTTTTTGTTCCTAAGACATAGAAACACAAAATTTATGTACCTCCAAAAAGTGAGAATACGATAAAGAGATAGAACTTTAATATTATTTTTTCAATAATATCCCTATATATATATATATATATGTTATCTCTCAATATATCCTCACAAAAAATGATGGTGTAGGGTGGTCCGCCGATGAGCCGGCGACAGTCAACACTGGTTGACAATTAGTCAATGACAGTTAACTCTCAGTCAATGCCACCGCCAGCAGTCAACCGCTAGTCAACATCGGCTGGCAGCGATCAATGATAGTCCAGTGACTGGCCGACGATGCCATAGGCACCATAGCCATTGACCAATGGAGGCACTATAGTGTTACCCAAAAAATGATTCACGATAGTCCTTTAAGTTTTTGAAATAAAAAATTTGACCAAATATAGAATGCAAACTTGAACGTAAACTAAAGTGCAAAACATAACTAAATAAACTATCCTAAATAATGAAAGCACGAAACCTACTTTATCTAATTAAATGGCTGGGTTTTACTTTCAAAACACAATGCAACAGCAATGTGCACATCTGAGAAGGTGTCGAGCGGCCATTGTTGTCATCGGACCTGTAAACTTCACAGTGGCTTCACGGTGGAGCTCCTTGGCTACGGGACTACGAAAATGATGGAGGGTTGGTTCTTGTTTGTCATCGCATCGATCACAGCTTCAAGGCATGGACGGAGGCCGGTGGTGATGAGAATGTGACCACCGCAATGAGTAGCGACTACGTTAACGTCGAAGTCGAGGCACGTGATGGCTATGGGTGGTTCGCGGAGGTTGATGAGCCCGAGATGGATAACGTGTTTGGGGATTTAATGATGGCTTCTGTTTGAGTTGACCAAAGGTGATGGTGGTGGTGACTATGGTGAGGGGAATGGACTGTTGGCTTGTGTTATCATTTATGGTCTAGACGAAGGACGGTGAAGAGAAGGAGAAGGCTGGAATAATCATTTCAGGGTGCCAGGGTTGTAGCGTGAGGGTAGCTATGCTATGAATGCTGGCTGGGGGTGAAAGCAATAGCTAGCTCAAGGTTGACGGTGGAGGTGCAAGTCTGATGGAGCGGAGTTGTGTTGCTCTTTCTATGTGCTCTTCCAATGATGAAGATGTGCACCTCCAATTTATAACATTAGTGTGTAGAATAATTTAAAATAAAAAACTAATCAGGATTTGATAATTGAAATTCAAAAGTAAAAGAATTGATTGAAAATAAAAAAGATTTGAGTGAGATTCTAATTCACTGATTAAACAAGATTCTGATTGAACTAAAAAAGATTTGATAGATGCTAATTAAAAAAAATCAATTTTAAAAGGAAAAGATTTTTTTTGTCATTTTTTCATTTTTCTTTATTTTTCTTATATAAAAAAAATATGATATTTACAAATATAAAATAGAATATCTTATATAGTACTATATCAAAACATTGTATAATATTAAAAGTTTATCAAAATTTATAATACGAGAACTTATCCTATTAAATGTTACTACCAGTCTTTATCCTATCAGGTGTGCCAAACGGATACGTATATATGCATTGAATCCAATCATCAATGGAATGGTTCGCCACAATGATTTGTGGATTGCGAATCCTCCACAGAAAAGACAACAAGGCATTAGTCATTATGATAAAAAAAAATTGTGGGAAATTATTTGTTATATCGGTAATGAGTGAATCATTATCACTAATATGGATTTGGGCATAAATTACGGTCATGTGGGATTAAAATCACGCCGAAGGTATAACACCAAAAATATTATTTAAAAATTAATTTGAATTTTATTAATCATAATTTCAAAAAATCTGGCAAGTGTAGCAATAATGAGGACAACCCATGAATGAGTTAAACAAAATATTTTCTGGGTCGGGCATGAATAAGGTGACTTTATGGGCTCCACGGGTTCATTGGGACAGTAGAAACCATAGATTCGGGACCAGAAGATGCTCGAGACTGAGAAAAGAGAGGGTTAAGGTTAGAAATAGTTAAAAATGAAGATGTTATACCCAGAATAATTTTTAGGTAATGTTTGATTACTCGGGTACAGTGTTTTACTCGTTCGATAAAATTTCAGTGTGCGATTTCCAATACCAAAAGATAGTTTAACCTTTACAAAATGATAATGTTTATCCTTTTGGGCCAAATATAATGCTAAGATTTAATCCTGATTTATAATATTAAATCCTAGCCATTCATTTCTTTTTATTATTAGAAAGAATTACACTTTGACTACATAAATGTCTAAACCTAACCTAGATAAATATAAGACCAACCAACCTTATTTCTCCATCATCAACATTTTTGCCAAGAGAGGAGAGAATACAACCTCCATTTTTCTTTCTTCCAAACCACCATAACCACGCTTCAAGTTTCCTAAACCCTAGCCAAAACTTGATAAAACCACAAACTCCCTTTACAAAACTTATTCTACTCATCACCACCTACCAAACTAACATATTGGAATTTCAATTCCACACCATTTCTCACTTTGATATTTCATTCTTCACTGTTTAAGGGAGGGATTAAGTGCTATTTGGAAGGTTTGAAGTGAGAAAAATCATTATTGGAGTATCCTTAGAGTCAAGATTTTTAAAGGTCCAAAAAGTAAGGCTTTTGAACCTCTTTTTCTTCAACTCCATTTTTAGTCATTGATTTAATTTGATATTTTTAGTTGTATTGGTGATAATATATAGATATTGATGTGTCCAATTTGTTAGAGTGTTTGGATGATGTTAGAAAACCCGTTTTAGCAAAACAAATTTTGAATCATGTTGCTGGAATTCTCAGATTTGTATAGACAGGTTATGATTTATGATTTTTCTGAAGTGTTCATAGATTCATGAGCTCAAAATTTTATATGATAAAGCTAACATGTTAAAGTGTTTTTACTATTTTTCTTAGGTCTGAAAAATAATTTTTACTATTTTCTAAAAATCAGAAACTTAGATAGTTAGGGTTCCTGCCTGCACAGCCAAGTCTGAAGCTATAAAGTTTACTAATTTTGTTACTATAGGAAATCATTGATTTTTCATTTGAAAATTTTACAAGGTGTTGAAAACATATTGAAGTCCAAACCTGAATTTTTGTATGATTTCATATGATCATTTGATAAGGTAATAAAATTGGGAACTATGGCTGTTGGCTGTAAATAAGGGGTTTCTAATATCTGAATTTGTCTAATTTTGTTAACATAATTAGAGAATGATTCTTACTCTAAAATTTTTACAGGACCTTGGGTACACATTGAAATGTCTTGGATAATTTTTGTAGCCTTGGAATTGGTTTTTGGCTATGCGATAAAATTTTTGCTAAATAAGTATAAAATCTTTCATTGTGCTAGAAATGAATCAAAGCCTTGAATTGATTATATAATAGCATTTGGTACGATTATGATATGAGTCCTTCAATATGGATGATTAAACATATGAACTTATCGATGAGGTTAGGCACATAGATATGAATACTTCTGAAAATTGCTTATATGTGAAATAAAAGAATAAGATTATATTTCTTGTCCTGGAGAAAATAAATACATTATATTAGGGAAAGTAAACCTGACTACTAAGAAAAGCATGAGATGATATGTCGTGGGCTAGAAATAGTAAATCTGGTCTGTCGGGAAAAGCAAATTTGGCTGCCCTTGAATTGAGTCGAGAAAAGTAAACCTGGTTAGGAATAGATCTGTGTGAGAATTGGAGAAAGTAAATCCAATTATCATGTATAGGAATGAACTCAGTCTTGAAAAATATTTTATTACTCTAAAGTGGTCAAAGCCACAAAATTTGAGGGCCAAGATAAGTTAAAGTAGCAATTGTTTTAAGTAGTCCTTTATCTTATGTGCTAAGTAGAGAATTTTAGCATTGATATTGAGGCCAATGTGTTTAAGTTGTAATTTAACAATATATACTTTATATGATGAGTATTAGATCCCCTTCGATGTACTAAGGGCACACAAAATTGAGAATAAATTACTATGATGTTGAGTAGTAGAACATATGTATATTAAGTGATTGAATAATAAAAGAGACCCACTTTAGAAGAATAGTTTTTGAACTTTAAAATGAATATTTGATATATGTTGCATGCTCACATTTTTCTAATAAACCGAAGTGGCCGGGATGATAACGATGACATTTATAACTGCATATTTAGGGAAAATGCCTTACTGAGAATTTGTATAATTCTCACCTCTATGTGTTTGTGTTCTCGTGTCATCTCCAGGTTGATCCAGAGAACAAGGAGGTTGCTGCATGAAAGAAATTAGATTTGTAGTAGTTTAGTGGTGGAGACTTATATCTGTTGTACTTAGTTATATATATATATTTGTGTGTGCGTCTGTACATATAATAGATAACAGATATATATGTATTAAAGATTATAGAAAAGCTTCTTTCTGTACTTGACTCTATATTCAATAATGTTTTATTTATTTGTTATATATCCTAAATGAACCACGAATTAGTTATTACACAATTCAATCAATTCTTGCTATAGATAATTAAAAAAGGGCCACTAATTTTTATGTAACATCTCCTAAGTATAATGTCATGACATAAGGATGATATTGGACTTGGGAGGATGTTACACAAGGCGTGATTTACTGGCCAAAAGCAAACACATGCAAAAAACGCTTCATTGTGGACTATTGTTCACAAATCTTGTGTCATCTGAGATTTCAAAGCAGAAGAATCTTGTAATAGCCGAGATTTCATATGCGGTTGTAGCAGAGGTAGAAAAGGCACCAGGAACATGTGGGACAGTTGACCTAGAGAATCGGAGCATGCAGGCCTGGGATAGGTGGCACGCGGGGATACAATGGCCATTGCGTTAGTCAAGTGTAGGGGAATCTCACCGTAGCCGAGATTTTGAGTTGATGGATGCCTCTGCAATAGGGTCGCCTCATGTTTCGAAAGCACCAGTCTATAAAATGAGAAGATAGGAAGAGGGAAGCGTCGAGTGAGTGAAGTTTATGAGTGTTTGAGAGTTTTTGCAAGTCAGTGTTTGAGAGCTTTCATATATGAGATTTTGAGAGTTTTTGTTGTGAGTGAGAAGGGAGTTTTTCCTTTTTTTTTTTATAGTGTTAAATAAATGGCATCTAATGGAACAGTAATTTCATATGAACATGTCTTTGAGCAAAGTCATCGAAATATTATAGGTATTTTTCATTTAAGTTTTGATAAAAATATTGTTTAATTTTACTTTTTTGATTTGCATTTTTTGTTACAGCAGATCTGTTACTTTTTAAAATTAAAAGTTTTAGATTTAATTGTTATTTATATTTCACTTTTCTTATAATAGGAAAGATTTCTCAACTTACATTTTAAAAACCTAAAAACAAAACTTGGTTTTTAAAAATAGAAAACAGGAAACAATTTTGATATGTTTTTTGTGTTTTGAGTTTTAAAAATTGATGAAAAAGTGGTGGCATTATTGAAAATAAATCAAATTTTTGTTCCTTGCCATGGTTCGAATCTAACTTCAACCATTCGCGTGTTTTTTTCTTGCATTTCTTTCACCCAATCACTCAACCAGTCACTCAGTAGCACAACCCATCTTTCACCTACAAAATAGAAGTTCCACTTTCACCCAACCCACCGCGTCACCCTTCCAACACTCCGGCGACCTGTGAAGCCCAGCGAGAGTTCTGCATTCGGCGACCTATTCGCGGAGGTGCGCAAGGTGAAGGTAGTGAGTTGCAGATCATCCTGGTGCGGGTTCGGCTGGCTTTGCTTGCTGGGTTCTCCGATGCGCGGCGACGCTAGTGGATTGCGTAGATCAGCGCGGCTTCGCGGAAGAGGGGGTGCTGTAGTGGTTGCATATCGCAGCGTGGTTCGTGCAGTCTGTTTGTGTGGTCGAGCGAGGGGTGGCTGTGGGTGGCAGGTGTGTCGCAGGTCTGAGGAAGAGCGATGGAGGCAGATCTACGCAGTGCTGTTCGCAGTGGTGTACGAACGGATGTTGGCCGGTGGCTTCTCAGCTGTTGTCCCCTCCCTCTTAATGATCCTGGGTTAGAGTTTTATTTAGCTACAATAATATCACCGTAAGTATGGATTTTTTACTGGTTTGGATGGTGGTTGTGATATCTTTTTTTTTTTTTGGTTATTTTTGGCTTATGATGGGATTTGGTGAGGGTTATGGTGGGTTCTAATTTGGGTTTGGGATGAAGATGGCTAATATTTGTGTTGTGTTTCTAGTACATGAAAGTGATGATAGTGTATATAGGTTTGTGATGGTGATGACTTCGTTGTTGATGATGAGGATGGTTTTTTGGTGATGAGTGGCTCAAAGTTGAAGACGGTAGTGACAATGTTGGAGGATGAAGTGAGATTTTTTTGTGATGATGATGAATCAGTGTGCAGGCGAGCTTGAATATTTTTCAAATTCTGTTCCCTTAGCTCCCTCCCTTGCTTCTATTGCCGCTGATGCATATATGGTTATAAATATAAACTGACATAAGTTGTGTTAAGATAAAATTTTAAAATAAGTTGTGTTAAGAACTTATTTATTAACTATGCATGGAAAATATTATTTATAAAATATAATAGTTAAAATTTATCAATTTATAATAATATAATTTGTCAAGTAATGTTTTATTTTATTAATTTTAAAAGTTATTTTTAAAAATAATTATCCAAGTAGATTTTCTATTTTTTATTATTATAAAATTATTTTTAAAGTTAAATTGTCAAATAAATTTTTTTATTTTTAAAACTTGAACTTAAACTTAATTTTTAAAACAGTTTTTAAAAACTTCATAACAAAAACACTTCTAAACAAGTTCATATCTCTATTTACTGGTTCCTTTGTCTTTTCCTTCTGCGTTTTCTGGTCCCGAACGTCAATTGTCAAAACTGCTTTTCTTTCTTAAGCACGTCAATGACGTCATTGACTGCCCGGTGAAATTATATCGCTATTATCAAGACTGCTTGTCTTCGTGTATGCCACGAGTGTATTATTCTCAAACTGAGTTGAAAAATTCTCAGCCTGTTATTCGTCCAGTCTAATCTAAAATAAGAACATGTTACTTAATTATTACGGTTTTTTTTTTTTTCATAAAATACAGTCACTTGGTCAAATTAAGTAATTCAATACTTATTTTTAAAATAAAGTTTCAATTTAGGTCTTATATGAAAAAGAAATAATGTTAAAAAAGTTTTGCCTATACAGAAAAATAATGATAGGCTGGTGGTAGTCTTCTGTGATCAAGTTATGATAATTAACTGAAGAAATTTTTTATGAGTTTAATTTTATTGTACTAAAAGAATGTTATATTATTATTCAATTAAATATTTTGTTTTGTATAACTTTTTAAGTAGTAGGGATTAAAAGTAACTATATTTACTGAATGTGTCATTATATAGTTGTATAAATATATAAAACTTTTTTACATTGTCAACATAAATTTTGAAAAAGATTATGACAATTTATTTTATTTATCACTAGTGGCTTACTCGCACTAAAGTGCCGGTCAAACCATATTTTTTATTTTTTAAATACTAATAAAACTAAATATTTATATAATAATAAATTGTTAAATTTTATTAAAAAAAATTTTTGATTTGTAAATGACTTAAGATAAGATAGTTATTCTTTCCCCAAAAAAGAAGTGAGGGAGCAAGATTTGAATTTATGAACTTCAAAATAAAATTAAATAAAATTAGGAAATATCAAAAAGTAGTTACAACTGGTGATATGATTTAATATTGAAAATCTTTTATTAAAAGCAAATTAAAATCATTTATTATTTTGAATTATTGTTAAATTTTGAAAGAAAAAAGAAATGCAATGAAAATTCCTAAATTGTCATCCCCAATGACAATGGCAGAGAAGATCGGCATTGTTCTTCATCCCTCCAATCCCTACAAGAAGACCACATACTCACACATAATCACTCCTTCTTCATCGGGGTTGCGGTCACAAATCTTACGTTCACACAGGTTAAACACACGGACCAAGTCGAAATGTTAGAGAAATCGCACCATTTTCTCCATATTTGTTCTTCGTCCCAAGTCATCGTCGCTCACTTCATCGCACGGGATAGACGATAAAGGCAACCGGGTTAGCAGCCCGACCCATACCCAACATGATGTGCTCACCTGAATGAAAAACAAGCTCCACTCATCCGGAACAATCTTTACCGGTGATGGCCAACCATAGATACGTCATAAGGTGGCACTCCTTCTGGTGGCGTCTTTGCTCACCAAAGAAACCAGCTTGACAGAATAAGGTGGCTTGGAGTTTTCAGATGTGAGTGATGAAACTTAAACAATACCCTCACCACTTCTTTCTTCTCATTTTTTGCAGTTTTTTTTTTAATATATATGTGCAGGTTACTTACTTGTAAAAAGATATATTTCAAACATCATCAAAAAAACAAATAACAACTAATTTAACATTTAGTGCTATTAATCACTTCATTAGTAATAACTGTGCTTCATACCAAGTCACCAACATGCGATGTGTCATGTGCACATGACTACTCTCATGGTGATTGCAGCAAAGACTTGACTATCGACTGTATGGTAGTCGGCACCTAATTTCAAAGTCATCGTCCGCATAAAAGTGTAACATGGGGCAAAACCCTGCAGTAAAAATGAGACACCTGTTTTCGCATAACATGGGGCAAAACCCTGCAGTAAAAATGAGACACCTGTTTTCGCATAACATGGGGCAAAACCACAGAGAAAACAGCATGGACACATGTACCTTTCTTCGTTCCACTTCCCTGCTGTTAATTCTAATTCTCCCCTTCCTCTCACCTCCGCCTGCCATTGCTATTTCGGACTGCCAAGATCCAAATCGTGGTCTTCCCTCTCTGTCCACTGACGCCTCGTCTTCATGGAATTCGCCATCTGGGGTTTTTGCTTTTGGATTTCAGTACGCTCCATTCGATCATCAACGCCCTGTACCCCAGCCCCTGCTTGCCATTCGGTTCACCAAATCATCCAATCAAACCATAGTTTGGTATGCAAAACCAGGCCGTCCAGTTCCTCTGGGCTCCACAGCCAATGTTACAAGCGATGGGATTGTTATACATGACCCCAAAGGCAACATAATGTGGCAACGTCCAACTCCAAACCAAGACAATCTCATAGTATCCTGTGCTTCTATGAAAGATGACGGAAATTTTGTGCTTCAGCATAAGAATGGTAGTCTCGTTTGGGAGAGTTTTGGGGAGCCAACTGACACGCTTCTCCCTGGTCAGAACTTCTCTAAGTTGAGGCCAGTGACTCTCCAAGCCCGTCAATCGGACACAAGTTTCTCCAATGGGGGCTTCGATCTCAGCTGGCAGGGTGATGGCAATTTGGTTATCTACTATTCATCAAAATCTGGAATCCAACAACATGCAGCATACTGGGCAAGCGGAACTAATGATCGCGGGTCACGGATGGTCTTCGACGAGTTTGGAAGCATTTATATTACAAATGAGACCGCAGTGATTTACAACGTCACAAGCGGTATCCCTGGTTCTAAGGAGAACTACTACAGGGCTACAATTGGCTCGGATGGAGTCTTCAGACTATACAAATTTCCGAGAAATGCCGGAGTTGTTGGCGACAGTTGTGCTTCAGGGTGGATTATGTTGGAAAATATTCCTGATGATATTTGTCTTACAGTTATAGATGACAGGGAAAATTTTCTCTGTGGTCTTAATAGTTATTGTGTTTCCATCAATGGGAAGCCTGAATGCAGGTGCCCTGATCATTACTCTCCTTTTCTACTGGACAATGGCGCAAATAATCTGATGAATTGTAGGCCAGATTTTCCACCACCTGGCTGCTTTATTGATGGGTGGGAGATGGATTATCAAGGTCAAGTAGATTTCGTGGAGTATCAAAATTTAAACTGGCCTTTTTCTGATTACGATTTTGAGGTGGGTCCGTTTGAAAAGGATATTTGTAAAGAGAAATGTCGTGAGGATTGCTTCTGTGCTGCAGTCGTATACAACAAACAGGACGACGTTGGACACTGCTGGAAGAAGAAGTACCCTTTAAGCAACGGAAGATCTAGTCTCAAAGGTGAAAATGGAACAGTACTTTTCCTCAAGTTTCGCAAACTTGACTCCAACAACGAAAAACGCTCCTATCTAGCGCTTGTCTTGTCATTTCTTCTTGGGGGCTCAGTCTTCCTCAATATTCTCTTATTACTTGGATTTGTTGGGGTTTTCGTTTTCTTACACAAAAGAAAGCTGTTAGGCCAGCAACCAGTCACGAGCTTAACATCAGCAACAGTTAGAAGCTACACATACAAAGAGCTTGAAAAGGCAACCGGAGGCTTCAAACAAACTTTGGGTCGTGGCGGTTATGGAACAGTATATAAAGGGGTCTTACCATCTGACGCCCGGACGGATGTTGCTGTTAAGAAGTTAGATAAAGTTGTACAGGAAGGAGATAATGAGTTCAAAACAGAAGTGAATGTAATTGGAAAAACACACCACAGGAACTTGGTTCGTTTACTTGGTTACTGCGAAGAAGGGAAGCATCGTCTTCTAGTCTATGAGTACATGAGTAATGGCTCATTGGCAAGCTTTCTCTTTGGGATTTCTAGGCCTCATTGGAACAAGAGAGTACAAATTGCCTTAGGAATTGCTAGAGGTCTCACATATTTGCATGAAGAGTGCAGCACCCAGATCATTCACTGTGACATAAAGCCTCATAATATACTCCTAGACGAGTCATTCACGCCTAGGATTTCTGATTTTGGGTTAGCAAAGCTATTGTTGGCAGAGCAAACTCGAGCTGCTAGGACAGGTTTGAGAGGGACAGTTGGTTACTTCGCTCCTGAATGGTTCTCTAAAGCTTCAATCACAACCAAAGTAGATGTCTACAGCTTTGGAGTGGTGCTATTAGAGCTCATAAGCTGCAAATCAAGTGTTGCCTTTGCAATGTCAAATGAAGAACAAGTGCTCATTGATTGGGCATATGATTGTTATAGACTTGGAAAATTAGCTAAATTGGTAGAAAATGACGAGGATGCAATGCATGACATTAGAAGGGTAGAAAAGCATGTGATGGTAGCAATTTGGTGCATTCAAGAGGATCCTTCACTGAGACCCTCCATGAAGAAGGTTACCCAAATGCTTGAAGATGTTATTGCAGTCTCTTTGCCACCTCGTCCTTCAATGTTCAATTCATCATCTGAAACTTCATTTGTTTAGGTGGTATGTGATTCATTTTTGAAACATGAAGGTTCATCTCCATGTTTGATTTGGAAGTGCTAGATAGCTAGTATGTTTGCATCTAGGTAAGCTTTCATTTACTTGTAGTGGTTCATATGTTTTCTTGATCATCTTTATACATTCCCATGTTGCTTGTATCCTATGAGTGTGTTTGGAAAGATTAGAAAATAAAAATGATTTGATTTGTAAATCAAATCTTAAGTTTGGATCATAAAAAAAAAAGAAATGATTTGTTCTGCAAACCCAATGGATTCGTTTTCTTTATTTTTGAAATTCTATCAAAATTAATGAGATTTGAGTGGAATTTGTTTTATTTTAAAACTTGGGTGTAACGCCCCGATTTTTCTGTCTGAGCGAAAAATGACCAAAATGCCCTTGAGGTCATGTTTCACCTGGAATTCGAGGATAGCTGACCCAGCAATCCTCGAAGGGTCAACTCAATGTTAGAAGGGGATCATATGTGGATGGATGTTAATAAAGTAGAAGAATCGCGTTTTCTAAGATTTCGAGTCAAAATGACCAAAATACCCCTATAGTGTTTTTACGTGGGTATAAATGCCATTTGAATCCGAAAACTTTCTAAAAGGTTTAAAATGATGTTTTAATATGTTTAGTGACATCTGTTTAAGTCCTAGTGGTCCCGGGCAGTTTTTGCGTAAAATTACGATTTTGCCCCTAGAATAATGATTTTGAGTTTAATGACATAATTAAGAAAACCTAAGCAATATTAAGCTCTAATTGAAGATTAATTAATTTCTATAATTAATCTAGAGTCAAAATAATTTATCAAAGTTAATTAGAACCTAAAATTGCTTAGATTAAACTTAAATCTCTTTTTAAAACTCAAAATTCATAGTCATGGAATTTTGAATAATGTTTTCTCTCTCCAATTCCTTAAACTAAGGAATTGTGTCTACATTTGTTTACACCTTAAAATGAGTTTGAATCCCCCTAATGATGTAAGAACACTCCCTAATCATGTCTTGATGTCCTTAATTACTTACTTAGTTACCTAAACACTTACTTAACAACTCCTAATCTTAAGCCTAATCTAACATACACCTAAATACACCCCTAAACCACAATTAAATGAAAGAAATCTCTCCTTCCTCACTCCATGAAGCCGCTGGCCATACCTCCCCCTCCATTCGTAATATTTAAATTCAAATGAACTTTCAAGGCCATACTTGACCATGCTTGGAGCCATGCTTTGAACCATACTCACCTTGCCTCCAACCATGCTTCACCATGCTTCAATGAAGCAATCTTTCACCTCATATTCCATGAGGCAAGGCTCATGACCACCCCCCTTTGAAGCACCCTCATTGTTTTGATTTTCTATAAATAGCTTACTTGGATGAATTTGGACCACTTTGGTTCATTTGCTAAGCTTTGAGTTTTCAAGAGCAACTTGAGTTCTTTCTTTTTCCTCTCAAAAGTTCTAAGAGTTCCTCTTCATCTTCATCCTCCTCCTTGAGCCACCGCATCACAACCTCAAATTACCACACAACCACCATCCAAACACCTAAGCATCCTTTCTCAAATACAAGCTCACATAAAACACATTTCCTTTCCTTTTCTTTCCTCCTACCTTGGCCAAATCTTCATCTTCACTTTGGAAGAATATTTTCTTCTCATCCTCACTTCAAAACCAAGTTTTTTATCTTCAACACTTGGTAGGAAGTTGTCCTAAAGTCATTCCTTTACTTGAATATGCTCTGTTCTTGGAAAAAAATGTTGTTTTTATGAGCTTTCCTTGTTTTTCCTTTTTGGCTTCCCCTTGTTCTCTCCATTTTCTTTTCAGCCTTCAAGGCCTAGACTTCTTCTCATGATAGCTTGATGATGAATGTCTCTAGATGATGACTTTATGTTCATCACGATGAGGCCTCTAAAGCTTGAGTTTTTCTTTCTTCAAGTTTTATTAAAAATGTTACTTAGCTCACTAAGGATTTTACCTTAAGAAAATAATTACAAAAATTTCAAAAAGCCCAAAGCTTACCCTTGTGAACCTTAAGTTAGCCGGCATGTTCTAGAGTTTACTCTAGATAGGAGCTTTTGGGTACACAATAAAGAATATGGTGTATTTCCTTTCCTTTTTAGTTTGGCCTTTTCTTTTCCTTTATAGTTTTGTTTTCTTTTGATTCTTTTTCCTTGAGCTTGATGATGATGTTTAAACCATAAAGTTTCTTTGAAACCTTGGTACAAAGAACACTAAAGCTCACTTCATCTTGTTAAGATATGTGTTGGGTTGAGGTTTATGTTCCTTTAAAGTCTTGGATGAGCTCTAGTAAGAATAAAAATGAACTTGCATCCATGTTTAAGTTTATGCTTTGCATATCATGTTTATTTTTCCTTGTCATCACTAAATATCAAGAATAAAGAAATGAACTTGCATTATCATGTTTAAATTTCAAGCTTTACATCTCATATTTATATTTCAAGTCATCACTTAAAATTTAAAGATAATAACAAGTTGCATTTCATATTTATTTTTATGCTCTCACTTTACTTTATAATGAAGAATAAAACAAAGTGTATAGCATGTTTAAGTTTATGTCCTCACCTAAAGATCCCAAAGCTCAAAGACTTGCCCATTTTATCTCAAGAGAAGTTTGGAAAATGAAAATGTTTTTATAAATGTATTTTCGGCCATGTGATGAGGATGGATTTAGTATAAGTTTCATCTAGTCACAAGGACTAACAAACTATGTCTTAAGGTTTTCTTATGAATAGAAAAGTTCAAGGAAACACTTTAAGCATAATTTTATGATTTAAATCCCTCTTGAAAATATTTTGAAATAGCTACAGCCCTTATTTATTTTATGATGATTTTAATGAAATAAATTGGTTTCCAATGAGTTTTAGAAGTTCTAAGAAGGTTCCAAAAGAAACTAGTAACCTATGTGTATTAGGAATGAAATTCTATGCATGATATGATGATGGATGTTCACGGTTCTACCTTGCTATTTTGCTCACTGTATGATGATGATTTTATTATGTTAGAATGAGTGGTTTCATGTACAATTGATGTTAGAATTAATTTATGAAAGCTAAGAAAGACTAGTAACTAGAAAAGATTTAAAATGAGAATTCTAGAACACTTAGAATATAAAGAATACTGTTTCTATCCAGCAACCTTTTGAGGCAGTATTCATGTTTTATAATTAGTTTATATGAGTAGGAATCCCTCATAATTGGTTTAGAAATTATTTATGGCGCCTTAGGCGAAGACGGAACTTAGAAAGGATCTAAAACGTAGTTTCTAGAACCCCGTAATGATATGAGATCAAAACTGTCCCAAATCTGCCTAAGCTGTTTGGATTGGTTCCTAACAATAAAAGTTAGTAAGAATTATTGGTAATGGTTCCTTAGGTGCATAAAAGGTTAAGAGCGGATAATAGACTAATCGGATTTTAAGCTTAAGATCTATAATGTTGTGATCTTATTATGTTGATGCTATGATGATGTGTAATGAATGTGCTATGATGGAATTGTTTATATGATTTGAGTGATTTATTCTGAAATGTGGAGTTGAATGTGAAAGTATATGTATTATGAGTTCTTGTGGCATAAAGCAAATTTGAAAGAAATTCGGTATCTGTGATTATCTTTAATTTCCATCAAATTTGAGAACTTGAGAATGTTTTTAAAAAACTCCAAGGGATGTGTCCTGGGTGACACCGATTTAGCTGAGCACCCCTAGGAACACAAAAATGAGATTTTTTTTAAAAGTGATATAGCACTGAGACGCATTTCTCCTGCTCCGATGGGGAGAAGGCAAATCCGTGAGGGTATTGATATTGAGCTTGCCAAAGCGAACAATTCGCTGTGCATTAGATGCCAGTAGAGCATTTTCAAAGAAGGAAATATTCCTATAGACTTCCCGAATTAAAGGTTATGATAGGTGAACATTATGCCCCCTAGCTTGTACTGTAGAAGTCGAGATTATTATGTTTACACTTATCATAGGATAAGTAAGAGCTACTAACAACTAGTTAAGGTATGAGCTCATAACCTAGATGATGTTTTAGGACGGCCCCATGATGCTAAGTATGATGCTTTAATGTCACACAGTTGAGAAAAGAGAAAAGTTTCACATGAAAGATTATGTTCCACTTTATGCCACCTATATGTTTCTTGATGTTGTGTTTTATTGATTTACTTGCATAATATATTATCATGCATTCATGCTTTACTATGTTGTATATATAACATCAAGATTCATGCTAAAATGAACGAACTTTGGATAATTAAGTTTATAAACCTAATAACGAACTTTATGCATGCTCACCTTTATATAACAAACCCAAGGTTCCTGAGGATGTTGACGATGACACTTAGATAGGAGGTTCCCTATTGAGGTTTTTAACAAGATTCTCACTCCCTTTCTTTCTCTCTTTCTCTCCCGTCACGTCTTCAGATCAGGATGGCGACTTTCGTGCTGTTCATCGACACCCCCACATAGGAGGTTCACTATGACCCCAAGCATCGGTCATACCATTTTGAAGGATGATGCGTTGTTCGTGTTTTCATGTTCGTAGGATGTCCCTTCGCACACCCAGTACCCGGCTACCGATTCTCCCCAACGTCCCCCTATGACGACGACATGGGTTTTGAGCGCACCCGGACACGCAACGAGAGGATCTTCCGTACGCACATGACTGCATCGGTCGTACGTGACTTTCTCGACAACGTGCCCCGCTCTCAATCTTCGGAGGCGGACCTTTTGGAGGACCCATTGACCCACATGTATAGTGAGAGCTCAGCCCCCACTCTTCTGTTCATGAGATATGGGAGCGAGGAGACCATGACTCAGTCGAGATTAGCCTGGAGGCCGGCTATGAGCCCCCATCGAGCAGCACACGTCCAGCCACAGCCCATGCCTACTCCTACTGAGTTACGTTAGTGGATTGGTTACGTCCCATCCTTTCCGGGATCGCTGCAGTAGAGGTTCTTGGAGAGAGTTAGTGCATATACCACGCATAGTTTAGGATAAACCTTATTTTGTTATAGAGGTTATCCACCTTTAGGTGCACTAGGGTAGGGGTGTTTTCCTTTATGCTTTCCGTTGTATTTTCTTTTCAGTTGTATTTGCCATGTTATTGTATCAAACTAGTCCCGCCTTTAGGTGGGCATATTATGATATTAATGCAATATTACCTTGGTGTGCTATTGATTGTTTAATGCCATGATATGGTTTCCTATCTTGTGATTTATTCTTTATGGGTTACAATGTATGTTAGCGCATGTTTAAGTTATATGCGACTCTCACTTTGCTATTAAGTTTTAAAAAAAAATTTTACCAGTATTTTCCGCTAAGTAATTTAAGAAAGAATGAGACTAAAGAGTAATAAACTAATGGTTAACCTAAATACATTCTAGGAGTATTGGGTTAAAAATTAGGATATTACATTGGGGGCAAATCAAATCCTTTTATTCTATTTTTTATTCATTCCAAACACATTTTAGCATATTTTAAACATAAGAATTGATTTCTAAATCAATTCAATTTCTATTATATTTAACCATTCCAAACATAAAAGTTAATTGTAAAATAAATCAATTCAAAAAATTTCAAACTAAATCAAATTATTTCCTAATTTTAATAATTCCAAACATTACCTATGTGTCATTTATTTATGATACCATAATTCATATGAATTTTTACTATGGTATGTACTTTATTATTAGCATGAGCATTTTTTTTTCTTAATTGTATATTAAATAGCCTTGGTAGGCGATATTATTTTATCTTTATGTCCAAATGCATGGTTTATAGAAAGATGTATGATTTTGGAATCTTTTCTTACCATCACAAGCATTTGAAGAAGTTAGAAAGAATAAAGATAGAGGTAGACAATAATAGGGAGCACTCAAGCTTGCAGCAACTACAAGAAAATTAGCCATTTGTGACTGATTTTTCGGTTGCTAATAAGTGGAAATCGATTGCAAAAGTCATTTGCGACTAATTTTGTGACAGATATGGTCAGCTGCTATTATCTTGGTGGTAAAGTTATTAGCGACCGAAATAATCGATCACCAAAATTAGCAACTACATTTGCGACTAAAATTTTGCTAGGTTCACAAGCTCAATATTGACTTTTTTGCAACTGATTTTTCGGTCGCAAATTTGGAACTCTCATTTAGGCGAAATTCAATTACTAAATCAATCATTAACTTTGTCGGTCGCTAAATCGGTCACAAATATGTAAAACAATTTAAAAAAATGAATTTTCACTACAAGAAAATGGCTAATCCTAAGCTTCTCCTTGAATGTTTCATAGTCTTTGCTCTGTTTAAGTAGTTCTAAGAGTTCCCAAGACCAAAACACTATGAAGGAGAAAAGTAAATTCCTAACTTCTAGTAGCTTGCTATATATATATATATATATATATATATATATATGAATCTATCACCTAGTCATGAGCCTATCTTCAAAAGAGACTAGAAGACAATGAAGCATAGTCAAATAATAGTTAAGGTGTCAATGCTAAAGTCAAATAGAAAGTTAATATGCATTGTCTTGTAGTCAAGATAGTGATTAGTCATTAATATGTTTGAAAAACAAGTCATAAAAGTCAACACATGTTTTAAATCATGTCAAACACTTTGAAAGTAATATGTTATAATGATAGACCATGTAAAATAGTGTTGTTTTCAGACAAAGGCATCCTTCGATAGTAATATTTAAGCATATATAGAAAACAAATAAGTATGCGGCTCATGCAAACAAGTGATAGGCATAAGCATTCAAAGAAAACAAAACTAGGAAAAAAAATTCATTACTAAGGAATAACAGATGAATGGATACAACTTCAAATTCTCATACGTCATTAGTCTCCACGAATATTTATCATTACTGAGGAATATTTATATCTTTGCAAGCAATGGTTAATAGCTAAAAGATTAAAGCTAAAACACTAGTTGAAGGCAATTTGAGTGTGGCTGATGGCTAAAAGAAATGTTCCTCTTTACAAAGCTTGAAGTTATAGCAGATCTTGGGCCAAAAATTGAACCAAATGCCTGTTCAACATATTCATTAAAAAAAAAAAATCATTAGAGAATTAATATAAAGAAAAACAAAACAAGAAAAATACATTTCTAAGAAAGCTGCTTGTGTCTAAAATATGCACAAAGAAGTGTAAAATAATAATGCCCGGTAGTAGTGTATGCCTAATGTAAACCAAATTCTAGCATTAGGCTTATATATTGCTGAAGTTGCTTATTCGTTAAGGTTGCTCTTGTTGGAAATGGCTTTTAGCAATAACATCTAGGATATATTCACATTGAGGAATTCTATTACTAAAATGTGAAAGATAATAAGTAGAAAATCGAAAAAGGCAAAAACGCAAACACGTATTTGCAGAAGTTTCAAGTAGGATTGGCAGTTAACTTGTTGATAGCATTGTGATGATATGTCACATTAGACAATATTTGTCATTCACTAAAGTAATCAATATGACACTTTTTAAAGCATTTCTAACCTCCTGAATATCCAATTAAAATAGTGTATCTTCTAAATGTAGACTCATTTTATACAATTGCTCAATTGTTCTGGAAATCAGATTTGAAATTGCTGCAAGGTGAGGCACAAAATAATGAGAAAAGCTGTGAAAAGAGGAAACAACAAAAGAAGCAAGAAGTTGAAGCAGAAAGGGTAAGCAACACCTAAAGAAACAAGAAGTTGAACCGAAAAAGAGATCTTTATGTTCATTTGCAAGGCACATCTGTGATTTGCAGCAATTACAATTAAATAGGGATGGGAATAGGCCAGGCGGCCTACTAGGGGTTGTGGCGTGGCCTGGCCTGCTGGCGTCCTGGCCTGGCCTGGCCTTTTTATTATTTAAGTAAGTTTAGGCTTTTCAAAAAGCCTATTTGGTTTAAAAGGCCAAACCCAGGCTATTTAGAAAGCATGTTACACTGGCCTGTTTGTATATATACTTAAACCACTATACTGACTTGTTTCTTTGGTAATATATAACCTATCTAATATATTTGTCTTAGTTTTCAAAACTAAAATAATTAAATGATTTTAAAATCAGAAATCAAAACACATTTTACTTCTAGATCTGATTCACACGAATCACAATTGCAAATTTGCAATTTTAAAAACCTTTCTTCTTCCATCACAGCCACAGGCTCACACTCACAAAGTTGTCCATCGCGCACCCAACCTGCGGCCGCCAGCCACCGTTGTCTGTCGCGTAGCCATCACCGCCGTCCCCAGTCCAAATCTACCTTACGCCGTGTCCCCTTGTCCAAATCTGCCCTCTGCCATGACCCCTCATCCAAATCTGCCCTCCGTCGTGACCCCTCATCTTGATATGCCCTCACATGAGCCTATAACAGTGAAGCCATGAAAGGCTGAAACTCTGAAAGACTGAAAGGTAGTGTTTGCCTATTTAATATACATAAGAGCTTAGCTAATAAATTGTGCTTGTGCAATTGCACGATTATGGTTTAAGGTTTGAAGGCTGTTTGAGATAATAACCAATTGGTTTACACGTTGGTTTCCAATATATCTTGTAATTTTTGCCTGTTTCCAATATATTTTCCTTTTATTGTGTTTTTGTTCATAGGCCAATTAGTTAGAGACATATACAGGATTGTGCTCCCTCCAGTTGCTCATATTCTTGTCACTTTTTCTATTCTTGTCACTTTTTCTATTTACATCTCAATTAAGTAATCCACATCCACCAATGGAAGTGTGCAATCGAACTCACTCATTCATTTTTGTTAAGATTGTGAAAAGCATAATGATTTCATCCATTCCTTCCAAGTTATTCTCCATTCCATTTTATATACATGGTACCACAATTACATAAGTTGCAACAATCAGATTAATAACATTCTATACTATCAGATTTTTGTTTAGTCGTTTTGTCCCAAAAAAAAAAAACTTGAACATGCTGTTAAAATAATCTATTAATAACATACTTGTTTAGTCAAGATTTTTTTAAAATAACATACTTGTTTAATCTATTATATAAAAAGTTTATTGGCTTCTCCAATTGATATTGATGAGACTACGTCATCTGGTATGCATCCTCCTGGACCTATTGAAAGTAGTGGACAAGGAGTCACACTAATGACCCCAACAGATTCAAGCCTACCTCAAGAAGATGATGTAAATTGTGTCACTAAGAAAAAGAGGCAAAAGACATCAATTGTTTGGAATGACTTCTAAGGAGATTGAAGTTTCTAGAGATGTGTTTGAAATTGGAACTTTGTTGGATTTAATTTGATTATATAAAATTAAATGGTGAGCTTAAAAGGCCTCTTTAGGCCTTTTAAATGAGTGTTTAAAGGCCTAGGCCTTAAGGCCTATTATATAAATTGCAACAGATTTTTAAAAATAGGCTTTATAAGCAGGCTTCAAACCAAGCCAAGCTCCTCAAGCAGGCTAGGCTAGGCAAGACCGAAAATGAAGCCTATAACAGATATCGGGTCAGGTTCAAGTCCAGTGTTCTTATTACAGACCTGGTCTGTTTAGGGCGTGGTTTTGCCTGGCTTGTTCCCACCCCTACAAGTAAAATTACAACAACAATCACAATTACAAATACAAATTACAGTACAAATTAAAGCATGGCAAACCATGACATCTAAGGACCAATAAGGCAAAATGAAAATTACACAAACAACAACACAAAGCAGCCAGCTACCTAACTAGCTAAGCAATGCTTAAGAACAAATCATTGATTTGGTAAACAAATTGGCATTTGATATAGGTAACAAACTAAGACTAACACCAACTGAAGCTAAAAATTGTGAGAACAAAAAGGAAAAATTGAAAATTTGGCTATTCAAATGAATTTCTATTACAACAACAAAATAAAGAAAACAAAAACAGACAACTCACCAGGGAGGAGGCAAAGATAGAGGGGAGCTTCTAGAACATGAAGGGAAGAAGGAGAGCATAAAAGAGGAAAGATTTCCTCAGCCAAAAATCAATAGAAAAAAGGGGGAAAAACTAAGGAAAGAAGGGAAAAAGGAAGAGTCTTTATATCTTACCCGTGCTTCCTTCCATCCACTGTGTCAACTACTATCCAGACAACTTCGTGCCACCGCTGAATCAACCACGACTGCCATCGCACTGTCACCATTGGACCACCGCAACGCAATACACGCCCATTCACCATTGCGTCTCTATGCCGCCGCGATCCGGCACCGGTCGCTGCCATCGGCGCTCAGCCACGAACCACCCACTTAAGGTGCCATTGGTCTTCCGCCAGTCACCGCCGTGGCCTCCCTTTCTGCTTACCCAGCCTATGTTCCAAAGTCTTAACCCCACTTTTCTCATTTTGTGAAGCGCTGACCAACACTAAACCCAAGGCCTTACCTTTGCCTCGTGATGCAACCAATGTAGTAGTTCTAGTTCTTTTGCAATTTTCGATGGTGGCCGTTCTTTGGCGGTAGTACGACAACCATCTACTATGCTTCCCGCCTTCTCCTCCTTGGTTTTCCCTTCATTGTTCTTCTTTTTTACTTTTTCCATTGTTCTTAGATCTGAGAATTTTGACCCGGTTCGATTTTCGTGAACTGGCTGGGTCACCAATTTTTAGCAAAACCAAACGAGTCACACCGGGCCATCCCGAGTTAGATGCAGATTTGATCCAATGAGGGGCTCGAACCAGTTCCGTGACTAGTTCGCTGGTTTATCAATCGAATTGGCCGGTTCAAGCTAAGGGACATTAGCCTATCCTTGTCTCTGTCCCCAATTCAAGCTAAGTTTGATTACTGTGGTGGAGACATAATCCTGTCCCCACCCTTATAATGGGTCTCCATTCTCATTCCCTTGGGGATTCAAGTTCCCATCCATATTTGTGAATTCATTACAGTTTAAAAAAAATAGAAAACTTAAAAAATATATAAAATCCCAACTAAAATATATAAATATCTATAATAATAAATGCTATTAATGTAACATAATCCAAATTTAAAATGAAAACACATGTATAAATGGAAATTTGATAAAGACAATTTAAAAATGAAGTTAGGTTTTCTTGGTATATGTTTATATATATAAATGGGGATTTAACTGATTTCACATAAATAGAGATTTGATGGGTCTCCATAAGGTATAGGGACTCCATTCCTCACCCTATTTAGTGAATTGAGATTTCATTTTCATCACCATCCCCATTGCAAGTAATCTCCATGAATAGTTGATTGAGCCAATCTTTTCGCCATCCCTAGCCTTATCTCCCAACACGTAAGTGAAAAAAATCCTCCACATAAAACCATCAACTAGTTCTTTTCATTTTTATTAAGATTTAGGAATTAATAATTTTGATTTTTTTTTTGTGAGCGTGACCCAAGATATTTGAGAATAGAGGGTGGGGATAAGAGTAAAATTCTCGATTTTTTTTAGCTCATTAAAATGTGCAAGAGTTTACCGCTAGACTGCAGGTTCATTTGCGTGGTTTTTAACCTGTTTTATGCGAAAGAACTTGTGTATTGTTATTTTAGGCGATATGTTTAAAGTAGTAATGTTAATGTTTTGTTTGAGTTGCATCTCATTTTAACATATTTTATATTTGCTCTTTTTATTTGTCAATTTGTAGAGGTTGCTATTGAATTAATATACTTCTATGCTTCTTTGGTCCTATATTTTACTAATTAATAGTGAATAAGAGTTAATTCTCTACTCAAGTTGCAGGTAGAATCAAAGTATTGTATTAGTAGAAAACGCCGACCAAGATGTTGATTTGCACAGAAGTTTCAAATAACAATATGTAGGCTAATTATAAATTATGGTTGCATATTTATTTGTTGTTACCGTCTATTTGACTACAACGAGTTTCTCTAAAAATTTGTCCTCATCAATTGACTTGAAATGATTAACATGTGAGATGTTTAATAGGAGTTTTAATATTTATTAGTTCTTTGTAAGTATCAAATGGCTGGATGTCAATTATAAAAAATTTACATCATTTTTTGATATATTTTGAGATATTTTAATATGATTTTAAGAAAATTAAATATATTTTTAAAGAAAGGGTTTTTTTTACATGAACAAAATAAAGAAAATAGTATATTACATCATTCACTCAACTTATATTCGTTTACATATATATCTTAATTTGTACAATATGGAAGTTGATTATAAATTAATATTACATAAAGCAAAAGTCAGCTATACATGATTTCATTATTCCCAAGGTTGGTCAACACTACGTGATACGAGTTTAGGAGGCCAAATGGATATTTCAAGACTTGAATTTATTGGCGTAAGTTGCATCAAGTATATGTTCCAGTCATGTTGGGCCAAGTCTAGTTTATTTGTTTTATTTTATTAGTTTCTTTATTTTAAGATGTTTCAAGACTTATTTTATTTTATTTTTATGTTTGTTAGGCTCAGTTAGTAATATAGTAATTTGGGCCTAGTCTAGTAGAGTTAGGAAATAAGAGGTATAAAGATCTCCAAATTTGGTAACCACTTTAGCTAAGTTTGATTTTGAATGAAATTTTTTTGGTTTCTTTTAAAAACTTTGTGTGTGTAAGTAAGGTTGAGTGATTCCCTTATCTTATTGCATTAAGAAGCTGAATAGAGAATTACAAGGTAGAGTGATTCCCTTGGAATATTTTATTTAGTTTTCAATCCTATCCTTCATATGAATTGTATGTTGGGATTTCTGGGTTTTGATATCTATGGGTTCCACATCATTTGATATCAGTTTTAGGCGTTAGATAAATTCTCATTTATCTAATTTTAGTTTTTTTTTTCTTTACAGGATCCGTTATCATTCTCGTATTTTTCTAGTGAATTATTCTTCCCTGTTGGTTGATTTGTTTCTTTTTTTTAAAAAAAAAACAACACAACTCCGTGTTTGCGTCGTGTTCACGTCCCTCCCCTCCATTCTTTACTCTTTTTTTTTTCATTTACCAAGGCAAATTTGAGTAGCTTCAACGTAGAAGTTCTTTTATTTTTCACAAAAAAAAAAAAAGAAGCAACGACGCACAACAACAAAAAAATGAGGCGCTACACAAAAAAAAAAAGCAAACAAAAAAAAAAGAAAGAGCGCTGATACAAAAAGCCAAAAAAGAAAAACAAAGCATTTTGCAGCATATATATATATTAGAATTTTTTTCTTTTTTTTTAATTTTGGGTCCTTCAAATTTTTATTTTCTTTTATCTCTTTATGTCATTTTTTTTCTTTATCTTTTCTCTCTTTTGATTTAATCTATTTATTTCTTTCTACTTTTAGTTATTCCTTGAGTGATTTAAATATTACTTGAAACTTTATCTTGTTTGGGTTTGTTTGGTTTATGAAGTGCAACACTTATAAGGGGTCTAGAGTGGTAAAAGACAAGAATGATGAGTATAAAAGAGGATAAAAGTCATGTTGAGTGCAAACACAAGTGTCCATTTTTGAGTGAAACACGTGAGTGAGTACTTTATGCAGTTGTCTCTTTTATTACTTTGCAGGTTGTTATGGCTATTAAAATATGTGGGAGTAATAAAGATGGTGATAGAGCGAATGCTTTAAAGCTCCTTATGCACCAATGTCAGCAAATAAATAGCAGATTAGATGATATGGAAGTGCGTCTATGGACGATGTCCTAATCTAAGTCCAAGGGAAGTATTAAGATTCTTCCACGAAACCGATACTGTCACAATGATTCTTATCATGAACAATTTGAGGAGGAGCTTGATGCAGCTAATTTTGTTTGGCATAGAAGAGTTCGAGATAACATGAAGAAGAAACATATGAAATTACACCATGACAGAGGTACCTTTAATTCGTCTTCTCCTATTGTCACTTCGAGACATACTGATATTATGTGTTTTTGGTGTTTAGGATTGGGTCCTTGTACATATGATTGCCTAATCAAAAGAACCTTAGATGTTAGGAATGGTGAAGTTGTGTCTGATTCTAATGATGGTTCTAAGTCTGTTGATAATGATACTATATCATCTTTGGAGGATTTGTCTAATAACAATGAACATGTTGACATTGTTGAGCATAGTGAACCCCTTGCTACTAGGCCTATATTGGATTTGCAAGTTCATGTGGATAACCTAGAGCATAGTGAACATATTGTTGTGCCACTATCTTCCAATGAGGTGTATCTTGATCAAATCAAAATTGAATAATATTCCCTTGGGAATTCAGAGCATGAAGTACTAGGAAAAGAAGAGCGAATAGAGGTCAAAAGCGAAACGAATGTAGAAAAAGGCTCATTGGTGAGTGTAAAGGAAGAACAGAGTGTGAGAAATGAGCAGGGTGATAAAGTTGAAAGGATACAATATTTTTATCTAAAAAAGGAAGATTTGCAGGGTATTTTGTTCAGCATTAGAACTTTTTTTCCAATGTGGTTCAACGAAGTTTCACTCTCTACAATTGCATTTCCCCTAAATTTTCTATGTCATTTTGTCTCTTTGTTGCAAGCATTTGAAGATGTTGTGTTTGACCCTGGACCATGTTCGGTGCTAACAACGACAAATAGAAACACCTACAAGATTTGAGAACGAATCTCTTTTTCAGGAAATAGGGAATGATACGAGTTTAGGATGGCAAATGGACATTTCAAGACTTGAATTATTGGCTTAATTTGCATCAAATATATGTTCCAGTCATGTTGGGCCAAGTTTGGTTTATTTGTTTTATTTTATTAGTTTCTTTATTTTAAAATGTTTCAAGACTTGTTTTATTTTATTTTTATGTTTGTTAAGCCCAGTTAGTAGTGTAGTAATTTGGGCCTAGTCTAGCAGGGTTAGGAAATAAGAGATATAAATACCTCTAAACTTGGTAACCACTTTAGCTAAGTTTGATTTTGAATGAAATTTCTCTGGTTTCTTTTAGAAACTTTGTGTGTGCAAGTGAGGTTGAGTGATTCCCTTATCTTGTTGCATTAGGAAGCTAAATAGAGGATTACAAGGTAGAGTGATTCCTTTGTGATATTTTATTTAGTTTTCAATCTTATCTTTCATATCAATTGTGTGTTGGGGTTTCTGGATTTTGATATCGACGGGGTTCCACATCACTGTGCCTCTCTGTTGCAACGCTGGAAGTACAGGTTCGTGAGAGAATTCGATTATACACGATATTCATGGTGTTCTGAAGTCGATTATAATTGACTATCTTTTAGCTTTAAAGTTGACTATACCCGATTTTCCACAACTGTGAGTCAATAGTCGATTATAATCAACTTCTCAAGTCTATTGTAGTCGACTTCCCTTACGCAGTTGCCTATAAAAGGAGATGGGTGTTGCCGACTTCACAAGCGCAATTGCTTATAGAGGTAGAGTAGCTACTATGGATCTGCATTGTCTTAATTTTGTTGATCATATTGAGGGCCGATTGGCTGTATAGGTACTATTATTTAGTTTATAATTTTTTTCATTGTATTTTATTTTATCACTTAATCTGATATGTTATTAAATTTTTAATTTGTCTATTTAGAAAGATTTGTAGATGTTAATTTCATTCTCATTTGTACATTTCTTTTTTTTTTTTGCTAATGTATACGTATATTTAGTTTTGTTGTAGTTTTGGAAATATGTAGTATATGTTAGTTTATTTGTGAAAAGTAATGAGTATGCTGGAGTTTCTTTAATTTATGTGAATTTTATTTAATTTTATGGTTATTTTGTGGAATTTGTAATGTATAAGTTTAGTTTAATATTAGTAAGTAGGAAAAAATTTGTTGCTAGTGCTATATTAAATAGTAGCTTTTTTGTGTATATTAATATTTGTTGTAATAAATAAATAATTCTAGTTTTAGGTAAGTGAACATTTAGTTTAACTAGGTAAATTTCAGTAAGTTTAAATTTAGCTTGTGTTGAATTTGTTGTATGGGTTTTTTAATTTACTTTTATATTGTAGTAATTTATTTATTCTAATACATCTTTGTACATTATCTTAATCTTATTTTAGTTTCATGTTTGGTGTATGGTTTGCTTTGATAATTTGTAGGATTTTTAGTTCCAGTCAAATTTATTTTTTATTTTGTAAAAAACTTAAGAAATAAATAATAAATTATAACTAAATTGAAAAATGATAAGTTAGTTGAATTATTGGTAATGGTCATTATTCTTGAAGTGATTGAATGGTATTTTTATACATTTAAATTAATATGGTTTTATTGTAATTTATTTATTTAAATGCAATTTTGTATATCAAGAAAATGTTAAGTAATATTTTAGTGCAATTTATATTTATTTTATGTTCAGTTTGTAGGATTTAACAATGTCTTATATATATTTATATTTTACAATATAGGATACTCAGATTTTAAGAGCTAGACATTATAATATGATAATTGAACCAGATCCAAGGATGGAACCTTTTCTCAGGCAAGCTGGAATTTGGTATGTTGCTCGGATGGTCCCATTATTGGATTGTGATAGGGTGCTCATCAGTGCACTCGTGAAGCGTTGGAGGCTAGAGACACACTTTTCCATTTTCTGTACGGAGAATGTATGGTCACTTTGGAAGATGTTGTGTTTCAGTTGGGTTTGCGTGTTGATGGGCTTCCTATGAGTGGCTACATAGGAGCATGGGAGAAATTTTATGATCAGGATATATGGGCTTTGTGTACAGATTTACTTGGAGCAGTTCCAGAGGTAAAAGACATAAAAGGATTCTCCGTAAATCTATTGCGGTTCATAGAGACATTCTACATAATGCTGATAAGCAGATGATTATCCAATACACTAGAGGGTATATAATGGTTCTATTTGGTGGGGTCTTGTTCCTAGATAAATCAGGATTTAGGATAAATATGAAGTGGCTCCCCCTTCTCACTGATTTTAATGAGACTGCAAACTTTAGTCGAGGGTCTGCAGTTCTAGGATCCTTTCATCGTGAGCTTTGCCACACAGTGAAATACAATGTCACCGAGATTTTAGGCTGTTTACCTCTTCTACAATCTTAGGCATGGTATAGAATACCTCAATTGGCCCCTAGATGATACCATCCACTTACTTTTCCACTAGCACTAAGGTACATATTTATGTTAATTTTTTATATGTGTTATTTATTTGTATATATGCAAATTATAATAAGGAAAACTAATTGTGTACATTTCAGGTGGAGGTGATTTAGGTATTCGACGAGAGCAGACATAGATAAGCTACTGTGATACAGGCAGATCATTGATATGGTTGGCATCATTGGGGTAAGTTGCATTCAATGAATATGATATTAACTCATTTATTAAGTTGTTTTGATTGTGAGTATAATATTTCCTATTGACTGTTTTAGTTTAGGTGGATGCCCTGCAACTGTGATGAGGTCAGGGCCATTACACCTCCTTTCGTTTATGATGAGGCTTATGTCTAAGCAGCTGTGAATGCACTTATACAATTTACTGTGATCGAATGGCACGCTACTAATAAGGTGATTTGATAATTTGGTGGTGGACAACATATACCAGTCATCCTAATAAACATTGATCGGTTGCATGCCAATGATAGTCAAGGGGATCTAGATATATGGTGGCTTGAGTATCATGTGGCATGGCATGCGGCATGGGAGGCATGTAGGGATCGACGGGTTTAGTAACCACTATCTGATGACGATTGGCCATCTGTCAAGTACTTCCAGTGATACTTGTCAATGGCTAATAGACTTTTGTTGCTGGATGGAGCCCCCGAGAATCCAGAGCTTAGGGGCTTGCTAGATAGTGTACCAGCCCAGGCCCTACCAGCTCCACATATCGGACGACCTGCTGAAGTCCCAAATCAACACTTTTTTAACAGTCATGTGCGTACTGGTACATGTTCCAGTAGACACCAATACCTAGATGAGGCTCATGGTGATGATGGAGTTGGGTTGGATGATTATGATTATCATTATGCCGATGTACAACCTCAGCCTCAAGCCCAGCTAAAGCCTAAATATCAGCCCCAACCAGAGCCTAGACGTCAGCCCAGCTTGAGCCTTAGTCATTCCTAGTGTACCAGCTGATATCTACGTACCCAAGCCAATAGTTCATGTCAAGCCTCTAGCCACCAGTTCATAGGGGATCCCAGCCAGAATTCATGTCAGGCCCTAAGTATCAATTCATAGGAGACCCCAGCTAGCAATTCATGCCAGGCCCTAACCACCAGGTCATGGCTGAAGTTAGCCACTAGTTCATGGTGGGCCCCAGCCACAGCATTACATGACTAGCCCCTCTCAGCAGCATTACATGAATGACCCATCTTAGCAGTATTATATGGTTGACCCCTCTCAGCCCCAATTCATGTCAAGCCCTAACTAGTTCATGACCTTGAGCCAGTAGTTTATGGTCGGTCCTAATCATTAATTCATTTAATATTCTTTTGTTTACCCCAGTCCGGCGCATCAGTTCATGACGGGTTTGGCCCAAAGTGACATAACATGACATATATCTTTTAGTCTGCATTTCATGTCAACTTCTGATGTGCTGGCATTCATGCAGTCATTCTGTATGGGGATATTTGTCTCAGTGCTTCAGCCATCAGATCATTACTATCAACCATCAATTAAGCATATCCTGACTCCCTCACATCAAGGCTCTCATCATGAGCAACAGGCAGAGGTGGCTCATGAGGGGATTAGGAGTAGGGGGAGGAAGACTAGCTGGAGGATGAGTAGGAATAGGCAGAGGAGGAGAAGGAGGAGTAGTAGCAAGCATGCATGACATATTGTATATCGCCATTGTGTTATAGGGAGTCATATTGTTGGCCCCAGACGCAATAGGTGTGGTGGGTAGTGCTTGCAATGGTTATTATTTTAGACTTTTATTATGTACATAAGACTTTTAATGATTATATAGTGGTTATGTACTCTGGACTTTTATATTATGTACTTGGCATTAGTGTTGATTATATTGTGGTTATGTAGTTTGGACTTTTATTGGTACTTAAGATTAGGGCTTTCATTTTTTGTACTTGAGCTTATTACTTGAGGTTAGCGCTTTTATTTTATGTACTTGAGCTTAGCATGGTTACATGTGTCCTACACATAGGTAAAAAGTAAACAACAACTCCCTTTCATTATGAACGATTTTCATAAATGTACATTGATTAGTATAACTTAACGGATTTACGATAACAAATAGACCAATACAAATTCAACTTAACAATAATACTCTGAGTAGAACACGTATAATGAGCAATAACAACAAACTGACTTAAAAAAACCAAGACATACCCTAGCCCACAAGGAGCAATAACAACAAACTGACGTAAAAAAAAAAAAAAAAAAGACCAAGATATACCCCATCAGTTCCGCTGGGGTGTGACCTGTACCTTTACACAATCCACAACATTTTCCTTCACTCGGATCATGCTCGTCCATTTCATTATGAATCCTCATCGAAACTGGACAACCTTTAAGAGTTTGCTTAAATGTAGGATTTGGCAATATAGAAAGCCCAGTATATAGCGGCCATATTTCTTTATTAGCAACTATAGAGAATTTTGCTTTGTACAAGTTGAACACCGACTCGATGGTGTAAACCTTGTGAACAAAAGAGGTCCAATCTCATCGAGCGTTAGAACACGCGGCAATTACATGATGGCATGGATAGTGCAATTTCTAAAATTCCCCACAGTCACACTATCGTTCTGTTAAATGCACTCTAAATTCTCGTCTACCACGACTTCCTATGTCATCTATCTCAAACACCAAGTAATCTAAATCCTCTCGGGTCACTCGAGTAGTACTCATGTTGCCAAGGTGTCGCCTGTTTTCCTCAATTGCATTCAAGAGGGTCTCTGATAATTTTCGGCCACTTATAAGTGGTGTCTTTGCCTTTGTGCCCTTTTGGACGAACAATTCAATAAGGCAATAATATGTTGAATTCACTATGATAGTAATTGGAAAATTACGAGTGCTTTTCATGACAGAATTCATACACTTTGACAAATTTGTTGTCATATGCCCAAAGCGATGGCCCCCATCAACATAGTGAGCCCACTTCTTGCGCGGTATGTTGCTAGCCCATGCACACATTGTAGGATCCATATGTCCCAAAGCCCTAAACCAACACAGAAAATTATGCTCGATCTTTGCATATGTCGCATTCATTAGCAAGCGCTTCGCATCTTTGTTCTTGAACTTTACAGCAAAATTTCATGCAATATGTTGCGCACAATATGCATGATAAACTGAAGAGGGATGCCAGCCACTCCCTTCTGCTTCTATAGTTGACTTGCTAGCACGATGCTTATCAAATATGACAAGAATGCCCTCTTGTGGTGTCACATGCTGTTGAAGATTTCTCAAGAAAAAAGATCATGCTTTTATTGTCTCTCCCTCCACTATGGCAAATGCAACTGGCAAAATATTTGAGTTGCCATCTTGGGCAATTGCCATCAACAATGTTCCAGCATACTCGCCATGCAAGGTATGTTCTGTCAATTGAAATAAGCCTTTTGCGGTATTTGAAAGCCTCTATGCATGGTGGATAGGTCCAAAAGAGACGATGGAACATAAAGCAACCCTAGTCTACAACATCACCAATATAGTATGGTCCAGTTTGCATCTAGACAATAGTACTTGGCATATAAGATAGTAGACCACCCAACCATCTAGGAAGTTCATTATATAATTCTTCCCAATCACCATAAAAGATAGCAATAGCTTTCTGTTTGGCTAGCCACATCTTTTTATATGTTGTCTTGAACCTCAACTCTAATTCCATTGATGCTTGTAGAGATTTGATGGCGATTGTTAGATCCACTTGCACCATGGGGTACATGTGAGCATCGATAATATGATAATCTATTTGAGCATGCTGGTTCGAAGACTCTAGAAATACACATGTGTACGGTCCCGTGAGCTTTCGTACTTACCACACTTGTAATTTTAGGCGAAGAATGACATGTATAATTCAATTACAGTCAATGCCAAACTTCACACACTTGCAATGAAATTTTATGTTGTCAGGCTCATAAACTTTATACTGAACACCTCTTCGAATGTTATAATGTTTAACAGCAAATAAAACTTCATCCTTGTTGTGAAACACTTGGCCAAGTGCCAAATCATTCTCCCTTTTGTGCCCGAACCTGAACCAGACCCACTCACATAAGACCTCATTGCATTTAAATCCACCACTGAATGGTGACTAGGATGCTGTCAAGATTGAGATTGGGATTGAGATTGCGCCATTAGATGCTTACCTAAGTTCTGCACTTAAAACAACTATTATTTATGGCAAGTTTTAGCACTTACTTGTCAACAACAAATAATTGACAAACTCCTTGTGCAGCAGGCTAAACTGCTCTAAACCAGGTGTGAATTGACAAACTCCTGGAGTTTGGATGACAGTCTTTGCTTTTCAAGATCTCAGTTCGGGAAGCGAAAAGCTACTCCTCTTGGATTCTCCACCAAAAGAATCGAGTGTTAAACTATGGAGGATGGAATGTAAAATGATTTTGTGTTGTGTGTGTGTGAATGTAATACTTGATCGATTAAAGAAGAAGAAGAAGAAATGCATAATGCAAATTGATTGATAAACTGGAAATATAGTACAGAAATTGTAAAGAAATTGAAAGGAAATCTAATTCTAGGAAAGCAAAAGAGAAGGTTGAGAACAATACTCAGTTAACTCTGGACTTTATTTAGTCATTGGAGACATTTAGAGTGAGTGTGTGAGTGAAAATTCCAAACTTTTATAATATGTACAAATTTGGTATTTATAAACAACCTAAGTCTCTAGGATTTTGGCAGTTGTCCTTAGTTGTCTTTAGATATTGTCCACGTAGTTTTGACAGATTTCTAGTTTGTCATTCGCTCTTGATCATCACTTTGTCACGTCTTTGTTAAGCTTTAGTTAGTAACCGTGGTAACTGTTAATTGACAAAAACTTGCCTTGGGAGTCATTATGACAGTATCTTCAACATCTTCAAATATTTTCTAAGTCTTCAAATGACAAATTCCAACTTTGACTTGTCAAACCTCGTGTATAATAGTTGTCTTCAATTTCTGATTGCTTTATCTAAAATCTTCATAGTCCTAGATGACAATCTTGAACTTCGACATGTCAATCGTTGTCGCAACCGGGATCGCGACGGGACGGCGAGAAAGAATTTATTGAAAATTAGGAGTCGCCACCAGATTTATTTTAATTGGAAAACCTTGGAAAAACCAATCTTATCATCTTAAAGATAGTCTTTGAAAATCATATATGAGTTTGGGAGTTGGTTATGTCTAGAGAAGGGTAAGAACTTAATCCAACAGCACCCCTAGTACATCGTATTTAAGCGGTACCTTAGTAAGTTGTGCAAATTAATTAATAACCCCTTTTAGAATTTCAATCAAAGAAGACAAAAATTAAAATAAAAAAAACATAAATTAAGAAAGATTACTTTAGCAAAATATTTACAATTTAAACACATAGATTAAGAAGAATTAATTTAGACAAATATATTTACAATTGAAACATATAAATTAAGAAAATTAATTTACACAAATATATTACAATTTAAACAAATAATTTAAGAAGAATTAATTTTGACAAATATATTTACAATTTGAACAAATATATTAAGAGAAATTAGTTTTTGAAAAATATATTTACAATTTTAACACAAGCTAAAAAAATGATTTACACAAAATATTTACAAATTAACAAATAAATTAAGAAAAATTAATTTTGGCTTGACAGGGATAGCTTGCTCCTACGTATCCTCTGGTGCAATGAGGAACTCAAAGTCACGTAGTTCTGTAATAAAATAATTTTGTGTTGGGTAATTTTAATTATGAAAAATATATTTCACAGTGAAACACTTAAAAATCCATTATCGCACGGAATCCAAGTTAGCACGTGGCCACTCAATGAATTCTTATGATTCAAATAATGATAAAGATAACATTTTCTATTCAATTATCATTTTTTATCATTGCAAGGATTGAAGAGTTTTCAAAAAAGATTATGAACAAAATTTTATAAAATTCGCTATTGCACAAGATTCAAGTTAGCGTTAGCTACTCAATAAATCTTTATATTCCAACAACATTGAAGATAACATTTGCTATTCAATCACTATCATTGTTCATTGCATGCGAAATTATTTTAAAACTATATTTCTTTATTCTATTTTTACAAAAAAAAATTTATTTACAAAGAAAAAAAACATTATATATGTATATGTAGGTTCTAATCTAAATTTTTTTATCATCAAAAACAGGTTCTAAACCCCTAACAAAATTAAAATTAAAGAAAACAAAATAATAATATGCAAAACTCTCTTTTTTATCATATAAATTGAACCAACCCATATTTATCAAAATATACACTCAAATCAAATGAACCTTTTTCTATGGAACCCAACTATAAGCAAATGAGTACAAAATTCTGGTTCAAAAACATTTCAAGCTTCCAAGCCCAAAGTTAGCGTAAGGATATTGGTTCTACTAAAGCAATCAGAAGGCCACCCAAAATAATATATCCAAAATGAATACAAATATGGATATTATTTCTTTGACCCAAAATGAAAACCATGAAAGCAAGAATTGGTCTAGTAACATTAATTTTTAATGCAACACCTGTTGGCAAAAAAACAAAAAACAAAAACAAAATAACACTCAAACAAATAAAAGATAAAGAAACTAAACTAAAGAAGTGACAACAGGGATGGAGGTTCCGTAAAGTTCCAGAACAAATATGCAAGAGAAAAAAATGAGTGATATAGAAGGCAAAGAAGAGAGAAAACAAAGGGAGGAAGGAACAACTTACGATGAGGGGAAGGGAACTGACCCACAACGGCCCGTTCACAGCGATGGCTGGAGGAGGCCGGCGATGCAGATCTGTTGCCGGTGAAGGTCCATGTAGTGCCGTTTGAGGCGCACCATGGCAGAGGGAGTGCAGCTGCATTGCAGGGAAGAAGCCGACTGTCAACGGCGGCACTGCCCTTTTTATTTTAGCTGCTATCCTTTATTCTTGTTTTAGATCTTGCTGAGGAATTAACTAAATCTATGATGATAGTACTGATTTGAATATGATAGGAAGGCTATGCTGTGTATGCATGTATGTGATTTGTGAAAAATAAAAGAATATAAAATCAAGTAATAGCATACAAAATAACAACCATACCACAAAGCTCCTTTCTTCAGTTTTGTCTCTCTCTGTTCTCCAAAAAAAAAATTTTAACGTAGGAAAAGGATGAGAATATTAATCAGTGAATGAAAATGAAGATGGTGATGAAACTTCAAGATTGTGATGATGGATTCTCTTCCTCTTCTCTCTCAGTCTGCTTGTGATTTCTTCAATTTTTGCTCGAATATCAGAATTCTCTCAAAAACTCCTCTCAGAGTCTCTAAAAATTAGATCACTCTTTTTTGTATTTTTTTTTAGAAACAGATTGAGATTCGAGAGCTCTCTCCTATTTCTCAGTTTGCTTGTGATTTTTCAATTCTTTTTTGCAAATATGAAAATCACAAAAGCACTCCTCTCTTTTGGTAAAATGAAGTTCCGAATCCCCCCCTTGGTCTGTAAATTTCATTCCCATTTATACATCTTTCATGAATCAATTTGTCAACCTTACAGCAGCCATTTTTTTATCTAAATGATATGATTTTGCTGATTTCACGGGAGTTGATCTTAGATGCATGTGATTTTCCATTGCTATTTCTCACTTCCTCTGAATTTGCTGCAAGCTGCATGTGAGCTGTGTACTGTATTTGACTCTGTATTTCGATTCATGCTGCTTTTCTTGTTTGGTGCCGCTACTTCTGAATTTCTTCCTTTCATTCAGCAAACTCGTTTGGAAATAACAAAAAAAAAAGAAGCAAAGCCACGGGCATGCTTCACATTTGTTTATTATTTCTATATCGGAAGAAGAGACCAAATGACACAATGATCAAAAAAACAATTTTCAAAGAAGAGGGCGACGCACCTCTCTCCATCTTGTCCTTTTCTTTTTCTTTTGTTTATTTTTTTGGCTTTTTTTTATGAATTACTGACTATCAGAATGACAGACCAGAATGAAATGAAATGGGCTAAGAAATGTGTTGAATTTTTTCTTTTGTTTGTTCAAAAAGAAAATTAATGGGCTTAAAATGAAATGGACTAAAATTTTCAAAAACATTAAATGGAGTTAAATCTTTTTTTGTTTTTTTTTATATGAGCCGGACAAAATCTGGTGTTTACAGTTGCCCCTCTTTGCTCATTTCTTATATGAAAATACAAAAATCTGAATTTAAGTATTGTCTTCATATGGAATGAGTAAAGAAATGAACATTGATTTTGTTCGGTAATGCATGCAATGCAATGAAATCTGAATCCGAATAGCAAAACGACCTAAACTTTTCAAGAAAAGTCACATGCAATGATGTAGTTTAGAAATCAAATATGCATGAATTACTCAAAGAACAATGGTTAACCAACTTGACACGAATTCACAAGTTACAAGAAATGTAAAGACTAAAAAACAACTCTTCAAGATAAACTGTACATGTAAACAATCTGAGGATGATGGGAAAAATAAAATGGTAATATGAGACTGACCGAAAAATAAAATTAGCAATCTGAGGTCGATAGGAAAATGAATTGGCAATCTGAGGCCGACAGGAAAGTAAAATTGGAAATTTGAGGCCGACATGAAAAGTAAATTGGCAATCTGAGATCGTCAGGAAAGTAAATTGGCAATCTGAGGCCGACAGGAAAGTAAAATTGGCAATCTGAGGCCGACTGGAAAGTAAAGTGGCAATCTGAGACCGACTGGAAACGTAAATTTGGCAATCTGAGGCCGACAGGAAAGTAAATTCGCAATCTGAGGCCGACTGGAAACGTGAATTTGGCAATCTGAGGCCGACAGGAAAGTAAAATTGGCAATCTGAGGCCGACTGAAAGTAAATTGGCAATTTGAGGCCGATAGGAAAGTAAAATTGGCAATCTGAGGCCGACAGGAAAGTAAATTAGCAATCTGAGGTCGACTGGAAATGTAAATTTGGCAATCTGAAGCCGACATAAAAGTAAATTGGCAATGGCACAGGACACAAATGACATTGAAATAAAATCGACTTAAACATGGATTGAGCAACCCTCAAGGAAAACTTTAATCGATCAAACTCATAATTCTTGCTCTGGACCTTCTAGCACATACAAAACCTTTCTTCCATTTCCGTAACCCTTGATCCCTTCGTTCCCTAACTTTTCTTCTTCTTTTTCTTTTTTGTTTGACGATTACTTTTCTGACAAGCTTAGCCAAAGCTTCTGAATTCCCCTGGTGTGATGCTAGTCATTGATGTATTGCTATAAACATTGTTAGATTGTACATGCATTCAACGACGAAGTAAAAATTAACTGAATGGGTGGTTTTATTGCTTGGTGTATCAAATGACAACGGGTTTGAAAGACATAATTATGAATGACATGAAATTTCACCCCAGTTTAAAGTCTTTGTGACTTAATCAATCAATCTCTTGCAACAAGTTGAACACTATAACCATGAGTTCCGATGTTTTCCAACCTTTTTCTCTTCAAAGATTGCCCCAGTTTCAGCCTTGGTTTGCTTGGTTCAAGTTTAAAACCAAAAAATTGCCCCAATGTAGGTTGCTTGAGATTATGCTTATCTTTTTGCTCTAACTTTTGCCTAGGCCGCTCTTTCGAGTTTTCAACCTAATGAGCTTTTTTATTTTTTTTCTTTTTACCCTAACTTTTGCTTAGGTCGCTCTTTCGAGTTTTCAACCGAATGGGCTTTTTCAGTATCTTTTCAAGCATAAAACCTTTTGACTGCATCAATGTTAATTGGTTTGGGCAATTCTTGTCCGTCCATGTTTTGCAAAATCAACGCTCCACCCGAGAATGCTTGCTTGAGAATGTAAGGACCTTCATAACTTGGAGCCCACTTGCCCCGTGCGTCCTCTTGATTAAGGAGAATTTTCTTCAAAACCAAATCCCCTGGATGAAAATCTCTAGGGCGGACTCTCTTGTTAAAAGCCTTAGCCATTCTGCTTTGGTACAACTGGCCATGACAAATAGCTGCCAACCTTTTCTCTTCTATCATGTTTAGCTGTTCATATCGAGTCTTTACCCATTCAGATTCTTCCAACTCAGCCTCCATTAAAACCCTTAATGATGGGATTTCCACTTCTATAGGAGAGACAGCTTCCATTCCATATACTAATGAGAAGGGAGTTGTGCCTGTGCTTGACCGTATCTTGGTACGATATGCATGTAAAGCATATGGCAGCATTTCATGCCAGTCTTTATAATTCACTACCATTTTGGCGATGATTTTCTTGATATTCTTATTTGCAGCCTCAACTGCACCATTCATCTGAGGCCTATAAGGAGTTGAATTGTGATGTTTGATTTTTAAAGTCTCAAAGAACTTCTGAACTTCAGCACCATTGAGATTAAGAGCATTATCTGTGATAATTCTTTTTGGAATCCCATATCTACAGATAATGTCTCTTTTGATGAATCTGAGAAACACTTTCTGTGTGATGTTAGCATATGAAGTGGCTTCCACTCACTTTGTGAAATAGTTTATTGCCACCAAGATGAAGTGATGACCATTTGATGCTTTGGGATTGATTGGGCCGATGACATCCATGCCCCACATCGAGAAAGGCCAAGGAGATACCATGCTATGCAATGGAACTGGAGAAGCATTAACTCGGTCTGCATAAATTTGACATTTGTGGCACTTTCGAACATAATTGATACAACCATTCTCCATGGTGGACAGTAATATCCACACCTGAAGGTTTTGCGTGCCATCATGTGCCCGTTAGCATGGGTTCCACAGATTCCTTCATGGATTTTCGTCATGATTACACGGGTCTCATGAGCATCTACACATCTCAGCAAAGTACCATCATAATTCCTTTTGTAGAGGACTTCACCATTCAAGAAAAAGGCCATAGCTAACCGACGAACAGCTTTTCTTTGTGCATCACTTGCTCCGATAGGGTATTCTCCTTTCTGAATATACTGCTTGATGTCATAATACCATGGTTGGCCATCTGGCTCAACTTCCACATTGTCACAGTATATCGGTTCACTTTGTACCTCTACATGGATGGGTTGGACATTAGTGTGGACTTCCAATTTGGTCATTGCAGCCAAAGTTGCCAATGCATCTGCAAATTGGTTATGGTCTCGAGTTAAGTGAGAGAACGACACATTGTCAAATTGTTCAATCAATCGAAACAAGTATTTCTGATAAGGCACCAATTTTGAATCCTTCGTACGCCATTCTCCATTAACTTGGTAGATTATGAGCGCAGAGTCTCCAAGCATCCTTAATTCTTTGATCCCTAAGTCAATTGCAACTTGCAAAACATTCGCACAAGCTTCATATTCTGCGATGTTGTTGGTGCATTCAAAATCTAACTTGATGGAAACTGGATATTGTTTCCCAGCTGGTGACACCACTACAGCTCCTATTCCACACCCATTCATATTGGCAACCCCATCAAAGTACATCTCCTACACATCCTCTGCTTCTTTCTCTTCACTTTCTACTGTTAGCACTTCACCATCAGGGAACTCTGATGTGGCTGGTTGATCACCTTCCAGAGGATTTTAGCTAAATGATCAGTAATTATACTTCCCTTAATAGACATTTGAGTCACATACTTGATATCAAACTCAGACAGTATTACTTGCCATTTTGACACTCTCAATGACACATGAGGACTATCAAATATGTATTTCAATGGATCCATTCGAGAGATCAACCAAGTGGTATAGTACAACATGTATTGCCTCAACCTCTTGGAAGCCCATACCAATGCACAACTAGTCTTTTCAATTGCTAAATAGCGAGATTCACAATGATTGAACTTTTTACTCAGATAATAAATTGCTTGCTCTTTCTTTCCAGACTCATCATACTATCCTAACATTGCCCCAATTGATGTGGGCAACACTGTGAGGTACAATATTAAAGGATGCCCTAGTGTAGGTGGGGCCAAAATTGGAGGTTTCATTAGATAAGTCTTTATTTTGTTAAAAGCTTCTTGGCACTCCTCATTCCACTCTTTAGGTTGATGTTTTCACAGCAGCTTGAATATTGGCTCGCAAGTACCGGTCAAATTAGCGATGAATCTAGCAATGTAGTTGAGCCTTCCCAAAAAACTTCTAACTTCCTATTCAGTTTGGGGAGCTGGCATATCTTGTATTGCTTTCACCTTATCTGGGTCCACCTTTATTCCTTCTCTACTGACAACGAAACCCAACAGTTTCCCTGTAGAAGCTCCAAAGATACATTTATTCGGGTTCAGTCGCACTTATATTTCCTGAGCCTTTTGAATAGCTTTCGCAGGACTGCTATGTGACTTTCTCCCTCTTTAGATTTGGCAAACATATCATCCACATACACTTCAATCTCTTTATGCATCATATCATGGAATAGTGTAACCATAGCACGCTGGTACGTGGCACCTGCATTTTTCAATCCAAAGGGCATGACTGTATAGCAAAATGTTCCCCATGGAGTTATGAAAGTAGTTTTCCCTTTGTCATTAGTATCCATGAGAATCTGATTATACCCCAAATATCCATCCATAAATGAAAATCGGTGATTTTTTGCAGTATTATCAACAAGGACATCAATGTGAGGGAGAGGAAAATCGTCTTTCGGGCTAGCTTTATTCAAATCCCGATAATCTACACACATCCTAACTTTTCCATCCTTTTTGGGCACAGGCACAATGTTAGCCACCCAATCAGTATGTCTTGATCCTCCAACTGCTTAGTCACTTCTTCTTTTATTTTTAATGACATATCAGGTCGCATTCTTCTCAACTTTTGCTTTTTCAGCTCAGCTTCTGGATACAAAAGAATTTTGTGTGAAACAATCTCTGGGTCCAATCCCGGCATATCACGATAGGACCATGCAAACACATCAAGGAATTCCTTAAACAATGTAATCATTTCTGAGCGTTCAGGATTTTCCACTATTTTCAGCTCCTTCTTTTCTTCTTTAGTGCCCATGTTAATTACCTTGATCACCTCATTGTCTAGGCCAAATCCTCTTTCTGAGTATTCCAGTAAGTTTGAAAACTATTCGACATCTTCTTCATCATTTTCGGACTCATGGTTACCGCAATCAAGTGCAGCAAGAGAATCAATTGATAAGCTTCCAAATTCCCTTTCATGAGGCAAAATTTCTATGACATTCAAATTCCTAGAAAGTAATTGTGGTGGGTTGGAATGCTAAAATAAATGGTGGATCATAAAACATGGAAGAACCACAAATTAACGAGCTAAGAGTGATAAAGGAAAGAAATAGAAGAGAGGAGAAAGAAAAAAAATAGAAAGGAGGTAAATGAAACATATAAAGAAAGATTATTGAAAGATCATGCAAGTTTATTTAAATGATGTCTCTAAGTAGCATAAACAAAAGCATAAGCAATTCTTGAATGATACAACCCAACTAATTACTTTTTAGCAATAACATCAAGTACTGGTTCGGTTGTCCAGTTCATCAGCATCTCATCCTTGGTGGCAACATGAACCTTATTGTTTTCTTCAATTTTCTCGACGTCTAAGATATTGATAGTGAGGCAATAGCAAGGGGAGCAAACTTCTCCGGCTGTGATCACTTCAATTGGACCAAGAAATGTCTCATTCAGGTGGGGGATCTGTTGCATTTCTCCGGTTTATTTCTTCTGCACTAGCATCAAGGCATTCATCTTGTTATCCAGTGGAATCTCATATCCTAAACCAAATCGATTACGCTTCTCTGAGACCAATATAGGTGTGCGGGTGCCTTGTAACCTTGGTCCTAACCCTCTACCCTTCAGATATCCATTCTTAGCCATGATTTGTGCCACCACTTGATTTTCCACAGGGAGCTTGTTCCGTTCTTGTTTCAAACCTATTGCCTCCAGATTATGCCATAAACTGCTCTCCACCAGCTCCACATTTTCAACATATGGCAATGTAACTGGTTTAGACACTATGATATCTTTTTCTCCATGGATCGTAATAACTGAACCATTTTCAATGTACTTAACCATTTGATGCAATGTTGAAGGGACAACACCAACACTATTTATCCATGGCCTTCTAAGCAGCATATTATAATCTGACTCAATTTCCATTACTTGGAACAACACTTTGAATTTGCTTGGGTCAATCTTTAGTAACAACTCCATTTCCCCAAGGAAACTCTTCTTAGCTCCGTCAAAGGCTTTTACTACCATGATTTGTGGCAATATATCATCCTTACTCATCGACAAGTAACTTAGAGTCGATATTGGTAAGACGTTTAATCTTGATCCTCCATCAATGAGCACTCTGGGCACTATATAACCTTTACATTTGAGGGTTATATACAATGCTTGTGGGTTGGCTTGTGACACAATTTCATCGTCTAAGAACGTGATCATGTTGACACGTTTTACTGGATCCACCATATTCACCATGTTCTCTAATGAAGTATCAGGTTTGACGTAAGCCTCTTTAAGGACTTTTAACACTGCCTTTTGATGAGGTTCAGATGATAAGATTAATGACAAAAGAGATATTCTAGCGGGAGTCTTCTTTAGTTGCTCTAGAATATCGTACTCACTTTGCTTCATGATCTTTAAGAATTCCTCACCATCTTCTTCTTCTTTTTTTCCTACATCTGAACCTTTTTCAACATTTCTATTGTCAACAAATTTTCCTTTTGCCAACTCTCCAAGCCCATAAATCCTTCCACTTCTTGTGATCCCCTTTATTTCCATGATACCAGCCTCTTCTTCACTTGATTGGGCCTTTGAGGTTTTTCCTACTTCCACCTCAGTCCCATAATTCCAAGGTATAGCATGTGTGTCCTCATAACTGAAAGGTGTTGGTTTCTTCACAGTAATCACCACTTTTTCTGGTTTCAGAGTTGGGATAAGTGGAGGCACTCGGAGCACAAAGGGTTCGATCACATTCACCTCTTTAGTGGAATTCTGCTTCTTTTTTGCCTGTATCACACCTAAAGTGAATAGTTCTTGTATACGAACTTTGAAATCCCAACAATTCTCAATATCATATCCAAGACTTCCACAATGGTATGCACATCTTGATTCCATATCATATTTCTCTTCATCTTTCATCATCGAAGCGGGTGCTGTGATGTTATAATTAGCCTCCTTCAAAGCACTAAACACTTTCTCCATCGGCGTATGAATACTCAAAACCTTCTTGACCCACGGTTCCTTAATTTCCACGGCATTCACATGACTTCCTCTTTCATGATTTGGGATTGGATTTTTAACAATATCTAGCTTCAGATCTTCTTGAAGATCTAATCTTCCACAAGCTATTAGTCTTCTTACTGTTGTCTTAAAGCCTTCACAATCCTCAATTGAATGCCCCGCAACATCCATATGGTATTTGCAAGTTAGATTTGGATTGTACCATATTGAAACGGTGGTTGTAATGGGTGCACAGGGTATGGAGAGATCAGATGAGCATCAAACAATCGTTGATAAAGGTCAACATTTGAAATGGCTAACTTTGGAAAAGGTGGTAGATTTAGGAATCGGGTGCGGTTTTGATTTTGAGTATTTGGACATGATGGTGTAATGTTTGGGTAACTTTGCGTGGTTGGATATGTTGGACGAATTGGTTGATATGGTCGTATGTGGATGTTATTTACTTGTGGCTGAGGACACAGGGTGGTGTTTGTGGCTTGGTGATGTGGGTAAGGAGAGACGAATGGAATTTGGGGTCTTAGATGAGCAGATGCATATTTTGGGGTGAAAGGTTGCTGACCTTGCACATAGTTTACATATGTTTCCTTTTTCCTTGGTGGGAATCCTTTTCTGGTGTCTTCATTATTCATTGGAAGCTTGCCAGCTTTAACCAGATTCTCAATCCTTTTTACAGCTATTATCAAATCAGAAAAATCTTTGTAAGCTGCTCCTGCCATTGCCCCAATGTAAGGAGACCCTAAAGTTCCTAAGAAATATGAACACATTTCAGTCAGAATGAGTGGTGGTTGAACTTGAGCCGCCAAAGCTCTCCATTTTTTAGCGTATTGCTTGAATGACTCATCCTTCTTTTTCTGCATAGCGCTCAATTGTTCTCTAGTTAGTGCTATTTCCATGTTAAACTTGTATTGATTCATAAATTGATCAACTAACTCCCTCCAATTGGCAATCTTCGAATGGTCTAATTGGATGTACCATTCCAAAGCAGGTCCAGTTAAACTTTCATGGAAAAAGCTGATGAGGAACTTTTCGTCTTTGGACCAGATTGACATTTTGGTGCAGTAACTCTTTAAATGAAAGAGTGGATTGCCAGTTCCATCATACTTTGAGAAGTCAGGGATTTTGAAGTCCTTCGGAACCACTGCATCGATAGGAGGGCAAAGCTGCTCGATCTCCATATAGCCATAAGTGCTAGGTTTCTGGATAGCCTTGATTTGCTCCTGAATTTTCTCCATCCACTATTCTCTTAGCTTATCCTTTTCTGAATCTGCATGATTATTCCCAGCAGAAGAAAATTGTCTTTGGACAACAACGCAAGGCTGCTCCCAAGTATGGGTAGCATGCCCGTGTCCTTCAGCATGTACATTTTCTATGGCATGATAACCCTTGTAACGCCCCGATTTTTCTGTTAGAGTGAAAATGACTAAAATGCCCCTGAGGTCATTTTCAGCCCGGAATTCGAGGAAAGCCGGTTCGGCAGCACTCGAAGGGCAAACTCAATGTTGGAAGGGGATTAGATAATTTGTGTACCTTCCCGGGATCGAAAATCTCATTTTTCGAGTTTTCGAGTCAAAATGACCAAAACGCCCTTGCGGTGTTTTACCCGTTTGCAAGTGCCGGATGAACCCGAAACTTCTCCAGATGGTTTTAAAAGGTGTTTTTATGTATTCTATGACCTCAGTTTTAATTTTAGAAGTCCCGAGAAAAATTAGTGCAAAATTACGATTTTGCCCCTAGTTTCGTATTTTTACGCTTAATCGCGTGATTAAGCAAAACTAAGCGATATTAGGCTCTAATCGAAGGTTAATTAATTTTCTTAATCAATCTTGAGTCAAAATAATTTATTAAATTTTATTAGACACCTAGTCATAGAATCTTGAATAGTGTTTTCTCTTTATGAATCATTAAATCATGGAATTGTGTTACACATTGTTTATTCATAAATGAGTTTAAAATTCTCTAATGATGTATGAGCACTCCTAAACTTGTCATAAACTCCCTAAATCACATTCTTAGTTACCTAAACTTAAGCTTAATCATTCCTAACCTTGTACCTAAGCTAATACACATCTAAACCTACCATTAACACACAATTAAATGGTCAAAACTCACCTCCTCCTCTTTGTACGGACACTGGCCGTGAGCTTCCTTCCCCATTATGCATCACATGTTCAATTTTTCAACACTCCAAGGCCATACCTCAAGTCACATACACTATACCTTGTCATAACTTTCAATCAAGCTTGAATTTCCACATGAATAAATAATTAAAACAACCCATTTTCCCCATTTATTTGTGGCTGGAAAAGTTCCAGCCATGTCAAGTTTCTAGAAGCCTAATTTCAAAAAAATTTGATAGGAAATTAACTCACATCAAGCCATACTTTGTAGCATAGCTTCCATACTTCAAACCATGCTTCTATGACACAATCAAAGAGATATTTTCCTCTCCCTTTGTCCTTCAATGCTACGCCAAGACCCTCCCTTTGATGAGCTCCATGGTTTTGTTTTTCTATAAATAGGATGCTTGTGATAGCCTTGTTGCACCTTGAAGCATTTGCTAAGTTTAGAGTTTTAGAGTTGTCCTACTAGTTCTTTCTTTTTCTCTCAAAGTTTCAAGAGTGTTCTTCCTTTCTTTTCATCTTTATCTTCTTCATCCCTTCATCTTATCATCATCTCTTAACCATCAAACACCACCCCAAAGCCTTGAACCATCATCAAACCTCTCAAACACCACACCTCAAACACAACTTCACTTGAAACACATTTCCTTCTTTTTCTTTCATCAAGGCCGAATCATCATCACCATCCTAGGAGGTGTTGCTCATCTCATTTCCATCTTCAAGTCCAAGCTTTTACCTTCATCACAAGGTAGGGATTTGTTTTCAAACTTTGTTTTGCTCAAGAAAGTGTTTTTCTCTAGTTTCCTCTTGGATTCTTTTTGAACTTTCCTTTGTTTTTCCTGTCCATTTCATTTCGGCCTCTAGGCCCTATTATGAGCATGATAGCTTGATGATGAAAGTTTCTAGATGATGACATTGTGTTCATCTCAAAGAAACCTCTAGAGCTTGAGTTTTCCTTTCCTTATGACTTCATCTATATGATATCTAGCTCACATGGTTTTCAACTTAAGAAAATTAATCTAAGGATTTCTAAAAGCCCAAGCCTACCCTTGTCAACCTTAAAGTTGGCCGGCACGTTTTAGAGATTTTTCTCTAGATAGGGGTTTTGGGTATTTAATAAAGAACTTGACGTAGTTTCACTATCTTCCTCTTTTATATGACTTTCGGTTTTTGTGTTATGATCTTGGAGATATTGTATTGGGTTGTTATCTTGTTAAAGTCTTGAATGAGCTCTAGTTAACCATAAAATGAACCTTGCATCATGTCTACTTTATGCTTTGCATATCATGTTTACTTCCTTGCTATCACTAAGTTTCAAGATAATAAGTGAACCTTGCATTGCCATGTTTATATTTCAAGCTATGCATTATCATGTTTATATTTCAAGTTCTCACTTAATACCAAGATAATAATGAGTTGCATTCATATTTACTTTGAGCTATCACTTTACTTTCTAATGGAACCTAAAATAAGTGCATAAGAATGTTTATTTTTATGTCATCACCTAAATGAACCTAGAGCTCAAAGACTTGCCCATTGCTGTCTCAACAAAGGTCTAACAATATGTATTTTCCTTAGTTCATATTTCGGCCCCAAGAGGTCTTGAAGTTTCTAAGTATTTGAGACTATGTTTTATAATTTTTCCAAGCTTACATGAGTTTAAGGAATGCATAGAATTAAGTTTTAAGAATTAAGGACCTCTTGAGATAAAGATAAATTGGTCACTGCCCTCTTAAATACTCTTATGATTTTAGATGTTAAAATTGTTTATAAATGAGCTTTGAAAGTTTAAAAAGAGTTCCAAGAGAAACTAGTATTTTATAAGCTTTAGAAATTATGTTTTATGCCTTTATGGAGAAGTATATTTTCGGTTCTTCTTTGCTCTTTACTGCCACTGTATGTGCTGTTTTGATGATGATAATGTGCCTATGTTTGAGTAAAAATAATGTTAAGACTCATATGTGAAAGATAGGATAGGTTAGGCACTAGAAAAGAATTAATTTGAGAGTTCTAGATCCTTTAATTATGTAATTTTCTGGATTCTGTCCAGCAAGGATTAGATTTAATAATCATGGTTTTAAATTAGTTTAAATGTGTAGGAATGACTCATAATTGGTTTAGGACTTAATCTTGAAGCCTTAGGAGCAAACTAAACTTAGAAAGGGTCATTGTTGTGACTTCTAGGTACCCGTAAAGTTAGGATTTCAAATTCTGCATCCTTGAGGTTTAGAGATGTTCTTGACCATAGTGTGAGGTGAGAAATACTTAGTTATAACCTCATAGGTTCCCAAGAGACTAGGTTTTGATGATCAATAACTTAGAATGTGAGTTAAAGACTTTAAGGGTCTAAACCGTAATTTCTAGAACCCCGTAATCACACAAATACAAAGCTGTCCAAATCTGCATAGTGCTGTTTGGATAGGTCATCGAGCATAAAAATTTGTAAAACTTATTAGTTGTGAACCTATAGGTGTGTGAGAGATTAAGAATAATACTAGAACAATTAGTTTACAAGTTTAAGACTCAAAAGAACCAAAGCATAACATACTATAGGGTTATAACATAATAAGCTTGGGAGTTTGTATGTATGATGGTCAAAGGTGTGATTATGTGACGATGTATATGCTATAGTTTTATGTATATACTATGAAGAAAGTTTCATGTGATGATGTATATGCTATGAAAAAGATGTATGTAACGAATAATGATGTATCTATGAATTAACACTTTATGAGAATTTAAATGTGACACAACACTGAGACGCCTTCTTGGGTGACATCGGTTTAGCCGAGCACCCCCAAGAAAACAAATCCGTGAGGGTATTGACATAGAGCTTGCCAAAGCGGACAAAACTACGATGCATTAGTTGCTAGTAGAGCGTTTCAAAGAGGAAATGACCCTAAGAGAGGTGATCCTTAATTGCCCCCTAGCCCGCACTATTAAGTCGGGATTATGTATATGTTACGCTTATCATAGGATAAGTAAGAACTAGTGACGACTAGTTAAGGTATGAGCTCATAACCTAGAGATGTTTTAGGGCGGCCCATGAGATGAAAGTTAAAGTTAACAATGTCACATATACTATACTTATACCAATGTCATAATGTTTCTTAGTTATTCTATTGTCTGGTTTACCTTTATGACGCATTCATATCATTAGTACATTTCATGCTTAGTTATAAGACGCATTGTAAAACATGACGGACCTTGGATAAATAACACTTTAGAAAACTAACTTAAAAGGAATTTATATGCATGCACACCTTTTTAGAAATAAACCCAAGGTTCCTGAGGATGTGACGATGTCACCTAGGTAGGGATAACTCTACTGAGAATTCTTTTAGAAAGATTCTCATTCCCTCTCTCTTTTCTCCTGTCATATCTTCAGATGGTGACATTCGTACTCTTCATCGACACCTCGGTATGGGAGTTGCACCATGACCCGGCACTCGAGTCATACCATTTTGAGGGTCGCTGCACTATCAGAGTATTTATGTTCATGGGACGACCCTTCACACCCGCCCGAGCTACCGCTTCACCCCGACTGCTCCTTACCGTCATAACGGGATTTTTGAGCGAGCTAGACCACGTGATGAGCATATTCTCCGCATGGAGCCCGAGACGTCAGCCGTACGCGACTACCCGGAGTACGTGCCTCGCACCCAGTACTCGGAGACGGACCCATCCGAGGACCCGCCATCATATATGTACAGTTGGAGCTCCAGTCCCGCTCCCCCACCGATGAGAGCAGGGAGTGAGGAGACGGTGGTCCAGCCGAGGTTGGCACGTAGGCCATCTATGCGCCCTCGCCGCGGTGGACACGCCCCGATGATGCGCTCGACCACTCCCGCTGAGATTCGTCAGTGGATCGACTCAAACCCACAGTACTCGGACCAGCAGGAGTAGACATAGGAGGGGTAGTAGTTAGTGCACACAGCCACATAGTTAAGGACAAACCTTCTTTTGTATATGAGGTTGTCTACTCTAGGTGCACATGGGTATGGGTGTAGTTTCTCTTGTATTTGCTTTTTTTGATTTCCTTGTATTGTATTTCAGTTGTATTCTGCTTCCCGATGTATTGAATAGTCCTGCCCTTTTGGGTAGGCACAGTATATATATATATATATATATATATATATATATATATATATATATATATATGTTTCTATGTTTCAGTTGATGTCTCCGTGATATGATGTGTTTCTTTATGCTTTGCTTATATGTTTCGCTATGCTTCCCCATAAAGATTCGTGCGTGGCTCTCACTTTGATTTTAATTCCAAAAAGAAAAATTTTACCCATATTTCCGCTAAGTATTTTCTAAGTAAAAGATGAGACCAAGAGGTAATATTCTAAAGATTAACCTAAGTACATACTAGTAGTCTTGGGTTAAGATTTAGGGTGATACAACCCTCTCCGACGGGAATAGTAATCGGCATTATTGGTGCTGATTATTCATGGAAAATGCCTGATGTTCCTCCTATGTCTTTCATCCATTGTGTGATATTAAGATCTGCATCCGATACCACAGGTATGGTTATCATTGTAGTACTTGATGGTACAGTTATTGGCATACACAATGATGTGCTTTGATTTGGATTAACTCTTAATAAGTCAAGTGCTTCCTTCATGGCACGTATCATTTCTTCCATCCTTGCATTCAACCTCCTGAGTATCCGTCATTGCATTCAATTGCCCTTTCACTTCATCAACCTCTATGCTCAAGTTCCTTCCAAATTCAGAAATGATTACAGGTGGGATGGTCCTCCCTAAATCACCATTACCACCTGCCATCTTGGTCCGAGCTCTAGTATTATACACACGAGTTTGGTCGATTTCAGTTTTCCTTGGGCGCCCAATGATTACGAGTTACACACACATACACACACTGGTACACACACACACAATAAGATTAGCAACAATCAAAACAGTTAATTCTTTTCTTTACAAAACAACATGATAAAAAAGAACAATGATCATCAAAAGTCCTTTGCACAAATGTAAGTACCCCGTATCCATTCTTATGAGTATATCACCCTATAAGTCAAGGTACGGTTAATAGCAAACTCAAGGGAGAATTTACTCCTCTGTGGGTACTATCTAATGAACACTAGCGAATGCAACTCTTTTCCTCACGATCTCAAGGCAACAATGTGATTGAGCACTTTCTCAAGGAATATTTGATCCTCTAAAGAAAGTATCAAGTGTACGATCATACTTGACAAATTGAAACTGAAAACACGAACCCTGAAGCCTTCATTTGTCATCAAACTCAGTTTCAAGTACAAATTGTTTCAAAATGCATTACATCAAAAGTCTTATTCTCATTCCTGAATGATAACTACATCAAAAGCTTCATTTTTTTTTTCTCCTGAGACCCTTGGCAATACTTTCACATGAATCCATGAAATCTGTCACTTCTTGAGGTAAACTGAATGGCGACATTCTTCCAATTTGTTCGTTTGCCTGTTCGAAGCGGTGAACGAAATTTGGAATGTAATGACTCAATTCTCCAGTCAATTTTGCATACTGTTCTTCCCATTTCAATGCTTTTCTCTCCATGTTCTTCCAAATTCTGTTGCGTCCACAAATAAATCATGATATCAATTTGCTGATTTCCATCCTTGAGTAGCATCATGCTCTATTTGTGTTAGCATGGTTGATAGGTGTTCCACTTGTTCCTCTAGTTTCTCTCTTACATCTTTCTATTTCTTGAACTCCATTCTTAAACTCCAGATGTCTTTATCTCGTTGGCTAACTTCTAATTCTACTCTTCTGACTAGACAACTTTTCTTAGTAATCTCTTTTTCCAACTGATTCTTTTCTTTTACAAGCATGTGGAATCCTTCTTCTAGTTCTTGGATTTTTGCTAAATGAGCGGTTGAAATTTTCTCTTTGCCTTTTCTGGACTTTACAATTTTTTTCGCTTCAGTACACTCATCTTTTAAGGCATTGATTTCCTTGGTCATTTTATCACATTGATTTTGAATAATAGCAGCTTTTAGGTCAGTTGCCTCCTTTTCTTCTTCCAAGAATTGCATTTGTGCCTTCATTGTTTCTATCTGGGAAATCAGCTGAGATGACTCTTGAGCTTGCATAGAAACTGAGTTGCTTGGAATATCCTTCGGGACACTTTCTTTCCCAACTCTTGCTTTTCTCCAATCTTTGTATTCTTGAGAAGAAGTTAAGCATTGTTGGCCAAGTTCTTTTTTCCCTAAGACTTTGACATTATCCCATGCTACCCTGATTTTTTTCTCTTGCTCCTTGGTGTTTTTATCTTTCTAATATAAAAAGCTGGAACCTTTAAGCTGTTCTTCTTGTGGCTTTGTTTGAGTCCAATGAAGTTGTCTGAGCACCAATGCGAGTATGTAGGAAATGCACCTGCTTGGTCCCATCAAAGGAACATTGTGAAAGTCACCACAACTATAAATAACATTCTCTCCATGGTACCAAGGACAGACCCATTTGAAAGAATTTGATTGGATCTGTGAGAACTCTTTTTTCCATATCTGTGTTTCTTGATGATTTATCCGTATACGATGGAAGTCTCCTAATGGATTAGGGAACAGGCCCATGTGATTATCAGCATATGTATGAGTCATAAACCAAACATACAACATTGGTAGACAACAGCGCAATCTTCCACCACATTTCTGAATGCAAACTCCCAAAGAGAGGAATGTATCTGCTAACATAGCTGGGATAGGATTCATGTTACGAGTTTGGAACTTGAAAAACACATCCATCGCAGCCTGGTCAACAATATCTGGTGTGAATGGAAACAAAACCAATCCATAGACAATCAGTGCCAGTGTTCGATTGAAGAAAACCCAATTTCTTTGTTGGGCTAAAGTCTACAGATGGGCCTCCAGAAAACTCTTTCTGATTCCTTGAATAGATCCTCTTATCTCTATTTCCGTCTGATTTGGATCAACTCCAATGATTCTGGCAATGTTTTCTTTATTAACATAGTGCCCTTGATATAGATACACACTGGATTTTTCTCGAATTGGTAACTTCATCATGACCATGTACTCTTCTATAGTGGGTTTTGCATCAAGATCAGGTAATTCAAAACAACAAAGAGAAGGGTTCCAGAATTGTGAGAGAGCACTCAATGCCGATGCTTCCACTGGAATGAACAATAAATCTAGTATGCGCCCATAAGTATCCTTAAAAGAAGATCGGACTTCACGAGGCATCAACTAAATGATCTCATTTGTGTTACTTCCATTTGCTTTGAACTAATGATGATTTTTGCTTTATTAACAAAAAAAAACCTATGTACAAAAATGAGATAATTGAGTAAACTCAAAAATGGAAAGGACAATGCATGTTCTTATTGAATTTTTTTTTTTACGAGATGCTTTCCTAAAAATTTGACGAAGCAAAATCTATATGAGCAAACAAACTAAAAATATTATTTTTCATGCAAAAAGTAAGCTGCGTTATGAGAAACGAAAATATGATGAAATGAATGTATGTGATAATGAACAAAATGCCTAAACATCTGAGAATGCATGTCATGATTTAAGGGATGAAGAGCTAATTAACCTGAATACAATGTAATAATGTTTGATGTGAGAGTAATTAAAAGTAAAACATGAAGGAGTATAGAGTAAAAGGATGAAAAAAGCATGATCCCATTGTCCTAACAAGGTGAAACTTAGCAGGTAGAGAGTTCTAAAGGCCAAAAACCCTATCTGGTAGGCTGCTAAGTTTAACTATTTGTGTACACATTCATGATGGGTCTAAACTTCTAATGACCATGGTCCCCATATTGCCCCTATCCACAGGATAAGGATCCGACCTTTGAACCAACCATAAGTAGGGATGAACCCTCTCAATATAATTGATTCATAAAGCCAGTAACAACCTGAGTGGTGTCCTAACAACTACCAAATGAGCATAAAGCCCCTTATGGCAATGTCAAGAAACCCCCTATTCCTAGGCTCGCACGGGCTCAGGTATAGAGTCCAAGAATACAGTGTGTGAATTAAGTGATTGTGAAGTGTGTGCAGTAAGCATACAAACCTTCTAATCCTAGTACTACATACACCCATGCAAAACAAAACACCAACAACAATATATACAGAATAATGATGGTCATCTATCTTAGGGTTTTAACAAATAAAACAAATATAAAACAAACATTATAACCAAACACAAGAAGCACTAAACTTCTTGTAAAAGAAAAATAAAGGAAGCACGGTACAAGAATACAAGCAAAATATATGCAACTATGTACAGAACCAAAATAAAGAAAATACCATACAAAATAAAACTAAAAAAAGATTATATTTAATTTGCACAACTGACTCTAATAGGCCTGACTCTCTTATTGAGTTCCCCAGTGGAGTCGCCATCTGTCGCAACCGGGATCGCGATGGGATGGCGAGAAATAATTTATTGAAAATTAGGAGTCACCACCAGATTTATTTTAATTGGAAAACCTTAGAAAAACCAATCTTATCATCTTAAAGATAGTCTTTGAAAATCATATATGAGTTCGGGAGTCGGTTATGTCTAGAGAAGGGTAAGAACTTAATCCTACAACACCCCTAGTACACCCGTATTTAAACGGTACCTTAGTAAGTTGTGCAAATTAATTAATAAACCCTTTTAGAATTTCAATCAAAGAAGACAAAAATTAGAATTAAAAAAAAAACATAAATTAAGAAAGATTACTTTAGCAAAATATTTACAATTTAAACACATAGATTAAGAAGAATTAATTTAGACAAATATATTTACAATTGAAACATATAAATTAAGAAAATTAATTTACACAAATATATTACAATTTAAATAAATAATTTAAGAAGAATTAATTTTGACAAATATATTTACAATTTGAAGAAATATATTAAGAGAAATTAGTTTTTGAAAAATATATTTACAATTTTAACACAAGCTAAAAAAATGATTTACACAAAATATTTACAAATTAACAAATAAATTAAGAAAAATTAATTTTGGCTTGACAGGGATAGCCTGCTCCTACGTATCCTCTGGTGCAATGAGAAACTCAAAGTCACGTAGTTCTGTAATAAAATAATTTTGTGTTGGGTAATTTTAATTATGAAAAATATATTTCACAGTGAAACACTTAAAAATCCATTATCACATGGAATCTAAGTTAGCACGTGGCCACTCAATGAATTCTTATGATTCAAATAATGATAAAGATAACACTTGCTATTCAATTATCATTTTTTATCATTGCAAGGATTGAAGAGTTTTCAAAAAAGATTATGAACAAAATTTTATAAAATTCGCTACTGTACAAGATTCAAGTTAACATTAGCTACTCAATAAATCTTTATATTCCAACAACAGTGAAGATAACATTTGCTATTCAATCACTATCATTGTTCATTGCATGCGAAATTATTTTAAAACTATATTTTTTTATTCTATTTTTACAAAAAAAAAATTTATTTACAAAGAAAAAAAAAACATTATATATCTATATGTAGGTTCTAATCTAAATTTTTTTATCATAAAAAACAGGTTCTAAACCCCTAACAAAATTAAAATTAAAGAAAACAAAATAATAATATGCAAAACTCTCTTTTTTATCATATAAATTGAACCAACCCATATTTATCAAAATATACACTCAAATCAAATGAACCTTTTTCTATGGAACCCAACTATAAGCAAATGAGTACAAAATTCTGGTTCAAAAACATTTCAAGCTTCCAAGCCCAAAGTTAGCATAAGGATATTGGTTCTACTAAAGCAATCAGAAGGCCACCCAAAATAATATATCCAAAATGAATACAAATATGGATATTACTTCTTTGACCCAAAATGAAAACCATGAAAGCAAGAATTGGTCCAGTAACATTTATTTTTAACGCAACACCTGTTGGCAAAAAAAAAAAAAAAACAAAATAACACTCAAACAAATAAAAGATAAAGAAACTAAACTAAAGAAGCGACAACAGGGATGGAGGTTCCGTAAAGTTCCAGAACAAATATGCAAGAGAAAAAATGAGTGATATAGAAGGCAAAGAAGAGAGAAAACAAAGGGAGGAAGGAACAGCTTGCGATGAGGGGAAGGGAACTGACCCACAGCGGCCCGTGCACAGCGGCAGCTGGAGGAGGTCGGCACGGCAGATCTGTTGCCGATGGAGGTCCGCACAGTGCTGTTTGAGGCGCACCATGGTAGAGGGAGCGCAGCTGCGTTGCAGGGAAGGAGTCGACTGTCAACAGCGGCACTGCCCCTTTTATTTCAATTGCTATCCTTTATTCTTGTTTTAGATCTTGCTGAGGAATTAACTAAATCTATGATGATGGTACTGATTTGAATATGATAGGAAGGCTATGGTGTGTATGCATGTATGTGATTTGTGAAAAATAAAAGAATATAAAATCAAGTAACAGCAAACAAAATAACAACCATACCACAAAGCTCCTTTCTTCAGTTTTGTCTCTCTCTGTTCTCCAAAAAAAAATTTTAACGTAGGAAAAGGATGAGAATATTAATCAGTGAATGAAAATGAAGATGGTGATGAAACTTCAAGATTGTGATGATGGATTCTCTTCCTCTTCTCTCTCAGTCTGCTTGTGATTTCTTCATTTTTTGCTCGAATCTCAGAATTCTCTCAAAAACTCCTCTTAGAGTCTCTAAAAAATAGATCACTCTTTTTTGTATTTTTTTTTTTAGAACCAGATTGAGATCCGAGAGCTCTCTCCTGTTTCTCAGTTTACTTGTGATTTTTCAATTCTTTTTTGCAAATATGAAAATCACAAAAGCACTCCTCTCTTTTGGTAAAATAGAAGTTCCGAATCCCTCCTTGGTCTGTAAATTTCATTCCCATTTATACATCTTTTATGAATCAATTTGTTAACCTTACAGCAGCCATTTTTTATCTAAATGATATGATTTTGCTGATTTCACGGGAGTTGATCTTAGATGCATGTGATTTTCCATTGCTATTTCTGACTTCCTCTGAATTTGCTGCAAGTTGCATGTGAGCTGTGTACTGTATTTGACTCTATATTCCGATTCATGCTGCTTTTCTTGTTTGGTGCCGCTACTTCTGAATTTCTTCCTTTCATTCAGCAAACTCGTTTGGAAATAACCAAAAAAAAAAAAGCAAAGCCACGGGCACGCTTCACATTTGTTTATTATTTCTATATCGGAAGAAGACACCAAATGACACAGTGAAAAAAAAAATAATTTTCAAAGAAGAGGGAGACGCACCTCTCTCCGTCTTGTCCTTTTCTTTTTCTGTTGTTTATTTTTTTGGTTTTTTTTTATGAATTACTGACTATCAGAATGACAGACCAGAATGAAATGAAATGGGCTAAGAAAGGTGTTGAATTTTTTCTTTTGTTTGTTAAAAAAAAAATTAATGGGCTTAAAATGAAATGGACTAAAATTTTCAAAAACATTAAATGGAGTTAAATCTTTATATGAGCCGGACAAAATCGGGTGTTCACAATCGTTAAATAAAAATTGTCAATGTCTAGTTCCCAAATTGGGTACTCATCATAATTGGCCTTATTTGGGTCGCCATGTAGTTTGACAAATCAGAGACTTTGTCAACCTTACAATTTTGTCAATCTTTAGTCATGTCAGACCTTTGACTAATCTTTGAGTCTGTCAAAGTTTAACATTAGTTGGACTTGGTGGGAATATGATCTAGAGAGACCAACATTACCCCAGCCCCAGCACCTCGACAATGTCTTGGACTGTCGAAGTAAAACTTCCAAGGAGTTATGGCCACATAATTCACAACTGATTTGTCTAACTCATCACAAGGATGGTCAACGAGAAAATTGGCCAATATTTGTCCTTTGATAGCTTTAGCTAGTACATATTTAATTGTAAATTCAGTTAAAGCAAGCATCCATTTACCAATTCGACCATGTAAAATGGGATAAGACAACATATATTTTATTACGTCAACTTTGGAAATTACATGGACCTCTTTTGAAATCAAGTAGCACTTGAGTTTGGTACAAGCAAATTCTAATGACAAACATAATTTTTCTAGAGGACAATATCTAGACTCAACATCTATCAAAACGCTACTAAGGTAGTATATAACTTGCTCATTGCCATTATCATCTTCTTGTGCTAGCATACTTCCAATAGTTGCTTAAGAAGCGGCAATGTAAAGTTTGACAGGCTTGCCACTTTTAGGCGATGTCATCACAGGGGTATTTGTCAAGCATTGTTTGATGATGTCGAACGCCTTCTGATGGTCATTTGTTTAGACAAAGTCCTCTTATTTTTTGAGCTTGACAAAGGTGCAAATATTGTAACGCCCCGATTTTTCTGTTAAAGAGTGAGAATGACCAAAATGCCCCTAAGGTCATTTTCGGCCCGGAATTCGAGGAAAGCCGGTCTGGCAGTACTCGAAGGGCAAACTCAATATTGAAAGGGGATTGGATGACTTGAGTACCCTCCCGGGATCGAAAATCTCGTTTTTTGAGTTCTTGGGTCAAAATGACCAAAACGCCCCTGCGGTGTTTTACCCATTTGCAAGTTCCGGATGAACCCGAAGCTTCTCCAGATGATTTTAAAAGGCATTTTTATGTAGACTATGACTTTAGTTTTGGTCCCGGAGGTCCCAGGTGAAATTAGTGTGAAATAACGGTTTTGCCCCTAGTTTCGTGTTTTTACGCTTAATCGCATGATTAAGCAAACCTAAGCAATATTAGGCTCTAATCGAAGGTTAATTAATTTCCTTAATTAATCTTGAGTCAAAATAATTTATTAAAGTTGATTAGAACCTAAAAGTTCTTAATTACAACTTAAAATCATATTTTAATTTCAAGACTCCTAGTCGTGGAATCTTGAATAGTATTTTCTCTTTCCAATTCCTTAAATCATGGAATTGTGTTACACGTTGTTTATTCATAAATGAGTTTTTAATTCTCTAATGATGTATGAGCACTCCTAATCTTGTCATAAAATCCTTAAAACACATTCTTAGTTACCTAAACTTAAGCTTAATTATTCCTAACCTTGTACCTAAGCTAATACACATTTAAACCTGCCATTAACACCCAATTAAATGATCAAAACTCATCTCCTCTCTGCTGCCTAAGGCCTGGTCGAAGCTGTCCTCCTCCCATATGCATCACATGTTCAATTTTTCAACACTCCAAGGCCATACCTCAAGTCACATACACTATACCTTGTCATAATTTTCAATCAAGCTTGAATTTCCACATAAATAAATAATTAAAACAACCCATTTTTCCCATTTATTTGTGGCTGGAAAATTTCCAGCCATGTCAAGTTTCTAGAAGCCTAATTTCATCAAAAATTGATAGGAAATTAACTCACATCAAGCCATACTTTGTAGCATAGCTTCCATGCTTCAAACCATGCTTGAATGACCTTGTGTAAGAGATATTTTTCTCTCCCTTTTCCCCCTCAAAAGCCACGGCCACATCTCCCCTTAGTGAGCCCCATGGTTTTGTTTTTCTATAAATAGGATGCTTGTGATAGCTTAGTTGCACTTTGAAGCACTTGCTAAGTTTAGAATTCTAGAGTTGTCTTGCTAGTTCTTTTCTTTTTCTCTCAAGTTTCAAGAGAGTTTTTCCTTTCTTTCCATCTTCATCTTCTTCATCTCTTCATCATCTCTCAACCTTGAAACACCACCCCATAGCCTTGAACCACCATCAAACCTCTCAAACATCACACCTCAAACATAACCTCACTTGAAACACAACTCCAACCTTCTTGTTTCCTCTTGGCCGAAACCATCAAGCCCCAAGGAGGAGCTCATCATCTTGTTTTTCTTTTCAAAAGTTCAAGCTTTGTGTCTTCACTTTAGGTAGGGATTTGTTTTTCAAACTTGTTTTGCTCAAGAATGTGTTCTTCTCTAGTTTCCTCTTGGATTCTTTTTAAACTTTCCTTGGTTCTTCTTTTCTTTTTCATTTCGGCCTCTTGGCCTTGAATATGAGTATGATAGCTTGATGATGAGGGTTTCTAGATGATGACCTTGTGTTCATCTCAAAGAAACCTCTAAAGCTTGAGTTTTCCTTTTCTTATAACTTCATCGATATGATATCTAGCTCACATGGTTTTTCAACTTAAGAAAATTAATCTAAGGATTTCTAAAAGCCTAAGCCTACCTTTGTCAACCTTAAAGTTGGCCGGCACGTTCTAGAGATCTTTCTCTAGATAGGGGTTTTGGGTATTTAATAAAGAACTTGACTTAGTTTCACTTTCTTTTTCTTTTATAAGGTTTTCGGTTTTGGTATTTTGATCCTTGAGATTTTGTTTGGTTTTGTTTTGGAAGTTGTTTACTTGAGCTTGATGATGTTGTTCAAGAACCTCATAGTTCCTTTGAAAACTTGGTTCAAGAACTCTAAAGCTCTCTTTGTAATGAGATATGTGTTGGGTTGTTATCTTGTTAAAGTCTTGAATGAGCTCTAGCTAACCATAAAATGAACCTTGCATCATGTTTACTTTTATGCCTTGCACATCATGTTTATTTTCCTTGCTATCACTAAGTACCAAGATAATAAAAGAACTTGCATTATCATGTTTATATTTCAAGCTATGCATTATCATGTTTACATTTCAAGTTCCCACCTAAATATCAAAGATAATAATATGATGCATCTCATATTTATTTTATGCTCTCACTTTACTTTCTAATAAAAGCTAAAACAAGTGCATAACCATGTTTATCTTTATGCCATCACTTTAATGAACCTAGAGCTCAAAGACTTGCCCATGGTTGTCTCAAACAAAGGTTTAAAAATATTTATTTCCTTTGGTTCATAATTCGGCCCTAAGAGGTTGTTAAGTTTTCCAAGTGTTAAAAATATGTTTCGTAAATTTTCTAACCTTATATGAGTATAAGGAATATGTAGAACTAAGTTTTATGAATTTAGAACCTCTTGAGATGAAAATAATTTAGCTACTGCCCTCTCAAGTATTTTTATGATTTTAAGGGATAAAAGTGTTTAGAAATGAGTTTTGAAAGTTCTAAAATGGTTCCAAGAGAAATTAGTATTCTATGTGCTATAAAAATTGTGTTCTATACCTTTTATAGAGATGCACATTTCGGTTCTGCCTTGCTATTTACTTGCCACTGTATGTGCTGTTTTATTTATGATAATATGCTTATTTTGAGTAAAAATAATGTTAAGACTCATATGTGAAAGATAAGATAAGTTAGAGACTAGAAAAGAATTAATTTGAGAGTTCTAGATCCTTTAATGTTTGAAATTTCTGGATTCTGTCCAGAAAGGTTTAGTAATGCCAATCATGGATTTAAATTAGTTTAAATGTGTAGGAATGCCTCATAAATGGTTTAGGACTTGATCTTGAAGCCTTAGGAACAAACCGGACTTAGAAAGGGTCACTGTTGTGACTCCTAGGTACCCGTAAAGTTAGGATTATAAATTCTGCATCCTTGAGGTTTAGAGATGTTCTTGATCATTGTGTGAGGTGAGAAACACTTAGTTATAACCTCATAGGTACCCAAGAGATTACGTTTGATGACTAATAACTTAGAACGTGAGTTAAGGACCTTAATGGTCAATGCATAAGACATTAAAAAGTCTTGAGCTTTATGATGCTTAATTTATGTAAATATGATATATGATGCATGAGCTTTGTCTACGATAAGTTTGATATGTGCTATGAAGAAGTTTTATATGATGATATGCCATACCTCATAAGATATGTTTGTATGACCTATATGTTTTCATGGCATAAGCAAATTTGGGGAAATTCGGTGTACAGCCGTCATGCTGCCGAATTTCCATCAAATTTGAGGAACATAGAAAAAGATCTTTTTGAAAATCATGAGAACTTAAATGTGACACAACACTGAGACGCCTTCTTGGGTGACACCGGTTTAGTCGAGCACCCCCAAGAAAACAAATCCGTGAAGGTATTGACATAGAGCTTGCCAAAGCGGACAATGCTACTATGCACTAGTTGCTAGTAGAGCGTTTCAAAGAGGAAATGACCCTAAGAGATGATCCTTAATTTGCCCCCTAGCCTGTACTTTAAGTCGGGATTATGTATGTTACGCTTATCATAGGATAAGTAAGAACTAGTGACGACTAGTTAAGGTATGAACTCATAACCTAGAAATGTTTTAGGGTGGCCCCATGAGATGAAAGTTAAAGTTTAAAATGTCACATATGCTATGAAAAACCAAGAAAAGTTATTATGAGATTTACATCTGTCACCTTATGCCACTGTTAAAATGATCCTTAGTTATTCTATTGATTGGCTTACCTTATGATGCATTCATGTCATTAGTGTATTCCCTGCTTAGTCATAAGACGCATTGTAAAATATGACAGACCTTGGATAATTAATACTTTAGAAAACTAACTTAAAAGAAGTTTACCTGCATGAGCACCATTTTAGAAATAAAACCCAAGTTTCCTGAGGATGTGATAATGTCACTTAGTTAAGGATTACCCTATTGAGAATTCTTTTAGAAGATTCTCATTCCCTTTCTCTTTTCTTCCGTTACATCTTCAGATGGCGACTTTCGTACTCTTTATCGACACCCTGACATGGGAGCTGCACCATGACCCAGCACTCGGGTCGTACCATTTTGAGGGTCGCTGCACTGTCAGAGTATTTATGTTTATAGGACGACCCTTGGCACTTGATCTTGAGCTACCGCTTCACCCCGACTGCCCCCTACCATCATAACACGATTTTCGAGCGAGCTAGACCACACGACCAGTAGGTCCTCCGCATGCAGCCTGAGGCGTCAGCCGTACGTGACTATCCGAAGTACGTGCCCCGGACTCAGTATTCGGAGATGGATCCATCAGAGGACCCGCCCTCGCACATGTACAGTTGGAGCTCCAGCCCCACTCCCCCACCGATGAGAGCTGAGAGTGAGGAGATGATGGTTCAGCCGAGGTTGGCTCGTAGGCCATCCATGCACCCTCGCTGCGGTGGACACGCTCCGATGATCCGCACGACCACTCCCGCTGAGATCTGCCAGTGGATTGATTCCACCCCTTAGTACTCGGACCAGCAGGAGTAGGTGCATAGGATGGGTAGTAGCTAGTGCACACACGCCACATAGTTGAGGACAAACCTTCTTTTGTATATGAGGTTGTCTACTCTAGGTGCACTGCAGATGCAGGTGTTGCTTTCATGGTTTCCTTGTACTTGCTTTTATGATTTCCTTGTATTTGCTTTTCAGTTGTATTTTGTTCCTCTATGTATCGAATAGTCCTGCCTTTTGGTAGGCACATTATCTATATATATGATCAGTTGATGTATCCATGTTATTTATGTGTTTTATTATGATTTGCTCATATGACTTGTATGAATTCCCGTTCAAAGAATCATGTGTGGCTCTCACTTTGGTTTAATTCAAAAAAGAAAAATTTTACCCATATTTCCGCTAAGTATTTTCAAAGTAAAAGATGAAACCAAGAAGTAATATTCTAAGGATTAACCTAAATACATACTAGTAGTATTAGGTTAAGATTTAGGGTGTTACAAATACCCTTGTTTTTCCAGACAAATTAGCAATAAAGCGTCGCATAAAATTCACCTTCCCCAGAAAAGATTGTAACTGCTTCTTGCTCCATGGAGGCGAAGCTTCCATTATTGCCTTAGCTTTATTTTAGTATATGGAAATTCCTCTCTTTTGGACCAGAAAACCTAGGAAGTCCCCTGCAGTCACACCAAAAGCACATTTCAAGGGGTTCATTGTCAAACCATTCTTTCTTATTCTGTCAAAGGCTTTCCCTAAATGTTTTTTTTGTCTGTCACAAGAATATGATACTCATCTTGTGGGGTTACATTATTTAGATCTCTAAAATCTATACATACCCTTAATTTGCCATTGTTTTTCATAATAGGGACAATATTAGAAACCCAATCGACATACCTGGCTGTTCAAATGAATTTTGCTTTGAGCAACCTCTCGATTTCTTCTTTGATTTTGGCCATTACCTCTGGTGCAAATCGTCGAGGTGCTTGTTTAACAGGTCGAGTATTATGTTTCAGCAACAATCTATGCTCGACTAATTGACAACTGAGTCCAAGCATTTCATCATACTCCCATGCAAAGCAGTCCATGAATTCCTTGAGCAGTTTGACCAACTCTTCTTTGAAATCCTTTGGTAGCAATTAGCTTATGTATGTTGGTCTCGTTTCGCCATCGTTGCCTAAGTTGATTTCTTCAAGAGGGTCCTGCACTTCACAACTTTTATTTCTACTCCTAGGATTGTCAGATAAAACAGAAGCATTCTCAAAACCTAAAGGGTCAAAGTGATAAATACAGTCTAATAATACACTATCAGAAGTGCATGCAAATTTGTCAACCATATAGACCGACAAATGAGCCATCTAGATCTACAAATCCATAAATTAATCTAAGTCTGGGACCATTTTGACTTGGCCTTAGGTATTAACTTTAAGCCTTCATTTCGAAGGATGCATTTTTCAATTTTTTTTAGGTCAAACTCTGCTTCGACCTCTAAAGGCTTGATCTTTTTGTTGTAAATTTTGAAATCCACATCAAGTTGTTTGACATAGCAAAAACTGTTATCAACTCTAACTTCTTTGATCCCACATTTTGGATTCCAAAGTATGAGCTTTTGATGTAGTGTCGATGGAACTGCTCCTACCCATGAATCCAGTCGTGTTTGAGCAAAACATTGTATCTTGCTCTGGATAGGACAACGACAAACATCATCTTTCGACTAATGCTTCCCACTTTAACATTGAGCAATACAACACCTTTAGCAGCAAAAGACTTCCCATTATAATTAGTTACAGCCACACTGATTTCACCAGATCTTTGATATTTTTACTAAATTTGATTAGCATACACTCTCGCATCAAACTGATGGTTGCTCCACCATTGAGCAACACTCTATTAACCAACTTTCCTTCAATCATCGCCTTAATGTGTAAAGGTTTCAGGTGAGCCTTGGTCATTTCATCATGCTTTTCAAAAATTCAATCATTGCAGAAGTCTTCACAAACAAGGACACATTCATTTCCTACAATAACATCCTCACAGTCATCTTCCATTCTGACAAATGCTCTTTGACAGCATACTCTGCAGGCAAAACAGAAACTACTCCAACCAAATTTCTGTTAAAAATGGTATGCAAATCATCGTAAAAAACAGTTTAAAATTATTTGTCAACAAGTCTTTCTTAGTGAGTGGGTGATATTCTAGTAACCATTCTGTCACCTTGATTAGCCTTTGATAGTGGGTGGTACTCTGGGATTATCTTACCATTCTGACCAGTCTCAGAATGTGCAATTGGTACTTCTTATGTCAAATGCTTCTCAATGACTTTGGACACTTGGTTCAGAAGATTTGATGGTTTAGACCTTTGGTCTTATACCACATCTCTTAAGGGAACAAAACCTCTGCCCTTAGGAGACTTAGGTTTGCTCACTTGGGAACTAGCTCGACTTTCATTTTTCTTCTTGTCAACCATTTTCCAAACATAAGGATTTGAATTCATCTGTCATCCTTGATTGTTCCTTTTTCCTTAGCCTTCTTTTCTTTCTTGAAGATGAAGCTTCATTGTCATGGTGGACGTTCTTGACCCATTGATTTTGAACAACCCTGGCTGGAGGAACATGAGTTCGACTTGACATGTTGTTGGGCTTGCCATCCATCATTACGATAGTCTTCATCTTTTGGTTGACTTGTCCTGTTCCAAGTTTCAAAAACATAGGATCAAGAGGACCAAAATGAAATTTCGACTTACCTACCACTTTTGTTTTCAATTCCAGGTTTTCTTTTTCCTTTTCAGCAATCATCTTTCCAATCTCATATGTTGCAGCTGCAGTAAGATCAAACATAGCACCACACCTTGGATAAAGAGAAACGTCTCGACCACTATTCTTTTCCTTAATCAGAAATGTCAGAAGGTCTTCCCTTGCTTTTGGATAGATTATTTGTTCGACAGCCTCAAAAAAATCGAGTTCATAATCACATCGAAACTTCTTTTCGGCTTCAAGGTCCGATATTCCCAATTTGGCAACATTAATATTGAGAAAGGTCAGTTTGACAAAGCTTGAGTTGACTTGAAAAGGCTCAGTATCCACCTTCATGGTTTTTTCTTTCCCTTCAAACATCAAATGTCCTTCATTGGTTGCTTTCTGGATCAAATCCCTAAAACGAACACAAGCGTTAGTAGCATGTCCAGTCAATTGATAAAACTTACAAAATTTTTGTCCCTTTAATTTTGATATTGGGGGAATTTTCTTTCTATCAGGAAGAATTATTTGTTTATCTTTTAGAAGCACGTCAAATATTTGGGCAACCTTAGTGATGCTGAAAAAGTAAGGGGTTGTTTGCTTTGTGAAATTTTTTTCAGTTTTCATTTCCAGTTTTCATTTTCTGAAAACAGTTTTTATGTTCAATTTTCAGTTTTTAGAAAACTTGTTTGTTTTGATTCTATGTTTTCAGTTTCCAAATAATGAAAATTTTGAAAACCTGTTTGGTTTGTCTATTTTCAATAACTTAAGAACTTTTGAAAATAATTTTATATGAACTTCAAATTAAACTTTAATTGAAATAATTTTATTTTTAATAGAGTATCATTTAATTATTACAAAATTTGTAACATTAGTGATGTTGAAATATTTGTAATTTTGGCAGCAACTTAGTCCTAATAATTTATTCTCCAGATATATTTAGTCATAATTCTTTTAATTTTGACTTCAATTCAATCCTTTTTTTTTTTATTATCTTGACATCAATGGTGTTATTTTAAATTTTACTTCATCATCAGATTAACTAAACTGATGCATAAATAAATATCTTCTAGACTAAATTGATGTCATATTGAAAGTATAGCACAAAAAATTCATTTACTCAACAAATATTAGGCTACTAATATAACCAACATAACATAAATAATAACAAGTGTTATATGTTACATACAACTTAATAAAAATATATCCAAATACAAGTGTTATATGCTAAATAGAGTCTTTTCATCTGAAACACTTTGTAATACCACAAAAAGAATTACAATCATCAATCATATAATGCCTCTCATTGCCTTCGGTAACTTTCCCACATTTGATCTGCAATAGTTTCTCGAACTTGTGCCATTTGATTTGCTTGAGCAGCATCAATATTAATGCCTTGTTGGTCCACCCCTAAGCCACATTCATTTCTGGCTGAGTCTTTTGTATAGTAATGGACAAAAAGCATGTCTGTTCTATATTGTAGTCTAATAAAATTATGTATAGCACAACAAGCAGTTGGAATTAGCCCTTGTCTTCTAACAGGATAATTTGGCATCAACTTTAAAATTGGAAACCTTGCCTTCAATACTCCAAAACATCTCTCAATGACATTTCTCAATGAAGAGTGTCTATGATTGAACAATTCTTTTTTTCCTCATGCTCATCCCCCTTCATGAAAATCACGCAAATGATATCTTTCTTTTCGATATGGAGCAAGATAACCAGATATATTAGGAAATCCAGAGTCAACAAGATAAAATTGATCTGTAAATTAACTGAAGCACTAATTAATCATTAGTGATATATATAATGCAAATTGCTATGGGAAGAAAGCATATGTCCATGGGGTTTTGGAAAGTTATTTCCAGGAGATAAAACATCTAAAAACACCCTTGAATCATTTGCTGTTCCTTCCTAGCCAGAATAAATAAATGTAAACATCATGTCAAAATCACATACTGCCAATACATTTTGTGTTATCAAAACTTTTCTTCCACAAAAGGCATTTTGTTTGGATGCAGGAGCCCAAGCTGCTACATGTGTGCCATCAATGGCACCAATGCAATTCTACATCTGAAACATCAGTAATAATTTAGTACAAATTACATATAATTGACTATATGTTAGCGAAACATGTGAAAAATGTACCTGAAAATATGGAAAGAACCTTTGATTGCCCATGATATATGGATGAGTAGTTGTTTGATTTCTTGACCGAATAATCCTACTACCCAACTTGCAAGCTGCTTTTAAAACTATTTTAAACCACTTGCTAACAGTTTGTAGGGAATGCTGAAAGTGCTCAGCAACAACTCGATGTCGTGTAGTATGACACAATATTATTAAGAAAATTGCAACTCCTTCCTGCACACTTAGCTTTTTACCATCCCTTAAATTTCCAGCTTCTTTTAAAGTGTCACAAAAACTCATAAATACATGTTTCTCCATTCTAAAACTCTCACGGCATCTAGCTTCATACCCAGCCAAGAACTCAAGACTATACATCTTCCCAGTCAACATTGAAGTACTACATGGTATTTTACTAATAAAATTGTGCTCATATTCCCTGATAAGTGAAACTATAATCAAATCTCCCAAATCATTATCCAAGTCACTTGAATCTGTACTACTGTCACTACTTGAACTATTTGTGGATTCATATAATGACATATTAACCTGTTCATAATATCAATAAAACCAATTAGTTTCAACAATAGAAAATATTGTAATGCATCTAATACCAAATAGTTCAACAAGTCAATACATGACATAAACCACATTAATCCAATACTCAAAAGTTAAATAAGTCACTACAAACATTAAAAATAAAGCACAAACATCAACTGAAAACACTAATAAGTTAAATAAGTCACTAGCAACATTAAAACTAAAGCATAAAGGCCATAATCAACATATAATACTACTCAAGTGATGCTAGCCAATCCTTCCTTCTAAATGAAGGCATCTTAATAAACATGCATCGCCAATCACTGTCTTTAAACTTCACCAATGCATTGTTGTAGATTTTGCTCGAAATATCCTCCATGGAGTCTAGTAATTCCATGCATCCGTCTATAGAATAGGGATCAAATATCGGGCTTGTAGCTTGGCTAGCTTGTGCTTTGTATCGCTCTACCTTAGCTTTCAGTGCTTCAGTTCTTACTTTGGAGGATTCTGTCCTTGCACTCATTCATTCATTCCATTGGCTCAAAGCTTCTTCAAGTCTTTCTATTCTTGAATTCTTTGCCTCTTTGCATCGACATCCACTTGAAGATCCCATTTGTTTCCTTTTATCACCAATTTCTTCTAGGTCATCATCACCAACATCAATGGGGCCAACATGATGCACACCTTTTGAAAGAAAGTCATCTTCCATTTGTCTCTCCTCATCAGAGGTTGGTGGCTCTTCAGTGGAAGCATGGCTTAATTTGCCAATTGCGATACTAGATTTAAAGATTTCACTTAGCATCTCATAATCAAACTTAATTCCATTCTTCTTAAAGTGTTTGTAGTACTCTCCTTTCTGCAAAATATAAATGAAATTTAATAGTAGATGAACAAATAAGTTACAATATCGTTACATTGCAAATGATTGTATTTTAATTAATAAAGTTGAACATACCGAAATCAAGTCATCCCATGCTTCTTGAGGGGCATTTACTTTATTGGATGTAGAGTCCCAAGTAACTCTGGTGTGGGATAGCAAAGTTGAAAATTCACGGTGTAAAGTGCGTAGGCATTGATACTTTCCTTTTAATCTGTTTACACCATAACTCACGCCAATTATGGTAGTTAACTCATTGTTTATATCTTCCCAAACTGCTCCCTTAAAAGATGAACTTTGTTGTTGATTCTTCTTCACTCTTTCATAAAGCACATCAATGAAAGCCTTTGTGTTTGAGATTGACCAGTCCATACTATCTCCAAGTTCAGATTTTCCTCCCATCTTATGCTACTAACTTTACATCAATCAACCATCATTCATTATGAACAATAACAAAAAAGAATTACAATTGTGTGAAAACTCAATTAGCACCTAAATTAGACCCAATCAGGACAAGATACCATAAATCAAATCCACTAGTTGCAAGATAGCATAAATCCCATTCAGTAAGCATAAATAACTCAATGCCATATTCAAGACAGTATCATATCATTCAATATTTACCCTTGAATAGTTGAAGAAGCATACCTGATTTTTTTTTTTTAAATCTGTAATGTCAGTTGTAATTTAACTTGGTTTATCTGAAAGGCACAAGAAAGAAAATTGAATTATATGAGCATGCACCTAAAGTAAATTTGTACATGATATAGATAATAAACACAATCAGGAAACAATAAACTGTGTCTAAAAGAACCAACTATATGCTTCACCCAGTCACCACAAACAAAAGCTTGAATTCCATTAAGTACATGTTCACTATGCAGATTTTAACATTTTCTTTGTATACCAACCCACTCACAATTATAATTTTTTGTTAGCATTAGCCCACGTCGAACCAAGAAAAGCACACCATTACACTACCCATAAAACAATTAGTGAACCAATCCTAATGTAAGATGAAACAATCAGTGAACCAACAAAAGCACCATAGCACTAACCATAAGACAATCAGTTAAAAGATCAGAACAACCCCAATAATGCCCAGATCTAATCATAATCAGTGACCAACACAGATAATTGCAAGATTTATGCTATACCCATAACTGATCTTATGTTAGTCTAAAAAAAAGTTCATTTCATGTATAAATCCCTAAACCCATTGAACCCAAAATCCAAGGAAGACCGGCGGCCTTGGCTCCTTCGCAGAAGCGGTGACAGCCCCATTCCTAGCAGTACGCGATCGGCTCCCTTCCTGGCGGCAGTTGTTGTGGCTCCCTTCCTCGGGCGGTCTCGGCCTCCCTTTCTCGACCTGTCGCGCGCCCTTCGTACTATCGCTCGCGGCTCTTTTTTGGTGGTGGTCTCGGCCTCCCTTTTGGCAGCAATCGCAGGCTCCCTTCTAGCGGCGGTTGCGGCTCCCTTCTAGCGGCGGCGGTTGCGACGCCCTTCATCACCGCAGTTGGGCATCCCTTCCTCGCCGGTCCCTTCATCAGCCAGTCAGATCTCCGAAGACAAGGCATGCAGCAAAGAGGAGCCATAGGCATGATGATCAAGAAGAAGATCAAAGAGGAAACAGTGGAGGAAGGAAAAGCTTTACCTGAAGCTGAGTGAGAGAGCGTAAGAGAGGAGTCTTGTTCTGTCTTTGGAGGTGCAGGAGACTCAGTGTGAGAGGCGCAAGAGAGAGCCCTTATAGGTTTCAAGTGAATAACAAAGTTAATTATTTTTACACTTATGCCACCGCGTTTTCATTTTTTCCATTTCTCGTTCTCAAATTTTCCAAAGGAAAGAGTGAAAACCGAGATTTTGCGTTTTCAGTTTTTCCACCTTTTTTGTCTTAATTTTCTAGAAAAATTTTCCAAGTCTCCTAAGCAAACGCATTTTCATCCTTATTTTCAGTTTTCAATGAAAATGAAAACTGAAAACACCAAAAACAAACACCACCTAAATTTTCAGCGAAGGTATTTTCTCTTTATTTCTAGCAGCTCTTAAAGACTGACAAACATAAGTTGGCCTTGATTTCAATTCAACCACGTTAACTTTTTCATCACTGCCTTCGACCTCATCATCAGATTGGTCAACCTCAACATAGGCTATTTTTCACAATGAAGTGTTTTCTTTCTCATTATTTCTTTTTCTCTTTTTAGTTTGTCAATATGACACACTTTTTCTATCAATTGGCCAAGGTCTATCAATTGAAGATTGATGAGTTTCTTTCTAATGTCATAATCTAGATCATTGATAGCCATTTTGACAATCTCGGATTCTGGCACAAGAGTGAAACATCTATTTCTAGCATTCCTGAATCTAGCCAGATAGTCATTGATAGTTTATCCTATGAAATGTTGAATAGTGAATAAATCAGTTCGCCTAACTTTAGTTTCACCTCGAAAAAACTGATTATAAAAACTACTTTACAATTGAGCCCATGTCAAGACAGAATTGGGTCTCAAATTCGAAAACCATGTGAAAGTATTTTTCGTCAAAGAACAAGGGAAAAAACACATTTTTAAGTGTTCATTATATGTCATTTCCCCTATTTCTACAGTATATCGACCAATATGCTTGACTGATGATTCCCCATTCTCTCCAGAGAACTTTGTCAAAGACTTAGGAATCTTCCAACCTATAGGCACCTTGACCTGTTGAATGTTGTCTGGAAATGCAGATATAAAAAAAGGTTGGTTGGCAAAGCCAACATTAAAGCCAAATATGTTTAAAACAGTTTGGCAGCACATGTGATGTTTTTATTTTGTTGAGTATTTTGAATTTGGATTATGATGCTGTTGATGATGATGATGATGATGCCTCCCTATGTTTTGTTGTCTAACCTTTTGAATTTCATTGTCAGCATCTTGTCCTTGACGGACTAGATTGATAGTTGGGTCGACATTATCATTTTCATTTGGAGGTTGATCATTGATTTCATCATAGGGATCATTTGGATTGTCATCCAAAGTGATGGCCTAAGCCATACGTCCCATTTATCGAGCAAGTTGCTCGAATCTTGTGTTATTTGTTCAATTAAAGGTGTCAACACTATCGCCATTTGTTGAGTTAACATATTGACAAGATCATGATGACTCTCATCAATTTGCTATCTAAACACAACCATTGAGTCGACCGTGTTCGTAGGAGTCCCTGTCACGCCTGCTCTAGGTATGTTAGGGATAATTGGGCCTATGTTTGGTTATCTTGTAGTGGTTGGATTTGTCGATGACATATTTCCTACTCCAACTGTGAAGGGCCCATTAGTGGAGGTCTGACAAAACCAAACTGTGGCAAATCTGTACCAAATTGTGGCAAGTTTGACATGAATGGCATAGTCTGACTCTGAACTAGAAGATTATGCAAGTACACATTATTAAATACACCACTATTACCAACATTTGACAGATTTCCCAAATTTGGCAGATTTCCTATGTTTGATAATGTGGGGGGTATGTATCATGGGGGTACATATCCTGGAGGAAGACCATATGTAGGCCATGTCATCGCGACAGGAGTATTCACATTTGTTTGTGGCATACTTTTATTTGTCTAACTAACTGGAGTGAAGACAGGCTCCAAAGTATGAGGGGGTTATTTTCTCCCTCATTTCGTCCATCCTCTGATAAAGAATATGCTCTTGACAGGTTTGATATAATGGTGTCACTATGCAAGCGCATACACTTTGTTTTCTCTTTGTTTGACACGATTTTGTTTCTTTTCAACTAGTGTATCCCACCGAGCGTGCCAATTTGTTTATGGCAGGTTTTAACACTTGTCAACAACAAATAATTAACAAACTCATTGTACAGGAGGCCAAACTGCTCTAAACTAGGTGTGAATCGACAAACTTCTAGAGTTTGGATGACAGCCTTTGCTTTTCAATATCTCAGTTTAGGGAGCGAAAAGCTACTTCTCTTGTGTTCTCCACTAAAAGAATAGAGTGTCAAACTATTTTTTTATGAATGAGAATGAAATGTAAAGTGATTTTTTGTTTTTTGTGTGTGTGTGAATGTAATGCTTGACAGATTAAAAAAGAAGAAGAAGCAATGCATAATGCAAATTGATTGACAAACTGGAAATAAAGTACAGAAATTGTAAAGAAATTGAAAGGAAATCTAATCCTAGGAAAGCAAAAGAGAGGGTTGAGAACAATACTTAGTTAACTCTAGACTCTGTCTAGTCATTGGAGACATTTAGAGTGAGTGTGTGAGTGAAAATTTCAACCCTTTACAATATGCACAAATCTGGTATTTATAGACAACTTAAGTCTCTAGGATTTTGACACTTGTCCTTGGCTGTCTCTAGATGCTATCCACGTGGTTTTAACAGTTTTCTAGTTTGTCATTCGCTCTTGATCAGCACTTTGTCATGTCTTTGTTAAGCTTCAGAGACTTTATCAACCTTACAATTTTGTCAATCCTTAGTCATGTCATACCTTTGACTAATCTTCGAGTTTGTCAAAGTAAAACATTAGTTTGACAATTTGACACTTAGTAAAATTTGGTGCCAACAACTATTGATCTTCTTCATCATAGTTTGCCGCATGATTAAGGTCCTCCTCTTCATCAATTTCATCATCCTGGTGCTGCATAATAAAATTAAAATCCCTAACCAAGATAGCTTGTGATATTGGTTGTGGATTTAGTGGTAATGGCTCTTCAATCTGTCTAACAAAGATTGTGAAACTTGGAGAAGCTACTTCATCATGTGAGTTGTGCATGTCATGGTTGGACACTTCAAAGGATGGGGTTGCATTAGATTCAGGAATTGATGGATCTAGAGCTGAACCTCCAAAGCTAAAATGACCACCTTGGAGTTCGACAAGTAACTCTATTGTGCGAGCTTCAGCAAAATACTTAAAATAACTGAACATATGATCAACATGCTCGTCTTTCTAAATTCACCATCTTCTATATCAGATCCCATCTGGCCCAATATCATCAGGAATCATGTAGAATATTTTGGAGACTTGCACGTTGTTTCCGTTATACTTCTCCAATATTCAACTCGGTAACTATAGCAGACTACTTAGTGGACGGAGAACCAACCAAACTTGACTGTCATTACAAAATGTCTCCCCCTCAACTGTGTTTACAACTCACCATTATAATGTATAAGAACATGAACGTAGCTCTCTGCCATTTCTCTATGAATCATACTCAATCTGTAAATATTTTCTAAATGGTAATGGAGATTAGGGGGCTTTCTATTTATGAAAGGGGAGCACAATGAAGTCGACTATAAACAGTTATAGAAGTCGATTATACTCAACTTTTATATACATATCAGAACGTGTTAGATTATTAGAGAAGTCAATTATAATAGATTTCTGCAATCTATTCTAATCGACTTCTATATTGAACTGAAGTCTACTATAATCGACTTCAATGCTGCAATAAAGTCAATTATGATAGTCTTTTGAAGTCTATTATAATCAACGTCTACTTTATGATGAAGACAACTATAATTGATTTCTATGTTATTTCATGACACAGAATTTGAGATTGCAACTCTAAGAAAGTCGATTATAATCGAATTCTGTGTAGTTGTGAATGATATATTGAGTGGAAGTTGATTTAAGTCGACTTCTATTAAACACAAAATAGAACATATAAGTAAACGAATCTAAGCCAGGGCATTGTTGTAATATGATATTTATATTATTTTATTCTTGTAAAAAAAGCCTTAAAGAAAAGACATTTAATTTCTCTAAAAAAGACAAACAAACTTCCATGCATTGTAGGGCTCAAATGCTAGTTTCGCTATAAAAGTTTGTTTCAACTCTAAGGGTGTGGTTGGTTATGGGATAAAAATGGGAGATAATTTTTTATGTATGAATTTCATGGATAATTTTACACATGAAAATCATCCATAAAAAACTTACCCTCAGTTTTACCTCTCAACTAAACATACCATAAGATGTTAAAATATTCCAAGTCAAGGCGCCCACTAACTCCGTAGATTAGTGCACGTCTACTAGGCATGAAACACAATTCGCCCTTGTAAGTAATTAAACCAAGCCTAACCTATTGTCTTCATAGCTCACAAAGCAAGAAATAAGATGTTATAGTCCAAGGGCATTTAATGAAGTTCACACTTATAGACCTTAAACGCCAACATATTTATTACTCTCATCCTTGTATTGGCTTTGTATTGTTGTTTGTATTTTGTCATTTTATGTATGCCTATTAAAGGCTTGTGCTACGTCCATGTAATATCAAGAGTTGAATAAAAATATATTCAATTTTTAAGATAACACCTCCTCTTGATTAGTGTAGCTTTAATTTTATTTTCAAAGAGAAATTATTGAGTGATTGTGGGGATCTGATATCATATTGGTATCAGAGCTGGTTAAATCAAATGCCAAATTTTAGAGAGCTTGTGAAAAACAAGAGTGATCTCATACAATTAATTTTCCAAGAGTTAGTATAGCAAACAATTATAACATTATTTGGTCCGGTTCCAAATTAGATGGGAAACTTGATTACTATTATTATTGGGAGACTTTAATGTACACTCATTTAAAGGTTGTTGAACCAAGCATTCAAGAAGAAGCAAATCAAGCAATTCAAAGGAAAGACCAATTGGCGCTATCACAAATCCATCAAGGAGTGCATTATTCGGTGTTTGGCAAAATTGCAAATGCCAAAACTGCCAAGGAAGCATGAGATACTCTAAAGTTGTCTTACAAAGATGTAGAGAAGACACAAAAATCCAAACTACAATCTTGGTGTTGAGAACATGAAAGGTATGAAATGTCCAGCTCAGAAACTATTGAACAATATTTTTACTATGTCACTGAGCTTTTCAATAAGATGAGAGTATATGGAGATAATATAGAAAACAACAAGGTGGTTGAGAAAATCCTCCACACTATGGCAATCAAATTGGATCATGTGGTGACTATAATAATTGAATCACACGACATTGATAAAATGACAGTTGCATAATTGCAGGGAACTATAGAAATTCATGTTAGTAGGATCTTAAAGAAGACAGAAAAGCTAGCAAATGAAGCCTTGAAGAGTCAGGTGAATTTGAACAGATTTGTTGAATCAAACCATGAAGGAGAAGAAAGAAATTATGGCAAAGGCAGAGGAAACTTTAAAGGCAGAGATAGAAGAAATTTCAAAGAAAGAGGTCATGGCACTAATTACAATCAAGGAAGAGGTAATAATTTCAAACCACACAATTAAGGAAGATGAGAATATAATTTTAGGCCTGCTAATCGAGCAAGAGAAAGAGGTTATTTTTATCAAGAAAGAATAAACTTTAATTGTTTTCAGTGTGAAAAGTTTGGGCATAGAGTTATAGATTGTAAATTTAGACCAATGAACCAAAGCACTAACACTCAAGCAAATATTGTCAAAAATCAATGTCAAGATATTGGTGAGAATTCTAATCCACAAAGTCTATTTTTGGCAAGTAATTCTTTTGAGGTGGAATAAAAATATATGGTATTTATATACTAGTTACAGCAATCATATGTGTGGGAAAAATGAGTTATTTTATTTACTAGATGAAACTTTCAAATCATCTGTGGAATTTGGTAACAAATCAAATATTCCGATTTTGGGAAAAGGTCAAATAAAAATAAAATTGAAAGATGGTTCTCACAATTTCATTTCTAATGTGGTTTATGCTCCTAGTCTTCATAATAATTTGTTTGAGTTTGGGATAGTTGTTAGAAAAAGGTTATGATGTTCAAATTTATCAAGGATATTGTATAATATTTGATAAGAGTGGAAGATTTATAGCCAAGGCAAAAATGACTCGGAAATAGACTTTTATCATTGAAAATTCAACATGAAAAATCTTCTTTAAGTTCAATGATATCTGACGATAACTAGTTGTGGCACATGCATTTTGGACATTATCATTTTTCTAGATTGAATTAGCTGTCAAGAAAAAAACTTGTTTCTGGTTTGCCAGCTGTTCAAATTCCTAATTGTATTTGTGAGACTTGTCAGTTAGGAAAGAAACACAAAGAACCATTTCCTGTTGAAAAATCTTGGAGAGTAAAAAAGTTGCTGGAGATTATGCATTCAGATCTGTGCACCATTGATGTTCTATCACATAGTGGAAGCAGATATTTTATTGCTTTTATTGATGACTTTAGCGGAAAGACTTTGGTGTATTTTTTGAAGCAGAAATTAGAAGCATGGGATGCTTTCAAGTCATTCAAGGCATTTGTGGAGAATAAAAGTGGCTACAGAATCAAGATTCTAAGAACAAACAAAGAACAAGAATATCTTGCATTTATAGATTTTTGTGAGCAACATGGGATTCAATATCAATTGACAACCGGATACACTCCCTAACATAATCGAGTCGCTGAAAGGAAGAAAAGGACAATCATGGATATAGTGAAATGTATCTTGCGGTTCAAACAGCTACCAAAAGATTTTTAGGCAAAAGCAGTTGCTACTGCTATGTATATTTTGAATAGGTGCTTAACAAATAATATTCATAATAAGACTCCTGAAGAAGCTCGGAGTGGAAAGAGTCCTTCAATTCATCACCTCAGAGTTTTTGGGTGTATTGCATATACCCATATATCATATCAGTTAAGGAAAAAATTGGATGACAAAGGTGAAAAATGTATTTTCATTGGTTACAGCATGAACTCTAAGGCGCATAAACTGTATAATCCAGATATAAAAAAAAAAAAAGGTGATTATCAGTCTAGATGTAATTTTTGATGAAGAAGTAATGTGGGACTGGTCTTCCAAAACTCAGAAGGAGCTCGTGGTGATTTCTGACAATTATGAAGAAGAAGATGGACATGCAGGTACATCAGCTCAACTGGAATCATCAAGTCGGCCTCAAAGGAATCATAAATTACCAGCAAGACTAGGGGATTATGTTATGAGCAATGATAATGATCCATTTGATGAAGAGATTATCAAATTTGCTTTATTTGCAAATTGTGAACCAGTAAGCTTTGAAGAAGCTTCCACTGACAAAAATTGGAGAAAAGCTATGGACGAAGAGATCTTTGCAATTGAGAAAAATGATACCTAGATACTAACAAATTTTCCTATGGATAAGAAGCTAATAGAACTGAAATGGGTATACAAGATAAAATATAAGCCCAATGGTGAGATTGATTGGTTCAAAGCAAGATTGGTTGCAAAGGGATACAAGCAAAAGTCAAGTATTGATTACTTTGAGGTATTTGCCCCTATTGCTAGACTTGATATAATTCGGATGATTATTTCATTTTTCTACTCAAAATAAGTGGAAAATATATCAAATGGATGTCTAGTTTGCTTTTCTAAATGGTACTTTGGAGGAAGTAGTATATCTTGAGTAACCTGTAGGTTATGTGATCTTTAGAGAAGAAGACCAAGTATACAAGTTGAAAAAGGCATTGTATGGTTTGAAACATGCACCAAGAGCATGGTATAAGAAGATTGATTCTTATTTCATTAAGAATGGTTTTCAAAGATGCCCATTTGAACATACTCTGTACATTAAATCTGTTGAATTTGGTGATATGTTGATTGTATGCCTTCATGTTGATGATTTCATTTTCACTAGAAATAATTTGAAGATGATTACAGAGTTTAGGGAGGCCATGGTGAAACATTCTGAAATAACCGATTTGGGACTAATGTCTTACTTTCTAGGCATTGAAATTGTTCAACAAGATCATGATATTTTTATTTCTCAAAAGAAATATGCTAATGATATTTTGAAGAAGTTTTAGATGGAAAATTCAAATCCAGTCTCTACTCCAATTGAAGAGAAGCTCAAATTGATAAGGGAAGATCAAGGAAAAGCTATGGATCCTACCTCCTATAAGAGTTTAATTGGAAGTTTGAGATATTTCACTGCAACCAGATCATACGTATTTTTTGGAGTTGGATTACTGAGCAGGTTCATGGAGAAGCTAGCACCTGTCATTTGCAAGCAGCTAAAAAAGTTCTTCACTATATCAAAGGTACCATGACTGATGGAATTTTTTTATGGTGATACTAGTGATGAGAGGCTTATTGGATATACAAATAGTGATTGGGCATGTGACATAGAAACAAGAAAAAACACTTCAAGATATGTTTTCCATCTTGGGTCTGGCGTAGTATATTAGTCTTCAAAGAAATAACCCATTGTTGCATTCTCCACAGCAAAGCAAAATACATTGCAGCAACCAGCTGTTTTACTTAGGTAGTATGGCTTAAAAGAATTCTTGAAGCAGAAGCAAAATACTCTCACAATAATATTTTGTGACAAGAAGCTTGCCATTGCACTTTGCAAAAATTTGGTGTTTCATGGGAGATCCAAGCATATAGATATTCGATTTCATGAGATTCGAGAATTGGTGACTTAGAAAGAAGTATTGATTGATTACTGTCATGTTGAAGAACAAGTTGCAGGTATTTTCAAAAATCCTTTGAAGAATGAGTTATTTTCCAAGTTGAAGAAAATGCTTGGAATGATCAATTTTAAATGCTTGATTTAAGAGAGGCAATGTAAGTAATTAAACCAAACCTAACCTATTGTCTTCATAACTCACAAAGCAAGAAATAAAATGGTAGAGTCCAAGAGCATTTAATGAAGTTCACACTTGTAGACTCTATACATCAACATATTTATTACTCTCATGCTTGTATTGACTTTGTATTTGTATTGTTATTTGTATTTTGTCATTTTATGTCCTTATGCCTACAAAAGGCTTGTGCTAAATCCATGTAATATCAAGAGTTAAAAATATATTTCAATGTTTAAGATAACACCTCCTCTAGGTTAGTGTAGTTTTAGTTTTATTTTTTGAGAAAAAATATTGAGTGATTGTGTGAATCTAATATCAGCCCTTAAGTTAGATGCTTATCACACTTATCTTACTTTCGGGTAAAAATAGAGTGCTAAGGTCTTGTCAATGAGAAAAGAGTTGTTGGGGGAGCAAACTTCGATGATGCCAAATGGTAAGGGATTAATGCTGATGGAGCCATGCTTGAGTATAGTTATTGTTGGAAATTATTGGACTTCCATTGCTTTATCTATAAAACTTGTTAGATGACAATTTGATGATTCCTAAACCATAAACCCTAAACCCTAAACACCTCCTCTGGGTTAGTGTAGTTTTAGTTTTATTTTCTGAGAAAAAATATTAAGTGATTGTGTGAATCTAATATCAGCCCTTAAGTTAGATGCTTATCACACTTATCTTACTTTCGGGTAAAAATAGAGTGCTAAGGTCTTGTCAATGAGAAAAGAGTTGTTGGGGGAGCAAACTTCGATGATGCCAAATGGTAAGGGATTAATGCTGATGGAGCCATGTTTGAGTATAGTTATTGTTGGAAATTATTGGACTTCCATTGCTTTATCTATAAAACTTGTTAGATGACAATTTGATGATTCCTAAACCCTAAACCCTAAACACCTCCTCTGGGTTAGTGTAGTTTTAGTTTTATTTTCCGAGAGAAAATATTGAGTGATTGTGTGAATCTAATATCAGCCCTTAAGTTAGATGCTTATCACACTTATCTTACTTTCGGGTAAAAATAGAGTGCTAAGGTCTTGTCAATGAGAAAAGAGTTGTTGGGGGAGCAAACTTCGATGATGCCAAATGGTAAGGGATTAATGCTGATGGAGCCATGTTTGAGTATAGTTATTGTTGGAAATTATTGGACTTCCATTGCTTTATCCATAAAACTTGTTAGATGACAATTTGATGATTCCTGAGATCCATTGTTATATAGTTATCTTTGTGATAAGATAGATTATTAGAAATCACATATTGGGTTTTGTCCCCAAATATGTTAGTGTGCTAGTATATGTGTTGACTTGATTGCTTAGTCCATGATGAGGGGAACAAGACAACCTTTTATGAAAGGGTAGGTCCCCTCACTATTCCCCTATATATATATATGTCTCTTAATGAGATTGAACACATTAGAGTTGCTTGTGCCTCAGATATTGGCCCATCAAATACTAATGGAAGATAGTGAGAAAGATCTGTTCTTGATATACACACATGTACATGAATGACTTCAGCAATTTTAATTTTTTGAGTGGATTCTTCCTTGTATTAAATGCCTTAAAAGGTACTCACCATTACTTCCTATTTGGCAAAGTCTATTTGCTTACATACTTTGCATTGTCTAATGTAAGAAAGAGAACATCGCTAGCAACCTTTAGCATATAAATACTCACAAGTTGAACTGCCATTTTTTCTTTGAAGCAAGGGAATGTATAAACCAAGGTTAACTGAGAAATATTCTAACAGAATGACCCTACCCACTTAACTGTTAGTGACAAATAAGCGTAGTTTTAAAATTCGATTTGGTGATCGACTCTATCAAGGTAGTGGACCACTAGGTCACTAATTGAACTAAATTTCATTAAATAATTAAATAAATAAAAATATAATAAATATACAGTATATATTATTATAAACGCTCCATAAAAAAAATCAACTACATAGCTTACTGGTTGAGAGACACGCCCACTTCCCCTAGGATAGAGGTTCAAATCCCATTGGTTCAACTCCAATCTTGGTTTACACCAGTTTAGGCCAAATTTGACAAGAGTTGATTGATGTGATTGTGTAACCGATCCACACACCAAACTAAACTAAACTAGTGGTTGGTTCACCAATTTCTAGTCCGAACTGACCGGTTCTTAAAACTATGCATAATATATAAGAGTGGGGTGGAGTGTCATTTTGAAATAAGAATTAGGCTAAGTTGCAATTTCTTTGCATTTCAAGGATAGCATGTGTTATTTACCTTATTTTTTATATATGGTTGAGTTTATTATAAAGATTTGATTTAGATGAGAAAATGAGTTTTTGCAATTTTGGGATGATTTCTTAGAAGTTTAATTGAACAAAATGGACTTTGAAAGCAATTACAATTTATTGTATAACTTATGTTATGTTCACTCTAGAATTTTAATGTCAATGCTCATTCTCACAATAATATTATGATAATCAAACTCTTATAACTTAATTTTACCTGTATATTCAAAATAAGTAATGCAATCAAATAAACTCAAAACCTCAATTATTTATTTACTAAACCAAATTATAACTAATTTTTTAAAATTATCATTAAACTTAACTAAAACCTTCATTAATAATTTAACATAAATGAGTCTTTAATACTTATTTACTTATATTATTAATTATTAATAATAAAATTTAATAATTAAAAAGAAAAATAATTAAAATAATTAAATTAAAAATTATATTATATATTAATTTATTTATGAGTTACGAGAATTTAATATCATTTGTAACCAAAAGAAGATTTTGATATTGTTACAGTAAATTTTATCAATCCACATAAAAAATAAAATATTTCCTGTTCATAGATTGGGTACTAATCTTGTTTATCTAAAATCACTTATGCTTACATTAAAAACTCGCTATCACTAACTTAGAACAAAATGATATAACAATTTTTTTTAAAGTACAAGTGCATTTTTTTAAAAGCCAATTTAAACACCCTAAAATCACATAAAAACATTTTTTAAAAAATTAATCCAAATGCATTTTAACTATTGCGAAAATTGGCTCATGTATATCTTGATGGGATAGCAATTGATTTTATTTGTGTATATCCTTTATATGTGTATCTTAGATTTAGGAATAATTAAACAAAGGATATGATAAATATGATAGGATATGGTAAATCTGGTAGGATATGTGAAGTTGTTAGAATATAAGAAATCCTTTTAGATTTAGAAAATTGGTTAAGATTTGATTTGAAGAATATGTGAAGATTGAAGGTCCATGAAGATTTGAATAATCTGTTAGGATTTGATAAGGAGTCTTGGAGATAAGATCTCTGATTATAAATAAGATCAATGACCTAGGTGTATGGTGGTGTGAGAGAAGAAGTGGAAGATGTAGGCTCTGTTATGAGAGAGGATGTACAAGGGCTTTAGGCCCATTATGGGAACAAAGTGAGAATCTTGTACTATTCTTATTCTTATATGAAGGAGTTTATTCTCTGGAGTATATATAGGCATGTGTTTTGCTAAACCATGTCGAATTCTTGTATCTCTACATTCATTATCATCTTGTTTGTATTTATCCCTTTATGTTTTTATTGTAACGCCCCAATTTTCTGTTAGAGTGAAAATGACCAAAATGTCCCTGAGGTCATTTTCGGCCCGAAATTCGAGGAAAGCCGATCCGGTAGTACTCGAAGGGCAAACTCAATGTTGGAAGGGGATTAGTTGACTTGTGTACCTTTCCGGGATCGAAAATCTCATTTTTTGAGTTTTCGGATCAAAATGACCAAAACGCCCTTGTGGTGTTTTACCCGTTTGTAAGTTTCGGATGAACTCGAAACTTCTCCAGATGGTTTTAAAATGCATTTTTATGTATTCTGTAACTTTAGTTTTGGCCCCGGAGGTCCTGGGCAAAATTTGTGTAAAATTACGGTTTTGCCCCTAGCTTTATGTTTTCAAGTTTAATCACGTAATTAAGCAAACCTAAACAATATTAGGCTCTAATCGGAGATTAATTAATTTCCATAATTAATTTTGAGTCAAAATAATTTATTAAAGTTGATTAGAACCTAAGAATGCTTAATTACAACTTGAAATCTTATTTTAAATTCAAGATTCCTAGTCATGGAATCTTGAATAGTGTTTTCTCTTTCCAATTCCTTAAATCATGAAAATTTGTCTACATTGTTTACTCATAAAATGAATTTTAAACTCTCTAAGTGTGTATGAGCACTCCTTAACCTTGTCATAAAACTCCTAAACCTCATTCTTAGTTACCTAAACTTATGCTTAATGATTCCTAACCTTGTACCTAAACTAATACACACTTAAACCTATCATTAACATACAATTACATGGAAGATTTTTCTTCCTCTCTCTTGTTGCCTAATCTGGCCAAAGCATGCCCTCCCCCATATTCATTATATGCTCAAATTTTTGACACTCCAAAGCCATACCTCAAGTCATACTCACCATACCTTGTCATATTTTCCACCGTGCTTGATTTTTCAAGTGAATGACTAAATGAATTAAGCTATTTTCCTCATTTATTTGTGGCCCAAAAACAGCCAGCCATGCCTAGCTTCTAGAAGAATTATTTCATTCAAATTTGAAAGGAAAATTAACTCAAATCACCTTACTTGAAGCCATGCTTTGCATCATAACCTCCATACTTCAAACCATGCTTGAATGACACATTGTAAGAGATATTTTTCTCTTCCTTTCCCTCCTAATTGCTACGGCCTCTCCCTCCTCCCATTGGACTCTCATTTGTTTTCATTTTCTATAAATACCTTGCTTACTTGAGCTTGCAAACACTTTAGATCATTTGCTAAGTTTCAAGTTTTCTAAGCTTTCCTTGAGTTCTTCCTTTTTTTCTCTCAAGTTTCAAGAGAGTTCTCTCTTCATCTTCATCTTCATCCTCTTCACATCTTCATCTCATCACCATCCTATAACCTCTAAACACCACCCCACAACCTTGAACCACCATCAAACCTCTCAAACACTTGACTTCAAACACAACCTCACTCAAAACACATCTCCCTCCTCTTTCTCTCTTGGTGGCCGAAGCTCATCATCATTCTTGGAGGAGTTCCTCATCTTGTTTTTCATTTCAAGTTCAAGCTTTTCATCTCCACTCTAGGTAGGAGTGTTTTTCTAAACTTGTTTTTCTTGAAAATGAGTTTTTCTCTAGCTTTCTCTTGGATTTCTTTTTGAAATTTTTCCTTGTTTTCTTCCTCCTAGTTTCGGCCATGAGGCCTTGTTTGGTTCATGATAGCTCAATGATGAGAACTCCTAGATAATGACTATGTGTTCATCTCAAAGGAACCTCTAGAGCTTGAGTTTTTGCTTTCTTTAAGTTTTATCTTTATTTTCTAGTTCAAAATGATTTTAGCTCAAGACTACCTTCACTTTTCCTTGCTATTGATTTCGGTTTCCTTATTTTCTTTACCTTGAGGTTTCAGTTTTAGTTTCCTTTCCTTTGAGGTTTTATTTTCTTTTGAAAGCTTGTTTCTTTTGAGTTTAATGATGATGTTCAAGAACCTCATAGTTCCTTTGAAGACTTAGTTCAAGAACTCTAAAGCTCTCTTTGTGATGAGATAAGTGTTGGGTTTGATCTAGGCAACATTAAAATGAACTTTACATTCATATTTATGTTTATGCCTTCCATATCATATTTACTTTCCTTGCTATCACTAAGTATCAAGATAATGAATGAACTTGCATTATCATATTTATATTTTAAGCTTTGCATTATCATGTTTATATTTCAAGTCCGCACTTAACTATCAAAGATAATAATAAGTTGCATCTCATGTTTACTTTATACTTTCACTTTATTTTCTAATGAAGGCTAAAAACAAGTGCACGGGCATGTTTATTTTTATGTCATCACTTAAGAGAACCTACAGCTCAAAGATTTGCCCATTGTTGTCTCAAGCAAAGGCTTGAAAATCATATGTTGTTTAGCTCTTTGATTTTAGCCCTAAGGAGTTATATTTGTCACAAGTATTAAAATCTATGTATCATAATTTTTCTAAGCTTATGTGAGTTCAAGAAATGTCTAAAACAAGGTTTTATGAATTTAGGACCTCTTGAGATAAATTTAATTTAGCTACTTCCCTTGAGATTATTTTGAGGATTTTAAATGATAAATATGTTTATAAATGAGTTTTGATAGTTTTAAAAAGGTTCCAAGAGAAACCAGTATTTTATGTGCTTTAGAAATCAAGTTCTATGCTTTTATAGAGATGGATTTTCGGTTCTGCCTTGCTATTTTATGACCACTGTTATGCTGTTTTGATGATGATAATATGAGTATGTTGTAGTGTATTTAATGTTAAAACTCATATGTGAAAGATAAGAGAAGTTAGTAACTAGAAGAGAATTAATTTGAGAGTTTAGATCCCTTAGTATTTGAATTTTCTGGATTTTGTCCAGCAAGGTTTAGAAATGGTAATCATGGATTTAAATTAGTTTAAATATGTAGGAATGACTCATAATTGGTTTAAGACTTGATCTTGATGCCTTAGGAGCAAACTGGACTTAAAAAGGGTCATTGTTATGACTCTTAGGTACCCGTAAAGTTAGAATTTTAGATTCTGCATTGTTGGGGTTTAGATATGTTTATAGTCATAGTGTTGAGTGAGGAATACTTAGATATGATCTTATAAGTACCCGAGAGTTTAGGTTTCGATGATTTATAACTTAGATTGTGAGTTAAGGACCTTAAGGGTCAATGCATAAGACGTTAAGAAATTGTTAATGCTATGATGTTTATATGATGCAATAATATGTTGAGATGTTTATGATGCATGAGGAAATGATTGTTTGAGATATGAGTTTATCATAGCATGAGGTTTAAATGAGGAATATGTTGTGTGAATAGCTTGTGGCATAAGTTTCGGTGCGAAGGAAATTGGGTTTAACAATTTGTTATCTTTGCCAATTTCATCAAACCTAAAAGGGGTGTAGAAATGTTTTAAAGTACCACATGAGTTGAAAACCCTGGGTGACACTGGTTCAGCCAAGCACCCCCAAGAGATTTTTATGTGACAAAGCATTGAGACGCGCTTTCCTGGGTGACACCGGTTCGGCCGAGCACCCCTAGGGGACACAAATCCATGAGGGTATGAGTAGATACAGCCTACCAAAGCGGACAAATTGCTGTGGCTTGATGCCCGCAAAGAGTTTCAAAGATGGTATATCCTAAGAGAGGTGATCCCTAGCCCCCTACCCATACTTGCGTAGTTGGGATTATTTTATTATATTTCGCTTATTCAGATAATAAGCAAGAGCTAGTGGTGACTAGCTGAGGCATGAGCTCATAACCTAGTTATTTTAGGGTGGCCTTATTATGCTGAAGTACCATGATTAATGTCACGAAGTTGAGGAAAGATCCACTTGAAAGTTATATGCCTTTTATGCCACTTGTGTGCTTTCTTGAAGTTGTGATTCATTGAGTTATTTGATTGAGGCATTGTCATGCATTCATGTTTAATATGTTGCAATCATAACATCAAGATGCATGCTAAAAGGAATGAACCTTGGATAATTGGTTTTACAAACCCTAATAATGAACCTTTTATGTACACACACCTTTTTGTAATTAAACCCAAGGTTTCTGAGGATGTGAACGATGTAACCCTAGGATAGGAGACTCCTACTGAGTTTCTTTAGTAAGAATTCTCACTCATTTCTCTTCCTGCTCTTTGTAATGCCCCGATTTTCTGTTAGAGTGAAAATGACCAAAATGCCCCTGAGGTCATTTTCGGCCCGGAATTTGAGGAAAGCCGGTCCGGCAGTACTCGAAGGGCAAACTCAATGTTGGAAGGGGATTAGATGACTTGTGTACCTTTCCGGGATCGAAAATCTAGTTTTTCGAGTTTTCGAGTCAAAATGACCAAAATGCCTCTGCGGTGTTTTACCCGTTTGCAAGTGCCGGATGAACCCGAAACTTCTCCAGATGGTTTTAAAAGGCGTTTTTATGAAGACTGTGACTTTAGTTTTGGTCCCGGGCGAAATTAGTGCAAAATTATGATTTTGCCCCTAGTTTCGTGTTTTTATGCGTAATCGCGTGATTAAGCAAACCTAAGCAATATTAGGCTCTAATCGAAGGTTAATTAATTTCCATAATTAATCTTGAGTCAAACTAATTTATTAAAGTTGATTAGAACCTAAAAGTGCTTAATTACAACTTAAAATCCTATTTTAAATTCAAGACTCCTAGTCATGGAATCTTGAATAGTATTTTCTCTTTCTAATTCCTTAAATCATGGAATTGTTTTACACATTGTTTATTCACAAATGAGTTTTTAATTCTCTAATGATGTATGAGCACTCCTAATCTTGTCATAAAATCCTTAAATCACATTCTTAGTCACCTAAACTTAAGCTTAATTATTCCTAACCTTGTACCTAAACTAATACACACTTAAACCTATCATTAACACACAATTACATGAAACAAACCCTTCTCCCCCTTGTTGTACCAGTCTGGCCGAAGCCTTCCCTCCTTCCATATGTATCACATGTTCAATTTTTCAACACTCCAAGGCCATACCTCAAGTCATATACACCATACCTTATCATACTTTCAACCAAGCTTGATTTTCCCAAATGAATAACTAATTAAAATAACCCATTTTCCTCATTTATTTGTGGCTGAAAAAGTTCCAGCCATGCATTGTTTCTAGAAGCCTAATTTCATTCAAAATTGATAGGAAATTCACTCACATCAAGCCATACTTTGTATCATACACTCCATACTTCAAACCATGCTTGAATGACCTTGTGTAAGAGATATTTTCTCTTCCTTTTTCCTCCAATAGCTACGGCCAGCCCTCTTCCCCTTTGAGCTCTCATTTGTTTTCATTCTCTATAAATACCTTGCCTAGAAACACATGCAAACGCTTTAGCTAATTTGCACACTTTTAGTTTTCTAAGCTTTCTTTGTATTCTCTCTTTTTCTCTCTAAGTTTCAAGAGAGTTTCCTCTTGTTCTTCATCTTCATCTTCTTCATCTCTTCATCACATAATCATCTCATAACCTTGAAATACAACCCCCACCACCTTAGATCATCATACAAACACCTAAACTTCCATTGTCAAACATAAGCTCACCAAGAACACATGTCCTTTCTTTTTCTCTCCACAAGGCCGAAGCCATCTAGCTCCAAGGAGGAGCTCATCATCTTGTTTTCCTTTTCAAAAGTTCAAGCTTCTTGTCTCCACTCTAGGTAGGAGTGTTTTTCTAAACTTTGTTTCCTTGAAAAATGAGTTTTTATAGCTTTCTCTTGGATTTCTTTTGAAACTTTTCTTGGGTTTCTTCCTTCTCATTTCGGCCATGAGGCCATGTTTATGAGCATGATAGCTTGATGATGAGAGTTTCTAGATGATGACTTTGTGTTCATCTCAAAGAAACCTCTAGAGCTTGAGTTTTTATTTTCCTTTAACTTCATCTATATTATACTTAGCTCGTATGGTTTTTCAACTTAAGAAAAATTAATTTAAGGATTTCTAGAAGCCCAAGCCTACCCTTGTCAACCTTAAAGTTGGCCGGCACGTTCTAGAGATTTTTCTCTAGATAGGGGTTTTGGGTACTTAATAAAGAACTTGACTTAGTTTCATTCTCTTTTCCTTTTTGTAAGGTTTTCGGTTTTGGTTCCTTGATCTTTGAGATTTTGTTTTGTTTTGAAAGTTGATTTACTTTGAGCTTGATGATGATGTTCAAGAACCTCATAGTTCCTTTGAGAACTTGGTTCAAGAACTCTAAAGCTCTCTTTGTGATGAGATTAGTGTTGGGTTGTTATATGTTCAAGTCTTGTATGAGCTCTAGATAACCTTAAAATGAACCTTGCATCCATGTTTACTTTTATGCTTTGCACATCAAGTTTACTTTCCTTGCTATCACTAAATATCAAGATAATAAGTGAACCTTGCATTATCATGTTTATATTTCAAGCTATGCATTATCATATTTATATTTCAAGTTCTCACCTAAATATCAAATATAACAATATGTTGCATCTCATATTTATTTTATGCTCTCACTTTACTTTCTAATGAAAGCTACAACAAGTGCATAAGTATATTTATCTTTATGTTATCACTTAAATGAACCTAGAGCTCAAAGATTTGCCCATTGTTGTCTCAAACAAAGGCTTGAAAACCTATGTTATTTGTCTCCTTGTTTTCAGCCCCTAAGGGTTTTAGTGGTTACAAGTGTTGAAAACTATGTTTCATAATTTTTCTAAGCTTTTATGAATTTAAGGAATACATAGAACTAAGTTTTAAGAATTTAGAACCTCTTGAGACAAGTTTGATTTAGCTATTGCCCTCATAAATATTTTTATGATTTGAGATCTTAAAAATGTTTATAAATGAGTTTTGAAAGTTTGAAAAAGGTTCCAAGAGAAACTAGTATTTTATGTGCTTTAGAAATTATGTTTAATGCCTTTAAATGGAGATGTTTGTTTCGATCCTTCCTTGCCTTGTATGACCACTGTATGAGCTGTTTTAATGATGGTCATATGCTTATGTTTGAGTATAATTAATGTTAAAACTCATATGTGAAAGATAAGAGAAGTTAGAAACTAGAAAAGAATTAATTTGAGAGTTTTAGATCCTTTAATGTTTGAATTTCCTGGATTCTGTCCAGCAAGGTTTAGTAATGCTAATCATGGTTTTAAATTAGTTTAAATGTGTAGGAATGACTCATAAATGGTTTAGGACTTGATCTTGATGCCTTAGGAGCAAACCGGACTTAGAAAGGGTTATTGTTGTGACTCCTAGGTACCCGTAAAGTTATGATTATGAATTCTGTATCCTTGAGGTTTAGAGATGTTCTTGACCATAATGTGAGGTGAGAAATACTTAGTTAAAACCTTATAAGTTCCCGAGAGATTAGGTTTGATGATTTATAACTTAGAATGTGAGTTAAGGACCTTAAAGGTCAATGCATAAGACACTAAGAAAGTTGTTAATGCTATGATGTGTTGCATGATGCAATGAAGTGATGAGAAATGCTTGATGGATAAGAAAATGATTGATGAAAATGTTAAAGTTTATCATAGCATGAGATTTCGTGAGAATATGTTGTGTGAATTAGCTTGTGGCAGTTTGAAGGAAATTCGGTTTAACAGTTGTTATGCTGCCGAATTTCCGTCAAACGTAAAACGGTTAAAGAAATGTTTAAGAGCACCATATGAATTGAAAACCCTGGGTGACACCGGTTCGGCTGAGCACCCCCAGGGGAGACAAATCCGTAAGGGTATGAGTAGATGCAGGCTACCAAAGCGGACAAATTGCTGTGGCTTAATGCCCACAAAACGTTTCAAAGAGGGTATATCCTAAGAGAGGTGATCCTTGCCCCCTACCCATACTTGCGAGTCAGGATTATTTTATTATGTTTCGCTTATTCAGATAATAAGCAATAGCTAGTGACGACTAGCTGAGGTATGAGCTCATAACCTAGTTATTTTTAGGGTGGCTTATTATGCTAAAGTACCATGATTAATGTCACGAGGTTGAGGAATAATTCACTTGAAAGTTATATGCCCTTATGCCACATGGTTTATGCTTATATGCTTTGATGTGTTGTTTATATGCTCAAGTATTGACATGCATCCATGATATAACATGTTGCATTCATAATGTCAAGATGCATGCTAAAAGGAATGGACCTTGGATAATTAGTTTTGGAAAACTCTAAATTGAATCTTATATGCATGATCACTGTTTTATAATTAAACCCAAGGTTCCTGAAGATGTGTATGATGTAACCCTAGGATAGGAGACTCCTACTGATATTCTTTAGCAAGAATTCTCACTCCTCTCTCTTCTCTCTTCCGTCACATCTTCAAAGACCGATGGCGACATTCGTGCTTTTCATTGACACGCCTACTTGGGAGGTCCACCATGACCCGGACCACGAGTCATATCATTTTGAGAGGCAGTGTACCGTGCGAGTCTTCATGTTTATTGGACGTCCCTTTGCACACCCTATACAGAGCTACCGTTTCTCCCCGATGTCACCCTACGACGACGCGATGGTTTTTGAGCATGCCCGGACGCGAGACGAGAGGATTCTGCGGACGTATACTGGTGGTTCGATCCCTCGAGACTTCCAGGACTACGTACCTCAGTCTCCGAGCTCGGAGGACGACCCATCCGAGGACCCGCCGATGCACATGTATAGTGAGAGCTCTGCTCCCACACCTCAGTTCATGCGAGGCGAGAGCGAGGAGACTGTCACACAGCCGAGGCTATCTAGGCGAGCCGAGAGGCGCCCCTATCGAAGAGCTCATGCTCAGTCTTCACGTGTACCCACTCCTGCTACCCTGTGTCCATGGATCGGTTACACCCCACCTTTCCCTAGGTTCCAGTAGTTGACGTCATAGGGGAGACTTAGTGCACACACCCACACGTAGAGTGGATAAACCTTCTTTTGCTTTGAGGTTATTCACCATAGGTGCACTTGGATAGTTATGGTTTATTTCTGCTTTCTTGTTTTACGATGTATCTCATTTTCGCTGTATTACAAGCTCTGCCCATCTCTATGAGGGTATGACTACTTATGTACTCTAGTTAAGTTATTAATGAAATGTTTCTTCTGTTATCTTGATCATTGTTCTTGATTATATGCTTTACTCTATGATTTCGAATGATTGTTACGCGTGCTTTACATTTCTGTTGTTCGATTAGTTAAGCTCGCGACTCTCACTTTGTTTTATGTTTTCAAAAATAATTTACCAATAATTTCCACTAAGTATTTTATTAAAATGATGAGACTAAGAAGTAAAAGCCTAATGTTTAACCTAATGTATTCTAGAGAGTTGGGTTAAAAATTAGGGTGTTACACTCTTTCTTCCGTCACATCTTCAGAGAGCGATGGCGACGTTCGTGGTTTTTGTCGACACACCGACTTGGGAGGTTCACTTTGATCCAGATCACGGATCATACCATTTTGAGGGCAAGCGTAATCAGACGAGTCTTCATGTTCATCGGACGCCCCTTTGCACACCCTGTACAGAGCTACCGTTTCTCCCTGATGTCACCCTATGTCGATGCGATGGTTTTTGAGCGCACCCGGACGTGAGACGAGAGGATTCTGCGGACGTACACTGGTGATTCAATGCCTCGAGACTTCCAAGACTACGTGCCTCGGTCTCCTAGTTCGGAGGATGACCCTTCCGAGGACTCACCGACGCATATGTATAGCGAGAGCTCTGCTCCTACACCCCAGTTCGTGCCAGGCGAAAGTGAGGAGACTGTTACACAGCCGAGGCTGGCTAGGTGAGCCGAGAGGCGCCCCTATCAAGGAGCTACGCTCAGTCTTCACGTGTGCCCACTCCTGCCGCCCTGCGTCCATGGATCGGTTACACTCCACCTTTCTCCGGGTTCCGGTAGCAGACGTCCTAGGGGAGGCTTAGTGCACACACCCACATGTAGAGTGGATAAACCTTCTTTTGTTTTGAAGTTGTCCATAGTTGTGGTTTATTTATGCTTTCTTGTTCTTGTTGTACTTTCCTTTCCTTCTCTATTGCAAGTTCAGCTCGGTTCTGTAAGAGCATGACTACTTATGTACCTTAACTATGTTGTTATTAATGAAATGTTTCCTTTGTTGTGATGATCCTTGTACTATTGTTTCTTGTTTTAACGTTCGTGTTCCTTATGATTGATATTTGTGTCCCTCGTTTTGATATTTGTGTCTCTCGTTTAGATAAGAACGTGGCTCTCACTTTGATTTATATTTTCAAAAAAAAAATTACCCGTAATTTTCGCTAAGTATTTTAATAAAATGATGAGACTAAGAAGTAATAACCTAATGATTAACCTAATGTGGTCTAGAAAGTTGGGTTAAAAATTAGGGTGTTACATTTATAAGTTTATTTGGTTTATTGGATTTATACTAGTTTGTTTTAGGACCCATTCCGCTGCTCCATCCCCAACAATTAGTATCAGAGCTCATTGAAGCTCAGTATGGCCCACCAAATATGTTTGACACAAGGTAGATCTTTCGGGTTTGCCATGAAGGATTTGATGGTAAGGGAAGCCTTGAACATCCTGGTTTGAGGATGGGAAGCTGTAAAGAATGACGAAAAATGACGAATTGTGCGGCTACGCATGTTCATTGGCCGAATTTTTGAATCAACATAAAGTCATATTTTATGATAGATTTGGGTGTGTAGCTGGTTCGTATTGAGGCCAATGATTTGCACTTTGCATGTGACTAGACGACTTGTATCAAGGTGGAATTGTTAATGGTTTCCATTGTAATGAGACATTCACCAAGGTGGGAATTTGTTGGGAAAGTTAGCTTATGTATATCTTATTGGGATAGCGATTGATTTTATTTATGTATATCTCAGATTTAGGAATACTTAGATAAAGGATATGTTAAATCTGTTAGTTCTAGAACCCTTCAAAAAGCTTTAACGCTTAGTGTTATGAGTGACAACAAACTAATTTTGTTGAAATCCTTTGAAGAAGGACTAATCGTTTGCTTGAGTTTCTTGAGTATATAAACACAACCATTCTCGTTAACATATGACTTTATGAACAAGTTTTAGTTTCACAATATCATGTGCAAACATGTTTAATCTCATTCAAAGAGATCCATGACTTAAAAGAAAGTGAAAAATAATTCTTGAAATGAATGTTATTATGTTTAACACATGAAGGAATTATTTCATGAGCAAGAAACCAATTTTCAAATCTTCAAAAAGTAGCATTGGTGTTCAAAAATTGATGTACAATGAAGAATACCATCATCCTCTGAGGCAAGTTGTGGTTTCTATCTTCAATCATTATGATATATTCATCAACAAGCTCAAATTCAAGCAACGAAGATCAAAGAAATGTCTAGAAATTGAAACAACACTACAGAAAGCACATTTATTGTTATACGATGCACTTTACAAAAATGGGAAGGAAAATTCAAAATTCAAATCAAGTCAAACCAAGATAAAGACTGACATGACTCTTACTTTTAAACTTGGTTAACTGTCTGAACTTTTAGAAGAAAAAGTTTAGAAATCTTGTTCAGAAAGCAAAATGTAGTTTTTGAAGATGGACTCAGAAACCTCTATTTGGCAACGATCTCTGCAACTGCAACAGTGGCTTTGACATAGCCAAGCTACTCTTCTAGACTTCATTTTCAGGACAAAAAGAAGAATACCACGTGTCATTAGCAAAATAAATCACAGGTAACGGTCATAAATGAAAAGATCAAGTATAAAAGGAGATGATGTGCTTACAACTTAAGACTTTTTGGTCAAGACCTTATGTTGAAGTTGTGAAAAAGCTAAAGAACCCTCCTTAGTCTTCTGTAAAGTCATTACAGTTCGTAATCAGTTTCTTTTTCTGTAGACTATGTTCTTATTAGATAATACTTTCTTCCTAGAAAGAATAGTTAGAAAGAAGTTACCTAAGTTTTCAGCTTATACATTATTTTATCTTAAGAAAACTTGAGTGTTTGATAATTAGAGTGAGCCAACCCACAAAAAATTATTGTATCCTGATCTAATAGTGATCATTGTGAGGTATCTTGAATAGACTAATTAAAGACTGTAGGTTGAAAAGTGCACAAGAAGAGAGGTTGAATCGTGATTTGCTTTTCTTCATCTCTTTAAGATACTGAAATGATAAGTAATATACTATCAAGTATTGAGCTTGAAGTGCAGCGGAAACAAGGTTAGATATTTCAGGAGTAACTTCTTGAAGTATAACGTTAGTATCAAAACTGCTAAGAGTGAACTCTTAGCAGATATTGAATGATAACGCAGAATAGGGAAAGTAAAAGAGATAAAGGAAAAGAAGATATAACACATATATTTTTATACTGGTTCAGTAAATGCTACCTACATCCAGTACTTAACTTCCATTGAGATTCACTAACACCTTTCTCAACCCAAGAAAGGAAAAATTGGATAGTCTTTATAGTAGTCTTCCTAAGCTTTATCCCATGACCAGTAGACAACCCCTACTGTCACAAACCAAGTAGTTATTCATCAACCTCTTCAAGCTGAACCCAGTAGTCTTTGACCAACCTCTTCAAGCTAAAACTGAGTAGTTTTTGAGTAGCTTCTCCAAGCTAAAACCATGACAAGTAAACATCTTTTACTGTCACGTTGCAAGTAGTCTTTGACCAATCTATCTAAGCTAAAACAAAGTAGTTTTTGACCAACCTTTCCAGGGTAAACCGTGACCAATAAGAACACATTACTGTCACATTGCAAGTATTTTTACCTTAGCCTCTCCAAGCTATCTCACACCGATCATTATTGGATCGAGGATATAAAGGTTTGTATTTAGGTTTGCAACTTAAACTAACTTACACTCAAGTTTCCTTAAAATATACAGTGAATAACCTGAGATAACTTGAATAACTTCTTTGTAATGATTGTTCCTTGGAAGAATGTATAAACTATTCAAGAATGTAGAAAGAAGATTTTTACAAGCAAGGAAACTGATTATAAGAAATAATGAACTTCACATAAAAGATAAGGAAAAGGTTTTGCAGCGTTTTAGCACTTATGTAATTGTCAAGTTCTTATTTTTGAAAGATCAGCATCTCTATTTATAGATAGTCTCCCTTTGTGACCGTTGCCCTTAATCTATTGTCTAAGTGACACATGTTGATAATCTATTTGTGCCTTGGAAATGTAATCTAGAAGAGTAGTTCGTTTGATGTCAAAGCTTTTGCAGAAGCCATTGTAAAGTTGAAGTTTCTGATGACCCTTTAGAAACTATTTTTTACTTTCTGAATATGATTTCTAAACTCTTCCTTCTAGAAGTGTTGATCAAGTTAGTAGAAGAGATGACATGTCAGTCTGTAACTAGTTTTGACTTCAAATTTGAATTTCAAAATTTCCCTCCTTTTTCAATGAAGTGCAACGTTTTACTATGAAGTTCACTTTTTAAAGTGTAGTATTAGTTCCTTGATGAATGAATAATCTTTTGGTCTTCAATCAGAGCAAGAATATAATTAAAATAGTTACGATGATGATGATTAAAGGTTCTAGAGCATCCTTATTTTAGAGTTGGCTTGATATCTTCATTCCATGTGTACTTTCTGAAGTCTTGTTCTACTTTATGAAGATCTATGCCTTGGTTTCTTGCGTAAGATATATCTCTTCAATCCGTTAGGCACGCATACATTTATTTCACGTTATAATATTCACTTCTATTTAGTCTTTATCTCTTTTCATGAGATACAATCATGTTTGCATATGTAGAGTGAAATTATTTACGTTGTAAGAATGTATTATGTATATGAAGTGCCTTGTTTGCTATATCAAGAAACTCAAGGAAACCATTAGTCATTTTGCAAAATATTTTCTTAAAATTTGTTATGTTATCACTTAAAACATATTTTTTTAGCGCTTTTGAAGGGTTCTTGAGCCAACAAAGACTACTTGAAAATGAAAGTAAAGTTACTACTGGTGACATGAGATAGCTTACGAAGGCTATAAAAAGATTGTCTGACTTTCTTTGGGTTGAGAAAAAGTTGGTTAGTGGAACTCAACCGGTTGTTGAGAAATGGATGTAGGCAGGTTGACCGAACCAATATAAAATTCTCCGTGCAGTATCTCTTTCTCTTTGAATCTCTTTTACATTATGTTCTGGATTTATCATCAAAGCTTTTCTGAAAAGCAAATTTATATTAGTTTTCATATCTTTATTTTAAGCCCAGAAAGTTTCTTTTTGAGACTTACTAACATCGTTCCACTGCACTTCAAGTTCTTATTTGATAGTATCTATTTTAGTTTTTCAAAAACAAAAAAGATTAACAAAATTGAAAGCACGATATTCTCATGCACTTTTCAACCTATAAAATGTAGTAGGATATGGTAAATCTAGTAAGATATATGAAATCTGTTAGGATATGAGAAATTCTTTCAGATTTAGAAAAGCGGTTAAAATTTGATTTTAAGAAAATGTGAAGATTTGAAGGTCCATAAAGATTTGAATAATCTGTTAGGATTTGATAAGGAGTTTTGGTGATAAGATCCTTGATTATAAATAAGATCAACAACCTGGGTGCATGGTAGTATGAGAGAAGAAGTAAGAGATGTAGACTTTGTTATTAGAGAGGATATACAAGGGGTTTTAGGTCGAGTATCGGAACAAAGTGGGAATCTTATACTGTTTTTATTCTCATAGTGAATGAGTTTATTCTTTGGGGAGGATGTATACATGTGATTTTCCGAACTATGTTAAATTTTTGTGTCTCTACCCTAATTGTCGTCTTATTTATTTTTATCCTTTTGTGTTTTTGTATTTTTATTTGGTTTATTTGTTTGTTTATTTGAAACTACTTTTATGAAAAGATTTTTTTTTCAAGAAACTCAAAAATAATATGCACATTTTTTGAATTAAAACAAAAATCAAGTAAAGAAATAAAAATACAAAAGGAGACAATAAAACAAAATTCTAGCCACTGACATTGTGTTTTATTTTAGGTTTTTCTTGGATGCTTATGGGTAGCAATACCCTTCTTATTTTCAATGAATGTAATTGAATTTTTATTCTTCTAAATTTTAATAAATTGAATTAATGGGATGCATAATACAATCTTTATCTTAAATAATTATAAGGTGTTGGTGCTTTTAAATTTTATAAGATTATCCTAAGAGCCCTTGATTTTATCATAAAATAGGGAAAAAAAAAAAAGAAGCTATTTCCGAAAGTCCCACGGTGGCACACATAACTCACTGTCTCCGAGTTCAAGTTCGAGTCCGAATTAACCCGCCGCGATCTCATTCTCTCAATCTTTTTCCGACACAGCAAAACAAAACACAGCACACACCCCAACCCCTTCTCACTTCGTCATATTGTTCTTGTTCCTGTTCGGTTGTTCCGACGCCAACGTCAATTGTTGTTCCTACACCCGCCCTCAAGCGATTCCACCTCTCCCCGTGTAGTTTCGATTTTTTTTTTTTTTTGTTTTTTATTATTGTGGATCTGGGTGGGCCTCAATTGCTTTGCAAACTGGCTATGGACTACGAACCCTTCGACAGTAGCGGTGAGCTTCAGCTTCCCCTAAAGCCTCCCCTTCCTTTCTTTTCTTTTCATTATTTCCAGATTTTTCAACTTGTTATCGTTATTTATTTGGGTCTACCTACCATGAACAAGTACTATATAAATAATGAAAAACAAAAAAGGAGAAAAGGAAAAATGGAGCCAAGGGTTTAGAGCTGAGTAGGGATTTTAGTGTACCTAGTGGAATAAGGCTTGTTTCTCAGTTATTGTTGTTCTGTGGTATGGACCTTAAAATTAGGGGGGAAAAATTCAGCCCTGAGTTTTATCATGTGAATTTTCATTAAAAATCTATATCTTTGAAGATTCTGGCCTTATTTTTAAGGGAATGTTAAACTTACCCTTGAATTATTTGTTTGTGCATTCAAGGTCCTCGGATATTTTCTTCTCCCACTGGCTTTTTCCATTTTGAACAACATAATGTAACTATGGAAGTGATTCTCTAGACTGTAAAGTGCAATATTAAGTGTGCGTTTGGTTGTGTGTTTGTAGAATTGATTCTAGAAAGAATTCATTTTATAAAAATTGATTTGGTTAGAAATGAGCTTAAAGTAAAGTGATTTATGTCTGGTGATTCCTCTAGAAGTAATTCTGACAGATAGCAAGAAATATTCACTTCTCTCATAATCAATTCTAGAGGTTGAAATCTTGATTGAACGAGAAACCAAACATCTTCTCAAAACCAAAAAAAAAAAGACATCGTCTAGCTCATTGTTATGCTGTGTGTTGGTTGTGTTGTGCCCTCGTGTTTTGTAATTAATAATGCAACTCCTTATGTGCTGAACCATTCGCTATAGTGCTTTTCTTTTGTATGAGATGCATTTTATCATCACTGTTGGAGATATATAATTGATAATTTGCTTCATGGATTCATGGTCCAGTCTTGCTTGTTATATCCATTCACTTGACTATTATGATTGCAGGAACTGATGATGATCTTCCACCAACACATCAAAATAGGATTGCCAGGGGAGGACGCCTTGCTGGGAACAGAAGATCTGCTGTGGGTTCAATTCCATACCCTAGGATGTTTGGTGAAGTTGATATGGAAACACAAATTCACCAACTTGAGCAGGAAGCGTACAGTTCAGTTCTACGAGCCTTTAAAGCTCAAGCTGATGCCATTACTTGGGTATGTTTTAGTATTTTGTTTCCACAAATCTAACATTCTTAAATTTGTTTGATTAGGTTTAAGTGATTGCTACATGACATGTATTTTATTCAGGAGAAAGAAAGTTTGATTACAGAATTGAGAAAAGAACTGAGATTATCAAATGAGGAACACAGAGAACTTCTAAGTCGGGTTAATGCAGATGATGTCATACGGAGGATAAGGTCTGATAAAATTGTGAAACAATGTTTCTTGGCGGTCTATGCTTTATAAGTGATATTGTGATTGAATATCCACATGTGCACTGTTATCTTGTTAATCAACATATTGTTGGGTGATGACATTAGGGAGTGGAGACAGGCTGGTGGCCATCAGCCAGGTGTCGTGAGCACTGGTCCAGCTCTGCATGATTCTAATCCCAGCCCAACAGTCTCTGCACCCCACAAAAAGCCAAAAATTACCCCATCTGCACCATCACGATCTTTTGGTGGGCCTTCTCCTTCATTTCATCCCCAGACACTGAGTGCACCCCATCAACCAACTTCTACTACCAAACGAGGATCTGGTCATGGACCAAAGGGAAAGAAGCACAAACCTGTAAGTTAACAACAGTGTACTTTATGGCTATCTTCCTTTCCTTATATACATTTGTTTTGCTTGGATTTGGCCTCTTTTCAGTTAGGAAAAAAACAATTGTTTAAAAGAAATTGGAGTAGGACATTAAAAGAGATTAATAATATTTCAGTAACCTTATTCTGTTTCCTTTTTGTTCTTGTATTTTCAGGGTCAAATATTACCTGGTGTGTCTTCAATGAAGCAGTATCCTTCATCTGGACATGGTGGAAGGAATCAAGTGCCTAATAGAGCTGGTGTGGGTGACCTAGCTGACGGAACATCATTTGATGCATTGATTGGTAGGAGAGTACGGACAAAATGGCCTGATGACAATAACTTTTATGAAGCTGTTATTGCGGACTACAATCCAGCTAATGTATTTACTGCGCCAATTTTCTTGGAAATTTATTTTCCATTAAGATATATCTGACATGTTTATTTCTTGTTAACCGCTCAGGGCCTACATAATCTGGTCTATGACATGGGGACTGCAGATGAAACATGGGAATGGGTTAATCTGTCAGAGGTATATCTGAGTCTTTATTCTGATTTATGTTGTTCTTGCATATTTTCCTTCTAGTTGCCAAAATTGCACATTTTGAGGATAAGACTTAAGGGTGATGTTTCTTGGTTGGGGTGCATAGCAGTGGATAAGGCTTAATGGGGAGAACGATGAGAGATTTAAGGGTTTGATAGGAACAGAGATCCTATTAGATCATATTAGAGGAGAATAATAGGATAGTGTGATCCTATTATTATTATGGAATGGATAAGAATCTTTGACCTGATAGTTATACTTTCAAGTTCATCAATACCTGTTATTACTAGGTTATCCTTATACAATGTGTCTAATCTGCCCTAGCGGTCTGGTCTGCCAGATGGACTGTTGTGAGGGTAAATCAGGGAATTTTATACAGCCAAAAACTGAAATTATGCTTTTTACACCCTGACCTTTTTTTCATTCACGAATGTGGCACCTGCTTATTCACCAGACACCAAAGTGGTCAATGTTGCCGCTCTCCTTTGCAACCCAACAGTTTGGGTGTGGCGGAGCTCTGCCTCGCCCTGCCCTAGTGCTATAGCAGCCTATTGATGGCTTGGCTTTCTATGGGTCCCTCCCCCCTTGTTTAGATTGGGAGTTCAGGTTTTTATCCAAAAAAAGATTGAGAGTTCAGGTAGGTATGGTAAGACTGAAGTTTCCAGCTTCTATTCAATGCCAAGTATGAGGGGATCACATACAAGGCACTGAGTTTGTAATATTAAGATTTTCATTCCATGTTATAAAATTGTATTACAGGAAACTATGAAATTATGAATTAACCTTGACTGGAGCAATGAGAGCAAGAACATAGAGTGCTTTATTTTTTCCAATTATGCTTCTCATTATTAAAGGAGGTTGAACCTTGTAATACTTTGATATGTTTTTGTTTTATTTGCTTAAATTGTGTTAAAGGAAACTATGAACAATTAACCTGAAAAATAGTTTCATGTAGTGGCTTTTAAGGAAGGATATGGTTGCATTATGTAAATCTTGTTTTCATTCTTGACTAGGTCCCCTAATATGGATAGTTATGGACAAACTCATCTGGAAATTGAAAGCCCTACCTTAGGTCAAATGTTTTGTCTAAATTTCAGTTTTAAAACAGGATTAACCCTATTGACATGCTATAAAACAGCAGACTGAGGCTGTTGGCGCCGGGAAAAGGAAAAAAAAAAAAAATCTGCAGAGGGCAGTGGGCCGTCTTGACGGCACGGAGTAGGGTTTTTCTTTCTTTCTTAGCTCTGATACCATGTTGAGAAATAGAGAAAGAGAGAAAATCATATGATGAATCCGTGTGTTTTTGAACTACACAACGGAGTGAATATATATAGACAATGTGCAATAAATACACAATAATTACAAAGATATATTATCCCTATTTACAGATAACAAAAGATAATAAAAGATATTCACAAGATATTCACATATTCTAACAGTCTCTTTAATGTGTCATGTTGCTCAAATTCAGAAACCTTATTTATTTATTTATTTTTGCATTGTTTCTGCTGAGAATTATATTTAAAATAAGCTAGCTGTTTTGGATTTTTGAAAAGATTTGCGTCAGCCTTAAGGACCTTTATTAGTTTCTCCTTACTAAATTTCAGGGGTTTTGGCTTTCAGAAACAGGCTAAGATTCTGTAGCAGTACTCAGTATTTGCTGTTCTTTGTTTTCTTTGGCTATAAAGGAATGGTCTAACTTTCAATAAAACTTCTTTTGACAACATTTGGGATATGATTTTTGTTTAGATTGTCGGTGGTGTGTAATTTGATTTTATTTAAATGAAGGCATTTCTCTTGTGCATCTTGAATGTTTGGTAATATCTAAAAGATGGTTTTAAAAATGATTGTCTTGCTGTTGATATGTTCAGCACTTGTTAATATTATATTCTTTTAGTAATTGAGATACAGTATTTTTACTGCAGATATCTCCTGAAGATATTCAATGGGTTGGTGAGGACCCTGGAATCAATCTTCGTGGGAGTCTGGTTGGTTCTGGGCATGGGATGAATAGGCCTGTTGGACGTAAAGGTATAGGTCGTATGGGATCTACAAAGAATGGAATACGAAAGAAAGCTCCAGATGATATACAAATACTTCACACAGACACACTAATCAAGGAGGTAACTGACAATTGACAACAATTCAATCAGAATATCGCTTAATTGAGATTGTTTTGTCTTTCTTACATATATTCAAGCTCTTGGCGGACTTGACAGGTGGAGGGGGTATTCAGTGCAAATCATCCTGATCCTGGTGAAATTGAGAAAGCCAAGAAGGTATTGAAGGTAAGGGACAATAACATTTCCTCTGCCATTATTTGTATTTCTAGCTACTTACCCTGTCAAATAGTGTTTGTTATATATGCCTGATTTATATTTAATTTAATGCAGGATCATGAGCAAGCTCTTATTGATGCCATTGCTAGACTTGATGATCTTTCCGATGGTGAAAGTGGTACTTCTCAAATTTTCATAACAGTTTGCAGTACTTCGTCAACTCTGTTGATAAAAAATAGTTCTCTTAAGTTAAGTAGTGAGGAAATTATATTGGTGTTGAATAGGTCTGTTTAGTGTCCAATCATAGATAAATTGAAAGTACAATACGAGACTGAACATGCAGTTTGATTAGATCTTCATGAAATGGTAATGTTTGCCTAGTATGGTTTAGACTGACCTGTTAAAAGGGAAATTCCAAGACAACACCTTTAACTTTAATCGATTTGCACTTTGCTCATGTTATTTTGAAAAAAACGTGCAAATTGGTTTCGATACTTTTTGATTTGGGAGGATCACTACATGTTGTTTACAAACACTTAGTTTTCGGATTGAAAAGGCATATGAGATGCATGCGCCAACAAAAGAACCTCATTGTGAGAAACATGTGAAAACAATAGTGAAAAATAATATTTCAATTACGTGCCCCTTTCGATCCAAAAACTAAGGGTTTGTTTGGTTTTAGAAAACTGTTTTTAGTTTTCATTTCTCATTTTCAGATAGTTTCTTGTTTTTCAGGATTTTCTAAAGGAAATCGTGAAAACTACAAAATCTAGTTTCCAGTTTTTATTTATAGTTTTCACTATTTCTTTCACAAAATCCTAAAAAAATGAAAATGGAAGAAGAAAACTAAACTGTTTTTTGAAATCAAACACACCATAACATTTTCTAACAAAATTTAGTGATCCACACATATCAAGAAGTATAAGGACCAATTTGTATGTTTTTAAAGTAAAAAGACAAAATGCACATCGAGTAAAGTTGAAGGGAGTCTTTTGGACTTTCCCCTTTAAAATTATTGACTATTATAAAACAAGCTTGTCCACTTGTCTTGGGCTGTGTTGGTTGGGGCTGGAGAAATTTGGAAAGGGGAGTGGAAATGTAGTGAGAAAGTGTTTATATTTTCACTCATTAAGATGAGGACGGTGCAAAATTACTTTCAACTAATTTTAGTGCCGTAGGAGTGACCGGATTTTATGAGTTGAATTGTAAATGACTTGCACTCCGCGGTCATTTGTTCTACATTTTCTTTGTATCAAACAAATGTGAAGTGATTTTTCTTTTCAAGATTTTCTCCTAACATGTGCCACTGAACAAGCCTAGCCCAATGATAACAATAGCAATGAAGCATGGATTTGAAATCAAATATGATGCAACTGTGATTTAGCACCTAGGAATCATGCACGTACCAATTTGGTGGTGTGTCTGTGCCTACACATGGTACCTAGATAGTAGTACGATGCATGTATATACGACGTGTCCATATGTGTCCAAATAAAAAAAATGATATTTTTTTTTGTACTCAGATACACGTCGGACATGGCTCCAATACATTAAGACAACTTCATTTAGGAATTTTTTTGGAGATGTGAATAAAATGATGCCTCATGTTTTTTGGAAGGTGCATAGAAATAAGAAGTACAAATGACATATACTAAGAATGCATATATATATATATATGCCATGTCCATGTCTTTTTAATTTTGACTTTGGTGCATGCCTATGTCGTATCCCGTGTCCGCATTAGTGTCTGTGCTTCATAGTTTAGCACAGAGTGATACTACACTATTTTTTCAAGTGTTCCAATCTTGATAACATTGGTTTCCCTGATAATTATATGTACACCTTTCTGACTATGTGTTTATTAGGATAGCAGTAAATTTTTCTGGAAATGCTAATAAAATCATGAAAATTTCTATTTAACATATTTTGTGGAAATCACTATTTTGATATTTGAAAGCCGACATTTCAGGTTCATTACATGGTATTCAATATAGCAGACTGATCAGTTCTGATCTCCGTTACTTTATGTTATTATTGATTATGCAGGTGGGGGTGGTCACCATTTCTCACATGCTCAATCAATGGATCGAGAGTAACGGGAGGACCTTTCTTTACTTTGTACAATGAACATGGGAAGCATTCTTCTGCAAAAATGCTGTACTTTTTGTATTATGTGACGGGATTATTTCCCTCTAACAGTTCACAGCGTTAGGGACGGGTCTTCTGGATTAGGGAACATGTAGGGTGGCAATTGTAGTTCGGTAGTAATTATTTATTTATTGTGGTTTAAAGTTGACCTAGGACCAGTTGAAAATTGTATAATACTACCCCATCAGTGATTAGTGAGTGTGTTTTAGCGCATAAATTCTTTGTATTGTATCTGTCAAATTAGTTTTGTTTGATCCTGACCTGTGGATCCTAATGTGAAAATAGACGTTCATCTTAGCGCTGGTGTAATCCACTTCTATCGTTGCTTTGAAAGTTTTTCAACGTGTGGAATGTTTTTGGTGCCTAATTTTTGTAGATATTGTGTAGTCAGATGTCAATAAACGGAAATATAATTCTGTTCGGGAATTATGAGAAATTATATATTAATAATTTTCAAATAACAATAATAACTAAGCCTTGTACCACTAAATGGAGTTGGCTATATAGATCAATCGATGCCTTATATTATATATCATATTTATGTTAAAACTATTTGCATTTAAATCTCTTTTGATTATTTCTCCTATAATTTTTCTTGGTCTTTCTCGACCTCTTTTAATGATGCTATTCTCCATTTGATCTATTCTTCTCACTAAGGCCCCTACAAATCTCCTCCAAACATTTCAAAACCACTTGAAATGAGACTCTATCTTCTTTGTAATAGACATTATCCCAATTCTCTCTGTAATGTATCCATTTCTTATTATCATATCGTCTGTGGTCACTCATTCATCGCAACATCCTCATCTCTATTAACATGTAGTTTACTTTCATATTGATCCTTTCATTGCCCAACATTCAATTCTATATAACAAAGCCAATTTTATAGTTGTATGGTAGAATTTATCCTTAAGTTTTAGTTTTTTTTTTTTAATCACAAATAAGACCCAAAGCACTTCTTCACTTTAATCATCCTACTTGGATCTTATGATTAACATCTTTCTTTATTTCCCATAACTTTGAATGATAGAACCCATATATTTAAATTTTGCAACATGCGGTATGGTAGCATTCCCAAGGTTCACTCCAAGGTTAGAATGTGTGTGTTTCTTGGCAAACTTGCACTTTATATACTCCGTCTTACTTCTACTTATACGAGACCCACATACCTCCAAAGTTTCCCTCCACAATTCTAACTTTCTATTTATATCTTCACTCAATTTTGCTCTTAGGACTATATCATCTGCAAATAATATACACCAAGGCATTGAGTTGTGAATATGCTCCATGAGCACATCCAAGAGTAATGTGAATAGATATTAACTTAAGGTTGAGCCTTGGTGTAGTTCAATCCACATAGGAAAATGCTCTGTTACCCATCTTGAGTCCTTACGCTAATTTTGACCCCATCATACATATCTTAGATTGGTTGGATATAGGCTATCCGAACTCCTTTTCTCTTCGAGGCTTTCCATAGAACTTCTCTTGGCACTCTATCATATGCCTTTTCCATATCGATGAAGAATATATATAAATACTTTTGATATCTCCGATATCTCTCCGTCAATCTTTGCAAAAGGTAAGTTGCTTCCATGGTAGACCTCCCAGGCATAAATTCAAACTAGTTTCTGTCATACCGGTCTCTTATCTTAGTCTCAACTCTAGTATCATCTGCCGCAACTTCATAGTATGACTCGTAAGTTTTATGCCTCTATAATTTGCACATTTTTGTATATCCCTCTTATTTTTGTAAATAGGAGTTAAGATGCTCCTTCTCCACTCATCAAACATCCTTTTTTACCTTAAAATTTGGTTAAATAGCTTTGTAAGCCATCTTATACCATTTCCTCCTAGGCATTTCCTTACCTTAATAGGTATGTTATCAGGATCCACTGCATTCTTGTTTTCCATTCTCTTTAAAGCCTCATTTATTTCAAACTCTTGAATTCTATGGTAAAATGTAAAACTTTTGTCTTCTTTTTTTGTCAACAGTTTATCCGTTTGCAAAGGATTTCCATGTCCTTCATTAAACAACTTATCAAGATAGCTCCTCCACTTCTTCTTAATATCTTGTTTAGCAGCCAACACATCATCATTCTCATCCTTGATACATCTCACTTGATCTAGATCCCTTGTCTTTCTTTCCCTCGCTTTTGCCAATCTATAGATACGTTTTTCCCCTTCTTTAGTGCCAAAGATTGGTATAGCCCCTCAAAAGCTTTAGTTTTTGCCTCACTTACCACTTTCTTTATTTCTTTTTTAGCTATCTTATATTTTTCTCAATTTTCAGCATTTTTATTTAAAGACCATGCTTTATAGCTCTCTATTTTACCTTTAACCTTCTATTGCAAATCTTTTTCCCACCACCAAGATTACTTATCATTTACACCAAAACCTTTAGATTCTCCAAGGGTTTCTTTGGCTATCTTCCTGATCCCTCTTGCATTTTGTTCCATATTTTATTCGCATTTCCTTGTTCTCCCATCCTAATTTTTCCTCAATCATTCCTTGAAAATCTTTTGCTTTTCATCCTTTAGATGCTACCACCTAATCCTTGGAGTCATCTTTTGGTCTCTTCTTTTCCCTCTTGTAAATCGTATATCCATCATTAAGATTCGATGTTGAGTAGTCAAACTCCCCCCCGAAATAACCTTGTAATTCGAGCAAAGTTTTCTATTTGATTTTCTTATCAAGAAGAAATCGATTTGGGAGCATACCCGCCAACTTTTATAGGTTAAAAGGTGCTCTTCTCGTTTATGAAAACAAGTGTTTGCTATTGTAAAATCCAAAGCTACTAAGAAGTCTAAAATAGTCTTATCGTTTTCATTTGCTTCTCTAAAACCATATCCTCCATGCGACCCTTCATATTTGCTCACTTCCTTACCGACATGTCTATTTAGATCTCCTCCTCAAAGAATCTTTTCTTGTAGAGGTATGCCTTGGATCAAACCTTCTAGATCCTCCCAACATTTTATTTTGCGGTGCTCTTTTGATCAACTATTGGTGCATAGGCATTAATGACATTGAAGGTGTCTCCTTTACCCACCAATTTTAATGCTATAATCCTATCTCCCACCTTTTTAACCTCCACAACCTCCTTTTTTTGGGACTTATCTACAATTATACCGACACAATTTCTAGATTTTGCTTTAGCAGCGTACCACAACTTAAAACCCAAAGTATCTAACTCCTTTGCCTTCTTTCCCACCTATTTAGTTTCTTGTAATCACATAAAATTTATCCTCTTTTGTATCATGGTATCAACTATTTCCATTGATTTACTTGTAATGATACTTGTGTTCCAAGTCCCAAATCGTAACTTACTATTGTGAACTAACTTATTTACCCCCCCCCCCCACTTGTTCATGAAAATGCGGGAACCCTTACTTATTTTACACTACATCCGGGTATCGATGCAATGGCCCTTGCTCATTTGACAATGTACTCAAGAAATACAACGCATTGCTTCCGAGCAATGACCTAGCATTAGCATTGTTTTGTTCTTGATCCATATCATAATGATTCGACAAAATTTTATGTTGATTATCAACAGCCTAACACAATCCTCCTCTTTTACCCGGGCTTTTTACCGGTTATGAAAATAGATTTTCAATATAGCACATCATATGTAGAGTTATATATTAATAATTTTCAATTTTATTTATTTTATTGTTAAGTTTATAAGGAAATTAATAATAAATATGAAATTTTTGGTTAAATTTATTTATTGGATAAAATATTTGACTATTAATGCATAATTTTTTTAAATATCATTGTTTGTTATAATACACAATTGGTCAGATACTTCAATTGTGTACCTAATTCTTTTGAAGATGGTCCGTAGAAAAGAGTACAAGAATATATGGAGACTGCATTTTGCTGACTAGTGTTGCCTTAACCTGAACAGCAGATATTTTTTATTATGTCTTTCTGACTGGCCTCGAGCTTTAAAATTATTTATTTTATGGGATGGAAATCGAATTCTTAACATCGGTTAAGCAGGGAAAGGGACCTCAACTAGTCTTGTGATTACTCTCTCATTATTAAAATTGAATAAATTAATTTTTAATAATTGATAAAAATAATTTAAATTAATTTCAAATAAAAATAAAATAAGATAAATAAATATATCAAAATACTACAGAAAGGCTAAATTATATTATAAAATATAGGTTATGAAGATTATGAAGATTTTTAATTATGAAGATTACAAAATATCTATTTTAAAAATCATTTTGTCCGACGTAATATTTGTTATTATCGATCAAATCGAGAGCCCACTCGTGATGGAACGCGCCTAAGTATTTCTCCTCCAAAGATGAACACATGGCATCACGTAAGCGAAACAGAAAGACGCCTCAGAAAGTGTCGACTTCAGTGCTTCGGAAGTTTTGCTATTTTAACGATCTATTTCTCCCGTCCAAATATCAAAATACCCCATTCACAGTATATGAGTTCTATCATTTTTTTTTTTCTAATTTATTCTTTCTCTATTACTCCTATCACATTATATATAACTCATATAAGTGTCTACACCCACATTATTGTTAAAATATCATTTCTCGTGCACTGGGCACTATTAACAGTAGAAGCACTTGGACCAGACATGGCACTTTCTGTGCTTTAGTCATTTCAAGGAATCTTTTAGTATATGAACTTACGACCACCCAAAAAGAAGCTTTTGTTATTGCCGCCTTGTTCTTCACTATCCATTATTGATCAACATGGCGTCTGTGCATATCTCTTGGTCATGTGTTCAGGTTAAGCATCGTCACAGTTGCATCACGATAAGATGCCCTCATGTGAAATCAGACAGCAGGATCGGTAGTAGAAGAAGCTGTTTAGTCAGACTCGAAGGTGGTGGGGAGGTTCCAAATTTTGAACAAAAGAAGAAGAGTGATGAGGGTAGGAGGAAGCTGAGAGTGTTGATAGCTGGTGGGGGCATTGGAGGCCTTGTTCTGGCTCTGGCAGCAAAGCATAGGGGGCACGAGGTGAAGGTGTTTGAGAAGGATTTGAGTGCAGTGAGAGGGGAAGGAAGGCACCGTGGCCCAATTCAGCTCTTGAGTGGTGCTCTTGCTGTGTTGGAAGCAATTGATGAGAATGTTGCAAGGCAGGTAATGGAGGGCGGATGTGTCACTGGCAACAGGACTAATGGCCTTGCAGATGGTTTGTCTGGGGAATGGTATGTTTGCTCTTTCCTTCTCTCAAGTCAATCTTATCAATACTGAGTTAGATCTCGAATTCGAGTTTGAAAGAGTTGTAGGACACCAATTTATTTTTTGGAAAATTTGTTATATCAATTTGGTTATTGAAAGGGATGTGCGACATCAATTTTTGTGGTATCATTTGCTCCGCAAAATAATAAAATTCATTTTAAGTTAGTCCAAATCTTTTTTTAATCTTTTGGACTTATTAAAATAAATTTTAATCTTTGAAGAATTAAATTGATATCACATATCTTTTGAGCACTGAATTGAAATTATACATTTTTTTTATCACTAAATTGATGACTGACAACTCTCATGAAGTTCAGGTTTTACACTCTCTCAATATTTCACCTTACTTCAACTAATCTGACTTAACCCGACTTGGTTTACTGTGAACTTGGTTTTTGCATTTGTAATTATAATACTTGAATTTAAGACCTTAGTTAAAGGGAAAAAGTGTTGTACCAGTTGAACTAATTAAGTGTTGATACCGTTTTCTTTATTCTAAGCAGAGCATGAAACGTCCAAAAAGTTAAAGATGAGATGGTATATATGCTATAATAAGAGTAACATTTTGGTTTATTACCCTCGCTCTTATTTTAAAATTCTTGCAAATTATGAAATCACACTGTTATCAAAGTATGTGGTTGCAGTCAACAACGGTATATGTTCACATACTTTGACAAGAATCTTGGGGTTTATTATGTTAAATGGACAGTCCCAAAACTTCCAGTTGAATGGGATCTTTTGCAATTGCAGGTGTTGGATCACCAAAATAGTTTTAACATATTTTACATGAGTCATGATTACGCAGCAACTTGCAAAGTGTGTTAACTTGGTATTAACACACCTCTTTTTTTTTCTCAGGTTCACCAAGTTTGATCTTTTCACTCCTGCTTCAAGGAAAGGGCTTCCTAGTACCCTAGTGATATGCAGAATGACCCTGCAAGATATATTAGTCAGTGCAGTTGGTTCCAACATTCTTAGAAACAAATCAAAAGTTGTGGATTTTATGGAGGAACCTGGCAAGGTTTGAGTTTCTCTTGAAAAAATACTAATTTCTGATCCCTGAAGAGAGCTATAAACTAATCTTGGGATCATTTACATTCACCGTCAGGTCAGAGTGATCCTTGAAAATGGACAACACCATGATGGTGATATTTTAGTTGGGGCAGATGGAATATGGTCAGAAGTAAATCAAACAATCCTTTCATTCTCGTTTTATTTTCAAAGGGGTTTTTCTCCAGGGAAATATTATTTTGACTCACATTTTGTAAGACACTGTATCTACTCACACTTTATCCACAAATGAATGAGGTTTGGACCTTATTTAAATGGAATCCACTCTCTATTTGATGGTCGATACGGTGTCCTACACACTATGAGTACAAATAACACAACTCTTTCTCCTTATGTTGTCCATTCAATTTCATGTTCATTTTCTCAGGTGCGTTCAAAGCTCTTCGGCTGGCAGGAAGCAAAGTACTCAGGTTTCACATGCTATAGCGGATTAGCAAACTACGTGCCTCCATATATTGATACTATTGGGTAGGTACTTCACTCCCATTAATGTTTAAGACAACCAAAGGCTTCCATGATTAAACAAAGAAAAAATTTCAGTGTTGGAAGTTGGAACTCGTAATATTGGTATTGCATGTTGGAGCCAATATAATTAAAGAGAAAAACTACAATTTCAAGTGTCCCTGAAAAATTGGGAGTGTAACAAAATCGTCCCTGAAATAGAAAACGTATACGGCTTTGTCTATTGCTTTAACCAATTATAGTGAGCATATTTTCGTCCTTGAATTTAACAGAATTGTACCCAAGAGGATTATTTTCTTCTAATGTGGTTAAGTTCAAGAACAATGTAAGTTCCAAAAAACAAAAATTTCAAGAACAATGTTATCTATTTTAGGGACAAATTTGTGATACTTCATACTTTTTAGAGACGAAATTGTAATTCTAATAGTCAAAGTTACTTTTAGTTAGGTCATTTCTTTTTTTCTCATAATTTAATTACCAACTTGTACAACATTAGACTCTTTACGCTTGGAAACCACTATATTGAATCTACAAGCTCCTATCTCAAGCTTTGCTTAATGGTGTTTAAACTTGAAGGTATCGGGTGTTCTTGGGATTGAATCAGTATTTTGTTGCTTCAGATGTTGGCCACGGTAAGATGCAGTGGTATGCTTTCCATGGGGAGCCCCCTTCAAGTGCTCCTTTGCTTGAAGGTACATTTCTTTTTACACTCACTGTATGAAGTTTTTTGATAAATTTGAGCCTAAACAATTTGATTTTGTCCCAAGCTACTTCAGATAAGAAGAAGAGACTTCTGGATCTATTTGGTAGTTGGTGCAATGAAGTGATCACGCTCATATCAGAAACACCGGAGCACATGATTCTACGGAGGGACATATATGATAGGGACATGATCAACACCTGGGGAATTGGCAGAGTGACTTTGTTAGGTGATGCAGCACATCCAATGCAACCAAATCTTGGTCAAGGGGGATGTTTGGCAATAGAGGTCGGTTGTCTATAATTTTCCAATACGAATATAGAAGATACAGTATATATAGTTTGTTTTATGCATCCTTAATTTCATTTTCATCCTACTCTTACCACTTCAGCCATGCGCCCAAATAGCTAAAATTCTTTAGGAATAAAACAACAAAAGGAGCCAAAGGTGCAATGGTGTGCTATGAACAAATGGGAGAGGAAAACAATAATGCGTGCGTGTGTAATGTACATAGGTTTATTTTCTTAAGTCCCCTTCATTTGTTGCAATCACATTTGCAGGATTGTTACCAACTGATACTGGAGCTTGACAAGGTTGCTAAAAGTGGCTCTGAAGAGTCTGAAGTTATCTCGGCTCTTAGAAGGTATTTCTTTTGTTATCCCTAAACGTGAATTCTTTCATATAACATGTTGTCTTACAGTATATAGAGCTTGACAAGGTTGCTAAAAGTGGCTCTAAAGAGTCTGAAGTTACCTACGTGTGGTATCAAAAGAAAGGATCAAAATTTTAATAGATAGAAAACCTAATTGAATTTATCTCTGCTCCATGGCTAGGTCAATTTTCAATATGCTTAATTGCTTATCTTTTCGTGGATTTTTACTTATTAAGGACAAAAGGCTCTACTTTAAAAGGCTGCATATAGGAATATGTTGCATGAGTATCTGATACGATATAAGTATTAACAAAGTATCCGATACAATACGTATCAAGTACGGGTACGCCAACTATTTTGAAGTATCCATGCATCATAAGATAGGATGACCTGTGTATGCATCTCTGGAAATATCACAATGCAAAAACTGCTTGTGTCTGAACCATTTGATCTGCTATTGAGAAGCAACATTTTAGATGCAGTATCAAACATTCTAACAGCAAAATGTTTGCGGGTTTCTGGCTTCATCTTTTGTTAGATACGAGAAGAAAAGAATGCTTCGAGTTAGGATCTTGCACACAGCTAGCAGGATGGCATCAAAAATGCTTGTCAACTACCGACCATATATTGAATTTAAATTTTGGCCCCTCTCAGTAAGTTGTCTTTTCCTTGACTTCTCCTTAGATCATGCGTCGTAGGTGGGAAGTCCCATATTGAAAAGATTACAGAAAAAAGAACCCACATAAGCTAATTGATTGAAGTGGTTCCCTTCAACCTCGTTTCTTCTGTTTTTTTTTTTTTTTTTTCCATTTTAATATTTTGGTGCTTACATATAAAGGTTACTGGCATTGTCCATCCTAACCCGAAAAATATTATTTCAACACCCACATCCACATAGGTGTAGACACCCATGATGGTGTGAGAGGAGTGATGAAAAGAGAATAAGTTAGGAGAAAAAATAAGTGGTGAGATATATGTATTTTGTAAGTAAAGTGGTTGGGTGTTTAAGAAAATTGGGTGTTGAATAATATTATTGATCCCAACCCCACTACTGCCATTTGGGCTGCGATAAGAAGCACTTCAACCAAACTATTAAGGATAAATGTAATATTAAGTTTAAATTACATTAACATCCCCTCAAAATTTATCATAGTTATACATGACACTCTTTTATTTGTAAAAATGTTATTAAAAGTTCATGAGATTTGTCAAAATTACACTTGTCTCTCATTTAATTACTGAGTCATTAGTTCAAGTGACAAAAAAAGATCATATATGACATGCATTTGATAATTAATAACAAAATTGTAATATATTGGTAATATTTGACATATAGCTTGACCAAAATACTTTTATTATTATTATTATATGAGGATGAGGCTTATAATTTATATGGCAAATATTAGCAAAATAATACTACAATTTTGTCATTAATGATCGTGTGCATATATTGTCTGTTTTGGTCAGTTATCGAATTAGTAACTCTAAGGGAGGGTAGTGTAGTTTTTGCGAACTTTAGAGACTTCTGGTGAAAATAAAAAATTAATAGAAGGTTAGTGTAATTTACCGAAATATTAATGTATGATTATGTTCCATAACCCTTAGCCTTTGTGGAATTTTTTCACACCTCTCCAGCGTAGGACTTCCCCCCATCCCAGCATCACATACATGACATCACTTGCATGTGTAGTTTTAGAGCCGTCGAAATGAGTAGTCTAATTCCTGTCCAAATAGCCCGAAAAAATGTGGACTGGGCTAAAAAAGTTGGAATAAAAATAAAAGTTAATCTGACTCAGTCCAGTCCAAATAAGCTCAATACAAAAAATATTTATTTTTATTTCACTTCACTTTTGCTTCAATTTAATATTTCTAGTTCAAGTATCCAAAAACATGGAGTTTTATATTTTATTTCTTACGTGAAGCAACAATAAGATTACCAGTTTATAGTTTATACTTTTGTCTATTCATTTTTAACATGGATTACAAAGTTTGTAAAAAAAATGAGGAAGGGAAAAAATTAACTTAGCCCGAAGTGACTCGGTCTGAAAATCACCTGGTTCATGGTGTGTCGGCTTGAATTGTTTGCCATTTTGACAGCTCTATCTATGTCTAGTACCTAATCATCAAAACAACAGAAGGGAAAAAAATGTAACCAAGCACTTTACTGTTCAGCAGAATCTAACAAATATGCAGATGAAGCACCCTGGCATTCATGTTGTTCGAGCCCTTTTGATGTTCACAATTCCAAAATTTCTCACTTGGATGATTGCAGGGCATGGGTAGGACATGGATTTCTTATATTGTAAAGCGATTTGGAAGACTTTTTTTCAATTCTCTCCTCCTTCTTTGGCTTGCTTGTATAAGATGTGAATATTATTATCTTTGCAGGTTGTGGTGAACATATCAACATACATCATCACACATCGATAATCCTCCATTGTACCAAAAAGAGAAAAAATTGAAATGAAATGGCTTTCTAGTTTTAACATGGTTTGATTTTAGTTAAAGCAATTGTATGGGTCTTTTTATGCGTTGTTTTCACAATCTTATTTCGCCCTCTTCACCTCAAAGTTGTACTCCAATCACTTAGGACATGAGACAGTAAATTTAGATTAAGAACAAAAAAAATCAAATAAAAAACCAAACTAAGGTAGCCTCCTGATTAGAGCTCGGCGAAAAACAATGAACTTGGGTAAAACTATTAAAAAATGGAACACGATGTAGAAAGAGAAATTCATTGGAGGTTCCCTCGATATACTCCCAATGCTCAGGGTGCTTTAGTTCCCTAACAAGGTGTTAGGAAATCTCTATGATTCAATTCTATCCAAGGTTAAGAAAATCGGACCGGGTATCGAACTGGTCAAGATACTGGTTCAAAGGTTTAGAGGTTCAACCGGTTCAATCGGGGTTCAACCGGAATATAATAAAATATATATATAAATATATATTTATAATTAATTAAAACATAAAAAATATATTAAATCATTAACATTAACATAATTAACACAAAAAAATATATATATTCATAGATTTATAAAAATAAACCTAATCCATATAAAACTATCAAAGAATTTAATCCCTGATTTGAAAGCAATATTACTCAAGGAATTAAAACTATATTAGTGATAAAAATGAGCTCAAAAATTAGATTTACCAGATATCCTTACTCAAATAAAAACCACAACACCTCTGATCAATGCATTGTCGGCTAGACAACCACACCAAGGTACTTATCTTTTTTTTTTTTTTTGGGTTTTGTTTTCTTTTTTTAGAAGAGCTTTGTCTGTTGTTATGATTTCATTTTCATTTTCTGTCTTCTCAAACTTATTCTAAAAGCCCATTAACTATGAGAGAGAATAGTCAGTGACACTCTAATTAGGATTTAGTTAGAATCTAATTAGTTTTCAAACTAGTTAGCTATGGTTAACACATCACATGTAATATATAAACTCTCATCATAACTCATTAGAAATGCAATATTATACAAATGAATATTTCGAATTCTCTTTTCTTACATGGTACCTTGAAGCCTCTTTTTTTGTCTTCTTCCTCCCGATCCTTGCGATTGCCTCCATCCACTCCTCAATCATCCACCAATTCTTCGCATGCAGTCTCACTGATCAAGTTTTCCATTCCAATCTCATACAGGTTGAACGATGATAATTTCCTTCTGTGGAAACAAGAAACCCCAGCAATAATCAAAGGCTATTGTCTTCAATCGCATCTTGTCAAAGATCACATTCTGAAAATGTATCTCTCCAATGAAGACTTGACACATGGATATTGGAATAAATGAAAAGGAATAATGAGCACATAATTCTTTGATAAATAAAATCATCGTCTGTCAAACTTATTAGCTTGACTTTCAAGCCCAATGATATGCAAGCCATGAGACAAATGTTTCTAAGACATTTTCGGGGCATGTGCGACATCTGATGTTTATTTTCAAAGCCAACAAAGTCCAAATGCTCTTTCGTGTAGCAGGTGAAGCGTGATTGGAGGACACAATTTTCAAAGATTGCAATTATGTAGTTTGAAGAATGAAACAAAACATTGAAACAATTGCCCATCTGAAGCCTATAAATAGAGCTTTGTACCGAGCTCTAAAAATCATCAACAACAAAAACAAAATCCCCTCCTCCTTTAGTTGTAGGGTAGAGCTACCTGTTTTACATGAATTCTTCTCTTTTATGAGTTAAGAGTACATACTAGTGAGAAAAATACTGTGAGATATTCTGGGTGTATTTGGGATTTAGGTTGAGTGGAGTGTGTCCACCTTTTGTATCTCCATCATATTTCCATAGAGGAATATTTGGTTGTCGCCTTTGCCTGTGGACATATGCTTTAAGCCGAACCATATAAATTCCTAGTGTTATATTTGTATTACGCTTCTGCATATTTATTCTGTTGGCGTAAATAGTGAAGTGGGTCCCACTCTAGTGAATAGTGACGTCTATCATACTATTCACAAGAATAGTAACACAATCCGACTACTGAGTAGTGAATAGAGAAAAATATTGTGAGGTATTCTGGGTATATTTGGGATTTGGGTTAAGGGGAGTATGTCCACCTTCTACATCTCCATCATATTTCCATAGTGGAATATTTGGTTGTCACTTTTGCCCGTGGACGTAGGCTTTAAGCTGAATCACGTAAATTCCTAGTGTCATGTATTACGCTTCCGCATATTTATTCTATTGGCATGAATAGTGACATGGGTCCCATTCCAGTGGATAGTGACGTCTATAATACTATTTACAAGAATAGTAACGCAATCTGACTGTTGAGTACTATTCATGTGAATAGTAAATAGGGACAAGCAGGTCCTACCGAGATTAACTATTCACCCTGAATTTTCTTGTGCTACTGATTTTGCCTTTTGGATCCGTCATTTTACAACAAACTGGTATCAGAACTCTTATAGAGTTATGGGCTAATTTGCTTGAAAATGTCTACTGTAAAATTTGATATTCAGCAATTTGATGGACGCATTAATTTCAAAATGTGGAAAGTCCGTATGATGGCTGTTCTTCTACAGCAAGGTGTAAAAATAGTACTTTCTAACAAGGAAAAGAGACCTGAGGCAATGAAGGAATTTGAATGGGAAGATGCTGATCAAAATGCTCTTTCTATTATTCAATTATGCATCATAGACGATGTGCTGCAGGCGGTCCTTTAAAAGAAAACAACAAAATTTCTGTGGACCAAGTTAGAGTCACTATATATGACTGAGACAGTGGCTAACCATCTCGGTGATTTACAACATCTATACATGCTCTGTGTGGCAAAAGGGACATCGATTTGGTCTCACATAATTGAGTTCACGTCACTCATCACAGATTTAAAAAATATGTACGAGACATTTTCAAGCAAGCAACAGGCAATAATGTTGATTTGCTCCTTGCCTCCTTCTCACAAGCATTTATGAGAAATGCTCATATATGGTCACGAAAGCTTTAAAATTGATGAGGTTAAATATGCACTTTTAAGTCACGACAAAATGGTGCACAATACTGGCAATAATGATAATACTACATCTGGCTTGGTTGCCAGAAGGAGATCAAAGGAGATTGGATTGAGTGGTAGCAGAGGAAAGTCTAGATCTAAGTCTAGATATTGTAAAGGTAGGTGCCGATATTGTAAGAAGGAAGGGCACTGGAAAGCAGAATGTCCGAAGCTCAAAGACAAAAGGGACAAAGATTCAAGTGATACAGCAAGTGTTGCTGAAAGTACTGATAATGTTCTCGTTGTATCAACCAGTTCAATTGGTGATTCTTGGATACTTGATTCTGGATGCTCTTATCACATGTGTCAGAACCGGGATTGGTTTACAACTTTTCGGTCAATAGATGGTGGTGGTGTTCTTATGGGGAATGATGTGCCCTGTAAGGTTGTTGGCATTGTAACAATCCAAATCAAAATGCATGATGGAGTTATGAGAACTCTAACTGATGTTCAATACATGCCAAACTTGAAGAAAAATCTTATATCCTTGGACGTCTTCGATTCTCAAGGTTATAAGTATTCTAGCGAAGGTGGAGTTTTAAAAATCTCCAAAGGTGCTCTTATTGTGATTAAAGGCAAGTTAGTCAACGGCCTTTATTTATTTCAAGGAAGTATAATTGTTAGTGCTGCCTCAATATCATCTTTATCTGATTCAGATTCAGATATGACTCGCTTATGGCATATGCACCTAAGGCAGATAAGTGAAACAAAAATGTCAATTTTAAGGAAGTACGAGTTGCTAGGTGATCAGAAAATTGGGAAGCTTGACTTTTGTGAACACCGTGTCTATGGAAAGTAAACCAAAGTCAAGTTTAGCACTGCTATCCATAGGACTAAGGGCACAAAGGATTACATCCACTCTAACTTGTAGGGCCCTGCGCTTGTTCCGACAAAAGGTGATGCTAGATATCTGTTAACATTTATTGATGATTTCTCGAAGAAGGTATGGGTTCATGTTCTGAAATACAAGAATGATATGTTCCCTACTTTCAAGAAATGGAAAATGATTATTGAGAACCAGATTAGCAAGAAAATCAAGTGCCTCCGAAAGATAATGGTTTGGAGTTTTATGGAGGTTAGTTCAACGAGTTCTGTGAAAATGAAGGCATAGTAAGACATCATACTATGTAAAAGACTCCACAACAAAATGGAGTAGCAGAACGTATGAACAAAACTCTTTTGGAGAGGGCTCGCTATATGCTCTCTAATGCTGGTTTGTCAAAAGTATTTTGGGCTAAAGCAGTCAATATGGCTTGCTATTTGGTAAATTGATCTCCGTTAACTGCGATCGATTTGAAGACTCCTATTGAGGTATGGTCTGGTGCTCCTACTGATTATTCGAATATGAGAATTTTCAATTGTCCTACATATGCTCATATTGATGATGGAAAGCTTGAGCAAAAAGGCATTAACATGCATATTTCTCGGATATCAACCTAGGGTTAAAGGTTATAGCTTGTGATGCACTGAACCTAAATCATCCAAATTCATAATCAGCAGAGATGTTAAGTTCAATGAATCATACATGCTTCATTCAAAAAAAGAGGTTGGTGATGCAGCAAAAGATCAAGATACTAGCAAGCAAGTGGAGTTTGAAGTTGAACCTTCAAAGAAGATGGAAGAAGATGCCTCTGATCAGCCCATTCAAGAAGAAGAACAAGATATTGATGATGTCGTAGATGTAAGATAACAATTGCAGCACTATAGCCTTACAAGAGACAGAGAAAAGAGGCAAATAAAACCACTACAAAGGTATGGTCATGCAAACATAGTCTCTTTTGCATTATCAGTGGCAGACGATATGGAATCAAAAGATCCTACCACATATCATGAGACTATCTTGAGTGAAGAGTCTACATAATGGATTGCTGCGATGAGTGAAGAAATGGAGTCTCTTCATAAGAACCAAACTTAGGAGTTGGTGAAACCGTTTAAAAGACATAAAGTTGTTGGCTACAAATGGATTTTCAAGAAGAAGGAAGGATCCCCTGGAGTTGAACCGGCTAGGTACAAAGCACGCTTGGTTGTAAAAGGTTTTAGCCAAAGGGAAGGAATAGACTTAAATGAAGTATTCTCTCCTGTTGTAAGACATCACTCTATTTAGGTGTTGCTCGCTATGGTTGCACTATTTAACTTAGAGCTTGAGCAGCTCGATGTCAAGCCAGCTTTTCTTCATGGTGAGGTTGAAGAACAGATCTATATGCAGCAACCTGAAGGTTTCATGGTACAAGGCAAGGAAAATCATGATTGTCTCTTAAAGAAGTCATTATATGGCTTAAAGCAATCTCCTCACTAATGGTATAAGAGATTTGACACTTTATGTTAAGTCAAGGTTACTCAAGGAGTGACTATGACTATTGTGTTTACCATAGAAAGCTCTCAGATGGTTCGTTTATCTATTTGTTACTTTATGTTGATGACATGTTCATTACTGCTAAGCGTATGTCTGAGATCAAGAAGTTGAAAAAGCAACTTAGTAGTGAATTTGAAATGAAAGACTTGGGTGCAGCTAAAAAGATTTTGTGCATGAAAATTAATAGGGATCGGCGTACTGGAAAATTATATTTGTCTTAAAAAACGTATATTGAAAAAGTACTTGAGTGCTTTGGGATGCAAAATGCAAAGACTGTGAGTACTCAGTTGGTAGCCTATTTCCGATTATTAGCTGCACATTCACCACAATCCGCTGAAGAGGAGGAATAGATGTCACACATTCCTTATGCTAGTGCAGTTAGAAGTATCACGTATGCTATGATATGCACTCAACCATATATTTCACATGATGTTAGTGTTGTTAGCAGATATATGGGGCATCTTGGCAAGATGCATTAGCAAGTAGTAAAATGGATATTTCGATATCTTCAAGATACTACAAATGTTGGCTTAATATATGACAGGAGTTCCAACACTGATGATACTATTGTTGGATATGTTGACTTTGATTATGCTGGAGATGTTGACAAAAGGAGATCTCTGATAGGATATGTCTTCATGCTTTCAAGTAATGCAATTAGTTGGAAATGAACTTTACAGTCTACTATTGTACTATCCACCACAGAAGTTGAATACATGGCAGCAGGAGAAGCAGTGAAGGAAAGGAAGCCATTTGGCTCAGGAGTTTGGTAGGAGATTTGGGCTTGGAATAAGATGTCATAACTGTTTAATGTGATAGCCAAAGTGTCATAAATCAAATGTATCATAAAAGAACCAAACATATTGACATCAGATATCATTTTATTTGGGAGTGAGTTTCTCAAGGTACCATTGCAATGCAAAATATTGGTACCTCAGATAATCCAGCTAATATGTTGACAGAGTCAATCACCATAGCTAAGCTCAAGCATTGCTTGGACTTAGTTGGAATTCTCAATATGTGAGTTTGCTCGTATGGGCACATTGCAGAAGGCGATTTCAAAAACTTGATGAAAATCAAGCAAATGTGGAGATTTGTCAAACTTATTGGCTTGACTTTCTAGCCCAATGATACGCAAGCCATGAGACAAATGTCTCTAAGACATTTTCAATGCATGTGCAACATCTGATGTGGCTTTATTTTCAAAGCCAACAAAGTCTAAATGCTTTTCCATGTAGCAGGTGAAACGTGATTGGAGGATGCAATTTTCAAAGATTGCAATTATGTGGTTTGAAAAATGAAATAAAACATTGAAACAATTGTCCATCTGAAGCCTATAAATAGAGCTTTGTACCGAGCTCTAAAAATCATCAACAACAAAAACAAAATCCTCTCCTCCTCTAGTTGTAGAGTAGAGCTATCTGTTATATATGAGTTTTTCTTTTTTGTGAGTTAAGAGTATACACTTGTAAGAAAAATAATTATGAGGTATTATGGATGTATTTGGGATTTGGGTTGAGTGGAATCTGTCCACCTTTTGTATCTCTATCCTATTTGGTTGTCGCCTTTACCCGTGGACGTAGGCTTTAAGCCGAACCACATAAATTCCTAGTGTCATATTTGTATTATGCTTCCGCATATTTATTTTGTTGACATGAATAATGACGTGGGTCCCACTCTAGTGAATAGTGACATCTATCATACTATTCACAAGAATAGTGACAAGCGGTCCCACTGAGATTTACTATTTACCCTGTATTTTATTATGCTACTGATTTTGCCTTTTGGGTCCATTATTTCACAACATCGTCATTATAATTTTTGAAGATTGCACTAATGGTTTGATTCGTCAATCACTTTGAAGGGCTGTTCAAAACCAAATCAGGTCAAACAAAAACAAGAAATCTATTGAAAATATTGATAATAGTTTTTAATTAAAATCATTGTTTTTAATTTATTATTTAAAGTTAAACTACTTGATTCAGTTTTCAATTAAAAAACTTAAGAATTAAATATATTTTTTATTCTTATAAACATATGTTGTTTTGGTTTTAGTCTATTTCACTTTCAATTCCTAACCTTTTCAATATTTTATATATGGTGTCTACACCTTAAATTGTGATACCTCAAGTCCACGCATCCCTAGATAAGTCTAGTTTGTCCTTTAGATCGCTCAAGACTGCCATTTGTTGCCAAGAATGCCCCAGATCCTTAAAGACATGAAAAGTGCATAAAAGGCATATCTGAGATCGCTATAGCGGTGGTAGTCATAGGTGGGACACTATAGTAGTTGTGGTAGTCATAGGTGGTAGTCATTAGGTTGGGTTGGGTCATGATCTTTGGAGACCGCTATAGTGGTACCCCCGGTATCAAAACAAATCCAAAATGACGTAGTTTTGTTTAAGTGACCTCCAACCATATATATACCTTTCCTATATGTGTTTTGCTCCCAAAAAATAAAACCCCAGCTTGCCCAACCTTCTCGCACCCGTTCACTCTCATCCTTCTCTCAATCTCATCTTCTCCAAGCTTCATGGTGGTAAGAGATTGTTGATAGTTTATGCTCTTTTTCTCTCCTTTCCTCCGTGCTTGTGATTTTGGGGTATTTATATTCTTAGTTGTTATCAAGTTTGGGTACGCTCCTAATACCCATAGAGTTGTTTTGGGGCATTTATGAATTCTCATGGGTCCTTTTTTATTTTCATGGCAGACATTAGTGTTATCCCCGATCCATGGAACTCCTTTGGTATTAACACCACTAGTTCCTTTCCTCCAGATGAGTGGGTTCAATCTTGTGATCTTTATTTTGGTCATTAGAGTTATTTTCTAGCCCTATGGTAGAGAAGAACATCGTTTTGGAAACTGTTTCATGACAAGTATGGACTATTATGAGTTTATGTCAAGATTTGGGATTTTATGGTTACCAAGTTATCATGAAATGTGTCACAAAACTCATGGGATCATGATTTGTTATTTAAATGATTTATCAACAGCTTATGATTAAACATATAATTTATTAATGACATTATGCATGCTTAGTATTTTATTGGAACTTTATATTTATGAAATTTTGCTTACAAGTTCAAAGTTAGAGCTCATATAGGGAGTTTATATGAAAATTTATAAATCTCAAGCCTTTAGTTTATATGGTAAATATAGAGAACAAATGGTGAGTTAATGGCTGAAAGATCATTGACCTTGGTACTAAATTGTTTTCTAGAAGACAATCTAGTCTTATTAGAGTATTCAAAGAAGGAAACATAGTTAGGTGTCCAATGTAGGACCTTGTTAGGTGCCCTTCATAGTTTAGAGTATATCCATGTAGATATATAGTATTATGCTATATAAAGATTCAAAGATTCCTATTCTCTAACAGTTTACTATTATTCATGAATTACACGAATTAATCGTTTTGGAATATTATGTATTTAAATATCAAAATTATTTTACAATTGATGAATCTTTATTATATTATTATATATCATTGTTGGTTGTCCTATGTGGGGGTTGCGGGTGAAAATCTACTCACTGAGTTTTATATGAAACTCAGCCATCTCCTTTACTTTCCCTTACACATACAATAGCTGCTTCGAGTTCTTCTCAGCCTCCTTCCCAGCAGCTTTAGTATGTTAGCTTAGTAAGCTTCACTTTACAGTAAAGTACTTTGAGTTTGAGACAGACTACTCCAATGGTTATGCCAGCAAGATCCTGGACCATGCGTGACATAGTATTTTGTTACCATGATTCATATTTGCTATATGCTTAAGATTATATGGTTTTCATGGTTTTGTATAGAGCAAGTTGAATTATATTTAGTAGTATTATTATGGATTCAAATTTGATTTTTCAAATGGATTTTTACAGGTTAATTATGTTAGAAATTGCAAGTTGTTTATATTTAAAAGATGGAAAAAATAATGCATGTAGTACAACTCAATGGCAATGAGGCTTATGTGGGGATAAGATTTCCACACACTGGTCATGTTCCCAAATTGGATAGTGATAAAATGGTATCAAGGGCCAAGTTTTTGTTGCATGTCACTGGAACAAGTATGCACAAGTAACATCACGTTTGTGTAAATGGAAGGGGGCTCATTTACGTTAACAAAGCGTTACTTGAGGCCTTTAGCAATGGTTAGTCATATTTAGGTTTAGAGATAGTTTCTTTTTTTCTTTCATGCTCAGTATCTTATCATATATATTCATCTTCCTTAGGATTCAATATGCCACCTTTGAGATGCACTCCTATATGTCACCTGTTTCAAAGTTCTAGAGCAACCGTTGGTTAATGTATTTAGAGTATTGCCTAGGTAGGTCATGGCCAGAATGCAGTTGCCTCTAACTTAGCAGCTAATTTAAGGGCCAGATGATGCAACTTTAAAACGCATCAAGAAAATGGATCCACATGCCTTTAACGGGCATTTCACAATGGAGGATCCACTGTAGTTTTGTTGGGAAACATAGAAGATCACCTGAGTTATCCATTGCTTATCTGAGAAGGAAACAGAGTTGGCTGGCTTCTAGCTAGGAGGCCAGCCAGGCATCTAATATGAGGAGTTCCTCTAAAGGCATAGTGACTTAGAGCCACCCTCTTGGGAGGAGTTCAGAGCAACCTTCCTAACGAGGTTCCTTTCAGGGAGCAAACAAGCTCAAGTATGTGATGACAAATTCACGTACTTGGCATAGGCAGCTTTGGGCATGCTATAGGCTAAGACTAAGAAAGTGAGGAGGTTCATTCAAGGACTGCCTAAGGACATGTTCCTTAGCATGCATCCTCACGTCGGGACCATGGACTATGCCTAAGTAGTGGATATAGTTATTGGACTCGAGAGTGGGTTATCAAAGAGGAGAAAGATTTTTTATGCTGGTTCGAGTAGAGAACATGGCCAGCAGGTCTAGCAGCAAGCCCAGTCAGCTAGGGTCACCTTCTCAAAGCTCACCTTAACACAGATTGCTGCTTTTCAAAGTTAAAGTAGAGAATGTAGCTAGCACAGTAGTCAGAAATCGGTTCAGACTAAGCCCATGTACTAGACTTGTGGGAGATGACATTTGGGGCCTTACATGATGGGTACTTTTGTATGTTATAGTTATGGCCAGCGAAAGAGTGCCCGTTCCTTCACAGAGCTTCCAGCCAAAGGTTGGCGAACCTAACTACTTCAACTAAGTCCTTCCAGTCAATGACACAAGGTGGCTTGTCTGCTCTAACAGGTAGAGGTGTTAGGAGCAAAAGCTCTAGGGGTATAGCTCCTAGTGGCAAAAGCCTAGGAAATAGAGATCAGGGTGGCAGGGGACAACCTCGTCTGTTGGCATTGGCATGTCAGGACGCCCAAGCGTTCGATGCAATTGTAGCAGGTATAACCAGAGTTTGCTTATAAGATGCTTTTGTGCTGATAGATCTCGAGTCCACACATTTCTATGTGTTCTCGTTCTTTACCACATGGTTTGAGTGTCCCCTTTCTAGTCTTGAGGACTCGTTCTTAGTGGGGATACTTTCGAGGGAACCCATTTTCGTCTAGTCAGTTTATAGATCGTGTGAAGTCAAAGTTCAAGACATGGAGACACAAGCAAACTTACACGTATAGGACATGTCCGAATTTGATGTTATCTTAGGCATAAACTAGCTAGCTTTATGCCATGCGATGGTGAACTGTCACAGCAAGATAATGAGGTTTAATGTTCCTGGAGTCAGGTTACAAGAGTTTTAGGGCATGGGTTGCTTGGTTCTGGCTAGTTTCATCTTAGCTATGAGCGCCTTGCGGCTTATGGATAAAGGGAGTTATGCGTTTCTACCTTTGGTTAAAGGCATAAAGGTACAAGTGACAAGTTTGGATTCTGTCTTGGTTTTCAAGTTCCCAGATGTATTTCGGAAGGACTTGCTAACGCCTGGGGACGAGAGCGAGGAGTGATGGCTGGTATAAAGAAAGCACGGATAAGGAGCAACTCCTTACAAGGCCTTCTAAGCGGAGGGGTACATGAATGAACCAATTACACACCTCGAATAAGAAGGATCCTAGGACTGTATTGGTATGGGACTATACAGTTGAGGATAACTTATATGAATTGATTTATACAACCTATACCAACAAGATGCATCTTCTTTTTAGTAGCCCATCGCTAAAAGAATTCCATGGTTAAGCATGCTTGACTTGGAGCAATTTTGGAATGGCTGACCTCTTGGGAAGTTTTCACAGGAAGCGTATGAGTGAAGACAAAGCATGCTAAAAAGACCTGTGCTGGGTTTTAGGGACAGGTATCAATCCATAAAGCAGGATGGACTGTTACAGTCATCAAAGAGAAAAGTTAAGTTTGGGATAGAACTTGAGCTAGGAGTGAGGCCCATCTCTATGCCCCTATATCAGATGGCTCTTACTGAGTTGAAAAAGTTGAAGGAACAATTGCAAGAGTTTCTTGACAAGGGGTTTACCTGACCAAGTACCTTGCCCTAAGGTGCTTTGATTTTGTTTGTGAAGAAGAATGATGAGTCTATAAGGATGTACATAGACTATAGGCAGCTACATAAGGTGACAGTTAGGAACCAGTACCGCTTACTATAAATTGATAACTTATTTGATCAGCTCTAAAGGGCAAGGTATTTTTCCAAAATCGACTTTCGATTCGATTATTATCAGTTGAAGATTAAGGATGATGATGTACCCAAGATGACCTTTAGGACTTGCTATGGGCATTATGAGTTCTTAGTGATGTCCATCGGGTTGACCAATACTCTTGTAGCTTTCATGGATCTAATGAATAGGGTCTTTAAGCAGTTTTTAGATCACTTTGTGATTGTCTTTATCAATGACATCTGTAACACCCTAATAGAACCCCACTGTGCTTAAGTTCACATTTGGTTTCTATTAGTTGTCGCTTATGCCTTGCATTTATTTTCTTTTGAAATTAACTTAGAAAAATAGTGGAAGTTTTTTTTTAAATAAATTAATTTTTTTGAAAACTTAAGCCTGTAACAAGAAGTGAAATACATAGCGCTTTTATAGATAATAATCAAGTTACATTGTGCACTTAATTAAATAAGTGGAATAAGAGACTAAGTGTAGAACTATTATCACATAAACTGGAATATAATCACTTAATACATAAGTCACAACAGGGCATATATATCATACTGATAAGTTATTACAAATAACAATATAAGTTCTACTATTACTAATTGTTTCTCACAAACTATAATGTAACTAAAGCTCGGAATGCTCCTACTTGAAAGGTTTGAAATCTTCACGCGCTACCTCCTTTCTCACTCTGACTCGTTGCTTTAGGTGGACACGTCTGTCTCTGGTAACGATAACAGAAAATAAACATAGGAGTGAGAAATACATGATTTCTCAGTAGGAGTTCCTACTTGTACTAAAAGTGTCATCGTTGTCGTCCCAATCACTTCGGGTTTATTATAAAAAGGTGAACAGGTAAGGATTCAATTATCAAACTTTCACAAACGTGATTAGTCGAAGTGCAGTTACTTTTAAACTAATCTTGAACATTAGCAGAAATATCCATTCAGTATTTCATCAAGCATACATATAAGCATATCATGTAAAACCACTAATAATCAATAATCATTTAGGAGCTGTATGCATTTCATGATTACTCATCCTCAACATTCACTTGTTTAGTGATCATCATCTTTCATTTATTTCATCAACATATTTCTTAATTACTCACGGGATGAATGCATCAATGCCTTAGACCACCCTAAAAGGGTAATGAGCTCATACCGTGGCCGTCGCCACAACCTTTTGGTTTTCTTTCCGTTGCCATGATCTCAACGGTTTAGGGGGTTAAGCCGTGAGTTTAGCTCAAGTCTACTTTTCCAGACTATCATTGCTACTTTTTCAGATTTTCCTTTTATTCTCACTGAGTGAAATCATCAATACCTTAATCCTCAAAGAGGATTAAGCAGTGAGTTGGTCTATTTATTATTTTATTTGAAACATGAATGTATGCACATTAATAAATCATGGCACAGTCAATCATTTTATCATTATCTTTTCATATCTCATCAATATATTTCTGTATATCACTTCATGTAACATAGAAAATATCATATAAATCTCATAGTAAACATTCTCATAGATAATTCATATTAAGCAACCTAAGTCATCAAGTTAGGTCTCTAGTATTCCTAATAGGTTATGGATATCTTGGTATTATCTTTTTCTCTTAGTCTTCTTTGTACTCTTAGTATTTCCATTAATACATTAATACCCTTTAAGATATTTTTAGAGGTTCTTTATATATTTTTATTATGACTTTTATATATATCTCCTGAAGATTATTATTCTACTTAAATCCTTAAAATTATCTCTTTACAAGACTTGAATCTTTTATTTAGAATTCTGACATCTTTTAGAATAAAATTTGTAGCACTACATCTTAGATTAGTGTAAATCAACTGTAATTGTGCATAGTAGGATTCCCAGGAAAGAGAGGTGGGTCACAATGGACACGCTTAAATACCAAGTCTTTCCTTACCCAGAACCTTTCCAAATTGCACTCTCACAGTATCACGCTACCTTCAAGACTTTCTCAGCACACTGTCTCAAAATTATATCTCTCATTCTGTATTTTCGTGGTGTAAAACTTTATGCATAGCATATATAAGTGTGTTTGTAGATGTGTTAGCTTTTCCACAAAGTTGAAATCAGTCCATTTGCATTTTTCTAGAATGAGTTACACCTATTTTACTACTACAAGGTCAGATTAAGAGTTTCAGTCTTAGGCTCTACTTTAAAAATTTATATCTTGGGCTAGAAAACTCCATTTTAGGTGATTCTTTTTGGAGAGTGTTCTACAACGAGTCTAGTTTATAATAAAAATATTTTCATTTTGAGATCATTCATATTTTATGAACACTAATTTTCGAAGTAACTACTGCCAGAAATAACTAGAAATTCCAGCACCTGCCATGTTCATGTCTTAAGTTATCTTTATTAACTCAAGTTTCACATACAATCTTTTAAGTTATATTTGAGTTTGATAACATCATAAAAGTACTCATAGCAGAATAGAACATGTTGTGTTTTCTAAAAATATAATTATTCAAAACTTTTGACAATAACTCAAGTTTGAGACGTTCTATCCATAAGCAAAGTTAGAAGCCAACAATACTTGAACAAATAAAGAAGAAACTCCTACCTCTTGTGTAGGGTCTAAAAAGGGTCCTTCTCTTCTTCCTTAAGCTTTGAACAAGAGTCTTTGGAGTGGATGATCCTCCTTGAATCTTGGCTCTAGAACTTGAGTGCTTAAGAAAATATTTCTCACTAAAGTTAAAGATTGTAACTCTTGTGACGGCTAGTGAAAGTTTGGACTTAGGATTTAAGTGTTTGGATGGAGTTTAGAGGATCAAGAGAAGTCTTTGAAGAACATAAGAAGAATGATAGAATAAGAAAGAAAGAACACTTAGGGAGTTTCTGAATTGAAGAGAGTTTGAGGAGTATTTATGTAACACCCTAATAGAACCCCACTGTGCTTAAGTTCACATTTGGATTCTATTAGTTGTCACTTATGCCTTGTATTAATTTTCTTTTGAAATTAACTTAGAAAAATAATGGAAGTTTTTTTTTTCTTTAAATAAATTAATTTTTTTGAAAACTTAAGCCTGTAACGAGAAGTGAAATACATAGCGCTTTTATAGATAATAATCAAGTTACATTGCGCACTTAATTAAATAAGCGGAATAAAAGACTAAATGTAGAACAATTATCACATAAACTGGAATATAATCACTTAATACATAAGTCACAACAGGGCATATATCATACTGATAAGTTATTACAAATAACAATATAAGTTCTACTATTACTAATTGTTTCTCACAAACTATAATGTAACTAAAGCTCGGAATGCTCCTACTTGAACGGTTTGAAATCTTCACGTGCTATCTCCTTCCTCGCCTACGGCCTCGTTGCTTTAGGTGGACACGTCTGTCTCTCGTAACGACAACGGAAAATAAACATAGGAGTGAGAAATACATGATTTCTCAAGAGGAGTTCCTACTTGTACTAAAAGTGTCATCGTTGTCGTCCCAAATACTTCGGGTTTATTATAAAAGGTGAGCAGTAAGGATTCAATTATCAAACTTTCACAAACGTGATTAGCCGAAGTGCAGTTACTTTTAAACTAATCTTGAACATTAGCAGAAATATTCATTCAGTATTTCATCAAGCATACGTATAAGCATATCATGTAAAACCACTAATAAGCAGTAATCATTTAGGAGCTGCATGCATTTCATGATTACTCATCCTCAATATTCACTTGTTTAGTGATCATCATCTTTCATTTATTTCATCAACATATTTCTTAATTACTCACGGGATGAATGCATCAATGCCTTAGACCACCCTAAAAGGGTAATGAGCTCATACCGTGGCCGTCTCCACAACCTTTTTTGGTTTCCTTTCCGTTGCCGTGATCTCAACGGTTTAGGGGGTTAAGCCGTAAGTTTAGCTCAAGTCCAATTTTCCAGACTTTCATTGCTACTTTTTCAAACTTTACTTTTATTATTTCCTTTGAAAATGAATGTATGCATATCATCATGTAATCACAATAAATCATGGGCAATCAATCATTCATCTTCATCATTTCATAACTCATCACCATACATTCACTTTACTATAATTCACTTCATGAAACATGGATAATATCATGTAAATCTCATAGTAAACATTTTCATAAATGATTCATTTTAAGCAACCAAAATTATCAAGTTGAGTTCCTAGTGTTCCTAAGAGGTAATGGATGTCATAGTATTATTTTTTTCTCTTAGTGTTCTTTGTACTCTTAGAATTCCATTAATACATTAATGCATTTCAAAATATTATTATAGGTTCTTTATATATTCTTATTATGGTTTTCGTATAACTCTTGAAGATTATTATTCTACTTAAATTCTTAAAATTCTCTCTTTACAAGACTTGATTCTTTTATTTATAGTTTTGACATCTTTTAGAAGAAAGTTTATAATTCTCTGTATACTTGTTATCTCAGCTTAGTAAAGGTAGTTCCAAATTCCTAACTCATCAAATTTTAGCATTTACATCCTTGGAATAGTGTAAATCAACTGTAAACCATGCATAGGAGGGTTCCCAGGAAAGAGAGGTGGGTCACAATGGATATGCTTAAATACCAAGTCTTTCCTTAGCGTAACCTTTCCAAACTGCACTTTCACAGTACACTATCCCGAAATTTATTTCTCATTCTGTATTTACGTGGTACAAAGCTTTATACATAACATACATTGGTGTATTCCTATATGTGTTAGCTCTCCAACAAAGTTGAAATCAATCCATTTGCATTTTTCTAGAGTGAGTTACATCTATTTTACTACTACAAGGTCAGATTTAAAGTTTCAGTCTTAGGCTCTACTTTAAAAATTTATATCTTGAGCTAGAAAACTCTGTTTTAGGTGATTCTTTTTGGAGAGTGTTCTATAATGAGTCTAGTTTATAGTAAAATTATTTTAATTTCGAGATACTTAATATTTTATGAACAGTAGCTTTCGAAGTACCTGCTGCCAGAAACAACTAGAATTTCCAGCACCTACCATTTTCATATCTTAAGTTACCTTTATTAAATCAGGTTTCACATACAATCTTTTCAAGTTATATTTGAGTTTGATAACATCATAAGGGTACTCATAACAAAATAGAACATGTCATATTTCTAAAAATATATTTTTCAAATAATCATTTAAAACTTTTGACAATAACTCAAACTTGAGGCATTCTATCAAGGTTAGAAGCCAACAATGCTTGAACAATTAAAGATGAAGCTCCTACCTCTTGTGTAGGGTCTAAAAAGGGTCCTTCTCTTCTTCCTTAAGCTTCGAACAAGAGTCTTTGGAGTGGATGACCCTCCTTGAATCTTGGCTCTAGAACTTGAATGCTTAAGAAAATATTTCTCACTAGAGTTAAAGATTGTAACTCTTGTGAGGGCTAGTGAAAGTTTGGACTTAGGATTGAAGTGTTTGGATGAAGTTTAGAGGATCAAGAGAAGTTTTTGAAGAACATAAGAAGAATGATAGAATAAGAAAGAAAGAACACTTAGGGAGTTTTTGAATTGAAGAGAGTTTGAGGAGTATTTATAGTGGAAAGATTAGAGAAAAAAACAGAAGAAGGAAAGCACTTGGAGCATGATTTATGGAAACATGTTGGCTGAATTTTGGGATGAAAATGCTCCTTGTTTTGTGCAAACATGTTGGATGAAAATGCTCCATATTTTATGCAAACATGTTTCCATGTTTTATGCAAACATGTTTCCATGTTTTATGCAAACATGTTTCCATGTTTTGTGCAAAGATGTTAGTGGATATTTTTGTAATTAGACAATGATAGTGGTATTCTTGTAATTCTATTCATAGAGTAAGGGTATCTTTGTCATTTAATAAGGCAATGGTAGTTTGGTAATTTCCTTTACATAGCAAGGGCATTTTCGTAATTTCCACTAAGTGATGGCATTTTCGTAATTCTTTGCATTTTTCTCTAGACATACTTAAGTAGACTATTTGTTATGTTTCATAACATTTGTCCCGATTCTCTTGGTTTTGCTATCGCTAATTAATATTTATCTTAGTTATAAATTTGGGGATGTTACAATTTATAGTGGAAAGATTAGAGAAAAAACAGAAGAAGGAAAGCACTTGGAGCATGATTTATGGAAACATGTTGGCTGAATTTTGGGATGAAAATGCTCCTTGTTTTGTGCAAACATGTTTCCATGTTTTATGCAAACATGTTGGATGAAAATGCTCCATGTTTTGTGCAAAGATGTTAGTGGAGATTTTCTAACCTTTAGTGCTTGTATGTGATTCAGAAATGTGTATGATGTATGTGGTTAAATTATTGTGTTATCATCTTAATCCAATGGCTTAGATTCATTCTTGTCTAAAGACAAGTCTAGGGATTTATGCAAATAGCATTGTAGTAATTTCTTTAACTAAGACAAGGATATTTTTGTAATTAGACAATGATAGTGGTATTCTTGTAATTCCATTCATAGAGTAAGGGTATATTCATCATTTAATAAGGCAAGGGTAGTTTGGTAATTTCCTTTACATAGCAAGGGCATTTTTTGTAATTTCTACTAAGTGGTGGCATTTTCATAATTCTTTGCATTTTTCTCTAGACATACTTAAGTAGTCTATTTGTTGTGTTTCATAACATTTGTCCAGATTCTTTTGGTTTTGCTATCGCTAATTAAGATTAATATTTATCTTAGTTATAAATTTGGGGATGTTACAACATCCCTGTGCACACTAGGAGTGAGGAGGAGCATGAGCAACATCTAAGGATTGTTTTATAGACGTTAAGGGATAATCAATTATATGTCAAATTCTTTAAGTGTGAGTTTTGGCTTGATCACATAGCATTCATTAGGTATAAAGTGTCTAAGGATGACATCCTAATGGATCCAAAGAAGGTTAAGGCGAAACAGCAGTGGTCAAGGCCTTCAACAGTTTCAGAGATCCATAGTTTCCTAGGTTTGGCAGGGTACTATCAAAGATTTGTCAAGAATTTCTCTAGGCTTGCAACGTTGTTGACAAGGTTGACACAAAAGAATGTCAAGTTCTAGTGTTCAAATGCATATGACGAGAGTTTTCAAAAGCTCAAGACCTATTTGATCATAGCCCCAGTGTTGGCACTACCCTAAGGCATAGGTGGCTTTTTTCTGTTTTGTGCTGCCTCGAGAGTTGGACTTGGTTGTGCACTTATATATCATGGCCTGGTTTTGGCATATGCATCTAAGTAGCTCAAAAGACATGAGCAAAACTACCAATTGCATGATCTAGATACAACAATTATGGTCTTTGCCTTGAAGATTTGGAGGCATTACCTGTATAGAGAGACTTGTGAAATCTTCATGGATCACAATAGCTTGAAGTACATCTTTCAGCAAAAGGATTTGAATCTCAGCAGTGTCGATGGCTAGAGTTGGTAAAGGACTACAATTGCATGATCTCTTTATATTGTAGGTTTTGATAATGCCAAAAAGAAAATGATAAAAAGGTGGAAGCACAATAACATGGAGTTTCTTGAAGATAAACAAGTCAAGTGATCAAGTCAAATGGTTAGAATAATTAGGACTTAGGTCACTTTGTTAGAAGGTTTTTGTTTAATAAGTTTATTTGGCTCCTGTTGTTAAGTTAATCAATTAATCTAAGAGATGAGTTTGAATATAAGGAAAAATTAAATTGTTTTTAATGAAGAATTTGTTTTCATTTGAGAAAATATGAGTATGATTTGAAAGGAAATGTTTGAATGATATTTTAAAATGGTTTTAGAATGAAAGAGTGACTTAAAAGTGTGTTAAAACTATAGTTTTTCAATTTCTGGAATTGTTGTAATTGATTACCATACCCTGTAATCAAATACCATGTTGTTTATGTGCCCAGAAATTGAAATTTTAGCCCTTGTAATCGATTACATATACCCTGTAATCTATTACTAGAAATTGGACCATTGCCAATGCTCAAAATTTGAACTGTGTAATCGATTGTCAATTCATGTAATCAATTATCAAGCCCAAAAATGTGCAAATAGGTGTGTTTTGAAGAGACACATCTTTTGGGATTAATCCCCAACGGTCTACACAAATTTTGTCTATAAATACCCATCATTTAACACCTTTTAACATAGAAAAATATATTGCAAAGGTCATTTCAACAATTATTTTCATTAATCAATTATTTTATTTAATACTTAGGCAAATACATTTATTCTTGAGAAACCTTCTAGTGCTTCAATTTGTAAAGCTTCCTTTAGTCAGAAAGCGAATTCTTGTATCCCTTTTTTTTATTGAGTTTGTGTGTAAAGGTGAGGGATCCCTTGTTAGAACAAGAGTGTGGTATCTATTTATTTTTTAGAGACTCAAACACAAAGGGTGAAGGATCACAAGGTGTAAGAGTACTATTTGGGTGTAAAGAACTAAAAAGTTAGTGGAACTCTCAAGTAGGTTGCTTGGGGGACTAGATATAGGCCACAAGAAGTGACCGAACCAGTATAGATTGAGTTTTCATTCTTTCTTCCTTTATCCTTTTATTTTAATGCAAGTCCGCTTTTAATAATCTTGTTCATCTACGTAATTAGAACTCTAAATCTACTGCACTCTCATCAATTCAATTAAGTTTTCAATTCAACTGCTTATATTTTACTAAAAAAGAAATTAGAGTGTGACAATCAATAAAAAGTTTGAGAATTCAATTCGCCCTTACTCTTAAGTTTATTGAGGCCATTTGAATAACACTCTTATCATCCAAGTAAAGCAAATGCAATGGCAGATACCTTAAGCAAGAAGTCTATAGGCAGTTTGGCCCACATAGCACCTTTAAGATTGTTGTTGATAAATAATATATACAAAATGGAGGCGAAGGACGTCAAGTTTGGTATCGATGTTTCAAGAGCCTTTGTTGCTCATATTATGACCCAGTCAACCCTAGTGGAATAGACCAAGGCACAACAAAAGGAAAATCCCAAGTTGGCCAAGCTAGTGGAAGATGTTTACAAAGGAGAGAGTACAGAGTTCTTGATTGATGTGGATGGTATGTTGCATCTTGGTGACCACTTATATTTGCCCAATGTGGGTGATTTGAAGAGAAGAATAATGGAAGAGTACCATAACACAAAATACTCCGTTCATTTAGGTTCAACCAAGATGTATCAAAGACCTCAAGTAATTGTTTTGGTGGGAAGGCATGAAGAAAGATGTTGGTGACTTTGTTGCATGATATTCATGTGTCAGTAAGTCAAGGTTGGCACCAAAGGCTTACAGGGTTACTTCAATAGACAGAGATCCCAGAGTGGAAATGGGAGAGAATAATCATAGACTCTGTAGTCAGGTTACCTTGGGCCACTAAGGATTTTGATTTTATATAAGTGATCGTGAACAAAATGACCAAGTCAAAACACTTATTGCCAATGAAGGCTACATTTAGTGCAACTCAGTATGCCTAGCTTTACATTAATGAGATTGTTAGATTTCATGGTGTTCCAATGTCCATCATATTAGACAGAGGGTCCTAGTCACTTCGCGATTTTGGAGAGCATTTCAAGAAGCTATTGGGACGTGTGTGGACTTGACCATATCTTTTCATCTACGTATAGATGGCCGATCAAAGAAGACAGTTCAGACCGTAGAGACATGCTTGGAGTTTGCATCTTGGATTTCGATAGGAGTTGCTATGATCACTTGCCACTGATATAGTTCTTGTATAGTAACAGTTACTAGGCAAGCATCTAGATGGCATAGTTTGGAGCCTTGTATGGGAGTCGCTACAGATATCCCATTAGATGGTTTGAGCATGGGGAAGCTAAGGTCCTAACCCCAAACTTGGTTAAAGAGACCATGGAGAAAGTTCAACTGATCAAAGAATGGTTGTTGGTAGCTCAGTTTAGACAGAATCCTATGTTGATAACTGGCATCAAGACTTGGATTTTGCAGTGGATATGTATTTTTACCGATATCTCCCATGAAAGGAGTGGTAAGTTTCAGTAAGCAGGAAAAGTTGAATCCACAGTATATTGGCCTGTTTGAGATTCTAGAAAGAGTTGAAGCAGTGACATATAAGTTGGCACTGCCTTCTAGTTTATCAGCTATCCATCTAGTCTTCCATGCTATTATGCTCAAGAAGTACATGCCCAATTAGTCTTATGTGCTTACGCTACAAGCAGTCCAGGTTGATCAGAGTTTTTCATTTAAGGAAGAACCAAGTGCAATCATAAATAGGCAGATCAAAAAACTTCGCTAAAAGAAAGTAGCCTCAATGAAAGTTATCTGGAAGAACCATTTCGGTGAGGAAGCGACTTAGGAAGCTGAAGAAGCTATAAAGACTAAGTATCTGTTTCTCTTCCCATCTCAAGGTATGTTTTTTAAGATTTAGGGACCGAATCTCCTTTACGCAGGGAATATGTGATAGCTCCGATCCACATGTCCATAGACAAGTCTACTTTAGCCTTAGGGCTTCTCATGCCCCATCCTTATTGTCGGAAGGCTCCAGATCATTAAAGACATTAAAAGGACATAAGAGGCATATCTGAGACTACTATAGTAGTCTAGGAATGTTACATTGATGACAATCATGGGTGGGACCACTCTAATGGTCAAGCTGTTAGGTTGGTTTGGGTTATGATCTCTGGTGATCACTATAATGGTCACGTGTTATGCATGGTTATGCATCAACCATGCTATAGTAGTACCCATATATCATAACTGGTCCAAAATGATGTAGTTTCATTCAAATGACCCCTAACCATATATATATATTATTCTCATACATGTTTTGCTCTCCAAAAATACAGCCTTCGCTCTCCTAAACATTTTCCATCTCTTCACTCTCATCCTCTTTTAATCCTACATCCTCCAACCTTTCAAGTAACATTGTTGATAGTTTATGTTCTCTTTCTCTCATTTCCTTTATGCTTGTGAGTTTGGAGTGCTTATATTCTTAGTTGTTGTCAAGTTTGGGTACTCTCTCATGTACATAAAGCTATTTTAGGGTGTTTATAAATCTCATGGGTTTTCTTTTGTTTCCATGGCAGATGTTGGTACCATCCTTGCTCCACAGAACTCATTTGGTGTTGACATTGCTGGTTCCTCTCCACCAGGTGAGTGGATTCAATTTTGTAACCTTTATTTTGGTTATTAGAGTTATTTTCTAGTCCTATGGTATAAGAACATGGTTTTGGAAACTGTTTCATGACAATTATGAACTATTATGAATTTATGTCAAGATTTGGGATTTTATGGTTACCAAGTTATCATGAAATGCGTTAGAAAACTCATGACACCATGATTTGTTGTTTAAGTAATTTATTAAGTGCTTACGATTAAACATATGATTTATTAACGATGTTATGTATGCATAATATTTTATTGGAACTCTATATTCATGAAATTTCACTTGCAAGTTTAGAGTTAGAGTTCATATAGGGAGTATATATGAAAACTTATAAATCCAAAGCCTTTAGTTTATATGATAAGTATAGAGAGAGTTAATAGTTGTAGGATCATTAACTTTGGTACCAAGTTGTCCACCAGAGAACAATCTGACCCTATTAGGTGTCCAATATGAGATCTTATTAGGTCCCCTCAAAGTTCAGAATATTTCTATGTATTATATTATTATGCTATATATAGATTCAGAGATTCATGTTCTCTGATAGTTTAATGTTATTCATGAATTACTGATTTTGGAATATTATGTAATTAAATATTAAACTTGTTTTACAGTTGATGCATCTTTATTATATTATTATGTATAATTGTTGGTTGTCTCATGTGAGGGTTATGAGTTAATTAGAATCTACTCCCTGAGTTTTAGATGAAACTCATCCCCCTCTCCTTTCCTCCCCCTTATAGATACATCAACTGCTTTGGATCTTGCTCAGCCTCCTCCGTAGCAGCTTAGTAATTCAGCTTGGTGAGCTTCACTTCGTAGTGATATATTTTGAGTTTGTGATACAGTACTCTAGTAGTTATGTGGACAGGATCCTAGACCATGCATAACATAGTATTTTGTTACCATGATTCAGATTTGTTATGTCCTTAAGATTATATGGTTTTCATGGTTTTTTATAGAGCAACTTGAATTATATTTCATATTATTGTTATGGATTAAAATGTGATTTATAAAATGGATTTATTCATGTTGATTATGTTAGAAATTGCGAGTTGTTTGTGTTTAAAATATGAAAAATAGTACGACTCAATGGCTATGAGGTTTATGTGGAAATGAGATATTCCACGTGCTGGTCACATTTGCAAATCGGTTCATGGCATAAACATAGGTCTTTGCAAATATTTCAAAATTTTCATTTAGTTCTTGTAAACATCAAAACCTTTGTTTTTCAATATTTACTAACATTTTAAGAATATTCTTTCAATCTTTATAAATATCACTATATCATAATTATGACTAACCATAGAGAATAAAAATATAATACAAAAAAAATAATGACCAAAAGCAAAAGAAAAATTAAAAGACTAAATCCTAAGCAACTTATATTTATAAAAGATTGAAAATACACTAAGACAAAAAAATTTAAAATGAAATTTAATTAAACCGAAATTAACCAAAATATTAATTACAAAAACTGTTTTATACCCTTATAAGTTGTTATATAGACACAGAGCCACACATAACCATCCTGTAGGAGAGTTTAAATTCAGTGCAATCTAATCTAAATCACTCATTTGATCCAATTCAACCCAAAAATTGATCAATACAACAAATTTTAGTTTGATTTGTTTTTTCTGCAGTGTAGTTCTTTTTTTTTCTTTATTGATTTCAATTGAATTTTAAGAACTAATCCAATCCAAAAAGGCATGACATCTATATTATTAATACTTAAGAACCATAAATAGGAAGCCTATGCCACTTGACATCTTCTAAAGCATTTTGCAATTCAAAATTTTGAAAAGATTATTAAGAAATGAAACTATTCAAGTGCATGATATAAAACTACTTATTGATGGATTTTTCTTAACAATCAACATAATTTTTTAAATTTTAAATTTGAGTAGTATAAGATCAAATTTTTTTAAAAAAAGTTACAATAAAAGCAGACTTTATATAGAAAAGATTTATTTGATAATTAAAATAGTATTGGACAATTATGAAAAATCAGATATGTAAAATCAGATATGTAGACAGAATGAGATCAAATTTGAAATACATTATTTGATAACTAATCAATTCTTTTAAAATTACTTTTTGTTTGAAATTATCTACCAAAAATTCTTTAAAACTAATTTAAAGGTAAAAGTTCATAGGAGTGCTTACAATCAAATCAAACTAAAAATAATAAATTGAGCAAATAAATCAACCTAAAGAATCGAAAACCAATTACAAATAAAAAATTTATTTCAAACTTAAAACTATAGCAAACCATTAAAATAATAATCAAAAATAAAATATGACGGGAATTGATTTTATTTTAAAACTTAAATACAAATAAATTTAATTCAATTTCTATTTTAATCATCCCAAATACTATATATTGTGTTTATGATATAATTATTTATTTCTAAATGGACATCTTATTTATTTAAATATTTTTAACACAATATTTAACATCAACTAAATGATGAATTTAATTCCATCTGATCTTAGAACTCCTCTATAACTTCAAAGAAAACAATTCTTGAGTGCTCTTTGCTTTGCTATAACAATTGACAAGAGTCAATGTCAGTCACTATCATATGTTAGATTGTTTTTGCCGAAACTAGTTTTTGCACATGAACAACTAGTTGTATATTGCTAATATTGTTTATCAAGAAGTGTTTAATAAGATTTATAATCAAGAAAGCTATGTTACTTATGTACTCCCAATTTTTATTAATTTATTATAATTTATAGTTATGCTACAATCAATTATTATAATTTATTAATGAAATTGATTATTTTAAAATCATTATTATTTTCTTTTACTTTTATGTAGCTTCTCAAGGAGAAATCAAGACTTTGATGTTATATGTTGTGCATGATAAATTTTTTATACTGTTAATCATATAATTGTTTTCCTTATTAGATGAATTAATTTTATTATTATATTGTAATATTATTAACATCCTTATTATTTGTATACAATACATTTATCATATATGCTCATTCCATAAATTGAAATGAAATATTATTTAATTTTATATATTTTTATTTATTGTGGCGTGCATCACATGAGTTACAATACTTCTGTTGCATATATAGTACTGCCACTTTCTTTTTTGGTCGAATAGTATAACCAATTAACCACTAACCAGCATGTTTCATGACCAAAGGAGAAAACAGCCTTTTTATATTCATGTTTAATTAATAAAAACAACCTATATTTTGAGCCCAAATTTGGCGATCCAGTGCCCAACTACTCATTACCCATTTACTAGAAACAAAACAATAGTTCACCAAAAAAAAAACGTAAACAGTGACCTACCTCTAAACAAACTCTTTGCAGACCAAAGCAAAAAAAAAAAAAAAATTCAGAGAGAGTTTGAGTCCTAGTCCGCTAAGCTGAGAGGAAAACATAGAACCCTAGTCGCAGCCCAGCGACCGCTAAGCTTCCTCCTCAGCGGCTTCCCTTTGCTTCCTCCGGTAAGTTAGCAACCCACACATTCCTTACTATTCATTCACACATTCCCTTGTAGGGTAGTTGCCCGCAGCCACTCAGTCACGCACACTTGACACTCTGACATGGGTAATGGTTGTGTTTGTTTTATGTTCCAAGTTCAGAACAGATCGCATAGTTTTTCTATTAAAGATAACAAACAGTACAATATCAACAACAAAGCTAATGGACATGGAAACAGTAATGGAAAGTTCGGTGAACTACCCTACACTAAGAAAAGGGTAAACTAAGACAAAAATAGTTTAAAATGTGCGTACGTGACTTGTCGTGTCTTCTTTCATCCATCTTCAATCCTTTTATATAGGATTCAAGTCCTTCTCAATTAAACAATTATCCATGGTAACCATTTCCTGAGCCAATTTGTATTACACGTACCAAACAGTTACCACGGCTCTAAATCATATGGTTACCACAGCTCTATTTTGGACACACGCTCCCCGTATGCCAAAAATTGTTCCCGCTCAAACTTGGCCACAGCAGACAACTGACATAATACGCTCTTCGCTGGTGTAACCGTTCATGCATAACCCTGCCACGGCTTACAACTATCACGATATATTTCCAGCCGTTGAAAATACTCCCACTTCACTCTGATGTGGCTCATGGCTTGTTCCAAGTATATTGTTCCTACTTAATGGGCTGTGACATTATTCGTAAGCCCCATATAACCCTCACTAGGCTTAAATGCTTAGACCAGCCCACTTTTATATTGGCGGTAACAATACGATAAGAACCTATTGGTTTGGTTCGGTTGCACTTCCTCCCAAAACCAAACCAAACCAATTACATTCCATTCGTTTCTGGTTGTCCGTGGCTTAACCCAATTAGTTTGATTTAGGTTGGAGTTTCTCCCAAAACTGAACCGAATCAATCTGGTTGCATTAAGGATGCGTTTGTTTAGAATTCTAGACCTTCAAAAAAAAAAATTTTCACTAAAAAAAATTTCACTTTTCGTACATTTGTATAATTTTTTTAAAAATAGTTAAAATTTTAAAAAATTCAGTTCTTTGTTTTCTTTATAGAAGCTAAAAATTGTAAATTTTAAAAAATATTAGTTTTCAACTATTTTAATTATATATAAAATTTAAATTGTAGAATATTTTTTAAAAAATTTGAAACAAACATACTTTAAGCTGCCTAGCACGGGCAAAACTGACTAAATGACTATACGTAATAATCGATTGGTTTGGTTCGAATGGTTTTGGAGTTTCTCTCAAAAGTCAAAACTGAACCAAATCAATTAAGTTCAGCTCGGCTCGGTTCAAGTTGGATGGCATGGCTAAAACCGATAGATGTGGGAACCGGTTCGGTTCAAGTTTGTCCCAAAACTGGACCTAACCTAACCTAACCACTAGCACGTTTGGTTGCTTCAATTTAACACGCGCAGCCCTTCTGAAGAATCACCGCCATAACTATCTGCTCTGTTGCTTTCTTAGAAGGCAAAGGTTGTAACTTGGAACCCACCTTGTCTGCTGCAGTGAGAATTTGGTTGGGAAGATGAGCGAGCTTCTTTTTGATGACATTTTCAAGGTTGAGGATATAGACCCTGATGGTAAAAAGTATGACAAGGGTAAGTTATTTGCTGCTATCTTGTAACCTTACTTCTCACTGCTCTTTAATTTGATTTCCACCACCTCTTCCTTGCACTTTTATAGTAAACTGGGAGGTTAAGATTGCTGTGCCTTAGATATATGGGTTTTTTTCTTTTTTAATGGAGGATTCAAATTATGTGTTCAGCTATCAATTTCTTCTTTTTTTTTTCCTTTTTTGTTTTTGTGTGTGCGCTTTTTGTGTTTTTTTTTTTTTTGGGGTGGGGATGTGCTTAGTGGGTGAAGAAGTGTGTTACTCGTCACTCAATTGAGTCAAATTGTTGAAACAGTGTATAAATTTGAAATGGGAAATGTTATTTTGACTCATATTTTGTGGGATATCGTGCTGACACATTCGCATGCACCATTGAATTGTGGAGCCCACTTAGTTTGAGTCTCACACCCAATCTAATGGTGGATGTGAGTGTGTCGGCATAGTGTCCTATAAAATGTGAGTCAAAATAACATTGCTCATTTGAAATAATCTGTTAGGTGAAATTTAATTATCCTTCACATCTCATAATCATATACTATTCTTTGCACATCATTTTAGATTTCCTTGTGGAACTACATTGTGGACACCACGTTGTGAGATGTGTGTTATCACTTTGTAACTCTTTTTAATTCCGTGTGCGTATTTGTTAACTGCTTCAGTTTTTTTTTTTTTTTCTTTTCTTGTAGTTTCTCGGATTGTAGCACGAAGTGAGAAGCGTGACATGTACATGCTTTTAGATGTAAATACAGAGATTTACCCTATGAACAAAAATGAAAGATTCTTGATGGCTCTGTCTCCCTCGCTTTTTTTAAATACTAAGGTAAACTTTGTTCTTATCTCACTTTTGGAGTTTTGGTTCTCTGCTCTTTTGTTATAGAAAATATTCTCATGTTCACTTAATAAGTTTGTAAGTTGACACTCAAATGGTTGTTTCTGTCTGATTGAGAATTATTTGATTCATCATCAGTGGACCTTTGTTGTGTTAGCATAGAAACTGTGCCTGCAGTTTTACATAATCGGTGGAGGTGCTTTCAATTGGTGCTAGCTTAACATTTTATTGTCTTTAACTCACTATCGGCAACGGATTTGGCAATTAAAATAAGACTTTCTTATAGGTATTTTACAATTCATAGTTTAAATAAATAAATTCAAGACATCAAACCCAGAGAAAATCAGTGTGTTCCATGTGTTGAAATATAGAATATCTACCATTAAATTCCAGTAAAGTCTTTCGTAAATTGTAACTAATGTCAGTGTGGGTTGTAAATTTGTAATCAACGCATCGCTAGTATAGATGAAGCCCGTGAAAGAAAAATTTTCTTCTTTCTTCCGTGTGTCTTCTTTATCATTGCCGGAATAAAAAAATTCAGAACTGCCTGGTAGAGGGGACAGTAAATCATAGAGGGCTGTGATGTTATTTATATGATTTGAAGTCTAAACATGCAGAGTTGCAGATAGATAGACAATTCACTGTTCAAATTTTTTGCTAAGTCCAATTTTGTACTGTAGTCATAGAGCAAAAGGTTCCTTTATTATTCTTGCCATGCCTCATGGTCATGGTGACTGGTGAGGTTGCTGCACTGTTCCTTGGTGTTCACATGTTCTTCCTAGGCCACCACTCTGATGCTCGACCCATTAAAATCATGAAAAGAAAAAAATCTAGAATAAAATAGTGAACAGAACATCGTACCTGGGCGGTATTTACTCAATTCACAGAAAAGCAGGAGGACCCCTTAAGTGCTGAATGTGGAATTGGGGGCTGGTCCTGACAAGGACATGCTCTTGGTCCAGTAGCTGTACACCTTATATGGAGAGCTAAGTAAGAAGTAACATTTGCCATGGGGTTTCAAATAATAATCTACAATGACAATATTTTTATAGCATATCACAGTATGGAATTATCTCTGTTTTGCAGTTTTACTGCTATCGACATTCAAGATATCTGCTAGACTAGCTAGAATGACTTATTTGCCTCAAAAGTAGCTAATGTTGCCTTTCCATTAAATTAATTTCCTTCCAGGATGGCCCAGTGTCAATTCAAGACAAGTTTGAGTACATCATGCATGGAAGGCTATATAACATTACAAATGATGGAAGTCCAAAACCTGGGCTCGAAGTGTATGCCAACATTTCACATGTTTTTCAATTTCGTTCCTTCTTGTCTCCATGAAAATATTGCATAGTATTTTAACTCAAATTGAGTTCTCCAGTCTGGCTACTACATAGTTTTACTGCATTTGCAAGTATACTATTGTTCTGCTTGTATTTCGTTGAACTAGATGAGATAAAAAGTCTGCTTTTTGCTACAATAAATCACATCTGCAATTATAACTGGATGGCAAGTAATCCAATGTACTATAACTCATGGAAGACCCTAGCATGCAAGATAACCTATATGCAATTTCTATGAAATGGAAGTTCATGTAGTCCTATCTTTTGTATATAGCATTTTTTGGGGGGTGTGCATCGATATAGGGAATGCATGTGTTAACAATGGAGATTTTGTGTTGATTAATGGGGAAGCGGATGACTGCGATGATAAGTGAAAATGCTGTCAACTCAATTCCATGCTTATGTATGTGAACCTCCACTTATTGACACATGAATTCCCACCAAATAACATCATTATCACTCACCATTGCAGTCCCCTCGATTCCCAACTAATTAACGTAAAATCTCCACTATTAAATGATGCATCCCCGTATGTTGATGGGCATACTCAATGAGATTGATTATGTCCAAATAACACAACTTATTTTGTATTGACTTTAATAGGATGTTTCTTCAACTTTAGAAGTTTCTATTTGCAAACTTCTGAATCCATTAGATTAATTTTCATTTTTTGATTGGTTGAATCTAATTGGTTTCATTTGACTTAATTCAGGGAGGTATATGCATCTTTTGGTGGGCTGCAGATGATGCTGAGAGGCCATGCTTCCCATTGTGTTAAGTTTGCAGTCGATCAGAAATTGTTTTTGCTATTGAGGAAGGTTGAGATTTGAAAACCATGATGAAGTTGGCCAGGGCTGAAAAGATTAACCTGTCAGAATTCAACTGACTATTATTACAATTTTGTTTGGGTAATTTGTGCAGTCTTTTTTTTTGTTATTGGAATGCATTTTGAAACAATTTTCAAAGCATGGATTTTGTGTTTGGAATGTTTATCTAAAAGTAGTACGTAAGAACCAGTTTTGCTTATGGTTGGATCATCTATTTAATGTTATCTTTTGAGAGTTTATCACAATGTTGTCTCTTTTTCTTGGTCGTTATGGGTGTAGGAATATCCCGAACAAAGTCCATTTGCCTATAAACTATTTTAGGCAAGTGACTAAGTGAGGACCCCAAAAAGTTGTCTCCTGGCAAGCCTCTTGTAAAACATTTGTCAAGTGAGAATGCTCATACAAATCTCATCTTTTTTCACTCACGTGTCTTCATCCTCTAAGACGAGTGGTTGAGTGAACCAAATAAAAGTTAATTTTTATTCTCGAAACTATATGCTTGTTTTATTTTAATCTTTGAAATTAAGAAATGACTAGATACTTAAAATAGTTCTCCCAAATATATTGGAAGATAAATTAATCCCTTAAATTTTAAAAGTCCTATATTTGTTTTTGACATTTTAAAAAGGGAAGACAAATTAATATCTTCATTCATGTCCATATGGTATTTTTGTAGTGGTATGGATTTGTACATAATAGTCAATTTGTCTTCCTTTTTAAAATTTAAGAGACGAATATGGATCCTTCAAAATATGAGACTAAGGTTTTGTTTGGGTAAATAGTTTATTTAAGTTCTTATATAAAAATAATTTTTGAAAAATAACTTATAAATAATTTATTTCATATTTAAATATATACTTATAAAAGTGCCTATTTTTAATATTTTAGAAAGTGTTTATTAAGAAGATAGGTATTTTAACTTCTTAAAAAACATTAAGAATAACTTTTAAAAAAGTAATAACTTTTCTAACTTTCTGAAATGGATATTTAGTCTTAAGAAAAAAAAAATATTTTAGCTCTTGAAGTTGCAATAATGAGTCATGTTAGTCTTAGTTAACATAGTCGACTATGATGAAGCTATTAATGTGTTATATTAAGTGATATGTTAGACTTTTATGTGAGCTCTTGTGTGGATAAAAATTAATAGGATTCTAATTAGCTTCTCAAATTTGTGTTAAAAAAGGGTCATATTTTCAAATTAGACCCTCAAGTCATATATTAAGTTTGACTTGATTTTTTTAAAATTTAAACTAAATTTTAACGAGCTTAATTTTAATACATTGCTACTTTAACAAATTTTCACACGATTAATCAAGTTCAATAATATCTTTTTGTTTGTGAATTTTTAAATTAGTTAATATTAACATTTCTAATAATGTAATGGTAAATTATTGAAGAATAATAAATTAACTAATAAGGGTTACAAACATGATCGACCTTTTACTCATGCATTGTCGATTTGCAATGATTTGGATTTGATTATGAAGTTTCCTTATTGGTGGGTGGTCTGCAAGCATTTAATAAACCCAAAGGAATGCGTTAATCATGAATTGGGACATACTTTCTTCTCAATCTAAACTTTAATTACATAAAACAAAATAATAAATCAATTAAAAACCAATAAAATTTAAATCTATTTGTTATACTATAAATGATTCTTAAATTTCCCTCTTTTAACTTTATTTTTTAGATTTTTGAATTTAACTTACATTTTTAATTATACCAATATTGTAGTATAAATGCATTTATCGTTGCCCATCTTCCTCCTCCCCTCCTCTCCTTTCCTCTTCCTTCTCTCTCTCTTTTTTGTTTCAACTGTATAAAATTCAAGTTGACACGATATATGTTGTTGAATACCCTACAATAATTTGACATGTGAGATAGTTATAGTTTTATTAAATTTTATTACGCATGATAATATTTTTTCTCTCATAACATCTCTTTATCTTTATGCTCTTCCTCTTTCATATAAAATTAAGAGAAAATGTTATTTTAACTCATACTTTGTGAAATATTATATCAACACATTCATATCTATTATTAGATTGGATATGAGACTTAAATTAAGTGGGATTTATATCTAATTTAATAATATATATAAGTGTATTGGTATGATCTCCTATAAAATATGAGAAGAAATAACATTACTAAAAAATTAATGCTACACCTCACTTGACATAAGCTAATTTCACGTTATTATGCCCATACTAACACAACGATCCATGTATCAGGGTTTCCTTTTCACACATTATATTATTTATTAATTAATTAGTTTTTTTAATAGCAACTTTGGGTTCCCTGCTTTTTATTACAGCTGCGCCGGCTTAAAAGAAACACGGAAAGAGCAGAGTACCACTACTGGACCACTAGTCAGGTCTGCGTGGTTATTGGCTTCAGCAATCAGCGAATCCTGCGAAAATCAAAACACATAAAGAATACTATTTTTTTTTTTCCAAGAGACTGCAAATTTGTTTGGTTTAGGTTTTTAATTTTTATTTTTAATATTCTATTTTTTAAAATTTTATAAAAGAATATTAAGAATTATAAATAAAAATTAAAAATTAAAATTTATAATTTATAAAACTTTTAGTATTTTTTTTTCATAAAATCTAAAAAATTAAAAATAAAAATAAAAAAAATTTAAAACTCAAACCAAACATTCTCCCTAAATTTTTTCCTAGAAGGGATAGAGTAATGGGAGGTAGAAGCCAAATACATGACCACCTATTTAAAAGTGTAAGAGACAACTGTAATTATTAATGGTATGTTTGTGAGTTTGAATTTTGAAGAAAAAGGGAGGTGAGAAGAGAATTTATAATACTATTTTATGCTACAAATCTTCCCCTTCTCTCATTTTTTCTTTAAAATCCAAACTCACAAACTAACCTTAAGAGACTATTTGAATATTATAACTTTCAATTTTTTCTAATTTTTTAAAAGTTAAAAATTATATTTTTTTACTTTTTGTTCAGTTTGATAAAATAACTTATTACTTATCTAATAATTACTTTTAATATTTTTTAAAAACTTAAAATATCTAACTTCATAATTTTTAAAATATTAAAAATAAATATTTTTATTATTATATAATTAAATATAAAATAATTTATTCAATAAATTTTTTTTAAATCACTTCTGCACGAAAGCTTAAATAATCAATTTAGCTAAACGAACTCAACCGTCATAAAAAAAAAAAACTAATTAATAGTGCATACTTTGTACCAACATCATGAAAAAATAAAAAATAAAAAATAAAAAATAAAAAACAATTCCCAGTTTCCCACCTGCATGGCCATGGATCCCAGCATCACCAGCCCGAACCCAACAACAACCACCGCAACCACAATCACAGCCGCAACCACCACCACCACAGCACCAAGACCGGTGTCATCACCACCACACGTGCACCCAAATCCACAACTAAGCAAACCCCAATCCCATGACCCATCTCAGCCTCAGCCTTTTCTGTACCCAGTCTCTTCTTCAGGGCGCGGCTTCATCCCCAGAGGGCTACGACCTCCACCCTCCTTCGCGAGTGACCCTCACGCTCCCCCTTCCCTTGCGTACCCGCACGGCGTTTATCTCAACCACATAACAACCAGGCAGCAGTACCCTCATCACCATCATCAACTGGGTCCCACTGCGTCCCCTCCCTTTAAGGCTCTACCTCTCTCACCACACCCTCACCCTCACCCTCACCCCAAGGCATGCCTTTTTTTTGTTATAATAATTGTTATTTATTATTGTTGTTATGTTCTCACTTGTTGCTGCTTTCAATTTTGATTCATCAATGCATTTTAAAGTGTTCCCCCCTTTTTTTTTTGTGTGGTTTTTTAGGCTGTTCCTCGATCTGCAGTTTCTGATACCAATGGTTATAAAGATACAAATACAAGGTAACTTATTTATTTATTTTTTTAAGTGAGTGTCATGTTCTCATGTATTCATTTTCTCTGTTGGAATTGAATTAATATGTATGGTGTGCTTCTTAGGGAGAGAAGCAGAGATGAACAGTGTTATGTCGTCAGAGGTAGAAAAGTGAGTGTCTACATTCTTTTATTTTAAATGCAATTAATCCATTATGAATTTCTTACGTTAGAAACACTGCAATGGGATCTTAGTAAATTGTATAGATTTGACTTTTCGCAATTGGATACTCTTCCTTTTTATTTGTGTGCATGTGCGATTGTAATTTGCTCATGTAGTTCTTAAATCTTATTGCATTGCAAGTGCTTGTTCAAATTCCTCTTGAAATGCGTTGAAATTTTGGAAAACTTATGTCCCGGTCACTTATTCTTGTGTCTCCTAATCTTAATTTCACTTTCTTACTGATTCTGAAATTCTTCCTTCGTACACTTGTTATGAATGGTTCTACTCTTGATTTTCCAACAACTTGTTGCATAAAACTGCACTGGATGTCATTGAGGTCTACTGATCTTCTGTTTATGCATATTCCAATGGTCATACCATACTCCAACCATAGTTATGTTCTTCACGAGCGGGTTCTAGAATGCTTGATTTAGTTCCGGCTTGGGGAGAGGGGCTCTGAAAATACGAGTGAAGTGAGGAAGTTGACATAGATGATTTATTAACTTGATATATAAATACATTTACTTTGCATTTAGAGGTGGCATCAATTAAGAATAAACAAGATAGGGATAGTGGCTTAATTAGTACCTTCGTGTAGATTATAGAGATACTTGGTCATTCAAGTTTGTGGAATGAAAACATGTGGCACATAATCGTTGGAATTCATTGAAAGATATATCTATGAGAAGTGTTGTGTAGGAATGGCTTTATACAGAAGTAAATGGAAAATGATAGCATTAATGTGTTAAATGCAAATTGCTCTTTGAATATTCATTTAGCCAGTGGCAGTTGAGATGGATTTATAGTTTTTACAGAACTGATTGTGACAATAGACTTGTAATAAATGCAATTTTTTCTCTTAATATTATTTATTTAGCTAGATTATGGAAATTGTATTTTTATGAGTTGTATTATGCATGTTGCACTCTTGCACTTATGTTTAAGTTGGATTTGTCATAATTTAAACTTTGAAACTAGACTAAAAGTACCTTAAGGAGCAGTTTTCTCATAGGAAAAAATTCTGTTTGTGTTGGCTATGATGATTGAATTGCTACCTTGAGCTAATATCTTAGCTTTCTCCATAGTCTTTTTTTCAGCTTAATGGTTATCACATTACTATTCATAACTTTAGGTCAGAATAACAGAGGATGCTTCTCTCTATGCGCTTTGTAGATCATGGCTGAAGAATGGTGCACATGAAGAAAACCAGGTATGAGTAATATCTCTTATTTTGGTATTTGGCATTTGGGGAAATAATGTTTCTTGCCCTAACATTGGATTATTAGCTTTGATAATTTGTAAAAACAGAGTCAAATCAGCTTCAAAATTTTTCTGTAATTAAACTTCCATTTAGTTCTTATGCAATCACAATCATAAATGCTGTATAAGAGTCAAGAGGTCACTTCTAAACCTTTTTAAGTTTGATTTGATGAAACTTAGTAAATATTTTAGTTGCATCTGTTAGATTACTAATATTAATATATGTATAATCAACTGTAATTATGTTGATTAGCTATTGGTTAAGCTGCAAGTTAGCTGCTGACTATTAGGGTGTATGTTAGCTTCTAATTAACCACTAAGTGCCCCCTTGGTTACTCCATTGATTAATTATAATCAAGGTATAAATAAGAGATCAAGTTTGCAGCCCGAACACAAGTTCTAATTGTTCAATCCTTTATTTGATTGGATTTTAATTATTGCTTTGATATCTAAAATCTATACAAAATAACTAATGTGTTGATACTGTGCAAAGGAATGATATTTGCTACCGTTTGGCAACTTTGCAATAAGATATTGTAGAACCCTTGCAAGCCAGAAATTTGTAGTTTCATTTGGCTTATTTTAGTTCTGTTCCCGAGGTGCATTAGAGATTTACATAGTAGAGGAGTGGTCCCCCCCCCCCCCCCAAAAAAAAAAAAAAAATTTTTTTTTTTTCCTTTTTGCTTGTTTGGTCTCAGGAGTAGCATATCCTTCTCAATGTAATCTTTCTGTGTATGTGTGTGTCTGAGTGAGAGAGAGAGAGAGCATCGTTTGTGTAAAGAAGAGTGAATCAAAAAGAAAGAGTGAAATAATGGGGTATTTGAGAGAAATGGGATTACGGCTGAGGAAATGTTACCAAAATATTTTTAGTATTTTAATTTGGTAATTATACTTCATTTTTAATGTAGGTTTTGAACTAATCAAACATACAAGTGTTTAGAATTTGGGGACAAAATGTGCATATGGGAAAGGGCCGGCGATTTCCCATATTTGTTAGTCATTTTGTTGCAGCATCTATTTAATGAATGAAGTTAACTGATGAACCAGAAGTAAATGACGAGCTAAACACGTGTGCAATTTTTAAAATATTGAAAATATTAAAAAAGAATAATAAAATGAGAGAAAATAGAAGAAAGAATAGGAGAAAAATAAGGGAAGTGAAGAGAGTATACAGGGCTCACTATCTTTAAAAATGTATCTGATATCATTTTAATCATCCAATTACTGTTATGACCCACATGTTTATTATTCTATTGGGGAAATGTATCGTGAAAATGAGGAGGTTTTCTATTTTTTGGAATTTTGAGCCAAAAGGTGAAGATCAAAAGTTTCATAAGAGTTGCCCACTTGCCCGTTAGTATAAGAGATTTCTAGAATATTTTACTAGGCAGAGCAACTTAGTAAACAATTATTTATCCAAATATCCAAAGGCATACATTGCATTTACATATATTTGACTGCCGAATGCCCATTTTATTCAGTTTGCATGTTAGTGGTTTATTGTCTAATGTCTGGCAACGTTAATATCAGTAGTTTTGATGTTGAGAAAAAGTGCTTGCTTGTGTATAATGGTGTTATTCTTGTTTCTTTCTGCTTACTCTTGTTGAGTCCTTGCATTAAGTGCATAGGTCTATATCTTATTTTGAAAAATTTGTATCCATAATAAACACTTAGGCAGCCCTTGAAAGCAAATTTAATTAGGCAACTCACTCACAAATGACTAACTGGTCAACATGTAGCAAAAGATTAGTCTATTTGACCAGTTTTGGTTGGATGGAATGCATATTTGGTTCATTTGATGTCCCATACCAGAAGGTTCAGTTCAGTGGTTTTCACTTGTCAGTTCAACCAGAGGATCCAATCTGGGTTTAAAATCTGTGAGTATGATATTGCTAATTGCTTTCCCATATAAACGTCAAATTATATCTCATGAAAATATAATGAAAATAATCCAAACCATCATAGAAAGCTGTTTAGAATAAGCAAATAAAGAAATTCTTATCACCATAATTGAGCTTTTCTCTGTGCTAGTGTAGTTATGAGCCAAACTAGGCCAATAAAGGAGGCTAGGGTGTAGTACATTTTGTTTTCTGCTTTTTGCTTAAAATGGAAAGTACTAGTTTTTATGCAGAAGCAGGTTAAGGTCTATTTTATGGGTGATTTCGTAATTACATTAATACATACTAGATACTTCATCTTTTATTTATAACTTCCTTTTAGCTGATCTCAGAGTTGGTTACAAATATTATATGTATTGTGCCCTTTGTTGTTTCCATCTAATTTCATCACATTATAGTGTTAACAGCGTTTGTGATCAAATACTTGCTTTTGGACATTATTTTATGATCTTTTCCTCTGTGTGTATCCATTTATTTTCAGATGCTATATATCTCTTATTTTTCATTGTACTCTGCAGCCACAACAAAAAGATGTAATGAAGGCACTTCCCAAACCATTGCCTGCATCTATGGTGGCTGGTTATATGTCAAACAAGAAAGAAGAGAAAGACGATGATGAACACGAAGAGGTTTGAATTTTTGTTAATTGACTATATTCAAGCAATCAAAAGATTAATGGAAGTGAAAAACTTTATTTACATGTCAAATAGCCATTTCTTTACAACAATTGCAATTTTTTTTCTTTTTGGGGGGGGGGGGGGGTTGGGAATAATTCCAATGGCATAGAGGACAAGAGATCCTCACTACAAAAAGAATAAACATGAGAATAAATCAAAAGATAAGGGGTTTCCAATCTCTTAACATATTAGAGATGGGGATCCCTCTATAAAGGCCATGTGCTTTATACCAAGTAGGCATTAGACGTCTAATCCTTCCCACAAAACTTGCTTGTCAGCAGAGTTATGCTCTAGCCAGATACACAAATGACTACAAATACAACACATAGCCACACAGATTTGGCTTCTTTCCACCTCTCGAAACCAATAAACCTAGTCAAAAGGAGCTGATCCAAATCTCTAGAACACACCCAACATTCAATAGAAACCCCACAGAAAGATTCCATAAAAATCAGCATTAAAACAATGCAGGAAAAGGTGGAATCCTGCATGGGAGATGGCCTTATGCAGTCTTTGAAGTTTGAACCTTCAACAAATCATTGGTATTAATTCTATTAAGTAGTGCGGTCTATATAAAGGATTTGACTTTTGAGGGAGATTTGACTTCCAAATAGGTTTATAAGGCAAAAAGAAGTACTGTTCAAAGAATGGGTTAGGAACTGCAAATAAGATTTACATGAAAAAGCTTAGGATTCACCAGACCAAGATCTTTTAGCTGGAAGAGGGGGCATGATGACCGAATCAAAGAGACCAAAAGGATTACTAAGTGGAAATTCCAAGAGAAAGTGGAATTCTGCATGGGTTTCGAAGGCCAAATTTCCTAAAAACATAAGCTATTAGGTGCATGTTCATGAATTGTCCCCCTCTACAATGCAAAACCAGTTTGGGCATGAACGATGGACATTACATAGGTGATTGGGCCTACCTTTCCTTAGAATGGAAGTGACAAGGATCAAACTTCTATACCAGTTCTGATATTATTTTAGCAGCCACCTTTCCTTAAAGTCAAGCCACTAGGTGACAGCTCATGAATAGTTTTATATTTACCAAGTGTACTGCTGTTCTTGTGCAGCTTTCAGTAATGCTTCTGTAAGAGCTCTTTCACTTCAGTTCTATACTGAGACTTTGACCTTATAGATCGTTATCTGTTTAGTTATACACATTTTTGCTTTCAGAATGAGGAGTCTGTTGAGGCCCTATCACCATCAGATTTATTGAAGAGACATATTAAACGTGCTAAAATGGTTAGGGCAAGGTAAGTTCTTTTCTTTTTTTCTAATTTTTTTTTAAGTTCACCTTCTGCTTTTATTTGTCATCTTATGATTTGTGGTCGGTCAGTATGTTGCATGATTAAGATCACATTATGCTCATGTAACATAAATTTAACTACAGAAGGTCGTACTATCATATACAGAAATTGTTGATTATTCAAGTTCTGAATTTGGTATTGAGTTTTGCAACTGACATTTACATTATTAGTTATTACTATCAACAAATTTTTAAGCGGATTAGTCTTGTGATCATTTGCCCTCAATTTACAGATTTAAAAGTTTAGGTTGAGGAGTTTTGTGACAATTAATTAAAGAGACTTGATTTTGTTTTATTAACTAGTTATGAATACGGTTTGAAATTTGAAACAGTTCAGGATAACTTACATGTTCCATGGGATGATGCTTCTATTGTTTTAAGACATTCGGAAGTAGAATAGACCAATAAGAGCATTAAGCTGGTTTGACAAACTGCCTGTGGGACCCAAATTTCAAAATGTCAACAAGTTATCACTTTCTATTGTGATAGAAACCATCCTAAAATTTCTAATGTAAGCCCACTAAAATATAATGCTGAGCTGTCCATTTGTGAGTTTGGGGCCCCAAACGGAAAATAAGAGGTAAAAATGGAATATTTTTATGGGAGTGGGGGTTGTTGTTGGCTCCTTTTCTTTTTTTTTTTTTTTTTTTTGGGGGAGGGATAGGCAAGGAATTGGTTGGGACTGGTGGGAGAGACTGAGCCTATCTAATTCTCAGGATTATTTTTCCTTTTCTGCACTTTTCTTGTTCTGTTTCATCTCTCTTTTTTCCTTTTCTTAATTGATATCCCACTGATATCAGCTCAAGGGCGTTGATAATACATGAATTTCCTTCATCTCTTAGCTCTTATCACCAGTATGTCTCTTATTACCTCCATGAATGAGTTAATTTGTACGTTGTGTTTATGCAAAGGATTTTGGTGGTTTTCCTCAGTAACAATTAGTTTTCTGACACCTTGTTGTAGCTGTTTCCTTATGGAGTGCTGGGCTTGCCATAGGTTGTTAACCCAGTTTCTGTTTTACTAGATGATGTTGGGAAGAGGATGGAAGCTAGGTTCTTGTGGCAATACCAATACTCTGATGTATTTAGAGCATAATTCTCATATCTTTTAATGTGGTTTCTTTGGATGACCACCTCATTATGGTTTTTACAAAGATTTTTGTTCTGTAGAGTTAGGTTCATGATGAATGTTATACATGAAAACATATCTTCATCCAAAAGAAATTTCATAATAATAAATATTTGAATTTTAAATTGGTTTTTAAATGATGGCTAATATCAATACAACTTTCTTGAAAAGTTTGCAAATGCCCATATTTCTCAGAAAGATTGATTTCAGTTATTGAACTTAGGATATGGGGTCAAAGTTCTGCTTGTACATACGAAAAACCAAAGGAGAAAAAACAAAGATGTGTATAGTTAACTTGTCTAGAGGACTTTCCTGATTGCTTCACTTTTGACCCTCCATTGCGGTAACGGCTGGCATTTTTTATGTTGGAATTTTCAGTTTGCACCGTTGGCTAGAGCTTGAGTACCAAAATAATGGGTACTCTAGAGTCTAGGGATGCTTCTACCAGCAAATCTTTAAAACATTAAACTTACTGGCTAAGGATAAAGCATAATTCAAAATTGAATGAATGTAACATGGTAACAATGCCATACTTACTTTCTCATGCTTCTTGCAGATTAAGGGAAGAACGGTTACACCGCATCACGAGGTACAGAGGCAGACTTCGGCTTTTGCTTCCTCCACCTGTTGAACAGTTCAGGAGTGACACAGCTGCTGGGAACTGAACTTGCTGACTGTAGTACAGACAACAAGGTAATTTGGGTTACTCTGTCAGTCTTGCTGTTAATTTAATTTTATAAGTTTGTGGTTCCTTCAGGAGTGAAGGCCATGAGCTGACGCTGAAGCTAATGAATCTGTTATAATTTGATAATATTATTTGCTGTAGGAATTCTGCTTCTGTACATTATTATAATCTAGAGTCAAGATATTAGCGCCATAGCAGCACATGTATGTAAAAGTCTAGATTTGAAAAAGGATTTAAAATTTTTTGTTTTAAATTACTATGGGTTGGCATTGAATGGCAATATTGTTTATTATTGTTAACTGAAAAGATGAGAGGAACAAGCGAAAAACTCCGTGAGATGCAACGGAATTGGATCATAATGTATTCCATTTATGTGTGATGTTCCAAACCCTTGGATGATCTGATCAATCTTTTTTGGTCAATTAATTAGATGAATCTGGATCCTTTAAAGTGAGCTGAAGTAAGTTAATCCTAGCCATCTAAAAGTTTGACAATGCGGATCAATTTCACATATTTCATTAAACAAAAAAATAAAAAAATTGTGGGATTTTGATAATCTAAGAGAGCATCTACAGTGAGCTGCTGACTTTGGAGGGTAAAGTGAGCTAATCTTAGTCATCTAAATATTTAATGATGTGAATTTAAATAAATTAAGATATTTTGTTTAAATGAAAAACTTAAAAAAATGTGCTTTTGATTGCAAAATGTTCACTGTGGGCAGAAGAGGTGGTTACAGCAAGAGGATAACCCAATTTCATTTGTCAGGTTGACGTGATGGCAGGGAAGTGAACAACGACTAACCTAAAACTTGCCTCAGGGGAGTTAAGAAAGAGAGGTTAACTAGCACCTGTTACAATTGCATTGCTGCAAAAAGAAAAAGGTTGTTTAACCATTTCTAAACTATAAACTCCCCTAATTTACTTTTTTTTTTTTTTTTTTTTGGGGTTGTGAAGGGATCTGCTAAGACTAAGAGCCAAACAAGAAGGGAGAAAAAGTACATACACAACCCAAATGAGATATTGAAAAGTGGATCCTCTTTCAAACTCCAAACAGAAACAGAATATAACTCAACATCTATTATCTTCGGCTCTGCTCTTCACAAATAAATTTTCCATTGCTGTTGAAGGTGAATTGTTGGGGAATACACAAGTAGGGAAGACTAAAGATGATGGCAACTATTTGGGGGAAGTAAGGGTAGATGTAACAGTGCATATTTTTGGATTAGGATCGTCTAAAGTAAGTTGCTCACTTTAAAGAGCAAAGTAAGTTGATCCTAGCCATCTAAATGTTTAAAAAATATTTCAAATGTGCACTGTTACATTTGTCCTTCCTTCCCCTGACAATTGCCATCATCTTCAATCTTCACCACTTGTGTTTTCCCCAATAATTCACCTTCTCAGCAATGGAAAATTTATTCATGAAGAACAAGTCCGAAGATGATAGATGTAGGATTATATTTGTTTCTGTTTGGAGGTTGAGAGAGGATCTGCTTTATCTCATTTGGGTTGTGAATTTACTTTTCGTACCTTCTTGCCTGGCTCTTAGTCTTAGTAGATCCTTTTATGACCCAAAAAAAAGTTTCCTTTGCATGGATAAGAGATGATGTAATGGCTATTGACAACAACAAATGAATCCAATGCAAATTAGGAATTTATATTTTAGAAATGGTTAAACAATATATATATATATTGTTGTTTGTTGTGATGTGATTGTGAAAAGGTGCTAGTTAACCTCTCTTTCTTACTCCCTTAGGGCAAGTTTCAAGTTGTTCTTCGTTCACTTCCATGCCATCATGTCACGATGACAAATGAAATTGGATTATCCTCTTGTAACCACCTCTTATGCTGATGACGAAAATTTTGCAAAAGCACTTTTTTTTAGATTTTTATTTAAATGAAATATCTTAATTTATTTAAATCCACATCGTTAAGTATTTAGATTTCATAGATTAGCTCACTTTACCCTCTAAAGTGAGTATCCAAATCCCTATTTCTAGCTTAAGAAAGAACAGTAAAGCTCAGCGTTTGAATGACATAGTATTTAATGTATGACAGTACTTTTCAAAATAGTAGTTTGATTTGCATTTTCATTTCTTGAGTTTTCATTTTTGAGAATTTTATGAGGAAAATAGAAAAACAAAAAGAAGAAATATGATTTTATTGTTTTAATTTTTTTCACTTTCTTTTGCACAAAACCCTGAAAAATGAAAATAAGAAACATAAAAAATAAAACAAGATATAAATATAGAAAGCAGGCATAATACTTTTTGGTAAAAAGACTATTCTCTTTTTCTTTTTCTTTTTTTGGGTCAAGAGACTATTCTCTTTTGAAATAGATATATGGTGCCAAGAACCTTGTGAAACTCAAATATTAAATGGGCAATAGGTTTAATCATGCCTGAAAATAAATGCACTTGTTTATCTTCACCATATTCCTCTTCCGGGATGAATTAGTGGTGCTGGACTTTCCGTATAGAGTGAAGGTAGTGAAAAAAAAAAAATTGACTCGTAGTAGTTGTAGCATTATTTGAAGAAGAATGTTATTATTATTAGTTTTTTTGGGTCTGGAAGAAGAGTGTAATTCGAATGCATATTTTGGCATACCAAGGGATACCCTACACCGGTTATTGAAAAAGATGAATAGAGGGCTTTTTTTTTTGTTTTAATACAAAAAGTTCGGGTTGGGCTGCACAAAGTAAGACCCTGGGTAAATAGATCGGGCCTAAATGGGCAAACTCTGTTCGTTTGACACCGCTAGTATATTGTGTCAAAAAATGTTTTGTTTTCATTTCTAATGCTCAATTTTTATTTTATTTTAGATTTATATACTGTTTTCAGTATTTGGGGTCAATAGATTCCAGTTCATCCATGGATCAATCAGTCAAAGAAAAAGATGTAGATAAATAATATATATATATATATATTGTGAAAAGTACTTTATAATTTTAATAAATTACACGTAGCCTCAATATTAAAAAGAAAAAAAAAAATCATCTTTTCAAACTTCAGGCCAAGGCTGTAGTATACCTGCGTAAGGCTGTAATATATCTACGTGCAATACATTTAGCCATATTTACGAAACGTGTCTAAATTCTTAAAGATTATGTTTAGGCACTAGTGTCTAGCCAAATTTATAGAAAGTATGGGTAAATTTAATTAGAGTTTGATTTTGATATATTATTTAACGGATTTAGCTTCTCTAAAATGTGAAAGTTGATAAAATGTAAAAGTAAGGGGTTACCTACTCTTGGATCATTTGGTGGAATCTACACACATGATGGGAGTTATTGATTCCAATGATAATTAAATCTCCACTTTTGTACTTTATCAACCTTTTTCATTTTAGAGGAGTTAAATCCTTATTTTACACTGTCAATTTTTTATTTTATATGACTTTTTAAGTAATAAGGTGAAAGTTGATCACATTTGTTATGTCATTATATGATTAGATGATTGTGGAAAATTTTTTACATTGTTAGTGTATTAAATTTAAATCTATTCATTTATTATAATTTAAAACCATTTAGCCACATTTCATAAATGCAACTAAGTGTTTAGTGGGTTGTGCACCATACTTTATCTGGTACATGAAAGATGAAGTCGTAATTTTAAATTTTCTAAATCAAAATGCATATTTTAGTTTTTGATTTTATTTTTTGGTATAACATTAGCCAAATATTGTTAATAATGATGATGGTATATCTAAAATTCATTCCCCACCATAAAATTCTTTTTTTCAGGTGAACCTAATAATTCCTAATTAAATACTTAAAAAACCTAGTTAGCTATCAATTATAATAGATCTCGTGGTTGGAAATTCCTCTCTAATGGTTAGGAAGTTTAGAAGTGAATTTCATTAAGCATCCTTATTTTTGCACCGACAAAGTATAAACTTTGATGATGGAGGTCGAGGTAGAAAGTGGGAATTCAATTCTAATTATTGTCGATGAAGACAGCTAGCTTTTTCCTAATCTACTCCACTCCAAGACCAAATTTCACAATGACTCAGCGATTACTCCGCCAAATCTTGCTTTGATCAAATTACATTGGCACTGGACTCTACACTATCAGACCCAATATGAAATGGAACAATTTGAATGATGTACTCAACACCACATAGAACCATAAATGATAAATGATAACGGAAATCGGACCAAAGAAAAAAAAATTGAAAAATGAATATCTAATGAAAGGGAATGGATAGGAATGTCTAGAGGATCAAATCTGGAAAGTTTCTTAAGACAAAGACACAACATCAAACACACCCACCGCCAAGTTTCAAAGATTAAACAACAGACTCATCACTCATGATTTGGTCATAATAGATATGATTATTATACTAATCATTTGTATAATAACACCGTCACCATCCAACCACTGCCATTTGAATTTTGTTTATCTTGTCTGTCTGCTTCAATCAAAATTCCACTCTGAATCATTGTTGTTTTCTCTTTGTTTGGTGTTTTGCTCTAAAGATTCAACGGATAAGCATGAGATTTGAAAGGTGTCTGTTTGAGTCAAAAAGTATTTCATTCTTTCATTTTCCATATCTCAATGCTCAGCTAGGCCTGTGTCCATTATTTCTTCCATTGCCCTTCAAATTTCCTATCATTGCTATTTGCGTGTTGGAGTTTGGCACCACAAAAAACACGCATTCATCGGTCATCATGTCATTTTCTTTTTGTTTCAATATATTCCAGGACTTTATGTTGTATTGTATGTACAAGTGATATAACTATTTAATAATTGAAGTTGTTACTTAGATTTTCGAAACTTGAAATCACTTATAATGGAAACCCACACTAATTCAAAAGGTCACATTATTGAAGATAATGGCTAATTGCAAATATTGGATATTGTTGCTGTCTAGCTAATGGTAACAAGTAGGCTAGAGTATGGGCTAAAGAATGATCCACCTCTCTCCTATCCATGAGGATGTATATATCTGGCGGTCTTGATGAGGAGGATCACGTGGTATTAGCGGGGAGATCATGATTGAGATGAATCGCAGGATTAGGGGCGCAAATTGTTGAAAAGTCTAATCAGAGCGGATGTTATGGAATGATTGGTGATGTTTAGAGGATAGAGATGAGGGGGACATGGCTTTTCTTTTCCTCACATTTGGGTCAGCATCTGTTTGGGCTAGGGGAGTGGGAAGGTCTAGTGGGTCGAAGAGGCATGGGTATCCATGTTAGGGCCTTAGGAGTATAGGTCGAGCCAATACTAACCATCCCACAAGCCCCCAGTCTTGAGGCCAAGAAGGTTGAAGAAACTTGATCATGTAGGCCAAAATGGAAGGTGTGAATCGAGCTAGTACCAACTGGTCCATAACCCCCCCCCCCCCAGTCTTGAGGCCTAGGGGGTTGAAAAAACTTGATCATGTGGGTCAGACTGAAAGTGTGGGTCAAGCTAGTACTGACCAATCCATAAACCCCTAGTCTTGAGGCTTGGAGGGTTATAGAGACTTGATCAAGGTTGGGGGACTAGGGCTTTTGATTTTTCCCTTCTCTTTTTTAGTCGATTACATGATTTCTTGTGGAATGGCCATGTGTCATCAAGTTACTTGTAGGTGTGTCACGTTGCATTTATGTGAGGGAACTTCGCCACTGGATTGGTGACACGTGGTACGCCATCGACAAAAATAGTGAAGCAGTTGTGTTCCCCTAATCAATCAAGGGGGAAATGAATGGTTGGAGGTTTTCTTAACTCATTCTTCCTTTTTGGAGTGGATTTCTTGGTGCTCCCAAGTGTTGCGTCCCCACTTGTCGCCTTCTTCTTTATGTCTAAGCTTATGGTTATGGTGTGTCATTGTCCTGGAGTTGTTCAGCAAGTGTGCTACTCATCTTTGCTCAGGGTTACTTTCCTTTCCTATACACTGCATAGTTTATGTTGTCTATTTGTTTTTTCCTTTGCTTGGTTCTATGTTGCGTTGGTAAATGTGTTGAGTTCATTGATTGGTTTAACATGCTAAGGTATGATGCCATTGTTTTGTTATTTTCATATTGCTTAGTGTGCTTTGCCGTGTTGGGTTTCTTTTGTGTTTTGATTCCTTTGTGTTTTGTTTGTTCTGGGGGTGGTGTTTTGTTTTTGCTATTTTTGTTTCTATTGGGGGTTCTTGATTTGGTGCCTCTAAGGGTTGGCTTGTATATGGTGTCATGGTGAAGATCATGTCTGAGCGGCTGTTAGAAGAGGCGGTGCCCCTAACCTAGTAACACTCCTGAGTCACTAGGTGATATTACGTCCGGCTTTACATTGGTGCAGGATCTGGAGGAGATTCAGCCTTCAGTGGGGCTGTCAGGTGCTGTTAAGGAGTTCTAGCTCCTAACTTGTGGCCTAAGTGAGCGAGTTACTAGCGATCCGGTTGATGGATGTTTCTTTATGTATAAAATGGTATTCACCTAGGTCAAGTTAGAATTTTCTTTCATATGTTTATTGATTTGTACACTAAGGTATTGGCCATGCTCCGGATGGTGCCCATCCAACTGTATCTGAATGCTTGGGCCTTCCTCCTAGTTTTGTTGTTTCAACTTTTGGGCTTTGAGGCTAGCCCTCGATTGTTCTTTTATTTCTTACAAGTGAGTAATTCTTGAACTCTTAGGGAGTCATTTGTGTTATTTCGGGGGGCTTAGGGAAAACGTTTGCTAGATGCCTAAATGGCATACTTATATCGACTGTTTTTTCAAGATTAGGCCAGGGAAGGTGGTCAGGGGGCATTTATTTGAGCCGTCAAGAACGTCTTGGTTCCCTTTCCAATGCAATATTCTACTGTCATTTAGCCCTCATGTGGTTTTGAAAGACTTTTCTGAGGTCGAGAAGAGGCAAGTGGAAGAGCTCGACAGGTTGTCGACTGACTAGTGTGAAGTATGAGCTATTGATTTGAGATGGGGGGAATTGTTTATTATTAGAAGGGAAACTTAGTGAATCATATGGGCTTTCCTTGCTTTGTTTATCTCTCATCCATTTTTTTTTTTTTTTGGTTTGCTATGACATCATTCTTTATTGTTTTGGTCATTGCAGGGCTTTTCCTAGACTTCGTGGAGAAGAGGAAGCAGAAGTAGATGGTGAGCAAGAAGGACATGACTCATTAGTCTGACGTGGATACTATAAGGGCTGCCGAGAAAAGGAAGAAAAAGGGTGACTTCTAAGGGTCGAGAGTAGAGGTTCAAATGGGCAGGGTTCACATGTAGGCTTGGCCAAACAGGCCAAGCCTAAACAGGCTAGCCTATTTAGTCACAGTTCAAAAAAATAGCTGGACTCATTTAAGGCCAAACTGCAAACCAAATTGGCCCATTCGCTTTTTTTTTTCTTTTGGCTATTTGGCTGACCAACAAAATTATTTTCATTAAATTTGGAAATGAAAAGTTTCATCGTCACTAATAAATTCCTTTTAATAAAAAAAAAAGTGAATTTTTCTTTCTTTCTTTTAGGTAGAATCACCATATGCACATCACACAAACACTCAGTAAAGGTTTAACAAAACCATTTCCTCCAAATCAAAATTAATTAAAACAAATGCTTAATTTATATAAAAATAAACACAAATTTTAAAATAAAAAAGAGAGAGAAAGATAGTTGAATTGACTTGCCTGCTTAGAGAGGTAGAGACTCTGACGATTCTTGTAAGTATCTTGTTCCAACCTATCACCAAAATTATTAGATTGAAAATAGAATTGTAAAAAGAAAAAGAAAAAAGACCAAAAACCTACTAAAAAAGGACTGAGCGAGGGCGACTAGCAGAAGAGGAAGGGCTGGCGGCAAAGGACAGGTGAAACTCGAGTCTTTATACAGCACGAAGGGCAAGTGGAAATGGAGGACAAGCAAAATAATGAAAGCCTTATTCTTCTCTCGATTTTTCTTTCAAATAAGCAGGGCCACTATGCTAGGGTAGGGTACGTATCAGTTAAGCCTCTCAAACTATTGGGTTCAATTACGCTGGGTGGCTAAGTTTGGATTGGGTTTTCTTTTTTAATTTTTAGTGTAGATGTGTGGTGGGCTTAGTTTGACCAAAAAAAGTAAATAAATAAACAGGTTAAATAGGCTGCCTGTTTACTCGTTGGGTTGGCCCATTTAACCTGTATGTTAAATGATGCAGGCTAGATACAGATTGGTATTAAACAAATTAAATTTTTTAGGCTTGACTCGCTACATACTCTAGTACCAAATTTTTCTCTTTGGTGATTGCTATAGCAGCTTTTGACCACTATCATGGTCTAGAACTTGCTTAGATACTGCTCTGTACACTTCCAAGCCCTTTTTGAGCTCCAAAATCTTTTGGACCTAAAAATATTTATAGCTTTTTGAATAAGCTTTCCAATGCTACAAAAGTCACCTCAATTGAACATCTGTAGCTCCATATATTTGCAAAATACGAATTAGAGGTCAGGCTAGGCAGAATTATAAGATCAACAACCTACTTGACTCCACCAAGAGGCTCTCAGATCTTTCTTTTGAATAAAACATAAAAGTTATAGAGGATTTTTTTAGCATTCCAAACATCTTTCTTTGTTTCAATCCAATCTCTGTAGATAGAGATACAAATTTTTCATTATACTACTTTTTGCAAATATATTCAGATGAGCTCCAGAACTCTTCTATTTAGCTCCCGAATTCTCCCAAATTAAACACTGCTCCAAGATTCATGCACCTGAAAATGTGATTCCCATAGGTCATAAATACCAAATATAAGAGTCCAACTATTAAAGATCAACCAAAACACATTTTAACATAAAAGACTCATTTTATCTAGGAATTAACATGAAGCATAATTGGGACTCCAGCAATGAACTATGCAATATGATAGAAAATTTAAATGTAAATGAGGACTAAAGTATTAGGTCTCAGGGGTAAAATATCCTGAATGATTTACACTCAATATGCTATTACTGTTATCAAGCTAATGGTAATATGCTCTTAGGAAGGAATACACAGTATGATACCATTGGATCTTTTCACCTTGAAGCACAACCTCTTATCCTTTGCAAATGCTACTTTCTGTTTTATATTTAAATTGTAAAATATATTTCAATGTGACCATATGCAAGACTGGTATGGCCTTTTAAATTCGACAAACACCATACATGAGTTATGTTGTATTTCGTGACTTGGGTGCTTGCTTGATCATACAAAATGTTGTCCTTATCTTTAACCTTTATTAAACTCGCCTACATTTTCTTTCTCTTTCAATGAATAGCCACATAGGTGACACGACAGAATTAAAAAGGATACAAGAAAGTGCCTTGTTAATATTTATACTTGTGTGTCTACATAGAAAATTGTTTTTTATGTTATGACACAAAAAGGTGGCCTAGAACCCTTCCAATTACTATGGTTTGGATGTCTTACAATGGATGTTTCAATCAGAGAAATTCTTCGATTACTACCATATAAACAAGGTATCACTCTGGCTTCTATTCTTTTTGGGAAGGAGAGTTTTCCTTGGTTCTTAATGATGCAGCGCATGTTCCCTTTCCATTCTTGGTGGCTATTGACAATAGTTTGAAGAATTAGTTTGGGTCGTCCGCTTTTGATTGCCCTCGCCCTGACCTCTTTTGGCTAAACCCAAAAGGTTCAGTGCAACAATACTACATGGAGTTTAGCACTTTGGCTAAACTATGGATTGAGCCTTGATGCCATGGTTGATTACTTCATTGGGGGGTTTACAGCACGAGATTGGATAAGAAGTGGTGGCCTAGAACCCTTTCGATTTGATAAATGCTTCTGCTTTAGCAAAATTATCTGAAGACAAATACGGCAACATGACCCGTACCAACAGTGGGCCTATTCTATCTTATTATAGCCTTAAACCTAAAAAAACCCGAACCCTATTCCTACATTACCAATTTGTCCCAAACAACAACCATTACTCCCACTATCACCACCTAAACCAACTCCTAGCTCACGGAGTAACCCCAACATCATGAAGATAGCCCCTACAGAAATGCAAAGAAAAACGAAACAAGGATTATGTTTCACTTGTGAGGAAAAATATATCTTCATCCCTAAATGCTCAAATAAACAATGTTTTTGCTCCAAATTGAGGATAATAACAAGCATGAGATGTGTTTCGATCTAAGTAAGAATCGTGGAGAGGGTGATACAAGTAGTACAATTGAGGACAATGCCAATGATGAGCAAAGAACAATGTATTACAACACTTTTTAAGGTAGAATTAGAGCAAATGTCATGAGATTTGAAGGAAAATAAATGGCCTACGAGTGAAAAAATTGTTGGATAGTGGTAGTTCAAATAATTTCATTCAACCTAGAATTGCTCATTTTCTTAATTTGTCAGTAGAAGCAAAGCCAAAATTTTCAGTGGTAATTGGTAATGGCAACCATGAACACGCAAGAGTTTATTCCTAACATGGCACTCAACATCCACATGCATGATCTTCTAGTTTCTATTTTCCTACTACCAGTACCTTTAGCTGGTGGTGCTTCTCGGTTAAAGAGATTAGTTAACCATGCTACTAATAACCATGTTGATACGTACTTTAGCCTCTACTAGAAGAAGGAGCTAGTGCTGCTTGGTGGCATGAAGTGGTTTTCATATTTTGCACTGACAAACACACCTTTTGCAAATATTTTCCCTCTTACACTTAGTGCTTTTGCATTCTTTTTTACCTTAACTTCCATTATCATTTTAGGATTTTGCAACTAACTCTCTTTGTACTCAATTTTTCATTATGACTTGAATTCAGCAACTTTACACAATTTTCACTACCGGAAAAATGCGGAATATCGATGTAAACTACTAACTATTTTGAACTCGTCGGTAATTACCAACGGTATTTCCGATGGGTTGACACAAATTAGGAAATGATTATTTTTGCTATGCATACCTGTCGGTAAATGATGACGCTAAAACCAGCCATTTGGCATGCATAATATCCGATGGGTAAACTGATGGGTGAATTCAATAATTTGTTTTATGTATAAAGTTACCAACGGTTAAGGCGATGGGTGTATTTATCAGTATATTATTTTTTACAATTTATTATAGCAACCGACGGGTTTATCAACGATGTATCCGACGGATATGTTTTTTTTAATTTATTTCCGACGTTGTTACTGATGGGTTCTTGAAAATTCACAAGTTGCCATGCAAATGATTACTGTTATGTATTTTCCGTTGGTAAAACCATCGGTAATTACTTGTTAATGAAACGCATCATTTCATTAAACGCGTACCTGTCGGTAACCCGTTGGTAATCCATGGATTTATCGTCACTGTGACCCTTCTTCCTCCTCACTCTCTCTCTAAAGCCCCCCTCTCTCTCATTCTCTAAGCTCGCCGCACCGCCTTCGTTCGTCACCACTGGAGCTCCGTTTGAGAAACAAAGGCCACCATTACGATCTTGGGGTTTTGGTGAGCATTTTACTCGGCTTATTTTTTTGATTTGGTTTACTTTTTTTGTTCATTTTTGGGTGCCCATAGTATTGTATTTTGTTGCATTGGAGAGTAATTATTGTTGTTAATTTGTTAACGTAGGAGTTATTCTTGAGGGTAACAATGATTATCAACTATTGGATCGGTTTGCCATTCTTTTTGTTTGTGTTATTTTATGTTTTTTCATGTATATAATTGTATTGATTTAAGCTATGCAAGATGATTTTTTTTTTGGTATATGCAATGAATTAGTCATGCAAGATGACTTTTTATGCAGTGCAAGATGAGTTTTATTTATTTATTTATTTTTGCAATGAATAAGTCATATAAGATGTTTTTCTGTATGCGAATCATGTGAGAGAAAAAGATGGATGGATGCTCCTGTGCCATAAAGAAGGTTAATCCTAGGGGTGGATTTTCCTAAAGTCCAATAATTGGATGGCCACTAAGATTTAATCTATTAGTGTATAATTATTGGGACGGATCTATACATCTAAAGGTCATGGTCCCCAGATTGCCCCTATCCACAAGATAGAGACCCAGTTCATGAAAGGACCACAAGTAGGGATGAATCCTCTTAGTATGATCGATCCATGATACTAGTAACAATCTGAGTGGCGTACCGCCAAATGCCAAGTGGGCATGAAGCCCCTTAGTGATAATGTCAGAACTCCTCCTAATCCTTAGGCTGCACAAGCTCAGGTGTAGAGCCAAAAAGTGTGTGAAATAATAATTGTGCACTGTATGTGAGAAGCATAGATATTCGTCAAACAAGAACACAAACAATATATGTACAGAAAGTCATCTACCCTAGGGTTTGAGTGACAAATATTTTACAGATAAAATAAACAAATATTTACAAATAAACAAAAGGAAGACATTTATTTACAGAAAGATGTGCAAAGGGTAAAAATAAATACTAAAAATTTATAATTATTTGCATAATGTACTCTAGTAGGCTTGACTCTCTAACATCCCCAATAGAGTCGCCAAACTGTCACAACGTCCCCAAAGGGTGCCGCGATGAAAATGACAACCAATTTTTTTAAAAAAATGGGAGTCGCCACCAATTTTAATTTTAGCTAAAATTGAAAGACCTTTTAATTGCAAAACTGATCTTTAAAAGAGATATGAGATTTGGGAGTCTAATTATGATTAGGGAAGGGTGGAAACTTAATCCCACTGCACCCCTAATACATCCGTGTAAATACGGTTACCTAGAGCTCATTGTGCAAATTTTATAACTTTAAAATATTTATTTTTCCCAAAAAGTTATAACAATTATATATTTACAAATAAATAAAAATCAAAATCAAAACAAAAATTAAAGAAAAAATTTTATTAAAAAAAAGATTTTGGCTTGATAGTTATTAGCTACGTCGACATATCCTCTGATGTAATGAGAAACTCAAAGCCACATCATTCTTGTAGAAAATAATTATGGGTTGATGGATTTTAATTAGAAAATAAAAAAATGTGTTGATTGATTTATTTAAAAGAAAAAGAAAAAAAAGGGACCTGACCAAAATGAAAAAATTAAGATAAAAAAATAGGCCTAAAACAAGAATAACCAAGACTTAAAAAAAAAAAAACAAGTATAATCCAAGCTAAAAGAATGAATATGACTGGGACTTGACCAAAGGAAATAATTAAAAATAAAAAAAGTAAGAAAAACATATCTGACCCACTAACAAATCAATGCAATGTGCAAGCAAATAAGAACAGGGACTATAAGGTGGTAGAGGTAGCACGAGGAACAACCGTTGTGACAGGAGCAACTTCGCGATCGAGACTGGTAGGCTCACGAGAGTAGCTCCGGTAGGGGCTTCGCAGTGGTTTCACAGACGATGGTTGCATGAGGAAGGTTCTGTGAACAAGGACGGCACGGTGGTAGCTATCTTCAATGATAACAGAGGATGAGCAATGTTGATGGTGATGAGGTTGATGTGAATGAAAGCTTGATGATGGTCAAATGGGGATGATAATCAAGTGGTCATGGTTGGAAGGTTATCAAGAAGGGAAATTTTATGGGGCTTGTGTGATGGGGATGAAGGCTGTGTGGTAAGAATGGAAAATGTGCTACTACTGTGATTGTATCTCCTCCCTTTTGACTGCTAACAATGACTACTTATATACATTATTTTACCCTAATATAATTAATGACATAATCATTTAACCTGATATTAATTGATATAATAAAATCAAATTAATTAATAAAATGAATCAAAATACAATCAATCAATTAATACTAGATAATTAAATAATAAACAAAAAAAATTTTTGATTTTTCTTTTCAACTTTTTTTTTTAAATTTTCGTTTTTTATTTTTTTTGGGAACATTTGGGCTAAGACAAAATATTAAATACGGACTAAAAAGGAAAACTCTTTTTTTTTTTTAAATTAAAAAGAAACATTTTTTGCGACCTAATCAAAATTCAAAAGAAAATTACCCGGACAAAATATGGTGTTCACAATGATGAAAACAGCCATGCACTTTTAAATTTACTGATGTGTTTAATATTGCATGTAATATTATTATGAAATTATTTGAAATTTCCTAATTTGTTAATATTTTTTATGGACTACTTTTTAATTATTTTAGTATGGCTGGTAGAGGCAGAGACCGACCTCGAAAGGTCGGTTTACCCACCCCCACCTCAAATGATGATGATGGTGATGCCTAAGACGCCGCCGACAATGCCAATGCCCAAGAGTTATATTAGTTTTTATCTACCTTCATTTTTTTTCCATTCTAGATATTTTTTTGCCTTTATTGTAGTTTATATATATATATATATAGAATTTGATATTTTATTTAATTAATTTAATTTATTCATTTTAATATTTTCTTATTTAATATCAATTTAATTTATTATTAGGTTATTATATAAATAAATAATTAATTAATAGATAACATATTACCAATCACATCATAGTTAAAAAGGGAATTTAAAAAAGATTTATTTATTACCCTATGCAATTTTTATCTAAATATAATTTTTACACAATTAAAAAAACCGTCAGTATATCCGTTAGTAAAATATTTAAAAATTAGAATTTATTTAAACACCCTTCAGTAATGATAAATAAAATTATCGGTATAAATATGTCTCTAACGGAAGAGATGACGCCTTTTGTTTAATTGTTCCGATGGCTAATTATCGTTTTACCTGTCAGTAAAAGCGTCGAAAATAATCGACGGGTTTTTTTTTACCATTGGTAATATTCATCAACGGCCTTATCACCGATGCCCCCGTGACTACCAGTAATTGTACTCGTCAATAAATCTGTCACTAAATGCGTCGGTTTCCCGCACCTTTCTTGTAGTGTTTGGTTTTATCACTAATGAATTTTCTTTTTCTTACAAAGAGATTTGTGGATATACGAAGGGTCACCCTTGAGAGTGCATTGTGGTGTGGAGTTTAGGAGCATGTGCTGAAGTGAAGGAGAGAGAACTAGAAGAAGTTTAGGAGCTCGTGGATCAAGAATTGCTCGAACAGATTCATTGTAGTGAGTATCAGTCGCTACAACAAGCCTGGAAGTTAGGACATGATCAGGAATGAAGGAATCTTCCCTGCAGCGAGCCTAAGAAGTGGTGCCAGAGGATGATTTGAAGTCCACTTGCTGCAGCGAGTGTAGGGTTTAGGGTTTCTCGTTGCAGCGAGATTTGCAGGCCAAGGCTAAAAAGTTTAATTTTACAATTTTTACCCTCTTAGGCCCATTTTTAGCAAGTTCCATGATGATGTAATATGCTGTAACACGAAGTTCGAGGCATTCCTTACCATTTTGGGAAATAGAACTAGGTTCTAGGGAGAGAGCTCTCTTGCTTCTTCTTCCTCCTCTCCTATTTCAAGAACACATTGATATACACAACTTTGATTATTTTTATGCAGATTTCCATCTCTGATTTCTTTAGTTTATCTCTTTCTCTGCTTGTAATCTCCTTCATGGAGAAGTAGTTCTCTTGCTAGCTCAAGAGATCCAAGAGCTGGGATTGTGTTATGAAACATTTTGATCTTAATGCAAAGCCTTGGTGTTGTTCTCTTTCTCTTTATGTTTCCTTCTCTCTTCATGTTTAATGATTGATATGCATGTTGAGTGATGTGTTATGTGTATGTGAGCATGATTTGTAAGCATACATGTCTTAGCTCGTTGATTGAATGCATACTAATTGCTTGATTGGTGAGCATTTAGTTAACTAAGAGAATAGAGTTAATTCTTGATTGAGAATTGAGCTATGGCAATTGGCATTTAATTTAGTCCATATATGTGGGTGTTGTGATTACAATTATCTAAGTGTATGTGCTTGACATTATCGTTTAGTTTATTAACTTTAAGGAGAATTGCTAGTTAATTGTGTAATTGCATGATTAACACATTGTTCCTCACCAAGTGTTTGATCATTTGTTTGTGTTGATGATTAGCACTCCCTAGCTTGAGAATCCCCTAGCCTAGCTCTTTCCTTATTGCTAATTTCAATTACTTGCTATTTCATTTTCTCATGCAACAACCCCCCCTTAAATTCCAACTAATTAGTTAAGCTCCCTTGTGATACGACTTGGGTTGCACACCACTATCTAAGTGTCTTGTTCAACTCGGTTTGGTAATCTAATTCCTTTTAAACTTGGTATTGACAATGGCTGGCTACCATGCACAAGAAGTGGTTAATATCCAATCAGAATGGGTATGCACATAAATGGAGGAGAGAAGAAATTTTACATAACCCAAAACACATCCCACTATCTGAAGCAAATGATATTCACACATAATTTCGTGTAATAATATAATTCAAGCCATTTAGTATTTCCCCAATTAATAATATCTCAATTTATTAATAGTAATAACAAATTCAATTTGATGGGGGAGAGAGAGAGGGTGTGGGGGGGGGGAGGTATTTACTATCACAAAGTTCACAACCACCATCATTTCCCTTTCTCATTGATTTCTATCTTTATAGTAAAATTTTCTTCTCCTCTTTCTCATCTTAGCATAATAGAAAACTTACATGTAAGGTATATAATTGGTAGAGAGAACAAAACTAGAAAAACCAAACCCAATCACTAGAATTCCTGGACAAATTAATGTGTATCAGATCTCAGTACTCCTCTCTGTACAAAATCAAATGAATTTCCAGTGCAGGAACGCTCAATACTCATCTTGAACTTGCTTTGACATAGTTGATTTTTCAATTCAAGATGATGTGGGCTGGTGGGGATGCGACTGGGTGTGAGAGAATGGATAAAATCTAAGTTTGCCAAGGGGTAATCCATTGCTTTTAGAGGTTGTTTCGTAGTTGATTTTGGCAGTGGTAGTGACTACTATGGATCCTGTATCAGCACTATTAAATGTGGCAGAGGAAGTGGAAGAGGTGGAATTTGGGGCCACACGCTCACAAGATGGGCACATGGTCAAGGTAGTGGCTGGTAACTGCATATAGAATTGGTTTGATGACTTCAAAGCCCTCAACTCTTGAATCTCCTTGCGAAGCCTCCTATTCTCTTCAGTAAGTGTCTCACAGCATCTCTTCAAGTACTCGCAGTCCACCTCTGTTTGCTTCAACTTTGTCCTGCATGCACACCCATTGATACCATACAGGCATACACTTACATAACATACAATAAAAGACATTAATTTTGATATGGTGTAAGGCAAGATTAGTTTTATACTATAAATTGACCAGAACTAATTATACGTGTACTTTCATGTAGTTATTGTAAACTTCAAACACTTATAATAATGTAATAATTCATAGTTGAATGACTATATGAAAATTCTTAAATATCAAAATTAAATTCGATGCGAAAATATGTTTTTACCAACTATATTTTATACATCATTTGAGCATTTGGAGAACTATTTATCAATTACTGAGAATTTCAGTCGCATTTTATAAATATTGTAAGGAAATTAATAATAGATGCAAAATTAATTTACTAGTAAAATTATTAACGTTCTGACTAATAATATATGGTTTTAAATATAATTTCATATTTTTTTAATATACAGATTCGTCAGTAATACAACTAAAATTGAAGATCAATATTAAGTGATTTCTCATCACGTCTAATGTTAACGTCTCAAATTTGTTTTCACATAACATAATATCTATAGTTATGTTTTGACTTATTACCCATTTGAAAATTGGTCGAATATATTTTGAAAGATGAATGCCCGTTGCTTTAAAATCTCAATTATATCTGCATGCAATGGCATAAGCTGTGGATTACAAATTACCATACCTTGCTCTTCTGTTTTGAAACCACACTTCTACTTGGCGAGGGCGAAGATGGAGTTGTTCAGCAAGAGCAAGTTTTTGTTTCTACACGGCAAAAAAATTGGAGTGCTCCACTGTTAGTTAATTACCAAATATTACAGAGAAAATGAAGGAAAAACAAAGTAAAGTCTTAACGGCGACAAATTAAACAAAAAATGCCAAACCTATATTGGGTGACAGATTAAACATCAAAAGCTAAGTCTATATTTAATTTAAGAATATAAATTGTGTGCCTAAAATGCTCACTGGGTTAAGGGTGTTGTGCTCTTTGAAGCTCTCTTCAAGGAAAGCTGATTGTTCCTTGGAGAGCCTGAGCTTCTTCCTGGTACTGCCACCATTCTCATCTTCATCACTTGCTCGGGAACAACCCCTTTGATCATAACCCTCACTGCTCATGCTCCCTACTCCTCTGTTGTACACGCAGAGATCCATCTGAAACGACAATGCTGCGCCATTGGGGGACGATGACAGTGCCGGCCCTTCCTCAGCCTCATCCTCCGCCAACACCCTGTTCACTTCCTTGCCCCTTGAACAACTCCCTGAAGGAACCAAAAATAAATGGTAAGGTAAACAATTTATCACGTTAAAAACTTGTTCGTGTTCTAAGCGAAATAAAGTTGTTGATTTGTTGAAACACATCGCACTTAGATACACCCCAATAAAAATAGGTCTAATCGATTTTATTTAACATATATTCATACTATATATGTGTCTTGATTACTTTTTATATATATATATATATATATATATATATATATAAGAATAAATTTTTAGAATTGTCCCATAACAAGATTTTTTTTTTTTGTGACACATTAGCCCTGTGTATTAAATTTTTCTTCTGCTCCTTACTGCTCCTTTCTCAAAAAAATCTGAGAAAGAATCAAGGAGGAAAAAAATGTTATATACAAAGATAAATCTAGTAAGTAACATTCAGCCACGTTAAAGAGAAAAAAGAGAGTTCAGAAACAAATAAGATGGTGTACAGTAAAAAGGGAAATGTTGGACAACAATAAAATTTGTACAGAATTATATAATATAATTATCATTCTTTTAGATAAATTGGTAGGTCATATAAGTTTATTTCATCTAATAATCAATATGACTTCCGTTAAAGATTTTGTAAATAATTTTTCTGGTTGTGATAGCACTACTTATTAAAATAAAAAAAGATTTACATTTATTATAAGAGTATATCTCAATGTGAAAGGTTAAAATCGTATTAGTCTAATGAAAAGAGAGTTAAAGATGCTCTTATTGAAGTGGTTGAACACTTATTTCATTTAAACAAAATTTTAAGTTTGAATATTATAAATAAAGAATAATTTGTATACATTGATATTGTAAAATAATTGGCTCAAATATGTTTTTTATTTTTTATAAATATAAATTATTTTGATTTTGGTTCTTCTAAAAAAAATTTAGTTTTTGATCCTTTTTTTAATATTATGTTTTCGATCCCTATTAATTACTGTTAGCAGCACAAAGAATAAAAGCATATTTTAAAATACTTATAGGAACCTAAATTTAGAATAACATGAACAGAAAGTATGTTATTGAAAAAATGACTAAAAGCCAATTTTTTGCGATAATTAATATTAAAATAATCTGTATTTATAAAAACTAAAAACATACTTAAACTTAAAATAATTTTCGATTGTTAGTCAATGCGTGTGGTTAATTGAAAAGATACAGAGTGAAAAAGAGTTGGTAAGGTAAATATGTGAAGTTTGGGTTTTTACCGTTTTCCTGCCATGGGAAGCAGAGCTGTGAAGGTGAAAGGATAGGAGCAGCAGCAGCTGGTGTCGGAAGAAGAAGATCAAGCTGATGCAGCACTGCGTTATTGCCAACTTTGAGAGAATTAGGACTAATAAGGTATTCATTTGTAGCTTCATGGTCATCTTCGGTAGTTTTGTGCCATTGACTATTAATATTGTGTTTGTTATGCTTTTTTGGCTTTGGTGTTTCTTCTTGTTCTTGGTGTTGGTCTCTTTGTTCAGTGATAAGTGGACCAATTGATAAGGTGGTGTTGAAGCCTAACCCCAATTGGTTGGAAGCTTCAAGAGGCTTTTCCATGAACCCGAATGGCCTTGAAGCCTCTCCTAAGCTCAAACCAAGCTCCATCTTCTCCTACTCTTCCTCGGCTGCATAGACAAGTCAGAGAGGAGGAATTAGAAAAAGAGAGGAAATTGAGGCTGGTGGAGTAGAAGTGGGGTGAAAGGGGTTTGGACTGATCAGAATTGGAAGAGGCCCTTAGAAGAAAAGTCTTTATAATTATGGATATGATCGCGGAGACCCAACTTGGTCACTTTTTGATAAGTCATTTCATTTTCATTTAATTTGAAGAGGTATTGTTTGCCATTTAATGGGGTTTTTTTTTTTTTAATTTTTTTAGCATTTTCTTTTCGTATTCACATGTTGGGAAAAATTTAATGGGACATAATGATAGTTTTTGGATCTAAAGGGTCCCTAGTGTCGAAAGTCTTCTTGACTATGTAGAGGTCGGATGGCATGTCCCGTGAGCATCGACGGTGCAAGTGAAGAGAGTTTATGTCGAAACTTGAGAATGTGGAGGCCAAGCAACATGTTTTGTATGCAATGATAGTACAAGTGAAGGTGGCAGGTATGGCTTTATTTACACCATTGTAAATACTTGGGGAATACATTATTTTTGCAAGAAGTAGCTAGTTTTTGGCAGGATTGTGGCTTAAGGGGAAGATTTGTTGATATTTAACCCAAAGTCTAAATAACATCAAAAAACAGTTGAAGTCTTATGTGAGATTTGATCTATAAATAGAGTCTCTGGTTGCTTGGTTTAGATATAATCCTATAGTGGAAGTGATCCATATGGATAGTTTTTATGAGTTATATATGTGATGAAATATTGATAAAAATTATTTGCAACTTCAGCAGTTCAAAAATTACAGATGGTGAAGAATTTTGTAATTTCTTATAGGAGTCATGAATATAAGCAATTATGACCGAACCATATTAAATTTTTCTCTTCTATATTGTTTTTTTTCTTCTGTTATTTTTTTAATAAGAGAGAGTTTATTTTTGTATTTCGTTTGTTTCTGCTATCCAATATCAAATAGTACCGTATCCATTTGTATTCAATGATTGGGAGTTAATTTTTAAATATATAGAGGTGAATAATTTTTGTTAGTGGGTCATAAAACTCATTTTTAATTATTTTGAAAAATACCTATCATCTTAAATTATTTAAGGATATTAGAAAAATTTTAATACGAAGACAATGAAATGGAAAATATTGTACAAGAAAGGGCGTTTGACCGACAAAGCTTACCAAATTGACCAACATAGACACGTGATGAAGCGCTATCCAAATGGTAGATAGATACTCATACTTTGCTTAGTAAATAGCATTAGATATTAAAGGTAGTTAAAAAAATGGTATTTGTACGTGTATAATTGACATCTCAGAGACACTAGTGCAGGGAAGGTGAAAAATAAAAGAAAATTATTGAAGTAATGTTTATGCACAAAGGGATCTCACAATATATCTATAACTAGAGTATTTGAATAACATTCTTGTTACTAGTGGCAACCATAAAAACAATATTATTTTTACATTCAAGATTGGGTATCTAAGTGAGATACTCACTCAATTATCATTGAATATGTAATGGTCCTCATTATTTTCACTCATTCATCACATCTAATAATGAGGGAGTAAGTATTTCACTAAGACATCTATTCTTGAGTGTTGAAATAACATAGCTCTAGCAATTATAGTAACAGGAGAAAATATATTTGAACCCCATAATAAGTTGGGGACCTCCAAGACACCAATTTAAAAAAAGAGAAAAGATAGAAGAGAAAGAAGAAAAAAATACAGATGGTGACAAGAATGAAACTAGCCGATTTCATCAGGAGAGATCAATACTTAAAAATTAATTTTACATAATATTATATATATATATATATATATATATATATATATATATAATCTATTATAATATTTAAAAATCTGATTAAATTAAAAATATAAGAATCAACAAAATAAAAAAGAATAAATAGGTTGAAATAATATTGCCTCTTGCCTGTAAAAACATTGCTCTTAGTAAATCAACAACAATCTTTCTCAAAGCAATTAAACTTGCGCGTGACCATCCGATTTGGCAATCATTTGGTCTAAAGAAGGGTTGGGAAGAAAACTATTACGTACTTCCAAATTAAATGAAAAAGATTGAATCTTATACTATTCAATGTTCAATATTAAGTGATGAGAAATGAAAATGAGTCACAAAATTGAAATATTAAATATTAAATGATTCACTATAATAACAAAATTTTTATTGCAGCAAAATTTAGGAATTCCCTAAGGTTGGGAGTACTGATAATGGGACTCATTTTGTCTCAAAAGTTGTGTTTGTCATGTGTGTTTTTGAGCATAAATCATGCACTATGACTTTATAGGATTCCACTCATTAAGTCTACCCACTTGTCCACCGCCCCCCTCCTCCTTCACCTCATGAAAGAGAGTCCACTGCTTACACATTTGCAGGTATATAGTGACCAAGATGTAAATAAATGTAAATTTTAGTAATCTAAATACTGAACTGGATAATAATTGACAATATATTACTCTTATAATTCAATATATCAATTCAAGTTTTGTATAAAAAATTTATATTTACTTAAACTGTGATTATCATATGTTTATCATTGAAGTAAATATGTCCGTTGAATATTTACATATATAATTAAAGTTTAAATTTATTTAAATTGTGATCACTAAATATGAATTGAGGTGTCTAGCCAAAGGATTGAATGGAAGAAAACAACCATATGTTTGGAAACGGAATCCATGTGGGTTCGGAGAAAAATTCCAAGGAAAATAAAGAAAATTAAATGGTACCAACAAAGTTTGATTATGATATGATTAATTGGCATTTGATAGCGCTTTTAACAACGCGGGAATTTAATAATTATTGAGTGATGGATTATTATTTATAATTTGTCTTTGTATTGATAGTACGCACTGGTGAAAAGGACAACAGTGAATATTACGACAACAAATGATAATTACGTTGTCGTGTCAGCACAAACGTAAATATATTAATTATTAAAAATATATATAATTTTAATATACTAATAAAAAAATTTATATTATCATACAATCAAATTATTATAATTATTTGACTATTCAAACTAAATAATGGCTCAGAGAACCAATTAAATTGGCTAGCATTATAATAACTATATGTATATAGTGAGAGAAGTGGTTTTGTATGAAAGTAAGATAATTAAATTTGAACCATATAATCATATATGGATAAATATAATTAAGAGTTATTAAAAGGTTAAATAATTATTTAAAAAAATTATATGATTTTATATTTTAATCCTAATCACTAATGTAAGATTCGATAGTCCAAATTTACTCTCATTCTTATATATAAAATCACTCCTCTTATTTGATCATATATATATATAGTGGTATTCTTTTTCGTAAGGTCAGATTAAAAATGCTGGAAAAAATGTAAAATTTTTATATTATCAATGTAATATATATAAATTAAATCCTTAATTATTAGATAGGAAAACCCATACGTGACAAATATAAGACAAATAAATTAACGTGGAAATAAGTTTACAACCTGTAGATACTATTATAAGTTACTAATACTGTTATCTTGGTTTCAATATATATCATTAATTTGATTTTAATGAACTTAGGAGACGAGGCCAGGGCGAATACTAAGCTGGCTGATATGTAAGCATTTTGCCCAAGTTAGAGAGCTGAGTTTAATTTGTTAGAGAAGAAAATATAAGACGGAAGATAAGCTCATAATTTTTCTTCTGTCATTTGTAAAGGTTTTGGAAGATTTAATTTTCATAATTCTTTTTTTAAAATGTACTATATTACATAAAAGAATGATCAACTTAATTTAAGGGATTTTAAATTATTTAATAGAGACTGAAAAAATATTTTTCCTCTTACTGTCTCTATCTATTTCTTGGATTTTTATAAAGATTGATGGTGACATTATCATACTGGTTTGAAATACTTCTCTTTGTTGATGTTTTTATTTGGTGTCGAAGCATAGTTATCACTTATTGGGTTGTTTTAAAGGGCTGAGTTTTTCAGTTGATGGTTTGATGAATCTTCAAACGTCCATGGATGGTTGGATTGTCCTATCAGAATCATGTTGTTTTGTCTTTGCTTCAGTGTTTTGCAATTTGTTAAGGTCTTCATATATGAGTCCTTCATAATCTGCTTTGTTGGGGTCTTCATATTCAAGGTCTTCTTAATCAGCAACATATATAGTTTAGGTATTTGAGATGTAATGATATTTATTTGAGTGATGTACCTTATTATTGTCCATATTTTTGAGTTATTTAATTTGGTTATTTGAGTCGTTGTGTATGATAGTACTCATTTTGCTTCCCCTATTAGGGGTCAAGTCATCTTATCTTTTAATTATACATAAAAAAAAAAACTAATCATCATTTGACTCTCTTGGCTTTAGAGAAGAAAATGTTAGATAAAAAGTAGTTTTTCTATCCCTCTGTACTTGTAACTAATGTTTAACTCCCCTAAAATTTGAATATTAATTAGGATGTGTTAAGTTGAAGCTAAAAATGTGATGAAAGTTTTTATGGATAAATTTTATGTAAATACTAGTTTTCTATCTGTGTGATGTATGCGATTTTACATTTGTAAATTGCAAGAAACTGATAGTGTGTGTATATATATATATTAAAAATTGAATTAAATTATAATATACTAATTTTATATAATTTATTGTACATATGATTTTACAAAATAAATAACTAATATATTTACTTGTGTGGTACTTGTAAGTATCAAAATATTAAAAAATATATTAATAATCCCAAAGGATAATTGTGATATTATAAGATTTATCATTGTATATTTTGTTGCTCAATTTACTTAAATGCAATTATAATATCAAATTGTAGCAATAAGTATAAGTTGTAAAATCCTTATAAATTTGTTATTCTATTGATTTTTTTATCAATTAAATTTCTTGTATTTATATTAATGAAAAGGTAAATAAGATATCTTATTAAATAAATCAACACATTCAATACATAGGCTTATTGTATAAATTAATTTTTAGTTGTCAATAATTATGGGAAACATTAGTTGTTGTGGATGCAAATTATATATTTGCATCACCCATACAATTTAATTTATTATCACACACGTATCATATATTTAGTATCATCACTTATTTAGGATATTAATATCGATAAGAAAATTATTCTACAATTTTATTCGTCATGTGAGCACTATTGTGCTAAATAAGAATTTAATGTGGTTCTTTTTACAAATGAATATCATTATAAAAAAATACAAATTAATCTGATCAACATAAATTTAGTTCTTTTTAAAATGTGTTTTTTTTTTTTTTTTTTAGATTTGACCTATATCTTCTTACTATATAAATATTTTTTAAAAAAATGTTATGCTTTCAAAATATATATTTTAAAAATATTTTTGCATTAGAATAAATTAAATTAAATACTTATATAATCAATATTAGTAATTTAAAATAAAATAATTAATAAAATTAAAGTATATTTAATATTAAATTGATTTAAAACAACTACTTGATTTAAAATGGAAAACTTTTTAACCGATATCAAATGATTAAATTTCAAATATAAAATTATTGCAGTATAAGAATAATATTACATTAAATCTATAGGATATGAAATTAGAATTGATATTAGATTAATTTTATAATCATGTATTATTTATTTAGATTTTTTATTATTTTATTTTATTGGAAATCTATATACTGTCAATGATAAAATATTTATTATTAATTATCAATTAGAATATTTATTTTATTATCTAAATAAATTAAATTAAATATTTATACTAATCCATATTAATCATTCCAAATAATACAATCTTTTACCCATTAAGATACAATTATGATTAATTAATTTATTTGTCTGCATATTATATTTATCTATAAATACTTTTATATTTATATAACATTTAATTAATTAATTATTTATATAGTATTAATATTAAATATATTATGTTTAAAATTATAAAAGATAAGAAGAATAAATAAATAAATATTTTACCAAAAAAGATATAAATCACAAATGGATTTATGAATTAAAGCAAATAAAATAGAAAATAATTAAGAAAGCAAAGGAAACGAAAAAACAAACAATTATTTATCTATAACGTAACAATGATCAAAAGGTAATATATATATAGAGGATCAAGTTACATCAGTATATCTTTAAGTAAAGTTACACAACTTATAACTTTCAATGAAATTAGTTTTTTTTTATCAAATCAACCATTGAATTACAATTACCTATCATAAAGATAATTTGTGTCGAATTTTATATAAATTGAACATCAATAGCATTGCAATCATGTAGGTCTTATTTTTGTTCATTTTAAGCATATATATATATATATATATATATATATATATATATATATATATATATATATTACGTTGATTTTGATGCATATAAAAATTCTACCAAATAATTTTAGGTTAATTTGAAATTTTATCGACTTGATCTAGGGTTTAGAGTTTTATAAAAATTTATATTAATAAAAAGTTATTCAACAGTGTAACATTTTCTTAAAGTTTCACCATTGAATTATAAACTCACATCGTATAGATTATAAAATTTAGTGGAGCGGAGAAGGATGAGACTGGTAGTTGAAGGAATTTATCACCATGGGATGAAAAAATATGAATGAGACCTTAAATACTAATAAACTATATTATGTAGAATGAAAATGAAAACAAAATATTCATGACCGAGTCAAATGCAAAAGCTCCATCTGAAAGAAAACTATAAACTCTTTAAAAAAAAATAACATGAACACAATAAGAAAACATTGCTTAAAATTTGAGCTCGCATAAACCACGCTTTGCAAGTTTTTTTAAAAAATAAAAATTTTAATGAACAAAATTAAAACACGAAAATATATAAAAACTCTATGCAAAACCTGATAACTTCATAGAAGAATAGGGTATCAAAGGAAAAACACAAAAAAAGTAGATGTATAGAAGAAGATAAATAAAGATATAGGAATTAAAGGTTACCAGCAAATAGATAAGATCAACAGATTCCGATGCACATCTTCAATGTTAAAGAGCATACATAGCAATTGATATAAGCACTCACACGCAATCAATCAATAAATTTTTTATTCAAATCCATTTAAATCAATACATAATCTTTGATTGAGCCTTGATTGATTTACTTTATGGATTTTTTTTTGGGTGTACTTTACTTTATGGATTGATTTGCTTTATGGATTGATTTAGACCAATATATAATAATATGATTGAAAAAATTGATTATACATTTAATTTATGGATTAACACTCTCATATGGATTTATTACACATTGAATTAATTACTCAACCAATTGATATATAGGTAGAATTTGATATAAAAGAATCAACTTATGTAACAAAATATTCTTTGGTACATATTAAATATTAAATATTGAAACAAAATAGTTAGATATTTTATAGTTAAATATCGTTACATACTAGCAAAATAGTTAAATCATATCAAATATTGAAAATGAGTCAACAAATAAATTTTTTGTTCAAATCAATTTAAATCGATAAGCCAGTCAATAATTTTTTATTCAAATTAATTTAATTACACAAATCAATAATCAATGGATTGATATAGAAGATATATATTTCTAATCAATCAATCAATTGATTTAGGACTTATGTGTTTCTAAGCAATCACTGACAAATTTAAAAATTGATATTAAAAAATAATTGAATTTGATGTTAGAAAAATAAAAAAAATTGAACAGAAAAAAGTTGAATTTGAAATAAGATAGAAAATCATATAATCATTTAAAATTAAAAATCAAATCAGATTTTTAAAATATTTTATACCATATTGTACTACAAGAAATGCGCGGAAAATCAATGGGATTATCGACGGGTACAGATCATCGATTTTTTTGCCATTGATGGAATACTACCTACGGGTAATTAAACTAGTCAATAATTTTTGACAGGTGTACTGACAGGAATAAAAATGAAGACCAATTGGTATAATTAGATTAAAGACACCACCGAGGTTGTTAGATAAATAATATTATTGACGGGTTATTTTAATTTTACTGACGAATTTTTAAAAATAGAACAATTTTTTTTAAAATTTGTACCCATGGGTTTTGTATTTTTTAAAATTATTTAATTTGAAAATATAATTAATTACCAACGATTTAACCGTTCATAATATTTTAATAATTTTTTTAATAAATGATTTCATTATCATGTGTAGCTCATCTATATAAACTATGGATCAATTGGTATTTAATTATTATTTATTTATTTATATAACAATTTAATTATCAATTGAAGTGATATTAAGAAAAAAATAATGAAATAATAATAAAATAAACAAATTGATGCAATAAGTAAACAAAGTATCATAATAAAATATATATAAAATGTGATAAATGTAAAAAAAATCGAAAATGAAATGAGAAAGGGCTAAATAAAGGCTAGCTAAACTCTTGGTAGTTGGCATCGGTGGCGGCATCATCATCATTAGACCCATCGGAGTCATCCGCACCACTAGAAAGTGAGAAGCCCTAAAAAATGCGGGGAATGGCATCTAAAGGAGCTTCTTGCCGGATTCGGAGGATCCCGAGGCTTGAATATTCCTGAAGAAACTCATCACATTAGCATTGATCTTCTTCTGAATCCTCTTAAACTTAATATTTTCTTTATTGGCCTTCTTCTCTTGTTGCTACTCAGTGGACAACTTAAGTTATTGGATCTCCCCTGTTACTTGCTCTTGGAGATGTGCCTGCTACTCCTGTTGCAGCTAAAGGAGCTATGCCCTTCCCTCAATCATTCAATCCCCATTTCTTATAATTCTATCATAGAAAACATAAGTCTTTATTCTACATATATATTAAACCATATAAATAACAAGGATTTTATTACTAATCTCTACTGCAGTGAAAAATACAAAGAATCCAAAAGCTCCCTACATGCAACCAAATCAAATCCTGAAAATCCAATATGAATAAATATTTAACTTCACACAATTGTAAACATTTATATATACAACTTATAAAATAAAATAAGGAAAAAAAAATGAAAAACTACTCTCAATGTCCACTGTCAACGTCAATAAATTGGTGCCAATGGTCAACGCAACACCTACATTAACAAAATAATAACAATAATTACTTTGCAATACATTAACAAATAACACTATAGGCACCCACAAATGAATGGATGAAAAACTAAGCCAAATATAAAAACTAAATCGATCAAAATGCTCGCCAACATACCTAGATTGCAATTGTGGTTTTCATTTCGTAAATGGAGCTTTGACGATGGCGAACGGTGGTTGAGAAGCCGTTGCGGCGCGGAAGGACAGAGAGTGAAGAGAGAGAACGTTTTGGAGAAATGGGAAAGAAGAAGAGCAAGGGTGCAACCTATTTGCGGGTTATTGTTTTACATCTCACTTATTATTGAAGGGTATATGAGAATCCCAAGAGTTGCGCACCAACGTATAATTGTTTTCAAAAACCCTTTAGTAAGTTTTTTTTTAAAAATAATTTTTGTGTACTCGTCGGTACACTTGTCGGTAATTTAAAGAAAAACAAATAAAAATAAAATATCAACACGTGTCTGTACACCCATCAGTAATTTAAAGAAAACATAAATAAAAATAAAATAGGAATGCCCGTCGGTACACCCGCTGATAATTTAAAGAAAATGTAAATAAAAATAAAATATCAATACCCGTCAGTACAATTCTCACACCACATGGCACACGTGCAATTACCGACAAATTACGGACATGCTTATAATTACTATTGTATGAATTGTTAAACCCATCGGTATACCCATAAGAGATTGTGCAAGCCATATGGTGCACAGTGGCACCATTATTTACTGGGTTTACCGATGGCAGTTGTGTGAATTATTGATTATCACAAGTTTAATAATGTAAAAAGATAACAATTCATCGGAGATACCATCGGTAATTACCAATGAATACATATCCGTCGGTATTTTCCATCAGGATCCCATGTATTTCTAGTAATGTTGATTTTAAACATTAATTTTTCAATTATGTTCATTATTAATTTGAAATCATATGTTAATTTTTTTGTTTCGTATTTTTTTTTCCTTTTCAATTCCTAAGCATAGTTAGCTGATATATTAATTTTAAACATTGAAATCAAAATTAAGATTTGAAATGTGAAATTAAAATATAGTAAAAGTGGAAATTAGAAAAATGGAAATCATAAGTATAATAAAATTAAGAATAAAATCAATCAATATATTTCTTTATTCTTATATATTGTAAAACGAATCAACTTATATATGTTGCCAGGATCAAACTTCCGACCATATATAAATTGCAAATAAAATTATATATTAATTGAGATTTGAATCATATATTAATTAATTTTGTTTGAAATAAAGAATAAAGAGTGAAAAATAAAAAAAAATAAATGAAGATAATTGAAATTTTGGGCGAGAAAATAAGATAAGGAGGAATTGTCACATGGCATTGTTCTTTTATATATATATATATGAGAATGAGTTTCTTATACGAGATATGAGAAATGAGAATAGGATTCTTAGCCCTTGGATTATATTACACGATCCAGATTAAGATACAAATTTAAAAGATCACATGACCTAATTGTTTGCTGTGTGTTCTCTACTACTCCCACAAATTGTTGCACCCTATGTCAGTGCCATAACTTCTCATTGCGTTCTTCAGGATGTTATGGTATTTTTTTTTTAAAAAAAAAGTTCTGTGATTAATAATTCAAAACTTATTGTGAGTGTCCAATCCTTGTCAAACTATGTTATGTTACGTAGACATACTATCTCAGTGCAATGTATACATATTTGAACGAAGTAAAGTAGTTGTCAATTAAGATCATAGTATCTCAAACCAAAGCACTTTATAAATAATTGCAAGGGAAAAGTCAATTGTTTAATTCATGATGCATATTTTGACACCATTAAAAAGAAAATAGAAACTCTTAGCATGGTGCTATTGATATAGTAAACAATTGAAATGATGTTACAATTTTCCTTTTACGTAATAATATTCACAGGTCACTTGATATTGCCGCATTTGAAAAGGAAACATGATGAATTGTGTCCAAAACTGCTTACCAACTACCAAGTGCAAGATCAATGTTACAACAAATGAATTTCACTGTTAAGCATCAATATCACATGCCCTACATTTAAATTCTTTGTTGAAACAAGCTCATTATATTCAATTATTATTACAGCATTTTGTTCCTCTGACATCCATTATGCTATTGTCTCCAATCAATCTTGACCAAAAAGACACTAGTGGAACATTATAAGTAGTTTACTGATGAATCAAGATCACAACATCATGTGTCGATACTCTGCCAATAAATGATAGCTGTGATAATAATGAGATAATGGAGAGCGCCTTTTTTACCACAAAAAAAAAGAAGAAAAATCATTATAGACCAATATACGCCACTGCTAATATTATTGACCGATATACACTATTTTTATATAAAAGCAATACATGACACTCACGAAATCATAATACGTCACACTGTTGCATGTTGAACAAAATATGGCTAACTGTCAAACGTATTCTACTCAATTAATACGTGCAACAGTGTGACTTATTATGATGCCCAGTGCCTATAAAACAAACCATCCCTAAGCCAAAACATAAGTTGCGTGCGAGTGATTTTTTTCCTCTTTGAAAGAAAAAATGTCTAGGAGATATTATTTGTATGTTCATTATAATTATGAAATTAGTCAAAATTCACAAAATGAAGTCAAGTTTTGTGGTCAAAATCCAACACTTTTTAGTGTGCATTCATCAATGAGTCTTTTTGAGGTGCGTAGCAAAATTCTTCATAAATTATGGGAAGGAAACAAGCAAATAACTGAGATGATGTATCGGCTACTAATACTGATTAGTCAAGATGCGGTGTGGTATGAAAGTTGCAGCATTGATACCGATAATGATTTGAGGATGATATTTGATTGTCATAGTTAGTTTTCTGACCTTCATGTTATGGAGGTATTTGTAGCTTTGGGAGAGCTGCAGTTGAGTTCTAAAGGATCAACGCCCCTTCAAGCTTTTGATAGGTTGTCACTAGCTCAGCCTTTTAGAAAAATTTCAATGCCAAGCCTAGCGCAAAATGAAAATCTTGGAGAAGAAAATTTGGAAGAATGGACTAGTGGCTCGATCTTGAAAGCACCTGTGGTCGAGGTTGGTAGAGAGCTTGAACTGGATGGTCCAAGTGCAGGCTATGAGCCTTATAATAAAGTGATTTCTGAAGAGGAAGCGAATGACAGTAAAATTTAATTCCAACGTTTGAAGTTGTTATATCCTTTATGAATTTTTTGTTAACTTATTATTTATTATTGTTCGAATTCTTATTAATGAATTAGGGGATATTTTTTTTGTGAAATAGTATTATTTGTTAAATTTTTCTCTTTAGCTCACAAATTTTCATCCATTCATTATTGTATTGTATTTTTTTTTTGAAGAATGTGGTTAACTTGTTTTTTTAATATCGTTTAAACTCCTATTCATGAATTATATTATTTATTTTTATTGTGATATATGCGGTTAATTTGTTATTGGTATAATTATTCTGCAAGTTTGTATTATTTCATGCAGAATACTCAATCATTTATTATTTAGTAAAATTGATTATTTACAGTGAATGTTATGATATTTTCATATTACTTGAAATTTTTTGTTGTCACAAGATGATGATGATGGGATAATGCCCTCTACTCAGACCCAGCCATTGACACAAACTCTTATGCGCTCTGAAAGTCAACGGGTTGGTCACTATTCAAGTTTGAATATGGAAGAAGCTCATGTGACCTTGGAAGGGGATTGGGGGCACTGTGGGTAGTTGATACACTATGCAATTATCTAGAGAGTGCCCTTTGCAAAAAAGGCAACAATTTCCTAATAAGGAGTTTATGCTACTTGTAGTTAAAAAATTATAGCATCCAAAGGAGTGTTGAGTACAAGCTCCATGAGTAAGATCAAACAAAATATCAAGGCAAATATAAGTACTTTGGGAATGGGTGTCATTGGAGCATACGCGTCACATATAGATGGAGGAAAGGAGTATGGGAGGTTCGAAAGTAAAATGGAGAGCATACTTGCTTGGCGAGAGGAATTTCACAACATAATTCCCACTTGGATGTTGATGTCATCCCTTCTTGCATATTTTCTTTGGTGGAAGCTGACCCGATGGTTTCTATTAGAGTGTTGCAAGCCTTGGTGCATGAAAAGTATAGATTTTCAGTTTCATATAGGAGGGCATGACTTGTAATACAAAAAGCCACTACTCGGATTTATGGAGATTGGGAAGATTCTTACAATGAGCTTCTGAAATGGCTACTTGATTTGCAGTCATTTATGTTAGATACCTTTTTTTAGGCTTTTTTACCAACAAAATAAAAATAAAAAATGATTATTTATGGATCTCCATCCATTATGATATTATTTACCTATGTGCACCATTTTTTGAATTATAGCAAAACGGCTAATAGTAAACGACTAACAGTGAAATAAGTTACTCACATAAAACATTTGACTACTAAACAAAATATAGTATGTCAGTTGACAAATGGTAAGTGTGTAGCATAATGCATGTAGTTAAAGTGGCTATTATAGGGAGGGCAATATGTAAAATGGCCAACACCCAGCTGAAAATACAAAAACGGCTCTAAGCCAAACGAATTACATTTACGTTGAGTAGCCAAATGTATTATAGTATGCGAGCACTAACATTACATCTAAAGTACCAAAGTTTCATATTTCAAAGCACATAATCTTTTTTTTTTTTTCATTAAAGTCTGTGTAAAATGTTGGATTGAGTTAATAGGTTAGGTTGAAATATCTCCAACCCAAAAAAGTAAACCTACCCCAGGATATTCCACGACTAAAAGTAAAAACTCATTGTATTCTTTTAGTATTTGCTATGAATATCCCCCCGGGGGAAGGGGGAGAGACCTGGGGGTTGTCATCCCCCTCCTTCCTTGGAAGAACGTGATTAGCTAAAAAGGAGTACAAAAAAGATGAAGGAAAATGCTGATGGGTTCTCTAGGTCGGTGACTCTATAAGCAAGACATGAGGAATGGATGGAGGATAACTAGGAAGAGACATTTAAACCCTAGGGTGGCAAAATGTATAAAGACATGGTGATGGATTCTCTTGAACATTATGGGGAAAAAGTTGATGAAAGTTTTAAAGAGGAATCTAATATCTCAAGCTCAAATGAGGAGGAATTTTATTTTGTGGAAGGGGAGATGTTTCATGATGTAGAGGACAGAAGAAGGCAATGAAAAAAACCTAGATCCAAGGTGGTATTTGATGAGTTTGGGTGCCCTGATATTCTTCTCAATAAAGCAGAAGAGAAGTGTTAAGAGCACCTTGGGAGCAATGTCTCATAATCAAGTTATTGGGAAGGCGCATTGGTTATCAGGCTCTCAAGAAGAAGCTTGATAATATATGGGCAAAAAGCAGCCATATCCATTGTATTAATGTGGAGAATGAATTCTTCTTAGCCAGGTTCGCTAGCAGGGAAGATTATATATGGGCTCTCATAGAAGGTCCCTAGATTATCTTTTATGGATACTCGGCTATTCAGAAATGAAAGCCAAACTTTGATCTTTTTAATGAACACATAAAGAAGATTGCAGCTTAGGTGAGACTTCCTGATTTAGCTATGGAATATTATGATAGAAAGCATCTCCAACGCATTGGTGATCTTCGAGCTAACAATGGGGAAATTCACAAGAATTTGTGTGGAGCTTGACCTCACTAAACCTTTGCGTGATTACTATAAGATCTAGGGATTATATCACCGTATTGAATATGAAAGTTTGAATAATATTTGTTTCCTATGTGGAAAAAGTGTTTATTCCCGTAAACAATGTCTAGATAGGACTATTCAGGAACAACAACTTCAGTCGAAGCCATAGGGAGGTGATGAAACTCAGGTGGAGGCTGTAAAAAATAGTAATCGTTCATGCGCTAGCCCTCCTCCAGCTGTCAAGGGACAGTATGGTCCCTAGATGACTGTGCAAAAGTCTAAATGCTTTCATAGGATAGGTGCTAGTGGATGCGATAAAGGTGTAGCGCAACACAACTTTGACAATATGCAGCTACAAATACTAGTTTGTGATTTCATGCGTTGAATCAAACGGAGGGAAAGGATAAGTTGGGAAAAGATGATATTATTGTAACACTCCAAGGTGATAAGCACGTGCCTGAGTAATGTGTCTTTGCCTCAGGCAATTCCATGAGGCATGAAAATAGCAAGAAGATTGCCGCTAAAATTAAGCAAAAGGTGAGCCACCTTACCTCTAATCCTTAGCATTCTATCTCCTATCTCAATCTTGAAATAGGTGCAAAAAGTGGCGGCATGGCTTCTTCCCAGCACTCTTCTCAACTAACACCAAAGACTACCCTTTTTTTAACGTGGCCCAATTGACTCCATGGAATTGGTTTCTGTATGTCGAGAATCATCTATGGACCTTGGTCCTCCTATTGGACTGGTTATTCTTGAGCCTAAACCCCTTGATGGAGACCCAAGTGAAGGTGACCCAAGTGATGGTAAGGCCTTGTCTTAACATGAGATTGATCTGGCGTGTTTGGCAAAAGGAGTTGGGAATGGAATTAGCCAAGCAATTGGCATAATTGATTCTAGGGAGACCCAGGAGGGGGAAAATATGCAGCTTGCTTAGTTTTTCTTTTACCTCTTTTATTTTTTTTTTTTTATATAATTATCTTTAACTGGAATTGTAGAGGGGGTTTTGGGAAAGATTTCAGAAAGGCCTTTAAAGAATGTTGTAGACTGTATAAATTGATGTTGGTTGCTTTGCAAGAGACGTGATGTAGTGGATGTTGCGAGCTGTCGCTACCCGCAACAAATTAAAAATTATTAAAGTAACTAAATTACATAAAAAATGTAGTTATGATGCAATCCAGGTCATCTCACAAGGAAGAGTTCTGATTGATTCAAAAGATTTAGGGGTTTTTGAGTTTTCAAGAGTAAAATTAAATTGAGAAAATATGATGGGAAGAATTACCTACACAAGGATTCCCTCAGATTAAGAGTTGTTCAATCATCGGTTCAAAAGATAAATTCATGGTGGTGGCTGCTTTCATTAGTCATGTTATCACACAACAATGATACAATTCTACTTAATGGTCATACAATCGCACTCCCACTAAGGGTTTGATTAACATATGCACTAGTAATCCATAATCATGGTTCTATGAACCTATGCCAATTTAATTATCAATTGCAGCAACCTAATCCCTAAACGAAGTTAATTCCAATCCCTTACCAATTGGATGTAAATTAATCAATCAACTAAATACCCCAATGGAATCCCAATTAAGCATACGAATGAACACACAATCCGGCAATCCTCAAAAATATAATTGTAATAATCATCACAACTAATATTAAAGAGAAAAGATAAGAGGGAAAGAAAAACCAACCACGAATCGCAAATAATATTGAGAACCTCAGGATCAATCTTAATCTTCAGTTATCCTTGCACAAGGTAAAAGAATTACTCCTTCATAGGGGAAGAATCACAATTGTTGTTGAAAGAAAATGCCAAATTAAAATCTAGAGTGAAAACTAGAACAATGATTCAGAGTTTCTAACCTTAGAGAGAGAGTTCTAAAGTTCTAAACTAAAAAATATATAAGTCGTACACAAAAATCCCCAAAAAACAAAGTTAAAAAGGAAAAAGGTTCAAAATGCGGAATAGAATTGCGTGTATCGCTGAAGATCATCCATTTATGACCGCTATAGCAATCTGGGACCACTATAGCGGTCTTGCTTCTTTGACGCAAGCGATGTAGCCAATTCCCCTCTCTGGTGACCACTATAGCGGTCATGTACTCGCTCAACATCGCTTCATATACTTCCAAACCTATTTTGAGGCCTAAAATGTTCAAATTAGCTCTTGTCTTCTAGAAATAGAAGTTGTAGCTCTTTGAACAAGCTTTCCAACACCACATGAATCATCTCAATCAGACATTTGTAGCTCCAAATATTGGCAAAATACCAACTGAGGGTAAAATTAGACAGCATCATAATATTAGAAACCTTTAATCTTGCAACCTGAAAAGTCTTTGTTAGCAAATAACACTCACAAAAGAGGGTTAAAAGTACAAGAAGCTCCAAAATATATTTATTTATCAAAATGGTGCAGAGAACCATGATTTTATTCGATGATACACCATTAGGACCAAATGTAAATCTACCAAATGTTAACCAATTAAGCATATAAATTATGCAATATGCCTAGAGTTGAATAGGAAATGGGGGTGCATAAATGCAACCCATCGATGGACATAGAGCCAATAACAATATTAAAAACTTGGGCTTTTGTTTTTCTGCTATAGTAGAAGCCTACAGCTTTTCAGGTGGTATATGGCTAATTTGGAATGATGATGATATCACAGTCAATGTTATTTTTTCCTACTTCCAATTTTTGCATATCAAAGTCACCCGTGGGTCTGATCCTCCCGAGCTAATCATGGTGATCTATGCTAGTCCCAGTGAGCAACTCCGTTATAAAGCCTTCGATGAAATAAGAAACATGGCTAACAAAATCTCCCTCCCCTGGCTTATTTTGGGGGATTTTAATGAGATAACCTTCCCCCTTGAGAAAAAAGTGGTGCCCCTGCTAATGCTCATAAATGTAGGAAGTTTTCTAATTGGATTTCTGAATGCAATCTTATTGATTTGGGTTTTTCAGTAACTAGATTTACCTAGAGAGGTTCCATCAGGGAAGGGAGAGATAGAGTCTTTGAACGACTAGATAGGGCCCTTGGTAATTTGGCTTGGAGAACTTATTTTGATGAAGCAGTTGTAAAGATCCTCCTGCATATTCATTTAGGTCATCATCCTCTAGTGGTTCAAATGGAAGGTATGAGATGTTTAACAAAACCTAGGACTTTTAGGTTTGAAGCTTTCTGGCTTCAACATGAGAGCTTCAATGAGTTCCTAAGGGGAAACTAGTTCCCCTTGGGTTAGTATGGCCAGCTCATTTTTTAATGCTCTAAAAGATTGGAACAAAAACATGTCTGAAAACATTTTCGCTTGTAAGAGGAGACTCATAGCCAAAATAAATGAGATTCAAAATTCTCACAAGTATGGCAGAAATGCTAGGCTTGATCACCTAGAAAAGGATTTACAAGATCAACTTCATAAGACCCTTAATCAGGAGGAATGCCTTTGGCTTCAAAAATCTCACATTGATTGGATTAATGATGGTGACTGCAATACACATTACTATCACACCAAAACAATTATTAGGCATAGAAAGAACATGGTTACTTCTTTGAGGAATAATTCAGGGACTTGGATTGGGAACATGGTGGAGATCAAGAACTTCATAGTATCTCACTTTGTCCACTTGTACAAGGAGGAGGTGGATGTGAGACAACCTCTTCATTTTGAATTTCTTATCCCCCCCATCCACAATTTCATAACCAAAGACCTCATCAGTCATTTTAGGGGAGATGAAATTCAAAGGGCTATGTTCAATATTGGGCCTCTTAAAGCTCCTAAAGTTGATGGTTACCCGGCTATGTTTTTCCAACACAATTGGGATGTGGTCAGTAATTCAGTGGTGGCCGCTCTGCAAGAAGTATGGTCTAACCTATCTATGCTTAAACTGCTAAATAAAGCTTTCTTAGCTATCATAACAAAAGTTGACAAACCTAAATTTGTTAACTAGTTAAGGTCGATTGCCTTGTGTAATACTGTTTATAAATGCCTATTAAAAGTGATTATTGAAAGAATCAAACCCTTTCTAGTTGACTGTACTTCCCCCTTCCAAGCTAGTTTCATTTCTAGGCATAATATTCATGATAATATCATCATTGTAAAGGAGATGGTTCATTCTATTGGGTGCATGAAAGGAAAAAATAAGTTCATGACTATGAAAATTGATCTAAAAAAGGCTTATCATAGGCTAAACTAGGAGTTTATTAGAAGTTTCCTCATGGAATTTGGTCTTCCTGATCATTTAACTAAAATTATCATGTGCTACATTACAACCATTTCTTTTCGTATCCTCTAGAATGGTTCTTATATAGAGGAATTCCATCCTAGTAGGGGGATTAGGCAAGAGGATCCTATATCCTCCTATGTATTCATCATATGTATGGATCATCTCTCTTATTTGATTTCTAAAGTGGTTGCATATTCCATTTGGGTTCTAATGAAAGCAGGTAGAGGAGGACCTCTAATCTCCCACCTTCTATTTACTGACAACCTTATTCTATTTATGGAAGCAGCCCCAACACAAATGCAAATTATGCTGGGAATAATATATCAGTTTGGGCAATGTCTGGGCACAAGATCAATGTTGAGAAAACCTCTATCTTCTTTTCTAGAAATAGCTCTCTCCAGGAAAGGGAAGTGATTGCTCAAATGGTTGGCTTCAAACAAGCTAAGGAGGTGGATAACTATCTTGGGGCTTGCCTATAGAGTGGAAAAGCTTCTAAAGCTCATTTTAATAATATCTCTACTAAGATTAATATGAGACTAAGTGGCTGGAAGGCTCAATGTTTGTCTTTGGTGGGCTGTATTACTCTTGTCCGCTCCGTCTTGGATGCACTGACCATTTACCCAATGCAACATACGACCATTCCCAGAAGCCTGTGTAGAGAGATTGAAAGGGATCAAAGAGCATTTATCTAGAGTTGTTCCAACGATTCTAATAAACCCCACCTTATCAATTGGGATAAGTTAGTATCCCCAAAAGAGATAGGAGGATTGGGTTTGGAAGATTGACTACTTTTAATGACTGCTTTACAACTAAAATTAGCTGGGACATCATTAACAACCTTTCTTCTTTATTGGTAAGAGTTCTTAAAGGTAAATATGTTAAGCAATGTGATCTCAGGCATGAAATTAAAGCCTTTGCTGCCAGCTTTCCTCTTTGGAAAAACCTTGTTCGCATTTGGGCCATTCTCATGGACAATATCCACCCTATCATGGGATATGGATATTCTATTTCTTTTTGGAAAGATGAATGATTGAAACTAAGTTTTGCTCTTCAGAATTATGCCACCTGCCCAACTTTCCAATGGGATTTCCATATGATAGTTAATCAGGCTGTAAATGACTTAGGATACCACTATTTTCTAAATCAGCATTTGCCACTAGACATAGTTCAAATGATCAACTGTTTACCCCCGGATTTGGAAGATAGTCCTGATAGACTGAGCTGGAGCTTATGTTCCATGGGTTACTTCAGTGTCAAAAGTTTGTATAGACACCTAACTGTTTAGAATGGGCTTAGTGATCGAGTATGGATGAGTATATAGAGATGGAAAGGTCCCCAAAAAATCAAATCTTTTTGCTGGCTTCTTAATCATAGTAGAATCATAACCTTCTCTAGGATTGCAAAATGGAGCGGAGGAAGGACTGCTATGTGGCCTAGATGTGAGACTGATATTGAAACACCAATCCATGCTGTGAGAGATTGCCCATTTTCTTCTAGAGTCTGGATCAAACTTATTCTGATGTATGCTCTGGCTGAATTCTTTTCCCTCAACTTGCATTCTTGGATTAATTATAATCTTAATCATATTTTTTGGAATTATGAGAAGTTGTAGTGGCAGGATATATTTATGGTGACAGTGTGGTTTTATGGAAGCAGAGGAATGCATTTGTGCATCAAGAAATTCTTCTGACCCCGTTGCAAACCAAAGTAGCAATCCTCCAATTTGCTCAACATATTAATCAAGCCAAGCATAACAACGTTAATGTGGTAAGTCCCCCCTCTACCAATGGTAATGTCAGATGGAAATTTCCACCTAGTGGCTAGCTGAAACTCAACACTGATGGAGCTTCTCATGGCAACCTCGATCCTACATGTAGTGCTAGGATTTTTCGAAGCTGTAATGGAAGTTGGGTTCTGGGCTATACCCAAAAAATTGGGCATCAGACTGCCCTTATGGCTGAGCTTATGGCAATCCTTAAAGGTCTCGAGATTGCTATAGAAAGAAGTTTTTCCAAGTTGATGGTAGAAAGGATTCTTCTCTTGCCATTGACTTAATTTTGAAGCCCCTAAAGTCTGAATCGAGATACTTGAGAGTGGTATCCAGAATCAAAAGATATGCCAGACACTTTACTAATATAAGCTATAAGCACACTTATAGAGAGGCAAACACCATCACGGACAAGCTAGCAAAGTGGGCTTTGAATTTGAACTTAACTGTAGCGATATAGGAGCAACCATATGCCAACTTATTCTTGTTTCTTTTTGTTGATGTTTCAAGGGCCTCCATACCCCGGGTTATCTCCAGCTAGTTGTTTTTCTTCTCCTGGGCCTTAGGGCTTTCCTCAGTATCGGAATAAAAAAAAGCACATATGACTAAAAGATTTAGCTTTACTGTTCTCAAATCTCAAGTACAACAATCTCATTCTCAACCATAATATTTTTGTGATAATTGTGTGTGTATGTGTGTGAAAATAAAATATTAGATTTGAAACATTTACATAAGAATGTACTTTGTTGCAAGATTTTGATATTTTTATGAATTTAAAATTGAAAATTGATTTTAATTTATATAATCTCAATTATTAGAGCAATATATCAATTATAATATTATTTTCAATAAAAAATTAATATAATTATTTAATCTTGTAAAAATTAATAAATATTTAGTATCATTATCAAAGAAATATAAATTATGAATTTGATTTTTTTTAAAAAAAATATTTTAGTGTTGAAAAATTGAAGGTATTCTTATTCAAAAAGTTAGTATGAAAAAATTATGTAATTGATCAACTAAAATGTTCAAGTTGTAAAAAAAAAGAAAAGGATATAGTGATATACAGGTAGATAGATAATTTTTTTTATTATAATTTTCAAAAATTCTAGATTTGAAGTTAGAAAATTTTCCCTAATCCCTTCCTTATTTAGAATTTTACCTTCATTCTTATCTACATTCCTGTCACGTGTCCCTATTCCTCATTTCACGGGGAAATTTGAATCTCTGTCGATATTTACGGGTTTATTAAAATAAATTCAAAAAGGAAAATTTTTTAAATACTTTGAACTTCAAAACATAAATATCCATAATAATAAATACCACTAATGCAACATAATTATAATATCTTTATTATAATTAATACTATAATTATATAAATAAAATTTTTATGGTATTATATATTGAATTATAAATTTTTTATGTTATTTTTTATTTTTTATATTACTTTGGTTAATGGTAGAGAGATATGAAGGTATGATTGAAAAAAAAATTAATAATTAGAAGGTAAATTGAATTCAAAAACTTACTTTAAGTATTAAAAATATAAAAATGATAGGGTATACTTTTTCTATGAATAATACATGGAAGACTTTTTATGTAATTAGTCTTAAATATTAGTATTAATATCAATTATTATCATATCTGATTAAGAATAAATTTGGTAGAAATTGAATTTTGAGTTATTATCATATCAAAATTATTTTTGTTAACAATTTGACTTGTTCGTTTTCTTAGAAAAAGAATGATAGTGTATACTTTTTCTGTGAATAACACATGGAAGACTTTTATGTAATGGGTCTTAATTATTAATATTATATCAATTACTATTATATTTGATTAAGAATAAATTATTATATTAGTATTATAATGAGTCTTAAATATTTGACTAAGAATAAATCTCATAGAAATTGAATTTTGAATTATTATCATATTAAAATCAATTTATTAACAATTCATTAACAATTTGACCTACCCATTTTCTTTAGAAAAAAAATGCTAATTTTAAAACTTATTTATTTTAAAAATATTTCCTTTATAATTTTTTATATTACCTTCATAATGTGAGGTCATTAATGGTTCTTAATTTAATTGTAGATCATAATTATATTAACATGGGTTATTTCTTAGTGGAAATTGTAATATTTGATTTTATTTCATATGAAAAATGATTAACAAGTAGATTGTAAATTAAGTTTAAAAAAGTATTTAGAGATAAAGATTGAGAAAGATGGAGGTCTAAATCACTGTATAAATGATACGAGAAGCCTAAATCACTATATAAATAACACAAGTAATAATTTTCATAAAATAAATATGAAATATTAGTACAACAGATTTGGATACATGAGCTAAAGAAAAACAAAGACAAGGAAATGACCCGGGAAGAATCTGCCATAAAAATCCCACGCCTCAAGCCCTTGGCGAATCCGAAGCCCATCCTGAGTAGCTATAGCAGTTTTCGAGATAGCCCTCCAAATAGGGGAACTAGCAGGCCCAAGATACTTCGCGTTAAAAATTTGAACCCAAAACTAATACTGGGTCAGCAAAAGTTACGATTTCATTGTAGTTATGGAAATTATCCTCAAGGTTTGTTATAAAATTTCTCCCAAGGTTCTATTTTCTTCAACAAGTTACTGGAAAAAACAAAAAACAAAAACAATGGCAAAACTATTGGTCACTTTCTTCCTTTTTTTATTTCAAGATTAATTTACTCGATCAAAATTAAGAAATTCATATTGTTGATAAGTTGTTGTCAATGACCGAATTATTCAGAAGGGAATTCCATGGGGGAAAGAAAAGTAGTTGTCCAACCTTTTGGATGATGGAGCAATAATTGTAGTCAGAGAGGTTATTTTTTATGTTGAGGATTGCGAAGGAGAAGGTGACCTGCAGGTCCTGCACTGAGTCATCTGCGAATGTGCACGACCACCATATATAACTCTCTCAATTAGATTTTGAGCATGAGTGCAATGGAGCAATAGCTTAGTTGCACTAGTATTTGTCTCATCAGCTAAACATAAGTAGCAAGTTTTGTTAGCCTTCCTTAATTTGTGATTTGTTTAAAATTGTTTTAAAATATAATTTTATATTACTTGAAAAGTATATATATATATATATGTAACAACTCAAATAAAAGTGCTGGCTTATTGTGAGAGTAGAATGAGCAAATCTGGATCGTTAGATTTTACTTAAACGTTCAAGACTAAAACTTAAAATCATGTTATATTTTTAAATGGTCACATGATTATTAGTTGCCATTAATTAACTTTTAACCCTTATCATCCATGTATGGCTACACGACTTTGATTTGCTCCTCTCACTTGAGTCGTCCATATATATATATATATATATATATCTTATGGCCCCCTCCATGGTAGTTTCATTCTTGATGGGGGTACAATAGATAATATTATTGTGGCCTAGGAGGTTTTCCATTAGATGCATGAAACAAAGAGTAAAAAGAGAGTTGTTGCTTTGCAATTTGATCTTGAAAAGGTCTATGATAGGGTGGACTGAAAGTTCTTAGAAGCAACTCTTTGTGATTTTGGGTTTTCTAGTATCATTGTAAAGCTTATTATGCATTGTGTTAAGTCCTCTCACGTCTCATTTCTTTGGAATGAGTCCTGGCTTTTGACTTTCTTTCCTTCTAAGAGGTTAAGGTAGGGCAATCCTTTTTTTCCTATTTATTTGTTCTTTGCATGGAGAAACTATAGCAGTTATGGCCCAAAATAATGTGCAAGAAGGTTCTTGGAAACCTATGAAAATTAGTAGGAATGGTTTGTGCATCTCTCACCTCTTCTTTCCAGAAGACATATCAACCTTTTGCAATGGAAAGAGTTCCAAATATGAATCTTGATGGAAACTATGAATGATTTTTTGCAATATGTCTAGTCTTAAGCTTAATTTTGATAAATCTAGAGCTATGACCTTGATAGGTTGCATTCATACACCATTTTTCCTCTATAACTCTAGGCATATTGCATAATTTTTTATGCTACAATGATTGACATTTGGTTGATTTGTGTTTAGTCCTCATTATGTATCATTGAATAAAGTCACGGTTAATTACACCGTTTTAATGAATAAATATGTTTGGGAGTTTTCCGTGCTTTTAACCTTCTTTTGTGAGTCTTATTTGCTTACAAGAACATCCCATATTAGTGTATAAAGCTTGGAGTAGTGTTCAATATGGGAGAATTTGGGGGCCTAAATAGAATAACTTTTGAACTCATTTGAGTACATTTGCAGGAAGTATTGCAATGTAAAATTCATATATATATATATATATAGAGATAAGATTGTGACATAAATATATTTTGAAAAGCTCAAGAAGTTCTTTATAACTTTAATGTTCAAATCAAAACCCAGTTCTAAGAGCTTTTTGGCGAAAATTGAGTTGCAAGATTAAAGGTTGTTAATATTCTGATGTCATCTAGCCTAACATCCAGTTCATATTTCGTCTCTATTGAGAGCTATAAATATTCAATTGAGGTGATTCTTATGGCGTTTGAAGGCATATTCAACGAGCTACAACTTGTATTTCTAGGTTCAAGAGTTAATTTGAATGTTTTGGGCTCAAAATGAGCTTGGAAGTGAGTGGAGCGGAATTTACATGAGTATATAGTGGTCTTCGACCACTATAACGGTTACCAAAGAGAAAAAAAATTGGTCATAGACCCACTTAGCCTTTTTGAATCAATGTTTGAACAATTCTTAATTTGATGGACTTCTTGTGCAGGTAATTCTTTCTATTGAATTTCTAAATCAATTTCAATTTTCACAGTTTCCTCAAAATTTGATACAAGCTGTTGCGACTCATAAACAAATTAAAATTATTAAATTACTAAGTTATAGCAAAAATATAGTAAAGTTTACAACTCAGGTCATCTCACAATGAAACGTTACCAATTAATCAAGAAATTGAGGGTTTTGTTAAATAATCATAGAAATTAAATGAATTGAAAAAAATTAATAAAGAATAGCTATCTGCACAAGGAGTCCTGCAAATCTAGGATTATGTTATCACTGGCTCAAAAGAATAATTATTGGGAGCGGTTATTTTCACTAATTCACAATCGTACAATCAATGATATAATTCCATTCGATACTCATACAATCGCACAACTGACCAAGAGTTTGACTAACATGAATATTAGGAAACCTCAATCACAATCTCTATACGCTTATGCTAACTTGAATGTCAATCACAATAGCCTAATTCTTATCTGAATTAATTCCAATCCTTTTTATAAATTAAATATGCTTTAAACTATCAGTTAAATTATGTCCAATTGAAACCCTAACCATGCCTAACATTCACAATCACAAACACATACATAATCAAAGCCGGCTGTCACAAATATATTCGTATAAAACAACACAAAAATATAAGAGAGAGAAAAGAGAAAGAAGATTGAAAAGTCAAACCATAAATTGCATTAAATAACGAAAGTCTCATAACATAATCCTTGAACCCTTGGAATCCTTACAATAGGTAGAAAAATTATCCTCCATGGATGGAGAATTACAACCAAAATAATGAAAACTACAATGAAAATCCCAAATGGGAACTAAAAGGAGATTGAAATAGAAAAAAAAAAAATCATAGAGAGAATTGTAGAGAGAAGGTAGAGAGAGTGTATAGAGAAAGTAGAAAGAGGGTGAAGACAGTCCTAGAATAACTATAGAAGATCCCCCTTTATTAAATTAGGCTAAATGGCTATATATAATACATTATCATAGTGTTAAAAACAGGCTTAAAAATAATAAAAAATAACATTATTTTATGAACCGATACTGTCATTGGGGGACCACTATAGGAGTCCAGGACTAATTTTTGCTCTATGGTGACCTTTGTAACAGTCTAGTACTTGCACAGATACTGCTCCACACACTTCTAACCTTGTTTTGAGCCCCAAAACTTTTGAAGAATAGAAGTTATAGCTCATTGAATAAGTTTTTCAATGCTACAAGAATCACCTCAATTAAACATTTATATATAGCTCTAGATAGTGGCAAAATATGAATTGAAGTCAGGTTGGACAATATCAGAACATCACCAACATTTAATCTTGCAACCCAATTTCACCAATAGGCTTTTAGAACTATGTTTTTGAGCTGAACATGAAAATTATATATGACTTCTTCAGTTTTCCAAAATATTTTTATTTATCTCAATTTAATCTTTATCGAGAGAGATATCAATTTTTCATTACAATACTTCCTGCATATGTACTAAAAAATTCTTCTATTTAGCTCCCCAAATTCTCCTAAATTAAACACTACTCCAAGCTTTATGCACCACATGAGATGTCCCTGTAAACAAATAACACTCAGAAAAGAGGATTAAAAGCATATGAAACTCTAAAACATATTTATTAATTAAAATAGTGCAATTAACCGTGACTTTATTCAATGGTGCACAATGAAAACTAAATACAAATGAACCAAATATTCATCATTCTAGTATACAAAATACTGTAACATGCCTAGAGTTATAGAGAAAAAAAGGGTTCATGAATGCAATCCGTTAGGTCTCTCACCACCTCCCTACTAGAGAGAAGAATTCTTTGAGTGCTATGACTTCCATCCGCTTTACTAATGATATTGGGCATTATTTTGGGATGCCAATTACAAAGGGGGTCTTAGGTGCCGTGTTCAACCCTGTTATTGAGAAAATTTCAACCCGATTGGCAACATTGAAAAGGTACCTATTAAACAAGGCATGTAGGATTTGTTTGGCAAAGTCTGTCGTATCCGTCCTCGCTATTTGTGCAATACAGACCATGTGGTTCCCTAAAAGAATGTGCAACGATCTTCATAAAATCACTCGTTGTTTTATTTGGGGAAATAAACCCTTTAGCTGTAATTTTAATTTGATTCACTGGGGCATCATGGCCTATCCGCTGGTCAATGATGGTTTGGGTGTTAGAGGGAAGACGAAGTTGCTCATGGGTGGAAAATATTTAGAGAGAATAATTTGGCAGTTTAAATATTTAATTATTATCTAGCTTAACATAGATTTATTATATACTGTTTTGTTTATTGTTAGACCTTTCGTGGTAGTTAGATACTTAATTTGTATAAACAAATAAATATTAATTGTTGTATTTATTTCCAGTCTCACCTAGAAGCAAGTAGTTACAAGTAAAAAGATATTGAAAACTGGCTAGATTTGCAAACTATTTGTGGACATGATTGTGCCACAGGAAGTGTAGTTAATACTTTTGTCGAAGTTCTGCTAGAGATTGAACAAGAAGCTAATGTAAACTTTACAAATTCAAATATCGTTGAGGAAATGCTTTAGGATGCACCTAAGTACACTAACTTCAGCTAAGCAACCAACTTCTTCTACATTGAATCCAAATGTTCAAAGAAAGAGAAATTGCTCTGATCACATGCTTGCAAAATGATGTTACTCATGTGGCTGATACTACTGGCGAAAGCTTATCCACTGTTTTTTTTGTTAAAACAACTACAAATTAAGAAAATGTTTGCTGAAATTTCTAATATTACAGATTTTTCTAAATCTGAACTATTTCGAGCTTATGATATTTTCATCGGTGATGCAAGAAAGTATAGTCATTTGAAGCTCTCCCTGCTTTTCTTAGAAAACCATGGATCTTGATGCAATTCGAGAATAAATGAAATTGTCAATGTGCATTTTTTTAGAGTTTTTATTTTTTATTTTTCAAAAACTATGTTTAATTTTGGATTGATTTATAATTTAGGTTAAAAGTGTTGTTTAGGTTTCAACACTTTAGAGACATATATTACATTTATCTTGACTTGTGTCAATGCAATACATATTAAAATTTTTTGAATGAATATAAATTTGTATAAATGTATGATTTATGTTTAGGAACTTTAATGTTTTTTCTTTTAAGAAAGGTAAAATATTATTTGACAGTATAAGAGTTATTTTAATTTGTATCAATAAAAGTTATACATATTAAAACTTTGAATTATATATTGACATATTAGTAAAAGAGTTGGATTCAATTATCCATTATCTTGAAAGTAATACAAATAGAAATAAAATGATTGAATAATAATATAAAATTATTTTATATTAATAATACATTAGAACTAAGCTTATTTAAATAATACATTCATCATCCAATATAAAGAGATAAATAATGGCAAGTGAGTTTACGATCTTGTGATATATTTTTACATATCTCAATGAGCTACAAGAGGTTACATGTTAGACTCTCTTCCTCACTATATCCCTTGATATCTTAGTTAAAAAACAAAGAGATAAATAATGCACCTCATCATAATAAATTAATAATGATGCATGGCTTTGATGATGATTAAAGGGCACGGGTCTCTCCGAATCTTGAGAACTTCTACACTAATCATATGGTCTGATATCCGATCATAATTATAGGCGTGGCAGTGATCATTTTTTTTTTTTTTTGAAAGTAAACAAATAATAAACAGCAGCATAATGTGGATGTCATCTCACCCTCATTATTTGTCCTGAATCATTACGCTCACACAGCATTACGCATGTATTATGCAGTAGCAAAATTCTGGGTCATAATTTGATGGTGCAGTGCGAGTTATTGGGGCAAAGCGCTTCCTTGATTCTACCATGTCCTCTCACGATATATTCTTTTAACAATCAATTTAATAATTTTTTTAATTCAAAATTTTGTTCATAATAATATATAAATTATAGTTTACACATTATTTAATATATGTGAGTGAAATTTTAAATTAAGAGAATTTTTAGACATATTAATTAAGAGGATTTATCATTTATCGGAACACGCCAAATCCATCCATCTCGCATGGAATCTGGCTTAACTGGTTGGCGGTGGGGGCTACTCTTGATTTGAAATATAAATACCTATAACATAATGATTCCAGCTCAATCCTTGAATGTTTGTGAGTCCTGTGGTGGTTTCTTTTTTTTTTTTTTTTTTTTGGGGTCATTAGTCTTGTAGTGATCAAACGAGTCAATCGAAAGATCAGTTTTTTTGGGGGTAGAAGAAAGTTCATTTCAATCTTTTTGGTCGAAAGAAGATCAATAAATAAGAACGGTTCAATCTGACTAAAAAGGTCAAAAACTGGACGGATCCATAAAATAAACAAACAAAACATGAAAACTGAAAGGATCCACATCAGACTAAAAGGAAAAAGAAAAAAAAAAATCATTCATTGCATTATTATTCACTTCAATCCCTTAAATTGCATATGACAATGACTTTGGTCCATAAAATTTAAAATCTAATTAATTAATCTGGGACTTATATAATTGCCAATAATTTTAGTCCTTGAAAGTATAAATGATTTATATAAGTCCTTTAAACATATATATTAACTCAAATTAATTCATAAAAATAATAATTTTTTCTCAAATTAGTCTAGTAATTTGTTAAGATTTGTCTATCAGAGAATAATGCGATTCACGATTATAAAGTCAATCACTATAATTAGTCAAATTTTAAACTTTAGGGATCAAAATAACTCAAACAATTTCATTGACCAAAATGAGCATCAACTCTTTAGGTCACTCATCCACATGTATAACACAACAATTGAGCTTATGATGCTAGTGTTGACAAAAGAAAAGAAACTATGTTGGCTACATAATGCTATATAGCATTCATTGATTACAATCTTAAACTTAGATCAAATTTTGTTTTACTAGTTTCTGTGATGTAATTAGGTTATTGCCTTTGAATTTTAATCAATGAAAATGTGTTATTAATAATAATAATAAGGGATAAATGCAATTAACCCCCTGAACTTTGGAATAGGTGCATTTTATCCTTTGACTTTTTAAAAGGTACAACTTAACACCCTATACTTTTTAGACGGTGCAAGATGCACCTTTTGTTAACTCCTATTAATTTTTTCCATTAAAATACCATGTGCCAATCACATGTATGATTTTATGAACAAAAATACCCTTCTTTTATGTTCTCAATTACTAACTCTAAAACCCAACCCCAACTCCAAATCTGCCTCTCCCTTTTTGTAGTTCATCCTTGACTTGAACTTTTTTGTCTCTCTACATATGTATCACAACAAGAATCCAAGGCCGAGCTTATTCTTATGCACTCCCTTCCTTTCTTCTTCAACCCACACCAACTACTTCCCAATCCCAATCCTGCCCTCCGTCATCACCCACCACCATCCTTTGCCACTGCAGCTGCCAACCACCAGCCCGCAACCCTCTTCACCTCAGCCATTGTTGACGATAGCCCCAATGACATCCCCCCTATAGAGCCATCGCGATAGCAGTGCTAACGAAAAAGGGGCAAAGGCATGCGATGAAGGCGTTGAAGTCGCGGAGGCGCAATGCACAAACGATGGAGGGCGTGACGACTTCACAGTCTGATGAAAAGTAGTGCTGACACAATGGTGGTTGGAGTGGCAGACGACGACAACAACGCCGCGGGTTCATGGATGTTGGCAGAGACTTCCCTTTGTTTTTTTTTTTTTTGTTTTTTTAAATGAAAAATTATTTATGATTTTGAGATGGTTTGACTGGAGTTCTGATCTAGTAAGGTTATGGTTTTGACAGTGTGATTATGAGCTATACTTTGGAGTGTGTAAAGGTTGTGGTGGCTAGGTTATGCAGGTTGATGAAGCTGGTTATTCTATCACTAGGAGAGGCAAATATGGAATTAGGGAAGAATTGAGCTTTTAGGGTTTGTAATTAGGAACACAAAAGGAGGGTTTTTTTGTCCATAAATCACGCATGTTACTAGCACATGGTATTTTAACCAAAAAAAAATTAACAAGAGTTAATAGAAGGTACATTTTGCACCATTTAAAAAGTATAAGGTGTTAAATTGCACATTTTAAAAAGTTAGGAGCTAAAATTGTTGGGGAAATATTAGGAATGAACCTGTTATCAACAGCGGAAGCAACAAATATTTCCCCACACATGTGCAGTTAAATAAGAAGTACCAAAAATCCTCTAGGCAGTATAATAATTTGGCAGAAAAATAGAATAAGAGACACTATAATTTTTAACGTGGGAAAACCCCCAATTAGAGGGACAAAAAACCAACGGGACCTAGTCCAGCAAAAACTTTCACTATGATCAATGGGAATACAATCAGTCTTCCTAGTAGCACTAGAAAATTTTAACAATCAACAAAATACTCACCGAATGGGCAGAACATAACCATATAACCCCACAATGTGGGTATCACAAAATAGCCACCAGAGAAGGCAATTAAATTAATAGGCTATATCAAACTATCAAGCTCAATATAAGGAACAACATACTAAATTTTTGTGATAAATAGAGCACGTTTACCCGTCTGATGATGAACCCTGCAAATGCCCTTTTTCTTCTTCTCCTCGCAGTGCTGTTCCTCTTTGCGTCTCTCACAGTTTCTTATTTTCTTGTCCTTGTGCTCACTGTAGCGCTTTTCCTTTTTATTTTTGTTTTCCTTTTTTTTGTGTTAGTTATTGGGCCTCTTAGGAGTCAGGGAAGCTCACCAACAAATCTCTCCCTTCCCGACTTAAGTGGGGATGCGTTGCTCCACTAGGCCAGCCTTCTCTCTGCAAGAAACAAACTTTACCGTCGGCAAAGCTTTAGTCATCGTATCTGAACCATTGTCATTAGTATGGATCTTCTCCAATGAAAGCAACTTCATCTCCAAGGCTTCACGTATCCAATGATACCGCACCTCTATGTGCTTCAACCTGGAATTAAATGTCGAGTTCTTGCTGAGATGGATAGCACTTTGGCTATCACAAAATAACACAAACTTCTCTTGATCAAGGCCCAACTCTTGTAGGAATTTCTGCATCCACAAGAGTTCTTTTGAAGCTTCAGTAACAACAGTATATTCGGCTTCAATGGAAGACAAAACAACACATTTTTTAAGTCTAGACTGCCATGACACGGTTCCCCCTGCAAAAGTCATCAAGTATCCGGAGGTAGACTTCCTAGAATCAAGATCACCAGCCATATCCGCATCTGTGTAACCATCCAACACAGGCTGACCACTACCAAAGCATAAACAAACTTTGGAAGTGCCTCGAAGATACCTGAAAATCCACTTTACAGTTTGCCAATGATCTTTACCAGGATTAGAGAGAAACCGGGTAACAACACCAACAGCATGAGCAATATCCAGCCTAGTACATACCATAGCATACATCAAACTACCAACTATAGATGCATATGGAACCTTTTTCATCTCTTCTTTTTCTTTCTCACTTGTAGGACATTGCTGTGAACTCAACTTGAAATGACCAGCAAGTGGAGTACCAATAGGCTTTGAATTACTCATGCTAAATCTCTCCAACACCTTTTCAGTGTACTTCTGTTGAGATAACCACAACTTACCATTCTTCCTGTCACGAGTAATCCTCATGCCAAGGATTTGCTTTGCAGAACCTAAGTCCTTCATAGCAAAGGACTTGCTCAAGTCACTTTTTTAAGACTCTGAATCTTCTGCTTGTCATGACCAACAATCAACATGCCATCCACATAAAGCAAGATAATTATAAAATCACCATCAGAGAATTTCTTGACAAATACGCAATGGTCTGAAGTAGTCTTACTATACCCATGATCTGCTATGAAAGAATCAAATTTCTTGTACCATTGCCTTGGTGCTTGCTTGAGGCCATAAAAACTCTTCATCAATTTGCACACAAGCTGCTCCTTTTCCTTAACCTTGACACCCTCTGGCTGTTCCATATAAATTTCTTCCTCCAAGTCACCATGAAGGAATGCAGTCTTCACCTCTAAATTCAAGCTTGCTGCTAAACTAAGCACAACTCGAATAGAGGACATCTTCACCACTGGTGAGAAAATCTCTTCAAAATCAATTCCTTTTTTTTTGCTCAAAACCTTTCACAACCAACCTTGCTTTGTACCTTGGTTGTGAGACAACACTCATTTATTTTTTAGTGCTTTTCTACCCTTTGGCAACTTCATCAACTCAAAGGTGTGATTCTCATGCAAGGAATTTATTTCCTCTTGCATGGCCTTCAACCATTTGTCTTTGTGCTCATCAGAAATAGCCTCTTGATAGCTCTCTGGCTCCCCACTATCAGAGATAGTCGCATACTCATCTGAAGGATATTTCTTAGAAGGTTGATGCGGTCTTGTAGATGTTCTCAGCTGTGGCTCAACTGGTGGTTCTGGTGGAACTTGCTCAACTGGCACCTCAAAAGTAGGTGTAGGCACATCACCTGTATTCCCATCATCAACCTCTGTATCTCCCCCATCAACAGGAGTAATAGGAGGAACTCTAGCTCAACATGACTGTCACATCTAGTAACAGACACTGGCTTATTTGACTTTTCAAAATCTTCAATGGTTTGGTTTTCAAGAAAAATCACATCTCAGCTTCTGATTATTCTCTTACTCACCGGATCCCACAACCTGTAACCAAAGTCTTCATGACCATAACTAATGAAGATACACTGCTTGGACTTCCCATCAAGCTTGGACCTCTCATCTCTTGGAACATGAACAAAAGTCCTGTACCCAAACACTCTCAAATGACTATATGAGACATTTTTCCCTGTCTATACTCTTTGTGGAACATCACCATCTAGAGGAGCTGAAGGAGAAAGGTTAATCAAATCCACTGCAGTTCTCATTGCTTCACCCCAAAAGAATTTGGACAACTTTGCATGAGAGAGCATACACCTGATTCTATCATTGATTGTACGGTTCATTCTCTCTGCAACTCCATTATGCTGAGAAGTCTTGGGAACCATTTTCTCAAGCCTGATCCCATGTTATCTGCAATAGTCTTCAAATGGACCCCTGTACTCACCACCATTATCTGCTTGGACACATTTCAGTTTCATTCCCTTTTCTCTTTCAACACTTGCATGGAAGCTCTTGAAAACTCCGAGCACTTGGTCTTTAGATTTCAACACAAAAGCCCACACTTTCTGAGAATGGTCATCAATAAAAGTCACAAAATATGATGCACCACCTAGTGTTTTTGTGTCCATAGTGCAAACATTAGTGTGAACTAAATCTACACATCTAGTCTCCTATGAGGTCCTGAATAATAAAAAGCTACTCTAGCATGCTTTCCAACAAAACAGTGAGTGCAAGTCTTTAAAGATGTACCTTTTATCAGAAGAGATTAATTCTTGGCTAGAACGCCAAGTCCTTTTTCACTTAAGTGGCCAAGACGCATATGCCACAAGTCTAAAGAGGAATCATCAACAACATTCGCCTCCTCTTTGCATAACTTTCCGGGCAACTGGTAGAGAGCAATGAAACTACTATCTTCTCTTGCAACAACTAGCGACCCTTTGGTGATTTTGAATTTTCCATCACCAAAGGTAGTGTAGTAACCTTCTCCGTCCAATGCTTTGATTGACATCAAGCTCAGATGCATATCAGGCGCATGCTTAACATTCTTCAACTGTAATTTGCATCCCATGCTAGTTTCAAGCCACATCTCCCATATCAACAATCTTGCATATCCCTTCATCTCCTAGTCTTATTTTGCCAAAGTCACTAGCAGTATAAGTAGAGAAAAACTCACGTCTAGGAGTAACATGACATGAGGCACCAGAATCCATGATCCAACTAGAATCATCACATGCAAGATTTATGAAGTTCTCATGATGTAGAACAAGGACATCATCATATGCAACGGCAGCAGTGTCTTAATCATTGTTGCTATTTTTGTCTTCATCTCTTTTTCTGGATTTCTCTCTTTTCAAGTACCTGCAATGCTTTTTAATGTGTCCTGGCTTGCCACAATGATAGCAATTAAAATCCTTTCTTGTCTTGGACTTACTCCTTGACTTGCTACGGCTCTCTGACCTGTCAGTATTATGAGATTTTCTATTCTGACTTCTCCTCCGTGACTCTGCAACAAGTGCTTCTAACTGAGTGGAGGCACTAATCAAGCCCTACTCTCTTCTTCTAGCCTCTTCATTCAACATAATTTCTTTAACCATTGACAACGTCAACTTCCCATTTGGAGCTGAGTTGGTCAATGTCACAACTAGGACTTCCCAACTGTCAGGCAAAGAACTCAACAACAACAATGCTTGCAACTCATCAGACAATGTAATCTCATTGGTTGTCAACTGATTGACAATCTCTTGGAAGCTACTCAAATTCTCTGGCATTGAATCACCTTCTTTATATTTCATATTTACTAGCTTCCGAATCAAATATGCCTTATTTTGCACATTCTTCCTCTCATATAAATCTGCCAATTTCTGCCACATGCTCTGAGCATTAGTTTCTTTGTCAACATGTGGATACACACTAAGATCCAACCACTGCCTAATCAAAGCAACAGCTTTCCTATTCATTTTGTTCCATTCGGCTTCAGAATTATCAGCAGGCCTATATTTTTCACCCTCAATAGGATCATACAAATCTTTACTATATAGCATGTCTTCCATGAGAGTCTTCCAAATTGAGTAATTTTTGGAATTCAACTTGATTATATTTGGCCCCTAATATTCCTCCATTTAAACCGCACAGATAATAAAATAACCAAAGCTCTGATACCACTTTGTTGGGGAAATCTTAGGAATGAACCTGTTATCAACAGTGGAAGCAACAAATATTTCCCCACACCTGTGCAGTTAAATAGGAAGTACCAAAAATCCTCTAGGCAGTATAATAATTTGGCAGAAAAATAAAATAAAAGACACTGTAATTTTTAACGTGGAAAAACCCCCAATTAGAGGGACAAAAAACCCACGGGACCTAGTCCAGCAAAAACTTTCACTATGATCAATGGGAATACAATTAGTCTTCCGAGTAGCACTAGGGAATTTCAACAATCAACAAAATACTCACCCAATGGGCGAAACCCAACCATATAACTCCACAATGTGGGTATCACAAAATAGCCACCAGAGAAGACAATAAAATTAACAGGCTATATCAAACTATCAAGCTCAACATCAGGAACAACATATTAATTTTTCATGACAAATGGAGCACGTTTACTCGTCTGATGATGAACCTTGCAATGTCCTTTTTCTTCTTCTCCTCGCAGCGCTGTTCCTCCTTGCGTCTCTTACGGTTTCTTATTTTCCTTTCCTTGCGCTCACTGTAGCGCTTTTCCCTTTTTATTTTTTTGTTTTCCTTTTTTTTGTGTTAGTTATTGGGCCCCTTAGGAGTCAAGGAAGCCCACCAACAAAAAAGCACCCACCCCAAAGTTTAGAGGGGTTAATTGGATTTATCCCTAATAATAATAATGATGATGATGATGATGATAAATACACAACACATGAGCTAGGTGAAGATGTGTTTAACTTGCCAACTTGGTAGCAATAGATTATAAACAGTCGTGAAAGACTACTATGAAAAATTGTACTTTATCTCCCTAAATAGGCATTATGCACCTTACTCCAAAATTAAAAAGAGAAAAAGCGTAAACTATTATTTTTTGTCAAATTTTTGCTTATTAATAGTAAAAATAGATGCATTATACCCCGTTACACTTTGAGTTAAGTGCAACCTAATACCCTAAACTAACAAATAATGTGTAACTTAATATTCGAAACTTTTTTAAGTGTGCACTATGTTTGTTAACAACAGATAAAAAAGTTAATAGAATGATCGATATGCACAGTTAAAAAATGTTTGGAGATCGATTTGCACAATTTTTAAGGTTTAAGGTAAAATGCACATGGGTTATAATCGAGGGAAGTAAACTGCAATTTTCACATCTTTATCTTATAAAAATGTGCGTCAATTTTCCTGCAGCATTGGAGTTTATACTCCAGTACCACTAGAGGTTTATTTGTGCGTGTATTTCACCATAGGTTTTCCAATGTATTGCAAAAGGGTATGGATCACTATATTTTATTGTGGTGAACTAGTAATAGTAGTTATATCATAGACTGGCAAAACTAGTTAATTGGTGTATAGAAAGTTGTGAAATGTCTAGTTGTAAATCATGTACTTACTACAAGCAAAACTTGCGGACGCTGAGGTGAACAGGGCCAAACAAAAAAGAAGACACAGCTTACAGGTAGCATACGGACTTAAACCACAAACATTTGTATAATTTTGTGCCTTTGACACAAGAGTAATGTTATCTGGACTCACACTCTATGGGACACCATATCGACACACTCACATCTACCAAAGTGATAGGGAAGCATTTGCTGAACAGTGAACATATCCAGAAAGTGAAGACAACCACAAGGCAGGGCAGGAAACTGTAATGCAAGGTTGGATGCTGTATATGACTCTGTATGCAATGCAACTATTAGGGTATCTGATTTTTGGTTTATGTTTTCATTTTCTGATTTGATTTTATGTTTTCAAAATTTTGTGAAGAAAATAGTAAAAATAAGAAATGAAAACTATAAGTATAATTTTATTATTATGTATTTTTTTCACAAAATCATGAAAATAGATAACATAGAAAATGAAAATGCCTAACGAAATAGGGGTGTGGTGGTGTCCACTTTCATTTCCTGTTGCTGTTTTCAACTTATATGATGCTTTTAAAATGATAAAATGAGCAATGCTCTGTGCATAAGCATGAATGTGACAGGCCATGAAGCTGATCCTGACCTTGTCTTCTGCAAATCAAGCCATCCATCCTAGAAAGCTCTAAGTGAAGGCTTGAAAGCAGACATTCAGAAGATCATGATTGATCTAATATGATTATTTAAGTTGATCTGATATGAATATTTAAGAATAGAATGCATGGTATAATGGCACGCTACGTACTAAAAACAGTGTGCTACTATACTGTTGCAGACAACACAAATCAGTAATATAAGATCCTCAAGGGAAGAGAAACATATCCTTCTCCACCTATTACAAATAATGGACAAAAGAAGACGGTAATTTGCTGTAAACATCCTCATAAATGTCATATCAAGATAGTCTATAACATACAAATTATCTAAAATGGTTGCTTAAATTGATACAGAAATTAGAAAACATATTTGGTTTAGACTTTAGACAAAGAAACTGATAAATTTGGTATGACAAACAAATTGTAGTATTGATATAAACTAGGATACTTCTGTCAATGTGATCTATATCTCCTTACATAAGGATTAAGGACCATCATCTTAACCTTCGTCTTCTGGGCTCATTTGAATCTCGTCTTGAAACACCAGTTCTTCTTCTATTGGAAGATGAAGAAGGGTCCGAAGATATAATCTGTATGCTACTATCTGTTGTTTGGATTTCTGTGTCATCACTTCTACTTAAAGGAGAAACTGAAGCAGAAGCTGAAGCTGCAGCTGTGGAATTGGTTGCAGCTACGTTTCGAGAAAGACTCTCTGAATGGTTTGCAGCAGCAAAATTAAAGGTTGAATCTCTATTAGGAGCATGAGGATTTAACTGCATGCTTCCTCCTATGTGGTGACCATGAACATATGATTCAAGGTCCTCGACTAGTCCTTCTGTAGAAATCATTGCAGAATTTATTGCTGATGAGAGGGATGAAAATGAAGCAGCTCCTTGCATTAAGAACCTTGAAATTGGCTGGGAATGAGAATGTTGATTATTGTCTGCCACCAAGCGAGATTGAGTGACAACAACATTATTTCTACCAGTTGCCACATTGGGGATTTCTGACTGAACTCGCTCTCCTCGTCCAGCAATTAGGCTATGAAACCGCCGAATATTCCGGATTGTAGAAGAAGATGCCCCTTGGCTTATAAGTTGCTGCCTCATACTCTCAACTCTAGGTGCTTGAGGCCGAGGAGGAACTCTCAAACCGGCTTCTTTTGATCCCAACTGACAATTACTAGTGCCATTTCCATTGCCATAAATCGGAATAATGCCTTTCTCAGTGACCTCTCCTTCACAAAAAGTGCATATCTTCACATTCGAATAAGCATACGGCAACTGGTAGAAGCACGACCAACAAAACAAGTGACCACAGCAGGTCAAAACAGGATCTTTTGCAATGTCCAGGCAAATATTACAATCATAAAAATTCCCAGAACTTCCCTCTACTTTACTGGCTCTGGCATCTATTTCCATCCCCAATGCCTTAGCTATTAAATGGGCACCCTTGCTCTTCCGTTCTTCAACTTCCTGGTCTTCCCTCCCTTCATCTTGAACATCAGCTGTTCCTGTGGCTTCTCCGGTAAAGTTTGTAATCTGAATCGGCGAGTGTACAGGTGGCCACCGGTGACGCTGCCGAGCCCTGGAAGTTACTGCTTCAAGCTGTCTGATTCTGTCCTGTATATGTCCATGGGCAGACTCAAGTTCATCCAGTATAGAATCCAATTCATTTATTGAAGTATGAGCTGGGTCCAAAGGCTCCAGATTCAAATCAAGCTCCATCACACAAAACATTCAAAGTCCTTTTCTCAGGTTTATTCCATTAACATCATATCTCACATGTATCAAGATCCTAATACAAATTATTGAAACAAAAAAAAAAACAACCAAAAAAAAAAGAAAAATAAAAGTTAGATGCCCATAAATTTAAATAAAATAATATAAACACTAAAATTAATAGATTACACTAAAACATCCATGAGAGCACCAGAATCAAACACAGTGGAAATTGTCCATTCCTAGCTCAAACTAGTTAAACATCATATACTCACAATTGAGACTGAGCGATAATTCTTATTGAAAGAGTAACAACGACGACAACAACTATGCCTTGTTTCACTAAGTGGGGTTGGCTATACGAATCAAGCCATGCCATAGAGCTCTATCATTTATCATATTTATGTTAAAACCATTCACATCGGACCAAGATAAATTATTTTTTTAGCAATAATAATAATAATAATAATATGCTGAAACTGACCACAAGATGCCAAAATATATATGTATATATAAAATAAATTTGCGAGAAGAAAGAAGAGAAATTACGATTGAAAGGATGAGGAAGTGGGTGGCTGTTCCTTCGTCGGAAATCGAAAGAGAAAACAAGGTTAGGTGAATCGGCGGTGGAAAGCATCTGTAAGCGGTGCAAGCTCTGCGATTCCAAAGGGCATCGCCTTCTTCTGTTCCGCCATTTTACAGTTTCTCAGAAATATTTTACAGACAAAAGAATGCCCGTCTGGGGTGTGTCGTAGAAATTCATTTCTTAGAAATGAGATCGAAAGTCGCGACGTATATCTTATATGTTATATATAGAACAAAATCAGGGTGTGCCGGTGTGGATATGTGGGGGAGGTGAGTTATATTATGATTGGATAATGAAACATCAGATGACATAAATGCAAGTGTTTATTTAAATTTCCTATTTTTTATGAGTTTAATTTGTATGCAATAATTGTATAAAATATTTTATATTATTATCCAATCATGTATTGTTATATTAATAAAATTGATTAAATCTTATATCTACTACTTAAAAAATTATCAATAAAATTAATTAAATCTTATATTCACTACTTAAAAACTTATTTAAATAAGATGATTTTATTGGATAACAATATAAAAAAATCTTTACAATGAAAATACATAGAAATTAAACTCTTACCATCAATACTATTTATTATATGAGTTAAATTTTAAAGCAATGTCAATGTAAACTTTTTTTATACTATTGTCCAATAGCATTCTACCACATAATCAAATATGGTTAGTTCTCTCTATCACTACCTCAAAAGTCATGCAAAGGGCATAATATTATTGGATGATAATGTAAAAAAAATTTATACTATCAGTGTATACAAATTAAATCCTTATTATATTTAGATATTTTATATTTTTCATTTATATCTTTCTTACCTTTATATGGGATTTAAGAAATATCTTCAACTAAATATAATGAGGATCTGCCAGGAGGGGCTGATGTCACATGACCAATCTTTGGGGCCCATAGCCGAGTTCCAATGGCTTGGGCTGAGATGTTCGACCCATATTTATAGTCCAGTACATAGCCCTCGACTTTGGTTGAAGGCCGAGCATATGCGACGAGCATATGAGTTGAGAACTTCATGCCGAACTCTAAGACGTTATCCTAAGTTGTGGGTCTTGTCAGTTGCTGTAGTGGCAGTTATGGGAGAAAGTGTCGTGCTACGTGTCCTTTTGCTAGTGGTGGGCAATCATTTCTCATTAATGTGGAGTTATGTATTCACATGTTGGCCATTGGATTAAAGTAGCTAGCCCCTTGCCGTTGGATGGAATAAGCATCTTAGATGCATTGCTTAATGAAGGGAAGTGTTCTTAACCGTTGGATGAGCTCGGTTTGATGTTGGGGGAGAGGATTTTTCAGACTTTATTTATGCAAAAACACTTTGTTTTCTCTTTGCTTTCTTTGTGTTTCTATCATTTTCACGTTCTGAGGGCTTCAATTCTGACACCTAGACGTCGATTTCTTCATTTTTCAATTGGTGAGTTTAATTCCTCTTTTCATGGTCTTTCGTTTGATCGGTATATTTTGCTCGGAACCCTAGGGTAGAGGATTTGTGCTTTGCTTGTTGTTTCTATTTTTTTGGGTTCACTTTCCTTTTCATGAGCTCCGTTCATCCTTCTGCTTATTTAGGTATTTATTGAAGGCCAAAGGAAAGGATGTTTCTGCCTCTGAGAAGGGAAAAACCATAGTGGATGAGAGTGGGTGTGATCCTTATGGTGGAGGTAGCCTCTGTATTTCATGATAAGGAATCCATTCGTAGGTTGGCTTGTATAATGTCATCATGTAGGGAGAAGAAAATAGAGTGCCTCCCATGTAGCGCCAAGGATAGGGTGTGTAAATATAGAAAAGAATATGGTGAAGCTGACTTTATTTATATATACATAGAATTTTCTTAGAATTGGATGTGAAGGTGCCTTTTACCTGTTTTGAGGAGGGGTGTCTGAACAAAGTTAACATCGCCCCTTCTTAGCTTTATCCGAACAGTTGGGCTTTCCTGTGAACTTTTGAAAATATGTTTGATATGCTCAACCATGAACCTAGTATAGTGTATTCTTTTATTTGTTTAAAAGTGTACCCCAAAAAAAGTTGTTAGCCTTGTTGACTTCTAACTTTAAGCAATTCAAGGACAAGTTTGTGAAGTTTAGGTCAGTCGAGTCTGAGTTTCCTTTCTTTTTAGATTCAAGTGGCTTGGAGAGGTTCCTGTTATATTGGTAGCACAATCTTCGCTAGATCCTAAGAGTAGAATATAGTTCTCTTTCTTTGGATAATTGGGCTGTGATTGATTACTTAGAGGAGTGCGTGAGTCCGAGCTCCCCTATGTCTTGTGGAATCTTATTGGAATGGGGATATAACAATGACAAGGTCCTCAAATAAAATAGGTAGCTTTTTGCTAGATGTTCTTCTTTTTTCTCTTTTCGTGGTTAAGTTTATGTGTGTTTGTTGACCTTGTTTGCTTTTCTTTGTAGGTGAAATGGCCCTTAAGCTTGGTCCCAAAGACATGGCATCCTTCATTACTCAAAACAGGGATATTGTCAAGGAAAATCGAGCTCCGCTTGTTTCTCCAAGGGCTAGTTCGAGTTTGGGTACTCCCATTGAACTAGGTCTCCTAGAAACAAGGGAGAGGGTGAGGGTGGATGCTGGTCATCAACCAACGCCATCGCTTTCTCCGTCTGCTAACAAAAGTTAAAGACTCCCTCAACACCATCAACCCTTCTTGCATTTGGAGTATAGAGTTTCCCATCCTAGAATTCATTTACCAACAATTCATCTACCCCACGGATAGGGCTGTAATGGAGAGGGCGGGGATTCCTGGTCTCTGTCGGCATCTTGAGATCCAGGGTCTTTGCTAGGTGACCATTGCTCAACATTTGGGGAGGAGGTATGAGAGCTCTATCTGGGAGCTTGAGGTGTTGAGGACTATCTTCAATAAGGAGGAGGCCAAGGTTAAGCTGGCTGAGGAGAAGAAGGGTTAGGTTCTTGCTAAGAAGGCCCTGGAGGACAAAATTGAGAGCCTGGCAAACCGTATGAAAGTGGATAAAGTGGCTGCGGGTCTTCGGCTTTGTGAGCTTGAAGCTGAGAAGAAAATTCTTAAGGCTGAGAACAAAAGGGTTGGGGAGGAGAACAAGGGCCTCAAGGATGAGGCTAATTCCTTGATGAATGAGGTAGTCGGTCAGTACACGACCGGCTTTGATCGGGCCCTTGATTAGGTTTGGTTCCTACATGGGGGAAGTGTGGCCCATTTAAAGTTGTTGAAGGTGTACTGGTCAACCATGTTGTTGCTAATGAAGGTGATAATGAAGGTGCTCAGGCCGAAAGCAAGGAAAGGGTTGTAGCTAAAGTGGGGGGAAGCAAGGATAAGGTCGAGGTTGTGTAGCCTATCCAGACTTTTCTTCTTACTGAGACTCATATTGGTGTTGACCCTTGAGCATTTCACTTTTTTGTGTTTTCAAAGCTACCTAAATATCTTTCCAAGGTTTTTGATGTGGTTTCCAATTGAGGGAGTCTTTGCTACCATGTCATCAACATATACTTCGACATTTTTGCCGATATGTTCTTCAAAGGCTTTGTTCATAAGTCTCTGGTATATGGCTCCTACATTCTTCAGACCAAAAGGCATGCTTTGTAGTAGAAGTTAGTGTGCTCGGTGAGGAATAATGTTTTGTTTTCGTCTAACAGATACATCTTGATCTGGTTGTAACCTGAATATGCATCCATGAAGCTCAGATATTGATATCCCGAGGCATTATTGATGAGCTTGTTGATGTTGGAGGGCAGATATGAGTCTTTGGGGCAGGCCTTGTTAAGGTCAGTGAAGTCTACACATATGTGCCACTTGCTCGAGTTCTTTTGTACCATTACCACATTTGCTAGCCATGTGGTATAACTGATTTCTTTAATGAATCCAACTTTGAGGAGTTTTTTGGTTTCCTCTAAGGCTGCCTTCTACTGCTTGGCTCCTAGGGTCCTTTTCTTTTGTGTGATGAGGTGAGCTTTGGTGTCGACCATGAACTTGTGACTGATCACTCCACAGTCAATTCCTGACATGTCTACTGGAGTCCGGGCAAAGAAATCAGCGTTGTTCAAGAGGAGGGAAGTGAGTTCTGCTGATAAATTTGTTAGGAGGTTGGCCCTTATGAAAGTTACCTTTTCAACTTCACTATCGATCTAGACAAGTTGTAGGTCATGGCAGGTTGTGGGCAGTTCTAGATTTCTCCCTTGGGATCAAGCTCTGAGATGAGGCGGGTTTGGTTAGTATGGAAAACTATATGGACCTGTTCAGTCTTCGGTTGTTCTGAGGTCTTTAGCTTCAGGCACCTGTTGTAACATGCTCTGGCCTTTTTCTTATCAGCATGAACTACGCCGACTTTGGATTCACAGACAAGAAACATCATGGCTAGGTGGGGTGTTGAGACGAGGCGTTGAGTGAAGGTAGCCCCAGGATTATATGATAAGGACTAAGGCGATCACAAGGTATTAGAGGTCGACTGTCTTCGTCAATGGTCCGGTACCGAAAGTGGTCCTCAGCCATATATAGCCGAGGACTTTGACTGTATTTCCAGTAAATCTGACTAGTTTGCCATTGTAGGGAAGTAATGAGCTCTCAGAGAGCTACAACTGCTTGAAGGTGGAGTAGAAGAGGATTTCAGCTGATCCCTCCTGATCAACCAAAACTTTCTTGACCAAAAAATTGTTGGCAAGGATGAAATTATGACAGGATCATATAAATTTTCATCAATTCCTTTGAAATCAGAATATGAGAAAGATATTATCCTATTTTTGGTCTTCGATTTCGAGGAATGTGATGATATTTCGAGTGACATAATCTCCCAAAGTGACCTTTTTGTGGCCGAGCTTGTTTCACCTCTTCCTATGAATCCCCCAGTGATATGGTCGATAACACCACGGATCTTTGAGTCTTCATGAGACTAAGATCATTTCTTCTCTCGAGTTTTCTGTGTCGTGGTGGGGTTTCGCTGTCAGAGGATGATGAAGGGTTGCAGCGCTTGTCTTTTCTCTCTCAGTTCTTGCCTCTTTTCTTTTTCTATTCTCCCTTCTTCTTATCAATGAATTGCTTTAGGTATCCTTGTCGAATAAGGCTTTCGATCCGGTTTTTCAGACCTTTCCATTCGTTTGTCGAGTGTCCTATAGAGTTGTGATACTCACATAATTTGCTTTTGTCTGAGCCTTTTGGGCCTAGCTGATGGTCTCCTTTTAGTGGTCTAATGAGCTGAATACTAAATATCTCTGTCAGAATTATACTCCCTCAAGCATTGAATGGGGTGTAGGTGGCAAATCTTGGCTCAAAGTATTCAAAATTGTCTTCGTTTTTCTTGTTCTTGGACTTTTCGTCCTTGTGTTTCTTGCTCAGGTTATCTTTATCTTGCTTCTAATTATTCTTCTCTGCAACTTGGAGCTCCATGGCATTGATGTATCTGAGGGCCCTTTCGCGGAGTTCATGTATGGTCTTTGGCCTATTGATTACTATGCTTTCTTTGAAGGGCCAAGAACGAAGGCCAAGTTTGATTTGGTGGAGCTCTACTATTGGGTTGAGGTCTGCGATTTGGGATGCTTCATTTTGGAATCTAGTCATGTATGCTCTCAGAGACTCATCGGACCCTTGCTTGACGTGTTCCAATGATTCCGAGGTCTTAATGTATATTTTGGAGGATACAAACCTATTGACAAAGGCTCGGTCAAGGTCATCGAATCTATGAATGGAGTTTAGGGGAAGGGTGGAGAACCAAAGCAGCATTGATTTTTCTAGGAAGGATGGGAAAGTTTGGCACGGGATTTTATCAGTGGCTCTATTGATGAGTATCATGGATCTGAACATTGTGATGAACAACTAGGGGTATCTGGTCCCATCATAGGGGCGGAGTGATGTTGAGAGCCTAAGATTGAGGGGTAAATTGGTTGCCATAAGCCTTTCTGAGAATAGGCCACAGTCAATTGTCTTGGGTCCATTATTGGACTTGGCATGGCAAGTGAGACATCTGGAAAGTGAAGGTTGCCATTGCCAAAGTCGTAGCTGGCATGCTCAATGTTTCCATTGCCAATGGCTTCTGTTTTGGAATGCTTGTGGTGGTCGGCTTTCAGAGATTGATTGTCCTCTTATGGTTTTCGGATTTGATCGGCCAAATGCTAATTTTTCTCTTGTAACTGGTCAAGGTTAGCAGGAGGTTGGTTTTCGGGTGGAGTGTTTTGGGTTGAAGCATCAGCCATGGATGGTTGTGTTTAAGGTGTTAGGGTAGACTTGTTTACCTGCCCCATGATGGGTGTAAATGTTCTTACCTATAAATAGAAGTAAGGATGTAAGTAGCTCCAACATCCATGAGAGTGAGGTTGGGGTACCTGCGAAGACACTCCAATGCTCAAGTAAGTAGGTGAGCAAAATGAGGAGTGGAAAAGTATATTAGTGTGTATTAGAAAGGTGATCATACCTGGGGGCCGTTAGCCCCCTTATATAGTATGGGGTTACCCCATGCTAAATCTGGAGGCGATCTTCCTTGAATGAGGGAGATACCATGCAATTTAGTCAATACCAAGAGTGCTCTATATCAATGAGAGATATGCCATAATATATGAGATATGATGCAATAATGACAAGATATAGTGAGGTGTGGGGAGATTTTGTATGAGATTTAGGAAATATTTTGAACTAAATATAATGAGGATCTGCCAGGACGGGGGCTTGATGCCACATGACTGATCTCTAGGGCCCATGACCAAGTTCCAATGGCTTGAGTCGAGATGTTCGGCCCATATTTATAGTCCAGTACACTATATATGAAGACGAATGCCCCTTTTAATTACTTTTTGGTGCATAAATTTTATACTTTTGTAAAATACCCAAATACAAGGAGGAAGTTGAGAGAAGTTATCAAAAGATGAAAAAAGTTAAACAACTTCTAACATTAAAAAAAAAAAAAAAAGATGGGTGGTTAACTCCCTCAATTTCACATTTTACTAACATCTTCAATTTAGAGGAGTCAAATCTAAAAATTAAATTAAAAAAGTGGATTAATAAGCATATGAGTGTCTATCTATCAATTCACTAGTCTCTTTTTTTTTTTGTGTGGTTATTCACTAGTCTTTATAAAGCTTATGAAAAACTTAAACTTGAACTAAATATTTTTTTTAAAAAAATTAAGATAAAGGTCTTTTACTGTACTTTAAAATATTATAATTATTTTTATATCAAATTTTGTTCTTTTATACAAAAATTTAATTAAACATCTTTATCAAAATAATTAAAGTATAATTATTGCTAATAGTAAATAAAGTTGGATTTTAATTTTAATATGTTGGCATTCAAAAATTTTTAAAATTTATTTTGATTGCACTGATAATATAAAAAGTTTTACAATAAAAAATTCTCTCAAATGCATGACTTTTAAAGTCACTACAAAATTTGTGCGGGATCTGATGGGTATATCGACAAATACTAATTTTACCGACTAACATGGGATGTTATTTTTTTGTTTGTTTGTAGATTATTACCAACAGGTAGTGTTAACTGTTAGTAATGATCAACGGGAATGCCGACGGGTAATAAAATAAAAAATAGTCGATAAACATGTAAAAAAGGCATCAATGTAGTCATTAGGAAATTAATATTAGCAACAAGTGGTTTTTAATTTTACTAATAGGTTATAGATATTAAAAATATTATTTTATTTATGTATTACTAATGGGTGCACCAATGGGTTTGTATTGTTTATTTCTTTTTTTTACAATTAAAATATTCATTTATTTCCAATGGGTTAAACTTCATAGTTGTATTTTTTGGACAGATTAAATGGCCATATGTGAAGTATTTATAGAAATTATATAATTATTTGATATTTATTTATTTATTTGTTTGTTTGTTTTTTCTTTATATAATTATTTAATTATAAACTAAAGGATAAATTACAAGGACTTTATATTACGTTTTCCTCTCTCTAGTTTTTAATATTATACCTATTTTCTTTAATTATTTATAAGTCTCTAAATTAATATCCCACACAAATTTAACAAGATTTTAAAAAGTCCATTTTACCTTTCTTTTTTAATTAATATTCTTTTTTTGCAATACTCCTTACCTTTCCTGTGCACCTTTTTTCCCCATCCCAAACCATGCCTTCCCTCTTTAACACCAATTATCTCCTTCCAACCCTCTAACCATACACATTAGCTTTACTGCCATGTCTAAATCGAAATATGCTCCAAGGAGTCAGACTTATACGAGACATTTTTATTGCTATAGAAGACTAAGCCTGTAAAATAGCATGAACCCTTTACTTTTGTTTGGATTTCTATTTTACGAAGGTAGGAATTCTTGCACTTGCATTTTTCTTCATTGAAATGGGATAATTTCCATGCACCAAGGGTTCCAAGCACACATGTATAAGGCCATACCCTTAACATCATACATAGGCGATGGTTGTAGGGTATTGTTGTGTCCACCTGTTGCCCATCTCCACTATGCCTCGTCTATGGTTGCTATTGATCAATGCCAGTCAATCGTGGATGTGTTGTGAAGTGTTCTTTATTTTACTTTATTAAGGTTTGATATGTGTGGGATGTGAAGCTTTGATTTTTTGGATTTTTAGTTTTTTTTCGTAGCTTAAATATTTTTCTAGTTTTGAGTTTTGAAGAGTGGTAGATGAAATTGAGGCAGTGGTATTAGGTGGGGTGAGTGGGTTGGGAGAAAGGTCATGGTGAAGTCCTCATTGTCATTGTCATCAAATCCATTAGAGTCATCATCATAAGATGAGGAGGCCTCAATAATGGGTGGGAGTGGCTTCTTAGGGAGCTTCTTGTTGGCAGATCTCTTGCTGAATAATTTCATCACATAATCTATCTTCACATTTCAGGAGGGAGATTGTACGACAGAACTGTTGGTGAGAAAATGCACGACAACTACCGGGAGGGTTGAATCGTGTTTCCTTTTTCAAACTTTCAAACTGAAACTTTACAACATAAATCTATCAAGCATTGAGCTTGAAGTGCAGCAAAAGATAGGTTACATTATTCAGAAAGTAACTTTCTAAATTAAGCAGATTGAGAAAATAGTTTGGCAGTAAGAGATAATGATCAAAATATTTATGCAGAATTAAATGCTGAAAATAAAGAAGTGAAGGATGAGAGAATACTGAATCAGGAGTTTTATACTGGTTTGGCCAACACCTGCCTACATCCAGTTCTCAGTTACCATTGAGTTTCACTAATCTTCCTAAACCTGAGGAGATAAAAATATAGGATAGTCTTTTCTGTAGCCTTCCCAAGCTCTTACCAATGTCAGTAAACAACACTTACTAACACAACAACAACAAGTAGTTTTGCAGTAGCCTCTTCAAGCTATTCAACTTCCTATCACTACTAGATCGATGATACAACCGGTTCAAGATTTATGTTTAGTTTGAACAATCTTGCACTCAAGCTTCTTTTCTAATGAATATGGAATGACAAATCTAAAACGACTTGAGTGACTTCTTTCTATTAATTCTTCCTCAAAAGAACGTGTGAACAATTCTAAATTTTAGAAAGAAGATTTTTTAATGTAAAAGGAATTTAACATATGCTTTTTCAAAAAGAGATTTGGAAAGATTTTTTCAACATTTTTGCTCCCTTAGTCTCTGTCTCTTTAGAAGCTCAGTCATCTCTATTTTGCAAATGATTTCCCTTTGTTACCATTGCCCTTGATCTTCTATCCAATTAACACGTGTCGAGCATCATATTGAGTATTGGAAACATAATCTAGAGGAGTAGCTCGTCTAGTGTTAGAGTTCTTTTTTAGAAGCCATTGATGAGTTTAAGGTTTCTAAAGTCTTTCAGAAACTGCTTTTCTATTTTTTGATTATGGTCTTTGAACTCCTTAATAACTCTTTTTTGGTTGATCGAGAGCGCTAAAGAGATGATGTGCCGGTTAAAAGAGACTGATTTGACTTTTGATTTTGAATTTCAAAATTAACTACTTTCCCTTATTTTTTATCAAGCGAACTTTCTGAAGAGTGCTGCTAGTTCCTTGTTAATTCATTTGTCTTTTGATCTTCAATTTTAGCTTTTGATAATGAATAATCCACAATTATGATGATTGAAGATTGAGTAACATGTTACTTCCAGCTTTTGTGTGTTATCTTCATTGTAGCCATTCTTTCTAAAGTTTAATGTTACTTTCTGACAACTATATCCTGGGTTTCTTGATTCTATCTCGATGAGCTAGCTTGCTCGATGCACAAGATCATGTTTTTCTTGATATAATTTTCACTTCATCTAAATCTTTCCTCTTCCCATGAGAAAAACATGTTTGCACATACAAAGTGAAATTATTTCCACTTAATTCTAATAGTGCATCTTGAAAACACCTATTAGCTAGTCAAACAAACTCAAGGTGGCTAATAATCATTCTTCAAAGTATTTGTTTTAAATTGACTTTGTTATCATTTAAAACAATGAAGCCTATACTTTCTGAAAGGCTTTGGAGTTTACAATAACAACTAAGAGGTAACGCAAATAGGGTTTGCTAAATTGGCTCTTTGGGGTAATTCCATTTGGACAGAGTCTCAATCTAACATTTTGAAGGTTAAAGGCAAAGTCAGGATATGTTCGATCAAAATATTTTCACATTTTACTATGCGATGCATAGGTCATCACACAGTCTCTTGAGTTTAGGAATTAAGGGCAAATAAAGCATTCTTTTGTGAGGGACATTGTTATATCTCCCATTTTGATGTTCTTGGGTTTAGAACTGGGCTCGTGGCAGAACTTACACTTAGCCAATGTAACATCATCTTTGTAATAAAGCATGCAATATTTCAAATAGCAGTCAATCTTTATTTCTTTCAACCTAAGTTTAGAAACTAATTTTTTAGCTTGATAAAATTATTTCGGAATTACATTAGAATTTGAATTTATCTCACTGATGAGTGTAACCCACTGATCAAAAGAACTTTGGCTTTGGTTCCTTTCAGACTTAATAGTCAACATCCGAACTGCTAATGACAACTTGAAGTACACAAATCCTCCTATAAAGGTTGATTTTCAATCTTTAACAAACTATAAAATCTAGCAGTATCTTGGTTAGGCTCATCAGCCGAAGGCTAAGAATAATGTGCAGCAAAATCAAGACTAGTAGTGTCAAAAACCATCTCATGATGTCTAGACAAATTGTCCTCCCATGACATTACCTACATCATGTTGAACTATGTGGACCCCACTAAAACTACTTCCAACTTGAAACATACCCACTAGATTTTCTGCATTAAATATCTCTCCATGCTCGGTCTAAATCCAATAGTCAGGCATGAATCCCTAATTGCAAATGAACCCTTATGGTGTCATCATCTAAATACGTCATATATTTGCACTTATTCCTTGGACACTTAACTTTTACCTCATCAATGAACTGTTGTTTTGGACATGTTACCCTTATAAATTCTTCAACATCATCATAGAATTCCATAATTATCCTTTTTCTATTAGGGTGCAAATTATCATACCGTTATGATCAATTTGAAGGAAACATTGCACGTGTAACTAACCCTAAACTTTATAATTTTTTAGCAATAACATTATTAATTAATTTGTCACAGAATTTTACCATAAATTAAATTTTAAACATATTCTATTTGGCTAAGAATAATTTTTTTTATTATTACTCATTACTTTTAATTATTTTTTCTTAAGAAAAATTTTACAAAATCTCAACAGCATCTCTACTTAAATTATGAGTTTCGGTCATCAATTAATCAATCCATGCATTCATCAATCAGCGACATTAAGTCATAACAACATAGTAGAAATATTTAAATAATCACAACCTAACAATTAAATACAATTCACATAATCCTAAAAACCATTCTAAAGCATATCCCCTTATAGCTCTATAATATCCATATCCTGCAATCTCTAAAAATACAAACAAACTCCACAACAAGTAATGTAAACAAGTTGGAGAAGGACTTATATTCCCTTCCCTCTAGTCATGCAATCCTTATTTCCCATAATCAATACTGTTTGTGCTCTTTCCAATATAGCATATACATGAATTAAAATAGCAACAATAATCATTCTCCAACGTAGTAAAACTCAACATTTTGGGCAACAAAAATGAACAAGAAAATTAAGTCAAATAAAAAACAAACCGATTAAAATGCTCAGCAACGTACCTAGATCACAATGGTAGGCTTGGTTTCATGAATGGAGACTCCAGTAGCAGCCAACCAATGATGGTAGTGGCAAGTTGACAAAGAGAAAGAGACAGAGAAGAGAGAGAAAATTGATCCTTAGTGATGGGGAAAGGTTTTGTCAGGTATTATATGTGGGCTACCGACATGTGTACTCGTCGATAATTAGTTTAATGAAACAGTGCATTTCAACAACCACTAATTACCGATAGGTATTGGGAATCCAAGAGAAGCGTGCCAACATCCCAAAAATTTAAAATGCCCATCAATATACCTACTGAGAACAATAAAAATAAATAAATTACAAATTGCTCATCGCATACTCGTCGGTAATTTCATTATTAAAAATAAAATAATTTAATTATGCCCATCAATATATCTGTCGGAATTAAGGCAGCCCATCATGGATGGCGCCAAGCACTACCAATGGGTAAACTAATGGATTGTTGCCTATTTTTCAAAAGACAAATCACGTGTAAAAAATGCATCATCCCATCAGTATTTTTGACAGGTCAAATACCCATCAATAACCATGGTCAGTATACCCTGGATTTCTAGTAGTGAGTAGCTGAGTGAGAGTCAAACATCTTTTGCTTATGTGTAATTTTGTGATTGAATGACTGTATTTTATAATATCATTGCTTTAAAACTAACTCAACTATTTTACATAGTCACCTAATTACATATTGTCATATCAACACAAGAAATTTGACTTTCATCCTAGCACATAAAAAATCATAAACATGGGAGAATTTAAGTGGATAATTATGTAAAAAACATTACACACATTCAACAAATTTAAATTAATTCCATAAATTTAGACATATTAGATATTTCTTATTCAAAAGGAAAAAAATAATAACATATAATTTATATTATTCATGTGAAACATCTAATTATGGATTTAGTTTTAATTCACTAATGTAATTGTATAATGTCATCTAATCATGTATTATTAAACCAATAAATATGGTGGACTTTTATGTTTTTTACTTTAATGGTCATTTACATGGCATGGTTTAATATGATAAATTTTGACATTGTTACTGCACTGAAAATGAGAATGGGAAAGTCAATGTGAGAGGCCTTATCATAATTGTGAAAAAAGAAATTCTTGATAATATAATTATATATAAATGGTCAACATTAAAAGTAATAGTCACATGATCAATTAAAAAATCATATGGCCTTATGCTTTAACATGTGCCTTTTTTGTTATTCTCCTTCCCAATAAGTATGTGTTTCTTGATATTCAAACTTGTACTTGCATGACATTATATCTTAATCTTGATAATTCATATAAAATCTAATTGATAAGATTTCCTTACTATTAATGGCTCATCTTACTTCGTCCTTGCGATATATATATATACACATACAAAATGTAAAATATGCAAGTATTTCATATTTTTTTTAAAAAAATAATTTTAATAAATTCACAATCAAATGTTAGATTATTTTATGCATAAAAAGAATAAAATAACTTAAATACTATTTGTCAAATCACTTAAAAATGGAGGTTGAATGAAGTGTTCATTTTGTGAAGTTTCTGCACTCTCATGCACTAATTAAGAATTTCAAGTAAAGCCTCTTGTCACTATAGGGGATATTTAAGAGAAAGTCTCCTGATGCTTTTAGAAATTTTTTTTTAATAGAGCTATTGTTAAAAACTTAGTGTTTATAAACTTATTATACTAGTTCATAAACATGGTTCAAGATATATACTTGTTAAGCTAATATTATGGCAGTGAGAATAATAGAAAGTAAATAGAGATGAAGGGAGAAGAGCTTGCTCAAAGTATTTATACTGGTTCGATTTCTTAACCTCGGATTCTACATCAAGCACCTATCCATAATAGGATTTTAACAAAATTAGAATTCTTACAAGGTGATTACAAACAAACAATGTTTCACACAAATTCCAAGTACAAGCACCAACAAAGAGTAGTTTTTGACAACAGTCTCTCCAAGCTCGCACAGAAATAGCTTTTATCACTCATAAAAGTCTCATAATAAAATGCCTTTAACAATGGTAACTCTATGTTTTCTCAGAAGAAAATATTTATTCAATACTACAGAGATAATTGCTTTTCTCTTCTTAAACAAAGCCTCACAAATGTATTGCCATTTAATGATTTTTTGTTTCCTCTTGGAAGGGAATATGCTTTGCTAAATATAAAAAATGATATCTCAAAATAAGATATTAAAGAATGACTAGACAGAAGAAAAGGAAGAGTGCTTCAACAAAGGATTCTACATAATGGTATATGTTTTTGCTCCTTTTCTTAGTCTTTGATATTGCTCTAATGTTTCCTTAAATTCGAGAAATTCTCCTGACCATTACAAAAGTCTCTATAGCTACTCATGGCTTACCCTAGTTGTTTTTGGTGGGCTAGCACAACATTTGAATATATCAAACTATCTGGAGTCTTTATCCTTTAGATCCCATGACTTTGTTTTCACTCTTGACAATGAGATGTCAAATGTTTCTTTCCTTGTACGAATGATAATCCTAATTATGAGGATATTCCTTCAAAATATTTCATTTATTATTCCTCCAATATCTTCGTTCTACTCTATGTTGACAGTTACAAAAATCTCTAGCCATCATATGATACATTTTGCTTTGTATGTATTTTCCTTCTAAATAAATTCCTGAAACACTTAATATAGAAATTTAAAAGTTCATATAAATATTTTTCATCATAATCTCAAAAACCAACAATACCCCCCTTTAATGGAAAACATGCATAAGTGTTGATAAAGGAGTTTTAAGATAAGCAAATTTTTCTTTAAGTTAAATCTTAGTCAATGTTTGCTCCCCCTTAATGTTTGCACATATTCCTGATATACATATTTGTATATCATAGTAGGGGTTTTGATGTGAACAGAAATCCAATTCTTTCCACCAGCTTTCAAGATAGATTGTAGTGGTCACCTTTTCACCATCACATCATTAATCTTTTATGTGCTTTCTTTTACTACTCCCCCTTTTGTTAAGAGTCCTACTTGATTGTGCACTGGTTGATGGTGATGTCTCGGCCATAGTACTAGTAGCTCCGATGATCACCTATGCACGTGATGTCCCTGATGAAAGAGGTTTAGCTCATCAGCTTTATATTAGAACCTGTGCTGGTAGATGCCAGTATCTAGAGGATGAGGATGAGGATGAGGATATTGACGATAAGGATGCTCAAGACCATGACTACTATGATGATGATGATGATGATGATGATGATGGTGATGGTCATCATGGTATTGCATAGACTTAGTCAGTTGACAGCTTTCATACACTTAGACAAATTAAATTGGTTGTCATATGGCTGAACCTATAACCCTAGTCTACATACTGCATCCATTATGCATGCAGGACCCTATCAACCCATTGACCCATTTTCAAATTCTTATTCTGTATCAGACCATAATAATACAAAAGTCTTGCCGAGTCTTTGAGTACGCGCATTCACCAGTATTCTCTTGGCATCTTTGCTCTTTAGTCAAAGTATAAAGTCCAAGCAAATATGGCGAATGTAATATGCATGATAGGTCAATGGGGGATGCCACCCACTACCTTCAGCATTCAAAGTAGCTTTTATAGACCCATACCTATTAGAAATTACAAGAATACCTTCTTGCAAGGTGACATACTATTGAATGTTACTCAAGAGAAAAACGCCATCCTTCCTTAGTCTCTCCCTCCACTAGGGCAAATGCAATAGGCAATATGTTGGAGTTACTATCTTAGGCAATCGCTATCAATAGTGTTCCACTATACTTGTCATACAAATGCGTGGCATCAATTAAAATAAATGGCTTGCAATATTTAAACGCCTCTACACGTTGAGGGAATGTCTAAAACAAATGGTGGAACATCACATGATTTTGATCAACAACATTACCCACATAGTATAGTTGAGTTAATAGATGGACTACTGTACCTGGCATATAAGACTACAGACCAAGAAGCCATCTTGGAAGCGCATTGTAGGAATCTTTCTAATTGCCATAAATCTTAGCAATTACCTTCTATTTTGCATACCATACTTTTATATACTTTGACTTGAATTTAAAACTTGACTCCATAGCCCCTTGCAATATTTTAATAAATATCGTTGGATTTAATTCCATCATTGATAATATACTAGTATAGACAATATCACTATCCAATTGCTAATGGCCTTGCAAAGCCAAATCAAATACACATGTGTATGGTTCATTATACTTTCAGACTTCCTATATTTGTATTCTTTGGCGATAAGTAATCCAAATACTTTAATTTCATCCGCTACCAAACTTCACGTATTTACCATGGTATTTTATGTGGTCTGACTCATAAACGTTATACTCAACTGACCTTCGAATGTTGGAACTCTTAATTGCAAATAACACAACTTCCTAGTCCCTGAACAATTGTCATACTTCCAGCTCTTTTCATCTGTCCACACAACACTTCTAGCAGGCCCACTTTGTAACATCCCAATTTTTTTTGGCCTAATTAGTTCATTATTATGAGTGATTAGACTAATTAATTAGTAACTTAAACAAAGATTGATTTACTAATTCTATGCAAAAGAAAAAGCTTGAGTTAAATAATAATAATAGTAACAATAATAGAAAATAAAAAAAATAAAGTAAAGAAAAAGAAAGAGAAGAAAAGAAGTGAACACAATCATGTAAGGCATACATTATGTATGTATGTATGTAAAACAATCAAATCCATCAAAATTAAAGTATATGGATGTCGCAAGGAATAGTAAATGCTAGATATGCCTTTATTTTGGTAATGAAAATACATAAGTGTATTACTTTAATTTCGAAGCCAATCAACATGATGTATTCCCTTAATTTTTGAAGCAAATCAACGTTTAGATGTCACGCAAATAATATTAGGTGATTGATATATGAGACGATCATTTTTTTATGTGGCTTATTATTGAGTCATTAAACACCTGATTCCCACCCTAAAATATACTAGTCAGCCATGACCCAATACACTATACATTACACTCTTTCAAAACAAAAGAAGAAGAAGAAGGAGGAGGAAATAGAAGAGCACTGACACCTAGAGAAGTCTCACAACCAGGGAATTCTTGAACAAGCATTGTTACAGTTCAAAGAGCACATCACTTGCCCTCCTCATTCCTCTCAAACAGCCTTTTAAGGTAGGGGTTTGATGTGTTTTTGCTATGATTAGCACTACAGAGAATGGTTAGTATTTCATGCTTGTATATGTTTAATAGTGCAAAAAGAAAAACAAAATAATGAACAAACAGATACGTAAAACACTCATCTCGAATAAAACTTCACATTTCACATAATACACTAATCCCAGACTGGTTAAGGAATCCAGCTAGCTTCCAATAAAATTCTGTTTCTTAGCCTCTAGTCCTTCGTTTGAGCCTATTCAAAATTCTTAGGAAAGCTGAGACATAGACTTACAAGGTCATTTTAGTTTCAATGCTCTAGGCCTTCTAGAAAACTCAAGAAAAATTCTCAAACTCACTCCAGGCACTGCTGTTGGAGTTATGGTCAGTGAACCAGTTTTAATTGAAAGATAACATATAGGGCTATCATCATAAAAATTCCCATAGGCAAAGTCTTCTTCAGTTTTTCTCAATTATTTTTGTAAGTTGTTGTAGCCTCTGTTGGGCTTGCAGCCAAAGAGTCTTAATTCAGAATTTTTATAAAATTATCTTATTATCGGTTTAGGCTCAAACTAGATTTGTTAGAAAGCTTGATGAATTAGAATCATCCCCATAAAATATTAGACCATATATCAAAGGGTAGGAGTCACAGTAGAATTTTCTATATTAGTTGCCAAATCTGTCAGAATCTGAAAATTAGAAATTGCATGATAAGGAAAATAAAAAATGTTTAAATAATTTGCCAATATATAAGGAATACAACAAGGGTTAAGTTATAACCCAAATCAGTAGTAACTTTAGTAATGTTATGAACATAAATAAATATAAAGAGTCTTAAGACTCAATAATATGGGTCTTTAAGACACTCCATACATTATCGAAAATTAGTTACGAAGACTTGTTCTTGATAATGAGACTTGCTAGCTATTAGGACAAATATTGAATATGTTATTTGTTGTGTGATATACCCCTTGTGTACGTTTCATGAGATGTTATATTAAAATGCCTCTGGGTGCTAGATGTATGTTCGTGTGCTACCATACCTATTGATGCCTAGTAATGTTGTTTGAAATGTGGTAGTGCTAAAGCTACTGAATCATATTGACTATTCATTTGCTTATTTTATGTTTTGTATAATACATGTCCCATGACATGCATAAGAATTCACATGACACATGTTGCATTAAATAAGAACAGATGAACGGTTAAGTGTACCCTTTCGTGATTTGGAAGGAGAAAGTTTTACCCCTCAACCCAGGGCGGCGATAACCATCGATTTGAGCTCAATACCATACACTGAAACTCCGAGGTTAATGCCAACGATTTTAGGAGGGAAGCCCACTGTGGGTTTTAAGTTAATGATTAAGTAAGAATTGAGGTTGATGTTGAAGCATAAGTTATACCGTTTATAAGTTAAATCATAGAAGCAAAGTTTGCCTGCTATCATACCTGTATCATGCATCTATTCATGCTTAGCGTTACTTCTTTATTGCACCAATCATTTTCTTTTATGTATGGAGAAGCATATAAAATTGGATCTGCCTCGGCTAACAAATGTCTTTTGAAAACTAAAAGAAGCAATAGATCTATTTACCTATTTCGTAAATAAACTCAAGGTGCCTGGAGATGGGTACGATGACACTATGCATAACCTACTGAGAAATTGTTATTTCTCACCCCTTCCTTCCATACCATCTCTATATGACATCACCAAGTAGAGAGGGGATGGGTCCCTATCTCCACAAGGCTGAGGACGAGAAAGGAGCACTAGCAACATTGGTCCCGATTGACTCCACCGCTCGCAAGCCCTTGCAAGTTGATCAGCAGTTAGAGGAGGACCTGGATGAGGACCCCGGCTATTGCTCCGATTCATCCACGAAGTCCATTGCCTCCAGCCACCTTACTAGGCCATCCAACACCCCAGGGATTATGTACAAGTGGTATGAGGAGATGCTTGCCACCTACAGTGTCATCCAAGACCCCTTGAACCCCAGTTTTTGACATATTCCATTTCAAGGAAGAGACCGAGGTCAAGGTCGGTGGGTGCCATATCGAATATAAAAAACGGAATATCTAGTTCTCCTTTAGTTGTTAAAGATAACATTTTTTTTTACAATTCTATGTTTATATACTTGTTCATGTGACATTGTTCTACATTGACTTTATATCCTTACAAAGAACATTATATTTTTTGTTAGTTGACCTTGAGTGTGCGGAAGGATGAATTTGGGAGTATTTTCTTCCCCATACTTAATATTGACGTTATGGAAATTCATTTTATGGTAGTTTCTTTTTATGCTAGAAAGGTATTATATTTTCCTATGGATTGAGATGAGTATCAACTATATATCTTATGTTTCACGACTTTCTTAGCTATGCCACGCGCCTTGAATCTTTCCATATATGAAAATTGCAAATCTCATCGTTTAAGGCTTACACTTTTCAAAAGCTTTTTCAATTAAATACGTATATATATATAAAATGGTGAATTTGTAAACTAATTTAAAGATCTTTTTTTTAAAAAAAAAACTAAAAGGTAACAAACTATTAAGTTTCAATTATGACCTAGGCATAGTTGGAGCTACTAGGGTGTTACACACTTACTTTGCCTAAGAAACCATCAACACTGCTCGGATTCATTACATCCAAATTCAATGTTGAATAGTGACTAGGCTATCATTGGGACTTAGACTGTGACTGCGATAAAGACTGTGATATCAACAGTTGGTCCTAAATAATGTCCTCTATCTCCTTGTCAGATCCTTCATCACTCTCATTGTGTACTTGCCCATCAAATTGCTCTTCATCCACATATTCCCTATGCTTAGTGAAATTTGAATAATCAAAACCCATAATAGACTCACCTTAATCCAATGGTTAAGGAAGCTGTATAAAGCTTGGAATTGCCACAATATCACCAACATTTTCTCTTTGGCCTTTAGAGTTATTTCTGGCAGGATCATGGGTTGTGGAGAATGAGGCCCCAACAACTCATTGATGGGGATTAGAACCACCAAAGCTGAACTAAATTTCTTGCAAAGTGATGAATATCTCTATTATGTGAATCTTTGGAAACCAGGCTTTAAAAATGAACATCATACTCACATCATTATTACTGCAAATTGGAAAACTTGTATACTTGATCATGCCTTGCCTATAGCTATGGGCAACCTATACAGCGTCTTGGTAATTTGTTTGTTATTTTCTTTACCTAATTTTTGTAATATACTCCTCTGCAACTATGAAAAATTGATGGTTAAATGGACAACAATGCAGATTGTAACGCCCCGATTTTCTATTAGAGTGAAAATGATCAAAATGCCCCTGAGGTCATTTTTAGCCCGGAATTCGAGGAAAGCCAATCCGGCAGTACTCGAAGGGCAAACTCAATGTTAGAAGGGGATTAGATTACTTGTGTATCTTTCTGGGATCGAAAATCTCGTTTTTTGAGTTTTTGGGTCGAAATGACCAAAACGCCCCTGTGGTGTTTTGCCCGTTTTAAAAGGCGTTTTTATGTATTCCGTGACCTCATTTTTGGTCCCGGAGGTCCCAAGCGAAATTAGTGCAAAATTACGATTTTGCCCCTAGTTTCGTGTTTTTACGCAAACCTAAGCAATATTAGGCTCTAATCGAAGGTTAATTAATTTCCATAATTAATATTGAGTCAAAATAATTTATTAAAGTTGATTAGAACCAAAAAGTGCTTAATTACAACTTGAAATCCTAGTTTAAATTCAAGATTCCTACTCATGAAATCTTGAATAGTGTTTTCTCTTTCCAATTCCTTAAATCATGAAATTGTGTTTCCAATTGTTTATTCCTAAATGAGTTTTTAATTCTCTAATGATGTATGAGCACTCCTAGTCTTGTCATAAAATCCTCAAACCTCATTCTTAGTCACCTAAACTTAAGCTTAATTATTCCTAACCTTGTACCTAAGCTAATATATACTTAAACATATCATTAGCACCCAATAACATGATCAACACTTCCTCCCCCTTGCTGTACCTGGTCTGGCCATGTACTCCTCCCCCCATTTCCATCACATGTGCAAAATTTTGACACTCTAAGACCATGCTTCCAACTCATATACACCATACCTTGTCATATTTTCAATCAAGCTTGATTTTCCAAATGAATAATTAATTGAAATAACCCAGTTTCCTCATTTATTTGTGGCTGAAAAACAACCAGCCATGCATTGCTTCTAGAAGGATTATTTCATTCAAAATTGATAGGAAATTCACTCAAATCACCTTACTTGAAACCATGCTTTGTATCATAACTTCCATACTTCAAACCATGCTTGAATGACAATGTGTAAGAGATATTTTCTCTTCCTTTCCCTCCCAAACTACATGGCCAGCCCTCCTCCCTTTGGGCTCTCATTTGTTTTCATTTCCTATAAATACCATGCTTACTTGAGCTTGCAAACATTTTAGTTCATTTACTAAGTTTCAAGTTTTCTAAGCTTCCTTGAGTTTCCTTTCCTTTTCTCTCTAAGTTTAAAGAGAATTCTCTCTTGTTCTTCATCTTTATCTTCTTCATCTCTTCATCACATAATCATCTCTTAACCTTCAAACACCACCCCATAGCCTTAAATCACCTCCTAAGCCCTCAAACACTTCATCTCAAATACAACCTCACTTGAAACACATCTCCTTCCCTTCTCCCTCTCCAAGGCCGAAGCCATCTTGCCCTCAAGGAGGAGTTCTTTATCTTGTTTTCCTTTTCAAAGATCAAAGCTTTTAACTTCACTCTAGGTAGGAGTGTTTTTTCTAAACCTTGTTTCTTGAAAAATGAATTTTTCTAGCTTTCTCTTGGATTTTCTTTTTGAAACTTTCTTTGTTTCTTTTCCTTGATGTTTCGGCCTCTTGGCCTTGAGGAACACATGATAGCTCAATGATGAGAGCTCCTAGATGATGACTATGTGTTCACCACAAAGGAACGTCTAGAGCTTGAGTTTTTATTTTTCCTGAGTTTCATCTTGATTTACTAACTCAAAATGATTTCTAGCTCAAGAACACTTTCACTCTTTCTTGTTTTTCATTTCAGTTTCCTTGTTTCCTTTCCTCTAGTACTTCGGTTTTATTTCCTTTTCTTTAAGGTCTTGTGTTTCCTTGAAAGTTTATTTATTTTGAGCTTGATGATGATGTTCAAGAACCTCATAGTTCCTTTGAGAACTTGGTTCAAGAACTCTAAAACTCTCTTTGTGATGAGATGAGTGTTAGGTTATTATTTTCTAAAGTCTTGTAAGAGCTCTAGATAGCCTTAAAATGAACTTTGCATTCATGTTTACTTTTATGCTTGGCACATCATATTTATTTTCCTTGTCATCACTAAGTACTAAGATAACAAAGGAATTTTCATAATCATGTTTATATTTCAAGCAATGCATTATCATGTCTATATTTCAAGTCCTCACTTAAATACCAAAGATAATAACAAGTTGCATTCATGTTTATTTTATGCTATCACTTTACTTTCTAAAGGAACCTAAAATAAGTGCATTAGCATGTTTATTTTATGTCATCACTTAAGTAAACATAGAGCTCAAGTACTTGCCCATTGTTGTCTCAAGCAAAGGCTTGAAATATGTATTTCCTTAGATTATGTTTTCGGCCCCTAAGAGTTTATTTGTTTCCAAGTATTGAAAATTAAGTTTCATAATTTTTCTAAGCTTTTATGAGTTTAAGGAATGCATAGAACTAAGTTTTATGAATTTAGGACCTCTTGAGACAAACTTGATTTACCCAATGCCCTCATCAATATTTTGATGATTTTAGATGTTAAAAATGTTTATAAATGAGTTTTGAAAGTTTGAAAAAGGTTCCAAGAGAAACTAGTATTTTATGTGCTTTAGAAATTGTGTTTGATGCCTTTGTATGGAGACTTGGTTTCGGTTCTGCCTTGCTATTTTATGGCCATTGTATGTGCTGTTTGATGATGATAATATGATTAAGTTTGAGTATAATTAATGTTAAAACTCATATGTGAAAGATAAGAGAAGATAGAAACTAGAAAAGAATTAATTTGAGAGTTTTAGATCCCTTAATGTTTGAATTTTCTGGATTCTTTCCAGCAAGGTTTAGTAATGCTAATCATGGTTTTAAATTAGTTTAAATATGTAAGAATGACTCATAATTGGTTTAGGACTTGATCTTGATGCCTTAGGAGCAAACCGGACTTAGAAAGGGTCATTGTTGTGACTCCTAGGTACCCGTAAAGTTAGAATTTTAGATTCTGCATTCTTGAGGTTTAGAGATGTTTGTAATCATAGTATTGAGTGAGGAATACTTAGATATGAGCCTATAGGTACCCGAGAGATTAAGTTGTGATGATTTATAACTTAGATTGTGAATTAAGGACTTTAAGGGTCAATGCATAAAACATTAAGAATTTGTTAATGCTATGATGTGTATATGATGCAATGCTATGTTGAGATGTTCATGAAGCATGAGGAAATGATTGTTGAGATATGAAGTTTATCATAGCATAAGATTTAAAATAAGGAATATGTTGTGTGATTAGCTTGTGGCATAAGTTTCGGTTTGAAGGAAGTTCAGTTTAACAGCTGTCATGCTGCCGAATTTCCGTCAAACCTTAAAGGGTTGAAGAAATGTTTTAAAGTACCACATGAGTTGAAAACCCTGGGTGACACCGGTTCGGCCGAGCAGCCCCAGGAGATTTTTATGTGACAAAGCACTGAGACGCGCTTTCCTGGGTGACACCGGTTCGGCCGAGCACCCCCTAGGGGAGACAAATCCTTGAGGGTATGAGTAGATGCAGCCTACCAAAGCAGACAAATTGCTATGACTTAATGCCCGCAAAGCGTTTCAAAGAGGGTATATCCTAAGAGAGGTGATCCCTGCCCCCTACCCGTACTTGCATAGTCGGGATTATTTATTATGTTTCGCTTATTCAGATAATAAGCAAGAGCTAGTGATGACTAGCTGAGGTATGAGCTCATAACCTAGTTATTTTAGGGTGGCCTTATTATGCTAAAGTACCATGATTGATGTCACGAAGTTGAGGAAAGATCCACTTGATAGTTATATGCCCTTTATGCCACTTGTATGCTTCTCGAGGTTGTGATTCATTGAATTACTTGTTTGAGACATTACCATGCATTCATGTTTTAGTATGTTGCATTCATGACATCTAGATCCATGCTAAAAGGAATGAACCTTGGATAAATAGTTTTATAAACCCTAAATTGAATCTTATATGCATGCACACTCTTTTATAAATAAACCCAAGGTTCCTGAGGATGTGAACGATGTAACCCTAGGATAAGAGACTCCTACTGAGATTCTTTAGCAAGAATTCTCACTCCTCTCTCTTCTTTCTTCCGTCACATCTTCAGAGACCGATGGCGACGTTCGTGGTTTTCATTGACATGCCAGTTTGGGAGGTGCACTACGACCCGGACCACCGTTCGTATCATTTTGAGGGTCGTTGTGTCGTCCGTGTTTTTGTGTACATGGGACGACCTTTCGCTTATCCGGTTTCGAGCTACCAGTTCACTCCTACTGCACCTTTTGGTGGTGACGACATGATCTTCGAGCTCACTCGCCCGCGTGATGAGCAGCTACGTCGCGCCCGCACCTCTGCCTCAGCTGTCCGCGACTACCAGGAGTACATGCCTCGTTCAAGGAGGTCCGAGACTAACCCATCCGAGGATTCGCCGATGCACGTCCCTTCGGAGGGCTCCTCTCCCTTTCCCCAGTTCCGGTACGAGGGGAGCGAGGAGACCGTGAGGCAGCCGTGCTTGGCGAGGAGAGCTGACATGCGCCCGCGTCGAGGAGCTCACATTCAGCCGCCACGAGTTCCCTTCACACTCCATTGGCCCACTCAGGAGGAGATAGAGCGGTTCCTTGGTTACCTGCCTCCATCATCCGAGGACCCCCGTCGTCACTAGACTCTGATGGAGAGCTTTGTGAGTACCCGAGCTTTTATGGAGATCTTCCCTTCGGCAGTGCCTTTTGGGAGGGGTGTAGATTGTACTCGTAGCTTAGTAGGAGGGTAGCGTTTTGGGTTTTTATCTTCATGTTGTACCATGTACTTTGTATTTTCTTGTATTTTATTTCCGTTGTATTACAAGCTCTGCCTGTCCTTATGAGGGTATGACCACTTATGTACTCTAATTATATTATTAATGAAATGTTCCCTTTGTCATCTTGATCATTGCTCTTTTGTTATGTGATCTATCTTTATGTGAATTCTTATGATTGTTGTCCGTGTGTTACTTTTGTCGTTCGATTAGACTAAGCTCGCAGCTCTCACTTTGTTTTATGTTTTCAAAAAAAAATTTACCCCTAATTCCGCTAAATATTTTAATAAAATGATGAGACTAAGAGATAATAATCTGATGATTAACCTAATATGTTCTAGAAAGTTGGGTTAAAAATTAGGGTGTTACACAGATCGGCCAAACACTTCTGAAAGTGACTCCTTCTACAGTATTTGTAACTTCGTTATTGTAGTGAACTAGTATATAATAGCATTCAACCATTTTCCTTGACTGATATCACACCTTTCTGTGACTAATATCAACACTGGGTTAAGAAAAAAACAACTTCTGTGAGAATTTGTAGACATCAACATGCATAAATAGCACCCATTACCCACTTAACAAGGAATCCTTGGTGTAGAACTAATTTATCTTATATTTTTAATTTTAGTGGTGAGGGGCCTTAGAGTTAATACGATAATTGAGGAATTAATCTACTGGAAGGTAGCTTTGACGGGAATTAAAATGAAGCTTTTATTTTTTTATAGAAGATTTAGGCGCATACAAAGACACTGTTTATCCCTAGATTAAAATCACAAGCAGTGCCAGAGAAATATGCACCCAGTAAAAATTGTTTATTTTAAAATGGCACAATTTCTTATTTCTTTGTAAAAGAATTATTATAACCATCCTAGTAGCTGACCAGCATGAGTAACAGAATGAGAAAGAACAACAACATAAAAGATAGTAAATTATATAAATACACATTGTATTCGTTCTTTATTTATCTAAACATCAAACTGGTCCTCTATCCTTCCATTTTATTCTACTAGGACTAACTTTAGTGCCACTTTGAGGATCAATTTGGTGGTATAAATCACTATTACCAACAAATTTTAGGGGAAATTAGAACTACATCCCCCAAGATTAGTTACTAATACACTTATCTCTTTCTTGTTTTTTAAAATTACACTCACCTTCCTTAATTTTTTAAGTCACGTTTCACATGCTTCCCTCATAATTAAAAAGACCATAAATTATGTATAATATTTGATTTTAAAAATATGTAAAATGAATTTTATACCCATAATTATTTTCTGTATTTCTATTTGATTACCATTCCCCAGTTCCAACCATTCCTAATGCACACACTTTCACTAAATTGAGTATTTCTCCTCTTTGATGGATCAATCGAATTTGTCATTGGGGTTCTCCTCACAAGCATTGGTGCCGCGCCCACATGCCCCAATCCCTAACCGAATCCATCGCCCTCCAATTATAATCCAGCCTCCGCGACCTGTCGTGCCCCCTCCTTTCGCCATCAAACTGTCACACCTCGCCGTCATGCGCTCAATATCGCGAGCTACTGCTGTCTCACGCACCTGTAGGATGCACTCACCAACACTCCATGCGGAACCGTGAACCGCACCCACAGCCGCAAACCTAACCACTTGCAGCCGCAAGTAACCAACCAAGTCAAGACCACACAAGGACAGAGGCTGATTCAATGCGTGGGGTGGGCTTTGTGACTATAGCAACCATAAGAGTGATGCCATTGTGGGCAACTGAGTTGTAGGGGTGGCTGGGTTGCGAGGAGAGCAGTTAGAAGGGAAGAGGAAGTAATGCTCACAGGAAAAGTAGGAAAAGGGTTCTTCAGGAATAAGGGTAATTTAGGATTTTTCTGAATAATATTTACAAAAATAAATATAATTTATTCTAAGGGACGTATATGTAATTTTAAGAAGGTAGGGGAAAGTGCAATGCCAGTTTTATTACGCCAAATTTTATGTATTTATGAATGGGGGACTAACATAATCATAGGTATAGCTTTTGGAGGGTCAAAATTAACATTTATTCAATAATGTTCTTCAGGAATGCTACTTAGTTTTTTTTATTTTTTTAATGAAGATATTAGAGGATAGGAGATAAGGATGAAAGTTGAACTTGTGACCCTCGTAACTTTTGAGACATGCAAGAGTCATTCATTAACATGTGAGCTCACTTGCAAAGATTATCACTTACTATTATAGTAGCTTATGTCAACACAAAAAATTAGTTGGGATGGTAAAGAATGCTCTACTAAACAAATGCAAGACCAAGTATTGAGAAGACAATTCTTGTGAGGACATTGCACAACCTCACCTTGTGATCTGAAAAATAAAAGGCAGCTTATTTTTTCAAGTAACTGAGCCAGATAGAGTAAAACATTATCAAGCAATGATTATATGTATTGAATGGCCTAATCAAATTTATAGCATTCAAACTAACAAGATGAAAATACAGCTTATCAATAATTGTGAACTTATAAACCGTAATGGTAGAAGACAGTCTCAGATTGAAAGAATGTTAGTTTATCCACTAAATTTACGTGGGGGAAAAAGAAGGTGCAGAACAGAGAGTGCTAAAATATTGTCAAAAGAAAAAGTTTAGCCATTAATGGTAGCACCTATGTTGAATTGACCGTCACTTAAATATATTTAGGTGCATATGCTAAGTTTGGCCGTGGGCTAAAATTACTAGCAAACCCAACGCATCAAATACTTAAGTTGATTTTTATCTTAAAAATTGAGAGACTTCTGGATTCCTTTCAATCGAATTTGTACATAAATTCAGTACTTAGCGTAAGAGTTATGCCACACACAAGAAGATCGCTTGAGCCTTATGAGGCCAATCAAAAGAGGAAGCCAAATAGCCATTAAGATCCTCATTGTATGAATAGCATATTTGATTTCTGTTTGGAAAGATTTAAACAATGCCTTGAACACAACTTCCCTTTTTAAAGTTTTTGACCACGCGATTACTCTGAATTTCATAACCGAAATCCAAACATGCGACCAATAGTGTCTAAACATATTTCCATGACTTCTTGAACCAAACCATTACCAAGATGAGAACAAGAGAAAAGTAAAGTACCTAATTCAAACCCTAATATTGAAAAGAATAAGAAAGACAGATAACAAGAATAGCTCTGAAGGAATCTAAAAATAAACATTTGACTGAGCATGCTCCTGCGTGATCACAATTCACAAAACCATTGAAAAAAATAAAATAAAACTTTCTGGGGAAAAAAAAAACTTGAAAGACCTACAGATATTTTACTTATCCGATAAAGAGAGGAATGATGAAAGACAGGAAGCAAGTTTTTTGCATTGAGCTTCATCATGAGTTCAAAAGAAATTATAATGAGGATATGAACTCTCTCCACAAGGTAAACACATTCTCATTCCGCAATTCACTGGCAAGAGATGAAAAGTAGAGAACATAAAATAACAGAGGCAGTTGCAATCAATCCTAGGGCCAGATTTTGTTATCTATGAAGTCAGAAATGTTTGGAAATCTCAAAACCCTCTCTGAAGCCAAAGTAGTCTCAGTGTTCATCTTCAGTACCGTTACCATTACAAATGGAGTTCTCATCTGTACCGTCTAGTATATCTGAAATGAACTTAATCAAAGAACAAAGCCCGCCCAAGAAGTTATGATCAATGGCACCTTTAGCTTCCACCACATGTGCAAAGTCAACAAGCTTAACAACAGCACCTGAACTCTTTCCTGTCAGCACAGATTCCCTTTCATACACCATGAGAACAGAACAAGAATAAAAATGGAAAATAGTTTGAACCTCAAACCATGCCTTAAGCTCCAATAGCTGTTTCAAAATTCCAGAAGGTCCACCGAAAACCTTAGACGCAAAAGAATGATCAGGGTGCGAGTTATCATTTGAAGGCACGTTAGAAGAAACATACTTGCCCAAAACCAATTTGACACCCTCAGCATCTAGTTTTTGAAGAAACTTCCTGTCAGGCTGCCAGACCAAAGTGTCATTGGAGGAACTCACTAACTTCAATCCTGATATTCTAAAACCCAATGGGAGGCTAGAGGATTCTCTATCCTTTTTGAGGCACTTCTGGATGTAGTCCTCAGAAGCTTGGGAATACCAAGTTCTGGGACCAATCTTGATATCCATGATGGATGGGTTCTGGTAACAGGAGACAATATCTTGCAAGACGAGGTGCGGGTGTAAGCCAGAGCCATTTGATGCATTGACAAGCTCAGTACCATAAAAAATGGGGAAGTACTTGCGAATGCCGTGAGGAATCCTAGGATCAGAAGAAATAGCGTTATAAAACGCATCCTCATTTGAACCACGTCCATCACTTTGAAGAGGCTTGTAGAACTTTCCAGAACCATCTATCAGAGGGCCAAGGACACCGTTTTTGGCTTGATGGCCAGCGACTTGGTTCGCTGGGATCTTCAGCATTTTGCTGTTGATAATGGAACAGAACCTCAGATAAAACTACACAACACCAATGTGCAATTTCTACACGGATAGAGTTCTCATTTCTTAAATATGTGCCAGCCCATCCCACTCTGATGTGACTTAGGGCCAGCCCACTAAAAAATCTAAATTTAACTAACTAATAAATGGGATGGCATTCCATCAATGCCCTGCATACTATATTTACAATAACAAACCAACAACAGTCTTTTCCAATCAGGTGGGATAATGATCCTTCCACTGGTTTGGAAAGTATAGCAGGTTTTCAGAAAACCACTAAAACAACAAACCCACTAAATTTTAAATAAATAAATTTATTTAACAACCTATTAAACGGGCTCGCCCTTTTCCAGTTCACCTCATCAGCCAGCCCAACCCAAGCCAACAGCCTGCCTACCCCGAGCATGTTAATGTAATTTTATCCATTAAAATGACAAAGAACAGAAGAATAAAAAAAGCTTTACTATTCTAACATTCAAAAGTAGGTATCCAATTGAGACACTTATTCTATCACTATTGAATGTGTTAGTGATATCAATTTTCTCCACTCTTCCATAACATTCAAAGGTGATGAAATGGGTGTCCCAATTGGACACCTACTTTTGAGCGTTTGAATAGCATTTTTTGAGAATGAAAATAATGCTCATTGATGCTTTTTCCTTTGGATGAAAAAAGATAATTTGATGAAAACAAGGTCAATTTTGGCAGGGAGCAGGAACATTGGGTGCAAGGAAATGGAGATTTCTGGGACATGGTTAGGTGCTTAATGGGCATGCTTATCCTCGGATTGATAAGAAAGTTAGACCCTCAAAGTCAGCTCCATCATTTCCATTTCTTTTTCCGTTCTAGTTTCTCTAGAGACTGAGAAAGAGAGGGAACCACTTGATACATAACTTCTCTTCAATCTGATTCAGTATCAGTATAGAATAGAATTTTCAGTTCCAATAACATACTATCCACATTTTGTAATTCTTATGATGCATCATGTGAAAACCACTACTTTCAGAAAACAGTCTTTGCTGCTTTTAGGAAAGGAGCTTTAAAAGAGGAATTAGTTTTGACAGGGCATTTTGAAGCATGAAAGCATGCCATTTGGCAATTAAAATGGACAGAAAAAACACAATGACCTTTTATGTTTTGAGAACCATAAAAGAAACACAGTAAGATTAGAAAAGAATAACTGCAAATAGTAAGATTTTGATGCACAGAGAGTTAAAAACATATATATATATAATGCAAAGGTAAAAATTTCCATACATACACAGAGAAGAAAATGTAAGGAGGAGCTTAATTGTAGTATAAACCATGTTAACAAGAATACCTCCAATCAGATCATACGGACTTTGACTATTAGCCATGCTTTACCTTTCTAAAAGATTTTGGCCGTAAAACTGAGGCAAAGTGCTTGATCTTGACTATGATATCTCAAGTCTGTCTCAAAACAAAAAAGATTCTATCGCAGGAAGAAATACCTGAGATAAGTGGGAACCAAAGTCAGTAAACAAGTTCCTGATACACTATGAAACTAAAGCTTGCGCTCAAAATATCCCCACAACCAAAGAAGTTTAAAAGAAACAATACAAATGAAACAGATTGCAGTCAAAATTTAGCCACGGACGATATCTTGGTGATATAAGCCAACGTGTATTGGTGTTTGAATCTGATGCAAAAGTCAAGAGAATAACATTACCATCAAAGCATGCATCAATGAAATAGTAGTATTATTATTCTTTCGAGCCACCCCTCTATTTAAAGAGGAATGACATATGTCCACCAGCAAACTTCCACCATCTACATCCACCTTGCTAGTGGACAAAAGAGGCGTATGGAGTTCGTATTGCATATGGAGAGACAAACTTGGCAAGAAGAAAAACGAAGCCCAACGCCTGAAAAGGAAAAAGAAAAGAAAATAAAAATAAAAAATCCATACGTGCACATTTGGCGGACCCTTTTGCTTTCCCTCTCCCAAAACAGAAACCACCACTACCACAACCCCACCCCTCACACGTTGGAGCCCCTGTTTGTGCATGGTCCCAGTTAATGAAACAAGCCACAAAAGCTTGCATTTCGCCTACAATCGCGCCCTGTACTCTGCTCTCTTAAGCTTTCGTTTGGCATTGGAATCGCTGACCCATTGTTCATATTGTTGGTCTGAGTGTTTGTGTTCTTCGTTGTGGCATTTGCATTGTAAGTAGTAAAGCGTAACTTTTTTGTTTTTGGCAGAAGGTTAATATATTTGGTTTAAGTTTACACATTTTATGTAGAGGGTTTACAATTTGTTGTACATTGATTTACATAATTTTTTGCTTCCTGAAGGTGTTTACTGGGTGTGGTCATTTGAGTTAAAAGTTTTCTGAAATTTATTTAACAGGTTTATTGGGTGGTTTTTGAGCATGGTTTACTAGTTTTGTGTAGTAATTATCGTGAAAAAGATTAAAATATTTTTTAGTAGGGTTTATAACTTTTTTGGCATTGATTTACAACTTTCTGCATTGGTTTACAATGTTTTGTGTTTTGAATTTTAGAACAAGGTTGCAACTGTTTTTGCATTGGTTTACAACATTTTGAAAAAAGTTTACAACTTTTTCTATAGTGGTTTACAACTCCCCCCCCCCCCGGTTTACAACCTTTTGTGTGGTGGTTTACAACTTTTACCCCCTGATTTACAACTTTTTCTATGGTGATTTACAACTTTCACCCCCTGGTTTACAACATTTTCTGTGGTGGTTTACAACATTTTCAGTGGTGGTTTACAACTTTTTCAATGATGGTTTATAACATTTCCCCTCATAGTTTACAACTTTTTCTATGGTAATTTACAACATTTTCCCTTGGTTTACAACTTTTTTTGTGGTGGTTTACAACTTTTTCCCTTTTGGTTTACAACTTTTTCTGTGATGATTTGCAATATTTCCCCTCGATTTACAACTTTCTGTGCATTAGTTTACAACATTTCGTGAAATGGTTTACAACTTTTTGTGTATTGGTTTACAATTTTTCGACAAGTGGTTTACAACTTTCTGTGCATTGGTTTACAACTTTTTCTCCACCGATTTACAACATTTTGAGCATTGGTTTACAGCTTTGTGTGCAGCGTTTTACAATTTTTTGTGCATGGTTTACAACTTTTAAGTACATGGTTAGAAACTTTTTATTCACTTATAATTAGGTATTTTGTACATCTATTTGTAAATTTTTGTGTGTAATACTTGTTTTTGAAGGGTCTGACAGTTTGTTTGCGGATTTAAATTAGTAATATAACTATTAAACATTTTGATTTTCAGGTACATCTTAGACATGGGTCCTCACAAGATAGTTGAAATTGCTTAGGGCAACAGTAGGAAAAAGGCTAGTGTTGTAAGTGTACTGCAATTAGAGGATTTGTCAATGTTTCATACAATGGTTGTTTATGTTAATTTGTTTTATTTGGCATAATTAATAGTGATATTGTGTGATGTAATATTTTGATTGTTTTTACTGTGAGGTGCAGCCTACATTCAATAACCGATGCTCTCCTATGATGATTGTCGATCTGTGGGATAAAAGTTTAAGTGTGCCTCAAAAGGAGGTAGTTTAGGCCATGGGTTTTGGAGGCCTTTCTGAACTGAAAATGAAGCAAAAAAAATAGGATCTTCATCTTGGAGGTCATAAAGGCATTTGATCATGTGAAGCAGTCCAATCACTCCAAGGAAAGATCCATACTTGTTGTGGTTGAATCTGTGGGTTTATTGCTTGGGCTTCCTTGTTTTGGTAAGTAAACTAAACTTGGTAGAAATGTTAAAAATTTTGTTTTTCTCTTATTTCAAATGTAGGCTCGAGTTGGTATGTTATGATTACATGAAATTTTTTTGTATGTAAAGGTGAGGAGATCAGGCAAAATGCATCAAATGAGGATATAGAAGTTGTGGAAGAGTTCCAGAAGAAAACTATAAAGGAATTGGAGGTGATTATTCGGGAAGGCACAATCGATGACAGATTTAAGAGAGCCTTCATTCCTTTGCCCCATTATGAAAGGTTCAACAACTATGAAGTTGCTGGCCCATGTGGTTGATATTGTTGACCCCAGAAAATACAATTAGGGTAAACTCATTTTTGACACCTTGTTTAACACCGTGAAAGAATATAAGGTAGCAAAAGGGAGGTGAGGTCTATTGGAGGGTGTGTCTTCTTCCTGATGGTATGTCACATGGATGCAAGTTTATGTCCATTATTAGTTGTACAAGGACAATTTTACTAATTAAATTTATGTTGTCTTTCAATAGGTTTGGTACCTCTACTCAACATTTGGGTTGCCTTCAGGAGACAATGACCCTCCACTCATCAAACACTAAACTATGGAGGCTACTCAAGCTCGATTCGATGATTACAGGATGGATGAGGAGGTACAATACTTCTAACCTTTGTGTAATTTAACATTTGTTGGTAATTGACAAGGTAAATGTAGATAAGTGGTGTGAACTAGAGTTAAACCCCCTTTTTTGCAGGGTCTCCTCAACCTGAAGAAGTACAATATTGATGGTGTTGTTAAGGAGTTTCTTGACACCCACTTTGACTATGAGGTATTTGGATTTGCTTTAACGAGATAGTTGTGTATATTTTTTTGTTGGACAATTTGTCATTGCATACCAATGGTTTAAATGTAAATTAACATATATTTAATTACTTGTATGTAGGACCTGAAAGAAATGGTCTATGGGGTCATGCAAATGGCATTGAACAGTAAAGAGAGAGGAGGGAGGGGAAGGTGAGCTCTTTTGCACAGAAGGCTCCTTCTAAGGCAGGCAAGGTTTCTTCTTTCGTAACGAATGTGCCTGTTGCACCAGTTCAGTCACCCCTTCCACCAAATCCTGCCCAATCGGGAGCTTCTGCTGATGAAGGTTCCATAGAGGCTAGTAATACTCCTCCAATCCAGTCAGCTGATGTATCTCAGGAGATTGGAGGTTGTTTGAGTGAGGGCACAGTTGCTGTTAAGGAGCACTTCTACCTTGAGGGTCTTTCCACAATAAGTACACATTATGTTATTTTTTTGTCTATGTGAATTCATTTCTGTGGAAGGTGATAGCATTGTCATGGGTTGGAGTTTATCATATTTTCATGATTCACAATTCAATTAAACAGGAGGCACACTCAGATCCACATGGAGATGTGGAAGGAAGTCCTTTCGAATCGCAGCTGATGGTAATGCCTAAGGATGATCCCTTTGTCCCTTTCCCAAGTCCTTCCATCTGAGGTAATTGTTTATTTTTAGAATGCTTGTGAGGATTGGTTTGTTAATGTTTTGGGTGGCCTGTGTATCACATGATGTGTACACCCATTTGTTTATGATATATTGTATGCTTGTTTAGGAGATGGTTGCATTGATTGTCAACCCATTATCCATGAATAGGACAGGACAAGCTTCAGCTTTAGCTTCCTAAACCCTCAGCAGCAGCAAGATCGAGGTTCCAGATGAAGTGGCCAAGGCGATCTTTGCTTACTACACGAGGTACGGAAGCAAGCATAAGAGAGGCAAGAAAAGTGAGAAGCCAATCGAAAAAAAAAAAGAGTAAGTCCAGTACAAAATGTGTGTATTTTGGTTTGGAGTTGGTTTAGAATTCACTTGCATGGTTTGTAGTTGGTGTACAATTGTTTTTGTTCTGGTTTACAACCTCTTCATTTGAGGTTTACAACTTTTTTTGTGGGTTTACAACTATTTCACATGAGGCTTACAACCTTTTTTTGCTGATTTACAACTATTTTTTTTTTCCCTAGATTACAACTTTTTCACATGAGATTTACAATTTTTTTGTGCCCGTTTACAACTTTTTCATAAGAGGTTTACAACTTTTTTAGCAGTGATTTACAACTTTTTCCTATGAGGTTTACAACAATTATTTTCGTGGTTTACAACTTTTCAGTGCTAGTTTACAACTATTCATATTAGGTTTACAATTTTTTTGTCCTGGTTTACAACTTTTTTCTTATGGGTTTACAACATTTTATCACGGGTTTATAGCTTCCTTTCACACATTACACGTCACTTTTCCACTCTCAACCATGGATGCTAGCTTCTAACACAACCATTCCTACTTTGTTTTGTTGCTGAAAAGACTCTCATGAATTTTTTGAAAAACAAATTTCCCATGCATAACAGGAGTTTACAACAATTTTCACAAGGTTTACAACTTTTTGCTCATGGATTTACAACATTTTAGCACTGGTTTATAACTTCCTTCCATGCATTATACCTCACGTTTCCACTCTCAACCATGGCTGCCAGCATCTAACACAGTCATTCCCACTTTGTTTTGTTGCTAAAAAGACTCTTATGAATATTTCAAAAAAAAAAATTCCTATGCATAACAGGAGTTTACAACAATTTTCACAAGGTTTACAACTTTTTACTTATGGGTTTACAACATTTTCTCACTTGTTTACAACTTTCTTCCATGCATAGGAATGTCACATTTACACTCTTTAACGTTTGCTGCCATCTTCTAACACACTCATTCCCACTTTGTTTTGTTGCTGAAAAGACTCTGATACCATATCTAAACTGGGGTTTACAATATTTTTAAAAAGGTTTATAACTTTTTGAAAGGTTTACAACATTTTTTAATAGGTTTACAACTTTTTCATCGTGGGTTTACAACATTTTTCAACAGGTTTACAACTTTTTCATCATGGGTTTACAACATTTTAGCACTGGTTTACAACTTTCTTACATACATTTACAACTCACCTTTGACAATTAATATCAGCCTCTACATTCTAACATACCCATTTACATTTTCTCTTCTTGCTCAACATTTTCTAAATATAAAACTATATTTTTTGCCATCAACCACAACACATAAAGCATCATACTGGAAATCACAAACTCACATAACTTACAATACAAACAGAAACTCGTTCACAGAGCTTGAACAACTATAAAAGATATATAGTTTTCAAGTTCCCTTTCCTCTACTTTCACTACAAGAAACATGCGAGTTACCGACAGATTTTATCAATGAAAAATAAGAAATTCGAGAATTTTGGGTTTTAGTCATTATCGACGGATTTTTCCATCGGTAAATCCGCCAGTAAAATTCATGCCAACTTTAGATGAATGTGGCGTGTGCATTACCGACGGAAAAAATCCGTCCGTAACTATTATGAATTATTTTTAATACAAAAATTAAATTTATCGATAGAAAAATCCGTCGATAATTATCTTTTAAAAAATATTTTTTAAAATTAATTTTTTCAATGGAAAAAATCTATCAGTAACTATTATTGATTTTACCGACTGATTTTTTCCATCAGTAACTGTTAAAGAAAAGTTTTTAGGAAATAATGAAAATCTGGGCCTTTACTGGCAGATTTCTTTCCTTAGGAAATTCAAAAATCTGTCGGTAACTATTTTAACTTATATGGACCACATGTTCACCCCAAGCTCATTATGATCTTGATCCTCTCTCTCTTCTGGTCTTTCTTTCTGTTTCTATCTTTCTCTCTCTCTCTCTTTCTGTGGGTCACGACCTGCCGCCCCAAGCTCGCCCCACCGGCGGCAAACACCGGCACACCCCCATTTAATGTCGCTGCCCGCACTAATCACTGTGTCCCCAACGCTGACACTGCATGCCACACCGCATCGAGATTTGACGAAGCCCAAAGTCGCCACACGACCACCAGATCTAGAAGAAGCCAAAGGTTGCTGTACCGCCATTTCTTTCTTTCTCTCTCTCTCTCTCTTGTTGTTTGCAATCTTTACCCGCTCGGCACCTCGGCCAAGGAGGAAGCTGCCACCGCTGAAGGAACCTCATTTTGCTCACGATCTCCGCCTGCCCAGCACCGCGGCCCAGGAGGAAGCCGACAGGGAAGGACGCAACAAGAAGAACATCCCCCTTGACTAATACATTACTACCCGTTAGTTTCTCTACTTGTTACTACCCGTACCTTGTGTTGAGATTTTATGGGCATGCTGATTTGCTTTTTGGGTTTTTGAGTCAGTTTTGTGAATTGTTAACTGATCTTGGATGTTTGTGAAGATATTTATTTGGTTTGTCAATACCCTACCTACCAAGTTCCATCATGCACTTACTTTGTGATAATCTAAGTCATTTTCTATTTGGAGCTCCTTCTAGTTCTATGGCATGAATTGGGATTTATAGCCAACTTATGCTTGAAAACGAATGATTTATAACATCATGCAATAGCTAAAGTACCATATGTTGCTGAGCTACCTTTAGCTCATAGACGAATTGTGATTTATTGTTTTTCAAAGCAAGATTTGAAATCATTATTGTTTAGAAAAGAATGGCAAGTATCAATGCAGTCCTTGTTAATTATGAGTATTAATGTAGAGTGTCAACTAATATTCCTCATGTTATCTAGAAGTTTAGATCACAGCTATGGTCGGATATATTGCTTGCAAGTTGATAGAGTTGCTATGCTACTCCATTCGTATAGGTTATACTGTGATGCCATGATATCAGTAGGTTGGTTTTGCTTAAATATCTAGAATTTGATCTTTATATTTTCAGAGACTTGCTAATTGGGACTAGTAAGAACAATTCTGTTAATTTGTTCATTTTGATTGAAGAAAATTAATTTCCGCCCTTCAAATTTTATAGTATTTTTTTCCCTAGAAATTCTTAAAGTTTGTAAAGACTTTTAACTTAGTACTTGAATGAAATATAGGCATTTGGGATATGCAATTTCATTGTGGATCTTGTGTGATTACATTTGTGTGTGATTTTGCATTGAACTATGAAATGAGGGGACGAAGTAAAACTTAGCTTTAACTATCTTAGTTCCAGAATGGATCATTTTTGTTTTGATGACAAAGGTTATCTATTTTGGTCTAGGATTCTTGTTTCTATAATTTATGACAGAAATGATTGCCAAATCTATATGGCATGCATAAAACTTTCACAACTTGGCACTTCTTTATTCTTGTGTGTAGTTTACAACAGATAAGTTCGTAGTCAAATGGAAAAATGAAATTACAATAATGCTACATAATCACTTAATCAGTATGGTTACTTACTATAGAATGTAGTCTAGTATGCCAGAATAAAAAGTTGAATTCTTAAGGTAAAAGAGTATAAATGTTAGTTTAGTTTTTTCATGACGGATTATATGTTAAAAAAAAATGTGGCCACCCAACTAACTAAACTCTTATTTTAGACAAGAGGATTCTATTTAATAAGCAATTTTCCTAAAAGTAAAAGAGATAAAGTAAAATTAACTCATTGAAGCCTTATTTATTGATCTTTTTGGTCATGCTAATGAAGGCTTCCTTTTCTGATTTCTTTTTTTGGGTTGAACGAAGACCCTTTTATCTTTTGTTTTTGGTTGAACCCTTTTTTTTTTTTTTGTCAAAACCCTTTTCTATTGTCAACTACTATTTTTACTCATCACGCAAACAATTGGGTCATTTGGGCAAGTTGGGCCAATTAGACTCGACACATAATGCCTAGCCCATTTTTGTTTTCCATTCTATCTTTCTATTGTTTTCCATATTTATTACAACTCCATGCAAAATTCATTGTCTTGCAAGAAGTTTCCTTCCAATATTTGTGATATGAAGATCCATTTTTATTGCCTTATTGGAAGACAAGTTGATTTGAAGATGCTAGAAATCAATTATAAAAACAGGATTGCTTCTTTTCTTTCTTTTTTTTTTTTCTGTTTTTGTCCTTTGGTAAGTCATGTGTAGGAAGGAATATATATATCTATAGTAAGTAATATAGATTGTTGACTTACTTTGATTTGTGGTGTAATTTAGCTGATGGATTGAAAGTATTGTCTACTAATTTCGCTGATGGATTTAAATTAAATAATTGATTTTATTAGAGATCATCAAATCTAGTTAGAGCATTTCTTTGGTGGAGCAATAATTCTTTTGGATTGTTTGATATGGAGACTGATTGTGTATGCGGAGATTGTAGGATATGCATGTTGTGATGTTATAAGGGGGTGTGCTCTATAACGATTTTAGAATCTTTAAATGCTTATTTGATTGTATTGTTCAGTTTATTTGACTGGATTGATGTATGTATATATTGAAATTAATTTTTTGGCATGTCTTAGTTTCCGAGGTGGTTCCGTTGAATTTGTTTTTAACTTAAAGAGTGAAATCTTGATTTAAGGGGGATGCTACCAAAATTTTATTAGGTTAAAGAGCACAAACTATTTACTTAAAAGTCTTTTACTTTTAGAAAATGGTTTGTTGAGAGATATTTAAAATTAAATAAATTTTAACCTTTGAATCTTTAAATGAATTTGTTAAATTAAATGACACGGAGAGACAGCGCCAGTTGCAGGAGATGCAAAAGAAGATTAAAGACAAGGAAAAGGCCATTGAGACGAAAATGAAGATGATGAAGGAGATGGTGTTTTTGTAGAAGAAGATGCAGATAGACTTCTCCGTATCGCTAAACACCGATGATGATCATGATGATGAGAGTGGTGGTGATAGTGATGCTGACGATGACAATGATGTTGCTGACTTCTCCTTATTTCAGTTATTGTTTTTTTTTTTCTTTCTTTGTCATATATCGAATTTTTTATATTTGTCTCTGTACACTAATTGTAATTTTTATTTATTTTACATTTTGTACTTAAATTCATTGTGTTTATTATTTATTAGGAATTTTTTCATAATTTTTCATTATTAAATATACTTATAACTAGCTTTAAATAAAAAATAAACTCTTAAATGATCAGGCAACACACAAATTACAAAATATTTATTAAGAAATTAATTATCAATGGAGTTTTCCGTTGGTAATAAAAATACAAAAAATAAATAAATTTTAAAATTTAAAATTACCAACGGAAAAATCCGTCGATAATTAATTTCAAAAATTAAAAAAAAAATCAATAATTACTAACAGATTAATAAAAATTAAATAATTCAATAATTACCGACGAAAATTTCCGTTGGTAAAACCTAGATATAAAAAATAAATTAATTAAATTAATAAATTATCGACGGAAAAAATCTGTCGGTAATAAAACAAAATTCGCTGGTAATCATTATTCCCTGACGAATTTGCTGGCGAATTGTTCAGCTCATTATCGATGGATTTTTTCCGCCGGTAATAATTTTTGACTATGTTATTACTGATTGACAAAATCCGTTGAAAAATCCGTCGGTAATTGAAAAAATTCGTCAGTAACAACGTTTTTTCAAGTAATTCCTCAGAAAATTTATACAAAACCACCAAAGAAATCAACCACTACAAATGTCAGTTTGTTTTATGCTCTTCTTCTTCCTTCCCTGCGTGATGCCAGGAGCGACAGCTATGAGGGGGTGGCAGATATGAATGAGAAAAGAACAAAGATACAATCGAAGCATTTCGATGGGGTATCCTTTTTGCTTATATTAAGACTACGACATGTGCACCTTTCTTCTTTTCTTTTTTTTTTTTCCTTTTCAAGCATTGGGCTTCATTTTTCTTCTTGCCAAGTTTGCCCCTCCGTATGCAATACAGACTCCATACGCCTCTTTTATCCACTAGTGAGGTGGATGTAGATGGTGGAAGTTTGCTGGTGGACATCTATCATTCCTCCTATTTAAAACTTCTAGCCCGTTCAGGAAGCAAACATCAAAATAAACCCAAACAACAGGTGGCTTGAGTTGTACCCCCAAGGGTAATATGAGGGGAAAAAAGGATATTGCATAGATCCTCCAAAATGAATAAAAACAATGAATTTCTAAATAAAGACTTGCATCAAATATTGAGCTAAATTTTTTTCATATCTCAAATGTAACACTTGTTCATACATAAGATAAGATAATAATATAAATTTACACATGAAGTACAATAGTTAACATTAGGTAGAAGATTACAAGAAAAGGGTCTAACATATGTATTTAATGCCATAAATTACAAATTGAATATTTTTAAAATTCACAATAGAAAATCACATATTAATTAAACATAAATCCATAGGTTCCTAGTAGCTACCTTCCATTTGGCGTTACTCGGCTAATCTGAAACCATCATAAATACAAATAAAGAAAAATGAGAATTTTAAAAATATTCTGAGTAGAAAATGAATGTTTTGAAATATTTGAACTATTGTTGATTTCAGCCGTGTCTACGTGAAACATACACAGGGCTACAATATTAACGTTATATGAAAATAATCAGTTATCAAATCATAAATAAAATATGCCATGTAGAGGATGCCATGCATATCCTACCAAAATTATGATTTTTTTACCTTAGTTTTACTTTCATTTATTTGCTTGACTCACTCATATTCGAAGTCCTTATTTTAGGGAATTCCCATTCTTTTTGTGTTGTTCTTTAACATTGTGATGATAAAGCAAAAATTTTACACCATATTAACCAAGTCAGGTGACATAAAAGGATCTTATATCTATCCCTTTGTCTTCTCAGTGATTAGCGGCATGTTTTCTTTTTGTCTTCTTTTTAATTCATATATCATTATATATAAATTCACAATGAGTACGAAATGTTTAACCAATAACATAAATCGAATAAAGTGCACATAATATAAATTAATGCATAAACTTAAAATAAATAAATTGCATCAGAATATATAATATAAAGTTGACCAAATAATAAAGTAATATCTTTATCAAAGTCATAGAGTTGTTAATTTAAATATTAATATAATTTGGCCATAAGATTAAGATAATTTTTACTAAATTCTCTTTTAACATTTCATCAAAGTCCATGAGTTGCCCTTATCATCATAAAGTCATAATTAATATAATATTTCAAATCCATATAAGATAACTTTATCTTTTGTGATACCATATTTTAATTATATTTTACCGCTAACTTAGGTCCTTTATAGAAAATTTCTATAAATATTGACAACTCAAATCAATATAATATCACATAAACAATATGATAAATTTTAAAATAGAAAAATAATAAAATAACTTGAACCCAATAACAATATAAATAAAGAAGAACATGAACCGACTTGAATTAAATAATGAACAACATACATATAAAGAAAAAGTAAAATAAAAAGAAGAAATCAAAGTGTAGTAAATCGACGGGATCGGTGAGAAGAGAAGAGAATCTTTTATAGATAAGTTATTAGTATTGTTTTCATCAATATTTAGGTTCATACTCATTCATAAACATAAAAGAATGACAAAATAAAATAATAATAATAGTAGATAATACTGAGCAACTTTAATATAAAAAGATAGCATACAAAATAAGTAATAGTAATAATAAATACTGCCTTGGTTTTATTTTACGTAAAAAATAAATTTACTTTTTACCTTTAAATTGATGAAAAGATAAAATGATATATCTGTACTGTAATAATTTTACTCAGTCTATTTCTATGCTTCCTTCGCTTTTTATTTTTTCTCCTTCTCCGTCTTCTTTCACTCTCTCTCCCCCACTCTCTTCTTCTTTTTTTCTCCCTTATTTCTCTCCCTCTTCCCTTATTCTTTCTGACACCATAACGTTCTCTCTCTCTCTCTCTCCCAGTTCACCTTTGACTAACTCTTTTCTTTACAATCCACATCCAAAAGACATCCTACATTCAACCCTCCTCTCGAGTGTGTGTGTGGGCACGTAAAGGCAATAGAAAATTTATGGTCATGGCTAAATTGCAGTGCTTAAATGCACTACCCAACTACATTTTTTTTTTTTTGTACTATTAGTTAGTTATGTGTAAAATTATACACCTAATTATTAACTCTTAATATATTATTACTTATTGCTCTTAAAAAAAATTATTATTAATTTACTAATATATTTTGATTTTATTCTTATCAATTTATAGTCTTAATTTAAACAATTAATATCTGTATTTTAATTTTTTTATCTAATCTTTAAAACAGATATTGATACAAAAATATTGAGTAAGATCAATAAAATATTTATGTTTGATAGATGAATTAAGCTATTACTACATAAATTTTTTTGTTTTGAAAAAAGGGATGTTACATCCAACTAAGATTTTCTGTATATTTTTCCCCTCTTTTTGTATGTGATAATCAGACTAGTTTTGATTCATCATGTGCTGGAGCCATAACTGTCATTAGTCAGCACCTTCTCATGTTTCGTGCCTACATTTCCTACTTCTTAAATAGACGCATTTACCTCAGCCAAAAGTAAAATGAGTAGAAAGAAACAAAAATGGCTGCAATTATGAAATCCACTTTAAAGACATCATTTTAATTTTTCCTATCTGTTGGCATTGTTCATCAAGCAGACTGTTACAAACTGATTATTGTTTGTATCAACTATCAAAAAATGTGCAAAAGAATTATTAGAGACAATTTTTTTACTATAAATAAATTGATGATTAGCATTATGATGAATGAAAACTGAATTCCAAGTTCTTTCCAACCTACAACATTTTTGTTGTCAACATAACACATGATAGTGAGGAAAGATAGATTTCAAATGAAATTATTTACTGGGCATACTATGCCACATGTTTGACAGGAGGTTCATTTGAAGAAACTTGAATTATTCAAAATGTAGAAGCATGTGATGAAAGGTTGACCACCACCTCATATGGTCTTGAAATGTTATGCATACTCCTATACCTTGTTTATGCAAATGTGAGAGTTGTATGTTCTCTGTTTTACTTTTCTCACGAAAATTCATCTGGTAAAGAAAGTTGACGATGACTTGACCATGTAAGGGAGGGAAAAAAGAAAAACATATACATGGGGCAGTGGATGCTCCATTTTTATTTTTATTTTTTGGTAATGCATTGTCAGTAGATAAACATGTGAAACCAAAAAAAAAAAATAGTTAGACTGTGCAAAACGCAGCCCTATTGGAAGGTAGGTAGGTACTTGTTCTACGTCAATATATATTTTTTCGAAACATTCTATGTTCTATGTTTTATTATTTTTAAGAGAAAGCAACAATTTATTCTTAAGACTAATAGATTATATGCACTTTACCCTGTGAATTTTGAAAGCTTATAAATCAACGATTGAAAATTTCTAATTGTGTAAATTGACCCTTATACATTTGTTATTAGCACAAATAACACAAATCAAGAAAATTTAAGGTATGGTATCAAGTTGTACATTATTTTTCGGTTTAACTATCATGTTACGTATGATTTCCAATTCAAAGGAATATAATATATTTTTTTTTGTTAGGGTTTAGGGTTTAGGGTTTAGGGTTAATCAAAATAAAATAAAAAAAAATATTATATACAAAAGTGTCACATTTTGAACTTTATATACGTATGTAAATTCATTTTTTACATTAGGAAAATCGGTTAACTGTTAACTGATTTCACAAGCCCGAAGTACAAAGAAAGCAATCACTGATTAACCGATTTCTGTTGATCATCTTGATCATCTGACAAGTGTAAAAAATTGATCAATCAATTTATGACACTTGTCAAATGCAAGAAAATCACCCATTTATTCACCTATTTCTTTAGTAAATATGGTAGGTTTGCATTCAAAAGCTCTGTCCTACCTAAACGCTCGAAGACCAATATCGGATTTAAAGAGTTCGCTACTTTCTTGACCAGTAAAGTACTGTGACAGTGTGACTCTCACTGCTCAGTGTTAATAGATTGAGCATATATCTCAAACATGATGTAATCTACCAAACGTAGTTATTGTCTAGCAACTCATTGGTGACCCGCTACTAGTTCAGTACACCAGGAGCATTCAATTTTTCAACTGAAAACAGGTTACTAAGTGTAATTATTAGTGCCTTGCTCCAAACAGATAGCAATCTTGCATAGCATAAAGTCAAATTCAAACCTAACCAATTAAGAAGAGCGTTGAATATAGATGAAAGCAAGAGGATTAAAATAATCAATTGGAATGTTCTAACTATTTCGATGTTCACGCCATGTTTAACTAGGAATTCAAAATTCTAACTAAAATGAATTTAATTTTAATACTTTTTAAAATAAATTTTTTGGTTCTAATATACTACAGATTACAAGGTTATTTAACTGTAATTTACAAAATTATTTAATTTATATATAATTAGTAATAAATAATTGTATAAGAATTGATTAGAACATATAGCTTTACACGTATCCAAATTAATTTGAAATGAATAGAGATTTCAAGTAAAATTTACATGCAATATCAAGTATTTGAATTCTAAATCTGCATTTTGGAAGCAGTTTTATTACCACCCAGTCTGAAATTGGGAGAGCAAGTGATTATAGAGGTGTGTTTGATTAGAAGATAAAAATGTGATAAGTATTCATATAGAACTCATCCACAAATTTATTCTCCATTTTTTATCCCAACTAAAAACACCATTAAAAAAAAAAAAGATAGCTTCCAAATATTTGAAGCAAAATTGAAATCATATAGGAATTGCTCAATTTTGGAATTTTCCACTACTATTTCCATGTTAATTAACTATGATCTGTATTTGATGGTACTTGTATAATTGTATAAATAAAAAAGAACATGCCACGTTAAAAAAAGCATGTGAGGGAGAGTGGGGGCTTTAATGGGCCATAGTGTCTTCAATTAGTGTGATGCAAAACTATTTGCTAGACAATAACTATGTTTGGTAGATTACAGCGTGTTTGAGATGTATGCTCAGTATATTAACACCGAGCAGTGAGAGTCACACTGTTACCGTACTTTACTGGTCAAGAAAGAAGCGATCTCTTTAAATCCAATATTGATCTTCGAGCGTTTAGGTAGGACAGAGCTTTTGAATGCAAACCTACCATATGTACTGAAGAAATCGATAAATATATGGGTGATTTCCTTGCATCTCACAAGTGTCAAAAATTGATAAATAATTAATCGATTTCTAACACTTGTCAAATATAAAAAAATCATCAAAGTATTAATCAATTTCTATGAGAAAAATAATCAATAGAAATCAGTTAATCAGTAACCATTTTCTTTATATTTCGGGTCTGTGAAATCCCTTGTCAATTAATTTATTTTCCTAATATAAAAAAAGAATATACATGCGTACATAAAATTTAAAATGTGACACTTTTGTATATAATTTTTTTTCATTTTATTTTGGTAAAAGAATCTTTTTGTTAGCAATAGACAAATTTTTTAAAAGGACTAAGATAAGCATTTACAAAAATTTAGTGATCAATTTGCACAATTTTAAAATTTTGAGAATAAAATGCACATACCCATAATTTAAGAGATATATTTCCTTTTTTGCCCATTGTCACAACGTACCCGGAGGGCGCCGTAACACAAATGACAATAAGTTTTGAAATGAATTGGGAGTCGTCACCAATTTTAATTCTGGTTAAAATTGGAAAACCTTTTAGTTTACAAACTGGTCTTTTAAGAGTTTTGAGGTTCGGGAGTCTAATTATGATTAGAGAAGGATGGAAACTTAATCCCACTGCACCTCTAATACATCTGTATAAATACGGTTACCCTAGAGTTTATTATGCAAATTAATTATAACTTTAAAATATTTATTTTTCCCCAAAATGTAATTATATATTTGTAAAAATAAAGCTGAAATTAGTAATTATATCTACAAAAATAAAGATAAAATCAATAATTAAATATTTACAAAAAATCAAGATAAAATTAAAATTAGTAATTATATTTAAAAGTGATAATTATATATTTATAAAAATAAAGTTAAGACATAATTATGTGAAGAAAATGAAATGAAACAAAATAAACTGAATAAAATAAAATAAGTAAGTCAAAGGGAAATTTAATAAAAAACATAATTCAATAAAAATTAATTTTGATTTGATAGTTGTAAGCTATGCCGACGTATCCTCTAGTGCAATGAGGAACTTAAAACCACATCGTTTTGTAGAAAAAACTTGTGTGTTTGATAGATTTTAATTAAAGAAAAGAAATAAAAAAAACAGAATGAAAGATGTGTTGATTGATTTTGATTTTTGAAATGATGTTTTACAAAAGAAATTAAAATCCACTCTTGCACGGGGTTTAGGATAGTGTAAACCATACAATAAACCCTTACATTCTTGTGAAACTTGAGGATGATAATTCATACATCAACATCACAAGCTGTTGCATGGATAAAAAAAAAATTTAAAAGATTTTTGTTATTTTTATTTATTTATATATTTTTAGGCATTTAAAAATTTATCAAAATCCTGAATGAACACGATGACACAAAAAAGAGGAGAAAAAGAAAAAAATCAAACTAACTACAATGACCCCAAGTAGAAATTAAACCCAAAACAAGATTATGACAAAAAAAAATTAACATGAAGATCCAACCCCCCAAAAAAAACTGGACTCTACGACCCAAAAAATCAAACAACAACCCATACCCTTATCGGTGATTTTTAATTTGAAGCTGTTCAAACAAATAAAAATACACAACCCCGGTAACTGGTCTAGCCCGAACGAAATTAAAAATAACAAGAAAGGAAGAGATCTAACCCCAAGAGTTAACAAACACAGTTCAAAATTAAGAAAAAAAATTGAAAGGGACCCAGTAGCAATGCTCGAAAAAAGGAATAGACCGACTTATTAAAAAAAAAACAAAAACAAAAACAAAAACCCAAAGCTCAAGCCTACCTAAATGAATCTGTCCAAAAACACAACAACCCCGCCTGAAATACTTCAAACAGAGTTAACACAAACCAAAAATAACAGAGTAAGCCCAAAGTGTGGGCTGACCAGAAAAAAAAAAAAAAAAACTTGACCGCATAATAGAAAAGCTAAGACCATATCAACCTAAACACAAGACTTTGGCTCAACAATCTTACCCAAAACATAAAGTCCAAACCCATGACAAAAAAAATAGAATTCTATTCCTCAAATTAACTAAATCCCTAATCCCTTATCCCTTATCCCTTATCCCCTCATGATCCTATTACCTACAGAGACAAAGAAATACAAGATGCAGAGACACATGGGGGCGGCGACCATGGCTGCAACAGGGAGGTCTCGAGCTTAACAGCAAGACCAGCTAAGAGGGCCAAGGTGGCGCGATGAGTTCACGGAGCTCGCAAGGAGGAGGTGCGGTTTTCGCGCCTAGGCTGATCTGCGCCGGTGTAAGCAAGGGAAAGAGGGGGCTGTCGCGGCCGAGATCTCCACGGAAGAAGAGACCTGGGCAGCGGTGCGATCTGTGATTGCCGCTACGCGTGGGGACCGGAATCCGCGGCTCCATGGAGGAGGCGTGGGAGGGCCATTGGATGCGCGACGGGGGCGCAGTTCGCGGCGCTGTTCGTGGCCGAGAGAGAGGAAAGGAGCACCGCATGACATGGAGGGTGAGCTTGCGCCAAGGAGGCGCAGTGCGGAGGAGCCCATAGTGCGATTCGCCTGAAAGGGGAGATGTTCGCGACCTCGGGGGGCGGCGTTCGTGGCTGCGAGGGGAGGGAGCCACGGCAACGATCGCGCGCGGCCTTGGGGTGTTGGGCCGTGAGCTCACAGCAGTGACCACGGAAGAGGGACTGCATGACAGTGGCTCTGTCGCCGGCGAGGTAAGGTCGCGACCTTCCTCTTCACTACCTCCTTATTGATTTTGTTACCATTGTTTTTCTTGGTTGGTGCTGGAATTTTGTGTTTACTGATTTGAACTGAAATGGAAATTTTTTTTGTGTATATTGTGACTATGGCTTGGATTATTGTAAGAAATTAGTGTTGGACCTTTGGTTACATTGGTATAGAGGAATTGAGATTATGCTCGTTGTGGGGAATCCAAGTTCAAGGAAGAGTTCGGGATCTTTGAATGAGTAGTTATGATGATGCTATTAGTGAAGGGAAGAGGGAGATGTATGCAGAGATTATGATATGCACATGTTTTGGAATTTACTCTACCTAGTTACTCCTCTGATATGAAATAAAACTCACTTCTTTGTCACTTTTTCTGCTGTTACTCTTGCTATTTCAAGTACTACTCTGTGTGTTAGATAATGAATACCGTTCCCCCCCCCTTTTTCGCGCTTGCTATTGATCAATCTATATAGAAACTCAATTGTTGACCAAATCATTTCTCTTTTCACCTTTACAGGTTGTCACACCGGAAGAGAATTCCTTTTGCAAGGATTGAGGAAGAACACAATCATGGGGTTAGCACTTATTATTATTTGACTTCCATTTCCTTTTTAGCTGAGTGTCACGGGGATTTAGATTGAAAAGAAAATTTTATTTTTTATTATGTATTTTGTTATTTTTGGCAATGGGCTGAAAGATGGGTTGGACTATCAAACAAAACAAAATAAAATGGATCAAATACTGAAACAAAATTAGCCTGAATACACACTCAAAATAAGGTTTATGATTGCACAACAACACTCAAATACACAAGAAGTGGGCTTATGGACCATTATTATTATTTTTGTTATTTTTTATTATTTTTAATTAAATTTGAAAACAGCAAAGCAATTTTTTAAATTTTGATGCATATATGCATATTTTGAGTTTTTTTATATTTAAAACATAATAATAACAAAAGGAGACATTTTTCATTTTTAATTTTCCTCAAAAGAAATGGACCAAGAGATTACAACACAACTTTTTTTTTATTTTATTTTATTTTATTTTTTTTTGAGTTTTTGAAAATACTCTAAAAAAAATTGTAAAATATGCAAAATTTAAAATTTCTGTTTAAATGGCCAGACAAAATCAGGTGTTCACACCCATATTTTTACCATTATTATATTCAATGTTGTTAGGAAAGTAAATAGAAATGGAATCTCATGACTCGAACCATCATCTTCTTTGTCAAATGATTGAGAAAGGTATCACTTTAATTTTAAATTTTTTTTGACAAATATTTGTTGTATATTATGTTCAAATACACAAATTAAAATTGAAATAAACATAAATTTTTATATAAAAACATCAAATGTAAAAATATTTCTGAATTTGAAGACAAATATCTTTTTAAATCTGATTCCACAATATCCAATATATTTATTATTAGATTTCAAATTATATTATCCAATAATATAAAATTGAATCATGAATTTAATATACAAATAATACATCACACACACACACACAGATATATATATATATATATATATATATATATATATATCCATATTTTTAAAATTCGAATTCCTAAACAACCCCAATCTGATCTATTCGCTACATTCTTAGTGTATGGCCCAATATGTTTACATTACATTGGCAGTTGGTCCAATACCATTATCATCCCTACAAGTCATAAGTGGTCTCTAGCAAGACATTGTGACTGAGACAAGTAATAATAAATTAAAAGTTCATATTAACTTAACCAATAGGGTATGTCATAATCCTTTTGTCACATGATATTTATTTTGAACATAAGGCATGGACAATGTCATTCTTATGTTGTTCAAATATAATTTCTCAATCTCCAAGTAGACTGATAACTCAAATGATATTGATGATTCCTTCAGTTCATTTGAGCACGGATGTGTATTTCTCAGTCTCACTTATCAAAAGGTCTAGTAGATACCTCTCTAAAAAAAAGGGAAAATCTCATCTTCTTTAGCCACCATCCTCTCCATAAATTGCATTATATTCAACCACAATCTTTATAATTATCCGATTATAGATAACATTTGATTATGTCAAAAATAATATTCTTTATGTAGGAAATTGTGTAAACTCAATTATGAGGATTTATTGACATGACTATTATAAAAATCACTTATGATATTAATCCATGTAGTGTTGTCACAATAGTTTATCTAGTATTTTGTTCTCTAACAAATACACATAAGCTTAATTTCGTACCATACATATAATTATCAATTAAGCTTATACTAGTCTCATATCATGATATTAATAATATAGTAGAGATATATTTATTATTATATGTAACATGCAAATATAATAAAAAAAGAAAATGAATAAAACATCATTTCATCTATGAAAATATAACTAACAATAAAGTCCAACAAATAGCCTAGTGCACAATCACTAACATCATGGCTATGGAATTATTCATGAAACCTTATCCATAGGCACACCGCATCAAAATTGCAGAATGGAGCATAAGCATCGACATATTCTCAATGTGGTTCACCCCCTACACTTCCAAGCAAGTTTTTCAATTGAGTTTTGGAGAGAATGTGTTGGCTGCATGTCATTTGATAAATCAAACTAATACCACACTATTGCATGGCAAAACTCTTTATGAGATTCTATATGCTCAACTTGCCACTCAAGCACACTTGCGAGCTGTTGAGTGCTTGTGCTACATTCACAATCAAGGTCACAAGGGAAGCAAGTTTGCAGCTTGCAATATGAAATGCGTCTTTGTGGGATATCCTTATGGAAAGAAAGGATGGAAAATCTATGATTTGGTGTTTGGAGTTTTCTTTGGGTCAAGAGATGTTTTTTTTTAGGATTAATTTCCATTTGCAACAGACAATGCGCCTAGCCCAACTGAGAGCGCATGACTTGTCGAGCCCTTGTGATGATGATGATGACCGCACCAATACTTGAATGAGTTGTTCAACGAAAGCCAAAATGGCTTGCCTCCTCATCCCCTCAAGATATGGTTCATGTGCCTGATTTCGCTTTAGGCACACACTCGTTATTGACCATGAAGAAAGGAGTACAGAGCATAGGGCTGACAAATAAAACTTGATACAACTGAGGCAATGGTACGTGGGCACTGTGTTAAGCAGCCATTTGTTAGATTGACAGACTTTCTTACCAACACAGTTTTGCAAATAAGCTACTCCAAGTGTTATGCCACTCTATCATCCTCTTCGGGTACATCATATTCTTTGACACACTATGTGAAAGATCCTCTTTGCCTCATAGACATTTTTAGCAGCTACAATTACAGCTATAGAACCCCAAACATTTGTAGATACCGTTAAAGATCCAAACTGGCATAATTCCATGCAATAAGAAATTTGGCACTTGAGAACAATGGGACTTGGATTGTTCAATCTCTTTCATCGAGAAAAAAAAGCCATTGGATGCAAATGGGTATGCCGAATAAAATATCATTCAGATGGGTTTATCAAGCAATACAAGGCAAGACTCATAATTTTGGGAAGTAGTCAAGTTGAAGGCTTGGATTATCAAGAGTTCTTTGTGCCAGTAGCAAAGATGGTCATAGTCAGAACTTTCCTTGCTGTTGTAACTACCAAGCAGTGAGAACTCCATCAAATGGATGTGCACAATGCCTTCTTGCATAGTGAGCTCACAAAGGAGGTGTACATAAAGATGCCCCCAGGGTTTCAGTCATCTCAACCCAATCAAGTATTGGGTTGCAAAAATTCTTGTATGGCCTGAAGTAAGACCCTCATTGCTAGTTTGCTAAGTTATCAAGAGCACTTAAAAAGTATGGTTTCACTCAATCTTACTTTGATTATTCTCTTGTCACACTATGTAAAGACAACATTCAGCTTAATGCTTTGGTTTCTGTTGACAATCTCATCATTTCTAGGACTGGGAATGTAGTCGTTCAGTCCTTTAAAAGATCCTTATGATTGTTTTCACGTGAAAGATCGTATGGTGTTGAAATATTTCTTAGGCATTGAAGTGGCTTGCATTCCCATAAGCATCTTTCTATGTCAACACAAATATAAGCTTGATGTTGTCACTAAAACTAGTTTATTGGGAGCTAACCCCTCAAGTTCTCCTCTTGATCTAAACCAAAAACTTTGCTTGGCCATAGGCACCGCATTAGTAAATCCACAATAATATAGAAAATTGGTGGGGCATTTGATTTTCTCACTTTTACTAAGCTAAGCTCTTTACTATGTTCATACTTTTGCATAGTTTATACAAACACCCTTGTAGGCTCATTAGGATGCTGCTCTTCGAGTCGTAAAGTACCCTAAAGGTTTTTCTATGTGTTCATTTTTTTGTTGGACTTTATCTTATGCTTGTTATTCGTGTAATTCCTGATTTTTTTTTCTTTGATCTGCTCTGTAGAAAGCACTGTTGATAGCAACATGGTGTCGAATAGGAAACTCACCAAGTTTTAGAGGTTTTTAACCTCTGATGCCACTTCTACCATGGTAGGGCCGGCTCGGGCATCATCCTGTGAACCCCTTTTGCCCTCTTTGCAATTTCAACCAATGGAGCCAGAAGACATCCTTCCCGAAGTTGGACTAAAATGACGCTGACTGAGAAAGCAATCAGACGTTGAGCAGGCTCCAAGGCTAGGGAAAAAGCCTTCTTCTGAGGCCATCACCTCTCTTCATGAAACTTCTTTCCACCTTATTTGGTCTAAGGAGTTCAACTTCCGGGGTCTTGTGGATGCCTACATGCTCACCCCCAAGGCTGAATTAGAGCTCTCCGAGTCCAACTTTTCCCTCAGCTACAATAGTGTATGAAGTGGTTTGTTCGAGGGCCTAACTTTCTACGCCACGTCGAAAAGAATCACGGGGGCATTGAGAAGGTGCTCTCCAAAAAGCAAATGGCTAAGGAAGCTCAGAGTCAAGTTGAGGAAGAGGCGAGGTCCTAGAAAGATAAGGCAGTTGCTTCCGGCGTCCGAATCGCCGAGCTCGAGGATGAGCTGAAGAAGAACAAGGAGGCTTCAGAAGCTTGAGAGACCAAGCTGAAAGAGGACCTTCAAGCTTCAGTTGAGAGGCTTGAATATGTAGAAGCAACCATTTTCACCGCCGAGGACAAACATGCTGAGACTATTTCTGACTTCCAAGATGCATTGCAAAAGATGTTTGGCAACGTTATGGGTCAAGTTACCTACCTTGCTCCTAGGATAGACTTCGGAGAAGTAGGGTTATGGAAAAAAAAAAAACAACTTTAAGTCTAGATCCATCCACCTAGTTTTGGAGATGGCGGCGGTAAAAGGTGACTCAGGAGGTCGTGAGGATGCAACTTTGGTGTCAGGACCTCAAGGGCCAAGGAAGCGGTGGATGTTGTAGCTATTGGTGAATAGGCTAGGGCCCCTTAGATTTTTTTTTCTTTTTATGTGCTCAAGTGTACATGTGCCCTTTGCGTGCTTTTGAATTTTTTGCCTTTATTTTGACTACGTAATTTTACTCGATAAGGGTTTTATTGAACAATGATAATATTAAGTGTTCTACTTCTAACCTTTTAATGCTTTGTGCAAGGAGGTAAAATTTTCCATACTCAACATTATTCGACCTCGTATAAAACATCTTTAGGAATTTCGAGAATTTGCAACTTTTGAGAATTATGTTTAGGAAAGGCAATTTATATCCGTCTCTTATGGAGAAGAGCGTCGTACTTCTATCCTTTCGGGCCCAAGAGAGAATTTGTTGTGCATAGCGTAGCCTTGTAAGGTTAGGCCTTAGAGGAATTACCGGTTTAGTTACGGGTTTTGAACCCCATTATTTCTCATGATTTGGAAGTCGGGGCCTTCCCAAGTTGCTGCGAGCTTCTCGTGGCTACGGGCTTTGACTCTGATATCGGATCGTTGGAGAATGAGGTCACCGACCGAGAACTGTCTTGGCAGGACCTCAAAATTGTATCTTGCAGCAACTCTTTGTTTGAGGGCAAGTTCCTTTAGGTGTTCCTATTCTCGAAGCTCTGTTAGATTGCCAGTTTCTTTAGCTAGCCTTTATCGATTGCCATTGTCCGAATAGAACATGCAACAGGGACTTAGCTTTTCCACTTCTATAGGAATCATTGCTTCAACTCCATAGCACATTCTGAAAGGGGATTCCAAGGTTACGGACTGAGGGTTTGTTTGATATGATTAAAGAACGCTTCCTAACTCTTTTGCCCAAGCACCTTTTGCCTCATCCAGACTTTTCTTCAACCTGTTTAGGATTACCTTATTGGCAGTTTCTACTTGGCCATTGGCCTGAGGGTGCTCAACTGAGGTGAAGTGATACCTAACTTTGTAGTTGGTGAGAAAGCCACGAAATTTCCCATTCATGAATTGAGTGCTGTTATCTAATAAGATGGACTCCAGAATACCGAACCTAAAAATGTTGTTTCCAAACAAACTTTCTACATTGGACTGTGGTAATTGTGGCCAGTGGCTCCACCTCTACCCATTTTACGAAATAGTTGATAGCTACGATGAGGAACTTGACTTCTCCCAAGGTTGATGGTGGAATAGCCTAGACACCCGGCAATGCAGATATTGTCTGCTTCGGGGCCTGGTGCCCCTCACGGGTTTGCTTTTCCCCCTTCATGAGGGAAAACACGTCTACATGGGAGGTATCCACACCTTTATAAGGCATGCTTTGTTCCCCTCCCCAACCGATGTGGGACTACTCCATACCCCTCATGGGAATCCACCCCCCTGGGGCCCAGCGTCCTCATTAGTACACAGATCCCGGGATCAGCTCTGATACCATCTCTAACAGCCTAGACACCTGTGATGCAGATATTTTCCACTTTGGGACCTGGCACCCCTCACGGGTTTGCTCTTCCCCCCTCATGGGGGAAAATGGGTCTGCATGGTAGAGGTATCCACACCCTTATAAAGCATGCTTTGTTCCCCTCCCCAGCCAATGTAAGACTACTCCATACCCTAGCCTCAATTCATCATCCGTCCAATAAGGTCTGGCTTATGAAGTACTGCCTGTATTGGTTGATTAGTTCGTATCACAACAGTATGTGCTTGGAAATACTGCCTCAATCTTCACGCTGACGTCACTACTGCAAAAGCCACTTTCTCTAACTTTGAGTAGCGGAGCTCCGCTCTAGAGAGTGATTTGTTGACAAAATAGATCGGGGTTTGGGACCTTCTAGATTCCATCATGAGAGCGCTAGCAACTGTATTTTTTGATACAACTAAATATAATATCAGATGGCTTCTAAAGTCCGCCCTTGTCAGGATAGGTAAGGACCCGAGTACTTGCTTGAAATGTAAGAACATCTCCTTGCATTCCTGAGTTCATTCGAAATCCTTTTTTTTTTTTCAACAGCTCGAACAACGGGCTGGCTTTTAATGCTGATGCTACTAAGAATCTTAATAGAAAGGCTAACCGGCCTGTTAAACACTGAACTTCCTTAACAGAGTTCGGACTTCGCATTTTGCACTTGTCTGGGTTAGCTTCAATTCCCCTACCTGTGATCATAAACCCTATGAATTTCCCTGCCTTGGCTGTGAAAGCACATTTAAGGGGGTTTAGTCTTATGCTATACTGTTCCAAGGTACAAAAGACTTTTGTCAAATCTTTGATGAGTGTTGCACAGTCTTCCATTTTCACAAGCATATCATTGATATATACTTCCATCAAACCTCCAATGTGTTCGCGGAAGACCTTATTCATGAGCCTTTGGTAAGTGGCATCGGCATTCTTTAGTCCAAATGGTATAACTTGATAACAATAGTTTGCTATAGGAGTTATGAATGCTGTCTTTTTTTCATCTTCTAGATTCTGTGGTACTTAGTTGTATCCGGAATACGCATCCATGAAAGACAATAGTCAGTAGCCAGAAGCCGCGTCGACGAGCCTATCAATGCTCAGTAATGGATAAAGATCCTTAGGGCATGCCTTGTTTAGGTCTATGTAATCTATGCACATCCTTAGTTTCCTATTTACCTTGGAAACTATGAATACACTTGCCAACCACATGGGATAGGTAATTTCCCTGATGAATCCCGCCTTAAGCAAATTTGAAACTTGCTCTGCTACTGCATTTGCCTTTTCCGAGCTCATTCTCCTTCTTCATTAGGCTATGGGCATTACGCCAGGGTAAATGGTCAACTTGTGACACATGACGTTAGGGTTTATCCTTGGCATATCGAATGCTATCCATGCAAACAAATGGGAGTTCTTACACAGCAGTGAAATCAATTCTTGCTTCAAGCTTCCTTCTAAGCCCTTGTTTATTCTTGTTACTTTTTCTGGGGCATTCTCGATCTAAACCTCCTCCAATTCTCTTTCTGGCTCCAAGATGTGCCTCGTTGTCTCAGTCCTTACATCTAATTCCACTATGTGAACTTGTGAAGGGTCTGGAGATTAGGTCTTTTTCCCTAAGGAGGTTTCTTTAGTATCTTCCAAACTGGCAAAATAGCATCTTCGAGCCACTAATTGATCAGCTTTTACTATAGCTACTTTTCCATAGTCTGAAATGAACTTCATGGTTATGTATGCTGTGGAGACAACAGACCCTATCCTGTTCAGGACTGACCTTCCGATGATGAAATTCTATAGTGAACTTTATCAACCACTAGAAAGTCTACCTTGACTGTTTTGATCAATGGTTTGGGCCCCATGGTTATATACAAAGATAGGTAACCCAGGGGACAGACTCTTTCTCCAGCGAGTCTGACCAACTCTTAGGGATATGATTTAAGCTTGGATCTCGAAATCCCGAGTTTATTGAAGGCGTCCTGGAAGAGTAAATTTGTTGCACTCCCTTAGTTTATTAAAACTCTTCACACTTTGACATTGAACATCCATATGGAGACCACCATTGGGTCATCATGATAGGGGGCAATGCCCTTCATATCTTCTCCGAAGAAAGTTATCATGGGGGTCTCCGTAGGTGGGCCTTCTAGTGCCACGCTCATTATTTCTCTTAAGTGCCTTTTTCTAGCAGATTTCATGGTACCTCCTCCTATGAATCCGCTAGCTATTACATTGATAATGTGCTAGGGCTCATTTTCTTCTTTTGGTTCATTTTCAGTCGGGGGATAGTGCTCCAATCTCTGACTTCGTCGATTTCTTTTTTTGTTTTCATCCCGGGTAGGTGTAGATCGGCCCTTTTTCACCTTTCCTTAGGCACATACTTTCCTAACTTCCTTTCTTGGATTAAGGTTTCCACTGCGTCTTTTAGGTCAAAGCACTCTGTTGTCCAATGTCCTGGGGCCTTATGATAGGCATAAAACTTGGATTTGTCTTAAAGATCTTGGGCTTAGGCAACATCTTCGTGTTGCAAATTTCGTTGTATATGTTGATGAGCGAGACGGTTGATAAAGTGTACTTAGTATATCTCAGACCTTGCCTTGATTTTCCTTTTATTTTACCTTTATCATCTATCTTCCTATTACCATTCTAGGTTTGTAGGCTTAATCGTTTCTATACATCTGACTAGAGCTGCATGGTTTTCTCTAGGTATATGTACTTTTCCGCCCAGGTTTGGATTTCGTCTAAGGTCTTAAGTGGTTTTTTCACCAAGGATTCCACGAATAGCCCATTTCGAAGCCCGTTGATAAGGGTGACCAAGGCATCTACATGTTGAGCTCTTTGCAGAGCAAGGTTTCTTTGTTGAAAAGCTCCAAATAATCACAGAGGGGGTCGTTTTGCAACTGGAAAAATCTGAGCAAGCTTGACGCCGACTTAGGCTTAAAATGTCTCGTCATGAAATGGGCCAAAAAACTTTGAAGCCAGCTCAAAAAATTTGTTAATTGACCTAGGAGTTAGGCTATTGAACCACTTAAGGGCTATCTTCCATAAGGTGATGGGAAAGGCCTAAAATTTTATGGTGTCCGAAGCGCTGACCAGGTACATTCTAGACCTAAACAAGTCTAGGTGCTCTTGGGGGTATATGGTACCATCGTATCCCTCGATCTCGATTGGGAGCTTGAAGTCCCATGGTAACTTCAAGCTCATAATGCAATCGGAGAATGGAAAATTGTTGTCTTCATCTTGCACTACAGCCTTTCCCTTTCTCCTTCTATAGTTACTTTTTGCTAGAATGGAATTAAATGATTTGGCTGTAGAAGTTTCTCCAGAATTCGGCTTGTGCTTCCATGTTCTACGAGAATTACGAGTTCTCCGATAATATTCTTCTGGGTCCAAAGGTTCATATCAAGGGTAGGAGCACGTAAGCCAGGGTCATTACCACGACCACCGGTTCTGCTTCTGCGTTGTTCAGAACTCCTGCATGTTAGACTCAAAGACTACCTCTGTGGAGCGTCCAACACATGTCCACGCTCTCCAGATAGACACCTCCTATGCGCATACTATCACCGCACTTCTTCTACTTCCTTTTAGAGGATTTCTTGCACCAATGCATCTTCTATTTCCTTTCTTTCTTCAACCTGACGCCCTTCCTCACGTCTTCGGTGATATCCTTCTATTACCTTCATAGCGCTAACATCCTATTGCAAATCTTGAATGGTCTAAGCTTGTTCTCTTATAACTTTCAACATCACAACCACCGTGGGAGAACCAACCCCTCCAGCACCAGCATTTTGAATCTTGCTAGGGTTGGCAAGGCTGTTTTCCCCCATCCAGGACATCATCTCTATGCTATCGTGTGTTCTCCTGCAAGGTGAACTCCAAGGTGGTGTGTACCACCATGTCGTGGAGGTTAATTTTAGGCATGTGATTTCCCTCCCAGTGTACCTCAAAGGGAATCCTCCTCGTGGTTAACATCGTTATTTTTGTCAAGAAATAAGGAAATAGGGTCAGAGAGTTCCCACAGACTATGCAAATGTAACAAGAAAGAATGTAGGGTAGATTACCTTGCAACTTAAGTACTTCAAAAGCCTCATGACTAGGTCTTTCCTGAGCGCCTTGTATGCAGTTGGCAATGGTGGGTGTACCTGCAAGGTCTCCACCTAGAGAATGAGTTTGTATTTTAGCATAGTGTAAGTATGATGATAAGAACGTGTCCATACATGGAATCGTGAAGGTTATTTATAGAAAGGACTCAGGGGACGGTTATCCATGACCGAGATACCTCCACGTTCTTGTTCCCACATTCACCGTGGGGGAGGAGGTGGGAAATTGTGAGGAATAGGCTTGGAAACCATTTCCACATGTCCTCGCAACGTGTATCCCGAGTGGCGAGCACTTTTGTGTTCAAACTTCACCATCTGGAGCTTCTTTGATATGGGCCAATATGGAATGGACCACATTGGCCCTTGCCGTAACAATTAGGTAAAATCGTCATGGCTTGGCACAATTTCAATTTGCAAAGAAATAATTACCGGCTACAATGATATCTTTGCGAATTGAAATCACATCTTCATATGATGATTTCTATGTAATGCCTCTTATAAAAACCCACAGCTCATAATACACTACATTTGAAACCTATGTTGAGCTGCATCTAAAATATGTGTTGAGTGTCCAAAAATAGTAAGCTCCCACAATTGTTGAGTGGAAAAAAAAATGGCAGAGAGATGTTACATCCGTGTTCACCATGGTGGACAAATTACAAATACAATTCAAGGAGAAACATTTGTTGGTGAGAATCCCATTTATATTGTTGTCCATTGATCAATTAGTTTTTTCCCTTTTCTTTTGTCTCCTCAATATTCCTCCTTATTACACGATGGCCCAGATGCAATGTTGAGGCCAACTGTCCAAATATCTAAAATTAATAATTAATAGTAACAAATAATTGTAACTTTACTCATGATGGCAGTAATAATACACACGGATAATAACTATCATGATTTGAGCAACAACCACATGTTCTATTAGCAACATTTAGTATCATATAATTGAATAACAAAGTACATAATGAACAAAAAGCATGATTTGAGTTATCAACATTTAACATTTTATATTAGCTTATTAGTGACAATCTTCAAGAACATGAATTGAAAAGTTCTACTAATAACAAGAAGACATATTTTTGCAGTGGAACAGTTCATCTCACTGCTCCTCTATGATCTTAGGCCAGAGGATGATCCTATAGCTAGTTATTGCTTTTAATGCCTCATTGATGGAGAGAAGTCTAACCAACTTTTCTTCAAACATCCAAGGGATACTTCACACAAAAACAAAAAAAGAAAGTGAATCAACCTTAAGTTTTGTAAGACTTAGTTACAGGTGATAAATTCCTAACTTATGTTTGAGGATGCATGATTTTTTATTAGCACTTGAAAGGATAGTTCCCATTCTAGATAATATAAACTGTCACACCTCGCCGTCATCCGCTCAATATTGCGAGCTACTGCTGTCTCACCCACTTGTAGGATGCAATCACCAACACTCCATGTGGAACTGTGAACCACACCCACAGCCTCAAACCTAACCACTTGCCAGCCATCCTTCAGCTACAAGTAACCAACCAAGCCAAGACCACACACGGACAGAGGCTGATTCAAGTGTGGGGTGGGCTTTGTGACTATAGCAACCATAAGAGTGATGCCATTGTGGGCAACTCAGTTGTAGGGGTGGCTGGGTTGCGAGGAGAGCAGTTAGAAGGGAAGAGGAAGTAATGCTCATAGGGAAAGTAGGGAAAGGGTTGTTCAGGAATAAGGGTAATTTAGGATTTTTCTAAATAATATTTACAAAAATAAATATAATTTATTTTAAGGGAGGTATATGTAATTTTAAGAAGGCATGGGCAAGTGTAATACCAGTTGTATTTCGCTAAATTTTATGTATTTATGAATGGGGGACTAACATAATCATAGGTATAGCTTTTGGAGGGCCAAAATTAACATTTATTCAATAATATTCTTCATCAAAGAATGCAACTTAGTTTTTTTTTTTTTTTTCAATGAAAATATTAGAGGATAGGAGATGGGATGTCAGTCGAACTTGTTAACTCCCATAACTTTTAAGACATGCAAGAGTCTTTCATTAACATGTGAGCTCACTTGCAAAGAATGTCACTTACTATTATTGTAGCTTATCAGTTAACAAAAAAAAAAAATTAGTTTGGGTGGTAAATAATACTCTACAAAACGAATGCAAGACCAAGTGTTAAGAAGATAATTCTTGTGAGGACATTGCACAACCTCACACGTGAAAAATAAAATGTAGCCTTTTTTTTTTCAAGTAACTGAACCAGATAGAGTAAAACATTGTCAAGCAATGATTATATGTATTGAATGGCCTAATCAAATTTATAGCATTCAAACTAACAAGATAAAATACAGCTTATCACTAATTGTGAATTTATAAACCGTAATGGTAGAAGACAGTCACAGATTGAAAGAATATTAGTTTATCCACTAAATTTACATGGGGGAAAAAGAAGGTGCAGAACAGAGAGTGCTAAAATATTGTCAAAAGAAAGTTTAGCCATTAATGGTAGCACCTATGTTGAATTGACCGTCACTTAAATATATTTAGGTGCATATACCAAGTTTGGCCGTGGGCTAAAGTCACTAGCAATCCCAGCGCATCAAATACTACTTAAGTTGATTTTTATCTTAAAAATTGAGAGACTTCTGGATTCCTTTCAATCGAATTTGTATACAAATTCAATACTTAGCACAAGAGTTATGCCACACACATGAAGATCGCTTGAGCCTTATGAGGCCAATCAAAAGAGGAAGCCAAATAGCGATTAAGATCCTCATTTTATGAATAGCATATTTGATTTCTGTTTGGAAAGATTTAAACAATGCCTTGAACACAACTTCCCTTTTTAAAGTTTTGACCGCACGATAACTTTGAATTTCATAACCGAAATCCAAACATGCGACCAATAGTGTCTAAACATATTTCCATGACTTCTTGAACCAAACCATTAACAAGATGAGAACAAGAGAAAAGTAAAGTACCTAATTCAAACCCTAATATTGAAAAGAATAAGAAAGACAGATAACAAGAATAGCTCTGAAGGAATCTAAAAATAAACATTTTTTTGTACAAGCTCATAAACATTTGACTGAGCATGCTACTGAGTGATCACAATTCACAAAACCATTGAAAAAAAAATTTCTGGGGGGAAAAAAACAAAACCTTGAAAGACCTACAGATATTTTACTTATCTGATAAAGAGCAGAATGATGGAAGACACGAAGCAAGTTTTTTGCATTGAGCTTCATTACGAGTTCAAAAGAAATTATAATGAGGATATGAACTCTCTCCACACGGTAAACACATTCCCATTCCGCAATTCACTGGCAAGAGATGAAAAGTAGAGAACATAAAATAACAGAGGCAGTTGCAATCAATCCTAGGGCCAGATTTTATTATCTATAAAGTCAGAAAATGTTTGGAAATCTCAAAACCCTCTCCGAAGCCAAAGTAGTCTCAGTGTTCATCTTCAGTACGACCCATTACAAACGGAGTTCTCATCTGTACCGTCTAGTATATCTGAAATGAACTTAATCAAAGAACAAAGCCCGCCCAAGAAGTTATGATCAATGGCACCTTTAGCTTCCACCACATGTGCAAAGTCAACAAGCTTAACAACAGCACCTGAACTCTTTCCTTTCAGCACAGATTCCCTTTCATACACCATGAGAACAGAACAAGAATAAAAATGGAAAATAGTTTGGACCTCAAACCATGCCTTAAGCTTCAATAGCTGTTCCAAAATTCCAGAAGGTCCACCAAAAACCTTAGACGCAAAAGAACAATCAGGGTGTGAGTTATCATTTGAAGGCACATTAGAAGAAACATACTTGCCCAAAACCAATTTGAAATCCTCAGCATCTAGTTTTTGAAGAAACTTCCTGTCAGGTTCCCAGACCAAAGTGTCATTGGAGGAGCTTGCTAACTTCAATCCTGATATTCTTAAACCCAATGGGAGGCTAGAGGATTCTCTATCCTTTTTGAGGCACTTCTGGATGTAGTCCTCAGGAGCTTGGGGATGCCAAGTTCTGGAACCAATCTTAATATCTATGATGGATGGGTTCTCGTAACAGGAGACAACATCTTGCAAGACAAGGTGGGGGTGTAAGCCAGAGCCATTTGATGCATTGACAAGCTTAGTACCATGAAAAATGGGGAAGTAATTGCGAATGCTCTGAGGAATCCTGGGATCAGAAGAAAGAGAGGTATAAAACGCAACCTCATTTGAACCGCGTTCATCATTTTGAAGAGGCTTGTAGAAGTTTCCAGAATCATCTATCAGAGGGCCAAGGACACCATCTTTCGCTTTATGGCCAGCAACTTGGTGCTCTGGGATCTTCAGCATTTTGCTGTTGATAATGGAAAAGAACATCAGATAAAACTACACAACACCGACGTGCAAATTTCTACACACAGAATTCTCATTTCTTAATATGTGCCAGCCCATCCTACTCTGATGTGGGTCAGGGCCAGCCCACTAAAAAATCTAGATTTAACCTAACTATTAAATGGGATGGCATTCCATCAATGCCCAACATACTATATTTACAGTAACACAGCAAGTCTTTCCCAATCAGGTGGGATAATTATCCTTCCACAGGTTTAGGAAAGTATAGCAAGTTTTGAAAAAACCACTAAAACAAAAAACTCACTAAATTTTAAATAAATTTAACAACCTATTAAATGGGCTCGCCCTTTTCCAGTCCACCTCATCAGCCAGCCTACCCCAAGCATGTTAATGCAATTTTATCGATCAAAATGACAAAGAACAGAAGAATAAAAATAATGCTCATTGATGCTTTTTCTTTGGATGAAAAAAGATATTTGATGAAAACAAGGTCAATTTTGGCAGGGAGCAGGAACATCGGGTGCAATGAAATGCAGGCAAGCAAATACAATTTGGAGGAACATAGATTTCTGGGACATGGTTAGGTGCTTAATGGGAATGCTTATCCTCGGATTGATAAGAATGTTAGACCCTCAAAGTCAGCTCTATCATTTCCATTTCTTTCTCTGTTCTAGTTTCTCTAGAGACTGAGAAAGAGAATCACTTGATACATAACTTCTCCTCAAACTGATTCAGTATCAGTATAGAATAGAATTTTAACTTCCAATAACATACTGTCTGCATTTTGTAATTATTATGATGAAACATGTGAAAACCACTACTTTCAGAAAACAGTCTTTGCTGCTTTTAGGAAAGGAGCTTTAAAAGAGGAGCTAGTTTTGACAGGGCATTTTGAAGCATGAAAGCATGCCATTTGGTAATTAACATGGACTGAAAAACACAATGACCTTTTATTTTTTGAGAACCATAAAAGAATCACAATAAGATTAGAAAAGAATAACTGCAAATAGGAAGGTTTTGACACACAAAGTAAAAACAAATAATATATAATAATGCAAAGGTGAAAATTTCCATAAATACACAGAGAAGAGAATATAAGGAGGAGCTTAAGTATGGTATAAACCATGTTAACAAGAATACTTCCAATCAGGTTATACAGACTTTGACTATTAGCCATGCTTTACCTTTCTAAAAGATTTTGGCCGTAAAACTAAGGCAAAGTGCTTGATCTTGACTATATCTCAAGTCTTTCTCAAAACGAAAAAGATTCTATTGCGGGAAGAAATGCCTGAGATAAGTGGGAACCAAAGTCAGTAAACAAGTTCCTGATACACAATGAAACTAAAGCTTGCACTCAAAATATCTCCATAACCAAAGAAGTTTAAAAGAAACAACGCATTTGAAACAGTTGCAGTCAAAATTTAGGTGTGGCCACCAATCTCAACAATATAAGCCAATATGTATTGGTGTTTGAATCTGATGCAAATGTCAAGAGAATAACATTACCATCAAAGCATACATCAGTGAAATAGTAGAATTATCATTCTTTCAAGCCACAACTCTAAAGTTCCAGCCCATTCAGGAAGCAAACATCAAAATAAACCCAAACATTCAGGCAGCTTGAGTCGTACCTCCAAGGGTAATATGAGGGGAAAAAAGGATATTGCATAGATCCTTCAAAATGAATAAAAACAATGAATTTCTAAATAAAGACTTGCATCAAACAGTGAGTTAAATTTTTCTTATATCTCAATTCTCAAACTATGAGTTAAATTTTTCTAATATCTCAAACTAAGTTTTTCTGTATTTTTTCCCCCTCTTTTTGTGTGTGATAATCAGACCCGTTTTGATTCATCATATACTTGAGCCATAATTGTCATAAGTCAGCACCTTCCCATGTTTCGTGCCTACATTTCCTACTTCTTAAATAGACGCATGTACCTCAGCCTAAAGTAAAATGAGTAGAAAGAAACAAAAATGGCTGCAATTATGAAATCCACTTTAAAGACAACATTTTGCCCTATCTATTGGCATTATTCAAGCAGACTGTTACAAACTGATTATTGTTTGTATCAACTATCAAAAAATGTGCAAAAGAATTATTTGATACAATTTTTAAATAAATAGATGATTAGCATCATGATGAATAAAAACTGAATTCCACGTTCTTTCCAACCTAGCACATTGTTGTTGTCAACATAACGCATGATAGTGAGGAAAGAAAGATTTTAAATGAAATTATTTACTGGGCATACTATGCCACATGTTTGACAGGAGGTTCATTTGAAGAAACCTGAATTATTCAAAATGTAGAAGCATGTGAAAGGTCGACCACCGCCTCATATGATCTTGAAATGCTATGCATACTCCTAGACCCTGTTTATGCAAACGTGAGAGTTGTATGTTCTCTGCTTTACTTTTCTCATGAAAAATCATCTGGTAAATAAAGTTGACAATGATTTGGCCATGTAAGGTGGGGAACAAAGAAAAAATTATACATGGGGCAATGGATGCTCTCTTTTTTTTATTTTTTTTGGTTATTTCTACGTATTAACAGCAATTTTTTAAGGGTAACAGATATGATTTCTGTTCATTGGTTTCCACCATTCTAACATTTTGATTGGTTGGGGGAGAACCTATATGAGGGTTACCATGAATTTAAGATCACAAAGAAAATAGAGAGTAGGCTTTGATTGACAAGGTAAATATGTCTAAGACCTAGAAGATGTCTCTCTTGATGAGGGTTCCATAGCAAAATCTATGTTTGTCAGGTTTGCTTCTGACTTCTTCAGAAATTACTCTGCTAATTTGGGTGGACTTCATCATAAGTGAAGTCATAGGATGGAATTTCACATTGCTTTGTCAGCTTTATCCACACAAAAGGGCCAGTTGAAGAAGGGTACTAATCATGCTTTACAAGTACATGACATTACATATGCATCTCTCTTGGTAAACTTAAAAGGTTAAAATATGGATGACCTACACTTAGGGCTGATGAAAAAAAAAACAGGTTTACCAAACCAAACTGATCTGAACCATTAAAATCCGGTCTTTTTCAGATAAGTTTAAACCTGAAACTGTTATACTGGTTCAGGCCACCGACAACGATAACCGGTTAATATCTGCTCCGTTTGCTTTTACCCCTAGTCTTGTCTTCTACACACTTGAATAATCCATTTCTCTCTCACTCCTTGTCTTATATCCACTGGAAGAAAGCCTTGACCCTTGATGTTCCTTCTGCACACTATACTCTTGTCTTCATATGTGACCTTACTGTACATTCCACTTACCCACATCCAGAATTACTTGAGGAACATTGTGCAAACTGTCCACAACACAGTCTGCTCCTTTGCTTTTTCACTGTCTCTAAAACTGGTTTTTAATTGGTTTGGAACCGGTTTGGAACTGGCTTGGTTGTATTCAACAGGTTTGGTTCAATAAACCGAACTGGATTTCTGGTTTAATTCCAGTTTGGTTTGGTACTTTGGTTTACTGGAAAATCCAGACAGTGAACAGCCCTACCTACACTTCCTTCTCAAATATTGTTTCTCACACATACATATTTTGGGTGAATTTCTTTTTCTTCCCAAATTATCTTCATTTGCACTTGCAGAGTCTTGACTACAATTGAGTAATGCTAATTGCAGTCCTCTAAACCTGCCTCTTTGCAGGGAGGACTGTCATCACACCATATTGCTTTTATTTGTTTCTTAATCATCTGGTGTTAAAATTCTTTCGCTTTTATCTTTGTATAAAATGAGATGAGATGTTACCATAGAATTAAACCAGAAAAACAGCAAACCAAACCAAACCATATCTCACAATAGACAATGTTATAAGCAAAGCTCACCTGAAAATTGAGTCAGGCAAAAGGATTCCCGCGACTATCTTTGCAAATTAACAAAATCTGACCTCCAATCTGCCAATGAATAAATAAATAAAAACTGAAACCGACTAACCCACACAAGACCCAAATGATGAGCTAATAATAAATCCAAGCACCTGATTCAGAGTGCGAATCACAAGTCTCTTTCAGCACAATGCCGCACAAGGCTTGGTCACGGAGGCTCCAACCTTGGTGGAATGCTTCTGATGTGAATCGCAATTAGTGTTTGCATTGTTATCATTTGGTTTTATTTGTTTATGAAGATAGCTAACAAACGATTCTAGGATCAGAGTCTAAAAAGGAAGGCTTCTTATAACGAAAGCGATTTCAATTGGACAAAAAACTGGACATTTCCGACATGTTCAAAATGGAATTGCATTGAAACAGGAATAATAATAAATGCATGAATGTGAATATGTGATGTGTTGGATCCAAAGCGAAAAACTGGGGTAACGAAAGACAAAGTTAAAATGATTACGGGAAATGAAGAGCAAGTCCTCCGCCACCGTTTAGAAGAGTTGAGAATGACAGTCGGCGACTGTGACAGGAGCGTGGGTATAAAGCCAAGTCTCGTAATATCAATATAATGCAAAATAAATAAATAAACAAATGACTGACATGTAATTTCACCCATAAAAAGATATTGATTGGGTAACTTTTGATAGGAATATGATTATTTTTTTAATAAAAAATCACATACTAAATATTTAATTTAATAGGAATCTAATTTTTAAACGAATTAGATTTTTTTTATAGGAATAGGATTTAAATATTATTTTATGAAAAGATATTAATTGTATCAATTTTTGAAGCAATAGAATTAAGATTTTTTAATTTAATATGAATCTGATTTTTTTTAATAAGAATAGGATTTAGAATTTTTTTTTTATAGAAGTAGGATTCAAATATTATTTTTTTAATAAAATCTGATTTTGATTCAAATGTTAATAAAAATACAAAATATTGTTAAAAATCTAATTTTAAAATAAATCTTACTTTTTTTTTTTATAGGAATAGGATTTAAATATTAGTAAGAATCTGAATTATTGTCAATAAAATTATATGATGATAAAAATATTATTTTTGATTTGTAGGAATAGGATGCAAATGATTTTCATTAAAATATTTTTTATAAAACCATATTTTAAAATGTAAATAATTACTATTAGTATTAGTATTAGCATTTGATTTCCAACGTAAAAGTATATTATAAACAACAAAGTTAATATTTGATTTTGTTATCAACATTGATTTGGCAAGTACAAGACCACTATTTGGTTTTGGTAATTGATTAATTTAATTTAATTTAATAAGAATCTATTTTTTAAATAAATCAGATTTTTTATATAGTAATAGGGTTCAGATTTTTTCATAAAACATCATGTACTAAATATTTTAATAAAAATAAATCAGATTTTTCTTAATTTACAAATTATCACATACTAATCATCATTCCTATATATACCTGATATTCTCATTTATAGAATAATGTGCAAGCCTTACCAATCTCTCTTCTAAATCGCTTTATATATTGTCATTGAGGTATAATTTTGAAAAAGATGAGTTTCTTATATGTCAAAGGTAAATGTATACATTGTTTGAATTCTTTATTAGATAGTATGTTAAATATTATATCACTAGTGGTGATAAGAATTGACTTCCAGAGGAGGTAGATTCATTCAAGTAGAAAAGGTTCATTTTTAAGATTTCCATCAAAGTTGAGAATTTGAATTCTTTCTAGTCATACATTATCACAATGATGAAGCTGTATTTGAACAATAAATTATATCAACTTTTGTTGCCAAGTACAAGATTGACGATGTTTGCATTGTGCTCCTTTAATAGGTTTTTTTATTCTTAAATATATGCAATTATAAAAATATGTTTTAATTGATATATCATTTCTTTTCTACCAACTTTCATTTATACTTGATAATTCAGGATTCATATGAGCACTCTTCATAGGACTTATTTGCATAAGGTAACAATAATTTTAGTAATTATATGGTTTAGAATAAATTATGTTAATCAGATCTATCCCTCAATTAAAATTGATTCCAATTGGATTCCTATTTGTGTGTATGACCTACATGATTCATACTTAGTATCAGTTGAAACTCCAACTGATCCTGAAGAAGTCACTGCATTGTCAATTGAAGATTGGATGTAGAGCTATATAATTGATTAATTTAAAATATTATTCTTCTTTCAATTTGAATAAAATCAAATATGCAATGTGAGAGCAAACTTAACTAATTAGATAATCATTGTTAATGAATGGTGATAAATTTGAAAATAAATTATAATTAATCAACCAAAATTCAAAAATATATAAATTAGGACTAAAAAGATATGTAAATTTGATGCAATTTTGGTTTAAAAAAATCTGCTTTATTTTTAACAAATTCTATTCCAAGTATAATCAATTTGACTTCATAAATAGTATATTCCCCAAAAAAAAGAAAAAAAAGCTTGAACCTAAAAATTATACTATCTTAAATTAGAAATAGTACAAACAAGTATTTATAGTATATCTTATTAAACAATAAGTTTATCTTTAGACAAATTTATTGCCCACAAGGAACCCAATGTCCACCACATACCCATGACCACAACTGTATATATAATTAGGCCAAATATAGACCTTCCTTTGAGCTAGTCAATATCCGCATAAACTATCTGGAGAGTAATCAAATATTGACAATAATACTGCCAAACAATAAGCCCATTTTTGAACTGACTTATCATTCACATGGAACCTATCGATCATCACATATTTATTACTAGGTGAGTGCCTGAAATTTGGCCAAATATAGACCTTCTTTTGGGCTGATCAAATACTCGTAGGAATTTCATGCTCCTAATCATCTAATGTTCCAAAATAAATTGACTTAGAAAAAAGAGACTGTTTTGGCAATATGTTGTTTCAGTCAATTCAAAATCTGTAGAGTTGTTACCAAAGTCCCTATGTATGTCTCCAAATATCAACAAGTTAAATCCCTATTTGAGAGTAAATAAATAATTAAATCTTTTATTAAATCCATCAACATGCCAAAAAACCAAACAAGAGCGAGACCTCACATGCCAAAAAATAATTATTCTGCATTTACTTTAAGCTCAATTGAAATCCAAACATCAGCAAAAAAAAAAAAAAAAACTATTTCTAAATGGTTCAATCATGGACCACTCTAATACCACTTGTTAGATATTTATATCTCCAAAATCCCAAGATAGTCCATGTGGAATTATTAAGAAAACTGGAAGACTACATGTGGAATCGTATATGAACATACATAAGATATAAATTGTCTATGTATTGCAATTAAATTCAAAAATATAAAAATTGGACATAAAAATAAGGTTAAAGGGAGGAACCTCCTTATTATATGTAATAGACACATTAAACTAATCACCAACATGATAAATTATATAAATTAAATATCTATTATCACAATTTCTTGTTAGAATCACCCCTTATAATTCATCATTTTGATAAAATTTTAATAATTTTTATAAAACTCTTTGAATTGATCTTATAAAACCATTTTAAGGTTCATTTGTTTTAATTATTGGAAGAGCCAAAAGTACTTTTAACAACTTTTTTACTTTAGAAAAACTCTATTGGGAAGCTTTTTTTTTTTTCCCATTTTTGCATTTTCATAAAACAGAAATTTCTAAGTGCATGGAGAATAAGACAACATTTGCTTTACTTCATTTATAAATTGACATATTAGCTATTGCATTAAAAATACAGAAAAACTGCAGACAAAACAAATATTTTGTCTTACTTTCAGAGCACATAAAATTTCTTCTATATAAAATGTAAACCAAACAACCACTTATATTACCAATATACTATAATGAAACTACTCCCTTTGTTTCATTCCATTTGTCAACCAAAAAAGCACATATATTAAAAAAAATCTTGGTAATAATATAAAGTTATTTAAATGGACAAAACTACTTGTATTAAAAGATAAAAGTAGGTAAATACAATTAATTAAAGTAAGTGAATATAATTAAGTACACCAAAGGTAGTATTGATAAAAAGTAATTAATATTTTGTTGATGTGACAAATTGACATATACTTAAAAAAAATTGAGAGATGGAATCAAGTGGGAGGGAGTAGTATTTTATAACTATGTCTAGATTCTAAAGCATAGTTTTAGGGATCGATATCTCTTATCCATTCTCTCTCTCTCTCTCTCTCTCTCTCTCTCTCTCTCTCTCTCTCTCTCTCTCTCTCTCTCTCTCTCTCTCTCTCTCTCTCTCTTGAGAATAAAATCTTGTTACATGACATAGAATTTACACATCAAATCAACATTTATAATGGCTTTCATTGGTAATTAACGCCATCGTAGAATATGTTTGGATTGGTGAAAGGAGATGGAATGGAATAAAACTCACATTTCCATTGAAGGTCATCTTTCTTTTTTCTTTTGCATTTTCTTTTTAAATGATGCTTTATGTTGTGGAATGGAATTTGCACACTATGATCCTTTGGATCTGTGAAATTAGCAGTGAGGTCAAATATTCCAAATTAGCAACTAGAATTGAGTGCGACTTGGAGAAGGGGGGATGGAAGGATGTCCATTAAGCGTGTTTAATGCATACTAAGCTATCAATTTGGCTACGCAAATATGCACATGATATCTAAAAGATAGACATGAGATTAGTTTAATCCTGATTAAACTTATATATATATATATATTTTAGGGTTGAAAATGTTTCAATGAAAATGGCTCAAGTTTTCAAAAAATTTAGGAAATATTTTCATAAACTATTTATATAAATCTCAACAAAACATGTCTTTTTCAGTTTATTTTTCATTTTTCTTTAAAATAAAAACATAAAATCCTTAAATCAAACATGTACAGTCTATTTATAGTTTTGGTCAAAATTGATTTTGGCTCAAGCATGTCACTTCTCCCCAAGAAGAAAAACCATACCGAATAAATACATTTCTTTTCAAATTAATTTGTTTGATCTCAAAGAAAGAAAATTATGTGTTGAAAAAAAGAATTTCAAACCAAGCATTAAATGCTAACATGCTTGCAAATCTCTAGCATTTATTATGACCATATTGTCAACATTATTATTTATAATAGTCTTCAACCTATCACTTCATGCTTTAAATATTTATTTGATAATAAATGTAGTTATTAAATTTCTTTGTTTTACTTCAAGTCTTTAGTCTATATAAGAGGGTAAGATGTTCTATGTTGTAATAGATTGAGTTAATGTAAAAAATTATATTATGAACAAAGTGTGTTCAAGTTCCTCTTCTTTTGTTAAGCTTCCATGTGTACAACTTTTTTTTTTTTTGAGTGATTATCTATATTTGATATTATATTGGTATATCAGAGCTGGTTAAATTTAGAACCAATTTTTTAGAGATTTTGTGAGAAACAAGAGTGTTCTCATACAATTAATTTTTTTTTTAGACTCACTATAGCAAACAATTACAATATTGTATGGTCTGATCTTGAATTAGATGAGAAACTTGATTATTATTATTATGGAGAGACTTTAATAATGTGCACCCATTTAAAAGCTTACAATATTTGGAGCTTTGTTGAACCAAGCATTCAAGAAGGAGTAGTTCAAGCAACTCAAAGGAGAGATCAATTGGCGCTATCTAAAATCCATCAATGAGTGGATTATTCGGTGTTTAGCAAAATTGCAAATGCCAAAACTGCCAAAGAAGCATGTGATACTCTAAAGCTGTCATGACCCAAATTGGGAATGTGACTGACACGTGGGGAATCCCATCCCCACGTAAAACTCATGACCTTTTAAGTCTCTCTAAATGCTTAATTTATCATAATATAATACTTAAAATATGATCTCTTCGAAATATTAACATTTTTTCTAGTTAAAACATAACATTTGATTTCATAAATTGAAAGTATTTAATAATTTAATATCTGAAAACATTTTAACTAAATCTGCTGATTTAGAAATTATAACTGTTTCAGCACATAATATTACTTAAACATGAAAATCTTGACAGTTGAAAACTAAATTGCAAGTACATCTCTAGTTCATCACATAAATCTCTAACCACAGTTTACATTTCAATTACATACTTAATCTCAGGAAATACTATAATATATCAAAATATATGTATGGCTATGATCATGCCTGTACATCTACTAGATCACTCTACTCTAACAAAACTTGAACTAAGCCTTACTCCAAAGTAAAACTTACCATAGAAAAAAACTGTGTCTGCCCAACAAGAGGCTGAGCAACATCTGCACATGTCACTATAAGGAGGAAATTAAAGGAGAGTGGTGAGTCAACAAACTGAGTAAATGAGTTCTCATCCATTACTCACATGGGACAACCAAGGAATATACATAATGTAATATTCATGCAACAATCATAAACCATTTGATATTTATACGCATAACTATATAGAAAAAGATATCTCTATATTTATAAATTTATAGAAAAGCATATCTCAATTCTTACTCTAATGAGAGATCATTTTCTATACATATAAATAATAACTCTTAAATCAAATATTCTATGAAAAACATAAACAATTCTTGAAAACATAATAACCGTACTCTAAGAGAGAAACATGGACCTCTGGTTATGAATTTCATGATAATATATATTCTAGTTATGCATGTCAACCATGACATAACAGATTCTCTGCTCTGTGATCTCTCAAGGATCTAAATCAGACACCTAACTAGGTTCCATATCTGCTCTTTGATATTGCCCCTAAGGACAACTTGATACCAAAGTTAACGATAATTTTTCCTAGCCGTTAACTCATTGTTTGTTTCTCTATAGCTACCGTCTATTCTCTAAATCATAAAAAGTAATCATTTCTCTAAAACTCTTTTATGGGTTCTTTTCTAAGTTTAAAACTCTATCATATACTTAATCTACTCTTGAAGTCATACAATCTCTGTGTATATATATATAAACTGAAGGGTGGGTGCTCAGTCCCTGTAGAACAAGAGCCCCTATGTTCTTAGTACTTTGAGAGCTGCAGATTCATATAACTCTAACAATCTGACTTTAGCATAACTGTGGCTGTGAAAATCGAGCCCGAAGAGATCATTGCTTGTAGGCATTTCAATTTCAAGCCCACAAAATATGTATCTGGCAATTACTATGAATCATACTGAATTCCATACCTCTTGGTACCATAAAACTGAAGTTTGAAATTCATATTTTAACTAACATATTTTTCCATATACTTGATAACTCTAAAATCGTTGTTCAAACATTGGGGTTTATAACCATAATAACTAGGAAATCTTATAACATATTTATTCATAAAGCTAGGTCATACTCTTGTTTCATATTTCTCTAACATGTTTAAATATATTAACGGGATATTCTAAAAACATAACTTGAAATCTTGAATATATAGTGATATCAAGAAACCCATAAAAACATATTTGGTAAAATAGCCATCTTACTATGATACATATTTTCTTAATAACACCTTTCTCAATCATGTAAAACATTTTTCGTAGTATATAACACATCGATCATGGCCCCATGATTTTCTAAAACACCTTTCTTTCATGCCATCATCATAAATCATAATTTTTCTAGCTAGACATAATCATGTAAAATCATTTCCTATACTTTTTCTTATCTCAAACTTCATATTTAACAACCATAATGCAAGAATATATTCATAATGGCTAAAATAAGATTATGTGTTCGAACCCAGTCACCGTTTGAAACCGGCAATATGTGGGTTCCACCAACTTGACCTTGAGAGCTTGGAATGGCACCAACAACTGCCATAGAGTAACATAGACTTCACGATTAATCTCTAGACAACTCTAATCTAATTCTAACAACATTGGGAGAGCACCCCTACTTAACAACAATGAGAGAAACAACAAAACCCATACTCTAGAATATGGAGGAAGAAGAAAAAGGAAGCATAAACAACAACCAAACTCACCTTGAAGCATGAAGGAATTGGATTTGATGGAGGATGAGAGTGGAAGGAGGAAGAGCTGCTAGGAAATGTTAGGGTTCAGATTTTAGGGATGAAATCTGAGTAGGAGGGGTATATATAGGGGGTGGGGTTTTATTTAATCAAAACTACATTGTTTAGCACTATTTCTGCCCTACTGACACCGCTATAGCGTTAAGCCATTACTTATGACCACTATAGTTACGACCGCTATAGTGGTCCTCAGATCACAAAACCGTGTTGTCTCACTCACTGTAACCACTATAGCGGTCCTAGACCACTGTAGTAGTGATAGTTCACCCAGTCTCACCATCTTTCTGTCATCTTGGTATCTGGGTTGTTTCAACACTCATTTATTTTACTCTCTATTAACTTTAAAATATAAATGTAAATAAAGAAATACCGCTATTTGGATTCAAATAAAATATAAAAAAATCACACACTAAATATTTAATTTAATAGAAATCTAATTTTTAAATGAATTATATTTGTTTTTATATGAATAGGATTTAAATATTATTTTATGAAAAGATATTAATTGTATCAATTTTTATAGCAATAGAATTAAGATTTTTTAATTTAATATGAATATGATTTTTTTAATAGGAATAGGATTTAGATTTTTTTTTATAGCAATAGGATTCAAATATTATTTTTTTAAATAAAATCTTATGTTGATTCAAAGTTAATAAAAATACAAATATTGTTAAAAATATAATTTTAAAATAAATCTTACTTTTTTTTTATAGGAATAGGATTTAAATATTAGTAAGAATCTGAAATATTGTCAATAAAATTTTTGATGATAAAAAAATTATTTTTGATTTATAGGAATAGGATGCAAATGATTTTCATTAAAATATTTTTAATAAAACCATATTTTAAAATGTAAATAATTACTATTAGTATAAGTAGTAGTATAAGTATTTGATTTCGAAGGTAAAAGCATATTATAAACAACAAAGTTAATATTTAATTTTGTTATCAACATTGATTTAGCAAGTACAAGACCACTATTTAGTTTTGGTAATGGATTAATTTAATTTAATAGGAATATAATTTTTAAATAAATTATATTTTTTATATAGGAATAGGATTTAGATTTTTTCATGCAAACACCATGTATTAAATATTTTAATAAAAATAAATTAGATTTTTCTTAATTTGCAAATCATCACATACTAATCATCATTCCTATTTATACTAGATATTCTCATTTATAGAATAATGTGATTTACCCTACCATATTGTCTATTGCCTTACCGATCTCTCTTCTAAATTGCTTTATACATTGTCATTAAGTTATAATTTAGAAAAAGATGAGTTTCTTACATGTCAAAGGTAAATGTATACATTGTTTGAATTCTTTATTAGATAGTATGCTAAATATTATGTCATTGGTGGTGATAAGAATCGGCTTCAAGAGGAGGTAGATTCATTCAAATAGAAAAGGTTTATTTTTAAAGTTTCCATCAAACTTGAGAATTTGAATTCTTTCTAGTCATACATTATCATAGTGATGAAGCTGTGTTTGAACAATAAATTATATCAACTTTGGTTGCCAAGTACAATATTGATGATGTTTATAGTATGCTCCTTTAATACTTTTTTTATTCTTTAATATATGCAATTATAAAAATATGTTTTAATTGATATATCATTTCTTTTCTACCAAGTTTCATTTATACTTGATAATTCATTATTCTTATGAGCACTCTTCATGGTATTGATTTGCATAAGGTAACAATAATTTTAGTAATTATAGTTTAGAATAAATTATGTTAATAAGATCTATCCCTCAATTAAAATTGATTCCAATTGGATTCTCATTTGTGTGTATGACCTATAGGATTCATGCTCGCTATTAGCTGAAACTCCAGCAGATCCTAAAGAAGTCACTACATTGTCAATTGAAGATTGGATGTAGAGCCATATAATTGATTAATTTAAAATATTATTCTTCTTTCAGTTTGAATAAAATCAAATACGCAATGTGTGTGAATACTTAACTAATCAGATAATCATTGTTAATGAATGATGATAAATTTGACAATAAATTATAATTAATCAACCAAAATTCAAAGATATATAAATTAGGACAAAAAAGATATGTAAATTTGAAGCAATTTTGGTAAAAAAAAAAATCTGCTTTATTTTAAAAAATCCTATTTCAAGTATAATCAATTTGACTTCATAAATAGTATATTCCCCCCAAAAAAACACTTGAACCTAAAAATTATATTATCTTAAATTAGAAATAGTACAAACGAGTATTGATAGTATATCTTATTAAACAATAAGTCTATCTTTAGACAAATTTAGTGCCCACAAGAAACCCAATAACCACCACATACACACGACCACAACTATATATAAAATTCAACCAAATATAAACCTTCCTTTGGGCTGGTCAACACCTGCATAAATTATATGTATAGCAATCAAATATTGATAATAATACTGTCAAACAATAAGCCCATTTTTGGACTGGCTTACCATTCACATGGACCTATTGATCATCACATATTTATTACCAGGTGAGTGCATGAAATTCGGCCAAATACAAACCTTCTTTTGGGCCAACCAAATACCCACAGGAATTTCATGCTCACAATCATCTAATGTTCTAAAATAAATTGACTTAGACAAAAGAAACTGCTTTGGCACTATGTTGTTTTAGTCATTTCAAAATCCGTAGAGTTGTTACCTATGTATGTCTCCAAATATCAACAAGTTAAGTCCCTATTTAAAAGTAAATAAATAATTGAATCTTTTATTAAATCCATCAACATGCCAAAAAACCAAACAAGAGGGACAACTCACATACCAAAAAAGAATTATTCTGCATTTACTTTAAGCCTAATTGAAATCCAAATATCAACAAGAACAAAACAAAAAATTATTTCTAAGTGGTTCAATAATGGACCACTCTAATACCACTTGTTAGATATTTATATCTCCAAAATCCCAAGATAATCCATGTTATATTATTAAGAAAACTAGAAGACTACATGTGGAATCGTATCTGAACATACATAGGAATTTATTGGTGTTTGGACATGTGGTTATTGATCTTCCAAGTTGATATGTGTCCTTCAAAGAAGATGACTCTCTCTTTTCATGTTGGGATGTCAGAAAAAGATGCATACATATAACTTGGGGGCCATAACTTTATAATTTCGTAAACCCTAATTTCAAATTAAACCCATCATAAAATTAATATATGGGTAACATGATATCTACAAATAATAAGCCTATACTTAATGAGATTATTTATGTCCATTGACTTATTCTTATCAAATAATTTTAATTTGGGTCAAACTTTATACTAGTACAAAATATACAATTATATACAAGTCCGTAGATTCTTGCAGTGGGTGAGACTGTGAAGAAGGAAGAGGAAATGCATTTGAAAGGTGAGAACTTGAGCAATTAGCTATCTCATGGATGTGCAAAGAGAATGGCAAAAGGGGAAAATGGTTTTTGAACTAGTTCAAACTAGTTTTAAACCGGTTTGAGGGACTACAAAGTGGTTAGTTTTGGTTCTTTAAATTGAAATTATAGTTTAGTTTGGTTCTACATGTAAACCAAACCATGAACAACCCTAAGTATAATTTATATGTAGTGATAGTATAGAACTTTTTAAAAATATTTTTTTTTTATGAAATACAGTTTTACAAGCTCAAAAGAGAAATAGGGAGGACCACTAACATCACAAGTGGTCCGAGAACGAGCAGAATCATAAAGGACCAAAAATAAAATTTGGTAGGGAGAGGAAGTATAAATTGTCTCTAATAGCAAAAGTATGACCAAAATTAGCTAGGCGATCTGTGCACCCATTAGCTTCCCTATAGATTTAGGTCACACGGATCTCCCAATCCATATTGAGGAGAAGCGAGCGAGCTTGATTAACCAGGGGAGCATAGAGATGGTGAGCATCAACACCCTAATGAAGAAAATTAACAACCACTAAGGAGTCCATTTCAAGAATGCAATTCCAAAACCCAAGGTTTTTGGCTAGATTGAGGCCAATGACAGCACCCTAGAGTTCCACAGAAGTAATGGAACAAGGTCACAGTCGAGAGCTGAAAGTGTGAACAAAATTGCCATTGTGATCTCGAATAATACCTTTGCAAGCTACCATACTAGTAGACTGATAATAAGAGCCAGCCACTTTAATTTCAAGGTTTTTGCTTTGGTACCTACTAACAAATAAGGGTACTAGTACCCTGTACATGTGTCAATCGATGATTGGTTCTTTTAGAGTGAAATTTTAATATAAACTGCCATAATAATGGGTAACCTACTAAACCAGTAAAGTTTATAATTTTGTTAAAATTGTGTTATTATTCCCTTGGCTTTTTGAATTTTGAAAAGGAGCCATTTTTATTTCTTCATTGTAACCTGCACTGCAAAGCGTCTCATTCTTCCTCATACTATGATTTTTCCCTTTGACCTAACAATACTCTCCAACTTTCTAGGCGTGCTCAAACATAATAATACTCCTCCTCAAAAACCATAACTTTTCATACTTTCTACTCACCCTTTATTCCTTTCACATATCAAGTTATTGGGTATCGCTACCTACCTTCGCTTCTTCTTTTTTTTCTTTTTCCCCTTTTTTGTTTTCTTTACTGGCAAGAAATTGTTAATCAGAAAGAGAAATTGGGAGAGAAATAACAGGAAGAAAAAAGGAAGATGTCGGAGAAATTCTTGGTGGCGCTTCAGATTGGGGACCTCAACAATTTCATAGCACCGTCCCAAGCATGCATAATCTCCTTCAAGGTATTGAAAGCCAATGCTAACAAGCCCGACAACAACTCCTAACTTGATAGCATTACTATGTGAAGATGATTAAGGGAGATGAAAACAGTTATTAAGGCTTTGATAAAATTTTAAAAATTTCTTTGTCGAATTTCCAATTTGGAAAATAAGGGTTTAAAATAATTAAATAACATGTAACTGGCAAAGCCTTCAACCCATTACCAGGGAAACTAGTTCAAGAGTGAAGGTGCCAGTACCAGAAAAATATATGGGGTGCTGAATAAATGCCTTAATTTTAATGCAGCCCTCAAAAGAAGGGTCCCAACAAATATGTAAAACAGTCCAAGAAGGGATGGGAATGTGGGACTTGGCTAGAGAAAAATGTGATAAGAGAAGTCTTTTACCGATGCTAGGATGCCGAAGAAAACATCTTTCTTCTGAAGAGTTTTGTTCTCGAAAATGAACTCCTTACGGGTTTGCCAAAGGATATTACATCTAGTTGCAAGCAGGAATGGCCACTCAACCCCTTGATATCGAGATCTACTCAACACATTTTCTGAGATCCAAGATATCAAGGAACCATAGAAAAAGGGGTGACGAGTTGATATATTTAGAATGCTCTTCTATACCCCTTCGGCTACGAAGCAATCTCAAAGAGCATACAGCACTGTCTCCTCTGCCGAACCATAAACCAAGCAAGTAGGCCGAGAGGACATATTTCTTTTCCACCGCACAAGATTAGTAAGGAGTACATTGTTGAAAACCATGCAGAGAAAAGCATGCAAATGTTGAGGGACATTCAATTTCCAAATCGTAGAAAAAGTGCAAGGATTCTCGTGGACTTCAACCAGGTTAAAGGCTTCATATGCTGACTTCACTGTGAAAGAACCAGAGGCAGTAAGATGCCAAGCCAAGGAATCATAACCTCTATTCAAAGTGGGCCTGGCCAAGGACGCAAACAAATCTATCTAAAGGGAGGTATAAAGCAAGGAGGTCCCAAGCCCAATTCCCTTGAAAATCAATAAAGTCACAAACTTGGGTCTCGGTTTCCATCTGGGATAAGTCCCTGAGAGCAAAATCTTCTAAACGTTGGATACATTGGATCTAGTATGCATGCTAGAAATTTATGGCGGTGCCATCTCTTACTCTCCAAATCAAATTATTACACACCATGGGCCAAAACTTTACAATGATATGATTGGATATTGTCATCGTATCAAAATTAAATTCCTTATCTATTTTGAGTATAGGTTACTAGAATTTAATTTCTATGCATCAATAAAGTAAAAAATTTTACACAGTTATTTAGTCGTGTATTGTCATATCAATTATGATAATTGATTTTTTTACACACTACTTGAAAAATAATATAAATAAAAGATTTTGATTGGATGACAATGAAAATACATTTACACTCTCAATCAATTAAAATTAAACTTAATTTATTATTATACATTTTGTATAATTTAATTTTTGTGCACCCATAGTATAAAACTTGTTTGTGTTATTATCCAACCAAATAATGTCATTTGCATGACTTTTGAAATATTAGGAAAGTGGATTAACCATATTTATTGATATGATAGGATGCAATTGAATGACAGTATTAAAAAGTTTTATGCTAACAGTACATCAAAATTAAACTCTTTTTTTATCGTTAAACATTTTTTTTTAAATTTTACAAAATCCATTACTAGCTCAGGTTCCAATTTGTGGGCATGATAAGAAAAGTTCAATTGGCATGTGCTAACACTGTAAAACGTCTTTATATTACTAACCAATAGAAAGTTGCTACATAAATCATTTCATAACCAACTTCAATTCAAAATTTAAAAAACTACACATGATAGATGATTTATCATTTGTTCATTAGATGACAGGATAAAGATATTTTAAATTGTCAGTGTATTGCGATTAAACTAAAAAATATAAAAATTGGACATAAAAATAAGGTTAAAGGGAGGAACCTCCTTATTATATGTAATAGATACATTAAACTAATCACCAACATGATAAATTATATAAATTAAATATCTATTATCACAATTTCTTGTCAGAATCACTCCTTATAATTCATCATTTTGATAAAATTTTAATAATTTTTATAAAACTCTATGAATTGATCTTATAAAACCATTTTAAGGTTCATTTGTCTTAACTTTTGGAAGAGCCAAAAGTACTTTTAACAACTTTTTTACTTTAGAAAAACTCTATTGGGAAGCTTTTTTTTTTCATTTTTGCATTTTCATAAAACAGAAATTTCTAAGTGCATGGAGAATAAGACAACATTTACTCTACTTCATTTATAAATTGACACATTAGTTGTTGTACTAAAAATGCAGAAAAACTGGAGACAAAACAAATATTTTGTCTTACTTTCAGAGCACATAAAATTTCTTCTATATGAAATGTAAACCAAACAACCACTTATATTACCAATATACTATAATTAAACTACTCCCTTTGTTTCATTCCATTTGTCAACAAAAAAAACACATATATTAAAAAAAAATCTTGGTAATAATATAAATTTATTTAAATGGACAAAATTACTTGTATTAAAAGATAAAATTAGGTAAATACAATTAATTAAAGTAAGTGAATATAATTAAGTACACCAAAGGTAGTAGTGATAAAAAGTAATTAATATTTTGTTGACGTGACAAATTCACATATACTTAAAAAAAAATTGAGAGATGGAATCAAGGAGGAGGGACTAGTATTTTATAACTATGTCTAGATTCTAAAGCATAGTTTTAGGGATCGATATCTCTTATCCATTCTCTCTCTCTCTCTCTCTCTCTCTCTCTCTCTCTCTCTCTCTCTCTCTCTCTCTCTCTCTCACTGTCTTGAGAAAAAAATCTTGTCATATGACATAGAATTTACACATAAGATCTACATTTGTAATGGTTTTCGTTGGTAATCAACACCATAGTTGAATATGTTTGGATTGGTGAAAGGAGATGGAATGGAATAAAACTCACATTTTCATTGAAGGTCATCTTTCTTTTGCATTTTCTTTTTAATTTATGCTTTACATTATGGAATGGAATTTGCACACTGTGATCCTTTGGATTTGTGAAATTAGCAGTGAGGTCAGATATTCTAAATTCGCAAGTAGAATTGAGTGGGACTTGGAGAAGGTTGGATATAAGCGATGTCCATTAAGTGTGTTTAATGCATACTAAGCTATCAATTTGATTACGCAAATATGCACATGATATTTGAAAGATAGACACAAGATTAGTTTAATCCTGACTAAATTTATATAATTTTTTTTTCAGTTGAAAATGTTTCAATGAAAACGGCTCAAGTTTTCAAAAAGGAAATATTTTCAAAAATTATTTGTATCAATCTCAACAAAACATGTCTTTTTCAGTTTATTTTCTTCTTTTCTTGAAAGTAGAAACATAAAATCCTTAAACCAAACACGTACAATCTATTTATAGTTTTGGTCAAAATTGATTTTGACTCAAGCATGTCACTTCTCCCCAAGAAGAAAAACCATACCGAATAAATATATTTCTCTTCAAATCAATTTGTTTGATCTTAGAGAAAGAAAATTATGTGTTGAAAAAAGGAATTTCAAACCAAGCATTAAATGCTAACATGCTTGCAAATTTCTAGCATTTATTATGACCATATTGTCAACGTTATCATTTATGATGGTCTTCAACCTATCACTTCATGCTTTAAATATTTGCTTGATCAATAAATATAGTTGTTAAATTTCTTTGTTTTACTTCAAGTCTTTAGTCTATATAAGAAGACAAAATGTTCTATGTTGTAAGAGATTGAGTTAGTGTAAAAAATTATACTATGAACAAAGTGTGTTGAAGTTCCTCTTCTTTTATTAAGCTTCCTTGTGTACATTCTTTTTTTTTTTGAGTGATTGTGTGTATCTGATATTGTATTGGTATATTAGAGCCGGTTAAATCCAACACCAATTTGTTAGACTTTCTGTGATATACAAGAGTGGTTTCATACAGTTAATTTTTTTTAGACTCAATATAGCAAACAATTACAATATTGTATGGTCCGATCCTGAATTAGATGGGAAACTTGATTATTATTATTATGGGGAGACTTTCATAATGTGCATCCATTTAAAAGCTCACAGTATTTTGAGTTTTGTTGAACCAGGCATTCAAGAATGAGTAGATCAAGCAACTCAAAGGAGAGATCAGTTGGCGCTATCCAAAATTTATCAATGAGTGGATTATTCGGTGTTTGGAAAAATTGAAAATGCCAAAACTATCAAAGAAGTATGTGATGCTCTAAAGCTGTCTTATAAAGGTGTAGATAAGGCACAAAAATCCAAACTACAGTGTTTGCGCAAAGAATATAAAAGGTATGAAATGTCCAGCTCAGAAACTTTTGAACAATATTTTTCACGTGTCACTGACCTTGTCAATAAGATGAGAGTATATGAAGATAATATAGAAGATAACAAAGTGGTTGAAAAAATCCTCCGCACTATGCCAATCAAATTTGACCATTTGGTGACTATAATAATTGAGTCACATGACATAAATAAAATGACAATTGCATAATTGCAGAGAAGTACAGAAAGTTATGTTAGCAGGATCTTGGAGAAGACAGAAAGATCCTCAGAAGAAGCCTTGAAGAGTCAGGTATTTTGACAAATTTGTTGAGTCAAGCCATGAAGGAAAAGCAAAAAGTTATGGTCAAGGAAGAGGAAATTTTAGAGGCAGAGGTAGAGAAAATTTTAGAGGAAGAGGTTGTAACACTAATTACAATAAATGAAGAGGCAATAGCTTCATATCACACAATCAAGGAAAATGAGGAAATAATTTTGGGCATACTAATCAAGCAAGAGGAAGAAGTAATTTTTTTAAGAAAGAACAAACTTTGATTGTTTCCACTATGAAAATTTTGGGCACAAAGCTGCACATTGCAGATTTAGACCAATGACTCAAAGCAATAACACTCAAGCAAATGTTGCTAAAAACCAGTGGCAAAGATATTGGTGAGAATTTTAATCCATAAAGTCTATTTTTGGTAAGCAATTCTTTTGATGTCAAAGAAAAAACATGGTTTTTAGATACTAGATGTAGCAATCACATGTGTGACAAAAATGAGTTATTTTCTTCACTAGATGAAACTGTAAAATTATCTGTGGAATTTGGCAACAAATCAAATATTCCTATTTTGGAAAAACTTTGAATAAAAATAAAATTGAAAGATGGTTCTCATAATTTCATTTCTGATGTGTATGCTTCTGGTCTTCATCACAATTTGTTGAGTTTGGGACAGTTATCAGAGAAATGCTATAATATTCAAATTTATCAATGATACTACACAATATTTGACAAGAATTGAAGACTTATAGCCAAGGTAAAAATGACTCGGAACAAACTTTTCCTATTGAAAATTCAACATGAAAAATTTTCTTGTTTAGGTTTAGTGATATATGATGATAACTAGTTGAGGCACATGTGTTTTGGACATTATCATTTTCCTAGATTAAATTACCTGTCAAGGGGAAAAACTTGTCTTTAGTTTGCTAGTCATTCAAATTCCTAATTGTATTTGTGAGACTTGCCAATTGGGAAAGAAACACAGAGAATTATTTCATGTTGGAAAATCTTGGTGAGCAAAAAGGTTGTTGGAGATAGTGTATTCAAATCTATGCACCACTGATGTTCTATCACATAGTGGAAGCAATTATTTCATTACTTTTATTGATGACTTTAGTAGAAAGACTTGAGTGTATTTTTTGAAGTAGAAATCGGAAACATGTGACGTTTTCAAGTCATTCAAGGCATTTGTAGAGAATCAAAGTGGCTATAGAATCAAGATTTTAAGAAAAAACATAGGACAATAATATCTTGCATGTGCAGATTTGTTTGAGTAGCATGTGATTCAACATCAACTGACAACCAGATACACTCCCCAACAAAATGGAGTTGCTAAAAGGTAGAAAAGGACAATCATTGATATGGTGAGATACATGTTGCAGTTCAAACAACTGCCAAAATTTTTTGGGCAGAAGCAGTTGCTACTGCTGTGTATATTTTGAACAGCTGCTTAACAAAGACTTCTCATAACAAGACTCCTGAAGAACCTTGGATTGAAAGAAAACCTTCAATTTATCACCTCATAGTTTTTGGGTGTATTACACATGCTCATGTACCAGATCAGTTAAGGAAGAAATTAGATAACAAAAGTGAGAAATGTATTTTCATTGGTTACAACATGAACTATAAGGCATATAAACTGTATAATCCACATACAAAGAAGGTGATCATTAGTCGAGATATGACTTTTGATGAAAAAGCAACATAGGACTAGTTTTCCAAAACTCAGAAGGAGCCTGTGGTGATTTTTGACAAATTATGAAGAAGAAGATGGACAGGCAGGTATATTAGCTTAACTAGAATTATCAAGTCCACCTCAAAGGAATCGTCAATTACCAGCAAAACTGGCGATTGTATTGTGAGCAAATAATGATTCGTCTATTGAGGAGATTATCAATTTTGCTTTATTTGCATATTGTGAACCAGTAAGCTTTGAAGAAACTTCCACTTACAAGAATTGGAGAAAAGTTATGGATGAAGTGATCTTTGTAATTGAGAAAAATGATACCTAGGTACTAATAGATTTTCCTATAGGTAAGAAGCCAATAGGAGTGAAATGGGCATACAAGACAAAGTATAAGTCCAATGGTGAGATTGATTGGTTCAAAACAAGATTGGTTGCAAAGGGATATAAGCAAAAGTCAGGTATTGATTACTTTGAGATATTTGCCCTTGTTGCTAAACTTGATACAATTCAGATAATTATTTCACTTTCTACTCAAAATATGTGAAAGATATATCAAATGAATGTTAAGTTTACTTTTTTGAACGATACTTTAGAAGAAAAAGTATATGTTGAACAACCTGGAGGTTATGTGACCTCTGGAGAAAAAGACAAAGTATATAGGTTGAAGAAGGCACTATATGGTTTAAAAGTTGAAAAAGGCACCAAGAGCATGGTATAAAAAGATTGATTCTTATTTCAATGAGAATTGTTTTCAAATATGTTTATTTGAACATACTTTGTACATTAAATATATTGATTTTGGTGATATGCTCATTGTATACCTTTATGTTGATAATTTGATTTTCACTAGAAATAATTTGAAGATGATTGTAAAATTCAAGGAGGCCATGGTGAAATATTTTAAAATGATAGATTTGGGTCTAATGTTTTACTTTCTAGGCATTGAAATTGTTCACCAGAATCACGACATTTTTATTTCTCAAAAAGAAATATGCTAACGATATTCGAAAGAAGTTTCAGATGGAGAATTCAAAGCTGGTCTCCACTCCAATTGAAGAGAAGCTGAAATTAATAAGGGAAGATCATTGATAAGTCATGGATCCTACTTATTACAAGATTTTGATTGGAAATTTGAGATATTTGACTGTAACTAGACCAGATATAGTTTTTGGAGTTAGATTGTTAAGCAAGTTCATGGAGGAGTCGCGCACCTGTCATTTACAAATAGCTAAACAATTCTTCGCTATACCAAATGTACCATGATTGATGGGATTTTTTATAGTGATACTAATAATGTGAGACTTATTGGATATACAGATAGTTATTGGGCATGTGATATAGAAATAAGAAAAAGCATTTCAGGATATGTTTTATCTTGGATCTAGCACAATATCTTGATCTTCAAAGAAACAACCAGTTGTTGCACTCTCCACAGCTGAAGCAGAATATATTGAAGCATCCAGTTGTGCTATACACTTAGAAAAATTCGTGAAGCATTGACGTAGAAGCAAGATACCCTCATAGTAATATTTTGTGATAACAAGTTTATTATTGCATTTTGCAAAAATTCAGTGTCTTATGGGAGATCCAAACATTCTGGTATTCAATTCCACAAGATTTGAGAACTGATTGTTGAGAAAGAAGTGTTGATTAATTACTGTCACATTGAAGAACAAATTACATATATTTTTACAAAGCCTTTGAAGAGTGAATTATTCTGCCAGCTAAAGAAAATGCTTGGAATGATCAAATTTTAAATGCTTGGTTTAAAGGATGCAATGTTAAAAAAGGAATTTTAAATCAAGCATTAAATGCTAGCATGCTGGTAAATCTCTAGCATTATTATCACCATATTGTCAACATTATCATTTATAATGGTCTTCAACCTATCACTTCATGCTTTAAATGTTTGTTTGATCAATAAATGTAGTTATTAAATTTCTTTGTTTTACTTCAAGTCTTTAGTCTCTATAAGAAGGCAAGATGTTCTATATTGTAATAGATATAGTATAAAACATTATATTATGAATAAGGTGTGTTGAAGTTCCTCTTCCTTTGTTAAGCTTCTATGTGTGCAATAATTTTTTTTTTTTTTTTGAGTGATCATGTGTATCTGATATCATTATGCAAATCAAACATGCGGTGAGATAAAACAGACATACAATTTAAGGACAAAAATGAACACATAATAGGGAAGAGTACTATTTCAACAAAACAACAGAGTCAAATATGTTTGAGATATTGAATACATCATCAGCATAGTAACAGAAAAACCATTTACACGCACAACTACTTCATGGTGAATGTCATAAAATCGAAACAATACCCACAATGTATAGTTCGTTTTCAAGAGCAATCAACAGAAAAACAAGGAAATAGTGTTTAGCACCTACATACAACTAATAGCCTCAGCACTCAGGGTATCAGCACAATAGATCCTGAGGTCTTCCTATTCTCCAGGTCTGCGTGTGCTTTTGCAGCCTCAGACAAAGGGTAAGTATGATTAACCCTAACCTTCAAGGCACCAGAAGCAACCTTAGCAAACACCTCTCCTGCAGCCTCCAATAGCTCATCCCGTGTGACAACATAATGCATTAGTGTTGGCCTTGTCAGGAACAGGGATTTTTTAGCCAGGGAAGATAATGGAACTGCATCAGGTCTACCTGACGACTGTCCAAAACTTATCATGTAGCCTCTAAGCTTCAAGCATGCCAAAGATCCCTGGACAAATCATATCATATCTCCTTAGGGACTTTCCCCACAGAACTACAAAAATTTGAAAGGATACTATACACATCATATAAATAAGTATTTAATTTATATTGTACTGTGAGTGTAAAATTTTTTTACATAGATATCCAAAAATATATTGCCACGTCAACAAGAGTGTTTGACTTAACTACCTACTGCCTTAAAGGTTTTACAAATAGAAGCACTTGATTGGATGATGCTACAAACTCTGTTATATTATTTGTGCATAAAAATTAATCTCTATAAATAGATATAGTAACCCAAAGTTTGATAACTAAAATTGAAACCATACACCTCAAGTTTGGTCATCATCTATGAAGTAAGCTGTTAAGTTTGATTCAACATTGTATTAATCTGACAGAAGAACTTGCGGGCCACAATCTGTTGATTAAAATCTGCAGCCTATCAATTCATGTTCTGTGCTCACCCATTATATTCTAAGTATTGTATCTAGTCTTCGCAAACACAAATATTTCCTTTCACATTATCACATTTTGCAAACTCATTGACAAAACCAATGCCATCGGGATACAGCATCATGAATTCATATCTAAATTAGACAATAATCGATGTTTGATTTCATGAATATGGTTCAGGAATTCATTTAAGAATGTAGCATAACAATCCCTGTAGAGTTCTTTGTCTACGATCTAATTGTAATTTGTTGATAGTTTAATATTAAGTAACGATCCATACGGGATCAACTTAACCATAAATCTGCTGTTATTTCTGGATACTCAATTATCATAGAAGAAAGAGCTCATAAAGAATCAGTAAACAAACTACTTCTCATTATAGTATCATGCAAGACACTATAAATAATCTTATTTCTCCACTCATGTACCTAACTATCTGATTTTGAAATTTCATTCAGGAGGAATATAGCAAAGAATAGGACCAATAGGAACTACCTCAAAGGTATCTTTTCCCACAGAATCATAGACTACTTCAACACCATTGCCTGATGTTATTTCGTTCACACGAGCAACAAAATCCTCTTCGGTATAGATTATGACATGATGGCAGCCATCCTCCTTGGCTTGAGCTGCCTTCACTTTATTGGATACAGTTCCAATAACTGTTGCGCCAAGAGCATTTGCCCACTGGCACAACAGGGATCCAACTCCACCAGCTGCTGCATGGACAAGAATCGTGTGACCAGGTTCTACCTGTAAAGTGATACTGATATTTGTATTAGTCTATGTTGATCATCAAGCTGGGCCAAAATTAAGAGACAACGCATTGGCTTTAGGATCAAGCTTGAACTCATTGGTGCATAGATATCATGGTCAGCTATAACAGCTATTGTCTTGCCTCTGCTGCAACACTGTTATCTTGTGCTTCACTTGGGGCATCAATGCACTAAGGAGGCACATCACAACAGAAAAGAAATCTCATTTTGCATATTTTCGTGGCTATGATGTCATTAAATAGAACTCCTTTTGTCACAAAAAAAAAATAATATTCATTAATCAAGATGGTACTTTGGTTTCTACTATGGCAACAATTTAACCCTTTTTCCTCATGTCTCATGAGTGGTTCTTGCAGCATCAGCCCAACTTAGCTCCTCCAAACAACTGACAAGGCAAACAAGAACTAGCCAAGGACTAATTTTGGAGCTCTGTAACCTAACTATTGACTAATATCCTAACAAGTGCTAAATATACTAATGAATCTGTGCTAGTATTCACACAAAAAGAGAAGGTGAACACAAAAAAGACTTGCTTCAGCTGTAATGACTACACGATATGGTTAACCTTACCCACCTTGAAACAACGTTTAAGTAGAAAAAGACTGGTCATGCCCTTTGACATGATGGATGCCCCAATAACTGGGTCAATTGAGGGAGGGACAGGGACAACTTTTTCTGCAGGTAGAATCTGCTCTTCAGCATACGAGCCCAATGGTCGACCTGCATAAGCTACAAGATCTCCAACCTTCGTGCTGGTGACTCCAGCACCCACAGCTATCACAACCCCAACAGCCTCGACACCTGCCACATTAAGGGGGGAAAATTATATACATGTGGCCTCTACTTGGCTTCCAATCAGTTAAGGAAGTCATCATCAATGCATATTTTGATAGAGAAATTCTTGAACTCCAAACATAGTAAGTAAAAATGAACAATTGAGTTCTCTAGATGGGTGAATAAGAGTCACTAGTCAATAACAACAAAGTCAAACTGGATGGTCTGTAGTACATGTATTTTGTGTCAGACAAAAGCAACCCAAAAGTGATAGAGGCTCCAGTTTTTGCTTTTCTGGAATACTCACAATTACACAAGAAAAACTAAGGCAATTTTCATTTCCTATTTTCTGTTTTTGGGATTCTGTGAAGAAAATAATGAAAACAATAAAATCCCGGTTCCTATTTTCATTTCCTATTTTCACTATATCCATCACAAAATACTAAAAAATTGAAAACGCAGAAAATAAAAACAGGAAATAAAAGTGCAAACTAAACAGACCCCAAATAGAAAGAATTATTTGCACTGAAATGTAGCTATTGAATATTGTTTCTAGGACAAGGACCGAGACCATTTGAACAAGGAGGCTGAATCAATCCCATATGATGAAAGGGATGATTGACGGTGTCATTGTTATGGCAATCTATTGATCCGAAGCCGTTGGTTCACTTCCTCAAGACAAGTTATATATGAGTTATGGGCAAAGAGCTAGAAGCGTTTACGGCTTTATGCTAGTGACATACAACATCTTTTTGACGCCAGTCATAACATGACAACTATCCAGATGACAAATCATGGCTGTCATATTGCTTGGACAAAGTCCAGTGCACCATTCAAGACATCACACTACTGGATGACGGTGAACATCAAAAAGTTCAAAAAATAAAAAACTTGATACTCCCTCAATTCTCTAATAAATGTCTATCTTCTCTAATAAATCTCTAAGAGTATCAATGGAAAAAAATAATTAATATTGTCTAAAATTCTTAAAAGGGCAGATAATAGTGGAAAAATAAAATTTTTTAGATGAACAAGTATTAGAGAATGGAAGGAGTAATTTGTACATGGTGTTTGTCCTCCATGGTTTGTCCTCCATGGTCTACATAAAAACTTTGAATCGTTTGAAATAAAGCCATGACAGACACTGTTATCCCTATTACGGTGAAATTGATTAAACCACCTGCTTCAAGTCCCTTATCCGGAAGCAACATCCGGCATTGTTTCCTAAACTGTGTCAAAATTGTTAGCCTTCTGACAATGAGAAGAAAACTTAGTTTGGAGGAGAATGTAAAGAGTATCTCAACTCAAAGCAGCCCAACAAGCTTCCTCTTTCACTCTTTATTTTTTATATTTTATTTAAAGAAGAATAATTCTTAAATAAATAATAAAAAATAGAAAATTATATAAATCAATAAAAATATTTAATTACAATATTGTTATTTTAAATTTAAACGATTAATAATAAATATTATTTTTTTAATATTATATTAATTTTTTTATATACTATGATGAAGAGTACAAGCAAAAAATTAAAACATATAAGAGAAAGAGAGTATTATATATTTTGCTAATTTTTTATATTTTATTAAGAAATAAATAATTATTAAAAATATTGAAATCAATGGTAAATAACATTTATTATAAATTATGATTTTAATAATAAATTAGTAAATATTTATTTATTTTTTATGCAAAAGGTTAGGCAAGAAAATCTAAACTCTCAAAGCATAGAGTGGTAAATGGTACGATCCCTCTCTAAGAGAGGTTTTCATGATTCGAACCCCAATTAATAAATATTTATAGTTACCATGATTAAGAACAATAAATATTTTAAAAATAATATTTATTCTTTAAATTTATAATTAAATAATTAATACAAACTAAACTCTTATTTTATTATAATAAGATTAGTTCATATGCATTGACATTGTAAATATATTTTACACTGTCAACTAATTAAAATTTGACACATCAATTAACCACTAAGAAAAATTCGAAGAAGGTGTTGCAGGTGCTAAAACTATAGTGATGTGTCAAATTTTAATTGGTTGACAATTTAAAAATTATTTAATATCAGTTAATCTATATTATAATTGTATTTTTGTTGAATATATATTCATGATTACAAAGATTTATGATATAGAAAAGAAGAATAAAATTAGAACTAGTAGGTGGGAGCTGGACTTAGGTTATGATTGGGAGTTTTGTAAATGATGGAAGGGAATGACTAATAATGGAATGAAAGAGAAATGTGAAGAGTATAGTGGAAGAAATTATGTCACTCTCTTGTTTGAAAATTGTTTTCATTTACTCCTTAACCATCCAATTTGGAGGGTCAAAATAACTTAAATTCTGAGTGCCAAGAGAAGGACACATTGTCCCTTACTAGGCATATCACTTCTTCCTTTAAAATAACTTCCAAATAATGGTCACTTAACTTTAACTTTATCACTCTCTTCATTTTCATTCTCCCAATCATTACCTTACCACAAAGCTAGTGCTGGAGAAACAGCTAATACTACACGAACCAACAAGGTGGAACAAGCCTCTAATTGAGGCCGCTTTCTGGGCTTAAGATGCCCAACCTATTCAAAATAGAGAAATGTTAATTGTACTCGTAGATTGTAGGACACTATGTCGACCCCCCACACCTCATTTACCATCGAATGAGATGTGAACCCTATTTAAGTGAGATTCACTCCCCCGTCTAATGATGGATAAGGTGTAGATAAAATGTGAGTTGACACAATATCCCATATCCATGAGTATAAATAGCATAACTCTTAAAAATATTTCGCTCCCCCAAAGTCACAGGACGCATTTATTTTTCTGGAAACATGAAGATCATGGGGCTTTCACGGTTAAGAGTGCTTGCTTATAAGGCAGCTTGGGGAAAGCAGTTGGAACGATAGGCTTATCGTTTGGCTAACCATGCTAAATTAGGTAGGGAGGGTATCTGGTTAGAAGCCCCCCCTTCCTCCCCCTCCTCCTCCTTAATACATTGTTAATCTCTTGTGGGAGGACTTTTGCGTTCAATAAAATGTTAAAGTTCTTCTCCAGTTTCCAAAAAAAAAAAATTACTAGATTATGTAAGACTTAGCTTTCTGATGTATCAAAAAAAAAAAAAAACTATATGAGAGTTAACCACTTAACCGTGGATAACGTGACTCCTTTCCTAGTTTTAGGAATGGGGAATGTTGGATAGCTATCCCCTAGATCCACTTCTTGCTTCCTGTATGACAAAGAGACGACTTTGTACCATGTTTTTAAGCGCATTCAGGATATAAAAACATTTTCCTTCTCCTTTCAAGTGATTTGCATGCTCTGCGAACAACAATTAGACTCCTTGGGAAACAACCAATTGCAAGTCCAGGGCGTTTGGAAATCCCCTGGAATTCAATTCTATCAAGAAAATAAATTAAATTCCATGATTTGGAAGCAACTTAAATGAAAGAATTGAAATGCAATAAAACTAAGAAATTAAAATCAGACCCAAATCGGTGTGATTTGGTGTAGAAATTGAATTCTAATAAATGAAAATACCAAAATAATCTTATTTGAATGTAATGTTTTATTCTTAACCTATTAATAAAGGATAAAATAGTAAAAATAATTAAATTAATTCATTTTTACACTCAGTCCAAACTAAAGAATTCAATTCAATTCCAAACAAGATTTACTGACTCATTCCAAACATAAGAATTCAATTCAATTTTCGATGTCAATTTCATTTCATTAAAAGTTTCCAAACCCCATGAAGTCATCATCCATCAATAACCAAATCTTCTTCAAAGTCGAAATAACGAACAACTGGGTTCTAGAGCAAGCAATAATGCATAGTACATTGCTGTAACTAAGGAGTAATTGGACAGAAGAATTTGGTACAAGTGAATCAAATTAGCGAGCCAACCTGGAGTGAAGGGGAAGGAAGGGGCATCATAAACTCCTTTCCGAAAGTACACATCAATAAAATTAACCCCAATTGCTTTGTTCATCACGCGGACCTCGCCTTCTTTTGGCTCCCCAATTTCCACATCCTCCCACTTTAGAACCTGTCTTCAATTGGGAAACATAATAAAATAACAGTACTACAAAGCTAACCACGGAAGCACGTGGCTTAGATGCAATAATTTAATAATATTATGCACTCAAAATATTAAAAAAAGGGATACTGCAACTCCAAGAATGGAATAAATAATCGCTTTATGAAATCAAATGAAACCTGAGGGCCACCGAGTTCATGGACTCTGATAGCTTTGACCATGTTGCGTGGTGCTGATGATAAGGAAGCTCTCGTGGTGAATGTTGTTGTTGTTGCTGCTTTGCTCAAAGGCAATGAAAGTGATGATGAAAGAGTTGAAGATGGTAGACTCGGTGGAACTAGTAGCAGTGAGAAACCTGGGTTCAGAAATCTTATTACCCTGGAAAATGACGTGTTTCTTTTCTTTTATTATTATTATTCTTTTTCCTCTTTTTCGTGCCAGACAGTCGCAGGGTTAGAATTTTTTTCTTACTTTCAATAGGGATGGGTCCATATTAGTGAGGATGTTGAGCAATGCGATTTCCTAAATGTTTGTTTGGTTCAACTTTTTTTTTTTTTTAAGAGTACATACTTTTTTTTCCTAATAGTTTTAATTTGACGTCTACTTTGTCCTAACTAAAATTTTTCATTTTAACATCAATTTAGTTATTTTATTGGCTATGTTTTAATAAAATGACTAAATTAATGTCAAAATAAAAAAAAATGTTAGATTGAATTAATGTTAAAATTGAAAATATTAGAAGTAAATTTATATCAATAATTTTATTAGGTTTAAATTGATGTCAAATTAAAAAATTAGGAGCAAACATACCGTTGGCTTGTTTTTTTTTTTTTTGGGGAATACATGCAAAATTTATGGTGGTTGGATAGGAATTATATATATATATATTTTGGAATGATAAAATTTCGATGGGTTAGTACCAAGTTTAGGGAAGACACATTACTTTTTTGAAGATTTTTGGGAAAAATTACATATCATTTCACTAATAAGTATCTTATATCAATTAGAGAATTTGAACCCACATCCTTAATAAAATTGAGTCAAACCTGAACTAACCGTGTCCCCCTCATTGCCTCATATTTGTTTAGTTTATAACCAGATCTATATTTGTTTGTTTGGACACTTATTTTCCGTACAAATAGTGTGAATAGTAAAACATTAGTGTACTTTAGCTAATAGTGAATGGCTTATTAAAAAAAAAAAGAAAAGCTAATAGTGAATAGAGTTGGCTTGCATCAACTTAATTGGAACTCAATTAACTCTGAATATTAATAGTTCGGACGAAAAATATTGTTTGGTTTTGAAAAATATTTTTTATTTTTTAATATCAATTATAAATATATCATATTTTTATTTTATTTCTTGTTCTTGAATTTGTAAAGGAAGTAAAAGGTTTTTTACTATTTTCTCCTTGATAATTAATATTGAATAATAAAAAAAAGAAATATTTTCTTAACTAAATGGATGTTATTTTTTAACAAAAAAATCAATTTTAAAATTAGATTAGAATACAACTATGGTACTAATGAAGGTTGGATCATTTCGTCGACCTTTCATTTGTCCATCATCATAATTTAGGTGTAGTTATTGAATTTCTCTGTTTGTAGATCATTTAACAGTAGCTCTATGAGTATTCCTTGAGCCAATCTCTAAAAATAATTTTAAAAAAAAAAAGACAAATACAATTATGGTTCCAATGTGTTATGAAAATTTTGCCTGATTCACATACTCAAAAAATTCGATCTATACCATTTACAATTGCGAGCCCATTACCAAAAAAAGAAAAAAAGAAAAGAAAAAAGAAAACAAATCCTACTGTCATGTGATGAAATTCATATAGAACATTTTTTCTCTCTAAAATCCAAAAGTTAATATTATATATATATATATATAAATTAATCATCATTTAGAAAAATTTAAATATGTAAAATTGAATAAATTTTTATTGCATTAAAAGGTTTTCAACTATAATTACTGGAAACAACTATAACCCACTTACTACTTGAAACCTTAAAATGTTCATGAACCGATCAACCTAGCCCAACCCAACCCAATCAAAATCTTTTAGGTAAAGTTGGTTGGTTGGGTTAATTTGGGTAAAATTCAAACAACTTACTTGTTCACCAGTTGGGTATGAAAATGATTCTTGATACCCAATTCAATTATGTGAACTCATATTTACTTTCTTTTTTTAATTTTTATATTCTCATGAAAAATAAGCTTACTGACCTGTATCAAACCCTAATCCCATTTTAGGCTTTATGATTATTATTTTTCCATTTCGCTTCTCTAAGTTAACCACCTTGTGCATTGTTGTCAATCCTTCCTTCTTCTGCTACATATATTAAATAATGTTATAACACCCTAATATTCAACCCAATATGCCTAAAACACATTTAAGTTAATTGTTAGTTATTCCTCTTTGTTATAGTTATCAATTTAAAAAAAAATTAAAAATACTTAGTGAAAATATGAATAAACTTTTTTGAATCTTAAAAGGCAAAATGTCAGCCGCGTATATGCATAAGAATGCTCTACTCACAAAGCAAACGAATAAAATAAACATCACACTTGCATACATATAAACCAAGGACATACATCCATTATAAGCATAAAGACATCAACATATATAAGCATCATCATAAAGGTGTTCCCAATGGAAACTGAAAACAACATAAACTATGTAGCATTCGATCAACAAAGTTGGAAGCTACAAATATCCAGAAAATATAAACAAAACACAACATAGGTCTCACCAAAAACATATATAAATGAAATATAAAGACAAATACTAGGTATACTCCTCAAGGGTATCCACAAATCCTATGGGGAAAACTATCCTAATAGTTATCCAGTCGTCAAACCACACATGACCTTCACCTTAGCATCCATGAGAGCGAGGAATGTATCGAATCCCATTTGGCAGCATCCAGAAGGACTGTAGGTAGAAAAACACACAAAAAGGAGGGTTGAATCATGTTTCACCTTCTCTTTTCTTTTGGTTTCTAAAAGGTTTAAATAAAAACTATCAAGTGTCTAACTTGTAGTGCAACGGAAATAGCATTAGTCACTTCAAAAACCTACTTTTTGAACTATAATGGATATGATAAATGCACGTATAAATTGGTTATTTAGAAAACACAAAATGATTGGCACAAAGCAGAGAATATAACGGAGTTAAGGGAGAAGAAGATACTGCATAGATGTTTTTATACTGGTTCAGTCAATCTGCCTACATCTAGTTCTCAACCATTGTTAAGTTCCACTAAAAATCTTTCTTAACCCAATAAAGTTGGATAATCTTTACAATAACCTTCGCAAGCTCTTACCTATGAACAATAACTAACACTATTGTCATAAACTGAGTAGTCTTTGAGCAGCCTCTCTAAACTATCACAGTGACCAATAGTCCACTCTACTGTCACAACCTGAGTAGTCTTTCAATAGCCTCTCCAAGCTAACCCTGTGGCTAGTAGTTCGCTTCTATTATCACGTTGCAAGTAGTTTTTGCTTAGCTTCTCCAAGCTAACTCGCATCGATTACTACTGAATTGAGGTTACAAAAGTTTGTGTTTGGGTTTATGATTCAAACTAAATAATACTCAAGTCTTTGTAAGATATACAATAACAGATATGAAAACTTGAATGACTTTTTTTTTATGATTCTTCCTATGAAGAACGACAATCTACTAAGAATGAAGAAAGAAGAGTCTCTTTTCTTGTAAGCACAACATCTCTATTAATATATGGTCTGCATTTATGAACGTTGCCCTTGATAATTTGTTTGTGTCTTGGAAATGCAATCTAGACAACTAGCTCAACATTTGTCAGAGCTGTTACAGAAGCTATTGTGAAATAAAGGTTTCTAAGGTCATCTTCAGAAACTACTTTTTACTTTTTGAATGAGGTTTTTGAACTTTTCCTTTTATAATCTGGATTGGTTGACCAAATTGACATAAGAGATGTCACATTAGTCTGTAACTGCGTTTGACTTTAAATTTGAATTTCAAATTTTCCTCTTTTTCTTGCAAAGTGCACCGTTTCACAATGAAGTGAACTTTCTGAAATACAGTATCAGTTTCTTGATATATCTTCAATGTTCTAAACTTCAATCAGAACTTGTAGACGATGAAATGATTGCAATTACAATGATTGAAGGTTGTAGAAAGAGTTGGTTTGGAATCTTCACTTGAAGCGTACTTTCTAAAGTTGCGTGCTACTTGCTTTCTTGTACATAATGATTTTCTTCAACCCATTAAGATGTACATATTCATTTCATGATCTATTTCTCACTTCCATTAAGTTTTCATTTCTTTAAATGAGATTAAATATGTTTATACATGTAAAGTGAAAATATTTATGCTTCAAGACCCGTATTATGCTAACGTAAGGACCTGTTTCATACTTCAAGAAACTTAAGGGAAACATTAGTTATTCTTCAAAATATTTTCTCTAAATTGGTTATGTTATCACTCAAAACATTTTGCATTAATACTTTCTGAAGGGTTTTGGAGCTAACAGGTACAATATGAGCTCCTCATCACGGTATCACTTCGATAGAGCATCTAAACCGAAGGCTCTCCTCCACCACTCAACCTCCCACGGCTCCTACTGTGACCAACGCCTATGAAAGGGGAAGAATCACCATAGGAGTGGTGCAATGGGGACTCCTTAGAAGGATCGATCTTGAAAGAGAAGATCAAGTGATGAGGAATAAAATGTTCTTGACTTTCTCCTAATGTTCTTCTATTCTCTTGGATTTTAACATGGTATATCCATATTATTTTCCTTTTTTTTTGGCCCCACTACAACTTTGAGTAAAATTTCTTTTATTTGTGTGTACATATGTAGTGAGTGAAGGAGAATTAAAAGATGAACAAGTTTATGGCAGTGCAATTTCTCATGATCTAGACCTTGAGAGACTAGAGTGCTTGGCTAAAAACTAGTTCTTTCCTTTGGAAAATTTGAGAATGAGAAACGGAAAAAACAAAAATGCGGTGGTATAAGCGTAAAAATAACAAACTTTGTAAACACTCTATGAAACCCTACATGGACTCTCTCTTGCGCCTCCAAAAACACAACAGGGACTCCTCTCTTGCGCTCTCTCACTCAGGTCTTTCATCAAGTAAAGCTCTTCCCTTTCTCCATTGTTTCCTCTTTGATCTTCTTCTCCATCATCATGCCCATGGCTCCTCTTTGCTGCATACCTCGTCTTCCAAGATCTCACTGCCTGATGAAGAAAGTTGAGGAAGGGAAGCCCAACCGACATGATGAAGGGAGCCATAACTGCCGCCGCCAAAAGGGAGCCTGAGATCTCCACCAAAAGGGCACCCACGACCGCTAAAGGAAGGGAGCCTGAGATCGCTCGAGGAAAAGAGCTGCGACAACTACCGCCAGGAAGGGAGTCTGACTGCCGCTACCAAGAAAGGGGTTGTGACCGCTTCTGGGAAGGAGCCAAGGTCGCTGTTGTTTCATGGATTTTGGGTTCAATGGGTTTGAGTATCTATGCATGAAATGAAATTTTTTTTAGTGAAACATAAGATCAGTTATGGGTATAGCATAAATCTTACAACTATGGGTGTTGGTCACTGATTAGGATTGGATCTGGCCATTATTGGGGATAGTTATGATTGTTTCACTGATTGTTCTATGGTTAGTGTTATGGCATGCTTTTCTTGGTTCACTGATTGTTTCCTTTGTTTCATCTCATATTAGGATTGGTTCAGTGATTGTTCTATGGTTAGTGTTATGGCGTGCTTTTCTTGGTTCACTGTGGGTTGATGCCAACAAAAAATTATAATTATGGGTGGGTTGGTATACAAAGAAAAATGTGAATTTGCATGGTGAACATGTAGTTAATGGAATCTAAGATTTTGTTTGTGATGACTGGGTGAAGCATATACCTGGTTCTTTTAGACATACTTTATTGTTTCTTGATTATGTTTATCCTCTGCATCATTTCCAAATTTGCTTTAGGTGCATGCTCATGTAATCCAATTTTCTTTCTTCTGCTTTTCAGATAAACCAGGTTAAATTACAACTGACATTACAGATTGAAAAAAAAAATCAGGTATGCTTCTTCAACTATTCAAGGGTAAATATTGAATGATATGATATTGTCTTGAATATGGCATTGATTTATTTATGCCTACTGATTGGGATTTATGCTATCTTTTGATGCTTAGGTCTAATTTAGGTGCTAATTGAGTTTTCACACTAGTAAGATTATACTTATTATCATTCATACTGAATTATGGTTGATTGATGTAAAGTTATTAGCAAAAAATGGGAGGAAAATCTGAACTTGGAGATAGTATGGAATGGTCAATCTCAAATACAAAGGCTTTCATTGATGGGCTTTATGAAAGAGTGAAGAAGAATCAACAACAAAGTTCATCATTTAAGGGAGCAGTTTGTGAAGATATAAACAATGAGTTGGATACCATAATTGGTGTGAGTTATGGTATAAACAAATTGAAAGGAAAGTATCAATGCCTACGCACTCTACACTGTGAATTTTCAAGTTTTCTATCTTGCACCTGAGTTACTTAGGACTCTGCATCCAATAAAGTAAATGCCCCTCAAGAAGTATGGGATGACTTGATTTTGGTATGTTCAACTTTATTAATTAAAATACAATCATTTTCAATGTAATGATATTGTAACTTATTCATTTACCTAATATTAAATTTCATTTATATTTTGCAGAAAGAAAAGTACTACAAACACTTTAAGAAGAATGGAATTGAGTTTGACTATGAGATGCTAGGTGAAATATTTAATTCTTATACAGCAATTAGCAAATTAAGTTATGCTTTCACTCAAGAGCCACCAACCTCTGATGAGGAGAGACAAATGGAATATGACTTTCTTTCAAAAGGTGTGCATCATGTTGGGCCCATTGCTATTGGCGATGATGACTTAGAAGAAATTGGAGATAAAAGGAAACAAATGGGATCTTCAAGTGAACGTCGACGCAAAGAGGCAAAGAATTCAAGAATAGAAAGATTTGAAGAAGCTTTGAGCCAATGAAGTGAATCAATGAGTGCAAGAACTAAAGCACTGAAAGCTAAGGCAGAGCGATACAAAGCACAAGCTAGCCAAGCAACAAGCCTGATATCTGATCCTTATTCTATAGACGCATGCATGGAATTGGTAGGCTCCATGGAGGATATTTCGAGCAAAATCTACAACAATGCATTGGTGAAGTTTAAAGACAGTGATTGGAGATGCGTGCTTATTAAGATGCCTTCATTTAGAAGGAAGGATTGTCTAGCATCACTTGAATAGTACTAAGTTGATTATATCCTTTATGCTTTATTTTTAATATTGGTAGTGACTTATTTAACTTATTAGTGTTTTCAGTTAATGTTTATGCTTTATTTTTAATGTTTGTAGTGACTTATTGAACTTTTTATTATTGGATTAATGTGGGTCATGTCATGTATTGACTTGTTCAACTATTTGGTATTGGATGCATTTCAATATTTTCTATTGTTGAAACTAATTGATTTTATTGATATTTTGAACAGGTTAATATGTCATTATATGAATCCACAAATAGTTCAAGTAGTAATAGTAGCACATATTCAAGTGATTTGGATAATGATTTGGGAGATTTGATTATAGTTTCACTTATCAGGGAATATGAGCACAATTTTATTAGTAAAATACCATGTAGGACTTCTATGTTGACTGGGAAGATGTATACTCTTGAGTTCTTGGCTGGGCATGAAGCTAAATGCTATGAGAGTTTTAGAATGGAAAAACATGTATTTATGAGTTTTTGTGACACTTTAAGGGAAATTGGAAATTTGAGGGATGGTAAAAAGGTAAGTGTGGAGGAAGGAGTTATAATGTTCTTAATAATATTGTGACATACTACACGACATCGAGTTGTTGTTGAGCGCTTTCAACATTCCTTACAATCTATTAGCAAGTGGTTTAAAATAGTTTTAAAAGCAGTTTGCAAGTTGGGTAGTAGGATTATTTAGTCAAGAAGTCAAACAACTACTCATCCATATATCATGGGCAATCAAAGGTTCTTTTCATATTTTCAAGTACACTTTTCACATGTTTCTCTTACATATAATCAATTGTATGTAATTTGTACTAAATTATTACTCATATTTCAAATGTAGAATTGTATTGGTGTCATTGATGGCACACATGTAGCAGTTTGGGCTCCTGCATCCAAACAAAATGCCTTTCGTGGAAGAAAAGTTTTGATAACACAAAATGTATTGGCAGTATGTGATTTTTACATGATATTTACATTTATTTATTCTGGCTGGGAAGGGACAGCAAATTATTCAAGCATGTTTTTAGATGCTTTATCTCCTGCAAATAACTTTCCAAAGCCCCATGGAGGTATGCTTTCTTCCCATAGCAATTTGCATTATATATATCACTAATGACTAACTTATTAGTGCTTCAATTAATTTACAGATCAATTTTATCTTGTTGACTCTGGATTTCCTAATATATCTGGTTATCTTGCTCCATATCAAAAAGAAATATATCATTTGCGTGATTTTCGTGAAGGGGGACAGGCATGGGGAAAAAAAGAATTGTTCAATCATAGACACTCTTCATTGAGAAATGTCATTGAGAGATGTTTTGGAGTATTGAAGGCAAGGTTTCCAATTTTAAGGTTGATGCCTAATTATCCTGTTAGAAGATAAAGACTAATTTCAACTGCTTGTTATGGTATACATAATTTTATTAGACTACAACATAGAACAAGCAGGCTTTTTGCCCATTACTATATAGAAGACTCAGCTAGAGATGAATATGGCTTAGGGGTTGACCAACAAGGCATTAATATTGATGCTGCTTAAGCAAATCAAATGGCACAAGTTTGAGAAACTATTGCAAATCAAATGGCACAAGTTTGAGAAACTATTGCAAATCAAATGTGGGAAAGTAACCGAAGGCAATGAGAGGCATAATATGATTGATGATTGTACTTCTTTTTGTGGTATTACAAGGAGTTTTAGATGAAAAGACTCTATTTAACATATAACACTTGTATTTGCATCTATTTTTATTAAGTTGTATTTAACATATAACAATTGTTATTATTTATGTTATGTTGGTTATATTATTAACCTAATATTTTTTTAGTAAATGATTTTTTTGTGCTATACATAATTTTTCAATCTGACATCAATTTAGTCTACAAGATATTTATTCATGCATTGGTTTAGTTATTTTGATGAAGTAAAATTTAAAATAACTAAATTGATGTCAAAATAAAAAAAAAAATATAGGATTGAATTGAAGTCAAAATTAAAAGAATTATGACTAAATCTATTTGGAGAAAAATTTATTAGGACTAAGTTGTAACCAAAATTAAAAATATTCCAACATCACTAATGTTAAAAATTTTGTAAGAATCAAATGATAGTCTATTAAAAATAAAATTATTTCAATTAAAATTTAATTTGAAGTTCATATAAAATTATTTTCAAAAGTTCTTAATTTATTGAAAACAGACAAAACAAACGGTTTTTCAAAGTTTTCATTTTTTAGAAACTGAAAACATAGAATCAGAATAAATAGGTTTTCTAAAACCTAAAAATTGAAAATGAAAACTATTTTCAGAAAATGAAAACTGAAAATTTTTTCACAAAACAAACAGCCCCTATATATTTTAATTTCTCAAAAAGCACTGTGAATAAATTTTAGATAAATAATAAGTTATTTAACCAAATAAGACAAAAAGTAAAAGTATGACTTTTGACTTCTAGAAAGTTGAAAAAAGTTATAAGTTGTACTATCCAACAAACCCTTAATCTCTTGGACATCTTTTTTACTTAATTGATTGATATCTGATACATTCTATAAGTTTGGGCTCTAATTAGACTTAGTTGCATTTTTTAGCATTATTGAAAATGTTACACTATCTTTGTATTTGAAGGATGTTACGAGTTATACACATGTAACAGTTACAAATCTTATATTGTATGAAATCATAGAGAAAGTTCTAAAACTTTGATGAAGAGGTTGTGATTCAGACGTCTAGTAGATTGAATTGGGCCTTAAAGTCATAATAGAGATGTTCCTAGAACATGAATAATATGCATTAATTGGGCTATTACTTAAGCCATAAAGGTTCACTTGAGAGATAGTTGAGATGAAACTAGTGCCATATTAACACTAATACATAAATATTCAATTCAAATAGAGATTTTCTTGAAGAACAAGCGGTCAAAGTTGGATGATGAGCATATAGAGCTATAAAGACTTATTAGGGCACAAACTCTTTCGCCAAATAAAACTAAGAAATTGAAGATTACATATATTCTAAGGCGTTAAAGGAATTTTACACCCTATACTTTAGGTTATGTACAATTTATACCTCACTTTTCAAAACGTGCAATTCAACACCCTAGACTTTCCAAACTAAGCGAAAAAAAAAACCCTTCCATTAACTTGACATTCAATTTCACTGTTAAGTAATCATGTGCAAGTAACGTGACACATTTTGTTGACAAAAATACACTTCCCATTTGTCACGACCCACCTAGAGAACGTGACCGGCACGTGAGGATTTGGGTCCCCACGGAAGCCTCACAGTAACGTGGTGACTAATATGCATAAATAACCCAAATTTATTTAAAATATGTCAAGTTCAACTAAAACTTGATAATATGGAATTATTTCTAAAACATAAATTCTAAACATAAATCTGCATAAAATCCATATTCTAGGCCAAAGCCAGACATAATAAAACAATTAACATAAATTATGAAAATAATATCATGCATGTCCGGGGATCCTGCCTACACAATTTATTGGAGCACTACTAGGCTGACATAATTGACAATAAGCTCCACTTCAAAGCGAAGCTCACCAAGGAAGCTGTAGCACTACTGCGGAGGATTCTGTGGTACAACTGAACCTGTAACTGTATCTGTAGGGAAAGGAAAAGAGAGGGGTGAGTTCATCAAAACTCAGTGAGCGAGCCTCCACTCACAACCCACATGGGACAATAACAAAATACATAACATATACATGCAATTGATGTGAAATATATTACATATATAATTACATATAAATTAACTGAATCTATAGCAACAATTAGTAGAGAAACATGAATTATTCTGTACATAATTATCTGAGCTGAATAGCTAAATCTGAGCCAATGGCTAATCTGATGGGCACCTAACTAGGTCCCATAAATGGACACCTCACTAGGTTCCTTATTGTGGGTGAGCTAGTCCTCTAGTGGACCACTTGGTACCAAGGTTAACGATCAATCCTGCAGCCGTTAACTCGCTGATCTGTTTCTCACTAATTAATATAAAATAATTTGTTCATAAACCAAATAAATATAAAAGCTCTGAATTCATATAATTCTAACAATTTGACTGTAGCATAATTGAGATTCTAAAATCATGCCCAAGGGATCACCAGCTTGTAGACATAGTGATTTCAGTAATCAATAGAATATGTATCTGACAATTGTTATGAATTATACTTTATTCAACACTTTCAATAAATCATATCTAATATTCTAAAATCTTCATAGGAAATACATAGTCTGAAAATATGATAATCAATATTTCTACTGTAAACATTAAACTGAGGTATCACAATTCATAAACTAGGAAAAAGATATTCTATAACACGCAAGGTATCAATTATGGTCCCATGAGTTTTTTTAAAATGATTAATTTTCATGATAACTATTAAAGTAATAATATTTCTAAAACAAGCATAATTATAGCAATATATTCTCTTGACATAAATCATTCTAAAATTTCACAAATAATTTATATAATATGGAAAAATATTAATAATGACCAAAAGTATGATTATGAGTTTAAACCCACTCACCTTTGATAGTCGGGAGTGTGCTTCTACTAACAACTTGATTTTGGAAAATTGGAATGGTACAAGTAACCAAACTTGTCGATTAAAGGGAGGGAGCGTCACAACGTCTTAAGAGATGATTAGTTAGGTCCACTGAAGTTCGGCCACGAGGATTATGAGCTTGACAAGAGATGAATTCGGCCAAAAAGGGGTTTGGCTTAGAGGAGATTTGGCTTAGAGGAGGTTTGGCTTAGAGAAGTTTTGGCTTAGAGGAGATTTGGTTTAGAGAAATTTTGGTTTAGAGGAGGTGGAAGCAAAACTTAGCAAAATGAAACTAAACATTTTTTACACACACACACACTCCTACACACATATATTTATACACAAATATAATAATCATAAATAATATTAGTGCTATATGTCTATACTTACTAATAATAATAAATAATATTAATGCCTACTACACTTAGTAATTATAATGTTAAATAATATTTGTGCTATTTACACTTTAATAATAATAATACTAACGCTAGCTACACTTAGTAATATTAATTATAATTAATGTTAGTGGCATATATCTAGATTTAATAATAATAATAACTAATATTAATGCTAGCTACACTTAATAATTATAATGTTAAATAATATTAATGTTAGGTGCACTAAATAATAATAATGTTAATGTTAGCTACACTTAGCAATATTAATTATAATTAATATAAATGCTAGGTACACTTAATAATAATAATGCTAATGCTAGATACACTTAGTAATATTAATTATAATTAATATTAGTGGCATATATCTAGACTTAATAATAATAATAATTAATATTAATGCTAACTACACTTAGTAATTATAATATTAAATAATATTTATGTTAGGTTCACTTAATAATAATAATACTAATGGTAGCTACACTTAGTAATAATAATTATAATTAATATTAGTGTCATATATCTAGACTTAATAATAATAATTAATATTAATGCTAACTACACTTAGTAATTTTAATTCATATTCTAACTATAATGCATTAACACTACTAACTATAATGCATATTTAAATTATAATGCATGCAACACAACTAACTAAAATGAATATACTAACTATAATGCATATGTATGCTCATAGTTTACTATTAACTATAATAATAATAATAATTATTATTATTATTATTATTTCTTTATTTGGGATATCATACCATTTTATGAAATTCTCTAACCCAAACCCAACCATTTCCCTTCCCAACTCAATAACGAACACTAACCTGAAGGCATACATATCATGAACACTAAAGAACCCTCACCTCCTAATCTAATGAATTAAAGAACCGACACCTACATATCGTGAATTGCTAATCCTACCTCACGAATCATCAACTTCACCTTTGAACCTTACTTTGAGGTCTCAAACTTAACCTCTATCAAACCCTATATCATGAACCCTAATCTTGCAAAAAAAAAAACTAGTGAAACTACATTTTGCTCCACCTTCAAACCCTTTTCTGAATCGATTGAAAGGGGAATTAAAGAAGGAAGAAAAGACAAAGGCAACACAACATATCAACAACCATCATCTCTTTCAAGACATACCATGTACCAAACTGAAGTTTCCCTTTGTTAAATAAGCTTTCCAAATGCCACTCTCTATACTGTATTGCATTTGGTTCTTGAAAGTGAGGGACTTTTGTTTATCCCAATCTCCTTCTTTTTTTTTTTTTTTATCATTTTTTGTTGTTGAATGTTGATTTTCATCCTATGTGGGCACATGTGGTGGGGGTTGGAGTGTTGGCTTTTGGGTAGAAATGATCCCATTTGTTTAGTGAATGCATTTTTTAATAGCATTGTGTAATGTTGTCCATGTTTGAAGTCTTTGGTATTGTGTTTGTTTAACTATGAGAAATTTTTTTTTGAAAATTCATAATAGTCCATGCTCTTTGTTAAACACAAACATGCCCCAACACTTTGTTAAATTATATAGTTTCCCTAATTTTGTTTAATTGTGGTGTCTTATTTGTAATTTCCAATTCTTGTCCGACATGTCAACTATCACATGCATTTTGTATTATGTAGATGTGTTACACTACACCTACAATGAGTTATGTGGGGGGGGGGGGATTTGTCAAGAGTTGAAAAATTTTGATGTTGTTTATCTATCAACTGCCTATTTATGCTCTCATGTAAAGAGTTCTGGGTATAGTTAACCATTGGAATTTCTATATAAGTTCAGGGAGGAAACATGATTAAGGAAAGGAAAAGGGAAAGCAAAAAAGAAGAGAAATAGTAAAGGAAAAGGAAAGATGATTAAGGAGGGACTACAAGATGTGACTTTGTTTAGAATGATAATGAGGGGTTGATTTTGAAGAAAATGGCATGTTAAGGCCACCCCTGAAGTTGAGTCTAATAGATAAAGTGGTGAAGGAGACACCTCTAGTGGACAATGGAGCAATAACAATAGGGGTGGTATTAATATTGGTTCAAATTTGGCTTCGAATGGTGCCTTAGAGAGGTTCGAAAGTGAAAGCTGGGACAAAAAGTGATACGTTCGTAGGTTGGATGCGGAAGGAGTTCATGGTTTGATGGTTTTTGTTTCAGTTGGGAAGAGATGAGGGTTTAAGGTCAAGGTAGGGAAATTTCATAAAAAGAGAAGAGTATTTGTATTCATAAAATGTGCACGTGACTTGCACGTGATCACTTAATGGTGGAATTGGATGTTAAGTTAATAAAATTGCACGGTTTGAAAAGTTTAGGGTATCAAATTAAATGTATTGAAAAGTCATTATGTAAATTGCACATGATCAAAAGTATAAAAGGAAAAATGCATTTAACCTTATTCTAGGATTAAAATTATATTTTAGAAGATATAAACAACTATTTTTATACCAAAATCCAATAATAAAAGTATGTCATTCCTGTTTTTCTCTCTCCACACAATAGAAGTAACACCATGAATTGACCCGTTATTCCGGACATTCGGGCACCCTGCTTATATGATGAACGAAATAATAAAACATTAATTGAACTTTGAAATAGTAACAAAAATCAATTGTACAGCTTGGGGATAAAGAATCAAACTTGTATCTACAAAACACTAAATTACAACCAAAATCCTAATGTGTAGAAAATGCATAATAGGCATGAAAGAATAAGGAATCACCTAGGTTAAAATGCACAAAATCTTTTCGTACTCATATTCACATTGTTCAACTCTAGTTTCACTCAAACAAATTTTCGTACTATATATAAAAATATTTTTCAAGAAACTTCTTAAGCCTTATGAGAACTACCCATCAAAGAGGTTATTATAAATTAAAATTGAAAAAATAAAAAAGTTGAGGATAAAATAACAAAACTCCGTGACAACTTAATTTAGATGTGAAAAGGAGGAATATAGTAATGATTTAGAAATACAATAAATAAACTAACAATAACCACAATTTTTGTAGTGCACTAAAGAGCTAAGATATAGTATAATGATGCTCACAAAAGGATAACTTTCGTCTCACACTCTCACTCCAAGAAATCAAATATTTCCCAACAATATGGCAACAAAATTGCAGTTTTGGGAAGAAGAAAAAAATGACTATATGGCCACAATTTTTCACCATCACAGAGAAATCGTCTCTATTGCCACAACAATATAAATTGTTGGTAAAGTATCTATATATGGCAGCAACTTTTGCAACATGTTGGAATACATTCATATTTATGCTAGCGACATCAAATGTTGTTAGCATAGCTCAAGTGCAATGACAGGTAGTTGATATATGCATACTTATGACATCACTTACTGTTGTTGGCACATCTTTACTTCAATAACAGCGAGTCTAGTTGCGGCTGGGATATATGCAGCTCTTTGACTGTGACAACTGATATAGCTGTTGCCGGAGAAGATGAAGATTGAAGATAGTGACGATAAATGTCACTGGAATAGATGCAACTCTATCATAGGAACTATGAACGGCAAAAATTTATACTTTCGACATCACTAAATGTTACGGGCATAGCTTAACTTCAATAGCAGAGAAATGACACATAATATAATTGGATAAAAATTACAATAAATATTACTTATTTTCTATAATTTCAAACATCAAAATAATTTATTTAACTTTTCAGACCATGGTAGATGATACATAACATACCTAAGTGCCACTTAACGTTACACGTTAGCATTTTACTTATGGAGTGTTAACGTGACTAACTTGTAAAGTCAAAAACCGATTTGACTCATTTTAAATGACATCAACTAAAATGACTTACAAGCATTATTTCAAGGATTAGAACAAGTATAAACCCTTTTTTCTTCCCGGTTTCAAACATATCTTGAATCTATACCATAAACAATCACTAGTTGATTTCAAGGCTCAACAGGAGTGTACCCAAAAGATACTCAATGTAGTTCAATACGCAACCAAATAACATGACGAGTACATTTGAACCAAAAACAATGCCACACCTTTTGAATATCACGAACATATACAGCACATCATTTACAAGCATAACAACTTCATAGCATGAACCGGGTGTAAACAACCAGCAACCAATAGCCTCAGGGTATCAACACAACGGATCCTGAGGTCTTCCGACTCTCAAGGTCTTCATGTGCTTTTGCAGCCTCTGACAAAGGGTAAGTATGATTAACCCTCACCCTTAGGACTCCAGAAGCAACATTAGCAAACACCTCTCCAGCAGCCTCCAACAGCTCATCCCGGGTTACAGTATATTGCATTAGGCTGGGCCTTGTCAAGAACAAGGATTTTGTAGCCAGGGCAGACAATGGAACTGGATCTGGTGTACCTGATGACTGCCCAAAATTGACCATGTAGCCTCGAAGCTTTAAGCATGCCAAAGATCCCTATCAAAAGAAACATAGCATAGCTCCTTGAGGACTTCTTGTCACACTACTATTAAAATTTTGAAATGATAGAACAGAGACATCATTGAGATAGATATATGCTAACACAAAGTTCTATCAATGTTTAATATTGCACCCATGCATCCATCCTACAAAAAGCTTTCATCAGGTGGAAATTGGTAGATCATCATCAATGAAGCTAGCTGCTAAATTTTCTCATACACTCTATTAATCTGTCTGACAGTAGTCTCAGAACTACCAATAAGGAAACTAATATCAGTGGCATATCATCCTTTTGCCATCAGCATTCACCCATTAATATTTGGAGGATTCTAACCATTCGTGACAAATACAATCTTATCTACTTACACGCTACTACATTTCTTGCAAATTCATTGAGAGACCCAATGCTGATAGGATGCAGTACTATGAACTCTTCTAAATTTTGAAACGAATTTAATGTAGCATTCTTCAATAGGATTTAGGAATTTATTTGTATTAGCAATGTCAATCACAGTAGAGTTCTGCATTTAGTATCTGGTTGGTGTTTTTGGATGGTTTTGTTCAATGTAATGACTATGGATCAACATAAGATCAACTGAACTATCAATCTAAATCTACTTGCATTTCAAGATACTCAACTCTCATAACAGTAGGAGGACGAAAAAAAAAAAACATAAGCATCAGCTGATGATACCATTATGCAACACAAAAATTAATCGTTAATTTTAGAATTCCACTCAAGCACGTAAGCATCAAACATTTAAATCTCCCTTGGGGTGTAACGTAGCATAGAATATATATTACCTGAAAGGTATCCTTTCCTACAGAATCGTAGACTACTTCAACACCATCGCCGGACGTAATTTCATTGACTCGAGTGACAAAATCCTCTTCTGTATAGATTATAACATGATGGCAACCATCCTCCTTGGCTTGAGCTGCCTTCTCTTTATTGGATACAGTTCCAATAACAGTTGCGCCAAGAGCATTTGCCCACTGGCATAATAGGGATCCTACTCCACCAGCTGCTGCATGTACGAGAACTGTGTGACCAGGTTCAACCTGTGAATTTAGATGTATTAGTTTCGATTCATCATCAAGCTGGGGCAAAATTAAGAAAAAGTACATTGGTTTTAGGACAAAGCATGAACTCATTAAGTTGATCAATATTATAGTCAGCTATGATATGGCAAAATTCTTGCTTCTGTTCCAACAACTGCTTCTTATGCTTTACTTCCAGTATCATCCACAAGGAGACAATCACAATAACTGAGGCAAATTAAGAAATTTGTACACTAGTTGATTGACTTTTCATATGAAACACCAAGTGCAACAAGAAAAATCATCAATAAAGTTAAAGATGATAAATTACCAGCATCTCTGGGATAAAGTAACATGACCACATCCACGTATATCTAAAGGTACTAAAGCAAAGGGAGACACAGATCATTTATGGACTCAACTTGTAAATGTATAACGAGCAAGTTTTCCCAACTAGAGATGACTCTGAATCCAGTTAGACAGTATGGAAAGTATAGGGTGCTTTTCATTTCCTATTTTCAAGATTCTAAGAAGGAAACAGTGAAAACTAGAAAACCCAATTTTCACTATTTCCTTTACAAAATCCCGGAAATAGGAAAACAAATAATGAAAACTGTTTTCTGAAAAAAGTGAACCCTTAGGTGTGGTTTTCTAAAGTTCCTGTAGGAAAGGATACCATATCCCACTTGAACGTGAACAAACACAAGTGACATATCAACATAATGAGCTATAGGGTTTTCTGCATGGTGCCTATTGCAATTGTCTATCTAGTAGCCCAACAATGCACAAACACTAAGTCTTTAAGCAAGATAACAAAGTAAGAAAGGATATGTAATATCTGGTGATAGGGATCTAATTAAATAGATATCCACGCAAAAAAAGACCAAATTAAAGATAGCATGATGAGGTATGGCCACCTGTCCAATGCCTTTTGGTTTGTAAATCAATGCCAAAATTAACATTAGGAAGAGAGTCAAAATAAAAGAGGAAAAATTTTTTATGTCAGTAGATATAAGATCTCAAAGCACGTGAATCTAGGACCCAATGTTCAGGAGATAAGATTCTGAAAGATAAATGGGAAAAGAGACTGGGATTATATATACATATATTGCACTCAACAGTTGAGGTAGACATCCCCAAAATGGAAAATAATAATGATATCACAAATCAAAGAAACTTTTACCAGTGAGTGAAAAGGAAAAAACATCCTGATACTGATGCACTATCTTTGATCATTAATAAATAATAATGGCACACCAATGAATGCTCACATCAAAAAATTCTACAGACGCAATCCGGAAAACTTCAGTGATCAAAGCATCAACATGCCATCATGGGTCAGCACATTTGTCTGACTTGAAGATAGCAGTGGCCAAGCATGGAGGTGCATTTGCTATATTCCAGCAGAGTGGTTTGAAGGCTTCACAGCTCAACAACGTCTGAAATCGATGTTGGTGTGCCTGCCGTGTGAAAAGAGAGGTACGAGAGATCTTGCTAATGCAGCTGCATTTTGACAACAAAAGATTGCACATCAACTTTCGCACAATGGCGGCACTGCAGATTATGGCCCTTCATACCTTTCCACTTCTGATGAAGGTCTTTGGTGGTCAGAATTCAGAAAAACCTCACATGTAGCACATGCATAGTAGGAGACACAGCCATTGAAAGCCAACAACAACAGTAGTAGATAGGAAAATCAAAATGCTTGTGAAAATGAAGCATCAGTGGAATGAGAGACAGCAGACGGAGGAAGGTATTACTAGTTATTACAAGTTATGGATTAAAGACCCATTCTGGGGCCACTAATTAACAGCTCACGATTATAGGGGAGTTGATCCTTGACATGATATGGAACTGATTAAAAGTTGTACAATAACTACAATCATAGCTATAGTTGACTAATATTCTATTATGTGCTAAACATTCTGATTAATATTCCAACAAAAATATGAAAAAAAAAGTAAAAAAAAATGTTTTTCTCAACTACAATTCCTAAACAATTATAAAAAACCTACCTTGAAACAACGCCGGACCAAAAACTGAGCGGTCATGCCCTTCAGCATGATGGATGCCCCAATAACTGGGTCAACCGAGGGAGGGACAGGGACTACTTTGTCAGCAGGAAGAATCTGCTCTTCAGCATATGAGCCCATTGGTTGACCTGCATAAGCAACAAGGTCCCCAACCTTCCTACCAGTGATTCCATCACCCACAGCAGTGACAACCCCAACAGCTTCCATGCCTGCCACATTAAATGGGAAAAATAATCAACACATGATACCTTGTACATCATCCAAGTGTTTTCCCAACCCAAATGTGAATTCAAAGGTGTAAATGAGTGTTTGCCCGTTTTATATTCTTTTTGGTTCATTTTGCATGAGTATACCAAGCATGAGTTGCAAATGGTACTGGGGTTTAGATAGAAGGGATGAATTTAAGTTTTTGTGTTGATGGCTCAACATTCAATGTTTCACCAAGGGTCATATACTCTCACATCCTTCTCTTACTATTAGGGAATGTTTGGCATGTTGCAGTGAGATTTAAAAGGAGGAGCCATCAGGATCTATCCCTGGGGAAATTGGAGCTATATACCTTGTTAGAAGTTTGGTATCAAAGAGAAAATGCAAGAAAATGTAGGAGAGTGAAGGAAAAGGTTAAGAGAATTTGAGACTTAAAGAAACTGATAATTGTACCAATGAGTCCGATCTTTTCCGTTCTGAACAGTACCATGTAAATTGTATAGCCTCAGCATCATACACTAGGCTCTAACCATCAGAAACAGAACCACAAACAGCCTAACTAACTAGCAACATACTTTAACTGAAAACTAGTTGTCACTTATCTACACGACAGATGCTGAGACATGAGACAAGTCTATAAAACATACTTAATTAACCTTGAAGTATCCAAGCATCATAGCTATCAAAAGAAATTAGAATTTTACTTTGTAAAACATCCAATCATGTCCTAATGTTGTACAGTAATCAGTAATATACAACATACATAATTAATTTTGAAGTATCCAAGCATCACAGCTATCAAAAGAATTTAGAATTTTACTTTGTAAAACATCCAATCATCTCCTAATGTTTCAGTAATCAGTAATGGGGAGTCTAACGTTCCATTGTGTGCAATGACAAAATTGCAATGCAAGATTTCATTAATTTTCACTTGCTCCGAGAACATAAAACACTATAGGGTGTGCAATATTAGTCTCCCTGCTAAACAACTAATTGCAAGTGAACCATTGAAAACCATCATCTCTTCTATGTTGAAACAACCAACTGCAAGGACCTAGACCAAGTTAAATAATCCATAGGATACATTGCTGCATGAAGCAATTGAACACATAACAAACAATTGGTCAAGTCATTAACAACATTATCAAACCAAGAATACAACTTTCCTCTACCATATTTTTTATTTCCATTCTTTCCCTTTTTTTTCACAAGAACAGGAAATATTTCAGGACAGATAATTTGGTAGAAGCGAATCAAATTAGAAAACCTGGAGTGAATGGCATCGAGGGGGCTTTATAAACTCCTTTCCGAAAGTAGACATCAATAAAATTAAGCCCAACGGCTTTGTTCCTCACCCGCACCTCGCCTTCTTTTGGCTCTCCAATTTCTACATCCTCCCACTTTAAAACCTGCCATCAATTGGAAATAATAGAAACTTAACATGATGAAGCAAGTTCAGGAAGCATGTGCTTAATCTACAACAATTTAACACACACACAAAATGTCAATCCAATAATGAATTAATAGCTTTATGATGTAATTTGATTTGAAATGATTTTCATTGACTTGATTTATAAGATAAATATTATTCTTGAAATGATTATACAAAATAGAATTTGAATTGATTTAGAAATCAATAGTTATGTTTAGAATAAATATGTCAAATAGTGTTTGGAATTATTAAAATAAGAATTCATTTGATCATATCCCATCAAATTTAATAGGATTTTACAAACAAAGAATCAAAGTCGACGAGATTTGATTTTCAATGCCTATTTCTTTTCCTGTTCCAAACACTACCTTATGGAATCATTGGAACAAAAGTTAACACCATTTTTGAGACTATGGGAACAAATGCGGTGAAAAAATGCTAAATGAATTGGGAATCCTAAAGCTAGGGATCATAGTCCAGTTTAAACCCCAAAATGAGCATGAACCTATTAGCAAACAGAACAGTTTGAAAGGAAAAGCATAAGCAATGTTACAGGAACCAACAATTCAGTTTTTGGAACATGAGTCTAGTTTTCAGTATTTTATTACATTTTATTACGAAAGAAATAATGAAACTGAAAATAAATAGTTTTCAAAATTTTCAGTACTTTTTTTACAAAATCTAGAAAGTTAAAAAACATATAATTGAAATCAAACATGTCTTAAATTTTTTAATTTATAGTTTTTCCTTTACAAGATTGTGAAGAGACAAAAACAAACCAGAAACTGAAAATAAAAGCCGAGTCTATTTGATTTCAATTTCAGCTTTCGATATTCTTTTTTCGTTTTCTAGCTTTCAGGATTTTACGAAGAAAATATTAAAAAATAGAAATAAAAATAGAAATGTGAATTTTGAAATTTTCAGAGCTTCAGTATTTGCTTCGTAAAATTAAAAGACTGAAAAGCTAAAAGTAAAAATTAAAAACTGAAACCAAGCCGGCGTAATGATCCCCTTTCATATCATAGTTGATAATGACAGGTCATCATTTCGTTACATGAGGAAGAATAAAGGGCAAGCCTTTTCCAATTTGGAACTAAATTGAGCGAGTGAGGAAGTGAGAAGATGATGACCTGAGGACCACCGAGTTCATGGACTCTGATAGCTTTGACCATGTTGTTGTCTGGTGCTGCTGCTGATGAAGATGATAACGAAGAAGCTCTCGTGGTGGTGAGTGTCGTTGTGGTCGCTGCTCTGATCAAAGGAAATGAAAGTGGTGGTGAGAGAGTTGAAGAGGGTGGACACGGTGGAACTCGTAGCAGTGACAAACGGGGGTTCTGGAATCTGACTACTCCAAAAAATGACATCTATCGTTTTTGTACTACAGGTGCCAAACAACCGGTAGTCGGTTCGGAATTTTACTTACTTTGAATAGGGACGGGATATTCATCTGGGGGAATGAGAAATTGAATTTTTGTCTTGAAAATTGGAAGAGCATCTAACAAAAATCTATCCTCTAACAAAAAAATCTTTAAAGTATCATATGCCGGTGTTAACCCGTGCATTGCACACGTGTAATTTATATGGACATAGTTATATAATAATTAATTATTAAAAATTTATATATTTTATATAAGAAAAAATCTGTTTATATTTATATAAAATTTACTGCATATCTTATATATTTGATTTTATTTTTTATTTAAGAATTGTTTTTAAAACCCACATTGAAAGTGCATATGTTATAGATCATCTATATAAATTTTATATTAATCCAAAATTATTTGATATATGTTTTATATACATATAAATTGGCGTAATAAAACCTCATAATTATATTGTATTTAAATAAGAATTGCTTAATCACAATTTTATAGGTGTCCGATTTCTTTGAAATTCGACACAAACAATAAACATGATATGTAGTTATAATTTAATAATTAAATTGATAAAAATAAATATTCTATTCAAATTTATTGAAAATATAAGTGTGTCAATTCTAACATCGATGTCAACAGATCCCTTTTATATAAGTATAACAAATATATATATATATATACACACACACACACACACATACATGCTATACAAAAGTCTTTTATTTTGATATGTTATAATTAAAAAATGGTTGTATATGATAACTTAAAATAATGCAAAACTAAAAAAATGAAATGATAAATTAATATATTTTAAAAATGAAAAGTATAATTTTCAAATTTTTATTTGAGAAAATATAGGATTTTAAAAAAGTTTTATAGAAATTATTCTACATTAACTACTTATTATAAAATTATAAGAACTAAAAGAAAAAGTAATTCATTTTCCTTCCCCTTTCTTTTATGAAGGAAAGCAATAAATTAATTTTCAAAAAAAATTTAACCTAACAAATTCCTTTATAATAACACATTGATGAAAGTTTAATTCGATTTGTAAGTATAAATAGTTTTAATATTTAATGATAATAGAATAACTCAATAAATAAAAATTATTATATTTTATCTCTTTTATGTTTAGCATTATAATAAAGTAATTTTTTAAATTAAATAAACTTATTGAATTAGAACAATTAATATTTTAATACCTTTGTCAAATTCAATAGCCTTAAAAAAGAATACAGAACAACATTGTTGTTTAGCTCTCTTGTTGCAGCCACATCAAAGCAAGTTCCATAGCATGAGTAGCAACAAATTTTGAAATCAAATATAAAAAAAATTATTAAGAAATTATTACATAATAAACTTTCCAAAAGAAAAAAAAATTTCTATTCAAACTCTTCTATCCAAAATTAAAATATTATAGCTAATCAATTCCTAATGTAGAAAGCTTTTTTTTAAGATAAAATGTTGTTCTCAAAGTCAGAGATGGAGCAGCTACAATGATTTCAAAAAACTACAAACTATAAATCTAATTTAAAATAAAAACAATCATTTATTATTCAAGTTTAAGAATTGAAAATGAGATTCATAATGCTTTCAATGTTCTATTTGAAAATGTGGAAGATTTTGCCAATTTATTAACCCCTAAAATAATTTATTTATTTATTTAAATTAAGTTTTTATATATAACAAAGAATAAATGAGTTAATTGGTTCTCTAAATGAAACTAATTAAACGTAGGAGAGAATAAACAATATAAATATAATCTAATATATATCAAAAAGTTATTGCTGTAATAAAGGCTATTTAACTAGTGGAGTGAGAAGATAGTGAAGTGAAATGATAATCTAATAAATCAAGTGGAGTGAAAAGATATTTGAATTCATTTTCAAAACTTTCCTTTTTGTTAAAAATAGAATTAGAATTTGGAGGGAAGCATAATCAAGCTTCCAAATGTCATTATCTCATCAAACTTTTCTATTAATGGTTCTTAAAATATTAATAATATAGATAGATATAGATTATGGTACTGCTAGTTGGATCTAAAAGTTGTAGTGCGAAACTACAAGTTGTTAGGAATTATTAATAATTGTTGGATTTGAATGATGTGCATTAGTATTTTACATTTATTTTTTTTGGTTCAATCTTATCAATTTTATTTTATTTTCATATTTTATATAGAGTTTAATTTTGATGTACTAATAATGTAAAATTGCTTTACATTGTCATTCAATCAAAATATTTCATTTGGATAACTTCTCAAGTAGTATATGTAAAAGTCAATTATCATAGTTTATGTAGTAATATATAATTAGATGACTGTGTAAAATTTTTTTTACATTGTCAATGTAAGGCAGTTAAATCCTTACATATATGTATATATAACTTTGGAATTAATTGCTATATACTAACAGTATAAAAAAAAGATTTTATATCATCAACCAATAAATGTGTTTACAACTCATCCATCTTGTGTAATTTTTTAAAATTTGAATTGGATTTAATTTGAAAATGGACCAGTGTCAATTTTTTATTGCCTGGCAGTGTAAAAATATTTATTCTCTTTAACCTTATGGATTTTGTTAAGAAACTGATTAAAGATGCACAAAATATAAAATTTTAAAGGATTTCATATGTTTAATGCATTGGAAAATTACAAAGACTCGTCTTTTCAAAACAAACTTTCTTTTCTAAAAACCTTAATTAATACATAAACCCTAGCTTTGTTACAAAACTATCAAATCATTTCAATTTTAATTAGTAATTTTTTATTTTGCTTTATTTACTTCTTACAAGTGTTATGAAAACCATAGCCATTAGAATCAACCTATTAATGACAGGGTTTGGGTAAATCATATATTCAAACCTTATTGCCACTAATGTAATAGAAAAATCTAATCTAACATATCAAATATAATACATAAAAGGAGAACTTTGAGTTGACTCTGTCAAGTACATTTTGACTTTGCTATTTGAAAAGTTGTTTTGACATTTGTTATATTATAGGTGGGTATTATTAATTATTTTTGAAATGACTTTTCTAAAAACTAAGTCATTGTTATAAGAGTAACAAGGTAATGAGTTAGGGGGAGGATTTACCTCATTATTACTTCAAAATATGGTTTTGGGACCCAAAGACAACTTTGGTTCCTTCTTCTGCAGTGACAAGGGGTGTATACCTGAACTGAAAGAACTCCACCCTTAAGGTATTGTTTGGGAGTTGGGATTTTGGATGGAAAGGGATAGAAATGAAGAATTTATAATAAAATTTTACACTATAAACCCTTCATTCCCCTCCCCTCTCCTCCAAAATCTTAACTCACAAACATACCCAATGGCAGTAAGGGGTGTTATATAGAGTGAAAGTGTAGCAAAGAATTCCTCAGGTCCTTGCTCAGTTTGTACATGGAGCTGCTTGGACGGTTATGAGGTGGTTCAGGCCGAGCTCAGCCACCCATCCAATCCTTATTTTTACTTCTTAAGATCGTGGGTCATGGGAAAGCTTTGTGGGTCTGGAGTAGCGATGTCATAGATCTCATACGATTCCCTCATATGGCTTCATTCAGGTCGTGGGCTCCAACTCAGAACCCAAATGCCTTGCAATGATGGGTTAACCCAAAGCACGGAAGCCACAAACAATGTGGGATCTTTTGGGCCTATGCGCTCTTGTCCATAACAACAAGTATCAACTCTTCATAAAATTATTTTATTTAGTTTTTATTAATCTTCTACTAGAAGCCAAGGAACTTAAAATTCATCGATAGAAAAAATTAATAGGAAAATATTTCTAACTTTTAAATTAGATAATATTTAGCATCTTTTTTGTGTATTTAAATATGGTGATTTTTCTCTTCTCTCCTTTGAGTAATTAATAAGTTAATAATTACTATGCATGACATATTGGATAATTGAAAAATACTAAGTCATTAATTTTTCATTTTAAGATGTTCAAATTACATATATATGTAAAGTTTGAATTATATAGTATCTAATCTTTGCAACAATTGTAAGTTCCTGTTAATATTTTATTTTAATACTTTTGTTTATGTGTCTTTATACTAAAATTTAGTATTTTTTTTTCCGTAACATACTAAAATTTATTATAGTCTAATATTTAGGTTTTAATAAATTTTATAATTAATAATTATAAAATTGATTAAAACCTTACCACACTTTCATTTTTTTAATTACCTTTATTGAATTTGTATTATTTTTTTTTATTTTGGATCATGTTATGTTAGTAGTATTTATTATTGTGGATATTTATGTTTCAAATTTTGTAGTATTTTTAAAATTTTTCTATTGTTGAAGTATTTTTAATAAACCATGAATACTCGTAAGAAGATTTCTCTTATCTCATAGATATCTATTTTTATCCGTATAAATGGCTTACAATAAGTAAAATTATTCACTTATTTCCTTTCGTTATTCAACAATTTTGACTTTTGAAATGTCTAAAAAATTTTATAAAATAGGCTCTTTATTATTAGTTAAATGTCATCTACTGAGATTTTTTTAACCTTATAAACATGATATTTAAAATAAGATATAAACTCAATTTATTTAATTATTTAATTATTATTTATTAATTTATTTAATTATTAATTTATTTTCAAACTAATTTTATAAACTCAATTTTTTATAAGATATATTTAAATAAATTATTATTTATTTTCGATAATGGTCAATAAATTATTTTTTATTATCATTTCGTACATTGTACGAGTCAAAAGTTTGGTAATATGACAATCCAAGTATGCCATGCCAGTCTTGTTTTTATGATTTTATTTCTTTTCAAATAGTGTGTTGATCAGATACCGTTGCAGGCTTTCTAGTTGTAATGAAGCAAACAGTGTGCATTAAGCTTAGTTTTTTTTTTAAATTTTTAAGGTGATAAATTTTAAATTTTGGATATGAATTTTGACATATTTTTAACTTGTTTTCAGGTTGTGGATGCTAATGATCAATCACAAGATACTAATGCTATCAATCATAGTTATCAGAACCGAACCGGCAATCAACTCGGCCTAGGCATCGGGTCACTAGTTCAACTAGTGGGTCATTCGTTAAATCAGATTTAATTAAATAAATATGTAAATATATAAATTGAGGTAACTAAAAGTGTAATATATATATATATATATATATATATATATATATATATATATATATATATATATATATATATATATATATATATATATCATGATACAATATATATTAAAAGAGCACTTGGCCTGGTGGTTGAGGCATTACTCGTGCTAGTTTGCAAGCTGGGTTTGACTCCCCATAGCATTGGTTTTGGAACTTATTTCAGAATTTCCAATGCACAGGACATGGTCAACTCCAATGGACATGGTAAACTCCGCTTCGCTCAACCTGTTCGACTCCCGCTTGCCAATCAACTATGAGTTTGATCAAGGTTTGGCCGGGTTGATGCTTGTCCGGTCTAATTTAAAAATCGAACTGGACCAGTGCCTAATTCACCGGTTTTCGGTTCGAACTGGCCAGTCTGGTCCAGTTCTTATAACTATGCCATCAATGCTAATGACACCAATACCAACAACCAATCTCTTACAAATTAGTGCACTTTATGAAAATTGAAAGTTAGTTTACACATGTACATTTTGTTTGACTCGATATAAAGGAAGAAGGATTAATAGGATGAAGTAGCATTTTGTAGAAAAACAAGGGCAAATGACATCATGCAAAAAGGTTATGTATGTTATAATAATAGCAGAAGAAAGTGAATTATGAGAATTAAAGTGATTTGGTTTATAACCTACATCTACAAGTCAAAGCGACTTCTATAATTAATATTAAAATACGATGGAAAATATGAAACAAATTTATACATTTCAAGTGTATATGCACTCAAAATTGTCAACAAAATGAAAAATAAAGAGAAGGAAAGAAACAAACTTCTCAATGAGAGAATGTGTTAGTGTTTGAGATTATGAAGTTACAATGAGAAGTCTTGTATTTATATACCAGTGTAACCTCGTGTAACCATCCACGTAATCACTGGTAGAGAGTCAATAAAACCTCCTTAGCCATCCATGCAACCAATGGAAGAGAGATAATATTCTTTCATAATATCTCAACTAATTATAAATCTCCACCTTGGCTTGAACCACTTTCAAAGTTGAAACTACATGTGTTGCCTACGAAGACCAATTATGTCCAAACAGTGCATAAATTTAGAAACTAGAATGGCCTTTGTAAGCATATCCACCGAGTTATTAGAGGTACCAATTTTTTTTACAATAATATCACCTTGTGAAATGATCTCCCTCAAAAAGTGATACCAAACATCAATGTTCTTTGTTCTTTCATGATATATTTGATTTTTAGTGAAATGTATTGCACTATGATGGTCACAGTATACAACTGTGGTGTCTTGTTTCAAACCCAAACTACCTACCAAGCATCGAAGCCATATGGTTTCCTTTGTAGCTTCCCCTATAGCCATGTACTTGGTTTCTATTGTAGATAGTGCAATTGTGGATTTCAATGTTGCTTTCCAATTAATCGCACTCTTTAAGAGGGTAAAGGTGTACCTTATCAGAGACCTTCTTTTATCCAAATCTCTAGCATAGTCAGAATCAATATAACTAACAATACTATTACTAATATTATGATTCCTATCAAACATTAGCCCAACATTAGTACCTCGTAGATATCAAAGTATCCATTTCACAGCTTGTCAATGCATCTTGTCAGGATTTCCCATATATCTGCTCACAATACTAATTGCTTGTGAAATGTCTGGCCGAGTGCAAACCATAACATACATCATGCTTTCAACTACACTGGCATAAGAAACGTACATCATCTATTCATTTCTTTATCATTTTGTAGTGACAATGTAGCTAAAAATCTTAAATGTGCTGCCAATGGAGTGTTCATAGGTTTCGCATTCTGCATGCCAAAGCACTCCAACACTTTTTCAATATACTTTCTTTATGATAAATATAATTTTCCAAAACTTCAATCTCTATGAATTTCTATGCCCAAAATTTTCTTAGCTTCTCCAAAAATTTTCATTTCAAATTCACCACTAAGTTGAACCTATAACTTGTTGATTTCAGATAAACTTTTAGAAACAATGAGCATATCATCAACATAGAGCAACAAATAGAAGAATGAACTATCTAAGAACTTCTTATGGTATACATGTAACATCCTCCTAACTATCGTGCATTACTCGAGTGTTAACACATTAGCTAGAAGAGTGTCATTACCAATACTATTTATACTAGTCAAGAGAATGAAAAGAAAGTAAATTTAAACTTATATTTAGTAAGCTAAAGTATTGAAACAGACCATCCATATTTTGCTAATATATAGCATTACTCGAGTGTTAACACAGTAGCTAGCAGAGTGTCATTACCAATTCCATTTATACTAGTCAAGAGAATGAAAAGAAAGTAAATTCAAACTCATATTTAGTAAGCTAAAGTATTGAAATAGACCATCCATAGTTTGCAAATACACACACACACACACATTGTGTACAAGTCATCAAACATGTACATCACCCCAGAAGTTAAGTCAGCCTGCTAGTAAGACCATCCATGAACCAGGTCCAAAATATTGGTAAAAGAGTGCACGAGAAGGGGGGTTGAATCGTACTTTCTAAAGTCTTGATTTTCAATATGAAACATTAAACATAAAACATACTATCAAGCATGGAGCTTAAAGTGCAGCAAAATAGTGGGTAGATGTTTCAGAAGGAAGGTTTCTGAGGCTTAATAATTATTATGCATTTTAATGATGCTTGATTAATAATCAACATAAAGTGCATAACATAAAAATAAAAGGTTAGGAAAGGGAGAATGAACACAATTATTTTTATACTAGTTTGGCTAACTTATCTTCATCCAGTACTCAACACATATTAAGATTTCATTAACAACAATTTTCTCAACCTGAGAAAGTAAATGGATAGTTTTTACAATTGCCTTTCCAAGCTCTCATTGCATAGTGGCCAACCCCAACTACGACTTAACCGAGTAGTTCTGTACTAGCCTCTCCAAGCTGAGCCAAGTAATTCTATACCAGTCTCTCCAAGTTGAAACGAGTAGTTTTGTACCAGCCTATCTTACTATCATGCTGTAAGTAGTCTTGAACCAGCCTCTCCAAGTTGAACCGTGATGAGCAAATACCTTAGCCATCGTGTTGTAATTAGTTTTACCTTAGCCTCTCCAAGCTATGTCTCACATTAATCACTAATGGATCAAGGTTACAAAGGTTATGTGCTTGGGTTGCCACTCAAAGTAACATGCACCCATGTTTCCTTAAAAATATTTGCTTATACAGATTTGGGAAACATAGGTGACTTTTTTCTCATATTATGAAAGAAGATTTTTACACTTCAAGATGATTGATTACATATTATGATGAATAGCTTAGGAAGTGTGGAGAGATTTTTCCAGCATTTCAGCTTTATGTCTTCAACTCTCTCATCTACATTTATGTGTGGCATCTCCATTTATACAGATCCTTCTTTATGACCGTTGCCTTTGATCAGATCTCCAAGTAATGCATGTAGATCATCAGTTGTGTCTTGGAATGTTACTCTAGAGAGGTAGGTTAACAAACTTGTCACATCGATTGTAGAAGCCATTATATTTTAGAGATTTTTGATGTCCTCATTTTCCTTTTACTTTCTGACCATGGTTTCTGAACTCCTCCTTGTAGAAGATATGATTATGAATCAATTAGGCAGAAGATATGACGTACCAGTTTAAATCACTTGCTTTGATTCGAGATTTGAATTTTGAAATTTGAATTTTCCCTTTATTTTCCTTAGCGTTATGTGCTACATAGTTAAGTGAGCTTTCTGACGGCGTAATCAATCTCTTTAATTTTTCTTTGATCTTCTAGTCTTCAATCTTGGTTATTTGATGATGATTTCTTTGCAATTGTAGTGATTGATGACTGGGTAACACGTTGCTCTTAGACATATGTTGATTTCTTCATCTTGAGTGTAATTGCTGATGTCTCGTGCTACTTTATGAAGATCCTTTCCTTAGTTTCTTGATCTTTGGCTTGTTCTGCTTCAGTCCTCAGGCATTTACACTTTCTTTGCATGAGATAATATTCACCTTTTTAAGCTTGATCTCCTTCTTTGAAATAAACATGATTTCTCATGTGTAGTGAAATTATTCTCGATTTAAGTCTGCTTCTATGCCTTTGGCCCGTAAACATGAATATGTGCTTTGCATGAGATAACATTCACTTTCCTTTTAACTTAATCTCTTCATATGAGACAAATGATGCTTGCGCATGCAAAGTGAAATATTATTCCTGCTTTAAGTCCGTATTATGTCTTAATCTATATACACATTCTTTGCTTAACATAATATTCACCTTCTATTTGGCTTAATCTCTTCCCATGATATAAAATATGCTTACACATGCAAAGTGAAATATTAATCTTGCTTTAAGTCTGTGCGATACAAACTGGATTAACCTGTTATGCTTTTTCAAGAAACTCAAGGTAGTCATTAGTCATTATTTAAAGTATTTTCTTTAGACTGGTTTTGTTGTCAATCAAAACATTTAAACTCATACTTTCTGAAGGGTTCTGAAGTTTACACAAAATACATCAAGTGCCTAGTATAACTTGCTCGATCCTAAGGCCCAACAAAAGAACATATACATATGAAAGGGCCTTGAAAACATCTAGCAAAACTGTATGTAGGCTCATAGCGTCCCAAAATTGGGCTACAACTATATACAAGTAATAGAGTTCTGGAATGTCTCCTACTCTCCTAGTGGAAGCAATTTGCCATCAGTATGATGGCGCCACCTCCAGCGGGGGCATTAGAACTGGTAGATAGGTCAAAGTCTGATGATGAAGACAATGATAGGGCATTCCTCGAAGGGGTGTTGGTGGTGCAAGTAGGGGTATAAATACAATAGGGTGGTGTGCCATATGGAGGTGCAAACCATCGTAGGGGAACTCTGGGTCAAAAGTGGCAGTAAAAATAGAAAGTGCTAAAAGAACGACTGAAGAACATGTATGTCGAGATCTAGGAGTAGGCCTTGACGAAGAGAAAAGCTAGTACTAGGTCATGATGTCACTCCCATTGTGGCGAGTCAAGGAAGAATATCATCGATGACACTTACGAGATCTGAATACAATATAAAATGCATATAAATACAAGGACGATAATATTATAAAATTCTCAATAGGGCACTCCCTCAAACATAAACAGAACATAACCAGTAATTTCATTCAAACAAGAAATTTTATGTAAAATCATATATAAGAACAATAAATAGTCATGTGTTTTCTCTTATGACCATAGTACTCAATTCCGTGCATTTTTCTCTTTTCATTAATATAGGGTAGACTTAGTTTTATACCAACTGGTATCAGTGAATAACACCACACATGGATAATAGACTGCTTATCAGAATTAAGCTCATTTCTATATGTAATTTTCGAATTTTTTTTTTTGAATCTTACACAGATCTATTCCTAGTCGATATGTCTATTGGCTCACAATATCTTTAGGGAAGTTCCTCTTTTTGCCTTCCCCTTTATTCAACATAAGTCTTGTTTTTGTTTTGCCCCTATGTCATAACATGCACAATTGAAGTTCATAAATTCTTTTTTGTCACATATATGCATCATTTACCTTTCTTTTTCCCAATGCATGCATTAATCACATATAAATATTCATCCACAAGTAATTCTCATTCATTCCTCATAAATCAATCCCTAAGGTCTAAAGCATGCATTCATATACTTCATACTTGAATCAAATTTCATTATGTCATCAATCCAAGGCATTGGTCAGATTTCGCGCCTATGTAACAAAAATTAGTTTGCATATCAAACAATTGAAATCAAGGCTACAAAAATTATCCATGACACTTCAATATGTCCACGAGATCTTGTAAAGATTTCAAACCAAAATAAGCTCTCTAGCTATGTTAACAAAATTTTACAAATTTGGTTGTCAGTGACCACCTAATCTCAACTCAAAGCCAAACTTCTTAATTCTTTTTACCATAGTGAATGAGCCAGAAAAAATAATTAAAACCCATGGTTAGACCTTAAGATGTTTTCAAGACCCTATAAAAGTTTCAAAGGAAAATTCAATCATTTGATATAATAACAAAATCAGCAAAATTCATAGCAGCAGCAATCTTCATAGTCTCAGTTTTTTATTTTTTTTCTAAATACTAGAGGTATTCAAAATGACGAAAAAAAAATCATGGCATTTCCTTAGGATGTTAGCTTCCTCATATAAAATGTTAAGCACAAAAATATACCTGCAAATACTTGGGAAAAATCATGAACTAACTCCTGCCTATGAAAAATCCAAAAATTCATCAACCTAGTTTGGAACTTCTTCTGGAAAAAATGATTTTCTAACAACAACAAACTACTCCACCAATGTAAACACATCTATATATGTGTCTAAACATACATTAGAACTAAAAATATCAAATTCAAACAATGAAAAATCTTTAAAAACAAAACTGAACAAGAAAAGATACAAAGACCCTTGCTTTTTGAGCTTTAAGGCTTTTAGCTCCAAAGGATGTTCCAAAAATGGTTTTCCTCACTTCAAGGCCAGTAGGGTATGATATCTCAAGGTAGAGAATAGAGATAATTCAAAATTCCTATTGATTGGTTTTGTAGGTTGTGATGAGTAGAATTAGTTGAGTAACAGAAGCTTGAGTGTTTAGTAACTTCTTCTTAGGGTTTTGGAGATTAGAAACTTGTTCGTGGTGGTTTGAGAGAAAGAAAATGGAGGTTGTAAACTTATGAGACATGATCGAAATGTTAAGGTTGGTGACTTAATTTTATCTTGGTTTAAGGTTAGATATTATCTATTGTATAGTCTAATTTCTTTCTAAAAAGAAAATATAATGGATAGGTAGAATTTGATCTTGTTAGTAAAGATTAAATCTTACTCATCAATTTGATTTAAATGGATAGACATTATCCAATTTTTAAAGATTAAGCCATCTTTTAGTGTAAAAATCACACACCAAAATTTTACCAAATGTATCAAACACTGTAACCAGGAAATCAAAATATTACCTGAAATTAATCTTGGGGGTCTAATACTCTACCCAATCCTTATCCTATCATCCATTGGTCCCGGGGATCTTCGGGTCCTGATTCCAGATTTACTATTGTGCTTACGGGCCCATAAAGTTACTATTCACACTCGAGCCCAAAATTTTTTACCTACTTGTCTGTCAGGTCATCCTCATCACTAACTCTGTCAGAATGTTGAAACTCTTATTGATAAAGCTTCAATTAATTTTTAAATAATTTCAGGGTGGTATATTACCACTTACCTTAACAAAAATTTTGCCATCAAAATAACTCTGGATGATCCTTCTTCATGTTTGATTTTAATTCTCATGTGTGCTCTTCACTTCCCGGTTTACCCCAAGCCATTTTTGCTAGTTGTACAGATTTATTCCTAAGCTACTTGACTTCTCTATTAACAATCTAAGCTGGACGTACTTGAAATATCAAGTCATCCCTTAACATATAGATTCGGGCTCTAATATATGACTTGGATTCGGATGATATTTTTTCATAGTTAGGATATGTGAAAAACATTATAAAGGTTGGATAGATACAGGCATAAGGCTATCTTGTAGGCAACTGACCCAATTTGTCGAAGAATTTGAAAAGGATCTATGAATCTAGGTGACAACTTCTTAACTCTCAAGGCTCTACTTACACCAGTAGTGGTGGTGACCTTTAGGAATACATGTTCTCCCTCTTAAAACTCTAAAGGTTTTCTTCGATTATCCGCATAACTCTTCGATGACTTTGTGCGATGAGAATTTTACTCCTAATTTTCTGGATTTGTTCGGTAGTTTGATTAACAAGGTCGAGTCCTAACAAGCATGTTTCCCCTTAATCATACTGACATAAAGGAGATTGGAATTTTTTTTCCATATAAAGCTTTATACAGAGCCATGTCAATACTAGCATGATAACTATTATTATAAGCAAATTCAACCAATGGAAGCGACTTGTCCTAACTTCCTTTTTGTTCCATCGCACATGCCATTAGCATATCTTCCAAGGTTTGTATTGCTTGTTCTGTTTGTCTATCGGTTTGGGGATGGTAAGCAGTACTTAAACAGAGTCGGGTTCCAAAGGCCTTTTGGAAAGCTCTCCAAAATCTTGAAGTAAACCTTGGGTCTATATAAGAAATTATCATAGAAGGAACATTGTGCAGTATTACTATCTATTGAATATATAAACAAGCTAACTTATCCAAAGGATGACTAACCTTGATAGGTAAGAAATGAGCAGACTTGGCCAATCTCTCCACTTATCCATATGGCATCATGACTTGACGATGCCCTTGGCAAACCCATTACCAAGTCCATGGGGATACTCTCTCACTTCCACTCGGAGATTTCTAAAGGTTGAAATGTCCCAGTTGGCTCTTGGTGCTCTATTCTAACTTTTTGAAAAGTCAGATACTTCCTGACGAACTCTACTATGTCTCTTTTACTCCTCGGCCATTAAGACATCTTCTTAAGATCTGCATACATCTTACTAGTTCCGGGATGTATAGTGAAATTGCCCTTATGAGCTTCCTCTAAAATCTTATTTCTGAGATTGCCACTTGCAGGCACACATTCCCTATTGTTGTAGCTCCATATACTTCACTAGTCTTGAGTAAGCCCTAGGAACTTCTTTGCGTGGACAAATCTTAAAGTCTCTTGAAACTCAATATCATCATGTTGTGTAGCCTTAAATTGACTTAAATCAACGTTGTTTGATTTATGATGATTTTCCTGATTTAAATCAGATCACCTCTATAAAACATATCACAAGATACTTAAGCAGATGTTATCATTTTAAACTAAATTTGCCAGTCAAATTGATTTCAGTCATGAAGTGACTTTGTAATATTTAGGTGTGGTGGGATAAGCACCTCCCTCTCAGTTGTTTACCCCCCTTATCTTTTTCAGCATAAGATTTTCATTTCTCTTCTCCCCTTTTTGTCATCAACAAAGAGAGAGTGTGCTGGAAATTAGGAGTTATAGGATGTTGATAGTCTTATGAGGTTTAAAAAAGCTTTAAGTTCAATGAACTTGTCAAAATACAGAAGTATTCTTCAGCTAAAGGTTTTGTGAAAATATCAGACACTTGGTCTTAAGTGCTTATAAACATTAATTCAAAATCTCCTTTCTGAACATAATCTCTAATGAAATGATGTTTTATATCAATGTGTTTTGATCTAGAGTGTTGAATAGGATTTTTGGCTAGATTTATAACACTAGTATTTTCACAGAAGATTAGGATTTTGGAATACCTTAAATGATAGTCCTCCAGCTGGTTTCTGATCCATAACATTTTAGTATAGCAATTTGCAACCGCTACATATTCTGCTTTTGCAGTAGAGAGAGCAATGATATTTTTCTTTTTACATAACCATGTGTGATCAGACTATTTCCAAAGAAGCAACAACAGTTGCTGGTGCTTTTTCTTTCTACTCTGTCTCCAGCAAAGTCAGCATCACAATAACCTGCAATGTCACAAGATGTACCTTTCTCGTACCAAAGGCCAAGATTAGTGGTGCCTGCTAAATATCTGAGAATTCTTTTAATGGCATTTAAGTGTGATTATTTTGGATTTGATTGGAATCTAGCACATATCCCCACACTTAATTGAATATCTAGTCTACTGGCTATAAGATACAACAGTGACCCTATCATTCATTTGTAACTACTTTTCTGATACTTTTTCACCATTCTGATCATCATCAATGATTTGTGATGGATGCATAGGAGTACTTATTGGCTTTGCTTGATCCACGTGAAATTTTTTCAAAAGTTATTTTGTATATTTTTCTTGATAAATCAGAATTCCATCCTTTTGTTGCTTTATTTGCAAACCAAGGAAAAATTTTAGTTCACCGATCATACTCATTTCAAACTCACTTTGCACTAGTTTTGAGAAATTTTCACAAAGATAATGATCAGAGGCACCAAATATGATATCATCAACATATACTCGAGCTATTAGAAAGTGTTCTTTAAAGTTAAGAGTGAATAGAGTTGTGTCAAATTTACCTCTTTTGAACCGGTTCTTTAGCAAGAAGCTACTTAGCCTTTCATACTAAGCTCGAGGAGCTTGTTTCAGACCATAGAGTGCTTTTGTTAATTTGTAGACATGGTTTGGAAAGTCATCACTTTCAAAACCCGGTGGTTGCTTCACGTATACTTCTTCAGAGAGATAACCATTTAAGAATGCCGACTTAACGTCCATTTGATAGAAAGTAAAACCTTTGTAGGCAGCAAGGGCAAGTAACATTCTGATGGCTTCCAATCTAGCAACTAGTGCAAATGTCTCATCATAATCAATTCCTTCCTGTTGATTGTAGCCTTATGCAACCAGTCTTGCTTTATTTCTGACAACTCTGCTTGCTTCATCCAATTTATTTTTAATGATCCATTCTTTTCCAATGATGGTTTTGTCATTTGGTTTTCCTACAAGATTCCAGACTTTGTTTTTCTCAAATTGATCTAATTCTTCTTGTATAGCCTTCATCCATCCTTTTTCATTTAACGCTTCTTCAATGCATACAGGTTCAATGGTGGAGATTAGAGCATAATTTGAAGTATTTCTTAGAGAGGATCGAGTCTTTACTCCTTTAGAGATGTCTCTTATAACTTAGTTTTGAGAGACAGCTTTAAGGTCAGAGACTCTTTTGTAGTTTCTGTGCCTATGGTTTCCATCAGTTTCTTGTTCATCCTCAGGTCACTTTTCCTCTTGTTCAGAACTACTGCTTAGTGCCGGCTTTGGTGTCTTGAGCAAACTTTCTGAAGGATTCGAATTCTGGAGTGTTCTTTCTAATGTGTTTGTCTACTTGGATTCGGAGTCTTTTCTAAGATTTAGCCTTTCAAGAGCTTCCTCTAGATCATTTGGGTCATCTTCAAAATCTTTTCTGAGACATGATGTGAATTATTTCTTCTACACATAGCGTTCTCTTGTTAATACCCTACAAGCTTTTAAAGAGATGAATATCCTAGAAAGATACCATCATCAGATTTTGGATCAAACTTGGCAAGTTTGTCCTTATTGTTAAGTATAAAGTATGATGAACAAAAAATATGAAAATACAAAATGTTGGGTTTTCTACCATTCCATAGCTCATAGAGGGTCTTTTTGAGAATCGGTCTTAGAAAAATTTGATTTTGTATATAACATGAGGTATTTACAGCCTCTGCCCAAAATCCTTTAGATAGGCCACTTTCTAAAATTAAAGTTCTGATCATCTCTTGTAAGCTTATGTTTTTCCTTTCAGCAACCCTATTTTGTTGGGGAGTTATGGGTGTAGAGAGTTCATGGAAGATGCCATGTTTTTCACAAAACTCATTAAATATATGATTTTGAAATTCTCCTCCATGATCAAATCCGATGGAAATGATTTGTGAATTCTTTTCAGTGCTAACACATTTTGCAAAAACTTTAAACTTTTCAAACACTTCATCTTTAGATGCTAGGAAGAACACGCAGGTAAACTTTGAGAAATCATCTATAATAACTAGACAATATCTTTTACCAGCAAGGCTAGCTATTTGGGTTGGACCGAAAAGATCCATATGAAGTAGTTCTAGTGGTTTAGAGGTGGATATCACATGTTTATTTTGAAAAGAAGCTTTTGTTTGTTTGCTTTTTTCACAAAAATCAAAGTTTGAATCCTTATCAAACCTAATCTTTGGCAATCCTTTGACAAGCTCTTTCTGAGACAACTCAGAGATAAGCTTCATGTAAGCATGTCCAAGCTTCTTATGCCATAACCACTTTTCATCCATAAAGTGTGCTAGATATTTTACATCTTGATCTTGAAGATCATCTAAGAGCAGCACCTAAGTGTTATCATGCATGTTACCAGACAGTATAACACGACCTGAGATAGGACTAACTATATTGCAATTATGAGCATTAAAATTAACGTTAAATCCTCGATCACAGAATTGGCTTATGTTGAGTAAATTGTAAGCTAGACCATTAATAAGTAATACATAAAAAATTTGGTGAGAATCATCCTTACCAATGTCTCCAATACTTGGGACTTTTTCTTTTCCTCCATCAGTAAATTATTGATCCAGAGTTTTTTGCCCTGAGATTTTTGAACCATTTTCTGGATCTGAACATGTGTTTGGAACAACCACTGTCCATGTACAATTTATTGTCAGATTCTATGTGTTCTCAGGCATATCTGCAGTAAACACATTTTTCAATTTAGGTACCCAGATTTTCTTAGGCCCTTTTGAGTTAGTATCATAAAGACGAGGTTTCCCAATTCTTTTGACTGATTTTCTTCCCATGAAGCATCTGTCAGGAGCATATCCATTTTTATAACAAATAGTACAAGAAACTTTGTTTCTAGTTTTCTCTTGATGAAATCTACTCCCTTTTCCTTTTTCTACTTCTTCATATCTTAACCCAGTTTTATGAAAATATGGCATTTGTCCTCCAAGCATAAGTTCGAGATTTTTTGAGCTATTTACAAATTTTTCTATATTAGACATTAAAAGTATAACAGTTTTTTCTAGTTTGGATATAGTCTTCTGATTTGCTTCACAATCCTTTGCTAACTTGATTTTTGAGGTGTTGAATTCATTATTCTGTTTTTGTAATTCTTTCTTTTTACATTTCAAGTTTTTTCGCTTCTATTTTGACTGTTTGTAATAGTAAAACAATTTTTTCATGTTTTTTTCTTTAGATTTAGATAATGAGAGGAAATAGTTTTAGTGTTCTCAAGTAATTCTTCATATAATACTACTAATTCATCATAGGATAGATTTTGATCAGAAATATTTACCTCAAATTCATCCTCCGAGTTATATCTTGCCATGAAGCATAGATTTGCTATATCTTCTTGTCCTTCTAAACTTTCTGCTCCCACATTTTCTTCATCAAAGTCACTTCATGTTACCAGCATTCCCTTTATCTTATTCATGAGCTTCTTTTGTGGGCTTTTTAACATTGGACATTTAGGTTTGAAGTGTCCATTTTCTCTGCAGTTAAAGCAAATAATGTTGTCCTGCTTTATTTTGCTTTTCCTTTCTCTTTTTATGTCTTTTCTTCTTTTGAACTTGCCTTTCCAGGCTCTTGATATCCTTCTTACTAGCATGGAGATCTCATCTCCATCATCATCTTCAGTGCCATTATCAGATTCGTCCTCTTCATCAGAGGTTTCAGTAATTTTCATTGCCTTCCCTTTGCTTGACTTATAGGAGGATTTTAAGGCAATGGATTTGTTTTTCTTCATGGATTCACCATGCATTTCTGCCAAAACTGCTTCATGAGTTTTAAGAGATCCAATAAGTGCATCCAAACTCAATGTTTGAAGATCTTTAGCTTCAATAACGACTTTTATTTTAGGCAGCCATTTTGCAGGGAGGCTTTTTAAAATTTTTCTAACTAGCTCAGAGTTAGAATTCTTTTGCCAAGACCTTTCAATTGATTTATGATATATATAAATCTTGTAGTCATATCATCAATGTTTTTTTTATCAGTCATTTTAAACATTTTATACTGGTGAACCAGCATGCTAATCTTTGTCTCCTTGACTTGATCAGTTCCTCAATGAAACATAAGTAGTCTGTCTTATATTTCTTTTGCTGTGTCATAGGCAATAATTTTATCATATTAAGCTTTACTAAGTGCACAAGTGAGTAGATACTTAACTTTTGAATTTTGTTGAATCCTAGCTTTATGCTGCTCAGTCCATCTGCTTCTGGGAACTTCTCTTTATGGGGGAAGTTCATCATCTGTTGCAGGAACTTCTTCAAGTGGAATGTAGTTGCCTTCTTGAATTATTTCCCACAAGTCAAGACTTGTATACTTTATGAACAATTCCATTCAATCTCACCAGTAGGCATAGTCTCCACTATAAAAAAATAGTAGTCTATTGATCAAGTGCCCTTTTGCTATATGAATGCTTTGTGCCATTTATTTATGGATCTTTTTCCTCTGCAATCATTAGAAAGCTCAAACCTTTAAAGGTCAAGCTCGAATTCCAATTGATAGCGAGAAAATGCATGAAAATGGGGAGGGGGGTTGAATCGTGCTTCTTTTCTTTAAACTGAAAATTTTTTCAAAGAAACTCTATCAAGCTTAGAGCTTGAAGTGCAGCCGAAGATAGGTTAGTTTATCTAGAAAGCAACTTTCTGAATTAAGTAATTTTAGTAAGTGGATAAAAATAAGAGATAATGATAAAGTGTTTATGCAAAATCAAAGGTTATAAAATAAAAGAGATTAAGGATGAGAAGATACTGAATTAAGAGATTTAAACTAGTTTGGTCGACACTTACCTACATCCAGTTCTCAGTAACCACTGAATTCCACTAAACTTCCTCAACCCGAGGAAAGAACAATGCAGGATAAACTTTACTGTAATCTTCCCAAGCTCTTACCAATATTAGTAAATCACTCTTACTAACTCAACAACAACAAGTAGTTTTGCAGTAGCCTCTTCAAGCTTTCAACTTCCGATCACTACTGGATCAATGATGCACTGGATTCACGATTTGAATGATGTTACACTCAAGCTTATACTTTTGTGAATATGAGGTGATAAATCTGAATCAGCTTGAGTGACTTTTTTCTGGTAATTCTTTTTTAGAAGAACATATGAACAATCTAGTATATAGAAAGAAGATTTTAATATACAAGAAATCTAGTAGATAATTTCTACAGAGAGATTTGGAAAGAATTTTTCTGCCTTGTTCCACTATGCCTCATCTCTTCTCTTTTAAAGCTCAGTCATCTCTATTTATAAATAATTTTCCTTTTTTATTGTTGTCCCTGATCTTCTATCCAACCAGCATGTGTCAAACATCAATTGAGTATTGGGAATATAATCTAGAGGAATAGCTCATTTGGTGTTAGGAACTTTTTTCAGAAGTCATTGATAAGTTGAAGTTTCTGAAGTTTATCAGAAACTATTCTTCTACTTTCTGAACGAGGTTTCTAAACTTCTTAGCAAGTCTTTCTTTGTTGATCGAAGGTACTGAAGAGGTGATGTTCTAGGCAAAATAAATTGATTTGACTTTTGAATTTGAATTTCAAATTTGATTGCTTTCCCTCTCTTTTTAAGATGCACACTTTCTTAAGAGTGCTGCTAGCTTCTTGTTAATTTATTTGTGTTCTGATCTTTAATCTTTGACTTTGTACTGATGAATAGTCTACGATTATGATGGCTGACGATTGAGTAACACATTGCTTCCAGCTTGTGAATATTATCATCATTGAATCCCTTCTTTCTGAAGTTTAGTGTTATTTTCCGATAACCATATCCTTGATTCCTTGATTTTGTTACTGTGACCTTGCTTCTTTGATGCACACGAACACATTTTTCTTGATAAATTTTGTTTTATCTCAATCTTTCCTCTTCTGATGAGAGAAAAATATGTTTGCACATGCACAGTAAAATTATCTCGATAATCCATCTCGAAGTCACCTGATAAGCTTTGGTCAAGAAATTCAAGGTGGCCATTAGTCATTCTTAAAAGTATTTTCTTTAAATTGATTTTGTTGTCAATCAAAACATTTATGCTCATTCTTTTTGAAAGGTTTTGGAGTTTACAAATGTGACTCTGAAATCATGCCCAAAGGATCACCCACTTGTAGGCATTCCAATTTTAAGCCCAAAGAACATGTATCTAGCAGTTGCTACGAATCATACTGAATTTCATACTTTTGAGTATCATAAAAACTAAATTTCTAAAATCCCATTTCTCAAGCTAAAATCTTTTCATAACTTAAAAACTCTAATATCATACTTTAAAATGGAAATGTTCATAATCATAAAATCTATGACATTATAATAACATCTCAGTTCATGAAACTAAGTCATATTCTGTTTGGCATTCTTGCGAAAATGTGTTAACTGATACTCTAAAATTATATTTTAAAAACTCGGGTCTTAAAGCATAAAGATATCATAAACTCTTAAAACATGTTTGATAAAATAGCAACTTGTTAAATCATATAGTCTTGCAATAAACTTCTTAGAGTTGCACATAAAATATTTCCATAACATACAATCTATCAATCACTCTCCCATGGTTTTCTAAATTTCATTTTCATGCTACAGTCAAAATTATAATATTTCCTAGCTTTACCATAACTCATAAAATCATAGTCCATGCATAATCTCATCTCCAACTTCATATATATAATGAACATAATGCATAAAACATAATTATAATGAGGAAACTAAGGTCATGAGTTTGAACCCACTCACCGTTTGAGACCGGGAATATGTGGGCACCACCAACTTGACCTTGGGAGCTTGGAATAACACCAACAACTATCATAGAGCAACATAGACTCATGATTAATCGTTAGAAACTCTAATCTAACTCTAACAACATTGGGGAAGTACCCCTACTTGGCAACAATGAAGAATAATAACAACCTAAACCTAAACTAAGAACATGAAAGAATGGGAAGCAAAGAGACCAAAATCTATTAACAAACGCATATCTTGATGATTGGAAGAGTTAGATTTGAAAGGAATTGAGAAAAGAGGTAGGAGAAAGGTTTGAGAGTGAAAGAAATTGGGATTTTGGGAAGAAAATTTGAAGAGAAGTGTTTTATAGGGGTTGGGGGTTCTAGTAAGTGGAACGACGCCATTTCACATTGTTCATGTTCCAGGACGAGTGCTATAGCAGTTAGGGCATGCTTACACCCCCATGCGGATCATTTATGACCGCTATAGCGGTCCTAGACTGTTATAGTGGTCCTCAGACCACCAAAAACCCTAAATTCATGCACTGTGACCGCTATAGCGGTCGTAGACCACTATTGTAGTGACAATTCATCCAGCTTTTGTATTTTCTATCATTTTAGCATCTGGATTGCCTCAATACTCACTTGTTTACATTTCTTAATTTTAAGTCAATGTCCTCATTTATTTTACTCTCCATTAATTTTAAGACATAAATGTAAATAAGAAAATATTCCCATTTAGATTCAAATAAAATATCATAAAAATCAAAATCCCAACAAGTCAAGATCCAAATTTTGAGTTTTAATTCAAATCTAGGAATCTTCATGATTTTCTAAAATTGTGGGTTGAAAACAAAATGCTTAAAGGTTTCATAAAATTCATTAAAAATCACTCTTTAACTTACTTTCCTTTGAAGAACAATTACCGGGACTTTTGATCCCAAGAATATTGCTCTATCATATAGCCCTCCAAGGAAGTGTAGGATCCAGACTTAGTGAAATTCAGGACTTAGCAACAAGGGTGGCTCCTAGAGGACCCTAGGGTCATAAAGAGCTTGTCTACTGACACGTGTACTTGAGGTATCACAGACATGTACAAACATGCTTAATCTCATTTAAAGAGATTTGGAACTCAACAAAAGTTAAAAAATAATCTTGAAATGGATGACCAAGGTTCAAATCTTGAGAAGGTATGCCACGCCTTCGAAAAGTAAGATTCAATTAAAGATTTCAATCTAACTTCGAAGAAAAGTTTGGTTATCATCTTTAATCATCATGATTGTGATCATTTTCCTTACAACAAGCTCTGATTGTAGAATGAAAGATCAAATATTGCCTAGAAACTGAGACAACACTTAGAAAGCATGTTTCACTATAAACGGTACACTTTATAGGAATAGGAGAGAAAATTTGAAATTCAAATTTAAAGTCAAACTCAGTCAAAGATTGATAGTGGCATCTGTTTTCAACTTGATCAACTGCCCTAGCTTTTAGGAGGAAAAGTTTAGACTTGTTCAAAAGGAAAAAAGTAGTTTCAAAATATGGACTCAGAAACCTCTATTAGACAATGGTCTCTGCAATTGCAAAAAGTAACTCTAACACACAGAGATACTCTTTTAGACTTCATTTCCAAGACACAAAAAGAAGATCAACACGTGTCACTAGCAAAATAAATCAAGGGCAATAGTCATAAATGAAGATAAAGTATAAAAGATGTTCTGCTTACAGAAAAGAGAATTTTGCTCATACATGTGTTGAAATACTGAAGAAATTTCCTCTCATCTTCTATAAAACTATTATATATACATTTTTCCTAGGAAAAATAGATAGAAAGAAGTCATTCAAGTTTTCAGCTCTAATACTGTTTTATTATGAGAAAACTCAAGTGTTTGATAATTTGAGTGATCTAACCCAAACACAACTTTCATAAGTAGTGATCGCTGTAAGTTAGTTTGAAGAGGCTAAGCAAAGACTACCTGAAAGGTGACAGTAGAGTGAGCTGCTGGTCATACTGAGTTAGCTTGAATAGGCTAAACAAAGACCACTTGGAAATGACAATGGAGTGAGCTAGTGGTTATGTGGAGATAGGTTGGGAAGGCTATAAAAAGGATATCTAACTTTCTTGAGTTGAGAAAGGTTGTTTATTGGAACTCAATGGTTGTTGTGAATTGGATATAAGCAAGTTAGCCGAACCAGTATAAAAACCCTTGTGTAGTGTCTTTTCTCTTTCCCTAAATCTCCTTTATTTTATGCTTTGTGCTTATCATTTTTTTCTTCTAAAAAAATATTTTATCTTTGTTTCATATAATTATTTTAGTACAAAAAGTGACTTTCTGACATTCACTGATGCTATTTCCACTATACTTCAAGTTCATATCAAGTTCATACTTGATAGCCTTTGTTTAAGTTTTTTAGAAACCATAAAGGGAAAGAAAAACTAAAGCATGCTTCAACCATTCTTTCTTGTGCACTTATTAGCCTACAACTATTGCGTCTACGGGCCCGTATAGTTACTATTCACACTTGGGCCCAAATTTTGTTTTACTTATTTGTTGGGTCATCCTCATCATCACTATGCTTATCGAAATATTGAAAATCTTATTAATAAAGCTTCAATTAATTTCTAAATAACTTCAAGGTTTTACAATACACAACTGTCATAATCACTTATAGAGTAACCATGACCTAGTATAAAAGAATCAAATCTTTTATACCACTGTCATGGAGACTGCTTTAAGCATATAACAACTTCTTCAAAAGACAAACATAATCTTCCTTGCCTTGAACAACAAAACTTTCTAGCTATTTGACATATATTTGTTCCTTAAGCTCTCCATGCAAAATATATATATATATATATATATCTTAACATCGAGTTGCTCAAGATTCAAATCAAACAATGTAACAATGGCTAGCAACACCCAAATAAAGCCGTGTTTCATAAATAGGGAAAAAGGATCTTTATTGAAGTTTATTCCTTCCGTTTCGATGAACCTTTTTGCAACCAAGCATGCCTTGCAGCAGACCCCTTCAACTCTTAGAGAACCTTCCTTCTTCTTCAAGACCCATTTACAATCGATTATCTTTTGTCTTTTGGTTGTTTCGCTAGGTCCCAAGTGTTGTTCTTTTAAAGGGATTCCAGCTCCTCATTCACGGCAACAATCCATTGTGCTAACTCAACACTTGTGAAGTCTCTCGATATGTCACAAGGTCTTGAGTTTCAATACCCTTTGAAATCGATCAGGCAAAAAAGATGATGTCAGCATGAGTATATCTCTTAAGTGGTTTAATATCCTCCTTGCTTTGTCTCTTGCAATTCTATATTGTTGTTGTTGTGGTATAATCTCCTCTTGGTTTTCAACAAACTCTTGCTCCTGCTCTTCTTCCTAAATGAGTTGTTCAGAAGTTTCTTCATGTACTTTATGTAGATATTCGACTTAAAACTCCACCTACTTGTTGATTCCATGTTCCTTTTTTACATCTTTAACCTCCATAGTCAAATGAAGCATGATTAGTTTATTGAACTTGACATCGCTTCTAATTATGAACTTACGTGGTCTGAGTTTAGTACACCATAACTTGTAACCTTTCACCCCATATGCATATCCAAGAAATATAGACTTTTGTCTTTTCCGCTCAATTTTACCATCATTAGTATGAGTATATGTAGGACAACCTAACATTCTTTTTTAGAATAATTAGTAAAAGTATCGGACCATACCTCTAAAGGAGTTTTACATTCAATTGCAGTGGATGAGGAATGATTCACCAAATAACAAGTCATATTAATTGTCTTAGTCCAAAACTCTTATGGCAAGCTAAGCATGCAACAAGCTCTCATTAGAAGAGTTCTATTAATACGTTTTGCTACATCATTTTGTTGTGGTGTCCTTTGTACAGTACGATGCCTTACAATGCCTTTATTCTCACAGAACTCATTGAATTGACCTGCACAAAATTTCAAACCATTGTTTGGCTGAAGATGCTTGATCTTCTTGCTAGTTTGGTTCTCAATGAGAGCCTTCCACGACTTGAAAGTAAGAAAAACATCATTCCTGTGTTTCGATAAATAGACCCATGCTTTCCTTAAGAAATCATTAATAAAAGTTAACAGGTACCTCGCACCACCTGTTGATGGAACAGGCACAGGGCTCACAAATTCAAGTGAACATAGTCAAGTGCCCTTACTCCTATGAATCAGAGTGCTAAACTTGACTTTAGTTTGCTTATCGTAGACACAATGTTCACAAAAAGTCAAGTTTTCTCATATTACTATCATCAAGTAAGCCACGATTTATCTAACTTAAAACTATAAGAGGATAATACAGCTATATCACCAACAATTATGCTACCTTGAAGCAAGTAAAGACCACTGATAAACTTTCCTTTGATCACAATAAGAGCACTTTTGGAGACCTTCAAAACTCCACTTCAAAAGAATACTTACACCTTTATGAGTCAAGAATGCCCAAAGAAATGAGATTCTTCCATAGGTCGAGTATATGCCTAACCTCAGTCGATGTTCTCAAAACTCCATTATGTATCTTGATTCTCATTATACTAATACCAATAACCATACAGGAGATGTTATTTACCCTAAGGACAACTCCACCTTTAATTGATTGTTAGGCTGTATACCAATCTTGATTTGGACACATGATATGAGCAACTAGAATCAATAATCCATGCATTACCACCTAAAGTTATAGACATTCGGAGATCAACATTTTCAATACCTTTAGCAATACTTGCTGTATTGGCTATATAAATGACTTTCCTTTCTTTAAGCTTTGGACATTCTATTTTCCAATGTCCTTTTTTCTTGGAATAATGATACCTTCCTCTTTATTGTCTAGATTTTGATCTAGACTTCCATTTGCTATGACTACTTAAACCCACCTGCTTTGATCTTCCTCTAGCAAACAAGCTAGCTGTATAGTCATCATGTCCACTATTATTGTGCTCCATCTTCTCATAACTCATTGATGTGGACTTCAACTCATCAATGTAAAGGTCTTCACATCCATATATAAGTGTTTCTCGGAAATGCTTATAGGAAGGAGATAGAGAACAAAGCAACATCATTGCATCTTGTTCACAAGAGAATGTCTCATCCATATTTTTCAAATCCATAATAAGTGAAGTAAACTCAAAAATATGTATTATAATTGATGTACCTTCAGCCATGCGGAGCAATATAAGCATTGTAATACTCCAAGACGATCGGTCATCGTCGTTTTCAAATATAGTGACTCCAACTTGTTCCATAATGATGATGCAATTTTCTCCTATAAGACCCCTTGTAATACATCAATTATGATATGTAATTGAATTGTAGAGAGAGCCTTTTGATCAGCTTCTTCCCACTTAAAATCCTTCATTGTGATGGGCTGCTTATCTTTGCCATCAAGTGTTACCTTCAGGTTTTGGTGTGTGAGAATGACCATTATACAAACCTTCCACATGCCAAAATTGATGCGACCATCAAACTATTGAATATCAAATTTAGTAGTCGTCATATTTTCTTTTCACTAAGTCTTCCCAGAACGCTATAAGCACTCTTATACCAATTTATTATAATAATAGTAGAAGAAACTGAATATATGAGAACAAAAGTGGTTCGGCTTATAGTCTACATCTACATTGATATATAGAGAATACAAAAGATGTTTATATACTTCTCACTACCCCAAACCCAAATAGGCCTCACAAATATATATACACTCAAAACTCTCAACCAAGTGGAAAATAAATTAAAGAGAAGGAAATAAACAAACTTCTCAATGAGAGAATGTGTTATTGTTTGAGATAATAATGTTACAATGAGAAGCCTTGTATTTAAATGCCAATGTAACCTCCTATAACCCTCCATTAATAAATGGTAGAGGTCAATGCAATCTCTTTAGCCATCCATGCAACCAATGGACGAGAGATAATATGCTCTCATAATCTCTCAAAGTATAGGAGTGCTAAAATTGTGGGAAGTGACATTTTTAAGCCACTAATTACAAATATAGTTAATATAAAATGTGATGAGAATACACAAAAATTTTATACACTTGTTTTGTATTCTTCATCATATTTTTATATTAATTATAGAAGATGCTTTGACTTGTGGACGTAGACTATATGCTGAACCACTTTTGTTCTTGTATATTCACCTTTTTCCATTATTATTATAACAATATAAGATGTCACATGTTACAAAATTTGGAGCAAGTTAAAAAAAAAAAGGGCAAGAATGAAAAAGTGGGCTTTGGTGATGATTATGATGAAATGAAGGGACAAGAGGAGGTACATGGGGATTAAGAGGTTGCTTCTTCACCTCCACCAAGGAAGATGTAATGCATTGGAGCCAAAAGTAAGAGAAAAGCAATAGCAAGTGCTTCCCAAACATGTTTGTAATTATTTTGTACCTAGGACTACTCCAAGATCTCAACCAACTTTGAGAAGTGTTTTTGCTAGTGAAGAGGTTGTACACAAGGCTAAATTGTGCATTGCTAGATGGATTATTGATACACAAATGCCATTAAGTGTAATTCAATCACCTTATTTTCATTCTGCCTTGGATGGTGTAGCTACCATTGGAACTGGTTTTGAAGGACCATCATATGATTAATTAAGGGCTCATTGATTAAAAGATCTTATAAAGGAGTGGCAATTGCTTGTTGATAGCTACTAGAGCTCTTAGAGAGAAATTAGTTGTGCACTTATGGTAGATGGTTAGACTGATTAAAGGCAAACTTACTCTAATCAAATTTTTGGTTATTGTCCTACTGGTATGCCATTTATTAGATCTGTTGATATTTTAAATATAGAAAAAGCTAACACAACATTGTTTAATTTGTTTATTACTGTTATTGCATGGGTTAGACCTACAAATATTGTGTCGACAATGCAATTCATAGCTGGGAAACTTGTTCATGAAAAATATGAACACATTTTTTGGCCTCCTTTTGTTGCCTGCTGCATTAATCTTATTTTGAAAGATATTGCCAATAAGAAAGATATTGCCAGCATGTTTCTCATAGCTAACCTTGCATTTCGTGCTTCAAAGATAACTATGTTTGTCTATAACCATATGATTTTCTTTTCTTGGCTTAAAAGAATGCCAATTTGAAAAGAAAATGTTTGGCTAATCGCAACTCATTGCCATTATTTTCACTACTTCGAAAGTATTTTTGAACATAAAAATTGAAAGCTTTAGTGGTATGCAAACATCTTACTGGACATAAGTTAGGAAAAAATACTAATGGAAGAGTTGTCAATGCTACTATATTCGATAACAAGTTTTGACAAGATTGCTTCACCACAGTGAAAATTGCAGGCCCTTTATTTAGATCACTGAGAATTGTAAATGCATATCAGAGGCCTTCTTTAGCATATGTGTACGAAGGTATGCAAAGGGTATCAAGAAGATGTTCAAGAATTGGAAAAAAAAAAACTCCTATAAGCTTTATAAAGAAATCATCAAGATTCAATGGGATAAGCACTTGAAGTGCAACCTCCTTGCATAATTGTACTTTTTGAAACATATATATATATATATGGTATGCAAGGAAAGTTTTGCTAAGCCAATTGCTATGGAAGCAACAAAATCACTCCAATCTAGTAAGCCATTTAATATCCTAATTTGTGTGAATTGAATGAAACTAATAATTGATGATTGATGGTTGATGATAAATCATATTCATATCTATGCAGGTGAATGGTAAAGGATATTTGGTGGTTGTGCTCCAAATTTACAAAAAATAGCATTTTGCATCCTTAATCAAACAACCTTTGGCTCAAGATGTGAGACAAATTGGAGTCTTTTTTAGCAAACCCAGGCTAAAAGGAGGAATAAGTTTGAGCATAAAAGGCCAAGTGATATTGTCTATGTATCCTATAACTTGCACCTCAAATCTAGGTATATTTGTCATGACCCAAAATCGTGACCGGCACATAAGGGTTATTGTCCCTTATGAAAGCCTTCTGGAATTAATTTCATGAAATCATGCATATTAAATTACTAAAGTAATGCTCATAATAACTTATAAATAAATAAATAAATAAATTCCTCAAAATTTCTTGAAAACTTTACTAATAAAATAAATAAAATATTTAATTAATATAAATGTTCCAAAACCTATAACTGAAATAAATAATCTTAAATTGTGTTTCTTGAAGAAATTACATAAAATATAATTATGATAAAACAACATAACTTTAAAATAATCATACATGCTAAATGATGTCTGAGGACCCTGCCTGCACACTACTGGAGCACTCTATTATAATATAATCCTAATTTAAACTTCACTACAAAGTGAAGCTCACCAATGGAACAGCTGCAAAGCTACTAAGTCTGGGTATGACTAATAACTAGATCTGCAACTGTAATTGTAAGGGGAGGAAAAGAGATAGGTGAGTTCATCAAAACTCAGTGAGTGAGCCTCCACTCACAATCCACATGGGACAACAACAATATACATAATATATACATGCAGTTGCTATAAAACACTTTATATATTTAGATACATATAACTTAATTAAGAAACAATTTATCTGAAATCATGACAATAACTAGTAGAGAAATAGTACTTATTCTGTACATAAATATCTGAGCTGAATAGCTAAATCTGAGCCAATGGCTAATCTAATGGGCACCTAACTAGGTATAACATCCCCAAATTTATAACTAAGATAAATATTAATCTTAATTAGCGATAGCAAAACCAAGAGAATCTGGACAAATGTTATGAAACACAACAAATAGACTACTTAAGTATGTCTAGAGAAAAATGCAAAGAATTACGAAAATACCATCACTTAGTGGAAATTATGAAAATGCCCTTGCTATGTAAAGGAAATTATCAAACTACCCTTGCCTTATTAAATGACGAAGACACCCTTACTCTATGAATGGAATTACAAGAATACCACTATCACTGTCTAATTACAAAAATATCATTGTCTTAGTTAAATAAATTACTACAATGCCATTTGCACAAATCCCTAGACTTGTCTTTAGACAAGAATGAATCTAAGCCATTGGATTAAGATGATAACACAATAATTTAACCACATACATCATACACATTTCTGAATCACATACATGCACTAAAGGTTAGAAAATCTCCACTAACATCTTTGCACAAAACATGGAGCATTTTCATCCAACATATTTGCATAAAACATGGAAACATGTTTGCACAAAACATGGAGCATTTTCATCCAACATGTTTGCATAAAACATGGAAACATGTTTGCACAAAACAAGGAGCATTTTCATCCCAAAATTCAGCCAACATGTTTCCATAAATCATGCTCCAAGTGCTTTTCTTCTTTTATTTTTTTCTCTAATCTTTCCACTATAAATACTCCTCAAACTCTCTTCAATTCAGAAACTCCCTAAGTGTTCTTTTTTTCTTATTCTATCATTCTTCTTATGTTCTTTAAAGACTTCTCTTGATCCTCTAAACTTCATCCAAACATTTAAATCCTAAGTCCAAACTTTCACTAGCCCTCACAAGAGTTACAATCTTTAACTTTAGTGAGAAATATTTTCTTAAGCACTCAAGTTATAGAGCCAAGATTCAAGGAGGGTCATCCACTCCAAAGACTCTTGTTCAAAGCTTAAGGAAGAAGAGAAGGACCCTTTTTAGACCCTACACAAGAGTAGGAGTTTCTTCTTTATTTGTTCAAGTATTGTTGGCTTCTAACTTTGCTCATGGATAGAATGCCTCAAACTTGAGTTATTGTCAAAAGTTTTGAATAATTATATTTTTAGAAAAACACAACATGTTCTATTATGCTATGAGTACTTTTATGATGTTATCAAACTCAAATATAACTTAAAAGATTGTATGTGAAACTTGAGTTAATAAAGATAACTTAAGACATGAACATGGCCGGTGCTGGAATTTCTAGTTATTTCTGGCAGTAGTTACTTCAAAAATTAGTGTTCATAAAGTATGAAGGATCTCGAAATGAAAATATTTTTATTATAAACTAGACTCATTGTAGAACACTCTCCAAAAAGAATCACCTAAAACGGAGTTTCCCAACCCAAGATATAAATTTTTAAAGTAGAGCCTAAGACTGAAACTCTTAATCTGACCTTGTAGTAGTAAAATAGGTGTAACTCACTCTAGAAAAATGCAAATGGACTGATTTCAACTTTGTGGAAAAGCTAACACATCTACAAACACACTTATATATGCTATGCATAAATTTTTACACCACAAAAATACAGAATGAGAGATATATTTTTGGGACAGTGTGCTGAGAAGGTCTTGAAGATAGCGTGATACTGTGAGAGTGCAATTTGGAAAGGTTCTGGCTAAGGAAAGACTTGGTATTTAAGCGTGTCCATTGTGACCCACCTCTCTTTCCTGGGAATCCTACTATGCACAATTTACAGTTGATTTACACTAATCTAAGATGTTAGTGCTATAAATTTTATTCTAAAAGATGTCAGAACTCTAAATAAAATATTCAAGTCTTGTAAAGAGATAATTTTAAGGATTTAAGTAGAATAATAATCTTCAGGAGATATATATAAAAGTCATAATAAAAATATATAAAGAACCTCTAAAAATATCTTAAAGGGTATTAATGTATTAATGAAAATACTAAGAGTACAAAGAAGACTAAGAGAAAAAGATAATACCAAGATATCCATAACCTATTAGGAACACTAAAGACCTAACTTGATAACTTAGGTTGCTTAATATGAATTATCTATGAGAATGTTTACTATGAGATTTACATGATATTGTCTATGTTACATGAAGTGATATATAGAAATGTGAATGTATTGATGAGATATGAAATGATAATGATAAAATGATTGACTGTGCCATGATTTATTAATGTGCATACATTCATGTTTCAAATGAAATAATAAATAGACTAACTCCTGCGTAATCCTCAAAGAGGATTAAGGTATTGATGATTTCACTCAGTGAGAATAAAAGTAAAACCTGAAAAAGTAGCAATGATAGTCTGGAAAAGTGGACTTGAGCTAAACTCACGGCTTAACCCCCTAAACCGTTGAGATAATGGCAACGAAAAGAAAACCAAAAGGTTGTGGCGACGGCCACGGCATGAGCTCATTACCCTTTTAGGGTGGTCTAAGGCATTAATGCATTCATCCCGTGAGTAATTAAGAAATATGTTGATGAAATAAATGAAAGATGATGATCACTAAACAAGTGAATGTTGAGGATGAGAATCATGAAATGCATGCAGCTCCTAAATGATTATTGCTTATTAGTGGTTTTACATGATATGCTTATATGTATGCTTGATGAAATACTGAATGGATATTTCTGCTAATGTTCAAGATTAGTTTAAAAGTAACTGCACTTCGGCTAATCACGTTTGTGAAAGTTTGATAATTGAATCCTTACCTGTTCACCTTTTTATAATAAACCCGAAGTGGTGGGACGACAACGATGACACTTTTAGTACAAGTAGGAACTCCTACGAGAAATCATGTATTTCTCACTCCTATGTTTATTTTCCGTTGTCGTTACTGCAGAGACAGACGTGTCCACCTAAAGGAACTAAGTCAGAGTGAGGAAGGAGGTAGCGTGAAGATTTCAAACCTTTCAAGTAGGAGCATTCCGAGCTTTAGTTACATTATAGTTTGTGAGAAACAATTAGTAATAGTAGAACTTATATTGTTATTTGTAATAACTTATCAGTATGATATATGCCTTGTTGTGACTTATGTATTAAGTGATTATATTTCAGTTTATGTGATAATAGTTCTACACTTAGTCTCTTATTCCGCTTATTTAATTAAGTGCGCAATGTAACTTGATTATTATCTATAAAAGCGCTATGTATTTCACTTCTCGTTACAGGCTTAAGTTTTCAAAAAATTAATTTATTTAAAGAAAAAAAAAACTTCCACTATTTTTCTAAGTTAATTTCAAAAGAAAATAAATGCAAGGCATAAGTGACAACTAATAGAATCCAAATGTGAACTTAAGCACAGTGGGGTTCTATTAGGGTGTTACACTAGGTCCCATAATGGACACCTCACTAGGTTCCTTACTGTGGGGTGAGCTAATCCTCTGGCGGACCACTTGGTATCAAGGTTAATGATCAATCCTGCAGCCGTTAACTTGTTGTTCTGTTTCTCACTAATAATAATAATAATAATAATAAACAACTTGCAATTAAACTGGATAAATCTAAAAGTTCTGAATTCATATAATTCTAACAATTTGACTTTAGCATAACTGAGGTTCTAAAATCATCCCCAAGGGATCACCAGCTTGTAGACATAATGATTTCAAAAGCCAACAGAGTATGTATCTGACAATTGTTATATTCTAACAATATGACTTTAGCATAACTGAGGTTCTAAAATTATGCCCAAGGGATCACCAACTTGTAGACATAGTGATTTCAGAAGACAACAGAGTATGTATCTGACAATTGTTATGAATCATACTTTATTCAACACTTTTAATAAATCATGTATGATGTTCTAAAATCTTTATAGGAAATCCATAGTCTGAAAAATAGGATAATCGTTATTTCTACTGTAAACATTAAACAAAGGTCTCATAATTTCATAAACTGAGAAAAAGATATTACATAACATGCAAGGTATCAAATATGGTCCCATGAGTTTTCTAAAATAAGGTTTTCATGATAACTCTGAAAAATAATAAGTTTTCTGAAAATTGACATACTCTGTGAAAGCATGTATCTGGCATAAGTCATTCTAGAATTTCATAAACAATTTAGATAATGCTGGAAAATACTAATAATGACCAAAAGTATGGCCATGAGCTTAAACCCACTCACCGTTCGTTGCCGGGAGTGCCTAACCACTGCCTACATGATACTGAGGAATTGGAATGGCACTCTTAACTTCCATGGAATTATAGACAATAATCAGGAATGACTTGAAATTAAATGAGAAGAGAAAACTATACCATAACAATCTAAAGATTTGCTAAACTCATAACCATATAAGGATAGGGGTGAGAGCACCTATCGAAAGAGATTAATCAAAGAAGATTGAGAGAAATTGCGTCTTTCTCTCTAAGGAAAAATCCTTGGGCAGCTAGGGTTCTTAAACATCTTTTGGGAGGACCATAATGTGCTAAATATATAGCAAGAGGTGAAAGATATCACTAACATATTTTATTTTCTTTATTTTATTTCTGTTTTTCGTCTTAACTTTCATAACCATTTAGCTTACACTACGATTAGAATTTGGCCTCAAGAATAGAAATAACACTTATAGATAATTGTGTTAGCTTTCTAACGCCACAAAAATCGCATCAATCAGACATCTATAACTCAAGATATTTGCAAAATACTGGACAAGGGTCATACTTTGACAGCATAAGGATAAAATTATGTTAAAGGTTTTCTATAGATATATTCTAACTAACTGTGTGATATAAATAACAATGAGATAAGAATAATATCTAGATTAAATCTAATCATATATTTTGTAACTATTTGGATAATTTGAATTCAAACTATCCTAACATGTATCTTAATTATCTTTTGGTATCACGGATATATATATATATATATTGAAATAAAAAGCTAATGAGATTTTCAAAACAAATAACATATATCTTTTAAAATAATAATAATCATAACAACAATGATGACAACAACAACAACAATAATAATAATAATTTACATGATGAACAGATTTTGCAGTCAATTCCAATAATTAATAACTTCCTAAAAAATATCTAATAATTATCTATAATATGTAACAATTCATATTCATAATACATTTTAAATACAAATAATTTTTAATATCTTCAAATAAATATCATTATTATGAAAGTTATATCTGTAAAATATTCCATACACACACACACACACTAATAGTCAAATCCTTATAGAATGACTACAACATCTGATAAAAGGAATGAACTAATATCACAACTGAAACTTTGTATTATATTTTATATATATATATATATATATATATATATATATATATATATTATATTATAAATATATATATATATATATGCATATATATTCTCAAATTTTAATTGATATTTACACCATAAATATAAATGGTAGATATCTAAATAAATCTTAATGTGACCTTAGTAATTATACTAAAATCAATTTCTAAAGAGCATTATGGAAAAGGGAAATATAGTATAATTCATCTCTTGTAATTTCAACAAAATATATAATATATAATACTAATACAAATATAAATATCAACGATAGACAATAATTACAAGCAATATTGAATCTAATAGATTTGATAAGATAATATTTTTAAAGTTTAAAAATCAAATACCATAACGCAAACTGAATATCATATTATATAAAAAGATTAAATATCAAATTCAAATAAAAACTAGACATTGATATGGAAAAAGATTGATACACAACATTATTATTTTCTCCTTTTGGGATTGATATTTTTCTTTTAAAATCTAGATATTACATGGTTTGCTATTTCACATAAATTTTGAAAAAAAAGATTTATATCTATTCATTATTTGATTTATTTATTTTATAACCTTTTTTTATTTCTTTTTTTTAAGTATTTAAAAATCTTTAAAGCTTTATCCAACCATTCCTATATTTAGGCATATCCTTCCTAAAGGCATCTAATTTCGGGATATTACAATATTAATGATTTATTATTTTCATATTGGTGCCATTGATTATGCTTAATGACTTATAAGTTAGAACTTCATGTTATCTATTAATTTAAAATATCATAATATTTTTCTTCTCTAATTTGTTGTAGGTTGTCTCAAAAGAAGAGGAATTATGATCTAGTTGATTTTGATGAAAGTATTGACATGGTTGACTTTTGAGTAATGGAAGGTGATGTTGATCCAAAATTTGCTAATGAAGAAGAAATTATACAAAGTATTCATATGAGTAGAAGAAATTTGATCACCTTAAAGAAAAAGTCTAGGTTCAATCCAACAAACATGAAAGCAATGTAAATATACAATTATACACCTTTTGTGACTTATGCTTACATTGAATGCCTCACAAAAGCATGTGAAAAGATATCATCACAATATAGTCTTCCAGCCATCACAATGAAATACATAAAGGATTATAATCTATAAATCTGTCAATTGTAGTATTTGTTAGCATGTCATTAAGATAAATTAGCCAAGAGTGCAATATACTTGTCTTTTACTCTTTCTATTAAGAGAAAAATTAAAATAGCACCATTTCCATCAATGAAACCAACATTGATTACCATGTAATGTTATGCAAAGGACATTAGCTAGCCATGTCACACAATGATTGTGGCACTAACTAAAATCAAAATTCTTCAACTATACGGATCATAGTTGACATTAAAAGCATTTAATCCAAGTAGTTAACCCCACCTGGTGTGATAAGATTTATAGTATAGGATTTAGAATTACTTATTTGGCACCCTTTTGGTGCTAAATAAGAGTTCGATTAATGGTGTTCCTCTAGCTAATATTCAAAGAAATGGTATGTGTTGTTACATGACTTATGCCTTCAGGTCTTAGCTATTTATTTTATATGTGTGACAATATATTATCCTCTTTTATACATTCTCTACTCTTTCCGATAAAATATCTTTTTTCTATGCACCACGAAAGGGGTTTAGATGTTTTTATTGTATATGTTTTTTATTTTCATCGGTTCTTATCATTTAATACCAAATTACAAATATTAGCAATAGCAAACACAAAATGGAATCACATTCCATCTCATGCATTTTTTGCAAAACAATGTACCGGGCATCATGGACAGGTGCAATTGAGCCCAACTGTCTCTACACCAAGACTTAACCCAAAATTAAAGATTAATCTACATCCAAACCCCAAGTATATAACAACTACAAAGCCTTGTTCCATTACATTCAATTAGTCACTTGGATTAGATGATACCAAAGTAGTGTCTAATCATAAACCATGCCCATATACTGAAGTATAGGAAATAGAAAATGGCAAAGCCTAGCCAAATATAGATTACTAGTTCTTAGATGCCATGCTAGTTGTTGGTTATCAAATTGGGATACGAATCATGTATTAGAAATTTTCTTTTTTTGAATTATGAATCGTAAGACATGTGATCAACAATTAAAAATAGTATAAATATATTTTTCATATAATAAACATAAAAAACAATTACATATTAGCATTTTAAAGTCAAATCACTCCTCTTAAAACAATAAATTGGTCCATAATTCCATATATACTTCAAGAAACAACATTAAAACAGTACACAAAGCCTTACCCAAAAAAATAGTATACAAATAAGAAAAATAGAATATATGAAAGTTAAAAAAAAAGGACAGGTTACGGTGAGACACAAACAAAAGGTAATAACTTTTGAAAACAAATTTAACAAACAGAAGAGATAAACACAAGTCAAAGGATTCCAACACAAGCTAAAAAATGTCTTTGCATTACTATTGTTGTATTTCTTGCCATTTTCACTATCCAACTAATATTTAAGGAATTTTAGCCTAGCTATTTGCCTTCTTTTGAGTTTTTATATGTAATCATGAAGAATCGTTGTACTTGTTTCAGTGACCCCAGTCTTCTATAACCAAATATATCCTATTGCTACAATAAATTTGAGTATGATTCACATAGTTTAGTTTAGTATCTCTAATTGGTCACATAGAAGAGCTTACGCTGATACAAACCCATATAAAGGCATGGCCAATCACATTTACAAAACAAAGTTTAAATTTTTTTTAAGATACCATAATTTTATCTATTCCTAGTTCTTCAATATGTTCTTCATTAATTTGTCCATCATCAATTGGAGACATCACACCAAAAAATGATGTTAATAATATACAAAGTTTTATAAAATGTATCATCCTTTTTTTTTTCATTTTAATGCAATGTTGAAGAGCAAAAAATTTTCCATTTGTACACACTATGTGTTCATGAATCTAAGTACAAGAACAAGCCTAACATTATTCTAACTTGAATAACTAATCATGCAACTGGCCTTTCTTGGTGGCATCTCTATGCTGTTGAACGACCAATACTGAGCCATGAATATCAATTTCTGAAGAAGCCAAGACATCACCAACTGTTCCAAGTTCTGGACACTCCTCCCAGTCACTCATGCCAATAGTTAATGAACATTGTCCCCTACCACCCTTCCCTACTATAAACAAAGCGTACATGTCCCCAATCTCTTTCAAAGACTCCACTGTTTCTGCTCCATCATTTACAAACTTCTCAACATATGCAATGTGGCCTGAAGTCACATACCTATTGTAAAAATCAACCATAAAGGCATTGTCAAGCTCATTCACAGTCTCCTCCCGAGATAATGACATCAATATTTCTTTGTCTTCGGATTGTCCACTTTCAGTTTGTTCATTCTGTGAAAAAGAAGAAGCCAACAAAAATCTAATTATCGTCAAGTTAATGCGAGGATGCTTGGAGATGCGTAAGCTCCAAGCGATGGCCTCACGGTCATCGCAGCCTCCGAAGAAAAGTGTCGCCACATTTTGAATGGTGTCGGAGGCAACCAACTGTGAGAAACCTGGGGCACTTTGCAGTCCTCTTTCTACAATGACACCAACAGAACAAGGGGCATGCCTAAGAACCTTCTGATTAGTGATCCTTATGCCTTCCTTCCCACTCTCCAATTTCCCATCAATGCGCTGGTGTTTGTGGAAGGGAAGTAGAATCATGGACACTTGAAGATCTTCTGCTTCATTACAAACATCTTCATACAAACTTGGGAAAGAAGACACTGCCTTTCTTTGATGTACCAAAATCTGTGTGTCTACAGTGAAGGTATCTAAAGCATTGTTGATTTCCACCACATCATTGCCACCATAGTCATCATCATCGCTAAGCTCAGCAGTTTCTTTTTCATGGTATAACAAGTTAGACTTGATCTTCTTCACAAGCTCTATTAGGTGCATTAAATAAGTGGTAGATGGTGTTGCTCTATTGCCATGTATTGCCAACACTGTGGCAAGTATGGCAGGTACTTGACGAGGATCGTATACACAGGCCAGAACTCTAAGCTCATCCTCCATTTGCTGTGGCTCAATTGCTGTATGGTTGTTTGCAAACATTTTCTCCTCCCCTCTTGATAGAAAAGCCACTATTATTCCTGATATTATCGTGTTGAGTACTATTGCTACTAACAACACATTGTAAGCGTCTGCATCAAAACCCTGCAAATTAACACAAGAAAGAACCAATTAGCATATAGTTTTGAGATTCCAAATTCAATGAGCAAAGCCTCATTTATCATCCAAGTTGTATGTATGTGTGCTTCAACTTAGTTTCTCAAGTTGTAAAATGTGATTCTAGTTAGTTCCGGAGGTGATTCAACTCAGTCCCTCCACAAATCATCCTAAGAACTAACTTGAATTACGTTTTGTAACTTCAAGGGGGTAAATCATTAATTTCTTAGTAGATCATTAATTTCTTAGTGTCAGAAAACTTCAAAACCAAAAAATGAGGCTATCCCCTTTAATCAATTCAAGAAATATACTCACAATAACTTGCTTTGCTGGTACACCAACAAATAGGATATCAGCATAGCCTCTAGTATTCAATATGAAGCCAAGAAAGATTCCTTCACTAGTTGGGATTTGAAGGTAACGACAAACAAGAAGAGTACCACTAAGCTTGCTGCCAATGCTCAGCAAAATCAATATGACTGTGTTCGCAATCCGATCCCACGCCCTGAAGATATTAATTACATCACACTGTAAACCCAAGTACCCAAAATACACTGGGAGCACAAAGTTGTAAATGGAATAACCCAGTTTATGCAATATTGTCCTGGCTGATTTCCCTTCCCTAGGAAACAGCAAGCCAATGAAGAAACAATTGAGGATACTGTTGTAACCCCAAATTTCTATAACCATTGAGCTAGTTAGAAGCAAGAACAAGATGAGTAATAGCTCAGGAGCCTTAAGGTACTTCTGGTTTCTGTGTTTCATATTTAACCAAACTGCCAAGTACCTATTTAAAAGAACTGCCACGACCGTAATCGCGATGCTACCAAAACCAGCAACAATTTGAACAGCTCTTTTCCAATTAACAATTATATTGAACAACACCAAGCATCCCATTTCTGTGATCACTGCAGCAGCCACCGCGATTCGGCCAACTTCGGACGCAGCAAACCTCAACTCTGCTGCCAAACGAATCACCATAGGGGAGCTGGTATAAGAAACAACTAGCATGATAATCATGCAATAATAAAACATGGGGGCAGCCTCAGGGGAATTCACAGGGTCTGTCACGGGGGCATAGGCTTGTAACTCTTGATACAAATAAAAGGACACAGATAGACCAAAGATGCCACCCATTAATGCACCACCACATGCCACCAAGCTCACCAGGCGTAGATTGCGCCTGATGTAGTGAATATTCATCTCCAAGCCTAACAAGAACATGAAGAGTATGCGGCAGAAGAAGCTCACAACTTGATAGTAATTTACGGAATCAGGAGGGAAAAATGTGTTTTTTATGAATGTAATATGTGACATTGGACCTAGTACTAACCCAGCCTGTTGAACACAATAATACACCAAGAATTAATAATAATGACGCTTGAATTCAATACAAAAATAATGAAGGACAGAAAATAAATAAATTCAAAAAAGAATCCTTCTTAATAAAATTGAGCTTGTTGATTGATTATAATCATATACCAGAAGTTGTGCAACGGGTCCAGGTTGACCCACGGTCCTGAGCAAAAGATTGAAGAAGTGTGAGACAACAAGAATGCAGGAAACTTGCATGCCCATTGAGCTTAGTGGATTAACCAAATTACTTTCACAAAACACGTTGTTAGTGGCATCCATCCTGATTCCTGCGTGCTTGTAAAATTCAAAACTCAAAATATTAGGAGGAATTAATCAATTAATCAAATTGCGTGCATGATGGGTTTTCTGAGATTTCATTTTTTCGCTTATGGGGTGAAGTCTTTTGTGTTTCAGATCCTATATTGTTGGACATAAGGGCTCGTTTTACTTTTTCTTCCTTCGCTTTAGCTAATGGTAACAATGGAATATTATTGTTTGGACATAAGTCAAAATTGATGATTATATTAGTTAGGTCACATGGTTTAATTGATTAATTAATATAATAATTAGAAGTGATGGGAGAACCACAGCAAATAACGGCTACGAGCCTATCACCACACGCCTCCCAAAATAAAATGAAAAGACTCTATAAATTGAGCTTGATCCATGATGTAAGCATTATTTCCCAAATTTAAACCATATAATTAAGATGATAGACTAAATGCTAATAAGCCATTTGATCAAATAAATTGTTATTAGTTATTCACAAGCTCAATGACAACTAGTATAGTATTTTGCTTTCGGTCATCTTGAGGTAAATTGCCGTTGGATTAGAATTTTTTTTTTTCATGAAATGCAAATATATAGGAAGATATTAAGAAAAAAAATACATAAATATTTCTTGAGTAAAATACACTTAAATTTTTTGAGGTATAAAAAAATAATACTGTATGTTTATTGTTTGATCCCATTTTAATAAAAGTGTTTGGGATGCTACATTACTATAACAAAACAGCTAATAAACCTATATACTAAACTTTTTTTGGTGCAAACAACAAATTGTATTAGCATATACATACCAATCACTCTTTCATGAGCTAATTTTCTATATTTTATTAAAATAAAAATAATTATAAAATAAATAACAAATTTAATTTCTATAATTAATAGTGTCAAGTAAATATTAGTTGACAACTTCCTACCATAATTTGGTACTTTATTAAATTTTTATTTGTTAATAAAGTAAAACTGATTTTTATATATTGGGTATAAAAGTTAAACTCATAAATAATAATGGAAATTGAAAGAAGAATTAACAATAATTATTTTAAATGAAAAATTATTAATAAATATCAAATAAATAGTATATAACAATTAAATAAGTATTCAAATAATATTAATAATCCGTGATTCCTATTGCCTCCGTTCATATTCTTTCAGAGACCTATTTGATTGAAAAAAAAATTCAAGACTAAGTTGATATCACACTTTTTTTAGGGACTTAAATATATTTTTGCTCTTATATTTATTTAAAAGTAAGTATTATACACATTTAAAACATAACTATTTTAGAAGAATTTTTGTGATATCTCACAATTAAACGTGATTTTATAGTTATGACTTGATAATTCAATTTCTTCAAAATAATTTTATATTTACGGAAATCATTCAAGAACGAAAAAAGTTAGAATTATGCAAATATAATCAAATGTAAATGTAACTTTAATTGTTTTCTTGTGCTCATATATCACCAAAGAAATATAAATATCAGGAATCATAATATTATCAATAATATATTATTTGGAGACAACTTGATGGTTACTTTATTTAAAAATGATTTATTTTAAATGGTCTTTTACTTTTTAAAAAAAATGTAGAAAATGAGATTACACATTACAATGAAGTGTCTTTTTTAATAAAGTACAAAAATATTGTGCAAGAAAAAATATTTTGAGGCACACCTCATCATAATCTTAAATTAATATGTGTATGGGCATGTGCCTTGAAAATTTAAGCAAAACTTGTATACCAGCAAAAAAAGAAAAAAAAGAAACTCTCTAGCATATAAAACCTATAAACAATAGTTACTATGACTCGTGATTTACTATAAACATCTTAGATTTTAATATAAAAATATAAAAGTATAAAACTTATATACATTAATAGTTTAAAAGATTTTTACATTGTCATCTACTCATATATTACGACATAAGTAATTATGATGGATTTTTATACTTACTATTTGAAAAGTTGTACATATTGTAATATTTATATTGATAAATGGGTAAAACTCTTTTTACTGCTAATCAATTAATGCATTAAAATTAAACTCATAATTTAATGTTAATGGGCTTAGACTTTGATATAAAATGAAATATTTTGATATATGAAAAATTTTATTTAAAATATGTATAATTTCTACACAATATAAAATAGTTTTAATTATTAAAGTGTGTTCATTGTTAAGAATGAAAATATAAGAAGATAATACAAATTGAGTTATGTAATTTAAAAGTGATGCTAAAATTATTTAAACTAATTTTAAGGATGAGAGGCAATTATTATAATTTTATTTGATTACAATAAAACTAAATAACCTGTATTCAAGTGTTCATTTTGAGCAATGAAAGTTTTTTAGATTAAACATTGTAAGAAACTTGTGGAACATAGATGAAAATAAAGATGAATTTTTAACTGTCTCTATTTCAGACGAAAATATAGGTGGAAAAAGGACAAGAAACTTTTAACTTTAGTAAAAGTTACCTAATTTGTCACAAAATTTGTCTGTAACTATTGTTGGAATATAATTATTAGCGATGACATTTATAAATAGTTCTGAAAAGAAAAAAAATTTACAACAAAAAATACAGATAGGAATAGAAATTTTTTATTTAATTTAATAATTTAAAATAAAATCAAATATATTACACATGGAAAATTTTGTCTATCACATGCCTATATTGTTTATTTCACGTAGAAAAATCCATCTACAATAAAGGGAAAAAAATGTTGTGTTTCATCTCCCATATGACAGACAATAAATTTCATCTCTATTGTGTATCTCAAGACATGTGTCGTCGCACCTCTAAATCACTTCTTTACAGAAGAATTTTTCCATCTGTAACACTGAAAGTAGGGTCAAAATGTGTGGAACCTCTTCTTTTTCCCCACTTCTCTTTCTTCCCTCTTTCTCCATGAAGCTCTATCACTGGCGCCCTGTTTTTTCCCATTTTGGCTCATCGGACCCACCTTTTGATCATCGCTCACCAGCATTGTGTTTGTGTTAATGTTTTGAAGCTTTTAATATTTTTTTTCTTTAATTTTTTTTTTGTGCATTTCATTGCTCAAAGTTATAAGTTTTAAATGTTACTAACAAGAATTTCTTTCAATGCTTAGGATTGTTGAGCACATTTGAAGCATTGGTCCTTTGTTTTGTTGGTGTTAGCTTTTTTTTTTTTTTTGAAATTTAAAAGTGCTAGTAGGGTGCCTCAATTGTCAAACCATAATTTAGCTCCTATAATTTTTTTTTTGGAGCTTTGCATTTAATTGATTTTTTTGGTAATATTTACCTCTATTGGGGTCATTCAAAATGTTTGTATCTGTTTGTCAGAGATTCAATAGATATATTATATCGTTTATATTTTTTGGTATATTGACATGCTTAAATTATATCTGTGAAGATTTGATATATTTTCAAGGCGAGTTCTGATATGGGGACTTCGAGTTTGTCTCTATGATCTTAGCCATAAGAAAAATTGAGATTAAACTATATATTTATATTGTGATATTTTTAAAAAATTAAATTTACAACTATTTTACTCATGTATCCTTTTGTGCTCCTCCTCCACCTTCTTCCCCCGTTAACAACAACCCATCTTCAAACCTTCTTCCACTCAACATAAGACACATTAACAGCAATTTAGAGTATCTCAATACTCTCAAATCCACAAGTGAAATTTGCTTCTCTCACTAACATGTACCAATTGTGCCAAATACATTCAAACATTTTAAAACATAAATAAAAGAAAAATTCAACAGTAAAGAAAAGATTGCAAGTCTCTGAAGCACGGGTATGGGAAAAAAGAGAAAGTACCTGCACCGGGTACGCATGGGGTACGGGGACGCGTTGGGTACGTACCCATCATCCCCCCCCCCTTTTTTTAAAAAAAAAAAATGGGATACGTCTGGATACGCTGGGGTACGCGTATCCCGGTTAGTAAGTACACCATTTTTACCAAAACTACACCGTTTTGGATTTTTTATTTTTTCTTTTTCTCTTCTATTCTCTTAAACGACACCCACTAATACCCAACCCCACTTTTACTTCTCTCAAACTCAGCTGACCTTAAATTTCCTCTGCCACGCCTCCTTTCTCTTCATCGCCGGTGGACCAGTGACGAAACGGCGGCGGCTAACCAGTGACGGAATGGCGAACCCGTGAGGCGACCTTGCATAGACGCAGCGCGCGATGAATCCCCTCATCTGCCACTCCACCGCGGGCTTTCCTTCCCTTGCATCCCACCATAGCCGCGATGAATCCCCTCATTTGGCACTCCTGCGATGCACCAAAACCGCTGCCTCACTCCCCTTGGTTTCCTTCCCACTTTTCCTTTTGATGCTGTGATAAATTTACATTTAGGAATTGTATATTTGAATTTTTGGGAGACTGTGTTTGTTCTTTGGGAGAGGTTAGGTCACTTTTTTTTTTCTCATTCTTGTTTTGTCAAGATTAGTGTTTGGGCTTGGGGTATATGTTTGGGTTGTTTTGTTTTTGTAGATGAACATGTGTTCTAGGTAGTTTGTTTTTATTTGGTTTGAGTTTAAATTGGTCTTAATATATTTTTCTTTCTTTTTTCAAATTTCTTTGTTTGGAAAGTACATTTTGGTTGTTTTTTTTTTTCCCTATTTTTGTCTTAATTAGTATTTCATTTTGGAATATAATGTTGATTGTTGAACAATTTAGAGTTGTTTTATGTTGAAATTATTTGTTTTATCATATAAAATTTATGATAATTTTTTTTATATATTGACGTACCCGTACTCTACTTTTTACAAAATTACCGTACCCTGTACCCGTACGTGTACCATATCTATATCCGGGCAACATAGGGCAAAAGAAATATAAAATCAAATGCACAAGAAAATGGGAGACATTGACGTGGCTTGTTTGTGATTTTGGAAGTGAGGGCATCCTTAGGTAGCATTTGTTGCTCCATTAGGGAGGCCATCCTATTATGAGAACAACTGGCTATTATGAGGCCACTATGGAGCAGAAGAAAATTGGCTTTTACGCTCCCTTTTGCATCTTGCTCCACTATGAAGGGCCATCCTATTACCTTTTTCTCTTTATGCATAGGGCCTCAACATCTAGGATATGTTTGGTAATGCAGCAAAAATATGCGTAAAATTTTATTAGATAATTTTCATGTATAAAATTACATACAATATTAATTTAGAAAATTTTTACTCACATTTTTGGAGTACGAGATGTAGGGGTGGTGGCGCCGGGTAGAAAAGAAATAAATTCAAGATTCTTCTTTGGACTAAATCCCAGTTTTTGCTCATTGCATAGGGGAGACGTTGTACCCTATGAAGGCAATAGGGGAATGTTACTACTATGCGCTTGATAAGGTCAACAGGACGGGAGATTGAAAGAGACAGGAAAGTTAAAAGAAAGAAATTAATTATAAGGATATAAAAGTCATTTCATTATTTATTTTTATTACTATATTATCCTAGACCACATGGTCCCAAATTGATCACTCCACTCCCCATATTAGAACCCACCATGCTATCAATGTAAAATAGCCCTTTTGAATTATTATAAGATATAAGATTTGAATTTATGATATTGTGCGTACTATTCAAACACTATCAACTTAATTCTAATGATTTAATTTTGATGTACTAAGAATGTAAAAGAGGTTTATATTATTATTTAATAAAATTTTACTATATATATATATATATATATATAGTAAGTATGAAATTTAATTTTCATAATTATGAAAATTAATCATGATTATTGATATGGTAAAATATCATTAGATGATTATATTATTTTTATTAGTGATATATTAAAATAAAATTCAGTGCATAATCAGATAAGGATTTAATTTTATGGGATAACTCAAATTTTAAGAATATCAAAAATATTATTTTGATATCCAAAATGTGAGTATTTAAATAGGATGTCCATTTTTTTTTATTGGACGTGATGCATTATCAATAATAAAAATTTTGGGCGTCCCAAGTAAAAATAATATTGAGTTAATGCTCATTTTAGTCCCCAACTTTTCACTCATGAATCATTTTAGTCCTCGACTTTTAAAACGAGTCAAATTAGTTCCCAACATTACAAAATGTGAGTCAAATTAGTCCTTTATTCCACTTTTTTTAATATTTTATCAATTAGATGATGATATGTAACATTAAGTTACATATTATCATACCATATGTCATCTAAAGTATAATAGAGTTTAAAATAGTTTATTTTGGTATCTAAAATTGTACAAAATGAGTCAATTTATGATGTATAATGAATATTTAAATGACTTATTTTGTATAATTTTAAATATTAAAATAAGTCATTTTAAAATATATTCTACTTTAGATGACATATAGTATGTCAAGGTATCACTTAATGTTATCAATCATCATTTAATTGATAGAAAATTAACTATAATTGGGTAAGGGACTAAAATGACTCACATTTTGTAATGTTAGGGACTAATTTGATCCATTTTAAAGTCAGAGACTAAAATAACTCAATAATAAAAAATAAAGAACTAAAATAAACATTAACTCAAATAATATTACTTTAATATTGATTGGGAACAAAATGGAGATTCAGGGGAAGAAAATGACAAGATGGGAAGTGAGTGAAAGACAAAAGAGGTACCGTTATAGTGAATGGATGTGAGCGAGGCATTTGGCTGCACCAACGACTTCGTCAGACCAGTCTCCGTCCCATCCCATTGTCTAAGTGGTTGCGTCGACTTCTTTGAAAATAAATTTCACTTTCAAACTTGCTCCTCTCACTTTCTTTCTCCCCTTTCCTCTTCCCTTCCTTCTCTCTCTGCACCCAAACACTACTAAGGTAATCAAATCAACCTTCCTTCGATTTTTCCTCTAATCGCTTCCCGTGAGTGCCGTACAGGGTTTTCTCAATTCCCTTTTGTTTACAGCTCTCTTTCACTTTTACTCCACTCTTTTATTCTTTTCCTTTAAATCAAACTCTCCTTTTTAATTTTCCCTTCCAGTGAAGAGAAAAAGAAAAAAAAAAGGGGTATTTTCTTCTGACGATCTTCTTCTCCCCCGATTACTGATGCTTTTATTTTATTTGTTCACTGTTCACTTTTTTTGCTGGATCAACCGATCAAATATCAACTGATTCTTTTTTTTTTATTATTTTAAAGTTGAGTTTGATTTTGTTATTAGTTTCTGGTGGTTCAATGCATTCTGTCATCTCACCACAGTGGCAAGATAAGGCCTCTGGTTTCTTTTCATCATCAGGTACTAATACTAACATCACTAAAACTTAGCACTTTTTTTTTAAAAAAGAATTTTCTTGTTTATTACTTTCTGGTCTTTATTTCTCTCTCTGTTGGTTCTAATTTAGAGTTTAATTAATTAATTAATTAATTAATTAATGCAGGGGTGAAGCTCAAGGAAGCTAGGGAATCGGCAGGAACATTTGTTGGCGAGGTCACGAAGGATACAAAGAGTAATGTTGCTGACGTGGCGGGGCGAGTTGGGACGATGGTGAAGAGCCGGTGGGCGCTTCTTCAGCAGCCATCAACAAGACATGCTGTGCACGATCGGCTGATAACGGCTGCGGCGACGACCGGTTCGTTCCTGAGGAGAGGCTTGTCCGGGACAAAGGATAAGGTGGCTGTGGGAAAAACTAGAGTTGAAGAGGTAATGGGGTGGAGTTGACTAAATTATTTTGGGATTTTGATAGATAGATAAAATTTTAGACAGGCACAATGAAACTAGGTATTGTTGACAGATTAATTTATTTGTTTGGGTTTGATTAATCTTTCTTTTGTGGCGGAAACTTACATGATGAAAATTTTGATCATGTGTTTTTGCCCTATTTTGCACGAATACTGGTACAACTATGAGTATAATACGGAGATACGATATAAATCAAAAACATGTAAAATATAGTCTAGAGTATTTGAAAGTATTGGTAAAGTATCTGGTATGATATGTGTCTAGTGTGGGTACACCAACGGTTTTGAAGTACTCGTGCATCATAATTTCTGCCTTGCTTGAAATTCATGTTGATCAGCTTGCATGGGGAATGCATATTATAGGAACATTAAAGGAAAACTTACGGGATAATATAATGAAGATTGAAAAACGATATATTTAATCCCATGATGCTCTGATTCTGAGTACTTGTTAGATGTGCATAGATCATGTCTGCTTCTGGCAAATGGAACAAAAGAACTAGTTCAAAAGCTTTGGAACAATTTTTTAATACACATAAAAGCTCTAGTTTTGTAGCCAGAACGGGTTGCAATGAGTAATAAGTGTTAGAGGACTTGGAACCCTTGAAGATGGTATATGAGTAGTGTTTGATATTGTAACTCGATAAGTGCTACACATTTAACCATAAGATTCCTTGTTTTCAATGTGTTTGCAATCTCCATGAAATGATAAGTTTTGTACCACTGCCAACTGCTAAGGTAGCTGCTGGATCTCTTATTTAATAAAAGAAAGGATTTTGGAATCATGAAAACAGGTGCATCAATTCATGACATTCTATCATTATAGTGGTGCAAGGATTATTTACTGTATCTAGCTAGAGTGCTAGACAATATTAATCAAGCTATATAGATTCATGGTCTATAGATATTCTTGAAGGGGCTTAGTTGTTTTGCCTAGTTAATGTGGTATTTTTAACATGGAAAACTACTGTAGCATTATTTAAATTCTGCTTTTACACTGTATATCAGCTGCACGTTTCTTCATAAATTTGCTCTCTTCCCGTGGTTGAACTATTTTCTTATTTTTCAACTGATGTTTAGATGATGTACAATTGTAGAGAAAGTAGCTGTTTCAGTGGCTTTACATCTCTATCTTCTAAGCACCTCTATTTAGTTAGATATTGGGCTTCTAGAAATTTTAGATAACGAGATTCAAAATCTTTGAGAGATATTGAGATATCTGTATCTATAACCGTCTAAATGTTGGTTCTTTGCAAGTTAAGGTAATGATTAGATGTTGAGGTGTTTTGACAGAGTTTGTGGCAAGGAGTGACCTACATAGATTACAAAAGGAGCAGAGAATCATTAGGGATCTGGCTTTCTTTTAGATTGCCTATTTTTGGGATTTTATTTGATTATTAATTGCAATAACGGAGTGAATTCTTCAAAGTGGTTCTGGATCATATGATTTTGTCTACAGGATATGGTTATAGATAGGTCATATTTAAGGCTGTTATTCAGCACTTGTTATTAATCAATTTCTTGTTCAAGAAAAAAATCTGTCTTGCTCTTCTCTCTTTTCTTTCTTTAATCTGCTAGTCATACACCAGTTCATGATCACAATGTACCTTTCCTGCTCCGATTCAATGGTCAGAATCTTCACTTTCTTCTCCTTTTGGTTTGGCATCATGGTTTTTCAGGTGGCAAAAAAAACAGCACAAAAGAGCAAGACTATCTTGACAGACATCGAAAGGTGGCAGAAGGTAAATGAGATCTCGCTAACTGGCTAACTGTCTCCTATGTTTATTAGTATACATCATTTTCAAATATTTCTTACTTTCATTTTCTTTTGCAGGGAGTTGCTAGCACTGATGGTAAGCTTCTCAAACCACATAGCTTAGGAAGGGGTTCTTTTCAAGTACCACAGTCATTCACTGGCTTTGAGAACTAATTCCATTGTTCCCACAAAGCACTTCAACTCCAGTTTGCCACTTTTACAATAACAGTTTTGATTACGGTTAACTATTAAGTTATATAGCAGCACAGCATGCTTGGTTTCTACAGTAGACTTGCACTTCAATTAAGAATTGTTGGCTACCTGCACAGTGGTAGTTAATTAGTTATCATCTTGTCCCCAGTGTTTGGAGTTCCTATTGAGGTTCTTGTACAGAGGCAAGATTGCAGCAGGTCTGTTCCTCAGATATTGGTCAAATGTGCAGATTATCTTATAGTTTCAGGTAGCTGTGTCTAGAGTAAGGCTCTACATCCATGCATCATTTTATGCATTTTTGTTGTTTTATATCTTCTTTTTTTTTTTTTTTCTTAATCTAATAGTAATTTTGTTTTTGTTATTATATGTAGGATTGAACTCGCCATATCTCTTTAAATCTGAAGGGGATAAAAAGGTTATCCAGCAGTTGGTTTCCCTATACAACCAAGGTAGTTCAATCATTCTTTCAGTGATTGAGTAGGTTATGGTTATTATATTTGGATGGTTTCATACTACTGTAATTGCGTGTTACAGATTCAAATGCTTCAGTGCCAGAAGGCACAAATCCAATTGATGTAGCAGCTCTTGCAAAATGTTATCTTGCTAGCCTTCCTGAGCCGCTTACCACATTTGAGCTTTATAATGAAATAAAAGGTGCACGATCCAGTATATATTCCATGAAAAACGTACTCAAGAGGCTTTCCACTGTAAACTACATGACTCTGGAGTTTATAACAGCACTTTTGCTCCGTGTTAGCCAGAAATCACTTCTCAACAAGGTAAGAGGATTCTGTGTGTATGCATATGTTTGCTTTTTTAGTGGAATTGAGGATGGGTGGAAGATTAGGCCTCATGTATGGGGTGTGCATTTACATTTGTTTATTGCATTATAAACTATGTTTGGTGGAATCTTATGAAACATTTCCATTTGATTATCTGATATACGTTTTTTCTCCTGTAAATAATGTCAATTGATATACTTGCTTAGCCATGCAAATAGCTTTTAATAACGTTGCAAAATGGAACTAAATGCATTTCTTTTGTTTTGTTGTCTGCATTGTCATTTAAAGTTGATTTTTCTTAATGATATTTGATCTGTCTTTGTAATTTTGCTTATGCTATGCTTCCTTTCTTCAGAAAATCCATACATAAAAGGCCCCAGGTCCGGATAAAACAGAAGGTTTTTGTTAGGTAGTTGAGAACCAACATAAAGCATCGTGGAATCTCCCTCTAAACTGTCTCTAACTCTATGTATTAGACCTTGTATTTAACTAAAAAGTCTTTGCTTTTTACACTGTTTTGAAGAGTTATGTTTTTGTTTTTACCATTCTCTGGCTCATGTGGTTTTCTCAAATTAGTGTTTTGCTACCACCTTACCCTTTTTCCTTTTGTTTTTGTTTTTTCCTTTAAGTTTGGCTTTTCTATTATTGGTTGACCAATATACTGTTCACACACCAAATGGAGCATACTGTGTCAAATATTTTTGTAATATAGAAAGAAGAATTTTATTATTCATATTGGAATAGGACTAGTCAGTGGGGAAAACAATAAAAGAACGAAGACTGAAAATGGAACAAAAATATATCAAATTTTCAGGCCCTTTATACCTTTGAATGTCTATACAAAGAATTGCCAAAAGCAGAACACCTAGGAAACCACAAAGATGTTAAAAAGAGGTCTGACCTTTTATTTTAGCAAGCTGATGATATTACAATAAACATTGAACTTACACGAGAGGTGCTTAGCTAATTTGGCTATTTAGCTTTTATAGCAAGAGGAAGCAATGTAATGCTCTATGGGCGGGTGCATAGTCAGCTGGTATTTATTGCATTTGGCCAGAGCAGATTGCCAGCTTTTCAATGAAAGATTTTTTTTCCCCCCTTTTAATCTTCGTTGGGATGGATTTTTTTCTAGCTTATTTTGCATTGCTGCTGCTGGACTTATGTGCGGGGCTTTCTTTGTTTGATTTGTTGAATTATTGGAGAGCCGTAACAAGTTTATGTACCTTCATGCCTTTAGCCTTTTTTCCTCTTTTGTACTTAATGTTTACTTGTAGAAGGATTTTCTGTGGTCAGTTTCCTGCGTTTTTCTCCTCTTCTAATAAATTTTCTGGAATCTCGCAAATCAACTTTTATCTAAAGGTAGAAAGGAAATATGACTATGTTCCAAGATGCAGAACTTGCTTGATTTATTGTAATTACCAGCCTTTCAGACTCCCTGCTATATGCTCATCATCTTGCTTTGCTGTTTTTTGGTTTGGCATCAATTGGTTGACCTTAAGTACAATCACACAGTTTACCTTGTTAGGTACTATGTAAAATTTGACTACACTTGGCATTGTTAACTTTCTGCAGATGGATGCTCGGAGCCTTGCAATGGAAATGGCACAGATTATCATGTGGGAAAAAGGAAGGAGACCTGAATTTTATACTCAATATTGGAATCAAGTGTCCAAAAGTCCTACCAAAAAGAGTTTGGATCCACCAGCTGGTTCGTGCAGTGCATGGGACATGCTTGCTGGTAAGGAAATCAATGCCAAAACATGCAGCTTTTTAGAAGATAATCACATTGGCTGAACATGTTATTATGTTATATGGCTATATGGGAGTTTGCACAAAACCATCATGGCATCATTGGTCAACTCTACTTTCTAGCAATAAGGGTTCTCTGAAGTCAAAATGTGTGAGGTAGAGAAATCCTGATTCTCATTGAAAACTATATGCAGATAATCTTCACTGAACACAACTTTTATGCTGGCCATGAAAGGAAAAGACCAATAAAAGCCCAAATAACTAATAAAAACAGTTGATTAGGAGGGCAAACCAATAGATGAGGTAGGAGAAGACAAAATAAAATCCTTAGAAACAGTTTAAAAAGACCTTGATTCAAATACCTTGGTAGTGGTTGTTTTATTAATTTAATTGGTCTTTTAAAATTCTTGATTTTTCATAGAATACAATGGTGGTGTTTAATTTATGAAGCTGGTTGACCTGGTGGAAAAAGTCTTTCTGTATCATTGTTGTTATTCAAATAAGCCACATGTGGCGAAGATAAGGATGTTACAATGGATGAATGACCACACAAGATATTATAGAATAAGGAATGAATGCATTGGAGAGAAAATTGGGGTAACATCTATAATGGAGAAGATGATAGAATCTCGTCTCAGGTGGTTTGAGCATGTTTGGAGAAGACTTGTAGAGGCTCTTGTAAGGAGAGTGGACCAAATGGAGAATAACACCATAAAAAAAGGGTAGAGTAATATTGATGAAAACTATAAGGGAAATAATCAAAAGAGATTTAAATGTCAATGATTTGAATATAAATGCAATATGTAATAGAGGTATGTGGCATCACTTGATCTATGTAGAGGATCTCATGTAGTGAAACAAGGCTTAATTGTTGTTGTTGTTGTTGTGAGTATATGCTTATAACGTTTAGTTCTTCAAAAGCAGAAATAACAAAATTAAGCTGCCATGCTGCATAACAGTGTGTTTGGGTAGGTTTTTTTTCCTCACCAGAAGGCGGCATATCTCCATTCTATGTAAAACCCAAACAAGCTGTAAATAATCAAAACTGTAAGTAGATGTCACAGGAATGGCTAATTTATCAAATGAGTTTTAAAGCAGCCCTACTGGCATAGAACTGTAAACATTTCCTTCTCTGCATAATCACTTGGCTTGAAAATGCATTAAGACAGAGCATCTGTTTTTTATGACAGTTTGCTTGAGAAAATCAATATCTTTTGTGATAGTAGGTTGTTATTTTTTTTTTTTTTCAGTTGAAAAAAATTCAATATTATTATGGATGCATGTCTCTTCTTTTATTAACTGATTTTAGCCTTTTTTTACAATCTTCTTTCTAAGGGGTGGGTGCGCTTAAACATGTTAAAATACTGCATTCAAATCGCATGTCACTTGCGAAATTTTGAGGAGGTTGCAAAAGTTAATTTAACAATTGAATGGTTCTACACTTCTATTTATATTGAACTAAACTTGGCCTGTAAGACCATACATGCAGCTCACACAAATAGTGCTGATTGGTGATTGCCATTTCTTTTCTATGTTTGTTTTCTATGCTGCAGATGATGATGAAGCGGAAGATGCATCGTCTCCTATTCCTTTGGATGATGGCACGCCAGTTGACTTTGGTGCAATAGAGGTTGTTCAGTTGCTTATAGAGCATCATAATGCAATTTTCACCGATGCAAATGAGACAGTCTGGAGATGAATGGCCTGCCTCCTCTTCATCCTGTATTGGATTTATTGACTCGGACATCTTGAACTTGGAATAGTGTTCTCCAATCTGGTCATGAAGAAAGTTATATAGTAGCAGTTGTATTTTAAGTATTTTCAATCATTATAGTGGGGAAAGATGTTGGATACAGACCAAATTTTAGTGATCAGGGGTGTGTGCGCAGTAGGAATTTGATAGGGGGGTAAAAAAAAAAACAGAAGGGTGGGTTGTACAGCTATAAATCTATTGCTTGCAGAAATGCTCATGACTAAGGTGATGTGTTATTGTGGTATTTTATAGTTTGGATTGATGGGGTAATGCGATCTTCGTTTATATGGGAAGCTATTTTGACATGTGTGATTGCCAATTTGTGCCCATACTAGCGGAATGAATCGTCATTTAAATCAAAGATGCTATAGAGCCGGGAGAATGGCCCAATTTCCATTTGCCGGGCTGATTTGTGTACAAGTTATTTTGGGGGCATCGTTGAGGGCTATTGATTTTGTTCAAGTTGCTAGTAAAGTGGAAGGATAAATCTGGAAATAAAATGACAAGACTCTCAACTTGGGGGGTGTGGTTGAGCGGTAGGGGCTCGTTCACCCTTAACCAAGGTCAGGGGTTTGATCCCTGCCTTTGGGAATGGAAAAGCTTCCCCGAGCCAGCTATCCCACCCTTGAGGTGCCCGCACAAACTAGCGAAGGGATTAGTCATCGTTGTCGACGATGGATATTCTTGGGAGACCAAAAAAAAAAATGACAAGACTCTCAGCACTTATCCGAGTGACAAACAGCCTTGAGGAACGCCAACACCTTTCAATTACCTATCTACCTGTTTTACAAAGCTGCTTCTTGTTGATGAAAGGAAGTATTTGTACGAAAAGCAACTAAATATGGGGAATGCTCTCAAATGTGCTAGTATTAATTAAATAAGTTCCTCAACTTATCATATATCATGAGGCATGAAGAAGTTTTTAGTTTCCTTGTTAAATCCGAGTATCCTGATACAGGTTACAGCAATTTGGCATTGTCTGTTTTTCCAAAATGAAAAATAGGAGCTAAGTGGTTTACTGTCCATAACAGACAAATTAAAAATAAACAGTTTTATTGTTCTGATGAGGTTGGAACATTCTCAAAGTATTCAAATATCTCAGTAGGGAAGTCCTCAAAGAAGCCATGTGGACTTGTACTTTGAGAGTTCCCTTCCAGGCCAAAAGTTGGCAACCTGGTCCCACACTTTTTGTGGTCGAACACATCAATGAAGTTGGAGTCAATGGGCTCTGGAAACAGTGGAAAGTCCATCTGTGGTTCAGGGAGTTGAGGAAAGCTGTACTCTGTTGAAGACTCAAACGATGGTACCATATGAAGTGGGTTGACCACATCCACCTCAGCTGCATTGAGGTCACCTCCTTCCAAGTTTTGGTAGTTTGGCTTTGTCAAATCAGGTAGGTTGACCATCTTGAACTCCTGGTTGTTTCCCATATAGGAAGCAGGGTAAGAAAGAGGAAGGTGATTGCAACATGGGATTTCCTCTGGCTTATTGGAACAGCATGAAGGATCCTGAAATAGATATAATGGCTATTAAGATCAAGTTTTGTGAATGATATAGGAAACGATACATAACCAGAAATTTTGTCAGAACCGAAGTTGCGCACGCGACTAACATGGCGTTTTGTGAGTGATTACAAATCATGTCTCTCTCCATATAACCCATGAGTTCTCTAATTTTCCATTGTCTGGTGATTTTGGCCGTTTCTGTCGGGCGATAGAATCGGACTTACTAGCATTGCTCTAATGACATCGTATGTAAGGGTGTAACCGAGTTGGGCTGGATCGGGTTTAGAGGAAAAAAAAAGACTCTGAACAGATTAATTTTTAATTATTTTGGTTTGATTCGGGTTTATAGCCTTTTTTTTTTTTCCTATATTAAACCCAAACCGATTAAAATCGAGTTTGGTAGATTTGGGTGATCAGATTACCCAATTATTAGTATTTTGATATTTAATTCAATAAAAATGAAAAAAAAAACACACAACTTTTTTTTTTTTGAAATAATAACAAACTTTAAATCTCTAAAGTGTTATTAATTTCACACACACACACACACACATATATATATATATAGCTTAATAATATCAATAGACATAATTAAAGTATGACTTATTTATTAAGTACATTGTATATGAAAAAAACACTACATATTACAATATATATAATCGGGTTCATTGGGTCATTAGGTTGAAATTTATTAAATCCAATACCCAAACCAATTATTATTTAGTTTAATTGGCTTTTACCCAATGTGACCCGAAGACCTGAACAGTTCCAAACCGATTTCATTGGTTTGGTTCGGTTGATCGGATTGGGTTGATCCGCTTATCCCAAATCTTATGTACTAAGTCAAGTATTTTATTAAATGTATGTATTAAAACCTAAAACAATAACAAATTGATATCACATTTTTCTATGAATCACTTATAAGAAATGTGAGACAAATATGATACGATTACAACAATATAATGTTAAAAAATTATACATAGTATGCCATAGCATACCTATAATGTTAGTATAAATTATTATAAACATGATAAATGTTAATTTATTTTATTATTATAAATTTTCATTTATATAAATGTAAAAATTAAATATTCAAATAAAAACGTGTAAAATATAGCTAAAAGGATCTGATATAGTTATTCAATACGAACACAACAACCATTTTAAAAAATTCCTTATTCTCATTATTTTTGCCTCATTTTTATAGCAATGGCCTAATGACAATCCATATTCCATACACATCTTTAAAATAAAAGCAAGGAATACTCATCTACGTTACCTCTTCAACTTGAACTTGATTAAGGGGAGCTTTTCCTTTGTTTTTCTGTGGCTTTGATGGCGACACCCTCAGCAACATCCTCTCCAACTTCTTTCTCCTGCTGCTCCAGAAGTTCTTCACATCGTTGTCGGTTCTCCCTTCCAAATATGTAGCAATTTTGGCCCATTTGTTCCCAAATTGTGCCTGTAGTTCTATCACCACCCTCTCCTCTTCTGCAGTAAACTTGCAGCCACTGCCATTGCAAATCACATATTCCCGGAGTTTTTGTTATACAGCACAATCATTAGTAAAAATGCACATTGCTGCAAGATGATCAAACATTACACGACCACTAATTGAACAACACCACAAAGGACAACACAATATATAAAATACAAAACAACAATGGTAGCGACATGAAATGTTGGTTTCTATATATGTCTAACTAAAGAATCAAGGTTGCATAAATAAATAACTATTGTTGCATTGTAATTATTGTAATAGCATAAAATTATAAGAACTCACAACTGACCTGGCTACAATTAGCGCTGCAATGCGGTTGTGAAACACCGCAACACCATTAATATTGTGACCGCAATTAAGAATATCAATTTAAAACATACATGAACACAAATAGAAACATGGTAGTAGCAACATTAAATTTTCGTTGAAGTCTATATATACTAACTACAATCAAATGAAATGCACACTACACAAAAAGAAAGAAAAAAAAAAGGTCATACTACTTCACTTACTTCTTCAAGTTGGGTCTAAGTTTGTTAACCCATCTAAGGCGACAAGATTTTCCAGTTCGAGGCAACAAGCCTTTGGATCGAATGGAGCTCCAGTCCCTTGGACCATACTTTCTGACATGCTTCAGTAGCACCTCATCTTCTTCACTACTCCATGGCCCCTTCTTTATGTATCTTCTATCAAACTCTCTTTCCATTTTTTGCATATGAAAAATTCAATGCCCTTTGAACTTTTTTTTTTTTTCCTTGTGAAAAAAGGCCCCTCGGTTTATTAATTGTGCTCCCAAGAGAATTACTTTTTGAAATGGTTCGTGCCACCACGTGGAGGTTGTGCTCCTGTATGGTGAGGTTCATGAGGTACGACGTGTGCTTGCGGAGGTGATGGAATTTGCTCCTGATTGTGCAGAACGTGCTGTTTTCTGATGTCTGTGACGTGGCAGGATGTTACCGGCTCAGCGTATCAGGTGTACGTGAACGTGCGGCATGGGATTCTTGCTCCCACTTGCGCTTGTGACGGTTTTGACGGTTAGTGGGAACATGCACAACCCCGCCATGTCTCTTCGTTCGAATTGAGAATTTGAGATTATTCAAAATCAGATTTGGTCGAACAAGACGGTAAAATGTTAAAAAGAAAAGTTAATCATTCTTAGATCAATCACTCTCTCATCATGTTTGTATTATATGTTGATCTCCCTAAATAATTGATTCAATGGTAGTGAACTGCTTACTTGTATGCTTTAATAAAAGTTATTAATCTAAAGATATGTTTAGTCGGGGAATAAAGATGTCAAAATTTTTATGAATAAACTTCATTTGTATTTTTATAATTAAAGCTCAATCATGATATTTTTCACCTCATTTTTATCTACTAACAAAATATATCCTAAGGGTAAAGTTACATATAGAGCTCAATTATGAAAAATATATCTCAAGCAAACATTCCCTAAGGACAATTCCTTCCTCATTTTATCAATTGTTTACTTTCAAAGAGAAAAATCAGTTTTGTTGAGTTTAATTTTGATCCATTATCAACATAAAAGTGCTTTAAACTATCATGCAGTTATTGCATGCTTTTATTGTAAGACTTTACATGAGCTAAAGATTTTCTAATTGAATATTTGTGTAAAATTATTAGTTAAAATATTTTACACTATTATCTAATCATTATATCAACAACTATGATTGACTCTTAACCATCTTCAATGCTAATCACATTTTTCGACCTAAAGAAGCATGCTAATCCCAATTTTTATCTCACTATGTGTGTGCCATTTAATAAAATACCCATGCAACAAACAAAAAATAAATTTTTTATTATAAAAATAAAAATTTAAGTTATTAATGAAATATAAAATTATTATAAAATTTATTATACAATGGTAAATTATCATTAACTATTAACTTTAATTATCTTTTTAATATATGTGTTTTATTATAACCATATATGAAACCATGGGGACTAGGGTTATGGTCCCCACAAAATTTTATAGTATTATATATACATGGGATCAATTTTGAAGGAAATTGAGAAGAAGGTCACGTGAGATTTTTGGGTCACCCCTTTCCTTTGAAAAAGTGAGCTGTATATGGTGAGTCTGTGCAAAACTCTTGGCCGAGATTGATAGATAAAAAGTCAAACAAACTTTTGAAATAATTAAAAAAAAATAATTGAAAAAAAAGGAATAAAAAACCCACTTTTTTAGTAGCTTCTTTGGTTATCTTCTTTTGCTTCCCGAGGATGATCCTGTGTATCAGAAATACATCATATTAAAGATCCATTGCTACTGTCTTTATTATTTTAGATGTATAGTTCTTATGAGTAACTGAGACTTGAAAAATAGGCTGAAATATTGATGCCAAAAGACTAGCCTTGCCAAAATAAGAATTATATAGTAGAGTTCTCGGCACCGTACTTTTAATGTATAAGTGTTTGGACCTTTTCCTTTGAAAAAGTGAGCCATACATGGTGCATCTATGCAGAATTCTTGGCCAAGATTGATAGCTAAAAAGTCAAACCACTGAGCAGCCTATTCAGCTACCTTCTTTCAAAATTATGAGTATTGAACAAAAAAAAAAAAATTGATATTGATACTTTGATATGTGATTTTGGGAAGTGTCCACAAATTTGGGATTGTCCTATCAATCAATAAGATGAAATTCATAAGGCATATATGAAGTTTGGGCTATATCATTTTTTTTAGAATTAAATACATTTTAGCCCCTTATACTTTAGATCTTGTGTGTAATGCCTTAGGTACACATGTCAGTAAATGAGTCCAATACAGCCCTGGGGTCCCATGAGAACTACTGATGCTGTTGAGAAGGCCCCGAATGTAGAAACCATGTTACAACTAAAGTTCTATAGAATTATGCAAAATAAGTTCGTGATAGCAAACAAGCTAGTCATTTTATCCCTGTTTTGCCGTACAGTCTCACTGCAGTGAGTACAATTTTTCCACAATGAGCACCTCGATGATAGCACGGTACTGAAACAACACAATTTTGCTAAATGGCCCAACCTTTTTATAAAAACCCAATAAGGCTTCCCATTTCCAATAATGAAACCAACAACCCCTGAACCCCAATTTCTCTCTTTTCTCTCAATCTCACTCTAATCCATCTCCCCTAAGCTTCAAGGTATGTGTTTATTGTTGATTTATGTCACTCTCCTTTCTATTCCTTTCATGTTCTTGGATTGGATGTTGTTATTTCTCTCATTATTGTAAAGTGAGGGTGCTCCCCTAATATTGTTATAGTTGATTTAGAGTAATCTAGAGATACCCTATGGTAGATATTGATGCCATCTCTACTCCCTAGAGTTCTCATAGAATTGGTCCTTCACATTCCACCCCTTCAGGAGAATGGGTTTGATCTCATAGCTTTATTTTAGTCATTATAACATTATTTTCTAGTATCACGGTGTACTTAGAGATTTGAAAGTTGAGTTTTCACATGATATGAAATTTATATGAGAATGTGCAATAGCTAGAAATGGTTCCTTTCAAATTATACATGAAAATCTATGATTTTAGAAAATACATTGGACCATAATTGCTCTATAAATATTTTATATTATTTAAATTTTTGGCTAATGAAAAGAAAAGTAAAGGATTATGTTTATTATATGAGAGTAAGGATTGTTGACTTAGAGTTATAGCATCCCCTTTTACTAACTTCAGTATGGTTATAGAATAAGGAATTACTGAGAGAAACAGACTTGTGAGTTAACGACAGTTAAATTATTAACCTTGGGATACTAAGTGCCCGTCAGGGGCAAGTTATCCTTATTTAGATCAGTTCGCCAGGGACGTGGTTCGTAAATGACCATTAAGATCTTAACTAGAAGCTCTTGCTCACCAAGGCCTGAGCACCATCCCTACAGTTATGGATAATTTGTTCTCTTTTGTAATTCTTTGAAAAATAATATATTTTATATGTTTCCAACAAACTGTGACTCCATAGGAATTATTTAGTATAAAAAAAATAGATTTTGAGATGTTGCATTATTATTATGCATATTCTTCTTGTCTCATGTATGACTATGGATAAGGATCTACTCATTGAGTTTTATGATAAAACTCACCCCTCTTCTCTTTCTTTTTCCTCACATATACAACAGTAACTTTGGATCCTCCACCTCCTCTCCCTCAGCAATAATATATTCCAGTTTGGGTGAACTTCACATTTCCGTTAAGGGTTATGTTTTGTAGAGTGCTCCAGTGATGTTGTGTGTAGGGTCCCAAGCTACATATTTACATATTTTGCATTTTGATTTCCATAATTTAATTGTATTTAAAATTATATAGGAGCAACTCGATATATTTTGTTTAATAGCTATAGTTTTATAAATGATGTATGAAATGAGTTATTCAAAAATTATTAGCACTACTATGATTTGGAGATTTGCAAGTTAATATGGATAATTAGAATTGGATTTCTTTTATAAAAGTATGTATATAGCACGACTTAGCGATCACGAGGTTTACGTGGAGATGAGATTTCTCACATGCTAGTCACGATCCAAATTAGGTTGTGACAATGTGCAACTTAGACCTTGACCTTTTATATTATTCATTGTGACATCTCTTACTCTACATACAGTGCAAAAGACCTATTCTATTAACTTAACATCTATTTTCACTATTAAGTAGTCATGTGCATGTCACGTGACACATTTTTGGACAAAATTACCCTTTATTACGAGAAAAATTTACAAACCCCAAACCCTCCCCTCCCCCTTTCCCCACCGTTTTTGTTCCAAAATCTTCAATCCCATAACCTTCACCAACAGCCATCATCATCCCCACAACATAACCTCTATTGCTGCCGCCACCAACACAATCAAACTAAAATAAATAAATAAATAAACTCACAAAAGAGGAATTGTTGCATTAAAAATGAAGGGAAAGGTTAAAAAATTTTAAGAGATTTGAGAAGCAAAAAGGCAACAAGAAGCATTTATACACAGAGTAAAAGCAATAGAAGGGGAATGCAAAAAAAAGTAAAAAACAAGTCAAGTTTCTAATCATCGATAAGATTCCCAAACTCCAACCATAATAAAAACCACAAACTAAATTGGCCCAATCATTCTCAAAATACTATAGCAAGCCATGTTTCAAATCAGCTCAAGGTAACCACCATTGAACTAATCTCTACCAAGCACTACCACGATGAGCCCACAAGTCACTGTTAGCGACCACCACGCTTATCGCTATGTTTCCTCGCTCGCCGTCGCTCTCTTCCTTTATTGATGACATGCATCTGTGACCCTAAATATTATCCTCATCATGCTACTCCTTCGAACTAAGCCCCACTGTTGTCAAAACCACTGTAACTTTGTCACCACCATGAGCTCTGTTGCCTTGGATCACATCACCATTGCCTAGCCTGAAACCTGCAAACCTCTATTCTCCATTTTTCACAAAGTCGCTTATTTTTACTAAGAGCTACTTTTTTTTTTTTTTAGTTTGGTTATGGTGGTGATGGTAGCTATAGGTGAAGATCAAGGGATTTAATATTTTGGAAATGAAAGAATGGGGGAGAGGAGGGTTTTAGGATTGGGAATTTATTTTCCTGAAATAAAGGGTATTTTTATCCAAAAAAGTGTCATGTGACATGTACATGATCACTTAATATTGGAAATGAATGTCAAGTTAATGGAATGGGTATTTTACACTATTCATAAAGTTTGGAGTGTTGTGATGAATAATTTAAAAAGTTATGGTCTAAATTGCATATGACCAAAAGTATAGGGGGTTAAAATGCATTATTCCTTTTTTATAGATGTGTATCCCTTTTCTGGTCTAGATAATCATCCTCGTTGATTTCAAGCTCACTGGTTCAAAAGTTTTCCTTGGTTAGAGTATTCACCAGAAGTAGATGTTGCATTTTGTCTTCCATGATATTTATTTTCTAGAAATCTAGTCCATTCACTTTGGGAAGATTTAAAAACTGGAAAAAAAAAAAGGTGGATAATGGGAAAGATTGTGCATTCTTATCTCACATGGGAAAACTTCTAATTCTCCTCACAATGTGCCGTTAAATGCTAGGAAGACTTGAAAAACCAATCATGTTATATTGGCAAAGTGCTATCTAAGCAGACTTCACAACAAATTTTAACCAATCGATTGCATCCTACAGTTTTTGTTGATCTTATCAAGTGGTTAACATTTCAATCTTGTGCTTTTAGAGCACATGATGAAAGTTTGGAATCTAATAATTAGGCAATTTTCTTGAAACATTGAAATTTTTAGTTTCTTACAATAAAGAAGTGAATGCGATTGTTTTGGATAATACCCCTCAAAATGCAAGATACACATTTCCTACTATTTAATAGAAAATTTTACATTTCTGTACTAGAATGGTTCCAAAATGAAATTCATAATGAGATTGACAATGAAAAATTTTGTTTGATTATTAATAAGGCTCAAGATGAATCTAAAAGATAACAATTGGTTGTTATTCTTAGATTTGTTGATAAACAATGATATGTTAAGGAGTGCCTAATAGATGTAGTGCATGTAAGAGAAACTACTGCAAGGAGGGTGGAAGGGGTTACAAGCTTTAATTATTCAAGAATGCCATATGCATATTATGTACATTGTTTTGCTCATCAATTACAATTAGTTGTTGCAACTAAAGAAATAGTATATGTTCTTGCTTTTTTCTAAAATTTGACTAGTATTGTCAATGTCATGTGCTCTTCTTGCAAATGCAATGATGAATTGCAAGCTGCTTATGCAAATAAAATACCTCATTTAGTTGTAAATAATAAGATTGAGATAAAGAAAGGAGCTAAGCAAATTGGCACAATGCAGAGGCCTAGGGACACTAGATGGAGTTCTTATTTCAATTCAATATGTAGCCTTTTACACATGACTAGTGCAATAAATTCAATTCTTGAAGATTTAGCTACTAAACGATCTACATATTCACAACAAGGTAATGTTACTTATACTCTTAAATATTTGATGTCATTTGATTTTGTTTTTATTTTACATGTCATGAAAGAAATCATAGGAATCACTGACAAGCTTTGTCAAACATTGCAACAAAAATCTCAAGATATTTCGAATGCTATGCATTTGGTGTCTGGCATGAAATCATTAATTCAGAAGTTTAGGGATTGTGTTTGGAAAACACTTTGTGAGAAAGTTAGCTCTTTTTGAAGCAAACAAGCAAATGAAGTTCTTAATATGAATGCTTCTTCTCTAACATAATTCAATGTCATCTTCGAAAAGATGTTGTCACAATTGAGCACCACTATCATGTTAATATATTTACTGTTGTAAGAGATTATCGGTTAAAAACTTCGAATAATATATTTAATAAATAGACAACTGAGCTTCTCACATTGAGCACAACTGTAGATGCTAAAAAATTTTACAAAAGATTTAATGCTTATAACATTAGTAAGTTATTTGGGAAATTATATGCTTTAGATTTTTTCTAAGCAAGAGAAGATCCAATTGGTATATGAATTACAACATTATGAATTAGATGTGTCTAAAGCTCTAGAGTTTCAGAATTCGTTTACTATTGTCGAATTGTGTCAAAAGTTAATTGAGACCGACAAATAAGATATATGTCCTTTTATTGATAAATTAATTCGATCATTTTGACTCTTCTTATGTCCACTACAACAACTGATCGAACAAACATTTTCAGTTATGAAGACAAATAAAACAAGCTTCGAAATAAAATGGAAGATGATTTTCTTGCAAATTAAAGGTTTGTTTACATTGAAAAGGAGATTGTTATAAAGTTCAACTCAGATGTGTAGCACTATGAAGCATCATCGAGCAAAATTTAAAAAGAAAATGTCCTAGGTATGCACTTGACCTCATATGTACATGTGATATATTGTTTATGTTAATCTTAAAATATACGTGGATGACTTATAGTTTTTTAGTGATTTCATATATTATATATGCTTTTATATGACAATTAACTTTAGTTTTATTTTATATTATATATGTTAATTAGTTTGGCCCCCTCTTGCAAAATTTCTATCTCTGCCCCTGATTATAACTAGTAGCTTAACAGGCCCTATTATGTGTGTTAAGCTGCATTTTTTATTTCTTACATATAGATATAACTAGTGCAAGGGTTGGATGAGCACATTTGTCTTATTTGGAGCCGACACATTCTCATCTATTATTGAATAAAATGTGGGACCAAAACTACATGGATTTAACATTCGATCCAAGTATAGATGAAAGTATGTTGACAATGTGTCCTACATATTGTGGGTGGAAATAAAATTTTTTTAATTAATTGAGTGTAAAAAATATTATTATGAAAATATATAAAAAATTAAATCAACCAAGGACAACAACTAATGGCATCACTCACAATGAGAATGGAGTAGAGATGTGTTCTATTCTTAAAGTTGAGCATGAGTAGACAGAATTTCTTTTTTCATCCTGTGAGTTAATTTACAACATAAAATATAAAATAATATTATATTCAATACACTCTCTTTTGTTTCTCAGCCACATATTTGAGAGCACCTAAGATAGGTGAATCGAAGTCCACTGCAACAATACTCTTTAAAAAATAAAAGTTTTCTTTTATGAAAATCAATCCACCATTCACCAAATACAAAAAATATAGTGGAGTTTACTAAAGTCTTATAATAGTTTCCACAATTATGAGGATTCTCTAAGTAGCGAAGTAGTAAATTTACATACATGTAAAAGTTTCATTATTTTAACCTTTGAAATATTAATATCATAGGTAGATAGATTACCTGTGCAATGCTTGTAAATTAAAATTTTTAAATATTAAAACTCTACATATATAAATCATTTATGAAGTATATGTACTTTGTTATCATCCATACAATAATGTTAATACGGTATCACCAATAGCTAATTTCTTTTGTCATGGGAGTGTTTAGCTTATTAACATAAAATCAATTTACTAACTAAGTTACCATTAACTTAACATTTTAAAAAATAAAAGTTAATTTTTCGCTAATCATTCTACCATTCACCACACACAAATAATATAGTGGGTTTATTAAAGTTTTATAGTGGTTTACATAATTAGGAAGATTCTCCAAGTAGTGAATAACTAAATTCACCTAAACCTGACACATGTAAAAGTTTCTTTGTTTCAACCTCTGAAATGTTAATCTATAATACTAATAATCCAGAGTCATTTGAAGAAAAGTTTTACACATGTTGCAATGAGATTGTTTTAGGGCCCACATCTTCTAAGAGGTCATTTATAAATTTTTTTGAAAAACATAAAACTGCAATTATTACATATTATTAGCATATCATTAATAATCATTAGTGTTTAATAATAGGATTGCATTATATTAATTAAATATCTTTAAAACTTATTGGTTAAATATTTAAATGTTAAATATAATAATTTTTTTTAATATTACATATTAAATAGAATAATTTATCTATTATTGATTATTTAATAATAATCACTTCGCATTATTGAACACTTTAAACAAGTAACAATTCAACGATGGTTTTGACTTCAACAATGCATATACTACATTTCAAAAGCCATCTGGAAATTCAACCTGGTCCTAAATGATGGGCTTGTATGAAAGCTTGGCAAAATAATAGCCCAAACTCACATAGCCCACATGAAAGAAAAACAAATGGCTTCAACCTTTTGACCCAAACAAAGACACATCCCTAAATGGCTAAACCTAATTTGCTGCAACGTAAGGAGAGTGGAAGGCTTTGTAGCGGCGGCAAACATGGAGAAAAATGTTGAAATTGTGTGTGTTCTTTCCGGTGGGAAGACAGAAGGTGGCATCGCAGCTACCTTTGCATGCTAATGGCGGCGGAGGCACTGTAACGGATGCTACGTAGTGGCGTCCGATGAGGAAGGCACGGTGCAAGGGCGCCATTCGCAATGGTTCTGAGGCTGCTGTTATGCGTTCCTGGAGGCGAATGACCGGCTTCGTGGAGGATGATGTGATTGCTTCCTAACAGATACCCAAAGTTATAAACTTTTGAAAACCTAATCCCTAACTCTGTTCTTCATTGTTTGTTTTCCTTTTTAATTGAAACAAAATTTAAAAATTCATTAAGATTGATACGCTACACTTAATAGTATTCTGATTTGATTTTTTTCTTATTTTGATTTGATTTTTTATTTTTCAGTGTGACTAAAAAAATATTTCGTATTATTTGATAAAATATTTTGATATTTCGAGTTTGGTTTGGTGTTGATGCTTTACATGTTGATGTATTGGAATGCTATGTATAAATGGAAACTCCATTTAGAATCAATGTAGGGTGAAAAAGATGCAAATTATTATAAAATCCACATACTAATTCTAAATTGATGCTAATTTTGGTAAATTGATACAAGATATGCATTTATTATATTTTTAATTTTTAATTTGATTTATAGATGTAAACTTCATTTAGAATCAGTCTATGTGAAAGAAATGCAAACTATTATAAAATCTACGTGTTGATTCCAAATTAATGCCAATTTAGATACTCTACTTTAATAATATCTACATGATAATTCTAAATTGATGCTAATTTTGTTAATCCGGTCCAATAATATAATAAGGGCTAATTATAAGTTGATACAAGATCTAATCCTAATTTATGGTAATCTATTCTAATTGATAAAATAAGGCATACTTTGATATAATGTGATCAAATCTATATCTGATTGAAACTAAATTTAAATTTAGAGTTAATATAGAAATTGATACACAAATCAAATATACTACTCATGTTTATTTATAAATCGTATCAATGAAGAACTTTGTGCGTTGTGTTATGCTTTTCTATTGTGTCTTCTACTCTGCTTATCCATTGTATGCTCTTCCTCTTTGTTTTGCCACGGCCCGAATTGATTCTATTACAAAAATCTCTCTTGTGACAGAGTGTTGGAGGCTAAGGGTTCGTATTGTACAATCATGGTACTTACCAAGTTTCAATGACCCTAACACTGTGAATAGTATTGAGATGGTGTTTACTGATGAATCTGTAGGTTCTATTTACTCCGTTCTATTTTTCTTTTTTTTTTTTGCTACAACTCTTTTTTTTTTTTCAATTTCTCATGTTTTATTTTTGTTATAAAATTATTGAAGGGTTTCACCATATATGCATCTGTGAGGAAAACATTGGTATACAAGTATAAGCCAATGTTGTCCGAGGGGGAGGTCTATTAGTTTGCCTATTTTGGAGTAGGCGAAAATGTTAGCTTTTTTCGAACAACAAAACATGAATTTAGATTGAGTTTTCAGTTGAGAACCTTTGTGAAACATATTGCTGGTGTTGGTATATCACTTTATGGACTAAAAGTGGTTTCATTTGATGAAATTCTTCAGATGGATTTTGAATCACCATATTTAGTTGGTAATTTCTCTTTTTCGGTCAAATGTTTTTAATTTTTTGCACAACATAAAAGCACACTTCATGTCATGTTTTTGTTATTGATCATTTTTAAAATATTGCAGATACAATCAGGATTATGACTGCTGTTGGCACAAAAAAGGAGTATGAAAGATATGGAAGAAGACAAGGATGATAGTAATTTAACTTGAGGTTGAAAAGTAATTATTTTTACATTTTTTTGTTCACTATTTTGTTATTGCTAAATTAATTTTATTTTCAACGTTCAGAAATTTATCATGCTTTTTTTTTTTGTGTTTGTTGTGCAGTGTGAAACTAGAAGTAGCCCTATTTGGTCAATATGTTGATCAGGTTCAGAATTTTATTGCAAACAATGATGGTCAACAACCAGTAGTGGTTTTGCAATTTGCAAAGGCTAAAACTTTCAAAGTTCTTTTCTCTTTTATCACTTTGCATTTATTATCTAAATGATGAATTATAATCCATTCTATATTGATTCTTATGCTCCCATATTTGGTCTTTACTCTTTTATATGTTCATGTACATGCTATAAGAAAGCTTGTGCTTCAAAATATCATGCATGGAACCCTATATTGTTTAATCCTGAAATACTTGAGGTTGTGGCTTTCAAAAATAGGTATTTTTTCTACTAGGAAAAATAGTATTCTTTGTCTTTAAAATATCCCTTTAATTCCACATTTGCAATATTTTCTTCTATGGTATGTGTACTGAAGTCTTATTTTCTATAGCCTTCCACCTGTCAATGATGAATCATCCCAAAGTGTTTCGCTACTTTATGAGCCACAATCTTACTCTCTCGAGGAGGACTTTTTATTTTCCACTCCACGATGTGTGATTAAAGATTTGAAGGAGCCCAAAAAGGTTTTACATTATGATCTAATATATATATATGGTTATTTGTTAATTTTTTTTAATTGAATACAGCTTCTGATATTGTGTTTTACATTTGTAAGGATGGAAACTTTGTTGTCTTTGGTACTATTGCTGCCATTGCTAATGACAATGACTAGTGGTATGTAGCCTGTAAGTGCAACAAGGCTATTGGACCAAATTCTAACATATGCTATTGTGAAAGATGCTTTTGTCACGTTGTTAATGTTATCCCAAGGTTAAAGTTGCTTTTTTTAACATTTGTTTTCAATATTAATTAAAATCTTTGCAGCCATTTAAAATGCATGTTAGCTTTTTTTAATAAAAAATCAATTTCATTTTTCAGGTATAAGCTTAAGCTTATAGTTGAGGATGACACAGATAGTGCAACATTTATTGTTTTTTATCATGATGGATGCTCCATCCTGAACAAATCCTACTCCTATTTGATTGAAACGACTCAAAATGTATATAATAAGTCCTTTTCCTCAATACTAACAATAGTATTTGTTTTAACTTCTTAATATGTATTCTGTTATGATCTTTTGCCTTTTTTTATGATGTTGTTGTAATTATATTTTATTCTTTGAATTCAACATTAATTAGAGAGGAGATGTTGCTCATCCTTTGGAGTTTGAAGAGATGCTGATTAGTCACTCTTTTCTCTTTAAAATTGAGGTGAAAGCTACTCTTAGTAATCACTTTGAATCTACATTCAAAGTGTGTAAAATTTACTCAGATGTTGTGATAATATCCAAGGTTGGAGATCCTAATGCTGTTGCAAAGTTGAGTACTGAGAAAAAAGACAGATCTGTTGTTGAAAAGTTGATTATTAAAGAGAAAACTAAGTCTAAGAATTGCACTACTGAAGATGACTTCTTAAAGGTCACTCCTCCAAAGTCAATTGAGCAACTTAAAGATGCACGGAAGTGAGCCTACTCAGTTTTTCAAGATATAATATTCTTTCTATTATATTTATCAACTATTTTTATTTCTTTATTTCATTAACTATTTGATTTTTTTTTACAGATGGATTGTATGATGTGTTAGCTTCTCTCAAATGGGTGAACAGTGGTCCAGATTGGTGGTTTATTTTGTATACGGTTATGGAGGAACCAGAAAACAATCATTTGGAGAACATTATCGGCTGCTATTAGATCCAATGGCAAAATTGTTTTGAATGTTGCATCCAATGGCATTGCCTCATTGCTTTTACCTGGTGGAAGGACAACTCATTCTAGGTTTTCTATTCCATTGAAGCTTACTGAATTGTCAACATGTACTATCAAGCAAGGAAGTCCTAAAGCAAAACTGCTTCAACAAGCAAGTCTAATTATATGGGATGAGGCATGCATGGTAAATAAATTTGCTTTTAAGTCTTTGGATCGTACAATGAGATAGATTTTGAGGTTCACAAATAATAAGTCTATAAAGATGAACCATTTGGTGGAAAAACTATTGTTCTTGGAGGAGACTTCCACCAGATACTTCCAGTTATTCCACAAGCTTTAAGAGAAGAAATTGTAAATGTCACTATAAACTCATCAAATTTGTGGCCTCACTGCAAGGTTTTTAAACTGACAAAAAATATGAGGTTACAAGCAGCAAGTTCTTCCTCTGTAGATCCAGAATTGAGATTGTTTCCTGAATGAATAGTTCAAATTGGGGATGGAAAGCTAGGAATTGACCATGATGGAATTGCAGAAGTTGAAATTCCACAAGAATTCTTAATTTTAGAATCACCTCTAAGGAGTAGTGTAGATTTCACTTATCCAAATTTATTGGAAAATTTGAAAAACTATGCCTTTTTTGAAGATAGAGCATTGTTAGCACCTTCTCTTGAAGTAGTTGAAATGATTAATGAATTTGTACTTTCTCAAATTCCTGGTAAGGAAAAGGAGTATCTGAGCTCTGATTCATATTGCATAGCTGATGAAGATGTTGGCATTGAAGGTGACTAGATAACTGTCGAGTTTTTAAATGAAATAAAGTGTTCTGGCATTCCAAATCATAAATTAGTTTTGAAAAAGGGAGTTCCAATTGTGCTGCTAAGGACCATTGATCAATCATCTGGATCATGTAATGGAACAAAGTTGATTGTTGAAGAATTGTGAAACAACGTCATTGGAGCAATTGTTGGGACTGGCAATAAAATTGGAGAAAAGGTTTACATACCTTCGATTAATTTAATACCTTCTGATCCAGGCACACCTCTCAAGTTTCAAAGAAGACAATTCCTAGTTACTTTTTGCTTTGCTATGACCAGCAATAAAAGCCAAGGTCAATCGTTGTTATTTGTTGGGTTGTTTTTACCCAAACTTGTCTTCACTCATGGGCAACTTTATGTGGCTGTCTCTAGGGTAAAATCAAGAAGTGGTTTGAAGATATTGATATTGGATGATAATGGTGAACCTTGCAACATAACCAAAAATGTTGTTTATCCAAAGGTGTTTCAAAAAATTTGAATTTCAGGTTTGGATCTGCGTTTTATATTCTTTAATTACTTTACTGAATAAAACATTAAATGCATTTGTGATCAAATCTTTATACTTTTTTAAGTAATATATATTTTTATTATATTATGCAGATTGGTATATGAAGGTCAAAACATGAAACAAAATTCGTATGTAATTAATCCTTTGTAATCCTTTTTTCTTTCTTTTCTGTAATGATCATGTGGAGTATTTACTTTTAATCGTAACATTATTGTTAATTATTTACTTTTATTGTTAAAACATATCCAATAATTTGTTATGCACTCAGTTTTAAACTTTTTTTTTTCTTATCACCCCGTGCATCGCACAGGTCAAAACACTAGTAGTATAGATATTTATTACTTGTGCAATGCAGTGAAATAAATTTTTTATTACAAAAAATGAAAAATGAGTTATTAACAAAATATAAAATCAATGTAAAATATATTACATAATGGTTGATTGTCACTAACTATTAACTTTGATTATCATTTTAATATATGAGTTTTATTCTAACTAGCTGCTTAATAGGCTTTGTCGTGCCTGTTAAGCCGCATTTTTTATTTATTAGGTATTAACATAACTAATTGTAACGATGCTCTTGACTATATCTAATCCAATAAATATTTTTAACCTAAAACTAATTTTAGTTAACATATAGTAAGAGTTTGAACTTAGTTTATTTATGCCTTATCAAAATATTATTTTAGTTCTTAATAAATTCAAAGATAATTCTTTCTTTAACATAAAAAAGTACAAAATAAATTTAAGATCATCTAGACCATGTTAAACTGTTACATTATTATGCCACAATCACACGCAATGATCTTTTCCTTCTATTTCCATTTTTATAATATACACACTCATTATTGAACCCTTTTATATAGGTGACTGGTAAATTGGCATAAACATTAGGCTTTACTTCAATCAAGTATGGTTTCTTATGCCTAGTCAATTAATTTATAATATGATTTAATTTTGCTACTCCACATCCCAACAAAAATTACTCTTTGACAAAATAAACTAAAAGAAGAAATACTACAATTATTCACTTTCATTGATTATGCATAGCAAACCATATTAAGGTACAATCTACCTTTTTTATTTACTCTTACTTCCACATATTCCAAGCAAGATCGACATTTAGCTCCAACCTATATTCAAACTTCTAGCATTGTAAAATATAAATGACTCACTATTTCCTACCTTCAATAATTTGGAATGGATTTGTTTTTTAATTATCACTACCATTTAAAATATTTTCAAGTTTAACTTCCAATCTTATTTCATCTTTCTTTGTTTATATCTGCTCTAAAATGCCAACACACTCTAATGCCCTCATATTTTATTTGAAATTTGAAGACATGGAATTATGCACTATAATTCTATAATCATCTTGTTCAATCTTATGAAGACATTTTATTGTTAAACTTGATGTGACTTTTATTCTTCATTATTTAACTACACATCCAGTTTCATCCTTCACTTCTAATAACAAGGAATTAATTAGCTATTCTTCCTTTTGATCATTTTGATTTCAATCCTTATATAATTAATTTTTTTAAGATAAACAAAGGAGCTCGATCACTCAAGTAAGGGGGAGCTATGTAGTTCTAATACAAACAAAGACAAATATCAAATTAAAAGATGCCAAGTTAGACAGATACAAAAATAGAAGTACAAACTAGTTAACAAAGTCTCCAAAATAAAGAAAAGGAAAAAAAAAAAACAAAGGCTACGGATCTGAAAACAACCTTAAGAAAAAAAAAAAAGAAGCATACTACTCAAAGGATCATCCTTATTCTCATAAATTTCACTTCCAACATTGATTTCTTCCTTGAGCAGCATTGCATCATATGCACGCTGGCAAAATAATCGTAAGAATAAAAATATCAAATGACATATAAAATCGCATATATATGAACAAAGAACAAAGGTTAGTAAAAGCTATGTAAGGATGCGAAACACAATTCAATTATAGAGATGAGACACCAAAAATAGTTACCAACTCAATCCCTTTTATCTAATGGTATAGATGAAGGTAAAACATTATACATACATGTAATATATATGCTTTGTTATCATCAATACAATGCATAAATGTGATATCAACTGTGGTTATTATTATTTTTTTGTGTCAAGTGAGTATTTAATTTATTAATGTAAAATCCATTTGCTTACCAAGTTACCATTAACTTATCATTGTAAAAAAATAAAAGTTTTTTTGTGTGAAAATCAATACACCATTCAGTATTCACTAAACACAAATAATGCAGTAGGGTTTATTGGACTTGTATTGTAATTTCCATAATTAGGAGGATTCTCTAAGTAATGAAGGAGTAGATTCATTGAAAACTGACACGTGTAAAATTAAGTTTCCTTGTTTTAACCTTTGAAATATTAATAGTATAGATAGATAGGTTGCACATGCAGTACACATGCTGAAGGAATTTCATATATCATATAATATAAATAGCATACGAAATTCCTACATCCCAAGGACTAATTCAATCCTGAATATGGCATATACAATAATAATTAGATAATTGGGTTAGAGTTACCTCAAATAATAATAATAATAATCGACGATGAAGATTAATCCTTATTCCTTAGTCATACCTAATAGATAAAATCACAAGTTAGAAAGTATTCTAATAAAATATCTCAGGAGATTTACTCCTCATATTCCATATTTGGTATTCTGTGTCACAATATAAATAAAGCAACTAAGCAACCTATATATATGGTTAGGCGGATAGCCTCTTTTTGTGTTAGTAAAATGTTAGACTAAGCCACCTATCATAACAAAGCCCACACACGATGACTTATAAGCATACCCATGATAAACAATGCTTAATAATAATTAGCCCAATAGCAACAATGATCACAAAAGATTAGGTTTAAACAATAAATTCTCATTATTTGACATCTAATTAATTTAGGTATGAATTACATTCAAAATTAATTTATGTCAGTCTACAAAATTGTTGCAATAATCTCCCACTTGGACAACATGACCCAAATTAATTTACAATATATGAGAGTAACAATATTTTAAAACCAAATAGACACTTCTAACCAAATGGTTCATAATGGTATAACAAGCATCTCAACAATGTAGAAAATCATACTCGAAGGAGTACGGACATTATACATGCAAGATACTCATCTCCTGGTGACCCAACAAATCTAGTACATGAGTAAATGGGAATGCACAACAATATTATACATCAACGTTTGATCAAAATGAAATTCCAATCAAATGGCCTAACATCAACCCACGATGCCAAATGAAATTTAACAAATCTTAGCACAATAACAAAATGAGACCAAGTCCGAAATGTTTCCATAATATGCCATATTAACATAAGAGTGTACACAACACCAACAACAACAAATAATAACAATAAAAAATAATAGAGATAACAAAATTTGACAACATAAGCATGGGGTCAAGATGCTCTATGAGATTCAAAAAAATATCTCAAGATAATAAAACATTGGGACTGAGTCCAATAAGTTCAATGATATGCCATTATACAAAATTTATCAATAAATAATTAAGCTACATAGACTAATAATGGCATAAATAACAATAAGAGACCATAATAATCTACAAACCTAACTCCCACTAACCCAAAATACAAATGAGACCTCAATATATTTATAGGAGTTATATAATCAATAATAAGACCTTTATTGCCAACCTTTAGTTAGGGGATTTATAACAATAAGTTCTTTAGAAACTTGAGAATAGTTTATCATCGCATACCAAATAAATCTCAAGATAAAAACATGCCAATATTATAATGGACACTTCTACCACTAACCCAACATATCAAAAACAACATAAACATTCCTATTATAGATCACAAAATTTCAAAATACTCTAATGGTATAATAGCTAATAATAGGATCGATAATAACTCTACAACAGCGCACACAATGTAAATATAATACTTACCATTATTCTCTATAACAACAAAAGTATAAAATAAAGAGAAACACAAAAATAGCTTAACATACTCTGTCAAAACAACTTGAGGAGATTATAAATGTTCAATCAATACTATACAACAAATATCTCCTCACTGTTATCATAAACTCAAAAGGTAAAAATCAAATGCTCATTTGAGCAAAAAATAAGTTGCTAGCGAAAGTATTTTAGACCTACAAACCAATAGTAAGACATCACAAAACTTAAGTCTCTAACTCCCACTATAACAAAATTTCAACATTAATAGGAGCAATATCATGAGATACTCTAAGGCTATGATTGGAATAATGAAAATGGAGAGAATGACAAGAAATGGCAAGGCTAAGTTAAGTGACCATTGTTTAGAAGTGATTTTAGGGGAAGGAGTGTTATCACTAGTAAGAGACAACATGTCCCTCTCTTGCCGCTCAAAATCAAGCTTTTTTGACCCTCCAAATTGAGGGGTTAAAGAGAGAATAAAAGCAACTTTCAAATAAGAGAGCGGCATAGTCTCTTCTACTTTACTCCTTACATTTCTATTCCATCCTATTATTAGCCACTATGCTCCATCATCAAGAAAACTGCAAATTATGGCCTAAGAGTAGAGCTGGATATACGAGTTGCGATCTGTGGACCAACCTGTTTAACTCGCAACCCACACAAAAATGGACCAGAAAACCAACCCGTCTAGCCTGCAGATTTACGGACCAGCCGACCTAACCCGCATAAAAATAGTCAACATCTAGTACTTAGCCCATTTCAATTTAATTCTCTTATATGGAAAAGTCTGAAATGTCTAACTAAGCCCAAGCCCAAAAGACAGTTCAACCCAATATTTTAGTCTAGGGTTGTCTTCAAAATTCAATCACAATTCACAAGTTCCTAACTTGACAACTTAGCACTTACACGTGGTGGATTACTGTCATAAACTCACATTTTTTAGGTTGTTATATCTTTATTGTTAACTGCTATCATTTTTTAGGTTGTTTCTTTGTTGAAGGATGACAATACATTTATCCAGGAATTCTTTGCTAGGTTAAAATTTTCCTCTACCACTATAGAATCGAAGAAAAACTTAGTAAGTCTTGATGAATGTCTTTTTTAATTGGCTTTTCTTGGGCTGTAGTTGAAAGTCTTAGAAATATTGGGATGCAATGGAAAAGCTTTGCCTTTGCTATATTCTGAAATTAATAAGCGGAAAAAAATAGGTCATTTAAAGGTTTTAAAGTTTTGCCTTCCCCTGCCATCATGCTCTCTCTATCATTACCTCTCATTGGGATGCAATGGTTCCTTTTGAATCATTTGATGACACTTTTCTTGATCAGTTAACTTGTTTTATAAATCTAGAAGATTGCTTGTATTGAGCATAAAGTATTACTTGTTTTTCATCTTGAGTTTTTTTTTTTTATTTTTTAAATATGCTTTGTTTAGTTGAATTGAGGATCAGTTTTGGATTGTTTATCTATTCGTAAAATTTGTAGCTTGAAACTTAAAATGTTTTTATTGTGATTGTCTGGTGTGATTTAGATTGAAAATTAAATATGAACGTGTCAAAGTCAGGTTCGTCTACTGCTAAAGTGAATTGCACTAATTATGTCAACATGTTGATGTTGGTGTTAGTAGTAGTTGTGGTACAGGTAATGATAGTCAATCTTCGCTTCCTGTTGAATCTGAAGCACCCATTCCAAATAAGAGGACTAGAACTCTTTCATCTAGTGTTTGGCAACATTTTGAAAAAATTGGGGTTGATGAGGATGGGAAAGAGAAAGCACAATGCAAAGCTTGTGGGAATGCATATGTTAGCGTTGGTACTAGGTATGGAACTTCAACATTGTTGCGTCATTTGAATAAATATGAGAAAATACCTAGGTTTCCAAATAGTGAAGTTGGAAAATTAATACTTGATTAAGTTGGAAAATTAAGATCTAGAAAGATTGATAACAAACTTGTGCATGACATGGTTGCTATGTGTATCATAGAGCATGGTCGGCCATTTAATTTTGTTGAATATAGGAAGGTTAAGGAGTTGTTGAACTATCCAAATCCTGAAGCCAAGGTTTATATGTGATTAATATTTATGAGAGTGGGAATAGGAAGTTGAAGGAAGTGTTGTCTCACATTCCAAGTAGGGTATGCTTGACTTCTAATGTTTGGACTTCTTGCACAACTGAGGGCTATATCATATTGATAGCTCATTTCGTTGATGAGAATTGTAAGCTTAATAGCAAAATTCTTAATTTCTATCATATTCCTCCTCCTCAAACTGGACGTGAATTATCTAAGGTTGTGTTAAATTTTTGCAAGAGTAGGGCATTGATGGAAAAGTTTTTTCATTAACTTTGGACAACGCTAGTTCTAATGACAATATGCAAGAAGTGCTAAAATATAGGCTTCGTGATATGCCTAATGGTTTGTTATGTAGTGATGAGTTTTTCACATCTGATGTTGTGCTCATATTTTAAACTTAATTGTTCAAGAGGGTTTGAGAGTGACTAGTGCTGCTGTATACAAAATTAGAGAAAGCATCAAGTTTGTCAAGGAATCAGAGGCAAGAATGAATGCTTTCAAAGAAATTGTAAAAAAATATGGTGGTGCTAGTGTTGGCTTGCGTTTAGATGTGTCTACTAGGTGGAACTCCACTTTTCTCATGCTTGAAAGTGCACTTTCATATTGGCGTTCTTTTTGGCAATATGCTTTGAATGAACCAAACTATAAGCATTGCCCTTCTGAGGAAGAATAGATAAAAGCTGGAAAAATGCATGAATTTTTGTATCCCTTTTATGTAATCACTAATTTGATATCTGGATCATCCTATCCAACATCAAATCTGTATTTCAAACAAGTGTGGAAAATTAAATGTTTGTTTATTCAAAATGTGAGTAATGAGGATGCAGTCATTAGGGATATGGCTTCTAGGATGAAAGTGAAGTTTGAAAAGTATTGGAGTGATTATAGCATTGTGCTTGCACTTGGATTTGTTCTTAATCCTCACATGAAGTTCACATTTTTGGAGTTTTGTTACCGAAAGCTCGGTCTTGACCCAATATCTTGTTAAGAAAAGTTGAGTTCCGTGAAAGATAAATTGACTACTCTTTTTAATGAGTATGTGCAAATGTCTTTTAGAAAGTCGAGTAATTCTCAAGTTCAAAGTAGCCAGCCTCAAGCTAATCAAGCAACAAGTGGAAATTTTGTTGGAGATCCATCAATTTCACCGTGGGTTGATATGGATGTAAGTTTCTATTTTTCACTTGCTATATTTTCATTTTTGTGTTTCCTTATTAGAATTCTAATTGTTGTTATAATTTGAAAATGATATAGGAGTATATTGAATATGAGAATCAAAATGTTACTGCAATTGGAAAGTCACAATTGGATATTTATTTGGACGATCAAAAAATGGAGTTTCAATCTCATCAAAATCTTGATATATTGCATTATTGGAAAGACTATAGACATCAATTTCTATATGTAGCACTAATGGCTTGTGATATTTTGAGCATTTCTATAACAACTGTGGCATCTGAATCTGCATTTAGTATTGGTTCTCGTGTTCTCAAAAAAATATAGAGGTTCTCTTCTTTCCAAAAATGTGCAAGCTTTGATATGTACCAGAAATTGGTTGCTTGGCTTTGAAGTGCAAGGTAAATGATATCTTTTCAATTCTTGTCTTTTTTCCTATTGTAATATTTTAAATAAATGTTATGATAATTATTTTATATTTTTTGTGTTGTGAGTTGTAGAGCAAGAAGGAGATTCAAGTTCAAATGAAAAAGACACTAATTCAAAAGCACCGAATAGTGTACTTTTAGTGGAATAAAGAATAATAATTTGCAATGGTTTTAGACTTTCGGTGGGCTTTGGAAACATTTATGTTCTTTAACTTTTTTTTTTTTATGGATGAACTTTTTAAGGACATTATATTTTTATTTGTATTTTTATGGATGGACTTTATTTATGTGCTTGATAGTGATGGATGGACTTTGTAATAATTTAAATTTGATGTGTTAAAACTTTTGTTTTGGCGAGTTAGTTTATTTTACAATTTTTGGTATTTGCATTTGATTTGCTAATGTTTGGTGTTTAATAGTTAGGAGTTGTTGATTTATATTCTTTAGTAATTTCAATATTTTTTTATGATTGGATGAGTTATGCGTATTTGATTGGTTTGTAATTTGTATGTTATTATTTTGAAAAACTTAACACTTAAATTTTAATATTTACGGTATTTAGTAATTATTACTGTTATTTGTTTAAAATTTGAATTGGATATTGTAAAGAAAAATGTGTATATATATTTTGTGAGGTAAAATATATAATATAAATATAAATATATAATATATGGCATTAAAAAAAAGTGAAAAAAAATAAAGGAAAAAAAAAAAGCTAGTCCACAGACTACTTGTTAGGCAAAAATGCGGACTGGTATGTGAATTTGTAGGCCTAGGCAAAGCAAACATGGACTAGGCAAAAGGCCAGTCTATTTATGTCGCGGACTAGTCTGGTCTGACCTATTTAATGTTGGTCCATTGTAGACCGAGCTAAACAAACCGAACCATTCCACATACCCAGCTCTACCTAAGAGATATAGCTCTTAAACAACAAAACGATGACAGAGACCAATAGGAAAAGAGAAAAATATACAACCGTATTACAATTAGCACAATATTAATTTGGTTTTCTCGTGTTCAATTCACTAGCCAAATTAATTGAACTAAAGACCTTGTATCATTGCAACCCTGTCCAAGGGTCCCGAATCACAATATACAAGACTCTCTCACTTGATAAAGAAAAATAATAAGAATAATATCAAAATTATTAAATAATTTAATTTAATTTTCTCTATCACACAACAATTATACCAAATAATGTCACGCCAAAGGGCATGTCCATTATCTACATAACCTAACAATATTTGCAATTATATAATGATTACATTCGATAATATCACACCGAATGGTATGTTCATTACCTACATAATCCAACAATCTATGCAGTTCATCTAAATAAAATAAATTCACCAGATGAGGGGGAAGGAAAATTTACAAAATATTGGTTGCTACAAAAATGCCCAAAATGTAGCTCTCTCATGAAATTATAATGCCTTTTAGTGTCTGAAAAATTTTAACACATGAGTAGATTCCCACAACATTAAAATCATCTCTGTAAAGATAATGCTGAGAGGATACTGAAAACTGCACACAATTGTCAACTCATTAACAATTATATCAATAAAATCAAATCGAAGTATAAGCTCATTATCAACATAATTGTTAATGCCACAATAGTTTCATAATCAATGAAATACAGCCACAAGGAAAAAAACAATACAATCAAAAGGGGAGGAAAAAATGAACATTTGAGTATTAAAAAAATACTCATAATGTCCAAAAGAGTGCACCACAACAAAATAAAATAGCAAGCAAAACTCCCTCAAAATAAAACAACTTTGGCTCTAAAATAAAGTATAAAGAGATTTAAAATATTTAGAATTTTTTGCTCATTTCATAATGATGTGTTCCAACACCTAAAAATAATTCTCTTTATGTCAAGTAGGATTTTAGCCAAAATCAAATAACATTGTGACTATCACAAATTTTGTATTTAAGCATACGAAATTCACGAGACTCAATATATTTTAAACCACAACATGCTTTAATATTTTGCACATAAATAATTTTGGATTTTGAAATTAAATCCAGTACTGATTTATGCAAGTCCACACTATAGTCAAGTACTCTCCTATTTGGACTGCATAAATTAGAAGATGAAATTTTATGAAAATATTATTTCACATAATATAAGAGAAAAATAACATAATTATATTCAAAAAATGTATACAAGAGAAAACTGAAAATCATATTGAACCAAATCAAATAATTATAGTGCCCCAAAAACTACAATACACAATTATATTTTGCCATATGAAACATGATATAAAACTTAGATAAAATAATTCATAACTTTTCAAAGTTGTAATTTTCCAAAATTACAAAATAATATTTTACTATAATTGTTTCGCAAAGGCTAGCTTACAATTATGAAAAAAATCCCAACAATAGTTTTGAAAAGTGTAACATCCTAATTTTTAACCCGATACTTTAGAACATATTTAGGTTAATCATTAGGTTATTACTTCTTAGTCTCATTCTTTTATTAAAATACTTAGCGGAAGATACAGGTAAATTTTTTTTTGAAATATTAAAGCAAAGTGAGAGCCGTGTTGACGAAATAGTAAACTAAACATACATTGCGATTCATAAGGAATAAACACAAAATAGAAGAACATATAACAGATGAACAGTCAATAACACACCAAGAAATACTTTATTAATATCATAATATGTCTACCCGAAGGCGGGACTTAGTTTAGTACAAGGTAATACGAATACAATGAAAAGGAAATACAACATGAATGGAAATAGATGAAAGATGTGAATAAAAACTCCTACCCTAGTGCACCTAAGGTGGATAATCTCATGACAAAAGAAGGTTTATCCTATCTATGAGTGAGTGTGTGCACTAGATCTCCCCTAAAACAGCTACTATTGGATCCCGGGGTATGGTGGGATGAAACCGATCTATGGATGTACTGTAGTGGGAGTAGGTACGCGCTATGACTGCACATGTGCTCCTTAGCGATGGCGCATCTCAGCTCGCCTAGCCAACCTCGGCTGCGTAACCATCTCCCCACTCTCTCCCCTCATGAACTGAGGGGTGGGGGCTGAGCTCTCACTGTACATGTGCATCGGTGGATCCTCTGAGGGATCGTCCTCTGAAACGGGAGATCAGGGCACGTAGTCCTGGAAGTCGCGGGCAGCTGAACCTCCGGTATACGTCCGAAGAATCCTCTCATCATGCGTCCGGGCGCGCTCAAAAACTATAGCATCGTCATAGGGAGACACAGGGGAGAAACAGTAGCTCTGTACAGGATATGCGAAGGGACATCCAACGAACATAAAGATAGAAACAACATAGCGTCCCTCAAAATGATACGACTCGTTCTGCGAATCAATGTGCACCTCCCAAGTAGAGTGTCGATAAAAACCATGAACGTCGCCATGGAGCTCTAAAGATGTGATGGGAAAGAAGAGAGAAAGAAAAGGGAGTGAGAATCTTGCTAAAGAAACTCAGCAGAGATCTCCTATCTAGGGTTACATCATTCACATCTTCAAGAATCTTGGGTTCATTATTAAAAGGTGAGCATACATATAAATTCATTCGTTAGGTTTATAAAACTAGATTATCCAAGGTTTGTTCCTTTTAGAATGCATCTTACTATCATGAATGCAATATATCAAGCATGAATACATGGCAATACCTTAAACAAAACAACTCAACTAATCATAACATCAAGAAGCATGCAAGTGGCATAAAGTGACATGTAACTTTCAAGTGGAACTTTTCTCAACATTGTGACTTAGAACATCATGCCTTAGCATTAAAGGGCCACCCTAAACATCATCTAGGTTATGATCTCATACCTTAACTAGTCGTCACTAGTTCTTACTTATCATCTGGATAAGCAAAAAATAAATATAATCCTGACTACTAGAGTACAGGCTAGGAGGCTTAAGGATCACCTCTAGGATATACCCTCTTTGAAATGCTTTACTGGAATCTAGTGCCCAGCAAATTGTCTGCTTTGGTAGGCTGTATCTACTCATACCCTCACGGAATTGCCTCCTTCCTACTGGAGCGGGAGAAGTATGTTTCAGTGCTTTGTCACATAAAAAATCTCCTGGGGGTGCTCGGCCGAACTGGTGTCACCCAGGGTTTTAATCTCATATGATACTTCAAAAACATTCTCAAGTCCTTTAGGTTTGACTGAAATTCGGCAGCATAACGGCTGTATACCGGATTTCCTTCAAACCGACTTTATGCCACAAGTCTTATCACACATATGCATTTCTCAATCAACTTTCATACTCATGATAGACTTAATGTCTTAACACTTCATCATAGCTCATATATCATCAAAGCACATGCATTAATACTTCATACTTGCATCATCAACTCAAAGCATCAAGATCTCTTAATGTCTTATGCTTTGACCCTTACGGTCCTTTAACTTGACATCTAAGTTGTCTATCATCACAACTAAAGCTCTCGAGTACCTATATGTTTATATATAAGTATTCCTCACTCAATTCTATGATCTTAAACAATTCTAAATCTCAAGAGTGCAGAATCCATAATTTACACTTTACGAGTACCTAAGAGTCTCAACTTTGACCTTTTCTAAATTCGGTTTGCTCCTAAAGCATCAAGATCAATTCCTAAACCAATTATGAGTAGTTCCTATACATTTAAACTAATTATAAACCATCATTTACTAATTTTACCCTTGCTGGACAGAATCCAAAAAATTCATTTTCTAAGGGATCTAAAAGTTTCATTTTAATTCCTTTCTAGCTATTAACTTGTCTTAACTTTCTCAAATTAATTCTAACATCAAATATACATGAACATACTCATTTTATCATCATAGAAATAGCATCATATAGTAAGTAACCAAGCATGGCAGAACCGAAAACATCTCTTTCAAATAATCCATAGAACTTCATTTATAAAGCACATAAATTGCTAGTTTCTCTTAGAACCTCTTTAAAACTTATAAAACTCCTTAGGAAACATTTTATTTCATTAAAACCATCATAAAACACCTAAGAGCAGTAGCTATATCAAATTAATCTCAAGAGAAATTTAAATCATAAAACTTTGCTCAAAACATTTCTTGAAATCATCTAAACTTAGTAAAAACTATGAAACATAGGTTTTAGCACTTGTGACTAAATGAATCTTACTCTAAGATCATCATCATCACATGGCCAAATCCATGTGGGTGAAACACGCTCATTTCCAAACTTTGTTTAAGATAATAATGGGCAAGTCCATGAGCTCTAAATCTCTTAAGTGGTTGACATAAACATAAATACGCAATGCACTTTGTTTTAGTCTTTATTAGGAGGTGAGAACATAAAATAAATATGCTATGCAAGTCCTTTATTATCTTAGAAATTTTGTGAAAACATAAACATAAATATGAAGATGCAAGTTCATTCTTTTATCTTGAGAGTTTAGTGATGACATTAAGATAAATATGGATGCAAGTGCTTTTTATTTTAACTTAGAGCCCATGCAAGACTTTTAGAGGAATATAAACTCAACCCAACATTTATCTCAACCAAACAAAGTAAGCTTTAGAGTTCTTGAACCAAGTTTTCAAAGAAACTATATGGTTCTTGAACAACATCATCAAGCTTCAAGGAAATGAACTTAAGAGACAACAAAATCATAAGGAAAAAGGAACCAAAAACCAAAAACATAAAGAAAAAAAAAAAGCAAGGAACCGAAATCACAAGAGGAGAAAATATATACCAAGTTCTTTATTATGTACTCAAGACCCCTATCTAGAGCATAATTCTAGAACGTGCCAGCCAACTTTAAGGTTGACAAGGGTAGGCCTTGAGTTTATTGAAATCCTTATGATTAATTTTTCTTAAGTTAAAAACCATGTGAGCTAAGTAACATAGATAAAGTTCAAGGAAAAGGAAAAACTCAAGCTTTAGAGGTTTCTTTGAAATGAACACAAAGTCATCATCTAGAAGCACTAATCATCAAGCTATCATGATCAAAATGAGGCCTTGAGGCTGAAATGGAAAGGAAAAGAAAAACAAGGAAGAACTTAAAAAGAATCCAAGAGAAACTTCAAGAAAATCACATTTTTGACTAAAACAAAAACTAGAGAGCAACTCCCTACAAAGTATGAAGACAAAGGCTTGATCTTTGAGATGATGTTGAGAAGGAAAACTCCTCCTAATATGGTTGTGAGGTTTCGGCCTTGAGGAAGGAAAAGCAAAGGAAATGTGTTTTGGATGAGTTTGCATTTGAGGATGAGAGTTTGGGTGTTTAGGGTTTGATTCAAGGTTGTGGTATGGTGGTTTGAGGTTGTAAGATGATTATTCAAAGAAAAGGTGAAGAAGATGAAGATGAAGAGAAAAGCTTCTTGAAACTTAGAGAGAAAATGAAAGAACTCACAAGAAATGCCAAAATGCTCAAACTTACCAAATGATCAAAAGTAACACAAGTTCATCTAAGGCACCTATTTATAGAAAACAAAAACAATGGAGGCTCATAAAGGGGAGGGTTGGCCGTAGCACATGGAGGCATGGGGGAAGAGAAAATATCTCTTACAAGTGGTCATTCAAGGCATGGTTGAAGGTATGATAGGTACGGGTTCAAGCATGGCTTTTGAGATATTTCCCTTTTAATTTTGAAATGAAATAATTCTTCTAGAAGGGAAGGAAGGGCTGATGATTTTGGATAGCCTTGGGGGAGGGGGGAAATATCTCAATTATCTTGTCATATGAAGCATGGTGAAAGCATGGTGGATATGACTCAAAGTATGGTTCAAGGTGAGGTGTAAGCATGGTCATTTGAGTGTAAGAATTTACACATGTGATGGAAAATGGGGGACTGATTTTCAGCCAGCTGATGCAGTCCAAAAGGAGGGAAATTGTTTCATCTAATTGTGTGCTAATGATGTACTAGGGGTGTATTAGTTTAGGTGCAAGGTTAGAGGATTTTAAATTCATTTTATGAATAAACAATGTAGACACAATTCCATAATTTAAGGAATTGGAGAGAGAAAACACTATTCAAGATTCCATGACTAGGAATCTTGAATTTAAAATGAGATTTTAGTTTAATCTAAGCGATTTTAGGTTCTAATTAACTTTAATAAATTATTTTTTACTCTAGATTAATTATAAAAATCAATTAATCTTCGATTAGAGCCTAATATTGCTTAGGTTTGCTTAATCATGCGATTAAGCTCAAAAACATTAAACTAGGGGCAGAATCGTAATTTTGTACAAAAATTGCCTGGGGCCACCGGGACTAAAACTGAGGTCACAGAATACATAAAAACACATTTTAAAACCATCTGGAGAAGTTTCAGGCCCATCTGGCGCTCATACCCGTGTCAAACACAACAGGGGTATTTTGGTCATTTTGACCTGAAATCTCAGAAAACGAGCTTTCCACTCCCGAAAAGATTCACAAGTCAACTAATCCCCTTCAAACATTGAGTTTGCCCCTCGAGGACTGCCGGGTCGACTATCCTCGAGTTCCAAGCCGAAAATGACCTCAGGGGCATTTCGGTCATTTTCACTCTAACAGAAAAATCAGGGCGTTACAAAAAGTTGCAAGCTGGAACTCCTAGAATAATATTGTGTGAAATTCAACATTTCATAATTAATATGCACAATATTTAGGTCAATAAGAAAATTATATATTAACTATGAGAGTACGCAAAATAGTAATTTGCTCAATAAAAAGTGCCAAAATACCTTAAATAATAGCTCTCAAAATAATATTGCACAAAATGTATAATTGCAATGTTCCAAAATTACTATATGTATAAAAGTGGCATAAACAAAACTTTAATAGTTATAATACATCAAATCTGAGAATGTCTGATGAATATCCATCAAATTTTTCATATTCAAATTCAAGGAATGCCTCATAAATTTCAACATTAGAAAATATTGAAATTCAAACTAAATAATTCCCAGACATCCAAAATAATTAGAATTTACTAAAATGTATCTTTGACGCGTAACACGACACAATGCTTATATAAAATATTTATAATTCTCAAAAGAATGTTTCAGAATAAACTATACAATATTATCCACAAAATCATATTCATAACAAATAGTTTCACAAAGATGATATCACAATCATGAAAAATAGTCAGTACAACACATAACTAAATTATATCAAATTTGAGAGCATCAATTTTATAATGTTCCAAATAATATAATAAATATACACAAAATATTTGAGACTCAACCAAAATTAATATATACACAAAAGAGGCACACAATCTTCCCAATAGATCAACTTTGAAAATGCATAAAATGTGATATGGCCCGATATTTTATAAATCTTCACAATATTTTCTACTTCAAAATTTAAATTAAAGAGTACCCAATACCTTTTAACATTATAAAATCTAGAAGGTCAAAATGAATAATTACATACCACCAAAATAACTAAAATGTATAAAATGTATTTTTCTAGCACAAAAAGAACAGGAGTTGAATAAAATATTTCAGAATTTCTTAAACAACAACTCTCAAAACAATATTATACATAATCAGAAAATTTTTATGCACTATGTTATGTGCATATAGAGAACTCAAAAAATTATCAAAATATAATATTTCTGAGAGTATTAAAATTACATTCTGCCCAACAACATAATAAATATAAATAGCAAAATTTTCAATACAATTTTCTTAAATAAAAATTGAGAGAATATCTCACAATTTCTTATATAAAAGCTCTCAAAGAATTATTGCACAATGTTCAACAATAGAGACATCTTGCAAAATTAATTGTGCAACATAATAAATATAATTAGGTCAAATTTATTTTTAGTGAGTAAAATGAACCAACTCTGAGAGTATACTTAACATAATATGCGCACAATAGCATAAGTATGCACAACAAATTCCAGAGCTAATATATTTCTCACAACAGTTCTCATAGTAATATTTCACAAGGTTTAGCAATACTAGCATTTTACAAATTTAATGTGCAATATAATAAACATAAATATCATAAAATCATTTCAATAACCAACTCTGAGATTGTGCTTCACCCAACATGTCCAATATTGTCATAAATGAGCAGAACTTAAGACTTTGTCCAAAAAATTATTATAAAGTCCTCAAAATTTTTAGAACTTAATTTTGGAGAGTATAATATATTTTCAAGCAAGTTAAGCTCCTAAAAACTCAATATAATTAATTGTGGTGGCTAGAAAATTAAATAAAATCCACCATTACTTAATATTTACTCAAAAATTAATTTTAGGTGACAATGGGTGAAAATTTGCCCCCAAAATGGGCGAGTACATGCTCCTATGTCCTAATCCAATGAGTAGGCTTCGTAAATAGACCTAATATAGCGCCTCCTTCAACCTTGAGGGGGGTCAACCCGGTCCCACCATTGAAGGGATTCTAAGCTCAGTCATTCTGCATTTTGTTATGCAATTTCATTCTCGACCATGAAAGCTCAATAACACAACCAAAACTTATAAAAGAATTACACGTTTATACATTATATCAAAGAAGACGTGATGAATCAAACTTGGTACATGAAGCTTGGGTTTCTTCCATTGAAGCCCCTTTCCAATCTCTTAAACTGTGGTCTTTACTTGTAGTATCAACCTAGATCGAGAAAGAATCAACTCGAGATCAAAACCCATCCAATAAGACATAGATTCATGCAAGCTTCATCCAAGAAAATGTGAAGAATAGACCTCTAATAATGAGTTTGGGTCCATGACAGTTTCTCTAGATTTTGGCCACAATTTGATGTGTTTTTGGTGTGGTTAGATTTGCAAGAGAAAGATCTATAATAACCTTATGCTAATTTGAAGTGATTTACCCGAAAAAAATCATTTTTAGTTTTAAATGGAAAAGATTAGGGTTCATACGATTTTTCTCATGAAATCCCCCTTTATGCTCAATGAAAATCCATGATTCTCATTTTGTGAGTTGAAAAACAGTGAACTACAAAATCCCTAAGGAAATTTTAATCGATTCGGCCAACATCACATATATGAGATTTCAATTAAGAGTTAGGGTTCATAAGTGTTTTTCTCAATTTAGAACCTAATACGAGAAAAGAAAAACACTTAGTGATTCCTAGCCCTTTGATTAAAACCAACATGGTAACAAAGCCCTTAATAATTTTTGAATTCAATTGATCGAGAAATCCAAAATCCCAAATTGACACTTTAGTGTTCATGCATGTATGCATGAAACTATATTCTCATTTACACCAATCTTTTAACCAAAAACCAATCACAACCATATTGGAAATTGAATTGGCTCTAACACCACTTAAGTGAATTTTAAATATCATATGATATAAATAACAAATTAAATCCTTACATGCCAAGGACCAATTAAATCCTAAATATGGCATATAGAATAATAATTAGAGACTTGGGTTAGAGTTATCTTGAATAGTAGTAATAGAGAATGAAGATTAATCGTTATTCCTTGGTCATACCTGACAGATAAAATCACAAGAAGTTGGAGAGCATTCTAATGAAAGATCTTAGGATATTTACTCCTCCTATTCTATATTAGGTATTCTGTGTCACGGTATTAATGGGGCAATCAAGCACCCTATCTATATGGCTAGAAGAAGAGTCTTTTCTAGTGTCAGTAAAGTGTTGGACCAAACTACCTATTATAGAGAAGCCCACACATAAGGACCCATAAATACACCCACAATAAATAAAGCTTAGCAATAATTATCGTAATAGCAACAATCATAATAAAAGATTTGGCTTAAATAATAAATTCCAATTATTTGATATCCAATTAATTTGGATCTAAACTAAATTCAAACTTAATTTATATCAATCCACAAAATTATTCCAATATGTACAACACACATGCAACACACTTAAAATAAAATTTTTAATTATTAAAATTTTAAATATATTATTCATTAATGAAAATTAGTACCTTTTTCATCCCGATTGGAAATGCTCCTACTTTCATTACTTGAAAGGTGATGCAAATGTAATAAGTTAATCGGATCATAGTATAAAAAATTAATGCATCAAAATTAAATTTATAATTTTATTTTATATTAGGCATCTATGTTCTGAAAATTGTTACTTTAAAATTTCAATTTTCTTATGAGATTATACTAATGAAATTTATTACTCTATTGTTCAATAGAAACTCAATAAAGTGCCAAATCACAATAAATAACTATCCACTATAATTGGACACTTCCTAAATTCTTATTAGCTTACAATATAAAATTATTTTGCATTGTCAGTGTATAAAAATTCATACACACACACACACAATAAATGTATGTTTGTAAAACAATATATATTTATAAAGCGATAGGTCAAAGACAAAATAAAGGTTCACTAGAATGTTAAGCCTCAACACACTACCAAAAATCCAAGGCATACTGATAGGTGTGTAACCGTAGGCAATTTTCGATAAGGTTTCCGATGGGTTGACATGTTTTTTCATTATTTAGCTTTTGTAAATAATAATAGACGACACTCATCGATAAAGCCATGGGTATACTGACAATAATTGCACCACGTGACGCGAAGTCTCTTTTGACGACTAGAGCTGGGTATGTGGACCGGTCCGGTCCGTTTAGCCTGGTCCGCAATGGACCAACATTAAACGGCCTGGACCGGAGTAGTCCACTTCATAAATGGACTGACCATTTGCCTAGTCCGCGTCCGCCCCGCCTAAGCCCGCAAGTCCGCAGACCGGTCCATATTTTTGGCCCAACAAAACACCCGCGTATCAAATCGCGGACCGACTCACGGACCAGCCTGTGGACTAGTTTTTTCAATTATAAAGTCTGCATTTTTTTTTGCCCAGTAGAAGAATCCCAGTTGATTTTGACACATTCATAGTTAATTTTCAATCTAAATCACACTAAACAATAACAACAAAAACATTTTAAATTTCAAACTACAAATTTTACAAACAAAATGAACAATCCAAAACTAATTCCCAGAAGTCAATAACTTATTCAAGTTCAACTAAACAAAGCATATTTAAAAAATAAAAAAAAGGATGAAAAAAATAATAATTAGTATACACTCACAAAGACAAAGCCATAGAGGTGCGAAGGCAAAGGTGTCTCGTGGCGGTCTCTAGTGGCAGCACGGCACAGCAACTTGGCGGTGGACTGGCAGAAGCAAGGCATAGGCGCACAGCAACTCGATGGCAGAGGGCTCTTGGTAGCAACTTTACGGCAGACTGGACGAGTGGATTGGTGGCGGATTGTGAGTTGAGAGACGAAAGTGAGAGAGGGAAATATGAGATATGAGACTGATTGGTGTTTTTTTCAAAAGACCGCTTGAGTGAGAGAGACCAAGACTTGAGAGACGAGAGTGAGAGAGGGCTTGGCGGTGGCCGCTAGAGGAAGCTTGGCTTAGCGGTGGTTGCTGGAGGAAGCTTGAGTGAGAAAGCCAACGGCGCTGGAGACTGGAGGGAAGAGTGAAGGCTTGAAGAAAAAAGGAACAACACGTGTTATTGTGTTTGTGTTCCAAACTTGCTTCCAATTATTTTATGAGTTTATGAATGATGACTCAATGACCATAGAAGATTGGTCTGTGGCCAAAGTGGGTACTTATTTAGAAAGAAGAAATTATGGGCTTGGGCTTGGCCACTTGGTGCTTCACTCTTCTTATTCGAATGGTCCATTAATTTGTGGACTAGTGAATTGGACAGATAGTCTCACACTTAGATAGGACTGGACCGTAGTATTATATGCGGACTAGCGGACTGGTCCGTAAATCTGCGGGCTAGGCCCGTTTAGCCCGCGGGTTAAGCAGAGCGGACCTGAAAAGTCCACAGGTTGGCGGACTAAAAATTTTCTGGTCCATTTTCGTGCGGGTTGCGAGTTAAACGGGTTGGTCTGCGGATTGTGACCCATATACCTAGCTCTATTGACAACTTTACCAACGAGTTTGAATGAAAATAAAATAAAATAATTTTATTTTTGTATTTTTTATACATTATCAATGGGTATCAAAAAATTTATTTATTAATTAATTTTTTTTATTTTTCCACCCTTAGTTTTCGATGGTTATATCGACCAGTCCACATAAAATAATTTTTAACTTTTTATTTATTTTTTATTTTTTATTATAGTTATCGACAAGTTGATAAATTAATTTTATTTCAAATAAAATATTTTATTTTTTATTTCAATTACCGATGGGTATGCCAATAGCTTTGCATTAAGATAATTTTATTTTAAATAATATTGTATTTTTTATTTTAATTACCAATGGGTATACTGATGGGTTTTTGAATTTTTAGGACGTTGGTGCATATCTCTTGCGATTCTTTGTACCTATCGATAACCCACAAATATAATCGAACTGAGCCCATCTTTTTTTTCCATTTTTACAAATTCTCTCTTTCATCACACGCTCTCTCTCTCCCTGCGGCTACCACCCTTCTTTGTCACCATTTGTCGATGCTAAAGCTCCATTCGCAAAACCAAGACCACCATTGCAATCTGGGTACGTTGGTGAACATTTTAATCTATTTAGTTTTCTAAGTTGGTTTTTTTTTGTTCATTTTCGTTGCCCAAAGCGTTTTTTTAATGCATTGGAGAGCGATTATTGCTACTATTTTGCTAATGTAGGAGTTGTATTAGAGGGTGAGACAGTGTTGAAATTGAGAGCTTTGGTTTGCCTTTTTTTTCTAATTTGATTGTGTGTTTTCTATGTATCAAAGCTTAAAAGTGTGGAAATTAAATATTTGTTCATATTGAATTTTCAAGATTGTATTTGGTTGCGTGCAGAGAGATTTTCATTCTTTGTTTTTTACACTACACTTGAGGTTAGTAACAAAATTCTTGTTATTTCTATGATTTAACATGTATGTAGAATAGAGACTTATAATTTCTATTATAGAGTTATATGAAATGAGAATTGCATGACTGGAGAGAAGGGTATAAAGGTTCTTTTCCGACTTGTATGCATTGTTTGCTATAGGATTTGTTGTATTGTAGAGATTGTTGGATATGCATATTATGGAGTTATAAGGGGAAGTACTCTAGAATGATTTTTATGACTATGTGAATTGTATATAATTATTAAGATGAAATTGTTTAAGTATGTTTGTTATGTTGTTGACCTTTAATAATGTCTATGATTGTTGAATGTACTGAATTATTTAATGATGGAAGTTTTTAATTTAAGCAGAGATGTTGTCAAAATTTTGTTAAATTTTTGTTACAAAAATAAAAATAAAAGTAACTGAATTAAAAAAATTTAAAGACAAATTAAATGTGTTTGAAAATAATAATGTGATATCTTTAAAAAATTATAGGATTTAGGGTTACTCACGCATAGTGTTTCCTTTAAACTGGTTATGAACATGTGATAGATTACGTCCTAATAGAAGGGGAATTAAATCAAAATTTTATAATGGTATTAAGAATTCATGAGGGTAACATATCAAATACAATAGTTCACGGATGAGGCAAAAGTTAGGTGTCCATGTAATAAGTGCTAATATAAGAAGTATTTAGATGATGATACCATGAGGGTTCATTTGTACAAGTCGGGGTTCATGCCTAACTATTGGATTTAGACCAAGCATGGGGTTTATGCTTAGCTATTGGATTTGGACTAAGTATGGGTTCATGCTTGACTATTGGATTTGGACCAAGCAAGATAAGGTAGTTAATGCAGGGAATGAAATGGGTATTTTTAAACTGGAAGTAGTTATGACAATGTGTCGTGGGAGGATAATCTGTGTAGACATCAAGAGATGATGTTTGATGTTGTTAGTCCTAAATTTGTGGCTCATTGTTCTCAACCTTAAGTTGAGGATCCCAACCATGATGCCTTAGGCTTTATAGCCTGCTAGAGGCTGCAAATCAATCTTTATGAGAAGATTGTGTACACTCTGAATTGTTATTAGCAGTTTAGATGTTGAATATTAAGTATGAAGGGAGCTAAAGTCGAAGTTCTTTTTATCAATCGGCTACATTGATTAGTGAGCTAAGTCTGAACCCAGCGTAATTCCAAAAGATTTTTATCAAATTGAAAAATTAGTTTCTAAATTTGGGTTGAAGGAAATAAAGATTAATTGTTGTTTGAAAAGTTGTATGTTTTATTACAAAGATGATATTGCATTGATTGAGTGCTAGTTCTTCCAAGAGCCTAGGTTTAAACCCAAGAGACATGGAAGTCGGAGGTATAAGGATGTCCCTAAAAAAAGAATGTACTATTTGCTCTTAATCCCTAGGCTCAAGAGACTTCATGCATCAATGAGTTTGGCTTCTCATATGAGATGACACAGTAAAAATCAAAAGGGTGACGGGTGTGATGACTTATCCATCGCATGGTGATATGTAGAAATATTTTGATAAATAATATCCTGAGTTTGCCTCTGACCCTTCAAATGTTAGACTAAGACTCTATTCATATGGATTTACCCTAAATAAACAATTTAACAAACCCTATTCGTGTTGACCCATAATTGTTACACCATACAATATCCTTTCTGAAACGTGCATTAAAGATGCTTACCTGCTCTTAACATATATAATCCCTGACCCTGATAATCCAAAAGCTAAAATTGATGTATATCTTTAACCCTAATTGATAGATTGAATGAGTTGTGATATGAGGGTGTTCTTACTTATTACATTTCAACAAAGTAGAATTTCATGATGAGGGCAACATTAATATGGACCATCAACCACTTTCCAACTCATGGAATGTTGTCTGGATCGATGACACAGGGCAAATTAGCATGCCTAATTTGCATGGTGGATACTAAGGGATTCACTTTGAATAATGGAGGGAAAAACTCTTAGTATGGAGGGGTTTTAGATGCTGATGATCATCTATATAGGCAAAGTAAATATGGATTTAAAAGAAATTGTGTTGAATATAATGAGCCTCCAGTTAGACTAAGTGATCACCAATTGTGGAATCAACTTAGGGATTTTTGCAAAAATAACAAAAGTCGGAAAAGTAGTGCGATCACCAGGCTATGGGGTATATCATAATTGGATCAAGCAAAGTATCTTCTGGGAGCTACCATATTACAAGAATAATTTGGTGTGTCATTGTTTAGATATCATGCACATTGAGGAAAATGTGTTCGACAATATTATGAATACTATAATGGATACGAATTGAACCAAAGACAATGACAAGATAAGGCATGATCTGGCTGAGTATTGGACATGACCTGATTTGCATTTACAAGAATTAAGATATGGTCATTTCTATAAACCAAGGCCAAGCAGATGTGACTCATTTGGACCGATATCCCAATAAATGTCAAGGAGATGTGTTGGGGGAGTGAAAAGTAATGCTATAATTTAATTCAATTATGTTAAAATCATGTTTATATTATCTATATACTTATGATTATTTATATGTTGTTTTAGTTTTATATATGCAGGGTCCTTTTACATCCTTCCAGAGCATGAGGTAGCCACCAAGAAAGGTTAGAAGATTAGGTCCTCCAAGCGATTGCGGGACATGTTCCATGATGTTGACAGAGGGCACATAAGCAGGTCTTAGCTGAATGATGCCACTATCCGTGAGTTGTAGCACCATTAGGCATCCAACCCAACCTTCAAGGACAAGTTTGAGAAGGGCAAGAAAACTCGGCCTCACTGAATGACGAGTCACTACACACTAGTGGGTTGAGCACCCAAGAGGGGACCCGAAAGCGTCTAGTAAAACTTTAATCATTTTATATTTAATATATAATTAATTTACTACATTTGGATTGTATTAAATAGTATGTTATTATGATTTTAATGTACATTTCTATGGAGACCAAGGAGTTAAACTGCCCTCTGAACCAGGGGGAACTATTTTGAGAAAGCCATACCCGAAAGGGTAAAAAGAAGGAAAGAAGAGAGGTGTGGGTCGACCCTCACTCTGAGACAACATATATAAGTTTGAATTCGAACCCCTTAATATTTATTTTTTATTACTTTTCATTTATATAATAATTATTACTTACAATATGTTTTATCTTTTTTTCTGTGGCATGGATATACAGAGCTATAGGAGTTGGCACAGGCCCAATACCAGAACCAGGTAGTGAAGACTGGGCCCGATGCTAACATTTCTCCTCCAAATGAGAAGGATATTTGGGCTTAGGTGGTTGATGGCCCTTATAAGGATTGCATGTATGAGATGGGATACTTCCTTGATAATAGGTCCCCATCCTCCACCACTGGGTTAGTTGCTAGGGATGATGCCTTACGAGAGCATGTGCATCCCTCAACTAGAAGCTACAACAGTAGGCATAGCTTTCCAAGTATAGTAGAAGCAACAGATACAACTTCTCCAGCAGCTCCAGGAGCACGCAGCGAGGCTAGCAACAATATAGGAAGAGCTTAGAGATATCCAACAATTGAAGCTATCCATGGAGCAACAGCAACATAAGGCCAAGAAAGAAAAAGGTAAATTCAAGAGGATATAGAAGAAAATTATGGTCAATGTGATGAGATTCTTCAAGAACATACATGCCTCAAGATCCTCTAGCAAGAAGCTCCCTAAGATGCTACTCCCACCCATTTCTCTAGCCTTTTTTTTTAATTTCATTTTGGATTTTTTTATGTTTGTTGCAATTTGTATTTATTTTATTCTGATATTTTGTTTATCTACTTCATTACTTTGCTTTATTTTAGAATAAAGATTCACTTTGGTCTTTGAAATTGTATGTGTGATTCACTTTAATCCCTAAAATTAAGAAAATATCACTTTAGTCCCAGAAATTTCAAAAAGTGATTCAACTTAGTTCTTTTGATGGTTTGAGTTCTCGGGAACAGTAGTATAAGGACTAGTTTGAATCACGTTTTGAAATTTCAAGGACTAAAGTGATTTTTTTTTATTTTAGGGACCAAAGTGAATCACGCATACAATTTCAAGGACCAAAGTGAACTTTTACTCTTTATTTTATTATCATTTCATTATTTTCTTGTTTGATTTCATTTGATTAATAATTAAATTATTATATAAATAAAAAATGAATGAATAAATATTAAATAGTTGGATAGTTTATATAAATGAATCACTCATGCCAACATAATTGGCTCCAAAAAAAAATTAAAAAGGTTACCGACGGGAAAACCCATCAGGAAACCCATCGATAACTATTTAATAATTTTTTAAAATTTTCAAAACCCATTGGCACAAATAAAACTGTTTCCCTGACGATCCTAGTGACGCATTTAATACAATTGTATTAACTGGTTTTTTTAATTCATGCCCATTGGAACTTACCGATGGGTTAAGTTACCTGTCAATACTATTTTGCCAATGAACCAAAAATTGATGGCACGTAATTGTCGGTAGGTCCATCGGTGATAGTCGAATCTATTAGTATATCCATTGATAAACTCGTCGATATCCCGCGCATTTCTTGTAGTAACAAACCCATCCCACCCTTCTGTGGACAACTCCAACTCTTTCTTCTGCTACACACCCCCGCCCATTTGCCCTTTAGAGAAGAGCCTTCAACAAATCATTTGCAGTGTGTCACACCTAAATTAGGCTCAGATGAGAACAGTTGATGTCGTGTGTGATGAATACATAAAATTACTCTCGCAAAAATTAGAGATGATAAAATAGGTTAAACTCGCCGAATTGATCCATCTAACCCACAAAAAATAAGGGGTTGAATATTTAGACGTATCAAACACTTTTAGAATAGGTTTGGCTCGCAAATTGGAGTCTTTTTTTTTTTTTTTACATTGTTGACTTTTGTGTAACTTTTATGTAATTTATTAGGATTTCTGATTAGTTTATTGTGGATGTAATTTTTGTGAAATAATTCTTTCCTTTGTTGTGATTAATTTTTATTGTGAGACTATTATGTTTGAATTTGTATAAAAATTATGTAATTATCTTTTTAGTTTAAATGAATATTAATATCCCATTGTTTTTAAGCGAAAATTTTATTAATTATATTTTCAAAATTCTTTAATTTCTTACGAAAGTTAATTCATTAAAAATTACAGAAACAATGTTATTTTTTATTTTTATCATTGAATAAATAATAATTTAAGCATTTAATATTTCAAATTTGAATGAATAATACGTTATATAAAAATTTATGAACAATACAACAATATTATTATTATTATTATTATTATTATTGTTATTATTATATAAACCTATATTTTAAGCATGAAATACATTTGTTCAAATACTAATTAAAGACTGTTCTCTTATAACGATTTACGTTTTAAGCATATATTATTGTGTTTAATTTTTATATATTGAGAGTTTGTTATTCAATCATGTGTTGTCACATAGAAAGAAAAAAGTATTTGAATCCCATACCTGTTACTTGAAAAATCATCAAAATAAAATGATTTGATTGAAAGATAAAGTAAAATAAAATATTTACACTTTTAGTGAATCAAAATTAAATTCTATCTCATTTATTAAATAGAATGAATTTGAATGGAGAATAAGACCACAGGGTTTTGACGGTTCGCGTGAGCTATTCACACCCACAAGATTTGAGACATTGCTGGCCTTTTAGCAGTCCCAAGAGGCAGACAACTAGACAAAGTTTGCTCCATTTTAGTTGTGTTGTTGAGTCTCGATTTACATCTGGCCATGATTTCTAGTTTGTGTCTAGTTCAATCTTATTTTATCAATTATCATGATATAACACTATAACAGTCTAATTTGTGACATTCCAAATTGTAGTCCGATAACCTATACTGTCATGATCCTGACCTTAATGGGGTAGTTCACAATAATATTTTTTTCTTATACGAAAATGAGATTTATTTTCCTTACTACGAATTAATTAACTCCTAATGTTTTAGTTTTGAATAATATTAGGTTAGATTATCATGTTGTCCTTGAAAAATTAACCAATTTTGATCATGGTTCTTGAAAACAAATTTGTTTAGTTTTGATGTAAATATTTCTAAAATTGCTTGATTTTCTGCTGCCATGTATAATTGTTGTTTATCATATAGAATTGAATGATATGATTAATTGTTAACCAATTTAGCATATGACATATATAGTCTAATGATAGGAACCACCGCCAAGAAGTTTTGCAAATTTTTTTATTAAAACTAAACAAAAAAATTTTCAAGCACCAATATCAAAATTCATTTTCTTTCAAGAATTAAAAATATATTTAAGCCATAATATTTTCATCCTGGCAATGCTCAAGTCCCAAATTTTATACATAAATCATTTTATGCTCTGAGATTTAGAAATTAACAATTTAGGCACTAAAATTGTAAGATGCAAGTTATATTAATGGTTGACCCTATTTTCGTTACATAATGTACCACATTGATTGGCATCTAAGACGCTATAGTTTGACATCAAGTTAATCTATGGGGATGGAAACAATCATAATTGATTACCACAATATGAATTTTATATATAAGTACTTGTTAATATGTTGAGCATATGGTAGCTGTATAGATCTATTGTTTAGCCATATCACTTCGGAGACCAAGTAGAATACCGATATATTTCTAATATATTATTTAACATGACATGCAGTGAAAATTTGAAGGCAAAGTACTTAAAAAGGAGATTGGTATAACTCAAATTTTGTAATTTTAAAGACTAAAAAGTTGATTTCTATATTTTAGGGATCAAAGTAACTCATGCATATATATTTCAAATATTAAAATGGAGATTCTCTATATTTTTGGTATTTGAAATGCCTCCTTTCACTCCAAAATTATTGTTTATTTATTTAATGATTTGTTGATCTAAAAATATATATCTACAAAGAATTTTTTCAAGCAAACAATAATTTTTATGTATGGAGTCATTTAATCATATATTATCATATCAATAAATATAATTATTCTTTAACCCTCACATTTAATATTTAAATAATTATACCAACAAATATAATAAAATGAAAAATTAATTTTTTTTTACATTATGTCGAAATTAAACTCTTATTTTAAATATGCAAATTAATTTTTACATTAGAAATAATTTCACATAATGAAAAACTCTTAGTCATAAATTTCTTTTGGATAAATAACCTATTTCATCATCTTAGTATTTTTTTATTTGAAATTAATTTTGTCCTAATGAATTTTTTTATATTAATTTAAATATAATATTTTTAATTTTAACATCAATCTAATTATCAATGTTCTCCACTAACTTGGAATACATTTAAAAACAAGTAGAGGATGAAGATATTAATGTTAGGAATTAATTAAATTAATTTTTTCAATAAAAAAAATGTGAGGATGAAAATTATTACTGAATACTATTATTTGGAATCATAATATGTAGAATATTACGTCAACATGCTTTCATCTATAATTGAATAAAATGTGAAATATAAACTAAATAGAGTCCATACCCTATCCAATTATAGATTAAAGTATATCGATAAAATATACCATGCAAATTATGAGTACATATATTATTCCTTAGTTAATTCCTTGTTTCTTTTGTAGTCGTCTTTCTTTCAGTTCGTTTGGTTCCACTGAAAATAGGCGAAAGGAAGTCTGAAGGAATGAAAAATGTAAAATCATTCATTTTCTATATTTGGTTTGAAAGAAAATATGGAGGAGAGTGGGTGGGAACCACAACAGCAGGCAAAGAAAACAGAAAAAATGTGCATAAAGTGTTATAGCCTTAGCAAAAAATAAACATTATTTGAATCGTAATAAAACTTTAACATTTGTATCAATTTTATTTTTTACTAGGTGAGCAATTTAAAAATAAATTTTATAATTTAAATGATAATAAATTAAATTAATTTTCTATTATTATAAAATTATCTATTTATTTAAATTATAAAAATTATTCAAAAGTTATGTTAAATCAACATATTAATCCTTTATTACAATATATATATATATATATATATATATATATATATATATATATCATTTTAATAAAATCTTATTTTTTTTTTCCTTTTATTTTCTCTTTATTCAAACAAACTTGAAAAAGTATATTTTTCTCTTTATTTTTTTTTGCCCTTTTCATTTTTTTTTGCCCTTTTCATTTTTTCTCTTCTGATCCGAAGACACCATAAACCCGTTGTTAGTGGAACACCTGTACAGTAGTTGCCAGCTCCAATGTATCATTCATCCATCGCCGGTTGGCACTTACTACCTTGTCCGTATTCTCAATTTGATTTTTTTATTTTATTTTTTTCGTTTCTCTCTTTTTATTTTCATGGTTCGTATCGCTGGTGAAGTGAGTAATCAACCTTCATCCTGTTCGTTGAGTTCAGTTTAGGAATGCGAGTTAGTTAGCAGTTAAAGAGAGAGTCCTAACTTTGAATTCTATGGGAGTTGGTTCTTGTTACTTTGGGTGATGTCTCAAGGCTATTATTCACAGTCCTACCCTTCTTCTTCATCTTCTTCTTCGTGTTGCTCCTCTGGATCTGACCACTATGATGATGCTGCTGCTTCAGCTGAACTCAAGCTGTACAGGGCCTTCATATTCTCTGCCCCAATCTTCTTCACTTTCATTCTGCTGTTCCTCTTCTACGTCTTCTATCTCCGTCCCCGAAGGGTCGATTGGTCCTCCCTTACGATGAGAACACCGTTTAACCTTCCACACGACCAGGACCCAACAAACAACTCCACGGTAGGGACTAGGTAGTAATGAAAATCTTTTCTTTTTTTTTTAAATTTATTTCTATTGTTTTATGGTTATTTGTTTGTGTGATTTATTTATTATTGTTTTGTGTTGTGTTGTGGTGGCAGTGTGATACGGGGTTGAAGAAAGAATTGAGAGAGATGCTGCCCATTGTTGTGTACAGGGAAAGCTTCTCTGTCAAAGATACGCAGTGAGTTGCCTTGTCCTTCTTTAAAAAACCAAAAAAAAAAAAAAAAGGATTACTTGTTCACTTATTTATGTATCCCCCTCAAATTAACATGAATAGGTGCTTTGATTTGAATTTGATTCTTCATCACTTACTATTGGTGAGTCATGTCCAACAGTTCAAGTACTTTTTTTAGGTCATTTATGAGCCCGGAGGTGGTACTTTTTGTGATGAAGATGTACAATGATGAGATATTATAGCGTCGTCGGATACATATAACCGTCCTATCTTGTCTTGTGTAACAAAGCTTGATTGTTGTTGTATAAGTCCATAACTCCATAGGCATTAGCTAGGACAAACAAGCCCCATTTTCAACCTAATTCTTTTTTTATCATAGGAAAACACATACATTATAATTTTTTTATCATGGGTGTGTTTGGTTTTAGAAAACAGTTTTTAATTTTTGTTCTTTGTTTCATGAAATCCTGAAAAAAGGGGAACTTGATTAAAAACAGGAAATGAAAACTGATAAGTGTTTTTTGAAATCAAACACACGTAGATATCCTTCAAATCAACGAAACTCAATTTACACAATGCGAAATAGTAACTCACTTGAGGAAACTGAAAAATCTTATTCCATAACAAATTTAGTGGCTTTAAAGATGCAATGCGAGCATTATTGTTCCAAAAAGATGCAGCAAAGATATGGGATTCTGTGTTCCATCTCTCTGCCCTATGCTAGCCATCTATTGCACATGTGGCTGGACAATGTTTCAGCTATTATGATGTTCCTTTACTCAACAGCTTAAGCTTTTGAGTTTTGGGAGTGATGATTCATGATGCTATGCACCTTCCAAACTACAACCCCACAAAAAGAAAAAAAGGAAAAAAAAAAAAAAGACTATTTCAAAATGAATCAATCACTGACCAAGCTTCTGTATCTTCTGGCAGAAGGACTCAGTGAGAAATTGACCTCAACTCTGAGATTATTTTGAAAGCTCAAGCTTGTAAATAGCATACAATTTTGATCTCTTATATTCATTAATAAATGCTTTATCAAGTATACCTTGGATTTGTTAGATGTTTCTTAGGAATTTTCTTGTAAGAAAGTATTTACTTCATTTCGAACGTCATTGCTTCTCATATAGTATAAAGCAAGTTATCTTCTATTGATTGTCTGTAGTTAATGTTGTACACTTACTTGTAGTAGATATTAAATGCTTTAGTACAGGACAAATTTGCAATATTCTGGGGTTGAAACGTAACATAATTGAAATCCTACTTGCTAGCGAAAGGTTCCTGCCACAGAATATCTGTTTTAATTCTAATTGGTTAACAACTAACTGATGGCAGGAATACTCTGAGCATTAGGGCTTCATTTATTTTGTGTTTTGTGCCATTGTCCTCTTGAACCAAACCCAGTGTATTTCTAGCTTTTCTCATGCATGAGATATTTGTTGCAGATGCTCAGTATGCCTTTTGGACTACCAACCAGAGGATAGGCTTCAACAGATACCTGCCTGTGGCCATACATTTCACATGAGCTGCATTGATCTTTGGCTTGCCAGCCACAGCACCTGCCCTCTCTGCCGCTTGTCCCTACTAACTTCTGCTAAATCTTCAACAGAGGCATCTGATACACAGGTAGATGTGAGTCATTATATATATATATATATTGAAACATCTAGAGGTCTTTGTTCAAAACTGCCACTTGCCCGCTTATTTTTTTATGATTAGTTAGCTGATAATTGTTGGTAGTGGAGTGTCTAAATGTTGCAGCTACAGATATATGTTATTCAGGTTTAAGATTACTTGTTTTTGGTCCACATGCTCATTGTTAATGGGTATTCAACACATTGTGTCCTTGAATTCAAATTCTAAGTGTTTACATACTCAAGTCATGTATATAATTTGATTGTTAACATTAGATACAGGATTATACTCCATATTTAGATGTTAACAGTTAAAACAATGTACTGTTTTAATTATTGATCATACATGAGCTTTGAGACAGATACTGACAGAAATGTTTTAACAGAGGCCACAGAGCAATGAAGAAACACAGGTTATGGAACTATCTGAATCAAGATCTACTAGGCATCAAGAAACCACTGTCCTCCAGAATGACTCTGGAGAAGTTGCAGTCGCCACTCACCGCATTGATGTTGAAGGAGAAAATGAGCAAAACAATCAGTAGAAGTATGAAGATGTGAGAGGCTCTTTCTGGTAATTTTCTGCTTTTTCATTATTACTTTCGAGATGCAAGCACCCGGGAAAGGGAGGGGCAAAGGAGGTTTGGTGGAGGATCACCACTTCCACATCATCACACAAGGCTGTTTGTGGGTTGGGGTGGGTTGGGTGTTTGATGTACTATTTCAACCCAACCCGTTCATTCAAACAATGGATTTGATTGAGTAAATTTTTTGTTTTAACCCGACCCAACTCTACATATGAGTGGGTTAGGTTGGGTTGAACTTATTGACCCAATGTACATTTTTGAAAAATAAAGTTCAGCTTCTGATATTCAGCATTGTTATATTGATAATCGAAAGGGAACGGTCTATTAAAATAATAATCAAAGTTTCGGGATTAATTGGGAAGGTCTTAAAGATTGTTGCAGCCTTTGTTCAAGGGTAAAACTTTAGCGTGCTCAATCCCCTTTTTCCTTTGAAAATTACCATTTTAGTTCCTAATATTGTAATCCGTTAATCAAATCAATCCTTGACATATTAGACTGATACGAGTTATTTGAATACAATATTAGGGACTAATTTGATAGTTGAGTATACAAAGTTGGGGACTAATTTGACTAAAATAAAATATTATAGGAGTAGAATGGTAATTTTAAGTTGTCAAAGTATTTTGTTCAGATGATTATAATTTTAGGAACTAACATGAGAGTTTACTTATTGGGATACAAATCATTCATACTTAGTCGCTTAAACTTTTGAGGGGTTGGTCATTATTGTAGTGTAGAGCCTCTAGAAAATTAGGAGGAAAAAAACCTGTACAGTCAACTTAATTACTACGTAGCCTTAAAAAAAAATTCAAAAAAAATCCCCTAAAAAACAAGGTTGATCCAACTGCAAGTTTACATCACTAGGATGTCAAATTCTCAAATTTCTAATGAAGTCACAATCATCGCAAAAACATTAAAATATAAGAGTATAACGACATTCAACATCATTGCAAATTACAAAACATTAATAACCAAATTGTGAAATTATCAAATTGCCCTTGGGGCCCCTGTCCTTGAACTAACTGCCCGGGAGGCGGGAGCTTTTGTCCCCATCTCCATGGGGAAAAACCCCTTGACGATAGGGATTCGGCTTTCAAAAGCGGGGATCCCTGCAAATATCCTTGTGAACAAATTCCCTTTGTTATCCCTACACCCTCATTCTCATTCTTCCTTTCCAATAAAAGAGGTTGAATTTTAGCACAAGATAAGGTTGTTGTATGATCTATATATCAAGTCTTTATGAATTTTTGCATGAAGGGATGTGTTAAACATGTAAACAAGTGATGAAATTTCACTTCACCTAATGGCTTAAGCTTCAGAAACTGGTTTTTGATAGTTTCTAAAACTGTTTTGTAACCCGTCTTTGGTTTCTCAAAAAAAAGGCAACAAACTGTAAGTCGATACCTATTATTATTATTATTATTAGTATCTCCTCTTTCTCCTTTTCTATCATTGTCATTATCTTTTGCTCATTCATGAAATTGATCGTTATTCATTACTTGATCTATCGTTCAAACTTTACATTCATTGAGAATCTGTATCAAGTTGGTAGTCACTTCTATAATCACATTCTTGAAATCCATATCTTGTGACAGCCTCATTACTTCCAACTCAGCAATGTACATACATGTGCGCAGCAATCTGCATCTAGTGACAGCTTACACCTTCCAACTCATCTATGTACGTGTGAGCAGCAATTTTCATGGATGAATACTTCAGCAAGAACGGTCTTCATTACATGAGCTACATCTTTGATAGCACATTTGGGTTGACACATAATTGTTGTAACATAATGGAATACTGAATGGATCTTGCAAATATTCTTTCGGGAAGTGAGGATTATCTCGCAAGATGGCTTTGGATTGGTTTATCTTGAGTTAGAGAGTACAATGCTAACGCGTGTTGGTTCTACAATGAAAGAGTCTTGGTCTTTAAACATGTTGGAAAGTCTCATATCTGAACAATGTACTGATAGCTGCGGGTAGAAAAAAAGCTATCATTATGAGTTTTCTAAGAAGCTTGAAAAGATTAATATTTTTTGTTTGTTAAAAAATAAAATCTGACGTGTTGGAATAGTGTATTGGAAGAAAAAAAATGAAAGCAAACAAAAGTGTACTACTAGAATTCTAAGAAGCTTGTCAGACTCAAAGGAAACCATTAGCCCAGCTTTCCCCAGCAATGCTACAGAAATTTAATTTGCCCTAATACTAGACACGTGTAACACATCTTTGAGTGCCAAAGTCTTCCTTGATGTCAACTTTAATAGAATTTTTCCTTTTCCTTGCGCTGGTGCAGTTATGGAGTCACCAAGATAAACGTGCCCTTCTTCTTCATCCCCTATAGTAGTATAGGGGGCAAATGCATTCCTATTGGCACAGATGTGCCTAGTAGCCCCAGAATCAACCACCAATTCATTAACATTGGCGACAAGCATTGCTTGAGAGACGATCGCAGCAAATATATCATCTCCTTTAACCAAATTTGGTTTTGGCTTTGGCTTAGGAGGATTTCCAGTCACGGTCACTCTCCTTCAACATTGTGATGCTTTGTGACCTGGTTTACTACAGACATAACACCCTCACTTCTTTTGAAAGTGGGATTATTTTCTCTTTGAAAGTTGGCGAAGGAATTGTAACCATAATTAAATTTAGACCTTTTGCTATTGTCATACCTCTTTTTATGACCTTGCAACAAGTGAGCCTTGGATGCCGGTGCTTTAGCCCTTGCTTCTGCAATCTCCTTGCGGCTAGTCTTCAATGATGATATGTTTGATTAGTTCAACTAGTGAAAATTGCTTGTTCTTATGCTTTAGTTGGTTTTGGTAGTCCTTTCACAATTCGGGCAGCTTCTCTATCAATATTCCGGCCACAAATTCATCTGGCAGTGAGATGTTTTTTGCTTTTATATTCTCCAGCAGCTTGTGGTATTCATTGATCTGAATACGGATGTCCTTATCGTTAGTCATCTCCCATCAATAATAATGTCTGATGACAAACTTCTGACGAGCACTATCTTTAGCAATATTGACTCCAATATCTTGTGAGCCTCTTTGTAGGTGCAGTAGACATCAAACAACTCGTTTGATAGAGTTGAGATAATTGTGTGATGGCAGACTTTGTTGGCGGCGATCCAATCTTCTAAAGCTTTAAGGGTTGTTGATGTTAGACGAGCAGTGGTGAGAGCCTCAGTCACCCCATGCATATCAAGGATGGAATAGATCCTCTTTTGCCAACGGCGATAGTTGCTACCATTTCTATCGAACACCTTAATCTTGGACATGTCTGGCAGTGGTTTGGCATAGATGACATTGGGAACAACAACCGGAGGAGTATCATTGACTGGAGTGCCATTGTTGTCCCCATCACCATCATTATTGGAATTGCTATCAACCCCATATTCCATGATAGTATTACGTCAATGTACCTGCACAAATAAAAATAAACTAAAAACAATAAAGTTTGGGGTGTGCAAATGCACTGGGCTCAAGGAATATTCTGGTGATATTTGGAATTCCTCCAGGATATAGCAGGCTCTTCCAGTAAATTGGGATCTCTAGAACTAGCAAGTTTTTTTTTTTTTTTTTCCTCTTGGTTTAACCCAAATACTCCTTTTAAAATTCATAAAAAATAATAAAAAGATAATTAGCAGAAAAAATGAGAAGAGGAGAATTAGAGACTCTCTCGTTTGTTTATTTTCTTAAGTGTGTTCACGGTAAAAAGGAGCAAAACTGTTAAGAGATATTAAATAGAACTGCATATACAAATATCACGCATAGTACAAGATATTTTAGCTTACCACTTTCTCCATTTTTTATCAATGACAAGGCCATATCAAAAAACTATTGAATGACTTTTCAATGTAGAAAAATCCGGAGATCATACTGTTACATGACAGAGCTTCATTGTCAAATAACTTAAACTTGGCTGATCAAGAATCCTCACTTGGCAGCACTAAAAGATTTGATTCAGTAATAATAGGAACAATATTTTATTCACCACCAAACCAATATACAAACAGGATTTTTTCAATATATATCCGTTTGATTTGAAAGTCAATTTCAAAACATAATAATAATAGCATTAAAGCGTAGGAAAGGAGCGACCCAAGAACGGCTAACCTGAAAGACCAGAGTGAAACTGCTTAGAGTGGGCTGCCATGGTCGTCCCCCTTTAAATGGGGGCGACAATGTTATGAGCCCACATCAAGGAGTTATAACATTCAAGTACGACACTTAAGGCTAGGAACTCCCTCACCCAATAAGCTAGTCTTTTTGGTTGGGCTCTCATTTGGACATGACTGCTTGAATCATACTAGTGGCTTAGCTATACTTGGGTAATGTCTTTAAACTTCATTGTTTCATTACATTACTAGTGATTCGTACCGGAATTAAAAATTACATTACTATGATAAATATGCTGAATTATCGACCAAAAAAAGAAAATATATGCTGAATTCATCAGTAAATTCTAGTCTGAATTCTTTTAAATGCAAGGGGTATCTTTCAGCAACTCCCATTGCTTGATATCTTATTATGTGCTATAAGCCTAGGGCACATGTATTGCTCCAAATGGATACCAATTGCTAAATGGCGATAAATAACGTCTACCTATATGAGATTCCATATATAAGCTCTCCTCTACTGCATTTGCCTTGTGTGCCAGGTGAATCTTCTATCATGACAGTGGACAGAAGACTAATAAAAATAGGAAATTTGTGCTACTACTTAGATTTTACTTAGCTAAGCCTAGGGCACATAATAAGATGATTTAAATTGCTAACAAGAAAAAGGAGGCAGATATTTCAATTTTGCTTCTTAAAACTCTGGCAATACCAATAGCACTCTGTACATAGCAAAGCCATTCGTAAGCTTTCTCCCAAATTTTATGGTGCTTACAAGCTCATGGACAGCATTGTATATGTTGCTCACAGACTAGAGCTCCCACTTGGGAAGTATACAATGTGTTGTTTCATGTGTCCCAACTTTTATCTGCATCAACCCTCAGGCTTCATTAAACCTCATACGCCATTGCTTCACTCGGGTGGAATTAAGCTTATCCCTGAACCTATATTGAATAGAAAGACAGTAAGGTAAAACAAGGTCTTCAAGCAGCTACTAATTTCCCTGAGAAGTGGCAAGGTTTTCCTCTTGAATTGGTCACACGGGGGTTGTATTTTGATCTGCAAAAATATCCTCGGTTGCAACCTTGAGGACAAGGATGTCCTTGTGGAGAAGGATTTGATACAAAGATTATGCACATGGGGATCCTACACTCAACCCAATTTTCAATCCTCTTTCAATGCACTGGAGTTTCGTTCACCTATTCTCTCTGTTTAATTGTGTGTGCACATCAACAATGCTTAGCTATATAACAAACTGAGTTTTACTAGTCGGTACAAACTTTCATTTTTTGTTATTTTTTCAATTTGGTAGATCACTTACACATATAGCGAAGTATAACACAATGAGACACCAATGAACAAAAATAGCTTCATTAGACTACTATTTCCCGTATTATTAACAATTCATTATACTAGCTGAAAGAAACTCCAAAGTTTTTATTTATTTATTTCTATTTCTACCATCCTATACAAACATGCTAATGCAATCGTTCATCAACCATTGTGTCTCTTATACTCATCCAAGCTGATTCGAACCATCGACTAACATCCTAACCAATTTGGGTCATCATCATACCAATTGCTAGGGCTTAATCAAGGGAAGTCAATTATTAAGAGGAAAACATAGCATAGAAGCACAAGAATTTAACAAGGTTCAACAACTCACATACCTACATCCATCCTATGGGAGAAACATCTTCACTACCAAGGGAGAAAAAACCCAATAAAGAACAACAATGGAGTCCCACAACCAAAGCCATATCCATCCCAAAGATCTTTGTACACCCTCTCATAAACTTGAAGATACATTGCCACTTGTTCTTTCTATTTCTTACTACATACCTAGTCCATGTACAGCTGCCGAAACCCCTCGGTCTCCAAGTAAACGTTTTTAGTATCTCCTAATATCCTAACTTCCAAATTTCCTAAATCTAGGTTTATCTCACATTCTTAATTTACATTCTTTAAATCTCTAAGGATATATTTGCTATCGAAAAACACGAACAAACAAACCCTTGTCTAATCAAAGATACATAAGCCAACTTCCCAACACCTTTGTGGGTAAAATGACATCATCATAATGCACTTCAATTTGTTATTAGTTATTTCTAATTTTAACGATAAATTATGGGTTCACTAGCTAGATTACCTTCGCAAAAGGAGACGAATGACAGGCTTTCTATGTAACATATACAATGAGACTGAGATTAAACATTAGTTGAACCGGGAAAACAGCACTAAACTCCTCATGTTTAAGCTAATTATTCATCGCCTAAGCGGACAAACTTGAACTAACCCAGGCTCAGCTAAATATGACTGTGGACAAGTAAAGCAGCTAGAAATTTATAAACAAGTATAATATATTGGTTCCCATATCTATTACATGTGTACAGAAGAAAACGATAATATGCATAGCACTACTTTTCTTGATCACTACTCAATCGCTAGAGTGAGTCATAGTCCAAGAAACTCAGTTTCAATAAACCAAACATATCTATTGCGGAACTCAAGCTGGCTATTTCTTATAAATGAAAAGAGACTCTTTAAGTGTTAGCTTTCAATGGAAATTTCCAAACGAAGAGTTCTCTTGTCTATATGCCCATTCTGAAAAGGAAAGCACTTGGACTGCGTTTTAAACTTTTAATTTCCAATTGAAGTATAGTATTGTCTGATCAAGATCAATGTGAACTGAATTCACAGCGTCTTGATGTTTCATGTGCTCTTACGATATTACATGTTACATGTTCACCGCCACAGTGAATTCCTCCCCACAAGCACACTTTACCACATGACGGATCTCCTGTAAAATCAGAGGCATCCGTGAATGCATTGGAAAAGTTTTTAGGGAATTTTATTTTCATATATCACAATGAAAAGTTTAACAATATATTGCGACTTTATAGTTACTATTTTATGCTCCCATTTGATGACAATACTATAACTATTTCATTTATGATATTAGGTTTACTTATTTTTGTAAAGATTTCCAGTGCATTAAACATTTTTTACCTTGAGTTTCTCAACTTGTTTCTCCAGAGACTGCAAGAACTCAGTTTCTCCAGCTTTGTCTGACAATAGGGCATTACATTCCTCTTGAAGAGCCGTTATATCTGCTCCTTTTAGCTCTGGCTAGTGTAGCTCATTCAATAGGAAGAAAGAATTGAATAAGATATTTTAAAAAATCACTTAATTAAAGGCCACGAAATTATAATAGAAAGAATATATAATTTGTAAATGTCTTCCACTCCACCATCTGAACAAAGATACATTATCATAATAATAACACACATCTTAATAATTCCAGCATAATAACAACCAACCTTGAAATCATTTGTCTTGCACTTCAGATCCTCAATGACCAGTTTCATCTGAGATGAAAAAGATTTAATCGTATGATGCAAAGCAAGTATATGAAGGATACAACCATATTAGCACGATATAAATCGAAATTTCCCCCTTCTGATTTTAAAAACAGGGTGAAAAAAATAAAGAAGTTACATATATGCATGCAGATGCATATATAAGACTTTCCACTCCATGGTTATGCTTTGGGGCCATTTTTGGCAAACCTCTATTTGGAAAATAACTACTTGAAGTAACCTATTAAATGAGGAGGAGGAGAGGAGAGGGGAGAGGGGGTGGGGAATGGTTTTTGCATGTAATTAACTTCGTGAAAGCTTGCAAATTGGCAACTTTTAAAAACCAGAAACTACAGCCAACCAGTGAAAGTAATAATGGCAGTTCAGTTGTGGAGAACTTTATCTGTGATGAGCACTAGAGGCAGCACAAAACTAGAGAAAGCAAGAGGGTAAATTGAAGAAGGTACACTATTTGCCACTCTTGCACTGATGTTTCAATTAAAAAGCACGTGGGTCAATATGAATATCATCAACTCCATTTGTATTAATAAAGCCAATTTTACAAAAATTCAGCAGACTCAAATTTGAAGACACTGGCTGCAAGTATATTAGCTACACAACATACCCTGTTTTCATGTTGAATGCCTCGCTTCAACCCTACTCATTGTCATGGGGGAAAGGACATGCCATGTACATATTCCACGATGAAATATAGAAAAAAAATGGTTTAAATAGTAAAAGCATAGAAGTGTAGAAAGTAAAAAAAGAGAAAGACAAGTGATAGAAGGAAGGTTAATTTGAAACAGATTTTGGAAAAATACAAGGGACAACACACAGGAGAACTAAATCAGATTGAAATATAATTCATGCAATTGTAAACATGACTTCCAGTTTCTAGTATTAGTGAAATGTTTTACCATATGCTATAAAAACATGTTACACTAAGCAAAATAAGTAAATAAAAACCATAAGAGCAACCTAGTGCACAAGACTCCCACCTAATGAGGTCTGAGGAGGGTAGGTGTACACAATCTTATCCCTGCTTAACTGCTTTGTGGAGAGGTTGTCTTCACTTTCCACAAAATCAAAAAATTAATATATCACAGCGTACTAAGGAAGCATGATAACTGACCTTGTTGTTCTCCATAAGAACCTTGGATTTCAAAAGAAGAATCTCATCAAGCCTTGCTTTAGCTGAATCCATTTCGGCAAGCAAGTTCTTCCTCGCATCACTCCCCTGTCATGCATAGATAAATTACCAGATTCCAACTCCATGCAGCATACATCGATGAAAGAAGTAGTCTACCAGGTTATCAGTAATAAGGTTACCATCAGCTCCAGCCATCCCTGCATGTTAAGTTCATAGAAGGAAGCAAGGATATCAAATTTAGTTTTGCAAAGAAACAAGGCTTTGAATTATAAAATGGTTGTGGTTTGTAACCCATTGGATTTTCCCCATCCTAAAATTCATAGCAAACAAGAAAGAGATGGACATTCAATTCAGTGTTTCAGCCAAGACAGAATAAGGTCCCTACTCATTTCTGATATTGTTGTCGCCAGCAGATAGAGGGTATTCATCGGCTGGTTTGAGTTTAAACTAAAACTTAGCTAACCTCCAGTGGTTCTTAAGGAACCATGGTATCTTAGGGTACCAATCAAACTAGGTAATAGGCCATAGACACTCACAACTCATGCATCTTCAGACAAATGAATAATCCATTGATCATCTATTGATATTAAATTCATACACAAGCGCTCTATCAACAAGGCAATTTCCATTAGAAGCATGTTATATTTTCTACAATAAGGTCACTGCAATATCCACGGAAATCTTTATCATGAACAGTGATGTCCTAATTGCAAATTCTTATAATTCCCAGCAAAAGAAAGTTTGACAAAAGAAGCAAAACAATAATATTGAAATCAACTGGTTAAAATAATACTCTTGGATTCCTTCTTTTTTTTTTTTTCCCCGACATACTTGGTTTCCTTCTAGTTATATGGTATGGTGCACAAATATAACATGACGTCTAGATTCTAGATCTTGTAATGACTTTTCATCAAATCCAATAGATACTGTATTGTGATGTGTGTGTGTGTGTGTGTGTGTATTAATTATCTACATAACCGAAGGTCAAACACCAAAATGGCACAGTAAGTGACCTACAGTTCAGTGCTGTAAAAAGTAATAAAAATGACCAAGCCTGTTTTGCTTAGGTGCTTGATTACGTGGATGAATTGATGTCATCAGGCTCTATCAAAATATAAAATTTCAGTCAAAATAATTTAGAGCAAGGTCTTTAATAATGGTTTCTGCTAATGTCTTCATAGGTCTTCATCGATCCTGTTTAATAAGAAAATCTTCTATTTGATCCTCTTTTCTCAGTAGAACCTTTGTTGGTTATGATGCTTCTTTTTTTATAGAATGATCAAGTATTTGGCAGTGGAGGCAAACTCGATATTCATCCTTTCTGGCAATCTACTTCATTTGCTGCCCTCATTTTGAAACCAAAATACAATTCTTAAACTTTTTCAACTAGGAGGATTTATTGTTGTTTCCATCTACCAAAGCATATTAGAAAAATAAGAAAACAAAAACAAAAAATAAACAGTACTGATCATAGTCATATAACTGATCACAAGTCATTTTGCTCAATGAAAGTGCAAAGCATCACAGAAGTTTAGAACGATGCCTTCAATTGTACTTCTTTGCACATCAACTTTTTCCTTGACCTGCATAAGTTCAAAGTAAAAAATGATTAACTGAAGCTAATAAAGAAAAGAGATAAAATAAATAAACAAGACCTGCAATTAGAGGAAGTGGTTCCTTTTTTTTTCGCCACATTATTCTTCCTTTTGCTCAATCATTTATCAGATAATACTACTACTTGATAAGGGGGAAAAAAAAAACTCAAGAAGTTTGTTCAAGCATATGCCACAGGATAGATATGGATATTATAGATAAGATATTTGTACAAACGAGAAAAGACATACAAGCTCATGCTCTTTGAGGTCACTACTGATCGTCTTAGCTCTGACCCATTCCTGCCAAAGATTTCTATTCATCAGATAGTTTCAACAAACAAAATAAAAGAACTCACATGAAGATTGAAATGCAGAGTTGGTCACACGATAGGATTAATCCGACAAAGTCAGAAAAAATAGATTCACTGTGTGCATAAAAAAGTTGGTTACAGAAGTGAGTTAATAACACTTAAATCTGACACTCCAAATACCACTATGGTATTTTCCTCACTAAGGTATGCACCTTACACCCTACATGCATTTCAAGAATCTTACACGGACACGTCAACAAGTGTTTCTACACTCTTCTGCGCTCTACCACCATCAACAACCAAATGGTACCTAGTATTTATAGACTCACAGATTGGCTTCTGGTTCAGGGGTATAAATGTGCAATGTTGGGCAAAAGACAGCCATCAAAACATAATTTCCGTGCAGAACATGTATTTCAAATTGTTTGTTTCTCTGACATAATTAACCCTTTGATGTCAACATATGCAGGCAAAAACTCGAAGATATTACTTCATGCATTGAGCCTGATGCTCCAAATGTGTGAGCTCAAATGTAAAATTACTAAGTAACAAGGTAAAGTGCAATAGTAATACATATAAAACAGGAAATATGCAAACTATTCTACTCCTATGCGTTTCTCTAGGCATCATTTATGAATTACAACAAAAAGGAATGAAAAATCCAAACCTGTTGCTTCTGCAATTTGGCATTCATGTCCTCTACAACCATGCTATAGTAGGCTCTAATAGAATAACGAAATTTAGATGGATAACCATCAAATGTATGAAATCATTCACTTAGCATCTTCAGTTACCTCTTCTCTGAAAGTTTGGCAGACAACCCAGTTCTCTCTTGCTGAACTAGTTCCAGAGTCTGTTCGTAAAGAGTCATGAACAACATGAGCTAAACAACAACAACAACAACTAAGCATTGTCTTAGTACATGGATCAATCGATACCACAGAGCTCTATCTTATCTTATGAACAACATGAGCTAAAGTGCATAAGATATCAGAATTTTTGTCCTCCTTTCCATGTCACTTTTTCTGTTTTATTTCTTAATTAAAAGGTACATGTCAAACCAAGGAACAAGCTCCAAAGTATTAATAACCAATCATGTATCCCCGTATATACTTATCAAGTTTTCACATCCCCAAATTAACTCTACCTGAGAATTTAATTTGGAAATCAAATTAAAAAAAAATCTCTAATTTTCTTAAGCTATTGTTGAACTTGAAGAGAAAATTTTCTAGGTACTAAGTTTGAGCTTTGTACAACAACTAACAACTTCAAGTGTGTATTAACCGATCAGGACGTGATTTTATACATAGATGAAATTCATAAGTTTATGCAGGTAGCATCACTATAACCATAACAACATATCATTCAATCTTACAACAGAGAAAATAACTAGTTCAGTAACAAAAAATGGTTTCATCACACTTGAGCTGCATTGCTCAGTTCACTCATTTTCACAATGCAAATGCTAATTGCTGTGAAAAGATTAACATGACCAGGATTACTGTCCAAATCGCACATCAAAAAAAAAAGAGGGGCAAAAAAACAAGAAATTTATATAATAGTGATGACATTATATACAACTTGGTTGGTGAGATAGCTAACAACACGTAGAAAAACAGGAATACCCTTTAACCTGGGTAAGCTTGGAGATATCAGACTCCAACGAGGAAATCTTCTTCTGATTTTCCAATATCTTTGAGCATATCTCGCCCTTTACCTTCTTCATCTGCTCAGTATCTTCCTTGATTCGCGTAATTCCAGATTTCGCTACACAAAATAATATAAGCATCATAAGAAATTGCTTCACAAATAAGTGTATATTTTAGCAATTTTGGCATAATTTTACGTCTTACTAAGAATGTTAAAGTGCTCTAAATCTGAACATATTTAATCTTGTATGCTCCTGGAACATATTCAATGTGTGCTCCAAGAACATGCACAATCATTCATTTTAAGTTTAAAAAGTTATGTCAAAAAGACAATAAATGAATGATTGTGCATACTTGTGGAGCAAGTATCACATGCATTCAGGAGCACGCGAAAATATCTTAGAAGAGAGAGACCTGAATCAATGTCTTTTTCCAAAGTGCGTACGTTGGTCAATTGCGTTTCCTCTTCTACTGAGATCTTCGCCGCTTGATCCTCAACATCTGAAAATTCGATTTCGGTTCTGATATTCAGATCCAAACAAAAGAAGAAGAAGAGCAAGAATGGTTGTGAATGGAATGGTACCGTTCATTTGAGAGCGCAAAGTCTTCATGCAGAGCAAGTACTCGTCCATCTCCTTCAGAATCTGAAAGAACAAACGATCGATTCGGAAAAAAGAGTTTTGCGGTGAAATCAAGTGGCCGTGGCAGTCCACAGAAGCTAACTGGGAATTTCTGAGAAATTTTGGAGGGAAAGGGTGTCTAATATGTAATGCTAAGTGTGGGAGTTATTTAGACGATAGAAAAGAATTACTAATAATGGAAAGACTTAATGCTTATCTTAGCCCATGATTTTTAAAATAAGTTAAATTAGTCCCTAACATTATAAAATATGAATTAAATTAATCTCTTATTTCACTTTTATTTAATATTTTATCAATTCAATGATATTTTATCATACTATGTGTCATCTGAGATATAATGATGTTTAAAATAACTTATTTTGGTATCTAAAATTGTATAAAATGAGTTATTTTATGACTTAAAATAAATGTCTGAATGACTTATTTTGTATAATTTCAAATATCAAGATGAATCATTTTAAATTTTATTCTACTTCAAATAATATATGGCATGCTACGGTATCACTTAAGGCTATCAATCATCATTTAATTGATAGAATATTAAGTGAGATTGGGTTAAGGGATTAAATGATTCACATTTTACAATGACAGAGACTTATTTTGATTCATTTTAAAAGTCAAAGACTAAAATAACTTAAGAGTGAAAAGTGAAGGTCTAAAATAAACACTAACTCTAATGGAAAGATAAATAAATGTGAGAACTAGAGTAAAATAGACTATACCATCTTGTTTGGATGTTTTACTAATTTCCCCCTTGACCCCAACTTGAAGTTTTACAAAAGTCTAATTTTAAGTTGTAACTAGTAAAGGAGGAATATATTGTCTTTTACTAATCATGTCACTCCCTCAACTAAAATTATTTCCAAATAATAGTTACTTAAATTTAATATGGTCACTTTCTCTAATTTTATTCTCTTAATCATAGCCTAATAATATATTATATCTCTACCCTCAACTCCTCCAAAACAGAACCTTTTTTCAAAAAGAAAAATTATATTTGTCTAGCATTTCCTTGAGTTTAATTTTGATTTTGATGCGCTAACTTTTTTTATATTGTTATTTAATTAAATCTCTCTTTTTACATTATTTTTTGAATAATAAGAGTGGAAATTAACTTATTTTTATTTATGTGATATTATATTTATATGACTGTACAGAACCATTTTATATTATTAATATATTAAAATTAAATTATTTTTGCTCAAGTGTGTATATTTTATATTTGGTTGAGTATATTTTGTACTCAATGCAAAATATTAATTCTTCATTATCACCGGTTTTAATTAATCTTACAACACTTATAAAATATCTTTGATCAACCAAAAATAGTACATCGTTATATCATCTTTTGAAGGATGTACTTATAGTTTATAGAACATATACATCCTTACCCAAAAAAAAAAAAGACATATACATGAGTCTGGTGTGAGTTTTACAGATCAATTTTAATATTGCATGAATTAATCGGCTCCAAATTAATATTGTGAGAGAGAAATTGATTCCTTGCGATTTAAAAATCTCAATGTGTTAACTTATCATTTTAACACTTAATGAAAAACCATAATCTATACTATTAATAAAGGGGATTGTGGTGAGTAACCACCTTTTGGTGTCTCTTCACTCTATTGAAATTTATTTTCAAGTTCACCAATCACAATCCCATTAACCCCAACTTCTCCATATATTTTTTTCTTTTTTTATGTACCCAGCCTTTTTAAAAAAATCTTTAATTTCTATAAAATATAATATCAAATAATTTCATACAAAATCATATATTTTATAAAATTAATTTATCCACATATTTCTATCTCTATTTTCGTAAACTAACACAAATAAAAAAATGACTCGACAGTCACGGTGCCTGCCGAGTCAATAGTAGGACCATTAAATTGCATATTTAATTTTCTTCATTACCACATTTATGGATCCACAGACCTTTACTTCCATAGGGCCTCTCTCATCTCTCACTTTTCACATAAAAAATCTTAGTCTTTGTGTTAACTTATCATTCTAACACTTAATGAAAAATTATTATTGAACTATTAAATTGTTAATTTCGACTTTCCATTGCTATTTAAAATAACATATTACTAATCATTTTCATCAAAATGACCATATTTTTTATTAACCATATTAATGCATCCTCAAAACTAAACCACATCCTTTACACTATCACAGAATTCAATGAAGCATCATCATCTATTTAACAAAACACGCGTACTTCTTTTCTTAGTAATGGATGCCGAGTTGGCACAAAAAGTACCATGAAAAGACTCTCAAATTTTGAAGAACAAATTTATCATCTACGCTATTAATTACAGACATAAAGTAATCGTGTTAAATAATAAAATAAAATAAAAATACCGGCTAGTTAATTCGCCTGTGACTCTGAGTGACTGATAGCGTCAAAGAAAACATGTGAACAAGCATGGATATACCAACAGTAATTTCAAACACCCGTAAAAAAAAAAGAAACAGTAATTTCAAACAAAGCTAAATAAAATTGATTTCATAAATGACTTAGGGAAAAAGTGTGACACTGCCCCAATTGATCCACTTAGGTCGATCCTAATGGCTGCCTTTCCCCGTTCGAAGTTTCAGAATAAACTTAAAAATGGCAGTCCTTTTATATTTTTTTTCAAATGGAAAGAATCATTGCCCATTCCTATATATTCTCCTTTCTATTCACCTCAGCTCAATAGTACCCAAGTACCAAAAGTACAAAAATTAATACATTACCCAACATCTAAGCAAAGCAAATACCAAAGAGTGTTACAAACAACCACTTTATGTAGTTCATTTCTTGGTTTTATCAAGAACTTCAATATACCTCTTTGGAACTCCATATTGTTCAATCAGATGCTTTGCCAAGTCATCAATAACTCCACCTTGAACCAAAACTTCATGCCCTTTCTTACCTGCCAGCACATATCAAATTTCAGTTACATCATAACAGATGCATATCCTTTGATTAAATGATAGATACAACCAGAAAATCACACTTCACAAGCCACAATACCAAAAATCAGAGGAGTGTTTAGTGCTGGGCACCATCCCAGGGCCAGTACAAATAAAACACTGATGAAATAAAAAGGAAATTAGGGCTGTTTGGTTTCTATTTTCATCTCCTGTTTTCATTTGTGTTTTCTATTTTCAGAATTTTATAAAAGAAATATAAAAACAGTGAAAACAATAGAATCTTGCAGCCTGTTTGGCAACGTTTTTTAAAAACAATTTTCAATTTTTAAAACTAAAAAATCAAAAACCCTGTTTGTTTTGCTGTTTTGGTTCATGCCCATTTTAAAAACAAAAAACGCATTTTGGTTTTTAAAAACAAGAAACAGAGAACAGGCCAAAGATGTTTTCTGTTTTTTTGCTTTGGAAAACAATAGAAAGTGCGGTGGCAATTTTGTAGATATATGATACTATTGTTTCAACCACACTTCCAATCTCTGTTAAAACAAAAAAGATTTCTTTCACAAACCGAGCTTTGTCAATGTAATGAGAAAAAAAAACAAGCTCGTTCACTTGGTTGACAAACCGATAACAGCCCCTTCACTTTGCTGGATTTCTTCATCCAAGCTCATGGCCAAGGAGATCACAGCCTCCCTCTTTTCTCACTTGGCCGCGACCTAAAGTGGTAACGCAGCAGCAGCCCCGGCGGCCCAGCAGCAGCAAGCCCGCCGCACCTCCACTCACCGGCAAACGAAGACCCACACCGCGAACAGCGCTGCAGACAGCTCCATGGCCGTGTGATCGCGGCTGTTCCTTGGTCACGATCCAGCTCCGCCACCTCCTTCCCCTTTCCTGCTCAGCGCTGCGGCGTCTCCCCCTCCCCTCCTCGCCGCCACTGCTTCCCTCTCTCTCTCGCTGTGCATGTGTGTGTACCATAAGTCCCAAAGGAATAATGAAATCCTTATCCCCTTTGTGTGGCTGTTAAAGTATATATGTTAGGTGTAGGAATTTTCTTTTATTTCATTTATTGATTGTGCTATCATCTCTTAGTTTGGGTGACTTTTGTTTTAACAAAAAAGAGGGGCAATGGTCGTGGCCTTTGTTTTTTTATTTAGCATGTTGTGTTTATGATTGGTTTTCTCTAAACAAAAAAATAAGAAAAAGAGTTTGTGATATGTGGCTTTAGCAATTATTTTAAATCATTTGACTGGAATTAAATAAATTAGTTCAAGGAGTGATTTTGTTAGGGGAAAAAAAAAAAGAGAGTGGTTTTGTCTTATTAATAATGCAATTTGCATTACCAAACAGTTTTTCATTTTATTAGTTTTAAAAGTTGTTTTTTAAAAAAATTATCCAAAGAGGCTTTCTGTTTTTTATCATTATAAAACTGTTTTTGAAATTGAATTGCCAAACAAGTTTTTCTATTTTTTTATTTTTAAAAATTGAACTTCAACTTGTTTTTTAAAACAGTTTTAAAAAATTTCAGAACAAAAACACTTCCAAACAACCCCTTGTATTTTGTTTTCATTTCCTGTTTTTCACTATTTCCCCACAAAATCCTGAAAACAGAAAACACGGAAAAGAAAACAGAAAATGAAATGCAAACCAAACAGGGCTGTTGATTCCCCCTCATCCCTATCTTCACTGTGTTACATTGGCACAAAGAAGGATGCACGAAACATTGAATGGTATCCAAAAGAATATACCAAATAGAGAGGTCAATTTAATGGTCTCAATTTGGGTTTTCTTGGGAAACATATGCATCAAATTACCATGCAGTTGCCACTCCCTGCATACTCAAGAGAGGTCAACATAGTTAAAGTACTTAAAGCTTAAGGTCCCGCTAAGGTTTTCTCAAGTCTACATCAGTTTAGTTTCTCAAACAGCCCCTGGCCCTCTAAGCACAAGGGTATAGCAGCACGTAACCCCAACTAGTGTAGCTTTGGTTCCCCCAACAGTAAGACAAACACCAATTTCCACTGGTAATTATTTGTGCTTTCTCATTATATCTCAGACGTGTTGCCTTTGAGGCATTCGTTACTATGAGAAGGAACTGTCTGACTTGTCAGAAGGCAAGTAAGACCAACAAAAAGAAGAAAAGAAAGAGTGTATAGCAGCTAGGGACTACAGAGATTTGAAATGTTTTCTCTTTCCAAATTTGAGACCAAAAGGTTTTCATAATGTCAGGTATCTGCATTTTATCAATCATAGGGGAAAAAAAAATATCTGTACAACCGTAGACAAAACTAACACCACAACATGTGATTGAATTTAAACAAAGGAAGCAGTACCTAACATGCATAAGGACAATTATCCGATTATAGATCCCACATTTCTTGAAAACAAGCACAAACCAATATATAACTTCCAATTTAATGTGACCAAAAAATACCTGGTAGTTCTTGAACAGAGGTACTGCAAGCAAACTTCTTTTGTAGTTCTGATGCTAATGCTTCAGCATCTATAAGAAAGCTTTCCATACCAGAGAGTTTGGTTACCTTCTTGTTACCTTGCCGCCGTTCTGTCACTAACTGAATTGTTTTTATTGCACCTTTACGAACTACAGATTCATTTCCTCTGGTCACAACATGGTGAGGTTGCATGCGGCTCACAAATGTTGAGCCTAAATCTTTCTTGTGAATTTCTGTAGGATATGTTGTTCCTTTTTTAATAGCTCCCTTGAACAATGCATCACATAATACAGCATCTAGAACCACAATTGATTTATTCGTTGGCTTCACGAGATTTTCTTTTTCAATGTATTTGAAGACAATATCAGAAGCTTCAGAAGCACTATAAAGTTTCCCTGTATCAGCACCTATAGATGAAAATATGGGATTGACATGTACACTTGGCTTGTAGATTTCAGCCACTTCAACAGTTTTGGATGAACGAATTTCATTGGCAGAGTGAACACTGGGCTGGTCACTTTTCTCTACTGGCCGTTTTTCAGGCTTAAAGGATGAATAATCCGCATGGTTTCGATTTACTGTTAATAGCATGGTTTCTTTTTTGTATTTATCTTCTTTCACCGATATCTGTACAAATGTAAACCATGAAGAATCCAGATACCACACTGCTAATAAATCTAATGCAAAAGCATTACTAGCAGAGGACAAGTTATCAATATTAGACATAAAGTACATGTCAAAAAGGTCTATAAACTACTTACACACAAAACATACATACAATAATCAGACCTAATTTTTATACTTGGTTTGTCTCATGATGCAGATTGCTGTGACTACAAAACATAAAGATACTTAAAACAAACCCCATGAATAGTCTCAAATCTTCAATATCTCATCAAACCCAAATATAACAAAAAGGCCACAATATAAGAAAACCCAAATTGAGAATGATTCTGTTGGTTGGTTTCAGCCACTACAACAACAAAGATCCCTTCAAAAAGTATTACCATACCAAAAGCTTTGCAAAAGCTGGACAATATAGGTTGAAACTGACATCAGCAAATTTAGAATGTTGGATTCCCAGTTTCCTATTCAACCTTTTGTCACGGTAACCAATTAGGGCAGCTATCTGTTTTAATAACTTCCAGATGATAACATATTCATGGAATTAGAACTACTCTAATCCAGTCCACTATTCCCATTTAAATTCTTCAGGAAGCAACTCTACGACTGCAAAATGTTGTCTTAGATTTATTCCTTTCATCATCTTGGCTTACATATCAAACATGCTGAGGAGGCTCCATATGGTCTAAATGCCGCAGTTAAAGATGCATCTTAATAGAAGAAAACCTCAGTGTTTGTTTTTGGGTTGGAAAAAAGAAAGAAAAGAGAGGGGGGGGGGAGGGGTTGGTGTTGACAAGAGGAAGTATAACAAAAATCAGTGGAGCCGGCTGAAAGAGAAACTTCCAACATTCATTTACACTAAAAAGCAGAGAGCTACTTCATCACATTCTACATTTTAATTTTATAAAGTCCTATAACGATTGAAAGTTCTTCAGTCATTATCAGCAAGCTTCTGCTGATATTCTACTTCTCCAATTAAAAGAAAGCAGCAGATGACTTACCAAGCCAGACGAGGATTTTGCTTGTAACCACTTTGACAACTTCTTGTAGGATGATTTCTTGATGTCTAAAGTCATTCCTGAAGGCCTACATGGCAACACATGGTTTGACCTGCAACAGTCCAAAAAATACATTTATTACTACTTGTTAAGAAAAGGAAAAGTGACATCGTAGTAATTCCTCTAATTATCTCAAACTTCAATAAAAAATTGCCCAATAATTTGAGAGTAGGAATGCTTCATTACTCCACTGCCTCATGTACTATCCTTCCTAAAGATTTAAAAGCACATAAGTGATTTTAATCTAAAACACGTCTTTCACACAAATGCCCATTGAGCTCTAAGCATGGATAGTGTACAGGTCTACCCTACCCAGCGCTAAAATTTAACTTTTGTTTAAAGATTAGGAGCAAACAAGGATAGAATTTTAACCTATGTTGAAATTGTGGGTGTTAGATAGCAAAGAGGAAAAAAAGAGGCTAGAGATTTAGGGTAATATGAAAATATATTGATGAATGTATGGTGTGTTAAAAGTAACAAACACCAACCCCTATTTATAACAATAGTAACACCCTATCCCTAATTAAATAAGAATATAATCATGAAATAATAGTAAATATCAAAACTAATCCTAAGAGATCATTAAGCATATTCCTTGATATTCAATGATATAGTGAAGATATTATATAATAACTTTTTTATTTCTAACACTCCCCCTCAAGTTGAAGATTTAAGCTTTTACAATTAAACCCTTAAAATCCAAAAAATGATTTCCATTGAAGACTAGCAAGGTAACCTAGGGATGCTAGATACGTCTGAAAAATATAACACAACAAGGCAGTTGCAATGACCATCACCTTGAACAACCTGTTAGAGAATTGCATGACTAGGAGGAAGAAGAGAGACACAGCTATTAGCAATGAAGGCTGGAAGAAAGACAATGATGGCTGACAATTTGCTATACGTGCAATAATAGATTGCAAGAACAGCATATGGAAGCCTTCGATAGTTGAAAAATTGGAGATCCAAACCCATAAGAGCATATAACCAGCATGACTGAAAGACGAATATCACCATTGACATGATTCCAAATAGGAGGTTGGTAGGTAGCACAACCAAATATTACCATTGGCATGATTTTGAATAGGAGGTTGGTAGGAAGCACAACCAAATATTCATCACTCCACAACAAAGTGCACAAACAAGGAAACCGAGACCAGATCCACGAAGAGCATGGCGAGGCGAGTTCGAAGATGGATGTGGTGGCCGGAGATGCTGATGTATGCTCCGCCATGCACAACAGTGGGTGGTTATTCTACAAGACAAACTAGACACACTTGTTGGCGCATGGAAAGGTATCTCTGGATGCCGGTTGCACGGTTTGACCACACAGAAGGAGGCGATCCCGATGGTGAGGTTGCACGGCAGGAAAGTGGTGGTTGGCACTCTGAAACCTCGCCGGAAGTTCGGCGATGGTTGAGAACAGTGGCCAGAGGTGGTTTGTGGTAGCAGAAAGCTGTTGGAGTGACTTAAAGTGACAAAAGCAGAGGCCAGAGACTGCTGTAGTGATGCATGACAGAGAAGGCAGAAGGGGAAGGTTGTCGGAGTGACACACAACAGTGGTGAAGGCCGAAAATGCAGTCAACGACAAAAACAATTGTAGTTTGATGTTTGAAATTACTAGAATAATAGTAGGGGACAAAGTACAAGTAATTACCAAATTTCTGGAATTTGCAGCGAAATAATGGACACAAGTCATGGTGGACCGCTCTGATAGCATGTTGAAATTGTGAGTGGTAGATAGTGAAGAGGAAAAGAAAGGATAGAGATTTAGGGTAATCTGAAAATATATTGATGTACATTGTATGGTGTGTTACAAGCAACAAACACCAACCCCTATTTATAATAATACTATCACCCCCGTCCTAATTAAATACGGAAATAATCATGAAATAATAGTAAATATCATAACTAATCCTGAGAGACCATTAAGAATACTCCTTGATTTTCAAAGATATAGTGAAGATATTATATGATCTTTTTTATTTGTAACAAACTACTAGTCATAGAAGCTCTGATATTATAAACAATCTTCCTCAAAAGCTTGTGAGACTTAACACATCCCTTTGAACACAAGGAGCATAAAGTCTGCAGAACTAAACATCTCTAGGTGGCCTAATATCAATCACAAGATAAGCTCTGATACCATCTAAATATTGTGGGCCCCCCCATAAGCTAGCTCAAGTGGGGAGGGATGCCAAGTATTTACAACGAGAATCTTGACCATATTCTTAACTAATGTGAGATTTAACAAGCTTAATTACTCCGGTACTCCTAGTTTAATCAAAATTAGATTTTTACCCTTTTCTTTTCATTGCAACAATGTTAGTGTTGTCCTCTAGTTTCCAATGCATACAATTAAGTTCCCTTATCAATTTGACACTGCACATGTGGCAATACCCTTTCTGCTGGTCTGGATAGATTTTGATGAAGGCACACAATTATGTTAGATATATAGCTATTTATGAGCCTCTACGGGGCAGCTTAAGCCTTTGGGTAAGTTGGTTCATAACATGATATCAAAACCTTTATGACCAAATTATCTAGAGTTGGATCCTTCTTGTCCTCATTCTTAATAAAAATAAATTGAATTTCAGCACATGTTAAGTGGACCTTTGCATGGTCCAAGCATCAAGCCTGAAGGACTCTTATATCAGGGGACATGTTAGATATAAGTCTATTCATGGACCTCTACATGACAGCTTGAACTACTGGGAGATATGGTCCACGAAAGTTCACATTAAGGACATGGCAATGACTGCATTACCAAGAAAAGTGCCTAGTCAGCATCAATTTGACAAGGGATATTACATCAATTTTGAACCTACTGCACTAACAATGTCACAAACAAAGAAAGAGAACCAAAATTGAAATTCGATGAAACTAAAGGGAAGAAAAGTGCAATTAAGCCACAACAATCCAACACTAGTTTTCGATATTTAGAAGAAGCACAAATATTTTTATTAATATTCTAATGGCACAGACTAATGGAAGGATCAATGCATGTAATTGCAACACAGATTGTGCCTTTTCTTAATTTGCATGGTGGAGCATCAATGCAGAACCTTGTTATCCTATTAGACAAAGCATCACAAGAGATGCATCTATACATCACAAAATCCACTTGAAAACAAGCAAGCATGAAACAACTTTGCAGCTGTAGCTCAAAGAAATTTTTCATTTACATGAACTAAAAGCAATTTATATTTATGCAACCCAAAAGTCATTTTCAAATCATGATCACTTAGAAATATATGTACAATCAAATCAACAATTTTCACATCGTGTTGAATGTAATAAGGTCCTTCATCAACCAAAGAGAGTTTATTGTGTGGCCTGCAAAAACCAGATTTGCTATTGCTTCTATCACCATATTCTTTTTACCAAGAGAGAGGTAATTTGATGAAGATGTTCACTTCACCTGATTAGAGTTAGACAACTAGCAAACGGCAGAAAGGAAAGACAATGGAAGCAAGTATCTGGTATTGTGCTTAATAGAAGCAGCATTGTATAAAAAACACTGCATTGTCTTTTGGCTCATATTACGACCAGCCTAATTAAATTAAATTAAATTATGATTAAAATTTTGAACTGAAACAAATGACCAACAATTTGGGCTTGCTAGATTTTTTGGTGCGCACACACACACAGACCCACAGAGAGAGAGAGAGAGAGAGAGAGAGAGTTAATCCCACCATAAAGTGCTTCCCGGCATAGGAAGGTCTTTGTCCTTCACTGTGGTATGCAACGCTTGTAGAAGGCACTTATCTAACAGCAAATCTATCTCTACAGTTGATAGATTATGTTGGTCATTTGACTCATTAGCAGAGCCAGTATCTGGTAACTTCAACTCCGCCATGCCCACAGTTATTTCATTTGCAGTTTCATTTTCATCATCATCCGGTGTTGTCAACGCAGGGCCAGAATCAGCTTGTAACTCGCTTACTTTCACAGATTCCTCCACTTCACTGGTTTTTGTGTTTTTCTCTTGATCATTTGAAGTCTCCCCAGCAACCTCCGTTGAATCAGAATTCTGAGGTGGTGATAATAAAGAAGGATCCTCAAACACAACATCTTCAAAAAAACCTGCATTGGGCACATAACGGCCCTCAACTGATTCCCTGAAAACACAACCAAGCAGAAGAAATACTTCAATTATGAAAGATGTTTTACTCATCAATCAAAGAGAACAGACTCTAGATATACTTGCCAAAGCAAATCTCGATAATAATGAGTTATTCTTAATGCCTTTCCACGTAATCCAGCTTTTAATGCTTCAGCACTGCTCATTGTGGTACTCCCAACCTTCATAAGAATGAATGAAATTTTAGCAATGACTACCAGCTTACAGACATTGCCAACAGGATCTTACAGTGGTGGCAATGAATAGAAACAAGCAACAGAACTTACCGCAATTGGAGCAGGATTTCCGGGTACTTTCACTGCCCAAGTTTCCCCCGCCACAAATGATGGAAGACCCTCAGGAGGCACATTTATACCTGGGAACATTAAGTCTGCTCCTCCTATAACAAATCGAGAAACTTCACCACCCTTGAGCATGAAAGCAGGCAGAAGCTCGGGGACTGTCCAGAGAGCATAAACTGCAACGAAAATAGCAGGGGTAAAAAATAAAAGATGATAAATTAAACTCGTAATCATACACCAACATTATAAGTTTGAGTAAGATCAAAGAATGCTATTATGTACGTCCACTTGAGTAATGTTACTATAGTCTCAAGTTCATAATGAACCCTACACACAGCAATATATCAATTACTCAAAATATAATTTAAAGTTATAATCATATTAATATTATAAAATCACTGGTTGATACATGTGAAGAATTCACTGTGAATTGGAGTATATAATAACGTTTTCAATCTTCACTTTGCAGTTCAATTTCTCAGTACTCTTGCAGTTATCACAGCTGATATCACAGTGATATAAGTTCAATCCCGCATATTAACGATCCCAAGCTAAACCACAAGGACAACACACATACCTGTGGGGTAAATTTCCGAGCCACGCCCATCGACATCAAAAAACATTGGAAAGCCTCCCTCCACACCGTAGACGAGTACTCGGTTCGGATACTTGGCCACTGTCATCTCTGCCTGGTAGTTTTATAAGGCAGTCAATAGAACAAAAGTACAGATTAGTCCATAACATCACATTTTATTAGGATCACAACTCCACTCTCCCAACGAATTTTAAAAAATAAAACAAAAAACAAAGAGGTTAACGTAACAAATTATTGATTCTATACTCTCTCTTCTTTAGCAGTAGGTCTCAAATGAAAGCTCAAGAGAAGCATTCAGTGCAGTACCTAAAAGACAGAAATAAGAGCCAAAAAAAATAAAGACACTTTTAAAACCCTCGTTTGAGTTATAGGACACGGAAACATCCATAAACAAATTAGTTCAGTGCTTGCTATGCTAGTAATATCAATTAATCATGGTGTGCTACGCATATTTTTTTTTTTATCAATGCAGTTAAATCATACAATTCTTCAACCTTTATTAATCAAATGGGGTATATTATATGATATGATATATTATATGATGTAGTACCTTGGGAGGGAGCAAGGCATCCAAGTCGGAATCGGAAGCACGTGGGAATTTGTCCTTAACGGTTCGTCTGAGCTTCTTCCGGTCGGCACCGGATAGCCTCTGGTGAGCTTTAACCTCCACCGCCTTCTTGAACATCCTGTCTGGTGTTTTGTTTGTTCCTCTTCTTCCTCTCTCTTTATCTTCTGTCTCTTTCTCTGTGCGTGCGTGCGTGCTAAATAATAATAGTGATGGTCGTAGAGCTGAAGGAACAATAGAATGGAGTCGGTTGGAGGATCAAAATCCAATATGTGACTAGTGAGATGAGTTCACGCTGGGAAAGTTCTGGAGTAGCCAGCACACGCACACGAATCGAAAAGTAAAATTTTTGGGCACAAAATACCAAACTGGTCACTAGATTGGAGCTTGAAAATGCCAAATCGATCCTCATATTTCAAAAAATAACAAATTAGTCACTACGTGCGCAGAAAAAGGGCACAAATTGGGGGTTTTTTTTTTGGAGGAATAAAATTTAAAAAACTGGAAAACTTAAATCATATCTTAATCTAAAAACAAAACAAAAAACTCAAAATTTGTCCTGGTTTTACTATATATAAGTTGTATCACAGTTAATCGAATTAAAATTTACATATTAGTCGCACAATGGATGGTATGATTTATGCACACATCATTAAAGACCTACCATGCATAAGTCGTACAAGGGTAGCACAATGTATTTCTATTTACGTGCAGTTTTATTTGTACGTAAGTCTCACCACCCTGGATTGACTTATATCAAATAGAAATGCACATAAGCCTCACCATCCTACATTAACTTATGTATTATTTTATCTATTAAAAAATATCTCACTTAAATTGGATCTCAATCACATTCAATAGTGAATAAAAGTGTGTCAGCTTAGTGCCGCATAAATTTTGAGTACAAATAGTATTACACTTATGGCAAAACAAGATAACTATATTTGAATCTATTTGGTTTAGATCTTGATAAATTGTGTTTTGAAATAATTGAAGTTAAAATAGTTGATTTTATGTTTGGAAATAATATAAAAAAATGATTTTAAAAAATTAATATATAAGATAAAAAATTAATATTTTTTATTTTTTAATCAATTTTATTAAGACTAGCGACTTAACACGAACTACCGTACCTATCGAGTCGCCTTTTTATTAGTGTTAGTTCGTGAAAATGAAGAGAGAAATATGGGAATAAATCAACTCTATGAAATATATAATTTTATATGAAATTATTTGATATTATATTTAACAGAAATTAAAGATTTTTTTATTTTTATATTCTTTTTATTACACTTACAAAGGCTAGTTACATGAAAAAAGAAAAAAAAAGGAGAGGTTGGAGGTAAATGAGATTATGATTGGTGGACTTGAAAATAAATTTCAATAGAGTGAGGAGACACCAAAAGGTGGTTACTCACCACAATCCCCTTTATTAAATATAATATATAATTAAATATAATATATATATATATATATTAAATATATATATATATATTAAATATATATATATATATATATATATATATATATAATATAATAAATAAATATAGATGATATATTTTTTCTCAAAGTAAAAATATAATCAGTCAAAATCATTAATTATAAGAAAGTGCAATAAAAATTTATTCTAACAAAAATAAAAATATTAATTTTTTACTTTTGCATTTCACATTAATTCTTTTAAACTTAAATTTTTTAATATATTTTCAAACATAAATCAATTATTTTGAAATCAATTCTTTTGAAATTAATTCTTTTAACTTCAATCATTTCAAAAACAATTTATCAAAATCTAAACCAAACAGACCCAAATATATATAGTTATCCTTTTTCGACATAAGTGTACTTTGATATTCACTTATGAGTAATATTATTTATACCCATAATTAATGGGATACTGAGCGTGAAATACCTCAGCTACACGTGTACAAGCTTCGTACGGCCTTAGGGTCCCCCAAGAACTACCCCTGTTGCCGGGTCCTGAATTTTACTAAGTTTAAATCCTACACCTCTTTGGAGGGCTATATCATAGAGCCATATTCTTTAGATCAAAAATCCCAATAATTATTCTCCAAAGGAAAATAAGTTAAAGAATTATTTTTAATTAATTTTATTAAACCTTTAAACGTTTCATTTTTTACCCACAAGTTTAGAAAATCTTGAAAATTCCCAGATTTAAACTAAAACTAAAAAATTGGATTTTAATTGGTTGGGATTTTGATTTTTTTTAATATTTTATTTGCATCCAAATAGAGGGTATTTTCTTATTTATATTTATGTTTTAAAGTTAACGGAGAGTAAAATAAATGAGTAAGTATTGAGACAATCCATTACCAAAATGGTCCAAAGATGCTGAACCAGATTTTACTGTCATCACTATAGCCGTCCAGGACGGCTATAGCGACCACAGTGTGGGTTTTGTGGGTTTTTTGAAGGTCTTCAATAATTTTTGCCTTGTGGGGAATAGAGCTTGACTTTTATGATATTAGATTTGTACAATTCTTTTACTATTATCTTCTTTTACTATTGAGAAAAGCTGTAATTTTTGTCTTGGCTTTCTTTTACTGTGCAGAGATGCCGTCGGCATTTGCTTTTAATTCTTTTTTTTTTTTCAAAAGTTGTACTGCTCTTCAATGTCTTCAAAATAATAACCGGGCTTCAACTAATATATTTGTCTTCTTCTGACTTGGACGATATAGCTTTTAATTGTTCTTGTATTTCTTCTTCTAATGTGACTACTACTAAAGCTGCTAGTAACTGCTTTTTTCTGGGGTCAAAATTGGGTTTATTTTTCAAAATCTATCTTATTGCTTGTAGATGATCAGCTTTGTGGAGAACTGCTTTTCTTATCATGTGAGTATGGTATCCATGCGCCAATGATGTTTTTGCTTATTAAATTTAATTCAAAAAATCCCCACCATCTAACTTTAATGACTCATATCAAATATCGAATGCTTGTATGTCATTTTAACTAATTCATACTCCCATTGTATAATCCATATTACTCCTAAAGATGCTATAAATGATATTAATTTCATTTCTGGTACAAAGGAGGTTTTGGTTTTAAAATATTCATATCTCATAGCTGCTTCTTTTGGGAAAATAGCTGATAATGATCCAAAGTTTAGAAACCATTTGAGAAACCACTTTGAAAATTGTAAAGGGATTCCTCTTCTAAACCACAAGAACCATGAATGGGGGTTTGGAGAGAAGTATAAGATGTGATGTCAAGCTTCTATATAATCAAAATAATTATAATGTAAAGGCTCCAACTTTCTACTAAATTCTTTTACTTGGAAAAGACTCTGGTTCCAACCTTTCAAGGTTAAAACTTTTAAAACTTTCATCTTGGAATAGGATATTTTGTTAGGGTCTTTCTTATCAAGTATGTAAGTGACTTGTATAGATTTAGTATCAACTAATAATATGAACTCATAAAAGGCTCGGGTTTTATGTGGATGAACTCGTATATAATGGAAAAGTTTTGGGAAAAGATGCTTATACATGGTTTTCCTATTTAGAGTAAATCATTCTTTTTCTATGGGTAAGACTAATAATGATTGAGGTTTTTCAATATAAGGGTAGTCATCATATGATGAGGGTTTAGTAATGAATAAATCTGATGGCTTTAAAGGCTGAAGGGCTAAAAACTAACTTTGTGATGGTATTTCAATAGAGCTTTTATTGATGTTTGCAGAATTTTTAACTACTTATGACATAGTCATAGGCTTTGATGATGTGGCTTGTACAGATTGCTTATTATGATCCAATGGAGGAACATAATTATCTCTTGTATTTGGTTTCTTATTCATTTTGGGCAGAGCCCTGCAAAAATTCTCCTGTAAGGAAGTCTGGTAGAGCATTCTTATCTCTTTTTATATGGATGATTTCAAAATCAAAACATGACAAAAGTGCTTGCCATCTTGCAAAAATATGCTTTGAAATAAGATTTTTTACATATTTTTATAAGACATTGGGAGCTGCCTTATTGTCGGTTTGTACCAAAAATCCTTTATTAAATAAATCATCTTGAAACTTGATAATCCTTTTGACGACTTGTTCTTTTATTGATCCTAGAAAGACTTGTTTAAGAACACCACCATAACCAAGCTCGAAGGCGTCAGTTTCAACTCTTAAGGATGCAGAGGGGTATGGTATTCCTAAGCATAAAAGACTTTTAACAATATTTTTTGCTTTTATAACTATTTGACTCATCTCTTCATCCCATGGTGGAGGATTTTTCCTAAGATGCTTGCATAAAGGGGCACAAATAGTTTTTATATTAGGAAGAAAGTCTGCAACATAATTGAAACATCCTACAAATCTTTGTAATTGCTTTTTATCTTTTATCTCATTTGGAAATTTTTCTATAAATTTTATTGATCTTTAATTGCTGTAATTGTTCCTTGATAAATTTCATATCCCAAAAATCTTACTTTTGTTTGGTATGCTTTCATTTTTCTGGCTGATACAACTAATCCGTTTTCTTTTATAATTTCAATAACCTTTCTAAATATTGTATATGTTGATTAACTCCTTAGAAAATATTAAAACATCATTTAAATATACAATGGAAAATTCAATGTATGGATAAAAAAAGGATATTCATAATTTCTTGAAATTCACTTGGAACATTTTAAGTTCTTAAGGCATTACATTCCATTTGTAATGCCCAAAAAGGACTACAAAGGCAATTTTATATCTATCTTCTTCTTTTACAAATATTTGATTGTATCCTAATTTCATATCAAATTTTGAGAATTTATTGCCATTATTTAGTCTTTTAATTAAATAACTTTTTTTAGGTAAACAATAACTAATCCATTTTAAAACTTTATTTAATGGTATGTAATTAATTACTAATCTGGGGGCTCTCCTTTCTAACTTGGATGTTTTCATTACGTAAAATCCAGAACAACTCCAAGGAGACTTGGAGGGTCTTATTAATCCTTTTTCTAAATATTCTTGTATTTTTTTCTAAAATATTTCAAATATTCTTCATTCGTTTGTATGGGTTGGTTGGTATATATTTCTCTCTAAATCCTTCTTCATATGGTAAAGATATTTCATGTATTTTTCTATGATGGAATGCCATCAAATTATTATCACAAATTTCCTTTTCTATTTTATTTTCAAATACTTTTATTATTTTCTAAATTTTCAGGGTTTGTATCTGTTCTTCTATTCTCTTATAATGAATTTCTCTATCTAATAGATTAATTTGCTTTTGTTTTCTATTTATTAATGTTCCTTTTATTTTTTCTTTTGATATCAAAGCTTCTTGTAATAAATTTAATTCTTTCTTTCTAGGTTATTCTAAAAATTCAAAGAGAATTGAAGTTTCTGGTACTACATATGTTTCTACTCCTTTTTTTATTGTCCAAAAAGGATACAAAAGAACTAAAAAAGGGGTTCATAATGTTTTTTACTAATATGAACGAAGTTGTAAAATAAATCTTATTCTTACTAACCTTTGCACTTGAAAGCTGATAATTTATTTTTAATCTTGCTATGCTTGCTTCTAAAACTCTTTTAGTTGTTTTTTCATAATATTTAGTTGGTATTACTCCTTCTTGTACTACATTAACATCTGCTTCTAAATCTACCAAGGCTATTAATTCGAATCTTTTTTCTTTTACAATTAAAGTGATTTTTGTACACCATTTATGAGCAGTCATTAAACTTAATATATTGATAAAAGGTATAAAACTTTTAGTTTCTTCAGATTCTTTTATAGTTATTGATTTGAGTTTTGTACTTTTATAATTTATTCTCCTTCTAGCTTTAGTATTCTAAATTCTAATGCAATATTTTGATGTTTTAATTCTATAATGTCTTGTTTTAGTGTTTTGATTTCATTTTGTAAATCTTTTACTATAATTGATTCTTTAGGGGCTTTAAACCTATTATAAGCTTCTTTTATTTTTACTGGTCTTATTTCAATTCTATGATTCTCTTCTTTTATAATTAATTCATGTAATTGTTGTAGAAATTTGTCTCTTAATGGTGAATCTTCTAATTTATCTATTATTGATATTAATGTTGTTATTTGGTCTCTTATTAAGACATTTAAAGTTTTTCCTATACAATTTTCATAATTACATAAGCTTGCTCCTAAACAATAATTTTCTTCTTCTTCTATTTCTGATTATTTTGATGATTTTTTTATCTAATTGATATATTTCATTATCTATTACTTCTTCCTCTTGCTATTAATCTCTTCTTCCTCATATTCGGGTTTTGGTTCATAACTAATTAATACTACTAATAGAGTGTTTTTTTAGTTCTTCATTAGTTAGTTTTATTTTTTGTTGTACTCTACAATTTTTTTAGTAGTGTCCTGGTTTTCGACACTTCTAGCACACATTTTCTTTTTAAACTATTCTTTTATATTTTTTTTCTTTGGAGGGGGTGGTTTGTTTTGATAAGCTTGTGGAGGTTGATAATGTTGCCTTTTATAGTATTTTCTGGAATTGTAGGTTCTTATAGATTTAGCTTGTTTTCTTATTTGTTTCTTTCATTGGCTACTAGGGGCTCTTAAAAGATCTACTCCATATTGTTGACAAAATGTTCCTAACTCTTTTTTACTATTTAATTTTTCTTTCCCCATCCTATCTTGTAATTTTTTTTCATCAGTATAAACTTCTATTCCTGTTTCTACTATAGTATTATGAATTTGACCAAAAGTTAAGTGTTCACAAGGGATTTGAGTACCAAAGTGAGATTGTAATTTTTGTATTGCTTTTATAGAGAATAATCTTAGTAAGGCTGCTATAAATCTATTTTTCCAAAAGGGTGTATTAGGGTTAACCAGTCACTGTTAGTTAAACTCAACTATAGTCAGTTAGTTAGAACCAAAGTAATAATTATGTTTAGTTAGTTAGTTACTTCTTTGTACATGTATAAATACTGAGTTCAGTTTCTAAATAAAACAAGTCAATGTTATTCAATAACTTTGTTCTCAATATGGTATCGGTTGAATGATCCTTCACGCTGCCTTCTCTCACAAGTTTTCTCTTGCAATCCACCATTCTATAATCCACCATTCTCGGTGTGTCCTTCTATAATCCACCATTCTCAGTGTGTCCTTCTACATTTTCTGCAGTTTCTTGGTGTGTTCTTCTGCATTGTTTGCAGTTCCTATGCCTGTGCTTCCTTCTCCTTCATCTTATTCGAAGTCATGGCTCATAATTCAATTTTTGATGATGCTTCCAGCCCTTATGCTTTGCATCATTCTGATCACCCTAGTCTTGTTCTTGCAACCCAAGCACTCACTTCAGACAATTATGCTTCATGAAGCAGGTCCATGACCATTGCTCTCTCTACCAAAACAAGTTTGGCTTCATTGATGGTTCCATTCCAAGACCTGACTATGCAGAACCACTTCTTGCTGCCTCTTGGGACAGGAACAACCAGATTATCATGTCCTGGATCCTCAATATAGTTTCCAAAGACATTGTTGAAAGTATCATCTTTGCAACCTCAGCTGCTAAAATTTGGCAAGACCTGCAAACAAGATTCAAACAACAGAATGGCCCAAGAGCTTTTGAACTTTGAAAAAGGTTAATGACTTTCACTCAAAGCTCTCTCTCTATTAGCCAATACTACACTAAACTGAAAGCTATTTAGGAGGAATTAAACTCTTCCAAACCCTTGTGCAATTGCACTTATGGAGGCTCTAGGCCTCTCATTGATTCTGCTAAAGAAGGATATCTTCTTTCCTTCCTTATAGGACTCAATGAAAGTTAGTCTTCAATTTGTGGACAAATTCTACTTCAAGAACCTCTACCTAATGTGAACAAGGCCATTTCCTTAATCCTTCAAGAAGAAAAACAAAGGCAAGTGGGTCAATCTTCCTCTACCACTCAAGACACACAAATGGCTTTTGCTGTAAAGCCTAACAGTGATAACTTCAAACATAAAAGCAAGAGAGACAGACCTAAATGCTCATACTGTGAAATGATTGGTCACACTAAAGAAAAATGCTTCAAACTACACGACTACCCCCTGCTTACAAATGATAATAAAAAACAATCCCACACCAAAGATCAATCAAGTTTCTAAAGTTCCTGAGGCTGTACAAACACTTGGCATTTCTAAACAACAGTATCATAATTTACTTTTAATGTTGACCACCCAAATTTCACAAGCTGCAAATCCAGGTGACAGTTCCAACAATTCCTTGGGAGGTATCATTCATAATGCATCTCATAAAACTCCTAACCCTTCAACAATATTTGGATAATTGACTCAGGGGGCCCCTAAGCATATTGCTTGTTCTCTAAATTATTTCACTTCTATAACTCCTGCCATAAACACATTTGTTTTACTCCTTGATCATTCCAAAGTTTCTTTTCAAGGAATTGGAGATATTAAAGTTTTACCTAATCTTACTCTTAAAAATGTTTTCTTCATTCCCTCATTTAAAGTTAATCTTCTTTCTGTTTCTGCTGCTACTGCTTCTTCACAAACACATTTTATTTTCAATAATAACCATTGTCTCATACAGGACCTCAATTTTTAGAGGATTGGCAAGGCTGATCTTGAAGACAATTTATATGTTCTGAAATCAAATATCACAGTAGGAAATTTAGCCTCTGCTGTTAGTTCTTGCACTTACACAAACAATATGCCTTCTCATATAAGGCATAATAGACTAGGACACATTTCTGATTCTAGACTTCAAATGTTACAACATTTACTTCCTATATGCAAAGTTAATAAAAGTTCTTGTACTCATACAAATATATATATATAATGTTTGCCCATTGGCTAAACAAAGAAGATTGTCTTTCATTTCAAATAACCATTTTTCTGCTAATGCTTTTGATTTGATATATTTTGACATATAGGGCCCTTATCATACTACTACATATAAAAATCACAGATTCTTTCTCACCATTGTTGATGATTGTACAAGATTCACCTGGACTTTTCTCATTAAGAATAAATCTCAAGCTTCTCAAATCATCTCTGAATTTTTCTCAATGGTCAAAACCCAATTTGGTGTAACTATAAAAACCTTGAGATCTGACAATGCTAAAGAATTAGCACTAACAAATTTCTTGATAAAACAAGGAAGTATACACCAATATTCTTGTGTTGAAAGATCTGAGCAAAATTCAGTTGTTGAAAGAAAACATCAACATTTACTTAATGTAGCTAGATTCCTATATTTTCAGTCTAAGGTTCCCTTACCCTTCTGGGGTGATTGTTTATCATCTGCAACTCTCCTAATTAATAGAACACCCTCACCTAACTTACCACATGCTAAATCACCTTATCAACTTCTCTATAACAAACTGCTAGAATACAACAATTTCAAAATTTTTTGTTGCCTTGTATTTGCATCAACATTACCTTCACAGAGAAATAAATTTTCTCCAATGGCTGTCCCTATGTTTTTCTTGGCTATCCACCAGGTTACAAAGGTTATAAACTATACAACCTCGTAACAAAACAGTTCCTTATATCAAGAGATGTAGTGTTTCATGAAGAAACATACCCTTTTTCATTCACGAGCTCAGCCAATAATAGATATTGAAGACTTATTTTCAAACATGGTTCTTCCAAAAGCTATATAGGATACTAACTCTCAATTACTACCTATACCTCAACCTGAAAATATGGCTAAACCAAAAAACCAAACCATCACAACAACTGAACCTATACCAAGACAAGATAATCTTAACCCTCTCTTGCAAATTCCATCTGTCACAGAAAATGAAACCAACAACACAGAACCTGAGGCTTCAAATTTAAACCACAATCAACTGAGGAGATCTTCCAAAGTCACTAAAATCCCTACCTACCTAAAAGACTACCATTGTAATATTTCCCCATATCCTATTACACACTTCATTGGCTATAATTCCCTTGCCCCTGACTATCATAAGTACATATTACAAGTCAGCTCAGCCTATGAACCTCAATTTTATCACCAAGCAGCACCTCATAAGGAATGGAAACAGGCAATGAAAAATGAATTAGAAGAAATGCAAGCTAACAATACTTGGACCATCACCACTTTTCCTCATGGGAAACACACCATTGGATGTAGATGGATATACAAAATCAAATACAATCCGGATGGAAGCATAAATAGACACAAAGCAAGATTAGTGGCAAAAGCAAGATTAGTGGCAAAAGGATACACACGATAAGCAGGAATTGATTTCATGGACACATTCTCTCCTATTGCAAAAATCACCACTATCACAGTTTTATTATCTCTGGCAGCATACAAGAATTGGCATTTAGCCTAACTAGATGTCAACAATGCCTTCCTAAATAGAGATTTGTTTGAAGAAGTGTACATGGATCTTCCTCTTGGATATCCAATTAAGGGGGAGAACCTTGTATGCAAACTAAACAAGTCTATCTATGGCTTAAAATAAGCATCACGATAGTGGTTTATGAAGTTTCCCACCACTCTCATATCTCTAAAATTTCAACAATCGAAAAATGATTATTCTCTTTTTTATAAAAATACTAATTCTGCTATTGTGTTTTTATTGGTATATGTAGATGATATCATCATAGCTTCATCATCCTCATCAGGTATTTAGCAAGTGAAACAGGAATTACAAAAAGCTTTCAAATTCAAGGACCTTGGCATACTCAAGTACTTCCTTGGCTTAGAGATAGCTAGATCTTCAAAAGGAATTTTTTTTTTATCTCAAAGAAAGTACACCTTATCACTCCTGGAAGACACAACATTCCTAGAAGCCAAACCCACATCATTACCCATGGACCCCAACATCAAACTAAGTGCCAATGAAGGAGAACCTCTTTCTCTATATAGAAGACTCATTGGCTGCCTAACATACTTAACTATTAGTAGACCTGATATAACCTATGTTGTCCACAAACTAAGCCAATACATGTCCAAACCTCACAAACCTCATCTAAATGTTGTTCACCATCTACTTCGATACTTAAAGTCAACACATGGACAAGGCATTCTGTTTTCAGCCAAATATGAACTTCACTTAAATGCATACGTAGATGCAGACTGGGGGAATTGCCCTGATACATGCAGATCTACTTCTGGGCAATGTGTATTCCTAGGTGACTATATGGTCTCATGGAAGTCAAAGAAACAGCAAACCATTGCTCGCAGCTCAACAGAGGCAGAATACAGATTCCTAGCCTCACTAACAAGTGAAATTACTTGGCTTCATAGTTTACTTAAAGACTTCCAAATCAATGTATGTAATTCCATGGTATACTATGACAGCTTATCCGCAATACACATTGCTCCCAATCCTACATTCCATGAAAGAACAAAACACATCGAGATTGACCTCCATTTCATTAGAGAGAAAGTTCAACAAGGCACAATTCGACTTGTCCATGTACCCACAAAACACCACTTAGCTTATCTCTTCACAAAAGCTATCCCTAATCCTCAGTTTAGAAATTTATTATCCAAGATGGGCATCCAAAACATTTTTTCCCCATCTTAGGGGGAGTATTAGAGTTAACCAGTCATTGTTAGTTAAACTCAACTATAGTTAGTTAGTTAGAACCAAAGTAGTAATTATGTTTAGTTAGTTAGTTAGTTACTTCTCTGTACATGTATAAATACGGAGTTTAGTTTCTACATAAAACAAATCAATGTTATTCAGTAACTTTGTTCTCAATAGGGTGCATGAGCATCTTCTCTTATCATTGCTTTTAACATAAATACGTCTTTGTACCATCTATAGTCAGACATAGTTGTACACTTTAAATTAATTAATTGAATTCCTATTCTCTAAATATGCTTGGATCTCCTATAAATCTCTTAATTATTGAAAAGATTAAGGTTGTTGTTGCATTTGATACTATGTTTTCACCTTCTTGTTTCATACTAGTAAGTATTGCATTCTTATCATCTTGGGTTAGGAAATTATCCCACTATCCTTTTAATTGCCCTGTAAATCCTTGGGTTATAGTTTTTGTTGTATCGGCTTCTGGCATATTTCTTGACTTATAGGCTGTGATTGCCATTGCCACTTGACAAGTAAGATTTAATATAGTTTGTTCACTCATTCCATTTATATTCTATTCTTCTAAACTTGTTCCATTGAAGGAGTTTTGTACTGTTTGATTTCTTTCTTCAAAATTTAAATTAGCTGGTGTACGTAGGTCTTGTATAATAATTTCTTAATCTTGGAAAGTTATTTCCTTTATTGCTTAATTTGTTTATTTCTAATTCTAAAGTATTTATGGCATTTTTCCCTATATTCAAATTTTTAATTTTTTCCTTAATATCTTCTATATATGCTTCGATTGTCATTCTAGGCTTGAAATTTTCAAAACTACTATTTATTTTACATATTGGTATTTCTATTAGTTTTGGAGTCACATGGCTTGTACTCATACTTTTTGTTTTATTTTCAATTCTCCCTAGTTGTCTACTCATGATTTCTAACATTAAGTTTGAATAATTTAGTTGTTGATGTACGTTCTTGATGTCTTTTTTTTTTTTTTTATCTATATTACCTTCTAAGCTAGTATCTGTATAGTGAGCTATTTCCACTTCAGTATTATCTGAGATTTTTATTACTACATTTTCTTTTGGAGGGTATTCTAACTCTATTACTATTCTTAAGGCTGTTTTCTAATTGGATGTAGTTTTTACTAAGGGACATTTTTTTTTACTTTTATATTTTCATAATTATCTTTTAACCAATGAAAGAAATATAAATTAATTTCATTATCTTCCATATATTGGTAAAATATTAATCTTATTTCTTCTGTCTCTTTCTTATTAAAGGTTCCAAAAAACAATCTCTTAATTCTTTATTATACTCAGCTTCATAATCTGCTCTTATCCGTTCTCTATCAATCTTAAAAGATTCTTCTCCAGTTAATACATTTAGTATTTGTGATGCTATTAGGGAATACTGGGTGCTATCTTCATAGACTGGAGTTGCTACTCTAGCTCCACCATTATCAATTCCTCTTATATATATATATATATATATATATTGTTAAGTCATCTTCTAAATGTCTAGATGATTCAGGTTTATATATATAGGGTTCTCTTATTTTTACAGATGTTGATCTATTCATTTTTAACTTTATATTATTTCCTTCTTGAATTATTTATCTTACTTGTGTATTTTCAACTTTAATTGATTCTATTACACCTTCTAATAACCATTTCTTTGGGACATGTTTTAACACTTCTGAACGTTTTAGTTTCTTAGAAACTTGTACAATGGTTTTTCTTAAATTTGCTTGTACTAATATGGTTTCATCTCTTAGAGATTATCTTAAAGCTTTAAAATTATAATCTATCTTAGTTATTTTATAATACATTCTATATATTATCTGGAAAGGATCATATTTTTCATCTATTATGTCATTATGGGTTTTTACATATAACTTTATAACTTTCAGGGTATATTCATTATTTATATTCATTGCAAAATTAGGATAACAATTAAAGAAAACTAGACCATCATGGTAGTTACTTTCTAAGGTAGCTATTAATGAATTTTCAATATTTTAAACCTTATATCTCTTAATATTATTAATATGGAAATATTTACTCCTATCTTAAAGTTTGGTTTTGCTGCAACTTGTATTAATCCTAGATGTATAAAATTAAACCCTTGTTCTTTATGCTCTCTTATCTTTTTAGCTTCTAATATATTTATGATGATATTATTACTTGTTCCTGGATAACTATATTATAACATATGAATTTCTTCATCTCTTTGTTGCCAAAAGTGTTGACTTTTATAGACTTTATTTTTTCTAATTATTGGTATAGACCAATTATGTAACCTTTCTTCTATTTTTTTTACTATTTGTAATTCTGACAAGGAGATGTGATTATTATTGGATGGTGAAGCTTCATCATTATTTGATCTTACTACTATCTCATTATTTCTTCCTAAACTCAAATTACTTAAAGTTCTAAGAAGAGTTGTCATTAATCTGTTCAGAGTTTTATGCTATGGGACCACCCTAGCTAACCAATACCTTCACTGCCTCACTCAGGACTTACACCAGGACCATTATCTGGGCTGACCAATGTATAAACAACTCTCATCGCTATTATTATTATTATTATTATTGTTATTATTATTATTATAATATTTCAAAGTTGATATTTTAAACAATATTTAACTAAATCAAGTAATAGTTTAACGTTGAGCAACGTTCATATCTTGAATGCCAATAATACATGATTTTGAACAACTTGTAATGATTGACTAATTCAATGAGTTTTAATGCACATTTCTCTGTGATCGTTTGGCAATGTAAACATTCAAGAAATATCTACTTTATAAGAAGATATGGGACACAAAAAAGGGGAAACACAAAAATTGTTATTCACGATATATATTTAGTTCTTTGAACAATCAAATCTAGTTATTCCTGTGTAGCCTTATTAGTTCATGTGCAAAGTTAGTGAGAAGTTATTGTTGTATCCTGGGGAGTATTAACCATGAAGATCATTTGCATCAAGTACCTTCGTCATGGTGGTTAAATACACTTAAGCTCAATGCCTAGCACGCCTCGGCCAATAATACTGACATGTCAATCTATTTCCATTTATTCTTATTGTGTTATTTATTTTTCTGTTCATATTTGCACTATTGTGAACACTTTTTTTTCAAGATTTATTGTTTGTTTTTTGTATTATTTTAATTAAATTTTCCTACAATTTTTTATATTGCTAGTATATGTTTGGCATATCATAACACTCTTAAATATCTTTCTAAGAACCCTACACATCATAATACTCATAAATATTCTTCTAAGAACCCTACCTGCCCAAGAACTTTTCCCTAGAGAGAAAAATATGATTTCTCTCAATTCTCCAATTAATCTCTTCTGGTAAGTGATCTTCATAGAATTTAGTCAGTTCTTTCCTCTTTTCATCTAGTTTATGTGTTAGGTCGTGATTAGGCATAGTTTTCTCACAACTTTCTTCCTCCTTACTATCCCAAAGTTTAGGCGATAGAAACAAATTATTTATGTTTTCATTATATTGTTTGACAGTTACTGATGTCATAGCTGCTCTCCAGAGTCAAGTTATTAGTAAAAACACACTCTCGGCTACCAACGGTGAGTGAGTTGTTGCTCATGTCTCCATTTTAGCCATTAAAATATTTCATAAAATTATTATTATCACTATTATCATAAATATCCTATTTTAGAAAACTCATAAGACTATTGTTTGATGCATGACTACTAGAAGATGTCACTAGTTCTAGTTATATTATATTTTAGAAATATGTGATTATATTTGGCATGTTTATAATTTTATTACCATAAAATAGGTTGACAGTTGACATGATTTCACAGGTAGAAGTATTATTTAATTATCAGATATGAATAGAAGGTAAGAAATCATAGGACGGTTTATATGAATACTAGAAAATATTATTATTATCTATTTTGTACAATATGACCCACCTAGTTACCATAAAATAGTTAAAAAGATAAAACAATTCATAACCATTTGATAGTTACCATATGAATTGTATTTAGAATAGCAAGAACAAGTATGATGTTCTATAAATAATTTTAATCATATATATAGAGTTTAGCCCAATATTAGAGCTTAGTTAAACAACTAGTACAGTGCCCTATTAAATAAGAAATAGTAGTGTTTAGCATGATAAGATTTAACTAGTTGATAGAGAGTAGTTAGCAGCCAAGTTATACAAATAGAATAGTATATACTTATTATATATTGTAGGAATAACAGCCATAATAATGGGAATGACCTATGTAATAATTAAAGATTAATTAATACTTGTTAGGTAACATAATAGGACTTAGTCAATTAATAAAAAAAAAATTAACTAATAGCTTTTGCTGCCCCTTCAGTGAAATTATGACTTGATTATTAAAATATAAGAAGTGTTTAGTATAGTAAGATTAGCTTCAATTTTATGGGTATTATTTAACTATTATCAGTTTTTTAAAAAATTAATTTACTTATATAGCGTGAGGGAACCCAACTTTTTAGAAATAACGAAATAGGTAAAATAATATTTAAAGGTTCACAATTAAATCATCGATATCATTAACATGACTATTGATGTTACAAATGGTAGTAGATACCATAGTATGAATAGTTTCTATGAAATAATATTTAATATGTAGTTGTTATCTCACAAGCAACAAATAGGATACATGGAATAAGTTTCAGTGTTCAAATTTATTGTTGATTCAGATAACTTATGTATATTGAGATCAGTCTAGTAGAATTGCAATTTGTGTTGGAAAGTCGTTAACCTTGGAATGTCTAGCTGCCAAGGAGACGGTGTACCAAGTGGCTATGGAGGCAATCTTATAAGTCATTAACCTTGGCATATCTAACTATCATGGAGGCAGTATGTCAAGTGGCCATGGAGGCGAACTCATATGATTCAGATATACTACATGATATAGTCCATATGAGCACAATCTCATAAGCAAATGTTTATGATGCAAGTGAATGCTTACTAAATATGAATTCAATTTTAAGTTAATATCCTTTATGTTGGAATTTGTTTTGTTAAGGCACTGATCGAATTGCATGCGTGTAAATATTATTAATGTGAATTTAATTGCATTTCCATGTTGCATGAATTATTATTATGTAGTTCCTTGATGTCCCATGTGAGTTGCGGGTGGGTATCTGCTCATTAAGTTTTGATGAACTCACCTTTCTCTTACAGATATAGCTACAGGCTCAGTTGCACCATAGGATCCACCTCAGTAGTGTTGCAGCATCGTTGGTGAGCTTTGTTTCAAAGTGAAGCTTATTATAGGTTCATGTTATTCGGAAAAGAGTGCACGAGAAAAGGGGTTGAATCGTGCTTGTTAAAGCCTTCTTCTAGATCTGAAATATTTAACATAAAAGATACTATCAAGCATAAAGCTTGAAGTGCAACGGAATGGTGGTTAGCTGTTTCAGAAAGTAGATTTCAGAAGCTTAACAATTATGATGCAACTCTAATGAAGCTTAATCAATATTTATCATAAAGTGCATAACATAAAAATAAAAGATCAAGGAAGAAAGAATGAAAATGAGTATTTTTATATTGGTTTGGCTAACTTGCCTACATCTAGTATTTAACACATGTTGAGATTTTAATAACAATAGCTTTTTCAACTTGAGAAAGTAAAATGTATAGTCTTTACATTAGTCTTCCGAAGCTCTCACAGTAAACATTGGACAATCTCAACTGTCACTTACCGAGTAGTTTTGAACTAGCTTCTCCAAGCTGAACTGTGATCTGTAGACAACTTCTACTGCCAAGTTATAAGTAGTCTTGAACCAGCCTTTCTAAGCTGAACCATGATGAGCAAATACCTCTGTCATCACGTTGCAAGTAGTTTTACCTTAACCTCTCCAAGCTACGTCTCACTCTGATCACAATGGATCAAGGTTACAAAGGTTATGTGTATGGGTTGTCACTCAAACCAAGCTACACTCATGTTTCCTTAAGAATATTCAATAATACAGACCTGAGAAATATGAATGACTTCTTTCTCACATCTCTTTCTAATAAGAGTATACAAATCATTGCAGAACATGGAAATAAGATTTTTACACTTTAAGATGATTGATTACATATTATAATGAATAGCATAGGAAGTGTGGGGATATTTTTTCAAAGTTTTCACTTTTATGTCATCAACTCTCCCATCGGCATTTATGTATGACATCTTCATTTATACAAGTCCTTCTTCATGACCGTTGCATTTGATAAGATCTCCAAGTGATTTTAGAACATGAGCTATGATGTATTGAAAGTGTTGAACAAAATATGATTCATAACAATTGTCAGATACATACTCTGTGGACTTCTGAAATCACGGTCTATAAGCTGGTGATCCCTTGGGCATGATTTTAGGACCTCAGTTATGCTATCGTTAGATTGTTAGAATTATATAAATTTAGAGCTTTCAGACTTGTTTAGTTTAATTGCAAGCTATTATCTTTTTAGTAATTAGTGAGAAACAGAATGAGTTAACAATTGCAAGATTGATCACTAACCTTGGTACTAAATGGTCTGCCAGAGGACTAGCTCACCCACAGATGCAATATGGAACCCAGTGTGATATCCATTTATGGGACCTAGTTAGGTACTCATCAGTTTAGCCATTGGCTTAATTTCAGCTATCAGTTTAGTTATTTATACATAGTATAGCTCTTGTTTCCCTATTAGTTATTATTTATGAATTTGATTAAAATATTATTTTCAGTATAGTTATCGGTTTAATTACAATTTTGGTTTATTTTAGTTCAGACTACTGTTCTCCACTAATTGTTGATTATGAAATTGTAAATGTTCTTCCCATTATAGCTATCTATATAAATATTAAAAAAATATTATGACAATTGTGTGTATATATTATGTATTTTGTTGATGTCCCATGCGGGTTGTGGGTGGAAACTCGCTTACTGAATTTTAATTAACTCACCCCTTCTTTTCTTTCCCATTACAGTTATAGATGCAGATTCAGTTATCATTCAAACCTAGTATCAGTAGCTTTGCAATTGTTCTATTAGTGAGCTTCACTTTGTCATAAAATTCAAATTGTGATCATGTTAGAATAGAGTGCTTTAGTAGTGTGCAGACAGGGTCCTCGGACATCATTTAGCATGCATGGTTATTTCAAGGATATGTTATGTAATTTTCTTCTAGGAACATGATTTAAGATTGTCTATTTTAGTTATGAGTTTTGGAACGATTAGAAAGAATTAACTATTTTATGTATTTCATGAATAAAGTTTTCAAAAAGTTTTGAAAAATTTATTTTTATTTAATTAATTATTTTTATGATTTATTATGAGCATTAATTTAGTAATGTATTACGCATGATGACATGAAATTAATTTCAGAAGGCTTTTATAAGGGACAATATCTATTATGTGCTTGTAACGATTTTTGGGTCGTGATAGAAACTCAGTCATAAAAGGATTTAGAGTATGAATCTTCATATGTTTCATAATAGTTGATGGCTACATGTTCTGTGGGCTTTGAAATCACAATGTTTACAAACGGGTGATTCTTTGAACATGATTTCATAGCCACAGTTATGCTAAGGTCAAACTGTTAGTGTTGCATGGATTCAGAGCTCTCAGAGAACTAAGATTTTAAGAGTTTTCATATTTAAATGATTTTATTCAAACTAATTTGATGGTAGAGATAAAGAAATAGACTGTAAGTTAACGGCAGTTATTTCATTAATTTTGGTATACCAAGTTGGCTGCCAAGGGCTAGAGAAATCAGTGACGAGACCTAGTAAGGTGCCTTAGAGATTAGAGAATTGTCATGTAATTGTTGACATGCATAACCAGAGAACTTATTAATATGCCAAATATTTTATGCATAACCAGAAAAATCTAGAGACAGTTATTATTACTATTATTATCATGTTTAGCTTATTGTTTCTCGAGGCTCTACTGCATTTCCTGATAGAGCATGAATTTAGAAATGCTTTTGTATGAATTTATGAATTCAGAGATATTTTTCTATATAACTATGTATGTAAATATTAATTAGTTTATGATTGCTGCATGTATATTATATTATATATATTTCTTGATTGTCCCATATAGATGATGAGTGAGAATTCACTCACTAAGTTTGTGGACTCACCCCTCTCATTTTCTTCTCACAGTTTCAAGTACAAACATAGTTCAATCACGTTCCAGCAGATTGTAGCTATCTAGTGGTGAGCTTTACTTTACAGTAAAACTTAGATCAAAAGTCTTGTTAAAGTAGAGTACTCTAGTAGATATGCAGGTAAAATCTTAGCCATGCATTTATTTTTAGGATATGACTAAGATGTTTCAGAGTTTTGCATATTAAATACTTTAGTTTTATGAATTCGAAGATTGTGTTTTTAATTAGAAGGAAATCATATTTTAAGTACGAAATTATGCTATTTTATCCATCTATAGAGACACGTTACCCAGAAGGATTATGTGAGGATGTGGGTATGAGATTCCTCACATGTCAGTTAAGTTTGCAAATCAAGTTATGACAAATTTACTTGCAACATCTTGTTGGGTTAAAGAAATAACTAAAAGTAATAATTACCCATCTCCAAAAGTACTTTTCATTCGTTAGTTTGTTTTTTAAAAACTATTTCCACAATTTTGTTGATCTCTCTTTGAAAGATACTTGCACAAGAACCATTAGGCTAAGCCTATCGGTAATTCATCTTCAACTTAGATCAAAAGTCTTGTTAAAGTAGAGTACTCTAGTAGATATGCAGGTAAAATCTTAGCCATGTATTTATTTTTAGGATATGACTAAGATGTTTCAGAGTTTTGCATATTAAATACTTTAGTTTTATGAATTCAAAGATTGTGTTTTTAATTAGAAGGAAATCATATTTTAAGTACGAAATTATGCTATTTTATCCATCTATAGAGACACGTTACCCAGAAGGATTATGTGAGGATGTGGGTATGAGATTCCTCACGTGTCAGTTACGTTTGCAAATCAAGTTATGACAAATTTACTTGCAACATCTTGTTGGGTTAAAGAAATAACTAAAAGTAATAATTACCCATCTCCAAAAGTACTTTTCATTCGTTAGTTTGTTTTTTAAAAACTATTTCCACAATTTTGTTGATCTCTCTTTGAAAGATACTTGCACAAAAACCATTAGGCTAAGCCTATCGGTAATTTATCTTCTTAGAGTTGCCTTTAGCCTTCCCCTCTGGCCATGGATGTTTTTTATTGAGTTGGCCATAAATTGTTAAGGTACTTTATTTGCTAATGGCTTTTCATATTTAGTGATTCTCATCAATGAAAAAGCTATATTCATTTACTTCTCTATTGCCATATTTGCTTTTTTCTTTATTTTTATTACATGAGTATGAAGCCAAATTTGTCTTCACATTCTTGGTCCTATTTCTAACTTTCAAGTGCAATTTATTGTCTTAAGTCTCGTGAACTTAATTATTTAATAATTTGTATCGTGAGTTTTGTTTTTCCTACCTTTTGCATTTATCTTTTACACTCCATTTTTTTTACTATTAACTTTTTCGTATTCTACTATTTTTCTTCTCTCAATTATATTTTTAAAATTAATCTTAATATGATTAGCAAACTTTTTTTGGCTATTTGTTAGGGCAGGAGAGCCCAACATGGGAAGATATAATCAATGGGCTAAGTGAGTGTACCACAATATCGGGCTGGATGCCATATCTTAACCCAAAACCTTAAGGCAATGAGTCATGGCTCCTCCCCACATTATATACTACTCACTTAGTCCATTGTCAATCGATGTGGGACTTCACTTCTTACACTTAACTTTAACACTATTGATATTAAATTTATATTATATTATTGGTGCTTTTTTCAATCATTTATATGATGATTATATCTTGGTGGTAATAAATCTATGTTTTTATAAGTTATTCTTATGAATTATCCTTTTATTATTTGTAAAAATCAAATAAAAATTACTATTTATTAAATGAATTCTTCACAAATAACACCTAAAACAAAAGTAAAAAGAGAGGCGAGACATGCAAAGTGCTAAGAAGTTGTGAACGAACACTATAACTGTCCAAAATCAAAGGAATTGAATTATTAAAAAGAAAAAATGTTATAAAAACAATAAAATTACATAATAAATACATACTCATCATATTTAATGGTGATAAAATGTGTGATGTATATTTGTTGTATAATTTTATTATTCTTATAACCTTACTCTTTTAGAAAAATATATAATTTGATTTGAATAAAACTTCTTGTTTTAAAAATAACTCCAAAAAACCAAAGCATCAGGAGTAGCACCATTGACATGCACAAAAATCACGACCCGAATAATCATTATGAAACAAAATAATTAACCAAATCAAATTTCAATCCCAAATGAGTTATTAAAGGGGAAGCTATAGTTAATGAATGAAAATAAAATACCATAGCAGAACACAAAAGGTGCACATGAGAACTTTGACGTTGCAGAAGAAGAAAAAGGAAACATGAGGAGACAGTAGGGTGACTATTTTTATTACTTTTATATTATTGTCCAAAGAAAATGAAAAAAATTATGCATAAATAGTTAAAATAATGGAGCTTCGTAGACACAATACATAAATTAATTTTGTGCATGGTATGTTAGTGTATACATCATTTTATGTTGGATTAGTGATCAAATTATGTTAGTACGACTGTTAATGAAAGTTTTTCCGTGACTTAATTATGTGTGAATTTTTTCCACTAATTAAGAAAGTAAGACTTAAACAAAACACCCTAAAAATTTATATTTTTATAATATATAACATTTTACATAAGGGGATTTATGATTTTATTCCAAAAAATTTAAAAATATAACTTGAGGGACACGAAGTGGAAAAATAATTTGTATATGGTGTTTTGATAAATGCTTTATATTAATATGAGATATCGGGAAAATTTATTTGTATGTAGTGTTTATAGAATCCGCATGTGTGGATTCTGTGTTATTTTTGTTTTATATTGAATTTGCCTTTGACGGATTCAGTGTTAATTTTTTTTACATTGAATCGCCTTTGACAGATTCAGTATTAAATCTGTATTTGATGGATTTTGTACTGAAAACACTATATTGTGTAATTTTTTTTAAATATCATATTGATATAAATACACTATTGAAATCCCATATGAAAAAAAGACTAAACACCCAAACAAGTCCCTCAAATTTATATTGGGGGATAAGTTAATCGGTTTGAAAATTTCAAATTAATTTTTCACATTTTAAAAAGGAGATAAATTGACCCTCCATATAGTGTTTTTGAAATGTAATGGACTAATTTGAGATTTTTAAAGTTTAATGGATTAACTTACCTCCTAATAGTAAAAAAAAAAAAAGACACAGACGAATTATCCGCAAGATGCTAGTTTATGTAATAGACGAGACTTCGATCCTTCTGTAGTCCATGATTGAATTACAATAACTCATGGTACCGAGTATTGGCCCAAAACGCAGGTTGGGGGGTGAGGTTAAAAAATTTTGTAGGACGGGTAAAAAACACTAAAAAAAAGAAAGTTCAAACAAAAGAACAGAATTCAAAATAAAACGACAAGACAAAGACGACTGAGACAACCATTCCAAAACGCGGACGCTATAGAGAAGAAGAACGGAAGAGTTTTTAGTGCGTCTGCGTGTGTTGCCTTTTTTGAATTTTCAGAATCAATTCTTCAATCTCAGAAGAACGTTTTTTCGAACTCTAGAGAGAGAAAAAGTCAGAGATCTGATTGGTACCTACCTATTCTTCTTTGCGTAGCAGATCGCTGCCCCAAAACAAAGAAAAAACAAGTTCCTCTTAGGGTTCGATCTCGATCGATCGATCCCTAGTTATCCGTGACGAGTTCGATTCCGATTTGAAAGGGTTTTCATTTTCTGGTTTCTGAGTTGATCATTCGATGGCGGCGATCGAGGAGTTGTCTGAGCTCGCCGATTCGATGCGCCAAGCCTCGGCGCTACTCGCCGACGAAGACGTCGACGAGTCCTCCAGTGCTTCCTCTTCCAGAAGACCATCCACCTTCCTCAACGTTGTTGCTCTCGGCAATGTTGTGAGTCTCCATTTCATAGTAGCTTTCTCCTCCCTTTCAGTACGTCGTCGTTTTGCTCCTCTCTGTGCTCATGTATGTTCCGATTTTGTAGGGTGCTGGTAAATCCGCTGTACTGAACAGTTTGATTGGGCATCCCGTTTTGGTAAGTTGGAATTTTCACGAATTCGATCTCAATTTTGTTTTCTTTTTGGCTTTCTCTCGAGTGAAAATGGAAGTGAGTGTGTGTGCTTTGTTCTTGTTTTTGCAGCCTACAGGTGAAAACGGAGCGACTCGGGCTCCAGTATGCATTGATCTCCAGCGGGACACTTCTCTGAGCAGCAAATCGATTATATTGCAGATTGACAACAAGTCACAGCAAGTCTCTGCAAGTTAGTGGTTTTCTATTCTGTTCTATTCTCTCACGGTTTTTATTCTTCTTCTTTGAAAACGACGCCTTTGCTCTTAAGCTGGGTGGAGTGAACCAATGTTTTTCTGATCTGTGCAATTTTGCGCTTTTTTTTTTCTTTTTTTTTTTTTTAAATTTCTTTGGTTGCTGGCTGCAGGTGCTTTGAGACATTCCTTGCAGGATAGACTCAGTAAGGGTTCCTCTGGCAATAGTCGGGATCAGATATATTTGAAGCTGCGCACCAGCACGGGTTTGTTGATTTCGTGGCAACGATGTTTGAATTTAGTTTCAAATTCAAGTTTTATACAATATAAGTCATAAAACGACACCGCATCGAAAAGTTTAATTGGCCACGTTGTCCTTTTGAAACTAGTGTTTTTTTGGATGGCAATATATGCATAGCTACGTGTGTCAACATTGGAAACTTGCTTGTCAGAATAGTTCTCGAAATTGCAGTAGCTTCGTTCCCTGATAGCTCCACGTTTCTTGGTGTTGCATGCAATATGTGTATTATAGTATCAGATTATTACTGAAAGTTTGCTTGTATTTGATTCTGAATCTGCTGCATCAGTTTGTTTTTTATTCGGGCAGTGCCGGTTATGTGTGGTGCACCACTTTCTTTTTCTTTTAGTTTGTTATACTTCCTAACATTCTTTCTAATGTCTTGTCTTCCCAGCACCACCTCTTAAGTTGGTTGATTTACCTGGGTTGGATCAGCGCATCATGGATGAATCGATGGTAATTGATGGCCTGTGTTTCCCAAACCCTTATTTGGTTTAGGTTTTGTATGTTATCACTGAATAGTGTTACTGTGGTCCTTCAATAGGTTAGTGAATATGCAGAGCACAATGATGCCATTTTGCTGGTTATTGTACCTGCTGCTCAAGCACCTGAAATCGGTTCATCTCGAGCCCTAAGAACTGCAAAGGAATTTGATTCAGAAGGTAAACTATTTGTACTTTTATTTATAGGAACATTTTAACAATTGTGGAATTTTGCTTCTCTGAACTTGTATTTGATAATTGACTAAATTTTGAAATTAATTTGTCATAGGTACCAGAACCATTGGTGTTATTAGTAAAATAGATCAAGCTGCAAACGACCAGAAGTCATTGGCTGCAGTTCAAGCACTCCTATTGAATCAGGGTCCTGCAAGGGCATCAGATATCCCATGGGTTGCTTTGATTGGTCAATCAGTTTCAATAGCTACAGCTCAGTCTGGATCTGCTGGTTCTGAGAGTTCTCTTGAAACTGCATGGAGAGCAGAGAGTGAAAGCCTCAAGTCCATATTGACGGGAGCTCCTCAAAGTAAGCTAGGAAGGATAGCTTTGGTGGATGCCCTTGCACAGCAGATTCAGAATCGGATGAAGCTTCGGCTTCCTAACCTTCTTTCTGGGTACTTTCCTTATAGTGCAATATGACATTTTCTCTTTGTCTAAAGTTTCATATTTTTACTTGGTTCTAGTTTTAACTGGGAACCTAAGACCTGGGCAATAAATCAATCTTTGTTGTTTCTTGGCATTTATGTGAAGTCTTTCTTGTTTTTCTGACTCTTGAATATTGCTTACAATGTGAGTAGCTGTTTTAGGCTACATGATTTGTGATCAATACAAGTGTTTCTTGTTCAAGATCTGATTGCTCTAAAAGGAAAGACAAATTAATCTATTTTTGTTGTCGAAATAGCCTCATAGTCAATGCACACCATTTTAGATTTGCTTGATTCGATTCTCTGACCTTTATTTCATATTGCTTCTGTATTGTCATGGAAATTTCTGTGGCTGGAAGTGATTTCAGTCATACATATATGGAATTTAGTTAAAATTGATGAGGTCAAGACATAGTAGTAATTAGATTCATTCGTGTACACTACTCTGGCATTTGATTGATATTCTGGTTATCTGCAAAAACGTTGGCTGCATAATTGCTTTCCATATTGGAATGCAGCATTTACTAATGTCAGTTAGGATTATCATGCTAGAGCTGAGAAAGTGGACTTGATTAGTATTTACTGATATGATGTTAAAGGTTACAAGGCAAGTCTCAGATAGTTCAGGATGAATTGGCGAGGCTTGGTGAGTCAATGGTCACAACTTCTGAAGGTACGCGTGCTATAGCCTTGGAACTCTGCCGGGAATTTGAGGATAAGTTCCTACAGCACATTACCACTGGTGAGGTATGTTGTCTCGGTCATATATTTTGGTTGAATAGTTGGTATTTTAATGTTGATTAGCATTAGGAATGCTATTTCTATAGTACTAAATAATTTATAGTTTTTTTTTTTCTTTTGGTTTCTGTTCATTGAAAAAAACATTTTTGCGTGGGCCCAATTTAATTTTAGGAAGTTGAAGTTTGAGAGCTTTTGGAAATGAGAAATGGCACATTTGATTAATTTGCATTCACGATATTCATTATTATTGTTCAGCTGGTGTGGTTAAAAAAAAAAATAGATGGTTATCATGCAATATTCATCATTGCAATCATAATGCATCACAATTTATTTTCACAAGTCAGGATCCAGTGACAAATTGGTATTCAATTGTATTAATGAATCTTCTTTTGTTGCTTTATGAATTGAGGCACCCCCCCTTCTTTCTTCTCTCCTAAACTACTATAATTTTCTGTCAGGGAGCTGGTTGGAAAATTGTTGCTTGTTTTGAGGGAAGATTTCCTGATAGAATGAAGCAACTGCCTTTAGATAGGCATTTTGATATCAACAACGTAAAGAGGGTAAGGTTTAAACTACTGGTCTGCTGATAATTTCTTCTAGCATTGCTTTGTTTTGGTTTTGTCCCTTTTTCCCCGTTTGTAACTCCAGCTAACTGCTTTTGCATATTATCAGATTGTGTTAGAAGCAGATGGTTATCAGCCTTATCTTATTTCCCCTGAAAAGGGATTGAGATCTCTAATTAAAGGTGTTTTGGAGCTTGCAAAAGAACCATCTCGTCTATGTGTTGAGGAGGTATGTTTTTTTATGTAGAATGAATTTGAGTTATATTTTTAGCTTGTTTACCCAAAAGTTACATGTTTCAAAATGGTTGTAGCTCATTACTTATCATGTGTTTTTCTTTACATTTGGTTTATCATTTTTGTTTAAATATTGGATCTAGTATCGATGTTCTTTGTTCTTTTCTTCCCATCTGGCTGTATTCATTCTACCTATTGTGTAAACGTGGCATTTCGAGCAGTACTTTTGAAATTGGATTGGCCAATAAACCAGTGAAGGCATTGTTTCACAGTTCAGGGGTATATCTATAGCCCAATCAGTGATATGTGTGTGTGTGTGTGTGTATGTGGATATTATCTTAGAAGGTTTGGGCATGTTTGGAGAAGGTATGTAGCAGGAGAAGCCTTAGTAAGAAGGATAGATTAGATGGGGGGTAGTCTAATAGCTAAAGGTAGTGAAAGACCTCGAAGAATTGAAAGTGAAACTGCTTTAAGAGATTTAAATTTTAGTGGTTTGACTGCAAACATGGTCTATGACAGAATACTGGCATTGTTCCAACCTTGCTTAGTGGGACAAGACTTGGTTATTATTGTCTTGTTTTAAATATTTTCTGAAAGGATTGATCAAAACAAAATCCTGAAAGTAGGCGATATAATGAAAACAGAAAATGAGGTGAACATTATACCTTGGTACTTCAGTATCAATTTCTTGGATTCCTCTTAAAGCACATGTATGGTGATCACAACTGTATTATGGGGGCATTCATATCAGATTATTTTGACAGACAAGTGCGTGTTATATCTAGTTTTATTGGTCTAATTCAAAAAATGTTTGATTCTAAAGGAAATCCTCCATTTTAATCACACCTTCCAATTAATGTTGGCATTTAGATCACTATATGCAATTTTACAGTTAGTTCATTCTGTTTTTCTTGTTCCTAAGAGAGATTCTAATTGCCTTATGCTCTAGGTACATCGTGTCTTAATTGATATTGTTTCAGCTGCTGCCAGTGCTACACCTGGTTTAGGAAGATACCCCCCTTTCAAGAGAGAGGTATGGCACTTTATTGTTGTTTTCCTGTTTCTACTTTATTTTTTTTTTTTTTAATTATGTCACAATCTATTTTCTAAGTGCCTATTATTTCTCCATTTTTTCCCCTTGTGCATGGTAACCCTTCGGTGGGAGTGGATTTTCTTTTTATTTTCAAATAACCTTGTTTAAATTTTTTTCAAGGTTGTGGCTCTTGCAACAGCTGCATTGGAAGGGTTTAAAAATGAAGCAAAGAAAATGGTGGTTGCACTTGTTGATATGGAGCGTGCTTTTGTGCCACCCCAACATTTCATTCGATTGGTACAGCGGAGGTAATTTAGACATTTTTTTTTTTCTGGATACCGATCCTCTCCTATTTGGGGGAGTATCTGTTCGCTATGCTCTCACTATTATTCCCATGTCTCCACTAAAGCATGATAAGACAGATGGAGAGACAGGAGGGTATTTGGAGTATTGTTGGTGTACTGATTTCAACTCTTTTACTGATCAGCTGGCTGTTACATCTTTACAAATTTTTACATGTTTATATTCCAAGTTATTGTAAAAAACTCTGATTTTGGTTGTTGTTATTATTATTATTATTATTATTAATTTATTATAATCATCAATTTTTTAAGTAGCATTCACTTGTTATATATTATTTACTTTAGGATGGAAAGGCAACGTCGAGAGGAGGAGCTTAAGGGTCGATCCTCAAAAAAAGGGCAAGATGCAGAACAATCTATACTTAACCGGGTAGGTGATTTCTTACTGTGACACACAGACTGAATCTTCAACATAGCAAAGGATGGATTGTGCTTCTGCATCTTTGATTTGTTAATTTGTTTTTATTCTCTTCTTATTTTAGGCCACTAGTCCTCAAACTGGTGGAAGCATGAAATCATTGAAGGAGGAGAAGAAGGACAAGGACAAGGACAAGGAAAAAGACAAATCGGGTCAAGTAGAGAAAGAAGGGCAAGAAGGCTCTGGTTTAAAGACAGCAGGTCCAGAAGGAGAAATAACAGCAGGTTTGTTTTATACCGTATGCTGCTGCATTTTGCAACTAGAAACTTCTTTCAATCTCAATTTGCACTTAAGCACTTTGTTAAGTTATTTCGTGTGTAGGCAGCCTGTCTCAAATTTGATATAATGACATCTGTCCTGGTAGGCTGGAAATATCAGGAAAACAATTCTCTATTATCTGGGAATTTGAATTGCTTCATCGTCTGGTGGTAGTCTACTGGAAACTTTATATTTCGGACTTCTAGTTTCGGCATTCTTTTAAAACGTGGCAGTCTTGTGTGTATTGAACTCAGGATGGGCTAAGAAAGGAAGGAGGATGTGCAAATGATTGTTTTACCTGGGTTTTGTCTGGTTCAATATAATCTGGGCTCAATTTATTTTCCTGATTTAAAGATTTAGAAGCTTTTATTCTGAGGTTGATGTTCATAATTTGGAATTATCATATGAACAAACTTAAATCTCATAAATCGCACTAAGTATTAACAGCAATTTCTACTTGTGCAGATAAATTCTGTTAAATATCTTAAATTGTAGTTAGGATAGTGTTCTGTTGATGGCCTAGAAGTATCAGTAATTCAGTATTGCTCTAATAGTGCATCACTTTGCAAGCTAGAATTCGCAGAAGTATATGTTCACAATCCGAAAACAACTTTTCAATTGTAATATACTGAATCTTCTATATCAATTGCAGGGTATTTGTTAAAGAAAAGTGCCAAAACTAATGGTTGGAGCAGGCGATGGTTTGTGCTAAATGAGAAGACAGGAAAGGTTGGTACCAGTTGGCCCCAGTTAGTATATATTCTTGACCTTATGATGGCATTGATTTCATAATAGCTAACGCTTGTTTTAAAAAGCCGGAGAGCAGCATCTTATGAGTTTCAAAATTGTATTTTTCAAGCTCACAAATAAGTATTCTGTCTTGGTAAGAAAAGCGAATTGACAGATTTGCTGGAATGGCAAGGTCATATTAGGGAGAGAGCTTGACCACCCAATACAGAGTTTTGGTTCTAGACGTATATACTATGCTCAGAGGCAGAAAAGGAGAATCCATCAAGCTATGTACCCAATGATTAAGTGGTGGCTGCTAAAGGAGAAAAACTATATGTTTAAGAGGAGTCTGTAAGAAAGGATTTAGGAGGTTCAAGAGAGTGCCAACCTCATTGGAAGAGATGGCTAGGGCAACACAGAGGTCAGAGGGTAGGGGTTTTGATTCTAAAAGTAAAGGATCATGTTACTGGGACTTGGCAAGTGTGTTCGATTCTAGTCGTGCACATTTGTAAAGGTGCTGAAAAGTGGCAACAATAAATATCGAGTAGCTAAGAAAGATACAGCCAAGGCCGTTAGCAATGGTTAACCCAAACTGTTAGGGGGTTTTATATCAATCTTGACACTCCAAAACAGGGAAAGGCATATATGCATTATAAATGAATATGAATTTAGATAAAAATGCATTATGAATGAATATGAAAGTTTTGGTAGGTGATCAAGATATCAAGAAATTCTACATTTTATTCATTAATGGTCGTTCAACTATATTAGACTCAGTTTAACCACTCTAGAGAATGTCCAAAATTATCTTCCTTTACCATAGACTTTGTGAATTGGAGGTAAAGCAGATAGTAAAAATTGATAATTGAATTCAGTTTACTTAATTTTAAGGAGGATGTCTAACTCTTTGCACTCTTCTTTGAGTCTAACAAATTTCTTATTCATAGAAAGGGAAAATGAAATTTGATGTACTTACTGGGTACTCCTCAAGAAATGGTGGGGTAAAATAGCAGAAACTGAGCACTGCCATGAACTTTTCCTTTGGAACTCACTGGCCAAGTTGTGATGGGATTAGGCCATGAAGTATGAATAGACTCAGATACCGTGTTACAATTATGGTTTTAGGTTGAAAAGAAGGGAAAGGGTATGGAGATACACTGAATAATGTGATAGACTTTATATGGTGAGGTATAACACAATATGCTAACTCCTGTTTATTTATTTATTCTAATAAATGGGAAAAATGTAGTAGTATGGCTAGTACAAGGCCAGCTGGATGAGGCTAATATCATAATAATTGACATGTTGTATCATTTGTGTTACATCATAGATTTGCACTTTGATTATGATTCCTGAAGTTTTCTACCATTTATCACATTTTTTCAGTCTTGCATTACATCTCTTTGTTGTATTGACTTTAACTTTTCTCTTCACAGCTTGGGTACACCCAAAAACAAGAGGAAAGGCATTTTCGTGGTGTTATTACATTAGAGGTATGGAGGAGTATCATTACTTCTGCATCTGGGCATTGATACTTGATAAACTTCACAGCTCACTAGTACCATGTTTGTGGCGTTGTGTTGCTTATATATCTTCCATGACTGATTAGGGGGGCTATTTTCACTTCATTGACTTGAAAAGAAACAAATAATCATAATACAAGTTACTAATTATTTGACAAAATGATGAAACTGATGTCAATTTTTTTTTCAAGGACCAAATTGATTTCAAATTCAAAATATTTGGAGTACAATGTATATTTACTCAAATATAAAAACGCTTTGGTGTTCTACTTGGATTTATATGTTCTACATTGCCAATTTGTTCCTATTCCCTCTCTCTTGCTTTTCTCTTTTTTGTTAGTACGCAACATGAAAGCTCAGGTCTTGTGAACTTTGCTAACTGAATATGTACTTGTTAATTATGAAAGTTCCACATTATTGTAATTGGTACTTGCTAAGGTGTTGATAATGTTAGTGGGACGTAGAGAGATAGGCACAACTGAGAGTCTTCATGAGCATAGAATTTTTGGTACCTGATAACATTTAGTTTAAATTGATTTGCAGGAATGTAATGTTGAAGAGGTTCCTGAAGAAGAGGATCCTCCATCGAAAAGCTCAAAGGATAAGAAGTCAAATGGACCTGATTCTGGAAAAGTCAATCTTGTATTTAGAATTACTAGTAGAATTCCATACAAAACTGTTCTGAAAAGTAAGTTCTCCTACTGATATAGCTATGAATGGTGCATGGCTGCTTTTATTACTTATAAATTTCTGAAAATATTTAATTTAAGATTTTTTTCTCTCTTGCAGCACATAGTGCTGTTGTGTTGAAAGCTGAGAGTGCTGCTGATAAGGTTGAATGGATTAATAAGATAAGCAGTGTTATACAAGCAAAGGGAGGACAAACAAGGATTTCATCTGACGGTGGCATGAGGCAAAGCCTCTCTGATGGTTCCTTGGTGAGTAGCTCACGGGTCATGTGTCCAGCATTTCTTGTGCAATCTTGGGTTTATATATATACATATTTCGAGTTTAGAAAAGAAATATTTAAAAAGATAGGGGGACAAGAGATCCTCTTTACAAGAACAAACAAGAAAAAACTATCAATGGAGAGGTGCTTTTCAGTCTCTCAACATATCTCAGAGGTGAATTCCCCTAAAAAAGATTATGTGCTTTATACCAAATGGAAGCCAAACATCTAATCTTATCCCACAAAGCATTCTTGTGTAAAAATGTCGTTGGAGGTGTGAGATATATACTCCTACCAAATACATCAAACAGTAGCGTATATAAGCATACTTCCACAGATATTTGGCTTCCTTTTCTCACTACCAGCATAACTTGACAACAGGAATTGATCTAAAGTTGCAGGCAGTGCACACCGAACACTAACCATATATATCAAACAAATCTAATAATGTGCTCAGTTAATATAAATCTTTTAATCTTATGTATTTATTTAAACTTTTTTCACCATAATATATTTTTCAGTACTAATATTTTTTCGGGCCAAATTAGTTTACCTGAAGGCTAATGTTTCTCTATAAATATGCATTTTCTTAACATGTGCCTTTAGGGAAGCTCGTTAAAAAATTAAAATAGAAACTACTGACTGATGAATACAAGCATTTAATATGTTGAGAATCCAAAAATCATTTAATGACTTTAGGTAATCCAAAACATCTACTTTCTTCCAAACTTCTGAATGGAATTGAATGCTTACTTAATGAGAAACATGTAGATATCAAGCAAAACTTATTGGCACTTGACTTTTATTAAAAATCTATAGATATTTAGCAAAGAATAATGGCACTTAATTTTATGTTCGAATCTAATCTTGTATTTTGAAAGGTTAAATTAATTTGCTGGTTCCTAAAGTTCTACCGACTTTTCAGGTTTATATAGTTTAAAAGTTGGTATCCAGATCCTTGTTGTTTTTAAGATTTTAATTTAGTCCCTATTCATAAACAAGAAGCTATTATAAGGACCTATTTAAAAATTCTATTCAAAGATGCATCTGATGCTGCAAATGCTGGTATGCTTAAGTGCTTGAGATGACTGCAGCAAAATCCCTAGGTTTTTTATTGCTAAAACGCAACCATGCAGTTGGAGAAAGGAAAGAGAGCAAAATTTAACCTGATCATACTAGGGTTGGCTTGGGTTGGGTTGAGGAGAATGCTTCTACCGGAACCCAACCTGACCATACCAACTGTTAAAGGGTTGCTCGCAAAAATCCCTTTATACTGACCCAACCAACTCAAACACCCCTGAGCCTTGAGTCCAATCTTGTCTAACACAAGCATGGGTGGCTTTTCGAATATTTATTTTCTGACAAAATTAGCCGGAAAAATTTCAGAATTGGAAATAAGAGGAGTGTGTGGGCTTAGGCTAAGGATATGTAAAACAGAAATAATTAATAACAAATGAATGCCGAATAAATTTGTTAATCCTCAAGCCGGGGTTATTGAATAGCTGCCATTGCATTTTCTTGTCCTGTCCTAGGATACCATGGCTCGAAGACCTGTGGATCCTGAGGAAGAACTCCGATGGATGTCGCAGGAAGTTCGCGGCTATGTTGAAGCAGTTTTAAACAGTTTAGCTGCCAATGTTCCAAAAGTGAGCTTTTTTTGCCATTTGCTATTCATATAATTTTGTTAGTTTTGTCAATGTTAATGTTTGGTACAATTTCTGGTTGATTCTTTGGCAGGCAGTTGTCCTTTGCCAAGTTGAGAAAGCTAAAGAAGACATGCTGAATCAATTATATAGCTCTGTCAGGTTCAGAAATTTGTTATTGTTGTTGCATTTTTTTTTCTCTTAATAACATTATATTTATTCCTTATTTTTGTCAGTTTCATTCCTGATAATTTTGAAGAATGTATATTGATTATAAAAGTTTTCTGAAGATGCTTGCTGTTTTTTCCTGTCTACGTTAAATTCATCTGGGAAAATCATGTAACTATCAGGAATTTTGACCTCTTTTCAACCCCTGATAATTTTTTATTTCTCCTTCTCTGTGAGCATTGCTTTCTCTCGTTCTCTCTTGAATACTATTGAATTTGACACGAGTTTTGTTATTCATTCATCATATGTTAATGTATATATCCTGATTACATGCTATTTAATATGGATGCTACAATTTTGTAGAATCTGATGATTATTTATAGCTTAATTGTTGCTTCAATTTCACTTATGGTAAACTCTGTAAATATCTTCCATGAGTAGTGCTCAAAGCACCGCTAAGATTGAGGAGCTGCTTTTAGAAGATCAAAATGTCAAGCGTAGGAGGGAGCGCTACCAGAAACAGTCCTCACTTCTCTCAAAATTGACACGGCAACTGAGTATTCATGACAACCGAGCAGCTGCCGCCTCTGGTTGGTCAAATGGTAGTGCAGGTGTGTGTTCAAGCTTCTCACTCATTTACATGTTGGGTGGGTGGGTGAATCAGGATCATTCATTTAATGTAGTAGAGCATTTTTTTTTCCCCTTTTGGGTGCCCAAAATTGTCATCTTTGGTGGTTGAATGTTATCATGAGTTAAGATGCAGTTTTATTGTGTGTTCTTACAATTCTTCTGTACCAAATTTATATTCTGGAACTATTAATTATTGATTGATTAGATTCTGATATAATACGTGCACAGGGATAAAAGGTTACGATGCCCACTCTCGTGGCCTTTTCAGTAGTGGTTACTGGTTACCATTTATATTTTACTTTGTAAATTACATCTTGCATTTCAGAGGATCCAATTTTATATCACACTGGCTTATTTTTGCTTTTAATACTGTTTTTTTGGTCTGACAGAGAGTAGTCCAAGAAGCAGCGGTCCAGGTGATGACTGGAGATCAGCGTTTGATGCGGCTGCCAATGGTCCAGTTGGCCGTAGTGGTTCAGTGAGATCTGGATCCAATGGTCATAGTCGACATTATAGTGATCCTGCACAAAACGGTGACATGAACTCTGGTTCAAACTCCAGCAGCCGTCGAACACCTAATCGATTACCTCCTGCTCCACCAGGTTCTTCGGGTTACAGATTTTAACAGATGGCTTACCCAGCCACCACTAGACAATTCTTGTTTTATACATTTTTGGAGGGTGATATTACTCCCGTCCCATTTCATACCTTTGAGGTTAAGGTCGTCTCGATTCTTTGTTTCTGCCAAGATATTTAGGTTATGAGAAATGTTTGTGTACATAGAAGACTATAGCATATTTAGCATATGTTCTCACTTTTCCGGCATTGACTCGATTTATCCGGAAATATGGCTTTCAAGGTGGACTTGAATGCATTGGTCATGTTTTGCTATTCAATATTCTTTCTTTTTTCTTTTATTGCTTTTAATGTTTCCTTTTTCCTTTTCACTTTTTGAGCATGCACTCATTTTTGGATGAACAAATGTATTCTGGTTGTAATCGTTGAAATGATGCTTAAACCATCTCTGATTGGTTTATTAGACCAATATTTGCTCTGTTCTAAGAATGGGGATACTATGTTTCCCTGTTAATTTTTTCGCCTTCCCTTTCGGAGTACTCTTAAACTTTTGATGGCTGAGCTACGTGTGAAATTCTTATTTGTTCTAAATCTAATCGGATGCTGTACCGAGTTTTCCGTTTACTTCTCTGCATTGCCAAAGCTTGATGTGTCACTCCGATAATTATAGGCAGAGTAACGATACTTCAACTTATATTATGATATGAAGTTTTAAGAATTTAATTTATCTGGCGTGGGCTTTTAATTTGATGTAGACAGCTATAAGGAAGAGAATTTTATGATATGAAGAGTTAACGAATTTTATAAGGAAGAGAATTTACATCTTCTAGACTTTAAGCTGGATGTAGACAGCTATTTTTACTTTTCAAAACTTTTCAATTACATCCTTAAATTATAACAAATTTTAAAATTAATCCTTTAATTTAGTGTTTAGCTTCTTGACGATGTGTTGTATATCATAAAAATGGCAATTCTTTTTCTTTTGTTTTTTTAATCTAATTATATTATTCAATTTTTCTCAAATTTACACACTGTGATTTGGATTATGTACAATTCTTTTATTAATATTATTAGTATTATCTTCAAAGTTTCGGTGGATCAAGTGGGGATTGGAGATCTGTGGCCGTGGGTGGGAATAGGTAATAGGGGAAAAATTTGCCCCATCACAGGAGTCGGGGGAAGAGATGATGTTGGAGGCTCGGGGCTGAGAATAGCTATATCTCAGGGTCTCTATCTTGGTTCTCCCTCGCTCTTTTTTTCTGCTGTTGCCCTCAGTCAGAACTGCTAATGTGTTTTTCTGTATTGACCACTTGCTACCTCTCTATTTTCCCTTCATTAATTGAAAAACAAGCATATAGTGATACAACAAGCGCGTATTGGAGATTTATCTTTTACGTAAAATACTATTTGTTATTAAGAGAATGCTCCTTGCTGTAGATGTCGATTTTTGCATCCTAGTTGTGTTTTTATTTACTTCTACTGTATCAATAAAAAAGGATTGCGTACAAATGTCATTTCAAATTTTGTTTAACCAGCTCTTTTAAAAAAGATGAGTTTCTTTGAAAAATCTTTTTAAACGATAGAAAATGTCTTTTTATGATTTTTTGTTTTGTTTTTGCTAAGTATTACATTTTTGACATTATAAATCAGATGATATATATTTGATTATTTTCCTTCTAAGTATCAATTGGTTTGTGACAATTATTTTGTAAAGGGATTAGCTAGTCTATTTGCAATAAAAGAATGTTCACTTGTGATGATGAGAAAGAACTTAAACATCGATGAGAATTAATTTCACATCTAATTGCATATATAATACCCTTTAAAAAAAAAACGCACACACAGAGTAAATTAAAAATATCTAATTACAACTCTCAAGCATCTAAACACTTAAGATATGATACCCACAAAAAAACAACAATTAAGATACAATAACACAGTTATACATATAAAACATTAAAGTCTATTTCATAGTATAATTATGATTTAATATTTTCAGCCCCTCTTTCATGTAATTTTTGGATCTATCCTTGGTGGCCAACATTTACCCCCTTAAAATGAACTTACAGTATGTAAGGGAATTAGCTACTGTATTTGACGGTAGATACCCAGAAAAGATCCAAACAAAATCCATTGAGGAAGCAAATCTTAGGATTTTTTATTTCCCTCATATTCTTGGTGTGTTTAATTAGGGTTATTAGTCTTCTTGTCAATGAGCTTTGGCTTATACATTGTGATGCTTCAGGTCTATGTATCCTTGGTTAAGCCTCACATTGATCTTGGGTGCCCCGAAAACCTTCAGATTATAGAAAATTATCTTTTTGTTGAAGTTTGCATTTTTTGTGCAAAAACAAGTTTGTTGTAGTGAGCTTTTCTCGCCATAGCGAGTGGGGAGATCAAGCAGGTTTGCTATAGCAAACAAGAGGGACAATATGTTTGCTGCAACAAGCCTCTTGACGCCAAGATAGTTTTGAAATGATGCAGTTTCATTAAAACACCCCTCCCTCTATATAAACTCTTCCCCATGCGTTTTGGCACCTAAACAGCAAACCCTAAGCTTCCAACTTCTTTTCCACCTTTTCACTCTCTTCCTCCTTCAATCCTACCTCCTCCAAGTTTCAAGGTAAGTATTGTTCATGATTTATGTTGGGTTTTCTTTCCTTTCCTCTGTGTTTATGAGTTAGGATGTTTATGTTCTTGATTGTTGTAAAATTTGGGTATTCTTTCAATCCAATGTTTATAGATTTGTTCTAGTGAGCTTATAGTTTATTCATGTGTTTATGTTGCTTTTATGGAAGCTGTTAATGTCATTCTTAGCTTCCAAGGTCAAATGGTTACTCATGGCCTTACTTTCAATCATTATGAGTATGTTTCAAGTATTATGATTGCTAAACATGAATTTAGAAGTGAAAATATGTATAGAATATGATTTTGTAAGTTATGCCAAGTTAGCAAAATTATGATTTTGATTATAGCATGAACAATATATTTTAGAAAACCATGAGACCATACTTGATACAGTATTTCTCAAAAAAATTTATGTTCATGAAAATTACAATTTTGAAAATAATCATGTTTGTGAAATTATATGTTGGAATATGTTGTTTTGATGCCAGTTTATGTTGATAGACAGAAAACTAGAATTCTTATGAGTGTTAGAAACTTCAAATTTCCAATTAGACCTTTATAATAGCTTTTAGATCAAGGAATTAGTGAGAGAAGTAGAGTTGCGAGTTAACAGCAGTAGAGGGATAACTTCGGTAGACCTTGTTACTCACAAGGGGAGCAGTCTCTCGATTATTCATATTTTAGATGTGTTTGTGAGGGACTCACTTCATGTTTGCATAGTTGTCCGTGAGGGACACAGGTTCACGAGGGATCGATACTATGCCCGAGAGATATTTAGGGAATCCACTCACTGAGTTTAATGACTCACCCTTCTCCCTTCCTCCTTACAGTTGTAGGTGTAGATTCGGTTATTGCTCATTCATCAATTCCATAGTTCACAGCTGTTCCAGTGGTGGGCTTTACTTTGTAGTGAGGCGTAGTTTAGGTTTATATTATATTAGAGTACTCCGGTAGTTGTGCAGGTAAGATTTAAACCATGCATTATAATTTCAGATTATGTATTTATTTTTAGAGTTTATGAGGATTTCTATGTGTTTTCATATCTCAAGTATGGATTTGAATTGTAGATTGTGATTAAGGTTGTATACCAAATTGGTTATATATTTATGTTTTGAATTTCAATCCTTGAACCGATCTACGAATTATGACTATGGTTATAGAACGAAACAGCTTATGCTTTTACGTATTGATGAAGCACATGATAGATCTAATAAAGATGAGTTTTTGGGTTATGTATGTTTAAACAATTTAATTTGCGAAATTGAATATTATGGCAAGATTAGATAAGTTGATAATGATTTTAATTAAATCATGTTTTGAGAATGGAAATTATATTTATACATGCTTTTAGTAAGTAACGTTGTCTAAGAGGCCTACGTGGGAATCCAGTCCTACACATGCAAGTCACACTCCCTATTTGGGTTGGGACGTATTGGAGCTACCATTAATATAATATAGATATTAGGCTATTGTAATGCATTTGATTCCCCAATCCAGTCCTGGACAATTTTAGTATTAGCCAAGTTGGTCACTATAAAAAATAAATTTGTTTGTTGGTTCCAAAAAAATGATATCTATTGGGCACAGTAGTCCCTAATATCAAAGCTAACTAACTCAGGGACAAATGTGACTAGATCATCTATATATATGTATGTATATATCAAATTAAAATGGAAAAAATTTAATACGTACATACTGTAATACATACATACATACATATATATATATATATATATATATATCAAATTTATATCAAATATAAGTCTTGCACATTTACACCCTTCAATAATTTTATAGAAATTGAATTATGTGTATTATGTTAATGATCAAGTATGTCAAATTTCAGAAAAATCGAATAATATGCATGTATTATAATGATTGATATTTGTCTATATTTTCGAAAACATATCATTCATCAGGATGAAGTGGCACAATGTAATATCAAATTATTTTTAAATTATTAAAGGGTGCAAGAGTATCAAAACTTACATTAAGTGTAAACGCACCCTATATATATATATATATAGAGAGAGAGAGAGAGAGAGATGGCTTCTCAATATCAACATTTTCAACTTCTAGATCTAGGGATGCTGAGCTTGTATTTGGATAATAGCAGAAGGAAGATGTAAATCTGGTTCATAAAATGACCCTTTGAATTAGTTGGTGTTGAAGCATGTTTGGGAAGTAAAAAATGAAAAGAACATAGATATCACTACACTTGATTAAAATATGAGTTTGATTGCATATTCTGATTCGACTCCAAGAGGGGTGCTGATATATGTTTTTCAAATTCACACGAACCTCCTCTTAATAAGAAAAAATTATAACAAGGAGAAATTGTGTGATGTTTTTAGGACAATAGTTTTTTATGTTTTATAATTTTCTTATAAATGTATATTTTTCTATGTTGAGTACTGGAACGCATTTTAGGTATGATCATTTATCCTTCTTTTCATATGCTTAGGTATTATTCTTGTGACAGTAAAATATGTAAATTCATGGTTATCATTTGCAGTATTCAGTAATATATATTTAATCTCATTGAGGTCAAGTTTTGGTGTGTGTGTGTGTTTTTTTCTCTTTACATAGAAAGTAATAATGCTTTTTGGGAGTTATGCGTAATGAGATATGAAGAGCTCAAAAGTTATGTATATGTGGCTGAATTTGGTCACAGGACTTGAATCAAAATCAGAATTTTGATAATGGTGATTTCTTTGGCCAAGTTAATTGAGAAGTAGATTAAACAAACGGCCAAGACTGCAGTGCTTCCTACAAAGTAGGGAGTGTTACACACCTGTAACACTCTATAATCTCTTCTATTAGGCCCACCCATGCACCACCAGTCACAAACTTCTTTTTCTCGCCCCCTCCAAGAGAGTAGAGCTCGTCCAAGAGGTCAAAGTAGGAAACTCGGCTCAGAGGATGGAGCTCAGCCAGAGCTCGGTCAAAGTAGGGATTTCGACCCAGAGGATGAAGCTCGGCCAGAGCTCGACCAAGAGCTCGGCTAGAGCTCGTCAAAGAGCTCGGTCAAAGTAGGGAGCTCGGCCTAGAGGATGGAGCTCATCCAGAGCTCGGCCAAGAGCTCGGCCAGAGTAGGGAGCCATGGAAGTGGGTAATAGCTGTTAACAATAAAAGTGAGGGAGAAGAGTGACTTATAGTGTGTATAATTATTAAAGGAAGCATATGTGTTTCACACACAATCTAATCTATTAATTTGAAAATGAATGGTTGACATACGAGGTGTGTTACACTTCATACTTGCTAAGATGTACTACAGAATTCACTTAAACAAACACAAGTCACCCATATTTTCATTGAAATAGAATAAGAAAGTTAATTATCTTTTTACTTGAAGTTGTGATAACTACAATAGTACAGGATGTGACAACAAAGGAAATATTTCAAAAGGAGTGCTGTTATTGGTACACACAACACCAACGTACTCCTAGACCACTTTTCATATCAACTGTCCAAATATTTATTTTTCATTTTGACAATTTTCACTCCACCTTTTTTTTCAAGCACCAAGGAGTTTGTCGATGGTGTGCGTCAGGATTTCTACGTACAATTAGTATTTCTGTTTCAAAAGAATAGCAAGAACAACATTATGAGAGGTTTCCATAAAAATAGATACCTTCTACATATTAATCTGCTACATATTCAATCTAGACATATTGGTCCTTGATAATTATAAATTTCGACCCATTGAGCCCTAATTCCGCTAGTTTTGACATCAGGGAACGGCTAATTTGGTCCCTATATACGGTGTGTTCACTGGCCTCACAGTCAACGGATGAAGACTTGGATGTTGTTGGGAGGCTGAAAGAATTGGGCCATTGTTGGCAAGAGCCCATGTAAATGGACGGAAATTAAATAAAAGATTGGGTGAATGCTATGAAGTCAAGACAGAAAAGAAAAAGGGGTCGTAAGTAGCTAAAGGAGGAAAAAAACACAACAAATGCTTGCAAATGCATGAAGCCCAAATAGTAGCAAAGATTGTGATCACTATGTGCATGGAACTTAGCTGGCAAAGATGGCTATATATACCTGAAGCTTGGGATGCAAACACATTCCAGGCAATCTTAGAAAATTATCTAATTTTTAAGTGGTGTTGTTATCCTCAGCCTTTTAGTGTAGTTTTCGTTTTCAATTTATTTCATTTATCTTATTCCTTGTATTCAAGTTCTTTCATTAATAAAATTTCAATTTCTTTAACTTATTGTTCTTTGTCTTAAATATATATAGCTCAACCTTTTCTAGAGTGAGTTGAGGATTGGTAATCATTGTGGTTCATTAATCAGATTAGCGCTTTTTCTTAGCCAGTGATTATATCATGATCATGTGAGTTTTAAACAATTTTTAATTTTAACTATTTATACATAACTGTACAACTAATTTTTTTTTTCACCTCTCATACAGAAATAGTATCGTCTCATATTAAGTTAGTATACACATACACATGAAAATATAAATTCGTCAAGAATCAAAATGTTGACACTTTTATCTTTGGAGGGTGAAAACCTAGTTTTCCTCTTTTGTTTTTTAATCTTTTACTGTATACTCAGTTGCTAGCGTTCGATATTATATGTAACTCTGATAATTAGTTTACATTTCAAACTCATTGGTATATATACAAACATTGGCAATTAATTTAGTTTAATGTAATTGATTTTTTTTTTTTTGTGTTTGACCGAAATTTCAACAACATCGAATCAACCATATAAACCTATACCGATTTAGTCTTAATTAAAATAAAATAATTATATCTCAACCGAAATTAAATTATTACTTGAATCGATTAAATGTTTGCTTCAAAACTGATTCAAACCAAATTCCAATATGAGGTTGATTGGCTCAAATTAAACAAGAGAATGTGCGAAGGATCTTAGGGTCTATTTAATTTCAAATTTTAGTTTTCCAGTTTTCTAAATTTCATAAATAAAATACGAAAAACTAGAAATAAAAACTACAAATTGAATTTTATAATTTTTACTGTTTTCAATATTTTCTTTACAAAATCTAAAAAATTAAAAAACTGAAAATTAAAATTAAAAACTAAAACCAAGCATTTATATTTCCAATTCCTATCCGACTCAACCTGAACTTTAATATTTGGTTTAGATTTATTTTTATCTATTACTCAGTCTAAACTACCCGTAGTCTAACTAAACCTTGAAGAAAGTATCTAGATCCATATAGAACAAGCAACAAAATCACTAACCATAACACCATCTTTCAAAAAAGGACTGTCACAAAGTTAATATGAACATAATAATACTACAACTCAATAATAGGAGATACCAGGAAGAGCTACCCGCACAAAATTTCCCGGAATAATAATCGGTTCTATTAACACTTAGTACTCTATAGACACTCGTAGCCATATTCAGAGATAGCTGTAATATAGCTAGCAAAGAAAATAAACAACACACGCAAAACACGACTACACCCTTGTTCTCCAAAGATACCTGCTTTTCCCGGACCTTTTCAACCTCGGATCTGCAAATTGTGAAAAAAAATCAGATCCAAAAGTACTAAAAGTTTATGTTATTACCAGTAAAGGAAAATAAAACGATATTTTATTTTTCTTTAAAAGTTCTGAGAATCATAAGGCAGATGAAAAAGAATACAGTAACAGCAGATGGCAAAGCTCAAAAATGGTATATAATATCAACTTTCCTCAATGTAATTTTATCCTACTGCATAATTCTTAATTCACGTGACCAAGCTCTTCAGGTTCTCCTTAGGTACTGCAGTCCTATGTATGTGTCTCGTTACAAATATATAATAGAGAAAATTGCACTTTACCCCTGAATTATAGTTCATCTACACTTAGTCCCTGAACTTAAAAAATATGCAAATCGAACCCTAAACTTTCACACGTGCATTTTAGCCAAAGTACATGTACTGTACATCTCTACCCCATGACTTTGGAACATATGAAAATTAACTTTTGAACTTTTCTAAATATGTAGCCTCATACACTATATTTTCTTAAATTTGTAATATATATGACAACAGTTGATGGAAAAATGAATGAAAAGGTCAATTTACACATTCAAGAAAGTTCATGGGGTCAATACGTGTAGCTGAATTGTATATAGGAAGAGGAAAATTGATTATATCACCCTCAATGAACATTAACAAAAAATAGCAGCTGCCCTGACTATGAAACAATCTCCTATTGTTTTGATTTTGTCTGCCACAACTGATTCTCTACCTACTTTTCACCCAATAATAATTGAGAAGATAGCTGGCTGAGGGGAAAAAATATAAAGCTTTCGTTGGTGGTTCTTCTTTGGTACTTGGTAAATCATCTCTAAGTATTGCTGTAAGCCATCACTGAGGGTTGTGGTATGCTTGGAAAGGGGCAATTTCCCCTCTCTCTCAACCTTTTTTCAGCCAAATAGTTTCCAAAAGCTGGATTAATCGTTGAACTTGAAATGTCTATGATTAAATGTCAAACTGTGGTTGAATTGGAATTTGCCTTTATATCAGTCTTTAACAAATATAGGCCAAAATATTACATTGTAAAATATTTTAATTAAATACATTGAAACACTAAAAATCTATTCAATTATTAAACACATATCATGTAGGTATCAATGATAATAATAAAAAATGATTTTAAAATTTTAAAAAATGTAAGTTGAAGAAACAAATACAACCCAAATAATTAAAAAAAAAATTGTTTTACAATGTAGAATATTTATATAAATATCTGCCAGTTTGTTATTAAAAATAAAGATTTTATCTCCTTAAAGGCTTTAGCTCTATTCCCAACAGATGCTAGGTTTGAACACTGCCGTTGCTAGATTATTGTAAAGCTGAATTATTATTTATTAGTGATAACTTGTCAGTAAGTGAGTGAAGCAGCCATGTTATCACTAAAAAATCACTTGCTTGTGCCAGAACTAGCTGGATGAGTCTGGTTTTAAGTGATTGTGGCTTGTTCACGAGTTCTCTGGCCAAACTCCCTGATAAAAAGACCAAGACAGGGAGATGTACGGAAATCTCTCCGTTGTTTTGAAGATCTACTCAAAGTACACTAGTCATTAAATCAGAGCAACTACTTATAGTGAGCAACTAAGAAAAGCATGAAACGAAAATCCTCACCTTATAGCAGCATTGTCCCTGAGTAGAAGATCCAAATGCATGGAAATATGGGACTTCCACGAATTGAGATCACTAGCCTCCTTTGTCTGCAAGGGCAACAAATTATTTCCAAAATGAGTAGAAAGTAGAAAATAATGATTTTATCTAACTAAATGCAAATACTGCTGACAAAACCCAAGATAAAATTTAACATACCAGAACATCCTGCCGATCAAGGAGATTCCTAATGTCTTCTTTCATCTTCTGTATAAGTATATCTTTTTCACCTATTTCTTTGCTGTACTCCTTGAAAATATTGACATATCTAGAATTTAGGTCCTCCAGATACCGTTCCAAAACAGACAAATTTAAGTCTAGAGAACGAACTTTCTGCATCAGAATCTTGAGAACAGTATCCCCAGGCATCCTTCCAACTTGTTGACGGATTTCTTCAACTGGATCAGGAACATTACTATTTACAGTCTCATGATTTGCAGAAGAGATATCTAAAGCAGAGTCGGAATGGATCCCTCCAAAAGTATTTTGATGAACATCTTCGCTCTCAGCAGGGTTAGGATGAGGTGATACTGTCTGCTTGTCACCATTCTTGTTACCATTACCTTCCCCAGATGGAAATAGATTATCTTGAGTATATATCAAATCCTCCAGCATCCTCTCAACAGCATCCACACCATAAACTTCAACAAAGCTTAATGTGCAATAAAATTCTGAACCGTAATGGTTTTGAAGATTCAATTTTAGGTATCTCACCCATTTTGGCTCCTGAAGAACAAATCTATGAGCATGCTTCACATTCGAGGCGGTGAAATTCCCAAGGAAAACCCAAGCATCCGTTGGATAGACCAAACTTCCATGAAGTTCAAAATTTTTTAAATTGGACGAATGGTGCTCAAAATTAGCTATTTCTATCGTATCTACTAAGGTTTCTTCTGAAAGTTCTATGATGACATATTTCTCTTCAACAGAACATGGGTTTCGTAGATATTTATCTTTGTCTCTGCTTAAGATATTAGAGGCACCTTTGGCTTCTTTGTTAGAAGCTAAAACTTTTGCTCCCTTAGATGCTGAAGCATAATTATATTCTGCACCACCAGGCTCCACTCTGTGTATAACATTTCCAGACGGACCAGTGCCACTCTTAGTTTTGGAACTAATTGCCCTGCTCTTGAATTCATCAAGACCAACAGGCACAGCCCAAGATAAGTGATCAGATTTTTGCACATCATTTTCAAGTCTGACAGTGGATTCATGATTCTGTACATGTTCTTCTCCAGTAGGAGAATCAGAACTTCCCTTACTAATTGGACCACGTACAACATGATCTTTGCTCTCTTCCTTGGCGAGTGACTCACCATCATGTAAAGCCTCAGAAAGAAAGCATGCATCCTTTTCTTTAATCAAATATTCATCAACAGAGTAAGAGCTTTTACACTGTCCATGCTTATTGTCGTTCCAGTTTGATACACCACTAGGATGTTCTTCAGATCCATCTACATCCAAAGATAATAAAATGATTAATAAGAATGTGCAGCATGCATCTGTAATTGAGGAAAAATACATTGTTTGGCTAATTCAAAAGCAATACCATTTATGAGTTTGTTAGAATCAAGAAAATTTTCATCCATTTTCTTGGAAATGAAGTTCATGCAGTTATGAGAGGGGGGGAAAAGGACAGTAGATAAGTGAGCATGTATGAAAAACAACCATGCAAGCATTCATACATGCTTTAAACAAGAATGCAGCTAAAACAAACATAAAATTGGAGTCTATACCATGTGACAAGTGGCAAGGTTTAAATATCTTAGGTCCATTATGCAAAATGACAGGGATATACTTCAAGACATAAACCATAATAGTAATACTCAAGCTACTGAGCTAGGTGAAAGAAATGGAGGAGTCATTTGGGTATTATTATGTGATAGAAAAGTGCCACCAAAGCTTTAAGAAAAATTTCAGCATATGGCTATATGGCCAATGATGTTGGGTGAGATTGAAAGTTAAATCCTTCTCTAGACAATTGTGCTTAGCAGAATTAACACCAACAACATGTTGCATGTTCGAAGACCACAAATGGCTATTTCTCCTTATATGTGTGTTATGTGTAGTGATAGCTCGGAATCAACCACACATCTGTTTCTGCATTGCTTGGTGGCTGAATTTTTATGGAATTGTTTGTTTGGGCTTTTTGGTGAATGTTGGGTGTGTCCTAATACCACAGATCAATTCCTTTTGACTAGTTTTGTTAGTTTTGGGAGGAGAAAGGAGGCCAAATCCTTATGGCAGTGTGTTGTCTTTGCAATTATTTGGTGTATTTAGTTAGTGCGTAACTCTCACATTTTTCACAATGAACATTCAAATAAGCAGATTTTGTAGGATAAGATTAGACGCTTAACGTCTATTTGGTGTAAGGCACATGACCTTTTTAGAGGGGTTTAGCATCTCTGATATGATAAGAGATTGGAATACTTTGATGTTTTCTCTTGCTTTTTTTTTTTTTTTTTGCTTTGAGAATCTCTTGTCCTCTTCACTTCGTATTATTCTCTTCTTCTTGTAATAAAATTTCTTCTTTTGTCGAAAAAGAAAAAGAATGTTGCATTCAATGAGTAGACATGCTAGACAATATACAATTAACAATAAATGCATTTGAGGGAAAGTTGGAGTGCCATCTATTGTGAAAAAGATAATCTTGCCTTATGTGGTTTGGTCATGTCAGAAGTAAGACTTGTAAAAAGACGTAGAAAGAAGAGTGAATCAGATAAAGGGTAGCCCAATAGTTAGAGATAGAGGGGCAATAAAAACTATAAATGAAAGACTTTATTTACAATTTAGCAAATTGACGTCATTCGATTCATGTAACAAACCTCACACAACTAGGAAAAGGCTTTGTCATCGTTGTTGTTTTACTTTACTGTTTTATTTATGTTTTAAATAATTTCTTTTCTGGCCATGTAAAAACATGAAACTCTGATTGTTTAGACTATTAAATGAAATTTTCAGATTTTATTCAATGACAAACATAATTAAAGGGAGGCATCTTCTTCTGACCAACTTCACAAAAAAGAGGAATGGAAGTTAACTACTGTAGAAGTTCAATCAATTCTCATTTAATTTTGTTTTAGTTATGAAGTCAGAACAGTTTGTGGCATTCAGGATTGCTTCTTCTAACTTTTCTTCAACCACCATTGCTGCTTTGAAAAATTGTTTCCAGATCAGTCACTTATAAAGTAGTCAATTTGTTTAGTTTTCTATTTAGTGTTGATACCTTTCTCCTTTCCAATTGTCTTCAACAAATCTAACCCTAAGGGTATGTTTGTGAATTTGTGTTTTCCCCCTTTCCACATCAAAACTCAAACTCCCAAACATTCCCTTAAATATAGCAATAGCCCCCATAACAACTAATATTCTTTGATAGTCATACACTTTGCCAATTGTTTTAAGTGCATACAACAAATCAGCCCTAACCGTTCCAACCAAACTCCACCTAAAAGATGCAAGGTGGGATATGAGCACGTTTTTGTAATACATCATCAACAAAAATAATCAAAGTCTTATTATCCCATCGAGTGGAGTCGGCAATATATAGATTAGACGATACCATAATGTCTTATTATGATTCTATTTCCACAAGATCAAAACAGCTACAGAGAAGAAGACTCCAATCCAATTGCACACCAGAAATTCCTAGATGTCGCTATCTGTAGGAGAACACCAATGTCACTCAATCACCAACAAAAGTAAGCACACAGTTTTTGGGACACATTGGATTACGAAATACATGGACAACAGTCAATATGTACAGTCTGATGCAGAAGTTGCAGTTCAATCACAAGACAATGCCATACCTACCAAAACCAACATTTCCAACTCCAAGTAACAAAGGGATCAGATTCACAGCACAAGTTAATGGAAAAGCGTAAAAAAAAAAGGAAAAAAAAGAAAAAAAGGGTACCTGTATAACCGTGGCCACGACTGATCCATAAGGTGAAGAGGAAGAGTAACCCCCACAAAACAAAGACCAAAGAGATCGAAACTTTATATAATTGGTTGTTATTCCCAGTTGACATGGCAGTAGTAGTAGGCTTGTCTAAAACTCTTCTTGTTTCCAGAAGAAAAGCTTTACGTGATCTCTGCATTGCACATCAATCCAATTCAGTGCAAGCGCCCCTCCCACCCACAACCCAACAACTAAATTAAAACAAGAGACAGAGAGATTTTCCTTCCCCCACTCCCTGCAACAACAACAACAACACACAAACACACCTTTTTTTCTCTCATTCAATGCTCAGTGACAATTAAGAAGAAGCTCACGAATGAATGAATGAATGAACAAAGAAAACACCCTTTTATTGAAAAAATAAAAAAATAAAAAATGATTATTAATAATACTAGTTGTTATCGTTATTTCTGTGCCACCAGAAAAAACACAGTGGAACGACTAGATTTCCACCTGCCGAATTAAAAATAAATAATATAAAAAAAAAGAAATGGATGATGGAAGCAAAGAGTGGGAAGAAAGGGAAGGGAAGGAGATGGATATCAGAATGAAAAGGAGCTAAAAAAGAGGGGAGAGGCAGTTGGGTTAGTTAATTAATGGATGGGAATTGTGAGGTGACCAAACTTGGGTGGGTTGGGTTGGGGGGGTTATTTTGATTTGTTAAAGAACTGAGTGATGTTCCAATTTGCCGTTGACGACGGATTCGACGAATGGATCTGTTCTGTGCTTTCCTTGCCTGCTAGTAGGAAGGAAAGGCCAATAGAGAACGAGAACGAGAGTGAGGAGGAGAATGATGCAATGCAAGTTCGGCGAGTCGCGGAACCGAACGCAACACGGCAAAGCGCGTGAAGCTCCCTACGCGTTTTAACGCCGTTATTGCTTTCATGATATATGGCCAGTGGCAACATGTCATTTTCGTATTTTATAATATTAATTGATCGACGTCAATCATACTCTAAAAAACTAGCTTTTTTTCGGTCGGCACCGTTATTTATTAAGTTATGATATTTGTATCCGTAATATATAGGATACTGAATCAATTCATATCTTATCCATTATAAAATGGGACGTGGATTATGCTTGAATAGGATGTATATTATATTTAACAATAAATAAAATGTAAGTTAATACTATATTTCACATATCATAATTATAAATAATATTTTCCTTATTTAGCCGGCAATGACAGACTCCAATGGTGCCGATGAAGGCACGCCGTCCCTCACTTTTTTTATATTACTCATAATTTAATAGTTTTAAAATATTATTAAATTGAATAGAGTGTAAAATTTATATATATAGATAATATAAAATAATTTTACGTAGAAGTTTAATTATATATTGATATATTAATCTCAATCACACACTATATTAAAAGTCTTATAAATAAAAGTATAAGTTGGTTTTTTTGCGCTAATAATATATTAATATTAAACTCAACATACTTTTTTCCCTGTCATTTACGTGATATCAATTTAATTTCTAAAAAGATTAAGACATCAAATAAATCTTTAAATATTAATATATGACATCATATTAGAATTTGATTAATGTCAAATAAGTCTCTAAATATTAAAATGTTAATCATTTTAATCTTTAAATGACGTATGTGATACCAAATAAGTCCCTATTTAGTTCTTTCGAAAAGACTAAAATGATGTTATATTTAAACTTTTAAAAACATATTTAATGTCACATTTTAACTTAAGAACCTATCTCTATCTAATGTTATAACGAATCCAAGGACTAGTATAATATCATATTTGGTTTTTCAAGAACTTATTTGCTATTAAAAAAAAACTTTTAATGACTGGATTGATATCGCACAAATATTTCAAAAATTAAATTACATGTTTACATATGTAGTTTTAACTTAGAGGAACACTTAAGAGGTAATGGTCACATTTGGTGTGGTGAGTTTGGATTTTTTTTTTAATATGAAAATCTTCCTTACTATATCTATCTATCATCAATCAATCAATCTATTCTATTGATATTTAAAAAGTTCAATAGTCTATGTTATGGGGCTGTCATTTGTTACTCAAACAAATCAATTTTTCTCGCCTAAATTTGCACTGCTTGGTTTGTCAAGTGTCACCCAAAAACCAATCTCATCTAACTAATCACTTGAATGCATATAATTAATAATGGCTTATGAGACAGGTAACAAAAGCACCAAATATACTTGCAACATTATCACGCTTCTCACCAATTTCACATATCACTTTCCAAAAATTCTTGTGTGGCTTGATGCCTTGATTAAATAAGGAAAAAATTGTGTGGCTTAGGGTGGGAAATTGAATGAGGGTAGTTATTTCAACTTGGTGCATAAACTATTTCACAAAAAATAGTCATTACAATGATGGTTAGTGCATTAGGCACAATTACCAAGCCGAAAGTCGAAATGGCAAAAAAATCACTCACCACTCACCAATGGGAAAAAGGACCTGGAGACTTTCCAGGTTTAGGGCTTTTTTTTTGTAAGTTTCTTTTTGTTTTGGTTGTGAGTGGCTGGATGTTAATGTTTCTTTAACCTAGCTTTGATGCCATGTTAGAGAAATTTGAGCGAAAAGAATGATTAAGTTATCTTAGTCAACAAAATTCTATTTATTCTAAAGAGTAAAACATATTTTATGATATATGGCAAGTGGCAACATGTCATTTTCAAATTTCATAATATTGATTTATTGACATCAATCATACTCTAAAAACTACCTTTTGTTCAGCCTGTTTCCTGTTGCTTCCAAGGTTTTGAAACTGCATTATTTATTGAGTTATGTTATTTATACTCATGATATATAGAACACTGTGTCAACCTACAATTTATCCATCATTAGATGAGATGAGAGTCCTACTTGAATGGGATCCATATCACATTTAATGATGAATGATATGTAAGTTGATACGCTATTCCACACATCATGATTACAAATAACATGTTTCTTATTTATTGGTATTAACCAACAATGCCAGATGCCAATGGGGCCAACGCAGGTACGCCTTCTCTCACTCCTTTATATAACTCATAATTTTGTCTCATAGTTTAAAAATATTATTAAATTGATTAGAGTGCAAAATTTAAATATACAATTAGTATAAAATAATTTTACATAAAAGTCTAATTATATATTGATACACTAGTCTCAACCACTCACTATATTAAAAGTCTTATAAATAAAAGCATATAGTTGGTTGTTTTATGCTAATAATGTATCAAAATTAAACTCAACATACTTTTGTCCCCCTAATTATGTGATATCAATTTAGTTTCTAAAAAGATTAAGACATCAAATAAGACTATAAATATTAATATATGACATCATATTAGAAGTTGATTAACGTCAAATAAGATTAAAATGTTATTCACTTTAATCACTAAATGATGTATGTGATATCAAATAAGTCCCTATTTATTTCTTCCAAAAAGACTAAAGTCACGCTATATTTAAACTTTTAAAAACGTATTTAATATCACATTTTAACTGAAGACCCTATCTCTATCTAATGTTAAAACGAATCCAAGGACTAGGATAATATCATATTTGATTTTTCAGGGACTTATTTGCTATGAAAAAAAAATTATGACTGGATTGATATCGTAGAAATACTTCAAAAATTAAATTACATGTTTACACCTGTGGTTTAAACTTAGAGGAACATAAGAGGTATGGTCACATTTGGTGCAATGAGTTGGGAATATATATATATATTACAAAAATCATCCCTACCATATCTACCTATTATCAATCTATATATCTATATATTTTTATTGATATTTAGAAGTTCAATAGTTTATGCTACGTGGCTGCCATTTGTTACTCAAATAAACCAATTTTTCTTGCCTAACTTTACATTGCTTGGTTTGTCAAGTGTCACCCAAAGATCAATCTCGTCTAACAAATCACTTGAATGCATTTAATTAATAATGGCTTCTAAGACATGTAACAAAAGCATCAAATATACTTGCAACACCAACACGCTTCTCACTAATTTCACATATCACTTTCCAAAATTTCTTGTGTGGCTTGATGCATTGATTAAATAACGAAACAATTGTTGGCTCAAGGTGAGAAATTAAACGAGAGTAGTTATTTCAAATCATTATGTTTCACAAACTCCTCCTTTTTCCTAGTCACACCCCTCTAACTGGTGGCAACACCTCCATTCATCAAAAACAGTCACTGCAATGTTGGTTAGCACATTGGGCACAATTACCAAGCCCAAAGTTGAAATGGCAAAAAAAATCACTCACCACTCGCAAATGGAAGAAAGGGCCAGGAGACTTGCTGGGTTTAGGGTTTTTTTTTTTTTTTTTTTAAGTTTTCTTTTATTTGGGTTGTGAATGGCTAGCTATTAGGGTCTCCTTAACCTAGCTTTGATGCCATGTTAGAGAAATTTGAGTGAAAAGAATGGCTAAGTTATCTTAGTCACCAAAATTCTATTTATACCGAAGAGTAAAACATATTTCATGATATATGGCAAGTGGCAAAATGCCATTTTCATGCTTTGATGCCATATTATTGTTTTCATGATATTTGGCAAGTAGCAACATGTCATTTTCATATTTCATAATATTGATTGATTGACATCATTCATAGTCTAAAATCTACCTTTGTTCTGTCTATTTCCCATTGCTTCCAAGGTTTTAAAATTTTATTATTTATTGAGTTATGTTATTTGTACTCATGATATATAAGACACCATATCAAATCACATTTTATCCATCATTAGATGAGGTGTTGATTCTATTTGAATGTAATCCACATCATATTCAATGATAAATGAGATGTGTGTCGATATGGTATTCTACACATCATGATTACAAATTATATTTTTCTTATTTATTGGTATTAACTAGCAATGCTAGATGCCGAAGGGGCTAATGCAAGTATGCTTCTCTCACTCCTTTATATAACTCATACTTTTGTTTAATAGTTTACAATTATTATTAAACTGATTAGAATGCAAAATTTAAATCTACAGTTAGTATAATATATAAAAGTCCAATTATATATTGATACATTAATCTCAACCACTCACTATATTAAAAGTCTTATAAATAAAAGCATATTGTTGGTTGTTTTATGCTAATAATGTATCAAAATCAAACTCAACATACCTTTTTTTTCCCTCATTTATGTTATATCAATTTAGTTTCTAAAAAGATTGAGACATCAAATAAGTCATATTAGAAGTTGATTAACATCAAATAAGTCTCTGTCTATTTCTTTTGGAAAGTTTAAAGTGATGCTATATTTAAACTTTTAAAAACATATTTAGTGTCACACTTTAACTTAAGAACCTATCTCTATCTAATGTTTAAACGAATCCAAGGACTAGTATAATATCATATTTGATTTTCTAGAAATTATTTGCTATAAAAAAAATTTAACGAATGGATTGATATCACAAAAATATTTCAAATATTAAATTACATGTTTACACTTGTGGTTTTCACTTAGAGGAATACTTAAAAGGTAATAGTCACATTTGGATATATTTTTTTAGGGTTAATGCATTTTACCCCCCTAGATTTTAGGCTATATGCAATTTAGACCATAACTTTTAAAATTGTGCAACACGACCCCCTTTTCAAATTGTGCAAAACAGACCTTCTATCAAATAGACATCCATTTACTCTATTAAATACTTATTTGCCAATCACATGATATCTTTCTTTGACAAAATTACCCAAAATCTTTTATGAAATTCCCTCCCATAATCCCCAAACATCACCACATCTATATCTCCCCTTCACATTCTGGAAGACCAGAACCCTCAAGCCTTACCCTTCGCCTTTATCTCTCCCCACCACTACCACCACCACCATACAACAAAAACTCCCCTCCTCTTCTGTGAAAAACCAAGAATTAAAGCAAGATTAGAAGGAGAATTTGAAAGGAGGAGGCACTGATCTCTACCTTCATCGTAGCCACTGCGGTCTCAACCATGGCTATGCCACCGTTCGACTAGCCATTGCATCTTAACCATCGCGAGCTTCGTCGCACCAGAGGCCGCCTTGTCATAACCCCGAAGCCATCGCAAATCACTACCTCTACTTGCGCTGCTTCAGTTCGGTGCGCCTCTGGTTGCACCAATTGTGACATTCCTCAGCCACCAGCGATGGCCAACAACCTAAACTGCTAAGCCGCTACTGCCTTCACTGCTGCTATCGTATCCTCTGCCGTGCGCCTCCACAGCCATCACGAACAATCGACGTGGCTACCTTTACAACCAGTGTGCCGTCACCGGCATCCTACAGCTCCACCAATCCACCACTCTCATGTGCATCTCTCTCTGTTTACAATCCCTAACCTGCAAGTTTCCCCCATCTTAATTTCTCTCTACATTTGTTATGTTTTTGTTTCTGGTATAACTGAGAATAATGTGCTAATATTAGTGTGGGTTGTATCCATGTTAATGCCTATTGGGCTATTGGTTTTGTTGGTGGAGAAGGACTTCTTGAGGGAGAAATAGAGGAGCTACTACGAGGCAGTGAAAGGGAGTGGATAGGGAGGGGAGTGGTGATGTTAGGGGATTAGGGTTAAGGAATTTCATAAAAGATTTAGGGCAATTCCATCAAAAAAATATATCATGTGACTGGCACATGAGTATTTAACAAAGTAAATGGATGTGTATTTAATAGAAGGTCTATTTTGCACAGTTTGGAAACTACAGGGGGTCGCATTGTACAATTTTAAAAGTTAGGGTGTAAATTGCACACGGTATAAAATCCAAAGGGTAAAATGCATTTAACTCCCTTTTTTTATACAAAAATATTCCCTACCATATCTATCTATCATTAATCTGTCTATTCATCTATCTATCTATTCTATTGATATTTAAAAGTTCAATAGTCTGCACTATGGGGTTGCCAGTTGTTACTCAAACAAACCAATTTTTCTCGCTTAAATTTACACTGCTTGGTTAGTCGAGTGTCACCCAAAAACCAATCTCATCTAACTAATCACTTGAATGCATAAAATTAATAATGGCTTCTGAGACATGTAACAAAAGCACCAAATATACTTGCAATACTAGCATGCTTCTCACTAATTTCACGTATCACTTTCCAAATTTCTTGTGCGCCTTGATGCATTGATTAAATAAGGAAACAATTGTGTGGCTCAAGGTGAGAAATTAAACAAGGGTAGTTATTTCAACTCATGGCATAAACAATATTTCACAAACTCCTCCTCTTTCCTAGTCACACCCCTCTAGTTGGTGGCAACACCTCCATTTGCCAAAAATAGTCGCTGCAATGCTAGTTAGTGCATTGGGCACAATTACCAAGCCCAAAGGCGAAATGGCAAAAAATCAATCATCACTCACCAGTGGAAGAAAGGACCTAGAAACCTTCCTGATTCAGGGTCTTTTTCAAGTTTTTTAGTTTGTTTTGGTTTTGAATGGGGTTTCTTTAGCCTAGCTTTGATGCCATGTTAGAGAAATTTGAGTGAAAAGAATGACTAAGTTATCTTAGGCACCAAAATTCTATTTATACTAAACAGTAAAACATATTTCATGATATATGGCAAGTGGCAACATGTCATTTTCATATTTCATAATATTGATTGATCAACATCAATCATACTCTAAATACTACCTTTTGTTCTATCCGTTTCCCATTGCTTCCAACGTTTTGAAACCACATTATTTATTGAATTATGTTATTTGTACTCGTGATATATAGGGCACCATGTTAACCATATTTTATCCATCATTAGATGAGGTGTAGATCCTAAATATAATATTTTTCTTATTTATTGGTATTAACCAGTAATACCATATGCCAATGGGGTCGACGCAAGTACACCTTCTCTCACTTCTTTTTATAACTCATAATTTTGTTTAATATTTTAAATATATTATTAAATCGATTAGAGTGCAAAATTTAAGTACACAGTTGGTAAAAATAATTTTACATAAAAGTCCAATTATATCTTGATACATTAGTCTATATTAAAAGCCTTGTAAATAAAAGCATATAGTTGGTTGTTTTATGTTAATAATGTATCAAAATTAAACTCAGCATACTTCTTTCCCTTTATTTACGTGAATCAATTTAATTTCTAAAATATTAAAACACCAAATAAGTCTTTAAATATTAGTATATGAGATCATATTAGAAGTTGATTAACATCAAATAAGTCTTGTCTATTTCTTCCAAAAGGACTAAAATGATGCTATTTATTTAAACTTTTGAAAACATATTTAATGATACATTTTAACTTAAGAACCTATCTCTATCTAATGTTAAAACGAATCCAAGGACTAGTATAATATCATACTTGATTTTTCAGGAACTTATTTGCTATAAAAAAAAAGTTAACAACTAGATTGATATCGCACAAATATTTCAAAAATTAAATTACATGTTTACACATGTAGTTTTAATTTAGAGGAATATTGAAGAGTTAATGTTCACATGTGGTGTGGTAACTTTGGATTTTTTTTTTTATATGAAAATCTTCTCTACAATATCTAACTATCATCAATCAATCTATCTATTCAATTAATATTTAAAAGTTCAATAGTCTATGCCATGGGATTGTCATTTGTTACTCAAACAAACCAATTTTTCTCGCCTAAACTTGCTTTGCCTTGTTTGTCAAGTGTCACCCAAAAACCAATCTCATCTAACTAATCACTTGAATGCATATAATTAATAATGGCTTTTGAGACATGTAACAAATGCACCAAATATACTTGCAACACTAGCACGCTTCTCACTAATTTCATATTTCGCTTTCCAAAATTTCTTGTGTACCTTGATGCATTGATTAAATAAGGAAACAATTGTGTGGCTCAAGGTGAGAAATTAAATGAGGGTATTTATTTCAACTCATGGCATAAACAGTTGCTGGTGGCAACACCTCCATTTGCCAAAAACAGTTGTTGCAATGGTGAGTAGTGCATTGGACACAATTACCAAACCCTAAGTCGAAATGGCAAAAGAAAACACTTACTAGCCGTAGAAAATAGCTAGAGACCTTTTGAGTTTAGTGCTTAGGTTTTTTTTTTTTTTAAGTTTTTTTCCTTGTGTTTGTTTGTGTTTGGCTGAAGCTGGCTATTAAGGTTTCTTTAACTTTGCTTTGATGCCATGTTAGAGAAATTTGAGTGAAAAGAATGAATAACTTATCTTAGTCACTAAAACTATATTTATAACAAAGAGTAAAACATGTTACAAAAGCAATAATAAACGTAACGCATTAAAAATATAACCTAAAACGTATTCTCTAATAAATACAATGTTGTTTGAGAGTATAACTTCTTATTATGAAAAACTTGACAAATGTTCAGTCTCCTTGTTGTAATTCACTACTTTTTGTCCTATTACTATTAATAGCTAATACTCAGTTCATTATTTCATCAATCAAACATATGTTGAATCAGACAATGATACCCATGACTATCAAATCATGAACCATTTGATCATTTTTTGAATTGTGAATCATTTTGTATCATAGAATTCGAAAGCATATTAAAAAAGCCTAAATAACAAAATTACATATCTAAAAAGCTAAAACTGAGATAAGGGAGTGGCTATTGCCACTTCTAAATGTATATCACCACTCCCATATTAATGAATTTTATCTGTTTATCTCTAAAATGCCCTTTTACTTTTTTTTTTTTGTTACTTAAATTAAGAAAGTTAATATTATTCTTTGTTATCAACAATTATAATTTATCTAAACTTATTAATACTATTATTTGATTAATATTTACTTATTTTTTAAATCTTATTATTAATTTCATTTTCAAACTTTTATATAATCAATAGATTGCGTAAGTACATACAATTAAATTTTAGTATAAATATTTCCCTTCTTCTATCAGTATTTGAACCAAGAAGACCATGAATTTGTTCTTCGACTAGATCTTGGGAACGCTGAATAATATAAATATTTAAACTTACATATTGAATCATTTTATTTAAAGTTTTCTTAATACTTAAACTATTTTTAATGTAGTGTAGGTGAACATATCTACATTAACGTATCAAGTAGCTTTAATTTTTTAATAACAAAAATTAAAGAAAAAATAATAATTTAATAAAAATTAATTGTTCACTCAAATCTTGTTTTCACATGTTTATTTAATAATTTTTAATTTTATAAACTCTATATATTTAGCAAAACTTGTTTCTATATATTAAATTATTAATATCACATAGGCAAACTACCAAATATGTCAATCTAAAATTTTACGTCAACCAAATTAGTCTTTGTAAAAAAAAAAAAAAAACTCTCAAATTGATCTCTACAAAATTGAATAGTTGGATAAATTAATCCCTAAAAAATAAATCTCTCAAATTGGTCCCTATAAAAACTTCAAATCGAACAAATTGGTCTCTATAAAATTGAATAATCAATCAAATTAGTCCCTTTGATAAGTTAGGCAAGGAGGGCTAACTTGTTTGATAGTTTACTTTTGTATGAACTAATTTAAGAGTTTTTTGTAGAAACTAATTTGTCTGACTATTCAATTTTGTAGGGACCAAATTATTCGATGCAAAATTTTAGAGGAATAAATTTGATAGCTTTGTCTATAACTGTATAATATTAGCCAATAGAATTAAAAACTAATAAAAATTATATGCATGTTATTATTATTTATGAAGCACATCTATACCATCACTTATTACTATTATCATTTTTTAGGTTAATTGTTGGTTTTTTGCCTACTATGAGTTAGCTAAAATCAGGACTTTGTGGACAAGGTTTCCTGAATCTTAGAAAATCTATTTTTTTTTTTTTTGTGAAGATAGATAAATATTAATCATTTTTCCCTTGTATTCTCACCTGTCTATCTTTATCATTTAGATTTTGCTACCTATCATAAATTATGCAATAATTTTATTCGCAAGACATGTATATAATATAATGTTAACACATCGAAAACAATAAATCCTTTTTTTTTTACACCATCATTTTTAGGGTTTTCTTTATTTTTTTTATTCAAAACAATTGTCAATTTTTTTTCAGTTAAATGTAGGGTATCTATTGTTGAAAATAGTGTGATTAATCTCATCAAGATGTAGAACTCACAAATATGAGTTTTACCTTTAGTTAAGAGACCCTCTTCATACAAATTGTCAAAAAAATTAAACCTTCGACTAAATCAATTGTGTTAAGGCTATCACTTTATAATTTCAATACAATATTAATTTATTTATTTCAATATTGTCCCTATTTGCATCAATTAATTAGTATGTAATATTAAAATAGAAAAAAATACCAATATTTGATGACATATTGTCTTGTGAATTATCATATACATATATTAAAAGTAATTAATTTTTTGTTAAATAAAAATTACAGAAGCAAAAATAATGAAATGTTTTTAAAGAAGTTTTCTTTTGGAAGGTTAATAATAATAGAGTTTTAATAAAACTATAAGTATTGATAACCTATTGAGTTAATTATGAAAGAGAATAGGGATAGGTATTTTAGGAAAGTTAGATAAAATATGGATAAGCGAAAGTGACAATAGCCAAATATGAAGTGACAATAATCTCTCCCCTTTGAGAAAATGCTCAAAAAATTGCAAATGAGTACTAAACTTCAGTGTATCATTGAAAAAAAAAGTAAAAGTAAAGTATTAAATCAATTTCATCCACTAATGCGAAAGTCTAAAATACCATCATAAGCCTGTCTTAAGTCACGTGTAATAGCATTTTTTTAAATTTCCTTTTTTTTCTTTGCAATCAATTATTTGGCTGGCCGGTGGCCCATGGCCCTTCAATTTCCGAGCTTCTGAATGGGAAAAGACCCAAAATCAAGTTTCAGCTTGTTTGCTCCTGAATCACACATCTGACGAATCTCATCGGAGGCAATGAATCGCAACATACATTCCAATTTCTGATTCACCCTTGATTCTGTATGTGGCTGGTTGACTGGTATTGAATCGTACAATTCTAATAACTATGATCATACCCTATTTAGCTTCCTTTTTTTTTTTTCAAATATAGAATCGTATGATTCAGACTATGATCGTACCCTATTTATCATTGATTTTGTTCTTGTCAGTATACAATGAACTTTCAAAACCAATATGCACATTAAGCAGCAACATATCTCCTATCCCTTTCTTACGATACTGCACAACACACAGGCAACATTAGAATATTTTAAAAAATATTTAGAATATTTTACCAGAGGCAATACAACAACACATGCATCTTGGAAGACATGAATTTGGCGGCCTTTGTATATGACTGTATGCATAAACTGCCCACTTTATTTTATTCATTGTTCAGCTGTCTTCAAGATTTGATGTCCCTTATGTGCTAAACTAAATGGTCTCTGGACGTACATTCTGCCTTACATGAAGCCAGGAATCACCTTGTTGCTGCTCTTCATCACTAGATACATACTTCAGTAGTATGCCAAACAAAATCTTTCCCTGTTTTAATGTATAATATATTAGAATGTCGATCCATCAAATATTCAATTGAAATCCAGCTACAAGACGGTAAGTAAAATATGTTGTCTCGATTCTCAACCAACCTTTACTCTCCTGTATGATGCTAATGTTGCCAAAGGTTCCTTAGACTTTTGTACTCGTCCATCATTTGGTGAAAGGTTGATCATCTGGCATCGATTACATCCCCCTAGCGACTGGCAAAAATAGAGAGAGAGAGAGAGAGAGAGGTCAAGCAAGTAACTCCTCAAAATTAAGCATAACCGTAGTCATTCGTTGCATGAAGCTAATACAGCAAGAAGAATGAAATCTCCATTACACCATGTGTTTTGGCTTGCTATATTGTGTGTCTCAATTATGGTTCAGAAGATATCACCCAAAACAAGTACAATGAACAACAGAGCCATCGCACCTATTTTGCACTGTCAACTACTTTCATAGTTTATTAGAACTTACTCTAAAACACGTATTTCCAATTCTAATGTTTCTCCATCCATCTTCATCATAAGGCCTGCCTCCAGAAATGACAAGGTTGGGTCGAAATCTACTTGCATCAACTTGCATTGCTGTTCCACATATGCCCTTCTGCACATCTAGTATCATGAACTATGGTTGGTAAACACATTATGTTCAAAGAAGTAGGGATCAAGAGACTAAATGCGGTGAAATTAATGTGGCTTGTGATATAAAAGTGGTTGCTAAAGGTAGAGTTGACAAGAAAAGTTGCTTTTACGGAAGAAAATTCATTGGCCCTTCTTTTTTGTTTCTTACAATAGAATCACCTTTGCATCCTATTGAATTGACCAAATAATCAGCCAATGAAAACGCAATCCACAGCACATCATAAACTAGTTTTATAAAATTTTGGCAAAATAGACTTTGCGACCCCTTACCTTTATTCAATTTTTCAATTTAGTCCTTACTTTTTATTTTTCTCAATTTAACCCCTTATATTTCAAATTGTTTTCAATTTGATCCCAAATCACTATTCTATCACATTATTAGCAGAAATGCTGATGTGGCACACATGTGGATTGTGCCACATCAGCATTTTTTGTTAATTATGTGACGGAATAGTGAGTTGGGACCGAATTGATAACGATTTAAAATATAAGGGATCAAATTGACAAAAATAGAAGGTAAGGGACAAAAAACCTATTTTGCCTAAAATTTTCAGTAAGCTAATCAAAATTTTCTATTGCGATCCAAACTATAATGGAACTAACAGCCTATTGAAAGGAAATGACTAAAAAGCATGCACTGATTTACATGTCATAATATATAAGCAAATGGGTACAAAAGCACACCTGAACTTAATCTTCTATTTAGGTCATTAACGCTTTCCTCGGATAAAAGTAAGAACTGTGCTTCATTGGCAAAATTGAGCATGCTCTTTGCATCTCTACACGTGACTACACCTTTGGCATTATTCAGCATAAAATCATGCTTGGAACTAGAATACCGGAACAAAGTGCAAGGTTTACCAATGGCTTCACTAAACCACGTATTGGTTTCTTTGTTGTAACTATATACCTTATACCTAAGCAACCAAAAAACAAAACATCCAAGTAAGAGAACCAAAGTAAAACCAACTGTGGTAAAACCATTTAGAACCTTCTAAAGCTCATGATACAAATTGTATGTACAATAATAAACTACTGAGCTTCATGTTATACTCTACCTTAAACTCAATTAGGGACATGCCAAATTAATGAAATCGCCCAAGAAATGCATTAACAATGAGTATAACATAGCAATGCAAAAACTATAAATTTAGTCTGACTTGCACAGATGTCTACATATAAATATTTGTAGTTAAATTAATACATTAAATTCTTGAATTTTGTTATTATGATAGGCTAGATAATAAAATGAAAGTGAAGCTAACATTCTTACAGTATTTACTTTATGGATTGTATGCAGGTTAAGTTGGAAACAGAGGTGAGTAAGCAAAGATTATTTGGAATGAGAGGCCTGGGTGATCCCAGGAAGTGACAGAGTCAAGAAGATTCTTCTGAGGGAAAATCTAGATATGTTATGCTCCAAGAAACTAAAAGGGGAGCCTTTGATACACTGCTTCTTTGATATTGGGAATCCAGGTTTAAGGACTATGACTGTTTTCTCTGTAGAAGTGCTTTAGGAGGTATGGTGCAACATACAAGGGTGGCTGACAAAGTTGATGCTCTTCATGGCAAGTTTTCCCTTTCTGGCTTTCTCTACTTAAGAGTAAGAGGTCAATTCTGCTTTACTTCAGTCAGTGCATGGTCCTACTAGGCCAAGCCTTTGTTTTGGGAGGAGCTGACTTTGTTCATGGATCTTATTCTCCTTAAGAATGTGTAGGAGGATACTTTCAATGTTATGTTGTGTTGCTTCTAGATGAGGAATTAGTAGGCAGTATTCGTACTCTAGCATGCAAGGTTTAGACATCTTCACTAAGGACTGTGGTAGGGACTAGGGACATTCTCTAATCTAATGCAAAGTTCACTTGCTTAGTCAACAGATGTCATCTGGTTCTGTCTCTTCCAGACAGGTTTCTTTTCCCTAGTGCTTGGGAGGAAGCTTTTCATAAAGTACACTACTTTACCTATTACACTCTTGATGTATGTTGGACTGCGAGCCACATCTCATTGACTCTCACAATGAGCATTCAAAAATTGACTTATAACACTCAACAAAAGTAATATATTGTCCGGCTATTGTATGGTAGTTAAGTTTGCCAACAAGATGTCAAAATCTAATAGTCTATCAATGGCTCTTCCTGACCAGGTAGTAGCTTGATATTTGGATCCATAGAGGTAACACTGGCCTGGCAATCCTACATGCCAGTTTCTACAAGTACGTCCAGACTCCAGAGCATATTTCCTCTAAGCAAGGGCAAGATTGGTTGTAGACTAAGCAACTTCAACCCAAAAAAGTATTTTGGAGGACCCAAATCTTTGGTTTGAAAATAGTGTGATAGATGCTATCTGAAATTCTAGATAAAATTATAAGTTATTTATTTCGATTGCTAATTACAATCTTTAGAGAGATGAAATAAATGCTATTGTTGAAATTGAGGGTCTTAGATAGTGGAGGAAGAAAATAGAGAGAATATTTAGCATGGAAAGGGGCTGAAAGGCCGGAAACATTGTTGAAAAAATCGCCACCGGTTGAGATTGGCACAAAAAAAAAAGGGGCTGTTGAAATTGTAATTCTTAGTTGAATTTAATTTAATTAGGATACAAAGAAAGGGAAAAATAAAAAGAGCTCCATATTGTAGGAAACTTTGATGTGGAAAAGTGAACACAGGTCATGGTGGATGATGCCACTCTGATACCATGTTGAAATTGAGGGTTTAAGATAATGGAGGAAGAAAATAGAAAGAATAACAACTCTAGATAATATGAAAGCGTATTGATATTATGTGACACACTAATGCAATCCTATTTATAAGTTAAAGATAAAATCTAAACATAATGATAAAATTATAAAATCATTTTAAATCAATCTAAGATGTGATATGAAATATTCTAAGATATAATGGAGATATCAATAACAATTGCCTTATTTCTAACAGCTATAAATAGTCTGTTATTTAGAAATAGTCTATTTCAATGCATAAATTATTGAAAATATTATAACTAGTCTATTAGAAACTAAAACGTCAACAGCCACGAACCACTAGCCCATGTCAGGACATTACGGTTAAATCCAAATCAGCACCAAGTGATCCACATCATAATTTTTTGTGCAAGTCTACGTAAGCATAGAGTATGTGGAATGATATGCTTGCCAGACTTAGAATATAGATTACGTGTATAGCATCATATACCTCTGACCATATAGTTCAAGGTCTTCTACAGTGCCATTATAAACACCCGACTCAAGCCTGATTTGCAATCTTTCTTTGCAACGTGGGGACTCTACAAGCAACACTCCCTGACTGAGGTCAATAAAGGTACGTATAAAGCACATTTCAGGAACCTGTAAAATTAAGATCAAATGAATCAAAACTTTACAATCAAGCTTTAGTTCTGAAAGTGAAAGCTCTGTAAACAAGTTTCTCTTGATATTATCTCTTGGTATTATCTCACAATAATGCTCTCAAATCCAGGTGAAACCCCAACAAAATCCCAAATTAAGCTATGTAGCAACCATGGCACAACCACCTCAGAGATCACACACAGATTCCTTCTGGGTGAAATTCCCAATGAAACAAAATGTAATCACCAGCCAAACAAAAAGAGATGATAACATCCACAAAATTTCACAGTATCAGTAACAGTTCATCACGAACACAGGGAGACACAGAAACAACCAAGTAAAATCTAAGAGGCACTAGTAAAATTTCCAAGAGATGGGGCATCGGATGTAATTAAGATATATCTTAGAAGAGGTTAGTGACACTTTTCCTTTGTTTTATAAGAGCATAACAACTTACCTTTTTCTGTGTAAGCATGTCACCACTTAGGCTCATAAGAATCCATTCACGATCATGCTTTAGGCCTGCTCAAAATTTACAGAAGAAAGTTCCATTAAAGGAGAAAAGAGAAAGTTACATACAAAGGGATGACTTGTGCACTAGAGTAAGAAATAAAAATAGAAAGATAAGAATTGGACAAAACCCCTGTTTAAACAAAAGAGAAGTATAATCTAAGACTAACGAAAAGATAAACAGAACAAAATTTCACTAAGGGATAAATAATATAAATAGGATCCCAATCCAAAGCATTACATACAGCTTACATTGTAGAACAAATTCAGAATAGATTGTGCTAGAAAGCAAATAAAATTCACAATTGTGTTTGTTGAAATTGAGGGTTTTAGATGGTGGAGGAAGAAAAGAGAAAGAGTAAAGACTCAATAATATGAAAGTATATTTGATATATTGTATTTTTGTGATACATTGAGATAATCCTATTTATAAAGTAAAGATAAAATTTAAACATAATGATATAATCAACCTAAATAAATCTAAATCATTCTAAGATATGATATGAAATATTCTAATATATAATGGAGATATTGATAGATATTTCCTTATTTCTAACTGTATTGAACAATTAGAATTGAAAAGAAGGTTTGGGAAGACTGAATAATGGGGGAGTGGCTATTGCCACTCCTAAATGGCTAAATGTCACTCCCACTTTTAATAACAAATGCTTGATTTTCCTAAAGTACCCGTTTTCTCTTCTTTGTAAATTAAAATAGTCATTTAGCATTTTTTTATACAAAAGAGAAGCTCAAACCACTCATAGAAGGGGAGTTGCAAAAATCCCACATACAAAAGCACGATACCCAATATAGAATACCATGACAAGCAATCAGATCCAAAGGAAAAAAAGACAAACATCAAAAATAAAAAGACAAAAAAAAAAAGAAACAACGAACAAGTGCATGTACAGTTGCTAGTAAGGCTAAAGTCTGCACTGAACCATGGACAAGCATGGCTATTAGATGCATAATCAGTCATGCTCATCCAAAGCACATATTAAGCATTCTTTTTTATAAACTTCAGGTCATAAAGAAAAACCAAGAGTAAGTCGTAGCAGAACCACTCCACAATACAAAAGCTATATCAATTTTGAAGGAATACTAGACCTAAAAGATATTGATGTTCAGAAGCATGCAACCAGAATATATAATCCATATAATAATTAATTACATAAAAAATAAAACAAAGCAGTGAATATTTAAAATAATAATAAGTAAAAATAAATAAAAACAACAATATTATTAAGTCGTGGTATATAACACTTATATAAAAGAAATATAATAAAGCCTAAATTAATTAATTAATCAAGTTACCTTATTTTCAAAGAATAGAAATAAAAAATACAAAATTATACTAAAAATTAATTAATCAATAACAATAAGTTGTACTATTATATATTTTAAACAATTTTTTATTATATAACGCTTTATGTTTAAAAGAATCAATATGTTTATTGTCTTATACAATTTATTAAGACGTAGTATTACTAGTTGAAAATTATCTAACAATTTTTATTAAGACATAAATTTAACAAAAATTGCTAGTATCAGTGTTAATCATCTAAAAGGGTATTTTAGATAAATCAAACATGTGTTATCAAAAGTGGGAGTGGCATTAGCCACTTAGGAGTGGCAATAGTCATTCTCGAATAATGGATATTGTTAATAAAAAACAATTTATGATCCTTCACCTTAAAGCTTAAGCTTGCACGCAAGTTGTTAGTCTTAAGATATTATATCATAGCCTCTATGACTAAGTCACCTAGAGCCTGATCCTCATTTCACCAATTCTTCTAATTAAAAATTGCATTTGAGCGTAAGGTAGAGTTAAGCCTGTGCATTATGCACTTCCAAGTCCAAAGGATTTTTTACGTTAGAGGGTGTCTTAGATACAAAACCATTCATGAGCATTATAGATTAACCTTTTAGGATAGTTGATCCTTGATAGAAAGAACATAGAAAAGCTGAATCACATTGTGCATGAATTTCCCACAGCAGCACAACCTAAACCTCAGTTTCTGAGGGCTTTGCTTTTGAAAGCAACTGGAAGAATCTATATTTAGGCAAGGTTTTACAAATGAGCAGCACTATTATTGAACAGAATTCTGGCAACAAGCAGGCAGGACATACAAAGGGTGGAGAGATGTAGTACAGATTGTCTCTCACTGGTATCGCTATCTCTGTTCTCACTCTTCCTTTCTTATTAGATAAGTGAAAAATAGTTATATACTCCTCCCTAAAACAAATCTAAACAACCTGTAGAAAGTAAATGATTACCATTGTTGCTAAGAGGCCAACTTCTTGCACAGAAACCTCCACAGGATTTTATTGGGTATATTGTAATTGATTTAAGATAATAACAAGTATCTAGGGAACCCTTCTCAATGCCTGCAGTGAAAATGTCCATTAGAAAAATAATAATAATAAATTATACAATGTTTTCAGTAAGATCCAGAAGTGAAAATCAATACCTACTAAATACATATTAGCTATGGATTTTTTTAAAGCAAACATAATCCAGGTTTACCAGATGACAGCATTGCAATAGATGAGGAGTCAATTGATGATTAGAAGGAACAAATAATTAAATAAATAATCATGCAGTTTTATGCACTGAAAATCTGTATGAAAGGTTGTTACCCCTTAACCCCCTGCCCCCCCCTGCACAGGAAAAAAAAAAAGATAAACTGCCAGGGGAACTTCGGGAAGGCATGCAAATTTTATGGTTTGAAATAATCGCAACTGCCATAGTTTGGTAATGTTGTGAAGTCATTGAGAAAATTGGCTTGAGACATTGTGCTTGGGAATGTGTGTGATAGATAGGCTGTGCCCTAACAAGAGTATTGTACATAACTTGTACATAGATGATATACTCAATCTGGAAATGATAGTGGAGGGATAAGTGAATTGAAGGTTGTATGAAAGTGGCAGAGGAAAACTGGCATTTTTCTTTCTGAAAGAAAATACACCCTGGTTCCAAACCTTGTGAATTCTCTCATGAAAATTTTACAGCTGATGAGGGAAAGCTAGTGATACTACTGAAAGCAACCAGAGAATGGTTGCTAAGCTAAATTATCAAACCGTAACTACCCTTGATTGTGTTTGCTCTTATTCCTAGTCAGTTCTTGTCCTCACCCAGGCAATCTGATTGGGGTGCTGTGATACACATTTTAAAATACCCCTTAGAAGCATCAGGTAAAGGTATTTTTACAATGACCATGCTCATTGTAGAATAGAGGATTTCTTACTAATAATAGTGTCATTAACTGTGTAACCTTTTATCATTTTATGTAAGATAGATACTCACAAATGTGCTCTTACGAACCACAGGCTGTAAATTGTTTAGAAAGCCTATTATGTAGCTGCATTAAAACATGTACTTTATTTGTAAATGCAAAGTTATTTATGGCTTTTTTAGCTTAAGGAGAAAATCAGAAATACAAAACCTATAAAAATGTAAGTCCTTGACATGAAACAGATATATGCAAACTGGATTTCAATTCATTGAGCATGAAGTAGTATAAGTTAACCTTGGAAGAGAAGATGGACCTGTCAATTGATTCCCATGGCCTATGTCATTTTGAGGTAACATGAAGGAACTTGCCACAAAATCAACAAATTTCTGAAAATCTCAAAAATACAAAGGAAAAAAAAAAAGAATTAGATTTTTGAAAAAGGTCAACAAAATCTAGAGATATACACTTAATTTCACATTGCCACACCAAGCAAGAAACAAAGCAGAACTAGCAATTGGCAATAACGTGGTCTCTGATGGCAGGGTTTTCTTTTTCTTTTTCGTTTGATAGGAAAAAAAAAGGTATTCATTAAGAAAGAAAAGAAACACAAAGATTAAGATCTCTTCCATCAGAAAATAACTCAAACGAAAATTACACCCAGAAAAACAAAAGAAACCAAGCACGGCACACCTCAAGAATAGCTATGAGCAATGGCAGTCCTGTCCCTATGTATATCAGTAAGAGATACCTCTTAAAACACTCATTAGCTGAGCTCCAAACAGAAATGCACCACAGAATTCTAAACGAATTGAAGCACTCTGAAAGAAAAAATCCGAGCATTTCTTTGTAACTAAATGCACCATGGAATTCTAAGCATTGGCAATTCTACAGGATCTTGACCTCTTTTCTTCCAAACCCTTTCAAACCTTATTGTCAAAAAAGCTTCTAGAATTTGAACAAACCCACTGTTCCCAACAAATAGTAATCAGCTATTTAACAAAGAAATAGCAATGGAACATAGTAAGATAGATGCGTGACTGACACTGAGTTGTCTATGCACATAAATATTAGGGGAAATGGCTCAGTTTTGACTCAATATGTTGCCAACTTCCCATATTAAGAAAGTATTTGTTCATAAATTGGAGGGAAAAAAAGTCCAGAATCAGGAGTGATAATTCAAAAGTTGAACACAAATGCGAAAATTGGTCAAAAGAATAACCTTGGCCTCTTCATATGTTGACATGTAGCCAAAGGATACTCTTACAGCTCCAGTAGGTTTTCCATTGATTATATCATGATCATCCCAACAAACATGGCCAGCCTAAATACAGAAATATTGTTATCGTTATTGTACATTATACGGCAACAGCATAGATAAACCAATCATAGTCAGCTGTTAAAAGTAAAAGAGACAACGGAAATACCTCTGTATTTGAAAGAAGATCCAAATGAGACAAGCCAAGGTATTTTGCACATGCACCTGGATTGCAGAAGCATCCTGTCTAAACAGATAGGAAGTGGAGATAAATAATTAGCATTTATCCAATAACTGTATTGCAAAAGTATAAATAATTATTTAACCAGGATGACTAGATTTATTCGATAAAAGAAAAGATCAACATAAAGAACTTATTTATACCCGTAGCTGAATTCCTGAAAGAGATGCCAGCTTTTCCACTTCACGGTATCCATACCAAGAACCATCTGCCCTTTTCAAGTTGAATGAAACTATTGGACCCATTTCATAACACGGTTCCTGGATGAAAAAAGAAAAAAGGAGGAAAAAAGTATTAATCAGTTTTCAACAGAAGATAGGGTACATAAAATAATTTTCAGTACAACATGGATGGTATTCTAACAATTCTAATTTCAGTAAGAGAGAGATAAATAGGAGTATGGTCAAGCATACTTCACCTGATAAATTAGGAACAAATAATAATACAGGAATCAAGGAAGTATAGCTCCTCCTGATGTTAGATGTTACACAGCCCAAATATGGTAAGAATCATTATAGCTGGAAGATATTTAAGAGAACTGAGCCTCACATCAGCCAAATTTGGTCTGCTGAGGTAACAGAAGGTGCTGAGTGGGGTGTATCAACTAGTTAGGCTAACTAGGAAAGAGAATGTGGGCAAAACCATCACTCATGTGAGTGAGGGAAGGTTGTTATTAGGAGTGGAGGGAACCAATGGAGGGTATTGGAGAATTTGGGACTAGGTTGAGAGGGTGAAGGGCTCCTTATGCCCAGGCTTTTCTTTTCTTTCATCATTGTAAATACAAACTATCATACTCTTGTTCATAATACTACACTTGCTTGGATTGAGGATTCACACTGAATCTCAGCTTTGGATTATTCAGACTTGAAAGAAAGAACAGGAATTATAAAGGTGAAAATGATTTTCTTATTTGATTTTTGTACAGAAAAGGTTACAATATATAGACACCTTGCAAGGATCACCTAATAATTGCCAGATATTAATTTGCCTAATCATGTCTATCATAGTAAATGAAAAATACAAAAAAAGATCTGTATGATATGCAAACAAATATGCACCATATATCTCAACACTCCCCATCAAGCTGGTGAATGGATATCTATCATTACCAACTTGCTTGTAAGCTCTTGAAACCACTATATAGGTAGGCCCTTAGTCAACGCATCTACCTACTATAATCCGTAAGGAACATGCATTGTGGTTGATAAAGACACAATGCATGAGAGAGTATATGAGAGAAGGAAAAGGCAGTTAGGACATAATGATAGAGTGTGACAGCTGCATGGTTGGTTAGTTTGGGCGGGAAAAATTGTTACAAGAACAGAATAGAAGAATAAAAGGAGGGAAAGTAGGAATGAGTAGGGTGTGAATACATTTTGTATCTTTGAGAGAGTTAGAGGACTCTACCTACCTCTGTTTTGCTGTAACCATTTGTAGGCTTCTTGGAGATTGCTGAGTATCCCCAATTCAATAATACACATTGATTGTCATTCAGGAATTCTGGTCCTATCACTGGTATCGAAAGTCTTGTCATCCTTGGGCAACACTTTCATGGTAGCCACGAAGATGGAGAAGAAAATGGAATCGTTGGAGATCACGTTGGGCGCGATCCAGCAACAACTTGAAGAGGAACGCGCGAAGAATGTCAATTCTGTGGCCACGATCACCACTGTGCTCAACAAATTGATGGAGCAGATGGGCAAATGGGAGAAAGACAAAGATCGTGATTGGGAAGGCTCACTAAAGCGACATTCGCAACACAAATTGAGCAATGGCGATGCACGGCGACGCAAACAGCACTGGGTGGAATCCTTTTTGGATGACTTCGGCCATGGTCACCATCGCGATGGCAAACAACAATTGAACATCCCACTTTTTCCCGACGATGGCGCATATACGTGGCTGGATAGCATTGAGCGCTACTTCCAAATCCATTAAGTATCTAAGTCGCACTAGTTGCAGGTGGCGAAGGTTGCAATTAAAGGCAAAGCCCTAGTATGGTTTCGATGGTGGGAGTTGTGAAGCCCATATTTGACATGGTTTGGATTTCGCAAAGCCATTGTTCAGCGATTCCAACCTAAACTGAGCAAGAACCCGTACAAACTCCTGCTCGAGATGAGCAAGAGAGCTCCATGCACAAGTACAGGGAACGCTTCGAGTTGTACGTGAGCCCCCTGAAAATCAGAGAACGACGTTATTTGCAAGGCCTGTTCCTAAATAGGCTATGCCAAGAGGTAAAGGCTGAACTCAAACTTTTATGATATAATACTTTGAATGAACTAATGAACTTGGCAGAGCTAGTAGAAAGTAAGAATAAACTGCTGAACAAAGGGACTGTTAAACCGTTTTCCAAGTTTAACAGTAACACCACAATGTTTAACAAAGACCATGGGCTTTCTTCTGGGGGCTTGGAGTTGATTGGAGGGCAAGGGAGCAAGGAGGTGGACAGAGGATGACAAGGTTTAGGACGTAAGGGATTTAGACCCATCACGGATGAGGAGTTACGGGAGAAACGCATGAAAGGCCTCTGTTTCACATGTGATGAGAAATTTACAAAGGATCATGTGTGTAAGAACAAGGGATTCCGATTCATGATACTAGAGGAGGAACAAGATGGACTAGGAGAGAATGAATGGCATGATGCTATGGACGATTTAGGGGATTCATTGCAGCAGTTGCAACTATCTTACAAAAGCATGGCAGGAAGCCCATCCCCAAGATCAATTAGAGCATGGGGAAAAGTGGCAGGTCACAAGGTGAGATTCTTAATTGACCTAGGGGCATCTCATAATTTCATCTGCCCCTTATTTGTAAGAGAAGCTGACTTGCAGATTTAGATATCAACATTTGTTGCCACAGTAGCATCAGGACAGCAAACACAAGGCAAAGGGAAGTGTACTCAGGTGGCAATTCAATTTCCCAACTTGCAGGTAGTAGAGGATTTTTATATCTTTCCCTTGGATAATTAGTATTGGGCCTGGCTTGGCTGGACAAGTTAGGGGAAACCTTAATTAATTTTGGGAAGTCTAGGCTAACATTCCAAGTGGAGGATCGCTGGGTGATGTTGCAAGGAGCACCAGAGTTGTGCCATGGCGGGACAGCATTGAGGGCAGCCTTGAAGGAAATAGAACAAGATGGGCAGGGGTTTGTAGTGCAACTATGGCCAATGGTAACTCAACTAGCACAGGCCACAGTGACACCAACAGTAGTTCAGCAGGTCTTGGATGAACATCCAATGGTTATTGAACCTCTGGAAGGCTTACCACCTTCAAGGAACCATGACCATGCCATTGTACTTAAGGAAGGAGCACCGATACCCAACCTAAGACCCTATCTTTGCCCCCATTATCAGAAAAATGAGATTGAGAAATTAGTACAAGAAATGCTAAATGCTGGTATAATTAGGCCAAGTGTGAGCCCCTTCACTAGGCCCATATTGTTGGTTAAGAAGAAGGACAATAGTTGGAGATTTTGTGTCGATTATAGAGCCTTGAACCGGATTACTGTACTGGATAAATTTCCTATCCCTGTCATTGATGAATTATTGGATGAGCTGACAGGTGCTACCATATTCTCCAAATTGGACCTGAAATCTGGATACCATCAAATCAGAATGGTGGAAGGGGATATTGCGAAGACAGCATTCCGCACTCATGAGGAGCATTACGAGTTCTTGGTCATGCCATTTGGCCTCACTAACGCCCCCTCTACTTTCCAAGCCCTTATGAATGACATCTTGATACCTTTTCTTTGGAAATTTGTTTTGGTATTTGTTGAATTGTCTGACATCTGACATTTTTTTTGTCCTTAGTTTTTTTTTTTTGTCTCTATATTCATTATGATGGATAGGTATAGCCGTGTAGGTTTCCTTCACATTTATTTGTGGGTCCTGAATTTATTATTGTTTTTGTCTCTATATTCATTATGATGGATAGGAGTAGCCATGTAGGTTTCCTTCACATTTATTTGTGTGGGTCCTAAATTTATTAGATGGGTCCAAGCATTGAATATATAAAATGGTGTCTTCCCTTTATGAAAATATACAGAAGAATTACTACACATTTCTGGTTTCTTTCTTTCAAGTTGGTATTAGAGCTCCTGATCTGGGAGCCTGATTTCTTCCGCTACCTTCCAGCCTTCACTGCTGGGTATTTACGGCCTTAATTGTTGTAGCCATTTCTCCATTTTTTCCCTTTCTTTCATTTAGAGCATCATCAACCAAAACAGGTGCAACTTTCTCTTTGTTGCTGGGCATTTCTGATTAGCAACGCCAAGTTTTTGCTCAAGCTGAAGCTCTAACTTGTTCTTAAACAGTTTGAACTGTTTCAAACAGAAGATCTAGAAGTCAGAAATACAATTTGTTTTCTTCCCGGTTTCATTTTTTCCCCTTTTTCCCGTTTCCACCACTGTTACAACCACTGGCCGCCCTTCCGGTCACTGTTCCGGCTACCCAGCCACTCCATCCGAACCATCTCACCTTTCGCGGCCTAGCCCCACCAACCGCGCCTCCAACGCCGCATTCACGCGCTGCCACGTCTTCTGTGCGTAGCCTCACGCGTGAAGGCGCGTGGAGCACCACCACCGACCGCGCTCCTTTTCTTCGACCATTCTAACCCATTTCCGACCATTCCTTCCACCTTGACCACCATTATTTCCATTCCCACGAACCTCACTTTCTCTCCCTGAATATTACATCATCCATATCTCTGAATATATATATACATATATATATATATATATATATATTTTAAATTAAGAGTTTGCTAAAAGCAACAAAAAGAGCCTTAGCTTGTTTAACATCCAGTGAGTGATGTAGGGCTCAAGTGAGGCTCTCAAGGTTTAGTTCTTGGAAGAAAGTTGTGTTGAAGGGCACAAATTGTAGGAGACAAGTTTGGCTTGGACTAAAACCTTTCTCCATCCTCCATATACCATGGCAGAACCAAAAACCTCTACAATTATTTCACCTACACCTTTAAATCCTAATGACCTTCCTATTTTGCACCCAACCTACCACTTGAACGGAAAAAATTACTTGCAATGGCCTCAAGTTATCCAGCATACTCTTAAAGGTCGTCGAAAATTATCCCACATTGAGGGAAATCCTCCTGAGAAGGACAACCCTACTTTTGAGGCTTGGAATAATGAGGATTCTCTTATTATGACATGGCTATGGAGCTCTATGATTCCTGAAATCAGTCGGAATTGTATGTTTCTTACTTCCTCTCATGTAGTTTGGGATGTACATAGCAAAACTTTCTCCAAGAAGCAAGATATTGCTACTTGTTATGAGTTGAAGACGAAAAAATTCTCCACCAAGCAAGGAGTGATGTCAGTAATAGATTACTATGGTGTTCTCACTGGTCTGTGGACTGAGTTGGACCAATATCAAAACTTGCAGATGGAATGTAGCAAGGATACTTCTACTTTGGCAGACTTTGTTAACAGGGACAGAATTTTTGAGTTTCTCTCTGGCTTAAATCCAAAATATGATCCTATTCGAGTTCAAATTCTAGGTAAAGAACGACTCCCATCTATATCAGAGGTGTTCTACACTGTGCGAGGAGAGGAAAGTCGTAGGGCCGTTATGCTTGATGACAAACCCAGTAGTGGTTCAACTTTGGTCACTGGCAAGACAGCCAAGCCAGGACCCCCTTCTTCCTTTTCAAGGCCTTCCCGAGATAGTCGTTGGTGCCCCTATTGTAAGAAGTCCGAGCATACTAAAGAAACTTGCTTCAAATTTCATGGAAAAGACAAAGTTCTCAGTCGCACAAGAGGATTTCAAGGCTTGTCAAACAATCAAGCCTCAATGGCTGCATTAGACACTGCCCCCACTCCTCAAGTGGATGATGAAATTCCTGCCCTTAGTAAAGATGAGCTTACACACTTGCGATCTTTCATAAGCTCTATTAGTAAGTCATCTGGCTCTTGCTCTCTAACCTTGTTTGGTAAGGTTCCTTGTTCTCAATCTTTTCATGTATCTAATACTGAACATAAGGATTTATGGATCATTGACTCTGGTGCGACTGATCATATGACCTCTAGAATTCCTCATTTTTCTTCCTACCTTCCCTTTTTGAAAAACGCCATATCACTATCACTGATGGCTCCCAAACCTCAGTTGCAGGATCTGGTAGCATTTCTCTTCACCCTTCCTTACACTTGAATGATGTTCTTCACGTTCCTCAACTCGCCAATAACCTTATCTCTGTTCATAAGTTTACTAAAGAACTTAATTGTGCTGTAACTTTTTTCCATTCGCATTGTGTTGTTCAGGAACTTGCCATGGGAGGACGATTGGAGTTGCTAAGGAACAAAGAGGGTTATACTGTCTCCTTAATGCACTAAATGAAAGTAATGATAGACAGAGGACACCAACCTCATGTTATACTACAAATACAGAGTCTCAAACATCACAAATTTGGTTACATCATAAACGTCTAGGACATCCTCCATTTCAATTAACAAAGTCCATGTATCTGTCTCTATTTTTAAAAGAGTCAGTTGAGTCTTTTTCTTGTGAAGTTTGCCAGTTTGCTAAACACCACCGTGTGTCATTTCCATCTAGTTTTAATAAAAGTGATAAACCTTTTGCACTTATTCATTCTGATGTTTGGGGTCCTGCATCTATTCCTAATATCACCGGTACAAAATGGTTTATTTCTTTTATTGATGATTGCAAACGCGTGACTTGGCTTTTTCTTACAAAAAATAAATTTGAAGTTTTTCAACTCTTTGTTCAATTTTATCATATGATTAAAACACAGTTTGGAAAATCCATTAAACATTGACGTTCAGATAATGGCAGGGAATATATGAATCAATAGTTTTGTACCTTTGCGAAAGAACATGGCATTATTCATGAACTTACCTGTATTAATACTCCTCAACAAAATGGTGTGGCAAAGCAGAAGAATAGGCATTTGCTAGAGGTTACCCGTGCTCTTCTTTTTCAAATGTCTGTCCCTAGCTCTTATAGGGGTGAAGCAGTTTCAACAGCTGCCTACCTGATTAATAGGGTACCTTCTCGAGTCCTTGGTAATGTTAGTCCTGTTCAATCTATGTTGTCTCACTTTCCCTTTGTTCCAATTATGCAAAGTTTACAACCTCAAGTTTTTGGTTGTGTAGCCTTTGTCCATGTGCATCGTCAACATCGTACTAAAGTTGATCCTAGGGCCATCAAATCTGTTTTCATAGGTTATGCTCCTAACAAGAAAGGATACAAATGTTTCCACCCATCCAGTCGTCGTTTCTTTGTCTCTGTGGATGTTACATTTTCTGAAACTGAGTCGTTTTTTAGTCCTCCGCTTCAGGGGGAGAGTATAGTAGAAGCAAAGACCTCAACCTTTTCTCCTCAATCCTTTCTCCCTCTCCCATCATCACAAGAATTAGCTCCTCCTAGTTTAGTGTTTCCAAGAGTTAGTGTCTTCCACTACACCACATGAAGAAACTCAGAAGAAACCACTTTTAGTATATGAAAGGAGAAAGAAACCTGAAATGATCCAACAACAACTTCAAGAGTCTAAACCTGTGGGAAGTACTGAAGAAACTGACTCTTCCAATATTTGTGAACCCAACCTAGATGACTTACCGATTGCCTTGAGAAAAGAAAAAAGGAATTCTACTGAACATCCTATTTCTTTTTTTGTCTCCTCTAAAAACCTTTCCTTTCAGCATAAGAGTTTCATTGCAGCTATTGATTCCATATAAATCCCAAACTCAGTACAAGACGCATTAAAAGATAAGAACTGGGTTCAAGCCATGAATGAGGAAATGAGGGCGCTACAGAAGAATGGAACTTGGGAGATTGTTGAGAAGCCACAAGATAAAAGGCCAGTGGGATGTAGGTGGATATACAATGTGAAGTATCGGTTAGATGGTGCATTAGATCGATGTAAAGCAAGACTAGTTGCAAAAGGATATACACAGACATATGGAACCGACTATGAGGAGACGTTTGCTCCGATAGCAAAGATGAATATAGTCAGAGTCTTACTTTCTCTTGCAACTCATTCTGGATGGGATTTGCATCAATTCCATGTAAAGAATGCTTTCCTAGATGGAGACTTAGAGGAAGAAGTCTATATGGAAATTCCTCCCGGATATGATGTCACCGATGGAAGAAACAAAGTATGCAGGCTCAAAAAGGCCTTGTATGGGTTGAAACAGTCCCCTCGTGCATGGTTTGGGAGATTTGCAAAGACTATGATGTCACTTGGATACAAGCAGAGTCAAGGGGACCATACCCTTTTCCTCAAACATACAGTTCGAGGAAAACTTACAGTTCTCCTAGTATATGTGGACGACATCATTGTATCAAGTAATGATCCAGTTGAGAAGAAGCTCTTGGAGGAGAAGTTAGCTTCTGAATTTGAAATGAAGAATCTAGGAAAATTGAGATACTTCCTTGGAATAAAGGTGGCATACTCTAAGGCATCTTTATCTGTCAAAGGAAACATATCCTGGATCTACTTAAAGAGACTGGGAAACTTGGGTGCAAAGTTGCTATTGTTCCCATTGAACAAAACCATCAAATGGGAAGTAAAGAAGAGAGTTCTAGTGTTGATAAGACACAATACCAAAGATTGGTGGGAAAACTCATATACTTGGCACATACTAGGCCAGACTTGACTTATGCTGTAAGTGTGGTAAGCCAATTCATGCATGATCCTAAAGTGAGACACATGCAAGCAGTAGAAAGAATATTAAGGTATCTTAAATCTACACCCGATAGAGGACTACTGTTCAAAAGTGGTGACAAGCTCTCTCTAGAAGCCTACACTGATGCTGATTACGCAGGCTCTATTAGTGACAGAATATCAACATCAGGATATTGTATGTTTTTGGGAGGAAATTTGGTGACTTGGATAAGCAAAAAGTAAATGTTGTTGCTCGATCAAGTGTAGAGACAAAATTTCGTGCCATGTCACAAGGAATTTGCGAGCTACTATGATTGAAAAATATCTTAGATGATTTGAAAATAAAATATGATGCTCCTATGAAGATGTTAGGTGACAATAAATCGGCCATTAACATCGCTCATAACCCTGTCCAACATGATAGGACAAAGCATATTGAAATTGACCAACACTTCATCAAGGAGAAGTTGGATAGTGGACTCATAGCCAAAATACATGTTCCTTCCGAACTACAGTTGGCAGATGTGTTGACTAAAGGCCTAGCCAAAGAGCGGTTTCAAACGCTTACATGTAAGCTGGGAATGATAGATATCTATTCACCAGGTTGAGGGGGAGTGTTGAATTGTCTGACATCTGACATTTTTTTTGTCCTTAGTATTTATTGTTTTTGTCTCTATATTCATTATGATGGATAGATGTAGCCGTGTAGGTTTCCTTCACATTTATTTGTGTGGGTCCTGAATTTATTAGATGGGTTCAAACATTGTATATATAAAATGGTGTCTTCCCTTTATGAAAATATACAGAAGAATTACTACACATTTCTGGTTTCTTTTTTTCAAGTGTATTTTTCAATGATATACTTGTATACAGCAAGGATGAGGAATCCCATGCGGCACATCTCACTGCTTCCTTTCAAGTGTTACAGCAACAAAAACTAATTCTCAATAGAAAAAGGTGTGATTTCAAAGTCCTAACGGTGGAGTATTTGGGCCATATGGTGTCTACTTCAGGGGTGCAACAGACCCAAGGAAAACCGAGGCCATGAGACAGTTGCCAGTACCTAAAGATCTTAAAGCTTAAAGGGTTTTCTGCGATTAACGGGATATTACAAGAAATTTGTGAAGAACTATGGGATTTTGGCCAAACCACTCAGTGATTTGACAAGGAAAGATGCCTTTCAATGGTCTGAAACAGCACGCCAAGCATTTGAATTGCTTAAGCAGGCAATGGCAGAACTGCCTGTGTTAATTGTACCAAATTTTCAAGCCTTTTTGTCTTGGAAACTGATGCATCAAGTCATGGTTTGGGGGTTGTTTTATCTCAAGATGGGCGACCAATTGCTTACCTTAGTAAGGCACTCTCACAAAGGGCCCAGCAGAAATCAGCATATGAGAAGGAGCTAATGGTGATTGTTTTTGCAGTCTAGAAGTGGCGTCATTATCTACTAGGCCGACATTTCATCATGACTGACCACCGAAGTCTAAAATTTTTTACTGAACAAAGAATATTGGGTGAGGATCAAGTGAAGTGAACTTCAAAGCTACTTGGACTGGATTTTGAGATTCAGTTTCAGCCTGGCCTAGAAAACAAGGCAGCAGACGCACTCTCTCGTCAAATGCTTTCCCAAGCCATCTCTGTGGTACAAGCAAGCATGTGGGACACAATTGCAGCTGAAGTTGAAGAGGATGAACACTTACAGCAAATAATCCGCAGCCTGTCCCAAGGGAGTCAGGACTTTCCTGGTTACAGCTTGCAACAGGGCAGGTTGTTCTACCAAGGGCACAGAGTCATCCCAAAAAATTCCTCTCAAATTCCTATTTTACTAGCAGAATTTCACGACTCCCCAGCGGGAGGCCACTCGAGATTCTTCACAACCTATAAGAGGCTAGCAGCAGCTGTCTTTTGGAGAGGAATGCGCCAACAAGTGAAGTCATATGTAGCGAATTGTCAAATCTGCCAGACCAACAAGTATGAGGCATTGTCACCAGCTGGTTTGCTGCAACCCCTATCAATTCCTGCCCAAGTTTGGTCAGAAATTTCAATGGACTTGATTGTTGGATTACTGCATGCAAAGGGAAAGGATTCCATCATGGTAGTGGTTGATCGTTTCACTAAATTTGCTCATTTCCTTCCCCTTTCACACCCATATTCAGCCAAAGATGGCCCAACTCTTTGTTAAGGCAATTGTTCGCTTGCATGGATTTCCTTTTGTCATTATTTCAGATAGGGACCCTATTTTTCTCAGCAGGTTCTAGTCTGAACTCTTCCATGCAGCTGGAACTAAATTCAACTATAGCACTTCCTATCACCCACAAATGGATGGCCAAACAAAGGTGATAAACCGCTGTTTGGAAACATACCTTCGATGTTTTGTTGGGTCTAAACCAAAGAAATGGGTTGATCGGTTGTCTTGGGCCAAATATTGGTTCAACACTACTTTTAACGCTTCTCCCCATTTCAAGCCTTATATGGCAGACCCCCACCAGTACTGTTTCAAGGCTAAACCTACCCATCAAAGGTCCAGGAAGTTCAGTCCCTTATGGCCTCAAGCGACGAAGTCCTCACTAATCTTAAATCCAATTTGGATTTAGCACAGCAAAGGATGAAGCAGTATGCAGATAAACATCGCAAAAAGGTCACATTTGATGTGGGGGATTGAGCATTTCTCAAGCTACAACCCTACCACATGAAGTCTTTGGCTAGGAAGGTGAACAAGAATCTTAGCTCGAGGTTCTACGGCCCATTTCAGGTACTAAAAAGAATTGGACCTGTCACCTATAAATTGGAACTTCCACTTGGCTATAAACTCCAACCCGGTTTTCCACATTAGCCGCCTAAAGAAAGCCCTGCCACCAAAGGTCCAGCCAGCTGCCCTGCCACCTAGATTGTCAAAGGAGGGGGTATTACACACAGAACTGGAGGAAGTATTGCAGGTCAGACAACAACCAGGAGGTGCTACTGAGGTGTTGGTCAAGTGGAAGCACCTGCCAACCCATGAAACTCTTGGGAAGACCTGGTCAAGCTGCGAGAACAATTTCCTGAAGCTCACCTTGAGGACGAGGTGATTTTGCAGGGGGGGTAATGATAGAGACACAATGTATGGGAGAGTATATGAGAGAAGGAAGAGGCAATTAGGACATAATGATAGGGTGTGACAGTTGTATAGTTGGTTAGTTTGGGCGGGAAAAACTGTTACAAGAACATAATAGAAGAATAAAAAGAGGGAAAGTAGGAATGAGTAGGGTGTGAATTCATTTTGTATCCTTGAGAGAGTTAGAGGACTCTACCTTCCTCTATTTTATTGTATTCGTTTGTAGGGTTCTTGGAGATTGCCAATTAACCCCATTCAATAATACACATTCATAGTCATTCAGGAATTCTAGTCCTATCAGTGGCTATAAGTTCACTATCCAACTTCTCCTTGATGAAGTGATGGTCAATTTCAATATGAAGTGTTGGATAGGGTTATAAGTAATGCTAATAGCTGATTTATTATCACATAACATCTTCATAGGAGCCTCATATTTTATCTTCAAGTCATCCAAGATAATTTGCAACCACAACGGCTCGCAAATTCCCTGCGCCATGGCACAAAATTCTGCTTCAGTGCTTGATCTAGCAATAACATTTTGCTTTTTGCTTCTCCAAGTCACCAAATTCCTCCCACAAACACACAATATCCTGATGTTAATCTTCTGTCACTAATAGAGACTGAATAATCAGCATCAATGTAGACTTCTAGAGAGAGCTTGTCACCACTTTTGAACAATAGTCCCCTACTAGGTATGGCCTTAAGATACTGCAATGTTTTTTCTACTGCTTGCATGTGGCTCACTTTTGGATCATGCATGAATATGTTTTCCTACCAATCTTTGGTATTGTGCTTTATCAACACTGGAACTGTCCTCTTCACTTCCCATTAGATGGTTTTGTTCAATGGGAACACTAGCAGCTTTGCACCCAAGCTTCCCAATCTTTTTAAGTAGATCAAGGATATACTTCGTTTGAGAGATAAAGATGCCCTACTTAGAGTAGGCCACCTCTATTCCAAGGAAGTATTTCAATTTTCCTAGATTTTTCATTTCAAATCCAGCAGCTAACTTCTCCTCCAAAGCTTCTTCTCAACTGGATCATTACATGATACAATGATGTCGTCCAAATATACCAAGAAAGCAGTAAGTTTTCCTCCAATTGTATGTTCAATTAAAAGAGTATGGTCTCCTTGACTCCATGGTTTTAGCAAATCTCTCAAACCATGCACGAGGGCATTGTTTCAACCCATACAAAGCCTTTTTTAGTCTGCATACCTTGTTTCTTCCATTGATGACATCGTATCTGAGAGGAATTTCCATCTAAACTTCTTCCTCTAAGTCTCCATGTAAGAATGTATTCTTTACATCGAATTAATGCAAAGCCCATCCAAAATAAGCTACAAGGGAAAGCAAGATTCCGACTATATTCATCTTTGCTACAAAAGCAAACGTCTCCTCATAGTCAATTCCATATGCCTATGTGTACCTTTTGCAACTAATCTTGCTTTATACCAGTCTAAGGCACCATCTGATCAATACTTCACAGTGTATATCCACTTACATCTCAACGGCCTTTTATCTCTTGGCCTCTCAACAATCTCCCAGGCTCTATTCTTCTCTAATGCCCTCATTTCCTCATTCATAGTTTCAACCCAGTTCTTATCTTTTAATGCCTCTTGTACCGAGTTTGGGATTTTTAGGGAATCAATAGTTGCAATGAAACTCTGATGCTACAAGGAAAGGTGTTTAAAGGAGGCAAATAGAGAAATAGGTTGCTTAGTGCAAGTCCTTTTTCCTTTTCTCAAGGCAATTGGTAAGTCATCTAAATTGGGTTCACAAGTATTGGGAGGAAAAGTTTTTGAAATAGAAGAGTCAGTGTCTTCAATACTTACAACAGGTTTGGACTCTTGAAGTTGTTGCTGGATCATATCAGGTTTTTTTCTCCTTTGATATACAAGAAGTGGTTTCTTCTGAGCTTTCTCAGATAATGTAGTGAAAGATGCTAACTCTTGAGAACTACAGAAAGTTAACTCTTGTGATGATGAGAGAAGGAGAAAGGGTGGAGAAGAAAAGAACTCAACTTCTACTAGACTCTTCCCTTGAAGTAGAAGACTACAGAATGACTCAGATTCAGGACTTCAGTAGAGAGAAAAAAATATATATAGTGACTTTTGAAAGTTTCTTCTATTTTTATAGAAATAGGTGTATTATCCTAGTATAAGAGAGGGTGTTATTGTTTTCTCCATAATTAGAAAGATGTATAATTTTATTTTCCACATAATGAAAATTTTTTTCAGTCTTGCCCGTGGTTTTTCCCTCATCATTAGGAGATTTTCCACGTAAATATTGGGTGTCAGCTCCAATTCTCTCAATCCACAAAAGCAAAGAAATGATGACTGGATGGGTGAAAACATTTGTATCCTTTCTTGTTAGGAGCATGACCTATGAAAACACATTTGATGGCCTTAGGATCAAGTTTACTACGATGTTGACAATGCACATGGACAAACGCTACACATCCAAAAACCCGAGGCTGTAAACTTTGCATAATTGGGATAGAGGGAATGTGAGACAACAAAGACTGAACTGGATTGACATTACCAAGAACCCAAGAAGGCACCCTATTCATCAGGTAGGCAACTTTTAAAACCGCTTCGCCCTAATAAGAGCCAGGGACAAACATTTGGAAAAGAAAAGCGCGGGTAACCTCTAGTAAATGCCTATTTTTCCTTTCTGCCACACCATTTTGTTGGGTAGTATTAACACATGTAAGTTCATGAATAATATTATGTTCTTTCATAAAATTAAATAATTGTTGATTCACATATTCCTTACCATTATCTGAATGCAAACATTTAACGGATTTTCCAAATTGTGTTTTTGCAATCAACAATAAAAGAAACAAACCATTTTGCGCCAGTGATATTAGGAATAGATGTAGGACCCCAAACGTCAGAATGAATAAGTGCAAAAGGTTCATCACTTTTATTAAAATTAGATGAAAATGACACTCGGTAGTGTTTAGCAAATTAACAAACTTCACAAGAAAAAGACTCAACTGACTTCTTTTAAAAAGGGACAGATATATACACTTTATTAACTGAAAAGGAAGATGCCCTATACACCTATGGTGTAAATTTGTGATGCCAAAGATTCTAAATTTGCAGTATAACATGATGATGGCATCTTCTGTCTACCACCACCTTCAACTAGCGCATTAAGGAGATAATATAATCCTATTTGTTCCTCAGCAACTCCAATTGTGCCCTTAGTGCCAAGAACCTGAGCAACACAATGCGAATGGAAAAAGATTACAGCACAATTAAGATCTTTGGTAAGGTTATGGACATAGATAAGGTTACTGGCAAGTTGGGAACATGAAGGACATTATTTAGGTGCAAGGAAGGCCGAAGAGAAATACTACCAGATCCTGCAACTAAGATTTGGAAGCCATCAGCTACAGTGATATGGCATTTTTCAAAAATGGGGAGGTAAGAAGAAAAATAAGGGGTTTTAGAGGTCATATGATCAGTTTCATCAGAGTCACTGATCCATAGATCCTTACATTCAGTATTAGATGCATGAAAAGATTGAGAACAAGGAGCTTTACCAAACAAGGTCAGAGAGTAAGAGCCAAAAGGCTTACTAATAGAGCTTATGAGAGAACGCAAGCGTGTAAGCTCATCCTCACTAAGGGTAAGAACCTCATCATTTGATTGAGGAGAGAGGACATTGTTTGATGCAGCCATATTGGCTTGACCACTTGGCAGACCTCGAAATCCTCCTGTGCAGCTTAGAACTTTATGCTTCCCATGAAATTTAAAGTAAGTCTCTTTAGTGTGACCAAACTTCTTGCAATAGGGGCACCAATGACTGTCTCGGGAAGGTCTAGAAAAGGAAGAAGGAGGTCCTAGCTTGGTTGTCCTGTTGGTGACCAAAACAGAACCACTACTGGGTTTGTCTTCAAGCATAACTGCCCTCCAACTCTCCTCTCCACAAACAATGCAGAACACCTCAGATGGAAGTCGTTCTTTACCCAGAATCTAAACTCGAATGGGGTCATATTCTGGATTCAAGCCAGAGAGACTCAAAAATCCTGTCCCTATTAACAAAGTATGTCAAAGTAGAAGTATCCTTGCTACATTCCATCTAGAAGTTTTGGTTCTTGTCCAACTCAGTCCACAGACCAATGAGTACACCATAGGAATCTGTCACCGAGATTACTCCTTGCTTGGTGGAGAATATTTTCGTTTTCAACTCATAACAAGCAGCAATATCCTATTTCCTGTGAAAAGTGTGGCTAGGTACATCCCAAACCTCGCAAGAAGAAGAAAGAAACATACAATTCTGACTAATTTCAAGAATCATACAGTTCCATAGCCATGTCATAATAAGAGAATCCTCGGATCCTCATCATTCCTCATTCCAAGCCTCAAAAGTAGGGTCTTCCTCTTTTGGAGGATTTACCTCAATGTGGGACAATTTCCGACGACCTTTGAGGGTATGCCGGATAACTTGATCCCAAGTAATTTTTTCCATTCAAGTGGTAGGTTGGGTGTAACAGTAGGATGTTTTGGGGTTTGCCATGATGGTAGGGTGGCCAGAGGATGGTCAGGATGGTTCAGTAGGGTTCGGAAAAGGAAGGGCAGTTGAAGGTGAGTGCGCACGCGCCTTCACGCACTGCAAATGTGTCGACACATGGGACTACACGCAGAAGGTTGTACCAGAGTGTAGGGGCGCATCCGGTGACTATTTGTGGTCAGGTTTGGTGGTTTGGCCAATCTATGGGTGGCAGTTCGGATGGCGTGGTTGGATGGTCGGAAGGTTGGTTGGCGACTGTAACGGTGACAGAGAGAAACAAAAAAGGGGAAAAGGGGAAAAATAACTAAGGCTATAGGATGAGGTAATCAGGGACTTTTGAACAACAATTAAGGCTGTAAATATCCAATAATGAAGGCTGGAAGGTAGTGGAAAGGTGGTAAGGCTCCTAGATCAGGAGCTCTGATATAAACTGGAAAGAAAGAATAGGAATTATAAAGGTGAAAATGATTTTCTTATTTGATTTTTGGACAGGAAATGTTACAATATATAGACACCTTGCAAGGCTCACCTAAGAATTGTCAAATACTAATTTTCCTAATCATATCTATCATACTAAGTGATAAATAAAAAAACAAATCTATATGATATGCAAACAAATATATACAATATATCTCAACATGCAGTATCCACTTGTGTCCGTTATTTTTCCTTGCTTGATACCAGGTTTAATATTAAATAACGCCCTAGTGAAACTGAGATATTCTTCTTCTATTTTTATTTTTTTTATCTAATATCAATTTCTTACACCTTCAAAACAACAAAGCCTGAGGATTACCTCCAAGATGAGTACCCAAATAAGTCAAAGGCCATTGAAGAGATTAACAACCAAAGTAGCAAAGGCAATCAAAATTTGACTATCTTAATTTATCCCTGGTATTCCATTTTTGGCAGATAAAGCTATGCAAAACTATGCAATTATAGGGAGACCAAGCACATAAGCAATATTACAAAACTAAGAGGGAGGGTAATTGAGCGATGATTAATATAGGAGACTCACATTACAGAAAATTAATTTGGTTTACTCTAAGAAGCTGGAAGCAATTTACTATATACGAAGATTAATGGAGGGATACCATAGGAATCAAAGAGACATAGATATGGTTTTCATCGATTTGGAAAAACACATATGCTGAGGTGCCAAGTGAAGTATTACGAAAGACCAAAGAGAAGAAAGGAATCTGAATTGCCTATAACTAAGCAATCAAAAATATATATGATAGGGCCACAACAAGTGTGACAACACAAGGTTGGGCCGAACAAGAGTTTCCTATAACCTATAGAATTGCATCAAGGGTCAATTGTGCATCTCTATCTCCTTTTCCTAATCTTGGATGTGCTTATTGAATATATCTGGCACCCATAGTGACAATGCATGCTTTTTACACATGATATAGTAGAGTTGACAGGGAAAAGAAATAACATTTTAAAGATGTAGTGACAAGCCTCAAAAGCACGTAGTTTTTCTATAAAATTATAAGTAGAGGTAAAAACAGAGTATAGAGAACGTAAATTTAATAGATGGTGCTCTAATTCAAGCATAAAGGTGAAATCGAAGACATACCATACCACAAGTCACACAATTAAAGACTTATATCTTGGGTCCATCATACAAAATAAGGGGAAACAAATAGAGATGTAAACCATAGGATTCAAGCTAGGTGAATGAAATGTAAGAGTATTTTAGGTGTTATTTGTGATTTAAAAAAAAAAAAGAGTATTAAAGTTTGATGGGAATTTTACCTCATTGCTATAAGACTTGCAATGGTGTTGTATAGGATTGAATGTTGAACAGTTAAAAGCCAAATAGAGAATAAACTCAATGTTGCTTAGACAAAAATACTGTGTTGGTTGAGTGGACACATTAGATAGGAAAGGATTAAGAACTCTTAGAATTAAGTAGGCATAACTCAATCCTAAAAGCTAACTCGAGGAGGAGATATGCCGAAGTGTTTATAAAGGCTATCTATCTAGGCCATATCTCTAGCTGATGTGGGACTCTCTAACAAACCACCCTTACACCCAAGACTACACATCCAAAGTATTAAGTTTTCCAGACTAACATACAATAGACTCTGAAACCATCATAGAATTAAGTGGATCCAACTCAACCTCAAATGCTAACTCAAGGGGGGAGAGATGCCCAAATTTTTATAAAGGCTATCTAGTTCATATCTCTAGCTAATGTGGGACTCCAACACATGTCCCTTGCACCCAAAACAAGACATCTAAAGCGTTAAGTTTACAAGACTGGACATCTATGGGTGGACCATAGGATAAGCCTTGATTCCATCTTAGAATTAAGTAGGCATAACTTCACCCCAAAAACTAATTCAAGTGGGGAGGGAAGCCCACGTGTTAATAAAGGTTAGCTAGGTATATCTCTAGCCGGAGAGGGACTTTCTAACAAGAATGAATGCATTAGAGGAAAAGTTAGTATAACACCTATTAAAAATGTTGTCTTATGTTTCTTTTATTTCACAAAAAAAAAAAAAATCTTGGTCTTGTATATAGATTGGTCCATAGTTATTAGACTCGACCCAGTTATCGACTCGGTCAAGACACCAAGTCACTGATTGAACCAAATTTTAATAAATCAATATGTTTAATGCAACAATTATAATATATATATACATGGATATAATAGCACAACAAAAGGGTTGGCCAAGTGATTGCAACACACTCGCCTTCCCAAGTGTCCTGGGGTTGACTCCTAGCATTGCATTTTTGACAATTATTCAACATTTCTCATGGCTCAATGGTGGGCACATGCAGTTTAGACCAGTTCAATTGGGAGCAGTTCACAGACGACCCAGCCAATTCGCCTCAGGTTTTGACTGGTTCAATTACATGGCTGATCCTATCAAAGAATTAGACCAAACCAGTGATCGGTTCACCAATTTTCAGTTCAAACTGGCTGGTCCGATTCGATTTTAATAACTGTGGAGTTATCATGTGTAACAAAGACCAAAAGAAACCCTAATAAGGAGAGTAGACCAAACAAAGAGTAGACCAATAGGCAATAGCTAAACATAGAAAGGGACCAATAAAAACTATAGGCGAAACCATTAAAGAAGATTTAGGGCCTGTTTGGAACAATTCTTTTGTTTTTGTTTTTTAAAACTATTTTCCAAAACAATTTTAAAAACAATAAAACAAAAAAACTTGTTTGGATAACAAAATAACAAATGGGATCACAAACAAAGAACATACACAACAAAGAGGAATAACAGGGGTTTTCATGGTGGTTGGAAGGGCGGCGGGAGGGGCTGCGGCGCTTGGTAGCTGGGTCACGGAGGAGCATGGCGCTTGGTCGCCGGGCTCGGTCGTGGGGCGATGCACGTCAAATCTGGGTTGTAGGGTCGCGCTCGGAGCTCGTCGGGGGGGTCGCGAAAGAGCACGGCGCTTGGTCGCGGGGCGAAACACGTCAGATCTGGGTCGCGGGGTCACGGGGTCGCGCGCTGAGCTCGCCCGGGGGTTGGGGGGGGGTCGCGAAGCTTGCAGAGTTGGCCAAGCGCTGGTTGAAGCTCCTCGTCGGCACTTGCTCAGAAAGCTCGCAAGCGCTAGTCGCGGATCTTACCAGTGCTTGGTCGTGACAACGCCGGAGGAAGCAGCCCGCGACAGTGCTAGAGGAAGCAGACCTCAACGGCACTGGAGGAAGCCGGCCGCGACGACGGCGGAGGAAGCCGACCGCGACGACACCGGAGGAAGCCAGCTGCGACAGTGTCAAGAGGGGTAGATCAGAACTAGAGAGGACAACAATGGTGGAACAAGTTGTTTTCTGTTTTGCAAAACATCTTTTAGTTGTTTTCTGATTTCTGTTTTTAAAACATGAAATGTGTTTTTTCATTTTTAAAACCAATATGTGAAAAACAAGTTACCAAACAAGTTTTTCTTATCTTTTGTTTTTTAAAACCAAAACTGTTTTTAAAAATTGCTTCCAAACAGGCCCTTAGATTTTAATGGTTTACATACAGACATGCTTTTATGATAGGAAACTATGACATTGTTTTGTCCAAGTAGCCAACCACACCTAATGAGACAAAGCTTCATTGGTTTATTCCACTTTTGGCCAAGTTAGGGCGTTGATCCCAAAAATGACCTCAAAGAATTAAGGCATTGACATAGAGTCAATATCCAGCTCCAACAAGAGAATAGCATCATTTCTAGACCACTATCTTTACCACCGGTATATCCATTAATGTTAATGTTGTAAATCGTTTTCTTAATTATCCATTCAACATTCACTAAGATGGGATGGTCCGAATCTTGAAGCATATTAAAGGTTCTCCCAAAAGAGGTTAGTATACAGTGTCACTCAGGCATTGTTGCTTATACAGATGCAAAGTGGAGAGAATCTCTTAGTGATAGGAGATTGGCTTAGGGAATTGTGTCCCTATTGCCAGTAATCTTGTCTAACTAAAAATACAAAAGGAGAATGTGGTAGCAAAATCGATTGCAAAAGCAAAGTATCAAACTATGGCTTTTACTTCATGTAATCATGTTTAGTTGAAACAACAAGAAGTTTTGCAAGATTAACCACATTGAAACTCATTTGTGATAATCAAGCAGCATTATATATTACCTCCAATCTGATATTTATGATTAACTAGCAAATATCTTCACTAAATCAAGACTGTTGATATTCCTCGAATTCTCGTAAATACACCCAATAGCTTTTGTTATTTGATTAGGCAATAGGACAGCCATGTCTCATCAGTTTGATCAATCCCAAATTCTATGGGATTAGATTTTATACAAGATTATACATACTCAGCACAAAAATTCATGATGGAAAGTGTCTCTGTCAAGCCATTCACCTCTTAAATAAGTTATTTTAAGTCACATAAAACTATTAATTGGTCAACAACTAATGTGTGCACTGTGCATTAACTAACCATTGGATTACGATGTCCGTAGAGGATGCACACACTAGATCCATTGTCATGTCTCAGAGCCAAAAGCATTTTCCTTGTATACAAGGCAAGAGATTTTGTATGCCTACGAGGCAACAAAATAAAAATCAACGAAATGAATGTTTGAACAATTTAACAGGAAAAAAAAAATAACAGTAATAAATAAATCAGAAAGAAAAGAGTACAAAGAGAGGATGAGGTATCCACACAAGAAAAAAGCATGTAGGTCCCAAGAGATTGAGCATATGACCCAACATACCACTAGCACTCCTTTGAGCCTCCTAAATCGTTTCCTTTAATATATTTCTCTGAAAAACCATTTTGCTTTCCCCTCTTTAGCTACCAATATTTCATTGATGGGCTTTTGTCTAGGAACTTTTTCCTTATCCTCATTGTACATCCAAAATCAAAACCCATGCTGAGTAGTTAAGTTCTCTCCAGGCATGACTTTATAAATCTTATGGAGCTTTTTATTTGTTTTCTCACTAAAAGGAATTCAAGTTGTGAGCAATAAACCCCAATTTTTCAGGTGATAAGATGCTATTCCAACTTTATGTAACAATGGTTTGCTATTGGAAATCAAAAGCCCAAAAAAAGAATCTAAAATAGCTTTGTCAATATGACCCTGCATGCTCCCTAGATTCCCTCCTAACATATCCTTTTAGATCCCTTCCTAAGAAAATCTTTCTCCCTCTGGTATTTCTTGAACTTAACCTTCTAGGTCACCCCAGAATTTTACCTTTTCTTTCCTCTTGCCCTTCTATAATCACGATCACCTACTCAATTAATTTTCATTTTGAGTTTTTTCCCCAGCATTAGAAATAGAATTTAACCAACTGATGGCTAACAATGGTCCAAACATTGCCATTTCAGAATCTACTAATTTTTGCAGAATCACTATTTCTGATACTGCAATTAATTTGGATAGGATAACAGTTTAGAGCCTCCTTTTCTGTTTTCTATTAGGCAATATATACCGCATCAAACCAAATTCAATGATAGGACAGGCATAATCCAGTATTGCTAGAAGCAACTTCAATGAGTTTATATTAAAGAACAATTAAATATTTGAATAATGATCATTTTGATCCTCTAAACATATATTTGCTCCCCTATTTATAGATACATCAAATTCATCCTTCAATGCCAATTCATGGTTGGTCCTTATAGTATGATGAAATTGATCCTTAATTATATTGTTAGTTGAGAAAATAACAGCTCAAAAAATTAAAGCATGTCATAAACTAGCTGTGTATTTAATCTTTAAAGCACCCAAGCAAAAATGCATGAACTTCCTCATGAAACTGAACTGCAATTCCTTTGACCTATTATTCTCTTTATCAGTATCAGTATCTTTTACATGCAGCCGTTGAAAAGCATAAGCAACATATCAGCCATATGACTAACAAGATTAAAATAAACAACTACTATGAACTTTAAACGATAGATGATGCTATGGTAGTATTGGTCATACAGGGAAATAGATCTTTTATATTATCTTATTGTACACACCGTGATATTGCAGATGCAGTTAGAGAATTCAGGATTTTGAAGCCATGACGGATAGATGCTATGCTCAGGAATGAAACAGTACCATCCTCAAACAGTTCCTCAATACCTTCCCTTCTTTTAACAAAATCGATATCAGCAATTGATGCAGCAACAGTTCCTGGGATGACAACTGATCAATCAAATAACTAAGTATTAACCACAAACAGGCATTAAATTGCTACAAATAAGACAAACCTCCACTAAAATAAGTCTTCTTCAGTAACTTGGCAGCATCTGTGATGTAAAATAACAGAGGGCAATGAATAAGAGACAAATTTTCACAAAGTCAACTTAATTGATATCATATATAAATTTGCCTTGACAATGATGAAATTTTAGGGATTACATGGAAAAGAGAAGAGATATCATCAAAGAACACAAGTAGGAGTAGTTCACTACTTAGGATCTGAGCAAAAGAGCTTTTTGCTTTTGTACCCAATTGCTAAGAAGATTTCTAAGCACCTAGATAACCTGAAGGGAGCTTATTTTATATTGGGGGTCATATTACCCTCATCCAGATTGTTTTCCCAGCATTCCTCAATATTATCTACATTTTTTCAGCATTCCGAGTTTCTAGTACAATAAGAAATTTTCTGAGCAATTTTCTTTTGTCGGGTGCTATGGATATTAAATGTGAACAATTGGATAGTTATGACATGTGGCATACTGTCCTCCAACGAAGGAATCAAGTTCTCATTTGGCATCTAAAAACATGCTCTAGAATGTAAAGAGGTATGACATTTTCCTTTGGAACCACTTCCTGTTGGCATCAAGTTATCCAGAGGAATATCCCTTAAACAAAAATATGGAAAGCAACACAAAGCTTCTCCTTTTGATCCATAAAAAGTTGTCTCACATGATTATTCTGCCTTTAAATCTTCACTTTCCCTGGAGGTAAGAAATGGTTCTCATGCCAACTTCTAAGATGACCATTGGGTAGGAACTTCCTTGGTGTGGCTTTCCCATGTCTTTATTGTCTACCTACCTATAAAATTCTTCAATTAAAAATCTTTAGCACTCAAATAAAGAATCTCTGAATTGGAGACTTTTAGGACCCTTCTGCTTTACTCTCTTTTGTTGCTACTCCAGATAAAAGGATTTGGATTTTGATGCTTTTAAGTTGTTTTCATGCAAATCTTTTCCCATTTCCCACTCAATTATTAAATACAATACATCTGCATCTTGATAAACCTATTTGGAAGTCCAAAACATCCCCTAAGATTAGGTCCTTTATCTGGACAACGGTGCTTGCTAAAATGAATACCAATAACATACTGCAAGTTCGTAGGCCACATAAAGCTACGCGTTATGCATGGTGCTAACTCAAAATCAATTACCCATTTATCCTGATGTTGTTTTGTTGTTGTTTCTTAATGGAATTCTTTACTTGGCATTTTTGGAGAGTGTTGTGCTTGTCGTGAGTCCTTGAATCAATTTCAGTTGACTAGCATTACTAGTCTTGGTAGCAATAAAGAAGCCAAATTTTGTTGGCAATGTAAAATCCATGCTATAGTCAAGAAAAACTAGGAGACTAGATCAGACAAGCAGTAGCCCAATAGCTAGAGACAAAGGGGAAACCAAGAAAAATTATAAGCAAAACCATTAAGAAAGATTTAGATTTTAATAGCTTGACTATTACATTGGTTTGTCATAACACTATGGTTTTGTCTAATTTGTGAAGCTGACCCCACCTTATGGGAGAAGGCTGGGCGTTGTTGTTGTTGTATACAATCCATGCTACACTATGATGCAAGGTACGTTTGTTTTAACTTTTCGTAAAATAACTTTTAAAAGAATGAAAGTTGAAGGAATTACTTTTGTAGAACTAAAGTGGAAAAAACTTGTGTATTTGGAAATGATGATTTAAAAGTAAGTTTAAAAAGAATTGTTTTTGTTTGGATAAGATAAAACAAAATTACTTTTAGAACAACATAATTTTAGAATGAATAAGTAAAGGGTTGTTTGAACAACATGATTTTAGAATGAACAAGTAAAGGGTTGTTATTAGCTGCCACTTTATAAGAATGATGATGGTCTCAAAAAATCCTTGCACTTAGCTAGAAGAATACTACTAGTTATCAAATTCTTTAATTTCAAAGTTTAAACTTCAAGTGATTTTATTTCTTACACTGCGTTCTTTGAATTTGTAGCTCAATGGTGGCAAACGTATGGGCATTCTGCTTCAAATTTGCAAAAGTTGGCTATCAAGATTTTGAGCTCACTTAACATGTAGTGCTTCAGGTTGTGAATGCAATTGGAGTGTTTTTGAGCAAATAAGAAGCAATTTTCTATTTTAATTGGTACTATGTTATACTTGTAACCATTAACAATTAGATAATTATATTGGTGCTGCAGATACATACTAAGAAGAGAAATAGACTTGAGCATAAAAGGATGGAGGACTTTGTTTATGTGAAATATACCCTTTTGCAACTAGTCCTGCTTTGTATCGATCCAACTCACCGTTTGATCGATACTTCACAGTGTATATCCACCTACATCCCACCGGCCTTTTATCTTTTGGCCTCTCAACAATCTCCCACGTTCCATTCTTCTCTAACGCCCTCATTTTCTCATTTATGGCTTGAACTCAGTTCATATCTTTTAATGCCTCTTGTACTGAGTTTGGGATTTATATGGAATCAATAGCTACAATGAAACTTTGATGCTGCAAGGAAAGGTGTTTAGAGAAGACAAAAAGAGAAATAGGATGTTTAGTGGAAGTCTTTTTTCCCTTTTCTCAAGGCAATTGATAAGTCATCTAGGTTGGGTTCACAAATATTAGAAGAGTCAGTTTCTTCAGTACTTACCACAAGTTCAGACTCTTAAAATTACTACTGGATCATATCGGGTTTCTTTCTCCTTTCATACACCAAAAGTGGTTTCTTTTGAGCTTCCTCAAGTGGTGTAGTGGAAGACACTAACTCTTCAGAACCAGATGGAGTAGTAGATGACACTAACTCTTGGGAACCAAAGGAAGTTAACTCTTGTGATGATGGGAGAGGGAGAAAGGATTGAGGAAGAAAGGTCTCAGCTTCTACTAGACTCTCCCGACGGAGGATTAAAAAACGACTCAGTTTCACAAAATGTAACATCCAGAGAGACAAAGAAACGACGACTAGACGTGTGAAACATTTGTATCCTTTCTTGTTATGAGCATAACCTATGAAAACACATTTGATGGCTCTAGGATCAAGTTTACTATGATGCTGACGATGCACATGGACAAAGGCTACACAACCAAAAACCCGAGGTTGTAAACTTTGCATAATTGGAAAAGAGCGAAAGTTAGACAACATAGATTGAACAGGACTGACATTACCAAGGTCCCGAGAAGGCACCCTATTAATTAGGTAAGCAGCTGTTAAAACCAATTCACCCTAGTAAGAACTAGGGACAGGCATTTGGAATAGAAGAGCACGGCCAACCTCTAGTAAATGCCTATTCTTCCACTCTGCCACACCATTTTGTTGAGGAGTATCAGCACATGTAAGTTCATGAATAATGGCATGTTCTTTCATAAAATTACAAAACTGTTTATTCACATATTCCCTACCATTATCTGAACGTAATCATTTAATGGATTTTTCAAACTATGTTGTAATCATATGATAAAACTAAACAAAGAGTTGAAAAACTTCATATTCATCATTCATAAGAAAAAGCCAAGTGACACCTGTGCAATCATCAATAAAAGAAACAAACCATTTTGTGCCAGTGATATTAGGAATAGATGTCAGGACCCCAAACATCAGAATGAATAAGTGCAAAAGTTTCACCACTTTTATTAAAATTAGATGGAAATGACACTCAGTGGTATTTAGCAAACTGACAAACTTCACAAGGAAAAGGCTCAACAGACTCCTTTGAAAAAAGAGACGGATACATAGACTTTATTAATTAAAAAAGAGGATGTCCTAGGCGCCTATGGTGTAACCAAATTTGTGATGCCTGAGATTCTGAATTTGCAGGATAACATGAGGCTGATATCTTCTGTCTAGTATCATCTTCAGCTAGTGCATTAAGGAGATAACATAAACCTCTTTGTTCCTTAGCAACTCCAATCATCTTCCCTGTGGCAAGATCCTGAACAACACAATGTGAATGGAAAAAATTTAGAACACAATTAAGATCTTTGGTAAGCTTATGAACAGAGATAAGGTTACTAGCGAGTTGGGGAACATAGGACATTATTTAAGTGTAAGGAAGGGTGAAGAAAAGTGCTACCAGATCTTGCAACTGAGGTTTGGTAGCCATCAACTACAGTGATATGGTGTTTTTCAAAAATGGGAAGGTAGGAAGAAAATGAGAGGTTTTAGAGGTCATATGATCAGTCACACCAGAATCAATGATCCATGAATCCTTACATTCAGTATTAGATGCATGAAAAGATTGAGAACAAAGAACCTTACCAAACAAGGCTAGAGAGCAAGTGCCAGAAGGCTTACTAATAGAGCTTATGAGAGACCGTAAGTGTGTAAGCTCATCCTTACTAAGGGCAGGAACTTCATCATCCACTTGAGAAGAGAGGGCATTGTCTAATGCAACCATAGAAGCTTGACTACGTGGCATGCCGCGAAATCCTCCTGTGCGACTAAGAACTTTGTCTTTCCCGTGAAATTTAAAGCAAGTCTCTTTTCTTGCAATAGGGGCACCAACAACTACCTCGGAGAGGCCTTGAAAAGGAAGAAGGGGGTCCTAACTTGGCTGTCTTGCCGATGACCAAAGCTGAACCACTACTGGGTTTGTCATCAAGCATAACTGTCCTACGACTTTCCTCTCCCTACACAGTGTAGAACACCTCGGATACAGATGGGAGTTGCTCTTTACCCAGAATCTAAACTCAAACGGGGTCATATTCTGGATTTAAGCTAGAGAGAAACTCAAAAATCCTATCCCTGTTATGAAAGTTTGCCAAAGTAGAAGTATCCTTGCTACATTCCATTTGCAAGTTTTGGTATTGGTCCAACTCAGTCCACAGACCGGTGAGAACACCATAGTAATCCATTACAGACATTACTCCTTGGTTGGTGGAGAATATTTTCATCTTCAACTCATAACAAGTAGCAATATCTTGCTTCTTGGAGAAAAGTCTTGCTAAGTGCATCCCAAACCGCACAGGACGAAGTAAGAAACATACAATTCCGACTTATTTCAGGAGTCATAAAGTTCCATAGCCATGTCATAATAAGAAAATCCTCATTATCCCAAACCTCAAAAGTAGGGTCGTCCTTTTCAGGAGGATTTCCCTCAATGTGGGACAATTTCTGACGACCTTTGAGAGTATGCCGGATCACTTGAGCCCGCTGCAAGTAATTTTTTCCATTCAAGTGGTAGGTTGGGTGCAAAACAGGAAGGTCATTAGGATTTAAAGATGTAGGTGTCATAGCAGCAAAGGTTTTAGGTTCTGCCATGGTGATCGGGTGGCTGGAGGATGGTCGGAGAGGGTCGAAAGGGGTCGAAAAAGGAAGGGTGGTTAGAGGCTTGTAACAGTGACAAAGAGGAACAAAAACCAGGGAAAATTCGGGAAAAAAAGCAAACAAAAATGGATAAATAACTACAACAATTAAGGCTATAAATGTCCCGCAATGAAGACTGAAAGGTAGCGGAAAAGTAATCAGGCTCCCAATTCAAAAGCTCTGATACCAACCTAAAGAAAGGCTAGGAATTATAGAAGTGAAGTAATTCTATCTCACTTTTTTAGGTATAGAGAAAGATACTATTTATAGGTACATTGCAAGATAAGATACTAACTTACCTAACCATATCCATCATAATAAACCATAACAAATGATACAGGCAAAATAAACATAAATATATGACATAATTCAACATATGATATATTTCAACAAAAACTATTAGGTTCCGTTTGGCTTCTTTTTTATTTCCTATGTTTTATGTTTTTAAGATTTTATGAAAAAAATAGTGAAAAGATGAAAAGAAAATAGGAAGGGATTTATTGTTTTCATCGTCTTCATTATTTCCTTCAAAACACCCTAAAAACAGAAAATATAGAAAATGAAAACAGAAACCAAACAAGCCCTTAATTTTTAGTTTTCATTTCTTGTTTTCACTATTTTCTTCACAAAATCATGAAAAACAGGAAATAGACTAAAAGTAGAAAATGAAAACAACAAAATCAAAACAAAAACCAAACATGCCAGTTTTTAACAGAAAACAGTGATGTCATTTGGTCTATATAGCCGACTCAATCTCAAGAAAAAGGCCCTTGTTTTGTTGCTGGTAATGAAGATCATTATAAAACAAGAAAGTGCATCCATAATGTACAGACTTCATTCCAATGTTAGACCATAGACATGATGCATCTCGTGAATTCACCACATATCATATACATATTTGTCATGTGACGTATAATACTAACATAGACAGCTTTATTGTAACTAAATGTCATTGAGAAATAAGTAGGTGGCCAAGTGTACAAGACTCCCATGTGGTGAGGCTAAAGGAAAGTTGATGTACATAACCTTACCCCCGCGAGGGGAGAGGCTGCTCATAGGATTTGAACTTGTGACATCCAATTCATAAGACAATAACCTTACTATTGCATCAAAGCTTACCCTCAGTCATTGTAACATAAAAAAGGAACGAAATATAGCACTAGGGTCTAGGTACATGCAGCAAATGATTGAATCATGAGGAGAATATAAAATTAGAATATGTCCATTTTTCACACACCAATAGCTTACCATTTCGAACAATGAGAGCTCCAAGCCCACTTGGATAGCCAAAGAGCTAACAAAAATGCACAAGAAAAATAATGAATTTCAAAGTAGTCCTTGATCAATACAAAATAAAGTCTCATACGCTCATACCTTGTAAAATGAGATTGTGACAAAATCCGCAGGATACTTAGATAAATCAGGTGGCATGGTAGCACATCCCTTTGCAGCATCAATCAAGACCATCCATTGTCCATTTCTAATGAAAAATAAAATAACCAAATAAACAATTATCAATGCTTCAACAAAGTTTAAAAGAAAAAATTAAGCCATCTCTATGTATGTCTAGATACATTTTACATGTTACACAAATAGAGAAGGAGAGAGAAAGAGAGTAAGGCTTAAAACAGATTTAGACAAAAAAATAATAATAATAATCCATCTAGATAGGTCTTAAGTCATTGTTGGGATCTCCACCACATTAGAAAGAACGCATAAAACATTGAGTATGAATCAAAGATCATGCAAAGATTCCTCTCATTGATGCAATCTCATATTCTGAAAAACAGTAAAAGTGAAACTAGAAACCGTACTAGTACTCAAGTGTTTAGGAATGCATCATAGCAAGTGGACACATGCTAACATGAACGGAAGCCATTATTATTGCACCCCAGATACCTATGAATCCACCATATACAAAATTGCCGACAACTATACAAGCACACAAGCTTATATTTGAATGCCTAGAGTTTATTCAACCACTATCTATCTATCATATTTTTTCAACATACAGAAAGAGTTCAGTGAGGACACAAGCAAACAACAACTTACAAGGCAAGGCCAATTCGACAAATTAGTCCATTTTCCTAATGAGTTCTATATGATGATTATGAGTATATAACAACCCAAAGTTATTCAAAAAAACCAAATTAAATCTTATGAATGAAAATTTCAGAATTCTAACAGGCTTTGTGATAATGAGAAACAACTCAATGGTAAATACAAAAACTTGAATAGTGATTTCGGGCCCGCAGATGAATAGTAACTCTAGAACCGAGGCCAAAGAAAACTTAGACTTCGATACCGGAGTACAGTATTAGGCATGGGACCCGAGTAAAGATATTTTAGGTTTCCGGTAGAGATATTTTACCCATTCAGTGAAGTTTTGATGTACGGTTTTAACACTGTAACAATGACTTTGTGGCAAAATAACCATTACCAACCACATTTGTGCCAAGTGGATGGCATGGATTAAAACTTAGTAAGTTTTAATCTTGGCATTTCATTAATTTTAATTTCATCCAGGGCCAATATCTTACCCGTTCGGTAAAATTTCGATGAGCAGTTTCTTACACCACATGAAGCTTAGAGAGCAAGATTCTTGACAAATGTATGGCAAGGATAATGACCACATCTCCTATTTTCAGCAAGATCAAATACTAACCACACAAAAATCCTCTTTTTTTTTTTAATTATAAATTATTTTTTGTGGTAAAATTTAGCATGCATCTTTTATGTTAATTTCACAATTTATTTGTCTCACCTTCCTTCTTTCAAAATTCGGCCAGCCTTCATTTTACAGCCTCTTCACTTTTCTTTTCTACCAAAACCTCATAAACTAACTTGAAACTTCATCCTACAACATCAAAAATCAATGACCTAAACACAAAATCAAATCTACCTCTTGAAATCTTCTATCTAACTCCAACAAAGGATTTTCATCTCACCTTACCATCAAAGAGGAGCTACTATATTACTATTTAGGAGAAGGATTTGGCTAGTTTTGGGTTAAAGTTGGATGGAGAAACACTTGAAGAAATCATTAGAATTGCAAGAGTCTTCTAGCTAAAGGTAGGGATTTCTTGAAACCTTTTTCAATCTAGTTTTTGTTTTCTGAAAATTTTCAAAGAAATATGCTAGGTTTTGGCTTTGTTATCACAGTTTAGAGCTTGAATATTGATGATCATGCATGATTTGGTTAGAATATGTTGCTAGAATGCTTCTTTGATCAACTTACATCTTGGCTTAGTGTGTTAGAAAGTCGGATTTTTTTCTGGCAGTGATTTTGTTTGATTTTTAAAATAAAATTGGAGATGTCTTTTTTATGTGGATTTTTTTATAGTAAAGCTAATATGTTAAGGTAACTCCATGATTTTTCTTGAGTCCATTTGAAGACTTTTATTCTTTTTAAAAATTCAAAAACCAAGGCAGTTAGGGTTGCTGTCTAAACAGCCAGTTCTGAAGCTCTAGATTTGTCTAATTTTGTTACTATATCAAATGATCGAATTTTGACTTGGAATTTTTACAAGTTGTTGTAGACACCTTGAGGTCCAACCGTGAATTTTTACAGAATTTATTAAGTTCATTTGCTATGGCAATAAAATTGGAAATTTTGACCATTGGTTGGAATTAGATAGTTACTGACCACCAACTTCATACAATTTTGTTAATATAGATAGAGACCTTGTTTTGTTCTGAAAATTTTACACAACCTCATAGATATATTGAATTATATCTAAAAATTATTTCACCCTATATTTATGATGTATAGTAATTTAACTAGAATTTTCTTTGGAACTGAAATTCTGGACAAGTGTTAGTTAGAATTGTGATTATGAGTAATATGCCAATGACTTTCTACATGATACGCTATGTAATTTAATTGTTGATGCTATAAATACATGATTTATGATGCTTGTGCATGTGACATGGAGTATGAAATATGAATTGTTAAAGTATTACAGAATGAATAAGAGATCCCCTTTGACACTAAGTCAAGGAAAGTAATCTGGCTAGGAATAGTATGGTGTGAGAGTTGGAGAAAATAAATCCGATAATCATATATAGAAATGAGCTCAGTCCTGATAAGCAGTTTATTATCCTAGAGTGGGCAAGGCCACTTATATCAAGGGCACGTAAAGATGAGAACCCCTTCGACATGTCAAAAGTACGTAAAGTTGAGGAAGATATAAATGAGGTTCCCTTCGACATATCAAAGTCACGTAAAGTTAATTGAGAAAGTGAAGAAAATCATTACATTTACCATATGTATACACATATTATTCTAAATTATTTGCCTATGATAATTTACTATGAGCCTGAGCATTATGATATATGTGAATTTAGTTATTGAATGCTAAAAGAAACCCATTTCGGAAGAATGATTTTGGTTTTTAAAAATGAATCTTTGTTATCATGATCACATCTTCCCAATAAACCGAAGTGGCTGGAACGATGACGATGACATTGATTATTGTGTATTTGGGGACACCCTACTAAGAATTTCATAATTCTCACCCCCTATGTTTGTGTGTTCCCATGTCGTGTCCAAATAGCTCACAAGAATAATGAAGCTGCTCATAGTGGAAGTGTCCGATTCAGAATAGCTCGATAGCTAAAGACCACTTTTAGTTCTTTTTTAGATGAATGTTTAAGAAGACAAATGTATATTAAGGCTCATACGAGAACTTTTTCATGTATTCGATCATGTATTTCTTTTACTACTCTGTTTTCCTTTTTTATATATTTAAGTAGAACTACAACATAGTTACCGTACAATTCGATCAATATGCTATAGATACTTAAGCAAGGTCCGGTAATTTATATGTAACAACTCCCAAGTACGATGTCATGACTTAAGGATGATGTTGTACTCGAAAGAGTGTTACAAAAACTACAATGGCAAATGGTTAAATATGCATAACTCAAGTCATTTTATAACATTATTTAGATAAAAGCTATAAACCCGTGCACAAGTAGTTAATAAGACAAACAATTTCGAATATTACTTGCAAACTGAAGGAATTCCTGAAATCCTGCTCGGGTCTTCCTTGATAATCTTCACCAAGTCAAGGTCAAATCTCAACCCTGAGAAGTTGCACTCTGATGGGAAAGCAAACAAATTATACACATCACCTGTATTGAAAAAACAGACATAAGATAAGTTTTCTAAATGCCTAGAAGCATATCATGACCTCAAGAGTTACCTATTGGCTCTCCCCCTAGCAATCCAGCTACTTTTCTCCTTTGTACTTGATGCGGTGATATCTTCATAGTATTTTTGTCTCTAGATATTCCAGGATTTACACCTTCTTCAATATCTACAGCAATGGCCGCAGCCCCTTGACCAAGAGCATATCTAAAACTAGTTAAGGAGGTAGACAGTCTGGAGTTATCAATCATCTAAGGAGAGGAATCATAATGGAAAAATTAATAAAAAATTTAGATTTATCAGAATGCATCATATGTTATTAGAAAGTGAAGATTATATTCAATAATAGAGTCACAAGACAAAAGGCATTCTCTTAATCTAAACACGCGAAGGCCAAATTACTTGCAAAACTTCAAACTTTACATAAAAATAGTAGATTCTTCAATCAAATCCAAACAGAAAAATGGTTTAAAACATAAAAGCAGAGGATTGAATTAGTGTCACATCAGAGCAAAAAGGAACATGTCACATCTATGCACAGGATAAAGTCTTACCCATTTTACTAAACTTAATGGCATTGTGAGACCTGAACAGTGATATATTGAACAAAAAATATCATGGAATTTTCATTTCCTTTCCTTTCCTTACAAACTGCTCTGAGACATGACAGCACACAGTAAAAATAACATTATGTCCTCTACCCACATGTTGCACAGCATGATTACCCTGCACTCTCCTGAAGAGATCCAAAGGAAATCCTTATAATATTGAATAACGTATCACTTTTTATCAGGTAGGATACTCTCGTATGCCAAGAACACTATTATGATTCTCCATTGTATACATAAAAGTACTGCTACAACTCCATGGAAAGGCCTCCCCAACTAACTTCAATGCTGCTGTTGCCCCGAAGGTAAATATACATTTATAGTCTTTTGGAGATGCATTGCAGTAATCAAGGACCTGTATGACTGATAGTCAAACAATCTGTGCAAGATGTATAGTTTTGAAGAACAAATATCAAATGTACAAAAGAGGAATACCAACAGCAGTTTCCTCATAAGAAACTGCCAGATGGACACATCTAAATTGGTGATCCAACATGGCCAACACAAGTCAATCAAACAAGACAAGGTAAGCCGTATGCCTCACATTGCATCCTTTCCAATCTAGCATGCAGATAGAATCATATATCATTACATACAATAATCACAGCAACTTCTGTCTAGATCCTAGAGATCTCTAAACACATGTTCTGATCTAATTTATCACTAGTTTTTAAAAAAAAGTTTAAGCTAAAGTGGAAGGCTCGCTCCAGTAAACAGTCAAAGCATGTCTCCAACTCAATCGTGCACTTACATAGGTGCTTACAGATCACATACCAATAGTTGCCAACAGGGAAACCTAGGAAATGCATAATTACAAAGAAAGCAACCGAAATGCTTACAAAATTACAAAAATACATATCTCCATGTACCTGTTGCCGGGCATCCTTCACGATATCAAGAGTTGCAGAACTGAAGTCACTTTGGCTATCTAGTATTAACATTAAGGACTTTTACTTCACACAAATCAGTGTCAACTACCAATTAAACAAACGTAACCCTGCATCTAGAATTAAGAAGATTTTCCTACTTACATTCTTACCCCAGAATGCCAAAAAGAAATAGCCAAACTATTGAAACGTAGCAATTGTAAATAGTATCAGGGATACGAGGATTTCCATATACGTTACTAGTGAGATCATTGAAAACCGATTCCATTTGCAGCTCAGAGTATTGAGTTGCTCCAGCATGATCCAAGTACACGAGATCTCCAATTTCAAAATTGAAACGGAAAAGTCATAAACGAACAAGTGTGAAACAGTGGCCACGAGCAGGAAAATCCAAGCATATATAATAAAAAGCAAAAACGGAAACAATACTGAACCTTCTTCCATTTTTTTTTTTTCCTCTTTGGCATAACTTGATAAGACTTTTAGATACGTAAAAAAGGAAAAAAGAAAAAGATGAAGCGTGAGTGAATGAGTGTGTGAGCGACCTTGTAATCTCTTGAATTCGGTGGCTCGAATCTGATCAATGGTCTTGGGACCGTTAGGATACCCGTAATGTTCCCCAAACTCCTGGAGGAATTCTTGTTTGGCAGCGTCCATGCTGAGTTCAAGAGAAGACTCGGCAGAGAGAGAGAGAGAGAGAGAAGAAAGAAACTGCGGGCGGGGGGGTTCTCAGAAGGAAAATAATATCAAAAGAGGACACGCATCAAAATATATATATATAGGAGTAGATTATTCTCTCAAATAGAGATAATTTATAATAGGAGATAAATTAATATCATAAATTTAAAAAAATTTATACTAATTTTTAAAATTTTATAAATAGATAAAAATTAGTTTCTTTATCAAATTCTTGTATGAACTATTAACACAAATATTCATATAATATGTTAATTTATTTACATATATTGTTAATTTTTATATTGCGAATTAATTTGCCTCACTCATCTATTTTGTTTAGAACAAATGACAATTTAAAGTTAAAATCTTTTTTTTAAATAGAGAGCAGATAAAGAGAAAAGGTATAAACAACTACTCATAAAAATTAATGTACATATAAATAATAAATAAACAAGTTAATAATGTGTATAAATAAGTTAGTAAGATATAATTTAGATAATAATTTTATAAAAGAAACTAATTTAAGGGATTAGTATAAAAAATTTAATTTAAGAGGCTAAATAGAGGTTTTAGGCTTGAAAAAGAGTTGTGGAAAGAATAGTAGTAATAATTAATTAAACTGAAGCGAAAAAAAATTGCAGAAATGTTGGTGTAATATTCTATCATGCAATTGCCAAATGCTACTGCTTTCCACATAAAGGCGAAAGCAGCCAAGAAAATCTTACGGCGAATCATCCTGTCTTGTCTTGTCTCGTCCGGTTAGTTTGCATTCGCGGTTGTAGTTATTTTCTGTATTTTATTACAATAAAAGTATAGAAAAATAGAAAATGGCCTTTCGATCTGGGTATCTGACGTGGCCACAAATTGTCGATTCTGTAACAGTGAAAGATAAAAACGAAGACGCTTTAAGCATGGCGGCTATTATGGCATATGCGACTTGCGCATCCTTTTTTTATTATTATTTTACCCTTTTTTCGATTCATTCCTATTTGTAGGAGTAAATTCTCGGTTAAAACTTGAGTTTGGTTGAAGGTTTGATTTTTCATTCTCGGAATGTCATTCTCAAGTAAGACGTTTATATGTGTTTGATATATGTTGAATAAAATCTAAAGAAACTTGTAAATTATACTTGGAAATTAATCAATTTTTTAGGGTTTGGCCTATAATGAATGACATTTATGGGAATATAGAGTGTTTTAAAAAATACTCCCAGTAAAATGGTAGTGATAGCAACAGTGGTCCAGCTATCGACAGTAGTGGCTCATCATCGAGTAGCAGGGATCCGTGCACTAGCAGTGGGGTTTGTCATACTACAGCAATGATCCAGCAATCAGCGACAGTGGTTTGGCGACAGCGACGATGATGCATCGATGATGGTGGTGGTCTAGCAGTTGGTGGAGGTGGTATGTCAGCCTACAATGGTGGTCCAGCCGGGACCTGCATCGATGGTCAAGACTCAAGTGACTAACAACGGTGGTCCAATGGCTATTGTTTGGTGTCAGGCATCGTCCGATGACTGACAACAGTGGTTTGCTAATGGTGGCAATGCTCCAACAACAATTTTAGTGGTATAATGCTAAGGACAATTTGGTCCTTTTACTTTTGCAAAAACACTTCCTTCTCATACAAATCTACATTCTAAGGCTTTTTCACACAAATAAACAAATAAAAAATCACTAACAACCAAAATAAAACATTCAAACATTATTTACATAGGTGAACCATTTTGATATTATTAAGGGATTACATAGAAGCCCGCAATAAAATTAATTTGGCTATGATTTTGTAGGAGCCTCCTATGAAATCAATAATATGTCTAATTTTGTTGAAGGCTATAATGAAATTAAAGTAATTGTTTAATATGTTATTTGTTAGAGGTCAAGGGTTTAAATGCCACCTCCACTTTTTCCAATTTTCAACAATTATTTTAAATTTTCAATAAATAATACCAAAAAGGACCTAGCATTCCTTTAATTTATTTTTATATGGGTATCATATTGAGTATTTGAGATAAAATGGGATTATGGGTTAAATTAAAAAGTTATGGTGTTTGAAATCTCCGTTACACCGAGATTATGGAGAGATTACGAAAAATGATGGTGGTAAGAGTATCTTATGCAAAGCTGCCCGCATCCATCAATTGTGTCGCATCGTAGTCATGGGTGAAGGAAGTGGGGTGTATAAATGAGCTGTCGAGGACGATAGAAATACACAGGAGTTTATATGAAGGGAGAGTTTCTGCATTGTGAGCATAGTTAACACAAAGAGAAAAGGGAGTAGTGTTTAAAAAAAGTTGAAGAAGGAACAATGACACTTGATAAATATTAATTTTAAGTGAACGTATATCGATGCGAATTTCTCAAAGTATTGTAAGTATTTTGTATTTAAATTTATTGTTTAATGTTTCAATTATCTATTTTTGGTTAAACTTTTTGTTGTGGTCATTCATAATTTTCTTTTGATAATTTGTAATTTATTTAATTAGTATTGATTTGTGTAAACTTTAGGCATACATATATATCTGAATTGTTTTCTTCAAAAAATATGAAGGTTAAAATTAGTTAAATATTTTGTTAAAATATAAAAATAAGTTTTCAAATGGAAGGTATGCTGATTTTTTATCAAATGAAAAATTTATAGAAAGTTGATAATTTCATAATAATATCTCTAAAAAATAAAAATAGCTGAAAATTTGAAGTTTATTTTTTATTATTAATTAATGAAAAAATTATTAATTTTTTGTAACAGGAAAATGAGCCATTGAAACCCAATCACTTACTCAAGAACCCACCTACTGCGAACACACATGATCACTTATAGCAAGCCAATTGTTACGACGTTGCACAAATTTGTCAAACTTGAATTAAAAAAAGATGTTACAAGCGCATTAGTGGAAAGGTAGAGACCTAAAACCCACAAATTTCACTTCCTTATATGGAGTGTTCAATCACAGTGAAGGATGTTGCCAAATTGCTAGGCTTCATATTGAATGTTTACCGGTCATTGGATGGACTAATGGCAACGCCCAAGTAATGATGAATATGTTTATGAAAAGTTTGCGCAAGTGAGGTGCCTTGAATCTCTGCAATAAATTGGCACCAATGTGCCTTATGCAATACATGTGGAATGCTTTTGGAGGTTTCGACTAACCATTGCTTTTCCTTACTGCTATATTAATTGACTACTGGCGATAAAAAATATTGTCAACTCCATCTCAGGTCCCTACTTTTCTATATAAATTATCACAGAAAAAATGCCAATATCTGTAGTCTCACCCTTGACAATAGCAAAAGCAATTGACAATATGTTCTAATTGTTGTCTTGGGTAATTGCCACCAATAGAGTCCCTCTATATTTTCCATACAGATGTGTCCCATCAAATTGTACAAGTGGTTTGTAGTATTTGAATGCTTTGATGCAAGGATCAAAAATCCAAAACACCTAGAGAAACATTCAAATGTCTAGGACTAGCTCATCGTAACAAATTGCCTTCATGATATCCACCTAAACCAATCCAAGGACAGCATGACACATTGTTACACACCATTGAGGTAAAACTTCAAATGAGGCTTTCCATTAATCGAAACTTTTTCAATTGCCTTTTGTTTTGACATCCATGTTTTATGGTATGTCACCGTGTGTCCATATCGGGATTTAATCTCTGCAATCACATATTTGATCATAAAAGATGGGTTAGATTCAACCATGGGTTTTATAAATTCTACAATTGCGTCTGGATCAAATTTGGTGTGATCTTTGATAATTGTTTCACCAATGCAAGTCTGTAGCCCATTATACTTCCTGATTTTCCAAAAATACTTATTCTTCCTTAAGCTAACCCTAACAAGCCATTGACAACTTGTAACCCTAGAGCACAGATGGAACATAGTTAGTTATCCAATTTGGGTTCTTGGGGAGCCCAAGAGTTTAGAGCAATTATTATGCCATGGTTGACAAGCATAACTAGAGATTTATTTGTTATGCCCTATTCATTAGGCGTAACTAGAGAAATTGTTATGTCACATATATTATGCATAACCAAATATTCTTGTTTCTCTATTATAGTTATGTTATTTCATGATTTAGAGAAAATAATAATTTGATTAGTATATATATGTAAATATGAAATGTTTTAGAACTTTACTTTTATTATTATGATATTATGCATGTGTTGTTGTTGTCCCATAAAAAGGGGTTGCAGGTGAGAATTCACTTATTGAGTTTTTGACAAAATTCACCTTTCACATTTTTCCATTACAGATATAGTAGTTATTGTGTATTCTTCTCAACAACCTCTTCCCCAACAATAGAGTTTTTAGTTGGTGAGTTTCACTTAGGTGAAGTGTTTGTTACTTTTGCTCTAGACTGCTCTCTAGTGATGATGCGGGCAAGGTCCTAGACATATAGAAATATCTTTTGTGTTTTGCATACCATGATTTTATTTTTTATTTGTATTTACATGATGTAGCATTCATGGTTATTTTGTATAAGAGCAACTCAATATTTATGTTTTATATTATAACTACAAACTTTAGAGTTTGATTATGAAATTATAGCTATGATTATGTTGATTTCAAAGAGCAGGTGGCATGTATTTATAGATAAATTTATGTTTTAAATGGATTTCATGTTTCTAAATATGCATATAGAGAGAGATTCGGTGATCACGAGGCTTATGTAGGGATAAGTTTCCTCACGTGCCAATTATGTTCACATATCAGGTCATGACAACTTTTCCTCCTCACTATGCACTTTGTGAGTCTAAAGAAAGAGCCACTTCTTTGAAATCTACTATCTTGTTAGGTGAACACTTAGTACTAAATGCAGGCTGTTAGGGCGGGGGAGCCCAACATGGGGAGATACAATCAATGAGTTAAGTGAGGGCACCATAACACTAGCCCGAACGTCACATCTTGACCCAAAACCTTAAGGCCATGAGTCATGGCTCTTTCCATATTATATACTACTCACTTAGTCCATTCTTAACCAATGTGGAACTTTACCTCTCACACTTAATCTCAACAATCTCTCCCTCAAGTGTGAGACCCACCACATTGCTCCCCCTTTAGCATCAACATACATTTGCAAGGAATTTTCCTTAACTTACTTAGGAAATGGAGTTGGATGCTATCGCAAGGGGAGGAGACTTCAACTCCAGGAACAGGGGCACTTGTGCGAGATGGTCTCATTCGATTGAAGGCAAAGAATAGAAGCAGTGCTTGCGAACGAGAGAAAGAGGCATTTGCAAGCCCTTAACGAAGAGGATAGAAAAGGAGTTGAGTGCAATAAAAGGGGGAGTTGAGGCAAGTAGGAGACCGGAGTTTATGCCAAGTGGGAGTTGAGGGGGAGAAAGAAAGAGAGCATGTTTTGTAATTGTTCAGTTAGTATTTGTGAAAGAAGTATTTTAAAATTTTATTAAAATTACCTCAATGCCTTTCATGTATAGTGCATTGTTGTATTTTAATTTTGCCATTTTTCTCTCTTCACCTATGATGGAAATGTAGGTGTTTGTCTTACATTACCAATGTTATTTTTCAACATAATCAAAGGTCAAGATGAAAATATCATCCTCTCATGTTAGAAAATGAGGGAAATTTTTTTTATAATGATATTTGAATTTGTGTTTTGGTGTAATATGGTGTTTAGGTGAGATTTGGATTGAAATGATGTTTTTACACTCAAATCGCTAATTAGCAATTTATTAGAGATAAACCGGTACTAACTTGAAGTGACGAGGCCCGTGGGAATCTCGTAGCACTCAAATCGCGAGTTAGCGATTTGTGCATGGTAACAGAAAACTGGCAAGTGAGCATGCATGGTTGACAAGTGGCAACTCCCTATTTTTTCAATCACAAATCGCTATATAGCAATTTGTAATTGAAAAAATACTAATTTTTTAATCGTCAACGGTGCTAGATAAAGGATGGTGATTTAAGTGTTTTATTGGAGTTTTCAGAATTTAAGAGAAATATAGGTTTTTTAAACAAATCACTACCTAGCGATTTACCACCATCGGTGATTAAATCACACAAAATGCATGCCCATGCATGTCTGACATGTGAAGTGCAATTTTGACCAAGTTGAATGCGTGCATGAATGAGTACATCACTCAAGTTCCTATGCGTGTGCACACTTGCTGCTGCCCCCCACTAAAGTCCCATGTCCGTGAATGAGTGCATTACTCAATGAAGTGAAATAAGTTAGTGAAAGGAAGAGTAAGAGAACCGTGAATGAGCGAGGCCATTTATTTTTACTTTTTCTAATTGTAGAATTATATTATGTTATAAAAAAATAAACGTTTATTTTTATTTTTATTTTTATGTTAACATTTATTTTTATTTTTTCTAATTGTAGAATTATATTATGTTATAAAAAATAAACATTTATTTTTTTTATTATTATGTTGACATTTATTTTTATTTTTTATTATGTTAACATTTATTTTCATTATTATGTTAACATTCGGGAAAGCTATTAAATGTTAACATTTATTCTTATTTTGTCTAATTGTGGAATTATATTATGTTATAAAAAATAAACATTTATTGTTTTTATTGTTGTTGTTGTCATTATTATTATTATTATTATGATGTTAACATTTATTTTTTATTTTTTATTATTATGTTAACATTCGGGACAGCTATTATATGTTAACATTTATTTTTATTAGCAAGTAATTTCCATTGATTATTAATTTTTTCATTGATTAGCTAAATTTAAATATAAAAATAACATCATGAATCACAACATGAATTATACAATAATGAAAACTATTAAAGCCAACACTTAATTGAAAAGCAATAAAACCAATATGAGGCATCACTAATAAAATACAATAACAATGTCAAATATAACAACATAAGACAAGCAATAAAACCAACATGAGTTATCACTGTCTGCTTTAGCCTAGAATATGTGGACAACGACTGTGACCATGACCCTCACCTTGGCAAACACTGCACATGCGCATCCATCTCATTCAGGTAACGAGTTGATGATTTGAGTTGCCCTTTCATTGTGTGCTTTAAAACGGGGCCATGTACACTGGTGCCCCACAACCCCTAACTCCCTCTTGTACACTTTGCAAATCTTGCTCATCCTATACACATCATCAATATACCCTCGCTAGTCAAAGTTTTGACTATTTAAGAGCAGCCATCACATGATGACAAGGATATCGGTCTATCTGAAAATTACCACATTCACAATATTTGTACCTCAAATCAACCCTGTATTTTTTTTCTATTGGATTCTTCTCTGACAAGGAAAGTCTCATTTTGTCTATCAAAGTCCATATCTGTTGCAATTGTGTTGTGATGGCTTCTGAGAATTCATGCCCTGCACTTCTCTGCACATATGCTTTCTGACCTTTTTGAGCAAATAATTTAGCCAATCGAAAATATGTTGCTCTAATCAATTCCATGATCGGAAGATTGCAAGCCTTCTTTAACACATAATTCATACACTCCATAAGGTTTGTGGTCATGTGCCTCCATTGATATCCACCATTGAATGCTTGAACCTATTTTTCCTTTGGAATTTAGTCAATCCAATCTGTATAGGCTGAGCTATGTCTGTGCAACCGCTGGTAGTGATAGTTGAATTGACGCTCAGTTCTCGAATACCCTGCACAAGTAAATATCATTAATTAATTCATTTATTGTAAATAGCATTACCGGTAAATAATTTTGAAAATATAACTAAAGAAAAATATTTTTACCCATGGTCACAACAAGTCTGTGCATGTTGGGTGCCTTGAATCTCTGCAAGAAATTGGCAGCATTATGTCGTATGCAATACAGATGAAATGCTCTCGGAGTTTCCCACTGGCCATTGCTCTGGGCTATTGTTGCTTTAATTGACTCATGACGATAAAAAATGATGCCAATCCCATCTCGCGTTACTACATATCTGCATAGATGATCAAGAAAAAAATGTCATGCATTTGCAGTCTCACCCTTTACGACGACAAAACCAATTGGCATTATATTTTGATCACCATCTTGTGTTATTGCAACAAGTAGGACCCCTTTATATTTCCTATACAAATGTGTTCTATCTATCTGGATAAGTAGCTTACAATGCCTAAAAACTTCAATGCAGGGACCAAAGCTCCAAAATATCTGACGAAATAGGTGAAAATTAGGCATCAGTTCATTGCGATGATAGGCCTCTATGGCATAGTTATCAGACTCGACCCGGAAATCGACCCAATCAAGGTACTGGGTCACTGGGTCATTGGTTCAACCAGTGGGTCACTAGTTCAACCAGTTGAATTGTCTATAATTAAATCAATTTCTTAAAAAAATTATTGAGCAAAATATAATATATATATATATATATATATATATATATATATATATATATATATATATATATATTATTCTTTGCACATAGTATACTAAAGAGAAAGCATGGCCTAGTGGTAAGGCGGCATTTCTCTCACCATGTAGGTACAGGTTCGAGACTCTCTCTTGGTGTTTTTGGGAAAAAAATTGTTGTAGCTTGGCTTTCAAAGGAAAGGTGCGGTCAATGGTGCAATGTGGTCAAAGGAAGCTGGTAGCCGATTCAATGGACCGGTTCAACATAAAAACCGCTGGTTGGATCCCGGTTTGACTAAGTTTGACTGGTTCACGTGCAGAACTGGTTTGATCAATGAATTGAACTGGGCCAGTGATTGGTTCATCGGTTTTCTGTCTGAATTGGCCAGTCTGGTCCGGTTCTTATAACTGTGCTCTATGGTGTCAAATTGAATGATTGAACCACAAACGGCTGCACACAATGCTCCTACCTAATGTAGGAGCTCTTCATAAGAATGTTCTCAATTACCGAAAACTTTTCCTATTGTCTTTGCTTTGCCGCTCATGCTTTTTGATATGTTGTCATGTACCCATACTGAGACAGAACCTCTGCAATCACCGTTTTTATTTTAAGAGACGGGTTAGACTTTACCAGGGGCCCTATAAATTCTACAATCATGTTTGAATCCAATTTTGAGTGGTCTGGTGGAATCCTCTCCAAGCTACAAGTGTGTGGTCCATTATACTTTATGATTTCCCAAAAACCTTTATTCTTCCTCAAACTAGCCCTAACAAGCCATTTACAACCACTTTTATGGTATACACACTTGCAATAAAAATGTACTTGGCTTTGACTCCCACACTTCATAATCTATTCCTTTATCTATGGTATACACCTTAATTGCTCCTATAACAACCTCCCTATCATTGAAAATCATTCCAACAAAGAACTCACCATTTGCAACAAATGCACCTATGAAATACCATAATAAATTGACAAAAATAGTGAATTTTTTTTTAGTGCTTATATAATACAAATTTATAATGACCAATATATGTTTCTCTAATTTATCTAATAAAAAATAAATTAAAAATTTCTTCATTAGTGCTACACACCTGTATTTGCATACTCTGGGAACTCAGTTGTATCCATGGCTTCCAAATCTAAAGCATGCATAAAAGATGACTCCTCATTCAGATGATGCTGGACAACCACTGTGTTTGATACGCCATCCATATTTGCATCATCATCGCCACTTTCATATTCATCTTCATACTCTCCTTCATCACTTTCTTCCCATTCTACATTTTCTTCGTTTCGATCAAGAGTAGTTTCAATCAACATACAACTCAACAGTAGGAATGCGCAGTTGATGCAGCTGATGTATTATGAACATTTGTTGAATGTCATCATCGTTCCTTATTGGAGTTGCTTGGTATTGTACGAAATTGCCGAAAAGTGAGATAGGACACCTATATCTATTTGTCACAATTATTTTTGGAGCCTCACTATTTATAGAGTGAGAAAGTGCATCTTCTAGTTGCGCATATGAAAAAGTAAAGGGAATATAAAAATAAACTAGCCTGTCACACACAAATGTGACACCCTCATTTTTGTGAACACATTACCATCAAAATAAACTACTATATTAATAGTGATATTCATTTTTCTTCTCTCTTTTTGAGCACTACTTTTTCTTGTTCACATACTCTGCTCCAACAAAACAAAACCGTGTCTAACGAAAGAAAACTGAGCGTGGAAGAGAGTTTATATAGGCAAAAAACTATTTTTTTAATTGAACATAACACAAATCGCTAATCGCCGACGGTGCTATATCGCTAGGTAGCGATTTGTTTAAAAAAATCCATATTTCTCTTAAACTCCAAAAATTTCAATAAAACACTTAAATCACTATTTTTTATCCATGTCCAAAATAATGCCATTAGAAAATAAACTTTTAAGGCATGTTTGTGAGTTTGGATTTTAAAAGAAAAAAAAAAAATTTATAATATAAAATTATATTATAAATTTTTCTCTCCTTTCTCTTTTAAAATTTAAATTTACAAACTTACCTTTAGATTTAAGAAACAGGGCAACTACTCTGGACTTGCAGAGTCGATCTTGACCTTATTTATTTTCTGCCCACTTTCCAGGTCATTTTATTTTATTTTTACCAAATAATAATGGGAAGCGGACAAGAAGACTTGAAACGCGGGGAAAGAGAAAGGCGAGAAGAGAAGATAGAGAAAACTGGGAACTCTCCTCCCTCCTCTTCCTCCTCGTCAGCGACTGCAACAACAACAACAACAACTCGTCTCAATCTCAAAAATCCCCAATTTCCCCCTCTCCCTCCCCACAAACCCCTCATTCAAAATCCACCGCGTCAGCATTTATTGGTACATTCATTTTCCATTCTGTAAAAGAAATAAACCTTCATTATAGAAGGAAAAAAAATAAAAAAGATGTCGTTGAATATGAAAACCCTAACCCAAGCACTGGCGAAGACCGCAGCGGTGATAGAGAAAACGGTGCAGACGACGGTGCAAGAGGTTACCGGGCCGAAGGCGCTGCAGGACTACGAGCTTCTCGACCAAATCGGGTCAGCCGGGCCGGGCCTGGCGTGGAGGCTGTACTCGGGGCGGGCCCGTGACCCGTCGAGGCAGCACCAGTACCCTGTGGTGTGCGTGTGGGTGCTGGACAAGCGGGCCCTTTCTGAGGCCCGAATGCGCGCCGGGCTCACCAAGGCGGCCGAGGACTCGTTCCTGGATTTGATCCGGGCCGATGCGGGCAAGCTCGTGAGGCTGCGGCACCCTGGCGTGGTCCACGTGGTGCAGGCGCTCGACGAGAGCAAGAACGCTATGGCTATGGTCACGGAGCCTCTGTTTGCTTCCGTCGCCAATACCCTTGGCAACCTCGACAATGTTCCCAATGTTCCCAAGGAGCTCAGGGGAATGGTACTTGAATTCGAAATTCAAATTGAATCGAAGAGTGTTTTCGATTTTGATTGTTCGATCTGGCCATTGCATTGCTGATTTTGTCTTTTGATTCATTTATTGTTTATGATGGAAATGCTTTTTTCTTGCTGTGTAGGAAATGGGACTGTTGGAGGTGAAGCATGGTTTACTTCAGATAGCAGAGTCTTTGGACTTTCTCCACAACCATGCGCGTCTTGTTCATCGAGCTATATCGCCTGAGGTACCAGTTTTTTTTTTTTTCTATAATATTTTTTCTTCCACTTGTAATGATCCTTTTTGCTAGTTGGACCGAGTTATTTCCCTTTCGCCCTTCATCTCCGCTATGGTATAGAGCAATTAATGTTTCTTTATCTGGCATGGAAAGGCATTGGCATGCTTTGGTGCATGGTTTTTCCACTTAGGATTTAATTGTTAATTTATTTATTTTTTAGTTTCTCTATGAGTAAGCATTGTCTTCTTCTACACATTTTTTTTCTTCAAATAATTTTTTTTTATATCCCAAATTAAAAGCAACTAATTGTTTTGGAGAATTCATTGTACCAGGGAGCAGGTTCTATGTATTTGTGAATAACCAAGTATCATTTAATGTTAATTTTGTTTTTTCTCTGTGATTTTTGCTGATGCTTCATGTGGCTCTTACACAGTTGACATGTATTTATTCTTTTCTGATTTTCTAGTTAACCATTGTTACTGGTTCTTTTGTGTTCCTCGACATTTCAAATTGGTTTACTGAATAAAGAAATTATACTGTGCAGAATATTCTTATCACTTTGAGTGGAGCCTGGAAACTTAGTGGATTTGGTTTTGCAATTTCAGCTTCTCAGGCCACTGCCGACTCAGCTAATCATCAAGCCTTCCATTATGCTGTGAGTGGGACTGTGGATCGTTTGATAATATTAGGATGTAATGTTGACTTTCTTTAGTTTACATCTTTAATGTGTTAAATACCAAAATATTGACATTAAGATGCAGTTGCATATGTTGCTTTTTTTTAATTAAATAGATTAGGTCATCTCCATCTATCTTTGATATGTATTTGGTTGATTCAGTGTAATATTAATTATATAACCTTGTACTGAACAACTCTTTTGCATATGGTGTTTGTTTTCATCTTCATATGAAATTATTTGTTTTTTCTCTTAATTTGATCTGCTTCTTAGCCATAGTACTCCCATACACTTTTGCTTTGGGATATCTTTGTGTTATGTAATCCTGGATGATAGATATGCTGTTCTTGATAATGTTTGTATTGTAATATCTGCAGCTCTATTATGATTTTTGAGATGGCCAACAAAGCACTGATTTCTATGTGCTTAACTGGAAAATATACCATTGTATATTTGTATCTTATTTTCATCCTCAGTAGCAAAGTGCTTTTGCTTAAATGAACTGTATCTCATTTCACTATGACTACTTTACAGGAATATGATGTTGAGGACTCCATTTTGCTGCTTCAACCGTCACTTAATTACACTGCTCCTGAGCTGGTGAGGAGCAATGCGCCTTCAACTGGGTGGTCTTCTGATATTTTCAGTTTAGGATGTGTTGCCTACCATTTAATTGCTCGCAAATCTTTGTTTGACCGCCACAACAATGTGAAGATGGTATATACTAATCCTTTTATCTGCCACCTTTTTCATATCCTCATGCTTATTTGTTGCTTTGGCTTGTCTTATGGATTTGTTGAAATATATCAAAAGAGTAGGTTCAGAAGGTGATCAATAATATATTGACATTGCCAATTACTTGGCTGATTTCGTATTAAGTTGCGACATTGGAGTCTGTTTGACTGTCCATTTGTTTTGGAGGGTCCTTCCCGTAAGTTTGATGGTGATATGGTTGTTTGATTATATAATCTGTTGTAATTGAGGGTTTTTAGATAATGGAGGAAGAAAAGAGAGAGAATAGACACTCAGGAATATGAAAGTAATTAGATATATCGTGCTATTGTAATACAATGAGGTAATCCTATTTATAAGGCAAAGATAAAATCTAAAAATAATGATAGAATTAATTTAAATCAATCTAAGATATGATATAAGATATAATAAAGATATTAATAAATATTTCTTATTTCTAACACTCCCCCTCAAGCTAAAGCTTACTAAGCTTTAAGCTTGTTACAATTAAACCCTTAAAATATCAAAGAATCTCAAAGAAAGACTAGCAGGGCAACTGAGGGATGCTGGATACGTCTGAAAAGATAACACAACAAGGCAGCTGGAATGACACATCAGCTTGAACATGTTGGAGAATTGTACGACTAGGAAAAAGAGAGACGCACACCGCGATCAGCACTGGAAGAGATGCACTGAAGGCGGTGGAAATTTCCTATACTTGCAACAATAGATCGTAATAACAGCAGATGGAAGCCTTGAAGAGTTGAAAGATTGGAGATCCAAAGCCAAAGAATATATTACCGCCATGACTGAGTGAAGAAAAATATCTCCATTGGTATGATTCACAATGGAAGAATGGTAGGAAGCACAACCAAATATTCATTACTCACAGCCATGGGTCACAAAAGAACAAGGGCAGAAGCGGTATTTTTCAAAACACAACATCTGCAAAGTGCACGAACTACAAGAAGGCGGGCAGATCCAAAAAAGGGAGAGTGTGGCGAGGTCGGCGGCGGCGAAATCGGCCGGAAAGCTCGCTGGACGCGCCCACACGCGTGGCAGAGATGGGTGCGGATGAACAGTGCCGCACGAGACAGCGGCGGCGCGTGAAGGCTCGTGGATGAGTGGATCGCGATCGGACCACCGGGGGTACGTCGCGCAGGGAAGGGCGAAGTTGGAGGTAAAGTCGGAGGCTGGAACGGCGCCGAAAAAACCCGCCGGCGGTGAGAAAGGGCAGCGACTGAGGCTGTTGGCGCTGGAATGGATGACACAGCACATAAAAGTGTTTCCATGCACGGCTTTCAGGGATCGGCCGCGCAGGAGGAGATGAGCACGGTAGTGGGCTCTCCGGCCAGGATCTTCGCCGGAAAAACTCGCCAGCGGCGGAGGAAGGTGGTGAAGACCAGAAAAAGTCGTTAGAACAGCAGCTAGCAGCAGAAACAGGCAGTGGAAAGTGGTTTTCTGCTTGCTGGAGGAGATGACACAATGAGAAAAAGGGCCAGCAATTGGAAGGAGAACACAGTTGCTCAGAAAAATGGTGGACTGCAGCAGTAGGTAGCAGCAAAGAGGTATTGGAGGCTACTGGAAGTGACAACGTGGCTGAATAGGGGACCAAAATACTGGAAAAAAAGAAAATCACAGGTTCCTATTATTTTTGGTAGGAACTTGGCAGCGAAAAAAGAGCGCCACAGGTCATGGAGGATGGTACCACTCTGATACCATGTTGAAATTGAAGGTTTTTAGATAATGGAGGAAGAAAAGAGAGAGAATAGACACTCAGGAATATGAAAGTAATTAGATATATTGTGCTATTGTAATACAATGAGGTAATCCTATTTATAAGGCAAAGATAAAATCTAAAGATAATGATAGAATTAATCTAAATCAATCTAAGATATGATATAAGATATTCTAAGATATAATAAAGATATTAATAAATATTTCTTATTTCTAACATAATCATACTTCTCTTTCTAGTTCTAAAAAAGGACATATCTGATTAATATCCCCTGCTATAGTTTTTCTTGCTTAATTATAAGGCAAAATGATTTGTACAGATCATGGGTTATAGGGCTGAGAAATACTCTTGAATCTTGATATTTATTCCTTTTGAAATTATATTTTATTTGAAGTTTCAGCTGTTGCATTGTTTTTTTTTTGAAAAAAAAATTATTTGGAGACACACATTCTAAATTCGAAGTGAAACTTGGGGATAATAACATACCGCAAGTCACAAAATTTAAATATTTGGGTTCTATCATTCAGAGTGATAGAGAGATAGAGGGAGACGTTAATCATAAGATTCAAGCAGGATGCTTTATTTGTGATAAAAAAGTACCACTAAAGCTTAAGGGTAAATTCTACGGTACAAGAAGAAAATGGGCTTTATTATATGGGACTAAATGTTGGATAGTGAAAGATCAACATGAAAGTGAGCTATATGTGGCGTAGATGAGGATGTTGCAATGGATGATTAGCCACATAAGACATGATAGAATAAGTAATGAATGCGTTAGAGAGAAAATTGGGGTGATGCCTATCATAAAGATGGTAGAATCTTGCCTTAGGTGGTTTGAGCATGTTTGGAGGTATTAGATATAAAACCATTAGCATGCCATAATCCAACAACTTAAGCTTTTGAGAGAAATGATTTCATGTCACGATATTAGAGCCTCTATGACTAAGTGGTCCAGAGTTTTATCCTTGTTGCCCCTACTTCTAATAAAAATAATTAAATTTCCGCACAATATGTGGTAGGCCTGTGCACTGTCCACGCTTCAAGCCCAAAAGAGGCATTCGTGTGAGGGACGTATTAGATATACAATCATTAGTGTGCCATAACATAACAGCTTAAGCTTTTGGGAGAGATGGTTTCATGACAGGAGGAGACCTGTAGAGGCTCTAGTGAGGAGAGTGGACCAAGCATAGAATAGCACAATAAAAAGAGGTAGAGGAGGATTGAGGAAAACTATAGGGGAAATAATCAGAAGAGATTCAAGTGTCAATGGTTTTAACATGAATATGATATATGATAGAGTTCTGACTACGTTGCTTGATCCACTAGTAGACCCCACTTAGTGGGACAAGGTATAGTTGTTGTTATATGTTGCTTGGGGTTCATGAGTTGAATGCAGTCACTTGTTTGATTAGGAAACCTGAACACTGTGGATATGGTTAGGTATGTACTGGAACTGCTTGGAGCTTCAAATTAGGTAAGTGTTGAAGTGATTGGTAGTGGTATCTTAAACCATGTGTCTGATGTTTGGAAAAGAAACTTGAAACACCACAGCTTTTGAAAGAAGAAAATAAAAAATGCATTAAAAAATGTCCTTATGATTTTCTAGGAATTGGATGGTGCCGTTAGTAAATTGCCAATGAAAACCACAACCCTTTATGATTCCGCTTTGACACCTTTAATTATCCCACTTGCTAGTGGTCTTGAAAATCAAGTGATTAAGAACATCCACCACCAAATTGAATAGAAGAGGGGGGGGGGGATAAAGGATATCCTTGTCTCATGCTCCTTTGACCATAAAACCAAGCTTTTGGCTCTCCGTCAACACTAAATGAAAAGAAGCCTAATGCCTTTTTATCTTTGTAATCATTTTATACAAATTGGTGGCAAGGTATATTGGTCTATAATCTTTAAGTCTAACACGGTATATTGGTCTATAATCTTTAAGTCTAACTGACTTGTATTATTCTTTAGAACCAAAGAGATAAAAGTAAAGTTAATATTAACCAAAGAGATAAAAGTAAAGTTAATATTAACACTGCTCTTTCCATTTTTGTGGAATTGCTCAAACACCTTGACAAGATCAAGTGATCAACTTTAATAATATCCCATTAGGACCTTGTGTGCCTTTTTCATGCCCATTCTCCAAATTGCCCACTATTTCCTCTTCTTTGAATAGTCTCTCAAGAAATGAAGCTTCTCATGGGTGGTAGTACACCAATCTAATTCTTCAATGAAAGCTCTAGAAAGATCCTCCTCCAAATACCTTTTGATCTCTTGAGCAACAGTGCCAGCCATTTCTGATTAACAGCTTCTTAATCAAACTTTTTCTCTTTCTCCCTATTGCCACTTTATGAAAAAACTTAGAATTGTTGTCTCCTTCCTTAGAATTCACTTGATGCCACAGGTGCAGTTGGATATAGCTATGAAAGAAAATTGTTCAGTGTTAATTATTTAACTGATTATTGTTCTTCATAACAGTTAGAATTTTGTTACTTGATGAACCCATGATTAAAAGAGTTTGCCCGGGAATGAAGGATAGAACTGTAACACATCAGGGTTAGTTATGTTGAGAAATAGAGAAAGAGAGAAAATCATAGGATGAATCCGTGTGTTTTGAACTACACAACGGAGTGAATATAAATAGACAATGTGTAAATACACAATAATTACAAAAGATATCTTATCTCTATTTACAGATAATTAACAGATAATAAAAGATATTCACAAGATACTAAAAGATATTCTAACACTCCCCCTCAAGCTGGGGCATATAGATCATATGCACCTAGCTTGTTATATAGGTAACTTATCCTGGGGCCTCTCAATGATTTGGTGAGAACATCTGCCAATTGGTCATTTGAATTGACGAAGCTTGTGGTGATGTCTCCAGATACAATCTTCTCTCTGATAAAGTGACAATCAACTTTAATGTGTTTGGTCCTCTCATGAAAAATTGGATTTGAGGCAATGTGTAAAGCGGCTTGATTGTCACAAATAAGTTTCATTTGTTTGGCTTCCCCAAATTGAAGTTCTTTGAGGAGATGCTTGAGCCAGATAAGCTCACATGTGGCTGAAGCCATTGCACGGTACTCTGCTTCAGCACTAGATCGAGCCACTACAGTTTGCTTCTTACTCTTCCAGGATATGAGATTGCCTCCAATAAGTATACAATACCCTCAAGTGGAACGCCTATCATAAGGGGATCCCGCCCAATCTGCATCAGAATACCCAACTATATCAGTATGCCCCTTATCTTCATAAATAAGGCCCTTTCCTGGTGCTCCTTTGACATACTTCAAAATACGGATACTTGACATCGATGAGCTTCACATGTTGAGTTTAGGAATTGACTGACCACACTTACTGCAAAAGAAATATCTGGACGAGTAACTGAGATAGTTCAATTTCCCAACCAATCTTTTATATCTCCCAAGGTCAGATAGTGGCTCCCCCTGATTTGGTAGGAGCTTGACATTAGGATCCATAGGAGTATCAACAGGTTTTGCAGCAAGTATACCTGTTTCTTCTAGAATGTCAACAGCATATTTTCTCTGAGAGAGAACTATGCCATCTTTGGACTGTGCTACTTCAATACCCAGGAAGTATCTGAGTTTGCCAAGGTCTTTGGTCTGGAAATGCTTGCATAGGTGCTGTTTGATTTGTGTTATACCCTGAGTGTCGCTCCCTGTAATGACAATGTCATCAACATACACAACTAGGTAGATGCAACCTCTCTGAGTATGACGATAAAATACGGAGTGGTCAGCTTCACTCCGAGTCATACCAAATTGCTGAACCACAGTGGAGAACCTTCCAAACCAAGCTCGAGGAGATTGCTTAAGACCATACAATGATTTTTGAAGGCAACAAACAAGGCCAGAAGACTCCCCCTGAGCAACAAACCCAGGAGGTTGCCCCATATAAACCTCTTCCTCAAGATCACCATGGAGGAAGGCATTCTTAATATCCAACTGATGAAAAGGCCAATGACGCATAGCAGCCATAGAGAGAAACAGACGAACAAAAGCCATCTTAACAACAGGAGAGAATGTATCACCATAGTCCAAACCAAAGATCTGAGTGTACCCTTTGGCAACAAGACGAGCCTTAAGACGATCAATTTGGCCATCAGGCCCCACCTTAACTGTAAAAATCCATCGACAACCAACTACAGATTTACCCGGAGGGATAGACATTAGTTCCTAAGTACCACTATCTTGAAGTGCACACATCTCAGTAATCATAGCTTGTCTCCATCCAGGATGGGAGAGAGCCTCACCTGCAGTCTTAGGAATAGACACAGAAGACAAAGAAGACAGACAAGCATAATGTAGAGAAGACAAACGGTGATAACTCAAGGCAGTATAGTGAGGAGATGGGTTACGAGTGGAACGAGTACTTTTACGAAGGGTAATGGGAAGATCAGGTGGAACTGGCAGGACCGAAGGCGACGGAGGATCAGGCACCAGAGGAGAGTTCATATCAGCCAAGACAGGCTCAGAGGAAGGAGCAGGAGTAGGCAGCGGCTGTGGGTCAGGTGCAATGGGTGGGACAGGCTTGGCTAGTGGACGGGCTTGACGATGGTAGACCTGAAGGGGGTGAGGCGTGGGTGTAGGTGTGGGCATAAGGGGTGGCAAAGGCATAGGGATCACGGGAAGTGGGAGTTCCGTAGAAATAGGAAGGTGGAATGGTGAGATGGCTCAAAAAAGGGAACAGTGTCAAAAAAAGTAACATCCGCGAAGACTAGATAACGACGCAGAGTAGGAGAAAAACACCGATAACCCTTTTGAGACCGAGTGTAACCAAGAAAAACACATTTAAGTGAACGTGCAGAAAGTTTGTCAAGACCAGGAGCTAAGTTATGAACAAAGCAAGTTGACCCAAAAACGTGCAGGGGAAAGGAGTGCAAGGGATCATAGGGAAATAAGATGGAGTGGGGAACTTGGTAATCCAAAACAGAAGAGGGCATGTGATTAATTAAATAACATGCAGTTAAAACAGCATTCCCCCAAAAACGAAAAGGTACATGATTATGAGTAAGGAGAGTACATGTGGTTTCAATGAGATGACGATTCTTGCGCTCAGCAACCCCATTTTGTTGAGGTGTATGAGCACAAGATGTCTGGTGAAGAATGCCATGAGAAGCTAAAAACTTTTGAAAATCATGAGACAAATTTTCTTTTGCATTATCACTATGTAAAGTGCGAATAGGAACACCAAAATGAGTTTTTATTTCCTGATAAAACTTTGTAAAAATAGCAAATAACTCAGATCTGTGTTTCAATAAAAATAACCAAGTGCAACGAGAATAGTCATCAATAAACGTAACAAAATAACGAAATCCTAAACTAGACACTGTGCGACTAGGACCCCAAATATCTGAATGAACTAAAGTAAAGGGAGACGCAGCTCAACTACTAATGCTATATGGAAAATGACTCTGCGTGTGTTCCCAAGTTGACACGACTCACAAGGCAAACTGGAGAGTGTGGATAGGCTAGGCACCATGCGTTGCAAGTTGGCAAGATTGGGATGACCTAACTGGGCATGGAGGGTGAGAGGATTAGTGGTGAGGGAGCAAACACTTGATGGCGGGCAGAGCCAGTAGATGCCACGAGACTCACATCCGGTGCCAATCATTCGTCCTGTGCTCCGGTTCTCGAAGTAAACAAAATCTTCAGTGAAAGAAATAATACAGTTAAGGGCTTTAGTTAACCAATAAATAGAGAGTAGGTTGAACGGAGAATCAGGAACATAAAGGACAGAATCAACCGACATAGAAGGAAGGGGATGGGCAATGCCCACCTTGTGAGATTGTGTGTGAGAACAGTTGGCTAAAGTGACAGTAGGTAAATATCCAGAAGTAGAAAGTGTGGAAAATAAATCTTTGTTACTAGAGATATGATCAGTTGCAGCGGAATCAAGAACCCAAGGACCCAAGGAGGCCGACTGAGAGAGACAAGCAGAAGGATTACCAGTGTGCGCAACAGAGGCAGTGGAACCAGAGTTCTGACGTTGCTCAAACCACTTCAGAAAATCAATATAGTCAGCCGGAGATGGTGGATGTGGAGTAGGGGAATCTGTGGGAGTTGGAACACCAGTCTGGGCAACATTAGCAGTAGGGCGGAGATGAGGATGCAAAGCATAACAGCGATCAATGGTGTGGCCCGACTGATGACAGTGATTTCACTTAGGGCGGGACTTTCGAGAACGACCACGACTAGTACCCTGGGTGACTAGGGCAGAGGCATCAACCGAGGCTATAGGAATGGGCAACTCAGCCAGTGGTTTGGCGGGAACCCGAAGAAGAGAGGCAGACACCATGGAGAGAGTAGGCACAGTCGGGGAGCCCCCAGAAGTTGATCACGAGTAGCAGAGTACTCTGAAGGTAAACCATAAAGGGCCAAGAGCATAAAGAAGGAGCTACGTTGCTCCAACTCCTTCTCCGGGGTATCAGCAGGGGGCAAGAGTTCATTGAAATCATGAAGAGCACCATGAATCCTACCCAAATAAGAGGACATAGATCCATCAAGCTGGCGAGGAGCAATAATACCCATGAGATCTTGACAAACACGATAGAGACGTTGAGTGTCATTGGTGAAGAGGGTCTTGGCTTGCGCCCAAACAGATTCACAAGTGACATGGGCCCGAAAGATCTGTTTGATGGAAGGAGCAATGGTAGACTTTAGAATGCTGCACAGTTGGGCATCAATCTTAACCCAGCAAGGACGCCCATCCACCGGGATGTCTGCAGCCATCGTAGTGAGGTGGTCAGCATAATCTTGCCCTGTCAGCCAAAGTTTGATGTCTGATGCCCAAGTATCATAGTTAGTGCCATCAAGTTTGTCAGTGGAAAGAGGCACACTGACATAACTGGTGAAAGCTGGAGGCTCAGCCTTCGAAACACTCTTATCATCAGAGGAAGGGTTGTTGGCTGCCATAGGGCAAGAAAGGACAAGGGCAGAATTGGTATTTCACAAAAACGATTTTTGAAAAGTGCACGAATAGCGAAGAGGAGGGTAGATCTAGGAAGAGCAGGTCCGGGCGAGTACAACGGAAGTGGAAGCTGCCGGACGCGCCTACACGTGCTGCTGGAGCCGTCGCGGGTGAACAGTACTTCCGAGACTGGTGGAGGCGCGTGAGAGTGCGTGGGGCCGGATCTGGGGACGTGGTCGCCAGGGGTTGGCCGCGCACGACGTGGCGAGGCGAGAGGTGGGGTCGGTGGTCGGTGGCGGCGCCGGAAAGGGTGGCCGGCGGCAAGGAATAGTGGCGGACAGGGGGTTTATGGTGCACAATGGAAGGAAAAAGGTGGACAAACCGGAAAGGAAACACGGTTTGGCCAAAAAAAATTTTCACCAGAGGGCAGTGGGCCCTCCTGACAGCACGGAGTAGGGTTTTCTTTCTTTCTTAGGCTCTGGATACCATGTTGAGAAATAGAGAAAGAGAGAAAATCATAAGATGAATCCGTGTGTTTTGAACTACACAACGGAGTGAATATATATAGACAATGTGTAAATACACAATAATTACAAAAGATATCTTATCTCTATTTACAGATAATTAACAGATAATAAAAGATATTCACAAGATACTAAAAGATATTCTAACAAGTTAGCTAGTTAATGACAAACTAATCTATTTAAAGGTAGTTGGAGGGAAGGAAAAGGTTAGGAAATCAGTGCTGGTTGGTTGGGAGACTTGGGGAATTTCTCGGACACTTCCCTATTCTTTGTATTCATCCTTTCCTACCCTTTGACGACAATGATCAAGGATAGACTTGAGCAATACGACCACATATTCTTATTCTCTTTTGTTTCAATTTTTTCTTTCACTGAACCAGTCTATCACAATGCTGGCTATATTATTTCATTTGTTAGAAAGTAATAAGAAACTCTGGTTTTCTATTTATGCAGTACACGAACACCTTGACTTACTTATCCAGTGATGCTTTCTCATCTATCCCATCCGAACTGGTTCCAGACTTGCAAAGGATGCTCTCTTCAAATGAGGCTTCCAGGCCAGCAGCAATGGATTTTACAGGTAAAGGGAGTTTGGTGAATGGAAACATTTTATCCATTCCTTGAATAAAAAATAGAAGAGCCACAGGACCTGAACAGTGAAAGGATTTTCTCAGGCGATCTCTTATAAACAACATTTCAGTGGTGTTTATCATCATCATTATTATTGTTACCGGACATATGCCTTGTAAGGATAGCATAGGTTGCATAGGACTTACATGTTTTCTTTTTCTTTCTTCTTGTAAGGATAGCTTGTCTTCTATGTATGTAGTCTTTACTTTCTCAGTAATAACTTATTTTTCTATCAATGAAAGTAATGGTGTTGTTATTAATTATTATAATTAGTATACTTACAGGATTATATGGCCCTCATTATTTCAGGCTCACCATTTTTTAGGAATGACACTAGGTTGCGAGCTCTGCGCTTTCTCGACCACATGCTTGTAAGGATTTTTAGTTTAGCCCATTAACATCATGAAATGATGACATGCCAAAATCAGAGTTGAAGTTCTTGATGATGTGTCTTCTTTTCCTTCAGGAAAGAGATAACATGCAGAAGTCGGAGTTCTTAAAAGCATTGTCGGACATGTGGAAAGATTTTGATTCCCGTGTATTGCGATACAAGGTGTGCTGTCTTCTACGTAATTAATGCATGATTTAATTTACTTCTGGTAGTTGGTTTTGTGTCAGTTCTCTTCCCAGTACATTATTCAGAATCTAGGAAGCATGGACACCCCAATTTGGTGGCATGTCCATGTGTCCAAGCACATGGGACACAGACACTAGTATGGCACATGTCCATATGTGTCCAAATAAAAAAAAATGTTTTTTTTCCCGGCTCAGACACTTGGACACGGCTCCAATACATTTTGGACATGCCTTAGGATATTTTTTGAACCTAGTTCTAGTTGGACTCAAAAAAAAAAAAAAAAACTCGTCAAGAATTTCTTTATGTGCATGTACTTGTACATGGCTAAGAATTTAGTTCTATTAAGACAATTTCATTTAGGAAATTTTTGGAGATGTCAATTGAATGATGGCCCATGTTTTGTGTAAGGGGCATAGAAATAGGAAGTACAAATGACCTACACTAAGAATGCTCCATATTTTTGGGTGGGTTTTAGAAAGTGATGAAGATTGGTAGTTTGATATCTATGAACTTTGAAAATATTGCAAATTTTGACTCATATATATATCTATTAAAAATTAAGAAGAAAAAAATCGCAATTCATACTAGGAGTCAGTCTTTTATACTTATCCCATTTGATAACTCTTCATCCACATTGAATTTAATCAACCCAACCATTGATTTATGTTATGTTAAAATGATGATAAATCATGCCAAATTTCAAAAGAATTGGACAATAATAGATATGTAATCTAATAATTGATATATGCTTATATTTTTCAAAATTTGTTATCCGTTAAAATAAAATGAAATGATGAACTATCAAATCATTTTCAAATTGTATGAAATTTACTGACTTAATTTATTTTGTGGGAACTTTAAATTCAACGGTTGATGTGCCTCTATGTCCTATAATTTTTTGACTTTGGTGTGTCTCTTTGTCCGTATTTGTTTTATGTCCTATATCAATGTTAGTGTCTATGCTTCATAGTCAGAATATTCTCATACTGTCAATTATTTAGTCTCGTGTTCTGTAACTTCAATGATTATGGGGTTGACCTATGTTGAGAATGATGACATGGTCACAATTTAAAATCCATTTTGAAGTACTGTTGCAAGTCCCTCCCCTCCTTTCCCCCCTTTTTTGAAATATATGATTAACTGCTGATGCTTTTTTCCTCATAATTCTATTGAATTTTATTCTTTTCATGTTGTGTTGAATGCATAGTTGTCAATGGCAGTTACTGGTGGAACAAGAATCCTCGATTTTAGACCACCATGGCCGCCATTTGACAACTGTGGTTGAATGAAATCTTGACACCTAAAATTCCATGCAGGTGCTTCCACCACTTTGTGCAGAACTTAGGAATGTTGTGATACAGCCAATGATTCTACCAATGGTTCTAACCATTGCGGAGTCTCAGGTATTATTCTTCTCAACTTTTCTTTTGGCCATTTGCTTAGAATGCCTAAAAGCACTGTTCATAGTGCTCCTAAAAAACTTACGTCACAATGCTGGGGCTGGCACTTGGCAGCATTTTTTTTTTTTTGGATAAAAAGGTGGAGACATCAATTAAAATCATAGTCAATCTTGCTTTGTTTTTAATTGCTAAATATGTTTAGATGTTTTTTTTTAACTATACTCAATAATTTAGTTAATCTTAATATTCTGTTAAGAATAATATCTGTGTCTTTTGCCTCTTCCATTAGTCCCTTACTTTTTTTTGTTTTTCCTTCTCATGGTAGTGTCATAAAACTACTATGATTTCTTTCTTTTTCTTTTTTTTTCTGGATAAATTAAATTACTACTACGATTCAGCGATTCATTTTATTTTCGCCGGCTCTTATTGGAGAAATTGAAGAATGGAGAACCTTGAAACGTAAATTAAAAGGAATTGAAGGGGTGCCACTGAACAGGCCTATTTGATTATTCCATTGCATTGTTCATAATTATGAAATGTGTTTCATGCAGTCACTTCGTATGCCTCCTAAGGCTAAGCCTAATAACAAGGAGAGAAAGATATTAACTGAAAACTTTGTATTATTCTTGGCAGCAGATTACATGTTAAACTTAATTGTTGTCCTCAAACAATGTAAGATGTGCATTTAAGATGAAAAGCAGTATTAAGCAGGAACACATCAATAATTATGACACATGAATTAGAGTACTTACATGTATACTTAAATATTTATTTGAGACCTATGTATATATAGGTATAATTGGGTGAAATTTTTTTGCATATTCTTATCAATGAAAAGATTTGGACTATGTATATAATTCTAGCTTGTTTTGGTGAACTAATCCTTATCCAAGAGTCGTACATGTGGACATTAAAAAAAAATAAAATTTGAACCTAAATACATCAACCAATCCATGTGCTAAAGGGGAGTTCTCCAGTGCCGGTGAAAAATGCCGCCTATGGTGGCTACGCAAGATGTACCAATGAAAAGATGACATGTGATGTATAACAACCCCATCGTATAGTAATATATTTTTTAAAATTACAAAATTATCCTGCTCTTCATACTCCTCTAATATCCTGCCTTTCCAAACTTCTCAGTTCCCACCAGCCACAAACCCTTTACCACCATGGCTACACTGGGGTTCACCATTAATCCATTCATTCTATTCACTTGTTCATACAAAATTAAATTAATGTGATTGAACTCCAACATTTTATTTTTTCTCCCTGTCAACTAATTGAACTCTTGTAAATCCTATTATTTGGGGCCACTTTTCAGCTGGATCACTTGTACCTGGACAGTGATGTCCAAACATGAACGAAAACCCAATTGGGATCATGTAATGTAATGTAGTTACACGCGAAGGTGAATGGGTGTAAAAATGAACTCCCTCAGTCCAATCGTATCTAATAATAACATTTGAATATTTGCCTCCGCAACCTTGTGATCCTGGAAACGAGGACGCTTGGCCCAACTAGCTTTCTCATGGTCTCACGTCCGTACACAGCGTCCTAACGGCTGTGCAGATCCTCATCGATCTTTGCTGGGCTCAGATCCCCAAAGCCATCTCCGATGTTCCTCTCAGATGCTCTTCTCCGATTAAAAGGGTTTGCAGCTGGTGGGAACTGTGAAGTTTGGACAGGGAGGATACCATAGGAGGATGAAGAGCATGATAATTTTGTAATTTTAAAAAATATATTATTATAAGATGGGGTTGTTATGGACCACATGTCATCTTTTCCTTCGTACATCTTGAGTAGGCACCATAGGCAGCGTTTGTCACTAGCATTGGAGAACGCACCTATACTAAATACTTCTTACTTTCATCACTTCCCCATAAGTTGCTGCAGTGATACTTCACATGCCCCACTTGCTTATTGAAGACTGAAATGTTGTCTATGATGACATCTACTTAGGATAACAGCCATATGTTCATCTGTCAAAAGAACAATAGGCATACATATCACACCTCCCTCTAACTTTTCTTCTCTGAAGTTCATACCAATTTCAACATTGTGCACCTCATTGTGTGCAATACTTGTTGTGGCATTGATATCCCAGTATAGTTCCACTGGCCCATCAGTTGGTCTTCCTAGTTCTAGAACATATTTCGGCCACAATACGTCACATATTCCATGTTCCATACTTCACTTGTTTGCTCTTGTTCAAAGGGCTTTATTTCTTGATATTCTTGGAGTAGCATCTATTGAAGAGAAGATGGTAGAAACTTGTGGTAGGTGGTTTGATTATGTGAACAATGGAGGGCTCAAATGAGAAAAGTTTATCAAATGGAAGATAGGCTGGTTAAACGAGGTAGAGGAAGAGTGAAGAAAACTTAGGAGAAACTTTTAAAATGACCTTACCATTAAATGGGTTTTCGCCCCCTTTTCCAAATGATGTTTTTGATAGACCCTAATAGCATGGTTTGGTCCATGTAGCAAATCTACGTAATGGTGTTTGTAACTTTGTATCCTTCTTTTTTCTCTCTCTATTGCAAAGTTTCTACTTTTTATGAGAGCCCCTTTTTTTTGTTTTTTTAAATTCTTGCCCTAGTGGTTGGAGAGTTTGGCATGCTATTTCACTCCTTATTTATCATAATAGTACTTTCACTCTTTTTTGGATATACATATTTGAAAGAAGCTTAATAGTTTCTTTGCATTATAATTGTTTGGGAAATTCATGTTTAGCATAATAAACGTGTCCTTTCTTTATTTGGATGCAAACATTAGTTTGTTTGCATTATCTTATTTTCTAGTTTAGGAAATGAACATTTTGGTCTCTCTTTACTATGATAATGAGTTAATGTTAATAGTTGTAATAATGGATCTCCTTTTGGTCTGCTTGATAAATGAGGGTAGGATATCTAAATAAAATTCATTTTAAGTACACTATGGATTGACATTTTAAGATATTTTCTTTTATTATTCATAAAGAACCCTATGGAGACAAATTGAATAATTTAAGTTGTTTTTCCAGGACAAGAATGATTTTGAGCACTCAACACTTCCAGCCCTTGTACCTGTCCTGAGTACTGCTTCTGGTGAGACACTATTACTGCTTGTGAAGCACGCAGAACTTATAATAAACAAGGTAATTATATGTTTATATGCATTTTCTTTATTATGATGTTGGAATGATCCTTTGCCTCTAGTGATTTCTTCTAACTTGGTTGCCATTCATTGGTCATTTAGACTAGTCAAGAGCATTTAGTTTCACATGTTCTTCCAATGATTGTTCGGGCCTATGATGATACCGATGCTCGTTTACAAGAAGAGGTTCTGAAAAAGTCTGCATCCCTTGCCAAGCAACTTGATACCCAGGTGAGTGCAAACTACTCTGGGAGTTCTTCTAATTATTGAGCAGGGTTGAGTTGTATTAAAATAGCAGATGTTTGCTATTAGTACGTTGTGAATTTGGATTACACACTTGAAGTTCAATTATTTGAATGTTTGTTGTTTGGGACTTCTAATAAACCATGAAAATATTCTCTCTTTCATGGATGGAAGCCTTTTAGTTTGATAATTTAAACTTCTAGAGCTATGGTGTGTGCATTCTTTAGTGGGCCTGAAACACGGGTATTATTCTGTTAATTTGTTTATGAAATTTCTGTTGCCTGACTATTATTACAGTAAGCCAAATTCTGATAATCACCTGCAATTTTGGCCATTATCGCCTTTACCCCTTTTGATTTTAGATAGTTAGATTTGGAAAGTGGTGCTGTCCCGGCTTAAGGTTGATTTGTTATCTTATCAAACCATGAGTGTTATATCATCACATAACCCACTGTTCTCAACTCATTATCAGATAAACCTTGTGTGGTTTGGCCCATTATTGCTTTCCTTTATGAATTATAGATAAATATCAACCAGTAATATGGCTAATCCTTTATTTTATTTTCGTTTGGCTTTTCATTTGGTATTAAAGCAGCAGTATCTATTATCTATCTGATATTTTTGTCCCCGTGCAGCTGGTGAAACAAGTGATTTTGCCCCGTGTTCATGGCTTAGCACTTAAAACAACGATTGCAGCGGTATGTTAGTCTTTTGGTTGAACTTTTACCTTTAGTCACATTGCTTGGGGTTCAAGGTTGTCAAAAGCGAGATCTCACTTAAAATTCATTGACACTTTTGCAAAAGCCAAGCGAAAAAGTGTAGATGTTACATACTGTACAACAATAACATCCACTAATGTTTGTCCAAACCAAGATGTGACATACTGCAAAAAATATTATATAAAAATAATAGTTATACTTATTTTTTTTTTCATATGTAAACATTTTAAGTAATATTTGAGTCCTAAAGTTACGCAAATTCCATAACTTAATGAAATCACAATTCACGAGTGATCGGATAAAATAAAAATTTGAAAGTTAGCACAATAGCGTCTTCAAAGTTCAACAGTTGCATAAATACCAAATCCCACAAGGTTCACAATGAAACAAAGATAGACTCAGGATTCTCAAATCACATTTGACATAACTAGAATTCTTAGAGAAGGCCTAAAATAAACCATTGAGTGCCACTTCACGTCCTCCATGGTCCTTAGAAGATTAGGTTGGACAAATCTACTTGGTTGGAGACTAGTGATGTGCAAACCCTTCCGTTTTCGGTGATGTGATGCAATCTGCAGGGGCACTATGTTATAATGTGCAGATGAATTGTAAATATGTGATTCAAAACAGAGTAGATGTTCCTTCAAGACAAGCTGTAGAGGGGTAGAGTCATAGAGGCAAACACAACAGTCGATTAAAGCAGCATTTAGTCTGAAAGCTATATCAGGGTAGTCAATCTAATTAAAAGTGTGCTTTTAATCCACATTTGTCTAGCCCATCAGAAAATCTGATTAAATCCACATTTGTCTAGCCCTTTTTATGGTTAAAAGTGCGCTTTTAGCGCTTTCACCACAGCATGAAGTGTTTTGCTTTCACCGGATTAAGCTCAGGGTAGTCAATAGTGCGGTATAGCACCGTTATAGCGGTGGAGGGCTACTACAGGAGACACATAGCGTTGCGGCTGTTTTTCGCAGTAGATCATGGAGCAAATCGCAGCGTAGCGGCCGCTAATTGTCTCAGCAATTGAAAAAGCCAATGGTCCGTGTTTTTTGTTCCTTCCTTTCACTGTTTTTCTTTTCTTACTCCCATCTCTCTGTTCTCCTTTCTTTCCCATGTTCTCTGTTCTCTTTTCCCTCCGTGTCATTTTTTTCTCTGTCTCCGCCCAACCCCTCTGGGGGCCGTTTTTGTCCTCCTCTTGGTGTCTTCTCTCTATTGTGGCTGTGCTGTGTCATGGCTGTGACTTGTGAGGGTGGGGGACTGTGGATGGCGGATGGGTGTGTTTCATTGAGCTAGGGTTAGTGGTGAGTGGGAGCGGTTTTGGGCTGGGTGGCCAAAGCCTACAAAGTATTTTTCTGCCATTAGATTGTTGCCTTATGATACTTGATGGTGCTACCTTTTATATTTTGCTGCCCTTAGAACTTGAAATTTATGCATTGGATTGATGGTGATTGTGTGTTTTTAGACTATTGAATGAATTATGATGGATGACTTTTCATCATTGATGATGAATGAGTTTGGGGATGATTTCTTATGTTTCAACATTTATATATGTTTTTATATATATATATATATATTCAAATAGCGGTCATCCAGTGCATTTGGGTGTTGAAGACGTAAAAGTGTAAAGTGCACTTTTAGGTTTTTAGCATCCTTGCTCATGTTGACATTGTGTTTTTTCGCATCTTTTCAGTACAGAAATCTTTATATAGAAAAATAATTCGAGGTTTATTACTTATTTTTACTATGGTAGTTATTTAAATAAGTGGTGGTTATATGCAATTTTCAATGTTTCATTTCTACTTTCAGCTTTCTCCTTGTGTATACTGTCTCCCAAGGATTTAACATATGCACGTGGCACTATCATTAGTTATTTTTTTTTTAATGGATAAAATTCTCCTGAAAAACTGATATATTGTTCAAGCAAAATATGCAAGAAAGAATACTTCGATTGTTCCTAATATGAAGGTCTCGGCAAGTGATGTTGAGGCTCTTGCGGACTCAGCAATATCTGAAACTTGTTGGTAGACTTAGCGCACTTGTACATATTCTGTACCCGAACACAAAAATGGATGCTGACCAGTCTGCTTATGCTAAGCTGCTAACTGTTCTGCTGAATATGGTGATTTATGGATATATAATCTTGTCTTTTTAATTATGATGTTTTAGGTTATATAATCAGAATATAACACCTTTAATTTTGATAATAAATTCATTTTGTCATTCAAATTATAACAATAAAAGCGAAGTTTTTCTTTATTCTTTTCTCAAAAATTATGCCTGATTTTTTATTCTTTTTAAATTTGAGATTCACACGTTAATACAACTGTATATTTCCTACATGATTTCAACTACACCTTTAAGGAGCTCCCATCCCTTCCTAACCTCGATTCTTCCCATGGTTCCCTGATGCCCCTTCCCCATTGCAAACTTCATGGTTGTATGTATGATGGTTGTTTTTCACCTTACATAAACCTGTAACCTGTAAGTGTCTCTTTGTTTTGACAGGTTAGAGTCAATGCTTTTCTGTGCTTTGGAGACATGGTTAGCCGACTTGATAAACATGCCGTCTTGGACATCTTGCAAACTATTCAGCGCTGTACTGCTGTTGACCGTTCTCCTCCAACCCTTATGTGTACCCTTGGGGTTGCAAATTCTATTTTTAAGCAGGTAATATTTACACTGAGGGGCCTAATATCTGATTTGCATTTTTAAAAAAAGATTAGTGACTGCTGCCACAATAAATGACAAACGGAGCTGTTGCTGAGTTTTGTTTGATTTCTCTTGTTCAGCATGGAGTCGAATTTGTTGCCGAGCATGTTCTTCCATTACTTATACCCCTCTTGAATGCTCAACAATTGAATGTTCAGCAATTTGCCAAATATATGCTCTTTGTCAAGGATATGCTCCAGTAATTATTTTTGATATTCTCTTCTACTTGAAGTTCTTTCTGTCTCTGTCTCTTTCTCTCAGTCTCCCCTTAATCTCTGACAAGCTTCAATTGCTTTCTGAATTTTTGATTGTACAGGAAGATCGAAGAGAAGCGTGGAGTAGCTGTGACTGGTTCTAGTATCCCAGATATAGCAATATCTCCTGCAGTTAATGGGCTTCAAACTGAAGCACTGAGGACAAAAAGCGGCACTGTTCCTTCTTCAACAAAAGGTAGTTCCTCTTGGGATGAAGATTGGGTTACAACAGCCAAGGGAACTACTGCCTCTGTCCAGAATTCTACTATTGCATCCAGTCAATCTGCGCTGGGCAACCCTGTCGGCCAATTTGCATCTTTACAAAATCATTTGCCATTATCTGCTGTTTCGAATCAGCAGGCAACCAATTCATGCCCCTCGGTAGATTTAGAGTGGCCGCCTCGTGCATCTTTTGGTGTTACCGCCAAGAATGGTGATATTGAAAGGGGTAAGGTAGCAGGAGGAACCTCATCCACATTTAACCTTGAAGATGATGATCCTTTTGCTGATTGGCCTCCGCGTGCTAGTGGCTCATTAACGGGTGGGTCTGGAATTTCTAACAATGGTGCTGCAGGAATCCCAATGAATAAAATGGCAAGCACTTCAAGCAATATGGGTTTCCAAACCAGCAACAACTGGTCTATTAATTCCCAAAGTTCCGGCGAGTCTATTGGTTTGAACTTGGGGAATGCTTTCTCCGCCACGGGTAGCCTGAACAGTGACCTTGGACCTCAGAATTCTCTTGGATTCCTAAAACAAAGTAATCAGTTGCCTGCATCGACTGTTTCATATAATAGCATTAAGTCAACAGATCTTGGATCAATCTTTGCTTCCAACAAGAATGAACAGATGGCACCTAGACTCGCACCACCACCTTCAACCACAGTGGGTAGAGGGCGAGGGAGAGGGAGGGGGGGTGCTTCAAACGCCCGGTCCTCTCATTCCAAGTCACATTCCGAGCAGCCACCACTCTTGGATTTGTTGGGGTAGCTCGCTTCTATTAATCTTCTAGTATCAGGGTAATGAGCTGCTGCTGAGATTGTATATTTATGTCATATCCTTCCTATGCTGAATACTCGGAGATATTGTGAACGGGGTGGATTGCAGAAAATCTTGCCAGGCAGCATCTGCTGTGAGAGACGGTTACACTATGTAAAGGCTTTTGTTATATGTTGCTTAGTCGAAAGTGAACTTGCAGAATTTGGATAACTGGATTAATATTTTTTTTTAAAAAATTTTTTTGTCCTTATATATCATGCTTCATTCTAAGGGCACCAGGCAAATTGTATTCAGAAAAGTCCTGGTTACCTAGACTGTGTTGAAAATAATAAAGGCAGTGACGAAGTATTTCTTGAAAGAAGAATGATTTGAATTTCATCAAGGATGTTTAGGCAGGTGGCATGATGGAAACTGTTTGTGGGTTGAAGATTGAAGAAAGGCGGTGTGGTGAAAAAACAAATGATGCCAAATTCTGTGTTGTCCTTATGCTTTCAATGATTGTAACATGGTTTTGTTGTGGAACTCCGGGAGTTGACTTCAGGTTATGATTGTGAGTGCATGTATATTTTGGTCTGCAATTGTAGGTACTTAATCAATATCATTTTCACACGTATATGGAACCAGCATGTAGGATTGGAAGTGAAATGAGTTGCATTCATTTGTCTAAATTTATTTAGCTGAAAATATGTGGAGTCGCCTAGATTAAGATATCCAATACTTATACAAGTCATCATGCCAGTTTGAGAAAATTGATTTACCGCTTCTTGTGAAGTAGTTGTGTACTAAGAAACACACGGGTTAGCACCCACCCAGCTACGGCTACAGTTACTAGAATCACTACCTAGCCACATAGTAACAGTGGCTTATGCTAACTCACTATGGTCACTCTTTGTTTTTGTACTTATCGATTTTAATCCCCAGTGGAAAATTTTTCATCCTGTTAGGGGAAAGATTTTTGGATAAATTATTTTGACATTTCTTAAGGTTGATGAAATTTATTTTGATTTCTCTTTATTGATCTAGATGATACTAACCTTTGAATGTCCTATGCATTATGCAATAGAGGGGAGAACAATTTTATGATTTCATAAGCTCAAAAGAGCAGTGTAATATTTTCAAAAACTCTGGATTCTCAAGTAAATTTCATAAATGGATGAAATTCACCAAACTTGAAACAGGTTAACATAATTTGCCTGAGATTTAAGTAAACATTGAGTTACACATGAGGCAGAACCCAATGTCTAAGGCACCGGTTCTGACAGGATTTAGCTTGTGAGATGGTATGAAGCTCAGTTATCCAAAAAAAAAAAGAAAAAAGCCTTAACAAGTTAACATACATCAAAATTTCAATTGAGGAAGATAAATTTAAATTTCAATAAATAATTAAGGTCAATAAACAATCATGTGATTTGATTATAGTAATCACTATTAGTGTCTGACAAAATAAAACAATGTAAATGATTAGAAATTATGTTTAAACTGTTAAAAATTAAGAATTAAATTACACACAACTTAAGCACAAGAAGAACACAAAATTAAAAGGGATAAATTAGATTTGCAGTTTATATGTTTTTAATTATTGAATAATAAGCGAGTTTTAATTTTTTTCACCTAAAAGAAAAGTTAGTCTATTTTCCGTAAATACTAAACCAGTTAGCAAATGGTTACATTGTTGTTAGTCCTACATGACACACCGTAATTTGTAGGAATGATTTGACTCCATTAATAAACTCAACCCCAAAGACAAACTATTAGCAAGACTAAAATCAAATGGTTTTAAAAATATATGAATTAAAACCTAGGTCGCTTTTCAGAGATTAAAACTAAAAGAGAAATGCTTCATATACAATAATTTTTTTATGATAATTTTACACTTTTAATGTAAAGAAAATATGAAAATAAAATAGGTGTGGAGTCTATCCATTTATATATCTCTGTATATTAGAGGTGTAAAGTTATTATAAAAAAATATCATATAACAAATATTTCTCAAATCAAAATTCACTTATTATTTTTAGATAAGTAAAATATATTTAAACTTTGGATTTTTTTTATTAATTAATACTTGTGACCCGTTGAATCACTCCATTAAAATTTAACCCCGAGAACCAGAACCCGGCTCATCCGCCAGTTGACAGCAACCACTTGCCAGCCTGGTCGCATATTCTGTGAGATTTTGATTTCTACTTAATTAATTTCAGTGGTTGTCCTTACACACATTTTCCCATTTTTTTAACAGAAAAAAAACAAATAAAAAAAACGAGTAAACCATCAATATCCTGAATCCCACATCATATCTTATTTTATCATAAACGAGATGCATTTGGAGTTTTTTTATTAATCCCTCCTCGTCCATGAAAGAGGGCAACTTGATCTTTTGGTTTTAACTAAACTTTGTACAAATTTACAGATCAATTTATCACCTTTTTTTTTCAATTGATAGATCAATAGCCAATTTTTAAATTTGAAAAAAATAATTTATCCCATAAGATATTCGGACTAAAACAAATATTTAATCTAACTAAAAAATAAATTATATTCATCTCCTTTAAAATCTATTTTTACTCCTCTCTATTAGATGGATATCTATTATACAATATCAAAAATAATAATATAATAATTTTACAAAATCAATAAATATCATGTAATAATTTCACGATCATAGAATCTTCCTTGTAAATTTTACGAAGAGAGAGGAAGGAGTCAATCTCAACAATGCCCGGGGCAATTTAGTGTAATTTGCCTAATAAACAAATAAACAGTAGCAGTTGTCAACTTAATTACCCAGCGTAGCACGAAACGGGGAGGCACGCGGTGCCGTTTTTTCACCTCACCATTGTGTTCCTTATCCCAGTCGGCACTGCTAGCAACAGCAAATTGCAGTACCACCCTCCGTCACTCACTCCCTCCCTCCTCTGACCCTTCTCTCTGAACCCCCTAACAAACAAACAAACAAACGGCGTAACCGCAAGCAGCGTTCCATCATCAATGCTAAAACGACGCCGTTCCAAGCAGCAGCAGAAGCAGCATCGCCGACGATGACGATGACGACAACGACAAAAGCAAAACTGAAACCCCACCTCATCCCGGTGCGGTACCTAATCGTGATCCTAACCTTCATCTGCACCTCCGTCTGCTACATCGAGCGCGTGGGCTTCTCCATCGCCTACACCGTGGCCGCCGACGCCGCGGGCCTCAACCAGTCCACCAAAGGCGCAATCCTGTCAACGTTCTACTACGGCTACGCCTGCTCCCAAGTCCCCGGCGGTTACGCCGCCCAGAAAATCGGCGGCAGAAGGGTCCTCCTCCTCTCCTTCCTCCTCTGGTCACTCACCTGCGCCTTGCTCCCCTTAGATCCAAACCGCGTCATTCTCCTCGTCTCCGCCCGCTTGCTCGTCGGCGTTGCCCAAGGCTTCATCTTCCCTTCAATCCACACCGTCCTTGCCCAGTGGGTCCCACCTCACGAACGCTCCAGATCCGTTTCTCTAACAACCTCCGGCATGTACCTCGGCGCAGCGTTGGGGATGCTTCTCCTCCCGAGCCTCGTGAAATTCAAGGGCCCGCAGTCTGTCTTCGTCGCCGAAGCTGCTCTCGGCGGGGTTTGGACTTTGCTTTGGCTCAGGTACTCTTCCGATCCTAAATCAACCGCTTCTGGCGTCGGGGAATCGCTTTTGCCTGTTAACAAGAAAATCGACAGCTTCAAGAGGATCGAAAACGGTGAGGCGGTTGCGAAGACGGTTAATAAAGTCAAGATCCCCTGGGTGAAGATCATGACGAGCTTACCAGTTTGGGCGATTGTTGTGAACAATTTCACGTTTCATTATGCTTTGTATGTCCTGATGAATTGGCTCCCGACGTACTTCGAATTAGGTCTTCAGCTTAGTTTGCACGACATGGGATCCTCCAAGATGATGCCTTACCTGAACATGTTCTTGTTCTCGAACATAGGTGGCGTTGTTGCCGATTACTTCATTACAAGGAGGATACTTTCGGTTACCAGAACGAGGAAATTATTGAACACTGTTGGGTTCTTGGTTGCGTCTCTTGCATTGGTTGTGATCCCTGGTTTCAGGACCTCTGGTGGTGCAGTGCTCTGCTCCTCCTCGGCGCTTGGTTTCTTGGCACTTGGGAGGGCTGGATTCGCGGTGAATCACATGGATATCGCGCCGCGGTACGCCGGCATTGTGATGGGAGTCTCGAATACTGCTGGAACTTTGGCTGGAATTGTTGGAGTTGACTTGACTGGGAAGCTTCTGGAAGCCGCCAAGGCGGCAGATTCGGATCTCTCGAGTCCGGAGAGCTGGAGGGCTGTGTTCTTTATACCTGGTTTCTTGTGTGTCGTTAGTTCCTTGATGTTCTTGCTGTTTTCGACTGGGGAAAGGATTTTTGACTGAGGTAGAGGAGCAGGGCCTTGTTGTTTTGCATTTGACGCTTCCATTGCATTATTATTGTTATTATTATTATTATCTGTGGAGATTTGATTTTCGTTGTGTCTGTCTCCACAATAATTGTATCATTTGTTGGAGAGGAGAGGAGGGATCATCATGTACCAAGCTTGCTTTTACAGTCTTTAACACTTGAGCACAGTGTTGATAGATAGATGCCTGATAACCTTGGGTGATATTGGGATTTTTTATTGATTCTCCAAACTTGTACCATTCCTAGTTTTAGTGAAAAGGCAAATGGAACAACTCATATTGTATCAGGAATGACTCTTTTATGTGTTTCTTTATTATGCCTTAGTTGAACAAACTCATTTATGCTAGTGGGAATTATGTTTGATGGACTAAACTGGAAAGGTGGTGTTACAAACATTTACCTTCGTTTGTTGGATGGCTCTTCGAAAAACCCTTAGTGTTTTTTTGTTGTTGTTGTTATTATTTTTTTATTGAATGGCATTTCTTCACTTCCACTTACTGGATCTGCTCAATTAGTTATCAGATTAAGATTGCTGGCAGTTTATAGCAAAACATGCATTTGACAGTTGAGGGTTCGGCTACAGAAGAAGTGTTCTGCAGCGTGATAGGCAATAAAAGCAGGGAGACTAGCCTATGCAAAGAGAAATGAGCTAATGGTGTTGTCTGTTTGGTTGGGGCATATGTTCAGGAAAATGGAACAATTATTGGTGAATGTTGTCATAAAGTCTGTGGATGCGAGGAAGGCTGCAATTGATACAGGATTTGTAAGCATGATGTAGAACGAAATGCTTGGCTGCCATTTGTGTGAAATGTGAATGATGCTGCAATTGTTGGTAAGATCATGGACTGTAGATTAGGCAAATAATAATGGCATTCCTTCCACACGAATGAGGCCTGTGACTGTGATTGTCCTGGAAATGAGTTAGGACTTCTAGTAGTTGTATGCTTTATGTCGCTTGGCAAGCTGTTTGCTATTATAATTAAACCCTCCTAGATCAGCGTGTAAAATTTACAGTTTCGGTTTAAATTCTTTTCTTTGAATTGCCTCTACCATTGAGTTATTTTGTGGGACACGACAAACTGCACAAAATTAACAAGAAGAAAGCAACATCAGAGTTCTGATGCAACCCAGAATTGGCAATCGTCTTGGTTACATATGTAATTGTTGTTTGCCCTGTTAGTTCATTTGATTCTTAGTTAATACAGCGCGATTTCTGTGCTTGGCTCAGCGGGTACGTAGCAATGGTCTTATCTTTCTTTTTGCTTAAAATGCATATTTGTTGTGCTAGTGGTACTCAATGCAATGGGCTCATAGAAGATGAGGATAAATGATGACGACTTCTAGCATTATCCCTCAAGAAAGATGATGCTGACTTCGATGTATTGGTCTTCAATTTATTACTAGCACTATTTTTCACATTTTTGTTGATGCTGATGCCAGTGAAGTAGTGATAATGACTGAATCGAGCTCATGGAAGATGAGGATTATTAGAATGATGATGACTTCTTTTATCCCTCAAATACGATGATGACAACTTAAATGCTTTAGTATTCTACATATTTGTGCTACATTTTACATTTTTGAGTTTTAACTTGCATGTTTTACCTAACTACATTGGCATTACCATAATCTTATTGAAAAGGATTTAATATTACTTATCATTTTTATCATTTTGGAACTACGAGAATATTTTTCAGATAATTCATATCCTATCTGTATTATACATTCAAACCAAAGGAATTCTGCACTATTCATTTTGATTCCTCGCATACTAAGACACTGCAACTGGGGACCACAGCTAAGGGGAGCTCTAAACATCGTTATAGATACTTATCATTAAGTCCTGCAGTCACATACTGCATGTATTTTCATAACCATTATTATTCAATAAAAAGCATCATATATATTGATTGATTCATGGTTATTCTCCATCTATTTTTGAGACTCAACCAGCAGATGAGCCTTGCGACCATTGACCACCCTGCAATTCCTCCTAACCTCCCCAGGCTGACCAGACTGCAAGTCACCCATTTTTAGCATCCCTTGAACAAATGCTTTAAAAAACTTACTTTGATCTCTGCTGTATAGTCTCACAAACTTCCTTGTCAGGGGGGCAGTGAAAAGTGTTTGATCAGAGTTAAGAAATCCCCTCCCAGCAACCAAATCCTTGAAATACTGATTATCAAACACCAGAGGTGTGGAATCAAGGTTCCCTGTTATGTTTTGGTCAACATCTGGGGGGCATAGCTTCTGTAGCTCTTCTCTAAAAATTGGGTCGATGGCAGGGTCAGGTTTCCCAGTTCCAGATTGATTGTATAGCCTGAACATGATGGAAAAACAACGACCTTTGCCAATGGAGTGAGATCCTGAGAGTGCTACAAGGTCTTCGACAGTAAGGTTAAATTTCTGGAAGAGGTCAATAAGATAGCTTGCATTGGCTCTTGGGCTTGGCATGATATTGTCTGAGTCTTCTTGACTAGCAGTCAGGCTGTCCAATCTTCCCAACCTCACCTCCCAATCAGGTCCTCCAGTCTGCAATGGAAGTGAAAAAACAGTAGTACCTTTGCCAAGGATGTCTCAACAATTAATCTAATTTACAAGGACAAAAATTGGATAATGGTATAAAAAAAAATTCAATGAAAAGATTACAAAAATTACACAAGGAAATAAATCCGGTCCATATGGCATGATATTAACAATTGATTTTCCCCATTAAAACTCTACATTTTATATTTACCTGGATACAATTACATTTGCTTTCTTCTTTCACCAACAATAACAATAAAAGGCACATTGATTTCACGATGTGAAAAAACACATTTATTTTGCGATGTGAATAAAGACAAAGTTTATCAGGTAAGAGTGTCATGACATGAACAATCTGCATATGAAGTAACATAAAAAACTTCACAGGGAAAAAAAAAATCAATACAACGCATTTTTTTTCTTAGTTCTTACGGATATTTATATAATTTTTATGTACAAAATTATAGGTGAATGACTTTATAAGAGTAATTGTTTGAATAGATGAAATTGCACATTTTACTCCAAATTTTAGAAAGTAAAGATCCATTATTTTTGTAATACTTTATCTTCTTGTTTATAATATTTCTTCCTTCTAGACACACAAAAAAAAAAATGAAAAGAAAAGAAAATACACTTATTGTCTTTTATGTTTAATTTCACTCACATAGAATTGCCCCAAAATGCTATCCAGATAGGTGTCTCCAAAGAGATGTTAGCACACCTTACCATTTCGAAAGAAAAACAAAGTCATTCATGGTGGGTTTGTACGTAAAATAAGAAAATAAAGGTATTTACCTTTTACATTATTTGATGAGTTATGATTATGACATTTTTTATTAATGTAAAGATGAATACAGCCATATTTTTTCACTTTATATAAGCTCCTTTTTGAAGAGTCTTATCCTATTATTTTATCTCAAAAGTATGTTTGGTTAAGAGGTAAAAATAAGATGTAAATTTTCATGAATGAGTTCTATGTGCAAAATTATACTTGAATTTTACTCATAGAAAATTTACCCTCATCTTTACTCCCCAACCAAACATACCTTAAAAGTTATTATTTTTTTTTGGGCATATCGTGAACATCTTAACATTCCTAATCTTCAAATGATGGATGAAAACATAAAGCATTTAAAATAGTTTATTTCAAATCTTGATATACATACCCCCCAAAAAAATAATAAATAAATAAAAAAGAAGACCGAACAATACAATTTCATACAGTAATGATAGTTAAGAGTAAAATATACACATTTACAGTGGACCCGAATGAAAATTATCTATTGGTATTTAAAAGAATTTAACCAATATACAATTTCAGTGTATAAAATTTATGTTGATAATTCAATGTATCATGACATTATTTCAAATTGTCCCCACTAAGAGAAATGTTATTTGTAATTACAACTTATTGAAACTTATTGGACACCGTGCCAACAAACTCCTCTTCATCATTAGATGATGTTTGATCCCCTAGTTAATTTGAGTTTCACATCTTATCCAAGGGTAGATGAGAGTATCTCAATATGGTGTCTTATATATTATAAGTCCAAATAACACTACTTTTTAAATAATAATTCAATGAATGATTTAAATATCTTTTATCACTAGTTTTTTTTAAAAAATTAATTTTACACTTATATGGTAAGTGTGATAGGATTGACTACTCAGATTGTCTACGCTTGGCTAGTGTGCTAGTCAGGAAAAAAAAAAAAATCGTAGTAGCTGCATGTGTCCTCGCGTAAAAGGGAAGAAAAAAATTTAAAGGTAGAGATGAGTACCGACCAGTGCTACAGCATCTCTTGCTGCCATGATTACAATATCCGCACAAGAAACAACTCCGGGGCATGCCTTCTCGAGAGCCTCCTTGATTTCATCAACAACTTCAAATGATCTGAGTGAATTTATATTTGACAGGGCCAGTTTCTCCCCAAGCATGGTTGGTGTATCATCAAGCAACAAAGAACCGTCACAACCCTTCACATATTCAATTCGTTATTTAGGAAAAAATAAAATCTCAATCTGAGTACTTTGTTAACACTACTCAAAAAGATTAAATTTTGAACCTTTTGATACTATAAGTGACATACATTGACAAAGCAGTCATGGAACTGGAAGCGCATAACAGAAGCAACACTTCTGGGTTCCCTGATGAGGGCCCTCTTCATGACATCTCGGACTATGAATTCAGCTTCTGGACATGTATTTGAGTAAAACCCAGGTTGGAGATCTGATGACGCCACCAAGGCTATGCGTATGAGGAAGATCAGAAAAAGAAGCATTGTATCAATTGGTCACTTGTTTTGATTTCTCAGAGAAGCTGAAGCCCTTTTAAAATGTGTGTACTGAAATTAGAGATCAGAGCAGATCAGGGTATGCGGACTTGGTGACTTCCCCTGGAATGGACATGTTTAAGCGGAGATGCAGAGAATGGCAATGTAATGGCATGGCAGAGTAATTGTTTTTGTACGCAATTTCCAATGGGCGTTAGCAAATTACTAGGCTTCCTTGTTAGCATAGAAAGCAACACAAGGCAAATTACAATTAGCATTATTTAAACTAAACCCCCCCCCCCCCCCCCCAAAAAAAATAAAAAAAGACTGTTTCGATTATTCTAAAGTTGCAGAACATAAACCTGAAGACTTCTACTGTACCCACCTAACAGTGTTTGTCACTCATATTGAACAATCTGAAAACTGATAATGACGAGTGAGTCACAGAGTTGGTGAGGGAATAACTAAAGATGGGATGGAAAATACAATCCCGCATAAAGAAAATGTTGGAAGAAAAAGCAGTAATTTCTGGATTGAGATCCAAGTTTCATTCAGTAGTGGTTTTTGCAATTCGCAACACTTCAACTATGGCAAGTGGTTTTCTGGAATGATAGAATCAGTAGTGAGTTATGATTGCCTTAGTTATGATAAAAAGTGCAACTGCTGTGCTGTGGAACATAAGAACATGCAAACCCATACACACAGAACCAAGCTAGAAGGAACGTATTATTATTTCATATCCACAAGATAAAAAAAGAAATCTAATTTTTCATGCAAAAGAACATAAGCAATAATCAACTTAGAGAACCCATCTTTATGATATATGTAGATATCTTACAGCTACTACAAAATGTTTGAGATCTAATTCACCAGTAAACACAAGCAGTAGAGCTGCAGATGAACAAGCACAAACAGGGAAATGGCTACATAGCAAATTCAAATTGCCTCCATTCAAAATGATAGTTTGAAAGCTGCTTATGCTAAGTGCAACCAAAGATATAAATCTTTTTCCCATACAGAATGCCCCCCTCTTCAAATGCATTCTGAATGCAATATATGACATCATCGGCAATTCATCAAATAAATTAGTTCACTTGCCAAGAAAAGAAATCCCTCTTCAGCACGGATTATCAATCACATTCACATAAGAGAAATCCCAATCAAATTGATAAAATCATATTAGTGATTTCTCTAATGTACAGCCGAAGTAATGAACAAGACCATGATGAGTGGCAAGGACAAGTCAGTCAGTGAAAATGAATTTCTCCACGTAATATGATACATGCAGCTCAAATAGTAGCCTAAAGTTTCATAGTAAATTGGAACAACAACAACAACACCTAAGCCTTGTCTCATTAGGTAGGGTCAGCTACATGAATCAAATTACACCACAATATTCTTAGTAAAATGTTACATGGCTTCAAAATCTGAAGAAAACAAACTATAAGGAACAAGTTATATCATGTTATATGTCCCATTTCTTTAATCAAACGGATGTAGTCATGTAGGATATTTATGCTCACCAAACTAAATAAACAAATAACAACAAAGCCTTTTCTCACCAAACTAAGTAAAAACAAACATGGCAGAGTCTAATTTTCAAAGCAAACAACATAACACCAAAATCAAGGATCCAAAAGAATCAGGTTAAAATAGAAATGCCAATCAATCCTACCAGGATTTAAGCACAATATTCTGCAACTCACGTGAACAAGACCACATCAGCTTGATGAAGTACAAATGCTAGAGTTATGTAATCTGAGAAAACCTTTGTACAACAACTACTCAACACAAATCTTGTTCAGAAAAGAGGCAAAACCAGAAGATTGATCAGACCTCATGCCCTTCATTCCTACTCAATTTTCAAAAACTAAAATAAAATAAAATTCTGGTACAATTGAGGACTAAATATGAAAAAGAATGGGACAAACCTCTTGTCATGCGTTAATATGAGAAAACCAGAAATTTTCTTTATACTTATAATACCAATAACAACAGATAGTTTCTTATCTTGTAGAGTTCATTCTTAGCATAACTGGAAGCAGACATCACCAATCAAACCTTCTCTACTCACATACTCGCACCAGTACCAAGCAAACAACCAGAAAATTAAATAAAAAAAAAATGCAGAGAATGAAAAATAATTCAATGTTAATGTTCATCTGATGGAGTGTGTTTGAATAAGCGCAAACTGATCATTCAGAGAGACTTAAGAACTGATCAGACGAGTGTAAAAGATCAATTACAATAGGAATAGGGGTTCTGCTTAAATTGTAGGTAAAAACTGCCCAAAACAATCTGTAAATTCAGACCATATATTCAAAAAGAAACTTAAAAAAAAAAAAGGTGACAATTTAAGAAACAGCTTCAAAAAGAAATAAACAGATCATGATAATTTCCGAGGGAGCGAAGAAATAAAAAAAAATCACCACATTACCATGCAACTCACTCACAGCGGAAGTGAAGATGTCAAGTCACAAGTCACAACAATCCATATTTCACAAATTACAGTTTGGTATCATATTTCTGATTTTTTGCAACATCAAAAATAAAATGATAGAAAGAAAGGACGAAGGAAGGATAGTCCATCATATTTTTTCTTATTTTATAAATTTCTCAAATTAAAATCTATTTTCCCAAAAAAAGTTACCCAGGCCTCCCTTTGATTTCTTTCCTTTCAAAAACCTCCCCTCCTAGAGATGCGATGATGCTCCACAAGTATGATCTTTGAGAAAAAAGTGCAGTTAAATGAGAAAAGATTCATTTGACACAGACAGAGGATCATGATTATGACAATGTTTGTTAAAAAACAGATAACAAAGAGGCTTTGCTTTGGAAAATAACTCGGAGGATGGTAAAGTAGAAAAGCAGCAACACAACAGTAGTACAGCATAAAAACATGTCCCCACGAAACCAGCAGATCAAAGTCAATTGGTGTTTGAAAAAAAAAATGAAAAAAAGAACAACAAAACGATTTTATTTAAATATATAATTAACTGTTAGTTTTTCAAAAGATGACTCACATGAATTTTCACTTATATATAAGCCGATTCGAATGCTAACAGGCACAGTACACGCACAAAGAGGAAGGGATGGATACCAGTTCTAGAGCTATATATTGAGAGGAGAGAGCTTCACCAAACTGGAAGTGCTGCGAAGAGGTTGAAATTTCAGTGACTTCACAAAAAGGTTTTGTTTCTTTTGAGGGTGGTATGAGCGAAGAGAGGAGAGAATATGCGCGTTATTACTTACTGGAAGTGGAGGACAAAGTGGAGACCGAATCAAGGTGTGCTGGCTGGCTAGGTAGCTTTACTTTCCCACGAATGGATATTTTTTCTTTACTGTCATTAATGGGGCATTTTGGAGAGTGCGTGTACTGTGTATGGAACCATGTGGCGTGGAGATAATTGGTTCTCTGTGTTTTTTCTGCAAATTGGCAATGGGTGTCAGTCAGCAAATTGCAGGCAGGTCTTTCCGTTTTCGTGAGGGAAGAAAGCGACGCACAACACAAAGCAAGGCAATTGGGGAAGGGAAGAGTGGCAGTAATTGAATTGAATTGAATTGACGATGGGTGGACCGCAAAACTATTACTCCATTCCTTCCTTATTAGCGGTTAGAAACCGTAAAATTTTAGTCCATTAAAAAGCAAAATATGTGTACAATTTCCCAAGAAGGAGTATTCTAACACCGTTTTTCAAGAACGACTATTTACGTACAACGGAGGGAATATTCCAACACAAGGATGGGTGTGTATGATTAAGATGTTGGTTTTTATTATTTTCACGTATTTATTTTATTTAATAATAATAAAAAAGTATAAAGTGAGTGTTTTAAAATATTTATTTTTAAGTGTTAAAATAATAATTGGATGATGAGTCCAAAGTCCAAGGTATCCTGGTTTCCGGTTGTCGTGTTGTGCAAGGCCGCAAATGCGTCAAGAGTTAGCGGCATCCTCCCTTCGGGCAGACAGATGGATATGCACGGGCTCGGGATGGGTGCCTGCCTGCTGCCCATATTCCCTATTGGCTCGCAATTTTGAAAGCAAGAGTTTCATCCCCGTGTAGTCTACGTCAAACTTTGGGCTTTGAAATCCTTATCTACATGGATGAATAAGAAATTTTAATGAAAATTTATAATAAACACATATAAATATTTTTATCAAGATTTAATTTTATAAAGTAAAACTTAATATAATGAATCTTTATTTTTTTTCAAAATAAATATACATAGATTATATTATTACATTCTTATCCCCTTTATTTTTAACTTATATATTTCTCTCCTTAAAAGAATTAAGATAAGCTACACTTTAATTTTTCAAACTTTTTGTTGTTAATTTACTGTTTTCTCACATTATGATTTAATTTTTTACCAAAGTAGATCTTATTAAAACTTGTACATTTTAATATTTTACAAAATAAACTTATGTGGTTTATAATTATATAATATATATATATCATTTTATTATTACTATATACTAAGAGAACAAACTATTGATGTTAACAATAATTTATAAAAAATTATTTAAGAATAATACATATTTTCTCAATTATTAAATTGTTAATATTAATGTATATTTTTATATTGAAATAACAAAATTCTTCTTGTTACTTTTTTCATGATTCATCTTTGTGCACCATAGAGACACATATTTTTATTTTAACATGCATATATTTCTAAAATTAGTAATTGAGAAAATATGTAACTTTTATTTTGACAAATTAATTATTATAAATTATTGTTAGTATTAATATTTGTTTTCTTGTGCACGTTTAGGAAACTAGAAAAATATCTTTTGTTTTTAGAAAAGAAAACTATTTCAAAAAAATGAGTTTGTTTGGATATTTTATGTTAGTAATTTAAGCGATTTAAATATGGTAATTTGTCACAAAAATCTATCTAACATAATTTATACTTCATACTCATTTGCCACAAAGAAAATTATTATTTTTAATAATCCAAAACACACACATTAACTTAAAACCACGTTTCATTTAAAGTGTCAAAATATAAAATGGTTTTCAAACAAGTGATTTTATATATATATAATGAGTATACAAATAAGTAATTATTAAAATAAGTATAATCTTGCAATTTTTCCAAACATTTTAATATAAAAAAATTTTAAAACTAAATTATACATATAAATATATTAGAAAAAAATCCCTATTTTAATTCTTCTAAAGTTTTAAGTTGGACAAATTAATCTTTATAAAAGAAAAATTCTCAAATTGATGACTGTAAAATTGAAAAGTTAAATAAATACGTTCCTAAAAAAAAAAAATCCCAAATTAGTCCCTACAAAAGTTGATTGTTAAATAAGTTAGTCCTCCTAAGCTAACTTAGTAAAGGGATTAACTTGGGTCGATTATTCAATTTTGTAATGATCAATTTGTCCAACTATTGAATATTGCAAGGATCAATTTGATAATTTTATTTTTCAGTGACCAATTTATTTGATAATTTAATTTTGTAAGGACCAAATTGAGATACTTTTTTTTTTTTTACAAATTTCAATTTGTTCAAATTAAAATTTTAGAGAGACCAAAATGAATGTTTTGCCAATATATTAATTAATATTTGATATTATTATAACATATATATATATATATATAGTAAGTGTTAACGGGACAATGTTTTGACTTGACTCATGTAAGGTCAACTCGTAGGCATAAATTGAGTAATTTTTATTTTTTAAAAAATTAAAATTTTTAAACACTAATAGTCAATAAGTTGATCAGCTTAACAGGTTCGACAGACTAAATATTAGTCGATTTGTAATTGAAAAAATTACAGACACCCTCGTTGAGGTTTCTTAAGAATAGTTATATATACTTTATCAGCTATTTGGTGTATTTGATATATTGTATAAATTAATACCGTAAAAATTTCTTATAAATAAAAATGATGGATAACTTAACCAATTTTAAGAAGATAATATTAGGCTTGATTAATTTTTCAATGTATGAGGTATATTTTTTTCTATATGTATAAGGTGTGTTTTACACTTCATTTTTTTTTAACATTTTATTGAAATAAAAATCACACTAAGTAAATAAAAATACCAAATTATTTAAATAATTAAAAAAATATATTTTTGAAAACAAATTATGGGCATGATTGGTAAGTGGGATTAAGTTAAGGCTTAGAAGAATAGAAAAAATAAATAATGTATGTATTGTAATTAGAAGTTTTTGAAGGATTAATTTTTAATGAATGATAATTAATTTTGTACTTTTTCTTGTCAAATATATTTAAAGTAGTCTATTATCCGTGCGATACACGGGATGATTGTAGCAAAAATATACACTATTAAATATTAAATATGCTTATCCACTTTTGAAAGATTATATTTCATATATATTCATGCAATTAAAAAAGTTATTATATTTCTTTATATAAAGGTATTAATTTGTATAAAATACAGTGCAAAATAAATAACTAGAGAAAAATAGAGTTCACTATTAAATAAATAATTTGTCCCATATCAGTCACATAGCATACATATTATGAAAGAAAAAGAATAATAACTAATAATCAACATTACAATGATAATTAAGTTGTAATATTATAACATCCATGCCTTCATGTTCTACAAAACAACAACATATTTGGCTATTAGTTAATCATAAATCTAACGTTATTTTAATATATAAAAGATGCAAATAATAACATATTAATTTAATTACAGTTAAACATATGTGATGAGAAATAATTGATGTGCTTTAATATGTTCATGGCCTAGTATTACTTATTTCTTCTGTTAAATCATAAGTTGATGATATTGTTAAGGGGTAATAAGACAAAGAGGTAGAGATCAAGCTCTAGACAATAGCTAATATAAATAGGCTACAATGTTATACATTGAAATAAAGATGCAAGAATTGAGAATACTTGTCAAATTGAAACTAATTATTTAATTGTTATAATCAAAATCAATTGAAACCAATTAACCATAAATTACAAATCAAATTGAATTACTAATAGAAAATTAGTGTGCATTGATTCACAATAATTATGTTTACTATTAATACAAATCTTAAGTTGGTCATTCCAATCATTATACTTTGATATATGTCATTTATTGTATAAAATTTGATTTGGTGGTTTTCTGCATGCTAATTTATACTAACTGGAAATGTTTTGTTTATGATGGAATCAATCTTGATTTATATTTATTATTACTAATTATTTAATCTTAATTTTCAATTCAAAATTTATAAATGTTCAAATCTAAAAAAAATAACATCTTATATTACCTAAAAATGATTTAATTGAAAATTATGAATTTTGATCAGTGACAAAATATAATCAATTTTACTTGCTACAATTATTATAATTTAGACATTATCTAAATAAAAAATAAACATAAAATATATTTTAATTTTTCCAAAACCTATTTGCAGATCAAATCAAACATAGGTACAAAAAAAAAATCAAACTTTAATTGAATGATATAAGACATTTTGAAATAATATTTAAAAAATTATTATAAATGATACATTCTCTAAATAAATAGTGTGAATTAAATTTATTTAATTTTTCAACTAATATATCAAATATTATTACTTAAAATTTTTCAATTTAAAAAGAAATTAGTGTATCAGATTTATCCAAAAATTTGAAATCATGATTGATAATAAAATTGAAATATAGTATAATGAATCAATTATATATATGATTACTAATAATTTAATCTAATGTCAAATTAAAAATTAAAAAAATTAAATTGAAAAAATATCATATCATATTGTATGAAAAATTATCTAATAAAGAATTATGAATATTAATTATATTTATTACAATTACTGTAAATGATACATTTTCTAAACAAATACTTAAAAAAATGGTTTAATTTTTCCAAGTTACAATTTGTTTAGAAAAATTATCTAATAAAACTGGAAATTAATATATTTGATTTAACCAAAACATTGATAATAAAACTGGATTCAAGTATAATTAATCAATTACCTTTATGATTACAGATGATTTAACCATGTTTTTCATATTCAAAAATTTAAAAATGATCAAATCTAAACGAAATAACATGTTATATTCTCTAAAAATTGATTTAATAAAAAATTTATGAATAATGATGGGTAATAAATATAATTAATTCTATTGATTATAATTATTATAAATAGTACATTCCCTTAACAAGTAGCCCAAAAAATGATATGATTTCCCATTTCCTAGCCCGATAACAAATATTTTTCTTTAAAACAAATTTATAACTTAAACCAAAATTAGTATATTTGATTTAACCACAAATTAGGAATCGTGATTGATAATAACTTTGGAATCAAGTATAATTAATCAACTGTATTTATTATTACCGATAATTAAATCAACTTTTCAAATTCAAAAATTTAAAAATGATCAAATCTTAAAAAAAATTATATTCTATCAAAAAATGACTTAGCAAAAAATTTATGAATAAATATTGATAATAAAATATAATTATTTATGTTGATTACAATTATTATAAATGGCACATTCCCTAAACAAATAACCAGAAAACATTTTTGTTTCTCATTTTCCAATCCTATATCAAATATTTTTCTTTAAGACAAATATCTAATTTCAAAGAAATTAATATATATGATTTGACCAAATCATATAAATCACGATTGATAATAAAATTGGAATCAAGTATAATCATTCAAGTATATTTATCACTACTAATAATTTAATCTCAATTTCAAATTCAAAAATTTTAAAAAGATTGAATCTAAAAAAGTATTATATCATATTAAAACATTGTTTATTATAATTGGTACATTGTCTAAAGAAATATCCCGAATAAGAAAAAATTTGATTTAATTATTTCAAGTCTCATACCAAATATTGTCCTTTAAAAGAAAACATCTAATTTAGAAGGAAATTAGTGTATTTGGTTTAATGAAAAAAAATTAGGAATCATGATTGATAATAAACTAGTGTTTTACCCGTGCAATGCACGGGATTTTACGTTTATAAATTTTAAAAAAATTGATAAAAGATATATTATAAAATTGAATTGGATTATAATATATTAATTTCGTATAATTTTTTATGAAAATAATTTATTATGGCCTTGTTTCTAAGATAAATATGTTTCATTTTAAGATAAATAATTAAACAAAATTTTATGTTTATATATCATTACGTGGGTGTATCTATTTTTTTTTGTAACTTACGACTAATTTTAATTTAGCATAAATCGATATTAATCAAGTTGTAACTAAATTATTACCCATGTAATGTATATTTTTGTTAGCACTCACGTAATATATGAATTTGGTATATATATATGGTACACTAATTATTACGTGTGCAATTCATACGTTTTCATTACCCATGAAAGATATATTTATCACTACTTGTATTGTGCATTGTTTGAATTAGGAAAAAAAATGTCATTATATTTTTGTTATTAAAAAATGACAAAATCAGTGAAATTGAATGTATATTTAATTTCAATTGATGCTAAGATTATTATTATAATTTTTGTATTTATTATAAATAATAGATATGTTTTGTATACTAAGCAAATGAATTATTTATGTTTTTGTGATAAAAATGTTTTACTCTATAACCATTTACCATTTGTAATTGATTGAAAGGAATTCTCATTTGTAATTAAATCTCTCAGACATGATATTAGAATCAATATTAGGTTAAAATGATATCAATTAAGAATAATATTAAAACATCGGTATCAAATAACATGATAATAACAAATTGACATGTATGCAAATATCAATAATTTTTTATTTAAAAATTAAATTACATATTAAATTTGAAGATTGAAATTGATATCGAGATTAAGATTTAAGATATGAGATACATATAAAATATCTTTAGTTTACATAGTAATCATTAGAAATCATTTATTGAAAATCAAGAGAAAGAGAAATATTTAAGAATTAAATTAATATGAAATATATAATTAATGGGGATATGATTTTCTAATATTGTAAAAGACGGATATGATTTAATAATTAAGAATTATTTGACTAAAATGAAAAAAAGTAATATCTAATGTGAATATTTATAAATTTATAAATTACTAATTGATATGACAATTAAAAGAATAAGTGAAGATTTAATTAAAATAGTTGAAATCATAATTAAAATAGATAATTGTTTAATTGATTTGATCTTTTCAAATCAAATAAAACAAAAATTATTTAGAATTAAAGTAATATTAACAACTAATTTCATTATTAAATCAACCTAGCATATAAGATTATAAGAAATATTTTGAAATTTTTATTTGAAATGTGGATATGATATTCTAATTTTGTAAAAAAAGAGTATAATATTGAAGATTAAGAATCATTTAAAATAATTAGTGTGGTAATATTAAAAGACAAATTTAATATTAAGGAAATGTTTAAAAATGGAAATATGATATAATTTTAAATAATATTAAATTTCAATAATGTAATTTTTAAAACTTATTTAAAACAACATACTATCATTGATTAATTTCAAACTCAAATCAATATAGTATTAAATACTAAGAAAGAATACATCAAAAGTAAAAATGAATAAATTTAGAGAAAAATATGTTGAAAGAAACAATTAATCCAAAAATCAAAATCATTTGAAGCTACGGGAGCTATATAAATTAAAATTTTAAAAAGAAAACAAAATAAAAACTTGATGAATGAAGAACAGTAAGATTCAAATCAAATAAAAGAAAAATATTTTGAAGAAAATTACCAACAATACAATTGAAAAGCCTTAATACTATTGTAAAAGAAAAGAGACAAAGTTGAACCACAGAAAAGTATACTGACAGATCATTCTAAATTTGATTCTATTGAATTAAATATTATATTATATTATATATATACACACACACACACACACACTATATAAAAAGTAAAAATAAAAAATTAAAATAGATGATTGATGAATATACCATAATATTTTCACCAAATGGCTCCAAACAACTTGGTACACATCACCTAAACATGAAAAAAATAAAAACAAATCAAAACATTAAATCAATAGGAAAAACCATAAAGAAGAGAAAAAAAAAGGAAATAATACAAAAATGCATGTGTAGATAGGATGTACAGAAGAAATGTCACATTTGCTACAATTTATATGCAATGATCAAATATGTATATATGCTAAAATTAAGCATATCAAATCTATCAAAAAAAATTAAGTGTATCAAATCAATTATAATTAAAGGAAAATTGAAAAAGGTAATAATATTAATTAGTATGATAATTATTAAACACTAATAATAGAGATAGATAAGCATTTAAGAATTAAAGGAAAAAGAATAGAAAGATGTTTTTAAACCAATGATAGCTTAAGATCATACATAAATTGATATTTGAATGATATATTAATTTTTCTTAAAATAAATAATACAGAAATGTGGTGAGATTAATTTTATGTTGGTTGTATGTTTTAGCTTTTATACGTATTAAGTTTAAATATTGAAATCAAAATTAAAATTTGAAATGTGATATTCATATATCGTAATAGTGGAAATCGTAAAAATGGAAATAATAAGTACAATTAAAATTAAGAATAAAAGCAATCAAAATATATTTATTATTCTTATATTGTAAATTGAATCAATTTATATTGCAACGATCTTACTTTCAATCATATATAAAATAAGAATAAAATCATAAATTAATTGAGATTTGAATCATATATTACTTTTCTTTCAAATAAATAATCAAGAATTTAAAAAACAAAATAAAATGGTAAATGAAAGTAATTAGAATTTTGGGTAGAAAAATGAGCTAAGGAAGAATTGTCACGTAGTATTTTCCTTATAAATATAAATAATTGAGATTTAAATCATATTTCAACTATTAAAATAATGGAAATGCGATTATAACAATAATGATAATCTTAATTTTTAGGATATAAATTGAAATATGATATCATAGTAATATAACATATCAAGCGACCGTAATATCAAAAGTTAGTATTAAATAAGATTGAAAAATTAATTGTGAACAACAATGATAGAACAATTGATATTAGTTGTCCAAGTTTGGTTCATGAAAATTGGAAATTATATCAAATTCATAAGAATGATATGACTAAAGTATAATATTAAAGAATCAATGTTAGTAGGAAAAAATATCAAATATACCTGTGGATCATATATTAATATATGTGAATCATACATTAATTTTAGATAATATTTATTTTATGAATGACATCAATTTGGATAATCTGTGTGACTTTCTTTTAATCAAATATATATTAATTAAATAATGCACTTCATTTTAATAATCAAATCAAATTAAAGATGAATAAAGGAGGGACTGCCACATTGAATTTCCTTATTTAGATAAATTGTGTTTTATATAAATATATTGATTTGAAATTATGTCTAGTCGATAGATTATATATATGATTAGCAATAATTTAATATAAATTTTAAATTGAAAATTTTAAAATGTTCAAATCTAGATTCATATTATATTCTCTAGAAAAATGATTAAATCAAAATTATTCTACACGATTGGTAATTAAGTATAATTAACTATACTTATTACAATTATTATAATTGTTATATTCTCTGAATGAGATAACTCAAAAAATAAAATCTTATTGGATTTTTTGAACCTTATATCAAATATTTTTGGGTGAAAAAAAATTACTATTTGATTTGTGTAATAAATCCCATCACAAAATAGAAATTGCATCATCTATAACATTCATAGGAAAAAAAAATTGTCCATCAAAATATACTATTGCTTCAAGATAAGAACTTGTCATCAACTGTCAACACTAGGTCAAACTCATTAGTTAAAAGATAAAACAAAAATAACTTCCTAAACAATAAGATAAACTGAAAAAAAAAAAATCCTTTCTACTCTACTAAAAAAGATAAACCAAAAATTCAGGAAAAAAATTAACAAAGAACTTTAAAATCAAAGCAACAATAGTAATAAATCAAATTTTGTCCATTACAACCTAGGAAAGTTATCATATTGTCAGCAACCATCATAAAAGTGTAAGTATCCTATTTCTTCAACGAGTCAAGTATGTGGAATTCGATCGATCATAAGTCATGATAGCTTAAAATGGGAGGGAAGAAGATGAAAGGTACAACTTGAAGAATAATAACAGAGTTTCAAAATCAATAGGAACCTTGAATATACATAATAATCAATCCCATGAAACAATCTATAGCAATGGTAGGAGAAAAAATTTATCCATCAAAATATTGTATCTCATTTCTTCATTGAATTCAATTTGCAAAATTCTGTTCATCATAAGCCATGATCGCCTGAAATCAGAAAAAAGAAAATGAAAGGTAAGATATGAAATAATCGGAAGAATAAATAATAAGAATGAATTGTATCAAAAGAGCTAGAACAAAATTTGAATTATATTCCAATATAAATTGATGCAATTAATGTTTTTTCATAGGCGGGAAACCAAATGGCTTAGTTGAATGACACGTCATTCATTTCCTTTCTCGCAAAATTCGAGTTTAGAATTATATATATGATTATGCGTTATGATATGATTGGTTGAAGGTATCTTGGGTTCCAAAGCCTAATAATTAGCTTGGATGCCATAGAAGGACCCAAATTTTTATATTCACAAAACATGGAATTTATTAAAAATTTAAAACCTACTTATTTGAGTATTTCAAGGTACTGATTAGAAAAATCATTTATAATAAATACCTTGTTTAGTCCTTTTAAAAAACTATGATAAATATTTTGATCTCTACGAATAAAACTCCTTTAGGCTTCGATGGTTCCTAAAAACATATTAGTCATTCATTTCATTTAAGTCCTTGATAATGAATTGATTCACGCAACTTGTTACAATATTAACGTGTTACATGCACAAATACACTAGCATCCAAACAACACTATCTAGGAAGGAGTCAAGAAATCATTTCCCCAAATGTGAAGAATAAATATTGAAATAACGTTGCATTACTCAATGAGTGTAGGGCCTTATTTGATTTATCATACAGTATATGACCAGTATTAGATGTGAAAGTACAAAGTTTGATAGTATAGTATAGGAATCCATTGTATAAGTTTTTATCCGACCATTGTTTCATGAGCCACAAGACTAGAAGCAGATGAGTGAGCAGCGGCAATCGATGGGGAGCGGGCAATGACCAGGGGAAGCAGTGACTGGGGCCAATTAGCGACCAACGGGTAGCGGGTGACAACCGAGTATGGGAGTTGACGTATAAGAGTAACCTACAGTTAATTTGGGATTGAATAGTAAAAATAATACTATAAAGTGTTATCATACATTTTGGGACATGATAACCTAATCCTATGATTAGAGGATAAAAATGGTTTAATCATATTATTGAATAATTTGTAATTTTATATATATATATATATATATGCACTTAAAGCATATACTATCCATTCCTTCTTGTTTGAAATTGAAAGGATGGATGCATCCAAATTATAATCGTTCCTTTTCCTATTGAAATCGAAGGGATGCATCCAAGGAACATTGCTTTGATATAAAATGGAAGGATGCGGCTTCACTATAGGAAAAGGACAATTTCAATGTTTTGAAGAGATACGTTAACAACGATTTATGATCAAATGATGTCTAGATATATTTATAAATAAGTGCTATATTTATCTTCTTCATACAAAAAAAAAAATTCAGAATAATTATTAATAAAGTTTAGAGGCTTTGTTGCATCCTTATAAGAGAATTGTCTATCTTTTTCCCCAAAAGTGTGCTAGCAACATCTCTTTAAATAGAATGATAGTTCACGCCTCAAAACCTACCAAATATTCCATACTTTGTGTCCAATTTCTAACAATTTTAAAGAGATATTCCAATGGAGCCAAATTCATCTTCTCCATATTCTATTAAGTAAGACATCAAACTTGATTATTTTGATGGGACGAATTTTACTCGATGGAGGGAAAAGATGATGTTCCTACTTACTACATTGAAGGTCTTTCCAAATTATTTTGAGGAAATCCAGAGCAAACGGAAGAAACATGAATAAGATGAATTAATTTGTCATGTGCATATCCTAAATACCTTGACAGATCATTCATATGATCTCTGCTCCAATCTCAAGACAGTAAAAGAAATTTGTATATCGTTGGAAACTATATATAAGAATAAAAAAATAAGGTATGGATAAATTCTTTATACTATTTTGAATTTAAAATGTTTGATACTAAGCCAATTATGAATCAAGTGCATAAATTGCAAGTGTTAGTATCAAGACTAAGAGATCTTGAAGTTAAGATTCCCTATGCCTTGCCAATTGGTGCCATTCTTTCTAAACTTCCTCCATCATGGAATAATTGTATAAAGAAAGTTTTGCACTCTTCTAAAAAATTAACATTAGAACAATTTCAAACTTATCTTCTAGCTGAATGTGAAACTCATGCACGTGATGCACAATTTATGCTTTCAAGTTTTACTGTTAATTTTGCCAATAAAAAACTTTTGATGAAGGAAAGTTTAATCTAAATACATCCAAGAAAGGTGTTTCATTTAAAAAGAAAAAGGTTGTACAATGCTTTCACTATGGCAAGAAAGACCGTTTTATTCGAGATTGCAGGCATAGGAAGGCAGGAAGAAATTTCAATTTTGAAAATTCTAAGAAGATAAATCTAATGAACAAAACAGTCAAAGAAATGATTGCTATGATTATTGAATTAAATATGCCTGGCACTTCAATCAAAAACCAAGGTTGGTGGTTAAATCCTGGTGCAACAACTCACATATGGAATGACAAAAATCAATTCAAGAATTATGTGGAATTGAAACAGAATGAAGAAGTGTTGATGGGTAATCATGTTATTGCTAAAGTGCAAGGAAAGGGAACTATTGGATGAAATTTCACTTCGGGACAAAAGTTAACACTACTGAACCTATTCCATGTTTCAGAAATTAGCACGAATTTGGTCATTGCTAGTTTCCTTTCAAAGAAGGGTTTAAAGGTTATGCTAAAATCTAATATTGTAATAATTTCTAAGATTTCTATATTTGTAGGAAAAGGATATTCATGTGATGACTTGTCTAAATTAAGTATTAATGAAATACATTAGGATTCTACTTATATTGTTAAGTGTGATTCTTTTTTATGGCATTCTAGATTGGGTCATTTAAATTTTGGTTCTTTAAATTTTATGGCAAAAATTCGATACATTGTTTGCAAAGGTAAATAAGTAGATAAATGTGATATTTGAATACAATAAAAAATGACCAAGAAACCTTTCCCTAGTAGTATTGAAAGAAATACCTAATTATGAGAACTTATACATTCTGATATATGTGAGTTAAATGGAGAATTAACTAGGGGAGGAAAGAGATATTTCATTACTTTTATAGATGATTATTCAAGATTTATATTTATTTATTTAATTAGGACAAAAGATGAAGCATTCCAAAAGTTTAAGGAATATAAATATGTTGCAAAACATAAAAAAGATAAGAAAGTTAAAATATGACATAGTGATAGGGAAGGAGAATATTTCCCTAATAAGTTTGATAACTATTGTGAGGAGCAAGGTTTAATAAATAAAAAAATGCACCATGTATACCACCGCAAAATGGTTTGGCTGAAAGCAAAATAGGACTTTAGTAAAAATGATTAATGTTATGTTGGCAAATGCAAAATTGCCACATAATTTATATGGGGAAGCATTATTAACTGCATGTCACATACTTAATAGAATGCCTTCAAAAGTTATGAAGATATCTCCATATGAACTTTGAAATGATAGAAAATCCGACTTAAATTATTTTAAAGTGTAGGAGTGCATTGCATTTTATAGAATTCTTGACAATCAAAGAATGAAATTAGGACCAAGAGCAATCAAAAGTGTTTCTGTGGGTCATGCACAACATTCAAATGCATATAGACGTTTAGATATAGAATATAATATTATTGTAGATTCTACAAATGTTGAATTCATTGAAAATAAATTTTTGAATGATTCTTTAGTAATGAGTCTATGCATGAACAAATGTGCGTTCTAATGTTGAAAGTTCAAAAAGAAAATTTAATGATGTTCAATTAGAGCCAAGAAAGGGCCAAAGACTAAGAAAAGAAAAAGATCTTGGCTTTGATTTTATCTCTTCACAATCTATTATTTTTCTTATAAAAGGAAGTAGAGATAAAATTTAAAATAAAATACCCATTGTAATGAGCATTGAGGATGATCCTAAAACATTCTAAGAAGCTATGACTTCTAAATATGTGGCGTTTTGGAAAGAAGCCATCAATGATGAAATACATTCTATTATGTCTAATAATACTTGGGTATTAGTTGCTGTACCTTCTGGATTAAAACTCATAGGATGTAAATGGGTATTTAAACGAAAGTATAGTATAGATGATTCTATCAAAACCTTTAAAGCTAGACTTGTGGCAAAAGGTTTTACACAAAAGGAAGGTATTGATTATTTTGATACTAATGTTCCACTAGCTAGAATAACATCCATAAGAGTGCTATTAGCTTTAGCATCTATATATAATTTAAATATACATCAAATGAATGTTAAAATGGCCTTATTGAATGGAGATTTAAGTGAAGAGATTTATATACAACAACCAGATGGATTTAATTTTTTTTTTGGAAATGAAACTAAAGTTTACAAGTTGATAAAAATATCTTTATGGTTTAAAGCAACCACCAAAACAATGGCATGAAAAATTTCATAGTATTATACTATCAAGTGGATTTATATACAATAGTGTAGATAAGTGCATTTATGCTAAGTTCACTAAAGAATGTGGCACTATTATATGTCTATATGTAGATGATCTATTGTCATTTAGCACAAATATGCTTGGGATTTATGAAACCAAAAAGTTTACTTTAATTTTTAAAATGAAATATATGAATGAGGCATATACTATTTTAGGTATAAAGATTAAAAGGAAAGGCAAATGTGTAACTTTGACACAATCTCATTATATTAAGAAAATGCTTAAAAAGTACAGGCATTCAGTAATTAAGGAGTTCAATACTCCTTATGAGTCAAACTAACAGAAAATGATGGACGAATATTTTTGCAATTACAATATGCAAGTGTAATAGGTATTATGACGTATGCAACACATTGTACAAGACCGGATATGGCATTTGCAGTTTGTAAGCTCTCTACTTTTATAAGTAAGCCAAGCGATTATAACTGGAAAACAATTATTATTAAAGTGTTTGGCTACTTAAAGAGAACACAAAATGTGTCTATTTGTTATAATGGTTTTCCTATTGTATTGGAAGGTTACTCATATGCTAGTTGGATAGCTAGTATTGGTGATAATAAATCCATGATAGGATGGATTTTTACATTGGGAGGTAGTGCTATTGGTTGGGCATCCAAGAAGAAAACTTGTATTTTACATTACACTATGGAATATGAATTTATTACATTAACAGCTGCAGCAAAAGAAGTAGAATGATTGAGGAATATGTTATTAGATATAAAGTTGTGGCCGCAACCGATGCCAACCGTTCCTATATATTATAATAATGAAGCAACAATGTGTTTAACCCACAATAAAATATACAATGGGAAGTCTAGACATATAAGTTTGCGACATGCCTATGTAAGAGAATTAATTAAGAGTGAAGTCTTAACTATAATCTATGTGAGATCAAATAAAAATTTGGTTAATCCGCTTACAAAAGCATTGCCGAGAGATGCATTACAATTGCATTCTACAGGAATGGATTGAAATCCTGATATTAAAATGCACTAATAATGGAAACCCAACTTTGAGGTAGAAATTCTAACAACATAAGTTTAGTAGGTAAAAACAAGATACTATGTATTGGATTAGATACTGATTTTACTATAATATATCTTTCTATGATGTTAAGTGTGTACTGTTACGAGAAGAGGATGACAACATGTCTTAATGAAATTGTTAAATGTCTACAATAATAGAGACATAAGGACAAATTTCACCTATATGAACATTGAGGTGGTGCCGCCTCAAACAAGGATTAAAGGGTTTATTCTTGTAAATATTCAGGAGCGTAGGATTAGCACATGGCCATAAAAGTGCTAAAAGCTTGTTGTTAAAGCCTCTTAATAATTGTATGATATTATGTGTGTAACATTTTCGATTTGACATAAGGAGTTATGGTTCAATACTTATATACCAATAACTTTGTTTAATCTCAAAATGTTTACACTACTAGAAAGTTCAAACCCATGAAATGCTTTCTACTATGCATGATATTATAAATGATATTACAAACTAATAGGGGATTATTCAATATTTTGTACATAACTTTATATATATGAGGAATATATAAATATATGCACTTAAAACATATACTGTCTGTTCCTTCTTGTTTGAAATTGAAAGGATGGATCCATCCAAATTTTAACTATTCCTTTTCCTATTTAAATTGAAGGGATGCATCCAAGGAACGTTGCTTTGATAAAAAACAAAAGGATGAAACTTCACTGTCGAGACAGACAATTTCAATATTTTGAAGAGATACTTTGACAACCATTTATGATCAAAGGATGTCTAGATGTCTCTATAAATAAGTGCTATATTTATCTTCTTCACACAAAAACAATTTCAGAACAATTATTAAGAGAGTTTAGAGGTTTTGTTGTATCCTTAAAAGAGACTTGTCTTTCTTTTTCCCAAAGAGTGTGCGAGCAATATCTCTTTGAAGAGGGTGATAATTCACGCCTCAAAGCCTACTAAATATTCCATCCTTTGTATCCAATTTCTAACACTTATAACATTATACTATCCTATATGATATCAAACATGTGATAAAAATAAGCTTTATAGTATTAGCTTGTACAATAAAATTTATCCTATATATTGAATAGGGCCTAACTGTGATTCTACCATGTAGTATAATGTTACAAAAAAATTAAAGAAAACTGAAAGATAGGAAACAAAGTTAAGAAACTAAAGCTAAAAAATAAAGACTAAGGATAACAATTTTCTTCCTTGCTCCATTCATTCCAAAAGATTACATTTGTGATTGTGTGCCAGATTTTAGGTTATTCCAAACTACTTAACCTTAAATATCTCCTTACACATGTCATCATCCTACACTCATTCTAGTATATTAATTCTTACTATTTATTCTTCCTAACACATAACGTGCCACAACATTAAATAAACGGGTTAAATATGTCATTTTGTCAAGGTTTAATGAACAAATTCACAGATATGTTTCAATTCTCGAGGACTAATGGAAGAGATAATTTTATGAAGGTTTAATGAAAAAACACTACATAGAAACTAATTCGTGATATGTTTCAATTATTTATTAATAATTGAATGGAAGTTAATAGGCTTTAGTGAAAGATTTAGTGATCGAACATGTAGTGGCTGATAAATTGGTCGCTAAAAGTTAACCAAAACGATCACTGCATGGGTGGTCGGAAGGGTTGGAAAACGACATTAAATTGGTCACTAATATTTAGCCACCAATCATCGCGGTTGCAAATAAATTTACCATCAAGGGTTTAGCGCTTAAACTTTTTGGTCGCTAAATCAGTCGCAATAACATTTAGTGACCGATTTTGTCAAAATTGCGACTGATTTTTTGGTCACTAATAGCCAATTTTCTTGTAATGCTGTTGTAACGCCCGGGGACGAGGACGAGGAGTGATCGCCGGTGCAAAGAGGGCACGGACAAGGAGCGGCTCCTCGCAAGGTCCTCTAAGCGGAGGGGTACATGAATGATTCGATTACACACCCGAATGAGAGGGATCCTAAGACTGTATAGGTATGGGACTATACAGTTGAGGAGGGCTTATATGATTGATTTGTACTACCTATATCAACAAGATGCATCTTCTTTTCTGTAGCCTAAACTGAAAGAACTCCACAGTTAAGCGTGCTTGACCTGGGGTAATTTTGGGATGGGTGACCTCCTGGGAAGTTTTCCTAGGAAGCGTGTGAGTGAGGACAAAGCATGCTGAAAAGACCTGTGTTGGTTTGTGGGGGGAGTCGTCAATCCATAAAGCAGCAGGGATGTTACAAATGGTATCAGAGCCTGCACCTCTCCCAGTACGGTGTGGTTCGGGGACGAACCAGGCGGAAGCTGGTGGGCATGTAACGCCCGGGGACGAGGACGAGGAGTGATCACCGGTGCAAAGAGGGCACGGACAAGGAGCGGCTCCTCGCAAGGTCCTCTAAGCGGAGGGGTACATGAATGATTCGATTACACACCCGAATGAGAGGGATCCTAAGACTGTATAGGTATGGGACTATACAGTTGAGGAGGGCTTATATGATTGATTTGTACTACCTATATCAACAAGATGCATCTTCTTTTCTGTAGCCTAAACTGAAAGAACTCCACAGTTAAGCGTGCTTGACCTGGGGTAATTTTGGGATGGGTGACCTCCTGGGAAGTTTTCCTAGGAAGCGTGTGAGTGAGGACAAAGCATGCTGAAAAGACCTGTGTTGGTTTGTGGGGGCAGTCGTCAATCCATAAAGCAGCAGGGATGTTACAGCTGTCATAACCAGGATCACGATAGGATAGCGAAAAAGAGTTATTGAAAATGGGAGTTGCACCAAGTTTGTTTAAATTGGGAAAAACATGGAAAAACTCATTTTATTCTTGAAAACAGTCTTTGGAAAAAACTAGATATGAGCTCGGGAGTCGATTATACATAGAGAAGGGTAGGAACTTAATCCTGCAGCACTCCTAATACACCTATCTTTAGACGGTACCTTAGTGAGTAATGCAAATTGATTAATAACCCCTAAAAAACTTTCAATAAAAGGAGACAAAAATATATTTACAATTAAATAAATAAATTACAAAAAATTAATTTTAGCTTAACAGGGGTTGCCTGCTCTTACGTATCCTCCGGTGCAATGAGGAACTCAAAGTCACATAGTTCTATAGAAAATATTTGTGTGTTGGTCGATTTTAATAAACCTTTTTGTACAAAAAAAATCTCTCCTTTTTTTGGAAAAAAATTCATCACGGGATTTAAGTTAGTGCTTAACTACTTAATAAACCCTTATGGTTCAACAATAGTAAAGGTAACATTTGCTACTTAATCACTATTATTTGTCATTGCATATGAAATTATTATTATTTTTTAAAAAAATTATTTTTATTTTCAAGAAAGAAACGAATTTATTTTATTTATTTTTCACACTAATTTCAACATGAATTGACAAAGCTAATTCATAAACAAATAACAAATATACAATTACCTTGACAAGTAAAGTAATCAAAGTAAAAAAAAAGAGGGTCCTAATTACTATTTTCTTTTCTTTTCAATCTTTTTGCCTTTTTTTATTCTTTTCAAAATCTTTTAGCACAAAATTCAATAAACACCAAATAAATAACTAAACCACTCCCTAAACTATTTAATTCAAAATATTTCAAACTTTTTTCTTTTTTTCTTTATTTTTTTAAAGCTTTTAGCACAAAATTCACTAAACACCAAATAAATAACTAAATTACTCCCTAAACTATTTAATTCCCTTCAAATGATTAAAACAAATTGCTAAAGGACAGATTGCAAATTCTTTTTATTCTTTTTTTTTTTAAAAAAGCTTTTAGCACAAAATTTACTAAACACCAATTAAATAACTAAATCACTCTCTAAACTATTTAAGGTGCCTACTCCCCTAGAGGTGTGAGTCAATGCCTATAATGTAGGTGGCATTTAACCACACTTTCAAAATGTTGTTAGACAAAATTAAATGTGAACTAAACAATAACACACTCTCTACCATCCTCGCATTTTCCATCCTTACTTCCCCACCTCTGCTACCACCATTACCACCATCTCCCGCCTCCTCAATCTTCCCCGGCTCCCAATAAAAAAAAAAAAGAAGAAAGAAAAAAGTTGAACCACCAATTTCTAAGTTAGTGTGGGTGGTCCATATTACTGCCATTCAAGAATCTTAATACAAATGTTGGTCCGTGCATGAGCATCGTTGGTTGGAAGCATTGTGCGCAATGGTGTGGAGGTCGAATGGCTTTGATTTTCATTGTTAAAAAAAAAAAAGCTTAGATTTTAAAGAACGTGGAAAAAAACTGAAGAGTGAAAACAGAGAAAGTATACCCCGTTGGGTACATATCATCGTCATCAGCAGCAGATGCAGGTTTGTTAGCTTGAGCTTCCGTTGCCTACAAACAAACCCAATAAATACACAAATAAATAAATATTATATTAAGTTAACAATGTTTAAAATTTGAAATGGTTAAAATGCAGAGGAGAGTAGTATCATCAATAAAGGGTGTAGCGAAAATGAAAGAGAGGTCATTGATTTGACCTTTTTAGCCTTCTCCTCCTCTTTGCGCTTTCTCTCTTCTTTTCTCTGTTTGTTCTTCGATTCTCGCTTCAATGCACTGCATGCAGATCGCACAATAAAAAAAAAAAGAAAAAGAAAAAATTAAGGTGGTGATTGGTGAATGGAATCAAATAGCAGGAAAAGGTGAAGTAATAAGGAGACTGAGACTGACTTCTTGCTTATGGTGTCGCCAGCGGCGCGACAGATCTGGCGTGGTGGTGTGCTCCGCGGTGGAGGTCCTTGTCACTCTTGGTGCCACTGCTGCCGTTGCACTATATAATGGCGTGCGACTAAAGAGCACGCACGTGAGGAATCGCCCCAACAGGCTTCAACGTTTCCTGCATCTGCACGCTGTTTGATGAAGCGATGTGAGGAATCGCCCCAGTTTTTAGCTCTAATGGGGAAAGTTCTTGAAGCTTTGGGTAAGACAAGAGAATGAAGTGCTAGACCGCTTAATCTTTTGCATCTGTTACACAAAAACACCATAATAGAATCAGAAACCACATTGATAATAGGGGGAGGAAGGGTGGTGATGGTGGTGGCAAAGGATGAAGGAGATGTGATGGTGGCGGGTTCACTTTCATCAGAGGGGTGAGGCAGCGATGGGGTACTACAGGTGGAAGAAAATAAGAGAGACCAATATGTGATTGACAATTTGTTTACGTTTAGCCACACATTTCATTTCGTTTAACCACACGAACGTGTTATGCCCACACGCTGCCACATAGGCAACTGTAGGGGAGGCATTGACTGAGAACTCCATGTGAGATTCCGCCACTATTTAATTCCCTTCAAATGATTAAGACAAATTGCTAAAAGACATATCACAAACTCTCCTTTTTCAGGTCAAACGAACATTTTTTTGAAAATAGTATTCAATCAAGTAAAAGAAACGTGGACTTCAAAAATATGTATATATATATTTTTTTAAAAAAAACCGAATGCCTCAACCCAATACGGTATCATTAGAATGAAGTCCAAAAGAATGTAACCCAACAAAATTAAATTCATGCAACAAAAACTACCCCAAACTAACTAAAGAGAAGACAAATCAAACAAAAGAAGGATATCAGTAAAGGAAATAAACGTTGCAGTGGGGTGAGGGGTTAAAGGGTTTGGTTTTCATTCTTAAAGTGGTCTAGGATGGTAAACACAGAGAATGAAGTGCAGGTGAGAAGGGACACTGGGAGTGTCTGGGACAAAAGGGGTATGGGTACATATGGAGGTGCTCATCAATAGAAGGAATCAGGCATGCAAGGAAGAGAGAGAGAGAGAGAGAGAGAGAAGCAGCGGTGGCGATAAAGGGGGAGGGGGAGACGCCGCCGCGCTGAGCAGAGGAAAGGGGAAGGAGGGGACGCCGCTGCGCGGCTGGGCAGAGGAGGAAGGAACCGCGTGCGCGGAGGATGGAGGAAGGAGCCGGCGGCGCGATGGAGAAGGAGGAAAGGGGGCCGGCGAGCACGCGGTGGTGGGTGCTGTCCGGGGCGCTATTCACGGCGCTGCTCGTGGCGCTGACAGAGCTGCTCCGTCTCTCCGCGCTGACATCGCCTTGACCACCGCCTTGCCGTCGGCGAGGAAGCGAGTGCCGTCGCGGACATGCAACGGCTGCACCCCCTCTCTTTAATGCGCTCTCTTTCTCTCCCCTATATTCTCTTTTTTGTTTTTGAACTGTGGCTTTGTGAAAGAATCTTTCTTACTGTTATTGATTATGCTGCTGCCATTTTTCAGTTAGTGCTGGGTATTTCATGTTTACTGATTTGCAATGGGTTTTTTCTTTTTTTTTTTTTTTCATGTTGTGGCTATGGCTTGGTCTGTAACAAGGAATTGATTTTGGCCATTTTTGGTTATATTGGTACTGAAGGGTGGATATTGTGCTTGTTTAAGTGAGGAAGTGGGGTTAGTTTTCTTGCCTATTTACAAGAGTATGGATTACACGAGATTTTGAAAGGCTTAAAAAAATTTCACGGTGTGAATCAATGCCAAGTAGCTTACCTATGTTGGTTTTTCTCTTCTCTCTGTTTGCTCCTTTCCTTTAGTCCCTCTCTTAGTAACTGTGTTATTGTGAATTTTTTGATTCAACTAAGTCTATTAAAATAAACAAAGCCAAGAGCACAAAATTAACTTTTTGATCCCAAAAACATTAGGCAATTACACCAAGGAGGGGAATCTATCCCTTGATTGTGGGTTTTCCAACTACTTTAAAGAAAATGTTTTGGACAAAGGCAAGTGTGGAATGATAATGGATTTCATTGATGAACAAGAATAATTATAACATTTCATGTCAAAGCATCACAATAAAATTTAGAGAAGAAAACTACACTTAAACTAAACTAAAATAAGAAAAAGGATAAAACGTAAAGTTTTGTGTATTAATCCGGGGATGTCTCTTTTTCACTCTTTTAAGGCCTTTTATAATCGTGAAGATAGTTTTCCAATTTCAGCACATGTTAATTTGGAATAAAACTGTCCCCAAGTGCTTGGTAATCATTCTACAGCTAATTGGTAATATTCCATAGCTAATTGACATATTGTTTCTTCTTCATTTGACACATAAGCTCCCCATTTGCAATAACTTCCTTATTCACACGGCTCACAAAACCAGCAAACTGTGTGATTAGTTAACATGCAATAACCACTTCCTTTACATGAGACATGTCCATTATAATGACTTCCTCTGCCTGGGACACGTCCACTACAACAATTCCTTGGCTTGGTTAATAAAATTTGTGTATTAACTCTTAACATTATCCAAACAAAGTCTAATTATCACATTGACTCAACATGCCCCCTTAAACTCTTGGGCAATTATTTCTCGGTGATAACAATCTTTGAATTTTTTTTTTTTTAATCTTCCCAAATCTCTTAACTCTTATGATTCTGCTCGAAACCATACTCAGATTCTCAAACACAAGACAACCTTTTTTCTTTTTTCAGAAGATGAAATACTGATGATGGTGATAGGTGCTTTATTTTGCTACTGGTTGATCTATATAGCAGTTCCATTATTGACCAAATCATTGATCATCTTACCTTTACAGGTTGCAGGTAAGGATCCCCAGCTTATCACCAAAGAACATCCATCATTTTGCGATTAGTGGAGAGGAACATCATCATGGTGTGACCACCCTCCTATCACTTTTTTTTTAAAATAATAATGATAATAATAATAAAGGAAATTGGCCAGACCTCTTTTTTTTGTGGAAATGGGTTGAATAAAAGCTTTTGTTAATTTTTTTTTTTAGAAGATGGACTAAACAATTTTTGTTTAAAAGAAATAAATGAGAAGATTATAAAATAAATTCATTTAAATTACGAAATATGTAAATTTTTTTATTTATTTATAGATCGGACAAAATCAGGTGTTCACAAATGCTCTATGCATCAACGTAATCCTTTCAGCGAGGGCCCGTTCTCAGATGCAGATGCAATTTTATCTGCAATATGCAGATCTCACTTTGACAAATGGATAGAAGACATTTGTACTATGTGGGGTCCACACGATGGTAACTTTGAAATTTGATTTAAAGTAATTATGTAATGATTTGTTTTGGAATCTATGGTTAGTATGGTTTTAAGTGTATGATTAAATCATTAAACCTATAAATTAAAAATAGAAAATAAAAGACTCTTCGTGATTTCAAGCTTGAGTTGAGGGGCAGCAATGACGAACTACCATTACAAACAACACAGACTGTGACTGAGTGTGTAAGTATTAAAGATCATCCCATCATCAGCCAAATTAGGATCTTCTTGTTTAGTTAAACAAAAACCCCAAATCTCGCACTCTCCATCTGCTACTGTGTAAAAGAAAGAAATAGATCTAAAAATAAATTTTGTGGCAGAACTAGTATAAAGATTAAATTTTTGTTATCAAATTTAAAGGTATCATCACAGAATAATAAACCTAGTTCTCAGTGCTCCCTAAATTTCCAGAACCAAACAAGAGATTAGAAGTAGCAATATTTAAAAAGTTGGTTGTCAGTTGTCACACTGTTCACACTTGGGTGGTTTTCTGCCTCCTCTACTGCCGCTGTTGCCATCCTTGCCTTCTTGAGGTCTGACCATGCCACATTCGTCTTGCGCCTCTACATGTTCACTAACCTTCTCGTTCTGGGCCGGGTATTTCATAGGGTAACCATGACTCTTTTCAAACTTGGAAGGAACTAGATCCTCTAAGCATAAATGGATTCTCGTTATCTTGGCAAGAGAGAGGCATAGTTTCGACAATGATTCTCATATAAGTTAATTCATATGTCTCTTGAAAATTCTCCTAGCTTAATGCCTATGAATACATTCTTCCAATCGTAATTACTCCACTAACCCAAACCATTACTAACTATGGTCATAAGCAATATTGACTCACAGCTGCCCCACTCCCCTTTTAAGTCCATGTGTAGATCCCATATGGTACAAATGTCCTCTATTCATTTGTTAAAGTGATTGTATTGTACAGATAACAAAGGCATCTGTACCTGAGCATGCACCTTCAGCGAGTGGCCCAAGGAAGCCATAAATTCTTCTACTCAATTTGCCTTTATGCTCATGCATCAAAGAAGCTTCCTGGTCGCTATACTTTTCTAATCAATGAAACATAAGGATGCTTTAGATCTAATGATGTTTATTGAAATTCAAATTACACTTTGAGTCTAGCTCCAAACTCATTGATAGGCCAATGATCGTGCTAACTAAAGAGCGTAAAAGAAACACCCCAAAATTTAGCAACAAAAATAAGACAATGATAAATATTGGCAACAAGGTGCGTGCCCAGGTGCAGATGCCTTTGTTATCTGCACAATACATATATCACTTTGACAAATGAATAGAGGACATTTGTACCACATGGGATCCACACATAGGATCCACACATGGACTTAAAGGAGGAGTAGGGCAGTTGTAAGTCAATATTGCTTTTGACCATAGTTAGTAATGGTTTGGGTTAGTGGAGTAATTACTATTGGAAGAATGTATTCATGGGCATTGAGCTAGGATAATTTTCAGAAGACATACGAATTAACTTTTATGAGAATCACTATCAAAACTACGCCTCTCTCTCTCTCTCTCTCTCTCTCTCTCTCTCTCTTTCTTGCCAAGAGCCTCATTTGCCTCCTTAGCGATTTGGGAGACATAGTGATAATCCATTTATGCTTATAGGATCTAGTTCCGCCCAAGTTTGAAAAGGGTCATGGCTACCCTATGAAATCCACGGCCTAGAACGCGAAGGTTAGTGAACATGTAGAGGTGCAAGGCGAACATGGCATATATGTTTAGACATCATGAAGAAGAGGATGGCAACAGCGGCAGCAGAGGAGGCAGAAAACCACCTGAGTGTGAGCAGTGGGACAACCGACAACCAACTTTTTAAATATTGTTACTTCTGCTCTCTTGTTTGGTTCTGGAAATTTAGGAAGCACTGAGAACTAGGTTCATTATTCTGTGATAATACCTTTAAATTTGATAACAAAAATTTAATCTTTATACTAGTTCTACTACAAAATTTATTTCCAGATCTATTTCTTTTTTTTACACAATAGGAGATGGAGAATGTGAGATTTGGGGTTTTTGTTTAACTAAACAAGAAGATCCTAATTTGGATGATGATGGGATGATCTTTAACACTTACACACTCAGTCACACTCTGTGTTGTCTGTAATGGTAGTTCGTCATTGTTGCCCTTCAACTCAAGCTTGAAATCACGAAGAGTTTTTCATTTTCTATTTTAAATTTTTAGTTTTAATGATTTAATCATACACTTAAAACTATACCGACCACAAATTTCAAAACAAATCATTACATAATTACTTTAAATCAAATTTCAAAGTTACCATCGTGTGGTCCCCACATAGTACAAATGTCTTCTATCCATTTGTCAAAGTGAGATATGCATATTGTAGATAAAATTGCATTTGCATATGAGAAAGGGCTGGGCAACAAACCTATGAATAAAAATGTCTAATGGATCACGAAGAATACCTCAACGAGCAATCAAATTAGTGTCAAAAATCGAGTAATCAGAAGTCGCTTTAATCAACCTGTTAGAGAGAATAGACCAAGAAGCACAAATAACACTACACCTAATTTTGTCCCCACGAAATGTGATAAAAAAAATTTAAAATATAACTTTTGACTTTGAAAAAGTTAAAAAAGTCATAAGCACTAGTCCTGTCAAAGTGGCGCTAGGCTTCTGGACAAGCCCCCAAGTCCACCACTGTAGCCCTACTAAGATTTCAGTCCACAACTTATAGTGCTTAATAAGTCCCTGATCCACTAAACCCATTAAAATAGTGGGCTAGCCCCCATGGACCATGAGCCAGCCCATCTTAAAAATTAAAACATAACTGAACGTGTATCATGACTCATTTCTCCGATTGTCCATCCAACGTCAAATCTGAAACACTCCCTGAGAAACATACATTTCTCAGCTACTTAGTTTTGAATATTTGATAAACATTAATCTCCAATTGCAAGTTCTTTCTTCAATTTCACAAGTTCTCTTCCATTGTTCCATTACCATTAACATCTCACTTCGCTTCCTTCAACCCACCCAGCTAGTTAGGCAGGTCTCATCATAGATCACAATATTCGTTTTGGGATTTTTTGTCTCGTTTTTAATTTTTACTGATTTTTATTTTTCCAATTCGAACTACATTACTCAAATTCGCTACAACTAATGTGAAATTACGAATAGCCTCTTTCCATGAATGGGACACGCCTCCTCCTAAGGGAGCTCATTCCATTTCTTCTTGCATAGGACACATCTTAGAGGCCACTAATAATTAAGTACGTAGTTCGGTGAGTTTTTCTATAATTTTCAAAGAATCTATGTTTTGATGAAAAAATGCATCATGTACGAATCAATAACTCATAGACTAACATCTTTTTAAAATCTTCTTTTCATATATAAAAAGAGTTATTTGTGTATTATTATAGCACCAGTAACAAGTGATATATTGTTTCCTTTAACTGTAGCTAATAAAGGTTTAGGTATTAATAGGCTGACTCAGAGAGTATCAAAGTAGATTTTGATTTCTATCTTTATGTTTTATTTATAGTTTTAGAGTTAATGCTCACTTTAGTTCTTAACATTTCATGTGTAAGTCATTTTAGTCCCTTACTTTTAAAATAAATTAATTTAATTTAGTCTTTGACATTTACAACTGTAAATCAATTTGGTCCTTTACATTAACAATCATGATTCAATTTAGTCCCTTTGTTAATATTTGTTAAACTATCGTTAGTTAAGTTGTGATGTATCACCATTAAGTGACATGCTAGTAGGGATTAGATGAGGTCGTTTCAGTTACTAATAAAATTAACCTTACTAACCCTAACAAATACCCAATCAACCCAATTTCCCCCCAAATAACCCACACTGAAATTAGAAAAAGGGAAAAGAAAACCCTAACCCATCTCAATCACTCACTCTCAATTGCAGCACCCAAACTTCAGTACCCTCTCAATCACCAAACTTCAATCAAAACTCAATCACCAAATTGCAACTCAACCTCTCTCAATCAACAAGCTTCACCACCTAACCAAAACCTATTTTCGGTTCATTTGATGTTGATTTTGAGCTTGCCAATTTTGTTTAACACTTGTGGAATAAGACCAATTGTAATTTTTTTTGCTAGGGCTGATAAGGTATAGGAACATAGAGCTGGAAATGTCATTGTCACAGAGGGACAAGCTAGGACTAAACATGGCAATGTGGATGGTTCAAGTGACACTGAAGATTGCAGGATGAAGTTTGCATGCAAGATTGGTGGCTTAGAGGCTGAATTTAGGATTTAAAGAGTTTTAGTAATTGTGATGTATATTGTCATGGTGATTGTAATTATGTATGGATTACTTAGTTTAGGAAAAAAGTAATAGAATTAAGTTTAAATTCATGACAATTATGTTGTTTTCTTTTTGCCGAAAGTGAAAACTCCATCAGGAAACACCATTGAACAATTATAAGATGTCTCCATTGCAACAGCATTGAACAATTTTCAATTGTGAGTATTACTTCAATGCATGAGCAAGATAAGATGTCTCCAGCAATTGGTGCACATCACATATGCAAATATTGGTAAAATTATATGAAATATGGTATTAAAAATACACATTTCTCTATTAATGCAACTTTAGACATGTGAAAGATTAATTTATAGGCTTAAGGTGCATTATATGTCATCATTAGTGCATTAGTCATAGGTTCAACCTTCCAATTTCAGAATAGAATGTATAACCTCTTCACCAATCAATAAATCACAATGATAACTCCAAAGTCCAAACAGTGAAGTATATATCCTTTGTTCAGCCTTAGGATAAAATGCAACAATGTGTCCTGCAATAAAGATTATAGGTTTTTTCCTTTACTTTTCACTTCAGGAAAAACACGGGTTACCGACGGATTTTACCGATAGATTTTTACAGTTACCGATAGAAAATTACATTACCGATGGATTTATCGACGAATTTTGTCCTACGATAAAAACGTCGTTGAAAAGTTGTATCGACGGAAAAAATCCGTCCAAAACTGTAACCGATGGAATTTCTGACGGATTTTGAAACCAAAATCCGTCGGTAATTAGCTTATAGAAAATCGTTTGCGAAATCGTCGATGCTTATTTTTACCGACGGATTTTATTTTTTTTACCGACGGATTTTTCATCTATAACAGTGATATATTTTTTAAAGTGTTAACTTTACCGATGGATTTTCCATCGGTAACAGTGATATATTTTTTAAAGTGTTAAATTTACCGACGGAAATGCATGAATTTTTTAATTTTCTATAAAATAATTTACCAATGGATTTTCTATCGGTAAAATATGAATTTCTTTTAAATTTTTTCGCAAAATGTGCATAATTTACCGACGGATTTTTCGTCGGTAAATTATGGCTTTTTCTTATTTTTTTTAAAATATTACCGATGAATTTTCCGTCGGTAAAGTATTCTGTAATTTATTTATTTGAAAAATGTGGGAAAATTACCGACAGAAAATCCATGGGTAACGTGCGCGCCATATTTTAGCGCGAATTTTACCGATTGAAAATCCATTGGTAATTTATCAATTTTAGGTGTAAATTACCGACGGAAAGCCCGTCGGTAATTATTGGATGTGAAATTATTTTATTTATTTATCGACAGAAAATCCTTCGATAATGAATTATTTGTGGTAATAAATATGATGTAATTTTTATATTACCTGATTATTTAAGAACCTATTTTTTATTTAACACTAATTATAAATATATCTAATAATGAAAAATTATAAAAAAGTCTCAATAAATAATAAATGCAAGAAATTTAAATTTCAAATGTGCATTAAGTTCAAATTTAACAAAGTCTACAAACATAAACATAAAGAAGTCAACATATGACAAATTAAAAAAAAATAGTAACTCAGATCAGGAAAAGTTAGCAGCATCATCGTTAGCATCACCATCACCATCACCGCCACCTAAACCACCACCACCACCACCACTACCACCACCACCACCACCATCATCATTAGTGTCTGGCGGTGCGGAAGAGCCTGCTTGTATCTTCCTCCACAAAGACATCATCTCCTTCTTCATCTGCTTGCGTAATCTCGTTTCCATGGCTTTTTCCTTGTCATGCATATTCTTTTTCACCTTCTACAACTCTTCTTGAGTCTCCGCCTCCTTCTCTTGCATACGATGAAGTTCCGCGTTGAGCAAGTAAACTTGCTTGTGGACCCCATCATCATCAACGGTGGACCCAATGCCTGTAGATGCCCTAGTGACAAAGGCAGAGGATAGACTACTCGCATAAAATGACCCCATGCCATAGATATGATTCTTGTAAGGACCGCCGACTGCCTCTTGCCATAGATTATCCTCATCAATCGGTGGGCAGTCCTCACCAACTGTGATCCTCTGCTCTCATTGGGTCGTGGCCTCCTGATAAAGCTGCTCATATTTATGCTATAAAAAATAAAATTAATTTAAACCGATGGTCAAATATATGAAATAACAAATTAAATATATACATATACAGATAATAAGTGCACATAATATATATACCCAAACATTCTTTGACCAAGGATCAACCCACGTCTTCTCTAACTTGTGCGTGTGAGTCTTTCTGAATAACTCACTCTGTGTGGGTGGTCTTTTCAGCTCATTGGCCTACATTTGAGTGTAAAACATAAAACATTAATATGATAAGATATAAATTTAACAAGAATTAAAAAATGTTTAAAATAATGACTAAACCATCCGGTGACGCATAGACTCGATACTAGCAGAACCACCACAATGAAAGGAGCCACCCTTATGTGACGCTCTACTCTGCTTAGCTTTCAAAGACTTCACTTTGAACTTATCACTTCTCCAGTGTTGTCACAAATAGTCTAGGCTGGCCTGAGTCATCCACCTTAAGTTCTCGTCCCATCGCTCCCAAATGTCGATGTACATGTCTTGCAGCCTATGAGCTGCCTTGGATTTGAAGCATTTAAACATGAACTCATCATCTTTAGGATGGATGATGAAGTGACTCTATGCATGAAAAAAAAAAGGTAATTGAAAGTGTTTTCTGAAGTATATCACTAATTTCATAATAATTATTCTATTTTACCTTCCACTCAAAAATCCAACGCTTCTTCTCAGCCTTCGACAACTTGCCAAAGGACTCAATCTGCCGTTCATATAATTTCTGGATAGCGTGTGTCACCTCGTGCATGGCCGCTGTGTTTGGCTCCCAACTGCATAGCACAAAGTACAAAACAATGTTCCTGAATGTCAAGAAATTGTTCAAATTATTACATCACGATTCATAAGGAATTGAAAAATTAATTTACTTACTTGTCACCGACACGTACAAGCTTTATCCAATTATCCGTTGTGGATCCATGTTCTGATTGCCCTGTCGATGAGCCACCAATTACCCCATTATCGACACCCTCTTCTGAGTCATGTGTGGGGGTGGGTACAGGCTTTACCAATGGTGGTGGTGGTGGAGGCACTCCTCTGGTCAGATGCCCAGGAGTGGGTATCATGGTAAACTCCCCATGGACACGGGGTGGTGGCATGGAAGGACTAGAGGTGGATATGTGAGCGGTTGTGGTGGATGCCTGAGTAGGAGGGGTGGTTCTTTGATTATTTGGGACACCCTTCCCCTTCCCCTTGTTTTTTCCTTTAGGTGCCATATCTGAAAAAGAAACGACAATACCTAAAAAATCAATTCATAATATTATAATTTAAAATAAAAAGGAGATAATAAATATGAGACTAGACACATCACATTTAATCTGAAAGTTGAGGACTATCTTCATTATTCTCAGTCTCAACATCATCCTCAAACTCATCTTCCTCATCTTTCTCATCACTTTCGTTGCTTTCATTCACTAATTGATCACTAGAAGAGTGAATTATTTGAACCTCACCCGAATCAAAAAAAAAACTTGGCAATGTTCCTGTATCAACGACTACCTGAGAGGGAATTGGGTCATTCACTTGATAAGCATCGCCAGGTAGTTCTTCGACCTCAACTCGACCCCTGGGTTTAGTTTTCATGGCACCTTCCAATCCTTTCTGCACTTTCCAGGGTATGGTGCATAATATACCTGTCTTGCATTTTGGGCAATAATGAAAGGATCATGTGCACCATATCTCCTAGTATGATTCACCTCAGTAATTTTATATTGATTGTGTATGCGTGTTTCGTCAGGATGTTTGGGATCGTACCAATCACAACTGAACAACATTACCAATTTTTGAGGTCCATCACCCACATATTTAATCTCCAGTATTTGTTTGATTACTCCATACCAAATCACCCTCCCCACTGCCTGCATCCCCTCTGACACATACTCCACTATTATCTGCTACATTCCCTTGGCCCTATACAAATGTATGAAACTTATATCCGTTCACATAAGACATTGACCAACTGTTTGCTTTGTTAGTAGGACCCCAAGCCAAACTTTGTAAATAAGGATATGTTACATTATTATTTTAATCAAACACCTACATGAATAATTAAACTTCAAATATCAACACAAAAGATGACAACTAGAACATGTGTGTGAATTTTGGATAAAATAGTTACTATATAAGTAGGTTACATACAAAGGATCTAAACCATGTTGGAAATTGTTCAACGGTGTGTCGCTCATCAAGTTGCTCAAAATACCTGTAAATTAAACATTGTAGGTAATTGCACTTCAACTCAGGTCTTTTACAATACTCAGCCAAATCTTTCCTTGCTTTTACATTGTCCTTAGTCTTATCGGTGTCCATCACGGTATTTATGATATTATCACATACATTTTTTTCTACACGCATTACATTAATACAATGATGAACTAGATTATCTCCCCAATAAGGCAGCTCCCAAAATATAATTTGTTTGGTCCAATTATGATCTACCCCATATCCTGGTAATTGTATGGATTTACCCAGTTCCGTTATCTATGGAAGGTCTCTAACTCTATGCCAAACCTGGTTACCACTTAGCCTTATAGGGGGTTCATCACGTTCAATTGTCCTCTTTTTACATGTGTCCTTCTTACCCCTAAATTCATGATCAAGGTCCAAAAACCTCCGATGACAATCAAACCATGAGTTTTTCCTACCATGTTTCAATGTGAACGCCTTTGTATCCTCCATACAAATTGGACATGCCAATTTTCCCTGCGTCATCCAACCTGACAACATTTCATAGGCCAGAAAATCATTGATAGTCCACATCAATGCTATCCTCAGTAAGAAATTTTGTTTTATGGAAATATCATAAGTTTGTACCCGAATACCATAACTCTTTAAGTTCATCAATCAATGGTTGGAGGTAAACATCAATTTTTGCTTTGGGATTATCGGGGCCAGGGATTATACAAGTTAGAAACATGTAAGGATCTTTCATGCACATTTCAGGAGGCAGATTGTAAAGTATAACAACCACAGGCCACCATGAATACGGTTTGCTAAACTGATTATTCGGAGCAAATCCATCTGCATAAAGCCCCAACCTAACATTCCTAGGATCCGCGGCAAAATCAGGATAAGTTTGGTCAAATATTTCTAAGCTTTGCCATGAGAAAGGTGGGTCATGACACCATCGTTTCTCTTATTCTCAAAGTGCCATCTCATGTGAGGTGCTGAACTCATTGAAGCATATAACCTCTTTAACCTTGGAATTAAGGTCAAATAGTGCATTCTTTTGTATGGAACATCTTTATATCTTCCATTTCCAAGTCTTTTTGGTTTAAACCTAGGGTTTTCACAAAATTTGCATTTAGTTAGGTCTACATCATCTTTGTAGTACAATATACATCCCTTCATACAACAATCTATTTTTTCTGATTTTAGCTCGAGTTTTGAAACTAATTTCTTGGCTTGATAGAAATCCTTTGGAACAGAACTAGGTTGTGGACTAATCTCACTCATCAATGTTGCCCACTGGTCAAACGAATTTTGACTTTGGTTAGCTTTTGACTTTATAGCTAACATCCTAACTACTAGAGACAACTCTGAGTGTACACACTCTTCCCATAGAGGGGCCCTTACAGCATCCAATATAGAGAAAAAAATTTCAGCCTCAGCATTAGGAGCCTCGACAGAAGGTTCATAATCTGCATGAATTTGAGGACCAACTGCATCATAAATCATTTCCTCATATCGTCGAGAGTTATCCTCCCAATTAACAGTTCCCGTGACATGCTCACCAATATTAACTCTACTTGAACTACCTCTAACATAGGCATTTTCAACATTACCATGTTCAAAATTTTGTGTCGCAACTTTCCCATGCATAGTCCAAACCCAATAGTCCGTCATAAAACCATCCTTATACAGGTGATACCTAATGGTGTCCATATCAAAATATTTCCTACATTTGCACTTAGCACAGGGATACCTAACTTTCTGCTCATTCATAAACTGAACTATCTGACAAGCCACCCTTATAAATTGTTCAACTCCTATATCAAATTCAGGTTTGATTCCCCCTCGACTAGGGTACACCCTATAATACATCCACCGTCTGTTTGTGGGAATCATAGTTCTTGGATGTGTAATTTAACCTAACAAATTCATTTGAAATTTTAGAAATTAAAATTTTTTAGTTATAAATATCTTGCAACAGAATATCTTTTAAAAGTAAAAGTCTTTTAAGTAAATAGATTATAATCTTTAACCTAACAAAATTTTGATAGAAATTCCCTTTAAATTAAGATTTCATTCTTTAAATTAAAAAAAAAATTAGCAGAACCTCCCTTTAAAGTAAGACATCCCAAAAAATTTATTTCAATACATAGATATATCAATCTAGTCAAATAAAATTCATAAACAATCAAACAATCATTTAAAGACCCTAAAACCGTTCTAGAGCACACCCCCTTATAACATCACAACATGCATTTCCTGCAATCTCCGCATACACAATCAATCTCCACAACAAACAATACAAACAAGTTGGGGAAGGACCTCTACGCCCTTCCCCCCAGTCATGCAATCCCAATTTCCTACAACTCTATCTTAGAAATCATAAGTCTCTATCCTAACATAAATGTAATTAAATAAGGAGAAGAAACAATTGCTTACCTTAATGTCAGCAAAACAGATATAGGCTCCACCAAAGCTATGCTCCAAATGAATTTGAAGTTCTCTAACAAAACCAATTATGTAACTAATAAATCAATCAATAAAAAATCCATCAAATATAACCTAAATTTCTCAAACATTATACAAATGAGTAGACTTGGCTCTTCCTTGAAGGTTAAGTGTGCTTCTAGGTTGTGTTTGATATATTTCTACAATTCTTTTTCTTATTTACAAGGAAAAGAGAGTAAAACCTTGCGAAATTTAAAATTACATAACTGAAATTAAACAAGGAAGGAAGAGGAGGAATCTCATCCATACCATAGGAGATTTATCACTAAAAAAGAAGAAAAAGGAAAACGCTCGCGATATGAGGAGAGGAGAGGCAGTGCGGTCGCGGGGTGGTTTAGGTGAAGCGGCCTTGCGGTGCTTGGGTGGGGCAGGCGGTGCAGGCGAGACAGGGGGCACAGGCGGAGTGCATAGGGGGCGGGTTGCGGAATTTGGGCATGCGAGGGCTGGCTTGGGGGGGCTGGGCGGCGCGAGGTGGCTGGTGGGACTTCCAGGAGCTGCTGCTGCAAGAAGAGAGTAGAAATGAGAGATAAATGAGGAAAAAGATGTTAAAAGATCTTCTCTAAATAGATTACTGATGGATATTCAAATTACCGACTGATTTTCCATCAGTAAAATTAACTCATTAAACTTTTCTATTAAATTGTTATCGATGGAAAATCCGTCGGTAATAAATACGTGTTAAAGTTTTTTTTTGAAAAATAATTACCGATAGATTTTCTGTCGGTGAAATATATTTCGAATTAAATTTCATTAAAAATTATTACCGACGGATTTTCCATCGGTAAAATAAAATTTTGAATTAAATTTTTAAGAATATTACCGATGAAAAATCTATCGATAATAAATAACCCATTAATAATTATTTTGGAAAATAATTACCGACAGAAAATCCATCGGTAAAATTTATTTCGAATTAAATTTCATTAAAAATTCTTATCGACTGAAAATCCATTGGTAAAATAAAATTTTGAATTAAATTTTTAAGAATGTTACCGACAGAAAATCCATCGATAATAAATAACCAATTAATAATTTTTTTGGAAAATAATTACCGACGGATTTTTCATTGATAAAATTTATTTCGAATTAAATTTCATTATATATTGTTACCGACGGATTTTCCGCCGGTAAAATAAAATTTTGAATTAAATTTTTAAGAATGTTACCGATGGAAAATCCGTCGGTAATAAATAACCCATTAATACTTTTTTTGGAAAATAATTACGGATGGATTTTCCATCAGTATGATTTATTTCGAATTAAATTTCATTAAAAATTGTTACCGATGGAAAATCCATTGGTAAAATAAAATTTTGAATTAAATTTTTAAGAATATTACCGACGGATTTTCCGTCGGTAATAAATAACCCATTAATAATTTTTTTGAAAAATAATTATCGACGGAAAATCCGTCGGTAACGGGCATACCAAATCTCCCGCAATATGGCGCGAATATTACCTGCTGATTTCCAACGGAAAATCCATCGGTAATGACCAAAATGAAAAAAAAATTGTTTTTGGTTGGATTTTCCATTTTCCGTCAGTAAATCCGTCGGTAACATTGATGGAAAAAATCCATCGGTAACCTGTGTTTTTCTTGTAGTGTTTGTGGCAATCACCTCCTTATACAACAGTAGCTATCCTCGAATAGAATCACATTTCATTCAATACATATGACAAGTGAGACATGTGTAAATTAATCAAGATGAGCAAAGACATGCTGTCATTATGCAAGACCTGTAATTGCAAGACACTCTAATACTCAACAATTGTAACACCTATAATTCCAATACAATAGTCTCACTAGACCATTATAATAACCTATCGTTAGTTATAAAATAACCCATCACAATAAGCTAGTTTAGTGTAAAGAACCAGATGTTGTATGTTCCAATTCCAATACATATGATTGTGATGTATATTGTTTATGAAATTATGTTTGTCTCAATGTTTAGGAATTTATGAAAGGTATATTATTATAGAGTTGGTGAACAATATTGTAAATGTGGATGGTGAAGATGCTTGTGAAACTCCTACTAGAGTATTTGGAAGTGCTGAGTCATCCAAGAAAGAAATCTCAAGCATTTAGGGATTTTTTCGGAGGAACGCGATAAATAAGGATGGTATAGAAAGAGTCGTGTCTAATTACTGTGGTCACAGTTACATAGTCGAAAAAATTCTAAGACCAAGAATAATTACAGAACTTTCCATTTAAGTAATCATGTAGCAAGTTGCAAAAGCATTGCAAATGCAAATGTCAATCCTAAGACCAAGAATAATTACGAAACTTCCCATTTATGCAAGTTTGGAAGATTCAATGCATACTGGATCAAAACCAATTTAATGAGAAGGATATGATTAGAGACATGGCTAGAAGAATGATGGAAAAATTTGACAAATATTAGAAGGATTACAGTGTAGTCTTGGCTTTTGGAGACATTATTGATCCTCGATTAAAGTTGGATTTTCTAAACTTTTGCTACAGAAAACTCGATCTCTTAACCTCTAGAGATAAGGTTTGAATTGTGAGGGAAAAGTTTGATAAGCTTTATAGGGAGTATTCCTACAATCTTAGTGCTCCAAGTGCTTCTCAATCTTTCAGTGAGTCTAGCACGTTGAATAAGTTTGTCGGAGAAGGAAACAAGCCAAAGAGATCAAGCATATTTAGCATATGTTCTTATGAGCATTAATTAGTTATTTCTTAGCTTTAATTCTCTTTTGTTCATATAATTAGTAGCTTACATTTTTCAAGAGTTTAAAATGTTTCAAAATGAAACGAAATCTATCACTGGGAAGAATGAATTGGATCTTTATTTTAATGAATTTCCAATTGATTCTGATAAGAGTGAAGATTTTGATGTGTTGAATTACTAGAAGACTCATGAAAAATGATTTCCCAAATTTTCATCAAGGCCAAAGATGTCTTGAGTATTCCAACTACTACTGTAGCATCATAATTTGCTTTTAGCATTGGTGGACATGTTCTTACGAAGTATTGAAGTTCAACTCTTCCACAAAATGTCTAAATGCTTATTTGCACTAGAAATTGGTTGCATGACTTTGTTTTGAACCCCAAATGTAATGTCCTAATATGCTCTATATTATCTTTTCCAATTGATAAATCTTGTTTGACCTTTTAATTGTTTCTAATCTTATCCTTATTTCAGATGGAGATGATTGCGAAACTCTTGGGGGATAAAACATTAGTTATGCATCAAGAAGATGAAGATGTAGATGAAGAATGATAAAGTATTCTAATTTCTAGTTGTTAGACTTTAAGAGTTTATTAAAATTCTGTAATAACTATGTTATTATGGACTTATAGTTTCTTTTGATTTTTAATAGATATTAGAAATTATTTGACAATATTAAACTTCTATTATTTGTATTTAAATTTTGCATTTTGATATACTTTTGATTTGTGGTAACTAGTAACCAATCACGATAATAAATATGTTTTTCTATTTTAATTTTTAAATATCCAATTTTATTTTGTTAAAAATAAATTTTGGTAATAAACTACTTTATACTTAGATAATTTATTTTTTGAAAAAAAAGAATTCAAACAATCCTATGTGATTGTACAATCTTCTATGGGATTTGTCAACCATGGGTTATTGCACACTACAAGAAGAAGAATAATGGTTTTAGCCTATAGAATATATGAGATTTTGATCTTCGAACTTTAGACCAACTAATAGAGAAAAATTGTCAAAATATCATGGCATAGATTCATAGTCTATTAGTGTAGTGATCTGTATATGTAGTTTATTAGTACTTCTCTAATTCATTTAAAAAAAAAATCTGAAATTTTTTATGGACTAGCCCATGTGGGTCAACCAATAAGCCAGAGCGTTGCTGAATTTTTAAATTTTTATAAGTGAATTGACTTATGGATTGGCCCTGGCCCATAGGGCTCACATAAGCTTTTGGTCCTATAGGCTTTTTGTAGCTATGGGTTTTTGGCCTTGGCCCACGTGGGCATGACTAAATAGGGATGAGTTAACCCATTTGGCACCTTTAGTTCTTATTATCCCTCCAAGCCATAACTATCATGTAGTCATCTTTAGATGGATCATGCCCAAAGCCACAGAGAATCACATTGCCAATAAGCTTGAGCCTTTCAGCATTGGACACAACATAGGAGTACGATATTTGTTGGTGGGCACCAGTTAAAGGGTTCCATATGATCAAGTGCGGGTAATGGTCTAACAATATAAACCCTCTCTGCACGATTCTAGAACATTTACTGTGTAAGGATTCTCACAGGGCAGAGAGAACTCAACTGCATCATGAAATAGTAAGTCCAGGTCAAAGGATAGAGCGCTAGGTCCATCATGGATGAAGAGGCAGCATCTACGGCTAGTGGCGGGTGCGAGTTCAAAATGTGATTTTGCGAAGTTGGGATCGGATATTAGATAAAGCCATGTTTTGCAAATGCATCTTGATAACAATAGAGATTTGATGGGCAGCCTCAACAGAATGTCCTGTATCAACCTTGAGGGAGGTCATTGACAATGATGCTGGTTTTGTTGTTCTCTATGGCCATGCCCACGTGTTTGGTTCTTCGATTTCGGTCCATCCTCTTCCTTCATAGAGAGTTATAAGAAATTCTCTTATATATATATATATATATATATATATAAGATTCTATGGGAGAAGTGGTTTTATATCAGAGTGAGAAGAGCAAATTTGAACGTCAAATCTTGTATTAATAATGGTTAAGATCAAAATATCAAGTTGTGATTTTTTAAAGTAATCATGTATCCTTCTAATAACTTCTAATCCTAATTATTCAATTGTACAACTGAGATTTGATTCTATCACTCTAATTATTATGGTGACAAATGAAGAGTTAATTAGTAGACACACATTATTACAGTAATAAAATTCTAGCTTTTTTCATGCCAAATTATGTGTCACTATTGATGATCATACCTTGGTGACTAACGTGGCAGGTAATGTGTCACTATTTCAGTAGCATTTTCGTCTAATTTGTTTTCTCGGTGGAACTATTCTTCCTCTAATTGTATATGAATATCTTTCCGGTTCAGAGAATAGATATTTCATTGAAACCCAATTTTTATCTGTTCCTTCCTCTTGATTATATAGTCGTTAACTAAATGCAGTCACGCAAGCAGAACACATTTTTTTTTTTTTAATATAGCAGCAACTGTTATGCATAATCTATCTCCTCATATTCATTATAAATGTAACAAATAGTTACTTACGTGGTTCATTATCTGAGCTGTTGTTTTTTTTAGAAAGCACAAGGTTTAAGATTTAGTTATAGGGTGTGGTACGGCCCAGTATTGAACTCATGTTAGTGGATTTATTCCCGGCATCAATTTTAAATTATTTATGCATTTAGCTGACATTAGTATCGATAACTTTTTTCGGTGATCGAAGGTACAATAATTAAAATTCAATTGATATAAATCTCCCTTATAACATTTTAAAAAATATATATAAAATGCTTTTGCTGAGGAGTGATGTAGTGCTGAATGCCAATGGGAAAAGGACAACTTCTTATGCGTTGACATGCGTAGATGGGAATAAGCAAATACACGTGATTGGCCTTAAGCTTCTTCGTGCATGAAAGGTGATGCAAGTGCTTAGTACACATCAATGTTAATATATCATTATAGATTTATAGCATTTGGTGTAGTATTTCTTACATTTTTGGAGATCGTTAGCTCTATGTATTGAAGCATTAAACCGAGGGCACACATTGGCAAGTTCCTACCCTCAAGCAACAATGTCCCTTGACGGGGCATTGGGGCATTCGTGCAAGAGCAGATGAGAAAATTCTAGTTGACCATAAACTTTGTGAGAATTTTATTTCTAGAATAATAGGATATTTTTTATTTTTAGGATATTTATCATTAGTAGTAGTGATTAATCTCTTCAAGACTTCATTGAAACTTTCTTAAAAGTATAAATATTTGAACATGAGACTCTTTCTATATATCGATAAAAATCGAACCCTCATTAGATATTTAAAAAGTCGAACTAGCTACCAACTGTGATAAATCTCATGATTCTAGAATAATATACTATGATTATTAGTTTTTAGATAAATAAACAAGTTATGTCACTTTATTTCATCCAATAATAACCCCTGATTTTTGTCACAAATTCTATCAATATTTTTTTGGAACTTATAGCATTACTCTGTATTACAATTACTTCTCATTCCCTTAACCGCTAACTCTATGACATAAAGAAGAAAACAAATACCGAAATAAATTGAGTCAGATTAGTGTGTCTGAGGTCATTGCTTTGTCTATATTTCTGAACCCTATAGCTCAATGCAAGTCCACATAACTTATCACAAGACAAGGAGATTAGGTCCATGACCCATCATCGAAGACTTGGAGGCAGTGAGTGACTGGGGGGAATGGTCTTCTGAACGAAAATCTTTGTAGTAGTGAAAAAACAAAGAAAGTTGTGAGGTGCAACTTACACCATATGTAACATAGAGGAGGCTTACATTTAAAATATGAGTGGTTAATTGTATAGCTGGTGGAAGACGTGACAACATATATAGCCCACTACATTGGAAAACCTCACATTGGTTTTCGTATGTTATATGCCCAGTTGGCACTATGACCTATTAGATACTCGTAGTATTCACTTCCCCTACTCCAATAATGCCTTGGTTCAAATAGATGATTAGAAGATCAACGCTCAGCACTAGCAGTACTATAATCCATTGAAACCATGGAACCATCTCATAAAATTGGCACCCTTTTATCTACTACGATGAAAAGAGCAGCTATGGCTACATTTTCACCAAAGCATTCTAGTCATAGTAGTAAATTTCGATCTATTAGCTTGCCAACTAGATCACATCCTACCACAATCCGAATCGAAGAGGAGCTGAACAAGGTGAGATCTTGGGAGGCATCATCTTCCTCAAAGGTGGAAACCATTTGCTGTGGTATATCTGGCCTTGTAGGGTTGTACAAGTGTGTGGAAGATCTCTTGAAGCTGCCATTGACACAACAAGCACTATCCCATCACCATGATGAGAAATGGGTTAATGAGTTGTTGGAATGCCCTGTGAGGTTCTTGCACATCTTGGGAGAGACAAGGGATGCCATCATGTTGATGAAAGGAAATGTTGGAGAACTTCAATCAGCACTTAGAAGGAGGAAAATTGGAGACTTAGGCATGGAAAACCATATCAATGCATATTGGGGTCTAAGAAGAAACATGAGGAAGGAATGCTCAAAATCTCTTCTTTTGTTGAAGCAGTTAGATCAGTCCATGGGGGCATCTCCACCCTTGGATCTTAATCACCACCTCTCAGCAGTCGTACAGGTTCTTAGAGAAGCTAGTTTAGTCACCAGTTCCATCTTTCAGTCTCTAATGGTGTTTCTTTCTTCATCAATTTTCGAGTGTAAGCTTAGTAACTGGGCATTTGTCTCAAGAATGATGCAGAAAGGAGTGCTTGTATGCAACAATAGGCAGGACCCTATAAATGAAGTGCAAAAGGTGGACCTAGCACTACGCAAAATGAGTGTAGATAATCCAAGTAAGCAGTCACAGGCTGAGATGATTCAATCTGCACATCGAGATCTTCAAGCTCTGGTAGTAGTAATTGAAGGGCTTGAAAATGGGTTGGAGTGCTTGTTTAAGCACCTTATTAATACTAGAGTGTCTTTTCTGAATATAGTTTCTCCTTGAGAGGGGAATATGGTAGGCATGTGTAGTTCAGAACTAAGTCTAACCAGGCCATCTGCATGTAGTCTTTAACGGTCATCAAGGTAATTCTCCAACCTCTCCCTTTCTAATATACAGAAAATAAAAATGTTATGGAATAACAAAATTACACAACAAATACACACCACACAACTTATAACCATTGGCTGTAATGAGTGATCTCCACTCATCTACTCATTCATCAAATCCAATGATAATAAAATATGTGATATGCATTTATTGTGCAATTTTATTGTTTCCATAACATTATTCTATAGAAGATTTCCCTTGACACCTTCACCATGTGAGCAAAACCCTCAAATGTCTGTTTAAGGAGTCTATGATGCGACGCATTGACCTGTGTGTGGGATGGCTGCAATAAACTGTAAAATTGTGCAAAGGAAGTGGCTAAAAAATGCCAAAAAAAAAAAGCTACAACTCTAAAAGAAAAATTAATATATTATCTTTTTCCTTAACCTATAGGACGTAACCCCGTAGTTTATCATCAAGCTATGAAGTTATGATAGGCAGCTTAAAAAAGAGTTTTTGGGAAAGCTAAGTTTAAGATATAATATTTAAATCCAATTGCAGGAGACTCGTATAACCATAACTAGAGAAGAAAATCACCATCGACAATCTGTACCACTATCAATAAAAAATCACTAAGAATAAATATCAAATATAGAGGCTAGAATATGCAAGCTCAGATAAGAAACGTGAATGATATACAAAGAAGAAGCATAAAGTAGAAATCTTAGTTCATATCGGGGAATAATAGATGATAGCATTGTGTTTGAAAAACAATTTCGTTGCGTCTGCCATAAGGCAGAACTAAGGCTTTATCATCAAATCAAGATTGCAAACAAAAAGTAAAGTGATAAAAGTAGAAAGAAATCATATATTTTCTTTAAGGTAATCATTTGAAAGAACTAAGTTCCCATGGCAATGCTTACGCTACTCCATCATTTTGATCTTTGGTATAGAGAAATACAATAAATGCCCAGAAGATCCTAGAATCATTAAAGAGAGAAACACGTGCATGCATTAGACAGTTAGAAGACAGCAAATATATTCATCTGATTTGACATGGAATGGAAAAAATACATAAAAGGGAAGTAAAGAAAACAAGAGGAAGAATAGCATACGAAAGTAAAATATGCTAATTTTATAAAAAGTGAACAATTCAAAGATGAAGGGACCTTATAAGATAAAGCACTCTCACAACTTGATTTGGGAAACATGACTTACACGTGAGGAATTAGGTCTCCATCTAAGCCTCCTGGGTAACATGACTTAGTGAATGAATGAATTAACATGATTTTCATGCTTAAAGCATAATTTTGTCTAAAGCATTATTATTAATTTCTTTATTCAAAATATAATATTTGAATTTGTAAAACTGAAATGTTTCAATTTACATAACTATGAAGTTCTTTTATTTTAATTCAACATGTGCTACTGCAATTCATGATATCATAAGCTATTTCATTTCATAATCTTAATTATAACCTGAAAATCAATTTAATACTTGAAAACTGAATCGTGAGTACATAAATTCTGAAAATAAATACACAATCTTAGAATGGAATGCATGGCTTGGATCCTAACTACACAACTACTAGAATACTCTAATCCTAACATAACCTTAACTAAGTGCAAAGTGAAACTCATCACTTGAACAGCTGCATCTATTGAACCCATGGTTGAGTGATAACTTGATATGCAATTATAAGGAGGAAGAGAGACGGGTGAGTCATCAAACTCCATGAGTGTATTCTCACTCACTACCCACATGGGACAATCAATAGGATATATATAATATATATGCATCAAGCAAAAATCATTTTAATATCTATATGCATAACTACATAGGAAAACATTTTTAAATGCATATAGTGTGGCAATCACTAGAGAAATAGGAATTTCTAAACATGATATTGGTAATCATATTTACTCTAATCTCTGAACTCTGAAAAGGACTCTAACAATATCCCATAAGGTGGATGCCTAACTAGGTTCTATTATCTGAATACTCTAAAGCATAGTTTTAAAACTTGGACCGGTGATCGACTTGGTCACACCATTGGTCAATAAGTCAATGATTCAACCAATGGGTTGCTGGAGTAAGCTAGCACAAGTGGCAAGTGTGCACACCCTCCTCCCTTTGGGACAAGGTTTGAGCCCACACAAGGAAGTTTTGAATTTATTCATCAAAATTTCTTTATAGTTACCATCTCAAACTAATTTGCTAATAAACTAAATAACTCTAAAACTTTGTCAAGCATAACTTCTGAAATCATGCCCAAGGCATCAACAGACATGGTGATTTCAGAAAACTCATAGAGTATGTATTCTAAAATTCTAAAATCATAATTCAAACTGTCATAATTTCATAAACATGAAAACTTGTAAGTCATAATAACGTAAACTTGTAAGTCATAATAACGTATTTGTCAATGGGGATAAAGATGCTCAACTCAACTTTCATAATAGCTCATAATTGGTTTCTAAAGGCGTGATCATGAAAATCAAAGTTTTGAAAACATAGCAATTCCATCAGTCCATAATCTGTGTCTGAAAATTTCTATGAAGTTGCTAAATCAAGATTTTTTAATAAATCATTTTGTGAGTAGATAAAATATTTTCATCGCATGCAAAATTACAATAATTGTCTCATGGTTTCTGAAATATAATTTTCATGCTATATTTAAACATCATAATTTTGCTAAGCTTGATATAACTTGTAAAATCATGTCTATAACATATTTTCACTTCTAAATTCATGTTTAGTAGTCATAATAGTTAGAACATACTCATAATAATTGAAAATAAGGTTATGAGTTGAAACTCACTCACTATTTGGAGTTGGGAGTGTGCTATCCACTTGACCTTGAAAAATAGGAATGACGCAAACAATTGCCACAAATCCACAAACAACACATGAGACACTCAAGATATTGATAGGGCAGATTTGGGGGAAGGAAAATCATGCCAAATTCGTGAATGAGGTAGCCCTAGCTCTATACATAGAAGAACTTGACAAGAACAATACAAAAACAACTTATCTAATTATTAGGGACGAAGAAGAAGGCTTAGAGTTAAGTGAAAGGGAAAGAAAAGCTTCCTGGGGATGCTAGGCTTTTAGGAGTTGTAGTGCTCGATGATTTGGATACAACAAAGTTAAATGGAATGGAATTAAAATAAATGGAGTCATTTCATCAAATAGCACTATATCCTTCTATTGGCCTAAAGTGATACTATTTTATTACAGAAAATGATGTTTTAAAGATATTAATAATAATCACTCATTTTTTTTAATAATTGCTTGAGTTTTTTCTTATGGTAATCGATATTTATTTTAAATTAAATATAACTTATTGAATATTACTATTAGTATTATTATCATCAACACTTACACAATATATATAAATTATAAACTTAACATATTAATAAATTATAGAAATTTTGAAAAAAAAATATAAAATATACTTCATTTATTGTTAAATAATTATTAATTAATAAATAAATATTTGCTAATCTATTAGTTAGTATAATTTTTATATTATCTTATAAAATTCATTGATAAATTAATTTAAAGTAATTTTTAATACATATGGAGCTTGACCTGAAATATTAAATATTAAATAATTATAAAATAACTATTAATTTTATAAAACTATTTTATTTGTCGTCCTAATGCTAATTGACTAATGGTGTATTTGTTTCAAATTTTGAAAAATGATAATTAAAAAATTTAAATTTTATATATAACTAATAAAACTGAGAACTTGTTTTTTCAAAAGGTATACTTTTAGCTTCTACAAAAAAAGATTAAAAAATAATTTTTATATAGGTGAAAAGGGTTATTTAGGGTCCAGGAAAACTCATCCAAACTAAGAGAAATGAAGCTTGACCTTAAAGCTTTGCTGGTTTTATTTCCATTTTTATAACATTAATTTCAACTTCAAGTGAAATTGTACGGATTTAATAGTTGTGTTGGATAAACCATTTTTTCATATCCCTAAATTGTATTTTTTTTAAACCCACACATATTTTTATATCTTCAAACATTATAATAAAATTTAATAACTTCTACTACTACGTATAAAATTATATAACAACATCGAACATTATTTTTTAACAATATAACTTATATGTTTAAATTAATTTTAAATTAATAATTTATTTATTTTTTAAAAGTTCACATTAAATTTAAAAAGTGGATCGAAAGAGACACAATCCAATTGTTGTAATGAAAAACGCAGAAAAAATGGGTAGAAAGACAAGATATGAAAATATTGGGAGAAATTTTTATGTGTTCTTAAAGCCAAACCAAAAAATTTGTTTTGTTTCATTTAGTGATTAATAAAATAGCTATTATATTAAAAATAAAGAAAAAAAATGAGAGATAATAATGATTTGTAAAACTTATATATCAATTAATAAATGAATTAGAATAATTTTATCTCTTGTTCTGAGGAAATGTACCGCTATATTGGGATGAAATTTGATATTACACAATGTATTGATTCTGTGTTCAATGTATTAAATTATGGTAGCTAAATTATTGGCGACTTATGTCAAATCAAAGCAGGAATCTCTACAAAGCTACAATTCCAGCAAAGTCTCCAATCTAGCAGGCGACTTCACAATGCTGGCAGACCAGTAGGTTGACTGCTCGGAGATTGTGTACTCTTCGTCCGCGAGCTTTCTCTCTCCTGCACATTTCGTGAACTTCCAGGACTATATATATATATATATATGAGAATTAACTTCCAATACGTCTAATGGTGAGTGGGTGTTTTGAATGATAAATAAATAGTATAAAAGTGTAACAGATTAGAGAAATGGAAGCTAGTGATCATATTACAGAGGTAATTTTTTGAAGTAATATACGTATTTTTTTTTTTTATCTCATTCTTCTTGTATGACTTTTTTTTATAGAATAAATATTAGTAAATATTCTACTTGTTCTATTTAATGTTATTGTAAACATTTATTTATTTTTATCTTTTTTACTTTTAATTTTTTTATTAATGTTATTATGATATTTAGTATTAGAAATAGAAAGAAATTTTATAATTTAATTTTTAATTATTATTATTATTATTACCTTATTATTACAAGTGAAATTAGTAATAGAAGTGTTATTACTATTGTTGAAGTTATTATGAGGCTCATTTTTTTTCTATAATTATTTCTCTATTAGTAATAGAATGGAAATTACTAATAAATTTCTTTTTTGTTATATATTTGTTTGGTAACAAAAGTTGAAGAAATTTTTGTTATGCATAATTGGTGAAGTTTATAAATAATAGATAAAATATTAATTTATTTTTATATTTTATTTAAATTATTTTTGTTAATTTTATTATGATGTTCAGTGTTAGAAATAGATAGAAATTATTTAATTTAATTTTTAATTATTCTTATTACCTTATTATTACAACCGAAATTAGTAACAAAAGCATTATTACTATTGGTGAAGTTATTATGAAGTTTAGTATTAGATATATTAATATATATTTTTATTATATATTTTTTTGGTAACAAAAGCTAAAGAAATTTTTATTATGTATTACTGGTTAAGTTTATAAATAATAGATAAAATATTAATTTATTGTTATATTTTATTTATTTTTTATTAATAAATATTAATTTAATATGTGCATTCTTTATTGATTAAATACACTTTTCTTAATTGTTAATTGTTATAAAAAATATTTTTCATATGCTTTTTTATTACTCAAAAATAGAAACATATATCATTATAATAATCTAGGATAAATATATATCTATATATATATATGCTAATTTTTTTTTTATTATTATTATACAAAAAAGAGAAAAAAGTAATGATATATTATTTTCTTTATTATTTATAGCATTTTTCTTATTATCTTTATTATTAATAATAAAAAAGAGAATTTTGAATAATTGTCTTTTTATTTGTTATTATCATTTGTTTATCCTTGGTTTATTATTAAATATTAATAATAAATATAATAATAATTTATATTTATTTTCATTACTTTGGGTTGATGTTTGATTTATTATGTTGAGTTACTATGATAATTAATATTTTGTACTTGATCCCACCTTGTAACAAGGATAATAGTTGACCAGACTATAGCCTTGACACATGAATGTCGAGAAACCAATAGAAGAATTATATGACTATTTGAAGAATATTGGTTTATATCACACTTCCGTGATTGGTGATATTGTAATCAATTTTGACCTCATGAACGCATTGGTCAAGCGCTGGAGGCCTGAAACATATATGTTTCATTTCCTGTATGGGGAATATAGAATTATACTGGAAGATGTAGGGCTTCTGTTTGGCCTCCCTATTAATGGGGAACACGTCATGGGGCCATGTGTTTTCAGCGTGGCATAAGTACAATAGGTGTGCCAAGAGCTATTGGGCGATATGCCCACAGAGGATGATCTGTCAGAGTGTTCAATCAAAGTGAATTGGTTGCATTAGCGTTTCCAACAAAAGCCTATAGGTAATGATCCCAATGCGATGGTATACTTTGCTTGCGGTTATATGTTGCGGTTACTGGGTGGGGTGTTATTCTTGGACAAGAGCAATAAACAAATTCATCCGGGGTTTCTTATATTGCTTGAGGATTTGACTCGAGTTGGTCCATATAGCTAGGGTTCTGCATGCTTGGCATATTTATAGATCTTTGTGTTGTGCCTTGCGCATTAAGGCATAAGAGATCTGTGGGTGTGTGGTTTTATTGCAATCATGGGCATTTCATCGGCTCCCATTTTTTGCCTCAATTCCAGTTTGTGATATGAAATTTCTATCATCTTCCAAGTTAGAAATGTGAAATTTGAATTGGTGATAAATTTTAAGTTTGTCATTGGACATAAATTTTAAGTTTGTTATTGTCTAATTTGTATCTAATTGGTATAATATTCACTAGATGCGAAAAAGTGTATGGCCAGCGGACTTCGGTTACCATTCTGTTGCCAACATCAGAGATGCATGCTATAGATCGGGTTGGACATGATCTGGTAGATATTTGACTTATTGTTGCAACTAATGTATTTTGTTTATTTACTGATTTGTGTCCTTCAATTGTTTTAATAATGCAGTTTATGTGGCAACCTTATAATACCCATGCGATTGCTATCTTGATTCCAGAGAAGGTGACAAATCAGCGACTACTTTGGTCATATGATGGTTCAGTCATATTTTTCGAGGTCGTAGAGTGGCATGCAAACAACCGTGTCAAGCACCAGTTTGGCTTTGCACAACCTATTCCTCATGACCCTATAGATCTAGGAGGCTCTCATAACAAATCTAAGGGGTAATCAAAGGACGAATTAGGTACTGAAGCATGCAAAATGCTCTAGTTCAACCACCTTTTGCTTAGCCATCCATGCTTTTTAATATGTAGTTAGGCAATTGTATTAGGACTAAATCTCTACAATCAAAATTTTTACCTTAACAGATGGGTTAACTCCTACCATGGGCTCTATATGATGAGCAATCATGTCTGAATCTAACTTCTTGTGGTCCTGAGAAATCCTACTAGAAGCGCAAGTGTGTGGGCTATTATATTTTTTGATTTCCCACATGTCCTTCCTTTGCATATAGCTTGCCTGGATAAGCCATTCACAACCCAACCAAAACCTTTTACACCTATAGTAAAATGTCCTTGATTATGACTCTTTAACAATGTAGTCCACAAATTTAGCAATGCTCTAGTTCTTAATTGCTCAAACTACGTCATCCTTAGTGCTGAACTCCATTCCAATTCGAAATTCACCATCTGGATCACACTCTCCTGGCAATTTTTCATATTCTAGAAACTTGGGTGCATACATAGCTTCAAGATTTAATGAATGCATGAAAGGTGGAGGATCGTATGGATGCTGAATAACAATGCTCCTTATGTTCTCGTCACCATCATCTGCACCACCATCATCACCATTTTCTCCTTCTGGGTCATCATCACTTTCACTATCCATCATTAAACAATCTACGTCTCTCTTTGGAAACCGGCTTAACATCTGATGATGTTTACATAAACAAAATCAATAAGAAATAATGTACTAAATTAAACAAAATCAATCACAAATAATGTACGAAATAAATAAAATATAGTACCAAATCAAAGCTTAAAATAAACATCATCATAATAAACAAATAACAAACATAATTGATAAAAAATAATGTACTAAATAAAATTTAAATTGATTATATAACTAACTAGTGCAGCAAGAAAAGAAATAATATCAAAGCTTACTAAAATAAACAACTAAATTAAAAATAGCAAACAAAATAAATCACAAATAATGCAACAAATAAAATTTAAACTAATCACATAACTAAAAGAATAGTATAAGAAGAAAGCTTAAAATAAATAAACAGTAAAATAAAAAAAACACAAATAATTATAAATAATGTACTAATAAAATTTAAATTTATCATATAACTAAATATCACAAGAAGAAAAAGCTTACCGGAGTCCAACCGTACTTTTGACCATTCGAATATGAACTAGGATTAGGCTCAATATCAACTTGACTAATGATATCTTCAAACTCCACATACAACTCAATCCCAGAAAATGTATGACTCAAATTGTTAATGAGTTTGAAACATCAGTCGCAGATCATTGTCAGTGCTTATTTTGATTGCACGATATTTAATATTACTCTCGACAATATTCATTGGATATCTATATTTTATTCTTGCCACTCTCTTGTGTGTGCCGACATTTATATTTTGACAGAGTTTAACATTTAGTTCCACAAAAGGCTTAGTCTTTGGAGCTAAAAAGTATACTAGTTCATTAGACTAAAACGTCACACCTTCATCTGCAATCTTAATAATAGAACCATTAAAATATATCACAAAAGTAACATCATAACTACTCATTTCTCTCTCTCTCTCTCTCACAAATTCACTTTCACTGAACTATTCTCAAAATAATCACTCACAATTTCATCAAAGGAGCAAAGAATGAGGCTTCTGGTAGTGAGACACTAAGTATCTATAGGAGAGTATTGTTACCGTTGAGTATTTGAACCTTAAGTTATGATCGTCGCGAATTTTTCTAATATTTTTTTATACTGAAGCCGCCTATATGCTAGGTGATTTTAAACTTGCATTTTTTATTAGTTTTTTCTTGTAAAGTCGCCAAGCTGTTCGGTGATTTATAAAGTTAAATTTTATTTAATTTTTACACCCTACAGTCACCAATGCGTTAGGAAATTTTATAATTTTCACCATAACTCAATAATTTTTCTTCCACTCGCATATATTTGGCATTTTTTTACTCCATTTCAATATTGAAGAAAATGAGCCCTTATTCTGCGCATGTAATTATTTCTCAAATACTGGCTTGTTTTTGGACAATAATAAATAAAGGAAGAAAGGCAAAGAAAGACAATAAAAGAAAGGTAGAGAAACATTTCAAGTCTACGACTACTTTACAGACAGAACAGGGCGGTAATCTTATCTAAAGACCACAGAAGGAATAAAGGGCACGAAGAGAGGCTTGACTATTTGAGACTTAGTGTGATCTGTCTCCATCAGTTGCGGTAAGCCCCACCTTTCGGCACCACGCAATTCATTGAACTTGACCGCCATGCGAATATAATATTAATTAAAAATTAAAAAATTATAATTATAGTTTTAAGCAACTTGCTTTCTGCTGCTTCATTCCTATTCTCCTCTCTCTCTCTCTGCTGTTTCTGCTCCTGCTTTACCAACACCATCATCAATCATCATAACCTATTTCATTCCATGTAAGTTGCATAGATCATATAAACGTTTTCGTTTCATTAATTTTATTTCTAACGCGGAATCGGTTCCGAAGCGTTATGTTTTTTTGGTAGTGGGCTGCATGCCCAAAATTTTATTTGACTGACTAACCTTATTTCCAAATTAGCTTTAATTTTCTAAAAGTGGGTAATTGGTGAATTCCCAATATAGTTAAAAGAGTTTAATTTTAATAGCACGATAGGAACTAGCTAGCACACATGTTGACGGTAGCTTAATGAGTATCATTTGGGGTTCTTTGTGCAATAATGATCTGTTTGGTGTGTCCTTTCACCTTAAAGGGGTTTTTCCTCGTGATACCTTTGTGAAGGATTTTGGTTGAATAGGAATAAGTGTTTTGGTGTGTGATTGGTTGCAGACTAGGCTGTGGAATTTGCCCTTACATTCAGTACGGGATAGGATTGCCTTTGATGGCTTGTCTATTACTGCTCTTCGCATGAATGCTTCGAGGGAGTTTATATTACTGGTAACTGGTAAGTTGTGTGCATAGGAAATGGACAACTTTGTTGCATTTTTTTTTTCTCCGTTTTAAATCCACTTTTGCATGTTATCTTGTTACCTTTCCATTCTTGTTTTTATCCAAGACGTGGAAAAAAGTTATATATTATAGAGTTTGATAATCAAAACAAGCACGGGGATACGGATTGATTGATTGACTCATCTCTTAAGTAAAATTTAACGGAAAAACAGAATGCTTGACTTGGGAGTGAGTGAGTGTTGCCTGTTTTTGTTATCGTAAATGTAGCACAGGGAGAAGCTGAATTAATGCGGGTCTCTTTTCTGTCGTATAAAATCACTTTTGATAAAGGAAACTTGATTGAGTGCTGGCTGTGCTACAGATCGAAAATATCCATATGTGGATCATAAATTTTTTATTTGCTTAGGCCCAAGTTCTGAGAGAGCTAAGTAAAACTTCCAATATGGAAATAATGGAGCTAAAGTGGTGTGATATTCAGTTTTGGTATTTCATGTGCAGATATGGTCACAACATATCGGCACATATTCATGAGTTAGATTTGAGAGTTCAGGATGTATGCCATGTTTTTGGACGTAGAAATTGGTGGTTGTGTGGTGCATTTGTGCTTCATGTTTATGTGAGGATATTATGTCTAGGATTTATGAAATCAAGGGCCCAGCTTGTTATACTGATATGATATTTATTGACTTTTGTGATCTTTATATTTTTGCTTTTGCTTATAATGTCACTTCATTTTATGGTTGACGTGCACCATGAAACACTAATATATAATCAAGGATACTAAATCTTAATGTGAGATCATATAGCCAGAAACTATTAGAGGGAATTGAAGAAAGAATCTCATGATATTGACATTCTATTGATAGGTGTCTTCATTCTATTATCATTGTTGCTTTGTTTTGTTGCATGCTTATCTATCCAATGCTTAAATTTTCCATCTTTTAATGTAGTTATGTGAAAGAGGGAGAATTGGCTGAGGTAGTTCAATCACTATGGAAGGCTGCAACTGTATTGAGCCGCAATGGCCAGCTGATGAATTATTGATGAAATACCAATATATCTCTGATTTCTTTATTGCCCTTGCTTATTTCTCTATCCCTCTGGAGCTTATCTACTTTGTTAAGAAATCAGCAGTATTTCCATATAGATGGGTCCTTGTTCAGTTTGGTGCTTTCATAGTACTATGTGGAGCAACACATCTAATTAATTTATGGACCTTCACAGTGCATACAAAAACTGTGGCCATAGTAATGACCACTGCTAAGGTTTTAACTGCTGTGGTTTCATGTGCGACTGCCCTTATGCTTGTACATATTATTCCTGATTTACTAAGTGTTAAAACTAGAGAACTATTCTTGAAGAACAAGGCTGCCGAACTTGATAGAGAAATGGGCCTGATTCGCACACAGGAAGAAACTGGCCGACATGTTAGGATGCTGACTCATGAGATTAGAAGCACTTTGGATAGACACACGATACTGAAAACAACTCTTGTTGAACTGGGTAGAACTTTGGCACTTGAGGAGTGTGCCTTGTGGATGCCTACCCGCACTGGGTTGGAGCTTCAACTTTCCTACACATTGCGACAACAAAACCCAGTTGGATACACAGTACCCATTCATCTTCCTGTAATCAATCAAGTATTTAGTAGTAACCGTGCAGTAAAAATTTCACCGAATTGCCCAGTTGCTAGATTGCGACCTCATACTGGAAAATACATGCCCGGGGAGGTAGTTGCCGTTCGGGTCCCTCTTCTAAATCTATCTAACTTCCAAATATATGATTGGCCTGAGGTTTCAACGAGAAGCTATGCCTTGATGGTGTTGATGCTTCCATCAGATAGTGCTAGACAGTGGCACGTACATGAATTAGAGTTGGTTGAGGTAGTTGCTGATCAGGTTAGTCGATTTCCATTTTCTTCAATAGCATTTCCAGCATATCTCTTTTGCTTGTCAAGAAGTTGCAATTTGATGGTGATGAATATTTTTGTTATTTATTACTTTTCGTTAAGTTTCGTGGTTTTGGAGTTATGAGACTGATTTTTAATATTTTGTGTTATTATTTCTAGTTGATGAGATTAAGTTATTTGATAAATTATATCCACGTATGATTCTCTCTCTCACTCTCCTCTTTCTTTTTCTTTAAAGTAAAACAGAAGAAATTTCGTTATCAAGAAGATAAGAACAAATACACATGGCATAGAGGACAAGAAATCCTCTTTACAAAAAGAATAAACATAAGAAGATATCAAAAGATCAAAGCTTTCCAATTTCTTAGCATATCAGAAATAGAAATCCTTCTAAAAAGGCCATGCGCTTACACCAAGTCGATGCTAGATGTCTAATCCTATTCCACAAAACTTGCTTGTCAAAATGTCTGCCATTAAAAATACAAGAGTTACACTCCTGCCAAATACACCAAACAATTGGAAATACAGCACATTACTTCAAGGATTTTGGCTTCTTTTCTCCTCCCAAAATCGACAAATCTAGTAAAAAAAAACCTAACCCACATGTCTAGGGCACACCCAACCTGCATTCCAAAAAAATCCAAACAATGCAAAAAAATGGTGTCATGTTGATTTAGAGCTAGCACTACACAAAACACATGTTCGGGGAAATAGCCTTATGGTCTTTGAACTTGCAACATATCATTGGTGTTAATTCGGTTAAGCACTATGGTCCATATAAAGGATTTGACCTTTGAGGGAGCTTTCCAAATGGGTTATTCGAGGCAAAAAGAAGTATTATTCAGGTTGAAAATAAGATTTACAAGAAAAAACTCCAAAGGATTCAAGAAACCAAGATCCTTTATCTAGATAAGGGGATAGGATGACCAAATCAAGGAAACCCAAAAGGATTACTATTGATGAATCTCTATCATTTAAATACCTGAAAAACTGAAAGTTCAAATAGTAAGTAGAGTCCTGCACATAATAAAAATTTTGGATTAGTGAAGAGTGGATAAATGATAAAGATGCGGAAAAACTATACAAAAAGAGGAGTTCCTATCCAATGGCCCTTCCCACAAATCAATGTTGAAGCCATTGCATACCTTGAAGGACAGCTTAAAGGTAAAATAACCTTGGGAAATGAATTTTGAGGGACAAGAATGAGTAGCTCGCGAAGCTGTATTGGCATCCCACTTTGTTCCTGTCTAGGCCATACTTACTCCGAATACCTTGATGCCATAAGGAACGCGGTTCAAGAGGAAACTACCACAAACCATTTTGCAGCCAAGAACATGTGTTTAGAAACTAAATTTCCTAGACCCAAATCCCTTGCCTTCATAGGACAACAATAGATCTCCCAGCTCACCAAGTGATTGTGACTCACTTCTGAAGCACCAAATCAAAGAAAGTCTTTGATAATCTTTTCAGTTGTATCAGCCACCCCCACTAGTATACGAAACAAAAGTAAGAAATAGAGAGGAATGCTAGAGAGCCAAGCCTAAATAAGGGTTATTTGTCCTTCTAACGAAAAATAAGCCCCCTTTTCCAAGTATCAAGATGCTTAGAGACCTTTTCCACCATTGAATCCCAACAGAGATTGATCTAGGATTTCCACCGAAAGGCACACCAAAATAAACAAAAAAGGGAAGTCCAACCTTTGACAACCTGCCAAAGAAGCAAAAGTAAAGATGGCTTGAGAATCCATATTGACTCCAGCTAAATCACTTTTAGACCAGTTAATCTTCAACCCAAAACCTAGCTTAAAAATTTACAAAAGAGATAAGACATTCGAGAAGCCCTCCTTATCATTATCTTAGAACAAAATAGTGTCATTAGCGAACTGCCAATGAGAAATCACAGCCTCATTTGAACCTTCTTTAGCCCCATTTAAAGCCCTCTCTCCATTGTTAAATAACTTGAACATCCGCTGCTAGAGTAAACAAAAATGGGCATAGAGGATCTCCTTGTCTCACCTCCCTTTGGCCACCAAGATTTTGGTTCGCCATTGACTATTACTGAGAAAGAGTCTAGTAGCATGATAACTTGAAATCCAACTTTTCCATCTATGACAGAATACTCCTTTTTTTTTTTCTTTCTTTCTTGGACCTTGTTCAAGAAAATCCAACTAACCTTTTCATAAGCCTTCTCAATAACTTGAAAACAAGCTATACGTTTTGAATTTTTCTTTTTATCTTTTTTTTCATATCATCAACTACCTCATTAGCCTCTAAGGCTGTGTCTAAAATTTGTCTTCATGCAATAAAAGCACTTTGGTTCTCTGAAATAGTGTCTCCAATGACCTTACTAAGGTGGGCAGAAATAATCTTAGTAATAATTTTGTACAAACTGGTGACTAGGCTAATTGATTTATAATCCTTAACTCTAACTGATCTATCCTTTTTGGAACCAAAGAAATGAAAGTAGGATTGGTATGAACACCAATCTTTCTAGTTCTATGGAACTCATCAAACACTTACTATAATGATATCTCAGCTAACTTTAAAAAAACCAACTAAAAACCCATATGGACCTGGTTCCTTATCTGATCCCGTACTCCAAATTGCTCACTTTAACTCCCCTTGTTAAAAAGGGCTCTCAAGACGAGAGGCCTTTTCTTGAGTGATTCCACTCCACTTAATCCTTCAGTGAAGGGTCTCCTGTAGTGAAGAGTCTGGAGAAGTTGTCCTTCAAAACCAAATCCTTATAAAACCTAGTGATCACTTTGGCAATAACTCCACTCTCTCTAATAATCCGGTCATCTCCAAGTTCTAATTCCTTAATCAAACTTTTCCTCTTCCTCCCTATGGTTATAGCCACCTTATGAAAATGTTTGGAATTTATCTCTCTTTCCTTAGTCCATTGGAATTTAGTCTTTTACCTCCAACTTGATTTTTGTTTCAACAAAATCTCCTCAAAATCATTAAAAAAGTTTTCACTTAAGCTATGGCCATCCATATCTAATCTATCCAAAGCCTCAATCTCTCTTGAGAACTTCGGCTTTTTTTACTTTTATGTCACCAAACACATCTCGGTTCCATGCCTTTAATTTTTCTTCAAGGAGCTTTAACTTTTTCATAAACTTAAACTCTTCCCATTCTTGAAATTCTGAATTATCCCAAACATCTTTTACAAAAGGAACAAAAGAATCATGATCCAACCTCGTGTTCTCAAATCTAAAAGGAGTTGGTCCCCATTTAATCTTGCATGATTCCAAAATAACAGGGAAATGGTTTGAAATTGGCCGAAAGAAAATTTCTTGCACTGGGTTTGGGAAGACATCCTCTCTCGCATTGAGGAAAAGAAATCTGTATAACCCCGATGAAACTGTAGGGCCCCTATTAGCCGGCTGAGTGAGGTTAGCATTAGAAAAGGGTGGGTCTTCTGCTCCACAATCCAAGATGAAAGCATCGAAGCCTCGCATACTTGAAGTAATCCTCCTTCCACCAACATTAAAATCATCACTTACACACTTGCATGGACTACAAATGCCACAAGCATAGCTTAATTCTTCCCAAAAGAGAGGATGAAGCCTTGATTTTGTAGGACCATAAATTGAGGTACACCATCACTTACCCTCACCAACTAAGCGTAAATGAACCGAGAGGGAGAAAACACCACTACAAACATCAACTTTCTTAGCCAACTTAGTATCCCAGATCAACACCATGCTTCCTGAAGCTCCTAAAAAAGGAAGTAAAACTAAATCCTTGTTTCTAGTCTCCCACACACCTCTCAAAAACAAGTTTCTCGAAGCATGACAATGTCAGGGTCAACCTTTAGAACAATTTCCTTCTCTCTATCCTGCTTTCAAGGGTCATCCAACCCTCTAGCATGCCAACTAAGCAACTTCATAAAATCACTTGAGACACCCTCTTACCCTTCATGCCTCATAGTCAACAGTAGAGCTTTTTACTCAACTTATGCTCTATACACTCAACTGTCTTTGGTGAAACAATTGGAGAAACCTCTTCCCTTTTAGAGTTCACCAACCTAAAGGCCTTAAAAAATGAGTTAGGTCCCGGTTGCTTTCCCATCACCAATACAATCAATTGCTATGACATTTTCCTTTGGATTTGAAAAAAGGCAAGCTAAAAATGGTTTGTTGTGTTTCTTGTAAATATAGATTTTGCCCATGTTTATAAAAAGTTAAGTTACCTACTTATGTTCAGTTGAACCAATGTATCGGTTTGTGAGTTAATATCTTCATATTCATTGCAAGTTTGTATTTCTTTTCTAAATTTGCCAGAATGTGACTTCTTTCTATAATGAATAGGTATATAGTATAACTATTTCTTTTAATGGTTTTAACAAACTTGAATGTCTCTATCGTTTCACCAAATCTTCACTTAAGTTTCTATAGTTTAAAACTTTGTAATCAAGTCCTTATATTGTAAAAATTAATATAATCAAGTCCTTGAACTACCCATTGTGAGAAAAATTAAAACTTAAAGTGCTTTTGGTAGGGAGTGGGCAAGTCCTAATAATAGTCAATTAGGGTTGTATATGTTGTTTTTAAATTTTGTAATGGTAGGTTGCATTAGGGATTTGATTACAAAAGTTTTTACAATATAAGAAATTGATTAAAAATTATAACCATAGGGACCTAATTAGAAATTTTTACACCATATTAGAGGGTGAGCTTCGACGCAACAGTAAAGTTGCTGTCATGTGACCTGGAGGTCATGGGTTCAAATCTTGGAAACAGTCTCTCTCTTTGTGGGATAAGGTTGCATACATCTAGACCTTAGCTTGTGGGTCTTGTGCACTGGACCGCCCTTTTATAGGGGACCTAATTGAAAATTGAATAAAACTATAGGAATCTGTAGATTAGTGTAACTTTTTTAACCCTTGATATTAATAGTTTATGATAAACCTAATGGCATTGATTGTGATAGGTACCAAGCCATAGGATAAGAATGAATTATAGAATAGGAGCGTGTATTGAGAACAAACCGAAGGAAAACAATGGTTGCTAGGTATTAGAGAGACCTAGCTACTCTCCCAAGCCCAATCCTGACCTATGTGGTGACCTCCCTCATGATACCTCCCCTCTTTTATAAGCCTTCCTCTCTATAACAGAATTTCCACAATTCTCAATTCTCTCTCTATGCCAACTCAGCAAGTTAGTTACAAAATTCACATTGCCCACATTGGCACTCTCTTCACTCTTCTCACCTCACACACACTCACCAATTCCAATTAAGGCCCCAATCTATATTTATTTAGGTACCTAACAGATTGACTCATGTTAAAATCCCAGTCAATGACAAATGGCTTGATTGTTGATGATGGATCAAATAGTCTATTATAGCATTCTGGAACATCTAACATCAGAAGCGTGTTGTGGGAACCTTTAATTTATGTACAGCATTAGTCAATCATTTCAATATACCATTAAATTACTTATTACACTTGTCTCCTACACTAGGTAGCTGTTGCTCTTTCGCATGCTGCAATTTTGGAAGAGTCAATGAGGGCAAGGGATATGCTTATGGAGCAGAATGTTGCACTTGATCTGGCCAGAAGAGAAGCAGAAACTGCAATACGTGCCCGCAATGACTTTTTGGCTGTTATGAATCACGAGATGAGAACTCCCATGCATGCAATTATTGCACTCTCGTCATTGTTACAGGAAACAGAGTTGACAGCTGAGCAACGTCTGATGGTAGAGACAATATTGAAAAGCAGCAATTTGTTGGCTACTCTCATCAATGATGTTTTGGATCTTTCACGGCTTGAAGATGGCAGTCTTCAACTTGAAGCAACAACATTTAGCCTTCATTCTGTTTTCAGAGAGGTATATTTTTCATTATAAATCCTGAGATTCAATTCCATTAGCCCTTCTTTTAGTTGATGATCTGGAGTTTCTTTAAGATGTTTTAAGATCTATTTGTTCTGATTGCAGGTCCTGAACTTGATTAGGCCTGTTGCATCTGTGAAAAAGTTGTCACTCAATTTACATTTAGCGCCAGATTTGCCAGTGTATGCCATTGGTGATGAAAAACGTCTCATGCAAACTATTCTGAATGTTGTTGGTAATGCTGTGAAGTTCTCAAAAGCGGGCAGCATTTCCATCACAGTTTTTGTTGCAAATCCTGAATCCTTCAAGGATGATGCTAGAATTGCCGACTTCCATCCAGTGCCAAGTGATAGTCACTTTTATTTGCGAGTACAGGTTTGTTTCTTCAAGCTTCATTAATTCTCTTGTATGTTTGAGCATTGCATGCTTTGTTATTCGACTTCCATGTTGGAGTATGATTTTTCTTTTTCCATGTTGTAGGTAAAAGATACGGGATCTGGAATCAGTCCACAAGATATTCCAAAGTTATTCACTAAGTTTGCACAAAGCCAGTCATTAACAACAAGAGGTCCTGCTGGAAGTGGACTTGGCCTTGCCATTTGCAAGAGGTATTATTCTTTCATATGTTCACACACTTTGAACTAGGATGCAAAGCATAATCATTTGTTTGTGCTTAGCGAAATCTTCCTTGAAAAATTGGAATTAGTTTCTCATTAGAATTAATATTGTTCGTAATTCACTGATGACAATGTACTTTACTGCATAATTGTGAGCAGGTTTGTAAATCTCATGGAAGGGCATATTTGGATTGAAAGTGAAGGTATTGGTAAAGGATGTACAGTCACTTTCATTGTGAAACTTGGAATCCCTGACCGATCAAATGAACCTAAACTGCCTTATGTACCTAAAGTTCTGGGAAATCATGGATGTACAAACTTTGCGGGTCTCAAGGTTCTTGTGATGGATGATAATGGGTCAGTAGCTTAGCTTCATTTTTGCATCTTCAGTTCTGAACTTTCTTGCTGTCTCCACTTATTAATTATAACTAAACTTCAGTTGATTGTTTATGTTAGACTTCTAACTTCTCAGTACTTGCTACCCCAGCTTTGGTACTATTTGGTTTGCTTTCTGTTCTATTTTCTTGTTGATATTTTTTGTTATAATTGCAAAAGTGCCCTCTTGTTGTAACTTTGTTTCCTATTTTCAAACTTCTGATTACAGAAGGATGAACACAAAAGTATGAATAACAAAGTGAAAACAATGTGGCATTTTTTCTAATTATTTGTGGAAATAATATCATCTTGAAATAAAATCAGGGAACAAACCAAAATATTTCTTGTTTCTTCTCTATGGCTGGTTCTTGTGTGTCTGCATGTAGCTGTAGGAAATTGGATGCAAAATAAATAATTTAGAAAAAAATGTTATTATTTATACTTGTTTATGCTGATCGATTACCGAGGAATACATGCTAATGGAGGGACATCCATGTGAAAGAATAGGGAATAGAGGGAACTGCTGTGGTAACTGATAAATAATGTTGTCACTCGACTGGAAATTAATGTACAAATGACTAGGGATTTTACATATGTAATTGAAGGAAATGGGTGACTATTATCGTATGCTGAGTGTAGTCCCTTCAACTTCCTAAGTATCAACGTGAAATTTTCACCATTAACGGATATGTTTGTCAGCACTGATTGACATGCTTATTGAGTATATTCAAATAACACAATAATTTAGAGTTTTGTTTGAATGTCTTATAACTGACGGTGAAACTTCTATTGCAGGGTTAGCAGGACAGCAACAAAGAAAATTCTTATTTATTTAGGATGTGACGTCACAACCGTAAGCTCCAGTGAGGAGTGTTTGCGTGTCGTTTCCGCAGAACACAGAGTGGTGTTCATGGATGTGTGTACAGGGTTAGACGGTTATGAACTAGCAATACGGATACACGAGAAGTTTACGAAACGTCAAGATAGGCCCCTAATAGTTGCTCTTACTGGAAACACCAACAAGGTGACTAGAGAGAACTGTATGAGGTTTGGTATGGATGGCCTTATACTGAAACCTGTTCCTGTTGACAAAATGAGGGGTGTCTTATCTGAACTCCTGGAGCACCGGGTTCTGTTTGAAACAATTTAAGCGGTGGCCAAATTGCTTCATATTTTTAAATCTTTTCCTAGTGTGCATAGCCATATTAAAAATTGGAGAAATCCAAACTCATGAAGCAACGAGGCAATTAACATGAATTGTTGTCCTTAGTGCCGTTGTGGAATCAAGGAAAAAAGAAACAGTGGTTGAGCTTGCATTGTTAAATCCATTTTGGTGAACAAGTTCATATATGTTCTATTTTCTGCATTTTTTTTAATGGCATTTAAGGCTTATGATGTTTTCCGGTGGTGGCAAAACTGCATTTATGTTGACCTGGGTTCTTTAAATTAATTGATTATTTATTACTTTTTTTTTTTAATTGTTTTGGGTAGATTGTGATAGCCTCATTTAAGTGTGGGAGAAATACGTGTTGACATATCGGCTTGGCCCATCGTATAGTGCTCTACCACCAGCCAAGCTGAGTCATACCTCATCATTTTGTTATTTCTGTATTTAATTTTAATGTATTGGTTAGATTGCCAATCAGCTACCACCTTTATAGTTACGGGTTGAGGACACATAATCGGCTACTTACTATGAATTCTTAGATTTTCCATAGATGTTTTGACATACAGTAAAAATGAAAGCATTAGCATAAAATTTCATTTTACTTTTGTTTAGCTACAATTTTGAATTACTGTCATGTTTTGATTAATTAGATTCAATACTTGAAATTAAGTTTATACTAAATACGGGTAATAATGGCAATTTTTTTCTTTTTGGGTATAGGAGGGTAATCAATGACAAATCTAGAAGTTTTAGACAATGAGGACAAAAATAATATATAGATATAATAAGAAGTTTTATACAATTTATCTATGTGAGGGCAAATTTAATAAGATAGTGAAGCCAAACTATATATGCACTTATATGCCTCTAAAATTTTTTTCAAGGTTTAGTGGAGGCATTAACCCTCAATATGTCATGAATAGATCCGTCTCTAAGGGTAATGACAATTAAGTACATTAGATTGATTTTTGAATTTTGGGATATAAATCAAAATTGCTTTCGGATTAAATTAATAACAAGTAATGATACTATCATAAAATTGATATAAAATAAGAATAATAAAATCAAATTGATATTAATTGCAACATTTATGTTTTAGTTCATGAGATTATTTATTTTATTTTATTATAATTTGGATTTATTTTGAGCCTATATATGTTATTTTTAATATTAGTTATAGACATTACCCATACCAGAGAAAAATTGTTAGTTATGAAAAATTGTTAAAGTTATAGTACGTTGTTTCCTAATCACTTTATTTAAACTAATAATTAAGTTTAAAATGGGTTTTGAAAGAAATAGATGACGTGTCATTCAAATGTGCATTTGATTTCCCACCTATGAAAGAACAATAAGTGCAGCAATTATACCAAGTAATTGATTTTGTAATAATAATTGACAATTAACAATTATCATCCCTCTTAATAGTAGATTATAGTTGATTATACTTCCTTGAAAAGAGTCTAAATCGTTAGCATAATATATTATACTTCAAATGATATAATGTATGTCAAAATATAATTTAATGTTACACATTATCATTTAATCGGTGAAATATTAAATAAAAATAAGTTGAAGAACTTAAAGGACTCACGTTTTGCCATATTAGAAATTAATATGATTCATTTTAAAAGCTAGGGTCTAAAATGAATAAAGTAAAACCTAAAATCAACATTAAATAATATTGTTAGGCATACATTGTTAAAGGCAGGTTCTTATATGGTATCAGAGATGTTTGGTACCATGTGGTGGCTAGAATTATACACTTAAATTGGGGTGCTTCTATAAATTTGAAAGATATGAGAGTGTGCTAATATCATAAATACGAAAGTTCACAAAAACACACTTAATATATGGATTAATGCATTTAAAATACTTATTAGCATTTAATATACAACACAAAATCACTTGTGGGTTACATTCACAACCCATCATTGAGTTCTTCATTAGGGAAAATAGAGAGAGAGAGAGAGAGATTAAGTAAAAGAAAACAAATGAAGGAGGAGGTTGCACTACAGAAACCGCCATGGCTATTGGTGGTTCTCTTTCTTGTCCCTAACTTGGCATTTTGACTCAGGAGAAGGAGTTGGGCAGCGAGTTCGTAATTTGGTGGAGGACATGCTTAGCTCTTCCTAGTGCTTTTCTTGGAAGTCCATTTTATGAGTAAAGTGTTATTTTAATCTCTAAAATTATAAGAGTGCTTCACTTTAATTCCTGAAATTTCAAAATTAACATTTTAGTCCCTAAAATTGTATTCCATAGGTCACGTTAATCCTTGATAAAAAAAACCGTCAGTCAAATGCTACATTTTACTAATGTGTCACATTAAGTGACACGTTGCATGCCACGTGTTGATGCTGTATCATGTTGATCCAACATGGCTTGCTGACGTGGCATCAGATTAAAATAGATTCAAATTAATCCCTGAAATTTTAATTTGATTTGAGTTTTTAGTTTTCCAGGATTTGTGAAGGAAAAACTGAAAATTCTGAAAACTAGAATTTGTAGTTTTCAAAACATTCAGTTTTTCCTTCACAAATTTTAAAAAACTGAAAAATTGAAAATGAAAATTGAAAACTGAAATCTCAAACCAAAGATACCCTAAATTTGTCAAAATAATCACTGAAATTTTCAAAAATCTATCAAAAAGTTATGAATCCCAAATTTCTCCTCTTTTGTTCATGCAATCTAAATCATTGATAATTCTTAAACTCACTTATTTATGTACATGATATTTTCACTTCATACGGCTCCTCGTTCAATTCTTTTGAAGTCATTGGATCTTTTTCCTCGTTTGAGAATCCCCTATTCTTTGACTCTGTCTCGAAGAGTAACTAGGACCAATTTAGTTACATTTTCATAATCCAATTGGACTCTTACTATTATTCTCAAATTTTTTATTATTCTCAAAGGAGAAGATTATTCTTGTTACCAAACATATGTGGATCCAATCACAACCTTTTAATAAGAACAAGAAAATCCTCGATGATTTTCAAACTCATTTATTTCTCTCTTATTTTCACACACTGTTTAAATAATCTAAATTTTTAAATATTTTAAACATAATTAAGAGCTTGATTAATTCAAATTTGAAACCCTCCATATTTAGCTAACATAATTAATTTATTAGTTATTATATTACATTTCTTAGAATAAAATGAGTTTTAAAATATTAAATTAAGATTTAAGAAAAACACTATATTATCAAGCGTGGATAAAGTTTATCAAGGGTTTTTTTGGAATATTTTAGTTGCAATTTGAGAAGGAATTGGGTATCAAAAGAATCTAGCGTAACAATGAAAAGAGATTCTACCCTTATGTCAAATGTACTTGTATACAACCTCACATATGAGTTTTAATTGAGCTCAAGTAGAGAATTGTGTCTCTTATTTCACCTCAACAATAGTCGATAGTAGGGAATGACCACCTCTTGGGGATGTTTATGTGAATAAAGAAAACACAATGACATCGATTTAGAATATAGCATTTGTGATTACTTTCCCCTCAACATGTTCTCATCTTTATGAGGGATTAAATTGCTTACCACTCACCCAGCAATAATAACTTATTGATGATATATTATCTTCTCATTGTTACTTTATGTTAAAGAAATATTTGTTTAAATAGGGTGTGAAAATAAGAGAGAATTAAGAGTATTTAACAACTTTTAAAAATTTAAATTTTATGAAATAGAATAGGAGAAATTTGGGATTTGGGATTTTTTTACACATTTTAGAAAATTTTAGAGACTATTTTGACACATTTAAAATTTCAAGGACTAATATGAATATTTTTTTATCTGATGCCACATCAGCATGCCACGTTCGATCAATATAACACGTCATCGACACGTGGCATGCCACATCAGCAAAATGTAATAGTTGACTGATGGTTGTTTTGTCACAACCCAACCTTGGGCATAACCGCCGCGTAGGGAACAGGCTCCCCTGCATGCCTAAACATTCACATTTTAATAGAAAAACAGACAGAGTATTCTATATTTTTTGTATATTTCCCAAAATACAAGACTTATGTCATGTTACAATCACAGTCTAGACTAGGATAATAGATACGTATTAATACATGTATACATATACATGTCCATAATTAGAGAGTTTACATACTATCCATCCATAAAAATGTAGGATAACTATAAACATGATCATAAACTTAAACACTACTAATTCGGTTCCTGTTTGTGATCAAATGGAGCACCTAAGCATATACAATTTGTCATAAAAGTAAGAGACATGAAGCCACAAAATAATGGACCATACAAAATTGTTAGGCTCACCAAAAAGGTAGTGACTCAATCCTATTGAGTGGGAGGAGTAGAACTTGGGGCTACACTTAAATCTGTAATAAAGGAAACAGCCATAGGTGAATTATGAAACTCAGTCAGGAAAAATATGTTTATATTTAATTGGAACAAGTCCCAAAATAATAATGGATAGTAAAAAATAAATAATATAAGATATTAACCAAACTAAGTGAGTATAAAATTAACATACAAATATCTTATAGTGATGATATAGAATTATGGAATTTATACATTAAAAAAAAAGTTCAAGGGAGTCTCTATGTCAGAACAAAGTCCAAATTGATCCCACAACTGGGCGGCCTTCACACCCCATCCCCAATGTGTTCACTTCACTTCTAGGTGGCTCTCACACCCATCCCTAGAGTGGTTACAAAGCATTTGGGCGGCCCTCAATGCCTAATAATACCGGTATGCTGGCCTAACATACTGGGCTAGCAACCTCTCTGCTAGTTAAGGTCTATCTCAAGGTGCACCAAGGCTAACATCACCGTCGTTAGCTACAGTTTCTGTTGATGATATTTGCTTTAAAAAATGAACTTTTCACATCCAATAACTCAAGTTTCATTCATCTACTTTCTTTTTAAGAAACCAATCACTTCAATAAAGCAAAGAAAAATGCAATTGTTTTCAATCTCCTTTAGGTGCAAAAGAATAAAATAAAATTGTGTTTGGTTCTCAATTAACCTTGATTAAGAAAATAAAGTAGAGTTTTTATCCAAAACCATAAGCATTCGAAAAATATACTTGTCTCGCAATCTAATTCCAATATAACAACACACATAACATTGTATCAAAATCATGTAGAGTACTTATCCCAATATCAATAGTGGTTATTAAATCTCATTTCGTATTCTACTTAAAAGATAACAATTTCAAGGGCACTTGAACTAATCATTGAAACTTTCAAGACATGAATACCATAATAAAATCATTTTACTTGCTAATGCAAAATAGATAATGAATATGCATTATAGATATTTAAATACATAGAACTAAATACTAATTAACCTTAAACACATTATTCACTCACAACACAATCCAAGAATGTGGTGCTCCAAGCCTACGTCATGGTAGAGTAGACATGATGCCTCTCTAGAGTATCTGATGCCACATACATAATCCAACAACTACTAATTAGCATTTAGAATTAGAATTTTCTGCACTATTAGTCTAAACACCATAAATCCCCAATACATAACCTAGGTTTTTTAAAGATTAGAGTTCTAATCCTATACCCATAACATAACCTAGCTAATCAATGAAATTGGAAGTAAAATTGAGCTTTACTATACCTTTAATGGCTAAGGAAAGGAAGATGGAGGAGTAGGTGTTGCCATCCCTTTAAGAGATTGAAGCAACAAGCCTTGAACCACCAAAAGAGAGGGAGGGATGTAACATCCTAAATTTAACCCCTTCTCACTCGAGTCATGTTAAGGTTAACCTTTAGTTATTACATTTCTGTCTCATAAATTTTTCAAATAAGGTAAGATATAAGGAAAATAATGCTAATATGTATTTTTTTTAATAAAAATCAAAATAGGAACCTTGTGCATCGATAAATCATATACAATATTTATTTTGCGGAAGCTAACTAATACACTCATAAACATATATAAACCATCCGATGTCTGAATAATTTACACATCATAAATGTCACGACCCACCTACGGAGTGTGACCGGCACGTGAGGATTTGGGTCCCCACTAAGCCTGCAGTAACGTGAATCGACTAATATGCATAAATAATCCAAATTTATTCAAAATATCTCAAGTTCAACTAAAACTTCAATAATATGAAATTGTTCTCAAAACATAAATTCTGAACATAAATCTGCATAAAATCCATATTCTAGGCCAAAGCCAAACATAAGAAAACAATTAACAGAAATTCTGAAAATATATCATGCATGTCCGGGGATCCTGCCTACACAATTTATTGGAGCACTACTAGACTGACATAATTGACAATAAGCTCCACTCCAAAGTGAAGCTCACCAAGGAAGCTGTAGCACTACTACGGAGGATCCTGTGGCACAACCAAATCAGAGTCAGATTCTGTAGGGAAAGGAAAAGAGAGGGGTGAGTTCATCAAAACTCAGTGAGCGAGCCTCCACTCACAACCCACACGGGACAATAACAAAATACATGACACATACATGCAACTGATGTGAAATATATTACATATATAATTACATATAAATTAACTGAATCTATGACAATAACTAGTAGAGAAACATGAATTATTCTGTACATAATTATCTGAGTTGAATAGCTAAATCTGAGCCAATGGCTAATCTGATGGGCACCTAACTAGGTTTCATAAATGGACACCTCACTAGGTTCCTTATTGTAGGTGAGCTAGTTCTCTAGCGGACCACTTGGTACCAAGGTTAACGATCAATCCTGCAGCCATTAACTCGCTGATCTGTTTCTCACTAATTAATATAAAATAATTTGTTCATAAACCAAATAAATATAAAAGCTCTGAATTCATATAATTCTAACAATTTGATTGTAGCATAACTGAGATTCTAAAATCATGCCCAAGGGATCACCAGCTTGTAGACATAGTGATTTCAGTAATCAATAGAATATGTATCTGACAATTGTTATGAATTATACTTTATTCAATACTTTCAATAAATCATATCTAATATTCTAAAATCTTCATAGGAAATACATAGTCTGAAAACATGATAATCAATATTTCTACTGTAAACATTAAACTAAGGTCTCACAATTTCATAAACTAGGAAAAAGATATTCTATAACACGCAAGGTATCAATTATGGTCCCATGAGTTTTGCTAAAATGATTAATTTTTATGATAACTGTAAAAGTAATAATATTTCTAAAACAGACATAATTATAACAATATATTCTCTTGACATAAATCATTCTAAAATTTCATAAATAATTTATATAATATGGAAAAATATTAATAATGACCAAAAGTATGATTATGAGCTTAATCCCACTCACCGTTGGTAGTCATGAGTGTGCTTCTACTAATAACTTTACTCTGAAGTATTGGAATGACACAAATAACTAATCTCACAGATTAAAAGAAAGGAGCATCACAACGTCCCAAGAGAGGATTAGTTAGGCTCACTGAAGCTCGGCCATGAAGATCATGAGCTTGACAAAAGATGAGTTCGGCCAAGAAGAGGTTTGGTTTAGAGGAGGTTTGACTTAGAGGAGGTGGAAGCAAAACTTAGCAAAATGAAACTAAACATTTCTTACACATACACACTCCTACACTTATATATTTATACACAAATATAATAATCATGAATAATATTAGTGCTATTTGTCTACACTTAATAATAATAATAAATATTATTAATGCTAACTACACTTAGTAATAATAATTATAATGCTAGCTACACTTAGTAATTATAATGTTAAATAATAATAATACTAGGTACACTTAATAATAATAATGCTAATGCTAGCTACACTTAGTAATAATAATGTTAAATAATAATAATGCTAGGTACACTTAATAATAATAATGCTAATGCTAGCTACATTTAGTAATATTAATTATTATTAATATTAGTGGCATATATCTAGACTTAATAATAGTAATAACTAATATTAATGCTAAATACACTACTTATTATAATTCATATTCTAACTATAATGCATTAGCACTACTAATTATAATATCTACTCTAACTACAATGCATACTACATGCATACTACACTGTCACCTATTCTAACTATAATGCATACTACACAACTAACTAAAATGAATATTCTATCTATAATGCATATGTATGCACACGGTTTGCTATTAACTATAATAATAATAATAATAATACCAATAAAATAATTTATATACCACTAAATTCTATACTTGGGATATCACAATAAATAAGTAGATAAATACAAACATGTCGTAAATAGTAAATAAATAAAAACAACAATAAGTATTATCTGGCTAACATTAGTCCGATAATCAATGAAGTAATTAAACTTCCAATGGAGTTATATATATAACTAATCTAAATAAGTCACCTGATCTAGAATACAATCCTAGCTATTTTAATAATCTGAAAAACAATCCTATCTACTTTCCTTGAACGTGCTCCTCCAAATGGTTTGTAGCTACTTGCTCCTCATCTGGAGATGACACGGAAATAAAATGGGGGTGAGAACTCGAAAGTTCCCAGTAAAATACACATAATAAGGTGTCATCGAAATCATCTCCAGCCACCTCAGGTTTATTTAGGAAAAGGTGAATAGATATATCGCTTCTTTTAGTTTTCAAAAACATTTGTTAGCCGAGGCAAGTCCAATTTTATATGTCTCTGCATACATAAAAGAAAATGATTGGTACAATAAAGAAGTAATGCTAAGCATGAATATATGCATATTTCATTCATAAGGTAAGGTGCATTCTCTTCCCTCTTGTACATGCTCCTACCATGATTTATGTATGCATGCATCATTAGCTGTTTAATTGGTAACATAACGTGTCTTGACTTTGATCTTTGGCATCAACCTCCAATCTTAACTTAGAAACCCACAATGGGCCTCCCTCCTGAAATCCTTGGCATCAACCTCAGAGTTTCAGTAAATGGTATTGAGCTCAAACCGACGGCTATCGCGGTCTTGGGATGAGGGGTAAAACTTTCTCCTTCCGAATCATGGAAGGGTACACTTAATCTTTTAACTTTTCTTAGTTAATGCAACGCATGTCTTATGAAATCTTATGCATAGCATGGGACATGTATATGCAAGAAATAAGCAAAACAAATGTATAATTAACATGATTTGGTAGCCTCAGCACCACCACATTTCAAACGACATTATCAAGCATCAATAGGTATGGCAGCACACGAGCATACATCTAGTACTCATAGGCATTTGAATATAACACCTCATGAAACATACACAAGGGGTGCATCGCACAGTAAATAACATATTCAATATGTGTCGTCATAGTTAGCAAGTCTCAATGTCAAGAACAAGTATTCATAACTTAAGAGTTTTCGATAATGTGTAGCGTGTCTTGAAGACCTGTATTATTAGGTCCAAGGAACCTTTATATTTATTTATTTTTTGTAGCATTACTAAAGTTAATACTGGATTGGGGCTATATCTTAACCCTCATTTTATTCCTTTTAGCTTGGTAAATAATTTAAACATTTTTTATTTTCCCTATCGTGTATTTTCTAACTTCTAGATTCTGACAGATTTGGCAACTAACATATAAAATTCTACTGTGATTACTACCCTTGGATTTATGGTCTAATATTTTATGAAGATGATCTTAATTCATCAAGCTTTCTAACGAATCCAATTTGAGCCGAAACTGATAACTAGATAATTTTATAAAAATTCTGAATTAAAACTCTATGGTTGCATGCCCATCAGAGGCTGCAGCAATTTACGAAACTAACTGGGGAAAACCTAAGAAATATTTGTCTATGGAAATTTTTAAGATGATAGCCCTATGTGTCAGCTTTCATTTAAAACTGGTTTCACTAAATTCTGAGCTGTAAAGCTCAAGTTACAATTTTTTTCTTGTGCACTGACCAGAACCCCAACAACAGTGCCTGGAGTGACTTTGAGATTTTTTACTGAGTTTTATAGAAGACCTATGCAGTGAAACAAAAATGACCTTGTAGGTCTATGTCTCAGCTTTCCTAAGAATTTTGAATGGGCTCAAATAGAGCTTTAGAGACTAAGAAGCGGAATTTTATTGAAAATTGGTCAGATTCCTTAACCAGTCAGGGATTAGTGTCGTATGTGAAAGGTGAAGTTTTATTCGAGATGAGTGTTTTACGTATCTATTTGTTCATTATTTTGTTTTTCTTTTGCACTATTAAACATATACAAGCATGAAATACTAACCATTCTCTGTAGTACTAATCATAGCAAAAGAACTCATCAAACCCTATACAATCTACGATAGTTTGAGAAGTGACTATAACTAATAGAATTAGTATTCTAGCCTACGAACTATCCTGTGACTTAGTAAAAATTTCAAGAGGATCTTAGAAGCAACTGGTCTCACAGTGAATATTAATATGTCGAGAAAAAGTCTTGCACAAGAAAGGCAAAAAGGGAAAATACTGATTAGTAGGATGACTCAATTTTTAAATCGAATCGCAAGAATAATGATTTAATTATGTGTACAACTTGAATTGAAAATCACACTTCAGTCGTGAGTAAAGATAAAAAGGATCATAGATATATATAATAGTTCAAGATTGACGGACACAATTTCGATTAATTGGAAGGTCATAGATAAACTTGAAGTACTAAAAATGCATAATACATATTAGCTACTTACATCCAAATAACGTAAACAATCAACAACATAATCATAGATCATTGATTTCCAATAAAAAATCTTTGTTTTTTTTTTTTTGGCTAAAGTCTCTAGCAATTTCAAACAATAATAACATGGAAAGTTTGGCACAAGAACCCCTACCTAATTGGTTATCAAAAGAAGTTAGGGACTTCTATAACTCAAAGAAGTGAATCTCAGCAAAAATCTTCTTCCTTTATCCATGTGTAACCTATAGCCTCCCTTTGTGCAACTTGGGATGATCTTTGTTTCTTCAAAGATGGCTGAGTGGTGTAAAGAAAAAGGAGAAAAGTAGGATGGAGAGAAAGAGAATGTAGAAGGAGGCTAAAATTGCAGTCATCAAGAAGAGGGAGTGTGATAACTTTTCCTTTATATAATTAGAGTGATTATGGTTAGTGGGTGTCTTCCTTTTTTTTTTTTTTTTATCATTTCTATTACTATTTCCTTTTATTATTTGATTATTATATATATATTAGTTATTACCATTACGTACATGTATATATATATGAAATATGTTTTTATTATAATATATTGTAATATAATATAGCTATATAATGAGTAACAATACATATATATAATTACATAAATAATTTATTGAAACTATTTTATATATATATATATATATATATATATATATATATATATCATTATGTATATAATATTTTAATGTGTATCCATATAATTATGTACATATTACATGTGTGTATACACATAAAAAGATATGTTTATTAAAACGTTGAATCTCTTATTTGTTTGTTACTATAAATTGCATATGTAGAGAGATATCATATCTTTTAATTAGTGCAAACATAATTTATAGAGATTTGGTAAGAGATTATTAATTATTTAAAATTTAAAACTAAAATATTAATATTTTAAAATTATGCACATTCTTTCATAATTTAAATATTAGTCAACTGGAGATACTATTTATCTTCTAGAATCTTATTTTTTATTATAATTCTTAAAATTAATAAATTTATTAAATATTTAAAATTATCTTTTTGTCCTTCATCTAATATGGGTTGATTTTTCTATTGATTTTTTTTTAATTATTATTATTGATTAAGCTTTTGTCCATTTATTAATTATTATTTAATTATTTATTTATTCCAATAACTCATAAAGATATGATAATTAATATAAGAGAAAAATTAGGGATGTTACGAGGGATGCTACTATTCACGTATAGTAGGGAGGAGTCGCGGTGGCAGAGGCACAGTGGTGGCTAGCGGCGAAGGAGGGAGGAGTGGCTGGTGCTAGGTTGAAGTTGAGAAAGAGAGCTCAAATGGAGAGGGGTTATGCTTCCTTTTGTTCTGTTTTTTTTAGGAAACAGGGAGGAAGGAAAGAAATGAGGGATGTGGATGTGTTGGTATATGTATTGGATTGAGTTGTCTCAATACTCACTTATAATTTTAAGTCAATGCCCTTATTTACTTTACCCTTTATTAGTTTTAAAATATAAATGTAAATAAGAAAATACTTCCATTTGAATTCAAATAAAATATAAAAAAAATTAAAATCTCAACAAATCATAATCCAAATTTTGGATTTTAGTTCAAATTCAAGAATTTTTAAGATTTTATAAATTTATTGACTAAAAATGAAATATTTAAAGGTTTCGTAAAATTCAATAAAAATCATTCTTTAACTTGTTTTCCTCTTTTGAATAATTTCCGGGACTTTTAATTCTAAGAATGTGATTCTATTATATAGCCCTCCAAGAATGTGTATGATCCAGACTTAATGAAATTTAGAACCCGAAACAATAGATACGGATAACTAGCACCGTTACTAGTTTTAATATATATATATATAAAAAACATTTTTATTTAAAACTAGGGTATTAAATATTTGACCAATGATTAACGTGACCTATAAAATGTAATTTCAGAAAAAAAAATTAATTTTAAAATTTTAAGGATTAAAATAAAACACACTTTGCAACAAAAATGACACTTTATTCTCCATTTTACTTACGCCAAAGAGAACAACAGGAGGAGGAGATGTTTCTCGACCAACAAACAAGTACAACAAAAACACAAACCCATTGAAATTCAAAATAGCTGAAGAGTGAAGACATACCCCAACGAGAACAATCAATGTGAACAACAAACAACAAAAATAAATAAATACTTAATAAAACCCAAAAATTGTTCTATGCCTATGATATTGATTGTTACTTACTTTGCTCTGATGAGAAAAAGAGGAGCTTGAAACTTCAAGAAGTGACGAGACTTGTCCACCATCGCAAGCGAGCTCGGTGACCCCCCTGTAGAACATTTTGACCAACGACGGCAGAGTCGTTACAGTCGCCGTTGCGCCATCGCCACCATGACCGCCACCTTCGATCCCATTGTGGTTGTCGCTGTCTCCCGCTCCTCCTCCGTGGCCTACCTCGACGATGGCGGCGGCTGTTGCTGCTCCATGAACGGGTCCAAATCCAAATCCCACCCTGATATGATGAAAGCTAAGCACCAAGAAGATGAAGGGATGTTAATCACATTATTAACCTTGCTGAACAGTGTTAAGTAACTTCAGCGAAGAAGTATAATGGCTTCACTAAAAATCGTTAAAACATCTCAAATTCTCAATGGCACCAAATTCAAAAAATAAAAATCATGGGCTGAAGTGATATTCACATATTCCAAATGGACGAGAATATTGAGGAACATTTGCAATTTTAAAGATCATGAAATGCTTTTTATCTCAACCATCGAATGAATTTTTGAACGGTTGAGATTTCATCACCACACAGTACCGACCATCTCCGTTGCCACGTAAGAACCCGCCCTGTTGAATAAAAATGAAAAAAATGTGGGTACTTGACGCAACTGAGGCAGCGCAGGGGAACTAGCAATGGAGTTACATGATCTCACATGATACACGACACCATCAACAGGGGCTTCCTCACGGTCACGGCCCTTGCACAAAAATGCAAGACCCTAACCCAACTCAAGCAACTGCACGCCCACATCCTCCGCTGCCGCATCAGACACACACCCTACGCCATTGCCCCTCTTCTCTCCGCCGCCGCAGCCACCTCCAACTCCAACGACGCTTCGTTTCTCTCCTACGCTCGCTCCATCTTCTCCCACCTCACTCGCCGCAACACCTTCATGCACAACACCATGATCAGAGCCTACCTCAACTCCCACTCACCCCTATCCGCACTGTCCTGCTACGCGGCAATGCTCCAAAACGGCATCGCCGTTAACAACTACACCTTCCCGCCTCTAATCAAGGCTTGCGTTGCGCTGCTATCCTCGTCGTTTACTTCTTCTCCTTCTTCGAAGTACGTCGTTGATGTTGGTCGTTTGGTTCATGGCCATGTCGTTATGTTCGGGCTCCTCGAAGACCCCTTCGTTGTGAGTTCCTTCATTGATTTCTACTCTGCCTCGCGTCAGGTGGAAACGGCGAGAGCCTTGTTTGATAAGACGAGGAAGAAAGATGTTGTGTTGTGGACGGCAATGATAGACGGTTATGGGAAAATGGGGAGCGTTGAGCGTGCCAGAGAACTGTTCGATGAAATGCCTGAGAGGAATGTTGTATCGTGGAGCGCAATGATGGCGGCATATTCGCGTGTCAGTGACTTCAAGGAAGTGCTGGCTTTGTTTGCAGAGATGCAGAACGAGGGCACGGAGCCAAATGAATCGACCCTTGTCTCTGTCCTCACTGCGTGTGCGCATCTCGGTGCGCTCACGCAAGGAATGTGGCTGCATTCCTGTGCCAAAAGACTCAAATTCGACTCTAATCCGATCTTGGCGACTGCTTTGGTTGACATGTACTCGAGATGCGGGTGTGTGGAATCGGCCTTATCGGTTTTCGAAGGCATTGCTTTCAAAGATGCTGGAGCGTGGAATGCAATGATTTCCGGTGTTGCATTGAATGGTGATGCAAGAATGTCTCTTGAGTTGTTTCACCGAATGGCTGCTAGTGGAACTGAGCCGAATGAGACCACCTTTGTGGCTGTCCTCACTGCTTGTACGCATAATAAGATGGTGCGGGAAGGCCTTCGATTGTTCGATGAGATGAATAGTGTTTATGGTGTTGCGCCACAGTTGGAGCATTATGCATGCGTGATTGACCTTTTGTCAAGAGCTGGCATGGTGGAGGAGGCTGAGAAATTTGTGGAGGAGAAGATGGGTGGACTCGTGGCCGGTGATGCTAATGTCTGGGGTGCGCTTCTGAATGCGTGTAGGATTTATAAGAATCTTGAGGTTGGAAATAGAGTGTGGAATAAACTGCTTGATATGGATGTAGATGACTGTGGTACTCATGTTCTTACATACAATATATACAGAGAAGCTGGGTGTGATGCAGAAGCAAACAGAGTTAGAGGTAGGATTTCCGAAGCAGGGATGCAGAAGAAACCTGGTTGCAGCATAATAGAGGTCAGTAATGAAGTTGAAGAGTTTCTTGCAGGTGATCACTCTCATCCGCAAGCACAAGAAATGTGCAAATTGCTTGATTCTATGCTCAGGATGGTGAATTTAGAAACCTTCTGATGGGTATAAGTATTTTCATTCCCAAATTATTTTCTTGTAGTATAGTTGTTTGCAGGGGCCTATAGCTGTGGAAAAATTCACATGTAAATTGTTATTTCTTTATTCATGAATTCACAAGGGCAATAGCTATACAGGGAAAAAAAAAAGAACAAAAGAAAGGAAAGAATGAATAGACAGGATATACTGCAGCTACATGAGCATGTCCTTGCATAAAGAATATCACACTGGCTTGTTTCAACATGTCCTTCGCTAGGATGATGGTGTAGTTTTAATTAATTTTTGTGGTGCAACGCATCTAATTAATTTATGGATTTTAGCAGTGCATACAAGAACTGTGGCAGTAGTAACAACTAATGACCACTGCTAAGGTTTTAACTGCCCTTATGCTTGTACTTATTATTCCTGACGTGTAAGTGCTAAAGCTAGAGAACTATTCTTAAAGAACAAGGCTGCACAGCTTGACAGAGAAATGGGCCTGATTTGCACACAGGCAAAAACTTTTCAACATGTTGGGATGCTGGCTCATCACATTAGAAGCACCCAATTCTGGATGGGCACGTGATACTGAAAATGACTCTTGTTGACCTGGGTGGAACTCTGACAACAAGGAGAATGCCTTGTGGATGCCAACACGTACAGGGTTAGATACATGGTACCCGTTCACCTTCCTATGATCAATCAAGTATTTAGTATCAACTGTGTGGTAAAAATTTTACTGAATTGCCCAGTTGCTAGATTACGACATCATACTGGAACATACATGCCTCAGGAGGTAGTTGCCGTTTGGGTTCCCTGTCCTACATCTATCTAATTTCCAAATATATAATTGGCCCGAGGTTTTAACTAGAAGCTATGCCTTGATGGTGTAGATGCTTCCATCAGATAGTGCTAGACAATGGTATGTACATGAGTTAGAGCTGGTTGAGGTAGTTGCTGATGAGGTTAGTCACTTTTCATTCCCTATAATAGTTTTCCACTTTACAATATATCTCTTTTGCTTGCCAGGAAGCTATGCTTTGATGGTGTTCATGGATTAGTTAGAGGTTAGATGGATGAACTAGTGATACGTGTAGAGAAGAAGTTTACGAAATGCCAAGATAGGTCACTAAGAGTTGCTTTTACTGGAAACACCAATTAGGTGACTTGAGAGAACTGAATGGGGGTTAGTATGCATGGCGTGACACTGGAACCTGTTTCTGTTGACAAAATGAGGGGTGTTTTGTCTTAATTCCTAGAGCATCTAGTTCTATTTGAAACAATTTAAGCTGTGTGCAAAATGGCTTCATATTTGAAATCTTTTTCTGGTGTACATAGCCAAATTAAGATTTGGATAAATACAAACTTATGAAGCAACGGGGCAATTGACATGGATTGTCGTCCTTAGTGCGTTATGAGATACAGGAAAAGAGAGCAGTGTTCCTGTGGTCTATTTTTGTTTGATCCATTTTTGTTAACAAAAGTTCATATGTTCTATTTCCCACGTTTTTATGGCATTTCAAGCTTCTGATGTCTTCCTGTGGTGGCAAAACTGCATTTATATTGACCTGGGTTCTTTAATGAATTATTTATTTGTTTATTTATTCAAGTTTTAATTTTTCAATTGTTTTGGCTTAAATTTGATCATGAGATCCTCAATTAGTAAAGTGTGGGATTAGTACAAGTTCGCATATTCGCTTGTAATTGGCCTCACATACTGCTTCCCCGAGTCGAACTGAGTAATGCCTTGTCATTTATTATTACTGTATTTAATTTCAGTGGATTGCAAATATCAGAGATGACATTGGTACACCTCCTCAGCACCCACTATCCTTCGATCGTAAGCAATTGAGGAAGAAGACAACATAGGTGTACAGTGGTAATAGATAACAGCGGTGGCAGGATTGAAATGTCCAAAATTTTAAAACATTTGAAGAAAATAAAAGATAGCTCTCCCCAATTGCTTTTCTCCTCTTCTCCCTCTGTGTCTCTCCTCACTTCACTCCTCTAAGACCCGTTGCCATCTCCAAATTCCATCAGGGATGACCTTGGTGAATGCCTTTCCCTCGACATCTATGGCAAGTATCCCTTAATCATGAACATGACTCATTGCCGTCTCCAAACTCCATTGAGGACAACCTCTGTGAATGGCGATGTGATTGCGCCGCCACCTCCGTTGATGTCTCTCCAAGCAAGGCGGGGAAAGAAAGAAAAGGATGCAAGTGTTTATCCTTGTAAATGCTATCAATATATTGGTATCAATCTCGGTGTTCTTTTTTCTTCTATTATTTTGATTTGGGTTTGATTTGTTTACAGGGAAGGAAAAACATTTTTTTTTTCCCTTTGCAAATGCTGTGTGTATTTGCTCCCTTTGGGGTGTGAGCAACACATGTCGTAACTTATTATCTGTGTTGAAAGGAAATAAGAGGTGATGTGATTTAGGGGGATTTTGCTCTGTCAAAAAGGAAGCATAAGTGCTGCTAGGATACACGTTCCATAATCATTTACTGATCTATAGAAAAATAGTTGGAGATCGGTGGTAAATAGAAGAAAACTGCTTGAGCGTGTGGTTCGCGGAATGTTCTTACATTTTTGGGAATCTGAGGGTAGGAATATAGGGTTCTCATGTTTGGTTCATGAACAGAAAAAAGCATTCCCAGGAAAGTTTCATTCCCAGAAATGAAAATACCCCCATTTTCATTTCCACCCCACACCATGAGAATATTGGATTCTCATAGGAATGAAATATTTTAGGAAAGGAAAAGACTAAATTGCCACAACTGGCCCACCACCGGAGCTCGCTGGATTGCTATCGGAGCTCGTCAGGTCGCCAACTATCATGGGTATTTTTTGAAAAAATACATTGTATTCTCAAGAATGCCGATTGGTATACTAAACGCCTCTACATTGCATTCCCAGGAAAGCTATTCCTAGGAATAACTTTCTTGGAAATAGAACTCTCACAAATGTAAAATCGTTCCATGAAGCACACATCCAATAGAAATAAATTGTTAGCAAATGGTGCTACAAAGTTGTGAATTGGTGCTACAAAGTTATAAATGATGCCAAAAAGTTGTAAATTGGTGTTAAAAACTCATTTAACTTTTATCTTTCCTTTTCCTTAGTTTAGTTTATGTAGTTGTAGTTTTTCATCCAAGCATCTTGCGTTGTTTTGGTGTATGATGTTGTAACTCTGATGCTGATTAATAAAATACATTTCCACATTTGTCTCTTGTCCAAAGTTTTTTTTTTTAAAGTAGTTGTAGAATCCATAACCAAGGTAGATTCCCTTTCTTGGTGCAATCGTAAGGTTCTTGTCACTATCATTAGTTCACTTCTTGGTTCTGTTTTACTAGACTTGGTCAAGCAAGAGTTTTCACAACAATATAAATTGGCACGCCCAGGGGTACTTTCGGAGGTTATGTGTGGAAAATTCTATCTGAGAATACTAAGGATATGAGTACTAATAGTGCAACATCTGTTATGCCAAAATGACACAATTGTAAGGATGAAGACTATCAATGTATGCGGTTGTGTTGTGAACACCCACCGAGCTAATGATTAATCAACTGCAAATAGTTATAGCTTCACCCCAAAGAAACAAAATGCATTTGCTACGTTTGTCAATTTTGCTAAGATCATGCAAGTTGATGAATAAGAAAAAAGACTCGATAGTGTGTCGACTTTTTCATTTGATGACAAATTGAAATGGGTTTTGACGGTTTGATGGAGCGGTTATTAAAATGGTTATTAGATACCATGACATTGGTGGTGCATGATGAGTTGCAGATAATCCACCAAAGTGCCCCCTATGTCCGTGCTTTAATCAAAACCATTGATAACTTTTGTTGTAAATGACTTAACCAAGTGGCTTTTCAAATCTCCTTCTTCAACCCATTGAATTCGATTTTCTGTACACATTTTCATCTCCAAGTACCAAGACATTATGTGATTATTAATTTCATCAACAACATCTAATGTCAAAGTTAATATAGATCTGTCGTTAAAATAATCTATAGATGTCAAACTTTGTACAATCTCCTCCATTTGTTTTATTTTGTCTTTTTCCCAATATTTTTGTCTAAAAAAATTGATATAGAAATAAAAATAAACAGATTAAAAAAACACAAAACATTTTACTTTATTAAAAAAAGTCATTTTCTAGCTGACTTTGAATTCATCAAAATGGGGGAAAAAGAAGAGACAGAACTAAACAAGCTTTACTCCGAAAGACAATCCAGGAAAAGATAAAAAGAAACAAGATTTCCTTTTGCTTTTCAGATTCTTAACAAAAAAAATGGTAACTCCTACTACAGTTCTTTTTTTTTAGAACTCCTGCTACATCTATGCATATAATATTTCAGAATAAGATGTCATATGCCATTTTCTGGTAATTTCAATTTTTAAAAAACTATTTTATCTTACTAAAAATATAAATATATTTTATGACACATTCGTAATGAGGTAATGGACAACAATTTAAAAACTTTCTATATTGATTTTAAGCTTACTAGTGTTTTAAATTTTAATAATTCGAATTAAAATTTTTTTATACATACTATGCATATCAAACTAAATTTCTCACCTTGCACCCTAAATTCCTTTGCATGTTTATCTTTATTTGTGATGCCCATTTAGGTTGAGATGAATGTGTCCCATCAACCCTAAATTGTGCACCTGGTTTTGAAAAGGTTAGATTTTTGTTTCTTACAGCTACCATTTTTCTTTTCTTCCTCTCTCTACTCCAAATTTCAGTTGTTCGTTCATAGGAAGGGAGGTAGGAGTTTTATAAATCAAACAACATAATCAATAGATTAAATTCCTACATTCCAATGATCAATATAATCCTGACTATGACATGTGAAACAGGAATGATATTAACAACAGGGAGATTGGGTATCTAGGTTACCTAGAATGGTTGAAGGAGATGAATCCCATCAATCCATAGCCACAATTCCTTTTCTATTGACCTATTAGAGAAGACACAAAAATACTGTGTGAGACAGGAGAACATACAGAAAAAGAGAAGAATTCAATAAAGGATTCTAATAGAGAAACTCCTCCTAGGCCCGTAACAGGTTTTCACATGTCAATCTCAATGATGGGGCAATGAAACACCCTATATATGGATAGCAACAAGAGCTTCTCCCTATGTAGTAAAATAATGGGGGTGAGCCTTTCCATTGTAGCAAAGCCCACACAAGGACCCTTAACAATACCTACAATGAGTCATGCTTAATAAAAGTAGGCACAATAATAATAATGATCACAAATTTTTTGGGGGCAAAATAATAAGCTTTAAATATTGAGGAATGATACATGACCATCATTATACATCCACCTTGTACTCACAAGAAGACAAAAGAGGCGTATGGAGTCTGTATGCAATACGGAGGGGCAAACTTGGAAAGGGAAAAACTTAGCTGAGAGAAAACGCCTGGAAAGGGAAAAAAGAAAAACCCACACATGCACATTTGGCGGGCCCTTTTGCTTTCCCTCTCCCAAAACAAAAACCACCACTACCACAACTCCACCACCACAACCCCACCTCTCGCACATTAGAGCCCCTGTTTGTGCATGGTGTGAGTTAACAAAACAAGGCACAAAAGCTTGCATTCGCCTACAATCGTGCCCGTACTCTGCTCTCCTAAGCTATCGTTTGGCATTGGAATCGCTAACCCATTATTCGTGTTCTTGCTCTGAGTGTTTGTCTTCTTGGTTGTGCTATTTGCATTATAAGTAGTAAAGGGTAACTTTTAGTTTTCTAGAAGGTTACTATATTTGATTTAGGTTTACACGTTTTATGTAGAGGGTTTACAACTTTTTGTACCTTGATTTACATAATTTTTTGCTTCGTGAAGGTGTTTAGTGGCTATGGTCATTTGGGTTGGAAGTTTTCTAAAATTTATTTGACAGGCTTATTGGTTTAGTTTACTGGTTTTGTGTAGTAGTTGTCGTGAAAAAAATTAAAATATTTTTTGAGTAGGGTTTATAAATTTATTTGGATTGATTTACAATGTTTTGTGTTTTCAATTTGAGAACTTGGTTTGCAACTGTTTTTGCATTGGTTTACAACATTATGAAAAAGGTTTACAACTTATTCTGTGGTGGTTTACAATTTTTTCCCTCCGATTTACAACCTTTTGTGTTGTGGTTTACAACTTTTTCCCCCCGGTTTACAACTTTTTCTGTGGTGATTTACAACAATTTCTGTGTTGGTTTACAACATTCCCCCTATGGTTTACAACTTTTTCCGTGGTGGTTTACAATATTTTCCCTGGTTTACAACTTTTTCTGTGGTGGTTTATAACATTTCCTCACATAGTTTACAAAATTTTGTGGTAGTTTGCAAGATTTCCCCCTGGTTTACAGCTATTCCCCTGGTTTACAACTTTTCGTAACTGTGATTTAAAACTTTTTCCCTCCTAGTTTACAATTTTTTTCTGTGGTGGTTTACGATATTTCCCTCATAGTTTACAACTTTTTCTGTGGTGGTTTACAACTTTTCCCCTTCTGGGTTACAACTTTTTTCTGTGGTGGTTTATTACATTTCCCCCCTGGTTTACAACATTTTTGTACATTGATTTGTAAATTTTCGTGTGTAATACCTGTCTTTGAAGGGTCTGGTAGTTTGTTTGCGGATTTAAATTTGTGATGTAACAGTAAAACATTTTGATTTTCAGGTACATCTTAGACATGGGTCATCGCACGAGAGCTGAAGTTGCTGAAGGGAGAAAAAGGATAGAGTTGTAAGTATACTTCCATTGGAGGATTTGTCAATGTTTGATACAATAGGTGTTTATGTTAGTTTATTTCGTTTGGCATAATTAATGGTGATAGTGTGTGATGTAATATTTTGATTGTTTTTACTGTGAGGTGCAGTCTGCATTCAATAGCCGATGCTACCCTGCGATGATTGCTAATCTGTGGGAAAAAACTTTAACTGTGCCTCAAAAGGAGGTAGTTCAGGCGATGGGGTTTAGAGGCCTTTCTGAGCTGAAGATGAAGCAAAAAAAATAGGATCTTCATCTTGGAGGTGATAAAGGCATTTGATCATGTGAAACGATGCATCCGCTTCAAGGAATGGTCAATACCTGTTATGGCCGAATCAATGGGTTTAGTGCTTGGGCTTCCTTGTTTTAGTAAGTAAAAAAAGCTTCGTAGAAATTTATAAAATTTAGTTTTTCTCTTATTTCAAATGTAGGCTCGAGTTGCCATGTTATGATTACATGAAATTTTTTTGTATGTAAAGGTGAGGAGGTAAGGCAAAATGCATCAAATGAGGAGATAGTAGTTGCGCAAGAGTTCTAGAAAAGAACTATAAAGGACTTGGAAGTGATCATTTGGGAAGGCACAACCGATGACAGGTTTAAGAGAGCCTTCATCCTTTATGTGCTTTGCACATTCCTTTGCCCCACTATGAAGGGTTCAACAAGTATGAAGTTGCTGGCCCATGTGGTTGATGTTGAAGACCCTAGAAAATACAATTGGGGAAAACTCGTTGTTGACACCTTGGTTGAGAGTGTCAAAAAATACAAGGAAGGAAAAAGGGACGTGAGGTCTATCAGAGGGTGTGTCTTCTTCCTGATGACATGTGGCATTGATGCAAGTTTATGTCCATTTTTAGTTGTGCATGGACAATTTGACTAATTAAATTTATGTTGCCTTTGAATAGGTTTGGTACCCCCACTCAGCTTTTGGGTTGCCTTCAAGAGACAATGACCCTCCACTTGTCAAACACTGGATTAAGGAGGCTGCCTAAGCTCAATTCGGTGAGCAGAGGATGGATGAGGAGGTACAATGCTGCCAACCTTTGTTTAATTTAGCGTTTTTGGTAATTGACAAAGTAAATGTAGTAAAGTGGTGTGAACTAGAGTTGAAGCCGCTTTTTTTGCAAGGTCTCTTGAACCCAAAGAAGTACAGTATTGATGGTGCAATTAAGGAGTGTCTTGACACCCACTTTGACTATGAGGTATTTGGATTTGCTTTAAAGAGATAATTGTGTATATTTTTTTGTTGGACAATTTGTCGTTGCATACCAATGGTTTAAATGTAAATTAACATACATTCAATTATCTATATGTAGGACTTGAAGGAAATGGTCAATGGGGTCATTCAAACGGCATTGAAGCAGCAGAGAGAGGGGAGTGAGGGGAAGGTAGGTTGTTTAACAGAGAAGGCTCCATTTAAGGCAGGCAAGGTTTCTTCTTCCTTAACGAATATGGCTGCTGCACTAGTTCAGTCACCCCCTCTACCAAATCCTGCCCAATCAGAATCTGCCGCCGATGAAGGTTCCACTGAGGGTAATAGTACGCCTCCAGTCCAGTCAACTAATGTATGTGAGGAAATTGGAGGTAGTTTGAGTAAGGGCACAGTTGCTGTGAAGGAACACTTCTACCTTGAGGGTCCTTCCACAGTAAGTGCACATTATTTTATTTTTTAGTGTATGTGAATATATTTATGTGGAAGGTGATTGCATTGTCATGGGTTAGAGTTTATTATATTTTAATGATTTACAATTAAATTAAACAGGAGGCACACTCAGCTCCACATGGAGCTGTGGAAGGAAGTCATTTAAAAATGCAGTTGATGGTGATGGCTGAGGATGATCCCTTGGACAAGAATGTTCCCTTGTCCCCTTCCTAAGTCCTTCCATTTGAGGTAACTGTTGATTTTTAGAATGCTTTTGAGGATTACTTTGTAACGTTTTGGGTGTCATGTGTATGAAATGATGTGTACATGCATTTGTTTATGATATATTGTGTGCTTGTTTAGGACATGGCTGTGTTGATTGTCAGCCCATTGTTCGTGGACAGGACAAGACAAGCTTTAGCTTCAGAAACCCTTAGCAGCAGCAACATCGAGGTGCCATATGAAGTGGCCAAGGTGATATTTACTTACTGCACGAGGAACGAAAGCAAGCATAAGAGAAGGAAGAAAAGTAAGAAACCAGCCGAAACAAAAGAGTGAGTCTAGTGCAGAATGTGTGTGTGTGTGTATGTGTGCGCGCGTGTGTGTGAATTTTGGTTTGGAGTTGGTGTACAATTGCTTTTGTTCTGGTTTACAACTTTTTTTTTGGGTTTACAATTATTTGACAAGAGGTTTATTGCCTTTTTTTTTTCTTGGTTTACAATTATTTTGGTCCTTGGTTTACAACTTTTTCACATGAGTTTTACAATTTATTTGTGTCGGTTTACAACTTTTTGCTAAGAGGTGTACAACTTTCTTTTCCCTGGTTTACAACTTTTTGAGGAGGTTTACAACTTTTTTAGTAGTGGTTTTCGTATGAGGTTTACATCAATTATTTTGCTGGTTTACAACTTGTTCACAGGAGGTTTACAACTTTTTAGTGCTGGTTTACAACTGTTCATATTAGGTTTACAACTTTTTATACATGATTTACAATTTTTTCTTATGAGGTTTACAGCAATTATTTTGCTGGTTTACAACTTGTTCACAAGAGGTTTACAACTTTTCGGTGCTGGTTTACAACTATTCACAATAGGTTTACAACTTTTTGCACAAGGTTTACAAATTTTTATATACGGTTTAAAACTTTTTCAGAGGAGGTTTACAACTATTTAGTGCTAGTTTAGAACTATTCACATAGGATTACAACTTTTTATACATGATTTACAACTTTTTCTTATGAGGTTTACAACAATTAGTTTGCTAGTTTACAACTTTTTCACAAGAGGTTTACAACTATTCACATTAGGTTTACAACTTTTTATACACGGTTTACAACTTTTTCTTATGAGGTTTACAACAATGTTTTTGCTGGTTTACAACTTGTGCACATGCAGTTTACAACTTTTCAGTGCTGGTTTACAACTATTCACATTAGGGTTACAACTTTTTATACACGATTTACAACCTTTTCTTACGAGGTTTACAAGGTTTACAACTATTCAAAGCTGGTTTACAACTATTTATATTAGGTTTACAACTTTTTATACACGGTTTATAACTTTTTCTTATGAGGTTTATAACAATTAGTTTGCTAGTTTACACTTTTTTCACAAAAGGTTTACAACTATTCAGTGCTGGTTTACAACTATTCACATTAGGTTTACAACTTCTTATACATGGTTTACAAATTTTTCTTATGAGGTTTACAGTAATTATTTTGTTGGTTTACAACTTGTGCACATATAGTTTACAACTTTTCAGTGCTGGTTTACAACTTTTTCTTATGAGGTTTACAGCAATTATTTTGCTAGTTTACAACTTGTTCACATGCGGTTTACAACTTTTCAGTGCTGATTTATAACTATTCACATTAGGTTTCCAACTGTTTACACAAGGTTTACAACTTTTTGCCTATGAGGTTTACCACAAATATTTTGCTGGTTTACAATTCACAGGAGGTTTACAAATTTTCAGTGCTTATTTACAACTATTCACATTAGGTTTACAACTTTTTAGACAAGGTTTACAACATTTTCCTTTAAGGTTTACAACTTTTTTTTTCCTGTTTTACAACTTGTTCACATGAGGTTTATAACCTTTTTGTGCTGGCCTACAACATTTTTGCATTAGGTTTAGAACTCATATTTTGGTACTTAACTTTTGACTAAGTATATTTATTTCATTCGTTAGGCCAATTATCAGTATTGATGGTCATTTCCTCCACCGCAACGAGCTTCAAACTCTGGCACCGCGACAATGGATAAGCAACGTTGCATGGAATTTCGCAGAGACAAATATAATTGTTTATTATTTTGCTTGGCCACTTATGACCAGTTGTCTTTGTCATTTGGTTGTAGGTTGTTTCGTTTCATGCCGGGTACCTAAACTTTTATGAGAACAAAAAGGCAAACCCCAGCAGATTCTATCTGAGTTCTTGGTTTGCGGTATATACTAATCTCTTTTACCATTTCATGTTAATAAATGAGATCAACAGACCTGTGTGTTTACGGTTTAGGTTTTCCATATTGATGTGAATGTCGTAAACTTGTGTTAAATGGTGTAGGAGTCAATGCAGTGCGATATTGATAAGCACAATGAAGGGGACACCCCCTATTGAACCCTGGACTATGGAAGTCATGTTTTGATGGGGATCTGTCACACGCAATCTGGTATGTTATTTTCCTAAGTCGATTGTAACATCATTTGCCATATACAATTTTTTAGCATAAGAAGAAAATTGTGTGCATATTCATTGTTATTAAATGGTACTGCAAATATTTTCTCCTTGCGTGTATAAATAGCACTGGTGGTGCTATGTCCTCAATTGTGAAGCCAAAAGCTATTTGTTTTGGATTCACTGCGACATGGTGATGACACAAATATGGGGGCGATCAGCAGAAAGATAAAAAGTGTAACACCCTAATAGAACCCCACTATGCTTAAGTTCACATTTGGATTCTATTAGTTGTCACTTATGCCTTGCATTTATTTTCTTTTGAAATTAACTTAGAAAAATAGTGGAAGTTTTTTTTTCTTTAAATAAATTAATTTTTTGAAAATTTAAGCCTGTAACGAGAATTGAAATACATAGCGCTTTTATAGATATAATCAAGTTACATTGCACACTTAATTAAATAAGCAGAATAAGAGACTAAGTGTAGAACTATTATTACATAAACTGGAATATAATCACTTAATACATAAGTCATAACAGGGCATATATCATACTGATAAGTTATTACAAATAACAATATAAGTTCTACTATTACTAATTGTTTCTCTCAAACTATAATGTAACTAAAGCTCGGAATGCTCCTACTTAAAAGGTTTGAAATCTTCACGCGCTACCTCCTTCCTCGCCTACATTCGCTGTTGCTTTAGGTGGACACGTTTGTCTCTGGTAACGACAATGGAAAATAAACATAGGAGTGAGAAATACATGATTTCTCAGTAGGAGTTCCTACTTGTACTAAAAGTGTCATTGTTGTCGTCCCAGTCACTTCGGGTTTATTATAAAAAGGTGAACAGGTAAGGATTCAATTATCAAACTTTCACAAACGTGATTAGCTGAAGTGCAGTTACTTTTAAACTAATCTTGAACATTAGCATAAATATCCATTCAGTATTTCATCAAGCATATATATAAGCATATCATGTAAAACCACTAATAAGCAATAATCATTTAGGAGCAACATGCATTTCATGATTACTCATCCTCAACATTCACTTGTTTAGTGATCATCATCTTTCATTTATTTCATCAACATATTTCTTAATTACTCACGGGATGAATGCATCAATGCCTTAGACTACCCTTAAAGGGTAATGAGCTCATACCGTGGTCGTCACCACAACCTTTTGGTTTTTTTTCCGTTGCCATGATCTCAACGGTTTAGGGGGTTAAGCCATGAGTTTAGCTCAAGTCCACTTTTCCAGACTATCATTGCTACTTTTTCAGGTTTTTCTTTTATTCTCACTGAGTGAAATCATCAATACCTTAATCCTCAAAGACGATTAAGCAGTGAGTTGGTCTATTTATTATTTCATTTGAAACATGAATGTATGCACATTAATAAATCATGGCACAGTAAATCATTTTATCATTATCATTTCATATCTCATCAATACATTCACATTTCTGTATATCACTTCATGTAACATAGACAATATCATGTAAATCTCATAGTAAACATTCTCATAGATAATTCATATTAAGCAACCAAAGTTATCAAGTTAGGTCTCTAGTGTTCCTAATAGGTTATGGATATCTTGGTATTATCTTTTTCTCTTAATCTTCTTTGTACTCTTAGTATTTCCATTAATACATTAATACCCTTTAAGATATTTTTAGAGGTTCTTTATATATTTTTATTATGACTTTTATATATATCTCCTGAAGGTTATTATTCTACTTAAATCCTTAAAATTATCTCTTTACAAGACTTGAATATTTTATTTAGAGTTCTGACATCTTTTAGAATAAAATTTGTAGCACTAACATCTTAGATTAGTGTAAATCAACTGTAAATTGTGCATCGTAGGATTCCCAGGAAAGAGAGGTGGGTCACAATGGACACGCTTAAATACCAAGTCTTTCCTTAGCCAGAACCTTTCCAAATTGTACTCTTACAGTATCACACTACCTTCAAGACTTTCTCAGCACACTGTTCCGAAAATATATCTCTCATTCTTTATTTTCGTGGTGTAAAAATTTATACATAGCATACATAAGTGTGTTTGTAGATGTGTTAACTTTTCTACAAAGTTGAAATCAGTCCATTTGCATTTTTCAAGAGTGAGTTACACCTATTTTGCTACTACAAGGTCAGATTAAGAGTTTCAGTCTTAGGCTCTACTTTAAAAATTTATATCTTGGGCTGGGAAACTCCGTTTTAGGTGATTCTTTTTTGAGAGTGTTCTACAATGAGTCTAGCTTATAATAAAAATATTTTCATTTCGAGATCCTTCATATTTTATGAACACTAATTTTCGAAGTAACTACTGTCAGAAATAACTAGAAATTCCAGCACCTGCCATGTTCATGTCTTAAGTTATCTTTTTTAACTCAAGTTTCACATACAATCTTTTAAGTTATATTTGAGTTTGATAACATCATGAAAGTACTCATAGCAGAATAGAACATGTTGTGTTTTCTAAGAATATAATTATTCAAAACTTTTGACAATAACTCAAGTTTGAGGCATTATATCCATGAGCAAAGTTAGAAGCCAACAATACTTGAAAAAATAAAGAAGAAACTCCTACCTCTTTTGTAGGGTCTAAAAAGGGTCATTCTCTTCTTCCTTAAGCTTTGAATAAGAGTCTTTGGAGTGGATGACCCTTCTTGAATCTTGGCTCTAGAACTTGAGTGCTTAAGAAAATATTTCTCACTAGAGTTAAAGATTGTAACTCTTGTGAGGGCTAGTGAAAGTTTGGACTTAGGATTTAAGTGTTTAGATGAAGTTTAGAGGATCAAGAGAAGTCTTTGAAGAACATAAGAAGAATGATAGAATAAGAAAGAAAGAACACTTAGGGAGTTTCTGAATTGAAGAGAGTTTGAGGAGTATTTATAGTGGAAAGATTAGAGAAAAAAACAGAAGAAGGAAAACACTTGGAGCATGATTTATGGAAACACGTTGGCTGAATTTTGGGATGAAAATACTCCTTGTTTTGTGCAAACATGTTTCCATGTTTTATGCAAACATGTTGGATGAAAATGCTCCATGTTTTGTGCAAACATGTTTCCATGTTTTGTGCAAACATTTTCCATGTTTTATGCAAACATGTTGGATGAAAATGCTCCATGTTTTGTGCAAAGATGTTAGTGGAGATTTTCTAACCTTTAGTGCATGTATGTGATTCAGAAATGTGTATGATGTATGTGGTTAAATTATTGTGTTATCATCTTAATCCAATGGCTTAGATTCATTCTTATCTAAAGACAAGTGTATGGATTTGTACAAATGGCATTATAGTAATTTCTTTAACTAAGACAAGGATATTTTTGTAATTAGACAATAATAGTGGTATTCTTGTAATTCCATTCATAGAGTAAGGGTATCTTCGTCATTTAATAAGGCAAGGGTAGTTTGGTAATTTCTTTTACATAGCAAGGGCATTTTCGTAATTTCCACTAGGTGATGGCATTTTCGTAATTCTTTGCAATTTTCTCTAGACATACTTAAGTAGTCTATTTGTTGTGTTTCATAACATTTGTCCAGATTCTCTTAGTTTTGCTATCGATAATTAAGATTAATATTTATCTTAGTTATAAATTTGGGGATGTTACAAAAAGGATATCTTGGACGATCTGATCGTATGTTATTTATGCATCACTTTTGAGTTATTGGGTTCTAATTACCAACTGCAATTGACACTGATGGTTTTTCAATTTTGCAGCTTATGCGATTCAAGGAGTTAATGGTCATGCTTGATCCAACAATGGACCCAGCATTTGAGCTTCAGCTCATTATAGAGCCCCTCCCTCTACAACCAAACAAGTGAATTATCATATACCCCAACATTTGGTTCAAAACCAGTAAAATGTTGTAACTACGTAAAAATGTTTAATTGTTGCACATTCCATGCAGAGACGATTGTGGATTAAATGTTCTGAAGTATATGGAAATGTGGGATGGATCACAACTTATGATGGGGGTTTGACCATGCCTGTATGGGAGGAGGTAACTTGCATGTTTCATTTGGATTCCCTTAAATACTTAATATTTTGTCCTGGTTGGATAATTGTTGATGTGAATGACCACAGGACTAGCTCGCTTGCATTCGTCGTGAGTTATGTGTTGGGTAGGTGATGGACAACGAGAACAAATATAAGGATACTATACTTTCAGCAATTGAACCCGAATTAAAGGAAGAAAGACTTTGCTCCTGCAGCTGTTGTTTGTCCTGCTGTTCAAGGTTGTGCAGCCAAACCCACTCAACAGGAGCATAAGGCATATTCACGGAAGAGGGTAAAGCAGCCGGGTCCACAGCTAACCACCCCATATACCACATCATATGCTAGGCTGAGGACATAGAAGAAGACGGGGGATGCAGATTGATTTGTTTAAGATGCCTGATTTCGGTTTATTTTTGTTTAGAAATTTCCACCATTCTTTGTAGGCATGTATATAATCTTTGCATTGTTCTTTTTCGTATATGGGTTTAGGACTTATGTATATATTTGTTTGGATTTTTCCATCATTTTTACGCTTGTAGAAAGTGATTTCGTACTATATTATATCTTTGTTTAAAAGATGACAATATGTTGATATCATATGTTCAGGGACAATAATTTGTTTGCATGACAATCATATTGCAACCCTGTGAAACACATGGTTTAAATGTAATAAGGAATTATAAACCTAATAAGGAAATGTTGTAAACCTGTTAACAAAATGTTGTAAACCGGGAGGGAAATGTTGTAAACCTAAGAACGAAATATTGTGAATCTAAGGAGAAAATGTTGTAAACCTATGGAGGAAATTTTGTAAACCTGTTAATAAAATGTTGTAAACTTAAGAGTATTGAATGTTGTAAACTTGAAAAGGAAATGTTGTAAACCTATTGACAAAATGTTGTAAAGCTAAAAAGGGAATGTTGTAAACCTAAGAAGAAAATATTGTAAACTTGTTAACAAAATGTTTTAAACGTTAAGAGAAAATGTTGGAAACTTAAGAAGGAAATGTCGTAAACTTAAAAAGGAAATGTTGTAAACCTGTTAATAAAATGTTGTAAACCTGTTAACAAAATGTTGTAAACCTAAGAGGGGAATGTTGTAAACTTAAGAAGAAAATGTTGTAAACCTGCTAACAAAATGTTGTATACCTTAAAAGAAAATATTGTAAACCTAAGAACAAAATGTTGTAAACCTAAGAAGGGAATGTTGTAAACCTAATAAGGAAATGTTGTAAACCTGTTATGTTGTAAACCTATGAACGAAATATTATAAACCTCATAAAAAGAAAATGAACCTTATGGGTTGTGATTTCATTTTTAAGGAAACAGGGTAGCACACCTTTACTACAAAGATGACAAATATTACCATGCATTAAACCATAACAACTTGGCTGAGTTAGAGCAACTACAAATACACATACTAAATATGCAAGCTCATCCGCAGGCAAAGATTAACTTGCTCCCTTGTTAACACACTTAACAAAATAACATTCATTTGGTATGCATGACTGCATACAAATTTGTTCCTAACAGTAATCTACTTTAAACATTACACTCATATTTTTTAGTATGATCTTCATCAGACAAATCACCGTCAGTAGCATAGTTTGGGTTGGTTTTTATGGCCTCCAAAATATGAGCCATTTCGGTGCCATCCCATGCACTTCTCCCCACATACACGGCATCCCTAGCTTTTTTTAATTTTTTATTCAGCCTAATTTGCATCTGGTTGTTCTCATGCCTTGTGATATTAACTGCTTTCTCTAACATAAAAGGTCTGTCTCGAGTAATAGTCACGGAATGATGCTTTGGGACTCTTTGGTAATTGGTAATCAACTCCATCCTTAGCCTATTACTCTCCTCTATGTGATACGCCCATTCTTGTTCACATCGAGAACCGCTGCTGAGGTCACATATCATATTTGAAGACGTTCTTTTCAAGAACCCAAACCCGACCCATGCATTCAAAGATCTTATCAACAGAGTAAAAAAGTGTGAGAGGAATCTCCCAAAACGAAGGGTCTATGCCATCCATGAATAAGAAGCTTATAGTAACATCTTTGTCATGCTAAGTTCCTAATAAAAAGTGTTAAGTACTTCTATTTATAGCCTAATATGATACATGATATGGTCAGTGGTTTACGACTAGGAGGTTTGGTGGACACCTCCAACTCACGTATGAATAGTTATCCCTACTGGAGGAACTGAGGCTTATAATCACATAGGAACAGCGTGGTGTTTTGTCAAGTTATGTGTAGCATGCTAAGTGCAGCCATTATTGGGAATCCTACATGCTTTTTTTTTGCAGAGGTCATGTGGAAATAGTAGTATTTTTTTCTGAGGAGGGAGGGGTTACTTGCAAGTGTATCCACACACTGCCACATGGAATACACTTGATCACATGGGAACAATTGTGGGGTTTTGGGAGGATGTGTGTAACACCCTCCTAACTACCATGTATTACTCGAGCATTAACATTGTAATTAGAAGAGTATCACTTCCTTTCTATAATATCCACTAGTCAAATGAAATGAAATAAGATAAATCAAACTCTAGAGTTATAAACAAAACTACTATAAAATGTACATATATTATTACTTTACATACCGCTTTCTTTATTACATACCATACTTGAAGTTAAGTCACTTCGCTTATAATACAACACAGGAACTACTATCAAAAGATCTACCAAGCTTGCTCAAATATCAAGGTCCAACAAAATACTAAACACACAGAAATGGACCTAAGACATCTAACACTAATTAGTCTACAAGCTGGTAAGTTCCTGGCACTATACTACACTACATACAAGTCAAAAGCCCCCGTAAGTCTCGTGTCCTCCTACGCGAAACCATTGGCCATCGGTATGATGGCCTCTCCTCAGCCAGGGGCATCTGCAGAGTCTGAGCACAATACAGCATATACACAAATAGGGGTGAAATATTATAAAATTCTCAGTAGGGTAACCCCTTACATACAAACAGAATATAAACAGTAAATGCATTTATAATAATAAAGAAAAACATCATGTTAGATCACATATATCAATATTAGCATACATGAGTCAAAGAAAATTATATGCAAAATGGTAGTAATCATAAGTGTTTCTCTTATATCACATGAAATTCAACTTAGTGTAGTAGTTCTTTTTATTAACATAGGGAAGGCTTAGATTCACATCAGGTAACATATGTAGTGGATAACTCCTCAGAGGACCATAGACTGCTAGGACATGAGCTCATTTCTATTCGTGATCATCAGACTTCATTTTTTTCCATTTCTGAATCACACACAGTTCTATTTCCTAGTCGATAAGTCTCTCGACTCATAAAATTTCTTGGGAAGTTCTTATTTTTGCCTTCCCTCTCTATCACACATAAGCCTTGTTTCTATTTTCCCCGTATGTTAAAACATACACCATTAAATTTCACATATTCTCTTTTGTCATACAACCATGTCATGGACCTTTCTATTTCAAAGTCAGGTTTATATCCCAGATATAGGCATTCAGTATCATTGGAGTCTCATTCATACTTTATAAACAAGTCTTTCAAACAATTAACATACATTCATATGATATATACTTGGATTAAATAGATTTCTATCATTAACTTAATACATCTTCACCATTCCAGCTTCTTGACAGATTTACCATTATGGTGACAACATTTAATTCACATATCCAATGGGCAATTCACTGGCCATAAAAATTCTCTATGACACCTCAATGTGTCTAAAAGTCCCTATAAAAAGTTCATAGCAAACAGAACACTAGAACCATGTCAAATAAATTCTACAATTTTAGTGGTCAGAGGCCACTTTTTCACAGCTCAGAATAGGATTCACACAATTTTTAACTTTAGCAAATGATGGAAACAACTCAAAATAAAAATAACAGTTATACTTAAAGATGTCTACAAAACTTTGTAAAAATTTCAAAGGATAACGCCATCATTTACTATGAATAAAAATTTATACAAATTCACAGCTCCAGTACCAAGATTTCAGCCAGCATAGATATACTCTTGGTTCTTGATTTTTCTTAGGCAATAAAACGCTTTATTATGCACCACGAAAATTATCAGAGTTTCCTTATGATGTTAGCTTCAACATATAATTTTTATAGCTCATAAAAATGACTAGAATTGAACCAGAAAATTCATGAACAAATCATGTCCTGCTGAAATCCGAAAATTCAGCAGCCTAGCCAAAACTTATTTTGACAAAAATCATTATTTAACCTCATCCAAACACTCCACCAAAATTAACACATCAATATCAACATATTATCATCAAATATAACCATAAATTTCGGAATAAAACCAAAAAAAATTTACAGAATAATTTGGAAAGAAAAAGGCCAAAGAAAATCCTACCCTTGGAAACTAATGCCTCTTTGTCTCTTGTATACTCCAAGATAGATATACTCTACCCCAAAGCTCTTAAAGCACAGTAAAATACTCCTCTAACCAGAGATGAGTGATGTGATAAGGTGAGGTTTTTGGAGAATCTAATCGGTTAGATTTGTAGAGTTTGAAGTGTAGAATAAGTTTACTTAAGGAGGTTCTTAATTTTGGTAAGGTTTGGTCTATGATTTTTGAGCTTGAAATCAAGTTTTGAGAGGAAGGAAATGGAGTTTCTCTGCTGCCTCCTTTCTTAGCCGAGGAAGATGATGACAATTATGGGGTTAGATGGTTTATAATTATCTTTTAAGGTGAAATCTCATTAGTTGGCTTATAAAGTATCATTTTTCCATTAAAAGAATTTTATATCAATGGCTAGGATTTGATCTTTCATTCCAAGATAAAATCCTAGCAATCCATTGGTATTCAAAGGGATAAACTTCATTATCAGTAGATATTAACTGGTTTTCGGTGTTAAAAATCGCACACCGAAATTTCATCAAACGGGTAAAATAGTGTACTCGAGTAATCAACTATTGCCCGAAAATTAACTCTAAGCATAAATTTTTATTCCTACCTATTTCTAACCTTAATCCTATAATTTCCAAATTTCGGGCACCTTCAGGTCTTGAATCTAAGGTTTCAATTTGTTATGGGTCTACGGGGACTGCAAAATACTATTCACGTTTTTTTTTTTTTTTACGTTCGTTACATTGTTCTCATCATTTTTGTGTACACCAAAATTTTGATATTCTTACTACTAAAGCCTCAATTATTTTCTGAGAAAAAAAATTTAGGATGTTATAATGTGTGTATGCTTCCATGCAGACATCATGTTTGGATGAATGGTTACATGTTCCTCTTAATGAGGGCACAGTGCGTGCTACATAAGGTACACTTTTTAAGGTCCCCATTATAAAAAAAAGCTTCATGGGGAAAAAATGAGTATGCCTTCACTATAACAGACCATCCAATAACAACATGAATGATTACAGATACATCCTATGTGATTCGAGATGGGGTTATGAGAAACAAAGAAGTGATGAAGGAGAATTGCAAGCAATTCGGGCTGAGTAAGTCTATAAGGTGGAAGAGTCTCAGGATCTACATGCTGACTTGCTGGATCTGGGGCTAAGAGTGTAAATTCCAAGCTTGACTGCAAAATACATATGGCAGAGAGCCAAAAATACAAATGAAATGGAGCAAGCCCTATTGCAAATCAGGCTCAATAATAACGTCATGGCCCTGTGAATGGCTCGTTTTTCCCTGCTCAGTATATGCACAAATTTCATAGAAGCAAATGGGAGAACTTTAACCCTACATAAAGAAGATCTTATCCTAGAGAGGGAAGAGTATTTATCAAATTCAGAGAATGAGTGTTGAGTGTTGATCTTATGTATTGTAATCTTAATCTTGATGGGTTTTACTTTCATTGCATGATGGTTAAGAGTAGTTAAACAAATAAATTTATAATTGAGGTCTACAACTTATGAGCATAAGTTTACAACTAGGTTCACCAATGTGTATATTTTGCACATAGGTTTACAACTTGGTGGTCATGGGTTTACAACATTTTATTAAAGGTTTACAACTTTTGTACTTGTGGTTTACAATAGTTTTTACGAGGTTTACAACTTTTATACCTGTGGTTTACAATATTTTCTGAGGTGGTTTACAACTTTTGTACCTGTGGTTTACAACATTTTTTACAAAGTTTACAACTTCTAACCACTGATTGATAGCGCCTTTTTTCTGTGGTCCAAATAACACTTTGTCATTTTCTCAGACAAATATAATTGCAGCTCAATAACCTATTAACATTTCATTTATAATTAATACATGAGATAATTTTTGAATAAGTGGCTTACATTACATGCACTCATTCTGTCCACAAAATATCGCCACTAAATTTTTTAAACACTGACTATTCACGTGATACATACATTGTTACAAACAATCCCATTATCCTACACCACACCCAAGTTAATTAATATGACAACTTTTGTGTTCACCTTCAAAAATATATTTTCATCTCCTGCACTAAAAAATGTGGAGAAACACGTGGTCAGATTATAAGTTCCATGATGTAGTAAACTGTTTTTCTTCATTTTAGGTGAAACTTGTACCTATGAACAAAACTAAAAGCAAACCTGAGCAACAAAAGAACCAGAAAAGCCACCTGCAGATAAAAACCCCCTTATTGGCTTGTCTAACAACTAGGTGTATCACATAACTGCATTGTTATTGTGCTTGAATCCCCACTAAGTAGAACACTACTCAGTGACATATCATCCTAACAAATATCTTGACTATATGATTCAAGCAACTGCAGAAATCCACCAGGTTGTTGGGCTGAACCATCTGACACTATAAAGTTGCTCTGATTGTTGGCATTCGCAACAGTTCTATTGGAGCCAATACCCCCAAGCTGTATAATAAGTACAAAAAAGAACAGCACCAACAAAACAACATGTAAATAATCATCCATAACCCACCGTAAAATCAATATAACTTACCTACCACAATACCCGTCTTCTTCTATCAACAAATATTCTTACCAAATGGTAATAAGTTCTATCAAAAACATGAGCAATATAATATGAATTCCACATTGATTGGAGTACAATTTAATCACAAGGAGTGATAATTTACATCCAATAGTCAGGAGAGTAGGCATGGAAAATTCACAATTGTAGCCTTCAATAAGGAATCCTTATTGAAGGCTACTATCACGCATTCATAACAATGACATAAAGCCCTCAATCAAACTTGCAAATTAAAAGTCAGTTCAGTGTGAACACATACCACAATCCTTTCACTAGAAATATTGCCACAGTCTATGACCTCAACAGACGACTCAACAGAGAAGTTACTGCCACATGGTTGCCAAACTGAGCCCTCAAATGATTCCTGCATCATTAAAATGGAAACAACATATTAAACAAAGAATATTAAAAATCACAGAAGGCAAGACATGATAAGACATTGAACACACCTTCATTTCGTTCTTATTCTGTTTAGCCATTCATTTCTTCCTACACTTCTGCACCACTTTTTCCACTTCAGAAACCTTTCTCGTCAATGGTGGTCTTTCTTTTTGTCATTTACACACAGGGCTATGGATTTCATCTTGCTCATTTGAACCCCTCAGGCCAACATTACCAACAACACCATCACCTTTTATAGCAGCGTTCAACTTTGGCACAAAAGGCATTAACTACAAATAATCATATAATTTGTCAAGAGTACAATCAACATGACTGGTCTCAGCCTCTGAAGTTGCAATAAATTCTGCAACTTTAGAGAAATGCCTAACCAATTTATCAAACCTCTCCATGGCGGCGTTGAACTCTGCAGAAGTTTTGCCAATCCTTATGTATACGTGCCTCCTTTTCATCCTTTTGCTCCATCTTGAAAGCATGTACTTATCTGGCACCTCTTTTATCCTTTCGAAAGAAAGGACACAAAGGGAATGTCTACACATGATTCCCCTAAACTCAAACAACAAGCATTGGCAACTCACATCATAGTTGTCACGATTAAAGACAACCTCACGAATAACCTCCCCAGGTCGACCAAACAATGTCACTTCCTCCACCACCTGAAAACTCACAACTGAACCGCAAAGTGTTTTCAAACTTGGAACACAATTAATTTTTGCTCTAAATTCGGCTTGCAGTTTGCCAAATTTAGCGTGGGTATACTCCTCCTAGAATTGTTTTTCTAGAGGGGAGCTCGATTCACAAGGGATGATTGTGTGCATGGATTTAAAATCAGCTTCAACCTCTTTCTCAACCCTACTTAGCAATGCATTGTCATAATGGTTTACAAATTGCTGCAAGCTTGTGTTGGAGTGGACATACCCATCAAAGAAGGAGTGTATGCTTTCACTTTGTTATGTAGTGAAAAGCCCGGCCCAAAAATCCTTCTTCAAGTAGATTGGCATCCACTTATGTCGGTGCTCAAATAGGCCACCTAACCATTCATTGCTCTCAAGCTCATACTCTCTAACAAACCAAGCCCACTTATGTTCGAATTCTTACTCTCCCAAAGTTTCATACACAGCTTCCTGCAATTCCTTTTAATATTTTGATATTCACCATATCCTTTAAGTTTTTCAGGGGCTTTCTTTATTATGTGCCATAAACACCACCTATGCCGGGTTTGTGGCATCACAATTTCAATCGCCTTCTCTATCGCCCTGCACTGATCAGTGACAATACCATCTGGTGGCTTAACAAACATGCATGTAATCCAATTCTGAAATAACCAAACAAAGGATTCAGTGTCCTCAGCTGACAGTAACCCACATCCAAGCAGAACCGATTGCCCATGGTGATTGACTCCCACGAAAGCAGTAAACGGAATATCATACTTATTTGTGAGGTATGTTGTGTCGAAGCTAACAATATCCCCAAAATACTCATAAGCAACTCTACTCCTAGCATCTGCCCAGAATATATTTCTCACACGAAACTCATCATCTACGTCTATCTCATAACAGAAATCAGCATTCTCTGCCTTCTTCCTTGAAAAGTACTCAATCAAGGCTTTTGCATCATCTCCCTTGCCAATTGCCTTCCTCTGGTTATGGATGTAGTTCGGCACTTCCCTCTCACCAAATGATAAGTTTTCATACCCCCTAGACTCTTTGACAAGGGTTTGAAATGTCTTAGTGATCTTCACCCCGACATAATCATGCAATTCAATAGCCCTCTTCACATGGAGGCTTAAGCTCTTGTTCGCCCTCAACATTCGTGTCTTTGTTGGGCTAATTGCACGGTTGTGATCAAGCACAACTTTGTTAATGCACCATATACCATCCAGTACCTTGCTATTATCTTTGCATCACATTCTGTCTGCTTAGTAGGTCGCGCCCTCAATCCTTTAGGAATTTGTGAGCTATGTCTTCCTTACTGTGAACATGATAGTAGCATGTAACTTAATTTTCCATCTAAATCCTTTTTTGAATTTCTTACTTTGAACTCAAAACCTACATTGCTTGCATAATTTTTGTAAAATGTTCTCACTTCTTCATTTGAATTGAATACCATGCCAACAGCAGGGACCTTCGTCTCATGATTCACTTCACCATGCTCCATCTAAACTCTGGCATCAACATCAATGTTTTCATTCAGTAAATTTTCCATTTTCTACACTTCTTTTTAACTACACACCTGCATAAAAAACAAAAGCAGTTTACAATTTTCTCAACAACTTCAGAAAATAGTTTACAATTTTTTGCTGCACTGATTTTAAACTTCTAACAGATCCTTTCACAATTTGTTTTTGTTCCTGAAAACACTGATTAAAATTTTAAAATGATAAATTTCCATGCATAACATGAGTTTACAACAATTTCAGCAATGTTTACAACTTTTTGTTTATGGGTTTACAATATTTTTCCACTGGTTTATAACTTCCTTCCACACATTTACACCTCACAATTCCTGTCTTAACATTCGCTCCCACTTTATAACACACACATTCCAAGTTTGTGTTGTTGCTCAAAATACTATATTCCATTCCATAACAAGATTTTGCAACATTTTCAACTAGATTTACAACTTTTTCCTCATGGGTTTACAACATTTTAGCACTGGTTCATAACTCCCTTCTACACATTACACCTGACATTTCCACACATTACAACTTTGTTTTGTTGCTGAAAAGACTCTCATAAGTTTTTTAAACAAAAAAAATAAGTATTTCCCATGCATAACAACAATTTACAACTTTTTCAACAAGGTTTACAATTGTTTCCTCTCGAGTTTACAACGTTTTATCACTTGTTTACAACTTCCTTCCACGCATATGCACATCTCATTTCCACTCTCAACCGTGACTGCCAGCTTCTAACACACCAATTCCCACTTTGTTTTGTTGCTGAAAAGACTCTCATAAATTTTTTAAACCGAAAAAAAAATTTCTCATGCATAAAATGAGTTTACAACATTTTCAATAAGGTTTACAACTTTTTCCTCATGGGTTTACAACATTTTATCACTTGTTTACAACTTCCTTCCACGCATATGCACGTCACATTTCCACCCTTAACGTTTGCTACCAGCTTCTAACACACTCATTCCCACTTTTTTGTTGCTAAAAACACTCTGATACAAGATTTAAACCGAGGTTTACAACATTTTCAAAATCGTTTACAACTTTTTTAAACGTTTACCACTTTTTTACCATGGGTTTACAACATTTTTGCACTGGTTTACAACTTCCTTACATGCATTTACAGCTCCCCTTTCACTATTAATGTCAGCCTCTACATTCTAACATTGTCATTCACATTTTCTTGCTCGACATTTTCTAAATATAAAACTATATTTTCTGCCATCAACCACAACATAAACAATCATACTAGAAATCACAAACTTACGTACCTTACAATACAAACAGAAACTCATTCACAAAGCTTGAACAACTATCAAAGATATCGTTTTCAGGTTCCCTCTCCTGTACTTCCTGAAAAAGCTTTTCCAAAACCACCAAACAAATCACCCATTACAAACGCCATCTTGTTTTATGCTCTTCTTCTTCCTTCCTCACGCGATTTCGATGGGGTTGGCAGAGATGAATGACAAAAGAAAAGAGATACAATGGAAGCTTTTCGATGGCCTAGCTGACAAAGTGAGTCTTTTCCCTCCTTTTTGCTTATACTGTGACTGCCACATCTTCACCTTCTTTTTTGCGTTTTCTCTTAGCTGAGTTTTTTCCTTTCTAAGTTTGCCCCTTCGTATTACATACGGACTCCATATGCCTCTTTTGTCTTCTTACGAGGTGGATGTACAAGGTAGATGTATAAAGATGGCCATGTATCATTCTTCTTAAATATTTTGATATCCAATTAATTTGGGTCCAAAATTAAATAATAATATTGATTTAAAATATTCCAACAAGGGATTGTCTGATTTTTTTTTTTTTCAATCATTGATACACAAGAGGTTGAAAGGTTTGATTTGTGTTTCTTATGACAACTATTCTTCTTGTTTTCCTTTCTACTCCAAATTTAAAATTTTATCTTTATTTTTTAAAAAGTTTTATAACATTCCTATTGTATGTTTATATCTTACTATTATGTCTATTAACTATATTAAATACTTTAAGTTTCAATAAAAAAATATTATTATTTACTTTTTAATAAATATAAATACTAAAGATTTAATGGCTCAGAGAAATAAGGAATAAGAAATTTTATAAGGTATTTTTCCTAGAAGTTCAAATTGAAATCTTATTTTAACATAATTATACTCTCTTGACAGATAAACTTAACTAGGATGATACCAAATGTAATTGTATGGTTATATTAAGCATTTATGTTAAAAGGTATTGATTAACCTACCTTTTGCTCATTATAAATTTAAGAATTTAAATAATAAATTATATTTATATTTTTTTCCAATCACGTATAATAAATATTTTTTAAATGAACTTGTATGAAGGGGACGGAGAACATGAAGATAACACAAATTCATGAATTAGCTAAATTATATTTGTATATATTGTTGGATTCGATAATCATTATCAATTTAAATTTTTTTCAATAAATGCATGACTCAGTCAACCTATTCGAAAAGCATAATTCAAGACGTTCAACCCATAGACACTAGTTTAACATAAGCAATAACAATAAAGACATAACATAAAACAAGCATAAAGAAAGAGAAAGTGGAGCAATAACCCATACTCATAACCCCTTTGGCATTGCCATCAAGATCATGGGGAAAGGCTACACCAGGCGAGACACACATAAACCAAGAAATTGAATTGAAAAGAACCAGTCCATGCAAACTGAAGAGACAAGAAGTGGCTTGAACCAGTAAACCCAATTTATGATGCAGTAATTGTACATAGCCACTTATGAGCTACCTTTATATGAAAGCAACATACGTTGCTGGTGAAAGGCCCATGATTTCTTTACACAAGGAGAAAGTCATGACCAATAGGAAAATCATGACATGATCATCCCAAAGTCATCAGGATGAAGTATCCAAATAGACTTCAAAATACAAGATTAGCTGCTGAATTCCTGTACCCAAATTGACACTCAATACCATATGATATTCCTCTATAAATTCGTGGACTCCATATCTCATTTGTTCCAAGTTAGTAATGAGGAGTTAGGATCAAAAGAGAACTCCTCACAGCAACCTTTTGCCCAATAGCCTAATCTCACCAATACATTTAGTATATCAATTTAAATGATTTTCAATAATTTGTAATATAATATAAATAATTTAAATTATTATTAATATTTTTTTTTTAAGTTTTAGGATTTTTCAATGATACAAACTAGCTACGTTGCACAAGTGATACCAAATGTATAGATTATGTGGATAATGATTTACATATCTTATATCCATTATTAATTTATATTGAATTTATATATGTGCGTATATGCTGTATCTTACAAAAAAAAATTTAACTTTATAATGAAAATATAAAAAAATTGATTTATTGTTAATTAATTTTTTAAATCTTACAATATCTTAATTGCAAATTTATATCTTTCAACATATTTATATACATTAAATTAAATATTTTTATTCAAATTACATATTAATCTTATGCAACAAACTTAGTCACGAAGATATTGTTAATCCAGTTTCTATTCAACTATTAGGGCTATTTTCTCGTAACCACATTTTCATGTAAAGATAGAAAGATTGTCCGGCTGTGTGTGCAAAAATCTTAAACTTGACTTTAAACAGATTAGAAAGAGTGTTAAGAAATAGGGCGCTAACACCAATGAGACATCACACTCAAACGAGAAAAGACCTAGAAGAATCCTGAGTACCTTCAAGAAGAATGACAATTTTTGTGGAAAATCTTGGTCCAATCTCATGTTGTCAAATATGTAGTTGTCTCATTTCCCATCATTTACTACACACGAAAATCAAATGAGGAATGCATTTACTGTGAACAATGGTCCACCAGTGAACATGCTGTCATTCTCCTGCTCTCAATAACGACGGCATTAAGCGTCCTAGGCTTTGCCTTTTTCTTGTATTATCTACAGCGATGTTGGTCTCTTCTGCGGTTGAACTCTTAGAAGGGTCGTTTTAACATGGGGCAGCACATGTTCTGCACCATGTAATGATCCATCGAAAAAATTATAAAAATGACCCCGCTTCCATTTAAGTAAGATTGCAATTAGAGTCCTTGCTTTTTTTTATTTGCAATTGAAGTCAGAGTGAAAAGGACATGTTCCACATTGTCTGAGCTGTTCCTCATCTAAATGACTTCGAGAAGGAAGGTCCGTTTGATAGTGTGATTCCACTACTATGGTTAGTCAATACGGGCCTTTTTCCCCTTTAGTAAATATGTTTTTTTCAGAAAAAAAAACTTTCCTTTATGTTCCGTTCTGCAAACATCAAACTTGGATCTCCTCCTAGGTTGTTTCTGTGACTTGAGAAAACCCAACGTTAGACAAAAAATATAAAAAAAAAAACCCCAGGAATTGCTAAAGAGCCATAAAAAAATGGACACTTTTTTCATGTGACTTGGGCCTAGTGTTTCCCTTTTGCTTCTCATCCCTCGCTTTTGCTTCACATCCAGGGGCTTGGTTTATTTTTGTTTTGCCTCTAATGGCACCTTTGCTTTTGTTTTTGCTTGGATTCTGTGATTGTATTTGTTCTTGGCTCCTCCCTTCTGGGATTGGTGAGCACTATTCAATCTATTGTGAATAAAGAAAAGAAAATGGGAAATTAGGAAACTTCCATCTTTTTACTGTGAAGATAATTTAAAATAAATTTCATCCTTCATTGGCTAGAGCTCCGATGAAACCAACTGCAATGTCACTACAGTACACCGTCAATGTACCCATCCACCTTTTTGGTCAAAAACTGATGAGGGCTCATATGCAAAATTTAACACTTTGTGTCATCCTTGTTAATTTCGAAAGAATATTAGGCGCGGGTTTTATCTCCCCCGTTAGATTTTCATTAAACTTGATCTAATGGCTTAAAAAGGTGGACTATGACATGGTCCAGAAGTTATGAGGGACCAATTTAACACGAGCCCTCTTAGAATAGTAGAGAGGAGCTCAACGCCTTCTGCTCCATTCTCCATAGCGGCATCGAGCCTGTCGACGACCCTATTTGCTCTCCAAGATTGGAAGCCATCACTCATCTAGGTATTGGCTCTAGGACCTATGCCATTGCTGCAAGTGGCAGAGACTTGCCTATGGAGGAGATAAAAGGTTCTGTTGTGGCGTGGATTTTGCCCTGTTTTGTCTCCAAGGAAGCAACATTGTCGGACACGGCAGACACAGGACTACTCACTGGACACACGTGTTAGGGGCGTATCTGGTTCGACCCCTTCTATTTTCAAGAACCGAACTGTCCGACACGAGTCGGACTTTGGTCAAACGCGCAAAGCAAAAAAAATCACCAAATCTTGGCTGAACCATGAAAATATTCAAATTTGATATGTTTTGTACAAGGAGGAGAAAATCAAACTCGTTATCGAATAGATCAACGAATTGGTTTAAAGGTTTAGAAGTCCAATCGACATTCAATCAAATTATATATATACGTATAATTAATTATATATACACGTATGATTAATTAGAATATAAAAAAATATATTAAATCATTAACATTAACATAATAAAAAAAAATATTCATAAGTTTATAATAATAAACATAATTCATATAAAATTTCTCTAGTATCAGTTTCACAACACGGTCGTAAAAGTATTTTAAAACAGTATTTATTTATGACCAGCAAGTTTTGTGATGAGCATCTTGCGAATGACAGATATAGAAGAAGAATAATCCAACAATTTTTTTTAGTGCCCTTTTTTGGTTCCTTTTTTTCTTTTTTACATTTTTGCTCTATGACTGCCACAAGATATTAGTATTTAAGCTTTGAAAAAAAAAAAATCAAAAGCTCCAAACCGGTCCAACCAGTCCAGTTTGCTAGTTTTCCGATTTTCCCCGATTTTGATCGGTTCTGAGTCTCTCTGGTTCCAGCTACTTAACTGGACCAGCCAGTCTAGTCCGCTTCTCTTAACTATGGTTTCGTACCTTGGTTTTTTTTTTTTTTATCCTTTTCCCTTTTCACAACCAACATTCCTTATTTTTCTAGACCTTGGAGAAAGAGAGCAAAACATAAGTAACAACACATATGACATACCAAATTCCAGACCTTCTGTGACTGATGAGGCAACCACTGATGGATCGGCCAGCCACGGAAACATAGATGATGATGCAGTGCAACATCCGCCAACTAGTGAGGCGGTGACCCAAAAGCCAAAGCTAGCTATTGGTGAGGGCTATGAAGCTTCTTTTCTTAGGTTATTCAGAGCCTCTTTCTGTGACTGTGAGTGACTGAATGTTTTATTTGTCTTCTCATATGTTCTTATTTTTTCCATGGAGAGAGAATTAATTGTGTCGATGTTTTGGGATTTTAGTTTACGTATATTAAATTATTCAATATTTTTTTAAAAAAGAAAAAATATAAAAAAGATGAGTGTAGAAGTAGTCGAGTAGATTGCACTTGTAGAAGAGAGCACTAGTGGTCTAGTGTATTATGACGTGAGATTAATTAAGCCATTAAGGAGCAGTGAGCTACTACTAGTATTTTTGTATACCCAATTTTTTTTTTCAATTATGACATATATATTTAATTAATTATTTTTTATTTTACCTTACAATAACGCTATTTTTTTTTATTTTACAATATAATAGAAATATTATTATTGCACATATTTTTATAATTTTTATATTATTATATAAGTATTTTACTTCTTCTTTTAGAATAATGGCATCTCCAAGTTCAAGTGCTACCTCCATTTTGGTTATTCTTAGCAAATATGTATCATATGATATTTGGTGTGTGTGCATACTAGTATTTGATTATTATCTAGGAGAACTCAAGACTACAAACAAGGCGTAGGATGTTAGAGTAGATGATAATAATTCTGATTTTGACAATTCATACCTATCATTAGATGAACTAGAGATCGAAGTTGTGTTCTATTTGAAGATGATGAACTTGGAGGAGAAGAGATTGGCACTTTTCCTATTAATGAGATTATGAGAATGGATTAACGAGGTGTTTGTTTCAGGATATATTTAATTATTTTCGAGAATAGGTAGTTAGAAATAATGTGTTTCCATGTTTATTACAAGTTTTATGAAAATGTTACTAGGTATTAATTATTCTATGGAAAAATATTTTCCTATGATTTAGTAAAATCTCATTTTCAAGTTGAAGAATGGAAAAAAAAATTCTCATAACCTGGGAATCACAATTATTAAGCACAATTACTAAACTATCCATTAATTATTGGACTTTTTCTCTCTTTATAATTGTTTTTTCTTTTTTTTTTTGTTGGAAGTGTAATTTTAGTTTGAGATAATTGTTTTTTTTAGCATTTTATTTAATTATTTGATCTGGATGAGATGAACAAATTTAAAAAAATTAATTGTTAATTTTCCATTGATTAGGTAGGATTTCTAAATTTATATATATTTTTTCTAGAAGTTAATGTGTTAAGGGTATTTTGAAAATTATGATATATATTATCATAAATATAGATTATAAAATAAACAAGTTTTCAATTTATTCTCAAGAATGTTTAATGCTAAACAAACAATTTTTTAAAGATATATGTGAATAATATTCCCGCGAATGCGATTCCTGAAAATATAATTTTAAACAATCTTGTTTCTAATTCGCGTCGTGTGTCATATCCATGCTTCCTTGGTTGTCTTGAGAAATTTGAATTCCCCCAATGACAACCATGTTGAGAAAATCACACATCTCTTAGAGATAACTTTGTTGGAGATATGCGTATCGGGCAAGTTGGAACAATCAATGACAAGTAATTTTGTGGTTGGGGATTATTTCAAGTACCCTGTGGATTATAAATCATCTGATTGCCCATGTGGGCATTGCCTTGTTGCCTATTGGGTAGTTGTCTAGGGTAAATGCATTCCTCCATTGATTTTCTTGTGTAGTAAGTAGAAGAAGTGAGAGGTGCATTTGATGACAAAGGGAAATTTCTTATGTAATACAGGTAAGAGGAAGCTTATATTGATTCATAAAATGGTTAAATGCATTTTGCCTTCTAAATTTTAGGTCATATGCAATTTAAACCCGACTTTTTAAAGTGTGCGTTACAACACCCTGAACTTTCCAAACTATGCAAAAACCCCTTATTTTTCAAGTAGTGTATTACAACACCTTGAACTTTTCAAACTGTACAAAACCCCCCGTCCCAAAAAATTTAATTTATAGCAGAGTGTCGAGTTACACACAATTGCACGTAGTATTTACAGACAAGGTGTCGGCTTACACAAATTAGAAACTTCAGAGGGTTAAATGCATATAAATCTTACCTTTATTAGTTGCCAAAATTATACTGAAAGGTGTTTTTGTACAGTTTGGAAAGCTCAGGATGTCGCGATGAACATTTTAAGCCAGATGGTAAATTGCATATGACCTAAAATTCAAGAGGGTAAAATGAATTTATCCCTTCATAAAAATAACCAACTAGTAACTAAATCTCAACTATCTAACACACAATATCATCTCTAATATAATGAGGTTTGTAAATCCCATGGGACATATTTGGATTGAAAGCAAAGGTATTGGTAAATGATGTAGAGTCACTTTTATTGTGAAACTTGGAGTCCCTTACCAATCAAATGAACTTAGATTGCCTTTTGTACCTAAAGTTCAGGGATCATAGATCTACAAACTTTAAAGGTCTTAAAGTTTGTGTTGTGGGTGAACAACTAGCTTTATTTACTTCAGTCCAGAAATTTGTCGCTATGCACTTGTTATTTATTTGAGTAAAACCATTAGATTTCTAGAAATCTCACATGAAACTAGTTACAGTTTAAAGTTGAGTATATCTGCTATGGGCAGCATGAATATGCTATTGATCTTCCTCCCCCATGCTCCAGTGTGCAGACGACGATTTTCTTGGCATTCTTCCACCTCGCAGCGGTGGTTGGAGCACCAAAGGTGGGTACCTACAAAGGACTCCGATACCCAAGTAAGTTACAACGGGTGAGAGATATATGTAATATCATAATGAATAACCTCCCTTTAGAGGATTTCCCTCCTTCTATTTGTATTCCTTGGGCTTGCCCATAGGGTTGAGCTGGCATGTCCTTTGGTACGGTGCACTCATTCCAAGCCGTGATTGGTTGTTTTGTCCTTAGTTTGTACTTTATCCCGCGTTCATTAGACACTCTTCCTAACCATGCCTAGGGTCGTTTCATCTTCCTTTGGAGAGGATCTCATCACCAAGTTCGAGCTTGATGCTACTTACCTCTACTGGACCTTGGGTGGGTGGTCCTCGGTCGGTCCTTACCCTTGGTGGACCTCAAGTGGTCCTTCCCTTGATGGTCCTCGGATGGACCTCGGAATAGGATTCCTTCAAAATAGGAAACTAAACTTCAGTTGATTTCTCATGTTAGACCTCTCAACAGTCTTCGTACATGCTACCCCATTGCTATTTGGTCTGCTTTATGTTTTATTACTCTAGTTGATATGTTTTTATTATAATTACAATAGTGTTAGTGCCATCTTGTTTAATTGTTTTCTATTTTCAAACTTTTGGTAACAAAATGATGAACACAAAATTGAACACAAAAAACGAAGTGAAAACATTGTGGCATTCCTTTTTTTCAAAAAAAATTATTGGTGAAAATATATGAAAATCACGTAAGATACCAAAAGACTTGTTTCTGCATGTATAAAAAACGAACGCAAAATAAATAATTTATTGTTTATGTTTGACTTTGAATGTCTTCAATTGATGGCGAAACTTATAATACAGGGTAGCAGGACAGTAACAAGTGGACTCCTATTTATTTAGGATGTGATATCACCATGGTAAGCACAAGAGTATTTGCATGTTATTTCTGTGGAAAACAAAGTGCTTGTTTGGACCTTGGATAGCCATCAAAGTTCCATTGTGCGATTTGGGATAAACTATATTTTCATTTGGTAAAATTGTTTCTTCACATATTCTTTAATAAGGCTGCCTCTCCAATGCCAAAATTTTATATTTTCATTCACTTACAATAGGACAATGTCCTTTTCTTTATAGTTATGCTTTAAAATTAATTTTATTTTCTTATCTTTAGATTAAATTGACTTCTTTTAAACCATTTAAGGTCAAGATCATATGGTAAGGATTATCTCCTTCCTTAACCAACTGTTATGGTTCAAGTATTGCCTTAGGAATATAGCAACTTTAAAACCTCAATATCTATCCCCTTAAATGAGCCTATTGTATGCAAATGGATTAGTCACTATATATATATATATATATATATATATATATCTTGGGAAACCAGAAATAATAATAATAATAATAACAATAATAACTTCATCAAACTTTCTGAATCTTACTAGTTTTAACATAATTTCTAAACATAAATCAATTCTTTCAAAGGAACTAATTGCTTTTACATAAATCAGCAAAGACTTGAGAACTCATCAATCCCAATCCCTGATTTATCTACAAAGTGGTGAACATTAGCATAAAGAAGCTCCTTTGGGATCACTGATATTGCAAAAGAGATCGGATTAGGAAGACGAGGCATCTATCTTGATAACTATTTGGTAAGTATACCAAATTATTCAAGTAGTAATCATTATAAGTGGGTATCGTTCCGACGAGGGACTTGATTGAGAATTTTTGTGCAATATAAAGATTTGATTGAAAAATTTTATATAGTATAGGAACTTTATTATAAATTTTTAAATTATAGGGACTTGATTAAAAAAAATCATACGGTATAAAAATTTGATTACAAACTTTTAAACTATAGGGATCTAATTAAAAATTAAATAAACTATAAGTTTATAAAATAATTAAATCTTAAATTAATCATGTGTGTGAGAAATTCCTGCATTTCATGAGTGATCTACAAATATATGCATGGCTGTTCTAATTTAAAATGTTAAAAATTAGACTAAGCCCAATTTAGTTCCTATGATTTATAATTTGGGATAAATTAGTCCCTTAGATTTAGAAAATTTCATTATTATCCCTCAAATTTTAAGTGAAACAAATTAAGAACCATAATTAAAAAAAAATTACCCGTTCGAAAACAACTTAGTCTATGACACGTTGACGAAGCAATTAACTTGTCCCAATTGAAAAATTTGAGGGGCACTGTGAAATTTTGCAAATACCAGAAACTAAACTGGGTTTTAGTCTGAAATTTTTAAAAAACGACGCAAAATGAGTGGTTGTCTATGTGCTGCAGGACAGGGCCATCAGTATTTCGGTTGAGTATGCGTGAGGGCCGAAACGGATAATCGGAATGCGTGACCCATGCCGAGTCTAAGCCTATCTCTTCCTCCTCCTCCTCTCAACGCCCCACAAACCAACCAAAACTCAGAACAACCATTCCCACACAAAAACAACAAGAAGAAGAAGCTCCAGTCCCCCACGCGCACTTTCACCGTCCCACAGCTCCGCAGGGCCATCTCCACGCTCGACCTCGCGCGTGACCCTCACACTGACCCCTCCCTCCTCCTCAAAGCATGCATCAGGTCCCGCTCCTTCCGCCTCGGCAAGCTCCTCCACCGCAAGCTCACCACCGAGTCACAACTCGACCTCGACTCGCTCCTCCTCAACTCACTCATCACCCTCTACTCAAAGTCCGGCGAGTGGGAACAAGCACTCGCAATCTTCAAAACCATGCCAAACAGCAAGCGTGACCTCGTCTCGTGGACTGCCATGATCTCCTGCTTCGCGAACCACAGCATGCACCGCGAAGCACTCGAAACTTTTCTCTCCATGCTCCGAAACGGCCTTTACCCCAACGAGTACTGCTTTACGGCGTCGTTTCGCTCGTGTTCCAATCCCCAGTTTTTCACCACTGGGCTCGCCATATTCGGCTTCGTCTTAAAGGCTGGGTACTTCGATTCTCACGTTTGCGTCGGTTGCGCGCTGATCGATATGTTCGTTAAAGGTGGCGGCGGTGACGTGGATTCGGCGCTCGCCGTGTTCGAGAGGATGCGAGAGAGAAACGTGGTGGCGTCGAACTTGATGATCACTAGGTTCGCGCAGCAAGGCTTCAGCGGTGATGCGATTGACTTGTATCTCAGCATGTTGATGAGTGGTTTTGAACCTGATAGGTTCACTCTCAATGGTGTCGTTTCAGCGTGTGCTGATTTGAAACTGTTGTCGTTTGGGAAGCAGTTGCATTCTTGGGTTGTTAGGTCGGGAATGAGTTCCGATTTGTGTGTAGGTTGTAGTCTGGTGGACATGTATGCGAAATGTGATTTAGTGGAAAATGCTAGGAAGGTGTCTGATAAAATGCCGGAGCGTAATGTTGTTTCTTGGACTGCACTCATCGCCGGGTATGTGGAAGGCGGCAGACAAGAACATGAAGCTGTCAGATTGTTTCGTGACATGATGATTCTGGGCGATGTTGTGCCAAATTGTTTCACGTTCTCTGCTGTTCTCAAGGCTTGTGCGAATCGTCCTGATTTCGGATTCGGCAAACAGGTTCATTGTCAAACGGTTAAGCTAGGCGTTTCTGCGGTTAATTGTGTAGGGAATTCTCTTATTAACCTGTATGTAAGGTCTGGGAGGATGGAGTGTGCTCGTAAGTGTTTTGATTTTCTGTTTGAGAAGAACTTGGTTTCGCACGAAGAAGTTGTTGATCCAAATGCGAAAAATGTGAATTCTGAAGATGGCGTTGACCTTGGAATTGAGGGCATGGGTATTGGAGCGAATTCCTTTACGTATGCATGCCTGTTAAGTGGTGCTGCTTGTATTGGGGCAATTAATAAGGGTGAACAGATTCATGCCAGGGTGGTTAAGTCTGGGTTTGGGAACGACCTATGCGTTAATAATGCTTTGATCTCTATGTATTCCAAGTGTGGGAACAAAGAAGCTGCTTTACAAGTCTTTAATGATATCCAGGATCGAAATGTCATATCTTGGACCTCGATTATAAATGGTTTTGCGAAACATGGATTTGCTACAAAAGCATTAGAATTGTTCTATGAAATGCTTGAAACAGGTGTAAAGCCTAATGAGGTCACTTACATTGCAGTTTTATCAGCCTGTAGTCATGTTGGTTTGATTGATGAGGCATGGAAGCACTTCAGTTCAATGCGCCGTGACCATGGTATTGTTCCAAGGATGGAACATTATGCTTGTATGGTTGATTTGCTCGGTCGATCTGGGTTGCTTTCAGAAGCCATCGAATTTATTAACTCAATGCCTTTCCATGCTGATGCGTTGGTGTGGCGTACATTTCTTGGCTCTTGCCGGATTCATCGCAACACTGAGCTTGGAGAGCATGCAGCAAAAATGATCCTTGAGCTGGAACCTCATGATCCTGCTGCCTATGTATTGTTGTCAAACTTGTATGCATCAGAAGGGCGGTGGGATGATGTAGCAGCCATTAGGAAGAGCATGAAACGGAAAAAACTAATAAAAGAAACAGGTTATAGCTGGATTGAAGTAGAAAACCAGGTGCACAAATTCCACGTAGGGGATACTTCACACCCGCAAGCTCAAAAGATATATGATAAACTTGATGAATTGGCATTAAAAATAAAGAACCTAGGTTATGTCCCAAATACAGATTTCGTTCTTCATGATGTGGAGGATGAACAGAAGGAACATTTTCTGTTTCAACACAGTGAAAAAATTGCAGTGGCATTTGCCCTTATTAGTTCCCCTAAACCCAAACCTATAAGAGTATTTAAGAATCTTCGGGTTTGTGGGGACTGCCATGAGGCAATAAAGTATGTATCAATGGTAACTGGAAGAGAGATTGTGTTGAGAGATGCAAACCGGTTTCATCATATCAAAGATGGGACATGTTCTTGCAATGATTATTGGTAATCCACATACATCTGACTGAGTATGAACTTCTTGAGGTTTATGACAAAGAGGGGATGTATCAAATATGTTAAAAAAAAGTAAGTCATTCTTTGGTGTATGTGTGCTTTGCGACTTGCACCTTTTTCCTTGGCCCCTTAGATATTACCATAGCTACTGCAGATCTTCCTTTATGATTTTCGAATATCTGTCCACAAGTTAACATTGTAACATGCTCAGAACTTCAAACTAGATTTGGTAAACATAGCCTTTCATATTTAATCGCTTGTGAGAAAATTTTCTTGTCACTCAAATTAACTACAACTCCTGTGTAGAACTAATCACATCTTCAGGATAAGTTTTTTGCTCTTAACATTTTCCTAAGCCAAAACAATACTCAACCATCTTTTCTTTTTCCTTCGGTACCTCAATCTCTGCACTCTTGCTTCATACCATTAAATGTGACAAGAGTACACCTTAATGTCATCTTCAGAGCTGAAGTAATGAAATAGGAGACAATGATGGTCTACAAAGCTGAAGTGGTACATATTAATGTCAGCTTCAAAGCCTTGTTAGGGTTTAGGGTTTAGAGTTTAGGTTTTAGAGCCTATTGTAATTTTGATGATAACCAATGTGATTTGAGGGTGAATGCATGCTTGAATTTTACTCCCTGTGATATTGACATGTTTCAGAAGAGCTTAGTCCTCAAAAATCGATATATTTGCTTTTGTCCAGGGGAATTGGTGTTGTATCTGTTGTTTACATGTCTCTGGCGGATTCACATTAGAAAAGCTCTTTTGCCTGCTGAAAGAATATAACTTGATACCACTACCAAAGGAGACCCGGAGAATGAGCCTGAAGAGGATGAAGATCATGGAAGACCAAATGAAACGGAGGAGCTGACATATACAATGTGATGCAACAGAAACGTGCAAAGAGGCTTGTTGCATAAAGAAGAATGGAGGTTTCTAGCATCTTCGCTACTGCTGAATTAATTTGGATCGAAAGGTACTTCAGATAAATTTTGGAATCTGCCTAACTTGAAAATATTTGCTGGCTATGACAATATAATATACAGTCAAAATAATACACGGTGTTTGGTCCAACAAATGGTTTCGGGGCATGCAAGGATAAAAACCATATTGTGTTAATCCTTTATATCACGGCATTCCAAGTTCAATTCGGTTTGTGTTTTCAGATCCTTTTTCAAGTTGGTGTGATCAAGCTGATTCATTGCTTTGAATCTTGTGGGACAAGGCACGGGTTGCAGAGGGGATGCAAATGGATGCAATAGAAGTGTTGGAAATAACATCGGCAACTAATAATCAGTTAATCGTGTAGGCCCATGTACATAGAACAACTGTAAATATGAGATATGCATTTTTGTTGTAAATAATTGGTGTACTCTAGATGACTTGGTGTATTATGAATATAAGGGCAAATTACACAAACATGCAAAAGTAACCCAAGTTTTACCCGTAGTTTTTTGTCCTTGAACCACACAAGTTAGAGGCTTATTTTTTACTTCAATCTAGTTTTGCATCGTCTAGCAAGATCCATCTGTGTATGCTGTGAACATGTCCTACAATTTTATGGATGTCTATGCTAAGTGGATGCATGGTTAAACAATTTAAGACATTTTATTATATTATAACAAGAAATACTCCAATGTTTTTCTCTTATTCATTCATTTATAATTTTATTTTACTTACAAATGAATGCATTAGAAAGAAAGATATGGTAGCAGTTTTGCCAAAAATATAAATGATGGTGTATCGTGGGTATTATACTTGGTTTGATAATGCTGTTGGGGGAGATGTTCATAATTATAAAAAGCATAAGTTAATTTTCTTTGGTTGATAAACAGACAAAATTGAGATATTTTTACTCCTGATTTTTAAAAGCCCAAATACTAATATAATCTTATTCTATTTAATGTTAATAAAAACATAAATTATCATTTTTAATGTATATCCATTATAGTCATTTTGAATTCTTAAAGCAACTTTATAATATATTTATTCAACACTATTGATATAACTATTAAAAGCAACTTTTAACATTTTATCAAATAACACTTTGGAGAACCCAAATAGCTCAACAATTCTCGTTAACCCACAGCAATGCCAAACTAAATCTTAATATCACATACTGATTCAAGATGCATCATGTGACAGATAAATTTATTTTCTACATGATCGTTAGAGTTGGTCGCTCTCATCACCTATTTCAATAAGGATCTTTATTGTTTTTCTTTTGAAAAAGCAATAAATAAATAAATTCTCAACATGGCATGGTTTCTGCAGGTTAATTTGGGAAACTCGCTAGCATGAACTGTTTATTACATATCAATATCATAAAAGTAAATCTAAATTGCATAGAACATGCACTGACATATGATAAGAGTTGACACCACAGAAGCCTCTTGAGGAACCTGTTAAGCAACATCAGCAGCTACAAAGATAAAGCTCAGTTTCATTCATATACTTGTCGTCACTAAACTGGTCAACACAGACCAAGAAAGTATAAGCTCACTTCTGACCATGTTCTCTTAGTTGAGCAAGGGCTACAGCAACTTCAGCTCCAACACGAGCATTATTCTTCACCAGAGCAATGTCTAAAATATGGTTAAGGCTTGCTTTTACAGTAACTCAAATATTAAATTTGGATAAGGTCGAATCATATTACCAGCAATTAGAATATATTAAATTTATTTAAACTATGTGCTTCTAATTATTGATTTAATAATAGCATATTGTTGGAAAAACTTTAAACGAGGATACTTGAAGCAAGTGAGGCACCCTTAGTCAAGTCATTTACTCTAGCAAGCAAGAATGGAGTAACAGTATTCCCTGTTATATTGTGTTCCCTGCAAGTGACAGATATGAAATTTATTTATTTAGTTTCAAAAAGACAAAAAAAAAATAGTAGATATATTATGAAAGCATTATTAGCAAACCAAGCAAAACACATGTACAACTTACATATGATGTCATGATACATAGAGAATAAAAAGTTTACATAGCTTTTGTTTTCTAATCACAAAAAAAAGAAAAAGAAAGTAAAGTTTACCTAGCTTCTTTGAGAGCTTTCTGAATGGCAGATTCAATTATTTGTCCAGATGCCGCATGTTTTCGAGGAATAGGAATGGCTATTAAAATTCCAGTTCCAAGCTTGAGTTTGATGTTTGCGTCTGCTAGAATAAAGGTTAGAAGGAATCATATAGAAGCTGTGTTACAACAGATAAATTTATACTCAATAAAATAATGTTATCCTTGCCTATCAGGCGAGCAGAGTCTTCAGGCGTATCTACCCTGCATGAAACCTGAAAATTATGGCACGACAGAACAATCTTAGTCAACTAAACTTGTTTCTTGGTACATTATATTGTCAACATTCCATTCCCGCTTGTAACATATTGTGTCTTAGAACATATTATGAGCTCAATAAATCATTTAATTGAGGAAACAATCTTAGGATCCATGACTCCATTACATTCTGCTTTCAGTTTTATGTTTACGGGTTTCCTACTTGCAAGCTAAAGTTGGGGATGTGTTTTCCTAAATGTACCATATTATTGATTATTGATATTGTATCTTAATAATATTATAGAGAATATTAGATTGTCTCGAGTAGTTTCCATATTATAGTCAATTTTTACATTTAACTAAAAGTTTGAATGAAGAGATGCCCTTAAAATTCAAAATTGTCCCCTAATATTTGTGTTATGTGCATGACCTAAGAATCAATTACACAACTGTTTTCACGAAGAGATCAAGATACAGTGGAACGGTGTATTGTGTAGAGTTTGGAATTCTGCAGAGCATTGGTTAGAGAGAAATGCTCGGAATTTTCATGAAATAAGGTTCTTTACTTCTCTTTGGAGCTCAGCCAATGGGTGTTTCAAGGGGTTTTCTTTCACTGATGGACATAGAGACTGAGCAGCCACTGCACACAACTATTTGTCAGGGTATTGTTGGAGGCTCTCTGCAACTTTTGTTTTAGTTGGTTTCAGATGGAGGATATCTTATGTGTTCATGATTTTTCAGGGACTTCCATGTGCATGATTTTCATATTACAGGGATTAATAGTGTTAAAACAAAAATCTAGCAACGACCAAATATTTATTCTTCTATTTATCTTCTTTCTTAGGCTATGTTTGGTTGAGAGGTAAAAATAGGGTGAAATTTTTCATAGATAAGCTTTATATATAAAATTACATGCGGATCTCATTCATAGAATTTTTACCTCTACTTTTACTCTCTAACCTAACATAGCCTTAATGAATTTCTTTCCCTATAAAAAAACTGGTTCCATGCAATATACCTATAAATATAGCAAAATGGAATGTGGAGTGGAAAGCAGACCAGAACAACAGCTTTCATGGAGTGGAGCAGAGGCATAGGAGTGGAGGACCAAGGGTATGGTTGGGTTCCTTTAAATGGGATGTGGACAACACATCAATCTAATACCATATTATTCAAAGTCTGCACTTTCTATTTTTCTTCACTACCTAAACCTTTATTTCAGCAATAAGTAAAACATGACCACAACATTATTTGTTTTTACTTCAAGTATTCAACATGCTTAAGAAAGCCTTAAGAGAACGAAAGTCAGTATACCTTGCAGCCACTTGATTCTGTGAAAAATGCAGGAAACTCATTGGTCCTGTAAGTAGCAACACAAACTCCCTGTGTTTCCTATTGAAGATTGAAAAAAAAAATGAATATAAGCTGCAACTGATAGCACATAGTCGAACTACTTCAGTGATAGTATTAACACAAAAGTAAATTGGTACCAGATATTCAAGGGTCCTCGGAATATCTAATATTGATTTTACACCAGCACAGAAAACTGCTACTGGAGTTCTACCTAGTTCAGTGAGATCTGAAGATATGTCCATAGCTGCTCAAAGGAAAATGAAGATAACATAAAAATGCTAGACTTATCTGTAGAGATCCCAATAATAGAATAATAAAAAGGTATATTTAGCTCTTAAAGTTTCTGGAGGGAACCAAAAAGCTATCTTTTCCATAATGCAACTCAACTGTTCCATTAAAGAGCAGTTTTGCAGTTTGGATTTACATTTTACAGAAGCATTCCCATTGTATGTTTACAAAAATTCTCAATATTGTCTAGTTTTGTATTCCTTTTCACAACGAAGGGCAACTTCAGCATTTATTTACCATAAAATATCTTAAAAATTTATTGAAGGACCAAATGTGATTATTGCTTTGTAGGTTATCTGTATGATAAAGTAGAGGTTAAAACAAATTAACTACCTGATGGGCTAATAATTTAAAAAAAAAAAGAAAAGAAAAGGTTTAATGTGTCTTCTGTGACAGGCCAAACTCAGTACTCATCCTAGGCCATAACTCTCCCTTTTCATTGTTTAACTTGCCAATTGCAAGTATTTCATAGACCCTCCAAATCAATAATAATATGTAAACATGCACAGTTTGGTCCCAAAATTTAGAAAAGAACACGTTGCATCATACAAGATTCATCAGCATCCATCATGAAAACTTTCTTTCTGTCAGTAAAATAAAGGAGATTAACTTACTATATTCCCCATGTCTATGCACTCCCCCAATGCCCCCAGTCACAAAAACAGGAATCTGAACCTGCAGAAAATTAAAAAAAGTAAGGTTAAACCAACAACAATAGGAGTTAGTCCCAAGGACAAAGCAAGGAACAGATAACAAAAAAACAAAAAAAAACTAGCGATGAAGTAAATAAGAAAATCACCATAGAAGCCAAAAACATTGTTGCAGAAACAGTAGTAGCACCATTTCCAGCACTAGCCACCTAAAAAATATATGTTAGTATGTAAAATCATAGTGAAAAACTGAAAAACAGCAAAGGAGCATTGTGATAAATGGTGAGTGGGAATACGCAAATAAACTATTTTTATCCCAAAAAAACAAGCAAATAAACTACTTATCTTAATTGTACTGTAAACAAGAAGTACACATTTCCACTTCTTTGGGTTAAAGATTGATCGATGGTTAAACAGTACACTTTTGCACTGTTTACATATTATATTTCGAATGAATTGTTGCAAGCTATACATAGTTTTTGCTTTGAATTCTTAAGATTGACATTGTGACCATTGTAGGCTTTCAACTTGCTTTTGGTGAGGTCGATACATACCCTCATACAGAGATATTCATACATACATACATACATGTGTATGGGTGGGGCCATGTGTCTTCTGTGTAAATAACAATCTACAGGATAACAACAGCTGCAATAACAAAGTTATCCACACAAGAGAATGAAGCGTGGATATGGTGTGTACTGATGCCAAAAGTACTCACAACATGTGCAATGTCCCTTCGAGCTGTTTTCTGAGCATTTGTTCCTAACATAGCAAGCCTTTCAAGTTCTTCCGTACTAAGGCCTATCAACATTAAACAAGTAAGCAATAGCAGAGTTGTCTGGTTCAAGGAACAAGCTACAATAAAACGTATTCATTATCATTGCAGCAACAGAGTCAAAAGGGATGACAAACTCTTTAGCCTATCTCTTCAACTCTGTGAATTCATGAAATGCATAGATGCAGGCGAAAGCAGTTTTCTGTCTGTACCCCCCCCCCCCCCCTTCTCTCCCCCTTTTTTTTTCTTTCTAAATATGGTTTCTTTTTCAGTTCTTTGGAGGATCATGCCACCAATATATTTCAAATCCAACATAAAATTTGTAGGAATGAAGAGAAGAATCAGAACAGCAAAGAATATTATTTATCAACATTGAACTGGATTCACAAAACAACATGTATAGGAAGTACACTAGTTAAGTGAAAGCAACTTTGTCATGCTTCTTATACTAGATCACTTGTGCATTCAAGTGAAAGGTTTATATGGAATGGTAATTGAATGCATATACTAGAAGAAGATGATAATAAAGACCTATGCAAGGCATGCCATCTAAAATTGCAATAGTTGCAGGAACTGCGCCGTTCTCCCTTACAACAGCTTCCACCTCTTTTGCAGTTTCCAAATTTTGAGGATATGGCATCCCTACAAGCAAAAGCATATTTCCAAATATTAAGCTATGAATATTGGACTTGAAAATGCAATACAAAAACAAAGTAATTATCCAAGTTCGTCTCTAATCAACAAGCAGAAACACCCAGCATTGTCCCTAAGAACTAAAGATGTTGATTATATTAGTCTTTTCCATTTCCTAACCACTTTAGAAAGAATTAATATGACCAACATTTTTAATTCTTGGGAATTATACTGGGATTTTCATTTCTTAGCTTAATGTCTCACACTATTTTAGTCAGAGACAAAGTTGATATTTATTCTACAAGATATTATAAGAAGGCTTAAATACATTATTGATCGCTAAAAAAGAAGCGGATTTTGGTTTTGACTCCTAGAAACATTTTTCTTTGGTTTCGACCCAAACATAATGTTTGGTTTTAATCCCTATTGTTAGACTATCGAACCATCTAGCAAAATATCAAATCCTACATGACAGCCAACAATCACACATGAAGGGACTAAAACTAACCAATTTAAAAAATATTTGGACCGAAACCAAAGGACCAAATAATAAAAAAAAAAAAACAATGCACAGAACCAAAATTTGCTTACTCTTTAGGGTGTGTTTGGTTAAAGAGTAAAACTGGGGATAAAAATTCCCCAAATGAGCATCATATGTTACACATGAAATTCATCTAGGTAAATTTTACCCTCACTTTTACTCTTCAACCAAACATACAGATAAAAATTATATTTAAACCTTATAAGAACATGAGATAGAAGACCATGTGAAATAATCGTGGATTCCAGAGCCACAACCGGACGCCCCAGCGATAACGCTTCAGAAACCTCCGGAGCTACCTTCACCTTGATTGACCCTCCAATTGCATTGACTCCTGCAGCCTAAAAACCAATCCCATTGTTACAATTTTGCTTATAATAAGCTATTTTTTCACTCCACAGCGAGCCACCAATGAATAAGAAGAGTCCAGGAGGGGCAACAAGACAAACATAACTTGGGCAACAAATCCATCCATATGCCGTACCTTGTTGGTTGTGTCTGGTGAATCCAAGTGCCGCCGAAGATTGGTTATTCTTGAGGCCGCGGAAGATTCCATAACCACCACCTGTATGTGGATACCAAAGAGTTGAGATTTTGTTGGTTAGTTTTTGGATCACTTCTTTGATATATAAAATGAAGAGAAAAGCAAAAAACTTGATTTGTTATATTAATTTGTAAAGGTGGATTTCTCGTCTACTACATCATTCGCAGCTACAATTTGTTGTTGGTTACTCACCTGGTCGTTGGTTTGTGGTCAGGGGTGTTGCTATACTGTTGTTCCAAGCGGCACACTGCTCCCGTTCTAAGAGCACAATGCTTGTCAGCAGTGAAAGCTTGCCACCTAAATAGGTTTTCCTCAAAAGACTACATGTTTATTTTACTGCTGAATTTTACATTTATGAATCATTTTTGTTAGCTTCTTATTTAGTCCATTTGAGTGTCTAAAATTGTATAAAATAAGTTATTTAATGACTTGAAAAAGATATTTTAATAATTCATTATATATAATTTTAAATATTAAAATAATTTATTTTAAATTTAATTATACTTTATATGATATAAGATATGTCAAAGTATCACTTAATATTATACATCATCATTTAATAGGTGGAATTTAAATAAAAGTGGATTGATGGACTAACTGACTTGTATTTTACAATGACAGGGACTAATTTGACTCATTTTAAAAGTAAAAAACTATAATGACTCACAAGTTTAAAACCAAGGTGTAAAATGAATATTAACTCTTCTAAAAGAGTAATTCAACTAAATTGAAAGCCGCTCAAAAATTTATTTAAAAATCTACTTAATTTTATTTATATTTTAAATCGACTCTTAAATAAGTTAAAGAATTTCAAAATGTCTAAACGAAATATATTTTAAATTTACTGAAGGACCTCTTAAATAAATTAAAAGAATATGTTTTTAAATAGATTAAAAATATTTTTATTAACATTAGATTTTTTTAAATTAAAATGTTATTAATAATAATATAAATATGTCAACATGTCAAGCCTAATAGGCTATTTTATTACTCAGAGAGTCTGTCTTTCTTAGCTAAAAAGGCTTATTGAAAAGTCATAGTATAAGTTGTTTATTAAATACGCTAGGCCAAACTAAACCAATAATAAGCTATGTAGAAGGTCCTCAAGGAGCGTCCTATCCCACTTCCACCCCTAATGTTAATTTTAATCTCTGAAATTTATTGCACAAGTCATTTTTAATCCTCGAAGTTCTTGATGTATTTTTAGAAAACTATACTTTACCCTCAAATCATATGTCATGTTCACTTTAGATCATAAACTTTCTGCAATTTGATATTCTAAACTTTCTTGGATATGCAAATTGACAATTCCTTTAATTTTTCATTAATTGTTAATAAAAACATCACATATTTAATACTTGAAATTTATTGTGTGACTCATTTTGATCCACAAGGTTCTTGATTTATTTGAGGAGAATTGCACTTTACACCCAGAATTATATGTCATGTTCACTTCAGATCATAAACTTTCAAAATGTGTAGCTCGATCTCTAACCTTCTTAGACATGTAAATTGGCCCTTCCTTTAATTTGTTCATCAATTGTTCACAAAAAAATCACACATTTAAGAAAAATTAAGATATTGTGATGATATACATATTTAGGAAAGTTTAGGAGGGGTCAATTTGCACACATATTCCAAAGTTCATAGATATAGTACACTTATTTTCGCTAAAATGCACAATTATAGAAGTTCACTGAGTCGATTTGCATATTTTTAAAGTTTATAGACTAAAATGCACATGACCTTTAGTTCAAGGCCTAAGTGCCTTTTTTCCCTTTATTTTATAATTCTGAATCATGTTAATTCTTAAAAGCATAGATAATTAATATCAATCATTTAAATATATATCATTAAATCAAATTAATTCCCAAAAATAATAATTTTGACTCAAATTAGTCCAGTAATTTTTTAGGATTTGTCCATTAGAGACTAAAATGATTCACGATTAAAAATTCAGAACTAATTAGTCAGAATTTAAATTTTAAATACTAAAGTAACTCACATGTAATTTCAATGATGAAAATATACCTAAATTGGTTAGAATTCGATCATTTGAATTAATGGGTTTACTAATATCAAAATGTTAGATAAAATTAGAACTTTCGCAGTTTTTTCTTTCTCATCATAATTGCTTATATTAATTTGGTCCTAAAATTAATTAATTTTTTTAAACTGGGCTTAAAAGGTTGAAACAACAAACTTCTTCAAAAGGTCTCTACACAATTTTTAAGAACTAGTACTACAAATTTAAAATAAATACCTTTATTATGATGCATCTAAATGTAAAATAATTTAATTAAGCTATTTAATAAAATGCAAACTTAGTGGATTAATCACCACCACATATCAGCACTTGGTTCTTTTGCTTTCTCGCTTCTTGTTCTTTTATAATATTATTATAATACATATATTTAGAATGAACAGAGATGAGAACTATATTATTATACTCCCATGCACGTTCAATTTTTGTAAAATTTGGTGAGAAAATATATTTTATAGAAATTATTAATTAATGTAAAGTTATTTCATAATAACTTGATCATAACTATATATACCATAAGCAATTTTATATAACCAAAAAAATATATGGACAAAATCTTTAACAATAATCATTATGATCGTACATAAAACATCATGGATGAAACATAGAAATATAATCAATTTATTTTTCTAAAATTAAGACAAAACTTGTGACTATCTAGCGTTTTTCATATACCATTTACCCACTTTTCTTTACTTTCTTTCGTTTTCTCACCATGACACAGCAGAGAAAATATATGTTCACTACATTTCTCGCCGCATTTACTTTGCACTTTATTGTTGGTTAAATCTATTGCAACCGAAAATCAATATTAGACAATTACCATTGGGTAACTGACATTTGGAAGCTACTATAGTATTACATCAACAATGGTATGCAGTTTATGATAAGAGAGTGGCTCGCTAATTACACTGTTCTTGTAGTCTTGACAGCCAGGACCAAGACGTGGAACTGTTTCCATAGACTTTCAAGTGTTACTTAACAAAACCTGGCTTACTAAAACAAGATTTCAGCAACCGAACTTGCAGCCCAAATATCCAAAATCAACTGCACTTGGAGCCCAAATATCCAAAATCATAATCTAAAAACATTACTAGGATGGCATAGATTATAATTCCCCTAAATATCAACAGCAATATCTAAAATTGCCTATACATGTGTTCATCCATATCCATATATACACAAAATCTATTGGCTTTACATGTCCAAACTCCAGGGATTATTCCCTACAACAAGGAAGTACTCATGGGATTGGCAAAGAAATGCTCGAGGCAAATCAACTTTGATTGACTGTACTTGCTTCCAATAAGACCCTGTAGTATGGAGGGCCCCCCATCAAATCTATTCTGGTGCATCTTCCGCACAATTAAGTGTTTTTCCAGAACCATCAGTTCCAAAAGAGTTCTACAGCTCTGATAGGAACACAAATCAGTAATTGTGCTATGCCAAAAAAGGTGCAGAAACACAAAAAGGGTAACCAGAAGACAGCAGTAAGATAAATAAAATCACATCAATGTATAGGCTCAAAATCAGCAGGATGAAACAGAGAATAATAGAGCATAGCCACACCAATGACAGTAATGACATTTGGCTATGATGGCGCCACAATAATTAATAACACGGAAGATAGCAGTAGCATTTTCAAGCATAGCTAGGAACCCTTTTCAACTTGATATGAGTAATGATCACAATAGGCAGTCCCCCACTAATTATATTATAATCTCATCATAACAACAATTCACTTCAATTTTCCTCTCCACTCTTTCCCTTCCCATCAAGGGCTCCCATCCTGTGATATCTGTTATCAAATTTGTGTGTATAGGCAACTCTTCCCTTAATTTCTGGCTTGTTTAATATATAATTAACGACAACAAAAACTTTTCTCACTAAGGTTGTTTAGCTATATAGATTCATCAACGCAATTGCATCCTGTCATAAACAAGTACCACGTCTAGAGATAAGTCATTAAAATTTTGAAGTTCTTTACAATGGAAATGGTTTCATCTGTAGCTTTTGTTGGTCTTCTTTTACCCCCCAAATATTGGGCTACCCTTCATCTAATTTACTTTTCTTACTGCGGGCTCTACAAGTCCTTTTATCACATGGTTTATGATATTAGTAATATGGTTTAATATGACTGGAACAATACTTACAAATAATATTTGATGATGATGATAATGACACAATGGCATCATCTATTCAAGCAGATGATTGAGTATGGCCAAACCAGCAAACCATGCACACTACTTCAAGTAGTTATTAGGTGTAAAGTGAAACCCACTATAAACTAATCTTATTAAATCTTATCTAATAACTGACATTGCAACAAATTGCAGTTATTTGTTGAGAAACTTATCCCAAGGTTTGCAAATGCTAGGCACATATCTCCTCTAGCTTCATAGTATACAAAGATCTTCCCTTGTCAGCTTCTTTTGACCTTTGTACAGAAGGATAAAATAAGTATAATAAACACAAGGCGTGGAGGAATAGATCAATCCCTTGGGAAGTTTTGCATAATTTGACGCCAGAGGACTGTGGTGGCAGGTTTGAGTATAATCTCATGCCAAAAGGGATATGATTCAACAACATATATTAGAAAAATATAAATAAAAATCATGAAAATCCGTGGAACATCATTCCCAGAGAACAAAATTTCATGTAGGCAGAAATTCCATCTGCTAGGCACAAAGAACATACTGTCTCGACTCAGATCATCATCACTTAGTACAGATACAGGTTGTAATCACTACTCCTGATTAAATACTGCATGAAATAAATGGCTAGCAATTTCAGAATAGAAGTCTGAGTTTGAAAGAATACCTGTGGATTCAACACATGCATCTGATGAAGAATATCATCCTAACACAGAGACATAAATGAAATTGTCAGTAGATTTTTCCCTTTCTTGCTGAAGTACTGAAAATGGTATAACTTGGTTTGTACACCGGTTTTATATATTATGCAATCACTCTTATTTTTAAGATAGGCACTGCTGTCAGCATGCATGACAATCTCTCATTCAACATTTTTCACTTCTTTAATATTTAAAATTGATACTTAGCTAAACTGTGGTTTGCTCTGTTATTACATAACCACTTTGATGTTTTTTCCCTTCCATTTTGTGACATAGAAAAGGAAATAATTAGTGTCAGTTTTTTCATTTTTTCGCAGCTTCTGGTTATGAGTAGTATTTAGTCAAATCTGTTTATGTGAGAATTCCGGTGTCTTATCTGCAAAGGCCAAAGATTCCTAATGGGCTTGTGTTAGTAGTGAGTGGCAGTGATTACATTTTGGTAGTAATTTCTTGAAGAGAAGGTCATGTAATTCCAAAGGTCTTAGCTTGCTCTGTAAAAGATAAAAGCCTCAACCATTGCAGAGACTCTTTTCTTGAATCCAATCAAGAACTAATAAGAACTTTGCTCTTTCCAGGTTTGTATTTATCACACCAGAGCAACCAGTCCACTGCTAATGTTGGATCATCCTTGGATCAAACCTTCTATATGTCTAGTTAGAATCCTATCTAGACTCAATCTCCTACAATAGATAGCATGTGAATGGCATGTCAACTCACTTTGAACACATCCTCTTCTTGTATGTACCATTAGCATAGAGTGTGATAACAGAGCTAACTAAGAGGTGGCAAAGGGTAAACTTTTAAACCATAGGAGCAAAAGTGAATTCGATTCAAACTACAAGGAGGGCAATGTAAAAGTGAGCACATGTACCACACACAAATAGCATCTTATTACAAATGGATGCAAAAACTTCAGTGTAGATGTGATAATGGAGCATACAACAGTAGGGAGGAAAAGTTAATTCGGGTAAAACTGTTGGTGGGAAACTACAATTTATTTTAATTAAATTACAAGATTAAGTAGCATCTTCCAATGTAATATATCATTTATCATGAACCAAATTATCAAAACTTGAAATCTCTAATCCTAAATACTCCCCCTTCAAAAGCAGGGGAACTAGTAACTATAAACAATTTTGGTACAAGTATACCACAACCAATCATTTTTCATTTTACCTGTTGTTGTTGTTGTGTGTATGTGTGTGTGTGTGTTTTTTTTCCAACTCTTTCAATTTGAGCGGTGGGGAAATCTGACTCAGAACAGTGCAAAATATTGGTATGCAGCCTTACTCTCTAGCAATCCCATTTTGAAGTTCTAATAAAACATGAATTTATTAAATCAAGGAACAGTATTGAAGATCTCACATACCTCCAATATCCCTGGATTTTGCATCACTATTCCAAGAACACGACGTCTGAGTCCATTGTAGACAACATTGTTGATGGTCCCATCTCCATTGGTCCATGGCAATATTGGTACGCGTAGTTCACCGGAAGAAGATTTAAGAGTTTCTTTCGCATGATCAATGCTGGGGAAAACAATTCTATCATCAATGCAGCCTTCATTCTTATCACAAGCTTGATTTTTATGATTCCCATCACCATGTGGAAGATTAAGAATCGTCACTTTGTGCATATTATCAATGCCAGTGTTTCCCTCCCTCAGAATATCAGCACAAACAGTAGCACTTTCTTCTGATTTGTAAAGCCTCCGTGTATTATCACTTTTCTCAATGGACTTTGTTGAGGAAGGCCACACAACACTTTGATGAAAACCAGACACAGGTGTCAAAAAGTACTTGTGACGGTATAAATAATCAACAACACGAACAGAATCAAAAGCATTGACCTGTACGGCATAGAAAATATTATTAGACAAGAGGGAAAGAAAAACTACAATTTTAAAACTGATCGAATATGAGTATCTACAAAAACCAGCCTGAGTGTAGATTACTATAATTTTCACCAAGGGGAAGTGAAACTGGAAACTAGCCCATCAATGCACATAGCAGCACATTTCTGCATAACAAAGAACCATAACAGCTATTTTGAATATTCGTAAATTTTCCAGATTCCTAAATGCAGGGTTCCATTATGGTTTGCACACCCCCAAACTAGGTTTGTGGTGTGCAAAATGTAAACTGAGCTTCATCTATAACCAAGTGTTGGGCAAAAGTCAAAACCATTGGTGGGTTATGTTTCAACAAGATTTTGAGTCTCAAACAGTAGTTTGATTAACAAGAAGTCCTGTCCCGCTAAGTACAGTCAGTTATATGGATCAAAGTAGTCAATAGCAGCATCAAGGGCCTAGTGGTGCATTGCAGCCAGGGAGCACGACAAAGACAGCCTCATGTCGCATGTTACTGTCATGGCCACAAATAGCGGCTTGCAGACAAAAGGCAGGTGTTGCCGCTGCTATTCTCTCGCCATTAGAAAATCCATTGAACCTATGTTTTGAATGTTGTTGAGTAATATGAAGGGGCATAAGGGTGATTTTGTCAGGATCCCATTAGTTAGTTAGTTGCCATTGATTAGTAGGTCTAAGACTATTAGAGAGTTGAGGAGCTCTAACTCTTCCTCATATCATTGTAATTATTCAAGAAACATCAATAAAAGGTCTTTGTTATATTCTGATTGCTTGTTCTTGCTCTGGTATCAGAGCTCTGAATTCTGGGGAGCCTGTGCAGAGTTCACAACATGGACAGTAGATGGAGGGGGATTCCAGCATGCAACAGGAGCAGTGATTGTGCTCGGCTGAGAAAGGTGTGGGAACATTTTCTTGAATATGACATTCTGCAGACCAGTGGATGCCAAAGGTAGTGGTGGCCCTAAGCAACCGTGAAAAGATCTGACACTAGTCATGGAAAGAAGTCAAACCAGACACCACTTGGTGGACATTTTTGAGGGAAATATGTGATGTGACCCAAAAACGGGCTAAAGAAGAACCTCAAAGGGAAGAGACACTTAGGGCACTAGAGAATTTTCGCAAGGTGTGGAATTCTGTCCAAGATCAAGGAGACAGCACAAGAAAGACGGAAGGAAGTGAGATGGTGATGACATACCAGGAGGCACAAGTGGAGGTCGCAGTGGCGATTGTCACATAGAGGAAGATGCATTGTGATCTGGCTGCTCAGCCACCGATACCGAAGCCGCCAAATCATCAGGCCACAGCAAAGCAAGTGGACATAGCAGCTGAATTGCTGCGCAACAAAGGAGAGATGGGAAGAGACACTGCTGAACACGACGACACAGGTACTATATCTATGACAGCAGCACAACCTTCCTTCCATGGGCAACAATAACGACCCAAACAACACCGGCCTTTGCAACGTGACATTTGATCCAAGAAGGTGATCCGAGAAGATGACAAGGCAACAACGGAAGACAGAGACGAAGTCGACGGAGGACAGCAGCATCACTGGCGTCAAGAAGCAGAAAATAATAGCAAAGGGTAGGAATGGGCAACCATCTTGCTGGGTCTACCTACAGCGGCCGACAAGGTTCCTTTGTTGGCAACCTGGGTAGTATCTCAACGAAAAAATGAATAGAAACCAATCTGCAATATTGATGGAATCCTTGGTAACTCATCAAGAACCCTAGAAAGATTTCACTAATATGAGGAAGAGTTACAGCTTCTCAACTCTTTCAAAAGTCAAAGACTTACTTGCAAATGACAATAGACCCCTAATCAATCTCCATTTCCTTTATTTACAGTCAACTAATCCCTTAACTAACGCTCTAACTAATTCCTAACTAAGGGTTCCCTAACAGATTTTTCCACATTTTCAATCTAAAAGTCGAGGCCCTTTTTCTTTCTTCCTGATTTCTCCCCACCATATACTTCTCTAATTCTCTAATCTTGAACTATGTCCTTGCACATCTTTTGTCCCAGCTTCTAACGACCCGTTTTAGGTGACCGAGCTTCCAGCAACCTAACTTCCCACCAAATTAGGTCTCAAACCCTCCATTCTTGCTGCTTTTTCCTGTGCTCCTCTCTCCTCTTTCTCTATCCCCCTTCTCTCTCTTCCCTCCTCTCTCTGTATCTTCCCCCACCTATCTCCATTTTGCATTTTTTTTTTCTCTTTGCCTCGGGCTTGCTGCCTCGGTTGTCTCCCTTATCTAATGACCTTTTTGGTTGACGGAGTCTTAGAGGCCTAAATTTAATTAGGATGTGGCCATGTATTTTATCTTTTTCCCTTATCATATTGTACTTTCGTTTTTTGTTAAGATCCACAACAAAGTAGAAAAAATAATAAGGTGCATTTCTTGAATGTTCTTTGTACAGAAGGTTGTCAAAGGCAAAAAAGGGTCATATAACGCCTTGAGGCTAGAGGTGCCAAAAGGCACACGCCAGACTAAAGGAAGTTGTTAACAAACAGCAAAATATATAACTATTATGCATAAATTTATCTCATAAATTAAAAACTTCATAGTAATAATAAACACTAAAGTCCTCAATATAATGCATGTCCAAAGAGGGGTCGGAAAAACAAGTTGTATGTATTAAATAATAATAGAGAATAGATTAATAGGTATGAAAAAATAAGAATATAATAGAATCATATACAAAAAATACAATAAAATGAATAAAGAATAGCATAAAAAGAAAATGATAAAAAAAGGTTGGAAAAATAGTTTTAGTACGTGTACATGAACACTAAATAACTTATGGCATTATTATAATATTTTTTACAATAGAAGAAAGAAGTGTTAAGTATTAAATAATAACAGATTAAAGGTACAAAAAAAATAATATAATAAAATTCTTTGATTTGTCTCTAAAAAGCCTCCAAGGAGTGGACAAAGACAGCTGACTTGATTGACTCAGAATCATAAGTGGTGGACCTCCGATTTCAGAATTTTAAGTGGTGCTGAATTTGCAGAGGAATACAGTGCTGCTGCTCTATTTATTTTTGGTCTTCTTGCTTCAATCTTTAAAACTCAAACGGTGACTAACAGCAAGGCACTGGCACTCTATAAATTAAAGGGTTAAATGCATTTTACCCCCATGTGCAATTTAGAACCCGACTTATTAAAATGTGCAACACGACCCCTTGTGGTTTTAAAATAGTGCAAAACTGCCCTTCCATTAATGGAATATCCATTTACACTGTTAAATGATATTTTTTGGACAAAATTGCCCTTACATATTTTAAAATTTCCAACCCACATTCCCAACCCTTTCCTTGCCATGCTTCCAGAAATGTAAAAAAATTTTCCCAACCCTCAGAAAAGTCATTCCCTTGCCATGCTTCCATCTCTAACTTTTGGGGGTTCTGTTTGGTTTTGGGGCTATGGGTTGTAGAGATAGAGAGAAGCGATGAGTAGTGGCGGCGATGCGGTGGCGGAAGATCCAGTGGTGTCGTGACGGCAGAAGGGTGTGACGGAGGAGAGCTTGTAGAACCAGTATAAGGTGAAAGATCCAGCAATGGTGGTTGCTTGCCATGGTGGTCGCGCATGGCTGTTGTGCGCAAGGGCGGGGATGAGACTCAGCGACGACAGAGGAGGAGGACGGGTTGCGACCGCTTCGCGATGATAGTGGTGCTCTTGGTGGTGGTTGTGGCGGCTTGCAGTGGTGACAGGCATGGAGGAAGAGAACGATGATGGTGAATGGGGATCGTGGTACTTGTTGTTTTTGTTCTTTTTGGTTCTTTTTTTTTTTCTGGTTTAAGTTTTGAACAGATTGGTTGGGTTTTGGTCCTTTTTTTCCCTCCTTTTGCTATTGACGAATGAATAATGGTGTTGTTACTATTTGTATTTCGTTATGGTTTTGAAATTTGATGTGGGTATCGTTACTGATTTGAAATTGTTACTAATGAAGAATGGTCTGTATTTCGTTAGTGATTTATTTCATTATGGTGTTGTTTCTTCTTTTTGATATGGGTGATGGAGTTCTGTGGAGGGGTTCTTCTTTGTTGAAATTGGGTGAAAGAGACGACTGTGAAAAGGGGATGAGAGATGGGAAATTTAAAAAAATATAAGGGCAATTTTGTCCAAAAAATATCATTTAACAATGTAAATGGATGTCCCATTGACGGAAGGACTGTTTTGCACTATTTTAAAACCACAAGGAGTCGCGTTGCACATTTTAAGAAGTCAAGAGTCTAAATTGCACATGGACTAAAACACAAAGGGTAAAATGCACTTAACTCTAAATTAAAAAACAAAAAACCTCAATAAGGCGCTCCACTTACCGCCTTAAATATCAACAAAGAAGCACTGAAAGCGCTATATGCACTTGCCTCAATAAAATGGCAGCGCTTGAGAAAAACAAAGGCGATGGGGGTCACTCTCACCCCGCCTCAGTGCCTTAGGCACATTTTTTAGTGCTTTGACTACACTGTTTAAACAATGAGGTATGCATATTTATAAGCCAAAAATAAGATCAAGACACAATGACAAAATCAATGTAATATCAACCTAAATTAATATAAGATATAATAAGATATTGTTTATTCTTAACAATTTTATTGACTTGTTATTTATACATCATTATTTGTGTTAGATTGATGTTTTTTTTACACTATGGTTTTGATTAATAATTACGCATGTGTTTAATTGAGGGTGATATTTTGTTCATTAGCATTTACATGTATGTTGTATAGTTGTACATTATTTAAAAGAGAAGGTTTGTGTTAGGTCGTCAATAGCCAATGTAAAATATTTAGTCGAATCTTTATAACATGGATCAAAGACGAATCAAAGCTAATGCTAGGCCGTTGCTAGGAAGCAAAAGCAATATTGTTTGAGTACAGTGTCAAATGAGTAAGAGCCATTGCAGCTAGTTCCTACATTTTCGTGAACGGATGTGGGTAACTAAGTTAATTCAAAATGGTAAGTTACAATTTAGGACTTGGAATATAGCCATACTTTCAGGTAAATCGATGGAAATAGTTGATATCACGATACAAAGGAGGATAAATTTTATGTTTCTACAAGAAACTAAATAGGTAGAAGAGAAGGCAAAGGAGTTTAGATTCCTCGGGTTTTAAGTTGTGGCACACCAGTAAAGTAAAATCTACAAATGGGATGGGTACAATTATGGATAATTCCTAGAAAAAGGAGGTTGTTGAGATTAAAAAGGTTAGGAGATTGGATTATAGCACCAAAATTGGTACGGAGAGGAGACACCTTCAATGTCATTAAGGTCTATACATCACAGGCCAGATTAGAAGAGTACTACAAAAAAAAATTTTGGGAGGATCAAGAAGATTTAACCCAAGACATACCTTTAGGAGAAAAGATTTTCTTAGGAGGAGATCTAAATGGACATGAGTAAGGAAACTAGCAGATATAAGGGATGATATGGAGGATATGGTTTTGGAGAAGCAAATGAAGACGGTAAGACTATTTTGGACTTCTCAATAGCTTTGGATTTTAATAGCTAACACTAGTTTTCGATAACGGGAAGAGCACCTTTTAACCGGTAAGAGCGGGCGGACATGCTCCCAAATTGATTTCTTTTTCACAAGAAAATCAAATAGAAAAATTTGTACAAATTGCAAAGTTATTCCGAGGGAGAGGTTGACTACTCAACATAGGATCTTAGTGATGTATGCACGATTTACAAGATAGGGAAGAAAAGGGACCAACAGAAGACTCCAAGGATTTGGTATTTAAAAAATGAAAAGCAAAAACTTTTCAAAAGACGATTGAAGAATAATTAGGTTGGGAGACAAAAGAAAATGCGAATAAAATATGGGGCAAAGCCTTGGAGAGAAAGGGAGCTCAAATAGCCTATATCTAAGCAATCCAAGGTATGTATGATAGTCACAACTAGAGTAAGGACTCAAGATGCAATAAGAGAGAATTTTCCTATATGGATCGGACAACACTAAGAGTATGTTTGTGAGTTTGGATTTTAGAGAGGAAAGGAGGGAAGGAGAGGACTTGTAGTGTAAAATTATATTACAAGTCCTCCCCTTCCTCCCTTCCCCTTCAAAATCCAAACTCACAAACATACCCTAAGGGTCAACTTTGAGTCCATATCTTTTCACCCTAATCTTGGATGTGCTTACATAACATATTCAAGACCAAGTGCTTTGGTGTATCTTGCTTATGAGACAGTCCTAATAGCATAATCGAGAAAAGAAATAAACAAAAAGTTAGAATTGTGGAGGGAAGCTTTGGAGGTATGTGAGTTTCGTATAAATAGAATTAAGACGAAATATATGGAGTGCAAGTTTGCCATGAGAAACACATTCTATCTTCAAAGTGAAACTTGAGATGATATCATACTGCAACTCACAATTTAAATATTTGGGTTTTATCATTCAAAATGATGGAGAGATAGAGGGAGACGTTAACCATAGGATCCAAGCAAGATAATCAAAGTGGAGAGATGCTTGGGGTTTTATTTGTGATAAAAAAAAGTACCACTAAATCTTAAGGGTAAATTCTACCATACAACAATAAGACCGACTTTGTTGTATGAGACTGAATGTTGGGCAGTGAATGAGTGGCCACCAAAACCATGATAGAATAAGGAATGAATGCATTAGAGAGAAAATTGAGATGGCGTTTATCATAGAGAAGATGATAGAATCTCGCATTAGGTGGTTTAAGCATGTTTGGAGAAGACTTGTAGAGGCACCAATAAGGAGAGTGGACCAATGGAGAATAGCACCGTAAAAAGAGGTAAAGGAAGACCAAGAAAAACTATAGAGGAAATAATCAAAAGAGATTTAAATGTCAATGGTTTTAACATAAATATAATATATGATAGAACTCTATGGTATTACTTGATCCATATAGTCGGCCTCACTTAGTGGGACAAGGCTTAGCTGTAATAGTTATTGTTGTTGTCTTTGGAAATACAGGCCAATCCTGCTCTAGCATTTTGGGGCTGGCCACTCCTTCTCGTATCTAAGATTAACTAATATAACACGGATCATACTACATCATATCTCTTGTCATAAACCATGTCTACTATCAAACCATAACAAATATATATATATATATATATATATAATAGTTTCACCTATAATTTTTCATACTCTCTCTCTATCTCTAAGTCTAACTACTGGGCTACCTTCCATCTAATCTACCCTCTTGTCAGGATTTCTACAAGACTTCTTCATGCCTGCCCAAGCCACCTAAGGCTATATCCTAATCCCACCATCTTTTCCACAATAAGTGCTACACCCACTCTCTCTCTAACTCATTCATCTCATTTATCTTGTCTAGTGTATTCATTCATCTAACCCAACATTCTCATCTCTACAACATTATTTCCTTGTTGGCTTATTACCCCCAACTTCTAATCCCAAAAATCAATGGTCTTCTAGTTGGGAAGTAAAATTTTCCTTTAAGTTTGAGTGGTACCTTTTACCACAAGTAACACCCGAATCACTCCTCCTCCATTTCATCCACCTAGTTTGAATCGTACGGTTCACGTCTCCCTCCATTGCTCCGCCATTTTGAGTGAAAACACGAAAGGTTACTTTTTCTGTAGGATCAAACCATGGTTTGGAAACTAATCCAAACATGCTATAAAATGTTTGAATGAGGAAAGGAAGGAGAAACCTTAAAGGCTTGACCAAATGCTTGAAGAGCATCAACAATAAGTCCATCTACCTCTGCTCCTGAAAATTGAAATGCATAAAGACAAAAACCAATAAGCAATCTCAACAAAGTTTAAATATCTGACCTTTTTAATAGATTCTATGTCAATCATGTATTTGGTTAAGTCTCAGAGCATCTATACCTGGCAAGTTTATAACTTGGGAAATTTCTTCCATGTTTAATCCTTGGTCACCGGCCTTCTGGATGGCAGCATAAACAACCCTGAAGACCTCAGCAGAGATGGCACATGCTTGTTCCTGATTAGAAGGCACCAACATCAATTGCTGTGCATAGCCTGCCATAGCTTCCCAGGCTGATTCAATATGATTTTCTTCTACAGGTACAGGATCAAATGAGTTAAAGATTTCCAGCACTTGGTCAGGAACCAAATTATTACTGCTCTGGCCTATGTTTAGTTCAAAATTCCTCTCAAGAGGTTTGTTGTTGTTCTCATTATCCTTGAACAACTCTAAAATCTCAGCTCTCGGAATGGTTGTACGGCATGCAGAAATGATGATACCAGGGAAACCTTTCTCCCGGCGAGAAATTATTTCACCTTCTACTCCAAACAAGGATTTCAGCTTCTTAGCTTTATCACTAAGGGAGGACTCACCAACATCAGATTTACGCTTTGCATTTCTCAAGTCTTCAGCCTCTCCAACACCATTTTCTGGTAAGCATGGTGAAATTGATAGTTCACCTGATGAGACTAAAGCAAACAAATGAAAAACATCACCACACTGAAGATCTTCAGCAAGATTAGTCCCCACTTCCTTGAGGGCTTTGTCTCTTTCCTGCAGCCATGCAGAAAATTTAACAGCCCGCTTTCCAGTGTTAAATGGAAAAGGTGACTTGGAAACAGACTGCAAAAACTGTTGTGATAGTTCAAAACGTTCACTGCCATTGCCGCCAACCTATCAAATACCAATGTAATTAGAACTTGTACACACACACACTCTCTCTCTAAAAACAAATGCTTATTATATTCAGAAAAATATCTTAGTAACCTTCAATGTATAACCATGTCGCAAACCATTTTCCCCATGTTCAGCTACAACTGACTTTATATATTATGATTTATAAAGCTTATTTCAGGTTTCATTCAGAGAAGGCTTAAATTCCTCCCCTCAAGTTCAGATGCTTTCTTTTTTTTATAAGTAAGTACTCACACACTCTTTAACATGAGCAAACTTGATATGGAAACATAATCCCAAATGTATGCATTATAAAAATATATGATGCGTATTATTGGTTTACATATATAAACTTGGCATGGGCAAGTATCAATAGAGGGTCAAATAACCAATTAATACCTCATGCAATAAACATAAACTGTAAGAGATTGAAAACCATTTACCATGATTTTGTTCTCTCTAAGGTAGCTAAAAGCAGCAAATAGATCATGCTCTGAGTAACGCCGAAGAATGTCTGCTAGTAAATTTGGTGCCAGTGGACTTGTTGAGGTGCTTAAAAAAACAAGCTTAAAGAGTTCCACAGCATTTGAAATGGCCAATGATTCATATACTCGTCCATAAGTATTAGCACTATTATTCAGAAACCTAGTAAATTTTTTATCAATCCGACGACGACGTGATTTTTGGGTAGAAAATGTACGGTTCTTTCCATGATGGCTCTGAACAATCTCACCAGGAGCGGCTGTTACTACTTCATTTTCTTGAGATTCCTGACACAAAAATGATTCTCTTAGTCACCCAGCTTCTAGATAACTGAAGAATGTACAGCATAAAGTAAATACAAGGAGCTTTGTCCAAATGGGATAGTACATCACACCAAAAGAACAAGAAAAGGGGAAAAAATTAATTATTCAAAAAAGTTAGAGCAAGACAGGAAAAAGGTGAGTGTCATTAAGTCTTTTGGCTATGAACACTTGGAAGAAATGACTTGACAATTTTATTGTTAGTCTTAGAGAATTACATATCCATCAGCATCCACATTTGCATCTGACCACCCTTCATATTGTGATTGAACGTTTTTGGAGGCGGCATCCAGCTTGGCCATCCTCTTGCAATGAAGAATTTCATCAAGGGCTATCTTGATACTTTTGTCCTCAAAGTCATCCCAAGCCTCTCTGTTTATACTTGTCATTTGACTTTCAGCATCAGGTCTAACATTATTGTCTAGACCTTTACTAGACTGGGATCGCACAAACTGTATGCAATCATCTTTGTTTAATGGCAAATTCTGGGACTTCTCCAGCTGCTTCGCATATCGTTCACTGAGCATGTTACAGAGTCTATTCACAGCTTTCCTAAATCTTAAGTTACCATTCAGCAAATTCATTCTTCTCATGCAGGTTCTTGGAGGTGCTGGTAGATCAGAAACTGAGGCCCAATCTATACGATGAAATTTGGCACCAAGAGCAGCACGGTGTCTAACATATTGGATCACCAATTGCCTGAAATAAGAAACAATCAAAGATACTCAGACAAGGCAGATAACACCATATTTGTAGACATGGAGGAGATGGGACAACATATAGAGGTGTCTCTTTATTAAATATGCAGAGGTAGCTATGCCTTGTTGCATGACTTCAACTCTTAGGTCTTTTGTGTTTTCATTTGCAATCTTCTTGTGAGGATATCTTATCCACTTTTGTTAAACTCTTTTCTTCTTCATTAATATCTCTTCCTCTCTCAAAAGAAAAATATTGAGTACAATGCCAGCGTATTATTGATTTAAACTTGGATTACAGGTGTCACGAATAATGAAAACAAATACTATACAATTATTTTCATTAATACCCAACAAACTAAAAATGCATGCAACAGTAAGCTGTATAACCTCACCAAAGTTGACTTGACTCAAAGAACCATTATTTACACACTTTCTTACAATCACAGTGTAACATTTATCTCGCTTACCAATTAACAGCCTGCCAAATTTCCATACCTATCAGTTTTGTCTGACCATATGAATCTCTTTTGACGTGCTGGCTTCATCTTGGATAAGACACACTGGCTAATAAGGGGACCGCAGTCTTGAGAACCCTCACCTTCATCATGATTACCCTCCTCAAATTCTTGGAGATGAGTGGCATCCTCTCCTGAATGGCTACCCAAATCATTTTGTTCTTCCATGTGCATGTCAACAATATCAGTTGCTGCATCAATTCTTGCATGCTTTGCCGGCCTCAACTCTCTAGAACTATATTTCCTGCGACGAGATGAACTACCCATGCGTTCATGTGAATCATTCTCATTCCCTTCATCTTTGAATTGTTTGAGGCAATGGCGCCGTTTAATAGAAAACACGCTAAGTACCTGCTAATGGCAACAAAATCAAAAAAGGGGGGAAAAAAACTAAGGGAAAGAATGGCAACAGTCATTTATCTTCAAAGAGTGACAAGAATACTCAATGAGTAAACAATTTATTACATAAAAATTAAAAAAAAAAAATCATTTTTGAGAATGCACTTCCCATTGGCAGTTCTCAATATCATCTACCAACCTCATCTTTCCAAAACTATATGAAACAATAGGTTCAAGAAGCGAATTGGATCGTACTGTTGTTACATTGACCTTTCTTGTTTTTTTTCTGATTTTTACTTGAAAGAAACAATGGAGAGGGACATATGAAGAAGCGGTACATTATTTTTCGATAATTCAACTACACAAGGATATCCAATATATATAAATGATTAACGACTGTCACCTAATAATTGGTAATTATTTCTTAACATTAATTTGCTAAATTACAAAGCTAATTTAGGTCTTCCAATAAACGGAAAAAAAAAAATGTAAAGCATAACACAATATCTGCCAGTGAATGGATATCTATCATTCCAAACTTGCATGTAAATTCCTGAAACAGGTCTGTGAGGAGCCCTGTGGTTAATACATTTGCTAGCCAAAGCCTTGAAGGAACATGTGTTGTGGCTATTAACTTGTTGCCTAACTTTTCCTTGATGAAGTGCCAATCAATCTCTTAGTTCTATCATTTGGATTGGATCATGGACAATGATGATTGCTGATTTATTGCCTCAAAACATCCTCATCAAAGCTTCATCTTTTACTTTCAAGTCATCTTTCATCCAAAACAAGCTCAAAACTCTACTTCAACACTTGATCTAGCAACTATATTTTGCCTCGTGCTTTTTCAAGCAACCAAATTCCCTCCAAAAAAACATGCAAGAACCCAATGTTGATCTTCTATCAACAAGAGAAACTACATAGTCAACATTAGTATATAATTCCATGGATAAACTTCCATCTCTTTCAAACAACAGCTTCCCCTTCTAGGTATGGTCTTAAGGTCTTGCAAGATCGTGTTAACTGCTTGCATATGTCTCACCCTTGAGTGATGCATGAATTGACTAACTACACCAATGACATATACTAAATCTAGCCTAGTATATGATAGGTATATCAGTCTCCCTACCAAACTCTGGTATTGTGCTATATCAAACTTATGGCCCTATTCGCCACTTCCTATACAATGATTTAGCACAATAGGAACACCTGTTTGCAGCCATTTGGGAAGATCAAAGATGCATTTCCTTTGTGAATAATTTGGAATAGCTGAGTAGACAGCTTCAATTCTAGCAAAGTACTTCAGTCTCCCTAGCTCTTTTATCTCAAATTTAGTTGCTAAATTTTCCCTCAAAATATGCTTCTCAGCTAAATCATCACCTGATATGATAATGTTGTCAACAAACATAAGCAGAACTGTAAGATTTTCACCTAATGTATGTTTAAAGAAAAGGGTGTGGTCTCTCTGGCTTTGTTTTGAATGCCAATGATATCGTTGTCTTTGTGAACCTTCCAAACCAGGCACGAGGGGGCTATTTCAATCCATACATTGCCTTCTTTGACTTGCACACTTTGTTCTTTTCACCAATGACATCATAGCTAGGTGGACTCTCTATGGGAACCTCCTCTTCTAGATCTCCATTTAGGGAAGCATTTTTAACATCAAATTGATGCAATTCCCATCCAAAATGAGCATTGTGTTCATCTTTGCTACTAGGATAAACGTCTCCTCATAATCAATCCCAAGGGTTAGTGAATACCCCTCTGACTGATATTTCATTTTGTATATCCACCCACATCCGACTGGTCATTTGTCTCCTAGTCTCTCAACAATCTTTCATGTTCCATTCTGCTCTAATGCTCTTATCTCCTCATTCATAGCTTGAAATTTATTCTCATCCTTTAATGCTTCTTGTACTGAGAATTGAATTTGGATAGTCATTTGCTGCAATAAAACTTTAGTGTTGCGGGGAGAGATGTTCATAAGAGACAAATTGAAAAATAGGATATTTGGCACAAGTCCTTTTTCTTTTTCTCAATGCAGTTGGTAAATCATCTAGGTTAGGTTCACAAATAATCAACGGGTCACTATCTAGGGTCATGAATGAAAGACCTAGTACCTTCAATATTTACCATAGGTCTAAACACTTGGAAGTAGTCAGTTGGTTCAGTTCGGGTTTCCTTCTCCTTTGGAACACCTTGATTGGTGCAACTTCTGTAGGTGGTGCGATACAAGGTACCACTTATGGGTAGACTTAGATGGGTTACCAGAGGGAGGTGGTGATTGTTCTATAGGGGGAGATGTAAGAATAACTCAAGAATTAATGGCATGCCCTCAAGAAGACTCTCCCTCTGAAGCTAGGACAGAAAGAAAGACCCAGTCTCATGAAAAGTGACATTCATAGAAACAAAGAAGAGATGATTGGATGGATGGAAACATTTGTACTGCTTTTCATTTGTAGCATAACCTAGGAGAATGGATAGTTAAAACAAGAATCTTTACCTACCTTCCAGGTGAGCAAATTTGAAGGTACTATAACCTAGGGATATGAATTTCCAGGGGCTAGAATTAGAGGCATGAACAACAATATTAGCATCCCACACTTTCTTGTCCAGCCACACTTACTTTGGATAACCTGATGCCGTCAAGAGTAAGGTTCTAATGGAAAATACCATAGCCATTTAGTTGCCAAGGAAACATTTTAAGACACCAAATTGCACAAACCCAAACCCCCTTTTTTCCTAGGATGACAACACATCTCCAACTCACCAACAGATGATCAGATTCCAAAGCACTTGACCAGAGAAAATCCCTCCTAACCTTTTCAATAGTATTAGCCAATCCCATTGGTATACGGAACAAAGATAAGGAAATATAGAGGGATCCTAGAGAGACAAGCCCAAATGAGGATGATTTGACCCCAAAAAGAAGTAGACCCCTTTCCAAGTGGCAAGACGCTTAGAAATATTTTCAACAATTGGATCCCAAAATGATACAGATCTAGAATCAGTGGCCAGGAGAACTCCCAAATACACAAAAGGCCACTCCAAAATCTTATAGCCCACTAAAGAAGTTGTCTCAGAAAGGTCTTGAGAATCTATGTTCTTTTGCAGGGATCAATTTGTTCGACTTAAAATTTTAGAAGAACTAAAATGGGGGTTTTGTCTTAATTAACCCACTTGTTACTGCCCCAAAGATCATTAGCCTAAGAAAATCTGCTGGGACAATATCTCACATTTTTTGTCTAACATTTTTGTTCTTTGAATTTAGGAGAATTGTTTTTCTTCCTCTATTTTCGTAATTCATTAGTTTCATCTCAATAAAAAAAAAAATTCAATTATCTTAAAGGAAAGACTAGAGCAATGAAATTCCTCACCGTAATGACAAAACCCCCTTTTTTGTCCACAATCCAGCCATGCATTCTCAAAAAAAATAAAATGATATGAAATAATAAACTTTGTTGAAGAAACATAAAGAACAGGTAACAATTTCTCATTGCAATACAATAGATGAGACAGGCCTCTGTAAAACCAATGCTCCCTCAGGTAGCGTTTGGTAAGAGGGACAGGAGAGATGGGGACATAAATACAGAGACAGTGGAGACGAAGACATAAAAGATATTGTCTCTGTATTAGGTTTGGTTGTAGAGACGGGGACAGACATTGACTTTTCGTTGACCAGCATTGACCACCATTGACCAGGTGTTGACCGACGGCCGGACCACCACTAGAAATTTGTGTCCCCATGTCCCGTCCCCACTTTTTGGAGGGACAGAAATACAAAAAAAATTTATCTCTGGGACGGAAAAATTTTCCTTCCCCGTACCCCATCCCCTTTACCAAACAGCATACAGAACAGATTGTCCCTGTATTTGTGCCTCCGTCTCCCAAACCAAACACTACCTCAAGGATTGACTAACAGACTGACTTTTTTGTTTGGTAGTATACTGGCATTGAATTTTCCAAAGGGGATAAACAACCATAACAATGCCAACAGCTTGAAACAAACCAACCTGCTCCAAGGTAAGATTTAGATCCTTCGCAATCTTCTCGCAGTCCTGATATGAAATTTTTTCACTATTGCCATCCTTCGCTATACGCTTTAAAAGCTCACCACGCTGTTCAGCTGTCATAAGATGTGTCAATGCCCATGAACGGAAGCGGGAAACCTAAAAATGTAAACAAAAACAAAGTATTATATTAGGAGTTTGTACTGGAATTATCGCACAAATTACAATTTAGCCAGAATCTGATATAAGGCATCATAATGCAGAACATTTGCTATCCACTGGAGAAAGAATTGCAGATTACCTCAGGTACCACAGATCCAGGAAACGCATATGACGCAGCTTTTTGATCGGCAGCAGCATAGCAATACTCGAGTGTTTGCCAATATTCATCAACTGCACCTCTATCAGACAGCGTAAAATCATGCCTGATTCTTGGTCGAAGATCAAGGGACATAAAATTTAAAGATACTGCGTCACTTGAAAGGGGTTCCTCGATGTAAGGCTTAAGCTCCATCATGTGAGTAAATGTACGTGCAGTTTTAACTTCATCTCTAGAGTGCATATCAGTTACCATTCGAATCAACTACACAAATAAATCTATGTCAAGCATGCATCATTCTGTTCACAATATAATAGTAATCTGATTATTTCTATTAACCTTCTATTATTTTGTTTCCTTACAGCTTCCTACTTTCCATTTTCAAGGACACTGTTCTCCAAGCTTTCTTTGCTTCTTCTCTCAGAAACTTATTTTAATAATGATAAAAAAGAGGAGTATCCTTATCCCAGATAAACAGACAGTGAAGTAAAACAAAAGATCAGCATAATTCAGTCATAACTTTAGTTTTATCTGCAGTCAACTGTACTCAAATAAAAATGAGACATACAAAATCCTTGCCTGTCATTTTAAAAAAAACACCTATTTGAAACAACAACTTCAATACTTGAAAGTGGACCCAACAACAGCTTTTTTTAGACCAAACAGGCCCTTAGGAAGCCAAGAGCACGAATGAGCAGGAACATGGAATAAGTTTCAGGCACATTGGTACTTGATGAACCAGCAACGTCTAAGCAATTTTTAACTAAAATGAGCACTTTTTTTCGTGTTTGCTTAAGTATTCCTTTATCATTTTTACAAACAACAACGCAGGAAGTCAAGCAAATAAGACATTAATCACATTCACTTTCTTTATGGCCAAGTAATTTTAATCTGATCATGAACATGCCAAATGATTTAGATCATGATGTAACAATATCTACATCACTGTTTGATAAAATATATATATAAAATACACCACTGTCTGTTTCCGATCTTGTCAGCTCACAAAAAGTTGGGAATTCAATAAGTGGCCAATTAAAACCACCAATTTGAGGAATTTTTGGGATATAAGCCTACCAAAAAAAAAATTTATAGTAAAAAAAAATTATAAAAAAAACTACCAGAGGGAAGAGGGTACCTTTAAACGCCTTAAAATGTCAATAACTTTTGACAACCTTGCTGTTGCATGCATGTCCATTAAACAATTGTATTCCTCACAAGAAAGATCAGAGAGACATAAACCCATCTTGCACTTTTCAATCATTTCTTCAAATTTTGTAGTGGACCCAACAACTTGTAAGAATAACTCAACTGGAATTGCCTTAATCGCAGATTCCAGAGAAAATAATTTGCTACTACTATGAGGATTAGTATTAAGCTCAAAGATACAATTTTCATATGATAAAGGATCACTCAAGCTTGCTGACCCATTCAAGTAATCCCAAAGAAAAGTATGCAGCAGCTTTGCACGAATCATTTTTGCCAACACAAATCCATTTGCACGCATCACTTCTGCTTTGCTAGCCCGCCCATCCGGAACTATATGGCTTTGAGTTTGCTGAATATCCTCCATGACAGGTATTGATTCATCATTTTTATGATGAGAAATACTTTTGCTGCGAATATGCATATTAAATGATCTCACTCTATCTTGAATTTCATCAAATAATTCAGGCGATAGACTTATGGATGGATGCACAACCACCACACAATCTTTTGTCCTGGAATATTCAGTAACAACAGGGGAATGTACTGTTATGCATTTGCACAGCCCTAGTTCCTGAAGTTTAGTCAATATTCGATCTATAGTCTTGCGGTCCACCATTGTAGATTTATCCTTCTCGAAGCTAGTTAGCCACCTACTTAGCTCAGATCTCAAAATGAACCTTTCATCCTGCACAAGTGAAATGGAAAACGTTACTCTTGGACACTGAAAATTAAAAATTTTAGGCAATAAACATTTTTTTGTTCTTAGGAAGGCAGAAAATGACAGACCTTAAGTCTCTCTAGTATCCTATTTGCTCTTCTAGTGCCATCCACAGTTAAAGATTGACTTGCATATCTTTGATGTGATCCAGTAAATGATGTGGCAACGTCTGCCTCCAGTGATAAACTGACCAAATCACGTTTGCTGTTGGAGATAGTACCACCTGGGTCAAGGGCTAACTCTTGCAAGTTTATTGGTGCTTCTCCAGACTCTATAATTCTCGGAAATTCACAAGATACCTCTGCACCTGTTCCTATATCTTTGAATTTCGCAAGGTCAGCAAGTCCATCATTGAAAGTTGAAGCACCAAATTCAGACATCGAATTTGAAGAATTGTCAGGAGCACGTTGGTCTAAAATTTTATTTTCATCAAGGTTGCAAAGAAGTGCAACTTCTGGTTTGCGGTTGAAATTTCTAGATGTCCAAACTCGAATTGTCTTAGATTTCAAACATTGCTCCTCTTGCACTTTCATTCCAAATCTATAGCACATATTTATAAGTCGCATGTGGTTCCTTTTTAGTTCAATCCCAAGCCTCTCACATATCTGTTCATGAGAAACATCCAAATAAATTTAAAGAGAAAAGGCAACACTATTCATTTAAGGATGCATCACTAAGAAGCAGCCCTTAAAAAATCCCCATTCGAATAGAGCAACTATGAAAAACTGAAAAAGAATGAAGCTCATTGCAGTTGATCAGCTAAAATGACTCGCAGGCACATACAGTAGACTTACATAAGCAGTCCCAAATGAAAAGAAAAGGTAGGCATAAATACACCACTTTTACAGCAAGAATTATGAGAGAAAGGAGGAAAAATACAACTAGAATATAAACAAAAGCACCCAAATAGGAGCCATACACACAAATCAGTTCTGTAAAGGATTTAAATGACCAGCACCCTACTCATGCCGGTAATTGTAAAGCAAAAATATTTACTCATTATTTTTATACAGAAAATGTTTTCACTATTTTCGCTATTACAAGGGGCACTACCATTGAAATATGAATAACTACATCAAATGCTTTTTCTACATTTCAAATTTGAATAAGAGCAAGTCCCTGTGCTACTAGCTCAAGCATTTGGGTGAGCCACTGCCTGTCCATGTTGCAACCCAGAAAGCATTTGAGTGAGTGGGCAGCCAATCTGCTCATACTTCACCTTACCATTAACTCTTCATGTATATTTCACTTCATACAAATCCACTAAAGCTACTTTCTTGTCAATGATATATCAAAAACCACAAATTACATACGCATTGCAAAAAAACATGATCCCACATGTTCTCTAAACAACAACAGCAGCATAAGTTTAACACTAAATTCTTCAGCATGCTTGTAAAAGCGGTTTTAGTATAACAATCAAATACACACCTCCTTTAAAGTAATGCCACTTGATCCTGCAGCATCAATCATATCAAAAATTTGGTGCTCAATGGGAAGTTCCACTAACTGATCAGTGACTCGGCATATTTTCTCCGAGTTCAAGGTTTTATCTTCATTTGCACATTCAGTAGTTATTGGGTCAAGAAGCCGCAGGCAAGCCTCAATCTGCAAACAAGTAAAATCCTATGGATATATTATCACCACAACCAAGTTATCGGTTCCCATACAGAAAAGAAGATTTCTGATGGAATTCCACTCTGGAGAGACAAAAAATCACCATTCATCGAATGGAATTTGAAGCATAGAAGAAGCAGAGGAAAGTCGTTATAAACTGGTGAAAACTAACCAACCTTGCCATTCACCTTAGCATCAAACAGCTCCACAATACGATCAGCTTTCAACCTGCGACAAATCTAGCAGACACAACGAAAAAGATTATTAAGGAAACCTAGACCCACACAACAGAATATTCAATCAAAATTTGAGAAAGTTTAATCTTGGGAGAATATACTTGTCTCCAAGCCCTTTGCTTTGGACGTGATCCACAATAACCAAGATCCTTCTTAACATCAGACACAAGAAGAACCTTCAAGAGAAAAAAATCAGAACAAAACAACATCAGCACAAATTACTAGTTCACGTTGTCAGTAAATCCAACTGAGGATTGAATGAAAAATTGAACCTTGCCATTGGCTTTTGCAAGTTTGTCACAGATAGCTTTCATCTGAGGGGTATAATCCTTAAGAAGGACATCCGTTTGAAGCGCAGTTCCCTCTGCATCCTCGTCGTCATCCTCAGGGGGGTCCAATTTGGTTATTTCAAATTCAAACCTCTGATGAGAGGCAAGTTGTTTCGCATAGCGACGCAAGTACACTAAGTGGGTAGTGACACATGGATAATTCTTGGACTCCCCACGAGTTGAGATTTGTTTCTTCTTTTCAATAGCAGAGTGCTTGACAATTAAGCCTTGGCACTCAAGGCTCCTCAACACATAATGAAAGTTGTTTCCATCAATGTTCAGGTGTTTAGCAAGCTTGCTTTGAGTGATGCCATTAGCCCTAGCATTAGCAAGAAGGCGAAGGACGCGCATTTGGGCATGTTGGAGAGATTGGGAATCATAAAGACCGACAAAGTTGTCAACGAGGCTCTGTTTAGCAAAGATCTTCAAATCGAGCTTCTCGGCATCATCCAGTTCCAAAGAAGAGGGTGGTTGGGGTTCAAACAGGAGGGTGGGAATCTGCAGGAGGTTTGTCCATATGGCTCTTTTGATGGTGGGACAGAGATGGATGTTGGAGGATGAAAGAGAGGGTGAGCCTTCAAGCTTCTCCCACAGGGCTGAAAGAGTGAGTCCATCATCAACATGCGTGCATATCTCTTCCACTGCCGCATTGATAATCGAGTCCATTCTGTTCTCTTTTCTCTTACTGGTTTGATTGAACCACCAGCGTCATTAGCATATCGCATGCGTTAGGAAAAAATAAAGGATCAGGAAATACAGAAGCATTTATAAAAGGCTCAGTATTTAGTATGCAGGGCCAATAAAAAACAAAAGGGAGACAAAGTTAAGCCAGATATCGAACCGGTCAAGATGTTGATTTAAATATTTATTGTTTTAATCAGGATCAACATATTCAAGTGAAATATAATATATATATATATATATATATATATAAAGTTATTTATGTCCATTTATAAGTGGTTATTAAGCTTAATATATTAATGAAACGTATAGAATTTTCTCCTTCTTCAGACTCTTTTATTTTTATTTCATTCAAATTTTATATTTTTATGATTTGTTCTCCTTCTAGTTTTAATAACTTAAATTCTAATATAATATTTTGTTATTTTGATTCCAAAATCTCTTGCTTTAATATTCTTATTTCATATATATTTTACTATAACAGCTTCTTTAAGGGTTTTAAACCTATTATAAACTTCTTTTATTTGTACTAGTTTTATATCAATTTTATGACTTCCTTCTTTTAAAATTAATTCATTTAATTGTTGTAAGAATTCCTCTCTTAAAGGTGAATCTTCTAACTTATCAATTATTTATATTAATATATTTGTTTGATCTCTTGCTAAAACATTTAAAGTTTTACCTATACAGTTTTCACAATTACATATTCCTGGTCCTAAACAATAATTTTCTTCTTCTCCTATCTCTAATTCGTCTAACAAATTCTTATCTAATTGATATATTTCATTATCTATTATTTCATTGTCACTAGTATCACTATTAATCTCTTCCTCAGATTTCGGTTCTAGTTCAAAATTAATTAATATTGCTAATAAAGATTGTTTTATTTCTTCATTTGTTAATTCATTTATTTTTTTTGTTGTATTTTACGGCTTTTGCAAAGTGCCCTGGTTTTCCACACTTCTAACATACATTTTCTTTCTTAACAATTTTATTATATTTCTTCTTTTTGGAATTGTTAGCTTACTTTGATATGTTTGAGTAGGTTGATAATGTTGACTTTGATAATATTTTTTAGGATTACGGGATCTTATAGATTTAGCTTGTTTTCTTATTTGGTTCTTTCTTTGGCTACTAGGGGCTCTTAATTGTTTTACTCCATATTGCTAGCAAAATGTTCCTAATTTTACTACTTAATTTCTCTTTTCTCATTCTATCTTGTAATTTTACATCATTACATACTTCTATTCCCGTTTCTACTATAGTATTATGAATTTGTCCAAAAGTTAGTTGTTCATAAGTAAATTGGGCTCCAAAGTAAGATTGTAATTTCTGTGTAACTTTTATAGCAAATAATCTAGGTAAGGCTGCTACAAATCTTTCTTTCCGAAAGGGTGCATTAGCATCTTCTCTTATCATTACTTTAGACAAGAATACATGTTTATACCATCTATAATCAGACATGGTTGGGCATTTTAGATTAATTAATTGGGTTCCTATTCTTTCTCTAAATATACTTGAATCTCCTATAAAGCTTTTAAGTATTGAGAATATTAAAGTTAGCATTGCATCTGATACTATATTTTCACCTTCTTGTTTAACACTATTAAGGATTGTATTTTTATCATCTTAGGTTAGAAAGTTATCTCACCATCCTTTTAATTATCCTGTAAATCCATGAATTATTGATCTTGTTGTATCTCCTTCTGGCATTTTTCTTGACTTATAGGTAGTAGCTGCCATTGTCATTTGACAAGTTAAATCTAATATAGCTTGTTCACTAATTCCATCTATATTCCATTCTGCTAGGCTTGTTCCATCAAAGGAGTTTTGTACAAATTGATTTCTTTCTTCAAAACTTACATCAACTAGTGTAGGTCTTGTGTAATAATTTCTTAATTTTGGATAGTTATTTCCTTTATTGTTTAATTTGTTTATTTCTAATTCTAAAGTATTTATGGCTTTTTTCCCTATACTCAAATTTTTAATTTTTTCTTTTAGATCCTCTATACCTGTTTCAAGTGGGGTTTTAAGACTAAAATTATTTAAGTTACTATTTATTTTGTATATAGGGTTTCTATTAGTTTTGGGTTGGTACGGCTTGAACTTGTACTTTATGTTTTATTCTCAATTCTTCCTAATTGTTTACTCATTATATCTAACATTATGTTTGAATAATTTACTTGATGATGTATTTTCTTAATGTCTTGTTTATCTACGTTACCTTCTATACTGGTAGTAGTCTTATATCTTGATATTTCTACTTCAGTATTATTTGAGACTTTTATCACTGTATTTTCTTTTGGAGAGTATTCTAATTCTATAATCTTTCCTGATGTTGTTTTCCATGTAGATGTTATTTTTGCTAAGGGACATATTTCTTTTACTTGTTCATTTTCATACATATGTTTTAACTAATCAAAGAAATATAAATTAATCTCATTATCTTCCATATATTTGTAAAATATTGACCTTATTTCTTCTATCTCTTTTTTACTAAAAGTTTTAAAAAACCAACGTACAAACGGCTCTCACCGCTACAGTACACTCCGAGTTCAACTAACAATCAAAACTATCTCAAAAAGATAAAAAAAAATAGAACTTAACAAAGAAATAACTTATATATATATATATATGAGCCTCCCATCAGGACCCAAAGTGGCACTTAAATGTAGTTTAATTTATGACACTGAAATGATAAACATGTACTCAATTACTTAGTACTTCCTACTTTCCTTGTCTTTCACTCTCTCTCTTTCTTTCTTTTTGACGGCTCCACCCCATCCATCCTTTCTTCTTGGTTCTTTTCTCCAATCTTGCTAACAATTTCAATTAGTGATTTTGACCACTATATAGCAACAACGCTTATGTACACTTGTATGCTCCTCTCCCCTCAAGACAAAACTTCAAGCCTCATTAGACCATGTCGCAACCGGGATCGCGACGGGACGGCTAAAAATGAGTTTGAAAATTGGGAGTCGCCACCAAATTTTTATTTAGTTGGGAAAAATATGAAAAAACCCATTTAATTTAAAGAAAATGATCTTTGAAACCAGATGTAAGCTCGGGAGTCGGTTATGCTTAGGGAAGGGTAGGAACTTAATCCTACAATACCCCTAATACACCCGTCTTTTAGAGAGTACCTTAATTAATTATGCATATTAATTAATAACCTCTTAAAACCTTTTTTTTATTTAAGAGAAAAGAGGATATCAAGCTGTCGCAACTCAGATGTCGAGTTAATAAGCCGTCTCGGCTAAATTAACATATTTATTTGAATAAAAATATTTACATTTCATTAATTAAATAAAATTAATATAATAAAGCAAAATAATAATAATGATAATAATAATAATAAGATAAAAAATATTTACAATAATAATAATAATAATAATGGACAAAAATATTTACATATAAAATAAAATAAAATTGTCATAAAATTTAAGTTTAACGTGAAAATTTGAATCATCAAGTTGTCACAACTTAGATGTCCAAAATACTCAGTTAACAAACCGTCACGGCTAAATTAACCTTTTTATTCAAAATAAAATATTTAACTAATAATTGATTAATTTAAATTTTAAAGAATAAAGTGCATAAAAAAATATTGACAAGTAAAACATAAATTATGAAAATTTAATTTTGGCTTGAAAATTTTAAACATCAAGCTGTCACAGCTCAGATGTTGAACTATGTTAATAAGCCGTCACGGCTAAATTACATCCTTATTTAAAACAATTTGATTATTAGCTAAAATTAAAAATAACACTGATAATAATAGAAGACAACAAATATTTACAAACAGCAATAATAATAAACATTTACAAGCTAAAACAAAATAAAGTAATATAATAAAATTTAATTTTTAACTTGACAGGGATCACTTGCTCCTACGTATCCTCTGGTGCAATGAGGAATTCAAAGTCACGTAGTTCTATAGACAATATTTGTGTGTTTGATGAATTTTTAATTAAAAGAGAAAATAGGAATGAAGAATGTGTTGATTGATTTTAATTAAAAAAAAAGAAATTAAAATCCACTTCTACACAGGATTTAGGATAGCATATACTATACAATAAACCCTTATATTCTTGTGAAACTTAAGGATGATAATTCATACATCAACATCACAAGCTTTTGCATGGATTAAAAATATTTTTTTTTGGATTTTCATTATTTTTATACTTTTTATTATTTTTCAGGAAGCCATAGGATCTAAACTAAAAAAAAATAAAAAATAAAAGTAAAAAAAAAAGCAATAAAGGATTAAATACTCAAACAGCTTAGTAGTAAGCTCAACTCCCACTAACAATTTTGAACACGAAAACAAGATGACCCAACCTCAACAAAAATAAAATAAAAAAAAACTTAAAAATAATAAATAAAAAAAAAGACCAACTCAGCAATGTTGTTTTTTTTTTTTTATGCTACACATTATTGATGAAGGGAACATAGTGCACAAGCTCTCTAAGGCCCACGGTTTCCATTCTCCCTAACCCAAATAACACAATCTAACAATTAATATGAAACAGCAAGTCCAGCCCAAGTTTTTGTTTTTTTTTTTAAATAAAAAAATAGAAAAAGGACTCAGGAAGTAAAGTAAAGGGAAAACACATTCCCGAAGCTTCATTGTCAAATAAAAAAACATTAGAGAGAGAGAACGGTTTAGCTTGTGAGGGGAAGAAAAGGAGTATCATGGCAGCAAGGGAGGTTTCATGGAGAGGAGAAAGCGGCGGCAGAGGGGGATTGCGCGCGGCTAGGAGAGGAGAAGAGGAACCTGCCGATGATGGGGGTGGCCGTGCGCGGAAGGGCCACGTCGCGTGACGAGGGCGCCACTTGCGGCGCTGTTCGCAGCGGAGAGAAAGGAAAGGAGGCCGCGCGCAGGGGGAGGAGTCCGCGCCATGACGATGCAGTGCGGGAGAGCTCCATCGCGTAGCGGAGGTTTGCCGGCATAGATGCGCGAAACCAGCGCTTGAAGGGAGTTTGCGTACGGCTAGAGGAGGAGCTTGCGACGCGTGGAGGTCGGCTGTGCTAGGTAGGGCCGCGACGGCTGAACCGACAGTGACAACAACCGCCCCTCCCCTCTACTCTTCCTTCCCTTTTTGTTTCTGGTTTAGTTTTTTTTAGATCTCAGCTTGGCTTTGGTTTGTATGATTTGATTTGTCATATCTTGGTATGGCTATTTTGTTTGATGGGTCATGATAGATTCATTTTTCTTATGGTTAATAATGGGTTAAATGGAGGGGAAGGAATTGAGTATATGGCTATTGTATCAATGAAGATGATATGGTGTCTGAGATGATGGCTGTTTGGAAGTTTAGTGGTGTGAGGTAATGATGATGGTTATGGAGATTTGGTCACTGTTGTTAGTACCTTATTATTGTGCTATTAGTGATTAGTTGGGGTGGAAGTGTATGCAGTGAGATGAACTCATGCAAGATGATATGGAGAAATACCGAAGAAATGAAAAGAATTTGAGGGATGTAAGACCCAAAAAAATGATACCCGAACAATACAATTTATGGCTCTGTTGGTTTTTGAATGTCTCTATGTATAGTTGCTGAAAATTCTCCTCCTTATCAATCTTCTCTGTTATCACTCCCTTATTGCATCTCTCTCCCTCTCTGTTAAAAAATGAAAATCGTCCTTAAAATGATTGCATTCCTTTCTTTTTAAACTGAAAAAAAAAACCCTCTGATGAATACTTGGTTCAACCATATTACAGGTTGGCTATCTAGCTCCTCACCGAAAGGAGCTTCATCGCTTTGGAAGGAGTCAAAAAAAAACTTTCATCATGATGTCTGCCAATGCTATTTTTGGTTGACCCCCATCATTACTAGTTCACTTTTGCAGGTTAACCACATGGATTATAGCATATCCGTGATCTGCAGCCGAAAGGAATTTCACCTTCTGGCTAGTAATAGGCACAGGTTTGACCAACTTTTTCTTTTATTCTACTTTTGTGTTGTTGTGTTGTGTCACGGGAGGCTCTCTCAATTCACAGATGAGTAGAAGCACTATGCTAGCATTTTTATTTTTTTGCATTTTGGACAAGGACAAATGATCAAAATGAACAAACTAGTGATATGAAACAAATTGGATGGGTTAAACGTGAATGGGTTACAAATAGTTTGAAAAGGAATTGGGCTAACTTTAAAGATATCGGCTACAATGTGACTTGGACTGAAAATTAAAAATAAAGTGATGTATCAGTTTTTTTTTTTTTATATATCGATGCATATGGACCAAAAGTTAGAATGAACAAATTAGTTTAAATTGAATTTGTGCTAATAAACAAAGAGAACATGAAAATATGCTAATTTTTTTTTGAATTTTTGTTTTATGGGTCGGACAAAATTAGGTGTTCACAGACCACAAAGAAAAAAGGCTTCAACTTCTGAGTTTTGCTTACACTTCACAAGAGCTTACTCACTCACTCCACCTGTCAAAACCATTTTGATGAACCTAAACTCTACTTGTTTTCCTGGGGGCAGAGTAAAAGGGTGGAGCCGTGAGGAGTAGTAGGTGGACCAAAGGCGTGGTGTAGCGCGGACGGCGGACCAGAGGTGCGGAGCAGCGTGGATGGCAGACCAGAGGCGTGGAGTAGTGCAGATCAGAGGGAGAAGATTCATCGGAGAAAAAGATCTAAGTTGCCTACATTTTGTCCTTCTTTTTTTTCACCTCAAAGACCCAAACCGGGAACCTTAGAAAACCGAACTGGTCCACCAATTTTTCCAATTTTGACCCCATCCAATTTCAAATGCTTAACCGGACTGGCAAGGCGACCGATTCCTAATTAATCCTGTCAGACCAGCCAATCTGGTCTGGTTTTCTCTTCGATGGTAAATATCCTATTTAGTCCTAAGATTTTACCTTTGACACTAATTTAGTTCTCACAAAATTTTTTACATCAATTTGGTTATGAAATTTTTTAATTTGATATCAAATAAGTTTCATTGTCAAATTAAACTAACTCTATTAACCTTCAATCTACCTAACTTTCCAAATATTTTCTTATACCTCAACATTATCTTCTCTTTTTTTTTTCTAGAGATGGAAGAAAGAAAACAAAAACTAGCAGGTATCCCTCAATAAAAGTAAAGGAGGCAACCCATTGGGAGGTTGACCCCAAACCATTAGATCCTTAATTTGAAGTGCATTCAGGTTTGCAACTACCAGAAAGAAGGATACCTTAACATCATCAAAATCAAACAAAAAATTAGAAAAGAGAAAAAATGGAAACTAACATGCCCACTATGCTCCCACTTGATTCGCTCTTTGCTTCGTTTCTAGGCCTTCGTCATCACTACTTCCCAGTTCATTTCTCGGTCTTCTACTCTTCTCCACTGTTGCCGGTCAATGACCACCACAAAGGCTATAGCCGTACCACACCGGTACCAACGCAACCACTGCAAAGACCACTACCACGACCCCTTCCAACAACTTCCAAGAAGAAGATTATTGATTAGTCTTCCCAAAAGAGTAAATGTTGATTCTGATTTTTGTGTTGAAAATTGTTTCTTTCAATTTAGTTTTGGCATTTTGAATTTATACATAATAGCTTTTGGGTTTGTTGAACTGGGAAATGTTGTTGTTCTGTTAGATTGCTCTTTAATGGTTGATAGTTATGTGTACAGGTCAAAGGTGGATGCGCGAGGTTGGAGGCAAAGCTTGGTGCTTGACAAAAGAACAAGGTGCTACGATTAGGCTTGGTTATGGACAATGAAAGAGATGGCGGTGATAGCATTGTGTTTGTGCATACCTAGGCACATTATTTCTTCATTTTTCTACTTGTCTAATATTCTATTTAATCTTGATTTTGAATTCTGATGATGTTGATGTTGGGTTTTTATGCAATCGTTTGGTATGGATTGCACAATAAAATTTTAAAATTTTGCAAAAACCCAAATATGAGTCCATGCGAATCAATTAGTTTCAAGGTAGGGATTGAATGATATACCTTAGAGAGAACTTTACAAATCTCAACTGCTCAATGAACAAACAAATGGTCTTGAATAGTTGTCGAGTGTTAGTTAAGTGCGATGCCAAATTGCAATTGTAAGGTTTCCTTCAATTTGTTTTCGGCTTTTGAAGGTGTGTCATACATCCCAAAACTAAGATCCTTATCTCTTCTATTTATAGAGAGATATACGATCCGAACTAATTAGGAAAAATATATTCAGTTGTGAAAAAAAAATCTTTTAGAATTTGAAAACAAATCTTTATTGGAATCCAATTTGATAATATCTAATATATTTATCATCAAATTTTAAATTTATATTATCTGATAATATAAAACAGAATCACAAATTTAATATATAGATAATATATCTCGTATATATATTTATATATTTAAAATTCAAATTCTTAAACAATCTCAATCTATTCGCTACATTCTCAGTGTGTAACCCAATAAGTTTATATTATATTGGCAGTAGTCCCAATATCACTATTACACCTAGAAGTCATAAGTGGCCTCTAGCAAGACATTTTGACTGACCCAAGTAATAATAAATTAAAAATACATATTAATTTAACCAATAGAATATGTTATAATCCTTTTGTTGCACGATATCTAATTTGAATATAAGGCATGGGCAATGTCATCCTTATATTATCCAAATATAATTTCTCAATCTACAAAGTAGACTGATAAATCAAATGACACTCATGACTCTTTCTGTTCATTTGAGCACGGTTATTCATTTCTCAGTCTCACTTATTGAGGAGCTTATAGATATCTCTCTAAAAAAAGATAGACAAATCACATCTTGTTTAGTCTCTATCATCTGTATAAATTGCATTATATTCAACCACAATCTTTATAATTATCTAGTTAAAGATAATGTTTGACTACGTCAAAACATAATGCTCTTTATGTAGGAAACCATTTAAACTAAGGTGTGAGGATTTATTGACATAACTACTTTAAGAATAACTTATGACATTAATTGATGCAATGATCTCACAATGGGTCTATCAAGTATCTTGTTCTCTAATAAATACCTATGAGCTTAATTTTGTACCATTCACATAGTTATTTTATAATTATCAATTAAGCTTATAGTGGTCTTACGTCATAATATTAATGATCATCTAAGGATATAAGTATTATTATATGTTGCGTGAAAATATAATAATAAAGAAAATGAATAAAACATCTTTCATCAATGAAAATATAACTAACAAAAAATGTCTAATAATGGCCTAGGCATAATCACTAACAGTTGAGATGTAAGAAAATAGTTTGAAGGTCAAGTAGTTTGAAGGTTAACAGAGTTAGTTTAATTTGACAGTGATACTAATTTGATATCAAATTTAAAACTTTCAAGACCAAACTTATGTAAAAAATTTGTGAGGACTAAATTGATGTTAAATGTAAAATCTGAGGACATATTGGTAGCTTACTTTGAGAGAATCCAAACTCCAGAAAAAGAGAATAGTACTCTCCAAATATTATTTCATCAAGAATGAATTATTACAACCGATTCATAAGTATTTATACAAGTATCAGTCTTAACAAACTATAACAAACTCTCCTATATTTACAATATTACTCTTACTCTTTAACTGCTTATTTATGAATGTAGTGCACAAGCCTCGCAGGTGGCTTCTTCACACATTGACCGTGTCCTTCTTCCTTCCTATTCGTATCATTACCCCCAATTTCGAAAACGACCTTGTCCTGAAGGTCAATATTGAGGAACACTTCCTTGAGATTAGTCCATTACTCCTAGGTAGCTTTTTCGCATGGTAAACTCTCCCATTCGACCAACACTTGTTGATGAATGCTACTCTCTGAGTTAATGAGGTGTTCATCAACAATGGCATGTGGCTTCACGGGAACACCTGTACTCTCGTTATCATAAACCTATATTGGCGGTATAGAGCCACGATATTATTTTAGGAGTGAGACATGTAGCGTACAGTCTTGTAGGAACTCTAACTTGTAAGCAATCTGACCCACATGCTCAAGAATACAAAAGGGACCAAAATATCGGTGTGCCAACTTAAAGTTCAACCGCTTAGCTATGGATTGCTGTTTATAATGGTGAAATTTAGCCCACACTCATTGATCCGCCTCAAAAGATATATCGCACCAATGCTTATCTGCTTGTTTCTTCATGCACGCTTGTGTTTTCTCCAAATTGTGGCATAGTTGTGTTTCAAGGTGTTCTCGGTCCACCAATGTCCTATCCACTTCTTTAGCAGATATCGAGCCAATAATATAGATAAGGATTAATAGAGGATTGTACCCATATAGAGCTTGGTGATGGGTCATACCAAAGGATGAGTGAAAGGAAGTATTATGAAATAGCTCAGCCCATGCAAAGGACCTATGCCACTTAGTAGGTTGATCTGCCAAAAATGCCCAAAGATATTGTTCCAAACTGTGGTTGACCACTTCAGATCGCCCATCACTTTGCAGGTGGTACGCTGTCAAATAACTAAGCTTAATGCCGCTAAATTGCATCAATTGTTTCCAAACATTGCTGAGGAAAACCGGGTCTCGACCTGAGATAATGCCTTCAGGAAAGCCATGAAAACAAACCACACTATCAACAAACACCAAGGAAACGATCTCGGTAGTGAAACCCATTTTTAATGTTGCAAAATGTGCCCCTTTGGTTAATCTATCAACTACAACCAAAATGGCTATGAAACCAGTAGATAGTGGAAGTCCTACTATAAAATCCATAGACAGCACCACAGGCTTCGAGGTACAGGTAAAGGTTGTAATAAACCAGTAGGTTTAGATGGGACATACTTGGTTTGCTGGTATGTAGTGCACTTGTTGATCCACTCTTGTGCCTGCTGTTTCATACCTTGCCAATGAAATTGTTCTTGAAGCCTTTTGTAAGTTTTGGTAACACTAGCATGGCCCCCTTGAAGTGAGCCATGAAATTCTTGAATAAAAAAAGGCACCAATTTGGACTTAGTAGGTAAAACAAAATCTTGCCATGGTGTAGGATAATCACTTAGTGAGTTGAGTATGCCTCAAGTAGCGCCCCTTGTTGCATAAAGGGCATGCAAGTTCTTGAGGGATGCATTTTCTCAGTTTTCTTGATGGATTGTATCAAGCAAGGATCCTTCTACTCTTAAAACTGCCTGAAGTGTCAACAATTGTGCATTTTCCTTCTCAAAAGGTTGTCTTGAGAGAGTAGTGGTATTTGATATCAAAATCATACCTCAACAACTTAGTAAGATAGTATTGTTGTGGATGAGTGGTTCCCTGATTACAAGGTCGAATGACATGTGTGACCAATTTGGAAATCGCTCTTAAAATTCTTCTGAACTATTTGCTTACAGTGTACGAAGAATGTTGGAAGCGTTTAGTTGCAACTCAAAGCCGCATACCATGACATGAAATTATTAAATATATTGCAACTCTTTCCTCTACACTTACCTCTTTGCCATCACTTAAATTCGCAACTTCTTTCATAATGTCACAAAAATTCCTAAAATCTTGTTTCTCCATTTGAAACCTTTCATAACATTTAGCTTCATGAACTGCCAAAAATTCAGGAGTGTATATCTTTTCCGTCAACACAGAAGGTCTACAAAGTACTCTATCAACATAACTCCTTTCATATTCAATCATCAATTGAAGCACAATAATATCCCCCATTTCATCTTCAAAATCACTTGAATCATCACTACTCTTATCATGTGAATTGGCAATTAATCCATATATAGGCATGTTTTCTTGTTAAAATAAATAAATAATTCATTCAACTAATGCTAGTAACAATAATAAGAAAATAAGAAAGTACACTAACAATAAATAAATAATTCATTCAAATACAACTATTTATCAAATCATACAATACCACATATAAGAGATGACATAGAAACATAACACAAGTCTAGCAATCATTAAAAAAAATCAAGTTTTTAAAATATAACAAACATAAATTTGCATAAATCATCCAAAGAAAACAACTCAAGATCAACAAGGTAGTTCATCCTTCAATCAGCAAGCATCATCATAAATATACATATCCAATCCGCTTGGACAAACTTTGTCGTAGCTTTGTTGTACATTGCTCTTAAAACATCATCCATGGAATTTAGCAACCCTATGTAGATAAGAAACTGCATGAGAAGGGGGTTGAATCGTGCTTCTCTTTTCAAAATCTCTTGGAACTGAAACTCTTGAAATAAAAATCTATCAAGCTTGGAGCTTGAAGTGTAGTGGAAACAATGTTAAAATATTCAGAAAGTGACTTTCTGAATTAAGCAATCAGAATAACTAGATTGAAATGATAGATAATACAGAGATATGTTGTGCAACTTTAAATACTGAAAATAATGAGATGAAGGAGAAGAAGATAATGGACAATAGTTTTATACTAGTTCGACCAACACTTGTCTACATCCAGTTTTCAGTAACCACTGAGTTTTACTAATCTGTCTCAACTTGAGGGACGAAATACTGGATATTCTTTACAATAGTCTTCCCAAGCTCTTACCAATGATAGTAGATAGCACCTACAGTCACTCAATAAGTAGTTTTGCCATAGCCTTTTCAAGCTATTTCACTTTCAATCTCTACTGGATCGAGGATACAGAGATTTAGTGTTTGATTTTCAACTCAAACAATCCTGCACTCAAGCTTCTTTACAAGTGTATATGAATGATAATTCCGAAATAACTTGAGTAACTTCTTTCTACTGATTCTTCCTCAGAAGAATGTATGAACAATCTAGGAACTTAGAAAAAAGATTTTAATGTATAGAGAAACTAACAAATAGATTTCACATAAATGTTAAGGAAAAGATTTTTCAGCGTTTTGATTCTCTTGTCTTTTCTAATCTTGAAAGCTCAATTATCTCTATTTATAGATAGTCTCCCTTTGTAACCATTGCTCTTGATCTTCTGTCTAAGTGACACGTGTTGATCATCAACTTGTGTCTTGGAAACATGATCTAGAAGAGTAGCTCGTCTGGTGTTAGAGCTCTTTTTCAAAAGCTGTTGATGAGTTGAGGTTTCTGAGGTACATCAGAAACTACTTTTCTATTTTCTGAGCATAGTTTTTGAACTCCTTCTTCAATATGCTTTTAATAGTTAACCGAAGGTGCTGAAGAAATGATGTGCCAGTTTCAAAAATTGGTTTGACTTTCAATTTTGAATTTCAAATTTCAAATATTTTCCCTCTCTTTTAGTGAAGTGAATTTTTTGAATAGCGCTGCTAGTTCCTTGTTGATTCATTTCTCTTCTAATATTTAATCTTGACTTTAGGATGATGAATGATCTTCGATTATGATGATTGAAGATTGATTAACACGTCAATTTTAGTTTTTGTATACTATCTTCCTTTTAGGCGTTCTTTTTGAAGTCCTATGTTGCTTTCTGAAGACCATTTCTTGGTTTCTTGTTTCTGTTTTGATGTGCTTCATTCCTTGATGCATATGAGCGTAATTTGCATGATGTAATATTCACTTCATTTGAGCTTATCCTCTTTTCACAAGATATAATATGTTTACACATGTAAAGTGAAATTACTTTCGCTCAAGTCCACTAATGCACTTCGGAAATACTTGTTAAGCTTTGTCAAGAAACTCAAGGGAGCCGTTAGTCATTCTTCAAAGTATTTTCTTTAAATTAGCTTTGTTGTCATTCAAAACAATAAAACTCATACTTTCTGAAAGGTTTTGGAACTTATACCCCATATGTAACACTCTAAAAATTATGCAAAAATTAATTTAAGCTTTTCTGACCATAATTTCAAAAACCCAATGAATATAGAAATGATCAGGACAATTCAACGAATTTGTAAAAAAAAAAAAAGAAACATGAATAGTAACTTGTGGGTCCCGCAGGCCCACCAGGACAGCCGAAACCCTAGAATTAGGGCCCAGAGATACCCGAAAATAAGAAATTATAGGATTGAGATTAAAAATAGGTAGGAATAAATATTTTATAGTTAGAATTATTTTTTGGGCAATATTTGATTTCCCGGGTACACTGTTTTACTCGTTCAATAGAATTTCGGTGTGTGGTTTTTAACACCGTAAAACTTACTTGGTGGCAAAGTAAAGGACTATCTTGAGCCAATTGGATGGCCAAGATTCATCCCTTGACTTCCAAAACTAATCCTAGCCATTCATCATATTTTCTTTTTGAGGAATTAGACTTTTATTACATCATAATTATACAACCTAATTTAATTTCATTAAAAGGCCACAAATCTTCTCCACCAAGATTGCATTTCTCGGCCAGCAAAGGGGTTAGACCAGAAACCTCCATTTTCATTTCCTTGAGAGCTCAAGCTTGCCATCAAAGCCCATAAACACTAGCCTAGAGTTGTTGAAACTTCAAAATTCCTTCACAAAACTTGTTCTACACCTCAAACTCAACAAATCTAATCGATTGAAATTTCAATTCCTCACCTTGATACCTCATAGCTCACTGATTAGGGAAGGTTTTAGAGCTGTTTTGGTGGCCTCAAAGTGAGCATGATCACTCTTGAAACATCCTTGAAGCCAAGACCCTTAAAGCCACTCAAGTAGGGTTTTCTTTGGCCTTTTTCTTTCAAAATTTTTCTAAGACTTTTTGAGGTGGTTTATTCCGAAATTTCTGATTTTATTGTTGTTATTATGTTGATATTGATGTATTAATTTTGGTGGAGTATTTAGATGTTGCGAAAAATGATTTTTGTCAAAAGAGAATTTGACACATGCTGCTGGATTTTCGGATTTCAACAGAACCGAGTTTGTTCATGAATTTTATGGCCTATTTCTAGTCATTTTTATATGCTAGAAAAATTATATGTTGAAGCTAACATCATAAGGAAACTCTGATAATTTTCGTGGTTCATGATAAGGAGTTTTACTGCCTAAGAAAAATCATAAACCAAGAGTCTAACTATGCTGACTGGATTGTGGGAATTGAAACTTTAATTTAGTATAATTTTGTTACTATAGCAAAAGATTGAATTATCACCTGAAGTTTTTACATCTTGTTAATAACATCTTGAAGTGTAACTGTGATTTTTATTTTGAGTTTATTCCATCATTTGCTGAATTTAAAAATTATGGGAACCCTGTTTTGAGCTGTGAAAAAAACTAAACTTTTATAATTTAGTTAACATGGTTAGAGAACTCTTTTCACTTTGAAATTTTTACAGGAGCTTGGGGACACATTGAGGTATCATAGGAAATTTTTATAGCCTCCGAACTGGTTGTGTGATGTGCAAATTAATTTTGCTATCAAGTTGTGAAATCTGCCCATGAACTGTTTTGGTGTTGATGCATGATATAGGTGACATAATAACCTTTTGTTCAAGTTTATTGTATATGAAAGCATGCTAGTGACTTTAAGGATTAGGTTGAGGTATAATTGAATTCATATTGTGAATGAATGCCTATATGTGTTTTACGCATGCAATTTGAGAAAGACAAGTGAAGGATACATTGACCTAGTTCAATCGCAATAAGTAGAAATAGATGAGATCTTTTCGACTAATCGAGGGCAAATAAGGTGATGAATGATCCTTTCGATTTTTCGAGGACAAATTAAATGATCCTTTCAACTTTGTCGATGGAAATTAGAGTGCTATATAATCCTTTCAACTTTGTTGAGGGTAAATAGATTGATAAATGATCCTTTCGACTTTGTCGAGGGCAAATAGAGTGATATATGATCCTTTCGACTTTGTTGAGGGCAAATAGAGTATTATGTGATCCTTTCGATTTTGTCGAGGGCAAATAGAGTGATAAATGATCCTTTTGACTTTATTAAGGGCAAATGAAGTGATATATGATCCTTTCGAATTGTCAAAGGCATATAAAGAGAGATTGAGATCCTCTTCAGATGTACTAAGTGCACATAAAGTTGAGAATAATTACTAGGATCTTGAATAGCATGAAATGTATGTTTTAAGTGATTGACCATTAAAAGCTACCCACTTCGAAAGTACAATTTGGAACTCTAAAATTGAACCATTGTTATGAAATGCATGATCACTTTTTCTTAATAAACCGAAGTGGCTGGGGCGATGACGATGACATTATGATTGTGTAATTGGAGAAATTACCCTACTGAGAATTATGTAATTCTCACCCCTATGTGTTTTTGTGTTCCCGTGTCGTCTCCAGGTTGAACCAGAGGACTATGAGGTTGCTTCGCCAAAGAACTCAGAACTGCAATAGTGTAGTGTTTAATACTTTGATTATGCTATACTTAATGGAATGAATATGTATGTAAATGTAATGTAAAGTGGATATGTATTAAAGCTCATAGTAGAGCTTCCTTTTGTACTTGATGTTATATCAAATAAATGTTTTGTATCTTTGTTATATCTTTGCTATATATTTTGATCGAATTACGCTAGTTAGTACATGAACCCATCGAATTTGTTATAGTTATTTAAGAAAGGTCCGCTAATTAAAAAGTAACAACTCTCAAGTACGATGCCATGACTTAAAGGTACATTGGCTTTATAGAATATGGATCCGACAATGGACGAGCAGCCTGGTTAGCAAGTGATTTGTATTTTTTTAGCCTTGGCCCTTGATACTTTGTCCGTACACTCACTAACTCTGCCCATTTGTCCAATGCAGATTCAAATTTATCCACTCGACATTCTTAGCCTCTTTATGTCGATGCGTACTTGAGGACCTAATGGTTTTCTTTCTTTTATTTGCATCTTCTAGGACATCACCATCAATATCAACAATATGAGAGTCAACATGCACACCTTTTGAAAGAAAATCTTCCTCTAACTGTTTCTCTTCATCAAATGTTGGTGGCTATTTAGTGGAGGCATGACTTAATTTTCCTGTTGCTGTATTATTGTTGACAATTTCACACCAAGGATTTCATAATTATACTCAAATCCATTATTCTTAAATTGCTTGTAGAACCTTCCTTTCTGTAAAATATAGATAAATATTTTCAATACTACGGTACAACATAAACCAATATAATATAACAATAACACAAAACTAAAGCAAACATACCGTATACATGTTTTCCCATACATCTTCTAGAGCATTCACTTTCTTGGATTTTGAGTCCTATGTAACCCCAGTTCTACCTAACAAAGTTGAAAATTCACGCTATTGCATGCGTAGGCGATTAAACTTGCTCATCAACCTATCAATTCCATAATTTTCTCCACTGACTGAAATCAACTCATTGTTTATATCTTCCCATACTGGCTTCTTAAATGTTGATGATTGTAATATCTTCTTCATGACGCGATCGTACACAATATCAATGAATGCTTTTGTATTTTGTGTTGACCAATCCTTATCATCCCCCTTCTCACTTTTTCCTCCCATCTTGTACTAATAACTTCATATTTGGTACATGAAATCAAATCTTTAGACTAAAGGTACATTGGCTAATGCAAAATATGTGTTTGTTCAAAACATTGCCAGGTGACAATTCTTAGATCATCCAAGCAAAGGAATCTAACTTCATTTAGGGATCATCACAATAGTTCAGTACTTGGCATGACATAATTATGCACCAACCAATCAATCAATAGGATTATGTATTATATAAACATAATCTATAGGTGTAAAGATGTCATTCGTGGAGCTGAGCTAAAACATGCATAATATGTAAGCCTATTGCAACAAGAAACAAAAAAAGTTTTTTTTTTTATTTCAATTGCGATGTACCGAGAAGCTTACTCTTGATGTTGCCTTTTCATGTTATGCAGCAAAGCTAAACATAACAAATAAAAATTAACAAGAAACTAGAATTACCACAATAAGGAGATGGCAAGACCATAAACATAGTATGTGGCTATGCACTTTTCTTTTGTAATATGAAAGCAATCTACAGGGCCTACTCTCCACAAAAGTCACACAAAGAAATATTCCAAAGGGAATTGATGTTTTAATGCCATGATCTACATCCAAGCTAAAGACAAGAATTTTCATCAAAACAAAACAAAAGGAAAGAAGAAAAAGGAAAAATAGGGTTTATAATGGCCAACAACTAATCATAAGGGTCAATTCTAGTAAGTCATACTTTAGTTCTTTGGGTCATTGTCTTCTACAGTTTGGTCACTAGAATCAAAACACAATGATTGGCATTCAAAACACTGCCATTTTAGTACCACAAATTCCCAGTTGGTCCCCAAGACTTGTTTAGCAATATCACATGATTCAAAGCTATAATAAAAATCATACAAATCCCAAACTGAAATAAATCCCTCAGGAGCATCAAATCTACATATCATTGTTATGCTCTTTCAAAAGAAAACAAAGATATACATATATATATATATATATATATATATATATATATATATATATATATATATATATATATATATATATATATATTTTAAAAATATGGATCCAAAATATCCAGATCCAGATTCATAAAGTCATCCTTGTTTGATCGCTAGAAATGGAGTGATAATTGAGCATTCTTCAATCAAAGAAAAGCAGAACAAGCAAAAAAAAAAAAAAAAGACTTACAACCTTAATAAGGAAGAAAACCACAACAGGGAAGAAGAAGAAAATGAAAATACAAAGAAAGAAAAGATTGACCGGTGGCACGACGGAGCAGGGAAGAAGAATAGGTAGTCTGACAGTGGAGTGACGAAGGAGGGAAGAAGTGGCAGCGCAGCGAAGTAGGGAGGGTGGTGTTAGCAAGTGCTGTGCAATGAGCGTTCTATCCTTGGACCGTGATTTGAAGAAAGAAAGGATGAAGGGAAATAATTGGGATGTGTTAAAAATTGTAAAATTGCCACTGCGTTTTCAAAGAAACAAGTGAAAACGATAATTTGGCCTTTCCACTTTTTCAGACATTTATGAAAATATTTTCTGAAAATATTTTCCAAAGAATGAACCAAACATGTTTTCACTTCCATTTTCTATTTTCAGTGAAAATGAAAACAGAAAATGGCCAAACTAAAGGCGGTCTAAGGGCTTGTTTGGTTTCAATTTTCATTTTTATTTTTTCAATTTCAGTATTTTTATAATTCACAAAAGTAAAAGGGGGTGAAATAGACAGTGTTCATAAAATGGATTTCTAAAATGTTAAAATATAAATGCTATATTTTTTTATTATTATATGATAAAAACTTTTCATTGAAAGGGTTGATTGATTTTCCAACTAATACGATTCAGGACCATTGCAAACCTTCCACGTCCATCTTGCAAAATATGTCACTACAAAAAAAAGTGTGAATTATGGCGAATAAATTACGGCGATTATCCAAAATCACCATAATTGTAGTGAAAAAAATTGTAATTTTATTACGACGGTTCTTTAAAATTGTTACAATGTGTAGTAAATTATGGCGGTTTAACTAACCGTCATAATTTTAATGAAAAAAATGGCTACATTGGCTAAATTATAGCGGTTCATTACCGCCGTTATTTACCATTTTTTTTTTTAATTTTTTTCCCCAAACAGTCCAAACAAAATAAACATAAGGGAATGATCTGAACCCAAACCAAGCTAAAATCCAAGCATAAGGGCGAGCACGCGGAGGAGAGGTTCTTGGTCAGATCTGTCGCGGTGAAAAGGAGGGATGGCGCCGATGCAGAGGAAAGAAAGGGGAGAGGTGCGGTGGAGGCCGGCTGAAGAACAGCTGCGAGCGTGCGGCCATGGCGACAAGTCAAGGATCGCTCAAGCGGCGTGGGGTGCGAGCGGCGGCCGTGGGGGAAAGCCGCAGTGCTGTGGCGAAATGGAGGGGGAGGAGGTCGCGCGACTAGTGCAGATGGTAGATCTGAAAGGTGACATATCAAGCATAAGAGTGGGGTGGTGGGTCTGTGTCACCTCCACACATACACCCCCTCCCCGTTTTCCTTCCTGCTTCATATGCCTCTACCTCTGCGTTTTTATTAACCCCTTCTTTCTCTTGTCTTCTCTTCAAAAACGTTCTTTGACCCCTTCTTTTCGAAAATTGAAGAGTTGGAGCAAGCAACCTAACAATAACAACAATGAGGAGGAATCACATGCTTCTTCTTCTTTCCCTCCTCTTCCTCGCACTCTCCACCGTCAGATCACCGCTACAAGGAAGGAGATCTCGTCGCTCTATTCGCCAACAAGGTTGGCCCTTTCCATAATCCAAGTTACACACACTCTCCCTTTCATTTCCCTCCGATCTGAACTCTTTTTCGAGTGTGTTTGTGTCTGTGATGGCTTAAGTAAAATCAACTACGCTGCTGCTAACACTTTGATCTCGCCCTTTTTCTAATACGCTGGTTTACCACAAAGGGGTCTACAAGGGGACAATTCCTGCCACCGGCCAGGTCATAATTAAGCCTTCCAATTTCTAGAGCAGAAAAACAAATTCAACATTGTCTATTTTTCCAATTTTTTTTTCAGTTAATTTTCACGTTGATGATTGCTTATTTGTTTTCTTATTCTCTCTCTGCAGGTGGTAGCCGTGAAGCAACTCGACCGAAATGGGATGCAAGGAAGCAAGGAATTTCTGGTTGAGGTTTTGATGTTAAGGCTCTTGAAGCATGAGAATCTGGTCAAACTCACTGGTTATTGTGCTGATGGTGATCAAGGCCTTTTGGTCTATGAATTCATGCCTAGGGGCCCTCTAGAAAGGCGTCTTCTCGGTACTTACTACTCATCACCCTCCCTTTCTTTATATAATAGTAATAAATATTTCTTCAACTTCATTTTTTTTCTTGGTCAACATATTTCTTCGACTTTTGACTTATGCATATATGCATGCGCATTGTTAATTTGCCTTGTTTCTCCATATTATGGGCCAGCACATTATTGTGCTTATTGGCTTTTCTAGTTAGTTTTGGTGCATTGCTGTCTATTCCCTCCCACATGCAGCTCAATTCCAGTTTGCAGAACAAAAACTAAAGGCTAAAGCACATTTATGATTTGTGATTTTTGCGAATGCAGATGGAAACCAGATCAAGCTCCATTAGATTGGTACAGCAGAATGAAAATAGCATCTAGTGCTGCCAAAGGACTATGGTACTTGCACGACAAGGCCAATCCCCCAGTCAGATTCCGGGACTTGAAGTCTTCCAACATCTTGCTGGACAATGATCTTAATGCAAAACTATCCGATTATGGTCTGGCCAAACTTGCTGGTAAACAGAAGCTTAACATTGTGCCGATCATTAATATGTTCAATCTGTGTGATTATTGTGATCGTGATTTGCGTTGGCTTTCTTTCACTGGCTAGCCTTCTTTGAGATTGATTTAAAATATTCGACATTGAAGTTTATATATCATTCACATTCACAATTCATGTTGGAATCATGTGCTTAATTTCTTTCTACTCCACTTTGAGATTAGTCTTCACTCCTGTGATGACCGAAAAAAAAAAAAAATATTTGAGTGAGGACCGCCATACACCTTAAGTGGTATAAACCACCATAGTTTACTCTCTTTTCTTTTATTCTCTCTTCCTCTTCCCTTCCCTCATTCTCTCCCGTAACTCCCTTCCCCTTCTTCTTCTTCTTTTCTTCTTTTCTTTTCCTTTCCCCGTAGCCTTCTCCTTCCTCCTCACTTCCATTAATTTTTCATTTTCTTTGCTTCAATCATCAATAAATATTACCACCACCTCCATCATCATCATCTCCTCCTCCTCTCCATCACTTTCTCTTTCTTTCCCTCTCCTCTATCTCACTTTCTCTCTCTAACCTCCATTAGAGAGTTGAAGATTTTAGAAGCTTTGGGAGTGATTTTCTTCACTAATTCTACTCTCCAAGAGGTAAGTAAGCTTCTACCATGCTCCATTTAAATTATTGAAATTTCTAAATTTTTAGAATTAATTTAGGTTTTTAGAACCCTTGAATTTGGGGTTTTTAGTGAATTAGCATAAATTGATGTTAATTGATAGTGTAGTTAGCTCACAAATATTCATATTGTCTTATTCCTAGAGCGATAGAACAATCGGACAACAACACTTGCGTTGGTGACATTAAAGGCGTTGATCTTCGGTTCTTTGAACCAGTATTTGTGAGTAGATAGTGTATCTGTAGGTTACTTTATGCATGATAAACAATATAAAATTATATGAAGAGCTGAAAGTATATTGACATAGAAGAAAATAATTATTTAGTGAAAATGAGGCTTTATGTTTATTTGGATGCCATAATATGATTATTATGCTTATTTAAATACTTTTAGTTGAATTGCAACAAATTTTATATTTTTAGAGCATATTATGTTAATTACTAAAATTGAGTTATGTTATGTCTATTATGCATATTATACATGAGGATGATTTTTATGTTGTAAAATATCTTAGAAGTGGAATATGCATGATTTAGAGTAATTTGGGGAAATTCCATAGTTAGAACCTGTAGTTAACGGCAGGGACGTTAGCCTCGGTGCACCGTGAGAAATCCCAGTTAGCAGGAGTGGTGCTAACCCACACATAGTCTGCAGCTATGTCTGGACTTGTATATGGCTACGGGCCAACTCCAGTTAGCAGGTGAGGTGCTAACCCGCACATGACTTTTGTCGGTATGCGGACTTGTATGGCTACGGGCCAACTCCGGTTAGCGGTGTGTGGTGCTAACCGCACATGACCTTGAGTCATGTCTGGACTTGTTATTGTTCTACTTAGGATAATCTCCCCATTATACTTGGAATTATGTGATTATGTAAAGTTATGTTTTCAAGATATCTCATGTTATAGCTATATATATATGTTCTATGAGTATATGTACATTATTATGTTTATATTGTTTTATGATTGTATTTAGTAAATTACGGATATCCTATTTCTCGCTGAGTTGCAAAACTCACCCTGTTGTTATCCATTTTTTTTCAGATACAGGTGCTGGTGCTGGTTCTAGTTCTATTCCTCCGGCTCAGCCATAAGTGCGTTTCAAGTTGGTGAGCCTTCTTGAGAAGGCCTTTATGTTAGAGCTTTATGTTGTCTAGTCTATTAGTTGCTCCATATGTCACAGGCAGGGTTCTCAGACTTATATTATGATATGATTGAGAATTTATGACTTAGCCATATAGATTATGTTATGTAAATGATTTGTAAACTTAAATTGATATTATGTTTTGAACTACGTTAAATGTTGTTATATACTGGAAGGGCGCATTCTGAGAATGCTTGATGCCCATTTGTTGGAATTTTAATTGAAAATGTTGCAGGTTATATTGTATTTGGGGAATGTCCGAAAAACAGAGGAGACTCTGTCCGTTTTTCTATAAAATATTGTGTGTTAAGGCTGACTAGGGAAAATGTTCTCTATGCACCGGTCATGGCCTAGGTTGGGTCGTGACAAAGTTGGTATCAGAGCTTTTGGTTTCCCTGTGTATTATGGAGCAAGTGTCCTTTAGTAGAGTCTCGATTGTGTAAATGGTTGCCGGCCCATTTTCACAAAGCGTGACCCTACAAGAGGCCTTTAGGAATGTCTTCTTGAGTATTGTCTTGAGTTGTCTTGTCTTATGTATTCTCTTTTCAAACTTTACATGTATCTGATCCTTAGTTCAACTATTCAGGTACCATGCCTCCTAAAAAATGCCAACGCAATGTAAGGCGCAATGTAAGGCTAGTAGATTATGATACCTATGGTACGGAATCTAACCAAGCTCCTTCTCTTCCACCTAGACAGAGAGGGCAAGGCCAGGCTGGAGGCCGTAGAGGTCAAGGTCGGGGTGCTGGACGAATTGGTAGTGGCTGGGGTGCAAGTCTCAGAAGGACTACGGACTGAACTGAACGAACCTGAACGAACTTGAACCCGAACCCGAATCCGAGCAGGTGGTGATGCAAAGAGGCCCACAAGGGCAACCGATTGATCTTGATGCAAGAATGTTGGGTATGCAACAATCCATTGACAATTTGGTGGCAGCCTTAACCCAACAGGCAAGGGATAGGGCTCAACCACAAGCTGAACTCGCCTTTGTCACTCAAAGAAATGCCTGACCTTTTGGACATGAGCAAGTGACTATTGAAGCATATCTCCGGCTAACCCCACCTACTTTCACAGGGGACTCTATAGATGAAGATCCGCAGGAGTTTTTGGATAGATAAAAAAGAGCCCTTAAGGTCCTTAGATGTGAATGTGCCAGAGCAGTGGATTTTGTATCATATAATCTTCAAGATGCAGCTGACTGCTTGGTATGAATCTTTGTTGGAAGAATGTACAGCTGATAGGAGACCACCCCCAGTATGGGAAGAATTTTCTCAAGCCTTTAAGGATAGATTCTTTCCAGACAATAGAAAAGAGAGACTTGCTAGTGAATTTGAGAATTTGAAACAAACTACGGGAATGTCGAATGTGAATATTACCGCCAAGTTCACCAGACTATCTAGATTTGCACCACATTTAATTGTGAATGAAGTAATGAAAGTACGGAGATTCATCAAAAGGTTGAGAGAACCACTATGCACTAACTTGCTTCCTGAAGTAGGAAGGATGTCTTTTCCTAAAGTGGTAGATGTCGCATGTGCTATGGAGACTACAAGAGAAGAAAATAGAGCTACAAGGGAAATGATTAAGAAACCTAAGGTAAAAGGAACTTTCTTTGGAGGTTCTAGCTCAGGAGGAGGCTACACGACTCCAAGGCAACATCAGGAGCACTCAGGTAGGGCCACCTCCTATGGGCCTACTCTTGTGAGTGCATCGGGCTCCAGAGCTTATTCGGTTAGCCAGACTCAAGGGAATATGCAGGGATCCGGGCAATCAGGCCCTATGAGGCCACTATGCAGAACATGCGGGAAGCATCATTTTGGAGTTTGTCATGAGAACAGAAGGGCATGTTATGGGTGTGGACAAATAGGCCACTTCTTGAGAGATTGCCAACGCTCAAAGGAATTCCAAAGTCAGAATTCAACTTATCAGGCTGTGCCAACATCATCTCATTCAGCCCATTCTCAAGAGAGTTTCTTTGGTCCAGGTGGTAGAGCAACAGGTGGTAGAGGCCCACATGGCCGAGGGATAGGTCAAAGAGGCAGAGGTCAGGCACGTGTATTTGCTATGACACGACAGGATGCTCAGGCATCTAATGCAGTGGTTACAGGTATACTCAAAATTTGCTCTTTTGATGCACATGTTTTAATTGATTCAGGTTCTACACATTCATATGTATCTCAGTATTTTGCATCTCGCTTTGGCGAACAACCTGGGTTGTTGGAAAATCCATTTTGGGTTAGTACTCCAACGGGTGAATTTTTGTGGATCCAATTGGTATTCCGATCTTGTGTCGTTAGTGTGAATGGTGTAGATACCTTAGCTGATCTGAAACTACTGGAGATGGTTGACTTTGATGTTATTTTAGGCATGGATTGGTTATCTCCTTATCATGCCAATGTCGATTGTTATTCCAAGGTAGTGAGGTTTAATATTCCAGATGGCCCATATTTTGTGTTTAAAGGAAATAATTATCTTACTCCAGCTGCATTGATCTCATCCATGAGTGCTTTACACTTGATGAATAAAGGCAATCAAGCATTCCTTGCGGTGGTTAAGGATGTTGAGGCTGAAGTGCCTAACATTGATCAAGTCTCTGTGGTCAGAGAGTTCCCAGATGTATTTCCTGATGAATTACCAGGATTGCCTCCTGAAAGAGAGATAGAATTTAGTATAGACTTGGTTCCAGAAGTTCAACCCGTATCCATTCCTCCTTACCGTTTGGCCCTTGCAGAATTAAAGGAGTTAAAGGATCAATTACAAGATATGTTAGAGAAAGGTTTCATCCGTCCGAGCACATCCCCGTGGGGAGCTCCGGTACTTTTCGTGAAGAAGAAAGATGGTTCAATGCGACTATGTGTGGACTATCGGCAACTCAATAAACTCACTGTGCATAATAGGTACCCATTACCACGAATTGATGATTTGTTCGATCAACTTCAAGGAGCTTCTTATTTTTCTAAAATTGATCTCCGTTCTGGGTATCATCAATTGAGAGTCAAAGATGAGGATATTCCTAAGACAGCCTTTCATACCCGCTATGGGCATTATGAATTTTTGGTGATGTCCTTCGGGTTGAGGAATGCTCCAGCTGCTTTCATGGACTTGATGAACCGTGTGTTTAAACCCTTCCTGGATCACTTTGTGATTGTCTTTATAGATGATATCTTGGTATATTCCAAGGGTATGGAAGAGCATGAGTGCCATCTAAGAATTGTGCTACAAACTTTGAGAGATCACAAGCTTTATGCCAAGTTCTCTAAATGTGAATTTTGGCTTGATCAAGTGGCTTTTCTTGGTCACATCGTATCCAAGGATGGAATTATGGTGGATCCGAAAAAGATTGAAGCTATCCAACGATGGCCACAACCTACTTGATTCTGAGAGATTCGAAGTTTTCTAGGATTGGCAGGTTACTACCGTCGGTTTGTTAAAGATTTCTCGAGAATTTCTGCGCCATTGACTAAGTTGACTCAAAAGAATGTGAAGTTTCAATGGTCAGATGCATGTGAGGAAAGCTTCCAAAAACTCAAAGACTGTCTAACCTCAGCACCTGTGCTTGTCTTACCTTCTAGTTCTAGAGGTTTCTCAGTCTATTGTGATGCTTCTCGAATAGGACTTGGTTGTGTTTTGATGCAACACGGCCGAGTCATTGCTTATGCTTCTCGGCAGCTTAAGAAGCATGAACAAAACTATCCCACTCATGATCTAGAGATGGCAGCAGTAATTTTTGCTTTGAAGATTTGGAGGCACTATCTTCATGGTGAAACATGTGAGATTTACACCGACCATAAAAGTCTAAAGTACATATTCCAACAAAGGGACTTAAATCTGAGGCAACGAAGGTGGATGGAGTTGCTTAAGGATTATGATTACACTATCTTGTACCATCCTGGAAAAGCTAATGTTGTGGCAGATGCCTTGAGCAGGAAGTCTATGGGTAGTTTGGCTCATATTGCTCCTGTAAGGAGACCATTAGTGGATGAAGTTCATAAGCTTGAGGCGAATGGTATTCAGTTTGATATAGGGGAGTCTGGGATACTCTTGGCTCATATAAGAGCCCAGTCATCCCTCATGGAGCAAATTAAGAAGCTTCAGAATGAAGATCCTAGATTACTCAAGCTACAGGATGATGTTAGAAGTGGGGCAACCACTGAGTTTGTGATGGATCAAGAAGGAGTGCTTCGATTTGGAAATCGATTGTGTGTACCCGATGTTGGAAATCTTAGAAAGACCATTTTGGAGGAAGCCCATAATTCTCGATACTCTATACATCCTGGCTCAACTAAGATGTATCAGGATCTGCGGCAATTATATTGGTGGAAAGGCATGAAAAGAGATATTGGTGATTTTGTGTCCCGTTGTTTGGTGTGTCAGCAAGTTAAAGCTGAACATCAAAGACCTGCAGGATTGCTTCAACAGATAGAAATACCTGAATGGAAGTGGGAACGGATCACTATGGACTTTGTGACAGGGTTACCTCGCACCATAAAAGGGTTTGACTCTATATGGGTCATAGTGGACCGTACGACCAAATCAGCTCATTTTCTTCCAGTGAAGACCACCTATCGGGCTCCTTAGTATGCTCAGTTATATATTGATGAAATTGTCAGACTCCATGGAATTCCGATTTCCATTATATCTGATCGTGGGGCCCAATTCTTGCTCGATTACGGAGAGCTTTTCAAGAAGCTTTAGGAACTCGACTTGATCTTAGTACAGCTTTTCATCCTCAAACGGATGGACAATCTGAAAGAACCATCCAGATTTTGGAGGATATGCTCCGATCATGTGTATTGGACTTTGGTGGAAATTGGAGTAGTTATCTACCTCTTATAGAGTTTTCATATAACAATAGCTATCAAGCCAGTATTCAGATGGCACCTTTTGAGGCCCTGTATGGGAGGCGTTGTAGATCTCCCATAGGTTGGTTTGAAGTTGGTGAAGCAAAGATGCTAGGTCCTGACCTTGTACAAGAGTCTCTTGATAAGGTTCGTTTGATCCGAGAGCGACTCTTAACTGCTCACAGTAGGCAGAAATCCTATGCGGATCATAGAAGGCGTGCCTTAGAGTTCTCTGTGGGAGAACATGTCTTTCTTCGAGTTTCCCCTATGAAAGGAGTTATAAGATTTGGCAAGCGAGGAAAGCTCAACCCTCGTTTCATCGGCCCTTTTGAAGTTTTGGATAGGGTTGGTGCAGTGGCATACCATCTAGCATTACCCCCTGAATTATCCCTGGTTCATCCAGTGTTTCATGTCTCTATGCTTCGAAAGTATATTCCTGATCCGTCTCATGTAATCTCTCCTCAAGTGATCCAACTTGATGAGAAATTGTCCTATGAGGAGGAGCCAATGGCTATTGTTGACTGCCAACTGAAAAAGCTTAGATCTAAGGAGGTGGTGTCAGTGAAGGTGGTTTGGAATAACCATTCTAAAGAGGAAGCGACTTGGGAAGCGGAAGAGGCTATGCGGGTCAGATATCCGCATTTGTTTGATTCTTGAGATATGTGTTTTATTTTCGAATTATTGGAAATTCGGGGACCGAATTTCTTAAGGGGGGAAGATTGTGATGACCGAAAAAAAAAAAAATATTTGAGTGAGGACCGCCATACACGTTAAGTGGTATAGACCACCATAGTTTTCTCTCTTTTCTTTTATTCTCTCTTCCTCTTCCTTTCCCTCATTCTCTCCCATAACTCCCTTCCCCTTCTTCTTCTTCTTTTCTTCTTTTCTTTTCCTTTTCCCGTAGCCTTCTCCTTCCTCCTCACTTCCATTAATTTTTCATTTTCTTTGCTTCAATCATCAATAAATATTACCACCACCTCCATCATCATCATCTCCTCCTCCTCTCCATCACTTTCTCTCTCTTTCCCTCTCCTCTATCTCACTTTCTCTCTCTAACCTCCATTAGAGAGTTGAAGATTTTAGAAGCTTTGGGAGTGATTTTCTTCACTAATTCTACTCTCCAAGTGGTAAGTAAGCTTCTACCATGCTCCATTTAAATTATTGAAATTTCTAAATTTTTAGGATTAATTTAGGTTTTTAGAACCCTTGAATTTGGGGTTTTTAGTGAATTAGCGTAAATTGATAGTGTAGTTAGCTCACAAATATTCATATTGTCTTATTCCTAGAGCGATAGAGCAATCGGACAACAACACTTGCGTTGGTGACATTAAAGGCGTTGATCTTCGGTTCTTTGAACCAGTATTTGTGAGTAGATAGTGTATCTCAGAGGTTACTTTATGCATGATAAACAATATAAAATTATATGAAGAGCTGAAAGTATATTGACATAGAAGAAAATAATTATTTAGTGAAAATGAGGCTTTATGTTTAAAATGAAAAATCTGTATTTGGATGCCATAATATGATTATTATGCTTATTTAAATACTTTTAGTTGAATTGCAACAAATTTTATATTTTTAGAGCATATTATGTTAATTGCTAAAATTGAGTTATTTTATGTCTATTATGCATATTATACATGAGGATGGTTTTTATGTTGTAAAATATCTTAGAAGTGGAATATGCATGATTTAGAGTAATTTGGGGAAATTCCATAGTTAGAACCTGTAGTTAACGGCAGGGACATTAGCCTCGGTGCACCGTGAGAAATCCCAGTTAGCAGGAGTGGTGCTAACCCACACATAATCTGCAGCTATGTCTGGACTTGTATATGGCTACGGGCCAACTCCAGTTAGCAGGTGAGGTGCTAACCCGCACATGACTTTTGTCGTGTCTGGACTTGTATGGCTACGGGCCAACTCCAGTTAGCAGGTGTGGTGCTAACCCGCACATGACCTTGAGTCATGTCTGGACTTGTTATTGTTCTACTTAGGATAATCTCCCCATTATACTTGGAATTATGTGATTATGTAAAGTTATGTTTTCAAGATATCTCATGTTATAGCTATATATATATGTTCTATGAGTATATGTACATTATTATGTTTATATTGTTTTATGATTGTATTTAGTAAACTACGGATATCCTATTTCTCGCTGAGTTGCAAAACTCACCCTGTTGTTATCCATTTTTTGAGATACAGTCTTGGTCTTTGGTTCTAGTTCTATTCCTCCGGCTCAGCCATAAGTGCGTTTCAAGTTGGTGAGCCTTCTTGAGAAGACCTTTATGTTAGAGCTTTATGTTGTCTAGTCTATTAGTTGCTCCATATGTCACAGGCAGGGTTCTCGGACTTATATTATGATATGATTGAGAATTTATGACTTAGCCATATAGATTATGTTATGTAAATGATTTGTAAACTTAAATTGATATTATGTTTTGAACTACGTTAAATGTTGTTATATACTGGAAGGGCGCATTCTGAGAATGCTTGATGCCCATTTGCTGAAATTTTAATTGAAAATGTTGCAGGTTATATTGTATTTGGGGAATGTCCGAAAAACAGAGGAGACTCTGTCCGTTTTTCTATAAAATATTGTGTCTTAAGGCTGGCTAGGGAAAATGTTCTCTATGCACCGGTTATGGCCTAGGTTGGGTCGTGACAATTCCTCACAGGAAAAGTTGAAGTGAAATATTCGAAAATTAATGCCGAGTGGAGTAATCAAGCAAAATTATATATTGGCTTTTATTTTTTATAACCCATGTGAATACGATTGGCATTTATAAAGAATAAATTTTAAAATTTAGCAAAATCCTATTCTAAATTAAAGACTATATTGAGGTTGGGTTCAGGACTAAGGCAAAGAAACAGAAATTCAGAATAAAAGATAACCTCCCCTCTTAGCTCCTTCTTTCCCACTTCCCAGTTAATCATGGCTGAGTATTTCCCTCAAGGGTATGTTCGATGGAGACATGCCATGTAACCTGATCGACTATTTTTGTCAATTTATGTATGCTCTTAATTCTTATAGTTCATAGCATTTCTCTAGCATATTCACATAGCATTTCTCTAGCATATTCACAAAAATGTTTGAAAGAGAGGAAAAGAAAGGATACTAATATAAGAAGCGCCACGACCCTCCTCCATTGGCAACTCACTCTTGCTGATTTGGGCCATAGCCAACTTGCATTCCCCATATTTTTTTTCACGTAAACTTTAGTTGTTTGAGGATATTTATTAAAACACCTTATAGGTTTTAAGTGTGTCAACCTATCTATGTACCCACGTGATTGCTTGTCCATATTTAAATTTGCATGTGATGACTGATGTAATTCTTGTCCATATTTTTTTTGGTCAATGATGAATTCTAGGCACTGCTTGTCTTTAGCCACCCTTGTCCATCATGCGTGCTCCATTCAATACTAATATTTTCCTTGATTGTCTGCAGAAGGGAAATCAGTGCAACAAATGGTAATGAAGCTCTTCAACGTGTCCCCAATACTGAATAGTTAGTACCATTGCTTGCTCATATGACTATAACTTTAATAGCTGTATGATTTTCCATATTTTTAAAAGTAAATTTTCTAATGGTTGGCTATTTCCTTTTAATTTGCAGGGGACAAAAATATTGATATGGTATTTTCATATCTGGACTTCAATTTCCATTTATCAGTAAAATATTACTAGTCTGGAACTGATTATTTACCCCAAAATTTACATCATCAGGTCAATCAGATCCGGGATTCATTGGCTATAATGGGTGACAACACTACTGCCTTAGCTTACCGCAAGTATATATCTTTCCCATGTTTTTAAAATGCCCTTTTTATCTTTTTATAAATGATGTGAAATGGAACTTGCATTGATTTCTGCTGAAGAATAGACTCCATCAATGTACCAAAGCCTAATAAAATTCATATAAATGCGAAGAAAGAGAGCAACTTTTCTCTAAGTTATCCAGCATCACCATGTTTTCTTGTTTTCTTCTTTATTCCATGCAAATTTGATTTCTTGATACTGTTGTGCTGGACGGACCGTTTCCATCACAACAGAAGTTAGCTTGTCTTATGCATGAACTCAAATTTTAATGAATTCAAGCATTATTTCAAGCAATAGTTATCTATGTTTTTTGCATCCTTAATTGACCTGCCTGTCACCACTCGCCATATATGTATTCATATATTTATATTTATATGTTTATATATTTATATTTATGGATTAAGGTTCTTGTTATATTAAAATGTAATCGTTGATTTTTTTTGTTATAACCACTAAATTGGTTGGGCCTAGCTGATTGTCAAAATTGAACTTTAAACAGCCACGTCTCCAGTGGACAAAGCTTTGTGACATAAAGGATATGGAGCTTGATCCATTATATGTTAAGAAAAGGGGGCACCTAAAAGAGCTTGTTGCTAGCATAATCCGTCCAAAGATTGTACAGGGAAAATCTCTAAATGGGAAGGAGTTTGTTTCCTTCTCAGAGCAGGTACTTAGTTTTGCATGTTACCAGTAGAGGAGAGAACAAAGTTAATCATAGTTTTAATTATGAACTTAATCTTCTAACTTGTTTCTAATATCAATGATGTCTATTGTTTCTTTAAATATTAGTCTATGAAGGACTCTGCATTTCCCTTATCTCAAAATCATTGTAAAATAGAATCAGGAGGATCAACAAATAAATAATGTAAAACAAAGTGTAGCTGAATCTTGGTGTTGCTTCACTTTCTGTCTATTGCATAGTGACTTGTAATCATACCAATGTATTAAGTGTCATGACTCATGATGCCTTCATTGTACTTTAATTTATATGCTAGCTATTGACTCATGTATTGCCCTGATTTTAGTATATCTAATGAAAGTTTCTCGACAGATTAAAAAATGTACAAATACATTGGAACTTGTTGGGATATAGTTTTTGTGAAGGCAGAATGTAATGATGACTAAAGTTTAAGAAATGATATGTCTCAATTTCTTGGTAATACTTTAAGTTTAAGAAATGATATAGTTTTTGTGAAGGTAGAATATAATGATGACTAAAGTTTAATAAATTTCATTGTTCTAAACTCTGAAGTTGTTTCTGTTGTCATGTGGAAAGTGATAACATTGAGCTGTGATATATTCAATAATTTATAATTTAAATGGGATAAATTATTATTATTAAAATAAAGGAATAAATTTTTTTTATTAATTAGAATGTAAATTATGGCGGTTTCAAACAGCCATAACTAACTTTTTTTTAAAAAAAATTTCACTGCAAATTACGGCAGTTCAAACTGCCGTAATTAATAATTTTTTAAAAAATTTTGTTGAAAATTGTGGCGGTTCTTAACTACCATAAATAACAATGTGTTTTAATTTGATTAAAAATTATGGCGGTTTCAAACTACCATAAACCGCCATAATTCACATAAAAAAGTGACGGTTGAAAGCCTCCGCAATCTACTAGTAATGGGCCGTGTAACAATGACGGTGAGCCGTATTTTCGTTGAAAAAAGCGGCGGTTTTTTATTTTAACCGCTGAAATTTACCGAATGGTATTGGCAATTACGGCAGTGCAAGAAACCACCCTTGTTGAAAATAATGGCGGTTAAAATTGCCCTAAATCCCCAAAAACACCGCTGCAATTCACTGGTTTTTTTGTAGTGTGTAAAGACATAAAAGAAAGAAAAAAATCTTCATTATACCATTTTGAGAAAGTTGGCAGAAAACATGCAAGGTACATCCAACATTTAATTAGTAGGCGAGATTGCCCTATATTACTCTGTGTATTACTCTGTCTCGAGAGCCTGTACATTGTAGTCGGAAGGGCCATGTATTAGGGTCTGTTCAAGTTCCATTATTTCATTATAGTGAAACCTCTATGTTCTCTTCATCTTCCTACTCAATCTAAAAAACTTGAAACACCCGGGAAAGTTGTGACCTAATTCTTCTCTTCTAGTTCCTTCTTGAACAACATTGCACCACTCTCCATTTTTATGGTTGGTACTTCTCTTCTTTCAAGGCTTTGTCTTGTTTGTGCTTCTCTTTTTCAATCCCTGTTTTTCCATCGCAAAATGGAGCACATGCTCTTTTAGTACTGTCTCATTGTTTTGTGTTTTATCATTCCATTATTACATTATATATTTTATTATGTTGGACTACTTTTACTTTTGTTTACATCTTCTATGTGTTAAACTTGTTTTAAAAAGCTTTCGCTTTTGTTTGTATCTCACTACAACATGCTATGTTTTTCTTCTTTTTTTATGATTAAAATTCACAAAAGTAAAAAGTGGTGAAATAGACTGTTCATAAAATGGATTTTTAAAGTGTTAAAATATAAATACTATATTTTTTTTATTATTATATGATAAAAACTTTTCATTGAAAGGGTTGATTTATTTTCTGACTAATACGATTTAGAACCATCACAAACCTTCCACGTCCATCTTGCAAAATATGTAAAGATACAAAAGAAAGAAAAAATCTTTGTTATGCCATTTTGGGAAAGTTGGCAGAAAACACGTAATGTACGTCCAACATTTATTAGTAGACGAGACTGCCCTCTATTACTCTGTGTATTACTCTATCCCAAGAGCCTGTTCATGGCAGTCGGAAGGGCCATACATATGGGTCTGTTCAAGTTCCATTCTTTCATTATAGTGAAATCCTCTCTATTCTCTTCATCTTCCAATACTCAATCTCAAAAACTTGAAACACCTAGGAAAGCTGTGATCCGATTCTTCTCTTCTAGTCCCCCTTGAACGACATTGTGCGATTCTCCATCTTTGTGGCTGGTTCTTCTCTTCTTTTGACATTTTGTCGTGTTTGTGCTTCTCTTTTTCAATACTTGTTTTTCCATCGCAAAATAAAGCATGTACTCTTTTAGTTCTATCTCATTGTTTTGTGCTGTATCATTCCATTATTATATTATATGTTCATTATGTTGGGGTACTTTTACTTTTGTTTATGTCTCCTGTGTTAAACTTGATTTTAAAACTTTTGCTTTTGTTTGTATCTCATTGCAACGTGCTTTGTTTTTCTCTTTTTTATTATTAAAATTCATAAAAGTAAAAGTGGGTGAAATAGACAATGTGCATAAAATGGATTTTTAAAATGTTAAGATATAAATGCTATATTTTTTGTTATTATATGATAAAAATTTTTCATTGAAATAGTTGATTGATTTTCCAACTAATACGATTTAGGATCATCACAAACCTTCCAAGTCCATTTTGCTAAATACGTAAAGACACCAAAGAAAGAAAAAATCTCTGTTTTGCCATTTTGAAAACGTTGGCAGAAAAATCGCAATTTATGTCCAACATTAATTAATAGGTGAGACTACCCTATATTACTCTGTGGATTACCTTGTCCCAGTTCATTGTAGTCGGAAGGGCCATATAAGGGTATGTTCAAGTTCCATTCTTTCATTATAGCAAAAGCCTCTCTATTCTATTCATTTTCCAACACTCAATCCGGAAAAACTTGAAACACCCAGGAAAGCTATGGTCCGATTCTTCTCTTTTGGTCCCCCCTTGAACAACATTGCACCATTCTCTGTCTTTGTGGCTGGTATTTCTCTTCTTTCAAGGTTTTGTTTAGTTTGTGCTTCTCTTTTTTAATCCCTATTTTTCCATCGCAAAACAGAGCATGTGCTCTTTTAGTTCTGTCTCATTGTTTTGTGTTTTATAAATCCATTATTATATTGTATATTTTAATACGTTGGGGGGTACCTTTACTTTTGTTTATGTCTCCTGTGTGTTAAACTTGTTTTTAAAAGCTTTCGCTTTTGTTTGCATCTCATTGCAACATGATTTGTTTTCCTTCTATTTTATTTTTAAAATTCACAAAAGTAAACATGGGTGAAATAGATAATGTTCATAAGATGGATTTTTAAAATGTTAAGATATAAAGTATATTTTTTTATTATTATATGATAAAAAGTTTTCATCGAAAGGGTTGATTGATTTTCCAACTAATACGATTCATGAACATCACAAAACTTCCAAGTTCACCTTGTTAAATATGTAAATACACAAAAGAAAGAAAAAATCTTCGTTATGCCATTTTGAGAACGGAAAAGCTATTTCAACACCCCGCTGGGGTGTCTATACAGACACCGTATGCCACTGTAGCGGGGTGTATGGATAGACAAATAAAAAGCAACACACAATAGTGGATCCCAAAATACATTTTCACTTCACTTCATCTTTGTCCCGTTTCCCTCTCAATCTCTCAACCCACTTGCTTTCTCCCTCTCACTCCCTCTCAAATCCCATCCACTTTGAGCTTCATCAAACCCTCACTCCTTCAAGGTAGGTGAAAACCTCTGTTCCCTAAACCCATTGTGGGAAGGTCGCACTGCTCTGCACTCTACATTCTCCGTCTCCCTCCGCTGTTCGTTGTCACACAGCTCTGCAGTCTGCATTCTCCGTCTCCCTCCGCTGTTCGTTGTCGCACTGCTATGCAGTCTGCTTCTCTGTCTCCCTCCGCTGTCTGTTGTTGAAGCCGTTGGTCCCCCTGTCTCAAGCTCGCGGTCAAGGTCGTGCTCCTCGCAAGCTCTCGGTTCGCTCTCAGTTCACTCTCGGTTCCCCTGTCTGGCCTGCAAGGTATCGGTTCCCCTTCGGCCGTTGAAGCTCTCGGTGTCCCTTTGTGAAGCTTGCGTGCTAGGGTGTTTGAGGTTTGTTTGTGAGTGTGTGTGTGGTTTGATTGTTTCTTTTTTGATGGGGGTATCAAATGTGGGGATTAGATGTTTATTTTTTGAACCATTAGGCAATTATTGTTGTTTTTTTATGTTGGTAAGCTCCGGCGAAACAGAGGTGCAGACTTCCTTCAAAGGGCCTTTGGATACTATCAACGATTTGGAGAAGGATTTGCCCATCAAGTAAGTGTTTTGGTGCCTCTTACTTTAATGGGTTTTTCTCAAGTTCAAAACTTTCCTTGTGGGTATTAGTGTATCGTTGATTTTGGGTCCTGAAGTTCTGTTTTTCATAGTGTGCTATTTCTATTATTGGTTTTAGCATATGGTTGTAACAACTAAGAAGCACGTATTATGTTTTTTTTTTTGTTCTTTTTGTGCTGGATTTAGCAATTTATTGTTATACCTTGCGAGGAGCTCAGGCTTTGTAGATGGTTTCTTATTGCTTGCACGACAACGTAGTACAATGTTTATATACTAGTACCAATTATGGTAATTGTTGGTTTGATTGGGTGTTTGTTAGATCAATGCTAGTCATAGGGTAACCACTGCAGGAAGGAGATGCAGGATGTGGGTGTGTGGATATATTTATCAGGAGAAAAAATCTTCAAAGTTGTGTGCTACTTTCTTTCTGTCACCATAGATTAATTTAGTGATCTGCATTTTGCTGTCTAGGGAAAAGTGGTGGCGGAATATATCTTTGTATATCAAACCTTTTGTGTTATAGTGCAAAGTAGCCTCATTGTTATTTTCTTTAAGAACTTTTGTATTTTGTAGAGGTTGGACTTTAAATATCAAGCTGATTATATAAAATGAATATAACAATGGGCAAGTATGAGATAGTTTTCTTTATCTATCTTTTTTGCTTTTGAATTGGGCAACTATGTAGAAATGTATATACCAATGGGTAGTTAGTGTAAAAAACTATGTTTGACTGTGCTTAGGATAAACTTCTTATTGTATGTTTGCTTGTTGTTATTGTAGTTCAGGAAGGTATGTCATAGATTCTTTAGGGTTCATGCATAAATTAAGAAATTGGGTATATTCTATTAGCTGTAGGGAAAAATTGCATGATTCTCAAAGTTTAGGAATGAATATCTTGTGAGTATGAGGAATTTGGTATTAGAATATTTTGCTCAAACCCCCTCTTTGTTGAAACATAATTGAGGAATCAATTTGTTTGGGTAAAAGCGGTGAATTGATTTTAGCTGTGAATTTGAGTGCATTACTCATATTAAAACTTTAATATATTAATCTTGAACCCAAGTAATAAGAATTTATTTAAACCTGAACCAAGGTTCAAACTCATCCAAACCTCAAAGTTATAAGTATTTTTAGACTTCATTAATGCTTGTTGTTAAATGTAGGTAGTTTAGTGGTTATTTTAATATTTAGGTTAGGCAAAACAGAAACCAATTCTTTATATTGATGCTAAAGTATTCTTTGATAACACAACATGCTTGATGCAGCGGAGTAAATGAAAAAAAAAATCTTTGGTTACATAGCTACTCCAAGGTAAAATAGCTTCATACTTACACAAACCACTGGTATATGTCACTTCCACACACCTATGATCACAACTTGATAAGAAATACAAGAATTGAAGAAGTGTTTATGTGTGGGTAGACTTTGTAATCACTCCATCTGTGTATGTGCCTTTCAATCAATCAAAGCAAACATGAAAAATTAAATACAAATACTAGCTCTCAAAAAGAGCATAAACTGAGCATTTAGACAATTTTTTGGTAAGTAAGCACTAGTTAAATAAAGGATGAACTAAATATTTAAATTTTTTGATATACCAATGAGAGATGGTTTTGTTTATCTTTTTGCTTTTGAATTGCGTAACTAAGTAGAAATGTATATAGCAATGGGCAGTTAGTGTAAGTTTGTATTTTTTTTTCTATCCATTGATATTCTATTTGTCGGTAACTTGAATATATTGCAATTATTTCTTCCATAGAAAATGGCGCGAGGAAAAGGACGTACTGGGCGGTCTGTATATGGTATGTCATTCCATGGTACCTAATTTTTCATCTATTATAAGTGCCAGCAAAGTTTAGAAGATACTAACAAATTCTTTATATTTATGTATTATCACAATGTATTGAAATGTTGGCAATGTTTTCAATTGATAGTTGCACCTATAGTTGAAGATTCGACAAGCTCAGGATCAGACAAGGACTTTGATCCTAATGCAATAAGTGACGGTGAGGATGGGTAGCCTATACAAATACAACCTTTTTAACTTGCAACACCTAGAGTGTACTAATATATTTAATCAAAATATTTTTCATATAGATGAGCACGGCTATAATGATGAAAGTAGTCATGATATAGAAATCTCCGACAGTGTTGAGATCCCTGAAAAATTGAAGAGGTATGGTAAGAAGAAATCTGGGAAGGTTGACCCTAAACAAAACAAAAAGAAATCTGGCAAGGTATGTGTTCATAAAACTGTGTTTCCTTTTAGCATTCATAGTTAGTTTTATGGTTGATAGTTTAATTGCAATGCATGTATACAGGCTGTATTCCTTAGTCGGTGCTCACCAAATCGTTTAAGAACAATTTGTAACAACTTGACAAAAGAGCAACGCGACACAGTCATAGAGATGGGGTTTGGAGGACTTCTCCATGTGCAATGCACAAGACTTGATAGGAGGCTATGCTTGAAACTGGTCAAGTGCTTTGATTTACGTCAACTGTGCATATATGCTAAGGGAGAGGAGATTCGAGTTAGCTATCGCGATGTGGGCAAAGTGTTTGGCCTACCACAAGATGGTATTTTAATTGTCCATATTACTCACCTTTCATATACCATGCATAAGTTAATTAACTTGAGTACCATTAGTGTATTTGTCAAGTTTGATTCCGCTTTAATTCATGAATTTTATAAAAATATTCTTAAGCATTAGTTGTCACTCAGTTTTTTATTTGCATGTGAAAATTCTGATATTTCGGCTGAAATAGGATTGGACATTCCCGAATATGCCACAGTCGAAGAAAAGGCAATGTTGGGAGAATTTGATGGAATATCAAATGTGCAGCTAAGTCAAATTATTGGCCAAGGCGAAGTCAATGAGCAATTTAGAAGAGCTTTTATATTGTATGTGCTCTCTTGTTTCTTGTGCCCAACCTTGAAAATGGCGCCGTGTCCAAAGCTATTGGGTTCTATCGTTGATATACAGAATGTAACAAAGTATAATTGGAGCCTATTTATTTTCAAGTGGCTTGTAAAGAACTTGAAATCATACAAGGGTAGGCAATACAAGAGTAAGATGGCAGGGATAGGAGGTTGCATCTTCTTGCTGAAGGTACGGTAGCTTATTTGTTATACTTTAGCAATAGCTTATTGTTTAATTATTGTATAAATTCTTTTGTAAAAACCTAACTCTTGTTGGATAGGTTTCCCTTTCTATTGTGCTTACATTTGTAATTTTGGTGTTGTTACAGATTGTGTATTTTCATAGCTGTCCACTTGGCACTACCCCATCAAACCAAGAATGTCCACTAGTTAAATATTGGGACGATGACATGATAGAAAAGCGGATTCGGGAAGAGAAAAATAATGTGCTGGTAATTTTCAATCATCTAATATGAAGATGGCGATTTGTGTTTACTTTAAGAATAACTTAATTCGAAAATGGTTGACATGAATTCTTACTCTATCTGTAATTCATGATAAATAAATTTTGTGATAGGGGCTATTGTATCACAGAAAGGATAAAGGTGATCTTGTTGACCCAGTGTGGTTGAAAGAGAATTTTGAAACAGAGGTATAGTACATGTTTGTGTATGTGTTCATATTTTATTTACATTATTGTGTGGTGGTGCTGTTTCATTGTCCAAAAATACTAATGTTTGAGTAAATGTCAAAATGTAGCTATTTCGTAACTTGGTTGCGGAGAGTATTAGAATGTACAAAGCACAAGAAGAAGCTGCTCTAGCTGCTAATCGTCTTGTGTTGTCTGCAACTTTGAGGACACCCGGTCCAAAAGAAAAGAGAATGGCAAATACTGATAAGGAAATTTCAATCTCTAAAATGGAAATGGGAGGTTCGAAAGCAAGTGAAAGGACAAAGGATGACGATGAGAATATACAAGAAGATGATGGAGGACTTACGTGTGGTCCTGTTGTCCGCATTGATGAAGGACATGGTCACACAAAGGCACTCAATGCCTTATATGAGTATTGTATTAGGAAGCAAAGTGCACCAAAAGCAAAACAAGAGTATGTTTACATGTCTTTATTTTATACATTTTTATAATATAATGTACTTATGTACAACCAATGAAAAATAATATTCTATTGGTGACTGATGACTTTTTGTTTATGGTTTAGGGTGCTGGTTTCAATGTGTGGATACTTTTTGAATCGTGTGGACACGATGACTATGGGACGTAGGCGAAAATTAAATAACCATGTACGGTGCATTATATGTAATAGGCATAGTCGTGTTAATTTCTCCTTGAATTAATTTTGTTGTAACACACTGTCTTGACATGCTTAGGTTGTTAGTTTGGCTAGTGCGGTCTTCAATGATACACAAATGGCCTCGAAATCAAAGTCTCGTTACTGTCTATCTTCATACTTCATGGTGATTGCAGCTTCTTTTATATTATTCACAGCACTATATGTTTAAAGATGGCATAATATTATGCTTTTCTCTAACTGCAGGATGCTGTAAAAGCAAACCTGGATAATTTCATGAACGATAAGTATCTACCATGGGACGCGTTACCCTCATTTTTTCCTACTAATGAGCCAAGCGTCATCAGTTACGATTTGGTATTGAATTTCAAATGTTCTATTGTGCTTTTCTAATCAATGTGGCAAAGGACAATATTGCAACCATGTTTCGTTGTAGATATTTGCTCCAGTCGTGTATAGAAGTCATTGGTGGTGCTATGTGGTTGACCGGCAGAAGATGAAGCTATACGTGCTGGATTCTTTGTACTTGGACCACAAGGGCAATATGGCCCTTTTGGATAAGTTAACGGTGTGGATAATTTTACTTATTTACCAGCAAAAATCTTTGCTTGTTCTGCTTAGGTGCATGTTCAACCTTAATTATATTTCATTAATGTAGGCCAAACGATTTGCGGAGATATTGGCATTGATTGATAAAAAGTTGGCCATTCCTGATGCAGAGCTACAAATTGAGCATCCAAGTGTCCCAAAACAACATAACAGGTGAGTTTGTTTTGAATTTCCTCCTATTATTCATTCTTTTTTATGTAAATTGATATTGTGTGGATGCTTGCATGTTTTTCATACAGTTATGATTGTGGTGTGTACACCATAAAATATATGGAGATTTGGGATGGTGATGCAACTTATGAAGGAGGTTATACCATCCCTACATGGAGTGAGGTGCATCAATTGTTCTCTTGTTAGTTTGTTGTATTTTTTTTCAAATTAACATTATGTACTCTAAATGTAAATGTATAATGCCTATAGGACAATATTGCTGGGATTCGTCGGGATTTGTTAATAAATTGGGTGTTGGATGCCAAAAATGAAGAAAGAGAACATGTGTGCAAAGCAGCCAAAGTTGAGGAGCTGCTATCAACCCCTTCCCCATCTGTTGTTGCTAGGCCATGGTATGAAAGGGTGTCTTCTCCTCGGGTTGAAGCATGTGGCACTTCTTTATTTGATGAAAGCAATGAAGAGTGGGAGAGAAGTCAAGTTCAGGACATAGGTTAGTGTATATGTATAGTAATAAGTGGTGTCTATGTGGCTACTAAGGAATTAGCTTTTAACCACATACCATTGATTGTTGATGCTACTAGGTGTGAGTGAAAAAGCAAATGGAAATGAAGGTCAAGCAAGTGGTGAGATAAGCAATCGAAGCTCGAACATTGGAACAAGGGTTAAGCAGAAAACATATCAAAGGAAATGAAAACCAGGGCCGCATCAACAAACCCCTTACATTGCAAGCCATTTGAGGCCAAGGAAAAAAATATAGACACTCGGTTAGCCCTTCGGTTATGTGCTATATTCCCTTTGTTTGCTTTTTCCTTTTTTTTTGTCTCTAAACCTTTTTTTCCTCATCTCTCACTTTTTTTATCTCCTTTTTCTCTGAGAAAATTGAACTCCTATTTCCACTGTAAATGCATCCCTGTTTAGTGCAGTTAAGTGCTACTGGAAAGAAGTTAGCAAATGATTCAAATGGAAAACCTGTGAATCATTACCAAGGACAAATAGCTGACTGACTACTTATGAAAAACAACTTAATGTAAAAACTATGAATAGAGTGTGTCTCTAATGTAAACAAACTATGTTTGACTGTGCTTAGGATAAACTTCTTATTGTATGTTTGTTTGTTATTATTGTAGTCAAATTTGCAGAAAAAGAAAATACTACAATACTATTTCTAGGTACAATAGCTTAGGGACTATGCAAGTGCTTACATCCTATAATTCTGCTAGTGATATTTCCTATAGCAGTAAGGCCTGGTCTCATTCACACTATGTATAGCAGTTCGAAGTATTTCATTTTCGTCCCTCATTATTTGCATAATTGTTTACTGAGACTATGCTAATAGAGAAATGTTCTTATTGCTTCCTTCACAATTTGTTGTAGGCTTTAAGTTTTGATCAACCATTAGTGTACAGAGTTTTACAGTACTGGTGAATGACATAGTTCCAGCTATTTAAATAACTCAAGTTTTCTGATCACATGAAAACTATAAGGCAGTATAATGTCATGGCTCTTTTTAATTTATCTTTTAAGTGGTGGATTAAATTGCAAATTACACAAAGCTCATCCTTTTATGTGAGGTACAGTTTGCAGTTCAATTCATTCTTCAAGTTCATCTGATCTCCAAAACTTTTGACAGGAAGGGTTCATACTCTGTTCACATTCTCTCACTACTAGGTAAATAGATTATGTTTCATTGCATAATTGTCTTTTTCATGCTTATTGGACGTGTGTTTGCACTTTTGTAGCGCAAATGTTAACTTGTTATGCTTTAAACAAAGTCACTCCTTTTTTTATTTTCTCATTCTTCATGTCACATTTGGATCCCATGTGCGGATTATGTGAGTATCATAATATTCTTAAAGTAACCTGGGCATTTTACTTCTTTCCTAGGTAGATATCCTGTCATCAGTTATGTGACTTGGCTTTTTCATCACTTTGTGCAGATACCAGCTTTGTGGCTCCTCTTGTGTATGCTTTCATGGGAAGTTCAACAGATATTGCCATAGGACTAGTTGCTGTGGTGTCCCTCTTGCTTGGGACATTAGTTTCTGATGACCAATGAGTAACACAAAAAGTCAGGACTATTTACGCCTTGCATTTACTGCTACCTTTTGGGCAGGAATCACTCAAATGGCACTTGGAGTTTTCAGGTATAGTGCTATTAAAGCTAAGTAAGTGATTCTCATGCACTATTCTTTCCTGCTTTGCCTAAACTATTGTTGAATTTTTCAGGTTTGGTTTCTTGATAGATTTACTATCTCATGCTACCATTGTGGGGTTCATGGGTGGAGCTATCATTACTATTGCTATCCAACAACTTAAAGGTCTGCTTGGCATAAAAAACTTCACTGCAAAAACTGATATTGTTTCTATCATGCACTCAGTTTGGAGTAATGTGCACCATGGGGTAAGTCTTTATTTTGTTGTAAAATTCTATTTCCCTATAGATGAGGAAGTAGAAAGCTGGCTTACAAAAATTTGCTTTGATATCTGCTTTTAGTGGAATTGGCAGACTACAGTCGTTGGAGTAGCGTTCCTGGTCTTCATTCTTATAACCAAGTATATTGTAAGAATCCCAACAATTTCTCTTCCTTCTTTCCTTTCCATTTGAGAGTAATTCTTAGTTTGACATGGTGTACCATAGATATGCGAATTGCTATTATAATGTCATAAGGACCATAATTAAAGTGAACCTACAGTTACAACTAAAAGACTAACTAAATAATGGTTTGAGTTACTAAAAGATGATGTAATAGATAGTGCCTAACAAATTGTACAGTCTCATCATTGTGATCACATTAATTCATCTATATATCTTTGTTCTTTTCACAGCTTATGTTGGCGAATTCGGGGGCAATCATGATAGAAAAGCTCCACGCATCCAAGCGCTAAGACGTAATTGGGGAAGATAAGATCATTGTCACAGTTGGTGATGCTATTGCAACTTTGGTCCAAAGGCTGAAAGAAGCCAAAGTTAGATGCTGTCCAGGGTGGGATTGCGGGAAGTTGTTCAGGGGGCTCATAAGAGTGCAAAGTGTGGTCAAGTCTGGTGGATTTTTATTGTCTAGTTTCAACTGTTTGTCTTTGATTTCTAGTCCCAATTTGATGTATAGAAACAAGAGGGGAAGCAAAATTAAAATGTGTTATGTACAAATCATCATGCCTCATGTTTACCTTACCATTCGTGTAAGCAAGTTGTGATTATTTACATATGCTCAACATAACTGTTGCATAAGAAACCAGAGAAAAACCGGTGCCTTCATGCCTTCATATGGACCAGGTTCTAATGAATTTCTTATTGGTGTGGATTCATGAGCTGAACTAGGGATGCGGATATATATGATAAATAAACAATGTTTCATAGTTGAAATAAGTACTACTGTAAAGGAAAAATAATGTAGCACTTATCGGTTTTTAGATCAATGCTTATATATATGATTGAGGTGCATGGGGAAATTATGATCATAATTAAATAAAATTACACATACAATTAAGTAATAAAATTTGAGCATCTAATTTTTTCCCAAGGCAAAAAATAGACAATTATTGTAAAAATGTATAATAAAATTTAAAATGAAAATGTACAAAAAATTGTTTGTAACGACCTACTTATTACTAGCTTTTTACAAGAATTACTAGCACCATATAGCTTAACTAGTAGCATATAATGCCTTTTACTAGCGCTGGTCAGTCTAATTCCAGGTTAAGTCTACATATTGTAGCACTTGTGCAATTTTTGTCTTGTTGGGAGATGTCTCAAAAAGGACACAAGGCTAAGGAAACCTTTAATGAAGTTGAGCATCACTTATCAGAGTGGGTTAAGCAATTCTTTGGACAGACTTGGAAGATTACCATCCTTTTACAGGAATTACTAGCATCTTCTGTTGTAGTTACTAGCGACTGTTTCTCATTACCAGCGTTGGTCAGTCCTGCCTCAACGTTAATTCTACTTATTTAAGCACTAGTATCACTTGTTATTTGTTTAAAATTGTCTCAAAAAGGCGAAAAGGCTAAGAAAACCTTTATTCAAGTTGATTATCAGTTATGAGAGTGGGTTAAGCAATTATTTGTACAGACCTGGAATATTACCATCCTTTTAAAGAAATTACTAGCATCTTGTGAGTTAATTACTAGTGACTGTTTCTCGTTACTAGCGTTGGTCAGTCCAATGCAACGTTCATTCTACGTATTTAAGAACTAGTGTCACTTGTTATTTGTTGAACAATGTCTCAAAAAAGGTCAAAAAGGCTAGACAAACCTTTATTCAAGTTGATTATCAGTTATGAGAGTGGGTTAAGCAATTTACTGTACAGACCTAGAATATTACCATCCTTTTCAAGAAATTACTAGCATCTTGTGAGTTAATTACTAGCAACTGTTTCTTATTACCAGTGTTGGTCAGTCCAATGCAATGTTCATTCTACGTATTTAAGAACTAGTGTCACTTGTTATTTGTTGAAAAATGTCTCAAAAAGGTCAAAAGGCTACACAAACCTTTATTTAAGTTGATTATCCGTTATGAGAGTGGGTTAAGCAATCATTTTTACAGACCTGGAACATTACCATCCTTTTCAAGAAATTACTAGCATCTTGTGAGTTAATTACTAGCGACTGTTTCTTATTACCAGCGTTGGTCAGTCCAATGCAACGTTAATTCTACTTATTTAAGCACTAGTGTCACTTGTTATTTGTTGAAAATTGTCTCAAAAAGGCGAAAAGGCTAAGCAAACCTTTATTCAAGTTGCTTATCAGTTATGAGAATGGGTTAAGCAATCATTTTTACAGACCTGGAAAATTACCATCCTTTTTAATAAATTACTAGCATCTTGTGAGGTAATTACTAGCGACTGTTTCTTATTACCAGCGTTGGTCAGTCCAATGCAACGTTAATTCTACTTATTTAAGCACTAGTGTCACTTGTTATTTGTTTAAAATTGTCTTAAAAAGGTCAAAAGGCTACGGAAACCTTTATTCAAGTTGATTATCACTTATGAGAGTGGGTTAAGCAATTATTTGTACATACCTGCAACATTGCCATCCTTTTCAGGGAATTACTAGCATTTTGTCTTTAATTACTACCAACTGTTTCTTATTACCAGCGTTGGTCGATCAAATTAAAATGAAATTCAACTCTATTTGGCACTAGTTTCAATTTGTTAGTTGTTGTTCTAGTTCCTACAAAATGCCAAAATTCCATGAAACCTTTAATAAACTTGATTATTGCTTACGACAACCAACAACAAATTATTTGTCCACACCTGCTGTATTATCAGCGTTTCTCATAATTTACTAGCAGCTTTAAATAGAATTACCAGTATGTGAATTAATTTACCAGCGTTTGCTATTCAAATTAAAATCAAATTCGACTCATTTTGGCCGTAGTGTCATTTTGTTAGTTCTTGTTATAGGTTTATCAGAAAAGGCCTTTAGTCTAGGAAACCTTTAATCAACTTGAGTATCGCTTATGAGAAGGGGTCAAAACTTCCTTGTCCAGACCTGCAGATTTACCAGCGTATCTCACAAATTACTAGCACCCTTCAATATTATTACCAGAGTCTGAATCTGGTTACCAGCTTTTGCTAGTAAACTTAAATTCAACACATTTTGGCGGTAGTGTGATTTTGTTAGTTGTTGTTCTAGGTCCCAAAAAGGACAAAAGTCTAGGAAACCTATGATAAAATTGAGTATCCTTATGAGAGGGAGCAAAAAAATCTTTTCCAAGACCTGAAGAATTACCAGTGTTTATTACCACTTACCTTCATTATAATTACCAGTTTCTGATTAAATTTAGCAGTGTTGGCCAGTATAGGTCTTAGTATAGGTCCCAAAAAAGGCAAATAGGCTATGGAACCTTTAATTAAATTACATGACCAGGACTTATCGGATGGAAGTTATAAATTTTTTTAACAAACCTGCACTTTCACCTTCAATATAATTACCAAGGTATAATGGCATGACACCAGCTGTGACCAGTTAATTCAATGTGCATTCTAATCACTATAAGCCTGTTGTGATATGTTTATGTGGGAATTGAACCTGAAAAAATTTCAAGTCACTATTGCAGTAGTATTTGATACAGTGTATGTACACAAAAAAAGATATCAATGATATATGTGATTGCACAATTGACAATTTTACAATGCGTAAGTCAAGTTTTCTTGTGGTAACATTGACTACATCCTATACAAATACTACAACAATCAATATTGTGCCCCCAAATAAACCATCTTCAAAAGGGTAATCATATGGCTAACAAATTCAATAAATACACGTCTATGTTGGCTATTCAAAATCCTTTTAAAGTATGCTTCAACTTTAGTTCTTGGCTTATCTACTTCCCTTCACATATGAGTGGATAATCTTCAAACAACATGTGTTGGCCGAACAAATTCATTTTGCATGGTGAATCAAAAAGCCCATGCATATATATATATATGTACAGAGCATCCTGCATAGACATACACCCATGATTATTAGATTGGAAATATTTAACAAGTTGGTATATGTCAAGATGAGTTTTACTTATCTTACCCATTAAACAACAAAAGGAAACACACGCTAGCTATCCCCTAACTTGTCTGCCATCATATATATTTATATCATTTACTTGTCCAAAAGGTCCCAACATATTGATAGTCAATTATGTTTTCTGACTATATTCTTGAACACTATCCTCTTGAGTATTGTGGGGTTTGGTTGTATTCATCCCCACCAATAGATCTGTGTAAGATAAATCCTGTACAACCTGGATAAGAGGACATCATCAATAATCCTATATTTAAATAAGTCCAACGAAGAAAGAAAATAATGTGGTTCACATGCCTGCACCCTTGGACAACAGTTCTGGTCAACAGATTGAAGAAAAGAAACAAATCCACTTGGGTGCGAGTTAGATGATTGTGACCCCAATACATTATCTTGAAACTTGGGAACTGCAACACTTTCCTTGATGCAGACACCCCCCGACTGTTACATAGTAATAGAGTAAGAGAATCATACAAATATCTTACAATTAAAATTTAAAATTGACTATCAAATGAAGATCATCTAAAGTGAATTTTCAGTTTTCACATTGGTCCACTAAATTGCAAAATAACATTTTTATCTTATGTTTCACTAAAGAAGCAACCACTAAACAATTGTTTTCACATTCCACTTTCATTAGGGATTGTTATTCATTTTGCATTTACTAGCATATGTTTGGATATTATCCTTTTTTATGCAAAGAATGACACATAAATATTAGACCACCCTTATCACTTGATCAATCCTCTCACCAAGATATACAATGATAATCAAAGAGATCAAAGTTAAATAAATAAATTACCCAAGAATGAAGGACCCCAATTTGGATGAACATAACTTGTACAAATAGTGCACCGACAATTACTCTTATCACATGATGAATAGAGGACACAAATGTTATAATATGGCTCCTGACATTTCATTTGCCATATAAACCATTATAAACTTTGGGGTAAGCACTCCAATAAATGGAGATACGATAATGATGAATAATTCAAATGTCCATCACAAGTACAACCCATTACCACCACCACACAATGGCAGTTTTAAACAACACAACCTTTAAATTGTAGAGGTTGCATCATTGATACAAGCTTATATGAAAATTCATATGCCTTAACAGCTACCATGGCACCCAAACTTGTGCCATATCACCCAAATCGGTCAAAGTTACAAATTTAACTTCAACTTGGTGTGTACATAGACCAATGAGTTATTTTCATTCAAATTTGCATGACTTACAACCTCCACGGATGACTCAATGCAAAAGCTTCTTCCACCCTACTCGGTAAGCATTCCACCCTAAGATTCCTGCACATTGTGACAAGGACAGATGATATTAGTATTTCCCTTTCTATTTATACCACTTGAATACACATGATAAAAGTTTATTAAAAATAGGAGCACCTCAATGAGTAACTTGTCACTTGTTTTGATGTTTTGGTTCCTATACTTTCTCACAACTTTGTCACATTGAGAAATCTTTCTTTTCATTGTTGGTCGACCTTTACGTGTTACACTTGTCGGGCTATGAATCTCATTCAATTGAATCGGACACCGGTCACCCTTGTTCTTGGAAATGTCTTGATCATTTGAAGGTCTATTCAAATTATGTGACAAACAAGAGATGGATGGCAACTTTGAAGTGAAATGGTCAAGTGTAGTGTGGAGGAGATTGCTTGCTTCCTCTGAATCTGCAACAATTTCAGCAACATTATAGAAATGCCTGCACAACTTATCATACCTCTCCTTCATTGGCTTCAAGTCAATTTTATCAAAGCTGCTTTTTATGTATGAATGTCTTCGTTTGATGTTCTTGCTCCACCTACTCATAATATACTTGCAAGGCACTTGCTTAACTTTTTCAATGGCAAGCACAGAAAGAGAATGCCTGCACATTATGCCTCTGAATTCGAAAAGCAAGCACTGACAACATGACTGTCCCTATTGAAAACAACCTCAAACTTAGCTTCTTTTGATTGATTTCCAAATATAATATCCTCAGCCACAATGTAAGAAGCAATTGTTCCATGTTGACATTTCAGCACAGTTGCACAATTCATTTTTCCTCTAAATTCTGCTTGAACTTCAGCATATGGAATTAGTATATTCAGCTTGAAATTGCCTCTCAATAAGGGAGGTTGACCCACACTGAATAGTGGTGTTCATTGTGCGAAAGTCAGCTTTCACTTCCTTCTCCACCTTGCTTCTTAAGGCATTGTCATATTGCTTGACAAACTGTTGTAAGCTTGTCTTTGAGTTTAGATATCCATCAAAAAATGCATGTATGCTCTCACTTCTCTGTGTGGTAGATAGTCCTGCCCAGAAATCTTTCTTCAAAAAGATTGGAACCCATCTATGGCGTTGATTGAACAATCCGCCCAACCATTCATTATTTTCAACTTCATACTCTTTCAAGAAAGAAAACCATTTCTCTTTAAATTCCTCCCTCGTAAGAGAATCATAAACAGCTTCTTTCATTGCTGATTTGATTTGCTTATACGCTCCATATCCCTTAAGTTTTTCAGGGATTTTTTTCATGATGTGCCATAGACACCATCTGTGGCGCGTATCGGGCAAGGCTACTGCAATAGCATTTTGCATAGCCTTGCATTGGTCAGTCACAATTCCATTTGGCGGCTTCCCCGACATGCATTTTACCCAACAATTGAACAGCCAGACAAATGTTTCAGTATCTTCTGATGATATTAACCCACAACCGAGTAATACTGACTTTCCATGGTGATTTACACCAACAAATGCAGCAAACGGCATGTCATACTTGTTTGTTAGATAAGTTGTATCAAAACTAACAATATCTCCGAAGGCTTCATATGCAGCTCGACTTCTAGCATCTGCCCAAAAGATATTTCTTATGCGAAACTCCTCGTCAAGGTCAATGTCATACCAAAAATTACTATTTTGGTCCTTCATCCTACCAAAATAATCAACCAAAGCTTTGGCGTCTCCTTCCTTCCCAATCAACCGCCTTTCCTTGTGAATATAGTTTCGTACATCTTTTTCTACAAATTGCAAATTGTCATGCCCACCAACATCATGAACAAGAGTTTGAAAAGTCTTGTTTATCCTCACCCCTGCCTCATCGTGTAATTCAATCGTTCTTCTAACATGCATACTAATATTCTTATTTTTCTTAAACATTCTTGCCTTTGAGGGGCTAACTTCATGGCAATGTTCAAGAACAACCGTTTTGATAGTCCATTTTCCACATCCCCCCTTCTTTGCCGTAATCTTCGCTTCACATTTGGCAGCGATGGTCGGGAGTGTCTTCAATGTTGTTGGCACCTTTGACAAACTTTTTCCTTCTCGGATGCACGCAAGAATCAAATAATTCACCTCTCCATCAAGCCCCTTTTTCGAATTTCTAATCTTCCATCCAAATCCCATTTCAGTTGAATACTTTTTGTAGAATATTTTGATAGCTTCAATGGAATCAAACTCCATTCCAACAACTGGCTCAACAATATCCTCAATGTCAGAGTTCCTTGATTCCTCTTCCATAGACATTTCCACCTCCATATACTTTAATTGGAAATTTAACCCACCTGCACAAAATTGAATAAAAAAGAAGAAAAGTATAACTCTTACAAAACCACCTTAAGAAAGAGTACAGGAAAATTGGATAATGTTGGTGACAAAATAAATGAACACATAATACACACACAAACAAATTTAGAAGATATTAAATAACCATGAGTCCTTCTACATTGCCTAAGCCTCATAAACTTATTCTTACTGTTTTTAAATTTGCTACCAATTATGTTAATTTTTCCAATTTCCAATTGTTACCATTCAAATATAATTTTCTTTTTTGAGAGGATGTAAGCCTGCCAAAAGCACTAGCTCTGTTTATTGGGTCAACTTCTAGTAATTAAAAATCATGCAATTTCTAACATGCTTAGAAGTCACACAAAAAATAAATACTGTCAATAGCTAGTAATTGCTCTCATACGAAGGTAATTTCTGATCAGAAAGCTAGTAATTTTATAAACTTGCTGTTGCATGTGCAAGTTTTTACACTTTTAAATTATGCACTCACTCAAGTTGCACTTTCTCACAAGCAGTAGCACTCACTAATCTCACAATGCAAGAGAATACGTCTATGTGCTCTCACATGTTACTCAAACCCAACCACCCCCAATAGCTACAACTTTCTAGTCTACAAAATATTAAATGTGCCCCGATAAAGCATATGATGAATGATACCCCAGAGCTGGTAACTGTTCCTCATGCTAGACCAAACATGGTGCAAACACAAACAATCTACATGGGCCACAACCTTCAGCTGTTGTTACATATGCTAAATTTACCAGCTTTCACAAAAATTCATTAACAGACCAAAATTAAAATAAAAAACCTTCAATATGCTGATTGCAAATTAGACCATCACTCTAATAGCATTGACATTGAGGTTAGAATGAGGAGAACTACCTTTTGAGAGACATAACGAAAGTATAATTTTATTTTTGCCAATTGAAGATATATGACAACTTTGTTATATTAAGTTTCACCTAGTGGTGGCGTATAAGGTACTAGTCCTCCCTTGCCTCCATAATAACTTGCCTCAAATGCTCTTTAGTTACCTTGTAAAAGATAAATCCTAAACAACAGCTAAACAAAAATCACTAACACAAATAGAACTTGATAACAAAGCCTAAGAATAATTAAATATTTGGTACAAATTATAATTACATGGCATATCAATTTCCTCAATAACCTTTTCAAAATAATAGCTGGCCGCAAACAACAGTAAATGTCAAAAGTTGTCTTTCAGAATTGGCATTCATAGAGCATCAAGTGAAGGATAATTACCTACAAATCAAGCTAGACCATTATTGAACAAAATATATTAGTCACACAACATAAGCACACTCAGAACCAAACCAACACAAATTTAGTAGCAAAACCATAAACAGCAGTGTTACCAAAAATTGCGACTTCAAAACCCTAACAAAATGAACGACATAATCTGACAACAAACAATGGGATGATAGAACACAACAACTCACAAACCAAAATAAACCACACACAATCTCATAAGAACATTTCGGACCTGCCAATAACCACTGATGACAGCATAAGATGGGCCGCCAACAAAGAACAACTTGAGAGAGGGGTTCGACAGAGATAGGCACCAACAGTGAGCGATTGTGATGGAGCTTATGGCTATGACAATGTTGTGAAGCAAAGTGGCCTCTGCACGTAGCGTTTGCGCTTAAGAGCGCTGCTGGTTGTTGCCGCGGGATAGGGGCTTCGCAAACCCGACGAAGCTGCCAAGGGTGATGGGGGAATCCGACTTGAGATGGAGGAGCTTCGATGTTGCTGTGGATGTTGATGCGGAGTTGAGGGAAACAGAGGTTGTTGTATGTGAAGTAAAGTCAAGTGTGAAGTAAAGTGAAGAAGATGATCTGAGATGATCTTTGTCTTGGCGGGAGGGAAAAAGGAAGGTAAAATGAGTTTTTGGGCTACACTATGGTGGGCTCTTTTTTATTTGTCAATCCATGCACCCCGCTACAGTTGCATACGGTGTCCGTATAGACACCCAAGCGGGGTGTTGATATAGCAGCTCTGTTTTGAGAAAGCCGGCAAAAAACATGCAATGTACGTCTTATGTTGTTTGATGGTCCTTGGGAAAATAAAGCTGAAAAAAGTTTATTAATTTACTTTATTTTACCCTTAGCTTTTTTTTAATCTCCATTCTCTCTCATCCGCAACTTTTTTCTCTCTCATTCCCTTCCGTCTGGTGCCACCCTCACTCTGCCACCACAAAGCTTTGCGTTCGTCAGCCTCTGGCTCTTTGTTCGTGTTGGTCCGCCTCCATCATTGCTGTTGGTCCACGTCCACCTACCTACATCTATTGTTGTGTTCCTTCTCTACATAACACAATAGAGCTCCTGTGATTATTAACAATGTTTTTTTTTTATTTTATGGTTTTTTAAAATTGTTAATGTTTATTGAGTCTGAACCAAGCATGATTGGAAAAATAAACTATATTTGTTCATTTGTGGAATGCCCAAACCGATTGAAGCTTTGCTATTTTAGGCAGCAAAATAAAAAGGAACAGATGAAGTTAGGGTGAGAACGAAGGTAGAGGGGGCAGTGGTGGCTCTGGATGAGGAGTGCCCAGTTTGGAGGCTGTCACAACGTACCTGGAAGGTGTCGCAACGATAATGACACATGTTTGAAAATAAATGGGAGTCGTCACCAACTTCAATTCTGATTAAAATTGGAAAATTATTTGATTTTGTAAAACTGATCTTTTAACATTTTTGATGTTTGGGAGTCTGATTATGATTAGGAAAATGTGTAAACTTAATCTCACTACACCCCTAATACATTCGTATAAATACAGTTACCCTAGAGCTAATTATGCAAATTAATTATAACTTAAAAAATATTTATTTTTCCCCCAAAAATCATGATATCATAATAATTATACAAGAATAAAATAAACGAAAATTAAATTAAATTAAATTAATTTAAAGAAAATTAATTTTGACTTGATAGTTATTGGCTACGCTGACGTATCCTCTGGTATATTGAGGAACTGAAAATCATGTCATTTTATAAAATGCTTGCGTGTTTGATTGATTTTAATTAAAGGAGAAGAATATAAAAATGTGTTGACTGATTTTTATTTTGGAAAATGGACTTTTTAAAGGAGACATTTTTTTTTTTGTATTTTTGTTATTATTATTTTTTAAAAAAAATTCATTAAGCGTCAAGTAATCAATTAAACCACTCCTAAACCAACTGATTAAAGTAAAGTGTAAAGAAGCATGTTACAAACTCTTCTTTTAGACGACCAACCCAAAGTTTTTTTTTGAACGTTTTCTGGACAAAACCGAGGAAGAAATGTGTTCCTTTTTTTTTAAAAAGTAATAGGCCCGGCAAAGAAAGTTTTTCTTGTACAACAAAAATTTCAATAATCTGAATACTTTAATCCTTCGAATCTTTTTTTTTTCGTTTTGAAAAACGAGTAAGAGCCTAACAACCAGAAATTGAACAAGAAAAAATCTTCAATTAGAAAAAGGAAACCAAGCATCCTGTAAGCCCAAATCCCCTACTAGCCCAAACACACCAAAAAGACATTTTGATATGAGGTTACAACACTAACCTGACGTAAGTTAATGCCCCTTTTTCTAAACTCAATTGGTTTGCATAGGAAAGGGGAAAGTGCAGAAACAAAAGGAGATGCAAATGTACATGGGGCTAACGGCGGCGGAGAGAAGATGGCAGTGGTATCGTTGCGGTGCTGTGATGTTGCTGGGGCAGTGCAGTGTCATTCTCTGTTCGGCCAAGATAGAGATCGGAGGTGGCTGAGGTGCAGGGCTGTGCTGTTACATGCTACTCCAGTTCGCGTGCTGTCCAGCTCCGCCATGTAGCCACGCCTGAAATCCCGCCGCTATGGCCATCGTGCCGCGCACCGCCGTCCTCCTTCCTGACCCTCCATCGCGTCGCCTCCCTTGCGCCAAGCGGAGGCGCTGCGACGGGACTGTGAAGAGGTTGCACGATAGCTTCGCGGCGTTGAGCTGGTTGGGTTCGGCCCTTGCGCAGGGGCGACGGCAGGAAAACGTGAGATTGCAGCTGGCTTTCCGTGGTGGGATAGTTCTGTTCGACGAATTCCAGCAGAACTTTCTTCCTTATCTCTTTTCTCCTTTTGTTTTTATTTATATGAAAGTTTACTTTTTATTTATTTTTGGCTGGGATTTGTTGATGTTTAAAATCAAATGGACTTGCTTGATTTATAGTTTATTGGAACTTGCTTGATTTATGGTTTATTGGAACTTGCTGGTTGAGAAAATGATGCTTGCTGATGGAAGATGTTGTGGTGAAGGAAGGTGGTGGTGGTTGTAAGTGTATGATAGTGGCTGATGGTTGAGAATGAGTATGGTGGTGGTAAAGGTGGAAGGAAATTGTGGTTGTATGGAAATTGAGAAGATGATAATGGTGAAGGCTCTATATCGATGGTAAATGGTGATTTTCTATATATCGCCCTCTCTGTCTACCACTTCAGTTTATTTTTCTCTACTTTCCATTATCCCCAGCTTCACGTGTATTTGGCTAGGCCGTGATTGCAATCACTCTTCTATTCCCTTTTCATTTTTATTTTTATTTTTATTTTCCAAGAATGGAAACAGGCTGAAATGGTTTGGCCCCTTCCCCCCTCTTTTTTTTTTTTTTTACAATGTGGAATTGGATTGAAAAAAAAACTCAAACGGGCTTGTTTGGTGACACACATGTATCTTTTAAGCGAAAACAAAATAAATAAATAAAAATAAAAAATAAAATGGACACAATATGGTGTTCACAGTTGTTCCTGTTTACTTGTTTCTTATTAAAAAATATAAAGCTTGTGGCTCTAATATTTTGCTGGAAGAGACAAGTAAATATATAAATACATATTTTGTCTAAATGTATGCTGATGATGAATGCATTGATGATGATGAGTGTGTAATGATATGATAATGATGATGACAATGTTGATGAATGTATGGTAAGGATGGATACATGATGTCAATGTTCTAATGAATGATGCCATATGACCTTATAATTAACACACATTGCTAATGTCAAGTAGAGAATGAAATGTATGCATGTAAAATTTAAAAGCATGTGAAAATTAAACTCTGTGCAAGTAAACACATGTGAAAGCAAAGTAAAGACTTGTGAAATGTGAAATTTAAAGACATGTGAAAGTAGAACTTATGAAAGTATTTAAAATGTGAAATTTAAAAGACTTGTAAAATGTAAGAGAGTGTGAAAGCATGTAAAATATACAATTTAAAGACATGTAAAAGTAAAACTTGTGAAAGTCTGTAAAAACTGTGAAAACATATAAAATGCGAATTTTAAAAACATGTTAAAGTAAAACTTGTGAAAGCATGTAAAATGTGAAATTTAAAGATTTGTGAAATGTAAAAACAAATTGTGAAAGCATGTAAAATGTGAATGTGAAAGTAAAACTTGTGAAAGCTTATAAAAACTCTGAAAGTATGTAAAATGCGAATTTTTAAAACATGTGAAAGCATATAAAATTGTGAAAGTATGTAAATTTGTGAAAATATGTAAAATGCAAAATTTAAAGATTTGTCAAATGTAAAAGCAGATTGTGAAAGCATGTAAAATGGGAAATTTAAAATTTGTAAAATGTAAAAACAGATTGTGAAAGCATGTAAATGTGAAAGTATGTAAACTTGTGAAAGATTGTAAAATGTGAATTTAAAGACGTGTGAAATGTAAAAGACTATGAAAGTGTGTAATCTTGTGAAAGCTTGTAAAATCGTGAAAGCATGTAAACTTATGAAAGCATTTAAAATGTGAAATTTAAAAATTTGTCAAATGTAAAAGCAAATTATGAAATCAAAACGTTGTGAAGGTGCGCGAAAGTAAATACAGATGCATGGTTGGCAATTTTGATGAAATGATGCAAAATTGATGTAATGATGACATGAATAATGCAAAACTGGTATAATAAGGACATGGTGAATGAATTGTTGTAAAAACTGATGTAGTGATGGTATGACAAATGATGCAAAACCGGTATAATGATGACATGATGAATGAATGGATGCAAAAGTGATGTAGTGATGGTGAAAATATTCTTTAAAAACTAAAAATTGTCCCAGTTTGAAGCGTCTTTGCATTGTCATTCAAGAAAGCTTTCGCCTACCCCAAAATGAGCAGTCTACTTGGCTAAGCAGCCCTGTGAGCTTTTTCATTGCAGTTTTCAAACATATTTTCTATAACACCATCTTCGGATAATGATGCTTCAGCGTCTCTTTTCAGTCCCATGCTTTCATTGTTCTCAGTCTTGCTTTGATCGTCTGCATCGGTTTTCGATTCATCAAAACCCACACTCGGGCTGTCATTCTCAAATCTTGGCTAAGCGAGTTGCCTCTTTTCCTTTGCCAATCAATCTTGAGTTCCTTGCCTGACTTATTGTTTATGAGTTTTGTTAGCAAATTAGTCCTTTATTGTATTTCAATTTTAATATCATGATTATACATAGTTTTTTTAAAAAAAGAATAAAGAGACAAGGATTTTGATAGGAGAGAAAAGATAAATGAAGACACAGAGGAAGAGAAAGATGATTTATTGGATTTCAAACTAGAAAGTATTTACAAAATTTCAACAACTGTTAAAAGATAAGGAAAGAAGGGAGACAAGATTGGTAGTGCTACTTTCATGTGATCAACCCATTTTACTGATTCATTGGTTATACCAAACTTGAATTTATGACAGCAAGTGTAATACTTTATTGTGTGTTCAACAATATGCCCTAATCCATCCACATTTAAATTGCCCCAATGTCAAATTAATTCAGCCCTTCACCATTGTATAGGTTGCATTTTCTGGATTTTCAACCTAGCTCCCATCCATTTTGGTGCTCTAATGTTTGCCTAGGCCACCTTTCCAGGATTTCAACTTAGTGAGCATCTTCTTTTCTTCTCTTTCTTTTTGTGCGTGCTCTAATTTTTGCCTAGATCGCTCTTCCGGGTTTTCAACCTAGCGAGAATTTTTAATCTTTAGGTAAAGTATTTCTTCACAGCATCTGAATTGATTGACTTAGCAAGCACCTGGCCTTCCATATCAATCAAAATCAATGCTCCTCTAGAAAAAATATCTTTAACAATGTAAGGGCCTTCATGTATGGGTGCGCATTTGCCCCTGTTATCCTCTTGATTTGCTTCTTCAGAATACGATCACCTGGCTGAAGTTCGAGGATGAACATTCTTATTAAATGCTTTAGCCATCCTTTTCTGGTACAACTGGCCATGACAGACTACGTTTAGTCGTTTTTCTTCAAGCATGTTCAATTGCTCATATCTTGTTTTACCCACTCAGCTTCCTTAAATTCGGCCTCTACCAAAACTCTTAAAGATGATATTTCCACTTCTATGGGCATCACCGCCTCCATCCCATACACCAATGAATATGGGGTTGTCCTAGTTGAGGATCTAACAGAACTGCGGTAGATGTGTAATGTTAAGGCAGCATATCACTCCAATTCTTGTAAATGATCACCATCTTCCCCAAGATCTTCTTGATGTTTTTGTTTGCCGCTTCCATAACCCCATTCATTTTTTGTTGGTAAGGAGTCGAGTTGTGATACTTGATTTTGAATTGCTCATACAGTTTCTATACCTTTGAATTGTTGAAATTGGTCGCATTATCTATGATGAGTCTTTCTGGCAACCCGTACCTATAAATGATGTTGTTCCTCAAAAGTTTCACCACCACTTTTCATGTTGCATTAGCATAAGAAGCAGCCCCCACCCATTTGGTAAAGTAATCAATGGCTACCAAAATGAATCGACACCTATTGGAGGCTTTGTGGTTAATTGGTCCTATGATATCCATGCCCCACATTGCAAACGGCCAATGTGATGTAAAAGTGTACAATGGCACAGGAAGAGAATGGATTCGATTTGGATAGATTTGGCATTTGTGGTATTTTCTGACAAACTCTATGCAGTTTTTCTCCATTGTGAGCCAATAGTATCCTTGCCTAAGAATTTGCTGGGATAATGTGTGCCCATTAGCGTGAGTTCCACAAATATCTTCATGGACTTCTGATATGATGGAGTTGGCTTCCACAGCATCAACGCACCTCAATAAAACTCTGTTGTGCTCCTTTTATACAATACTTCTCCCAAGAGGAAGAATGACATGGATAGTTGTCTAAATGTCTTTCTTTCATTCTCATTTCCTGCTAACAGATATTCTCTCTCTTTAATGAACCTCTTGATATTGTGGAACCATGGTTGGCCGTTTGGCTCCCCTTCAATGTTAGAACAATATGTTGGCTCTATTCTAACAGTCACTTGCAAAGGTCTTACTACTTCTAGATTGAGCTTGGTCATCACGCCAAGGTAGCTAAGGCATCTGCAAACTAATTATATTCATGGGCCAAGTAATGGAAACTGACATCCTTGAACTCATCTTTCAAGCTCACGAGATGTTCATAATATGATAACAACCTGTGCTCCTTGACCCGCCATTCACCATTAACCTGGAAAATTATTAAGGCTGAATCCCCATAGACCTCCAAGTATTCGACCCCAAGGGATATTGCTGCCTTTAGACCTATTACACATGCTTTATATTCAGCTATGTTGTTGGTACAATCAAATGCCAATTTGACAACGATTGGGAATTACTTTCTATTGGGTGACACTAAGACTGCTCTAACTCCATTCCCGTGAATGTTGACAGCACCATCAAAGTACATTTTCCATATCAGGCCTCTTTCCTCCCTGCTTCACTATCATCTTCTATAGCTGCTAGGACATCCTTATCAGGAAGTTTGAGTTCCATTGGCTGATATTAATCCAATGGATTCTTGACCAGGTGGTCTGTTATCATACTTCTTTTTATAGATTTTTTGGTCACATGCTTGATGTCAAATTCTGCTAGAGCCACTTGCCATTTGGACATTCTCATGGAGATATGCGAGCTTTCGAAAATGTACTTCATAGGGTCCATCCGGGATATAAGCAAAGTTGTATAGTAGAGCATAGATTGTCATAGCCTTTTTTCCATCCATACTAGTGCACAACAAGTCTTTTCAATAGCCAGATACCTGGACTCGCAATCATTGAATTTCTTGCTCAAGTAGTAAATGACTTACTCCTTTCAACCAGACTCATTGTGTTGACCTAGTACCGCTCCCATAGGCTCATTCAACACCGTGAGGTATAGTATTAGTGGCCGCCTTGGGGTAGGTGGAACCAAGAGAGGTGGAGTTGAAAAGTAATTCTTGATTTTGTCAAAATCCTCTTGGCATATGTCATCCCATTTACATGGATTACTTTTACTTAACAGTTTGAATATCGGCTCGCATGTATGGGTCAAATTGGAGATGAGTCTCGCTATATAGTTCAGACGATCCAAGAAACCTCGAACCTCCTTCTTTGTTTTGGGTACCGACATGTTTTAAGTGGCTTTAATTTTTTCTGGGTTGACCTTAATGCCCTTTTTGTTAACAATGACTCCCAACATTTTTCCAGTGAATGCTTCGAAGGTGCATTTTGATGGGTTTAATCGAAGCTTGTAAATCCTTAGCTTTTCAAACAATTTTCTGAGCACAACGACACGGCTTTCTCGTTCTTGTGATTTAGCTACCATATCATTCACATACACTTCTAGCTCCTTGTGGATCATGTCATGGAAAAGTGTGACCATCGCTCGTTGGTAGGTTGGTCTGGCATTCTTCAGCTTGAATGGGATCACTCGATAGCAAAATACTCCCCACTGAGTGATGAACGATATCTTTTCCTTGTCATCTTCTACCATCAGGATCTGATTGTATCCTGAATAACTATCCATGAAGGAGAATCAGTGACTTCTTGTTGTGATATCGATTAGGACATCTATATGGGGAAGGGGAAAATTGTCCTTTGGGCTAGCTTTGTTCAAATCCCGGTAGTCTACACATATCCTAACCTTTCCATCTTTCTTTGGCATGGGTACTATCTTGGCTATCCATTTTGGGTATAGTGGGACCTTTAAAAAGCCTACATCGAGTTGTTTTTGACTTCATCCTTGATTTTAAGTGACATTTCTGGACTTATCTTCTGTAACTTCTATCGTTTAAGTTCCATCCCCTCAATCAATGGGATTTTATGAGCCACTATCTCTAGGTCCAAACCAGGCATATCTTTGTAAGACTAAGCAAAGATGTCTAGGAATTCACTGAACAGTGTAATTATCTCTTCTCTTTTTGGGTTGTCAACATTTTCACTTGTTTCTTATCTTCATCACTCCCCAAATTCACAATTTTGACAACCTCATCATGTGGATTTATCCCATTGTCCATTGAATTTATGATTTTGGCAAATTGTTAGCACAACTCAGGATCATTTTCTTCATTTTCATTCAAGGCCACTGTAACGCAATAATTAGTTACTGGGTTTTCACAATCATTTACACAAGATAGAGATACTGAAGAAGATGAGTCCCTGGAATTGAGACGAGACCCAAAATAAATAAAAGAAGAAAGATAAACGGAAAGAAGGAAATAATAGATTAGCTGAGGCATCTCCTTGGCTCCTTCGAGAGTGCTAACGGCTTCAACTCCTTCTATCATTACTACTACTGTAGGCATGGGAAATATATCCCTGATATGTGGGATCTTCTTCTTGATGGATTCGAAGGACTGTAGCTCTCCTGTAGCTTCATACCCAAGACCAAACATCCCAGGATTGTCAATGAGGGAGATTGGATTCTTGATTCCTTGCAACTGACTCCCCAGCCCTTTGTCTTCTTAGAATCTGCTCTTGTACATTATCCGAGTAGCCACTTGAAGCGCATTGCCTTTTTATTCCACTGGTTCAGCTATCTCGAGATTTTGGAATGAAACCTCAAGGGTTTCTTCAACACAATCGATGTGTGGCACCGTCATCGGTTTAGTCACTAGCGATTCCTCTTCCCCTTTAACTGTGATGAGTTTTCCGCAATCTATAAATTTCACCCTCTGATGAAGAGTAGAAAGGACAACACCTGCCTCATGAATCTAGGGTATTCCTAACAGCATTGTATACCCTGGCTCGATGTCTATCACCTGGAATCTAGTTAGGAATGTAGTTGGCCCAATTTCTAGTTGAAGATCAATGATACCCATTATTTCCCTCAATGATCCATCAAATACCTTAACGATCGTCCCATTTTGTTCAATCGTGGAGGGATCAATTGGTAATTATTGCAGTGTGGAGTAAGGGAGCACATTGAAGGTTGATCCCCCATCAATCAATACTTTGTGATATTGCAACTTTGGCATTTTAAGGTGATATGGAGTGCCTTCGGACTTCCCACTGCATGAGAGAAGACCTCATTTTCCGTGAAGCTGATGGCATTAGCTGCTCTGATAGCACCCACAATCCCTTCAACCTTATCAACGGTTATATCTTTGGATATGTATGCTTGATTAACACCTTTTTGATTGCATTACAATAGGCCTCTGAAGATAATATCAAAGAATAAAGTGAGATATTCGCCGGTGTCTTTTTCAGTTGTTCTACTACATCATACTCACATTGTTTCATTATTTTTAGGAATTCTTCTTTCTCATATTCCTGACCCTTTCCTTTGCTCTCTTTCACAGCCACCTCTTTGGGGTTTTTCACAGGTATTACCTGGGGATTTTTCAAAAGTTTACTAGGAGTATTGCCACTTCGGGTAATTCCCCCGATTCCCATGAAATTTGTTATGGACTCAGATGTAGAGGGTTCTGAATATGCTTTTTTGCTAGATTCTCCAGTTGCTTCTAGCTGATTTGACTTGGCAAGATAAGGAGGCAAACTAGACACCTTGAAAACAGGTACTACACATTGTTTAGGGGGTGTTATTCTGGACATTGCTGAACAGGGCTCCATGACAGTTTCATACCTCCATGGAACTATATAATTGCTTTCATATGGAATTGGCTTAGGCATCTTGAAAATACGTGCTAGCTCTAGGTTGTAGACTTTAAAAATAGGGAGTGTATGGTGGAACATATTGATATTCTATTTTACCCCCTTTGTACCTTAAGAACACCCAGCTTGATCATCTTTTCAATATAGAGCTTCAACTCTGGACATTCTTCCATGTGGTGTTTCCTTTCGGAACACTCACAAGATAGATCACCTTTATCTCCCTTTACCGTTCTTTTCCCTTTCTTTCCTTCAACTTCTAACTTGTAGCTTGCCCTCCTCAATGCTTCCATGATTTTCTTCATTGGGAGCTTGATCCTTGACTTGCATGCTTCTTACAGCAGATAGAATTCACCTATCCTCCATCGTGATTAGGGAACAGGTTGCTCCTTATGGTGTCATTATAGATCAAATACCATATTGCACTTTTGCACCCATAACAATCTTCAACAGAGTGTCCAAGGGAGTTGGAATGATAGTCACATTCTTGGTTTGGATTGTACCATTGAGGCTATGGCAGCACGAAGGTCATCTCAGGATATGGGGTTAGCAAGTTTTCTCCACACAAATGCTTGAACAACTCAACATTGCTTATGTGGAACTCAAGTAGGGGTCAATTTTCAATCGATGGCCTATTGCTGGTGTTGAATGGATTGATTGTCTAATGGTCGGGGTAGTGTTTGGGGAGGTCTAGGTGTTGTTGGGGTCTAAGGTCGTGGGTAGGAGACATGGTTGATTTGGTGCGGTTGATATGCATATGGTGTTTGGGTTGGAATGGTTCTGGGAGGTGGGTATTGTTGGTGTGGGTAAGATGGGTAGTAATTTGGGTAGGATGGGTAATGGTTTAGTCGAGGAGTGGGTTGATGAGGTTGAGGGTGAATGTAGTTGACATTATTCTCTTTCTTCTCAAAATGGGAGCCTTCTTAGATTCGTTTGTTTCCCCCATTGCTAGCTCTACCTTCCCTTCTTGGATATTGGTCTCAATCCTTTCTCCTATTTCAACCAATTCCACAAACTCTTTCACATGGGTCCCAAGCATGTTCTTGAAAAGGACTTTCCAACGTACGAATGAAGTAACAGCACATTTCCTGCTCTAACATCGGTGGGATAACCTTTCCAGCAATGACCCTCCACCTCTGGGCATATTCTTTGAAAGACTCATTCTCCTTCTTCCTCATCACTTTCAACTAATCTCTAGTGGGTGCGGCGGTCAAATTAAACTTGTATTGTTTAGTGAACGCCAAAGCCAAATCTTCCCAACACTTGACTCAAGCCATGTCCAGTTGCATGTACCATTCCCAAGCGGCTCCTTTTAAGCTTTCAAAGAAGAAACTAATTAGGAAGTTTTCATCTCGAGACCACATGCCCATCTCGGTATAGAAAATCTTCAGGTGCATGATGGGGTTAGAGTTGCCATTAAACTTGACAAGTTTTGGCATTCTAAAATCTTTAGGAATGTTGACATTGGGAGCAAGGCATAGCTCCTTAATATTCATAGAACCAAATGGACTTGGTCCTCAATGCCCGGAATTGCTCTTGCATCTTCTCCTCTAGCTCTTCTCTTAATTTTGTTTATTCTAACTCCCTTACAGTTTCATTAGCAGAGTCATTATCATTATGTTTGCCCGAAATAGATCCTTCATCATTTTCATATCCTGGCTGATCTTCATGCTTAGCATTTTCAATATTTTCTTTCAAAGTGTCAATGATGAACTTCTTAAATTCCGATCCGAACATGGATTTTATCATGGCCTTGAGTTCATCAATTTCTTGAATTAGATCCCTTTCTTCTTCTCAACTTTCTCCTTCTCGATTTTGGATCGAAGTTCGTACAGCTCTTTAGCCGGTGCACTAATATCAAACGAAACTTTCTTTGAAGGAGCAATATTTGACAATCCTCTATGTTGTAAAAATCAAAAGGTACGTAAATAACAAATTAGGGCTTAAAAATCCTTTGATGGAGAGGAATAACTTTCGTATTTGATAGGTGTGAACTTGATTCAAATCCTATTCAGAGGACGTATTGTCCATAAGATACCATATGTGATGGATAGAAGTATAGGGGATTATCATTCCACAATATACTTTGTTAGGAGCACACTAGCAATATAGAGCTTGATCTTCTTTGTTACATTCCACACAAAAGGAAAATTTCTTGTAAGACAGAAATGTAATTGATAATATATCTAAGGGAGATTTTGCTTTATGATAGATATAGTCTTACACGTTTATTCGAAGAGAAGTAGAGAGAATTGAAGGATAAATTCATTTCATTTGTTCAAAAAGTGTAGTTATATCATAGTTGAGTCAAGAATGAACTTTCTCTTTCTTTTAAGGCCTCTAGCAAGGCACCTGCTCATGTCTATGAAGTCACTCACTTCACCAGGTAATTGAAGCTTGAGATTACTTTGAACTTCTTTCTTTACTCTTTCAAAATGGTAGATGAACTTTGGAATATGATGGCCCAATTCTTCAGTTAATCTTGTATGTCTTTCTTTCCACATTTCAGTCTTCATTGCCCAGTCACCAGCTTGTTTTTTTTTTCCAAAACCCACCTGCCTTTTTTGTATGGAGAAGTCAATTTCGGCGTTTCATGAAACGGGCCTATTCTTGATCACATTCCTCCTTAGCCTATGCTAAGAATGCATTTAATTGCTCTATCTTTAGCTCCAACTCTTCATTTTGTCTTTGCGTTTCAACTTCTAAATCTTCTTTGATTTGTTCTTGTTGGCCAAGTTTCGTCTTCAATCCTTCGTTTGCTTTATTCAGTTGGCTAATATGCTTGACAAACCTACTCTTCTCATTAGCCATCATCCGGACCTCTTTTTCAAGATCTTAGATCCTCTGTCTTTCCCTTTCTTGACTAGGGATATTAGTAAGTTCATCTTTCAGTTGCTTAATCAGCTTCTTTTTCTTTTCACATTGACTTCGTGTAATAACAACTTCTAGCTCTGCTGCTTGTTTTTACTGTTCCAAGAGCTTCATCTGTGCTTTCATGACTTCTATCTGTTCAACCAAATGAGGATCATTTCCTTTTTCAATAGGAAAGCTAGGAATACTTTGATGTACTTTTCTTGCTTTTCTCCATGTGACATACTCATGGGTACTAATCATGAATGGTTTTCCTAACTCATTTCTTCTTGCCATGTAAACATTTTTCCATGCCTCTTTAACCTCTCGTGATAACATCTTAGTGTCCTCACCTTGCTTATACCAGAAATAGAGTCCTCCAAGTTGCTTTTCCCATGGTTTCTTTTGTGTCCAATAAAATTGTCTGAGTGCTATTGTTGGTATGTATGATATGCAACCCCTTGGACCCATTAGTGGTATATTTTGAAATTTTCCACAGCTAATAACGATGTCACCTCTTTGATGTTCGTACCATGGACAAACCCATTTTAATGATTGTTCTTTTATGTTATCAAATTCAGCCTTCCATTCATGGTCTTCTCTTGGCTTAATGGGGATGCGATGAAAGCTTCTTAGTGGATCTGAGACATTTCTGATGTGATTCCCTACATATATGTGTGTAATAATCCACACGTATAAGAGATGTAGACAACATCGAAGTTTTCCCTTTTGTTTCCATTGACATAAGTTTAGGGTCAAGAATGTTTCAGCTGACACGGCAGGAACTGAATTTCTTTGTTTATTTTCCATAGCAAAGAAAACATCCATGACAGCTTGGTCAACTACATCTGGAGCAGAAGGAAATAATACCAGCCCATAGATAGCAAATGCCAATACTCTTGAAAAAGTAGTCCATTCTTTTTTATGCCCCAAGTTTTTTAAATGATCTGCCATAAATGCTTTATTACCCCTTTTGAATCTGCATGCCCCGTTAGCTTCACTCAAGTCATTGTTACCCCTAGTAATTCCCTAAATTGCTTTACTAACTTTACATCTAAAGAGGGTTGTTTCAAATGAAAATAAATATAGGTATTTTTCTCATTGGTAATTTTAGCAAGCAAGCATACTCTTCAATAGTAGGAGTGATGTCAATGTTTAACAATTCAAAACATCTCAAGGTGGGACTCCAATATTGAGCTAGAATATTTTAGGCAAAACTTTCCACTGATATAAGCTACAAATCTAGAATAAACCCATACTTATTTGAGAAAGCTCTTTTATTTTCATTAGGTAGCAACTGACTCAACCGGTACAACTTCTCTAGAGAGCTGGTATTTCCCATCACATTGAAATGCTTCTTTGAGCTGGATACATTGCTAGCGTGTTGTGCTCTCTCCATCATTTGTTCTCAAATATGATATTATTCCTCTGCCACCAACAAATCTTCCAAAGAGAGAACAAGTAATGAGATGTGTGTCATAAAACTAAATAAATACTCATGTATGAAGGGAATGCATGTGATATGACTAGGTGCAATATGTTAAAAAGAAGCTTTATGAGAAAAATGCATGTGTTATGCATGATCACAATATGCACTATTTTACACAGAAAATAATAACGACTAATATGCATGTTGTAATGTCTATGATGAATGCTACATGATACCAGGAATACATGATGTCTAATAAGTGCAGCAGAAGAATGCTCCCTTGTGTCCTAATAGGGTGGGACCTAATGCTTGATGGTTTTATGGTTGACCCTATTTGAGGTTAGCCAACTAAGGTCATTCTAGTAGTGCACAGCTTTAGGATAGATCTAGACCCCTAAAAGATTATGGTCCCCAGGTTGCCTTTACCAATAAGATAAAGACTTAGTTCCATGAGCCAAATCACAAGGACGTGAAAGTCACAATATGGCAACCCATGGTTCTAGTAACAACTTGAGCGGGTGAGTCAACAACTGTCAGGGAAGCATAAGCCTTACAATAAGAATGTCAAAGCCTTTTCTTGCCCTATGGTTTTCTAAGGCTTGGGTATAAAGCCCAAATAGTGTGTGAGGACAGTGATAGTGAAAGTGTGTATAGGGAGCATACATACCCTGTAATCCGAAAACTACCCTTTCTTGAAAAAGAAAACAACAAAACAATACATATTCAAGAAATACAATTGACTATCCTAATGTTCCAAGAAAAATAAAATAAAGTCTTCTACCCTAAGGTTTCAAATGTATATAAAAATAAAAATCTCATATCCTAAGGTTTGAATGAGAAATATTTACAGATGAAATAAATAAATATTTACAAAAAAATAAAATTATTTACAAAAGTAAAACAAATGTGTTACAATGGGAAAAATAAATATAATAAAGTCATAATTATTTGCATAATTAACTATAATGGGCTTGACTCTCTAGCATCCTCAGTGGAGTCGCCAAGCTATCACAACGTACTCAAAGGGCGCCACGACAAAAATGGTTCATGTTTGAAAATAAATGGGAGTCGGCACCAACTTTAATTCTGTTTAAAATTGGAAAACCATTTGATTTTGCAAAATTGGTCTTTTAAGAGTTTTTGGGTTCGGGAGTCTAATTATTATTAGGAAAGGGTGGAAACTTAATCCCTCTGCACCCTTAATACATCCGTATAAATACAGTTACTCTAGAGCTAATTATGCAAATTAATTATAACTTAAAAAATATTTATTTTCCCCCAAAAATCATGATATCATAATAATTATACAAGAATAAAATAAACAAAAATTAAGTTAAATACAAAAATACAAATTTAAAGAAAAATTAATTTTGGCTTGATAGTTGTTGGCTACGCTGACGTATTCTTTGGTGCGATGAGAAACTCAAAGCCATGTTGTTCTGTAAAAAATGCTTGTATATTTGATTGATTTTAATTAAAGGAGAAGAACATAAAAATGTGTTGACTGATTTTAATTTTTGAAAATGGACTTTTTTAAGGAGACATTTTTTTTTGTATTTTTGTTATTATTTATTTTTTAAAAATTCATTAGGCGTCAAGTAACCAATTAAATCACTCCTAAACCAACTGATTAAAATAAATTGTAAAGAAACATGTTACAAACTCTTCTTTTAGATGACCATCCCAAAGGTTTTTTTTTTCTTTTTTGAACATTTTCTGGACAAAACCGAGAAAGAAATGAGTTCTTTTTTTTAATAAAGTAATAGCCTAGAAAAGAATTTTTCTTATACAACAAAAATTACAATAATCTAAATAATTTCATCCTTCAAATCTATTTTATTTTTATTTTTTTTTTGGCAAAACATGTAAGAACCAAACAACCAGTAAATGAAAAAAAAAAATCTTCAATTAGAGAAAAGGAAACCAATCATCTAGTAAGCCCAAATCCCCTACCAGCCCAAACACACCAAAACGACATTTTGATACAAGGCTAAAAGACTAACCTGACACAAGTTAAGATCTCTTTTTCTAAACTCAATTGGTTTGCATAGGAAAGGGAAAGTGCAAAAACAAAAGGAGATGCAAACGCACAGAAGGCTAGTAGGGCGGGGGCGGAGAGAAGATGACAGTGGCGGCGTTGTGGTACTGTGATGTTGCTGGGGTGGCGCGATGATGTTCTCCGTTCGGCCGAGATGGAGATCGGAGGTGGCTGAGGTTCGGGGCTGTGCTGTTACGTGCTACTCCAGTTCGCGGCTCTCACAGCGGCGCAAGGTAGGCAACGCGATGGTGGGTCAAGAGGGAGGACGGCGGTGTGTGACATGACGGCTACAGCGGGGGGATTTTCAGGCATGGCTATGTGGCAGAGTTGGCTAGCTTGTGACTGCAATCACTCTTCTATTCCCTTTTTATTATTTTTTTATTTCCTAAGATTGGAAACGGGCTGAAATGGTTTGGCCCCTTCCCTCCTTTTTTTTTTTTTTTTCAACGTGGAATTGGCCCCTTCCCTCCTTTTTTGTTTGGCGACACAAATTTATCTTTTAAGCGAAAACAAAATAAATAAATAAAAATAAAAAATAAAATAGACAAAATATGGTGTTCACGACAATACGGAGTAGGTGGTCCAGTGTCATCAAGACTGAGGCCGGGAAGCAGGGGTGGTGGGGTGGAATGGTGGAGAGCAAACATTCACAAAAGTAAAAGGGGGTGAAATAGACAATGTTCATAAAATGAATTTTCAAAATTTTAAAATATAAATGCTATATTTTTTATTATTATATGATAAAAATGTTTCGTTAAAAGGGTTGATTGATTTTCCAACTAATACAATTTAGAACCATCACAAACCTTTCACATCCATCTTGCTAAATATGTAAAAACATAAAAGAAAGAAAAAAAAAATCTTCGTTACGCCATTTTGAGAAAGTTGGTAGAAAGCATGAAATGTATGTCTAACATTTATTAGTAGGCATGATTGCCTTACACTATATCTGTTCCAAGAGTCTGTTCATTGTAGACGGAAGGGTCATACATAAGGGTGAGTTCAAGTTCCTTCTTTCATTATAGTGAAAGCCTCTATGTTCTCTTTATCTTCCAACACTCAATCTCAAAAACTAGAAACACCTAGGAAAGTTGTGACCCAATTCTTCTTTTCTGGTCCCCCTTGAACAACATTGCACCATTCTCCATCTTTGTGGCTGGTACTTCTCTTCTTTCAAGTTTTATCTTGTTTGTGATTCTTGTTTTCAATCCCTATTTTTCCATCGTAAAATAGAGCATGCGCTCCTTTAACTCTGTGTTATTGTTTTGTGTTTTATCATTCCATTATTATCTTATATATTTTACTATGTTGGAGTACTTTTACTTTTGTTTGTGTCTCCCATGTGTTAAACTTGTTTTTGAAAGCTTTCGCTTTTGTTTGTATCTCACTCCAACATGCTCGTTTTTTCTTCTTTTTTATTATTAAAATCCACAAAAGTAAAAAGGGGTGAAATAGACAATGTCCATAAAATGGATTTTTAACATGTTAAAATATAAATGCTATATTTTGTATTATTATATGATAAAAGTTTTTCATTGAAAAGGTTGATTGATTTTCCAACAAATATGATTCAGAACCATCACAAACCTTCCACGTCCATATTGCTACAAACGTAAAGACACAAAAGAAACAAAAAATCTTCGTTACGCCATTTTGAGAAAGTTGGCAGAAAACATGCAATGTATGTCCAATACTTATTAGTAGGCGAGATTGCCCTGTACTACTCTAGGTATTACTCTATCTCAAGAGCCTATTCATTGTAGTCAGGAAGGCCATACATAATGGTTTGTCCAAGCTCTATTCTGTCATTATAGTGAAAGCCTCTATGTTCTCTTCATCTTCCAACACTCAATCTCAAAAACTTGAAACACCCAGGAAAGCTGTGACCCGATTCTTCTCTTCTAGTTCCCTCTTGAACAACATTGCACCATTCTCCATCTTTGTGGCTTGTACTTCTCTTCTTTCAATGTTTTGTCTTGTTTGTACTTCTCTTTTTCAATCCCTTTTTTTTCCATCGCAAAAAAGAGCATGTGCTCTTTTAGTTTTGTGTCATTGTTTTGTGTTGTATCATTCCATTATTATATTATATGTTTTGTTATGTGGACTACTTTTACTTTTTTTTTTATGTCTCTTATGTGTTAAACTTGTTTTTAAAAGCTTTCGAGGTTGTTTGGATGTGTTTTTTTTATTTTTATTTTTTAAAACTGTTTTATAAAAGAAGTGTAAGTTCAATTTTTAAAAACAAAAAAATAGAAAAACTTGTTTGACAATTTAACTTCAAAACAGTTTTTAAAAGCTAAAAAATACAAAACCTATTTGGATAATTTTTTTGAAAAACAACTTTTAAAACTAATAAAATAAAAAACTGTTTGGCAAATAACATTACTATAAATGACAAATTTTAACTATTATGTTTTATAGATATAATATTTTCCATACATACTTAATAAATAAAGTCTTAATACAACTTCCTATTATAAAAATAGTCTTAACACAACTTGATATCAATTTATATTTATAAATCCATTTATAATCTATGTTTGATTTTCTTGTAACCATATCCAATTTGCAATTTAGTCACGATGTCTTGTCATTTCCCTTGCAACTTATACAATTTTTCCAAAATACCACTCATAGTTTTACTGTCAAAATATAACAATTTTAGCTAAAAAATTAACTAAATTATTAACTAGAAATTAAGGGGTTGTTTGGAAGTGTTTTAAAATAAAATTACAAAATATGCAAGTCTTGATAATCTACAAGGTAACAATTCTAACTCCAAAATTAACTATTATAATTAATAATTAACAACTTAAACTAAAAATTAATTATTTAAACTAAATATTAACTATTTTAACTCAAAAATTAGCTATTTTAATGAAAAATTAATTATTGTTACCAGAAAAATAATATTCTAATTAAAAATTAACAATTTAAACTTAAAAATTTACTATTTACACTTAAGATTAACCATTTAAACTAAAAATGAACTATTTTTACTCAAAAATCAACAATTTTAACTCAGAAATTAACTATTCTAACTAAAAATTATAATTTTAACTCAAAAATTAATATTAGACACATTAAACCCAAGATTGGATACAAAATTTGTACATAAATATATAATCTATCATAACCAAAATTATATAAAATTTGCTCAAATTAAATTCAAACACAATTTTATTTAACAACACTGTGTATGAGTACCATCCAAATTACACTACAAAATAGCAACACCAATTCAAACACATAGTGACCATAAATACGATATACTTCCATCCATTTATTCATAATCAAAAGAGTCATTCCATCAATGATAGGCCAGCTTCAACAGTTGAAGTGGATGAATCATTAACCAATTGTTTTTCAATTTTGTGCTTTAAGATGTAATACAAATTTAGAACTTACCCTTAAAGAGTCTTCACATTCCTCGCTGCCAAAGGTTTAATAATTAATAAAATAATAATTAAAAAAACCAAATAATAGGAGTACACCGCATCCCTCATTTGAAATAAAATGAATACTGCGGAATCTAAAGAATAATTACAACATACTCTATCAATGGCTCTGACAGGGGTGTGAATACTAAACCAGCAATTATTAGATATGATGACTGTCCACAATCAATGTGAAAGGGAACCTTGAAGGGCGGGAGAAACATTGCAAGACTAAGAGCATCGGATCAAGAAAGACATGAATTGATCGATGCAAAATGTATGATATATTATCACATACCAAATGAACTCGGGGATTTAGAACAAGTTTTGTTTTCATGAAAGTCCCTGCTCTGATGATACCAAGCTCAGCAGTATCACCTGCAAATCTGTTCAACATCATTATTCTCGGCTTCCATTCTAAGCATATCAATGGCAAAGAAAAGCAGACAGCAAATTGTCTAAAATCTGCTTCATGATATTGTCACAACAGGATTTCATGACTAATGACATCTGATTGGTTAGTTTTTCATTAGAGAACTAAACCAAACCAACCAAACCAATAGTTTCGGTTGGATTTAGTCCAATTAGTTTTGGGCCAAGCACCTTTTTTTGCTAAAAAAAATTCCTCAACTTCACACTTTTAATTTCCATGGCCCAGTTAGCAATGAATTAACCTAAGATATTAACAAAACATCCAATAGATATAAATAAAAAGTTGGTCTAAAAATTTTCATAGGAAAAAAACATGGGTCTGGTTTTGCTTGGTTAGTCCAGTCTCATAAATGAGGATTGAAATCCGAACCAAACCAATCAACTTTGATAAAAAGAGAACCAAACTGTCTTATTCAGTCTTCAGTTTCTGAGTATCTCAGTTTGGTTTATTTGGTTCAGTCATTAACACCTCCACAAGAAAAAATAGCCTATATGAGTGTATCCAATATAACATGCATTAAGTATCTTTGCAGAATCAATTGTGAAGTGTTATGCCCTCAGTACCCATTAAATTTAACCTTGTAATTATATTACAATTATATGTCAAAAAGTGGGGGAATGGCAAGCAAAGTGCAAAGATGAAAGCTCACAAGTATAACCATCGATGGAAGTTTATTAGCAAAACTAAATGATAAACTATAAATCAAATGAAGATTGTAATTTGTTTAATTTGGAAGAGAATGAAGACCTTACTTTTGAGTAATGAGGAAGTGGAAGGCAATTCGCTCATTTGATCGTGTTAGAGATTGCTTAGTTTGTATAACCGTTTTCTGTAACCGTTTCACCAAGTAACTGTCGTTCCCGCCTTTGCATATGTCTTGCAAAGTTTACTTCATGTGTCTATATAAACACATATGTAACACTTGCTCATTAATATGACAATATCACAAGTTTCCTTCACTTCTCAGATTTACATTTTCTCTCTGTTACTTGCATACCATTTCAGTTTCTCTTCATTCTTTACATGGTATCAGAGCTTGAATGCTCAAAAGCTTCGATCCAATCTCCAATGGCTAACAACCACGCATCTCAGCAATCAGATTCTGAAACACAAAGTGATGAAGATGTTCAATCGCAACCTGAAAACCACAAATCGAGGTCAGAAATTCATCAACCTAACCATGTGCAATTCAATCATCCACTATCAATCAAACTCAACGAAAAGAACTACATCCTATGGCGTAGACAAGTCCTGGCAATGGTAAAAAGACATAATCTTCTGCATTATCTTGATAATAAAGCCAAAAGACCTCTGAAATATGCTTCAGTTCATGATGAAACTGCTGAAAAAGTAACTGAAGAATTTTCACTTTGGGAACGGCAAGATCAGTTGCTTCTCTCTTGGATGCTTGCATCAATGTCAGATGATATGCTTACACTAACAGTAGAATGTGAATTCTCGTGGCAGATTTGGAAGAAACTTGAGGTATATTTTGCATCTCATACTAGAGCTCGAATTCAGCAACTCAAAACTGAACTTCGAAGTGTAACAAAAGGCTCAAGCTCAATTCGTGAATATCTTCTTCGAATCAAAGCTTTAGTTAACTCTCTAGCATCGGTTAGGACAACTATTACTGCTGATGAACATATTGAAGTGATTTTAAATGGCTTGCCTTCTGATTACCAAGCCTTTGTTACTACTATTTCCACCAGAAATGAACCTTACTCTGTTGAACAAGTAGAATCTCATCTACTCACTCAAGAATCAAGGTTAGAACAACTCAATTCTCCTTCACCAACACAGCTCATGCAAGCACATGTAGCTAAGACCACAACACCAGTGAATAACACTACTATAGAGACCTCAAACCAAACCTCATACTACAATCCTCGAGGTGGTTTTCGAGGAGGCAATCGTGGTGCATATCGAGGTAACAGAGGTGGTCGCTTTTGTGGTAGGTTCAGAGGCCGAGGTGGCCGATCTTTTGGTCGAAATTCATCTCTAACTTGTCAGCTATGTAACAAACCTGGACATGCTTCTTTTAACTGCTGGCATCGCTTTGATCAGAACTTTCAACCTAATCCTCCACCACCACCTCCATATGCTCATCTTACCACTGCCTACTCTTATGCTAGACCAGCTCCATCTCCTTTCCAATATATCAGACCTGCTACTCCCTCCACTAGCTCAGCCCTCATTGCAACACCTGAATCTGTTTCTGATGCAACCTGGTTTCCAGATTCAGGAGCTTCCTCTCATGTAACACCTACATTCAGCAACCTTCAACATGCCTTACCTTATCCTGGTTCAGACCAACTTCATGTTGGTAATGGACAAGGTCTATCCACTGCTCATACTGGCTCCTCTTATGTTATCTCTCCTCTTAACACATCACACACTCTACTCCTCAATAACATATTGCATGTACCTAACATCACAAAGAATTTAATTAGTGTCAGTAAATTTGCAAGAGACAATTGTTGCTATTTTGAATTTCATCCTTATACTTGTTGTGTAAAATCTCAGGCCTCGAATGAAGTGTTGCTTCGAGGGACTCTAGGAACAGATGATCTCTATCGGTTTGATGCCTTCCCACTGCAACATCAATTGAAATCTGCCACATCTCAACCTTACATTTCATTTACTGTTAACACATGTCATGCCACTGCCTTGAATAAATGTACCCCCCTCCCCTCCAATTGTAATTCTCACTCTTACACCACATACAGTACCCATCCTAATGCTTGCAATAATTCTACTGTCTCTGATAAAGCTTCAGTAGATAATATAGGTTCTGATGTAATTTCCCATAAACCTAGTCTTTTTGATATTTGGCATAATCGTTTAGGACATGCATCCTCTCAAGTTGTTTCCAGCGTTATCAAACTCTGTAATGTACCACATACCATGAAAAATAATACTAATCATATCTTTGATTTGTGTAAATCTTGTTGCCTTGGTAAATCACATAGACTTCCATCAACTCCCTCACCTACTACATATTCTTTTCCTCTTGAACTTATCTTTACTGATTTGTGGGGTCCAGCCCCAATCACATCCTCCCAAGGTTATCACTATTATATAGCCTTCATTGATGCCTACTCTAAGTTCACGTGGGTGTATTTCTTAAAATCTAAATCTGAAGCCTTTGGAGCTTTTCTCCAATTCAAATCAGCTGCTGAACTCCAACTTAATTATCCTTTAAAAGCCATTCAATCTGATTGGGGAGGAGAGTTTCGCCCTTTTACAAAATATCTCAATGACAATGGTATAACACATAGACTCATTTGTCCTCATACACACCATCAAAATGGTACAGTGGAAAGGAAACACAGGCACCTCACTAAAGTGGGACTCACACTCCTTGCACATGCTTCAATGCCTCTCACTTATTGGGATGAGGCTACAGCCACTGCCACCCACATTATTAATTGCATTCCACCTTCCAGCTTGCAAAAACCATCCCCCTTCGAAACTTTGTTTCACCAACTACCAAACTATAGCCTTTTCAAAGTCTTCGGTTGCTCCTGTTATCCTTTGCTCAGACCATTCAACAAACAAAAGTTTGATTTTCACTCCATTGAGTGTATTTTTCTTGGATACAGTCCAAATCATCGAGGCTACAGGTGTTTATCTCCAACTGGCCGCATTTATATATCCAAAGATGTCCTCTTTGATGAAACTAAGTTCCCATTCTCTCAACTTTTTACCACTCCGACATCTAGTTCCTCACCTCCCTCTCCTATTGTACCTCCCTTATCCATCCTTACTCATCCTCCTAGTCAACCTATTACATCACAACCATTACAGCCACACCTTTCTTCCTCATCACCGAACACTTGCCCACCTACAACCTCCTCTCCTTCTCCTTCCAACACCATTTCAGCCTCATCACATCAACCTTCCATTCCTTTACCTCATCCTGCTCCAACACACACCATTCAAACCAGATCCAAATCAGGCATTCACAAACCAAAAATTCCCTTCTCTCCTTCTGCCTTTCTTACCACTGCTGAACCAACCTCAGTAAAAGAAGCTATGTCCTCCCCTCAATGGCTAGCTGCCATGACTGAAGAGTATGATGCTCTCCAAAGGAACCAAACCTGGTCTCTTGTTCCTTTACCACCTGGTCGGTCTCCTATAGGTTGCAGATGGGTTTTTCAGACCAAACAGAATCCTGATGATTCCATTCATAAATATAAGACACGTTTAGTGGCCAAAGGATTTCATCAGAAAATTGGGTTTGATTACTCAGAGACATTTTCTCCTGTTGTAAAGCCAGCAACTATCAGAGTTATTCTCACATTAGCCTTATCAAAGGGATGGTGAATTCGCCAACTTGATGTCAACAATGCTTTTCTAAATGGAATCCTCAATGAAGAGGTTTATATGTCTCAACCGGAAGGATTCATTAAAGGGAACAACACACTGGTTTGCAAACTTCATAAAGCGTTATATGGGCTCAAGCAAGCCCCTAGAGCTTGGTTTGAAAAGCTCACTGCCACACTTATCAGATTTGGTTTTCATGGCAGCAAGTGTGATCCTTCCTTGTTCATGTTTTCAGCTAATGGTCACTGCACCTATATTCTAATTTATGTTGATGATATTATTGTCACAGGATCCTCCTCTTCTTATATAAGTCATCTCATCAGCAAGCTCAATAACGAATTTGCACTTAAAGACTTGGGACAACTTCACTATTTCCTAGGAAGTGAAGTAACTAAGCTAGCTGATGGTTCCATTCACTTGTCGCAACAAAAATATATCAAGGACTTACTCCTAAAAAGCAAAATGGACAAAGCCAAAGGGATCAACATTCCTATGGTCTCAACTTCCAAATTGTCCAAATATGGAACTGATCATATGCATAATCCATCCTTATACAGGTCAATTGTTGGAGCTTTGCAATATGCCACAATAACAAGGCCAGAGATATCTTACAGTGTTAATAAAGCTTGTCAGTTTATGGCAAACCCCTTGGAGTCACACTGGAGAGCAGTAAAACGCATTCTCAGATACTTAGGAGGATCTATCACATCTGGACTTCATCTGATTAAGTCCACTCAACCTCTTGGTCTAAAAGGATTCTGTGATGCTGATTGGGCTGCAGATATTGATGATCGAAGATCTACATCAGGCTCATGTATATTTTTAGGGCCAAATCTTATCTCATGGTGGTCAAAGAAACAGCCTACAGTTGCTCGTTCTAGTACAGAAGCGGAATATAGGAGTTTGGCAGATTCTATAGCAGAAATCACATGGCTTCAGTCTCTTCTACAAGAATTGGGCATTCCTGCAACAAGACCAGTCATATACTGTGATAATTTGAGCACAGTTATGCTGGCCTATAACCCTGTTCTTCACTCACGGACCAAGCACATGGAATTGAACATCTTCTTTGTTAGAGAAAAGGTTCTTCAAGGACAACTTCTTATAGCCCACATTCCTTCGGAGGAGCAACCAGCTGACATCCTCACTAAACCAATCAGTAATAACAGGTTTCAACTACTGCGCAACAGGCTGGGAGTGAAAATGCTACCAGAAAATAAGGAGTGCACCTAGCTGGAATTGAGGGGGCATGTTAGAGATTGCTTAGTTTGTATAACCATTTTCTGTAACCGTTTCACCAAGTAACTGTCGTTCCCGCCTTTGCATATGTCTTGCAAAGTTTACTTCATGTGTCTATATAAACACATATGTAACACTTGCTCATTAATATGACAATATCACAAGTTTCCTTCACTTCTCAGATTTACATTTTCTCTCTGTTACTTGCATACCATTTCAGTTTCTTTCATTCTTTACAAATCGGAATGGAACTATTCCCTCATAACCAACACGAATATCATCAAAGCTAACAATCACATCACCCTGAAATGGTTAAGTTTTATCTAAAATGTTAAATATCTAAAATCTAAAATGGCAAGGCTCAATGAGCTTTAGAAAAGGCAACATTCTTCAGTATGCTCCACAGGTGTGCATTCTCCCACTCTAGTCATCTTTATACAAGGTAAGACAATGTTATCCAAAATAATTACCTAAAAGAAGACATGAATGATATTCTTTTTTCCCAATGAGGATAATAAAGAAGACATGCACCCAGCTATTAACAGTCCAAACACTTCATGCATAAGAACTTTTGAAAATAATTAAAATGCATCATAGTACTTAGACTCGACAGCTAGCTTTTATTTCTAACACACAAATAGCATTTCATGTTAAATTTGCTTGCCCCCTTTAGTATTCCACCATTAAAATTCAAATACACTAGGTTTTTTTTTAACATCTACCATACTTATTATGTAAAGGAGCAAAGATTCTGTAAATGCAAAATCATTCAGGATAATTACAAGTCAAAATCATTCACAATACCTCCTTTAGTACATTATTTGCATCAGAAGTTGGTTCAACTCTACGTACCAATACACCCTGCACAGGACAAAAAATGTTAAATATCAAAACTAGGTGGTATAAAATTAAATTTATAACTATGATATTGCCAAACAAGACATATCTTTGTAAGTGCAAAATTCTGTTTGTCAATCCCACATGTGCAATTTCCATGGGAAAAAATACAACAATAGAACCCTATCATCAAACATTGAATAATTAATAACAAATTCCTAACATATGATAGAAGACCAAGAACTGCTATACCAATAAATCTCAAACATGTTGATCAAACAACTCCAGCGTCTCTTCCTTTTCCAGCCTCCAGTCTTCCTGACTCAATCAACTCGTTCCATTTCAGACCATCAATGAACTATCCTTATACAAGCAAGCCACCACATGCACAATCCTATATTCCTATGGTAATATTATAAGTTCTATGGTTATAGAACTGGTTCAATATTCGATACTGAAGAAAAATATGCAATTAAGAATGTCGAAATCATGAACAGCTGAATATGAGCAAACAAGAAAAAGTAGCAATAGACTATGTTTAACAGGATACTACTGATCACAAGAGTTGAAGCTACAATCACAAGTGTACAGACTAATAATAAACTCCACTCGTAACGCAACTAAAGTTGCCATATAAGATGCTATTTGAACCACCCAAGATCAGCCAAAGACATACCTCATTAGACTGCACTTTCAAACATGCTCGTAGTGCAGGATTCTCCAGCTTTTGTATAAGTACGCCAAGGCATGGGAAACCTAGGAGTAAAAAACACAATTTCAGCAACCAGTACAATTTTCATGAGCTTGATTATGAGGCCAGATTTGTAATAAACAAAACATATGATAACGCTTGCTGAAATACAATAGGAATTAAAATATCCCAGGCATCATAGAACATCACAAGAATATAGATTTGAAGTACATGTATTGGTCCTAAAAATTTCGTAGTTATTGTTGTTCTTTTGTGCAATGATGCAAAGATCAATTTACGAAGATGAAACAGAACAACACAGGAAGACATTTTTAGGTGGTCAATAAATTGTAAAAACATGGGCACATGATTCTAAACCTCATCTTATATAAAAAAAAACTGTTATTGCAGAAGTCTAATGTCGAGTAGCTTACTAGCTTATAACTATTATCAGTAATACATGTTCTGAGACAGAGTCAATGAACCATACAAAAATGATATTAATTAGACAAAACACTAACTTTGCCCAAGCAATATGATGCAATGCTTATGGTAGACATAGCGCGGGCGGGCTTCACCGGTCGCCGGGCTTCACAGGTAGCCGGAGTACTAGTTGGTCTGGTGAACTCTCTTCTATTTTGTAGGTGTAAACTGAAAGTGAAAGGGGTGGGTTGTGTGAATGAGTGGCTGAAAGGGGAGAAAGAAATACAAGAAAAAAATAACACAGCAATGTTTGAAGTGAGATTCGAAACATGGCAAAGAACAAGAGTTGGCTTTAATTGCAAAAATGCCATCGCATCATCACCGATTTTTAAAACTCAAAACTCAAAAAACACATCAAAATTGTTTGCTGTTTTCTGTTTTTCAAATCTCATTTTTGTTTTTTGGTTTTTAAAATGTGAGCGGAGGAAACTTTCCACCAAACTACAGCCAAACAGGCTGATATATGATTTTCAAACTCTCCTCTATGATCAGATCTGATAGAAATAATTTGTGACTTCTTTTCAGTGCAAACACGTTTTGCAAAAACTTTGAACTTTTCAAACACCTCATCCTTAGAAGCTAGGAAGAACACTCAAGTAAATCTTGAGAAGTCATCTACAATGACTAGACAATATCTTTTACCAGAAAGACTAGCCGTTTGAGTTAGTCTGAAAGATCCATATGAAGTAATTCCGGTGGTTTAGTGGTAGATATCACATGTTTATTATGGAAGGAAGCTTTAGTTTGCTTGTCCTTTTCACAGAAATCACAGGTTGAATCTTTGTCAAACCTGATCTTCGATAATCCTTTAACAAGCTCTTTATGAGATAACTCAGAGAGAAGCTTCATGTGAGCATGACCAAACTTCTTATGTCATAACCATTTTTCATCCAGGAAGGACATCAAACATTTTATGTCTTGATCTTGAAGATCATCCAAGAGTAATACATAAGTGTTATCATGCCTTTTGCCAGACAGTATAACTTGTCCTGAAATAGGACTAATTATTTTGCCATTATGAGCATTAAAAATGACATTAAAGCCTTGATCACAAAATTGGCTTATGCTTAGTAGATTGTGAGCCAAACCATCAACAAATAATACATCAGAAATTTGGTGAGAATCATCCTTATTAATGTTCCCAATACTTGTGACTTTCGTTTTACCTCCATTGGCAAATTTTACTGATCCAAAATTCTTTGGTTTGAGATTTTTGAACCATTTTCTAGATCCAGACATGTGCCTAGAACAGCCACTGTCCATGTACCACTTGTTGTCAGATTCTATATGTGTTCTCAGGCACACTTGCAATGAACACACATTTCAATTTAGGTACCTAGACTTTCTTGGGTCCTTCTGAGTTAGTATTGTAAATATAAGGTTTTCCAATTCTTCTAACAGACTTCCTTTTCATGAAGCATTTGTTAGGAGGAAGTCCCCTTTTATAACAAATAGTATAGGAGACTTTGTTTCTTATTTTATCTAGTTGAAATGCATTTCCTTTTCCTTTTTCCACTTCTTCATATCCTAACTCAGTTTTTTGAAAATATGACCTTTGTCCTCCAAGCATCAGTTCAAAATGTTTTGAGTCATTTACCATTTTTCTAGATCAGACTTTAGAAGTATAACCATTTTCTCTAGTTCAAACATAGTTTTCTGATTTTTCTCACTATCTTTTGATAACTTGATTCTTAAGGTGTCAAGTTCATTATGTTCCTTTTATAACTCCTTCTTTTCACATTTCAGATCTTCAACTTCTGTTTTGACTAATTGAAGTTCTAAAACAACTTTTTGATGCTTTTTCTTTAAATTTAGATAATGAGATGAAATGGTTTGAGTATTCTCAAGTAGTTTTCATATAAAGCTATTAATTCATCATAGGATAGATTTTGGTCAGAGTTATTTACCTCGGATTCATCCTCTGAGTTATAGCAGGCCATGAAGAATATATTGGCTACATCTTCTTATCCATTTAGGCATTCTGTTTCCTCATTTTCTTCATCAGCGTCACTTCATGTTGCTAGCATTCCCTTTATCTTGTTCAAGAGCTTCTTTTGTAGGCCTTTTAGTTTGGGACATTCAAGTCTGAAGTGACCTTTTTCTCCACAGTTAAAGTAAATAATGCTTTCTGGCTTTATTTTTCCTTTTCTGTCCCTCTTTATGTCTTTTCTTCTTTTGAACTTGCCTTTCCAGGCTCTTGACATCTTTCTTAGGAACATATAGATCTCATCTCCATCATCATCTTCAGTGTTATCATCAAATTCATCCTCTTCATTAGAGGTTTCAGTGATTTTCATTGCCTTCCCTTTGTTTGACTTAAGATTGGAGGATTTTAAGCCAATGGACTTATTTTCTCTCATGGATTCACCATGCATCTCTGCCAACACTACTTCATGAGTTTTGAGAGATCCAATAAGTGTATCCATATCCAAAGTTTGAAGATCTTTGTCTTCAGTAATGGCTGTTATTTTAGGCAGCCATTTTACAGGGAGGCTTCTTAAGATTTTTCTAACTAGCTCAAAGTTGGAATATCTTTTGCCAAGACTTTTCAGTTGATTTATGATATGCATAAATCTTGTGGTCATATCATCAATGCTTTTCTGATCAGTCGTTTTAAACATTTCATACTAGTGGACTAGCATTCTGATATTTGTTTCCTTAACTTGGTCAGTTCCTTCATGCAGCATGAGCAATCTGTCCCATATTTCTTTTGCTGTGTCATAGATAATAATTTTATCATATTCGGCATTACTTAGTGCACAGGTGAGCAGATACTTAGCTTTGGAATTTAATTGAATCTTAGCTTTATGTTGCTATGTCCATTTGCTTCTAGGAACTTCTCTTGATATGGAGGGTGTACCATCTGTTGCATAAACTTCTTCATTTGGAATGTAGTCGCCTTCTTGGATTATTTCCCACAAATCAAGACTTGTATATTTTATGAATAACTCCATGTGATCTCTCCAGTAGGCATACTCTCCACCATCGAAGAATGGTAGTCTATTGATCGAGTGCCCTTCTACTATATGCATGCTTTGTGTCATTCATCTTTGGATTTTTTTTCCTCTACAGTCGATAGAATGCTCAACCCCTTAGAAGCCAAGCTATTATGCCAATTGTTGGTGAGAAAATGCACAAAAATGGGGGGGTCGAATCGTGCTTCCTTTTTCAAATTTGTAAACTGAAACTTTTATAGCAAAACTTTATCAAACTTCGAGCTCGAAGTGCAATGGAAAATAGATTAGTTTATTCATAAAGTAACTTTCTGAATTAAGCAGTTCAAGTAAATAGATTAATAGTAAGAGATAATAATCAAAGTATTTGTGCAAAATCAAATGCTGAAAATAAAGGAGTGAAAATGAGAAGATACTGAATTAGGAGTTTTATACTGGTTCAACCAACACTTGTCTACATCCAGTCCTCAATAACCACTGAGTTTCACTAATCTTCCTCAACCCGAGGGTATTGAAGAGATAATGTTCTGTCCAAAAGAGATTTGTTTGAGTTTTTTATTTTGAATTTTAAATCTAATTGTTTTCCCTCCCTTTTTATGAAGCCAACTTTCGGAAGAACCCTGTTAGTTTCTTGTTGATTCATTTATCTTTTGATTTTCAATCTTGGATTTTTTATAATGAATAATCCACTGTTATGATGATTGAAGATTGAGTAACACGCTGCTTATAGCTTTTGTATGTTATCTTCAATGTAGTCCTTCTTTCTAGAGTTCAATGTTACTTTCTGACGACCATATCCTTGGTTTCTTAATTCTGTTTTGATGAGTTTGCTTCCTTGATGAACAAGAATATATTTTGCTTAATATAATTTTCACTTCATCTAAGTTTATCCTCTTCCCACGAGAGAAAGAAAAACATGTTTTGCACATGCAAAGTGAAATAATTTCCACTTAATTCTGATAGTGCATCTCGTAAAACACCTGTTAAGCTTAGTCAAGAAACTCAAGATAGCCATTAGTCATTCTTCAAAGTTTTTTTCTATAGATTGACATTATTGTCATTCAAAACAATAAAGCTCATACTTTCTTAATGGCTTTGGAGTTTACAATATGTTGATAAAATATAAAAGGTTTCTTTGAGCATCAGAAACTACATATGTACCATGTGTGTTTTCTTATGACATGCTCTGATTGGTTTATCATGAATACATCTTTGAGCATCTGTTTCAAAAAAGGGCTTAGAAAAAGAATGTGCTGAATAAGAATTTTAATCAAGAAGAATATCACAAGTATTACTTGTTTTTCATTCAAGCACATAAAGTTTTAGAAAGTTTCTTTATAATGAAACGTCAGACTGTTTGTGTAAAAGGATTTAAACAATGACATCTACTTTACTATCACTGATATATCTTATAAACCACTTTGAATTAATTCAGAAAGTTTCATAATAACTCAAATAGTTCTGATTTAAGTTACTTAAGGATTTAAAATGTTTTAAAATCATCCATATCATGCCTTAAGAAAAGGACGTTCTGAAATTTAAAGGTTGCGATGTTTTGAAAGAATATGTGCTTATCAAGATATATTCTGTTATATTTCTTTCAATATCTCTTCAAAAGATTTTCTTCAAATTGGTTTGTCATCATAAAAAAAGAGGGAGATTGTAAGCTCTAGAACCCTTTAGAAAGTATTAGAGCCATATGTTTTGAATGACAACAAAACCAATTTACAGAAAATACTTTGAAGAACGACTAATGTCTACTTTGAGTTTCTTGACAAAGCATAACAAGTATTTTCTAATTGCATAACATGGACTTAAGTGAAAATAATTTCACTATAAATGTAACACGATTTATCTCGTGTTAAGAGATTGAGTCTAATAGAAGTGAACATTATATCGTGAAAAGAACATATACATGCATTACAGACTAAAGCAAATCAAATTAAGAACAAGAAACTAAGGCATGGGTCTCCTAAAAGTAGCACGGGACATCAGAAAGTATGCTTAGAATGAAGATATCATGTAAAATCTGACAACAATATGTTACACATTCTTCAATCATCATGATCGTAACTCTTTCGTCATCATAAAATTTAGATTGAAGATTAGAAAACTAAGGAATTATCAAGGGACTAATAGCACACGTCAGAAAATTCACTTCTGTGTGGAGCACTGAATGCTATAGGAAAAGGAGGAAAAATTGAATTTTTAAATTCAAATCTCAAGTCAAACCCAGTTTCAAAATTTGCACGTCATCTCTTCTGCTTCTATGATCAACCATGCCAGCTTATAGAAAGAAGTGTTCAGAAACCATGCCCGAAAAGTCGAAAAGTAGTTTCTGAAGGACATCAGAAACCTAAATCACATAACGGCTTCTGCAACAAATTTGATAAGATGTTAGTCTACTATTCTAGATTGTAGTTCCAAGGCATAAATCGATGATCAACACATGTCACTTGGACAACAGATTAGGGGCAACGGTCACAAAGGCAAACCATCTATAAATAAATATGTTGTACTAACATGAATGACGAGGATTTAATACATAAGAGTAGAAAACTCTGTGAAAATCCCTCCGCATATCCTGCAAGGTGCATTATATCATGTATGAGTTTCCTTAAGTGAAAAAATCTTCTTTCTAGTTCCTAAATGTTTTATATACTATTCTTTGGAAAATATGTTAGAAAGGAATCACTCAAGTTATCCCAGGTCTATTTATTAAATATTTGTAACAAAACTTGAGTTTAGGTTAGTTTGAGAGGCAACCCAAACACAAAACTTTTGTATCCTTGATCCAGTAATAATCAGTGTGAGATAGCTTGAAGAAGCTAAGGTGAAACTACTTGCAACGTGATGCTAAGAGCATTCTACTTATCACGATTCAGTTTGGAGAGGCTGGTGAAGAGCTAATTGCAACGTGATGGTAGAGGCATTCTACTTATCACGGTTCAGCTTGAAGATATTGGTGAAGAATTACTTGCAACGTGATGGTAGAGGTGTTCTACTTATCACGGTTCAGCTTGGAGAAGCTGAGAAGAACTACTTGCAACGTGGCTATAGAGGTTGTCTATTAGTCTCGGTTCAGCTTCAAGAGCCTACGAAGAACTACTCGGTTTGTGATAGTAGAGATTGTCTACTGGTCACAAGTTAGAGCTTGGGAAGACCACTATAAAGACTATCCGGTTTTTCTTTCTTGAGTTGAGAAAGAGGTTAATGAATCTCAACAAAAGATGAGTACTAGATATAGGTAGGTTTGGCCAAACCAGTATAAAATATTTGTGTCATACCTTTTTCCCTTATAATCTCTTTATTTTTTACTGTTTTGCTTTATTATTTAATAAATGTTGAAAATATTTTTATCTATTTGATTATTGATGTTATACTTCAGAAACCTTCTTTCTGAAGTACCTAACCTTGTCTCTGCTGTACTTTAAGCAAAATGGTTGATAGTTTATTATTCAAAATTTCAAATAATCAATAAGGAGAAGAAGTAAAGTAAAGCACGATTCAACCCTCTTCTTGTGCACTTTTCTATCTATAAATAGTACGTCATTATTATTCATATAAACAAAATAAAGTAAGAGAACTGCACACCATATTTTAACATAGAAAACCCTCCTATAATTTTGAGGGAAAAATCACTGGTCAAACTCCGAAAAATATTCCACTATATTTAAAAGTAATTACAATATAGTGTGACCCCGGTGGGACTCTTTCTTATTACAATTTATAGTATTACAGAGATATGGAGAAATATACTTTAAACTCCTAGTGTATACTCACAATACACTCTTGGAATTTTCTTACACGCATTATTTTTTCTTTTACTACAAGAAGCTAACATTGCTTCTTCTAAAATAGATGAGAAATGCTTTCAGCTTAGGATGGATCAAATGGTTTAAGCCTCGCTCTATTTATAGAGGCTTTAGAGAGTTACTGTGCATATGCACAGTAACCTCCTGTGATTTTTGGTGATACAGTTGTGCTTTACATGTGAAGTTACTATGCATATGCACAGTAACTTCTCATAATTTCTTGCTTTTGGTGGCCCTCAATTGTTGACTACAGTGACAAATCATAGCCATTATTTCTGACATTCTTTAGGACAATGGGTAGATAAACCCAAAGCTTATTTATATTCCTCATATTTTATCAAAATTCTAATTTGATTAGTCCTCATTTTTTTTTGGGGTTCTACTTAAGTTTTTAACATTTTAAAAATGTCTTGCTCTTTCAATAGATGAAATTCAAATTATAAACGGAAAAAATTGATGCAATGGTCAAACTACCATTTTAAAAATTATAACAAAATATAAAATATATATAATCACAGCAAAATATAAAATGTCAAGGTTTCATTTATAATTGGAATGCCATTTACTTTTTAAAGTAATATAACAAACAAATTTTCAAGGCTAAATCGAAATTTCAATAAAATGTGAGAGATATAAATGAAATCTTACTCGTAATATTTATATATTATTCTTACTAGTGATTTTGTTCTTTTTATAATCTAGTTCATTCAGCGAAGATATATTATTGAATTGACTCATAAATTTTAAATTTATAAAATGCATTTCAACAAAAGCCTTTGAAGATTTTTCATTACTCAAACAAATTTTCAATATCAGCAAAATGTAACATCTCAAATCTTTATATGCATTATCACTTCTATATACGAATATAAATATTCAAAACAAACATTGAACAATAATCACTAACAAACTAATATTACCGATATAGGGTAAAATATTTTATTTTTAGTAATCAATATCATTTACTAATAGATCTCAAGTTTAATTACGTGATCCATACTCATTATATTATATACTAGCAATGCAACAAAAAAAAAATTAACTGTTTCTTGTATAATAAAATATGACATTAAATTTATACCATTGTTATCTTTTTTTTTTTTTTTTATCTATTTCAATATTTTAATATTATTAGACCCATTTTTGTTGTTTTGTTTTTTTTCCCATCAGCACCCATGCTGTAAGTTTATTGTCAATATCATACTGGGTAGATATCATTTCTCTCTTTTTATTTAGGGTCAGAGTCCATGTAATGTGATTATACTTTCAACTTTCCTCTCTAACTTTTAGCCAACCTAACCCATTGGAGTAGCCCTCCACAATGGTCTATTCTTGTGGACAAGTAGACCAGAATGGGTAAATGGATTTTCTTTTAGTTTTCTAATCCAAAATGGTAATGGGGTACTGGGGTTGCCAAGTAGACTTGAAAAGAATAGGCTACAATGGGAATTGTAGCTATTATTTTGTAGAGTGCTGTTACGTGCCCAACACAAAGGCACAACATGCACACACTGTAGAGTATAAAGGAAGAAAAGGACAAAAAAAGGTATACGAAGGTATGAAAGGGTACATGGTGAAGAAATAAAGAGTTGAACCATGGTAAAAGTCTTTTTGACTCAAAACCCTTATTTCTCTGTGAGGGAAACACAAAAAAAAAAAGAAAAGAAAGCAAACCACCTCTTTTTTTGCTTTCATTCTCATTCTCACTTTTCAAGGATTAAGAATAGCAACCCAATCCTGCCACTATTGTAAGCACCCACCATTTCCTCTACGAGTCCCCCTCTGTCACAAATCCTCACAACCACGAACCCAGGTTTACTATTTTACCCATTCGGTAGAATTTCAGTGTGTAATTTTTAACACCGAAAGATAGTTTAATCTTTACAAGAGGATAATATATATCCTTTAGGAACAAGTGTAAGGCTAAGATTTAATCTTGAATTATAAGATTAAATCCTAGCTAGCCATCATATTTCATTTAGAAAGAATTTAAGCTTAATATTACATAAATGCTTAATTTTCAACATCAGATAAATAAGTCAACCAACCTTATCACTCCAAACTCTTCATTCTCGGCCAAGCCTTCCATGATACGATCTCCATTTCTTTCTTTCCGAACTCCATTAACAAACTTCAAGCTCTCAAAATCATAGTCAAATCTTGTTAAAATCACAAACTCTCTTCACAAGACTTGTTCTACTCATCACTACCTACAAAACTAACCGATTGGAATGTCAATTTCTCACCATTTCTAAACTTGATCTCATACTCCACTATTTTAGGAAGGTTTAGGTGCTGTTTGGGAGGTCTTGAAGTGAGCAAAATCATTTTTGTATTGTCTTTGGAGCCAAGCTCACTAAAGCCATCAAAGTAGGGTTCTTTGTGCCTTGTTGTAAAATTCTATTTTTTTTCAAATTTTTCTTCAGTGGAAATTGATGAATTCTAGTTCTAATGTGAGGTGACACCTAGATATTGATGTATTTGCATGGGTATGATAGTTTTATGTTGTGGAAAAATCATTTTTGTCAAAAGAGATTTTGAACCATGTTGCTAAAATTTTAGTTCTATTCCAGGTAGACAATAATCATGAATTTTCTGACGGTGTTGTAGGTATTTTTACAAGAAAGAAAAAATATATGTTGAAGCTAACATCCTACGCTAGTTCTACGAATTTTCTTATGCCTTTTTTTGAACTTTTACTACTTGGAAAAAATCATGAACCGAGACTATATATGTGCTGTTTGAATTTCTAGTCTTGAAGCTGTGAGTTTGTCTAATTTTGTTATCATAGCAAATGACTGATTTTTCCTTTGAAATTTTTTCATGATATTGGAAACATCATAAGGTTCAACTATGATTTTTTTATCTTGAATTTATTCAATCATGTGCTAGGGTTAAAAATTATGAGATTCTAATTCTAAGCTGAGATTAGGTGGTCTCTGACTTTCAAATTTGTAAAATTTTGTTAATATAGTTAGATAACTCTTTTTGCTCTGAAATTTTCATAAAAACTTAGGGACACGTTGATGTGTCATTGAGAATTTTTGTAGCCCCTAAATTGGTTGTTTGATGTGCAAATTAAATTGTCCTACCAAGGTATAAAATCTGCCAATGTGTTGTATTTGTGTTATTGCATTATATTGGTGACATAATGACATTTTTTTCAAGTCTATTGTATATGAAAGCATGCTAGTGAGTTTAATAATTGGTTTGAGGCATAATTGAATTCACATTGTGAATGCATGCCTATAAAAAGAAAAGTGAATAATACACTGAATTAAATTCTATAGCCATAAGCAGAAAAATGAGATCCTCTTGACTTGTCGAGGGCATATAAAGAAACATGATATCCTTTTCAACTTGTCGAGGGCATATAAAGTGAGATAAGATCTTCTTCGACTTGTCAAGGGCATTTAAAAAAACATAAGATCCTCTTCGACTTGTCGAGGGCATATAAAGTGAGATAAGATCCTCTTCGACTTGTTAAGGGCATATAAAGAAACATGATATCCTCTTCGACTTGTCAAGGGCATATAAAGAGAGATAAGATCCTCTTCGACTTGTCAAGGGCATAGAAAGTGAGATGAGATCCTCTTCGATTTATCAAGTGCAATTAAAGATAATTTTGCTACATTGGGTATATACATATTTGTAACATATTGAATAATTTTGGTTAACATTATTTACTATAGTTATGCGCTTATGGTGAACAGGCACTAAGTGATTGATTTCCTTTAAAAATAACCTACTTTGGAAGTATGATTTGGAACTTTAAAAATGAATCGTTATTATTTAATGCATGATCACCTTTTTCTTAATAAACTAAAGTGGCTGAGACAATGACGATGACATGACCATTGTGTATTTGGGGAAATACTCTGCTGAGAATTTTATAATTCTCACCTCTATTTGTTTTTGTTTTTGTTTCTGTGTTGTCTCCAGGTTGATTCCAGAAATAGTGAAGTTGCGACAAGAAGAACTAAATTGGAATTTCTATAGTTTACTAGTGGATACTCTTAACTGTTGTTCTTAGTTATATATATGTCTGTAAATATAGTAAGGAATAGATGTGTACTAAAGCACATAGAAGAGCTTCCTTTTGTACCTGACTTATATTAAATAAATACTTTGTTTCTTTGTTATATATTTTGACAGAACCACGACTTAGTTACTACACGATTCGACTAATTCTTGCTATAGATATTTAAGAAAGGTATGCTAAATGATAAGTAACAACTCTCGAGTACGATGTCATTACTTAAGGATAACATTGTACTTGGGAGGATGTTACATCAAGCTCTAATTCTACCATATTCATTCTTTTCTGTTTAGAAGATGCAGGCTAGAGTAATTCAAAATACTAGTTTAGAGTGGCTCCAAATAAATGAAGCTACAGAAAGAGCTAGAGATATAGCAAGTACTAAAGGTGATGAAATTGATGAAATGACTTGCTCTGAACTTTGGGAGCACTTAATCTCTAATTCAGTACTGCAATATATAAAACAAAACAACTACAACATTAACCATTATCAATATGCTCAAACATCAAGTATTAATATTTCTTCTTGTATATAAGTGATATCTTTCCCATTTCGCTATCCAAAAACACACACAGATCCCCTAAATCTAGACCCAAAAATCTACAACAACAGAGGCTAATACTGAAATTTTAGACTAATACCCTGATGTTGTTCGACCTAAGAATGGTGGAGAGAGGAAGAAACCGTCGTTTGAGAAAAAAAGCGCGAAGCTGATATTCAGGGAGATAGGGAGGCAGAACCGCCAACTGAGAGTGAAGGGGATGTCGTTGGTGCCGTCGGAGCAAGGGCGTCGAAGTGAAGAATAAAGGAGTGGCTCACAATGGTGGTGCGAAGGCATGGCTCGCGGTAGTGGCTCACAATGGGGCTCAAGGTGGTAGCTCACAGATGAATGAGTAAGGGATTTGCCTTTTTCTGTTGAGAGTGAGTGGATAGTGATAGATGGGTTTTGTTTTTTAATAGAGCCAAGTTATAGCTCAATCTTTAGTGCATAATTGAAAACTCCCTTTATGATCTGAGATGCCAAATAGCCAGGATGGTCTACTTAGGCATAAAATTAAAAACGCCCTAAACTCCAAGATACCAAGAATCCAAGTTATGGAATAGTTAACTCTGGCATGAAATAAGAAGATGTAAGGACAAAACTAAGGCGAATTAAATTCCTCAAGATAATCTAACTTAGGAAGAGTGCTAAAAACGCCCTATGATCGAATTTCTGAACTCCCCTCAGGCTAAAAGCTAGGAGGTTGAGTACTTATGAAACATTAATTCCCCTTGAGCCAAAGTCTTTGAGGTCGAGTACTTATGGAGCATTAACTCCCCTTGGATCCAAATCCCAAAGGTCGAGTATTCCCCAAAGGTCAAGTATTCATTAAACATTACCTCCCCTTGATTTGAAAGTCTAGAAGTCGATTGGGTGATATTTAAGTGCCAAGCCTCTAATCAGGGCCAACACTTGAAGAGTAAGCGTAGCACCTCCCTAGGATAAAAACTTGGAGACCAAGTACATGCTTCATCTGGATCTATAATCTAACCGTCGAGCATAAACTAACTGACTCGCCTAGGCAAATGTGCTAAGGGTTGAGTATAAACTAATCATGCATGTCCCTTTAGACTTTGGTGCTTAGATAATTGTTCCTAGCATAGAATGCAAATCAACTCGCTCAAACTATTGTTCTGAGTGTCGATTACAAATCCTCTCCTTAGATGGAAAATCTAACCACATATTGACACACTACCTACATTGATGCAAAATGTTGGTACCATAAGCCCATACTGGGGTAAAGTTTAATACAAATAAAAGGGGAAAATGGAATCCCAGGCCCCCAGGTGAACAATCAAATCACCACACATCCACATTCAATGGGATCATACTCTTGTATAGGAGCATTATACATCCGATTTAAGTGAATGATAATATTCACTGCCAATTAAGGATGAGGCTCCTATCACTTGTTTATCCACCCATGTGCTAGAGAAGGAACATTCTTCCTGTTGGTATTCGAAAAACAAACCATAAGGGAAAGCTACAAAAGATGACTTCCTAGTTCTTAAGGTCGAAAGGATAAGCCTAGGTCAAGGCAAGAAGATCAACTTGAAATATAGTTGAAAATAGTGTATGTGAAATTAAAGCATAGAAATAAAGGCCTAACGTAAAATATTCTAAGGGTCAAGTCTCCAAAGATTTTCCAAAAATACTAAAGCTCAAAAGTTCCATGTCAAAACAACGTAACCTATAAGTCAGGATAAAAGTAATATCCATAGGAACTCTGAGATCATAACCTCATGAGAAATTCAACCATTATAATTGAGGGCTCCATATTCGTTATAGCCTTCCACAGCTCATGTTTGCAATTCGGACTCCCTACACGAATAATCCAAGATGAAACTTGAATGCTTGAAACCCATTCTATATTGATGAAATGTGATTCATCTCATGGCAAATTGAACTCAGGATCTAGAAACTCTTCCTGAAACCTAAAAGGTCAATCATGCTTGTAAACTTGACATTCACCTAAGCATAGTCAAATATCAAGTTGGGCGCTTCTATTACGGAGAATGCCTAGGCTTAATCTCAATGGGCTGGACATCGGCTTCTAAGCCTCATAGGGGCCTAGCTGCTCCTAGCATGACCCCTCATTTCCCTGTATATAGCCCCTTGGGCATAGTATCACACAGGTTGAAAGGTATGCATAATTCGTTTATTACTATAAACTTCTCGAGCACTCTCTGATTTAATCATCGGAGTCCTTTCAGGTACATACCCCCATTCAGAGCATAGAGCAAGGAGGATCACTTGTAGCAGTTCTTGTTTCCCAACCCAATCTGAATCACATGGGTATATCCTATCTAAGTTACTCGTTCATAACAACTAGAATACTGATTTTTTTTTTTTTTTTGTCAAAATTTTCTGATTAAGAGGTGGCAGGAATCAAGAAACCTGATTCACTTAATTTGTTGCAAGGATGACAAGACCACCTTGTCCCTAATCAAGCGCAACTTGCAATACGAGTTGATTGGTGTCATGGTGGGTTCTCTTTAGGATAGTGTTTCCACCGTGAAGCCAATTTGAACAAATGCTATGTTCACAATATAACTAGACTGTGCTTTAACTTTAAATTTGCATTGGATGTTACCTGGGTCTATTCATTCAAGTCTACTCTGTTGAAAAGACCAACAAAAATTTTCATGTATCTCAAGCAAAATTGCAAATCATCTCTGCAACTGCTGTTTATATATTATGCCTTACCTGGATTGTGCTTACAAAGTCATATAGCAAACAATACAATAATGGTAAAAAATAAAAAGCAAACAAAAGCAGTGACAAAATCTTCAATATTTGTCACTGCTGGAAATCAACATCTTTTATCACACTGGCATTATTGAACACTGATTTGTAGTGCCAGAACTTCAGAACTGGTTCAAATCTAAACAATAGATTAAATTTTAACAGCTAGATAAGTGACATGACATCATAGTGAGTGAGTCACATCAATTATAAGGATCTACAGTTTTGGATCTTGCCCATCCCCAGCCTTCGTTTTGGCTCTCTCTAGCAGGTCCTGTACGCCCAATATTAAATTGTTCGTTTAAACCAAGGTCTGCCATGACAAGACAAACATGTGTGAGGAATTCCCCTCCCCTTGGAAGCTGCTGAGCATGTGCACTCCACTCGCACTGACTTGCAGCATAAGTCATCATCTCTATCCACACTCGACAGATAATCTCCCATGAACATTGAAGATTTTTCAGCTGTGAAGCAAGTTGGCACCCTTCATGTAACACAGATTTGCCACTATTTTCTTTTCTAAGTTGTTGCAGTGGCTGATGACTTTGTGTGTGCATTCGCATTAGCATTCTGGAAGCATCTTCGTCACCTTTGATAGATGTTTGCCTTCGCTGCAATATCCTTATAGCTTCCCTGAAAGTATCTCGAACATGAGTAATTCTGTCAACCCATTTTGGCAGCATGAATGGACGCATGAGCAAAATGTACAACATGTAATCAGATAAGATTTTACTCGCGCGCCTATGGTTGTTACCATCTTCTGGAATGGAGTAAAAGTAAATATCAGTTGCTACATGCCAAATAAGGAGGCTGTGATCAAATTCAGCTTCTACACTCCAGAGAATCTCTTTATTGAAATTGTCGCTGAGTACACGCTTACCTCTGTAAGAAAGCAATGCCCTCAAAACATCTAAATTATATTGACGTTCCTCATATATCTTATGCTTCTCCAATAGTTGTTGAAAAATTAACTCTTCCAAGTCATTATGATCTGCATCTTTCCATTTCCGTTGCAAATGCAATTCCAGCGCAAAATAGATTCTGAAAAGCACATCACTTCCAATAAATTTTATAACCCTTTTCTTCATGCAGAAACTCAGTAAGGTGTGTTGAGCCAAGGATCCTGACCATCTCTTTTGACCATGAAGTAAAGCCCGATTAATCAATTTGTGCTTTGAACCATCGTTTTTGGTTAGCCAACGCATGGTCCGGTCAGAAAAAACTAGTGAAACAAATGCATAAAGCTCAAGTGAAATGGCGCCAATAAGCAAAGCATATGTTATAAAAATGTCAACCCTTGAATAGTCATGAGCCTCAATGAAGACAGCACATGTAGCAAGAGCAGATACTATGGAGAAGACACTCACTGATCGAAAAATGAGGCCGGGTAGAGTGTAGATTACAGGAGCCTTAGTGTACAACACGTCATACAAAAATCCCAGCTGGACCTCAGCTAGTTTAAAAGCATAATGACTCTGTTTGATATTCCTGATCTCCTCTCCGCTTTCTTTCTCCTTTATTACAATCGATGAATAGCTTCGTTGACCTTCTGCAAATCGTAAGCTTAGATTTGCATAAAGTCGCTTGAGCATGGAAAACAGGGAGTATCCTTTATGAACATATTCCAGCTCAGGATCAGCATAACTACGCTCTAAATCAGCGGCTTGCACGGCAGGAGCTGAGAGCAAAGAGTCTTCAAATTGTTCAGGACTGGCGGATCTTAGAACCCAAGTGCGCTCTGCATACTTTATGATCCCAGAAACGAACACAGGTATGGCTACAAAGGTCAAAGCACTGCTGCTCCAAGACCTTAAGTAAATGTAGAAGGCAACACTAACTTGGACAAGTAGACCAAGCAAGTGCCTTAGCCATAAGCTGTTGTCTTCCAAGGAATAAGCAGTGATTGTGTCAGGGCCACCAAGGTGCAAGAGTAGAAACGGTGCCCAAAGAGCCTGCAGCGCATGGTTCCTATCTTGTGTGTTTGTGTCTCCCTGGTTGTTTGCAAGAGTTCCAAGTGAAACTGTGGCTAGCCAGTCTGCTGACAAATATGTAACCCAAACAAGGGAGCTTATGAAGCTACCTCTAGCATATTTCCTCCGAGAGCCAAATATGATGAGGATAACTTGCCATGTGAGGCTTAGTACAACCAGCATGCGGAGCTCCCATTTGTTCCACAGTTCTCTGACGTGTGCTGGGAAGATCTCCATGTCAGTCTCTCCTCTTGATCTTGCAACAGCAATACGGTCTCAGTCAGTCTGCAACGGACAATGTTTTAGCTAACAGCAGACCAATGCAGCAGCGGAAAGTTGTAAATTTCCATGAGTACTCACAGTACAGTGAGTTAACTGCACATGATTCTGTATAGTGTATTGAACAAGTTGTCTTAGGATTGGGCTTAACTCCACCCAGAAAAATTCGTTCAACAGAGAGCAATTGTTCAACAGTTTACCAACGTTCTTTGCTTCCATTTGACGCAAGCAAGATACTATACGTGGACATCCCATTTTTATAAAATAAAAATGTTATACCAACACATAAAAATAGGTGTCCAATTGAGACATTCATTCCATCACTATCGAATCTAATGGTCACCTCAACTTTTTCCACTTATCCATCACATTTAATAGTGATAAATTGGATATCAACTCTTAAGTGTTAAAATAGCAATCATCTTCATAAAATGTTTGAAATATTTTTACATGGACATAATTCCAAATACTCGAATTTAACCACATGACAATAAAAACCAACCTCACCAATTTTATTTAAGATATAATCATTTAATTATAGGTGATATTATTTTTATTGTGAGTGTGTTTAAATGTAAGTTGTCACACTGGTGTATATGCAATAACTTTTTCAAAATGTTTTGTGTAGTAATTTTATTTTTTAAATATTATCTTGATTTGATTGAGTTAATTTTTGTAATACTAGATAATTAAAAATAAATTAATCAGTGAAGTAGTAAAATCTTGGAAATTAATAAACGGCATTTTTAAATATATATATATATATAGATATAAAATATTATATGAATTAAATTATTTGTATTAGAAATATATAATAATAATAATAATAATCTAATAGATATGTTTTATAAATATTTTAATAGATATGATTAAGATAAATAAAAAGTGATAAAATATTAAAAATAATATAATATATTATTGCCTTGGGAACTAAGTCTTTGAACCCTATAAATTGAGATTGTGGAGACTTGGTCAGACAAGTTCACAAGAAAAAGGAAAGGCAAAGTGAAAAGAATCAAGGGAATGAAAAAAGAGAGAAAATGAGAGAGAGAAAAAAGGAAAAAGAAAAAGAGGAAGCTTCTCTCTTTTTTTTTTCTTGTGCTTCCTTACTTGCTTGCTTGACCAAACCTTTCGTTACTCTTGTTTTTAAGTTTTAAAATCAAATAAACTCTCATCAAATTCAATCCTAGGTTGTAGATTTCTTTGAAAAAAAAAATCTCATGAACTTGGCAAATGAAATAATTTTTTCGAACCATCCAAATAATTTTTTTTTTTTATCAACACCAACTTTCAAAGTGATTGGCGTGGTACATGTCTATATTCTGTCTCAAATTCCTGACGAGAAGGAGCAATATTCAATTTATGATTCTTATTACAAAGTAGATAAAGATGTTGGTATTGAATCAAATTAGATAACTGCCAACCATGAGGTGTGGCGTGGTGGTAGCTCATTTTGTCCCTTAAACATGTGGTCGGGGGTTCGATCCTCGTCCATGGGAATGGAGATGCATTTCATGGTCAACTGTTTACCTCTTCGGGGATCTCCCGTGGCGAGGGGGATTAGTCACTGCTAACGACGGTGGCTATCTTGATTTCGATAAAAAAAGAAAAAGAAAGAGAGATTAGATGACTGCTGAATTTTCAAATGAAAGAGCAAAATTATAAAACTACTTTGAAATTTGAAAAACAAATCCATAATAACATAAGAGTCGGATCCTTTAAATTGAGTTGGTTACTTTAGAGAGTAAAATAAGTTAAGCCAAGATTTTATTCAATTGTAAAAGAAAAAATTGAAAAAAAAAAAAGATAAACCCTGCTTTCAAAAAGTGCATGCTTTAGATTTATTAATTTTCGTTCTCAAACTTTATGTTACTTCATTTGAATTTTTGATGAAGCATTCCGATATCGTATTTAATATAAATTTTAGAACCCTACTCAATGAAATCTTACCACTTCTAAGATTATTATTATCATGTTAAAATTTTTATTTTAGTTTATATTTTTATATCATAGTAATTTCTATTTATTTTATAACATATAATTAATTTAGGTATATATATATTTGTAGAAATTAATTCTTTTTTACATCCCAATTAAACTTGGTTAACTATTAAATCTTTGAACCAATTCCTTATCCGATTCAATATTTGGTTTGGTTTGTTAATCTTGGTTTTCTAATTAGCAATGGGGAATTGGGAATTCCACAAATTATCTTAAAAGTAAAACTATACTGCCTTAGTACCTATGTTTTAACACTTAGTGTTTGAGAGATCAATTTTATACACGTGTGTTGTCCACAGATTTGCATTACAATTGTTAGCATTTTCTTTAAATTGGAGTATATTATAATGTCAAATATTTAGAGAGGAAAGTATATGCAATTGATTGCTTTCCAAGACAAAATGCAGTTTTACTCTTATTTTAACAAAAATTAACTTTGTTTTAACAAGTCAAGCATCTAGTTTAAAAATTGAAGTGTCAAATCAAGTAAATGAATTTATCCATTTAAAAAAAAAAAGGAGATGTCAAAGTAATCCAGCACGGAATGAGTTAGAATTTTAAAAATGGGTTGACTAATTTTTTTTTGTGAGTGCAAAAAATATTAACTTGATTTAACCCATTAAATCAGTGGGTTAAACAGGTTGATTTACCAAAAATTTGAAAAAAAATCTAAAAATTTAAAATTAATTGAATAAAACTACCAAATACTATGAAAAAAGCTAAAAAGTAACAAAGGAGAAAATACAAAATACATGCACCAATAATATGCTAAAAAAAAGAAATATACATATGATGTAAACTTAAGTTTAAATTTAATCCAAACATAATATGTATATTGCTCGTGGACGGTTCCAGACATTATTTTGGGACGTAGTGTGACTGGTTGCGGATCGAAAAACACTTCCGAAATTTGGAGAAAATACCTTGTGGATTGTTACCACCAGATTAAAAGTGGATTGAGAGTGTTGAATTGGGTTTAATTGGGCCTATAATTGATATGAGGAATTGGGTTGGATGCTTTCTTAGGTTTGAAGTGTATCGGTTATCTAGGCTGGGTTATTTTCATTTACATAAGTGAGCCGTGATAATAGGTTAAAGTTAGTTAATAATATGGCATGAAAGTTGCTAGCTGTAGCAAGCATGTGACGGCGATTAACTTAATGAATGGAGCCGTGACAGATGTGAATGGAGTTTAGAGTGGGAACGGTTATTACTCAAAGCTGGTGAGATTTCAAAATAATCATAGAGCCATGTAAACTGTTGGTTGAAGTTTTAATTATAAGAGATTCACAGACAATTACTTTGGTTGTGGAGGTTTAAAAAATGGAACAGTTGTCATTCCTAAGAGCCGCACTAAGTCGTGGTAACTGTATTTTTTATGGGGATGGTCTGAAGCCTCGGTAATCATTATAAAAGGAAGAAGGAAGAAGAGAAAAGCACAACAAGTCAAGTACACACGAGTCTTTACATATTTTTGTTTTTAAGTGCAGTTTAGAGTAGATTATCACCCTTGTAATTTTAGTTTCCATGTTCAATTGTGTTGTTGTTGATATTGTACTTCTCATTATCATCAATAAAACATATTTTCACCATCAATCCTAGTCCAAAGCTTATATTTATTTGAGTATTTGGAGAACCCATTATAAAGAGGCAGATTCCCCTCCTTGGTGAAATTGTCTGACATTTTGGGATCAAGGTACTTTTGCTTCTTGGCTTGGTTTATTAATATAACTTTGCCAAACAAAATTTACCGTAAGCATATTTTAGCACACCCGGTTGGACCAAGGATTGATATCGAAAAATTTCAATCTCCAGGTTTAGATTATAAGTGGTGCAAGGAGTTACGATCTATAAACATGAGTACTCCTGGTGCAATGTCGACAGATGCTAAACATGGAAACCGGAAGGGAGATGATAGTACATTTAGTACTCCGGCGAATGAATCAGTTTCTAGTTTGCCAGAAAATGTTGCCGCTTTTGTTTCTTGTAAAAATGGAACTCCAAATTAAGCATTTATGCCTAAAAACAATGAGGATAAACAGCCCATGACTGTATCCACATCGTTTATTAGGAAACAAATGGAATTAGGAGTGAACGATGTAATGTTGAATGTGTCAAAACAACTCCCAGATATCGTAAAACCTATGGTGATGAATGTCTTGCAAGGAAACAACTATAATCTTAGTACTGGAATGATTCAAAATGATGCAACAAGATTGAATTCTATGCATTTGTATGTAAACCTTGGGGGGCATGTAAATTTGGTTTGGAGGCCTATGAATGCATCTGGGCATTTAGGCTTACCACCAATTGGAAATGATTTCCCTGGCGTGAATGCTGATCAGCCGTGGAATGTGACCTATGGAGTAAAGCAGAATATGATAAATGGATTTGGTATGGATGGATCATGGGCTTTGGCGCCATATTCTATGGTACCACAAGGAAGAAATCCTTTTATGGGACCTACAAATTATGGTGCTGGCTTAAATCAAACAACAAATTACATGGGTCTAACACCAGATTAGCCGTGGAACGCTCCGGCTCAAGGCCCCAATGTCATGTGTGATCAAGGAGGGTTAAGGCCGAGATAGCCGTATGAGAATTTAAATAATCAGTTTGGTGATCAAGAAGGATAGGCCCTCAGTTTTTGGATCCGAATGTAATTGCTGATGCTATGAGGCATTATTTTGGAGTCCAATTGAGACCGTTGGAAAGACCTATCTACACAATACCATATCTAGAATGGGTAGATAGGCTAACTTTCCCATGTGGTTTTTGGGTTCCTGACTTTGCCACATTCTCTGGCGAATATGGAAGATCCTCGATGGAGCATGTTAGTAAATTTCTAGCATAATATGCTGAGGTAGGACAAAACGAAGCATTATGGCTGCAATTGTTTCCTTTGTCTTTGACTGGTACGACTTTTTCGTGGTATTCTTCTTTATCTCCTAATTCAATCCACAATTGGATGGATATGGAGAGTGCATTTCATGATTGCTTTTATAAGCCATTATCAGAAGCTTCGATTTTGGATCTGTTTGGAATTAAACAGCAAGTGAATGAGCCAGTCTTTGATTTCATTGAAAGATTTAAGAAGTTAAGGAGTAAATGTAGTGTACAATTACCCGAATTTGAATGTACATCCATTGCCGTGAATAATATGCATCCACAGCTCAGAGAAAAGTTAATTGTCTCAGAGTATGGTGATCTCTATCAACTGGCATGGAAAGCTTCTAGGGTAGAACAATTTATTCATGAGAGAGATCAAAGACGGTCACACAAGATTGGTGGTGAACCTTCCAATTTCATATTTGTTATTGAATATGAGTCTGACAAAGAGTTTTGTGAAGAACAGATGTCTTTAGAAGGGGAAGTTACGACAGCCTAGATAGTCAAGGGTAAGTCGTATTCATGCCCTGCACTAACTTCGGCTAATGGAAAAGAAAAACTCAGGCTATAACAAAAAGAGGGATATTTATTTGATATCACAAAGGCAGATCAGATTTTTTTTTTTTTCTTATTGAAGGATAAGCAGTTGAAGCTGTTCGAAGGCCATAAGATCCCTTCCCCAGAATAACTAAAGAATAGAAAGTACTGTAAGTGACATAATTCTGACTCTCATTCTATAGTTAGTTGCTTAGTATTCAGGGGAGCCATACAAAAGGCATTGAAAGAAGGGAGATTGAAGTTGCCAGAAAAGAAGGCGCCCAATATGACAGTAAACATGGATCCATTTCCCACGGCTGCAATCAACATGGTGTCGGTGTCTAATTGTAGCCGAGGAAATGAAGAGGTTAATGAAGGTGTGAGTACAAAAAAGATGAAGAAGGTGTGGAAGCCGAAGTGTATGATAGCAAAGGAAGAATCAAATAGAGGAGTTGGATCTGGTGCAGCCACTCAAGTAAGGACAAAGAATGATTGGAACACAAAAACTCAAAGAGGTACTATTTTTAATCATTTAAATTTCCTAGTACATCAAGTTAATTATGCTGGGGGCATAATATACTCCAATTCAATAATGTGATGAGTCATAGTATTCATGGAGGAAGAAATGATAGGTTTCAAAGGAACTGGTTTCAAGGATTTGGTTACCATAAGAATGTACCTTATCCTAGAAACTTCAGAGGAAGAGATTATTTCAATACACAACTGCTTCGGGTGACTAACCACCCTTTGCCTAAAGAAAATAGGTGAGGTGCAGAGTTAAGTTACTCAAGAGGGCAACCAGTCATGAAAATCATTGCAAAGGATGATAAGAAGTTTCAGTCAAAGCAAATGATTAAACCAAAGATTCATCCAAATCAATTAGGATGGAAAACTGTTGAAGCAAATAAGAAAAAGAAAGAAAATGAAGAAGTGAAGGTGCTTACAAATCCCAGAAACGTCGGTTGCAAAGAAAAAGAGCATTCTTAAAGGTGAAAGAGAAGTTACAATCTCTAGAAAAAGGTAAAAATCCTGCAATGGCTGATGTTGATGATTAAAGGAAGAAAGAAACAGAAGCAATATTAGTTGGGCTGGAGTTATGTTTTGGTGAGTCTTCCCAAGATAATGCTATGCAAAGAGGTAGTTATATGGAAGATGAGTCTGATGATGATTTAGATGATTTGTTAATTATTACAAATGACGAAGATTTAGACATGATGGCAGTTGTTGGAGTTTTTCCATCAGAGTTCATAGTTGATGAAAAGCAAGTAGATGCTTTAGAAGGAGATGTGATGGTGAAGGAAGCAGAATACATCTTAATTATCTCTGAAAAAGACAAGGAAGAGCAAATTAAAGATGATCCAGTGATAGTGTTCAAAAGGCCAAAAAAACCTTACCATTTGAAGCCGCTTTACATCAAAGCTCTAGTTGATGGAGAAGCAATAATGAATGTGATGCCCCTTAGAGTCTTAAAAAGGTTGGGGAAGAATGCTGCAAATCTAAAGGAAACTAACATTAAAATAACCAACTTTACTAGGGAAACTACCTCAGCCATTGGAATCTACATTCCTGAACTAACTGTAGGTTCTAAAATAGCTAATACAATATTTTTTTGTGGTAGATGCAAAACTAGGTTATTTTCTACTTTTAGGGCGAGATTGGATACATGCTAATGAGTGTGTACCTTCAACACTGCATCAAATGTTGATGTTTTGGAATCAAGGGAAAGTAGAGATAGTTCAAGCTGATCAAAGGCCCTTTGCAGGCGGAGGTCAAGATGGTGGAAGCAAGCTATTATGACCTGGAGTTCCAACCTTTGTCAATAGATTCTAGGAAAGATGAGGATTTGATCAAAGTAGTGAATTTTACAGCTAGAGGTTTTCATATTGAAGTTCAGGTCGAACCATGGCCTTATTTGGAGTTATTTAATGAATAAGAGTCGTGAAGAGTAGGTGAAAGAAGTCTTGCAATGGCTGCAAGCCTATTCTACTGAATGTAGAATCATGGTTGTGTTCAGCAGAATGAGGTAGTTGAGAAAGATATTGATAAAGATGATGAAGAAGATGTATATTCATCCATAAAGAAAAATCAGTCTAGGTTTGAAGCTCAAGATCCATTATTATAAGTCAACTTGGGTACAGAACACGAACCAAGGATGACTAAGATCAATGGATAATTGAGCAAGGAGTGTCAAACAAAATTAGTGCAATTGATCCAGCAATACAAAGATTGTTTTGCATGGGATTATCATGAGATGCTTGGTCTGCCAAGAGAATTAGTTGAGCACCGTTTGCCTATCAAAGAAGGATACAAACCTTTCAGACAGTTACCTCGACGTATTAATCCAGAGCTACACTCGAAGATCAAACAAGAGATTGAGAGATTGTTAAAGGCTGGATTTATAAGAACGGCTAGGTATGTTGAGTGGTTGTCAAACATTGTGTCTGTAATTAAAAAGAATGGTCAGGTCAGAGTTTGTATTGATTTTAGGAATTTGAACTTAGCTACGCCTAAGGATGAGTACGTCATGCTTGTGGCGGATATGTTAATTGGTTATGCTGCTAGAAATGAAATTATGTCATTTATGGATTATTCAGGGTATAATCAAATTCTAGTTGCTAGTGATGATGTACATAAAACTGCATTCCGTTGCCCTGGAGGTATTGGTATTTTTGAGTGGGTGGTTATGCTATTCGGTTTGAAAAATGCTGGAGCAACATATCAGAGGGCAATGAATGCTATTTTCCATGATTTAATTGGTAAGAGTATGGAAGTATACATAGATGATGTAGTAGTTAAATCAACCGAATTTCAAAAACATTTAGCTGATTTAGAGTAGGCTTTTATTAGAATGAGGAAACACTCATTAAAAATGAGTCCGGCTAAGTGTGCTTTTGGGGTTTTGGCTGGTAATTTCCTTGGTTTCTTAGTACATCATCAAAGTATTGAAATTGATAAAAACAAAGCTAAATCAGTATTAGAAGCTATACCTCCAAGTAATAAGAAAGAGTTACAAAGTCTCATTGGAAAAATCAATTTTATGAGGAGGTTTATTACTAATTCTGTTGGAAAAATGAAAGCCTTATCTCCATTATTAAAATTAAAACAATCTGAAGAATTTGTTTGGGGAAAAGAACAACAATTAGCTTTTGATCAAATTAAGAAATGTTTAGCGAGCCCACCAGTTTTAGTACCACCTGTTACTAAAAGGCCACTAAAGTTATATATATCAGCAGCAGAGGATTCAATTGGAAGTTTATTAGCCCAGGATTCAGAAGATGGCACAAAAAAAGCAGTATATTATTTAAGCTGTACGCTTAATAATGCTGAAACAAGGTACACACCTATTGAGAAACTTTGTTTATCTTTGTTTTATGCTTGTACTAAATTAGAATATTATTTGTTTCTAAGAGAAGTACTGGATATGTGTAAAGTAGATATAATAAGGTATCTTTTAAATAGACCGATACTTCAAGGTCGTTTGATGAAATGGGCTATTAAATTAAATGTTTTTGCTCTTAAGTACATGCCTATGAAAGCCGTGAAAGGACAGGCTTTGGCTGACTTTTTAGCTGAGCATCCTTGTATTGATGTAGTAGATCCTTTAGATGAATATCAAAACATGGTTGCAACTCAACCTTGGATATTGTTGTTTGATGGATCCAAACATAGAGAAGGAGCCGAGGTTGGAGTAGTTATTACAAATCCTGATGGCAAGGATGATAAGCATGTATTTAAATTATATATTCATTGTTCTAACAACCAATCAGAATATGAGGCCTTGTTAGGCGGACTTAGGTTGTTAAGTGAAATGAGGGTGCAAACAATTCAAATAAGAGGTGATTCACAATTGGTTGTTAATCAAATTTTAGGTGACTATAAGTGTAGTAGTCCATAATTAACCTCTTATTTAAAAGAAATATTGGAGTTATTATCTGAGTTTTCAAATGTAACAATAGTTCATATCCCAATAAAAGAGAATGAACTAGCTAATTAATTAGCTTAGCATGCTTCAGGGTATAGATTAATGTGTAGAGGAGTGATGATTGCTAATGTTGCTTTGCAGCCAAGAGTATTAGATTAGATAGAGGAAATTATAAGATATTTGTTAGATCCTTCGGCTAAAACAAAATTTAAAATAAAACAACGTGCTTTGAATTTTGTTCTAGTGGATAATGAATTGTTTAAAAGAACACAGGAAAGGGTGTTATTGAGATGTATAAGTTTGGATGAAGCTATGAGAGTCATGGGAGAAGTGCATGAAGGAGTTTGCAGTGCACATAAGTCTACTGGTAAAATGAAGTGGTTGATTTATCGTTATGGTTATTATTGGCCAATGATAATGGCTGATTGTTTTGACTATGCTAAAGGTTATGAAGAATGCCAAAAACATGGTCCTTTACAACGTGTACCAGCCGAGGAACTGCATACCATTGTGAAGCCATGGCCATTTTGGCGATGGGCTATGGATTTAATTGGTAAAATTTATCCTCCTTCATCTAAGCAGCATTCTTTTATAATTGTAGCCACATATTATTTTACTAAATGGGTTGAGGCTCAGCCGATGGTTAAAGTCACACAAGCCGAAGTTATTAGGTTCGTTCAGAACTAAATTATACGTTGGTTTGGTATTCCTAAGACTATCACGGCTGATCAAGAAACCATGTTCATAGGTGATAAGGTTAAAGTTTTTTTTGCACATTATGGGATTGGATTAATTCATTCTTCACCTTATTATGCTCAAGCAAATGGGCAAGCTGAGGCTACTAATAGAGTGCCTAGTGATATAATTAAGAGGTCTATTGAAGATTAGCCATGAAAATGGCATGAGACTCTATCCGAAACATTGTGGGCTTATAGGAATTCCAAGAGTACTGCCACTGGTTTAACATCATTTAGGTTGACTTATGAACAAGATGCAGTTTTGCCTTTGGAGATAAATGTGAAGTCTCTTAGAGTGGCAAAGTAACATCATTTAAGTTCAGATGAGTATTATCAAGCCATGTTTCAAGAATTGGATAATGTGAATAAAGATAGATTAATGGCTTTGGAGAATATCCAAGCTAATAAAGTTAAAATTGCTAAGACTCACAACAAGAAAGTTAAGAAAAAAATCTTTTTCTGAAGGCGATTTAGTTTGGAAAGCTGTGTTGCCTTTAGGATTCAAGGATGCAAGTCTTGGCAAATGGTCACCTAATTGGGAGGGACCTTTCATAATTAGCCAAGTTATTTATGCTGGAGCTTATCGTTTAGTTACCTTAGAAGGAAAAGAATTAGCCGTGAGTTTAGACGGAAGATTCTTAAAGAAATATTATCTTTCTATTTGGGAAACCAAAAGGTGCTTTTAATTCATAAAAAGTCAAAGTGCTGACTACATGCCAGTTCAGCTAGCAAAAATTTCAAATTATAGGCGAAACCACATGATTATGGAGGGGGAGCTGAATTTGCAGCTGTAGAGGCATTTGAGGTTGTCAAGAACTTGGGAAAGTTTGAGGAATCTGAGTCTTTATTAGGGACTATTAAAGCTTCAACTTCTGTAGCTGATGGAGGGCCTTAGAACTTCCAACTAAATATTCATATGCAATAGCTACTATGGGATCTACGACTGTCTTTGGGTCAAACATCTGAGTGAGAGAAGTTGTGACCACTTGAATGGCCATAGAACTAGCTGCCTCGGCTGCCTGTATGATGGGATCAGTCCTTGGAATGAAGACAGTGATAACTAAATCTGTAAGAAATTAAAGAGTTAGTTATCTTAGTTCAAGTTCTTATAGTAAATATTGAGATGTAGAGTTAATAATAGATTACCTTTAGATAATTCTTTATTGGCTGGAAGCTTTGAGCGAATTTCTTGTCAAAGGAGGTTGGCTTGATGTATCTACTGCTTTCCATCATTAAAATCTTTCTCCAGGAATGATTTTTGTAATGTAAGAGATTTGATGTCTTTATCCAAAGCTGTGGCTTGATCACACATTTGGCCGTAGCCCTCAGTTTGTCATGTTTTTAACCATTTAAACTTTCACCCTTCTACTATATTGAAATCCTTCACAGCTTTCTTGAAAATTTCTAATGTTTCAAACTCCATTCCAATTTCAAAATGCACTTGACCAAATTCAACACCTACATTGAATTGTAGGTAAGCAAGCCTAGAATCTCCTTTACTGTCAGATGACATAGGAGTAAGCAACTCCTCGAATGCATACTCACATCCATACATATTAGAATTCGTCCCCAAGTCTTCACTGGCCCTAGCCTCATTCCTATCTTCATTTGGCCTTACCCTTTGTTCATCCCCTAAACCTGCACCACTATCCTTTGTCTTTGGACTTGCTTTCTTCTTCTTAGGGTTTGCTTTCTTTGTGGCTACTAGTTTCCTTGTAGGTGTTACTTTCTTCCTAGGGGTGGTCTTCTTATTTGGTTCAACTTCCTTCTTCGTTGTAGAAATTAAGACCTCATCATCATCAAATGATATATCATCATCTTCAAACTCATTTGTCAAACTAGGGGGTGGAGGCTTATATGCTTGATCACTTGCACTCTCATAACCATCAAATGATGTATCATTAAAGGATGGCTCTTCACAAGGTGGCTCCTCACATGGTGAATCTTTAGAAGAATTATCTATATCTACTATAGTTATAATTTCAAGTTCTGAAATTGGGTGCTCAAAGAATATAGGCATTTCTTCTATACCTTGTTCTTTAGTCTAGCATCACACATTTCATTTATTTCTTTGACTCCCATAATAGGTCTCAGTCCATATTCCAAATTAGGGCTATCAGGTTTCAACCAAAACATTATTTTATAGTCATGGTATCCTAGACCTTTAAATAACGTAACAGTTAAAGAAATTCATCAAATCGATATCCATTGGTGGGAACTTCTCTACTCCCCCCCAAGCAATCTAACACTCCATTACCATCCCTACCAAAGTTTCCTCCATGATGAAAAATAGGGATTAGATACTCAGTCATATGAAAAATCACAGTAATACGAAAAACATCAAACACGCAGCCTTTCATGCAAAACCCAGAAGAAGCAATATTACAAATTAAAGCCTAGAAGAAGCAATATTATAAGTCAAACCCCTTAAGAAGAAATATTTTAACAATAACCCAAAAGAACCAATATTTTAACAATAACCCAAAGAACCAATATTTTAGCCCTAACCCAAACCCCAAAGGAATGATTATTTCAACAAAGCACCACATTTATTTCAGGTACCACATTTATCACTGACCTTTTTAATCATTTTTATTTTAACCAATCAAGTACACAAACAAACATTCATTTTTAATTAACTTTCAATAGATGGACCACATGCTTTTCGAGCCGTACAAAGAATATTTCGAGGTTCATACCAATGCTTACCTTGCGTGTCACTTTCTTCATGCTTCACTTCATGCAGTCGTCTTCGCATCGTCTGCCTTTCTGTCGCCAATTTCTTCAAACAAGGAGTCAAGGTGATTTGCAGGCAAATGTGGAGTTGATGTTGGGATTAGAGATAAAGAGATGATGAAGAAAAGATCATGATGAACAAGAGGAGAGGTCCAGGTGAAGAAATTATGTAGGGTTTAGTGTAGACAATCTGAAGAATCTGAATGCAAACCTTGAAGACCTTCAATTTATACTTTTACTGCATCAACAAAACGACGACGTTTTAGGAGTTCTATGTGTCCCTCTCCTCGTTGTTTCACTTGCTTCTAGCGTGTCACTGCCACATCTTCCCATATATTGCTCCACATGTGTTATCCAAGTAATGGAAGATTAACGGGCCCGACCTTTTTTTTTATTTTTAGGGACTATTAAGGTAATTATTTTTGTTTAGGGACTAAATATTCCGATTAAAAAATCTTAAGGGACTAAATATGGTATGCACTCTTAAAATTAAATGAATCAGTTGTCGTCCTTTCCTTCTTCCTCTCCCTTCCCCTACCCTGCTTTGCTTCCCCCTCCTCTCTCCTCTCCTCTCCTCCTCTTCCTTGTGTTCAAACTACATTGGCAAATGCTTGTAAAAAAGATAATCTCTTTTAGATAGATAAAAATGTTCTAAATTCCTTGAAAAAAGGAACCAACAAAATTAAAAACTTATCAAAGCCAACAAATAAACACACTAAAAGCAATGATACAACATCCATAAAGAACCAAGAGCATGTTCGGTTTGTGAAAATATTTCCTATTTTCATTTTGTGAAAAGGAATTTCATTTTCAGATTTTCAAAACTAGAAAATACATTTGGTTTACAAAAGTAGATTTTGTTTTCAAAAAATGAAAACAATGAAAATATATTTGGTTTGTCTATTTTTAAAATATATTTTTAGAACTAAATTTAAGATAGTAATATTACATTTATTATTAAATTATATATATCATTTTCATTGGGCCATCTACTAAAAAACTTATAAAAATCTAAAATAACTCCATAAAATATTAAGACCGAGATTAAAATAACTTTATAGAATATTTACCCCCATTTTGTTTCAATTTATGAGTTTAATTTTGGTGCATTATCAATGTAAAATTGTTTTACATTGTCATTCTATTAAAATCTTTTATTTGCATAAATTTTGAGTGAGTGTGACGATCAATTATCATGATTTATGTAACAATATATAATTGAATAACTACATAAAAAATTGTTAGTGCATAGATTAAATTCTAAATTCATGGTATCAACATATGTATTAAATCCTAACTTAAAAAGATTCAAATCTTATTTTTATGAAAATAAAGCTTATACAAAATAAATAAATAAATATAAGTGAATTAAATGATCAAGTTCACTATTTACAACATCTGTCGTGAATTATAATTGGAATAAGGGTTAATAATAAAAAAAAGAATTGGAATAGAGAGAGTTGTATGGAGGAACTCAGTATGGGGTTAGGTGTGCTTTCGTGCGATAACTTGAGGCTAGACCATGTAAAGTTGAACAGGGAACAAAGGAATTTGTTATTACAAGTAGGACTGGTTATACGGACTGGTCCGGTCCGTTTAGCCTGGTCCACAACGGACCAATTTAAAAAAAATGGACCTGACCAAATTGCTTAATAAATGGACCTGCTACTAATCTGCCTCTATCCGCCTAAGCCCGTAAGTCCGTGGACCAGTTTTTTTTTTTCTTTCATATTTTTTTTTACCTTTTTTAATATCCTATATCCTATATTTATATTTATGCAATATATTTAATAATTTACATCATAAAATATATATACACATTCTTCTTTACAATATACAATTTAAATTTTGAACAAATAACAATACTAATTACAGAATACTGTAAATATTAAAATTCAAGTGTTAATTTTTTCAAAGTAATAACATACAAATTAAATACAAACCAATCAAATATGCATAACTTCTCCAAGTATAAAAAAATTTAAACTACTAAAGAATATAAATTAACAATTACTAACTATCAAACGTTGGAGTTTAGTTTCTATGTCTACAGTATATGGGTTAGGCGGGTTGGTTCGCAGACCCCGCGAGTTAGACCCGTTTAGCCCGCGGGCTTGGTGGAACGGGTCAAAAAAGTCCGCGGGTTGGCAGGTTAAAAATTTTCTAATCCATTTTCATGCGGGTTGCGAGTTAAACGAGTTGGTCCGCGGATCGCGGTCCATATACTCAGCTCTAGTTACAAGTTTGATACTGCGTTTTCAAAGAAAACATTTTCACTGGTTAACCAAAACATCTCAGTGAAAAGCTGAAAATGTTGATCGTTTTCTGATTTCCGAACAATGTAGGAAATATTTTCTGAAAATATTTTCGTTCTAGCTCAACATAACGTATTTTTATGCTCCATTTCTATTTTCACTAAAAATGAAAATAGAAAACAAGTAGACCAAACACGCTGCAAGTATCCAGTTCCTAAACCAAGTACAAAGCAAAGCACTTATTTATCACATGCCCCCTCCTATTAGGCAGTAGGAAGAAAGGAACACCTCGCAGGACCAAATCATTTTCCTCCCCCTAAAAGCCTTTTCCTTGTCAAATTTGTCTCCTCCTTTGGGCTATGGCTTCCATAGATATAGTCATTAACAGGGGAATTAAGGTTTTGGAGAATGCAGAATTTCGTGCGGTGAGTCGAACAATGTCATCAAGGGCACCAACCATATGTGATCTTATCAAGGGTCATATTGTAGATGCGGAGGAACGGCAGTTACATGAACCAAAGGTCAAGAAGTGGATGGAAAGAATCAAATATCTATCGGACGATCTGGTGGATGTGTGGGAAGAATTGAACCTAAAAAAAGAGTTGGCTAAGAAGAATACTTCAGCAAGCTGTTTGGTCCTCCCGTGTTATTCCTTGGATTCAATATGTGGCTGTGAAATGGAACTGGAAGATATTATCCGTCGCTTCAAAGCCACAGAAAGTGAAGCATTCGATTTGGGACTTCGTCGCGGACGAGAAACATCCACAGCGCGTGAGATTATGGAACCAATACCACTTCCGGAGAGAACTTCCCTTTCTGATGAAGACCATATAAAGTTACAAGGTCGAGATCGTGAAACAAGAATTTTAATCAGGAAATTACTCAAGGACGATCTTATGGTTGGTCTTATGGCTCATATGGCAACTGTTGTATTCATTTCTATTGTAGGAGAAGATGGGATGGGAAAGACTGCACTGGCCCAACATGTTTTCAATGATCCTGAAGTGCGACGCCATTTCGATCACCGGGCCTGGGTATCTGTCTCTGGAAAATTCAATCTGAAACAGATTGTTAAGGAGATAATTGGAAGCTTGACTTCGGCCCCTGTACGTGATGATGAAATGGAAGTATTGGAACTCAGGTTTCGTCAAGTTATTGAGGGAAGGACATTGCTTCTTGTTCTGGACGATGTCCAGAACGATGATCATGAAAGTTGGCAGGGCCTAAGCAGCTTGTTGAAACCCTGTCAATTTGGAAGCATGGTCTTACTAACCACGCCTAAGAAGAAAGTCGCAGACGTAGCCGGAACAGATGCATCAAACATGATTTATCTTGAACGTCTTTTTGAGCAGGAATGCTGGTCAATTATCAAGGACACTGCATTTGGTAATTCGGTTGATGAGTCAAAGATCAAATGGTTGTTCAATGAAGTTGGCAGAGATGCTGCAAGTAAATGTGATGGGGTGCCACTCACTGCAAGAGCTATTGGTAGCATCTTGAGGGGCAGAGAATCTACAGAAGATTGGCGAATAGTATTAAGAAGTGCGGTATGGAATTCACCAGAGAAGGATGTTTTCAGAGCTGCATTGATGTTGAACTATTCTCTATTGTCGCCTGTGCTGAGAGAATGCTTATCCTATTGTTCTATCTTCCCAAAAAATTCCTTAATAGAAGTAGACAAACTGATCAAACTATGGATGGCTCAAGGTTTTGTTGACTCGGACCAAGACGAAATGGAACGAGAAGGCCGGAAACTCGCTAAAAAACTGTTAGACCGTAATATCTTTCAAGATTTCAAAGAAGATGGAAATTGTAACCTCAAATGCAAATTAGAGGATGGAATGGAGGGCTTCATCCGATCTCTTGATTTTGAGAAGGATATGAAGAAGGAGGTTGGGGAGAATCATGCTCTCGAACATCGTCGTCATTGTACCCTAGATCAAACTCCTTTACCAGAGAAGATTGAAGATGCAAACAAACTACACAGTTTGATGATTTTGTCTAAGGACTCCAATGTAGACACAACAGACCTTGCAAGATTATTGCGTCATACGAGAAGGGTGAGGGCATTAGACTTGAACTCATGTTCGATAAATGCGCTTCCACCGGAGGTAGGCAAGTTGCTACATCTAAGGTACCTTGACTTATCTTTCAGTCATGATTTAAAGAAGTTACCTGAGGCAATGTGCAATTTGCTTAATTTGCAAACTTTAAATCTTAATGGATGCGATAGTCTTCGAAACCTACCAAAAGGCATTGGAAAATTAATCAAGCTTCGACATCTTGAGATTCTTTGGACAACAAGTCTCAGTTACTTACCCAAAGGGATTGCAAGTTTAACCTCACTAAGAACATTGAATCGTTTTTTTGGAAGTAGTGGTGCAGTTAGCAGAGCATGTAATCTTGGAGATTTAGAAAATCTAAACAAACTTCAAGGATGTATTGCCATAGATGGGTTGGGAGGTGAAACTGATGTTCGTGAAGCTGCAAGAGCAGGTCTAGAGAAGAAGAAGAACTTGCTTGGCTTGGAATTGTGGTTTTCAATTGAAGGATCGGAGATAACGGATCATGTTATACTTGAAGCTTTGCGAGCACCTGTTGAATTGCAATGCCTTGGGATATTTTTCTATAGAGGAAGGTGCTTCCCTCACTGGATGACAGAATTGGACAAGCTCACACACCTAATTCTTGCTGATTGTAGCGAATGTTATACTCTGCCCGTGGTTGGGAAACTGCCATCCCTTGAATCAATGGATATAAAGAATTTGGCTAAAGTGCGACATGTTGACCTTGAATTCCTGGTTGGTGGAACGGAGTCCATGTCATTGAGAGGTGCATTTCCGAAATTGGAAAAGCTTTACTTCCAAAAGTTGGAAAACTGGGAAACTTGGTCGGATCTAATCGATGATCCCAGACCACACATGCCTAAACTAACCTTTCTGTCAATTGAAAGCTGCCCGAAGTTGAAGGCTCTGCCAAACTACATAACGAGGAAGATAGGGAAGAAGATTTATGGAACACTAAAAGAACAGAAGATTTTATGGAAAGACGACAATTGAGGTACAACTCTTGCACTGCTTTTTCTTCAAATCAATCAGTCCTTTAGTCAACATTGCTGTAAATTTTTTAGGTGCATACTCAGGTGAAGATGAAAAAAATATCTTCACATGAAGATATGAGGTGTCTTAAACCAATAAATGACATGTGGAATGACATACTATACACCTGATTATATATGGTATATCATAGACAACTCTATTTTCCTTCCTCCTCCTCCCTCAGCCAATCCATGCCTTCAACAGTTTCTTCTTCTTCGCATCCTTACCCTCCGCCACCACCAACTCCATTACACCTTCCCCACACCACCATCACCACCACCACCTTGCTTCACTCCCATCCATTGCGGAGCTTAACAAATAGTGCAATGTAATTTTAAGCATTTTCATTGAAATTACAAACCGAGGTTCTCTTATAAATTTTTTAAAAAAAAACTTAAAACAACCCATATGAGAAATTGAGAAAGCACATGTTTATTGCATTTGGGTATGGGAAAAAAATCTAGTCTTGACATTACTACATAACCCAAAACCTCTTTTATTTTTCTGAGAAGTTAAACAGGTCAATGGAGGGGGAAAGGGGAAGTTTTCTTTCTCCACGATGCTTCTCTTTGTCTGAGAGTTTTTCCAAAAAATAAAATATAAACACCATTATTACTTTAAATCAACCAAAATCCTAGTGTTAGAAACTGAACAAAGGGAGGGAATGGAAAAAGTGCAGGGAGGGAATGGAAAAGGGGAAAGTTTCCTTTTCTATGCCTCTAAGAAACTTTTCCAATAACATCATTACATTATCATATCAGAAACCCCAGATTTTCAAGGAAACCAAAAATGAAGAGAATTACTTTGTCTCTTCGCTACTTCTCTTTCCCTAATACTTTCCCAACATTCCAAATAGAGGTAAGCAGTGCCATTCCCATTACACCAACCAAAAATCCCAAGTTTGGATGTGGCTGTGAGGTGCTTCCTCAAGCAATTTGGGGATTCAGCATATGAAGTCTCGAAAGCTGTAAAGATGAAGGGAGATTATGGTGCCAATAAAACGCCTTGGATCAAGGATGTTGCAGTGGTTTCGGGGTCGATGTCGGATTTTACGGTGAGGGACTTCATCTCGGCAGTGGAGGGGAGAGTGAGGAATGAGAGGAGAAAAAAAAGGTTAACGGTGGATGTAGTTTAGGAAAGAGATTACTTTTTCACTGTAAATATCTATGGTATTTTCACTGCAAATATCTATGGTACACCATATGTGATGAGAACCATGATATACTGTACCACATGTCAATTTCTTATTTAAGACAGCTTATATCTTCATGTCAAGATTTTTTTTTTCATCTTCACTTAAGAACTCCCTCAATTTTTTATCATATAATCACTATTCACATAAATTTTTAATTTTAATGTCATATTAGTATAAAAAGATTATATTGTGAAGTACTAAAATTTTAAATTATTTTCCTATGCGTGAGCTCTGTATAACTTGCAATTGTTTTTTCAAATTTTAATTTTAATTATGATACTCTCGCGCAAAGGGGAGAGAGAATATAACAATTGAGCTAAACTCGTACGAATACGAGTCTAGCAAATAACCTAAAGGTATGCTCTTTGCAATATAAGGTTATGGGTAGCAGATTAATGTGCGCCGACGAAGGGTGCACCAAAGGTTTTGATTAGTATTATAATTTTATCAAACTTTATGTGTTCTACACGTTTCAAATGCTGTGATTCTTATAGATCCCAACTTGTAAGTACTAACTATTATTTGAACATCATATTTGTCGGCAATATTTAGTTACTTAATTGAAAATTATGAACAAGTAAATAGTAATTATAATTATATTTTCATTGAATCTGCCAATGAAAATAAATGAGAAATTATATGTTAATAAATATGGATTTTAGTTTAGTTGATTGTTGTTAATGGATTTCATATTCATTATTAGTTTTCTTTGTTTTGGATAAATACATATTCATTATTAGTTAGCCTACCAGGCCCGCTAAAATCTTTAATTAGTAATTAGTATTAGCTTGCCGTCACTTCTCTTCCTAAAGAAAAATGTTATGAATATGGTTCACACTATATCTAATGATGGATAAAGAGTGAGTTGGCATAGTATTCTAAACAAAATTAATACAAATAACATATCTCCTCTCTAAAACTCACGGACAAACCTAAAGGTATAGTTTACACTTTGTAGTTTATAATACTCACCAGTATTCCTGCTACTTTAAAGGTGTTCAAAAGCAATGACCAATGTGCGGTCAAAATTGCTGTGTCTACTCAAGGCTTGAAGGGGAACAAGCTGAAGATTGTGTGGCTTGCCAAATGACAAATTTCTATGTGTACTATTCCTAATTAATCGCTACTCCTTATTTGGCAAACATTTGTATTATGTCTTACTGTGTTGTAATTAAAAAAGATTCTAAACTGATGTTTGTATATTATTTGGACACATTAAGAAATTCATGTATTAATAATTGGATATATGTTTGTATTACTAATTTGTAAGGGAGTGACTATTACCTCTCTTTTGTCTATTTTGACTATTAGCACTCCCTTTTGAATTTGGAGAAAGAAATTTGGATTGGTCCGTACATTATGACCACCCACCAAAAAGTTCTTCTCTTTATCATGTGTTTTTTGTAACCAGTCGGAGTTTATGATGCTATCATTAGTTTCCTATTGGTTACATTGCTCATTTACATTCGACTGGTCAGTTCCGATACCAAGACTTAGGAAGACTTACTGAATATCCCTATATATATGATCTACCTTTCAAATATCATAGTATCTTCAGTTTCAATAGTTCGATATCAGTAAAGCTTAAACTACATCGAGTAAGAGGATCAATTAATATTTAGTTGACCGAACTCCCAGAATTTTGTCTGGAACATTTGGCGCCATTTGTGAGGATTTGGTAAAACATTTCCCATCCGCGTGTCCTAAATCATGCAGCTAGTCAACAATACAGCTCAACATGGAACTCTCTCCCCTCAGGGTGCGTGTGGCAGCCAGGTTTTTTTTCAACTCCCGACAATTTTAGTATGGGAATATAAGATACCATGTTTGGTAGACAGATTAAAAAATTATTCCTAGGTAAATTTGATTCCCGGGAATAAAAAAGAGCTCATTTTCTGTCCCATCTCGTAGGTAGGAATGTTTTATTCCTGGAAAAGAAATGTGATATGTCAAAATGAAATTCCTAAACTACCCCTCCCATAAACTCACAATTTCAACTATTTTCGTGAGAGTTCCCTAACTTTGCAACTACTCTCTCGGATCTCACCATCGCCGCCACTGCAAGGAGCTTGAGCCGGCACCGTCGCTGCAGTGAGGACCTGCCGCCACCACCGCAAAGACTTTCTGCCACCACCGCGATGATGAATCGAAGGTATGCTTCACTATTGTTTTCTCTATGTTCCTCTTTATTCCGATTAGGGTTCCAATCACTCTACCCTCTTCGATCTCTCTTCTTCGGATTCTTTTCCGATTTCTCTCCGATTAGGTTGATTATATTTCTTGACTGTGCGAACCTGATGGTTTTTCTTCAATTTCTCTGTTCTTCGATTGTGTGAACCTGATGTCTTAAGTGGCTCTTGGCAAACTTTTTCTTGTTTGTGCTTTTTACGATTTCCGTGAGTTCTTTCTGCTAAAATCATGTCTACTTCCGTGAGCTCTTACTGCACTCATGAACAAGGCATATACAATGAAATTAAGAAGCATAAAAACATCAATTTGTATAGTTAAATTTTACCAAATTAAATGATCAGACACCAATTCCCTTTTGAAGATGTTATCTATGATAGGATTCTAAATTTCTAATCTAAACATACAACAAAGTCTAGTTTCAATTTTTCAGCTAAGAAGGAAATAATAATAAACACCGCAAACACATGCATGAATTCAAACTAAGGATATGGTACTTGACTTACAAGCTGTGATGAAAGATTGCTTTGATGCTTTAGACCTCTTCACTGCTGCAAACTTTCTTGAGTACAGATATGCTGATTTTTTTTTTTTTTATGACTTATAGTTTGCATGTTTTGATTTTAATCTCAGTCAGATGGATGAAATAGAGGTGGATGAAAGCCTAGATCTTAACATGGATGAAATAGAAGCAGAGCATGAGATTAATTTTGCTATGCTTTGAGTTGGGATGCCTCATTCGTATGAGACTGTTAAAATACAGTATATCACTGTGAATTGCAACAAAATTTGGAGCTAAAAATTGATATACCTAAGAAAATCTTTATCCATTGAAGAAGCATTGAGGCTATAAAAAAAGACCAAAGAAAAAGAGAAAAGGCACATTGATTATATACCATTTTTGAAGAAACCTTTCTTGTAGTCATACTAGTCCTTTTCTTCGCTACTCTAGCCACACTTCATATATTTTTTGTTGTGAGAGAACATTTTGATAGCATTTTATATTCCCTTCTAAGAGGACACCAAAACTTCCTTCAAAAAGGCTATTAGTTTTGTAAGGCTGTTTCTTGAGAAAGGAACCAATTTGTTGTGAGTCCAAGATTAGGAAAAAGGTTCCTTAGAAAATATTTGTGAATCTGTGGTAGCTTGTACTTGGGTTTGAGTGAAGCTTTATTTGGTTGTATCTGCTGTGTAAAAACTTTGATTTAGTGAAACTCTCACCTGAGGACTGAATGTAGGCTCAAGGTTAAGAACCGAACCAGTGCTTGCAAGTTTCTTCTCCCTCACTCCCTTAATTTGTTTTCAAACTTGATTTTCTTATTCTATTGCTCTGAATCAGATTTCTAAACTACTTTTATAAGTGATAATTACTGAAGTCTCTATATCAAATTTGCCAACCACTTTCAGAAAGGTTTTGGAGACTTGTGCTGAAAAATCTCCTGTCTAAGCAAAAGCCTTCGCTGAAAATTCTGATCTATCTTGTGAGTGTGTATGAACATTTTAAATAATAGTACTTGATTCAACCCCATATTTTGAGGCACTATAACATTATAAAAAATCTAGCAGGAAGGTGCTCTATTTAGTAGAATGGCCTCTATTTCTGGTTTCACATTTTGCATTTGGTTCAATCCAGTGCTTCTCCTTTGAGGATGATAATGATGATGGGCGTGGGTGTCCTTGGGTGAAGGAAAAAAGTAACTGACTTGATACTGCTGATATATGCTTGCTGGATTAAGAGTTCATTGCTTCAAAATTGATCACTTGCTTCAAAATTTCCATTGTCTTCTATTTGTATGCATGGTCTATTTTTGAATGTCATCTGTTGCTTTTGTGCTGGATAGCTGTATATTTTAGTGTTTCGTTGTCTTTATTTTAGTGCTTTTCACTATGAAGAGTTGTGAATTGATTCGAAAACATTGTGATCCAAATTATGGATTTTGTGCTTCAGGTGTTGATTTTGATTGTAAGCTATTTGGATGTTATGCTTCAGGTGTTGCTTTTCATTCTAATCAAGCATTGCTTTAATCATTTAAACTTGAAATGGATGGCTTGTATAACTAAGTGATGAGCTTCTAATCTATAGCAACTCATTTTCATAGCAACACAACTCAATTGTGCATCCTCTGAGCAAGTATTCATATGTTATTGTTTTTCTGCTTATTTTTTCTTTTGCTATGTGTTGCAGCTTACTTGCTCCAGGATCAGGAGGTGCATGCTGCTGACGTATTCTTAACATTTTCTCCAATTGTATCTGCATGTCTATTTTCAACTCTGACTTGCTTTCTTCCTTTATTTGATTCTTATTTGCAAATCATTTCTTCTTCTTTTCCTTTTTCCATAACCAGCTAGAGCGCACTTTCATTGCCACCAAGCTTGATAGATTTCAGAGAGGGCTGGTAAAGTGAAACTAGATTTCTAGTTGTGTTTATGAGGCATTGTGCATATGAAACTATGTATGTGTTGCCATGTGGTTCCCACACCACTACTTCCTTCCTGGAAACTTATTAAAAAAAGTCCTGCTATTTTATAACCTGAATTCAAGCAAAATTAACTAAAATCCATTATTGGAACATGCATTTAGTTATAATTCAGAGCAGAAAAAAACTGGCAGACTTATCTAATTACTTGAGTTTTGTGTATTGTGGTCATATTTGTATCAGATTGCAACTCCCTATTTCTTGGTTTCAAGTTTGTAGAAACTTTGGAATAGAAACTAAATGGATATGAAAAAATCACAAGACAACTTACTCAAGCTCAGAATCAATTGGCAACAAACAACTTGCACAAACTCAAAATCAATTGGAAACTCTTCACAAATTATGTATTTTGGTTTATTTCTAGGAGTTATGAGACCATATGAATATTAAAATTTTATAACTTTCTAGGAGTTAGTGACCAATATATGTGCATGAGACTTTGATTGTAGAAAATATTCAGTTTTATTAGGGTCTTAATACCTATTGCATTTAGTTAAATAGTTCATGAAACATGAAAGTACTAATAAAATTGTTCATTTTTAGTTAAATAGTTAAATTGAGTTAAAATTGTTAAGTTTTAATTTGAATAGTTAATTTTATAGTTAAAATTGTTGATTTTTAATTAAAATAGATATTTTTTGAGTTAAAATTGTTAATTTTTGTGCTAAAACAATTTAATTTTTAATTTAAATAGTAGGTTTTTGAGTTAAAATTGTTAAATTTTAATTTGAATAGTTAATTTTGTAGTTAAAATTGTTGATTTTTATAAAATAACAATTTTTTGAATTAAAATTGTTAATTTTTGTGCTAAAACACTTGACTTTCTAATTCAAATAGTAAGTTTTTCGGTTAAAATTGTTAATTTTTAATTTGAATAGTTAATTTTGTAGTTAAATTGTTGATCTTTAGTTAAAATAGGTTTTTTTTTTAAGTTAAAATTATTAATTTGTGTTAAAATAGTTAATTTTTTGTTTAAATAGTAAATTTTTATGAGTTTTAGAGCCATTCTACAGGTTTATTAAACAATAAATCATTCTTTCTCTGTTCAACAATCACATTTAGCTTAAATCGTGTCAATAAATAAGGAACTCATGAATACAAACATCACATACACATCAAAAGAGAGCCAAGAAGTGAAAATGAGGAACCCACATTCTTTATGAATAAGATTGTTGTACAAAAATAGAACAGATGTATGTTTGTTGCTGTTAATCTTTTATGTAGAAACTGAGAGAGAAAGATGACGAGAACTGAGAGTGGGAGCTGAGAGGGAATGAGAGAGAGGGGGAAATAAATGCTTTTCTCCTTTTACTTATTCTACACCACTATTTTGTCTTTTTTCTCTCAACTTTATACGGTGTAAATGTGGTGTCACACTGTTTTAGTGTGCAAATATCATTACTCTTAAAACACCAAGTTATAGGACAAAAAATAACGGAAAGGAAGTGAGTACAAAGGGCATTATTGCTTGTCATGTTAAAAATTATAAAGACATGGTTTTGTCTTAAAAAAGGATTTCCATGTCTTCACAATTTTGCTCTCCCTCTCGGATATAATGTGTTAAGCAAGAGATAGTAAAAATAAAATTCTCTTTATTATTTATTAAATAACTTTAAATTGTATACACTATAGTACATTAACACTTGTACTTTTATTCACTTTGAGCACACACTCAATACTCTATTCAAGCACACTTACTTCTCACAAGTACTTGCTCACTTTCACTTTTTGAGCTCTCCACTTAATGTTATACTTAAACACATACACACAATTGTACCTTGAGCTTATTTATAGGAAATATAAGGTGGTGGAATTACTTGTCAACCCATTGGCTAAAAGCTTGTAGCACTTCTTTCCTTCTAGGTGGCTCTTTTCCTTTTGCTATTAAAATATTGATTGGAAATTGAAATTATTAATTTTGACACTATAACAATTGAGGGGTATTTTGGGAAAAATATATAAGATTCCCAGGATAATAAATAATAACCAAACACATAAATACACATTCCTAGACATATTTTTAATATTTTTGAGATTTTAATCTATTTATCAAACGGTCTCAAAATATCATACCTGAGAATGTCATTATCGAGAGTAGCATTTTAATAATTCGCGTGCCACATGCACTGTCAATGACGACATTTTTTAGTGGAACTGAATGGTTTAAACTTTAAAGTCACTTATGTTCAATGATTCAGGTTGGCCCTTCTCTTTCATTTTATGATGTTGTTTACATACACTAATAGACGCTATCCTAAAATAAAAAAAATCTATAATTAAATTCTGATTGAACACTTCTCTTTTGTTTTATCAATTTCTTTGAATGCTTTCGATCGGTCTCTTAATGTTTTATTTCAAAATCGAATTGCCATTTATACTATCATCAGCTTTTTGTCGAACATACACATTACAAAATACAATTTATACGATCTCAATAGAAATGAAAGTTAGAAACCGAAGACAACAACAAATTACAACGAGCAAAAAAATGCATTTGATTATTTAATAAAAATGAAGTGAATATTCAAGATGATAAAATATATTTTGACCAAAATGGTCAAAATGAAGGAAAGAGTTATCAAATACTGATAGAAGAAATTCAGGATTTATTTCTCTAAAAATTTCCGAACCGTATAAGTGTAAGCAAATAGATAAGAGAGATTTATACATTTTTCAATAACATTCTTGAAGGGAAAAAATGGAGAGTGGTGCGAGCGGGGCTGTCGATGGAGGGAGGGCGAAACATGGTGATGAATGTGGTGAGGATGAGGGTGCAAATGGGGAGAGGGAGGTGGGGGGCCTGCATCACCTAGTGCAGGGGACAAGAATGGGGGGAATGAGGGAGAATCATCAAGCAAGGGTTGGACATGACACTCCAAAGCCTTTCCCCATGAATAAGGACCTTGAGGGGGGCCGCCTAGCTGTTGTTCAGGGTAAGCTAGGTGACGTTGCCCCGCCATCTATTAGGTTTACAAGGGAGGGTCGTCTTGCCCTTTGTGAGCCATATCAGGGAACGCTGGTGATCAAGCTCCTAGGGAAACCACTGAGCTACGTTGCTCTGATTCATCATCTAAAAGGGATGTGGCGCCTGAAGGGGCTACGACATCATGAATGTTGGTTTTGGTTATTTCCTGGTGAAATTTGATCTTGTTAAGGATAAGGATGTTGTGATTAGTGGGGGGCCGTGGATTATTGCAGGTAATTATCTCGCTGTTAAAGAATGGATACTAAATTTCTATCCTAATGAGAAGTCCTTTGGCACAACCATGGTCTGGATTAGACTAACTGGGCTAAATATTTGGCATTACCAAGACAATGCTACGGGCACGTCTCCCGAGATTGCAAGGGTGGGGTACAGCCAACACTTGAGGTACCATTGACGGCGACAGCACCGGTTGAGAATTCTTCTTTGCCACTAGATGCTGGGGCCCACGGCAACACACGAATTCAGGATTCTAATTTCACAAAGGGTATTTCAAAATCAAATCCTAAATTAATTGTGCCTGATAATTTGGAAGGGGATTCCAATGACGGATGGACAAAAGTCTCAAAGAATAGAAAGGGAAAACATAAACAGGTAGTGACGTTTGCTTTTAATGCTAACAAGGGGAATCTTCTTCTTCTTTTGAGAATAAGAACACAAAAAATATAGGGAAGGTCATCATCCCTGAATTCTATGGGAAGAAACTTGGCTGGTTGACTAATAATGGCAATGCAAGATCACAAGTTACCTAATCGAAGAGGGTGTGGGTCCCCAACAGAAGTGCAACGCCAAACACAGGACATATGCAGCATGGGCCAACCTCAAGTGTTTTCAAGGCCCATACATATATTGGTAGGACTAATGCTTTGGATGGTGGGCCTGGGTTGGGAGTGCCAAGCAAAGGTAAGAAGAAAAGAATAAGGCCGGCCTCTTTAGCCTCATCATCAGCGACTCCTCCTCGTGGGCCATGGTAGCTGAAGGGGAACCCGAACAACCTGTAGCCCATGAAGATGCTAGTGTGCATGGGGTTACGTTGAAGAATAGTTCCATGCAGGAGGTCTCTGTTCCTGCATTAACTGCGCGAGCATGATGCACGGTTGAACGCCCTTCCCTCCTCCTGTGTTGTTTATGGATTTTAAAGATTTAACCTTAATATCTTGGAACGTGACGGAACTTTAAACAAAGTGGCCCGGGGTTATCTCAAAGAGTTGGTTCGCAAGTTTCATCCTTCTATTTTTATCTTATTGTAAACGCATGTTCTTTTTGCCAAGGTCAAGGTCTTCTAGCAAAAGCTTGGCTTTCATGTGGTGGGTATTGAAGAGGTGCAGGATCATAGAGTGGGGTTTGTGTCTTGTCTTCTGATAGCTCCATACAATGCTCTCTTGTGACTCAATGGGACTAGGCAGTTACTTTTGATATGCACTGTCCCTCCTTGCGGTGGCGTTGCATGGTGGTCTATGCTAGCTCGGACCAGTTTCATAGACTTGGCTTATGGAAGCATATGGGTAGCTTAAATCCAGCTGAGGCTATGTCATGGCTTGTTTTTGGAGATTTTTTAATAAGATACTTCACCTCTATGAGGTAAAAAAGGAGATTTTTTCACCCTCTCGGGCAGCCATTTTTTCCAGTGTTCTTAACTCATGTCAGTTGATGGATTTGGGTGTTGTGGGGTGTTGGGTACCAGAGTAATGAAAACAGATCAACGCAACTAAAATAGAGCTGAGAGTAATAGAACTGACACACAATATTTACGTGGAAAACCCCCTAATGATGAGGGAAAAACCACGGGCAAGAATGAAAAAGATTTTCACTATGTGGAAGATAAAATTACACCTCTCTCTAAATATAAGGAGAGAACAATAACACCCTCTCTTATACTAGGAGAATACACCTCTCTCTATAATAATAGGAGAAACTCTCAGAAGACACTATATATTTTTTCTCTCAACTATGCTCTGCTGATACGTTTGAGAGCCTTCAGCAGCTCTCTATTTATAGATGCTCGGGAAGTTACTGTGCAATCAATGCACAGTAACTTCACATGCATTTCAGTAGGTGCACCGAACCCTCTCACATGTGCACAGTAACTTTGTTACTGTGCACGTTTGAAAATTTCGCCAATAACATGCATGCACAGTAGAAATTCTACTGTGCATTTTGAAAATTTTGCTCAATGCATGTGCCTCTGCTTTCCTTATTTGACCTCCTTTTTTTTTTTTTCAAACAAATGTGGCTTTACGTCACTTACAATCTCCCACTTAAAGCCACTTTTGGTGAGCCTTCAAAACCTTTTCTCATCTTGCCAATTCCATGCTGCCTACGTTTCTGATAGGCCATAGGAAGATCTACACCATTTAAACTTGTCAGTATTGATCGGCTTTATCATGACATCTGCTAGGTTATCTTTCGTATGAATCTTCTACATGTCCACATTTCCTTCTTCCACTACTTCTCGAACAAAGTGATATTGAACTCCTATGTGCTTTGTCCTGGAATGAAAAGCTGGATTCCTTGCAATGTTCAAGGCACTCTGACTGTCACAATACATAGTAATCTTTGACTGCTTGTGCCCAAGTTCCTCCATTAACCTTTGAATCCAAATAGCTTCCTTGCAAGCTTGTGTAGCTGCCATATATTCAGCTTATGTAGTAGATAGAGCTACAACAATCTGTAACTTGGATAACCAGCTCAAAGCTCCGCCTGCAAGTGTAAACACATAGCCTGTAGTAGATTTTCTTTTATCAAGATCACCTGCAAAATCTGAATCAACATATCCTCTGACAACGAACTCTGATCCTCCAAAACATACTGCAACACCTGAGGTTCCTCTAATATATCTCAGGATCCTCTTCACAACATTCCAATGATCAGTACCTGGATCTGCCATAAACCGACTGACCAATCCAACTGCTTGAGCAATATCTGGCCTGGTACAAATCATGGCGTACATAAGGCTTCCCACCGCTAATGCATATGGTACTCGAGACATTTCCATCCTCTCTGCTTCACTGCTAGGACACATATCTGAGGATAATTTGTAGTTTACAGAAAGTGGGGTTGATACTGGCTTGCAATCTTGCATGTTGAAGCGTCGCAAGATTTTCATCAAGTAATTCTTCTGTGAAAGCCAGATCTTCCTGTCCTTTCTATTTCGGTGAATTTGCATCCCTAAAATCTTGTTTGCGGGTCCCAAGTCCTTCATATCAAACTCCCTAGCCAATTATGCCTTCAATTCTTGGATTCGATCTTTGTTGGGGCCTACCACCAACATGTCATCCACATACAACAACAGAATGATGAAAACATTGTTATCAAACCTCTTGTAGTATGTACAATGGTCTGAACTCAATCTGTTGTATCCGAGGCCAATTATGAAGGAATCAAATCTCCTATACCAACACCTTGGCGCCTGCTTTAGACCGTACAGAGATTTGGTCAACCTATAAACCAAGTTTTCTTTTCTTTTTTCCTCAAAGCCTTCTGGTTGGAGCATATATATCTCCTCTTCAAGTTCTCCATGAAGAAAAGCAGTTTTCACATCTAACTGCTCAAGATGTAAATCAAATGCAGCACACATAGCCAATACTACTCTGATAGTGGTAAGTCTGACAACTGGAGAAAATATCTCATTGAAATCAATACCTTCCTTCTGAGCAAATCCTTTTACCACCAGTCTTGCACGATATCGTTCCACTCGATCATTGCCATCTCGTTTGATCTTATAGACCCATTTGTTACCGATGGCTTTTCGACCTTTTGGAAGTGCAACAAGTTCCCATGTTTTATTCCTATGCAAGGCCTCCATTTCTTCCTGCATTGCTGCCATCCACAGAGAAGCATCTGGACTATTCAAAGCCTCCTGAAAGTTTGATGGCTCTCCTTCTTCTGTTAGAAGACAAAATGCATCGTGGCTTGCCATAACATAGTCTGAATGCCATGAAGGTGGCTTTGTCTGGCGTGATGATCGCCTAACTTCTGTATCATTGGCCTCTACTGGTACTTGTTCATCATGCTCTGGTTCTGCTTCAGAATCTCTTTCTTCAGTTTTCTCATCTATCTGAATAGTAGTGGTCTCCTTAACAGTGCTGTCATTTCTTTCTTCACTTTGCAGTTCATTTTCTGCAAATATAACATCCCTGCTGACAATAACCTTGCGAGCAGTGGGATCCCACAAGCGATACCCCTTTACACCGTCAGCATAGCCCAAGAATATACATTTCCTGGACTTCGGGTCCAACTTTGTTCTTTCTTGGGAGTTGTACATCACATATGTTGGACATCCAAACACTCTTAGAGAAGAATAATCTGCCGGCTTGCCATTCCACATCTCCATTGGTGTCTTTAAACCAATTGCAGTTGATGGCGACCGATTGATCACATAACAGACAGTTTTGACTGCTTCTTCCCAGAAAGGCTTGGTTAAACCTGTTGTTCTCAGCATTGCTCTTGTTCTTTCTAGAAGAGTCCTGTTCATCCGCTCTGCTACACCATTTTGCTGAGGTGTATGTGCAACTGTGAATTGTCTTTGAATACCCTCATGCTTACAAAATGCTAGAAAATCTCCATCTGTATATTCTCCTCAATTTTCTGTCCTCAAACATTTGATCCTCTTTCCGGATTCAAGTTCTACTCTTGCTTTGAAGTCTTTGAATATTTGAAACACATCTGACTTTTTCTTAATTGGATACACCCATAGTCTCCTAGAGTAATCATCAATGAATGATACAAAATATTTTGCACCTCCCAAGGACATTTCTGGTGACTCCCACATATCAGAATGAATCAAGTCTAGAATGTGCTTACTCCGGGCAGTTGATCTATCAAACTTCAATCTATGCTGCTTGCTTGTAACACAATGCTCACAAAATGGTAAGTTCACCGATTTGAGCCCAGGAATTAGATTACGTTCTGCAAGAACCTTCAAACCACGTTCCGACATGTGGCCTAGTTTGCGATGCCACATCATTGTCGTTTCTTCTTCATTTGCTAATGCAACTGATGCATTTGCCTCCTGCAACGTATCTCCTTGAAGTCTGTATAGATTTGTTGTGGTCTTTTCTACTTTCATCAACACAAGAGCACCTTTAACAACTTTCAAGATTCCCCCTTCAGTACAGGTCTTGCACCCGAGATCATCCAGTTGCCCAATAGACAATATATTCTTCCTCAATCTCTTCACTTTTGAATGGAACCATCAAACAATTTTATTTTGATAGTACCAACACCAGCAATTTCTAAGGCATGGTCATCTCCCATGAACATAGATCCTTTTGAGACAGGTTCATAACTGTAAAACCAGTCACGGTGTGGAGTCATGTGACATGATGCTCCTGTATCCATTATCCAAATATCAATGAGCCTTTTATTGCCTCTAGAACCAATTGCTGCCTCGCTACATAGGATTTCTCCATCCTCAGAGGTACTTGCAACACATCCTTGAGAGGTTGATGCTTCTGGGGCTTTATCTGCATTCTTCTTGTTATTTCGACAATCTTTCTTCAAGTGCCCTCTCATGCCACAATGGTAGCATTTGAAGTTCTTCCTTCTTCTTGACTTTGATCTACTCTGACCATGACTCCCACTGGAATCACGCTCCATTGATCTCCCCCTCATCACCAACAATGCCTCTCCATGCTTTGAGTTCTCCAATCTATCTTCCTTATTCCTGCGCCTGGACTCTTCTTCAAGAATAGCACCGGCGACATCATCAAAGGATAGATAGTTGGCAATATTATTATTTGTGATGTTGATAATGAGTTGATCATATGAGTCAGGTAGACTTTGAAGTAGAAGTTCCGCACGTTCATTCTCCGTTATTTTATAATCTGATGCTATAAGCTGGGAGAATAATATGTTCAGATTGTTGATGTGATCCGTTACCGACGTGGACTCACTCATCCGAAGAGTATACAGCCTCCTCTTTAGAAATATTCTATTGTGAAGTGACTTGACCTCGTACAATTTGACAAGAGCATCCCAGATCTCCTTTCCTGTCTTCTTTTCTGCAATACTGGACAATACTGAATCTGCCATTGCAAGATGTAGATTGGCAACAGCATTATCATCAATCTCCTTCCACTTTTCATCAGTAACTTCGGCTGGTCTACCTTCAATTGCTGGTAAGCAATTGTCCTTCCTCAAGATTGCCTTTATCTTCAGTTTCCACAGGGAAAAATTATTCACATTGAACTTCTCAAACTCAAATTTTGTTGCCATGGTGTTTACCGGAATCTGTTTCTCTACTAGACTGGTCACTTCTTTTTACTTTGAATGGTACCGTATATGTGAATAGTGCCATATACGTGAGTAGTACCTTATACGTGAACAATATGTATACGTGAACAATATGTATACGTGAACAGTACCATATATTTATACCATATATGGAACAAATCCAATATATGTTAACAATACTGTAAAAGTATACAACTACACGTATAAACAGTGACCAAGAGTAGTAACCCGCAACGTGAACTATAACCAATGGCTTTGATAAGTACCAGGTAAAAATTCTTTTCTGATGTGGAAGATCAGCCTAAGTTGCAACCATAGAGCATACTAAGAATAAATACCACCAAACCAAAGCTCTGATACCACTGTTGGGTACCAGAGTAATGGAAACAGATCAACGCAACTAAAATAGAGCTGAGAGTAATAGAACTGACACACAATATTTACGTGGAAAACCCCCTAATGATGAGGGAAAAACCACGGGCAAGAATGAAAAAGATTTTCACTATGTGGAAGATAAAATTACACCTCTCTCTAAATATAAGGAGAGAACAATAACATCCTTTCTTATACTAGGAGAATACACCTCTCTCTATAATAATAGGAGAAACTCTCAGAAGATACTATATATTTTTTCTCTCAACTATGCTCTGCTGATACGTTTGAGAGCCTTCAACAGCTCTCTATTTATAGATGCTCGGGAAGTTACTGTGCAATCAATGCACAGTAACTTCACATACATTTTAGTAGGTGCACCGAACCCTCTCACATGTGCACAGTAACTTTGTTACTGTGCACGTTTGAAAATTTCGCCAATAACATGCATGCACAGTAGAAATTCTATTGTGCATTTTGAAAATTTTGCTCAATGCATGTGCCTCTGCTTTCCTTATTTGACCTCCTTTTTTTTTTTCAAACAAATGTGGCTTTACGCCACTTACATGGGGAACTAGTTTACCTGGTCTTGTCCTTCCTAGAATTAGCGGAACATCTCAAAACATTTTGATTAGGCAATGGATAACTGTGACTAGAGAAGGATTTTTTGGTATGCTTTCATTGAAAATATGTGTCGTCTTCACTCAGACCATTGTCCTATTCTAGTGAGATGTGGTGCTTTACCTAGGCCCAGAGGTGAGAAGCCTTTTCATTTTTAGGCCGCATGGGCCACACACTCACTATATCGAGAGGTGGTTATTACAGCCTGGGATCATTAGAAACCAAATGTTGTTAATAGTTTTCATGAGGTGATGCTAGATTCTAAGGCTTTTAATGCCAATGATTTTGGTAATATTTTTCGCCATAAAAAGCACTTGGAGAACCGGATTGGGTCAAAGTAAATTGGAGGTTGTTAATTATATATGCCTACAGAATGTAGAAAAAGGAATTTCAAGCTGAGTATAACAGCATTTTGTTACAGAAGGAGTACTATTGTACCAAAATCCTAGGGAAAATTGGGTCCTATTGGGGGATAGAAATACTAAATTCTTTCGTGTGCTAACCTTAATCAGATGAAATAAGAACACAGTCTGTGGTCATTTTATTGAGGATGGTGTTTGGTCGATTGATTCTAAGGTTCTCAAAAGTGAGACATTAGCCTTTTATAAGCGCTTGTTTGTTTCAAGGGATACCGTGGTACCTTACCTTTACCAAGACTGAGTTTTGATGGCTGTTAAGCTATAGCCCATGTAATTAGAGAAGAGGTCCGTTTGGAAATTATGTATATGAACTCCTTTAAAGCTTCAGGCCCTGATAGGTATTAGACTTTTTTCTTCAAGAATTATTGGAAAATTGTTAGGGATAATGTTTGGAAAGTTGTTAGAGAGGCCTTATCCGGTAATACTCTAGATCCTAAGCTTCTCGAGAGTTTGATTGTTCTTATTCCTAAGACTGAGCAATCGGTGTGGTTGAAAGGGTTTAGACCCATTAGCCTATGTAATGTGTTTTATAAACATGTTATGAAGGTGTTGGCCAATTGCCTTCGCCGTTTCTTGGAAGATTTGGTTAGCCCTCTGCAAGGCAGTTTTATTCCTGGGAGGGGTACTACAGATAATATTATTTTTGCCCAAGAAGTGTTGCATTTTATGAAGAAGACAAAATCTAAATATAATATACTCGCCTTCAAAGTTGACTTGGGGAAGGTTTATGATAAGGTTGATTGGAGTTTTCTAGAACAAACTCTAGCTAATTTTGGTTTTCCTACTGCTATTATTGAACTTATAGTAAGGTGTGTCACTTCCTCATCTTTTTCTGTTCTCTGGAATGGCAATAGCTTAGAGTATTTCTTCCTTCACGTGGCTTAAGACAAGACGATCCTATGTTCCCTTATTTGTTTGTCCTGTGCATGGAGAAATTGGCAATTCTTATTAACCAAAAGGTGGAGAATGGTGAGTGAGAGTCTGTGGTGATTTCCAGAGCATGACCACAGATTTCCCATCTTATGTTTGTTGATGACTTTCTTCTTTTTTGCAAAGCCAAGAGCACTCAAGTTCATTTGGTTTTATCTACACTCAATGACTTCTGCCAGGCATTCGAGATGAAAGTCAACTTTGAGAAATCCCGTGCTTTGTGTTCAAAAAACATCTTTCATCAACATAAGGAGAATTTCAGCAGTATCTCTTCCATATGCTTTACTGGTGACCTTGGTAAATACTTAGGTGTTTCCCTAATCCAGGATAGGGAGCAGCGATCTACCTTTGATGACATTATTTCCCAAATTCAAGGGCGTTTGGCCTTATGGAAAGGGTGACTGTTTTACAAGGCTAGTAAGATCTGTTTGGCAAAATCTATTCTCTCTTCTATTCTGGTTCATCAGATGCAAGTCCTCTATTTTCCATAGGGGTCTTCCAGACCATCAATCGTATGACTAGGCACTTCATTTGGAGTGGTAAAAAGGGATTTAGAAGTCTTAATTTGGTGAACTAGAAGACCATTATCACCTATAAGCATTTTGGAGGTCAGGGTGTTCGTGAAGCACATTGTACCAATTTGGCCTTGCATGGTAAACTCGTTTGGGAGCTACTATATGATGAAGTGAAAGTGTGGCCTCAAGTGATTAAACACAAGTATTTTTCAAAGTCCTTTGTTATGAATAGTGCTTTTCGAGTGGCTCCTTCTTGTGTGGTGAATGGTATTATGAAAGCAACGGCTACGCTTTGAAATGGTTATGCCTGGAATCTTGGTTAGGCTCTCACTTTCTTTTGGTATGATTCATGGTTCCATTTGGGACCTTTGTATACCATTGTCCCCTTTGTTCATATCTCTGACACTTTTCTTCTTCTTCATGATGTTTGGCGTAATGGTATTTGGCTTTGGCATAAACTATTCACTGATCTCCTGAATGCACTATAGAATGCCATCTCGGCTTTGCTAATGCAATCTAATGGTGCAGACAAGCATGGGTGGTTATGGACGGCCTTGTCTTCTTTCACTTATTCTATGGCGTCTGGGCTTTCTTGGCTTCTTCAGCAATTCTGTGAATGGGATACAACTCGAGTTGGTTTTAAATGTGGCGGCTGGTTTGCCCAAAAAAGACCCAAGCGATGATTTGGTTGTTCTTGCATGAGGCTTTCCCTACCAATCTCCTACGTTCCAGTAGAGGTCTTGACGCTTCCCCTATCTGCCAGTGCCATGGGAGGGCCCCATAATCCTGTATACATTGTCTCCGGGACTGCCCAAAATCTCAAGCAGTTTGGGGTTCTTTAGTTTGGATTTCTTGAACGATCCTTTGTTCGTAGGTCGAGCTAATGCCTAGTGGCTTAGGACTTTTGGGATTAGGAAGCAGGCTATACTATTTATTGTAGGTTACTGGTGGATCTGGAGGGACTGTAACAGTGACTTGTTTGGCTGTAAGGCTTGGTATAGTACTCTGGTGGCTAGAAATGCCCATCTTTTTGTTCATGATCTTAGCCGAACCCATAGGCAGAATTGTACGTGGTAGAGTTTGCAACTTATGGACTAATGTCTCTTCCTAGTGACGAGTTTGTCAAAGTTAATGTTGACAGCACTATCCTTAGATGTCCAAGTAGGGTTAGTTTTGGGGGCATCATTAGGAATACAGGCAGCAATTTGGTGGCTACCTTCTCAGGCCACAGCGATGCTCTACAGGTCCTTCACTTAGAGCTTCTTGCTATTCAATGGAGTCATCACTGTGCTGGGTACAAAGGATGCATGAATGTGGTTTGTGAAACTGATAGTTTGGAAGCCTTATTTTGTGTAACTACTTTGCTATCATAGCGAACACATTGAGCGATATCTTGGTGTGTCAGGCTCATCCTGATTTTGAGGGATACTAAAGGTTGTTCTGACTACTTGGTATGCTGGGGTGTTGTCTCGAGTGAGGATTCCCATGAATGGGAGACGCCTTCTCCTGTTCTTGCTGCCTTGATGGCTGCTACTATGGGAAGTTAGTCTCCTATGTTCTTATGCTTTTTCCTTTTGCCTTGCTATCTACCAAAAATAGAAAAATATGAACAATTTATCAAATTGCCCTTATTCCTTTTCTATATTTCAAATTTCTTGTCACCTTTACTAATGAGTCAATAGTATTTAATGAGTATTATTGGAAAGAAATAATTAATACTACTTATATTTTTTAAATGGACAATTATTTCTAGACAAAATATATTTTTAAATGAATAATTATTTAAGAATTGAGGGTGTAATTACCATATTAGTGCCTAGCACGTGCATGTATATATTGGTACAACTAGTGCCTAGGATATATCATATGGTGGTTGATATAAGATTAAAATAGTAAATGAATTTTCCTTCACATGGTTCATCAAGATTCATAAATGTCAAACTTTTTGCTGGATTACTTGAGTTAGTGTGAAAATTAATTCCATGTAAATAACTGCTAAGCATACTTTACTACTTGAATGAAAAAGTAATGATAAACACTCTTTTTGTAAATATTTTCCCTCTTACATTTGATGCTTTTGCATTATTTTTTAGCTTAACTTCCATTATCATTTCAAGATTTTGCAACTTTCTCTCTTTGCACTTAATTTTGCATTGTGACTTTATTTCAGTAGCTTTATGCAATTTTTGGTTTTATCACTAACAAATCCTCGTCTTCCTACAAAGTGGTTTCGAAATATCTAATGGGTCATCTTTGAGAGTGCATTGAGGAATGGAGCTTTGGTGCATGTGCTAAAGTAAAGGGGATAGAGAGAGAGAGCTGCATGAAGTTAGAAGCTCATGGCTTGAACAACTTCCCTGCAACAAACATCAGTCGCTACTACAGTGAGCCTGGAAAACAAAGAATAAGTAGGAATGAAGACAGCTTCGCTACAGCGAGCATTAGTCACTGCACTGAGCCTGAGAAGTGGTGCAAGTGGAGATATTCAAGTCAACTCACAACAGCGAGTTTTGTGGGTCGAAACTGAAAGTTTAGTTTTACAAATTTTACCCATTTAGGCACCTTTTTACCAAATTCTATGATAATGTATTACATATCAGGTAACATGAAGTTCGAGGCATTCTTTGCCATTTGAGGAAAATCGAACAAGATTTTTAGGGAGAGCTCTCTTTCTTCTCCTTCTCCTTCTTCTCTTTCAAGAATATATTGTCACACTTAGCTCTAGCGATTTTTGTTGCAATTTCCATTTCAGATTTCTGTAGTCTTTCTCTTTTTCTGCTTGTAAACTCCTTCATGGACAAGTAGTTGTTTTACTAGCTTAAGGGATTCAAGAGCTAGGGATGTGTTTTGAAACATTGTAATCTTAATGCAATCTCTTGGTGTTGTTCATTTTCTCTTGTGTTTCTTTCTCTTCTCATGTTTATTGATTGATATCACTACTAGAAAAAATGTTGTTGCTGACATATTTTTCCTGTTATCGATGGAAGATTTTGTTTTCGATGGATTTTTCGACAGATTTTGACCACCGATAACAATGTAGTCAGAAATCTTTATTGACGGAAAAAAATCCGTCAAAACTTTTTATCGATGGATTTACCAATTCGTTGGTAACGTGGTCAACAATTTGTCAGAAAAATTTGTCAGTTTTAAAAGTTACCAACGGAATTTCTTAATTTAATTTCTCATTTTTTTTAATATCTGACTTTTACCGATAGAAAAATTTGTCGGTAACTAATGAATTTCAGATTTTTTTTTATTTTCTATTTTTATTTTACCAATAGAATAATCCATTGGTAATTTTTGAATTTTATAAATTTTTTATTTTTGTTTTTTAGATTATCAACTGATTTTTCCGTTGAAAATTTTAAATTTTATTAATTATTTTAATTTATATTACCGACGGAAAAATCCATCGATAATCGTTTAAATTTTTTTTATTTTTTTATTTTATTGACGAAAAAATTCGTCAATAATTATTAAATTTTTTAAAAAATAATTATTCTATAATTTGTGTGTTACCTAATCATTTACGAGTACATTTTTTTATTTAAAGCTAATTATAAATACCTAAATATATTTAATAATGAAAAATGATAAAAAAAAATTCCTACTAAATAATAAAGCAAGGAATTTAAGTTCAAAACATAAAATAGATAAAAATGTTAGAAAATGTATATACACAAATTTAAAAAGTTCAATATATAACAAAGAAAGAAAAAACAAAAACTCAGATCTGGAGAAGTCAGCATCATCATCATCATCATCAACATCGCCATCACCATCACCATTGTCATCACCCTCATCATTATCATCATCGACATCTGGCTGTGTGGAGGAGCTTATCTGCATCTTCTTCCATAAGGACATAATCTCCTTCTTCATCCCCATGGCCTTTTCCTTGTCCTCAATATTCTTTTGCATCTCCTGCTACTGGCATTGTCTCTTTGCGTCTTGCTTTTGTATACAATGAAGTTCCGCGTTGAGCAGGTAAACTCGCTTGCGAACTACACCATCTTCAGCAGTGGGCCTAGTGCCTGTAGACGCACCAATGACAGAGGTAGAGCACAAACTACTCGCATAAAATGACCCCATGCCATAGATGTGGTTCTTGTAAGGACAACTGACTACCTCTTGCCACAACGTGTCCTCATCAATTATTGGGCACTCTTCACCAACTACGATCCTTTGCTCCCACTGGGTCATAGCCTCCTAATAGCGTTGTTCATAGGCATGCTATAACAAAATGAAATTAATTAAACCTCTATCAAATATATGAAATAATAAATTAAATATCTATACAAATAATAAGTGCTCAGAACATATACACCCAAGTTGTCTCTGAGTGAGGATCGACCCATGTCTTTTCTTTCTTGCTGATGCTCCATCTTGTTATCGATTTTTTTAGAGCCTAGATCACCTAATTTTGCATGATTTTCACCTTTGATGGAAGTCTTTTGTGGCATTTTAATATGTAAATATATCTTGCATTTGGTTTAGTAGGCTTTAGAATTTATCTTGATTTTAGTATAATTTGGCATTTTAATTTCAGGTTAATGAGTATGACAAAAAGGAAGTGATGAGCCTAGCGTCTCAACGTCAGAATTTGGCATTGCAACGCCAGCAGGAAAAATACTTCAGATGACTTCTGGTGTCATAACACCAAACCTGGCGTCACAACGTCCACAGGATCACACAAATCAAAGCTGTCAGTTGAACTTGGCGTCCCAATGCCAGAACTCGGCGTCATAACGCTTGCGACCCGTGTTTTCCTCATGTTTTATGTCTGTTGAGTTACAGATAATGTTTTTAAGAGAGAATAAAAGGGGAGTACAGGGAGGAGAACAGGGAGTACACAGAGAGTTAGACTGGGGGAAAAGTGCAAAGAAGAGGAGAAGGCTTGAAGAAGAGGAGAAGATTGGAGGAATCCATCATCATCAACCTTCGGTTTTATGAATTTCTCTTCTTCCCTTGCAATTTTCTTTTACTTTCATGATGTGTAACTAAACTCATAGTTAGGGGCAGGGTGAATTTGGCTTGTTATGTGTTTCTCTTGAACCAATTTACTTGAGTTTGGATTGTGCATGGATTAATCATTTACCTTTGCTGTTATTGCAAGTTTATGAGTTGGCTTCTCATAGATTTTGATTAGGGTTCATATCCAAATTGGGAAATTTGGCTGTGTTCTTGCTCTAAGGTTAAATGACATGATTTTCTAGAATTAGGAATAGTTCTTGTGATTGTGTGGAATTTGGATTAGAGATTATGCTTAAACCCCCTATTTGTTAAACATTGTTAGGGAATTAACATGCTTAATGAGTAGAGGAGAATTGGTTTGCTAAGGAATTAGGGATCAATTACCTATAATCTTTCCATTAATCCTTATATCTTCCCAACTTGAGTTAATTCGGTTAACAAGTTTGAGACAAAAGAGCCAAAGGATCCTTCACCCCTAACGCTTTTGCATATTATTGTTACCTGTTGGAATTCGTCTCTTAAGTTATAGCTTTATTTACAAATTGTCAAAGTTTTAGCATTAGAGCTACTGTTAATCCAACATATTTTGTTTATCTAATTAGAAGCGAACTTGCGAACTATTGTTCAATTGTGCTAGTCTTCGTGGGAACGATACCCACTTCCGTGGTACTACTGAAAACGATTTGGTATACTTGCCAATTTGTTATCACTTGCGCGTGTGAATCTTTCTGAACAACTCACTCTGTGTGGATGGCCTTTTCAACCAATTTGAGTGAAACACGTAAAACATTAGTAAGTGAAAATATAAATTTAACAAAAGGAATTTTAAAAATGGTTAAAATAATGACTACACCATCTAGTGATGCGTAGTCTCTATAGTAGCAAACCCACCACAATGAACGAATCCACCTTTTTGTGATGCTCTACTTGCCTTTGCCTTCAAAGACTTATCCTTAAATTTCTGACCTTTCCAGTATTGCCACAAATAGTCTAGGCTGGCCTGAGTCATCCACCCGGGGGTCTTATCCCGTTGATCCCGGATGTCAATGTACATGTCTTGCAGCCTGTGAGCTGCCTTGGATTTGAAGAGCTTAAACATAAATTCTTCACCTTTCGGATTGATGATGAAGTGGGACTACATATGGAAGTGAAAAAAAAGGTAATTGAAAGTAGTTTCTAAAGTAAATTACACATTTTCGTAATAATTATTTTATTTTACCTTCCACTCAATAAACCAGCGCAGCTTCTTATCCTTCATCAACTTGCCAAAGGACTCAATTAGCCTATCATACAATTTCTGGAAAGTGTGTGTCACCTCATGCATGGCCCGTGCATTTGGATGCTAACTGCATAGCAAATAGTACAAAACAATGTGTATTATATGTCAAGAAATTGTTCAAATTATTACAACAAGATTTATGAATTGAACAATTAAATTACTTACCTTTTCGCACCAAGATGTACAAGTGATACCCGATCCTCCCCTGTGGACCCATGTCTTAATTGTCTTGCTGAGGAGCCACCAACTGCCCCGCTTTCATAACCCCCTTGTGAGTCATGTATTGGGGGTGGGGAGAGGATCTACCGGTAGTGGTGGAGGTGAAGGCACCTCTCCAAGAGTGGGCATCATGGTAAGCTCCTGATGAACATGGGGTGGTGGCATGGAAGGGCTAGAAATGGAGGTGTGATCAGCTATGGTAGATGCCTGACTAGGAAGGCTAATTGTCTGATTATTTGGGATACCCTTGCCCTTGCCCTTATTTTTCCCTTTAGGTTCCATATCTGAAAAAGAAATGACAATGTATGAAAAATCAAATAATATGATATTTTAAAATTAAAATATATAATAAGTAAGAGACTAGACACATCACATTTAATCTGAAAATTGAGGACTATCTTTATTATTCTTAGTCTCAACATCATCCTTAAACTCATCTTCCTCATCATCCTCCTCATCACTACCATCGTTTTTGTTGTGTTCACTCACTAGTTGATCACTGGAAGAGTGAATTATCTCAACCTCACTCGAATCGGAACGTAAACTTGGCAATGTTCCTATATCAATGACTACCTAAGAGGGACTGGATAATTCGCTTGAAAAGCATCATCAGGTAGTTCTTCGACCTCAACTTGACCCCTAAGTTTAGTTTTCATGACCATCTTCCAATCCTTTCTGCACTTTCTAGGGTATGATGCATAATATACCTGTCTTGCATTCTGAGCAATAATGAAAGGATCATATGCATCGTATCTCTTAGTATGATTCACCTCGATAATTTTATATTGGTTGTGTATGCATGTTTCGCCAGGACATCTAGGGTCATACCAATCATAACTGAACAACACTACCAATTGTTTAGGTCTTTCTCCCACATATTCAATTTTCAGTATTTGTTTAATTATTCCATACCAATCACCCAATCTACTACCTGCATCCCCTCCGATGCAAACCCCACTATTGTTTGTTGTTCTCCCCCGGCCCCATTCAAATGTATGAAACTTATATCAGTTCACATAATACATTGGCTAACTGTTTGCTTTGTTAGCAAGACCCCAAGCCAAACTTTGTAAATAAGGACATAAAACATTATTATTTTTATCAAACACCTACAAAAATAATTGAAATTCAAACATCAACACAAAATCTGATAACTAGAACATGTGTGATTTTGGATCAAATGGTTATTAGATAGTTAGGTCACATACAAATGATATGAACCATTGTGGAAATTGTTCAAGGGTGTGTCGCTGATCAACTTGTTCAAAATACCTGTAAATTAAACATTGCAGGTAAAATAAGATTTGATTTATGTCAGTGCATCAACAATTGAAAGCAATACATTGATACTTATGTTTTAAATGGTTGCACTTCATCACAATTGATTAAGATATGTAAATGCGCAGCATGTTTCTCTCTCTCTGATGGGTTTGGATTTTCCAACAGCACGTTCGGGCTGATTGAATATAGACCAAGTATGTTGAACTGAACTTTCACCCATTCTGACTAACCCTTGCTAGTCTAGATTGAACATGTGGCTCAAAGTAATAGGAATAAAAGAAAGATGTCTCCTTGAGATATAAGCCTCACATATGGAACCTTCTACTTTAGCCATATTTTTCACAGTTCTTTTGAAACTTCCAATATTTCTTTTGAATTGATACATCCATTTGTATTGAACTGGCCCACACACCCGTGCTTCTTATGTCAAGTGTACCAGCAAGTGTTCCACAGAATCAAAGAAATTAGGAGGAAATATTCTCTCTAATTTGCACAGAATTATGGAGATATTTATCTCCATAATTAGGAGATCTTCAACCCTCAGAGTAGACGAGCATAGGTCACTAAAATATTAACTCAACTTAGTCAATGGCTTCCAAACAGGGAAAGGTAACTCTCTAAATGAAATTGGAAGTAAACACTCCATGAATACATGACAATCATGACTCTTCATGCCAAAAAATTGTCCTTGTGCAACATTGGCACATCTATTCAAGTTTAAGGCATAATTGTTAGGCATCCTCAGCTCTCATATCCATCTACACACAGATTGTTTTTGCACAAAGGTTAATGTGTGAATGGCCTTCGACTTACACACACGACCATCTAACAACTACTGTAAACTCAACTAAGGTCCAATACTCTGTCAAATCTTTCCTTGCTTTCACATTGTCCTTAATCTTATTGGTGTCCATCACATTGTTTATGATGTTATCACACACATTTTTTCTACATGCATTACATCAATACAATGACAAACTAGATTACCCCCCCAATAAGGCAGCTCCTAAAAGAAACTTTGTTTGGTCCAATTATGATATACCCATATCCTGAAAATTGAATGGATTTACCCAATTTAATTATCTTTGGAAAGCTTTTAACTCTGTGCTAAACCTGGTTACCACTTAGCCTAATAGGAGTCTTATCACGTTCAATCGTCTTCTTTTTAAACACATCCTTCTTACCCCTAAATTCATGATCAAGGTCCAAAAACCTCCTATGGCAATCAAACCATGAGTTTTTCCTACCATGTTTCAATGCGAATGCCTTAGTATCCTCCATACAAATTGGACATGCCAATTTTCCCTATGTCATCCAACCTGACAACATTCCATAAGCTGGAAAATCATTGATAGACCACATCAATGATAACCTCAACAAGAAATTTTGTTTCGTAGAAATATAATAAGTTTGTACATTCGAATACTATACAAGTTAGAAATATGTAAGGATCTTTCATGCACATTTTAGGATAGAGATTGTAAGGTGTAATAACCACAGGCCAGCAGGAATAGGATTTGTTAAACTGATCATTAGGAGTAAATCCATCTGCACAAAGCCCCAACATAACATTTCTAGGATCCGCATCAAAATCAGGATAAGTTTGGTCAAAGTGTTTCCAAGCTTCACCATGGGAAGAGTGGGTCATGACATCATCATTTCTCTTATTTTCAAAGTGTCATCTCATGTGAGGTGCTGAACTCATTGAAGTATACAATCTCTTTAACCTTGGAATTAGGGGCAAATAATGCATTCTTTTATAGGGAACATCCTTATATCTTCTATTTCCAAATCTTTTTGGTTTGAACCTGGGGCTTTCACAAAATTTGCATTGGGTTAGGTATGCATCATCTTCGTAGTACAATATACATCCCTTTAAACAACAATTTGTTTTTTCTGATTTCAGTCCAAGTTTTGAAACTAATTTCTTGGCCTGATAGAAATCCTTTGGAATAAAACTAGGTTGTAGACTAATCTCACTCATCAATGTTGTCCACTAATCAAATGAATTTTGACTTTGGTTAGCTTCTGACTTTATAGATAACATTCTAACTGCTAGAGATAACACTGAATGTACACGCCCTTCCTGTAGAGGGGCCTTCACAACCTCAAATATAGAGAAAAATTTCTTGGCCTTGGCATTAAGAGCTTCAATAAAAGGTTCATAATCTGCATGAATTTTAGGCCCAACTGTGTCATAAATCATTTCCTCATAATGTCTAGAGTTATCTTGCTTTTTAATATTTCCCGTGACATGCTCACCAATATTAACTTTACTTGGACTACCTCTAACATATGTATTTTAAACATTAGCATGTTCAAAATTTTGTGCGGCAACTTCCCCATGCATAGCCCAAACCCAATAATCCACCATAAACCATCCTTATACAGGTGATGCCTAATGGTGTCCATATCGAAATATTTCCTACATTTGCACTTAGTACATGGACACCTAACTTTTTGTACATTGATAAATTGTATTGTCTGACAAGTCACCCTTACAAACTGTTCAACTCCATCATAAAATTCAGGTTTGACTCCCCCTCGACTGGGGTGCACCCTATCATACATCCATAGTCTGTTTGCAGGAATCATGGTTCTTAAATGTGTAATTTAACCTAAAATATTCATTTAAAGTTTCAAAAATTAAAATTTCATTTACTTATAAATATCTCTCAGCAAGCCATCTTCTAAAAGTAAAAGTCTTTTAAGTAAATTGTTTGTGCTCTTTAACTTAACAAAATTTTGGTAGCACCCCCCTTAAATTAAGACTGCAATCTTTAAATTAAAAAAAATCGACAAAACCTCCCCTGAAACTAAGACATCCCAAAAAATTAATTTCAACATATACATATATCAATCCAGTCAAATAAAATTCACAATACAATCAAACAAACATTTAAAGATTTTAAAACTGTTTTAAAGCACACCCCCTTATAGCATCACAACATGCATATCGTGCAATCTCCACAAACACATTCAATTTCCACAGCAAACAATGCAAACAAATCGAGAAAAGACCTCTACGTCTTTTCCTCTAGTCATGCAATCCCTATTTCCTACAACTCTATATTAGAAATCATAAGTCTTTATCATAGATTAAATAAGGAGAAATAATTACTTATCGACAAATGTTCTAAGCGGATTCAAAGCTCTCTAACAAAATTAGATCCTACTAAAGATGGAAAAGAATGATAAGAATATGACCAAACTACTTAAAACAAATCAATAACTTCATGATTTACATTCACATTTAATACCAAATGACCTAACTACAACTTGCTGTTCTAAAAATAATTCCAAATCAAAAGCTATGAAATGACACGGACACATGGTTAATATATTCCAAAAGGAAACATTGTTTAGCTAGATTTCTTGCAATCCAGCTTAACAAGAAAAAATCAAATCAAACCAAATATCAACAAATAAACAACCCAAATAGCTTGCACAAGAAAAAACCAAATTAAACCAAATATCAATAATGTACACAAAAAAAGAACAAAAAGATAAGCAGTTGAGAACTGGTAGAGAGGAGGAGAGCTTACCTTCTCCGGTGTAATAAGGTGGTACTGGCTGCAAAGGGCGTGACTGGACTCAGGGCTGGGGGCGCTTTGCGGAGGGGCTTTGCACGAAGGCCTTCACGGGTGGTCAACAATTCGTTGAGAGGGTTCACGCAGGGGCTTCGTGACTGGCTGGTGCCTTGCAGAGGGAACTTCATGGGTGGCCGCCAATTCACGGAGGGCTTCGTGGGTGCCCAGCTTCACAGAGGGCTTCCCATGTTTTCGAGGCTTCACACAAGCGTCCTTTGTGGGTGGCTGGAACTTCCCAGCGAAGCCACACAAGACCGCACTTAGCGGAGGTGGATTCACGGCTGGCCGTCGATTCGCGGAAGCGGAATATTGCATGCGGGGGTAGTGGCTGGCAAATCCCTTTACACGAAGAGAGAGAGAGAGAGAGAGAGAGAGAGAGAGAGAGAGAGAGAGAAGGGCAGAGAGAGACTAGATCGCACAAGGAGAGAGAGGGACCAAATCGTGACGGCCAGCATGCACTAGCATTCGGCGGCGTCCGATGGTGTGCGGCCTAGCGTGAGGCATGTGGTGCATACGGTGTGCGTGTGAGAGAGAGTAGAGGAGACCAGATAAGAGAGAAGAGAAAGTGAACTCATCACAATGCAATTTCTTATGTATAAATACAATACTGGCGGATTTTTGAATTTCCAATGGAAAAAATTCGCCAGTAATAAGGCGTTTGAGCAATTTTTTTCTTTTAAGTTACCGATGGATTTTTTACGTTGATGATGTTTTCTAAAATATTTTGAAATTTTTTTTCGGAAATAAAAAATGGTTAATAACGGAAAAATCTGTCGATAAAATAAATCTTACCAAATTTTTTTTTTGAAAAATGGTTACCGATGGATTTTTCCGTCGGTAATCCGCGTGCCATATTTTTCCTTTTGACATGTTAATTACCGATGGAAAAATTCATGGATAATGGCTGCAACCCCTAAAAAAAATTTCATCAGATTTCTCTTTTTCTGTTGATAAATCTGTCAGTAAAATTCGTCGTTACTCGGGTGTTTCTTATAGTGTATGCATGTTGATAAGGTGTTGTTATATCTGTCTTTGCTTATTGATTGAATGCATGCTAATTGATTGATTAGTAAGTATTTAATTTACTAAGAGAATAGAGTTAATTCTTGATTGAGAATTAGTCTAGGCAATTGATATTTTAATTTAGTTCATACATTTGGGTGTTGTGATTATATTTATCTAATTGTATGTGTTTAACTTTATCCTTTAGTTGATTGACTTTAAGGAGAATTCCTAGTTGATTGTGTGATTGCATAGTTAACACGTAGCCCTCACCAAGTGTTTGATCATTTATTTATGTTGAATATTAGCACTTCTTAGCTTGGAAATCCCCTAGGCTAGCTTGTTTATTATTGTTAATTTCAATTACTTGCTATTTCATTTTTTTATGTAACAAATCCCCTCAAAACTTCAACTTGTAATAGCCCAAGCCGTCTTATGGATTGACAACAGTCCCACAAACTAACACGAGGTCTTTTCAGCATGCTTTTTCCAAATAGATCACCCATACCAAAATTTCTCCAAGTCAAGCACACTTAACCGAGGAGTTCTTTAGTGATAGGCTACCAAAAAAAAGATGCATCTTGTTAGTATAGGTAGTACAAATCAATTCATCTAAGTCATCATTAACTGTATAGTCCTATAACTATACAATCTTAGGATCTCTCTCTTTCTAGTGTGTAATTGGTTCATTCATGTACCCCTTTGCTTAGAAGGTCTTGTGAGGAGCCGCTCCTTATCCGCATCTTCTTTGCGCCGGCGATCACTCCCTGCCCTTATCCTTGGGCATTACATAACAATTTGTGCTGCTTCCTTGTGAGAGGACTTGTGTTACACACCATTATCTAGGTGCCTTGTGCAATTCAACTAGGGAATTTATTTCCTTTTAAACTTGGTGTTGACAATGGCAAGCTCCCAAGTTTTTGGCACCATTGCCGGGGAAGCTACCCTATTTGGTTGTGTTTATATTGTGAATTTGTGAACTTTCATCTTGTTTCTTGTTTTCTTTTTAAGAAAAATCCAAAAATAGTAGTTAGTTTTATTTTTCTTTTAGTTTTCTTTACATTGGCTCCCATGCATGACTGGATCCCAACCTGATTCTTAATTAGCCTATTTTGATCCTAAGATTGAAAGGAATTTTAGGCAATTGAGACAAACTAGAAGACAATTATTCATTCCTAGGGAACCATCTAAAGCTTTTCCTGTAAATTCTAATTTTGATTTAAGACTGTTTACACTTCTCCTAAACTTTTTGACTCGACTGTTAGTGTTTTAGGGAGCTCAAACTTAACGGCTAACCAAAGCTAAACTCTTAAGGAGCTTGCTTCTCCTTATATGTTTCAACAGGCCTTGGGAATCATCTATCCTGAATTGGAGGTGGATTTTGAGCTTAAATCTAGGCTCATACATCTACTTTCGAAGTTTCAAGGCCATGCGGATGAAGATCCAAATAAGCACTCAACGAATTCCATTTTGTTTGTTCAAACATGAGGCCGCTTGGAGTGAATAAGGACCAAGTGAAGCTGCGAGCATTCCCTTTCTCTCGTGAAGGAAATGCCAAAAATTGTCTCTTCTATCTTCCACAGGGAGTAGCAAATAATTGGGCTGAGTTAAGAAGGCTCTTCTTAGATAAATACTTCCCATAATCTAGACTAGATGCCATAAGGAAAGACATCTGTGTAATAAGGCAATTGCAAGGGGAGACATTCTTTGAGTATTGGGAGCGGTTCAAGAGGTTATGTGCTAGTTGCCCTCATTATCAAATCCCTGAGTAGCTCCTTATCCAATACTTCTATGAGGGTTTGAGGACTATGGATCAAAGTATGATTAATGCAGCCAGTGGAGGTGCTCTGGTTGACAAGACTCCAGCTGTAGCAAGGGCCCTGATTGAGAACCTAGCAGATAATTCACAGTAGTTTAGGTCTAGAGCCATTTCAGGAACTAAGAGTGTACATGGAGTAGCCTAGTCAGATTCTCCAGCTTCACATCAAACACTTTAGGAAATTTCTAGGTTCATGAAGCAATTAACTTTAGGCCAAGTACAACTCCCACCTCATCCTACATCAACCATCGCTGTGGCATTTGCTCTTGCCACACTCATACTACTGATGCATGCTTTTAGTTGCAAGAGGATCTAACCAATGTTTCTGCTACTAATGTTTTCCTTAGAAGACCTTAAAATTGATCACAGTAGCAGTACAATCCTTATAATAACACATACAACTCGGGATGGAAAGATCACCCAAATATAAGGTAGGGGAATTCCTCAAACTAGCAACTTCAAAATCAACCCTTATTTCAGCAACAGCAAAGATTCCAACCCCCCATCAGACATAACCGCAGTAACAACAACTGTAACAGCTTCCGCCATCACCTCAGATTCCTACATTACCACCTCCAGTAGCAGCTGCAGATCAACCAACCATGCAAGAGTTGATGAAGCTATTATTGGACTAGCAGAAGAAGACTGATGCTACATACCTTGCTGTACAGAAGATGAGAGTGGAGCTTAATCAGTTTAGAAACTCTTCTTCCCAAGCTCAGTAGCCTACCTTCTCCCAGATTCCATCCCAAATTATCCTAAATCATAGGGGGAAATGTTAGTCCTCTCACCCTAAGGTCTGGGACAGTCTTACCTGAAGTCAAGAACCTACATGAGGAGGAGAAGCAAAAGGAGCCAATGGGAGTAGTTGAAGAGGATGAGCCCATCATTCATGAGAAGAAACAACCATTGGTAACACTCAGGAAACCATTTAATCAAAAAGACCAACTAAAGTTGAGCTGGACAAGGAATTATTGGAGACATTCAAGAAAGTTGAGGTGAATATACGTGTCCTTGATACCATCAAGCAAATTCCAAAATATGCCAAGTTTATCAAGAAATTATGCGCGAACAAGAAAAGACTTAAGGGAAATGAGAAAGTAACTTTGGGAGTGCACGTGTCCTCCATTATCAAACCAAGCCTTCCATAAAAGTGCAAAGATCCGGGTACATTCACTATTCCATGTACCATTGGGAACATGAAGTTTGGGGAAGCTTTAGTGGATCTTGGAGCGGGAATCAATGTTATGCCTCGATCAATTTATTGTCATCTTCATGTGGGAGAGTTAAAGCCTACTAGAGTGATTTTGCTATTCGCAAACAGAAGCATTCAGCAACCAGATGGACTCCTTTAGGATGTCCTTATGAGGGTAAATGATCTTATCTTTCCTGTTGATTTTTATGTTTTGGAGATGGCCAATGATGAGGAAGTGTACAAACATACATTGATACTAGGAAGGCCATTTTTGAAAACTGCAAAGGCCAAGGTTGATGTGTATGTTGGCGTACTTTCCTTGAAATATGGTGATTTGAAAGCACAATTTAATTTGCATGATGCCATGAAACTTCCCCTAGAAAACCATTCTTCTTTTGCAATTGATTTAATTGATTCTTTGATAGAAAATGCATGTAGTGATCTAGTCATAAAATCTTTTGGGATGTTGGAATTTGAAAATAACTTTGAACGCATCAATTGTGAAGGAATATCGAACTTGTGTAAGGCATGTGCTGAAGTTTATGCCTCTTTGACTGATAATGTTGTTGAAAATACCATTGAATTATTGTGTGAAAGGCATACCTTTGGCACACCCTTTACTGTTTCTGAGAATTCTGCATCATCAAAGGCTGAAACAAACTCACTGTAGCAAGAAATTCTCTCTGCAGCGAACAACTCGACACAAGCATACTCACTGCAGCGAAACTGTCTTGCTCCAGCGAGCATATCTGTCCATGATTTTGCAAAACTGCACAGTTTGGAATATTCTAAATGTTTGAGTGCTCCTGACTCATTCTCTGGCCCCTAGACACAAAACTCCCTTTCTTCACTCCCTCCTACTAACATAAATCCTTCTCTGTTATTCCTTTTTTTACTGGGTATAATGATGCACTTGTTTCCAGTTTATATGAAGTTGCGAGTACAGACGCTTCACCATCACAACCATTATCCACCCTGTAGCTGAAACCCTTCCCAGATCACTTGAAATATGCTTATTTAGGGCAGGGTGAAGAATTTCCTATGATCATTACCAATGACCTCGAAAAAGATCAAGAAGAGAAGTTGCTTGGAGTTCTCAAGAGCCATAAAAAGGCCATTGGTTGGTCTTTAGCTAACATCATGGGCATTAGCCCTTCCATATGCGTTCACCGTATCTTCTTAAAGGAGGGTGGTAAACCTGTGAGACAACCTCGATGATGCTTGAATCCTCTCATTTTGGATGTTGTAAAAAAGGAGGTCACAAAATTATTGGCTGCAAGAATCATATATCCAATTTCTGATAGCCAATGGGTCAGCCTGGTCCAAGTTGTTCCTAAGAAGTCTGGCATCACGGTGGTGAAGAACGATCAAAATGAGTTAATGCCTACAAAGGTCCAAAATAGCTGGCGAGTTTGCATCGACTATAGGAAGTTGAATCAAGCCACAAGCAAAAAATCACTTCCCACTTCCCTTCATAAATCAGATGTTAGAGGGCCTAACAGGCCAATCCCATTACTACTTTTTGGATGGCTTTTCAGGATACTTCCAGATCCATATTGCTCTTGAAGACCAAGAGAAGACTACCTGCACCTACTCCTTTGGTACCTTCACTAACAAAAACATGCCATTCGATTTGTGCAACACCCCAGGTACTTTTCAACGATGTATGGTAAGTATTTTTTCTAATTTATTAGAAAGTTGCATAGAGGTCTTCATGGATGACTTCACTATTTTTGCTTCTTCGTTTGACTCCTATTTGGATAACCTAACCAAGGTTTTGAAACGTTGTGTTGAAACTCGCCTTGTACTTAATTTTGAAAAATGTCATTTCACGGTTTAACAAGGCATAGTTTTAGTACACATCATTTCATCTGAAGGAATTGCTATTGATAAAGCTAAGATTGATGTGATCTCCTCTCTACCTTACCTTGCATGCATGCAGGATGTTCGTTCTTTCCTTGGCCATGTTAGCTTTTATAGGAGATTCATCAAGGATTTCAGCAAACTAGTAATTCCTCTCATTTCCTTGCTACAAAAAGATGCAGAATCTGTGTTTGATGATAAATGAAAAGAAGCCTTTGAGACCTTGAAGGTTGCTTTGACCACAACATCTATCATTCAGCCTCCTAATTGGAGCCTTCCTTTTGAGCTAATATGTGATGCTTCCAACCATACCTTGGGTGTTGTGCCTGCATAGTGGGTCGGTAAGATCCCCCATGCCATTGATTATGCCTCTAGGACTTTAGATTATGTACAATCCAATTACACTTCCATTGAAAAAGAACTTTTAGCAATTGTTTTTGCTATAGATAAATTTAGGTCCTATTTCCTTGGGGCAAAAGTGGTAGTGCTTTCGGATCATGTAGCATTAAAGTACCTTTTAAAAAAACTTGAGGCCAAGCCCCACCTTATCAGATGGATACTCCTCCTTCAAGAGTTTGACATTGAAATTAAATATAGGAATGGAGCTGAAAATTTGGTTGCTGACTATCTTAGTAGGTTGAGCATGTTGATCATGATCTCATTCCTCCTAATGATGCATTTCCTGATGAACAATTGATGCATGTGGATGTTATACCCCAGTTTGCCCATATTGCTAATTATTTGGTCGATTGTGCTATTCCACCACACTTCACAAAATCTCAAAATGCTAAATTGAAGAGTGATTTTAAATATGTTGTGTAGGATGACCTATACTTGTGGAAATTTTACTCCGACCAAGTAATTAGGATATGTGTACTTGACACTAAGTTCAACTCCATTTTGTAATTTTGTCATTTTTCTACTTGTGAAGGCCACTTTGAGCCCCATTGCACTACTAGGAAAGTCTTGGATTCATGTTTTTATTGGCCCACTTTGTTTAAGGACTCCTATGAGTTTTGCAAGGCTTGTGAACAATGCCAAAGGATAAGAAACATATCCTGGAAAAATGAGATACCCCATGAACCCTTGTTCTTTTGTGAAATCTTTGATGTTTGGGGTATTGACTTCATGGGTCCCTTTCCCATGTCCTCTGGGCATGTTTACATTTTGCTGGCTATTGATTATATATCTAAATGGGTAGAAGCAATTGCCACAAGAACTAATGATTCTCTAGTTATTGTGGATTTTGTTAAGAAAAACATTTTTTGCAAGTTTGGAACCCCACATGCTATCATCAGTGACCAAGGCACTCATTTCTGCAGCCGAAGCATGGATGCTTTGCTCTGTAAATACAGGTTGTTCATAAGGTATGCATTCCCTGCTATCCCTAAACTAACCGAGAAATTAAGCGTATCTTGGAGAAAGTAATGAAGCCAAACAGGAAAGATTGGAGTATGCGCTTACCTGATGCTCTATGGGCATATCAGATTGCTTACAAGACACCTATTAGGATGAGTCCTTTTAGGATTGTCTTTGGAAAGGCATGCCACTTACCCGTAGAATTGGAACATAAAGCTTACTAGGTAATGAAGCAGTTCAATAAGGACCTGTCAAAAGCCTACCAGGAGAGGAAGCTCCAATTGCAAAACCTAGAAGAGTTGATAATGGAAGCCTATGGCAGTTCAAGAATCTACAAGGAAAAGACTACGGCTTTCCATGATAAGAACATATTGAGGAAGGAATTCCACATAGGCCAGTTGGTGCTGCTTTACAAATCTCATTTGTATTTGATGCCAGGAAAATTACATCTATATGGGAGGGACCTCTCCGTGTGACCCGCATACACCCATTTGGTGTTGTGGAGTTGGAATACCCGAGTTCAAAAGTAAGATTCTCTGTTAATGGACATCGCTTGAAGGTCTATCATGAAGGGTCAATAACACCAAGGGATGAATCGGAAGTGGTGTTGGTTAAAGCCACTTACCCTCTTTGAGATTTCTGGATGTCCAACTTAGGGACATTAAACCCAAGTGCTTAGTGGAAGATAACCCACTGTCCTTTTCCCCTTTCTTTTTCCTCTGTGTTTCTCTTTTATTTCTCTGTAGCCTCAAAATTCCCAAGTGCATTTCTGTAGCTTTAGTTGCAAATAGGTCAGTTCTTTCTACTTAGAACATATTGATTAGTGATTCTAGAGTTTCTGGATAACATCAGGTTCACTCCAGTGAACTCAGTTTGCTCCGGCGAGTATGTCATCCAGATCCGCTGCAGCGAACCTATGGCGTTTCAATGAACCAACTTTCTTAAATAATAATAATAATAATGATAATAATAAAATAAAATAAAATATGATAATAAAATAAAACAAAAGAGGACATGAGTTAGTGAAACGGTGTGTTTCACTATGCCACACCCATTGCAGTGAACAAAGGTCGCTGCTGTAGCGAGTTTAGGCTCGCGATGGGCCTGCTTTGGGTGTTCCTTTTTAATAGTCTCCTTACCCTCTCATTCCTCACTTGCATGATTTTCATATGTACCCCCCACTTCACTCTCTTCACTTCCTCCAAACCACTGCACCTACATTCACAACACTCACTCTCATTTAGATTTATCACAGCCCACTCTTCATTTTCCCGTACTCCCTTCTTACTGCACCGTATTCTTTACTTCCATTAACACAACATCCAGGTATTCCGCCTTCCACTTTCCTTTCTCTAGTTTTTAGTTTTTCATTATTTGTGCTTTATTGTTGGTTTCTCTAATGGTTAGTTTTAATTAGTTAGGTTATTTTCTTTGGTTATCGCTACTACTGCATTTATCATTGTTCATCTCGTTAGATTCACTTTGGTTCTTTTTTGAGTTTTATATCTTTTAATGCATATGTGTGTATTTTTTTGATAAAATGTAGTTCCGCACCATAGGAATAGCTTCTCGTCTATGTTAGTTGCTGTGGTGACTCACTACAGCGAACCTTAGTCGCAGCAGCGAGCTTGTTTCATCTTCAGTAGCTGTAGTGAGTATGACTCACTCCAGCTACTTTGAACCACCTGTTCTCCATCTGTTCTACTATTTTTCATCCATCCATTGTTTCATTGTATTTCTTTGCTGCAATTCTATTTGCTAGGGACTGCACTTACACTTCTTCTTTTTTTCTCTTCGCAAGACCATGGCCTCCAAATGTCAATGCCCTACCTAGAGCTCCTTTGATGAGGGAGTTACTCTCCCAACCCCTGCTGGCCCATTCAGGTTCGAAATATAGGTACGAAGAAGGCTTTCCAGAGGGCCATGCATAGGAGTTCCTGCTTATTTGAGAACATAATTCTATATACCGATCCAAAGGAACAAAAGCTGCAGGGGGTGCTTGATGACATTGCGGCCTGAGGATGGGGCTTCCTTCTAGATGCAGCCATGCCACTGGCCAACATCTCATGGGTTCACGAATTCTATGTGAACCTGTGGGATAGATTAGTAGACACTATTTATCTCCAAGGGAGGCAGGTTCCCCTCACTACTGACAGTATCCACACTATCCTGGCCCTACCTGAGGAACCTGAAGAGGGAGAGCCAAATGACTACCAGTTGATTTTGGACGATATCCGGAATATGGATCAAGGAGAGATCAAGGACAACCTGACTCACCCAGGGAGCGAGTGGGTATACAACCAACAAAATAGACCCCATTTGCTCCTTGTTTGCTCACTTGACATTGGAGGCCTAGGCATGGATGCGTATCCTCTTTTCCCACATCATTACCTACTCTCATGTCTCATATCTCAGCCTTGACAATGCTTTCATCCTCTACTTCCTGGTGGAAGGTAAGAGATTCGATCTTCCCTCTAGGATATTAGATCACATGCTTAAGGCCCCTTCTGCTACTATTCGAGCAGGGTTACTATACCCTGTTCTCATCACTAGTATGGCTATTGCTTGTGAAGTCCAATAGCTCCTTGATGACCTCCTCCAGACCAGATTCCCCCCCATTATTGTTGCTTGCCTTGTGCCAAAAGATGTTGCGGCCAAGAAAAAGGCTAGTGGGGTGAACCAGCGGATAACCTATTCGGAGCACTACTAGCTGGAATGGAGGAACTCGAGCTTTAGATGACAAAGAAAGGTTGAGGGCTTAAACAGAGCCTCCGCCAGCACATTACGGAGATTGTTGCTGCTTCTAAGCATAGGATCATGCTGAGGATTGCCTGGCTGGAAATGCAGATGGCATGGAGGTTATAGGAGGATCCAGAGAATTCAAATGTTGACAATGAAGGCTTGGACTCAGAGGATCCAAATGCAGTAGATTCTAAGGAGGAGATCTCAAATGACTAAGTCGAGTTTTTGCTTCTTTCTTCCTCTACACTATGTTTATTGTAACATCCCCTACTGCTTTATGGATTGACGACTGTCCCCACAAACCAACACGGGTCTTTTCAGCATGCTTTGTCCTCACTCACATGCTTCCTAGGAAAACTTCCCAGGAGGTCACCCATCCCAAAATTACCCCAGGTTAAGCACGCTTAACTGTGGAGTTCTTTAAGTTTAGGCTACCGAAAAGAAGATGCATCTTGTTGGTATAGGTAGTACGAATCAATTCATATAAGCCCTCCTCAACTGTATAGTCCCATACCTATACAGTCTTAGGATCCCTCTCATTCGGGTGTGTAATCGGTTCATTCATGTACCCCTTCGCTTAGAGGACCTTGCGAGGAGCTGCTCCTTGTCCGTTCCCTCTTTACATCGACGATCACTCCTCATCCTCGTCCCCGGGCGTTACATGCCCACCAGCTTCAGCCTGGTTCGTCCCCGAACCACACCGTACTGGGAGAGGTGCAGGCTCTGATACCATTTGTAACATCCCCTACTGCTTTATGGATTGACGACTATCCCCACAAACCAACACGGGTCTTTTCAGCATGCTTTGTCCTCCCCTACTGAAAAGATGCATCTTCTTTTCGGTAGCCTAAACTGAAAGAACTCCACAGTTAGGCGTGCTTGACCTGGGGTAATTTTGGGATGGGTGACCTCCTGGGAAGTTTTCCTAGGAAGCGTGCGAGTGAGGACAAAGCATACTGAAAAGACCCGTGTTGGTTTGTGGGGACAATCGTCAATCCATAAAGCAACAGGGGATGTTATATTTATCACACTTTTGTACAGCACTGAGGACAATGCTTTATATAAGTATGGGGGCTGATTTACTGTTACATGACCTTTCTTTTCCCTCTTGTTTCTACTTCTTATGCTTTCATTTTTACTCTCCTTATTCAGTTATATTTACTGTTTTGGAACTTTTAATGGATGCTTTCACAGTACCTTTTTGTGTTTATTTTTGTGCTCCCCTGCTTAAATCTAAGCTTTAGTGTTTTTTTTTGTTTTCTTTTATTTCTTTCTTTGATAGGTCGTGTATATATATATATATATATATATATATATATATATATATATATATATATAAAAGAAAGTTGGGAGTTTAGTTGGTAATGAATCACTTTGGTCAGATAAATCCTTTAAGTCATAGTTAGCAACTGTTTGTAATTTTTGGCACTCAATTTCCTCACTTGAGCATTAAGCATTAGATTAATCTTGATTTTAATTGATTGCTTGGAATTAGCTTGTGAGCTTTTGAGCCTAAATGGTGATTGCATAAATTGATCACTCTTACTTCTTTTTCTGGTGTGAGCACTCCCATTACTTGTCATTCTAGAACTTACTTGATTCTTTTTCAAAGCAGTTTCAATGCATAGCATGGCATGTGTGTGATTAAGACATTTAATTTGTTTTTCTTTAACCATTTGGCCTAAAAAGCCTACTCTTTTGCATGAACCCTTGCATAACCCTTTTTTGAGCCTAAAAAGCCTACCATTTTCTTTGTCTTAACCTGTCCATCATAACCTTAAGTCAAAAACAAAGAAAACTACCCAACTTGAGCCTAGGAAGCATTGGTGTAGCTATTGTGCTAGAATTCAAGTATGGGGGAAACCTTTTTGAACCAATGGTGATTTTGAAAATGGAATTCCATGTAAATTGTTAGTGAATTGGTGAGTCTTACAATTAAATTTATCCTTCAAAAAAAAAAAAAAAGGAGAGAGCAAAGTAGTAAATTTGAAAAAAAATAGAGAAGAGAGAAATCACTAACTCACGGCTTGCTTGTAATAGGAGTGCATAGCTGTAGAAGGGTGCAACTATAAGGACTCTTTTTGGGATCACTATTGGTTTAATTTTGGCTTCTCATTCACAAATCCCTCATATAGGCACACACCTTTGTTTTCCTTAGACTTAAGTTTAGCCCACATATCCTAAATTTTATCCTTACCTAACCTTAGGCCCGCTACAACCCCAAATAAGACCTTTTGATGCATGTGTGTACTTGTATTTGAGTTGTGGTGATTGAGATGAAGGGCAAGCTTATGGAAGGCATTGCATTGTTGGGTGTTTGAGTTTTACATTTCCATATACACTAAGGTGAACAGAGTGACATACATGTCCATGTAAGAATCCAATCCAATCACTCACTTACTGATCTATGGTTGTTTTAAGCTTTTGTTTGATGGTTGAGTTTCAAATTTTGATTGTTGGTGCTAGTAATTGTGACCAAATGGGCTTCATTACCTTCTCCTTCCAACTCTTTGTAAATATTCTTCCATCCCATAGGCATTTGTAAAGTTTACTCTTTCTTTTCTGCTTTCTGAGTTTTTCTATTATGGTCTTTGACGCTCCTTGCATGAGGAGATGTAATTGCCTAAGTGTAGGGGAGTTGATAAACACTCTTTTTGTAAATATTTTCCCTCCTACATTTGATGTTTTTGCATTATTTTTTAGTTTAACTTCCATTATCCTTTTAGGATTTTACAACTTTATCTCTTTGCACTCAATTTTGCATTGTGACTTTAATTCAGTAGCTTATGAAATTTTTTGTTTTATCACTAACGAATCCTCTTCTTCCTACAGAGTGGTTTGTGGATATCTGATGGGTCACCCTTGAGAGTGCATTGAGGAGTGGAGCTTCAGAGCATGTGCTGAAGTAAAGGAGAGAGAGCTGGATGAAGTTAGAAGCTCATGGCTCGGACAGCTTCACCACAGTGAATGTAAGTCACTGCAGCAAGCCTGGAAAACAAAGGATAAGTAGGAATGAAGACAGTGTTGCTATAGCGAGCATCAGTCATTGCAGCGAGTATCAGTCACTGCAGCGAGCCTGAGAAGTGGCGCAAGTGGAGATATTCAAGTCAAATCGTTGCAGTGAGTTACATAGTGAGCCTGAGAAGTGGCGGGATTGGAGATATTCAAGTCAACTCGCTGCAGCGAGTTTTGCAGGCCGAAATTGAAAGTTTAATTTTACAAGTTTTGCCTACTTAATTTTTCAAGTTTTGCCTACTTAGGCCCCTTTTTAGAAAATTCTATGATGATATATTATTGGGTAACACGAAGTCCGAGGCATTCTTTGCCATTTGAGGAAAATAGTTAGGTTTTTAGGGAGAGCTCTCTTTCTTCTCCTTCTCATTCTTCTCTTTCAAGAATACATTGTCACATTTAGATTTAGTGATTTCTGCTGCAATTTCCATTTCAGATTTCTGTAGTTTTTCTCTTTTTTGATTTGTAACCTTCTTCATGGAGGCGTAGTTCTTTTGCTAGCTCAAGGGATTCAAGAGCTAGGGATGTGTTTTGAAACATTGTGATCTTAATACAATCTCTTAGTGTTGTTCTCTTTCTCTTGTGTTTCTTTCGTTTTCATGTTTACTAATTGATATGCATGTTGATATGCATGATTTGTGAACATACACGTCTTAGCTTGTTGATTGAATGCATGCTAATTGATTGATTGGTAAGTATTTAATTGACTAAGAGAATAGAGTTAATTCTTGATTGAGAATTAGGCTGCGGCAATTGATATTTTAGTGTAGTTCATACATTTTGGGTGTTGTGATTGCATTTTATCTAATTGTATGTGTTTAATTTTATCCTTTAGTTGATTGACTTTAAGGAGAATTGCTAGTTGATTATGTGATTGCAAAGTTAACACATAGCCCTCACCAAGTGTTTGATCATTTGTTTATGGTGATGATTAGCACTCCCTAGCTTGAAAATCCCCTAGACTAGCTTCTTTATTATTGTTAATTTCAATCACTTGCTATTTCATTTTTTTTAATGCAACAAACCCCACTCCAAAAACTCCAACCAATTAATGCTGCTTCCTTGTGAGATGACCCGTGTTACACACCACTATCTAGGTGCCTTGTATAATTCGGATGGGGAATTTATTTCCTTTTAAACTTGGTGTTGACAATAGCAAGCTACCAAGTAACAGCATTATTTATGGCCTCAAGATATTCAACTTATAACCTCCGTATTCCTATCCTCATTTTCCAACATATCACAAACTCCATTGAAATTTTTTTTAAAAAGTGGTAATGTGTAGAAAGGGATACAAACATTGAAGAAAAGGAAAAGGATGGATTTGGTTTGGTGATTTGCTTTGCAATTTGCATAGCTTTTGCTTGTGTGTGACGTTGAAAGTGCTATCTCACATGGAGTCACCATCATATATCATATATCATCCTTTATTATTGGGTCTTCTTCCACCAACTTCCAAGTTCTTTACACATTCTTGTCTCTTTCTTTGATCCTTCATCTTCAATTTGTCTTTATGTCTTGTTGTTAACACTTAATACACCAATTAATACCTCATCAAAGCGCAACAACAACAACAGCAACAACATAGCAAGATTAACATATACAACAATGGCCAAATCCAACACTTCCCGCCACCAACACAACCTTACCACCAAAACCAACATGGGTTCTCCCTTATATAGAACATAACATCTCAGGGAACTGTACACTATAAGAAGAAAAGTGGGTCAGGGTCAGTTTGGCACAACATACATGTGCACAAACAAGTCCACTGGCTACACCTATGCCTGCAAGTCAATCCCAAAGAGGAAGCTCTTCTGCAAGGATGACTGTGATGATGTGTGGAGGAAGATTCAGATAATGCACCACTTGTCTGAGCACCCCAATGTGGTGAGGATCCATGGAACCTATGAGGACCCCACCAGTGTCCACCTTGTGATGGAGATGTGTGAGGGTGGTGAGTTGTTTGACAGAATTGTGAAGAAGGGTCACTACAGTGAGAGGCAGGCTGCAAAGCTGATCAAGACCATTGTTGAGGTTGTGGAGTCTTGTCACTCTCTTGGGGTCATGCATAGAGACCTCAAGCCTGAGAACTTCCTGTTTGATAGTGTTGAGGAGGATGCTAAGCTTAAAGCCACCGATTTTGTTTTTACAAGCCAGGTTAATCTGCTTCTGCTTTTGGTTTCAGTTCTTCTTCTTCTTCTTTCTATGATATTTATTTTCACATATTGGGCATTATTCATATGCAGTCTCCGTTATGCCTTTTCCTGAATAAGAGGAATACTTGAGATATGCTTATTTGCTGATTTATTGTGTGATCACAGTGGTGCAAGATTTCTTTTATTGTTTCAACATTTTTACAACAAGAAAATGTAGACAGTATTTGTCTGGTTGGAGGTAGATTTATTATTGAAAAGCCTTGCCTAGTGGACCGTAAGTGTGCCTAAAAAAATGAAATGATCGTTTTCATCCTCATTCTTAAGAATCTTAACCTCAACTATTTGGTTGAATTTGGGTGATCTGACTTTAAGTCTTATTGATTTTGGTCTTGGTTTTTTTCTTTTTTTTCTCAATTCAGAGGGAAAAGGGGAAGAAGGGGTTGGTAACACCAAGGGGTCTAGTTATATCATTGGGTATACTTGCTTCAGTAGCTTAATTCTTAAGCAGTGTTGTTTAACTAATTGATTATAGCCTTGTCCTTGTGCACATGGTGAATTATAAGGAAGCAATGGGATCTGGGAAAATATTGGGATCATAGTTCTTCAATTGGTGTGGAATCTTTTGTTTAAGTTGTTCCTTTTGGCCATACGATATTCAAGTACTTTTACACTTTAACTTCTTTGTCTTGATATAAATTCAATAATGATGGCTCAGAAACAAGAGAGAAAACTCTCACAAACTCAAATTCTCAATTTATGCTTAAACTCAAGAATGATATTACATAAGGTATTTGGCCCTATTTATAGTGATTTTAGGAACCAAGGATGATAAGGAAATAGGTAAGGATGCAATGAATCAACAACAAACATCTTGAAATAAAATTCAAACAACTTGCAAAATAGTCAAAAAAATGGGTTCTTCACGTGGTTCACATGGATGGTGGTTGGTGGTGATGCATGCATAGTCTTAAGTGGGTTGGTGGTGGTGCATTTAAGTTCCTTTGTCAAATGAAATTTCCTTTTTTCTCTTCTTGTAAAAATAATTAACTGTTTAAACTGAAATATGAAGATAAGAGGTCTTGTCTTATATTACATTCGAATTTTCCATTGTCCTTCATTTTCTTCATCACCAAATCATTGCTGTATATGCTTTTCAGGTGAAACCTCTTCTGATGTTGTTGGAACTTGGAAGCCCATACTATGTTGCACCACAAGTCCTGCGCTAACACTACGGACCTGAATCAGACGTGTGGAGTGCTGGAGTTATTTTGTACATCTTATTAAGTGGGGTGCCTCCATTCTGGGCTGGTACCAATAACTCATTCATATGTTAAATTCCAAATATGGTTACTGTTTTCTTCATGTTCATCCCTCCTCATTGCTAATACTGTTCAGAAAAATTTGTCACCTACAGAAACCGAGCAAGGGATCTTCTTGCAGATTTTACTTGGAAGACTTGATTTCCAGTCTGAGCCGTGGCATAGCATTTCTCGACAGTGCCAAGGATCTGATTCGGAAAATGGTTGATCGAAATCCAAAAACAAGGCTTACAGCTCATGAAGTACTTTGTAAGTCTATACATTTTATAGAGCAAGCATCATCATTTGCATGAATATACTTAAAACAACTCTTGGATTGGAGTTGAAGGCCGTGGCACTGAACTGGTTTTCTGTGTCAGGTCACCCTTGGATTGTTGATGACAACATTGCACCAGATGAGCCTCTTGATTCTGCTGTTTTATCACGCCTGAAGCAGTTTTAATGAATAAACTTAAAAAGATGGCGCTGCGCGTAAGGCTTCTGTATAACTTTTTGGTAAGGCTAAATAATTTCTCAGTGCTTATACGCTGAGAATGAACTAGTAATTTTTGCTTCTTATTATTTATGAATATGCATTTTTCTGTTCCTATTAGAATGAAAAAGCAATCATATGCTATTTTTAGTAGAATTTTGGCGAGAACTTTAGTGAACTGTTATTTCCTAATCACCTGGACTTCCTTTATGAATTTCATGCACATTCTCTTTAGCAATAGCGGTAAAATGGTTTCTTGATTCTAAATGTTGCTACAATGCTTTCTTTCCACAATAGTAATGCCATATTATCTCGAAATTTACTTTCAAAAGGAAGTTTTAGGTGACAGATGCCTGGTTCTGGTTGTCTTGCATGACTGTAGCGGACATCTTAGTTTGGTAATGGATGACTGTCCATTGGTTGAGTCATTGTGTTTATGTTTGACCTGTATAATGGTTCTGGTTTCACTTCAGTAACTCATGTTGTTGGCAAGGGCCAAAGCTTTAAAATATATATCTTCAAGGGAAGATCACAAAGTTCAAGGTTTTTTTTGTTTTCATAGTAACTATCGTTAGAGACATTGGATAGCTGTGTTGTTTTGCTGTTAAAAAAAAAAGAAGAAGAAGAAGAAAGAAAGAGAACGAAAAAAATAAAGATAAACTCTTAGGATGTGTTTGGTTCCGTACATTTTTGGGGGGGGGGGAGGGGGAATTTTCCATTGATAAGTTTCATGAGCTCTTGTTTTGACCGCCCTTACAATTAGAAGAAGGCCAAGGAAATTACGTATGCACTGGAACTAGTTAGGGCTGTGTGGCTGAACCGGAGCAGCCACATTGTGTCCTGATGCTTTTTCTCAACAGCTCTCATCAGTTTGAAGAATTTCATTGTTTCTATATTATTATTTTTTCAGTTTGTTGAATATTTTTACATGGATTAAAACCCTTAAACCACTATTATTTCTGTTCCATAAATTTGGTTCAGTTATGAACTCCACCTTGTAAGAGCATTGACTATGGACCAAAGGCAGCCTCAACCTTACATTAGTACATTGCTTATTATGCATCAGCCTTAAAATTGGAACACAAGGCTTATAGAGATTCAGTTCTGGAAGAACTTGAACTTTGTCTCCATGCAACTTTTGGTAGTTGCTTCGACTAGAGAATACCAAGGTTGGAAGATAAGATGAATACAATGTTAAAGAAGTTTCCTCACATTCTCTTATTCTTACAAGTCTCTGATTTTTCATTGAATTGAAAGAAGTTAGAGAAAATGGTTTGAGGTCACTTTCTTTACAACCTGGGCCTGAACTTAAAGTATTAAAATTTTTTAAAGCTTCTCAGCTTGAATTTGTCAGAACCTCTTAGTCTTGACTAGGAAGTAGTAAGTGATCCATTTTATAGTCTTGTACATGTCAAATCCTAATACTACAACTTTTACAGTTCTTTATTTCCTCAACATAGGTTATTGCGGAGAGGCTCTCTGAGGAAGAAATTGGAGGGCTGAAGGAGTCAGTCAAGATGATTGATGCTGACAACAGTGGAACCATAACATTTGATGGGCTAAAAGATGGCTTAAAGCGTGTAGGATCTGAACTCATGGAATCTGAAATCAGGGATCTTATGGATGCAGTAAGATAAAAATTAATGTTTGTTTGATCCCTTTTTTGTTATTTATGCTACTTTGCCTTCAATTTTTAAACTTGATGCTTGGACATGATCTTATAATCTTGCGTGAAACAGGCAGATATTGATAATAGTGGGACAATTGACTACGGTGAATTCAAAGAGAGGAAAATCTATTGTCAGCATTCTCCTATTTGACAAAGATGGCAGTGGTTTCATAGCCATTGATGAGATTCAACAAGCTTTAAGGAGTTTGGCTTGGATGATGTCCATATTGATTAAATGGTCAAGGAAATTGATCAAGACAATGTAAGTACATTTTGATTATGTTGTTAATTGCATGCCAGCATTAGTATTAATATGTATTTTATTGAAGAATTACAACCCCATTAGTTGTTGCCAAGTTGTTTAATGGTATTGATGTAAGATTTTGTGGTGCAGGATGGACAAATAGATTATGGGGAATTCGCTGCCATAATGAGAAAGGGCAATGGAGGGATAGGAAGTCGAACCATGAGACACTCAATTTCAGAGATGCTCTGGGAATCATAGGCAATGGGTCTGAGAGAGTTATTGATGATCAACTTTAGTAATTATTTGGTGATAAAATTTTGAACAAGGAAAGCTTTGGTAACCTGACCAAATTTTGCATTTATGACTAGACCCGTCATACCAAGATACTTTCCTTGAGATGTGCACAAAGTTGGGTAACAAATGTTAATTTTAGAAAAGAATGAGAATTCTAATTTATAAATAAAACAAAGAAAAAGGATGAGAATGGGAAGACTAGATTAAATTAATTTGAACTGTACTCTTTTCCGCTTGACATAAGTTGCCCCTGCTCCTCAGCTGGAAATGAGATCTTGATAAGTAGATCAATCTTTTATTATTGGTTGACGTACGGTTCAACGAAATAATAGTGGTGAGTATTGAGAATGAATTAAGAGCTTATGAGAAAGAACATGTTCAACATAAGAGTGATCATTCACAAAGACTAGTCTGTTACATCAAATGCAGGGCAAGAGGCCGTTTTCTCCAAAATTTGATAGAATAACTATTCGAATTGTAAACCCAAAAATATCAAAATATTCGAATTGATGCATTTACTGTTGGAAGTACAGTGTTCAAGAATCTCAGCAGAAATTAATCACCAGCATCAGTGTGTTTCTCTCCTGACCAATGAATCTGTGAAGAGTTTCTTGTTCATTAGAAATAACTGAGAAATAGCACCAAGTGATGGTGAACCAGTTTTATTTAAAAACAACAAAATAAATAGATTTAATTAGAACTAAGGGCAGACAAGGAGTGTAATGTATGATATTCAAGTCCCACCGATGGCCACCAGCCTATAAATAAATGTGTTGAGAAAGCCAAAATATAAATGCACATGAGCAGCAAAAACAATGAGCCTTATGTCATTATCATAGAAACAATACACTTAAGCTCTATAAAAATCAACATTTCAATACATCCATTTAGAAAAGGGTCTAAATTCATAAATAGGCCAAAGTAATTCCTCCGTAGTGTTCAAATGTACATGTGACAAAACAGTAACAGTAACAGTAACAGTCACAAAGTAAACCATTTTGGAGAGGTTTGAGTATGACAGTGTGGAGCTGCCCTTGCACATCAACATGAACTTGTAAACCATTCAAGGTTACATCCCACATGTAGCAACTGCAGGTCATGCAGGAAACTTAATCTGAAGTGACATCTGGATATACTTGCCAGTTACAAAGATGAGCCAACACTGAACCGCTTATTGCATTGAACTATTTGCTGGCTTTCACATTTTACTGGAAAGGGCAAGATATTTGGTATGACGCCCCTGAGCAAAAATTTTGAACAGTTTTTTTCTTCCTGAACTTGACACTGATAACAGCTACAGCCTTTCCTACTCGAAGAGCCTTGGCCTCGATCTCAAATCTCCTCTTAACATAACATTAGACAAAAGAAAAAGGAAAACTATATCACACAAAATCCCAAAAAGCGGCCCCTGCGCGGGGGGATTCCACTCCTCAATTACATACATCATGATTCATGTCAAAACTAGCAAAGAGCAGTGTTGACAAAATCATCAGGCATCGCAATAGTATAAAGAGGGAGCCAACGAATAAAATCCTCCAACATGCACTGCTGGATGTGATGAATAAACCCCGCACTTCCACTTCCCCAAACCAAAAAAAAAAGTATTCACTATTGAATATGCTTGTCCATATACAGTCCAACTAAAGATATAATTCTTCTTTCTAAAATCATAATGAAAATGGGGGTTATGGTAGCCAGGCAAAGTGTACATTTTAGCAACTTAAGCATCCAACCTGGTCTAAAACTCTACACTTTAGCATCAAAATCTGAAAATCTGCATCTTGTCACGGAATTAGTTTTATCTTTTGAGGGTGTCTCTCAAAATAGTTGCTTAACCAGATATCTGGTTCTGGTCCAATAGAGTTTGTGGCATTGAGCAAAGTCATCGGTCAGACAGACCAAAAGAGAAAGATATAAAATAACCTAACCATCATAGTCAAATGTATTTGTAGTCTAGAAACAATCAATTCAAAACCAATTTATCAATCTAAACCAGTATCCAAAGTCCACAGAATCTCAACTAACTTGGCTTCGGCTGCATCACACTATAGGGGTAAAATTCTTCCAAAGCTATTCTTTTTCCATTCATAATACTCGAGAACCCTAAGAGCAACAAATACTGAACCACTTGAACCAATAAAAACTTCAATTCAAGCCAATTCCCAAGACATAGAATTGCCACCAAAAAACACAAACTGCATCCATCAAAACCTCAACATATAATTGCCACTCGATATACAACAATGAAGTGAACAAAGCAATGATTACCAACATGTCACAGTCATATTACAGAGAGAAAAAGAGAAAGGCAAAAGTGCTTTCATTAATTGATACTCTGACTCATATACAAGTGATGCAATGAGAGAGAATATAACTCTCACAATTAACTAATGGAGCAGAATTAACTAACTCATAATACAACCTCAGTTAATTTGTTCTCAAATAGTTATTTTTAGAGAGTCATCATGAAAAACAATTATAGTATTGTTTGGCTAGGTCTCAAATTAGATTAGAAACTAGATTACAAGTATTGGGAGATTTTGATGTCTATTCACTTAAATGCTCAACAGTACTTTGAGCCTTGTTGATCAAGGAATACAAGGAGGAGTTGATGCAACTGCTTTGGGGAGACATCAATTGGCAAAGTCACAAACTCACTAGGTAGTAGATTATTCAGTGTTTGGTGATCAATTGGCATGAAGTATCTTGAAGTTGTCATACAAAAGTGTAGAAAAGGTGCGGAAATAAAAACTTCAATGTATATTGTTCAATAGTTTTTTAGCTGAACATCTTATACATTTCATATTATCTGCATAAGTATTGCAATTTCAAGATACTCCATGTTGCTTTGGCAGTCTTACCAAACATTTAATAATCTACTCTCTAGTGAATTTGTGACAATGCTAATTTATCTCTCCTTTGAGTGGTTGCGTTAGCTCCTTCATGTATTCTTGAATCAATAAGGCTCCAAATATTGCAAGGCTTTAAGTGAGTGGACATCATGTAATACCCTCGTTTTAAATAAAAATGTTAGATTTTTTTTTTTTTGAAAACTAGAAAGGGTGCCAGTTACCCATATCTGTTGTTCCGGATCCTGAATTTCACTAGGTCTAGATCCTACACGTCCTTGGAGGGCTATATGATAGAACCATATTCTTGGAATCAAAAGTCCTGAAAATTGTTCCCAAGAGGGAACTAAGTTAAAGAATGATTTTTATTGAATTTTATTAAACCTTTAAATATTTCGTTTTTAGTCCACAAATTTATAAAATCTTAAAATTTCCTGAATTTGAACTAAAACCCAAAATTTGGATTCTGATTTGTTGAGATTTTAATTTTTGTGATATTTTATTTGAATCCAAATGAGGGGTACTTTCTTATTTACATTAATGTATTTTTGTTTTAAAGTTAATGGAGAGTAAAATAAATGAGGATATTAACTTAAAATTAGGAAATGTAAATAAGTGAGTATTGAGACAATCCAACCCGATATATATACCAACACACCCACACACCCCTCATTTCTTCCCTTCCTCCCTGTTTCGCAAAAAACAGAACAAAAGGAAGCATGGCCCATCTTCATTCGAGCTCTCTCTCTTAGCTTCAACCTAGCACCAGCCACTCCTCCCTCCTCCACCGCCAGCCACCACGCCGCCGCTGCAACTGCTCCCTACTGTACACAAACAGTAGCGTCCCTCCCTCTCTTTTGGTGGTTTAAGGGTTGTTGCTTCAATCTCTTAAAGGGATGGCAACACCCACTCCTCCATCTTCCTTTCTTTAGCCATTAAAGGTATAGTAAAGCTCAATTTTACTTCCAATTTCATGGATTAGCTAGGTTATGTTATGGGTATAGGATTAGAACTCTAATCTTTAAAAAACCTAGGTTATGTAATTAGGGATTTATGGTGTTTAGACTAATAGAAAACCAGAAAATTCTGGTTCTAAATGCTAATTAGTGATTGTTGGATGATGTATGTGGCATCAGATACTCTGGAGAGGCATCCTGTCTACTCTACCATGACGTAGGATTGGAGCACCACATTCTTGGATTGTGTTGTGAGTGAATAAAGTGTTTATGGTTAATTGGTATTTAGTTCTATGTATTTAAATATCTATATTGCATATTCATTATCTATTTTGCATTAGCAAGTAAAATGATTTTATTATGGTATTCATGTCTTGAAAGTTGCATTGATTAGTTCAAGTACCCTTGCAATTGTTATCTTTTAAGTCGAATATGGAATGAGATTTAATAACCACTATTGGTATTGGGATAAGTACTCTACACGATCTTGATACAATGTTATGTGTTGTTATATTGGAATTAGATTATGAGACAAGTATATTTTTGGAATACTTATGGTTTTGGATAAAAGCTCCATGACTTTATTTTCTTAAGCAAGGTTAATTGAGAACCAAACATAATTTCAATTTATTCTTTTGCACCTGAAGGAGATTGAAAACAATTGCATTTTTCTTTGCTTTATTGAAGTGATTGGTTTCTTAAAAGGAAAGTAGATGAATGAAACTTGAGTTATTGGATGTGAAAAGTTCATTTTTTAAAAGGAAGTATCATTGACAGAAGCTGTAGCTAATGGGGGTGGTGTTAGCCTTGGTGCACCTTGAGATAGACCCCAGCTAGGAGAGGGGTCGCTAGCCCGGTATGTTACGCCAGCATACCGGTATTATTAGGCACTGGGGATGTGTGTGAGGGCTACCCAGATGATTTGTAACCATTCTAGCGATGGGTGTGAGAGCCGCCTAAAAGTGAAGTGAACACACTGGGGATGGGTGTGCGAACCGTCCAATTGTGGGATCGATTTGGACTTGTTTTGACATAGAGACCCCCATGAACTTTATTTTTAATGCATAAATTCTATAATTCTATATCATCACTATAAGAGATTTGTATGTTAATTCTATACTCACTTAGTTTGGTTAAGATCTTATATTATTTATTTTTGACTATCCATTATTATTTTGGGACTTGTTCCAATTAATCGTAAACATGTTATTCCTCACTGACTTTCATATCTCACCTGTGGTTATTTCCTCTATTACAGATTTAAGTGCAGCCCCGAGTTCCTCTCCTCCCACTCAATAGGATTGAGTCACAACCTTTTTGGTGAGCCCAACAATGGTGTATGGGTCATTATTTTGTGGTTTCCTGTCTCTTTCTTTTATGACAAATCGTATATGCTTAGGTGCTCCATTTGATCACAAGCAAGGACCAGATTAGTAGTGTTTAAGTTTATGATCATGTTTATAGTTATCTTACATTTTTTTTATGGATCGATAATATGTGAACTCCCTAATTATGCACTTGTATATGTATACATATATTAATACCTATCTATTATCTTGGTCTGGACTGTGATTGTAACATGATACGGGTCTTGTATTTTGGGAAATGTCCGAAAAACAGAGGAAACTCTGTCCGTTTTTTCTATTAAAGTGTGAATGTTTAGTCTTGCGGGGGAGCCTGCTCCCTATGCGCCGGTCATGGCCAGGGTTGAGTTGTGACACATCAAAATCTCCCAATAACTGTTATCTAGTTCCTCATCTAATTTGGAAACTGACCAAACAGTATTATAATTGTTTGTTGCAATGACTCTCTAAATAACTATTTGAGAACACCCTTGTTCTTACAAACTCCTTAATAATGGGACCAAATCTTGTAAGCTTCCACACCAATTTGACATCATAAACCCACGCTACTCTAGCCCATAATCTATCCACACACTAACTCACAAACATAACTCCAAGAATTCTCTCTCACTCACAAAAACCATTGCACAACAAAAAGTAAGGAAGAGCAATACTACCAATTCTCTAGTTTTCTCTCATCAACTAATAGAACAACACAATACACATGCTGTTAAGTCACAAACAATAATTAAAAAAGAAAAGAAAAGAAAGAGATAGATAGAAAGAAAGATAGAAACTGACATCAACATAAGCAGCATCCAAGTAGGTAACGTTGATCTCGACTGAAACACCCGTGGTGGGAGTTGAATATCCGACTGTTGGGAGTGCAGCTGACCCACCACGTCCACCAGCGCAGCGGTGGCACCGCAGTGCAACGTGTTCCCGGAATTCTACCAATCAATCAATCAATTATTTGAAAAAAAGAAAAAAGAACAGATGAACAAACAAAAGAAGACTAAAAAAAAAAAGTAAGTAATTGCTGTGTTGTGTACGAGTAAACGAGGAGGAATCTTCATGGAGCAGATGACGCGTCCATGCTCGATGAGATCGATGCGAAGGGCGCTCATGATTAAGGGTTCCAGGAACCTCGAAGGCAGCCCATCCACCGACGATGATGTCTCGCCCTCTCCTCCTTTCCCCAAGTACTTCTTCACTGCTTCCAAGTTCATTTCTTCTTCTTTTTCCACTTTTTCCCCCCTCTGCATTTTTATTTGCCTATGTTGTTCTGTTTTGCTCTTTTCTGTTCTGTTCTGCCTTTCTCTGTTCAATTTTGGATTTTGGGTCGCAGCTCTCAAGCCATTTTTTTCTTTTTCAATTCTTGTTTGTTTGTTTGTTAATCTACCACCAATCATCAGCGTCCATTTTCATTTACGGGAAATATTTTTTTCCCCTATCAATTGTTCATATAGGTTGGAATCTAATAATATGATATGATATGATAAGCATAACAATATGAGCATTCGCCATGCTACAGTATGGTACTCCCTTCGTTCCGATTAACTGTCTATATTGCTATACATCGAATATACTAGCTTTTTTTATGTTCCAATTTATTCAAATCTACAGGTAACTAGGAACGGAGGAAATGTGATATTTGATGATCTTTAGATTGGTGTGCTGAGTGATGGAGTGAAATAAAATGGATTGGAAGGGAGTCAAGTAGAGTGGTATAATTACTAGTCTGAAACCGTACAGAATTAAATTTTTAAAATTATATGTTCACAATTTGTAATGGTAACTCAGATTAAATTTTGTGTGTCTACTAAATCAAAATTTAAAGATGTATTGTTTTATTAAAAAAAAAGGATGTATTATTTAAATGTGATTGCATACCTATTTTACGTATTCTGAAATAATTTGTCTTTTACACAACAACTTTTATTTCTTGCCTTAAGATTAATATTGATTAATTTTTAACTTTCTATTCTTCTCTCAACAGGAAAATGTAACGTTCAAAAAATGTTTAATGAATAAAATTAGATTGTATGAATAAAAAATGACTTATAAAATTGGCATTCTCTAAAACCTTGTTAAATATGAAGGTTTTTGTTACAGTTGACATAACACAATCCATTTCACAATATATTTAATAAAAATCCCTCAACGCATATGGCATAACAAAAAAAAAGTTGTCTTATATTAACCTTTGATATATCAACATTTTAATATATTGCATGATAACATTTCATTCCTATAGAATATGAATTGTACTATAAGGCACCTTGGCTCAAAAACAACTTTTTAATAAAACATCTTCAATTACTGAATTTAATCCTAAATTCATGTTTTCGTCACCCACTATAGGATCCCACAATAACTGTTTTTCTATATGATATTCAAGATAATTTGCCTTAAATATGATTATATGAATAATTTTCAAGACTGAATCAACTTGATGGTAATATACTTACAGATTGAAAGTTGTACTTGTAAGAGCGATATTTCTAATACTGTCTTATGATAAAAATTTCATATTGATCATGAAAATTTGGTCATATATTTTCCACTAAAGTCTATAGATTGTATAATCAATTTTATCGGGAGATACTTGGTTAAAGTTAGAAATTTTAAAATCACTAGCAACTGGATGAGCACTACCTTGCCCATCAAGCCTCCTTTTTAATTTTTTGGGAATTATTGTTATTAGTAATATATATTATATATGGTAACTTTACTTCAATAAAATAAATATTTAAATATAATATAGCATGTTCAAAATATCAAATAAAAATAAATAAAAGAAATTAATATTAATTTTACACACTCAAATAATATATTTTTCAAAGTTACGTAACATGATTTCTTCAAAATATCATTCAAAGGAAAAAAGTTAACGTCATTTTGATATATTCGCTTAAAATAATGTTTATACATCCTGGTCCTCATGTTTTCCAAACTGCCATTATGTTTTCAAAGGGATACTATCTCATCCTGGTTGTGTGAAATCATGTTACACCACGAAATTAAAATCAACAAAAGGGAGAACGCAGCCTCCACCCATAAAAAGGTTGGTCTAATTGGCAGGAACCTCCCAAGGCGGTAAACTCACTTAATGCCTAAGAATAAAAGAATCAATCAAAATGTTCTCCAATCCTTACATACAAAAGCCTCCTGGTTTGAGCTGGAGGCGCCAGTCCCGGACTATCCATAATATCTTTGTTGTGGGGATTCACAATCTGCAAAATATGGGCGGTGAAAACAGAAGATTAGTATCAGCATTGTATAGTACACAAACATGAAATACCAATACTATACTGCTTACTGCACATGAGCAGCCTACTTGTACGAATCATTATGCAAGAGAAGTGCTCTCCATTTTTTTGTGTTGTATAGCGTATTACCAAAGTAAACTACTGAAAATATTTCATGCAAAAGTGCTTCTTTAAAATAAATTCTTGAAGCATCTTGGTTTTAAACCCAATTTCCCTCTCACTCCTCCATTTTCCCCAAATAGTCTCTATTTTCTCGCGCATTCCAAATTCATCAATCTGCTATTTATTTTCTAACAGAAATTCTAGATATTCTAGAATTTGACTATTTTCCAAATGTTAATCAAAATTTAAATTTAAAAAGAGAACGAACTTCCTTTGACAGAAACCATGCCTTGTCATCCGTGCAGTTCTATAATAAAGTAAATTAGTTAGTACCAAAGATCATTACTATTGTACAAATATTCTCATGGGTTCACTTAATCAAAGCATAGTGATTTCAAGCAAGAAGTTTCAAATATCTTAGTTCATTTACAGTTTACAGATTGATGCAGGAAGGAAAAATGACTCTTCGTAAAAAATTTGTAAATTTTTTCAGGTATATAAAAGCAAATTTAGTACGAGATACTATCATACAACAGAAGTTGTAGGGCTTGAATTGGTGTAGCTATCCAAGATGGAATGGAAGAAGGCTAAGAAGGTGGCTATACTTGTGTTCAATTTTGGGAAAAAGGTGTAGTCTATAGACACACCCAAGCTATTGCAAGTCTTGAGCAACTGATCTAGAAAGAGGACTGTTAATTATCAGAGCCTCTGGAAATTAAATTAATTGCACCTTATCCACTCTCCTATAGGGGACCTCTTCCCTTGTTACTCATAGTTTCACAACCTACTTCCTCAATTAATCTATATGGATATGTTGTAAAACTGGGGAAGGAAAATTCATGAATGAGCTTTGTGTGTAGACCCATAAAATTTTTCTTCCTGATTTCCACTCCTATGCCAATCACGCACTAAAATTTACCTTCAATAAAGAATAATTTAAAATGAAATCACCTTTGTTGTGTCATCCTTAAAGGAAGAACTTGCTATCTAATTTGAAGCATCATCATAATAGAACTCGGCATTGTGTTTAATCATTCTTTCTGTGAAGCCTTGTGCATGGTTTTTCTTTGAGCCATCTCTAATCTCAGAGTAGATAGCAATTAAGCAATGTTCGATAAATCTGCTTTCCTGTGTGATCCTGATCAATCCATATATATACCAAGATGGGAAGAAAGATCTATTACAGTGAAACATTAGCAGGAACATATATAATAATTAAATTGCTGCAACCATGCAATTATGTTGCAAAATTGTATAAACATCAAACATCATTTAAGCACCACAAAGAAGTGTTTAAAGAGCATACACGTGAGAATGGAAGACAGAAAATGCCATGAATAATATAGCATCCACTACTTGTTTATTCATCTCATTATATACTTGAGACACATAAAAGAAGTACAGTTAAAAAAAAAGGAAAGAGGAAAAACAAAATAACATCAGAAAATAATTTAGTGTAATTTTTTAAACGGATATCATCACTAACCAAGTCATAGAAGGATAAGAAGCTAGTTTCTTCAATAGAAGGAAGCCCCAGCAATGACCCCTATGGCAGAAATTATGCAAAAATCGCAGCCAAAACAATCAAAGACAATAATGACCCCTATAGCAGAAATTTGGAGGTAAAGACAAAGAGAGGTTGCTACAAAAACCAAACCAACCTACCATATGATAACACCTAAACAAAAGATAGAATTATGTAAAAATTGCAGTCAAAACAATCAAAGACAGCAAGGTAAATTTTAGAAATTTGGACTGCCAATATCAAACAAAGTAAAGTAGAAACTTCATCCATATGCAAATGGGTCTCCTTGTTGATGCTATTAACCTGGCGGAACAAAAATAAAGCTTCCGATTGATAGACTCGAAAACATCAACACAACTATAGGACCTTCATACTGCTCCATTACACAACCAATGCAGGCCATTTCCATTTATAATAAAAACAAAAGATATGAGACTGTGAAGCGAAGAACGAAGTGTGACGGTGGGAAGAGAGTCACTTCTGAACTCAGTCTTGAGACTTGTAACAACTTATGGCAGCGTTGTATACCAATTAGCAATGAACCTTTTGAAGGAACTATTGGATTTATGCGGAAGCGATTTAAGGACCTAGTATATTGGTATGCTTATCGAATCATCATTGTTTCATAAACACACAAGGAATGTTACCTCTCGGAGTGTCGATCTTTGATGATCTCCCTCGCCTGAGAATCCTTATGTTACCACACGATTGATTTCCTTGTAGTCGGTTGACGGCAGACCTTCCAGACTATGTCTCAAGGGGAAGGAGATAGTGTGTGGGCACTTTCTCTCTATCATGAGATGACCTTGCCTCTACCTCTGTGACTGCTCTCTCTCTATGGAGAGGGTTAAGTGTAGTATATATATGGGTTCCTAGAAAACCTAACCCTTAGATGTAATGGGCTCTAGGTTTCTTGGGCTCTTCTTACACACTAGGCCCTATTGGGCTTTAGTGAAAGAGCAAAAACCTAACAATCTCCCACTTGCTCTTGAGTACAAACTTGAGCTTAAAGCCCAAGACCATGTAACTCACTAGTCATCATCAACTGAAATTTCCCCATCCCTTATCTTGAGCTAGCGTGGGGATCTACCAGCTGTTATTAATCAAGGCTCATGATAATCAACAAATGATTATCTAATTCGGTGCTACTCCACTAAAAGCCCGAACTTGAACTCCAAGATTAATAACATATATAACATGTATATGCATCACCCCTTTGTAGAATGTCTATAATTGATTGACTAGTTTTCTGTTACCCAATCAATTATTTATTCCCTTGACTATGATAGTTTCTCTAATGGATTACATGCACTAGCCAGTGTCTTCAATATCCAAGTACCGAAACATATCAAGGGGACATTTCCTACAAATTTCATATTGTTTATCTCATAAATACCGATAATCAAACAATTTCACTCCCAAAATACCGAGTTATTGGCCGTCAATAGATCGCACCTCACCCGTTGGTAAATCAAAGAATGAAAACTATTTGACTACCTATTTATAATAAACTCAGAATTAAGAGTAATATTATAACTATAGTTATCTGGAGATTTGATACCTTATGACAAAAAAAACACCCTTAATCAAATCTCTCCTTAATCCTTTCAATGTGAATGTTAATTCACACCAATATTTTACAATGATTTGGACAAAACCATTTCATAAAATATTGCAGCCTAAATGAAGTGCCCAACTTTATTTAACAGCTGTGAACCTGTTCATCAATTATAAGAACCTATGATCATGTCCTCCATGAACGTATCCATATGATCATATACTTCACAATTGATCCGGACCTTAGTGTTTGTAAATAGTGTGCGGAATAAATGAATAATACCTCATTTATAACATTCAGAAAAAATTACAATGTCATAATGTCTTGCTCAAAAAGCACAAAACAACAAAGTGAAATAACAACTTCCTAAAGCTATAGCAAATCTGGAATCCTCCTAAGACCCATAGATGTTATATGCCTCTCGAACACACATTCAGGAAAACTCTTAGTAAAAGGGTCAGCAAGGTTCTCGTCCGATGCTATCTTGACTACCACTGTATCTCCTCTTTCAATTATATCTCAGATCAAGTGGTACTTCCTCTCTATGTGCTTTTGTCTTTTGTGACACCTTGGTTCCTTGGACTGTGCTACTGCCCCACTGTTGTCACAGTAAAGTGTGATGGGACGACTAACACTTGGTATCACCTGAAGATCCGTTAGGAACTTCTTTAACCATGCGGCTTCCTTTGTAGCCTCAGAAGCAGCTACATACTCAGCCTCTGTGGTAGAGTCAGCCACACATGATTGTTTGACACTCCTCCAACAAATGGCCCCGCCATTAAGAGTGAACACATACCCAGAAGTGGATTTTCTTGAGTCAATGTCTCCTTGGAAATCTGAGTCTGTGTAATCAATGGTTTCAAGACTCCCACTAGAATATACCAACATATAATCTCTCGTTCTCCTAAGGTACTTGAGTACATGTTTAACCGCTATCCAGTGTTCCTCTCCAGGATTAGATTAGTATCGACTTACTACTCCCACTGCATAGCAGATATCTGGTCTGGTGCACAACATAGCATACATAAGGCTACCTACTGCTGAAGCATAAGGTATCCTACTCATGCGTTCTCTCTGCTCAGGAGTTTTAGGAGAATGCTCCTTAGAGAGATGAATCCCATGACAGAAGGGTAAAATTCTCTTCTTGGAATTCTCCATGCTGAACCTGGCAAGTATTTTGTCGATGTAATTAGCCTGAGATAATGCCAATACCCTATTCTTCCGGTCTCGTAAGAGCTTAATACCAAGAATATAATTGGCTTCCCCCAGGTCCTTCATATCAAAATGCTTGCTTAGCCAAGTCTTTATGCCTAACAATACCTCCGTATCATTTCCGATAAGGAGTATATCATCCACATAAAGTACCAGAAAAGATACTGCATTACCTTGGATCCTTTTATACACACACGGCTCATCAGGACTTTTCTCAAAACCATAAAACTTAATGGCTTGATCAAACCTGATGTTCCATGATCTGGACGCTTACTTAAGTCCATAAATGGACCTTTGCAACTTGCATACCATGTTTTCTTGCCCTCTGGCTATGAACCCTTTTGGTTGCTGCATATAGATATCCTCTTCCAAATTTCCATTTAGAAAAGCAGTTTTGACATCCATTTGCCAAATCTCATAATCAAGATTTCTTTGCTTGACTAAGAGAATCCGGATGGACTTGAGCATGGCAACCGGCGAAAAGGTTTCTTCATAATCCACACCTTCTATTTGGGTGTACCCTTTCGCCAACAATCTAGCTTTGAAGGTTTCAACCTTCCCATCCGATCCTCTCTTTCTCTTGTAGATCCATTTACACCCAATGGGTCTTACCCCTTTTGGTGCATCTACAAGAGACCAAACTGAGTTGGAATATAAAGAATCCATTTCACGATTCGTAGCCTCAAGCCATTCCTGAGCATCCACATCTCCTAGTGCCTCGTCATAACTCGTGGGATCATCATCTTCTTCAATGATGACATCCTGAGGTGATTCACCCAACAAGAGAAATCTTGCGGGTTTACGAATCAATCTCCCACTACGACTTTGCCGCACTTGTTGTTGTGCATCTACAGGGGGATCCAAGTTTGGTGGATTAACAATTTCTAGATGAGGACCCTCATTAAGTGGATTAACCAATTCATGATTTTGTTGTTCTTCCATAAGCGGTAACTGCATCTCTACAGGTTCCACTTGTTGATTATCATGCTGAACTTCTGGTTCTATTTCTGGTTCCTGTGTGTGTTCAACAACAAGTATATTTTCCCCTCTTTGAACAACCACAGGAACAAAAGCTGGAACCGCCTGAGGTTGAGGTGTAACTTGATCTGAGACTAGCTCATCAAGAATAACCTTACTCCTTGGCTTATAATTTGCCATATAGTCCTCCTCTAAGAAAGTCGCGTGTGTGCTCACTATGACCTTCTTTTCTTTCGGACTATAAAACAACCAACCTCTGGTTCCTTTAGGATAGCCTATAAACATGCATACTTCTGTACGCGAGTCCATCTTATTTTGCTTCTGTTGTAAGACATGTGCAGGAGCACCCCAAATCCGAATATGATTCAAGGAGGGCTTACACCCTCTCCATAATTCTATTGGTGTCTTTGAAACCATCTTGGACGGAGCTAAGTTCAATAGGTACATAGCAGTTTCTAAGGCATATCCCCAAAATGAATCAGAAAGAGATGAATAACTGAGCATAGATCTTGCCATTTCTAAAAGGGTTCTATTTCTCCTTTCAGCAACTCCATTCTGTTGGGGTGTCCCTAGAGAAGATACTTGTGAAACTATCCCCTCTTTGGTCAGGTAAGACCTGAACTCCAGATAGGTATTCACCTCCTCGGTCAGACCAAAGAGTCTTAATTTGAACACCAAGATGTTTTTCTGCCTCAGCCTTGAACTCTTGGAATTTTCCAAAAGCTTCAGACTTGTGACGCATCAGGTACACATGTCCAAATCTAGAGTAATCATCAGTAAATGTGATAAAATACTCATACCCTCCTCTGGCCTGGACATTCATTGGTCCACATACATCAGTATGTACCAATTCCAGCTGAAGTGTGGCATGATTTCCCTTAGCCTTGAAAGATCTGTTAGTCATTTTACCCTCTAAACAAGATTCACAAACTGGTATCGATTCAAAGTTCAGGGATTTTAAAATCTCACTATTGACCAAACCTTGTATCCTGTTAGAGTTAATATGACCCAATCTTAAATGCTAAAGATAAGTTTCATTGGAAACTTTTCTTTTCTTTAATGTTCAACTTATCTTTTCTTTAATGAATGAACATGCTCAACATCTCCTAATTCAACATGATTAACTTAACTGGGCACAGGACTAAGGAAATAAAGACCATTAAACATTACACCGGAACAAATAAAAGAAGATGAACTTCTTATTGAAACTGAGGAATTAAATCAATCACAAACCATGTTTAACCAAACAACTAATAGAAATTAAATTCCTCTTAAAATCCGGAATAAATAAACAGTCTTCTAAAACTAAAGTTCTGCAATTATCAAAAGATAAAACAACTTGTCCCACTGCTAGTGCAGACACAAGCTCCCCATTTTCAAGCTTCAAAACTCTTTGTCCTTCACTTAAAGGCAAGCTATGTTTGAACCACTGCAAAGAGTAACAAACATGGTTAGTGGCTCCTGAATCAACGATCCATTTATCATTGTAATTCTCCACTAAACAAGCCTCAATCACATATAAATTACCCATACCTGGTTTATTCATACGTGGGCAATTTTTATTCCAATGCCCCTTTTGTCCGCACTTGAAGCACTTGCCTTTTGGCTGCTTCATTGCGACTGGTTTGGCAACTGGAACACCTAATTTCTTCTTTTTCTTGTTCTTGTTCCTTCCCTTAGGTTTCCCCTTAGGTTTCACAGAACTCTCACTAGCAAAAAATGCACTGCCCTGCTTGACTAGAGACTGTTCAGCACTCTCAAGCTCATGCATCAGCTGAGTAAGGTCAAGATTCATCTTATTCATATTATAATTCATCTTGAACTGATTGAAGTATTCAGGCAGTGACTACAAGAGAAGGTCAACTTTTACTTCTTGTTCAAATTTGACCCCATAGTCTTCAGCCTTCTTGAAGTTTGCTATCATTGTCAGACAATGATCCCGCACACTTCCTCCAGACATTACTGTCTTGGTGACTGCATTCGGCCAGATTCTCGCCTAGCGTAATCGCTAGACGTAGCAAACATGCCATCAAGAGTCTGGAGCATCTTTGCTCCACTCTCAATCATGCTTACTTGCTCTTGAAGGTGACTGGCAAGACTGGCTAAAATATAGCAGCGAACTGCCACATTTGCCTTTTCCCATCTTTCCTTCTCCTGCTGAAGACGTGTCTTTGTTGCCTCAAAGCATCTTCAAGCAGTGCTACGACATAGGGGTAGTCAGAACAAAGTTGAGCTTTTCATATTGAAGAACAATATCCAAATTAGTTTTCCATTGTTTGTAGTTTGTACCATCCATAGGTTTTTGACTCAAGATAGTAGCAAAAGGATTGAATGAAGACATTTTTCTGTAAACAAGGAAACACACACTAATTACAAACTAGAATAACTATAAACAGATACTGTGCTAGTAGATTCTGATAACTACTACTCGTTTATAGTTTAACAATCTATTAGTTATCTTTACAAGGCTTACGATGGGCAAGATACTTGTAAAACTAATATTGTTATTTTGGGCCTTCAGTTCCATTGCCAGAGCCTAGATGGAAGGGTTAACAACTTTAACAAAGTTGAATGTATTTAACCATTATTTACTTTCAAAATTCTCTTTAGTGTCTAAGTGTTGTCGACGATGGGCCGTACAAAACTTTACTAAAATTTTGAAAATATTAAGGTTTAATCTAGTGAAATCCGATTATCCTTATCCGATAGGGCTTCAGCGATAATCTTTTCACTAATAAACCCACAATTGGAGCCCGTAGGTTTTAAATTAATTACTTACTAAAAAAACTTCACCCATTCAATATTTTAAAATTTAGAATTTTCCAATTTCCAAGAATTGTTTAAATTCGAGTATTCTTTGTTTGATTTCAAAAACTATGTAATCACCTGCAAGCCGATGAACGTGCAAGCTTAGCTTATCGGAATTTTAAAATCATTAAGGTCCTAAAATCCGGTCATGATAGACAGCGTGTGCTCCACACAATCATGATACATGATTGTGGTATGCAGCGTGTGTTAACACATGACCATTTTAGAAGACCCACAAATTACTCGCAATGTAAACAGTTCTCTTAGGAAATAATTTGGATTATTTGTCTTGATTTTAATTATTCAAAATTAATTAATTCAATCATTAATCTAGATTTTTAACAAAAAATCATAATAATTTTAATTAATTTTTTAGAATAATTTTGAATCAAAATAATCCTATAATAACTATCATACTAGTCGCAGAATGACAAAATAACTATTATGCTCATGTAATTTTCAAGTTATGCAGCAATATGGCACCACCTATTCTATATGACATGTTATCACAATAAGCATGTTATCAATCATATAATTCATCCATTCATAAAATAAAGCAATTTAAATAAAATAGACTTTAATCCATGGTTTCCTAGAGAAAAAATAAAATAAAATAAAATAAGATAACCAAAAAATGTTCCAGTCCTTCTTGTCCTTCCTTTTAGTCCATAGGTATTTATCCCAAGCCCTTTTATGGTAACCATGGGTCCATAAGCCCAAAATACCAAATTTTGGCAAGAAAACCTAAGACAACTTCAAGGAACCCTAACTGTTTCGTCCACTGCGCCATCACCTGAACTCGGATCAGCACGAAATTTTAGGGTTAGGACCGCCATGAAGAGACGAAGCCAACGCCACTAGAATCACCCAATTTGGACGTTCCACGCGCCCTCACTCTCTCCATCTTCACAGGCGCGTGGAAACCACAGTCAGAAACGTCTGGTGGCGTGTGGCGGCGCGTGGAGGCTCCCCTGGCCGCGTGCCACCCACAATTTTGTTAGTCTTTCCGTCCTTTTTCCAATGATATATGATATGTCCAATTTTGAGATTTAGACGTCCACGAACATGTCCAAACAGTGACGAACGTCCTTCTTTTTGCATCTTCTTGATCTTCTTTTTATTACAACTTTTGTATAACATGAAAAAAAATATATATACAAGAATTGAAAATAAAAAAAAATCAAGGAGGAAACCTAATCATATGGGATTAGCCTCCTTGTTACAACCCAAGAAAATACATTCAAATCTCTACCATGGATTAAAGTTGAAAACCAAATAAAGCATTGATTTTTTATGAAAAGAATTATAAAGATAAACATACAACACATATGATCAACAAATATAGAATCCTAGGTGCCATATTTCACGAAGCAAACTAATTACATGAATAATGAAACTAGATTCACATACCAATGTACAGTCAGTCTCTGATACCAATTGAAGGAACTATTGGATTTATGCGGAAGCGATTTAAGGACCTAGTACATTGGTATGCTTATTGAATCATCATTGTTTCATAAACACACAAGGAATGCTACCTCTCGGAGTGTCAATCTTTGATGATCTCCCTTGCCTGAGAATCCTTGTGTTACCGCACGATTGATTTCCTTGTAGTCGGTTGACGGCAGACCTTCCAAACTATGTCTCAAGGGGAAGGAGATAGTGTGTGGGCACTTTCTCTCTATCAGGAGATGACCTTGCCTCTACCTCTGTGACTGCTCTCTCTCTATGGAGAGGGTTAAGTGTAGTATATATATGGGTTCCTAGAAAACCTAACCCTTAGATGTAATGGGCTCTAGGTTTCTTGGATTCTTCTTACACACTAGGCCCTATTGGGCTTTAGTGAAAGAGCAAAAACCAAACACCTTTTTAGGTTTTTTTTTTTCCTTTCATTTACGTAAGGAAAAATTAGTCTTTCAAGTCAGAAGAAATTCATTTAAGTCACAACCCAAGCATCAACATAAAATAAAAACAACTAAAATCCATGAATCAAAAAATACCTAGCACTTTGAGCCACTGGTAATCCTATACTTCAAAACTAAATTATTGGCTCCCTTTCAATTTACTAAACAAATTTTTTTTAAAAAAAAAAAGATGAATGTTTGGGAAAAAACCTAACTTGCTTTGATCATAGATTTGGTAAAATGATGAACTGAGAAGAGAAGAAGGGAACCTACTTGGTGACCACAACTGCAGCAAGCATAGATAAGAGATGGAAGGCTAGTACCAGCAATTCGACCTGCATCTCTACCATCTGATCCCAGACCTCCGCTGGCCAATCCACAACCCTCCAACCTCTCTCCGGCGAGATCTCGCCACACACGCCCGCTCATTCCTGTCGTCATCCCTCGCCGCCTGGGAAGGTTTTGCCGAGGGTCCCTTCCGGTCCGTCGTCCGATCATTCTTCACCATTTAGGCGCTGCTCCCACCGCCGTCTGTGCTCTTTCCTCACCTGATGACAGCAGTAGCAATGCGGAGTCACTATCCGGCAGCAGTGTGCCTCGATGTCTTGGAGAAAGACGTAGCCAGATCCAAATTTGGGTGCTGCGATTAGTGCCGAGTGTGAGTTAACTCACCACGTAGCTAACTTGGTTTCATCGCTTTGATTTTCATGGTCTCCTTTTCATAGATCTCTTCCTCTTTTGTTTGGTGTAGGTGGATAATGAAAGATCTGTGTTTGGTTAACAGGAAAAATGGAGAGTTTGTTTGTGGGGATTGGTTTTAGAGCATCTGGGAGTTGGTTTTAGAACGTGTAGGTTTGTGGTGAGAATGGAATGAACGTGGGTGTGTGATTTTGGAAGATTTTATTTTTAATTAATTTTTTGTTTTAAATTTTCAGAACATTTGTTCATTGATTCAAGCATGGAATGAATGAGACTAATTTAAAATAGCAAGCGGATTTGAAATCAGATTCCAATATGATTATGAGACATCAAAAGAGCACTTGTTTTTTAATCCATTTTATTTAATGGTATAGATAAGCTCAAATATATTGACCATCGTAATCATTTTAAAGATCAATATGTCTGTCATTTCAAGTAACTAAGAAACGTGACCTGTAATTTTTATTCTTTAACATCATGTTTTCATTTCTTATATGTTATCTGGAGGATCAAAATACCTCAAACCCCGCTATCAGAATTGAAAACACACACCCAACTAAGCCTTCAAGACAATGTTATATGGCAATTTCTAAAATGCACATTTTCAGGGGCGTTTGAAAACCCCTGAAATTCAATCACATGAAGAAATTAAATTGAATTTCATACTTTGGAAGCAACTTAAGTGAAAAAATTGAATTCCTATAGGAATTGAAATCCAACAAAACTAAGGAATTAAAATCAGAATCAAAGGGATGTGATTTGGTGGGTTCTAACAGATAAAAATACTAAAATAACCTTATTTTAATATAATAATTTGTTCCTAACCTATTAATAAAGAATAAAATAGTAAAAATAATTAAATTAATTTCTTTTTAGACTCATTCCAAATCAAGGAATGCAATTCAATTCTTTAAATCACTTATTCATTTCAAATATAATAATTCAATTTAATTTCACATCATTAAAAGTTTCCAAATACCCTTAAGACTAACATTTCAAGTTTCCAACTCACAAGTAGCTTTTGTAGAACAACATTGTCATCCATATGAACTGTGCCTACTTCTGCATGCTTATCTTTCTCTGCATTTTGTTCTTCAACTATAACAACCTACACAAAGACAATGCAGTTTTGTCAAAAGATAAAACACAACCCAAATGCAATTTTAGCTCAATTCATCTTGAAATCATTTCAAGATAATCATAAGGTGGATTGTCACCTACATGTGCCAGTCAATGCCTCCCCTATAGTTGCTTATGTGGCAACATATGGGCACTACAAGTGTCTAAAATGCTTCCACATCAGGGTGCTCCCCTGCCTCCACCGCACCCTTCCGATGACAGTGAACTCCGCCACTGCATCGTCTCCTCCATCCTCCATCACCATCGTCACCGTCATCACCACCCCCTCCTTATTTCTCTAATTCTTGCTTGAGTTTCACCATCATCGACTCACCACGATGGAGCCGCTCATTTTCTTGTTCCATTTTCCAGCATGGTTCTTTGTCGACAAAGTTCGAGATCGACAGATCCTCGCTCCTCACTTCTAGTGCGGTGGTCCGCTATTTCTATTTGTCATCAGTGCTTGTGAAAAATTGGAACTTTGAAGGTATGGTTTTATGGGTTGTTGGGATTCAATGCAGGGTATTAGTTTTTGTTGTTGCCACTAACGATTGAGAGAATTTGTTGGAGTTCAAGGATCAGAGGCAGGGGTGAAAAAGGCCATCAGATGAGGGAAGAGGGAGGGGGCAGAGGTGGGCAGTGTAGGTGGCTTCGCGCACTTACGGTGGTGAAGGAAGTCTGAGGAGGTGCCCGGGCTAAGGCAGTGCTTCACGGCCGAGTTTCATGGCCTTGCTCGTGGGACGATTTCTGACGATGGAGTGGTTAGCGAAGATGGCAGAGGTCACGGCTCGCAGTGAAGGTCACGGCTCGCAGTGGGGCTTCAATCGGCAATTCAAACGGTGCTGGGAAGAGCAGTGACAGAGGTTGTCCAACCACTAGGAAAAAGGTGAGTGGCAGCAACAGAGGAAGGCAGAGGCTAAGTTTAGCAACATATTTTGATTCATCTAACCACATTTACAAAATTTTGCTAAATGCAACTGCAGGGAAGGTATTGACCTATAACTGTATGGGAGTAGTCACCCAATCAAAATGTGCAAGTTGAGTGAGTTTCAATATAAACAATGAATAATTAAAAAGAAACACACACATCCCAAATGCAACTTTTTGAAGGAACAATTTACTTTTTTCAGTTCAATTCCTTTTGTAACTGTTTTCAACCAGAGTGTGCAATTTGGGGATAATCTAACCATACCCATTTCAACTCATGCTTTTTTCAGTTCAATTCCTTTTGAAAAAGTTTTAAGCAAACCAACTCCTGCAATTTGGGCAAATTTCACTCAAACCCATTCAATGTCACACACCAAAGAAGCCCAATTTTCTGCAAAAAAAAAAAGCAACAAACGACACATCAAAAGAAAAGTCATAAATGACTCTATATATTCTAATCTCAGTAGCTTTATTTTCTGCATAACTTTTCATGGAGCCTGGTGTTTTGACATTAAATCCAATAACTATGCTTGCAACTACAAGATCAACATTACCTACACTTCTAACAAAAATTTTAATGTGGTAGCACCTGCAGGGTATGTTTGGTCTAGATATATTTAGTTGGTGAAAACCTAGTCTAGTAAGCTTTCCTGTTGAAACCATAAAAAGCTAAAGAAAGGAAATACTATAAATCTGAGATCATATCATACCTATTAAAGCCAGACCTCAGTTGCAATCTACTATGATGATTGAAGCATGCATGCTTTAAACTTATTCATTTAATACATAATGGACTCAATACACACAGTCATACACAGCTAAACCCCTATAGAGAATAAGTAAATAATTAAAATGAATAAGCTAGAGCTTAATTCCTACAGTGATAGCTCCATTTCTATACCTATAGTATGAAAAATCATCATTAACCTAGAATAGTTTGAGCTGACTATATAAATAATAGGTAACTATCATGTTATGTCTATCCTTTTCACATAATCCAAGAGTAATAGGTTAGAAATAGGCTCAGATAGTTCATTCTGTATATTTATATTATTAAAAAACAAAAAGAAAAAGGCAATAAGTGAATAGTTGCAGACAAATTGCGTTATTTATGACATTGAATTCAGTTAAGCTTTTTCCTGCATCTTCATTTTCTGTAGGTTATTTTTAGTGTGAAAGAATGGCTTGTCACCAACAAAATCAGTTTGAGTAAAATGGCAAAGCAAAACCTATGGAATGCACTAAATGGCAAGACTAATTTGTTACATAATCTGTGGATAGAACTCATCTAACCAATTTGTATTCATATTAATATGAAAACCACAAACTTAATTAATCTATGAATGTGTATAAACATATCTCATTATCTTAATGTATCAGCAATTAATCTACAATTGCTCATTGGAAACAATGTAATTTCTAAATATAATGAAACTAACATAATCTATACCTCCAACATGACAACATACTTGCATATATCAAAGAAGTCAAAATCGTCTTGATCTCTTTAGAAGAAAGTTCAATGTGCATGAAGGTATCCAAACTCAGCTCCCTAGACAAATAAATTAAAAAGAATATTCTACACAGCATCCAGGAGCTTTGCAGAAGGTAGAATAACAGAACAAAAGAGAAGAAATAATAGAGTTAGTAAAGAACCTATATAAAATGAATCTGATCCTCTCAAATTTGTAAAATAAAAAGGCTTTATTATCATATAATTAAGGACCAATATAAAACTATATCAACCAACCAAGCAATTTATTTTCATTTAACACCACTGGAAATACCAATCATGCATAGATACACTTTAATTAACAACATGAAAAAATATGCGCTTTATATCAACATACATTCACTATATGTTTCATAAGGGCCTTCCCTAATAAAAACCAAAATGAATATACACCAAGGAAACTAAAAGATGCTATGAGAAAGGACCCAAAAGCAAAGAAAAATAATAAAGGTAATCCCAAAAGAAAATTGAATTTTAAAAGCTCGATAATGATGAAAAGTAAAGAATAACTATATGATCAACAATAATGAATAAAGTGCAAAAACTCTTAAATGAATCAGGATAATATAAAGAATTCATCCTTGTTTACAATCAAATTAGAAGCATTCATAAACTAACATCAAGAAGCATGATTTTGCACTGGCTATATCTACATTATCTGCTTCAAACTATATAGAGGAAAGGATCATAAAGTGTGTGAATCATATTCTTGACCATGGATAGTGGAAAAATACGTATTAGAAAATATATAAATAAAGAATAAAAATAAATATATTCCATTCGATGAACACAGGATTCACATATTTTTCCAGGGTGAAAGATATTGAATATAAGCCATGAAGAGTTAAAATAGATAGAAAAATGCAGAAGAAATTCATTTTCCTGATCATATGTCGCCCTTCCAATAAAATACTTTTCCATTCATAGAAATTCATGGAACATAACGGCTGCCAACATGTCAATAAAATTCTTTTCCATTCATAGAAGCATAATTTTTTTTCAAAAAATATAATAAATAATAAAATGTAAGCCAAATGACTCAAGCTAAGCATGACAGCTATCAATATCCATGCTATCACTCACCACTTATTTGTTCTAGTATGCTTACTTGTAACAAAAGAGGGATCTTTTCCACTATCCCTTCTAGAAGTTATCCTTCTTGAAAATAAGGCTTTTCTAATAGTGTAAGACATTATCGTTATATCAAATTCAGTAGACTAAAGAAGCTGAAAAACAATTACCAAAAAATAGAATTGAACTCATGACCTTGAATTTAGGTTGAAACATGTTTTATATGCTCCTAAGACAAAATGAAACAATTAAAGTACAACAAATACAAATCAAGCGTAACATCACCTACACAACTAAATGAACATTCCAACCAACATCTATGAGCCATCATCTTAGCTATCATGAAAGATGTAACATCTCCAATTTTTCTTAATATAGTGTTACTTTATTATAGCTTTTTATTAAGAAATTTTTTTAGAGGAAAGAAATATTCAAGGATAATAAAAAAATGTCAAATTAAATTACAAGATCTAATAGTTGTACAACTTGAAATTTAGCACCAAAATGTGGAATTTTAATAATTTTCTTAGATTTTATTAAAATTACAAAAATGCTACTGGATAATAGAAAATAAGCTTATAACATAATTAACTATAGAAAAAGCCAACATAAATCTTAGAAAAGCTTAAAGAGTGCCAAAAATTATGATGAAAATTATAAATACACTTTAAATATAATTTTAATGATTAATATCAATATTATATAAATTTGTATAATATTATTATAATTACATAAAAATAACCTAACCTATGGTGTAAAATAAACTCTGAAAAATCCTAGAAAATAACTCTAGGTAACATTAAATTTTTTTTTACTAAGTTATTACATTGAACAAGGAGAACCACGAAATAGGCCTCTCCATTAGACCATGGACAGTGTTAAAAATATTTTTTGATCTCTAATCAATTAATTTGATTTAATTAAAGCTTAAATTACCTAAATAATTACTTAAGCTTTAAAATAAATTTTCTTAAACCTTGATTAATCTAATTAATTATCTCAAATCATTTAATTGACATCTAGATTAGTCACATAATATATATATATATATTTGAAAAGTAAAATTAATCATACTCATTTTTTCCTTTCCAAAGTTGGAAACACTGGTAGTTCAGAGTTTAAATTGCTTGGAAAAAATATGCCAGGGTCCACTTACAGTTAATCCCTTTGTCAGGCTGAGAATCATCAAAGTCGAAAATTGTATTCAGTTAAAATATCTTCTCTGCCTTTCAATGGTTAAAGGACTCCACCAACTTTCGGAAATTGAAGTTTGTCAATGCAACTCTATGGAGAAAGTAGTGTTTGGAGGTGGTGATGCAAATGCATATGATGAGATCAAGTTTTTCTCGTTGCATTCGTTAACTTTACAACAGTTGCAGTCACTTGATAGTTTCTTATGAGTTGACATCTCCGAAGCCAATGCATCAAGTATTTATGGAAACTCGCATTCTGTTTTTTGAACCTTAGGTATTTTTTTCTGCTTCTATGCTCCATGTAGATGCAAATGATACAAGGTGATTGCTCCAGTACCCCATAGTTTAAAGAGTATAGAACCCAACCAAGTTGGCACCACTCAAATTGAAACATGTGTTTCACTAACGCCACACTATCAATAAATGGTCAAACATCTTTTTAAGCCCTAACATTTATTTATTTTTATACTTTGACCCCAAATATTGGTCAAATTTATTTTTTCAAATTTCACTTGAAAATCCGTAAATCTACGCAATTTCTCTTGCTGCCCTTGATGACATGCATTGAAGCTCGACATAGACTCATAAAGGAAGCATACATAAATTCTATGATAATTTTCCCATTGAACCAATATAGCGCATGTGATGGATAAAGCAAGCATAAAATGAAGCTTCAGTATCCGCAGCAATGGAGGCAATGAAGTTGAGATAAAAATTGACAGATATAAAATTTTACTTGTTTTTCATCCTAAAACTTGTGTGAAACAATTATGAATCAATAATCAAGAAGAACTTAAGTTATGGATTTGAATAACAAACGTTATTAAAGTGGAAAGAATAGAACCGGGTCTAAACAACCGTTTTCTGCAACATAGATCATTTGACCCGCCTGACGAGGGAAGAAGATGGTTCTTTGGCTGGCTGATTATTATTTATGAGATGTCACATGGTTCTATGTGATAAGCATAATTGGCATGTTGACCAACTTTTTCTTCCAAAAGAAAAAAAAAATCACATTATATATTTTAATGTAAGTTTCAAATCAAATTAGCATATAATTACAAAACATGTGAGTATCTATATAAAATTTGATAAACGAAATAATAAACATAATTTTAATGAAACTTTTTATTCAAACACATTGTGAATTAACGGAACAAAAAAAAAAAAAACACTGTGAATTAGCGCTTTGGTTTAAACAAGTATATTAAACATTTAATACAATTTTTTCAATTTACATTTTTCTAGGCATTTTTCATACTATATGTTTAGCTTTAAATTTTAATCAAAACGAATTGTTTTAAATTAAAAAGTATTTAAAATTTTGTTTTTGAAGTAAATGATTTTGATAAAAATTTACTCCTAAATTATTGATATCTTAAATGATAAAAAAAGCACAAAATATTAATTATTGAAATTTTAAAATGACATGACTATTAAAAAGTTTCATACATGTATATATCACAATCAAATAAAATAATTCTCGTAAGCACCAAAAATAAATAAATAAATTCATTTGGGATAAGGTGCACCAAAATATCGATTTATTTAACAGTCAAAAAATACAATTATATCACAAATTTAAAAGCACAAATGATTTTAAATTTTTCAGATTTTTAGAAAAAAAAAATACTAGAGTGGCCAAAATATTGAGGCATAAATTCATTTCTTATATTCACGATGAGCAATGTTGTTCTAAATATAACCAATTCAAATCATCGCATTCAATGTCAATTATTTGAGGATTCTTAACATGAGTTTATTCAACTCAATAATTTTTCTCTTATGCATTGTTACAACTAAAATTTGATTACTTAGTTTGTCTATTGACTATGCATTTGTAAGCGTTTCTTTAATTGCTTCTCTATTGGCTGTAGTATGTTATAATTCAATTTTATTTTTAATTAGTTAGGAGTGGAAATAGGCCATATTAGAATTTGGCTTAAATGGACTTGGGCCAATTCACTATATAAATGCATAGGTTAAAAAATTATAAATAAGTTGAAAAGCCTATTATTTTGTTGTCAATAATAATAATAATAATTTGGTATAAATATGTTGGACAGTAAGGTGAAAGAGATTTTCTTTTCTAGTATCTTGGCTTTATTTAGTTAAAAAGACATTTTAAAAATTTTGGACCCTTGTGTAAGTTAAGTCTAGTGCAAGTCAAGTCGATTGCTAAATATTTATGTCAATTCATTCACTACAAGATAGAATTTTCAGGTAATTAATTAAAAATAATAATTTTTTTAAAATTACTTTTAAATTAATACAATCAAACATAAAATTGATATTTAAATAATTAATTACAACATTCAATTTTATATGTATATATACATATATTTGAACTTTAAAATAATTCAATCTCACCACTTATCCAAACACGCATTAGCATTGTCACATTAATTATTTGCTCTAAATTTATATATATATGTTGGGCAGCGGAAGTTAAAAAATATAAGAACAAACTCTCTCTCAATAGGGGAAACAATGCAAGAAGAAATATTTCATCACATGGACAACTCCTAAAAGCTACCTATATGAATCACTTCCACTTTTAGAGAATAACAAAACTCAAATAACCAAAGTCATATTTATAGGCCAAAATACTAGTAATACTTCTATTTCTTACCGATGTGGGACTTTGGATTAAATTCCAACAAATCCTCCCCTTAATCCAAAGTCCTGCCAAAAAGTTGCAGCAGCAACTATCTCCATAAACATTCTTTTTGCAAAACTTGTATTTCACGAGTATTCAATGGTGTAAACAAGAGTCATACCTGCTCTATTAACTTGCACCGCAATTGCACACGAAACACGCCTCTTGACTTCTACATTGCCAAGAAAAGCTTTCGACACAAGCTCTCTTCACCTGCATCGTTGCTGCTGCACGGGACACGCTGCTTGACCTCCATATTGCTAGGAAGACTTTCAACACAGGGGACCTCATAGATCCAAAAACTACCCTTCTAACCAACACTCAACCAAGCCCAATTGACCCGAACCATAGGCTCTAGCACCACTTGGTGGGCAGCGAAAGTTAAAAAATACAAGAACAAACTCTATCTCAATAGAGGAAACAATGCAAGAAGAAATATTTCATCACATGGATACTCCTAAAAGCTACCCTATAACATCTGTCACATTTGGGCATGCTACATATCGTCGTCCCTAGTGTGAGTTCTGCAACACTCGGCATGCAAATATGTAGCACGCCCAGATTTGACAAATGTAGCACGCCCGTGAGGGGCGCCCTGTTAGGCCCTTAAGCGAATAATTTCTACATGTTGGGTGTTATAGAACTCACACTGGGGACGGCGATATGTAGCACACCTAGATTTGACAAATGTTACAGGTGGTATCAGAGCCAATCCCAGGATCAATGTGCCAGCCAGCGAGGACGCTAGGTGCCACCAGGATGGGTGGAACTAGTTCCACATCAGTTGGGGAGGAGAACGAAGTATGCCTTATAAGGTTGTGGATACCTGTAACGACCCGAATTTTTAACATTATTATGATAAAATAATTAATTGTGAATAATCTATAGGGATTTTGAAGAATCCGACAGACATAAATATGATCAGATTAACATAAGGATTCCATAAAAAAATGAAAATTAAATTTTTATTATTAAAAATTTAATAAAATAATATATTAATCGGGGATATAGAATGAGACCTTATAATTAGTATAAATATATAGAAAAAATAATGATAAGGTTAAATAAATATTTTAACCCAATAAAATTTTTAAGTAGCAATCGGGTATCAAAAAGGTAATAATTGGTATAGCAAAGTGGTAATAACCGGTATACTGAAACATTGAAACTCGTCTAAATAATGGCTATTATTAGATCTTAAATAATTCTTAGTTAGGAAAATTAAATAAATATAGACATTTCTAATACAGATATAATACAAATTGATCTGACAAAGTAATACCCATTACTTTCTCTCCAAGTTTACGTTTTCTATATAAAGGAAAATGAGAAAAGATGACATTTCTCTCGGTTTTGGCAGCAGCTTCACGCTCTTCCTTTCTTCTTCCACCATTTTCATTTTCCTTTACTTCAAACTCCATGAAACCTTCAAAGTCTTGAAGCATATTCCTAGATTAACCTATAAACTACTTCAAGAACACTTTATCTTCATCAAACTCAAGCCAAAACCTTGTTTTTCATAATCAAACATGTCCAACCAGTAGCATAAATAAAGGCTAGAAAGTGGGTTCAAGCTTGATTTAGAGAAGAAAAAGCTAGAGAAAGTTTAGCAAAAGCTTGGAAGAAAGGTAGGAAAACTCTATGTCTATAACATGTTGATTGTTTGACTAGTTTGCTATTATAAATTTTTGAGATATAATTGTTTTTATGTTGATGAAATCTGAAATTTATTTTCAAGATTCATATGTATAAGTTGGATGAACAAAAAGGATGCAATAGATATGAGTTTTGTTAATTGACATAAGAGATTTTTTGTCCAAAGAAGAAAAAGCTTAAAGTTCCTCTAAGAGACTTGGTTGATTCTCTTGAAATTTATACAAAATACCATACAAAGAGTTTTACAAATTTCTGGTTATGTAAAATCTCATAAAAATTTAGTAGACTTTGCAGAAAAATCTCATAACAGTGTACCAGATTTTGCATGAAAATCTACTAAAACCTTACCAGATTTTATAGAAAAATCTCATAAGATGTTTCATTGTTTCTTTCAGAAAAATCTCATAAAAAGTAAAGAGAGATTTCAACTAGAATGTCTCATAAAACTTCAGTAGACTTTTAACATAACATCTCATAAGACTTTGATAGATTTTTAATAGAATATCTCATAAAACTTTAAGAGATCTTTTAACAGAATATGAATATCTTGTGAAACTTTAGGAGATTTTGAATGGAATATCTCATACATATTCGAGAGATTTTAACATAATATCTCATAAGACACCAAGAGATTTTTAAATAGAATATCTCATAAAAATTCAAGAGATCGTGAGCAGAATATTTCATAAGACTTCAGTCGCTTTTGAGTAGAAAATCTCATAATAATTCAGAAGATTCTAAAGAGAATATCTCATAAGAATTTAGGAGATTTTCAAGAGAAAGTCTCACAAAAATTCATGACACTTAATCGAAAAAATCTCATAAGAGTTAAGAAGATTTCAAGGAAATCTCAAGGAAGAGTATAAGAAAAATTGAACTTCAAGAAGAGAGGGAATGTAAGAAAATAAGTTTTACACAAAGAGAGGGAATTCAAAAAAATAAGCATTATGTAATAATCAATTGCTTAGTGGTAAGCTCGTGGATTCACGGGTAGTAATAGACGTGCTACGCCCTTATACTATATCAGGTTGTAATCGTGACGGCATTACATCGTTATGAGGAAAGGGATGTATTGAGGATAGCGAGGCTATCAAAATGAGATGCAGTAGACGTACTCTATCTAGTGAACTATATCAGGTTGTCATACGACATCGTTACATCATTGACAGTACGATCCAATGAGAAGTATATCAGAAGAATCCTATGAGTTCTACTATTAAACCTAAATTTTAATAATAAGGTCATGTTAAAGAAGAAATGAAATAAATGGACTATATCAGGTTGTAACACAAGATGTTACATCGTTGTAATGAAAGTGAAGTATTGAGAAGAGAATGTTATTGTGATCTATATCAGGATGAGGTATGAAGTACTCATCAAGTGAACTATATCAGGATGTAACACGAGGTATTATATCACAGGCAATACATCAGATGAGAAGTATATTAAGAATCCTATGAGTTCTATTCTCAAGCCTAAAGTTAATAATAAACCTATGACAAAGAAGAATTGAAACAACAAAAAATAAGAGGGATTCTAAGACTGTATAGGTATAAAACTATATAGTTGATGATGACTTCTACTCATAATATTATGTTAGATAAAATATTTAATGAACCCAATGCTTTTATTCTTAAGTATAATTGTACTTAAAATATTATGTTAAATAAGAGAAGGAATAAGTAAAGCTAATTATTTTATAAGACATTGAAGACACTTTAATTATTTTAAGACTATGTCAGATATCACTGTGTAGTAGACTAGTGTTTTTTCTACTGGGAATCATTGATTCTCATTCCTGTTGTTATCATTTTTTATAGATTGAGATGTGAAGATCAGTAGCTCATAATGGTATCATGGTCCACAGATTTTGAGGAACTGATGTTAGAGCCTAGTCAGTCTTTTTATTTTCTTTTAATGAAATTTGAATAGTACCTACCTAGACTAGAAGATTCCTACGTGAACCAAGATAAGGTTTGACCTAGTTGTCGGTACAATTGACTTGTCATCAGGTAATAAATTATGTATGTTTTTATGTACTATTTATGCTTAAATTTAGCAACTCAAAGAGAAAGCGATTTTATGTTTGTCACAAAAGCAGGCTCATATGTAAATATTATACATACACCTCCAAAATCAAGAAGAGTAACAAGTAACAACTATTCACTATAAGGTTATGACTTAAGCATAGCTTTATGGTAGGGACGGTGTTACAATACCTCCCCCGTGTAGACACATATCTGCATGCCGGGTGCTACAGAACTCACACTAGGGACGACGATATGTAGCATGCCCAAATGTGACAAACGTTACATATCCATATGGATCACTCCCACTTTTGGAGGATAACAAAACTCAAATAACCAAAGCCATATTTATAGGCCAAACTACTAGCAATACTTCTATTTCTTACCAATATAGGACTTTGGGTTTAATTCCAACAAATCCCCCCTTAATCCAAAGTCATGCCAAAAAGCTTGTTGTAACAACTGCCTCTACAAACATTCTTCTTGCAAAACTTGTATTTTACTAGTATTCAATGGTATAACAAAAGTCATATATGCTCTATTAACTTGTACCATCGTTGCACACGAAACACGCCTCTTGACTTCTACATTGCTAAAAAGATTTTTGACACAAGCTCTCTTTACTTGCGCCGTCGCTACTCCACGAGACAACTCGCCTGGCCTCCATATTGCCAGGAAGACTTTCAACATAGGGGACCCCATAGATCCAAAAACTACTATTCTAACCAGCACTCAACCAAGCCCAACTGACTCGAACCATAGGCTCTGATACCACTTGTTGGGCAGCGAAAGTTAAAAAATACAAGAATAAATTCTCTCTCAATAGAGGAAACAATGCAAGAAGAAATATCCTATCATATGGACAACTCCTAAAAATTACCTATATGGATCACTCTCACTTTTGGAGGATAACAAAACTCAAATAACCAAAGCCATATTTATAGGTCAAACTACTCGCAATACTTCTATTTCTTACCGATGTGGTACTTTGGGATAAATTCCAATAATATAATGCATAGTTAATTTAATTTAATTATTATTATATAATGTATGTTATGAATATGCCTAAATTTTTATGCGAGTTTCTCCAATTATCAACCAAAATTTTTTCTCAATTCGAAAGTCAAAATCATTTTAATCAAATAAAGACAAGATACCAGGAAAAAAATATTCTCTTTCACCTAATAGTCCAACATGTTTGAGGGAAGGAAAAACTAAGAAAAAGTATTTAGCATTTGAATTAAGAAAAAAATTTAGTTGATAATTGGGAAACTTGAAGGAAAAATTAGAGGTATTCACAATGTAAATTATATATAATGGTAATTAAATTAAAATTAACTTATATTATATATGTGAATATATAAATTTAAAATGAATAATTATATGATAACTGGCATGTGTTTAGATTGGTGGTGAGATTAAATCATTTTAAAGTTCATACATGTATACACATACATATAAAGTTGATTTTTTGTAATTAATTATTTAAATATCAATTTTATGTTTGAATGTATTAACTTAAAAGTAATTTTAAAGAAATTATTATTTTTAATGAATTGTCTAAAAATACTATCTCGTAATGAATGGATTGGTGTAAATATTTAGCAGTTGACTTGGTGTGCATTAGACTTGACTTGTTTAATTAATAAGTTGGGTACAAAATTTTTAAAAGTCTTTTTTTTTTTTTAACTAAATAAAGCTAAGATACTAAAAAAAAAAATTCTCTTTCTCCTTATTGTCCAACATATTTAGACCATATTATTATTATTAACAACAAAATAATAGACTTTCAACTTATTTAGAATTGTTTTTACCTATGCATTTATATAACAACTTAGGCCAAATCAATTTAAGTCAAATCATGATATGGCCTATTTCCACTCCTAACTAATTAAGAATAAGATTGAATTCTAACATACATACATACATATATAATAAAATATTCTAGGCTGAAAAAATATATATCATAATATAAGATTGGACATGTTTCATCTCTATTCATGAAGCGATTAAAGAAACGCTTACAAACACACGGCCAATAGAAAAACTAATGGCCTGTTTGCTTTTGTTAAATAGCTTTCGATTTTCGCTTTTCCTTCACAAAATCAAAACCTAAAACTGCTTCAAAGAAAGCAAACAGGCCCTAAGTAATCATATTTTAGTTGTAATGATGCATAAGAGAAAAATTGACTAGGTAAAATAACTGATGTTGAGAATCCTCAAATAATTAATATTGAATTTGATTGTTTGAATTTGTTATATTTAAAACAACCATACTCATTTTGAATGTAAAAAATGAATTATGCCTCAATATTTTGAGCACTCTTGTATTTTTTTAAAAATATAAAAATTTAAAAACCATTAATGATTAAAAATTTGTGATGTAATAATATTATCTGACCGTTAAAAAAATCAAATACATTTTATGGGTACTTCTTATTCCAAATGAATGGATTTTTTTTTAATACTTACGAGAATTATTTGTTTGATTATGATATATATGTATGAAACTTTTATATGATTATGTCATTTTAAAATTTCAATAATTAATTTTTTTTATGATATATAATTTAGGAATAAATTTTTATTGAAATAAGTTAATTCAAAAACCAAATTTTAAATACTTTTTAATTTAAAACAAGGATTTAATTAGAATACACTGACAGCGTAAAAAATTTTTACACATTCATCTAATCATGTAATAACATATCAATAAATATGATTATTTTTTCACTTCACTATTTAAAAAGTCATACAAAAGAAGAGATTTGATTAGATGACAATGTAAAAGAGTTTTATATTGTCAGTACATCAAAATTAAACTCTTAAAACAATTTGTTTTGAGTAAAATTTAAAGCTAAAAATACAGTAGGAAAAATGCCTAGAAAAATATAAATTTAAAAAATTGTATTAAATATTTAATGTGTTTGTTTAAACCAAAGCGCTAATTCACAAAGTGTTTAATAAAAAGTTTCAATAAAATTATGTTTATTGTTTCGTTTATCAAATTTAATTTCATACAGATACTAGTATATATTATTGAACAAATACATTTTATAATTAAATGCTAATTTAATTTGAAACTTACATTAAAATATATAATGTGATTTTTTTTTCAAAAAAAGGTTGGTCAATAACTCAACGTGCCAGTTATGCTTATCTTATAGAACTATGTCACATCTCATAAATAATAATCAGCCAGCCAAGGAGTCATCTTCTTCCCTAGTCAGGCGGGTCAAATGACCCATGTCACAGAAAATGGGTTGTTTAGACCTGGTTCTAACTTTTCACTTTAGCAGTGTATTTTATTCAAATCCATAACTTAATTTCTTCTTGATTATTGATTCATAATCGTTTCACAAAGTTTTAGGATAAAAAACAAGTAAAATTTCAAATCTGCCAATTTTTATTTCAACTTCATTACCTCCATTGCTGCATATACTAAAGCTTCATTTTATGCTTGCTTTGTCCATCACATGTGCTATATTGCTTCAATGGCAAAATTATCACGGAATTTATGTATGCTTCATTTATGAGTCTACATTTTCACGCAAAATTTAAAAAATTAAATTTAACTAATATTTGGGGTCAAAGTATAAAAATAAATAAATGTTAGGACTTATAAAGATGTTTGACCATTGATTGGTGCTGTGGCATTAAAGAAACACGTGTTTCAATTTGAATGGTGCCACATAGGCTAGGTTTCTATACCCTTTAAATACCAAGGTTACTGGAACAATCACCATGATACAAATTCAAATTATCTCAAGAATATGCTTACACCAGGACTAATATGTGTCCTACAGGACCTAGACAAGCAACCAATATTAATACATCTAAATAAATATCTAAGCAAGTAGCATGTTCACTATCCAAAATCTGTTAATGTAAGTGATAATAGGTTTAGAATATGTGAGTCGAAACTTTCAATTTGGTCAACCATGAAACTCAAAATTGATTAAAACACATTATCGATATGGAGACTAAAAATCAGAAAAAGACATAAAGGATTAGTTAACTACCTAATAAATGGAACACTGGTTTAGTTGAGAAAATAAATTCAAAAGTCCATTCGTTAATAATAATGAATCTCCTAATATATATTATATAATGTAACATCTTTTTTCTCTTGACGGGATATAGGTAACATCTTATATAACACAAATATTGTATAATATTAAAATTTTAGCAAATCTTATGTTATCTAGCATATAAAAAAGACCCTAAAATTATCTAATAAATTGAGAATGATAAATTTAAAATTATCTCAAATAGCTACTAGCAAATTTGATAAAATTACATGGGTGAATCCATCTATTATTGTATGTGAGAATAAAATATATAATTTGGACAAATAAAACTATAAACATAAACATATTATAACTCTAACTCAAAACCAAGAGATTGAGGGTATGTTTGTCTAGCTGAATAATGTGATGAATGCTAATCTCTTGTGAAAAATAAAAATCCCTTGCACACACACACATACACATTTCATTAAAAACAACTTTTAAAAACCAAACAATTGTCAAAATTTATTTTGTATACCAAATAATTGTGCCGTTTAAAAATATTCAAACAATTTGTAGATTATGGCCCGAATAAATTGGCTCATTTTAAAGTGAGAAAGTTTCTAAAGTGAGAAAATGAGAGATTAATCACACTAGAATTAATAACTTCCATTTTGAGGTTTTGTCTCACTAAATAATCTAAAGCTAATTAGGGTTTGTTTGCTTTGCTGGAAATAGTTTTCAATTTTTAGTTTTTGTGAAGGAAAAACTGAAAACCACAGTTTTTCCTTCACAAAAACTGGAAACTGAAAACTGAAAACTATTTTCAACAAAACAAACAGGCCCTAAAATTTGTGGTTTTCAGTTTTTTCAGTTTTTCCTTCATAAAAACTGAAAACTGAAAATTGAAAACTGAAAACTGTTTTCAGCAAAGCAAACATACCCTTAACTTTTCACTTTCTCATTCCAGACAAGCTAAATTCTAAATTTTTTATTTGACTTTATCTATCCATTTATCATATCAAAAAGGCATTAATTTTTTCTATCAAATTTCTTAGTGTGATTTAGGACTTTACACTATTATCAAGGAGGCATTAATTTTTGCCATTATCAATAAAATAGAGACAATTTTATTATTATCAATATTCATTTATTGTGTTATTAGTATATGCAATTTTTTTTTTTTTTTTGTGTTTAGACCGTTAAAGTGGAACAAAAGGAGTATTACCTTTTCTCGAATACAAATTGACTGAAGATAAAGATTACAACTGTCTCACTTCTCCCACATCCATTTACAATATTTTTTTCACTTGGTCCGTTAATGGCGGCTTTAAGTGGGCCCACTGATAAAATTAATTTTTTTGCACAAAGTCAAAAGTAATAATGAGTTATTCAATAAATTCTTATTCCCTCTCTATTTTTATTTGACTCCTTGAAAAATAGTTGAATTGAAAAAATCAATATACTTGAATACAATTACTGTATTAAGATATATTGATTTTTTGATTTAGTTGTTTTCTAAGGAGATACATAAAAATAAAAATGGGAGATAGTATAATTTAAAATCCACCTTATGCGCAGATTCCAAAGTAATATTGTGTTGTTCAATAAACTCTTATAGTTTGAATAGTGATAAAGGAAGCCCTAGCTACTCAATTATAACTACTCATTGTTCTTTAACCAAAAAAAGATATTGATTGTTCCACGAATAAGTTAAAAAATAGAAAAACTCATCAATATATATATATATATATATATATATAGATATATATATATATTACAAACTCAACCTAATTAAACCAAAATGATTAAACACTTATTAGTATCACCCAGACTAAAATTTAGAAAATTCAAAGTTTAGCTAGGAAAATAAAACAAAATAAGACCTACATCACCGTGATTAAGATTTGCTTTGGTAATTCTCTCTAAGCGAGTGCTCATGTTTATGAAAGCATAAGCCTTTTTTTTTTGTAATTAGAAAATATGTAGGTTTTTACTCGTGACTTTTAATAATTAGTTGTGTTTATAAGGCTTGGTTTGATAGTGTTCTCCAAGTTAAGGTGGTGCTCCTGCTTCTGAAAAAATTAAAAAAAAATCCTAAACTCTAAAACCCAAATCCTAAACCATTATAACATGTAAAGATTTAGGAATTGGTAATGTTTCTCCAATGGCTTACAATAATTGTCATTACATAATTTCATTTATATTCCCAATTTGGATACCCTAAACTTGAGCTTGCTCAATTTGAACAAAATCTAAGAGGACAATCAACATTATTTTCACAAATTGACAAACTTGATTGTGGAGAGTTATGATTCCCTAAAGTACTTATTCTCATATAATATGATGAGAAGTTTTCCTGACCTCATGAAACTTAAAGTAAGTGGCTGCTTTGTGATGGAGGAGATAATAGCCACTAAAGAGAAAAACAACAATATTGTTACATCAGAAGAGGTATGGTAAATTTTTCATTTTGAAAATTCAAATTTTTAACTTTTGTTTCAAATAAATACACGTCTTAGTACATGTAGATGTCCTTTGGTGGAAGAGAGATATTCGAATTGACATCCAACGAAAAGTTCTCTATAGAGGATACAACACATTTAAAAAGAATTACTTTAAGAATCTCGCCAGAGTTGAAACGTACTTGGAGCAGAGATCCTGAAGGAACTCTCCGTTTTCCTAATCTAGAAGATGTACATCTAGGAAGTTGTCGAAACTTGTAATATCTTTTTCCATTTTCTGTAGCTACTAGTTGCTTATCACATATGCAAAGGCTTGATATAAGAAGGTCTGGAAATATGAAGGAAATCATTGCAAAAAAGGAAGGATCCCTATGTACAACTACTATATTTAAGTTTAATCAGCTAAATACTTTATTTTTCTGGTTCTTGTATGAACTCAAGGGGTTCTATGCAAGTAGCCACACTTTAGGATGTCCATCTTTAAGAGTAATAGAGGTTACCGGTTGTGCACAGTTGAATCTACTTAGGACTGTATCTACAAGCAGCCACAAATTGCTTCCAGCTGATGCAAAAATTGATGTTTCAGTACAACAATCACCTTTCATAGTCGAGCAGGTATGTATAATATGTTATACATTATATTTCACATACTAGTTTGCATGAAATTAAAGTCACACTCATATGAAGTTTTGTGTTTTTATTAAAAAATAAAAACTATATTTGCGTTCAATTTTGGGCAATAGCAGCATTTAAGGAGACGAGGTTTGTCTTGAGTCATCGCAATGGATGCAAGGAGGATTTAAAACTGAGTGCAAACTTGTCTCTGTCCATTTTTTCTTCCACATCAAGATATCACTGAGATTCCAATGTTAATTTGTGGGGATTTTCGGTTAAAGCTTGAGGAGTAAGAAACTATCTATCTAAAGCTTGAAAATGAAGAAATTTTTTAAAAGAAAGACAATTTTTACTCTCACTCTTGAATTGCAAGTCCCTCAACTTTTCTACATGACCTAGTCAATTGAAAAAAATTTACACCCATTGTGATCTGTTAGTACTGAATCTTCCCTACATTTATCATGCGGACCATAGAATCTTTTTAAGGTAACAACAAATAGTTGTAGATTGGGAATCAAATGACTTGGTTCATTAACCTATTTTCACAATTGAAGAAGAATGAGTGGATTAAATTTCACTTTTTAATAATGATATTTACAAGCATACGTATTAATGCTCTTGTCAGTTTAAAAATGAGGTAAAACAAAACTCATATTCTTAGAACATGTTCACGAGTTTAATTTAGAAGGGAAAGGAATGGAAGGGAAAGATTTACGAGCATTTTATAAATTGTTCATGAATTTTACTTTTTAAAAGGGAAAGACTTTAAATTAGGGTTTTGTTAACCCCCTTAAACCTTATTTTACTTTCATTTTATTGTTCCCCAAATTGGGGTTTTTTAGTGAGATTATAATGTGATTTACTATCTTATCTATATTAAAATGTTGTAATATCATTTTTACATATCATTAATGAAAAGTCTATATTAATATAAAGGTATATAGATTTTAAAGAATTGTAAAATAAAAATAAAATCAAAATATTGGGCCAAAAAATTTGAGAAACTTCTAAAATTTTAGAGAGAACAGTTTTTGAGAAAATTATTTTTTTATTGAGAAATTTTTTTTACATTAATATCATTATAAAACGTATTAATCATGTTTAATTCTTTTCAACAAAGGGTAAGATTTTAAAATTATATTATAAATTCTCTCAATTTCCTTTTGCTCATCACTTTTATGCCCATGAATAAGGGTAAGATAAACCCTCTAAACTCTTTCTTTTCCTTGCCCTTCCTTCTCTTTTGATGGCTTCCTTTTCCTTTCCCTTATAACTCATAAACATACCCTTAGAATATATAAAATATACAAGTGCAAAGGTAGTTATAAGAAGGTGAGGGGAAAATATTGGATCTCTTTTTTTATATTTTACATGATGACTATGTTTAATCAATAGTAATATTTCTTTTTATGATTGGGTCAGTATAAAAGAAGATTATAGATGAAACAATTATAAAAAGATTTAAATATTAATATTTTGAACAAAAATATGAAACACGATAGAGTAATAAGATATCGTTTGACTCATATAGCTAATTCTACCTTGTAGGATAAGGCTCTGCTATTGTTGAGTGAATAGTAAATGAAAAATGGTAAAGGTCCAAAATTTTTACCTGAATTTATTTGTTAAAATGATGTGGCATATATATACCTTCAAATGGTTAAGTAGAGGTATCATTATAAGAAAAATGAGTATTTTCAACAGCTAATAACATTGCAAGTATTAATAAAAATATTATGGAGAAAATAATTTTAATATAAAATGGTTGTATTTTTAAACATTTAAAATTGTCAATAAAATCTTTTAAGTATTTTCAACAGCCACTATATCAAAATTAATTTTATTGATAATATTTTTATTAACACTTTTAATATCATTAATTATTGAAAATACTCATTTTTCTTTCAATGTATATGACTTTAATTATTCTTTCTAACAGCTACTCTTCTTTTTTGCCAAAAAGAATATGGCAATTTTGGTGTAGTAACATAACATTATTCATACTAAATATTCATTAAATTGTAAATTTAAGAAAGCTAGAGAATTAGAAAATCTTGCCAAAATTGAGCAGCATGATATGGTATGCTATTGATTTTAAATGAATAAGTGGGATACACTATTTTATTTTATCCATTGGTCCACCTAACAAAGATTTGCTAGCTATAAAGCATGACTTTTGTTAATTATGCATTGCATGTGTAAGGTGATTCCAAACTTGGAGAAGCTAATGATAAACCAAAAGGAAGGTACCATAATATTGCAAGCTCAAGCCCAATGGAGTGTGCCTCTCTTCGCCAAATTGTCATATCTTGGGCTATGCGAACATGAGAATGAAGGCTATGCTTTTCTAGATGGCTTTCTGCAAAATGTGAATACTCTTGAGATGCTAGTGATTGAACGTAGTTCCTTTAAGAAGATAGTCCTCGATAAAAGATGCGTAAATGAGAAAATTCACATGCGGCTTAAAAGATTGGCCCAAAATCAATTACTTATACTTTTGCATATATGTGAAGAAGGATTTCAAATTGGCCCAATTCTTGAGGTTCTTGAATACTTGCAGATTCATGGATGCCGAAGTCTTCTAAACTTGCTTCCATCCTTTGTGACCTTCAATCACTTGCTATTTTTAGAGATAGAGGATTGCAATGGTATGGCAAATTTAATTTCTCCTTCTACAGCAATAAGTTTAGCCAAACTCATGGAAATGAAGGTGAAATGGTGTAACTCACTTGAAATAGTAATGGCATAAGATGAAGATGTGACAACGCATGACATAACATTTCTCAGTTTGGAAATTCTGATGCTGGAATATTTGGCAAGTCCCAGCAGGTTTTTCTCTAGCAAGTAGTTCCTAAGATTTCCATTATTGAAGGAAGTTGTTGTTAGGCAATGTCCTTCCATGAAGAACTTCTCTAAAGGAGACATAAGCACCCCAAAACTTCGAAAAGTGAGAACAGGTGAAAACAACAAAGAAAGGCGTTGGAAGAGGGACCTAAATAGTACCATAAAGAACATGTTTGAAGATAAGGTATGTTGATTTACTAAGTGATTTCTTTTTAGAAAATAGAAGCGTTAGAAAAATAGAGACATGAATACTCATTCTAAACCATATTAACACTTCTTGTCAAGAGATCACATTTATTTTTATTCATTTACATCAAAACTAATAATCGATTTAGTATTGCAAAGTATCCTTGTCTTTTGAAATGTTAAATTTATAAAAGCCCATTTTATTTTCCTCTATTCTACACTAGCTTTGAAAAACAACTTGTCATTATTTAAGAAAAGAAGAGAGTGAGAACAATAACACGAGTTTTTTTTTATTATTATTTATGACTTTTAAAACTCTTAAATAAAGAAAATTATTCCCTCACCTTCATTCTCCATATTACCTGTCACAACGTATCTGAAGGGCGCCGTGACGAGAATGCCAACAAATTTAAAATAATGAGAGTCGGCACCAGCTTTAATTATGAAAAAATTGGAAAACCTTTGATTTGATAAAACTAGTCTTTAAAGAGTTTTGAGATTCGGGAGTCTGATTATGATTAGGGAAGTATGAAAACTTAATTCCACTACACCCCTAATACATCCGTATAAATATGGTTACCCTAGAGCTCATTATGCAAATTAATTATAATTTTAATAATATTTATTTTTCCCTTCTAAAGTCACAATTATGTAAAAATAAAATAAAATAAAGAAAATAAAATAAAATCACAATTATGTAAAAATAAGATAAAAGACAATTAAATTAAAAGATAATACAATTTAATAAAAAATTAATTTTGACTTGATAGTTGTTAGCTATGTCGATGTATCCTCTGGTGCAATGAGGAACTCAGAGCCACGTCATTCTGTAGAAAATATTTGTCGGTTGATTGATTATATTTTTTTATTTTTAAAAAATATCAAGTTGTCATAGATAAGATATTCTTAAAATACAGAATCAATAAGCCGTCGCGGCTAAATTAATTCTATTCTCAAAAAGAAGAATTATTGATCAATTAGATGTATATGTTTTTTTTTAATATTTTGAAAGACTAGAATAATGCTTCAAGATTTTAAATTAATATAAGGAACAGGTAAAGATTAACTCAACCGAACCCAAAGCTAAATCTCAAATAAAAGCATTCTAGAATAAACGATTGTCATAAATAGAAAACAAAAGTGTGTTAATATATATATATATAACAGCTTTTTTATTTTTTAGAGACCAACTAAAAATCATATTCAACACCCAAATAAAATAAAAGAATGAACGTGGACAGTAAACTAATATATATACAAGAAAAAGAAAAAGACTTAAACCAAACTAACAAAAACTAATGGTTAGCCCAAAACGAAATGAAATGTAAACATGGACCAACAATCAATTTTTAAACAAAAGCTTTCAGCCCAAAAGGGGAACTAATACTCCAATGGATAAATAAATAAAAAATAAAGCAAAGAAGAATCCAGACTAAAGACACGGACAGCGTGGGTACATAACAGGGCATGTGGTTCACGGAGTAATTTTACATTCCTGAAAATAACATTTTCAGGAATAATATTCCTACGAATGAACTATTCTTATATTTGGTTTGCGAGTCAAATTCGTAGGAATCTTATATAATATACTCAGGAATGAACTATTCCTGTGTTTGGTTGACATAAATATTCCTGGGAATATTGTATATTTTTCCCAAAATACCCCTACCGATTTAAATTAAAAATTCAATTTTTAATCACTTTAAACTCATAATTAAGTCTAATTCCCAAAATACCCCATCAATTTAAACTAAACAATTAATTTTTAATCACATTAAACTCATAATTAAGTATAATTTCAAAAATACCCCTATCAATTTAAACTATACAATTAATTTCTAATCACACTAAATTTATAATTAAGTATAATTTCCAAAATGCTCCCCTCAATTTAAACTAACTAATTAATTTTCAATCACATTAAACTCAATAAGTCTATAAATATGTACTTTCTAGCAAGTCGTTAAGGAAATACATGCGTGTAATGAAGCAGGATGGCTAACTGCCTTGTTCATATTGTTCTAGTTCAAATAAAATAAATAAATAAATCTCTGACTTCAACAAGGATAAGAATTTCTATAGACATTAAAATACAATGTCAAGCTACATATTCATTCTAATTGAGACAGTCTAAACCCTTTGCTTCTTAACATAGTAATGATACAAAATAGAGAGTAATGCTGAAGATGAGCTTTTTAATGTTGAACGAGCTGTTTTCAGATTGTTTCAGCTTGAGCAATGTTGAACTCATATGAGGGATGGAGACACTTGATCCAAAGTTCATTGTTTCAGCTTCACATCCATTTCCACAGGAAAGACCTTCCCTCGGTGGTTGAAGATCATGAAGTCTAGATTGGCAGTAAAGAAACAATCCTGCACCCAAGGAGACAAAAACTTGTGATTTAGATCCAAATTAAGTGAGATTGGTCAGCAACGTCAGACTATCGATGACAAAGTTATGTCCCTCAACAATGAGCACAGTACAACCAAAGGCAGAAATAAAATTCTTTTGCAAACATGGCTCTTTACATAGCATAGATATTCTAATTGGTCCTCACTATTTTTATCTAATTTTATTTTATCTAAAACTTTGAGTAACACTTTTCTATTACAAATAATGTCTAAGACACTCTTCAATTTCACCTCTCAATTACACTTTTTGATGAATAACCTCATTGTCAATAGTGAGCATACAAGTCACATGCAACTGGTTATCAAATACCAACAGATTATGAATGAAGAATATGAGTATATGACAGAAGTAACTTAAATGGCTCATTGCAAATTAATGGACCCTTGCCAATAAAATGAATGCATATCAATGATTATTTAACCAGGTTCATTCATCAAGACCATCCCTACTAGAATCTCCATTTTTTAACCATCAAGTTCATACAGCATGATAGGAAAACATGGGTTTGCTTGGTATATATAAGACGAGAAAAGTTGATTTTGAATACTCCTACTTTTAACTTCCCACCAATAATGCATAAGGTGAAAGTAAAACCTTTTTCATTCATCACAAGTCCATAACATAAAAACCAGCTCTATTTCTATTTATGTATTACTGAATAGCTTCAGCCCTCTCTATCAAGTATGGTCTAGGACAAGATTACCTATAATAAAATAGAATTGGTGCAAGGTACACCAAGCTTAAACTAAAAAGCAAGACCTATAACAAAACCTACTCCAGGGTAAGTTTCCTCACTATATTCAGCTCTCTTTACAACCCTCTTATCATTTAGACCTTCTCTATTTCCATATGTCAATAGCTTTCATTCCCATTGTCAAGGAATTATATCACAGCAATGGTCTTAACTCTTAAATTGCAGGGTTGCAATGGTGTTGCAATTAATACTGCTTATTGCAGAAAATTGCGATTGCATCAAGTTCTGAGTTCTTTGATTTGATCATGTTACAATAACCACTACTACTAGGCTCAATCTAATAATTGTTAACTAATTCTTTTATGACAGCAAAATGAAAATAACCAAAAACTTAAAAACTCGGCTTTCAAATCAAACTAATAAAGAAGGAGTCACCACCTGTTCTCTTCAGAGTCTGGGTGGATGGACAAGAACTTCCCTGGCACAGTCAATGTAGCCCACATATAAAGCACTAACCCAAGAGACAACTCAATCACCACCTGCATTCTCACATGAATTGAATTCTTTGGATTTTTTTGTTTCCAAAACAGGGAATTGAATTCAATTCCTTATAGAATTGAATTCTCATGCCTTTCCAAACAGGCTGTTAGAAATACGCATAAACAGCAACGTGAATCCAATCTAAATCCCAAGTTTACATAGCAGAAAAAAGAAGTGAACAACTAAAGAAGAACAGTTTACATTGAATGGAGGCCTTGAAAACTCTTCCTCCGTAATCAGTTAAGAAAACATATCATCACCATAATCCAAAATAAAAATCAAACAATCATACAACTCAAAGCAAAAATCTCAAAACAAAAAAACACATCTAATCACAGTGACTAACACAATAATCCTTCACAAAACAATACCCAAAAGAAAACACACACATATACAAGCAAAAAATAAAATAAAATTGATGCTCAAAAAATAGTTCCTTGGAGACTCTGCTTCTTATTTTGCAAAAAGGAAGCTTCGATGCATGCGGAGAACCTCGTCTGCTGTGGCGTTACAATCCATCGCCATGGACACGGAATCGAAGTTCTTGATAGCGAAAAAGGAACGCACAAGATTTGCGTCACTCGCGGTAAGCCACTTAAACGAGAATTCGTCGCCGTGAAGGCTTTCTCGAAGCTTCTATCGGAGTCGCACTTGAGCACCTCCGCGGCGAAGAAGGTGCTAAAGCTTCGGTGGAGGAGCAGAAAACAAAGATGAATGGAAAAGGCTGAAGATGGAGGGAGAGAAAGGGCCAAGGAGCGAACCTGGTGCCTGGTGCGCTGCGGCCACTAATGGAGCTGTTGTCAGTGGAGGGCGAAGACGGTGGAGATGGTGGAGATGGCGGCACGAAGAGGAGCTGCTCTGCTAGGGTTACGTTGATGTCAAATGGAGCAAGAGATCGATGAATGAGTAGGGCAAATTATGGATTGGGTGGGTTGATGAAGGGGTATTTTTGTCTTTTTAAAATTTCAGACTGATTCCCTTTCCATGGGAATGCATTCCCATGGTGTAGGGTGGGATAAAAAGTGAATTGTATTCATTCCTGGGAATGAAACATTCTAGGGAATAATTTTTCTAACCGTGAACCAAACACATGAATCCTCTATTCCAGACCCTAGATTCCGAGGAATGTTGAAATATTCCGCAAACCAAACGCCCAGGCCTGAGAGATGGGTATGCAAACAAAGATGGAGGCAAGTGGGGTTGGTTTTCATTCTTTTGGGACACAAAACAAGGAGTTGAGTTTTGGCTTTTGTCTAGATTATTCTCCTTCTTTCGTTTTGAAAAGCAGAGACACCAACATAAAGAGAAATAAGAGTAGTGAGCATGCAAGGAATAGAAAGAGAGAGTGAGATCTATGAGTTGGGGAATGAGGGGAGCGTCGATGATGGAGGCCGAGAAGGAAGATAGTGGCTTTGATAGTGGCTGTTGGTGGCGGTTGGAGAGGAAGAAGTCGTGCAGTGGTGATGGTGGTTAAGGGTGGTGCAGGGTCCTTTTCTGTTTTTGTTTTCCTTTTGGTTTGTGCTGTGTAAAGGGATTTTGGGTTATGGTTTGGATGTGGCTTGATTTGTATTTGTGTGTTGAAATGGTGGTGGTAAGGGATTGTAATGGTTGTGTGATTGTGATCTAAGGATGAATAAAGATGAAAATTGGTTTTTGGTTTTAGTTGTGTTGAGATTGTTCTTCGTGATTTGGATTGTGGTTTTAAGAGTTGAAATTGATTGGTTTTGATCTGGGGGTGAGAATGGAAATTGTGGGTGTTTGTTGTTGGTGGAGAAATGGGGTTGTAATGATTGAAAGCTTGGTTACTTTGCAGGTTGTGTGATGATGCTGCTATAGTGGTTGATTCCCCTCTTTGTGAATGTTTCAGACTCTTCTCCCCACTCCTTTTCTCCGTCTGTGAATTTAGATTAATTTTTCAGACACGGTAGAGGAAACTTGTGATCCGATTGAAGAAAATCTTTGGTATTTGTCGTGATTTTTGAATTTTTTGGTCTTTGTTCAACGATCCACGCCCCTCTGCTTGACTTCAGCACTGCTCTGTTCTTTGTCCTTCCCTTCAGGCAATTCTCCTCGATTCTTTCATTTTTTTTAAAAAAGTAACATAAAAAGAAACGGGTTGCAATTCTTTTTTTTAATAAAAAAAGGACTTAATTTTGTTTTTTACAACAAATGAAATGCGCTAAAATGAAATGGGTTGTTTTTTTATTTTTAAAAAGAAACTGAAAAATAAAATAAAATGAACTAATAATAAAAATGAATCTAATACTCATAGTTTGAAAGAAACTTGAGTTCTTTAAGATGAGCTGGACAAAATCGGGTGTTCACATTACGAAATATCGAAATATAAGAATAAACCAAAACATAGATTACAAAAAAAATCTTTGCCATGAAAATTATCCAACAGTTTTGGAATTTTAACTGATCACCTGCATCCTTATGATGCTATATTCTAAGTTGATAATTTTTTTTAAGTAGATATCTTTTTCTTTAAAAAAAAATAGAGCTTTAATTTCCTTTATTTTATTTTATTTTTGAAAAATGATCAAGCATGAGGATATAAGTTGGTGAGAGAAAAAATGTGTGAAAAAGAGAAGAAAAATGTGTATATGTGGCATGCAAAGTGGAAAAATATTTGAAAAGAAAATATGCTAAACAAACAAAAGAAAAAGAATGATGAATGTGAACATCATATTTTGACCGGATGTCATTTATTCATAATTTATTTATTTGTTTTGTTTTATCTTCATCAAAAATAAAAATAAAATAAATATGTGTGTGTCAGCCCAATTACTTTAATTCAAGTTCCCAACCCATGGATCTTTGTTGCCCGATTTTATTATTTTTATCTTATTTTTGGTTTGTTCAAAAGGGAAAGAAATACAAAGCAAATCAAGGAAAAATGCTGGACCAAAGGAGATATCAGGTTTAATTATTGAGTATCAAGAAATAATTATCAGAATCAATTTATAACCTCAATCAAATCAAATCCCGCTCTTCAGGAAGAATTACAATAAATCAGAGAAATATCTCAATCAAAATCACAAGCATAAATAGGGATCAACAGATTTAATCACTAAGTGTATATAAATAAGAACAAAAACTTAGAAAAAAGAGGGGGGAAATCATCGAGATACACACAGAGAGACAAAAATCAGTAAGGATACACAAGGAAAATACATAGAAAGGCATTGTTCTTACAAAGTTGTGAGCATTAGGATTATCACCACCATCCCACAACCTTCACCTTCCCTGTCATTACCTTTTTTCTTTTTCATTACGACCTCCCTCATCCATCATCACAACAATTCACCAACCCTGCCAGCAATGTACGCCGCCGTCGCACTTGGCAACTGTGAAGCCCGTGTCGCGTCGTTCCTGTTCATTGAAACCTCCTTCGCGCATGGTCTTTGATTACCACCTTGAAATTTGCTATGAAGATCTATTGGATACCACCGCCTCTCTTTGGTTATTTCTCTTTTGGTGTAAGTCAGGTTAGAGAAAGTTGATTTAAGGATTACATAATTCTAAAATAAGTTTTTATCCTCGTAAGTCTTTCTTTTTCATTTGCTCGTTTTCGGTCAAGTACGAGTCTTTATTTGGGTAGTCCTCATGAGTCTTTTTCATTTTTTTTTATTTAGTAAATTAAGTTATCTTGGGATAGTTGTTCTTTAGTTTGGCTCATATTCTTTTTTTTTTTGGAAGAAGTTTTGTTTTTTTTTCTTCTTTCTTTAAAAGTAGGAATAAAAAATAAAAATATTTTTTTATAATTTATCAATCAAATTTTTTTTTCACAAATAAAATCAATCAACACATTTTTATTTAATTTATTAATTAAAATCCGTTAACACACACTTATTTTCTACAGAACGATGTGGTTTTGAGTTCTTCATTGCACCAGAGGATATGTCAGCGTAGCCAACAACTATCAAGCTAAAATATTTTTTCATAAAATTAGTTCTTTAATTCCTGTTTTAATTTTAGCTTTATTTTTGTAAATACTAATTTTAATTTTGTTCTTGCAAATATATAATCACTAATTTTAACTTTATTTCTTGTAAATATATATAATTACTAATTCACAAATATATGATTACTAATTTTAGCTTTATTTTTAAATATCTAATTATTAATTTTATCTTTATTTTTATAGATATATAATTGCTAATTTTAGTTTTATTTTTGCAAATATAATTACATTTGGGGAAAAATAAATATTTTAAAATTATGAACGAATTTGCATAATTAGCTCTAAGGTAACCCATATTTATACGGATGTATTACGGGTGTAGTGAGATTAAGTTTCCACCATTCCCTAATCATAATCAGATTCTCGAACCTCAAAACTCGTAAAAAGACCAGTTTTACAAATAAAAAAGTTTTCTAATTTTTGCTAAAAACAAAATTGGTGGCGACTCCCATTTTTTAAATTGGTTGTCATTCCCGTCACGGTGCCCTCCAGGGGCGTTGCGACAGTTTGGCGACTCCACTGGAAAATCTTAAAGAGTCAAGCCCATTAGAGTTAATTATGCAAATAATTATAATTTTATTATATTTATTTTTCCCCTCATAACACATTTGTTTTACTTTTGTAAATATTTGTTTACGTTACTTGTGAATATTTGTGACTTGAACCTTAGGATAGATGACTTTTATACATATATTATTTATGCTTTTGTCTGATAGGAATGTGTATGCTCCTCACACACTATCACAATCATGCCACTTTACCCACCTTTTGGCTCTACACCCGAGCTTGTGCAACCTAAGGATTAGGAAGGGTCCCAACATTGTCACTAAAGGGTTTCATGCCCACTTGGCATTTGGCGGGACACCACTCAAATTGTTACTAGTTTCATGGATCGATCATACTGAGAGGGTTCATCCCTCATTGTGGTACTTTCGTGAACTGGGTCCTTATCTTATGAATAGGGGCAATCTGGGGACCATGGCCTTTAGATGTCTAGACCTGTCCTAATAACTATGCACTAATAGATTGAACCTAGTGACCACCCTAATTAAGGTTTGGACCTTAGGAAAATCCACCCTTAGGATTAACCTTCTTTAGAACATAGAAGCATACACCTATCTTTTTTCTCTCACATGATTCGCTTACAAAAAAAATCTTGCATGACTTATTCATTGCCAAAAAAAAAACTCATCTTACATTGCATGAAAAATTATCTTGCATGACTCATTCATTGCATATACAAAAAAAAAAAAAAAAAAATCATCTTGCATAGCTTGCATGAAAAACTCATCTTGCATTGCATAAAAAATCATTATGCATAGCTCATCCATTGCATAAAAAAAATCATCTTGCATGACTCACCCATTGCATACAAAAATCTCTCCATGATCCATTGATTGCATACACAAAAATCATCTTTTCATTTCGTTACATGCATAAAAAACAAAAGAACTTTTCTCTTAATGCATGACTCATTCATTGCATCCACTAAAAAAAAAAAGAAGAAAAAACTTTAGTTTTTGTACATTTTCTTTTCTTTTCCTCATGCATAAATGACATACGCTAATCATGCTTCCCTCATGCATACATGGTGTTAAAAAAAAAAAAAAGATAGTTCGTTAAAGCCTTGTTTTTTTTTCTCAATTAGAATCGACATCGCTTTTCAATAGAAAGCTTCGTTTACTCCTAAAAGCTATCGGGAAGCCATGGCAAGTGAAAGGGATTTTGGAAAAGAGCTTGACGATTTGAAGGCTATGATGCACGAATAAGTAAAGTAGTCAAAGAAGCTATCACAACCATGCACAAATCCAAGGAGAGTGGAGGCAACAACTCCAACAATCAAGACCTAGGGTATGACTTAGATGAGAATATCAACAATCCAATCATGCACAGCAATTCGGAGAGAGAGGTGAAGCAGATAAAGCTCAAACAAGAGCTCCAAGAAAGTGTGCAGGAGTAGTTTCGAATGCTGCGTGGACCTAACCCATACGGCTTGATAAGTGTTAATGATCTATGTTTGGCTCCTAGTGTGGTTATTCCCAAAGATTTCAAGATGCCTGAGTTTTTCAAGTTTGACAGCAACACTAATCCTATCATGCACCTTTGGATGTATTGCACAAATATGGGAATGTGGTCCAAGGATGAGAACTTCCTAATCAGCTTTTTCCCTGAGAGCTTGGATGGGGCTGCATGGGAATGATATATGTAGATGGACCAAACGTAGATCAGGTGTTGGAAGGACCTAGCTCAGGCTTTCATTAACCAATATAAGTTCAATCTGAATATGCACCTACTAGGGACCAATTGAAAGGGATGAGGAAGAAGGAGAATGAATCATTCAAAGATTATGCCCAGAGGTGGTGAGCTTTGGCTGGAAGGGTTGTGCTGATAATGCTAGAGCAAGAGATGTGCTCCTACTTCATTCACACGCTAGAAGGTCCATTCTTGAAGAACATGCTTGTGACCTATGTGCAAGAGTTTGTCGACTTGGTGGAAATTGGGGAAAGGATTGAAACCAACATCCAAGAAGGGAAAGTGCAACTAGCAATGGGGGAAGCAACTGAGTCCCAATTCAAAAAGGGCTCCCACTTCAAGAGGAAAGAAAATGCCATAAACTACATTTACCCTCAATCTCATCAACCCACCTTCCAACCAAACTACTACCCATCCTACTAACACATAACTTACCTACCCTAAATACCATACACAGCCCAACCACACCAAATCAACTATGCCTCCTTCCCCTAACCTTACACACCAATTACACCTAGACTTCACCAAGCATCATTCCCAACCCATCGAACAATCAACCCATTCAGCACTAATAGCATCAATAAACCCTCGATCCAAAACCAACCTTTACCCGATTTTCACATGAGCAACACAGAATTATTTAAGCATTCGTGTGGAGACAACCTACTAGCCCCACGTCTTGGGAAGACCTTCATGTCTCCATATCCTCGGTGGCACGACCAGAACCAAGCTTGTGACTATCATTCCAACTCCCCTGGACACTCAGTTGAAGACTGTTATGGGTTTAGGAATGCTGTGTGGCGGTTGATTGATAACGGAGGCCATTAAGCTAGAAGAAAAGCCAAGACCTCCTGGTTCCTGATTATGGCAGAGCACAAGTGAATGTCATTTGTTGCAAAGACTATGCAAGTGGAGAAAATGCTGAGGAAGTACCTCAATGGATTTACCCAAGCTAAGAGGAATTGGACAATTGAAAGTTTGAACCTCTGAATGATTTATTGCATTTTGAGTGATGGATGCCTTAGTTTCCTTTGTCTACATTTCAACTTTTCGTTGAATAATAAAATGATTATACATGGTTTTTCTTTTTCTTTTCTCTCTCATTTTTATTCTCCTTTTTAAATTTTTATTTGATCCCTTTTATTTGTTTTGAGTCTCGTCTCAATTCCTAAGACTCTTCTCCTTTATAGTCTCTATCTTGTGCAAATAATTGTGACAAACCATTAACTGATTTTTTTGTTGCAACAGATTTGAATGAAAATGAATGAGATAAAGATTCTGAGTTCTGCCAATAATATGCCAAAATAATAAATTCAGTGGAAAATAATTGCATAGAATTGGCCAGAAAGGCTCATCACGGATAATTCAACAATGCAAAAGTATAAGACTGTGTGGGCAATTAAAGATCAAACATCACAACTCAACTTTCTACCAACCAAAAATGAATGAGGGATATGGGGAAAAGGCAATCATTTGTGTGGATTAGAGTAACATGCTACCTTATACATAGCACGCCTATCATACTTAAGTCAGGTCCTCAATTGGGGTAAATTCATATTCCCTGGTGTGTGAGATAGAGGCAATGATGCCAATAGAAATGGAAATCCAATCTTCAAGAGTCCTGGTCGAGGGAAAATTAGAAGAGGCCGAAGAGATCAAAATCGGATACAAACAATTGAACATGCTCAAAGGAAAACAATTGAACATAGTTCGCCATGGCAGTTATGCCAGAAAAGGATGGCCAAAGCATTTAATAAGATTTTCCCTTGAATGCTTCAACTAGGAGATCTTGTTCTGAAGAGGATTTTGTCGAATCAAGATGATAACAGTAATAAGACGGCACCCACAAATGAAAGCACCAACACATGAATGCCCTTACATCATCAAATATGCCCTTTTGGAGAATTTGGAGAAGTATTGATCTTGACTAACATGGAAGGCAAAGCACTCAGTAAACCTATCAATTTGGATGTCATAAAGAAGTACTTTTCCTAAAAAAAAACAAAAAATGCTCGCTAGATTGAAAACCCAGAAGGGCAACCAAGGCAAAACTTAAAAAAACAAAAACAAAAACCAAAGAAGTTAAGAAGAAAAAGAAAGCCTGCTAGGTTGAAAACTCGAAAGGGCAGCATAGGCAAAAATTTGGGCATAAAGAAAAAGAAAAGCTCCAAGACTGAAAATCTGAAAATACAGTCCAGACAAAATTGGAGCAAATCTTAACTGCTAGGCTAAAAATCCAAAACAGCAGGCCTATGCAATGGGGGAAGGGGAAGCCGATGACCAAGAAGCTATGTAGGAATGCAAAACTGAGGCAATTTGAGTACTCGCGGTCATGGATTTTGAGTTTGGTGTAGCCAATGAATTAGGAAAATGGGTTGATCACATGAAAGCAGCACAATCAATCTTTTCTTCCTTCTTCTTTTATCTCTTAGCAGTTGTTGACATCCTGTAAATACTTTCCATTGTGGAGTTCAATAAAATTGTCTTTCTCTTCTTTTGTGTCTTTGTTTCTCTTTCTTCTTTTATCATCTGTTTTTTGTGTCCTCTTTTAAGACTATGCATAATCATGACATTATGATTGAAGTACAGCTAAGGGACTAATTTGCTAACAAAGCACAAAAATGATAAGTCAAACAGGGGGCTTGAGAACCAATATTGACTCGAACAAAAAGAAAGCAACTTGCTTAGTCAAGGTTTGGAGATGATGGTCTAAGTGTGGATTTTGGTAGACTCAAATAAAAAAGCAAGAAAAAAGGAAAAAGAAAAATATACTCGCTTGGTCGAAAACATAGACGGGCGGCTAAGCTAAAAGTTAGAGTAATAAAATAACTGGGGCAAAAAAAAAGTAATGTTGAAGCGTCACCATGCGAATGTGTGTTTGAGAACTACAATGAAAAGGCTCACGAGACGACTTATCTGAGAAGATGGTTCCTTTGGAGTAGATGAAAGCTTTCTTGAGAAACAATGTGAAGATACCTCAAACTAGGGCAATTTTAATTTTTGAGAGCTATTGTCACCATTCTTATCACTAAGCACATCAGCACTACATCGGTTTTGCATCAATTCATCATGACACCACTCCACTAGTTTTGCATCATTCATCATGTCATCATTGCATGAATTTTGCATCATTCATCATATCATCATCACATTAATCTTGCATAACCACTTCATCAAAGTAGCCAGTCATTCAATTATCTTTACTTTCACATGCTAACACACTTTCACAAGTTTTACCTTGCTTTCACAGCCTCCTTTCTACATTTTGTAGATTTTAAATTTCAAATTTACATGCTTTCACAAATTTTAAATTTCACGTTTACATGCTTTCACAATATGCTTTTACATTTCACATTTCACATATTTAAATTTCATAGTTTACATGCTTTCACAGTTAGCTTTTATATTTCACAAGTCTTTTAAATTTCAAATTTATATGCTTTCACAGACTTTAAATTTCACATTTTACATGTTTTCACAATCTGCTTTTACATTTCATAGATTTTAAATTTCACATGCTTTCACAGACTTTAAATTTCACATTTTTATATACTTTCACAGTTTGCTTTTACATTTCACAGATTTTAAATTTCACAAATTTTAAATTTCACAGTTCACATACTTTCACAGTCTTTTAAATTTCACATTTTACATGCTTTCACAACTTTTACTTTCACAGTTCTTTTACATTTCATTTCACAATTCTTTTACCTTTCACACTTTATGTGCTTTCAGAAGTTTTCTTTACAGTTAACAAATCTTTTAAATGTCACGTTCTTTTTCATATGCATTTATTTTTATACATTTCATTGCTAACTTGACATTAGCAGTGTACAATCCTCATCATTCATTAGAACATTGTCATCACGCATTCATCCTCATGCATCAGTCCTCTAGCATAATCCATTAGAACATTGTCATCACACATTCATCCTTATGTATTCATCAATGCTGTGCATTGGTCATCTAGCATTATTCATTAGAGCATCATCATCATGCATTCATCATTACCATCATGCATTCATAGTTATTATGCATCACCCGGACAAAATATGGGTTCATATATTTACTTGTCTCTTACAGCCAAGTGTCAAAGCCACAATCTTTATATTTTGCAGCAAAAGACAAGTAAAGAGAGGCAACTGTGAACACCATATTTTGACCGGATATCTTTTATTCATAATTTATTTATTTGTTTTGTTTTATCTTCATCAAAAATAAAAATAAAATAAAATATGTGTGTGTCAGCCTAATTACTTTAATTCAAGTTCCTAACCCATGGATCTTTGTTGCCTTATTTTATTATTTTTATCTTATTTTTGGTTTGTTCAAAAGGGAAAGAAATACAAAGCAAATCAAGGAAAAATGCTGGACCAAAGGAGATATCAGGTTTAATTGTTGAGGATCAAGAAATAATTATCAGAATCAATTTATAACCATAATCAAATCAAATCCCACTCTTCAAGAAGAATCACAATAAATCAGAGAAATATCTCAATCAGAATCACAAGCATAAATCAGGGATCAACAGATTTAATCACTAAGTGTATACAAATAAGACCAAAAACTTAGAAAAAAGAGGGGGGAAATCATCGGGATACACACGGAGAGACAAGAATCAGTAAGGATACACAAGGAAAATACATAGAAAGGCATTGTTCTTGCAAAGTTGTGAGCATTAGGATTATCACCACTATCCCACAACCTTCACCTTTCCTATCATTACCTTTTTTTTTCATTACCACCTCCCCCATCCATCATCACAAGAATTCACCAACCCCGCCAGCAACATAGGCCGCCGTCGCACCTGGCAACTGTGAAGCCCGTGTCGCGTCATCCCTGTTCGCAGAAACCTCCTTCGTGTATGGTCTTTGATTACCACCTTCAAATTTGCTATGAAGATCTGTTGGATACCACCGCCTCTCTTTGGTTATTTCTTTTTTGGTGTAAGTCAGGTTAGAGAAAGTTAATTTAAGGATTATATAATTTTAAAATAAGTTTTTATCCTCATAAGACTTTCTTTTTCATTTGCTCATTTTCAGTCAAGTACGAGTCTTTATTTGGCTAGTCCTCATGAGTCTTTATTTTTTTTTTAATTTAGTAAATTAAGGTATCTTGGGATAGTTGTTCTTTAGTTTGGGTCATATTCATTTATTTTTGAAGAAGTCTTGTTTTTTTTTTCTTCTTTCTTTAAAAGTAGGAATAAAAAATAAAAATATTTTTTTTATAATTTATCAATCAATTTTTTTTCCACAAATGAAATCAATCAACACATTTTTATTTAATTTCTTAATTAAAATCTGTTAACACACACTTGTTTTCTACAGAACGACGTGGCTTTAAGTTCCTTATTGCACCAGAGGATACGTCGGCGTAGCCAACAATTATCAAGCCAAAATCTTTTTTCATACAATTAGTTATTTAATTCCTATTTTAATTTTAGCTTAATTTTTGTAAATACTAATTTTAATTTTGTTCTTGCAAATATATAATTACTAATTTTAACTTTATTTCTTGTAAATATATATAATTACTAATTCACAAATATATGATTACTAATTTTAGCTTTATTTTTAAATATATAATTATTAATTTTATCATTATTTTTATAGATATATAATTGCTAATTTTAGTTTTATTTTTGCAAATATAATTACATTTGGGAAAAAATAAATATTTTAAAATTATGAACGAGTTTGCATTATTAGGTCTAGGGTAGCCATATTTATACAGATGTACTAGGGATGCAGTGGAATGAAGTTTCCACCCTTCCCTAATCATAATCAGACTCCCGAATCTCAAAACTCTTAAAAAGACAAGTTTTACAAATAAAAAGGTTTTCCATTTTTTGCTAAAAAAAATTGGTGGCGACTCCCATTTTTTAAATTGGTTGTCATTCCCGTCACGATGCCCTCCAGGGGCGTTGTGACAATGAACAAGATATGAGCAATTTTGAAAGAAAGTAAAAAGATAGTTGTTTTGTCATGGCATGAACTGGAAAGGCTCTTAATTATACTTGTGACCTTAATTCATGGCCAATGTTCTCTCTGTATTTTATTGAATTTATCTTGTCATATGATCATTATTTCATATATTTATCTTTGGCCCATTACAATATTGAATAAAGTTCTCTTGATTTCTGCTTATTTATGATTTTGGGCTATGAAGAAGTAGAAGATAAGTAAGTTTATGGTAGTGCAATTTCTATTGAAGTGATTTAAGTAAAACATCGAACCCTATACACATGGGAGTTTAGAAAGTTGTACACTATCTTGTAAGGTCCTCACTCTTGATCTATACTCTTTGAGTGATTTTCCCTTACTTGCATCTTTGAGAGGTGAAGATTTAGGTCCTTTGATTGTTGATAGCTCTTAATGCCTTATATGTTCTTTTGTTCCAAAACTTAACAATTTTTTATGATTCACATCAGATAAGTTTTTCTTTGATTTTTAGGTTGTGTGGTTTTTGGTGTTTTTCCTTTGCACCTAATTTAGAATATTTCATGAGTATATGCAAAATACTAATGGTGGATGATGTTCCATCAATTCATTGAGTTTTGAAAGCATAAAACCATCAAAATCTCTCATAACTAAACCTTGAATGAATATTTTTTGATTGATTTCTAGTGTTTTATGTTTTAGTATGTTTATTAGCTTATTATAATATAAGCATGTGTTTGATGATAATTTTAGGTCATGGACAACTTTGAAATATGAAGAAAATAATCATATATGTTATCTGTCATGGCCACTTGGGCGACCAATTTTCCTTGCTCGGGTGTCCATCGAGCCAACAAAATTTGCTTTCAAGTCTGCAATTCGCCTAGGCGACCAACTCTGTGCACCCAGGCATCTGTGGCGTGCAAAACTTGTTATGCTCACCTTATTTATCCTTTTTCATGCTTTGTACGAAGTGAAAACTTATACCTTGATTTTGGGTTATGTACCGAATTTGAAAATTCATATATTTGCTAGCTCATGTGATAAACATTATTATTGGTTTCTATCTTGGAATAGATGATATTGATTGTGTGGTTGCTGAAAATTTCATTATGCCTTGTGAAACCTTTTTACCCATTGGAATTGTTCAAGGAAATTAGGAAAATTTCAAGAAATAAAATGAGGATTAACAAGCTGAAGAATTAGTTATTAATTAATTTGGGAATTCAACAATCAAGTGTAGAATTATAACTAGGTGAGCTCAGAAACTAAGGGTTCAATGGGAGAACCAAGTGAAATTTGATCTCTAAATGTCTTGTGTTCTTATTTCTTATAGTGTTAGCATTCCTTTTTGTTATGAAAAATTACCAGAATTTTTAAGACAAAATATCTAAATTTGTCCTTTAGAAATGTATCGGGGGAGAAATTACTCCCTTATATTTTAAAAGCCTCAAATTGGTCTCTCATATTTCAAAAAAGGGACAAATTAGTCCCATCATATAGATCTGTATAGTAATTTTTTTAATTGTACAGACTTATATAAAGGAACCAAATTGTCTCTTTTTTTTTAAATGTGTAGGACCAATTTGAAACCTTCAAAATCTCAAGCACTAATTTGGGTATTTATTTAATTTTTAATGCATGGTTATAATTTACTTTTCTTTAATTATAGTGTAGAGCTTTATTTAACCCATAAAGTTATAAAAATTATAAATAGAAATTTAGTTGATGAACTGTTGTTTGGTATAATGAATCCTTGTGGGATGATACTTAATTATACTCATTTTTATTACTTGAACAATTCAATATACTTGAGGAGAGGTTGTGTGCAAGGGAATTGATGAATAAGATTTTTACCCATGTATTTTCCCTTATATTTTGTAAATCCATCATCTTTTGTGTCCGGTTGATTTGATTTTGATCATATTTAATATTTGGGTTTTGGTTGGACTTTCTTTCAATTTTCCTGCATTATTGACATTATATTCTAACATTGTTTTTAGATTTTGCTTATATATTGAGTTTCAGACCTTTGAAAATTGTGATTCTTGAGTTGTAGGAAATCTAAAAGATAGTTCACAACTTCAATGAAGAGGTCAACAGCTAATTATTTTATAGTTTTGAAATAAAAATCAAGCCAATTATGACCTTCATTTAGGCTTTTCGTGCTGGGTTCGAAAAATTATTTTTATTGGGTTTAAGAATTATTTCAGAAAAGACAATGGTAATGAATCATTTTGATGACAGTGAGTATTTTAAAAATATTGAGAATGAATAAGCAATTTTGTCAATTCATATACTATATGTTATACCATCAACTCCAATTAGCTCATGTAGTTGTCCTATTTGTAGTTGTTGAGCTTGTTAAGATATCTTTTTTAATATCAAATCTTCAAAAATAATGACATTTATGTTATTTTATATATATATTAAGATTTCTCATACTTGATTAAAAGCAATGCATAAATATGTAACATGGATTGTTATGTCATTTAACTGCAATGTATATATAAATATGTAACATGCATTTAAAAAAAATGAATAACATAATTTTTTTTGAGAAAATGAGTAATATATGCCATAATTTAATTTGATTATCCTGATTTTCTTAATGCCTATTTTTAAAAACTCATCATTAACAATTTCAAATAATATAATTAATAAAATATAAATTAAAAATAATATTAAATTGATTTAAAGTCATTAGTTAAGTGATTTTTTTTTAAAAAAGGAATCTGTTAAATTGATATCAAAATAAATTTCAAACATAAAAGAAAATCATTACAATATAAAAATAACATCAAATTAAATTTGTATAATATGAAAATTAGATTCAAGATCAAATTAAATTGATATCAATTAGGAATCAAATCAAAAAATTGATATAAAATAGAATGATAATAACAATAAAGTTTATATAAGTGACATTATTTGTGTATTATTCATTAGATTTTTATTAATTTATTTGACTAGAAGTCTGATATATTTTCAGCTATGAAATATTCATTATTTATTATTTGATTTATTATTATTAATTAGAGAATTTATTTTATTCTATATTATTTATTTTAAACTAATAGAAATGTTGATAAAACGCAACTAAAAAACAAAAAAGCAAACAAAGTAGTTGTAAGCTCCAAAATGCTTCAGAAAGTATCAAAGCTATATGTTTTGAATGACAATAAAATCAATTTAAAGAAAATACTTTGAAGAACGACTAATGTCTACCTTGAGTTTTTTGATTAAGCATAACAGGTATTTCCGAAAATGCCTAACACGAACTTAAACGAGAATAATTTCACTTTGTATGTACAAACATGATTTATCTTGTATCAAGAGATTGAAATTAATATAAGTGAACATTATACCATGTAAAGTATATATACATGCGCTACGAACTAAAGCATGTCAAGCCAAGAACAAGAAACCAAGGCACGGGTCTTTGGAAAGTAGCACGAGATATCAGAAAGTATGTTTAGAATGAAGAATCATGCAAACTCTGATAACAACATGTTACTCAGTCTTCAATCATCATAATCGCAAATCTTTCATAATCATAAAGCTTAGATTGAAGATCAGAAGACCAAAGATTCATCAAGAAACTGATAGTGCATGTCAGAAAGCTTACTTCAATGTGGAGCATTGAATGCTACAGGAAAATGAGGGAAATTTGACTTTCAAATTTCAAATCTTGAGTCAAATCTAGTTTCAAAATTGGTATGTCATCCCTTCTGCTTATTTGGTCAATCACCCTAGCTTCTAGAAGGAGGAGTTCATAAACATGATTAGAAAGTGAAAAAGTAGTTTCTAAAGAAACATAAAAAACCTCAACTATATAATGGCTTCTACAGCTGATGTGATAGACTGTCAATCTACTCTCCTAGACTGACTTTCTAAGACATAAATGGATAATCTACACATGTCAATCAAAGGCAACGGTTATAAAGGAAGACCTCTATAAATGGAGATATTGCGCTCAAAAGCTGATGAGAGGATTGAATACATAAGAGCGGAATCTCTGTGAAAATCCCTCCACACTTCCTGTGAAGTTTATCATATCATATAATCAGTTTCCTTGAAATGTAAAAATCTTCTTTCTAATTCCTAAATGTTTTGTATACTCTTCACTAGAAGAGATGCTAGAAAGGAATTGCTCAAGTTATTCTAGCACTATTTATTGTATATTTGTAAGGAAACTTGAGTGTTTTAGTTTGAGTGGTAACCCAAACATAAAAACTTTGTACCCTTGATCCAATAGTGATCAGTGAGACATAGCTTGGAGTGCCTAAGATAAAACTACTTGCAACATGATGGTATTATTGTTCAGCTTGGAGAGGTTAGGAAGAACTACTTGCAACATGATGGTAGAGGTGATCTACTTATCATAGTTTAGCTTGGAGATGCATGGAAGAACTACTTGCAACGTGGCTGTAGGGGTTGCCTACTAGTCATGGTTCAGCTTAGAGAGGCTGGGAAGAACTACTTAGTTCAGCTTGAAGAGGCAGGGACGAACTACTCAATTTGTGACAATATGAGTTGTTTATTGTTCACTGGTTAGAGCTTGGGAAGGTTACTGTAAAGACTATCTAATTTTCTCTCTCAAGTTGGTAAAGATGTTTAGTGGAATCTCAACGTGTGTTGAGTATTGTATGTAGGTAGGTTTGGCCGAACCAGTATAAAAATATTTGTGTCATATGCTCTTCTCCTTGATCTCTTATTTTTGTTACATTGTATAACTTAATATTTGCTGAAATATCGCTTTAGCTTATTCTGTTACCAACTTAATATTTCAAGAAATCTACTTTTTGAAATAACTAAATTTTATTTCCACTGTACATCAAACTTAATGCTTGATAGTATTTTTGGTAAATGTTTCAGATATAAAAAGTAGCAAAGCATGATTCAACCTCCTTCTCGTGCACTTTTATACCTGCAATAGTGTCATGACCCGACTTGAGAACATGACCATCACGAGAGGGGATTGGGTTCCCACGGAAGTAATGTGACTGACTAGCATGTACAAAATAATATATATTTATGTACTAAAATCTAATTTAAATATCAAATAACTAATATAAATCAATTCCAAATAATCTAGTTTTAACTAAAAATCATGATTCTGAGGTATTTCCAAAACATAAATCCTGTGCATAAGTCTAAATAATACTAACTCGGGCCAAACATAATCAATAAAATAACTAAAGGCCAAAAATAAATAATCATAAAACGATGCATGTCTGGAATCCTACATATACAATTACTTGAGCACTAGTAAAATTAACATGAACCTATTGTTGGGTTTTATGCAATCATACGGTACATTGCACAGCAAAATTTAAAGTTTTATTGAAAAACACAAACTGGATCCATGCAATTCAATCAATTCGAAAATAAGGATTGAATTATGTACCTGGGAGCATACTTTACAGAACTCAAACGTCGTGTTTGGACTGTAGGCATTGCTCAAAGAATGATCACCCACTACAAGTATCCACACATGAATGATCACGAACGGCTCTCAGGGCTAGCTCTGTGTGATTCCAAGCCATGGATTTAAGATTTCCTTTAATGTTGTTTTCACTTTCTGATGTTGTGTCGTGCACATTAACTGAATCCTTTATCTATGCTATTTATAATGAGATACACATTCCTAATTGATTGAAAAAAGGGTATTCAATTTCAAAAAAATATCTTTCAGTTATTTTTAATGTTGGGTGTGTTTCTCAAACCTAAAAATGGGTTTACATAATGTTGGGGAATTTTAATGAAATTGTGTCATTTTGGACATGTTTTAGTATTGCGGGCACCGCAATAGCAGTCTAGTACCATTCATTGGGTTGCAGAAGCAAGGTGAACAAACTCAAAATTTAGTGTGGTTTGGCCCTTATTGCCTACATCCATAACTTCATAAATCTTGAACTATCTGCAACTTTTGAAAGGCTAAAATTACAAATTATCCTTACAAATCTTTTCATCACATTGACAACTCCTAAAAAGTACCAATATAATGGATCACTCCCATTCTTGAAAGATGCCTAACCTAAACAACCAAAACCTATTTTTATAAGCCAAAGTAATTGCAAAACTTCTAATTCTTACCAATGTGGGACTTTGGGTGAAATCCCAACAAATTCTTCCCTTAATCCAAAGTCCTGCCAAAAGCTGGCTACAACAACTCTTCAAACATTCTTCTCACAAAAACTTGTACCACCACTTCACACGTAACATGCCGCTTGGCCTCCACATAGTCAAAAATACTTTCAACACAAGCTATATACACTTGCTTCATTGCTACTCACAAGACACGTCTCCTAACCTCTACATTGGTAGGAAGACTTTCAACATAAGGCCCTACATATGGATCCACAAACTACCTTTCCCAACTGACTCCAACCATTAGTTATGATGCCACTCATTGGGTAGTGAAAGCAAAAATAGCAAACTCTAAACAACACACAAAATTTAACTTGGTTTGATCTTCAGTGCCTATATTGACAACTTCACAAATCTTCAACTATCTGCACCTTTTGAACGGTTAAAATTGCAAATTATTCTTACAAATATTTCTATCACATGAAGAACTCCTAAAAAATGCCCTTATAATGGATCACTTCCATTATGGGAGAATTCCTAACCCAAATTCTTTATCATAACTTATATCCTATAAATTATCGGTCTTAAAATGAAATTGTTATTCTCTTCATTAAGATCTATATAATTCTCTCTTTCTCAATTATTTATTGAAATTTAATATTTAACAAAATATTATAACATAAAAAGTTCTTAAATTTAATTTATTAATTTATGTAAGTAATCTTCATGAAAAATATTTTTCAACTTATCAATATTGATGTTTTTATTAATTTTAAATTTGAATCACATTTTAAATAATATAATTGTAATTAAATATAATATATAAACTTATGTTTATATTTTTAATAAATTTACACATAATTACACTAATCTTAGTTTCAAAGAATTAAAAAAAATGGCATGTCAATTTGAATTTCATGTTCAAATGTAACGTGGACAAACCCAAAAATGAAATGAGAGAGCTGTTGCGTTTTGTCTAACTCCACGTCTTACTATCACATAACCGGTGATCCACCCAAAGCCAATGGCATAGATTGAGAACCCCACAAAGAAGAACAAGAAGCGAATGGGAAGCAAGTGGTTTGAAACTTGAAAGCCATGCGTATGAGAACACGGGGCTCGAGTCCACAACGATGTAACATGCCCATTGAGTCAAAACCACTTCTTTTTTCTTTCCCTTCTAGACAAAAGTGCCAACCTGCGAATTTAGAGTCTTCTAAAATAAGAATAAAGTATCACTTTCATCCTTGAAATTGCACGTGTGAGTCGCTTTCGTCCCTGAAATTTAGAAATTAACTCTTTAGTACCTGAAATTGTATTCCGTAGTTCACGTTAGTCCCTAGTCAAACTACCGTCAGTGAACCGTCACATTTTGATGACATGGCATAATGACTATGGAATGCTAACGTGGCATGCAATGTGGACTGACGCGTGGCATGCTGATGTGGCATGGCACGTTGACTGATACGTGTCATGCCACATGGCATGCTGACGTGGCATCAGATCAAAATAGGTTCAGATTAGTCTTTGAAATTTTAAATGTGTCAAAATAGTCCCTGAAATTTTATAAATGTGTCAAAAAAGTCCTGAATCCCAAATTCTCCTCTTTTGGTTCATAAATTCTAAATTCTCAATCATTCTTAAATTCACTTATTTTTCTCTCATTTTCAAACCTTATTTAAATAATCCAAATTTTCAAATATCCTAAATATAATTAAGAGCTTGATTAGTCCAAATTTGAGATCTTCTATGTTTAGCTAACATAATCAATTTATAAGCTATTACATTATATTTCTTGAAATAAAATGGGTATTAAAATATTAAAAATAGGATTCAAGGGAAACATTATATCATCAAGCGTGGATGGAGTTTATCAAGGACCTTATTGGAATATTCTAGTTGCAATTTGGGAAGGAATTTAGTATCCAAAGAATCTAGCGTGACAATGAAAAGAAACTCTACCCCCATGTTAAATATATTCGCAAACCATCTCAAATATAAGAGTTTTAATCGAGTTCAAGTAGAGAATTATGTCTCTTATTTGACCTCAATGATAGTGAGTCATAGGGAATGACTGCCTCTTCGAAATGTTGATACGAATAGAATAAATACAATAGCACCAATTTAGAATAATTCAAAGAAACCCTTGATAAATCCATTTTATTTCAAGAAATATAATGTAATGGCTAATAAATTGATTATGTTAGCTAAACATAAAAGATATCAAATTTGGACTAATCAAGCACTTAATTATATTTAGGATATTTGAAAATTTGGATTATTCAAATAAGGTTTGAAAATGAGAGAAAAATAAATGGGTTTAAGAATCATCGATGATTTAGAATTTATGAACCAAAAGAGGAGAAATTTGGAATTCAGGACTTTTTTGACATATTTTAGAAAATTTCAGGGACTGTTTTGACACATTTAAAATTTTAGGGACTAATCTGAACTTATTTTTATCTGATGCCACGTAAGCGTGCCACGTGTCATGCCACGTCAGCATTCCGTACCCATCATGCCACGTGTCATGACATGTGTCAGTCCACGTGCCATGCCACGTCATCATGACACATATCACTTAACATGCCATGTCATTAAAATGTGACAGTTGATTGACGGTAGCTTGATCAGGGACTAACGTGAACTACGAAATGCAATTTCAGGGACTAAAGAGTTAATTTCCAAATTTCAGGGACAAAAGTGACTCACACGTGCAATTTCAGGGACGAAAGTGATACTTTACTCTCTAAAATAATATGTGAGGGTAAGATTAAGGTTCTCAGTTCTCTTATATGTATCCATTTAAATGTTGATCTTTTCCAGTGGTGCGTTACATATATCTATCTAAATGTTGTTCTCTTCCGATGGTGAATTTTGCTCTCCAAGTCTCTAATAAATATTTGAGTTTAAATTTAATACACTAACAATGTAGAAGACCTTCTATTGTCATCCAATCAAATTATTTTATTTAAGTGACTTTTTAAGTAATTAGTGTAAGACTCAACTATTTTTACTATAATAGCAAAACATAATTAGGTGATAGTATAAATTTTATATAGAAATTAAAATCTAAAAATTATAATTGGCTTTGATTTGATTTTGAGTTGAAATACCTGAATCAATTTAATTGGTATACATACATTAGATTTTTTAATTATTAGGTCATTTTGATCCAATGAACACTCCCATAAATATGAGTTTATTTTTTATATACTCTCTTTGTTCATAAGTAAGTCCCCACCTTCAAATGTGAGCATGAACTAAGAAAATGATTGATACAACCTTGATGTTAAATGGATTTTACTAAATTGCCCTCACTATTTTCTTTGTTTTTTCTTAATTACTCTATTCCTTCCACTTCTCTCTCTCTTCCCCTAAGGGTATATATAATTGGAAGAAATTAATTAATATTGTCTTAATTTTTAAGCTAGATAGTTGTTTGTGAAAAAGAAAATCTTAAAAGTGGATAGTTATTTGTAAACAGAGAGAGTACTTATGTATAAAACTTCTATTAAAAACGTTAATATGAAAACTTATTAGAGGAGAAAGAAAGGACTGATATGAAAAAGTGAACTTAATTTTTGGTCAAAATCACATGGCTTTTTTTTTTTTTTTTTTAATTAGAGGCAATGGTCAGTAAAGCTCTTTCTCTAATTTTAACACAACTGCATACTTAGGACTCAAACTTAAGACTTTTGCTTGAACTAGAACAATCTCTACAGGGGCAGAGCTAGATCTATTTTTTAGGGGGGCAGTACTAAAAAATAATATATATAAAAGGAATAATAATATATTTTTTAATTTTTACTAATTAACCTACATGTTCTAGAGAAAGTCACTATTTATAGAAAGAGTAAACTAGCTATAAGTTGACCCATAATCAAAAAATAATGCTAAACGAATTGATCTTTTAAACAAAATACATTTTGTTATCCCTTACAATTAAAAATGCACAAAAAATTAGTCTCATTTTAAGATTTTGATGATCTTATTGTCCTATTTATGTTTTTATTAATGATCAATATGGATTACTTCATAAATTATTGAAGATAAATTTCCATTGTAAATTCTTCAAAATACTAACAAGATACTAGCTTAGCTTGTCCATTCTTTAATTGTCAATGATCATGAAATGTTATTTTTTTCTTGAAAGACCAATTTATCGAACGGTATTTTTATCAATGATCAAATGGAAAGTTTATTTTAAAAGAAAGTACACATCCACAATAAAAACTCAATAAACACATATATGAAAAACATAGCCTACTATAGTATTTAAGCATAAGCAAAAGGTTTATAAAAACTAATCTTAAATAACTTAATTGTATTTTAATTTCTAATTTAGATAAACAAAAATAATTAGAAAATTAAACAAGAGAGATCGAAAAATGAAATTGTGGGTGATGAGATTGGATCATTGAAGTGTTAAATTTATATAATTTCTTCTATTTTTATTGTTGTATAAGTATAACATAATTTTGAGCGGGGGCCAAGTGTGTATATACATATAATATTTACCAAAAACTGAAAAATTGAGGGTGCCCAGGCCCTCCCTATAACACATTACCCTCCGCCCCTGAATCTCCGCCAATTGATCTATATGTTCAGCAACAATGCGTGAACTTATTTAAAAAAAATTATAAAAATTAAATAAACAAAGTACTTTTCTTTACCGTAGTCGTTCCTTTAGATGCTTTTCTTTTGGTTAAAGAATGTTCGATGGAGAAAAAGAATGTTATAGAGGCTTTTGGCTTTATGACGATTGGTATCAACTAAATTGATTGATTTATAATTATAATGGAAGCTGACAGAGAGAACAATTTTAAAAATGTTATGGGTGAAGATTTATTTTTTAAAAAAAGTTTAAGAACTGAATTCAGAAATAAGGACCTACTTTAAAAAAGTTTTAGTTATATTAAAAATGAATTACATGTATGCGTGTCCGCAGGAAATTGTACATAATAAGAGTTTTTTTGTCTTTTATGAGATATATATTATTGACGGAACTAATCCCTTCGAGATGTCGAGCTTTCCTAAAGGGATAAGTCTCCGATCACAAAACCCCTTTCATACCTAAGATCCTATTTGTGCATATTTGTGTTACCTTAATAAAATCTCAATTCACCTAAATTATAATAAAAAGGACATATTCAATTCAGTTTACTTGAAAAGATTATAAAATCTATAATTAAAAATAATGAATTATTTTTTAAAAAATATTACAAAAAATTTACATGTTGTGTTACGCGACTAAATTCTCAATTTACATAAAATAAAATGCACATTAGTAGCAAATATTAAGTCCAATGATAACCTAGGTTGCATTTACGATGAGGACATAGATGAGCTAGAGGGATTATTCTAGCTTAACCAGAAATCTCATATTCAAATTGATTGCTGTCCTAGTGATCATACCCAACTCGAGCCTAATTGCATCTATAAGATAATACATGTGGTTTTGACCAACAAAAAAAAATTAAAAAATCACGCTGCACTCTCTTGATAGTAGGATCACTGTTTAAATATGAATTATTTCATAAATTATTAAAGATAAAATTTCATTATAATTATTTGAAAATGATAACAAGAGACTAGCTTGTCCTATTCTTTTAATTGTCAATGATCATGGAATATTTTTTTTTTCTTTGAAAGACCAATTTGTCAAATGGTATTTTCATCAATAACCAAATTAAAAGTTTATCCTAAAAGAAAATACACGTCCCACAATCAAAACTCCATAAACACATATATGCAAAACATATTATCTATTATAATATTCAAAGAGTGGCTATTGCCACTCCCACTCAATTAGTTTTAAATGTAGTTGTCCTAAAATGGCCTTTTGCTCTCCCAAATTAGTAAACTAGTTATATATTATTATTATAATATTATTCAAAATTATTATTATAGATATTTTTAAGAAATTATGTTAATATTTTATTATTTGTGCTTCTATTTTTTTCATTTTGAAAAAAAAAATATTACAAAAAAAATGTCTTTCTATTATTTTGCAAAAAACACATTTTCCCCTAATTAACATAAAAGTAGGTATATTGGATTTTTCCATGAAAAATGTATTTCTAAATTTTTTTTAAAAATATAGATTTCATCTGATATTACATAAAAATATTATACTAGTTCTCTCATTATTAAAAATTATTTTTAATAGATTTTATTAAAAATTATTTGTAATAAAAAATATATTAAATTATTTTTTATTAAAAATAATTTTAAATAATGAGAGAACTAGTATATATTTTTATTTAATATTAGATAAAATCTATTTTTTATTAAAAAAATTTAGAAGCATAGTTTTCGTGAAAAAATCTAATATACCTACTTGTTATGTTAATTAGTAGAAAATGTGTTTTTCGCAAAATAATAGAAAGACATTTTTTGTGTAATATAGATTCTTTTAAATGAAAAAAAAAGAAGCACACATAATAAAATATTAACATAATTTCCTAAAAAAATTTATAATAATGATTTTGAATAATATTAAAATAACAATATATAACTAGTTTATTAATTGGGGAGAGCAAAAGGGGGATTTTAGGATAAATACTTTAAAAGCTAGTTAAGTGGGAGTGGCTAGTATTCAAGCATAAGCAAGAGGTTTATAAAAACTAATTTTAAATATCTTAATTGTATTTTCTAATTTAGATAGAAACAAATAATTAGAAAATCAAACAAGAAAGATTGAAAAATAAAAAAGTGGGAGATGAGATTGGATTGTTGAAGTGTTAAATTTATATAATTTCTTCTATTATTATTATAATATAGAATTAATACTCATTTTAGTTCCTAAATTTTCACTCATGAGTCATTTTAATCCCTAACTTTTAAAATCAATCAAATTAGTCACTGATATTGTAAAATGTTAGTTAAATTAGTCTCTATTTCCACTTTTATTTAACATTTTATTAATGAAATGATAATGTGTATGGTTAAATAATACCTTATCATACTATGTGTTATGTGAAGTAGAATAAAATTTAAAACAATTTCTAACATTGTATAAAATGAGTCATTTTATGGCTTAAAATGAATATTCAAATTACTTATTTTGTGTAATTCTAAATATCAAAATAAGTAATTTTAAATTTTATTATACTTCAGATGATATATATAATATGTCAAGGTATCATTTAATGTTATCTATCATTATTTAATTGATAAAATATTAAATAAGAATAGATTGATGGACTAATATGATTTACATTTTGCAATGTCGAGAATTAATTTGACTCAGAAGTGTAAAGTGAGGTAAATATTAATTCTATAATATAAGTATAAAATAATTTTAAAGGGGGAGAGGGGGCAGGTGTGTATATACATATGATATTTACCAAAAAATCTCCGCCAATTGATCTACATGTTCAGCAACAAAGTGTGAACTTATTTATGAAAAAAACGTTATAAAAATTAAATAAACAAAATACTTTTCGTTACGTAGCCATTCCTCCAGATGCTTTTCCTTTGGCTAAAGAATGTTCGATGGAGAAAAAGAATGTTACAGAGGCTTTTGGCTTTATGACGTTTGGTATCAACTAAATTGATTGATTTATAATTATAATCGAAGCTGACAGAGAGAACAATTTAAAAAATGTTATTGGTGAAGATTTATTTTGTCAAAAAAAGGATTAATAACTGAGTTCAAAAAAATAAAGACTTGCTTTAAAAAAGCTTCAGTTATATTAAAAATGAATGAATTATGTGTGCCTGTGCGCATGAATATTGTACATAATAAGAGTTTTTTGTTTTTTTTTATGAGATATACATTGTTAATAGAATTAATTCTTTTGAGAGGTAGAGTTTTTCTGAAGGGATAAGCCTTTAGTCATGAAGTCCCTTTCATACATAAGATCCTATTTGTGCATATTTGTGTGTATTTGTGTTACTTTTATAAACTCTCCATTCACCTAAATTATAATAAAAAGGACATATTCAATTCAGTTTATTTGAAAAAAAATTATAAAATCTATAATTAAAAAAGAATGGATTATTTTTTTAAAAATATTACAAAACAATTTACATGTTGTGTTACTTGAGTAAATTCTCAATTAACATAAAATAAAATGCACATTAGTAGCAAATATTAAGTGTAGTGATAACCCATGTTACATTTACGATGAGGGCGTAAATGAGCTAATGAAATTATTCTAGCTTAACCAGAAATTTCATATTCAAATTAATTGTATCCTGGCAATCATACACGACTCAAGCATAATTGCATCTATAAGCTAATACACGTGGTTTCGACAAAAATAAAAAAATCAGGCTGCACTACTCTCTTGATAATAGGATCACTGTTCAAATATGAATCATTTCATAAATTATTGAAGATAAATTTTCATTATAAATTATTCAAAAATACTAACAAGAGACTAGCTTGCCCTATTCTTTAATTTCAATTATCATGAAATTTTTTTTTTCCCCTTGCAAGACCAGTTTGTCAAATGGTTTTTTTTTTTTTATCAATAACCAAATTAAAATTTTATTTTAAAAGAAAATACACATTCCGCAATTAAAACTCAATAAATACATATATGCAAAACATATTGTCTGCTACAGTATTCAAGCATAAGCAAAAGGTTTGTAAAATCAACTCTTAAATATCTTAATTGTATTTTCTAATTTACATAGAAACAAATAATAGAAAATTAAACAAGAGAGATCGACAAATAAAATAGTGGGTGATGAGATTGGATCATTGAAGTGTTAAATATATATAATTTCTTCTATTTTTATTATAATATAGAGTTAATGTTCAATTTAGTTCCAAACTTTTTATTCGTGGGTCATTTTAATCTATGATTTTTAAAAACAATCAAATTAATTCTTGATATTGTAAAATGTGAGTCAAATTAATCTATCATTTCACCTTTATTTAACATTTTATCAATTGAATGATGATATATAACTTTATGTAATACCTTATTATGCCATGTGTTATCTGAAGTATAATGAAATTTAAAATAACTTATTTTAGTATAAAAATTGCATAAAATGAGCCATTTTATGATCTAAAATAAATATTTAAGTTACTCATTTTGTGTAATTCTAGATATCAAAATAAGTCATTTAAAATTTTATTCTATTTCAGATGACATATAGTATGTCAATGTATCACTTAATATTACATATCATAATTTAATTTATAGAATATTAAATAAGAATGGATTGAGGGATTAATATAGTTTATATTTTATAATGTTGGGAAGTAATTTAATTTATTTTAAAAGTCAGGGAATAAAATAACTCACAAGTGAGGTGTGTATATGCACATTATATTTACCAAAAAATCTCCGCCAATTGATCTACATGTTCAGCAACAAAGTGTGAACTTATTTATAAAATTTTTTTTATAAAAATTAAATAAACAAAATACTTTTTGTTACCGTAGTCGTTCCTTCAGATGCTTTTCCTTTGGTTAAAGAATGTTCGATAGAGTTTAAAAAGAATGTTACAGAGGCTTTTGGCTTTATGACGTTTGGTATCATCTAAATTGGTTGATTTATAATTATAATCGAAGCTGACAGAGAGAAAAATTTAAAAGACGTTATGGGTGAAGATTTATTTTAAAAAAAAGTTTAATAACTGAATTCAAAAAATAAAGACGTACTTTAAAGAAGTTCCAGTTATATTAAAAATGAATGAATTATATGTGTGCATGTGTGCATGAATATTGTAAATAATAAGAGTTTTTTGTTTTTTATGAGATATACACCATTAGGACCAATCCCTTCAAGATGTGGAGTTCTCTTGAAGGGATAAATTTTCGGTCACAAAATCTCTTTCATACATAAGGTCATATTTGTGTGTATTTGTGTTATCTTAATAAACTCTTGGTTCACCTAAAATATAATAAAAAATACATATTCAATTCAATTTATTTGAAAAAAAATTATAAAACCTAAATTTAAAATAATGCATTATTTTGTTTAAAAAGATTACGAAAAATTATATGTGTTGTGTTACTCAATAAATTCTCAATTTACATAGAATAAAATGCACATTAGTTGCAAATACTAATTGCAGAGATAACCCAAGTTGCATTTACTATGAGCACATAGATGAGCTAATGGGATTGCCCTAACTTAACCCAAAATCTCATTCAAAGTCATTGCCGTCCCTAGTGATCATATCCGACTCGAGCGCTAGCATAATTGCACCTATAAGATAATACTCATGGTTTCGAGTTTCGGCAAAAAATAAAAATTAAAAATTCGGTTGCACTATCTTGATAATAGGATCAATGTTCAAAATCCCGACACAAATAAAAAACAGAAACAAGTACTGGAGATTAGATGGAAACACTCTACAGTACAAGAAAGGGGATAAAAATAAAAATAAAACCTACATTTTTAATACAATTATTTTGTTTTTTTTTACTATATCGTTAGCCATGGATAGCATGAAAACAGATAGCTTGGCGTGCACCTTTTTAATTAGTTAATGGTCTTTTCAATGGACTTTAGCGAAGTAAGGTATCGAACAGTTATAATTCATTGGGATGTGACCTTCTTATAGTTTCATTCACCATGATGAGAACTCATGCATATACCAACTTCTTGCAAACCATTCACCAAAGCCATTCATTGTCCTTCTTGAAACCCATCTCAAGCGGATTAACCTCGTCCCGATTTACTGTTCACATTCCACATTTGAGTGTGTAGCTCTAAGCTTGAAAAGAAAAAAGGAGAAAAAGAAAAAAAAATGTTTACTGTTGATTGTTTTCCCTTTGGTTTGTCCTCACTCTTCATATTTTCCTTGTAAGTGCCTTGTTTCTGTTCCACTTTTGTGTCTGTTGTTTTTTAGCTCATAAACGAAAACTCCCAATAAGGGAGGATAAAAAGAAAAAAAAAAGAAAAGAAATCTTGCAGGCTGTTTGTATTTTGGTTTGAATGTTACAATTTGCCTTTCAGATTCCTTGATTTGATTAACCATTAGAGTATTGTTTTTCAGGTCAGAAAACCCAAAAAAAAAAAAAAGGATTAACTTGCACATTGTTTTCCATTTGGTTGGAATCTTATTTGGATTCCCTGTTTCTATTTGTTAAATATAATTATTTTTAGCTAAAAAGAGGTGTTTCTATTTGTCAAATATAATAATTTTTCCACTAATAAAAAAGCAAAAAAAATTGTTTCTATTTGTCAAGTATTATTATTTTTCAGCTAAAAAACAAAAAACAAAAAACAAAAAACGAAAACCAAAAAGAAAAAGGAGCGAACGGAAGTTGTTTCCAATTTGTTTGCATTTTTGGTTGCGTATTTCGCCAAGGGACTATCATCACGTTTTGGGTTTGGCATTCACTCTCTTCAATTTAAGTATTGGAGTTTCCCGAGACACAAATCACAAGTTACAACAGGTACGCATTTGTTCATCTTCCCTCAGTTTTTCATTCATTCTTTTTTTTTTTTTCCTTCCTGAAAGAACTCTTAATTAGGTCCGTTTAGATATTGAAACTGAAATTATAATGTATAATTTAATTTTAGTTTAAATAGTTTTTAAAATTAGAATTGGCTTAAAATCTTACATTTCATGTTGAGATTTGCTAAAGAATTATAACATCAATTGTAATTCTAAATTTAGTTATAATTTCGTCATGTAAATATATGATTCAAAAATTAAAATTAATAAAATATTAGTATAATAATAATTTTTATAATATAGTAATCTTTTTTATTATAATTGTTTTACGAATTTGGATCTGATTTCAATTTCATAGTTTTGATGGATTTCAATTCTTATTAGATTTCAATTCCTTGAATTATATTACTTCCAAATCAAATAAAAGAATTAAATTCCTTAATAGAATAGAATTATAGGGGTTTTCAAACACCCTATTAATATAATAATAAGTGCATTTTACCCCCTAAATTTTAAGTCATGTGGAATTTAAACTCCAAATTTTCAAAACATACATTACGATACCCTGAACTTTTCAAACTATGCAAAAAAACCTTATTTTCAAAATAATGCATTACGACACCCTGAATTTTTCAAACTGCACAAAACCCCCTCAAAAAATTTAAGTCGTAGGAAGGTGTCGGGTTACACACAATAAAAAAATCAAAGGAGTTAATTACATATAGTATTCATGAACAAGGTGTCAGGTTGCACAAATTAGAAATATCAAAAGGGATTAAGTATACATATAAATCTTACCTTTATTAGTTGTCAAAATTATACTAAGGGATTTTTTACACAGTTTGAAAAGTTAAAGCTATCGCGATACATTTTTTTAAAAGTCAAGGTATAAATTGTACATACCTAAAATTCATGGGGTAAAATGTATTTATCCCTAATAAAAATAAACAGAAAATTACTTTTGCATCCTTTCATCTTATTGCTTCAAACTTCTCTCTCTCTCTCTCTCTCTCTCTCTCTCTCTCTCTCTCTCTCTCTCTCTCTCTCTTATTGACCTCTCTAGTCCACTAGTCATCCATACTGTACGTGCCTTTTCCCCAGCAAAGTGTGATGGCAGCATTGCACAACCGATGACCCACCTCAACCGCCATCCAAAGACTTAGAAACCTTCACATCCAACACCACCATACAATATTTAATGAACCAAAACTAGTTCCTTGTCTGATTTGTTTCATTTCACCACAATCACGACTTGATATTTGAACATCAACAATGTTTTGTCTGGTTTGAAGGTCATATGAAAATGTTTTGCTTAATTTTATTTTTATACGCACAACCTTAAGAGAGCAGCCCACCGGCCACCCATATTACTACAACAACACCATGACATTGGAATTGAGCTTCATTAACCAAGAACCATAAACTTTGACAAAAAAAAATCCAAAACCAAGCACAACTGAGCTGAAATCCCAAAACTTAATTTCTTTTTTCAACAAAGCAATATGATCTGGGGATGTTCTATTCATTTCCTATGATTCTACCACCGTTTCAGCTAAACCAATACCAATACCCCGTCTTCCCTTTCTCTGCGTTTTGTGTGTATGTGAGATTTTTATAAGGGAACTCAGGAGAGCAAACATGGCAAAGTTGATTGCTTTTAAGGAAGTTGGTGTTGGTCTTCATCTTCAACCCATACCTTCTTGGTCACAACAACCTCCATATTGACAGTGATAGACTTGGAGGAAGAGATGGTGGTGTGGGTGAGTGAGGAGAGAGAGTTTGGCGAAGAAGGAGGAAAAGGTGAAATTTGGAAAAAGGAATGAAGAGGATAAAATTAGTACCGAACTTTTTAATAAATATTAAAATATAAATATATGTTATTATAGAATTATTTCTTAAGATACAAAGCTTTTACCTCAGTTATTAGATGAGAATCTATTGGTTGAGATTCAACGACCATATGATTCCAAACTCATTTCTCCCCACTGTAGAATTCACCACATAACTTAACTACACTCTTCACTCTATTCTGTTTGATTTTCTGTGCAAGGAAGGAAAACTAAAAAAGGGGAAACGATGTCATATATTCACAACATCCTCAGCCCAGCGAATGACTCAATGATACATGAAGCCTCTATAGCAAATGACGTGGGAAATTCCATTAGTTAGTTATAGAGCTACTTAGGCTGATATGTTAGGATACACCTAGAGTAGCTGATCCTTGCTCTCCAAACTTTCTTGTATAAATACTAGTTTTATTTCAGTGCATGAATAATATGAATCATCTTTTTCAAGTTGAGTTTTCTCCACAATTTTCTCTCTCGTTCTTCCCTCCTTTGTAGCTCTTTAATGGTATCAGAGCTCTCATATTGAGAGCTCTGCCATGCTTCCAACGACGAGCAAGAACTAGAATGCAACTTCAAAAAATCATGGAGCTGTCATGGATCACATTGAGAATGAGGATCCATTTCAGAAATCTAAGAATCCTTATTTTCTTCATGCGAATGAAATTCCTTTGCAAATTCTTATAAAGGAAGTTTTAATTGGCTGAAACTATCATGTCCAGGCCAGATCGATGAAATGAGCTTTAGTTTCAAAGAACAAATTTAGATTTGTTGATGGATTGATTCCGATGCTAGATGATTTCAATCCACTCAACAGAGCTTGGGAACGATGATTGGTTGATGCATTCCATATCTCCTTCCATAGCTCACAGCGTTGATCTGATTGAAAGTTCAGCTGAAATATGGAAGGAATTAAAAGAGAGGTTCTCCAAGGCAGATATGATGCAGATCTTGGAGTTACAACAAGAACCATATGGCTTAAGGCAAGGTATGTTCACTATAACAGAGTATTTCACCGAATTGAAAGCTTTATAGGAAGAACTTGAGAATTATAGACCTTTTTCAAAATGCTCATGCCCGGTCAAGTGTGTTTGTGTAGCCACTAGGAATCCGAGTGTGTATAGAGCACAGGATTATATCCTTCGATTTTTAAGTGGATTGAATGAGGATTTCAGCCTTATGAGATCTTAGATCCTACTCATGGATCCAATTCCTCCATTAAATTGAGTGTTTTCCTTGATCTCCAACAAGAGATGCAAATTCCAAATATGATGCAAGATAAAGTAAGGCTTCTTATGAATGCTGTAGCTAGCTCTAGGATCATAGGCAGAGGAAAAGGTAGAGGTGTGAGCAAAGTGTGTACTTATTATGGAAAGATAGGCCACACTATAGAGCCATATTATAAGAAAATTGGAATATTTCCTAAGTTCAAGAATTCTGCAGTGAATAGCACCATGAAGATTAATGAATGTGGCACTAAGGACGATGAATCACATAGCGAAGAAGGTCATCATATTGCTCCAAGTTAGATTCTCACTCAAGATCAATATAACAACTTAATAGCTTTGTTGCAAAGATCAAAACTGATGCAGTTGCAACAACACTCAGCAAACCACATCACCACCTCTAAGATAGGAGTTGCCAACTCAATTACTGCTGCTAAATCAGCCTCCACTTCAATTCAATCCTGTAAAGTCTCTTTTGTAATGTCTGTTAGGTCGATAACTCAACATCAGATCTAGATATTTTATTCTAGAGCAACAAATCAAGTATGCTCAAACATAGCTTTCTTCACTTCATACACCAAAATAGAACCAGTTTATGTCAAAATGCCAAATGATAACACTATCACCACTTGCACCATAGGAACTATTGTTTTCTCTGAGTCACTTGTATTGCATAATGTACTTTATATACCAGATTTTTCTTTGAACCTTGTGTCTATTTCCAAGCTATGCTCTTCTTTGCATTGTCAACTAACCTTCACTCATAATTCATGCATTATACATGATATGATCTCTAAGAGGATGATTAGTTCGGGTAAGGTAATCAATGGATTGTGCCATTTGATAATAGCCACATTCCCCTACCTCCTACCTTACCCCTACCCTCCATTAATCAACTCATTGTTGCCTCAACCATTGACCAAGAATACCTATGGCACTATAAGCTAGGACACTTATCCACCAAAAGAATGCAACTCATTTGTAAAACTCATCCTTGTATAGATTCTCATAAATCAGAACCTCGTGATAGCTACAACTTTGCTAGACAAAAGAAATTAGCATATCCTGTTAGCATAAATAAAGCCTCGGCTGTGTTTGAACTTGTACAAATGGACATTTGGGGGGCCATTGTGCATACAATCAGTACATGGTCATAGATATAGATATTTTCTAACTATTGTGGATGATTATAATTGTTTTACCTAGATTTTTTTGCTTAGAACAAAACGAGATGCATATGAGCAAATTATAAATTTTGTCACATTTGTTGATACTCAGTTTCAGGCCAAAGTCAAAACAATTAGAACTGATAGTGGAACTAAGTTTTTCTTACCAAAATTTTATTGTTCAAAGGGAATAATTCATCAAACTAGTTGTAGAGAAACTCCTTAACAAAATGGTAGGGTACAATGCAAGCATTAACATATACTCAATGTTGCTAGGAGTCTTCTTTTTCATTCAAAATTGCCAAAACATTTTTGGTGTTATGCAGTTAAACATGCAGTCTACTTGATAAATAGAATTAATACACCACTGTTGCAAAACAAATCACCTTTTGAGCTACTTTACAAGTCTGTCCCTGATCTCACAGATCTTAAATTGTTTGGTTGTCTTTGTTATATGTCAACTTTAACTGCTGGTCGACATAAATTTGATTTAAGAGCCAAAAAGTCTGTATTTTTGGGTTACAAATTCCATGTAAAAGGCTTTATTACACTTGACTTGCACAACCATCAAATAGTCATTTCAAGAAATGTATTATTTCATGATCATATCTTGCCTTATGCTGATTCTTTTGTCAGCAAACACATTGATGCATAGGTTCTTACCCTACCCATCCCTATATCACCTTTAGCCATAACTATTAATCACCTTCCAATCCCTATATCACCTGACACCATGCCTTCCTCATCAATCCCCCCCATGACTAATGACCAATCCCTAGCCCACCTACCAACTCCATCCAACCTCTAAAACCTCTACTCACCTGGCCAAACCTCCCTCCTATTTGTTCGATTATCAGTGCAATCACATGGTCACCACCTTAGCATCATCCCTTGGAAATCATCCTTCTACCAAGTCTGAGTCTGGTCTTCTCTACCCCTTGTCCATGCATCTTTCCTATGATCATCTTTCCACTACTCACAAAAATTTTTGTTTTCCATCAACACCAATTCTAAACTTACCTCCTATGCCAAAGCTACTCATCTCAATTGCTGGAATAAAGCCATGCATGCTGAAATACTTGCACTAGAATCAAACTTGGATAGTGGTTGATCTTCTTCCTAATATGGTTCCTATTGGGAACAAGTGGCCTACAAAATCAAAAGGAAGTCTAATGGCTCCACTGAGAGGTATAAAGCGTGTTTCATTGCTAAAGGTTACAACTAGATTGAGGGGATTGATTATTTCGACACATTCTCTCCTGTAGCCAAAATCACCACAATATGGACTCTCCTTGCTTTGGCTTCCATTAAAGGATGGTTTCTTCATCAAATGGATGTCAATAATGCTATTCTCCATGGCGATCTCCATGAGGACATCTACATGACATTCCCACTTGGTTTCCCTTCTCAAGGCCCCAACAAGGTGTGAAAATTACTCAAATCCCTTTTATGGATTCAAGCAGGCAAGTAGGCAGTGGTTTGAGAAACTTAGTGAGGTCTTACTCGCCCATGGTTACACTCAGGCTGCCTCTGATCACACTTTGTTCATCAAGGACAATAATTCTAGCTACACTGCTCTCCTGGTGTATGTTGAAGTCGTCATCTTTGCCGGGAAATCCCTCGATGAATTTGCTGCAATCAAATATGTCCTTGACTCTCGTTTCCGCATTAAAGACCTCAGCACCTTAAAATACTTCGTGGGCCTTCAGGTTGCTCACTCCACTCAGGGCATCTCTCTATGCCAACGCAAGTATTGCCTGGAGTTACTTGCAGATTCAGGGCTTTTGAACTCTAAACCCGCATCTACTCCAATTGATTGTGCTCTTCGAATGTCGTGTGAAAGGGGTACCCCATATGATGACATTCCTTTCTATCGTCGCCTTGTGGGTGGCTTCTTGTACTTGACCACTACTAGGCTGGACATCACTTTTGCTATCCAGCAACTTAGCCAATTCATAGCATGTCCTACCACCACGCATTACAAGGCAGCCCAGTGGATCCTCTGTTATCTAAAGGGCTATTTGGGACGTGGCTTATTTTTCTCTCGCAGCTCTTACTTATAGCTCTTTAGGTTTAGTGATGCCGATTGGGGAGGTTGTGTTGACACTCGCCATTCGGTCTTTAGTTACTATTTTTACCTTAGCACCTTCCTTAACTCATGGCGCTTGAAGAACCAAACCACAGTTTCACGTTCCTCAGCAGACGTTGAATACCATGCCCTCTCCATTGCCACATGTGAACTCTAGTGGCTTGTGTATTTGCTCCATGACCTCAACGTCCAATGCCCTAAGACTGCCCTCCTTTATTGTGACAACCAGAGTGCTCTTCACATCACTTCAAATCCTATCTTCCATGAACGTACGAAGCACCTCAACATCGACCACGTACGCAAGAAGTCACAGGCTGAACTCATGCGCTTGCTCCCTCGGCTCAGCTCGCTAACATCTTTACCAAGGCGCTTCCCTTCAAAGCGTTCACTTCATTCCTTCTCAAGCTTGGATTACTAGATATTTACCAGCCGCCAGCTTGTCAGAGGGGGTCACGACATCCTCAGGCTCAGCGGATGACTCAATGATACATGAAGCCTCTATAGCAAATGACGCTGGAAATTCTGTTATTTAGTTACAGAGTTACTTAGGCTGATTAGTTAGGATACGCCTGGAGTAGCTGATCCTTGCTCTCCAAACTCTCTTGTATAAATATTGGTTTCATTCCCGTGCATGAATAATATGAATCATTTTCTCCAAGTTGAGTTTTGCTGCACAATTTTCTCTCTCGTTCTTCCCTCCTTCGTAGCTCTTTGATATATGTCTCCACACCTAAGGAACTCCGCCACCACCACCACTAGAACAGCCTTTATAACCCCAAACAACAACCTTAACCATCATGCCAAGCTCGCATTTCATTCTTCCTCAAACTCAAACTCTCACTCCAACAACAACAACAATAACAATTCACTCTCTTATGCCTCCTGCTAGAGCTTTGCCATTTCTTCATTGGCTGACCCAACTATCTTATATCCCTGGGCATCTTTGATTCTCAAGGTTATAAGTATTCTGGTGAAGGTGGAGTTTTAAAAATCTCCAAAGGTGCTCTTATTTTGATTAAAGGCAAGTTAGTCAATGACCTTTATTTACTTCAAGGAAGTACAGTTGTTGGTGCTGCCTCAATATCATCCTCATTTGATTCAAATTCAAATACTACTTGCTTATGGCGTACGTGTCTAGGGCATATGAGCGAAACAAGAATGTCTATTTTGAGCAAGTGCGGCTTGCTAGGTGGTCAAAAAGTTAGGAAGCTTGACTTTTGTGAACATTGTGTCTACAGAAGGCAGACTAGAGTTAAGTTCAGTATTTCTATCCACAAGATTAGGGGCACAGTGGATTACATCCACTCTGAATTATGGGGCCTTGTGCCTGTTCCATCAAAAGGTGGTGCTAGATACCTGTTGATATTCATTGATGATTTCTTGAGGAAGGTATGGGTTTATTTTTTGAAACACAAGAATGAAGTGGTCCATACTTTTAAGAATTGAAAGCGCTTATTGCGAACCAAACCGGTAAGAAAATCAAGCACCTCTGAATAGATAATGGTTTGGAGTTCTATGAAGGTCAGTTCAACGAATTCTGCGAAAATGAAGGCATAGTAAGACATCGTACTATGCAAAAGACTTCACAAGTGGCAGAACGTATGAAAAGAACTCTTTAGAGAGGGCTCGCTGTATGCTCTCTAATGCTAGTTTGTTAAAAGAATTTTGGGCTGAAACTATTAATATGGCTTGCTATTTGGTGAATAGGTCTCCATCAACTGCTATCTATTTGAAGACTCCTATTGAGGTGTGGTCTAGTGCTCCTGCTGATTATTCAAATTTGAGAATTTTTTATTGTCCTGCATATGCTCATATTGATGATGGAAAGCTTGAGCGAAGGACATTAAAATGCATATTTCTTGGATATGCAACTAGGGTGAAGAGTTATAGATTATATTGTACAGAACCTAAATCATCCAAATTCATAATAAGTAGAGATGTCTAGTTCAATGAATCATCCATGCTTCATCCAAAAAAAGAGGTTGGCGATGTAGAAAAACACTAAGATGCTAGCAAGCAAGTGGAGTTTGAAGCTGAACCACCAAAGCAGATGCAAGAAGATGCCTCTGATTAACTCATTTAAAAGGAAGAACAAGATATTGTTAATGTCGTAGATGCACAACAACAGTTGTAGAATTATAGCCTTACTTGAGACGGAGAAAATAGGCAAATAAAACCATCACAAAGGTGTGGTCATGCAAGCTAGTGTCTTTTGCATTATTAGTGACAGAGAATATGGAATCAGAAGATCCCACCACATACCATGAGGCTATCTCGAGTGAAGAATCTGCACAATGGATTATTGTGATGAGTGAAGAGATGGAGTCTCTTCATAAGAACCAGACTTGAGAGTTGGTGAAATTGCATAAAGAACATAAAGTCATTGGCTGCAAATAGATCTTCAAGAAAAAGGAAGGATCCCCTAGAGTTAAACTGGCTCATTACAAAACACGCTTAGTAGCAAAAGGTTGTAGCTAAAGGGAAAGAATAGACTTCAATGAAATGTTCTATCTTGTTGAAGAACAGATCAACATGTAGCAACCAGAAGGTTTCACTGTTCAAGGCAAGGAGGATTATGTATGTCTTCTAAAGAATTCATTATATAGCTTAAACCAATCTCATCACCAGTGGTATAAGAGATTTGACAACTTCATGTTAAGTCACGGTGACTCAAGGAGTGACTATGACTGTTGTTTTTACCACAAGAAGCTCTTAGATGGTTTGTTTATCTATTTAGTGCTCTATGTTGATGACATACTCATTGCTGCTAAGAGTATGTTTGAGATCAAGAAGTTGAAGGAGCAACTCAATGGTCAATTTGAAATGAAAGACTTGGGTGCAACTAAGAAGATTTTGGGCATAGAAATTCACAGGGATCAACGCGCTGGCAAATTATATTTGTCTTAGAAAAAGTATATTGAAAAAGTACTTGAGTGCTTTAAGATGCAAAATGAAAAGCCTATGAGTACTTTGTTCGTAGCTTATTTCAAATTATCAGTCATACATTCACCACAGTCCATTGAAGAGGAAGAACAGATGTCACATGTTCCTTATGCTAGTGCAGTTGGAAGCATCATGTATGCTATGGTATGCACTCGACCAGATATTTCACATGCCATTAGTGCTGTTAGCAGATATATAGGACATCCTGGTAAGATGCATTGGCAAGTAGTGAAATGGATACTTTGATATCTTCGAGGTATGATAGATGTTGGTTTAGTATATGACTGAAGTTCTAACACTTATGGTAGTATTATAAGTTATGTTGACTCTGATTATGTTGGAGATGTTGACAAAAGGAGATCTTTGGCAAGATATGTCTTCACGCTCTTAGGTAGTGCAATTAGTTGGAAAATGACTTTACAGTCTACTATTGCACTATCCACTACAAAAGCCGAATACTTAGTAGCAACTGAAGCAGTGAAGGAAGCCATTTGGCTCAGAAGTTTGGTAAGCAATTTGGGCTTGGAACAAGATGTTACAACTATTTATTGTGATAGCTAAAGTGCTCTACATTTGACCAAAAATCAAATGTATAATGAGAGAACCAAACATATTAATGTCAGATATAATTTTATTTGGGAGATTATTTCTCAAGGTACCATTGCAATAAAGAAGATTGGTACATGAAACAATCTAGCAGATATGTTGACGAAGTCAATCCCACTTGCCAAGTTCAAACATTGCTTAGACTTAACTAGTATTTGCAACATGTGAGTCTGCCCTTATGGGCAAATTGGAAAAGGCGACTTCAGAAGCTTAAAGATGGATGAAAAATCAAGCCAAGGTGGAGATTTGTCAAAATTGGTGGCTTAAATAACTTGGTTGCTTGAATTTTGCTCATCCCATGGACAAAAAGTCCAACTTCCTTTCAGTGGAGCACATGCAAAATTGATGCAAGTAGGAGCAATTAAGTTGGCATCGAAATGTTGATTGAAAATTTTGTCACTATAGCTTTATAAATAGAGCTCCCCTTTGAGCATCAGAACACACAACAACAACAAATCCTCTCCTCCTTTTAGTAATAGAGTAGAATTATTTGTTCCATGTAAATTCTTCTCTTTTGTGAGTTGAGAGTATACACTAGTGAAAAAAAATACTATGAGGTATTTTGGGTGTATTTGGGATTTGGATTGAGCAGAGAGTGTCCACCTTTTGTATCTCTATTATATTTCCATAATGAAATATTTGGTTGTCGCCTTTGCCCATGGATGTAGGCTTTAAGGTGAACCACGTAAATTCTTAGTGTTATTTATTTTTTACACTTCCACATATTTATTGTGCGTTACTCTGTTTCTGCCTTTTGAGCCCGCCATTTCGCAACAGGATAGAACATTGGTGTTTAGATGTCTATGGGCAACAAGAAAGGTTTTGTGTGGTTAGGGATCAATGTCCTATCATGTGTTGTAAACATTCACTATAGTTTTGAGCGATTAATGAGCTTAATTTCCGAAGACATATTTGTACCTTGTTACACCGTACCCGGAAAGGCGCCATAACAAAATGATAATAAAAAATTTTATTCCTAAAAGGAAATAGATTTTAAAAAAGGGGAGTCGTCACCAATTTTCATTCTGGCTAAAATTGAAAAACCTTTGATTTGATCAAAGCTGGTCTTTTTGATAAAAATTTGAGTCAAGGAGTCTAATTATGATTAGAAAAGGGCGAAAACTTAATCCCACTGCACTTCTAATATATCCATATAAATACGGTTACCTTAGAGTTATTATGCAAATTAAATTATAACTTAATAATATTTATTTTTCCCCAAAAAGTATAACAATCATATACAAATAAATGAAAAATAACTAAATAAAAGAAGAGAACAAAATTTGAAGAAAAATTAAGTTTGGCTTGATAGTTATAGATTACGTCGACGTATCCTCTGGTGCAATGAGGAACTCAAAACCATGTCGTTCTTATAGAAAATAAGTATGTGTTAACGGGTTTTAATTAAGAAACAAAAATAAAATGTGTTGATTTCTTTTATTTGTGAAAAGAATTTTGATTGACAAATTATTTAAAAAGAGAAATCCGTTTTTGCACAAGATTTAAGTTAGCACTAGGCTACTCAATAAATCCTTACAATTCACCAATACATAAAAGAGACATCCACCTCTCTATCATGACTGCAGACTGTTGCACGGATAAATTTTTTTTTATTTTTGTTTATTTTTTAAAGAAGGAAAACTAGAAAATTAAAGTACCAAAACTTAAAAAGACAGAAGAACATAGCCTCAACTAAAAGAAAGATTTAGCACAAATATTCTAATTCCTGAAAAAGTAAGAGAATGACTAAACAAAACCTAGTAAAAAATTTACAAAAATAAAAGGGGGTCCTAACCGAAAAGGAAAAAAGGAGGTAAAGAAAATAAAACTAAAACTAAAACAAAGTGAGTATTGAAGCGTGACCGAAAAGAAAAAAATAAATAAATAAAGAAAATAGAATAAAACTAAAACATAAAAGTGAAGATTGAAGCCACTTTACTCAATTATTGAAATGTGAAACAAGGAAGAATCAAGGTTGTGAAGAAGTGATGGCACGTCGGCAGCGCTAAACTCAATGATGACATATGGTTCACAAGGTTGATGGTGGTGATGATATATTGGTTAGTGCAATTTGATGACTATTAGAGGGAGATAGTGGCTCTTGTGTTAGGAAAATAAGATTCAAGATGAGAATTTAATGATGGTGATGATAACATGGTTTACTAATGATTATGGTTTATGTTTGATGATGAAGATAAATGGATGAAAGATGGTGATGTAAGTGGTTTAGATGATGAAAGATTGTGATTTGGCTTTTTCAAAGGAAGTTGTGACAGTGTTAATGGAAGCAAAGGCAAAGTAGAGTGGTGAATTTGTGGATGATCTTTTTTTTTTTGTGATGATTAATTATTATATAGAAAGTTGAATAAAGAGATTTTGAGAGTTAGTTAGGGTTAAACAAGTTAAAATTCTAATTATTTTTGTTGAGTCATTTAGGATTTTGATTGGATTTGATTTTTTATTTTTGGGTGAGTTTTAATTGAATTTAAATTTTAAATGCAAAGACAAAAAATATGATGTTCACGTACCTTGTTCGAAAGCAACATACCATCAATCCTTTATAGAAGCTAACTACATGTGAAATTGCTTTGTATAATTGATTTGTTCGATACTTCTTGCTGCTGCTTTTGCTATGCTTCTTCCGCTTTCTTTTTCGTCATTTGGAAATGGATCACTTCATAAGTTGTGACCTTCTATGTAACAGGTGAAATTGGGGTCCTAATTAAAACCATCTGATCTTCAGGCCTAAGTGCAAACTGATTTTCCTTGTTATCACAATCCAAGTCCAAAGGAGAATGTAATGCGCTTATATCCTTTGATTGAGTTTTGCTTTAATTTAGTATTTCTCCCTCAGCTTTTCCTCAACTAAGTATTTGTTCTTTTGCTTCCATTCTCAGCTCCCAAGTCAAAAGATCAATGGAGATTCTCATATCCTTTGCTGGAAAAGTAGCAGAGTATACAGTGGAACCTATTGCAAGGCAAGTGGGTTATTTGGTATTACACAATGCTAAGTGTGAGGAGCTAACTAATCATGTTAACGAGCTCAAAGGTGTAAGAGATAAAGTCAAGCACCAAGTTGAGGAAGAAAGAAGGAGTGGAAAAACAATTGAAACCGATGTGGAAAAGTGGTTGAAAACTGTAGATCCAGCCATTGGAGAGGCAAATAAACTCCAGGAAGATCATAGCCATGCTAAGGTTACGTGCTTCAAATGGTCGTTCCCTAATGTGGTGTTGTGGCATCCATTAGGTAGGAAAGCTGCAAAGATGTCAAAAAATATTGCTCAAATACTAGAAGAGAAGAAGAAGTTCGAGCGAGTTGCTTATTATCATCCTCTGCAAGAAACAGTAGCCTCAACCTTTGTTACAAAGGGTAAAGAAAATTTCGATTCAAGGAAGCCAGTTAAGGAGAATATCATGAAATCTCTAAGAGACCCTAAAACAAGAAAGATAGGGGTTTATGGGCTTGGCGGTGTGGGTAAGACCACTCTTGTTAAGGAAGTTGCTCAACTAGCTAAGCAAGAAAAGTTGTTTGATCTTGTAATTACTGCCAATGTATCCAAAACTCCAGACCTCAAAACAATTCAAGGGGAGATTGCTGATCAACTTGGTATCCCATTTAAAGAGGAAACCGTTGCTGGCAGGGCGCTCCGCCTATACCCAAGAATTATGACAGAGAAAACCATCCTTATCATCTTGGATGATATCTGGAAAAGGCTTGATTTGGAAAAAGTAGGGGTTCCTTTTCGGGATGATCATAATGGTTGTAAATTGTTGATGACATCTAGAAGTCAAGATGTGCTTCGAGAAATGTCGGTCCAGGAGTATATCAGACTTGAAGTTTTAAATGAAGAAGAAACATGGAGGTTGTTCAAAGCCATGGCTGGTGATGTAGAAACAGAACCTCTTCTGCATCTGTTAGCACATCAAGTGGCTAAAAGGTGTGCAGGCTTGCCTATTCTCATAGTTACGGTCGCACGGTCATTGATAAATCAAGACGTTCATATCTGGAAAGATACTGTAAGACAGTTAGAAAAAGCTGACAATAAAAAGATGCAGGAGATAACCGATTCAGCTCTGGAGTTAGCTTACAGTAGGTTGCAAGGCAATGAAATGAAATTATTGTTCTTCCTCTGCGCTGCACTCGGAGAAAAGTCTTATGTCTCTGACTTGTTCAAATATGGAATGGGTCTAGGCATATTCAACAACACAGATACAATGGAAAGTGCCCGGGATAGATTTCACAAAATGATAAGTGCATTGAAGGCGTCTTGTTTGTTGCTGGAAGATGACACAAGCAAAGGGTTCACAAGGACCACAATGCATGACGTGGTTCGTGAGGTAGCTATCTCCATAGCATCAAGGGATCAACACATGTTAATTAAACATAAGATTAAGTTAAAAGAATGGCCAATAAAGGATTTTTTTAGAAGTTGCTCTCAGATCATCTTGATTCCTTGCCAAACCCGTAAGCTTTTTTGCTTGGCCAGTGATGATCCTTTGCTAGAAGTCCCTGATTCCCTTTTTGAGGGAATGAAAGGCCTCCAAGTATTAGACTTGACGGGCTTTAACTTGGCTTCCTCACCCATCTCTTTTCATTCCTTAAGTAGCCTTAAAACATTGTGTTTATATTCCTGTGTTTTGGAGAATATGGATGCAATAGAGGCTTTAGAAAATTTAGAAATTCTGAGCCTCAGTCAGTCTTTAATGACAAAATTACCAAGTGAAATAGGGAAATTGACTCATCTAAGAATGTTAGATTTGAGTGATTCTGGAATAGAGGTCATCCCACCTAAGATCATATCAAGGTTGATCAAACTGGAAGAGTTGTACCTGGGTAATACCTCGATTAAATGGGAGGAGGATGAGGAGCCAGGTAAACAAAAAGAAAATGCTAGCCTTACTGAGCTTCGAGAGCTGTCGAAGTTGACAGCTCTAGAACTACAAATTGATGAGGCTCGGGTTTTGCCGAGGGACTTGATGTTTGATAAGTTAGAAAAATATAAAATAGTTATTGGAGATGTATGGGAATGGCCTGACATTGCATATACAACCTTGAAAACATTGAAGATCAAGCTTAGTACCAACATTCATTTTGGGATTAAAACATTGATTAAAAGAGTGGAGAATTTGTACTTGGATGAAGTGGAAGGGATTGAGAATGTGCTTTATCAATTGAATGGGGAAGGATTTCCAGAGTTGAAACACCTCCACATCCAAAATCATGCCATGATTAAGCACATCATTGACTCTCTGGATAGGAATCATGCTCATTTTTCCTTTCCAAAGTTGGAAACACTGGTAATTCAGAATTTAAATTGCCTGGAAAAAATATGCCAGGGTCCACTTACGGTTAATTCCTTTGCCAAGCTGAGAATCATCAAAGTCGAAAATTGCATTCAGTTAAAATATCTTCTCTCTCTTTCAATGGTTAAAGGACTTCACCAACTTTCGGAAATCGAAGTTTGTCGATGCAACTCGATGGAGAAAGTAGTGTTTGGAGATGGTGATGCAAATGCAGATAATGAGATCAAATTTTTCTCGTTGCATTCCTTAACGTTACATCAGTTGCAATCACTTGATAGTTTCTTCTCTTATGAGTTGACATCTCCGGAGCCAATGCATCAAAGATTTATGGAAACTCACATCCCATTTTTTAAAGCCCAGGTATTTTTCTTTTCTTGCTTCTATGCTTTACGTAGATGCAAATGATACAAATTCAAATTGTTTGAAGAACCTGCTTACACCAGGACTAACATGTTCACTATGTAAGCAAGTGACCTACACAAGCAACCAATATCAATACATTTAAATATCTAAGCAAGTGACATGTTCACTATGTAAAATCTTTTAATGTAAGGGACCATAGGTCCAGAATATGTGAGTCTAAATTTTCAATTTGGTGAATTATGAACTCAAAATTGATTAAAACACATATTGTTGATATATATGGAGACTAAAAATCAGAAAAAAGGCATAAAGGATTAGTTAACTACTCAATAAATGAAACAATGGTTTAGTTGAGAAAATAATATATGAATCTCGTAATATATACTCTATAACGTATCATCTTTTTCCTTTTGACGGGATATACTTAACATCTTACATAACATAAATATTGCATAATATTAAAATTTGAACAAATCTTATGCTATCTTGCATATCAAAAAACGCTAAATTATCTAACAGATTGAGAATGATAAGTTTCAAATTATCTCAAATAGCTACTAGCAAATTTGATAAAATTATCGGGGTGAATCTATCCATCATCGTGTGAGAGAATAAAATATATAATTTGGACGAAAAAGCTATAAACATAAACATATTATAAATCTAACTCAAAACCAAGAGATTGAGGATATTTTTGTCCAGCTGAACAATGTGATGGATGCTAACCTCTATATGAATGTGTAAAAAAAAAATCCGTACATATACACATACACATGATATGAAATTTTTTTTCATTAAAACAACTTTTAAAAACCAAACAATTGTGATGTTAAAAAAATAAAACAATTTGTAAATTAATTTTTCATAGGCCCAAATAGATGGGCTCATTTTAAAGTGGAGAAGTTTGGAAATGAGAAAGTGAAAAATTAATCACCTTAGAATTAATAACTTTCATTTTGAGGCTTTGTCTCACTAAATAATTCAAAGCTAATTAACTCTTCATTTTTTCATTTTAGAGGAGTTGAATTCTTAAGTAACATGCAACTTTCCCCATAAAAGAAAAAAGATTTCAATACAATTTATAGAGAACAAAAATATATTTTAAAATATGTCTCTTTATCTTTTATAGATACTATACCCATGTATATAGCATCTTTAGAAAACATTTCAAATAATTAAAAGACAAAATACAATTATTTATACATGTATAGATAAATATTTCCTTTCAAAAATAAATAAAACACTCCCTTCATTCTACTCCAATTATCCATATTTTTAAATTTTTTTTATTTCACTCTATTTGTCTATTTATCATATCAAGAAGGTATTTTTCTATCACTATTTCCTTAGTGCGATTTGGTATTTTACATTATTATCAAGGAGGCATTAAATTTTTCTTTTATCAATTAAATAGAGACAATTTTATCTAGTAACACAAGTTTATGCTATTATCAATATTTATTTATTGTTTTCTTAATATATGCATTTTATTTTTGTTTTTTGTGTTTAGACCGCTAAAGTGGAACAAATGGAGTATTACCTTCTCTTGAAATTACAAATTGATTAAAGATAAAGATTACGACTGTCTCACTTCTCCCACATCTATTTTTTTTTTGCTTGGTCCGTTAATAGCAGCTTTAAGAAAGCCCAGTAATAAAATTCATATTTTTGCACTAAGTCCAAAGTAATACCGAGTTATTCAATAAACTCCTGATCACTGTGTCTATTTTTATCTGTCTCCTTGAAAAATAGTTGAATTGTAAAATCAATATACCATAACACAATTATTATGTCCAGATATATTAAATCTTTTAAGTTAGCTATTTTCTACGGAAATAGATAAAAACGGATTGAGGTAGTATAATTTAAAATCCACTTTATGCACCAATTCCAAAAGTACTACTGTGTTATTCAATAAGCTCTTATCGAGTGATAAAGGAAGCCCTGATTGCTCAATTATAACTGCTCATTGTTCTTTGACAATATATATATATTACAAATTAAACCCAATTAAACCAAAATGATTAAACGCTTATTAGTTTCACCTAGTCTAAAATTTAGAAAATTCAAAGTTTAGTTGGGAAAAGAAAACAAAATAAGACCTACCTCACAGTGACTAATGATTGCTTTGGTAATTCTCCCGAAGTGAGTGCTCCTGTTTATGAAAGTATAAGCCTTTTTTTTCGGTAATTAGAAAAGATGAGGGTTTTTACTTCTGACTCTTAATAATAGTTGTGTTTATAAGGCTTGGTTTGGCATTGTTCTCCAAGTTATGATGGTGCTCCTCCTTATGAGGGAAAAAGACCCCAAACCATTATAACATGTAAAGATTTTGGAATTGATAATGTTTCTCCAATGGCTTACCATAATCGCTATTACATACCTTCAGCTACATTTTTATTCTATGTAGGTTGTATTTCCTTATCTAGAGACCCTTAAGCTGAGCTTGCTTAATTTGAACAATATTTGGGAGGACTATCAACTTTGTTTCCATAACTTGACAAGCCTGATTGTGGAGAGTTGTGGTGGGCTAAAGTACTTATTCTCATACAGTATGGTGAGAAGTTTTCCTAACCTCATGAAGCTTGAAATAAGTGACTGCAATATGATGGAGGAGATAATAGCCACTAAAGAGAGAAACAATAATATTGTTGCATCAGAAGAGGTGTAGTAAATTTTTTATTTTGAAAATTCAAATTCTTAACTTTTATTTCAAATTAATAGATACATGTGCATTAGTATACGTATATATTGCAAATTCTTTATTATAGTGTAAATCAATAATTATCATGACACAAGTTAAGTATGATTTTTGCAAATGGTGAATCATATAGGTTCAATTCTCCAAGTTGGACACAATCATTTTGAAGAACATGGAAAACTTGAAGACAATATGGCACAACCAATTTCGTACATTGAAGACATTGCAAGTAGAAAATTGTAAGAAAATTATGGTGGTTTTTCCCTCTTCAGTGCAGAAAACATATAATAATCTAGAGACTTTAGTTGTTACTGATTGTGCTTTAGTGGAAGAGATATTCAAAGTGACATCCAATATAGAGGATATAACACATTTAAAAAGAATTACTTTAAGAAGGTTGCCAGAGCTGAAACATACTTGGAGTAGAGATCTTGAAGGCATTCTCCATTTTCATAATCTAGAAAATGTATGTCTGGAAAGTTGTGAAAACTTGCAATATCTTTTTCCGCTTTCTGTAGCCAATAGTTGCTCATCAAATCTGCAAAGACTTGAAATAAAATGGTGTGGAAATATGAAGGAAATTATTGCGCAAAAGGAAGGAACCTTGTCTACAACTGCCATATTTAAGTTTAATCAGCTAAACACTTTACTTTTATGGCAGCTACATAATCTCAGGGGGTTCTATGCAAGTAACCACAGTTTAGAATGCACATCTTTAAGAAAAATAGACATTTTTGGTTGTGCAAAGTTGAGTTTATTCAAGACGATATCTACAAGCAGCCACAAATTACTTACAGATGGAAAAATTGATGTTTCAGTACAAGGATCACCTTTCATAGTTGAGCAGGTATGTGTCATATGTTATATTTCACCAACTAGCTTGCATGAAAGCCACATGCATATGCATGGAGTTGTGTTTTATTTTAAAAAAGAAAAACTATATATACTGAATTCTAACAATAGTGCAATTTAAGGAGGAAATGTTTTACTTGAGTCTTCACAATGGATGTAAGGAGGATTCAAAACTCACAATGAGTGCAAACTTATTTTAGTCAACTTGGTTCGTGTAAAAAAAAAATTAGAAGATTTTCAATTCAAGAGGGGGAAGTGAGAAAGTTGCCTCTCTCTCTCTCTCTGTTTTTTTGTTCACATTATGATATCACTGGGATTCAAGTGTTATTTTGTGGGGATTTTCAATTTAAAAATGAGAAGTAAGAAATTAAACTATCTATCCAAGTTTGAAAAATAGAGAAAATTTTGATGAGAAATACAATTTCTATGCTCACTCTTTAATTGCAAATCCGCTAACTTTTCTACATGATTCATTCAACATTGAAATTACATACAGCTATTGTGAGTATTAAATACTCCCCACTCCCATCAAAAGGACCATAGAATCTTTCTAAGAGGTATCAACAAATAGCTGTAGAATGGAAATCAAATGATGACTAGCGCGTTAACCTATTTTCGCAATTCAAGAGGAATGAGAGGCATAAATTTTATCATTTTAAAAAAATAAGATTTACAAGCATGAGTATTAAAACTCTTGTTAGTTTAAAAATTAGGTAAAACGAACTCAAACTTTTACAATATGTGAAACATACAACTGCAAAGCTAGTTACTAGAAGGTCAGTGGAAACTATAGAAACTATTTTTCCCTTTATTTTTCATGATGAATATATTGAGTCAATAGGTTAAACAATTAAAAGAGTTTTTTATGTGAAAAAGAGATTTAAATATTAATATTTTAAATATATATAAACATTAAATATGATGGATTTCTATGACAATGTTTGATCTATATCGCCAACTTTACATAGTGAAACAAGACTTTGTTGTTGAGTCAATAATACATGAAAATAGTAAAGGTCTTACATTTTTACTCGAATATATTTACTCAAAAAATAGAATTTATTTGCTAGAATGATGTGACATGTATGATGACTTTCTAATGATCATTTCCACTTTATTCGATCTACATCTACTTTTCCTTTTTGCCAAAAATTATGGCTTCTTTTTTCTAGCAATATAACATCATTCATACTAAATTGTAAATTTAAGAGCTAGAGAATTAGTAAATCTTGCCAAAACCGAGTAGCATGATATGATATGCTATTAATTCTTGATGAATAAATAGGATATACTATATTTTTTTATCCAATGGTTCACGTAACAAAGATTTGCTGCCTATAAAGCCTTACTTTTGTTAATTATGCATTGCATGTGTAAGGTGATTCCAAACTTGGAGTGGCTAAGAATAAACCCAAAGGAAGGTACCATCATATTGCAAGCTCAAGCCCAAAGGAGTGTGCCTCTTTTCACCAAACTATCATTTCTTGGGCTATGCGATTACGAGAATGAAGATTCGGCTTTTCCGGATTGGTTTCTCCAACATATGAATATTGTTGAGTTTCTACTGATTGAACATAGTTCCTTTAAGAAGATATTCCTGGATGAAACATGCATAAATGAGAAAATTTGCATGCAGCTTAAAAAATTGACACTGAATCAATTACCTAAACTTTTGCATATATGTGAAGAAGGATTTGAAATTGACCCAGTTCTTGAGGTTCTCGAATACCTATGGGTTGATGGATGCCCAAGTCTTCTAAACTTGGTTCCATCCTCTGTGACCTTCAGTCACCTGGTGTATTTGGAGATACAAAATTGCAATGGGATGGTGAACTTAATTTCTTGTTCTACAGCAAGAAGTCTAGCCAAACTCACAGAAATGAAGGTGAAGGGGTGTAATTCACTTGAAGAAATAATAGAAGAAGAAGATGAGGCAATATATGAAATCACATTTCTCAGTTTGGAAATTCTGATGCTGGAATGTTTGCCAAGTCTCAACAGGTTTTGCTCTCGCAAGTGCTTCCTAATATTTCCATTATTAAAGGAAATAGTTGTTAGCCAATGTCCTCTCATGAAGAACTTCTTTGAAGGAGATATAAGCACCCCAAAACTTCGAAAAGTGAGAACAGGTGACAACAAGAAAAAAGGATATTGGAAGGGGAACCTAAATAGTACCATAAAGAACATGTTGGAAGATGAGGTATGTTGATTTACCAATTGATTTGTTTTTAGAAAATGGAAACAGTAGGAAAACAAATACACAAATACTCATTCTAAACCACATTAACACTTCTTGTCAAGAGATCACATTTATTTTTATTCACTTACATCAAAACTAATAACTGCTTTAGGATTGAAAAGTATCCTTATCTTTTGAAATGTTAAATTTGTGAAAGCCCATTTTATTTTCCTCTATTCTACGCTTTGAAAAATAAATTGTCATTATCTAAGAAAAGAAGAGAGGGAGAACAATAACACTAATTTATTATTATTATTATTATTATTATTATTATTTATGAGTTTTAAAACTCTTAAATAGGGAAGATGATTTCCCTTACCTTCATTATCCATATTACCAAATATCGAAATATAAGAATAAACCAAAACTTAGATTACAAAAAGAAGTTTGCATGAAAATTATCCAACAGTTTTGGAATTTAATTCATCACTTGCATCTTTATGATGCCATATTCTAAGCTTATTTTTTTTTTAAGTAGATATCTTCTTTTTAATTAAAAAAAGATAGAGCTTTCCTTTTTTTTTTTCCTTTGAAATCGTTCGAGTATGAGGATATAAGTTGGTGAGAAAAAAAGGTGTGAAAAAGAGAAGAAAAATGTGTATATGTGGCATGCAAAGTGGCAAAATACTTTTTTGAAAAAAAAAGCTAAACAAACAAAAGAAAAAGAATGATGAACAAGATATGAGCAATTTTGAAAGAAAGGAAGTAAATAAAATAGTTTTACTTCATGGCATGAAATGGAAAAGCCCTTACACTTGTGATCTTAATTCATGACCAATGTTTTTTCTGATATATTTGTTAAAAAAAAATTTAGTAACATATTTTGGAAAGCAAACTATGATCTGTTGAAGAACACTGGTTTATTGCTAGATTTTTGAATTGGATGAGGGATTTGGGTTTTTAGAAGGATAGAGAGGAAAAATTACAAACAAGTTCTATTTTATTATTATTTTTAATTGGAAATGACAAAATATTATGCTCACAAAGGGTGTCCATGCATGATTTTTTCCATTTCAATTTGATAAGTATAAATATATCTACATGAAATAGTTAATAGTACTATAAATTTTGTTTTTCCTGAGCTATGTTAGTTACTAGTTACGGACCCAACTTTTTGAAATGCCAATATATCATGTAAAGATTTCAGAATTGGTAAATGGTAATGTATCTCAAAAGGCTCACCATAATCATTAACCCAAAAAAAAAAATCTTGCCATAATCGCTATTACATACCTTCAGTTACATTTTTATCCTATATAGGTTGCATTTCCTAATCTGGAGACTCTCAAGCTGAGCCCGCTCAATTTGAACAATATTTGGAAGGACAATCAACATTGTTTTCATAAATTGAAAAACTTGATTGTGAAGAGTTGTGGGGAGCTAAAGTACTTATTCTCATACAATATGGTGAGAAGTTTTCCAAACCTAATGAAGCTTGAAATAAGTGACTGCCATATGATGGAGGAGCTAATAGCCACTAAAGAGAGAAACAACAATATTGTTGCATCAGAAGAGGTGTGATAAATTTTTCATTTTAAAAATTCAAATATTTAACTTTTATTTCAAATTAATAAATTCAACTGTCTTAGTATACGTATATATTGCGAATTCTTTGCTATAGTGCAAAACAATAATTATCATGACCTAAGTTTTGTGTGATTTTTGCAAATGGCGAATCATAGGTTCAATTCTCCAAGTTGGACACAATCATTTTGAAGGACATGAAAAACTTGAAGACAATATGGCACAACCAATTTGACACATTGAAGATGTTACAAGTAGAAAATTGTCGGCAACTTATGGTGGTTTTTCCTTCTTCAATGCAAAAAACATATAACAATCTAGAGACTTTAATTGTTGCTGATTGTCCTTTGGTGGAAAAGATATTCGAATTGACATCTAGTGAAAAGTACGCTATAGAGGATACAAAACATTTAAAAAGAATTACTTTAAGAAGCTTGCCTGAGCTGAAACATACTTGGAACAGAGATCCTGAAGGAATTCTCCGTTTCCCTAATCTTGAAGATGTATGCCTGGAAAGTTGCAAAAACTTGCAATATCTTTTTCCATTTTCTGTAGCCACTACTTGCTCATCGAATCTGCAAAGACTTCAAATAAAATGGTGTGGAAATATGAAGGAAATTATTGCCCAAAAAGAAGGAACGTTGTCCACAACTGCTATATTTAAGTTTACTCAGCTAAATACTTTACTTTTCTGGTTCCTATATGAACTCAAGGGGTTCTATGCAAGCAGCCACACTTTAGAATGTCCATCTTTAAGAAGAATAGACGTTGGCGAGTGTGCAAAGTTTAATCTATTCAAGCTGGAATCAACAAGCAGCCAGAAAGTGGTTCCATATGGAAAATTTGATGTTCCAGAACAGCAATCACCTTTCATAATCGAGCAGGTATGGATCATATGTTATATGTTATATTTCATCTCCTAGTTTGTGTTGTGTAATGGTAGGCCCAAAAGGCAGAAACAAAGTGAAGTAAAAATAAATATGTGGAAGTATAAAATTAAATGACACTAGGAATTTACGAGGTTTGGCTTAAAGCCTATATCCATGGACAAAGGCGATAACTAAATATTTTACTATGAAAATATGATGGAGATACAAAAAGTGGACACACTCCATTCAACCTAAATACCAAATACACCTAGAACACTACAACAAAACAGGAAAATAGCGGCGGTTTTTTTTTGTGTGTAAATTACAGCAGTTACAACCACCATTTTTTTCAGCAAATGGCGGTTCTTACAACCACCATTTTTTTCAGCAAATGGCGGTTCAAAGAACCGCCATAATTACCACTGTCATGCCGCAATCACCCTATATAACCACCATAATTGTGTATTGTGGCGGTTGAATTATGGTGGTTTCAAACTGCCGCAATTAGTGAAATATTTTTTTAAAAAATAAGTTATGACTTTTGAAACCGCCCCAATTTTCAGTGAAATATTTTTAAAAAATTTTTAAAACTAAAAGGAAGTCACATGTTTAGGAACAACCAAATCCGCACTCTTTGCTAACGTGTCTACACAAACTGCCTGCTCTCCCTCTCTCACTCTTTGCTATAAAGTACTCTCCCATATACCACATTTTGAATTTTAATGTCTATTCATCCGCACTCATTTAATAACGTGTCTTCTCAAATTAACTCACGTAATAAGATGACAAAGTGAATTACATACCATTGTGCTCTTCACTATATGACCCATAAGGTCAAATCTGAACCCATCAACCTAAAAAAGAAAAAATCACATAATCTATTATAAATAATTTCTAGAATAGAAACTAAAGATATTTTTCCTTTTATACAAAATGGAGAATGCACAACTAGGGGATGAATAAGCATAAGCTATGCTCCAAAAGAGGATAACATATACATTGAAGAACAATAAAAACTACAAATGCTGCAGGCAGCTCAATCTCTCTGCATGTAAGAGAAACCAACTCCCTTGAAGCACCTACAAGCAGAAAAGCTAATTTCTACAAGAATTGTAAACCCTAAATATATAATCAATAATTCAAAACAGTAATGTTTACAAATTTATTAGGTACATCCAACAAACATAAAAACAGAAAGGGCAAGTATGCAAAACCACATATTGCCAATGTATGAAACTTGCAAGCTCCCACTCAGGTGAACTCCAAACTATCAACATTCTGAAAGGGCCTATTATCCAAAAGAAGCAAATGTTAACAATACTCCCATTGCCTACTTAAGAAAAACACTGCTCCAGTCAAGCAATTCCAGGAAAACTTACCTATTTTATGTTCAGTCAAATAGGAACTTATGAAATACCAAATTTATTGAAATGCTCAGAAGATATAAATAAAAGCATAAGGTTGGGAAGACAAGGTAACTAATTAATTTTTTTCCTTTAAACAAACTTCCATTTGAAGCACAAGGATACTCTTGTTGTTTGATTGGAGCATCAGTGTAGAATTAATGCAAAGCAACAAACACTCACTTGTGCCAAATGTACTCCTCATTTCTATTAATATTTTACTTGCTCTGCAAAGGAAGAAGAAAAATAAGAAGTGTAAGTAACACAAACAAGTCTAACACTACATACATATGAAAAAGAAAAAAAAAAAAAAAAACACACACACACACACACACAGTAAAATAATGGATGGGATACCTGAGGGCGCATTAGGTTTAAGAAAATGGCAGTCAAGTATTTCTTCTATGCTTTATTTTCCCATAAAACAATTTTCATTTTCATTCTTCGTTCTCAAAGACTGACACCGGCTTTGAAGTTCAAAATTATGTAAATACAAAGTTTACATCATTATCAAGCTACCCCAGAAAATGCAAAACTTTGCAGTGTAGCAAGAGAAATACCCCTCTACATAGCCACCAAAAGAATACTTCAACTGAAGTCTCGATATCCTCTACATAGACACCAACGAGAGCTCCAACTAAATGTCATGCCAGGCCTAAGCCATCTTCACCAAATACCAAATCATAGACCACCAAAACATAAGCCATCTTGCAGAATGGCATAACCCAAAGCTAATAATTTAGAAATTACCCCCTATATAATGAAGGGAATCACAACTCCAACTGTAAATGCCAGTGGCAACCAATATTGTGTCACATGTATCTATTCAAAATAACTTCTCAAATGCAATAATGAAAAAAAATTCATACCTATCTGCAGGCCCATCTTAATTATCATGCACTAATATACTGTTTCAAAATCTTTGGATCCATTGCACCATCATTAAGAAGGAAAGGAAGCTTGTCAACAAATCTGTTAATAGGTTGTTCATCATTTGAAGAAACAGCTACAAGACCTGCAAGTAATTCTTATGAGGAAGGACAAAGTGTTAGATAGTAAATCCCAAATGACACTCAAAAGAAGAAAAGAATAAGGAAATAATGAAAAGAAATGTCCTGAATACAGATATTACCATATTTGTAAGAGAAAATAAAAATTTAAAAGAAAAGATGAAGTATAAGAGTTCTAACTAGTTGAGAAATCTTACATGCCACAGGGTGGTCAAAAGCTTCACGGTCCGAAAAGGAAGCCACTCGGACAAGCTCTTTATTGAGCAACTAAAATCAAGATGGTGTATCGTATTCAGAACCTAAAAAAGTAATCACCAATATAACCAAATCTTAGACAATGACAAAACTTCAACTACCTTCACATCACAGTAAAACAAATTTTACAATTCATCCTATGGCCATTTACAAGTGGAGCCTATCAAAGCACTACTATGCCCATGCTTACTAAATCAAAATATACAAAGCCCGAGGTTTAACATAACTAAAAATCAGAGCTCAAGCAACAAAAGCACTTCAATTAGAGTAGTAATTATATGACTGTATGTACATATACAAATTAAATTAATATAACAAATTAATTTACTATGTAAAGGTGTACATATGAAATTGAATTACAACCTTAAATTACTTAACAAATTTACAAATTATTGTTTGTAACCATTGAGTACATACACAATTATACATAAATGAAGAAAACAAACCATGGCTGAATATAGATTATATACAATGTCACTTACTATAAAGTTCGTGATCAATTTCTAGTACATGCGTACTCAACTCAGAAAACATTTTCTCCCCTGCCTCTGTAATAACTTGCTTCAAATGCTCGTTAGCTACCTAGTAAAACGTGTGGACACATAAATAGAACCAGAGAATAAATCCTAACAGAAAATAAATACAAATATTTTCTACACACTCAAATTACGTTAGTTAGTAATAGCAAATTGCTCAAAAATCTCTGAAAACAATAGCTACCATAGGTCCATAGCCCTAAACAACACAAAACTCGCTGTTAGGTTTCAAATTTGGCATTGGCAAAGGATTGTGTGAGGAATTAATATTACCTTCAAATCGGGCTTCTTAACATCGGAGGCATAGAACAGTCGCAATTTGAACTTGTAAAGACGATAGGGTTGATTACTGGCGGTTCTAACAGGCTCTGCAACATGCGAAATAGAGCAATGTTAAATGGTTCTTTCTTTCCCCTGTTAGGTTATTGGAAGCTTGGATTCAGATTGGGAGAGGGAGAATCACCTCACTCGCTCACTCCGTGAGATCAAATCTCTGCTGTCAAAGCCAGGAGATTGATGATTGTGATTTAGGGTTGAACAAAGAGGGAACACACTGCATGCAGTTACCAAGACTCACAAGCAAACCTGACTCTTCCCTTTGCCTTTACACGACGTCGTCTTTTTGGCTTCAACCACAGATTAACCCAACAGCTTTTTATTTTTTTTTCCCGATTGATGATTAACCTAATAGTGAACAACTAAATACCCTCCCTGAACTCAGGAATAGCGAGTTTCAGTACTTCCAATATTTTACGCATGAAATTGGTCTTTTACCTTGGATCGGCAACGAGGAGGGTGCGGTCATACCTCATGGGGATGTCCTTGATCTCTTCCTTGCTCTGTTCATCAACGTACTTCTGGTAAAACACGAACACAGCCTTCACAATGCTCTTCCTGATGGCATTGATCTGAGAGGTGTGGCCACCACCCTTCATGCGGATACGTATGTTGACGCTGGTGAAGCGATGCCTACCGAGGAGGAAGATGGGCTCGAAGGCCTTGAAGTGGAGGATCTCGGGCTCCACCAGCTCGATTGGGCAGCCATTGATCCTAAGCGGCTAAGTGAGGGCTAGCAAGGACGCGCGGCGGTGGTTGGGGGCCAGCGGTGCCACATCAAGACAGAGAAGGAAAGGGGCTAAGTGGAGGGATAGTTGCGCCAGTGAGAGTTCTGTAAATAGGAGAGAATGAGTAATGAACCCTAAAGTCCCAAACTCGTTTTCTTTTGTGTTAAAAAGGGAGGATAAATGTTAGAACATTAAGGCAGCTACGACCCTCATTATTTTCATAAATATTATATCGGTTAATAAAACCACCGTAATTTATTATAATTGTGACAGTTTTAAAGAATCGCCCTAATTTCACTGTCATAATTCTCAATTTTTTTTGTAGTAGAATATCGCACAGTATTTTTTTTACTGGTGTATACTCTCAACTCACAAAAGAGAAGAATTTATATGGAATAAATAATTCTACTCTATCACACAAAAATAAGGAGATGATTTTTGGTTTCTGTTGGTTTTCTCCATTGTGTTTGTTCTACTGCCACAAGTGCTCTATATAGAGTTTTTGTTGCAAGGCAAGCATTTATTGCTTGCACTATCCATGTTATGTCCGCTTGCTAACCATTAATGATTTTTGTCCTCTTGCGTTTAATGCTCCTTGACATCTAATGCTTTTGCTGCCATGCTATTTGTTTCTTTTGCACCGAAGAGGACTTTGGTGGCTATGACATGAAAGTCAAGCCACCTAATCTAGTCTACAAATCTCCACCTTGGCTTGATTTTCATCCTGCTTCAAATTTTTTAAGTCACCTTCTCCAGTGTGCACATACGGGCAGATTCACATATTGCGAATGTCAACTAAGTCCAGGCAATGCTTGACCTTAGCAATAGTGATTGACTTTGTCAACATATCTACTGGATTCTCTGAGGTACCAATCTTCTTCATTGTAATGGCACCTTGAGAAATAATCTCCCGAATAAAATGATATCTGATGTCAATATGTTTGGTCCTCTCATGATACATTTGATTTTTGATCAAATGTATGGTACTTTGGCTATCACAATAAATAATTGTGACATTTTGTTCTAAGCCCAAATTGTTTAACAAACTTTTGAGCCAAATGGTTTTCTTCACTGCTTCAATTGCTGCCATGTATTCAGATTCTGTAGTGAATAATGCAATAGTAGACTACAAAGTTGCTTTCCAACCAATTGTACTTTCCGAAAGCATGAAAACGTATCCTGTCAGTGATCTCCTTTTGTCAACATCTCCAGCATAATCCGAGTCAACATAACCAATAACACTACCACCAGTGTTAGAACTCTTGTCATATACTAAGTCAATGTCTGTCATACCTCGAAGATATCGAAGTATCCATTTCACTGCCTGCCAATGCATCTTACCAGGATGCCCCATATATCTGCTAACAACACTAACGAAATGTGAAATACGTAACATCCTAATTTTTAACCCAAATCTCTAGAACACATTAGGTTAATCATTAGGTTATTACTTCTTAGTCTCATTCTTTTTTTGAAAATACTTAGCGGAAATACGGGTAATTTTTTTTTTTTTAAATATAAACCAAAGTGAGAGCCGTGTTCTTATCTAATCGTGATCGATACACACATTACAAGGCATTCAACATAAACACATGGTAACAGAACAAGTATTAACTTAAACAATGAATGAACACGGAAGGACACACTTTCGTTAATATCATATTTAGAAGTACATAAAGTCACGCCGTTATAGAATCGGGCTGAACTTGCAATACATAAAAGATAACAAGAAAGCAGTAAAGTACATGGAACGACGGAAAAATAAAAACCAACTACACACCCTCCTACCAAGCTGTGAGAACTAAGCTAAAACCCCCTCCTAAAAGATACCGCCGAAAGGGAGATCCTCATGACTGCTCGGGCACTCAAATAGTTCTCCGATGAGGTCTAGTGATGACAAGGATCCTTGAGTGATGGAGGTAGGTAACTGGGGAACCGCTCGATCTCCTCTTGAGTGGGTCAGTGAAGTGAGAAAGGAACGTGTGCTGGCTGGACGTGAGCTCCTCGGCACGGACGCATCTTGGCTCTCCTTGCCAAGCGCGGCTGCATCACATTATCCTCGCTCCCCTCTCGCCTGAACGGGGGAAAGGGAGCAAAGCTCTCCGAGTAGACATGTATTGGTGAATCCTCAGACGAATCCGCCTCCGACCTCCTCGAACGGGGCACATACTCCAAGTAGTCGCGGACAGCTGAGGCAGAAGATCGAGCACGACGCATCTGCTCGTCGTGAGGGTGGGTGCGCTCGAAGATCAGGTCGTCATCACCAAAAGGAGCGGTAGGAGTGAACTAGTAGCTGGACACCGGATAAGCAAAAGGTCGACTCATGTACACAAAAACACGAACAACACAACGACCCTCGAAGTGATAGGAGCGGTGGTCCGGGTCGTAGTGCACCTCCCAGACGGGTGCATCAATAAAGACCACGAATGTCGTCATCGATCTCTGAAGATGTGACGGAAGAGAACGAAAGAAGAGAAAAGAGTGAGAATCTTACTAAAGAATCTCATTAGGAATTTTCTATCCTAGGGTTACATCGTTCACATCCTCAGGAACCTTGGGTTTATTTAGAAAAGGTGTGCATGCATATAAGATTCATTATTAGGGTTTATAAAACTATTTATCCAAGGTTCATTCCTTTTAGCATGCATCTTAATATCATGAATGTGACATACTTAAGCATGAATGCATGGTAATACTTGAGCATATAAATCAACAATTCATAACAATCAAGAAACATACAGGTGGCATAATGGGCATATAAAACTCTTCTTTTTCTCAAAACTATGTGACTTAAAAGCATCATATCTCTTTTTCATACTTAAACTCTTAAATTCTTTCTCAAATGCCACCCTCTTAAACATGGTCACCCAATTCCATCCGACATACCACCTCGACGATTTTTATCATGGTCCCCTAACTCCGTCTCACCTAATCGCCTAGGAATGAGCTCGGACCGGTGAGCTCAAACCTAACTAATTGTCACTAGATTTAACATGGGGGAAATGAGGGAGTAATATATATATATTTCATTCTCTGAAACGCTTTACTGGCCTCGAGTGCACAGTGAATTGACCGCTTTGGCAAGGCTCATGTCCATACCCTCACAGATTTGCTTTCTCCTCACCGTAACAGGAGAAGTACGTCTCAGTGCTTGTCACATAAAAGTCTCCTGGGGGTGCCCGGCCGAACCGTGTCACCTAGGGTTTTCAAACTCGTATAGTACTTTAAAAACATTTCCCAACCGTTTAGGTTTGATAGAAATTCGGCAGCGTAACAGCTGTTAAATCGAATTTCTTTCAAACTGACATTTATGCCACCAGCTCACAACACAAACATAATTCTCATTCAATTCTCATGCTTACGATAAACTTAACATCTCAATGAATCATTTCCTTATGCATCATCAAAGCATATACATCTCAACATCATACTTGCATAAACAACATCATAGCATTAAAAGATTTATTAATGTCTTATGCATTGACCCTTAAGGTCCTTAACTCACAAGTTAAGTTATAAATCATCATAACCTAAGCTCTCGGGTACCTACAGGCTCATATCTAAGTATTCCTCACTCAATACTATGATCATAAATATCTCTAAACCCCAAGAGTGCAGAATCTAGAATTCTAACTTTACGGGTATCTAGGAGTCACAACAATGACCCTTTTTAAGTTCGGTGTGCTCCTAAGACATCAAGATCAAGTCCTAAACCAAATATGAGTCATTCCCACACATTTAGACTAGTTATAAACCATGATTATTAATTCTAAACCTTGCTGGACAGAGTCCAGAAAAATACTTTTCTAAGGGATCTAAAAGTCTCAAATTAATTCTTTTCTAGTTACTAACTTCTCTTATCTTTCACATATTAATTTTTGCATCAAATATACATGAACATACTCATATTATCATCATTAAAACAGCACAAAACATTGAGTATTCATAGCAAGGTAGAACCAAAATCATCTCCCACAAACAAGGCATAAAACTTGATTTCTAGAACTCATAAAATGCTAGTTTCTTTTGGAACCTTTCTAAAATTTTTAAAACTCATTAGTAAACATTTTTATCAACTAAAATCATCAAAATACTTTCAAGGGAAGTAGCTAATTTAAATTAGTCTCAAGAGGTTTTAAAATCATAAAACTTTGCTCTAATCATCTCTTGAACTCATATAAGCTTAGAAAAATTATGAAACATAGATTTTAGTACTTATAACAAATAAAACCTCTTTAAGGCCGAAATCAAGACGCTAAGGAATAAATATTTTTCAAGCCTTTTTTTGAGATAATAATGGGCAAATCTTTGAGCTCTAGGTTCTCTTAAGTTATGACATAAACTTAAACATGCTCATGCACATATTTTAGCTTTTATTAGAAAATAAAGTGAGAGCATAAAGTAAACATGAGATGCAACTTGTTATTATCTTTGATATTTAAGTGAGGACTTGAAAATGTAAACATGAGAATGCTAAGTTTGAAATATAAATATGACAATGCAAGTTCATTTATTATTCTTGATATTTAGTGATAGCAAGGAAAATAAACATGATGTGCAAGGCATAAACATAAACATTAATGCAAGGTTCATTTTAATCTTAGCTAGAGCTCTTACAAGACTTTAGAGATACAACCCAACACTTATCTCATCACAAAGAGTGATTTAGAGTTCTTGAACCAAGTTCTCAAAGGAACTATGTGGTTCTTGAACATCATCATCAAGCTCAAAGGAACAAGCTTTTAAAGGAAAGTAAAACTTTAAGAGAGTAAGAACCAAAACAACATTCTTTCATAACATAAAATAGAAGTAGAGATACTTTAAAAATTTTAACAAAACCTTTGAAGAAAAACTATGGAGGCCGAAATGTATAGGAAAAGGAAAAAGGAAAGAAAAACTAAAACTTCACTAGATAAAGAACAAGACTCAAGCTTTAGAGGTTCCTTTGAGATGAACACAAGGTTATCATCTATGAACACTCATCATCAAGCCATCATAGTCATAAACAAGGCCTCATGACCGAAATGAAAAAGGAAGGAAACAAAAGAAAGTTTCAAAAAGTAACCAAGAGAAAACTAGAGAAACTCATTTTCAAGCAATACAAAGTTTAGAAAACCACTCCTACCTAGAGTAAAAATGAAAACTTGAACTTTTGAAAGGAAAGGAGACTAGCAACTCCTCCAAGGATGGTGGTGATGGTTTCGGCCTTGCGAGAATGGAGAGGAAGGAGATGTGTTCTTGGTGGGTTAGTGTTTAAGGTTGGGTGTTTGAGAGATTTGATGATGATTCAAGGTTGTGAGGTGGTGGATTGAGATTATGAGATGATTATGTGATGAGAGGATGAAGAAGATGAAGAGAAAAGGAAAACTCTCTTGAAACCTTGAGAGAAAAAGAAAGGAAACTCACAAAAGCTAAGAACACTCAAATTTGCCAAATGAACAAAAGTATCGCAAGTTCTTCCAAGGCACCCATTTATAGAAAATGAAACAATGAAGCCTCACTCAAAGGAGGTCATGGCCATTGCTTTTGGGAGTCAAAGGGGAGAGAAAAATATCTCTTACACAATGTCATTCAAAGCATGGTTTGAAGTAAGGAAAACATAGTGCAAAGTATGGCTTCAAGCATGGTGTTTTGAGGTGATTTTCCTTCAAATTTGAAATAAAATAACCCTTCTAGAAGGCAAGGAGGGCTGGCTATTTTTGAGCCACAAAAATGAGAGAAAAAGTCGTCTAGAATTTGTCCTATGAAGCATGGATGAAAGCGTGGAGGTTATGACTCAAAGTATGGTTTGAGGTGAGGTGGAAGCATGGTCCTTTGAGTGCAAAAATTTACACATGTGATGGAAATAAGGGGTATGGGTTTCGGCCAAATTTGTACAGCCAAGGGGGGAGAGATTTTGTTCATGTAATTGGGTGTTAATGATAGGTTTAAGTATAGATTAGTTTAGGTACAAGGTTAGGAGTCATTAAGCATAAGTTTAGGTAACTAAGAATGAGGTTTAGGAATTTTATGACAAAATTAGGAGTGCTCATACAACATTAGAGAATTTAAAATTCATTTGTGAATAAACAATTGAAAACAAAATTCTCATGATTTAAGGAATTGGAGAGAGAATTTACTATTCAAGATTCCATGATTAGGAATCTTGAATTTAAAATAAGATTTGAATTGAAATTAAGCATTATTAGGTTCTAATCAACTTTAATAAATTATTTTGACCTTAGATTAATTATGAAAATTAATTAATCTTCGATTAGAGCCTACTATTGCTTAGGTTTCAAAAACACAAAACTAGGGGCAAAATCGTAATTTTACACAAATTTTGCCTGGGACCTCCGGGACTAAAAATGAAGTCACAGAATACATAAAAACGCCTTTTAAAACCATCTAGAGAAGTTTCGAGTTCATCCGGCACTTGCAAATGGGTAAAACACTACAAGGGCGTTTTGGTCATTTTGACCCAAAAACTCGAAAAACGAGATTTTCGATCCCGGAAAGGTTCACAAACCAACTAATCCCCTTCCAACATTGAGTTTGGCCCTCGAGGACTGCCGGATCGGCTATCCTCGAGTTCCGGGCCGAAAATGACCTTAGGGGCATTTTGGGCATTTTCATTCTTAACAGAAAATCGGGGCGTTACAAAATATCTGGTCTAGTGCATACCATTGCATACATGATGCTTCCAACTGCACTAGTGTAAGGAACATGTGACATCTGTTCCTTCTTTTCAACAGACTGTGATGAATGTGCAGCTGATAATCTAAAATAGGCTGCTAAAGGAGTATTTGCAAGCTTTGCATCTTGTATTCCAAAGTGCTCAAGTACTTTTTCAATATACTTCTTTTGAGACAAATATAATTTCCCAGCAAGCCGATCCCTACGAATTTCCATGCCCAAAGTCTTCTTAGCTACTCCCAAGTCTTTCATTTCAAATTCACCACTTTGTTGCTCCTTTAGCTTTTTGATCTCAGACAGACTCTTAGCAGCAATGAGCATGTCATCAACATAAAGCAACAAATAGAAAAATTAACCATTTGAGAGCTTTCTGTTGTAAACATAACAGTTATAGTCACTCCTTGAGTAACCGCAGCTTAACATGAAAGTATCAAATCTAACATGAAAGTATCAAATCTCTTATACCACTGGCGAGGATATTACTTTAAGCCATATAATGACTTTTTTAAGAGACAAACATGATCCTCCTTGCCTTGAACAATGAAACCTTTAGGCTGCTGTATGTAGATCTGTTCTTCAAGCTCACCAAAAAGAAAAGTTGTCTTAATATTGAGCTGTTCAAGCTCTAAGTCAAACAGTGGAACCAAAGCAAGCAACACCCGAATAGAACTATGTCTTACAACAGGTGAGAATACTTCATTGAAGTCTATTCCTTTCCTTTGGGTAAAACCTTTTGCAACTAAGTGTGCTTTGTACCGAGTCGATTCAACTCCAGAGGATCTTTCCTTCTTCTTGAAGATCCATTTGTAGCCAATGACTTTATGTCCTTTAGGTGGTTTCACCAACTCCCAAGTCTGGTTCTTATGAAAAGACTCAATCTCTTCACTTATCGTAGCAATCCATTATGCAGACTCTTCACTCGAGATAACCTTATGATATGTGGTGGGATCTTCTGATTCCATATCCTCTGCCACTGATAATGCAAAAAAGACTACATCTGGTTGACCATACCTTTGTAGTGGTTTGATTTGCCTCTTTTCTATGTCTCTAGTAAGGCTATAATGCTGCAACTATTGTCATGTATCTACGGTATCAACAATATCTTGTTCTTCTTCTTGAATAGGCTAATCAGAAGCATCTTCTTCCATCTGCTTTGGTGGTTCAGTTTCAAACTCCACCTGCTTGCTAGCATATAGGTCTTTTTCTGCATCGCCAACCTCTATTTTGGGATGAAGCATAAATGATTCATTGAACTAGACATCTCTACTGATTATGAATTTGGATGACTTAGGTTCAATGCTCCACAATCTATCACCTTTCACCCCAGTTGCATATCCGAGAAATATGCATTTTATTGCCTTTCGCTCAAGCTTTCTATCACCAATATGAGCATAGGCAAGGCAATCGAAAATTCTCAGATTTGAATAATCAGCAAGAGCACCAACCATGCCTTAATAGGAGTCTTCAAATTGATCGCAGTTGATGAAAATCGATTCGCTAAATAGCAAGCCATATTGAGAGCTTCAGCCCAAAATTCTTTAGACTAACCAACATTAGAGAGCATACAGTGAGCCCTTTTCAAAAGAGTTTTGTTCATACGTTCTACCACTTCATTTTGCTACAGAGTCTTTCGCACAGTGCGATGTCTTACTATGCCTTCATTTTTGTAGAACTCGTTGAACTGACCTCCACAAAACTCCAAACCATTATCTATCCAGAGGCACTTGATTTTCTTGCCGGTTTGGTTCTCAATAAGTGCTTTCCATTTTTTGAAAATATGAAACACATCATTTTTGTGTTTCAGAAAATAAACACATACCTTCCTCGAGAAATCATCAATGAACGTCAATAAGTATCTAGCACCACCTTTTGACTGAACAGGCGTAGGGCCACACCAGTTAGAGTGGATGTAATCCCATATGCCCTTAGTCCTGTGGATAGTAGTGTTGAACTTGATTTTGGTCTTCCTTCCATAGACATAGTGTTCACAAAAGTCAAGCTTCCCAATTTTGTGATCACCTAGCTAGCCGCACTTACTCAAAATTTACATTCCTGTTTCACTCATATGCACTAAATGTATATGCCACAAGCAAGTAGTATCTGCATCTGAATCAGATGAGGATGATACTAAGGCAACACCAACAACTACACTTCCTTGAAGTAGATAAAGGTTGTTGACTAGCTTGCCTTTAATCACAATAAGAGTACCTTTGGAGATAAACTCCACCTTCACCAGAAAAATTATAACCTTGAGAATTGAAGATGCCCAAGCATATAAGATTTTTCTTCAAGTCCGATATATGCTAAACATCATTCAGTGTTCTCAAAACTACATCATGCATCTTGATTTGGACTATTCCAATGCCAACAACCTTACAAGGCATATCATTCTTCATAAGGACAACACCACCATCTATTGACTGGTAAGTTGTAAACTAATCCTGGTTTCGACACATGTGGTAGGAACAGCCCGAATCAAGCATCCAAGTATCATCAATTAAACTGGTTGATATTGCGAGAACATTATCAATACTTTCAGCAACACTTGCTGCATCACTTGCATCTTTGTCTTTTTTGTCTTTGAGCTTTGAACATTCTACTCTCCAGTGCCCTTCCTTCTTGCAATATTGGCACTTGCCTTTACAATATCTAGACCTAGATCTAGACTTTCCTCTACTACTACTCGATCCAATCTCTGATCACAACTGCTAGTATCATGCTCTATTTTGTACGACTTAAAAGTACAGATTTAACCTCATCAATTTTGAGGCTTTCGCGACCATATATGAGCGTTTCCATAAAAGTGCTTGTAAGAAGGGGGTAAGAAACAAAGCAATATCATTGCATGTTGCTCACTTGAAAATGTCTCGTCTATGTTTTTCAAATGTGTGACAAATGCTTTGGATATAGCTATGTGAAATTGGATTGAAGTCCCTTCTACCATATGGAGCATGTACAGACGTTGCAATACACAGAGATGGTTGGCCACCGTCTTAGTCATATATAATGACTCCAACTTGGTCCACATCAACTTTGCTGTTTTCTCCGAAAGGACCTCCTACAGCACCTCGTCTATAATGCATAACTTAATAATAGAAAGAGCCTTTTGATCAGTATCTTCCCATTCAGATTCTTTCATTGTCTAGAACCTTTTTTCCTTATCAGAAAGTGCTACTTTTACACCTTGCTGTACAAGAACAACCATCATATGGACCTTTCACATTCCGAAATTAATGCACTCAAAAACTGCTATATATCAAATTTTGTAGTAGACATTTTTAACCAAATTAGCTCAGACCTCTATAGAGCTCTAATACCAGTTTATTGTGAAATGTTGGGCCCAAAAGGCAGAAATAGAGTGGCGCAAAAATAAATATATGGAAGCGTAAAATTAAATGACACTGGAAACTTACGTGGTTCGACTTAAAGCCTGCGACAACCAAATATTTCACTATGGAAATATGATTAAGACACAAAATGTGGACACACTCCATTCAACCCAAATAGCAAATACACCCAGAATATCTCACAATATTTTTCTCACTGGTGTATACTCTTAACTTACAAAAGAGAAGAATTTATATTGAACAAATAATTCTACTCTATCACACAAATATGAGGAGATGATTTTTTGTTTCTATTGGTTTTCTCCATTGTGTTTGTTCTGCTACCACAAGTGCTTTATATAGAGTTTCTGTAGCAAAGCAAGCATTTAATGCTTGCATTATCCATGTTATGTCCGCTTGTTAACCATTAATGATTTTTGTCCTCTTGCATTTAATGCTCCTCGACATTTAGTGCTTCTGTTGCTGTCTATTTGTTTCTTTTGCACCAAAGAGGATTTTGGTGGTTATGACATGAAAGTCAAGCCACTTAGTCTAGTCTACAGTTTGCATGAAAGCCGCATGCATATGCATGGAGCTATGTGTTTTTATTTTAAAAAATAAGAAAAGGACAAACTACATGTACTCAATTCTAACAATAGCACCATTTAAGGAGAAAAGGTTTGGCTTGAGTCCTCACAATGAATGTAAGGAGGATTCAAAACTTACAACGAGTGCAAACTTACTTTAGTCAACTTGGTTCATGTAAAAAAAAAATTAGAAGATTTTCAATTCAAGAGTGGGTAGTGAGAAAGTTTCCTTTCTCTATTTTTTTTCTTCACATCATGATGTCACTAGGATTCAAGGGTTATTCTGTGGGGATTTTCAATTTAAAATTCAGGAGTAAGAAACTATCTATTTGAAGTTTGAAAATAGAGAAAATTTTGACGAGAAATATAATTTATATGCTCACTCTTGAAATGCAAATCGCCTAACGTTTCTACATCATTCAGTCAACTTTGAAATTATGTACAACCATTGTGAGTATTAAATACTTCCCACTCCTATCGTGATGACCATAGAATTTTTCTAAGAGCTATCAACAAATAGTTGTAGAATGGAAATCAAATGATGACAAGTGCATTAACCTATTTTGCAATTCGAGAGGAATGAAAGCAATAAATTTCATTATTTTTTTAAAAAATATTTACGAGCCTAATATTAAAAATCTTGTCAGTTTAAAAGTTAGACAAAACAAGACTCAAACTTTTAGAATATGTGAAATACACAACTACAAAGCTAGTTACTAGAAGGTGAGTGGAAAATATAGGAACTCTTTTTCCCTTTATTTTTCATGATGAATATATTGAGTCAATAGGTTAAACAATTAAAAGAGTTTTTTTTATGTGAAAAAGATATTTAGATATTAATATTTTAAATATAAATATTAAATATGATGGAGTTATATGATTTTTAATTTGTATAGCTAACCCTACATTGTGAAACAAGACTTTGTTGCTGAGTCAATAGTAAATGAAAATGGTAATGTCTAATATTTTCACTAGAATTTATTTACTAAAACAATTAAATTTATTTGCTAGAATGATGCTACATGTATGATGACTTTCAAATGATCATTCCACTTTATTCTATCTAACATCTACTCTTCTTTTTTGCCGAAAATTTTGGCTTTTTTTTCCTAGTAATATAACATATTCATACTAAATATTCACTAAATTATAGTAAATTTAAGAAAGCTAGAGAATCAGAAAATCTTGCCAAAATTGAGTATCATGATATGATATGTTATTGATTCTATATGAATAAGTGGGATATACAATTTTATTTTATCCAATGGTCTACCTAACAAAGATTTGCTAGCTACAAAGCATCACTTTTGCTAATTATGCGTTGCATGTGTAAGGTGATTCCAAACTTGGAGAGGCTAAGAATAAACCAAAAGGAAGGTACCATCATATTGCAAGCTCAAGCCCAAAGGAGTGTGCCTCTTTTCACCAAATTATCATTTCTTGCATTATGTGATTACAAGAATGAATATTCAACTTTTCCGGATTGGTTTCTACAAAATGTGAATACTCTTGAGAGTCTAGTGATTGAATGTAGTTACTTTAAGAAGATATTCCTAGATGAAAGACGCGTAAATGAGAAAATTTGCATGCGACTTAAAAAATTGACACTGAATCAATTACCTAACCTTTTGCATATATGTAAAGAAGGGTTTCAAGTTGACACAGTTCTTGAGGTTCTTGAAAACCTACGGGTTCTTGAATGCCCACGTCTTCTAAACTTGGTTCCATCCTCTGTGACCTTCAGTCACTTGGCATATTTGGAGATACAAAATTGCAAAAAGATGGAGAACTTAATTTCTTCTTCTACAGCAAGAAGTCTAGCCAAACTCAAAGAAATGAAGGTGAACGAGTGTTCTTTACTTAAAGAAATAATAATGGTAGAAGATGAAGATGAGACAATACATGGCATTACATTTCACAGTTTGGAAATTCTGATGCTGGAATGTTTGCCAAGTTTCAACAAGTTTTGCTCTAGCAAGTGCTTCCTAGGATTTCCATTATTGAAGGAGGTAGTTGTTAGGCAATGTCCTCACATGAAGAACTTCTCTGAAGGAGACGTAAGCACCCCAAAACTTCGAAAAGTGAGAACAAGTGAAAACAAGAAAAAAGGACATTGGAAGGGGAACCTAAATAGTACCATAAAGAACATATTTGAAGACAAAGGTATGTTGATTCACCAATTGATTTCTTTTTAGAGAATCGAAGCAATAGAAAAATAGAGACATGAATACTCATTCGAAACCACATTAACACCAATTGTCAAGAGATCACAGTTATTTTTATTCATTTACATCGAAACTAATCTTTGCTTTAGTATTGAAAAGTATCCTAATCTTTTGAAATGTTAAATTTGTAAAAGCCCATTTTATTTTCCTCTATTCTACACTAGCTTTGAAAAATAAATTGTCATTATTTGAGAAAAGAAGAGAGGGAGAACAATGACATGAGTTTTTTCATTATTATTATTTATGAGTTTTAAAAAGGGAGATTATCTTGCTTACCTTCATTCTTCATATTACCAAATATCGAAATATAAGAATAAACCAAAACTTAGATTACAAAAAGATCTTTGCCATGAAAATTATCCAATAGTTTTGGAATTTTAGGGGCTGTTTACTTTTAGTTTTCAGTTTTCATTTTCAGTTTTCCAGAATTTGTGAAGGAAAGACTAAAAACAATGAAAACTGGAATTTGTAGTTTTCAGAATTTTCAGTTTTTTTTTCACAAATTCTGAAAAATTGAAAAACTAAAAATGAAAACTGAAAACTAGAAACTGAAAGCAAACAGCCCCTAACTTTTCACTTGCATCCTTATGATGCCATATTCTAAGTTTATATTATTTTAAGTAGATATCTTTTTTAAAAAAAATAGAGCTTTCCTTTATTTTTATTTTTCCTTTGAAAACATTCAAATATGAAGATATAAGTTGGTGAGAGAAAACAAAAAGTGTGAAAAAGAGAAGAAAAATGTGTGTATGTGGCATGCAAAGTGGAAAAATATTTTAAAAAGAAAAAGCTAAACAAACAAAAGGAAAGGGATAATGAACAAGAAATGAGCAATTTTGAAAGAAAGGAAGTAAAAAGATAGTTGTTTTGTCATGGCATGCACTGGAAAGGCCCTTACACTTGTGACATTAATTCATGACCAATGTTCTCTCTATATTTTATTGAATTTACCTTGTCATATCATCATTATTTCGTTTCTTTATCTTTGCCCTGTTACAATCTTGAATAAAGTTCTGTTGGTTTGTGCTTGTTTATGATCCATTTTGGGCTATGAACAAGTGGAAGATAAGTAAGTTTATGGTAATACAATTTCCATTGAGATGATTTAAGTGAAACATCGAACCCTATACACATGAGAGTTTCGAAATTTGTACACTATCTGGTGAGGTCGTCACTCTTGATCTATACTCTATGTGATTTTCCCTTACTTGCATCTTTGAGAGGAGAAGTTGCGTCCTTTGATTGCTAAGAGTTCTTAATGCCTTGTATGTTCTTTTGTTCCTAAGCTTAACAATTTTTTATGATTCACATCAAAGAAGAAAGTTTTTCTTTGATTTTTAGGTTGTGTGGTTTTTGATATTTTTCCTTTTGCACCTAATTTAGAATTTTTCATGAGCATATGCAAAAGACTAACTGTGGATGATGTTCCATCAATTTAATGAGTTTTCAAAGTATAAAACCATTAAAATCTCTTGTAACTGAACCTTGAATGAATGTTTTTTTTAATTGATTTCTAGTGTTTTATGTTGTAGTATGTTTATTAGCTTACTTTATTGTCCAGGCATGTGTTTTGATGATAATTTTAGATCTTGGACATTATTGAAATATGAAGAAAATAATCATATATTTTATCTGTCATGGCCGCTTGGCCGACCAATTTTCCTTACTCGAGTGTGCACCGAGCCAACAAAATTTCTTTCAAGTCTGCGATCGCCTAGGCGACCAACTCTTTTCACGCGGGGCATTCGCTGCGTGCAAAACTTGTTATGCTCATCTTATTTATCTGTTTTCATGTTTTATGTAATACCCCAAATTTCATTTTATATTGCTTGTGTGTTGATTGTGGTTAATTAAGGTTAATTGAGCCTAATTAAGAATCTATTTCCTTAATTAATTAAATAACGAGTAGTTAATTACATCTAATTAGTTTTAGTCTCTTAGTAATTTAATTGCATGATTGTGTTATTGTTGTGTTAAAATAGTTTAAATGTTAAGAATTTAAGTATTTTGAAAATTTAGAACTCCCCAAATCCAAATTTCAAGACATATTATTAAAATAAAATTTATTTGAATGAGTGAAATATAAAAATATTATTTAATTAAAGTCTTGAATTTATTTAATTACTAGTTTAGTATTTTTACATATAAAATTACCTAATTACCTTTACCACCTAAAGACCTATTTATCCTTTATGGAACATACATAGAACAAAAACAACCTCATCTACCCACCCATTGGGAGCTGCCAGATTGCCTCCCCCCTAGCACACCACTTTCATTTTTCTTTCTTTCAAAAAACAAACCCTAACACACACACATACTTTTCTTCTTCCTCTTGTCTCCTCTACCATGAAACTCCAACCTTCATCTTCACCACCACCTCCCAAGTATCCAAACACACCCACACCTTTGTACTTGGCATCACATATTCACCTTTAGTCTCTAACAAATCTGAAAATACCCACCATTGGAGCACCTACCCATGGCTACAACAAGTAAGGGAGGAGGAGATTTTCTCCTTTTTCCTCAAGTCCTTAGAGCTTCAAGGCCCTCCATTCTCCTAGCTCATATTGTTTGATAATGGGTTTAGTACTAAAGCTCTTTTTCCGTGATATTCAAACCCTTGTTGTGAGTTTGTTCATGTCTTTTTTTTTGTAAGCCTTTAAATCTGAAAATGGGTTTTTGTTTGGGTCTACGTTCAATATCTTGCTCTTATTGTTGATGATAATTGAGGAATTTGAAGCTGTGTTTGGATAAGTTAATTTTCGACCATGTGTTGAGCACCTTCCTTATACCATGTTTATGTGATGTTTTGGATGTGATTTGGATGAAAATTAAGTGTTTGATCCACATACATATGTAATCCCTTGTTTTAATGCATAAAAGCTTGGAAATATGACTTTTGGTGATGTGTTTGGGGGAATGGGACATGCAATACGAAAATAATTCAAGATGCATGCAAAGTATTTAGGTGTTGGTTTTGAGTTGAGTTTTGATATTTTTGGCAAGATGGTACTTTAAAGTGGTTTGAAGTGAATCTTAAGAGCATGCTCATTAATAATATGTACTGGAAAATTTATTTGAAGCTTTTTTACATGCATACTGTGGAGTTAGGGTTGTTTGATTTTTGTTGGGTGAAAGATACTCAAAGACAAGGTTTTATGGTTCAATATTTTAAGCTCTAGATGCTGAAAATATCCTTTACAATAAGCCCTTTTGTTTTAAAATTTTTCACCATAATGGCCTTTTTAAGAAGCTTAAGATTTGATGTCTTACTTGAATATTAGTGATGGAGCTTAGTGTTGCTTCACTTGGTTCAATGATAAATGGTTCACAATCTTGTTTCCTCTCTTTTGAAACTCAGATTTCTTGAGTGCCTAATGTGGTGTTAGGTGGTTTGACTTGTTTGGGGTGGGATTGGAGTTAAAATGGAGTCTATAGTCCATGTATGTTTGTTGGAAAGTGCTGAAACCTTCTTTGGGACCCTAAAAACTATGTTTAGCTATGATTATATGTATGGGTTGTTTTATAAAAAATCTCTCATTTTCGTATTGTTAAACCCTAGCATTGATGTTTGAATGCTAAGTGTATATGCTTGAGTTGAGTCCGAAAATAACATGTTAATGTAGAGCTATGTGTTTGTTTTAACACAAGTTCTTCCTTTCTTTCCTTTGTCCTCCTTTATTTTTATTTTTATGTTTTGCTTTTGTAATTTCTGGTTTGGAGAGGACAAAAAGAGTGAAATTATGAGGGATTTATGTTGGCTTTTTGTGGCTACATATACAGAACAAATTTCCATTTCCCTAGCATTGTAACTCTTGACCATTTTCAACATTGTTCTAGCTAAATTGGGGGCTGCTGTAGCGCTAAAAAGGATAGGGTTAGAGGCTGTTTTTGTGTAGAAAAATAAGGTATGAGGGTGAAACTTGGGTATTCAAGTGTAGGAATTTAATTGTGAGTTATTTTTCATGAGGCATGTGCTTAAGAGTTGCTTTCTTTTTATGACATTTGATGAACAAATGTGCTGCAAAATTTTACAGCAACTATAATCTTAATGTTAGGTGGTGGCTTAGGGTTCGAAATGAAGAGTTTTGATTGATTTTGAATACTCTAGCTATTGGAGATTTAAATGGATTCTTTTGGTTATGAAATGTTTGATAAAATGAGAACAGTTACTGTAATTTTCCTAGCATGTTTGTTCCTCTCATAAAGTGGCAATTTGGACTTGGTTCCTTGCATCCTTAACTTTTGTTTTGTGTACAAATGTTAGTGTGTAACGAGAATGCCTTTGGATTGAGAATTTGAAGCCTCTGAACTATTTTTTTGAGTGGAAAAAATAAAAATTCTAGTTTGAGTTGGATATGCTAGTCTAAACTTAATATTATCTTGACGTTGTGAGCTTGGAATGTTTATATGTAGATAATATTAGAAATGTTATTGTTGATTCTATTATTGGGAGATGTAACTAGATGAACACTAGTTGGGTCTAGTCCATTTCTCCATCAATTAATTTAGGCCCGTTTATGTTTATGCATTGAGTTTTCGAATTGAAATGTCAAATCATTGGAAATTGTATGATTAAAGTATGTATATAAAGAGCATCTCATGGGCTATGTGACATAGCCTAGCTCATTCTAATGCAAAGTGTGAATTGGAACATTAGCATGAGTTAGAATTATGTTCCATAGGCCTTGGATTGCAAACTAAAGTATGTTGAGTAGAAACTCTAAGCTTTGTAGTTGAAATGCATAAAAGTTGTGTTTATGTCTCTTAATGACTTATAAGATGTTCCATTATGTATGTTGAGTGATAATTCTAAGACTGTCATTTAAATGCATAAAGGTTATGCTTATGTCTCTTAATAATTTATAAGACTCTTCCATTATGTTGCAAAATGAGGTGCAAGAAAGTTAAATTTAAAGTTTAAGTAAAACACCCATTCTATTAGTGACGACTAGTTAGGTTAAGTTTATCCTAGGTGATAGGTAATGCAGAGTATAGGCGACAGTTAAATCGTCAGGGCAATGATGTGGTTGGTCAAGGCGACATAAGAAAGGATGACATGTTTACAGAACTAAAGTTTCAGTAAATTAAAGTGCTAAAGATTGTGAGACGACTTGTCTTATGCATTTTCATACATGCCTCATTTTGTATGTTTTTTATGATGCTAGTTACATCATACATTCTATTTTACTACTAATTATCCAAGAGATTTTCCTAAGTCTTAAAATATGTGTCACTTTGGTATTCTATTTTACAAACTAACTAAATGAACTAAAGCATGCTCATTTATTTTATAACCAAATCGAAGTGACTGGAGATGACACGATGACACTTGAACTGTTTTTATTTAATTACTGAGATTCCTTTGGATTCTTACCCCTTTTCTTTTTCATGTTGTCTTCAGGCAAGCCTGCACGATAGAATCCCTTGAGTTCATGGCCTTGGAGCTAAACAATGGTTAGGACTTAATTATTATCTTCTGCATATCTTGTATTTGTCTCTTGAGTATGTAGACTATTGATTCTTATTTATGTTTTTCTTATTTTGATATTTCTATAACTTATGGATGACTGTATTTGAGACCAGGCCTTATTACCGGCTTTTATCTAGGATATATTCACAATGTGTTCTTCATTACAATATTATGTTATAGTGCATGTGGTTTGTATTAGGTGTAGTTGTCTTTCATGGACCCATGCTCTCCTATGATATATTAGTATCTTATTATATTAAGATGTGGTGGCATGTGTTATTAAATGTTCACGATTTCCACCAGGATTTGCTTTGTTGTGTGTTTACTATTATCAAAATGTGATTTCGCTCACAGTTTGCATCAGTTTTGATTATGTGTGAACGAACAAGGCTGCCATTTTAAGTTTTCAAAAAAAAAAATATTCTCTATTTTCTACTAAAAGTATTTTCAAGTGAACTAAACAAATGAAATCAAAATAGGAGAAATCTAATAATTGACCAATTATGATGTACACATAAGAGGTTAATAATTAGGGTGTTACACTTTATACGAAGTGAAAACTAATACCTTGATTTTGGGATTCATGTACTGAATTTGAAAATTCATATATTTGCTAGTTTAAGTGATAAACACTATGATTGGTTTCTATCTAGGAATAGATGATATTGATTATGTAATTGTTGAAAATTTCATTATGGCTAGTGAAATCTTTTTACTCATTGGAATTGTTCAAAGAAATTAGGAAATTTCAAGAAATTAAATGAGGATTAATAAGCTAAGGAATTAGTTATTAATCAATTTGGAAATTCAACAATCAAGTGTGGAATTAAAGCTTGGTGAGCTCAGAAATTAAAGGTTCATTAGAAGACTCAAACGAAATCTGACCTCTGAGGGGTTGTTTAAAAGTGTTTTTATTCTGAAATTTTTTAAAACTGTTTTATAAAACAGGTGTAAGTTTAATTTTTAAAAACAAAAAATAAAAAAAAATTTGTTTAGCAATTTAACTTCAAAAACAGTTTTATAATGATAAAAAACAGAAAATTAGTTTGGATAATTCTTTAAAAAAACAACTTTTAAAATTAATAAAACAAAAAACTGTTTGGTAAATAATATTATTATAAATGACAAATTTTAACTATTATGCTATATAAGTATTATGTTTTATATATATAATACCTTACTTCATTCCTTTAAATTGCTACTGCAGATAAGAAACATCTAGCTAAAACCAATACATCAAGAACGAAATTAATCAAATCTTGCGAGTTCATTGTGGACTTGTGTTTTTTGAACTTGGATATGAAAAAATACTTTCAGCTTTCAAGTAACAACAGTTGATATATACAATGGCTTGTAAGCATGCTCCTACTCATGAAACTTGACATTCCCATTGCGTAGTATCCTTTAGCCTCAATCAACAATTGAGGTGAGAGGAAGAGAAACGTCTAAGGAACCTCATATATTACATGTTGCATGCCTACCAATCATCTATATCATCATCAAAAGTCCCACTTTCTTGGCCATCTAGACTCATTTTGTCAAAATCAACATCTCCAACATGCTCCGCTGATTCTTGATGTGGTTCATGTTATCCACCACATGCCTATTTCCAAGCAGTTTAAACATGGGCATGTACTCTGTGGCCACAACTGACATATGATAAGAACTCAACAATTCACAAGCAGGGACTGTCCGCTTAAATATCTCATCCTGCAATGGAAGATCCTGATCAGAAGACAAATTTTAAGAGTGATGAAAAACATAAAGGAGTTTGTGAGGTAGTTGTTAATTATCAAACCAGGTAATAATTGGTTCCAAAATCTTTTGCTAAAATAATCAAGGAGCTAGAAGATGAAATACTCAGATCATCCAGTGAGAAGCAACCTCCGTAAGTAATTTAGAGAGAAAAGTAATAGCATGTGTTTTGATCATGAGAACCTATAACAACTATATCCCACTGGTTGCTCTCTATACTCCTTTTTTATCTCCCAAGTTAAACTAAAACGTAGCACATTTGCACATTTCAAATTAGCTACTCAAACGGGAAAATTGAAACATTATAGGATAATAAAATATAACAGAAAGAGGATCCATATCAAACACCTTGTTGTATAATGATTCTTTCTCAACCTGCCAGAGGTTTGGTCGGCGAATTGCATGCCACCTGTAAAAGTCCACCATTAGATATAACAGACTAACCAAGAAACAAAAGGGCTTTCTCTCAGAGAAGACAACAGGCATATAAGTGACAACCAGGAGGGTACTGCATGAGAATTTCCATATAGAACCCCACGCACAGCAATAGATGCAGTAGCTGACTGAAGAATGCTCTCTGCCTCATGATAACTGGATAGCATTCCATGAAGTTTAGCAAGAAGAGTGTCAGCATCGCCAAGATATGAAGACAAAGTGTATGCATCGTCTATTGCCTCATCATCCAAAAAGTCCAGAGCTGCAAGAAATTATAAAGTGAGAATGATAAATAATATCTTCACTATATAGTTTTCATTGAGTATGTTGAAAGGGCGTACCATTTTCATGCAAAAAACCAGCAACCTGACCCGGTTGCACATGGGCTTGACAAAGAACCTTCTCTGGTACATCTATTTTTAATGGTAATCTTGAAAATATTTCTTGAATAATTAAGCCATGTTGGTCTACCAAATAAGAAAAATGAAGTTAATAAATAAGCTGCAACACAAAGATATCTTAAGATCCAACTTAACCTATTTCTATTGCTATTTCCCAAGGTAGAAAGATCGATAAGATAAGTTCAAGGAAATTGCCTGATTCTTTTTCTTTGATAAATATGCTCAGTCAAAGGCTCAAAGCTATTTAACACCCTCAGAACAATGATCACTTACCTCCCTTCTCACCCTCAACTTTGACATACCAACAACAAAAGAATAACCAATGAACACATAAAAATGAAATCTGAGCAAACCAAATCCACATTTCTATTAAATATTACTACCAAGGAGCAATTTGCTAAATCCATATATGCAATATATTGAGGCAATGTACAGCTACACAACAAGAGGTACTCCTCTGTAACCAAGTGATTTTGTCATCAATCATGTGTATATAGTGTTATTAAGGCAATGCTTACTGGCAAGCACATTTTACTACATTTGATGTAACTGACCATCATACAAAGATGCCTGCTAAAAATTAAGTAGGCTTTGTCATTATATACTACATCCAGTCCTTTTTATCAGTCACTTTAAGGACAAAATCTTGGTTCATTTTTTCTATCAGTTTCATATATCAAAATCGACCCTGATTCTTGTTGGAGATGGAGAGAAGCAGAGAAAGAGAAAGAGAGAGGTAGGAACTCACTGCTCAGGCCCTAGGCAGAGGTAGAGCTGGGGGGAGCAGTCGCGGTGCCGGCGGATCAGGGGGAGGAGGTGGCGGGGCCAGTGGATCTGGGGGAGGAGGTGGCGAGGCCGGCGAATCTGGCCTTCACGGGTGGCGGGGGCTGGCGGATTTAGCCTTTGCGAAGCTTCACAGGTCACGGGTGGTAGAAGCTTGATGGTGGCGGCGCCGGAATGGGGCTGCTTCACTCGCCAGATGAAGCCAAACAATCCGCCGGAAGAAAAGGGAGATTGGAGCACCTGTTTCAGTTGGCTCTGCCAAGGGATGAAGAAAGCAATCCACAAAATAAGAAAATGAGAGAACGGTGACAACAGGGAATCAAAGAGAAGAAGAAAACAAAAGTTCTATTTAATCACAAAAATGCCACCGCGTTTTTAACCATTTTGAAAACAATAAAGTCAATTCTGTTTTTGTTTTTCAAGTTTTAAAATTTGGATTTAGTTTTTTCATTTTTAAAAACAACTTATACAAAACAAATACCCAAACAAAATTTTTTGATCTTTTACTTTTAAAAATCAAAAATAGTTTTTAAAACCATTAACCAAACATCCTGTTCATTTTTGTTCGTATCTTATTGCAACATGCTCTGTTTTTCTTCTTTTTTATTATTAAAATTCACAAAAGTAAAACTAGGTGAAATAGACCATGTTTACAAAATGGATTTTTAAAATGTTAAAACATAAATGCTATATTTTATTATTATTATATGATAAAAAATTTCATTGAAAGGGTTGATTGATTTTCCATCTAATACGATCCAGGACCCTCGCAAACCTTCCACCTCCTTCTTGCTAAATATGTACAGACACAAAAGAAAGAAAAAAATCTTCATTACGCCATTTTAAGAAAGTTGGCAAAAAGCACACAATCTATGTCCACTAGTTATTAGTAGGCGAGACTAGCCCATATTACTCTGTGTATTACTCTGCCTCGAGAGCCGAGAGCCTATTCATTGTAGTCGAAAAGGCCATACATAAGGGTTTATTCAAGTTCCATTCTTTCATTATAGTGAAAGCCTCTCTGTTCTTTTCATCTTCCAACAGTTAATCTCAAAAACTTGAAACACCAAGGAAAGTTGTGACCCAATTTTCCTCTTCTAATCCCCTCCCCCCCCCCCCCCCCAAAACATCATTGCACCATTCTTCATCTTTGTGGCTGGTACTTCTCTTCTTTCAAGGTTTTGTCTTGTTTGTGCTTCTCATTTTCAATCCATGTTTTTCCATTACAAAATAGACCACGTGCTCTTTTAGTTCTGTCTCATTGTTTTGTGTTTTATCATTACATTATAATATTATATATTTTATTATGTTGGACTACTTTTACTTTTATTTATATCTCATGTGTGTTAAACTTGTTTTTAGAAGTTTTCGCTTTTGTTTGTATCTCACTGCATCATGCTCTATTTTTCTTCTTTTTATATTATTAAAATTCACAAAATTAAAAAGCAGTGAAATAGACAATGCTCATAATATGGATTTTTAAAATATTAAAATATAAATGCTATATTTTTTATTATTATATGATAAGAACTTTTCATTGAAAGGGGTTGATTTATTTTCCAACTAATACGATTCAAAACCATCACAAACCTTCCGCGTCCATCTTGTGAAAGACATAAAGACACAAAAGGAATAAAAACTCTTCCTTATGCCATTTTGAGAAAGTTGGCAGAAAACACGCAATGTACGTCCAACATTTATTAGTAAGTGAGACTACCTTGTATTACTTTGTGTATTACTACGTCTCGAGAGCCTATTCATTGTAGTCGGAATGGCCATATATAAGGGTCTGTTCAAGTTCTATTCTTTCATTATAGTGAAAGCCTCTCTATTCTCTTCTCTTCCAATACTTAATCTGAAAAACTTGAAACACCAAGGAAAGTTGTGACCCAATTCTTCTCTTTCGGTCCCCCCTAAACATCATTGCACCATTCTTCATCTTTGTGGTTGATACTTCTCTTCTTTCAAGGTTTTGTCTTGTTTGTGCTTCTCTTTTTCAATCCTTATTTTTTCCATCACAAAACAAATCATGTAATCTTTTAGTTCTATCTCACTGTTTTGTGTTTTATCATTACATTATAATATTATATATTTTATTATGTTGGACTACTTCTACTTTTGTTTATGTCTCCTGTGTGTTAAACTTGTTTTTAAAAGCTTTCGCTTTTGTTTGTTTCTCACTACAACATGCTCTCTTTTTCTTCTTTTTTTGTTATTAAAATTCACAATATTAAAAGCGGGTGAAATAGACAATGTTCATAAAATGAATTTTTAAAATGTTAAAATATAAATGGTATATTTTTATTATTATATGATAAAAAGTTTTCATTGAAAGGGTTCATTGATTTTCCAACTAATATGATTCAGGTCTATCGCAAACCTTCCACATCCATCATCTTTCTAAATTTGTATAGACACAAAAGAAAGAAAAAATGTTCATTACACCATTTTGAGAAAGTTGGTAGAAAACACACAATGTACGTCCAACATTTATTAGGAGTCAGATTGCCCTATATTACTCTGTCTCGAGAGCCTGTTCATTGTAGTCGAAAGGACAATATATAATAGTCTGTTCAAGTTCCATTATTTCATTGTAGTGAAAGCTTCTCTATTCTCTTCATCTTCCAACACTCAATCTAAAGAACTTGAAACACCCGGGAGAGCTGTGACCCGATTCTTCTCATCTGGTCCCCCTTAAACAACATTCCACCATTCTCCATCTTTCTGGCTGGTACTTCTCTTCTTTCAAGGTTTTGTCTTGTTTGTGCTTCTCTTTTTTCATTCCCTATTTTTCCATCGCAAAATAGAGGATGTGCTCTTTTAGTTTTGTCTCATTGTTTTGTGTTTTACCATTCCATTATTATATTATACATTTTATTATGTTGGAGTACTTTTACTTTTGTTTATATCTCTTATGTGTTAAACTTGTTTTTAAAAGCTTTCGCTTTTGTTTGTATCTCATTGCCACATGCTTTATTTGTTTTCTTTTTTAATATTAAAATTCACAAAAGTGTAAGGGGGTGAAATAGACAATGTTCATAAAATGGATTTTTAAAATGGTAAAGTATAAGTGCTGTATTTTTTATTATTATGTGATAAAAAATTTTCATTGAAATGGTTGATTGATTTTCCAACTAATACGGTTCAGGACCATCGTAAACCTTCCACGTCTATCTTGCTAAATATGTAAAAAGATAAAAAGAATGAAAAAAAAAAACCTTCGTTATGTCATATTGGGAAAGTTGGCAGAAAACATGCAATGTACATCCAACATTATTTAGTAGCGAGATTGCCCTCTATTACTCTCTGTATTACTTTATCCCGAGAGCCTATTCATGGCAGTTGGAAGGGTCGTACATATGGGTCTGTTCAAGTTCCATTCTTTCATTATAGTGAAAGCCTCTCTATTCTCTTCATCTTCCAACACTCAATCACAAAAACTTGAAACACCCAAGATAGCTGTGATCCGATTCTTCTCTTCTAGTCCCCCCTTGAACACCATTTCACCAATCTCCATCTTTGTGGCTAGTGCTTATCTTCTTTTTGATGTTTTGTCTTGTTTATGCTTCTCTTTTTCAATCCTTGTTTTCCATCATAAAACAAAGCATGTACTCTTTTAGTTCTATCTCATTCTTTTATGCTGTATCATTCCATTATTATATTATATGTTTTGTTATGTTTGGGTACTTTTACTTTTGTTTATGTCTCCTGTGTTAAACTTGTTTTTAAAACTTTCACTTTTGTTTGTATCTCATTACAATATGCTTTGTTTTTCTTTTTTATTATTATTATTAAAATTCACAAAAGTAAAAGTGGGTGAAATAGACAATGTGCATAAAATGGATTTTTAAAACGTTAAAATATAAATGGTATATACTTTTATTATTATATGATAAAAAAATTTCATCAAAAAGGTTAATTGATTTTCCAACTAATACGATTTAGGACCATTACAAACCTTCCACGCCCATCTTCCTAAATATGTAAAGACATAAAAGAAAGAAAACATATTCATTATGCCATTTTGAGAAAGTTGGCAAAAAACACACAATGTACGTCTGTACTTCCAACATTTATTAGTAGGCGAGACTACCTATATAACTCAGCGTATTACTCTGTCTTGAGAGCCTGCTCGTGGTAGTCGGAAAGGTCATACATAAGGGTCTGTTCAAGTTTGATTCTTTTATTATAGTGAAAGTGTCTACGTTCTCTTTATCTTCCAACACTCAATCTAAAAAACTTGAAACACCCAAGAACGTTATAACCCAATTGTTCTCTACTGGTCCTCTCTTGAACATCATTGCACCATTCTCCATGTTTGTGGCTAGTACTTCTCTTCTTTCAAGGTTTTGTCTTGTTTGTGCTTCTCTTTTTCAATCTCTGTTTTCCCATCGCAAAACAGAGAACGTGCTCTTTTAGTTCTATCTCATTGTTTTGTGTTTTATCATTCCATTATTATATTATATATTTTATTATGTTAGACTACTTTTACTTTTGTTTATGTCTCCAATGTGTTAAACTTGTTTTTAAAAGCTTTCGCTTTTGTTTGTATCTCATTGCAGCATGCTTTGTTTTTTCTTCTTTTTATTTTTAAAATTCACAAAAGTAAAAATGGGTGAAATAGACAATGTTCATAAGATGGAATTTTAAAATGTTAAAATATAAATGGAATATTTTTTATTATTATATGATAAAAAGTTTTCATTGAAAGGGTTGATTGATTTTCCAACTAATACGTTCAGGACCATCACAAAACTTTCATGTCCACCTTGTTAAATATGTAATGACACAAAAGAAAGAAAAAATCTTCATTATGTCATTTTGAGAAAGTTGGCAGAAAACATGCAATGTACGTCTCCTCATTTTTGTTTTGTTTTTTTTTTTTTTATCATTGTTAGGGTTTCGATCACCTGTCACTAATGGAATCAGCAGAAAGGAGAAGTTTTTTTTTTTAATCACAATACAATATGCCATTGTTGTATTGTGGTGTATCTAGGAGGGATCATTATTCCCTTTTGCAGCTGCTATCATTCTCTCTCTAAGCCCCAAACTCAGGTTTTCATTTCATTTTCCACTGTTAGTTCTTTTTTAACATATACAACCCCTTTTGGCTATTGGCTCTTTAATAATTTTTTGACTTATCCTTTTCTTTTGGTTTCATTATTCCTAGAAGAATAATTATTTTTGTAGAAATTATGTTAGTTAGTTTTTAGCAACTGCTTATAAATGTGATTTTTTTTTTAATAGTTGTATGAGAAAGGTGGTTGATTATGTCTTCTGTGGTGTTTATGAATTATTATTTTGTGTACTTTCAAGTTCTTGTATGCCTTAGTTAGTGTTCTTTTTGAGCCCCCACTCTATCTTGCCTTTAATTTATTTATCTACTATTGAATTAGATACAGACAAAAGTTGGATTTTGAAACCACGAAATACTCCTGAATATATGAATGGATTATTGAAATTTTTGGACTTCACATTTGCTAATGCATTATCCGATAATAAGATAAAGTGTCCTTGTTCTCGTTGTGGATTTAAACTATTCCAGACTAGAGAAGAGGTGTACGATCACTTGTTGTTAAGACCTTTTTCCCCCAGGTTATACAGTTTGGCTATTACATGGTGAGAGAGGTGAAGGAAAGACATCTAGTTATAGGCACGAAGCTCAACATCCTAAATCTTTTGAAGATGCGTGACATGATTCACGATGCATTCATATTCCCCTAGACCACATGCTAGTGAAGATTGCACAATGCATGATCAAATAAATAAGGGTGAAGGAAGGATGCCGCATTTAAAGGAGGGTCTGAGCGGTAAAGCTAAGGAGTTTTATGATATGCTTAAAGATAAGGGGCAAGAATTATATGAAGGATGCTCAAAGAACTCGAAGCTATCTTTTTTAGTAAAGTTGTATCACATCAGTGCATTTGTGGGATGAGTGACAAGGCCTTATCGATGATAATCGAGTTGTTCCATGATGCCTTTGAGTATACAAAGATCCCAGAATCATTGTACGAGGCCAAAAAGACTATAAGAAAACTTGGTCTTAATTATAACAAGATAGATGCATGATTGCATGCTATACTAGGGACCTAACAAAAGTTTGAACGAATGCAAATGATGTGACACATCTAGATGGAAAAAGTCTTCTACTGAGCATAAGCTTGGAATTATTAAAAAGGAAAAACAACCAGCAAAGTTTCTTCATTATTTTCCTCTAATTCCTCAGTTGCAAAGATTGTTCATGTTTAGTAGGGCATCTGAGGATATGAAATTGCATCCTGTAGACAGTAATAAGGATGGCTTCTTGAGGCATTCGAGAGATGTTGAGGCATGGAAAAGAATTTGTTATGATATTTGACACTTGAATTTGTTTAAATATTGTTTCATCTTATGTTATGACATTTGACCCGTGTTGTTTGTATGAAAGTTTAAGAATTTCTATGCAACTTTCCTTTTTGTTCATGATTGTTCATTAATAGTATTGCACAGGATACCAATTAGTGTTTTTGACTTGTATGCTTCAAAATATAATTTTGAAAAGTGAAATAAAAAAGCAGTTAATAGTGGGCATTTTGCGGCGGTTTGAAATTGCCAATAGAAGGGATAACCAAAATGTGGATGAGCTTTTTGCGGTGGTTTAAAATCGCTAGTAATTGAAATTTTTGTGGTGGTTTGAAAACCGCCAGTAATTGGAATTTGTAGAAACCGCCACTAAATATGATAATTTGTCCCCAACCACACATTTTGTGACGGTTTGTAATTGCTGCCAAATAAACCAATGTGACAACTGCTGGGAAACCTATTTTGGCGGCAGTCATTCTAGCAGTTACTCTAAACCGCCACTAAATGATTTAAGGAAGCCGTTATCCGTGGCGGTTTTCTGAACCGCCGGTAAATATTTTGCGATGGGTGAAAATTGCCGAAAAATCCAACAAAAACCATTACTAAATACTTTTTTTTTCTAGTAATGTCTATACATATCCTCATCGAACCGTCTTTCTTCTTAATGAACAAAATCGGAGCGCCCCATGGAGAGGTACTTGGTCATATAAACCGCTTGTCCAACAACTCCTATCATTACTCTTTCAATTCTCTTAACGCTGCTAGAGCCATGTGGTACGAGGGTATAGAGATGGGCCTAGCTCAAGCTCTATTCCAAACTCTATTTCTCTCTCCGGTGGCATACCCGGCAAAATCATCTAGAAACACATTAAAAAACTCATTAGCCACCAGAACATTTTCCAAACTTGGTGTCTCTGCCTCTATAACCCTGACTACAGCTAAAAACCCATAACTACCTCTATCCATCAATCATCGTGCACTCATAGCCGATATCAAGCTTGTTGGTGTCAAATACCCTGTACCTAGAAACTCTCTTAGCTCATCACCTGGGACCTCAAATTTCACTACCTTTCTATAACAATCTACCATGGCATGCCATATGGGCTAACTAATCCGTACCTAGAATCACGTCGAAGCTAGATATGTCCAACACTTTCAAATCTGCTAGTACTTCCATGTCACCAATTTTGACTTTGCACGATCTATACACTATCTGAATAAGGATGGGCTCTCCCAAAAGTACCCTAACTAAAAACAGCTCGTCAAGATCTTCAGGGGATCTCCCAAACCGTACATCAAAGAACGGGGACACATAAGAGTAAGTGAACCCCAATTCAAACAATGTCATAGCATCGAAGGAGGATATTATCGTCATACCTATTATCACTTCATTTGAAGCCTGTGCATCCTGACGGGTCATCGCGAACAAACAAGGATGTGCCCCATTACCTTGGCCTCTACTGCCTGCACCTTTGCCACCAGGGACCCTGCCCCCGGCTCTACAGCTTGCCGAACACTGAAGTCGCCCTAGGCTGTTGATTGGAGAGACTGAATTGACATGGAAGGGTTAGCTGACCCCTGACCAGGAGCTCTCTGAAACATTGAGCACTCTCCGCGCTTGTCGCCTGGTTGGCCACACCCATAGCATACTAAAATGCCAAATAAAGACTGATCCCGATGTCTCTTCTCACAAGTCGGGCATACTGGATATGACTGCCATGAACCCTGTCCACTGTGCTGACTGCCCCCTCTACTCAGAGTCTGTGATGGTGTTGTGCGTGTCGGGATGGGTTTTGAGAAGGTGGCCCTACCTGACTGGCCCTACTGTTGTCCCTGCTGATGGTGACCTTTGCTCGAACCTACTCCACTCGAGAAAGAGGTATGAACATTGGCCTTCTTGTTGGCTTCTGACATCGCCCTACGCTCTGCTAAACTACTCCCGAGACCAATCATTATGTCTACCATCTGAGCATAGTCCATGGCCCGACATAAGGCTGCAAACTGAGGAACATATCTCTGGGCAGACTCTGAACAAAAATGTCTCACCTTAGTTTTTCTTTGTCGATATCATGTTGGAGGCTAACTATGCCAGATAAGTGAAATATTCATCATACTGTGTAAGTGTTATGTTTGGAGTGAAATAGAGCCTCAAAAACTCCTCAATCATCTGTGCTTACTGGCTCTCTTATATGAATCTTCGCATAAAGGCTTCCTTGAACAGTTCCCAAGAGGGAGAGCTAGCAGTCCCATGACTCTATCGAAACTCTTGATACCATAACTCTGTTTGGCCTCCCAGTTGGAAGCCAGCTAACTCTACCACTCTCTCTAAAGAACAATGGATGACACTACTTCTCCACCTGCCTGAGAAATTCCTGGGGATCCTCGGTCATCAGACGCCCATTAAAAGTGGGCGGATCCATCCTCCAGCTGTGTAGTCGCCTCTAGCTGCCTGGTCATCACATTCGTCAAATTTCCTACCATCTGTTCAAAAGCTCTAAGGCGAGCATTATCACTAGATGCGTTGCTTCTACGGCGATGACGAAGGCGTGAATAATGTATAGGTAGCATGGTCACACTGTGAAAAGGAGAATTATGACAAGACTATGAGTACCAAGCAAAGACAAACTCTTGCTAAACCTAAACATAACTGACTCTTTCCTAAAGGCTTCAAATAGCACTACATCAATGCAAATAGGCACGCGTCCATTTACATAGATACCATGTTATTTGTAGACACTTGCTGCAATAATATTTAAGGAAACCTGGCTCTGATACCACTTTGTCATGACCCCCTATGGAGCGTGACCGACATATGAGAGATTGGGTCCCCATGGAAGCCTCTGGTAATGTGAATGACCAATATGTGTAAATAAATCAAAATTTTTTGAAAATGGTTCCAAAACATAAATCCTGAACATCAAACTACATAAAATTCACAATCTGTGCCAAAGTCAAACAAAATTAACTAAATAACTGAAATTTTGAAGATAATCAAAACAATATAATGCATGTCCTGGATCTTACCGACACAATTATTTGAGCACTACTAAACTGACATAACTAACAGTAAGCTCCACTCCAAGTGAATCTCACCAAGGAAGTTGTAGTGCTATTGGGGAGGATCCTGTGGTAGAACTGAGTCTATAGCTGTATCTATAGAGGGAGCAAAAGAGACGGGTGAGTTTATCAAAACTCAGTGAGTGAGCCTTTAGTCACAACCTACATGGGACAACAACAAAAATACATAACATATATATGGAACTGATGTAAAATATTTTATATATAATTACATATAATTGTACTAAAATTAATAAATTAATTGAATCCATGGCAATAACTAGTAGAGCAATAGTAATGGTTTTGTTCATAAAAATTTAAGCTGGATAGTTGAATCTGAGCCAATGGCTAATCTGATGGGCACCTAACTAAGTCCCATAAATGGACACCGCATTAGATTCCTTACTGTGGATGAGCTAGTCCTCTAGCAAACCACTTGGTACCAAGATTAACGATCCATCCTGCAACTGTTAACTCGCTAATTTGTTTCTCACTATTCATTGGCTAAAAATAATAGCAACAAAATTCACTATTCTTACTATTTATACAAAACTGGGATTTATGAAATTTTCTGATTGATAAAATAAATCTAAATCATACATGCAACAAGTATGGTCCTGTGAGTTTTCTAAAATAAGGTTTTCATGATAAGTTGTGAAAAATAATAATTTTTCTGAAATTGGCATAAGTCGTAAAAGCATGTATTTGACATAAATTTCTATAATCCATAAAGGCATATTTCTTGGCATAAAACATTCTAAAATTTCATAAATAAATTAATAATTTGGGAAAAATAATAATAATGACAAAGAATATGGTCATAAGCTTAAACTCACTTACCATTTGTAGCTGGGAGTGCGCTTCCACTAACAACTTGACTATGAGGAACTGGAATGACACTGATAAATACCAAACAACATAATAAAGACATAACCAATTTGACTTTATCACCCAAACTAAGTTTAGAATGGTAGAGAGGAAAACTATTGTGAGAAATCAATGCCTGACAGTACCCGAACTCACAAATTAGATAAAAAGAGGAGAAACTGGCTAAATTCCATGGAGATCACTTACCGGAAGAGACTAATCGGAGAAAACTAAGAAACTTTGGGCCTGTTTGCTTTGCTGAAAACAATTTTCAGTTTTCAGTTTTCAGTTTTTGTGAAGGAAAACCTGAAAAAACAGAAAACCACAAATTTCAGTTTTTCCTTCACAAAAACTGGAAACTGAAAACTGAAAACTGTTTTCAGCAAAGCAAACATGCCCTTTATTTTTCTCTCTAGGAAAAATTCCTTTGGTGGCTATGATTTTTCAAAAAATATTTGAATTATTATAGTGTGCCTAATATATATATACCATGCGACAACAAAAATTCAAGAACAAAACCCGTCAGCGTCTCGTGTAAGTGCACATAATGATGAACGATAAGCTTGGTTATCTATACATATAGCCAAAGATAATGCTAACATTTCTAGTTTCACCTAATAAAATAATAGTAGTGCTTCCTTTCACCTACCTAATATATATATATATATATAGTTTCACCTAATAAAATAATAGTAGTGCTTCCTTTCACCTACCTAATATATATATATATATATATATATATATATATATATATATATATAATAGTGGTAGTAGTAACGTAACTTGTATACAACAATAATAGTAATAATAATAATTCACATATCACTAAATTTCATATTTGATATATCATATTATATTTTCTTATTAAAATATTATTAAATTGAATTTTTAATAATATTGAATTAACTTTTTTATTTTTTTAACAGAATCCTTATATTATTGTGATCATAGTTGTGTCTGTCGAAATTTTCAAAATCCTTATAAATTATTCACTTTTAATTATTTTATCACAAATAATATTCAAAACGAGTCATTATAGTAAGAGTTGAAACACAATTGGTATTTGACTAAACAATAATGTGGCATACTATTTAAGTTGCTTCAGTGTCTATTAAAGGACGAAATAGTCAAGATAAAGATATCGAAGGTTTTCAATGCTTGAAGTTTTTATGTTTTTTAAAATCTTGTAGCACTTTCATAGTTTGTACTCTTTTAATGTTTTGGTGTACTCTTCTAATCAATATTTTGGAGCAATATTCTCAATATTTGTAAGTTCTACATCTTAAATAAGAGAAGTACTTTGTTTAATTTCATGTCTCTTTATTTACGTATACGTGTTCTTAAAGTTTTATTAACTTTAACTTTCTTCTAGACCTTCTAACGGGAACACCTATTAAGGGAAGACCCTATAATTACAGGAACCCATGCTAAGAACGCCTATTCACATAAGCTTACCAACGGTCTTAAAGACTTACCAATGTTAGATTCTACAAAACTGTTTTGGTTAATAAAACTTGTTGGAACAGAGTAATGGAAAGAAACAATAAAAACTCTTGATACCAGAACATTTATAGGCTCTGATACTAGAGGGGACAAACTTGGAGAATGATTGCATAATACAAAGTATATGAAAATAAAGAGACATGAAATTGAATAAAGTATTGCTTTTATTTTAGATATATAACTTCCAATTATTGAAATGTTGATAAAAAATATTAATTAAAGAGTATACGGTATACCAAAATATTGAAAAAGTACAGACTATAAAAATGTTACAAGATTTTAAAGAAAACAAATATCTCAAGCACCGAAAAGTTTCAATGCCTTCATCCTGCTTGTTCCATACTTTTACAGACATTAAAACATCTTGAATAGTATGCAACATTGTTATTTGGTCAACCGTCAACAAGGCTTCAACTCTTGCCACCAATACCTCAACATATGCGCTACGAAAGCATCTTGAACAACTTTTCAACTTGCAATATTAATTTTCTCATGTCATTACGCACAATTTGCAATATTGAATACTGCATTATGCTTTTCAAGTTTGTCATAATAGAAAGGCCATAATGCATTTCTCATTTATGCATTTGGAGAGATTTTGTTTGGCTTTCTTGATATGCCTTCCAAAGGAATTAAGACACTTATTTTAAGTTATTCCATTGCTGCATTTTATTTTAATCTTACGACCCTTTTAAGAGCTAACATTTTCAGTGTCATGGTTATAATAGAAAATAACCACAAATACTAGCACAGTTGATAACTAGCTGATTCCTTAAGGATATGTTTATGAATTTAGATTTTGAAAGGAAAGAAAAGAGAGAGGAGAACTTGTAGTATAAAATTATATTACAAGTCCTTCCCTCCCCTCTCCTCTAAGATCCAAACTCACAAACATACCCTAAACATCTATTCAAAGATTCAATTTCTTATGTCTGTCATTGGATACCTTAGTTCATCCAAAGAAAATAGTTAAAATGGAAAACATTACCAGGTTAAACCCAAAGAAAATCTCTTCAAACGCGTGCATGAATAAAAACTACCTTACTATCTCTAATCATTCCATCATTAAAATACTTTTGTCACATTTCTTAACATAAAATATTATAAGACCTCGGCAGCTATAATTTTGTAATTTACACTGACTTGCAAAATTGAAAAATATTGTTGGGGCTTGGTTGAAAATCAATTCAAATTAAAGTTTTATGGAATATAAATAACCAAAAAAAAATGATAAAACAATTGGTGTAAATCAAAAAATTAATTATTGAGTTTGATTTTATAGCACTAATAGTATAAAATATTATTACACTCTAGTCCAATTAAACTCCATTATTTACACAGCTTTTTAAATAGTGGAAAGAAAAAACAATTTTCATGACTGATTTTTTGTTTTTTATAAAATAATCATAATTGCTATGACAATACATAATTGAATACTTATAATCTTAAATGAATACATGTAAAAATTAATCGTTTGGTCATCAAAACAATCACCTAGGATTATAAATAAACTGAATAATTATTTCTTAAATTTTTACTGTTACACAACTTGGATGTAAATAATATACTGCATATGCACAAACTATTAGAACAAAATCAATTCATATAACAGCTAAATCTTAAATAAACCTTTCATTACACTATCTCTCGGTTTGTTATATTTTGAAATATATCTTTTGAATGCTTTTAACAATTTTTTACCAATTATATTTAGATTAGTAAACTACTGATATAAATTCACACTACATATATGAACATAATAAGTCACGCACCAGACAACATAAAATGGCATGATAATATTTTATTCAACGAATCACAAGCATTGTGAAAATCACAAACCAACAAAGTGGTTGATAATTAGGATTGGATAGCAAAGACAGATAATTTGAAAAGCAGTGAACCAAGCAAATATAAAAATCGATCCTAGTTACCAAACAAAAGCACTGTCATTGTTATAAGAGAGTCTTTGGTTAAATAAGTAGTAATTAAAAACAAGGGGACATTTAACAATTAAGAAATTGAAACCACTGCAAAAATATGTAAGATACTTTAAACTGCTCAAGTGCAATGACTTTGACTAAATACAATACTTCTAATGTTTCAACTTAAAATGTTCAAAAACCTCACTTTGATACAGTCGACATAGGCATTTTTTTTGTTTCTTCTCCTAGTATATACCACAGAAGAATTCTCAGTTAACTTGTGAAAAAATATCAAGAGGGAAAGGGGAAGAAAGCTGCAGTACTTGCATATTTAATATTTTCATGATATATAATATACACAAGCCAAAGTATAGCACATTGCCTACTCGGAGATAATCAATCTTGGAAACGATAATGAAAACCAATCAAAAGAAAAATGAGATCGAAAACCAGAAGTGTACTTCTAAGAGATTTGCAAGGCTCTGATTCTAGCAGTCAGCTCCCTAACTTGGCTCCTCAACCGCTCAGGATTGCAAAAGAAATCGACGAAGACTCTCCTTTGAAGTCCAGTTTCTTGTGGATGATGTTTTACAATCTGGATACCATATTGCAAATTAGTAGTCAACATAATGGAAATGAGTGCAAAATCATCTTTATAAATAATCTCCAGGTGTCTACCAAAGTCAAAATATAACAGAACTATGTTCAAATTATGCCTAAAAAGTTTTACACTATCATCTAATAATATATTTTCACTTCATCAAAAGTAGTCAAGTCTCATACCCACTACACAAAAAGTTATCCAAATAGGATGATTTAATTGGATAACAATGTAATGTGCATAGAAATTAAATAAAAAGAATAAAAAGAACTTTTTCGTGACAAGTCACAAAGTTTTCAAAAACTGATAATCTATCCTTCCATGTTTTTAGTTTTCGGAAATTTTCTGAAAAAAGAATATTAAAGAGTCATTTTGTACCTAGGAAATATTTCATGAAAGTCAAGACACCATGCAAGAGAAACAAGAAGCAAAAGGACACGTGTTTGCAATTCTCAATTCAGGTGACTATGGTGAGAAAGAATCCTAGAATAGTCTTTATTTTTCCTTTTGGTAAAGAATCCCAGCATTTAATGCATCAGATAAATGATCTCTTGCTTGTGTCTTGTACATGTAAGCTCCAACACAATCTTGAAACTCTAATTCAAGAATGATCAGCCCCCCATTCAACAAATATAAACACCGAGAGTAAACGCAAAAGCAGGAATTCAGGACCAGGCTCAGATATAAAGAAAGAATTAACAAAATCTACTTAATATGAACAAGCATTCCAAAGCATGCATGCATATTGTGACTGATAATCTTTAATGATTTTGTTTATTTTAATACATTGCAGTAGACAAAAATGCTAACATTATATACAAGATTCAAATTAATTAGAAGCAATCCAATAAACAAGAAACAGGGAAATTATTGATTAGTTGGCAACATGAAAACCTCAGGAAATATAGGAATTACTACAGGTACAACCCACAGATGTGAACCAACTTGATGCTTGCAGAAAGATCATGTAGTGTGCATAAAAAATGGTGTAGGACAGAACCTCAAAGCACCGTTACCTCATTCTTCTTGACATGCTCTAGTGTCACCTCCTCCACAGCAGCAGAGAGCTTTGCATTGATCTTTTCCATTTCCTCAAGCTCCTTCATCAATGGCTAAATAAGGCATCGGGTGGAACAAGACAAATGTCAAAGCACAATACAGACAAAAAGTGAAAAAGCTCATACACCCGCTTTACAAGGCCTTGATCCAAACACAATCTAGAAGCTACAAATTGCTCAAAAATGTAGTCAAAACCTCAGATTACTTCAATAAGCTCCACATGACCCTCAATTACACCATCAAAATGTAAATTCCCAAGAAACCCCAAAAAATATATACCACCTTTAGTTTTTTCCACACAATAAGGGACTATATAAACATAATTGACTGAATAGCTGTATGAAGAAATTGAGATCACTAAATAGTATTACACCCTAGTACAAATAAAATGCTGGCCTGTGATGGTCACCAAAATGAAATATAGATGTATAATTAAATGTAATAGTCAGGAAAAAGCCTACACAATATATAGGTACTTCATTGCGTATACTTTTCTTGCCCTTGTGTAAAACATAAATGAGAAAAGAACTTCTCAAGTGAAAACAGATAAGGAAAAGGCTTATATAATATAGTAAAATGCTAACAGCAAAATCATGAAGCGATCAATTCAAATCAGAGTCATACCCGAGGGGTTAGTATAGGCTGCGCTGTTGTTGAAGATGCAAAGAGCAGTTGTTGGAGACTTTGAACAAGGGTGCACCTATAGGTTAAAAAATTGAAATGGATGCTTTCACAATATTATATTTTGTGAATCAGGAACAAACAAATACTCAAAACTTGACCATAATGGGGGAAAAAAACATTGTATTACTAAAAACATACAGTAACTTTTTATATGACTGTAAATACAGAAAATATTTGGACATGAGCTCCAAATCTAACAATAGCATACTGAATAAAGAAAGAGACTCAAACAACAGTGCTTTACAGCTAAGTATCCAAAAAGATCACAGTTTGATGGCTTAGGCGAGCAGGATAAAGACTGGCACAATTGTCAGTTACATAAATGATTCAACAACTTGTCTAAGCACGTCTGTCCTATTTTTTGGCAAATCTCCATACCTTAATATGTGCTAAATTCAGAAAAAATATCAGCCTCCAACGATTTGAAGAATTATATCATATGAGACCAGTACAAAACTTTGTACACTCACACCAATCAATAACCCCTTATTGAAAAAGATTTTGATTAATCCAACTATTGAATACTTATTTTGCAGACCTTGCATGCCAAACTTTAGAGAACCTATAAAATAATAAGTAGCAATCAAGTGGCTGATACTTTAATTCTTAGAGAAGTATATTACACATTTGTTTAAAAACACTTCAATGGAGCAAATAATTAATCTGATATTTTATAAGCATGATGCTCATTATACAAACTTTCAGTCCATTAGTGGATTTTATGAGAAATGCATGCCGCAAACGAATTGTTAATTGGTGTATATTGACTTTAATTTACATTTGATGTCAACATATCATAACCCTCAATATAAAGAATGTGCTTTGGAATCCAAAAGTGAACTGTTGTTTTCACTAGCCAACCGAACCTTGAGAATTCTTCATGATACTACCATATACAAAGGCATCTACATAAAATCAAAAGCCACTAAAGCTCAAAGATATCATAACCAACAAGTCATTAACTTTTATTAAAAATACTTACAGTTCATTAATACACCTGTTTCTCTCTTCTGGAAAAGAACTCTCAAGAACTGACTGAAGGGTCGTCAATTCTGAATTAAGAGCTGATATCTGCTGGACAATGCCTGGTGCTGATACATATGTTGATAGTGAAGCTTGAGTATCTGGGAAAAAGAAAATGAAAGTACCAAGGAGATAGAGAAGACAGGAAATTAGAAGGCTACCAAAGTCTATCATAACTTGAATAAATCATAATAATTTGATAAGCATAAATCTTCACTTGAATAAACTTTTAGCAGATCTCTAATAGCATGCAAAAAATGATCACTGTCATGTACTCCCCCTTGTTCCTGAATATCTGATGCAGCTTGAATAAGGGCCAGGCAACGACCCTGCAAACCATCAATCAGGAAAGATCAAAATATGAAAATTGAAGTTCTATAGTAAACCATAGCATGATTTTGAAAACAGAGCTTTGGAAGGAAATATCAGGGATGCCAAGAAAGCAAAACCCATACAATGCAACTATTTGGTTTTAGGTTCAGTAAGTCCTATGCTAAGAGGGAAAACAACTATAAAAGGTACATACTCAACGGCATTAGTAAGAAACTGGCAACAGAGAGTAGAAAAATATGAAACTGAGACTGTATTATCCCTATAGAGCTGGAATGATATCAAGGTAACAAAATCCTTTTTGTAATAATGTCCCATCATCCTGAGAATGACAATATTAAAACACTTTCCAACTACTTCTCAATCACCAAGATTTTCAAGAGCAACCAACAAGTCATCAATGAAACATACTGTTGCAGATATGCAAAAAACATGGTCACATAATTTGAAAAGCTATTTGTTTTGGGAGCAAAATAAAGATCACCATTCACTCCAAATGTACCATGTGCAAACAGACTCAGACAGGTTTGAGAGAGAGTAAAAGGAGAAATTGAAACACATTAAGGGAAATACCATTACCACAAACAAATAATATGCTGTAAAGAAATCAATAACAAAATAATCATAAAAAATAAAATAAAAGGAAATGAAAATTGTAAGGATTCATACCACCCGTCCCTCTGTTGCAGACAAGTATGCTTGCAGCTCTGACTCAATAACTTTAAGCAATGAATAGGCTGCAAGCATGTGCTTCTTTTCCAATTGGCAGGCTATCTTTAATAACTGATGCCTGGCAAGCAGATTGATGAGATGGTTTATGAACTGTAACAAAAATTGAGTGGTTATTACCAAAGGATGAATACATGTACAAAAATTTCCAAAGCTATGAACATTTAACACAATGTTAGCAGTGTGATGGACGATAACTCCAGACTTTGGACTAATAGAACTCTAAAGTATTGATGCATAAATGATCAAATGACTTATTAGACGAGTAATAAAAAAAAATAAATGATTGTGAGATTTTCATTTTGTAAATGAAAATAGCTGTTGGAGTGGAAGAGTGAGCAGCCAACCCAGAGTCCACAAGGATTAGCCACGTTGACTAGTCTAACTAAATCAGGTAGCTGATTGGGTTAGTCAGTGTATCCTCAGATCCTGCTAGAGCTAGTTACAACTAACCTTCATGTATGTAAACATCAACAGAGTGTAAAATTGGGCATTAAAACCAATGTAATACTCTCCCTATTCTCTAAATAAATTTGATTAATGAATTATGTATTTTCCTTTCCTAGTTTAGGTTATTTTAGGAAGGTTTCTACTCCCATATTATTTCCCTGATTCCAGTTCTTCCCTTGTTTTCTTTTAGGTTGAAGCATCCCCCAGTTCTCATCTCAAAAGCACTCATGCACTCTGCCCTGCTTTTAAGTCCATCTCCATCACCCGGTGAATCATACAGTGTTGAATGTCAAGCTGTTTGATTAGAAGAGAAGAAAGAGTGCAAAAGAGGATACGAAATCCTCACTTAGATACAGAAGTAACAATTAAGACCTACAGGGATAAATCATGTAACAAAGTATGTCAATCCCTCTGAATATCATCTAGAGAAACACCCTTAACAACACCATGTGCAGAACACCAAAGAGATTCCAAATAAATAGTCCTATCCCAAATGAAATCAACAGTTGAAAAGGAATCATCAAAAAGTCTAGAATTCTTTTCCAATCTAATGGACCACATCACTGCAAAAATCGTGGACAGCCACAGAATATTTGCTTCTTCACACAATCCAAAACTTCTAAACTTAGTGAGTAGAAATTTATGTAAATCCATAGGACAAACGCATGATTTGCCAAGATACTAAAATACATTATCCAAAGAGACCTCACCATACAACAATGCAAAAAGAGATGAGCCTCAATTCAGAATCTAAACTGCACATAATGCACATGTTAGGAGACAAAGCAATAACGCCTCAAGAGCATGTCATTAGTGTTAGTCAGATTATGAACAGAAATCCAGACAAAAGCTTTGACCTTAGGGGGGAGATTTATGGTCTAGTTGGTTTCAGAAAACAGTTTTCGGTTTTAATTTTCTGTTTTCAATTTGCTTCCTATTTTCCAAGATTACGAGAAGGAAATAGTGAAAACTAGAAACTCAGTTTTCAGTTTCTAGTTTTCATTTCTATTTTTCAATATTTCCTTCACAAAATTTTGAAAACAAGAAGCAGGAAATAGTCTGAAAATAGAAAGTGAAAAATGGAAATTGCTTTTCAAAAACGGACATCTTGGCGAGAAAGTCAAGAATTGAAAGAATGATTTGCAAGAAAATACACCAAACGAGTCAACAGTCCAAATCCTTGTTTAGGGTGTTGGATAGCTGAATAAGGTCAAGCAAAGCTAGAAAGGACTCAAATTTATTAACTTCTCTATCACTAAGTTTCGAATAAAATGGAAGTTTCAAGACAGATTATCCTAAGAAAAAAATGGCTAGTAGAGGCTTCATGCAAAGAAAATAGGCAAAAAAGCCTAGGAAAGGTAACCAAAAGGGGAGTAGTACCTAACCAATTAGCTTTTGAAAATTTGATATAAGAACCACCACCCAAATGGGAAGGGCATGAGTGAACAAATTCCAAGGGCTATTATGAGTTACCTTGCGGAGTTGGTGTCCTATCCATTCGGATGCAAACCATACTTCGAATGACTCAATGCCACAGAGTTAGGATGGAAAGGAAACAGCAAAGCCAATTAGCTACCAATGATTTGATCTTAGACACTATATTACCATGGCCCAAACCCCCTTCGTTTTTAGGTTTTGGCAATCCTCCCAAATAACAAAGTGGTCATTTCTAGCGTACCCAACCCCTGCCTGAAGGAACTCCCCCATGAGTGTTTCTGTATTTTGGCCAATGGTCATAGGAACATGAAGAAAGGAAAGAAAGTATATAGGAATGCTAGAAAAAAATGGCTAAATGAGAGTGATCCTACCTCCCAAAGAGGAAAAAAATATCAATAATCTAACCTCTTAGAAATCTTACAGATGGACCACAAGATCCCAAAAAAATAAAGCACGAGGATTACCTCTTGAAGGAATACCTAGATAAGTAAAAGCCACTACAGGACCTGGCACCCCAATAAAGAGGCAAAAGCACACTGAACTTGATTATCCACATTGAGGTTGGTTAAACCACTTTTGTACTAGTTTATTTGACCTAATAGATAAGATGTTAACAAGAGAGCCGACTTCCGGCTCCAAGAAGAAAAATGTGTCATCTGCAAACTGAAGATGGGAGACTAACACCCTGTTCCTACCAACAGATAAACCCCTAAGTCTTAACCATACAATTCTCAGCAGCTCTTGAAAAGAATCTACTATGATATCTCCTTAAAATTCCTTGTCAGTAATCTATGCTCGTCCTCAAAATTAGAAATGGCTACAATATCTCCTTAAAAGCTCATAAATCATATTCAACATCTAAACTATCAGAACTATTATTACTTTGATATAGAGTACGAACTCCCTTAGTCAATCTGCCTACTCCATTATCCTTACAATCTTTTGGGTCAGGCTGCTTAGCAGTCAGGTTATCCTATATTCTGAAAAACTCACTCTAAAACCCAAGCTGCCCTGTAGTACTGCAAAACCTTCTGGAGCAGCCTACTTCCCAATTGTTCAAAGATGAGATGCCAAGCACTAAAGCCTAGCGAACCAAATCTAGTAGTACATTTCCTGTTGAACTCTTGGGCTCAATAAAAGAAACCTTCCTATTATTTTCCCTAAGGTTACATTCCCTTCATAGAAGAGGGATGACCATCATCATCCAACTCTTTTGTTAGGGACCTAGCAACATTGAACTCCGCATCAAGCACCAATGCAACCCACAAAACGCATAACGCATCCTCAAGATAGAATGCAGCCAAGAATTATTTGAACAGCACCAGACGTAATTCATCATCGACCTCTCCTCAATATCCAGCAAAACATATTGGTTTCATTGTGCAACTACAACTAAGCCAAGTCCCACAAGGTAGGGTCTACTACATAGATCAATCGAAGTTATAGATCATATTCATATTAAGCACATTAAAACCTAGATTTCTTTTAATAGCTTCACCTATTGTTTTTTAGGTCTTTCTCCACCTCTAGCTATGGAACTACCACCCATTTGATCCACTCTCCTTATTGGGGCTTCGACAAGCTTTCTTCACACACACATAAGCCACCTTAAGCGAGATTCTACCATCTTTTCCACAAAAAATGCTATCCCAGCTCTCTCAAATGCATTTATTTCTAATCCTGCCTTGTTTAGTGTGTCCACTCATCCAACACAACATCCTCATTTCTGCAACATTAAGTTTATTTTCTTGGTTTTTTATTGCCCAACATTCAATCCCATACAACATTGCCAATGTTTTAGTTGTGCGGCAAATTTTTCCGCTAAGCTTGAATGGTACTCTTTTATCCCAGGTAACACCTATAACACTCCTCTACCCAATCCACCCAACTTGAATCCTATAGTTTACATCTCTATCTACTTCCCTATCATTCTGGATAAGAATGAAAAAGAAAAAGGAAATCTATGAAAAATAAAACAGATGGAATGCAAAGAAGGTGAATAAGGTATCCCTCTTGAACAAGGAAAATAAAAAGCATATCCTGTAAGGAAAATAGTAAATGTCAGCAATACTTAGACAAAAACCCATACGTTTTGACATTAAATGCAATACTGCACTAAAGCAGTGAACCTACAGACTGAAAACAGATTCTTAGGAAGGAATTGCTACATTCAGAAAATAGGCTTGGCTAAATTCCTGATTTTAGTTTACTGTGTCAAATTATTTACTTCCAACTTTATGCATCAAAGTAAAGTCTAGCCAACTGCCAAATGCCTGTTAACAAATTAGGGAATCATCTCAAATTAAATAATGTACACATTAATAACAGCAGATCTCAAGATTGAAAGAAATAACTACAGAAAGTAACCATAATCAAGTGGTTATACTTACAGCCTTCTGCCGATTAATGTAGTACTCTTGGCGCATGACCTTCAAATCATAATCACCTAAAGTATAAAAGATTTGAATCATACTAAATCTGTACAAGCAGTCATCTAAAATTATAGAAAATTAATAGACTGAAATTGAATTGCATCCCAATAATTCAGAGTAAAGTCAATACCTTGTAAAATGTATGTGTCTTGGAGTTGAGCTAGCTCCCAGCACAAATCAGGAATAGTCTGAAAGAGGAAAAAATAACGTAGTCCCATAGAAGAATGCATATGAACCCAGAGGCACAATCAAAAAATGGTAGAATAAGGGTGCGTTTGGTTTCAGTTTTCCAATTTTCAGATTTTGTGAAAGAAATATTAAAAACTGGATTTTGCAGTTTTTATAATTTTCAGTATTTCTTTTACAAAATTCTGAAAATGAAAATTGAAAACTAAAAACTAAAACCAAACACACCCCAAATATCCTTGAAAATCAGAAGGCATTCCCTAAGACACAACCTGTCCATACAATCTGATTACATGACACCTTTTTAATCATTCAGTGAAACAACTCTGTTTCATCTGATTGCATATTTCCATTTTGTTATTTTCCCTGTAAGATTATGTAGCTTTTGTATCTCAATCCAAGATGAGTTATATAATTGTATTAATTCAGTGCTAATTATTCTTCATAACTTTCACAACGGCTCAAACTTTTTGGTCAATTGGTTCATTGACAATATGAAACATAACAACTTGTTGGATAACTTAATCTTTCTATATATTCAATGAATGAGTTGCCCTTTCTTCATTTTTTGATGAAAATAATCAAAGGCCATTGAAGCCTTGACATGAAAGTAGCAGAGAATAGGTCAGCAGAATGGTCTACAGAGTAGTTCTTTAAGTGTGATGCTTCCCATCGAGTAGTGCAGTTATTTGGCATCTGAATGGGAGAATGGGCATCAGCAGAATAAAATTTCATTACAGACTAACATTTATGTCAACCTTAACAATGTGGTAGGTAAAGTGAACAATTATAAAAACAGCTGATGAAAGAAAAAACTGAGCCTAGAAACTATCGAATAATGGGGACAGCAATGCCTTCGATATTTGCATAGTATATAACTGAAACTGCTAAATTCTAAATATGTGGAACCTCAGCAAAGTCCAAGCATTTTTTTTTAAACATATACAGTATTATCAGCTAGAAGATACAGCAAGCCTTGGACAAAAGCTATGTAATAACAAACCTCTGATAGCAATTTTTCCTCTCGGCTATAAAGATTTGAAAGTTCTCCTTTCAATTCAGAATGCTTTCTCCTGAAAATTACACCAGATGACATGACTACATATCAAAAACTGAGTTAAGGGAAAAAAATTACTTCTGGTCAAAATAACTAGAAAGTTCACCTTTCAACTCAGAATGCCCTGAACATTACTTCAAAATTTACAATTACACAACAAATAGTTCAGAAACCTTTGATACGAAACTTTCAGGTTTCTATAAAATAAGAAAGTGCCCAAAGCTCAATCCTTTTCAGGACAAAAACCATATCATATAAAATTCATTATCTTTTATTTACAATAACTTAACATTTCAACCTGCAACAACTCAAATTGATTCTTTTCCTGAATACCTGTCAACCTGCCATAATATTTTAATTGTAATTACAGCAAGTTAACACTTCAACTAGCAGCATCTCAAGATTGATATTTTCCTGTATTTCTATCATCTTGCCAATAAATAAATAATTTTGAACCTGTAATTCGGTTTTGATATAAATTTATCATTGACATATAATCTCTGTAATTTTAAAGGATATCAAAAGCACGTATCAACATTCCTAATGCACAATGCAAAAGATAACAAAATGGATCTTGAAAAATTATCATAAGAGAGGTCATAATGACAATTTAAGACTCAGGAAACATTCAGGCAATATGGAAAACATACAAATTTAAGCTAAAAGTAGAGGCAAGTACCTAAGAGAATGAAGATCAAGGTGAATGTGAGCTTCATCTGAAGAAACTTGTGATTTAAGTGTCTTTAGAATAGCCTGCTGCTTGGCATTCTCAACTTGTGCTTCCACCCATTGTCTTTCACTTATTCCAAATCTGTTATATTTTACAAACCATAACCACTAAAAGATTGATGGAATCTTACAAACATGAGTCGAGCATCCAGTCTAAACAAATCAAGCAGCACTCAAAAGCAAAACAAACATAGAAATATTACAAAATGTGCTTCTTTCTTCAAAAGCTACTCCAAAAAATCATCACAGATGGTATAAAGACAAAAATTGGACTAAATACAGGATAATCAGGATTTGATGACAAGCCATCCCCAGAACTACATCAACTAGAAACAAAAATATTGGTCTAACAAGCTAGTAATATAGGCAGGATTATCACATGCAAGTCTGGGTAGAACTCAAATTTTGGGTTTCACAAATAACAGAAGCATGCAATCTTATAGAAAAAAGAACATACATTGAACGAAGCCGTTGCAACTCAGATACACGTTGATGATGTGATTTTTCCAAATCTGCTTAGCCATACAACAAGTAAATGTTTTATTCAGTATTCTAATCTATAAAACATAGCTAAAATAGGTTCCTGTTGACAATATCCTATATCATAGATCATACAGGATGCATATATGTGTGTAAGCTACAGCATGGTTGAGTTTAATCTATAGAAAGAAATACAGAGATTTTTATAAGCCTTGGTTTTGTCTACACTACAGAGAGATTATTTCATCTTGAGCTGGTTCACCACAAAAGGTTTTTTGAAGTCAAATAAAGTCGGTATAATTTATTGGGGTTTTGAAGGCAGCTTTACAGTATTATGGGGTTGGAGAAGAATGCCAAAAACCAGAACTTTTAAGAATTACTTGCCCATGCCACTTTAACATAGCCACAAATATGTAGCTACAACCTACAAAGTGAATGAATCTCCATGTTTACTAGTTTTTGGATCACTATGTAGAAAATTAATTATTATATATACAACAAAATAAAATTATATTGATAAAGAATGAAGAGGTAAAAAAAACTCCATGCTCACTGTTAAAGGTGTCAAAGTGGCCCTTGGCCCTTGGGTTGGCCCCCCAAGCCCACCTTTTCAGCCCCAACTCATTCCAGCCCATAGCTTAGGGGGCTTAATAAGCCCCTAACCGACACACCAAAACAGTGGGTCAGCCCCATGGGCCATGGGCGGCCCTGTTAAAAATTAAAATACACCTAAACCCACTTATTCACTCACTCTCAGTGATAAAAAATGGAATCCAATGCTGACTGGAAGCTGCCAAGTGCATCGTAGAGGTGCAGGGGAAGGAAAACAGAAGCTTAGCATGAGAGTAGCAATACAAGGTCACATACATACGCTGGAACTCCACTGTATCCAAGTTTATTTTCCTCAAATAAGGAGGATTTATACTTTTCTTGCAAAACAAAATGAGTGGCAGGGGAATTTATTCTTTTTTTTTTTTTGAGAGGGAAATTTTATTCTTCCAATAAGTTCACACACCATGAACTAAATTAATTAAAATTTTAGATGTTGATGGTTCAAAAATACTTAGTTGATTTAATTATTTGTATAAAAAAATAGTGGTGGGGGAGATTTTCTCTTAGACACTTGTCTTTATTTTGCAAGATTAATTTTTCACCTATCAGTGAGGAGATATACTCTAAGAAATAAAAGCAATATTTAATTGATTTAAGTGGCTTAATATTTATCTTCTAAAATAAATTTTATATTTAAACATTATAATAAAAATAAATTAGAAGAGTTTATTTTTATAATAAATTAATTTATTTAAATTAAAGTAATTACAATGCAGTAAACTCTATTGGAGTTTCCTGTATTTACCTGCCAAAAAAAGAGTTTCCGGGATTTATTAAGCTTCATTATGACTTATGAGGTTGTCCCATTTTTTGTTGTTAGGATTTAAGAGTTTATTGAAATTTTGTAATAACTGTGTTATTATGGACTTATGGTTTTTCTACTTTTTTATAGACATTAAAGATTTTTTCACAATATTAAACTTTGTCTTTTTTATTTTTATTTAAAATTTGCATTTTATTATACTTTTGAGTAGTGGTGACTGGTAACCAATCGCTCTAACAAATATGTTTTTCTATTTTAATTTTTCAATACCTAATTATGTTTTGTTAAAAATCAATTGCAATAATTAACTACTTTCTTTTCTTAAAAAAAGAAAAAAGAATTCAAAAACAATCATATGTGATTTCAATTGATTTTTTTTTCTGATTAGAATTAGGGTTAGAAAAAGTTTAGGTACAAGAAAATGATTTCATCAAATATATATTATATAACACACAAAAAAAAATTAAAAAATTTATCAAATATATATTATAGGGGCTAGGGCCAACTCATTTAAAAAAAAAAATGTATAATCTAAATTTTTTTTATCTAGGCTAAGATTAACTGATAGGTGGACCAAGGTTAGCCTATAGGTGGGCCAACCCATTTAAAGAGTTGATAAAATTTAAAATTTTTGTTTGACCCTATGGACTTTTTGTAATTGTGGACTTTTTAGCCCTGATCCATAAGGGTGGGTTAGCCCATTTGACACCTCTACTCATTGCCAGAAAAATCATAATTCGGGAGTCATAACAGGCAAGATACAGTATTGAGATTGGGGAAAAGTAATAGTGAACTGAAAGAACTGGTATCTGTACCTCTACACATATACCTGAGATGTCATCAAGATTCACCCAAGAGCATTTAGATTTTCCCTCCTCAGCAACAAGTCGGAATGGACCCTGATATTAAATTAAGAAACAGAGAAGGGCATCAACACCTAAACAGACACTATAAATAGACAAAACAGAAAATGTTTCAACAAGAACAACGATAAACACCCCTTATCCCATGAGTTAGAATAAAACAAGGATCATCACTAAAAAAAACAAGGATCAATCAAGATAAAAAAGTCTATGACTACAAGAATAAACCATCATTTTCAAGATTTCATTCATCATCTAGTAGATAAACAAAGAAAAAAGAAAATAATCAGAAAAGTTCATCTCATATGATCATCGTCTTGAATTATTAACGAAAACACCAATATATATGGCATCAGCTAGATCCCAAAAGGAAACAAACACATTGAGAAGAGAGGAAAGCATCCAAGTTTTTGTTTTGGAGATTTTGAGTAGTGTGTTTCAGCTTGCAACAAGAAACCCTAAAATATTTTCCTTTGGAGAAACCACTTGGGAGGGGGATGTGTTGCATGAGATTGATCCTAAGATATCCATCCTAAGTTCTATATAAACCCCTGCATCGGCACTTGCAATAGCTGACATCAAGGTTAGAAAGCGACATAAATGTTCATAAATGACATTTGCTCCACATTTCCCTTTCAATCTTAATCATTTCCCCATTCTTGGCTTCTAGATTGTTTTATAAATAGGCAACAAACACTATGATGCAAAGCTTGAACTGAAACATGTTTCAGATTAAAATTTGCCTGGCCAGAGGAAACCAAATTTTGAAATTTGAATCATGTAAAGGAAAACAACAGCATCCATGCAAAATATAATAGCAAAAGTCATACCTAAGCATGATTCTCTCATCAGCATTTCTACAAGAAAATGGACAGAATTTTCGAGAAAACTGTATTTTATAATGTTGATCCGCATCAACGGAAACTGGTATAAGATTCAATTACTCATGGTGAAACAGTTAGATTATGTAGAAAACACACACACACACACACAGAGATACAAACAATGTTCATGCAAAGGTTTAAGCATATCAACAATTACACCAGTTGATCATGACACATGGCCACAGAATAAAACTTCAAGACCAGATTTTCACATGGTTTAATGGATGGCAGACAAGTTTTCTTTCTTTTCTTTTGGTAGAATAAGAATATTAATAGGAAGCAAGGAGGGCAAGTACAATGTATGAAGGTTCGCACTAAGAAAAGCCAAAACCAAAGGAAAACTAGTGTTAGGACACTAGGCCTATAGGAGATCTCACTCTTAAAAGCCAAGCTACTAGGAGGGGAAAGGCTTTAATTTAAACGGCAGTTGTGTCATACACCCAGTCAGTATGGGACTCGCAATCCTTGGCAGTAGCAATAGTAGAACCTATTCCTCAATTGTTATGACAGAGATTTTCAAGGTCTAGAACCTGAAGTGAATTTAAGAACAAATGAGATATTGAATAATCAATAGGCCAGGATAAGGGAAATAATTCTCCAATAATATATGTAACCCGTTCCAATACTGCTCTGCAACTGGGTATAGGGACCCTAAAGAAAATGGAGGGCCAATAGGCTCCCACTATATGTATGCAACCATTCCCTCATGATTGGAGACTGTTTCTGTTAGACAGTGGTATCTCAAAGAAGAAATAAAGGAAAATGACTATATATTGATATGGAATTCCTGGGAAAATCACCAAGGACCCTAAAGAATGTGTACAAACTATTCTCTGCATTTTGAGGGAATTCTAGAGCCCCCAATCTCTCCCAAGAGTCTAAGACTCACTTACAAATGACAAAGGACACGCTAACTAACCCTCACTTCTCTTATTTATAATCAACTTTTCTCCTAACTAACTAACTCCCATAATTAATTCCTAACTAACGGATCCTACTTGTTTCCACAACTGAAACCTGTGACCACCATAATATATCAAGGCAGCAATCTTTACTATTGCATGAAGACTCACCCTCTAAAGGGAACCTACTCATTCTACTAGAATAAGTGTCACTAAGGATTGCTAATAATATTTCTAACTTTGCACAAGTCTACATATTTTTCACTGAAAGACATAGTGAGAGAACAAAATAAAGAAGGAATGAATTCCGTCCACATACTGTGTCCAGTTGCTTAGCAAACCACTGATTTAACTCATTTAGACAAGATGAATCTCCAAGTAAGTATTGGTTGAAGTCTGAATATGCCAAATATATACCATCTTCTGCATTTCAAAGTAACTAAGCTCATCAGAAGAAATATTGAATCAGCCAAACAACAATTGCATAACAAATCTAAAAAATACAGATATAAAGAAATGAATGTAAAACACAAAGGAAACTGTTAGTACAGCATGAAGCTGTTAACTGCAAGTACAAAGGTAACAACCAGGTATGTGTCAAACATACATCATAATGATCATTAGTGTTTTGTCTCAAATCACAGTGCTGAAGTTTAAGCATCTTATGCAATGATGAAAGTTTGAACAAGACTATGATATCATTACTGCTCATATTTTACTTTGCCAGAAAAGAAAAACTCCCGAGAATGGTTTGAGATCATTTAAGAAAAACTTGGGGCATAATACTATCACTGGCTGTCACAGGACCTTCTTTTTTCCATCCCCAATGGAGTCCCTTAAAAGTCGTATGTTTCAAATGACTTCCATTTTCCTTAGCATTCTCTATGACTATATGAGGTAAAGCATCCAGTATCTATGTGGAGTCACAGGTTATAAGTTTTCAATTTGCTAAACAAGTCATCAACAACAACAGCCAAGCCTACCAGGTGGAGTCAACTACATGAATTAATTCACCCAATTGTCTATCAAAATCCAAATTTACAGCAAAATGGAGTTTCAGAAATAATACATCTCCTTGGTAGCTGTTCAAGATGAAGCTCTTCATGTGAAAAAAAATCAACAGTCAATGCTATAAACATAAACCAGGGAATAGTCATTTGATCTCACATTGCCAAATCATGGTTGAACAATAAAGCTTCCAAAAAGCTAGAGGCAATAAATTACACGCTGCACATTGTGGATCACATATACACGGGCAATAAAACTAGATTTAAAAAAAAAAAAAATATTTAGTAGAGCAGGCAAACAAGACCAGAGTGCAAAAAGAAAAGGGAATATTACCATCTCCTGAGTGATAATGAGCCAACGCCTGTGCTGTGGAAGCGATTCTTCCAAGAACTGCATTCATCTAAACAATAAAGTAATATGAACATACAATATAAACAAATCACCATGAAACAATACTTCAAGGAAATATTGCTATCAACTAAGAAATGCTGTTGAATTTATCGCTTTGCTGCAATGCATATGATATCTACCAAAGAACTAGTTCAGACTTCAGAGGAAAAATTAACACGAAAATAAATTACTTGGAAACATGCAAGAAAAGCAGAAACTTCAAGCATTGAATCACCTGAATACGTATGTCAGAATTAACCACATGTTATTCACGTGGTTTTTACTTATTCCTAAACCAGATAATAATTAATCAGTTTCCAGTGGTGATTGTTCAGTGTCTTGTATACATTACTCCCCCATCTAATATTGTACAGAGCATAAACATCCATATGTGTGAGATGAACACACATTTTTACCTAATTCTATACATTGTTTAAGAGCTAAGACTTTGTTGGAGCACCTGTAAATTCCTCACTGAAAGGTTGTCATCTATTGTTGTGAGGTGTCCATTTACAATAGATGTTGCACCAACCCGTGCTCGTCTTCCTTGTGTCAAAGTTGATGCCTGGCCTGAAAGCAAATCATACTGAGATTGCAGTTGCCTTAGTTGTCTTTGCAAGTCTGACGCTTCAACTTTATATGCCAGAGTTGCCTCCCTGACGACAAATGTGCAGCCATAAGGACAAGGTACTGTTACTGCAGTTATATCAAAATTAATATGTTCCAATTTATGATTCAAGAGAAAACTAATCACACACTTAGGCTGCATCTGGTTGGAAGGTAAACTGGGGTTAGAATTTAAGGTTCGAGGGTAAAAGTGGGGGTAAATTCTTTTTGAATGAGTTTCATTTGTAATTTTACACATGAAGATTATTCATGAAAAATTTATTCCCACTTTTACCTCCAAACCAGACACTGTAAAAGTGAGGGCAACATTTCCTGAATAAGACAGTGTTAGGTTTGAGGGTAAAATTCAGGATAAACTTTTCATGGATTAACTCCATGTGTGAAATTACATATGAACCTCATTCATAAAAAGTTTACTCCTACTTTTACAGTTTAACAAACACATCCTAAAGGTGTATTTGGCTGTGAGAAAAAAAGGGTTGTAAATTTTTAGATCTATTGACATACATACATACAAAAAAAAATTTCATAATGAAACACAGATCTAAAATAATTTCAGGAGATATCAATTACGTTTAAATATAAATTTTGCCCTTGGTTTTTTGCACCACTTTATCCTTGGTAATCGCCTTAAAAGAAGTACAGTAATAGTTCTTAAGTTTATTGCACTAGAACTTTGATCTGATATCCCTGCATGACAATCAGATAATGTCTGCTCCTCACAAGCCTACATCTGCTGGTTTTTCTAAACGCATTGAATTGGCAATTATCATGCCCAGTCCTTTCTCAAAAAGTTTCTGTACACTAAGACTAACAACAACAACAAAGCCTCATATTTAAATCATTTATTTCTAAGTGTCCTTTGATAATTTCATCACCTATAGTTTCTCTAGGTCTTCCTCTACCCCTAGTTATTGAGGATTGAGCTACATTCCAATTGATCCACTCTCCTTACTGGAGTATCTACAGGTCTTCTTTGCACATGCCCAAGCCATCAGGGACGGAACTGTACTAGTTTCTCTACAATAGATGCAACCGCAGCTTTTCCTCCAATGCACTCATTTCTAATCCTATCTCGTCTAGTGTGACTATACATCCAGCACAACATCCTCACTAAGACTAACCAATTAAGCAAAATAATGAGTACCTAATTTTCAAAATATAAACTTCAAAGAAATTACATCCTGGCATACAGTCAAACAATGAGCTTGCAAGTGCCTTTTGTGACTGGCTTGTGCTTATCAGAAGCAAAACCTTCAAAATTCAAGTCTTCAGTAAATTCCAAAATGCACTACCATTCAGATAATTCTGTTGCCACTTAAAAAGTTACTTTCAGATAGGATTTTGGGGTGCTTCTAGAATCCACTGATCCCCATCGTTTTTCAAAACTTATAATTCAAAAACACCTAACATCTGCACTAAATTACAATGACATAGTATCAAAGCATCCGTGACATCTGCAATTTCGCAAGTTTGCATCAAACATGAAGCCCCTAGTTTATCAAACATTAAACTACTTTAAGAAGCACTTATAAAAAGTTAAAATTACAGTAAACAGTCAAATATAAAATCCCTAGTCTATTTTCACAATGTCATGTTGATCGTCTAATTGTCATTCTCCAACTATGTGTTAACCAAATCACACAGACACAAAGAAAAAGAGAGTACTTTATATCCTTCAATCCTTCTTCGGCGCCAAAAACAGCTTCTTGGTTGTCTCTCCTATCAGAGAAGGCTGAAATGCTGTCATAAGCAGAGTCCAAATCTTCCCCCTGTTGATCCACACAACTATTTAGTAAAGTACCCTTTACAAAAAAACTCCCAACAGCGAAATGGAATTTCAAACTGTGCGAGTATCACCCACCTCCAAGAGCTTCCCTTCTTTCTTAAAATGCTCATACCTGAAAACCCACACACCATATAATTAAGCCACCCAAAGAAAAGCAAGGTTTTCACCAAAAAACCAAAAACAAAAAAAAAAAACTGTCCCACCAGGAAGAAAAAAAAAACACTAAATACCAATTTGTCTCTTTTGAATTAGAACAGATGGATTTTTCAAAACTTGAGGGACTAGTTTGTCCCCAGCAAATTTTTGAGGGACCAAAATGGGGATTTATTATCAAGTAAAAACAAAGAACAAAGAGCAGGATATTCTAAAGTGAGGAGTTATCCACCATTGGATCATTTGATGGGACCCGACACACAGCGATAGACAAGACGGTTAACCTTTAACATTCTCAATTTACGACCACTCTATCCTAATCCGAAGCAAGACACAAGAATAAAGCAATAAAGGAAAATGGGGCAAGCGGGACAAACACACTGTGAAAGGTCGAAGAGGGAGAGGATGTTGGAGGGGCGGAGACTGGAGCAGATCCAATCGAGGATGGGGCGAGTGTCTTCATACTGGAAGGGCCATTCGAAGCTGTCAGGGTCCAGCGACTCAGATCCTTCGCAACCCAATTCTCCAAGCAATGTGCAAAGTCGAGACCCGCTCATTCTTGCTGTTGTTGGTGGTGTTGTTGTTTGTTGTTGTTGTGGTAGTGGTGGTGACTGGTGAGGACGCCGCGGGTAAATCCAACTCGATCACTGGAAATGGGGTAGGGTTGAGAAGCGACGATGGAGGCAGCGACCTCGCAAACAAACGATGGGGGTGGACTGGTGGGCCAGTGCTGTAGCTGGCATAGATATGAATAGAGACGAGAGCGAGATTGACGAAGAATTTAAATTTTGATGCACAGATTGCTTCAAAAAAATGAATAAAGACTGATTTTACTATTTTAGTACCTATACGTGGTTTTTAGAGTGCGTTTGGATTTATTTTTTTTTCTTTTTTTACAAAAACCCTTGTTTTAGTTGTTTTAAAATTTGAAGTGGGGCAAATTAGCCCCTATAAATAATAAACTTTCAAATTGATCCCTATAAAGTTGAAAGTCAGATAAATTGATCTTTGTACAAACAAAATCTCCTAAATTAGTCATGTAAAAATGAATTATAAGACAAGTTAGTCTCTCAAGCTCAACTTAACAGAGAAACTAACTTATCTGAGTATTCAATTATATAGAGACCAATTTATCTAATTATTTAATTTTATAGATATCAATAGCTCAGTGTCAAACTCTCAAAACCATAACCTCACAGATCAGAACTCCAGTCAAACCATCTCACAATCACAAGCAATTTTTTCATTTAAAAAAACAAACAAAAAACAAAAGGAAGTCTCTGCCAACATCCATGAACTTGCCGCGTTGTCGTCATTCTCAGCTGTTGCAGCCACCACTGTGTCAATGCTACTGTACATCACACAGCAAATCCATCGTGCTCTTTACTGTTCATCCGTTGCGGCCTCTGCGACTTCAACCGCTTAATCGCATGCCTTTGCCCCCTTTTTTCTTAGCATCACTACCACGGTGGCTCTAGAGGGGGAATGTCGTTGGGGTCGTCGTCAACGATGAGTGGGGTAAAGAGGGATAGGGGCTGGTGGCTGCGGTGGGTCTCGTGAGTCTTCTTCTTTCTCCCTCTTCGCTGGTTGTGCTGAAATAAGGAAAGAATAAGCAAGATGGAGGGGGGAGGGGTTTAGACGTGAACAAACATTGTAGAGATAAGCAAGAAAGAGAAAAGGAAAAGGGTTTCAGACTAAGAGGCGAGGCGTCAGTTAAGAGATTGGGCTTCTTTGCACCATTTGATAAGTACAAAGGGTCGCGTTGCACAATTTGAAAATTTAGGATCTAAATTGCACAGAACCAAAAGTTCAGGGGGTAAATTGCTTTTTTCCTTATTAAAAATGTCATTTACTTTTCTAGAAAAGGGTTATAAATTCTAGTAGATATAGAATACAGGTGCTATGTATATTGTAACGACTCATCTTTTTAACATTATTATGATAAAATAATTAATTGTGAACAATCTATAGGGATTTTGAAAAATCTAACAGACACAGATATGATCACATTAACATAAGGATTCTGTAAAAAAAAAATGAAAATTAATTTTTTATTATTAAAAATTTAATATAATAATATTTTAATTGGGAATATAGAATGAGACCTTATAATTAGTATAAGGACATAGAAAAATAATGATGAGATTGAATGAATATTTTTAACCCGGTAAAATTATTTTGGTAGCAATCGGGTATTAAAAGAGAATAATTGGTACACTGTAATAGTAAAAATCGGTACACTAAAACTTCAAAACTGGTCTAAATAATGGCTATTATTAGATCTCAAATGATTTTTAGTTAGAACAATTAAGTAAACATAGACATTTCCAATATAGATACAAAGCAAATTGATCCGAAAATAAAAATACCTATTACTTTCTCTCCAAGTTTGCTTTTTCTATTTAAAGGAAAAATGAGAAAATGTGACATTTCTCTCAGTTTTGGCAGCAGCTTCATGTTGTTCCTTGTCCCTCCACCATTTTCATTTTCTTTTGCTTCAAACTCCATTAAAATACCAAAGTATTGAAGGATATTCCTAGATTAACCCATAAACTACTTCAAGGACACTTCCTCTATATCAAGCTCAACTCAAAACCTTGTTCTTTATCATCAAATTTGTGCAAATAGCAGTATTTAGGGTGGCTGGAAAATGGGTTTAAAGCCTTGGATTAGAGAAGAAAAATTAGATAAAAGTTTAGCAAAAGCTTGGAAGAAAGGTAGGAAAGATTATAGTCTATTGCTTTGTGATTGCTTGGCTATTTTTGCAAATATAAACTCTTGAAATATGTTTGAATATATGTTGGTGAAATCTGGAATTTTTGAGGTGCATATGTATAGGAACTTAATAGATGTAAAAGGATGCAATAGATAATTGTAATATATAGATTGGATGGATGCAAGAGATTTACTAAGAAAATGAAGAGATTTTTAGTTCTGCAAAGAGATTGAAGTTTCTGGAAATTTTACCAAAATAGATACAGAAATAGCTTGTAAAATCTGCAAGATTGGTATTTTGAAGTATAATGCTAAAGTTTGGCGAAAATGATGAGACTTTAGCCTATAGAAGAAAAGCTATGAAATCTATGTAAGACACTAGGTTTAACTCCTCGAAAGTTTTAAGAATTTCTAAATAAGAAATCCCACAAGGTTCTGTAGTGAACAAATCTCATAAAAGTTTAGTAGATTTTATAGGAAAATTTCATAAAAAGCTTGGTTGTTTCTTTTAGAAATTTTTATAACAAGTTTAGCAGATTTTATTGATAAATCTTATTAAGATTAAAGAGAATTTATGCAGAGAAGTTTCATAAGAATTCACAAGATTTTGAACAGAATATTTCATAAGAAGTTAGGAGATTTTGAACAGAAAATCTCATAAGAATTTAAGAAGATTTCAAGGAAATCTCAAAGAATAGTATAAGAAAAATCGAACTTGAAGAAGAGAGGGAACGTAAGAAAATAAGTCTCACACAAAGAGAGGGAATTCAAGAAAATAAGCTTTATGTAATAATCAATTGCTTAGTGGTAAGTTCATGGATTCACGGGTTATAGTAGACATGTTACGTCCTTAGAACTATATCAGGGTGTAAACACGATGATGTTACATCGTTTATGAGAAAATAGATGTACTAGGATAGCGAGGCTATCTAGATGAAATGTAGTAGACGTACTCCATCTAGTGAACTATATCATAATATAATCGTAACAACGTTACATAGTTGATAATACGATCCAGAGAGAAGTATATCAGAAGAGTCCTATAAGTTTTACCACTAAGCCTAAACTTTCTAATAAATCTCGTAGAAATGAAAGAGAAATTCAACAGCGAAATGTCATGAGAAGTTAAGATTTTTTTTTTTAATAGAATGTCTCATAAGAATTAAGAAGATTCTAAAGAGAATATCTCATAAGAAATTCAGAAGTCTTAACAGAGAAAACCTCAAAAGAGTTCTAGGAGATTTTTCAAGGGAAGAGTCTCACAGCAATTAAGGAGACTCAGAAAAGAATATCTCATAAGATTTGAGGAAGTTTCAAAGAAATTTCAAAGCAAAAGTATGAGAAATAGAACTATTAAGAAGAAACTCTAATTATCAATTTTGAGATTACACAACTAATGAGACCTTTATATATATATATATATATCTCTGAAGATATATTGCTTATTTTGCATTAAGTTGAATATCATTGAGTAATAGACAGGTATTTTTCCTATTGGGAATCTTTGATTTTCATTTCTGTTGTTATAATTTTTTTTAGATTGCAATGATGATGATTGTTTTGTGGAGATCCCTAGCTGGTGTTGGTAGTCACGGTCCAGACCTTTTGATGAACCATTGATAGAGGATTTAAGTCAGTATCTCTATTTTCTTTTAGTGAAATTTGAGTAGTACCCTGCCTAGACTAAAAGGTTCCTGCGTGAACCAAGGTAAGGGTTTGCAATATTTATGGACACTATTGATTGGTCATCGAGTAATAAAATTATGTATATTATTTATTACTCAAAGAGAGAGTTTTATTTTTGTCACAAAAGCAGACTCATATTTAATATTGTATATACACCTCTAAAGTTAAGTAAAGTTAACAAGTAACAACTACTTACTATAAGGTTATGGCTTAAGCATAACTTTATAGTAGGAAGGGTGGTACATATATAGGTATTATTATGACAAGTGAATATATTTTCTGTGTAAAATTATTCAGTCTATAAATTTTGAGTTAGTAATATAATGGTTGTTTTAATTTATATTAATTACTGGAGTTTAAATAATATTTTGCTATAAACAAATAATATTCTAACTATTTGACGGCTCTTTTTGAGTGAATTTGAGTAATAATATTAGTTTTTTAGTTGTTGAGCATTGATATCTTGATATGTGTGTAAACATATAACTTGCCATAAATTTGTTATTGTTGAGTGAGTCTAATTTGTCATTCTATAGATTTATAGTTATATTAAGCAAATTAAGCACAAGTAAAAGGTTTATGCTTCGATAATTTTGCTCATACAATCTTACTTATCTTAATTTATTGGTTTTGATTATTTTTCACTATATTTGAGTACAATGTGAATTTCTTTTATTCCTATTAGAATTTTAGCTTAATTTAATATAAACTAATCATTTGACCTATGTGATGCACAGGTTGATAATAAAAATAGTTTGATGATAATTATTGAAACTAAATAATTTATTTAAATATGTTTTATAGAAAATTTAGTATATAAATTTATTTTGAAAATAATTTAATACTTAAATAATTAATAAATTGATAAAATATAAATATATCATTCTATTTTATATCTTATTTTGAACATCATATTTATAAGGTTGAAAAAAATCTCAATAAATGACCCACAACAATAAAATAGCATATTTTATGAAAATTTTACACATTTCAAAGGTTGAAATTGTTGAATAATGAAAGAAAATAAGTGAATGATTTTATTATATTATGAGCTATTTATAGGGATGACAATGGATATTCATAATAGGAAGGACATGTCCCATGCCCTTATTCTCGTTTATAATTTCACTTCTTATCCTCTGTCCTCATCACCGTCACATGTCCCCAATCCTCATTCCCTATCGGGATTTGAATCCTTGCATATATTCATAGATTTATTAAAAGAATTCCCAAAAGAAAAACAATTTAAAAAATTTTTGAAATTTGAAACATAAATTTCTATAATAACAAATATTAATAATGCAACATAATCCAAACTTAAAAAATAAAAAAATGTATACATAATGCAAATCCAATATAAATAATTGAAAAAAAATAAAGAAGTGTTATCCCCATCCTTGCCCCATTAAACAAATAGAGACTCCATCCTATGAAGACAAAACATGTCCCTGTTCCCAACTCTATTATGGGCAATTTCATCGCATGTGTGCCCATTTTAGCATTTTTTTTTTTATCATCCTAGCCATTTACATTTTTTTAATAAGTTAAAATATTTCATTTGTAAAAACATAAGAATATATTTCCTAATTAATAAAAAAATTAATGAATTTAATTCATGTGATTTCAATTACATCCCATCTCCTTGTACATACTTTGAATAAATTAAAATATCAATTTTAAAATATGATAATTGATGTGTTATAATTAGTAAACAAAATCACATATAATCCTAATTTTTGTCATCTCAATTATTGGAGTAGTATATCAATTACACAATTATTTTCAATAAAAAAGTGATGCAATTATTTAATTTTTTAAAATAATTAATAAATAATTACTATCATTATCAAATCAGTGTAAATTGTGGGATTGATTTTTTAAAATATTTTATTGTTGAAAAATTAAAGTCTGTTTTTTTAAAAAAATTAACTCTAATTCTACACATTAATCTAAAAATGATTATTATACATATTTATGTTTTGAATATCAAAATGCTTTTCAAATTTTTTTGGAATTATTTAATAAATCCGTAAATATGTCATGCGGATTCAAATCCTTGTGATAAATAAGGAATATGGATCCGTGACGAGGATAAAGATGAGAATATGAGACAAAATTGTAAACGAGGACAGGGTATGAGAGGCATATCTCATCTCTCATAGATGCTCATTATCATCCATATTAATGATATATGATATTGTAAATATATCCACTTATTTCATTTCATTATTCATCAATTTCAATTATCGAAACATACAAAATTTTCATAAAATAGGTTTTTTTATTGTTATTTAAAGGTTATCTATCGAGATTTTCTCAACGTTATAAACATGATATTTAAAATAAAATATAAAATAGAATAACTAATCTATAATCTATAATCTATCATAATACTAATATTTCAGACTCTGCTTATGAGTGAAAGTTTTCCAGGTTTCATAATGAAAATGATTTAGGGCTCACAATTTTTAATAAGTTAATCATTAATTATTTTTTTGAAAAAATAAAATTATAATCATGACATATTATTATAATATCATTGACAATCATTAGTATTTAATAGCATGATTGCACTATAAAAATCCATAATCTATAATCTATAATCTTCCAGACTCATTCTAAGGAAAGTTTTACAAGTGTTGCTCATACAGCAACTTATGGCCCACAATTTTTATAACATTGATTATTAATTATTTTGTTATAAAAATTACCTTTATATCTATTTCATTAATGCAATATAAATATTTCACATTAAATATTGGATTTAAAATCATACAATTCTTAATTTTTCATTTCATTTCATTTCTCTACTACCTAAAGCTTTAGTGTAAAATGCTAACACCTCATTCCATTTCTCCTATGTATTCCACAAATTTCTTTTCTCTTCCATTCTTCCTCTCATATGTTTATATTTTTCATTTCTCTTTGTTCATTATCTATTAGTTTTTTTAAAATACATTAATTTACTTTATCTTTTAATTTTATTTTTTGTGGTTTACATTAAGGAATAATAATTTGTACGCTAGAAAATTCAAATGTCCCACTATTTTTCTTTGAAGCTCTTTTCTTCTTTGTGAGATTTTTTTTTTACAATGATTTTTATGTTTGTTTAATATTTTTAATTTGTATATATATTTTATACATTTAAATGTTTTCTCAATGAAATAAAGATTTTATTTTTTTTCAAGTTCTCTTAAAATAAACCTATTTATTTATCCTTTTCATTTTCATTGTTTATATCCGATTTATTTCTACCTTTCTTCTTTGTGATTTTTTTGTTTTGTATAGAGATTTTTTAATATTTATTTAGACTTTTACTTTGTGTATAATATCTTAATGATCTTTTTCTATGTGTTATGCAAAAGACAATCAATAGGCTGTAGGCTCAACCGTGTATTATTCAATCCTTTGTGGCAAAAGTAATTATATTTTTCATAAATAATTTAATAAATATTTTATTGAATTAGAGATTAATTTTATTGTTGTATAAAATAGTATTAATGATTTTATAATTTTTTTCTTTTCAAAATTTGATGCCACAATTAAGTGAAGGAGATGCTATTGATGGACTATCTCAACTAGTCATTTAACTAAACTTAAGGTGATAAAAAGTAAGTATTAAGAATGATTGAAGATTTTGTTTAGCTTTACTTTTATTTTTGCTTTTGATTTTGTTTTACTGATTTGTTTGGTAGAACTTTTATATAAGAGCGAATTATTGATGTGTCGAGAATAACACTTTCCTGAGTCAGTTCAGTGCACAACCAAGCTAGCTGATGATTCCAATAGTAATATTAGACAAAATGCATCAGCTAATCTTCGTTGGAATTTGTTTATGTTGTTCCACCTTCTTCAATTTATTTTTTCTTCATTATTTTGTAAGGCTTAAAGATTGCTGAATTCAATATATACATAACCATTAAATTATAATTTCAGTTCCATTTACAAACACTAATTATAGACAATAAATAATATTTTGGAACAAAATTATATTTTTTTTATTTAAAATTTCCATTGTGCATTAACATTGCGCAAATTAATCGTTAACTATTATTCTTTTTTATTTTGATGTGAATCGAATATACTTATATATATATATATATATATATATAGCTATTGATTGATTTTCTTCCAATATATGCACTTATTGTTCCCTTTTCTTTTCTCATGCTAAAACTTTTAATTAATTAATAAAATTTAAAATATTTTTCTTGTATGTATATACAATCCATATTTATTTGTGTTTGCTTTTTTAAGGTATAATCATTATTAATATATTATTTTATTTAGGAAGATAAAATTATTGATAGATTGCTACTTTTATTTTCCAAATCCCCACCTAACTATTTAAGTGACAAATTTTATTTTCTAATTTATAAAAGCTAATATTACACACACACCAACAAAATAGAAACATAGCAAAGCTTAATAATAAATAATATTATTACCTTTTTTTTATAGCCCTAATATTATAACTTTTAATTGATTCTGATATTCATATCAATCAATAATATATATATACTAATAGTATTATTATCCTTTCTATTACCATTTTAAAAATGTTTGTTTTTTTGAAATTTTTTCTAATAAATCTATGAATACAGATAGGGATTCAAATATCCGCAAAAATGAGGAATAAGAACCCATGATGGGATGAGAGAAAAATTTTAAATTAGGAAGGGGTTTGGAGAAAAGTTTGTAACTTCAAATCTAGAGCTTTTGAAAATTATATATATATATATATCACTATGTCATATTTTTTTTTTTAAACTTAAACATTTCAGTTTATCAATTCAATAATTTTTTTGTATTTTTTTTTTGAAAAATAACTTCAATTTTCAAAATTGAAATATTTTTAAAAAATCAATTCTATAATTTACACTTCTTTGATAATGATACTAATTATTTATATTTTTAAAAAATCAATTTCATAATTTTACTACTTCAATAATTTAGATTGATATTTTAACATATTGTACTACTTCATAGGATTATATATAATGTTTTATAACATATTAATTATAATATATATTTTAAAATTGATATTTTAATTTACTAAAATGTTGTATAAGGAAATGCTGTATAATTGAAATCACATTAATTAAATATATTCATTACTTTTTTATTAATTAAAAAATATATTTTTATTTTTTTATAAATTAAATAATCTAATTTACTAAAATTGTTGTAAATAACTAGAGGTGACAAAAAAAATAATGAAAATGGATACACATTAGGATTACCTGTAATAATGGGATAAGAATGAAGACAGATTTTTTCTTCTTAGGGATGGCTGACAAGGGTGAAGTTCTTATTTATTAAACAGAGCATGGACGGGGATAACACATCCTTATTTATTCAATTATCCTTATTAGATTTGCATTATGTATGTATTTTTAATTTTAATTTGAATTATATTGGATTAGTAGTGTTTGATACTATGGATATTTATGTTTTAAATTCAAATGTTTAAAATTTTTCTCTTTTTGAAAATTTTTAATAAACTATGAATACTTATAGGGATTTGAATCCCACAAGGATGAGGAATAGGGATCGGGATCGGTGCAAAATTTCAAATAGGGACAGGGCCATGAGACATGTCCCCTTTCTCATAAATGCCTATTGTTATTCCTATAAATGATCATGATATTGACAAGGGATGAGTTAGTTAATCTGTTAATTCTGTTAATGAGTCAGTTGTAAGTTTGTTAATGATAGATTAAGCTGTTAGCCTTTCTGTTATAGGCAAACCTATCATCATCTTGTGTACTATAAGTACCCCTTCTGTCAATAATGAAAGTAATGCAAAAAGCATATTCACAATCCTTCACATACGTGTTAATCATCCTAGCCTTAGGCATTTTCTTTCTTTCTTTATCAGTTATAGTCTGATACCTTTCATGGTATCAGAGCTATACTGATCCATGGAGATGCCTGAAGTTTCTAACACGTCCGCCACAAGCTCCGCACCCGCATTCACTCTGAAAATGTTTGCAAATCCCATAGCTGATTGATTGGATGAAGAAAGCTACCTTACATGGGAACAGCTGGCTTTGGCCACCATTGAAGGTCACAAGCTAGAAGATCATCTCGAGGCAGAGAAAGTTCCTCCGAGATTCAAGATAGATGAAGACAAAGTCGCTGGTGTACAATCTGAAGAATACACCAACTGGATTCAACAAGATAAGGTACTGATCTCTTGGCTGCTTTCCTCAATGAACTCTACCTTCAAGAACAGAATGGTGGGTTGCAAGTTTGCTCACCAAATTTGGGGAAAAGTCCAAACTTTCTTTGCGTCTCATACCAGAGCCAAAGTAAAGCAGTTGAAAACTCAACTGAAAGGGATCAAGAAACAAGGTCCCGCATGTGATTACCTACTCAAGATTAAGAAAGTGGTGGATTCACTAGCTACTGTAGGTTCCCCTGTCACCACTGAAGAGCACATCGAAGTTATACTTGAAGGTCTTAGTGAAGAATATACCCCTCTGATTTCCTCAGTCTTGTCCCGATATGAGCCATTCTCTATTGATGAACTTGAAGCACTCCTTATGGCTCAAGAAGAAATGCTAGAAAAGTTCAAGAAAGTAGATCTTAATCTGGTTCAAGCAAATGTAGCTCAAGGACAGATTCAATTTGCTTCAGGAAGAGGAAATGGTGGTAGAAGAGGCAGAGGGGGTAGAGGGTTTAGAGGAGGAAGGTCATGGAACAGCACAAATTGACCTCAATGCCAATTGTGTGGTAAGGTGGGCCATACTGTGTGGCAGTGTTACCATCGCTTTGATCAATCTTTCACTAACCCCACAAGAACTGCTGTCAGTCATGCTACACCACGTCCTCCCTCTTTTCACAAGCCAAGAGCATACCTAGCTGGACCTGCAACATTGACTGATAGTGCTTGGTATCTAGACTCAGGGGCAAGTCATCATCTCACTAATGATCAAGAAAACCTGCAGTCCAGCTCAGAATACAATGGGGGAGAACAAGTTCTGATTGGAAATGGTACAGGTATGGTTATAAAACACATTGGCAGTTCAGTTCTTCATTCACTTTCTTCAAATAAAGCTTTCAAACTGAAAAATCTTATGCTTGTGCCATACATTGCCAAAAACTTGATTAGTGTTTCAAAGTTTGCAAGAGATAATCATGTCTTTTTTTAGTTTCACCCTGATATCTGTCTTGTCAAATCACAGGTAACCAAGGAGATTGTTCTCCAAGGCTCCCATAAAAATGGGCTATATCGATTTGACAACACTGTAATTCCTAGAAACATTCCTTCTGCTGTAAATAATGTCATAGCTGCCTTTCATACTTGCTGTAATTCTTTAGATACATGGCACAAAAGGTTAGGGCATGCAAATTCAAAGATTGTAAATTTGGTTTTGTCTCAATGTAACATCACTGTTCAAAGAAATAAAAAAGTTACTGATTCTTCAATTTGTGAATCTTGTTGTCTAGCAAAAGCTCATGCTCAACCACACTTTCCTTCCACACACACTTATAAACCTCTTGATCTAATATTCTCAGATCTATGGGGACCTGCTCCATGTTTATCCAAATATGGAAATAGGTACTATGTAGTTTTCATTGATGCAGCAACTAGATACTCATGTATGTACCTGTTAGAGTGCAAGGCTCAAGTGTTCAAAGCCTTCCAACAATACAAACTCATGATTGAAAAACTCACAGGTCTGTGCATAAAAAGCCTACAAACAGATAATGCAAAAGAATTCTTGTCTCATGCATTTACCAATTTTCTAAACACAAATGGGATTACACATAGACTCACATGCCCCTACTCTCACCAACAAAATGGGAGAGTTGAGAGGAAGCATAGGCACATTACCGAAACAGGTCTAGCTCTTCTAGCCACTGCATCATTACCAACCTCTTTCTGGGATGATGCTTTTGTCACAGCAATCCAACTCATAAACAAACTGCCCTCACCTACTTTAGGCCACAAATCACCCCATGAACTTTTACTCAAACACAAACCAGATTACAGCAACCTTAGAGTCTTTGGTTGTAGCTGTTTTCCTAATCTCAGACCTTACAATGCACACAAGTTAATTCCCAGGTCTCACAAGTGTCTTTTCCTAGGTTATGCACCAAACCATCAAGGTTATAAATGCTTGTCTCCAACAGGAAAAATGTTCATATCTAGAGATGTTGTGTTTAATGAAACTGAATTTCCCTATAAGCACCTGTTCAAAAGTACAAACACAAACAATTACCCAACTTCCACTCCATCTATGCCATGCATTCCACTAATTCCCAAAAAGCCTACTAACCAGTTTACAACTGCCAATTCTGTTTTATATCCTACACCTGTGGCTGCTGTGCCTTCTATTGTCCCTGCAGTGTCTTGTCTCTCCCTCACAGAACCAACTGTGACTGGTGTATAAATTCAACAGCCAATCTGTGAGCCAGCTGCAGAAAGCTCCTCAAAACCGGTTAATGCTCACCCTATGCAAACAAGAGCTAAAAATGGGATTACAAAACCTAAAACCTATGTTCTTCTTTGTAATTGGATCGAATCTGAGACCTGGCTAACACTGAACCTCTCACTACTGCACAAGCATTGCTGTCTCCACATTGGAAACAAGCTATGCAAGAGGAATACCAAGCTCTTATGAGGAATTCCACTTAGTCATTAGTTCCTCCACCATCTAATGTCAAACCAATAGGGTGTAAGTGGGTGTTTCGCATCAAAAGAAACCCCAATGGAACCATCCAAAAGTACAAAGCCAGGCTGGTTGCAAAGGGGTTTCATCAGAAAGAAGGCATAGATTTTGGAGAAATATTCAGCCCTGTGGTCAAACCTTCAACAGTCAGAATCATGCTCAGCATTGCCTTATCTCAAGGTTGGAATATAAGGCAATTTGACTTCAATAATGCCTTCTTAAATGGGGACCTAAATGAAGATGTTTATATGGTGCAACCTGAAGGATTTGTTCAGAGTAATCCCAGATCAGTTTGCAAGCTCACAAAGGCTTTATATGGGCTGAAACAAGCCCCTAGAGCATGGTTCTCCAAGCTCAGCACTATCCTAAACAAATTTGGTTTTTGCAGCACAAAATCTGATCCATCTTTGTTCACTAGATTTGAAGGTAAGACCACAACCTACATTCTAGCTTATGTGGATGACATCCTCATCACTGGAAATAATCCTACTGAAATTTCCAACACCATCACTCAGCTGAATGCCATTTTTGGTTTAAAAGATCTAGGACAGATGCACTATTTTCTAGGTCTTGAGGCTCACAGAACCAGCAAGGGTATAATTCATCTCAACCAAGCCAAGTATGTCAGATATTTACTCAAAAGAGCAGGCATGGTATCAGCAAAACCAATGCCTACTCCCATGGTATCTTCATTGAAACTTTCTGCCTCTGGTGACACAGCCTTTCAAGATCCCAGTTTATACAGGTCTGTGGTTGGTGGCCTCCAATATGCCACAATCACAAGACCTGACATCTCTTTCCCTGTAAACAAAGTCAGTCAGTATATGCAGCAGCCATTGGAGTCACATTGGAAGGCTGTAAAAAGAATTTTAAGATACCTCTCTGGCACCATTGATCAGGGACTTCAATTTCACAAATGTAAGGAATTTAGACTGCTTGGTTTTTGTGATTCTGATTGGGGATCTGATCTGGATGATAGAAAATCCACAAGTGGCTATTGTGTTTATTTAGGTCCCAACCTTATTTCTTGGTCCAGCAAAAAGCAGCATGCAGTATCAAGGTCTAGTACCGAAGCAGAATTTAGAAGTTTAGCCTCTGTTATGGCTGAAATTTCCTGGTTGCAAACCTTACTTACTGAACTACATGTCACCTGCAATGCTTTGCCAACTGTGTTTTGTGATAACTCTAGTGCAGTCCTCCTTGCCTCCAATCCCATTCTCCATCAGCGCACAAAGCACTTTGAAATTGACCTGCACTTTGTCAGGGACAGGGTTATACAAAAGAAGCTGTTTGTCCAACACATTCCCTCCACTGAACAAATCGCTGATGTTCTCACAAAGCCCTTATCTACACCTCTGTTTCTCAAATTTCGCGACAAACTCAGGGTCTGCTCCTACCAGCCCCACAGTTTGAGGGGCGATGACAAGGGATGAGTTAGTTAATCTGTTAATTCTGTTAATGAGTCAGTTGTAAGTTTGTTAATGATAGATTAAGCTGTTAGCTTTTCTGTTATAGGCAAACCTATCATCATCTTGTGTACTATAAGTACCCCTTCTGTCAATAATGAAAGTAATGCAAAAAGCATATTCACAATCCTTCACATACGTGTTAATCATCCTAGCCTTAGGCATTTTCTTTCTTTCTTTATCAGTTATAGTCTGATACCTTTCAGATATAGTTAAATTATTCACTTATTTTCTTTCAATTTTCAACAATTTCAACTTTCGAAATGTGCAAAATATTTATAAAGTTAGGATATTTATTATTAGTTATAGGTCATCTACTTTTCAGTCTTATAAATATGATATTCAAAATAAGATACAAAATAAAATTAAATGGTAATTTATAATATTTTCCATTTATTTAATTATTTAATTATTAACACATTTTTAAAATAAATTTATATATTAAATTTTCTATTAGATATATTTAAATAAATTATTATTTGTTTTCCTTAATGATCAACAAACTATTTTTATTATCACCTCGTGCAACACATGGGTTAACCGACTAGTTAAATATATTTAAAACTTATTAACATTGAATTAAATCTATAATACTGATATTCATCACTTCTTTTGGTTTTTTAGGTATAGTTTTTAGAGTAATTCAGAGCCCAGAAATTTTATAACAATTTTTTAAAAAAATTATAATCATAATTATCATATATCATTAGTTTACTATTATTAATTTATATAATTACAATATTCATATTAATTATTTTTAATATCTGGATAATTTATGCTGAAATTCACATAGCGAAAAATGTTGTACATTATTTTGATGACCTTATATATTTGAGTTATTTAAAATAATTATTGATAAATAAATGATTAAAAAAATTTTAAATTATATAGTTGATTTTTTAAAATATAAATGTTTGAAAAAAGTTTAAATCAGATAAGTTATGTTACTTTAATTATATACTTCTAATTATCAATTAATTAATTAATACATAATATTGATTTATTACTATATAATTTTTGTACCTATTGATAAAATGATAACATATATATATATACACACACACACACAATAATATGATCCAGTATATTTAAATCAATATATTCATTAATTTATAATATTATAAATTAGAAATTCAGCCTTGATATACTAAAATGAGGTAAATGATTCATTATATAATAAGAATATTCACTATAATTATTTATCAGTTTTATCTTATAACTCTTTTACTATCTTTATTAGTTATTTTTGTTTTAGCTCTTCTTTATTTTAGTCTTTTCTAATATTATATTTATGATCTCACGGTTAGTTATCACCATATAATGACATTTATAAAAATCAAAAGAGAATTTTAAAAATATTTATAAAGATAAAAACTAAATTTTTAATATTCATAAAAGTCAAATACATATTTTAATATATTTATATAGAGCTTAAATTTAAAATGACAGAGGCTAAGGAGTTTTTGAAATTATAATATCCTGCTTTAATATAAAATTGAGCTTTATTTATCAAGCTAACGTGATTTTAAGTTTTTTCAAATTATTCTTAAAAGAATGATAAATTCATATGCTAAGGTTATTGAAAACTTCTATTTTTTTTATTTTGGAAGCTTAATATATTAATATAATTTACCAAAAATCTCTCATACATTTCCTAAGAATTTACTAAAGGTATAAAGGAAGTTGTTGAGTTAGCGTCTAAAAATCATTTAAGAAAACTCTTTGTTATATTATTAATAACAAACACAATGAGCATGTCACAATTTGTATGGAGCATGCTTGGAAACTTTAAGAAGATGAAATTTTATATAATCGAAGAAGTATATTAAGAAAATAATGTAGGTTTTAAATTGTAATTTAAACTTTTTATCAATGATTTTAATATTATATTTCCAAATTTTAAAGATAAATATTGCATTTTTTAGAATAAGTTGAGGGTTTCATACTGCCATTAAAAAAAACTTTCGATTTTATATATCTTTCTATCCCAAGTTCATAGCTAAAGAATTTATTTTTAATTGAAATTAAAAAGCTATTTAATTCAAATGGAAGGTCTTTGAAAGAATTTAAGTCTATATCATACACAAACGATTCTCCTCTCAATTAATTTCAAAGTCATCTCTTAGCTACAGAGCTAGAATATGACATAGAACAATTGTCTGATGATCTTATAGAGTACTTATCTTTATTGAATAAAATTCAGAAGATAATTTATGATAATATAATAGACTCAATACAAAATATAACAAGTTGCTCTATACAAAATAAACCGTGAAAATACAATTATGAAATACAATATAACTATGGTATGCAAAACATGCAATATCTCTATGGTCCGAGACCCTGACCGCGATGCACACTCGAGCACTCGGGGTGAGTTTCATCTAAAGCTCAGTGAGCAGACTTTCATCCATAACCTTCTCAAGGGACAACAACAAGATGCAAATATATAAATAAATATAAAATCATAAAACTTAACAATGCAAATTTCTTTGAAATCATTTGCATACACATACATAATAGCTTTTAATCAAATATTCTCTTAAAACATCAATAATTTTTAGAAACATAAATAATAGTAATCTAGTAGAGAAATAGGAATATCTAAAAGACAAGAATTTGAAATTCTTTTGAAGATTTGAAAGCATGCGATGTATTCTAAATAATTAAATAATGTTCCTCATTTCTTCAAAGAATAATCGTTTAGCAAAAATATTGTTTTGTTGTGAGTATACAATGGTTTAAGCATTACATTCTTTTTTCTTTCTTTGAAAATTCATAGAAGAGATATGTGTTTGATTAATTAGAATTCCAACTTATATTCAATGCCTATGTAATGTGGTTTCTACAGATTCCAATAATAGTTCATGTGTAAGTAGGCATGCTATTATCACACAATTAGTGCAAGTTTGAGTGAACTAGTATTTAGCATTTTCAATGTAATCCAAAAACATCTGGACTAACTCCTAGCTATTTTTCTTTCTACCATCTTTGCAAGGAATTTTAACATTTACATTAGTAGACCACGTCTTTTGTATGCATATGACCTTATATTCCTTTTAGCAAAAGGAGAATCAGACACTAATGTAAAAAAGCAAAGTTTTCAATGTTGAGCAAGGATACTGATTTTCTATTTATGCAAATTATATTGCTGCATTTTATAAACTTATGATAGTGTCTGGCACTTGTGAAATTTTATAAGAGGGCTATGGTATAAGGTTTGTTGGTGAAGAATAAGTATAACTTATAAGTAACAATTTCTATATTAGGAAGGAGATAACTTTTTTTACTATTTTAATTTTAATGAATATTGTGTTTAATGTCTCTGTTCATTGTTGTATTATTCTTCTTGTCCTTTGCGTGACATTATCACTGTACTTTGCTAGCTAGTGCCAAATAATTTTAGTAGAAAGTCCATTTGTATGACTAAAGGACCACTCAAATGGGACTTTGTGACAATATGCAATTTTTATCTAGGAGCTAAGAGTTTCTTTTCTTGTTTATTTATATATAAGGCCTTGTAGACCTAGGAACAAGGAAAGGAAATGGATGAGATAGAGATTTCAATTGTTTAAGTTAGTACACAAACTAGAATCCATATTCATTCACAACATTCACTTATGTTATTGTTATATTACCATCAGTATGTAGTCATTAGGGAATAACATCATCATGCTTTTATTTCATGGTTGTTATATTTAAAGAGCTTCTAACTAACCTACATTATTATACATGTAGAGAAAAGGCTATTTTATCAAGTCAAAGCTAGCTAGCACCATTTCGTTTTGGTTCGGGTGCAGTGCCAAGTCTAGAATTTAACAAGTTTAGGGCAGAAAGACAACAACAATAATAGGGAGCAGGATGATGATTCAAACAAAGCTCAGAAGCAAACAATTTGTCCTAGTGTTAAAAATGTAATTATGTTTCAGTGGAATGTGTAGGGAAGGATACAAAGGTTCTTTTAGGGGGAGACTTTATACAAGCCCTATGTGATGAAGAAACATGAAGATTAATTATTTCATGATTGAGATTTTGAATTTAAATTTATTTATTTTGTGTTAAGATTAATGATTTGAAATATATTTTTTTATACACATTAGTAAGTTATTTCGGTATGTTAGTGATTCCTCAGCAATTTGTTGGTGATCTTTTAAAAAAGCTGGTAATGTATACTTTTTTGTTTATATTCAAGGAGATTGGAATTTTATGAGAAATGGAGTTAGAGGACTAGTTTAGAGGACTCATGGATTTTATGAATTGATAAATTAATACTCAATACAATCAACTTGTGCTCCAAGATTAAGCTTATTTGAATTTTTTTTTCTAATACTCATCAGTAAGTTGTTCTAGGATGTTAATGATTCATTAACAATTTATTGGTGACCGATAAAAAATATTGATATCTTATCAGCTTTTTGTTTTATTAATGGACAAAGGAATTTTATGAGAAATTGAATTAGAGGACTACTCTAGATGACTCATGCACTCTATACGAATTGATAAATTAATACTCAATACAACCAATTTGTGCTCCAAGACTAAGCTTATTAGAAATTTTTTCTGATACCTGTTTGTAAGTTGTTCCAGTATGTTGGTGATTTATTAGCAATTTGTTGATTATTGCTTAATGATGCTAGTATCTTATCAGTTTTTTTTTATTAAAGGAAATAGGAATTTTATGACAGATTGAGTTAGAGAACTAGTGTAAAGGACTCATGGACTCTATGAATTGATAAATGGATACTCAACACAACCAATTTGTTCTCATAAACTAAGGTTATTCGAAATTAACCTATTGGTAAGTTGTTCTAGGATGCTGGTGATTCATTAGCAATTTGTTAGTGATTGCTCAAAAATACTGGTATTTTATCAAGGAAATTGCTAATAAATCACTAACATCCTAGAACAACCTACCAAAAGGTCAATTTCTCATAAAATTCCTATTTCCTTTAATAAAAAAAAAACTGATAAGATACTAACATCTTTGAGCAATCACTAACAAATTGCTAATAAATCACCAACATACTGGAACAAATTGGTTATATTGAGTATTAATTTATCAATTTGTATAGAGTCCATGAGTCATCTAGAGTAGTGTTCAAACTCAATTTCTCATAAAATTCCTATATCCTTTAATATAACTAAAAATTGATAAGATAGCAGAATTTTTGAGCGATCACCAACAAATTGCTAATAAATCACCAACATCACAACTTACCAATGAGTTAATTTTGAATAACCTTAGTTTTTGAGCAAAAATTGGTTGTGTTGAGTATCCATTTATCAATTTATAGAGTCCATGAGTTCTCTAGACTAGTCCTTTAACTCAATTTCTCATAAAATTCCTATTTCCTTTAATAAAAAAAATGACAATAAGATATCAACATCTTCATCAATCTCCAACAAATTGCTAATAAGTCACCAACATACTAGAACAACTTACAAATAGGTATCAGAAAAAAAATTCCAAATAAGCTTAGTCTTCGAGCATAAATTGATTGTATTGAGCATTAATTTATTAATTTGTAGAGTCCATGAGTCATTTAGAGTAGTCCTCTAGCTCAATTTCTCATAAAATTCATATGCCCATTAATAAAACAAAAAATTGATAAGATACCAGCATCTTTGAGCGATCACCAACAAATTGCTAATAAATCACCAACATACTGGAACAACTTACTAACATGTATCAGAAAAAAATTTCAAATAAGCCTAGTCTTTGAGCACAAATTGGTTGTATTGAGTATTAATTTATTAATTTGTAGAGTCTATAAGTCATCTAGAGTAGTCCTCTAATTCAATTTCTCATAAATTCCTATGTCCATTAATAAAACAAAAAACTGATAAGATACTAGCATCTTTTATCGATTACCAACAAATTGCTAATGAATCACCAACATCTTGGAACAACTTACCAATGAGTATCAGAAAAAAATTTCAAACAAGCTTAATCGTGGAGCTCAAATTGATTGTATTAAATATTAATTTATCAATTCATAGAATTCATGAGTCCTCTAGACTAGTCCTCTAACTCAATTTCTCATAAAATTCCAATCTCCTTGAATATAAATAAAAACTTATAAGATACCAGCTTTTTTAAAAGATCACCAACAAATTATTGAGGAATCACCAACATACTAGAACAGCTTTCTAATGTGTATTTGAGAAAAATTTCAAATCATTAATCTTAACACAGTAAATAAATTTAGATTCAAAAATCTCAATCATGAAATTATTAATCTTCATGTTTCTTCATCATATAGGGCTTGTATATAGTCTCCCCCTAAAAAAACCCTTCTATCCTTCCTTACACATTCCTCTGAAACATAATTACATTTTTAACACTAAAACAAATTGTTTGCTTATGAGCTTCATTTGAATCATCATCCTGCTCCTTGTTATTGTTGTCGTCTTTCTGCTCCAAACTTGTTAAATTCCAGACTTGGCACTACACCCGAACCAAAATGAAATGGTGCTAGCTTTGACTTGATAAAATAGCTCTTTTCTATACATGTATAATAATGTAGGTTAGTTAGAAGCTCTTTAAATATAACAATCGTGAAATAAAAGCACGATGATGTTATTCCCTAATGACTACATATTGATGGTAATGTAACACTAACATAAGTGAATGTTGTGAATGAATATGGATTCTAGTTTGTGTACTAACTTAAACAATTAAAATATCTATCCCATCCATCTCCTTTGCTTGTTCCAAAGTCTACAAGGCCTTATATATAAATAAAAACAAGAAAAGAATCCGTTAGTTCCTAGATAAAAATTGCATGTTATCACAAAGTCCCATTTGAGTGGTCCTTTAGTCACACAAATGGACTTTTTACTAATATTATTTGGTACTAGCTAGTGAAGTATAGTAATAATGTCATGCAAAGGATAACAAGCATAATACAACAATGATCAGAGACATTAAACACAAGATTCATTAAAATTTAAATAGTAAAAGTTATCTCCTCCTTGATATAGAAATTGTTACTTATAAGCTATACCTATTCTTCACGAACAAACTTTATACCATAGCCCTCTTACAAAATTTCACAAGTGCCAGACACTATCATAAGTTTATAAAATGCAACAATATAATTTGCACAAATATAAAATCAGTATCCTTGCTCAACATTGAAAATTTTGCTTTATTACATTAGTGTCTGATTTTCCTTTTGTTAAAAGGAATATAATGTCATATCCATACAAAAGACATGTGGTCTACTGATGTAAATGTTAACATTCCTTACAAAGATGGTAGGAAGAATAATAGCTAGGAGTTAGTCCAGATGTTTTTGGATTATATTGAAGATGCTAAATACTAGTTCACTCAAAGTTGCACTAATTGTGTGATAATAGTATGCTTACTTACACATGAACTATTATTGGAATCTGCAGAAACCACATTACATAGGCATTGAATATATGATTGGAATTCTAATTAATCAAACACATATCTCTTCTATGAATTTTCAAAGAAGGAAAAAAGAATCTAATGATTAAACCATTGTGTGCTTACACTAGAACAATATTTTAGTTGGATGATAATTCTATGAAGAAATGAGGAACATTATTTTATTATTTAGAATACATCACATCCTTTCAAGTCTTCAAAAGAATTTCAAATTCTTGTTTCTTCATTTTTGTTTTATGGCCTTGTATGAAATCATTATTTCTTGCTCAATAGCCTCGGTAACATTTTGACATCTATGTATTTGTCATTAACAATGCCATGGTTTGAGATCACTTCTTAGACAATGATAAACAATTACAATTCTTAAATCTCATGCCAGGTCTCCCTACAAAATTTTATACATTCAACACATATCTCCCAATTTACTTGTTATTTTCCCCTCAAATATAAATGCATTCCTAGAGTTCCATATGTTCCATATAATAAAAAAATGAATGTTTCTTTGTTGTTAAATACATATGTATCAACCCTAAAAATGTTCTCCTTGCATCCCTCAAATCCTAAGTTCCATAACTTCACCACCACCATAATCATAATATTCTAGGGCATAAAAAAAAATCATAACAAAGTACATTTGTCACTTAGCCCCAAATTTTGTAAAGGACAAAGACACATGTACACAGATTCAACCTTGAGACTGTAATAGCAAAGATTGTTAGTGGTGGTGCACAGAAGAACAAACAACAAAACCTCACAAGGACTGATGGCCAAACAATGCTTAATAGCAGAGGAGATAAGGTTTGGGCGAGATGGGTAAGGATTAATTTTGTGGGTGGAGAGAGATGGATAACATTAATTTCAAGCTCAAATGGAGAATAAGGTTCCGATGGAGATGAAGGGATGGGGTAGATTTTGGGGTGAGGAGGAAGTGAAGGGGTTTGCAATTTCATCATATTGAGAGACGAGAGGAGAGTCGCATGAAGGATTTGAGGTTAAAGGAAAATGAGAGGATGCATGTTGTTTTTTTTTTTTTCCTTTTATTAATTTTTCTTTATTTTTTAAGTCTTTACCCCACCATATGGTTTAACGATGAGGGTGCATAATAAGCTTCACCCAATTTCGTATGTATGCGTCCGGGTAGTGCATCACTTGAATGCGTTAGAATAACATTTCTCATCTCTAAATCAAAACATATTCGTACTCTAGCTCTTTAATAAAATCATTTTATCAACAATGGTCCTATGAGTTTGCATTAAAACAGTTATTTCATGCTCTTGTTGAAAATCCCCATTTTCATGATAAGTCTCAAAATCATGCAATTATGCCACAATTTAAGGAAAATAACACTAATGATCAACATAAGGATCACAGGATCTGAATCACTCACCTGGAGGAATGGAATGTGAAGGAACAACTCCAGGATTGCTTTAGGGAGGAGGGATGGCACCAACATCTGCCATTGAAATAACCAAACTCTAGATTAAACTCTACAAATCTCTAGAGAGCTCTAATCTAACTCTAACAACATTGGGAAAGCATCTTCACTTGACAACAATGAAGAATAACAACAACCCATAACATGAGGGAGAAAGAACATGGAAGAAACTAACAGAAACCAATAACAATCACTTACCTTGATCTTGGAAGAAGAAGGATTAGGGTTGGATTGAAGAAAGAAAAGTTGGCGAGTGCTTTGGGAGAGAATGGTTTCGGTTTTGAAGAATGAAATTCAACCTTGGAATGTTTTAAAGGAGTGTGGGGCTTTTAAAGTGAAACTGCATCATTTGAGGTATTGTTCTGATATTAGGCCAGTTTGCTACAGCGAGTAAGACTCGCTGTAACAAGCGTGAAGAAGCTGTCACTCGCTGCAACGAGCCTTTTGGCCTACCTGCTCCCCATGCTTGAGGCTATTTTGCGAGTTCTACAAAGAATAAAGACTCAAATCTGTATCCCTTGGCCTTTAACACATCCAGGGATTTCCCGACAACAAGGTAGGTCTTGGAGGACTTTAGGGTCATACGAAACTTGTCCACTGACACGTATACACCAGGTATTACATCTTGAAAGAGATTTGGTCCCCAAATCTAAAACATACCTTGATGAAGGAAAAGATGCGAATACTGGATCCTCATGGCTTCTTCGGCTTTCCAAGTGGCTTCCTCGCTGGAGTGGTTCCTCTAGATGACCTTCACTGAGGCCACTTCCTTTCAGCGAAGCTTCTTGACCTACCTATGCATGATGGCAACTGATTCCTTTTCATATGACAAGCTGCTATCAACTTGAATGCTTGTGGCCTGAGCATGTGAGACTGATCGGGCATATACTTTTTGAGTATGCTGACATGAAACACTAGATGGATCTCTGATAAACTAGCAGGCAGTGCCAATCTATAGGCCATTACTCCAACTTTCTCTAGAATCTTAAACAGGGAGATATAACACGAATTCAACTTTCGCTGCTTATCAAACCTTATTATTCCCTTTATAGAAGACACCCTTAGAAACACATGATCATCCACAATGAACTCTAAGTCTTTGTGCCGGTTATCAGCATAAGATTTCTATCTGGACTAAGCTGCTAATAATCATTCTTTGATCAGCTGAACCTTCTCTAGAGTCCCTTGCGCTAGATCCGAGCCTCGAGCTTTAGCTTCCACAAGATTAAACCATCCAATGAGAGATCTATGACGTCTCCCATACAATGCTTCAAAAGGTGTTATATAGGTACTAGCTTGGTAACTGTTGTTATAGGAGAACTCTACAAGTGGCAAGTGATCACACCAACTCCCACCGAACTCTAACATGCAAGTTCTGAGCATGTCCTCTAAGGTCTGGATAGTCCTCCCTGATTGACTATCTATCTACAGATGGAAGGCTGTAGTCAAGTCCACCCGAGTCTCGACAGCTTCTTGAAATGCTCTCCAGAATTGAGAAGTGAACTGTTACCATCTATTTGATATGATTGACACTGGCATGCCATGTAGTCTGACAATCTCATTTATTATAGTTGGGCATACTGAGCTGTACTGAATGTCGTCTTCACTGGTAGGAAGTGAGTAGACTTAGTCATTTTATCTACTATCACCCATATGGAATCGAAACCTTTAGTGGTCCGAGGTTACCCACTACAAAGTCCATGGTTATCCTTTCCCACTTCCACTTTGGGATCTCTATCTGCTGTAGCAAGCCCGCAAGCCTTTGGTGTTCAACCTTAACCTATTAACACACCAAACATCGTGCCACGAAGTCACCAATGTCCCTCTTCATGCTTTCCCACTAGTATAGCTGTCTGATGTGTTGATACATCATAGCTTAACTGGGGTGGACGGAGTATACTGCACTATGAAACTCTTCTATTACTCTTTAACTCACCTACATCGGGTATACATAAATGATCACCAAAATAGAATACACCCTCCATATCTACTGAAAACTCGAAGTTCTCTCCTCTGTGCACATCCTCCATAAGCTTAACCGACTTGGGATCTTTCTCCTGTTATGCCTTAATCTGCTCCACTAGGGTTGACTAAGCCCTAATGTGAGCAAGAAAGGCTCCGGAATCATCTAACCTAAATTGAACTCCCTCTACTTTTAGCTTGTGGATATCCTCTATTAACTGCTACCTTAAAGGTTCTATGTGGGCCAAACTGCCCATGGATTTTCTACTCAACGCATCAACTACCACGTTGGCCTTGCTCGAATAATAAGATATGGTGCAACCATAGTCCTTCAACAATTCTAGTCATCTACGCTGCATGAGATTCAAATTCTTCTACTAGAAGATACATTTCAAACTCTTGTGATTGATAAAGATCTCATATGTATCTTTGTATAGATAGTGCCTCCAAATCTTCAAGGCAATGACCACTGCTGCCATCTCTAAATCATGAGTGGGTTAATTCTGCTCATGCTACTTGAGTTGCCGTGAGGCATAAGCTACAATTTGGCCATGCTACATCAGGACACAGTCATGTCCAACTCAAGAAGCATCATAGAATACCAAAAAGTCTTTTGTGCCCGAGGGCAAAAATAGAACTGGAGTCGTGGTCAAACAAGTCTTGAGCCTCTAAAAACTCTTTTCACTAGCTTGAGAACATTGAAACTTAGCATCCTTTTGGGTCAACTTGGTCAACTACGCCCCTATTCTCAAGAAATCCTTAACAAACCTTTGATAGTACCCTGCCAAACCTAGGAAACTATGGATCTCTGACACTGTAGAAGGCCTTGGCCATTGTTGAACCACTTCAACTTTCTTTAGGTTAACTGACATACCATCCTTGGACACTATATGTCCAAAAAACGTCATTTGATCAATCCAAAATTTACACTTAGAGAATTTGGAATACAACTGATTCTCCCTTAGGGTCTACAAGACAATCCGAAGGTGATGCCCATGCTCCTTTTCGCTCCTAGAGTACACCAGGATGTCATCAATGAACATAATCACAAAGTGGTCTAGGAATGGTTTGAGAACCCTGTTCATCAGATCCATGAAAGCTGCCAAGGTATTGGTTAATCCAAAGGACATCATTAAGAACTTATAATGTACATAGCATGTCCTAAAGGTCATCTTGGACATGTCCTCACTCTTGATCTTCAATTGATGATAACCCGAACAAAGGTTGATCTTAAAAAAACACCTAACCCCTTCAAGTTGATTAAACATGTCATCTATATGTGGTAAGGGGTATCGATTCTTGACTGTAACCTTGTTCAAATGCCGATAATCTATGCACATCCTCATAGACCTAACCTTTTTCTTCACAAACAACATTGGGGCACCTCAAGTTGAGATAATCGACTAAATGAACCTCTTGTCAAGAAACTCTTGCAACTGCTTCTTCAACTCTTTCAGCTCTGCGGGAGCAATTTGAAACGGGGGAATAAAGATGGGCCTAACTCCTAGCTTAAGCTCTATCCTGAACTTTATCTCTCTCTCTGGTGGCATCCTTGGTAGTTCTTCCAGGAACACATCCAGGAACTCACAAACCACAAAAACTGACTATATGCTTGGCATCTCTATCTCTATATCTCTGACCGTTGCTAAGAACCCAGAACTTCCTTTATCCATAAACCTCAAGGTGTTCATGGCTGAGATCAAGCTGGTTGGGACCGAATAACTTATACCCTTAAACTCTTGGAGTTCGCCTCCAGGAACATCAAACTTTACAGACTTACTGTAGTAGTCTACCATGGCATGGCACGAAACTAGCCAATCCCTGCCCAAGATGATGTTGAAATTTGACATATCTAGCACACGAAGATTCATAAGCATCTCCGTATCCCCATCCTTAACTTCACACTCTCTATAAACCAACTGAACCAGGAGTGGTTCTCCCGAGGTTATCCCCACAAGAAAAGCCTTCTCTAAGGTGGAAACAAGTCTATCAAATAGTGTAGCAAAGAATGGAGGCACATAAAAATGTGTGGACCAAGGGTTTATCAACACAAATACCTCAAAGGAGAAAACTATGATGATACCTGTCACTATATTGACTGATGCTACTGCGTCCTGACGAGTAAGAATAAACAAATGTGGTTGTTCTTCACTGCCCTAATTTCTACCTTACAGCCTGAACAGCTGCCTCTATGGCCTCTGCCTTTTGTACCTTTGCCACTTGCACTCTACCTGTTGGAGTAGGAGAACCACCCTGGTCGCTAATTGATATGATTGAGCTAAGGTAATGGGGTTTACCAACCCTTGGCTGGATGCTCCCTGCCTGAACGGATACTCTACACACTTGTGACCTTGCTGGCTATAGCCATAAGAAGAAAAAGTTCCAATCATGCACTGCCTAGCATGCCTCTTCCCACATGCTTGACACTGGTGGAAGATCTGAACTAAAGCCTGAGCACTGTACTATTGTCACCTCTACTCTGGCTCTGAGAAGCAGCAGGCTTGGTCGGGCAGGCTCTGAGAAGTCGACCCTGCCCGATTGGGATTGTTGCTGGCCCTACTGGCCAAATCCTCTACTTGTACCAACTCTCCCAGAAAATGAACCATGTGTCTTGGCCTTCTTGCCAGACTCTGAAGCTGCTATCTTCTCGGCTAAACTGATATTTAACCTGATCACTATGTCCACCACCTGGGCATAATCCAGAACTCGCACGTGTGGCTGGTGACTTAAAAACATGTCCTTGGGCAACCCCTGGAGAAACCGTTTGACCCTCTTTGTCTCTAATGGCAACATGCATGCAGCTACATGTGCCAGGTAGGTGAACCTCTTATCATACTCTGCAACTGACATGCTAGGAGTTAGTTGGAGTCTCAAGAACTCCTCAACCATCTGTGCTCAGTGACTTTTTGAAAGGAATCTCCTCAGAAACACTATTTGAAACTCCTCCCAAGAGGGTAGCTCAGAGTCGCCATACCTTTAGAGGAACTCGTCATACCAAATACCCGCCTAACCTCCCAGTTGGAAGCTAGCCAACTCTACTGCTCTCTTAGAATAGCAATGGATGACTCTTGTGATCTTCTCTACTTCTCAGAGGAATGCTTGAGGATCCTCTGTCGTGAGACATTCCTAGAAGGTGGGTGGATCCATCTTCCTGAAGCGCTCATAAGTTGAATTATCCAGATCTCTAACTGGATGCTAGACTGGGGGAGGCTTAACCCGGCCTTAGCTTGTCTAGCCAACACTCCTGTGAGGGTGGCCAGAGCTTGCTCTAAAACTCTAAAACGAGCATCGGAGCTAGAAGAACCACTGCTGCAATGGCAGCGTATGGAAAGATGACGTAGGGGAGGCATACTGAATTTAGTAGAACATGAATGCAAGGGATAAAACACAGATCTTCAAAGGAAGACAAGACTCTATCTTTGAACCTAGACATGACTGATTCTTCCTAAAGGCTTCAAGTAATGCTTCATTAATACAAATGGGCGCACTTCCATTTACATCAATGACGTGCTACTTGTGGACACTTGTTCTAGTGACATGCAAGGAAAGCCTATGTCTTTGATACCACTTTGTCACGATCCGAGTTGGGAATGCTATCGACACGTAAGGAATCCCATCCTCACGTAAGCCTCGTTACATCTTACTTCTCTTTATATGAAAATAATAATAATAAATCCATTTTCAAGGTATATCATTCCCATTGAATAGGATTTTACGAGTATGGAAATATATCTTTTCATGCCTTTATTCATATTTTGTTTCTTTTTATGACTGACTTAATTATTCTATAATACAATTGATGGATTTATAAATGAATTATTATTGCCCTTGATGTTTAATGACTTGTAGTCTGTGGCAGTTCAGGTTAGCAATCGCCAAAGTATCTTGTTCATGGATGACCCAAACATGAGCAATAGATTTGTCTAGTTTAGGTTGTGTCCTTTTTTTTTTGGGATGACTAGAAAAGACATCGATTTGGAGATCACCTTGAGGATGATGTCAATATTGTGAAAATTTGAAATGATCTTTTCGTGGTGGAGTATATCCTTGAAGCTATTGAGGATCTTAATTCTTGTTTGTTAAACAAACCCTCATCCAACGTATATTATTGCCATTTGATAAGATTTTACGAGTATGGAAATATATCTTTTTCTGTCTTTATTCACATTTGGTCTTGTTACGACTGACTTAATTGTTATGTAATACAATTGATGGATACATAAATGTAGTATTATTGCCCTTGAAGTTGAATAACTTGCAGGCTGTGACAGTTTGAGTTGTCAAGCACCAGAGCAGCTTGTTCAAGGATGACACCAGACATAAGCAGTAGATTTGTTTAGTTTAGGTTGTGTACCCTATTTCTTGATGATCGGGAAGATATCCATTTGTAGATCGCTTTGAGTGTGATGTCAATATTGTGAAAAATCAAAAAGATCTTTTCTTGGTGAAGTACATCCCTCAAGCAGTGGATCTTATCTTTTATTTTTTAAACTAACCCTAATCTAAGGTATATCTTTCCCATTTAATAGGATTTTACAAGTATGGAAATATAACTTTTCGTGCCTTTATTCATATTTTGCTTCTTGTTATGATTGACTAAATTGTTCTGTAACACAACTGATGGATTCATAAATGAAGTGTTATTGCCCTGAAGTTTAATGACTTATAGGCTATGGTAATTTGGGTTGGGAAGTACCAAAGCAGCTTGTTCAAGGACAATGCTGAATATGAGTAGTAGATTTGTTTAGTTTAGGTTATATATTCTTTTTTTGGATAACCAGGGATGACATCTATTTGGAGATTGCCTTGAGCTTGAGGTCAATATTGTGAAAAATTGAAAAATTTCTTATTTGTTAAACTAATCCTGATCTAAGGTATACTACTCCCATTGGATAGGATTTAATGAGTATGAAAATATATCTTTTTGTGCCTTTATTCATATTTTGTTTCTTGTTACGATTGACTTAATTATTCTTAAATATAGTTGATGGATTCATAAATGAATTATTATTGCTCCTGAAGTTTAATGACTTGCAGTCTATGGTAGTTCAGGTTGGCAATAGCCAAAGCATCTTGTTCACAGACAACCCAAACATGAGCAATAGATTTTTCTAGTTTAGGTTGTGTCCTCTTTTTCGGGATGACTAAAGAAGATATCTAGCTTGAGCGTGATGTCAATATTGTGAAAAATCGAAATGATCTTTTTTTGGTGGAGTATATCCCTGAAGCTACCGAGGATCTTAATTCTTGTTTATTAAATAAACCTTGATCTAACATATATTATTGCCATTCGATAGGACTTTACGAGTATGGAAATATATCTTTTTGTGTCTTTATTCATATTTGGTCTTGTTATGACTAATTTAATTATTCTGCAATTCAATTAATGGATTCATCAATGAAGTGTTATTACCCCTGAAGTTGAATGACTTACAGGGTGTGATAGTTTGGGTTGGCAAGCACCAAAGCAGCTTGTTCAAGGATGACACCAGACATAAACATTGGATTTATTTAGTTCAGGTCGTGTACTCTATTTCTTGATGACCAGGGAAGACATCCATTTGGAGATCACTTTGAGCATAATGTCAATATTGCGAAAAATCAAGATGATATTTTCTTGGTAGAGTACATTTTGCAAGCAGAGGGTCTTATCTCTTGTTTCTTAAACTAACCCTGATCGAAGGTATATCGTTCACATTTGATAGGATTTTACGGGTATGTAAATATATCTTTTTGTGTTTTTATTCATAATTTGCTTCTTGTTACAGCTAACTTAATTGTTCTGTAAAACAATTGATGGATTCATAAATGAAGGGTTATTGCCCCTGAAGTTTAATGAAGAGTACCTATTCTATTTAATCCTAACATTTTCAATTTAACATCAATTTTGTCCTACCAAAATTATTTACATCAATTTAGTCCTAATGTTTTTAATTTTGACATCAATTTGATCCAAATAAAATTTTTAACATTAATTTAGTTCTAACTTTTTAATTCTGACATCATTTTAGTCTTAATATTTCTTTTTTGATATCAATTTATTCATTCATTTAAAGTGAAATTCAATAAAATAACTAAATTTATGTCAAAATTCTACAAGGATTAAATTGATGTCAAATTAAAAATATTAAGACTAAATAGGATGTTTACCCTAAAATAAATATTTCAAGATCTTCAATAGCATTTCTGTAAATCAAATTAACTTACACAGATAAGTCTAGCACACAGCACAAGGCAATAGTTCCACTTCACCTTTTTTTTTTTTTTCATCCTACTCAGCACAATATTAAGCATTAACAAATAATCCAAATATAATATATGTATGACATTTCTATGCAAAGTTTATATGTTACATTGAAAACAAAGCGCAAGCTCTTATAATATGGGAAAGATGAACCATCATGAACAAGTAGCCAAATGTTTTGAGATGTCACGGTAACATTTTCACCAAAAGGGGAAACAGAAATATACTAATTATGTCAACAAACAAATACGTTTTGATATATCTTTTGGCAATCTTTTTCCTATTACCAACAAGTCTATAAGAACTCTTGTTTGCATATGCTACAAAGAAACCAAGATAGACATTTATCGCAAAAAATGAATTGATAACATAGTCAGCAATAAAAAATATTCTTGTTAATTCATCGAAAAATGCAACTTCTAATGGAATTATGCAAATAGTGTACACTGCCAGCATGGTAAGGAACCATGTCCACATCCTACAAAATTAAAATTTTTTATTAGAATTAAACATGTGAATAAGACTGAGAGAAAAAGGAAAAAAGAAAGATAAATTAACACTCAATCTTCCAGGTTGTGTCAGTTCAGGTATGCAACTGCAAGAGCAGTTAGTTCAAGGACGACCCAAACATGAGCTGTAGATTTGTTTAGTTTAGGTTGTATCCTCTTTTTCCAAATGACTAGAGAAGACATCTATTTGGAGATGACCAGCACCTTGAGCGTGATGTCAATATTGTGAACAATCGAAATGATTTTTTCTTGGTGGAGTACATCCTTGAAATGGCTGAGGATCTTAATTCTTGTTTGTTAAACAAACCCTGATTTAATGTATTTTATTGCCATTCGATGAGATTTTATGTGTATGGTAATATATCTTTTTGTGTCTTTATTCATATCTGGTATTGTTATGATCGACTTAATTATTCTGTAATACAATTGATAGATTCATAAATGAAGTATTATTGCCCTTGAACTTGAATGACTTGCAAGCTGTGACAATTTGGGTTGGTAAGCACCAAAGAAGCTTGTTCAAGGATGACACTAGACACAAGTAGTAGATTTGTTTAGTTTAGGTTGTGTACTCTATTTGTTGATGACCAGGGAAGACATCCATTTGGAGATTGCTTGTAGCGTGATGTTAATATTGTGAAAAATCAAAATGATCTTTTTTGCGTGGACTACATCCCTCAAGCAAAGGATCTTATCTCTTGTTTCTTAAACTAACCTTGATCTAAGGTATATCATTCCCAATTGATAGGATTTTACGAGTGTGGAAATATAACTTTTTGTGCCTTTATTCATATTTTACTTCCTGTTATGACTGACTTAATTATTCTGTAATAAAATTAATTATGGATTCATAAATCAAGTGTTATTACCCCTGAAGTTTAATAACTTACAAACTATAGTAGTTTGAGTTGGCAAGCACCAAAGCAAGCTTGTTAAAGGACAATGCCAAACATGAGTAGTATATTTGTTTAGTTTAGGTTATGTACTTTTTTTTTTTTTTTTTGGATGACTAGGGAAGGCATCCATTTGGAAATTGCCTTGAGTGTAATGTCAATACTGTGAAAATTGGAATGATCTTTTCTTGGTGGAGTACATCCCTGAAGCTGAGCATCTTATTTCTTGTTTGTTAAACTAATCCTGATCTAAAGTATATAATTCCCATTCGATAGGATTTTGAGTATGGAAATATATCTTTTCGTGCCTTTATTCATATTTGGCTTCTTGTTACGACTTACTCAATTATTCTGTAATACAATTGATGGATTCATAAATAAATTATTATTGCCCTTGAAGTTTAATGTATTGCAATATATGGCAGTTTGGGTTGGCAAGCGCCAAAACATCCTGTTCACAGACGACCTAAACATTTGTAATACATTTGTGTAGTTTAGGTTGTGTCATTTTTTTTGGGATGACTAGAGAAGACATCCATTTGGAGATTGCCTTATGTGTGATGTCAATATTGTGAAAAATTGAAATGATCTTTTCTTGGAAGAGTACACCCGTAAACTTGAGGATCTTATTTCTTGTTAAATCCTAATATAAGGTATATCATTCCCATTCGATAGGATTTTACGAGTATGGAAATATATTTTTTCGTGTCTTTATTCTTATTTTGCTTCTTGTTATGACTGACTTAATTATTATGTAATACTACTGATGGATTCATAAATGAATTATTATTGCCCATGAAGTTTAATGATTTGCAGTCTGTGGCAGTTCGGGTTAGCAAGCGCTAAAACATCTTGTTCATGGACAACCTAAACATGAGCAATATATTTGTCTAGTTTAGATTGTGTCCTCTTTGTTGGGATGACTAGAGAAGGCATCCATTTGGAGATTGTCTTGAACATAATGTCAATATTGTGAAAAATCAAAATGATTTTTTCTTAGTGGAGCATGTACCTAAAGTTGATGATCTTTATTCTTGTTTGTTAAACAAACTCTAATATGCGGTATATCATCCCCATTTGATGAGATTTATGAGCATGAAAATATATCTTTTTGTGCCTTTATTCTCATTTTGCTTCTTGTTATGACTGACTTAATTATTCTATAATACAACTGATGGATTCATGAATGAAGTGTTATTGCCCCTGAAGTTTAATGACTTATAGGCTATGGTAGTTTGGGTTGGCAAATACCAGAGCAGCTTGTTCAAGGACAATGCCAAACACAAGAAGTAGATTTGTTTAGTTTAGGTTAGTATGCTATTTTTAATGACCAAGGAAAACATCTATTTGGAGATCGCCTTGAGCGTGATGTTAATATTGTGAAAATTGAAATGAAATGATCTTTTCTTGGTGGAGTACATTTGCAAAGCTGAGATCTTAATTCTTCTTTGCTAAACAAACCTTGATCTAAGTTATATCATTCCCATTCGATAAGATTTTATGAGTTTGGAAATATATCTTTTTGTGTCTTTATTCATATTTTGGTCTTGTTATGACTAAATTAATTGTTCTATAATATAGTTGATGGATTCATAAATGAAGTGTTATTGCCCTTGAAGTTGAATAACTTGTAGGTTGGGGTAGTATAGCTTGTTCAAGGATGACACCAAACACGAGTAGTAGATTTGTTTAGTTTAGGTTGTGTACTCTTTTTTTGGATGACTAGGGAAGATCTATTTTGAGATCGTATTGAGCATGATGTCAATGTTATGAAAAATCAAAGTAATCTTTTCTTGGTGGAGTACATACCTAAAGCTGAGAATCTTACTTCTTGTTTGTTAAACTAACCCTAATCTAAGGTATATCATTCCCATTTGATAGGATTTTACGAATATGGAAGTATAATTTTTCGTACATTTATTAATATTTTGCTTCTTGTTATGACTGACTTAATTGTTCTATAATGCAACTGACATAGAAACATGACACAAGTCTTTAAAACATAACAAACATAAATAGGCATAAATCATCTAGACCAAAGGTAATAACTTCGTATTTGGTACATGAAATCAAATCTTTAGACCAAAGGTACATTTGCAAATGCAAAATATGTGTTTGTTCAAAACATTGACCAGCTAACAATTCTTAGATCATCTACGCAAAGGAATCTCAACCATTAAGTTCATTTAGAGACCATCACAACAGTTCAGTAATTATGTATTATGCCAATTACTATGAGCTGTCTCTATAAATCGCATGACTCCAGTAATTATGTAAAAAGGAGGCTTTAAATGTATTGAATATGCTATTTGGCATGATTCATTATCAGTTAATAACGGTTATGACCATGTAATTTAGATCTTGAAGAAGTCAAAGGCTCTGCTGTTATGACCAAGACTTGTGTTATGACCAAGCACAACAAATCGCGGTGTATAATGTCAAGACAAAATCAATTCAAAAGCCTCACAACAAGACTTCTATCGGACATATAAAACAAAAACAAACAAAGATAATAAGCAAAGATCTCACTTGAAAGTGCTCTGACATACAAAACTTCTATTGAACATACAAAACTAAGTCATGGTCTTGACTTCTTAAATACACAAAAACAAGATACTAAGCAAAGATCCTACTTAAAATTCTTTAATAAGACTCAAGCTTTGAACTTTTGAAAGTGCTCTGACAGCAAAGATAACTTGCATAAGCATATAAAAATAAATGAAGAACGCACAAGAAACATCATATTAAAATGGGTAATTCATATGTATGGAATGACAAATTAAGGCCAACTATAATAAATCCCTTAGGAGTATCAAATCTACATATTATTGTTATGCCTTTTCAAAAGAAAATAGAGATTTATTTAAAAAGATAGATCCAAAATTGCTCAGATCCATATCCATATCACTATCATTTGATAGCTGGAAATGGAGTGGTGATTGAGCACCTAAGCAAACAAATGAGAAAAACCCCAAAAAAAAAAATAAAGAAATAAAAGGCTGCCAAGAAAACCATAATAGGGAAGAAGAAAAAAAAAAAAATACTAAGAAAGGAAGACAGACTAGTGGCGCGACGGAGCAAGGAAGAACTGGCAGCATGCACAGCGGAGCAAAGAGGATGGCGGCGACTGTGCAATGAGAGAGTTCCAACGTTCCACACTTGCCTACTGTGTTCTTTGAAGAGAGAAAGAATGAAAGAATGAAAGAAGGGGAAATAATTGAAGTATGATAAGAATTGCAAAATTGCCACCGCCTTTTCACTCTTTTCTTTGTTTCCAATATTTTTAAAGAAAAGACTAAAAAGAAGGATTTCCATTTACATATTGCACCCATTTCAGAAAATATTTCCTCAAAATATTTTCAACAAAAGTGAACCAAACATATTTTGCCTTCTATTTTCTATTTTCACTGAAGATGAAAACAGAAAAGGCCAAACCAAACACAACCTAGCTTTTCATGCCTTTATTCATATTTTGCTTCTTGTTATGACTGACTTAATTTTTTCTGTAATACAACTGATGGATTAAAAAATGAAGTGTTATTGCCCCTTGAAGTTTAATGACTTACAGGCTATGGTAGTTCAAGTTTGCAAGCACCAGTGCAGCTTGTTCAAGGACAACGCTAAATAAGAGCAGTAGATTTATTTAGTGTAGGTTGTGTACTCTTTTACTTGATAACAAGGGAAGAAATTTATTTGGAGATTGCTTTGTGCATGATGTCAATATTGTGAGAAATTGAAATGATATTTTCTTGAAGTTGAGGATTTTATCTCTTATTTCTTAAACTAACCCTTATACAAGTATATCGAAAGGATTTTACGAGTATGGAAATATAACTTTTCGTGCATTTATTCATATTTTGCTTCTTGTTATGATTGACTTCATTGTTCTATAGTACAACTGATGGATTCATAAATGAAGAGTTATTGCCCCTGAAGTTTAATGACTTGCAGGGGTGTGGCGTGGCAATTCGGGTTGGCAAGCGCTAGAGTAGTTTGGATGATAATATAAAATATTTTTATAATGTCAAAACATCAAGATATAAAGCGATTAAATGCCATATGAGCAAATTAACACATTACTGAGCGAAGGGCATTTTTGCCATTTTGAATTGTCAGGTTAGATGCTCACAAAAAAAAAAAAGAAGAAGAATAAGAAAATACTAAGAAGACTCCTTAGCAACCGTGGCCATATATAGTGGGAAGGAGCATACTTTGGGCTTATTTAATTAAAAATTCTAGGAAAAAGTACTTTTTCTGGTTCTTTAGAATTAGAATCATAAGCAGAATTAGAAGTAGAATAAGAAAATTTTAATATATTTGGATGTAATTATAGAAGTACTTTTGATTAGAATCAAAATTTGTTTAACTATTTGAATAGAATAGATATAGAAGTACTTTTTTGAGTAAAATTACAATTAAGGGTATGAATACTTCCTAAGAAAAATATTTGGATTTCCTAGTATCTTTTGCACATGAATTTTTTACTATAAAAATATTTTTAATTTCTTATTTACTTTTAATTAAATATAATTAATGAAATATATTTAAATAAAATAAAACTAAATCTTTAATATTTTATATTTGTTTATGTTATGTAATACTTATCGGGCTTATTAAACTAATTATATATATTAATTATTATTGGGTTATGTTTTATTGAATTATAAAAATATGCGCACAAAACAAAATGTAATACAGAACAATTAAATTATTGCAGTTGTGATAGTAAAAATAGGCTGAGAGGTGAGAGTAATTTAGTAAAAGGTTATTTTTTTTTATCTTTTCATTAAATTTATGAGGATAAATTTATAATGTAAATAATTTCAAAAATTAACCAAAAACACTTTTCCTCTTCTACTGGTTTTACTTCTACCAAAAGCGTATAGGGACCTACTTAAAAAAAAAAAAAGAGAAACTGATTATTTTTTGATTCTGCATTTTTTTAAAAGCACAAACAAACATGCCAAAAAATTTTGCAGGTGCCTCGTTTTTTTTTTTTAATATATATGTAAGACCATCAAAAAAGAAAAACAAAGCACCCATAAAGGGGACAAAGATGTGAATCGACATGGTATCTTAGATGCTATGAATATAAATATTTTTGATTTTTTTTTGGACGGATTTAATTGTTTTAATTGATTAAATTGTTTTAAATATTAATGCAATAGCTTGCCTTTTGGGCTTCGGCCCACTATCAACCAAAAGTTAAAAAAGTTTTCTATTTTAGGATATATGGACCATAGATCAAAATAATAAATGGTATGAACCAAAAAGAAAAAAACTTGTAAAAATACAACACATAATATTTATAATATCAAGGATATTTTAGTAAATTCATGTATGTGGATATCCCACAAGGAGGGGAGTATGATCCTAAGAGGTGAAAGTATGCCAAATGACTCATTGAGGGAAGTATCTATTTATTTATTTATTTTAGTTTCCCAACGTATTCACTGCCAATAATAATGACCAAACATTTCAAGACGAGAGTCCCCCTATAGGGATAAATTTCTAGCCACGAGACAATATCTATACTTACAATCATAAATCGAACCTCCTAAATATATGCTTAATAAACTCAACTAGCTACCAAATATGTTACGTTTCGTTGTGCACCCATTCTATTTAATAAACAAACTCAACCATGGTTTTTTAAAAAACTTTCTTAGCTGAACATCTCAGGCTTCATATAATAAAAATAGCCTATTAAAGCCAACATACTAACATACTTATATTATTATTCTTATTAACAAATGACAAATCCAATGATACTATAAATATTTTAATTTATTTAAAAGTACAATTTTTAACTTACTTTAAGTCTTTTAGCCTATTTAATTTTTTTTTTAATATTTAGAAGTATTTTGACTTTTGTAAGAGTAGATCTTTTTCTAAACAAAATGAAATTATATAATTAAGTAGGCCTCTTCAATAGGTTTTTGGGCCACATCAAACTTTTACGAATGCTATAAAAAAAGACCTATATCAAATAATCGGTCAACACTCACTATCTTTTGGAAATTTAGCTTAGGTCTATTTATTTAAGTAAAAGCCTAGCCCAATTCCCGTACCCGAATTTGTACAGGGGACTTTTCACCCCATTCGCGCAGGTAAAAAATCCGTGTTCGGGACTCCGATTGGGACACTCTCTGCGGGATCCCCGTTTGCAGGGGGAAATATCCATCCCTACCGGCTAAAATCAGTAATGAGCTGAAACAAAATCTGGTGAAAAATGGAAGGTCTTAAAGTCTGAAGCCTATACATGTAAGTAGGCTTACATCTTAGGTTTCTAAGAAAAATGGCGCTTCCCAAATCCAAATAGTTGGCTCACGATATTTGTCAAAATGATGTGGGCTACCACATACAGCAAAATGTGTAGCCCTATCTTTGGAAAAAAAAAAAATAGGTACTAATTGAGCAAAAGCCGAACCTGAACACGTGCAGGATAAAAGCATTACAGTTTACCTTTGAGATGCAATGATAGTGAAATTCCAAGTTCTACACCTCAACTTATGGTAAAAGATGTAACAACTGCTAGCATGTATGATAGGCATGTTAAAACTACGAATGCACAAGATTAAAACCCAAAGTTCATTCACAACTCAGCAAACCACATAGAATTTCAAGTCTTTATTTGATGAAACCACCCGAAGACATCAAATGAGGTCAATTACTTCTAACACTTCAAGAAAGGTTGAGAGCTGTACCTATAAGTCCCTCCTGCAAGTTACATCAAACTTATCAAATTTCCATTGCTTTAAATCAGCATTAGTTGAGGAAACATAAAATAGAAAAAGAAAAATACGAAAGAGGATCAATAGTTATCAAGTAACTTGAGGGCTGCTGCTCCCTGTCCGGAGCAACTTAGCCACTCCCAGAAAATTGTAGAATCCCCCTCTTCTCTAGACATGCTAGCGACAGCCCCTTCAGTCCCAAAGCAGAAGATGTGCTGACTAAATTTAAACATGACAGCACAACCCAACGTGCACCACAGGAGTCTCGCAAATCTGATATCTTTTTGCTTGCTAGGAAAAAGCATCTGCTAAAAAGAATGTGCACCAAATGAGAGGTAAATTGTCCTAGCCCACTAGTTTCTTCTTCCCTTCATATATTCATTAAGACTTAGATTGAAAAAAAAAAGGAAAAAAAAAAGAATTCATTTCCTCACATAGATTAACCACATAATAATCCTTTGTTAGATATTTGTTTACTATTCCAATCTCCCTTTTAAACAACTATAACCTCTTATTTGAAAATAAAAATAATCCTCTTGAACCAAAAATAAAATAGTTCGAATATCTTTATTTAGGTTCTCTTTTGTGTCTACTTAGGGTGCTTTCAAGGGAATTGGTTTTCTGCATCCCCCTCCTTAAAGTCACAAAATTTATAGATTATAATCAAAACCAAAGCAATTAAGGAACAACTTAGGAAAGCATAAAATATGCACGTCAGAGAAGTAACACAATACAGCATGGATTGCTACATCCTAAGTAAGACCAAACTGAAAGTTGTCTATGAAACATTAAGCACAATTGTAATCATAGGCCGAGGTAGCAAGCAAAGACTTCACATTATGCACCACAAATTAATCCAGACACCACCTATCGACTAAATACAGTAAATATGATAAGCCTAGCACATCTGTGCAATGCCGTATTCTTATAAAATACACAGTGATTCAGTTTGTAAACAGCACTTTCCTTTTGTCTTCTTCGGTTTGACTGTGTGGGTTAGTGAATCTGAAGGGGAAAGCATCTATACTAATCCTTATCCAACCCAATTATGAAAAGAAATTATCGAGACAACATAAATTAATACATACTGTTAATGAAATCAATATGGAAAAACAAAGGATCAGAAACATAGCAAACTAAGACTTGATTCAATATCGTCAAAAAAAGCCATGGAAGAAAACTGAACACATCAAATATCAGTTTACTACCAACCATTACTTCTGAACTTTTATCCGCTAAATTGCTTTTGCAGTAAGATTGCAACCTACCACTAAAATGGTTTGCTAAAAAGAAAAAGAATTACAAATATCAGACCTTTCCAATTACTGTTGTGCAACCACAAAACGCCAAAACCATTTATGCTGCTGAACTAATGTTTTCGGCCTCCACAACCTCCTTTTCCATCTCCTTGACAGCTCTAATGAGGGCCCTAGTGATACCCTTGAGATGCAAACCATTCTCTTTCATTTCCTCCAGTAGCTTCTCTGCCATTTCCCAATCCAAAGCCTTCAAACAGAGAGACTGGATCAACTTCTCGTATTCATCACCACTCGGGCGGACACCAAAGTCCTTCATCTCAGTCAACAACTTCACAGCCTTATCAAACTGCTCTAACTTGCAATATCCGCGAATCAGCGTGTGATACACCACAGGGGTTAACTTAACATGCTTCCTTTTAGCTTCTTCCAAGATCTTCATAGCCTCTTCCATCTCACCACCATTGGAATAACCACTCATAAGAACAGCATATGCGTACAAATCCGGCTTCAAACCCCTACTTTCCAACAGCTTCACCATCTCCACAGCTCGTCCCATTTCCCCAACCTTGCAATATCCAGTAATCACGAAATTGAACACCGCATTCCCAGGAGGCGGACCTTCCGCAATCATCTCCAACACCAACTGCTTCGCCGCATCAACATCCTTAATCCTACACAAACCTCTAACAACTGCCGAAAAAGGCTTTATCGCGCGTTTCCTTGCTTCCCTAGGGATATCACTCAACATCTCCAAACCTAACTTCACAGTTTCATTCTCTCTACAGAGTTCACCAACCAAGAAACCAACACAATACATAGGTGGCTGCTTCTTTTCCTCCATTGCAGCCACATACACTTCATGTGCTTCTCTAACCTTCTTCCCCTTACAAAGCCACAACAATATGTTACCAACTTTCTCGCCATCGGGCACGCTTTTCGCATCGACCATCTTCTTTCCAACAGTCCAAGCCCAATCGAAAGCAGATCGCTTGCAAAGCACTTCAATCGTAGAGTAATAACTGTCTTCATTCGGCATACATTCGAACGCCTCAAATCTATCAAACACCTCGAGTGCAGCCTTTCCTTTCCCCAATTTCGACAGCGAAACAATTAACTCATTTAGAATCTTTACATTCACTATCCCATTCTCTTTCTCGCCAATTTCCTTAACAAAGTCCCACAGAGAGTATATCTCTTTCCTTCTCAAACCGCCGCAAACAGCGGAAACTAGGGATTCCAGAACGGAGGTTGTGACCTTGAACGATTTCTCGTTCCATGCCCATTTGAAGAACCTGATCAGGTTCTCGCCCGAAATGGGTTGCGTTTGGATTACTCTGGTAACGAAATCTTGATGCAGAGTTGTTAAGTCCACGCCGTTAAGGGATGACTCCAACGAGCCATCGGGGTTGCTTTGGAGGAGAGACGTAACGGCTTCTAGTTTCTCCGAGTCGATCTCGTATGTCTCTTCTTCTTCAAATGGAACGTGTTCGGAGTCGTTCGGCGGAACGACGTCGTTTTCGGGGTCGGATTGGTGAGAAAGGAAGCGGGGGTTGTTGAAATGGTGTGGGATTTGAGGGGAAAGAGAAGGAAGAGGGTTTGGCTTGGGTGGGCAAGAGTGTGAGAGAAGAGGGACCTTGGGAACTCTTAAGGCGATGATGCAGTTCCGAGCAGCACTTCTTGCAAGAATCCACCTCGACATCTTCAACTGAGTTAGTTCGCTCTTCAGCTGCAGTCACTGTTGGCTTCAGCTGCTGCAACACCACTACATTTGGGCGATGGGGTTTTAGGTTGGTTTTTCATTTTCTTTTCCGAAACTACGTCGTATCCTTTTAAGAAAATACCAAACTCACCAATTTCATTTTGTCGCGGAAAGGATTCACAAAAAGGGCCGAAGCCCAACCCCAACTAGTCAAACGGGGAGATACGAAATAGCAGCTTAAAGACCCTTGGCTGGAACCAGACGCAGCCCAACAACCTAAGGCTGCTCATTTGAAATAACGTAGGCCCAAAGGAAAAAGGGGACTACCTGATAAAAAATTATAAAGAAATAATGGAGACTAAAGAAGGATTTGGTCACGACCCCCTTGAATAACTAGAGTGTAAGTGGATCAATCCAATTCGATCAACCCAATCAACTCGAATCGAATCAATTGGATCAGTTCGAGTTGGTTCGGATTTTCAGGTAAAAACCAATTATGCTCTATAAAAATCGGCTCAGGTATCAGATTTAATCAATTTCAACCCAATAGACCTGATCATATATATTATAATATATAATTTTTTAAATACATAATGTATTTAGTAAGTGAATCAAACTTTAGTTGGGTCAATTGATATTATTAAGCTATATACATATATGAAGTTGTTAAGATTTTAGAGATTTAAATTTTGTGATTATTTTAAAAACAATTTTGTAATTATTTTTTTATTGAATTAAACATAAGGATAAAATACACTTATATCCTTTGAGGTATCAAGAAATGACACTCTATCCTATTTGTTTGAAAAATCTACATTGCACCCCATTTTATTAAGGTGTGTTTGGTGTAATTCTCTTTCATGATTTGATTTTTATAAATTATATATTGAATAATAAAAATAATTATAGAATAAACAATTAATTTAATTCCTATTCATTGATTTTATGTTGTTTGATACCTACAACATATTAAATAAACTTATCTATCATAATCAGTTTTTATATATTAAAGTGATAGATAATTTTACAATTAAGAATTAAATAATTATTTCAATTAAAAATTTAATAATAAATATTTTAAATAAATAATAAATGACAATTAAATAAATATTTAAAAGACATAAATAAAAAATCAGTATATAAACTTAAAATACATGATAAATAATATAACATTTCGTATAAAATATAATTATATATAATAAATTTTTTAAAAATAAATATATGTTGTTAGTACTTGAATACTAAGTGACAATATATACTTAAATATTGTTATGGCCAGAAACCTAGCCCAATTACAAGCCCAATAGGGCCATGATCTGATAGTTAAACCAATTCAATTTGAAGTGTGTTTGGTTGGCATATTTTCTGTTTTTATTTTCATAACAAATGGAAAATGAAGTGAAAACATGTTTAGTTTGAGTTTAGTTAAAAATATTTTCAAAAACGTTTTCAAAAATATGTGAAATATGATAACAATAAGTCCTCGTTTTCCCCATTCTCTATCAAAACACTGAAAATAGAAGAAAAGAATGAAAACGCGGTGGCACCATTGTAACATTAAAACATCAGAGCAAATCTATCTCTCTCTCCTCTAAAGCTTTCAACATTTCCACTTCTGAACCCCTCTCCATTGGAAAACCAGTCTACCTTTTCTCTCATCTTGCTTCCCGTTATCTCATCTCAGCTTCTTTCTCCATCGGGTGTCCTGTCTCTCTTGCTTCGTATACTTTATTGTTTTTCATTTTTGTCGAGCTTCCTGTATTTCATTTTTCCTCCCGTTGTTGAAATTAACAACTCGTTTATGCTTAGTTTTTCCTTTTTAAGATTTGCTAATTGCCATTGTTTATGCTTTTTGTTGTTGTGTCATCTTCTTGAATGGGACTAGGAGGAACCATAGTGTTATGAGCTATCTACCACAAATAACTACACCCGGAAAAACACAAATGGCAAAATCTATAATTGGGGTAAATAGGGGAAACCATATGAGCAGGAGGATTACTGTTGTGGTTGGGCCTGCTAGGCTTTACCTTCTGTCCTTTAACTCGTGATTAGGGGGAAAAAGAAGTTGTCATGCAGAGATTGTTTTTAACTATGGGGCATATGTCTTGCATGTGAACTATTTGTTTAAATTCCTAAATATGCCATATTATTAGCATCTATGGTTTTGGGGGTCTATGAGTTCTCAATAATTGCCTTATCCCCTGAGTTTATGGCACTTAATGAAGTCTCAACCATTTCAGAGTTTATGCAGGAGGACAGTTATTGGTGGTTGTGATATTTGACATAGATGGAGTAGATACCATTTATGTTATAGTCTTTCTCTTATGTTCATGTATTCTACTTTTTTATGGGTCAAGTAATGTATTACACTTTGATGATGCCATTTTTTCTGTTTGGAATGTGCTTCTCTTTGATCAGAGAGTTTGAGTCTCTTGTTTGAAAAAAGTTATCCAAAATGAAAAAAAGAAAAGACCTTATTATGTCCAATGAAATGCTCCAATTATGTAGATGACATGCTTTTCTAAGGTTCTATTGTAGTGTGTATGATGATCATGAAGGTTCAGATTATTAAGGTATTGTCTTATGGGTTGGCAAAAGTGCTGGACAAGAATATGTTATGAAAAGCTAGAATAAGGAGACAAAAGCATAGAACAGATTCCTAAACTGTTTTTTTGCTGGTAAGTGATATGTAGTAGTAGTGGTTTCTCAGGTGCGATACAAATGTCATGGTTTGTGGACAGGTGGCAAATTGAGAGGTCATCTTTGATTCCTTGTCTGGTGAGTGTATATATATATATTTTTTCTTTGTATATCTGTTGAGTATAATTTGGTGTAGTGCATATTAGTATGGACTTTGATTAATTTACCAGAAAAAACCCCATGATATATGTCAGTTAGTTGTTTGGTAGTAGTTTGATGAAAAAAAATAAAATTTTAATTCTATAAAGAATGTACAAATTTTTTATCAGTCATTTTTTAAAACTTAATTTAAATAAAAACTATTTAAAAGAAATTAATTTTTATTGCTTGATAACAAATATAACTTTATTATGTTAAATTTGAGTTTTAAAAATTGTATTTTGAAAACAGATAGATCAAACATGTTTTCGTCCTTTTCTCTATTTGAAAACAAAATTTATTTTTGTAAACCAAACACATTTTCTAAATTCTAAAAATCTGAAAATGAAAAACTATTTTAAAAAATTAGAAATAAGAAATATTTTCACAAACCAAATGCACTCTACACTACTAGAAATCTGCGGGATATTGACGGCTACTATCGATGGGTTCAAAACCGTCGATAGTTACCGACGGTATCTCCAACAGATTGTCGCCTTTTTCGAAAATTAATGAATTGATTATTAATTTGCATGACTTACCGTTGGTAATTCCATCTGTAATTGATGGCGCCACTACCCGCCACATGGCACACAGTTTTCGATGGGTGTGCTGATGGTTTTTTATTTTATTTTTTATCTTGTTTTTATTAAAAGTTACCAATGGATATATCAACGATTTTTTTATTTATTTATTTTTTCATTAAATTACTGACAGGTGTACTGACAAACATTTTGTTTATTTTTATTTAAATTTATCGACAAATATATCGATGGGTATTTTATTTTATTTTTATTAAAATTTATCGATTGGTTTATCGACAGGTTTTTGAAAACTTCGTACGTTGGCGCGTAACTCTTGGGGTTCCCACACACCCATCGGTAATAAGTGATTAATAAAATGCATCGTTTTATTAATTAGTTACCGACGAGTATCGGTAACTCGCACACTTTTAAAAACAGAACACCTTTTTCCCCCATTTTGTTTTGCTCTCTCTCCCTCCTCACTCTCTCTCTCTCTAAACCCTCCGCCGCCGTAGCCTATTTTGCCACCATGCGCCGCCACTGGAGCTCCGTTCAAGAGACAGAGACCACCATTGCGATCTAGGAACTTGGTGAGCATTTTAATTGGTTTAGTTTTTTGATTTGGTTTAGATCTTCCGTTCATTTATGGATGCCCATAGTGTTGTGTTTTATTCCATTGGAGAGTAATTATTGTTGTTATTTTGTTAATGTAAGAGTTTTGTTAAGGGTGACAGCAACTTATTGACATTGATAGTGGTTTGCAATTTTACTTTTTTATTTTATTTTATGTTTTCTATGTACATAAGTGTGTTAAGTTAAATTTTTCATATTGGATTTTCAAGGTTGGATTTGGTTGGATTTAGAAAGCTTTCACACTCTGTGTTTTTTAATTGCTGTAGAGGTTAATAACTAAATCTTTGTTATTTATATGATTTAATATTTATGTAGGATAGACTCTTATGCTTTCTAAAATAGAGTCGTAGGAAATGTGGATTGTATGATTGGGGAAAGAGCATAGAGGTCCTTTCCCAACTTGTTTGCTGTGGGATTCTTTGTGTTAGTGGATATTGCAGGATGCATGCTGTGGAGTTATAAGGGGATGCGCAATAGAATGATTTTTAGGATTATGTGAATTGTATGTAATTAAAAGATGTAACTGTTTCACTATATCTATTCTATTGTTGATCTTTATAATAATATCTATTATTGTTGAATTGACTGAAATTTCTGAGAATAGAAGCTCCTACTTTAAGGAAAGATGCTATTGAAATTTTGTTAAAATTTTTTTAGGGATAAAAGATGAAAAGTAATTGTATTAAAAAAACTTAAAGACCAATTGAATGTGTTTGAAAGTAATAGTATGAATGTGCTTGAAAGTAATAATAAAAATAAAACTTAAAGATAAATTGAATGTGCTTTAAAGACTAATTAAAAGAAATATCTGATGACAAAAACTCTTAATTTAAAAAGAGATGCTCTCAAGATTTTGTCAGAATTTTTGCTGAGGAAATAAGATTTAAAAATGATTAAAAGTAACTATATTTTAAAAAATAAAAAACTAATTGAATGAGTTTGAAAGTAATAATTTGATGTCGTTAAAAAAATTGTATGTCTATGGTTGTACTGAAATATATTGCCGGAGCAAATTTACAGAGCCTTCTTATTTGAGACATGAATATTTGCTAATTTTAAAATATAAAGGAGGCTCCTATTTTAAAGTCAGAGTGTGTAATCAAAGTGCTTCAGAAATAGATTATTCAAGATGTAATGAAGACACTACCCAAGATTGTGAAGTTGGCAATGATAGCATTGAGACCTACAACACCTGAGAATCATGTACATTTCTTGAAAGTTGCGGTGCAACTTAAACAAATGTACATGCTAGGAAATGAAAGTTGTACTATATAAAATTATTTGAAATTTCCCGATGTCATTTTTTTTTTTTTTTTGTGTATGGCTTTTTTCATTGTTTCAGTATGACTAGTAGAGATAGAGCCAACCTCGGAAGATCGGTTTATCCACCTTTTCTGCCGCCGCCCCTCCAACCACCTCTACCATATCCCCTTTACTACCTCCACCACCTCCCATTCCACCACCTCCACTGCTGTTCTTGCCACCACCACCCTTCTCTTTAAGATTATACCCACTCTTGGGTATGCTAGCCCCTTACCTCCCCCTTATTCCCAGTCGTAGACCATCCACAGCAGTGACCTTATCCCTAGCCCCACCACTGCCTCGACTCCTAGCCCTTATCTCAACAGACTTCTATGTCCTTGGGTGGGTCGCAGCCACAAGACCCGAATGGGAGGTCGGGCTAGATGGTAGGCTACTTGGGCCTTATGGTAGACTGCTCTGACAGATAAGACCGAACGATAAAAATAGGTAAGTTTAAACAAGTTTTCTATTACATTCTGTGAACACTCGATTTTGTCCGGTCATTTTAATAAAAATTCCAAAATTTGCATATTTTTACTGCTCCTTTTAAAGTCTTTTTAGAAAATTTAAAATAAAAAATAGAATTGCTTGTAGTCTCTTGGTTCATTATTTTGAAAAAAATTAAAAATGAAAAGTGTCTTGCTCTTATTATGTTATTTTAAATTAAAAAAATCAAAATATTGGTTTGTTTTATTTGGTTTCAAGCTCATTGTAATTCATTTATATTTTGTCTGTCTAAGTTCATTTTGTAACATTTTCATTTATTTCTTTTGAAAATTAAAATTACAAAAATATAGTCTTTTTGTTTTATCAAAATTTTAATTAAAAAAAATCAAGAGCTTGTCCTTCATTGGCCCAATTTAGTGTTCGTTCCTTTTTTATTTTGTCCACAATAAGAGTCCATTTCAGCCCATTATGTTTTTTTTATGACATTTTGGCTCATTTGTATATATAAAAAATTGGTTCCTTTATGTTATGTCCTCATTGGCTCAGCATGCATGCAAAATCAGAATAGAGATTGAGAAAATGCACAATCGGACAAAAATACAGTCTCAATCACAATCAATATCAGAAGGACTCAATATTCGATCTGAGCAATTAATGCACCATTTGAAAAATGTCATGTGAGACAAATGTATTCAATTTCCTGTCAGCTTACGGATCGATGCATTTAATGATGATCATTTTATTCAAAGCTCCAATAGTAAAATGAATCAATGCATTTAATGCTTCAGCTAGATAAGTTGACAAATCTCAACAGCCAAGAATAAGAACATTAACTCCTCAGCTGTCAGGATCAAGGATTACAATGTATAAATGAGAAAATTCAAAGACAGATGGAGGGGAACTTTTAGAAGAGGCACACATAGAGAGAGTCAATTTTTAGCAAGCACGGAGGACCGAGGAAGCTAATTTCGGAGCAATAGGCACACATAGACAAGGCTAACTTCAGCAAGAGACAAAGAAATTCATTCAGGAAGGGCAACAATTGTTTTTTTAATTCTCAAACATAAACAGCCCCCTCCATCATTCTTCCAAGCTCACTTCATCATCATCCTCCATCATCATTGCAGAGAACCTACACTCCTCCACCTTCATCATTAGTTACAAAATTACCATCATCATAAACCCATCATAGCCTTTCCATTGTATAAATCATCCTCACCATTACAATCACATCCATCACCATATCACATAACCCCATTCATGAACCATTCCAAGTAATACAAAAATCAAACAAAAAATACAGTAATCCTCATAAAAAAAAAACAGCCATAACCATTATCAAGTCAAAACAAAAAGGGGAAAGAAGAAGCTTGGGAATTTTTGTTGGAGAACCACTGCAAGCTGCACTCCGCGAAGCTTCCTACCACCGCTATCCCATCAGCAGCAGACGGAACCACATCACGCTGTCACCCCCCACGATGTCAATACACCGGAAAGCCAGCACCTCCACAAGCCCCTTTGCTGTTCGTGCGAACCTAGCCATTATCGTAGCCAAGTTCAACGCCGACCAGCTCTTCCCCTCGCGCAACTAGACACCGCATCCCGCACCACAAATTCATACCCACAACTAACAGCCACCATGATCGAACGTAACAGAAAGAGGAAGAGTTGCTACTCCGTGATTGGTGGAAGCCATCACTTTTCATTCCTGTTGTTTCGTTGTGTCACTGCTTTTGATTCTTTTCTCTATGTTACAATGTGTCAAGTTAGGCTTTTAGCCTTTCTTTCTTTTTTCCTTATTATTATATTATTTTGCTTTTGTGTCAGTCCGTTTCCACTTGCTTTCTTTTTGTTTCTTTATTATTTTATCGTTTGTCTTCTTTTTTTTTTTTGTTTTGTTTTCTTGTGTCAAGTTGCTTTTCGTTTTAACGTCATTTGGTTTGCTTAATTTGGGGTAATTTGGGCTTTGTCTTTTTAAAGGAATGCTTTAGACTAGATTTCTTTTAGTGTAGTTTATTTTTCGGTTTACCTTTTTAAAAAATGATTTTGATCATTTTAGGATTTTTTTTGGTAAAATGTTTTTTTGTTCACGTAACAACTAATGATATTGATGTATGATTTGTCATCCTCAAGTTTCACAAGTATGAAAGGGATTATTGTATAATTTATACTCTTGTGTAAGAGTAGATTTTATCTTTTATAAAAATTATTTTCATAAATAAAATTAATCCAACACACACTTATTTTCTATAGAACGACGTGGTTTTGAGTTCCTCATTGCACCAGAGGATACGTCGGCGTAGCTTACAACTATCAAACCAAAATTAATTTTTCATTAAATTATGTTCTCTTTCAATTAAATTTCTTTTTATTTTATTTTATCTTATTTTTTTATAATTGTTAACTTATGGGGAAAAATAAATATTTTAAAGTTATAATTAATTTGCATAATAAACTCTAGGGTAACCGTATTTATACGGATGTATTAGAGATGCAGTGGGATTAAATTTCCACCCTTCTCTAATCATAATCAGAGTCCCGGACTCAAAACTTTTCAAAGACCAGTTTACAAATTAAAAGGTTTTCCAATTTTTCCAGAATTAAAATTGGTGGCGACTCCCAATCATTTTCAAAATGTTGTCATTTGTGTTGCGACGCCCTCCGAGTACGTTGTGACACATTCAAATTTTGCATTGCATATGATATTGAAAATGTTTTCGTTGTTTTTAACAATTTTGACCCATTTGCTAAGGGTCACCATAGGATCACAGATGTTATACAGATGTCGTATAACTATCCGTGGCCCACCTGGATTGACATCCTGCCAGATGTCAAGGAGTTGCGGTGGTAGGAATGGAAGGTAATTCTATGATTTATCCGCCTTTTTGTTATTTAATTATATGATTATGTTTACTTATGTGTTGTGAGTTTTGTGCATGCAAAGGACATTTTATATTTAGCCCGAGCATGAGCTCATCGTTATGAGGGCTTGGAGGATTAGGTCTTTCAAGTGCTTGCGATACATGTTTCGTGATGTCTGCAAGGGGCAAATGAACCGCTCGTGGCTGAGTGATGCCACCCTTAGCGAGTTACAACACCATTGGGCCTTTGACTCGACCTTCAAGGATAGGTCGGAGAAGGGTGTGAACACCATATTTGTCCGGGTCTCTTGATAATAATAAGAAAAATAAATAAAAAAACAAAAAAACTTTTTTCTGTTAGCTTTTTCTTTCCTTTTTTAAAATTGATTTAGTTTTTTTAATAGCCCTAGTTGGATCTTTTTCTAATTAGTTCAGTCAGCATTTTAATCCTAATCAAGTCTCTTCTTAATTCTAATCCAAATTCGAATCAAGTCTCTCAATATCATGAAAAAATAGTAAGGAACTGTGAGCACCATATTTTGTCCAGATGTTTTCATCTTTTATTTTTGCATAAAAAAAGAAAAATGAAAAAAGGTGCATCAAGTTCTACTTCTTTCTTTGGTCCTAGTCTCAATTCATCCTAGTGTTTTTTTTTTTTAAAAATGAAACTAGCCCATTTTATCCTTTTTAGCCCAACTAGCCATTTATTTTAGATCTTCTAGCCCACGCCTTTGTTGGTCCGGTAACACAAGGCACAGGAGTGCAGGCCTCAAATGGAGATGAAAAGAATTAGAAGTTTGGAGGATCAAAAAGCAATCAATGTCAAATCCTCCTAGTCCCCTAAACCAACACAATCCCAATCAAATTAAATCCAATCCCTCAATCAGATCAAAGTGCTCCTAACTATATCTGGAAAAAAAAATCAATCAGGACCAAAGAAATTGATTAGTGGATGCGTGTATATATGAGCTAAAACATCATCAGGAAAAAAAAAACGGCAAAATTCACAAGAGAAAGAAGGAAAAATAAGCAAACAACGTACATAGAAACACCACAAAGAATTCAAGGCTTTGAAAGACAGTTGGTATGCATTAATCTTTGCTTTTCTAGCATAATAGGATCAATGGTATCATTTTGACTTAACCAAAACAGTACTTTAGGCCAACAAACCTAACACCTAGACCACACCACAGCACACCACACCACACCCCCACCAACGCTGCCCCCACCTGAGCCATCGCCGTTGCTACAAGATCTAACCATTGCCGCTGCGAAATCATGCGTGCATTCTTGTCCTCGCGTGTAGCAGCGATTGCAGACAGCCCCTCCACCTCCGCACCTCCATGCTGTTGTCTTCATCGCACCTGAACCTCTGCGAACCAGCGGCCTGTCCCCTGTGCATTGCCAACGCCTTTGCGAAGCTTTGATACCTCCCTTGCCAGCACCGCCTCGTGTTCCCCTCTTCCCCTTGCTAATGCGCGCCGCCATTGCCCCGTGCTACTTCTACCATTTTTTGTTTTAATAATTTGTTCAATTTTGTTTTTTGGGTGGGTTAGCATTGTTGGATTGAATTAAGATTTTTTGGGATTTGAGGTCATGCTTCCTTCTCTTTTGGGTATCTAGTGTTTTATTGGTTAGCACGTTTTCTAAGCTTTTCTTTTTTTCTTTGTTTAGGATTTTGTTTGGTCTTAGGATTTCAATGAGCTTTTCTAAAAAAAAAATGTTTTTAAAAAATTAAAAAATATTTTTCTTTTATCCATGCGACAATCATCAAGTGTGATTGAGGAGCCGGTGCTTTCTACATATGTGTTGAATTGTAAGGGTTTACTGAGTAATTTAGTGCTACTTTGAATCCTGTGCACAAGTGGATTTCTGTAATTTGACGGTCAAAATACCTTTTTTCACATGTAAATAAAATCAACTAACACACTTTTTATTTCTCTTTTAATTAAAATTTATCAACACACTTATTTTCTACAAGAATGACGTGACTTTGAGTTCCTCATTGCACTAGAGGATACATCGGCGTAGCCAAACAACTATCAAGACAATCTTTTTTCTCATAAAATTTGTTCTTTAATTTTTTTTGTTTTAATTTTGGGTTCATTTCTTTGTAAATATGTAGTTGTTTTTATTTTTATTTTTGGGAAAAAATAAATATTTTAAAGCTATAAATAAATTTGCATAATGAGCTCTAGGATAACCGTATTCATACGAATGTATTAGGGGTGTAGTGAGATTAAGTTTCCACCATTCTCTAATCATAATTAAACTCTCGAATCTCAAGTCTCTTTTAAAAAAGATCTGTTTGCAAATTAAAAGGTTTTCCAATTTTAGCTAGAATTAAAATTGGTGGCAACTCTTAATTTTTCAAATTGGTTATCATTCTCGTCACGACACCTTCTGATGACGTTGTGACAGTTTAGCGACTCCACTGGGGTTGCCCAAGCCATAGTCTTTACATTTTCTAGTAAGAAACAAGTAAATATTTTGACCATGAATCCTTTTTATTTATTTATTTATTATTATTATTTTTAGGTAAAGTACTTTTTTACGGCATTCGAATTGATTTATTTAGCGAGTGTTTTGCCTTCCATGTCAGTTAGGATCAACGCTCCTCCAGAAAAGGCATATGTGACGGTGTAATGGTCTGCATGTGTGGGTGTTCACTTGCTTCTGTTATCATTTTGATTTGGTAAAATCTTCTTTAAAACAAGATCGCTTGACTGAAATGTTCGAGGCCGAACATTCTTATTAAACGCTTTTGCCATCCTTTTTTGGTATAACTGGCTGTGGCAGACTACAATTAGTAGTTTTTCTTTGAGCAGGTTCAATTGCTCGTATCTCATTTTGACCCACTCGGCTTCCTCTAATTCAACTTCCGCCAAGACTCTTTAAGGATGGTATTTCCACTACTATGGGTGTCATCGCCTCCATATCATATACCAGCGAATACGGGGTTGCCCCAGTTGAGGATTTGACTGAAGTGCAGTAAGCGTGCAATGCGTAAGGCAGCATATCACTCCAATACTTGTAGGTGATCACCATTTTCCCCAAGATCTTTTGATCTTTTGATGTTTTTGTTTGCTGCTTCTACAGCCCCATTCATCTTTGGTCGGTAGGGAGTTGAGTTGTGTTGCCTAATCTCGAATTGCTCACACAATTTTTGTACTTCTGCATTGTTGAAGTTAGTTGCATTGTCTGTGATGAGCCTTTCTGGCAACCTATACCTACAAATGATGTTGTTCTTCAAGAATTTTACCACTACTTTCCGTGTTACATTGGCGTAGGAAGCAGCCTTCACCTATTTGGTGAAGTAGTCGATGGCTACTAGAATGAAGTGATGTCTGATAGAGGCTTTGGGATTAATTGGCCTTGTGACATCCATACCCCACATTACAAATGGCCAAGGTGATGTAAGAGTATGTAACGGAGCATGAGGAGAATGGATTCGATCAGCATAGATTTGGCATTTGTGGCTCTTTCTGACAAACTTTATACAGTCTTTCTCCATTGTGAGCTAATAGTAACCTTGCCTGAGGATCTATCGGGATAATTTGTAGCCATTAGCATGAGTTTCGCAAATGCTTTCATGGGCTTTTGATATGATGGAGTTGCCTCCTGCAGCGTCAACATACCTCATAGGACTTCATCATGGTTTTTTTTATACAACACCTCGGACGAGATGAAAAATGACATAGATAATTGTTTGAGCGTCTTTTTATCATTTTCATTTGTTGCTGTTGGATATTCTTTCTCCTTAATGAACTTTTTGATATCATGGAGCCATGGTCGGCCGTCAGGCTCCTTTTTAATGCTAGAACAATATACTGGCTCTTTTCTAATGGCCACTTGCAAAGGCTGCACTTCTACTCCCAAATCAAGCTTAGTCATCACGGCCAGGGTGGCTAAGGCATCTACGAATTAATTTTGGTCACAAGATAGATAATGGAAATTGACATCCTTGAATTCATCTTTCAAGTTCACGAGATGTTCATAGTACCACGGCAACATATGCTCTTTGACTCACCATTCTCCCTTGACCTAAAAAATGATTAGGGCCGAGTTCCAGTAGACCTCTAGGTATTGAACCCCAAGGGATATTGCTACCTTCAGACTGGTTATGCATGCTTCATATTTTACCGTGTTGTTCGTACAATCAAATGCCAGTTTAATAGCAATTGAGAATTGCTTTCCACTAGGGGACACTAAGACTGCTCCAACTCTATTCCCGTGTATGTTAATGGCACCATTGAAGTACATTTTCCACATCAAGTCCCATTCTTTCTCACTTTCATTTTCCTCTTCTACGGCTGCAAGGACATTCTCATCAGGAAATTCAAGCTCCATTTGCTGATATTCTTCAAATGGGTTCTTGGCCAGGTGATTAGTTATCATGTTTCCTTTTATAGATTTTCGAGTCACATACTTGATATCAAATTCTGCTAGAGCCACTTGCCATTTGGACATCCTCATGGAGATATATGGGCTCTCAAAAATATACTTCATGGTGTCCATGCAAGATATCAGCAAAGTTGTGTAATAGAGCATATACTGTCGTAATCTCATTACCGTCCATACTAGTGTACAACAAGCCTTTTCAATAGCCAAATATCCAGCTTCACGGTCATTGAACTTTTTGTTCAAGTAGTAAATGACTTGCTCCTTTCGACCAGACTCATCATGCTGACCTAATATTGCCTCTATGGACCTGTGTAACACCGTGAGGTATAGTATGAGTAGCCGCCTAGGCGTGGGTGGAACTAAAAGAGGCGGATTTGATAGGTAGTTCTTGATTTTGTCAAAGACTTCTTAACACTTGTTATCCCATTTACCCAGATTGTCTTTCCTCGATAGTTTGAATATAGGCTTGCAAGTGTGGACCAAATTAGAGATAAATCTTGCTATGTAATTTAAACAACCCAAGAAACCTCGAACCTCTTTATTTGTCTTGGGCATTAGCATGTTTTGGATAGCTTTAATTTTATCTAGATCAACCTCAATGCCTTTCTTACTAACGATGAACCCCAGTGGTTTTCCAGTGGACGCTCCGAAGGTGCACTTTTCCATATTCAACCAAAGCTTGTAAGTCCTTAACCTTTCAAACAACTTTTTGAGCATAGCAGCATGACTTTCTTTTTCTTGTGACTTTTCTACCATATCATCAACATACACCTCTAGCTCATGTGGATCATGTCATGGAAAAAGGGTCATCATCGATCGTTGGTATGTCGCTCCAGCATTCTTTAGCCCAAACAGCACTCTATAGCAAAATATCCCCCATTAAGTAATCAATGATGTCTTTTCCTTATCTTCTTCTGCCATTAGGATTTGATTGTAGCTTGAGTAATCATCTATGAAGGAGAATTAGTGATTTCTTAATATTAGTGATTTCCTTATCTTCTTAATGATGTCCTTTGGGCTTGCTTTGTTTAGATCCTGATAGTCCGCACACATTCTAATCTTTCCATCTTTCTTTGGAATAGGTACTATTTTGGCTATCTATTTTGGGTATGGCGGGACCTCTAGGAAGTCTGCATCGAGTTGCTTTTTGACTTCATCCTTGATTTTGAGTGACATTTCTAGACTCATCCTCTGGAACTTCTGTCGCTTAGGTTCTATTTCTTCAATCAATGGGATTCTATGAGCTGCTATCTTTGGGTCCAAACCAAGGATATCTTTGTAAGACCAGGCAAAAATGTCTAGGAATTCACGGAACAGTGAAATTATCTCTTTTCTTTTTGGGTTGTCAACTATTTTCACTTCTTCCTTGTCCTCGTCGTCCCGAAATTCAAGGTTTTGACGACCTCATCATGTGGGTTTATCCTATTTTTGAGTTTATGATTTTGACAAATTGTTGACACAGCACAAGATCTTCATCTTGTTCATTTTCATTCAAGTCCGTCGTAACGCAATAATCAGTTAATGGGTTTTCACAATCATTTGCACAAGATAGAGATTTTGAAGGAGACGAGTCCCTAGAATTGAGACGAGACTCGAAATAAGTAGAAGAAAAAGAGATAAACGAAAGAAGAATTACAGAAAGAGAATGGAAAAGAGAAACCATGCATAATTATTTTATTATTCAATTAAAATTGAAGTACAATAGAGGTGACTAAAACATCCATTACTCAAAGTATAACAAATCATCTAAGGGCACAGAATCCCAATTGTTCAATGGCTCGCAGCTTGGGTAGATTAGCCAAGGTACTTCCTTGGCTCCTTTGTGAGTGTTAACAGCTTCAGCTCTTTCGATCATTACCACTGTTGCGGGTGTGGCAAATGTCTACCTAATATGTGGGATCTTCTTCTTGGTGGATTCAAAAGACTGTAGCCTTCATATGACTTCATACCCAAGGCCAAACTTCCCAGAATTGTCAGGAAGGGAGGCCAAACTTCCCAGAATTGTCAGGAAGGGAGATGGGGTTCTTGATTCCTTGCAATTGACTCCCCAATCCTTTTCCTTCTTCGAACTCGCTTGTGTACATTATTCGAGCGGCCACCTGATGCACATCAACTTCCTATTTTGCTGAGTCAGCTATCTCAAGATTTTGGAATGAGACTTCAAGGGTATCTTCAGTGAAATCAATATACGGTACTGTTATCGGCTTATTCATATGTAATTCTTCTTCCCCTTTGACGATGATGAGCTTCCTGTCATCTATAAACTTCACCCTTTGATGAAGCATAGAAGGGACAAGACCTGTCTAGTCAATCCAGGGTTTTCCTAACAGCATCGTATATCTGAGCTCCATGTCCATCACCTAGAATCTAGTCATGAATGTAGTTGGCCTGATTTCCTGTTGAAGATCAATGGCGCCCATGATTTTTATCAATGATCCATCAAATGCCTTGACGATTATCCCACTTGGTTTAATCGTGGAGGGATCAATCGGTAATTATCATATGTGGACTAAGGAAGCACATTGAAGGCTGATCCCTCGTCAATCAACACCTTCACAATATTGTAACCTTGGCACTTTAGGGTGATGTAGAGTGCCTCCAGGCATCCCATTGCATGAGGAAAGACTTCATTTTCAGAGAAGGTGATGGCATTGGCCGTTCTAATAGCATTCACGATCCATTCAACCCTATTTAGGATTATATCCTTGGATACATATGCTTGATCCAACACTTTCTTGATTGTGTTGCGGTGGGCATCCGAAGAAAAAATCAAGGAATAAAGCGAGATCTTTGCTGGTGTTTTCTTCAGTTGTTCCACTACGTCATGCTCACTTTTGTTTCATTATCTTTAGGAATTCTTCTTCGTCATCTTCCTAGCTCTTTTCTTTGCTCTCTTTCACAGGCGCCAATTGGCGGTTATCTGCAGGCATCACTTGGGGGGGTTTTTGAATAGTTTCCCTGGAGTATAACACCTGTCACTCCAATAATTCCCCCTATTCCTATGATATTTGTTATGGAATTAGATGTCGAAGATTGTGAGCACACTTCATTACCAGATTCTCCAATTGCTTCTGACTTATTAGACCTTGCACATATGGCAAGATAAGAAGGCAAACTAGACACCTTGAAGACAGATACTGGCCTTTGGCTAGTGGGTATTACTCCAGACATTGTAGAGTGAGGCTCCACAACGGTTTCATACCTCAATGGAATTGCATGATTGCTTTCATAGGGAAATGGCTTGAGTACCTTAAAAACAAGTGCTGGCTCAAGGTTATGGACTTTAAAATTAAGGAGTGCACGGTGGATCATACTGATACTCTATCTAACCCCTTTTTTGTATTTGAAGCACTCTAGCCTGATCATTTTTTCAATGTAGAGCTTCAGCTCCGAATATTCCTCTATGTTGTGCTTCCTTCTGGAACACAAACAGAATAGATCATCTTCATATCCTTTCACCGTCCATTTTCCTTTCCTTCATTCAACTTCCATCTTATAACCTGCCCTCCTTAGTGCTTCCAGGATCTCCTTTATTGGGAGCTTGACATTTTCTACTCCTTGACTTGCATGCTTCTCATAGTAGATGGAATCCACCTGTCTTCCGCCATGATTGGGGAACGAGTTGTTCCTTATGTGTGGTCTTGATTCTTCCCCCAGCTTAATGGCACTGCGGTCGATCAAATGTCATACTACGCTTCTGAACCCGTAATAATCTTCTACAAAGTGTCTAGAGGAGTTGGAATGGTAATCACATGTTTGGTTTGGATTCTACTACCAAGGATATGGTAGCACGAAGGTCTTCCCAGGACGTGGGGTTTGTAAGTTATCTCCACACAAACGCTTGAACAATTCAGCATTGCTCGTGTGGAAATTAGGTAGTGGTCGGTTTTCCGTCAGGGGTCTATTGCTAGTGTTGAATGGTGGGAGAGTTGCAAAGGGATTGATTGTTTGGTGGGTCGGGGTGGTGCTTGGTGAGGTCTAGGTGTTGTCAGTGTGTATGGTCGTCATTAGGAAACATGATTGATTTGGTGTGGTTTAGGTACGTATGGTGTTTAGGTTGGAATGGCTATTGGATATGAGTATTGTTAGTGTTGGTAAGATGAGTATTTGTGTGTGAGTAAGATGGATAATGGTTTGCCCGGGGAATGGGCTAATGAGATTGAGGGTTGATGTAATTGACGGTATTCTCCTTCTTCTTGAAATGGTAGCCCTTCTTAGATTGGGACTCACTTAGTTCCCCCATTGCTAGCTCTGCTTTCCCTTCTTGGATATTTAGTCTCAATCCTTTCTCTTATTTCAATCAAATCGATAAACTCTTTCACATGGCTTCCAAAGATGTTCTTAAAAAATAGACCTCCCAATGAGCAAATGAAGTAAAAGCACATTTCCTACTCTAACATCACTGAAATGTTCTTGAAATGTGCTCTTCCTTTATTCGCACGTTGTGTGGTCCATTTTTTAGGAACATGCTTGTGACCCATATGAAAGAGTTTGTCGATTTGGTTGAAATATGAGAAAGGATGGAGACCAAATATCCAAGAAGGGAAAGTAGAGCTAGCAATGGGGGAACTAAGTGAGTCCCAATCCAAAAAGGGCTACCATTTCGAGAAGAAGGAGAATACTGTCAATTACATCCACCCTCAATCTTATTAGCCCATTCCCCGTGCAAACCATTATCCATCTTACTTACACACACAATACCCATCTTACCTGCACTGACAGTACTCATATCCAAAAGCCATTCTGACTCAAACACCATACGTACCTCAACCACATCAAATCAATCATGTTTCCTACTAATGACCATATACATTGACAACACCTAAACCTCACCAAGCACCACCCCGACCGACTACACAATCAATCCCTTTGCAACTCCCCCACTATTCAACACCAGCAATAGACCCCTGACAGAAAACCAGCCACTACCTAATTTCCACATGAGCAATGCTGAATTGTTCAAGCGTTTGTGTGAAGATAACTTACAAACCCCATGTCCTGGGAAGACCTTCGTGCCACCATATCCTCGGTGGTACAATCCAAACCAAACATGTGATTAGCATTCCAACTCCTCTAGACACTCTGTCGAAGATTTTTAGGAGTTCAGAAGTGCAGTATGGCGTTTGATCGACCACAGCGCTATTAAGTTAGGGGAAGAATCAAGACTGCACATAAGGAACAACCCATTCCCCAATCACAATGGAAGACAGGTGAATTCCATCTGTTGTGAGAAGCATGCAAGTCAAGGAGTAGAAAATGCTAAGCTCCCAATAAAAGAGATCCTGAAAACACTAAGGAGAGCAGGTTATAAGATGGAAGTTGAATGAAGGAAAGGAAAATGGACGATGAAAGGAGAGGAAGATGATTTATTTTGTGTGTTCCAGAAGAAAGCACAACATGGAGGTAGAGCTAGCATTGGGGGAAGCAAGTGAGTCCCAATCCAAGAAGGACTCCTATTTCAAGAAGAAAGAGAATACAGTTAATTACATCCACCCTTAATCTCAATAGCCCATTCCTCGGCTAAACCATTATCCATCTTACCTATGCACACAATACCCATCTTACCCGCACCAACAATACCCATATCCAAGTGCCATTCCAACTCGAACACTATGCGTACCTCATACCACACTAAATCAACCATGTTTCCTACTCACAACCATAAACACCAACAGCACCTAAACCTTACCAAGCACCGCCCTCCCTTTGCAACTCACCCACCATTCAACACAAGCAACAGACCTCCGATGGAAAATTGACTACTGCCTAATTTCCATATGAGCAATGTTGAATTGTTCAAGCTTTTGTGTGGAGATAACTTGCTAACCCTACATCGTGGGAAGACCTCCGTGCCGCTATATCCTCGGTGGTACAATCCAAACCAAACATGTAATTATCATTCCAACTCCCCTAGACACTCTATCAAAGATTGTTACGGGTTCATAAGTGCAGTATGGTGTTTGATTGACAGCGGCACCATTAAGTTGCAAAAAGAATCAAGACCACACATAAGGAACAACCTGTTCCCTAATCACAGTGGAGGACAAGTGAATTCCATCTGCTATGAGAAGCATGTAAGACAAGGAGTAGAAAATGTCAAGCTCCTAACAAAGGAGACAGTGGAAGCGCTAAGGAGGGCAGGTTATGAGATGGAAGTTGAGAAGGAAAAGAAAAAGAACGGTGAAAGAAGATGAAGATGATATATTTTGTGTGTTCTGGAATGAAGCACCACATGGAGGAATGTCTAGAGCTGAAGCTCTACATTGAAAAGATGATTAGGCTAGGGGTGCTTGAAATACAAAAGGTGGTCAAATTGAGCATCAATATGATTCACTGTGCACTCCCTATTTTTAAAGTCTATAACCATGAGCCATCACTTGTTTTTAAGGTACCCAAGTCATTCCCCTATAAAAGCGATCATGCGGTTCCACGAAGGTATGAAACTGTTGTGGAGCTCCATTTTGCAATGTTTAGAGTAACACTCCCTAGTCAAAGGCCAGTACCTATTTTCAAGGTGTCTAGTTTGCCTTCTTATCTTGATCAGCTAGAAGCAATTGGACAATTTGGAAATGAAGTGTACTCACAACCTTCGACATCTGATTCCATAACAAATATCACAGGAATAGGGAGAATCACTCGGAGTGACAGATGTTATACTCCAGGGAAACTACTGAAAAACCCCCAAGTGAAGCCTGTAAATAACCCCCCATTGGCACCTGTGAAAGAGAGCAAAGAAAAAAGTCAGGAAGATGAAGAAAAAGAATTCCTAAATATAATGAAACAAAGTGAGTATGACATAGTGCAACAACAGAAGAAAACACTAGTAAAAATCCCACTTTATTCCTTAATCTTGTCTTCGGCGGCCCACTGTAGTACAATCAAGAAGGTGTTGGATCAAGCATATGTATCCAATGATATAATCTCTTATAGGGTTAAAAGGATCGTGAATGCTATTAGAACAGCTAATGTCATCAGCTTCACTGAAAACGACGTCTTCGCTCATGCAATGGGATGCCCGAAGGCACACCAGATCACCCTGAAATGGCAAGGTTGCAATATTGTGAAGGTATTGATTGATAGGGGATCAGCCTTCAATGTGCTTTCTTATTCCACACTGTGACAGTTACCGATTGAACCAAGTGGGATGATCGTCAAGGCATTTGATGGATCATTAAGGGAAATCATGGGTGCCATTGATCTTCAACAAGAAATTGGGCCAACATTCATGACTAGATTCCAGGTGATGGACATTGAGTCGGGGTATACCTGAATTCACGAGGCAGGTGCTGTCCTTTTTATGCTTCACCAAAGGATGAAGTTTATAGATGCCGGGAAGCTCATCACCGTCAAAGGGAAAGAAGAATTGTTGTTGACTAAGCCGGTGATAGTACCGTATATTGATTGCACTGAAGATACCCTTGAAGTCTCATTCCAGAACCTTGAGATAGTCGACTCAGCAGAACAGAAAGGTGATGTGCATCAGGTGGCCGCTCAGATAATACACAAGAGTAGGTTCGAACAAGGAAAAGGGTTGGAGAGTCACTTGCAAGGAATCAAGGACCTAATCTTCCTTCCTGATAATCCTGGGAAGTTTGGCCTTGGGTATGAAGTCACAAGAGGGATGCAGTGTTTTGAATCGCCAAGAAGAAGATCCTACATATTAGGGACACATTTCCTACACTCGCGGCAATGGTAATGATAGAAGGAGCTGAAGCTGTTAGCACTCTCGAATGAGCCAAGGAAGTACCTCGGCTAATCTACCCAAGCTACAAGCCATTAAACAATTGGGATTCTGTGCCCTTAAATGATTTGTTGTACTTTAATTTTAATTGAATAATAAAATAATTTGCATGGTTTCTCTTTTGCATTCTCTTTCTGTAATTTTCTTCTTTCATTTATCTTTTTTTCTTTTATTTATTCCGGGTCTCGTCTCAATTCCAAGGACTCATCTCCTTCAGAATCTTTATCTTATGCCAATGATTGTGAAAACTCATTAGCTGATTATTGCGTTACAACGGACTTGAATGAAAATGAACAAGGTGAAGATCCTAAGTTGTGCCAACAATTTGCCAAAATCATAAACTCAATGGAAAAAGGGATAAATCCACATGATGAGGTCATCGAAACTTTGAATTTCGGGATTGATGAGGATAAGAAAGAAGTGAAATAGTTGACAATCCAGAAAGAGAAGAGATGATTGCATTGTTCTGTGAATTCCTCGACATTTTTGTCTAGTCTTACAAAGAAATGCTTGGTTTGGACCCAGAGATAGTGGCTCATAGGATCTCGTTGATTGAGGGATTAGAACGTAAGCGACAGAAGTTGTAGAGGATGAGTTCAGAAATGTTACTCAAAATCAAGGATAAAGTAAAAAAGCAACTCGATACAGGCTTCCTAGAGGTCCCGCCATACCCAAAATGGATAGCCAACATAGTACCTATATTGAAGAAAGATGGAAAGATTAGAATGTGTGTGGACTATTGGGATCTGAACAAAGCAAGCCCAAAGGACAATTTTTCCCTCCCCCATATAGATGTTCTAGTCGATAACATAACAAGAAGTCATCGATTCTTCTTCATAAATGGTTACTCAAGCTACAATCAGATCTTGATGGCAGAAGAAGACAAAGAGAAGACTTGTTGGGTCGTTTAAATTACATAGCAAGATTTATCTCCAATTTGACCCACACTTGCGAGCCGATATTTAAACTATTGAGGAAAGACAATCCAGTTGAATAGGATGACAGGTGTTAAGAAGCCTTTGACAAAATCAAGAATGACTTGTCAAATCCACCTCTTTTAGTTCTACTCACGCCTGGGCGGCAACTCATACTATACCTCATGGTGTTACACGGGTCCATGGGGGTAGTACTGGGTCAGCATGATGATTTGCTCTAGTTGAAAGGAGCAGGTCATTTACTACTTGAGCAAGAAGTTCAATGACTGTGAGGCTAGGTATTTGGCTATTGAAAAGACTTGTTGTGCACTAGTATGCATGGCAAAGAGGTTACGGTAGTATATGTTCTACTACACAACTTTGCTGATATCTCGCGTGGACCCTATGAAGTATACTTTTGAGAGCCCCACAAATCTCCATGAGGATGTCCAAATGGCAAGTGGCTCTAGCAGAATTTGACATCAAGTATGTGACTCGAAAATCTATAAAAGGAAGCGTGATAATTGATCACTTGGCCTAGAGCTCACTTGAAGAATATCAGCCAATGGAGCTTGAATTTCCTGATGAAGTTGTCCTCGTAGCCGTAAAAGTGGAAAGTGAACGTGAGGAAGAAGGGGACTTGATGTGGAAAATGTACTTCGATGGTGTTGTTAACATACACGGGAATGGAGTTGGAGCAGTCTTAGTGTCCTTTAGTGGAAAGCAGTTCCCAATTGCTATTAAACTAGCATTTGATTGTACGAAGAACACGGCAGAATATGAAGCATGCATAACTAGTCTGAAGGTAGCAATATCCTTTGGGGTGCAATACATAAAGGTCTACGGGGACCCGACCCTAATCATTGCATCGATTTTGCATTATTCATCATATCATCATCACATCAATCTTGCGTCATCATTTCATCAAAGTTGTCAATCATTCATTTGTCTTTACTTTTACATACTTTCATAAGCTTTATTTTGCTTTCACAGTTTGCTTTTACATTTCACAATTCTTTTGAATTTTATATTTTACATGTTTTCACAAATCTTTTCACATTGTCATCTAGCGCCATCCATCAAGACATTTTGCATTATCACCATGCATGCATCATCACCATCATGCACTTATCATCATCGTCACCCATGCAACATCACCATCATGCATCATCCGAATAAGATATATGTTCATATCTTTACTTGTCTCTTACAGCAAAACATCAAAGTCATGACCTTTATATTTTTCAACAAGGAACAAGTAAAGAGTGACAATTGTGAACACCATATTTTATCCGGATGCTTTCATTTTTTATTTATTTTTTTTATTTTTGCATTAAAAAAGAAAAAGGAAAAAGTGCATCAAGGCCTACTTTTTTCTTTGGTCCTAGTCTCAATTCATCTAGTGTTTTTTTTTTTTAAATGAAACCAGCCCATTTTATGTTTTTTAGCCCAACCAGCCCTTTATTTTAGCTCTTCCAGCCCATACCTCTATTGGTCCAGTAACACATAGGAGCGCAGGCCTCAAACAGAGATGAAAAGTATCAGAAGTTTGGAGGTTCAGAAAGCAATCAATATCAAATCCTCCTGATCCCCTAAACAAACACAATCCTAATCAAATTAAATCCAACACATCAATCAGATCAGAGTGCTCCTAACTATATTTGGAAAAAAAAAACAATTAGGACCAAAGAAATTGATTAGCAGATGCGTGTATATATGAGCTAAAATATCATCAGGGAAAAAACAAGAGAATCGGCAAAATTCACAGTAAAGGAAGGAAAAATTAGCAAATAACATACATAGAAACACCACAAAGAATTCAAGGATTTAAAAGACAGTTGGTATGCATTGTTCTCTTCTTCTCCAGTACAATAAGATCAATGGCATCATTTTGCCTTGGCCAAAATAGCACTTGAGGCTAGCAAACCTAACACCTAGACCACACCATACCACTGTTGCCCTCACTTGAGCCACTGTTGGCGACGTAAGATCCAGCCACTGCCATCGCAGAATCAGGCGCACCTCCTTATCCTCATGTGTAGCAGCGATCGCGGACAGTCCCCTTCGCTTCCACGCCTCCACGTTGTTGCCATTAGCGTACCAAAACCTCTGCGAACCAGCAACCTTTCCCCTATGCATCGCTGGTGCAGCCGTGAAACCTTGTTACCTCCCCTGCTAGCACCGCCTTGAGTTCCCCTCCTCCCCTTGCTAATGCGCGCCATCGCTGCCCTCTGCTGCTTCCACCGCTGCCATCTCCATTATTTTCTGCACTTTGCTCCTATTACCTTTGTGTGGTATTGTAGTTTGAGGAAAAATTGGTGATTAGGGATTTAGATTTAGGAGTTGTGTCTTTTTTTGTTTTAATAATCTGTTCATTTTTTTTTTGGTGGGTTAGCATTGTTGGGCTTTGAGGTCTTAGTTCCTTTTCTTTTGGGTATCTAGTGTTTTTTTGGTCAGCACGTTTTCTAGGCTTGTCTTTTTTCCTTTGTTTAGGATTTCGTTTGGGCTAGAGGCTTTTATTAGTTTGGACTTATATTTTTTTCCGTTTCTTTTGGGTCAAAGTTTTTTATTTGGTTCCTGGTCAGTTTTTTTTTTTTGTTCAGTCAAGTTCTGTTTGTTTTCTTTGGGGTTTGAGTTTTATTTTTGTATTTATTGAGTTTGGGTTAGATTAATTTGGGTTTTTTTTTTTCGTTTTGGTGCTTTATTATATTTGGGTTAGCAGTCAAGAGTCTTTTTTTTGTCTTAGGATTTCAATGAGCTTTTCTAAAACAAAAAATGTTTTTCAAGAATAAAAAATGTTTTCCTTTTATCCATGCAACAATCAACAATTGTGACTAAGGAGCCAGCGCTTCCTTCATAAGTGTTGCATTGTAAGGGTTTACTGAGTAGCCTATTGCTGTCTTGAATCCTGTGCACAAGTGGATTTCTGTAATTTGATGGTCAAAATCCCTTTTTTTTTACATGTAAATAAAATCAACTAACACACTTTTTATTTCTTTGTTAATTAAAATTTATCAACACACACTTGTTTTCTACAAGAACGGCGTGGTTTTGAGTTCCTCATTGCACCAGAGGATACGTTAGCGTAACCAAACAACTATCAAGCCAAAATCCTTTTTTTTTCATAAAATTTGTTCTTTAATTTTTTTTGTTTTAATTTTGGCTTTATTTCTTTGGAAATATGTAGTTGTTTTTATTTTTATTTTTGGGGAAAAAATAAATATTTTAAAGTTATAAATAAATTTACATGATGAGATTTAAGGTAACCGTATTTACACGGATATATTAGGGGTATAGTGGGATTAAGTTTTCACTATTTTTTAATCATAATTAGACTCCTAAACCTTAAGTCTCTTTTTAAAAAGATTTGTTTGCAAATTAAAAGTTTTTTTTAATTTTGACCAGAATTAAAATTAGTGGCGACTCATGATTTTTCAAATTGGTTGTCATTCTTGTCACAACACCTTCCGAGGACATTGTGACAAGAATTAGGGCAATCAGAATCACACTGAAGGGGGGGATCACAGACGCACAAACAGAAAGGTTAACACAGACTTGGCACAAACAACAGCAAACGGTGGCGAGACATTTTCACCATCCTACTCTTTCACCAACACTATCATCATCCACCCCCAAACTCATTAAGCCATACCATTCCCTTGGCTTTTACTGGCCAAGCCATCAAACAACACCACCACACTATCATCATTTCCACCACATGACCTTCATCACTACCGGCACACAATAGCACCATCAAATCAAATTACCACCAACTAAACCACCACTACAAACCATCATTACCCCTATTGTGACTAGTTCTTCCTCCATCGAACCACCGGATCATTAACCCAAAGCACCATTTGTCACATCCTTCACCACAGACCCTCACCCAAGAACTCGCAGATGCACCACGAAACCACAATGCATCCACCACCTTTATCCATGCCTTCGTTCCAGCAATGACGGGAACTACCACGAAGCCCAATGACATCCTCAACAGCGGTTGATGTAGCTACTGTTGCCGTGCTCAGCGTGTGAAACCATGACTCGCTAGAGTTTCCTCGCGAACAACAACTCACGTCTAAGCCCTGTCGATATCCATCATGAATCTACAGAGCTCGACACCGTGAAACCCGCGTGCAACCTGGAAGGCTCAGCAAAGGTGGGGCAATCTGCAACCAACGTTGCCGCCCGTGGTGGTCTTTCTCCTTGCTACTGCGTGTTACTGCTCACTCTGCCATTAGCCCCCATTCCTCAGTCCTCGGAGCCACCACCGCAACACCTCCTTCCCCTTGCCGTCCTCCATGTGCACTGCTGCTAACTCCTCCTAACCTCTGTCTTTCTTGCTCTTCCCATTACAGGAAAGGGGATTAATTTTAGGCTTTTTTTATTACTTTTATTTTTGGTTCAGGTTTCTTTTGTCTATCCTTATTGTGTTGGAGTCATTATATTTGGTTTGTGCTCCTTGGGTCTTTGTGGGGTAATTTTTTTTCATTATCAATTAGGATAGATATTGTTTTTTTCTTCTTTAGGGTAGGTTCATGTTTTATTTGGATAAAGCATAGGCAGACCCTTGTTTTTCTTTTACAATCTTAGGATTTTGATAAGTTTATAAAATGCCTAAAATGAAACAAAAATAAGAATACAAAAATATTTTGGTCTATCCAACAATAAATAGTTATGACTGAGGAGCCGGTGTTTTCTTCACCACTTTTAAATTGTAAAGGTTTACTGAATAGCCCAGTGCTGCCTTGAGTCCTGTGCATAAGTAGATTTACTTTTTCAAACAATTTGTTAGTCAAAAGCCTTTTTCACAAATAAAATCAACTAACACACTTTTTTCACTTTTCATAATTAAAATCCATCAACACACACTTATTTTCTACAAGAACAATGTGACTTTAAATTCCTCATTACACCAGGGGATACATCAGCATAGCCAACAACTATCAAGCCAAAATATTTTTTCATAAATTCTGTTCTTTAATTTTTGGTTCAATTTTGGCTTTATTTCTTTGTAAATATGTAATTTTTATAATTTTTGAGGGAAAAATAAATATTTTAAGGTTATAAATAAATTTGCATAATGAGCTCTATAATAATCATATTTATACAGATGTATTAGGGATGCAATGGGATTAAGTTTCCATCATTCCCTAATCAAAATCAAATTCCGGACTCAAAACTCTAAAAAAGATTAGTTTGCAAATCAAAACATTTTCCAATTTTAGCTAGAATTAAAATTGGTGGTGACTCCAATTTTTAAATTGGTTATCATTTCCCATCATGGCGTTTTCTAGGGATGTTGTAACAAAGAGAATGACAAACTGCTTCCAGAAAGGCAGGTTGTTGCATACCAGTGGGTCAAGCAACTAGGGGGCACTCGAAAACGTTTGGTAAATCTTCAACCTTTCTACATTTAATATTTATCAAATAGTAGTTTACTACATTTGAATTGTGGCAAATACTATGTTTTTATGACTTTCTTTTGCATATTTGTGCAATCGAGGGAGTTATCCCGCCCTCCGACCTAGGGAGAGCTTTTTCGAAAGACCCACACTCAAAAGAGTGCTGCGCAAGCAGAACCAGGAAAGTTCTGGGTAGATCCTCACTTTGAGGCCATTTATATAAGTTTCAATTCATACATCTTTTTAATTAATTTTTATTACCTAAATTATTTGTCATAATTATTAGTTATAATGTGTTTTATCTTTTTCCTTTTAAAGCTCGATGGGAGTAGGTGTGGACCTAGTACCAAACCCAGGTGGCAGACGTTGGGCCCAATGATGATGTCCCTCCTCTTCCAAACGAGGAGGATGTCTAGGCTCAGGTGGTCAGCGGCCAATACAAGGGTTACATATATGGGATGGGGTACTACCCTGACAGTAGATCCCCATCCCTGAAGGAAGTGTGCCCATGCCTTAAACTAGGAGTTGTAGCAGAAGGCACAACTCTTTTAGTAGCTCCAAGAGCAGGCAGTAGGCTGAGTAGCAGTGGAGCAGGAGCTCAGGAAAATCCGACAACTTAAACTGTCCATGGAGTAGCAGTAGCAAGAGAAGGCCAAGAAAGAAAAGATGAAGTTCAATAAGATGCAACAGAAGATCACTGTTGATTTTATGGCCTTCTTCAGGGACATGCAGGCTTCAGGATCCTCTAGCTCGACAAGATGCTCCCCCAACGACTTCACTGGGTCCAATGATGATGATGGTGGTGACGACGCTGACAACCAGCAGGACTAGCTAGATTTTTATTTTTGATATTTTATTCATTTATTGCATTTTGTACATATTTTTTAATATTTTATTATGATATTTTTTTAGTTATAGTACCAGTTTATTTGTTTAACTATTATTTCATTATTTTTCACTTAACATCACTTTAATTAGTGATTGAATTATCATACAAAAAATAATTAAATACGATCCATAGTTATATCAATGAGCTATAAAATTAAATCGCAACGGCATAAAAAAGTGTATTAAAATTTTACCTACGGGTACACTTGTCGATAACTAATTATAATTTGAGCTCGGTTATTTAGAATTTTGGGAGTATTTCTTCATTAACAGAAGTAGAAACAAAGTTGTTAAACTGTTTTGATAGAATTCATGTAGAAGTATCTTTTTGGGTAAACTTACAATTAACTATATGACTTATAATTTTAGTAGGCCAAGTGATGAGAGTAATCTAATTAGTTGTCTTTTCATAAAATTTGTGAGGATATACTTTTGCCTTAAATAATTTCATAAAATAATGGCTAACATTCTCTCTCTTTTACTTCTTCTGCTCCTATCAGATATAGGTTTTTAAAATGAAAAAAGGAAAAATTGATTATTTTTTGCTCCTATTTTTTTAAGAAGCACAAATAAATATACAACTAAATTTAAGAAGTATTTTTTTCCTCCCAGAAGTTTATCTAAATGAGCTCTATATTATGGTGATTCCCGTTTCAATTAATCAATGTTTCAAATATAATCTTTTAGTGCTTTCAAATTTGTTAAAAATCAGTAATCAATCAATGATTTATAAACTAAATCATGTATTAATTTTGAAGATTCAAATTGAAATTGAGATTAAAATTTAAAATATGACATGAAATAGTTAAAATATCATTATTATCAGTATGTATGGCAATTATTAAGAATAATTTAGTAAAAATGAAGAGAGAGAAATATTTAAAAATTAAAATATAAGCGGAAAAAACATGATTTGTAGGTAACTGAAAGTTTAGGTGGGAAAATGGAGAAGCATGAAATTGACATGTGGTACTTTTCATATTTTCATAAACACTTTATATTGATATATTAATTGATATTAATTGATTAATTTTATAAAAATATCTTAAATCCAAAATAATCTGCTTGTACCTATAATTAAAATACTAAATTTTTTTAAATATTTTATATTAGAAATATAATTAGTAAAAAATTATAATTAATTTTATTTATGGTTCCCATGTATATCAAATTGTATTAAAAATATTTTTTGTGAGACAAAAAACTTCTAAAAAAGATTCAATTTTAACAAATATACATTTAATTATCCTTTTCCGTAGATAATTCTTCTCAGACAACTTTCCTAAGATACGATTGAAAATATTTTCAGACAACTTAAAAGGTAAGTTTATTAAATTCAGTTTTAAGAAATAAAAGCACAACACAATCAACTTGACAGCTTTACTCTCAAAATAATTTTTAAATCATAAAAAAATTTCCGATGGTTACTTTTTTTAAAATAATAAAATAAACAAACTATTTTGATAAATATTTTCCAAAGATAAAAAATAGATATAATTACATTTGAGGCATCAATAGTACACTTTTTTTTTTCAACTATAGTGTCTAATCAAATTTTATCATATACAATACTTTTAAAATAATAAATGTGAAAACCAAATATATTTATTAATATGACAGTATATAATAATTAAATAATGGTGTAAAATATTTATTTACACTAATAATGTATTATTGTATTTTCTATCATGTTATAAGTTATTTTATTGAAACCACATTTGACCGCAATATCTTGCCATTGCGATTCCAACTTTTATCGGTTGACCTAGTCAGACATTGTTTATTTAGGCAAATACATAATTAGGAGTTACAGAGAAAGGTAGAATGATAAAAATGTTGACTAGGAAAATTATATAGACTTGGAAAGAGGAAATCTTACTTTCAACATTTTAAAACACGCTCAATTGTCATGTTTAATAGGAACTTCTAGATATTCTTACTCAAAATACAAAAATTTTGCCAATCATTAAACTACAGCATCTTACTAGACAAATTTGAACCTTAAGACACGCAATTTGAAGCAAATGTATCAAGAACAAAAACGTTGTCAATATGGAAATATAGATAATGGATTTAATTATCATACACTAACAGTGTAAAATTCTTTATACTATTATTCAATGATATATTGTCACATAAATCATGATAATTGATTTTTACATTTGCTACTTAAAAAGCCATTTAAATTAAATATTTTGATTAAATGATTGTGTAAAATAGTTTTACACTACATCAAATATGTAATTTGTTTTTCCATTCCTGATTTCGTAGAAAATCCTTCACATTCTATCTTTAGTTATTGACTCTTCAATTTTTTTTGGACAGAAAAGAAAATATTTTATAAAATTAGTGACTCTTCAATCTTTACACATCACTATGAGTTCTCTAAACACACAATGATCAGATTTCAAATAAACCAAAATATATAAGTTCAAATATCATTTTAGTCCCAATAATTACATCAAATTCCTATTTTAGTTCTAATAATATTTCCGGTTTAAATATATCTTTAGTTCATGTAAATATAAGTAATATTTGTTGTTGTTTCTTTTTTAATTTTTGTTTTAGTTTTAGTTTCTCATTTTTCCAAAGTTTTTATTTTAGTCCTTCCTGTTTGATTTGGTAATCATGTGTTAAACGAAAATTCACCTCAACCTTGACATGTAACCCCATTTGCATCTAACATGTTATCAGTTAACCAATCTCATTTACATGCTATGGACTAAAATTAACACTAAGAGAGAATGAATAAGTCATTTATGAAGATAAAATTTATAAAAAATTAAAACTTTTAAAATGTAAGAGTCTAAAAATCAAAATTCAACTATAGAAGTTAAAATCAAATTAATAACACTATACAAGTGAAAACTAAAAATAAAATCAGAATAGTCTAAAAGTACAATCAAATTAGTTTTGATACGTTATCCATATAAGAGAAACTTATCTTATCATCCAACCACTTGTTGACATAGAAGAGCCTTTGTTTTTATTCCCCAAAAATACATGAGCCCTTTGAGACAATGAGTATAAGAATTAATTATTTTTGTTAATATGATAATTATGTTGAGAATGTATCAAAGTTGAATTCAAAATATAATTATAAAAACAAAACCTAAAATTCATACAAATATAAACACTTACAAATTTAGGTTTGATTAATTCATGCGTCCTTATAATTTCACTTAATTTTCAATTAGGTTCTTATATTTTAAAAATTTACAATCAAGTTCTTGCACTATACAAAACTTTTTAATCAAGTCTGGCCTTGAAGTGTAATGATTTGTGATAAAATCCCTATAAGTTATAAAAATTTTGAATTAAGTTCTTATATTGTGTCAAAAATTTCAATCAAATCCTTAAATGCAATGTACATCTAGGGACTTGATTGAAATTTTTTTGAACAATATAAGAATTTGATTATAAATTTTTAAATTATAGGGACTTAATTAAAAAATTAAATGAAACTATAGAAATATCTAAAGTAATTAAACCAAAAATTTATTTAAAGAATAAATCTACATTTTAGTCCCTGGAAAATTTTATTTGTTTTAACACTTTATTCCTTAAAAGATTAAAAAGTCTTCCATTTCCTCATCTCCTATTTCTATCAGGATATGAAGCCTGCATCAGCCATATACATACACGGTAATCCTAAAAAAATTTCATATTATAACATATATTATAATCCTTAATAGGAAAATCATATAAACATTAGTCCTTAGAAGATCGAATTCATACAGCTTAATTATAAAAAGATTTCATGCTATAACATATTAATTTCTTAATAGGAAAATATTAGTCTAGCTAAAATTGAATTATTATAAGCTAATTTTTTATCAGATACAAAGATTAATATGTTAAAAGTTAAATTGTTGAGAGGATAATATATTAAAATAAATGTTTCAATAGCTAATATGTTTCAATTAAATTGAACATTTCTGGAGCCAACGCTTGTATAATTTTTCTCTTACAGGAACTAATAGTATTAAAAAAAATCATTCGAGATAAAAAAAAAATGGCTTTATTGTTGTTTAAATCAAAATATATTACATACAATTCATATTTTTTAAATTAGTCATCTCATAAAAAAAAAGAAAAAGTTATCTTATTTATATTTAAATAAAATTTATATATTATTTAATAATAAATAAAATATAAGTTAGTATGATTTCTACGCATGCTGAGAAGGATCATCCCTTACCATTTACAAAAGTAAAAAAGAAAAGGCGTCATCTTTGAAAACCGTGGACTCTGGCACTTATAAATGTGAAATACCCAAGTCGTTTCAGTTTGCACATAAAACCTCCGAACCTTTAAAAAACGCGAGCCTCTCCTCTCTCCAAACATCATGGTCGTCGAGGTTCCAACTCGTGACTCCCCAAAGCGCACCTTCGCGGTCGCCATAGCGGCGGCTTTCGCCATGCTGGCCAAGCGAGCGAGCCGCCTTCCTCTCAAACTCAAGGCGGCTGCGGCGGAGCCCCTGGCGGCGTCGCGCGACGACTGGAAGATCGAGCTGAGATCGCCGGCGGCGACGCCGAAGTCTCAGCTTGCGCGGCCGAAGAAGCTGCTGAGCAACCTAGGCAGCAAAACGCTGTCGTTTATTCAGAGGAAGAAGGGCGATAAGGAGGAAGGGGATTGGGGAGACGGTGGAGTGTGGCAGAAGGCGATCCTTATGGGGGACAAGTGTGAGCCGTTGGATTTCCCGGGCGTAATTTACTACGATAGTAACGGGAAGCAGGTGAACGAGATCCCTTCCAGGTCTCCACGTGCGAGTCCCGTGCCTACTGCCTATTTCATCCGGCAGAGACAACAACAACTGAAGCTCTGAAATGAATGATTTCGTTTCGTTTGATGAGAAAGGGCAAAAAAAAAAAGTTGTGTACTGTATTTTTTTATAATTTAACACAATCGTATATTGACTTATAAATAATATAGAACATAACTTTTTTTTTCCTGTTTTCTTTTGGTTCTCATAACCATCTATATGAGTTTTTCTGTATTATGATTTGATGTTTGGTTAGGGACTGGTCGGAGAGGGAATGCACTGGTATCCCTAAGTGGATTTTCATGGGTGAACAAATTGTATAGTTTTGTGAAACTGAGAACTACCATGAATGGTGTTCAGTGAAATCTGGTTTGTTGAGGAAATAAGAAAAAAACAATTAAATATGCTTTTAATTTTTTGGTAGTGCAAAAGGTATGCTTGGTTTCTCTTTGCATGCTTCCTTTTTCTTTTTTTTGAAAAAAGCTTGCAGTTTAATTTGGAGAAGTTGGGGAGTATGTGGAGTTTTCTCTCATGGCCTTTTCGAAAAATGGCATTTGTGTAATTTTAAGAGACAATATTTGAAGGACACATCTCAACTTCAATTTCATCTTAAATAGTGTTTAAAAGATATCTCACGGTTCTCTGAAAAAATGTCTTCTAAAATTTTACAAACATTAATTGACTTTTCGAGAATTTGACCTCAAGTATACGTGTTTTTAATTTTACTTTAGTGCATTATTCATGTATTATGTATTGCGAAAAATAAAGATATGGAGTTCGAATTGTTTTTTTTTAATAAAAAGAACCTGTTAACTAAAAATATATTTTTTATAATTTATGTAAATTAAGTTTTTATTTTTTATTTTTTAGTACAGGTATTAAGTTTTTATTTAAAATTTAAATTTTAACTTCCGAATTTAAATTGATATAATTAAATTATATAAAAATTAATAATATTTTAGATATAAATAAATTTTCGTTAATAAAATAAAATAGATTGACCCATAGAATGTTGATACAGAGGTTAAACATCATAGAAGGTGAAATAAATCATAGCACAAAAGGGAAAAAAATGTTATGTTGACTGTATTTACTTTTTTATTTAATATTTTTATTAAATAGTAAGAAAATTATTAACACGATATACAAAAATCTCAATTTAAATGCATTCCCATAAACTATTTTTTTTTCTACAGAATTTTTTTTTTTTTTCCTTAGCAAGTGGTTCCTCTTCTCAGCATAATCGCATCTCATAAATTTAATTCAAAAAAGAGGGAAAAAAGAGAGAGAAACGAAATGACTCGTGAGTGGTTGGTAGCTCAGATATTTGGTCGGGAGTTATTAGTTCCATTAAATAAATGGGGACAATATTTGTGAGCCAAATTGAAGGTTAAGTGGCATGGACCGGATGCGCATAACAGAGAATTTGACGTCTAAATGAATGAGGATATGACCACTAGATCATCCACTTCCATTTTGGAAGTTTTAATGCTCTTCAGGGTCCACAAAATGTGCCGCCGGACATTACAGAGACAAGTTCGGCAGATGGAAGTTGAAAACTATAATAAATGAAAAATATTATTTTTACTAATATAATATGAAATACTATGTTAACTCATATTTTATCCATTATTGAATGAGATGTGAATTATATTTAAATAGGATTTGCGTCTTATTTAATAATAGATAAAAAATAAATCGATATGATGTCTCACACTTTAAAAGTACAAATAACACAGCTTATAATAAATTTGAATAGATTCTATTTACTTTCGTTGAGGGAATTGATCGGAATTAATAAGATGTGATTGAAAAGATAAGGATCTGAAGGGAACAAAATCCCCTTCATATTTATTTGGCAGGCTTAAATTTTTTTTTTTGTGGGTTAATTAAAGAACAGAACGGAAACCATGTAATTGTATGTATTAAAAGCTATAAATTAGTTTTCCCCAAATTATAAAATAAAAGGACTTTTTTTTTATGAGTGTCTTAAAGACACTTACTAAGTAATTTTTCCCACAACACACATTAAATATACTTAAAAAATATACAAGAGTTTTTCTAAATATTTTTAAACCAATGTCCTAAAGATTCTGGTTAAAAATTTCAAAAAGAAAATTTTATATTAACAAAATATGTTTTTAAAATTTTCAAAGTGTAGAGTTCATTGCAAAATCTACACACTTACCTTTTATAAAATCATCGGCTAGTGCTCTGCCTAACAAAAATCCTTCTCCATAATGCTCGAAAGTATGAATGTATGATCCTCCTGCAAAGCGAAGGGATTTGGAATCCACTAGCAACATTTTGTGGTCGGGAACAAGTCAACTTACAAGAAGGAATTAGTCTAACCCGTGAAAGTGCCGTAATCAAAAAATTATTGGTATTTATGAAAGATACACCAAAAATATGCACATGCTATTAATTTATCTGCCATCAATAACTCCCCTCATGCATTCCCCTTCACCCCACTTAGCTACTGCCAACTTGTCTCATACAGCATCAATGACTTTCAAGAGGCGAAAGTTTTAATGGTGCTATCATTGAGACTTCTAAATACAAGGAGAACCAAGAATTACGGGAAGTTAATTAATGATTCTGTCATTGAATAACTATCACTTAAAAATAAAAAATTCTTCTTAAAAAATAATTATTTATTTTCAGGATTCTATTTTATCATCAATCCAATCACCATTCACGTTTTTTCTTTTTCTTATCAAGGAATAGATCACTTCATTTGTATGACTTAGATGTTTTGTATTTCTAGAAAAAGCGATTCGATTGATGATAAAGAAAGAATTCTTGGTTCAGTTTTCTACCTTAACGATAGAAAAAAGGATTGATCAAATTCTATTAAGTCTGTGTTAAATATTATTGGCTTGTTAGTGGAAGGAGAGAAAGAAAGTTAAAATATTAAAAAAAAGGATAATTTAATAAATTATCCTTAATTTTTTTTCTAATATTAATATTTTTTCAATATTTTTTTATTCTAATAAGTATTTAAAATTGAACAATTATTTAATGATAAAGTAAGTAATAGACAAGGCTTTTAACTTTTGAAGTAGGGTGCATTTGCTTGGGATTCTGAAAAAAAAAATTACAAAGCTTAATATATAATTGAAAAAGTTGAATTTTTTTTTTTTGTAATATTTAATACTTTGGAGAATATTTTGACAAAATCATTATAATTCTAAAATAATTGACTTGTACTTATAATTAGAAGTTTAAAAAGTTTGATTGCACTTAATTATAAGTGAATTTCACACTTAAAATTATAATTGTTTACATCTAAACTATTCACAGCATGTTTGGTTTGACATTGAAAGCCATCAGAATCTGTTCTATGAGGCCAAAATCAATTTTGGTTGGTTTTTGATATGTTTGGTTTTTCTTCATTAAAATCAATTCTTATCTCTAGAATTTATTCTTTATTTTAAAAGAACTACTAAACATAAATCACTTTACTTCAAAATCAATTATAACTAAATCAATTCTCAAAGAATTCATTCTATCTAGAATGAATTCTACAAAAGCATAACCAAACATGCTATCAAACTTTTTACAGAGTAGCACATAAAATTATTTCAAAATAGCTTGAATTGGGGGGGGGGCAATTTTATTTATCGCATTTCTAAACATAGACCAAATGGTGTTAAAAAAATTTCTCATCATTCTTAGTAATCAAAAAAGAGTTTAGAGTTAACAGATTCATTATTTGATCATTAAATTTTTGCTATTAAACTCCTTGTAACTCCTTATCTATGGTGATAAAAAAAATATTCCACTTTAAAATGATGCTCAATTGTGATGTGATCTTTTTTCTATTTTTTAATTGAAAAAATGTGCTAATAGACGTTCTACATTATTAGAGAAGCCATTGATATAGAGAAATATCATCTATACATAGTAGTATGTTTAGACTTAAAATATAATGTTGGATAAATTGCATCCACCTTCTTTGAATTTTGTTAAAATTCAACCTACATCTTCTTTAATTATCCGACTTATATTATTCTCTCATAATTTACCCATTTTTGGAATGGATTACCAATATTGACCCCACCCTCACCCTTTCTCTCTCTCACTCACTCCCCTCTTCTCTCTTCCCCCCCTCCTAACTCTTCATAGTGTTGAACCTCCATAAACAATAATCAAACCTAGCTAGTGCACTCACCAATTTCTCACCTCATAAAAGTAGCTACAACTCTCATATATTCTACTTCACTACCATTGAAGCTCCAAAATCAATATCATGGAAGAAAAAGAAAACAAACCAATGCTTGATAGATGTTTTATTTGGATAACTTGTTATGTTCAAGATTTGCTAATATAAAAAATTATTATCAATGGAGATTTATCCTGATAATAGTCAAAGAATATACTGATTTGGCTAAAATTAAATTAGTAGTTGAACTTCAAACACTAGTGGTATATACAGAAAGGGGGGAAGAAAGGAGGAAACCCGAAACTCCAACAATAATGCTCTCAAAAACCAAATAGAAACACAATATGGGCAGGGATGAGTCATATTGTGTCATCGACAGAAGAATGGGGACAGAGAGAGAAGAGAGTGCAAGTGAAAAAGGGTGAGGGTATTGGAGGCATTTTGGTAACTCATTCTAAAAATGAATAAATTAAGAGAGATTAGTGTTGGTTAGCCAACTACAAGAAAAGCGGGTTGAATTTCAATAAACCTTAGGGTGGTAAATATACTTTATCCTAAAATATATTTTACATACAAAACTTCTCTTTATGGGTGCATTTGTTTTGGATTTTTCTAAAAGAAAAGGGATTTTTTAAAGTAAAAAAATTATTTTTTATGAAAGTTACACATATCAAATTCTTTTTACATGCACTTCACATTAAATTGTCACAACAAATTAGTGTGACAACAGATTATCTAATTATATAATTGTTACAGTCAAAGGGATATTTATATATCCTTAAGGGTGTGCTTGGATTGGTGGATGGGTGGAGCCGAACGAAGTAGAGCGGAGTGAGATTTTAAGTTGCTCTATCAAATTCCATAAATTATGCTCAAATTTCTTCCCCCAAATTGGAAGAAATAAGATAGAATAAAAAATATCCAAACAAAGCGGAGTAATTATTCCGCTCCATCCTATTCTACTTTGCTCTGCTTTGTCATGCTCCACCCATCCAAACATACTCTAAAATAATTTATAAGTTAAATTTTCAAAGTCAAAGGTGAAGAGTTTTAGTTACACAACATATTAACTAGTTATATAATTGTTATTGTTAAAGGAATATATATATCTCATTAAAATAATTATATATTAAGTTGTCAACGTCAAAGGTGAAGAGTTTTTTACACAACACACTACCTAATTATAAAATGCGACTACTATCCTATAGTTGTTAGTCAATGGCCACCATGCAGTTTGTTTTTAACCACATTTTATAAATGTGACTAACTGAAATTAAATATGTTAGCAAATATCATCTCCTCCCTCTTTCTCCTCTGCTAGTTACCACCATCTCCACTCCCTCCTCAAGCTCCACTTTTATAGTGCCAACCTCCTTCATGTCAGCATTATGTCCATCCTTCACCACCACCATCACCACATTGTCCTTCACCCATTCTCTGAACAATCACACCACTCATATAACCCCTTCGATGACAGCCACCCTCAACCCAAATCACAAACATGCTCCATTAAGTTTAATTTCATATGGTCTCTAGTAGTTCTCCGAGGAGTTCAAGGATGCAAAGCTTTGTCATAAAATTTAACAAGCAAAAATCTTGGTTAGGAAGGAGAACAAAACCCCTCAAATTGTTAGGATAAAAATCCAACAGAACCAAACCAACAACACAGGGTGCGAAATTTTTTAACATTTACACATTAGCTTTTAGAAAAATTCATAATAATATATGAATGAAAGAGGAAAAAATAAAATAAAAAGAAGGCCTCATAAGGTAATCGCTGTCATCAAAACCATCATCTTTGGATTTGACCACTTCTTTCCCATCATACTTACCATATCAGTTAGCATGCTGCATCTATTTGGGGGCATTGGTCTTTATAGATGAATGGAATTGGTGCTATAGTGCCCCGTTGAGCAGTGTAGTTGTTTTATTTATATAAAATTGTTACATAGTCACGAGATGAAAACGTAACAGCTAAACAACTATTCAAAATGAATGAAAGTCAAACTAAGGAAAGCAACAACCTAGCCTACGTATTAGCTAACTAGGTAACAATAATTCAAAACCAAATTCTATCTACTTGACTGCGTCTTCAGCCCCCCTCAAACTCGGCGGGGAACAACTAAGCCCGAGTTTGGACCGCAATTGGAAAAACGAAGACCGTGGGAGTGGTTTCGTGAATAGATCAGCAAGCTGTTGATTGGAAGGAACATAACATGTAATCAAGGTGCCTTGAGCCACTTTTTCCCGAACAAAATGATAATCTAACTGAATGTGTTTGGTTCGAGAGTGAAAGACAGGATTCACCGTCATGTGTAGTGCACTGAGATTGTCACAGAACAGGCGAGGTGGCTCAAGCATGGAAATGCCAATGTCATGAAGGAGAAACCCGAGCCAAGTTAACTCTGCAGTTGCAGATGCCATAACACGATATTCAGCTTCCGTACTAGATCGAGCAACCGTGGGTTGTTTCTTCGCACTCTAGGAGATACAATTACTACCAAGAAAAGCACAAAAACCTGTAGTTGAACGACGAGGTAGAGGACACCGTGCCCAATCTGCATCTGCAAATGCATAAAGATTAGTAGCTGAAGTGGAGTAAATCCTCATGCCAAGATCAGTTGTCCCTTTAACATAACGAAGGACTCGTTTGAGTTCTCGAAAGTGCTGATTTGTAGGAGCATGCATAAATTGGCAAAGATAATTGACACTATATGTTAGATCTGGCCGTGTAAAGGTAAGATACTGAAGTGCACCAGCAATGCTTCGATAGAGTTGAGGATCGGGAAAGGCTGACTCATCAGCAGGAGAACTATGCACCATCATTGGAGTAGCTATGGAGTTGCAATTTGCCATGTTTGCAAGATGAAGCACTTCCTTAGCATATTTAGATTGTGTTAAAAACAAACCATAATCCGTATAAACAACTTCAATGCCCAGAAAGAATTGAAGACGACCCATATCTTTGATTGCAAAAGATCGACTAATATGTTGAATAAAGGCATGAATAATTGATGGTATGTTGCCGGTGAGAATAATGTCATCAATATAAAGAAGAAACAACATGATAATATCCCCTGTCTTGTACACAAATAAGGAAGGATCAGCTTTACTGCATTTAAAGCCATAGGCCAAAAGAAACGAGCTTAGGTGATTAAACCAGGTCCGAGCTGGTTAAGGCCATAGAGAGCTTTGCGCAGTTTCCACACATGATCCGGATGGATAGGATCAACAAAACCTGGTGGTTGGGAGACGTAGACAGGTTCATCAAGTGGACCATGTAGAAAAGCATTCTTAACATCTAATTGACGTAAAGGCCATCCGTTCATGACAGCTAAAGAGAGCACAAGATGAACAGTACTATATCGAATAACAGGAGAGAAAGTTTCCTGAAAATCAACACCTACAATTTGATTGAATCCCTTAGCCACATATCGGGCTTTAAGCTTGTCAAGAGAGACATCCGCTTTGAGTTTGGTTTTCCATATCCACTTAGTACCAAGCACTCTCATATTAGGCATCTTAGGAACAAGAAAAAATGTATTTTGATCAAGAAGTGCCTGAATCTCGATTTCTATTGCTTGCTTCCAACTAGGGTGGCGCAGTGCTGTTTTGATCGACTTCGGTTCTTTAGGAATTGGCTCACAATTAAGCAAATATTTCTTGTTGGGACAATGGATCCCATCTTTTTCACGAGTGACCATAGGATGAATATTCTCATTTGAGAGTGAGCGGTTGGGTGGGATGTTTGTATTTGTAGGAGAGGGTGTGGATGGAATATTAGAGGAAGTGGGAATTATGGGTTGGGGGCAGGAATAGTGGAAGAGGTTAGTGGGGACGGGAGTGAGAGATTAGTGGGGTTGGTAGAAGATAAGATGGAATTGGGTAGTGGGGGAGATGAGAGAGGTTGAGAAGGAGTGATTGGGTTTGGGACGGAAGTGAGGTTATCCGGGTCAAAGTCAAGTCTTGATGGGTGGCGAAGTGTTGTACGTGGTTGTGTTGGTGTAGTGAAAATAAAAGTGGTGATGGTGTTGTCTAAGTTGGATGTGGGTTGGAGTATAGTATTAAGATTGTGAAAGGGAAAAGTGTACTCATCAAACACAACACTCTGTGAGATGAAAAATTTACCAGTAATGGGATAAAGGCATTTATACCCTTTATGTCTATCAGAGTACCCCAGAAAAACACAAGGAAGAGACTTGGGATCAAGTTTAGTTGAAGTAGAATCCTTTAACAATGGGAAACACCGAGACCCAAAGGTTCTGAGACAGGAGTAATCTGGGTCTTCCTTGTAAAGTAAAGAAAATGGGGTAACAAAGCCACGTACTGATGATGGTAATCTGTTGATAAGAAAGCATACAGTTTGAAATGCTTCTGGCCAATAAAGAAGTGGGACTTTACTTGCAAAATTAGAGTTAAGCCAAGTTCACGTAAATGATGATGTTTACGTTCAGCCACACCATTTTGTTGTGGGGTTCCTGGACAAGATATTTGTACCCGAATTCCATTGTGAGCCAAGTGAGATAAAAAAGAATTGTTGAAGAACTCACCACCTCCATCACACTGAACATTTCAAACCACACAGTTGAATTGACGCGCGACAAATTTTTCAAATAATAATTATTGCTGGAAGAATTCGGATTTTGCTTTTAGAAAGATAATCCAAGTGAATCGTGTAAAATCGTCAACAATATAAGCATAAAAACGAAAGCCAGACTTAGAAGTAACTGGTGCAGGTCCCCAAAGATCAATATGAACCAATTCAAAAGGAGCATGACTTCTTTTATTAATAGAGAGAAAAGGCAATTGAGATGCTTTTGCCATATTACAATGTTCACAAATAAAGTCAGAAGACTTTTTATTGGAAATTCTAATAGCTCCTTTATTGCCTAGATGATGAACTAGTCGCATGTGAGGGTGACCTAAACGAGCATGCCACACTTGATCATCAACACGTTGAAATCTAGTAGAAAAATTAGCACTGATCTTCTGTGGTAGAGAGTACACATCCCCCATCCTCGTTCCCTTGGTCAAAATCTTGCCTGTCCTCTTGTACTTAATCACAAAACATGTATCAGAAAATTCACAAATACACGGATAAGAGGAGGTGAGTTGACTGATAGATAATAAATTCTTTTGAATTCCAGGCACAACAAGAACATCCTTAATAAGCATGTGAGAACCAGATGGCAGAGAAATAGATGTATCACCCTTATGAGAAATATTGAGAAGCTCACCATTACCAACAGCAATGCAGGTGTTACCAGAGTAAGGACGAATATTATGCAAGTTACCTGCATCATTTGTCATATGAACACCAGCGCCAGAATCAGGAAGCCATACATTGGCATCCTCAGAGTCCTGAAGTGTAAGAGCAGCAAGAGCAGGAGAGATGGGTTCAGGTTGATATGAATGATTGAACCTATGAGGACAGCTGAGTGCATCATGATTTAATCCTTTGCAAATCTGACACTTCACATTGGGTGAGGTCCGAGAAGGAGGTTTGGCTAGGCCGGTTGGTGTTGAATAGGGTGTGAAGCCACGTCCTTTGGAGTTGAATGAAGTACGATTGGAGCGAGATTTTTGCTGTTGGGTGGATCGGTTGGGAAAGGATTTGTGATTGGGGTGGGCATAGAAGGCTGGGGTAACAGACTTGGGTAACTCTGTAGTGCGGGTGTCGTAGTTAATTAGTTGTGGGATAATGGAGTTGTAGGAGGGAATGGGAGGGTGAAGCATGGTGGTGGTGAAGGGATTGTAATCTGGAACAAGTCCTCGAAGGAGATGAAAAACTTTATCTTGATCGGGTAAAGCTTTGCCAATTAAAGACAAGTCATCACAAATGGATTTGAAATACCTGATATAGTCATGAATGGATTGAGTATGTTCCTTAGATAGAATAGATAGCTTCTGTTTAAGAAGAAACTCACGTTCCACTGAAGTGTGAGCATATGCTTCTTGTAACGATAGCCAAACCTCACGAGATGTCTCAAGATCAACAACAAGACCAAGTACCTCTTCAGATAGGCGACTCTTGATCCATGCACGAACAAGGCGATCTGAGCGACGCCAGTTGATAAAATCTGGATTGTGTTGATCAAACCTCATGCCAGGAGTTGGTGGAGATCCTGGGAAGGGGATCAATTGAAGTGGTGCTGGAGTGTCACCATTGATGAAGCCACCTAGATCCTAACTCTCAATCAAGTTGCGCATCTGATCATGCCATAGAATGTAGTTTGAAGGAGTGAGATAAAGAGAAACAAAACAACTTATGTTCAAGGTGGACAGATAAGGATAAGGTGAGGTACGGGCGTGATTGTTGTTGTTGTTGGTGGCAGCGGAAGAGGACATGATGCTAGATGCGTGGAGTTATCCAAAGGCTATACTGATACCATATAGATGAATGGAATTGGTGCTACAGTGCCCCGTTGAGCAGTGTAGTTGTTTTATTTATATAAAATTGTTACATAGTCACGAGATGAAAACGTAACAGCTAAACAACTATTCAAAATGAATGAAAATCAAACTAAGAAAAGCAACAACCTAGCCTACGTATTAGCTAGCTAGGCAACAATAATTCAAAACCAAATTCTATCTACTTGACTGCGTCTTCAATCTTCATCTCCAAAAAGAAACCAACCATCCTCACCTCTAACACGATTAGCAACCTTGGCAGAAGTAGAAGTAGAAGCTATTCTACAGGAGCGTTCTAGAAGTATATGTGAAAGGAACATCATTGGTTTTGATTAATAAGAGTGTAAACCACCGTTGATGACCCATCCTCATCGTAGATGCCAATCGACTTTTGCTTCTGCCGATTTGTTTTTTGTGCTCCACCAATGGTGTGTTCTCCGGACTCATATGCGTTCTTCTCGATGGCTCATATTTTTTGGCGTCATTCTTCAAAGATTCGTTAGATTTTGGTGAGTTTAAGTCGTTGGAGGTGGAGAGTGACAGTGGAAGTGGAGGAGTGAAATTGAGAGATAGTGGAAAAGGGCTGATTTTGTTAGCGTTTTGCCACACATTAAATTTCATTTAAGCACGTTTATGAAATATAGTTAAATGTAACTGTATGGAAAGGCATTGACCAACAAATGTAGGTGAGAATCCACCATTATATAATTGTTATAGTCAAAGGAATATTTTTATATCATAAAATAATTATGAATTTGTAATGCATCTGTTATTATTCTAAATGAAGGTTTTTGAAAAAGGATTGTCTTATTTAAGATAACAAGATGTTTGAGAGGGAACACAAATATAAGAGAAGGACATCAATAACTTTTAAAAGTTTTCACAATAAGTGTTATTATTTTAAGAAAGATTAATTCTGTTAGAATTTAATTTGTATATATTGATAGTATAAATTTTTTTACATAAACATCTAATTAGATACTGACATATCAGTTTTGATAGTTGACTCTCCTACCCATTACTTAAAAAATATGCAAATAAAATATTTTAATTAGATAATAATATAAAAGTGTTTTAAACTAACAAATGCATCCAAATCAAACTCATTTTGTAATTTGAATATTACATCACTTTAAGCTAACAAGGAAAATTATATAATGCAATTATCATAGAGACTAGCTCTCTAGCTAATAAACCCTTGCCTTCATGTTCAAGTGTAATTTTGCCCAATATAAATGATAAGAATACAATTTATTATTATTCACAAATCACAATGCAGTTCGATGGCAAAGATTTCTCTCATCCTAATATTTATTCTTGTCTTTGTCAATTATCAATATCTAATAATTTCTTATTGTCTATACTTTTGGATGATACTAGATATTTTGATGATAGATTGTTGTTTATAACACTGTTTTTGCATTTTGGTAGTCTACACTACAACAAGTGATGTTGTTGTGCAAAATAATTGATGTTCAACTGTAATTTATGAGGCTTCATGCTTTGCCACAGACCATAAATCTAGATGCATCTCAGGCAGGGTGGTATTGCGACAGAGAAAATAGATGTCATGTGTCTGCAGCTATATTTGTCCCACCTAGAACTTAATTACAAGATATTCTCAATGGTAATGGAAAATGCAAAAATCTAAGCAAATAAAGCTAATAATTGTTATCTTGCACTACATGATTACAAAAAGTGTTGAAATGATAATTTCGAAGCTAATCTTCTTATTACTAACCACTCCATCTGGATGGTACAATAACAAGTATGGAGAACAGGTTGATAAAGAAAAGTTATAGGATAGGCCTATTTGTTTTGTTCACTGGTCTTCATTTAAGAGTTCAAAATGGAAAAGTATGTTTCTAGATTAGTGGGCCCAACAGCAAAATAAACAAGTTGTGTACTAATAAGCTCTGTGTTGAATAGACCAATATGTGATTTTTTTTCTTTTAAAACAAATTTTAAATACAATTTGATTAAAATTATTATTCTATATTAATAATTCAATTACTAATTCACACACTTTTATGTGAAGATTATCAACATTAATTCCTACTTTAATGTTATTGAAGCAATTTCTACTTTCAATAGAAAAGTCCTAAATGATTGAAGCATTTTTCATGGCTACCATTTTCACGTTCTTGGGACGAATTGTCCTCTATTGTTCAAGAATGGGGGCTACGTCCCTATGGAAAACAATGGATTGATCGATTGTATGAATGTTTATTTTTGAAAAAATGTAATATCTTAGGTCCACATATCCCTAAACAATTCTAGTATGGTTATAGGGTTCTCCGGGACCCATTCGTGTTACCAAAAAGGCCCTGAAAGTTGAAGTCAGTTAAAGGGTGTAGATCAGGTATCTCTGATATTGCTATAGCAGTCTCAGCAATAGGTTAGACCACTATAGCTATTAGGAATAGCTATAGCGTTCAGGCTGTTCTCAGCCACGATCTCTGGAGATCACTATAGTGGTACCTCAACGTTAGAATGGGTCCAAATCGATGCAATTTCATTTAATGACCCACTAACGTTATAAATACCATTCCGATTCATTTTTTTTCTCCCCAAATTGAAACCCTACTCTCCCAAGCATTCTTCCACCCTTTTCACACTCTCCTATCTTAATCAAACCTCCTCCAAGCTTCAAGATAAAGATTGTTCATGGTTTATGCTAGGGTTCCTTTATTCTCCTCTTTTTCTTGTGATTGATTGTTGTTGTTCTTGATTATTGTCAAGTTTGCGTATTCTCCTAATGTTCATAGAGTTGTCCTAGTAAGCTTATAGTTTATTCATGTGTCTATGTTGTTCTATGATAGTTGCTGGTGTCATTGCTATCTTCCAAGGTGAAGTTGGTGGTAATATCTCTCACCTGATCTTTCAAGATGAGTGAGTTTGAACTAATGACCTTATTTTCATCATTATGATTATGTTTTTAGTATTATCATTGCTAAATATGAATTTAGAAGTGAAAATATGTTATAGACATGATATTACAAGTTATGCCAAGCCTAGCAAATTATGATTTTGATTATAGCATGGAAAATGTCTTCTGAGAAAACCATGAGACTATGATTGATTGTTTTATGCAATGAAAATGCTTTATATACTCATGAAGGATTTCTTCGAAAATACGTGTTCAGGAAGTTTATCGAAGTTGTCAAACACGTTTATATGAATTTATGATATTACCAGGTTTTCAAGACTTAGGATTTCAAATTATTCTTTCAAAATATCAAGTTCAGTTAGATTGGAAAAATGATCAGCAGAGTACCATTTATCTTCATGAATAGAAAAGTTGATATGGTTCTAGAATTATCATGTTCATGAAGTGATGTGATTATGAAACACAATTTTAGAATTATCCATTTTAAGACTATATATTTATTTTGAAATTTATTACATTCTTTTATGTATGCATTTGAAGTGTAGATAGTGATTTAAGTTTCTGTAACAAACTGGTTATTTATTCATGTTTTGGGTTTCAAGTTTTGAACTGATTTTTCCAATTATGACCACGATCATGGAATGAAACAGTTTATGTTTTCACGAATTGTAGTAGCACGTGTTAAATTTGGTTGAGATGAATTAAAAGTTTCTTATGTTGAACGTTTCAGTTTTATGAATTTTAATATTATGTTTTAAATAGGAAAAATGATAATGGGTTAGATGAAAATTATGTTTTAAGGGCAAAAATCACAAAAATTCATGCATTTAGAAGGTCACGTTACCTAGGAGGCTTACATGGGAACCAAGTCCCTCACGTGTCGATCATGCTCTCAAGTTGGGTCGTGATAAAGAAATATACCACATGAAACTCGCGGGGTACGTCAAAAGGTATTGACCAGTGTCTTGATGAGTTGACTTTTTTTTACTTGAAAATTAAATTAAAACATAATTGTCAACAATCCATCGGTACATTTAAAGCAGGGTATACGAGCCGCGATCCACAGACCAACTTGTTTAAGTCGCAACCTGCACGAAAATGGACCAGAAATTTTTTGCCCGCCAACCCATGGACTTTTTTTATTCGCTCCACCTAAATTGCAGGATAAATAACTTGGCCAGCGGATTTGTAGACCAGCCCGGTAACCCACATAGAAATTGCTCTAGTGGACATCATGAAATAACCTAAGAAAGAAGCAGTCCAAGGGGGCATTTAGACTTCAGACTTTATTGGGTCGCCCAAACTGAAAGAAACTAAACTAGGGTGACTTCTCTCCCCCTCTCTCTCTCTCAAGTTCAAGTCTCCAACTCCAAGTTGTGCCGGTGACCTTTCTCTCTATCTCTCTCTCTCAAGTTTCACTCACTTACGTGGGTCACGCACTCATGTGGGCCACAAGCCCATAATGCGGCATCTGCCTCTCCCCACTCTCACTCTCGAGTCTCTGGTCTCGTCTCCCCACTCTAACTCTCGAGTCTTCGATCTTGTCTCTCAACGCCTCGTGGTCACCGGTCAGCAGATATACTGCCATGCTTTGCCAGATTCTCTCTTTCTCTCTTGCTTAACCCACGCCAACCATGTGGAAGATAGTGTCTCCGATCTTAGTGCTCAATGCCAAGAGGGCGATGCCATGCACACTCACGGGCATTGTGGGTGCTGGTGTATTACGGATGTGGAGGCTCTGAACAGGGCGTATTCGTGTCTAGTCTCCCGGTGGTGACAGTAGGGACGACGATGAGGTGGTTTTGGCGAGCTACAGGCAAAGATTGTAGCTGGACTTCACGGTGGGTTCATGACGGTGATAAGGGTGATGGCTTCGGGGTTGTTGTTCCTGTCTTTTTTGGTAATCTTGGCTTGAGATCTTCATTGTTTTGCAGGTTGTGTTTTGTTGATGGTCTTTCTGGGTTAAGTTTTGGATTGATTGTGACTTGTGATGGTGTTGTGGTGATGAAATGGTTAGGGGCAACGGTGGCTGCGTGTGAAGGAGATGGTTGTGGGAGGAGACGGGAAAAAAAAAAAAGAAGTGCCATTAAGGTTGGTTCGCGGGCTTAGCAAAAAATGTGAATAGGAAAAAGGGTTTTACGGACTGGTCCGCTAGTTTGCAGGCTTATGCAGGACAGATGCGGACAACCCTAAAGTCTAGTCCATTTATGAATTGGATCGGTTTGGTCTGGCTCGTTTAATTGTAGTCTATCGCGAACCGGGCTAAGCGGACCGGTCTGCATACTCATTTCTAGGTACATCCATCGATAACAGTTGATGCCATATTGTAGAATATGGCAAATAAATTGTACCAACAGGTTTTCTAATTTCATGCATATTTTCAAAGACTATCAGTAAACCCGTTTGTACAAGTAACATGCCTTGTGGCGTGAAGAGATTACCAATTGTTGTACCAATAGTATAATTTTCTTTTTATTTTTTTTTTACCGATGAGTGTACCAATTGGATTTTTCAATTTATTTTTTTATTTTTCAATGATATTATGGACGGGTGTATCAACGAATTAATTATTTTATTTTTATTTAATTACTTATTACTCACTGGCATATCAATGGGTGGTTTGAGGGCTATTTGAATTTTTTGGATGTTGGCGTGCTACTCTTAGGATTCCTAAAACCCGTCAATAAATCCGTTGGTAATTACTCACAACCGAAATGCACTGTTTCATTTACTAATTATCGACGGGCTTAGGCATAGTACATTCATCGGTGATCCACATCTATATCATAAACCGATCCTTTTTCTTCTTCATTACAAAAATATCTCTCTCTCTCCCCCCCACCGCACCACCACTACTACCACCACTTGGCCGCCGAAGTCTCTATTCGTGTAACCAAGCTCTCAATTACGATCTAAGTATGTTTCTGAACATTTTACTTGTTTTGTTTTTTTATTTGGTTTAGCTTTTACGTTCGTTTTTGTTGTTCAAAGTTTTGAGTTGTAGTACATTGGAGAGTAATTGTTGTTGCTATTTTGTTAATGTAGGAGTTATATTGGAGAGAGTGTTTCAAGAGGGAGCTTGGTTTTTTTTTTCCCTATTTTAATTATGTATATTGTTTTTCAATTTTTATAACCATATAAAATTAAATGTGTTTGTTCATTTTTGGTTTCCAATATTCGATTGGGTTGTGTGTTAGGAGGTTTTGATTATTTATTTTGCACTACTATATAAGTTAGTAACAAAATCTTTGTTTTTTAGGTGCTTTAATATGTATGTATCATAGAGACTTATGCTTTCTAGGATAAAATTGTAGGAAATTAGGATTGTCTGACTGGGGGAAGTGCGTAGAGGTCCTTCCCCTGACTCGGTTGCATTTTTTGCTGTGGAGTTTGATTGTATTTACAGAGATTGTAGGATATGCATATTGTGAAGTTATAAGGAGATGTGTTTTAGAATGATTTTTAGGATTATGTGAATAGTATATAATTGTTAAGTTGTGATTGTTTAAATATGTCTGTTATGTTGTTGTGATATAATGTCTTTAATTATTAAATGCATTGACTAATTGATGGCAGAAACTTTCAATTTAAGTGGAGATACTACTAACTTTTTTAAACTTTTCTTACGCAAATATAATTAAAAGTAATGAGTAATTGAATAAAAAATATTTAAAGACAAATAGAATGTGTTTAAAAGTAACGAGACACACCTAATTTAATTTAAGATAAAATTCTATGAAAAATTAATTAATAATGTGTAGTTGCTCACAAATTGTTGGGTTTTAGGTATGGCTAGTAGAGATAGAAGCCGATTTAAAATGGTTAATTAACCACCACCAACTCTACCACTAGGGCCACCACCTCCACCAACACTCCTTCCATCACTTGCACCACCTCCCTTGTCACCTTGTAGCACTCTTGCCCATTACCGAGGCCTCTTTGTCTAATGACAACGATGACTCTAATGATGATGACGAGGAAGAGTTCAACTTGTTTTATTTGTGTTATTTTTTACATATTTTTTTTTATATTTATCACATTTCTTACTTGTGGCTACTTTATTATGATATTTTGACTATTAGTAATTGTTGTTTGTTTTATTACTTTGTTTGTTTAGCATTTTATTATTTCATTCCTTATTTAATATCATTTTAATTTGTAATTAAAGAATTACATAAATAAAAAATAAATGAATAAATGTTAATAATTAGATAATTTATACAAACACTTTACACACGGCAATTAAATCTATCTGAAAAAATACCAAGGAGTCTCACCCGTCAATAATATATCAATAATTTAATCACCAAAATATATATTTGCATTAGGCAACTCATAAGTTAACTTATCAATAATAAATAAATAAAATAATATTTTTTACTTCGATTACCAGTTGTAATATGTATAGAACCTGTGGGTAATATTAATTTTTTTTACGACCAAATTGATGCCTTTTGAATAATATTACTGACGAGCTTTTTTTTCCTCTGTCATCGGTCAATTCGTCAAAAATTTATGATGGCCATCCCAACCCATTGGTAATTTTCTACCAACCAATGAAAAATTGACAGCCCGTGCTTGTCGATACGCCCATTGGTAATATTAGGACCTGTTGGTATCCTACACCTTTTTTACAGTGATACTAGGTAATTAGTAATTACTGAAAATTAATTCATTTAATCTGCATCCATAAAAGTAAAATATAAGAGTTAAGTTCTATTCACTAACATTATGAATTACTACTATCCAATTATATATTGCTATATAAATAAAGGTGATTAAATCTTACAACCACTACTTAAAAAGTTAAATAATTGGAATGATTTGATTAGATGACAATCATAGTATAAAAATTTGACTTAAAAGAAAAATTAGAAATATTTCCAAATAGTAATCAAAAGAAAAAGAAATAGAGAAGTATGTATTATTTAGGTGAGAGAAAATGTAAATTCACAATTAATAATGTTGACAAAATAAAATTGAAAAATTAACCAAAATTACTATAAGTTTGTTCGAAGAAAAAGCACATTGGACTTTTTGTTCTAAATAAAATAGGAGGTATTTGTTTCAAGGTAATTTTAATTATTCCTGGGAATAACTAGGCAATTATGTTTTTCCATGTTTGTTGTGAGTTTTGCAATATTATTCTTGAGCATCAATTATTTCCTGGGAATAAAAAATTTTCATGAATTGGAAATAACAATTATTAAGTACAAATACGAAAATACTCCTTAATTATTTGATTTTCCCCTCACAATTTTCATTTACATACACTCATATGCACTTCATATATCCATTATGCTCTCAATTTAAGTTTTTCTTTGTTAATTGTTATATTGATCAAGATGATCCAATTTTAAAAAATTAATTGTTAATTTTATATTTTTACTAGAAATGTAATTTTCATTTTGGATTATAATAATAATAAATGTGTTAGGGTATTTTGGAAATTATTATATATATTCCCAGAAAATTGTTAAATGTTAAACAAACAATTTATTTAAAATATCTGAAAAGAATATATCCAGAAATATTATTCTCATGAATTTGATTCTGAAAAATATGATTCTAAACCTTGATACAAATGCCCGTCGCTATGGAGTTTGTAGGGGGTGTGGAGGTTGCGAAGAGCACTAATATATGGCTCAAAATGAAAGTCATGTACCATGAATATCGTGAATACCAGTACAAAGTAAAACTGCAATCATCGTGAAAGTTGGAATAAATTGAAAAACTTGTACTCAATCAAAATAGTTTGAAAGGATTGCCGCGAAAAAAATTTCTACCCTGTTTGCTTTTATTTTCTTGTTGTGTATTACTTTTACTAGTGATGATTTTGTAATGTAAAAAAATGTAATTCTGATTTTGCATATGCTTCAGTTGAGTGTTGAATTTGCTTTTATTTTCTTATTTATACTCTTCTTGTTCTGTATCCAAAATAGTAGTTCAGTAATGATAACAAATAAAAAATCTCATTTTGTTCATAGATGTTTATATTTAAAATTACAGGCCTTGTAAACAACATTAGGCCAGGCCAGCTTTATAGGCTAAGGCTTAAAAAATAGATAGAATATAGGTAAGGCTCAAACTGTATAATTGTAATACAGACCTAACTTGTTAAGAGGGAAACTTGACCTGACCTGTTTCCACCCCTACATCTAGCCCATATCTATGTTTGAATACATACAAATAATTTTAGGCTTTGATGATGATTGCCTAGGAATACTCTTTCAAACATAACATTATTTTGCTCGCTTAAGAGACCCTTGCATATGGAGAACAGCTAGAATATATATGGTTGCAGGATCCTCTGAAGTATTGAGGGTCTATCCCATGCATGGGGAGAACAACCAGAGGATATATGGTTACAGTTTCATTTGGAGCATCATCAACAATTCTTGAGTCGATCTTAAATAAAAATGACATTTTATGGGAGAAGTGAGACAACTCACTTTTACCACGTTTAAAGACTAAGTTTTTAATTAAAAAGAACATTGATTAAAAAACTTTTAAGCACCAATGGTATTAAAATTCTAGACAGCTGTCCAACTATGTATTGGAAACAAATGTGACGCGATTGTCAATTTTGGCCAAACTAATTATAAAACCGAGTGCGCATGTTGAAGTGCAACTCGAATATGCGTCATCAATTCGAAGAAAAGGGATTTGATGATTGAACTAAATAAAATTTAAACATGATAAAATTCATATTTGAACCATAATTCGTTGCCCTTCAATTTCATCGTGGTAGACAAGCCCCGAAGTACTTGCTCATAAATGTTAAAAAAAAAAAAATTAGGATTTTAATATATAGCAAGGAGTTAATATTCAATTTAGTCTTTCACTTTTTACTCATAAATAATTTTGATCATTGACTTTTAAAATAAGTTAAATTAGTCCTTAATATTGCAAAATGTGAATCATATTAGTTCATCAATCCACTCTTATTACTTAATATTCTATCAATTAAATAATGATAGGTAATCTTACATGATACCTTAATATACCATATATCATTTGAAGTGGAATCAAGATTAAAATTATTCATTTTGGTATTTAAAATTATATAAACGAGTCATTTAAATATTCATTCTAAATCATAAAATGACTCATTTTGTTTAATTTTATATATCAAAATAAGTTATTTTAATCTCAATTCTACTTTAGATGACACATGATATGATAAGATATCACTTAGCATCACAGATTATCATTTAATTGATAAAATATTAAATAAAAGTGGAATAAATAACTAACTTGACTCAAATTTTATAAAGTCAGAGATTAATTTGACTCATATTTTATAATGTCAAGGACTAATTTAACTCATTTTAAAAGTTAGATTAAAATAACTCACCGGAACAAATTCAAGCATTATAACGATGATTAACTCATTCAGCAGGCATTATACTCGTGATTCTCAAGTACAAACCCAACAAAATCACGTGAAATGCCTACACACACCAAAAAAGTAAATAAAAAAACGTGAACGTAATTTCAACCAAGAAAACCGAACCGTCTCAACAATGGCTTGGTTCCACTCCCCAATCAAGCACCGGGCGCTGCATATATCACCTTATTACTTTGCAAATACCCACTACTACCACCACCACCACCGTACTCATAATATCTAGCGTAGTCTTTGACATGACTCGCTGAGTCAACCAAGTACGAATCGAGCGAGCGGTGTCTCCTGAAGTAACGGTACACCCAAGAGAGCAGAGCCACGATAACAATGCCGAACCCGGAAAACGATAAGAACACTGTCGTGACTAGGAAGATAAGGAAGCATGGTGGGCCCCATATTGGGCTCGACAAGACGATCAACGGCGCGAAAAGGACCAGGCCCATAATGGTTCCCACGACGGTTAGGCCCATCAGGAGGAGCGAAACGGTGCCGGTTATGAGAAGGGTTAAGAGGCCGAAGAGTTGGGGTGAGTTTGAGACGTGGTCTCGAAGTTTTCGAAGCAATGGTGTTGGTGTATGGGTCCTTGTGGTGGTGGTGGGGGTGGTTGTGAGAGTGGTAGGTCTTGTTGCTGATGTGTTCATGTCAGTGTGAGATGAGTTTGGGTAATGGTCAGCCATGCTAGCTGAAACTTGAGAAGAGTGAAAGAGAATTGTACTATCTAAAAGGGCGAAGGGAGGGTGAGAGGGGTGTGAACGAAGGCAGTGTGTTAAGGGGACATGTGTGACATGCAGGATACACGTGGAGAGGCAATAGACTTTTGGTTATGTTGGAACAGGGGGCTTTAAGCTTAACAAAGTGGACGAGATTGAGACTATTTATTTTCTTTTTTTAATTTAAAAAATTTGAAAAAAATCATCAAATTAGTTCCTCTTGAATTGTGCCAAAGCAATTAGTTCCACTAAAAAAAAATATTCAAATAACTTCCGTCAATTTAAAATATCAAATAAATCGGGTCATTCCAAGAAAAAGACAAATCAACCCCTCAAAAATAAGGAAAAATGTCAAATTAATTCCTATATGGAGGAACTAATTTATTCAAATTTTTTAATTGACTAGGACTTCTTTAGATGTTTTTCTCTCAAAGGACTAATTTCTCTTTTCTTTTTTTTTTTCAGATCGATTTAAAAATTAAGTGGAACTAAATTGGGGTTTTGTCTAAAAAATTGAGTAATAAGAAAGCCAAATAATATGTATTAAAAAATTTTTAATTTGTAATTGGTTTTAATTCTTAGTAGATTAGCTAAATTTTAAATAATTCAGTTTGAGTTAATTCAAATTATTATTTGATGAAACTTTATTAAAGATAACTTATTATTCATGAAATTTTTATAAGATATCTTCATTTGATAGTATAGTCACTATATTTATGCACGTTTGTGTGCAATTTTGATAATATATTACTAAAAGTTGATTAGTCATAAATATTTATGCGATGCTACAGTATATGACATGCACTTATAATTGGTTGTTCTCTTCCACTGTATTCGAATTAATTTAGTACTATAATCAAACAGAATGGTGATGGTATGGACTGAAATGGGCCCCTGTCCTGAGCCCATAGGGTTGATGGAAATGTGAATAAAGCCCATTAATGTAACACTCTGTAGGTTGAAGTTAGGATCGAAGGGAACTATCCTTCACGTGACTTGGTGGGTTTGGGTAATAAAACCCTACCCAAAGTTGTTGGGTTTACACAAGGGTTGGCCCATGGGAAGGTAAGCAAGTTTCCCTTCAACCTACTAGAATGAGGACGTTGTGTCAGAAAGAAGAGAAAGAAAGAGTAGCCTACACCTTGGAGAAGAACCCATTTTTAGTACTAGACCTGATCATATATGTATGTCATCCTAAAACAGCCTAAATATAGGATTACCCTGACTGTAGCTCGAAGCTAGGTTAGAGCCCCTTCAACCCATGTCACAAAAAGGTGACCTTTCACTTTGCAAGTCACCTTTATGTCCCATCCAATCAGCACCTAGAGATCCACACATGACTACCCAAGTACCTTGAATGAAAAAGGGAAAAATGGTGAGTTGACTGAATCCTTAATGGACTAAGAGAAAAGGAAGCTAGACCATAGGAGGGAATTTAGGAAGGGACACATGGTGTCATTTTACTGGTGGAAAAGGAGTTTCCTGCATCATCCTTCATATTCCTACAAGGTTGGCATTACTATTCACTAACTAAGCCACTCCAAGGAGGTTCCTATTACATTACTTTTCCATGCCACTTTTCCTCATAAGCTTTACTAACCTGAATCTTAAACACACTTGACTCACACTAACACTTTGTGAACTTTTGGCTTGAAACAATGGCAACTCCACCAGGGATGAGTGGCAAAGGAATGTTTGGACTAATGTGTGAGAGTGACAGGATTGAGCATCCACTCATTACACTAAGGGCTTTGTCTTTCAACCTAGAGGACTTCCCTGTAAGGGAGACGAAAACACGACACTATATACTGAAGCTGACTAACCTAGTGAGAGAAGAAATGAGAATGCCTAGGGAACCACTGTACAGTTTTTCCCTACCATGGAGACACCATTCACTAAAATTACTCCAAAATCTCTGGTGACCATGCCAGCACATCTCATCAACAATGTGGTGGATGTCCAAAATCGCCTTAGCACCAAATAAAGCTCCTAATAGAGGACATGGCACGGCCAGGAAAGCAAATCATTAAAATGAAATGCAGAAGGCAAGATTAATGGAGGCAGTTGCTGAAGAGGAGTCTACCACTCAAGTGAAGATTATGCACTTCCTAAAAAATAGAAGGGAGGAAAGCGATTTGGCTTAGGACTTGAATCCACTTTTTAATGCTTAGGTGATGGCGAGACCACAACCTGCCAGGTATCAGCCCCCCCCCCCCCACCCCAAAAAATAATTTTTTTTGGAAGTTTGATAGGACTAAAAGTGTAAGAGAGTAATTATCTCGTTCTTGGATGATTTGGGCACCCAAAGGGGAGATCCTGACTTGACGTTAAGGGAGTCTTCTAAGTCCCTAATAGGGAGGGTATTCACTTGGTACACAAAACTATGGCCAAACTCTATTAATAACTGGGAGTAGATAACCATTGAGTTCTACAGCAAGTTCTTAGAAAGAAAATGCAATACACATCATGGGCCTTGGGGGATTAAAGCAAAGGATTGGAGAAGGTCTAGGCTAGTTCATAAAGAGGTGGAAGGACTGTGCTCAATAGTGTAAAGAGGCACTCCCTGAACCTGATTTGGTCTACAACTGTATCAAGAACATGGAGGATAGTTCTGATATATTCCTTTCTTTTTAAGAAATAACTTCATTCTCAGAGTTCTTAAAAAGAGCAGCAAATGTGTTTGAGGCAATGAGAAGGATCGGAAAAAGAACAAAGGAATCTAGTACAGTGGTGGGTGTGTATGTTCGCAGAATGTCATAAACAATGCAACTATAAGGTGATGCCATCACTTAAGGATTATAGGTCCAAACAAGAAGTTCCTCCTATCCCTATTGCAAGAGATTAAGTGATGGAAATAGTGATCAAGTGGTTGAAAGACGGCATGCTGAGGCCTAACAAAAACAAGACCCTTCTTATTGTGTTCTTAACCATTACAAAAGGCATGGAACAATAGAATGTTAAGTGATTTGTAAAGTTTTCCATAAATAGGTGAAAGAAGGAAAGATATTGCTACCTAGGCATGAAGACTGGCATAAAGACTTGAATAACATCCCATTCCTGGGCACACAGTAGAAGTGATCATAGTAGAAAAAGAGTTCAACCCTAAATCCTCATGGAAGAGAAAGGAATACCCAATATGCTATACAAAGAAGAAGACTTGATGGCAGAAAATTCACTAATTAGGGGACTGATGATGGCAAGAGCGTTTCGTATCCTCTTTGGACATTTAGGATTAAAGGGGAAGCCGAATGAGAAGCTACTATCTAAATTGGCTAGATCACATGCTACAACTATAGTATTTAGGGAGCCTAGCTCTTTAGATTGTGACTTCTATCAGAACATGCCATTATATGTGGAAGCTTTGGTTAAAGGGCGTTAAGTAAGGAGAGAACTAATATATAGTTGTTTCGAGGTGAATATTCTCATATCTTCCATTTTTGTTTCCATGAACCTTTCTATGGACCAGTTAAAGCCTATCAGTGGAAGGCTAAGTATCTTCCATTGGGAGCTTGTAACCTTAAGAGGATTTGTGGTTGTTATGCTGGAAGGAGGCTTATCAAGTTGCCCAACAAGTTCCATGTAGTGGATGGGTAGCCTAGTGACCACATACTGTTAGGGCATCCATAAATCCATTTGCACCAATGTGTAAAGTCTAGTTTTTGAGGAAAAGACATAGAAATGCCTGTTACAAAGGCATCATTTGATACTTTAGAGGCACACTTAATTGATGTAGGAATGTTTGATGAATTGGTACCCTAAGGCAGGGCACCAATTCATGCACCCTAAAGAAAGGATCCGATTAGGACACATGGAAACTCATGTTAAACAAACACCACCAGAGTGACAAGACGGTAGCAAACAGAATGAGGTGGAATTGGAAGAAATAAATATGGTTTGTGATAAAATAAAGAAGCCTCTCTTTATTTCAAAACGAATAGGGGAAGAAGAGAGACAAAAGCTAGTGGCTATTTTGACAAAGTTTAAGGATGTATTTGCATGGACCTATCACAAGATGCTTGGCTCATCCCCAACATTGGTAACTCATAATCTAGTATAAGCCTTGGAATTATGCCAATGAAACAAGCCCTAAGAAAGTTTTTGGATGAGATCAAACCTCAAATAATAAAAAAGATGAAAAAAAAATTATTGTTGGAGAAATTTATAAAGCCGAAACAATACCCCTCTTGGCCATCCAACATAGTGTCGGTAAAAAAAGAAAGGGTAAATCCATTACTATGTGGACTTTTGTCATCTAAACAAAGCATGTCCAATAGATGATTTTCCTTTGCCCGATGTGGATAGAATGGTTGATGCAACTGCTGCCCATGAAAGATTTTCATTCACGGATAGTTTTAACGGATATAATTAGATTAGGATAGCACCCAAAGATAAAGAAAAAATAACATTTATGATGCCAGTGGGAAACTTCTACTATGTGGTGATGCCTTTTGGCCTCTAGAATATTGAGGCAATCTATCAATGGGTTATGATAACAATATTCTATGACATGATGCATAACTTTTTGGAGGATTATGTGCATGATTTGTTCATAAAGTTGAAGTTCAAGAAACAACACTACATCTTAGGGCCATTTTTGGGTGATGTAGAAAATACAAGCTAAAGATGAACCCAATGAAATGTGCTTTTGGAGTATCCTTAGGGAGATTTTTGGATAAGGAAAAGGTAAAATCTATCTAGGAGATGAAGTCCCTTTCTACCATTAAAGAAATACAAAAATTCCTAGAGAAACTTAGTTACATTTCAAAGATTCTATACCAGCTTTGGGAGAACTATTGGGTCCTTTGAGGCCATTATTAAAGGAAAAAGGGTCTTCATTTAGGATCCCAAACATCAAGTTGCTCTAGAAAGAATCAAATATGTATTCGTATCAACTCAAACCATGACACCTCTACAAGTTGGGAAACCTTTGTGGGTATACCTAATTGTGCGAAAAGAAGCTGTTAGTAGATTGATGCTCTGGAGTTGGAGGATATGGATAGACCTATAGCTTACGTAAATAGCACCATGAATGATGCCAAGCTTAGGTAACCCACCCAAGAGAACTATTACTTGGCTTTGGTATATATTGCATAGAAAATAGACATTACTTCAAGGGGTTCAAGATAGAGGTGTTGTCTGACATATCCTTAGTGATACCCATAGTAATGAAGAGCCAAGCACTCCCGGACTTGCTAGCAATTTGCCTTAACAAAGAAAAGGGGCAATTAGATAAAGAAATACTAAGAATAGAGGGGGTCAACGGATGCAAAGGTATCTTATAATGGATACTTCTACTTGATAGAACCCCCTCAAACTCACAAGGAGGAGCATGGGTGGTCTTGATAAATGAAGAAGAGAAAAAGTTGTCCTACATGTTTAAGTTAGAATTTCAATGCACTAACAATGAGGTCATGTATAAGGCCCTCATATTTGGACTCAAGATAGAATAAAACGCAGGGGCTAAGAAAGTTTAGGTGAAGGGAGATTTTGACCTCGTGATCAAGCATGTTCGAGCAGAATATGGAATAAAAAGGAGAAGTATAGCCTTATGCAGAGAAATGTATGGAGGTTGATGTAACAGTTTGAGCGTATTGGCTTCACGCACATTTCAAGGATAGAAAATAAACATGCAAATGCATTAGCCATGCTCTGAGGGCAAAATCATTGTGTAGAAGGGGCAACAACTAATCAAGTATCAAGTACTAAAATGCCCTAATAATAATGAAGAGAAAGGAGAAGAGAAGTCAGAGCAATATTGGAGGACTTGTATCCATGAGCAATTGAAGTTGTTAAATATAAACAAAGAAACAAGGGACTATTGTCTTATCAATGGGAAGCTATATAGGAAAGATTGTGAAGGATTATTGATGAAATTTGTCAAAGAAAAATACGGGGAGAACAAGGTAGAACAGATGCATGAAGTCGTATGTGGCCAAGAGGGGCCAATCTTCTATCAAAGACTACAACGTTGGGGTATTTTTAGGCCAAATATGAAAGGGCATTACGATAGAATCCAATGCAATTGTGAAGTGTGTCCAAAAAACCGAGAATGGGTAAAGATGAATAGTATGGAGGATTGGCAACAACCCTTGAAAAAGTAGATAAAAGTTGGAGTACTGCCCATGGAAAGGATAAAAGCTAAAAGGCTCAAGAAGAAGGCGAGAAAGTATTTTATTAAAAAAGGAGAGCTTCAGAAGGAGTTTCATGACTGAGGTGTTGAAATGTGTGAAAGAAGAAGAAAAGGAGAAAATCATAGGAGAGGTCCATCAAGGATTTGTGCTAGATGTAAAGGAGGATATATATTATGGTAAATGCTCCTATGAATTAGGTGCTAATAGCCTAAAATGAACAATGATGCCATAGAATGGGCAGGGAAATGCACACAATGCTAGAAACACGAAGACTTAATCCATGAACATAGCATGGAATTGCAAAACATAAAGGTGTCATATTTGTTCCACACTTGGGCAATAAACTTTGTTAGGCCTATAAACCATTCATCGCAAGGGAAGCAATGGATCCTTGTAGCCACGGAGAACTTCACTAAGTAGGTAGAAGCAGTAGCTGTAAGAGAATCAAATGCCAACATGATGGAGACATTCATATAAGAAAACATTTTCTGTAGGTTTGGATTGCCTTACAAGATCATATTTGATAAGCAGACACACTTTATCAACCAAAGAGTGGTTGGATTGTTATAGCAACACCACATCTAATAGTGCAAATCACCCCTATATTATTTATAGAGACGTGGCCCAGCTTAATTTACTAACAATAGTTTGCTCGGAATTCTCGCCTGAATTATTGATGACGTCCCTAAAGAAAGGAGTGAATACCTCCACATCTCCCTATGGGCTTATAGAACTATCATGAACAGGGTCATGAAAGCAATCCCTTTCTCCTTTGTCTATGGGGTTGAAGTTATCTTGCCTAGAAGTGGAAATACCCTTCATAGGAATAATGCTAGGATACAAGTTAGGGAGTAACAGGATGCTAAACTACAAGAATTAGAAAGCAAGAAAGATGAAGTTGTAGAGAAGATGAAGAATTACTGCATGTACACTCTAGGATGTTTGAGGAAAGGGAAATGGTGATGAATATTGTAGATGTTGCGATAAGGAAACAAGTGATGACCAAAGTGGGCGCCTAAATAGGAGAGGCCATATATGATCCAAGAAGCCTACCCTGATGGGCATTGCATACTGATGATTCCAAAAGTAGAAAAGAGAATAGGTCCTATAAATTTCAAATATGCTAAAAAGTATTATGCCTAGTTTTAATTTAGTATGACTAGCCAGTAGATGTGTCTCGTCTCCTCTATTTAGCATTTTGGATGCCCTGCTTGAGTAAACATAATAAAAATAGCAAGAAGAATTGTAATAGTGATGACAGGTGGATATGAACCTGATGGATGTATATAAAGATATGTGCATGATGGATGTTATGGATGAGAATGTGTTGTTTAAATTTTAGTAATCAAACCCTAGTGTAAAGGACACTAATATGCACATTTCAAGCATGAATTTTAGTTTTTTCCTTAATTTCAATTTTAACTTTCTCCTTCTCAAGAAAAACATATGCAGAAAGAGAGAGAAGAGAAAATGTAAAAAGGCATGATACTAAAATATCATATAAAGGGCTATGAATAAAGAAGAGAAAAAGTGGTGAACTAGCAAATGATAGTGCAATGGGTAAGAAGAGTCGCAAGGGGAGAGTTAAGAAAAAGGACTCCTTTAAAGGACAAGCTTTGCTCAACCTTTTTACCCATCTGTCAACTAGTGGGGATTGGTATAGGTGTGAGCATTATCCCTCAAAGTAATCAAAAGTGAAGTAGAATCTTTCTCAGCATTCCCTTTTTCTTTCTCTAAAAAAAGGAAAGAAAGAAAGAAAGGAACACTTACAGTACCAGTGCTAATAAATGCAAAGGAAATTATAAATTACCCGAAACCAAGGACCCCATGGAATGAAAAAGGGAACTAGCAAAGTTTTCTTAGGGAGACCTATGGAGCTTGCATAGGGTGTTATCATATTCAAAGGTGTCTAGGGCACAAGGAATGACCTTGAAACACATTCTACGCATCACTCACCTGTGAAACTAGCAATTTCTAGTTTGACAAATTTGGGACCCAGACATTTATCAAAAGAAGCCTAGTACGGTGTCCCAATATGTAAAGAACCATAACTTCGATGTTTAGGGGCAAGAAACAATAAGAATGCATTTATACGAACCTCAATTTTATCCAATCAAGATAACAAGAATGAGGGTATGAAGGAAAACAACAAAAAGAAAAAGATGATGTGAGTCAGCAGTATAAGCCAAAAGAAAAAAATATAGCCATCATGTCAAATATAGGACAGTGTTTAATATAACACAAAAGAAAGCAAACAAAAGGAATTACTAAACGTAAGGTCTATACTAGAAAGCACTCAAAAAAAAAAAAAAAAGAACTACTAAGCACAAGAACAACACTAGAAAGCTACACTTTGAAAATAACATTTACGATATAACAAACCTCCTGCAATGCCTTCCTATGCTCCAACAAAGCCTCCGCTTTGACAATAACCTCCTTAACCTGGGAATTGATAATAGCAAGATGCCTAGTGAGTTGAGTTACTTCTTGCTTGAGTTTGTCAAGTTATTCTGAATAGGCAAATTCCTCAAAGACTATCTTTTCCAAATCTACAGAAGTATTCAAAGGATGTTGAAAGGTCTGAGATATGTCATCCAACGATGATTCGTTAAATCCAAAATCCTTGAAAGTGAGAAGATGGCTAGCAACAGCCTCCTTATGGTCTCACAAAAGTTCTAGAAAAGTATGGCTAGTCAAAAACTAATGAATTTCAATGAATCTCTGCTAAGCCATCTTTCCATAGGCAATAGATTTCGTTGAAGGGAGTTAAAATCCTAGATAAGATGCTACAAAATCATTCAATAGAGTCGCGATATCTGCAAGGAACATAGAAGGGAAATCTTGCACAATAATTACTGCCAACATGCATGAAAATGTCAAACAACAAATTAGCGGATAAACAAAATATAAGAAAGAGACAAGAAAAATAAAAGAAAGATAATGTCATACCTTGAGAAGTCATATGAAGTACATCACATATAAGAGGAAATGTGCTCCCACCCATAGACTGTTATGAAAAAGGTTGAAATGTCATTTGAAAGAATAAGATGAATATGTCAAGCTAAAAAGCGAGTGATGCTCATAACCTCAAAAGTTGCTACTAATACGAAGTACCTCATGGACAAGAAAGACCACAAAACATCATGATACCTTCAAGTTCTCTAACATCAGGGAATGATGTGGCAATCCATGCAAGCGAGTGGTTTATTAAGGGATGTGCTTATGAAAAAGCCATCTCTAGGATAAAATGGGAGAAACCATAATGGAGACATGCTTTGCCGGTTGGATAATATTAGGAGGTGTGGGGTCTTTAGAGCTAGAGTCTTGAGTAGCAAAGGCAGGGTCTTGAATAGAAGGTAGAATTGAGTAAGATTGTAAGCTAAGGTCAATAAGAAAGTCCTTACCAATAAGTGAAATGACTTGGCCAATGGCATGTGGCATTTCAGAGGCTAATAAGGAATGAGCACCTTGCACAAGAGGGCTAGAAAGAGTATAATCATTTTCCTTGAGGGCTTAGGAAGAGGGCATAATCATTTTTTGCTGAATCTTTTATAATCGAGGAATGAGGAGCAACTTAAGGTTACCCTTTCCTTAATATTAACCTATGTCTCATCATCATCTATAGGAGACTATTGGTCCTTCATGGGGACGGTAACATTAATGTTATCATTCTTCTTTTCACTTGCATTATTGCTTGTACCCTAATCTAAATCTACAATAGCAACAAGGACCTCCATTGACTTCATACCCTTGGACAATAGGCACATGGGCTGCTAGGTCTCAATTTGGGGATAGGCCCTCTTTAGTTGAGTGGGCATTTTCTTGGTAGGAGGAGAAGACTTTTAGGCTTGGGAGGAGATGGTAAAGATTTTGAAGGAATACCTTTTGCAATCAAAGAGGACTTGAAAATCTTGGTCTTTTTTCCTTCAAAAACATCTTCCAAGAGCTCCAAGGCTAACTAATTTTGTAATCCTTTCTCGACAGGGGTGAGTTTCCTTTTGTGAGAGAGGGGAGATAGAGCTTTTAATCCTGATAAAGAAAAGTAATGAAGAAATGAGCCTTAGAAGCAATGGAAATGCACAACTAAAAAAAAGAACCTTTCATTATTAAAAGCAGCAAATAACCACAAGTTAGACACAAGAACTGGAAGAAAAAGAATACCTGACTTCTTGGCCCAGCAAGAGGTGGAAATCATGTAATAAGGATCCTTTTTCATCACATTAATCTCTATTGGGGGGAACTGTGCTTGTTGTTACTTCATAGTGAGCAATAGAAGCTTTAAGTGCTTGGTAGTAGGATTTCAATTTTTTTGTGGCACACTCTGCATATTGAGTGGGGATTATCCTAGAGAAGTCAACAGGAGATGGCAAATGTGGATAGAAAACATGCTCCTTGGCATGTTGTAAAGACATGTAAGGCCACCTTACGTTATATGGCAATTAGTCCCACCCCAGTTGATGGCAAACCATTTTAGGGCAATAAGTAGCGGGCCAAAGTATGTTGCTACATGGGGAATGAGCATCAATTGTAATAAAACCGAGAATGGCTCCAAGGGATAAACACATATCCCAAAAGTCAAAAGATGCCCTCCAAGCAAGAGGCATCATGGCGAGTTTCTTAAAAAGCATCTTGATAGATTCAATGCAGTGCTTCAGCACTAGAAAAATGGGAAGATGTATAGAGACGAAAACAAAATTCTTTTTCCTTGTTTATCACGATGATTAGGGGCTGGCAAGGTCGTCCTCTAGAGCAACCCCAAAAACAAGGTTCCAGGGGGCCTTCTTCCTCATTGGAATCGTGGGGACCCTTCTCACAAGGCCAAATGTAGGAAACTGCTCTAGGAAATAGGAGAGAAACATAGCATCGATGTAGTAGTTTACCTCAAAGTACTTGTAGGAAATGCAGAGTTACTCTTGAAGTTGATCTAGCTTTGCATATGAATTGCCCAAATGCAAAGGGACTAATGGAAGTTTCTTGCTTTCAGCCAACAAGGCAGCTAATAGAAAATTGCTAGGGTTTACAGAGCTTTTAGGGGGCTTATGTAGATGATATGACAGCTTTTGATTTGTTCGAACTTTTTGTAAGTCAAAAGTCATATTTTTACTTTATTTCCTATTTGGCTAAACAACTTATTACTTATCTAAAAGTTATTTTTAGTGATATTTGAGAATTTAAAATATCTAGCTTATTAAGAAACACTTTCTAAAACACTAAAAGTAAGCACTTTTATTGCCACATATTTAAACATAAAATAACTTATTCATTAGGTACTTTTCAAAAGTTAATTCTGCATAAGAGCTTAAATAAGATATTTATCCAAACAGGGCCCAAGCCAAAAAAGAAAAAGAAGGTGGTACGCTTCAAAGGTTGTCCTAGGGAGAATCATGCACAATGTTGTGACTTCCAAGGGAAGATCTCCATATAAATATCTCAACCAGATTGCAAAAGTATAATTTAATGTGGTTATCTTTATTTTACCTCGGTCAACCTCCTCAAGAATATCACCTCCTTCATCATCCTTAGATTGTTCTGCTCCATAACCAGTACAGTTGGAAGAATACCCCTTGTCAGTCTCAAGGATATGTTTCTTCTTGGCAAAGAGAAGATGGGAGTAGTTGGCAGTGGCCATAGTGTTAGCCCGTAATTCCTTGAATATGGCCACAATATGTGTAGGGGGATCATAAGAAGACAAATCCAAGCTACCAAACAATGGTCATTTCAACAAAACACCACGTCCTCTAGAGTAAGGGAAAATTTTCCCTAGGATGCGACAAAGCTGTAGGTTAGTGAGTTCCATCGTTGCAGGAGTAGCACTGTGTCAGTAGGGCTCCATAAGATTGCCACTTTCTTGGAGCCCAAATTGCCTCGGCTACACCGGCTTCTTGAAAGCTATTCACAAAAAAAGGATCCTCCAAGAAGACATAATCAACCCAAGAGCACTAAACCTTTTTTATGGAGACGATGGTTTCCAAATGAATTGGAATCCATGAGAACTCTTAGTAGTTGAGGTGAGATGGTAGGAGATATGGTGTGGAGGAATAGGATAGTGCTTTAGGAAGAGGATAATATAAACGACTTTCTTGGTTAAGGATGGGAGCAGGCAAAATTGGATCATCGTCCAACAGAAGACCATAATCAGGAGGAAGGGGAAATCTCTCTGTGGGTAAGGTAGACCCTCTTCCTAAGTGTTGTTTTGAGATAGTGGAAGATCCACCCTCCTCATCGGGAGTCGCTCCTAGTTTCCCAGCAAGTTAATTATAGGGATTTCTCTAGAGGATGTCTCTTTCCCAAGCAACTCAGTTTCAAACTTTGCCACGGAGGATGTTGCCAAGAATGGTTCAGAAAGGACACTTGTATCCCTAGAATGAGGAGTGGAGGAAGTAGCAGTCATTTTTGTATGTGCCATTGTAAAGGAAAACGATGAAGTGATGCTAGGGTTTGGAAGATGAGAAAATGCAAAAGACAAAAAGAAAAAGGGGAATAAATTAAAAGTTTGAAGTTTAAAGGAAAAAAGGGCCATTTAAAGAAGGATTGAGGTATGATAGGTTTAAGACAACAATAGGCTTGTATAACTCTCTTAATGGCCTTTGGGGACCAAATTTGAGTAGTAACGGTTAATTTCACTCCCACCTTTTAAGAGAAGACGACATGTGTGGGTGTGAATCTTGGTGACTTCAGTTGTTCCTAATATGCAAGAGGGCTATTGTTCCCTACCACTTTACTAAAGCTAATTTAATACTATAATCAAATAGAATTGGTGATAGTTTGGACTGAAATGGACCCTATTCTAAGCCCATGGGGTTGATGAAAATGTGGATAAAGCCCATCAAAGGGAATAATGCATAAGTTAAAGTTAAAGGGCCAAGGGAACTATCCTTCATGTGGCTTAGTGGGTTTGGGTAATAAAACCCCTACCCAATGTTATCAGGCTTACACAAGGGGCTATCCATGGGAAAGTGAGTAAGTCTCCTTTCAACCTACCAAAATAAGGACATTGTGTCTGGAAGAAGAGAGAGAAAGAGTACCCCCACACCTTTGAAAAGAACCCATTTTTGTAGTAAACCCGATCACATATGTCTACCATCCCAAAAAAACCCAAATATAGGAACGGCCTAATCGTAGCCCAAAGTTAGGTTAGAGCTCTTTTTCAACCTATGTCACAAAAAGGCCACCTTGTCACTTTGCAAAAGTCACCTTTATGTTCCATCTAATTAGCACTAATCCACAGATGACTACCCAAACACATTACCTTGACTGAAAACAGGAAAAATGGATGAGTTGAGTGAATCCAAAATGGACAGAAAGGAAATGAAGCTAGACCATATGAGGGAATCTAGGGAGGGAGATGTTGCATCCTTGTACTAGGGGAAAAGGTCTTCTACATCACCCTTCACATTCCCACAAGGCTGGCATTACTGTTCACTAACCAAGCGACTCCAAGGAGGTTCCTATTACATTGCTTTTCCACCCCACCTTTCCTTATAAGCTTACTACCACAAATGTCAAACATACTTGACTCACACTACAGGTGAATGCTTAGGTGGTGCCAATAAGTTTGCCACCATCATGGTTACAAAATATCAACCATCAAATATTAGATCCAATGGCTAAAATTAATATAAATTAAAATATAAGTTTTTATTTCAATATTCCTAAAAAATAAGAACTTCTGAATATTTGATTCTCTTATCCTCCTCTTCATTCTGTCAACATTGCTTTATCTTTGCTTCTACTTTCTCTCCTAACTCTCCCTTACTCTACCATAGTTGCCTCCCAATGACCCCACTTGTATAAGCACATACGCACACCTATTCCCCTCCTTTATCTTTCTCCATTGTATTAAAAAACGATTACAATGAATAAAAATGCAAGCTGTTGATTTCTTTCCCAGCATATTTTCTATGATTTTAGTTTTTTCAAGTTTTTAATTCTCTTGTGGTGTTTAGATTAGGATGATAAATTATTCATGGATTGATCAAGATTGAAGATATTAGAGTTGTGGTGGTGATTGGTTTTCATTGTGATATTAGAAGGCCTTGAGGTATCCGGCCAATGAGGATTTTGCTGATTGAACAGCAACTAGACTCTGATGCTCAATGGGGCGGAGAGGGAAAAGGAAAGAGAGATTAAAAGTGATGACAAAATAGTCATTTCATTATTTTTTTATATTATAATATTACAAGTCCCCACATGGTCCCAAACTCAGTTTGCTCCATTTTAGAACTCACCTACACTAAAACACTTTGTGAACTTTTGGCCTAAAACATTGTTCTTTGCATTAAATTTATTCTTCATAATCCTTACTTTTCTCAATAGCTTACCAAACTGCATGTCAACAGACTCAAGTCTTGGTATACATATATTTTAAGATTAAGAGGGAGAATTTTATCATTCTAGTGATCTTTTCTAGCTAGTTTAAGTAGGTGCCTCTGGTAGAAAAATATCTGTGATGTTAGCAAAAAAAGAAAAAACACATGTCAACTAATTTTGTATTATTACATTCTGCACCTACCTCCAGGTTCTATTTTCATCTTTGCAATATAATTAGTGTTTAAATATGTTGGTGATTCTAAACTTTTAATGGCAGCAGAATATATATGTACAAGTTTTGTTCACAACTTGCACCATCATCATCCTTGAAAATCTATAATGTTATTGGTATGTTAATAAATATGATAATGACATCTTATTCTAACTTGAGATTATTTGTACTGCTTCCCCCTTTAGTTGCTTTTAAATGCTTTTGGCTAGCTGTAAACCTTTTGGATAAAAGATTCCTTTTTTTTTTTTTTTACGTGGTTAAAATTTGAGTTGTTGAGACGCAAGCAGAGAATATATGATTCCATGTATTATTTGCTTTAGATCATAACAATCATATGATTTGTTAGTAGTTAAATTTACTTTTGAAAAATATTATGTGCTCATGGAGTGTGAAACCCCATGTCAAATCATCAAGGGGTGGATGAGGTGTGTGTCAGAACGGTGTGTCATATCTTATGAGTACAAATAACACAATTTTTTAATTTTTAGCTAGTTTAATTTTGATGCATTGACTGATGTAAAATTTTTGTACAGTTTGTATTGACATCTAATAAAATATCTCTTTTTATATAATTTTTCAAGTAATTGGTGAAAATTAATCATATTTATCAATATGTCATTATATAGTTGAATGTCGTCTCAAATTTTTTTTACACCAAGTATTAGAACTAAATCCTTATGGTCTTCAAATATTTGTCATGTTTCAAAAGAATATTCCAAATATTCTAACGTGTGTTAACAATTTAGGGTAATAAGGTAGAATGTATATTTTAGCAATTAACGGCCGAGTGAAGTGTTATTCTTTATACCGTTAGTTGCATCTTCTGCTCCTAAATTGAAGGGCACTGTCTCCAATCTAGACAGACATTGGATTCGAGAGTAAAATTGCAATGCATAAACATTGCAAAATTAGAAAAACATGACCACAGCTTCATATAATTAGGCTACAATTATTTGATCCTGAAATAGGCTAGGAGGATTATTGAGAAGAAGAAAAGTGCTACCACCAGCCCAAGTTGGCTTTTAATCCTGTCACCTTTTCTGCAAACAAGCTCGTCCCTTGAATACAATTCATCCGAACCACCAATTTTATTGTTGGAACCTTCATTTTCAGCAATACTGGTGTCATCCTTAATGGGGTCACCTACCAAGGATTCATTTGAATAGCTAAGTTTATCACATTGTTCTGCCTCATGTTCATCTCAACTCATCACATTACTTGTAGTCAGCTCCATGGTCTTCCTTAATGGCCTTGTTTCTTTTTCATCATCAATTACTTCCTCTGACACATCTTGATGATCAGAAATTTTAACTGAATCATTGAAAGAGACTCTCTTCGATCTCGGCATCATTGGCTTCTCCAGTGATTTGGTAGAACTGATTTTCCTTGGCATCGATAGAGTAACCTTTGATGAAAATTCCTTCAAGTCATGTTTGGTTTTTCTCCATCTCTTCATTTTACTAAGCAAACTAGAGTAGTTCTTGCTGCTGCTACTTTGGCTGCTTGAGGAGCTCTCAAGGGTAGTGGTTTCAGTTCCATCACTCTCATCCAGTGTTGTGCTAGAGGAGTTGCTGTCAATTTCAGGATCATGTGTTAATAATGCAAGAGCTTCTTTCTCATACAGTTCTTTGCTTGAGTTCTTGCTGAAATATGGTCTTGGGGTGTCTCTGCTACATTTTTTATGATTATGGGTTTCGAACCTCAAGCATGTGTGAAGCCACCTTTGGTACACAAGTTCCTGGACCATTTCGAATCTGTTTCTCATCAATCTTTCAACTTGCTCCGAAAGTTCTTCATGGACATGCCGTAAATCAGTTGTTTCCTCTTTGATCTTGGCTGCCGTTTCTTCCTGCAACAGCAAAATTCAAGCACACTAAAAACTCGTGATGAGTACTAAAATTAAAAAATAGTCTTAAGATGTTTTATTTAAGTAGTAACGCTGGAACAAAAATTAATATCGGAGAGAGCTAAGCAATGCTCATTATTCTTAGGAAATTTTCTTTCAAATTCAATTAATCAGTGTTGCAGGTGCAAGAATTATTTATAATTATATAGGTAGAACTAGAAGAGTGACACTGGTTTCATCAAAGGATTTGGCTTATTTTATGAGTAACCAGCATGATGATACAATCACTTTGTTCATTTTTCTTTTATAAGCAAATATGGCTCGACCCTTAAAAAGATGAGCGATAAGTACATCATATCATGCTTGATACAACGAGACTCAAAACGTGAAGAGTCACTTTTCAGAACACACAAATTCACAAGGCATACATGCACATAAACTCAAAACGTTAAATAGCTTTGATGATTACCCTGGCCAGCATCTCTGTCCTAAGGTTTTATAAACAATATGAGAGGAAAGATCTATTTTGGTTGTAATATCAATTTAGTTTCTAAAATTTGTGAGACATTGACTAGATCCTTGAGAATTAAGATGTGATATCACTTTAGTCCTTCTGCACTTTTAAAAACCTATTTAATGCCAGATAATTTTTAAGGACTAACATGATATCATAGTTTTAACCTCAAGAAACTATTCAATGTCAGTATGTCACACAATTTTCAAAGACCAAGTTGATATTGCATGTATATTTCAAGGACCAAAATGAACGTGTACTCCTTTTATATCACAATGCATTTCAGGTAGGTACTGGTTGTTTTTGAAGGATTAGAAACCTATGGCAGGTTGTCCCATTCTAATGTGCTTGAATGAATAATATTGACATCCTATATCTTTTGTTATTAAGTGTTAATACGTCTGTCCTTGATTTTGCGTGTGCAGTAGCCAGCTTCACTCCCATCTCCCTCTTTTCCAATTCAAGCTCTTTGTTCCTTCTCTTCATTTCCAAAACTTCTAATTCAATACCTTGAACATCTTCGAGTTTCTTATTCACAATTGCATCTCTGGCAGAGCTATTATACTTCCCTACTTCTGCCACTTGCTGTTGAAGCATCAACATTTTCTCCTTGACAGGGCTTCTTCCATTCACACCCTTCTTCCTTTGCATCTCATATATCATCTTCATTGCAATGTCTAGCTGCTTTTTTGACATAACATCCTCTCTTACTTTTTCTCTCATAATTTTGCTTTCTGCCTGCAAAGAAGCAATGGTCATTTTAAGTGAGTCTAGTTTCGCTGTCTTTCTCTCTAGTTGCCTTTGCAGTTGAGCAATTGCTGATTGCTCTTCCTTTAGGCCATTCAATTCAAGCAGTTTCCTTTTAAGGTTCACTTCCCTCTGCTTGTAATTCTTTACTAAATTCTGCGATAGCTCCTTTTCAGTTGCAGCATTCATTTTCTCACCGCCTGCAAACAGCTCAAATTCCTTAAAATCTCCAGTTACCAGATTTTGTCGCATTTCAATTTTAATATGCTTCTCTTCATTCTGCAACAAAGACGGACAGTAATCATTAATCAGTTTCTTTAACATATTATATTTCCGTGACAAGAACAAGCAGGGTACTAGGCTCAGAGATTGATTCACAGTATAATTAAATGATGCCAATGTGTGGCAATGAGTACCAAAACTAAATCTGATAGAATTAAATCTATCAATTGGCGCAACGCAGCGAAAATATAAATCAGGATGAATAGTAAATTTTTCTACAGTGGGCCCATTGGTCACTATTTACGTGGGCCCGCTGGTCATTATTCACGAATAGTACTATTCACACCAGTGTCAAGAAATTTGCACACCGAATTTTTAATGTGGAAACCCCCAAATACAGGAGGAAAAACCACGTGACAAGCTCCGAAAAATATTCCACTATATTCTGGATAATTACAAAATATTCTTTCCACACTCTCCAACCCAAGATGTAAATATAGTGTATCCCGGTGAGAACCCTCCTAGTCCAACACTACAATTTTACAGTACCAAGGAGTAATAGAGATGATACCCAAAAATATTCCTGGTGTATATACCCACACCCTATACTCTAAGGGATTTATTCACACTCTCTATTTTTTCTTCTCACTCTCAAAAAAATAATACTCAATATATTTTTCTCTCACTATGCAACTTATATTTGTTCTCTGCTTGTATTCAAACGAAAGAAACACTCTATTTATAGAGCCTTCGTACTGTGTGAACTGTGCTGCTACCGGCTACAGAACAAAATTTCCTTCACGTGCACTGATATTCAACTACTCTGTGCACTTTGAAAATTATACAACCTCCCTCTAATCATTCAAAACCACGATTTTTTTTCCTTTCACGTTTCTTTTCTTTCAACTCTTTCGGCTTTCTCTCTCTTAATTTCTCATGGCTGGACCCACAGGTACCTGTATCACATGATTAGCATCAGCAGTGCTATTTTCCATCTCTTCAAATTGTTCCAAGCGTGGGGCATTACATCCTTATTTTCCCAAAGACATCAGAGCAGAATATAAATCCAACATGATGAAGATGCAAAGATGAATGAAGTAAAATAGAGAGCTCGTACATTATGGTATTAAAACTTGTTTCATTACATAAAGAGGGGACATTGAAGTTAAATTAATAGATAAAGGAAAGGATGGTGGTACCTGAAGATTTCATTGTACCGTTTCTCTTTGTAGGAAAGCTGGTTTTTGTCTGCGAAATCTTGAGTGCAGCAAACGAAGCTACAACCAGGAAGCTCACTCTGATTATCATGTGGCCCCTCACACAAGTTAGAACAGTTTTTATTCCCAAAGAGGACTTAGTTGCATTGCATGCTACTGAATCTTGTTATTTTACTCTCTATGTTTTAACAATCACTGCATTCATATCAACTTCTTATCATGAAGCCAATGGAAGAAAATGGAATTCAATGGGATATTTATTCTAGGTCCTTTTTCTGGCACTTTGCACTTAAAGACAAGCATTATTAGTAGCGTAGTATGATTCAATGGGATATTTTCTATTTGTTTTCTTATTAACTTTTACTAATTTTTTCACAATTTTTTGCAAAATAGAAAACTAACTGAATAAAAAAAATGAAAACATAAAAACTGTTTTATGAAACCAAAATATTCTATGGGGTCCAGAACATCGGTCGTATAGTCCTTTTCATGATATGTATTATGTCATGGCACGTGCTTGGAAGTGCCTGTGACCTTGTTTCTTGTTTGATTCAAATGAAAATATCCGGCAATGTTTCCTGTTTGATTCCAATGAATGACTTAGCAACTAGCTTCCACCCCGTGTGACCAACAATCTGCCCCTTAGATTTTCCGGTTATAAGGAATGTGTTTCTAAAGGGGGTCTTTCTTGGTAATATATTTGTGGAGGCTAAGAAGCACCGACATATTGACTTGGGAATGACGTGTGTTGGACACATGTTGATGTTCGACATCCACGTATATCCATACAACGCATGTTGAACATGCGTTCATACCCATCCAATTAAAAAAAATTTTAGACTCGGACATGCACTGAACACGGCTAGACACTGTTCCAATTTATTGTGGCGTGGCCTGGACACCCCACAGACACGTTTGAGTTGATTTCTTTATTTTTCTTTCAAATTTTTAATATCAATATGAGCTCAAAATCAATCTTATTTATTTGGTTGGATTAAAAAAAAAAGTGTTAATTAGATAAAAAAAATTATACAAACACGATAAAAAGAAATTCAAACCAAAAAAGAAAAAATACAAGAAATAAAAATTATATATATATATATTATGTCCATGTCCTTTAATTTTTAAGTTTGATGTATCTCCATATCCGTGTCTAAATTGTGTCCGTGTTAGTGTCTGTGCTTCATAGGTGAAGGGTATCTTGTGAGCTAATCAATTGCTTATATTTAGTATCAAAATGAGAGTAAAACCATATATAAATAGTTAAAGTTTAAAAATAATTAATAATAATTAGTGTTTACGGGTTCATTTAAAAAAATTACAATACTATATATATATAACGAGAGCATTTTTCCGTCCTTGAATCTCGGCTCTTTCTCTTTCTCTAAGGGTGCTGCCCCTCTCTGTCGATCTTTGCCCTTTGGGAAGTTTGTAATTTGGGTTCTATCCTATCGTGATTCTTCCCAGATTAAGGGTCTTATATACTATCGCTTTGGGTTAGATTATGCGACTGATCAATATCTATTCAATAAGGTTATTGAATATACAGCATCGCATGGTGTCGAAGAAGTCAGAATCAATCTTCGAGCTAAGACATCTGGCAGTCCGCCCGTTGAAATCTCCTGCTCTCTGTTTAGGTGCCAACCCTTGAAAAAACTAGAGTTAAAAGATTGTCATCCTACAACGTCTCACCCCCTTTCAAACCGTGGAATTCGAAATGCTGCATTTGGAACATTTCTCAATGTATCATGATAAATAACCTTTAACTAATAATAAAGAGTCTATTTTATAAAAATTTTATACAGTTCAAAAGTCAAAATTGATTAATAATAAAATAAAATAAATAGATAATTTTATTATATTATAAACTATTTATATAGATGATAATGGGTTTTAATGAGAGATAGGACATGTCTCATGTTATCTTCTGTTCCTATTTAGAATGTAGCCTCTTGTTCCAATTCTCATACTTGTCACGGGTCTCTATTCTCCATTCAGCATGACAATTTGAATCTCTATAAATTTTCGCAAGTTTATTAAAACAATTCCAAAAAACTTAATAAACATGATATTCAAATTAATATATAAAATAGAATGATACGTTCATATTTTATTCATTTATATAATTATTTAATTATTTTAAAATAAATTTATATAATCATTTTTTATAATATATATTTAAATAAATAATTATTTATTTTTTATAATGGTTAATAAACTATCTTTTACTATCATCCCATGTATCACACAGGTCAAACGACTAGTCTTATTAATAATAACGATTGATAAGATTTTAAAAAATAATTCTTAATTTATGATTAAAAATATAAATTAGATTATATAGTTTGATTATATTACGATTGAGAATATCTGATTATCAAATTATATAACAATTGATCAGATAATCAAATTGAAAATCGTGATTTTAGATTGAATATTATATCTAAAAATTATTTGTAATTTGAAATTATTTTTGAATTGTTATATATGAATAATAATTAGTAATGATAATTTTCAAATATTCAAATTATATAATGATTCTCAGATTATTCAAATGTTGAAAATTAAATTTTTTAAATCAATATATGACAATTGATATCAAATCTCGATTAGCTTTAATTCAGATTTTTTTAAAAAATTATTTTAAAATATGATTTTTCTGAAATCATTATATAAGTTTTTCAATGATTGAGAAGATACAAATTATTTGTAATTTGAAATTATTTCTGAACTTTTATTTATGAATAATGATAAGTAATCATAATTTTCAAATATTCATCTGAAAATTATATAATGCAACAAATAATTAGATTATATAGCGATTATTCAAATGCTGGAAATCAAAGTTTTTCAATCAATATGTGACAATTGAGATCAAATTTCAATTAGTTTTAATTTAATTTTTTAAAAAAATTATTTTCAAATCTAATTTTTCTCAAATTGCTGTATAATTTTTTCTTGACTGCGAAGATAGGAATTAAAATGCATTTCAATTAAATTAAATGTTTCAAATCCTATATTATTGTTTCAAATTTTTTTCAAATCCTATTTTAATGTTATTTCAAATATTTTGAATTCTATAAAAAATAAATGAGAAGACATTAATTGTATATGTTCTCTTTCGTTCATATTATATATTCTACGTTAAGGATATTTGGTAAGTTATTTATTTGTTGTAGTACTTTATTTTTTCTAATTACTTATTTAGTATTGTATTGTATAAGAATTAATATAATTATCTAAAGAAATTCAATAATTTTTTTACTGTATAATTATGTATGGAGTATAATTACTTATTTGTTGTAGAGAGTATAATTATTGAAATTTAGACAAATAAATTTAATATTCAATATATCAATTTTACTATTAATCATCTCATGCAATGCACACAAACAAATTAAAATTTAAAATGCAGGTAATTAAGTAATTTTGTTGCAACTAAGTGAGGGCATTTGAAGCTCCATAACAGGTGCGGATCATTTTTTCCGCCACCGAAAAAGTAACCTGGTTGGGTTGACCCGTGCAGCTACTTATGATTGCTCCGCGAGACCTGAAAATCCTATTCATTCGTATGATCGGAGACGTTAAAGGAACATGATGACGGGAATGGAACCCTAAATTCCACAACCACGATCCAATCCTCCTCTAATGGCCATCCCCAATTCCCATCCATCCTCTTCTTCCTCTACGCTTCAACGCTCTTCATTATCATTCATCACCTGAGACACACCCACACCCCAACGCCAAGCGCTTCCCTCCCATGGACGCGCGGCGCGTCACAGACCCCAAAGTCAGGCACCTCGGGTTCTTCGCTCCACAATCCGAACCCGAATCCACGCCCCATCCGGACCCGATGCCTCCGCCGCGTCATCTCTCCGAGCGGACCGCCGCCGTGCCCGTGCCGGTCCCGGAATCGGGGTTCCGGCACCATGCGGCGGCGTCAGGAGACAAGGTTCGCATTGGGAGTTACAATCCGTCGGAGACGCTGCTAGGGACTTCGCCGGCGTCGAGCATGGGTGGGATCGGCGACGGTGAGTTCTCGGAGGACTCGTCTGGGTGGTTCCTTCGCAGCGACTCGAGTTTCGCTGGTGGAGGTTTCGATTTGCGAGCTGCCGAGAATAAGCCACCGGAAAATTCGGGGGAGAATAATAGGTTCGCTGTGGACGTGAACGTGAAAAATGTCGCTGGGGGCACAGGTGAATGAAACAAATGCTAATAAAAAAAAAAGCCAAGACATGTTAATTCAAGAGAAATTATAAAAACTCAAGATCATGTTTGATTTTATGAAGAAAATACTATAAATTCTAAAATTTATAAATTTTAATTTAGATTTCAGTATTTCCTTTGTAAAATTTTAAGAACTGAAGGCAAACGACCCAAAAAAACCTAGTTGGTCCTAATAGTATTGATAAAAGTGTTCAATGTGTGAGCTGTATAAAGTATAAACCTTTAGATTTGTTAAGCATAGTGGTATTGAGGTTTTTTTTTCTTTTTTTTGGTCCCCCAAATCTATGTATCTCTGTGTTTATGGTTTACATCCTCCTAGTACAAGGGGTGCGATAATAGTATTGCAAGGTTGCCTTTGTTTCAGGTTGTTTTTAGCAATGTATATTTCGATTTGAAATAAAAAATCATATCAGCTTCTATAATTTTTCAGTTAAAAATCACTTTGTTGTAAAAATAAAATAAAATCACAAAGACTGAAACAATTTCACCCTCTTTTTTTTTTTTCCTCAATACTCCTATTCCTATATAAGCGCTTTGCTTCTGATAGATAGCTGTTTCTGCATGTAAATATTTGCATGTCTTATTCTTTCACATATTAATGACAAGCAGAACATGCTGCAGAAAAAAGGGAAGAATCTGTCAAAGAAGTACACCATGATCTGCTGTCAATTTCGAAGCCGCTTAAAGCAAAAAGTACAAAGGCTGAGAGACGAGCCTTGCAGGAGGCACAAAGAGCTGCAAAAGCTGCTTCTAAAGGTTGTAGCCATTAAGAATTTGTTCTCTCCATTGAATTTTTCTGATGATAAGATAAACTTATCCCACTGATATAACATAAGATAAGATATTTTGAATTTCATTTCTCTATATCTCTGTCGATTTCATTTATGTATATTGCTACAAAGTTCAGATTTTAGCCTTTTCCTATTCTGAATATAATAATTGCCAGTTACGTTGGACTGTTATTGTTTCCTTAACTGGATTTTAAATGAAAGGATGATAAAATCAATGTTGGTTCACACTATTTTACCATTTTTGGGTCGTTGCATGGTTGTGTGAATTCCAAATAAAGTAAGGTAAACCTTTGTTTAGCAATCCTGGTGGCTTTTTATGTTTGCTTATACTTTCGAAGCTTCAGTTTTTGCTCTCAATTTTTTTTATTTTTACTGGAAGACTTGTTGAAATTTGATTGAGTTATTTAGACTACATGATAATCCTATCAATTATATAAAATTTGGCCTTGAATGAGAGAATATGGAGCTCAGTGTTTTAATGGACCTTAATATGTCAGATAGTTCTTTTGCTAGTTAGTAACTATTCAGGAATTCTATGATGTTCATATTGCTCCTGTAGTCTGTGCTGATGCTTTTGATTGTGTTTCTGTATCCAGCTAATGGACAAACAGCAGTTGCTGAATCTGGCAGAGCAGCCCCTGGTAAAAGTACGAAGCAGCCTTCACAAAAGAAAGCTGGTCCTCCTGTTACATCTGCTGCGGCTACTGACAAGAAATCAGGAGATCGTCCTTTGGAGAAAGAGAGGAAAAAGGACGCCCCTCCTCCGCGAATGCAGTTTGATGACAAAAACAGAGTGGAAAAGGCTAAAAGGCGTGCAATAGTCAATCAGACTGAAGCTAGAAACAGAGTTGAATTATTTCGGCATTTGCCTCAATATGAATATGGTTCTCAGCTTCCTAAGCTTGAAGCAAAGTTTTTCCAACTTGATTCAGTGCATCCTGCTGTGTTCAAGGTACCCATTTGGAACTTAGTAAGGCTGGTTCAAAAATAATGTACGTGGCATCTATTTGTAGATATTGTTAAATATGTGATCTGATCATGAACATTAATGGCAGAACTAACTAATCCTTTTCATTAACTGGAGTGCACAATTTTGTGCTTACACGCAATTGCATATCTGTGTCTTAAATATTTCTTCTTCCATATAAAATCTCCGATGTCTTTGATATTATTATCTCTGTTGTTTCTTGTTAATATTAGTATGTTTGCAGTGCTTACAAATGCAATTTTGAAAACCTTTGTAACTTTAAATCTTTAAACTTAAACTGTTTGCTGTTTGTTTGTGTATATAAGTGCATGTGATCATTACTGCAAATATACACCTTGTGCTATCAACTATAAATACTATTAGTCTGAGTACGGGCGGCCTAGTGTACAAGGCTTTCATTTGGTGGGATTTGGTGATAGTAGACATACACAGTCTTACTCTTGTGATTTAAACTTGTGAACTCAAGGTCACAAGTCTATAATCTTACTGTTGTGCCAAGGCATACGCTCTAATAGACTAATACTATTTGTATTCATTTTTTCTTTTTCTTTTTCCTTTCTTTTTGGGGGAGATGGAACCTGCATCAATAGTATCTTTTCCGGTGCAGAAGGGGAAAAAGTGTTAGGGCCCTTTGAAATGGCTTCCATTGCCTCGCTCGGTCAATTTAGTTCTTTTTCTTTTAGCACCAAGTTCTTAAGCCATTTGTTTTATGTATGAGTCCATACATTTTGCAATAAACCTTAAAGAAAAATTTGCAATTTAAAATGTTGCTCACTGGATTATTTAATTCTCAGGTTGGATTGCGTTATTTGGCAGGGTATACATCAGATGATAATGCTCGTTGTATTGAAATGCTGAGAGCTTTTCAAGAAGCCGTTAGAGACTACTCCACTCCTTCTGAAAAAGCTCTCGTCAGGGATTTAACTGCAAAAATCAGCAGTTATGTTTCATTTTTTACTGAATGCAGGCCTATTTCTATTAGCATGGGTAATGCAATTAGGTTTGTGAAGAGTCGTATTGCCAAGTTGCCTTTAAGTCATTCTGAATCTGAGGCAAAAGCAGCTCTTTGTTCTGATATTGACCGATTCATTAATGAAAAAATAATTCTTGCTGATAAGGTGATTATTGGACATGCCGCTACAAAGGTTAGGGATGGAGATGTTCTTCTTACATATGGATCGTCATGTGTTGTTGAGATGATTCTTTTACATGCCCATGATCTTGGGAAACAGTTTCATGTTGTGTTGGTAGATTCACGACCAAAACTTGAAAGTCAGGCCTTACTTCGTAGGCTGTTGGCAAAGGGAGTGAGTTGCACATATACTCTCATAACTTCTGTTTCTTATGTCATGCATGAGGTCACACGAGTTTTGCTGGGAGCTTCAGCCGTTCTGTCTAATGGGACTGTATATTCAAGGGTTGGGACTGCATGTGTTGCTATGGTCGCTCATTCGTTTCGTGTCCCTGTATTGATATGTTGTGAAGCTTATAAGTTTCATGAAAGAGTGCAACTTGATTCAATATGTTCCAATGAGCTAGGTAATTTTGATGGCATCAACTTGTGTTGCATTTTCACCTCAGCATATTAAGGAAGAAGAATTCGGATGCAAATTTATTTGTATTGGATTCAAGCATTGTATAAAATAGCAAGGCATCTTCATCCCACTTTTATTCACTTTCAGCTATGTCAAGAAAGCTACATACCCTTTTTTGAAATGGAGTTGGCAACTGTATTTGAGGAAACTTCATATTGCTTGCAGGTGACCCAGATGCTGTTGCCGTGGTTCCTGGAAGAATGGATGTCAATTATCTGGACAATTGGACTAGTGAAGACAATTTGCAGCTTTTGAATTTGATGTGAGCTTTATATATTTCATTTGTGTGAACAGCCCCCAAAAAAGGATAGACTGATTTTATTTTGACTGACAGGTATGATGCTACTCCTTCAGATTATGTCTCAGCAATAGTTACAGACCATGGAATGGTAAGTTGATTAGAGTATGCTCTACAAGTTTTACGGTAGTTTTGTGGGCCACCATTTTGTACTGGTTTCAAATGAGGTGACATATATCTAAAACTTGCTAAATTTTGGTTATCCAATTTGTCAAGTGTCAAGCATTGACAATTATTGCACATACTAAATGGCAAAATCAAGTTCACAAGTATAAATTTGATACAACTAGGTTAATCTATGTTTTAGATGTAATATTAAAAGATTTTCATTTATTTTTAGGCATCTTTTCTTTTTTATATTATAAAAGAGAATTTAATTTTAATATACTGATTATGTACAATTTTTATACAGTCATCCAAGCATATAAGACACATAGTAAATGTTGTTAACTTTCACTCATACTATATGAAATATCATGCAAAAGGAGAAATTTAATTTGATGACAATGTAAAATATTTTTATATTGTCAGTGTATTAATATTAAAATTTATAAAAAAATAGACAAAACACCCATTTTGGTCCCTCTAAAATTTTGCGTCGACCAAATTAGTCCCTATAAAAAAAAACTCTCAAATTGGTCCCTACAAAATTGAATAGTCGGACAATTTGGTCCTTGAAAAATAAATCTCTCAAATTGGTCCCTATAAAATTGAAGAATCAGCCAAATTAGTCTCTTTGATAAGTTGGCAATGGGGACTAACTTGTCTGATAATTCACTTTTGCAGGGACTAATTTGAAAGGTTTTTTTTGTAAGGACTAATTTGGCTGACTATTCAATTTTGTAGGGGCCAATTTGAGAGTTTATTTTTTACAGGGACCAATGTGGTCGACGTGAAATTTTAGAGGGACGAATTTGGTAGTTTTGTCAAAAAAATATTTTTTCTCTAGAAGATAAAAAATTACAACTTCTAAAAAAGGAATTTTTTTTTTAAATTGACCTTTTCAAATAAGCTCTTTTGAAAAAGTAAAATTTCAATCCTTTTATTTTTGGATGAAAATTAATTTATGTTTCAATGTAATATTAAAATATGTTCATTTATTATTAAATATTTTTATATTATAAAAAAGATTTAATTTTAATATACTAGTAGTTTATAAATTTTTACACAATCATTGAATCATGAAGTGACATATCGGTAAATATAGTTAACTTTCATTCTACTGCTTGAAAAGTTATGCTAAAGGAAGATGTATTATTGTGCTTGACAATCATTGAGCACCAAATAAGTATGAGGAAAAGGTCACATTTTTCTTTTACTAGGAGGTGGGTATTTAGTTCTTATGAAATAATTTGTAAGCATATAATTTTTTAGAGTTAATTATATAATATTTATTATGGTACAATGTTGAATGTGATGATGGAAACTTTTTTAATAAATTCTTACTATGGTACATAAATTCAGATTTTGTTATATTTTAAACTTTTATTTGTTTAATATGAATTTGTAGCCACAATAAAAAGAGAAGTGGGGATAACGATGATGGATTTTTTTAATTTATGAAATTCATTATGAATATTCACTCGAACAAATATATATATGATTATGGGTCTATCTTATTTAATATAAACTCTTTGTAATTTCTCTATTCAAGAAGAAGAGAGAGCAATAAGGCGATGAGATGATGAATTTTTTTATTAATTTTTCATAAATATGTTACTCATAAAATATATTTTAATAGTATATTCTTACCATTTCTTATAGATGCATTTTGATAATATCATCTATTTTATTAATTTTTATTGAAATCCTATATATATATATATATATATATATATACAAACACAATTCTTGAGAAAATGTTGGCTTGATTTTGGAGGGGTCTATTTTTAGTTATGGGGTCTATTTTTAGTTATGGTTATATATGTTTCAATTTTTAAAGTAACCAATCATAGATGATTGAAAATTTTTATATGCGACAGGGATTCAAAGAACACCAATGAAACTAGTTATGTTGGCTATAAGAAAGTGTATATAAATATATTTTAATTACCATATTATAAGTTGATTAATGATTGAAATACAATTTCTGGACAGTTTGTTTTACTATTTACTTTTTTATCATACCTGCATAATTTAAAATAATATATCTAGTGTATTTCTAGTTTTGTTATCAATATCTGGTCTACTTGATGCAGGTCCCTCCCACAAGTGTGCCGGTAATTGTACGTGAGTATGGTCGAGAGCACCTGATATAGACTTAAACTCATAAAGGAGTTTTAGCCTGCTGTTGATTTTGAATTTTTGGTTACTATAAATATTTTATATACTTAGGACATATTTGGTTTTGGGGTGAAAATGGATAATAATTTTTTATGCAAGAGTTTTATGTGTAATTTTATATATAGGGTTTATCTATGAAAAATTTATCCTCAATTTTACTCCTAAACCAAAAATAACCTAAAAGTTAATTTTGCGTTGTAAAATATTTTAAGCCTTTCATGCCCCAACGATCGTTGAGATATACTTATTCTTTTAATAGTTCCAAACTGTAAGTTGAGGCACTGATATACGAAGTTGATAGCAGCTTGCAATAGCGAACCCTATTTCGTCTGATTATTTCCCAGCAACCTTTCTGTTCTATTGTTTGTAGAAGCTCATCTGTTTGTAGGTTGTGTCTAGAATGAGTTTCTTTTGGACGAGATAGAGAGATTTGCACTGCATTACTACCATGAAGAAGTATTGATCAAAACCAACAAAGTCTGACATTGGTAAGGTAAGGTGGCTTGGTCCTTTAAGCATGTGTCAAGGGTTCGACTCCTGTCGTGTGTATAGAAAGAGGCTTTGTTGGGAAAAGCAAAATCCACTTCGGTGATCTTCACACCTCGGAGGGATTAGTTTTCGGCTACCGACCGGGGAATACCCTTGAGTAATCAAAAAAAGAAATATTGATCAAATTAAAAGTGATTGAAAAATTATAAATTATTTCATATTGAATCTCAGTTTGAAGATAATCTTAATTAAATAAGATATGGTTAGATTTAGTTTTCTTTAATTTAGGATTAACTTTCTAGTTTTGGTAATTAAAATTTAGTTTGTCTGAATAATTCAAATTGCTATAGTTTATTGTTTAAATTTACTTCTTCTAAGATTTATATATTGTGTATTATTTGTTACCTGACTGGTGATTTTTATATCGATGAAATGGTATTAAGTTTTCTTAATTAGGAAAATAATCTGGTAGAACAATTAATGTTAAAGGTCCATTTTTAAATTCTATTTTTTACACTAAAATGTAGTATATTTAAAAATGTTTTTCTTTCAAGAATAAAAATCAAATCAGATGCACCCTTAATAACTAATTGAAAAGAGGAAAACAACTTCAAACTAATTGTATATCTTAGTTTGCTAATATCTCCTCCGAACTCAATAATCCCATGTATTCTCTAATAAGAGTTACGTTACATATTGTAAACGAAAAGAAAAATTGATGTTACATGTTTAGAAAAATATGAACATAGAAATAAAATGTTGTAATTCACTGATTTGTGTAAAAGTTAATAATTATATTATATCATTTTGAATATAAAATTATTTAATTTTTTTCCCTTCTAATAATATAAATTCACTTTGCATGCCACACATCCACAACCTTTTCTCAGTACTCCACAACCTTGTCTCCATACTCCATACACTCTAGTCACATAAAATAAAAGATTTGATTAGATAATATTATAAATTTTTTCTTCATTGTCAATATATCAAAATTCAATTTTTCTTATAATTAGATTTTCATGAGCTCACGCTCTAATAGAGTGGAGAGAAAGTATAGGAACCAAAAGTACATGACCAGCCACTAATACAACCGAAAAAACTGGAATACGTCGTACAGAGTTGCACTTTAAATTTGCCCCACCTAGACCTATTTATATGAAGATTGAACTCACCTCTCCTGTAGTTCATTGCGAGCTTTCACACACAGGCACAACCATTACTCTTTCTGACTTAGTACTCATTCATCTAAATGCCTGTCTTAACCCTTCAATCTCCTCATATCAATCCCTCCCTGTCTTCAGGATTACACGCTTCCTTTTGGCTTTCTTCACGTCAAATAATTTCTGTGCGGACTATTCTACCCACTACTTGCGCATGTTTCAAATCTATACTATTCCATACTACAAGCATCACTTGCCTATATACCTCCGTGACTACATTTTCGAATGCTTTTAAAACCTCACACTAGGTCAGCCTCTTCGATTTGGCCATGGCCATAATTCAATTCACGCCAGCATACACACATACACACTCAAGCATAGATCAGCCCCCATCACACACACACACACACACACACAGACATGCATAGTTCACCTACACACACACCCACACTTCATAGATTTGGGCATTTAGTTGAGCCTCACAGTGTATCTCTCTCCTGTCCTTTCTCTTTAGTTTTTTCTTACATGTGTCACTCTATTTATAGCTTCACTGAGTGTATGTCACTCTTTTGCACTCTGTTTCCTGTCTCACATCACTCAATAATTGATATATTTCTCTTTTAGCCCTGTCTCATATGCTTACCTTGAGATCTTTACACTTGTAAATGGAACCAGCAAATACCCACCACAAAATAAGAAGTTACCAGCAATCAAACTCCTTGTGCGAACCTCTTTTCACTTAGGTGAACATCTAATCTCACTGTGTGTATCACTTTCACCATGTGTATCACCTCATCTACACTCCTCCAACATCTGTATGTGTGCCTAAGAGCAAAACTTGCAATATATTGTGTTCACAGGATCTATGTCAAACTGGTATCAGTTCCTGGAACCAAGAACGTGTTCAGCCAACTTAGGCTGCATGCAAACTTGGGAACAAGAAGATGAACAAGAAGTAGAGAGAGAAAAGAGAATGAGAGCATTTACGTGAATAACTGAATGCCTTAGAATGAGTAATAGTGAAGAATAATTGATCTATACAATAACGTTCATTATATATAGGTGCTGCACTAATTGTACCAACTAACTTGACTCTAATTACTAACTTAACTATCATTAACATTTTTGCATCCTTATAACTGATTAACTAAATGAGAGTTAGTTATCAGGTAACACCCCCCCTCAAGGTAGAATTATGGAAGTTGATTAATCCCAGCTTGGTGTAACATTTGGAGAAAGGGCCCGGGCCAATGGTTTTGTTAACACATCAGCAACCTGATTTGATGTGGAGATGGGAAGTAGTTTTAGGACTCCTAATTGAACCTTGTCTCAGACAACATGGCAGTCAATCTGTATATGCTTTGTTCGTTCGTGAAACACTGGATTGGCTCCAATATGTAAAGCTATTAATTGTCACAGTAAATGGGGAAGGGCTTAGTGATGGGAAAGCTGAAAGTCTTTGAGCAAGTACACTAGCCACTGCCCTTCACATGTAGCTCGAGCAAGTGATCTATACTTAGCTTCAGAGGATGAGCGAGCAACGGTTGTTTGTTTCTTACTCTTCCATGAGACAAGCGAAGAACCAAGGGAAAAACAATAGCCTAAAGTTGATCAGCGGGTGTCAGAACATGATCCCCAATCTGAATCAGAGAAACCTGTGTGCTGAAGATCAGAAGTGGCTGAGAAGAATAATCCAGCCACTGGAGAGCCTTCAAATATCGAAGAATATGAAGTGCAGCTTGGTAGTGAACATTGGTAGAACAGTCAAGATATTGGCTAAGTTTACCCATAGCAAAACTGATATCGGGGCGAGTATTAGTCAAGTAAAGCAAGTACCCAATCAATCTTCTATATTCTTCACTGTCAGTAGGTGAGGATCCAGAAGCTTTGGATAGTTTCAATGTATAATCCATTGGAGTAGATGCTAGTTTAGCTCTAAGAAGACCACAATCTAGTAGCAGATCGAGGGTATATTTCCTTTGGTATAAATATATTCCTTTTTTACTACGAGCAATCTCCATTCCAAGAAAATATTTTAGGTTCCCAAGATCTTTGATGCTAAATTTATCGTCTAGCAGAGTTTTCATTCGAGTAATCTCTTCAAGATCACTTCCAGCAAGTACCAAATCATCAACATACACCAAAATTGTAGTGAAACCTCTTGATGTTGATTTGGTGAACAAGCTATAATCTGATTTAGATTGTACAAAACCAGAACTTATTAAGACTGAAGTCATCTTGACATTCCATTGGCGACTGGCCTATTTTAAACCATAAAGTGATTTTTGTAATTTGCAAACCATATTTGGATGAGGAGTATCTAGACTTCTTCAGGTAGATCACCATGAAGGAATGCTATGTTTACATCTAACTGATGAAGGTGCCATTGCTTGGCTGCAGCAATTGATAAGAGCACTCTCAAGCTAGTCATTTTTACTACTGGACTGAATGTGTCAAAATAATCAAATCTAGGAGTTTGAGTGAACCCTTTTGTAACCAACCTAGCTTTGTGTCTCTCTATGGTTCCATCTAGTTTGAATTTGACCTTGAATACCCATTTGCAACCAATAGCTTTCTTTCCAAGAGGAAGGGAAGTAAGCATCCATGTCTTATTTGCTTCAAGCGCAAAGAGCTCAGCATTAATAGCCTTCCTCCAGTAGTCATGAGCAGTAGGCTCAACATATGATTTAGGTTCAACGACAAAGGAGACAGCAAGGGAAAAATGTTTGTAATTGTCAGACAATGAATTATATGATAGAAATTGAGATAAGGGGTATTTACATGAAGTATTGGTGTCTGAGCTAGTTGAATGCATCATACAATGAAAGTCTTGTAGATAAGGTGGTGGTCTTTTTTGTCTACTAGATTTCCTAATTTGTTGGGGATAAGTTGTGTTTGGTGTGAGTGTTGTGTTTTGGGTATTGTGATGAGAAGGGAATGAAATGGGTACTGTGTTATCAGAAGTTAAATATGGTGTGGGTGTTGTTTGTGTGCATGGATTGTTATGTGTTATTTGTGTGTCATATGAGTGATTGATGTTGTTATTTGCTACTATTATTGATGGAGCATGTGGTTGTGAGGTGTTTGAGTTCGGGATAAAGGGGTTTGTGTAGGTTGGGTAGAATGATGCATTCAGTATAGATGCATTCATAGATTGATGATGACTATCAGGTTGTGTTGTATGCAATGTATAAGAAAATATATGTTCATAAAATTCTACATTTCTAGATATGAATATCTCTTTCATGAAAAAGTCAAGTAGAATAAAACCTTTGGTGCCATGTTTGTAGCCTAGAAAAACACATTTCCTGGCTCTACTCTCTAACTTAGTCCTGTGAGCAGTAAGTGTTGTAGCAAAAGCCAAACACCCAAAAACCTTCAGATCTGCTATATCTGGTGTGTCATCAAATAAAACTGGAAATGGAGATTTGTTAGACAAAATAGTGCTAGGCAATCTATTTATCAAATGTATAGCATGGCTTATTGCAAAATGCCAGAAGCATTTTGGTAAATTTGATTGGAAAATGAGACTTCTTGCCATGGTTAGGATGTGTTGGTGTTTCCTCTCAACAATTCCATTTTGTTGAGGGGTTTCAACACAAGAAGTTTGATGAATTATGCCATTTTCAGCAAAGTAAGACTCCATTCTAAACTCTTGACCATTATTTGATCTTATGCATTTTACCTCAGTACCAAATTGAGTCAAAACTAGTTGAATAAAATTCTGCACTAATTTTGCAGTTTCAGATTTTAATTTCATGAAATATATCCAGGTAAAGCGACTTTTGTCATCTACAATAGTTAAAAAGTATTTGAGTCCTGCTATGGATGGGGAAGCAAGTGGTCCCCAAATATCCACATGAATTAAATCAAAGCAAGATAAAGCAATATTTGTATTGATAAAGAAAGATTTTCTTTTTTGTTTTGCAAAGTGGCATGGCTCACAAGGCCTTTTATTCATTGAACAATCTATGAATGAGTACATTATTTTCATTATATGCATTGTTACCTGATAACTAACTCTCAGTTAGTTAATCAGTTATAAGGATGCAGAAATGTTAATGATGGTTAAGTTAGCAATTAGAGTCAAGTTAGTTGGTACAATTAGTGCAGCACCTATATATAATGAACGTTAATGTACAGATCAATTATTCTTCACTATTACTCATTCTAATTCATTCAGTTATTCACGTAAATGCTTTTATTCTCTTTTCTCTCTCTACTTCTTGTTCATCTTCTTGTTCCCAAGTTTGCATGTAACCTAAGTTGGTTGAACACGTTCTTGGTTCCAGGAACTTATACCAGTTTGACATGGTATCAGAGCTCTTTCTCTGAAAGGGCTCTGCTGCCGTTGCGCCTATGAACAAATCTTGGTAAAGTTCTTGGAATATTGTGGTACTTGTTGAGTCTTCCAATGGGAGATCAAGGTCACTCATCAACGGTGAATCCAACACCCACAATGGGTACACTTTCTGCTGTGGATATTCAGAATATTGCAATGATCACGAATCAGATTGCAACAATGCAGGCTCATACAGCAAGAACCACTGTCAACCCCATATCAGATCCCTTGAGTCTTTACTATCTCCACCCCGGTGAGAACCCTGGTATTCCACTTGTCCCTATGCTTCTAGATAGCAAAAATTATAATTCTTGGGCTACTGCCATGTGGAGAGCTCTGAAATCTAAGAACAAGTTAAAGTTTATTGATGGAACTTTCAAGAAACTAGAAAAAGATTATCCCAATTTTGAGGCTTGGGATCACTGCAATACACACATCGTGTCTTGGATCAACTTGTCATTAAGTCCCGAAATTGCTCAAAGTGTCATTTGGGTAGATGTAGCATTAGACTTGTGGAGAAACTTGAAGCATAGGTATTATCAGGGTGATGTTTTTAGAATGGCTGAGTTAGAAGAAGAATTGTCCCTTATTAAACAAAGTGACTTAAGCATTACCAGCTATTTTACCAAGTTAAAAGGCATATGGGAAGAACTGGAAAATTTCAGACCCATTCTTTCTTGTGTAAATTGCACATACACATGTTCTTGTGGATTGGAAGTAATCAGAAATTATAGACAAGAATCATATGTGGTTCAATTCTTGAGAGGTTTGAATGAACAATTTGCTACTGTTAAGACAAGTGATGCTCATGAAACCACTCCCGAGTGTGGATACCACTTTTTCATTACTAACTCAGCAAGAAAGGCAAATGAATATGCCTGATATACATGATCATCCTAAGACTCTTTTTAGTGTTGCTGATCAAAGTTATCAAAATTATGGCCAAAACCAACCATTTAGAGGTAGAGGCAGAGGGAAAGGAAGAGGAAGAAACTCCCAAGGCCGTGGCAACAGTGGCAAAGGTCCACCAAAGATGTGCTCTCATTGTGGTAGACAAGGGCATTTAATTGATTCATGTTACATCAAACACTACTTACCACCTTACCTCAAAAATAGATCAACTCCAAGCACAATCAACCATGTGATAACTGAGGAGAAATTAGAAGATACCAACATCACAGCTTCACAACAGAAAGAAGAAAATGCAAGAACTGATGCTTTATTCACTCAAGAACAGAAGCAAGCATTAATAGCCATAATTCAGCAGCAAAAGGCAACACCTCATCAATATGTAAACCAAATTTCACCTCAAACCAACCTAATTCAGAGCAAGGTATAACCCACATTATGTCATTTATGTCTCAAAAACCTAAATCTTGGATCATTGACACAGGAGCTACTGATCATGTGTCATATTGTCTTGAAATGTTTCAAAGTTTTCAACATATCAAACTTGTTCTTATAAAATTACATGATAGCACACAAATTAAAACAACAATTGCTGGTACCATACACTTTTCTGATGCCTTCTACCTTACAAATGTATTCTATGTTCCTTCATTTTGTTTCAACATAATTTCAGTTTCAAAACTTACCAAACCATTATTTTGCAATTTTACTTTCAATGATGTACATTGTAAGATTCAGGATCGGCTTACATTGAAGACGATTGGTGTTACTGAGCTAGTAGGAAGTCTTTATATCTTGAACAGATCTGTCAATGCTACTACTACTGTTAATATCACTGCTGTCACCACTTATCAAAATAGCTCAGGATCAAAAGCCAACCTATGGCATTGTAGATTAGGACACATTCCTAGTGATAAAATGCATTAGAATGAGTAATAGTGAAGAATAATTGATCTGTACAATAGCGTTCATTATATATAGGTGTTGCACTAATTGTACCAACTAACTTGACTCTAATTGCTAACTTAACTATCATTAACATTTCTGCATCCTTGTAACTGATTAACTAATTGAGAGTTAGTTATCAGGTAACAATCTATGACAACCAACAAACAAAAGTAATTCCATGGGACATAACTATAAACACCTTCCCTTTTTATTCGCTACATGGTAACAAGGACTAAGGAAGCATGCACGATTCATAACTATCTACACCATCCTGAATTGTTCTCTTCACGTATCAAGAGCATCCTTGTTCCATTACAGAGTCCTTTATTCAATCTCCGCCAGCCTCTTATCCCATACTGTTCCACTGACCTAGCCAAAAAAAAGCTATATTCAAAGCTTTACTTTTATCCACTTTTTTTAAATGAAAAATAGTACAATTCTGACACTTCTATACAGTGCATATAATTACAAAAAAATCTCTGCCACTAACCTTTTATCTCTTTCTTACACATCGAGTATCCAGTCACAATTCAAAGAAAGATTTCGGGCTAGACGGGGCCACCCAATTTACATTCCTTTCCTTAAGCCAGTTACACTACAATGAATATGCAAACTCATAGCCAAAGGACAATGATCTGATTAAGGACAATGATAGTAGGTCCCTAGTCAACTACTTCCTCTTTCACTAATAAAGCACAATGATCCGATAGGGCCCTACGTAAACCTTTTAATTTAAAATTCCTACAAGTTTCTAACCATTCTAATTCTACCAAAACCCTATCCAACTTGCTACGTGATTTTCCCATAACCCATGTGAATTTTCTATCCCCCAATGGAAGATCAATTGGTTCCATCTCCGCTTCCCATTGACTGAATTCCTTACTGCTTCTACATTCGGACACCCCTCATTTCCTTTCCTACAATGTAATTGTTAGCTTCATAACCCTAGAGAAAACTACCATAGTTTAAGTTTTAAATAACAACAAAGTAAATTTTATTAAAATATTTTATAGAAATGACTAATTAGTTTGCATGAGTTTCTTTAATGCTTAATAGGAATTTTCTCATGTGCAAGTAATTTAATTCTTAACATATTTCTCATATCATCATGATTCATCATGATATAAATCTCATTCAAAGAGATTGAATCTCTTACAAACATTGAAAAATAACTCAGAAAGCAAATTATAGTATCTAAGAAACTTAAGAAAGCAAGCTACAACATTAGAAAATGAATCTGGGACTTAAATGAGTCGGAGACATCAGAAAATGGCATGACAACTCAAAAAAGTGCTCTCATGATAAAATCAAGCACATCTCATCATATTCATTCATGCTCATTATTTAAGAAGATCAAAACTCTCTAAAAATCATCATTCATCTTAGAAAGAAACTCAACATAAGTATAAACGGTTTAGAAAGTGTAGTAGCTCATAAAAAAAAAATATAGCATACATCAACAACTACACTGAGTCATCATAAACTAAAAAGAAATTTGAATTTCAATAAAATCAAGGCCTTATAAAGTTATGATTGTGATGTATCAACTTTATACTTGAAAGTTTACCATTCCTAATGAAGTCTTCACAAGATGAGAAATTCGTAAACCACTTTTTTTTTTTATAAAATATAGTTTTTGTCGTACCTTTAGAAACAAAGAACAACGGTTTTTTGTACTACAATATCTATCACTGATATAGTTTAGTAGAAAAATTTAGAAGACCAATCTTAGGGCACACAAAGAATAATCAACATGTGTTAAGAGGAAAAAAGATCAAGGAGCAATGGTCCTATTGTAAAATTTAAGTATAAAAGCACAACACATTCAAGGTGGAAGGAACTTTTGTACACAAAAGGCATTTCAATCCTTCTTAGGAAACTTGAGTGTATTCTTGGAGTAGAACACCAAAACTTTTATCACATTATACCTTAATTTAGTAGTGATCATTGTGAGATAGCTTAGAAAAGCTAGGGAGAAAAACTACTTGTGCATAAGGGTTAACTACATAGATTGCTCATCAGTTTAGCTTGAGAAGGCTAGTAAAAAGACTATATTGGTTTCTCTTGTAAGAGAAAGTGATTTAGTGAAACTCTCAACATTGTCGGTTGAGAACTAGATATAGACAAAACTTGATCAAACTAGTATAAAATTTATGTGTGATTATCTCCATCCCTCAAACTCTCTTTATCCTTTATGTGTGCATATGCTTTTGTATGTGATTAAAAATTGCTTTATTAGTTTTTTGAACTTATTTATTTTACTGGAGACATTAGAAAGTTACTTTCTAAAATTCATTAACAAGTGTTTTTCCATTGCTTCAAGTCTTAAGACTTAATAGAATTGTTTAAGGTTTTAGAAAGTAAAGGTTTTGGAAGACACAATTCAACCTCCTCCTTCTTATGCTATCTTTACACGACCTAAAATAATAACCTCGTTGGAATCTCCTAAAAACATTGTTGGGACATCCACCTGAGCTTTTAGATCTCTTAACCCATGTCATATTCTAGTCTTTTCCTCATTTTGGTATGCCCAATATACTATAGAAATTGCGCAATCAAAAGAATACTCTTTGATTGTCCCTTTAACACATAGCCATCTATTTCTCGACACCAATTCAATATTTTCCAAAAATTCCTTCTATTATATGCAAAGAATACCCCCTGCAGTATTAACTACATCTATTGTCGCCCATTATAATTCAACTCCACCACAAGTTTTAGACATCTTAATTTGGTTCCATTCAGATTTTTTGGTCTTAATCAAACCATGAAAAGAGAACCTATGTTCCTTGATTAGTTTCCGAAACATACTAATTTTTCCCCACTCCCCAAACCTTTAACATTACAGCTCACAATCCTCATTTGAGTTTGGAAGACACATTGGATCTTTTTGCAGCAGAAGAAATCTTCCCCTGCTACTTCCTTTTCTTTTTCTTGCCATTCTCTTGTCTTCCTATTTATTGTAGATTTTGGCACTTATATTGTTAACAAAAAATAATTGACAATTTCCTTGTGCAAGAGGCCAAACCGCTCTAAACCAGGCGTATATCGACAAATTTCAGGAGTTTGGATGATAGCCTTTGCTTTTCAAGATCTCGATTGGGGAAGCGAAAAGCTACTCCTCTTGAGTTCTTCACCAAAAGAATCGAGTGTCAAACTTGTTTTTGTTATGAATGAGGGTGGAATGTAAAATGATTGTAGCGTGATTTGTGTTGTGACAGTGTAAATGAGACGTGTTGACAGATTAAGGAAGAAGAAGAAATGTAGAATGCAAATTGATTGACAAACTGGAAATAAAGTACATAAAATATAAAGAAAATGCAAAGAACTTAAAAGGAAATCTAATCCTATAGAAACAAAAAAGAGGGTTGAGAACAGTACTCAGTGAACTCTGGACTCTGTGTAGTCATTAGAAACGTTTTTAGAGTGAGTGTGTGAGTGAAAATTTTAACTCTTTACAATGTGTACAAAACTAGTATTTATAGACAGCCTATGATTCTAGGATTTTGACACTTGTCTTCTAGCTGCTCTTGGATGTTGTCCACGTGGCTTTGACAGTAATTTTCTTTGTCATTTATCTCTGCCACGTTCTTGTCATGCTTCTATCAAAAACTGCTGATAACCGCCATTTGACGAACACATGTGAAGCAATTATCTTGACAGTATCTTCAACATCTTCCAGAAATTTTCTAAGTATTGAAATGACAAACTATCAATTCGACTTGTTGATCTTCGGCTGTGATGGTTGTCTAGTGTCTGATTATTCGGTCTTGCCCTAGGTGACAAACTTACGTTTTGACTTGTCAAACATTGAATAATAGAATTGTCAAAGTCGAATTGCCAAACTAGGTATTAGTCAACTGGCCTCTTCTGACATGATTTTGACAAACATAGAGTTTGTCAATCTTATGACTATCAATCTTCATCGGGCCTTTATCCAATCTTTCATCTTGTCATAGTCGAATATTAACTCGACAATTTGACACTTGGTGAATTTTGATGCCAACATGATGCCCCCCACAACTCTCACTTCGAAGAGCAACTTTGTCCATGAGAAGTTGAGGAGTTGTAATTTTTAAAATTTTGAAATATTTCTAATAAAAGATAAATAATAACCCCCAACTATCATAAATGCAGCATATCAATCGGAACCATCACACCAATCCCATCACGTCTCATAATGGCCCCGAGTTTTTAGGCCCATCAGCTCCTCTCTATATCCATTAAGAGGATTATAAATATCCTTCCACTATTCATTTTCGCGCTTACACTCTCATAACCGCAACTGTTCATCATCTTCTTTTCTCTATTCCAAAAAATGCTTCTTTCTTTTCTACATCTTTCTTGATCGATTTTTCTTGCATTCTTATGGCATCTCCGTCCAAGACTATTTCCTCCCAAGGCATTGCTCCTACTGGATCATCTCCAAATGATCCCGAAAATCCTCAACTGGTGGCATCAGTTCAAGAACCAATCATTGATCAAGAAGAGGGCTTCGCGATGAGCCCTAACCCGAAGAACTCCCCCACACTCACTTCCCAGGTACTTCTTCCTTTTTCCATAAGTACCAGTACTCATGCTTACATAGGTCCCATATTGACTACTAAGCAAGTTAACAAAATTGGTACCCATTACCTTTCTTGTAGATCCCAAGAGCTTTTAGCGAGCCGTTATCACATTTACTGTAGATACTTCGATTATAATGCTAGGTTGTTTAGAAACCAACCTAAGAACTCCAAGCCCTTTCTTGATTGGCTCTAGCGAATGGAGAAAGCAAAATCTTCTTTCTGGAGAAGTCTAGGAATTTTTGACATCCTTCAACTAGCCAAGTACCCTATTTAGTTCAATAATAGCATGTTAGGGTCTATTATTTATTTCTGGAACTCGACCACGAATTCCTTTTATATTCCTTGTGGCATGATCGGCCCTAGTTTATTTGAAGTGGCTACGATCACAGGTCTTCGACCCATAGGGATCGACATACTTCCAGATGTAGAGCCTCGAGATCTATCCAAGTACTCTCTAGATTTATCTTATATGCCTTATACAGCTTTTATTGAGAACAATAAAAGAACTGGTCCTGTAAGCAGTAGTGAACATGTTGCTTTCCAGTATTATTGGTTAAACTCAATTGTTTTTTGTTCTCAAAGTTTCAAAATGCAAGCCATGTATTTTCCATTGGCAATGCTATTATATCAAGGCAATAAAATTTGTCTTGCCAAACTTCTCTTAGCACATCTTTATGACGAACTTCATTATTTCGTCACCAAGGTTGGCAATAATGAATCCCTTAATCTTGGAGGTCCTATATGGTTGCTTCAACTCTGGTTGAATGCTATTTTTGAACCCCAACTGAACTTTTCCCCACCAACAATTATTCATCGAGGTTGTGAGGGTCCTTGACTGTGTTTCTTACTCCGCACAAAGCCTAAAGGGTCCAAATCTTTCGACGAATTTTGGCATTTCTTTCAACAGCTACATGAAATCTCTTTCGCTAGTTCTGATCAATTAAATTTGACTCCCTTTGCTACTCGACGCCTTGGCCCCCCATGGTTCACTCATCATATGATTAGAGATACTGAAGTAGGACAGAACCGAAGTGATGACATTTGGTCAAACTTCTTGTGTGTACAAGTGATCCCTTCCGGGTTGCCTGGGTCGAATACTTTAGGGGTTGTCTTGTACGCTCCCAATTTCCTAGTATGGGAATTTGGATTCTCTCAAGCCATTCCAACACCCTTGACTCTTGATCCTACAGAACAACTTTGTCATTCTAAAGTTTCATTTTTGGAGGAGCTAAACTACTGGCTATTTGAAAATGATTCGAGGAGAGAAGTCTACTCCCCAATGGCTGTCGAGCCTAGCTCCTTTCCAAGCATATCATTTGTCACTTGGTGGCGTGCATATTATGACACTGCTCATGTCAATTTGCAACCATCAAACAACGCATTCTGACTCATTCTTCTGGTGCCTTGTAGCAAGGTCAAATAGGATGTAGCCGAGCCAGGTATCTTTTCTAGTTACATCTTTTACTTGGAGTAATCTTTAATACTTGACTAATCAAACCATTCTTCTAAAAGACGATGATGCAGGTCTTTTAGGTCAAAAACGTAAAGCCCCTGTTCTTGAGCCCAGAAAGCCAAAGACAAAAACTACCTCGACCAAAGCTGGAAACTCCAAAAAAGAGAAAGCTATCAAAGTTGCCAAAACCTCAAAAATAACAAGATCAACACTTCCTTCCAGATCATCCACTCCTTCTCACACATTTGTTTGACAAAGTGAGTCATATATTTTTATGCATGTGTATTTCGTCGATATATCTAACTTTATATTTTGAATATTTTAGTCCACTGCTCTTCGACGAAGTGAATCCCCATTGGTCAGAGGCCGACCCCAAAATTTGGTCGATATTGGTGATGACGAAGAAAGAGACTCTTCCAGTTCCCATATCCAGAAGGTATGTTTCATCTACTGATATTGTCAATATCTTGTGTTGTCAAATGTGTAGATCGTCAAATTGACCCTTTTTTTTTTGTTTTTTTAGCATGCTCGTTCTGATCAGTGTGTAGCTTCTGATCCTAGTCAGGCTTTGGATGATATTGCTCTCGACAAAGGGGACTTATCAATCAAAGATTATACAATTAATGACGTGACAAACCCTTCTGTCGAGTACCAAAGTCCAATCCCGGCATCAGTACCTATTTCTGACGAGCCTTCTGTGGAAGCAACTGCTGTCGAAGCTATCATGCCTGTCACTATCATCCTCCCTCCTCGGATCCAAACTAAGGATGATGATGATAATGATGAGGAATTTGACATGACTTTCCTCAACAACTTGAATCAAGCTCTTTCTGATGTTGTCATCGTCAAAAGCAATCCTTCAGCCTTTGAAACCAGGAGTGTTAAAAATGCTGCTGCTTCTAATACTGAGATGTTGAAGAGTCCAACTCCGACTTCAACTACCCCTTCGACTATTAATATGTCGAACAACTTTCACATATCATGAGCCTTCTCAATTATCCCTTAAATTCTTTATTCAATGATGACGATCTCAAACAAAAACTGATTGAGGCCATCTCTTCTTTATCTCAGGCTACTCTGCCTGACCAACATCAGTATTTAGTGAGTTCCATTAGAAATTTCATTACTCAATCTTTTGACATTTGTGCCATGATACAGAGTGCCAACGAACAACGGCAAAAGGGATTGGAAATTGTCGATTCAACCCACAAAAATATTGAGAAGATCAACAACCAGAAGGCCATGATTATTGACAGCCTTCATCAGTGAGAGGTTCGCGAAGGTGCTTTGGTAGAAGAAATTCAAAATCTTCAGAATCAGATCCAAGATTTGACTAACAAGAAAAACAACCTTACCAAGATTCTGAATGAAGGAAAGCAACATGTGAATAAGTTCGACAAGAGGCTTGAGAAGTTATCCAAAGAAAACAATGCTGCAAATAAGGGACTCACAAAGGCCAAGCTTGACTTGGAGAAGGCTTAATAAAAAAAGGAGATGGTTTTGCAAATCCAACAAGATTTGAAATTGAAACTTCGTAGCCTTCTTCCTCGATTTAATTTTGTTTTATTTGCTCGCTCCATTGAGCTTTTGCTTTTTGTTAATGACCTGACAATCACTCGATTTGGTTGAGTTTGAGTTTTATAATTTGTCATGATAGCCTATCAAATATCTTGCCTAACCCATTTCTCTTTTGACAAATGCATGTCTAAGTAGGCTCCCTCTTTTTCTTATTTGACAAATACTTGCTTGGCCAAACATGTAAGCTGCTTTATTCTTTCTGATCGACATTTGCATGTTGTCAATTGTTTACTTTAACTTCATACATTACTGGTTTGTATGCTTTCAAATATTTGCCATTAATTGATTCTATTCTTTGTCCAGTATCAACATCGAATAGGCCATAAGCATTACCAGAAAATATTTTGTCGACTCGAAATCTTGATTTCTTTTCAAATGGCAATATAGCCTTCCAAACTAAATCTCCAATGTCGAAGCTTTTGATTTTCACACGACGATTATAAAACTTGGCCATAATTTATTTTTGTCACATCATACTTTCTAATGCAACAATTCATTCTTGTTCCAATTCATTTAACTCGTCGAACATAGAACACCAATAATCATCAATGGGTAATTCATTTTGTTTCGACACCCTTACGGATTGCAAATTGATTTCGATAGGAAGAACAGCATCATGTCCATAGACAAGTTTATAAGGACTTGTCCCTGTCGAACCTTTGGGTGAATTACAGTATGCCCATAAAATTTGTTTAAGTGTATTATGCCAATTTCAAGGTTGTCGACCAATGTGCTTTTTAATCAAAGCAATAATGCTTTTGTTTATAGCTTCGACTTGGCCATTAGCTTGTGCATAATAAGGTGTCAAAGTGACCATTTTAATTGACCTCATATTAGCATATTCAAGCACTCTTCGACCTGTGAACATAGTTCCTTGGTCTGTGGTCAAAGTTTCAGGAATTCCAAAATGATAAATGATTCTTTCTTCAATAAAATCAATTATTTCATTTTGGGATACATCTTTTAATGCAATTGCCTCGACCCATTTGGTAAAATAGTCGACAGCTACCAGAATAAATTTATTCCCTTTTCATGAAGGAGGGTAAATCTGACCAATAAGATCTAATGTCTATCCTTTAAATGGCCATGGTTTGACAATGGCATGTAGTTTTGAAGTTGGAACATGTAGTACATTGCCATGTCTTTGACAATCTTGGCAAGATTTAGCATATTGCATGCAATCTTTGGCCATTGTTGGCCAAAATAACCTTTGTCATTGAAGGGACCATCTCATCTTTTGTCCTGCTTGATGTGCACCACAAATACCTTCATGGATTTTTGTCAAAGCAATATAAGCTTCAGATTCTCCTAAACAAGACAATAAATCTCCTTCGACACCTTTCTTAAACAAAGTGTCACCAAGAATAACATAATTCAAGGATTGATATTTTAATTTTCGATCAATACTTTGATTTGGGTTTTTTAAGTAGTTAACAATTGGCTTTCTCCAGTCACTATCATCTAAAGAATCCATGACAAACACTTCTCGTTCGTCAAAAGGGACTAGGATTTGCTCAATTGTGATAAATGGCTTCATAGTCGATGGCCTTATTTTGTATCTAGAAGCTATCTGGGCAAGTTCATTTGCCTTAGAATTCAAGTCTTGAGACACATGTCGAAGTATAACAGTGTCAAATTTGTATAACAATCTTGTAGCTATCGCAAAATACTTGAATAGACTTCGACTAATGCTTCTGAATTCTCTTAACAATTGTTTAATGACTAACTGTGAGTCACCAATAACTTTGACATCTTTTACTCCTTTGGCTAACAACATGTCGAGACTAATAATTAAAGCTTCATATTCCACCTCATTATTCAAACATGGGAACTTCGGCTCAAACATGAACTTGGTGGGAATATGATCTGTAGAAACCAACAATACACCAACCCCTGAACCTCGACAATGTTTTGAACCATTGAAGTATAATTTCCAAGGGGTTATACCAACGTAATTCACAACTGATTTGTCTAATTCATCACAAGGATGATCGACCAAAAAATCAGCCAATATTTGTCCTTTGACAGCCTTGGCTGGTACGTATTTAATTGTGAATTTGGTCAAAGCAAGCATCCATTTACCAATTCGACTATGCAAAATTGGATATGACAACATATACTTTATTACGTCGGCTTTGGAAATTACATGAATCTCTCTGGAAATCAAGTAGCATTTGAGTTTCGTGCAAGCAAAATACAAAGACAGACATAATTTTTCAAGAGGACTATACCTAGATTCGACATCTGTCAAAACTCTACTAAGATAGTATATAACTTGTTCATTGCCACTATTATCATCTTGTGCCTACATACTTCCAATGGTTGCTTGAGAGGCGGCAATGTAGAGTTTAATAGGTTTACTATCCTTTGGCGATGTCATCACAGGAGCATTTGTCAAGTATTGTTTGATGATGTCGAACGCCTCCTGATGGTCTTTAGTCCAAATGAAATCCTCTTCTTTTTTGAGCTTAACCAAAGGTGCGAAAACCCTTGTTTTGCCAGACAAATTAGCAATAAAGCGTCACATAAAATTCACCTTTCCCAGAAAAGATTGTAACTGTTTCTTGTTTCTTGGGGGTTAAGCTTCTAATATTACCTTAGCTTTATTTTGGTGAATGGCAATTCCTCTTTTCTAGACCAGAAAACCTAAGAAATTTCCTGCAGTCACACCAAAAGCACATTTCAAGGGGTTCATTTTCAAACCATTCCTTCTCATTCTGTCAAAGGCTTTCCTTAAATGTTCAAGATGTGTCTTTTGTTTGTCAGACTTGACAACCACATCATCTATATAAACCTCCATAAAATTGCCAATGAATTCATGAAAGATGGTATTCATGGCTCTTTGATATGTTGCTCCAACATTCTTAAGCCCAAAAGGCATGACTACCCATTCATAAGTGCGCAAAGCACTAGGGCATTTGAATGTTGTTTTCAATACATCGCTTTCAGCAATGAAAATCTGGTTATAGCCAGAATAACCATCCATAAAGCTAAGTATCTCATTACCTGCTGCAGCATCAATTAGCATGTCTGCTATGGGCATGTGATACTCATCTTTTGGGGTTGCATTATTTAGATCTCTAAAATCTATACATACCCTTAGTTTGCCATTCTTTTTCATCACAGGAACAATATTAGAAACCCAATCGACATACCTAGCTGTACGAATAAATTTGGGCACATGATACTCATCTTTAATTTTGGTCATTACCTCAGGAGCAAATTGTCGAGGTGCTTGTTTGACAAGTCGGCTGTTAGGCTTCAAAGGCAATCTATGCTCGACTAGTCGACGACTAAGTCCAGGCATTTCATCACACTCCCATGCAAAACAATCCTTGAATTCCTTGAGCAGTTCAACCAATTCTTCTTTGAAATCCTGTGACAGCAATTGGCTTATGTATATTGGTCTTGCTTCGCCCTCTTTGCCTAGGTTGATTTCAAGAGCATCCTACACTTCACAATTCCTATTTCTACTCCTAAGATTGTCAGATAAAATAGAAGTATTTTCAAGTCCTAGAGGTTCAAAGTCATAAATACAATCTAATAATGCACTATCAGAAGTGCATGTAAATCATTCGACCATATAGGCCGACAAATAAGTCATCTGGCTTGACAAATCCATTAACTAATCCAAATCTGGGACCGCTTCGACCCCGGTCCTGGGTATCAATTTCAAGCCTTCATTGCCAAGAATGCACTTGTCAATTTTCTCTGGATCGAACTCAACTTCGACCTCCAAAGGCTTGATCTTCTTATTGTAGATCTTGAAGTCCACATGCAGTTGCTCAACATAGCAAAAACTGTTATCAGCTCCAATCTCTTCGATTCCTCCTTCTGGATTCCAAAGTATGAGCTTCTGATGCAGCGTCGATGTAACAACTCCTACCCTATGAATCCAATTGTGTCCGAGCAAAACATTGTAACTTGCTCTTGATGGGACAACGACAAACATTGTCTTTCGACTAACACTTCCCACCTTAACATCTAGCATCACAACGCCTTTGGCAGCAGAGGACTTCCCATTATAATAAGTCACGACCACATTAGTTTTCACTAGATCTTTAGTACTTTTGCCGAATTTAACCAACATGCATTCTGGCATCAAACTAATAGCTGCCCCTCCATCAATCAACACTCGATTGATCATCTTCCCTTCAATCACTGCCTTAATGTGCAAATGCCTTAAGTGAGCTTTAGTCATTTTGTCGGGTTTCTCAAAGACTCTATCACCATAGAAATCTTCACATACAAAGACACATTCATCTTCAACAATAATATCTTCACAGTCGTCTTCCATCTTGGCATATGCCCCTTCGGCAGCATACTCTGCAGGTAAAACAGAAACAATCCCGACCAAATGTATGTTAAAAATGGTATGTAAGTCATCAACAAAACCAGTTTCAAAATTATTTGTCAAGAAGTCTTCTTCAGTGAGTGGGTGGTATTCTGGTACCATTTTATCCTCTTGCTCGACTTTTGACAAGGGATGATATTCAGGGACCATCTTGTCATTCGACCCGGTTTGAATGTGCAACAAGACTTCTGTGTCGAAGGCTTTTCAGTAACCTTGGACAACTGATTTAGAAAATTTGATGATCTGGACCTTTTGTCTAGTACCACATTTTTTAAAGGAACGAAACCTTTACCCTTACGGGACTTCGGTTTGCTCACTTGGGAAGTAGTTCGACTGTCACTTTTCCTTTTGTCAACCCTCCTCCAAACATAAGGAATAAAACATATCCTTCGCCCTTGATTATACTTCTTTCTTAGTCTCTTTTTCTTTCTTGAAGATGAGGCCTCATCTTCAGGGTGGACATTCTTGATCCATTGGTTTTGAACAACCCTGGTTAGAGGAACGCGGGTTCGACTTGACATGTTGTTAGGCTTTCCATCCATCATCACGACAGTCTTCATCTTTTGATTAACTTGTTTTGTTCCAAGTTTTAAAAACTTAGGGTCAAAAGGACCAAAATCAAATTTCGACTTACCTACTACTTTTCTCTTCAGCTCCAGATTCTCTTTTTCTTTTTCGGCAATCATTTTTTCAATCTTTTGCTTCTCATATGTCACAGCTGCAGTTAGGTCGAATATAGCGCTGCACCTTGGACAGAGAGAAACATCTCGACTACTATTCTTTTGTTTAATTAGGAATGTCAAAAGATCTTCCCCCACCTTTGGGTAGATTATTTGTTCGACGGCTTCGAAAAAGTTGAGCTCATAGTCACATTGAAATTTCTTTTCGGCTTTGAGGTTTGACTTCCCTAATCCAGCAACATTGATATCGAGAAAAGCTGGCTTGACGAAGCTTGAATTGACTTGAAAGGGTCAGTATCCACTTTCATGATCTTTTCTTTCCCTTCGAACATCAAACGTCCTTCGTCAATTGCTTTTTGGATCAAATCCATGAAACGAACATAACTGTTAGTAGCATGTCCAATCAATTGATGAAATTTACAAAATTTTTATCCTTTCAATTATGAGATTGAAGGGATTTTCTTTCCTTCAGGAAGAATTATTTGTTTATCTTTCAAAAGTACATCAAATATTTGGTCAACCTTGGTAATGTCGAAAGAATAAATTTTTGATGATGACATCTTCTCTTTATTTCTCGCAGGTCTCAAAGACTAACAAACATAAGTTGGCCCTGATTTCAATTCGGCCACATTAACTTCATCACCACTACCCTCGACCTCATCATCAGATTGGTTGACCTCAACATAGGCTACTTTTTTGCGACGAAGTGTTTTCTTTCTCATTCTCTCCTTTTCTCTTTTTATTTGTTCAATTTGACGAACTTTCTCTACCAATTGGCCTAAGTCTATGAATTGAAGATTGATGAGTTTCTTCCTAATATCAAAATCTAGACCGTTGATAGCCATTTTGACAATCTCAGACTCTGGTACAGGAGTAAAGCATGTATTTCTAGCACTCCTGAATCTGACCAAATAACCATCGACAGTTTTTCCTGTGAAACGTCGAATAGAGAATAAATCGGTTGAGCTTACTTTGGTTTCACCTCGAAAGAATTTACTGTGGAAACTACGTTTTAGTTGAGCCAATGTCAAAATAGAGTTGGGTCTCAAATTTGAAAACCATGTGAAAGCATTTCTTGTCAAAGATAAAGGGGAAAAAATGCATTTTTAAGTGTTCATTTGATGTCATTTCCCCTATCTCAATGGTATATCGAGCAATGTGCTCACAGTTGACTCACCATTCTCACTAGAGAATATTGTCAAAGATTTGGGAATCTTCCAACCTCTAGGCACTTCAGCTTGTTGAATGTAATCTGGGAATGCAGATACAAATAGAGGTTGATTGGCAAAGCCAACATTGAAGCCAAATCTGTTCAGAACAATTTTGACAGCGCGTGTAATGTTTTGATTTTGTTGAATATTTTGAATTTGACGCGCATTATGATGTTGATGCTGATGATGCCCCCCTACATTTTGTTGTCTAACCTTTTGAACTTCATTGTCAGCATCTTATCCTTGATGGACTAGATTGACAATTGGGTCGATGTGATCATTTCCACTTGGAGGTTGATTATTGATTTGATCATAGGGATCATTTGGATTGTCATCTAAAGTAATGGCTTGGGCCATTCGTTCCATTTGTTGAGCCAGTTGCTCCAATCTTGTATTATTTGTCTCAATCAAAGGCGTCAATTTTATTGCCATTTGTTGAGTTAACATATTGATAAGATCGTGATGACTCTCGTCAATTTGTTGTCTAAACACAGCCATAGAGTTGACCATGTTTGTGGGAGTCTCTGTCACACCTGCTCTAGGTACATCAGGGAATATTGGACCTATGTTTGGCTATCTTGTAGTGGTTGGGTTTGTCGAAGACATATTCCCCATTCCAACCACAGAAGGGCCAATCAATGGAGGGCTGACAAAACCAAACTGTGGCAAATGTGTACTAAATTGTGGCAAACTAGACATGATTGACATAGTTTGACTCTGAAACAAAGGATTATGTGAGTACACATTATTAAATACACCACTATTACCAACATTTGATGGATTCCCCGTATTTGGTGGATTTCCCATGTTTGACAATGTGGAAGGCATATACCCTGGGGGTACATATCCTGGAGGAAGGCCATATGGAGGCCACATCATAGTGGTATTAGCCACATTTGTTTGAGGCATACTTTCACTTGTCTGACTGACTGGAGTCAAGACATGCTCTAGAGTATTAAGGGGATCATTTTCTCCCTCATTTCGTCTGTTTTCTGATGAGGACGATGCTCTTGACATATTTAACACTATAGTGCCACTACGCAAGTGCATATATTTTGTTTGACACGATTTTATTTCTTTTTAAATAGTGTGTCCCACCGGGCGTGCCAATTTGTTTGTTGCAGATTTTGGCACTTATATTGTCAATAACAAATAATTGAGAATTTCCTTGTGAAGGAGGCTAAACCGCTCTAAACTAGGCGTATATCGACAAACTTCAAGAGTTTGAATGATAGCCTTTGCTTTTCAAGATCTCGATTCGGGGAGCGAAAAGCTACTCCTCTTGGGTTTTTCACCAAAAGAATCGAGTGTCAAACTTGTTTTGGTTATGAATGAGGGTGGAATGTAAAATGATTGTGACGTGATTTGTGTTGTGATAGTGTAAATGAGATGTTTTGACAGATTAAGGAAAAAGAAGAAATGTAGAATGCAAATTGATTGACAAACTGGAAATAAAGTACATAAAATATAAAGAAAATGCAAAGAACTTAAAAGGAAATCTAATCCTAGAAAAACAAAAGAGAGGGTTGAGAACAGTACTCAGTGAACTCCGAACTTTGTGTAGTCATTAGAGACATTTTTAGAGTGAGTATGTAAGTGAAAATTCCAACCATTTACAATGTGTATAGAACTAGTATTTATAGACAGCCTAGGACTCTAGGATTTTGACACTTGTCTTCTAGCTGCCCTTGGATGTTGTCCACATGGCTTTGACAGTTATTTTCTTTGTCATTTGTCCTTTGCCACTATTTTGCCATGTTCTTGTCACGCTTATGTCAATAACTGCTGATAACCATTGATAACCACCATTTGACGAACACATGTAAAGCAATTATCTTGATAGTATCTTCAACATCTTCCAGAAATTTTCTAAGTATTGAAATGACAAACTATCAGTTCGACTTGTCGATCTTCGGCTGTGATAGTTGTCTAGTGTCCGATTATTCGGTCTTTCCCCAGATGACAAACTTACGTTTTGACTTATCAAACACTGAATAATAGAATTGTCAAAGTCGAATTGCCAAACTAGGTACTAGCCAACTGGCCTTTTCTGACATGATTTTGACAAACATGGAGTTTGTTAATCTTATGACTATCAATCTTCATCGGGCCTTTATCTAATCTTTCATCTTGTCATAGTCGAATATTAACTCGACAATTTGACACTTGATGAATTTTGATGCCAACACTTCCTTCTCCTAGTTCTTCAAATCCAAGATTTTCATCAAGTCATACCCCATCTCCCAAGCTTGTGTTGTTGCGATCCATGGGTCATCGCTCATAGTATCATCCTCTTGCTTTTCCTATTGTGCGCTGCATTTTGATGTTATGACCTTCTCGTTGCTTGAACCATTGTCTTTTCCAGCTCTAAAGATACGCCCAAGCCTAGGTGGAGATGACAGTAAGGATAATTCTTCACTCGAAGGCAAATTCCAGCTCTACTCTCCCTGCTGAATTTTGCTTCTTTCACAGTCATCTTTAGTCCCCTAACCTTCGTGCCATTTAGCTCCCAAATCGCCCTCTCTGCGCCTATTTTTGTTTCATAGTGAATAAATGCGAACAGAAGTTGAGTGGTTACACATTGTTTCCATGATATGAAAATATCAACAATTCTCCCTATCAATCCAAAGAGCTGGAACAACTGCCCCTTTGTAGTTGTTTTTTGAAGGTTCTCAATGAAAATGGTGAATGTTCTTCTTTTAAGCCTCCTAGTTCATCCTCCTTCGAGCCCTCCCTTCCACTGTGACGGTTTCCTCCCATTTGCTAATAGTTTCTCTGCCTCCATGGACTAAGTTCTCTCCATGCTAGCCTCTCTTGCTCTCTCTGACTGTTCCTCTCCCACTCCCACCTTACTTGCTTTTCTCTCTCTCTCTCTCTCTCTCTCTCTCTCTCTCTCAACTATCACATTATAGTTTAAAGGGACAAAAAGTATCTCCTGCTAAGTTTGGTAGTTTTTCCTTATGTATGTTTGGATTGATGGAGTTGCGTGAAGTAGAGCACATTAGAATAGAATGCAGTGAAACGAAATAACTACTCCACTTCATTGCTTCACTATTTTTCATTTCATCCAATTTCGCTCAATTTGGGGTGAAGAAATTTGAAGAGAATGTATGGAATAGAGTCTATTTATCTCCGCTCCATTCCATTCAAATTTTACAAATTCAAATATTGAAGCAACTTAAAATTCTATTTCACTCCGCTCTATCCAACTCCATCAATTCAATCATACCCTAAGGCCACATAGTGTTGCCTATATGATTCATTGAAGCTTGAATAATGCCTTGTCTCGTTCAATCTGCAAACTTGACACGCCTTCTATGTTTGTCATCATAAAATTTCTTAGACTAATGTATCAAAAGTAAATTCTCATTATATTTGCATCATCCTCAAGGAATTTCATAAATTTCGTTGTACGAAGAAAAATTGCTCATTTGATTCAGTAGAGAATGAATGAACCTGTTAGAAAAATTATTATTATTTAGATTTTTTTGTCAATGAGGCAGTGTCATAGCATCTTCGGCGTTATCTAGCAGGGCCAAGATTCGGAAGATAAAGCTAAGAAAAAGTAAAGTGGAAAGTGCTACGTCACTTCTATAGGAGCTAATGCTCTCACGAGATCCTTTGATACAACCAGAAAAATTTAGGCATAAACAACCAAACTATACTATGTCAATGCTCTCTTCCTTTGTATATGTGTGTGTGGCAGGCGAACATAAATTATAGGAAATTGAGAAGGGAAAAAAAAAAAATAAGGCTCAAACTACTTTTAAGCCCATTTTAATCAAAAGAAATTTTTCTGAACGAAATTCATGCCATCAACTTCTCCTCGTCCTTGTCCTCCTTGATCTCCAAATAATTGCAGATGGGTCGGGGCAAATCCGGTACGGGATTTTCGGTTCAGGGGTATGAGGGATTCTGCAAAACATTTCTAAAACTGGGTTATTAAAAACTACAAAAGAGTCAGAAATTTTTGTCGAAATTTATTTGATAAAACAATTATTTTTCCTGAGATTTATTTGTTTAATTGACGTGATATATTTCGACATTTGGATAAGTTGAACAAATTCGAACTAACAATTATCCTTGTTCGACAAGGGGACTAGTCCACTATGTCGTGACGATTCACGATTTGAATCTCTCGGAGAACCACCAATGTTTAAATGTCTCATATTATTCAAATAATTTTGTCTTTGATGGGAAGCATACATAGAAGAAAAAAAAAACTATCATTTTCTTTTGGTAAAAATTTATGGCAAATTTGTATGCATTAATAACTTTAAAAGATGTATTTAATTAAGAGATAAAAATGAAGGATAAATTTTAATGAATGAGTTTTATATGTAAAATCATATATAAAGTTCATCAATAAAATTTATAACATTATTTTTACACATAAACCAAAAACATCCTAAGTTACCGACCAAACACATCCTAAGTTATTCATAAACTTGTTTTTTTTTTTTTTCTCTTCTTATTGTGCCCCCAAATAGTGCATTTTTTTCCTCTCCTTATGACACTAGTTGCTTTACTTATCAAAATTTAGAAAGAAAACCCTTTTTACGGAAAACCCTATCATGGAAAACAAACAAAGATACACTAAAAGCAGGGTTACACTTAGATGGCACATGCAGATCTGTAATAATATATGTACTCCAAATCCTAACCTCAGGTGAAGGATCTACCATGTTGAGTAATTATTAATGTTGAGATAGACTGTCACGAAACTTACTGCAACATAGAAATATCGATGTGTGAAAAGTCCATGTTGGTTGAACTGTCTAGCACAGCTGCTACAGATACCGTGGGTCTCAGTGATGGTGGAGCAGGCTGCTTGATTGCAAGTACTCTGCAGTTGAAGATGCTGGCTATGCTGTTGGGAGAATGGACCATAGCCAATCTATTACAAATGAATAAAAACAATGTTTTGAGTTGTCTGATTTCTTCTTGCAGTTCTACAAAAGTTGCACAGGTCAGTAAATAAATAAAACACATTAACCAATGCATTAGGTGTCTGAATAAGAAATTGAGTTATATGCCATTCACTAAATAGAAAACACATGTGATATTCATTTTATTATTATTAAATGAGATTTTGATCCTCGTTTTCTTAATTTAATAAGTTTTTTTAATGGTATTAAAATGTCTAATAAGACATCAATTTTTTTTATGTTAAAATACTATTGCTCTATTTTATGCTCAAAACTATGTCACTCACTTTGTTCCCTAAAATTTAAAATTTAACTAATGAGTTCCTAACTTTATAATTGTAAATCATATTAATTTCTAGTATGCAAAATTTTAATAAATTATAATATTAATCCAAGTTAAAGTTATTATTTTCAAAGACTAATTTGATTTAATAATCTGTGTTTAAGGAACTAATATAAATCATTTATACTCAATGACCAATGTAATTCACAATTATAAAGTCATAGACTAATCATTCAAATTTTAATGGGTAAATTAAAAAGACCTATTGTGTGCTTTTGTGAAATTCACTATAGTTCCCCTTTATTTGTAAAATTTGTTCAAGAGTTCTTTAAATTTGTGAAATCATTTACACCCACCTCCACTGATTTTGTAAAAACATCACACACCGTCTTCTTAGCTATCATATAATGAGCAGTGTATTCAAAGAAAACTAGTGTCACAAGACAAATTAAAGGAAAACCAATATAAATTTCATCAAATTTTAAGAAAAATCAATATAATTTGCCCTATTTTAAATTTAAAAATCCTAAGTAATTCATGAATAAAATTTCAAGTATTAAAATGAATATTAACTTAGAAAACTTTTACAAATAGATATAAGTTAGCCTCCTCATTTTTAGACACACCCTAACATCAAAATTTATGGAACCAAAAATCATCTTAAAAAAAATGGTGAGATGTGTAAAATTTTTGTTTTTGTTAATACTTACTTTTTTTTATTGTGATAGCATCTAGATATTAAAATATGCATTCATGAAAGAATATCTCATAAATTTAGAAACTAAGTATAATGAGTAGGTGCCAAATGCAACATGAATGGTTCTGTCTTCTGTCCTTATTTAGTGGAGCCACCACATCTATTGTCTGAGCCAAATGCACCTCTCACTTGGGCCATTTTAATCCTTCTAAGAGCTCAATAGCATCTTTGCCAGATAATAGATGAGATAGCATTGGAGCTTCCTGTTCTAGAAGGCACTCTTTGAGGAATTTTACTTGGAGGATTGACATAAAGATTACGTGGTTAGACCATAGGTCATTTCTGAACACAATCTGGGTGCTTCTTTTACAGGAAAAATAGACTCAAAAGTGAAGCCCAAAAAGGCAAAATCAAACTTTGGCAGTTTTGTCACCATTAAAGAAGGCACGTGCAAGTGGCATGGTTTTCGGTGATCAATTTCTGATGATCACTAGCAGAAGCACCTTTCTAATTTTTTTTTGGTAAATTGCACCTTTCTAATTTAAGGCAGCATAAAGAACGCAACAGCAAAAAGAAAAAAAAAATTGGACAATTAATAAAGCCAGGATCAGAAAGAGGAGTGATATTGATTCCAGATCCCAGAGTAACATCAATCAATATGTAATTAAAAAGCGGGACCCCATTAATTATTCATCATATAGTAGTTGACCTCTAATCAGAATCTACCATTTTTCCTTTACTTAAAAAACACACACTAAGCACCTTGAAATTTCAGGTTTCCATTGATCACCCACTGAAAATGACAATGAACATAGAGAAATTCGTACTTGGAATTTCATTTTTTTTTCCCTAGAGCAATAAATTCTTAAGGACAGGGAGGACCCATATTTTTATTATAGAGAGGGCCAACGTTATCCATCAAAAGCGTTGTAGGCAGAACTAATAACTCCAAAATATTGCAATACTCTCGTCTCTTGAAAATGACCTCAAAAACTGAGAATTTTCACATTGGACTTACTTGTAAAGAAAACTATGATCATGGAGTCCAACCACAAGCATTGAAGCTCCAACCTCTTGCACCGTAGAAGCAATCTTGGTTCCTTCTTGGTCCCCTTCCGCCACAATAATCTCAACCTTTGCCTGTAACACAATCCTAAGATTATGGCACATACCCGTTAATTTGTACATAGTAAAAATGAGCAATATATGTAGTAATAATAATAATAACAATAATTGTTGAAAGAGAAGGAGAAGAAGATGAAGAAATGAACACACAAGTTAGAAAGCAAAAAAAAAAGGCTTAATTATGTACGTTGGGGTAGTTGTTGCAGATGTGTTGAAAGGAGAGGGCTAACTGGTAGCCATTGACGCGAAGAAGGCGAGCTCTTATTCTGCTTCTTGTGGAATGGTAGACATGGAGAAGGGTGATTATGTCACCATTGCGAATGACATTGTGAAGAGCCCATTTTAGAGCTGTTCTTGCTGCATCCACATCTTCCACCACAACCACAATTTTCCTCACATCCATGTTCTCTCTCTCTCTCTCTCTCTCTCTCTCTCTCTCTCTCTCTCTCTCTCTCTCTCTCTCTCTCTCTCTCTCCCCCTCAGGCCTCCACTTCTTCCTTCTGTCTCTCTCTCTTCTTCACTTTTCATATTTATATTGTTTTTATTGAGTTTTTATATTTATATTATATCATTAACTCATCCAAAGTTGTCTCTATCAGCTGTCATGGTTGTTTTGGCTAATTGATCTTTGATTCCTAAATTTTGTTTAGGTTGATCATCTATAAATATTTTTAATTATTTTAACTGGCTAATAAGTGCAGTGGCATGTTTTAACTTTAAATTGGAGCGAATCTTCTGTTGTACCTTAAAGTTTGGTTAATAATAAAAAATAAATAAATATGTTTTGAATTTTCGTTGCTATACATGAGACGTTTTGGTCTCTTTAAAATTTTTCTTTCAGTTTTGATCCTTCCTTTCTCCGTATTGTGTTTTTGATCCCTTTCACACAAATTCATGCTAAGTAGTGATTTTTGTAAAGATAAAAACAATTCTTAAATTATTTATATGAATAAAAATAAAATTTTCAATATCTATGACAACTAAATACTACATATTCAAGAATAATTATAAGGCCTTCAAAAAATGTATTTATTAGAATCAAAATTTAGAATGGTGGGAACCAAATTTAAAACAAAAGAAAGGAAGAAAAAAAAGGGGACTAAAACCAAAATAAAATTTTAGAGGGATTAAAACCCAAATGGTTTATATTTATAGAGACTAAAATTATATTTAAAAAATATTTGTATATTCTTAGAATATTAATATAGAGTAATATTTTAGTTAAAACTCATTTTTAACTTTTTAATTTTTATACAAAATGTCTCCTTTTTAATTTTTTAAAAAAATTTGGTAGGAAAACCTAAGTTAAGAGCTAGAGTGATAAAAGGTATAACACTTTTCAAAGAGAGCTTACCAGATTTTAAATCTTCAATTTTATAGATAAAGCTTGCTAATTACTCAAGCTATTTTTATTGAGATAGTCCCGACCTGGTAAACGAAATGTCTCTCTTTTTGGTTTTTTTTTGTAAAAACGAAATGTCTCTTTATTAGGGCATGAAACACAGCAAATTGGTATTCTAGAATTATTAAAGCATTTCTATTAAAAATAAAAAAGTTGTCTCTTAATGTTGCTTTGTGTTGTGTCTATTCTCTATCCATTATCTCAGTCTTGACTGTGAGTTTACTAGCCTCCAAGCACGTATGACGACACATTGATCTGTTAGCTCATGTTGCTGCTATATTAAATTAAAAAGGAGAAAAAAGCGAAAAAGAAAAGAAAGTTGTTGAATAATAATTATTGGGTTAGCAGTTTCACAAGTTGAAAATGATGTCCATACATGGAGAACTTTGCTTGGTCCTTCGGAGAATGTTTAGGGGATTCATAAATCACCATAAATTCTGGGATAAAGCTGTCAAGTAAAGTGTACCACACTTACGAGTCGTTAGCCATATTCAATTCATTCCTTTCATAATAATTATCAACTTTTAATTTTTAAATATTTAAGTATATTTATTCATTTATATTATTTAAATGGTATTAATTTTTTCTATTTTAACTTTTGAATATTTTAGAATATCTATTTATTTAAGCTATCTAAATAATATTAATTTTTTCTTCTATTTATACCCTTAGTGATAATACATTAGTTAAGTAATCAACACATTTATCAAGATAAATAATGATGATTATATAAGGACAGTTTTGTCAACCCATATAGTTTTCTATATTTACCAATATTTTTTATTTTTCTTAATATATATATATATATATATATATATATATATATATATATATAAAATTTAATTTTTAATAATTATTGTGAAATGAATGGAATCCCTGTAGTTAAATACTTAGTCATCTATATACGAGAGTGTTACTAAATTCATTATCCATATTTCTTATTATATTTAACCGCACTTGATAAATGCAATTAAATGTCAGATGGGTGGTGCACCTTATTACTTTATCTTGTTTACTATAGACAAAACTTCAATTCTATGTTCATTTGTATGAGGAAAAAGAAAAAGATTCTTAAGCTTACGTGTAGTTAAATTTTTTAAAGAAAATCTTTTGTGGTGCAATTTTTTTTATATATTTTTATATAGTTTCTTTTAATTTATAAAAAATATTGAAGTGCAATATTTATAGCTTTCAACTTTTTCTAAACATTTGTTTAATTATTTTTTTAATATCTACTTAATTAAAAAAGTTTAAACAAACAAGTTATATTGCTATGAAAAATGTTGTTTTTACTCATAGGATGTTGGATACCGTGCCGATTCATATCTTATTCACCATTGAATAGGATGTGAACTCTATTTTAATGGCCAACACCTGACCTTCAATGTGATGACTGATGGGTTGCATTTATGCACCCATTTTTCTTCTTAATTCTAAACAATTTATATTTGAATTGTATTTAATTGATGTAAATCATTAAGTTTGCACTTTGTCCTCAAGATGCATTAGTAAATAATTTTGTAGCTTTCAACATAGTTTTTTTTTTATGAATTCTCACATTTTTGGAAGTTCCCCATGTTTTTAATTTCTTTTTGGAGTTTTTCCTAGTAACATGGACTTCCAATTTGGTGCATTGAAGCAAGAGTTGAGAACCTAGTAACACTGTTAACCACCCAAGCGATGAAATTACCGCCTAGGTAGTAGTCAGAGAAGACAATTCTGGGGCACATAAGAAGACAACAATTCTAGGGCACATAAGAAGACAGCAATTCTGGGGCACATAAGAAGACAGCCCAGGCGGTTATGTGGACCGCCCAGGCGGTCACATGTCTCTGGGCCGCGCCAGTTTAGCCCAATTTAGCATCTCTGAGAGGCCTGTTGCGAAGAAAAGAGCACGGAAGTGGTGTTTTTGGGAGGACTCATTCTGGAATAAGAGGATACGAACTTTCCATTCAACATCAACTGTGAAACTCCCCCATGGAGGAGTAATTCCCTTACCGTGCACAGAGGTGACTGAAGATTGAAATTGTTCACGAGATATTTTGTATTTTTATTGCAATCGTGGTTAGTTTTCCTGTTCCCTTTTTGTCAATTCTTACAATTATTGATTGTGTGAATTATCACAATTACATATTTGTCTGAGTTGTTATTCTGATGTGATGTTTATCTATTAGGTAAGGGATTGGAATCAATTTCGTTAGAAATTAGGTTGCTATAATTGTTATTTAAACTAAATTAGTTCATAGGATCACAATAGTGAAATACTAGTTCTTTTATTCCGTTAAATCCTTGGTGAGAATGCGATTGTGTAACTGTTAAGCAAAATTATGTCATTGTTATGTGTTTACATTTTTAATGGAAGCAACCACTATTACGATTTTATTTCTCGAATCAATTACTTGAACAATTTTAATCAGAATGAACTTTTGTGCATGTAATTCTCTCATTAGAATTCTTTTTATTTAATTTGCTTTCAATAATTTTCAAAAACCCCAATTTTCTTGAGTCAGTTAGAACACTTCCACATGAGACGACTCGAATTGCACTATAGCTACATTTTTAGTATAATTTGGTTACAAAAACTATTTTTAATTTGTTATGGGCGGCGACACCTTCACCAAATTTTGGTGCCGTTGCCAGGGAAGTGTCATAATTGATTCTTTTTGCTCTTTATTTTATTTTATTTTATTTTATTTTATTTTAATTAATTTTCATATTTATTTTATTTATTTTAATTAATTTTTATTTTTCTTTTTAGTTTCCATTGTTGTCGTTTTCTATTTATGAAAAAAAAAGAAACATAGTTTGCTTAATTTCAATTTTTATTTATCTTTGTTTTCTTCCCTGTTATATTTGGTCGACGTGATAATTTAATTTTATGACTTGCTCCCTTCCTAATTTTCCCATTCTACCAATTAATCTAGAGATTGAGAAAACTGCCAAAAGGCTTAGGAAGGAAGCGAGGGAAAGAGTTAATTTATAAAGCAACCTCTCTTCTTCTGATACAACTAAGGACTTTGACAATAATTTTGATCATTTTTCTCTTGAACTTTCTTATCCTACTGCTAGTGTTTCAGGTGACATGGGAGAAGTTAACAGGATGCTGAAAGAGCTAGTTGCTCAAGACCTGAACTATCAACCATTGGGGATTGTCTATCCAGAATAGAGAGGTGACTTCGAACTAAAATCAAGACTCCTACATCATCTACCCAAGTTTCATGGGTTGTCTGGAGAGGACCCACATAAACACCTGAAGAAGTTTCATGTTATTTGTGTGACTATGAAGCCTCAGAGGGTAACGAAGAAGCAGATTAAGCTAAGAGCCTTCCCGTTTTCCCTTGAAGGAGCTGCCAAGGATTGGTTTTTCTACATCCCCTATGGGATAGTTGACAGTTGACAGTTGAGCTGGCATGAAGCGCATCTTCCTGGAGAAGTTTTTCCCAGCTTCTACAACAACTGCCATCAGAAAAGACATTTATGGCATTCGACAGCTGCAGGGAGAATCTCTCTATGAGTACTGGGAGAGATTCAAGAGGTGTTATGTCAGTTGCCCCCAGCATCAGATTTCTGAGCAGATCTTGATCCAGTATTTTTATGAAGGGTTGTTGGTCATAGAGAGGAGTATGATTGATGCTGCAAGTGGGGGTGCATTAGTTGACAAGACCCCTGCTGCAGCTAGATTGTTGATTGAGAACATGGTAGAGAACTCCCAGCAGTTTGGGTCTAGAGCTAGCAGTAGCACCGGTCAGGTGGGTGAAGTTTCTTCATGTGAGAGCAGCAAAGTAGAGAAGAAACTGGATGGGCTTACAGAATTTCTAAAGCAAATTACACTAAACCAAACTTCTCCAATGAAGGCAGTACAGATGTGTGGCATTTATTCTTACAAGTCACATACTTCAGACATGTGTCCTTAGTTGCAGGAAGATCCCACATCAGTGGCAGCTGGTAACATATTCCCCAGTAGGTCTCAAAATCAGGGTGGACAGTAAGGGTACAATCCGTACAACAACACTTATAACCCCGGCTGGAAAGATCAACCCAACTTTAGGTGGAACAATGCTCCCCAACAGCAACAACAGAAGTATGTTCCACGATAGCAGAGGCAACAGTATAACCAGCCCATATTCTACCCACCACCCATACCATAGCTTCCCAGCCCCCAGCAACCTCCAGCACCACATGCACCTCCTGCCCCTTTAGAAGCACCATGGTAGGAGATGATGAAAATGATGATTGAGACACAGAGAAAACAAGAACAAGCCATGCAAGAGATGAGAAATGCAATTGTGAGACTTGAGAATTCACAATCATAACAGGGAAGTGCATCCACCATTCTTTCATAGACAGTTCCAAACCCCAAGGGGAATGTTTTTGCTATTACTTTGAGGTCTAGTACTGTTCTGCCTAAGATTGCTAGTCCCTAAAGGCAAGTTGTGGTTAAGAGTCAAGAAGAAGAAACAGTTCAGCCAATGGTGCAGCAAGATGAGCCTGCACCCAAGCAAAAGGAAGCAGAAGAGTAGGTAATAAGATCCACTTCTTTGCCTTTTCCTCAGTGAGTTGCAAGACCCAAGAGGCCCAATGAATTAGAGTTGGAGAAGGACCTCTTGGAGACTTTTCGGAAGGTAGAGGTCAACATTCCTCTATTGGATACAATTAGGCAAATTCCCAAATATGCCAAGTTCTTGAATGACCTATGTACCAACAAGAGGACGTTGAAGGGTAATGAAGTGGAGAGAGTGACCATAGGGGTGAAGGCCTCCTCCCTTATTCAGCCAGGTTAGCTTCCCATGAAACATAAGGATCCAGGTGCGTTCAATGTTCCCTGCACCATTAGGAACCTCCACATTGGACAAGCCTTAGCAGATCTTGGGGCCGGCATCGGTATTATGCCCCGTTCAGTTTATAAGGCCTTGGGTGGGGGAGAGCTAACACCCACTAGATTGAGAGTCCAGTTAGCTAACTGGAGCATTCAAAGTCCAAACGGGAAACTTGAGGACATCCTTGTCCAGGTAAACAATTTAATTTTCCCAACGGACTTTTATGTTTTAGCTATGGAAGATGATATCAATGCTACTGAGCACACATTGATCTTAGGGAGACCTTTTCTGAAAACTGCAAGAACTAAGATTGATGTGTATGCGGGTACCTTGTCCTTTGAGTATGGGGATATAAAGGCTCAATTCTGTTTATCTGATGCCATGAAACGCCCACTCGAGCAGCATTCTATGTTTAGCATTGATATCATTGACTCCTTGATTGATGACGTATGTGTTGGTTTTATTGAGAATTTTGATGAGTTGTTGGGGTTGGTACCAGAGTTTGAATGTCTTAACTGTAACGATACCACCAATTTGTGCAAGGAGTGTGCTACTATTGATGCATCTTTGACGGAGCAAATTTTTAAGAAAACTATAGAATTTTTGGTAGCTAATGCCACAAGCCATGTCATTGATACATTCAGTAGCAGCATCTCCATTTTTTAGACTACTTTGATTTCTGAGCCTATATTTTCTGTTTCTTCCACTGGATATGATGATTATGCTACTTCAGAATTGTCTAAGCTTACAGGAACAGGTATACAGTTAGCAGGGCCAGAATTGAAGCCTTTCCTTGACCACCTCAAGTATGCATTTCTAGGGGAGGGTGAAACACTGCCCGTAATCATAGCCAATGGCCTTTCTAAGACCCAAGAAGATAATTTGATTGTGGTTCTGAGAAGGCATAAGAGGGCCATTGGCTAGACCTTGGATGACATTACTGGATTAGCACCTCCACCTGTATGCACAGGATATTCTCGAGGAGGGGGCTAAGCCGATTAGACAGCCACAGCGCCGGCTCAACCCATTGATTCTTGATGTGGTCAAGAAGGAGGTTACAAGGCTCTTACAAGCCAGTATCATCTACCTTATTTCTGATAGTGAATGGGTGAGCCCGGTGCAGGTGGTTCCCAAGAAGTCGAGGATCACTGTGGTGAAGAATGAGAAAGGTGAGTTGGTCCCAACTCGATTGCAACATAGTTGGAGGGTTTGCATTGATTACCAAAGGCTTAATCAAGCCACCAGGAAGGACCACTACTCCCTGCCTTTCATTGATCAGATGTTGGAAAGGTTGGCAGGGAAGTCCCACTACTACTTCTTGGATGGCTACATGGGGTATTTTCATATTCATATTGCCCTGGAAGATCAGGAGAAGACCACTTTCACGTGCCCTTTTGGTACCTATGCTTACAGGCGAATGCCTTTTAGGCTTTGCAATGCACCAGCTACTTTTCAACGGTGCATGATGAGCATTTTTTCTTATTTGCTAGAGGAGTGCATGGAGGTATTTATGGATGACTTTACTGTTTTTGGTTCTTCTTTTGATTCTTGTTTGAGTAGCTTAGCTAGAGTGCTACAAAGATGTGTTGAGACCAACCTCGTTCTGAATTTTGAAAAATGTCATTTTATGGTGGAACAAGGTATTAGTTTTAGGCCATGTAGTCTCTAACAAGGGCATTGTTGTTGACCCTGCCAAGATAGAAGTTATTACCTCTTTACCGTACCCCACATGATTGCGAGAGATTCGTTCTTTTCTGGGTCATGCAGGTTTTTACAGGAGCTTCATCAAGGACTTCAACAAGATTGCCCAGCCTCTCACCTCCCTGTTGCAAAAGGATGCCAAATTTATTTTTGATGACAAGTGCAGGGTGGCATTTGAGAGGTTGAAGAAGGCTTTGACCACCACTCTAGTCATCCAGCCACCTGACTGGAGTCAGTCGTTTGAGTTCATATGTGATTCTTCTGACTATGCAGTGGGTCCCAGACCGCTATAGCGGTCATAAGTGAATGGAGCTTCAGCGAGCACCCGACTTCGTTCCGTGTTTTGAACCATTTTTTGAATTTAACTCCGTTTTGGAGATTTTAGGATTCATTCAGACTTTCATATTTTGAGTTTTTAACTTTTGCTCTCTCTCTCTCTCTACTCTCTCTCTAGGCTAGGGTTCCAAATCATGGTTGAATTTTAGTATTTTCTGGGTTAGAATTTATCATTTTTCTTTGACATTGGTTGTGAACTCCCCCTATGGATGAGTAATTTCTTTATCGTGCACAGGGATGACTGAAGATTAAAATTGTTCTTGAGACTCCAATTTTTATTTGCAATTCATGGTTGGTTTTTCTTTGCCTCTTATCTTCTCTCTTAAATATTGGTTGTGATGATTATTGCAATTGTATTTTTTAGGGTTGTTTGATTGTGCATTTGTTTGCATGCATAATCTAGATACCATTGGGGTATTGGATCGATTAATTTAATTACATCCAAATTGGTTAGGGATTGAAATTAACTCCGTTAGGAATTAGGTTGCTATAATTGGTAATCAAACTGACATAGGTTCATAGAATCACGATCGTGAATTACTAGTTCATATGTTAGCCAAACCCTTAGCGGAAGTGCGATTGTATGACTGCTAAGTAGAATTACATCAATATTGTGTGATAGTATGAATAATGAAAGTAACCACCATCATGAATTTATTTCTTGAGTCAATGATTGAACAACTCTTAATATGACGGAATCCTTGTGCAGGTAATTTTTCTCATCATATTTTCTCAATTTAACTTTGCTTTCAATAATTCCAAAAATCCCCCCATTTGTTGAATCAATTAGAACACTTCCTTGTGAGACGACCTGAGTTGTGCCCTTTACTACATTTTTTGTGCAACTTAGCACTTTATAAATTTCTAATTTGTTGCGGGTAGCGACAGCTCGCATCACTCAAAATAAATTCTGGAACTTGCTTGATTCTTGGTTAAAGCTTTCTCTTCACATTGCTGGCATATTGATGATTGAGGCTTTTGTTATTTTTACCCACTTGGCCATACAGCCTACCTAACATAATTATATCATTTGCTTACCCCATTTGAGCTGAATTTCCTATTTTTGTTGGTTAGCACAATGCAAGCCTAAGTGAAAAACAATGAGAAAATTCCTAACTCAAGACATGTGAAAGTGAGGTGCAAGCAAGTTGTGTTAAAACCTAAGTATAGGGAAACCATTGCCAGAGGTGCAAAGGAAAAGAACTACAAACTCATGAAAGAAAAAAGATTTGGATTGGTGGACATTCCTTCAGATATTCTCTTAAAAAAAATTCCTTCAAATATTCCTTAAAAAAAAACCATCAATCCATCTTTGGAATACATGTTTAGTTCAAATCACTAAAATGCCACCAAACCAAAAGGGGCAAAGAAGAGAATTTGTAGGTCTTGGTTTCTCGCTTAAATCTTTGTTGTGCTCTTTACTTTTGCATGAATTGAGTTAGCCTATTTCTCCTTATTTTCTCGCACCTGTACCTAAGCCCAGTTATCACCTTGAAAAAGACCTCTTGAAACATGTGTTTGAATCGTAGTGACTGAGAAGAAAAGCAAGTTTTTGGAAGAAGTTCCCTGTTGGGTGCTAGAGCACATTTTGGAACACATACACTAGAGTGAAAAGTGACACACTTTCCTTGTGAGATTAACCTTGTCACACTCATTTAGCGCATTCTTGCCATGTGTACTCTAGACTTAACCAGCAAATATCATTCGATTTTTAGCTTTTCTAATTGTGTTAGCTATAGTGTGACTATATCTAGTTAATTCTCTAAGTAAGTAAACTCTTGCATCTGATTTGTTTGTTTTGCATCATGCATTTTTAGGAATAGTATCATCTTGCATTTTCACTCTTGTTTTTGCTTTTCAATTTCTTGCATGAGGACATGCAATTGTTTAAGTGTGGGGAAGTTTGATGGGTTGCATTTATGCACCCATTTTTCTTCTTAACTCTGAACAATTTGCATTTGAGTTATATTTAATTTATGTAAATCATTAAGTTTGCACTTTGTCCTCAAAATGCATTAGTAAATAATTTTGTAGCTTTCAACGTAGTTTTTTTGATGAATTCTCACATTTTTTAAAGTTCCCCATGTCTTTAATTTCTTTTTGGAGTTTTTCCTAGTAACAGGGACTTCCAATTTGGTGCACTGAAGCAAGAGTTCAGAACCCAATGACACTGTTAACTACCTAGGTGGTCATATGTCTCTAGGCTGCGCCAATTTAGCCCAATTTAGCGTCTCTGAGAGGATTGTTGCGAGGAAAAGAACACAGAAGCGAGTTTTTGGGAGGACTCATTCTAGAACGAGAGGATACGAGCTTTCCATTCAATGTCAACTGTGAAACTCCCCCCATGGAGGAGTAATTCCCTTACCGTGCACAGGGGTGACTGAAGATTGAAATTGTTCACGAGATTTTTTGTGTTTTTATTGCAATCGTGGTTGGTTTTCCTTTTCCCTTTTTGTCAATTCTTACAATTATTGATTGTATGAATTATCGCAATTACATATTTGTCTGAGTTGTTATTCTGATGTGATGTTTATCCATTGGATAAGGGATTGGAATCAATTTCGTTAGAAATTAGGTTGCTATTATTGTTATTTAAACTAAATTAGTTCATAGGATCACGATAGTGAATTACTAGTTCTTTTATTCAATTAAATCCTTGACGGGAATGTGATTGTGTAACCATTAAGCAGAATTATGTCATTGTTATGTGTTTACATTTTTAATGGAAGCAACCACTATCATGATTTTATTTCTCGAATCAATGACTGAAAAATTTTAATTCGAAGGAACCTTTGTGCAGATAATTCTCTCATAAGAATTCTTTTAATTTAATTTGCTTTCGATAATTTTCAAAAACCCCAATTTTCTTGAGTCAATTAGAACACTTCCATGTGAGACGACTCGGATTGCACTATAGCTATATTTTTAGTGTAATTTGGTTACAAAAACTATTTTTAATTTGTTATGGGCAGCGACACCTTCACCAATAACCACACACCCCTTCATGGATTTCCTTCACAACTTCTCTGGTAGCCGTACCTTGTATGTAATTTCTCAAGAGTTAAGATAAGGTGGATTCTCACCTACATCCTTAAGTCAATGTCTTCACCTACAGTTAATTATGTGGAAGCACGTCAATTGAACACGTGTCTAAAAGTATTTCCTCATCTTCTTCTACTTTCACTCGTCCACCTCCACCGTACCTTTTCAATGACGGTGACCACCGTCGCTGTATCATCTCTTTCCTCCTCTGCCACCATCATCACCACCCTCTCCTCCCCCATTATCACCACCCTTTTTATTTCTTTCTTCGGTTTTTTTCCGTGCTTCTTGCTCAGGTCGCCGCTCATCTTCTTGTTCCATTTTCTGGCATGATTCTTTGCCAGCAAAGTTTGAGATTGTCAAATCTAACTTTTGTTCTTTCTGTTTCACTCTCTGGTGAGGTTTGTCGCATTCATTCGTAGTCTGCTCCATCTCCGTCGACGATCGCTCCTCGCTTCTAGCATAGTGGTCTACTGTTTTTATTTGTCATCGGTGCTTCTCCACTCACGTTTTGAGCACCGAGGCTTCTGGCTATGGCCATGAATTTTGGGGGCTTTTTTTTTAAGGGGAAAAACATTTTTTGAAGGGGAAAAACATTTGAAGGGACAAAATTTATATGATTGGCATTTGGATCCAAATGGGTATGTGAAAAATTGGAACTTCAAAGGTGGGGTTGTATGGGGTGCTGGGATTTTTTTCGTTGTGCCATAAATGATTGAGAGAGGGTTTGCTTGATTATTGTGGATTTTGCAAGGTCTATTGTGTTATGGTGTGGTGGCAAGCTTTGTTGCAAGTTTGGGCAAGTCAAGAATGGGAGGCTAGGGTGAAAGAGGCCATCGGATGAAGGAGGAGGGAGGAGGGAGGGGGTGGAGGTGGGGGAGTGAGTGGCAATGTAGAGACTGAGTTTAGCAACACATTTTGATTCATTTATCGACATACACAAAATGTCATTAAATCCAACTATAGGGAAGGCATTGACTTATAACTATAGAGCAATAGTCACCTTAAGATAATCCTTTTCTATAAAGCTCACTGTTTTCCATTGAAAAGTTAGTCGATTCCTTGGTATTTTTGGCTGCCTACCTTTGTTTAGAAAGAAGCTTCCCATCTCGAAGGTAATCTATTAGTAGGGTCATCCAACCTAAGCTTTGTTCTACCTGCATGACTTGGCTTGTTTTTTAAATTGTTGAACATTTCAGTACGTCCTAGATCAGGCTTCTATTGTTTCCGCCTGGTTTTGTGCTTGCTAACTTTGATAAGATGGCGCGCCCAAGTGTTTTGGCCTCGGGAGACATGCCTTATTTTATAGTCTGGAATGTCTCTAAGCAAATTTTTTACTTCCGATAAGTACATTTGCATTAAGGGATCTTTGGCATGGTACGTACGTCCCCAAGACTTGTGAAGTGACCAATTGGAAGTCACTACAAACTACCAGCTTTTAGACTCCTTCGTCCTTGGCAAGTAGTAAACCCTTGACCATTGCTTCATATTCGACCTGGTTATTTGATATTGGGAACTCAAATTTGATGAAAAGTTCACTTTGGCCTTCATCCTCTCGCTAAAGTATTACCCCAACCCTACTGCCCATGGGAGTTGTCACTCTATCTAAGAACAATGTCCACATAGACGTTAGTGAGGAAGGCTATTTTCAACGAGCTCGACCATAAAATCTGCCAGTACCTAGGCCTTGATTGCATTCTAGGGCTCAAATCTAACATCAAACTCTGACAATTCAATTGCCCAATTGATTATCCGAGTAGCGAGTTCCAGCTTTTGTAGTATCTTCCATATTGGCTAGCAGATGAAATTTTTTAATCAGATCCCTACTGTTATAAAAAAAAAAAAAAAAACAGAAATAGTTATGGAATATTCCGTTTCCATGATGATAGGGTAAAGAGGGAGATGGATTAGATACTAATATTTAGATAAAAATTCAAAAATTAATAAATTCCCTCATATAATTATTTCTTAAGAAAAAATAAATGCACCTTGAAACTATCTTTTTAATAACTATTTTTTTAATAAGCTTGAATATTAATACTATGCAAGTTTCTTAACTAATTACATCAATTTTGCTTGTGAGTTTAATTTTGATGCGCTAATAATATAAAATTGTTTTGCAATATCATATAATCAAAATATTTTGTTTGAATGAATTTTCAAGTAGTGGGTGTAAAAGTCAACTATCATGACTTATATGTCAATATATGATTGGATGATTATATAAACCTTTTGTACACTGTTAGTGCATGATAATTAAATCCTCTACTTATAAACTTAATTTTGATGTACTGGCAATATAAAACTGTTTTATACCATCATCTAATCAAAATATTTTGTTTGGATGACTTTTCAAATAATGGTTGTAAAAATCAACTATCACACCTAAAAACACCCTGAGAGTAATATAATTAATTAACTCATCAATACAATCCACAAATTGTATTAATTGAGATCAATTAAGCTTTTTAAACTTGGTCACATAATAAAAATTAAAAAAAAATTCCTTTTATTTGGCCTGCAAGTTTTTTTCCAATTTGTTTAAGAGTATAATTTTGATATACTAACTGTGTAAAATTGTTTTTTATTGTTATCCAATCAAAATATTTTGTTTGGATGACCTTTTAAGTAGCAGGTATAAGAGTCAATTATAATAGCTTATATGACAATATATGATTAGATGGTTTTGTAAAAAAATTTTGCGCCATCAATACATGAAATTAAATCCTTTTTAATTTAAGATTAACTTTGATGTATCAATTTCACACACATGATTGAATATCTATCCTATCCAAATTCTTTTAGAGTAGTATTATTTGTATTCATAATGAGTGGGATACCGTCATTACAAGAAATTTGGCTTAAAACAACACTTATTTTTTAGAACATATGAAAAATGTTAGTTTTTATACACATAGACAATATTTTTTTTAAATGTATTGCCTTTAATATCTAAAAACTATTGTCTTCTCTATTCAAAAGTGTTGCTTTAAATAATTTACCATACTTGCTATGGTAACTCTATGAAAGGTGATGCATCAGTAGCTAAAAAATGTACCGTTTTGTTAAAAAAATGCTGTCTTTAACAATTTGCCACATATGATATAACAATTCTTTAAAAAGTGATACCTTAACTTAAAAAAGTGTAGCATATACTATATTAGCAAGAATATATTTAAAAAAAGTGTTACCTATATATGCATAATCAACACTTTTTACATGTACCTAAAACTAAGTGTTCTTTTATGTATAAATTCTTGTAGTGCATGTCCATACACTCTTATTCACTCTTAATTTGGATCTCACGTCTCATTTAAGGGTGCATCAGAATGTGTCAGCATGATGCTTCATATAATGTAAATATAAATAGTATGTTTCAATTTTTTAACACTACGTATGCATATAAATTAATTTTTTTTCAAAACAATTAGAGTTTGGACCATACTATAACTTTAGTGCAGTCGTGCAGGAGTCACCTCTTAATTTTAAATGTACGATATTCCGTCCTGTAGAACAGTGCCAAATATTATATCCACTGAAAATCTGTATAGTATCAACGTCACAACGCGCACATGATGAGTGAGGATAACGTTTCTGATGATAACTTGTTCAACGGTGTCCTCTCTGTTTTCGGATCACCAAGTGGTTGTGTCCGGAGAGGAATGAGAGCACGTTCGTTATTTTTATATATTACTTTCGAGCTCCTTCTAACATGGTCCAGGTGCTCCATGGTCCGTGTAGTAATGTGTGTATTTGTTGGAGTGGGTTAACTTTGTGAAATTGCACAAGAAACCCAACGGAGGCTCACATAAAAAGCATGAAATTACATTGTGAACCCAGATTATGTTTTGTCCATTAGTGATAATGGGTTTAATAAAATGGCGGTGGATGTTAATACGTGAATAGTAATGAAAGACTATATATTTAATATTAAGGAGCCTTGATATTAATTATTTGACCCAAACAATATACGTGAAGAAAATAAAATTATTGATTAGTATAAGAAAAAAAATGATTAACGTAGAATAGAAAAAAATAAATAATCTTAATTTATGTTTTGTGTAGCATCACAACAAATGGATTATAGTTTTAGTTCATTATCAAAGTAGAAAACATATTATAATAGTTGTTTATATAAATATATAATAGTTACACATGATAAATAAAATTATCGTTAATTACAGTAGTGTATTTTTTTGTGGTGACATAGTTATAAGGAAATTAAATAAAATAATTACTTTAAGTATTAAGATTATAAAAATAGGGGTAAAAATTTTGCTCTATGAATGACACATGGAAACCTTTCCATGTAATTAGTCTTAAATATTAGAATTACATATTTTATGATTTAGGACCTTTAAAATAAGGAGGTTGGTAAAATGTACGAGTGATATGTTAATCATTCTTGGAAAAATAACCATAATCATATAGTTGTATTATGTGTAGATCTCACTAAATAATATATGGGTGATTAATCCCATATAATGTCGCAAGAAATATATTTAATTTATAACGTTTTAGTAAATTAAATTATTTAATTTATAAAAACATAAAAATATATTTTTCAATTAATAAAAATAATGAATAAATTTAATTTATATAATTTTAATTACACCTACTTTCCTTGTACATCTTTTTAGTAAATTAAAATATCAATTTTAAAATATATGTTATAATTAATATGTAATAATCAGTAAAAAATCATATATAATCCTAATTTACATCATCTCAATTATTTGAGTAGTATATAAATTACAATATTATTTTCAATAAAAAAGTAATGTAATTATTTAATTGTATAAAATTAATAAATATTCTATATAATTATCAAAGAACTGTAAATTATGGAATTGATTTTTTCAAATATTTTAATATAAAAAATTTGAAGGGTTTTTTTTATAAAAAAATTAGTATGAAAAAATTATAGAATTGATAGGTTGAAATATTCACGTTGCAAAAAAAGTAAATAAGGTATAGTGAGGTAGGTAGATAGATAATTTTGTTTATATGATTTTTAGGAGTTCTAGATTTAAAGTTAGAAATTTTTCCCATAATTTCATCCTCATTTAGAACTTTGCTCTCATCTTCAATCTCAACCTCGTCATATGTCTCCATTCCTTATTTCATATGGAAATCTGAATCCCTATTAATATCTAGGGGTTTATTTAAAAATTTAAAAAAGGAACAATTTTTAAAATACTTTGAAATTCAAAACATAAATTTCTGTAACAACAAATGCTACTGATGTAACATAATCTAAATTAAAAATCAAAATACATATATAATACAAATGTAATAAAGATAATTAAAAAATATATAGGTGTTATAAGGTTTTCTTGTTAGCTTTAAATATCATAATGATAATAGTTTTGTTATAAATAATCCTATCGTTATAATCCTTAATTGTAATATATATATATATATATATATATATATATATATATATATATATATATATATATATATGTTGTTTGAAGAGACACGCAGGATTACTAGCATTTTCCACTAATTACTGGTGCCTCTGAAAAGAGTGACCGGTGATGAATACTAAATTACCAGCTTTTAACAACCCATTTCAAGGGAAGTCTAATAATTTTAGTAGCAGCATCATTTGTATTTGGTGGTATTGGTCCTAAAAATAGTATATATACTAAGTAAGTCTTTAGTTAAGTTGAGTAAGCCTTATGAAAGTGGCAAAACAATTTTTGAAGAGACTCGTAGGATTACCAGGGCTAAAATGGTTAGAGTTGCCCCTGAATTGGACTGCCCAATGCTGGTAATTTGACCTAATACACTAGTAATTCAGTTTTAAAGATGCTGGTAATTTTTTACAGATGGTGGTAATCCTGCAGGTCTGTACAAAATTTTTTTCCTCCTAGTCCTGTAATAAGTCATACTCAAGTAACTTAAAAGTTTGTTTAGCCTGTTGGCCTTTTTTCAGAATAATTAGTAAAAAGAAAATGATACTAGTGCTAAAATTATTAGAATTTCCCTACAATTGGACTTCTCCAAGTTGGTAATTTGGAATAACATGTCAATAATTCATTATGAAGATGCTCATAATCATATGCCAAAGCTTGTAATCTTCCAAGTCTGTTGTAAAATTTTTTGGCCACCCCTATTAAGTTTTACTCAAGTCTGCAGCCTTATTTGGGGTCACAAATAAACATGACACCAGGGATAAAAATATTATAATTTTCCTTGTAATAGATTGTGCATAGGTGGTATATTGGCGCTCATATGCTAATAAGTTTTGCCAAAAGGCAATGGTAATTTGTACAAAATGAAACGCAATTATAAAAGGGGTGTTTCCTATGTATTTGTTCATAATATTCATGTGATACATTTTTACTAAGGGTATAAAAAAATAGCAGCACAAATTTTATTAGTGAAGTGTATGCATAATGTTATATAAATTTCATTTAATTATAATTACAATTTCCCCCTTTGCGTGTCCTTTGTATATATATTCATTGATTTAAAGACCATTACTTCTACAACCTTCCAGGAGAGCTACTGCCTGAAATAAGTAAAAATAAAAAATTTTGACGTCAAATTAACTAATTGATTATTACCAACATGAACTAAAAATTAACACAAACATAAGCTACTCAAATTAAACTCAAACACAATTTTTGTAACAATCTTAAATGTATGAATACCAATTAAAACACACAACCCATACATATGCCAAATCTATTACTAAGGCCAAGGCCACTATAAGGGTCCACCAATTTATACAAAAAGTTTTATCTCAAGTTTCAAAATTGTTCTAAACTAAGAATTACTCATGAGTCATCAATGACAAACAAAACCAAATCTAGCTGATCTTCAAATGCCAGTGTGTACAAGCAGTCGATCGTATATTTTGTTGTTTGTAATAACTCACAATTTTTCCATTACAAGTATTTACTAACTTATTTTCAGTGGCACGCAACTACATATAATCAGGAGTGACCCGTCCTGCTATGATCTTTAGTCTTCCAAATTTTTTTCCAACTCCTATAACTCTTATTCAACTTAATTAAAGTGTTCTATATCCTATGTCCCCCGCTCAAGCTCTCAGTTCCCTTGTCCGCCACTCAAGCTCTTGGTTCCCCTATCTGCTGCTGAAGCTCCTCAGTGTCCTTTTCTCAAGCTTGTGAAAAAAGTAAGTGTGTCTTGGGTTTCAGGTTTGTGTGTTGGGGGGGAGGGTGTTTTGGCTTTTTATCTTTTTTGAAAGGGATAGGGTGGATATTAGATTTGTTGGGGATTACATGTTTATTTTTTGAACCATTGGGTAGTCATTGATGTTCTTGTTAGGTTGCTAAGCTCTTTATCGTAGAGCTTTGTATATTCAAGAGAGCTTAATCTACACTACAAAAAATTACGTGAATTATGGCAATAAAATTAGGGCGGCTCCTTAAAATCGCCACAATTCGCAGCAAGTTACGGTGGTTTTCTTGACCGCCATAATCTTAGTGAAATAAATGGCAGTAAATTTAGGGCGGTCTTGTAAAACCACTACAATGCTCAGTAAATTATGGCGGTTAAGAACCGCCTTTATTTACCATGACTGCTTTTATGTATTTTTTTTAATACTATTTTTAATCAAATATGGGAAAAAAAGAGCATTTCCACTCTTTAAACTTTTAGCTAGTTACAAATAGATACCTTAACTTCTAAATTTTCTATAAGATCCTTAAACTATATTAATCCTCAAAATTAGTCATTTTATTCAATTTTGGGTTTAGTTAAATAGGTGACGTGGTAAAATATCTAATGATACATGTCACAATGTATTTTAATTTTTCAAATATTTTATTTATTTATATTATTTAATATTTGTAAAAATATATACCAATAAAAAATTAAAAAATATTAACTAAAATTATGTCATTCGCTGCTCAGAAAATGAGGATAGGAAGCTTAAACTAAACGTTAACTCTTTTAAGAGGATGTGTTATCTCTTGATTTTTTAATCTTATAATAAAAACAATGAACTAAGGCAAATTGAGCACATTTTGTGCCTTTTTTTAATTTCAATTGAATTTGGAACTTATTTTGTTACTATAATTGTAGTTGTATTCCCTTGAAAATGAAAACAAAAGTGGAATATTGGATAAAACTCGGGCAAATTTTTCATCTAGCATATATATATACACACACACACATTTTATAAATCGTTTGTTCATTGTGGAACTTTTAGATTTTAACTCAAATTTTATTGTGCTTAGCTATATAGTAACTTTCAAAATTTTAAAAAGGACTAATTTTAAAGAATGTGTTAGTTAAAGGATTTAATTAAAAATTTAAATACAATAAAAAGAAGAAAAGAAAAAAAAAGAAAATATTTTAAAAAAATCTTATCAATCCAAAAAAAGAGAATTCTTTTATAATCAAACCTAAAATAAAAATGAGATTTCAAAAGCTGACCCTATATTAAGGACAAAAAGGAAGGAAAAAATAAAAGCCCATCACCGACAAAACCCTTCAGTGAGAAAACCCGCCATTTCTTTCACTTCCACGCCACTCTTCACTCCTTCTTTTATTCTTCGCGCCTTCGATGTAGAAAAACACTGAGAAAACCCTTGGGCACCTTGACCATTGCTGTGACCCAACCTCGGCCCAGCCAACCTCTGCGTCGCAACCTTCGCCTGGCCAACCTCCACATCTCAACCTCCAGGTCCATCTCCAGCTCTAGCTCTAGCACACACTGCCTCACTCGCACCGCTCTTCATTCTTTGTGCCACAATCATTCTGCGTGCCAAGCATCTCCGCACCACCATCTCCATGTCGTGGTGGTGCTACCACACTCTCTCTTCTGCTGTGCTCTGATTTCATATTTCTGATTTTTTGAGCTGCTCTGCTTTGCTCTTCAGCTAAGGAAAATGAGCGGATGCAGGTGCGTTTGTTTAGAGCAAGTTCTTGTGGACAACTGGGGATTACACGCACACTGGTTATACAAGTCTATCTCCTTTTCATCCTCCCTCAACCCCTGTTTGGGGACCACATAGGTAAACATCAACCCTACATATTCTTTTGATGCTTTTTTTTCCAATTATTTTATTATTATTTAGGGATTACAGTTTGCAATTTCTCTTCATGTTAATCGACTAGTTCAGTTTCCAGTATCCACATTAAAAAAGAAAACCTATTTTTTTTTATTAAAATTATTATTATTTGGATGCTATCCTTTTTCGGTATCTTTTAGATATTCAAGTCAAATGTTAGTGAGGAAGGTGAAGTATTGTTGAGCTTGAACTTTGAACTGTCATCAACAATGTGTAAATCAAGTAGGTCATTCAAAATGAAAAGGTCAAGTAAAGAAGGAAGCACTGAGGGTAATGTACTTTCTTTTGCATTCAACCATTTCGATTTTTGAGTAATTGTTCACTATTTTTATTGGTTAAATTACATACAGATTGTGTGTTGGTTTGTTTGAGAAGCTTTAGCTGAACAACCCTTTTGAATTGGGGGCTTCATATGAAATTGGTGAACTTTGATTTCATTTCAGAAGATGGGAAAGAAATCTGTTTGCTTTTGTCCTCAAACTCTTATGTTTTGTTCTCATTTGTTATCTTCAATCAAGTTATTGGTTAGTGAGTTGGACATAACAATTGGTTAGCGTGCATTTCGGGTAATAGATTGCTTTGATTTGATTGGTTTTTTCATGCTATACATTATGCTTGGCCAAAAGTCTAGTGTTCAACGCTGATGGTAGTTCGTTCATAGAGTACAATACAATTTCATCTAGAACCAATTGATTGTCTTATATAGTGTGTGGTGAAAGTGATGTTTGCATCTATTTCGCTTCCATTCTCCTCAAATTCCTCTCGTTTGTTCCTTTCCTTTTTACTAATTTTTCTTTGTTAATTATTTCCCCTTTACTCGGTTAAGATATAGAGTTATGGATCAGCTTTTATATTTCTCAGACTATGTGATTGCCTCATTGACAAACTATATATGTTTACTTAGTGAATATCTTTTAATCAGTTTTTCTGATAATTATTGCTTATTCTTTTCTATAATTAACTACTACTACTTTGGATTTTATTGACAATGGATTGACAGAAACATGATTCATGTGATTTAAAGGCATGGATTAACTACAACAGCCTCGAAGAAATCCAGCTTTAAATATGAGACTACTTTTAGTTAAATCCAGCTACTATATCTCTAATTCATTTTTCATGCCTTGTTTAGTTTTTGTCGTGAATTTTGACCATGATTCCCAATGATTGAGAATTTTGACCACAGGTGCGAAGACCACGATTATTCCTCTGACTAGTCTCTTTACGAGTACATCAACCTCTCCAAGGTTCCTTTTCTCTTTTATCTTCCAATCCCCCTCACTCCCAACAACCTAGAAGGAAGGAATAACCTGTACCTTTAATATCCTTCAAATTTCTTTTGTTAATGATGTTGATTTGGCCTTATATTTGTTTTCTGTGGTTACTGAAGCCATGGAGTGCTCAGTTAATGCTTGACACAATGCCTAGCAGGGTTTAGGTGCTTATTGTTGTTGCTTTGGTGTTTTTATCTATTTGGTTTGAATTGCTTGCTTGACTGTGAAGCTTTTGTGTTCTATAGAGAAAAAATCTTTATTTCTTTTCCAAAGTTTTTATTGAAAATTGAAGTCCATTTTTCATGTATTTGCTTTGAATGAGGCAACTCCAGGCAGTGTCAAGTTAGTCTTTAAAGCTTAGGAGGAGCGTCTCAATTCTTCTGGGGTAATAATACACTCTACAATTCACTTTAGTTTGTCAATTTTTTGTCTTTTTTCAATGAATGGAATGATCTCCCACTCCCTGTTTTATCAAGTTACTTTTATGGTTTTGAAGCAACTTTGTTCTATTTGATTGAGTTTCTTTGACAAGTGAATTTTGGTATCCTGAAATACTTTGTTTTAAGTTCATAGAATCCAGCCTTTTTTGGTTGTCAATTTATTTGTACTTATTTTCTGCTTGCAAAGTTTGTTTGTTTAAAATTTTTCATTTATTAATTTAGCCTTATATTAGTTTATATATCTTTATTGTAGGCACCTGATATAGGAAGCGGGCTTGAATCGCCCAATGTTATAAGAAGATCATCAGATGGAAGCAATAATAATCCAGCAACTAATCACTCGAGTCCACATACGTGATCTTTTTATTAATTACTGGTGTCATACTTGGAATTATTTTCTTTTGGTGTACTACTTGGAATTACTTTCTTTTTAGACTTAAAAGTATCTAATGTCTAGAGTGTAGTACTCATTTTATACTCAAGTAATGTATCTTTTTATTGGATATCATATTATCATGTTTATATGATATGTATTTTTGTTTTTATGTGAAATTTACAACTACAAACATAAGAGCTAATAGGACTTCATATTAGATTGAAAATTTGATAAAAAATTGTACTTATGGCAGTTGAAATCTTTAAACTAGAACTGTCAGTGTTTTGAGAAAAATGGCAGTTAATAATGCCTCAATTTACTAAGAATAATAGCAAGTGACATTGCATCATTATTTTGTTGAAAGGGAGTTTAGAACTTTCACTCTTACATATGTAGGATAATGTATTACTTATCTGATTTCTTTGTTGAATAGAGTAAGGGAAATCATGAGAGAAGTCTGGAACCTTGGCAATATGGCATGACTTGGCGAGAACTTATACACAGCCATATCACGATGGCGGGATGCTGAAGTTTGTCTTGCAATGTCTAAGGCTATTAATCCCTATTCTGCTTCTAGATGGCACTCCACAAGTGTATTGTTTTTCTTCTTTGGCTATTTAACTTTGCATTCAATCTTTCTGTGTTCAGCTTCCTTCTTGTCATTAATATATTTGTAGATCTTCATTGTCAGTTCCTGATAACTAGCTAACAAACTGCACAAATCTGATGGTGCAAAATATATGGTTAGAATTTTGATTATTATTCTTTTTTATTTGGCTCATGTCAACGACAGGTAGGATTTATTGTTATAGCCAGTACTTTCTTAACAAAATCTACAATGTATTTTGTTATCGAGAATTTTGTCATTCACACCCCACAACATAAATGGAATGAAAATTTTATAGAAGCTTAAATGGTTAACATGTTTTTACATTTCAAAGGTGAAACTACCTTGTAGGTCCTTCAGTAACATCCTATTAAGATAGTTACTCACATTCTTGATGTAGCAAAATTAGTGTTGTGCTTGACAGGTTTACTTTTTAAAGCCAGAGGTTTGCATCAACAAGCATTGAAATCATTTACAAAATAATTAGACATTGAGTCAAACCGTGAGCAAGTTTGATTTCCACAGCATGGGTACTCATGCATCTTGGTGGCCAATCATTTTCAATTGTTATAAGCCTTCTCATTGATGCACTAAGGCTTCACAGAACAAACCGATACAATCTAGGACTGCTCTACAAAGCTAATTTGGTGACGTCAGCAGTTGAAGCTGTTGAGTGCTTCAAGGCACTTATTTTTTTTTTCTTTTTTTGTGGGGTCATGTTATATGTAATTATAGGCCTGCTTGTACATTTGAGGTTTTTATGTATGTTTATGAAAGGTGAAATAGGAAAACGAGAAAAATGGGAAGAGGATTATGCTTCTGTGTATTATCTTTTATTTTGTTAACTTCTCCATGAACTAGAATATCTATGGAATAACTTATAGTGCCTAAAATTGTTTTATATTACAATGAGGAGATAAAGAGTGGTGTGTTTAGGGTCTATGGTACAAATTATAGCCCTTTAATGTTGTTGACATGTATGAAAGTAATTTAAGACAATTACATGATTTGTCTAAAAACTCGAAAGTTCTCAAAAAATTATTTTTATACTTGTTTTTCACAAGTTAGAAGGATTTTTTCCCTAAGAAAAACTCTAAAAATAATTATATAGAGTCCATTCATAGCCCTATTAGGATTGAATATACACTTTTGTTTTTTATTGTTTAATGGGTTTGAATTTGCAAAAATAAGTATTATTGTAAAGTAGCAATGTGAAAAATTAATTGTTTTTAAATCAATGATTTGTGCAAAATGGCAAATACTCACCAAATCACTCGAGTTACAAAATTTTTTATTATTAATCAAAATCTTTTATTCTAATATATCGACCCTTATATCATTTTTATATATCGACGCCAAATATAGTAGCTATGCATAGTCCATTACAAGCTTCATTTTAATATTTTTAGCCTAGGTTCATTTTTATTTGTGTGAATTGATCCCAAATGAGGTTGTAGACTTGAGTAAGATGTATGAGATTGGAAAGAAAATTCTAAAGACACGTTCAAGGTTATTAGCATTTTGTAATAATTATTAGCGACTTAAAAAATAATTGTCAGCATATGATGTCAAATTACTAGCAACGAATAGTTCAATTCAAGGGTAATTCTAATCATTTAAAAAAGGCTATAGGGTAAGGAAACCTTTCATTAAGCTAAGTAAGACTTATGTGACGGGGGAAAAAAATTTAGAAGAAATCTGCAGGATTACTAGTGTTTTAAACTAATTGTCAGCGCTTCTAAACAGAGTTGCTAGCGAACCATACAAAATTACCAACATCTATCAATCCAATTCAAGAGAAGTCTAATCATTTTTGGACTAGTGTCATATGTATTTATTGGTATTGATTTCTAAGAAGAGCTATAGGCTAATGAAGCCTTTAATCAAGTTGAGTAAGACTTAAGGGATTGGGGAAAAAAATTTAGAAGATACCTGCAGGATTACCAACGTTTAGCCCTAATTACTAGCACTTCTAATGGGGTTTACCACCAAATTATGCAAAATTACTAGCATATATCAATCCAATTCAAGAGGAATTGTAAGAATTTTAGCACTATTGTCATTTGTATTTGTTGGTTTGGTCCTAAAAATGGGCTACTAGCTAAGGAAGCATTTAATTAAGTTCACTAATCTTATCGAAGGAGGCAACAAAATTTGGAGAGACCAACATGATAACTAGGTTTTTCCACAAATTACCAACACTATCAAGAACAGTTGGCCGTAAATATTGCCAAATTACTAGCTTCTGTCAAAGGGAATTGTAATAATTTTAGCACTAGTGTCGTTTTTATTTCTTGGTATTAGTCCAAAAAAAAAGCTGCTATTGAATACCGTAAGTAAGTTGAGTAAGACTTATGGGTTTGAAAACAAAAGAATTATAGCGACCTGTAACTATTACTAGCTTTTCCACTTAGTTACCAGCGTTTGATGATGAATTACCAGCATTTAAAATGACTAGTGCTAATACAAGTAGAATTCCCCATGAATTGGACTGGCCAATGCAGGTAGCTCTGGTTGATACACTAGTAATTACATTTAAAGATACTAGTAACTATGTGTAAAAGCTGGTAATCCATCATGTCTGTACAAATTTTTTTCCCCATTCGCATAAGTGATACTCAACTTAGTTAAAGGTTTCCATAGCTTGTTGTCTTTTTTAAAGACCAATACCAACAAATAAAAAATGCTATTAGTGCTAAAATTATTACAGTTCCCATTGAATTTGACTAACAGCTGTTGGTAATTTCTCATAATTCACCAGTAACTATTGTTAGAAGCGCTGGTAATTAGTGCTAAATACTAGCGATCCTGCAAATATCTTCTAAATTATTTTTTCCAATCCCATAAGTCTTACTGAACTTGATTAAAGGATACCTTAGCCTGTACCTATTTTTGGGGACCCATATCAATAAATACAAATGACACTAGTGCTAAAATGATTAAAATTCCCCATGTATTGGACTGACAAATGCTGGTAATTTCCAATCTTCGCTGGTAATTATTCTTAAAAGCATTGGTAATTAGTTTCAAACGCTAGTAATTTTGCGAGTCTCTTCAAAAAAAAAATTTTCTACTCCCATAAGACTTATTCAATTTAATTAAAAGCTTTCTTAGCCAATAGCCCTTTTTTAGGACCAGTACCAACAAATATAAACGACACTAGTGCTAAAATGATTAAAATTCCCCTTGAATTGGATTGTTCGTTGCTGGTAATCTGGCATCATTTGCTGATAATTATTTTTTAAGCCACTGGTAATTATTAGATAATGCTATTAACCTTGTAGGTATCTTCATAATTTTTTTTATCCCATAATTTTTTTTGCTTATTAATTTTGTCATCATAATATCACAATTGCTTCCCAACATCCAAAAATTTCAAGCATATGAAGATAATAATTTTGCATTAATTATAATAAAAGATACAAAAATAGTGCATCAAAATACACAATAAAATATAAGATCTTATATGTCTCAAATATTTGAATTTCTTATAGTAATAATAAGACAAATTACAAAATGTGAAAGTCTTGATAATCTTGCAATAACATGAAAGACAAGTTGCATAATCGTTACATTGAACTAAAACGAAGAATAAGCTTTATGTTTGATACTTGTGTTTCCTAGTGCACCTCTCAACTCAATTTGTAATCTCCACAAACATGTTATGTTAATTAATTTGATAAATAAATACTATTTGAGAATGACCCCAAAACAATAGATAGTGATTTTGAGCCAACAAGAAGCAGTACTAATTCACGCAAAAATCATAAATATCATTAAATCATATAAGTACAACCATGTCCCCTTAGAAGAACTTCTATTGCAGCCTCAGCAGCTATTTTTCTTTGTTTCAATCTCAGCCAGAATGACATCAATTTTTCAGCTTCATTAAGTACTTCCCAACACCTAGGTAAGAACAATGCTTGCATAATACAAAACAAAATAAATAGAAAACAACTCATGCCTCCTTAGAAGGGGCTTTCTTTGCAGCCTCAGCAGCTACTTCCTCAACTTCAATCTTAGCTACAATGGCATCAATTTCAACTTCCTCCAGATTATGCAGGCCATGCTTCTTAGTCATCACAACAACTTCAATGTTGTTAGTCATCGCAGCAACTTCAATGTTCTTGCCTCCACTCTCAGCAACCTTATTTCATATGGCAACAAGGAAAAGTCATAAGTAAAGCATATTTGTAAGGTCCAACTCCAAATATATAATGATCATGCAACACACATAGAAAGAATCATTAACCAAACAAGGGAAAATTAACCAAAAATGATCATGAAAACTTTTACAAGTCAATATTAGATATCAGTAAATAAAACAAGTTGAAGTTCGGAAAGATCAGATTAAATATCTAAAATTTTATGACATTCATACAATTGTCTAAGTGAGTAAAACAACTATAAATTGAAACTAAGGTGTGTTGACTTGCACAAATAGCAAAATAATGTGTCACAATAGTTTGCAGGAACATCTATCAATTAACTAATTTTATGGTTTCTTGAGCAGAAGTTTCCTTGTAGTTTTTCTCTAGGAATTAACTCCCAGATAGAATTTGAGTTTCTACCACTTCCATTACCTTTCCAAGCTGAGAATGTTCCAGAAGGATCTGTTTGGTACAGGGATAGTGAACCAGTGTTTGGATCAAAGCCAACAATCAAGGTTGAAATGCCAAAGGGTCGAACATCACCACTTTGTGAGTACTTTTGCTAAAGACCAGCAATGTATTATAGCTGTATTAAACTTAAATGAGACTTATCCATTTGTCCGCTAGATTGGAAAACTTATCCTTTTGTGTTTATAGTTAGTTTTTTTTGGGTAGTTTGTCAATAAATTCTCAAAAATTTATAGGTTATAAAACTGACTGAGGGAAGTAGGATTTTCTTGATCCTCTAGAGCATAGAATTCATTGTAGGGGTGGCACAAGTCTACAGTTAACCATGCAAAATCAATTATCATTGACAGGTATTTACAGACCCCAAAAAACTCAATTTTAAAATAATTTCTTTGATAGATTTTTTTAATCACCCATGTTGAAAAAGGCACTTTGCACTGAAGCTATGCAACACATGATAATAGCCACGTCACATAAGTAAAGCATTGTAAAGCTAGTTAGTACAATAATCTGATTAGAAAAGCAAAATAGAATTATCTTTACCCTAAGTTTGAAGTCTATCTTCTTATAATCACTCCTTTCAAGACCCTGGCAGTCTATCCGAACCAGTTCACAGCTGAGGAAAGCATCTCTAATCATGGGCACCCAACTAGCCTAATAACCATTTTTTGCTACAATTCAATTCAGAGTCAGAAACCTTGGCAAAATTAAACAAGCAATTGAAATTAGAAAGTAAAACGAACATACCAAGTTTTGTTAATACAGGAATAGCTAGTCCTCTCTTCCTCATTTTATTTGTTTCCTCAATACTTAGGCCTTCAATTGTGGACTTAAACAGTCTAGGGTACACAGGTTCATGGGTTTTCCACAACATGAGGGCAATTATAGGCCTATGTTTGGGATTATAATTCCTGCCTCTATAATATAATTGTACCCTCATGCCTTGAAATGATTTTTCCATATGTTTTGTCCTGAAATAAGCACAAGAGAATTGCTTATTCTTGAATAATAAGATAGCTTTCAACATAAGAATGTCACATAATTGAAACAACTGTCCAACTATCGAGAAAGGTAGTTCATTGAAGAGTATTTTTAGAGAATTTTGATTGTTCCATACCGCTAACTTAAAGTTGCCAGACATGCCCATTGACAGTTCGCATTGGTCCTCAGGCATTTTAAGTGCCTTGCATACTTCAGTTCTGCAATTTGAAAAGGTCTGGTTTTTCACAAAAGAGAAAACCTTAAAAAAATAGACAATTGTAATTTAGAATACATAGCACAAAAGCCATCAAGTTGTGCTAGAAAAACAAGAAAATGATTATAAAATTGCAGTCAAATTTCAATAAAACAATATGAAGATAAGAAATAAAATATAATTCCAAGATGGAAGAGATAAAATAAGTGAGAAATAGATCATTTTAAAAGGTCTCCATGTGGTTGAGAATATAAGAACAGAATTTATCACCTCGAAGTTCTCTGGAGTTGAGGTGCAGTCAGGCCTCCCTATTGTCATTAAGCCAGAGAACATGAGGTTTGGACAACACAATTTTACATGTTTTGCAACCTCAACACAATTGCAAGGATCAATACCAGATTTCACTGCAAAAATTTGAAATTTCATAAACAGGTCAATGTATGTAACATGTAAGAAATGAGCCACTGAATGAACGCATATAAGCTAAAATGCAGGTAAATAACCTGGGGGTAATGGCAAAATGAAAGCTATGTGAAGACAAGTTCACAAAATTTCACTAACACGAAAACTTATAATGTGCAAAACAAGGATTTGGTAACTCATTATTTTAAGCTGAACTCACATGCTTCTCCACTGGTATTTCCTTGCTCCAAAACCTTTAGTGGATTTCTTCCAAGCATAGAGACTGTACGATCAAGATAATTCACCACTTGCCAGTTCCAGAGGTACAAAAGCTCTTAAACATTCGTTAACTGAAAACTGGCATCAGTTAGAAAAAAGGATGTATTGAAATCACACTTTGAAAATTTTAACTAGTTATTCAGAAGGTATAGGCCTTATCAATTGCTAATACTAAATGCTAGTTCATAATTGAGTACAACATGAAGACTATCTTATTCAAAAGCACAAAATAAAGTAAACAACAATGAATTCTTTACCTTCTGATTGTCTACACCCTCAACCATGGCTAGATTTGGAACTCCACCTGCAAAAGGCATGAAAGGTTACTGTTCCTAATCTCAAGGAACAAATAGTACAAAAAAGATGATAACTAGCAATATTTTCAGCCAGTGCATAGTGAACTGGAGATGTACAAGGCTTGGTATGCTGCTCTGATTTCAGAATTTAACGAGCATCACCATTCAAACAACTTCATACATTAAGGATGTAGTCAATCACAACAATTGTAGAAGCAAAGGTCCAAACTCAAAACTCATTTGATGAAAAAGCATTGAAATGATTAAAAGGGTCTTTGCACCTTGAAAACAAAATATATGAATATTAACAAAACAAGAAACACTAATATGTCATGTTCAACTCAAAGCTTAAGGCCACATTTTTACTGTGAGTCCTTTAAAAACTCCATAAAGGCGTTCTATATTAATATTAATGACTGATAGTTCTAGGAAATTTTCCTCACTTGCAGAGGGAGTAATTCCAAGCAATCAATAACTTTTTATGAGCTTTGTAAATTCAGCAGTAACTCTTACACAAGATTAAATTAAAACAATTAACAACCTCAAGTACGGCGCAAATATTTTTCATGTCAACAGTTGGAACACCCATGCATTTGATCGTAACCACTTTAGCAGATTTCCAGTGCTTATGAATAACATCCAGCATGTTGTGTGTTAAACCATCCCTCCCTGTGACAAATTGTAAATCAACATGCTAAAACCACAGAGATAGTTGTTACAACTATCTAATCCAACAAAATCTTGATCCAAAACAAGGTTAGATTAAAATAGACATACAACCCCCAACAAATCTGATACCCACTCTACCTGCCAATAATAATTAAAAAAAACACATACACAAACCTCAAACCTGAAAGACCCTTACTTTCGTCGCGAGCTTGAGAGAAGGACACTGAGAGCTTGAGTGGAGGACAAGGGAGCATGACCCTGCCCGCTCTTCAGCGACCAGGAGACAGAGGGAGATCGACAGCTTCAGCGATGGACAATGGAGCTTGACCTTCACCACTCTTCAGCGGCTGTGAGCTTGAGAGTGTCGCAGGTCACTCCGTCCTCACTGAAGGCCCTGCACCAAGAACACAAAATCAGATGGCAGGGGATGAAACTCTGTCGCGGTGCCCTTGCCTTCGACTACTCCAACGGCTGCCCGATGGACAAGGGCTGCAGAGAGACAAATGGGTGAAGATGGGTTACGGCGGCTTTTTCATAGGTATTGGGGGTTCATGGGTAAGAAGCTTATAATCTCCGAGGTTACTAAACAGAGACTCAGCCCATTGCTTTTTAATTTTCAAGTTTTCGTTTTCGTGATTCTAATTTTCTTTTTTGGTTAACTATGTTGTAATAATATATTAATCCCAATTAGTCAACTCATTCATCATATTAAGCATCTATCTTTTGTAAATTCTAATGACACCCTCATTTTTCCATATTTTCACCTCCCTACCCTCCCCATCATACTCCAAAAGATCACCCTCCCCACCATAGAAGGCTCCATTACTTTCGTTTTGTCGTCAATGTTATTTATTTGTGTTGAGGTTGAATGCACGATTGTTAATGCTTGGCATCACTCAACCTTGTTCGAAAGAACAACATAAGCAAAAATTTGGCTGCATGCCAGTGCCACGAAATGAAGGAACATTTTTTAAATGTGCAGTTGGTATTTGAATACCAAAGTCCTCCTATCTCTAACTAGGTACTGCTTGAGGTACACCAAACAACCTTATTTCTTCTAGATCTTATTTTGATGCATGTGTTTTGGTGAAAATTGTTGTACTTGTCCTACTCCAACAGAAAATTTTTCTTGCGGTGTGACAGTGTACTAAGGTTGACCTCTAAGCTTTCAGATAATTTAACTTGGATAAGCAACTAAAAAGTAAAATAAAAATTGGATGAATTTGTGCGATAGTTGATGTATTAAATTATGAACCCAAAATTACTATAGAACTGATATATCAGGATGATTAAATTATGTTTTAATAATTAAGTTCATACGTATTAACTTAAGGGCTTTGTTATTTTGTTTTGACAAATATAAGACTCGTTGTTCCATTTAAATGACTCTTTGCCAAAATGCATTCATCCTAGCTATTGTGTGAACCATGCAAAACAAATGTCTAACCAATCACACAATTCAGTAAAGAAGTATGTTAACACCCAAGAATTATAAGTTGAAAACCACTTATAATTTCCTTTTAAATTTTGTTATTGTTTCCAGGTGGCGGATAACATGGTGCCTCCCATGTTTCAAATCACCCCACGGACTTGGCTCATAATTATAAAACGGACCCCATGTTGAATTTATTAATATTGCAAATTGGGCTTTTATTTTTTAAAATTATTTGCAAAAGAAGTCAGAACAAAGATCTGGGTCCTCATGTTGAGCCAACCGCCGTAGAACCTATGAAGACCAAAGTGGCTTTGCGTCTGAACGTTTTGGATCATCGAGGTTGTTGTGCATAGTGTGGCCACTACTGTCGCTATTCTATTCAACATATTCTCTAATCTTAGTCTGAACTTGGAAGATAATCTTTTTCACCATTTGGAGAAGATTGGTGTTTGATTTTGTGGCCATGGTTCAGCTGGTCGTTCACACCCGTATCGAGGCCAGACTCCAAGCACATTTAGACATTTTGGAGATTGTTCTGCCATCGACATTGCGGCTTCCCAGCAGAGGAAGGTTTGAAGATAGTGTAAGGTTTATGATGTCAGTATTAGGCATGCCATGATTTTTGTTCCATTTTGGATAGCCGCACATAGCGGGGCTTAATTAGAAGTGTTAGGAGAGTAGCTATGAGGTAGTTACTGTAATGAGTTAAGTGTAATGAGTTAGTTAATATTGTGATGAGCTGGCATAACAGAAACGGTTGCTGATAATGAAGTCCAGCTCTTGTATAAATATGTTGTTGTAGCTCACATCAGTGTTATCAATATACAGTTACACATTTCACATGATCTCATCTCCTTTTCTCTTTCTCCAATCTTATCTCTAGTTGCTTCTCTGCACCTACATGGTGTCAGAGCTCCAGGTTCTGATCAATGGCGTCTCCAATATTGTCTCAAACGGGACAAAGCGGTGATCAAGCCATGCATCAAGCACTAGTGCAAAATTTTTCCAATCCAGTAGCAGAAAAACTCAATGATGAGAATTTTCTGCCATGGAGAGATCAAGTGGAAGCTCTAATCGAAGATCATGATCTACTTGATCACATCCATGGAGTCAACATTCCGATGAAGTTCTCCACTGATGCAGATGGTAGTAACACAGTGGTGACAAAAGAGTATCAGCGATGGAAAAAGCAAGATACCCTACTGAAATCATGGCTCCTCGCTTCCATGTCCAAACCATTCACCACGAGGATGGTTGGTTGTATTTGGCAAAGATTGGAAACTTTCTTTGCTGCACAAATCCGAGCAAAAGTGATGCAATTGAAGAGCAAACTCGGTAATATCAAGAAAACTTCTTCTGTAAATGACTACCTGCTTGAGATTAAAAGCACAATTGATTCATTAGTATCAGTAGGAGCTCAGATCTCCGAATTTGATCATGTTGAGGCAATCCTTCATGGCCTCACAGAGGAATATAGTTCCTTCATTACTACAGTGATATCACATGTTGAACCTTTCTCAGTAGGAGAATTAGAAGCACTTCTCATGACTCAGGAAGAAATCTTTGAGTGATTCGAAAAGAACACAAGCTTTGTTCAAGCTAACATGGCTTAATCGATGTTTGGAATATCAACTCAAGGAAGAGGTGGTAGATTCTATACAAACCAAGGAAGAGGTGGCAGATCCACTACCTTTCGAGGCAGAGGTGGCAGATTTAATCCAAGAGGAGGCTGCTCCAATTATTCTTCCAGACCTAGCTACCAAGTGTGTGGCAAAATTGGCCATACTACTCTGGATTGCTAGCATAGGTTTGATTCACAATATACGTCATCCAATTCTGATAGTCAATTTGGTGCTCAACCACGAGCAAATTTCTCTATGAGCAGTGTTGTAGCTCCTTCTACTTTCCATGATGACAACTGGTATGTGGATAGTGGTGCCTCTCACTACATGACTCCTGATTCACACAACTTGATGGAGAAGGCTGATTGCAATGGTAAAGACAAAGTTGTCATTGGAAATGGTTCAGGTTTGCAAATTCACCATATTGGAAAATCAATTTTTAAATCTGATATGAGTTTAAATGAATTCATGCTAAATGATTTACTTCATGTGCCTAGCTTAGCTAAGAATCTACTCAGTATCTCAAAATTTGCCAAAGACAATAAAGTCTTTTTTGAGCTACATTCTGATACTTGTTATGTCAAATATCAGGATACATTGGAGACACTTCTCCAAAGCTTAGCTAATCATGGCCTTTACAAATTTCCAAAATTCAAAACCTTTAGGCAAACACCTGCAGCCCTACTATCATCTATGAATAATGCATCTCAATACACCTTATGGCATTCAAGACTTGGTCATGCAATCTTCCAATGTTGTGTCCAAGGTCCTGAAAAGCTGTGATATTCCCTTTTCTGTTGAAAAATCTCTTTGCACCTCTTGTTGTTTAGGTAAATTTCATCAATTACCTTTTCCTCATTCAACCACAGTTTATACTGCACCTCTACAGCTTGTATACTTAGATATTTGGGGCCCTGCTCCATGTACTTCAATAAATGGTACTAGGTATTATATACATTTCATTGATGCATTTTTGAAATATACCTGGATTTATTTGGTTAGCTCTAGATCACAACTCAGATCAGTATTTTTACATTTTCAAGCCATGGTTGAATTGCAACTTGGTACTAAGATTAAATGTTTTCAAAGTGACAATGCACTTGAATATGTTAGCTTGTCAAAGCTTCTGCAGGAAAAAGGAATTATCCACAAATTTTCATGCCCTCACATTCATCAACAGAGTGGCACAATAGAGAGAAAGCACAGACATGTGGTGGAGATGGGGCTAATCTCGATGGCTACCTCAAGTATGCCTCAAAGATTTTGGGGGGGAGCCTTTATGACAGCAGTCCAAATAATCAACTCATTACCCACACCAGTCTTACATTCTCAGTCCCCCACAGAGAAACTATTTCAGTCAAAGCCAAATTATATTTCCTTCAGAACATTTGGTTGTCTATGTTTTCCTTATATGAGACCTTATAATCAAAACAAACTACAATTCAGATCAACACCATGTGTTTTCCTTGGATATGGTACTCAGCACAAAGGTTATAAGTGCCTAACACCCACAGGAAAAACAATCATCAGCAGACATGTATCATTTGATGAGTCTAAATTTCCTTTTAGTGACTCCCAATCACCCTTTTTCAACTTACAACCATCTAGTCACCCACACACAAACCACTTTGAGCCACTACCCACTTATCCTGTCTTGTCCAAAACCTTATCTTCTGCATCTAATGTAGCACCTAAACCAGTGACCAACACAAACAACACTGAACACAATATTGAACAACCAAGTGCAGTACATATTATAGTAAAAAATTCAGTTGATAATACAGCAGCTAATGCACAACTTGAAAATACATCTCCACCAGTGACTGTCAATAATCATCTAATGGTAACCAGGTCTAAGGCTCGGGTTTTTAAGCCAAAAGCCTTTCAAGCTCACCTAGAACCTTCATCTGCTACCAAGGCTCTAGCTATTCCTCATTGGAAACAAGGTATGGATGATGAGTACAGTGCGCTCATGAGAAACAAGACCTGGAAATTAGTACCTCTTCCACCTGGCCAAAGTGCAATTGGTAGCAAATGGGTCTTTAAAGTCAAATACAATTCTGATGGCTCACTTCAAAAATATAAAGCAAGGTTAGTAGCTCAAGGCTTTCATCAAAGACTTGGCTTTGATTATACAGAGACCTTTAGTCCAGTGGTAAAGCCTACCTCAGTTAGACTACTTCTCTCATTGGTTGTATCAAAATTGTGGAACATAAGGCAACTTGATGTGAATAATGCCTTCCTCAATAGGGACTTAGTTGAGGATATCTTCATGAAGCAGCCTTAAGGCTATGAAGTAGGGGATGGAAATCTTGTATGCAAGCTCACTAGGGCTCTGTATGGACTGAAACAGGCACCTCGAGCCTGGTACCAAAAATTAGCTACTACACTGGTTCAACTTGGCTTCCAACCCACAAAATCTGATATTTCTCTCTTCACAAAGGTCACTTCCTCATCTGCTACTTATGTGCTGATTTATGTCGATGACATAATCATCACAGGTAGCTCAGAAATATATATATCAGATCTAATAGCTCAATTACATAGCAAGTTTGCCTTAAAGGGTATGGGTGAGTTGCATTATTTTCGTGGAATTGAGGTCAAACACACTGCTATAGGGGGGTTAATATTATCTCAATCCAAATATGTTGATGATCTACTTGGAAAGGCAGGCATTAGTGGTTGCAAACCCTGTGCCATACCCTTACCCTCCACTGTCAAACTTTCTACAACCGGGGGTGTAACATTTGAAGATCTTGGTCTGTATCACTCTGTAGTGGGAAGCCTGCAATACATCACAGTCACTCGACCTGAGGTAGCATACTGTGTTAATCGTGTATGCCAATTCATGCAAAATCCATTAGAAACTCACTGGAGAGTGGTAAAGAGGATCTTAAGATACTTGAGTGGCACAGCCACCTATGGCCTCCACATTCAAAAGAGTGCTGATTTGAAAATAACTGGCTTTAATGACTCCTATTGGGGTAGTGATCCAGATGACAGGAAGTCTACAAGCGGCTATTGTATGTACTTGGGCCCAAATCTCATTTCTTGGTCCTCACATAAACAGGATGCTGTGTCTAGGTCGAGTACGAAGGCTAAGTATAGAAGCCTTGCAGCATTGGTTGCTGATATTCTAACCAAACCAATTGCCTCTTCCTTGTTTGCTAAATTTCGTAACAAGCTTAGGATTATAGATGTTAAATCGGTGAGCTTTAGGGGGGGATGTTAGGAGAGTAGCTATGAGGTAGTTACTATAATGAGTTAAGTGCAATGAGTTAGTTAATATTGTGATGAGCTGGCAAAACAGAAATGGTTGTTGATGATGAAGCCCAGCTCTTGTATAAATATACTGTTGTAGCTCACATCAGTGTTATCAATATACAATTACACATTTCACATGATCTCATCTCCTTTTCTCTTTCTCCAATCTTCTCTCTAGTTGCTTCTCTGCACCTACAAAAAGATAGCAACCCAATAAACCCTGCTGTCCCGCATAATTTTTTGTATTCAAATTTTCATGAGATTTTTCTAAGATGAGAATAATTAAAATAAATATGACTGAGGACTTTGTTTTAGATTTATTTTTTTTGTTGATTTGTAGTTTGTGGATCGACAGATGACAAAAGCTCTATCCCAACCTATGATAACTTGTAGTGATAGGAAAATGCAAAGAAATGATTAGTGATATTGTCATTTATCTATGTGCTACATGGTTTTGGTGAGATAGGTGGATGGATGATGAGTCTTCTGGCAACTAATTCTATCCTTGGGTCGAAAATATGGTGAAGGATAATTTGGTCTCACGGACATTTTGGACCCTATGATAGTTCTCTTATTTAAATCATTAGATCATATTTCAATAGTCAAGAGTTAATACATTAATTACTAAATAAAATTTATTAAATAATTTAATAAAATAAAAATATTTAAAATTACTAAATTATCCCAATTATCACTTATCCCTTTTCATTCCAACCTCCTCCCACAATCAACACCATCACCCTCGCTGCCTTTACACCTCCCCCGCCCTCCCCTTAGAGGTGATGACAGTATTACTGGGAATGAACAAACTTAGTGAAGAAGAAGAAAACTACGTTATTCCTGTTCTAACAGCACCAATAATGGCACCTTTGAAGGCTATAATAAGATATGGTAGGTGGGTCATATCAAAGCCCCTTTGGAGGAGGTCTTGTTCTTTGTACTTGTTGCAGTCTCTTCAACTGTATAATACACACATTGAAAGAAACCTAGAGTGTTTCCTAGTAAAACCAAAGTGAGAGGGGAAAACTATGTTCTTGAAAATACCATTACCAGAACACTAGGAGAAGAACTGAAGGACTAATGGGTCTACCGTTGGGATTCTGACCCAGTTGATTAAAAGATTGAGATTTAGATGAAATTATCAGGGAATCAAGAGAAAATGAATAACCAGATCTGAGATGGTAAGGAAAAAAAAACAGTTGATGTGTCGCCTAAGATGAAGAACCAGATCCGAATTGGTGTTGGGTGGTGGTAGGGGTGTTGGAGCTTGATTGGAAGTGGCATGAGATTGAAGGAAACAAAATGTTACTTAAGGGTAATTTTGTAATTAGAGATAGGACCATTACAAGGTCCAAGAGTTCTGCAAGACCAAATTATCCTTCACCTATACAAATGGATATATCTGCAAAAGTTTAAACTTATGTTGCTTTTCAAGATTTTAAAAATCCCAAAACATGGGTAAATTTCCATCCATCAATCTCACTAAAAGAAGATCTAAAGGTTTTAGAGACCAAATTACCATATGGTCCACAAGATACCTGGGACCATATTCTCCATCACCTTGTTTCCATAGCATAACTCATCGGAGCTTAGTTGTGTCCCTTTTCATGTACAACGAATATTTTTACATTCAAAGATAAATTATTTAAATATACACAATACATTTTTTTACAACCTTAACAAAATTCCAAAATATTTAAATCAATGGGTTAAACATAAAATATAACAACGCATTGGATATTAAATCTTGACCCAAAATCTTAAACTTAGGGGTTCTTTCATGTATATACTATTCATTTAGCAATTCTAAACGAACATTTACCCTAAGGCCATGTTTGGTGCATCGTATAGAATAATGCCTGATAGTATAGTATAAGAAATTCATTGTATAAGTTTTTGTCCTATCCAATATTTGGTACACCACTACATGACCAACGACGAACCAGCAAGCGGACCATTGGTGAGGGGTAGGCAATGACTAACAACTGGTGGGCGGCAACCAGTGGGGGCTGGGCATTGACATCAAAGAGTGGGCTATGATTGATTTGGAATTGGCTAGTAAAAGTAATGCTATTAGATGTAATTAGGTCTCTTAGGATCTGATAACTTAATATTATATTTATAAGATAAAAATGATTGAACCAAATATTATATATGACTCCAAACAAGTGAGAAAATTGGGCTTTATAGTATTAACTTAAATACAATCAGTTGTTATCCTATGTATCAAACAAGGCATAAATTTATACCTCTCTCATTTAAAATTTCGAAGATTTACAAAAATTACTTCTTTTGTAGAATTCGAAAGTTCGGTAGGTTTGAAGTGGAAAAAATGTGTTTGTTTGTTTGCTAACGACAATTTCTAACAATTTATGTGAACCATGCAAACTGAGTGAGTTACCAAAATCCCAAGCTTAACTATTGGATCTTTAGACAGTTTGAGTCTATTCATTAACGAATAGATAATTCAAGTGAAATAAATAGTCAATAGCCACCTCTTATATTGCACATTCAGAATCTATATTTACATTACAACTAGCCGAGGTTTTTACATTAGATCACCAACTACCAAAGAACTTTTTCTTTTTTTTTTGCATCTAGCTAGCAGCCTCATTGCCAAAATGGAGATTCTTTTGACATTTTGGTGCATATTGTTAACAATTCCTCTATCCCTGTGTGCTTTTACTCTGCCTCCTCCTATTGTGCCCATGATTAGCATCCCACTATACCATAGTGCAATGCTCAATGGCACTATCAAGGCCTCTAGAGGAGTTTATTACCCTCAAATGGACCCAATGGTAGATGTATACCCTATTGATGATGCTTATGCAATTTTCTTGTGGATTGGTACTCCAGTGCAAATTGTATTTGTTCTCATGGACACAGGGAGCCCCATCACATGGTCACAGTGTGACCCTTGCAGTAGCTGTTACCCCATGCAACGCCCTCCTTTCAATACAAGAGCATCAAGCACCTTTAGAGAACTTGGTTGTTACACTGACACATGCTTGATTCCAATGATGAGGGAACTTCTTGGTAACTGCACTGATTGGACTTGTAGGTACAATGCGGAGTATGCTAAGGAATCTCGCTCCTTTGGAACTATGGTCACTGACACACTGAATTTTGAGCATTCCAACACTGAGGTGAAGAACTTCATAATGGGGTGTGGAGATTCATATGAGGGTCCATTTAGGACTCAATTCTCAGGTGTTTTTGGCCTAGGACGTGGTCCTCTTTCAGTGCAAAGCCAACTTAATGCAAAGGCCTTTTCTTTTTGCCTTGTAAGCCCTGGATCAAAAACACCCTCAAGTCTTCAATTTTATGACACCCCACCTCCAATAATTCAAAATGGTACTCCTGTTAACAAAAATTCCATTATGGTTCCACTGAGAGAGAATAGTGGATACCCTTTTTACTATTTTGTGCAATTTGTTGGTATAAGCATTAATGGGTTTATGCTAGATATTCAATCTAGAGTTTGGGGATATGGTGTAAATTATGATGGTGGGGTTGTTTTAGATATTGGAACAACGGCAACATATTTGCCAAGAGAAGCATACAATGTGTTCAAGTCAGAGATACTCAAAGTTGATCATAACCTTACTAGGAAGCAAGGGCATGAGGAGCTAGAGCTTTGTTATAAAGATGATCCATCAAATGTGTATCCAACCATTGAATTACACTTTCAAAATGGTGATATTGCAGACGAAAATTTTGTGTCCTTAAAGTTGAACAAACACCAAACACTGTCTAGAGTTGAAGAAGGCACGGTTTGTCTATCATTTGTAGAAGGAAAAGGCTCCGGCCTGACGGTGATTGGCAGTAACCAACTCCAAGGAACTTTACTAATGTATGATCTAGTTAATGAGATCCTTGTCTTGACATATGACAAGTGCTAAAGGATTAACGGCACATTTAGGTGTTTAGATAGAGAATTATTTTGTTCCTCAAAACTTTTAAAAGGAAGAGATTATTATCTATGAATTATAAGTGTAAAAATATTTTGCATTTTTAACAAATGATCTTATTATAAATGTTATAAAAGTCAAACACGTATAATAATCAGACAATAATTGGATGACTACCTAAGTAACTTTTATAAATCCTAAGTTAATATTGTCATCCATTTAATATGTTTTGCCATTGTTTTACTCAAAATTCTTGTTGACGGTGCATAGAATACTTTGGTCCCAAAAATATAGTGTAACAAATTGTTACTCTCCGACAGAAAACTATTATCCTAATTAAGTTATAGGATGAAGTACTACATATTTTTCTATTTGATTACTTTCATAATAACATAGTTCAATATAATTTTATTTAAAAATAAATCATTCATACATGAAGGAATTAAAATGAATTTCTCTCTAGATCAAACTTAAATACTCTCTCCGTTTCAAAATGAATGTTTATTTTTTCACTTTTTAGATTCATTCATAAAGTAATATATCTAAACATAAAATATATCCAAATAAATCACTTTATAAATAAACTTAAAAAGTGAGAGATGACATTTATTTTGAAACAAAGATAGCAATTACATAGTTACTAAAAGTATTCTTTAACCATTTTATCAAGGGAAATTCTTGAAGTACTTATTATTTTATTGCTTTTATATAATAGATTTATTAATTAAGTCAAAATTTTCATTTTTATGTTATAATTTTAGGGTAAACCACTAGCATCAAAATTATCGTTCAAAAATTTATTAGACCCTATCTAGTCTAATTTAAATAAAGCCGACCAACTACGAAAGTAAAACTCAACATGGATTTTAACGAGGGGAACAATATGGCTCACTTTCAATATTGCTTTTGCTTCTCAAAAGTTGTTATTGAGAGCTGATAAAACTTAAAAAACAAAAATAAAAAATACAACTTACATGTAGATAAAAGGATGTGGAGCAGGTAATTATGGAGTGTTACAGTACAAGATTCAGCAAAAGCATTCCAGTGCAAGTAGAAATAAAAGAAAAAAAAAAAATCTGATGCCTGACAATCTAATGTTGTTTTGACAAAATTAAAAAATAGATCTTAACATACAAAAAATTGGGGTTCCTATCAAAACTTTTTGAGGTGGTATGTGAGAGGGAGTAGAAGGAATCACATTCATCCACCACACACAGCAGTGGCAATGGCATTTACTCCTTGCTTAATCCTTTCACAAGTTTGCAGCTTATTTTGTCTTTACATAAGGATTACTCTCGCTGAATCCATGTCTGCTACCTTCCACTTTGCGTATTTTCTTCCTATGCTTTGAAGCACTGCTGTCTATGTTAAGATTCACCTTTGGTGGGTTTGAGAAACAGAATGAAGCAGCAACAGCCTACACAAGTCCAGTAATATGAACCATATCAGTTTTCAGCCTTTTTGTATAACCTAAAATGAATAAGTTTATGGAGAAAATCAGTTTTCAACTTTTTTAGTTATATATAAAAGTTAAATTCCTTAATTACTTTTGTTAAAATCCGAAACAAACGGCAGGGGAAAATGTAGCACCTTTTGGACTTAGTCCCTCAAAATGATTTATCTGATTTTAGTCGTTCATTGAAAAAAAAAAAAAAAGAGCTTGAATGGTCCTTTCTTGACCCTCTAGCAGAAATCATTTATGCTCATTTTTCAAAAAGACCAGGGACCAAAATCGAATAAACTTTTTTGAGGGGCGACTTCAACAAGGAAAAATTTATATTTTCAGACAAGAAGAACAAGTTAAATCATTTTCTTTTTGTTTCAGAAATCTATTCATATTATAATTGAACAATGTTCTTAAGTTTGCAATTAAAATGAAAGGAAAACATGAGACTTCTCATGGGCAATAAATTTATGGTGCCAGGTATGGTATGTATCAGTTTGTTCACAGACAACTTCCAGCCAAGAGCAATTCAGATATTGTCTCTCTATTTGATAAAGATGGATATACATATATGCGGAAATCATGAAAATAGTGATCATGTAAAATAAAATGAGAAAGTACCTGTAAATCAAGGCGGTGAACATTGAATATATCCTTCATAGAGTGTGCATTATATGCTAACAAATATGACCTGTAAGCCTCTTTAGCCATAGTGTTCAAATGATAAATGCCAGCCACCAGCTTTTCCTGCACAATCCAGATGGTGCTGTGTAAGATAAGCTGCAATTTTGGTTAATACATTAAACAAAATTTAAATTAGATACCAAGGAACCACGAATATACCAGTTGAGATTGTATATTTGCAAGCTTCTTTTCATCAAATGCATACTCTTTTACAGGGACCTTTGCTGCCTGAAATTTAAGTATAAATATACGACTTCATTATTCAGGGTAATCTAAGAGTAATTTTTTCAGACCTATATTATAGCCATGACACTTTGTTTGTATAGAGGGAAGAGGATGGAGTGGAGAGAAATGAGATGGAATCACTTATAATTTCATTGTTTAGATTTGTAAACACTAGGTGGGAAGAAATGCAAAAGGATGGAATAGATACCATCTCATTCCATCATTTCTTCTCATTTCCCTTACCCTCCAACTTGGGAGGAATGGGATGGAATCTCTTGCTTTTTCATTTTTCCTTATAAAATGACAACTATTCCATTCCATTCCATTGGAATATCCAAACAGTGGTGCAAAATATTACCCCATTCCATTACTACAATATCCAAAAAATGGAATGGAATAATTATGTAACTCCACTCCTCCTTATTTTATTCCACCACTTACCATGTTCTATGTTTGGATTGATGGTAAGTAATGGAATGAGGTGGAGTGGAATGAAAGGGAGTGGAGAGAGGTGGAGTAAAGTGACACATAGGAATAACTTGCATTCCATCTCATTCCCCCAATTTGGAAAGGAAGAAAACTAGAGAAATATGGTATTGGATGGAAAGAACTTCATCCATCTCCATTTAACTTCATCCAATTTTGTTATATGCAAAAAACGGAACTTGTAGTCTCCCTCCCTTCCTCCCTCTTCCCCCCCCCCCCCCTCTCTCTTATCTATATTAACCCCTATATTAAAACAACTGGAACTTTTTTCTGATTTGGATTCTGATTTTGCTACCCACCAAACCCAAAGTGTTGTTAAATGGCGGCCATGGCCTGGCGGATTCCCCCCACCCCCAAATGATGATTGCGGCTTAAATGGCGGGCACCATGGTGGATTTTTAGCAGACCGCCATGAACCGCCATTAGCTATTGACAACTATGCCCACCCCTTGTACCATATTATTTCGACCAGTTCTGGTACCCTGGATCCTTGTCTAGCTTTGTAAGAAAACTTCTTTAAAGACTACTCCTGGGTGTGATCTTAAAAGTGCAAAAAATATTAAAAGGTTGGATTAAGGTCAAAATAGCTGGAATGATCAGGATGCATTTCCAAACCCATACGCCCTTCTAGAGGGTCACTCCTGACCCAGTAAATTGTCATCCCTACTCAGCATCACCTTGTTTACCAATATTATCAGCTGTGAAGGGAGAGAAACTTACCTTCAGATAGCGAAGAAATTGCAATTCTTCAGGAATCAGGAAAAGTAAAGCATTCCCTTTTCCACCTTCCCCACGAGCTGTTCTACCAACCCTATGGATATATTCCTGGAAGCAACATTAAAAAAAGGTTATCATGGCTGTCATCACGTTCATCTATGTATAAGAACACAAAGATACTGGGATAGTCAAAATCAATAAAGAACAGAAAGTACCTTTGGTTCGTCTGGAGGATCATACTGCACAATCCAGTCCTACAAAGCAGAAAATGAGGGGAAAAAGAAAGTGATTAAATATTTTAAATGCTCGTTTATGATTTCTAATTAATAGAATATAATTGGTATTTGGTACATGAATACAACAACTAAGCCTTGTCACCCTAGATAAAGGTCAGTTCCAAGAATTAGACAATTCATAATGTCCTATCATAAACCATGTCCATAGTTAAATCATTGAAAACTAAATCTTCCTTAACATAGTCGATGTGCTTTTTCTGTGTTACATATTTTCATTCTATTTGGTTTTTCTTACTGGAGTATATTATCTTCTGATCATGCATTTTCTTTAATGGATGTTTTTTATTACACCTATTATTTTGACGCGCCAGCATCTACCATTGGATTATACATCAAAATTCACCCAACAGTCATCCAACAACCAACCATAGTCCTGTAATCTCTTGTACTCGTTATATTTCTATAGAAGCAATTTACACACACACACACACATTTCTTTGAAGGCAATTGTGATCGATATCTGCCGTGAAGCAAGTAGAGTTTTGGGAAAATACCTATACCAAATAAAAAACTATCGCACTTTCTACCTAAAATTATTCATGTAACCTAATAATTAAAACTAACATACCACATCAGGTATGTCAAGTCCACGAGCAGCAACATCAGTACAGAGCAATATCCCCTTTTCTGCTTTAATGAAGTTAAAGAAGGTAGTCGTTCGGGCATGCTGCTTTTGTTTTCCATGAATATTTAGGCAATCCAGTCCAGCACACTTGAGAAGGTCTGCATGGAATTTGACAGAGTTGCATGAAGAGAAAAAGACCATCACTTTTTTAGATTGATATCTCCTCAAGAATGAATATAGAACAACAAATCGCTTCGCACAGGAAACAACAACATAGCCCTGCTCCAATCCTTCATTTGTGACCTACATTGATGAGGGTCTTGTCAGATGTTATGATAATGCTGAAAAATAGTCTTCAAAGGTTATGATAAACGTGTCCACCATTAAAAAGTTTATCATAAGTGCGAAGAACTCACCTTTGTTCTCCCATCATCTACATCTATATAGATGGGAGTTGTCTGAAATGATAAGCGGGCCAGATCCTCAACCTGTAATTTAACAAGGGAAAATTATTCAGAAGAACAAACAATGAGTAACCCTTTTCTCCTATTCTAGCTTTCAAATATGCCTTGTGTTACCAACCATTAACTTGTATCAAGGAACCAACCCACATTGGAAAGAGAATAATCAAAAAGAGAGAACCAAAAAAAAATAAAACAAACTTGAAGTTAGGATTTGTTATGGGAGAAGAAACATGAGAAATGATGGAAAACGAAGAACAAACCTTCTTTGTTTGTGTAGCTGAAAACAAAGCTGTTTGCCTATTCTGTTAAATAAGAAGCAGGTTAATTAGCCACAATCATAGACGTTACGAAAAACCACACACTAGATATAAACTTAATCGATAAATTTTAACAAACACGAAGGAGAAGATGGGAAAAATTAAATGGAAGATATAGCAATACCATATTCCCATCTCACTTCCAGGCCTATAATAATTGGCCCCAAAACCAAAATATCTTAATTAGATGACCACACGTAACTGGAACCTTTATAAGAGTTGTTGGTATTTATATTATTTACATACCTACCGGACAAAAGAGAAAGATGAAAAGGACCTAGGGACCTCATGCAAAAAGCTAGTACATGTAAGCAGAGAAGCAAGGTTTAATCCCTACAAATACCCTGCATCACAGTTTCCGTTCCCCTATCCCTCACCCCCTTTCCCATGTGCTATTAGAGGGCTTCCTGGGACTTCCTAACAAGGTGGGTCTTAGGCCTTACATAGTGTTAGGTACCTAAATAAATATAGATTGGGGACTTAATTGTAATTAGTGAGTATTGAGATGAGAGAGAATAAGGGGGCTCACTCTTGTATAACCAACTGCTGAGTTGGCAGAAAGAAAGTGGAAAGGAGTGAGAATTTTGAGGGATTCTGTTAGAGAAGTTTATTTGTAGGGAGAGGGGGTGTGGAGGGAATCATTCAGGAAATTAGTGGGAAAGTCTTGGGAGAGTGGTGGCCTCTCTAAGAGCTACCTTGGGAGAGATTTGGCCTCTTAAAGTGCCATACCTATTTTACTGTTTTCTTGCTACTTTTCAGCTTGTAATTCATTCCTTTAAGCTCAATATCATACCAATATTGCAGCAGTGAGTTGATTCCAGAATATATTTCTTTATAATTGTTCCATTCTAGTTCATTATTGCTCCATGAGTATCAGGTGCCTATCACACAGAAAGTAAAACAATAAGAGTGCATTTAGTTTGGCCATTTTCTGTTTCATTTTCATGGAAAACAGAAAATGAAAGTGAAAATATGTTTGGTTCACTCTTTTAGAAAATATTTTCAGGAAATATTTTCAGAAATGTGTGAAAATATAGAAATGATAAATCCTCATTTCCACCCTTTTCTTTGAAAAAATCCTCATCTCCACTCTATTCTTTGAAAATGTTGAAAACAGAAAAGGAGTTAAAATGCAGTGGCATTTTTGCAATTCTTAACACATCTCACTTGTTTCTCTTAAAGTACATCCCTCTCTTTGTTCAAAACACAATGCACAGGGCTGGAACCCTCTCATTGCACATTGCTTGCACACACCATCCTCCTTACTCCGCCATGCTGCCAGTCCTCCGTACTCCGCCATGCCGCCAATTCTTCATCCCTGCTCCATCACACCGCCAGTTCTTCTTCCCTACTCTGTCGCACCACCGGTGCGTCCACCGTTCTCTGCATTTTCCTCCTCCTCCTTCTCTCTCTCTGTGTCTGGTAATCTTTCTCTCTTAACTTGGGTACATAATTGTGATCCACATGCAACACTCGATTGATTACCGTGTCGTTTTGTTTTTCTCCATATGTGAAATTGAATGCTGTGATGTTAGGGTTTTAGATTGAAGTGCCAATGTTTCTTCAATATACAGAGTGAGATCTTACTCTTTAGTTTTGTATATTACCAATTTATTGTAATTCTTTATTGTTATTCTTTTTTTGGGATTTTGTTTTATTATTCTTGTTTTAGATTCCGTTCAATCTGTGGGTTTTGTCTGATTTCATTCCCCTGTACATTTGTAATCTCTTTAATCATGCAGTGCTTTTCAGCTTTAAATGATAATTACCTCTCCTTAATTGTGTTTAATGCTTTGAGACTGGAATTGTGTTTGTTTGAGAAGTCTTGATTTCTTGTTCTGTGATGATTGTTGTGCTTCATGTTTTTAGTGTGTAAAGAGGTTTCTATGTCAGTGATTTGCAAAATCTTGCTTAAGTTGGACTTTTTGACCATTTTTCTTGAAAGCAAAAGTGGTAATCCTGGGCAGATTCTTAGCTCTACATATATATCAATGAGTGGCCGTGTCATTTAGAATGGGGGTGCAACAATACGTTAAGCTTTAACATGTAGGCGTCAAATTTATATTGCTTTGTATTTGGCTTGATTTTAGCCGTCACTGCCTCAAGCTTATGTATTCTTGCATGCTTTTTATCGTGACAGCACAACAGAAATGCCACTCATGCCATTGTTTGCACCTTGCAAAGAGAGCAGAGCATAGAAGTGTCGTTTCTATAACCATACAAGAGGCAGCAAGTGGTCTCATAATTAACCAAATTTTTTATGGTCCTCATAAATTGAATTTTCATTATAACTTGGCTTGAATTCAATGTGTTAATCAATTTATCTCATGTGAAATGTGACATATGAAAAGCATGTGCATGCAATTATATATGCTCTAGTTAGGTAGAGTTTATTGACAAACTCATTGATTTGCTTGTCTAAATCTTCTATGTATCAAGTGAACTAATTGATCCGGTTGTCTGGATCTTCTTCCATTACTTCATCAATTAAACCACTTTCATGTTTTCTTAACTTGAGAGTCATTATCAGTTATATATTGTTTAATATATTTTTTCATTTTATGACAGATCAATTTTATCTTATTGACTCTGGATTGCCTAACATGTCTGGCTTTCTTGCTCCATTTCATAGTGAAAGATATCATCCGCGTGACTTTTGTGACAAAAGACAACCACGGGATAAACATGAATTGTTCAATTATAGACACTCTTCATTGAGGAATGTTATTGAGAGGTGTTTGGTGTTTTAAAAGCATGATTTCCAATTTTAAGATTGATGCCGAATTATCCTGTTAGAAGACAAAGGCAAATTCCCATTACTTGTTGCACTGTACACAATTTTATTAGAATGCAACATGGTACAGATAGATTATTTGGAAATTATTCTAGAGAAGGCATGACTGAAGATGAAGAAAGTTTAAGAGTGGATCAAGAGGGCGTTGAAATTAATGCTATTGATGTAGCTCAAATGGTACAAGTTAGGGAGACAATAGCCCACGAGTTGTGGGATAATTATAGTAGTTAGTAGATGATTGAAGACAGTCTTTTTTTTGCATCTTTTGGCTATGTGATGAATTTCTCTTTATTTTTGTATCTTTTTGATGGATTGATGCATGAAGTATAACAAAGACAATGATTTACTCAAAAATCAAATATATTCTACATATATTTTTGTCATTATAGGTCATTTTTGTAGTGAAAGTTTCCTTTATAGTATTTAACTAATATTATATATCACACATGTAATATTTATGATTTATCACTTTAAAGCAAAAATTTCTGGCAATTTTTAAATAAGCAGTTAATAATATAGTGTTTAAATATTTATCCATGTACAAATCACAACATAATAATTGATAACTATAATACAAATAACTTAAAAGTGAGCAATTTATTTTATTCTTAGTCTTAATATTTTATAGAGGTATTTTTATAAATTTGTTTAGCAAATGGACCAATACAAATCACACACACACACACACACATATATGTGTGTGTCTTTTATTATTCAATAACAAATAAAATATTATTATCTTAAATTTAATTTTGAAAATATATTTTGAAATTAGACAAACCAAACATATTTTCATTATTTTCACTTTCTGAAAATAGAATCTGCTTTTATAAACCAAACGCATTTCCTGATTTTAAAAATGTGAAAATGGAAATGCTTTTCAAAAAATGAAAATAGGAAATGAAAATAGGAAATATTTTTGCAAACCAAATGCGCTCTAATGCTCATTGTTCACTGGTATTTTCAGAAAGTCACTAGTTGAACAGCAAGCAACTACTGACAATCAAAGTCATTAAACTCACTGAGCAGTGTTAAATTACTGAGGTTAGACATGATGCAATTCGTGACTATGTTAATATTTCATAACCTCACTGAATGATAAAATGGGGTAGGGGAACGAAAAAAGGGAGACATATTCAGGAGTTCAGATACCTTGGGAAGTATGCCAATGATCTGCTTCATTTCCTCCTCAAAGTTAGCTTCCAATATCCTGTCAGCTTCATCAATCATGAGGCACTGCCAAATCATGCAAGAGCTCAGAATGAATTACGAGAGGGGTTAACAGAATATAGAATTACATATGCAAGTATCAACTAATATTCCAGATATGAGATAGCTAAAAGCAATAAAATCAAGAATCTTCACTCCAAAATGGGAAAACAGAAAAGCTTTAAACACAAGAACTTATAATATTTCAGTGCTTAAATACTGATGCCAGCTTTGACATAAAGCTTGCAAGCATCAACGGGTGCTAATCCAGGTACAAAAATAGATTATTTCAGACAAGAGATGCAAATTAAAACTTGTATGGCAAGGACATCAATTACACGGATGTTCCATAGGCAAATTGCCCATGAGAAAGGACCCTCATGCATACTATGAATTATTATATCTCACAATCACAATCACAATGCTTGGATTCTGATCCATAAGAGCATGGTTAACAAATATCAACATTGTTCATCAGTACCAGCAACCAAATACATTTATATCTTAATAAAGCAAAACAGAGAAACAACTGTCAGAAGGATCCACGGCCAACCTTCAAATTTCTGTAAATGAACCCCTTTGTATTTTGAAGGTGATCAAGAAGACGACCTGGCGTCGCTACCAACAGATTTACACCTTTAACAATGCGCTCAGCTTCTCCCTTTCTACCTGAACCCCCAATAACCAATCCAAGAGTTTGCGAATGATACTTGAGCAATTCCTTTGCCACAGCATGTGTCTGAAACAACAAATGATCAGACAATTAGTCACCAAGGAGAACCAAAAGACAAAATCCACAACCATAAAGCATCAAATAAGTCCAATTACCAAAAAATGGTACAAAAGAAAAAAGTGAGGAAACAAAGGCACGCATGTTCAGAAATTAGAATGCGCTTGTTACAGAATATTTTGACAAAAAAGTGAAAAAAAGATCACTTTTCATCTAAGTTATTCCTCTCAGATTCTACTCAAAAGCTACACACACAAAAAAAGAAAATCTGTTTGTAGCTTTTGAGTCGAAGTTGAGATGAGTAATTTCTATCAAAAGTGAATTTTAACTAAAAAATCACTGCTCTGTCATAGAAGAAAACAGAAACAAACGCACTCTTACTTATCGTCGACAAATAATTCCTTCTTTAAATAGCAGTAGAACTTCTGATTATAAGCTGGTTTGAACCGCACACAAGCTATAATCCAAACACACTACTACTAGCAGCAAGGTTTTATATACCTGAATAGCAAGCTCTCTGGTTGGGCATATGACAACAACACCAGTTCCATTGCGAGGCGTAAACTGAACATTGTACAACAATTCCACAGCCGGAATTAAAAATGCAAGTGTTTTCCCAGCCCCTGTCCTAGCCGCACCCAGAACGTCTTTTCCTACCAGAAGCGGCGGAATCGCTCTTGCTTGAATCTGCATTCCACAAAATACATTCATTCACGTCACACACATTTTAAAAACAAACAAAAAAAAACACTAATAAATAAAAAAACAGCTTCATAATATTTCCTATGAGAAGAATTAAAAGAAAAAAAAAAACAATCACATTACCTGAGTCATGCGCTGGAAACCCATATCCATAATAGCCTTAGAAGTGGGTTCGGACAATCCCAGAGAAGAAAATGACTCGGTACTCATAATTCCCGAGCCAACGCTCTTTGCATTTTTCTCTTCTCCTTCGTCGACACCGTCACCGCCATCATCATCATCATCCTCTTCTTCTTCTTGGGCTTGTTTCTTCCGACTCTTAAGGTTCTTCTTCTTTTCATCGTGGTTGTTTTGGTTCTCCTCGTTCTCTTGGTCTTCGTCGGAATGGTGGTGGGTTTCGCCGTGTTGGGTCTTGCGGGGCCTCTTCCTCTTGCGCAGCTTCTTCTTATTCCTATTCTGAGATTGGTCGTCCTCATCGTGATGGTTGTGCTCTGGTTGTTCCGCCATAACTGCTGCTTTAAGGGTCCTTCTAGAATTTTGCGAATACCCCCAAAACAAGAAGCAAAACGGTCGTCTCTGCTACTCAACTGTTTTGCCGCCCGTTAAAACACATAAACCCTAGTCCCACTGCTCCTGGTTTTCTTCGTTTTGTGCTTTTTTTTTTTTTTCAGACAAAACAGCCTCCTCTTAAATTTTTGGGACTCTCCCATTTATTGCAATTATTTGGGACATTTCTAAAATGTCCTCAATAAAACATATATTTAGTGTTAATTAATTTATGTTAATTCAAATTCTAAGCAATCTTGAATGATTAAATTGCTAAATAAAAATATCAAGGATCAAAAAAAAATTGATAGATATTATTACTAATCTTAATTTGCATCAAAGATAACTGTTTTCTTATTTTTCTTTCATTTTTATAGAGCTGCTTATTAAATATTAAAGTAAAATTTGAGAAATATTGCTAAAGAGATTTGATGAAGGAAAAAAAAATCAAGTTATAAATAAACAAATCAAGTTAAGTTTCATATAATTTTTAGATAAGTCAATCTTAGTTTTATGTTCAACTCATTTAAATAAATAAACTAAGTTTGATTATCACGTTATTACCATCAAAAGTAAGCTTCAAAAGATCGATTTAATTCAAAATATTTTTATTTCTGCTAAGCCTTGTAATTGGCAACATCATGAACTAATTCAAATACTAGTGCTCACTTGTTTGTCTCTTGAACTAATTTACTTGAAAAGATTTTCATTTCATTTATTTATTAATATTAAACTAATTACAAGAAATTTATTTTTTGATATTATTAATACTAGTGATTTAACAGGCACTTTAAAGTGCCTATCAATCCACTTTTTTTTTATAATTTCTTTTATTTTATTATCTTTTTATAAGCTTCTTTTAACTCTCTATACATTAAAGGTATGTTAGGAAATATGTATTGTGGACACCAAAAAGACAATTTCCTTGTATAGAGATAAAAATGTTCTATGTATATTCAATTAAATTATCTTCAGAAAGAGGAGGGGAAAGGGAGGAACAATTGGTGGGAGCGGGGCTGAGGGTTTGTGGGTTAAGCACAGTGAGGACCACGGCAATGGAGGAGACAAAGGGGTGTATCAGGTGACAAGGAGGGCGATGGGAAAGGTGTGTCTGTTGAAGAGAACCAAAAAAGGAATGTTTGGAAGGTATCCTTCCACGACAAAGCTCTTGGCGATGCCGCACCAAAGCCTTTCTCTTTAGCATAAGGTTTGAATGGGGATAGCCTAGCAACAATGGACAGAAAGCAGGGTGATTTGGCTCGACCTACATTCCGTATTGTTGTATTTTATCTATAATTTTATTTCAAAGTTAAAGTTTAATTTTATTCTTGTAATTATTATTGGTATTATTAAATTATTATTTGTATAAAAACCAATACTTAAAATGGGTTTGACTAAGTCTTGCTGGGCCACGTTCATAAGAAACGTAAATGTTTTCGTTGTGGAAGTAGTTGGTTTGGTATATACCAATGAATTTTACTTATTTGGTTTGACTAAATTTTTTTACCGTTGGATTTCCAATTTTGTAGTGACCAATATCTTCTTTCACTTCAGATTCTCGATGGATATACTCAGTATATTGTTCTATATAAGTAATGTTTTTGTTTGGTGTGGAACAGAGAGATAAATAAATAAAAAAATCAACACTTGCATGTACAGTAAACTTTTGTGAACACTGAATCTGGTTTTGCTTGTTTCAATATAGTATACAGTTATTTTCTTCTTCTACTCTTTTTCTATTCCCTTAAGCAATCCAAAAGAGTTGTTCTATTATAACCTCACTAGTTCAAGTGCAGAGTTAGTGGGAAGTGGCTGTTGTATCCTAGGGAGTATTAGCCGTGAAGACCATCTGCACCAGTCTTTAAGCTCGTGGTGGCAAAATACTCTTAAGCCTAGTGTCTAGCATGCCTCAGCCATTGATAACAATAATTCATCTCTTTTGTTCTTTATTATTCTTTATTAATTTGATTCTTCATTTTTGTATTCTTGTACTGAATTGATTTATTATTTTCAATTAATTGTTGTTTCTATCTTTCTGTCTATTAATAAAGTGTTATTTCAGGCTAATTTTACAAACAATCTTAAGAGTATTCTCTTGGTCTTGCTTCTTTGGGGACAAAATGATTGTCGGAGAGCAAGAAGACCAAGATGGAGAAGGCAAAGGAATTAGCACAACTACGTCAAGATTAATTAAATGATCAAAGACATATGGTCAATCTAACAGAAAGTTTTATATTTCTGAAAAATTTATACACCATGCTACAATATAGATACAATAATAAATTTAATTTTGTGGCAGTTGCTACTAAAAATGATTTTTTGATAGAGGAAAAATATTGGGTGGTAGACTCTGGGGCTACCAGGCATATTTGTTCAAACAAAAATGCTTTTACCTCCTACCATGACGTAGGGGAAGGAGAGGAAATTGTATATATAGACGACTCAAAAAGAGTTGCAATTCCTGGTAAAGGAATAATAAATTTAAAACTCTCATCTGGGAAAATCCTCTCATTGAATGATGTCCTCTATGCGCCTGAAATGTGATACAATTTGGTTTCTATATCTCTATTGAGTAAAGCTAGTGTCAAAGTAATTTTTGAGAATGATAAAGTTGTGCTCACTAAATGTGAAAATTTTGTAGGAAAAGGAAGTTATAATAATGGTTTATTCCTGTTGAATGTTTCTCATGTTATGAATGAAATTGCTTGTTCAAATATTTATTTAATTGACTCTATTGATTTATGCCATGGTAGATTAGGTCATGTTAATTTTTCTTACTTGAAGAAAATGAAAGAATTAGGAATTATAAATGATATGTCAGTAACTGTTAATGATAAATGCCCAATATGTGTAGAAGCAAAAAGTACAAAGAAAACATGTAAGCCTGTAGAGTTTCGTGAAACAGATTTATTAGGCTTGATACACTCTTATATAGGTGATTTAAAATCTACAATGACTAGAGTAAGTAAGAAATTTTACATAACTTTTATAGATGATTTTTCAAGATATTCCTGTGTTTATTTGCTAAGGAGTAAAGATGAAGCAGAAGAAAAATTCAAAATATATAAAGCTGAAGTAGAGAATAAATTGAATAAGAAAATTAAAAGACTAAGATCTGATAGAGGAGGAGAATATGAATCAAGTCCCCTTGATAATTTTTGTGAACAATATGGAATAATTCATGAGATAACACCACCCTATTCACTAGAATCTAATGGAATAGCCGAACAGAAAAATAGAACACTACAAGAAATGATAAATGCTATGCTAATAAGTTCTAGTGCATCTCCAAGCCGGTGGGGTGAAGCTATTCTTTCTGCATGTCACATACAAAATAGAATAATATTTAAGAAAACAGGAAAAACACCTTCTGAGCTTTGGGAGAAAAGATTACCTAACTTAAAACATTTTAAAGTGTGGGGGTGTTTAGCAACGGTTCTATTGCCCGAACCAAAGAAAAGGAAAATTGGATTTAAAACTTGTGATTGCATGTTTATTGGCTATGCTGAACATAGTGCTGCATATAGATTTTTGGCATTGAAAAGTGATATGTTAGCTGTAAACACGATAATTTAATCTAAAAATGCTGAGTTCTTTGAAAACGTGTTTCCTCTAAAAAGCTCAATAAGAAAACCTTTATCTAATCATGCTTGTGAACCTAGTAGTTCTGAGAATAAAGAAATAGAGCTTAGAAGAAGTAAAAGAAAAAGGAAAGAAACTAATTTTTGTGATGATTTTTACACCTTTTTAATGGATGGAGATCCTTTAACATATAAGGAAGCAATATCATCTCCAAATGGTCTTTTATGGAAAGAAGCTATTAATAATGAAATAGAATCAATAATGAGTAATCACACATGGGAAATTGTAGATTTGCCTAATGGTGCAAAACCAATTGGATGTAAGTGGATATTTAAAAAGAAGGTAAGACCTGATGGCTTAATTAAAAAATATAAGACTAGATTAGTAGCTAAAGGACATACACAAAAGAAAGATTTAGATTATTTTGATATATATTCACCTGTGGCAAGAATAACTTCTATTAGAGTTTTAATAGCGTTGGCTTCTATCCATAAATTATTAATACACCAAATGGATGTTAAGACAACTTTCCTTAATAGAGATTTAGAGGAAGAAATATATATGACACAACCTGAAGGTTTTCTAATTCCTAGTAATGAGAACAAAGTATGTAGATTAATCAAATCTTTATATGGTCTCAAACAAGCACCTAAGCAATGGCATGAAAAATTTGATAAAGTGATGTTGTCTAATGGATATAAAGTCAATGATTCTTATTAGTGTATTTTTTGTAAATTTGATGACAATTTGAATGGTGTTATCTTATGTTTATATGTTGATGATTTGCGTATATTAGGAACCAACATAGATGTGATTAATAAGAGTAAATTATTTTTATCATCAAAATTTGAGATGAAAGATTTAGGAGAAGCTAACTTAATTTTGGGAATTAAGTGAACGAAATTAAATAATGGTTTCAGAATATCTCAAGAACATTTTATTGAGAAAATATTGAGACAATTTGATTTTTACGATTCTAAACCTGTGAACACTCCATATGATGGTAGTTTACATTTGAAAAAGAATAATGAGAGTGCTATGTCACAAGCTCAATATGCTCAAATAATTGGTAGCCTTATGTACTTAATGAATAGTTCAAGGCTTGATATTGCTTATGCTGTGAATAGATTAAGTAGATATACACATAATCCTAATAAGGATCATTGGACTGCTTTGTGTAGAGTTATGAAGTACCTTCGAGGTACCACAGACTATGGTCTATGTTATGGGGGATATCCAGAAGTACTAGAAGGGTATTCTGATGCTAACTGGATCTCTGATTCAGATGAGACTAAATCCACAAGTGGATTTATTTTTAACTTTGGTGGTGGTGCTGTCGCTTGGAAATCATCCAAGCAAACCTGTATAGCTAGATCCACTATGGAGGCTGAGTTTATTGCTCTTGACTTAGCGGGATTTGAGGCTGAGTGGCTAAGAAATCTCTTAGCAGATATTCCTTTGTGGAAGAAACCTTTGTCTTCCATATCTATACATTGTGATTGCCAAGCGGCAATAGCAAGAGCAAATAATAAAGTATATAATGGGAAACAGAGACATTTGCGTATACGTCATAATTTTGTAAAGCAGCTGCTACAAGATGGAATTATTTGTTTAAATTATGTAAGATCAGAGATGAATTTGGTAGATCCTCTGACAAAGCCACTAAGCAGAAAGCTGATGAGCGATACATCGAGGGGGATAGGACTTATGCCCACTTCAGAGATTGAGAATGATGGTAACCCAACCTAAATTTGGGAATTTCTCAAGGCTTAGGTTTATATGGGTAAAAACAAGTCACTTGTCAATCAATTAAGACATTATCTAATGTAGTTGATCCCTATGGTGTATAAATATATGAAGGATAGTGTAGTGACTACAGCGTTAGAGATTGAGTTTATGCTCATGCGTTAGAGATTGAGTTTATACTCTTAACAAGTCTATAGCTCATGCGTGAATGGTGTGCTTGACTGTAGTGCACACTTGATAGATTCACCTATATGAGTGGTCGAGGTAGGGCCGCCTCTATGAGAGCTTGGGCGAACTCTTTAGAGTCATTCATGAAATCCAGGTAATGGTGCAAGGCCAAAATACACCAAACCACATTAAACAACTTTGGATGAGAAAACAATTTGAGTAATGAGATCTTTGAGTCACATATGGAATGAAGGTTCATAGAGGTTATAATCTCACCGGTATTCTAGTGGTTCATATTTCATTTGCTCTATGTACTAGTTCATAGTCCAAAAGGCACTAGTACTTATGCATTGAATTCTTATGCTTTTGGGAATTTTTAATTAATTATTAACTTTGAAATATATGGAGGATTGTTGTATTTTATCTATAATTTTATTTGAAAGTTAAAGTTTAATTTTATTCTTGTAATTATTATTGGTATTATTAAATTATTATTTGTATAAAAACCAATACTTAAAATGGGTTTGACTAAGTCTTGCTGGGCCATGTTCATAAGAAACGTAAATGTTTTCGTTGTGGAAGTAGTTGGTTTGGTATATACCAATGGATTTTACTTATTTGGTTTGACTAAATCTTTTTACTGTTGGATTTCCGATTTTGTAGTGACCAATATCTTCTTTCACTTTAGATTCTCGGTGGATATACTCAGTTATTGTTCTATATAAGTAGTGTTTTTGTTTGGTGTGGAACAGAGAGATAAATATAAAAATCAACACTTGCACGTACAGTAAACTTTTGTGAACACTGAATCTAGTTATGCTTGTTTCAATATAGCATACAATTATTTTCTTCTTCTACTTTTTTCTGTTCCCTTGAGCAATCCAAAATAGTTGTTCTATTATAGCCTCACTAGTTCAAGTGCAGAGTTAGTGGGAAGTGACTATTGTATCCTAGAGAGTATTAGCCGTAAAGACCATTTGCACCAGTTTTTAAGCTCGTGGTGGCAAAATACTCTTAAGCCCAGTGCCTAGCACGCCTCAGCCATTGATAACAATAATCCAACTCTTTTGTTCTTTATTATTCTTTATTAATTTGATTCTTCATTGTGTATTCTTATACTGAATTGATTTATTATTTGCAATTAATTGTTGTTTCTATCTTTCTATCTATTAATAAAATGTTATTTCAGGCTAATTTTACAAACACGTTTAACTAGTGTGGCGATGGAGGCCTTTATAAAACCCTACAAAGAGGCATCAGTGGTGAAATTCTTAGGTAAAACCTTGAGCTATACCACCATGATCCATATAGGTTGAAAGGTGCATGGGGGCTGCCTGGGGGTTATGACATCATGGGGGTGAGTTTTGGTTATTTCCTCGTAAAGTTTCAACTTGTGCCGAGTCAAACCAGGTTTGACTCGGGTTGAATTGGCCAGGTTTGACTTGAGCCGAGATTACTAAACTAGACTAGTTTTTAAGGTAAAATTATATTTTACCGTCGAACCTGCATTGAGAGGAATAAAGCATATACACACACCACTAGGCTAGCTTACTTCTTATTATATAACATGCCAATAATTATATATATTATATACCCAATATATGTTTATATATAAATGAATTCAAAACTTCCCCCCAGGGATCAAACCATGGGCCAATGGGATAAAATGGCAATGCACATATCACCAAGCCAACTTGCTCTTTGTTCATTAAGTTCCGATAATTATATATATTACATACTTAGTGTATTTTTATATATTTATTTAATTAAAACCGGTTGAACCAATAATCTACCGGTTAAACTAGTGACCCAGTGACCCGATACCTTAACCGAATTTATCACCGGTCCGATTTTGAAAACTATGCGTGGAATTCTCATTTCAATATTTAGCCTTTTGTGCATGTTTGGTGCAACAATTTCAATTCTTTAAGATTTTGCTATTAATGGATCTACTTACTTACTCTCAAGGAGGTGACACTACTTAATATTTTGTCATTTGATTTTGTTTTAATTTTATATGTGATGAAAAAATTATGGGAATCATTATCAAGATTTGTTGAGCGAAGGCACTATCATATCCCTAATGCGTGTTTCTTTCTATGTCATAATTCGATCCCACTGTAAAAGATATTGTCACAGTTGAATATCACTGTCATGGTGATCTATTTACTACTGTGATAGAGTATCAGTTGAAATAGTTGAACAGTAAAATTAGAAAATAAACAATTGAGCTTCTCATATTAGACGTAGGTTTAGATTCTAAAGACACTTACAAATCATCTAATGCTTGTAACATTTGTAAATTGTAATATCGTTGAGAACTTTTATCCTTTGGATTTTGTAACAAAATATCCAATAATAAATATGAATTACAACATTATTATGAGTGTGACATGCTTAAAGCTTCAATTTTTCAAAATTTGTCTGTTATTACTTAATTACATAAAGAAGTTATTGGAGATTGACAAATCATATATTTATCATTTAATTGATAGATCAATTTAGCTCATTTAGATTCTTTTTGTATCAATAACAACATTTGAATGGCCATGTTTAGCTAAAAAAAAAATTAAAACAAGGCTTTGAAATAATAGAGAAGATTATTTTCTTGCATATTACATGATTATATATATCAAGAATCCCAAAATAGCAAGTCTCCAAAATATTCACCAACTAGATCCCAAGTTATAAATATGATATCACGAAAAGAAGAATCTTTTGAAATAAATAAAGAATGGATAAAGAAAGACTTCTTAGCAACAAATAATCAAGAAAAAAAGAGCTTGATATTTCAAAACTTTTACAAAGCGGCGGACATCTGAATATTTACAAGAATTTTATAAATGTATAGAAGAATACAAAATTAATCTACCTTTCTTCTTATGGTTTGAAGAATGGTCCTGTAAAAATCAAAACATATACAACCCCTTAATAAAAAATAAACAAATACAATGAATAGTAAGGCCAGCAGAGAATGGAAGACTGCTAAAAGAACGAGTACTTCTTCTGTTCATCCACCCCTCCAACAAATAAAAATTAAAGTAAGTAATTTCGAAGTAGATGCCACCGTTTTTAAAATAAACAAAGAAAATAAAGACTTTCATAAAGTTCATGAGCAATTAAATTTTACAATTCAAACATTACATACTATGGCTCAACAATTAAATAGAATAGAAACAAAAGAAGCATTAACATCATTAAAAACATTAGCATCATTGTCAACACCCTCAACCTTTATGAAAACTTATAAAGATTTCTCATTGGATCCTCAAAGACTAATATATAAATTATTAACTGTTCTAGAAAAAGAGTTAAAATTAGCAAAATTAAAATTTTCAAACGAAGTAGTAGTAACTGACATCATGAAAAGATTAGAAAATTTAACAATAACTGATAAATCAAAAGAAAATGATAAAGCCCTCTTATTAATAAATACCTTAGAATAGGAGAATGGTCAAGACATAGCTATTAATTAACAAAATAAAATATGCAAAGACTAGAACCTATTATTCTAGACCTTCTCTAGTTGATGTTCAATATGAAGAAAAAACTCAAATGGTCGACCACACCTCTACTAAGGAAGCTATTGTTGAATGGAAAATTGATGGAATGAGTGAACAACTCATCTTAGATGTCATGCAACAAATGACTATGGCCATTACAGCTTTCTCCATAAAAGGAAATTCAAATAAAAGAATAGTTATAATTATCATAATAGGATTCATAGGACAATTAAAGGGCTGGTGGGACAATCTTTTAACAGAAGCAAAAAGACAACATGTTTTAAATGCTACTAAAATAAAGCCTAGTGCAGAAGCACCAATAGAAAATGCAACAACGTAACAACATTAACTTATACAATAATGAAACACTTTATAGGAGATCCCGTAAAAATATATAAAAAGGCTGCTGAACAATTAATGAATTTACATTGTCCAACAATGTCTAATTACCGATGGTATAAAGACATGTTCTTATCCAAAGTATGCATGAGACTAGACGGTATTACAGCATATTAGAAAGAACGGTTTATTGCTGGACTTCCAATATTATTAGGAGAAAAGGTAAAAAAAATAGCTTAACACCATAATGGTGATATTCCTTATGGCCATCTAACATTTTGTCAAATACACTGCAATATAGTTGAGACAGGAATACAAGTTTGTAATGACTTCAAACTTCAAAATAAATTAAGACATGAAGCCCAAATTAGTCGTAATGAGTTTGGAACTTTTTGTGATCAATTTGGAATCTCTGGAATAAAAGCTTTAAGTAAAACTAGAAAAAATAAAACCATTCATAAAAAGCCCTTTAGAAGATACAAAAGGACCAAACCTACACCTAACAACCCTTCAAAGTGAAAACCTATAAAGAAGAAAACAAATAAAACAAAAGGTCAGCTCAAATAAAAGTGTTATAAATGTGAAAGAATATGAAATTATGCAAAGAATTGCAAAGTTAAAGATAAGGTCAATAATTTGAACATCCCAGAAGATCTAAAAAAAGGATTAATTAATGTATTAATAAATGATCAATATGAATTAGAAAACTCATCTGAATCTAGTCCTGGATTCTATGACGATTATTCCTTTGAAAACAAATCAATCTAGGAAGAAAATAATGAAGTCTGTTTAGGACCTGAACTGTGTACTTGTTCAAATTGTTAAAAATCAATAAATATATTAACAAGACATCAAACAAATGCTTTAATAAGCATTGTAGATAAAATGGAGGAATCAGAACTAAAAACTGAATTCTTACAACAACTAAAAAATTTATTAGATGAATAAGATAGAATTAAAAATGATGTTCCAAGAGTAGAATTAAAAGAAATCATAGAAATGTTTAGAAATCCTACTGATCAAATGTGTACTAAAGAACTACAAAATGAAATAAAAATATTAAAACAAGAAATAAAATATTTAAAACAAAAAGATTTTGATCTAGAAATAACATATTTAGAATCAAAAGAAGAATCAATATTACAAGCATAAGGAAATACTAAAGATACTACATCTAATGCAAGAAATATGCCATTATTAGAAAATATAGAAGAAAGAGAACCTTCAGAAAATTATATTAATATGATTACAAAAATACTAACCTATAAATGGCATTTTAAGGTAAATTTAACTGTTCATGATTAGGTATATGAAATTAAAGCATTAATAGATTTAGGAGCTGACTCTAATTGCATTCAAGAAGGATTAATACCAACAAAATTTTATGAAAAAAATATGAAATATATACCAGAGTTAGTAATAGTATATTAGATATAAAATATAAATTACCAAAAGCAAAAATTTGCAAGGACAACATGTGCTATACAACTTCTTTCATATTAGTAAAAGATATGCACGAATCTTTAATATTAGGTACTCCATTTCTAGTGTTACTATACCATTTTTCATGTACTAAGATAAGACTCGTTTCAAAAACAAAGGGGGGGAGGAATGTTAGGTTTAACTTTTTAGACCCTCCATGATTAAAAAACTTAAATTCAGTTTAAGATAAATTTATTCATTCAATAAACTTAATATTAATTAAACAAAAGCAAATAAATATGTTAAATGAAGTAATTAAATATAAAAGAATATATGAACAACTTAATAATGAAAATATTAAAAAAAAAAGTAAAAGAATTATAAGAAAAATTTGAAAAAGAAATATGTATTGAAATCCCTAATGCCTTTTGGGATAGGAAAAAACACATAATTTCTCTACCATATGAAGAAGGATTTAATGAACAAAATATTCCAGCAAAGGCAAGACCTATCCAAATGAATCAAGAATATCTATATTATTGAAAAAGGAAATATAAGAATATTTAGATAAAGGATCGATTAGGCCTAGCAAATCTCTATGGAGTTGTGCAGGTTTCTACAAATGCCTTAGGAAAAGAAAGAGGTGCTCCAAGATTGGTTATAAATTATAAACCTTTAAATAAGGTATTAAAATGGATTAGATACCCATTATCAAATAAAAAGGATCTAATAGGAAAAACAAATAAGGCCGTGATATTCTCAAAATTTGATATAAAATCAGGATATTATCAAATACAAGTAAAAGAATCAGATAGATATAAAACAACTTTTGTGGTACCCTTTGGATATTATGAATGGAATATGATGCCACAAGAATTGAAAAATGCTCCAAGTGAATTTCAAAACATAATTAATGAAATCTTTAATCAATACTTTGACTTTACTTTGGTATATTTAGATAGTGTACTTGTCTTCTCTAAATCAATAACTCAACACTTTGATCATGTCAATAAATTTTATGAAATCATAAAAGAAAATAGATTAGTAGTTTTGACAAGAAAAATGAAACTATTTCAGACCAAGACCATATTTTTAGGATTCGAAGCCTATCAAGGTACAATAACCCTAATAAGTAAACGTATAGAATTTGCATATAGATTCCCAGATGAAATTAAAGATAAGAACCAATTACAAAGACTCTTAGGATGTATAAATTATATTTCTGACTTTATTCCTAATCTTAGGATAATTTGTAAACCTTTATATAAAAAGCTTAGAAAGAACTCTCCATTCTCCACATTGGTCTAAAGAAACGACAACTAGTGTTAAGAAATTAAAAGAAGTAGTTAAAAGCTCCCATGTTAAGATTTCCTGACCCTAATGCCTTTATGATAGTTGAAACTGATGCTTTAGATCTAGGATATGGTGGTGTTCTAAAACAAATCAAGAACAGTCAGACAAAGAAGAAATAGTAAGATTTCACTGAGGAAGATGGACAGGACCTCAAGAAAAATACAGTACTATTAAAAAAGAAGTACTTTCAATAATTTTGTGCGTCATGAAATTTTAAAATGATTTATTTTCCAAAAGGATTTTATTACAAACTGATTGCAAGACAGCAAAACCAATTTTAGAAAAGATGTTAAAAATCTAGTTTCTAAACATAGTTTTGCTAGATGGCAATCTTTACTTTCTTACTTTGATTTTGAGATTCAACTGATTGATGGAAAGCATAATGCACTTCCAAACTTTCTTATAAGAGAATTTTTATAGGGTAAACACCATGAGTAGAAAGATGACAAAAGATCAATACAGGGTAACTCCCACTGGTATCGGATCATCAAGTGGATCCAAAAAGCTTATTCAATGTAGATTTCTAGATCAAGAATTAATGGTTCAATACCCTCCTATAGGATCAATACGACCTGGTATTAGTCCTCACACCCCTCTAAATACAATGAGACCATCTCTTCCTCTTCCCAGTTCCAATAGGTATCCATCTTTGACCTATCAATAAGCAATAACCACCCTTTCATCTAGTTCAAAACCTAAGCCTATTTCAATAATGCCAAATGCACTAACCACCATAACCATCAAAACCCATTAATACAACCCGTATAGATATGTAGAAAATCCTGATGTTATAACTGTCTGTCTTACAGAAGATGAATGGCTATCTGAATCTCCTCGCCAAACTGCTCAAAAGATATTTCCTTATGACTTTGAATATCAGCTCACTCATCCTCTTAAAACAAGAATTTTCTATGAATATATCTTAGTCGATACTAATTCAATAGAACTTGTTCATTACTAGAAACAAACAAAATCTCTCATTCAAAGATCTTAATAAAAAAGATCTTGTCTCCCTCAGACTAGAAAGCCCTTCTTTATCAACCGAAGGAATTTTACAATAAAGCTTTTAAACATAGTAGTTTGACTTACTTTGATTATATAGAAGCTTGGTATAATATACTATATTCAAGTCCTTTGTTCTATTCTTGGTTCTTATGGTTTGAAAGGCAAATACCTCTAAAATTCCCAAAATGGTTCATTAATTGGTTCCAATTCTTTGGGCCACATCCATAAATATTTCTAGAAGCATTAGTATCTACTATTCAAGAATTCAAGGACAACACTGCTTTTCCAATGGGATCAAGAAACCTTTCATTCTTAGTAAGCTTTACAGTAAGTCAGATAATTTCTTGGGATTATACTTATTCCCTCAAAGAAGGTGATAAGTTTAAGCTCAGATGGTTGTCTCGTTTAGTATGATCTAAATGGTGGGAAAAATATGACATGAAATATGTTTCCAGAGAAAAGCTCCATGACTGGTTCCACAAAAATCCAAAATATATGAAGACTATTCAAAAAGAAGAAAAGGACTCTCAGTTCCTTACAGAAAAATCTCAAATAATGGTTGAATTAGCTGTTGCAGGATCTCATCAAGAATTCCTAAAAAGACTTAATGAAGCTATGAATAAAAGTGGCCAAATAGTTAAACAAGAAGAAGACGAAATAGGTTCCTCCAGAAGTTTCACTCCTTTGAACGAGGATAACTGTTTTGAAATTAATCTTTCAAAAAATGAGTAAATAAAAAAGATAATTGCTCCTCCTATTCAAGATTCCAACAAATTTGTCCTATTCATTTACGGATAAATGCTTTACTCTACCATTTGACACAAGATGACAACAAAATTCAACATAAATACTTTCAACGTGTCAACAACAACCTGGCGTCGATAGAGAGAGAAGATCCTGAAGAAAACTTTAACAATATCTGACAGACAACTTTACCAAAGAAGTCCTAATAATGCTCACTTTATTAAAGATTCTGTAAGAAATTATTAAAGTAACATTACTGTTCAACATCAATCATGGAAGACAGCTCACTCTTCAATAATTTGAGATTCTTCAATAGCACGATGACTTCTCTATAAATAGATGCAATACTGAAGTTGCAAAGCATTGAGAGTTTAGCTGAAAGTCCTAAGTACTTACTATCTTAGTAAAACTTCCTCTTTCAAAATTCTAGTGTACTTTTGTATTTTCTGCCTAGTTTCAATAGATAGTGAAGAACTTTTTCAATACTTGAAAGTGCTTTATCTCTTCTGCAAACTTTTGATCTTGCTTTTGTAATTCCTTTTTATGTACTTAGAATTGCAAAATGAAGATTGATAAAAGATAAAAAAAAGAGTGTTAGAAACTATTGAAGAATTTGAAACTCATCCTCTTCCAGGAGATCAAATTTTACTAGATCAATTATATGATATGTTTTTGTTTCTAGATCATAATTTAAAATGTGTAGAAAAAGATTCGGCTATTTAAGTCGTGCTTGAATGTTTCAATATATTATTGTAAAAATCTTATCATGCTTCCATCTATGTTGCTGCCATTGTTTTTCCGATCATGTCCCGACTCTGGTGTGTGTGTGTGTGTATTGCATACTTATTTGAATATTATAATATATTGTATTTTTATACATTTATTTAATTAAATTCAATTCAACCAGCAACCCAGTGCCTTAGCCAAATCAATCACAAATCTGGTTCTAAAAACTATGATTTATATTAAAAAAGAGGTTGTTGTCATGAAACCATCTCTCCAAAAGGATTAAGCTATTAGGTTAAGGCACATGAATGATTTTTATATCTAATATGCCCCTTACGCAAATGTCTTTTTTTTTTTTTTTTGCTTAAAGCGTAAACAGTGCACATGCCCACCTTATCTTATGCTAAATTTAATTATGTTTTTTAAGAAGTGGGGCCAGCAAGGATCAAATTGTAAACCACTTGATCATAGAGGGTCTGATACCATATTATGAAACCACTTGTTCCATGGTATTAGAGCCTCTATAACCAAGTGATGTGGAGTTCGATCCTTGTTGCCCCTATTCTTTTAAATAAAATAATTAAATTTCAACATAACATAAATGTGAGCCTCGCATTGTCCACATTCATGTCCAAAAAAGACATTTGTGTGTAGGGCGTATTAGATATAAAATCATTCATATATCTCAATCCAATAGTTTAAGCTTTTGGGACAAGTGGTTTTATGACAACTGTGGCAAAGTTCACTTGAAAATAAATGATGATTTTTACACTATGAAACATCACCATGAAAAATTGAATATATATATATATAAAGGTTTTAGATATGTATTTTACCATAAATGTATATGTGATATATAGTTTAAATTGACCTTAAATATATTTGGATTACTTACTGTTTAGTTGTTTCATATATTATGATTTTGTATGACCATTAGTTTTCCTTTTATTCTATGTTATATAAGTTAACTAGATTTTGGACATATCCTATAGGCGAGGTGGGCTTTTTTTTTTTTTTAACATTAATGATTATTATATTGTGAAAATTTGTTTATTGTTACTTATTAATTATTTACTATCGAATTCAAAATATACTTTAGTATTTGGAATCATATATTATAATTATTATTAATATCCAGAAAATATGTAAAGGCGTAATCCATATAATAAGATTAAAATTTGCAAGACATATTAGAATTAATTTCTAAAATACATAAAAAAGGAAAAAAAACATGATATACAATATGATGAATGCATGGTAAGGTTTTTTCACACGAATAAAACCAAAAAGGAAAGAAGCTACATGATTCCCCAGTTTGCTATTAGGTTACGTAAATATCCTATTTTGTTTTAATGGAAGTTGACTTGAATCGACTTCCTCGGGTTGGAAATTTTTTACATCAAAGTTGCACCAAAGTCAGCTAAAATCGACTTCTATGGTGCAAAATTACTAGGCAAAGGTCAAATTAAGTCCAATCAAGTCGAATCAAGTCGAGTGGACAAAAAACACACCAAAGTCGATTGAAATCGACTTCACAATCGACTTTTGTACAACACAGAAGTCAATTGTATCGTTCCTGACACACTCTGCCAGCATTTGATAAAACGATTTTAATCAAATTTTGAAGTCAATTTAACATGTTTTCCTATTACTCCACCTTGAAAAATAAGAGCTCACAGCTCAGTTTGCAAACCGGAGAAGTTGAGGTGAGTTACTATACAAATTTGATGAGTTAGAATACATATTTTGGTGAGAATATAGTAGAGAGTCTCATTAATATTCTTGTCCATTGTGATGATGAGATTATAAACACAAAAAATGATGAGACATTTTGTAGTGATAATCAAGCTTGGTTGGTTGTTTGTCCACCTATTAGTTTATTGGAGCTGCAAAGCAGAATACTAGAAGAGTACGAGGGCAACAACAAGCAAATAGGAAAAATATTTTATTGAATGTTAGTTGACATTGGGCCAAATGGGATTCGATATAGAAGGGTTCGAATTCAAAAGGATGAGCACATCAATCACATGTTTGCTTATTTTCATGCATTTGCCGAAGTTCGTACAATATATCTATTTGTCGAACTCTAAGATGGTTCTTTAAGCTCTGGAGCTTTTGCTCCAGGTCCAACATTTGTTGCTAGAACTAATGCATCTGCATCCCTGAAGTTGCATGTGATCATGTCCAAAGCTCATATGCAGCAGATGATGACATTGCTTCTCGAAGCTTTGCATAGCTTGCGAGGCAAGTAGAAAAGCCATTGTCACTAAATCCACAGCCAGTAGCAGAAGGTGGGTTGCTTGGGGATTTTGATTTTATTGTAGAGCACCAGGATACTGAAAATGACAAAGAGGAGAAGCTTAGTCATGTAGCATATAATGATGAAGAAAAGCAGCAATTGTTTCAAATACAAAACTTGGGTTAATAGTTCATGTCACAGTCTCAATCTTGACAGCATCTTGGTCACTATTTAGCAGTGGATTAGACACAATGCGATTTGATGCAAGTGGTCTACTTTAGGTTCAGGCATGGCGGGGGAGAAAGAGTTGGCAGTTGGGCAAGTGTTTCTAAGTAAGGAAGAAGTTTTGTTTGCAATTAAACATTATAGCATTCGAAGAGGCATACAGTACAAAGTTTACAAGTTTGAGCACATAAAATTTCATTGCAAATGTGTTAAGTTTGGGGTTGACTATAATTGGAGTATACGAGTCACATTTCACCAGAGACTGCAGATGTGGAAAGTGCAGAAGCTAAATGGACCACACACGTGCGTTTTTCCTGAGTCAACAGATTAGCATGCCCAGATGGATTATCATATTATCTGTGCACACATATAACCCATGGTGCAATCGGATCCAACGATAGCCATCAAATCGGTACAAGCATCCATAGAGGTAGATTTGAGGATTAAGACAACATACAGAAAGGTATAGCTGACTAAACAAAAAGCAATTGCTATGATTTATGGTGACTGGGAAGAATCATACAATGACCTTGCTAGATGGTTGGGCGGTCTGCAGGCTTATATGCTAAGTACTATTATCCATTCGATGTTGTAGATAATAGTTGCTTTATGTTTCGCCGACTTTTTTTGGACGTTTTTGCCATGCATAGAGGCATTCAAATCTTGCAAATGCCTCATTTCAATTTATGGCACTCATTTATATGACAAGTATGTTGGAATATTGCTGATGGCTATTGTCCAAGATGGAAACTTTGATATTTTTGCCGTTGCATTTGCGTGGTGGAAGGAGAGATAAAAGAAGCATGACCTTTTTTCCTAGGAAACCTTTGACAGTATGTGACACCACAAGATGGTTTTCTTGTAATATCTGATAGGCATCATGCTATGAAAACGGAGTTAAAAGCAGAAGAGAGTGGTTAGCATCCTCCTTCAGCTTATCATGCATATTATGTTCGCCACATTACATCAAATTTTGCTGTAAAGTTCAAGAACAAAGATGCCAGGCGGTTGCTAATGAACACGACATATGCAAAGATTGAGCAAATTTTTCTGTACTGGTTTAAGGAATTGGAGCATGTGGCTCCCGAGATGTATGCGTGGGATAGCAACATACTGCGCAAGAAGTAGGCTGACTACGTCGACGAGGGCTGTCGCCTTGGGCATATGACAAGCAATTTAACAGAGTGTATGAATGCTGTCATGAAAGGCACTTGCAATCTTCCCATTACTGCCATCATAAAGTCAACATATTATCGGCTTATAGAGTTATTTGTTAGAAAAGGGATAGAGGCAAAGACCAAACTTGCAAGCAGCCAAAAATTTTTAGACTCTGTTGAATGCAATTGAGGAGCACAGGCAACACTTTGGCAGCATAAGTACCACTAGAGTTACCCGAGAGACTTTGGAATACTTGGTGTTTGAGCAAGATGACATCGGTAGTCATGGGTGGCAGGAATTCAAGGTGGATTTAACAAGGGGATGGTGTTATTGTGGCGAATTCTTGAAATTACACTATCCATTTCGTCATGTGCTTGCTGCCATATCTGATGCCTAACGAGATTGGACCTCTTTTGTTCATGAAGTTTAAACCATGGAGTTGGTGTTCAATGTGTACAAAATGGAGTTCTCTGTAGTCGCTAATGAAGACATGTGGCCATCATATACTAGCAAAACTATACGACCAAAACCTGCTCTAAAGCGAACCACTGAGGACCGTCCAGTTTCCACCAGGATTCACAATGAAATAGATAAGGTTGATCTAGGGCAGCAAAAGCGATGCAGATTGTGTAGGGGAGTGGGCCACACCAGACGATCATGCCCTCATGCTCCATCATCTAGCTAGCATCACTGATTCACTGTGTTCTTTTTGCTCTTTACACGTTATGATTTTTTCATGTAGTTAGCTTATTATTGTTTATCCTTATGTGTTCATTACTCGGTGTAATATTGTTATTTTACTTTTGTTGTGGTGTATTTGTTAATATGACTCTGTTGTGGTCTCTTGGTTAATGTAAGTCTTCATGTGGCCTTTACTTTGTTAATGAAAATCTGTTATTTCCTCTCTTTTAATTTACATGCAATATGTAAAATGATGAATCAAAGCCAAAAAGTCCAAATTACATAAACACTATTGTGATAACCAGCCAAGAAAGAAAGGAAAAAAAAGAGTGAAGACTACCGTGTACCTTAAGTGGTATAGCCCGCCATAAGCTTTTGTCTCTCTATCTTTTCTTCCTGTAACTCTCTCACTCTCTTCTTCTCCTTCACATTCTCTTCCTCTCCCTATCATTTCCTTTCAATCTTCTTCTTCTTCCAACCTTCACTAATCATTCCCACCACTTCCATCATTATCACCTCCATCATCATCATCTCCTCATCCTCTCCATCATAACCGCCCCTCCTCTTTCTCCCTCTCCTCTACTCCACTTTCTCTCTCTAACTCCATTAGAGAGAGCTCGAAGCTTAGGAAGGTATTAGAGTGTTTCTCTTCAATATTTCTACTACTCAAGTAGTAAGGAAATTTCTAAACTACTCTATTTAAATTATTACAATTTCTAGTTAGTTTAGGATTAAATTTAGTGTCTCTTGAGCCCTATAAATTGGGGTTTTTATGATTTGGTGGCTAATTTATGTAAATTGGTGATATTGTTAGCTCACAAATATTAATATTATCTTATTCGTAGAGCCGTAGAGCAATCGGGCATCAACACTTGAATTGGTGGCATCAGTGGAGTGTTCTTTGGTTCTTTGAACAACTAGTTGTGAGTAGATAATGTATCTGTAATTTACTTTATGAATAATAAATTTTGATTATAAATATAAAATTAGATAAAGAGTTGAAAGCATGTTGATATAGAAGAAAATAATTTATTTATTGAAAATTATGCTTTATGCTTGAAGTGGAAATTTTCAATTGCAGGCTAGAACTTGATTACTATGCCCAATTAAATATTTTTAGACAAATTGTAATGAATATTGAATTTTAGAACACCTTATATAAATTATCAAGTTTGAGTTTATTTATGTCCACTGTATCTCACATAACATGAGGATGGATTTTATGTTGTAAAAGTATCTTGGAATTGAAATTGTGTTGGAAACACTAATGATTGTATTTATGAGAACTATTAAGTCTATAATTATGATATTGAAACTGAAATTATGAACTATAAGATTGAAATTGGATTGTGTGATTGAAAATGTTTTGGGAGTGAATCTAAGTAGAAACTGTAGCTAACGGTAAGGGTGTTAGCCTTGGTGCACCATGAAACTCTAGTTAGTAGGTGAAGTGCTAACCCGCACGTAGCTGCAACTATGTCTAGACTTGTATTTGGCTATGGGCCAACTCTAGTTAGCAGGTGAGATACTAACTCGCACATGACTTTTGTCATGTTTGGACTTGTGTGGCTACGGGCCAACTCCAGTTAGCAGGTGTGATGCTAACCTGCACATAACCTTGAGTCATGTCTGGGCTTGTTATTATTCTACTTTGAATAACTCCTCATTATATTTGGATTTATGTGATTATGTAAACTTATGTTATGACTAGAACTATATTTTCATGAGTACATACAAATTCTTATGTTTATTGTGTTTTATGATTGCATTTAGTAAGCTATGGATATCCTATCTTTCATAAAGTTGCAAAACTCACCTCGTTGTCTTTCCATCTTTTTTAGATATAGGTAATGGTGCTAGTTTTGGTGTTCCTCCAGCACAACCTTAATAAATTCTAAGTTGGTGAGTCTTTTCATAAAGACCCTTTTTGTCAAAATCCTCATTTTGTTTAGTCTGTCAGTTGTCAGTTGTTCCATATATCACAAGCAAGGTCCTTTGATCTATTTTATGGTTATGTTTGAGAAATTATGACTTAAATATTTAGATTATGTTATAAAAAGGATTTGTAAACTTAATTTGGTTTTATGTTTGAGCTATATAATGTCTTATGCTTAATAGAGTTTGAAAACTAATTTGGTATTTGGAATATGCTGAGATATTATTATATGTTGGAAGGGTGCATTATGAGAATGCTTGACGCCCATTTGCTATGAATTTAAATTGAAAATATTGGAGATTGTATTTTCATTTGGGGAATGTTTGAAAAACAAAGGAAACTCTATCCATTTTTCTAGAAAATTTGTAATGTTAAAACTTGTTAGGGAATATGTTCTTTATGCACCGGTCATGACATAAGTTGGATCGTGACAACTATATAGCATAAAAAGTCCAAATTACATAAACACTACATAATATAAAATGTCCAAATTACATAAACACTATATAATATAGAAAGTCCAAATTTACATCTTATACATAATCATAAACTCGTGATCACTACCCACCTCGCCTGTGTGTCTAGGGCCAATGAAGAGACTCCCTGCATAACAATGACGATATATAATATGTCGTGCAGACCCGAAAAGTACCTCATCCTCTTGATCTTCATCCTCCTTCTCCTCATTCCCATCTTCCTCTTCCTCCCCCTCCTTCTACTCCTCCCCCTCTTCCTGCTCCTCCCCATCCACATCCTCTTCTCCTTCCTCTTACTACTGTTGCTCATCATCGTCATCATGCTCCTATTGTGAGGGAGTGGGATATGCTCCATTAATGGTCAATAAGCATGTTCGAGTGGCTGGAGAACTGATCGAGATCAAGGCATCTCAGATGTATTTATCCAACCTAGCACTTGAGAACAAAAGGGGAATGACGGGTTGAATGATATATGTCAAGCTATGTCACTCTAGGCTAATCCCGTCATGAACTGTTGAGTGGGACTGAGGTGAACAAAGGAGTCTGAAATGAACTGGTGTAAAGGGCTGGTCATCGGCATCATGAATTGCTGGCTAAAGCCATGCGTAAACTATTGTTGAGTAGGGTCAAGCATGAATTGGTCTTGAGGGGCTCTAGGTATGCACTAGTGCTGATGTGGCCCAAGCATGAACTGGTGATTGGGGCCACCCATGAGTTGCTGGCTAGGTTACAAAGGCATCGGGTGGTACATGTGAAAAGGACTGCTCCTGATGCCTAGGCGCTGATTAAGGCTATCGACTGAGCTCTTACTGGCTGAGGTTTGAGCCTGTCTACTAGGCTGGGTTTGAGACTATCTACTAGGCATAGGATGAGATGGTCTACTGGGCTCAGGATGAGGCTGATGGGTGGCCTCTAGATGAGGCTGCACATAATCATTGTGATGATAATCATAATAATCCAATCCACCTTCATCATCACTAGCTGGATCTTCTACATACTAGCATCTGCTAGTTCATGTCCCGGCACGCACACAACGCCTTAAAGATTGTTGATCTAGGACATCAATACAGTGTGAGATACTAGGCATTGGTGGGGTTTGCACTGGTGCACCATCTGGTAAATCCCTAAGCTCAAGATCCTCAAGGGCTCCATTTATCGATAAAAATCTATTTGCTACTGACAAGTACCACTTGAAGTACTCCACAGATGGTCGATTGTCATCAGATAGTGGATACTGGACCCGTCGCTCCAAACGTGCCTCCCATGTAGCATGCCATGACATATGATACTTAGACCATCATATGTCTATATCCCCTCTACCATCCTTGCCGTGCAATAGATCAATATTTATTGGGACAAATGGTATGTATTGTTCTCCACCAAACTATCGAACAACACGATCAATGGGGTGCCACTCAATCATAGTAAATTGTATAAGTGCTATCATCGATGCCCATACTTCAACCTCTTCATAAACAAATGAAGGTGTCACGTCCTTAACTTCATCGCAGGTGTAGGGAGTACACCTAAACTACAATAGTGGACACAAAATATTAGACTCACAGCTAATAAAAACTCAATCGACACGTTAACAGCATGACCAATATATGCTATTTACCCCAATAATCCTAATCCTATCAAGACGATCCCTATAGCACAACAATCGAATTGAGTTTGAGCTTGTTAAGCACCTAAACCGACTCCATCTAGAAAAAAGTATATGTAATTGGTTTTCATGATCACAATTTATGCTTGAAATTAAATAAGAAAACAAAAATATTGACATCTATATGTACCTCAGTGCAAGTAGGAAAGTGAATGCATGGTGCTATCTTGGGACTAATTGGGGCATTCTGTACCATACCCAAGACTGTAGAATGGCTAAACAACTTGCAATGTCAGTGATATTATATTTCACCATTTGGTAAAGCTCATGATAAAGGGATCCTAGAACTACTGACCCCCAACTATATTTTGCTGTTTTGTCAAAATCAATAAGAAAAGGAAGCCACTTCATATGAACCCTAAACCTTGATTTATCCATGAATAGGACCCCGCCAAATAGAACCATAATGAAAGCTCTGGTGTAATGAATAACCATCTGTGAATCAGCATTCCGCAGTAATGACCCAAATGTATCTGTAAACCAACGTAGATTGACTGAAAATCCTTTCTTGCCTTTGTCCTTTAGGACAGCACCAAGTAGATCTGCACACATTGACCAAATATCTCGGTCATAAAATTTCTCCCATGTACCGACGCATCCGCTGATAGGTGGTCCATCAACACGTAGACCCAAATGGAACACCATATCCTCTAGTGTGATGGTTTACTCTCCACATGGAAGATGAAAAGTGGATGACTTGGTCTTCCAATGCTCTACAAGTGCACTTATGAGTGCCATATTGTGATCAAATACTGAAACCATCAACTCAATGTACCACAAACCAGATTGCTTAAGAAATGGTTCCATCCGTGGGTCTGGTGCCACCATTAAATTATACCTTATTGTTTTTAGAATCCGTGTATCTTGTATGACATATATACCATGGCATGATCTTAAATTTAGCAAATTAAAGTGAAAATGTACAAAATGTCAAAACTGCACCTAAACCACATTAATTAACATTATCTGTTTATATAAATTGGCCCTAAAATAAATGATTTACAACAAAACTATATAATTTAACATTATCTTAAGATACGAAATAGACCTAAATTAAATATGCCACCAAAAATAACGTTTACAAAAATAATATTATATTTATTAAAGTTTGTCAATTAATCTAAATTCTCTCTTTATAATAATAAATAAAAAATTTTACACAAAAATTTAGCTAAATGTCCACTAGTTTTCTATAAACTTGAATACTTTCCAAAAATTCATTATAACAAATAAAATAACACATTAAAGGAAAAAAAATTAAACTAAACATTACCATCTCTTTAAATTAAATTCTAATAACATTTACCAACAAAATAAAATACAATTTTGACTAGTATAATATAATATTATAATGTTATTTTAAAATTATACTTAAATAAATACAAGCAAAATTATAACAAACTTAAATTATTACATTTCACAAACAAATTAAACTAAAAAATGCTACTTAACCTCTACTTAAGTTAGTTATGCTTTATGCCTAGTAAATAAAATTAACAATAACTAGAATCAAATTATCTTATCAAAATTAGCCAATCAAAATTAAGCTAAATGCCCACTAGTTTTGTAAAACTTGAATACTTTCCAATAATTCATTATAACAAATAGAATAACTATTTAAAGAAAAAAATTAAACTATATGTTACCATTCATTTAAATTAAATTCTAATAACATTTAATAATAAAATAAAATACAATTTTGACTAGTATTAAATAATATTATAATGTTATTTTAAAATTACACTTACATAAATACAAGCAAATTAAATAATAATAAACTTAAATTATTACATTTCACAAACATATTAAACTAAACAATCCTCCTACCAAACTTCTTCTAAAGTTAATTATGTCTTATGCTTCATCAATAAAATTAACAAAAACTAAAATCAAATTATCTCTTCGAAATTAGCCAATTACAATTCAATTAAATGCCCACTAATTTTCTAAAACTTGAATACTTTCCAATAATTCATTATAATAAATAAAATAACACATTAAAGGAAAAAATTAAACTAAACATTACTATCTATTTAAATTAAATTGCATATTCTACTCAGAATACAAATTATAAAATAATACAATACTAATAAAAAAATTTAAACAATATATTCATCTACCAAATTACACTAGAATGCCTAAACTAGAAAATGTTGCCAAAGTAAAAAATAAATTTTAACATACACACATTTACCAGAATAATAAGTAAAGTTAACACCATACTTCTACAACCTATAATGTCTACAAAATTTCAAATTTAATAACAATGATAAAATCATATCTCAATATTACAAATTTAACTATAATAAATTAAAAAATAAAATAAAATACAATATCAATAAATAACAAATTAAATTAAATTACCTATACTTCTAATCTGCTTGCAATATGATCTACAATATTAAGACGATAAAGGTCGTTCCCCATTGCCGCTGGTGTAGCACTCTTGCTTTCTCTTTTCTCCTTCCTCTTTCCGCTACTGCTTCCTCCCAATCTCACACTGCCCCCAGCACTTACTTGCTCCTCCTCTCAACAGATTGTGATAAATCATTTTGCCTTTTTATATATGGAAGGGCTGTACAAGTCGATTACAAACGGCTTATTAAACGTCTGACAGGGTGAGAGAAATCGAATGCAATCATTTTGCATGCATGAAGTCGAAGTCGATTCCAGCCAATTCACTGTGCAAGCTGACACAGTTTGGGCATGCAGGTGCCACAATTGCGAGTCGATTTAACTTGACTTTTCTAGCGTGATTGAACACATCTGCAGATGCTTTGTGCGCTCTGATGTGATTTGACCTCTGCCCAAGTCGATTTGACTTTAGTTTTGTATTTTCGCAAAAAATTGTAAATCAAAGCGTGTTTTATTTGATTTTAATTGGCTTTAGTTTTGTTTTTTTGTTTAATCAAAACGTGTTTAATCGACTTTTATTAAATACAAAAGAGGACAAATCTGTAACCGATTGAATAATGGGGGAAGTGTGTAATATGTTATTTTTTTTATTTTATTTATGTAAAAATTCGCATAGTAATGTAGTTCGAAAAGTTTGAAGTGCAAAATATTTCAACGAACATGGACAAATATATAAAGAATTAAAGCAATAAAAAAAATGATAACTAATGCTTTTTATTGACGTTAATCAGTAAATAGTTCTAAGTTAAAAAAAAAACTATATTTTTCTAGCATTTAGAATAAAGTTATTAAATACTTTTAAATTAAAATTATTTTAAATACTATATCAAATGATTGGAAAGAGAACATGATTGACTAAACCACAGATTCACACTTCTTAAAATGATAATAATAATTAAAGCATGTGAAGAGCCTTCTTTGACCCCTTTGCTAGGACCATTTTCCTTCATCACTTAGACATCTTTTATCTTTGGATTCACAACTATTTCTTACCAAATACCAAACTTCATTTTGAAATCAATATCTACTCTTTTCCCTCCCCTCTAATTTCTTGTACTTGTTCAATTCTGAATCCGAATCTTAGTGGAGTGCATTATACAGTTGATGTTAGGACAGTTGCCAACAAGGCAACAATTTGCTTCCCGAATTGGTCTGTGTTCTTAATCAGTGTCCTCCCAAAAGTGAATTGGTCATTCTAAAGTCAACTATAAGTGACTTTCACAAAAGTTTTTTACTTTGATAAACCGTTAAAAATGGCAAAGTTAATCTAGAGTAAGAAAAGAAACACATTATTTTAACAGATTTTCCTGAATTACATTTTATGCCACGTTCTCTTTTAAATTTAATCGAATTTCTGGAAGACTTGGTTCTTTCCCAAGTCAGTATTAGAAGTCCATTTAGTTCAGACTTTGATAGGAATATTTTTAAAATAATTGATATTGAAAAAATTGATTTTTGTGAGAATTAATTTTAAAAAAATTGATTTATGTTTAAAAATAAAATTAAAAAATAAAATTTAAAAAATTAATGTGAGAAAAAATAAAAAATAAAGAGAATTAAAAAGTGAATCAAAACCGAAACTGACGGATCAATTTTTTTCACACCACTTTTTCCTACGACAAAGAGAAAAGTGGGTAACCAAACAAGTTGCAAATAATATTAGGTACTTTATGGTAGTTAGTTTGCGAAAAATTAAACGTGCCCTCCAAGTTGCCACTTGCCAATTTGAAATATGAACTAGTTACGTATTGAATTGGCCCTACTCATTTTATCCTCCGTTATTTTATCCGTCAAATTTATTAGCAAAGGAACGTGCTAAATAGAAATACGTGAAAGTATTTGACTGTCATAAAAAATATGTTAGAAATAGAATTATTTATATATTTTTTTATCTATTCATTTAAATTTTTAAAAGAGATAATTTTATGATACAGTATTAAAGTTATTATGACCAAGAGGTTAATTATAAAGTTATTTATGTTTCTTTATCTATCAGCTTAAATTTTTAGGAAATATAATTTCATGATAAAATTTACACAGAATATCCAAGGTTAAAAATAAGAATTTAATTTTAATGTATCGATCCTACACCATGAACCAAATTTGTTTCTATTTGTAATTTTAATTAATGAATTATTAAATCAAATATTTTTTCTTATGTAATAACATATGAATAAATATCTATATAAAATTTTTTAACACCGTGTATTCAAATTAAATTGTAAAAGATAAAGGGAAAACTACATTGATAATTTTATGTATAATATTTTCCGTCTAATTTTGTTTAGTTGGGGTGAATGAGAGAAAATCAGAAGGAGGAATTTTATGTATAAAATTATTTTTTTTGGTCGTAAATTACGCTTTTCATACATTGAACTTTTTCTTTCAATTTTTTATTTCAATCAAACAAACAGTGTGTTATGATACTTGGAATAAGGGTACAGGTCAGAAATATTGTACGAATCTTTTATTTTTATAAACTTTTTTTTCACTCTATCTAAAAAGTTGTGTTATTTATATTTATTTTATATGGAATATCATATTAATTCATATTTTATTCATTATTAAGTGAGGAATGATTCTATTTAAGTAGGATCCATACCATATTCAATAATAAATAAAATATGAGTTGAAATAATATTCTACACGTAATAAATGTAAATAATATTTTTCCTGTGCCAAACCAGCAAACACACATACTATGACCAGCAAACACACATACTATGTAGCAATGGATAACATTCGGTGTTATAAAAAAAAAATGGATAACATTCGGTCCATTTCATTATGCCATCCATATGGAATTACCGTATACATATTAAGAAATTTATCAAATGAACTTTATAAGAACAAACAATAAACTAATTTTATAAAATTCTCATCGTATTAAAATCAAAACTCTATTTATGTTTTTACTAATTTTATTAATAAATGTAAGTAATATAAAAATAAATTGAATTATCAATAATTTCTTAACCCTTGGGATGTGTTTGATAAGAGAATAAAAAATAAAAATAAAATTTAATGAATAAGTTTTGTGTCAAATTTTACCAAATGAAATTCATCGACAAAAAATTTACTTCCACTCTTATCCCGAATCAAATACGCCCTTATTGGATAATTTGAAACAGAAAAAACTATAAAACCAAAGATATTAGTGAACTGATGGAGTAATATATTTTTTGTAAGTTGTTGAGTCTCTGAACTCTGAAGTCTTTAGAAGTGAAGAAGACGAAAGCCCGTGTGGCACGTTTTAAAGTCTATTTTTGGGTTCCTCCATCTTAGCTACAAGTCAAACTGGGATGCCAGTATCAACAATCAAGACTTCAGCTTCCGACCCAATGGTCACGAAAAGAGAAAAATAAAAAAAATTCTCTACCTGCTGTTTCTGCTCAAATTTCAATGGCAACTTTCTTCCTCTGAACTCTGAACACTGAACAGGAATATCTGCTGGCTTTTCTCCACACTGCTTTGAAGTAGTTCACTTTTTCACTGACTCTGTCGTTATTGGAAAGGTCCATTTCTTGGTCCCAAAAACGTTCAATATTTCTCGCCTTAATATAATCAACTTCTTTAATCCTTTTGCGCCCTTTTTTTTTAGTTGGTTCATTGGTTCAATATTGTATGTTTCTAACTTTCTTTCGCTGACTAGTTGGTGTTTGCAAACCTGGTTTTTAAGGATTCTTCGCTCCTTGAAACACAACTAAAAGCTGAACCATCCAATGTTTTGTACTTTAACTTTTTGGCTTTTCAGATTGGCAAAGTGTTTTGTTTATTGGGGTGGTCTTAGAATAATAATAGTTGCAAAAGATGGCTGGTGGTAGAAGGAAGAGGCACCATTTCAGCAGGATCCATGCATTCACTTGTGGGAAAGCTTCATTCAAAGATGACCACTCACTTATAGGAGGCCCTGGCTTCTTAAGATTAGTGTACTGCAATGAATCAGAACGTGCTGAAGGGAGTTTTCAGTACTATGGTGACAATTATGTTAGGACAACTAAGTACACACTGGCTACTTTCCTCCCGAAGTCCTTGTTTGAGCAGTTCAGAAGGGTGGCCAATTTTTACTTCCTTGTCTGTGCAATCCTGTCTTTCTTGCCGGTTTCGCCTTTCTCGTCTGTCAGCAATGTTGTCCCTCTTGTGGTTGTGGTCGCTGCTACAATGGGGAAAGAGGCTGTTGAGGATTGGAGGCGGAAAAAGCAGGTAATGTTTTGCGGCTAGTATGCCGTGGATTTTGCTGCTAATTTGTGGTTAATATGCTGTTAGGTTGTTTAAACTTTATGTGAAATGAGTATGTTTGTTTGAAAGTTTTGAAATATGGCATGTTTGAATAGTGATACCTTGAACAAGAAAATTGCTTAAGAGCCAGAGTTTTTGCTAGAATTTATTTGCCAGAATAATGTGGTATGCGGGTTGACTCTTAGATGGGTAAGTGGGTCTTGCCCCTTTATTCCATCCAACAACCACCCATATTTTTTGTCAATAAATTACTTATGATGATTGGTTTTGAGCAATAAATTCTAGTAACATCGCTCTTTGAGCAATCCTTTGCTAATTGGTTTTGGAAATTTATGATGAGAGTTGTTGCGGTAGGGGAATTGGGAGAGGTAAATTTGCTTTGGCTTTAAAATCATGGCTTGAATTGTTTTAGGAATGCTGACGTGTGAGTGAGTGAATGCTAGATGCTGAAACTGAAAGGAATTTTCTAGAGAGTTTGTTTCGATCATATCCTTATTTCTCAGCCCAAATACATTTTTTCATCTTAGCAAATGAAGAAATTCTTTGACAGAGTTAATAATGGTATCGCCTCAGTTTGGTCCACTTTTATCTTTCCTTAAATTCCTTACTTAGATGCTTGCTGTCTAATACTGTTGATTCTTGGGTCTCTAATATAGTCTTATAATTGCACCAGGATATTGAGATGAACAACAGAAGGGTTAAAGTACATCAAGGAGAAGGTTTTTTTGAACATTCTAAATGGAAGGATTTGAAAGTTGGAGATATAGTAAAAGTGGAAAAAGATGAATTTTTCCCTGCAGATCTCATCTTGCTTTCATCAAACTACGATGATGCGATTTGCTATGTTGAGACCATGAATCTTGATGGAGAAACTAATCTGAAACTGAAGCAAGCATTGGAAAAAACTTCAAAGTTGCAAGAAGATTCAGACTTCGAAAATTTCAAAGCTATCATCAAATGTGAAGACCCGAATGCTAATTTGTACTCTTTTGTTGGCAGCCTTGAGCTTGAAGATCAACCGTATCCTCTTGCACCTCAGCAACTACTGCTTCGGGACTCGAAGTTGAGGAATACAGATTTTATCTATGGCGTGGTAGTCTTCACAGGACATGATACAAAGGTTATGCAGAATTCAACAGATCCTCCATCCAAGAGAAGCAATGTTGAGAGGCGAATGGATAAGATAATCTACTTCCTGTTCTTTGTCTTGTTTTTAATTTCTTTTATCGGGTCCATTTTCTTTGGGATTGAAACAAGGGAAGATCTACATAATGGAAAAATGAAGAGGTGGTACCTTAGACCAGATAAAACCACAATCTACTATGATCCAAAGAAAGCACCAATTGCAGCAATTTTGCACTTTTTGACTGCACTTATGCTATATAGTTACTTGATTCCAATTTCTTTGTATGTCTCCATTGAAATTGTCAAAGTTCTTCAAAGCATTTTCATCAACCAGGACGTGCACATGTATTATGAGGAAACTGACCAGCCAGCACGCGCTCGAACTTCAAATTTGAATGAAGAATTAGGCCAAGTTGATACCATACTTTCAGACAAAACAGGAACTTTGACTTGCAATTCTATGGAATTTATCAAGTGTTCTATTGCTGGGGTTGCCTATGGACGAGGTGTTGCAGAAGTCGAGAGAGCTATGGCCCAGAGAAAAGGATTACCTTTAGGTCAAGAGTCGACAGAAGATGGCAATGTTGCGCTGATTTCTGAAGCAAAGTCATCAGTTAAAGGTTTTAACTTCATGGATGAAAGGATCATGAATGGAAATTGGGTCAAAGAACCCCATGCCAATGTAATACAGAACTTCCTGCGATTGTTGGCATTATGCCATACTGCAATACCTGAAGTTGATGAAGAAACTGGTAAAGTTTCATATGAAGCTGAGTCACCAGATGAGGCAGCTTTTGTCATTGCAGCTAGAGAACTTGGATTCGAGTTTTACGAAAGGACACAAACAACTATTTCACTGCATGAATTCAATCCCATATCAGGCAAGACAACTGAAAGGTAAGGTTCTTGATCTTGTATATGAAAGCCTGATTTTCTTCTCTTACATGTTTCTGCAACTTGAAATTTGCATTGTTCACTTTCACTTGTGCAGGTCCTACAAACTTTTAAATATATTAGAGTTTAATAGTGCAAGAAAGAGGATGTCTGTAATTGTGAGAGATGAGGAGGGGAAGCTACTACTACTTAGCAAAGGTGCTGACAGGTTTGTAATCTGTTCATTACTTTCAAATCCTACATTGTAAAGATTAAAGTTGGTACAATATGAACATTTTTATAAGGAGAAATTAAGTCCTTTGTAGGGAGAAATTTAGTCCTTAATCCTGTTATACACTTGGGTTACTTACTTTTTGTTTCTAAAGAGGTTTCGTAAGGTAGGAATTCAATTATCACCCTCCCTTTTTCTTATTTCTGGTGGTTGGGTGGGGTTGAACTAGTAGAATAGGTGACAGAAACTTTATCAGTAACTATTTCCTTTCCCACATTCTATTTTGGTATGGGTACTTTCATTTGTGAGGCAAACAAGCAGAGTTTTTAACTTTAACTGTTCAGATGCCTGTTCCATTAAGTCCATTGATCTGTTGTCTTACGTGAATATAGTGCATGACTGCTAGGCTATCTTACACACACTACATGAGTATCATTTCCAAGGTTTCAGATGTTCGAAATACTAAAATGATTTTATTTGTGGCTTTTTGCAATCAGTGTGATGTTTGAACGTCTTGCAAACAATGGAAGGGAGTTTGAAGAGAAGACAAAGCAGCACATTAATGAATATGCTGATGCTGGTTTGAGGACCTTGATACTTGCATATCGTGAACTCAATGAGGAAGAATACAGTCTATTTAATAAAGAATTCATGGAAGCTAAGAACACAGTGAGTGCAGATCAGGAGCAGATTGTAGAGGAAATATCAGAAAAGATTGAGAAGGATTTAATTCTTCTTGGTGCTACTGCAGTTGAAGACAAACTTCAAAATGGGGTATGTTATGAATACTTTAATTTTCTTTGCCTTTCTGAAACTAGACGAGATGGCTGACTCTCTTTTTGTAGTGCCAGAGTGGAGTTGCTTGACCAATCACCAGAGCTAGTGCCTTTCAATATTTTCAAGTTATTATTTGCGTACTTTGGCCATGCCCTATGCTATCATAACAACTTGAGGCAGTTATTTATTTTGTGTACTTATCAACCTGTTTGTGTCATCTAGGTTCCTGAATGCATTGACAAGCTAGCACAGGCAGGCATTAAGCTATGGGTTTTGACTGGTGATAAAATGGAGACAGCAATCAATATTGGGTAAGTTTGGAAACAGATTTCGAAATTCTATGTGATAAATAATGTTATGTCTCTGATTTGATAGTTGCTCTGTCACTTCAGATTTGCTTGTAGTTTACTCAGACAAGGAATGAAGCAAGTTATTATTAGCTCAGACACTCTGGAAACCAAATCACTGGAGAAAGAGGAGGACAAGTCTGCTGCTGCAGTGGTAAACCTTAACTCTTAACTGTTTGTGTCTGCTGGAATTAATGCAGATATAGATGGGCTACTTGTATGTTATGAGACGATAAATAAAATCGTTAGGTAGAAATTTAGAGGAAAATTAAAAGCCATTGCGAGACAGAATGTCTAATATGCCTAGCTCATGCATGATAGATTCAAATCAAGTTACATGCACAAGAGAGAGTCCTTGGAAAGATTTTCATTTTTAATTAATAGTATAGTTTTTTTTGTAATCTCTATTGTGCTGGAGCACAAGAGCATATCACCATAAAATAGAGTAATTTATTAGCCATTAACTTCAGGTTATGATATCTATGATTTTTGACGGAAGCTTGCTGATTCTTTAGGAAATGAAGGCAAGTGTTCTTCATCAATTGACAGAAGGAAAGGCATTACTTGCTGCATCTAATGAAAACTCTGAGGCGTTAGCTCTGATCATTGACGGAAGGTCTCTCACTTATGCGCTAGAAGATGATGTAAAGGACTTGTTTCTTGATCTAGCTGTTGGCTGTGCATCTGTTATCTGCTGTCGGTCATCTCCCAAGCAGAAAGCACTTGTAGGTTTTCTTTGTTTATAGTTTGTCTCCATAGTTTAACTTTGTTTCTTTCTTTATGAGTTCAAGTTGCAAAATTGTTTTCCTCGTATTACTATTTCGCTCTACTTAGACCCCACAGTTTATTCCTACTTGAAATAAATCGACAGCAATTTTATGGAAAGAGACATTTAGTGCAAAATCAGGGCTAATTCTGGTTTCCTCCTACTCGGATTTCAGCACACTGAGTCTGTAAAGAAATATCTATTGTAATAACACTGGTTACTTGACTAGTTAAGACCAAAATTGGTAGTACAACTGTACGACTCTAGCAGTTGGTGATGAGGCAAATGATGTTAGTTCAACCCTAGACTATATATACTTATTGTGATATCGCAGGTTACTAGACTAGTTAAGGGTAAAAGTGGTAGTACAACTCTAGCAATTGGTGATGGGGCAAATGATGTTGGAATGCTCCAAGAAGCAGACATTGGGATTGGTATCAGTGGTGTCGAAGGAATGCAGGTAAATCTGAAATATGCTCCTTACAGCAAAGTTTCTTTTGTTTTTTCCTTACATTTCTATAATCACAATTTTTGATTTGTTTTCACTATTGTTATTGTTCTTTTAGATCTCAAATTCTTGTTTTTCCTTTGCTTCACCGAAATCTTCAGGCAGTTATGTCTAGTGATGTTGCAATTGCCCAATTCCGGTTTCTAGAGCGTTTACTTCTTGTGCACGGACATTGGTGTTACAGAAGAATCTCATCAATGGTAACAATCTTGTCTTTAAAGTTACCACATCAAAAACATCTGCTTCTCTATTTGATATTCATACTGAATCTGACTTATTGCCATGCTTTAATTTGAATCCCATGTCCACAACAGCACTTCAAAAATAGGTTTAGTTTGTATCACTATGTTGTGAAGCTTGGGTGTTGAATGGTAATGCTGAACTGAATAAACAATTGGGCCTGTATCCTGATATATATTTTGCTGCAATACTTACTGAGGTTAGAGATGTTATTCTGCTACTACAATTGGTTGTTGACATTTTTTCTAATCTTTTGTGATTTGACAGATCTGCTATTTCTTTTACAAGAATATTGCCTTTGGCTTCACCTTATTCTTCTATGAGATCTATGCCTCGTTCTCAGGGCAAGCTGCATACAATGATTGGTTCCTGTCACTATATAATGTATTCTTCACTTCCCTTCCTGTAATTGCCTTGGGAGTATTTGACCAGGATGTCTCTGCTAAATTATGTCTCAAGGTATTTATTTAAACAAAATCGCTTTGAGATGGCATCTTTGTTTTGTTTTCTTCATGGCACTATATACTTCATTGTTTGCTTCCCATGGCATTTTTTGTGTGTCCATTTTTCAGTTTCCATTACTGTATCAAGAAGGTGTGCAAAATATCCTATTTAGCTGGAAACGAATCCTCGCATGGGCGTTCAATGGTGTCTTGAGTGCTAGTATTATATTTTTCTTCTGCATCAAGGTGATGGAGCATCAGGCGTTCCGCAAAGGAGGGGAAGTTGTTGGGCTTGAAATTCTCGGAGCCACTATGTACACTTGTGTTGTATGGGTGGTAAATTGCCAAATGGCATTATCCATCAGTTACTTCACTTACATTCAACATATATTCATCTGGGGTGGCATTCTTTTCTGGTACATATTCCTCTTGGCATATGGTGCCATGGATCCCTCCCTTTCAACCACTGCTTATAAGGTCTTCATTGAAGCTTGTGCACCAGCACCATTGTACTGGCTCATCACTTTGCTTGTGCTTGTTGCTTCGCTTCTTCCATATTTTGCCTATGCTTCGATCCAAATGCGGTTCTTCCCTATGTTCCATCAAATGATACAGTGGATAAGAAATGATGGGCAAGCAACTGACCCAGAATACATCAATGTTGTGCGACAGAGATCAATAAGACACACAACGGTTGGGTTCACTGCTCGTTTCCAAGCATCGCAACGTCTTGAAGCATCGAAATGTCTTGCAGTGTGAGGAACTTTAATGAGCAAATTTTTTGTTTTCTTTGCTGTGTGAAGAATGCCTTAGTCAGGACAAAATGTAAATTAATTCGACTGGAGTAACCTTCTTTGGGGTGTAGATATTTAAGGTAGAAATAGGTCTTCATTTGAGCAATGTGTGCCTGGATTTCTGTTCAGAAGATTGTGTGAAATTTTGGCTTCATGAGATAGAAGGTTATTAGTAATGTATCTTCTCATGAAATGTTGTAGTATAGAAGAAAAGTCCATTGTACTTGCAAACCCCCAATTTAGAATAGTTCATATTGAGACTTCCTAAATTGGCAAGTTCTGCAGCATAAATTTTACATATGATCTGTGTTCCTCATAATTGGACGATATTTTGCCATAATTCATTTTCTTGTCCATTTTTATGTGATAATGCAATTCTTTTTCTGACAGTGTTTTGTTCGATACAAAGTGTCTCAATTCTGTGTTGAGTTCTTTTGGGGGGAATGGAAAGCTCTGCATTAATTTGCATTGAAATACATTGTTTTAAGCAGAAAAATATGCATGAGTAGTCAGCAAGTTCAAATAGTCTATTCTGCTGCAAAATGGCCACATTAACGTTCCTGGTTTTACATTACGCATTTTTCACTTATAGGATTTTGTGAATGAAATAATGAAGATGGTGAAATAATAAAATCCTATTTCTTGTTTTTATTTTTGGTTTTCATTGTTATCTTCACAAAATCTTGAAAATAGAAAACACAGAAAATAGAAGAATGAAAAAGTAAAACCAAACAAGACGTTAGGTTTTTTTTTTTTTGTTTAACTATCTTGCAAGTTTATATAGTGTATGAGATTTTTTAATTAGGTCCTTGTCGTTATAAAAGATGGAATATTCATGAAATATTCCATTTCCATGATAGGGTGAAAAGGGTGAATGTTGGGCTCTAAGATTGATTCACAGTATAGACAAATATACAGTAGTGTGGCAATGAACACCAAAATAAATTTGATAGAATTAAATCTACTAATTTGTGCAACGCGGCAATAATAAATGTGTAAAACAAAAAAAAAGGACATCAAATTCTAACGTGGAAACCCCCACATAACAGAGGAAAAAATCACAAGTTAGACTTCGAAAAATATTTCACTATATTTAGGGTAATTAAAAACTATTCTTTCTACACTTTCAATCCCAAGAGGTAAATATAATATTTGTCGGTGAGGACCTTTATATTCAAATACTATAATTTATAGTACCAAGAAGTAATAGGGATGATACTCAAAACATTTTCGGTACACTCTCAATCCCAAGAGGTAAATATAATATTTGTCGATGAGGACCCTTATATTCAAATACTATAATTTATAGTACCAAGAAGTAATAGGGATGATACTCAAAACATTTTCGGTGTATTTACCCACACTCTACACTTTTTGGGATTTACTTACACTATTTTTTTCCTCTCACTCTTAGGTAATAACACATTTTGTGTACTTTCTTCACTCTGCAGCTCTTGTAATTTCTGCTGCTGCTGCTGCTTGTGTCTTTGAATCGAATAAAGCATATCTATTTATAGAGATTTCATGCAATGCGAATACACTTCAAAATTTGGCACTGCAAGTTGAAAAACAACCTCTACCGCCGGCCTAGTACCATCACTCAACCTCTAGCCACTTTGCTGTGGACATAATGTTAAAATTCTCCCTCTCCAGTCGATGAGGAATAATCTACGAGCAATCATATGGGAGCCATGCTGATCAACTTGGTGCAAAGTTGAAGCTTATCTCTTGCTATAACTTTCATCATCATATCAGCAGTTTTTTTTTTAATTTTTTTTTATCAGTGTGAATCTTCTCAAACTTGAATTATTGTTCTTCAACTACTTGACGTAGCTAATGATATCTGATATCAATGTGCTTCATCCACGAGTAATACATCACGTTCTTGCTCAAATCCAAAGCACTTTGATTATCACAATGGATAATGGACCTATTTTTCCTCATTCTCAATTGTACAAGAAATCTCTTCAACCAAAGCATTTCTTTTCCAATTTCGGTTATAACAACATATTCTACCTTTATAGTGGACAGGGAAACACACTTATGCAATTTTGACTGACGAGACACGACTCCACCTACAAAAGTAAACACGAATCTAGAAGTAGATTTCCTACCATCCAGATCACCTTCCATGTTACAATCTGCATATCCTTCTAGAATTGGCTCCAGTCCTCCAAAACACAAGTGCGCTCTTGAACTACCTTTCAAATATCTCAAGATCCACTTAATAGTGTCCCAATGGTCTTTACCAGGATTGGAAATAAATCTGCTCACAACTCAAATTGCATGAACAATATCTAGTCAAGTACGAACCATGGCATACCTCAAACTCCCAACTATAGAAGAGTAAGGAATATCAGCCATAGCTTTCTTTTCTTCATCAATAATGGGGCAACTCCTATTATTGAGTTTGAAATGATTGGCAATTGGTGTACTAATTTTAGCATTTTTCATGTTGAACTTGCCTAGAACCCATTCCACATATTGTTCTTGTAACAACCAAAGCTTTCTAGCCATTTGGTCTCACAAGATCTGCATGCCCAGAATTTGCATTATAGGGCCTAGATCTTTTATACCAAAGGACTTCAGTAGCTCATTTTTCAAATCACCAATCATCATTGCGTCCTGGCCCACAATCAACATATCAACTACACAGCAAAAGAATGATAAACTTATCATCTGGAGATGTTTTGACATATACACATTGATTTACGTTTGTCCTGGTTATCACGACCCGCCTAGGGAGCATGATCGGTATGTGAAGAATTGGATCCCCATAGAAGCCTCTAGTCATATGACTGACTAATATATATAAATAAATCCAATATATTCAAAATATCTCAAGTTTAACTAAAATTCCATAATCTGAAAATGTTCTCAAAATATAAATCTTGAACATAAAACTACATAAAATCCATAATTTGGGTCGAAACCAAACATAATTAAATAATTGGTTGAAATGCTCAAATTATTTAAAATAATATAATGCATATCCAGGATCCTACCTACACAATTATTGGAGCACTACTAACTGACATAACCAACAGTAAGCTCTGCTCTATAGCAAAGCTCATCAAAAGAAGCTTTAGCACTGCTTGAGAGGATCCTGTGGTACAACTAAGCCTATAGCTGTATCTGTAGGGGTAGGATGGGTAAGTTTATCAAAACTCAGTTAGTGAGCCTCCACGCACAACCTACATGGGATAGCAACAAAAATTCATAACATATACATGCAACTGATGTAAAACATTTTATATAATTACGTATAACTGTACTGAAAAGAATAAGTTAACTAAATCTATGACAATAACTAGTAGAGAAACAAGAATTATTTTGTACATAAATATCTGAGTTGAATAGCTAAGTCTAAGCCAATGACTAATATGATGAGCACCTAACTAGGTCACAAAAATGGACACCGCACTGCGTTGCTTACTGTGGGTGAGCTAGTCCTTTAGCGAATCACTTGGTACCAAGGTTAATGGTTAATCCTACAGCTGTTAACTCACTGATCTGTTTTTCACTATTTATTGGCTAAAAAACTAATAGCAACAAAATTCACTGTTTTTATTGTTCATACAAAACTGGGATTCATAAAATTTTCTAACAGATAAAATAAATCTAAATTATACATACAACAAGTATGGTCCTATGAGTTTTCTAAAATAATAATTTGTCATGATAACTACAAGATAATAATTTTCTAAAATTTCTATAATTCATAAAGACATATTTCTTGGCATAAATCATTCTAAAATTTCGTAAATAATTTATATAATATGAAAAATAATAATAATGACAAAAAATATGATCATGTCTTAAACCCACTTACCGTTGGTAGTCAGGAGTGTGCTTCCACTAACAACTTGACTCTGAGGAGTTGGAATGACATTGGTAATTGCCAAACAATACAATAAAAACATAAACAATTTGACTTTATCACCCAAACTGAGTTTGGGATGGTAAGGATGAAAAAATGTTGTGAGAAAATTATGTTTGACACTACCTAAACTCACAAATTAGATAAAAAGGGGAGGAACTGGCTAAAATTTCATGGAGATCACTTACCGGAAAAGATTAATAGAAGAAAAATGAGAGAAACCTCATTTTTCTCTCTAGGAAAAATCCTTGGGCGGCTAGGATTCTCAGAAAGATATTTCAGAGTATTATAGTGTGTCAAAAATATACTAGAAGTATAAATAAAAAAGAAACTACAAAGAAAAAAATGGAACTGCAGGCTTCTTCGTCCGTCTTCGTTACTTAGCTCTTTCTTTCTCTTTTTCTCTCTCTCTATAATAATAATAATAATAATAATAACAATAATATATCTACTAACTCGTGCAACATGAGTTTCATTTATATATATGTGTGTGTGTGTGTGTGTGTGTGTAAATAATAATAAAAATAATAATGTTACTTTTATATATATAACATAACTTATATCATTACTTTTGAAGTAATAGTAATAATAATAATAATAATACCAATGATAATAATAATTCATATACCAGTAAATTCCATATTTAGGATATCACATACTACTATCTTTAAAAGATATTTGGTCCCCAAATCTAAACAACATACCTTGAGGTGGAAAAAGGTAAGGGTACTTAATTTTCATGGCTTCCTCAGCTTCCCAAGTCGCTTCCTCACCGGAATAATTTTTCCAGATAGCTTTCACTGAGACTACCTCTTTTAAGCGAAGCTTCTTGATCTGCCTATCCACGATGGCAATTGGTTCCTCTTCATTGGAAAAACTCTTATCAACTTGAATTGTTTGCGAAGTGAGCACATGAGCCTGGTCAAGCATGTATTTGCTAAGCATACCAACATGAAACACTGGGCGCATGGCTGATAAACTGGGAAGCAGAGCTAATCTATAGGCCGCCGCTCCAACTTTCTCTAAGATCTCAAATGGGCTACTAAAATGAGGGCTTAATTGTCCCCGCTTATCGAATCTCACTACCCCTTTCATAGGGGATACCCTCAGAAACACGTGATCCCTAATTGTAAACTCCAATTGCGCTAACGGTTATCTGCATAAGACTTCTGCCTAGACTATGATGCCAAAAGGCGTTCGCTAATTAATTGGACATTCTCTAAGGTTTCTTAAACTAGGTCTGGGCCCAAGGATTCAACTTTCCTAAGCTCAACCACCTTATGGGAGACCTGTAATGCCTCCCTTACAAGGCTTCAAATGGTGTCATCTGGATACTGGCCTGATAACTGTTATTGTATGAAAACTCGATCAAGGGTAGGTGATCATACAAGCTTCCTCCGAAATCTAGTACACAAACTCTGAGCATATCTTCTAAGGTTTGTATCGTCCTTTCTAATTGACCATTTGTCTGGGGATGAAAAGTTGTGGTCAAATCCACACATCGCAAGGGCCTCCTGAAATGCCCTCTAGAACTGCAAAGTGAACTGGGACCTTCTGTCAGATATGATGGATACTGGGACACTGTGAAGTCTGACTATTTCATTGATGTACAACTGAGCATACTGTGCTGTATTGAAGGTAGTCTTTACTGGTAAAAAGTAAGTTGAGTTGGTCATCATGTCTACTATTACCTATATGGAGTCGAACCCTTTGGTGGTTTGAGGTAACCTAACTATGAAGTCCATAGTTATCCTCTCCCACTTCCATTATGGAATATCTATGTGCTGAAGTAACCTTATTGGCCTCTAGTGCTCAGCCTTGACTTGCTGGCTCACCAAACACCTAGCCACAAAGTCACCGGTATCTCTCTTCATACCATCCCACTAGAACAACTATTTAGATCCTGATATATCTTAGCTGACCTTGGATGCACTGAGTATGCTACACCTTAGGATTCCTTCATTACTTTTCTCCTCAGTCCACCCACTATGGGCACACATAAATGGTTTCCAAAGCACAATACACCTTCAACATCAACTGAGAAATCTGTATTTTCACCCTTATGAACGTCCTCAACCAACTTAACTAGCTTCAGGTCTTCGCTCTGCTGTGCCTTGATTTGTTCCACCAAGGTTGATTGAGCCTTGATGTGAGCTAGAAAAGTGCCTATATCACTAACACCAAACTGAACTCACTCAACTTCCAACTTGTGGATATCCTCCACTAATGGTTGCCAAATAGGCCCTGTGTAAGCCAAACTGCCCATCGGCTTCCTACTCAAAGCATCTGCTACTACATTCGCCTTTTCCGGGTAGTAAAAGATCATACAGTCATAATCCTTTACCAACTCAAGCCATCCACATTGTCTTAGATTCAAATCCTTCTGTTGAAAGATGTACTTCAAGCTCTTGTGGTTTGTGAAAATCTCACACAAGTCTCTCCGTACAAGTAGTACCTCCAAATCTTCAAGGCAAAACCTACTGCTGACATTTCTAAGTCATGCATAGGATAATTATGTTCATGTTTCTTGAGTTTCCATGAGGCATAAGCTACAATTCGACCATGATACATTAGGACACATCCAAGTCCAACTTTTGAAGCATCACAGAACACTAAAAAAGCACTGGTCCTTGAAGGTAATACTATCTTGAGCCTCTGAAAACTCTTTTCACACTCCTCTGTCCACTGAAACCTGACATTCTTTTGTGTCAGCTTTGTCATGGGTATTGCAATTCTCGAGGAATCTTGAACCAAACACTTGTAATATCCTGCCAATCCCAAGAAACTATGAACTTTCGAGACTGTTGTAGGTCTAGGCCATTGCTCCCTTGCTTTCACCTTCTGTGGATATACCTGAATACTATCCTACGACACTACGTTTCCAAGGAACACCACCTGGTCTAGCCAGAGCTCACACTTGGATAACTTGGCATATAGTTGATTCTCTCTCAAAGTCTGTAGAACTATTCTCAGATGTTGCTCATGTTCCTCCTTACTCCTGGAACACTAAGATGTCATCAATGAAGACAATCAGAAAGTGATCTAGAAACAACTTAAACACCCTATTCATCAAATACATCAAGGCTATTAGGGCATTGCTTAAGCCAAAGGACATTACTAAGAACTCATAATGCCCATAGTGATCTGCATCTGTCATGGCTGTCACGACCCACCTAGGGAACATGACCAGCACGTGAGGAATTAAGACCCCACGGAAGCCTTTAGTCACATGACTGACTAATATGCATAAATAAATCCAATATATTCAAAGTATCTCAAGTTTAACTAAAATTCCATAATCTGAAAATGTTCTCAAAACATAAATCCTAAACCTAAAATCTGCATAAAATCCATAATCTAGGCTGAAATCAAACATAATTAAATAATTGGCTAAAATGCTGAAATTATTTAAAATAATATAACGCATGTCCGAGATCTTGCTTACACAATTATTGGAGCATTACTAACTGACATAACCAATAGTAATCTCTGCTATATAGCGAAGCTCATCAAAAGAAGCTGTAGCACTACTAGGGAGGATCCTGTGGTACAACTGAGCCTGTAGCTGTATCTGTAGGGGTAGAAAAAGAGAGGCGTAAGTTTATCAAAAACTTAGTGAGTGAGCCTCCACTCATAACCCACATGGGACAACAATAAAAATACATAACATATACATGCAACAGATGTAAAACAATTACATATAATTGTACTGAAAAGAATAAGTTAACTAAATCCATGGCTATAACTAGTAGAGAAATCAGAATTATTCTATACATAAATATTGGAGCTGAATATTTGAATATGAGCTAATGACTAATCTAATGGGCACCTAAATAGGTTCTATAAATGGACACCGCACTGGGTTTCTTGATGTGGTTGAGCTAGTCCTCTAGTGGATCTCTTGGTACTAAGGTTAATGATTAATCCCATAATTGTTAATTTGCTGATCTGTTTTTCACTATTTATTGACTAAAAACTTATAGCAATAAAATTCACTGTCCTTACTGTTCATACAAAACTGGGATTCATGAAATTTTCTAGTAGATAAAATAAATCTAAATCATACATACAACGAGTATGGTCTCATGAGTTTTCTAAAATAATAATTTGTCATGATAACTACAAGACAATAATTTTCTAAAATTTCTATAATCCATAAGATATATTTCTTGGCATAAATCATTCTAACATGTTATAAAAAATTTATATAATATGGGAAAGTAATAATAATGACAAAAGAGATAGCTATGAGCTTAAACCCGCTCACCGTTGGTAGCCAAGAGTGTGCTTCCACTAATAACTTGACTCTGAGGAGTTGGAATGACACTGATAATTGCTAAACAATGTAATGAAAACATAAACAATTTGACTTTATCACCCAAATTGAGTTTGGGATGGTAGGGAGGAAAATTTTTGTGAGAAAACCATACCTGACAATACCCAAACTCACAAATTAGGTAAAAAAGGGAGGACCTAACTAAAATTCGATTGAAATCACTTACCAGAAGAGATAAATCGGAGAAAAATGAGAGAAAACTTGTTTTTCTCTCTAGGAAAAATCCTTGGGCGGCTATGGTTTTTAAAAAGATATTTTGGATTATTATGGTATACCAAAAATATATTAGAAGTATAAAATAAAAATAAAACTGCAAAGAAAAGAAAATGGAATTGCAGGCTTCTTTGTGCGTCTTCGTTACTTAGCCTTATATACGTTACTTAACTCTCTCTCTCTCTCTCTCTATATATATATATATATATATATATACATATGTAAATAATAATAATAATAATAATAATAATAATGTTACTCTTATATACATAACATAACTTATATAATTACTTTTGAAGTAATAGTAGTAGTAGTAATAATAACAATAATACCAATGATAATAATAATTAATATACCACTAAATTCCATTTTTGGGATATCACACTAGCATATCCATGACCCACTATTATTGAGTTAAACTTCTTATACCACTGTTTAGGAGCCTATTTTAAGCTGTATAGACTCTTCTTCAATCTACAAACCATGTGCTTCTTTCCACTCTTCTCAAATCCTTATGGTTGATCCATGTAATTTCTTCCTCCAGATACCATCAAGAAATATAGTCTTCATGTTTAACTACTCAAGCTCCAAATTCAAACTAGCTGTTAATCTAAGAATCACTCGAATAGAACTCATTTTGACATTTGGAGAGAAAATCTCGTTAAAATCTATTCCTTATTTTTTTTACCAAAGCCTTTTACAACTAAGCGAGTTTTATACTTCACTAGCTTGTTGCCATATATCTTCATCTTGAACACCCATTTGTTCTTCAAGGTTTTCTTGCTTTTAGGAGTTTTACCAGCTCATATATATCATTCTTCTGTAAGGAATCCATATTTTCTTGCATGACTTTGATTCATTGAACTTTCCTTATGAGTCTAAACTTCTTCAAAACTCTTTGGCTCCCCTTCCTTAGTAACAAGGACGTACTCCAAATTGGGGTACTTGCTAGATAGATGTCGCTATCTATTAGATCTCCTAAGCTTGGTCCCCTACTCATCACCTCATTTATCTACAGCATCATCAATTATTGGCTTGCTATCAACCCTATGGTCTTGAACCTCTCCCCCTTCTATGACATTGTTTTTGGGGAGAGAGACTAGTGTAAAATCAATTTTACTACCAGATTCACCAATTTTCTCTAGAATAGCAGAACTTACATAGTTTCTTGCTTATGGAACACTATGTCTCTGCTTCTAATAATCCTCTTTTTTTTCCAGATCCTATAACTTGTAGCCAAATTCCTCATCTCCATAGCCTATAAATATACAAAGAATGACTCTATAATCAAGATTATGTCTTTGCTTCTTACGTGAGCAAAGGCTATGCACCCAAACACCTTTAGATGACAGTAACTAATATCATGTCCACACCATATTTTCTCAAGAATGTCAAAGCCCAAAGGAATAGATAGAGATTTATTAATCAAGTAGCACATCATTTGAGCGGCATCACCCTAGAATGGCATAGATAGCTTTGCCATTCTCAACATACATATGACTTTCTCCATAATGGTTCTGTTGATTCTTTCGGCCATACCATTATGCTGTAGAGTGCTAGGAACTATCTTCTTATGCTTGATGCCATGTTTAGAGCAATAGTTCTTGAATTCATAAGAAGTGTACCCTCCCCTATCATCATTACGAAGACACTTAAAAGGTTTCCCTGTTTCTCTCTCCATCATGGCATGAAACCTCCTGAAGTATTGAAACACTTGGTCCTTTGTCTTAAGGAAATAAATCCATATTTTCAATGAAGTAATGAACGTCACAAAATATTTGCTACCATCTAGAATCTCCACCTCTATGGGAATACATACATCAGAGTAAACCATTTCCAAAATATTCTTTTTCAGCTTTGATTTTTGCTGAAAGACACCCTATTTTGCTTGCCAAACAAATAGTGATCACAAAGATTTAACTTTGTACCTTTGACATAAGGAATGAGGGATTTCTTTTTCAAAATGTACAATTTTTTTTCATTCATGTAACCTAGTCTTTTATGCCACAAATATGGTAAAGCCTCATCCTTGACTGCACTCAACCTTTCTATCTGCATGACTTGAGTGTTATACAAAATTCCTCTGGCAACCATCATTGAACCTTTGGAAAGCTTCCACTTGCCATCACCAAAGTTACTATGGTGTCCAGCTAGATTCAGAGCATGCACGAAGATCAGATTCATGCGTAAATCTGACACATGTCACACGTCTTTCATGTCAGTATACATATGATATTTTTTTGAATGCACATATCACCAATTCCACAATGTTAGAAATATTTGGTATGACCCATCCTCACTTTGCCAAAGTCTCCTGATTTATACACAGTAAATAATTCCATGTTGGGAGTGGCATGATACAAAGCTGCTAAGCCAACGAACCATTCAACACATGAATATGCAACATGATACTCTTCATTTACAAAAAAGAGCAACACCATTTCTTTTGCCATATTAGTGTCATTTGTGGGCCAGATCGGCTTGCCCATTTTTTTTTCTTGTTTTTTCTACAATTTGTCCATATTGTACTTGTTCCTTTGCACTTAACAATAGCCCAATAAACCAAAGGAATTTTCTAATTTTCTAATTTGAAAAAACACTCAATTTAGGCAATTATATTATAAAGCCAAACATATTGTATTCACAAATGAACATAGATTTAGAAATCATCAAATTCTACAAATCAAAACATGAAATTAACAAATCACATACTGTTAACAAAGTAAAAGAAGAGAATTGCATTTTACCAAATCAGAATAGAAGGAACAAACTTGTTGTAGTTGGAAATAAAATAAGGAGAGAAGATGAAGATTGCCCAGATCCTGACGATATGGCAAGTCGATGTAGATCTTGGTAATGACCACTGTGCGACAGTCCCACATGGAGAGAAGCTAGCACTGGCAGCGACAAGGTTGTTGTCTTCCTGTCTAATCCTAACACTATTTTCACTTTCACAGTTTTTTCTATCTTCTTTTTTAGAGTTTAGATTCAGTGTGTATTGGTTTAATCTCACGTTAACTTGGTTATTTTATTTTCTTGCAATTGTTGTTTAATTTTTTTTTTAGTCTGGCCGGCAATCTTTATTTGTTTGACAGTTTGTGCCTTTTTTTGTTTTTGTTTTTTGTGTTTGTGGTTTTTTTTAGGTTAGATAAGGAATTAATTTGAAATGAGTGTTTTTGGGTTGGTTTTCGATTTGGGCCTCCTAATTCTTGCAAGTTGAAAAAAAAATTACATAGGCAAACAACCCGCCCATTTACCTAGGCAGATCGACTTGTTTAACCCACGAGTTAAGCGGATTGGTTGAAAATATGTTTTTGTTCTAAATGGATGAATATTTTTAGGCTTGACCCACCTATCTTTTATGGGTAAATAGGTTGGGGTTTGGCCCGTTTTGACAGCCGTTGATATGATTAAAATGTGAGATCTATCGTTGTAGTGCTCTATAGAGCGTCGTAACATTGAGGTAGAGCTATTTTCCTCCACGAGCTTCATTTCCCATGAAACTTTTCATCAATCTAGATACTTACGGAAAAACACAACATGGATACCTAAAAACTCAATGCAAATTAAGAAAGACACAAATTATGAGAAATAAAGGTCAAGAAACTTGATGGCTTCCCAGCTGCGCCAACACTGCACCAATAAGATAACAACAAATTCTATAGAATATAACTGCACCAATTAGCTCTTGGTGTCTTCATAAAAGTTTTAGATCTTTTTCTTCTCTTTAAAATGAACACCTTATTTGACCATTTGGACTTCGGATGAGAGAGATATGCCCTAATTATTGAAGCATGCATAATCTGGAAATTCAGCACCTCAATTATGACTTTCAGGCTTATTTTGACTAGCTAGACTTCCAATTCGACTTTTGAGCTCTGCATGAGAGTTGTGGATAATCCCCTTAGATTTTCTACAAGCTAAATAACACAAGTTTTAGAGCTCTACAACTCCAGTTAAGCGCAAAATACATAATAATGGCAAGAGCACAATTATACAAAAAATTCTCATTAATGCTCAACTCAATGTCCAAACTCAAACATGATACAAATGCATACAATATAAGCATAAAAAAGAGATAACACACTAAGAATAGGGTACAAAATATATATAGAAATGCATACTTATCACTCCCTCACACTTAGCTCATATGCGAGATCGACAATCAAGTAAAGGTCAAACCATCAAAGCAATCAATACATCCTCAAACCTACTACTAACATCCTACAAATCCTAAACATGGCACAAAACAAAGAAAACTAAAATTCCAATTCCAATGAACTATATGAAACAAGCATAAAGGCTAAAAATATACCATCAAAAACAAATTCCCAACATCTACGACTTAAGCAAAAAGATGGCATGCAAGATAAAATTCACTTAAACATGCAAGGATGAAGCACATAGGACCTCACAAGGCTAATGCTTACTACTAGGTCCCTCCAAGTATCTTGGTTTAGATCTTGAGGGTCAAAATCTCTCAAATGGAAATGCATTACCATAGGCTTGCAAATCATCTCACTCTTCACTAGTCACACACATGCATACATAAATCAAGAGGGCTTATTCAAGGTTGTAATGGGGCTTGGATAATGGATATGAAATGTCAAAAAGACCAAGCAAAGTTAAACCTAGGGCTAAGAGTGCAAATGCATATGCATAAGAGCAAAAATGGAAGTACAATTTCCAAATAGAACAAGCTCAAACAAGCTTCATTTCCCATGACTTTTTTATTCACAACAACTTTCTTTTTGCAAAATTTTCATTTTTTTCATTTTTTTATTCTTTTGATTTTTCTTGGTTGTATTCACATGCATATTTATGCACCTCTATTATTGCACTACCCTTTTGGGGCTTCTCTTTACCAGATCATTCACCCTCTACACTTAAAACAATGTATGCCCTTAGGCATAACCCCACACTTGCTAGTGCCTTAGCAAATATCTCTTATGGAACCTCAGCAAGTTGCTCCAGAACATACAATTCTCATCAAAGAATGACTCCATCAACTCTTTAATCATGCTAGAATTAGGAACATCTATCATCTCAGCTAGCTCTGTTGATGACTCCACTTGTCCAATTTCCACATCAAAGTTTTCGTTAATTGGTTCTTTAGCAACCTCTTTAACCACATTATAATTGTTTTAATCTATGTTAAGGTTGGGAAAAAAAGCTAGTGGAGCAGATGGCATTGGTTATGGGTATTAGTCATAAGATGGATGCATATATTGTCACGACCCGATCTGGGCACGTGACCGGCACGTGAGAAATCCTGTCCCACGTAAGCCTCGTGACCTGGATTCCTATGTATGCACAGTATATCACAAAATAATTTAACCATAAAACCTTTTCTACATACAATTTCCTTGCCTTTAAAACATATAGCCAGTATTCTTGAAAACTGTAGTCTCATATTCTCTGCTCTGAATTCTATTCTCATAGTATCATCAAGTATCATAAAAGTTTATAATATATATAATCTCTATGATAAAGTCTTATAATATAGTCCATCAAAAACATTTTATATATGCAAACTACACATTATGCAGTATGGTCCGGGATCCTGCCTGCATCTACACTGGAGCATACTACTCTATACACAAGGGCTTCACCTATGTGAAGCTTACCAGCTGATACTCTAATGCTACTGCTGAGAGAATGGCTGAGAAGAGTCTACAGCAGCTACCTTATCTGTAAAAATGAAATAAAGCAGCGGGGTGAGTTTTGTAATCAAAACTCAGTGAGTGAATCCCCACCTATAATCCCCTTTCATGGGACATCCAAAGAATAATGCATGAAATCATAATAATATTAATAATACTCTAAAGTCTCACCTAATCAAATATACATATACATATATACATACTTGTCATTATTTTCTAACTCAAAACAATTCTCCTCTGTTCACATTCATATCCAAAACCATATCAGCTCATCATATAGTAACTATCAAAGAAACTATAATCTCTACTTCTGTTTCATTTCATTCTCTATCTCGGTTCTGTTTTGTGAGTGTTCAGTTTCTCGTGAATAACGTCCCTCGTGGACTAAGTTTCATAATCGACCCTCCTAGGCTAAGATTCATAATCGCCCCTCGTGGGCTAAGTTTAATAGTTTCACGTAGTTTCGTAGTTTCTCTAAATAAATTGTCCCTCGTGGACTAAGTCTCTGAATTGCCCTTCGTGGGCTAAGTTTCATGGTTTCTCGTTGTTTGATCATTTCTCTGCGTAAATTTGCCCCTCGTGGGTCATTTTCTCTTGTGAGCTCTGAATTTATCTGATTCTAACAGTCTGACCTTAGAATAACTGCGGCTATGATATCATATCTAAGGGATCACCAACTTAAAGGCACTGTGATTTCAAAGCATAGAATATGTAGCTGGCAGTTGTTATGAGTATACAACTCTAACAATCTGACTTTAGCATAACCATGGCTATGAAATCATGCCTAAGAGGTTACCCTTTTTGCAGACATTCATGATCTCATATATCCTCAGAATATATATCCGTCAACTGTTCTGAATCTCATGAAGATTCAAGCTCTAAAACTCCTTTCTGTTTAATTCTCTAACTATATCTTAAATCATCACACTTTACATAGATAGAATTCTCAACATCATAATCACAATTCCATCATCCTCTCTAAATTATTTATCTAGCATAAAACTACTTCCTGTACATAATTCAATTTCAGAATCCAATAAAACAATCATGAAGGTCTCTAATCATTACACATAACATCAATTCTATCTAAAAATAGTATCACAAACATGGTCCCATGAGTTTTATGAAAAACATATTTCATGCTTTAAAATCAAAGTTTCTAAAACATATAAACCATCAGCAACTCAAATTCTTGTATAGTAATCTCTAAAATCAGATAGTAAATCGTGTTTTTAATGAAAATAACTCTAATGCATAACATAGAGACTACAAGTGCGAACCCACTCACCTGGAGGGGTGAACAGTGAAGGAATAGCACCAATAGAACTCTAGGAAGCAGAATTGACAGCAGTATCTGATACAGAAGCCATAGGACTCTAGATCAACCTCTAAAACCTCTAAATATCCAAGAATTCCTCTCTAATATACTAGAAGACTTCTCTCCTTGAGAAGCATGAAGTATCACTTTAATAACAAAGAAGGAATGGAGAATAGAGAGAGGAATCAAGAGAATAGCATACCTTAGATCCTTAGAAGGAGGAAAAATGGAGTTTAGATGACCAAATGATGAAGAAATGAGGTATAGGGGGAAAGAATCACGTTTCTCTGCGGAGAGAATGGTGGAAGGGAGTGGTTTTGGCTGTGGGAAGGTTCTGGACCCCGAACAGGGGATTTTATGTGTTCTGTTGAGCGCTGCAGCGCTCACCAGAGAGAGCAAAAATTGCCCCTAAACCGCCTTACTGTTCACTCGACCACTGCAAAGACTAAGAGTGTCAGTTGCTCACTGTAATGATTTAAAATTTCATAAAATTCATTTAAAAATCACACTTTAACTTTTTTTTTTTTAATTCACAACATTTTCTAATTCTATTATTTAAAATTGGGGTATTACATATATGGTGGAGGGGATGGTAGTGGCTGTGGTTGTTGGTTGTATCCTTCCTTGGTAATTTCCTTGAGCAACCCTCGTCCTCATCTAATCTGGTAGTCTTTCCATTGATAATGGACAACATGGGAAAACTTTATATCCATCTTCTTTATGACAAAGTTATATAGCCAATTTCATAAGATTCAGAATCAATGGTTTAAGGGAAGGTGACAAGCAAATTTTTTTGCAGTGAAACCATTATCCCATCCATTTTTCTTTCTAGTACATGACTAATCTCATCCTCAGTTCCATTTTCTACAAAATTCTAAGAACCAAACTAGGAACTAGAATAGGGGTTAGTATTCATTTTAAGAATATGGAAGTAATAAAATAAAGACAACACCTATTTTGATCCCTTTAAAATTCAAGTCAAACACAAGAAGTCTTGCCATCTAGCTTGTTTAGGGTTCGACTTATTTTGAGTTTGAAAGTAACTAATGGCCATATTGTCAGTCTTGACAATGAAGTGTGATCCTAGTAAGTAGTGACGTCATGTCCGTAAGCAATGCACCACAACCTTTATCTCTTTTTCTTGCACCGTGTAACGTCTCTCCATATTATTCAACTTGAGGCTTTCAAATGTGATAGGATGTCCCTCTTGTATTAGGACACCTCATATGGCAAAGTTAAAAGCATTCGGGTCGATCTTCAACATTTTAGAGTAATCTGGTAGGGATAACATGGGTTCCTTTATTATTGCAGCATTTAATTCATCAAAGGCCTTTTGATATTTCTCTGTCCATTCCCATGAGTGATTCTTCTTGAGAAGATCAGTCAACAGCGTAGCCTTGGTGAAATACCCTTTGATCAATTGCCTATAATATTTTGCTAGTCTAAGAAATGATCTTAGCTTAGACACCTTGCTTAGAGGTTTCCATTCTTTAATAGCTCTAACCTTCTCCTCATCCATCCGGAGGGTTCCATCCTTAATCATATGTCCTAAGAAGTGGATCTTATCTTTGGCATATGAACATTTATGATTTTCGACATATAAGCTATTCTCTCCTAATGTCTTGAACATGATCTGCAAGTGATCCATGTGGTCCTCAAGAGCATTGCTATATATCACAATGTCATCCAAGTAGACCACCATGAACCGATCGAGATAAGGGTGGAAAATCTCATTCATCAAGGTATGTACAGAATGTCACAGTAGCATTGCTTAAGCCAAAAGGCGTTACCAGCCACTCATACAATCTGTACCTTGTCACATAAATGGTCTTTGGTTCATCACCATCGGTAATCCTCAGCTATCAAAGGAATGGGGTACTTGTTCTTAATAGTTAGCTTGTTAAGCGCTTGATAGTCGATGCATAGCCTCATTGAGCTATCATACTTCTTTTAGAAAAAGACCAGTGCTCTATATGGTGCTTTTGATAGATGGATAAAACTAGCATTCAGCAACTCCTTGAGTTGCTTTCTCAACTCTTCCAACTCTGGTGGTGCCATCCTATATGGTGCCAGTGCGAGTGGCTTCATACCTGCTTCTAATTTGATCCTGTGATATACCTTCCTCCTAGGAGGAAGTTGTTTTTGCAATTCAGGAGGTATGACATCCTTGTTTTCCTCAATAACTTTCTTCATTTGTGAGGGTACATCCCCATCTTCTACTATAGGTTCTTCTTTGAGCATAGCCAAGTAGTCACCTTTCCTTTCTTGACCCCTTTCTTTAGTTTCATAGCAGACAACATAGGACTTTCTCTAGGCTTGGAGAGTATGGGGATCATGCATGGAGACCCTTTCTCCATAACACACACCATATCACAATACGATATGGGCACCATGTTCATTTTCCTTAAGAAGTCCAATCCAAGGACAATCTTGAAATCATCTATAGGTGTAACTAAAAAGTCGACAAATCCTCTCCATGAGCCAGGAGACAGGTCTATCATTTTCACCATTCCTCTAAGGGGTTCTCCCCTGGTATTGACAGTCTTGAGCGAATCATTCTTCTCCGTGACCTTTAACCCAAGTCTTTCTGCTTTATGGGGTGTAATGAAATTATGTGTGGCATTTATGTTAATCATAGCTACAACAGGCCTCCCCTTTATAAGCACTTCTGTGTACATCAACCCATTCTTCTTTTCAGTAGGGTGTAATTATTTACCCTTTAAGGCATTCAAGAGTTAGACAAATCCAACATATTCAGTCTCCTGTGTTTGGAATTCCCATTCCTCAACAGTAGATTTAAGCGTCCCTAGCTTGGGACAATCCTTTATTTGGTGTGGCCCCTTACACGTGAAACATCTTCCTTTGGGTACAAAAGTCTTCTTCTTCTCCTCATACTCTCTCTTAACATTTGAAGGGTATTAGATATGTTATGGATAATGATAGAGGAAAAAATCTCAATTCCTGGTCTTTCCCGTGCACAAAATGACCAAAATACTCCTACAGTAATTTAATGTGAGATTAAGCGCCGAGTGAATCCGGTCATCACTCGAAGGTTAGAAATGTCAATTATAAAGGATGTATGATATCCAGAAAGGTACAGGTGGTCCAAGGGAGTTTTTGTGTGAAATGATCATTTTGCCTCTAGTTAGTGCCAAATGAGCTTAACCAAGTAGTTAAAAGAATATAGAAAATATTAGGCTCTAATTAAAGATAAATTAATTCTAATTATAAATCTTAAGTCAAAATAATTAATTGAGGTTAATAAAGGCCTAAGATTTTTAAGGAAAATTCAAATTCCATTCTTAATCAAAAGAGCTCATAAGACATAAAGAAAAGTCAAAGGACAAATAATATTTTATCTCTCTTTTTCCCTAAAATTAGGAACTATGTTGGTATTTGAAATTCAAACTAATTAAAATTAACTCCACTAAATGAGTAAGATCACTCTTTAATCATGTCTTGAAAGCCTTAAGCACATGATTAATAACCCAAACACCTAATTATCAATCCCTAAACATTTGCCTAATCAAATCTACCTCTAATTCATGTCCTAACCACATGAAACAAAAAATGAAAAACTCCCCCCCAAAATAGCCATAGAAGGCCACAACTGCCTCTCCTCATTTTTCTCTCATATTTTAAATTTTTAACACTTACACACTCCCAAAAATCCTCATTTCTTACCACTCAATTTTTTTGGTGAAATCTGCTTCACCAAGTTTGTCAAAAAAGCACTCTTGCATTCTCTCAACTCAAGCTCTCATCCTCTTCTTCTTCCACCTTCACAGAGACTCCTCCACCTAAGCTTTCAACCCTAAACCACCAGACCACCACCATAATCTCCTCTAAAACACATAACATTTCATTTCTACACATCAAACCAACACAAAAATCCGTCCTCCCATTTCTTCTTGCTTTGGCCAAATCCATCAAGAGTTCAAAGAGAAGATTTTTTTCTTCTCATTTCAACACAAAGGATCAACCTTTCTCATTTCCAACTAAGAAACAACCTTCGTAAGGATTTTATTTTAAGTTCTTCCTCTTTTTCTTTTCTTTTCCTTTTTGGTTTTGGATCTTTCTTTTCTTCAATTTTTTTTTTATTTTGGTTGTTGATGGATGGTTAAAAACCATGGCTTGATGATGAAGGTTCTTGATGGTGGTTTTGATACCACCATGTGTTTGACCTCTAAAGCCTAAGGTTTTATTTTCGATTCCTAAAGAATGTGAGGAATAGAATATTTGTTGGTTTCTTTGGATATTTTTCTTTGATATTCAATACCATAGCTTGATGATAAGGGTTCTTGATGGTGGTTGTAAAACCATCATATATTTGACCCCTAAGGCTCAAGGCTCGATTTTTTATTTCAAGAAACTATCAGAAATGGAATGGTTGTTGGCTTTCTTTGATTATTTTCTGTTGAGCCCAAGAAATGAGGTTCTTGGAACTATGGTGTTGAGGGACTCTAAAGCTCACTTTCATTTTGTTTAAGATTGATTGGGGTGAAGAGTTTTATCTTGTAAAGTCTTGAGCTTTGAGCTTAATGAGATGTAAAAATGGGCTTGCATTCATGTTTATGTTTCAAACCCTTGCATTTCATGTTTATATTTCAATGCCTTGCATATCATGTTTATTTTCAAGTCATCACCTTAAATCTTGAAGACTTAAAAACAGACTTGCATTTTCATGTTTATAATCAAGTCTTGCGTTTCATATTTATATTTCAAGTTATCACCTAAACCTTAGAGACTTAAAAATGAACTTGCATCTCATGTTTATATTTCAAGTCTTGCACATCATATTTATATTTCCAAGTCATCACCTTATAATGATGAAGATTAAAATGAGATTTGCATAGCATGTTTATGTTTCTAGTCATCACCTACATCTCCAAAGCCCAAGACTTATCCTTTTTATCTTAAATAAAATTTTTTGATCATGGATGTATTTTGTATATGTATTCAGCCAAGTTGTGATGTTGGGTTACCTTGTGCCTTGATCATACAAAGGAATTTTTGAAAGAGTTGGAAACTCAAAAGATAGTAAAGATATGATTTTTATGAACAAAAGTCTTATTAGTGAAATTTTATTTTTGTTTCTATTTTAGAGGTTATTATTTGAGTCTTCAAAGAGATAGAATAGCTTCAAGTGTTTCCAATGTCTTAGACTAATTTTTGAGAAAAACAGTAACTAAAAATGATCAAAAATGCAATTTCTAATGCTTCTAGAAATTAAAGTTTCGGCTACTATTTTGGAATGAATATTTCTATAAGGTGTTGTTTGGAAGGGTTTAAATATGTAAAAATTACTATTAATTGTGGTAAAAATTATTTCTAGCATTTTAGGAAAAACTAGTAACTAAAAAGGATTAAAAATATGATTTCTAGTACTCTTGGAAATTAAAATTTATGGCTACTATTTTGACTGCATAAATTCTGTATAATGCTGTTTGGAATGGTTTAGAGGTACAAAAATTACTATTAATTCTGGTGATAATTATTTCTAGCATTTTAGGAAAAACTAGTAACTAGAAAAGATTAAAAATGTGATTTCTAGGACTCTTAGAAATTAAAATTTCTGGCTACTGTTTTGACTTCATAAATTCTATATAATGCTGTTTGGAATGGTTTAGAGCTGTAAAAATTACTATTAATTATGGTGATGATTATTTCTAGCATCTTAGGAAAAGTCGATAATTAGAAAAGGTCAAAAATGTAATTTCTAGAACTCACAAACTAAGGGTCTGTTTGGTTTGTTGTTTCAATTTTCAGTTTTCAGTTTCCAGTTTTTAGTTTTTAGTTTTTGTGAAGGAAAAACTGAAAAACTATATTAGGGCTTGTTTGGTTCAGGTTTTCCAGTTTTCAGTTTTCAGGTTTTGTGTAGAAAAAACTGAAAACTGGAAACTAAAAACTAAAAACTGGAAAACTTGAACTAACAGGCCCCAAAAACTGAGAATTTCAGTTTTCAATTTTTTCAGTTTTTCCTTCATAAAAACTAAAAACTAAAAATAGCAAACCAAACAAGCCCTAACTTTTTATACACTTCCCAAACTGTACAACACTGTTTGGTACTATTCATGAGCTCAAAAATTAGTGAAAATTATTGTAAAATTATTCTTGATCTCGTAGGTGCCTAAAAGAATAATTACAAGTGTTAGGTTGAACCGATTTGCAAGATACGGAAAATTGTGCTTTGAAACTATCATTATGGAATTTTGGTCGAATGGGTTTAATTAGGTCTAATAATGATTTTTAGTGTACCCATATATTTGAAATAGTACTCATAATGTTAGGGACAAGTTTTAGAGACATTGGTACCCATTAGGTGTTAGAGATGCGAAACTTTGTAATTTTGACCCGTTTGGGACTAAGATGTAATTACTAATAACTTGAGTGTGTGTGTTGAGCATAGCATATGCAATAGCTGAGTCCAGTCCATGATTCCGGCATATTGGGTAAGAGCATGTTTACCTTTCCATGAGATGTTAGTGATGGCATGCTTATGTGAATACTTACATGGTGAAGTGAGATTATGAATTGGGTAATTGAGATACATGATTGATATGTTTTATGAGCATGAAATGTTAAATGATAAGTTATCATGATATCTATAATTATATGCTCTTGATTGTATCTCCAAATAACATGCTAAGATTTAAGGTGTCATAAGACACATGGAAATGATCTTCTAGACTCCAAAAATCAATGGTTAGGAGAGGTGATCCAACAAGGATCCTCTAGACTCCAGAAATTAATAGTTATGAAATGTGTTCCTATGCCTTCTATCTTACACTCTGGGAGTTAGGAACTAGCTTATCTAGAGGATAAGAGTAGACTAGTAATGACTAGTTTAGGTATAAGCTCATAACCTAGAACTCTCAAGAGGAGAGAATATTAGGATGGCCTCCATAGAAAAGAGAATAATAAATTAAGTCACCTAAAAGAATAAAGATGAGGGATCATGTTGGATGATTATGTTCTTTATGCTATGCTCATTTATTATAATTCTTGTGATTTGTTGCACGTGGCATTGACATGCATTCATGGTATGGTATGATGCATCCATGACATTAAGATTCATGCTAAAAGATACAGACCTTGACTAATGGTATTTGGAACTTAATAAATGAACTTTATATATGTTCACTATTTTCATAATGAAACACAAGGTTCCTAAAGACGTAGATAATGACATATGTTAGGAGGTGAAAGTTCTACAGAGATCCTTGTATAAGTTTCTTATCCCCTCTTTCTTTCTGTCCATCTTGTCTTTAGAGGCTTATGGCAACCTTCATTATCTACATTAACGCTCCCACCTAGGATGCACTTTGACAATGCCTATCAGACTTATCACTTCGTAGGTCATTGTCCCATCCACCTGTTTATCTTTTTGGAACACCCCTTTGCACATCCAAGTACAAGCTATAGGTTCTCTACTGCTGTGCTTTTTTCTGATGACCTCATTTTTGAGCATGCCCGTTTGCATGGGGAGCAAGTTCACTTTACCTGTCCTACTGCTTCAGTTATCCATGACTACCTTGTCTACATCCCCCAATCACCCCCTCACCCGACTGAACCACTAATAGACTCATCGAAGGATTCTCCTTTCAAGCACTCCTCAAGCTATTCCATGCCTACAATTCCTATGGAGATAGAAGGCAACAACAAAAGGGAGGCTACGGTGACCTAACCCATGAGAGGAGTTCCCTATGCTCATAGGGGAGCGACTCATCCACGCCACAGAGCTCATGTTCATCTCGAGCTTACTCCCACTGACATTGCTCATGTGCTCGGCTACATCCCTCTCCCTTAGGAACGTCGTTGGTAGGAGCCTACAGTGGACCTCGGAGCACCTGTGCATATATCATGGATAGGATAGCCCTCTTTTATTATTATTTTTTATGTGAGGTTATCTATCCTAGGCGCCTCTAGTAGTAATAGTGGAGAGAAGCGGTCTTGGCTAGTTTGTATTCAGCTTTCCTTTGCATACTTTTCATGTTTACTTTAGGTGACTGTACTTAGCCTAACTTTTTTTTGATGGGTAGGATGCTATTATATATATATGTATATTTTGGTGTGTAAAGAGGAGCAGCTGATGTTGGTGATAGATGAATCTATGATGATATGGTTATGCTTATGGTATCGTGATATATGTATTTCGTATAAGTCTGTAATATGTTTTTATTTATTTTCTGCTTGTATGTGAGATGGACGACGTAATTTATTTTTAGTATGTGTGGCTCGTGATTTTATTTGAAGTTCAAAAAAATTTATCCATATTTTTACTAAGTATATTAACAATTTAAAGTTAGGAACTGAAACAAAAGAGTAATAACTAATCATTAACTTGAATGCATCTTAGGCGTATTGGGCTAAATATTAGGATGTTACAAGAACCATGCCATCAATGATGGAATCATATGCTTTATCATTCAAAATTAATGAGAGGCAAAAGAAATTTATTTATTTTTCAAAAGTATCAAAATTAAGAACTCTCTTAACACCTATTATTTCACGTATACATGAATTATTGTTGTATGATGAGTACATGTTTGATTTGTAATTTCTTCTTTCCAAACAATGATTTAGAGATATATACTAGGTTTAATTTCACAATTTTGATAAATTCACTTTTAAATTTATTTGTAAATGTTTGTAAACATCAAAACCATAATTTGAGAATAAGCCACTGATTTTGAGCTCATTGTTGGGCTTATATAATTTATATTAGGTTATAAATTGTAATATTCATTGCCTTTAAAATTTTGATGTACTAAAAAATAAAATTTTAATTTGAACAAAGGTGAGGAATTCTATTTTTCCATTAACCAAAGGTCAAAACTATGTTCTATAAACGAAAAATTGAACACGCCCTTGTATTACATAACTATTTTTCAATGTTTTTAACCTTTCAGTCTTCATTAATTATTTTTCATTATGATTTAAAATTAATTTTAATTAAAATTATAATAAGATATTATATTGAATGAACCATTTTAATTCGTAACCTATATCATATAAATTGTCAATTTCAAAACTTATCAAATATGTCTCTTCCCATTTATGTCTATATGATATTACACTATTTCATTTATTTGCCAATAAACATGTTACAATTCTTTAGTAAATCCAAACACAAGATTTAAGATTTTAACTCATTAGAATTGAAATTAAATTTCACATTATAATTCTGATTCTAACATCTAGATAGACTGAAATTTGGTAAAAATTCATATATATATATATATATATATATATATATATATATATATATATATATATATATATATGTATGTATGTATGTATGTATGTAATGCTATTTTATGTATATTTTGTTTCTTTATTAAGTTATAGGCATATAATACTTATGCTAATTTATTCATGTAATAGGCATAAACAATTTATATTTTATAGTACAAGGAATCAATTAAATTATTAAGCAAAGAATCGAGGTTTTATTATTTTTCCTTTTAATGTTGCAAGGATAATATAAAGATTATGGTATACTTTTTTATTACCTAAATTTAACAATTGAAAGAATCTAAAATATTTTAGTACTGCAATTATTATATGATAATGTATCCATTCATAATTGTAATTAGTGAAAATAGGAAAAGTGAGATATGGATTGCAATTATAAATACCCATGTACAAGGGTGGAACTTTACATGAACTATGGCTCTTGCTAAATGTTTGTTTTCTATTATTTGTCGCCTTTTCTTGATCTTATATTTTCTTTCCCAGAAAAAAAAATCCTATAACTTCCATACATCTCCTACTTAGACAGCACAACTTTCAAAAATGGTCTTTGTAAATCACTACATCAAATCAATGATATACCAAAAGGTTAGATTATGTTTGCATTGTAAGTCCTTTTCCACAATTTTATATGCATATTGTTGAAATTGATTTAGTCGATCTAAATTATGCTAGTCTTTTGCTAATATATTATTCTGGCATGAATTGAATAATACATAAAAATGATATTTTTATGTATGGTTGTGTTGTTTTAGCCATTCATATTTTCAATTTATTTTTCTTACTCGTATTAATATATTTTATTATCTTTTCATTTGATTAACTTATATGATTTGGGTTAGTTTCATTAGTAAAAACAAATTTTGTTCCTTCAACCATTCTATTGTACTTTATCTCTTCATCCTCAAAGACAACACTACAAAATAATGGTGTGTTATTCGAAGTTTATTTATCCTTTTGTACCAAACCAATGCTAGATACCTTAATTTGGTCCACAATAAGGTTTTTGTAGCTAGATCTCATAAGGGCTGATAGTTTTCTATAATTTATTTGATAACTTGTAAGGTGAAACTAGAGTTTAGCACTATCAATATGAATACTGAAAGATTTAGCACATTTCGGATAAGATAACATTATATATTATTTTACTCATTGTTGTAATTTTTTGTATGCTAAATAAAAGTTTGATCGTTAATCTTAAGGATGTATGCAGGATCTTTGTCCTCGTTCTGAAATATGCTATATTATTCTTTAACTATTAAACAAATAATCATATAATTTGTAAAACAATTCAAATATAATTAATCATTGATGATTTTGTGATGTTAAATTTGTAGCAGTAATCTAGATGAAACTAGAGTTGCACTTTGTGGGATCTAGCTTCAAGAGATTCTACTAGAAGAATGTCTCAGTTTGCAATCCAACAGCCTCATTTTATACAGAGAAGGTAGAGCTCATGGCAATAAAAGGCTTATATAACATCTTCTTTGTAAAGCTTAAATATGATGACTTCAGGGAAAAAAATCAAACAGCACCAACATCATAGTTGTCACCCCAAATTTTAGGGGTTGTTTTCTGAATGCGCATGGTTGCCTAAATAGATCAATGAAATATTATTCTGAATGTTATGTAAATAAATTTTAAGTGTATTTGTAGAAGACCCCCATTCACAATGGTTAGATTAAGGATAAATGAGTAAATTTATTAGTATTCATAAAGAAAGAATTCATTCCACGCCTAAAGTTTGGGGAAAGGAGAATAATAGCAAAGAATGAAACTGAATGAAATCTACTCCATGCGCTATCTTTTATTCCATTCCATCCAATTCTTTAAAAATCCAAATAATGGAACTATTTCATTCCATCCCATTCCCCTAAACAAAGCACTACCCTAAGGACCAAAAGATTGAAACTACGTACATATTTGATAAGTTCTTCAAAATAAATGGCTTTGAAAGGGCAAACCCAAATGCAAACCATTCTTGCTTCTACATTTTATTTTCTTGTTACCTTTATGATCTAATTTAAAATTTTAATTGCAAATGACTTTGTTTTATAACTACCCTTTTTTAGTTGTATTCATTAGTGACTACAAAAATAGTACATGATTAAATGTGGCATTATATTTGTTATTATGGTAAGGAATATACATATTAATATATACTAAAGTTACTGCTAAACATAATTTTATTCACTAGTGGTTAATGGCAAGTTTTCAAGTTTCCTCTGTACAAAACATGAATGTTAATTATTGCACATCAACATTAACATCTTTGTTTCTTCATAAGTATATGCATATTTCTAACTGCTCATCATCATTATTGTGTTTGTTGTGTAATCATTCACCACAATGAAGATGTGTATTTAAAAGAACTAGCAACAAAATGCTCATATAATTACCTATGTCATCTATGTAGCAACTATTGATGTTTGCATTTTATAATCAACTTTGAAACTAAAATTGACACCTCAAAGTTCATTTTAGAACTCATAATATGATATTTGAGGAAAAAAATAATAGTAAATTGCAAATATCATAGTTTCAATCTTATCAAACAATTGATCAAAGACTATTTGCACCTGATTATAGGCAACAATTAGTCTCCCTAAAACAAAATATGCATTATCATATTTAAAAAAATTGTTTGAAATCAATATGATTATGTTATGAGACGATCTACATGGCTATAAATTAATGCTAAAATTTGTGAATGTATTAATTAAAATATGCTATAACAAAAACAGCAGAATAATTGACGATAGTTTGATGTTATGTAGCATTAATGAAAATATAAAGAGTAGTAAGGACTAAATTGAGAAAAATAAAAGATAATTTATCCAATTAAAATTGATTTGAAATATAGGGGGCCAAATTGATAAACATAAAAGGTAAGAGACTAAATTAAACATTCAAGTAAAATTAAGGGATGAAAATTGGAATATAATCACAATGTATACACTGATCAAAGAAAGGGTTCATAATCATTGCAAATTAATCAGCACAATAATAATGAAAGATAAAATAACTAACAAGAGTAAAGTAAGTTTTATTGGTCAATAGTTCCTTGCCCATTTTTGTGTGTTTGTGGAAGGATGTCATAGTTGAAATACCCCTATTTCTTTATAAAAGGTTAGATATCATAATATTTGAGCCTTTGGAATTTATGATGTGGCTTATTTTAGTCAGGCTATACTTCACAAAATGATTTCTGAGCTAAGAAGAACTCTGTTGTTTGTATCTATCATTATGGGTCCTAAAATTTCGTAGTATGAATCCTACATGTCCTTGAAGACTACACGATATAAGAATAATATTAAGACCAAAGGTCCTGATAATTCTTAGATTTGAACTAGATTCTAGGATTTGGATTTTTATGTATTTGTACTGTAATTTTTTTATATTATTTGGATCCAAAAATAGGTTAGTTTCTTATTTACATTTATCTTATAAAGTTAATGTATTAACTTAAGATTAAGAAGTATAAATAAGTGAGCATTGAAACAATAATAACCTATTAAAAACAATCATGCTTAACTCCCCTATGTTTTCTTCCCAAAATATGCAACCTTTTTCATCTCTACTTTGGTTTCTTGCTTTCTCTTATTCTTTTCGATTTTAGCCACCACTTCTTTCCTTTGATAATCACTGTGTGTGCAGCCACTTGTCATCGCCACCAAGAAGTTAGCACTGTTGCGTCCAAGGACCTATCCCTTGAAGGTTTTTGTTCTGGTGTAACAAGCATGAGGTTTCATAGTTTCAAAAATAGTCAACCACTACCACCCCTTTTTTCATGTCCAATCTTCGAAACCCATCGTGACATTGCTGTCACTGGCGGCCATCATCAAGCTTGAGTTGGGTAGTCCCTAGTGAGTTGCATGTTGGGAAATTTGGGTGCTAGGTTTTCAAAATCAAGAAGAATCAACACTGCCCACTTTGATTTTTCCCATTTCCTTGAGCTCTCAAAGGTAATTTCTAAGGCGTGTTTGTAACGCCCTGATTTTTTTGCTAGAGTGAAAATGACCAAAATGCCCATAAGGCCATTCTCAGCCCGGAATTCGAGGATAGCCGATCCGGCAGTGCTCGAAGGGCAAACTCAATGTTGAAAGGGGATTAGATGACCTGTGTATCTTTCCGGGATCGAAAATCTCGTTTTTCGAGTTTTCGGGTCAAAATGACCAAAATGCCCTTGCGGTGTTTTACCCGTTTGCAAGTGCCGGATGAACCCGAAACTTCCCCAGATGATTTTAAAAGGCGTTTTTATGTAGACTATGACTTTATTTTTGGCCCCGGAGGTCCTGGGCGAAATTAGTGCAAAATTACGGTTTTACCCCCTAGTTTCGTGTTTTTATGCTTAATCGCGTGATTAAGCAAACCTAAGCAGTATTAGGCTCTAATCGAAGGTTAATTAATTTTCTTAATTAATCTTGAGTCAAAATAATTTATTAAAGTTGATTAGAACCTAAAAGTGCTTAATTACAACTTAAAATCATATTTTAATTTCAAGATTCCTAGTAATGGAATCTTAAATAGTGTTTTCTCTTTCCAATTCCTTAAGTCATGGAATTGTGTTACACATTGTTTATTCATAAATGAGTTTTTAATTCTCTGATGATGTATGAGCACTCCTAATCTTGTCATAAAATTCTTAAAACACATTCTTAGTTACCTAAACTTAAGCTTAATTATTCCTAACCTTGTACCTAAGCTAATACACATTTAAACCTACCATTAACACCCAATTAGATGATCAAAACTCACCTCCCCCATGCTGTCCCTAGTCTGGCCGTGCACTCCCTGCCTCCATATGCATCACATGTTCAATTTTCTAACACTCCAAGGCCATACCTCAAGTCACATATACCATACCTTGTCATATTTTCCATCACACTTGATTTTCCAAGTAAATAACTAATTGAAATAAATCATTTCCCATATTTATTTGTGGCTAAAAATGTTCCAGCCATGTTGAGTTTCTAGAAGAACAATTTCTTGCAAAATTAAAATGAAAGCTCACTCAAAAACCCATGCTTAAAGCCTTACTTTGTGTCATGAACTCCATATCTCAAACCATGCTTGAATGACACCATGTAAGAGATATTTTTCTCTTCCTTTCTCCCCCTCATTGCTACGGCCAAGGCTTCCTCTTGGAGAGCCCATGGTTTTGTTTTTCTATAAATAAGATGCTTATGATAGCTTAGTTGCACCTTGAAGCATTTGTTAAGTTTAGAATCCTAGAGTTATCTTGTTAGTTCTTTCTTTTCTCTCAAAGTTCCAAGAGTTCTTTCTCTTCATCTTCATCCTCTCTTCACATTATCACCTCACCACTTCAATCCACCATATCATAACCTTAGATCATCATCAAAACTCTTAAACACTAAACCTCAAACACAAGCTTCCTCAAAACACATCTCCTTTCCTTTTCTTTCTCTTTGGCCGAAGCCATCACACCACCTTAGGAGGTGTTGCTCTTCTCATTTTCCTTTTCAAGTTCAAGCTTTCATCTTCATCACTTGGTAGGGATTTTCTTTCAAACTTGTTTTGCTCAAGAATGTGTTTTTCTCTAGTTTCCTCTTGGATTCTTTTTGAACTTTCCTTTGTTTTTATTTTTCTTTCATTTTGGCCATGAGGCCATGATTATGAGCATGATAGCTTGATGATGAGAGTTTCTAGATGATGGCCTTGTGTTCATCTCAAAGAAACCTCTAAAGCTTGAGTTTTCCTTTTCTTATAACTTTATCTATATGATATCTAGCTCACATGGTTTTTCGACCTAAGAAAATTAATCTAAGGATTTCTAAAAGCCCAAGCCTACCCTTGTCAACCTTGAAGTTGGCCAGCACATTCTAGTGATCTTTCTCTAGATAGGGGTTTTGGGTATTTAATAAAGAACTTGACTTAGTTTCATTTTCTTTTCCTTTGTAAGGTTTTCGGTTTTGGTACCTTGATCCTTGAGATTTTGTTTTGTTTTGAAAGTTTATTTATCTTGAGCTTGATGATGATGTTCAAGAACCTCATGGTTCCTTTGAGAACTTGGTTCAAGAACTCTAAAGCTCTCTTTGTAATGAGATATGTGTTGGGTTGTTATCTTGTTAAAGTCTTGAATGAGCTCTAGCTAACCATAAAATGAACCTTGCATCATGTTTACTTTTATGCCTTGCACATCATGTTTATTTTCCTTGCTATCACTAAGTACCAAGATAATAAAGGAACTTGCATTATCATGTTTATATTTCAAGCTATGCATTATCATGTTTACATTTCGAGTTCTCACCTAAATATCAAAGATAATAATATGATGCATCTCATATTTATTTTATGCTCTCACTTTACTTTCTAATAAAAGCTAAAACAAGTGCATAAGCATGTTTATCTTTATGCCATCACTTTAATGAACCTAGAGGTCAAAGACTTGCCCATTGTTGTCTCAAACAAAGGTATAAAATAATTATTTTCCATAGTTGAGATTTCGGCCCTAAGAGGTTTTAAGTTTTTCAAGTGTTAAAAATGTGTTTCTTAAATTTTCTAAGCTCATATAAGTATAAGGAATATGTAGAACTAAGTTTTATGAATTTAGAACCTCTTGAGATGAAAATGATTTAGCTACTGCCCTCTCAAGTATTTTTATGATTTTGAAAGATAAAAGTGTTTATAAATGAGTTTTGAAAGTTCTAAAAAAGTTCCAAGAGAAACTAGTATTCTATGTGCTTGAAAAATTGTGTTCTATGCCTTTTATGGAGATATTTGTTTTGGTTTTGCCTTGCCATGTTTAGTCACTGTTTGAGCTGTGTTAATGATGATAATATGCTTATGTTTAAGTATAATTAATGCTAAGAATCATATGTGAAAGATAGGATAGGATAGAAACTACAAAAGAATTAATTTGAGAGTTTAGATCCCTTAATTATTGAATTTTTTGGATTCTGTCCAGCAAGGATTAGGTTTGATAATCATGGTTTTAAATTAGTTTAAATATATAGAAATGACTCATAATTGGTTTAGGACATGATCTTGATGCCTTAGGAGCAAGCTAGACTTAGAAAGGGTCATTGTTGTGACTCCTAGGAACCCGTAAAGTTAGGATTATAAATTCTGCATCCTTGAGGTTTAGAGATGTTCTTGATCATAGTGTGATGTGGGAAATACTTAGTTATAACCTCATAGGTACCCAAGAGATTAGGTTTGATGATTAATAACTTAGAATGGGAGTTAAGGACCTTAAGGGTCAATGTATAAAACATTAAAAAATCTTGAGTTTTTATGATGCTTAATTTATGTAAGTATGATATATGATACATGAAGCTTTATCTATGATGAGTTTGATGTATACGCTATGAAGAAGTTTTTACATGATTAATATGATTATGTGATGATGTATGTGCTATGAAGAAGTTTTATATGAATGTGTGATAACGTGATGATGTATATACTATGAAGTTTTATATGATGATATGTTGTACCTCATAAGAAATGTTTGTATGTCCTATATGCTTTCATGGCATAAGCAAATTTGAGGAAATTCGGTCTACAGTGCCATGCTGTAATTTCCATCAAATTTGAGGAACTTAGAAAAAGGTCTTTTTTTGAAAATCATGAGAACTTAAATGTGACACAACACTGAGACGCCTTCTTAGGTGACACCGGTTTAGCCGAGCACCCCCAAGAAAACAAATACGTGAGGGTATTGACACAGAGCTTGCCAAAGCAGACAATACTACTATGCACTAGTTGCTAGTAGAGCATTTCAAAGAGGAAATGACCCTAAGAGGTGATCCTTAATTTGCCCCCTAGCCCGTACTTTAAGTCGGGATTATGTATGTTACGCTTATCATAGGATAAGTAAGAGCTAGTGACGACTAGTTAAGGTATGAGCTCATAACCTAGAGATGTTTTAGGGTGGCCCCATGAGACAAAAGTTAAAGTTTAAAATGTCACATGTGCTATGAAAAACCAAGAAAAAATTATTATGAGATCTATACCTGTCACCTTATGCCACTGTTATAATGTTTCTTAGTTATTCTATTGATTGGTTTACCTTTATGATGCATTCATGTCATTAGTGTATTCCATGCTTAGTCATAAGACGCATTGTAAAATATGACGGACCTTGGATAACTAATGCTTTAGAAAACTAACTTAAAAGGAGTTTATATGCATACACACCTTTTTAGAAATAAAACCCAAGGTTCCTGAGGATGTGATGACGTCACTTAGTTAGGGATTACCCTACTGAGAATTCTTTTAGAAGATTCTCATTCCCTCTCTCTTTTCTTCTGTCACATCTTCAGATGGCGACTTTCGTACTCTTCATTGACACCCCGACGTAGGAGCTGCACCATGACCCAGCACTCGGGTCATACCATTTTGAGGGTCGCTGCACAATCAGAGTATTCATGTTTATGGGACGACCCTTCGCACACCCAGTACGGAGCTACCGCTTCACCCCGACTGCCCCTATCATCATAACACGATTTTCGAGTGAGCTAGACTATGCGACGAGCAGATCCTCCGCAGGCAGCCCAAGGCATCAGCCGTACGTGACTACCCGGAGTACGTGCCCCGGACTCAGTATTCGGAGACGGATCCATCAGAGGACTCACCCTCGCACATGTACAATTGGAGCTCCAGCACCACTCCCTCACCGATGAGAGCCGGGAGTGAGGAGACGGTGGTTCAGCCAAGGTTGGCTCGTAGGCCATCCATGCGCCCTCACCGCAGTGGACACGCCCTGATGATCCGCACGACCACTCCCGCCGAGATCCGCCAGTGGATCGATTCCACCCCTTAGTACTCGGACCAGCAGGAGTAGGTGCATAGGATGGGTAGTAGCTAGTGCACACATGCCACATAGTTGAGGACAAACCTTCTTTTGTATATGAGGTTGTCTACTCTAAGTGCACATGGGTATGGGTGTTGCTTTTATGATTTCCTTGTATTTGCTTTTCAGTTGTATTTCGTTCTTCTATGTACCGAATAGTCCTGCCTTTTGGTAGGCACACTATATATATATATATATATATATATATATATATATATATATATATATATATATATATATATATATATATATATATTCAGTTGATGTACCCATGTTATTTATGTGTTTTGTTATGATTTGATCATATGACTTGTATGTATTCCCGTTCAAAGAATCATGCATGGCTCTCACTTTGGTTTAAATCAAAAAGAAAAATTTTACCCATATTTCCGCTAAGTATTTTCAAAGTAAAAGATGAAACCAAGAGGTAATATTCTAAGGATTAACCTAAATACATACTAGTAGTATTAGGTTAAGATTTTAGCTTTTAGTGTTGGTGTTAGATTTTAGCTTTTAGTGTTGGCAACCTAGGGTTTGATTTTAGCTTTTATGATTGGGATTCAATTTGGGATAATCCTTTGTTTTAAGTGTTAATTGATAGTTTATCGATGATGTTTGTTGCATTAGATTCTTTGGAGGAGCATCTAGTTGACTCCATGATTACGTCAGCTTGGAATTTCATCTCTTGGATTGTACAATGGTTGACATACATGTCTAGAATTAATTTGTGGATATTTCTATACATAAATACATAATTTTATCTATTTATGAAATGTGTTTTTAAACTAACATTGGACTAGTTATGATTAAAAGATGTTGGAACTTACTTAAATGGCTTTTTATGAGTTTTGGAAATCAATGCATGCAACATATGTTTGATGCATGATTCTAAGTTATTTCGTTCCTAGACTAGAATTAAGATATGAAAATTATTTTATTTTGGAGAATATAGTTTTCAGGAATGGATTTGAAAAAATTATGGATTCTTTTTCTTTTAAATGGTTTTGGGAATAGGGGACTTAGACAAAATTATAGATAATGGCAATGGACATTAGACTTGATGCAACTTAGTTACCCCAGCTAATAGGGAAGATTATTAGCCCAACATAAGGACCAATATATTCGATTTTGTGAATGTCTTGGGGTCTATCAATGCTACTCAGTGGTGTGGATTTTGGTATGCTAAGGTCTAAGCTGTCGGTTCCACCTAGTGTCGAAGCCACTCAATCATGGAATCGAGATTTGAGTCATCCCTTTTGATAGAACTGTGATATATGTAATTTTTATTATATTGGCATATCATAGCTTATGTGTTTAAAGCATTATTTTGTGCTTCATAAGTTTATTCATTTATTTTGAACTATCCCATGCATGCTGTACATTAATTTGTCTCTCATTGAGTTGTATAACTCACCCGTCATGGTTTCTTTCTTTTTTAAAATTTAGATGTAGCTCCTAACAGCACTCCATGACTAGATAAGGCCAATATCTTTCACAAATTTTGTTAATTAGTGAAAGACTGATAAATAGAGGAAACTTTGCTGCTTCTCTTATTGATTTTGATCAGGCTTGTGACTGGGTCATGACAATGTTTGTAACAGAGTGATAAGTTTTCCTGTGATTAATGGAGCAAGTTTTCTTTAGTTGATTCACGGTTGTATAAATGGAAGTCAGTTCATTTTCATAAGAAAAGGCACTATTAAAGGCCTTAATGTTGTTTCTTTTGTGTTGTGTGAATCATCTCTTCTTAAGCATTTTGTGTTATAGTGAATCGTGTTAATATTGTTATCATAATTAATTTGTGTTGGGTGAGGATGCCACTTGCCCCTCTCTAGTAATGAAAGTAGGAAGCACTAGTGGGTAGAATGGTATAAGTATATGAGTATAGAACAATCAAATTCTCCAAGGTCTATTTGACAATAAGAATGATCCCAAAATTCAAAATCATGTTGGTGGGTTGCTCTACTAAGTGGGACCCACAAGTTAAAACAAACACAAAAGGGCTTGAGAAAGCCATGTGAAAAAGAGAGACTTGAAAAAAGGAAAAAAATTATGGTGAAAAGAAAGGAAATGTTTTTGAAAAACACACTATTGCATTTGAAAAAGATTTCATGAAAAACATAGGTAGCACCACGTACAGAGAAGAAGAGAGGGAACTTTGGCAGTGTCTTGCGTGCTTCTCATTAGACAGGTAAACATGTTCCATTTATTATGAAGATTTAGTGTTATGTTCTTGATGTTGAACTGATTATTTTGATTTAATCTGATTATTTTGTTACTTTCTTCGGTGGCTATTTTTTATACCCACATTGTGGAGATTATATTACTATGTTTTGCATGTCGGCTGAGTATTTTGTTGATTGTTGAGATTTGCTAATGCTACTAGGAGGACTAAATATATTCTCATTTATCAATAGTTGAAGATTTTGCAAAAGTAGGTCCTGTGGAATTTTTGTCCTCTTTTGGGGGATCTCATACTTTAAAAATTGCATTATAGGGGTTGTTTTGAAGTGTTTTTGTTTTTATGTTTTCTAAAAGTATTTTAAAAAGTAAATTTTAAAACAATTTTAGAAAATAAAAGGGAAAAACAGTTTGATAAGTTATTTTAAAAAACAAGTTTTAAAAACAATAAAATGAGAAAACTATTTGGTAGTAGATTTTTCAGAAGTGAAAAAAATATGCAAGTAGCAATAACATCTAACTACTCAATGAATCTTGAGAGTAGAAGGAACAAGAAGCACCACCAAGCTTGTTTACTTGCACAATCAGACTAGTTTCTTTTGTTTCTTTTTTCCCCAAAAGTGAGAATTGAAGAGTAGTCCAAATCAGTAAATGCACTAAACTACAAAATTGCCACCGCTTTTTTAAGCTATTTTTAAGAACAAGAATCCAAAAACATGTTAAAAGTGTTTTTTGTTTTTTGGTTTTTAAAACTTACATTATGTTTTCAATTTTTAAAATCAATGTATGCCTAACAAGCTTTCTAATTTTTTACTTTTAAAAACAAAGCAGTTTTGGAAAACACTATCCAGATAGGCTCGTACTGTCTCTTGTTTTATTTTTCTTACACATTATTATATTGACTAGAGTATTTTTGGTATTGCTTATTAACTACACAAGTGGGGAGGGGGGGAATATTGTTTTGTTGCTTTAACTGTTGATAATAGGTGCATTCCAGAGGTTTTCTCTAACAAAGTGGTATCAAGAGCTTTGGTTTTTTTTTTTTTTTAATCTGGGTAGTTTTAATGGAGTAACATTAGTGGTCAAATATGGTCAAGCTTAATATAAAAAATTACTCTGTTTTGAAGTCCCTGATGGAAGATACAATAAAGGTTCATATAATTCTGTTATGGGAACTAAATCTGTGGCTGCTATTAAATTTGATGCTAAAATAGGAAAGTTGTTGCTTTGTTTAGAAAGTGGTTGGATTTCAGTGTGTATCCACATGTTGACAAGGAAACTAATGCTCAAAGCATGTAGAAGAAATTTGCAGAGCATTTGAGTAGCTTCTAGGGTATTATCAATCAATTGACAACTAATGAGATTACTTTGTCTAATAAGTTGCAAGCATTGTTGTTGTTGATTTCTTTGGCTAACACTTGGGAAGTCCTGGTTATGATATTGACTAACTTAGCTCCAAATAGGAAGTTGACATTGTTGATGGTTAAAGAAAGCATGCTAATTGAAGAAGCCAGAAGAAGAAAATGGGGTTTGATTAGTGCTTCCAGCCGATCAAAAGCACTTATTGTAAAGTCATGAAGGTGAAGCCAAACTAGAAGGCCACCTTATAAATCGACATGTCAAAGAGCCATAGCACATCAAGAAGTAAGTCTAAGACAAGAAAATGTTAGCTCCAAAACCCTTCTAAAATATTCAATGTTACATATTTTGAGTGATAATATAAACAATGTAAAGAAAATATTTTGAAAAAGGACTAATGTTTTTCTTGAGTTTCTTGAAGTAACGAATAGGTCTTTATGTTAGCATAATACGGTTCTTTAAACAAAAATATTTTCACATGACATATGCAAATATGTTTTATCTAGTTTAAAGATATGGGAACTCATTGTAAGTGAAAATTATATCATGGAATGAGCAAATATATGCTCAACATTTTTATGAAAGTTCTCAAGAATAAGAAATCGAGGTTCAGACCTTTGGAAGGTAGCATGTGACTTCAAAAAGTACATTTCAAGTGAAGATTTTTATCCAACTTTGAAGCCTACGTGGTTTACAACCTTTGATTTTCTTGATTGCAACCATAACATAATCTACAAGCTCTAATTGAAGACTGGAAGATCAAAGAAAATGCAAGAAACTGATATCGCATTTCAGAAAGCTCATTTCATAGTGAAACAGTGCACTTTACAGGAAAAGGAAGGGAATTTGAACTTCAAATTTAATGTCAAACCCAGTCACAGACTGACATGACATTTCTCTTGCCAACTTGGTCAATTGCCTTAGCTTCTAGAAGGAAGGATTTAGAAACCTCATTCAGAAAGTAAAAAGTAGTTTCTAAAAGTAGTCTAAAAAAACCTCTATTTCTCAACAGCTCTGATAAACGACAAGCTACTCCACTAGACTACATTTCCAAGACACAAATAGATGATCAACACGCATCACTTGGACAATAGATTAATGGCAACAGTCATAAACGCAGAGCATCTATAAATAGAGATGTTGTGCTTACAAAAAACATGACTTTGGTTGAACAGTGCTGAAACGCTAAAGAAATTTCTCCTCATCCTTTGTAAAGTTCATTACTTCTTGTAATCAGTATCTTGGTTGTAAAAATATTATTTCTATGTTCTTAGTAGATCATATTTTCTTCCAAGGAAGAATCATAGAAACAAGTCATTTAAGTTTTCCAGGTCTGTAATTGTATATCTTATGAAAACTTGAGTGTTGGTAAGTTTCAGTTATAAACCCAAACACAAACCTTTATAACCCCAATCCAGTAGTGATTTTTGTGAGTTAGCTTAGAGAGGCTGAGCAAAGACTATTTGCAACGTGACAATAGGAGAGTACTACTAGTCACAATTTAGCTTGGAGAGGCTAGTCAAAAACTACTCATGTTGTGATAGTAGGAGTAAACTACTAGTCACTGTTTAGCTTGGAGAAGCTAGTCAATGACTACTCAGATTGTGACAGTATCAATGAACTACTGGTAACAATTTAGCTTAGAGAAATTGGTTAAAGACTACTCAAGTTGTGAAGTTTACTGTAAAGACTAGTGAACTTTCTCATTTGAGAAATTTTTTTTGTGAAACTCAATGGTGGTTGAGAACTGGATGTAAGCAAGTTCATCGAGCTAGTATAAAAACACCTATGCAATATCTTCTTCTCCTTTAACTCCTTTTTATTTACTACCTTATGCATGCTCTATTGTGTTTCTTGGAAAATTTGTTTATGTATAGTTTCATTATTCTATAATAGTTCAGAAAGTTACTTTCTAACGCTACTAACGATGTTTTTGCTGCACTTCAAGTCTAAGACTTGATAGTATTTTCTCTAAGTTGTTCAAACAAAGAAAAGGAAAGAAAAGCAAAGCACAATGCAACCCTCTTTCTCATGTGTTTCTCTACCTACAGAAAAGAATTTAATTGTTATCATGGTGGCAAGCCAGGATAGATCAGAAGGCATTGCAAGTACTTGAAAAGAGAGAAGTCAACTGAAAGAGATGAAGACAAAAATAAAGAAAATGATAAAGATAATGCTGCTATTGCATAGGATGATGTCCTCGCAATAGATCATGAGAACTTTATAAATCCTGCATATGATGATTCTAGTTGGATCATGGATTTTGGTGCCTCATGTTATTTTACTTCTAGGCGTGAGGTTTTTTCTTGCCAGGATAAGGTTAAGAAATGAAGAGTTATGCGAAGATTGTTGGTATAGGATATGTGTGTCTTGAAACTAGCTTAGGATGCGGATACAATTGTAGAAAGTTTGGCATGCACCTAATATGCATTTGAGCTTGATGTTAATAAAAGCATTTGACTAAGAACATTACTACACTACTTTGGTGGTGGAAAATTCAAAATCACTAAAAGGTCACTAGTTTATGCGAAAGAAGGCAACACCTTTACAACTTTTTACTGGTTGCCAGGAAAGTTATGTACAAGGGACATGAATACTGTTGATGATTCCTCTTCTAACTTATGGCATATGCATCTTGGCCATTTCTGTGAGAAAGGACTTGGTGCTCTAGCCAAGAATCAGTCACTTTGGTGAAAAGTACATCTCCAAAGACTTCCACTAATTATTTTGTTTGAAAGCATGCAAGAATATCATTTCATAGTGCAGGACCTCATAGTAAGCCACATATTCTATATTTAGTTCGCATTGATTTTTGCACTATGGACACCAAAACACTTGCTGATGCATCATATTTTTTGACTTTTATTAATGAGCATTATCAAAAAGTGTGGACTTTTGTTTTGAGATCTAGCAACCGGGTGTTCAGTGTCTAAAGAAATTCCATGCAAGTGTTGAGAGAGAAAAATGAGTGAAGCTTAAATGTGTTCAGCAGATCATGGAGGTAAATAAAAACAATGGTCCGTTTGAAGAGTATAGCAGAGAACATGGGATCAAGCTTGAGAAAATAGTTCCTAACACTCCTCAGTATAATGGAGTTACAGAGAGAGAACTATACCACCAATAACAGAATCAGGTTTATGCTTTCTCATTCAAAATTAATGAGAGACAAAAGAAATTTATTTATTTTTCAAAAGAATCAACATTAAGAACTCTTTTAACACCTATTATTTCATATATACATGAGTTGTTGTTGTATGATGAGTACATGTTTGGTTTATAATTTCTCCTTTCCAAACTATGATTTAGAGATACATCTTAGGTTTAATTTCACAATTTCGATAAATTCACTTTTAAATACTTTTAAATTTATTTGTAAATGATTATAAACATCAAAACTGTAATTTAAAAATAAGCCACTTACTTTGAACTCATTGTTGAGCCTAGACAATTTATATTAGGTTATAAATTGTAATATTCATTTCCTTTAAAATTTTGATGCACTAGAAAATAAAATCTTAATTCGAGCAAAGGTGAGGAATTCTATTTTTCCATTAACCAAAGGTCAAAACTATCTACTACAAACGAAAAATTGAACATGTCTTTCTACTACATCGCTATTGTTCAATGCTTTTAACCCTTCAATCTTCGTTAATTATTTTTCATTGTGATTAAAAATTTGTTTTAATAGAAAATATAATCAGATATTATTTTTCAAAACTTATATCATATGAAATGAACCATTTTAATTCATAACCTATATCATATGAATTTTCAATTTTAGAACTTACTGAATATGTCTCTCCTTACTTATGTCTATATGATTATTTCACTTTCTTGTTTATTTTCCAATAAACATGTTACAATTCGTAATTAGATCCAAACATAAGATTTAAGATTTTAACTTATCAATATTGAAATTAAAATTTCAGATTATAATTCTGATTCTAACATCCAAATACACTGAAATTTGGAAAAAATTCATATATATGTAATGCCATTTTATGTATATTTTGTTTCTTTATTAAGTTATAGGCATATAACACTTATGCTAATTTATTTGTGTGATAGGCATAAACAATTTATATTTTACAGTAAAAAGAATCAATTAAATTGAAAAAGAAGAAAATGTAATCAATTTTCAATAATAAAATATTTTTTCTAAAATTATCAAGAAAAGAATCCAGGTTTTATTATTTTTCCTTTTAATGTTGCAAGGATAATATACAAAATTATGGAATACTTTTTTATTGCCTTAATTTAACAATTGAAAGAATCTAAAATATTTTAGTATAGCAATTAATATATGATAACGAATCCGTTCATAACTATAATTGGTGAAAATAGGAAAAGTGAGATGTGAATTGCAATTATAAATACCCATGTACAAGGGTGGAACTTTACATGAACTAGTACTCTTGCTAGATGTTTATTTTCTATTGATTGTGGCCTTTTTTTTTATCTTTTTTTTTGTTTGTCAGAAAAAAATTCCTATAACTTCCATACATCTCCTATTCATGGATAGCACATCTTTCAAAAAGCAAACCACTGTATCAAATCAATGATATACCAAAAGGTTAGTCTTGAAATACCAAAAGTCCTTTTCCATAATTTCCAATGATATAACAAAAGTCACAATGATATACCAAAAGTCCTTTTCCATAATTTCATATGCATAGTCTTGAAATTGATCTTTTCGATCTAAATTATGCTAGTCTTTTGTAATTTATTATTCTGACAAGAATTGAATAATACATAAAAATGATATTTTTATGTATGTTTGTGTTGTTTGCAGCAATTAATAATTTCGCTTTATTTCTTTTCACTTGTATTAATACATTTTATTATCATTTCATTTTATTAACATATATAATTTGGATTCATTTCATTGGTAAGAACAAAATTTTTTCCTCCAACTATTCTACTGCACTTTATCTCTTTATCTTCGAAGGCAACACTACAAAATAATGGTGTGTTATTTGAAGTTTATTTATGTTTTTTACTAAACCAATGTTGGATACTCAATTTGGTCCTTAATAAGCTTTTTGTAGCTAGGTCTCATAAAGGCTAGTAGTTTCAAATAATTTATTTGATAACTTGTAAGGTGAAACTAGACTTTAGCACTATGAATATGAATACTAAAAGGTTTAGCACATTTTGATTGAGATAATACTATATATTATTTTACTCATTGTTGTAATTTCTTGTATGGTAACTACAAGTTTGATCCTTAATCTTAAGGGTGTATAATGGATCTTTGTCTGCATTCTAAAATATTTTACATTATTCTTTAACTATTAAACAAAGAATCATATAATCTTAAAAAAATTCAAATACAATTAATCATTGATGATTTTATGGTGTTAAATTTGTAGCAGTAACCTAGATGAAACAAGGATTGCACTTTGTGGGATTTAGCTTCAAGAGACTCCGCTTGAAGAATACCTCAGTTTGTAATCCAATGGCCTCGTTGTATCGAGAGAAAGCAGAGCTCATGATAGTCACAAGCTTATATAACATCTTCTTCATAAAGCTGAAATTTTATGACTTCAGGGATAAAAATCGTACCGCACCAATACTGTAGTTATCACCCCAAATTTTAGGCTTTGTTTTCTAAAGGCACATGGTAAAAGGCGAGTAAATTTAGGGGAAAGGAAGCGATTGTGGTCCAATGAAGAGGAGAATCATAGTGCCCTTGGAAATGCCAAATGAGCTTGATAAATTAGAAGGTATAGAATAGTTAAGAGTAAAGGAAGACGAGGAGGTGAAGCATTAGTGGTTGACCTTGATATATGGCATCAACAACGCAGTTTCTAGCTAGGTCACTCTGAAGAGGTGGTATTCAATATGGCAATAAGGTACTAGCAATGTAGGGCACGTTAGTGGTAAATGGTGGTGATAGTCATGAGAGGTTAGCAAAAAAAAAAAATAATGTTAGTCAGAAAAATAAAAGGGTAAAGTGGCTAAATCATATATAAAATTTTTTGTTGTGAATATTAAAATATAAATATAAATGTAAATTGAAATTAATTTGAATGGTTAGAGCTGATATTGAATCATTGAGATTTTGTAACATTCATTGTAACGAACTTGTAGTTACTGCATAAGATGTCACCCATCTAATATAACTACGTTTTGATTTCATTTTCTTCATGATCTTAGGTTAAATACTTCTATTTTTTAGATACAATATCCAACGACAATAGTGTCATTTAACATAGAGGTTGAGCTTCTATTTTCATTATTAATTGACATGCCAAGATGAGATAAGGTTGAACTTCAAAAAGATATTATAGAAGTATTATTTACTTTGCTACATAGATTTGAAGAAGCACTAAGGTGAAAGCATCCATCAAGAGAAACATGATATGGTAAACTTGTGAGAATTACGAAAGTTACCTCAATAGTTCAACAAAAATACTATTATGAATAGTATGCAAATCAATTTTAAGTGTATTGGTAGAAGACCCCATTCACAATACTTAGATTAAGGATATATGAGTAAATTTATTAGTATTCACAAAGAAAGAATTAATCCCAGCCCTAAAATTTGGGGAAAGGAAAATAATAGCAAAAAATGAATCTAAATGAAATTTATTCTATGCACCATATTTCATTCCATTCCATCCAATTCTTTAAAAATCTAAACAATGGAACATTGATAGTTTTCATCCTTTCCTATTTCATTCCATCCCATTCCCCTAATCCATACACTACCTTAAGGACCAAAAGATTGAAATGTTGTATATATTAGATAAATTCTTCAAAGTAAATGGTTTTGAAAGGATAAACACAAATGCAAACCATTCTTCCTTCTACATTATATTTTCTGATTACCTTTATGATCTAATTGAAGATTTTAATTGCAAATGACTTTGTTTTATAACTAGTCTTTTTTAGTTGTATTTCTTAGTGACTACAAAAGTAGTTCATGATTAAATGCGGCATTATATTTGTTGTTATGCTAAGGAATAAACATACTAATATATACTAAATTTACTATTAAATATGATTTTATTCACTTGTAATTAATGTCAAAGTTTTCAAGTTTCCTCCATACAAACCATGAATATTAATTGTTGCACGTCAACATTAACATCTTTATTTAGCAACTATTGATGCTTGCATTTTATATTCCACTTTGAAACTGAAATTGACACCTCAAACTTCATTTTAGAAATCATAATATGATATCTGAGGAAAAAAATAATAGTCAACCGCAAATATCATAGTTTCTATATTATACTTCAATTGATCGAAGACTATTTGCACACGATTATAGACAACAAAAAGTCCCCCAAAAACAAAATATGCATTTATTATATTTAACAAAATATTTGAAATTAATATGATTATGTTATGGGACCATCTACATGGCTATAAATTAATGCTAAAAGTTGTGAATGTATTAATTAAAAATGTTGCAACAAAGACAATGGCATAATTGATGGTAGTTTGATGTTATGTGGCATCAATGAAAATATATAAAGAGTAGTAAGGACTAAATTGAGAGAAATAAAAGCTAATTTATCCAATTAATAAGAGATTGAATTGAACATCCAAGTAAAATTAAGGGATAAAAATTGAAATATAAGCACAATGTATATACTGATCAAAGAGAGGGTTCATAACTATTGCAAATTAATCAGCACAATAATAATGAAAGATAAAATAACTAACAAGAGTAAATTAAGTTTTATTGGTCAATAGTCCTTCTCCCATTTTTGCGTGTGTGTGTGTGGAAGAATGTCATAGTTGAAATACTCTGATTTTGTTTTTATAAAAGGTTAGACACGTGCAAGTTAAATATTATTTGAGCCTTTGGAATTTATAATTTGGGTTATTTTAGTCAAGTTATACTTCACAAAATGATTTATGAGCTAAAAAGAATTTTGTTATTTGTATCTATCATTCTGGGTCCTGAAATTTCTTAGTCTAAATCCTATATATCCTTGGAAGACTATACGACATAAGCATTATATTCAGACTGAAGATTCCGATAATTATTCCTTATTAGGAGAAAAGTAGCTAAAGGTCAATTTTTAATGAATTCAAGGGAGCCATTAATCCCTTCATTTTTTAGCCCAAAATTTTATAAAAGCTCAAGAACTTTTGGATTTGAACTAGAATCCAGAATTATATTTTTATTTATTAGTATTATAATTTATATTATATGGATCCAAATATGACTTATTTTCTTATTTACATTTATATTATAAAGTTAATGTATTAACTTAAAATTAAGTAGTAAACAAGTGAGCATTGAAACGCTATTAACCTATTAAAAAAAAGCCTCTTGCATGACACCTATATGTTTGCTTCCCAAAATATATGACCTTCCTCATCTCTGCCTCGGCTTCCAGCTTTCTTTTGTCTTTTTTGATTTTAAACATCACCTCCTTCCTTTGATAACCATTCTTTGTGTACCTAACCTTCGCCACCACTAGGAAATTAGCACCGTTGTGTCTAAAGACCTATTCCCCGAAGGTCCATGGTCTGGTGTAACAAGCATGAGGTTTCAAGGTTTCGGAGAGACTTAACCACTACCACTACTTCTTCCTTGTTCAACCACTGAAACCTACAATGATATTGACGTCAGTAGTAGTTATCATTGCATTTGAGTTAGGCAGTCTCTAGTGAATCATGTTTTGGGTGATTTGGGCTCTAGGTTTTCAAAATCAAGAAGAACCAACACTTCCTACTTTGATTTTCCCTCTTCTTTGAGCTTTCAAAGGTAATCCTAAGGCTTGTTCCTTTTTCTATATCAACGGTTAGGATAATTGTTGCGTTGATTTTAGATTTCAGCTCTAAATGTTTGTAACTTAGGGTTTGATTTGCAACCTTTTTTACTAGGAGTCAATTTGGGTTAATACTTCATTCTAAGTGTTAGTTAATGATTTATCAACGATGCTTGTTGCATTAGATTCTTCGAAGGAGTATTCGATTGACTCTATGATGATTTAAGCTTGGAATTTCATCTCTTGGAATGTATAACAACTATGTGTCTTTAGTTAATTTGTGTATATTGCTATGCATAAATACGTAATTTTTTCTATTTATGAAATATGTTTTAAAATTGACAGTGGATTTTTTATGCTTAAATGATGTTGGAACTTGCTTACATAGCTTGTTATGAGTTTTGAACTCAATGCATAGGATATATGTTTGATACATGGTTCTAAGTTGTTTCTTTCTTGTAGTGGAACTAAGATTTGGAAATTATTGTATTTTAGAAAATTTAGTTTTCAAGAATGGATTTCAAAATATTATGGATTATTTTTTCATTTAAATGGTTTTGTGGAAAAGACACTTGGACAGAACTACATATAATGGTAGTGGGCATTAGACTTGGAGCACCTTGTAGTCACCCTAGCTAGTAGGGGAGGTTACAAGCCCAACATAAGGGCCAATTTGTTCAATTTTTTTAATGCCTTGGGGTCTGAGCTATTGGTATTGTCTAATGGTGTCGATTTTAGTACCCTAGGGTCTAAGTTGTTGGTTCCACCGAGTCACTCAAGCATGTACTATCAAACCAGCTTAATCGTGGGATATGGATTTGAGTCCTCCATTTTAAGGGAATGGTGACAAATGGAATTTTTATTATATGGGCATTATCCAAGCTTATGTGTGTAAAGCATTGTTTTGTGTTGCATCATTGATTTTGAATTGTCCCACGCATGCTACAGACTGATTTGTGTCTCATTGAGTTGTGTAACTCACTTTTTGTGATTTTCTTTTGTTTTCACATTCAAGTGTAGCTCTTAGCACCACTCTATGACTAGATCAATAGTTTTAGATCATTCTTTTTGGCGTAGGCCTAAATGTTGCTTAGGCATGAAGATTGGAAAATCTTTCCTTTTCCCTACTTATGTTTTATGTTGTTAGGGCTCCACAAATCACAGGCCATATCCATTGATTCTTTTTAATTATAGTTTTGTTGTTAAATTTTTTTTTCGCACCTTATTTTTATTTTTTCTATTCCTCTTGTTGGCTAAAACTATTTCTATTAGATTTTATGCATATGTTGAGATTTAAACTACTTTGATTAGAAATTATGTAATTATATTTCAGAACTCATGTATGTATGTGTGTGTGTGTGTGTGTGTGTGTGTGTGTGTGTGTGTATGTAGGTAACTAGTAACCTGGATATCATGCTAGGGCTGTTGATTTGTGAATTAAGACTGCTTTTTCTAACATCTGTCACATTTGGACGTGCTATGTACCACCATCCCTGGTGTGAGTTCCATGACACCTGGCATATAGATATTGTTCGTTGTAGGGCCTAACAAGTCCCACATCGGTTGGGGAGGGGAACGAAGCATGCCTTATAAGGGTGTGGATACCTCTCCCATGCAGGCACATTTTCTCCATGAGAGGGGGAAGAGCAAATCCATGAGGAGTGCCCAGTTAGGCCCCAAAACAGGCAATATCTGCATGCCGAGTGTTACAGAACTTACACTGGAGACGGCGATACGTACCGCCCCCAGATGTGATAAATGTTACATCTTTCATAGGGTTTTGTTAATTGGGTAAATACCAATAAGTGGGAGAGACTCTAGCCGTTTCTTCGATTGATTTCGGTAAGGGCTTGCTAGGGAGTGGATACTCCCTAAGCGCTAGACAAGGCTCATGATTGGGCCATGACAAAGTTGTTAATAGAGCTATAAGTTTTCTTACGATTAATGGAGCAAGTTTTCTTTAGTTGAGTTGTGATTGTATAAATGGAAATCAGATTATTTTCCCAAGACGTGGCACTACTAGAGGTCTTGATGTTGTTTCTTCTATATAGTGTTAATTATCTTTTCTTGAGTATTTTGTGTTATATTGAATCATGTTAATATTGTTCTCATAATTAATTTGTGTTGGGGAAAGGATGCCATCTGCCCCTCTTTAGTAACGAAAATAAGGAGCCGTGGTGGGTAGAATAGTAGAAGTATAGAAGGATCGAATTCTCCAAGGTTTGTTTAATGATAAGAATGGCCCTAAAATTCTAAATCATATGGATGCACTTCCCTTCTAAGTGGGACCCACAAGTTAAAACAAATAAAAAAGGGCTTGAAAGAGTCACATGAAAAAAAGAAATAAAAAGACTTGAAAAAAAAAGGGAAGGAAAAACTATGGTGAAAAAAAAAGAATAGGAATTCTTTTTTAAAAAACACATAATTGTGTGTTAAAATATTTCACGAAAAACATAAGGTAGCCTCATTAACAGAAAAGAAAAAAAAAAAAAGAACTTATGAATGTCATGTGTGCTCATCATCAGATGGGTAAACATGTTCCATTTATTATGAAAATTTAGTATTATGCTTCTAATGTTTAGTTGATTATTTTGAATTAGTCTGATGATTTTATTGCCTTCTCTAGTAGCTATTTTGTGATAATACTCACCTATTGGGTGAGTATTCTATTGATTGTTGAAATTTCCTAATGCTATGTAATACCCTAGTTTTAAATAAAAAGAAATAGAAAAAAAATTTGAACTAAAAAGGGTGTCAGTCACTATTACCTGTCATTCCAAATCCTAGATTTCACTTAGTCTGGACCCTACACACCCTTTGAGGGCTGTATAATGGAACCACTGTCTTGGGATTAAAAGTCTCGGTAATTGTTCCCTAGAGAAAAATAAGTCAAATGATGATTTTTAATGAATTTTCTAAAACTTCTAAACTATTCATTTTTAGTCCAGAAGTTTATAAAACTGTAAGAATTCTTGGATTTGAACCAAACTCAAAATTTAGATTTTGGTTAGTTAGGATTTTAATTTTTCTAATATTTTATTTGAATTCAAATCGGGGGTATTCCCTTATTTATATTATGTTTAAAAGTTAATACGAAGTAAAATAAATAAGTGAGTTCTAGAGAGTAAGAGACCATTCTGGGGAGTAAAAGACCGTCTTGGAGAGTGAATCCATTATGGTGAGCGCTGCAGTGCTAAGAGCACTGCAACAGTCAAATGAACAGTAAGGAGGTGTAGGGATGAATTTTTATGCTCTTTGGTGAGCATTGTAGCAGTCGACAATTCATTTAAAAACCCCATTTCAGGGTCCAGAACCTTCATTCATCCAAAACACAACCCTACCCCCTATGAAACATGAAAACTCTCATCTCTAACCTCTCTTTCACTTATTTTCATCAATCTTTCACTTCCAAGGCTCTAAGGTAAGAGATCTTGATGTTTCCTTTCAATTTTTTCCATTTCCCTTTTGTTCTTGAGGTTGGTTTTGCTATTCCTCCATATTATCCAAGAGGTGAAGTTATTCCTTGGTGTCAGAGTTAGATTTGAGTTATTTAGTGCTTTCTAGAAGTTAATTTAGAATATTATGGCTCCTATGTCAAATATTAATGTTGTTCCTGCTCCAAGGAGCCCTGTCAATGTAGATTCTTCACTGTTCACCCTTCCAGGTGAGTGGATTCACATATGTGATCTCTATATTCTGCATTACAGTTATTTTCATGAAAATATGATTTACTGCTTGATTTTGGAGAAATATTGTATATGGATTTGAAGTTTACTGTTAGGTTATATGTTTTGAACTTTTGACTTTAGAGCATGAAATATGTTTTTCATAAAACTCATGGGACCATGTTTGTTGAACTTATTTCAAGTGTAGTTGATGATTAGAGACTTTTATGGTTGTTTTAATGGATTCTGGAACTGGTTTGTGTGTATCGTTCATTTTTATAATTAGGTATGAAGTTCAGAGGAATGATAAGAATTATGGTTTTAACCTTTTTATTTCAAAGTATGTTGTTGACCTTTTTAGACTATGAAAAGCTTGGTAATTTGAGATATATTTTAGAGAATTAAACAAAAACAATTTTTAGAGCTTGAATTTTCATGAGATTCGGAATAGTTGACGGCTACATATTCTGTGGGCTTTTGGAATCATAAATGTCTACAAAGGGTGATCCCTTGGATATGATTTCATAACCACAGTTATGCTAAGGTCAGACTGTTAGAATAAGATAGATTTAGAGCTCAAAGAGAATTAAAGGATTTTAAAGATTTTCATATGTAAATGGATTTATTTAATTAGTTTAGACAATAGCTATAGAGAAATAGACAGCAAGTTAATGGCTAAATGATTGTTAACCTTGGTACCAAGTTGCCGTAAGGGCAGTTTTACAGATAAGAGGCTGGGACCTAGTTAGGTACTCAATTCGGGTTCTTAAGAAACCCATAGATCAGATGGATTTCTTGTTATGACATTATAAATCAGACAAATCTTATATCAGACAAACTTATTGATATGATATTTCATATCAGACATTATTGCTTCTCTATGAGCTATTACATTATGAACATATATGATTTCAAGTATGAAAGTAAAATGAGTAAATTGTTTAGGATATGGACAATTTGAAAATATGCATATAATATATATGTGTACTTGATTATGTAAGACCTTCGAGTATTATTGATGTAGTATGATTTCATGCATTACTTTTTGATGTCCCATGAAAGGGAGTTATAGGTGGGGATTCATTCACTGAGTTTTTCAATAAAAACTCACCCCTCTCTTCCTTCCTCTATTTATAGATACAGAAGTGGTTGTGAATCCTTCCCAGCCACCTTCGTCTCAGCAGCACTAGAGTCTCAGTGGTGAGCTTTACTTAGGTGAAGTGTTTATAGTTTTGTCTAGAGTGCTCCAGTATATTGCAGGCAGGATCCCGAAGAATAAAGCATGTTTATGTTTTTGCATATTATTATACTATTTTGGTTTGTATCAAATAGTTTAGCACTTGTGAATGTTTCAAATTAGAGCAGCCTTATACATATACATTTTGTATTATGGTTCATAGACTATAAAGTTTGAACTATGGAATTTCAATATAGACTAGAATAAATTAGTAAGTAGGTGATTTGTATGTAGAAAATGAAAATGTGTTTTGAATAGTTTTATAATTAATTGTGCATATAGAGAAATCCAGGTCACAAGGCTTACGTGGGGATGAGAGTTCTCATGTGCTGGTCATGTGACTAAATCGGGTTGTGACATAATACTAGGACTAATTGTATTCTCATTTATCGATAGAGGAATATTTTGCTGAACTAGGTCTTGTAGATTTTTTGTCCCCCTTTGGGGGGTTTTTCGACGTTAAAAGGTACATTGTCTCTTGTTTTATTTTTCTATCATATTATTAAATTAGCTGGAGTATTTTTTGTATGGCCTATTTAATTGCATAAGTGAGGGAAAATATATTTTTTTTGTTACTTCCATTGTTGTTAGCAAGTGCATTCCTAAGGTTTTCCCCAACAAAGTGGTACCCAGAGCTTTGATTATTTTTTTTTTATCTAGGCAATTTAAACAGAGGAACATTAGCAGCCAAAAATGGTCAAGCATAATTTCAAAAATTACTCAGTTTAGAAGACGCTCAAGGAAGATATGTTATACAGTAAAGGTTTTTATGATCCTATTGATGGAGATAAATCTAGGCTTGCTGATAAATCTGGCACTGAATTGAGCAGAATGAATAGAAAGGTTGTTGCTTAGATTAGGGAATGGTTAGATCTCAATGTGTATTCATGTGTTGACGAAGAGACTATTCAAAGCAAGTAGAAGCAATATACATATTTATATAAGAGAAAAAAATGTGCAAAATGAGGATTTTAAGAGTAGAAAGCTTGTGAATATTAAATATAAAGAAGGAGGTTCAATGCCAGAGCATTTGAGTTACTTCTAGGAGATTGTCAATCAGCTGACAACAAATGAAATTACTTTGTCTAATGAGTTGCAAGCATTATTGTTTCTGAGTTGATTGTGTAATAGTTGAGATGTCCTAGTTGTGATGTTGACTAACTTAGCTACCTCATAAAATTGACTATTCAAAGAGCCATAGCAAGTCAAGAAGTACATGTGAGACAAGAAAAGATTTTAATTGCTATTATTATTATAAGTACTTGAAAATAGAGAAGTCAACATAAAAAGATGAAGGCAAAATAAAGGAAATGATAAAGACGTTGTTGTTATTGCATATGATGATGTTCTCATTATACATCGCGAGAACTTTATAAATCTTGCATGTGATAATTCTAGATAGATCATACATTCTAGTGCCTTATGTCATGTTACTCCTAGTCATTTTCTCTTGGCAGAATAAGGTTAAGACATAAAGGGATATACAAGATTATAGGTAGGGCATATATGTGTTTTGAAACTTGCTTGGAATGCAAATGCATTTAAAGAATGTTATGCATACGCCTAATATGCGTTTGAGCTTGATGTTAATGTCAATATAAGTGTTATACTAAGAATGTTACTACACTAAACTCTTTACTAGTTGCTAGGAAAGTTGTTCAAAGAGGAGATTAATGAAGTTGATGATTCCCCTTCCAACTTATGGCATATGCTTCTTGACCACTTGAGTGAGAAAGGACTTGGTGTTCTAGCCAAGGTTCAGTCACTCTTGGTGAAAGATACATCTCTAAAGACTTGCACTCATTATTTTGTTAGAACGTATGCCAAAGTATCATTTCATTGGTTCAGGAACTCATAGGAGACCATGTATCCTAGATTTAGTTCACACTGATATTTGCACTGTGGACACCAAAACACGTGGTGGTACATCATATTTTGTAGCTTTTATGGACGACCATTCTCCAAAAGTGTGGACTCTTGTTTTGAAATCTATAGGCTAGGAGCTCAGTATTTTCAAGAAATTTTGTGCAAGTGTTGAAAGTGAAAAAAGAGTGAAGCTTAAATGTGCTCGAGTAGATAATTGTGGCAAATTAATATAGGGTCCATTTGAAAGTTATTGCATAGAACATGGGATTAAGCCTGAGAAAACTATTTCAAAGACTCCTCAACATAGTACAGTTGTAGAGCGAACAAACCATACCATTGACAGAATCAGGAGTATGCTCTCTTAAGCAAAATTAATGAGAGGTAAAAGAAACATATTTATTTTGTAGAAGAATCAAAACTAACAACTCTCTTAACACCCATTATTTCATATATAAATGAATTGTTGTTGTATGATGAGTGCATGTTTGGATCGGAGTTTTTGATTTTTAATCTCCATGCTATGATTTAGAGGTATATACTAGGTTTAATCTCACAATTTGATAAATTAAATATTACATTTTTTTTTCTAAATGATTGTTAACATCGAAATCATAATTTGAGTAACATCGAAATCATAATTTAAGAATAAGTCATTGACATTGAACTCATTGTGGAGCTTAGAGAATTTACATTAGGTTACAAATTTTAATATTCATTGCCTTTAAATTTTTGATGTAATAAACAAATTAAACCTTAGTTTGAGCAAATGAAACGAATTTTTTTTCCTATTAACCAAGAGTCAAAACTCTATTCTACAAACAAAAAATTAAACATGCCCATGTACTATATTGCTATTTTTCAATGTTTTTAACCTTTCAATCTTCATTAATTTTGTTTTGCTGTGATTTAAAATGAATTTTAATAGAAAATATAATCGAATATTATTTTCTTCTAGAAAAATTATTTGAATAAATATAACTAACTTATCTATAGTCAAAGTTATTTGATGAGAAGTGTGAGTAAAAAATTGTTAAAATTTCATTATCTACAAAGTTTTTTTTTTCAATGCCTTATTAACAACACAATTAAGTTACTAGTTAATTTTTTTTTGTTTAGAAATGCATTACACTTTCTCGTGACAAATTTTAATTTTGTAAATATATAACATAGGGAAAAGACAAATAAAAATATTATTTCTCAAATACGAGAAACCTAATTTATAATAACAAAAAACAAATTCAACCATTTATGTACACTCTGTAACATCCTAATATTTAACCCAACATGCCTAGGACACATTTAGGTTAATTATTAGTTATTACTTTTTTGTTTCAGTTCTTAACTTTAAATCATGAAAAAATACTTAGCAATGACATAGGTAAATTTTTTTTTTTTTGAACTTAAAACAAAACATAAGCTGTGCATACTAAATAAAACACATTATTCATCTCATGCCTTAGAGAAAATAAAACACTTTATGACATACATGAAATCCAAACGTAACAACATCATGAGCATAAACACATAATCATCATCATCATCATATATATATATAATCATAGGCATAACCATTCCATATCACGCACCAAAACAAAATACTAAATAGTATTATGCTCACCAACAAAGGTTGAGCTAAGTACAATAATACAATAGGTAAAGTCATAAACAGAACATAAAAAGCCAATATAGGTAGCCTACTAAAACCTCCTCTCTCACTACTCCTATCAAGATGCACCTAGAGTAGATAACCCCTGATATAATAACAAAAGAAGGCTATCCTCTCCATGAAATATGCACAAGTGCTCTATGTAATATGCTATCGGCTCCTAAATGTGTCGCCCCCAGGAGGGAGGAAAGTATTTGAGCACACAAGCAAGATTGGTAGGTGTAGCAAGACAACTAATGGATGAATGTGAGCACCACGACATAGACAAGAAGCTTTTCTATGAACCTACTAGATTCCCCTCAAGGGCTGCAACACTGTAGTCTCTCCATCACTACCACTCCCTACCTCTATGGAGACCATAGGTGCAAAGTTATCCAAGAAATGCTGAGAATGTGTCTCCTCAGATGGGTCAGACCACTAAGCATAGGGGCAAGGTGGCGACTAAGGTATATACTTCGAGAAATCTCTCACAACAGAGGCAACAGGGTGAGCATGAGGGGTCTCCTCTACGCGAGGGCGAGTATGCTCAAAGAAAAAATCATCGGTATCAGGGGTGGTTGTGGAAAATGAAAAGCTAGTAACCAAATGCGTGAAAAGACAAATCTAAGAACACGAATAGGTGAATAGCACAACAACCTATGAAGCGATATAACCAATTGCCAGGGTTGTAGTAAATCTCCCAAGTGGGTGAATCCATGTAGATTACAAAGGTGGCCATCAACCTCTGAAGACGAGATAGAAAAAAAGAGAGAAGAAATGAGAAACTTATACAAGAATCTCAATAGAGCTTTTGCCTTCAAACAAATGTCATCATCTTCATCCTTAGGAGCGTCGGGTTCAATTATAAAATTAGTAGATGTAAATAAGGTTCATTTTATTAAGGTTCTAAAAGCCATTAGCCAAGGTTCATGTCTTTTAACATGATTCTTGATGTTATGAATGCATCATACCTCATTATGAATGCATGACAATGTCATATGCAATATATCACAAGAATCATAATAAATCAACATGGCATAGAGAACATAAATTAAAATTATCATAACATAATCTTTCCTCTTTATTCTCTTAAGTGATTTAACTTTCTTATTCTCTTCTAAGGGGCCACCCTAATACTCTTTCCTCTTGAGAGTTCTAGATTATGAGCTCATACCTAACTAGTCATCACTAGTTTACATTATCCTCTCGATAAACTAATTCCCGACTCCCAGAGTGTGGGATAGGAGCATAGGGTCACCTTTCATAACCATTAATTCCTAGAGTCTAAAGGACCCCTTATTGGATCACTTCTCATAACAACTAATTATTGGAGTCTAGAGGATCATGTAAATGTGTCTTATATCACCTTAAATCCTAGCATGTCTTTTAGAGATGCAAACATGTGCATATAATCATGGCCATTATCATAACTTACCATTCAACATTGCATGCCCACAATTTCATAATTTTTCTAAGTCTACAAATTTGCCAAAAATCCAGCAGCACAAAGGCTGAAAATGAAGTTTCCCCAAATTCGCTTCACACTATAGAACATATCAATCGTGCATCTCAATTGTTCATTCACAATCAAAACATGCCACAAATCATCATGTAATTGATCATGCAAGCATGCACCATATTCTTTGCATATATCCATAAGCATGTTATCATCAATATCTCATCGAAAAGAAAATATGCCCCTACCCAGTCTGCCAGAAATCAAGAATCGGACTCAACTAATGCATATGCCATGTTTGACAGGATACATACAATATAATAGTAATCACCAATTGCATAATTCAAGAACCAAGCATGCATAGCCATCAATACACAATCTTGCACAATTATTCCAAGTCATATAATTTTCAAACCAATCATATGAACTTAGCCTTCATAACATCCTAATCACATCAATATCACTAAGTTATTGATAATTACACTTTAGTTCCACTAGGGGTCAAAATTGAACTTTCTAAAAGTTTGTGGGTCAAAATGTAAATTTCCCCTTTCAACACATTTCTCAAACTAATGATTCTCAAAATTAATTTACACTTCTAAGAGACCCACGACACTCAGAAATCATATCATAAAAACCATTTCGGGCCATTGGCCAAATTTTGTTAGATTTTAGGGGTCAAAGTGTAAAATTTCACATTTTTGACACTTGGCAAGTGTCACTGCTTCTAAAACTTGTTCTTAACATCATAATGATATTTTGACTATATGGACACATTCAAAATTATTACCAACTCTAATCAAACCCATTTGGTCAAAATTCCATAATGAGAAGTTCAAGACACAATTTTTTGCATTTTGCAAAATGGTTTAATCTAACATTTATAATTATCCTTTTAAGCACCTAAGACACCAAAAATAACTTTTACAACAGTTATCATTAATTTTTAAGCACATGAAATGTAATAAATAGTGCTAGACAGTATCAGGATTTTAATTTCAAAAGCTTTAGAAATTATAATTTTTGACATTTTCTATTTACTAGTTTTTCCTAAGCTGCTAAAACTAATTTTTACAATAATTATTAATAATTTTATACACATGAAAAGTGGCAAATAGTGTTGAACAGAGTTAAACAATGCTAAATAGTACCAAAAATTAAAATTCCAAAAGCTTTAGAAATTATATTAATTACTAGTTTTTCCCATAAGCTATTCTAAGGCTTTGTTTGGGAGCTTAGAGGGGAGGGGAAGAGAAGACATTGGAGGGGAAGGAAAGGTAAGGGAAGGAAGGAGTTTAGAAGATTGATCCTCCATTTGTTTGGGAGTGCAAGATATATAGAGGGAAAGAAATTGAGAGAATTGTGATCTATTTTTACAATTTTACCCATTCTTATAATATTTAATTATTTTATTTTTATAAAATTAATTATTTTAATTAAAAATACATATTTCTACTGATTAAAAAAGAAATAGAAAATTTATATTTTTAACACTTTTATTCCTTAATAAGATATATAATTATTTTATTTTTTAAATAATTAATTATTTTTAAAAAATATTTAAAAATTATTTCTCTCAAATTTTTTACTCTACACAATAGATTATTTAAAAATTATTTCTTTATTTTTATTTGTAAAATTTACTTTTCTCATTAATATTTTTAATAAGTTCATTAGAAAATTTTTTTATAAAATTTTTAACAATTCATATTTATAAAAAAATAATAATACCATGAAAAAAAATTGTATTTACAAAAAAAAATTACAAAAAGGTACAAGAATGTAACTATCAATTGGATACACAATCGTAACTTGCAAAAAGAAAAGAAATACAAAAACTGTCGGTCCAACACTTGGCAATTTTTCCATAATAATATACAAGGAAAAAAATTTCCATTAATTGAAACTCAAATAGTCCAACAATATCAAGTATTAAATCAACCAAAATATTACATCATTGGCTCACAAACAAAATCCATTTAAAAGCTATATCAAGAAAGACTACAAGGGCCAAACACCATCTCAAATAGCAATTTTTTATCTTTGTCCTAAGGACAACCGATTACATCTCTAATACACTCAACATGACCAAGAAGATACAAGTATGGTCTTCAATTTGCAAATCTTTGAGTATCTTCCAAAATTGGAGCCTTCAAGCCTTCACATCACCTGAAAAAAAAAAAAAAAAAAAAGAGAACATAAATGTAACCAAGGATTGATGCAGGTTGCAGAATGACAAAAATTAATTATTAATTATAACAAGGATTGGTCAAGAATGCAGATGGCTAATTCTTGCATAAAGCCAATTCCTTCATTTCAAGGATTAGTTTATATTTCAGAAGCTTTTTTAGATTTCACTCCAACAAGGTGGACTCCTCTAATTTCTATACTCATAATACCATTTTCACTTTCAGGAAAACCACATTTCAGCTTAAACTCCTGGTCTGCATGATATGTGCTTTGATGTGATCAACCATAAGCATACCATTGGAATGCATAAAAGATACATTTACATTCTCTTGGAGTATACATAAAACATTGCTTAGAATAATGAAAATACCAAAAAAAAATAAACAAAAGAAAACTCAATTCTCATAAGAGGAGCAAACAACATCACTTGAGTAAATCATCAACAAAAAAGTCTCAATAACTTGCAGGTGTACAAAAAAGAAATTATGAGGCAGCAAGAGTCATGAGAACAAAAAATATATATGTGCATACAAGTTATTAACTGAACCAGTTCCTAAATTCTCTCACTTACTAGACATAGATATGTATCACGTCATTAACATCCTGCATGAACATGTTATACAAATTTTGTGTGGCACATGCTTTAATTTTTAGCAATAGCTAGTAGGTTAACTCTGTATCCTAACGCACTGAAATGCACCATGCTTGAGCACATATATTTTAGAACATTTATCTTTGATATCAAAATAGAAAATGTGTGATGCTATGATAAAGATGTTACTCGGACAAAGTTATCAGCTAATCTAGTCAAGAAAATAGGCTAGGTCGGATGCCAATCCATAGCAGTAATGGGAGCACCATGAGGTAGTGCTCTCCAACCACTCACATGACCCTGAACTTGACATGAGAACCATAATTGACATTTCAGATGACTTAAAAGGTACCGAGAATATCAAGCCACGAGCAAATTCTATTTCCTTGAAAGGGAAGGTCTTGTCACAATAGATGAGAAGAAGAATTCAAGAAACACGTACCTGATATATGGGTGCTCTAACTGAACTGGATGTTACCAGGAGCCTCCGGCCATTTGCATCCAATGTGAGATATAAAACTTATCATGCTGAGAATTTATTCTTTGAACATATGGATATGCAAAGATAGAAGTAATGGAAAAGCAATATCATCCCTACCATTACATAAATAACCTGAGGTTCAAAACAGCAAAAGAAAAAAAAAATACAGGTCATGGCACTATTGCTCCACACATGTATTGTGTGCTTTTCCTATCTAAGAACATATGTGGTTCTGGTTTGGTCAAGTAGTCCCTACATGATGTTTTCTTTTGGCCCAATTCAATATATGATGTGTCGTGTACTCTGTTTCCTCTGCAATTAAGCTGAAATGTGATTTGAAATGCATAATTGGCTACAATCTAAGCTGAAACGCTATTTGAAATTGGAAGATGATTGGGATTAGGATTTGAGGAAATTGGGATTAGGTTTCATTCAAGGAAATTGGGATCATTCGCAAATGGAGGTAAAACAGAGAGAGGTGTCTCACATGCGTGAGAGAGATGTATCATGTGGTGTGTGTGTGTGTGTGTGTGTGTGTGAGAGAGAGAGACACACACACAGATGCATGGTGTGTTATTTTTAAAATTAAAAAGGGTAAAATGGTATTTTCAAATCATATCAAACTAAAAACCCCCCAAAATGAGGAAACTCAAAATGGGGGTGAATGGAGGATTAGGGAGGATTTTAAAAATCCTTCAAACCCCTCATCCCTCAATTAAAAAAACTCACAAACATAATTTAACCCCTCAAAACCTTCACTCCCCTCCTAAACCCATCTCACAAACAAAGCCTAAGACATCTAACACATGAAACAAAGTTTAGTACATTTTTTACCGCATGAACAGTGCCAAACGATGTCCTACAATGTCAAACAGTGGCAATATTGAAATTACCAAAAATCTTGGGAATTACATTTTTAACCTTTTCTGATTACTAGATTTTCTTAAAAATTATTCTAAGACATTTAAACACATGAAATCATTTTATCCCTCCTAGAAATTAATAATTTCCATTTAAATCAATAGCTAAAGTGAAAATTTCATAAAGAAGATCCTATTTATTTTTGCTCCTTTTGGGTATCCAACTCATTCAAAATTCCTTTGTATATTCAAGACATAAGATTCAAATCTTAAAATAAAATAAAACCAACTTCAACCAAATACCTTGATATATATATATATATATATATATATATATATATATATATATATATATATATATATATATATATATATATATTTCTGTGTGTGTGTGTCCAAAATTTCCATTTAAGACAAAAAGGGCAAGTCTTGAGCTTTAAAGGTATAGATGATAACTAGAATCATAAACATGCCATGCAGCTCATTCTAAGTCTTTAACATTATAAGGTGACAACTTGGAAATATAAACATGATGTGCAAGGCTTTAAATATAACCATGAGATGCAAGCCTATTTTTAAGCCTTCAAGTTTACAAGGTGACAACTTGAATTATAAACAAGAAATGCAAGACTTGAAATATAAACATGAAAATGCAAGTTTATTTTTAAGTATTTAAGATTACAACGTGACAACTTGGAGTATAAACATGATATGCAAGACATTGAAATATAAACATGAAGATGCAAATCTTGACACCATTGTTAAGAGAATTGGACCAAACCGGCCTGTTCGACCGAGTTAATCGAGAACCGGTCACTTGCTAGAACCGATCAAAATCGGTGAACTAGACTAGTTGGACTAGTTTGGAGCTTTTGAATTTTTTTTTTTTGTTTCAAAGCTTAAATATTGATATTTTGTGACAGTCATAGAGTAAAAATGAAAGAAAAAGGGTTATGTTTATTTTATGTGTGAAAAAAATACTGATATCCACAGGTTGCTTGCCATAAAACTCGCTAGTCACCAACAAATATTGTTTTCAAATACTTTTGTAACCATGTTGTGAGCCTAAGACTAGAGAAATTTTATATGGATTATGTTTATTTTTATAAACCTATGAATATATATATATATATATATATATATATATATATATATATATATATATATATATATATTTTTATATATCTATGAATATATGTATTTGTGTTGGTTATGTTAATGTTAATGATTTAATATGTTTTTTATATTCTAATTAATCATACTATATATTTATATATACATTTTGTTATATTCCGGTTGAACCGATTAGACCTCTAAACCTTTGAACCAATACCTTGATCGGTTTGATAGCAAATCCGGCTTTCTCTTCCTTGCTTGAAACATAAACATAAATGTAAGTCCATTTTTATATCTTATTATAGCTAAAAAAACTCAAAACTTGAAAAAGTGGAACTTTCAATCCCATTAATCTTAACAAAAATGAAAATGAGCTTTAGAGTCCTTCAATCTTATGGTTCTCATAGTTCATAAAACCTCATTTCTAGGACTCAACATTAAGCTAAAAAACAAAAAACAAAAAAACCAAATAAGCATTCTTTCCCTTCCCCTTGTTTTTTTGAAACTAAAGATCAAGCCTTAAGCTTTAGAGGTCATAAACATAATGATCTCACAACCATTATCAAGAACACTCATCATCAAGCTATGGCCTTGATCACAAAAAAAAAAAAAAAAAAAGAGTAGAAATGAAAATGAAACTCAACAATAAAATCCCTACCAAGTGTGCTTCTTGGTTGAAAATGAAAATTCTTGATCCTTTGCAAGAAAAAGACAAGAAAAATCTTTTCTTGAGCAAGAATAGGTTTCGGCCAAGTGGGGATAAAATGGGGGAAGGATTTTTGTTGTGTTCTTGTGTATAGGGATGGAAAGGCTAAGTGTTTAGGAGTTGATTTATGGTGGTGGTGTGTTAGTTTGATGTTTGTAGCTTGAATGAAGATCAAGAATGGAGGTTCTTGAGGGTGGAGGAGAAGAAGAAAGCTTGAGATGGAGAGAGCAAGAGTGTTTTTTTTTTAATTCAAATATTCTTTTTTTCAAGGTTACTTTTAAATGTTGTTTGAGATATAACTTGTCAAATTTTGAAGAAAAGGTCATACATTGATTTTACATGATCCATATAAGGATAACATTCCCTCCCATTTTCTAACCATATCGTTGCAACTTTTGAAGAATACTGGTAACATACTCTAACCAAATAAATAAATGATGATGAGTTAAAATTACTTTTATCAAACTAAAAAAATACAAAGAAGAACATTTTCCATTATAGAATAAAACTTTGGTTCTCATCAAGTATATGTTGCAAGTAAAACTAAAGTAAGCTGGTCTGATTAAGGTAGACTTTTTCTTTTCGGTGTTTGGGTGGAAGGCTAATAAGCAATTTTCGTATGGAGCCAAAAGAACAACTAATTATATTGCAGGTGTTTTCACCAAACATAGAAGTTGATACTATTAAAACTATAATCAATAAAAGGAAAGTAGCCTTCAAGTTTTCAAAATTGAATGCATGATTGATAATTTTCGTATGCTTGCTCCTTTTTTTCACCATCATGACTAACAAGACCACCAACTAATAACCTAACAAGTGCACTTGTATCAGGTTTTGAGAAGTCATGGTTCTTGGTAAATACATCTTTCAATAGCTAAGGATCTGTCATAATGACCCTTGTAATTAGTCCAAACCACATAAGAGAATTATTGGTTATATACGTGTGTCATTATCAACATTAGAAGCTTCCATCAGTGGTACAGAGGAGGTAAAGGAGTTGAGGAGAAACACCATTTCCCTATGTGCTATTTGAAATTGATATGAATTACAATCAAACAATGAAACAATTACTATAAAAAAAGATTAAGTTTCTAATGATTAGCTACATATGCTATTAGGAACTTAAATTGGATATTGTCAAATATAATATTAGTGAAGAAATGCTTCACCTTTCTCAAGGACCAGGTAAGAAACAGCTTCAAATAATGCATACTATGACATATGAATTACTTATTCCTTGTCGTTTTACAAAAGAAAAAAAAGTAATATAATTCATTTCATCTTCTTTGTATTTATTAGTTTTGGAAATAATATAATTACTTAATATATTTTGGATTGATTTAGGTTAGTTTAAGTTGATATTGGATTTATTTTGTTTTTATGTTTGACCTATAAATAGCCACATATCTTTGTAAATTATACACAACATCCAAGAAATATATATTTTTCCATATTTTCCCTACTCTGCAATGGATTTTAGCATGGTATCAAAGCCATGGGACTCACTTTGAATCTAGCTTCCTCCGTTTGTTATTAGAGTTTTTAGAACTCGCTCCTTTTTTCTTTATTATTTTCAACATATATCTTTGCTCCCCATGATTTCTCTGCATAGCTTCATTATGGCACTCCTTAGTGTAACAGCCCATGCTGCATTATGGATTGATGATCCCCACAAACCAACACGGGTCTTTTCAGCATGCTTTGTCCTCACTCAAACACTTCCTGGGAAAACTTCCCAAGAGGTCACCTATCCCAAAATTGTTCTAGGTCAAGCATGCTTAACCATGGAGTTCTTTAGTAATGGGCTACTGAAAAGAAGATGCATCTTGTTGGTATAGGTTGTACAAATCAATTAATGTAAATCATCCTCAACTGTATAGTTCCATACTTATATAGTCTTAGGATCCCTCTCATTCGGGTGTGTAATTGATTCATTCATGTATCCCTCCGCTTATAAGGCCTTATAAGGAGCCGCTCCTTGTCTATACCTTCTTTGTGCCGGCGATCACTCGTCGCCCTTATCCTCGAGTGTTACATGAAAATGTAGCATCCTAATAATTATTCCCATATGCTTAAGTCATAGTGGAATTTATCATTAAATTGCTACACTTTGACATCATGCTTTTTCCATTTCAATATAGGCAGAAAAATAACGATAATAAGTTTTATCTTTATTTAAAAATCAAACTAGAAGCTTGACACATACATAATTATATGTGATACTAATTTAAAGTGAAACTAGCTAAATAATAATAAACACAATCATCCAATCAAAAATCTAAAATAGTATATTGCAAAAACAGGTAATTAACTCCAATAAGTGTGTAGTTGCTATAATATAAATAGCAAGAACAATAATAAATCTCCGGCTAACAATAGTCCGGTCACCAATAAACCAAAATACTGAATAATCAAATAAGTCTAATCAACTAAAGTGTCATAAATGAAACTAAATCCTATCTACTCTTCAAGTACGAACTCCTCCTTGCAGGCCTCCCTAGCATGTTCCATATCTAAAGATGACACAAAAATAAAAGGGGTGAGAAGTTGAAAATTCCTAGTAAGAATAAATGCACACACTAATAAGTGTCATCGAGATTATCTCTTGCCACCTCGGTTTATTTTTGAAAAGCATGGACATACAATAAGATCTAGTTTAATAAGTTCCAAAAATCTTTACCATAGGTGGACATGTCTTTTAATATGATCTTTTTATCATGGATGCAGTCCTAACATTTACATGCTTGCATGATAATATAGTTAGTATATCTACATACATGAAATTCACATAGAATCACATAAGACAATTAGTCCAATCTTTTTCAGTCTTTTTCTTATTACATCTTTTTCTTTATACATCTAGTTTATCCAATCAGTTGGGTAATGAGCTCATACCAATAGCTGGTCGTCACTAGCAAACATCAGTGGGGATTACCTATTTTTAACAGAGGATCGAAATCATTACTGGGGGAATTATATCTGTTAACATTTCATGTAGATGTATATACATATATTGACATCATCTTGAGCTATATGACATATATAGACATATTAGACTATTAAAATCATTCCTCGATCCATAGCAAAGTCACGTAAGTCTATAATATAGTTAAAACACCTACATTACATAAGATAAAAATTCTTGCCCTCATAGTTAAATTCACATAAGAAGAACAATGTGACAAAGTAATAGTTATTAAATCACCGTCACCAAATACATGCCTTTCAGTTTGGGAAAAACGTTCAAAATTAAATTAAAAGATAATTTTTGAATACATATATAAGAAAGACAACGATTCACCTTATGCTATACATAGATTGCAAAAGAATTAAAAACTAATAATAGCACGTTGTCCTATGAAACTATATACACATATATTCTAAACTTATTAAAGGTTTCAAAAATAAATTTAATTCGAGTAACATACTTTGTGACTATGACTACATAAGGAAAGGTTTTGCGTCAAAGGACTAACATCGTGAACAGTGGAACTAGCAAGGTTTCAGTCGCAAGAAAAATGATTAAATCATCTACGTATGGAATGTCATAACTAAAGCATGAGAATAATAATATTCTCTTTGAGATAAACAATCGAACAAGAAAAATTTATCTTTGGCTAAAGCCTCAAATCCTAGGGTTCCAAACAAAAGTTTGCCACAAAAACCCTTACTTGATTTGAAGATTAACTGAAATTAGAGACTCCTAAGACTTGGTGAAGTGGAAAAGAGCAAAATCTTCCTCCTCTATGCTTGGGTGTGCCACGGCTTCAAGAGGGAGAATTAGAGATGGATTTTATTCCTCCAAAAGTGATGAGATTTGTGATTAGAGATTTTGGAGAAAATCAAAGAGATGAAGTGAAGAGAAATTTTACGGAGGTGAAAAAGTGTGCGCTTATATGCTCTGATAGGGTTTAGTGGTGGAAGTTAAAAAAAAAAAAAAAAAGTGGGAGAATATAAGTAATGGGCACTATTTTTACTCTTAGGGATAAAGATAGTGGGGTTCTTCTTTCTCTACTAATTACAAATAGGATCTTTTTAAATAAATAAATAAATTTACATCTAATCATATCTTATCTGAAAAAAAAAAGAAAAAAAATATTCTTATAATATAATATATATATATATATATTTCATAGTGGTTAAATTCCATTAATCCTATGCTATCCATATTAGACTAAATATTGTTCTAACATATTAATTAATTCCACACACAAATTAGAGGAACAAAGAGTAAAATAAATTGGGGTCTTACACTTAGCCTCCACCCCCATGCTTTGCTGCCTCTAGTTTGCCTTTGTGCTTCTTTAATTTTGTGTTTCCTCATTCCTCCTAGGCCCCATGTTTCCTAGTTCTATCGTCTCTTCTAACTATTCCTACATAGGCCTGTCTCTATTATACCCTTGTTTTAGGTCTTGCCTCCCCTATAATCTCCATTTAATTGTGACAATCGTAAAGCTTGATAAGCTTTAGCTTAAGGGGGAGTGTTAAAAACAAATATAACTAGATCAATCCAAACGCAGTAACGAATCTATGCTTTTGTTAAGGTTAAAGTCAATTAAATTTAGAGTACCCAACAACACAAATTCCTTTAAAGTTTGCAACAAAGCCATTAGGTAATTTGGCAGGAAATAGGAGCAAAAGAAACTTGTTAGATTTACTCTAATGATGAAATACATGATTAATAGTTCTAGCCATATGAGGCAACCCAACCACGCGAATTGACTCTTGCCAATCTCCCTTGTTTTCTATTGAAAGTTTTGACAATTTTGCAAATAGTGTAGCATCACTCAACTAGCCATTCACCTTTTTAAAGGGTGCACAAAATCATTTAATCAAGAAAGATCAAAGTGAATATCTTTGAAGGCGAGCCTAGCTAAGAGAAAAATATGCCCTAATGGTGTAAATCTTATACATTACATGAATAACGAGACAATAGATTCGTGTCTTTCCTTTTATTTTTTTTTCTTCTATGTACTGAAAAAATAGTAAGACAATAGAAAAGCTGTCTCTTGTTTTTGAATGCACAATATGGGTTTGGTTTCTCTCAGCCTTGCAATGGACTATCCAACTTACTACAATCATATCCAAGGTTTTAAATTGTGGACTGCGTCACGTGATGATGAGGCCGCAATATTGTAGTTACTATCCGCAGCATAACTGCATCGAACTGCAATTGCGGTGTGATGCATTGTCATATAAATTGACCGCAATGTAATCGCAATGCAACCACATCAAGATTGCAATAGGCCATATCAGGGCTGTAACAGACTGCATTGGATCGCATCAAGCACACAACAAGCCATAATGGGCTCTTTTTCAATTTGAAGACATGCAAAAACTTCACACCACATTAATCGCAACTGTAATTGTATCTACAACTGGTGCCACAATTTAAAACACTGATCAGATCATCATTTGATAAATGGTTTATGAATAAGAGCATACTTCGCATATATAAAACTAGACCTTATTAAAAAAAAAAGACCATATTTTCTCACTTATAGAAAATATAAAATCGCACAAAAAAAGACTCTATTATGTTGCTAGAATGCTTCGGCCTGACATCTTGCGCTCTAGAGTAGTTAGTTGTGCTATAGCGCCACCACATGCGATTCTCTCCATTTTATGCCCATTTGCATGCTAGAGCATCCTAAGCACATATAGCACGCAATATAGGTCGAAAATACCAATTTGCACTATTTTATCATCTTAAATTCCTCTCATTATAGATATGACACATCATAACATTGAAAACACATTCCAAGAACCCTAGCCAGCCAGTCTCAGTTTTGTTAGTTGTATGTCCTAAAGCTAATAAATATATGTATCAATAATTCTTATTAATGGTAGTTTATTATTCTCTTATCCATAATTTATGTTTATTAGAATAAGTCAATAAGATACTTGCTAGATATTTCATTCTCAAGTTGAGAATATAAGTAGCAAAATAGTCTAATATATAAAACATTTCACAATGATAGGAATTCTAATTGGGCATTATTTTTCCAGAAGATCATCACTTCTTTCTATTTTCGGGAATAGTACGAGATAATAATGAAGATGGAGTAGTGAGCCTCATACTACACAAAATTAGATGTCAAAACAGATATGTGGATACATATATATAGGAAAAGTGGGTTGAATATCACAAATAGATAAAGCTCACATGGTAATTTTACTAATATCAATGAAACATTATCTAGATCATATTAGTTCATATACTCCTTAGACCTAAGATGGCATTATTAAATTGTACATAGGTAACTATAGTTTGCAACTCTTTATAGACTCATGTTATGCATTAGTATTAAGTAGTTTGTGGCTATATTTAGTTATGTATGGAGATAGATGAACAGTCAAGATGGGATTCATTGCCTATGGATAGGGGGTTGTTCTTGATCATAAAGTCCTTAGATAAGGTACATGGACTTAAATAGAAAGAAGTTTCTATTTCATGTCACATTGATCGAAGAATGAAAAACTCAGAGAATCCGTCTGGTCTAAGCTATAGAGTTTCACATTATCCATGACCTTGGCTAGAGCAGATCCTATAATGAAAGGATTCAAGTGCATGAAAAATATGATTATTGGTTCATTCGAATGTTCTAATTTATACATTCATGACTACTTCAGTGGTCATCGCATGTGTACTAGGTGTTACCCATAAACTTTTAGAGCCAAGGGTATTCTGGGAATTGAACTTTAGTTTAAAAATGAGTTTCCAATAATATCTAAGGTTTGACTTTATAATCTCATTGTCAATTAGTGATGAACCTAATGTATATGCAAATAATTAATGAATTAATTCTAATTGATATAGTTAGTTAGAAGTTAATTACCAAATTGGACTTTTAATTTGATTATAGGGTTGTTAGCACTTCACGAAGTCAAATTCAACATGGTAACATGGTGATGAATCCGCAAAAAGGAAAAAAGTTTTATATGGAGAACCCATATTTTAGAAATTTGTGTCGAGGGCATTGTGGTATTCCTGCTTTGGGTTACTATAAGACATGAGATGACCTATATGTGATATTATGCTATTTTTGGTAAACACCAAAATTACATAAGCATGTTAAAAAAATGAGTTATTTGAAAATAAATTAATTCAAATGTTAAATAACTTTTTGATTGGGGAAATCAATTAAGAATTGATATGTGGCATACATGTCATCCCATTATTTGCACATGCTTGATAAAAATTTACAACCCTAAGAGGAAAATAATTTGACTCATTGAAAAGAAAAGAGTGTGGCTCATGGTTTCAAAAAAGTAGAAACCAATTGAGCGTACAGACAACTCCACTACTCACTGGATATTAGTCTAAGGTTCCAAAGGGCAACAAGGAATGAGACTAGGACAAAAAGGAGTTCATGTTGGCATATCGTGTTCGTGTGCACAAGCTAGAAGTCATGCAATTGTGCGGTTAAATATTTGTGAGAATTCTACAAAAAAATTGCATAAAACCTACAGACATGTGATTTACAATGCACATTTTGATTCCTGTGGACTAGCAATTACTTTGAGTAGACACGAGATTCAGTTTTTTCCTTGAGCTCCAATAAGCCACCCAATCTTTAAGTGTTCCTAGATGCACATTTTTGCACATCAGACATCCTTAAGTCATGACATTATACTCGAGAGTTGTTACTTATTAATTAGCGAACCTTTCTTAAATATCTATAGCAAGCTCAGTTAATGTGTGTAATACTAAGCAAAATTCTATTAAAATATATAACAAAGATACAAAGCATTTATTTACTACAAAGTACAAGAAGAAGCTTTCCTATGAGCTTTGGTACACATGTGTTCTTTACTATTTTTACAAACACGTGTATATAACTAAGTACAACATATATGAGTCTCCATAGTTAAACTACATAATTTCCCATTCAGTCTTTCTTGTAGGAGCTTCACTGTCATCTGGAATCAACCTGGAGATGACACAAAAAAACACATGGGGGTGATAATTCTAAAATTCTCAGTTTGGCATCCCGAAGCATGTAATGAAACTCATGTCATCATTATCATCCTAACCACTTCGGTTTATTAGTAAAATTGTGAGCATGCAACATATATCAAGGTTCATTTTAAAGTTCAAAAACCATTCTTTTGAAGTGGGTTTCTTTTAATTACTCAATATATATGTGTCATACTACTCAACATTTTCAATCACTTAACATACACTTGTCATACTATTTGACATCATAGAAGCTCATTCTCAACTTTACGCGCCCTCAGTACATCTAAGGGGACCATTTCATGCCCTTTACACAATACAGGGGACCTTTCCCATGCCCTTTCCATAATACAGGGGGCCTTTTACCTACTTAACATATACATCATCATTAAGCTCATATAAGCATCCATTCACAATATAATTTCAATCATCATCTTTCAGTTTTCTCAATACATGCCCATGTCACATATAGATGTTTATTCATAATAATTTACTCATCTATTCCTCATAATTTAACCATTAAATCATATAGCATGCATCTATACTCATAACATATGTGTCAAAAGTCTTTTTACTTTCAAATAAAAAATTTGGTTTACTTCCAGCACTTTAACAGAATTTTCATTTAAATAGCATGATTTATTTGACACATCAAATTATCAATTCCATGTCCCCAAAAATTCTCCATAACACCTCAATGTATCTTTAAAGTCCTGCAAAATTTCATAGCAAGAATCAATCTCTAACTATGTTAACAATTATACAATTTTTGTGGTCAGAAACCACTTATACCTAGCTCAGAATCGGAATCTCATAATTTTTAACCCTAGTAAATGATTGAATCAATTCAGAATTAAAATCATAGTTACACTTCAAGATGTTTTCAACTCCCTGTAAAACTTTCAAAGGAAAAATCAATCATTTGCTATGGTAACAAAATTAGAAAAATTTATAGCTTCCATTCCAACAATTCAGGCAACATAGAAAAAAAAAAATACCTACAACACACCCATAAAATTCGTGATCATCCTCTGCCTATAAGAGAACCAAATTTCCAGCAAGTATGAATCACATTTCTTTAGCAAACATGAATTTTTCCACAACACCAATGCACTCCACCAATACAAATACCTCTACTACTATGTGTAGTCATGCATTAGAACCAAGAATATCAATTTTCCAATCATCACAGACAGCAAGAAAAATAGTTTCATCAAGTAAAGGAAACAACACCCTACTTTGATGGCTTTAGGTATCTTGGCTCCAAAGGTGATCCAAGAATGATTTTCTCCACGTCAAAACCTCTAAACCAACATCAAACACTCCCTTGGGCAGCAGATTATGAGCTATCAAAGTAGAAAAAATTGATGGATTCAAATTCTAATCGGTTAGTTTTGTAGGTATCAAGATGCAGAACAAGTTTAGTGAAGGAGGTTTAGAGTTTTAACAACTCTAGGCTAATGTTTTCTAACTCTGAAATCAAGATGAAGCTCTTGGAAATGGAGGCTACTGCTTCTCCTTGCTGCATGGTTGAGAATGCTTGGCTTCTTAGAGAAGCTTAGCTTTGTGTTGATCTTGTATTTAATGTACGAATAATATAATATATAATTAGATAATTCTTAATCTAAGAAAGCAAAATGAATGGCTAGGATTAAATCTTGTAATTCAAGATTGAATCTTAGTTATTCATTTGATATAAGTGGATAATCTCTTTCATTTTGTAAAGATTAAATTAGTTTTCGGTGTTAGAAATAACATACTGAAATTTTATTGAACGGGTGAAATAGTATACTTGAGTAATCAAACTTTGCCCAAAAATTAATTCTAGGTATAAAATCCTTATTTCTAACTATTTCTGATCTTAATCCTATAATTTCTCAGTTTCAAACATCTCCAAAGCCTAATTATAGGGTTTTGACTGTCTCGACGGGTTCGTAGGGCCCACTAAATTACTATTCACTCTTTTTTTTATAGATCCATTGGATCATCCTTATCATTGCAATATCTGTCAGATTTTTGAAATTATGACTAATAAAGCTCAAATTAATTTTTAATTAATATTTAGGGTGTTACAAGAAAACCCAAAAAATGATGCAATTTCATTCAATGAGCCCCAACCCTGTATAAACATAACCCTAATCGGCCTCTGTTTCCCAAAAATGTGATTCCACCTCCTCCAATCTCTCTTCCTCCCCTTTCTCTCATCATCCTCCAATATTCTTCTTTCTCTAAGCACCCAAGTAAAATATTAGTGATTAGTATGAGTAGTTCGTCCTTAGTTCTTCCATTTTTATGGTATAAGGTGTTAATGTCCATAGTTTTATTAAGCTTGTTACTCTCTTAGTGTTCTTAGAGTTGTTCTAGTTTGATTGTGTGATTGTTCATAAGTTTTGTGTTTACATGGTAGACGTTAGTCCCATTCACACTCCCCAAAGCTCTGTTGGTGCTGGCACCACTCCAGGTGAGTGTGTTTAAGCTCATAGTTTAAATTTTGGCTATTAAAAATAGTCTTTGTACACTATTTATGTCTTTTATGAAATTAGAAATTTAATTATGCTATAAGCATGATTTGCAAATTATGCCAAGTTAGAAAAATTATGATTTTACAGTCTTTCATAAAACTGCATGAAGTATGAAAAATTCATGGGACTATTATTGATGTTTGTCTGCCATTTAAACTATCAAGTTTCATTAACTAATTCCAATAAATTATTAGATGGAAATAATTACTTCAAAAAATAGAGTATGAACTATAGAGATGTTGGAAGGTATTAATTTAATATGTTAGCTTTTGAATTTTAGCACGATGACTGTAAATAGTTGCTTTACTATTTTATTCAATAATCACAATGATTTTTGTTAAATATTCTGTATATAAATATTTTTTTGGATATGTAGCATTATTCATAATTCAATCCCTTCTTAATACATGTTGTTGATGTATCTCCTCTTTACTATGTAAAATTTTGAAGCCCATTCCATTGAAAATGTAAGACTCTTTATGGTTTCAATAGATCAACCATTGGCAAAAGTTGAAGAATTAGTAGATATTGAGAGTGAAAATGAGTTTAGATAAAACTTCAAACTTGAACAAAGTCATGGTATGACATAATGGTGAAAATTTCGAATGCAAAAGGAAATGCTAATTATTCTTAAATTTTTTAGAGAAAGGAATATAAGATCACAACATAATATAGATAAACACAAAATGATAAATTAATGCTTGGTCTTGATTTTTTTGCATAAATAAATTAACATAAAGCTATAAATTTGTAAAAGGTCAAGTTATAAGAAATTGTTTTTTTAAATACTTTTCTAACCATTTAAATGAAAACTTATAAACATGAATAGAGAGCTTGAAAATGAGAACTAAAATAAATAACAAAAAATATTGATTGTTTACAAAAAAAAATACTTTTCTTTTCATTATTGAAGTCTTGTAAAAGATAAGAACAACATGAGGCCCTCATGTTTCTTTTTTTTATTTGGAGTAAAGCCTACCCTCAAGTTGTTGACAGACAAGAAACAACTTAAAGCTCTCAAGTTTTTTTCTCATTCTTTTCTACTGATTGTTTTGACTTACTTCATCTCTTTTTAGGAAGAACTAAAAAGCTCAACAAAGGGTTTTAAGTAATTCATCTTAACCTTATAAATGAAATAAAACATACAATGGTATTTAAAAGAGGTCATGGAATATTCAGTGTTGTGTAATATATATCATACAATCAGAGCCTTTTGTTACTTTGTTTATAGTTTATAGAGTAAGATTTGAGCACCATATTGTGGCTGAAGAGTCAACAAGGTGGTTGGAGCATGAGCATAAGCTGGAGAAAGTTCAAAAGAGAAATGTTGTAGGATAACTGACAAAGCCATCTTTGCCTCCAACATGGCAAAGTTTTGGCCAATGCATATTCTAGGACCCCATCCAAATGGAAGGAACAAAACTTGGCCATTTGTTGCTTTTGAAACACCTTCAGAAAACCTCTCTGGGTTAAACTCCTTTGTATCTTCTCCCCATAGTGCACTGTCGTGGTGAACCAAATCAATAGGTATAAGAATCTGAACTCCTTGAGGCAATGTTTGATTTCCAAGTTTCATATCCTTGTTAAGAGTTCGAATAGCTGCAGTTACTGGTGGGTATAACCTGAGAACTTCGTATAAAATCATAGTAACCTATTTCAAAAGATTTTTATAGTGTTAAGCAATAATCATAAAGGATATACTATCCATTATTTAATATTCATTATCATGGGTTGAAAAAATAATGCAACACTTACGATCTTTAGATGACTTAAACCATCAAAATTTGGTTTTCGACTTCCAAAGAATTTAAAGACTTCTTCTCTTGCACGCGCTTGCCAGTTAGGGTACCTACTTAATAACACCATAGTCCAAACTAGTAGATTGGAAGTAGTTTCTTGCCCTGCAAAGTAGAATACCTTGCATTCCTCGATTACATCTTGAAGTGTCATTCCAACATTCCTATTATTTCCATGTCCTTGAATTTCCATGTGATTTGACTTTAAAAGTATTCCTAGTAAATCATTCGTAATGGCTTCACCTGTCATTAGTGCTTTTTCTCTTTTGATAATCATTGCCTTAAGTAAAGCCTCTATCTTTCCGTTAATCTGCTTGATCTTCCTATGGGTTCTTGTTGGTAGAAATCTGTAAACAAACATTATTTGTCATGGTCATTATAAAGATGAAGGATATGTTTTTGCTGATATTAATGGGCCAATGAGTAGTGATAGTTGTTCTATCAAAGCTTAACAAAGGTTGCTTTTCCAACAACCAGATCTTTATCCATGCAAGTTGTAATTAAGATACCTTAATTGCTAACCAAAATATTTGTTAAACCTAGTCAATGTAAGCTTAAGTGCCCCCATTTTAGTGAATTCAATGCTCCTTCTTCATTAGTTAAAATCAAATAAACATAATAGTAGTCATACCTCCATCCAGGAATATTAGCTTTCACTATAATTTTTACTATAAGACCAACTAGCTCTTTTTGAAGTTCAAATATTCTTCTTCCTTCTTCAAGATTACTTCCAAATGCTGCTTGAGATATAACTTCACTAGTCAAATTTTGAAGGAAAGGCCATACATCCATTTCACATGATCCATCTGAGGACAACATCTCCTCCCATTTGCTAATCATATTGTTGCAGCTTTTGAAGAATTCTGGTAACATATTCTAGTAGAATGCATAAATAAATAAATAAATAAAGAATAGTTAAAGTTCCCCATATTAAACTATGAACATATCATGAAGAACATTTTTCTTCATAGGACAAAATTAGGGTTGTTATCAAGTATATGTTGCAAGATAAAGAAAAAGAAAAAAGGAAAAAAGCTCACGTGATCAAGACAAGGCTTTTATTTAGTTTGTAAGAAGATATTGCTTTCTTGGGGTAACCAATTTTCTTACAAAGCAAAAAGAAAAGTGTTTATACTGCATATGTTTTCTCTAAATATAGAAGTTGATACAATTAGAACTATAGTCAATAAAAGAAATATAACCTTCAATTTTTCAAAATTGAACGCAGGGTTGATAATCTTTCTGTGCCTGCTCCACTTCTCACCTTCGTGGCTTACAAGACCACTAGCTAGTAACCTAACAAGTGGATTTGCATAAGGTTTGGGGAAGTCATGATTCTTGTTAAGTACATCTTTTAGTAGCTGAGGTTGTGTGGTGATCACAGTTGGTATTGGTCCAAACCACATAAATGAAATATTGCCTACAAATTATGTTCCATTGGCAACATTAGGAGCTTCGATGTGTGATGTTTGAAATTGATGTGATCATGAATAAATAATGAAATTATAGATGAACATATAATATTCTAATAATTAGCTAATTATGCTATATCAAGAACTTAAATTGGACATTATTAAACAATATTTGTAATGAATTGTTTCACATCTTCTAAAGGGCCACATAAGAGTTTAAAAAATGTATGTTGTGAGATATGAATTACTTGTTTAATCGTCTTATGTGGAAAAAAAAGACAAGAAAAGTCATTTTATCTTCTTTGTATTTGGTAGGTAGTTTTTGTTGAGATTAGATGTTGTTAGTTATAGAGTATATAACAATACAAATTATTTTCAAGTCTTTTTTTTTAATGAAAAGGACATAAGGAGATAGGACATGTTGAAAAGGAAATGAAAATGATTAAAGGAAACATTAGCAAAAAGCACATGGAATGGCTAGGAAGAAGTTTAGTGGGGGAAACATTGAAGCCGACATATTATTATGCAGTTATTGATAGATTGGCAAGAAAATGGCAATCTATCATAAATGCTAGAGAAATATAATAAGGGATATAAGGTTCTAATTATGTTTTCCATATTGGAGGAGATGTATGAGGCTCTATAATTTGATTTAGAGTTGTTGTTGGAAGTATTTAACAGTGTACGAAGATAGAATAGTGATAAATATTGTCAAACACAAATAATATGGATAGAATGCTATAATATCCCACTTCATGCTTGGACATACAAAAATATCAAGAAAATTGGTGAATAATGGAGTAAAGTTGTATATTTGGACAACAACATGGAGAATGAGCATTCTAGGTTGCTCATTGATACATGTGCTTAGCAAAGTACTCAAGACTAGGTATATGGTGAAAAGGGGTATGATATATATATATATATATATATATATATATATATATATATATGGACATTTGTGGTTGTCTATATAATAGATGCTTTGAAATTATAAAGGTTGAAGTTAATATGACTTCTGATAATAGGCTCAAATGGGCTCTAGACTCTCAATCTATAGAAGAAAATGGTAAATTCTTTCAAACCATTAAAGAAAATCAAGAGTTGATGGACAAAGGTGTGAACATAAATGAAGAGGTGGCTACCTTAAACGTAGAGAATACATAAGAATACACATTCATGAACTATAGGCAAAAAAAATATCATTAGGCAACTGTCAGGGAATGGGAAAAAAAGAACTTTATTAGATTTACTCCAATGATTAAAGGCTTTTTTGACTTTTCTTATAGGATAAGGTTTAATAGTATTAGGCCTAATAGAATAAGATATGATAATATAAGAAAACCTAATAAACTTTTAATACTATAAAATATTTATTTGATATGACAATATAAACAAAAAGTGAGACAATAGAGAATCATCTCTTGCTTTTGAATGAACAAGATAGGCTTGGTTTATATCAGCTTTGCAATAGAGTATCCAACTTAAAACTAGGCCTTATTTTGTCACTTAACAAGAGGCACAAAATGGCACAACATCCTTACATGGTATGTCAAGAAAAGTAAAACGTTTAAGAAACCAATCCTACTAGGAGGCGGAAATATCATTCTAGATTAATTTGAGTTAAGGTAATAAGTTTGTGGCGTCTGACTATGAAGAGCTAAATTTTAAGGCAACCACCTCTCTACCTCCAAAAAATAGTCATCTAAGATGAGACTAAAAAAACATAATAATTGATATGGATTATTCCATTAAACTAAAGCTTGGTACCTAACTCCATTTTAAGCTTCACACACAAAATTTATGCCACTAATAATAATTTGTGTTGCAATGGCTACAAGTTCTGCAACCGCAACCTTTGTAGTTGTGATCACATTCGTGGTCACAAATATGAATCACATTTTAAACATTAGTCCATAGTCAATCATCTCTAAAATATTAAAAGAAAACATATAACTTTAACTTCTAAAGATCATCCTAGTATTGGTAATCCATTGCTTTTTTTCAAGAGTATGTGTGTAGTCCTTAGGTTTCTATAACTACCCATATCCTAACTACTCTAAGGTATGTAATATCTCACTAATATTTAGTTGTGCCAAAGTGCCTTGCAAATACCATATCCACCATCAAGTTATTGTGATATATATAATTAGACCGAATGCAGCCTATATGGACCTACCAAGTTCACTCACCCCTTATGAACTATGAACTAGCTCATACATACTAATTTGTCATTCTTTAGCATATTACTAGGACCTTGTTTGCCATAGGTTAATGTAATAGTATATAATGAAGAAAAAAAATGAAAACATGAAGTTTTAAACTTATAAAATGCTCTGCAATCTCCCCTTATTCACTTCACTGTTTTGTTTTTGTCTCCTTACTCTTTCTTCCAGCCTAAAGATCAATCACAATAGCACCTTTGGGTGTTGGACATGCTCTTCTAGCACACTTCATTAATAGTGTTCAGCTGATAGAACAGTATTCGAATATAGTTCTCAAACTTCAAGAATTCACTAAAGTTGCATTTGGATGGAGCATTCTTAAATTTAAGAGAATTTAAAATGCAATGAATTATAATTGGTTCAACTGAATTCCTTTCATTTTTGAATTCTCTTGTTTGGGCAAGGTAATTATATGACTTCATTTATTACTTTGTTTGTGTAATGAAATTATATTACCTTATCTATTGGGAAAGAGTATATGATGGGCACTGACAATATACAATGATGGGCAGACAATAGTGGATGGTAGACAAACAACCAACAATGTGTAGGGCATAGCAATGGCTGCGAGCATGACTAGTAATCGGTGACTAGTGTAACCGAGCAAGGAACAACAGTTGATGGGTGGTTACTAACCCGTAATGAGTAGGTGATTACGATGACAACTGAGCACGATAAGCAAGGATGATTGGTAATAGACAAACGACGATGAGTGACAATTGGGTAGGGTACAAAGGCAGGACAATGATTGCCAATGGACAGTGGGTGGCCAATAGCCAATCGATAATGTATGGAAAGTGACTGGCAGTAGGAGACAACAATCGTCTATGAATGGCAGTGGAGGAAAGGGAACAGTGATGGGCGAGAGACTACAAATGACCAGAGATGACAATTGGTGATTGGTAAAGAACAGAGGCAGGCAAATGGCCACTAGTAGTAGGTAGTCACCAACTGGTAGTGGGCGAGTGGCAACAAGTGACCAACTAATGGTGAGCTAGGAGTGTTTGATAAATATTAATGGAGTTAAGAGAGTGAAAGTTATGTGACAAAAAGATAAGAAATTTCAGAATCCTCTCTATATTGAGGGAATTTAAAATCTACTCTTTTCAAGTCTTGAGATTACCACATAAAAGTACTTAGAATTTTGAAATTCCCTTATGTTAATATTCAAATAAGGAATTTCATGCAGGTCATTTGAAATCCTCTCAAAAAATGCATTACATTATTAAAATACTCAGTCCAATTGAAGCAATTAGAATTTATTGCATTTTAAATACCTTGAAATTTAATAATACTCTATCCACATGTATCCTAATTTGATTATTCCATGATATGATTTACAATGAAGCTCATTCACCTAATTATACACCTAAATCACCCACTAATGTCTCTAACAACATAATTGATTGCTACTAATACTCCTAACAAGATACCTGACTATTTTCAGGGTTGTTATATTGTCCTCCCCTTCAAATCAATCATGTCCTCAAGATAGATATAGAGAATAATATATTCTTAATTACAACCTATTATTTTTATACAATATTTTTTTAATTAATAAGTACAAATAATATCCACTAGCACCCCATTGCCCAAAAAATATAGCTGATTAACTATACTCTAGCATAACTATTTTGTTTTAACTAAAAAACTTAATTGGTATTAGCCTAATATTACAAAAATAGTTTTGGGTACTTCTACTGGACCAAATTAGGTTCGAATTAATTGGTTTTGACCCATTCTAAAGAGCGTTGTGTTGACTTAGGTGCTTGATGCTTCCACCCCACACTTTTAATTGCAAACCTGACTACACTACGTCACTTTCTTAGTGCTACTCCACCAATCGGCACCAACTGACGGTTGTAGCAGTCACCACCCATACAAAGAATCTTGCCAACCACCACTTGTTTGTCATCCCTCATAATCGAACAACTGAACATTGTGGTTCTATGACTGACACACTTTTCTAATGTGGATTGACTCCCTTCAATTGGATTGCTGCCACAACTTGGTGTTTGCTGGGACATCAACATTCGTGTTTAGTTGCATGCTTTTTCAACCCAATGACCTCCACTTCCATCACAACATCCTAGCACCATGAGTTACTACTTCCACCGCGCCTAGAAGAATCGCAACTTGCATTACCACCATGAATCATGTCTCTTTGTTGGATGCCTTTAGTGGAGAAATACCACCATTGTTCAAATCTCCATGTTGGCCACCTCTGCTTCAACCTTGGAAGAATATGGGGATGATGTTGTTGTTGTTGGTTTAATTGATTGATTGAAATCTTGTTGAAATTTCTTATTCAATTGTTCTAATTATGGAATTTTTTGTGTCGATTGTTCCATTAATTCAATTTTTTATGTTGATGGTGTTGTTTTATTGAGGCACCCTTGCTTTCTTGCTCTGCAATTCTATTTTTTTTCTTGGAACCTTTGCTTGAGACTAAATTCTTGAAATTTTGACCCTCCCTATTGAGCCCATGTTGTTAGTTACTGATCCTCCATTGCCCTTTTTAGATAACCCTTCCAAGCCAAATAATTTGGCTCATGAAAGAAAGCTATGACACTACTTCTAGGTATGTTACTCGTCTTGTTAGGCATAACTAACACTCAAGATAATCATGTGAACCATTAATGAAAAAAAATGTACTTGCCATGTTTCAACAACACCATGAATCTTTGTTGGAAATGCTACAAATTGTTGTTGATAATGTGCAATTGATCATGTTTGCTTCATCCCTAAGTGACTATTGTAATTCATGAATTGTTTCCATGCCCTATATGGAAGGTTTTGAACCAACGTACCAATGATAGAACTATATTCTAGTATAGTTTCTAAACTCTAAGAATTCTACAAAAACTCACTAATTTGATTATTCTATGTTATTATTTACAATGAAAGTAATTTACGTCTTTATAGACCAAAATAATCCACTAATATCTCTAACAACCTAATTGAATGTTATTAATACTGATACACTAACTGATTATTTTAGGATTGTAACATCATTCAATGATAGTTTATTGTTAGGAGCGTCAAAAACTCTTGATGGGGATTCCTATTAGGCCTTTTCTTTTGAAACTATAATATCTTAAATTAGTTAATCATCACAAGCAAATGGTTTTAGATTAATGAATTTATTTTGTTATAAAGTATTATTAGTTTTCAACCATTCAGGTTATTATTAAGAGAAGATTATTAATTTTATACTTAATATAGTATGATATTATTTTTTATATATTTTTATTTTTGATTTCTAATTTTTTAGCAAATTATATTAAGAATGTGTTGATCAATACATTAAAGTATACTATAGTGTATCAACTAAATATACCCTTTGCATACCATATATTTACTAAAGTAGCGAGCCGTAGGATGCGTCCTGCGTACTTGTACTCATGCCAAAAGTTATACGAACTCAATTACTATGATTTAGACTCTAAGTATGTCTTTTTCTTGTATTTCATATTATGTACTACTTTAAGATCAATTTTATGGTCAAAATATGCCACTAAATTCGTATTTGAGAACATGGACGAATAGCCAATAGGATATATGAATGCATCCTTTCATTTGAGAATTTCACATCCTTATATAGATTTTTACCATTTATTAAGAAAATGAGCCCTATCATGGGGTCCTACAAATGACAATGTCATTTGACATTTTCATATGGGAGGATCCTCTCTCAAATCGAAACAAAGAAAATAAAAAGAAAGCTAAACTAGAAATTTGATTTCCTAAAGATACATGTTGTGAAATGGCAGGTCCAAAAAGCAAAAATAGAGTGGGGCAAAATAAATATGCAGAAGAGTAAAATAAAAATGACACTAGGAGTTTACATGGTTCAACTTAAAGCCTACATCCACAGGCAAAGGTGACAAATAAATATTTTACAGTGGAAATATGATGGAGATACAAAAAGTGGACACACTCCACTTAACCCAAATCCTAAATACATCCAGAATACCTCACAGTATTATTCTTACCGGTTTGTACTCTCAACTTACAAAAAAGAAGAATTTATATGGAACAAATAATTCTACTTTAGTATACTAAAAGGATGAGAGGATTTGGATTTTATTTTTGCTCTGTCGATGATGGAAGAGCTATAGAATGTTGCTCTCATATAGAGCTTCCTGTGCCAAAACTCCAACCATGTTTATTGTTCATTTTGATGCTATTTAATGCACCCTTTTGACCAACTTGCAGATTATATGTGTTGCAATAAATGTTACAACACTGCAATAAATACAATTGTCCTTATAGTTGATAATATGCAATAAATGTCGTGGCTACACTCTTGACTTTAGTGGACAAGGAGCCGAAAAGCATTTGTCTTTTGGTGGTTAATAAAAAATAAAGCCAATTGTAGTTGTCAAAGTTCCAAATGTTGCACCAAAATGCATTTGGACTTTTGTCTATTGACTATCAAAATCCAGCCATCTTATCAACAAATCTCCATCTTAGCTTGATTTTTCATTCATCTTTGAATGTCTAAAGTCACTTTCTCCAAAGTGCCCATAAGAGCAGACTCACATATTGTGAATGCCAACTAAGTACAAACAATGCTCAAACTTAAGAACAGTGATTGACTTTGTCAACAAATCAACTGGATTATCTGAGGTACCAATCTTCTTCATTGTAATGGCACCTTGAGAAATAATTTCCCGAATAAAATGATATGTGACATCAATATGTTTTGTTCTCTCATGATACATTTGATTTTTGGTCAAATGTATGACACTTTGGTTATCGCAATAAATAGTTGTAACATTTTGTTCCAAGCTCAAATTGCCTACCAAACTTCTAAGCCAAATAGCTTACTTCACTGCTTCTGTTGCTACCATGTATTTGGCTTCTATGGTGGATAATGCAATAGTAGACTGTAAAGTTACTTTCCAACTAATTGCACTACCTGAAAGCATGAAGATATATCTTGTCAAATATCTTCTTTTGTCAACATCTCCAGCATTATCAAAGTCAACGTAACCAGTAACACTATTACCAGTGTTAGAACTTTTATCATATACAAAGCCAACATCCATATTACCTCAAAGATATCAAAGTATGTATTTCACTACCAACCAATGCAGCATGTGAAATATCTAGTCTAGTACATACCATCGCATACATTATGCTTCCAACTACACTAGCATAAGGAACGTGTGACCTTTGTTCTTCTTCTTTAGTGGACTGTGGTGAATGTACATCTAATAATCTGAAATAGGCAGCAAACGGAGTACTCACAGGCTTTGTATCTTGCATTCCAAAGCACCCAAGTACCTTTTCAATATACTTCTTCTGAGACAAATATAATTTGCCAGCACACCGATCCCTGTGAATTTCCATGCCCAAAATCTTCTTAACTACACCCAAGTCTTTCATTTCAAATTCACCACTGAGTTGCTCCTTCAGCTTCTTGATCTCAAACTTAGCAGCAATGAACATGTCATCAACACAGCAACAAGTAGAAAATGAACCATATGAGAGCTTTCTGTGGTAAACACAATAGTCATAGTCACTTCTTGAGTAACGGAGACTTAACATGAAAGTGCCAAATCTCTTATATCACTGGCAAGGAGATTGCTTTAAGCCATATAATGACTTCTTTAAAAGACAAACATGGTCCTCCTTGCCTTGAATAGTGAAACCTTCTGGTTACTGCATGTAGATTTATTTTTCAAGCTCACCATGAAGAAAAGTTGTCTTAACATTGAGCTGTTTAAGCTCTAAGTCAAACAGTGCAACCATAGCAAGTAACACACGAATGGAGTTATGTCTTACAATAGGAGAGAACACTTCATTAAAGTCTATTCCTTCCCTTTGGCTAAAACCTTTTGCAACTAAGCGTGCTTTGTATCAAGCCGGTTAAACTCCAGGGGATCTTTCCTTTTTCTTGAAGATCAATTTGTAGCCAACAATTTTATGTCCTTTAGCTAGTTTCACCAACTCCCAAGCCTATTTTTTATGAAGAGACTCCATCTTTTCACTCATCGTAGCAATCCATTATGCAAACTCTTCACTCAAGATAACTTAATGGTATATGATGGGATCTTCTGATTCCATATCCTCTGTCATTGATAATGTATAAAAGACTATGTCTGCATGACCATACCTTTGTGGTAGTTTTATTTGCCTCTTTTCTCTTGTAAAGGTATAATGCTGCCCCTGTTATCGTGCATCTACAACATCAACAATATCTTGTTCTTCTTCTTGAATAGGCTAATCAAAGATATCTTTTTCCATCTGCTTTGGTGGTTTAGCTTCAAACTCCACCTGCTTGCTAACATCTTGGTTTTTTTCTGCGTTGCCAACCTCCTTTTTGGGATGAAGTATGGATAATTCATTGAACTTAGCATCTTTGCTGATTATGAATTTGGATTACTTAGGTTCTGTACACCACAATCTATAACTTTTCACCCTAGTTGCATATTCGAGAAACATGCATTTTAATGCCCTTCACTCAAGCTTTCCATAATCAATATGAGCATATGTAGGACAACCGAAAATTCTCAAATTTGAATAATCAACAGGAACATCAAACCATACTTCAATAGGAGTCTTCAAATTGATCACAGTTGATAGAGACCGCTTCACCAAATAGCAAGCCATATTGACAGCTTCAGCCCCAAATTCTTTTGACAAACTAGCATTAGAGAGCATACAACGAGCCCTCTCCAAAAGAGTTTTGTTCATACATTCTGCTACTCCATTTTGTTGTGGAGCCTTTCACACAGTATGATGTCTTACTATGCCTTTATTATCACAGAACTCGTTGAACTAATTTTCACAAAACCCCTAACCACTATCTATTCAGAGGCGCTTGATCTTCTTGCCAATCTGGTTCTTAATAAGTGCTTTCCATTTCTTGAAAGTATGGAACACATCATTCTTGTGTTTCAGAAAATAAACTCATACCTTTCTCGAGAAATCATCAATAAACGTCAATAGGTATCTAGCACCACATTTTGATAGAATAGGCTCATGGCCCCACAAGTCAGAGTGGATGTAATCCACTATGCCCTTAGTCCTATGGATAGCAGTGCTAAATGCGACTCCGGTCTACTCTCCGTAGACACAATGTTTACAAAAGTCAAGCTTCCTAATTTTGTGATCACCAAGCAAGCTGCGCTAACTCAAAATTGACATTCCAATTTCACTCATGCTTTTAACGCATATGCCACAAGCGAGTAGTATCTGAATCAGAATCAAATGAAGATGATACTCAGACGACATGAATAACTGTACTTCCTTGAAGTAAATAAAGGCTGTTGACTAGTTTGCCTTTACTCACAATAAGAGCAACTTTGGAGATTTTTAAAACTTCACCTTCAACAGAATACTTGTAACCTTGAGAATCCAAAACACCCAAGAATATAAGATTTTTCTTTAAGTCTGGTATGTACCGAACATCAATCAGTGTTCTCATAACTCCATCATGCATCTTGATTTGGACTGTTCTAATGCCAATGATCTTACAGCTCATATCATTCCCCACAAGGACAACACCACCATCTATTGACCGGTAAGTTGTAAACCAATCACGGTTTTGACACATGTAATAAGAGCATCCAGAATCAAGCATCCAAGTATCACCAATTGAGACGAGAACATTATTAGTACTTTTAGCAACACTTGCTACATCACTTGAATCTTTAACCTTTTTTGTCTTTGAGTCTCAGACATTTTGCTCTCTAGTGCCTTTCCTTCTTGTAATATCGCCACCTGACTTTACGATGTCTAAACTTAGATCTAGACTTTCTTCTGCTACTACTCGATCCAATCTCCTTTGACCTCCCTCTGGCAACCAATCCAAAAGCATTGTTATCATGATTGTCAGTATCATGCTCAAATTTGTAGATTTAGCCCCCATCAATTTTGAGGTTTTCATGATCATATATAAGCATTTCACGAAAATGCTTGTAAAAAGGAGGTAAAGAACAAAGCAACATAATTGCCTGTTGCTCACTTGAAAATGCCTCGTCCATATTTTTCAAATCTATGACAATCGACGTGAGCTCAATTATGTGAGACCAAATTGAAGTCCCTTCAACCATACGGAGCATGTACAGACATTGTAACACACCGAGATGGTTGGCCACTGTCTTGGTCGTATATAATGACTCCAACTTGGTCTACAATGACTTTGTTATTTTCTCCTAAAGGACCTCCTGCAGCACTTCGTCTGTAATGCATAACTGAATAATAGAAAGGGTCTTTTGATCGACATCTTCCCATTCAAATTCCTTCATTGTCTCAGGCCTTTTTTCCTTGTCAAAAAGTGTTACTTTCACACCTTGTTGTACAAGACCAGCCATCATATGGACCTTCCACATTCCAAAATTAATGCACCCATCAAACTGCTGAATATCAAATTTTACAGTAGTCATTTTTAAACAAATTAGCCTAGAACTCTATAATAGCTCTTATACTAGTTTTTTGTGAAATGGCGCGCCCAAAAGGCAGAAATAGAGTGACGCAAAATAAATATGTGGAAAAGTAAAATAAAAATGACACCAGGAGTTTATGTGGTTCGGCTTAAAGCCTACATCCACAGGCAAAGGTAACAAACAAATATTTCACTATGGAAATATGATGGAGATACAAAAGGTGGACACACTCCACTCAACCCAAATCCCAAATACACCCAGAATATTTCATAGCATTATCTCAGCGGTGTATACTCTCAACTTATAAAAGAGAAGAATTTATATAGAACAAATAATTTTACTCTAGTAAACTAAAAGGAGGAGAGGATTTGGATTTTACTTTTGCTGTGTCAATTATGGAAATGCTGCAAAATGTTGCTCTCATATAGAGCTTCAGCAGCCAAAACTACAAGCTTGTTTACTATTCATCATTTCAATGCTATTTAATGCACCCTTTTGACTAACTTGCAGATTGTATGCATTGCAATAAATGATTCAGCATTGCAATAAATGCAATTGTCCCTACGGTTGATGATATGCAATAAATGTCGTGGCTACACTCTTGACTATAGTAGACAAGGAGCCAAAAAGCATTTGTCTTTTGGTGGCCAATAAAAAATAAAGCCACTTGTAGTTGTCAAAGTTCCAAATGCTGCCCCAAAATGCATTTGGACTTTTGTCCATTGGCTATCAAAATCTAGCCATCTTTATCAACAATATATGTGACATTAATTTAGTACTTCAAAGATTTTTGGCAACAATTAGTCTTGAGAGATACACATAACATCAGTTTAGTTCCTAAAAATTTTTATATCAATTTAGTCTTTGAAATATACATAGGATATCATTTTGGTTTCTTAAAAATACATGTATATCAAACAAGTTCATGAATTTATACAAAAAGTGAATAATCAAATAAATGTCACATCTATTTTCCAGATACTAAAGTGACATGCATCATATGTATTTTTTAGTTACTAAACTGATTGAAAAATTCACGAACTAAACTTGCATAAAAAAATGTTTCATAAACTAATGTGACATTATGTGTATATTTGAGGAACCAAATTGTTAGTTTTTATATGTTGGAAAAATAAGTTAAAACATTCCCTTAGAATAAGGAAATTCACTAATATATTTTTATTATTTCTATGGTTTAGGTGAATAGCTTTGTGTTTTGTAAAGTCCATATAAGGCTGTTTTTTTCATGTTAAGACACCAAAAAAGTTTACGATCCACGCTATTCCCCCTGTCTTATTTTGTTTTATCTATCATATTGCATAACATTATATATATAACAGAAAAGAGAACAGCATATAATTAACAAGACTGGGAATTGGGAAAAATATACCATGTTTGTTGATGGTGTGATAGAAGAAGGAGGAGACTCGGGGTACTATATCATCCGAGAGATTCATGGGTTTGGATTGGGCTTCCTGTCCCATCTTCACCATTTCCCTAACATCCCCAACCAAAAGCGTGTATGGATTGCCTTGAAGTCCTTGCTCCCTTAGCAGCCTCTCAAGCCTCTTCGGCCTCAGCCACAACCAATTCAGCACCTTCCATGCAGCTATCACCATCACAACCATGCTTGCACTTGTGACCCATAGTGCCATTCTCTCTCTCTCTCTCTCTCTCTCTCTCTCTCTCTCTCTCTCTGTGTGATTAATGCTGGGTTGCTGGTTGAAGATTGCAGCAAAGAAAGTCAATATATGAACCGCACCGTAAGTGTTAGTTTAAGTGACGAATGAACCGCGTGGAACCATTTTTTTAAAGTCAATCATTGCATTACGACCCTATTTTTAAAGTACTATTGCCGGATTTTGGATCTGACGCATTTTATTTTTATGCCATTTATATTCGTACGTACCTATTTGGAAGGTTCCCTCTTCAAAAAATAATATATATAGTCATGAAAAAATAATGCATCCAATCTTATTATTACACCTTAATTCTTCGCTAAGTAAATATTAAAGGAGGTATAAATTTCAACTATTTACTCCTTGTGGCTAACCTTGTATTGTGAGAGAGATTAGTTTTATGTGATTATAAGGATTTCGGATACATAAATGTGATTAACAAAGAATAGAACCAAAATGTCATCATTTATTCATTTTGACGTGATGGATTAATTACAGACCATTATGGAGCTTAACATAGAGTCTAATTAGCAATTTTATTGAATATTGATTCAGCTAAACGTTAAAAGGCTAGTTGGATCTTTCTATCGGTAAGTTGATTTTTTTTTTAATGTTTTTCTTTACGAAAATTAAGACTTATATATATATATATATATATATATATATATATATATATATATATATATATATAACTACTCATTTTCGGCGTGAGAGAAAAAGCTTCTATCTTGGGCTCAAGTCTGCTGATTTAACTGACCGAAAAAGAAGTTTTCTTTTCAAGAGTAAGAATCTTTCTGGACAAAGAAAAAAGAGTACGTATATTTGAAAAAAAAAAAAGGAGTAAGTATCTTTTTGGCATGAAAATACTAAAAGAAAATAAATTAAATAATCAAATGAGCAAGCTAAAAAGAAGGTTAACAAAAATAGAAAATAAATATAAGTTTAATTTTTAAGCATTGTAAAAATAAATTTATATTGTCTTCCTATCAAATTATTACATTTGCTTGACATTTTAAGTAGTGAGTATAAGATTTAACTATATTTACTAATATGACAATATATAATTGAATGACAGTATAATTTTTTTTTATATTATCAATGTATTTAAATTAAACTCAATAAAATTAGGTTAAATAAGAGTAACACCTCCTAAAATATTAAGATTTGTCATATAACTCCAACCTTTCTTTCTTTCTTTTTTTGGTCATAAACCCCAAGCTTTCAATAAACACGCACTCCGCCCCGTCTTAAATGGCTGCTCCTAGCCAATTGTAATGGCTTTCAAAACTAAGTATCTTTCTGGATCAAAAAAAAGAAAAAAAAAGAGTGTGTCTTTTTGTCATGAAGATAATAAAAGAAAGGGTTTCTTTGATATCCTATAAGATTCAAAAGTACATTGTACCTCATAGATATTTGTGACTAAAAATGAGCCACGCACATGTTTTATTAACCTAAATATTTTAAAATCTATCAAATCACATAAAGAGTATTGATACCCCATTGGTACCAAAACAAAAGCTATAAGTTAAATAATCAAATAAGTAAGCTTAAAAAAGTTGACAAAAATAGAAATTAAGAATGAGTTTAATTTCTATGCATTGACAGTGTAAAATTTTTATATGTCATCATTCTATCAAATCATTTTATTTGATTGACTTCCCAAATAGTCAGTACGAGACTTTACCACCTTTTCTTATGTGAAAATACATGGTTGGATAGTAGTGTAAAAATAATTATGTTCTTAATAAATCAAAATTAACCTAAAAAAATTAAATTAGGGCAAATAATAGTAACACCTTGAGATATGACATATAACCCTAATCCTTTTTTTTTTTTGGGTCGTGAACCCCAATCTTTCTCAAAGAATGCACTCCACCCTTTTCTTAAATAGTTGCTGCTATACAATTGTCACATTTATCTTTTAGGGATTGAAATGATATTGAAAATATTTCAAAGGGTAAACTTATGTCATGTATATTTTTCATGGACTGAATTGATGTAAAAAATATTTCAAGTATTATCACATAAAATTTCTTTATCAATTACTTTTATTTTTATTATATATAAATTCATATTATATATTATTATTTAAAGTACGTATTTATTATGATATAGTTAAGAAATTTTTATTTTAATGAAATATAAACATATAAAACAACCTCATATGTTAGCTAATTTGATCTCCCAAGCTAGATTAAGTTATATATCATTTTGACGTATGAGAAGATTATGATGAATAAAATTATGACACATTATCTGCAAATCGTATCAAATAATTGATAAGGATATAAATATAGTATTAACTTATCCTATCATACCTACTATGATATGCCAAACACACCATTTAAGTGTTCAGAATACTTGAATTGTTACTATTTGGTTATGATTAACAAAAAAATAGCTATGAATAGTAGACTAAGAACACTATGCTCATATAATTTAAGATTTTGCTAACAAGTATTCTAAAGACACTATTGAATAAAGTTAAAGTGGAAAGTTTTGATTCTTTCAATGCACTAAAACTTAAATAATTTAAATTTTTTCACTTCCAAATTCTTTAACTAGTGTCAAAAGACGACACTCATTTGCTAAACCATATAATTGATCATTTGTTGAGGTTTTGGTTAAAAAGCTTTGGTCCTATACAACTAGCCAATTGAGAGGAAAACTCATTCTACTTGAATTATATTTTTATTCAATTGGCATAGCAAATTGATTCTATATTGGACTATAAATATGGACTTGAGCAACTCGGCCTAGTTATAGAGAGCTTGGACAGGCAAGCTCTCCAAATTCGTCATATGGCATAATGACCCCCTAGAGATTTTCTCTTTATTTGGCCAAAGGATACCTCCTAGATTAACTTTCAAACAGCATGAGATCTTCTATTATCTCATGAAATCCCCCTCACATATCTTGATGAATACAAAATATATCTAATATGTGCTAAATCTTAGGACTATCTATTTCAATCAATGAAGATTGCCATCTAATTTACCATAGGGTCTGTTCTTACTATAAAAGGGGCTTAACGACCCCCCCAGGTATAATAAGCTAATCCTCATTATATACTCTCAAAACCTCTACGCCTTATTCACTTGTTGACTTCAGCGTCGGAGTCTTTGTGGGTACCCCTAGCCCCGCTCACACTAATCCCAGAGATACCTGCGCCCTCACCTCCATTTCAAGGTAAGAACATTGGGCCAGTAAACAAGTCTCCCCAGAAGAAAAAAGCAATAGTGGTTGACACCATTAATGATCACCAATCCTATCTGCAAGAAAGCCACCACAGGAACCCATCTAATCTTGTCATGGATAAGTGACAGAAGTTATTGCTATCTCCTCAAATTAGAATTAATTTTATGCTAAGTTGCACTAAAAATGTAGTAAATGGCATAACCTAGATCGTTTCTCAAGGAGGCTATGGTGTTCAGTTGGAAATTTGGAGATTTTTAAGAATTAAAATTGAGAAAATTAAAACTAAATGAGAATGAAGTTAAAATTAAGGGCATCAGTGCAAGGTATTCCCAGGATTGGAACTAGTTATCATAGACTAAATATTAAACATATTAGTGGCTATTAGTAAATAATTACTGGCAATTGTACTAGCGATCGATCGATATCTAGAATTTGACCAATACAAATAACTAATAAACAGGATCCGAATTTAATTAGAGATTATATTGATTTAAAGTACCAATTGCTATAGCCTAATCACCAATTAAAAGGTTAATTCTAAAATTCTTTTCAAACATAAACTAATTGATCAATAAATTTACGCCTAAAGGCCGATTGCCAATTAATCTTGCAACTCAATTTTCACGAAGATGCTTTTAAAACAAGGTTTTGAGCTAAACATGAAAGTTTTAAAGGATTTCTTGAAATTTCCAAAATATCTTTATTTGTCTCAATCTGATCCCTGTACAGATTTTCCATTACAATACTTTTTGCAAATGTGCTCAACTGAGCTTAAGAACTCTTCTATTTAGCTCTCAAACTCTCCCAAATTGATCACTGCTACAAGCTCCATGCACCTCTATGATTTTCATATACCAACATGGGAAGTCCTTGCAAGCAACTAACACTCAAAAGGAGAATTAAAAGCGCAAGAAGATCCAAAATATACTTATTTATTAAAATGATGCAAATAATCATTATACTCAATGATACGTAATGAGGACTAAATATAAATCAACCAAATGTCAACCAATTAAGCACATAAATTATGTAATATGCTTAGAGTTATGTTGGAAAAAGGGTGCATGAGTGCAACCTATCAACGAGCTCCTTGCCACTATTAGCCTCCTCAGATAGTAGAATGAATAGATGGTTGAAGGCATCCTTGAACTTAAGGGCAATGAGAAAAGCCAATGCCCCAAAGATGAGGATGGCAAAATAGAATCCTAAATATAGACAGCCATACACCGAAGGCAAGGCCTTCTACGCTAGGCTTGCAAACTACAATGGTTGCCTGACATGTACGCACCGGGGCCTATTCTTGGACGAGATAATGGCAATAAAACTGCAAATCATCATCAATTTCCTGGCGACACGCCCAACCTATGATGGCAGCGGTGACACCCAAACCTTCATCAATGTTTAAATGAATAGCGCTAATAAATGGAGTGCTAGACCAAGTGCTCTATGGAAGCTTCCCAGACTTCTTAAGCCAAGCCGCCTTCCTATGGTTTTCCTCACTCCCCACCAATTCCATCCATAACTTTGACCAACTAGCTGAAGCATTCACAAATCAGTTTTTCCTTTTCAAAAATATATACCAAGAACTCAAATGCCTTAGGTCACATTAAGGCCCCACTGATTCCTTGCGTGATTACATAGCGCCCTTTAATGCAAAAGCTATACAGATCTCAAACCTCGACCAGTGGTCGAGCTTTGAGCCATCAAACTCAATTTTTATCTCGGCCCCTTTGCAGATAACCTGGCCATCCACAGACTTCACATAGTTCAAGAATTCCGTGATAGAGCCGTCATAACCCGGAGCAACACCTGAGAAGATCCTCGCCCACAAGAAGCTCCAAAAGGCAAGACTCGGACTGTGGATTTGAGCAAGCAGTGCAACTGCCACAATGTCGATCTGAGCATGCTTAAAGGCAAGACCCAGCCACAATGTTGATCTCTCCTAGCCCGCTTGCCAAAACCCAAACCTCAAAACCCATTGTCAGGTGTGGATCTGAGCAAGCTGTACAAATTCATTACACTTTCAATCACACAACTGACAATGCATGACCCTTAAAAACCACATTGAGAAACTCATCAGGAAAGGTGAGGGAGGTTGTTGCTACCTCCTAAAATTAGAATTAAAATAATAAAATTAAGTTGAAATACCGAATGCACCAAAACTATAGTTAGGATGTAACTTGTGTAATCTCTTAAGGAAGCTATGTCATTTTGTTAGAAATGGGAGGCTTTGAGAATTAAATTGAGAAATTAAAAATAATAGGGAAAAATCAAGAATTAAAGGTACTAGTACAAGGTGTTCCTAGAGTTGGGATTAATTATCATGGACCAAGTATTAAACACATTAGTGGCTATTCGTAATCACTTACTGGCAATTATACTAGTGATTAATCGACCTCTAAAATTTGACCAATACAAATAATTGGTAAATGATATCCCAGTTTATTAAAAAACCATATTAAATTAATTTACAAATTGCTATAGTCTAACTGCCAATTGAAAGGTAAATTCTAATGCTTTCCTTTAACCATAAACCGATTAAACAACCAATTTATGCCCAACGGGTCTCCCTAAATGATAATCGCCAATTTAGTTATTCCAATAAGAATTGTAACAATCGCAACAATAATTACAAGAATAGAAATTTCAAAACATTAAGAAAACAAATGCATTCAATAGAAAAAGAGTCTCAATTATCATTCCAATCCATACGAGAACCCTTACACTAGTAAGAAAAACTGCTCCTCCATCTCTTGAGGATTACAACAATGAAATAAAAAATAGTACCTGACAACAATAATAATGATCCTTGTGAGAATCTCCAAGAACAAATTAAATTCACTAAAGGAATCCCTAAAGAGAGGGAAGAATAGAGAAGAAGAAATAGAGAAATTGTGTATGCCAATTCTAGCTGCCAAAATTCAGACTCCAAAAATAGGGTAATAATCTGTATAACTCCCTTAAATGCTACTCTCTAAAATAGTCAAAGTAAGGCCCAAATCAGAGTTAAAAACCAATAAAGCGCACCAGTCACATGAGCATTGTGATGCTAAATGAGCACTGCAGTGCTCACTAGAGCCCCTAGCTGAAGCACTTCATCCCATGACTCTGTCGAGAGCTACAATGCTTATTTAGCGTTGTGGCACTCAACAAAGAGTGGTTGTCCATGTTTTTACTCCCTATTTGCAACCCCATAGCTCTAGGTTCCCTCCAAAAAGTTTGCAATCTTGTATCTTGACATTTTGTATTGAATCTAAAGCTCTTGTATACAAAACATACTCAACAAAACGAGTTAAACACAAAAAGCTCTAATCCAATAATCATTCCAAAATTAGTATAATAGTCAATGATCCTATAAAAAATGCACAATGAAGATCAAATCCAAATCCTAATTATTTATATCAATAACATAATCAAATATACGCAAAAAGCTAAGGTTTATAAGCAAGATTAGTGGGATGAATGCCCCTTATCAAAAGGCTAACTCAAACATTATGTGGAAAGGAAGAGGGAACAAAGCAAAGATTGGAAAGAAAAACGCTACTGATCCTCCTCAAAAAGCTAATCCCCACCTCGGCATTCCTATGCCTAAAACAAAGATCAACCTTGTGAGAGAGTGGCGATTCAAGGGGTCATCGACCACATCACTGGAGGATTCGTCGGAGGCGGGTGACAAGCTTGATGAGAAAACACTCCTTCCATGCCATCACAACTCTCTAGGGCTTTTCTCACCAGACATATCCCTTCTACAAAACCCCTTAATATCATTCTCTGCTTTTGATTTTAAAGGAATTGATGAAAATTTGCATGATCCCATGGCTATTTCTTTGATTCCTAGAAATTTCATTGTTAAGAAAGTCTTAGTCGACCAAGAAAGCTCGACTGATGTGCTCTTCAACCCAACCTTCAAGAAGATGTAGCTTTCTGAAAGCTTCCTACTCCCATGCATGGCGACATTATCAAATTCATAGGAGAACTCATATTCTCGATTATGTCTAGTTGAGAACCATGGTTAGAGCAGAACCCTTCACAAAAACCATTGCTACCCAATACTTGGTAATTGATTCCCATAGCCCATACCACATCATCCTTGGATATCCGACATCAATACTCTAGGCCTCTAGTCTTAACCTGCCACCTTGCCACGATCTCCCCAGTATCTAAGACTGAAGTTGGCATCGTGTATGTGGCTTAGAAAGAAGCACGACTCTACTGTAATGAGTGCCTTAAGCAAAAGCGAGCATAACCTGAAGAGCCCAAACCACAAGTCAACTCGATTTTTCACATAGATCAGTTACCGCACTCTCTAAACATGACCCTAGGGGTGAAGTTCAACAATGACCAAACCAGGTGACTCCCTCTTCTCAGTCCAGATCAGAGAGCAACTAGAAAAAAGTCACCTACACAGGACCCGACTTCCCAACAAACATCGCATCCAAGCTCACTTCATTCCTCCTCAAGAATGCCGACCTCTTCGCTTGTACACCAGCTGACATACTAGGCATAGAGCCTAATGTCAAATGCCATAAGCTGGTAATCAATCCTAAGGCCCAACTTATAACCCAAAAGAAAAGAATGCTCAAGGTAGAAAGGTAGCAAGTTGTCCTCGAGGAAACCAACAAACTTTTCAAGGCCAATTTCTTTAAGGAAATCAGGTATACCACATGGCTAGCCAATGTCGTGATGGTCAAGAAAAACTCAAGCAAGTGGCACTTGTGCATCAATTTCACTAACCTTAACAAGGCTTGCCCTAAAGATTCCTATTCACTACCCAACATCGACAAGCTCATTGACAACACCTGAGGTTATCAATACTTGATATGCGTATGACATATAGCAAATGAAATCCCTTCTATGGTCACGTCTTGTAAAAGTGTACATCACTTAGCATGTATTACGTTCATATAAATTTCAATCCAGACAAAAAAATTTTGGTTCGTATAAATTGTTCCTTTTTTTTGGTGAAAAATTGTTCTCTTTAATATTTTCCATTTGTTTTATTGTAGTCAAACTCAAATTTATTTCCACCAACTCAACCAAGTATGTCTATGTATGCGTCTAGTTCTTCATTTTGTAAATTGATTTCAAATAGAATGGATTATGTTATAATTGATTTTAAAATAAAATCATTTACGTTTAGTAGTTTCTCTAAAGTAATTATGGTAAAAAGTAACAAATTTTCATTTATCTCATAATTAATTCTAAAATCAATAATTCATTCTGGAATCGTAAAACTAGATAAATTTTTAAATAAGCAAAATCAAGTCTTGCCTTTAAAATTGATTTTAGTCCCCCCAACCGTAAAAAAGAAGCATGCTATTCAATAAATAAATGAATAAAAAGGGAGTAACTGCCCCTAACGACTTTCAGCAGTTTGTTTCTGTATTCAGGGAGCTATAAAGTCATTTTCCACCTACTCAGCCAAATATATAAAAGTTACTTTTCACCAACTCGATCAAGTAAAACTATTTGTCCCGAAATTTTGATGTTACCTTGAAGGCGTCTTATCTATTTTGTGGGTTCTATTTTTATTTTTTACTTTATTGATAATGAGTAAAACTAAAAACTGTTGTGAGATTCTTATATTAAAGATGCTTTGAATTTTTTTTTCCTCAAAAAGTAAGAAATACGCTAAGACGTAAATTTTTATTAGTAGTCTTTACACTTAATTAAATATCTAGGATCCTCTTTTATGGAGGAATACTTGTAAAAAGAATATTGAGCATTGTAAGATAGTAGACACTTTTGATGTCTAAATACTTTTATCAGAATTAAAACTCCAAATACTATACATTAATGATTAGTTAGTTCAAGTGATTTAATATTTTTTTAACATTATTTTGGGTTTAAGTCATAAGAATGACAAAAAAATAAATTACCACTTAGAGGATTTTACTATTGTAGTGAGCGACTTCGCATAAGATCAATATAATTAGAGTTCAATAAAATTCAAATACAAGCTATTTACAAAAGCAAGAAACAAAACTCCAACACTATATATAAAATTCAGTAATCGTAATATCTTACTTGAATTTACTATACGAAAATTCAAATTTATATATGTTGACGAAATGTAAGATTGAGCTAATATTACCGAATTATTAGGTACTTCGATTGGGTAAAATTCAACCCAATTCATTTTCTACAGCCTTAACTCAAATCATAAACTTGCATCCCCAATCCAAAAACAGCCAGAAGGAGGAAAATCAAAAGCTTGCTCTAAAGAAAAAGCAAAAGGGTGCATTTAAACAAATATAAAAAAGGGAGAAAATTGCTGCATAAAAAATTAAATTGCAATCGACTCCTGCTAACTACTGCAATGCCTCTTTTTGTAAATAATCGCCTCAAAATCTTATAAGCACTTGAAGAGGAAGAACTTGTGTCTTGGTTTGACTGTTATTTATACTCACATAACATGAAATATTATTAACTCACATTTTATTTATTATTAAATAATATATAGGCTTTACTTGAATGAAATTCACGTCCTATTTAATCATGGATGAAATATGAACCGATATGATATTTTATATATTGTGAATGTAAATAATATTATTTTAAGCTATGAGATGACCGGCACCAATAAACTCTCACCATCCAAAAGAAAAATAATATCCGACTACAATTTTGCATGCCAAAGGAGAAATACAATTTCACGGAGGACAACAAAAATCGTTGGCACGTGACTTGGGAAGGTAGACCAAACCAATTTTTCATTTTTGTTTTTGTTGTTGTTTTTGTTTATTGGTTATTCGTTGTATACATCGGTTCTTGGATGAGCAAGATCTTGTTGACAGAGTGGCATCATACTGTGCTGCCCTTGCTGCTGATAGCTATCCTATCACTATCAGTTAAGAGATTTATTCCTCATTATCATTTATTCTTCAATAGTTCAAAAAATTTTCTAACCTTAGGAGCAATATTGATTAGAAAAAAAAAAAGAAAAGAAGAAGGAGCAAATTCATGGTTCAAAGTTATGGTATTAAGTTAAATCCTCGTGAGTTGAGTTCTGGGTTTTCACTTTTCAGGTACAAAGAAAGAACTAGAGTGTTTTCAGAGTCCAGAAGTGTGAGAGTTAGTGCACGATTGGAAGTTAGTTCCCGTTTCTGATATGGCATACAAATCGGTGTGCTCAATCACTGTGTCCGATATTGAATCCGTTGGGATTGCACACGAAGCTGCTGCCACCTTGCACGAACGCCTCACGGAAATCGCTGCAAGTCATGGAGCTGGAGCAGCTGCCACGTGGCAGGAGATCACGAGCAGAATCCTCAGCCCCGACCTACCCTTCTCCTTCCACCAGTTGCTGTACTATGGCTGCTACAAGGATTTCGGACCCGACCCCCCCGCTTGGATACCCGACCCGTATGCACTTCTACTGGATACTTCCTTCAATTCATTTTTGTTATCATTTCACAGATAATTTTTGACATAAAAGTGATTCTTTGAAGTTAAAAGATCACTTTTTATGGAAGCTGTGTGTATATTGTATAAGTTTCTATTCAATAGCTGCATTTGATTAGGAGCTGATACGTGCATGGCTTCTATGAAATGTGATTTTTTGTTTTTCATTTTAAACAAATTCACTTTTAAACGCATCCTATATCCAACACTTGAGCATTTATTCAATTATTCAGAAGGTGGTTTAATCGGAGAAATGCTATTTGGACTTAACTTTTTTTGAGTGTCAATCACTTTTTGGATGTCAATCGACCCTTGAAGGTCGACAACATTATTACTTGCCACTGCAATCACTCGATGGCCAAGTTTTGTATGAAAAATTATTCCCTATTTATTTACTCATGGATCACCGGTGGTAGATTGGCACCCAAATGTTATGTATAAATAACAAGACAAGACTCGTGATTGAAGAGTAATTGGAATGACGAGCTTGAATAAAATTGCAATAATAATATGGAACTTGATGATTGGGTGAATATTCTTTATGTGGACTTATGTTATGTAAGATGCATGATTAATGTTGTAATGTGTGCAGTGATTTGTGTAAAGAAATAAAAGGTTCTTAAGTTTTTTTTCTTCTTAACTTTACCTTTTTAATTTCTGGCTCATTTATTGTGTAATTAGGGAAAATGCTATTTTGACGAATGTTGGCCAGTTACTAGAGAGGAGGGGCAAAGAGTTTCTGGGTGCAGCTTATAAGGATCCAATTACAAGCTTTTCTGATTTCCAGAAATTCTCACTTTCAAACCCTGAGGTCTAACCAAGATAATCTCAAGACCTTGTAACTTGTGTTGAAGTTTCTTGTACTTGACAGTGATTGTCATTGTTACTGTTGTGCGATTTCAGGTTTATTGGAGAACTGTGCTGGATGAAATGAACATATCATTTTCAACACCACCTGAATGCATCTTATGTGAGAATCTCCCAGGGGAAAACTCATTATCACACCCTGGTGGTCAATGGCTTCCTGGAGCACATATTAATCCAGCACAGAATTGCTTAAACATAAATAGCAAAAGAAGTTTGAATGATACGGTAATAATATGGCGTGATGAACAACATGATGATCTCCCTGTGCTAAGGATGACACTTAAGGAATTGCGCGAAGAGGTTTGGTATGCTGCAAATAGCTGCTTCATTTGTTAACTTTTGACACTTTATTGCTGTAGTTTTGAATTTTACAATACATATCTTCATAATTGTTCATGACATTTTTTAACATAGATGTTTTTAATTGTGCTACTGTGTTCCCTCTGCTAGAGCAGGATGTGCACAACCTGCCTCATTCTCTTATTTAAGGTTTATATATGGTTGATTTAATTTCATAGTCATCAATCAAATTAGGATAACCTCAAGTTGGTGGACTTTTTGTTCAAATATGGTGTCAAAATTTCTTCTGCGGCAGCTCTCCGCTGATAATCCGCAGCTTATCATTGATCACCTCTATTCATAACCATAACAATACCTTGCAATTTACAACTTATTAAAGTTGTCAGGATAGGCCCCCACTTCAAAAGTACAGTGTGCAAGTTTCTGGCCTGTGTTTTGGAACATTCAGGCTTGAACCAATTCTAATAGAGAATGTTAGACTGTAGCTTTGTGCAGCAGTTTTTTCTGACTTTGTAGCATCCTAGTGGATACTTGTTAAAATTGTAAGAGTTGGAAGCTAGGGCCCCACTTCAAAAGTACAAGTGCAAGTTTCTGCCTTTGTATATTTGAATAATGTGATTTGAACCGAAATGTAGCTGAAAAAATAGATGGTAGCTGAATGTAGCAGTTATTGAATTCACAGTATAATTTTTGGATAAATCTTTGAACTTGAAAAGATGGATAGTGTAATGAATCAAAACTTGGCTTCTTTGGTTTCAAATATTAAAATAAAAAAAAGCAAAAACAAAATGAAAATTTCTTGCTTCTTTAATCTTGTAGGTTAGTTGCATATGCTCTCGAAGCACTGCATCTGGAGAAAGGATCTGCCATTGCGATTGATATGCCAATGAATGTCAAATCTGTGGTTATCTACCTAGCTACTGTTCTTGCAGGTTATGTTGTTGTATCAATTGCTGATAGTTTTGCAGCAACTGAAATATCAACCAGGCTTAAAATATCGAATGCTAAAGCCATATTTACTCAGGTTAACTCCCTATTTCCTTCTGATTTATCATGTCTTTTCAGGTGTTTTAGTGATTTTATTTTTTTTTGGTATTTCTCAATTAGCAAATAAAAGCTGTTTATTGCCATTTACAAGATTGTCTGGTTTTATTTCCTGTTCCATGTATTACTGGATGAAATAGCTCTCTGCAAGTCTATTTCTATCTTTATTTCTCCTATTTAGGTTACAGGAAGCATGAAGAGGTCGAAGTCTATAGGATTGAACTAAAGCGGAGAAGGAAACTCATTTTTGTTTGGCTGAACTAATTGTTTTCTTGTGGATAAAACTTGTTGCTAGTCATACTCTTGTCTTTTCAACGATTTCCAACTACATTTTTTCTTCCCAGGATTTCTGACATTTGAATGATATTATCTTCTTTCGTCAATACAGTATTTATATGATCTTAAGTGTTTCGTGTTTTTAAAATACTTCTTAGTTGGGAACATGGCCATGCAGCTACTTTCTTTCATGATGTTTCAATTATCATTGATTTATTGTTATTGTAGCAGGTTTCAGTTTCGTGGCTAATTGCAGTGTTAATTATTTACTCTTCCCTGTCTCTTTCTTCCATTTCCCTCCCCTTTTTATTTATCAGGATCTCATTATTCGTGGTGACAAAAGCATTCCCCTGTACAGGTGAAAATCCTTGTTATTTTAGTGAAGTTGCTCTACTGTTGAGCTGTTTCCTCCTTTGTTTCTTAGATATGCCGTGTCTCATATTGTTGCCTCACAAATGCAGTAGAGTTGTGGATGCCAAATCTCCTCTGGCAGTGGTTATCCCTACCAGAGGTTCTGAGTTTAGCATGGAACTGCGCAACGGTGACCTTTCTTGGCATGATTTTCTGGACAGAGTCAACAGTCTCAAGTATGCACTTCAACCCTGATTTATTCAGGATACTTGTACAAATGAATTCGACACAACTGTTGACACACTCTAATCTCAATGGTGAAAAACATCTATCTTTTATTTGAAAATTTTTATGTCATAGTTTTCAATTCATCTTAAGGGTGTGTTGATGCAAGTGTGTCGATCTATTGTGTACAAAAAACATTTCTCTTTATTCAGAGGTGTATTCATTTCATAATGTTTAAGAAAAAAGCTATGGCAGCTGATAAGTCTTTGTTCCTCTCACCATTCTCATGTCTGCTGATGTTCAGAGCTGATTTGAAAGCTCTTCACCATGAGTAGTTTCGGTTGTTTATGATCTGTTGGATTTCTAATTCTCCTTTGTTGTCATGCAACAGAGGCAAGGAATTCATCGCTGTAGAACAACCAATCGAAGCATTTACAAACATCCTCTTTTCTTCTGGAACAACAGGTTGGTTAAATTTTGTATTTTGGCCTGAATGCATCTGTATTTAGATGAAAAGATATCGTATTGATAAAGGGATTTAAGTAAAAGGAGTGACCTAGTGTTTGGATTTGATTATTTTTTGGGGAAAATGTTTTTTATTTGAAGCTATCTCTAAAAGATTATGATTATAAGATGTTTTGAACACAAAATAAGCTAAACAAAACACATAATAATTCAATGTCAAGAGTTAATTCATCATCTGATGCTAAAAAAGTGTCATTTGATTTGGTGGTATAGGTGAACCAAAAGCCATTCCATGGACAAACATTACTCCTCTGAAAGCTGCTGCAGATGCATGGTGTCACTTGGACATTCGTAAAGTTGATGTTGTTTCCTGGCCCACCAATCTTGGATGGATGATGGGTCCCTGGCTAGTATATGCATCATTGATAAATGGAGCTTCAATGGCCTTGTATAATGGATCCCCTCTTGGGTCTGGCTTTGCCAAGTTTGTACAGGTATAAACTCATCCATCTCCTTAAATTTTTAATTCTTTCCTTAGCTTTTGTTGCCTGTCAACATTTGTTATTGTCACATTCTCAAGTTATACTATTTCTGCAGAAAAACGAGTACTTGTTTGAAAGATAATATTTTTACCAGTGATTCTATTTTATCTTTCCATTTACAACAACTCTACCAACACAAGTCAAAACAGTTGTCGCAAGTGGACACTGGATCCTTGCATTAGCTAAAATTGTTTGTCCATTCTTCTTTCTCCCTCTCACTCACTTTCCATTCCACTATAAAGTAGAAGCTACGTTTTTTTAACAGTTTATTTTTTCCTAATAACTGTTACTGTTATTAATTTATCTTTTCACAAATAAAATCTGTTAGTAGGCTGGTGCATCTGGGAAAAGTGAATTGTGTGTTTTGGTTTGTAGTTTTATTCTGTTACACTAGCAGATGGCAGGACTGTGTTTCTGCAGTGCACTTCTTGCAGCTCTTGATCTTCTAACTTCTTTTTTGCTTCTGTGTTATATGTAATTTAAACTGCATAACAGTGTATTAATTTGTTTTACTAGACTACTAGTTATATAAGTAACTGTCCTTCAATTATTTCAGTTTCTTCACTCAACTTAATATTTGCATAAAGATAGGAAACAACTTTTCAATTTAAGAATGGCCACCACTTCGTTCGATGACAACAATTGAGGTTGACAACTTTGCAATTGATGTAGTTTGAATTTCCTACTAGGTGGAGTTGACTACATGAATTAAACTGCATCACATTATCCTATAAAAAACCACTATAGATGAAATATTAAAAATTTTCTTAATGATTTGCTTTTCTTGATCTCTCTCTACCTCTCATTGTTAAAGTATCCTCCATCTAATATACTCTCCTTATTAGGGCTTCTACACCACATATGACCAAACCCTAAACCCTTGAACATGACCATATGTTAAACATAATTTTCCTTTTTGGGATTCAATGACACTTGAAATTCCAAAAAAATAAAATAAAAAATGGTATGCCAGGAATTCATGCAAGTGTTACCTGCCCTAGATTTTCTGTTTTCCCAAAAGGCAAAAGACACCATAATAGCTATTTTCTTTTCAGTTCAGTTACTAGGATTGTTTTTGTTCTATATTTTTCTTCTATATGAATGCTACTGTACTCTGTTCAGGATGCCAAAGTAACTATGCTTGGTGTAATTCCAAGTCTTGTTCGGAGTTGGAAAAGTGCAAATTCGACATCTGGATATGATTGGTCTGCTATTCGGTGAGTACTAGCTAAATCTACTACCCTAATACAATGAAGTAGAACATGAATGCAGATGTGATTTATGATTATTCAGTATGTGATTGAAACTACTGTTCTGATTGATCTAGTTGCTTTGGCTCTACTGGAGAAGCATCTAATGTAGATGAATACCTTTGGTTGATGGGGAGAGCTTTATACAAGCCTATCATTGAATATTGTGGTGGCACTGAAATTGGGGGTGGATTTGTTACTGGATCACTACTACAGGCTCAGTCATTGGCTGCTTTCAGCACACCTGCTATGGGCTGCAGTTTGTTTATTCTGGATGATGAAGGCCAACCTATTGCAAGTGTTATTCATTCAAATTTACTTTTGAATTGAAATATTACATACACAATTATCAGTGTTAAATATCCTTGGGAACTATTCAGTTCTCGCATATCACAATTATCAGTGTTAAATATCCTTGGGAACTATCCAGTTCTCGCATGCTTATGACTTTCTAACATATTTGATTTACAACGATGAGTCATTCAAACTAATCAAAATTCAAATATTTTCTTTCTTGAATAAAATAATGCCTAGATTAATGCCAGCATTAATTTTCAATCTTCTTTATATTACAGCCACAAAATGTTCCTGGAATGGGTGAACTAGCTCTTGGTCCCATCATGTTTGGGGCTTCGAATACACTGCTGAATGCTGACCATTATGCTGTCTATTTTAAGGGAATGCCCGTTTGGAATGGAAAGGTAGGCATACTGTTCTCCGTTATAACACAGTAATTGGGTATTTGGGATAGCTAAATATTTACAGTTGATTTTCTACACTTAGGTTTTACGTAGGCATGGAGATGTATTTGAGCGTACTGCTAGAGGATATTATCATGCACATGGTCGTGCAGATGATACAATGAACCTCGGGGGAATCAAGGTAAACATTTTGCCTATATATTAATAGATTTATCCAACTAGGGCACTGGTTAATGAATCAAAAAAGGAAAATTTTGGTATTGGGAAGATAGGTTTTTGTATTTTCAAAGCACAAGACCCACTAAAAAATTTTGAAACTTGCTATTTTTGGTATCCTTAACTAAGTGTTCTATAATGCAGTTAGAATGTTAGATTAATATAAATATGTACTAGGTCTACACCAACTTTTCCGGAAGCAAACCAACCATTTTCCTAAACCTTGGACCACATGGAGACTCATCAATGTGGTAATGATGGATTCCCATGATGTCAGGTGTAATCCCCGAAAAATAGGGTTTCCGAGTTGTTAACATGTAACAATCCACAGCTGGTAGAAAAAGTAAGGCGAGAGAAGCATGGATGTTTGATTTGCGCATGAATCTAAATTATTGCATGAAAAATATCCTGCATACAACGTATCAACGTGAAATGGTAGTCTCCAGAAAGAAATCTGGGGCATCGAAGGTTGTCCATAGCCTACTAATTAAAACAGAATATGGCGCGCGTCTAACAACATGAAGCAACTTAAATCACTCTTGTAGACGACAGAAGCTCTCTTGTTAATTTCTACTGACAATTCATTCTGGTTAGTTCTCGTATTTAATAGCTTTGTTAGGAGATGACAATTATATGATTCCAAGCCAGGAATTGACTCTATTTCATGGGAATAATAATTCTCATGCAAAATGGGTAACCTCAAATAAGTGATTTTACTTAAAACATGCTCTAATAAATTTTTTGGGTCTTCCTATAGTTCCAATCATGTAGATTCTCAATTTTGTTTTGTTTATTTATTTATTTTCTTTTGTGAACGAACTAGTTTCAGTATGTGACTCTGTGTGAGAGAGACTTGTCTTTCTCAGTATATAGTTTAAGATCCTACTTTATTATCAGCATGCTCTAACCTTTCACCTTGTTTGGATAGGTAAGTTCGGTTGAGATTGAACGAATATGCAATGGAGTAGATAGCAGTATCCTGGAAACAGCTGCAATAGGGGTTCCACCTTCTGGAGGTGGGCCTGAGCAGTTGGTTGTAGCAGTTGTGTTCAAGAACCCAAACAGCACAACACAAGACTTGCATCAATTGAAGATTTCTTTCAATTCAGCTCTCCAAAAGAAACTAAATCCTTTGTTCAGGGTACTAAGTTTATATTTCTCATTGAAATTTATTGTCACTGTAGTTTAATTTGGTGTTCTAAATGCATGCTCATTCATTTGTGTAGGTTTCTCGGGTAGTAACACTATCATCTCTTCCAAGGACGGCATCAAACAAGGTTATGAGAAGGGTTTTGCGGCAGCAGCTTGCCGAAAATAATCAAAGTTCTAAAATATGAAAGGGCTGGCTTTGTCAGCTTCTAAAATATAACCAAAGTTTCAGGATGTGGTGGAAAAATTGTCACATAAAATCCGTTACATTGGAATAGGCACTCCCATGTACGATTCGTTATGAATTAATACCAATAAAAGAAAACATTCATAGATTTTCCTGTTTAGTTCAGCTTCCTGATCTGTGTATCCATGTCTCTTTTTAAAGCTATAATAGAAGAAAAAAGAAAAGTATGATTTTTAATTTTAATCGAGTACAAAGATGGTTGTTAGATTGAATGAAAAATTACAAAATCAGTCACTTATCCAGAGTCTAAAAAAGCACATATAAGGATTTAAATTCAATTTTAATAGGCTAAGGGTGTGAAAAAGTTTTACGGCTGTTATAGCTAATTTTTATCTCTTATTCTTTAAAAAGTCGTGTGAAGAGAGATATTTGGTTTGATAGTACATCAAAAATTAAACTTTAAAATTATTTATGCAAAAAGATGTTACGATAAAATATCTTACTCTCTAGTTTATAACATTTTTTTTTGCTATATGAAATTCTAATGTTTACTGAGTTTTTGGTCTCCCACTATTGGTCTATTACAGATCTTCCTTTTGTCAGTGACATATAATCTCATTGTAAATTATTGCTGAGATTGATAGATTTTGTCCTAGCCTTGAAATGAGATAAGCATCCTTTCATCATCCCAAACTTTGTTTTCGTGAAAAATAAAATGCATCCATTTGTTTTTATTTAACACTCATCCAATGTTATAATTAAACCACATATAAACTCCACAAAAAATTAAACCATGTATAACGTTTAAGTATTTGCACTTTTATTTTTTTGGTAATTTAAGTATTTGCACTTTGTCTAAATATACGATTAACCCAATCATAGGCTAATCTTAAACGAGCAATTATTATATATTTTTCAAATATTTATATTTACTTTTATTATATTATAAAATTATTATTTTAATGAATCAGAAATGGAGTAAAAAAATTTTATTTAAAAGTTAAAGAAATAATTTTGAGCACCTTTAATTCATATCTGTGCACGTTTGGAAACTTCCTAAAACAGTTTTTGTTTTCTTGGGTTTTGTTTTTAAATAATCTGTGTTTGTTTGGTAAAAGTGTGAAAATTGATTGTAATTACAAATAATAATTTGAAGCCAAATAATAGCATATAAGCATAAGCAACTTTTTGAAGCTTTTTTGTTATAAGCAGAAGCTGATTATTTTATAATCACAACACTTTTACCAAATTAATCCTACGTATTATCATTTCATATGTTTTCTTAGTAATTTACCATACCAAAACTATCCTTTCATACAAACCAAACAAAACAGAGTGTCTTAAACCATTTTTCAATTGGGGTATTTCAAACATAAATTAATTTTCATATAATCAAATATATACAAACAATTAAGCAAGTATATATTCATATAAATAGTGCAGTTATTATCATATCTTTAAAAATAAATAATATTTTAAGAATTTATTTTCTATACACTGATAGTGAAAAATAACTACCTGCCATGATTTAATAATTACTTTAATTTTATATTATCAACCAATAAAAATTTAGAAATATCGAATCATACTAAATAATTACCCATTATGATAACTACCACACCATGATTTGATACTCTTTTATTTTTTATTTGTTAATAGTGTAAAATTTGTTTTACATCCTCACTTCAGAAAAGTTAAACTCATATTTTAATTAAATAAATTAAAAATATATTTTAATTGTTTTAAAATTGTTATATAATGTAAATATTAATTATTATATTAATATATCCTAGGTTATTTTCAAATTGCTGTATCATTTATTTTTTATTTATAATATGATGATATAAGACCTCATGTTGAGTTGTGTTGATTGCTGAGACGTTCATTTGCAGGTACGTTATCCCTTGATCGAGATCAGTCATCCGATCTCGCTCCTCTCTCTCTCTGACCAAAACGCTTCGTTTTGAGGCCACACAACACAAGCAGTTTCTTCGTTCCCAAACTCTGCACATAGACGTCTCTCCTTCTCACTCAGCCTCCTCTGAAAAACCCTAAAAATCCCTTTCTCAATTCTTCAAATTCCCAATTTTTCCCTTAAACATCGTTCCCACAATCGATAACCAAAATTAATAATAATAAAATCTGAACGAATTGGAAATAGCGTAACCTTGAAGCTCCGAAAATGGTGGGAGCAGGAGGGAGCAGGAGGGAGGATGCACCGTCACTGAACAGCACCAACGTCTTCGCTGCGTTGAGCAGCCGGAAGAAGAAGAAGAGCAGCAGCAGCAAGACAAAGGAGCAGGGAAGAGGCTCCGCCGCGGCTGTCGCCGCTGGAGAAGAGACACCGGAGAAGAAAGAGGTTTTCTGGGCTCCGGCACCACTCACAGCGAAGTCATGGGCCGACGTCGACGACGAGGATGACGACGACTATTACGCCACCACGGCTCCGCCTGACTCCTCTTGGGCCGCACCTGCCGTGAATTCTGACAAAGCGAATGAAAGCGATGCTGCTGCTGATGTGGTTAGAACTCAGAAAAATCACCGTTTTATATTTTTGTTTTCTTTTTTTGGATTTTTTTAATTTTGGTGAAAATGAATGCTTTTGTTTGGTACTGAATGTTGCCTTGGAATGCTGCTGCTGAAACTCGATTAGACGGTGATGAATGGATGATTACATGAGTATATTTTTATTTTATTTTATTATGTTTTAAATAAATTCCGTAACTTTTTTTTTTTTGGTGTTATAGATATGGTGACTGTAATAGGACTGTGGGTGTTTCATTAGAGGGAATGATCGGTTAGGAATTTTTTTTTTTCGTTGAGGGCACTGTGGTATAAGAATTCTGCTTTGCTCAAAAGATGATAAGGTTTCCCGTAACTCAATGGAGATGATTTTTTATTTTATTTTTTAAAACACTCATAAATAGGATGCTTGTAATTAGTGTAGCTACTTGTGATCTCTTATCAGAAGTAACCTGAAGCTAATGATTTTTTAGTTGAATGTAGATATGCTCGTCTATTGCCCACTTCAGTAATTCAGTTGCTATGCCATTTGTCCTGTTCGTTGAAAATAATGAGTATCCAAGTGTTATTCCTGTGTCTAGCTCCGTGAAATTATTTATCAATACTTCCCTAGTTTTATATGGTTTTATGTTTGCTGTCTTGTAATACTGCATCTAGTTTGCATGCATTTAATGACCTCATCATCAACGTCTTAGTTTGACTGTTCTATATATATAATATAAACAGCCTTATCTTTTTGAAGATTTCGTTTATACATTTAATTTTAACCTTCTCATGATACTACATTTAGTTTGCATGAATATAATGGCCTTCTGTTTGTCGGGTTGCAGATTTTAGTGTTATTGTATCGTACCAGAGAAATATCTAATTTTACTATTCCATGTCTTATGTTTAGTTAAACAACTAATGTGTTATTGCAATGGACATGACTGACATAAAGGATGTCATGTAGTCTGTTATCATCCCAGACTGATCTTGCACATGACATGAGCATTCTATTTTAAGACTAGTATTGTCAAATATGAACAAAATGCCGGCATAAAAAAGTTAATTTACTAAGTTACATCAACCGTTTTATATATCGATGGTATCAATCAAATGTAAATATGAAGCTTGTGCTTAGGCCAAATTGGTTGTTACTCTATAAAATGCACTTACAGTGAAAAGAAATTCTATTCGTGGCCTGTTGATGTAATGAAAAATTGTGGTCGAGTGACAGATACCACTCAATAAAATCATCTCACATTTGGATGATGAATTTACTATCGCATGCTCATATAGTTCAAAAGTCCAAGTGCTGTTATTCTTTTTCAACAATGATAAACCCTTGTCCCACGAGGTGGGTTGGCTACTTGGATCAAACGATGCCATAGTGCTCTATCATATATTATATCTATGGTTAAACCATTAACGTTTAAATCTCTTTTAATTGTTTCACCTATAGTTTTCCTAGATCTTCCTATACCTTTAGTTACGAGACTACCCTCCATCTAATACACTTCCCTTCCTCAGGGCCTCCAAAGGTCTCCTCCATACATATTCTAACCATCTAAGGCGAGATTCTTCCATCTTTTCTATAATAGGCACTACTCCAACTTTCTCTTTAATGCACTCATTCCTAATTCTATAATGTCTAGTGTGGCCACTCATCCTTTGCAACATCTTTTCCATTTATGTTAAGTTGCATTACAAAGCCTAGCCTAGCCAATCCCAAGCTTGGATAAAAGAGCAGGGTTGCGTTAGACCCTTGATAGCCGACATAAAAATTTTGTCAAATCTATATGAATGTTATTCTTTACAGTCATTTAATTAATCAGCCATGTGAAAGTGTGGTGACTTTCTTGATGGTGATTATCATTCTAATAAGTCATCATTGGTTTGCACATTGACTAACTGGTAGACTTGGACAATATCAGGAAAGTGAGAGTGAGGAAGAAGGTATCTACAATGTGGAAGATGATGCTGAAGATGAACATGAAAATGACATAGAAGTGCCTGCAGATGCTGAAACTGTTGCTAAGAAGCCTCCTGAACCCTCACTGGCTACCAAAGAAACTGAAAGACAGCTTTCTAAAAAGGAATTGAAGAAGAAAGAGCTTGAAGAGCTTGAAGCTGTTTTGGCTGAGCTAGGATGTACACCAAGAGAGCCCAGTGGCCAGGATGATTCCCATGGTAATATAATGCTACCAATCATGTGTAATATCATTTTTTTCGGTAAACTGCATACTACCGTTTTTAATATATGGTTCTGTCAAATGGAATATAGAATATGATGAAATTTAATTATTGGTTCCTCTTTAAAGCTTCCCTGATATAAAATTAGCTGGTTAAGGTTGAACGAAAATAAGTACAGGGCTCCCATATATGTCACAAAAGGTAAGCAATAAACTCATGTCTGCATATGCATTTGTTGTTTCACTTTCGTACAATATATGGGAGCTCTATTTATCACATTTTCATTCAACCTATCTTTTATGATCCTTTTAAATATGTCTTGAATAGTGAATGTTCATATTACTGTAGTGTACGTGTTGACCCCAAACATATGCAAGCAGTATCATCACAGTCCTGCAAAAGTGACTGATTATATGTTTAGGATCTTTCTTACTCAAATTTTCTATTATCTGATCCTTTCCTATGCAGGTCCTGAGAAGAAAGAGGATCACAATGGTGCTGCGGAAAAGAAGGAGAATGCCACTGGAGAAAGCAAAAGTGCAAAAAAGAAGAAGAAGAAGGATAAATCTTCAAAGGAGCAGAAAGAATCACAAGATCAGTATGATGGCGTCGCTGTTGGAAATACAACTTCTGAAACTGCTAGCTCAGAGATGGCAGAGGATGCAAATGCGGCTGCTGATGTTAAAGAGCGGCTTAAGAAAGTTGCTTCTTTGAAGAAGAAAAAGTCCAGTAAGGAGATGGATGCTGCTGCACGCGCTGCTGCTAGTGAGGCTGCTGCAAGAAGTGCAAAGCTTGCAGCGGCCAAGAAAAAGGAGAAGGCACACTACAATCAGCAGCCAGGGCGGTAAACAGGGTGGCAAAGTATTTGTATCTTTTCTTTGTTGTAAACTTTTGACTTTTTTCAATTTATTTTTTCATTTTGGTTAAATACAATTTACCCACCAACACTTTAAACCTGTGGACAAATTACCCCTGAAAGTTTTACTTTTTGTAGTTTTCTTATTGAACTTTCAACATTTAACAAATTTTCTAAATTTATAATTAATTTTCATGCCATGGCTTGGAAATTGAAAAATAAGCATAATGCCATGTTTGGTGTTAATTTTGTAAAGAAAAGATTGAAAAGTTTGTGAATTGCTAAGTTTAAGCAGGTAAATTGCAGAAAGTTAAAAGTTCAGGGGCTAATTTACCATTAGTCTAAATTGAGCAACTTTGCAAATTGACCTCTTTTACCTTTTAATCATATATAAGCATTTGCTGTTTTGTTCATTTGCAAGTGCAAAATAAAGATTGGTAGCTGCTTTAGATAAGTTGACTTTGGGCAGGATTTTTTTCAAATTCTACTTGAGGGATATAGTATTTGACATTATATTTATCTTCGTAAAACCCATTTTAGGTACTTCTTTTCTGTTGTTCTTATTCAACTCTGAACGTGGCATTTACATACACAACATCCAAAAAATTGCTGTTTCATTTGTTTTCTGATGGTCTACTATAATCATTCTTTCATAACTTTGCATGTCCTGCGCTTTAGTTGTCATCATATTCTCTGTTAAGAAACGTTCATATTAAATCCTTCTAGATAACATACCAAGTTCATGCACTAATCACTGCACCATATAATTATTAGTTATGCCAAAGTCATACAAAGATGCTAAATCGGTGAAAGAAATAATCTATCCCTTCTTTTTCACCAGCATCACACCCATAAAATCTGCATGAACCCCTCCTTTTCTTTCTTTCCCTTTCTCACTCCCGGTGAATCCACCCATCTTTGCATGTTCAAGCAAATCCTGTCACTACAAAATGCAGCTCTATTATATGATCATTCTCAGCACTCCCTCATGGCTCCTCCATGGGTTCAAGAGCTCCATCTACAACACCTAACCATTCCTGTGATCATTGATAGCATGTTCCCAGTTAGGCCATCAAGTCCTATTCCTGTTGAACCAGGTGACACCTTATACCTCTCCAACCTTGATGACATGATTGGAACTCGTGTATTCACGCCTACCGTGTACTTTTATCACTTGGATAACATGAATTGTTGCCAGAAAGATGTAATAGAAAGACTGCGTGATGCGCTTGCTGATGTTTTAGTACCTTATTACCCTCTCTCTGGGAGGCTCAGGGAGACCAAGAATGGGAAACTAGAGGTGTTTTTCGGACCAGAACAAGGGGCACTCATGGTTGAGGCACATTCTGATATTGCCTTATCTGAATTAGGAGACCTTACAGCTCCAAACCCAGCATGGGAGCCTCTAATCTTCAAGTTCCCAAATGAGGAACCGTATAGGGTCCTTGAAATGCCTTTGGTCATAGCTCAGGTTACCCTCTTCCGATGTGGGAGTTTCAGCCTTGGATTGAGGCTTTGCCACTGTATCTGTGATGGCCTAGGAGCAATGCAATTCTTAGGTGCATGGGCTGCAACTGCAAAAGCAGGGAAACTGATCACTAACCCTGAGCCATGTTGGGACAGGGAAATGTTCAAGCCACGTGACCCTCCTGTGGTGAAGTTCCCCCATATGGAATTCATGAGAATTGATGAAGGCTCCAACCTAACAATAACACTATGGCAAACAAAGCCAGTTCAGAAATGTTACAGGATCAAGCGTGAGTTCCAAAATTATCTCAAGGATTTAGCTCAGCCATTTGATGCTGCTGGTTGCACCACTTTTGATGCAATGGCTGCACACATTTGGAGATCATGGGTGAAAGCCCTTGATGTAAGGCCATTGGATTACCATCTTAGGCTAACTTTTTCTGTCAATGCTAGGCAGAAGCTTAGGAACCCTCAATTGAAAGAAGGGTTTTATGGCAATGTGGTGTGTGTTGCATGCACTTCAAGCACTGTTTCAGATCTTGTGCATGGAAAACTCCCAGAGACAACAAGGTTGGTTCGTGAAGCAAGGCAAAGTGTGTCTGAGGAGTATTTGAGGTCCACTGTGGATTTTGTTGAGGTGGATAGGCCAAGGCAGCTTGAGTTTGGTGGTAAGTTAACAATAACTCAGTGGACAAGGTTCTCAATATACAAGTGTGCTGATTTTGGGTGGGGAAGGCCACTTTATGCCGGTCCTATTGATTTGACACCAACCCCTCAAGTTTGTGTGTTTTTACCTGAAGGTGGGAAGGATGATTCTAGTGGCTCCATGATTGTGTGCATATGCTTGCCCGAGTATGCTGCTCACAAGTTTACACGGGTCTTGCTGCTGGATTCAGAGGGGACACAAGCCTTGTGCTAGTTCCAGAAACTGATGTGGCCTTATGCTTTTTTAGGATTTAGTTCATTAAGTTGTTAATAAAGCATCAATCAATCAATATATATTATAATATTGCACCTTTGCTAGTTTCTAATTTCTATGCCACAAGATCTAAATCAAAGGGAAAAGGACCATATATCACATCCATTTGAAATCTATAAGGGTGTGTTTCTGAATTTCATTTTGAGGGGAAATGGACGGAATACTCTTCAAAGTTCAAATCTCTTCCCTTTTCTCCATTCCTCTCCAAAAGTGAAATTTACAAACACTCATAGATATCTTTAGATAATGCCCTTGATAATTTGGTGGCTGATGGAAAAGTTAAATGAGAAGTCTTATCTATCGTCGATTAACTAAGCTAGCTAGAAGCTCAAATTCCATTGAAACAAAATAATATTAATCGACACAACAAAGAGTTTATTCACTAATATTTTGTGCCAACTTGCCATCTATTTGAGGACTCTTGGATGAATGTTTTATACTGATCGATTCCAAGCCTTATATCTCAACAAAAAATTTGCAAATTTCAACCAATAATAATATTGTTTGTGTATTCAAAAGTGGGTGTCCCATAACACCCACCCTATCAGCTTGGTTGCGATGGATAAGTGAATGTGGGAGACCCATTATTAAATATCCAAATAACATTATTGTTTCAAGAACAAGCAAGATAAAATTGATGTCTCAATAGGTCAAGGCCAACAACTGGTTTTGAAGAACAAAGATATCTCCGTCAAAGAAAAATTGATGAATTGTGTTCGATACAGCAAAGATAAGCACATAATGTTACAACTTACAAACACGAACACTACTATTCAAAGTTGAAAACTAGCACTTGCTCGAGATGCCTTCTTAGAGCAATGAAAAACTATAATGAAGGCTATTATTTAAAGTTGATTATTGTTCAAGATTCTTCTGCAACACTATGGTTTACACTTCTATAAAAGGGGTACAAGAATGCAATTGGGAGGCATAGAGAGTTTTTAGCTTTCATCTGTGCTTTCTTTGAATCACTTGTAATACTTTTAAATATTGTGGGTAATCGTTCAAGATGTTGCCATAATCTCCTCAATATTTGTAAGTTCTATATCCCAAATTTTATGATCAATTTTATTTGTCTTTATTCTACATTCAGCATGTTGTTCTCATAAATTAACATGTTTGTTTTACTTTATGCAACAAATATTCAAGTTTACCCTCGCTTATAAGAGCCCGAAAAGGTTGTGGTATCTAAGCGTATGTTTGTGAGTTTGAATTTTGAAGGAGAAGGGAAGAGAAGGGAGGGGAGGAGAGGGGAGAACTTGTAATATAATGTTACATTACAAGTCCTCTCCTCCCCTCCATTTTCTTCCAAAATCCAAACTCACATACATACCCTAAGAGTTCTTACTTACTTCTTTTCATTACTTTGTTTCAACAATCTTATTGAGCAAAATAATTTTCTAGATGTCTAATATTTGTAAGCTTTGGTTTAGCAACATTGGTAAGTCTTAGAGACCGTTGGTTAGCTTGCGTTCTCGACATGTCTTCTTATGGTTGTAGGGTCTCCCTTGGTAGGGGTTCCCATTAGATAATCTACAAGAAAGTTGAAAGTTAATAAGATGACAAGAATAGCAAAAATACTTAGTGGCCATGTCAGGGGCAAAGAAATAATAACAATTACTCCACAAGATCCCATTTCCTCGGCGTCAGCTAGACCTAATCAAAATCAACATAATTATCAAAATCAATATTCAATAATAGCAAATATAGAAAGAATAATACTATCTAGCTAGATATTTGTCCCGGATAACGCTTGCCAAAATTACCTAGCACATCACGTGGAACACGTCATTCTAATTTTACATTAAAAAATGCGTCTTTTACTCTAGAATATACATTGTCATCAACCTTTCTCAACAGTAGCCAGTGTTCAGCTTTCGTTTTGACAAAAATTACATAAGTGCATTTAAGTGCATGGTGGAAAAATGGGCATTTTTTATCTAAATAAAACAAAAGAGGAGAGATGTTACGTTCTTCCCCTATTTTGTAGTAGGTTATGTAAATATCCTTTTTTTTCTTAATGAAAGTCGACTTAAATTGACTTTCTCACGCAACAAAATTTTTCCATGGAAAATACACTAGAGTCAGTTCCACTCGACTTGTGGATAGGTCAAATCACATAAGCAAGGCTCAAAGCAAGCACTGAGACGTCTAATCATCCAAGGAAAGTCAACTTCAGTCAACTTGTTATGGCAGATCTTTGCCGCGATCGAGGCGCCATTGCACAAGAAGTCGATTTGATCGACCTGCGTTGGTCATGGAGTCGACTCAAGTTGACTTGCTACTGTAGCTCTGCTGCAATCAGAGGCGTCAGTGAATTGGTTGGAGTTGACTTCAACCTGCTTTCATAGTATATAAAAGGAAATGATTGATCATGATTTGCTTGCAAGAGGGCTGTGCGAGTAGTTGTGAGAATGGGAGGAAGCTAGAACCAAAAAGAGGAAGGAGGAATGAGGAAGGAGTGCTACACCAGTGGGAATGGAGAATGATCTTTATTGTTTAAATGCTATGGATCATACTGCAGGCAAACTGGAAGTACAAGTAATTTAATTTAATTTATTATTTATTGACACTATATTTTATGTTATTTTTTAATTTATTGTATTTAAATTTGTAATATTGACATATAATTTATTGCAATATGGTGTTCATTTTGCTTATTGTTCTAATAAATATGTATATGTTAAAATTTATTTTTTGCTTAGGCAGTATGTTCTAGTTTAGGCAATTTAGTATAATTTAGTAGAAGAACATATTGTTTAAATTTATTGTTAGTACTAGTCATGTAACCTGTACATTGCACGAGTGATAATAAAAAATAGCTGGTTTACCATTAAGGAAAATAAATAATAATTGATTTAAATATATCTTATAGAAAATTGAATATATAAATTTATTTTGAAAATAATTTAATAATTAAATAATTAAAAAAATGGAAAAAAAAAATATAAATATATCATTCCGTTTTATATCTTATTTTGAATATCATGTTTATAAGACTAAAAAAATATCGGTAGATAACCTATAACTAATAATAAAGAGCCATTTTTATGAATATTTTGCACATTTTGAAAGTTGAAATTTAGCTATATCATAACTCCTCTATAGAAATGACAACGAGTATCCATGAGAAAGGAGACATGTCTCACTCCCCCATCCTAATTTGGAATTTTGCTCCAATCCCCATCCCCATTCCAGTCACACATCATCATTCCCTATCCTTGTGGGAATTTGAATCCCTATAGGTATTGATGGGTTTATTAATAATTTTTAAAAAGAGAAAAAATAAAAATATTTTGAAATTCAAAACATAAATCTCCATAATAACAAATACTACTAATGCAAAATAATCTAAATTAAAATTAAAAATGCATATGTAATACAAATCTAATAAAGATAATTAAAAAAATAGGGCGTATTATCCCCGTCTGTACTATGTTTAACAAATAGGAACTACTCCCCTGTCAGCCACCCCCAAGCAAACAAAATCTATCCTCATTCTCATCCTGTTATTGTGGGTAATCCCTATGTGTATCCATTTTTTTTTTTTTTTTTGTCATCCCTAGTCATTTACAACTTTGTAGTAAATTAAAGTATTTAATTTATGTGATTTCAATTGTACATCATTTCCTTGTACATCTTTTTGGTAAATTAAAATATTAATTTTAAAATATATATTATATTATAATTAGTAAAAAATCATATATAATCCTAATTTATGTCATCTCAATTATTGTAGTAGTATTCAATCACATAATTATTTTCAATTAAAAATTATTGTAATTATTTAATTTTGAAAACAATTAATAACTAATTAGTATCATTATAAAAAAAAGTATAAATTGTGGAACTAATTTTTAAAAAATATTTTAATTTTGAAAAATTGAATTTTTTTTTCAAAAAAATAATATAAAACAATTGTGGAATTAACAAAATGAAATATTTAAGTTTCAAAAAATTAAATATAGAATAGTGAGATATACATATATATATGATTTTCAAAGAAAATTTTCTCCCAATCCTGTTCTTATTTAGAATTTTCCTTTTATTCTCATCCTCATCCTCGTCATGGGTTCTCATTCCTCATTCCTTGTAAAAATTTGAATTCCTACGTGTATTCATAGATTTATTAAAAAAATTTCAAAAAAAGAAAAATTTTCAAAATGGTATTGGAAAGAATAATAATACTATTAGTATGTATATATTATTGATTGATATAGATATCAGTATCAATTAAAGGTTATAATATTAGGTTTATAAAAAAAGGTAATAATATTATTTATTATTAATTTTTGCTATGTTTCTATTTTTTTTATGTGTGTAATGTAATAGTCTATGCTGCTTTATGGATTAACAACTTATCCCCACAAACCAACCCGAGTCTTTTCAACATGTTTTGTCCTCATTTACACGCTTCCTAGGAAAACTTCTCAAGAGGTAATCCCAAAATTGTTTCAAGTTAAGCACGTTTAACCATGGAGTTCTTTAGTGATGGGCTATCGAAAAGTTGATGCATCTTGTTGGTATAGGTTGTACAAATCAATCAATATAAGTCATCCTTAATTGTATAATCTCATACTTATACAATCTTAGGACCCTCTCATTCAAGTGTGTAATCGGTTCATTCATGTACCCCTCCACTTAGAGGGCCCTGTGCTATGCCTTCTTTGCACCGGCGATCACTCTCCGCCTTGTCACCAGACGTTACATGCCCGCCAACTTTTGCTTGGTTCGTCCCCGAACCACACTATACTTTGAGAGGCACAGCTCTGATACCATTTTTAACAGCCCATGCTACTTTATGGATTAATAACTTATCCCCACAAACCAACACGAGTCTTTTTAGCATGTTTTGTCCTCACTCACACACTTTCTAGGAAAACTTCTCAGGAGGTCACCCCATCCCAAAATTGCTCCAAGTCAAGTATGCTTAACCATAGAGTTCTTTAGTGATGGGCTACCGAAAAGATGCATCTTGTTGGTATAAGTTGTATAAATAAATTCATATAAGTCATCTTCAACTGTATAGTCCTATACTTATACAGTTTTAGGATCCCTCTCATTCTCATTCTAGTGTATAATTGGTGCATTCATGTACCCTTCTGCTTAAAAGACCTTGTGAGGAGTCGCTCCTTGTCCGTGCCTTCTTTGCACCGGCGATCACTTCCTGCCCTCGTCACCGGGCGTTAGAGGAAGCCTCACAAGAGTGTTGGGTGATAAATATAGCTTTAGTTGTTTGGGTTAAATATCCTCCAAGAGTAGGAGTGATGAAAGGTTTGTAAGGATTGGTTGCAACTTTAGCCATTTAAATTGCAGATAGCGAAAGATTTTAGAAAGATTTGTGAAATCGTTGATATAGGCAATAAAGACCAAACCATGTTAAATTTTGTGTGTTTATTTTTTCATGTTTTCTTTTGCTTCCGCTACCCAATAGTTAGTAAGCCAAGGAATTAAGAAAATTTACCTCAAATCTTCCAATAATATGAAACAAATGGAAAATTGTATTCTAAATTTTGACAAGTAAAAGAACAAAAGGATAATTTTTTTCTTAAATATTTTAACAATATAAATATAAATGCTATATATGTGATGACGCCCAATTAAAATTACTCATGTACTTTATTACGATTTTATGACTTATTTATGCTTTCTTGGAAGCTTCCAGGAGACTTATGAATATTTTCTTAAATTTATTTATGTCAATACTTATAGTTATCTAAAGATTTGATACTAATATTAAAAGTTGTATTATCTATATTAAGTTTATTATGCTAGTATTTATCACTTGTATAGAAAAATACTAGTATTTATTCCCTTGCAATGCACAAAAAATAATTTTTTAATTATTAAAATTTTTAAAATGTAAATAGTGAGAGAAATTTAAAAATTAACATAAAGTTTATTATACAATAACTGATCATTACTGACTATTAACTATAATTATTTAATTTTCTGATTCAAGATAGCAAATTATTTATTATCATCCATACAATGTGTAAACTTAGTATTGCCTATAAATTTCTTGTTCCTTGCTTTATGAAGCCATTTAATTCATGGTATTTTTTTAATCAAATGATGAATAATATTTCTTGTAAAAGTTAAAAGCATCTAATCGAATATAGTTGTGAGATGTACAAGAGAATGAGACCTCTAAAATTTCGAGTAAAACCTCACGTTGATGATTAAAAGAGTTGTGGGATATCAAGTCCTCAAAAAATTTGTAATATTAATGTGGACATCAAAAGATTTATGGCATAAATTTGATCATCCAAAAATTAAAATTTATTTCAAGTTAGTCCAAAAGATTAAAAAAGATTTGAATTAACTTGAAATGAATTTTAATCTTTCTAGAACCAAATCAATGTTTCACAACTCTTTCAAGAACCAAATTGATATCCTACAACTTTTTGGAGGACCACTCAAGGTTGGCAGTCCAACCAGGTTTTGATTATCTTTATAACTATGGTTGCCAACCTATATCATCCCATCATAAGTTAGCCATAAAACAGTACGAGACAGGTTGATACATTTTAGTTATTTAGGTTAAAAGTGCTAACCTACCTCATCAAAAAATGACAGATTGATGGGCCAACCCAATGGACTCAACTGATTTTTCCATCTATAACTAGGAGCATTAACACAAAGCCTAGCTTTATTGTAAGTTAGTGGGCACAATATATCACCATCCGTCCATCCCAGAACTTCTTTAACCCTTAATGATGCCAAATTCATGGATCATGCTAAAGTTTAATTATGAAACAACAAATGTCACTAATTAAGAATACAAGTTAAAGAGAGACAGATACACGTTGGTCCAACATCTGTTACCTTTTTTGTTTTTTGGATGACGCCAACATCTGTCATCTAGTTCCGCATTATAATTCCTCACTTATTTTAATATCTTTCCGGTGTACAACATGCAAAAACCCATTTGAAATAATTCATCCTATAAAAAGAACTAAATTGAAGCCAAAATTTTTTTATGAGCAGTGGTAGTTGGTACCAAGACCAAGTGCACGAAACATACGAAAATCATGGCCACCAATGGAGTTGTTTGGGCGACAAACATGGGAGAAGAGAGAATATTCATGGAATGAGAAAAATTTTAACACTATTCGTTCGTAACTAAGCTTTATAAAACATAAAAAATCTTTTTTTTTTGGTGGAAAATAATAATAATAACTTATCTGAGTTCCTTACTCTGCATGAATGCCTTGCATGCATCGTGTTTTTATTGGCCAACACATGACGCAAATCTTCTGTATTCAAATAGTACATCTTTTTCTGTTCCACTTATTATTTATTGATACACGGAACATAAAACATAATTTCTAAATTTCTAAATCTATTTTAATTTATATCTTTTACGTGTCAATAGATAATTTATAGGACAGGAAATGAGATTTCATTTTGGAGAGAGAATTTCCATCTCAATTTGTATTCCCTCTCGAAGTGATGAACCCACCGTACGGCTATTTGATCACAAACTAGCCCAAGCTATTGTCCACAAACGTAGCCCAGCCCCTAAACACTTAAAACTCATTACATTCGGCCCATAATGTGCCCATCCAAGTGACAAAGATAGGTTTAAAAAAACCCGATACGTTCAACAAAATCCATTGGGAGACCCCAAAAAGGACGCAAAATCCATTCCAATAAGACACTTATCGACTAAACATATTTCGACCGACAAAAAGGGTCTAAATATATGAATTTTAGGTTGGAATTGATAGGCATAAATTGCATATGCTAAATATTAATTTTGCACGATCATAACTTTTTTATCCTTATTTCCTTCCTCCTTCGCCACCTGCCATGCCTAAACTAAAGCTTTAAAAATTGATCATATGTTGTTTATTTATAATTCGGTTCCATCCCAACACAACTATGAGATGATCCTATGGCTATTTTTGAGAGAAGGGACTGAGGAACGAAAATAGTAGTTGTGAATTGTGATCGATTCGGTGCGAGCCATGACGTTGTGAATTGATGTTATTATCTCTCCTATTTTTCTTGTACTTTTAATATAATAATAGAATAATAGATATGTTAAACGTTTAATGGTAGAGAACAAAATTTTTCACTTATATTTCAAGAGTACGCAAAATTTTTCAATTTGCGCTTCCCTCATCTTCCTTCGTAATATGTTGCCATAATTCAAAATTTTATCATTATATCATTCCTTGCATTACCATTCCCAAGGCCCCCCTATCGATAGCAAATCTTGGCCTTGAAATTTGAGGTTGCAACTAAAGAAAAATGGGAATCATGACAAAATAAGAAAAGAAAAGGGAACAAATTGAAACAGCAGCTCACCTAATTAAACTAGAACAAGATTGTGACTACTAGCACCCTTGTCTGGTTGTTGACAGTTTTCATTAGGACTAATCTCTATCTAGCTTGTTATTATGAGTTTAGTTCCTCATGTAATTTGTGTTGGCTAATTGGTCATTGGTCAACTCATTCCATGTTTGTTAAGATCTCAAATTGTGATTGTGTACGTTATCTTCCCAAATCCTTATGTTTTCCAAGGTACGTTTCAAATTAAGATTACATTTTCAAAACTTAAAACAGAAAAAAAAAAACTTGGTTAGCAATTTGTAGCACTTAGGATATGTTTAGAGTGGTGAAATTTTCATGAAGAGTTTAATTTGTGCTTTATTTATTCTTGGATATTTATCCAATTATAAATGCACACTGTATTTAAGTAAATGATTGGAGAAATATTAAAATTTGGACAAGTTAAAAATAATTTTCTGCATTATCCTTGTTTCTTTTTAATAACCAACTTTCTCTCCCCTCTTCTATTATGTCTCTTATCTTCCAATAATATTTAATATGAGTATTATTAAAAAAATAATTAATATTACTTAAATTTTTTAAATGGATAATTATTTATATACAAAGAAATTTTTAAATTACAATTATTCAAGGATGGAGAAAATATTTTACCGAATCAATGATATTTTAAACCTCATTTTTATCATCATTACCAAACGTACCTTTACAAAACCAAAATACTCTTTACTTTATTGTACACAGCAGCCATGTTCATTTCCTTAAGTTGTTTTATTATTATTATTATTATTATTATGACGTTGACCTGTATATATCTTTGTTTTATTGTAAGAATAATGTTATGGAAATAATAAAACTACATATTATACACCTTATCACTATTAAATGTGAGAGTGAGTGGAATAAGTGCGGACCACTCATCACATCTAATAGTGATAAGGTGTGTGTTATTCATTTGTTATGTAATTTTACTATTACTATAACATTACTCTTGTTCTAAATAGTGATGGATCCAGAAAATTTCAACAATAGAGCCAAAAATAATATACATATACAATATTGAGTTTACATAATTTTTATATTAATGTGGGGTCAAATTTATTAAATAATGAAGACAAAATATATATAATTATATACTTCTAAGTAAGTGATAATTTTTGTAGGGACATGAGCCCCGAGTAGCTTCAAAGTTGATCCGTCCCTAGCTGTAAATCATATCGGTCACTCTTTTATCCTTTTGTTGAATTAATATTGCAGAATATGCCGCCATTGTTAGATAGTGTACTATATACACACACACACAATTTAGGTGAGAAAGAAGTTTGCTCCAATTCAGAAATAAATCATGGTTCTGAGCTCATCTACATTTATAAACTTATAAATTATCCACCAACAAAATAATTTAAGAATTGAACTCTAAGTCATAACAATATAGGAGGAAAATGTCAACTAATAAAGCAATTCAACTCGTTTTATGCATGTAAATCTTTAGTAAATGAGACAAAAGATCGCATAATCAAATTCAACTGGAACCTACACAAAATCGCATTGCGTCAAGTTGTGTCATTTTCTGTATTTTTTTTGGAAATTAAACGGTTATAGGCACTTGCAAAGTTTATAAGCGTTAAATTAGTTAATAATTTGGATACAACAATCGAACAATATGACATATTCCTCGCATGATGTCAATAAAAAGATCAAGGGGGTTCAAGTTCTAAATCCAATTACAAGTTCTTTCATGAAAGAAAGTGAGGTGGCTTAATGAAGAAGAAAGATGAACTGGCCATAGATCATCTCTTAAATAGCCGATGGATGTGCGTGTGCTATGGTTCAACAAACTAACCTACCCCTTTGATGGAGCCCCATAAGCAAGATATTATTATTTTTTATTGGATTGCCTATGTGAAAATCAGAAAGAAACGGGAATTGATGGGATGATTCAATGAGAAGCCAAATTAGTTGTGGTGTTATCTGTCACTTTGTTATATGCCACATGATTTTTCTCATTCTCTCAACCGTGTTGCATTAATGCAACCAAATGTATATGGATGGTACCGTGTCATGTTCTTCACAAATTAATTAATTCGTTTGCCTCTATTTCTACCTCCTACCAGATTTGAAGGCCACGAGTTTTGTCGTCATTCAGTGCAGGAAAGTGATTTGATTTGGGGTGACGGTTTTCGTGACCAGAGACCTTTCTCTTGCGTTAATTATAGTATTTAATTTTCTTATTTCGTTGGAGTATGCTTTGTGCGTGATATGGCAAACAACGTATGCTAATTAATATATTTTTGAAGGAAAATGCTTCACACCCCGAATTTTGTACCGAACCGACTAACGTGGCACTTAAGTTGTACTCCACATTCATCAGTTTCTGTTTTTTGTTTTTTTATTTTCCCAACCTTTCCACGATCAATGAATGTGCCACCTGTGTCGGTCAATAAAGGTCGGGCTTCAAGGTCGGGCTCTGTATTTATCATCTTCTATTAATGAATCATCACGCGTAATTAACAGGGTGAGTTTAGTGAGTAAATCAATTTGCGTATAATGTTTGGGTTTAACTCCAATTACCAACCTTTCTTCTTTGATATTTGTAAATATATTTATAAATAAATACATGTGACACACTCTAACTTTAAAACATATAATTAACCGATAAAAATGGACATTCATTAAAAAAAAATTAAAAAAACCTATGAAATTGGATAGCTTTCTCTTTCTGCTTTTGCTATTTTTCAACCTCAAAAACAGGTATAGTTCGCAAGGTGTAGTAGCCACTCAAGAAAACTAAATCAACAACTATATTTTGAAAAATGGAAAGCTTACGTTTAAGTGCACCACGCAATCTGGCACACACTCCACCGAAAAATGATTAATTAAGGACAGATGTTGAATTTCTCTAGGCTCCAGCAAGCATACCAGATATTACGACGGAACAAAAGCGAATCGACAAGGAAATCGATTTTTGAGTGGTTTTGCTATTTTTGCCCCAAATAGATGGACCCTACTTCCATCGGCATCAGATTTCGAACCTAACACTGATATGATATGATAGACCGGTTTGGGAAATTTGAGTCTACATCAAATTTTCAAGAAAATGTGGGTAACAGTGTTTGATTTTGACATCTATTCCACCGTATCTAAGCTCAAAAGTGGCCAACCTTTCAAAATCAGCGTATCTATATGTTGTTAACTCGAGAAAAACAGCAACATGGAGTAACAGTGAAGCTTCTTCTGTTCAGAAATGGATAAGGTTAGAATCTAGTTTAGTGTCATGCCACAATAGCAAAAACAAACACATGAAAATTTTATTTTTACCACTGAAAAATTTAGAGGATTTTCATCTTTAAACTTTTAACTCAAAAACATAGAAAAACATAACATTTTCATTTTATCGAAAGATTTAATTCTAATGCATTAAAAATGTGAAAAATTCACATTATCATTTAATCATATATTATCTATCACGTTAATAAATATTATTGAATTTTAAACCCAATACCTAAAATGTTATGTAATAAAAGAATTTAAGTAGACACCATCAGTTCACTAGGTACATCAAAATACATTAAAATTAAGTTCCCAATGGCATATACTAGTTAGGATGGAAATTTTCTATCTCTAAATACTATCCCTTTAACTATCCCCAATTATTTATTATCACATAAAAATATAAGAATCAAAAGAGATTTAAAAATTTATGGTTACCAAATATACAATATGTATCTTCTACGTGCCAAAACATGATTGGGGGATAGGAAAGGAAATACCATTTGATGACATAAGATTTTCATCTATACTAGTTAATATATTATTATAAAGAGTTAATACTTATTTTATTTCTTGACTTTATATTTGTGAGTTATTTTAGTCCTTAGTTTTTTTTAAAAAATCAAATTAGTTCCTTATGTTGCAAAATGTAAGTGAAGTTAATCACTCATTCTACTTTTATTTGACATTATTAATTAAATAATGATATGTGAAATTAAATGATACCTTGATATACCATGTATCATCTGAAATATAATAAAGTAAATAACTCATTTTGATATCTAAAATGGCACAAAATGAGTCATTTTATGACTTGAAAAAAAATATTTAAATGAATTATTTTGTGTAATGTTAGAACACCAAAATAAGTTATTTTAAACTTAATATATTTTAGATTAGACAAGGCATGTTAAATTATCAATTAATGCTACATATCATTATTGATGGAATATTAAATAAAAATATGTTGAGAGACTAACATAAATTGCGTTTTACAATGTTAAAGAATAATTTGACTCATTTAAAAAGTTAAGAAATAAAATGGCTCACAAATATAAAGTTTGGTATTAAAACCAACATTAACTATATTATTAAACTAATAATGGCATACTAGTTAAATATATTATTGTTGCAAGTATAATCTAATAATTTAAATAATTTTTTAATATTTATGTCACATTTATTTTTTATTCTTTAACTTCTTCAATTTTTCTTACTTTGTCATTTTACATATTTTTTATTTTGACTTTTATACATGTTAAAAAAAATTCATGAAATAAGCAAAGATATAATTTTATGGGCTCTACAATCCTACCTCCAAACAACTCTCAGACATCTAATCAACATATAGTAAATCTTTTATAACTTTTATTTTTTACTTTTTTTATTCAAATGATTTAAATCCAATGATGTTGTTTAAGTAGTTGTCTCTGCAGGTTGTACAACTATTGTTTTATTTTAATTTTATCACTTCTTTATTTTAAAATAAATATCGTTTTTAGGTTTTTTAATTTTTAATTAATTCTTCTATGTATTTCATTGTATCATTTATATTCATTTTACCTGTGTATTTATTAGAGAGGAAATTGGTAACTGTGAGTTACAACGAGTTGTTTTTTTTTTGATAAATTCATGATAAATGCTACAAACTCAAAGGGGAAGAGTGGGCGCTATAACAGCTCACAATACAATCAAGTATCAAATATCAAGTATCAAACACAAGCACCCTACTTCTGGACCAAAGAAAACAACCAGAAAAAATATACACCCGTCTAGCTAGCCACGGCATAATAACTAATTGAGAAATGTTATTTGCAATCATCATTTGTAAGATATTGTGTCAACACACTCCTATCTATCATTTGATGAAATATAAATGCCACTTAAATCAAAGTGTATCAATTTAGTGTCCTATAAAGTATGAGTACAAATAACAATACTCTAACTATTACCTGAAACGCTAAAACACGAGAGTGTGGCCATTGAACACACCATAATAACTCGATCACCTAAAATAATGAAGTGTTAAGAAGAGAGAATTTTAGTGGATATTTTAATTTTTTATAATTTCATTTTTTATAAGGTTAAGGTCATTTAATGATTATCTTAATTTATATGCTCAAAAACGAATTTATTTTGAGTAGAGATAGTAGTAAAGAAGCATTATAAACAATAATTTATTCTAATACTTCAAAATGGGTGTCATATTTGGACACACATTTTATCACAAAAAGTTGTTTCTGGCTCTCTCTCTTTCTTTGTTTTTTTTTTTTTATGAATTGTTCTTTACTTAGTTAGCAACAATTTTTTTAAAAAAAAAAAACTTAGTGTTAGTATATGTGAAAATATAATTTTAAGTCCCTTATAGTGTTAAAATAAAGTTAATTGATACTATCAAGAATAAGTCTCATTTACAGTTAAGTTATTATCAGTACTATTACTTTATACTAGCATAATTTAAATTAATATGTTATATTCAATTACTTTTAATCATTAAACTAATAATTTTAATCTAAAAATATAATCATGCACTTTGGGTTTTTCATTTTTTCAATCCCTAGAGACCAAGATTTGGGACAGGGACAAAAACAATCGGATCATAAGGATATTGAGTACGAAGGTTAATTATGCAATTTAATTTGCATGCAGCTAAGATCGAAAACACAAATGTTATATAATTTGTGTAGGGTGAGGAGGAGCAAAAATGGTATATATTTTGTATAAAGTGGGGACAATGAGTAAAAAGGTTAAATAGTTTGTGTTGACCAAAACTAGAGAGTAGGAAAGTAAGGATGGCAATGGGGCCGATTGGGGTGGGTTCTAGCTCAACCCGACCTCACTTCGCATTTTATTAACACTAGTCTCAACCCGCCCTGACCCTACCCATATGTTTTAAAATTTTAAACACATGATAGCCCCGTGAGTATCCACCCCACCCTGCTATTTTTTTTTAAAAGTCTTTAAAATTATTGTAAAATCTAATAAATATATAAAGTGACTAGTTTCAAGAAAATAACAAATAAGAAATTAAACACAATCATATAAAGTACAATGAGTATCAATATTTAAATTCTAAAGTAGCAATCATTAATGTCAAGAAAATAACGAGACAAATCCTTAATAACATGAAATAAGGTTATTATAAGGTTGAAGACCTGAGGAAATATTGAAATGAAAGAAGATGGATGTCATATGTGATCTTGCAACATGAAATCATGAATAAAGATGAAGTTTGATAGGGTGATAGGGGAAACTAGGAATAGAAATGCTACACAAATTTAACCAACATTTATTGATTTCATATTAAATTTATTAATTTAGCAAATAGCATTTATATATATTTTTAAATTTAATAATTATTGTCAATTAATTATGTTTTAATCACATGTTACTAAAAACATGTACTACATAATATTAGTTTTAAAAGTAATAACATTTACTTATTATAAAAAATACTAATTTAATAACTTCAAGCAACAAATGATGAGTAATTTTAAAAGATATTTTTAAATATTTTTATAATTATAAAATAATATTAAATTGATTCAATGTATTTATTATTTTTTGTATTCAACTTTATTCATGGTCCTCTTTTCTTGTCTCTAATTAAAACGAGAACACACTTATTTAATTAACTCATCATGCACCACACAATATAACACTAATCTAATATATAAAATATAAAAGCAAAATCTTAGATAAATTTTGTCATGTAGACTTTTGTTTTGTCATTTGGAAAATAATTTTTGCATTTGGCAGCAATAATAATTACTCACATGAAAATAATAAAATGTCTCCTCTCACATACTTGAAATCATTAATTATGTTTTTAATAGTACTCTTAACCATAGAAGAGAAAATTAGACAGAATCGGTTGGCTTGACTGGGTTAATCAGGAACCGGTTGCTTGGCTAGTCCGGTTGAGCACATGAAACCAGAAGGACTCAACACCGATCAAAATCGGTGGAACGATCCGGTTTTCTCAGGTTCCCGGTTCGGGTATTTGAGTAAAAAAAAGAAAAGAAAAACCATATCTTCATCTTCTTCTCTGGCGACTGCTCCACCCTCTGGTCCTCACACTACTTCATGCACAACTCCACCTTGCTGTCCACGACACCACCCAACCACCTCCATCCACCTCCGCAACACGAAACGACCTACCCTCACGCTTCCCTATCTCCACCTTTACTCAGTAGACACAATAACAAGCATATACTAAGAAAAGAGAGGATCAAGGAGGATAAGAAAGAATGGATGGTGGATATTGTGACCTGCATTGGAAACTTCTCGTTTTGCAATAATCCAATCAAACTTTTCACATCAAAGAATAGGGATAATGGCAATGGTAGGTGATGCAACATGAATTTTGTAGCCTAACACCCACCTTCTTGCTTGGCATTGAGATATCTTTGTTTCCAAATCTTGTTGCCACTTTTCCTTTATGCAGCGATGCACTACAGTAAGGCACAAAAAATAAACCCATGCCTAGTGTGTGGGTGCAATTATTAATGGGTTTTTTTTTTATTTTGGTTTTGGATTATTTTTCTTGGTCAATGGGTTGGCTAATATGTGGCTATCATTATGGGTCATTGGACAATGACTAGCACCAGCCCATTTCACCTCTTTTTATTCATTATTAAATAATATTATTTTGCAATGGTTATATTAATGTTAATGACTTAATATAGGTCTCTTTTTACTTTTTGAGTTATTATATATATATATATATATATATATATATATATATATATATATATATTTATGTATTTTTTTTATTATATTCCGATAGAATTGGTTGGACCTTTAAATCTTTAAACCAGTACCATGATCGGTTCAATGCCTGGTTCGGTTTTCTCTTCCTTGCTCTTAACTATTGGTCAAACTTTTTCATTTAATAAGATAAAACTAAAACAAAAAAAAAAACTCGATATATGATATTAATTATGTCATTTTTTTACTTCATGTATGAATATGATTTGAGGTTTTTAAGTCAATAATTAACAAAAACCACTCAAATTTAGTTCAATAGTTAATAAAATATAATTACCAAATCTGTATAATCATAAGTATATTGCAAATTGCATAAATAAGTCAATAATATGTAGTTAGTTGATTGTATGAAATTATTATGTATAAAAAATTCTAAAAATAATTAGTCGTGATCATACGAAAAGGTTCAACTTTACAACAATAATACATATTGGACTGGAGCACCATTCCCCGAGCTATATCGTGGGCCCCCTAAAGTCTAAGGTTCATCCTCAGTTGAGACTGACCTCATAGTTTCGCCTTATGAGATATTGAGAATCCTAACTAATAGAGAAATATCCTCTAGCTGTTACAATAGATAAAGAACTTTCCAAGATATCTAAAGAGAAGATATTTACTAATCTAAGATCAAGGACCAGATAACAACATAACCACCTATATAAGAATAAAACTATCCTAGAGCTAGGCAAGTAACATCAAAATTATCACTCTTTCAAGTTAAATCCCTCATGGCTTGATCATCGAAGTCTTTGCAGGTCCCTAACCCTTGACGTTTAGAACTTGAAGGACTATCCGCTACAACTATGATCGGTCGAGGACTCTACATCAGCAATACAGGTTTGAACATTTGGTGCCCACCAAGGCCTGTTGCCTTGTAACCCCACAAACCTATTGATGGTGAACATAAGGAGTAACATGATACATATGCCAAACAACAACGGAGCAAAGAATGAACAACCTCCTCCACCACCAACAACTGAAGGCCTATACTGGATGATACAGGAGCTCAAACAGAGGAATGAACCACTGGCAGCCCAGATAAAGGCACATGATGAATAGGGCCCTCATGCCAACCATGCAAAGAACACCCTACCTCGGACAAGAAAAGCAAGGCGTAAGCAATGCCCACCTTGGCAAGGCAACTAATAAGGCCGACCTACTTGTGTATTATGATCCATTTTATGACAATCAAGATCCTAGCTAACTTCAAACTCCCCTCCACACTTAATAGGACTGGAGATCCTCAAGCATACATCAAAATGTTCAAATCTGTGATACTGATAACTGGTGACTCGTGTTTCTGCTGAACTTTCCTAATCTTCCTAGAAAAGACAACCTTGCCCTGGTTCTCTTCGTTGCCGCAAAGTCAATCCACAATTTCAACTGGCTTTCTATCACCTTCTCCAACATATTTTCTTCTAGCCGAGTGCATAAAAAGACCTTAGGGTTTAGGGTTACATAGATCCTTTTGATGCCTTAGCCATGGAAATCCCTAACATGAACCTAGTAGTCGAACTACATGCAATAAATTCTGACCTCAAAGGAGGCCCCTTTGTAGACTCATTGGCTATAATGCCCCCCAGATCAATCGCTGACTTTTGCAAAAGATTAGTGGGGTATATCAATATGGAGGAAATCTAAGTTATTAAACTCATAGAAGCCCACCCAAAAACAGCAAAGCAAGACACCAAAAATTGGCAAAGCAAGACGCAAGACCAAAAAGTCAGGAAACGAAAATACTCAAGTTGGTAAGGCCGAGGTCAAGAGGAGAACAAAAGACTTTATCAACCTAACTATACGTCATTCCCCTAAACACCTACTGACAAAACATTCTTTTGTTCATGCATCATAAGGCTATCTGAAAAAGCAAGGCAAAAGTCTCCACCACAAGGAGCAAACATGAACAAATGGTGTGATTTCTACAAGAACTATGGACATGATCCCAAAGAATGCAAAGGTCTTGCAATATCTCAGGTCCACGTATCCCGAGACAAGTTTAGGAAGATATTAGGGTCCCTTAGGACCCACCCATGTTAACCGGGAAAGCCTTGGATGTTCAAAGGACCCTTAGCATACAAAGCAAGTGTTTCTAGCACCACTATAGCAGTTCATGACCGCTATAGCGATGGTAGAAGACAAGGATGTTGTTCTTGCCTTATAGGTGACCACTATAGCAGTCATGCATTCATTAGGATGGGAGTGTCAAGCTTCTCAACTGCTATAGACTACTATAGTGATACCTTTCAATGCTAGAATAGTGTAAAATGACGTAGCTTCATTTAACTGACCCCTACCCCTATAAATACCTTGCCCTACTCGTGAAAACACCACAAATCCTAAACCCTTGATCCTAAACCCTCATTTCCTCCCTTTCTCACCTAGTCCCACTCTAAGCCACTTCCTCCAAGCTTCAAGACATTGGTGTCATCCCTGCTCCATGGAGTTCAATTAGTGTTAACACCACTTGTTCCTCCCCTCTAGGTGAGTATGTTTCAATTCATAGCCTTATTTTCCTAATTAGCATTATGTTTGTAGCATTATGGTTGCTAAACACAAATTCAGAGATGAAAATATGATAGATATATGACTTTGCAAGTGATGCCAAGTTAGCAAAAATTATGATTTTGAGATTATATATAGCATGAAAAATGCGTGTTTTTTTTTTTAAACCATGAGATCATGATTGTTATGTTGTACGCCATGAGAATGTCCAATATGCTCAACAAAAGATTTATTTGGGAATTATGTATTTTTGCAAGTGTGTAAAATTGTCAAATACATTTTATGAATTTATAATATCATTATGTTTACAAGATTTGAGACTTCAAACTATGTTTCAGAATATTCAGTCAAAGGTATATATTGGAAAAATAAGAACAAGAGTATGAATTAGCATCAAGAATACAGATGTTATTATGATTTTAGAGTTTTTATGATTATGAACCCTATTATGTTAAAGTATGATATTAGAGTTATCAAGTTATGAAACTATGATAGCTTGGTATATGAATTTAGAACTTTAGCTTTATAGTACAAAGAAGTATGGAGTTTCAGTATGATTCATAGCAACTACTAGATACATACACCATGGACTTGAAATCAAAATGCCTACAAGCTGGTGATCCCTTAAGCATGATTTCATATCCATGGTTATGCTAAAGTCGGATTGTTATAGTTATATGAATCCATAGCTCCCAAAGTACTAAGACTTTTAAGGGTTTTCAAATCTAAATGGATTTTGTTCAAACTAGTTTGGACGGTAGATATGGAGAAACAGATAGTGAGTTAACGGCTCTGAAAGATCGTTAGCCATGGTACAAAGTTATCCGCCAAAGGATAATCTCACCCCAAAGTACAGAGAATGAGACCTAGTTAGGTACCCATAGCTTGTCTACTATGGATGCGGTCTACTAAGGACCGTCAAAGAAATTCAAAGATAGCTATTATTATTATCATCATCATATTTAGCAAATAGTGTTTCTCAAGGCTCTACCGTACCATCAGTTAAAAGATTTTATGATTGATTACAAATTAGAAATACTTGTCTATGAATTTATGGAATGAAAAGTGTTTTCCTGGCTAGTTATGTATTCAAATATCAAATGATTTATACTTGCTACATGTAAGTTATATTTATGTATATCCCTTGAAAACCTCATGAAGTTTGTGGGTAACAATCTACTCACTGATCAGTCTAATGACTCCCCCTTCTCCCTTCCTTCATATAAGTACAGGTCCAAGTATTGCACAATCACCGATTCAGTAGCCACATCCATCCTTTTGTGACTTTATATTATTTTAAGGCTTAGATTAGGCTTATGTTAGAGCTAGAGTGCTCCAATAGATGTGTAGGCAGAATCCGAGCCATGTATTTATTTTCAAATCATGTAATTAATTTCAAAGTTAGAAACATGTTTACAGATTTCAAGTATGGATTTGAGATTGTAGATTATGACTAGAATTTATGTAACAAGCTAGAAAAGAATTTATGCTTCATTTTTCAAGTGTTAAACAAATTTTCAAAGCATGGTTAAGATGTTTTCAAAGTTTTGTACGCCAAAGTATTTCAGTCGTATGAATTCAAATATCAGATTTTGACTAAAGATTTGGATAAAAATTTAAATGAAATTATTTTTTCAAAATGAAAATTTTGCATTTAGAGAGACATGTTGTCTAGGAGGCTTATGTGGGGATGGAATTCCTCACGTGTCGATCACGTTCCCAAGTCGGATCGTGATAGATATCGTGAACCCTGGATAAATATGTTGCCCAGAAGGACAATGACAGAGCCCGATCCTATGATAGAAGAAAAAAGCGTAGTCCTAGCAGAAGACCAAGGTCATGATCCCTATCCACGAGATGCCAACAAAGAGGAAATTCTCAGCGCAACACCGGCATCAAAGGCATTATAGAATACATCACTGGTGGATTCGCTGGAGGAGGAGAGTCTAGCTCGGTGAGAAACGTCGAATCTGAGCTATCATGAATATAGAACCTACTACACCTCAACTAAAGCCAGAGGGAAACTTGATCATGTTTTTTCTCCAACAACGATTACAAAGATGTAGATCATAACCTACATGAGCCTGTGGTCATCTCCATAGTCATTGGAAATTACATTGTCAGAAAAGTACTCGTTGACCAAGGAAGCTCGGCAGGCATCTTGTACTTGACCACCCTTAAGAAAATGCAAATTCCAAAAATAGATCTCTGATCGTACCCAGGAGACCTTGTCACCTTCAATGGCACACACGTCTCGGCCTTTTATAGAGACCGACCACCTTATCAAAAGTTATCTGACCTCATAGTTCAGCCTTATGAGATATCAAGAATCCAAACTAACCGAGCAATATCCTCTAGCTATTATAATAGATAAAGAACCTCCTAAGATATCTAGAGAGAAGGCATTCACTTATCCTAAGATAAGGAACTAGATAAAAACATGATAAAATTGGCCTAGCCAAAATTAACATCAATTATCACTCTTTCTAGTTAAACCCCTTTGACTTGATCATCGGAGTCCTTGTAGGTCCCCAGCAAATCAAAGGATTATCCATCACAACTAGGATTGGTCGAAGACCTATACATCTAGAATACATGTCCGAACACACACACACACAGAGTAAGGATTCGTTTACACTAGGCGTAATTTTTGTATACTTATAACTTTTAATAACCTTGTATGGGTATAAAATATGATCAATCCAATCGTTAACTTCAAAGTTCTTACCTAGTAGATCAAATATATTCATATTTCATATAGTTTAAAAACGATTTGATATTTCATCGTGCCACTTTATTTCATTGAATAATATATTCTTAAAAATATAAGTAAATATCAATCATTAGAACACACGTCTATTATTATATGATTTTTTTAAAAATTTGGCATGTGTAATTATCAATATAGTATCATAAAATTCAACTTTTATATATATATATATATATAGAAAAATAATTCTTAATTGTCATTCAAAGTTTTTCTTATGTTTCATTATAGCAGTGCAATCATTTAAGGAAGGAGAAAGGCCCATGGACTTCTATTGTCAACATCATATGGAAATTTTAAAGATTATTTGATCTTGATTTAAATATATTTTTAGTCTTTATATCATAAAAAAATTGAATTTTAGTTTTAATCCCTTTTATAAAAAATTGTTTGATTTTGATCATTTTTTTAAAAAAATATTATGATCCCTATTGGTTTGGTATAGATGTTAAGCCATAATATATTTATCAGAACTAAAGAATATTCTTACAATATTTATAAGAACCAAGTTTGAACTTTCTAAAATTATAAGCACTGAAAAATATTATTAAATATTTATAGGATTAAATTTTAAAACATCAAGGACCAAAATGAAAATATTTTAGAAACTTGAATAAGAATAAAAATTATATGGACTAAAACCAAAATTTATTGTATTTTCAAGGTTAAAAACAAATTTACACATATAATGTTTTGGTAATTGTGTAATGAGAAATAACTCTTTAGTCTTGTTCTCAATATTATAGGACACTCATTTTTGGGGTGTAAATAGGTTAGCTTAGATGTTTAATAAGGGAAAATGAATCTCAAACCTGTTACTTTTTAATTGGTTTGTATTTATTTTTTAAAAAATTATTTTTTAGCAAAACCAATCCAAGCTAAATTGATTCGATCAAATTCAAGTTGGTTTGATTATGTCATTGGATTTATCTATTTATTTTTCCCAAAAAATAAATAAAAATATTGTAATATCAAAACTTTATATAAGCAAATTTACATATGTTAGTATGTTATTCTAATATCCAGATGCTAGAAGCATAGGACATAGTACCCACATAGCAAAATCCTAATAACACCACATTCAAACTTGAAGTTTTTGGATATCACATTATCCCAACATAGTGCCCAAATGACACGAATTCTAATATCACAACAATCCCAAATTCAAAACATTAAGGTGTCATTTGATATATAGTATAAGGCCTAATAATATTAACTAATGCTATAGAGTCAATTTTTATCACATGTTTGGTGTCATGTATAATGTTTACGGTTAAACCGTTTTTATACTATGACTATAGGATTAAGTTATCAGGTTCCAATAGGCTTGATAACACCTGATAGTATTACTTTTACAAGTTAATTCCAAATTAACACATACTCCTCTATTTTAACATTCCAACCCCACTCACCTGCACTATCCCATCACCAAATAGGGCCTAAATAATACAATTCATATTATATGTTTATAAAGTTTCAAACACAAATTATAAAGTGAAGACATTCAAAAGAGACATAAAAATAAACTGAGTCTGGCATCTCCATATCCAATTAACAACTTTGAGCATCTCATTTACTTCCAGCAATTTGAAATAAACACTATTTTATTTTGACAATGACCTATGATATATGTAACATGAGCAATTTGAAATAAACACTGTTTTATTTTGACAATAACCTATGATATATGTAACATGAGTAATGAATGACCTTACAAAATAAAAATATTACCTTGATGACACGTAACAAGAACATTTTTTCTTTTTGACAATAGAATATTATTACTAAATCAATTGAACCATTAGTCAACATCATTCAAAAATCAAGTTGTGACGATGAACAATTAAAATATTAAATGAATAAGATAATGTTATGATACAAATTTAATATTAATATAAAGAAATAAAGAATATGTCATTGGTTTGGATAAGGTTTCATATTAGAGGATGAAAATCTAATTGCCAAATTAATATGTGATTGATTATGATTGGATCTGAATTGATTAACCTGATGACCCAATCAAAACTAAATCAATTTAATTAATTATGTTTAGATTCGTTGAGTTCATTAGATTGGTCCGATGCACTTACACTTCACTCATTTTCAATTGAAAATAAAATTATAAGAGTCAGTTTCATATATATATATATATATATATAAGGCCATTTAAGTGAAATGGATAATTTATTGTAAAAGTGACGTAAGTTAATTTTAATTATTGGATTTCTACATATATGATCAAGATTAAATTATAAAATCATATTATTTTTTTAAATAAATATGTGAGTAATAATTATTATTAATTTACTTTTATTCTTAATTATCTATATAAAATTATATGATTCAAATTTATTTTTTTCACTCTCTAATAAACCGCTATTCGATCTCACTCGAGTAGTGCAAGACCTTTCTCATCGCTTTTTCTCTTGGGTGGATTCAGTTTCTTTCTTTCAAACAATCCAACAATAGGAAATGTAGGTTACCGGATAACCGACCTCTGGCCGTATACGGTATACCGCAATTAATTTATGAAAAGCGACTTTCATCTGAAACCCGGATACTGTCACACTCCTTTAGCAGAATGAATTTCATCATGCCATTATCACATTTCTGTTGCAAATGTGAGTAATTAAAATTTTGGTTGACAGAAAAGTAGGTGAGCACTGAAAATAAATATTTAAAAATAGTTTTTTCATAAATGAAAATAATACGAAAGATAAAATTGTTACATTTTAAAATTAATAAGACTCGTGGTGCAATTAAGACTCAACACATCATATACCAAGGTTTATCGAAATATCTTTTATTTTCAAAATTCATTTTCCAAAGATGATTTTATTTTTTATTTTAACTTGTAAAAGACATAATTAATTTACTTTGCTTTTTTTTTCAACAAGTGAAAACAGTAGGGATATGCTTCGTTTAACCATTTTTGCAAATTTTAAAATTTAAATAAAATGTTCTCAATAGAAGTCATTGATGATTACAATTTTTATTAAATAGTTTAATCCAATAACTAATAATAAGAGGTCCATAATAAATCTAAGAATAAGAGATCCACGATAAAACCCACCCTTCACATAAACATATCTAATTATCTTTTCATTTGAAGGCCCAATGACTTTTGTGTCTTTTAATAGATTCATTTAAATATGCATCTGCATCTATCTATGCGCCTTGGAAGACAAAGGTCTTCTACTTTATTTCTATTTCCTTATATAAGGTTGGTAGTAGCTTTTCAAGAAAAGGCTCGACTTAATTTACTAGTTGTTGTGAGTGTTGAAAATCTCACCGAGGGTATCCGTACGTCAAAATTTTCTTACCGTACCTTCTATCCTACGTGTATACATAATTACGACTATGTAAAAACATAACTGGGATATATAATACTATAATAAAAAAATATTTTAATTGATAAATTTGATCATATTGTATATAAAGAATTTAACTTATATATACAGTTAGTGTACTGATTTTTTATGCTCACTATTTCAAAAGGCGTATAAATAGAATGACTTAATTAGATGGTAATGTAAAAAGGTTTTACATTGATAATACATATAAATTAAACTCACATACAAAATATAAATCTTTCTATACTTCTGTATAAGCACTCACTTTATTAGATTCAAAGTCTCATTTAGCATATTTAAAATTCAAGAAGTTGGTTATTCAACTTTTCTTTGACAAGTCTCTACACCATAATTTTCGTTACTGATTCTTGTCCTAAACAATATATTCTTTATAGTTAATATCTTAAATTGATCCTTGTAATAATGTCTTCTTCACTTAGGAAAGAGCAATACTATCCATTCCAAAAAATAAAATAGTTTACAGAATCTTGGAAAGAAATCATTGTGGTTGTTGGATAAAATAAAGAATAAACCACTTATGTTGTGAATGTAAACCAAGTATCACATGGTTAGGTTTGGAGAAAGAGGGGAAGAATTCTTCTTATAAATAAGAGTTTTAATTTTTGGTTGTGACACACCACAAGGGAGAAAGTCTATGTGCTGGTAGGATAGTTTGTAATTTGAGCTGTGCAAAAGTTGTAAGTTTAAAATTTTATTAGTAAAGTTATTTTTATCCCTTTGGGGTTATGGATATAGGTTGAAAAAACAAACCACGTTAAATTTTGTATTCTCTTCTTACATGCTTTTTGTGGGTTCTTTCCATTGCCACAATAGTGTCATGGAAGCTTTAGGTTGAGAAAGAAGAGAGTTGTCATTGCAAGAAACAAATATGGTTACACTATTCATGGCATGATCGCTTTTTCATGAAGAATGTCACATCAATAGTATCTTTTTTGAAGTATTTTTAACTGCTTTTTGTGGATTTTGTGAATCTTTAAGTAGTAAGGAGTACCTTATTGTATTATGGCTGGTAAGATGAAATTTTAGGTATCATTCTTTGACGGAAAGATAAATTTCCCTACATAGCAATGCACAATAAAATATCGTCTTATGTAACAAGGTCTCAATGCAACTTTGGACAAAGAAAAGCATGCAAAGATGAAGGATAGTGAGTGGAAGTCAATTCAGAGTAAAAATACAAGTACTATTAGATTGGCTCTTGCTCCCAAAGTCAACAACACAATGTTGAATGAGATAACACTAGAAGAGATGTGAAGAAATTGGAGAAGATTTACGTGTCAAAGTCATTAACCAATAACTGTGCTTGAAAATAGATTTAGGGCTCATTTGACACACCATATAAGACATGATAGGATAAACTAATACAATACATAATGATTTTATACGTTATTTGGTGTGACCAACGTATTGCATAAGCTTATCCTTCAAACCCTCTTATACGTTAAAATGACGGATAACTCTATCAAGCTTATGAGACCATAATAAGGTCTGATTAGCTTTTAATATATAAGGTCTATTTTTCTTAATTAATTAAATGATATAAAAATAATATATTAAAGAAAGTATTACTAAATAAATAATAATAATAAATAAAATAATAAATATTTTAAATATTTAATATAAAATAAATTATAAATTATGAGCAAAAATATAAATAAATAATGTGATATATAAAAGTAAGAAGTAATAATAAAAAGTATTTTATTTTAATAATTATTATTTAATTAAAATTTAAATAATTATGATAGAATACTAGCAAAATATCAATTTATATAAAATCAATAGATTATTTTTATATTTGTATAATTTATTGAAAATTAAATAGTTATAAAATGCAAAAAATACATAATAAATTAATTTTAATATAAATTAAATTTAAATAATAAATAATTTTATCATTTAATTTTTATTCAATATTTGTTTATAGTTGGAGTTATTTGTAAATAAATGATAACATTATATATTTAAAAAATTAAATTTAAATAGTTAATAACAATTCATTTTACTTTTATGAAATATTTATGTGTTGATAAAATTATATATAAATAAATGAAATATAAAATATGGTATATTATACAGTGTCACATCAAACACTGTATAGTACTAAAAGTTCACTAAGCCTTATATCATCAGGTCTTATCTTATCAAACCTTATATTATTAAGTCTTATCCTATTATGCATGCTAAACGGGCCCTTATATTCATTGAGAATGGAAAAAAGATATAATCTATATGATCATACAAATGAGTTTAATTGGCTACTTCATTAATTGTTTAATGTAGAGTGATAAAGAGTAAGTAATTATTTTATTTGCTTCATTGCCTCAATCTTAGAAATCATTTGTAAGGTCTCTGTTAATTGGAAATAGTACAATCAATCTAGATGATTTGACTACTATCCTACGATAGGATCAGATAATGCATAAGGATGACCATACCAGTGATGATGAAAAATAGTAGGTGCGGGGAGTTCTCAAAGAGGAAAGAACAATTCTCGATGGGGAGGTGGATGACGAAGAAAGTCTATAGATAGAGACTTCAGTGAGATGACATGCCCTTTCTATGAGGAAAAAGGGCATATCCAATATCAATGCCCAACTATGAGAGAAGACTAGGAAAATTTAAAATAGCTCAAAGGAAAAGATCATGTAGTTGAATCCTTAGATGATGAAGATTTGTTTAATGTAAAGAGTACCAATAATGATTCTATTGAGAATCATTCAAAATGGATGCTAGATTTTCTTGTTGAGGTGCATGTGTTCAAGAATCAAGCCATGTTTACTACTTTGCAGAAATATGAAGATTTTGGCTGTATTAATGAGGGGAAAAAATTAAAGATGGAAGGTGAAGGCAAAGGAAAAGTTAACCTGAAGCTCCACAATGGTAAAGTCCAAAATATTCCAAATATGAGGTACCTAACTAATGCTAATGTAAACATTATTTCATTAGGTGAGATAACATAATATGGGTACAAGTGTGTGGGAATTGAAAAAGCCATGCAAAGTGTACAACAAGAGTCATTTGATTCTACAAGGCAAAATGATGACAACAATATTTGATATTGGGAAGGTCATTCAATGAGAGAAATGCCTTAATATATATGGTAAAGTAACGATGAAGAAGACTAACAAATTCATTCAAAGAAGGTTAAAGTGTTTAGGAATTTTCTCAAGGAAGGATGTGTTGTATATGTGAGTAAACTCCCACATTGTAGGTTTGTTGAAGGAAGAGCATGGTTTTTAGAAATAGGATCTTTAGTCTTTGGTTGTGACACATCACAAGTAAGATCCATACACTACCGAGGGTGTAGTTGGGCCATTGAGTGGTCAATTTAGTAGTAAAATTTGCAACTTTAGCCGTGGAACAATTGTAAATTAAAAATTTATTAGTGAAGTAATTTTTATTCCTTTTGGCGCTGTGGACATAAGTCAAAGTGATCTAATCACATTAAATTTTGTATTTTATTGTATTTTGCTTATTCTATTGTTGCATGTTTTTTGTGGGTTCTTTCCACTACCATGGCAACTGATTCATCTAAAGGCTAATAATCATGTCACATCACTATGGAAATGAACTTTTGGCAAAACTCAAGGGCAAGAACATCTCCATAGAGAAAAGGAACTAACCTGTAATGGATTACTCATGGAAGGATCTTGAAATAAAAGAGATACGGTCCCTTAATTCGTGGATAGCCTTCTGAAAATCAGGTTAAAAGGATGGTTGTGGTAGTTACTTAAGTTTGAAGGTAGAGTACTAAATGTATTCATAAGCATATGGAAACCTATTTGGTTTCTTGAGATTCAACAAGATGAATGAGGCATTAATAGCCAATAAAAGGCTTGATGGAATTAAAATAAGGATAGGGGCATAATCAATGCTCAATTGTACAAAAGAAGATTATCAATGTCTATTAAAGAAGAATCAAGGCTAGGGCAAAACATCGGTCAAGTTGGGTTTAGCATAAAATAAAATCCAAACCAATTATTATAAACTCTAGAACCCTTCAGAAAGTATGAGCTTAAATGTTTTGATTGACAACAAAGACAGTTTAAAGAAAAATACTTTGAAGAATGACTAATGGTTGTCTTGAGTTTCTTAACAAAGCATAATAGGTTAATCTGGTTTGTATCACACGAATATAAAGCAAGATTAATAGTTCACTTTGCATGTGTAGGCATGTTTTATCTCATGGGAAGAGATTAAACTAAATACAAAGTGAATATTATGTCAAGCAAAGGATATGTATACAGATTAAAACATAATATGGACTTAAAGCAAGAATAATATTTCACTTTGCATGCACAAGCATGATTTATCTCATGGGAAGAGATTAAGTTAAAAAGAAAATGAATGTTATCTCAAGCAAAACACGTATTCATGTTTACGGACCAAAGGCAAAAGTAGGCTTGAATCGGGAATAATTTCACTTTACATGAGAAATCATGTTTTATCTCAAGGAAAGAGATTAGGCTTAAAAAGGTGAATATTATCTTGTGCAAAGAAAGTATAAATGTCTGAGGAATGAAGCAAATCAAGTCAAGATCAAGAAACCAAGGAAAGAGTCTTCAGAAAGTAGCACGAGACATCAGAAAGTAGCACGGGATATTAGAAAGTATAGTCAAGATGAAGAAATCAACTCATGTCCAAGAGCAACGTGTTACTCGGTCATCAATCACTACAATGGCAAAGAAACCATCATCAAATAGCCGAGATTGAAGACTAGAATATCAAAGAAATATTAAAGAGATTGGTTATACCATCAGAAAGCTCACTTAACTGTGAAGCACAGAACACTAAGGAAATTGGAGGGAAATTCCAATATCAAAATTCAAATCTCGAATCAAACCCAGTGTTATAACTAGTACACCATCTCTTCTGCCTAATTGATTCACGATCTTATCTTCTAGAAGGAGGAGTTCAGAAACCATGGTCATAAAGTAAAAGGAAAAGAGGACTTCAGAAACCTCTAAAATACAACAGCTTCTACAACCAATGTGACAAGTCTATCAGCCTACCTCTTTAAAGTAATGTTCCAAGACATAACTAATGATCTACATGTGTCACTTGGAGATTTGATCAAAGGCAACGGTCATGAAGAAGGACCTGTATAAATGGAGATACCATATATAAATATCGATGAGAGAGTTGAAGACATAAAAGTAGAAATTCTGGAAAAATCTCTCAACACTTCTTGTAATATTCATCATAATATGTAATAAATCATTTTGAAGTGTAAAAACCTTATTCATTAACGATTTGTATACTCTTCTCATGAAAAGATGTAAGAAAGAAGTCTCTCATGTTTCCCAATTTGTATTAGAAAATATTCTTAAGGAAACATGAGTATAGGTTAGTTTGAGAGGCAACCCAAACACGCAACCTTTGTAACCTTGATCCGTTAGTGATCAGTGTGAAACATAACTTAGAAAGGCTAAGGTAAAACTACTTGCAACATGATAGCAGAGGTATTTACTTATCACATTTTAGCTTGGAGAGGCTGGTTCAAGATTACTTACAACGTGGTAGTAGAAGTTGTCTACAGGTCACGGGTTTAGCTTGGAGAGGTTGGTACAGAACTACTCAGTTCAGCTTGGAGAAGCTAGTACATAACTACTTGATTAAGTCGTAGTTGAGTTTGGGAAGGCTATTATAAAGACTATTTGTTTACTTTCTCAGGTTGAGAAAGTTGTTATTAATGAAATCTCAACATTGTTAAGTACTAGATGTAGGTAGGTTGACCAAACCAGTATAAAAATACTTGTGTTTATTCTCTCTTCCCTAACATTTTATTTTTATGTTATATGCTTTATGTTGGTTATTAATCAAGCATCACTAAAATTCATAATAATTATTAAGCCTCAGAAACCTTCCGTCTGAAACATCTAACCACTATTCCGCTGCACTTCAAGCTCCATGCTTGATACTATGTTTTATGTTTAATGTTTTAGATTGAAAAAGCGTACTTCAGAAAGCACGATTCAACCCCCTTCTCGTGCACTCTTTTACCAACTATTATTGGTTAAGTCGGTTTGTTAGATAAACCAAACCAAGCCAACCCAATGAATTCTTCTTGGTTTGGGATGGCTCATCATGTTGTATATTATTCTATTCTATATCTGTAGAATGTAAAAAGTGAAAATAAAATATAAATCATACGCGTCATGTATTTTTTAAAAAATAGACCTTAGTTCAAGCTATTCAGTAGCAACATTTCAATATTTGATCAATCTAGAATGAATCAAAAATAGAAAACAAGAAATAAATTTATAGATTCAAATCAAACTTGGTGTATAGTTTTTAGAAGGAGATTTTTAAAATTTTGGACAAAGATTATACTTTCCTAGAAACATCCCAAAGGCACCAGCCCACTACCAACACCAAATCTCTTGCTAGTTACTATTGTGTTAGGTCTGAGATAATACCAAGAATTACAAGGAAAATTGGCAGTATCATGAATGGCGGAAAGAGGAACCAACAATTACAACAAATAACTCGATAATGAATTTTGACCTTCACCGCTACGTGCATTGTTTGCAGTCATTGATGGGTAACTTAACGATTGAAGGAGCTCAATCTAAATAAGCATGGCACACAATTGACTTGAGACGATGGGAACAACTTGGGTATTGGGTGACATAAATGACCCTATAGTTGAGAAGCACGATGACAGTTGGTGATGTGACATAGGATAGTGATGGCTGACATGGTGACTCTATAACTCACTAGTGATGAAGAACGATCAACGTTAGCTAAGGGTGATAGTGAGGAGCAATGTCATGACCTGACTTGGGAATATGACCAGCATGTGAGATAATGTGACTTACTATACACATAGATTAACATGATTTTCATTCTCAAAACATAATTTAACCAAAATCATCATAAACTTTTCTAACTAAAACCATTGTAATCGAATTTTCAAAACTGAAATAATTCAACATACATAGTTTTAAAATCAACTTGATCAAATCTTGACTCGTGCTTCACCGAGAACATAGTAACATAAGTTGGTTCATTACATGAATATAGTTGTAATTTGTAAATCTGTTCATTACTTGAAAACTGAGTAAGTTTGAGGGAAACTCATAAACTATGAAATTAAATACATAATTTGAAATTAAAATGCATGGTTCGGATCCTGCCTATACAACTACTAGAGCACTCTAATAAGTATAATCCTAGACTAAGGCTCACTGCTCACCACTGGAACAGCTACGATCTATTGAAACAGTGACTGAATGATAACTAGATTTACAACTATAACTGTAAGGAAGAAGGGGAGGAGTAAGTCATCGGGCTCAGTAAATGGATTCTCAACAGCCATCAACACGGGACAACTAACTAGATATATACATATAAAATACATGCATCAAGCAAAAACTATTTTGATATTTACATGCAGAGTTACATAGAAAAGCATTTCTAAATCCATGGTGTAGTAAATAGTAGAGAAATAGGAATATTTGAACATGATAAATATAAATAGTAGTAGTAATAATAATAATAATTCCCCTCATCTCTGAAATATGAAAATGGCACCTAAGGAGTTCCCACAAGGTGGACATTAACAAGGTTCCATTCGCTATCTGAAAAGACGAGATTGTCCTCTAATAGACAACTTGCTACTAAGACTAATGATCTTATAGATGTTCACTTACTGTTTGTTTCTCTATAGTTACCATCTAAATCTAAATACTTTGAAAGTTTCATACGATTCTAACAATCAAACAGTCAACATATCTGGATCTCTAAAATCATGTGCAAGGGATTACTAGCTTATAAATGGTGACTTCAGAAATCAACCAAATCATGTATCTAGCCATTGTTATGAGTCACACTCAATATATTTCAATAGAACATAACTTGAGATTCTAAAAGCATGATCTGGAAATCCAAAAGCTTGAAAACATAGTAATTTCATCAATCCATAATACATATCTGAAAGTTTTGGTAGAACATGCTAAACCCCATATTTTCCAATTAATCTTTTCTTGAGCAAATAAAACATTTTCATGGCATACAAACATAACAATCATGATCCCATGGTTTTCTAAAACATATTTTCATGATATAATCAAAAACCATAATCCCTAAACTTGACATATTTTGCAAAAATAATGTTCATAATATATTTTCAAGCCTAATTTCATATGAAGCAATCATAACACTGAAAACATGGCTATAATGATCGAAAATAAGGTCATGAATTCAAACCTACTCACGTTCAGGCCAAGAGAGAGGTGTCTCCACCAACTTAACCTTAAGAGTTAGGATTGGCACCAACATAGATTACTCCATGAGTAGTTTCAAGAGAGGTGAAATCATGCAATATTCATGCACGATGGAAACATAACTCAAGAACATGGGAAAACATGGGGAAAATTTGACAAAACACCGTAAATCTCTTGCTTAGGGAGATTGGAAGGAAGAAGAAGCTTCGATATGAGAGAAAATGGGGGTGGATAAAGGTAGAGGGATTTAAGGTTCATGTTTTGGGTGATGGAATCGGTGGGGATAGGGTTCTATAAGGGAGGGAACACTTAAACAAAACTATGTCATTTTGGACATTTTGATACATGAAAATATGTGTCTACTTGAAAACTCGTGCTTCAGCAAGTTTAGAAATGCACGTCCATGCACTAAGAACACCTCTACACACATAGTAAAAAATTCAAGGGTTCTCTAGAACTCGAGGAGGAAACAAGGCACCAAAAGTGCGCATTGGTGCAAATAAAAAATGTGCATTCAGGCAATAAAAATCCATGTCATCATATTTTCTGCAAATTCTACAGAATTTGCCCTAAGGCTTCTAGGAGGCCTTCCAAGCCTAGAATAGCCTTCCTAAGGCTACTTAAACCTGGAATATTGCATGCAACTAAGGTTAGGACAAGGTGGAAGAAGAAGTTGAGAGAGAATGGGTATTGTGTTATTTTGGTCTTAGGTGTGTGAAGTAAAAGGTCTCAAGTTTGAATAAATATAGTCGAGTCCATTTCTAGAACCCATTATTCAGGCCAACTTGAGTTGGTCAGGTGATGATCCAATGCAACCCTAAAACTTTAAGTAGGATTCATTGAGTCATCGTGTTGGCTAGAACCTGTGTGCAACCCTAATCAAGGCTATTCTCATCTTTTACTAAAGAACAACGAAGAATGGGTGGTTATAAGAATAAAAAGTAGTAAATTCACACCTTTCCTTATAGATAGCAAGACTTTCAAGGAATTATTAACTAAAAATTGAGTGCTAGTGAAAGATAAATATAAGCATGTGTTCCTTAGGACAAGGTACAAGAAGGTAGATTGGCATAATTAATATGGAGTAACTAGTGTTGGGAGATCTATGCTCCTTTTTGGGGGCTCAATTACTCGAATATGATTGCTTCCAATAGGAGAATATTTGTGAGAAACCAAAAATAAATAAATAAACTTATGGGAAATAAAGAGATGATGCACAAAACAAAGGTAGTAATAAAGGGAGTGTAGTGAAAATCTAGAAAGCCTTCAATGCAGCTTAATCAATGAAATAAGCCACCTAATTTAGAGGTTTTGGTGTTCAATCTCACAAAGAAATGACTTACAAAATAAAGACTTCTCGAAATATAAACATTTTGTAACTTCCTTATCAAAAGATGAATGGATATGCTTAAATTACTTTAAGAAGATATTAAAAAGTAGTTTACTAAAAAAGGTAGTCAAACAAGAAGGATTTGAATTGAGTTCCTCCCCATGATTGGTTTAGGGAAAATATGAGGAAGTTTGGTGGTGTGGTGGCAAAATTCATACGCTACGATAAGCATAAATGATTTTCTAGCTTAGCCATTACTCTTTGATTCATCCAAACCTTTTATCTACTAAAATTGAAAGAGTAAACCCCAAGTTGGTCTTGACAATTTCATCGTCGGACAAGTTGGTCCTTAGACAATCGCAAAGTGTTAACTTAGTCCTTAACAATGTCAAATATTCGATACTTAGTGGTCCCCATCATTAAATGTAACGGGTTTGCTTATATGGCATGTCCAATTAACCCCACTCAGCCTAAACTACTTCCCTCCCCCCCCCCCCCACCCTACCAAACTCCCTCATCCCCAATCCTTACCACCTCTATCCCTACCATCACCCCTACCTTCACTCCTATTGTTGCCATCATCATCTTTTAAGAAAAATAAAACAACTAATCATCATCTTTATCTCCTACCCCTATCCATTCCATTATTGTTCATCTTTTTTCCATATAAAAAATAAAATATCCATAATTCCCATTACCAATGCAAACACCCATAAAACAAAAACCTAAACCTTATAGCCTAAAAATAGAACTAGAAATGTTTCATAAATCAATAAGAAAAAGGAAGCATTCCATTTCCAAAACCAGCCATAAGCCAAACAAAAAATCAAACACCAATCAATCCCATAAAAAATGGAAAAAACTAAAAGAATAAAAAAAATGAAGGAGCAAGAATAGGAAAAAGTAAGCAGCTTCTCCTCTTCCATGGTTATTGTTATCCACCTCGACCATCAACCACCACTGTGTTCCTGCCTTCATATTTTTCTAAGCCACTGCAACATCACCATCGCGAAACCATGGAACCACCTTGCCTTGGCCACAAGCCCCAGAGTTGCCATATGATGACCTCCATCTTTGAGCCACCTTCTAAACTGTCATAGCCTTGCTCTGCCTCAAACACCATCATCACTGCCATGGGTTGCTATTTCGAAGCTAAGAGAGGAAAAAGGTCTTTGGTTTCATGGCTGAGGGTGTGGTTCAGGTAGTGGATGGTGGTGATGGGACTAGTTTCATGGTGACTCATAGAAGAAAAAGGTGATTTAGTGGAATAGAGGAGAGTGGTAGTTCAAGGTTGGTGATGGTGGGATTTTCATGGTAGGGATGAAGGACTATGATGGTGGGGTTCTTATAGAGAGGATGAAAGAGTATGATAGGGTGGGTGGGAGTAGAGAAGTAATTTAGGTTGAGCGGGATTAATTAGACATGCCACATAAGCAAATTCATTGCGTTTAACGGCAAAGACCACTAAGTGTCCGACATTTGACATTGTTAGGGGTCAAGTTAACACTTTTCAATTGTCAGGGCCAACTTGAGGGTTTACTTAAAATTGAAAGGTGTAATAGCAATTCAAGACATTGAAAATCATGGTACAATTGACAAAAGTTCTCATTTTAGACAAAAAGCATGATCATGGCAAAATTGATGGAATCAATGAAGATAACAAGACTTGGTTCATGGAGAAGACAGTCAACCTATATGCTATTGATGGCAATAGTGTTATGGAGGCACTATCTCAAGTAAGAAAGGGTCTGAAGCTTATACCCTAAGAAAGAAAGTCAAGAAGGAAAGAGGACCAAAACACAATTGAAGGAAGGGTTCTCACATTGTTGTATTCATTTAAAAAATGATGATATTGAATTGATTAAACCCCTTTCTTGTAGAAACTATGAGGATTGACTAGGCCCAGAAACTGTTTTTGGTCCCTTGATGCATGGTTCACTCACTCGTGATTTATTAATATACAACAATAATAAATCGATTTGAAATGGAGTTATCCTAAGTTGATGAAAAGAATGACATGGAAGATCTAGATAATGAAGTGTAAATGACTAGAAAGATAACCTTGCAGAGTTAACTAACGAACTGGTATAATCAGAAACTATTGTACTGAAGTAGCTAAAACATGAAACTTTTTTGACATCCCACTTTACCTTCGTTCCAGGCTTTTATGTCAGAGAGAATATCTATAGCAATTTTTCTAGATAAACACAAAGTGATGTCATACTTATAGCACTTAAACAAGCTATTTAGTGTATGGTCATTTAGTCTAATAATGTGGTAATTAATATCATGTAACTATTCAAACTAATGAACTTTGTAAACCAGTTGTTTAGCCCATGTGAAAACTATTACTTTTTTTTTGTTAAAATTATTATAAGTCAAAGAATTTTGTACTCCACTAATAAATTTTTAAAAGTAAAATTGTACAATTTAAAATTTTAAAAAGTAAAATGAACATCAAATTAAAGTTGAAGGAAGTAAATTATATTTTAACCTTTTCAATTGAATGTCCACATGCACCATAAATAAGAAGTAATTTTAATTAATTGGGTTAGTGTATCTACAATCCTTTCCTCTATTAAATCTGTCTCAACACTGATTTTATACCTTGTCCTACTCTCTTACCCATTGTTGCAAATCTCATATCTTCTAATTTCATTTCACTTTTTCTTATTCCCAGATTTACCTCATTTCAATAAACTCTACCTCACGTAATCCCATCATTTTTCTTTTCTAACTCACATTTTATTGCCCGAGACATAATATATATAAGCAGCCTAGACATATAATTGCAAATGTTAGGTGTCATGATCTTAACAAAATGAAGAAAAGTTCAAAAACAAAGGCTATGTTTGGATTGGTGATAAATTATGGAGTACAATAAAATATAATAAGATGGGGTGGAATAAAATGGAGTAGAGTAGCATGATTGTTCCACTCCATTGTTTAGATATTTTTGTGATGACATGGATCAATGTTCCAGTTAAATACTAAGAGAAATAACATGCAACCTATTTGGCAAGTGTTTTCAAAAATTGTTTTTGATTTTTAAAAGTTAAAAAACAAAAATACTTGTTTGTTTCAAATGTTTCCCAAGTCATGTTTTAAAAACAAAAACCTCAAAAAATACAAAACACTTTTAGATTATTTGTCCGTTTTGTTGTTTTCAAATCAATGAAAAACCTGATGTCATATTTGTAAATAACTCAAGGTATTGTTCTTTGTCATTATTCAACTCATCCCATGAGCTTTCTCTATTATTTTTTCTTGGAAACCTTCACATCTTTCACTTTCAAGCAAGAGCTCCCAAGACCTTCAAGTAAGCAGCTCCGGCTGAGGCCTTCTCCGGCACGACCTAGTCCGGCACGGCCTTCTCCACTATGACCTGCTCTGGAATGACCTGGTCCCAGCCTTCAACGAGAGTAAAGAGACCTGCGAAGCCCAGAGAGATTGCCTCCGCGACCTGCTCCCAGCTTCCATTCGCCAGCACATGACCTGCTTCCCAGCCCGTAGCCGCAACTTGAGGTCCTGAGACCTATGAAGCCTAGATCCATCACGACCTGCTCCCCCCCCCCCCCCCCCGGGCAGCTCCTGAGACCTGCAAAGCCCAGATCCGCCAACTTCGCCACCTGCTCCCCCAGCTCCGGCTCCCCTCCACACTGTGTAGTGAGTCTCTCCCTATCTGTTTCTCTTTCCATGCTTCTCTAAATTGGGATAAAATCTAGACTTAGGAGGTCACAAGCTAATAATTAACTTAGTTTCATACCTTTTGCTTGCTATGTGCATATTTTTGAAATGATAGTTGGTATCAACCATCATCCAACCAGAATGATCTCATTATTATTGTATAAACATTTGTTGTATGTTTTAGTGATGATGGACCAGTGGACAATATATGTGAATCATATTGATGAAATGTTCTATGTTGTAGTTGTAGTTGACAATATATAAAAATTGCTGCTGTGTGTTGCTCTTTGATTAATGAAATGTTCTAAGTTGTAAGTTGTAGTCAACCAGTGGATATTTCGCTTTTCCACTCTTTTCTTTTTTTTGATTTCAATGGTTGATGAATAGCATGTTGTGACCATATCAGAAAAGCTTTAGAACCACCAAAGAATTGATGAAACTTTTGGCCATTTGCTTCAAAAAGCACAAGCACTTTATTGGTTTTTCCTTTTATGCCAATTCTAGTTATTAGAATGAAAAAGGAAAAAAAATTCCATACAAGAGAAGGGAAGGATTAGCATTATCATGCAGCATGTATGTGCACAAGTGCGCTAACTGAATTTAATAAAAAAAAAAATAGTTGTCCTGCTTGGTTCTTTTCTTTATTTTATGTTAGTTAGATTGGAAACTTCAATGGCTAGAGTTGAAAGGTATAGGCCAAAGAGTGTAGAAGCCACTAAGGAGATGTGAATTCTAATAGGTAGAACACAACAAAATTGATTGATGAAGTTGCAAGAGAAATGGTAAGGTATCATGACTAAATTGCAAATTAGATATGACTACAAAAAAATCATGCATGGCTTATAAATGGATTTATAAATGTAAATTGACATCAAATTGTATTAATACTATTTTTAGAATAGGAAGTTATATTAAGACTTTATTTATTAAGTATTTATGAAAATATTATCTATAAAACATAATAGTTAAAATTTATCATTTATAGGCAATTTGCCAAATAGTTTTTTGTTTTATTAGTTTTAAAATTTATTTTTCAAAAAAATTATCCAAACAGGTTTTCTATTTTTCACCATTATAAAACTTTTTTTGAAGTTAAATTGCTAAACAGATTTTTTTGTTTTGTTTTTAAAAATTGAATTTAAACTTGTTTTCTCTAAAACAGTTTTAAAAAATTTAAGAACAAAAATATTTCTAAACAACCTTATAGTAGTTCAAGATGGTAAATATGTAATTAGATGTTTTAACAATGTTTTGTTAATAAATTAAAATGAGATTTCATCTCAACCCCCTACGAAAAAATAAAAATAAAAAATTGGAGGAAAAAAAAAGATTTGAGGGAATAGGATGAAATCTTTCTCATTATGAATCACTCTACTCTATTACAATTTTGAAATCCAACTCATTCCATCGTGTAATAAATGTCATTTCATTCCACTCTTTATCACCTATCTTTTGTATCTTAGTACTTGCATTTTTCTTTTGCTTTCTACACATAGACGAAATTGTTTTTCTTTTGTTCTTTTGGTTTTCCTCAAGTATCCTCCAATTGGAGGCAATCTTGTTTTAGCATTAGAGATTTCATAGAGTGAATGACTCTCCTAACACCGATTATTCCATACCTATTACCTAGGACTTGAGCCCAAGACCACTGATTAAGGGAAAAGAGCATCTATTACTTTAATCAACCATATATTGGTTATAATTATCTTGTTCTCCTTCTTCTATTTTTCTTCATTTGTTTTGATAATGTTATTCTCATATATTTTTTTACTTCAATTTAATCTTAACAAAATTTTTCATCAATTCAATAATAGTACTTTTTTAATTTATTTTGACATCAATTTACTCATCCTGCTAAATTTAATTCACCTTCAAATACATTTTATGTTAATAAAATACAATGAAAATTAAATTAATATTGAAACTAAAAATGCTGGGAATAAATTGATGTAAAAACTATTAAGACTGAATTAATGTCAAATAAAAAACATTAGGATGGAAATCATTTACTTTGATATCACTAACGAAGTTAACAATAAAAATGACTAAAGCAATGCAATTAAAAAATGAATATAATTTATTAATCAAATAAATATTTTATTATAATATATAGATAATTTTGCTTAAAAGTTTAATTTTGATACACTTATTGAATTGCATTGTTTTGGTTGTAAAATTGCATTTTATCTATGGGCTAATGCTTGATGTAACTTTCTTAATTTTAACTAGTTCTATTCAAAACTACTATTTGAATATCACTATTTTATTAAATATAATTATTATTTAATTTCATACTCTTAAGTCTTTTTTATCTTAGTATAAACAAACTTGCAACAACGTACATCAAAATAGTCCCATGCTATCCACGGGTACTATACTAATATAAAAAATTCAAGTTAAACTATGAGTTTAGTTTATATTTACCGTCAATCATCCAATTAAGGTTTTGTCAGTGGTACACCACCTAAGATGTGGTACACCATGCACTAGACGTTTAGTTATATTAACAAAGTGTGGTTAAATTAATTCCTCATATTTTTAAATGTATTTAGCCACATTTTGTAAATATGACTAAATATTTAGTGTGTTGTATACCACACTTTATCTAGTGTACCAAAACCTTCACCTTTAATTAAATTATTTTATTTACATAATTTTTTAAACAATATATATAAGATTCAATTATATTTATTGATATGATAATATATGATTAAATAATAATTTAATTTTTTTAAAAAATTTTTATGTGTCGAAATTAAACTCTTAAATTATTTACCATTCTTTATAAATTTTTCCAGCTATGGAATAAAGTTATATAATCTGACATGCATTCTCCGAATTTATACCAAACAAAAGTTGTTGGAGTGGATCTATTCTATTCTGCAAATTCCAGAGCTAAGATGCAATGAAGCTTGCATTAAATGTATAATTGTATGAACATGACTTACGTTAACTTTTAGTTACCTGATATATTTATTTTTATAAAATATTTAAAATTTTAAAAAATTATAACATATTTTTTAAATTAATATATATAATATTATATTTCTTATACACAAACTGAAATTTACTCATTTCGTTTCATTCCATTTGTCAAAAACAAAAAACACATATATTAAGAAAATAATAAAAGAATCTTGGTAGTAATATAAAATTGTGTAAATAAATAAGATTGTCCCTCTTGAAAAAATGGTAAATAAATATAATTAATTAAAATAAGTAAATACAATTAGTTACACTATAAATGGTATTGATAAATAAAAAGATAAAATAACCATATAATCTCTTGAAAATGTATTGAGAGATAAATTAGTCCATTTGATTTTGAAAGTCCCAAATTAGTCTCTCAAATTTCGAAAAAGGGGACAAACCACTCCCTCTATAAAATTCTATACAATATTTCTTTAATTATACGGATTTATACAAAGGGACCAAATTGTACTTTTTTTTAAAATGAGAGACTAATTGGTAACTTCAAAATCTAAGGGACTAATTTATCATTTTATATGTTTTTGAGGAACCAATTTAAATATTTCATTTATTCAAAAAAAATAATGCTTTCTTGATATAATAAATTGACAAATATTTTAAATAAAAAATGAGCTAATATTTAGTTTAGTCCCTAATTTTGTATCAGTGAGTCTCTTTAGACCTTGATTTTCAAAATGATCAAATTAGTCCCTAACATTCCAAAACATGAGTCAAGTTAATCCTTTATCGTACTTTTATCCAATATTTCCTCGAGTAAATGATGATATGTAATATTAAATAATATATTGGCATACTATATATCATTTAAAGTAGAATGAAGTTTAAAATGATTCATTTTGTTATCTAAAATTATATAAAATAAGTCATTTTATTATTTGAGATGAAGATTTAAATGACTTTTTTTTGTCTAAGTTCAAACATCAAAATGAGTAATTTAAAATTTTAATCTACTTCAAATGATATACAGTATATCATGGTATCATTTAATGTTAAATATTATTATTTAATCGATAGAATCTTAAATAAAAGTGGATTGAGGGGCTAATTTGACTCATATTTTACAACAGTAGAGACTAATTAGACTCATTTTAAAAGTGAATGATTAAAATGACTCATAAGTGTAAAGTCAGGAATTAAAATGAATATTAACTCTAAAAAAATTTTAACAGTGGGAATAGTACCATGGTCAGGAAGGAATTGCTGACGATACTGTAGAATTTTTATTTTTATTTTTAATAAATTTTTGTATGATATAATTCTTATCGATTAAACTTTTGAATTATAGTTATTTATTATATTATTATATTAAGTTATTTGTGATATTTGACGAGAACAAAATATTTTTTAGTTCTTATATATTATAGGAAATATTTATTATGATAATATTAATGTACATAAAAATTATATTAAATAATTTTAGATTAATACACACACACACATACACATACGTATATTAGACATGAATGTTTTCAATTAAACTTTACTTTTTAAAAATTATCTAAGAGAAAATATTAATAATATAAAGAATTTAATTTTAATATATTTTCAGTGTAAAATTTTTTTTATACAGATATTCAATTATATATTACCTCATCAGTAAAAATTGTTTGATTTAACCATCTACTATCTCAAAAATTTTATAAACAAAAACATGATTTAACGATAAGGTAGAACAAATTAATAAGTAAAAACATATGATTTAATAAGCAAAAATATGATAACAAAAACTAAAATTCAACTAAATTAATAATAATATTGTGTTTTCAGAAACAAATTTTATACTGAAGATAAATATTAAGATAAAGTATTAGTGAAAACATACCAACATATTCTAGAAACTCGGGCGCATGCATAGCTTCAAGATCTAAAGCACGCATGGAAGATGGCTCCCTAATGGATGTTAACTACAAATTGTGTTTAACACTTGCTCATCATCTGCTTCATCTTCAGAAGCAATATCATTTGCATCATCATCACTACTTCCATATTCCTCATTATTTTCTTTCCATTCTACCCTGCCTTTTGGATAAGTGCTCAATTGAGGCTCTTCATTCTCATTCTCAACTTCATGGTCAGTAGGAGCAACTTCTTTGTAATCAACATACAACTTAATGACAGAATTTATTCTCAATGCAACTGGTATGTGTGAAACGTTTGTTGCATGTTGTCATTGTCACTTATTGTAATTGCTTGAAAATGTGTGAATGCTATATCCCAAATAAGGAATTTATTAGTATATGATCTATCATTAGTATTACTTATTAAATGAGAACACACATCCTTGTTATATATAATAACGAAAACACATTGGAGCAAGAGCTGTATGCAGTGGGATGTGGATCGCTTTGAATTTTATTTCATACTCCTAGTATGTTTTTGGCACATCATAATACTCCCAAATATTTTTTTTAGAACCCTAGCTATTGCAAGAATTTTCCCTAGAGAGAGAAACGTAGCTTCTCTCAACTTTCTCCAATTAATCTATTCTAGTAAGTGATCTTCATGGAATTTAGCCTACTCCTTCCCTTTTTTACCTAGTCTGAGTTTGGGAACTGTCAGACATGATTTTCTCACAACATTTTTCCTCCTTACCATCCCTAACTTAGTTTGGGTGATAAAAATCAAATTGTTTATATTTTTATTATATTGTTTGGCAGCTACCAATGCCATTCCAGCTCCCTAGAGTCAAGTTGTTAGTGGAAACACACTCCCAGCTACCAATGATGAGTGAGTTTAAGCTCATGGCCATACTTTTGGCCATTATTATTATTTTCCCATATTATATAAATTATTTATGAAATTTTAGAATGATTTATGCCAAGAAATATGCTTTTATAGATTATAGAAATTTTAGAAAATTGTTTTGTAGTTATCATGCCAAATTATTATTTTAGAAAACTCATTGGGCCATACTCATTGTATGTATAATTTATATTTATTTTACTAACCAGAAGATTCCATGAATCCTAGTTTTGTATGAACAATAAAAATAGTGAATTTTATTGTTAGTAGTTTTTAGCCAATAAATAGTGAGAAACAGATCAGCAAGTTAACGGTTACAGGATTGATCATTAACCTTAGTATTAAGTGGTCTGATAGAAGACTAGCTCACCCATAAAAGGAACCTAGTATGGTGTCTATTTATGGGGGCTAGTTAAGTGCCCATCAGATTAACCATTGGTTCAGATTCAGTTATTCAACTCAGATATTTATGTACAGAACAATTCATATTTCTCTACTAGTTATTATCATAGATTTAGTTAACTTATTGTTTCACTACAGTTATATGTAATTATATATAAAATGTTTTACATCAATTAAATATATATGTTATATATTTTTCTTGTTGTCCCATGTGGATTATGAGTGGAGGCTCACTCTTTGAGTTTTGATGAACTCACCCCTTTTTTCTTCTCTCCTATAAATATAGCTATAGGCTCAGTTGTACCACAAGATCCTCCCTAGCAGTGCTACAACTTCTGTTGGTGAGTTTTGCTTTGGAGTGGAGCTCACTGTTAGTTTTGTCAGTTAGTAGTGCTCCTATATTTGTGTAGGCAGAATCCTGAACATGCATTATATTGTTTTAATTATTTTCAAAATTTCAGTCATTTATTTAATTATGTTTAGCTTTGGAAGGATTTTATGTAATTTTATGTTCAGGATTTATGATTAGAAATATTTTCAGAATTATGAAATTTAGTTAAACTTAAGATATTTTGAATATATTCAATTTATTTATGCATATTAGCCAGTTATATTATCAGAACCTTTTGTAGGGATCTAATCCCGCACGTGCCGGTCACATTCTCTAGGTGGGTAGTGACAGTGAACTTGCCAAAAATTGAGATTAGACACCTATATGTTATTTTCTCTACTAACTCACGTGTCTCAACATCTATACACCGACAAAGTCCACTCTTTAACACTGTAAATGACATAATATATGGGATAAAGAAACATGTTAGATTCTTGCATATAAATGTGACCCCGACACTTAGGTCTATAACAATATTGCCATTAAAAAATATTATTATATTTGCACTGGTATCTATTTTTACCTTTTTTTCTTACAAACTAGCAATATAAAACTTAGTGATCAAATGACGAGGAAGAAGAAAGGGCTAGTCCAAAAAAAAAATCTCATTTTTTCCTTACCAAAATTTTCTTTAGTTGGACAAAAAAAAACTCTTTTTTCTTCCAAATTAGTAACACAAAATAAACTAAGCAAGAAGAAAAGGAAAGACTACTTAGACGGAAAAAAGTAATAATAATAACTTTGGACTATTATCATTTCTTACCCGATACTCTCTTTTTTTCTCTAACAAATAGACAACTCTTTTTTAAAACTAATAATACTCATCAACTAGCTAGATAAGGAAGAGGAAAGGAAGAAATTACTCAGAAAAAAAAGAGGGCCTAATCTATTTTGTGCTACTAAATACATGAAGTGAAGAGAAAGAATACAAATGCAAACTAATGATGAAGTGAAGAGAAACAAAAGAATGGACCACTCTCATTTTTTTCTCACGGCTCACTACTATCTGTTTTTCGAGTAAAGGATGTTCAACATGAACAACTCTCATGAAATGAAGAAATAACCAAATGCAATATTTGGGGAAAGATTGCAATTGCCTCTCTCTTCACATGGATGTTTCCTTCACCCAATCCTTGATTTTTGTTTTTTCACATTTTTTATTTCACATGTGTGTGCAAACAACACCTACATACATACAAAATGAAATTTGTTCATTTGAAAAGTTCATAAATTAAGATGTGACAACATGTCTCACCATTCTCTTAGCTTCACATTTCTCTCCATCTACTACTCCTCACAACTACAACTGTAACCACCATCTCATCTCTGTCGCCACTCTCTACAAATGGACATTCTTTTGCCGATGTCCACTCCCTGGCGGCACCGTTGGTCTTGGTAGGTCATCGGCTCTCATCATCATCACCATCATTATCATTCCATCGTAGCCCCAAACTCCATCATCATAAACACAAACAAAATCTCAAATCAAAACCCAAAACCAAAAACACCTAAACCCATCACTACGGCCACCACCTCTTTGCCATGCAGAGCCCTCACTTCACCTATCGGCCACTACACAGTCGTCGCCAAAGATCGCATAACCGGAGCCGCTGCCATGTAACATCACCACTACTCCTGATTGTAACCCACACGCCACCACGGAACATCCACCACACCCTACATCCTACTCCCTTCCACCGCTTCTCTCCCACTCTGAAGTAGAGAAACCATAACGCCGACGACTTTTTGGTGAGTCTTACGGTTCCAACTGAAGGTCCTCCCCATTTGCTTTGTGTGACTTTCTTCTGATTTTCCATTTTTTGCTATTTTAACCTTGGTTTTGGTTAGATATACTGACTAGATTTTGCATTGAAAAAGTTAGGGTTTGTTTGATTTCTCTTACCATGGAAATCTAATTTTGGGTTTTGGTTTGCACTGAGCACACCCTGTCAACCTATTTCATGGTTTTCACCTATGGGTATTTGATTTTTTTCTTTTAAAGGAATGTAGACGAATTCTATTATAATTATACTGGAAGGTTTTTTTTCCCTTTGTCTTTGATTTGATGGACTAAGATTTAATCTATGAGCACGATGCTATGACTTATTGGTTTTCACTTGGCACAACAAAAATGAAAAGGAAGAAGGAAATTTCTTTTTTATTTTCATCATTTAACTGATTATTTATTTATTTGAATATGTTGTACAAATATAAAATTAGGAGATGGAAATGTTGTTGGGGATGAAGGGTACAAGAGAAGTATGACACTCAGAAGGTTAATGATTGAAACAAATCTCAAAACTGGTGGAATGCCGAGTAATTATAAGGTTTGTGTTTTTTTCTTTTGTGTAGTTTAAGAGAGTTGCTTTCATGGTAACTAAGATAATTGCTCATAGATGTTGCTTGGAAGTGTTCTTTCAGTTATGTAGGTGATGTCATGTTCGGTTTGTATGTATTGTGCTTTAAAGTTGTTTCATTTTGTCTTCAGAGCATCCCCCAAGGCTATATTTAGGGAACTTCCATTTCTACTCTCTCCTCCATATGGAAGAGTTATCTATCTATTTAACAACCCATGCTTAGTTCCTTCTTTATGCTAAATTGATTTCCTTCTTTGTGGTTGTCATTCTTATCTAGTTCAGTGGTTAGTCTCTCTATGATTAATTATATTTGATTTCTTAGTTCGTTTGTGTTGAATGATTATTTTTTTATATCCCTTTTACAGGTGTTCACTTCGATCCTTTTTGGTTTTAGACTTTGTTGAACTCTATTATCTATGGTTTTGATGCATCTTGGGGTTTTATGTACTCACTATATTTGGTTTTCATGCTAATCTATTTTAGTGGTCAATGTCTCTATGGTCCATTCACATTGATTTCTTAGTCCTTTTTTGGCGAGTGATTTTTTTTTATCCCTTCCATATGTTGCTCAATCTCTATTGAAATTGTTCAACTTTATTGCCTGCAATTATCTCTCTTTATAATTATTTTTGACAGTCATTCTGAGTTAAATTTGTATATGTGGTATTTATTCCTATCTTTTTCATTACTCACTATGTAGTGTGTCATTTATAATGATTTGTTAGTCATTGCTTGGAATTTTAGCCTTTGTTTTGAGGCTTCTTTAGGTCTTATCTCATTAATTGGTTCTTTTTTATCTTACTCCTTTATGGACTACCATTCCTGTATTCTCTCTCAAGCTGTTGTGTTACTTCCATAAAGGCTTACTGGCTCATTAAGCATCAATTTAATTCCATTCTCAATGTTCAAAATAAATGATATGCTTTTATGCCCATAGTATGTGTTGATTTAGCTTTTAGTCAAAGTCTAATGGCCATTAGACTTCAAATATTGTAGTTTAGATTAAGGAAAAAAAAAATACAATTTACAAAGTTTCTAAATAATTTTCCATGTTTGGATGATATCTGTTGATGCTTTTTTGGTTTAGTTATGTAATTGTCTCCCTTAACTTTTTGGTGTTTCTGAAGTTTGTTTCTCTTGCAAATTTATGTCTTCATGTTGCAAGTCGTGTACTAGTACAAAATGCTTTTTGTATTTTTATCTAGAACTTTTGTTTTCTATTGTTTCTGTTTGCTCACATCACAGAAAAAAATAAAAAAGCTCTTGCTTTGTGCTAAATTTGCCGGTATTTGTTTTATTTGTGTTAGACTATGTTGTGATGATGATGAAATGATAGCTTTGATGTTAATTTGAATGTGTAAGAGGTTAATTATCTACCATCATAATTGATATCATATTTTTGTGGTTATGAATCACTTTGCCACCTGTTTTTCATGGCCTATATGATGGTTGGTGTAAGTTGTTATAAGTGATTATTTGCTAATGATTTCTAGATTGTTGTATCTCTTTTTGCTGAGGTTTGATGGCTGATTTATATATAATGAATTATGCAAATGATAAAAATATGTAAACAAAAATATAATATAATATGAGATTTTGCATCCTTATTTGAGGTTACTTATGCTTTTTCAATTTTAATTTAGTGTAATTTTTTAAAATTGGGTATTAATAATTATAAATGGTCCTCTATTTGGGTGTGATAAGGATAAGGTCTTCATTTGTTAACCTTCTTAGTTGAAACAAATGAAGACCTTATCTGTTTCAGTTCATTGTGAGGAGTAACATTCTAGAAGTGTGTTAGATAAACTATAGGGTGATTCATTTATTTCAATCATGTTATTTTAGTGGTGTTTAAATTGGACTTTGTGTTTTTAGAATTTAGAGCCTCAACTAATACATTGTGCATCATGTTAATTTTTCAATGCATATTATATAGTAGCTTACTTTTCTTTAATTTTACTGTAATGGAACTTAAGTTATTAAAGAAACACTAAGAATGGCCAATATTGCAACCTTTATTTTAGAATAATTGGCAAGGAGTTTAATTACAAAGGTACTTGATGACATTTGATGATATGAGGAAGTTTTCTAATTGAAAACTACAGGACAAAGTTCGGATAGTTTTTTAGGTGATTATACCTAATGATCCATAATGCAGCCAAAAGAATGAACAAAAACGGTCATTACTAAATCTGATTCAATTGACATGTAATTTATAACTCTAAGAATACTAAGCAATTTATAACTCATCATTCTAAATGAAAATAAAATACTATAAACTACAATATTTGTTTAATTTATAACTCCTTGATATAGCAGATAATAGAAATTTAACAGCTTAATATATCAACACTTCAATCCATCAAATTAGTCAATTCACCAATAGAATCTCTATCTGATTATTACTTTACTAATACCAAAGATTGCAGTCTATATTCAGTTCAACAACTTCCAATGTTATCAAATTGCGGCCATGGCGCCATGGCATGGCGGAAATTCAAGAAACCACCATGGAGACCTGCATGGCATGGCGGCCCATGGCAACCGCAATCTTCATGGTGCCATGGCGGAAGGAAGCCATTTTTCTGAGGAAAATAAGAAAGCCATGGGGTTATTTTAGGGATTTTGTGGGTTTCTTAAAAGAAAACCCTAACCCATCGGGAGCCCATTAGCACAGCTCCCCTCTGTTTCACGTGTTTGCCTCCATCTCCAAGGGCGATCCATCAGTTCATGTGACAGCAACCCTTGGCGACCTCCGACAACGTGAACTGAGCATCAGGGACGGTGGCCTCCTTGTTGCAGCAACCAGGTTAGGCCACTTCCTCTTCTTTCTTTCTTCGATTCAATCTTCTTCCTCATTTTGCCTTCTGCTTCTATTTTTTCTTCTTCTTCCTCATGCTTCTTGCCTTCAGCTCTGTCTTCTTCTTAATTTCTACCTGCTACTTCTATTTTTTCTTCGTCCTACATGCTTCGCCGCTTTTCTCGCTTTCACTTTGTCGAGCTTTTTTTTTTCTAGTTTCAATTTGTTTAGTGAGATACAATGGAAAGTCAAGGTCAAGCTTCACAAAGCACAAGGTCATCTAGAATAGACCCTGGTTGGAACTATTGTTATCCAATAGAAGAAAATAATACTAATGATGTTATGTGTAATTTCTATGCAAAAGTGATGAGAGGAGGAATTACAAGAGCAAAAGAACACTTGATGGGAAAGAATGGTAATGTCTCCAAGTTTCCTAAGTGTCCAAAAAATGTTAAAGATGAATTATGGACTCTTTATAAACAGAAAAAGAAGCAAGAGAGTGATGAAATGGCAGCAATGAAGGACCTTGATCTTGAGAATTTACAGTTTCGATTATCTGAGGATGATGCTCAAGAGATTTTGGATACTCCTAATCCTAGGCAAAGGAGAGGTGCAAATTTGAAAGGCCTTATGGATTTATTTTTGACAAAACCAGAAATTGCAAATACAAAGAGAAAAAAAGAGAGATTTAGGCAACAAAATATAAGAGAGGTATGTGATAAGGAGGTAGTGGCTAGGATTCATCAATACATAGCAAGATGGTGGTATCAAGTTGGACTTTCATTTAATTGTATCAGATTAAAGAGTTTTCGTGATATGTTAGTGGCCATTGGGAACTTTGGTCCCAATTTGCCTCCTCCATCTTATCATGATTTAAGGGTTCTACTTCTTAACAAAGAGTTAGAGTACACTAATAATTTGATGAAGGATCATAAGGAGCAATGGGACAAACATGGTTGTTCAATCATGTCAGATGTTTGGACCGATAGAAAGCAAAGGTGCTTGATTAACCTCTTGGTGAACTCTCCCGCCGGAATAATATTTGTCAAGTCTATTGATGGTTCAAACTTTGTGAAGACCGACGAGAAGTTGTTCGAGTTACTTGATTCTCTTGTAGAGGAGATTAGTGAGGAAAAGGTTGTGCAAGTTGTAAATGACAATGGGAGTAATTATGTTTTGGCGGGTAAAATGTTGGAAGAGAAAAGGCCACGCCTTTATTAGACTCCTTGTGCGGCTCACTACTTGGATTTAATTCTAGAAGACATTGGAAAAATTCCATGGATAAAGAAGACTATTAAAAGGGGAATTTTTCTTGTTGGCTTCATTTATAGCCATTCTAGCACTTTGAGCATGTTGAGCCACTTTACAAATAAGAAGGAGTTGGTGAGACATGCTATCACAAGATTTGCCACATCTTTTGAATCATTGGAAAGGCTTCAACAAGAGAAAACAAATCTTTGAAGAATGTTTACTTCTGAGGAGGGGTGGGTAACAAGTTGTCTAAAGATGCTAAGGGCAAGCAAGCAACGAAAATTGCAATTATGTCTTCCTTTTGGAACCATGTAGATTACACAATTAAAATCATGTGTCCTCTTGTTCATGTACTTCGCCTTGTTGATGGTGAAAGAAAGCCCACAATGGGTTATATTTATGAGGCAATGGACAAGGCAAAAGCGGCCATCATGAAGTGCTTTAGTAATGAAAGCAAATACAAGGATGTGTTTGCAATCATTGACAAAAGATGGAATTGTCAACTCATCGGCCATTGCATACAGTGGGACATTTTTTAAACCCACAGTTCTATTATGGCAACCCCAATGAGTATGATCTAGAAGTCACAAATGGGTTGTATGATTGTATCAAGAGATTGTTTCCAAGTAAGGATGTGCAACAGAAAATTTTAATTGAGCTGCCAATTTATAAGAGTGCTAGTGGTCTTTTTGGAGATGAATTTACACTATTACAAAGAAAACTCCTTGCACTTGGTGAGAAGAATACAATTTTTAGCTTTCAAATTTCTTTTGATTTTAAATCAGAGTGGTTTGCTTACATGGTCTTTGGATTTGTAGCTCATTGGTGGCGAATGTATGGTTTTTCCACTCCAAATTTACAAAAATTGGCAATCAAGATTTTGAGCTTGACATGTAGCTCTTGGGATGCGAATGAAACTGGAGTGTTTTTGAGCATGTAATTAGCATTTTCCTATCACTTTACTTTTTTGTTATTTTTGGAATAACCAATAGTAATGCTTAGATTATATTGATTTGTAGATTTATTCTAAGAAGAGAAATAGGCTTGAGCATAAGAGGTTGGAAACTTGGTTTTTGTGAAATATAACCAAGCACTCAAGCAAGGATATGATATTAGGAATGAAATTGACCCTATCTCACTCAATGACATTGATGATTGTAATGAGTGGATGGTTGGAGAGCTAGAGGGTGAAGATCATGATGCTGGAGATGACTTGGTGTTTGTAGATGATAACACTTTGACTTGGGAAACTGTATATAGGGCATAAGGGATTGGAGAGCCTAGAACATGAACTAGGCGACAAAGTAAAAAAAGAAAGGAACCCTCAAGTGGTGATGGATCATCAAATGGTGTAACAGCAGTGGGTACTAGAGTTTCTAAAAAAGGAAAAGAGGTAATGGTGCCAGTGGTTGAAGAAGAACTTGAGTTTGATGACTCTGAGGAATTTGAGGAAGAGGAAGAAGAAATCAAATTTGATGATTCAAAATCAAAAGGAGAAGAAGCGGAGGGATATCCCTCATATGGACCCATTGGCACCGATTACCTTGAGGATGAGAATATGGACTAGAAACTAAAATAGTTTATTTTAGTTAGTCTTTGTCTAATTTGTATTAGAGTGTTGACTTGACTTAGACATGATTGCTTTACATCTTTTTCTTGATATTGTGGATTTGTGATGCATTTGATGAATTTATTTCTTGATATTGTGATCAAGTGGTGATGGATTTATTTCTTGATATTGTTATGCATAATGCATTTGATGAATCTATTTGAAAGAATATATTTGTTCTTAATATATATTGCTAGTTCTATTATTTGTCATATTTGGAATTGTATTTTTTTTTATATGTATAAAAATATTTTTTAGTCCACCATGGCGTCCACCATATTTGCAATGCCATCCGCCATATTTCCATGGCGAATTTTTGGCTTGCTGCCACAAGCTGCCATCCGCCATTGATAACTATGACAGCTTCATAATTTATAGTTCACACCATCATTGGTCTAAATTTAATATCATGGTTACACTAGAAAAACTTGAATATATGGAAATCATTTGATTTATTTGTAAAATTAGAAAATTCACAACTAAGCAGATACATATCAATGTACACTAAACAACTAACATCATTGCAAGGTAATGTCAATGTTGTAACAGAGTTTGTGGATGTTGATGGCCATTGTTTTCGTGTTGTGTTTAGCTGGACTAGAAGAAGGCCTCCGGAGGTGTATCTAAGAAAGGGATAGTTTGATTTTGTAAGAGCAAACAATCTTTTATGCATGCGGTGGAAGCTTTGAAGGTGTTCTTTGAATTTCAATGGATATCACATGCTAAGATTTTAGTTGTTTCCAGTTCTTATGCAATGTCTTCATGGTTATAGTCTAAGAAAGGATTATGCTAGAGTTTTTACTTTGCTTGGAATCAATTTCATTTGATGGTACTTTTATTTGAAACTACATTGTTTCTGCTCTACTTCAAATGTGTCAGTGTTTAGGGATGTCAATTTGAAGTTATTTCTACAGAGGATAAAAGAGAACAAAATTAAGAATGAAAAATAACTATTGAGTTTGAATGTGCACATACTATCAATTTTCAAATTTCTTCTCTTATACTCAAGTATGAATGTAAGTGATGTGGTGCAAAAAATATGATTGCTTATGGCAGTTATCATTGATTATTTCTATTGACCTTTCCATTATAAGTTGATTCTTTTTTGTGTTAATAATTGCTTTTTTTCCTTTGATGCATATTTTTATGTCATCATTTACAACTAATTATAACTTGGCAAAACACCTATTTTGGTCCCTCTGAAACTTTGCATCGACCAAATTGGTCCTTACAAAGAAAAACTCTCAAATTGGTCCCTACAAAATTGAATATTCGAACAAATTGGTCCCTCAAAAATAAATCTCTCAAATTTGTCCCTATGAAAGCTTCAAATCAAGTAAATTGATCCCTATAAAATTAAAGAATCGGCCAAATTAGTCCCTTTAATAAGTCAAGCAAGGAGAGCTAACTTGTCCAATAATTCACTTTTGCAGGGACTAATTCGAGAGTTTTTTTTGTAGGGACTAATTTGGTCAACTATTCAATTTTGCATGGACCAATTTGAGAGTTTATTTTTTACATGGACCAATTTGGTCGATGCGAAATTTAGAGAGACAAATTTGATAGTTTTGTCTTATAACTATTGAAAGAATAAAATGATCTACACCATTTTTACTTATTCAAAACATAGTATGATATAGATTTTTTTTTTTTTATAAATGATCATGATGCTGTATTGTCCTTTTTTGCTTTTGCCTTTTAATTCTTCTAAAAGTAAATTAAAAAATAGCATAGGGAATTTATCTACATCGTAGCAAGGGTTACTCCAGCTATACTATGTAATCTTTATTATTCTTAGTGGATCAAAATTTGTGTATTTTTTGGTCTTTCAAAACTCCTTAATACAATTTCTATTTCAAAGATCAAACCTTTTCATATGAGGTTGATTCGATTCTAATTACATTTTTACTTATCCTTTATTCTTTGTTTGCTAGGTTGTCATTTGCTAACAATTTATTGAGTGCGAAATTCCAAAATGTGAATTCCATTGTTGCTAAGGTAGTAAAATTTTTAATATTCTATTTAGCATTTACTTTTTCATTGTTTATTAATCTTGATAATTTCTTAATTCTTTTATTTCTAAACTTATTGTCTAATTTCACTAATGGTTAAGGTCTCCATTTTTCATAGCTTGAATCGAACCTCCTCTATGGACTCCAATCAAATGCTTTCCTGTGAATTTGAAGAAAGGGATAGCAATGAGTTCTTAGTTCTTTTATGCTGAGGGATTATTTTTAGATCCCTTTCATAGGTGTTCTCTTAGATCTTTTTAGGTGTGTGACTCTGTTGAACTCCATAACCTATGATTATCTAATTATAGAGTTAATTTTAGTATTCATTCTCTAACTAGACTTGAATCAGAGTGTTGCCCTTAGAATTTAAGAATGATGACCTAGATATATGAGTGCCTAAAATAAGGACCTATACATGTTGAGTCAATAGTTGAGTTTAAAATCAGTTATGCATGATGGTTTTTGGAATTGACACTTGCATATAAATTTCCTTATTTTCTCTACCATTGGCTACTTACAAATGATATTTACTCATCATGCATATGTTTTTGAGTGCACTAATAGTAGTAGATTGTGTTGGACATACTAGAAGCTAGAATGAGTGCACTATATGCTGGCAGACATGCTAGAAACTAGAAAACTAGATGTTATGCATATTATCTTTTGTGACATGAAAAATTAATTAAGAAAGTGATAATGATGCTTTGTATTTTGCTATTACTTATAATAGTTAAAAGAGCTTATCACTATAATGAAGGCAATGCTAAAGGAATTGGAGTGATATGTTGTTTATGTGCTTTGTTTGTTTGCAAGGAGATGAATATAGGGCAGTGAGTGTTATGGTTTAATGTTGCTTTCGCTATGGAGTTTTAAGAGATAGTGTCTGATTGTGTTGAGTTGACCAACTGTTTAAGTGGTGTGTTTCCGATGCATTTTGCATATGGAAGATATGGTTCTGTTTCTCTGTTGGGCTGGGCCTTATCACTATGAAAGAAAAGGTGTTGTTATTCCAATAAAGGACTATCAATGATGTTATCTTGGCTATATTCTTCATCATTTTCCTTTGTACTAATGTCCTCAATTGTGGTGCCAATACTGTGTTGATGACCCATCAAATGGTACAAGACATTTATGGCTAGGATATGATGTTGGAATTTGCATGCATTTGTGGCCTATGTAGCTCGGTTTTGCTCCTAGGAATTTAATTGAGACGGCTTATACTGGTGCTCTGTTTCTTTGATTCAGGAATTGGAGTTGAACTCTAATATGTGTGTGGATGCAAATTGGAGGTATGGTATGCTATTAGGGGATATTTCAAAGGTCATATTCCTATTTTGCTACTATTTTCAAAACAAAAAATGATCATTTAATGCAATAGGTGATGGGTATATTGTAAACATGTTATAATTGTTATTATAGTATTGTTATGAGGTTTTTCATATTATGGTGGTGGTATGGTTTTATTGCTAAGTTTCTATTATTTAGGAAAGGTTATTAAAGTCTAATAGGTAGATGCCTTAAGTTTAGTGATTTTTTTTGTGTGGTTATTTGTGCATTATTTATGGATTTTGGTTGCATCCCTTATTTGGCATTAATTAAAATCATTACTTCCTAATATTCATTACTCAGATAAATATGGTTATGGAGCTGTTATAAGATTTTATTTTTATAATTGTTATTCCAAACATCTAATTTACTTTGTATATAATCTAATTAATCTTTTCCGTGCATTGCATGAACATAGGTTTATATAGAAGGAGTTTATAGTATTTTACTATTTTTACAAAACCTTGCAAAGTGTGACATTTTATTTTTAAAACATTTTATTATTTTTCTTAAAATCTCGCTCAGCGTGAGATTATTTAACATTGTATTATTTTATTAGTTTTGTTAATATTTTAAAATTTTCTTTTGCAAATCTGACATTGTGTGAGTTTTTGTTTTTAAAAATTAAAAATTATGTTTTGAAATTTTTGCACTACGCGAGATTTCATAAGTCCACATTGGCGTAAAATTTATATTTATAATAATTAATAACTTTTTATATGATATAATTCTTTTTTATTAAACTTTTGAATTATAGTTATTTATTATATTAGGTTATTTGTCATATTTGACGAGAATGAAATTATTTTTAATTTTTTATATTTTAAAAAAATATTTATTATGATAATATTAATTTTAATGTATATACAAAAAATATATATTTTTAATATACATATATATATATAATTCAACATTATTTTTTAAAAATTATTAAATAGAAAATATTAATAATATAAAGAGTTTAATTTTGATATATTTTCAGTATACAAATAATTTTATACAGATATTTAATTATATGCTATCTCATCTATGAAAAATGTTTGATTTAGCCATCTACTCTCTACAAAAACTTATAAACAAAAACATATGATTTAATGACAAAGTGGAACTCTTTTACCTGAAAATGCATAAAGTTAAGACGATATAAAACTTTTTTTTTTTTACTATCATCCAATAAAAAAGGTCTAATTTACATAATTTTTTACGTAGTGAGTATAAGACTTAATCATTTTTACTAATGTGATATTAGATGATAGTGTAAAAAAATTTTATACCATTCATATATAACAATTAAACTCAAATTAATCTCTAACATAAAATTTGTATGAAATTATATTTGTGTAAATTAATCATTTTTTTCATCCATGTAAAAAAATTGGAAGCGGAGAAAAAGGGAATAAAGAAAGAGAGAGGGAGCCAGTGTAGCAAACGTGAGAAACCAAAAAGCAAGATTACAGAAGAACTTGGAGTTGGGAACTTTCAAAGAGAGGCGAGGGGGAGGGCCAGGAGGATTGTATCAAGGGTGTAAAAAAGTTGGGTTTGTGAAAATCTGAATTCAACTCATGTTTAGATGGGTTAATTTTTAAAATTTGAACTTTATCTAATAATGGCTCAATTATATTTTAAGTCATACTGGATTAATCCGCATTTTAATAATATACAAGAATTTAATATTATATATAATAAAGTTATAAAATTTGATAAGTAGAAAATAAAATTTTAGAGATATTTTATAATGTAAATTTTAAAATAAACTATATAGATCTAAAAATATTAAGGTGTGTAAAATATATTAATTATACTTTAAAATTTTATAATTTTTTTATAAATTATTATAAAATTATATATTTTTTAAAAAATTATTTAATTTTAAGTCAGATAAGACTAGTATGATCTATATCCCGAAATCAATCTAAAAAATATATAAAATCAAATTTTAAAACCCATACACACGCTAATGAAGTTTAAGTCGGGCACATTGATGAGTCAGGAGGGGTACAAAGACTCCTAGTACTGTATATATAACGAAGTAGGTGGGCGCCAATTCGGTGACACTCAGAATCGCTGGCCCAATAAGTATATAACCCGCAACCAACGGCACACTCTTCCATTTCATTCCAATCTCCCCTCCATTCTCTCTCCATCTTATAGATAATAATTTATTATTATACAGCATTACTAATAAATTTGCTTCTTTTCATTTTACTTTTCAAATTCAAAAACAGCAAAAGCAAAACCCAGAGTTTCTGGGTTCTAATCCCAAAACAAGAGAAGGTGGGTGGGAAAGAGAGAGCGCATTCTCCCAGTCCCTAGAATAAGCACTTTTCTTCTCCTCATTTCAGCTCTCTTCTCTCTTCTTCCTTTCCTTAATCTTTTTTTCCAGGGCCCTGCTCTAGGTATCTACGAAACGCACCGTTTTCTCGTTTGATCTAAGCTCTAGGTGGGAAAATCACCTTTCAAATCATGATTTCTTGTATGAATTTATTTATTTAACTTGGTTGGATTACATTCATTTTAAATTACGATGCAGTGTTTATTTTTTTAATTTTTATTTTCCTGCATACTATCAGTTTTTTTCCCCCATTCGTGCTTTTTTCCATTTCTGAATAAAAGAGAAGCTTATTTGCTTGGGGCTTCAATTGGGCCTTTCAATGCATTATTGGTTCTTGGTGTTGTCTTAATTCAACGCCAGATCTGCACCGACTTTCGCAGCAACGGCTTTTCCATTAATTCTATATTTATAAATCTATTTTTCACAATTAATTGTTGTCTAAAATTAAATTTGCAATTTGTGTTGCAATTTATGTTGAATTTGTTGAACTTGAACGAAAGGTTAAAATATACTTGCTCTAATTAATTAGTAAGTTCCCTTGCATGCAGGTGTAGGAGAATTCAATCCAGTATCCACAATGGTTGCAACTGCTGCTACGTCATCGTTTTTCCCTGCCACGTCACCCTCGCCGGACTCCGGCAAAAACCCCACCAGAGCACCTTCGAACCTCGGAGGGCTCAAAACCAAGCAATTAAGGTCTTCTTCTTCTTCTTCTGTTAAGGCAAATGCACAAGCCCCAACAAAGATTAACGGAACCAAGGTTGCTGCACCCGGGGAGAAAGTGAATATTGATGATGATTTCCCATCATCATTATCATCACCACCGCCACCACCATCATCATCATTTGGTACTACTGCTACTGGGAGGACTTTCATCAACCAGCTTCCGGATTGGAGCATGCTTCTCGCTGCCATAACGACGGTTTTTCTGGCGGCGGAGAAGCAGTGGATGATGCTTGATTGGAAGCCGAGGAGAGATGACATGGTCATGGATCCCTTTGGTATAGGGAAAATCGTGCAGGATGGGCTTGCTTTCAGGCAGAACTTCTCTATTAGGTCGTATGAGATAGGGGCTGATAAAACGGCCTCCATTGAGACCTTGATGAATCATTTGCAGGTATGCTCTGTGGTTTGGATTAAGATTCTAATCCAGGGAACACAAGCTTGGTGATTTTATTTTATTTTTTTTAATTGGGTGAAGGTTCATTTTGTGTTCCAGAGCTGTAAATCTGAGTCATTTAGTCTCAGAAATTTACACATTAGTAACTTAGGGTCCGTTTTTTAGAAAGAAAGAAAAAACAAACTGATTTCAGTTTTAATTTTCTTTTCAATTAGATTCTTTTTTTGTCTTTTTTGTGTGTGTGTATTTTCTATTCCTCACAGGCTTACTCGATTATTTTGATTGTTTGTGTAACAACAGGAAACTGCACTTAATCACGTTAAGACTGCGGGGCTTCTTGATGATGGCTTCGGTTGTACGCCAGAAATGTGCAAGAGGAACCTGATATGGGTTGTAACTCGGATGCAGGTTGTGGTTGACCGTTATCCTACGTGGTAAGCTGCTCATGAATCTCTAATGTCTAGCCCGAAATTTTTGGTAGTTCTGCATTTTTGTTTTGCAAATTATGTTCCTTGTTCCAAAGAACTGGCGTAATAATCATTGTTCTGGAATCATAATTGATCTGATGAGAAGTTGAGCACAAACTTTATAAACTTTTTGAAGCCCTTTGCCTTTAGGCTGTTAAAGTGGATTGAGACATGATATAGGATTGATTATGTAGGTTTGTTGAGATATGGTATTGATTATCTAGGTTTGTTGGGTTACCCTAAGCGTTATTATGGTAAAAAATTTACAAAGACTTTGGAAACTAGCAGTTTATACCACTTGTGCTTAGCATATTGCTTTGTTTGCTGGTCATGTATATGTTCTGGCTGAGGAGTACATGTTTTCAAATTTTTGGGGCACATTGGTCCATAATGAAGTTAGAGAAACTTTTAGTTAGGCTTAATATGGTGTATTCTGAATCTATTTATTTGAAGTTGAGCAAACCTAGATTTGTTTCAGGGGTGATGTAGTTGAAGTAGAAACTTGGGTTGCTGCATCAGGGAAGAATGGTATGCGTCGTGATTGGGTTGTGCGTGACAGCAACACTGGTGAAATTTTGACTAGAGCCTCCAGGTAGAAATAAATTCTAGTAACTTTCTTTTGTTGCCACCGGCTATGTTTTAAAGTGTGTATATGAACTTGAATGTCTGGTTGTCGGCATTATGTTTTGAATCTTGCAATCTTTAAAAAAGTTATGGGTATATATCTGAATACGCAATTTTATTACAATTTAAAATGGAAACATTCAGTTTGCTCATGCATTTGTACATGTTTTACAACAAAATGAATTACAGAATTATTTAAGTTTTTGCATGTGAAAATATCTGATTCAATGGATAAAAAGTTATATCCTAGTTTAATATTAAGGACTTGTTTGGATGAGCTTCATAAATTTTTTAACAGCTCATTTGGATGAGTAGAAATGAAGACAAAAGAAAATGGGGAGAGAACTGGGGCATGAAAAGTGAGAGGAGAGAAAAGTTGGGTGTGGGACTTGCATGAAAAATTTTCTACTCTTAGATGAGAAGAAAATGAGGGAAAACTAATATTAATTGTGAAATTACAACTTTATCTTTATAATCTTTTATTTCATCATAAGAAGTAATTCACATAAAAGTCATTTCTATACACTTTGTTTTTTTGGGATAAAATATACACTTACGTTTTCTTTCCTCTCACTTTTCTATTCAACCAAATAACAAGAGAGAAAATACACTTTTCTATTTTATTTTCTCTTCTCTTTATTTTCTTTCCTATTATTTTCTTTCTTCATCCAAACAAAGTATTAATGCTTATTAAAAAAAAACTTTGGAAAAGCAAAATCTAATTTATGTTTGGATGCAATATTCAAAAAGAACTTCTATCCTTGAACAACAATTTTATGTTAAGAAAAGGATTATTTTTTAAAAGCTAAATGTGCATTTGGTTTAAAAAAAATAGTTTTCAATTTTCATTTCTTGTTTTCCTATTTCCTGAATTTGTTGAAGAGAACACTGAAAATTGTGAAAACTACAAAATTCAATCTTCATTTTCAGTTTTCAATATTTTCTTCACAAAATCATCAAAACAGGAAAACTAAAAATGAAATTGAAAACTGTTTTCTAAAATCAAACGCACCTTAATGTGTCTTCTAAGGAAAAAATTCTTTTAGTTCATTTTTTTTTTTATATTACTAAACAAGAAATAGAAGCTCATCCAATCATGTTAAAAATTATAAAAAGTAATTATTTGTGGACAATAGCACATCCAAACAAGCTGCAAGTATATGGCTTAAGCTTGTACACATCCAATCTGTTGGCTTTGGTTTTGGCTTTCTACAGTGTTTGGGTCATGATGAATAAAGTGACGAGGAGATTGTCTAAAATTCCAGAAGAGGTCAGAGAAGAGATAGGGTCTTATTTTGTGAATTCTCCTCCAGTTGTGGAAGAGGATAACAGAAAATTATCTAAACTTGATGATACAGCAGATTATATACGCCATGGTCTAAGTGTATGTCAATACTTATTGTAATTGTTTATCGTTGATGTTTTTCCCCCTAAATTACCTCATTTTTCTAATTGTTTTATATACTAACTTGTTTTCAGCCTAGATGGGGTGATCTAGATGTTAATCAGCATGTTAACAATGTGAAGTACATTGGCTGGATTCTGGAGGTAGTTTAATGTTCTTGTATTTTTATCAACTCTCATCCTTGATTGCTTGTGTTTTCTTTATTTCTTCATTGGGTGGAACGGTCAATAGTTGGGCTCATCATCTGACTGGAGTCCTACCTTTTGCAAGCCAGTTGAGTGATGTCATACTGGCACATCCAATTTAGTCAAAAAAGAACCATGTGCGCCAATGGGTTGGGCCTGTGATATATAGCATGCCAAATCAGCAGTCAGTGTATTTCTTGAGATGAATTTTGCCCGTTCTTCAGGCCAATGGAGTCCCATTAAGTGATTGCATCTTTTATAATTGGAGTATATGTTCTTTTGGGTAGCAGGAGATGTTCCGTAAGATGGATGATGTACTATAAGCATAGGACGAGATTTGTAATGTGGCTGATGATTGATAAAGAAGTTGTAATCATTTAAAGACACACGTCACAGAGCTTCTAATTATGTGGAGTGTTTGTGGGCATGTGATGCCTCATGGAAGTGATTGAGTCCAGTTGGAGGTGGCTTGACACTCTGGAAACATGATATTATTTAGTAGTAATAATGCTATTGTGCATGGAAAAGCATAGAAGCCAGAACATATCACTCATATTTTTCCCACTTTTATTTAATTCTTAATGATTTATTGATTGAGAAAAAAGTTGGTATAAGTCATTATCATCAATTTACTTTATGTATTAGATTGTTCAAGTCACTTAACCAAAAAATTGTGCTTTGATTGCTGCAGAGTGCTCCACAGCCAATCTTGGAGAGTCACGAGCTGCGTGCTCTGACTTTGGAGTACAGGAGGGAGTGTGGCAAGGACAGCGTGCTGGAGTCCTTGACTGATGTCACTGGTACTGGTATTGGCAATTTAGCTGACGGTGGATGTGTTGAGTGCAAGCATTTGCTTAGATTTGACGATGGTGCTGAGATTGTGAGAGGCAGAACCGAGTGGAGGCCCAAACCTGTGAACAACTTTGGTGCTTTGAATCAGGTTCCAGCAGAAAGCCCTGGACCTATGTCTGGCTAATCGCTGAAATGTGGCATCACTCTCCAAAAATTCTTGTATGGGCTCAATGCTAAGAGAAATCATTTTTAAGCGCACTTACAAAAAAAACTAGTGGGGTTCGTATGGATGAGTATATGTTAAATGAAATTAATAGGTCCTACTTTTATTGTGAGTGTGCTTGAATATGATGCGTAAGCTTTGTGCCCATACAAGAATATCTCTCATTCTCCTGCTTGCTGTGTGCAAATTGGATCCTGACCTCTGAGAGAGTCTTGCTTGTTCTTCGTCATGTCTACGTGTCTTATATATAATATTTCTACCATCTAATTTGTGTTTGCTTTGGTGGGTAAGGTGGGGAAAGAGAAGTGAAATATCATTTTCATTGTAATTAGCTTCTGTTCTACTCTCCCTCTAGGTGCTCCATATTCTATTTCATTTATTATGTTACTGTTAGGCTGTCATCAATATTTAATTGTATCGTCAAAATGGGTAGGCATGTAAATTATTTATTTTTCCTTTTTCCCCTTACATGAAAGATACATTTTTTCTTGTGAGCATTGCAAAAGTGTTGCTTTATGTATTAAGCTTGAAGGCAAGAATGAGTTTTTCCGTCTGATATATGTACAACTGTGATTGGAGTTGCATGCCGTGCAAACAATAAGTAACGTGAACGTCGGTTATCATAACAATTTGGAGTATGAAGTTATTAGTTTAGTTTATGTTATTTTGAATTATTAAATTAAAAATTTCTATTAATTGAAATTGAAAAGAGAGGAAATTAAAATCTGAAAAAAAAGAACTCTACTCTAGGTATAATTCTACAACTCAATAAAATAATAATATTAATAACAATAGTGGTTTAATTTGACCCTGGCTTAAGTTTTTGTATTGTGTTGGGAGAGTTATGTTTCTTTTAGAATGTGAATTGCTAAAAAGGATTATTTTCGATGGGAGTATGGGTGTAAGTGGACCGAATCAATCTGATGAACCTGACGGATCCGATTCGATAGGTTTGATCTGGTTTGGATCGGATCATTAGATGAATCAGATTGGATCCAAATAGATTCGATGATATAATGATTCGCTCATTGGATTTCTGTTTTCAAATACGAAATTCGATCTGAATCATCTATATCTTTTTATTTTTTATTTTGAAATACACTAACTCAATACTTTAACTTTCCTAATACTTAAAAATTAAAACTTTCCTATATAAATCACATTTCCCCTTTCTGTCCACCATAACTTTGTTCAGCCATATCATCTCAACGCTTATCTCGCCCCATATCCTGTTCCCAAGCTCAAACACGTCATGCTTGCGAGGGTTCTCCAGGAGTTTGAACTTCTTGCATATCGTCCATGCCTTCTTCTTGTACCTGTAATGTGTCATCAGAAACAAACAGAAAATAACTTCTCAGTGTCGGAGTTGGAGAAGTCATCAACTTCGTCGACGAAGAAGTTGAGCTCGATCTTGATGGTGTGTGCTACATTAGTGAAGAACTTTTAGCGTGGGTTTGAAGGAGGTGGTGATGATGATGATGTTAGATTCATGGTGGTTGTTGGCACGAGACAGAGAGAGCAGAGGAGAGATAAAAAGAGAGGAAGATGGAGGAGAAAGGGCAGGTTTCTTAAAAATGCAAAGTAAATATTATTACATGTATCTAGATATTATTATTTTTTAAGTAAAGATTTAAAAAAATTAAATAAGTTAATTCAATAACCCAACCCGAACCAACCTGAAGTTGATTGGATTGGTTTGGTTCGGATTGAACCAAAAAAAAAAAAAAGCATAAACCCGAACCAATCAAAGCCAATTAAAAAATGATCGGTTTGAATTTATTTTTTCTCGAAATCCAATTCAGAATAACCCAATTATAGCTCTAGATGGGAGAATATTTGATAGAAATCAAAAAGCGTTTTTATATCACGAGTTAAAGCCTTTTATTTGCATGAAAGACAAACCTTTGATCAAATTAAGTTCTAATAATGACACAATTGAGCAATTTTATCCTAAAAAATAGAGAGTACTGGGAGGGGTAGTTGAATTTGTTGGTTTGTCTATCTCTTAAGTGATCCATACACTTTGGGTTTGAACATTGCTGATTCAAGTGCCACGGCCCACAAGGACAAGGGAGTCCTAGTTCTGTGATTTTCCGGTCAGGCGCCCGCTGTATTCCTACTACCTTCTCATAAGGGCTGTAACATTCATGAGATATTTACTTCTTGCTTGGACATGCTATACGTAGTACTCTATGAATACGAATTCTTTCATATTGGTTTGTCTTTAATTATGTATTCTTGTTGCTATATGCTATATGTTGTTAAAAAGGAGAAATTCAACCAGATTTGTGACCGCAATTTTTTCCTCAAAAGAGTAATGCTCGTTTCTCATGACTTCAAACATTAGTCTCAGCAAGGAAAAGAAAAAAACTGTTAATTAGTGTTATTCTGATCAGCAAGACTATTAATCAGCATCTACTGTGTCATATTATAAGTCGATGATGATGAGGTATTGCATTATAATTTAGAATAAAACTCCATATTGTCTGGAAAGAGTCCTGGACAAAAACTTGAGGCAAATTTGCCTTGTATTCTGAACTGTACATTATGCTCCGTATCTCTTATACTTGGGCTTGGAGTCCGATCTATTATTCCTTATAGCGTAGCATCCCAAGACATATAAGGTGGTGACAAGTATGAGCACACAGATGTTGAATATAGTGAGATGCCTCCATTGGTTCCTGATGTCGGCCAGTACTCCTCCTTTGCATGAATTGCAATCGTAACACAGTTTGTCATATCTATTATTCCAAGTGTTGCAATCTGAATCATTCACAGCTGGACCTGTATTTGGCATTTCCCAGAACGTAGCGTTCTTCATTGTGAATCCACATTGCATCGGCGGCTTACAACACCCAAACTGTTCAATAAAACAAATAAGTAAACCAAAAACAACCAACCATCAACCAATTGCAGCTTATAAAAATTAAAGCAGAATTCGCATTTATGAATAATCCTCATCTCTGTGCACAAGAGAAGAGTTAAAATCCTAATTGCTTGTAAACAATCAAATCCATTAAATAATTACCATATTTATCTGATTTATTGTAATTTAATCTTCTTCCTAGGCCAGGTAAAGGAGCGAAAACTTAAGAAATTACATACAGGCATATTCAAAGTATAATAATAATGAATAATGTTTAGTACATAACAATGTTACAGCAATACTCATAATGTTATTTGTCTTTTCGTGCATCATATTCACTTTCACTTAAAGGACGAAACAATGTTGTAAATGTTTTTGTAAATTTGTTGTACATCTAATACTACTAAATAATAATCCACATCTATGACAATGATACCCAAGATTTCGGATCATTTACAGTCAATTAGATAATAACCATATTACCTAGTCTGTTACTGCATTTTAATTTGTTTTTTATTTTTTTCCCGTTACAGCGGGATTTCAAAACTTTATACAATTTCGTCCAAAGCAAAAATTTAAACAAAAATAAAAAAAAAGACTGGAATACAGGCATATAACACTTATATATCTTACACAGACTCACCAGATCCTAGTGGACGACAGATTCAGATCCTCTTATATTAAATTTTATATGATTTTGTGATGCGTGGTCCCTTCATACTAGTAGTTCTTTCATCTTATAGTTTGTTAGCGTCTCACCTTTGAAATTAATGGCGAGAGTACAAGATAAAGCCAGAATTTAATATAAGATGATTCTTTCCTTGTTGACGATATCTGGATACCTGATTTTTACTTTCTAGATAACAAATTAAGCTTTTCGGGCACATTTCTTCCCCTTGATTTAATTGAAAAAAAAAAAAACTGGTGCAAAGGAGAAGGAACTAACTTGTGTACTGGATAACTGCCCGAAAACGATATAGTCGTCGTCGATGGCGAGGTTCTGACACACGCGTGCATCCACCAAACAACTCTTGACGTCTTTCCAGTTCTGATCGTTGATCACGTACTGCTGCAACAACCGGGAGAAGTCTCCGATCCTGTGCTCCTTATTATCATCGAACCCTTCGTCAGACACGTTGTCGCGGGCCTTCTTGTTGGTTGCGAACATCGCCAAGACGGTGAAGAAGGCGAGCCCTACTATGAAGAAGAACGTGACGAGGAGATAGAGAGCGAGGGCAACGTTGACGCGGCACAGGGAGCCCAAGATGGCGAGGAAGGAGAGGAAGAAGACGAAGGCGCCGCCGAAGAGGAGAGGGTAGAGAAGGACTCTCTGGCAGTGGGTGGCGTGGGCGCGGTGGGCGTGGATGTAGGCGGAGCCGCCCATTGCGGCGAGGCCGACGAGGAGTGTCAGTAGGTTGAGGGCACCCACCAAGGCGTTGCTCATGCGGAACCGGAACATGATCTTTTCTTGGGTCGCATGCAGAGAAGTTCAAGTTTGATGGCGTTGGAGTTTGGAGGGGTTGTTGTGTTCTGTTCTGTGAGAGATGATAACAATGAACGAGGGTTGAAGAAGATCTACGCCTCAGTAAATAGTGTAGACTGTAGAGAATGCCGAAATGGAAACTAAAAATATGAGTGGGGAGGCTTGGAGGTGAAGGTGTTGTGGAATTTGTTGTTTAAACTGAAGAAATCAGAAATTTATGAGAGATTAATCCCAAAATTCTATCATTCTAGGAGAGTGAACTGAATCAATCCAATTTTTTTTTTATATTAATTGTAATATTTAATAATTTAATTTTAGTTATTTATTATATGTCTCTTTTAAATTTATTTTCTTTTTTTAACTTTTTTCAATTTTTTAACTTCCCTCAACTTCTTTTACACTATGGGCATTATGGAAAATACGAAAGTTGTGCACCAAGGGTTGTTCTTGATACGCATAGACAGATATTTTATGATTTTTATTTATAGTATTTTGTTTAGAGTATTTGGAGTACGGACTCTAGCATACGAGGATCCGTTTGGACGTTTGAAAATAATATAGAAATTTTCAATTTTAATTCTAGAAGAATTGAAATTTACTTGGAAAATTAAATTTTATATTTGGATTTACTAAAGAGTTGTTGCATAGTTATTGGGAAATGAATGAAAAAGAGGAGGGATTATATAAACTGTAATAAAAAGATATATTTGATAATTTTGGAAATTGATAATTATAGGGTATAGGTTAGGAATTAAAAATTATCCATTTTAATTTAATTGTCTTTTAATGCAATGTAATTTGATGTTAAATTATAATTATAATTCTGTGTGTTACTCCAAACTTAAAAATTAGAATTCGGGTGCCCAATGATAATTTTAAACTCCAATTCTATACTTAATTCTAGACGCCAAAAGGACCTGAGAGTCAAATATTTTTTTATGTTGTGATATTGCAAAAAAATTTTTAAATAATTTTGAAATAATTTATGTGAAAAGCAAATATTTTTAATAGAGACAAGTTGACTTTTAAAGATGTTCAAATAGTTTTATATAAATTTTAAGAATTTAATTTTGATTTATATAAGCATGTAGAGTTATATGTGGACAAGTTTTTGACTCTTACAATCATTGTTTCGAAAGTCAATTTGTGTATATATATTTTGAAATAATTTATGTGAGAAGCAAATATTTTTAATAGAGACAAGTTGACTTTTAAATGTGTTCAAATAGTTTTATATAAATTTGAAGAATTTACTTTTGATCTATCTAAGCATGTAGAGTTATACACTACTAGAAACTCGTGGTGCACAGACAAAAAAATTACCGTCCGGATTATAGATGGACTTATAGGTAGGAAACACAAACTCATTGGGAAAAAAATATTTTTTTGTCAAAGGTGTCATATTCGTTTGTAAATGTTGGCACCAAGACCCGCCACATGGTGGATAACATGTACAAATGAATAATATAGATGGAAAATAAGGAAAAACAAATAAGTTTTTTTTCTATATTATACAGACGGATTTAGAGTTGGATACTAAAAAATTAAAAAAAAAAATAAAAAAACCTTTATAGACGATAATATCCGTGTAATTTGAAATTAAAAGTGTGTTTTCCACATGCAAATTATAGACGGTAAAATCCGTTTGTAATTCAATTAATGAAACACATCGTTTCGTTAATCGAATTATAGATGGATTTTCCCGTCTTTAAAATGATTAATAAAACGATGTGTTTCATTAACCTCCTTATAGACAGATTTTTCCGTTTGTATGCGCGAAATATGACAACAAAAGCACGCGCCCTCCTTCTTCTTCCTCATTTCTCCGGTTGGTGTCTCTCTCTTCTCCCCTTTTCTTCCTATTGCCGGCGCTATTTTTTTGGCCACTGCCAGTGATTGAAGTCTCCATTTTGCAAATAGAGTGCGTCATTGTGTTCATAGTATTGTGCTCTACCTTTTAATCGGTTCAGGTTTTTTTTTTTTTTGGTGTTTCATTTTTTAGCTTTGAATTGGTGATTATTTGTAATTGTTATTGTTACTAATTGATAGAAATTTCACTGGTTTAGGATTTGAACCACATTTGGAGCATTATTCTAGCAATTTGGAGCATTTTGATTTCCCCTTTTGTACTGTATTGGTAAGTTTTTATATTATGTTAGTGTTTTATTTTTTATTTTGGTCATTTGGAAGTAATGGTGTTTAGGAAGTTGATTTTGGTTATTTTTTTGTTTGTTAATATTTAGGTTTCTTTTGGTTTCCCCTTTTATGTTTGTATGTTACTTTTGATATAATTTAGTCTAAAAAAAAGTTAATTGTGAAAAATAATGACATTTAGCTATGGTATTTTTAGGTGTCTATCAACATATAATTGATGTGAAAAGCAAATATTTTTAATAGAGACAAGTTGACTTTTAAACATGTTCAAAGAGTTTTATATAAGTTTTAAGAATTTAATTTTGATCTACCTAAGCATGTAGAGTTATATGTGGACAAGGTTTTTTATCCTTACAATCATTGTTTCGAAAGTCAATTTGTGTATATATATTTTGAAATAATTCATGTGAGAAGCAAATATTTTTAATAGAGACAAGTTGACTTTTAAACGTATTCAAATAGTTTTATATAAATTTTAAGAATCTAATTTTGATCTATCTAAGCATGTAAAGTTATATGTGGACAAGTTTTTGACCCTTACAATCATTATTTCGAAAGTTAATTCATGTATATATATATATAATGTATTATATGAGATAAGTGATTTATTATGAAAGTGAAATGGATAGATCTTTACTGTTAGGTTTTATATAAATGCTACAGATTAAAACATAAAGTCATGTGACTTTTTAATAAGCATTTGAGGATTAATTACCGTTAATCAACTTTTAATCTTATCATTCATCACTACTAGAAAATGGTTGTTACTGTGGATTTTATGGCAAATTATTCATGTTACCAGCAAAAAATTTAGTTACTGGTGGATTTTGATGCATGGAAATAACGTCGTTAGAAACTACTATAAGCGGATTTTATGAAAAGAAAAATCATTGAAAACAGGTTGAAAAATTCATCAAAATGTCATTAATGGGAAATCATTATTGGTTGAATTTTTTGGTGTTACCAGATGATTTTTCCCTCAATAGTGCAGTTTTTTTTAAAAAAATAGACTTGCTGGCGAATTTTTCCACCAGTAATATTAATTTAGAATTTTTTAATTATATATTACTGGTGGGAAAATTGGCCCGAAAATAGATTTTTTTTAAAAAAATAAATTTTTGCATGTGACTACAACTCTAGCAGTGCTGGCAAAACTAAAACAAAAAAAAACACTAATTAATACTTAAAAAAAAAAGCACCAAATCAATAATTTCAAAAACAAAAAATTATTAGTTAAAAAAAAAAGACTCGCCTATAGTAGCATCTCTAGTGGCGACAACAGTGAGCAGAGGTGGTGCCAAGCAAGGGCAGTGGTGGTTGTGACAACATTGCTCATGAACGAAAAAGCAACCCAAAAAATAAAGTAAGAAGAAAAGAGTAACAAAAACACAACCAAATAAAAAAAATTAATTAAATGTGGAGAACTTCAAGTAAAAAAACAATAGCAGCATCCTTACCAAAAATGGCATACGATAGCGGAGCAATAGCTGAAAAATTGTCGAAGATGAAGAGGAGAGATGGAAAAATGGAGAGATGGAGGAGATAGAGACTGACGGGAGAAGAAATGGATGAAGAGGGTTGATGGTTGAATATTTAAAATACTTACTGGCAGACTTTTAACTATTATAGGTGGATTTTTTTTATTATTTTGATATTACTAGTGGAAAAATCCACCAATTACTTAAGTAAAAAATATGGCATTTCACTTATATTATCACTGACAAAAGAAACCGTCAGTAATTTTTGCAACCGAGATCACGACGGGACGGCGAAAAAGCATAGTTTAAAATGGAGTCGCCACCAAGTTTTATTTAATTGAGAAAAATATGGAAAAACCCATTTAATTTAAAGAAATGATCTTTGAAATCAAATTTGGATTCGGGAGTCGATTATGCACATTGGAGGGCAAAAAGTTTATTTTTGCAGCACCCCTAATACATTCATATTACTACGGTTACCTTAATTGAATTGTGTAAATTATTAATAACCTTTCAAAATATTTACTTACATTTTTATTTCACAAAAATTACAAAAAATAAATCTTTCATAAAAAAAAGAAATTTTAGAGCACCAAATTGTCACAACTCAGGTGTCCAAAATACTGAGTTAACAAACCGTCTTGGCTAAATTAACTTCTTTATTTGAAATAAAATATTTATATTTCACTAACTAAATTAAATTGTTAACAATAATAATAATAATAAATATTTACAAGAAAAATATAAATATAATAATGAAAGAATATTTACATGCAAAATAGAATAAAATAAAATCATAAAATTTAGTTCTGACTTGAAAATTTGAAATATCGAACTGTCGCAACTCAAATATTCAAAATGTTTAGTTAATAAGCCGTTGTGGCTAAATTAACATCATTATTCAAATAATATGTTTCTCAAATAAATAAATAATTTAAATAAATTAAATAAAAATGTATTAGGAAAATTATTTACAAGTAATGAAAATTTAACTTTGACTTGACAAGGATGCATGTTCCTACGTACCCCTGGTGCAATGAGGAATTTAAAGTCACGTAGTTCTATAAAAAAAATAATTGTGGGTTAGTTGATTTTATTTTTGAAAAGAATTTTTAGAATATCAAGCTGTCGCAACTAAAATATTCTATAATGCAGAATTAATAAGCCGTCACGGCTTAGTTGATTAAAAATTGATTAATTTTTCTTAAATTAAAAAAATGAAAAGAAATAAACACCTGAGAACAAATTTTAAAATCTAAATTTTATTGAATACATAAATGAGAAAAAAAAAGTTGAGAGCCTATGAAAGGTATGTGACCCAAATGCTAGCCTAATTAAAACAAGAAGTTTTTCATTTGATGGAATTAAAGAACTCAAAAATTAAAATACCCAAGACATAAAGAAAACAACTCAAACTAAAATACAAACTCAAGCCCAAGACCCCTATAACAAAAAAATAAAAAGAGGCCTGAAATGATTACCCATGTAATGGTAAGATAAAACAACAAACATTTGACAAAAAAAAATGATTAAACTAAAAAAGAAAACTTCACAGGAATATAAAATTAAATGCCTAAAGACCTAAATCACTAAAAGGAGAATAAAAGAAACCAAAATAAAAAACAATTAAAAAGAAAGACAAGGGAGCACAGCTTTGACATTGAGTTTGGTCTGGAGTTTCACATGGTTTTGATTCTTTTTATTAAAAATAGAGAAAGCAAAGTAACATGGCTATGGCCTTGATTCCTTTTATTGAAAACTGAGAAAGTAAAGTCACATGGCCTTGATTCCTTTTATTGCAAACGGAGAAAGCAAAGTTGGGTACACTTAGAGAGAGGGGGCGGACTAGGCAAGGAGCTGGTGGTGTGACTTCACAGCTTCAGCAAATGGTGGGAACAGGTTCATTGAGAGAGAGAGGTCGAGATAATTGGAAGGCCGAGGTTAGTATGATTGGTGAGAGGAATGGTGGCGGCAATGTTAAGTGCTCATGGTGGAGTTCTCTTTCTCACTTCCTCTTTTCTTCTTATGATGATGATGTTGAAGAAGAGCATGGTGGTGGTGACATGAGGAAGGAGGAGGAGAGGTGGGTTGTTATTAATGTTGTATGGGGTGGTGACGCTATAGATCTAAGAGCTATCATGATGGAGGAGTGAAGCCGCCACTAGCGACCAAAAGGAAAGGAGGCTTGCGATTTCGGAGGAGTGACGGACTTAGTAGTGGTGGCTTGTGGTAGTCATGAAGGGAGGGAACAGCACGGATGGTGATGAGGCTATGGTGATGAGAACATTTTCAGTTTGGGAAGAAGGATAAGATTGAAGATAGTCCCCCCTGTATGCCAGTCTTGATCCTGACTTGATCTCTTTGATCTTCATGTGATCTGATTGCTGATTTCATGGGATATTGCATATTGATTATTTCTGACTTTGTGCACTCTCTTTGCCAATTTTTTCGATTGCGCTTTACTTCTCTGACTCTTTTGTATTTTATTTTCAAAATGGTGCTCATTTTTTCTGACTTTCTGAATTCAGTGCTCATTGCATATGACTAGTGGCTCGTGTTAAATTGGTCCCTCATAACTTCTGGACCATGTCATAGTCCACCTTTTTAAGCCATTAGATCAAGTTTAATGAAAATCTAACGGGGGAGATAAAATCCGCGCCTAATATTGTTTTGAAATTAACAAGGATGACACAAAGTGTTAAATTTTGCATATGAGCCCTCATCAGTTTTCCACCAAAAAGGTGGATGGATACATTGACGGTGGACCGCAGTGACATTGTAGATGGTTTCGTCGGAGCTCTAGCTAATGAAGGATGAAATTTATTTTAAATTATCTTCATAGTAAAAATATCGAAGTTTCCTAATTTCCCATTTTCTTTTCTTTATTCAAAATAGATTGAATAGTGCTCACCAATCCCAGAAGGGAGGAGCCAAGAACAAATACAATCACAGAATCCAAGCAAAAACAAAAGCAAAGGTGCCATTAGAGGCAAAACAAAAATAAACCAAGCCCCTGGATGTGAAGCAAAAGCGAGGGATGAGAAGCAAAAGGGAAACACTAGGCGCAAGTCACATGAAAAAAATGTCCATTTTTCTATGGCTCTTTTGCAATTCCTGGGGTTTTTTTTTTCTATTTTTTATCTAACCTTAGGTTTTCTCAAGTCACAGAAACAACCTAGGAGGAGATCCAGGTTTGATGTTTGCAAAACGGAACATAAAGGAAAGATTTTTTCTGAAAAAAACATATTTACTAAAGGGGAAAAAGGTTCGTATTGACTAACCATAGTAGTGCAATCACACTATCAAACGGACCTTCCTTCCCGAAGTCATTTAGATGAGGAACAGCTCAGACAATGTAGAACATGTCCTTTTCACTCTGACTTCAATTGCAAATAAAAAAAAGCAAGGACTCTAATTGCAATCTTACTTAAATGGAAGCAGGGTCATTTTTATAATTTTTTCTATGGATCATTACATGGTGCAGAACATGTGCTGCCCCATGTTAAAACGACCCATGACTGGTGCCACTGTCTGGAACCCACACTGCTTCTTTTTCTGACTTCTACTTATGTTTCAGTTTGCATCTTCGTAACTTCAGCTCAATGCACTCCTGAGCTTCTATTCGGTGCCCCATTTTTTATTTTTGTTTTGTTTTGTATTAAAAAATAAAGTGAATTGAAATGGACTAAAAAAATGGGCTTAAAAGAAAAGAGAAATGAGCTTAGGATTTTTTTTGAAACTTAAAAATAAAATTAAAAAAAATGGGTTTAAAACAAAAATGAAACAAAGTAAAATAAAATAAAATAGGTTGGGAATTTTTGTTTTGGTCCAAATAAAATCGGGTTTTCACAATAATATTACAATTTCTTTTTTAAAAAAAAGTTTAGCCCATTGCAGTGGATTTTTCCACTTGTAATATTAAAACAATATAAAAAAATTAGCCTGTTACCAAGGGATTGTTTCCCCTGGAAAATTTGTTGATAACTTCAACAGTCAGGCATGATATTTGAAAATTCGAATACGAGGAGAAACGGTTAACAAATCTGTCGATAATATTATCGGCTCAAAAATTTGCTAATAACTTCAACAACCAATTGGGGCATTTGAAAATTCAAATATTGGTGGAAAAATTCGCTAGCTATATGCTAAAAAATCTACCAATAATAAGCTATTTTTTTCAAAAAAAAATTATCAATAAATTATTGGAGAAAAAATCCGCAGTAATGAGTGTGTTAAATTTGGTGCTAAATGGCACGAATATTATTGATGGAAAATCCATTGGCAATGGTTTAAAAAAAAGTCAATTATTTATTTCTTTTTCTCCAATAAATCTGCCGATAAAATCTGTTGGAAACTTGCATTTTTGTTGTTCAGCATATATAGTTATATGACCCAAATTTGCTCATCTCACTTTCATAATAAATCATATTTTTCATATGATATGCCCTTATATATTTATATATGCCACAAGACTGAGACTCTATGGACAACTAGACAAAATAAGAAAAAAAACATACTGATCATATACTTGAATAGAGAAAAAGTATGGGTGAAGCGAGGATTGTCTTGTACTTTACGAAACAAATAGCAGGGTAGGTCCCTATTAGAGAAAAAAACAAATAGCAAGAATAAAACTTTTCGTCTGATGATTAAAATTAATTCACATTAAGTTTATATCTATTTTAAAATTCATGAAAAATAATTTTACAGTGATGTGTCTCCTTTACCCGTTAATTTCTTTCTGTCATCATTTTTTCCTTCCTTTTATCTTTCTCACCACCGTCTGTAAGCTCTAGAACCTTTTAGAAAGTATGAGAGCTATATTGTTTTGAATGATAACTAAATCAATTTAAAGAAAATATTTAGGAAAACGACTAATATTTACCTTGAGTTTCTTGACTAAGCATAGCAAGTATTTCTGAAATGCATAACACAGACTTGAGCAAGAATAATTTTACTTTACATGTGCAAACATGTTTTATCTCGTGTTAAGAGATTAAGCTTAAACAAAGTGAATATTATATCATGTGAAGTACGCTTATATGCATTAAGGAATGAAACAAATCAATTCAAGAATAAGAAATCAAGGCAAGGGTCTTCAGAAAGTAGCACGAGACATTAGAAAATACGCTAAGAATGAAGACATCATACAAAATCTGAAAGTAATGTGTTACATAGTTGTCAATCATCATAATCGCAAATCATTCATCATCATAAAGCCCAGATTGAAGATTAGAAGACCAAATAATCATCAAGGAATTGATAGCACACGTTAGAAAGCTCACTTCAATGTAGAGTGTTGAATGTTATAGGAAAAGGAGGAAAATTTGAATTTCAAATTTCAAATCTCAAGTCAAACTCAGTTTCAAAATTGGTATATCATCTCTGCTGCCTATTTGGTCAACCATTTTAGCTTCTAGAAGAATGAGTTCAGAAACCATGATCAGAAAGTGAAAAGTAGTTTCTAAAGGAATATCATAAACCTCTATTATACAATGACTTTTGCAACCGATGTGACAGATTGTCAGCCTACTCTTCTAGAATAGCTTTCCAAGATACAAATGGATGATCTACGTGTCACTTGGAGATTTGATCGAAGGTAACGGTCATGAAGGAAGACCGCTATAAATGGAGATGCTATGCTCAAAAGCTGATAAGATGATTGAAGACATAAGAGTGGAAACTCTGGAAAAATCCCTCCACACTTCTTGTAAGGTTCATCTTATCATGTAAATTAGTTTCCTTGAAATGTAAAAATCTTCTTTCTAGTTTCTAAATGTTTGTATACTCTTCCCTGGAAGAGACGTTAGGAAGGAGTCTTTCAAGTTGTCCCAAGTATGTTTATTGTATATTTATAAGGAAACTTGAGTATAGGTTAGTTTGAGTGGCAAACCAAACACATAACCTTTGTACCCTTAACCCAGTAGCGATCAGAGTGACATAGCTTGGAGAGGCTAAGGTAAAACTACTTGCAATATAATGGTAAAGGCATTTTACTCATTACAGTTCAGCTTGAAGAGGCTGAGAAGAACTTCTTGCAATATGATGGTAGAGGTGTTCTACTTATCATGGTTCAGCTTGGAGAGGTGGGGAAGAACTACTAGCAATGTGGCTATAGGGTTTATCTACTAGTCATGGTTCAGCTTGCAGAGGCTAGGAAGAACTACTCAGTTTGTGGCAGTAGGGGTTGTTTACTGTTCACTAGTAAGAGCTTGGGAAGACTACTGTAAAGACTCTCCGGTTTGATTCTCAAGTTGAGAAAGATGTTTAGTGGAATTTTAATGTGTGTTGAGTACTGGATATAGGCAGTTTTGGCCGAACCAGTATAAAAATACTTATGTCATATCTTCTTCTCCTTAATCTCCTTTGCTTTCAATGCTTTGCTTTATTATTTCATTGAAGTTGAAAACTCACTTTATTTCATTGTTTACTAATGTGATACTTTTGAAACCTACTTTTTGAAACATCTAACTTTGTTATCGCTATAGAAGAGGCAGCTGTAGAAGCTGAAGGAAAAAGAGGAAGAAGAAACATAATAGTAATTGAAGATGATTCTGAGGATAATGAGAAACATTAAGTAATTCTCAAACACGGAAAAAACCCTTCACACTCATCACAAACTTAGAGAAAGAATCAAAATCAAAGGCCCTAAAAATGTGCACGTCATCAGGATTGTACCAAGGAAAGAAAAATCTTCTTATGAATATTTTGACTCAAAAGAAACATCTTCCATGGATACACAAGACAATGGCACTACTCCTCTACCAGCTAAAACTGCTTCCAAACAATCTTCTACTCAAAACGTTGATCCCTCACCAAGTCAACTTCTACCAGTAGCACAATCAAGCAATATAGACGCTTAGTCATTGTTGCAAAAGCAATGCCTCATCAATAACCAGCTGGATCAATTGGAGGCTCAATTACGAACACACGAGGCTCTTCTGATGGAAATTTTCCAAGAAATAAGGCGTTAAAGCTGATGATGTGGCTTTTGATTTCCTACTTTTTTTTTTATGATGCCAAAAGGGGGAGAAAGAAATTGAAGAAAATTTTGTGCCATGGAACTCAGGGTGACCCTATCTGAGGGGGAGACCATAATTTGTTTTAAGCATGCATTTCTTTTTCATGTTTTTGAATTTTCTTATTATGCTTTTACAATTTGTTATTATGATTTGACAATTTCTATCTCGAATTATATAATTTGCTTGCTTTATATGCTCAAAAACCATGCTTATGCTATGCTTGGTTTATGCTTTCTGCTTTAAAAATTAATATGCTCTGATACATTTATGTTTCCTTTAAGCTCTGATACATATTGATGCCTATCATGCTTAGCTAATCATATATCATGCTTATTTATGTATGCTTCTGATCTTTTAAGCATTTGCTCTGAATTGATTACTCATTAATGTGCTAGAGTAGTTAGCTCACATCTGTATCCATGATTAGCTCTGGTAAGTAACTTTTGAAGCACAAATCTCTCCATTGTTTCCTTGATACTCGTACTTATCCGATGTGCTTCGATATGTATAATATGCTTAAAATGCCTATTTTTATAAAAACACATTATCTCTGACACATTTATTAGATTTTTTAAAAGGCTATGCTTAACTTAAAAGGCTCATACCTCAGAAACTTGTTTCTATATGCCTTCAATACAGCTAAGATCAATTTGTTTAGAACCTCTTTAGTGTACTGCGCTTATGTGATAAACAATGTGTTATATTCTGAATCATAAGTGTATCAGTGAGCAAAATTACATAAAAAAACATAAACATTGCTTGTCTTAAAGAAAACATTTTAAAAGTATTTCATTCTTTGATACTCATGAAAAAGGTTTCACAACTCATAATAATAAGCTCACTTATGCTTTACTCTGGTAAAATTGGATTGATCCTTGTTTGAGCATTAGAAACCTCGTACTATTAAATACTGATAAAATATAAAAGATTTCTTTAAGCATAAAAAATTACGTTTGTATCATGAGTGTTTTCTCATGACATGCTCTATTTTTTTTACATACCTCTTTAAGCATCAGTTTTAAAATGGGCTTAGGAAAAGAATGTGCTGAATAGGAATTTTAATTAAGAAGAAATATCACAAGTATTACTTGTTTTTTTTTTTTTATCCAAGCACATTAAGTTTTAGAAAGTTAATTTATAACAAAAATTCAGGCTATTGGTGCAAAAGGATTTAAATGATGATATCTTCTTTGGTATCTTTATGATACATATCAGGAAGCACTCTAATTTAATTTAGAAAATATCATCATAAACTAAACACCTCTGATTTTAGCTACTTAAGGCTTTAAAACTTTTTTGAACATATCCAATTATGCCTTAGGAAAAATACTTCCTAAAATTTGAAGTCTTTGACGTTTTAGAAGAATAAGTGTTTACTAAGATATATCGTGTTATATTTCTTTCAACATCTTTTCAAAATATTTTCTTCAAATTGGTTTGTTATCATAAAAAAGGGGGAGATTGTAAGCTCCAGAACCCTTTAAAAAGTATGAGAGCTATACTATTTTGAATGTAACAAAACCAATTTTAAAAAAATATTTTGAAGAACGACTAATGTTTACCTTGAGTTTCTTGACTAAGCATAATAGGTATTTTCTGAAATGCATAACACAAACTTGAGCTAGAATAATTTCACTTTATATGTGCAAACATATTTTATCTCATATTAGGAGACTGATCTTAAACGAAGTGAACATTATATCATGTAAAGTATGCTTACATGCATCAAGGAATGAAGCAAATCAATTCAAGAATAAGAAACCAAGGCAAGGGTCTTTAGAAAAAATAGTTTATGAAGGAACATCAGAAAGTGAAAAAATAGTTTCTAAAGGAACATTAGAAACATCTATTATACAACGCCTTCTGTAACCGATGTGACAAATTGTCAGCCTATTTTTCAATACTAACTTTTCAAGACACAAACAGATGATCTACATGTGTCACTTGGAGATCTGATTAAAGGCAATGGTCATGAAGGAAGACTGCTATAAATAGAGATGTTGTGCTCAAAAGCTGACGAGAGGATTGAAGACATAAGAGTGGAAACTCTAGAAAATCCCTCCACACTATGTAAGGTTCATCTTATCATGTAAATTGGTTTCCTTGAAGTGTAAAAATATTCTTTCTAGTTCCTAAACGTTTGTATACTCTTCCCTAGAAGAGATGTTAGGAAATAATCGCTCAAGTTGTCCCAAGTTTGTTTATTGTATATTTGTAAGGAAACTTGAGTGTAGATTAGTTTAAGTGACAACCCAAACACATAATCGTTGTACCCTTGATCCGGTAGTGATCAGAGTGATATAGCTTGGAGAGGCTAAGGTAAAACTACTTGCAACGCAATGGTAAAAGCATTTTACTCATTATGGTTAAGATTGGAGAGGCTGTGAAGAACTACTTGTAACATGGTGGTAGAGGTGTTCTACTTATCATAGTTTAGCTTAGAAAGATTAGGAAGAACTATTTGCAAAGTGGCTGTAGGCTTTGTCTACTAGTCACGGTTCAGCTTGGAGAGGCTGGGAAAAACTACTCAATTTGTGGCAATAGGGGTTGTTTATTGTTCACTGGTAAGAGCTTCGAAAAGCTACTGTAAATACTATCCAGTTTTTTTTTTCACAGTTTGAGAAAGATGTTTAGTGGTATCTCAACGTGTGTTGAGTACTGGATGTAGATAGGTTTGATCGAGCCGGTATAAAAATACTTGTGTCATATCTTATTCTCCTTAATCTCTTTTACTTTCAATGCTCTGCTTTATTATTTCATTCAAGTTGAAAACTCGCTTTATTTAGTTGTTTATTGACATGATACTTCAGAAACCTACTTTCTGAAATATCTAACTTTGTTTTCATTGCACTTCAAACTTAATGCTTGATAGTATTTCATTAAATCTTTCAAATAGGAAAAGGTAGCAAAGCATGATTCAACCCCCCCTTCTCATGCACTTTCATACCTACACCGTCCACTACCACCCCACAATGATCACAGCCACTGGTGCTACTGCTAGTAATAGTTGACCCCAACTTACTCCATTCTCCATAACTCATCGGCCCTATCAACAAGGATCTTAGAGATGTCGAAGTTGGCGAAGTTGTTGGAGTTGATAGTGGTATCAAATTAGACTTCTTCGAGGATGTGGTTGGGCTTGATGCACCAGGAACAAGAGTGGAGGAGGTGGTGATTGATCTTGTTAAGGTCCTATTCTAAGTTGCTAACTTGCCGACGCTGATGATGCCGCGGAGGATGACGATAGTGAGGAAGAGGTATTGGTAGACCAAATTAGTGTTCTGAATGTTAAATCATTTTCCTGACATTGTGCCGTGGGTTATGAAATTTTGTGAAAGTTTGTGTTTTGGTTATATTATCGATAGGTTCAACCAAGATGCTACTATAGTGTGTGTGTCCTTAATCTTTATTATACACTAGTCCTGTACATTCAAATAAGACAAGTAATTTTTCAACGGGTATTAGTCATATTCAATGTTTTCTGAAATGGGTATGATGGTTTTATGTAGAACTCAATCAAATGGAAGAATGGTGGTGATAAGGCAAATGTATGTTCTTATCTTGGTGATGTAACCTTGGTGGTAGATGCTCTCAAAGGGAGTAGATTTACATTTCATTATTAATAGAGCTCAAATGTAATTTGATTGATTATTTTTCTATTGAAAATTTTTGCTTTTCTTTTTTATATGAGAATTTGCAAAATGGTCACTAGTGGGGTGGTATGGGATAAGGATGTAGATGTGATTCTTATATCTGCAATGTGTGGTTAGTGAAGTTGACAGACATGGGGTGGTGGTACTATCATGGTGATGGGATGAGATGAAAAGGGAGAGAAAATGGATGGATGAAAAAGCAAAAATAAAATAAGTTGAGGGTAAAAGCATTTCTTAATCAGTCACCATCATGGTGACAAAATCAGAGGTCAATTCATTGTACCAACCCTAGAGTTTGCCTAATGATAGAGGACCCCTTATTTCCACTATTAATGTGTTAATTTGATTTGTTTTGTTTGGCATTTCTTTAAAATTGTTATTTGGTGTCTTTATTTTTTATGTTTGCGATTCATCCTTTACTCATCTTCCATAGCTCCACGAACCCCCCTAGGCTGCTGCCGCTGCCGCCGCTTCCGCTTGATTTCTATCATCTCTCTAGTCCATCACAATTCCTTACTCCAATTTTACCAAGATGCTCTCCTTGCCTAATAGCCTTACTTCTCAAATCTCGAAAGTCATTAAATAATACCTTACATTGGAACAAAAAAAAATTGTAAACAAAAGGGAACACTCAAATTCACCATTGCATCCACCTAAATTATCCCTATTATTTTTTTCTTGTTCTACAAAATGATAAAAAATCGAGCAAAACAAAATAAAATTCCATAAAGAAACATGATGGAGAACAAAATTTTCATTCGGAAGATAGCCCATTACAATCCAAATCAAATATGTTCCACACAAAGACACTTGTTGTTCTTGTTGTTCTCTTTACACCTGCAAAATAACATTCTTCCACCTTTCTGTTCTTCCTTGTTGTTCTTCTTCTTTGCCATCATGAACTTCCTCTACTTGTTCTTGTTATGAATGGAGTTCACAACAACTTGATTGGTGTTGTTTTTCTTTATTGGTTTCTTTTGAGACTTTTGAACAGGACTTTTTCCAAAATAGGAGAAGGAGAAAGAGAAGAAGAAAAAGTGTCAGAGAAATTAAAGGTTTGGGAAGTGGGGTTTGATTGTTATCATTGGGATAAACTTACACTTGAATTCTCAGCATATTTGGAAGTTTCTTGGTTCTTTGATTGGCATCCATGAGGATCCTTTGTTGGAGTCATTGAGTTCTTGGTAGTCATGTCCATTGGAAAAACCATTGAAAACTGAGGTGGTTTGATCCCAAATCAAAAGGGTGATTTTAGCCGTGAATTTCCTGGCTCTCTTTGCAAAATCAAACTTTTAGGTCTATATTTGCAAATAAAAAAAGGAGGGTTATTTGGTATTTTCTACACAAACTAACATTTTCAACAACACAACATGGGTGCTCTATTGCTAAACTAACTCTCGGAGTGGTCCAACGAATCGGCCTTTGATAAACTCATTTGATACCACATAAGATTCTGCCATTAACTAGAAGTTCAAAAGGTTTTAGAAGTCATGTTTAGCAACTTGGCAAAGCTTTTGAACTTGTACAAAAATTTGATCCACTTGACACTTTTGATGTTGTTGAATTAAGCTTAATTTGAAATGACTATTTGTTGCTTTTGAGTTAACCAATTGAATTTTTGGTACACCAAAGAGTCATTGTCTTGTCTATTTCCTAGAGTAGGTTAGCTTCATAAAGAACGAGTTTTGTCTAATAGCTTGAAATAACAACTAATTTTGTTTTTTTGTTTTTATGTTTAATGCCACTGCAAAAATAACAATAATAAAAACAACGTGTGATATTTTTTTTTGGTTTTTTTTAAATTGAAAAATATTTTGCAGAACACTTTCAAAATGGCCCTATATATTAATAAATGTAACTACACTAGGACACTACTCAATGTGTTTCTTAGATTTTTAACTTCTGTAAAACATTTCCTTTTTGTTCAATTGCATCTCTTGAAATGGTATATCTTTTAAGGCGGCTTCTTAGGTGGTGATAATGAGTTTGCCACCAGCATGATAATCGATAATAATTTAAATAAAAATATCGATTAAAATGTCATTTTTACCCCCCCGGGTTACTTTAATTTTTTTTCCTTGTACCTTACACCCACCCTTCATTGCCTGTGGCATTCAAGATGTCCAATGTCGTCGGTGTAGATGCATCAAAATCACATGTTGCTATTAAGTGACAATAGCCTCTACTTATGCACAGTTTAGTTTTTGAGCAGGTTCTAAAAATTGTAAAAAAGGAATTTTTTTTCTTTTCTAATTTGAACCCCTATGCTATTCTAGTTAAGTGTGTTTTTCTCTCTTTGTCTCTAACCCTCTCTTTTTGTCTTACTCTCTGTTTGGCATTCTCTTTCCTCGATCGTGCCAGAAGAATGCGATACCATCTATGGTTTGTCATCTCCTCACTTAAGCAAGAAGAATTCATCTAAGAATGAAGGTGGTGATACAAGACACCTTGAATGCTAAGCTGTGAATGGGGAGTGAACTAGTGGAGGCAAATATATTGATGATGTCAAGGATAAGGCTGTTGCACTGCTAGATGCCTGAAAAGAGCGATTGGATGGAGCAAGGTCAGTTCGAGGCAAAGAGCACATGTTAGGAGAGGAGGTGTGAGTGATAGAGGAAGCCGAAGAAAAGGACTATTATGGTGTCAGTGATCTCCTCAGCATGGAAGGTTTCAACTTGGATGAGGTAGACGTTGAGGTCAACGGCGAGGTCATGGTCAGAGGAGCTAAGGTAGTAAAGGAGGTGGTAGTGTCTGATGCAGAATATAAGAGATAGGCAAAAGAGTAGAGGAAGACGGCGGTGGCGGACACAATCTTGACATCAGAGAGACAACTAAGAAGGACATGCTCAGCGGCGGCAACAGTGTTGATTAGGGTCAACGGTGGCCAACAAAGGTGGTTGTGGCAGTTGCGGGTGGTGATTGTGTTGAAAGGCACAAAAAGAAAGGAAATAAAGATTAGAAAGTGATGAAGGAGAAGGGGAAAAGAGATAAAACACTTGTAAAAATATTTTTTATCAATATTAAAATGTAAAATAAATTTTTAATTTAAGTAATCTTAATTGTCAAATTTATTGATCAATGGTTAGACTTTTGCCATCATGGTGCTAACATACTCATTGTCACCATCTAAGAAGCTACCTATCTTTTGATTATATCTTTCAAAGGTTGTGTTTTGAGTTTTGATCTTTTGAACATATCCAGGTCTTTCATGTGTTTTTAGGCTTTAGAGTACTTGGATTCACAATTGATTTTCTTATAATTCACGCCAAAAGCCATTTGTGATGAGAGATTTTTCAACTGGTATTGCTATAAGACATTGATGAGTTGAAATATTTCTTCATTAATTCCCTTTACACTTAATGCATTTCCATCTTATTTTGTGCTAATTCATCTTAATTAGGTTGGAATCGATTTATTGACTTGAAGTGAGCACAATTGCAATTTTGTGCATAAATTAGCCTTTTTAATGCAAATTCTGTAAATTGTGGCAATGTCTGTAACAAGTTAGATGTCCCTACGCTAACTACAATTCTAGAAAATATTACAATAATGAAACTATTACGTATCATTTGTACAAGAATGGCTTCATGGGGAATTATTGGTGGCTTGAGCATGGCGAAGTCCCCACATAAGATTTTCAATATATTGGCCTTGATTGCTATGTTGGAAGTAGTTCAAGTGGGGATAGTGTAAAAGAGCATGACATAGGAAATGTGAATTGACAGGTTAACTCTAGACGGTATGTTGAAAATTATGTGATATGGGGTAAGGGTTACGTTGAATGATTTGATGGTTTTCTGGTTGTGGCTGTGTTTGTGCTGCTCGTTTGTCTGTGTATTTGTGTTAATGATGTGGAGTGGTTATTATATATAAAGGTAAAGCAGAGGGACTTTGAGAGCCAGCCAATCAGTTAATATATAGTCAGTTGGGGTTTGATTTTGGTTTGGAGTTAGTCAAAATTGGTTCAATTAGGATGTTGATTTTTTTCTCTTTATTGAGTCAGTTAAGATTGACTGGGTTAGGATTTCAAGTGATAAATTTAAATTTTAAACACACAAGAAATGTTGAAAAGAAAAAGAAAATAATTAACTTGAAGACAAAAATATGGTGTTCACAGTCATCTGGTCAATTGCTTGAATCTAATTTGAACCAATCACATATTGGTTTGGTCATTGGATTTACAACCCTAAACTCGAGACTCGATCCAAACCAACTCGAATTTAGGCTTTATAGACATGTAATATGAATCATGTTTAATATTTCGAATTTGGAATTGTCGTGATATTAGAATTGTGCTTTTCCTGTACTGTGTTGTAATATCCGAGAGCCTCAAGTTTGAATATGTGAGATTGGAATTGTGCTAGTTGGTTATTATATTATATAGGCTTCTACATAGAGTAGCACACTAGTAGATGAAAATTTTCTTATATAAAATGTTTTGCGAAAATTTTATTGAATTTTTAGACAAAAATTGAAAGGAAAACAAAAAGAAACAGCTATCCAATGACTTGATTTGGATCAATCCGAATTTCATCAGATCAGTTTGGTTTAGATTTTGCAAAATATAAAGAATAATTATGAATTCGAACCAATCAGAACTAATTAAAAATTAATTAGTTCCCCTAACGACCCAACCTTGATTCTAGCCAATCCATTTGCGTCCCTGTGGATGGGTTTGAAAATAATGGGAGAGAAAGAGAAAAAAATTTCAATTAATTCAAAATGCAAAAATAATAACACTACACTCAAATTTTTGCATGCTTTTTGCAAAAAGTCGTTTGTGCCATTTACCATCTCAATTTCTATTTAGCGAGTTCTCATATGCATATGCTATATTCATATGTAACAAACATATTTGAGTTGTACCAATGGATAGAGAACAAGTGTTAAAGTGGGCCCATTCTAAACATGAAACTAATGGCCCTATTATGGCAATTTGCCCAATTAATGACCCCATCACTTTTTTCTTTTATTATTATTATTTTTGGCTTATGTATTCTAGTTAAATAAACAAAAAAAAAAAGAAAAAAAATCCCTTTTATTAAAGTTTGTCAGCATCATACAAGCCATCCACCCATGCATCACGTATGGTCCCCTTTGTGGCCATGAGTGGGGGAGGACGACAAATTTGAGAGTGAAATGATGGACGATGGCAAAGAGGATGACAAGGAAGAGTCACCCTCGTTTCCTTCTTTGGTGGTGGCGACTTTCAACATGCTCTTGCCATGGAGCCTCTAGAGATGGCACCAGAGTTGGTCCTTAAGGAAGACTTTTGCCAAGCTGTTGCCACCAGGGACTGAGCAATGAGATCAACAATTAAATGACCTCCATTGTTGGTTCTGAGACTTAAGATCTCACTATGGAAGCACCAGTGGCGAAGAAACTTGGAAGGGTTCAGCCACGATGGTGGTGGAATCCCAAATAACCTCCTATTGCGATGATTGATTGTGTGGGTTAACTATTTTTCTTCTAGTTTATTAAACTTTTCATTGGCAGGATTTGTTGTAACATCCCCTGCTGCTTTATGGATTGACGACTAACCCCACAAACCAACACGGGTCTTTTCAGCATGCTTTGTCCTCACTCACATGCTTCCTGGGACCCCACAAACCAACACGGGTCTTTTCAGCATGCTTTGTCCTCACTCACATGCTTCCTGGGAATCCCACGAAGCATGTGAGTGAGGACAAAGCATGCTGAAAAGACCCGTGTTGGTTTGTGGGGTTAGTCGTCAATCCATAAAGCAGCAGGGGATGTTACAAATGGTATCAGAGCCTGCACCTTTCCCAGTACGGTGTGGTTCGGGGACGAACCAGGCGGAAGCTGGTGGGCATGTAACGCCCGGGGACGAGGACGAGGAGTGATCGCCGGTGCAAAGAAGGTACGGACAAGGAGCGGCTCCTCGCAAGGTCCTCTAAGCGGAGGGGTACATGAATGAACCGATTACACACCCGAATGAGAGGGATCCTGAGACTGTATAGGTATGAGACTATATAGTTGAGGAGGGCTTATATGAATTGATTTGTACTACCTATATCAACAAGATGCATCTTCTTTTCGGTAGCCTAAACTGAAAGAACTCCATAGTTAAGCGTGCTTGACCTGGGGTAATTTTGGGATGGGTGACCTCCTGGGAAGTTTTCCTAGGAAGCTTGTGAGTGAGGACAAAGCATGCTGAAAAGATTCGTGTTGGTTTGTGGGGACAGTCGTCAATCCATAAAGTAGCAGGGGATGTTACAAATGGTATCAGAGCCTGCACCTCTCCCAGTACGGTGTGGTTCGCGGACGAATCATTCGGAAGCTGGTGGGCATGTAACGCCCGGGGACGAGGACGAGGAGTGATCGCCGGTGCAAAGAGGGCATGGACAAGGAGCGGCTCCTCGCAAGGTCCTCTAAGCGGAGGGGTACATGAATGAACCGATTACACACCCGAATGAGAGGGATCCTGAGACTGTATAGGTATGGGACTATATAGTTGAGGAGGGCTTATATGAATTGATTTGTACTACCTATATCAACAAGATGCATCTTCTTTTCGGTAGCCTAAACTGAAAGAACTCTATAGTTAAGCGTGCTTGACCTGGGGTAATTTTGGGATGGGTGACCTCCTGGGAAGTTTTCCTAGGAAGCTTGTGAGTGAGGACAAAGCATGCTGAAAAGATTCGTGTTGGTTTGTGGGGACAGTTGTCAATCCATAAAGTAGCAGGGGATGTTACAAATGGTATCAGAGCCTGCACCTCTCCCAGTATGGTGTGGTTCGCGGACGAACCATGCGGAAGCTGGTGGGCATGTAACGCCCGGGGACGAGGACGAGGAGTGATCGCCGGTGCAAAGAGGGCATGGACAAGGAGCGCTCCTCGCAAGGTCCTCTAAGCGGAGGGGTACATGAATGAACCGATTACACACCCGAATGAGAGGGATCCTGAGACTGTATAGGTATGGGACTATACAGTTGGGGAGGGCTTATATGAATTGATTTGTACTACCTATATCAACAAGATGCATCTTCTTTTCGGTAGCCTAAACTGAAAGAACTCCATAGTTAAGCGTGCTTGACCTGGGGTAATTTTGGGATGGGTAACCTCCTGGGAAGTTTTCCTAGGAAGCTTGTGAGTGAGGACAAAGCATGCTGAAAAGATTCGTGTTGGTTTGTGGGGACAGTCGTCAATCCATAAAGTAGCAGGGGATGTTACATTTGTGGTTTGTGTTAGGTTTGATAGTTGAAGACTAATTTGATGGTGGATTGGTGGTAGCGGATAGGTTGTAGATTTGTTAATTTAGGAAGATGGGTGTGATGGTCCTGCCGTATCACTAGTGTGAGGGTGGTGGTGGAGAAGAGGGTGGCAATAAGGTGAAAGTAGAGGGGGATGGCGGCGACAGAGGGATGAATAGGGTGGCAGTGCAGTGATGGTAGATTAAGGTGGCAGAGGGGGAAGAAGGAGGGAGAAGAAATTGAAAGATGATATAGATTTAGATTAAGAAAAATTAATGAAATAATATCATCTTAAAGGAGTAATTACTAACCATATTTGACCAAGACATGCCCAGTTCCATTTGAGCCCACATGTAGTGTGTTTATTGGGCCAACACGCACATGTAGCTTGCAAAACCAAAAAACCATCTACATGTGAGAATGCTATTTAGACAAAATATCCATTTTATTCCTTTATAAATATATTGAGGGACAAATTTATTTATCAGGATTTGAAAGTTCAAAATTAGTCTCTCACAATTCAAAAAAAGGACAAATTGGTCCCTGTATAAAAAGTCCATACAATCAATAAAAAAAAAAACTATATAAAGCTATAAATTGCCTAATTTAAAACTTTCAAATCCCATAGAACTAATTTATCCTCCAATAACTTTCAGAAGGACCTAAATGAGTATGTTGGCTTCTATTTATCATTTAAGTGAAGTAAAATAACATTTGACCAAAACTATTTAAAATCTGATATATAAATTAATAAGTAAAATTGTTATATGGCCGTTTATATACTAAATTCCACTTCACATACACAAACATTTTTTTTCATTATAATTATGTTTATTTTTTGGTGAAAGTATGAATAGGTTTATTTCCCTATATCAAAAAAATGAAAATTATGTTTATTTCCCACTCCACAAAAGGGGGAAAAACAAGAAGAAGAAAAATACAACAACAAATAAAGCAAACGCATGCACAACATACAACAATCTCACCTACCCACCACCCCACCCTCCCCCACAATGATAGCTTGTATCATTGCTCGTGTAGTCATGGCATCGTCCAACAACCCTCCATAGACAGCGTTGTTTGTTAGGCTTCACTTCTACTTATATTAATAATATAAGTCTCATCGCCCCTTGACGGAGTTTCCCACAACCCCTAAACAAAACACACACCATCACCAAGAAAACCCTTTCCCTATAAAACACACTTCCACTTCACTCGGAAAAAAAAAAAAAACCTCAAAATAAAAAAACCAAACACTTCAAAAGAAAGAAAGAAAGAGACAATGGCTTTGAGTTTCACACCCCAACCAACCAAAGCCGTTACCCAAACACCCTCCTTCATCACCTCCCGCCCACTGCCACCCTCACAGTCCGTCCCCTTCAGCAATTCCCGGCGATCGCGGCGGCCACTGGCTGTTCGTGGGTCGGCCACGGCGGCGGCGCCGTCTGCTGCGCCGTCTACGGCGTCGAGGGAGTGCGCGGTGAAGTCAGTGAGGGCGAGGCAGATCGTGGACAGCAGGGGGAACCCGACGGTGGAGGTGGATCTGGTAACCGACCAGCTGTACCGATCCGCCGTGCCGAGTGGCGCCTCCACCGGGATTTACGAGGCGCTCGAGCTCAGGGACGGTGACAAGAGCGTCTATGGAGGGAAGGGCGTTCTTAGCGCCGTTAGGAACATCAATGAGGTCTTGGCTCCAAAGCTTGTTGGTGTTGATGTTAGGTAAAAAAAAAAAAAAAAACGGTTATTTCCGTTTCTGAGGTTCTGTTTTTATATGTTGAACAATGTTGTTGGTGAATGTTGGATGGACTTGCTGTTTGTTGTTATCGTTGTCGACGGTTTTCTTATTTTTCGTTTTCTTTTTTTTTTTGTGTATGATTTGTTACACTCGGGGGCAAAAAAAGAAGATTGCACTTTTTAGTGGTTATGCTAGAGTTTGAACAAAATGTGTAAGTAAGAGGTGCTGACTTGAATAATAGGAAGGTTGAATCAACCATGAGGTGTGGCGTGGTGGTAGCTCACCTTGTCCCTTAACCATGTGGTCGGGGATTCGATCCTCGCCCATGGGAATGGAGACGCATTTCATGGCCAGCCGTTTACCTCTTCGGAGAGCTCCCGCGGCGAGGGGAATTAGTCACTGCTAACGGCGGTGGATATCCTGATTTCGATAAAAAAAAAAATAATAGGAAGGTTGAATTTTTACAATATTTCATTTCTAGTTTGAGAAAATTGTGAGGTGTTTATAAAAATGAATAAAGGGTGATTGAAATCTTATTTTAGAAGTTTATCAGTTAAGTTCTTAAGGAGAATGTTTACTTAAAATATTAAAAAAAATACTATTATTTTCCTTTAAATTTGCATATTCTAATATACGCTTGCTGGGCAATTTTGTTGTTTTAAACATATAGGGCTGGTGCGGGAACTGGGAGCATAGACAAGCAATTTGTTTGGCCAAGTGAAGGCTATTATTTGGTTTTGATAATCAGAGGAATCTCAACCATTTTGGTGATTTAAAATTTGTCAATTGTCGATACAGCTATTCCTGTACACCATCATTTGACACTAATCTTTCAATGCCTTAGTTTAAATAGCAGCGACATGTTGTACTCTACATGCAACATAATCAAAGAATCTCTCTTTATAGTAATAATGATATGCAGTAGTTGTACAAGTTAGGAACCTGTGATCATGTTGTAGTGTAGCTCTATATAGACATGCCATAGAAGCAGCACTTCCATAGAATTCAATTTTTGTGAAATATGAAATTTAGCTTGTTAGAAGTCATACTATGTCATTCTATGTAGCTTGATACGCATGGTGAATTGTGCAGTGTTTAGCTCTCGATGTCTTTTCTGATTCAAATGATCAATATTCTCATAGTTTCTTCTTTTGAGTTCTCACTTATTATTCTTTTTGAAAAGAACAGAAAAGAATGAAAGAAACTAATTTTTTGTTTCCATGGATGCGTAATAAAAGGATGGCGTTCTGTTTTTGAGATTTTGTGCTGTACAGTTGACAGTTGTTTCTTTGTGTTTAACAAGGAATCAAGCTGACGTGGATGCTATTATGCTGGAAATAGATGGAACTCCTAACAAGTCAAAACTAGGGGCTAATGCAATATTGGGAGTTTCACTGAGTGTGTGTAGGGCTGGTGCAGGAGCAAAGGGAGTGCCCCTTTACATGCACATCCAGGAGATTTCTGGAACAAAAGAACTTGTTATGCCAGTTCCAGCTTTTAATGTTATAAATGGAGGCAATCATGCTGGAAATAATCTGGCTATGCAAGAATTTATGATACTACCAGTTGGAGCAACTTCATTTGCTGAGGCACTCCGCATGGGCAGTGAAGGTATGGTTGTGAATTTATAGGTCTTCTGGCTGCAACCATGCATCTTTCGTGTGCATTTTCTCATTTTGGTATTCAACTTGATGCCTTCCTTTGTGGTCTATCATTCTGGTGGATGTGAATTGATATGATTTGTGAGGTTATTTTTCATTCTAATACATGAATATAGCATCTAAATTTGATGGCTAATTGTAAACTAAAAATGTCCTGACTGCATACTATAAAGCATATATCGTATTTTGTCAATACCATCACAGATGATGTATCACAGGTGATGTATTTATGCCGTCAATCAGGTAAATTGGTTATTTTGTGGAACAGTTTATCATGTATTAAGGGGCATAATCAAGGCTAAATATGGACAAGATGCATGTAATGTTGGGGACGAAGGAGGATTTGCTCCCAATGTTCAGGATAATAGGGAGGGGCTGGTTTTACTCATTGATGCTATTGAGAAAGCTGGTTACACTGGCAAGGTGAGCAGTGATATCATTATTCTATGCCGTTGTGTAATTTGAATATCCTATATTCTATTGATCAGGAAATAAAAAACAATGGTGCAGATTAAAATTGGCATGGATGTTGCAGCATCTGAGTTTTACACTAAGGATGGGAAGTACGATTTGAACTTCAAGAAACAGCCAAATGATGGAACTCATGTTCACTCTGCCCAGAGTCTTTGTGAACTTTATAAAGACTTTGTGAAAGAATTTCCTATTGTTTCAATTGAGGATCCATTTGATCAAGATGATTGGAGTTCATGGGCTTCACTACTCTCTTCGGTTAATATTCAACTTGTAGGAGATGATTTGTTAGTTACAAATCCAAAGAGAATAGCTGAAGCCATCCAGAAAAAGGCTTGCAATGGTTTGCTTCTAAAGGTGATATTTTTTAATCAATTTCTTTCTCACTATTCTAACATTTTAGAACTTGTACTTCATAATTTTTTGTTTAATTTTCCCTGCATTTCCTCATTGTGCTCTCTGTTATCCACTGACTGCAGGTTAACCAGATTGGCACAGTTACTGAATCAATTCAGGCTGCACTTGACTCAAAGGCTGCAGGTTGGGGTGTCATGGTTAGTCATCGGAGTGGTGAGACTGAAGATAACTTCATTGCTGATCTCTCTGTTGGCTTGGCCAGTGGACAGGTTCTATATGCTTAATCTTTTAATTTGGTGAATTTAATCTTTTTAACTACTGTAGATTTTGGCATGTTATCACTTTCATGTTGATGATCCAAGTTCTGTCTTCCAGATTAAGACTGGTGCACCTTGCCGAAGTGAGCGATTAGCAAAGTATAATCAGGTAACTGGAATAATGTGGTATCTTCCTTTTGATTCAAGGGTTTAGCATGTAATATTTTGTCTTTGCCATTAATATTTTAAAATAATTCAGAAATCCATAGGATTGTTCATTTAAATTTTTCTTCGTGTGATATTTTATCTTTGCTTCTTACCTATATGTTATCTTGTCTCTATTTGGGCATGGAATGGAGTTTGCATGTTGAAGTATACACTTAAAAACAAGAATCTCAACATCATATGCAGATTCAGGACCCCAAAAAAAAAAAAAAATCACTATACGCATATTTAGAATGAATGGCTCAAGTCTTAGTTTCAAACTTCTACATTCTTTCTGATAAACATCATTTATCCTTTAAAAGAAAGTTTTGGAATGGTGGTGTTCAATTGGTGAATATGTGAATGGTTAGCTTATTCTGTAGTGATCTAATGCACATTTCCCTTAAAAAAATCTTTTCAGCTTCTTCGCATTGAAGAGGAACTTGGAAGTGTGCGATATGCTGGTGAAGCCTTTAGATCACCTTAGAGTGAATGAGTACCAATTACAACATTTATTCGGGAAATATTTCTGCATCAGAAGCTGTCATCATTTATTCGGTTAAAAAAGCAAACAAGACCAAGGAAAATCTAGAGTTTTGATGCAGCTGCTAGCCTTCTTGGCGATTGACTTTATGAGTCAGCCTCCAAATGTGTGTTTATTTTGGACTGAAATAATTACTTGGTGAATAAGTAACTTGAGCTTGAATGAAAGCCACTACTGCAATCCGAGGAAGTAGTTGAATGTAACTTTATGCGGACTGAAGGTGTGTTTCTGGAAATATTTACTTGTTGAGTTAGCTTCAAATGTGTTTGCATTGACCTGAAATAATCACAAAGTGAGTAACTTATGCTTGAAGCCACTATGTTATGCGAAGTAGTTAAACATATTTTTCGTGAAGATCTGCTTTGATTAGTTAGCCTCTGCGCGCGTGAATGCTTTACGTTACTCTTTTTTTTCTTTACTCTTAATATCCATAATTTATATACAAATAACATTATCTTTTTCATGATAAACATGTATTATCATTAGTTTGATACCACAATCTGCTTTATCTACCATGTTTACAGGGCATATTACAAAAGTAGTTATGCTTACAATAATGTACGAGGAAATAGCAGCTTATATGACCTAGGCTGGTTGAAATTATAAAATGAAACACTTGTAGTATCAAAATCGTTGTCCCCAAATATGGCATCCAGCCAAAGGAGGCATAAATAAACCAAAACATGCCATGCATCCGCAATTCAGATCTTGCTGTCACTCGCCTCCAGGTGGAAAAATGGGAAAACAAAAAATATTTTCAGGCATTAACATCTGCCACACTTCACAACCGGAAACATATAGTCGCTTCTAAACCCTAGCAACAGAGCTAAATTTGAATAGCTGGGCCAGCATATACTCCCTGGCGCATATAAAGATCCTCGGGTGTTCCTATCTCTGCAAGCCAAGCATATTCCTCCTCTTCACCATCACATATCTTTGGTCCATTTCTTGCTGCTGTATTACAAAAGTGTTATTAAGAAAATAACTCAGATGCAGATCTCATATTGGATTCTCCACCTACCTTAAAAAATGTCTTAAGTTCTAAAATGGATTCTAACTGCCTAAGCACTAACAAACATGCTTCTAACCTCCTAAGCACTAACAAACATACCTTTAAACAATGAATTTAATTATGATGTATTATGAAAGTAAATAAATTTTTCTTGCATAAATACCTAATCATGTATTGTCGTGTGAAAAAAAAGAAAAAGTTTGATTTCACATCTACTATCTTTAAAACGTCATATAATCGCATGCAATTAGATGTCATTGTAAAACACTTTTATATCGACAATGCATTAAAATTCTAATTGAATTCATTAGCCCTCAATCACGAGTTATTGTCTGCTTTATACTACAATGCATGGAATGTAAGCAATATTTTGATAATTAAATTTCTATACCCTGAATGTGTAAAACAAATTTACACTATTGATGTTAGCTAATCGAATTTTACCAAAATGATAAATCATAAAAAGTAACAACTATTATCACAACTACTCACTATGACTTGTCATTTTGGTGATTATTCTATTGGCTAATTGTTAATGCATAGAAATTAAACTCATTTTTGAAGGATTACTTACAGAATGTTGAATAAGGATAATCATGATAGTAAGTACACTTCCTTCCTTCATCTTCTCTGTAAGGAGGTGATAGAATGTCTAGCACAGCACAAGGAGTCACTGCCGTGAAACAGTGCAGATTTCCACCATGCTTTGGATATAAAACTGATGTCTCACAAGGTGCAGTCAAGACCTTATCTACAGCTAACTTAGCCAGTCTTACTACAACATAGAAAAATTGAAACAAAAATAATTCCAATTAACAAGTAGGTTCAGAATATTTATGCAGAAGAGCAGGATGTATAAGGCATTAAACATTATGATTTTCATATCATCTATTGTCCAAGAAAAGATTTCCTGGATACGATATGAAATAATGTGAATTTAATTCCTCAATGACAGAAGTAGCTAGGTAGCCATCGAAAATTATGTATCAATATAAACCAAAACATAGCATATTACTTGTCAGCAATTCCTCTTGAAGAGAATTTTAATCATTGTCTTCGTCAATCATAACAGGCACTGAGACAATTGCTATTGATTTTTTTTTTCCCCTTTATTTGTAGAAAAAGGGGAAAGCCACTGCGAACAGCCTGCATATCAGCCCATTGATTAACCCAATAAAAGTATTTATAAAGAGATGAAACAAATTGTGACAAAGTAACCTATTGGGTTTTGTAACACAAGTAGATTAGATGAACCAAACTAAACAAACAACCCAATGTATAACATGCAAAATCAGAGAAAAACAAGGCATATATCTAAGACAGGGAACATTTCATATATAATGTTGTCTCCACATACAATTTAGACCAATCACCCACCACCAAGTCCAAGAGACTTGAGCTGATCTTCATGTTTGCGTCCTAACTGTTCTGATCTAGCCAGTAGAGACAGTGACATTTGATGTAGAAGCATTGTTTATTAAATTGAATTTGGTCCAAAGTATACAATTTGAAACATGGTGATTAAATAAGGTCCCTAACGGCAATAATACGCACTGGTTCAAGATCATGGGACATGGTCTCAAAAGTTCAAATGGCAGACTAACGAGCAATCTCACCATTTGAAAAAAGGGTAAACACTCAAATTAGTCTTTCAAAGATATACATGGTATAAAGTTAGTTTTAAAGATTTTGAACATCAATTTAGTCCCTTGGTATCTTATTTTTTAATTTTTATATTATGAAGGACCAAATTCATACAAGAAATTTTTGAAGGACAAATTTAATATCTCACATAACTTTTTAGGACCATTTGAGCATTGACTCTAAAATAACGAAATAAAGTCAACTCATGAGTAAATGCAATGTATAAGTCAGACCTTGAGGATGTCCTGGTCCCTTGCTTTTTACAATGCAGGGAGGCTCAACCCAGTCATAAGCTTTCACATGCAAAGAGCCATAGAGAACTTTGCTAAATACAGTCATCCCAGGATGGTCATGGAGTGGTATAACCGACGAAGTGGGAAAACAGAATATACACATCTGCACCAAATGACATTGCTTACTTGAAGTGCAAATCTCATTTCACGCAGGTTGGAATGTCACAAGAAAATTAGCATAATTGTTGTTATAATACAAAAATCACGATCAAGTCAATTGGAAGAAAACCATGAACATTTTAGCTATATTGGAATCATACAAAACTAAAAAAACTCAAAGTCTTTGATAATATGAAATGGACAGAAATATTGCAAAAATATATAAATAGACAATTAGACATACACAGGCATAGACCTGAAGTTTGCATCCATGCAGAGACAACTTATGGACACAACAGCACACATAAATATTGACTACCATAGTGTTGTAGAAAAGGAGACAAAGCAAGCAAGCCACATAGATGATTAAAGTGTGACTAACAAGCTGGGATTTAAATAAGCCAAGATGTGTATATACTGCTAGCAAATGGCAAAACCCAATACTATTTTGATTCCTACAATTCAATCATTCAACATACAAGCCGAATATGACATGGACCTGAATCCCAGTAAAATGACTAGCAAATGTTCAAATGGCCATGGCCTATGGACTTAGTTTTTTCTATTTGTTTTAGCACATTGCAATTTTAACAGCACATCATGTGAACAATAATAAAACAGTCTTAAGCCTGCATTAAGGCCACAACTCACAGCTTATGAGCCAATGGCCAACAGATCTAACAGCACTGTGCTTATTTGAGCACTTGACTTATTCGTACATACTAAAACGGTAAAGCTCACCGTAAAACTATCGCATTCATGAATGTCAATGTATGTTATTGGTTGAGCCCATCGAGCTACCCTATTCAGTTGATTAACTCCAAAAAACCCATGTCCTCGATCATCATCTGCAGCTTCCTCTACAAGCCCAACATCAGATGGTTGGACAGTGTCTGTCAAGCAAGGAATAATAACAACGATCAGGAATCAATTACCCAAAACAATGTACCATCTGGTGATGTTCAAAGTTCAAATGTATATGAAAAACTGTCTGTATTTTGATAGAAAAAGATTGGTAAAGAGTATCCATGAAATGTTGCAGACAAAGAATAAATGCCTTATTACTCTGCACTAATAAATTGGTAGTGTTATTGACAAAAACACATTTTGCTGAAAATAAGTCAAACTTTACAACAATTCAACATCATATTGTATGTATGCTGAATAAATTGCTCACTGAGTAACATTAGAATAATTCTCCACAATAAACTCTTTACAATATCCCTTTCAGTTTTACAAGTTCTCAAGTATGCAGCTTTTATAATTCCAATGCCTTTATAAATATAATTGGTCTTTGCTCTTTTTTATTCATAATTTCCACAGTTCAATTAGGGCATATTCCCACTCTTCAAAACCAAATCACACATTATTCACACTTAAAAGCTTCATACATCGCAATGTGAAAAACGATATCATCACGAAAGCTAAAACCAACCAACACTTCAACTTAGCCATAAAAGACTAAACTTGCACAACAATACTCACAACAATCAGCAACACACAATACACACAATCACAATTTGACCAACTGAACAAGCCTTAGTCGCATGTATGCATCAATTGTTGGGAATCCGATGTATACTCTTAACATGTAAAAGGTTAGAGATCAACTCACATTATTTATTTTACAACCTTAGCCATAAAAGTTGATTTTTTTCAAAGAAATTAAAATTAAAAGCAACAATGAAAAATAATAGTCAAAAGAGGCAGCAAAAAAAAAAGATGCAAACTTTTAGTGAATGATGAAAGAGGCATACCCAAAATTGAAGTGAGCTTCTGCAAAGCTTGGGAGTTTGGTGGGGGTGTTCCAGTTCTAGAAGAAGGGGAGAATATGGTGTTGCAGTGGTTGTACAAAGCCTGAACCTTGGAGCTTTGGCGCCTCATACTCAAGCGTCTTCGGAACGAAGCGAAAACCATGTCCTTGTTTTGCACGAGTTTTCTAACCTTATCAGATAATATTTGTTGTAATTTCGAAGACATTTTTTTTATTTTTTATTTTTATGATAGTGGGAGAGTGGTGCCGATCCAGAAATTCATTTACCAAACCAAAGCATGCCAGGAACAGACTGCAAAAAATTTTATTTTTATTTGAAGAGAAAAAAAAAAATGCCAACTGCCCCAGTCAGTCCCTTCGCCTGTGGCTTTTCTTTCTTTTTGGAACTTTTTCTTCGAAAAAGAATTGGCAGTTGATTCGGATTCCCCGTTTCATTATTCTCTTTTCATACCAAACCGACGGTGGCAGTGCCACTTACCTTGTACCTTTGATGCCCATGCATTGAATTTTATTTTTTTTTCGGTAATTGGTGTTTAGGATTTTTCATAGGAAGCACATATAGATATTTTAGTTTAATTATGTTTTTAATCTCTATGGACAATTTTGATTTTAGTCTATCTAAATATTTTGTCCCACATTTTTTAATAGTGTTTTTGGGCAAATTCTTAAGTGGTGATCGATCACTTTGTCACCACATAGGAACAGACAAACACAGATATAAAATTACTTATCTATTCTTCTTTCTTTTAAGAATTGTGTTATTTGTACTTTTTATACATAGGACACCGTACTGACTCACATTTCATTTACTATTAGATTAGGTATGGACTCCAATTCAATAATGGATGAGATGTGAGTCGATACAATGTCCTATGCATGGTGAGTACAAATAACATTTTTCCTCCTTTAATTTGTCTATTCTTTCTCGCTCCTCTGTTATTCCTCTTGTCCACACCTCACCACTATTGCTCTTCCAATCACTTTCCCCCATTGCTCCATCAGATACATCGTCGGCGATGTCGACATGTTCATGGTGGCGTTGATTGACATGAGTGTTAAGAAGCAGCTTGAGGAAATTATTGGTCCGCTTGATTTGGGTGTTATCAAACTCACCGCACTACTAAAAAAACTGCATATTTTAATTTGGGGCTAAGTGTATGCATCAACTATGAACCCTCAAGTATGTACAATGTTCTTTGAAATAGCAAATGTGCCTTTTTGGATTTTGTGGAGTTAGATTTGGTTCTATGGGCGAGATTTTTTCCCCTTTCTTCGGGTTTTTGTCATAATGGGATGTGGTGAAAACAATCATACAAACCAAAATAAGTCCCACATTGTCGAGGTAGGAGAGGCTGGCTTTGGGGAGCTTGTCGTCGACAACAATGGTGGCGAAGATGGTGCTAGGTGGTGGAATAGGAGAGCTTGAGTGGCTTGGGGTAGTGGTTGAGATTATGGAGAGAAGGGAGGGTAATGTTTGGAAGGAGGATAAAAAAAAATAATAACCTGATTCGATTAAAGGTGTGTATGGCCAGTTGGGTGTGGAGATGTTAAAGATGGTGGTTGTGGGCTAGATGTGAAGGTCAGTGAAACAAGGAAGGTGATGTTTCGCAATGGAAGGATGCAGTGAGGGTAAACTTGATAAATCGAGTAGATATAAATATTAAAATACCAATATAATTTATTATAGAATTATTTTTTTATAATTTAAAACTTTAATCTCAATCATTCATTTGATTTTTAATGGCTAAGATTTAGTCATCGCCATGGTGACAAACTAGGCTAAATATAGAATGCAAGGACCTAAAACATAAGATTAGAAAAAAGAGCTACTAAAAACCAAAAAACAAAAAAGAAAGAAAATATAATGACTATTGATTAAAATGAAAAAATGACACACACACACACACACACACACACACACGAGGATCAAAAATATATTTAAGCTATAATTTGTTATTTTTTGATGTGAAAGATATGACTCTAGTTAAGAAAGTGAAGGAAAAAATGGATTTAATTTCTATGTATTGATAGTGTAAAAAAAATTGATGTGATAACTCAATTATGGATTGTCATATTAGTTATGATAGTTAACTCTTCTATTCACTACTTAAAAATTCATGCAAATGAAATATTTTAATTAGATTACATTGTTAAAAAAATATGAATAATAAAAAGAAAAAGGATTAGTGCTATTTGAGCATCCAAAAGTGGATGTCGGATTGGGATATCCACTTTATCAACTTTGGATATGGTCAAAGAGGAATGAGTGTGGACCACCATCATATCTAAGAGTGATAAAAAGAGTGATTAATTATAAGAATAAAAATAGCAAAATCTTAATTATTAAATTTCATATATAACAGTGAAAAACATGTGAAGGGATTATTTTTATAGTAAAGGTGGCAAAAAAATAAAACTTAGTTGTCAACTATATATTTATGATTAAAATTAAAAGATATGCAAAAAAAAAAAAAATCATATAGTCATTCAAATAATTACAAGATTTTATATTTTAATCTTAATATTTTGCATAAAATCTAATTATTAAAATTTTATTTATTTTACTTTCATAATTAATCATTTCTTTCACTTTTACCACAAATTGTTACTTACATTTCTAATATTTTGAATCTTATCTCCAACATTCCCGTTCAACCTAATAAGGTGTATAAGTCAAATGTTCAAAATTTGTCACAAATATACTCATTTTGTTTTAGAATAGCTGTCATTTTTTGGACTTTTTATGTTTTTGAATATATATTTATTTACAATATTTAGGAAGAATTATTTTTTTCCTTTCCATTTCTACCCTTAATCATCAATGTAGGATTAATGGAATTTATTTTTTATATAAGGAAACTTTTATCAATTCATATAATTTTTTTAAATTTACCAAGATGTTTTTTGTTTTCCATGATATGTGTATTGTTTGGTTTTTGATATTTATTTTGAAACATAGGAAGTATTGAATTTGAGGTCCTCTGAGTGACTTTGTAAGAATATGTGCTAGCTGTTCATTGAATCTAATAGATTCACTCATCACTTCCTTTTAGATGATTTCTTATGTAAAACAATAATCATTGTCAATATGGTTGATTGTGTCATAAAAAACTGTATTGAGGATACATAAATAACTTATTGATTATCATAACATAGTTTTATTTGCTAAACACCTACAAACTTTAGCTCTTGAAAAATTTGTTTAATTAAAATAAGCTCATAAGTAGTTGTAGTTGTTTGCTGTTTAGGTTCTACGCTAGACAACCAAATTTTGTTTTTCACTTTTGCATGAGCCAATACTTTTAGCAACCAAAACATAATACTTGATGGTGGAATGCTTACCAACATAAGAGTATATGCAATCATTATCTCAATAACCAGTTGCATGAGAGTTTCTTTATTATCATAGAGTAATTATTGTCTAGGAGTCTTTTTAATAAATTTCATAATCACATTACCTCATCCAAATGATGTATGTGAAGGGACTACATGAATTGACTTACTATTCTAACATAATATTACAATAATAATTTAATGTACATTTCCTATGTAAACTAGTTCACCTATAAATATGACACATATTTTGAACCATCTGCCTCCTACTTACAATAGACTCCAATAATCAATGTTGAACTTGGATATCATGCATTTATCCTCCACTATTGATTATTCATTCACAATAGGATTGATCACATAATGGTTAGATGTTTGGTACATGATATAGATAAAGGAATTTGAACTATCTTTGTATTTTTGTATCTAATAAGTAGTAATTACCTTAGATTTATAGGTTTTCTAATATTGAAACAAGCTTTTGGTCCATGCAAATTTTCATACATCCGTTTTTCATCCAAGAATTTCATTATGTTAGGTCATCGTCAAGTAGTTTGTTGAACAAAGAATGTTAATAGCACAAACTAGATACCTCAATCGGGTTGCATAAAGGAAAAAGAAATGTCCAACAACTGTATATTATACAGAAGATTAGGCTAGTTCGCAAAAATAACAACAATGGTAGAATTTTGAAACAATTAAGTGCCTTATGATATTTAAGTAGCAATTAGGGAAGCCTAGATGAAAAAATTAGTTACCATCGTGTCAAAAAATTTTCCCATATACTTTCCTTTTTTTCCATACACTTTCCTTCTGAGGATAAGTCTTAGCACAACAATAGAATTGTTGTCTTATGATTTGGAGGTAATTGGTTCAAATTTTGGAAACAGACTCACTACTTCCAAAGTATAAGACTGCATATATTTATCATCCTCAAACCTTCCACTAGATGTAAATCTCATACACTAAATCGCAACTTTACCTTCCATTTTATATGTTATTATATTAATGTGGTGGAGTTTGTGTGAAAGGAAAGAAACTACAATGGACTGGGTGGATATCAAGGACTACACTGAATATTATATTGGATATTGTTAAAAAAAACTATATCTTCAATAACGTCTCAATTACGCAGCAAAATTGCAAATTATCACAAGAGCAATGAGTTTCCATAGTGATTTGGTTTGTTTATTTTAGTAGTTCCTTTGATATTTTTCACAACCATGCAAACCTAGCAGTGAGATGGAAAAACTAGAGGGTGATAACATTGGCATAGGAAACTTGCAAGGACGAGATGTAGATTGTCCCATTAAACTCTTGAAATTCACTTATTGATTTAGTACCAAACTCCTCCACAAGAGACACAACCTCTAAAATCACACCTTCCTTACTGACTCTTACTCCTGAAAGCAAAACATAGGGTACTGGTGGTGGAGGTGGCCCAAAAGAATAGTTTATTGCCATCCAAAACTCATTCTTTGAAATCCTTTTTATGTGATATGGTCTTCCTGGGAGTTGCAAGAATATCTCTGCTATGTTTGCTCTTGGCCTTGTGAGCCATAATATGTGGATTCTATTTGCCATATACTCACTCACAAGAATAATGAACTATTGTCACTTATTACTCCCCTAGCTACCACCACATGATCACTAAGAAAAATTGTAGTTTTAGTAGTTGTTGGATCATATCTAAATAGGCTTTTGAACTATCCATGCTATTTAGTAGTTTTTGAAGACTCCTGCAAAACTTAAGTGCACAATTGGCCTAGGCTACTTATAAAATTTAGAAAAAAATTTTTTAGTTTGATCATTGATTAAAATATCATGGACAAAGTGGTCCTTCAGTGCTTGAAAATCCGCTCGAGGTTCCTCACCATTCAAAATGTTGGACATGTAGAATTGCATAGACAAAAGCGTCTCATATTTTAAATGGTGAGGTACTTTGAGTGGACTTTCAAGTTTTGAGTAACTAATTTATTACTCGATATTTTAATCAAAGATCAAATTGAGGGTTTACTCTAAACTTTATCATATTATTATCCACTTTTCTAGTACAAAACTCATTAACAAATAGTCCATAATGAAAAATAATGAAAGGATTTGATACTTGATTGTGTAAGTAAAGCTAGCTTTTGTGAAATAAATAATTCCAGTTCTAATGTCTACATCCAACTAGTTAGAAACCCGAAAAGGTTGCCTTGTGCATCAGCAACAAGTTGGGTTGCAGCACCTCCCTTGGAACCAATCTTCAGAAGCCCAAAATAAGCATAAGCTATGTATAAATCGCCCATCACAAAGTGTCTTGTTCCTGTATGACCAACAATGGCATGGTTTGAGCAACTATAGTCCCTGAAAAAACTAATAAGAATTATGTGCTTAATTTTAAATTGTTAGTCGATACAATTATAAGAAATTGTCAAATGGTCAGTAATTATGACAATGGGTAATTTCCATTATAGTTTGATAGTTTCTTCCGTTCTACTAACAGTATAGTTTTAAATACAAGTCTATAACAACAATATTGCTATTGCAGTGGCCTCCACAATGGCATCACAGCGACAATTGTAGCCCTGTCAGTAGATGTTGCTTGTAATTTTCCATGTCAACATAACCACAATTGAATTTAAAACCAAAAGTTGTTTTACACTACCAATGCATAAAACTCAAACTGGTAACAGACAGACTTATTCATTCATCTTGGTAGCATATACATACCTGTCTAGAGAAATGTAAGCAAATTCAATGAACAATTCATCATATTTTAGAATCGTTCCATCAGAAACATTAGTGTAAGGTTTTTCACCACTACTATCAAATGCTAGGGAGTTAGGAACTATCACTGAAGGTGGGAGATAAAGCCTCTTAAGCAATTTATTGGAGGAAACTATAGATGGTGAACACAAGAAGGAGATGAAAATTCCAAGGATAGCTATTATGATACTATTGTTCGACATGATGCCAATAATGATGAATTAAGGCACGCAACAAAACAAGTCATTAGTAATGTTATGTGTATAGTCACAGAGCAAAGTTTCTTTGGTTCCTTCTTCCCTAATACCCTTAACCCTCCTTTGTCCTCATTTGAATGTGAAAGAGCCAAAGTAAGTAAACTCAAGAATACTCTGACAAAAAAATTCATAGTTTGTTGCAAATTTGGATCAACTTGTGGCTGTTAACAATATTTCCAAAAGGAAAAAGTGAATCTTGCTTTCCAACTTAGGGGATAAAGCTTTCTAGCTTTGCAACCGATCTATTTAGACGTGAATCTTGCTTTTCATTAGCGTTATCTATCACGACAAATGGAAATTCCTCATCTTCCTATGAGCACTAGCACACCATGACATAAACTAATCTTCAATTTAAGTCCATTATACAATAATAAATTTTAATTTATGCATTGTGTCATTCAATTAAATCTTTCCATTTGTTAGGATAGTAAATAATGTTCATTAAGTTGTTATCAAGTTAGTTATTTAGTTAAATAATTAATAGCCATTTATTACTCTGACAGAGATATGACTCTTGTAACTACATATATATTCCTTTGACTCAATAATATGATTCATTCTATTGTTTTGCACTAAGACTAATATGGTATCAGTTGTTCTCTAGACCACTTCCACTATTCATTTTCTTTCTCCTTTGAATTCTTTCAAGCCTTCCTGACTAAGTCTTTTTTTTCATCTCTTTGTTTCCACCATGGATGATTTTTCTAATCCCTTCTACCTTCATCAATTTGAGACTCTAGGAAATGTGCTTGTTTCACAGCATCTCATAGAGGACAATTATTCCTCATGGAGTCGAGCAATGTTTGTTGCTCTTTCGGTGAAGAATAAGCTTTCCATGGTTGATGGTTCCATCTCAAAGCTAGACCCAATGTAGAATCCTGTACAATATCAAGCATGGCTTCGTTCCAACAATATGGTGATTTCTTCGCTTCTTAATTCAATCTCCAAAGAAATCCTACCAACATTGGTGTACTATGTCACTACGGCTAACATTTGGGCAAACTTGAAAACAAGATTCCAACTTCAAAATGGTCCACATTTGTTTCAAATCAAATGTGATCTTATGTCTCTCATTCAAGGTAGCCTTTCAATCTCTCAGTATTTTTCCAAACTGAAAATTTTATGCGAAGAAATGAAAGAGTATCAACCAATTGTTCATTGTAATTGTGATGGCTTTCGTCCATTTCTTGATCATCTTGAGCAAGAATATGTGCTCCAATTTCTTATGGGGTTAAATGAAGAGTTTGCTGGTATTAGAGGTCAAATACTAATAATGGAGCCACTTCCCTCCATCAACAAGGTCTACCCTTTGCTGATTCATGAGGAACACCAAAAAGCTATTGGAAAGAATTTTGCATAACTTTTCAAGTGGTACAAGTTGAGATTAACCACATTGGTTTATGGGTATTATATAATTAGATGATAGCCTTTTTTTTTTTTCCACTGTTAGTAGATCAAAATTAAATCCTAATAATATTGCTTATTTGTACACACACACACACACACCCCGTAACTTTTTTGGGTGAGATTGTGGTAAGAATAGGTTACTGGTTATGATATCAATACATCTTTGAGGCTTATATGTAAGAGTTTAATTTTGATGAACTAATAAGATACAAATTTTTTATATTGTTATTTAATTAAATCATTTTATTTGTATGATACTTCAAGTAGTAATTATGAAATTTGATGTAACACTACAAAATTGAATGATACTATAAACCAATGCGTTAATTAAATCTTATATATGATGAGCTTATGTTACATAAATACTAGATATACATCCTGTGCGTGTTTTTTCATATATTTTTATAATTTATTTTTGTAAAATTTTGTTAAAATTAAATACAGTAATAATACATATGTTTAATTGTTTTTGACAATAATAAGGTCACTTTAAACAACAATATATAATTCGTTATGGTATAATAAAAGTTTTGTAAATATAAATTTATATAGTTCCATTACTAACTTTGACCTTTGTTTATTATATTCCATAACACTTTGTTATTGAGAATTGTATTCTTTTCAACAAAAAACACCATTTGAATCATTTGTTGTCAAAAAACTATTCAGGGAAACATACTTTTTGTACTGACATTGCTATATTTAATTTTGCTATAAGATGTCAAACTTAAAATTATAGCAATAAGATATTTCACAGAGTCTAATGATGAAGATCTAATTGTGTGATTAAGATCACACTATAACAAATAAAATATCACGTGCCCTCATCTATTCTCAATTACACTCCTAGAAATCAATCCCATTCAATTTTTCCCTTCCTCTACTTTTTGCTAAAATGGGAATGAATGGGCTGGGTTATGATTCAACTTATCCATAAAGCAGCCAATAGATGGCAATAATGATAATTGATGGGATGTGCAATTTTGTTTTTTGGTTAAAATTGAAAAAACCTTTTAATTTGCAAACTGGTCTTTATAGAAGTTTGAGTCCGAGAGTCTAATTATGATTAGGGAAGGGTGAAAGCTTAATTCCACTGCATCCATAATACATCCGTATAAATACGGTTACCCTAGAGCTCATCATGCAAATTAATTTATAACTTTAATAATATTTATTTTCCCCCAAAAATCATAATAATTATACAAGACTAAAATAAAAGAAAATTAAATTAAAATGAAAAGAGAATACAATTTAAAGAAAAATTAATTTTGGTTTGATAGATGTTGACTATGCCGACGTATCCTCTGGTGCAATGAGAAACTCGAAGTTATGTCGTTCTGTAGAAAATACTTGTGTGTTGATGGATTTTTAATTAAAAGAATAAAAATGGGTTGATTGATTTTTATTTTGAAAGATTTCTAATTAAAACAATATTTTTTAAAAAAGAACATCTATTTATGCATGAGATTCAAGGTAGCATTAGGCTTTACTCAGTAAATCCTTACGATTCAATAATGCACAAAGGAGGCATTCACCTCTCAATCATGATCATTGACCGTTGCACAGATTAAAATATATTTTATATATTTTATTTACTTTTTATTATTTTTTATGGACCAAAAAAGACATTATATATATATATATATATATATATATATATATCTTAACTTAGAATCAAACTTAAAAGCATTAGCCCAAAACTTTTATAGAAAATAAAACAAAAAAAATCCTAAGCTAAATAAATCTAAGATTTTTTTTACCAAAGAGATTTTAATGACAACCAAACAACAAAATAAAAACCTTAATTTCTAAACCCTAAAAGAGGAATATATATATAAAGCCCAAACCATACCCAAACCAAATAAATCCAAATGAAACCAAAAAAAACTTGACACCCTAAAAGGAAAACCAGACACTTCTTGCCTTTTGTTCAAGAACACTAAAGCCAATTTAAACAACTCTTACAAATGCTAGCCCAAACATTTTAAACTAAAAATTAAAAAAAGTCCACAGCCCACAGTCTCAACCAAAAAAGGAAGGAAATAAAACTAAGCACTATGACTTGCCAAAACTAAAAAATCACAACCTTTAAAGTTGTTGTAACATGAGAGTAAAGAGTGACAGTGGCTATACAAGGCAATGGAAGAGAACGGTCGTCGTGTTGGGCGGGGAAGCCTCTGTAGCTTTGTTTCAAGGCAGTCTTCACAGCGGGCTTTGCGGTGATGCGTGATGGGTGTAACGCCCCGATTTTCTGCTAGAGTGAAAATGACCGAAATGCCCCTGAGGTCATTTTCGGCCCAGAATTCGAGGAAAGCCGATCTGGCAGTACTCGAAGGGCAAACTCAATGTTGGAAGGGGATTAGATGACCTGTGTACCTTTCCGGAATCGAAAATCTCGTTTTTCGAGTTTTCGGGTCAAAATGACCAAAACGCCCCTGCGGTGTTTTACCTATTTGCAAGTGCCGGATGAACCCGAAACTTCTCTAGATGGTTTTAAAAGGCATTTTTATGTATTCTACGACCTCAGTTTTAATTATGGAGGTCCCGGGCAAAATTAGTGCAAAATTACGATTTTATCCCTAGTTTCGTGTTTTTACGCTTAATCGCGTGATTAAGCAAACCTAAGCAATATTAGGCTCTAATCGAAGATTAATTAATTTCCATAATTAATCTTGAGTCAAAATAATTTATTAAAGTTGATTAGAACCTAAAAGTGCTTAATTACAACTTAAAATCTTATTTTAAATTCAAGATTTCTAGTCATGGAATCTTAAATAGTGTTTTCTCTCCAATTCCTTAAATTATGGAATTTTGTCTACATTGTTTTATTCATAAAATGAATTTAAAATCTCCTAAATATGTATGAGTACTCCTTAATCATGTCATAAAGGTTCCTAATCACATTCTTAGTCACCTAAACTTATGCTTAATGACTCCTAACCTTACACCTAAGCTAATACACCCCTAAACACATCACCAACACACTATTACATGACCAAAACTCCCTCCTCCCTTGCTGCATCAGACCTGCATGAAATTCATCATCCATTTTATCACAATTTAATTTTATTTCACACTCCAAAGACTATGGTTGAAGCCATGTCATCAAAGTGCAATTCTCTCACCTCATGTTCCATGAGGATTCATTCTCCTCCACACATGCCTCACCTCATGTTCCATGAGGATTCATTCTCCTCCACTCATTCACTCTTATTCTTCTCTATAAATACCATGCCTAGATGAACCTTTGCTACACTTTGTTCATTTGCTAAGTTTAGTTTTTTAGTTTTTCTCTAAGTTCTTCCTTTTTCTCTCAAATCTCAAGAGCATTCTTCTTCTTCATCTTCTTCTTTTTCCTTTCGAAACATCATCACACAACCATGAAACACCACCCCACCACCTTGGATCATCATACAAACACCTAAACTTCCATTCTCAAACACAAGCTCACCAAGAACACATTTCCTTCCTTTTTCTTTCATCAAGGCCGAATCATCATCACCATCCTAGGAGGTGTTGCTCGTATCATTTTCATCTTCAAGTCCAAGCTTTTTGTCTTCACTCTAGGTAGGAGTGTTTTCTAAACTTTGTCTTCTTGAAAATGAGTTCTTTCTAGCTTTCTCTTGGGTTTTCTTTTTGAAACTTTCTTTGGTTTCCCTTTCTTGTATTTTCGGCCTCTTGGCCTTGATGAGTACATGATAGCTCAATGATGAGGACTCCTAGATAATGACTATGTGTTCATCTCAAAGGAAACTCTAGAGCTTGAGGTTTTATTTTCTTTGAGTTCCAACTTTATTTTCTAACTCAAAAATGATTTTTACTCAAGAATACCTTTACTTTTCTTGCTATTATGATTTTGGTTTCTTTGTTCCTTTCTTTAACATTTAGTTACCATTTTCCTTTTTGATCTTTGAAGTTTTATTTGTTCAAAAAGTTTTGCTTTCTTTGAGCTTGATGATGATGTTCAAGAACCTCATAATTCCTTTGAGAACTTGGTTCAAGAACTCTAAAGCTCTCTTTGTAATGAGATATGTGTTGGGTTATTATGTTGTTAAAGTCTTGGATGAGCTTTAGATCACCTTAAAATGAACCTTGCATCATGTTTATTTTATGCTTTGCACATCATGTTTACTTTCTTTGCTATCACTAAGTACCAAGGTAATAAAGGAACTTGCATTATCATGTTTATATTTCAAGCTATGCATTATCATGTTTATGTTTCAAGTTCTCACCTAAATATCAAAGATAATAATATAATGCATCACATATTTATTTTATGCTCTCACTTTACTTTCTAGCAAAAACTAAAACAAGTGCATGAGCATGTTTATTTTTATGTCATCACTTTAATGAACCTAGAGCTCAAAGACTTGCCCATTGTTGTCTCAACAAAGGTCTAAAAATATTTATTGCTTTTGGTCCCTATTTCGGCCCTAAGAGGCTTTGGTGTTTCCAAGTATTGAAAACTATGTTTTATAATTTTTCTAAGCTTATGTAAGTATAAGAAATATGTAGAACTAAGTTTTATGAATTTAGGACCTCTTGAGATAAAAATGATTTAGCTATTACCCTCTTAAGTATTTTTATGATTTTAGGTGATAAAAGTGTCCATAAATGAGTTTTGAAAGTTGAAAAAGGTTCCAAGAGAAACTAGTATTGTATGTGCTTTAGAAATTCTGTTTCATGTCTTTTATGGAGATGTTTGTTTCGGTTCTGCCTTGCTATGTTTGGCCACTGTATGAGCTATGTTAATAATGATAAGATGCTTATGTTTGAGTAAAAATAATGTTAAGACTCATATGTGAAAGATAGGATAAGTTAGGAACTAGAAAAGAATTAATTTGAGAGTTTTAGATCCCTTAATGATGGAATTTTCTGGATTCTGTCCAGCAAGGTTTAGAAATGATAATCATGGTTCTAAATTAGTTTAAATGTGTAGGAATGACTCATAATTGGTTTAGGGCTTAATCTTGATGCTTTAGGAACAAACTGGACTTAGAAAGAGTCATTGTTGTGACTCCTAGGTACCCGTAAAGTTGGGATTTTAAATTCTGCATCCTTGAGGTCTAGAGATGTTCTTGACCATAGTGTGAGGTGAGAAATACTTAGTTATAACCTCATAGGTTCCCAAGAGACTAGGTTTTGATGATTTATAACTTAGATTGTGAGTTAAGGACCTTAAGGGTCGATGCATAAGATATTAAGAAGTCTTGAGTTTTTATGATGCTTAATTTTATGCAAGTATGATATATGATACATGAGCTTTATCTATGTGAGTATGATGTGTTTAAAATATATGCTATGATGAGTTTGGAATATATGATATAATCTATGTAAGAATGATGAGTTTGAAATATATGTTATGATGTTTATCTATGTGAGAATGATGTATTAGAAGAATATGCTTGATGATGCATGAACCCTAAAATGTTTTATTGATGATACATTGAGGAAATGATTATTGAGATGTTAAGTTGTGTGATTAGCTTGTGGCATGAATTTTGGTTTGAAGGAAATTCAGTTTAACGATCGTTATGCTGCCTAATTTCTATCAAACCTAAAAGAGTTGAAAAATGTTTTAAAGTACCATATGAGTTGAAAACCCTGGGTGACACTGGTTCGGCCGAGCACCCCGGGATATTTTTATGTGACAAGCATTGAGACGCATTTCTCCTGCTACGGTGAGGAGGAGGCAAATCCGTGAGGGTATGTGCAGATGCAGACCTTACCAAAGCGGACAATTATTTGTGCACTCGAGGCCAAGAGAACGTTTCAAAGAATGAAATATGTTTATGTTACCCCCTCATTTTACCCCATATTAAATCTAGTGACGACTAGTTAGGATTGAGCTCATTCCTAGGCGATTAGGTGAGACGGAGATAGGAGGTTATGATAAAAATCGCCGAGGCGGTGTATCGGTTGGAAATAGGTGGATATGTTTTAAGAGGGTGGTTTTTGAGAAAAAGAACAAAAGAGATATGATGCTTTTAAGTCACATAAGTATGAGAAAAGTAAGAGTTGTAATATGCCCTTATGCCACTTGCATGAATCTAGATTGTTGTGATTTGTTGATTTATGTGCTCAAGTATTGCCATACATTCATGCTTAAACATGTTGCATTCATGACATCAAGATGCATACTAAAAGAAATGGACCTTGGATAAATAGTTTCATAAACCCTAATAATGAATCTCATATGCATGAACACCTTTTATAAATAAACCCAAGGTTCCCGAGGATGTGAACGATGTAACCCTAGAATAGGAGATTCCTCTTGAGATTCTTTAGTAAGATTCTCACTCTTTTCTCTTCTTTTTCTCGCTTAGTCACATCTTGAGACTGATGGCGACATTCGTGGTCTTCATTGACACATCCGTCCGAGAGGCGCCCCTAACGAGGAGCTCATGCTCGCCTACACGTATGCCCACTCCTCGCCGCCTTATGCGTTCTTGGATCGATTACACTCCATTTCCCAGGGTTCTAGTAGCAGATGTTTTAGGGAGGCTTAGTGCACACACTCACATGTAGACTGGATAAACCTGCTTTTGTTTTGAGGTTATTCACTATAGGTGCACTCGGGTAGTGATGGTTTACTTTATGTTACTTTACGTCTCTCTGTTTCTATTGTACTTCCTTTCTGCTGTATTACAAGCTCTGCCCGTCCCAATGAGGGTATGACTACTTATGTATTCTAAGTTATGTTATTAATGAAACGTTTCTCTTGTTGTGATGATTTATGCTCAGCTGTTATATGTTTCCATTTCTGTGTTTCTCTATGAGTGTTAAGCGTGCTTTATATTCCTATTATTCGATTAGACTAAGAACGTGGCTCTCACTTTGTTGTGTGTTTTAAAAAAAAAATTTACTCGTAATTTTCCTTTAGTATTTTAAGAAATGGATGAGACTATGAAGTAATAGCCTAATGTTTAACCTAATGTGTTCTAGAAAGTTGGGTTAAAAATTAGGGTGTTACAATGGGTGCTGGTGGATGGCGCGACACTAACAAAGAGGGAATAGCACGCATGCAATCTGGTTCGTGGAGGGCTGGACTTCGCGGTGATTTTGCTTGTGGTGAGGAAGGAGGGGCTGCTATTGGGCTTTGTGATCTAGGCAGTGGTTTCTGGCAGGCTTTGCAGATGTGCTTACGCAGTGGCGTTGAGACCAACACAGTCCCCGTTGAGGCATGCACGGAAGCGCGATGAAGGCAAGTGTGATGGTCCCCCAACTAATGTCGGTTTTGCAATCTTGGCAGTAGCTTCCAGCAAGCTTTACGGATGGGCTTCAGTTGACGGTCTGGACAGTGCTAAGGGAGCAGATCTACTGTGTTCTTACTGCTGGGATGGTTGTTGTTGTCATTTTCTCCTTTTGTTTTCTTTTATTGTTTTGATGATGATAATGATTTTTTATTCTGATTTTTTTTGTTTGGATGGATTATGGATTTTTGTTGAGTTGGAATGGTAGTGTGATGGATAGTTGTGGTGACTGTTGATTGTAAAAATTTTGATGGCAGTGGTGATTATGTGGTTAATGGATGGCTCAGGGATGAGGACCAGAGTTGTAACACCCTAAATCTTAACCCAAGACTACTAGTATGTCCTTAGGTTAATTTTTAGAATATTACCTCTTGGTCTCATCTTTTAGAAAATACTTAGCGGAAATATGGGTAAAATTTTTCTTTTTGGAATTTAAAATCAAAGTGAGAGACACGCACGAAACTTTAAGGGGAAACATAGCGAAACATATAAGCAAAGCATAAGAAACACATCATGTCATGGGAACATCAACTGAATCATAGATATATATATATATAACGTGCCTACCCAAAAGAGGCAGGACTCTTTGATACATCATGAAGCAAAATACAACTGAAATGCAATACAAGGAAATCATAAAAAGCAAATACAAAGGAAACTACCCCCATACCCATGTGCACCTAAAGGAGACAACCTCATATACAAAAGAAGGTTTGACCTCTACTATGTGGCGTGTGTGTGCACTAGCTACTACCCCTCCTATGACTACTCTTGCGGGTCCGAGTACTGTGGGGTCGAGTCGATCCACTGGCGAATCTCGGCGGGAGTGGTCGAGTGCATCATCGGGGCATGCCCACCGCGGCGAGGGCGCATAGATGGCCGTCGAGCCAACCTCGGCTGGACCACCGCCTCCTCACTCCCAGCCCTCATCGGTGGAGGAGCGGACCGAGCTCCAACTGTAAATGTGGGATGGCGGGTCCTCGGATGGGTCCGCCTCTCAGCATCGGGACGCGCACGCACTTCGGTACTCGCGTCGCTGATGTCTCGGGCTCCATGCGGAGGATCTGCTCATCGCGTGGTCTCGCTCGCTTAAAAATCCCGTTATGACGGTAAGGGGCAGTCGGGGTGAAGCGGTAGCTCGGGACGGGGTACGCGAAGGGTCGTCCCATGAACATGAATACTCTGACAGTGCAGCGACCCTCAAAATGGTATGACCCGAGTGCCGGGTCATGGTGCAGCTCCCATACCGGGGTGTCGATGAAGAGTACAAACGTCGCCATCTGAAGATATGACGGAAGAAAAGAGAGAGGGAATGAGAATCTTTCTAAAAGAATTCTCAGTAAGGTTATCCCTACCTAGGTGTCATCGTCACATCCTCAGGAACCTTGGGTTTATTTCTAAAGGGTGTGCATACATATAAATTCCTTTTAAGTTGGTTTCCCAAAGAGGTATTTTATCCAAGGTCCATCATATTTTATAATGCGTCTTTATAACTTAAGCAGAAATATACTAATGATATGAATGCATCATAAGGTAAACCAAACAATAGAATAACTAGGAAACATTATAACATTGGCATAAGTATAGTTTATGTGACATTGTTAACTTTAACTTTCATCTCATGGGGCCGCCCTAAAACTTCTCTAGGTTATGAGCTCATACCTTAACTAGTCGTCACTAGCTCTTACTTATCCTATGATAAGCGTAACATAATCCCGACTTAAAGTACGGGCTAGGGGGCAAATTAAGGATCTCCTTTCTAGGATCATTTCCTCTTTGAAACGCTTTGCTAGCCACGTGGGCCTCGCAATTTGTCCGCTTTGGCAGGCTGCATCTACACATACCCTCATGGATTTGTCTCCTCCTGGGGGTGCTCGGAACCGGTGTCACCCAGGAGAAGCGTCTCGGTGTTGTGTCACATTTATATTCTCATAAGTATTAAATCACAATTACCTCATCATTTATCATATTCATTTTTATCATGCATTCTCATATAGCTTTTTCATAACATATATATATCATCACATGAAACTTTCTCATAACATTCGTCACATAAAACTTTCGCACAAACATCATCACATAGTCATATCTAACAATCATCCCCATAAGCTCATAGACATGTTATGTTATAACTCATAGTGTTTTAAACTTCGATTCTTATGGGTCTTAAACTTGTAAATTAATTATCCTTAACTTCTTTATACACCTATAGTTTGACAATTAATGAGTTATACAAATTTTATGCTCAAGAACTAATCCAAATAGCACTAAGCGAGAATTTGGACAGCTTTATGTTTATGTGATTACGGAGTTCTAGAAATTACGGTTTAGATCTTTATCTCACATTCTAAGTTATTGATCATCAACACCTAGTCTCTTGGGAACCTATAAGGTTATAACTAAGTATTTCTCACCTCACCCTATGGTCAAGAACATCTCTAAACCTCAAGAGTGCAGAAATCAAAATACTAACTTTACGGGTACCTAGAAGTCACAATAATGACCCTTTCTAAGTTCGGTTTGCTCCTAAGGTTTCAAGATTAAGTCCTAAACCAATTATGAGTCATTCCTACACATATAAACTAATTTAAAACCATGGTTATTGAATCTAAACCTTGCTGGACAGAATCCAGAAAAATAAATCTTTAAGGGATCTAGAACTCTCAAATTAATTTTTTTCTAGTTCCTAACTTATCCTATCTTTCACATATGAGTCTTAACATAATTATTACCCAAACATAAGCATATTAACATCATTAACACAGCTCATGCAGTGGCCAAACATAGCAAGGCAGAACCGAAACAGAAACTCCATTTAAAGGCATTGAATCATAGTTTCTAAAGCACATAAAATACTAGTTTCTCTTGGAACCTTATTAAAACCTTCAAAACCTTTTTATGAACACTTTTATCATCTAAACTCATGAAAATACTTAATAGGGCAGTGGCTATATTATTTTCATCTCAAGAGGTCCTAAATTCATAATACTTAGTTCTACACATTCCTTATACCCATATAAGTTTAGAAAAATTATAAAACATAGTTTTCAATACTTGAAAACATTAAGGCCTCATAGGGCCGAAATATGAACCATAGGAAATAAATGTTTTAGACCTTTGTTTGAGATATCATTGGGCAAGTCTTTGAGCTCTAGAATCATTAAAGTGATGACATAAAAATAAACATGCTCATGCACTTATTTTAGTTATTGCTAGAAAGTAAAGTGAGAGCATAAAATAAATATGTGGTGCAATATATTATTATCTTTGATATTTAGGTGAGGACTTGAAATATAAATATGATAATGCAAAGCTTGAAACATAAACATGATAATGCAAGTTCATTCATTATCTTGGGATTTAGTGATAGCAAGGAAATAAACATGATATGCAAAGCTTAAAGTAAACATGATGCAAGTTTCATTTTTATGTTTAATTAGAGCTCATTAAAGACTTTAACAGGATAATAACCCCATACAATATCTCAAAGATCACAACACAAGAATCGAAAATCATATAAAAGAGAAAGAAAGTGAAGCTACATCAAGTTCTTTATTAAGTACCCAAAACCCCTATCTAGAGACAAATCTCTAGAACGTGCCGGCCAACTTTAAGGTTGACAAGGGTAGGCTTGGGCTTTTAGAAATTCTTAGATTAATTTTTCTTAAGTTGGAAAACCATGTGAGCTAGATAACATATAAATGAAGTTGTAAGAAAAGGAAAACTCAAGCTTTAGAGGTTTCTTTGAGATGAACACAATGTCATCATCTAGAAACTCTCATCATCAAGCTATCATGCTCAAATCAAGGCCTCATGGCCGAAAATGAAAGGAAAGGAAAGACAAAGGAAAGTTCAAAAAGAATCCAAGAGAAAACTAGAGAAAAACACTTTCTTGAGCAAAATAAAGTTTGAAAACAAATCCCTACCTAGTGATGAAGACAAAAGCTTGATCTTGAAGATGGAAATGAGATGAGCAACACCTCCTAGGATGGTGATGATGATTCGGCCTTGATGAGAGAAAAAGAAAGAAAATGTGTTTCAAGTGGAGTTGTGTTTGAGGTGTGGTGTTTGAGAGGTTTGATGATGGTTCAAGGTTTTGGGGTGGTGTTTGATATTTAAGAGATGATGATGAGATAAAGAGGTGAAGAAGATAAAGATGAAAAGAAAGGAAGAACACTCTTGGAACTTTGAGAGAAAAAGGAAAGGCTAGCAAGACAACTCTAAAACTCTAAACTTTGCAAATGCTTCAAGGTGTAACAAAGCTATCACAAGCATCCTATTTATAGAAAAACAAAACCATGGAGCTTGCAAATGGAGGGAGTGGCCGTGTGGTTTGGAGGGAAAAGGAAGAGAAAATATCTCTTACACAAGGTCATTCAAGCATGGTTTGAAGTATGGAAGCTATGCTACAAAGTATGGCTTGATGTGAGTTAATTTCCTATCACATTTTTATGAATTTAGGCTTCTAGAAGTAATGCATGGCTGGAACTTTTCCAGCCACAATTAAATGGGAGAAATGGGTTGTTTTAATTATTTATTCATGTGGAAATTCAAGCTTGATTGAAAGTTATGACAAGGTATAGTGTATGTGACTTGAGGTATGGCCTTGGAGTGTTGAAAAATTGAACATGTGATGCATATGGAGGGAGGGCAGCTTCGGCCAAGGCTGGACAGCAGAGTGGGAGGATGATTTGACCATTTAATTGTGTGTTAATGGTAGGTTTAGATGTGTATTAGCTTAGGTACAAGGTTAGGAATGATTAAGCTTAAGTTTAGGTAACTAAGAATGTGATTTAGGGAGTTTATGACAAGTTTAGGAGTGCTCATACATCATTAAAGAATTTAAAACTCATTTATGAATAAACAATGTGTAACACAATTCCATGATTTAAGGAATTGGAAAGAGAAAACACTATTCAAGATTCTATGACTAGGTGTCATAAAATTAAAATATGATTTTAGGTTGTAATTAAGTACTTTTTGGTTCTAATCAACTTTAATAAATTATTTTGACTCTAGATTAATTAAGGAAATTAATTAACCTTCGATTAGAGCCTAATATTGCTTAGGTTTGCTTAATCGCGTGATTAAGCGTAAAAATACGAAACTAGGGGCAAAACCGTAATTTTGCACTAATTTTGTCCGGGACTTCAAAAATTAAAACTGAGGTCATAGAATACATAAAAACGCCTTTTAAAACCATCTGGAGAAGTTTCGGGTTCATCCGGCACTTGCAAACGGGTAAAACACCACAGGGGCGTTTTGGTCATTTTGACCCGAAAACTCGGAAAACGAGATTTTCGATCCCGGGAAGGTACATAAGTTTTCTAATCCCCTTCCAACATTGAGTTTGCCCTTCGAGTCCGCCAAGACCTTGGCTTTCCTCGACTCCTGAAAATGACCTTAGGGGCATTTTGGTCATTTTCACTCTAACAGAAAATCGGGGCGTTACAAGAGTTATGATATTGGAGCTAAGGATACCGCGAGCTTGGCTCCCCTCTTGTTTGTGTCTATGATTGGCTTTTTATAGTGGCAGAGGATTTGAGGATGATGATGTATGGTGATTGGTTACCATGGATGATGATTGCTGTTCCCTGTTGTTGTGTAAGCGGTTGAATGATAATTGAGGAGAAGATAGTGGTGAGAGAGTGATGGAGTGTTAATCATTGTGAAGGATGGATTTTTATTCTTTACAGCTTGGCTCTTAGTTGTATTAGTAGTGAATGGGGAACGGAAATGGGGAGAGCTCCATGATTATGTTCGGCACTTTTTTTTGTTTTCTCTTTGTTTTGGAAAATAAAAACAAAGATAAAAGTGTTCGTACAAATATGGTGTTCACAATTATTCATCTTTAATTGTTTCTTACTAGAAAATATAAAGATCGTGACTTTGATGTTTTGTTATAAGGAACAAGTAAAGATATGAACACATTTTGTCCAACCATATATGATGCATGATGGTGATGAATGCATAGTGGTAATGCAAAATGCTCTTATGGATGCTGCTAGAGAGCTAATGCACGGTGATAATGAATGCATGTTGACACAATGAGTGTATGATGATAATAAGAAATGTCCTGATTGGATGATGCGAAATGACCAATGCACATAATGATATAGTGGATGATACTAGATTACTCAATGATGATTGTACAATGCTGATGTTAATGAAATGCATGTGGAATTTAAATTCTATGAAAGTAAATGCATGTGAAAGCAAAGCTTAAGCACGTGAAATTAAAATTTGTGAAAGTAAATGTGAAATTGAAATATGTGAAAGTAAATGCGAAAGTAGAGTAAAGACATGTGAAATTGAATAATCATGATCGAGACAAAAGGTGAATATTGTGATGAGACAAAAGAGTAAATGATGTGATACTGCAAGAAAATAAATAATGGGATAATTGCTGAGAAAGTAAATGATGACATAATTGCTAAGAAGTAAATGATCACATAATTTTTGAGAAAGTAAATGATGTGATAATTGAAAAGTAATGGTGTGATAATTGTGGAAAAAAAAAGTGATATTGCTGAAAAGTAACTGATGTGATAATTGTTGAAACATAAATATTATGATAGTGCTGAAAAATAAATGATGTGATAGTTGCTGAAAAATAATTGATGTGATAATTACTGAAAAAATAAATGATGTGATAGTACTGAAAAGTAAATGATGTGATAATTGCTAAAAAACAAATGATGTGACGATGCTCAAAAGTAAATGATGTGATAGTTGCTGAAAAATAAATGATGTGATAATTGCTGAAAAATAAATGATGTGATAGTGCTCAAAAGTAAATGATTTGATAGTTGTTGAAAAATAAATGATGTGATAATTGCTGAAAAATAAATGATGTGATAGTGCTCAAAAGTAAATGATATGATAATTGCTAAAAAGAAAATGTTGTTATAATTTGCTAAAAAATAAATGATGTGATAATGTGACAGAGTGAATGATATGATTAACTGTAAGAAAGTATGTAAAATGTGAAAGTATGTAAACTTTGTGACAGCATGTAAAATTATGAAAGCGTGTAAACTTGTGAAGCATGTAAATTGTGGAAGCATGTAAACTTGTGAAAGCATGTAAAATTGTGAAAGCAAGTATAATTGTAAAAGCATGTAAATTGTGAATTTAAAGACATGTGAAAGTAAAATTATGAAAGCATGTAAATTCATGAGAGAATTATAAGACATGTGAAAGCAGGTAAAATGCGAATTCAAAAGACTAGTGAACATAAAACTTGTGAAATCAAAACTTTGTTAAAGTGTATGACAGTAAATGCATATGCATGGTTGACATTTTTTATGAGATAATGATGTAGGATTGGTGTGATGATGATATGAATGATGTAAAATTGATGTCATGATGATATGAGTGATATGAAACTGATGTGAACTGGTATAATGACGATAGGATGAATGAATTATTGCAAAACTGATGTAATGATGGTATGATGAATGAATTGTAGCAAAACTAATGCAGTAGTGATGAAAATATCTCTTGAAACTAAAAATTCCCCCGATTCGGAATGATGATATTCATGTATGATTTGATAATGCAAGAATGAATGACTTGATTTTACCAATGAAAAGAAAAAAATGCCCTAGTTTAGAATGATGATATGCCTGTATGATTTGATAATGCAAGAATGAATGACCTAATTTTACCAATGAAAAGAAAAATTGCCCCAGTTTACTATGTCTAAATGTTGTTTCCCTTAGAAAGCATTAGTCTGATCCAAATGAGTCATTTTGTTCAAAGAACCATTTCTATTTACTTGTGTTGTGAAAGTCCATTTTATCTACCTCTTTTGATCGTACATGGATTTCCAACTCTTGGCCCTGTCCCATGTCGATGCTAGTCTTGATTATGTTATAACCTTTGTCCAAACTGCTTTCCTAGGTTTTCAATCTTATGGGATTTTCTTAGACTCTTGTTAGCTAATACCTCTTGACTTTGTATGATTATGCATGATTTGAGAAAAGTATGGGTTAGCAAAATGTATTCCTTGAAAGAACACACCTTTTGATGATGATGGAAAGGAAGAAAGATGAGGATGGCGTATGAGAGATTGGAAAAGTGTAGATTTAATCGAATTAACGCATTTTATTGATTACTTAATTACAGTGAACTTGAAACCGTGACTAAGACTATGATCTTTTGCTATGTGACAATCAAGTTGGTATATGAAAGTTGACTCCTCCTCTTTTGTCTTTATTCGTCCTTTACCACCAAATCAAATTGCCCCAGTTTGGGCTTCTTCAAAAGTCTTTATCTGTAATCACTTCCTTGATCATTTTTTGGTTCCCCCCTTAATAGGATTTCTTACTCTAATTTTTGCCTAGATTGTTAGTATTTCAATCTAGCAAGCTCTTCGTTTTCTTTTTGTCTTCTTCTTCTTCTTCTTCTTCTTCTTTTATATATATATTTTTATTTTCTAATTGATTTTGATTATTACTCCTAGGAACCCTACGCTACTCCTTCTTTGTAGTGCTTTCTTGTCTATGTATTTTCCTGGATCATTTGCTTGATCTATTTCAAAACTGAGCCATTTGACCAAAACCTTTGAGACCAAATACTCTTGCCATTATGGCAACAAACTACATGACCCTATTAAGTGATGGTGGTATTTTGATTTTTGATTTGTCATTTTCCAACATTCAGATTATTCTCATAGTTTAGGATTTTCATCAAGATCATGGTCATTCAAGCTCATTGTAACACAACAATCAGTTAATAGGTTTTCATGATTAGTTTCTGTCTTAGTCTTAGAGAGAAGAGGGAATTAAACAAAAAGAGGCTAAAGGGGCGAGAATGATAAGAAAGGAAATGGATGATATAATGACTAGGAAAAGAACAAGGAAACAAATGATATAATGACTAGGAAAACAACCACACATAATCATGATCCAGTCTAAAAGCATAAGCAAACTCATAAAACAAAGGTAGTAAAATTGCAATAATGTTAAACAACACATTCATGCACCATTACTCCCGACAGGGGCTTCTTCTGCTCTTACATCTTGTATTTCTATAGCTTTGGCATAAATCAAATCCCATACCACATCTTTGAAACTCTTACGGTCATCAACTGAGTGTTCGAGAATGTTGGAATGATATTCACACATATAATTTGGATTAAACCAATGAGGATATAGGGGCATCGCGGCACTAGTAGGACATGGAGCTAACAGATTTACGTGGCGTAAGCTCTTAAATAATTCATAGTTACTTACTTTAAAGTCAGACAAGGGATGATTGTGTCTTGGTGGTCTAGGGATAGTAGTGTTGAAAAAGACTCTTTGGTGATTTGGAGACACGGTCTGGTGAGGCATAGCTTTGAAGGGTGCATATGGTTGAAAGGAAGAGACATGATTGACTTGATATGGCTGAGGTGGGTATTGTATGGGGAATGGATAAGGTCTGGAAGGTAGGTAGTGCGGGTATTGATAGGATGGATAATGATTTGGGTGGGACGGCTATTGTGGTTGTATAAAATTTACAGTGTTTTCCTTCTTTTTGTAGAATGATCCTCGCTTGGATTACAACTCATCTTCTGTTAACTTCACCTTCCCCTCTTAGATATTGGCCTTAATATTTTCTCTGATTTCCACTAACTCCACGAACTCCCTAGCATGGGTCCCCAGCATATTCTTGAAGAATGGACCCTCTAATATGTGAATGAAATAAAAGCACATCTCTTTCTCTAACATAGGTGGAACAACTTTAGCAGCCATAGTTCTCCACCTTTGGGCATACTCTTTGAACGTCTCACCCTCTTTCTTTCTCAATCCTTTTAGTTGATCCCTGGTGGGTGTGACATTTAAATTGAATTTGTACTGATTTACGAAAGTTTTAGCCAAGTCTTCTCGACATCTAATTTGTAACATCCTAATTTTTTTCAGAAAATAACTGAGGCTTTAGTAGTAAGAATATCAAATTTTGGTATACACAAAAATGATGAGAACAATGTAACGAACGTAAAAAAAAAAAAAAAAAAAAAAATGTGAATAGTATTTTGCAGGCCCCGTAGACCCATGAACAATTTGAAACCTTATATTCAAGACCTGAAGGTGCCCGAAATTTGGAAATTATAGGATTAAGGTTAGAAATAGGTAGGAATAAATATTTTATACTTAGAATTAATTTTCAAGCAATAGTGGATTACCCGGGTACACTGTTTTACCCGTTTAGTAAAATTACGGTGTGTAGTTTTTATACCGGATGAAGCTACCAGTGCAAGCTTGCCACCTAGGGTGACAAGTGTACGGTTTAGAGCAATACATATCCTTTCCTTTTTCAAGAGCCAATGAGAATGCTACAAAATTTCAAAGAAGATAATTCATAATTGCTAAATTATATACATTATCTTAATATAAATAAAATCAAAATCCTCATAATTATCATCTTCATTCTCGCCAACCATCATAAGTGCAGAAACTCCATTGTTGCCTCCACAAAAACCTTGAGAACTTGATTTCCAACCTCAAAATCATAAGCCTAAACTTGTCAAAACCAAAATCTTCCTTCACAAAACTTGTTCCACTCCTCAATATCTACCAAACTAACCGATTAGAATTTGAATCCATCAACTTTTGATACGTTAAGAGCCCATTATCAGCTGTTCAAGGAAGGGTTTGGTGTGGGTTTGAAGGCTTGGAAGTGAAGGGAATCAATCTTGGAGCCAAGATCTTGAAAGCTTCAAAGTGTAGGGTTTTCTTTAGCCTTTTTCTTTCCAAATTATTCTGTAAATTTATCTGGGTTTTATTCCGAAATTTATGGTTATATTTGATGATAATATGTTGATATTGATGTGTTAATTTTGGTGGAGTGTTTGGATGAGGTTAAATAATGATTTTTGTCAAAATAAGTTTTGGCTAGGCTGCTGAATTTTCGGATTTCAGCAGGACAGGATTTGTTCATGAATTTTCTGGTTCAATTCTAGTCATTTTTATGAGCTATAAAAATTATATGTTGAAGCTAACATCATAAGGAAACTCTGATAATTTTCGTGGTGCATAATAAAGAGTTTTACTGCCTGAGAAAAATCAAGAACCAAGAGTATATCTATGCTGGCTGAAATCTTGGTACTGGAGCTGTGAATTTGTATAAATTTTTATTCATAGCAAATGATGGAGTTATCCTTTGAAATTTTTACAGCGTTTTGTAGACATCTTTAAGTATAACTTTGATTTTTATTTTGAGTTGTTTCTATCATTTGCTAAAGTTAAAAATTGTGTGAATCCTATTCTGAGCTGTGAAGAAGTGGCCTCTGACCACTAAAATTGTAGAATTTATTTGACATGGTTCTAGTATTCTGTTTGCTATGAAATTTTTACAGGGACTTTTAGACACATTGAGGTGTCATAGAGAATTTTTATGGCCAGTGAATTGCTCATTGGTGAATTAAATGTTGTCACCATAATGGTAAATCTGTCAAGAAGCTGGAATGGTGAAGATGTATTAAGTTAATGATAGAAATCTATTTAATCCAAGTTTATATCATATGAATGTATGTTAATTGTTTGAAAGGCTTGTTTATAAAGTATGAATGAGACTCCAATGATACTGAATGCCTATATCTGGGATATAAACCTGACTTTGAAATAGAAAGGTCCATGACATGGTTGTATGACAAAAGAGAATATGTGAAATTTAATGGTGCATGTTTTAACATACGGGGAAAATAGAAACAAGGCTTATGTGTGATAGAGAGGGAAGGCAAAAATAAGAACTTCCCAAGAAATTTTATGAGTCGATAGACTTATCGACTAGGAAATAGAACTGTGTGATTGAAATGGAAAAAAAAATGAAGTCTGATGATCACGAATAGGAATGAGCTCATGTCCTAGCAGTCTATGGTCCTCTGAGGAGTTATCCACTACATATGTTACCTGATGTGAATCTAAGCCTTCCCTATGTTAATAAAAAGAACTACTACACTAAGTTAAATTCCATGTGATATAAGAGAAACACTTATGATTAATACCATTTTGCATATAATTTTCTTTGACTCATGTATGCTAATATTGGTATATGTGATCTAACATGATGTTTTTCTTTATTATTATAAATGCATTTACTGTTTATATTCTGTCTGTATGTAAGGGGTTACCCTACTGAGAATTTTATAATATTCTCACCCCTATTTGTGTATATGCTGTATTGTGCTCAGACTCTGCAGATGCCTCTGGCTGAGGATAGGCCATCATACTGATGGCCAATGGTTTCGCGTAGGAGGACATGAGACTTACATGGGCTTTTGATTTGTATGTAGTGTAGTATAGTGCCAGGAACTTACCAGCGTGTAGACTAATTAGTGTTAGATGTCTTAGGTCCATTTCTGTGTGTTTAATATTTTGTTGGACCTTGATATTTGAGCAAGCTTGGTAGATCTTTTGATAGTAGTTCCTGTGTTGTATTATAAGCGAAGTGACTTAACTTCAAGTATGGTATGTATTAAAGAAAGTGGTATGTAAAGTAATAATATATGTACATTTTATAGTAGTTTTCTTTATAACTCTAGAGTTTGATTTATCTTATTTCATTTCATTTGACTAGTGGATATTATAGAAAGGAAGTGATACTCTTCTAATTACAATGTTAATGCTCGAGTAATACATGGTAGTTAGGAGGGTGTGGTTCGGGGACGAACCAGGCGGAAGCTGGTGGGCATGTAACGCCCGGGCACGAGGACGAGGAGTGATCGCCGGAGCAAAGAGGGCACGGACAAGGAGCGGCTCCTCGCAAGGTCCTCTAAGCGGAGGGGTACATGAATGAACCGATTACACACCCGAATGAGAGGGATCCTGAGACTGTATAGGTATGGGACTATACAGTTGAGGAGGGCTTATATGAATTGATTCGCACTACCTATACCAACAAGATGCATCTTCTTTTCGGTAGCCTAAACTGAAAGAACTCCATAGTTAAGTGTGCTTGACCTGGGGTAATTTTGGGATGGGTGACCTCTTGGGAAGTTTTCCCAGGAAGCGTGCGAGTGAGGACAAAGCATGCTGAAAAGACCCGTGTTGGTTTGTAGGGACAGTTGTCAATCCATAAAGCAGCAGGGGATGTTACATTATGGTATCAGAGCCGGACTATCCTATAAGCCTGAGGATTGGACCGGCTATGCTTTCTTAGAAATTTTCATGCATTATGACTTTATATATATGTGTATGACTGCTGATTGGAAATGTTGTGGGTTGCTGTACACTTTGCTTGGTATTGAGACTGATCAACTCAATATTTTTGTTTGGTGTGATAGGAACCAATGACTTCGAATCGGCGAACTAGGAGTGGAGCTGGAAACGATGCCGACATGATGAATACTTTTCGTGAGATGGCGGCTGCCATGAGGGAACAAGCTATAGCTAATACCCGAATGATGGAGCAACTGAACCGCAATGAAAGGCAAAACCGGTGATAATCTCAGTAGTGAACGGTCGATGTAGAATATCGAAATTTGCCGAGTTCGTAAAGGCAAATCCCCTCCATTTCGAGGAGCTCTTAATCCTCGTAGCGTAAGAATGGATAAAGGCCATGGAAAAGATTTTCTCCGTTCTTCCTTGCACAGAGATCCAGAAGGTGGCCTTTGCCACCTATATGCTAGAAGCAGATGCAGATTTTTGGTGGGTTGGCACCAGGGGATTATTTGAAGCTTCCCATACTGTAGTTACCTGGACTATTTTTAAGGAAGCTTTTTACCATAAGTACTTCCCTATTTCTGTGAGAAATGCGAAGGAATTGGAGTTCATGGCTCTCAAACAAGGACCTATGAGTGTAGCAGAGTATACTGCCAAATTTGAAGAGCTCTGCAAGTTTTCTACAATTTATCAACGTGACCCGGATGAAGTTTGGAAATGCATGAAATATGAAGGAGGCCTACGAGAAGATATAGAAGCAGCTGTAAGTCTCTTGGAGATTAGGGACTATCCTACCTTGGTAAATAAATGTCGACGTGCAGAGGAGTCCAACAGAAAGCTGACAAATTTCAAGTATGCCCAAAACAATGCTAGAAGGGGATTAGCACCTCAAGGTCCCCGATTCAAGCCTGTTAACCAACCTCGGGGAAGGTTTCCACCCAACAATAACAACAACAATAACAAAGGAAAACAACTTCAACCTCTAAGACCTGAGACAGGGAGAGATTGCCCTAAGTGTGGGAAAAATCATGGGAATCGACCTTCTTTGGACAACGCAAATCATTTGCTTTGGCTGTGGGAAACCAGGACATAAGATATTTGAGTGCCCTAACAAGAAAGGTCATCAGCCCGCCTCCAGGCCACAACAACATGGGCGCGCTTTTACTATAAGTGCCAAGGAAGCTTCTCAATCTGCCGATCTGATCCGAGGTAAGTGTGAAATAAATGGTAATGTCCTAGATATACTGTATGATACGGGTGCCACTCATTCTTTCATATCCCATGACTGTGTACAGAAGTTGCAACTATCTGTGTCTGAACTACCTTATGATCTTCTTGTATCCACTCCTACTGCTGGTCCTATTAGGACTTGTTATACCTGTAAATATTCCTCTTCAAATAGGTGCTAGAGACTTTACTGCCAATTTAGTTTGTCTTCCTTTATCTGGTCTAGATGTAATTTTAGGTATGGATTGGCTAGTACCCAATTATGTCCCACTGCCCAAATCGAGCTGCCATATTTCTTTCCACTCTACCCTCCATTCCTGTGGTTCCTTTTTCTTTTTATTTGAACCTTGTAACATCCAACCCTGGTAAGACAGATCGTCAGGAATATGTTCTCCTTTCTACTAGTGAAACTGAATGTGACTACGAGTTGAGCAAGATTCCTGGTGAGAGAATATCCAGATGTTTTTCCGCAGGATATTCCAGAATTTCCTCTGAAAGAGAGATTGAATTTTCCATCGAGTTGGTTCCAGAACGGGTCCTATTTCAATTGCTCCTTATAGGATGTCCCCTTTGGAGTTGAAAGAATTAAAGTCCCAAATTGAAGAACTGTTAGGGAAGCATTTTATTAGACCAAGTGCCTCTCCATGGGGAGCCCTGTTCTTCTGGTGAAGAAAAAGGATGGGGGGTATGAGGCTTTGTGTAGACTATAGGCAATTGAACAAAGTGACAATAAAAAATAAGTACCCCTTGCCAAGAATTGACAATCTCATGGATCAATTACGAGGTGCAACCGTATTCTCAAAGATTGATCTTAGATCAGGGTACCATCGATTCGGGTTCGAATGAGGATATACCTAAATCGCTTTTAGAACTCGATATGGGCATTACGAGTATAGGGTGATGTCTTTTGGATTGACTAATGCTCCGGCTGTATTCATGGATTATATGAATCGAATCTTCCGCCCTTACTTGGATAAATTTGTAGTTGTCTTCATAGATGACATACTTATATATTCAAGGACTGAGGAAGAACATATGGAGCACCTTGGGGTTGTGTTACAAATCCTAAGAGAGAGAAAGTTGTATGCTAAGTTGTCGAAATGTGAATTATGGATGGGAGAGGTTAGATTCCTAGGTCATGTAGTATCACGAGGAGGAATCTCTGTAGATCCCAGTAAGGTAGAATCAATACTCCATTGGGAACGACCAACTACGGTGACGGAGATTCGGAGTTTCCTAGGGTTAGCTGGATATTATAGGCGTTTTATCATGAATTTTTCTCGAGATAGCATTACCTTTGACTAAATTAACCCAAAGAATGCTCCATTCAATTGGACACCAGTGTGAAAATAGTTTCCAGGAGTTGAAACAAAAGTTAACCACGGCCCAAATTCTAGTATTACTCGATCCTTATATACCCTATGAGGTTTATTGCGATGCTTCTAGTAAGGGTTTAGGATGTGTGTTGATGCAAAATCATAACGTGGTTGCCTATGCTTCTCGACAGTTGAAACCTCATGAAGTAAACTATCCAACCCATGACCTTGAACTTGCAGCTGTGGTTTTTGCCCTAAAGATCTGGCGACATCATTTGTATGGTGTGCAGTTTAATGTTTTCTCTGATTATAAAAGTTTAAAGTATCTTTTTGATCAAAAAGAGTTGAATATGCGGCAAAGAAGGTGGATGGAATTCCTCAAGGACTATGAGTTTAGTCTGAATTACTATCCAGGCAAGGCAAATGTTGTTGCCGATGCTCTGAGTAGAAAATCCCTAAGTGTAGCATGCCTGATGATTAAAGAGACGGAGTTAGTTGAAAGTTTCAAGGAACTTAGTTTAGACATGTCTGTGAACCCTCAGGGTGTGGTGCTAGGGCAAATAAAGGTAACAAGTGAGTTCAGAGGAAAAATTTTAGCTGCACAACGTGAAAACCCAGAATTTCAAGAGATATTAAGATCAATTCATGCAAAGAAGTTGCTAGGATTCACTCAAGACCAACAAGGTATATGGAGATACAAGGATAGAGTATGTGTACCCACAAGTGGCGATCTTAGAAAGAAGATCTTAGAGGAAGCTCATAGGGGGGAACTTACTATACACCCAGGCACTAGTAAAATGTATGCGGATCTCAAGAAAATGTTCTGGTGGTCAGGAATGAAAAAAGACATAGAAGAGTGTGTCGAAGTGTTTAACTTGCCAAAAAGTTAAAATAGAACATCAAAAACCAGCTGGGACCCCGCAACCCTTAGAAATCCCAGAATGGAAGTGGGAAAGTATTTCTATGGACTTTGTAATGGGTTTGCCAAGGACATCGTCAGGTCATGATGCTATATGGGTTATAGTAGATAGATTGACAAAGTCTGCTCATTTCTTACCCATTAAGGCTAATTTTCCTTTGGATAAGTTAGCTTCCTTGTATATCCAAGAAATAGTAAGACTACACGGTGTTCCTTCCTCGATAGTTTCTGACAGAGATCCAAGGTTTACTTCGAGATTTTGGGGAACGTTCCAAAAAGCCTTTGGTACCAAACTTTGTTTGAGCACTGCCTATCACCACCAAACTGACGGCCAAACAGAACGAACCATACAAACCCTGGAAGATATGCTAAGGGCATGCGTGATTGAGCAGAAGGGAAGTTGGGACAAGTTACTCCCATTGGTTGAGTTTGCTTATAATAACAGCCATCACGCTAGTATTGGCATGGCTCCGTATGAAGCTCTATATGGAAGAAAATGTCAATCCCCATTGTGTTGGTATGATTCGGGAGAAGCAAGACTATTGGGACCCGATCTTGTTAATCAAACAACGGAACAAATCCAGAAGATCAGGAGCAAGATTCTCACCGCACAGAGTCGTCAAAAGAGCTATGCTGATACTCGAAGGAAACCTTTAGAATTTCAAGAGGGAGAACATGTATTCCTGAAGGTCACGCCCGAGTAGGTAGGGCCCTTAGAGTTAAAAAGTTGTCACCTAGGTTTATAGGTCCTTTTCAAATTCTTCAACGAATTGGGTCACCGCTACAGATAGCCTTACCCCCACATTTATCCAACCTTCATAATGTCTTCCATGTATCTCAACTTCGAATGTACCACCCAGATCAAAACCATATCATTGAGCCCGAGTCTATACAGTTAAGGGATGACTTGACGTTTCAAGCCCCTCCTATTCAGATCGTTGATAGAGAAGTCAGGCAACTTAGAAATAAATCATGCAACTTGTAAAAGTGGCTTGGGGTGGACCTGGAAATGAAGAGTATACATGGGAACTAGAATCAAATATGAAGACAGATCATCCGGAATTATTTCCAGGTATGAAATTTTGAGGGCAAAATTTTGTTTAGGTGGGGAGTAATGTAACATCCTAATTTTTTTCAGAAAATAACTGAGGCTTTAGTAGTAAGAATATCAAATTTTGGTGTACACAAAAATGATGAGAACAATGTAACGAACGTAAAAAAAAATAAAAAAATAAAAATGTAAATAGTATTTTACAGGTAGACCCACCGGAACAGCTGAAACCTTATATTCAAGACCTGAATGTGCCCGAAATTTGGAAATTATAGGATTAAGGTTAGAAATAGGTAGGAATAAATATTTTATACTTAGAATTAATTTTCAAGCAATAGTGGATTACCCGGGTACACTGTTTTACCCGTTTAGTAAAATTACGGTGTGTAGTTTTTATACCTGGATGAAGCTAATAAGGTGCAAGCTTGCCACCTAGGGTGACAAGTGTACGGTTTAGAGCAATACATATCCTTTCCTTTTTCAAGAGCCAATGAGAATGCTACAAAATTTCAAAGAAGATAATTCATAATTGCTAAATTATATACATTATCTTAATATAAATAAAATCAAAATCCTCATAATTATCATCTTCATTCTCGGCCAACCATCATAAGTGCAGAAACTCCATTGTTGCCTCCACAAAAACCTTGAGAACTTGATTTCCAACCTCAAAATCATAAGCCTAAACTTGTCAAAACCAAAATCTTCCTTCACAAAACTTGTTCCACTCCTCAATATCTACCAAACTAACCGATTAGAATTTGAATCCATCAACTTTTGATACCTTAAGAGCCCATTATCAGCTGTTCAAGGAAGGGTTTGGTGTGGGTTTGAAGGCTTGGAAGTGAAGGGAATCAATCTTGGAGCCAAGATCTTGAAAGCTTCAAAGTGTAGGGTTTTCTTTAGCCTTTTTCTTTCCAAATTATTCTGTAAATTTTTTTGGGTTTTATTCCGAAATTTATGGTTATATTTGATGATAATATGTTGATATTGATGTGTTAATTTTGGTGGAGTGTTTGGATGAGGTTAAATAATGATTTTTGTCAAAATAAGTTTTGGCTAGGCTGCTGAATTTTCGGATTTCAGCAGGACAGGATTTGTTCATGAATTTTCTGGTTCAATTCTAGTCATTTTTATGAGCTATAAAAATTATATGTTGAAGCTAACATCATAAGGAAACTCTGATAATTTTCGTGGTGCATAATAAAGAGTTTTACTGCCTGAGAAAAATCAAGAACCAAGAGTATATCTATGCTGGCTGAAATCTTGGTACTGGAGCTGTGAATTTGTATAAATTTTTATTCATAGCAAATGATGGATTTATCCTTTGAAATTTTTACAGCGTTTTGTAGACATCTTTAAGTATAACTGTGATTTTTATTTTGAGTTGTTTCTATCATTTGCTAAAGTTAAAAATTGTGTGAATCCTATTCTGAGCTGTGAAGAAGTGGCCTCTGACCACTAAAATTGTAGAATTTATTTGACATGGTTCTAGTATTCTGTTTGCTATGAAATGTTTACAGGGACTTTTAGACACATTGAGGTGTCATAGAGAATTTTTATGGCCAGTGAATTGCCCATTGGATATGTGAATTAAATGTTGTCACCATAATGGTAAATCTGTCAAGAAGCTGGAATGGTGAAGATGTATTAAATTAATGATAGAAATCTATTTAATCCAAGTTTATATCATATGAATGTATGTTAATTGTTTGAAAGGCTTGTTTATAAAGTATGAATGAGACTCCAATGATACTGAATGCCTATATCTGGGATATAAACCTGACTTTGAAATAGAAAGGTCCATGACATGGTTGTATGACAAAAGAGAATATGTGAAATTTAATGGTGCATGTTTTAACATACGGGGAAAATAGAAACAAGGCTTATGTGTGATAGAGAGGGAAGGCAAAAATAAGAACTTCCCAAGAAATTTTATGAGTCGATAGACTTATCGACTAGGAAATAGAACTGTGTGTGATTGAAATGGAAAAAATGAAGTCGATGATCACGAATAGGAATGAGCTCATGTCCTAGCAGTCTATGGTCCTCTGAGGAGTTATCCACTACATATGTTACCTGATGTGAATCTAAGCCTTCCCTATGTTAATAAAAAGAACTACTACACTAAGTTAAATTCCATGTGATATAAGAGAAACACTTATGATTAATACCATTTTGCATATAATTTTCTTTGACTCATGTATGCTAATATTGGTATATGTGATCTAACATGATGTTTTTCTTTATTATTATAAATGCATTTACTGTTTATATTACATGTCTGTATGTAAGGCTTAAACCTAGTCAGAATTGTATAATATTCTCACCCCTATTTGTGTATATGCTGTATTGTGCTCAGACTCTGCAGATGCCTCTGGCTGAGGATAGGCCATCATACTGATGGCCAATGGTTTCGCGTAGGAGGACATGAGACTTACATGGGCTTTTGATTTGTATGTAGTGTAGTATAGTGCCAGGAACTTACCAGCGTGTAGACTAATTAGTGTTAGATGTCTTAGGTCCATTTCTGTGTGTTTAATATTTTGTTGGACCTTGATATTTGAGCAAGCTTGGTAGATCTTTTGATAGTAGTTCCTGTGTTGTATTATAAGCGAAGTGACTTAACTTCAAGTATGGTATGTATTAAAGAAAGTGGTATGTAAAGTAATAATATATGTACATTTTATAGTAGTTTTCTTTATAACTCTAGAGTTTGATTTATCTTATTTCATTTCATTTGACTAGTGGATATTATAGAAAGGAAGTGATACTCTTCTAATTACAATGTTAATGCTCGAGTAATACATGGTAGTTAGGAGGGTGTGGTTCGGGGACGAACCAGGCGGAAGCTGGTGGGCATGTAACGCCCGGGGACGAGGACGAGGAGTGATCGCCGGTGCAAAGAGGGCACGGACAAGGAGCGGCTCCTCGCAAGGTCCTCTAAGCGGAGGGGTACATGAATGAACCGATTACACACCCGAATGAGAGGGATCCTGAGACTGTATAGGTATGGGACTATACAGTTGAGGAGGGCTTATATGAATTGATTCGCACTACCTATACCAACAAGATGCATCTTCTTTTCGGTAGCCTAAACTGAAAGAACTCCATAGTTAAGTGTGCTTGACCTGGGGTAATTTTGGGATGGGTGACCTCTTGGGAAGTTTTCCCAGGAAGCGTGCGAGTGAGGACAAAGCATGCTGAAAAGACCCGTGTTGGTTTGTAGGGACAGTTGTCAATCCATAAAGCAGCAGGGGATGTTACATAATTTGTGTTTGATCCATCTGTATGTACCACTTCCATGCAGCCCATCCAAACTTTTAGGGAAGAAGCTGATTAGGAAATTATCATCTTTAGACCACATTCCCATTTTGGTGCAGTACATTCAGAAATGCATGATAGGATTGGTGCTACCATCAAATTTGATGAACTTAGGCATCTTGAAGTCCTTCGGAATGGCAACACTAGGAGCTAGACATAGGTCACTGATACTCATTGGGCCATGAGGGTTGGGCCATCGTAGCATTCAGAACTGTTCTTGTAGGCTTTCTTCCAATTCTTGTTTGGGTTTCAATCATTCCTTTTCTTTCTTGGGCTTGTCATATGGGCTTGTGTTGTGTCATTTACATTTGAATCATATCCTGGTTCTTTGTGGTTGAAATTGTTGGTTCCAATGCCCCTAGGTTAGCGCATAGCCGCCATAGCTCCTTTGACCACCTCTACTTGTTCATGCATCACAGCCTTTAAATCGTCGAGCTCTTTTCCAAAATCCATTTTCTCCTGCCATGGCTTGTTGATAGGCTCTTCAAACAAAGTTACTTGAAATCAGTTAAAGTTTCATTAGGGAAGTAAAGTCTAGAAACTACAAACCGTCGAAATTAAGGAAAACAAATTAACCGAGAGAGAGAAGAATGAAAGGAAAATGGATCCTTCTATTGAGGCTATCTCGATGTATGTATGCTGGATGAACTACATTTAAGGAAAAATGCATGAACATGTGAAATTGTGACTCTCCTTTTTTTTTCTTTTTTGCTCGTGCATGAATGCACGTAAGAAAATGTATAGGAGAAATGCACGATGCAAACTAAGGAATAGATAAATGAGAGATCAGAATGCATGTTTAAATTTTCTTTCATGGATGTAGTTATGATATGTGAAAAGAAAACATGAATACATGTCAGATGATTTTTTTTCCTCTTTTTTTTTTTTTCTGATGTGAACTATGGATTATGTATGAATAAATGCATGCTAAATGTTGTTTTTTTTTTTTTATGTGGACTATGCACGAAAAAAAGATGTATGAATGCATGTTATGCATGAATGCATTCCATTTTTATGAATGCATAAAACTAAATGTCAAATGATTTCACTTTTTTTTTTGGATGATGTTAATGTGATGAGAATGTATGCATGGATGAGTGGTGAGCTATGCATGTTGTGCACGAGTAACATGAAAAAGGAATGCATGTTATGTATGCGCATGCATTAGATAGAATGTATGTGAAATGAGATTTTTTTTTTCTTTTTTTGTACTGGATACATAAAGTATGACATGTTTACAAGAGATTTTTTTAAATGTCAAAATGCATGCATGTATGTTGGAGATATATATATTGAATGAGATATCATGGAAATGGATGCTCTTTTGTGTGTTAAAAGGTAAGATATAGAGGACGGATGTTCAGCCACTATGTTCATTCTATTAGTGCTTTAGGACAGGTCTAGAATTCTAAAGGCCAAAATTCCCAGATTACCCTTATCCATAGAATAGAGACCCAGTTCATCAAAGGATCACAAATAGGGATGAACCTTCTCAATATAACCAATTCATGATACCAATAACAATCTGGGTGGTGTCCCGTCAAATGCCAAGTGGGCATGAAGCCTCTCAGTGACAATATTGGGACCCCACCTAATCCTTAGGTTGCACAAGCTCGGGTATAGAGTTAAAAATATGTGTGAGATAGTGATGGTGCACTATGTGTGAGGAGCATACTTTCCTACAAGACAAAAGCTCAAAATATATTTACAAAAGATCATTTACCCTAAGGTTTGAGTGACGAATATGTACAGATAAAGTAAACAATTATGTACAAATAAATAAGAAGAAGACATTTATTTACAAAATTAAAATAGTAAATGTGATGTGAAGAGGAAAAATAAAGTTGTAATTATTTCCATAATTTACTTTAAGGTCATTCAAGTAGTGCAAGGTTGCTGGACGAATCTAGACACCTAAAAGGTTACGGTCCCTAGGTTGCCTTTACCAATGAGATAAAGACCTAGTTCCATAATTTAAACCACAAGGACGTGATAGTCACAATATGGCAACTCATAGCTCTAGTAACAACTTGAGCGGGTGAGTCAATGACTATCAGGGAAGCATCAACCTCACAATAACAATGTCAAACCCTTTCATGCCCTATGGTTTTCCAAGGCTTAGGTCTAGAGCCCTAATAGTGTGTGAGGACAGTGTAGCGAAAGTGTATGTAGGGAGCATACAAATCTTGTAATCCTAAACCACCCTTTCCTAAAAAAGAAGACAGCAAAATAATATACATTCAAGAAACAAAATTGATTGTCCTAAGATTCCAAAAAATTCTTCTACCCTAATGTTTGAATGAGAAATATTTACAAATAAAATAAACCATTATTTATAAAAAGAAAAATAAGATATTTACAAAAAATAAAACAAATGTGTTATGAAGGGAAAAATAAATATAATAAAGTTATAATTGTTTGCATAATTAATTCTAACGGGCTTGACTCTCTAGCGTCCTTAGTGGAGTTAACAAACTGTCACAACGTCTCAGGAGGGTGTCATAACTAGAATGACAATGTTGTTTGAAAATGAATGTGCCACGACCCGACTTGGGAACATGACTAGCATGTGAGGAATCTCATCTCTAAGTAAGCGTTCTGGGTGATATGACTCTCTAAATGCATAATTTATAAAAATATTCATTCTTAAAACATAGTGTAACACCCGGGGACGAGGACGAGGAGTGATCGCCGGTGCAAAGAGGGCACGGACAAGGAGCGGCTCCTCGCAAGGTCCTCTAAGCGGAGGGGTACATGAATGAACCGATTACACACCCGAATGAGAGGGATCCTAAGACTGTATAGGTATGGGACTATACAGTTGAGGAGGGCTTATATGAATTGATTTGCACTACCTATACCAACAAGATGCATCTTCTTTTCGGTAGCCCAAACTGAAAGAACTCCATAGTTAAGCGTGCTTGACTTGGGGTAATTTTGGGATGGGTGACCTCCTGGGAAGTTTTCCTAGGAAGCGTGTGAGTGAGGACAAAGCATGCTGAAAAGACCCGTGTTAGTTTGTGGGGACAGTAGTCAATCCATAAAGCGGCGAGGATGTTACAAATGGTATCGAGCCTGCACCTCCCCCAGTACGGTGTGGTTCGGGGACGAACCAGGCGGAAGCTGGTGGGCATGTAACACCCGGGGACGAGGACGAGGAGTGATCGCCGGTGCAAAGAGGGCACGGACAAGGAGCGGCTCCTCGCAAGGTCCTCTAAGCGGAGGGGTACATGAATGAACCGATTACACACCCGAATGAGAGGGATCCTAAGACTGTATAGGTATGGGACTATACAGTTGAGGAGGGCTTATATGAATTGATTTGCACTACCTATACCAACAAGATGCATCTTCTTTTCGGTAGCCCAAACTGAAAGAACTCCATAGTTAAGCGTGCTTGACTTGGGGTAATTTTGGGATGGGTGACCTCCTGGGAAGTTTTCCTAGGAAGCGTGTGAGTGAGGACAAAGCATGCTGAAAAGACCCGTGTTAGTTTGTGGGGACAGTAGTCAATCCATAAAGCAGCAGGGGATGTTACACATAGCTTCTTTAAATCGTTATTTAAATTCTCATCCGGGACCGAATTTCTAAAATAAAAAATTACTTTAATATAAATGGCTCTAAAGTCCTCTAATTTAATCTCTGAAAATCTATTTAACACTTGAAAACTAAATCATCAATACATTTCTGACTTATTCTATATACTCTAATCAAACTTTATAGATTTTATATCCATACTTATAAACTGATAACATATAGATAACTTTTCTGATACTGAAACTAAATACATAATTTGAAAATAAAGCATGGCTTGGATCCTGCCTGCAAATCTATTGGAGCACTCTACTCTAACATGACTCTAAACTATGCGTTACTCCAAAGTAAGACTCACCACTGGAATAACGGCATTTGTGGAATTGGAATTAGAATCGCCTCTAAACCTGCAACTATGGGAGGAAAGGAGAGAGGTGAGTCAATGAACTCAGTGAGTGAGCTCTCACCCATCACCTATATGGGATAACCAAGGAATATAATACATTATACATGCAACAATCATAAATCATTTGATATCTATATGCATAGCTACATATATAAAAGATATCTCTGCATTTATAAATTCATAGAAAACATGTCTAAATTCTTACTCTAATGTATATATCTACATAATAGCTCTTAATTCAAATATTATCTGAAATCATAAATACCAGTACTCTAATAAAGAAATATGCATATTTAGTTATGCATTAATAACAATATATTCTCTAGCTATGCATGTCAACCATGGCATAGCAAACTTTCTGATCTTTAGGATCCCTCAAGGATCTGAATCGGATACCTAACTAGGTTCCATTCTCTACTCTATAAGATTGTCCTCACAGGACAACTTGGTATCAAGGTTAACGATCATTTTTCCCAGCCATTAACTCACTATTTGTTTCTCCATAGCCACCATCTAATCTCTATATCATAAACACTAATAAATTCTCTAAAACTCTGTAATACATAATTACTTTACTCTTAGAATCACTGGGGAAATTCATAAAATCTCTAAATCAAGTTATAATCATGCTCTAGCTCTTTTAATAAAATTATTTTAAATCTGAAGGGTGGATACTCCGTTTTTCATGAATGCGAGCCCCTAAATCTTAGTACTCTGAGAGTTCTGAACTCATATAACTCTAACAATTTGGTTTTAGCATAACTGTGACTGTGAAAATCGAGCCCGAGGGTTCACCACTTGCAGGCTTTCAGATTTCAAGCCCACATAATGTGTATCTGGCAGTTGCTAAGAATCATACTGAATTCTGTACCTCTTGGTACCATAAGCCAAAGTTCTAAATCCATTTATTAACTAACATATTTTGAATATAGTTAATATATCTAATATCATAGTTCAAAACATTGGGGGTTCTAAATCTTAAAAAATCTCTGACATCATAATAATATCTCAATTCATGAAACTAAATCATGTAGCTCTAAAATCACATAACATATTTATTCAAAGGTTCAATCACACTCATGCTCACATTCTTCCAATATATATATATATATATATATATATACACACTTCAACTGAATACTCTAAAATCATATTTATAAATCTGAAGTCTTGAATCAATAACATATCATAAACTCTTGAAACATATCTAATAAAATAATAACTTATTAAATCATATACTCTTGCATAAATCTCTTAGAGTTGAATACAAAACATTTTTTATAACATACAATCTATCAATCATGGTCCTATGGTTTTCTAAATTTCATTTTCATGCTATATATTCAAAGTCATAGCTTTGCAAAATCATATATATTCATATTTTCATCTCTAATACCAAGTTTAACAATTATCATGCATAAAACATAATTATAATGATGAAACTAAGGTCATGAGTTTGAACTCACTCACCTGGAGGGGGAGGAAGAGATAGCGTCAACACCAACTGAGCTCCGGGGAGCTGGGAGGATACCAACATCGACTATAACAATCATAAAAACTCTAGATTAATCTCTAATAATATCTACATAGCTCTAAAACAACTTACCAATATTGGGGGAGCACCCCCACTTGACTATAGCGAGAAAAAATAATGACTCATACTAAGAACATGAAGGAAATGGGAGAAAAGAGACCAAAATCTATTAACAAACACATACCTTGAAGTTTGAGGAAAAATATATTTGAATGGGGTTGAGAGAAAATGTGAGGGAAGGAGTTTAGGATGAGGGTTTTGGCCTTTTGGGGGTAATTTTATGAGTGGGGAGGGTTTTTATAGGGAAATGGGTTCTTTAAATGATACTATTTCGTTTCTGACATTTTTGCATTTCAAGGGTACCCCCTTGATTGTCCCCAGCCATTTCACTTATGACCACTATAGCGGTCACCAGACCACCCAGAATGCTGAAACTCACCCCTGTGACCGCTATAGCGGTGACAGTAACTCAACTTCTGCAATGCTTTCTGTCACTCTGAGATATGGGTTGTCTTCGTACTTACTTATTTAATTAATTTTAAATTAATCTTCATTAACTTTAAAACATAAATATAAATAAGGAAGTACCTCCTATTTGGACTTAAATAAAATATCTAAAAAATCAAAACTCCAACAAATCAAAATCTACTTTTTGAGTTCTAGTTTAAATTCCAGAATTCCTATGATTTCCTAAACTTATGGGCTAAAAACGAAATGTTTAGAGGCTTCCCAAAATTCATTAAAAATCACTCTTTAATTCATTTCCCTTTGGAGAGCCATTACGAGGACTTTTGATCCCAAGGAAGTGATTCTAACATATAGCCCTTTAAGGAGGTGTAGGGCTTTAGACTTAGCGAAATCCCAAACCCAGCAACATAGGTGGGTCCCGGGGGACCTTGAGGTCATACAACACTTGTCTACTGACACGTGTACAGCAAGTATTACATAATAGGAGATGCCACCAATTTTAGATTTTGGTTAAAATTGAAAAACCTTTTAATTTGCAAGCTGGTCTTTAAAGAAATTTGAGTCTGGAAGTCCAAATATGTGCGAAAATAGTAAAGCTATTTTTGTGGTCAAAGAATGAATGGATGGAGAACTTACCTACTTAATAGAAACCGTTGTTTTTTTATGAAAGAGATAAATATGTTTGTTACCTCATGTTACAGATGGTTTACGTAAGAGAAGCTCACCTATAAATTTAGCTTTCCCAATTCATTTCATCAAGTCATCTAGAGAGAAAAACATAACAGTTTCTTTGAGAGATGATCTCCTATATAAGAGAGAAGTGTGTTCTCTTTTAATGAGAGAGTGCTATTATTATCTCTTTGTAATAGAGAGAGAAGTTATAATCCTCAAAGAAAGTTATTCAATTCTTTCCATATATTGTGTAGAGTTTCCATTTTCTTACTTTTATATTTTAGTTGCATCATATATCTGGTACCTAACAATGGTATCAGAGCTCAGGTTACTGATTGATTATTTTTTCGCTGCAAGTTACCATATTAAATGGCAGCAAAGTTTGAAGTTGAGAAGTTTAGTGGGAGTAATTTCTCCCTCTGGAATTAAAGATGAAGGCAATCCTAAGGAAGGACAATTGCTTACCAGCAATTAAAGGTGGACCTACTAGGATAGCTGATGATAAATGGAAAGATATGGATGATAGTGCTGTTGCAAATTTGCATTTGGCATTGGCTGATTTAGTCTTGTCAAGTGTTGCAGAGAAGAAGATAGTAAAGGAAATTTGGGATGCACTTGTCAAATTGTACGAGGTCAAGCTATTTCACAATAGAATATTTCTAAAATGGAGGTTGTATTCTCTTTGAATGAGTGAATCCACATTGATAATGGATCACATCAACAATCTGAATATGCTATTCTCCCAGCTTACTACATTAAATTATACAATAGCAGAGAATGAGAGTGTAGAACTTCTATGTCAAAGTCTACCTGACTCATATGATCAACTTGTTATCAACATCACCAATAATAATATTACCGATCATTTAGCCTTTGATGATGTTGCCAGTGCTATTCTTGAAGAAGAATCCAGGCACAAGAATAAGGAAGATAGATCAGAGAGCTTAAGACAAGCTGAAGCATTGTCGATGACAAGAAGGAGATTAATGGAACGAGACTCTAGTGGGAGCCATGGCCAAAGTATATCAAAGTCAAGAAGAAGGAAGATTTTCAAATGCCACCAATGTGGCATGAGAGGGCACATGAAGAAAGATTGTTGGTATAATAAAAGGAATACTGAGAGGACTTCAAAATAACAACATCTCAAGGATGTATTGTGAGTACCTATGATGAAGGAGAAATTCTATACAGCAAACTCAGGAGCAACTTGGCATATAACTCCACGTCGTAACTGGTTTTGTACTTATGAACCTGTTTCAAAAGGATATCTGTTTATGAGAAATGATCATGCTTTGGAAATTGTTGGTGTTGGTGTTGTCAAAATAAAAATGTTTGATGGTTCCATTTGGACAATTCAAGGGGTATGACATATGAAAGGCTTGAAAAAGAACCTGTTGTCTATTGGACAACTGGATAAGCTCGAGTACAAGACCCATATTGAATGTGGGGTCTTGAAAGTTGTAAAAGGAGCTCTTATGGTGATAAAGTCAGAAAAGATCGGGGTAAATCTATACATCCTTCTAGGAGACACGTTGCAAGGGGGCAGATGCATTAGTTACATTAGATAGCCTAGAAGAATCGACAATGATATGGCATTGCAAATTGGGCCACATGTCGGAACGTGGCTTGAAGGTTCTTATGGAACGTAATCTCATTCCTAGGCTAAAATCGGTTAATTTACCATTTTGTGAGCATTGTGTGATGAGTAAGCAGCATAGATTGAAGTTTAATATATCAACTGCTCAGAGCAAGCACATGTTAGACTTCATTCATTCTTATATATGGGAGTCACCGGAAATGTCCCTAGGAGGAGCAAAATATGTTGTGTCATTCATTGATGATTACTCCAGGAGATTATGGGTATACCCAATCAAGAAGAAGTCAGATGTATTTCAAATATTCATGGTCTTCAAAGCAAGAGTGGAACTTGAATCCAGAAAGAGGATCAAGTGCTTAAGGACTAATAGTGGAGGAGAATACATAGATGGCGATTTTATCAAATTTTGCAAGCAGGAGGGTATTCAAAGGCAATTCATAGTTGCACATAAGCCTCAGCAAAATAGTGTAGCAGAGTAGATGAATAGGACTCTCCTAGAAAGAACAAGAGCTATGCTGAAAACTACAAGATTAGTCAAGTTCTTTTGGGCAGAAGAAATTAAGACTGCCTGCTATGTGATAAATCAGTCACCATCAACTGCGATTGGTTTGCAAACACCAATAAAGATGTAGAATAGCAAGCCAGCATAGTATTCTTCTCTCCATGTGTTCGGATGTCCTATGTATGTGATGTACAACTCCTAGGAAAGAACAAGGTTAGACCCAAAGTCTAGGAAATGTATATTTTTTGGACATGCTGATGGTGTTAAGGAGTATCGCTTGTGGGATCTCACTACCCTCAAAGTTGTCGTTAGCAGAGATGTAATATTTATGGAAAATGAACTGCAAGGAGAATAAGAAAATGATAGCAATAAAGAGATTGCTACATTTTAGATCGATAAGGAATCTGGAGAAGATGATCTATTTGAAGCAGAACAAAAGCATAAAGAACAGGGACCAGAAAAGTCTAATGATATAGCAGTTCGGCGATCAATCCGTGAGGTAAAACCTCCATTATGGCACTCAAACTATGTTATGGCAATCCACGATGCATACTGTCTATTATCAAAAGATGGATAGCTAACAAGTTTTCAAGAAGCAGAGCAATAAAGATGCTTCTTTGTAGATAACTGTAATGCAGGAAGAAATTGAAGCATTACATAGGAATCAAACATGGAAGCCTATTCCACTACCAAAAGGTCATAAAGCTATTGGAAATAAGTGGGTCTACAAGATCAAACGGGACAGCAATGACCAGGTAGAAAGATACAGGGCAAGATTGGTGGTCAAAGATTATGCCCAAAAGGAAGGTATAGATTTTAATGAGATATTTTCTCCAGTAGTTAGACTAACTACTATCCGAATGGTTTTGGCAATATGTGCTGCATTTGATTTGCATCTAGAGCAACTAGATGTGAAAATAGTTTTCCTTCCTGCTTTATGGAGAACTTGAAGAAGAGATCTATAAGCTCCAATCGGAAGATTTTGAAAAGCTTGCAAATTAAACAAGTCTTTGTATGGCTTGAAACAAGCGCCTAGGTTTTGGTATAAAAGGTTTGATTCCTTTATTACTAGCCTTGAATACAATAGGCTGAGTTCATATCACTATGTTTATCACAAGTGGTTTAGTAATGATGAGTTCATCATTTTGCTGTTGTACATGGATGACATGTTGGTGATGGACCTTAACAAAGATCAAGTCCAAACATGGAAGTCGCAATTGGCTAAGGAATTCGACATTAAGGACTTAGGACTGGCAGACAAGATTCTTGGGATGCAAATACTCTGAGATAGAAAAGATAGGAAGATTTGGCTTTCCCAAAGGAATTATTTGAGGAAAATCTTGCAGTGTTTCAACATGCAAGATTCTAAGCTAATTTGTACCCCACTTCCTATCAATTGTAAGTTATCCTCAAGTATGTGTCCCACCAATGAAGCAGAGATGAGGGAAATGTCTAGGGTACCATATGCATCAGTAGTGAGGAGCCTTATGTATGCAATGATCTGTACAAGAGCAGACATTGCTCAAGCGGTTGGAGTAGTAAGCTGTTTTTTGGGAGATCTAGGTAAAGAGCATTAGAATGCTATGAAGAGGATCCTTAGATACATCAAAAGAACCTCAAATATTATGTTATGCTTTGGAAGATTAGAGTTTGCTGTCAAAGGATATGTTGATTTAGACTTTGCAGGTGACCTTGATAAGAGGAAGTCCACTACCGGCTATGTGTTTACACTTGCAAGTGGAGTTGTTAGCTGGCTATCTAAGCTACAGATTGTTGTAGCACTATCTACTACAGAAGTTGAATACATGGCAACTACTCAAGCATGTAAGGAAGCAATTTGGGTACAAAGGTTAATGGTAGAACTTGGGCACAAACAGGAAAAAGTTCCTGTATATTGTGACAGTCAGAGTGCCTTGCACATTGCAAGAAATCCTCCTTTCACTCAAGGACAAAGCACATAGGTGTCCAATATCACTTTATTTGCGAAGTAGTGGAAGCAGGGAGTGTGGACATGCAAAAGATTCACACTAAAGATAACCTAGCAGATATCATGACGACGCTAATCAACACTGACAAGTTTAAATAGTGGATATCTTCTTATGGTCTATCAGACAAATGAAGTTTTTGGAAAACTGACCAAAATTAGCTTTAAGTGGGAGATTGTGAAAATAGTAAAGCTATTTTTGTAGTCAAAGAATGAAATGGACGGAGAACTTATCTACTTAATAGTAACCATTGTTTTTTTATGGAAGAGATAAATATGTTTGTTACCTCATCTTACGAATGGTTTACGTAAGATAAGCTCACCTATAAATTGAGCTTTCTAAATTCATTTCATCAAGTCATCCAAAGATAAAACCATAAGGGTTTCTTTGAGAGGTGATCTCCTATGTATAAGAAAGAAGTGTATTCTCCTTTAAAGAGAGAATGTTATTGTTATCTGCTTATAATATAGAGAGAAGTTATAATACTCAAAGAAAGTTACTCAATTCTTTCCATATATTGTGTAGAGTTTCCATTTTCTTACTTTTATATTTTAGCTGCATCATACGTCTGATACCTAACATTATGATTAGGGAAGGGCAATATATATATATATATCAGCCTAAACTAAAAATAAAGCCCAAACCCCACCTAAATCAAATAAATCCAAATGAAACTAAAAAAAACCTGACACCCCAAAAGGAAAACCAAACACTTCCTGCCTTTTGTTCAAGAACACCAAAGCCAACTTAAACAAATCTTACAAATGCTAGCCCAAACATTTTAAACCAAAAATTAAAAAAAGTCCACAGCCCACAATCTCAACCAAAAAAGGAAAGAAATAAAACTAACCACTATGACTTACCAAAACTAAAAAATCACAACCTCTAGAGTTGCTGTAACGTGAGAGTAAAAAGTGATAGTGGCTATGCAGGGCAATGGCATAGATTGGTCACCATGGCGGGTGGGGAAGCCTCTATGGCTTTGTTTCAAGGCAGACTTCGCGACGGGCTTTATAGTGATGTGCGATAGGTACTGGTGGATGGCTCGACACTAACGGAAAAGGAATGGCACGCACACGATTTAGTTCATGGAGGGTCTGGACTTCGCGGTGATTTTGGTTGCGGTGAGGAAAGAAGGGCTGCTACTGACTTTGTGATTTGGGTGGCAGTTTCTGGCAGGCTTTGCGAATGTACCTGCACAGCGGCATTGAGACCAACATAGTCCCCATGGAGGCGCACGTGGAAGTGCGATGAAGGCAAGTGAGACGGTCCCGCAACTACCATCGGTTTCGTGATCTCGGTGGTAGCTTCCAGTAGGCTTCACGGATGGGCATCAGTCGACAATCTAGATGGTGCTAAGGGAGTGAATCTATTTTGTTCTTACTGCTGGGGATAGTTGTTGTTGTCATCTTCTCTTTTTTTTTTCTTTCATTGTTTTGATGATGATAATGATCTGTGATTCTGATTTTTGTTTTTGTTTGGATGGAATATGGGGTTTTATTGAGTTGGAATGGTGGTGTAATGGATAGTTGTGGTTGCTGTTGATTGTAAAAATTTTGATGGCAGTGGTGATTATGTGGTTAATGGATAGCTCAAGGATGAGGACCAAAGTTATGATATTGGAGCTAAGGATACCACGAGCTTGGCTCCCCTCTTGTTTGTGTCTGTGATTGGCTTTTTATAGTGGCAGAGGATTTAAGGGTGATGATGTATAGTGATTGGTTACCATGGATGATGATTGTTGTTCCTTGTTGTTGTGTAAGTGGTTGAATGATAATTAAGGAGAAGACAATGGTGAGAGAGTGATGGAGCGTGAATCATTATGAGGGGTGGATTTTTATTCTTCACAGCTTGGCTCTTAGCTGTATTGGTAGTGAATGGGGAATAGAAGTGGGGAGAGCTCCATGATGATGCCCGCCACTTTTTTTTTATTTTCTCTTTTTTGTTTTGAAAATAAAAACAAAGGTAAAAGTGTTCAGACAAAATATGGTGTTCACATTGGTAAACGGAGATGAGGTGTGCAGGAGGGGAATCTCTTGTAGGAGACAAATCGGGGGTTGAGTGTTAGTCTGCTTCACCCACCAGATCTCACGGTGTTGATTCTGGTGCGATCCACTCCTCAAAGAGCACCCGAATTTGGATGTGGAGCTATGCGCATGGCCTTGGTAAGATCAAGCTTCCCCAGATCTAGCGTGGCAATAGCGAGGTCACGGAGGTGGAGCGGTGTGATAAGAGATGGTAGAAAGAAGAGAGAAGGCCACTACAACATTTTTTGTCTGAGACAACGTTTTAAAAATGTTGCCTAAACATACAGAAAGCGTTGCCTTTAATCAAGGGCAACACTTTTCCAGAAAAGGCAACGTTTTTCAGGGGGTTGCTTATACTGGCGTTACCTTTTCTCTAAGGCAACGGTTTAGTGAGAAAAAGCAACGGTCTGTGGAAAAAAGCGTTGCCTATACTTCATCAAAGGCAACGCTTTTGTTGCCAATTAAAGGCAACGGTTTTTGTATCTTTTATGCGTTGCATTTTATTCTAACTTAAGGCAACGCTTATAAGGCGTTGTCTTTTCTCTAGTTAAAGGCAACTTCCAAAAAACGTTGCCTTTTCTCTGATTAAAGACAACTTACAAAAAACGTTGCCTTTTCCAATATTTTGGACATTACCTAAAGATCATTGCTTATTCTCAATTCTAATTGCCTCTTATTTTCAAACCCCCAACATTTTTTTTAGTCTTGAATTTGATATTCTTAAAACTAACTCTTTTGTATAAAAAGTTAATTAATTAATTGAAATTCATAAATAAAATACAATAAATAAATGCTAATTAATCAACCAAGTAAACTAAGTCATTTTAAGCATAATGTTGGTTGATACACAAGTCTAAATAGAAATAAGTCTAAGTTCAAACCAAACTAGACAAAGTAATTACATGTAGTTCACAAAATTAAGGAACATTAGTAGTAAGAACAGGACACAAAAGAAAATCTCAACAATATAGTCCATCATAATCACATCCATTGCATGTTCTATATCCTTTGTATTGGTCCTCCTCTTGGCTTGCCTGATTTGCTCATGCATTAAGCTAAATCTGCAATATAGGAAGTGAAAACTAAACTTTTTTTTAAAAAAAAAACCAAATGCACCCTAACCTTTCTACTTTTTCATTGACTTACAGAAATAGTAATTTACCTGTGTCATAATTGTCCATTGCAAATCTAGTGGAAGTCTAACAAAGTCATCAAATTTGGTTCCTATTAGAATGGGAATTGCACTCTACAAGAATTACATGGACATCAGAAAACTACAAGAATATAATATTAATGACAATAATGATTAAATGGCATTATGGCATATAGAAATCACCTTTATGCCTATATCAATAAATCAGTACCTTTCTTCGTTTAGTGTCAATGACAAATTAGTGTCACTTATTCGTTACAAGTAATAATTTTGAAGTGCATTAAATGTTACAACTAGAAATTCAACAATATATCAATAAATATGAATGTGACATTTTTCGGTTCTACCCATTTCTCCTAACCAACAAGAAACGTAACAATAGGTTTACATAATTATTCACGAGTAATATTGTACAATTAGAATTACTGTAAAGAGTTAATCAAAATTTAAGAAAATAGTTAGACAAGTTAAAAAAAATGAAGATTCATAATTTAATTTGAAAGTTTAAAAAATAATGTCTTATTATTTTGATAATGAAATTTTAACAAGTCAATATATATATTTAATTTTTTCACACAACTTTTACAGTATTAATTAATATTTATTTTCTTAAAATATCAATTATTTCCACTATTTTATAACATGAATTTAATAATAATTATGCTGAAAGTATTTATTACAGAATAAAACTATTATACTAAAATATAAATTTTAAATTTTAAATTACTCGAGCTATATTTAAATATATTATATGTTATCACTTTATTAATGCACTTTCCGATATAACTCAAGACAACTATACAAAAACATATCAGTAAGAATAAAATGATTAATGCATTATTATTATTATTATTATCATTATTTTGGTAAACAGAGACAACAAAATAGGACAAAATATCTTATATACAAATTGATTGCTATTATTACGAAATGAAATGATGGTTATACTTCCCTGCTCCACTCTCATCTCTGAATAGGTAGATGATAAGAATTATTGTATGTTCTACTTCAAACACATTTATGGGGCACACAAGATTAAGGAAACCCAATTGACATTCATAACAACAACTTCAGAAAGCATGGAGAAATTTCTTTCCTTTAACCAATGTATCAAGAGTGAAAAATGAGAAGTTTATCCCCAAATTATACTTTTCACGCATCTAGTAAAAGCAAAGTTGCTTCATTGTACAAATGTTAATGCATTAGCGATGATAATTGCCAGATGAAATATGTGGCCAATCTGAGATTCTGAGTAGCTCTTATAATAGAACAAAAGTGAATATTGAAGTCCTCAGAAACAACGTGCAGACAAGAATAAATGCAAGCATGACAAGTTTCAGTTCATAATCTTGAGCAAACAAAACAGGAGCCTTGCATACTGGACCACCCTTTTAATTTTGAGTGAGTAAAACTTAATATCAGTATTCAAGCCTTACTTGCATAAGTTGCAACTAAATAAAACTTGTACTGAAGCATCTTCAAAAAATGAAAATAGAAAAAGAAAAAAAAAACCAATAAATTTTGATCACCAGTTCTCATAAAAGTAGAATTCATCATGAAATACTGACCTTATAATTACGGATTGATTAGCTTCATCTGAAAAACAATGAAAGAGACAGAGTAAGAGGTTATTACTTAAATGTAAGTGGTCATAACTTCTTAAACTAAAACTTTATACAGATATGCAAATATAGGAAAAAGGAAAGGTTACCCCGTATCATTTCTCAGATGGCTGTGTCAGTAATGGCATATACATGAGGGCTTTCAATTGATTTATGCTTGTAGGCTTCAATATAATCATTATCATACAGAGAAACTTTCGTAAAGGGATTTATGGAAACCAAAACAGGCCTTGCTTTTGTCTGAATTGTACAGAGTTGTGTATAAAGATGTTATGGGTAGGAAACAAACTAATGAGAAAAACTTTAGCCAAATAGAGACTTACATAAATCATATTCTGACTGTATCTGTATTGCAGGTTGTATAAGACTGATGGTTCATTCAAATAACTAAGCTGGATGTGGTCATCCACACCATCAAGAATATGAGGATTTGCTGGTACCAAACTTTCATCTTTCACCTTTAAAACCTATAATTAAGGTGGAAAAAGCGATAAGTTAATTAGACCAAAAAAGCCTTTTTCCCACTAGGTGACAATGGCTACATGGATCCAAAGACACCATTGTGTTCTATTGTGATTTTAGAGAGATGTTATAAAATATCTTACTTTCCCATCAGGCAGTGAAATGACAAACTCATTCCCAGAAGTTGTTATTATCTTCACCAACTCCCAATTCCCACTTGAATGTTGAAGCCATGACTGAAGCTTCAGCAATAGTGAAATTCAGAAGTAAGGGAAAGAAATGACAACTTAATTTGCATATATTAATGATGAGAACTAAACAAACTCGGATAATGCATCAATTTCTTGAACATTCTTCCAAAATAATTAAGCTATTTATCCAACTAAATAATCACTACAGTGTTATTATAAATTGATTTCAAAGAGTGAAATTGAAATCTGAATCCATCCACACCTTCTTTGAATTATAAGGAGTTGTATCACTTGTAGACAGATAGAATTTTGCATCAGTATTTAATATTAACAAAATAAAGCGTACTTTAGCTTCCACAAATTGATATAGTAAAAATACCATTCAGGCCCTATGTCAAAGACTTCAAATAACTATGAGAAAGAAGTTTGTCAAACACAATACAGAAGATCAAAAGGTGTGATCCAAACCATTATGGTCAATATCTAGAAAATTAGTTATATACCTTATCTTGTGTTAACTTCTGGAGAACCCTTTCCCTTGCTCTTTTCTCTTCTTCCTTTTCTGCTTTTCTTAATGATAGATTCCTGATAATAGGATAGGACATGAATAAGTTGGAATAACTAATTTCATTACAGAAATAGAATGGAAGAAATTTCTAGACATTAAGATACCGTTGTCTTTCATTCTCTTCAGCAATTCACTTTGCCTCATGAAGTTTCTGACCTGCTTGAATCCTCTCCTACAATCAAAGAAATAAAAAGGTAATAAAAATCATTTTTAGAATGTCTAATGCTAACTATGAGATGAGATAGAAATAGAACCAGTGAAAATCTCAACTACCACATTCTTGCTTGCATAAAACCAACAAATTCTAGTTGCTAGAAAGCAGAAACTCTTTAAGATACAGCTAGCTCACACAATTATAGCAGTAGCATTTTTTATCTGGTCATGATTATAATAGCAGCATAAAATATCATCAACTTTTTTATGCTTTTTAGGCTTTCAGGGTGACAATTTCATTTGAAAGAAATTAGTGCAAAGTGAAATTAAAACTTTAGTAACTAGAATATATACTTGTAGCTCTAGAGCTAGCAGAAAATGCTCAATGAATCTCATATCAAAAAGTAAATGGTCACATTAGAGCCTTCTATTCCTAAGAAAATTCTAGGACAACTGTTTCTGAATTTTCCTTCCCTCTTTAAATTGACAAATATTTTCAGCACAAAAAACTAGACTGGACCTGACAAGCTTAATCTCAGTTCAGAAATCGGGTAACACACAACCAAACCAAATTCAACTTGGCATCATTCACAGCCTAGATTCTCATTTTGCTATCTTGTGACATCATTCCAATATCTGGTTGCTTTTGAATTTTTGCTTATTGATTGTCTATTTAAGTTGAGTCTAATGTGGAGTTTAGAGCTACATACATAACAGAGTGGGAAGATTACCCTTTTGGCTGTTAGAAAGGGCTATCTTGGAAGAAGAGCTGGCGAGCAAGGAAGGCTGTGAATCCGATTGGAAAAAGATGGTAATGACCCCAAACAGCATCGGAGTTAGTGGCGACAGAACCACGAACGTGAAGGAGCCATCGCACTTGATGAAGAAGGGGGCTATCCTTGTGAACCACCTCGTAACCACCAATAGAACCACCGCAGAACCACCAACCACCGTGAAAGAAGAATGAAGCTTCTTTCTGTATCAAATTGAATCACGAACACGAAGAAGGGCGTGAAGAAGAAGGGCAAGCAGGGAGCTCTCCTTTACGAGGTTGGTGTGTGATGGGCGAGGAGAAGGGCACGAAGAAAAGGGCTGGAACATGAGCATGAAGGGCAAGAAGGGTTCAGTGAGTGAGACCTTTAGGGATTGGGAGTTTCTTTAATTTGGGGATGGAGAGTTTCTTTGTTTTAGTGGGTAGAAATATGGAGAGAGTGAAACATGTTAAGCTTAAGAAGAAAAATAAAAGGTTCTGACTCAATTATTCAGTTTACGGTGGAAAAAAGTTAGTGGGAAAAATTTTAGGATGGTGCTAAAAGCTTAGACAACGTTTTAAAAGAGTTGTAGATTTGATTATAAAAGGCAACGTTTGAAAAACAGAGCCAATGAGCAGATAAGCGTTCGTTATTATTAGATGATATGGCAACAGTTCAAAAGCGACCCTTTTTAGGTTAAAGCAACGCTTTTTAAATGTTGCCTTAAATTCTGTTGCCTTAGCCTAACCCTGGTGCTACTTGCGTAAAAACGTTGCCTTAAACACTCAAAGGCAACATTCTCTAAGCGTTGTCTTAAAAAAGTGTTGCCTTAGACCAAAAATGTTGTAGTGAGGATAAACATCCTCCCACATGTACACGTGTCAATTTCCCATTTTACAACCGCAACTGTAGCGAAGGCATTGACCTTCAACTGTAGGGGAGAATCTGCCAAATTTGAAAGGAAGTAGATTAGAGGTTTTGTCCAAAGTTTATTTTTTCTAATTTAATTTTTTTTTTGTTTTAAACCATTTTTATTTTGATTCCAACTTACTTACTCTGTCACATAACTAACGTAAGATAAATCTGCATCAGATATATGTCACATTAGCATTGTTTGTATCATCATCTCAGCATTTTGTGCAGTTATATAATGAAATTGTGATTTTGGAGTTTTAATCAAATTAAAAATAATTTAAAATAGGACAAATTACAACAACTTCTCATGAGTTTCTTTGTAATTACACTTATTCCCTTTTAGATTCTAATATTACACATGGCTTTTTTATTTCTAAATAATTTTTCATAAGTTCTAAATTACCTTCATAACAAGAAAAAAAAAAAAGAATGCCCCCTTTATTTCTTCTCCCTCCTCCTCCACTACCACTACGAACACAACATCCACTGCCACCTCCCTAAATGTAAAGCTACACCTGAAACAAAATCAAAGTTAGAAGTATAAAATGAAAAAGATATCAAAATCAAATCTACACATAATTTTAATTACAAACTTGCCTCCATCTATACCCATCGTCCTCAAAACTCCAATTGTAGTTGTACATTCAGCCAACCAAAAAAATAAAAGAAAGAGAATGCAGCAAACCCTTCACAGTTATTCCTCTCCCAAAATAGTTTTGCCTCGTCACCTTCAACCCAACGCACCATCTTTCTAGCAGCCGCACATCACATCACCACTTTCGCGAGCTCCACCATATAGAGAGCCATCATTGCCTCTTCTCGCACCCCCTTCCTTTCTTGATTCTGCCACCATCAATCTTCCTCTTCTTCATCTATGAAGTGCTTGTTCAGGGATCTTAAACACTACTGTTAGTTTTTTTTTGGTATCTTGTTTTTCTTTGTTTTTGTGTATGAAAATTTGATTTTGTTTCTGATAGTGAAGAAAATAATAGTGAACAACTGTGATGATGAAATATTGGTTCAAAGTTTGTGTGTGTATAAGGGCATAAAAGCCCTTTGAAATTTATAAAGGATATTACTGAAATGACTTTTAAATAATTGAGGGAGATGGGAGTAATGTTAAAATCTTAAAAGGGGTAACTGTAATTATAAAGAAACTCAGGGGAGGTTTATGTAATAGGCTAAACAGAACAATTGAGAAAATGTAAAAGGCCAGAAAGCCTATTTTAGCTTTAATATAGGTTTGGTCTACGTGTTTATGATTTTAAATTTAGTCCAAACACTAAAAAAGTTTTTCAAAATAGCCCTTATATCATAAACATTATGTGTATGCCTTGGTGGTGTACACTTACGATTTCATCATATTAAAATACAAAAAGAAAACAATAGTGGTAATGGGTATATGATACAATATTGAAAATTAAATTTTTTTAAAAACATTTAAAAATACACACACACACACACACACACACACACACACACACACACACATAAACACATCCCTCTATCCCATGCAACAACAACACCACTACTTTCTCTCCTACGCAAGAACAACAATCCCCTTTCTCTCCTCGCCCTTTCAAACCATGACTGCCATCGCCACATCCATTGTTACCACCCACTGGCTGTTTGCTCATCTCACAACAGGAACAACAACCCTTGAAAAGTGTAGATCGTTAGCTTCTCCCTTACTCACACAAACCCTTTCTAATATCTTGCTCCATTCACAACAAGTAACACGGCAAAGAGGAGAGCGAAGTGAATGCTTTGAGCTAAATATTGAACTGAGAATGAATGGTTATGTGACAACTACATGTTGTCTTTAATCTTAAAGCTGTGGTAGAAAATGCTGTAAAACGATAGTAAAAGTTGTAAATTGTTCCTAGAATGTTGTAAACTAATACTAAATACTTAGAAATTGGATCTAAATTCTTGTGAGTGATGCTACAAAGTTCTAAACTAGTTGCAAGTAAACACTTGGAATCTAATTCTAATACTGTGAAATTAGTGGCTAAAAAGGTGATACCTAGCATAAAATAGTTGGAAACTAGTTGTAAATTCTTGGAAACTAGTTCTAAAAACTTGTAAATTGGTGCTAAAAATTGTATATGTAGTATATACTTCTTCGCTAAGATTGGTTTTGTTGTATGTTTTATATTACAATTATATTATATCTTTTTTGGGTCTCTTTTTGATGGAGATTTTGTATTATACTCAATAGGTAAAGTATGGAGGATTCAATGATTGTTGATGCAGATTTTGATATTGAGCTTCAGAATGATGACCGTGTTGGGAATTATGAGATATTGGTGCCTGTTGTTGGGATGGTATTTAATTTAGAAGAAGAAGTGAAATAATTCTACAAAACCCACTCAAATAAAAAGGGTTTTCCATTTAAAGTCAAAAATTCAAGGAAAGGGTTGGATGGAGAACTCAATTACTTGATCATTGCATGCTCACGAGAGGGAAATCATGCATCCAAAATCCCATCAACATTGGAGACGCTCCTGACTATACATCCAAAATGTGAGGCTAAGATTACCACAAGAAAGGGAGAAGATGGCTGATGGTGTATTAAAACAATTGTTCTTGATCACAACCATGACCTTAGTCTTACTAAGTCAAGAATGGGAGGAAATACATTCACAAACTAAGGTGTACAATTAGCAAGTAAAGGGATGTTAAGGTATTGTTAGAGTATTTTTCCAAGATAAAGGAAGAAACAGAGAGTTTTGGTATAAAATAGATTTAGATGATGACTTTCATGTCATGAATGTATTTTGGGCAGATGCTAATTGTGAGCTTTGACATAACATACTTGACGAAGAAGTATGAGATGGCTTTCACTGCCTTTGTTGGAGTCAATCACAATGGTCAATCAGTTTCGCTTGGGTGTGGTCTTTTATCAACTGAAGACGTTAAGTCATTTGTTTGGCTTTTTTATTGTTGAGTCATATGCATGTCGAGGAATGTAACGCCCCGATTTTCTGCTAGAATGAAAATGACCGAAATGCCCCTGAGGTCATTTTTCGCCTGCACCGAGGAAAGCCGATCTGGCAGTACTCGAAGGGCAAACTCAATGTTGGAAGGGGATTAGATGACCTGTGTACCTTTCCGGAATCGAAAATCTCATTTTTCGAGTTTTCGGGTCAAAATGACCAAAACGCCCTTGCGGTGTTTTACCTATTTGCAAGTGCCGGATGAACCCGAAACTTCTCTAGATGGTTTTAAAAGGAATTTTTATGTATTCTACGACCTCAGTTTTAATTATGGAGGTCCCGGGCAAAATTAGTGCAAAATTACGATTTTACCCCTAGTTTCGTGTTTTTACGCTTAATCGCGTGATTAAGCAAACCTAAGCAATATTAGGCTCTAATCGAAGATTAATTAATTTCCATAATTAATCTTGAGTCAAAATAATTTATTAAAGTTGATTAGAACCTAAAAGTGCTTAATTACAACTTAAAATCTTATTTTAAATTCAAGATTTCTAGTCATGGAATCTTGAATAGTATTTTCTCTCTCCAATTCCTTAAATTATGGAATTTTGTCTACATTGTTTTATTCATAAAATGAATTTAAAATCTCCTAAATATGTATGAGTACTCCTTAATCATGTCATAAAGGTTCCTAATCACATTCTTAGTCACCTAAACTTATGCTTAATGACTCATAACCTTACACCTAAGTTAATACACCTCTAAACACATCACTAACACACTATTACATGACCAAAACTCCCTCCTCCCTTGCTGCATCAGACCTGCACGAAATTCATCATCCATTTTATCACAATTTAATTTTATTTCACACTCCAAAGACTATGGTTGAAGCCATGTCATCAAAGTGCAATTCTCTCACCTCATGTTCCATGAGGATTCATTCTCCTCTACTCATTCACTCTTATTCTTCTCTATAAATACCATGCCTAGATGAACCTTTGCTACACTTTGTTCATTTGCTAAGTTTAGTTTTTTAGTTTTTCTCTAAGTTCTTCCTTTTTCTCTCAAATCTCAAGAGCATTCTTCTTCTTCATCTTCTTCTTTTTCCTTTTGAAACATCATCACACAACCTTGAAACACCACCCCACCACCTTGGATCATCATACAAACACCTAAACTTCCATTCTCAAACACAAGCTCACCAAGAACACATTTCCTTCCTTTTTCTTTTATCAAGGCCGAATCATCATCACCATCCTAGGAGGTGTTGCTCGTATCATTTTCATCTTCAAGTCCAAGTTTTTTGTCTTCACTCTAGGTAGGAGTGTTTTCTAAACTTTGTCTTCTTGAAAATGAGTTCTTTCTAGCTTTCTCTTGGGTTTTCTTTTTGAAACTTTCTTTGGTTTCCCTTTCTTGTATTTTCGGCCTCTTGGCCTTGATGAGTACATGATAGCTCAATGATGAGGACTCCTAGATAATGACTATGTGTTCATCTCAAAGGAAACTCTAGAGCTTGAGGTTTTATTTTCTTTGAGTTCCAACTTTATTTTCTAACTCAAAAATGATTTTTACTCAAGAATACCTTTACTTTTCTTGCTATTATGATTTCGGTTTCTTTGTTCCTTTCTTTAACATTTCGGTTACCATTTTCCTTCTTGATCTTTGAAGTTTTATTTGTTCAATAAGTTTTGCTTTCTTTGAGCTTGATGATGATGTTCAAGAACCTCATAATTCCTTTGAGAACTTGGTTCAAGAACTCTAAAGCTCTCTTTGTAATGAGATATGTGTTGGGTTATTATGTTGTTAAAGTCTTGGATGAGCTTTAGATCACCTTAAAATGAACCTTGCATCATGTTTATTTTATGCTTTGCACATCATGTTTACTTTCTTTGCTATCACTAAGTACTAAGGTAATAAAGGAACTTGCATTATCATGTTTATATTTCAAGTTCTCACCTAAATATCAAAGATAATAATATAATGCATACCATATTTATTTTATGCTTTGCACATCATGTTTACTTTCTTTGTTATCACTAAGTACCAAGGTAATAAAGGAGCTTGCATTATCATGTTTATATTTCAAGTTATGCATTATCATGTTTATGTTTCAAGTTCTCACCTAAATATCAAAGATAATAATATAATGCATCACATATTTATTTTATGCTCTCACTTTACTTTCTAGCAAAAACTAAAACAAGTGCATGAGCATGTTTATTTTTATGTCATCACTTTAATGAACCTAGAGCTCAAAGACTTGCCCATTGTTGTCTCAACAAAGGTCTAAAAATATTTATTGCTTTTGGTCCCTATTTCGGCCCTAAGAGGCTTTGGTGTTTCCAAGCATTGAAAACTATGTTTTATAATTTTTCTAAGCTTATGTAAGTATAAGAAATATGTAGAACTAAGTGTTATGAATTTAGGACCTCTTGAGATAAAAATGATTTAGCTATTACCCTCTTAAGTATTTTTATGATTTTAGGTGATAAAAGTGTCCATAAATGAGTTTTGAAAGTTGAAAAAGGTTCCAAGAGAAACTAGTATTGTATGTGCTTTAGAAATTGTGTTTCATGTCTTTTATGGAGATGTTTGTTTCGGTTCCGCCTTGCTATGTTTGGCCACTGTATGAGCTGTGTTAATAATGATAAGATGCTTATGTTTGAGTAAAAATAATGTTAAGACTCATATGTGAAAGATAGGATAAGTTAGGAACTAGAAAAGAATTAATTTGAGAGTTTTAGATCCCTTAATGATGGAATTTTCTGGATTCTGTCCAGCAAGGTTTAGAAATGATAATCATGGTTCTAAATTAGTTTAAATGTGTAGGAATGACTCATAATTGGTTTAGGGCTTAATCTTGATGCTTTAGGAACAAACTGGACTTAGAAAGAGTCATTGTTGTGACTCCTAGGTACCCGTAAAGTTGGGATTTTAAATTCTGCATCCTTGAGGTCTAGAGATGTTCTTGACCATAGTGTGAGGTGAGAAATATTTAGTTATAACCTCATAGGTTCCCAAGAGACTAGGTTTTGATGATTTATAACTTAGATTGTGAGTTAAGGACCTTAAGGGTCGATGCATAAGATATTAAGAAGTCTTGAGTTTTTATGATGCTTAATTTTATGCAAGTATGATATATGATACATGAGCTTTATCTATGTGAGTATGATGTGTTTAAAATATATGCTATGATGAGTTTGGAATATATGCTATAATCTATGTAAGAATGATGAGTTTGAAATATATGTTATGATGTTTATCTATGTGAGAATGATGTATTAGAAGAATATGCTTGATGATGCATGAACCCTAAAATGTTTTATTGATGATACGTGAGGAAATGATTATTGAGATGTTAAGTTGTGTGATTAGCTTGTGGCATGAATTTTGGTTTGAAGGAAATTCAGTTTAACAGTGTTATCTGCCAATTTCTATCAAACCTAAAAGAGTTGAAAAATGTTTTAAAGTACCATATGAGTTGAAAACCCTGGGTGACACTAGTTCGGCCGAGCACCCCCAGGATATTTTTATGTGACAAGCATTGAGACGCATTTCTCCTGCTACGGTGAGGAGGAGGCAAATCCGTGAGGGTATGTGCAGATGCAGCCTTACCAAAGCGGACAATTCGGCTGTGCACTCGAGGCGATGAGAACGTTTCAAAGAATGAAATATGTTTATGTTACCCCCTCATTTTACCCCATATTAAATCTAGTGACGACTAGTTAGGATTGAGCTCATTCCTAGGCGATTAGGTGAGACGGAGATAGGAGGTTATGATAAAAATCGCCAAGGCGGTGTATCGGTTGGAAATAGGTGGATATGTTTTAAGAGGGTGGTTTTTGAGAAAAAGAACAAAAGAGATATGATGCTTTTAAGTCACATAAGTATGAGAAAAGTAAGAGTTGTAATATGCCCTTATGCCACTTGCATGAATCTAGATTGTTGTGATTTGTTGATTTATGTGCTCAAGTATTGCCATACATTCATGCTTAAACATGTTGCATTCATGACATCAAGATGCATACTAAAAGAAATGGACCTTGGATAAATAGTTTCATAAACCCTAATAATGAATCTCATATGCATGAACACCTTTTATAAATAAACCCAAGGTTCATGAGGATGTGAACGATGTAACCCTAGAATAGGAGATTCCTCCTGAGATTCTTTAGTAAGATTCTCACTCTTTTCTCTTCTTTTTCTCGCTTCCGTCACATCTTCAGAGACTGATGGCGACATTCGTGGTCTTCATTGACACATCCGTCCGAGAGGCGCCCCTAACGAGGAGCTCACGCTCAGTCTACACGTATGCCCACTCCTGCCGCCTTGCGTTCTTGGATCAATTACACTCCATTTCCCGGGTTCTAGTAGTAGATGTTTTAGGGGAGGCTTAGTGCACACACTCACATGTAGACTGGATAAACACGCTTTTTTTTAGGTTATTCACTATAGGTGCACTCGGGTAGTGATGGTTTACTTTATGTTACTTTACGTTTCTCTGTTTCTATTGTACTTCCTTTCTGCTGTATTACAAGCTCTGCCCGTCCCAATGAGGGTATGACTACTTATGTATTCTAAGTTATGTTATTAATGAAACGTTTCTCTTGTTGTGATGATTTATGCTCACCGTTATATGTTTCCATTTCTGTGTTTCTCTATGAGTGTTAAGCGTGCTTTATATTCCTATTATTCGATTAGACTAAGAACGTGGCTCTCACTTTGTTGTGTGTTTTTAAAAAAAAAAAAATTTACTCGTAATTTTCCTTTAGTATTTTAAGAAAAGGATGAGACTATGAAGTAATAGCCTAATGTTTAACCTAATGTGTTCTAGAAAGTTAGGTTAAAAATTAGGGTGTTACATTATGGTATCAGAGTAGTTCGATTCTCATGGAGCCTGAGGATTGGGTGACTATGCTTTATGAGCATAATACGATAGTTATGTCATGTGTTAAAGCTTGCTAGGGATAAGCTATAGGATAGGCATACATGACCGCTGTTGCTGCGTGTGCCATGGTAACTAGCTCATTTCACATGGAATGTTGGGCCTGATCAACTTAGTGTTTCTTTGTTTGATGTGTTTAGGAACCAATGCCACCGCTGACGACACTGACCTAGGGCTACGGTCGGAGATAATCAAGACAATGCGACTGCTGCTGCTGTTCGTGACATGGCCCGAGCCATGGAACGTATGTTCGAAAGGATGAATCAACAAGCGCCTGCTGCTCCTGCTCCCCTGCTGCTGAAGCAATCGAGCAAGCCCGCCGTGAGTTCCGCAAGGTGAATCCACCGTGTTCAGAGGGGCCACGGATCCCGAGCAAGGCCGACGAGTGGATCAAGGATATGGAGAAGATCTACTCCGTGGTTGCTCGCCGAGGAACAAAAGGTTACTTTTGCTGCCTTCATGCTGAAATCTGACGCCGAGTTCTGGTGGACCGGCACCCGAAGACTGCTAGAAGCTGCTGGGAACGTCATTGACTGGGAACTGTTCAAGACCTACTTCTACGAGAAGTATTTTCCGGAGTCTGTGAGGAATGCAAAGGACATCGAATTCATGGAATCGACCTGTGGTGGGTCTTACGTCGCCAAGACACGGCAAAGTTCGAGGAGCTAATCAAGTTCTCGCGAGTGTTTCAAGGGAATCGGATGAAGTATGGAAGTGCGTCACGAGGCGGGGGGTTGATCATGAGTTGAATTACGCAGTAGCACACATGGAGATTAGGGACTTTCCAACCCTAGTCAACAAGTGTCGCATCATGGAAGAAGGCGGAAGAAGATCAATGCTTCAAGGGCGAACGAGCCAAGGGGCTAGGACCTCAAGCCCCAAGGTTCAAGCCACGTCGATCAAGGAACCACTACAACCCCTACCGAGAGCAACAGTTCAGGCAACAACCAACACATCAACAACAATAACGACCACCATTCCCTCAGACTAGACCTCAAGCACGACCATCTTTTCAACATAACGGTCAGAGGAACTTCAACAACAACCAACAACGAGGGCCGGGCGGTCCTCGGTTTAACAAAGGAGGGTCCAGCGGGGCCAAGAACAAGGCGCCACAAGGAACCCCTGCTTACCCCGAGCCGCACCTATGGATGTCTGTCCCAAGTGCGGGGAGAATCACGGGAACCGCCCATGCCTAGCCGGTCAGAACGCGTGTTTCAAGTGTGGCAAGCCTGGCCACTATGCGAAGGACTGCACTAGCAGAGGGACACCAACCAGAACCCCGACCACAACACCAAGGAAGAGTCTTCACCCTCAACGCGGAAGACGCCCAGAAATCCAACGATCTCATTCAAGGTATGTGCAAAGTAAATGGTAAACCCTTAACTGTACTATATGACTTTGGTGCTACTCATTCTTTTATATCACTTGCTAGTGTCGAGTCCTTAAATCTGAGAGTCTCTAAACTTCCTTTTGATCTTATTGTTTCTACTCCTACCAATCGTCCTATTAATACTTGTCATTGTTGTTTAAACTGTCATCTTGTTGTAGAAAATAGGTCCTTTAACATAGATTTAATTTGTTTACCCTTGAAAGACATAGGAATTATCTTAGGCATGGATTGGCTTCACGCCAACAGTGTGTTACTAGACTGTGGAACCCAAACCGTAGTTTTTCCTTCTCCTCCCGAAAACATCACTCAACCCATTAGGTTGTACCTAAACTCTGTAGTGGTCTTCTGTAGTGGGGAGAAAATGATGGGATATGTTCTCCTAGCCGCATGCGATGTAGACTTTGAGCAAAACCTAGGTGAGATAATTGGTGAGAGAGACTATCCCGAAGTACTCCCGGATGAGATATCCGAATTCCTTCCCGAAAGAGAAGTTGAGTTCTCCATAGAATTGGTTCCTGGAACAGGACCAATCTCTATTGCCCCATATAGGATGTCACCCATAGAGCTAGCAGAACTAAAAACCCAGTTGGAGGAACTGTTGGAGAAAAGTTTTATAAGGCCGAGTGCTTCACCTTGGGGCGCTCCGGTCTTATTTGTGAAGAAGAAGGATGGAAGTATGAGGATGTGTATAGATTATAGGCAGTTGAACCAAGTGACCATAAAGAATAAGTACCCATTTCCTAGGATTGATGATCTTATGGACCAGTTGAAAGGAGCAGTAGTGTTTTCTAAGATCGATTTGAGGTCTGGTTACCATCAGATTAGGGTTAGAGATTCGGACATTCCTAAAACCGCCTTTCGAACTCGGTATGGACACTTTGAGTTCAATGTGATGTCTTTCGGTTTGACGAATGCTCCCGCAGTTTTTATGGATTACATGAATAGGATCTTTCGACCCTATTTAGATCAATTCGTGGTTGTGTTCATAGATGATATTCTCATCTATTCGAAAACCCATGAGGAGCATGAGCGTCATTTGAGGCTGGTTTTAGAGGTACTAAAAGTGAAGAAGTTGTACGCAAAGCTTTCTAAGTGTGGATTTTGGTTAGAGGAAGTAAAGTTCTTAGGACATGTTGTGTCAAAAGGTGGCATAGTCACGACCCAAGTAAGATAGAAGCTGTGATGAATTGGGATAGACCAACCTCTCAGAATCGAGATTAGAAGCTTTTTGGGTTTAGCTGTTATTACCGTAGGTTTATCAAAGGATTTTCCCAGTTAGCTCTACCCTTAACCAAGCTCACTAGGAAGAATACTCCGTTTGAGTGGAACACCGAATGTGAAAAGAGTTTCCTAGAGCTTAAGGAAAAGCTCACCTCAACCCGGTTTGGTTTTACCCGACCCCAATGTACCCTTTGAGGTATATTGTGATGCTTCGGCAAGGGTTTAGGTTGTGTGTTGATGCGAGAATAGGCAAGTGGTAGCCTATGCATCCAGACAACTCAAGCCCCACGAGGTAACCTACCCCACCCATGACCTAGAGTTAGCAGCCATCGTGTTTGCCCTCAAGATGTGGAGACACCATTTGTATGGTGTAAGGTTTGAAGTGTTCTCCGATCATAAGAGTCTCAAGCATCTCTTTGATCAAAAGGAGTTAAACATGAGGCAGAGGAGATGGATGGAATTCCTCAAGGACTATGATTTCGGCTTAAGTTACCACCCCGGCAAGGCTAATGTAGTCGCCGACGCCTTAAGTCGAAAATCGTTATGTTTGTCAAGTATGATGGTTAATGAAGTTGGGTTAATAGAACAGTTTAGGAATATGAATCTGGGGATGTATGTGACTGAGAATGGCATCGTGATGAGTCATCTCACGGTGACCAGTGGGTTTAAGCAAAGGATCATGCTTGCCCAAAGAAAAAATGAGGACTTTATGGAGACAATAGAGGCAGTTAAGGCCGGTAAATTGAAGGGTTTTGAGCAAGGCCCTGACTGGTTGTGGAGGTTTGTGTAACACCCTAAATCTTAACCCAAGACTACTAGTATGTCCTTAGGTTAATTTTTAGAATATTACCTCTTGGTCTCATCCTTTGGAAAATACTTAGCGGAAATACGGGTAAAATTTTTCTTTTTAAAATCAAAGTGAGAGCCACGCGCTAAACTTTAAGGGGCAACATAGCGAAACATATAAGCAAAGCATAAGAAACACATCATGTCATGGAAGCATCAACTGAATCATAGATATATATATATATATATAACGTGCCTACCCAAAGAGGCAGGACTATTTGATACATCATGAAGCGAAATACAACTGAAATGCAATACAAGGAAATCATAAAAAGCAAATACAAAAGAAACTACCCCCATACCCATGTGCACCTAAAGGAGACAACCTCATATACAAAAGAAGGTTTGACCTCTACTATGTGGCGTGTGTGTGCACTAGCTACTACCCCTCCTATGACTACTCCTGCGGGTCCGAGTACTGTGGGGTCGAGTCGATCCACTGGCGAATCTCGGCGGGAGTGGTCGAGTGCATCATCGGGGCATGTCCACCGCGGCGAGGGCGCATAGATGGCCGTCGAGCCAACCTCGGTTGGACCACCGTCTCCTCACTCCCGTCCTCATCGGTGGAGGAGCGGGCCGAACTCCAACTATACATGTGGGATGGCGGGTCCTCGGATGGGTCCGTCTCGAGCACCGGGACGCCGGCACATACTCGGTACTCGCGTACCGACGCCTCGGGCTCCATGCGGAGGATCTGCTCATCGCGTGGTCTCGCTCGCTCAAAAATCCCGTTATGACGGTAAGGAGCAGTCGGGGTGAAGCGGTAGCTCGGGACGGGGTATGCGAAGGGTCGTCCCATGAACATGAATACTCTGACAGTGCAGCGACCCTCAAAATGGTATGACCCGAGTGCCGGGTTATGGTGCAGCTCCCATACCGGGGTGTCGATGAAGAGTACAAACGTCGCCATCTGAAGATATGACGGAAGAAAAGAGAGAGGGAATGAGAATCATTACGAAAGAATTCTCAATGAGGGTTATCCCTACCTAGGTGTCATCGTCACATCCTCAGGAACCTTGGGTTTATTTCTAAAAGGTGTGCGTGCATATAAATTCCTTTTAAGTTGGTTTTCCAAAGAGGTATTTTGTCCAAGGTCCATCATATTTTATAATGCGTCTTTATAACTTAAGCAGAAATATACTAATGATATGAATGCATCATAAGGTAAACCAAACAATAGAATAACTAGGAAACATTATAACATTGGCATAAGTATAGTTTATGTGACATTGTTAACTTTAACTTTCATCTCATGGGGCCGCCCTAAAACTTTCTCTAGGTTATGAGCTCATACCTTAACTAGTCGTCACTAGCTCTTACTTATCCTATGATAAGCGTAACATAATCCCGACTTAAAGTACGGGCTAGGGGGCAAATTAAGGATCTCCTTTCTATGATCATTTCCTCTTTGAAACGCTTTGCTAGCCACGTGGGCCTCGCAATTTGTCCGCTTTGGCAGTGCATCTACACATACCCTCACGGATTTGTCTCCTCCTGGGGTGCTCGGCGAACCGGTGTCACCCAGAGAAGCGCCTCAGTGTTGTGTCACATTTATATTTTCATAAGTATTACATCACAATTACCTCATCATTTATCATATTCATTTTTATCATGCATTCTCATGTAGCTTTTTCATAACATATATATCATCACATGAAACTTTCTCATAACATTCGTCACATAAAACTTTCACACCAACATCATCACATAGTCATATTTAACAATCATCCAGAGGCTCATAGGCATGTTATGTTATATCTCATAGTGCTTTAAACTTCGATTATTATGAGTCTTAAACTTGCAAATTATTCTTAACTTCTTTATACGCCTATAGTTTGACAATTAATGAGTTATATAAATTTTATGCTCAAGAACTAATCCAAATAGCACTAAGCAGAATTTGGACAGCTTTATGTTTATGTGATTACGGAGTTCTAGAAATTACGGTTTAGATCTTTATCTCACTTTCTAAGTTATTGATCATCAACACCTAGTCTCTTGGGAACCTATAAGGTTATAACTAAGTATTTCTCACCTCACCATATGGTCAAGAACATCTCTAAACCTCAAGAGTGCAGAAATCAAAATACTAACTTTACGGGTACCTAGAAGTCACAATATTGACCCTTTCTAAGTTCGGTTTGCTCCTAAGGCTTCAAGATTAAGTCCTAAACCAATTATGAGTCATTCCTACACATATAAACTAATTTAAAACCATGATTATTGAATCTAAACCTTGCTGGACAGAATCCAGAAAAATGAATCTTTAAGGGATCTAGAACTCTCAAATTAATTCTTTTCTAGTTCCTAACTTATCCTATCTTTCACATATGAGTCTTAACATAATTATTACCCAAACATAAGCATATTAACATCATTAACACAGCTCATACAGTGGCCAAACATAGCAAGGCAGAACCGAAACAACAACTCCATTTAAAGGCATTGAATCATAGTTTCTAAAGCACATAAAATACTAGTTTCTCTTGGAACCTTATTAAAACCTTCAAAACTCTTTTATGAACACTTTTATCATCTAAACTCATGAAAATACTTAATAGGGCAGTGGCTATATTATTTTCATCTCAAGAGGTCCTAAATTCATAATACTTAGTTCTACACATTCCTTATACTCATATAAGTTTAGAAAAAGTATAAAACATAGTTTTCAATACTTGAAGACATTAAGGCCTCATAGGGCCGAAATATGGACCATAGGAAATAAATGTTTTAGACCTTTGTTTGAGATATCATTGGGCAAGTCTTTGAGCTCTAGAATCATTAAAGTGATGACATAAAAATAAACATGCTCATGCACTTATTTTAGTTATTGCTAGAAAGTAAAGTGAGAGCATAAAATAAACATGTGGTGCAATATATTATTATCTTTGATATTTAGGTGAGGACTTGAAATATAAATATGATAATGCGAAGCTTGAAACATAAACATGATAATGCAAGTTCATTCATTATCTTGGGATTTAGTGATAGCAAAGAAATAAACATGATATGCATAGCTTAAGGTAAACATGATGCAAGTTTCATTTTTATGTTTAACTAGAGCTCATTTAAGACTTTAACAAGATAATAACCCTATACCATATCTCAAAGATCACAACACAAGAATCGAAAATCATATAAAAGAGGAATAAGGTGAAACTACATCAAGTTCTTTATTAAGTACCCAAAACCCCTATCTAGAGACAAGTCTCTAGAACGTGCCGGCCAACTTTAAGGTTGACAAGGGTAGGCTTGGGCTTTTAGAAATCCTTAGATTAATTTTCTTAAGTTGGAAAACCATGTGAGCTAGATAACATATAGATGAAGTTGTAAGAAAAGGAAAACTCAAGCTTTAGAGGTTTCTTTGAGATGAACACAATGTCATCATCTAGAAACTCTCATCATCAAGCTATCATGCTCAAATCAAGGCCTCATGGCCGAAAATGAAAGGAAAGGAAAGACAAAGGAAAGTTCAAAAAGAATCCAAGAGAAAACTAGAGAAAAACACTTTCTTGAGCAAAATAAAGTTTGAAGACAAATCCCTACCTTTTGATGAAGATAAAAGCTTGAACTTGAAGATGGAAATGAGATGAGCAACACCTCCTAGGATGGTGATGATGATTCGGCCTTGATGAGAGAAAAAGAAAGAAAATGTGTTTCAAGTGGAGTTGTGTTTGAGGTGTGGTGTTTGAGAGGTTTGATGATGGTTCAAGGTTTTGGGGTGGTGTTTGATGGTTGAGAGGTGATGATGAGATGAAGAGATGAAGAAGATAAAGATGAAAAGAAAGGAAGAACACTCTTGAAACTTTGAGAGAAAAAGGAAAGACTAGCAAGACAACTCTAAAACTCTAAACTTTGCAAATGCTTCAAAGTGTAACAAGGCTAACACAAGCATCCTATTTATAGAAAAACAAGACCATGGAGCTCACATTGGGAGGGTGTGGCCGTGTGGTTTGGAGGGAAAAGGAAGAGAAAAATATCTCTTACACAAGGTCATTCAAGCATGGTTTGAAGTATGGAAGCTATGCCACAAAGTATGGCTTGATGTGAGTTAATTTCCTATCACATTTTTATGAAATTAGGCTTCTAGAACCTTAACATGGCTGGAACTTTTCCAGCCACAAATAAATGGGGAAAATGGGTTGTTTTAATTATTTATTCATGTGGAAATTCAAGCTTGATTGAAAGTTATGACAAGGTATAGTGTATGTGACTTGAGGTATGGCCTTGGAGTGTTGAAAAATTGAACATGTGATGCATAATGGGGGAGAAGGTTCACGGCCTGGTCTGGTTCAGCAAGGGAGGAGGTGAGTTTGACCATTTAATTGTGTGTTAATGGTAGGTTTAGATGTGTATTAGCTTAGGTACAAGGTTAGGAATGATTAAGCTTAAGTTTAGGTAACTAAGAATGTGATTTAGGGAGTTTATGACAAGTTTAGGAGTGCTCATACATCATTAAAGAATTTAAAACTCATTTATGAATAAACAATGTGTAACACAATTCCATGATTTAAGGAATTGGAAAGAGAAAACACTATTCAAGATTCTATGACTAGGTGTCATAAAATTAAAATATGATTTTAGGTTGTAATTGAGTACTTTTTGGTTCTAAACAACTTTAATAAATTTTTTTGACTCTAGATTAATTAAGGAAATTAATTAACCTTCGATTAGAGCCTAATATTGCTTAGGTTTGCTTAATCGTGTGATTAAGCGTAAAAGTACGAAACTAGGGGCAAAACCGTAATTTTGCACTAATTTTGCCGGGACTTCACAAATTAAAACTGAGGTCATAGAATACATAAAAACGCCTTTTAAAACCATCTGGAGAAGTTTCGGGTTCATCCGGCACTTGCAAACGGGTAAAACACCACAGGGGCGTTTTGGTCATTTAGACCCGAAAACTCGAAAAACGAGATTTTCGATCCCAGGAAGGTACATAAGTTTTCTAATCCCCTTACAACATTGAGTTTGCCCTTCGAGTCAGCCAAGACCGGCTTTCCTCGACTCGGTGAAAATGACCTCAGGGGCATTTTGGTCATTTTCACTCTAATCAAAAATCGGGGCGTTTCATTACTCCCCTCCTTAAAAAGAATTTCGCCCTCGAAATTCGTACCTTAGAAAAGCTCTGGATATTTGGACTTCATCTCTGACTCTAGTTCCCACGTGTATTCTTCCGACTTGCCTTGTCCCCACGCCACTTTTACCAAAGGAACAGACTTGCTCCTTAACTGCTTGACTCCGTGATCCACTATTCTCGTAGGCGGTACATTGAAAGTGAGGTCCTCCCTTAACTGTACATGCTCTGGTTCTAGGACATGGCTAGGGTCGGACTCATATTTACGTAACTGGGAGACGTGAAAGACATCATGAAGGTTTGACAGATTGGGTGGTAAGGCTATTTTGTAAGCTATGGATCCGACTCTTTGAAGAATTTCAAAAGGACCGAGAAATCGGGGACTCAACTTTTTAACTTTCATGGCTCTTCCTATTCCTGTAGTGGGGGTGATTCTTAGAAATACATGTTCTCCCTCTTGGAACTCCAAGGGCTTGCGCCTTTTGTCCGCGTAGCTTTTCTGTCGACTTTGAGCGGTTAAGATTATATCCTTGATCTTCTTGATTTGTTCCGTCGTTTCCCTCACTACCTCAGGTCCTAAGACACTTTGCTCTCCGGGCTCGTACCAACACAAGGGTGATTGGCACTTCCTTCCGTATAATGCCTCGTACGGTGCCATACCGATGCTTGCGTGATAACTGTTGTTATACGCAAACTCGATCAAAGGCATGTACTTATCCCAACTTCCTTTTTGGTCTAAGACACAGGCTCACAGCATATCTTCCAGGGTTTGGATTGTCCTCTCGGACTGACCATCCGTTTGTGGGTGGTAGCGGTGCTTAAGCACAACTTGGAACCAAACGCCTTTTGAAAGGCTCCCCAAAAACGTGACGTAAACCGCGGATCTCGATCCGAGATTATCGTCGATGGTACTCCATGCAACCTTACTATTTCTTGGATGTAAAGCTGGGCCAACTTATCCAACGAGTACGTGACTCGAATAGGTAGAAAGTGAGCCGACTTAGTCAGTCGATCCACGATTACCCATACGACATCGTGGGCGCCTTGGGTCTTTGGCAATCACATCACGAAGTCCATTGATATACCTTCCCACTTCCACTCGGGGGATCGACAGGTTGCAGCATGCCGAAGGTTTTGGTGTTCGATCTTGACCTTTGGCGGACTCAAACACTTACTCACCCAGCGACCACATCCTTCTTTAATCCGCCACCAAAACATCCTTTTCAAGTCCAGATACATCTTCGTAGTACCAGGATGGATGGCAAAATGGCTCTTGTGAGCTTCCTCCAAGATCTTCTCTCGGAGGTCACCATCTTGTGGCACACAGATTCGCCTCGAACCTCCATAACCAGTCGGGGCCTCGTGACAAAACCTTTCAACTTTACAGCCTTTTATCGCCTCGATTGTCTCCATAAAGTCCTCATTTTCTCTTTGGGCAAGCATAATCCTTTGCTTAAACCCATCGGTCACCGTGAGATGACTCATCACGATGCCATTCTCCGTTATAGACATTCCAAGATTCATATTCCTAAATTGCTCTATTAACCCAACTTCATTAACCATCATACTTGGATGACGTAACGAAGTTTCGGCTCAAGGCGTCGGCTACTACATTAGCCTTGCTGGGTGGTAACTTAACCCAAAATCGTAGTCCTTGAGGAATTCCATCCATCTTCTTTGCCTCATATTCAACTCCTTTTGATCAAAGAGATGCTTGAGACTCTTATGATCGGAGAAAACTTCAAACCTCACACCATACAAATGGTGTCTCCACATCTTTAGAGCGAACACGATGGCCGCTAGTTCTAGGTCATGGGTGGGGTAGGTTACCTCATGAGGCTTGAGTTGTCCTGACGCATAGGCTACCACTTGCCTATTTTGCATCAACACACAACCTAAACCCTTGCGGAAGCATCGCAATATACCTCAAAGGGTACATTGGGGTCAGGTAAAACTAAAGCGGGGTTGAGGTGAGCTTTTCCTTAAGCTCTAGGAAACTCTTTTCACACTCCTGGGCTCCACTCAAACGGGGCATTCTTCCTAGTGAGCTTGGTTAAGGGTAGGGCTAACTGGGAAAATCCTTTAATGAACCTACGATAATATCCAGCTAAACCCAAAAAGCTTCTAATCTCGATTCTGAGAGGTTGGTCTATCCCAATTCATCACGACCTCTATCTTACTTGGGTCGACTATGCCACCTTTTGACACAACATGTCCTAAGAATTTTACCTCCTCTAACCAAAATTCACACTTAGACAACTTAGCGTATAACTTCTTCTCCTTTAATACCTCTAAAACCAACCTTAAATGACGTTCATGCTCCTCGTGGGTTTTCGAATAGATGAGAATATCATCTATGAACACAACCACGAATTGATCTAAATAGGGTCTAAAGATCCTATTCATGTAATCCATAAAAACTGCGGGAGCATTTGTCAAACCAAACGACATTACATTGAACTCAAAGTGTCCATACCGAGTTCGAAGGCGGTTTTAGGAATATCCGAATCTCTAACCCTAATCTGATGGTAACCGGACCTTAAATCAATCTTAGAAAACACTACTGCTCCTTTCAATTGGTCCATAAGATCATCAATCCTAGGCAATGGGTATTTATTCTTTATGGTTACTTGGTTCAACTGCCTATAGTCTATACACATCCTCATGCTTCCGTCCTTTTTCTTCACAAATAAGACCGGAGCGCCCCAAGGTGAAGCACTCGGCCTTATAAAACTCTTTTCTAACAACTCCTCTAACTGGGTTTTCAACTCTGCTAACTCCGAGGGTGACATCCTATACGGGGCTATAGAGATTGGTCCTGTCCCAGGAACCAACTCTATGGAGAACTCCACTTCTCTTTCGGGAGGGAACTCGGGTATTTCATCTGGAAACACCTCGGGATAGTCTTTCACCACAGGTATCTCACCTAGGTTCTGCTCCAAGTCTACATCACGGGCGGCTAGGAGAACATATCCCTTAGCTTTCTCCCCACTACAGAAGACCTCTACGGAATTCAGGTACAGCCTAATGGGTTGAGTGATGTTTTCGGGAGGAGAAGGGAAAACTACGGTTTGGGTTCCACAATCTAACATCACACGATTGGGGTGAAGCCAGTTCATGCCTAAGATAATGCCTATGTCTTTCAAGGGTAAACAAATTAAATCTATGATAAAAGACCTATTTTCTACAACAAGATGACAGTTTAAACAACAACGGCAAGTATTAACAGGGCGATTTGTAGGAGTAGAAACAATAAGATCGAAGGGAAGTTTAGAGACTTTTAGATTTAAGGACTCGACACTAGCAAGTGAAATGAAAGAATGAGTAGCACCAGAGTCATATAGCATGCTTAAGGCTTTACCGCTTACTTCGCACATACCTTGATGAGATCTTTGGACTTCTTGGCGTCTTCGCGTTAAGGGTAAAGACCCTTCCTCGGTATTGTGGTCGGGGGTTTTGGTTCGATGTCCCTTGTCCGGTGCAGTCCTTTGCATAGTGGCCAGGCTTGCCACACTTGAAACATACATTCTGACCGGCTAAGCATGGGCGATTCCCGTGGTTCTTTCCACATTGTGGGCAGACGTCAGCAGATGTTGCTCCGGGGTAAGCAGCAGGGGTTTGTGGTGCCTTGTTCTTGGCTCCACTTGGTCCTCCATTGTGGTTTCGGGGTCCACCGGTCCACGGGGTTGATTATTGAAATTCCTTGGGCCTTGATGTTGAAATGGCGGCCGTTGGTGTTGCTTGGATTGTTGGTGAGCAGGAGCTCTTGGCGGTTGTTGTTGTTGTCGGAATCGGTTGGACCGGTAGGGGTTGTAGTGATTCCTCGATGGGTACTGCGGTTTGAACTGGGGCTTGAGGTCCGAGCCCTTAGCTCGCTCCGCCTCTTGTGATTTGAATCTTTCTCTGTCCTTCTTCAAGTATCCAGGCACTTGTTGACCAGGGTCGGGAAGTCTCGATCTCCATATGGGCCTGGCGTAGTTCATCTCTCGCCTTGACCGGCCTCATACTTCACACACTTCCAAACTTCATCTGGGTTCCTTGGAATACCCGAGAGAACTTGATTAGCTCCTCAAACTTCGCAGTGTATTGGGCTCTGATGAGACCCTCCTTGGGTCAATCGCATGAACTCAACGCCCTTCGCATTCCTCACGGACTCGGAAAGTACTTCTCATAGAAGTAAGTCTTGAACGACTCGATCAATGGGAGTTCCAGAGGCTTCTAGCAGATGCCTCGTGGCCGTTCCACCGTGAACTTCGGCGTCGGACTTCAAAGATGAAAGCAAAGAATGTGACCTTCGCTCCTCCGAGCAGTAACAACAGTAGTAGATCTTCTCCATGTCTTTGATCCACTCATCGGCCTTGTCGGGGTCCATTGCCCCTCGGAACACCGGCGGGTTCGCCTTGCGGAACTCAAGCGGACTTGTTCCACCATCTCTGCAAAGAGGGGAGGAGGGGGGAACAGAGCAGCGTCGCTTGTTGATCCATTCGGTCGAACATCCGATCCATGGCTTGCGCCATGCGACGGACAGCAGCAGCAGTTGTATCATCTTGTTCAACATCGGGTGTAGTCCTAGGCCGTCGTCGCGGTGCCATTGGTTCCTATACACATGAAACAATGAACATCAAGTTGATCGTGCTCAATATCCATGCAAAATGAGCTAGTTACCATGGCACTTGCAACCAATGTAAGTCATGCATCTCTAGTCCTCAGCTTATCTCTATCAAGCACTATACATGACATAACTATCGTATTATGCTTATAAAGCATAGTCAGTCCAATCCTCAGGCTCCATGAGAATCGAACTGCTCTGATACCATAATGTAACACCCTAAATCTTAACCCAAGACTACTAGTATGTCCTTAGGTTAATTTTTAGAATATTACCTCTTGGTCTCATCCTTTGGAAAATACTTAGCGGAAATACGGGTAAAATTTTTCTTTTTAAAATCAAAGTGAGAGCCACGCGCGAAACTTTAAGGGGCAACATAGCGAAACATATAAGCAAAGCATAAGAAACACATCATGTCATGGAAGCATCAACTGAATCATAGATATATATATACATATATATATAACGTGCCTACCCAAAGAGGCAGGACTATTTGATACATCATGAAGCGAAATACAACTGAAATGCAATACAAGGAAATCATAAAAGCACATACATAAGACCCTACCCCCATACCCATGTGCACCTAAAGGAGACAACCTCATATACAAAAGAAGGTTTGACCTCTACTATGTGGCGTGTGTGTGCACTAGCTACTACCCCTCCTATGACTACTCCTCATGGTCCGAAATCGTGGGGTCGAAGTCGATCCATGGCGAATCTCGGCGGGAGTGGTCGAGTGCATCATCGGGCATGTCCACCGCGCGGGCGCATAGATGGCCGTCGAGCCAACCTCGGCTGGACCACCGCCTCCTCACTCCCAGTCCTCATCGGTGGAGGAGCGGGTGGAACTCCAACTATACATGTGGGATGGCGGGTCCTCGGATGGGTCCGTCTCGAGCACCGGGACGCGGCACATACTCGGTACTCGCGTCAGGTGACGTCTCGGGCTCCATGCGGAGGATCTGCTCATCGCGTGGTCTCGCCGCTCAAAAATCCCGTTATGACGGTAGGAAGCGATCGGGGTGAAGCGGTAGCTCGGGACGGGGTATGCGAAGGGTCGTCCCATGAACATGAATACTCTGACAGTGCAGCGACCCTCAAAATGGTATGACCCGAGTCTTGGGTTATGGTGCAGCTCCCATACCGGGTGTCGATGAAGAGTACAAACGTCGCCATCTGAAGATATGACGGAAGAAAAGAGAGAGGGAATGAGAATCTTTCTGAAAGAATTCTCAGTAGGGTTATCCCTACCTAGGTGTCATCGTCACATCCTCAGGAACCTTGGGTTTATTTCTAAAAGGTGTGCGTGCATATAAATTCCTTTTAAGTTGGTTTTCCAAAGAGGTATTTTGTCCAAGGTCCATCATATTTTATAATGCGTCTTTATAACTTAAGCAGAAATATACTAATGATATGAATGCATCATAAGGTAAACCAAACAATAGAATAACTAGGAAACATTATAACATTGGCATAAGTATAGTTTATGTGACATTGTTAACTTTAACTTTCATCTCATGGGGCCGCCCTAAAACTTTCTCTAGGTTATGAGCTCATACCTTAACTAGTCGTCACTAGCTCTTACTTATCCTATGATAAGCGTAACATAATCCCGACTTAAAGTACGGGCTAGGGGGCAAATTAAGGATCTCCTTTCTATGATCATTTCCTCTTTGAAACGCTTTGCTAGCCACGTGGGCCTCGCAATTTGTCCGCTTTGGCAGGCTGCATCTACACATACCCTCACGGATTTGTCTCCTCCTGGGGGTGCTCGGCCGAACCGGTGTCACCCAGGAGAAGCGCGTCTCAGTGTTGTGTCACATTTATATTTTCATAAGTATTACATCACAATTACCTCATCATTTATCATATTCATTTTTATCATGCATTCTCATGTAGCTTTTTCATAACATATATATCATCACATGAAACTTTCTCATAACATTCGTCACATAAAACTTTCACACCAACATCATCACATAGTCATATTTAACAATCATCCAGAGGCTCATAGGCATGTTATGTTATATCTCATAGTGCTTTAAACTTCGATTATTATGAGTCTTAAACTTGCAAATTATTCTTAACTTCTTTATACGCCTATAGTTTGACAATTAATGAGTTATATAAATTTTATGCTCAAGAACTAATCCAAATAGCACTAAGCAGAATTTGGACAGCTTTATGTTTATGTGATTATGGAGTTCTAGAAATTACGGTTTAGATCTTTATCTCACTTTCTAAGTTATTGATCATCAACACCTAGTCTCTTGGGAACCTATAAGGTTATAACTAAGTATTTCTCACCTCACCATATGGTCAAGAACATCTCTAAACCTCAAGAGTGCAGAAATCAAAATACTAACTTTACGGTACCTAGAAGTCACAATATTGACCCTTTCTAAGTTCGGTTTGCTCCTAAGGCTTCAAGATTAAGTCCTAAACCAATTATGAGTCATTCCTACACATATAAACTAATTTAAAACCATGATTATTGAATCTAAACCTTGCTGGACAGAATCCAGAAAAATGAATCTTTAAGGGATCTAGAACTCTCAAATTAATTATTTTCTAGTTCCTAACTTATCCTATCTTTCACATATGAGTCTTAACATAATTATTACCCAAACATAAGCATATTAACATCATTAACACAGCTCATACAGTGGCCAAACATAGCAAGGCAGAACCGAAACAACAACTCCATTTAAAGGCATTGAATCATAGTTTCTAAAGCACATAAAATACTAGTTTCTCTTGGAACCTTATTAAAACCTTCAAAACTCTTTTATGAACACTTTTATCATCTAAACTCATGAAAATACTTAATAGGGCAGTGGCTATATTATTTTCATCTCAAGAGGTCCTAAATTCATAATACTTAGTTCTACACATTCCTTATACTCATATAAGTTTAGAAAAAGTATAAAACATAGTTTTCAATACTTGAAGACATTAAGGCCTCATAGGGCCGAAATATGGACCATAGGAAATAAATGTTTTAGACCTTTGTTTGAGATATCATTGGGCAAGTCTTTGAGCTCTAGAATCATTAAAGTGATGACATAAAAATAAACATGCTCATGCACTTATTTTAGTTATTGCTAGAAAGTAAAGTGAGAGCATAAAATAAACATGTGGTGCAATATATTATTATCTTTGATATTTAGGTGAGGACTTGAAATATAAATATGATAATGCGAAGCTTGAAACATAAACATGATAATGCAAGTTCATTCATTATCTTGGGATTTAGTGATAGCAAAGAAATAAACATGATATGCATAGCTTAAGGTAAACATGATGCAAGTTTCATTTTTATGTTTAACTAGAGCTCATTTAAGACTTTAACAAGATAATAACCCTATACCATATCTCAAAGATCACAACACAAGAATCGAAAATCATATAAAAGAGGAATAAGGTGAAACTACATCAAGTTCTTTATTAAGTACCCAAAACCCCTATCTAGAGACAAGTCTCTAGAACGTGCCGGCCAACTTTAAGGTTGACAAGGGTAGGCTTGGGCTTTTAGAAATCCTTAGATTAATTTTCTTAAGTTGGAAAACCATGTGAGCTAGATAACATATAGATGAAGTTGTAAGAAAAGGAAAACTCAAGCTTTAGAGGTTTCTTTGAGATGAACACAATGTCATCATCTAGAAACTCTCATCATCAAGCTATCATGCTCAAATCAAGGCCTCATGGCCGAAAATGAAAGGAAAGGAAAGACAAAGGAAAGTTCAAAAAGAATCCAAGAGAAAACTAGAGAAAAACACTTTCTTGAGCAAAATAAAGTTTGAAGACAAATCCCTACCTTTTGATGAAGATAAAAGCTTGAACTTGAAGATGGAAATGAGATGAGCAACACCTCCTAGGATGGTGATGATGATTCGGCCTTGATGAGAGAAAAAGAAAGAAAATGTGTTTCAAGTGGAGTTGTGTTTGAGGTGTGGTGTTTGAGAGGTTTGATGATGGTTCAAGGTTTTGGGGTGGTGTTTGATGGTTGAGAGGTGATGATGAGATGAAGAGATGAAGAAGATAAAGATGAAAAGAAAGGAAGAACACTCTTGGAACTTTGAGAGAAAAAGGAAAGACTAGCAAGACAACTCTAAAACTCTAAACTTTGCAAATGCTTCAAAGTGTAACAAGGCTAACACAAGCATCCTATTTATAGAAAAACAAGACCATGGAGCTCACATTGGGAGGGTGTGGCCGTGTGGTTTGGAGGGAAAAGGAAGAGAAAAATATCTCTTACACAAGGTCATTCAAGCATGGTTTGAAGTATGGAAGCTATGCCACAAAGTATGGCTTGATGTGAGTTAATTTCCTATCACATTTTTATGAAATTAGGCTTCTAGAACCTTAACATGGCTGGAACTTTTCCAGCCACAAATAAATGGGGAAAATGGGTTGTTTTAATTATTTATTCATGTGGAAATTCAAGCTTGATTGAAAGTTATGACAAGGTATAGTGTATGTGACTTGAGGTATGGCCTTGGAGTGTTGAAAAATTGAACATGTGATGCATAATGGGGGAGAAGGTTCACGGCCTGGTCTGGTTCAGCAAGGGAGGAGGTGAGTTTGACCATTTAATTGTGTGTTAATGGTAGGTTTAGATGTGTATTAGCTTAGGTACAAGGTTAGGAATGATTAAGCTTAAGTTTAGGTAACTAAGAATGTGATTTAGGGAGTTTATGACAAGTTTAGGAGTGCTCATACATCATTAAAGAATTTAAAACTCATTTATGAATAAACAATGTGTAACACAATTCCATGATTTAAGGAATTGGAAAGAGAAAACACTATTCAAGATTCTATGACTAGGTGTCATAAAATTAAAATATGATTTTAGGTTGTAATTGAGTACTTTTTGGTTCTAAACAACTTTAATAAATTTTTTTGACTCTAGATTAATTAAGGAAATTAATTAACCTTCGATTAGAGCCTAATATTGCTTAGGTTTGCTTAATCGTGTGATTAAGCGTAAAAAGTACGAAACTAGGGGCAAAACCGTAATTTTGCACTAATTTTGCCCGGGACTTCACAAATTAAAACTGAGGTCATAGAATACATAAAAACGCCTTTTAAAACCATCTGGAGAAGTTTCGGGTTCATCTGGCACTTGCAAACGGGTAAAACACCACAGGGGCGTTTTGGTCATTTAGACCCGAAAACTCGAAAAACGAGATTTTCGATCCCGGGAAGGTACATAAGTTTTCTAATCCCCTTACAACATTGAGTTTGCCCTTCGAGTACTGCCAAGACCGCTTTCCTCGAATTCCGGGCTGAAAATGACCTCAGGGGCATTTTGGTCATTTTCACTCTAACAGAAAAATCGGGGCGTTACAGTTTGAGGGGCAAATCTGCGTGCCCCAAGATGGCGACCTCCGAGAGAAAATCTTGGAGGAGGCTCATAAGAGTCACTTTGCCATTCATCCTGGTGCTACCAAGATGTATCAGGACTTAAAGAGGATGTTTTGGTGGCCCGGACTAAAGAAGGATGTGGTCACCTGGGTAAGTAAGTGTTTGGTCTGCCAAAAGGTTAAGATCGAACACTAAAAACATTCTGGCATGTTGCAACCCCTGTCAATCCCTGAGTGGAAGTGGGAGAGTATATCGATGGACTTCGTGACAGGATTGCCAAAGACCCAAACTGGCCATGATGCTGTATGGGTGATAGTGGATCGACTGACCAAGTCGGCTCACTTTCTACCTATTTGAGTCACGTACTCATTGGATAAATTGGCTTAGCTTTACATCCAAGAGATAGTAAGGTTGCATGGAGTTTCGTCGACGATAATCTCGGATAGAGATCCGCGGTTTACGTCACGTTTTTGGGGAGCCTTTCAAAAGGCATTTGGTTCAAAGCTGTGCTTGAGCACTGCTTACCACCCTCAGACGGATGGCCAATCGGAAAGAACCATCCAAACCCTGGAGGATATGCTGAGAGCCTTTGTCTTAGACCAGAAAGGAAGTTGGGATAAGTACATGCCATTAATCGAATTTGCGTATAACAACAGTTATCACGCAAGTATCGGTATGGCACCGTACGAAGCATTGTATGGAAGAAAGTGCCAATCACCCTTGTGTTGGTATGAACCCGGAGAACAAAGTGTCTTAGGACCTGATATAGTGAGGGAAACCACGGAGCAAATCAAAAGGATTAAGGATAGAATCCTAACCGCTCAAAGTCGACAAAAGAGCTATGCGGATAAAAGGCGTAAGCCCTTGGAGTTCCAAGAAGGAGAACATGTATTTCTAAGAATCACTCCCACTACAGGAATAGGAAGAGCCATGAAAGTAAAAAAGTTGAGTCCCCGATTTCTCGGCTGTAACACCCTAATTTTTAACCCAACTTTCTAGAACACATTAGGTTAAACATTAGGCTATTACTTCATAGTCTCATCCTTTTCTTAAAATACTAAAGGAAAATTACGAGTAAATTTTTTTTTAAAAAAAAACACACAACAAAGTGAGAGCCACGTTCTTAGTCTAATCGAATAATAGGAATATAAAGCACGCTTAACACTCATAGAGAAACACAGAAATGGAAACATATAACAGCTGAGCATAAATCATCACAACAGAGAAACGTTTCATTAATAACATAACTTAGAATACATAAGTAGTCATACCCTCATTGGGACGGGCAGAGCTTGTAATACAGCAGAAAGGAAGTACAATAGAAACAGAGAAACATAAAGTAACATAAAGTAAACCATCACTACCCGAGTGCACCTATAGTGAATAACCTCAAAACAAAAGCAGGTTTATCCAGTCTACATGTGAGTGTGTGCACTAAGCCTCCCTAAAACATCCGCTACTAGAACCCGGGAAATGGAGTGTAATCGATCCAAGAACGCAAGGCGGCAGGAGTGGGCATACGTGTGGATCGAGCGTGAGCTCCTAGTTAGGGGCGCCTCTCGGACGGATGTGTCAATGAAGACCACGAATGTTGTCATCAGTCTCACGAAGATGTGACTAAGCGAGAAAAAGAAGAGAAAAGAGTGAGAATCTTACTAAAGAATCTCAAGAGGGAATCTCCTATTCTAGGGTTACATCGATCACATCCTCAGGAACCTTGGGTTTATTTATAAAAGGTGTTCATGCATATGAGATTCATTATTAGGGTTTATGAAACTATTTATCCAAGGTCCATTTCTTTTAGTATGCATCTTGATGTCATGAATGCAACATGTTTAAGCATGAATGTATGGCAATACTTGAGCACATAAATCAACAAATCACAACAATCTAGATTCATGCAAGTGGCATAAGGGCATATTACAACTCTTACTTTTCTCATACTTATGTGACTTAAAAGCATCATATCTCTTTTGTTCTTTTTCTCAAAAACCACCCTCTTAAAACATATCCACCTATTTCCAACCGATACACCGCCCCGGCGATTTTTATCATAACCTCCTATCTCCGTCTCACCTAATCGCCTAGGAATGAGCTCAATCCTAACTAGTCGTCACTAGATTTAATATGGGGTAAAATGAGGGGGTAACATAAACATATTTCATTCTTTGAAACGTTCTACTGGCCTCGAGTGCACAGCGAATTGTCCGCTTTGGTAAGGCTGCATCTGCACATGTTTAGTTTTTGCTAGAAAGTAAAGTGAGAGCATAAAATAAATATGTGATGCATTATATTATTATCTTTGATATTTAGGTGAGAACTTGAAACATAAACATGATAATGCATAGCTTGAAATATAAACATGATAATGCAAGCTCCTTTATTACATTGATACTTAGTGATAATAAAGAAAGTAAACATGATGTGCAAAGCATAAAATAAATATGGTATGCATTATATTATTATCTTTGATATTTAGGTGAGAACTTGAAATATAAACATGATAATGCAAGTTCCTTTATTACCTTGGTACTTAGTGATAGCAAAGAAAGTAAACATGATGTGCAAAGCATAAAATAAACATGATGCAAGGTTCATTTTAAGGTGATCTAAAGCTCATCCAAGACTTTAACAACATAATAACCCAACACATATCTCATTACAAAGAGAGCTTTAGAGTTCTTGAACTAAGTTCTCAAAGGAATTATGAGGTTCTTGAACATCATCATCAAGCTCAAAGAAAGCAAAACTTTTTGAACAAATAAAACTTCAAAGATCAAAAAGGAAAATGGTAACCGAAATGTTAAAGAAAGGAACAAAGAAACCGAAATCATAATAGCAAGAAAAGTAAAGGTATTCTAGAGTAAAAATCATTTTTGAGTTAGAAAATAATGTTGGAACTCAAAGAAAATAAAACCTCAAGCTCTAGAGTTTCCTTTGAGATGAACACATAGTCATTATCTAGGAGTCCTCATCATTGAGCTATCATGTACTCATCAAGGCCAAGAGGCCGAAAATATAAGAAAAGGAAACCAAAGAAAGTTTCAAAAAGAAAACCCAAGAGAAAGCTAGAAAGAACTCATTTTCAAGAAGACAAAGTTTAGAAAACACTCCTACCTAGAGTGAAGACAAAAAGCTTGGACTTGAAGATGAAAATGATCTGAGCAACACCTCCTAGGATGGTGATGATGATTCGGCCTTGATGAAAGAAAAGGAAGGAAATGTGTTCTTGGTGAGCTTGTGTTTGAGAATGGAAGTTTAGGTGTTTGTATGATGATCCAAGGTGGTGGGGTGGTGTTTCAAGGTTGTGTGATGATGTTTCAAAAGGAAAAGAAGAAGATGAAGAAGAAGAATGCTCTTGAGATTTGAGAGAAAAAGGAAGAACTTAGAGAAAAACTAAAAAACTAAACTTAGCAAATGAACAAAGTGTAGCAAAGGTTCATCTAAGCATGGTATTTATAGAGAAGAATAAGAGTGAATGAGTGGAGGAGAATGAATCCTCATGGAACATGAGGTGAGGCATGTGTGGAGGAGAATGAATCCTCATGGAACATGAGGTGAGAGAATTGCACTTTGATGACATGGCTTCAACCATAGTCTTTGGAGTGTGAAATAAAATTAAATTGTGATAAAATGGATGTTGAATTTCGTGCAGGTCTGATGCAGCAAGGGAGGAGGGAGTTTTGGTCATGTAATAGTGTGTTAGTGATGTGTTTAGGGGTGTATTAGCTTAGGTGTAAGGTTAGGAGTCATTAAGCATAAGTTTAGGTGACTAAGAATGTGATTAGGAACCTTTATGACATGATTAAGGAGTACTCATACATATTTAGGAGATTTTAAATTCATTTTATGAAAAAAAAACAATGTAGACAAAATTCTATAATTTAAGGAATTGGAGAGAGAAAACACTATTCAAGATTCCATGACTAGAAATCTTGAATTTAAAAATAAGATTTTAAGTTGTAATTAAGCACTTTTAGGTTCTAATCAACTTTAATAAATTATTTTGACTCAAGATTAATTATGGAAATTAATTAATCTTCGATTAGAGCCTAATATTGCTTAGGTTTGCTTAATCACGCGATTAAGCGTAAAAACACGAAACTAGGGGTAAAATCGTAATTTTACACTAATTTTGCCCGGGACCTCCATAATTAAAACTGAGGTCGTAGAATACATAAAAACGCCTTTTAAAACCATCTAGAGAAGTTTCGGGTTCATCCGGCACTTGCAAATAGGTAAAACACCGCAGGGGCGTTTTGGTCATTTTGACCCGAAAACTCGAAAAATGAGATTTTCGATTCCGGAAAGGTACACAGGTCATCTAATCCCCTTCCAACATTGAGTTTGCCCTTCGAGTACTGCCAGATCGGCTTTCCTCGAATTCTGGGCCGAAAATGACCTCAGGGGCATTTCGGTCATTTTCACTCTAACAGAAAATCGGGGCGTTACATCGGCCCTTTTGAAATTCTTCAGAGAATCGGATCTGTAGCCTACAAAATAGCCCTGCCACCCAATCTGTCAAATCTTCATGATGTCTTTCACGTCTCTCAGTTGCGTAAATATGAGTCCGACCCTAGTCATATCCTAGAACCAGAGCATGTACAGTTAAGAGAGGACCTCACTTTCAATGTACCTCCTACGAGGATCGTGGATCACGGGGTCAAGCAGTTAAGGAATAAGTATGTTCCTTTGGTGAAAGTGGCGTGGGGACGAGACAAGACAGAAGAGTATACATGGGAGCTGGAGTCAGAAATGAGGACGAAGTATCCAGAGCTTTTCTAAGGTAACGAATTTCGAGGACGAAATTCTTTTTAAGGAGGGGAGTAATGTAACGCCCCGATTTTCTGCTAGAATGAAAATGACCGAAATGCCCTCGAGGTCATTTTCGCCCGCACTGAGGAAAGCCGATCCGGCAAGACTCGAAGGGCAAACTCAATGTTAGAAGGGGATTAGATGACCTGTGTACCTTTCCTAATCGAAAATCTCGTTTTTCGAGTTTTCGGGTCAAAATGACCAAAACGCCCCTGCGGTGTTTTACCTATTTGCAAATGTCGGATGAACCCAAAACTTCTCTAGATGGTTTTAAAAGGAATTTTTATGTATTCTACGACCTCAGTTTTAATTATGGAGGTCCCGGGCAAAATTAGTGCAAAATTACGATTTTACCCTTAGTTTCGTGTTTACGCTAATCGTGATTAAGCAAACCTAAGCAATATTAGGCTCTAATAGAAGATTAATTAATTTTCATAATTAATCTTGAGTCAAAATAATTTATTAAAGTTGATTAGAACCTAAAAGTGCTTAATTACAACTTAAAATCTTATTTTAAATTCAAGATTTCTAGTCATGGAATCTTGAATAGTGTTTTCTCTCTCCAATTCCTTAAATTATGGAATTTTGTCTACATTGTTTTATTCATAAAATGAATTTAAAATCTCCTAAATATGTATGAGTACTCCTTAATCATGTCATAAAGGTTCCTAATCACATTCTTAGTCACCTAAACTTATGCTTAATGACTCCTAACCTTACACCTAAGCTAATACACCCCTAAACACATCACTAACACACTATTACATGACCAAAACTCCCTCCTCCCTTGCTGCATCAGACCTGCACGAAATTCATCATCCATTTTATCACAATTTAATTTTATTTCACACTCCAAAGACTATGGTTGAAGCCATGTCATCAAAGTGCAATTCTCTCACCTCATGTTCCATGAGGATTCATTCTCCTCCACACATGCCTCACCTCATGTTCCATGAGGATTCATTCTCCTCCACTCATTCACTCTTATTCTTCTCTATAAATACCATGCCTAGATGAACCTTTGCTACACTTTGTTCATTTGCTAAGTTTAGTTTTTAGTTTTTCTCTAAGTTCTTCCTTTTTCTCTCAAATCTCAAGAGCATTCTTCTTCTTCATCTTCTTCTTTTTCCTTTTGAAACATCATCACACAACCTTGAAACACCACCCCACCACCTTGGATCATCATACAAACACCTAAACTTCCATTCTCAAACACAAGCTCACCAAGAACACATTTCCTTCCTTTTTCTTTCATCAAGGCGAATCATCATCACCATCCTAGGAGGTGTTGCTCAGATCATTTTCATCTTCAAGTCCAAGCTTTTTGTCTTCACTCTAGGTAGGAGTGTTTTCTAAACTTTGTCTTCTTGAAAATGAGTTCTTTCTAGCTTTCTCTTGGGTTTTCTTTGAAACTTTCTTTGGTTTCCTTTCTTGTATTTTCGGCCTCTTGGCCTTGATGAGTACATGATAGCTCAATGATGAGGACTCCTAGATAATGACTATGTGTTCATCTCAAAGGAAACTCTAGAGCTTGAGGTTTTATTTTCTTTGAGTTCCAACTTTATTTTCTAACTCAAAAATGATTTTTACTCAAGAATACCTTTACTTTTCTTGCTATTATGATTTCGGTTTCTTTGTTCCTTTCTTTAACATTTCCTTACCATTTTCCTTCTTGATCTTTGAAGTTTTATTTGTTCAAAAAGTTTTGCTTTCTTTGAGCTTGATGATGATGTTCAAGAACCTCATAATTCCTTTGAGAACTTGGTTCAAGAACTTTAAAGCTCTCTTTGTAATGAGATATGTGTTGGGTTATTATGTTGTTAAAGTCTTGGATGAGCTTTAGATCACCTTAAAATGAACCTTGCATCATGTTTATTTTATGCTTTGCACATCATGTTTACTTTCTTTGCTATCACTAAGTACCAAGGTAATAAAGGAACTTGCATTATCATGTTTATATTTCAAGTTCTCACCTAAATATCAAAGATAATAATATAATGCATACCATATTTATTTTATGCTTTGCACATCATGTTTACTTTCTTTGTTATCACTAAGTACCAAGGTAATAAAGGAGCTTGCATTACCATGTTTATATTTCAAGTTATGCATTATCATGTTTATGTTTCAAGTTCTCACCTAAATATCAAAGATAATAATATAATGCATCACATATTTATTTTATGCTCTCACTTTACTTTCTAGCAAAAACTAAAACAAGTGCATGAGCATGTTTATTTTTATGTCATCACTTTAATAAACCTAGAGCTCAAAGACTTGCCCATTGTTGTTGACGCGAGTAGTCGCAACCCGCGACAAATTTTAAAAATAATTTGTAATAACCAAATTACACTAAATGTAGTTATAGTGCAATCCGAGTCGTCTCACGAGGAAGTATTTAAATTGATTCAAATTGCAAAAAGGGGGTATTATTGACGTGATTAACAAAATAAAATTATGAAGATATAATAGCAAGAAATTACCTGCACAAAGACTCCTTCAGATCAAAATACGCTCTATCATTGGTTCAAACGGATAAAATTCATGGCAGTGACTACCTACGTCAACTATACTTTGCATAGATGACGTTGCAATACTACTTAACAGTCATACAATCGTATTACCATCAAGGATTCAACTAACACAAGAGCTAGTGATCACAATCATGACCCTATAAACCTATGTTAATTTAGTCAACAATTGCAGTAGCCTAAATCCTAACAGATTTAATTCCGACCCCTTATCAATTGGAATTAATCAAATCAATCGACCTAATTTCCCAAACGATATTCAGATTATGTAAACAAACGATTACACAATCTACTACTCCTAAAATCATAATTGAATTAATCAGCTCAATTAAAATTTAGAAGAGAAAACAATGAGAGCAAAAAACCAACCATGAACTGAAATTGAGAATCGGAAACCTCAAGAACAATTTTGATCTTCAGTTGTCTCTGTGCATAGTAATGGAATTACTCCTCCATGTGCGAAGTTTCACAGTCAAAGATTGATGAAAAACTATAAATTACAATGGTGGAAGACTGAAAATAAATTGTGAAAGGAAGCCTCTAAACCTAGAAAGAGAAGAGAGAGAGAGATGATGTAGAGAGAGAGTTCTCTATTCTCCAAAACCTAGGCTTGCCCCTCCCCGCTTTGTCTCACTTATGCGTTCTTTGTAGCTTCCAAGAAAAATGGGCCCAAAATTTTGCCCATACGAGATAGCAGGCAAAAATCAAATCATCGTAGGAGTGACTGCAATACTAAGAGTCTTCGCAGCTCACGAGCAGGTTTCTTGCAAAGTAGATCAGTCGTGCTCTCTGTCGAGCGCTGCAGCGCTCACCCGAATGGCAAGCTCTTGCATTTTTTCTTCCTTTCAGTCTCAGCTCCTACTTTTGATGCTTTGCACTCAATGCAATGCTCCTGTACACAAAAACCTAACTCAAGGAGACAAGTTAATTGTAACAAGATTTATTTATTAAAAAAAATGGAGGAATTGTCATTGATTTATCAAAATTGTGCAATGAGGTTCAATTTATAAAACACTATTATTTTCCTCAATAACATATCAAAAACTTATGCAAAAATCCAAGGTTAAGGGGTTAAATATGCGGTGTAAACACTGCTTATCAGTTGTCTCAACAAAGGTCTAAAAATATTTATTGCTTTTGGTCCCTATTTCGGCCCTAAGAGGCTTTGGTGTTTCCAAGCATTGAAAACTATGTTTTATAATTTTTCTAAGCTTATGTAAGTATAAGAAATATGTAGAACTAAGTTTTATGAATTTAGGACCTCTTGAGATAAAAATGATTTAGCTATTACCCTCTTAAGTATTTTTATGATTTTAGGTGATAAAAGTGTCCATAAATGAGTTTTGAAAGTTGAAAAAGGTTCCAAGAAAAACTAGTATTGTATGTGCTTTAGAAATTGTGTTTCATGTCTTTTATGGAGATGTTTGTTTCGGTTCTGCCTTGCTATGTTTGGCCACTGTATGAGCTGTGTTAATAATGATAAGATGCTTATGTTTGAGTAAAAATAATGTTAAGACTCATATGTGAAAGATAGGATAAGTTAGGAACTAGAAAAGAATTAATTTGGAGTTTTAGATCCCTTAATGATGGAATTTTCTGGATTCTGTCCAGCAAGGTTTAGAAATGATAATCATGGTTCTAAATTAGTTTAAATTTGTAGGAATGACTCATAATTGGTTTAGGGCTTAATCTTGATGCTTTAGGAACAAACTGGACTTAGAAAGAGTCATTGTTGTGACTCCTAGGTACCCGTAAAGTTGGGATTTTAAATTCTGCATCCTTGAGGTCTAGAGATGTTCTTGACCATAGTGTGAGGTGAGAAATACTTAGTTATAACCTCATAGGTTCCCAAGAGACTAGGTTTTGATGATTTATAACTTAGATTGTGAGTTAAGGACCTTAAGGGTCGATGCATAAGATATTAAGAAGTCTTGAGTTTTTATGATGCTTAATTTTATGCAAGTATGATATATGATACATGAGCTTTATCTATGTGAGTATGATGTGTTTAAAATATATGCTATGATGAGTTTGGAATATATGCTATAATCTATGTAAGAATGATGAGTTTGAAATATATGTTATGATGTTTATCTATGTGAGAATGATGTATTAGAAGAATATGCTTGATGATGCATGAACCCTAAAATGTTTTTATTGATGATACGTGAGGAAATGATTATTGAGATGTTAAGTTGTGTGATTAGCTTGTGGCATGAATTTTGGTTTGAAGGAAATTCAGTTTAACAAATTGCTATGCCGAATTTCTATCAAACCTAAAAAGTTGAAAAATGTTTTAAAGTACCATATGAGTTGAAAACCCTGGGTGACACTTGGTTCGGCCGAGCACCCCAGGATATTTTTATGTGACAAGCATTGAGACGCATTTCTCCTCGCTACGGTGAGGAGGAGGCAAATCCGTGAGGGTATGTGCAGATGCACCTTACCAAAGCGGACAATTATTGTGCACTCGAGGCGTAGAGAACGTTTCAAAGAATGAAATATGTTTATGTTACCCCCTCATTTTACCCCATATTAAATCTAGTGACGACTAGTTAGGATTAAGCTCATTCCTAGGCGATTAGGTGAGACGGAGATAGGAGGTTATGATAAAAATCGCCGGGGCGGTGTATCGGTTGGAAATAGGTGGATATGTTTTAAGAGGGTGGTTTTTGAGAAAAAGAACAAAAGAGATATGATGCTTTTAAGTCACATAAGTATGAGAAAAGTAAGAGTTGTAATATGCCCTTATGCCACTTGCATAAATCTAGATTGTTGTGATTTGTTGATTTATGTGCTCAAGTATTGCCATACATTCATGCTTAAACATGTTGCATTCATGACATCAAGATGCATACTAAAAGAAATGGACCTTGGATAAATAGTTTCATAAACCCTAATAATGAATCTCATATGCATGAACACCTTTTATAAATAAACCCAAGGTTCCCGAGGATGTGAACGATGTAACCCTAGAATAGGAGATTCCTCTGAGATTCTTTAGTAAGATTCTCACTCTTTTCTCTTCTTTTTCTCGCTTCTGTCACATCTTCAGAGACTGATGGCGACATTCGTGGTCTTCATTGACACATCCGTCCGAGAGGCGCTCATAACTAGGAGCTCACGCTCGATCTACACGTATGCCCACTCCTCGCCGCCTTTATGCGTTCTTGGATCGATTACACTCCATTTCCCTGGGTTCTAGTAGCAGATGTTTTAGGGGAGGCTTACTGCACACACTCACATGTAAACCGGATAAACTCGCTTTTGTTTTGAGGTTATTCACTATAGGTGCACTCGGGTAGTGATGATTTACTTTATGTTACTTTATGTTTCTCTGCTTTCTATTGTACTTCCTTTCACCAGTGTATTACAAGCTCTGCCCGTCCCAATGAGGGTATGACTACTTATGTATTCTAAGTTATGTTATTAATGAAACGTTTCTCTTGTTGTGATGATTTATGCTCAGCTGTTATATGTTTCCATTTCTGTGTTTCTCTATGAGTGTTAAGCGTGCTTTATATTCCTATTATTCGATTAGACTAAGAACGTGGCTCTCACTTTGTTGTGTGTTTTAAAAAAAAAAAAAAATTTACTCGTAATTTTCCTTTAGTATTTTAAGAAAAGGATGAGACTATGAAGTAATAGCCTAATGTTTAACCTAATGTGTTCTAGAAAGTTGGGTTAAAAATTAGGGTGTTACAAGGAAGCCATCAAGTGGTGTTGTCACTGACTAGGGCACAGCAATGCGAAACGTAATTGAGATAGTTATGATAGTACCTGACATAGATAGTGCCTGTGTCATATAATATGAAAATAGTTATCCCAGAAAATCTTAGAGCGCGTTTGGTTTGTGAAAATATATCCTATTTCTGTTCTAATTTTTTGAAAAGCATTTCCATTTTCAAATTTTCAAAATCAAGAAATACATTTGGTTTATAAAAGCATATCTTCTTTTCAAAAAGTGAAAACAATGAAAATATGTTTGGTTTGTCTGATCGGTCGCCTCGCTATCCTTGATCGCAACGGCGCCTCTTCATTTTTGATGCCCACAGGTCAACCTCTTTCTGCACTACTGTCGCTGCCCTTAGGGCCATTTTCTGCCCCTCTAGTTCAATTGCCCTTCGCTGACATCCTCCTCTATATTTTTCCCAGAGCACTGCACCCTAAGTCCTTCTCCACCTCAAAGACCAATGAGGGCTTTTCCGGTGCTTTCAAGCCACAGAGGAAGTCCTGTAATGTTAAGGTTCGCAGCATGCTCTTCTCCCTCTTCAACCAAGACGACAAGCACAAAATCCATAACAAGGAAAACTCACTCAAACTTGTGATGCAGGAAGTAAAAAAGAACTTGTGAAAACATGTGTGCGAGAGAGAAAAAGACCATGAAGGTTTCAGGAACTGTTTTGAAGAGAAATAAAAGGTGGATTTGATTATAATTTCAAAAAATCCCATTGCGTTTTCACCTCATTTTCGTTTTCAACATTTTCAAAGAAAATAGTGGAAATGAGGATTTTCAATTCCAAATTTTCACACTTTTTTTTTGAAATACTTTCTGTAAACATTTTTAAAAAATGTGAGCCAAACATATTTTTACTTCTATTTTATATTTTCAATGAAAATGAAAACAATAAATGGTCAAAATAAACGCACTCTAGGTTATGCAAAATATATGAAGATTAAGGCATGTATGAAAGAAGTTGTGTATGAAACTTTGACAAATGAAAAGTATGATGAGAATGGGGGTAACTTTGTGAATAGGCATGAGCTTAAACAAATTGAATGATTGAGTAGACTTTTCAATGAACAACATAAAAAGAAGGGTTTTTGAGTATGGTTATCCACCACGCATAGAAGCGAGAGTATGCACTCATTTTTTGATGGATATGTGAATTCGACCACCAGCTTGCAATAATTTATGAAGTAATATGATAATTCTCTTAGAAGCACGATAGAAAAAGATGTTAACACTGATTTTAATCCATGAACATAATAAGAATACACCCATGAAAAAATTGGTGAGGTCCAAGTTGAATTGCACCTAGGATCCAAAACACTAGCAATAACCATTAGCAAGTTGTAATCCCTCCAATATTTGTCAAACTTAGCCTTCATTGGAGCTACCATTTCTCTCATGAAGAGATCTTTATCCTCTACCACATTATCAATCACTTGCTACTTTTATCGGCTTGCAAACTTTGTCAACCTTTTCCCATTCTTCAACTAAAGGTACATACGTATAATACTCCTCTTTTTCTTTGTAAGTTGAGAAGACCATATTAAATTTCAAATAACAAGAGAGCATCTCAAATGTAGAATTCCACCTTGTTGGATAGTCAAAACAAGCTTCCGTTCCTTGTTAAAAAATATCACAAAATACCTTCAATCAAGAATAATTGTGTTTAATATACTTCACATTTTCACGAATATTGTGAATAACACCCTTAATCCAATTCAGGGACAAGCAAATTCAAGACATGTGCACATCATTTAACATGGAAGAAAGCTCCATGAAGGACTAACTTTGTGCTTAGTGACAAGTTGTCCTTTAAATTCCTTAAGCATGAGTCATTATAAGAAGCATTACCAATAGATACTAAAAATACATTGTTTTCGATCCTCCATCTGTTAAGACACTTGAAGATAGCATTAGCCACATAAACTTCATGCCTTGCAGTAGGAAACTTCACAAAATTAAAAACTTTCTTTTGATGTTTCCATCCTGCATTAATAAAACACCCAATGATGAGCATGTACTCGGCAACTTGGAGACTTAATCTCCACATATCTATAGTTAAACTAATCTTGCACATAGTACTCAACATTGCTTCCAATATTTTCTTCTTACCCTCATATAATACCAAATAATAATTTCTTACAGTTTTGTGATCTACTTTCTAAAAATATGAATTTGCACATTGAAATGCCCACATCCAAACTTCATCTTCAAGAATGTTGAACGATGTTCATGAAACATAATAGTAGTGGCAATGGCTTCCCTCATCTTTTCATTAAAGCACCTTATGCCAGGAACTATGAAGGGGCTAGTTGCATTAAAGGGCTGGAATAGTATGATAGGTTGCTTCTTTTCAACAACCAACTTCAATCTCCTTTGCAAAAAATTTTCTGCATGTCTTCTTAGATGATTTGTGCTAAACCCTCTCCTATTAGTAAATAACTTATCTCTATAATACACACACACTTTCTTTTCACACTACTAGCAACTGCAACTTCATCAAAGTCATTCCAAACAACTAAAATTTTTACTATTTTTTCCTTTATGACATAATCTTCATCTTATTGATCTTAATTTTGTTCTCTTTTAGGTTTGTTAACTTTAGGTTAAGTTGAATCTCTAGATTCTTATTCATTGATCTCACCCACATTCATGGATACATGACCAGTAACAATTATCTCACTATTCTCAAATTAGGAAGATATTAATTTAACCTAAAAGATTGAAAAGGTCAAAAAATTAATAAGTATCACTAACATGTAAAATTAGATAAAATGAACAAAATTTCAAAAGAAAAAAAAAACAAAGAGTCGTATTTCAAAACTATAAAATTCCAAATCACACTCCAATTGCTACAAAAATAATTTTAGTGTAAAAGGCCAAATTAGTCCCTGATAAAAAAAATTTTCCTAGTTAGTCCTGACAATGTTAAATGTAGGATACATGTTAGTCTCTAATGTTAAGCTTGACGAAGCTACACAGAAACACCCCAAATTAGTTCCTGACAATCACTTATTCACTTAGACCAATCCCTCATCATCACCACCTTCACCATCACAGCCACCGCCTCCATCTTCTTTTTCATCTCCGTACACCCCTTACATCATCATCATCAACTCATTAATCCCCAAACCAGACGTCTATGTGGAATTGCACCTTTTACTTATTATGTGTGTTGTTGTCCTTTTTTTTCATAAATACGAAAGTGGGAAAATTGTTTTGCTTGATATATTTTGCTTATCATTCCTAATTATTTATCCTTTTTGTGGAAAAATATCTTATTTTTAGCCAATTTTGGTATAACGTGAAGTTAGGCAATATAGTGCTCTATTTCTATCTTTGTTCCTCTCATTACTAGTATTTTCTTTACTTGAATTTCATTGAGACTATTTGAAGACCATCATTTCTTCTATTTCACCTAAAAGTTTAGGTGATTTTTCATTCTTCCACCATTTTTCTTAGTAGAATTTGTGGCTGAATTGTTCAATTCTCATTTGGCCAACTATAAGTTTTATTTTCTCTATATTTTTCCCTCCTCAAAATGGGGATTGTATGGAGAACACTATGTTTCTTTCTTCTATGCATCTATACATTTTCATTTACATAATTTTGTAGAAATTATGATTTAAATCAAGAGTATTGCTACATGTATTGCTAAATATAGTATGGGTGACATGGGTTTGGGGATTACAATGGGTTAATGATGATGGGGAGGTAATACAATGAAAGAGAAGATAGAGGTGGTGAAGGTGATAGGGGTATGGGACTAACTTGGGTGGATAGTTGATTGCCAGGAACTAATTTGGGGTGTTATTATGAAACTACATCAAACTCAATGTCAGGAACCAACAAGTGTCCGATGTTTGATATTGTTAGGGACTAATTAGGTAAATTCTTTTTGTCAGGGACCAACTTATCCGACGATGAAATTATTAGGGGCTAATTTGGGGGTTTACTCATAATTTTGTTTCTATATAATAATTTGAACATAATTCCATATTAACATATAGCAAGTATATTCTTTCATCATATCAACACATAAAATCCAACAAACCATTAAAATAAAGGAAATCATAAAAGGATGATTTAAACACTCAAAATTGTGAGCTTCAAATCACACCAAACTTAGTAACTAAAAATAATTCATAAGCCATTGCTAGTGCTTTGATTCAGACCATAACTCAAAATTGAAGAATTAGACAAAGTGCAAAGTATAAGCATGTTGTAAATGTAAATTATATAGATAAAGATGAAATTCATCTTTGTAAATTCTCGAATGTATGTTAGACAACCATGAGATGAATTCTTTCTCTAAAAAGGCCAGCTTTGGTTCCTCAACAAAATAAATACAAAGATGAAATTCAAAGAAAAAAGGTTGCATGTGGTTTGTGGAAGAAGAAAAGCTGTGGAGGATAAGGATGCATAATGAATCAACAATGCATAGGAGAATGATGGAGGAAGTGAGGAGCAACACCTCACAAAGAGTAGCAAACATAGGAGCACCGACACACAAAATGTAAGCAAAGATGCATGAGCAAAGCTATAGCTGCATACAGCGAAGTAGCAAACCAGAAGAGTGGTGCATGACGGAGTAGTAGAGCAACGACGCATGGCGAAAAAGCACAGTAGCTGTGCGAGATGGACTGACAGAGTTGAGCAACATCGAACTAATAGAGAATAACATCAGGGCAAAGGTTTGATTGTTAGATGTGAGGTGAAAATTGAAATAGCAGATTTGGATTACGGTAGAAAGTGCGGACTTAGGGTAGAAAGTGATTCAGATATTAGGCACTTACATTTTAGATATTTAGATGTTTAGCTTTATTATTAAAATACAAGAAAATTCTATTAAATTATTGTAATTTGTAAATTGAATATATATATGTGTGTGTGTGTGTGTGCGCGCGTGATATAATAATAATAATAACACTATTTTAAATGAATTAAGACTATTAATAAATAGGTTATCCTATCAGCTGTAAGCTCTTTCTATAGCCTACAGCTTGGCTTATTTAGTTAAAGGCAAAACTCTTATTTTGGTCCCTCTAAAATTTCAAATTAGACAAATTGGTCTATGTGAAAAATAAACTCTCAAATTGAATCCTATAAAATTAAAAAGTCAGACAAGCTGGTCCCTATAAAAAAAAAATTCATAAGTGAATTGTTAGATAAGTTAGTTCCCTTAACCCAACTTAATAGAGGGACTAACTTGTTTGATTAGTCAATTTTGTAGAGACCGATTTGTTCTACTATTCAATTTCATAAGGACCAATTTGGGAGTTCTTTTGAAAGCACCAATTTGTTTGACTTTACAGGGATTAATTTGAGAGTTTATTTTTTATAGGGACAAATTTATTCAACATAGAATTTTAGATGGACTAAAATGGATGTTTTGTCTTAGTTAACTAGGCTTTTAAAAAAACCTTAGCCTACCTCATTTAATAAATTGGCCAGGCCAGGCTGCGGGCCCATGATGAGCGGCCTAGTCCACTGTCACCCCTAACTGTGGAACACTTTTCCCTAACCTAAACTTTTAATTAAATCAATAATCAACTAAGCAATGTCTCAACACCCTAATAGTACTGTATTATGTTGATCTGTCTAAGGTTCTCATCGACTAGCCCAAGCCAATCTCACTACACATAAGGGAAAAATCCCTTTTCTCATTTGTACAACACCCTAAAGATTAACACAATGTATTTAAGTTGCATTATGGTTAATTTTCAATTCTATTCTTTTGCCTCAAAATTTAACTTGTCTTTAAAATAGAATATATGAAAAATAAATGTACTATATATTTTTTTATATATATAAAATTAAAAAATTTGGACCTTGTGCATGAGGTATAATATCTAACTACACTTATCAATCGTGAACACAATAAATTGCAGAAACATAAATAAGCATCCATACGAGTCCAATTAATTTAAATCCATCACAACATAAACTAAGCATAGCACACAATCACCATGTATGTAATTAATCTATAATAGAATCTCCACATAAGATATTTAAATAAGTTACATAAACAAACAGAGTAATCAAACCATTGAACCTTCAGTCACTCTCAAATGTATACATCATAAATGGGGTCTTAATCAAAATCGTGAAAACTAAATGTAACTAAATGCGAATAAGCATAAGTAAACCATGGGCTAATTTTAGTGCTCACTTAATCCTTTTGTTGAACAACTCTTATGCCAACGTCCTTTTAAGCTAACACAAAAATAAGGGTGAGAAATCATAAGTTTCTTAGTATGGATCATAAAACATAAATAAGTATCATTGTTATTGTCCTCATCACTTCAGTTTATTCCAAAAGAGGTGAGTATGCATCAAAATTCAGTTTACAAGTTTGGAAAAATATGAAGTCCAAAATGGACATTTCTTTTAAGGGAAAATTTTTTTAACACCCATTTCGACACACACCCATCATGGAGTCATGGTGTGAGAGAAGTGATGTAGAAAGAGAAAGTTGGCAGAAAGTAAGTTGTAGGCTCCATGTGTTTTATGAGTAGAATACTTGGGTATTGAAATAACATTTTCCCATCTTTTAAAGGTGTGATCTTTATGTCATAATGCAACATAAACATAATGAATATATGTCAATGCTCTTAAACAAATTAAGCCATAAAATACATCAGGACATATAATCTCATTGACATTCTCTTTTCTCTTTTATTCGGTGACTTAGGCTTAATCTTTGCTCATCACCCTCAATTTCTCTTTTCTTCTTCTCTTTTTTGCATAGGCTATAAGCTCATACCTACTTGCCATCACTGGCTTAAAATAAATATATAGGGTAAAGAGAGTGTATTTGGATCACCTTCCCTTCACACGATTAAGGATGAAAGTTGCAGACTTCCCTTCCCAGCATGTGACTAGGGACCAAAAGATCACATCCTATGTTTGAATTGCCACTCAAAGTTATATTGAATGCATAGGCATATATTAGAAAAATCATTACATCATATTCATCATTTCTCATATCATGCCATTGTTCCTTTAGTCATAAATGTCATAACCATCATAATTGTCCGTTTCATGTTCATAAACACTCCAAATCCAAGATTTTGACAAAATTTCGATAACACAAAGCTAAGGTTGAAAATAGAACTCCCCAAAATTGCTTCCTGCTCATGTTATTATAGCAATTGCATCTTCAAATGAAAAATACATAATTTGCATGCACTTTCCTTAGCAAAATTCTAGACACTTTTAAATTCAACAATTAAAGATGAATTCATCAAATATGCTCATCATTATAGCATATAGCAATTTGCCGGACTCAATTCAAATTTCCATTCATTTACAAATGGCATATAGCATGTAACAACATAATTCAACTCAAAGCGCATTCATTGTAAGGGATCCATTAGCATACTATGCTTGCTCCATCGAATATCATCCTAATATTGTGATATTTTCTTGATGATCAAGCATACAAAATTTCAGAAAAAATTGGATATTGATAGATATATTATCTAATACTCAAAATTTATATGTATGTTCAAAACAATGTTGTATGTCCAAATAAAAGAGGGGATGATAAAGTATCAAATTGCTTTGGAATTTTATGAAATTTTATACACTTGATCTAATAGAATAGGTAAAATACAACTTATTCCTGGAAAAAATGGATTATACACACACACACACACGCCCACCTTTATATGGAGGTTGGTATCCCTCACATTTCACTTTGAACATAAAACCCAACTTTGTTTGTTCTAGACCACATTTATAATATTGGTAATTTTGATAATTTTGTTTGATCCTAATTAATTACAAATTCTCTCTCTTCTTGTATCAAAAAAATCATCTCTCTTTGCCTTTTTCATATTTTTACTTTTCTTTTCTTCTATCCTTTTCTTTGACTCATATATCTTTGCATAGGTCACAATAGCACCTCACCTCCTCTTTTACTATGGTCTCACTATCAAATTTTTATCATCCTAAGTTCAACTTGCTTCACAAGGAGAAAAGCTTCGGTGTTGAAATGTTTTCACAGTTCACTAACACAACAAAATTGATCGTTATTAGAGGCAAGTGTTATTAAAATTTTGTGTAAGTTAAGCATAGTGAATAAAACAATAAAATGGATAACAATAGGAGGAAAATGTTATTGATGTGAATTTACACCATTAATCCATGTATTTCATAGATACAACATTCTCTTGTGGAGCATATTGATACTCTTTTTTTTATAATTTCTACTGGATTTTTAATGTCTCTTTCAACCAGTGGACTAGAGACAAAAACTATAATTAAAAAATAACTTTGATTATTATATTAAACTTGATGCAAAGATAATAACAAAAGAGAATGTGAACTTTTACTGTGTGAGGTGGAAAAAAAAGGGATTGAGAGTGAAAGAGTTGGGGGGGATTTGATAAGAAGATTGATTTTACATTTAATTGCAACCAAATAAAAATTAACAAATTACATGCCTCATAAATATGGTGTAGAATAAAGGGAGTTGCTTTTTATGCCCAAAGTGAAATATAGATAATGCTAACCTCCACACATTCATGTGGGCGTTAGCTATCCCCGTATACATATAAGTTATACTGGTATACCTTTAAACAAATATTACACTGTTGAATAACTTTTTATTAGTATAATTCTTTACAAAACCCACCATTAGATTAGAAGCTCCCATCATATAGATTATGTTTATAAAATTCCAAATTAATTTAAAATCATTTAGCATAATTTTTATGTAAATCAAAATGAATATAATATATATGCTTAAAATGAACAAATATAAGAGTAGCATGATTGCATTGCTATTAATGTTTACTTTTTATGAAATTTGGCACAAATAATCCTTATGATAGGTAATTGTAATTCAATGGTTATATTGATAAAAAAAATATTTCATAGAAAGCTATAGGTGGTATAATTGATATAACTACTTAAAGTTACGCTGGTATAATTTGATCATAACCCTATATATATTTATTTATTCGTAAAAAATCATGTTTATGAAGGATGTGCCTTTACCCTTTACCCTTTACAAAACATTTACAAAACCTATCTTTAACCTTTACCCTTACTCCAAACTTTATGGACTAAATTGAGGATGTGCCTTACAATTCTTTCCAGCACCCCCCAACCATATAACATATAAGATTAAGCACAAGAATTCATTTAAGACTTGAAGAACATACTTCCATACCTCAAATAGGCCTTTATCATGACTAAACTTATGTCAACGCATAGGGAACGCGTTCCCTTGCAAGTTTTAACATTCAAAATTACTCAGGAAAACAGGTAGAGTATTCCTTATTTTAGGACATTTCCCAAATCACAAATACAACTTGCATTAAATAATAGATCAAACCACAGAGTTGGGCTTCACTATTCTTATAATGCACCCTCAACAATAGAACAACTAACTCAGTACAATCTAGAATACTATCTTAATAGCAATGTTAAGAGAACTGGACCAGACTGGCAGGTCTGATCGGGTTAACCGGGAACCGGCCGCTTGGCCAGTCTAGTTTAGTGGCTGGAATCGGAAGGGCTCAGAATCGGTCAAAATAGGGGAAAACCAGGAAAACTGACGAATCGGACCGGTTCAGACTTTTGATTTTTTATTTTTTTTTTAGTTTCAAAGCTTAAATACTGATATCTAGTGGCAGTCATAGAGCAAAAATGAAAAAAAAAAAAAGGAACCAAAGAAAGGTACAAACAAAAATTGTTGGGTTATCATTCTTCTTTCTCCATCATTCGCAGGCTGCTTATCATAAAACTTGTTAGTCACTAACAAATATTATTTTCAAATACTTTTGTGATTATGTTATAAGGCTGAGACTGGATAAATTTTATATGGATTATGTTTATTTTTATAAATATATATATATATATATATATATATATATATATATATATTTCGGTTGAATCCCGGTTGGACCTCTAAATCTCTAAACCAATACCTTGACCGGTTCGATGCCCGGTCCGATTTTCTTAACATTGCTTAATATATAAACTTGTAAGTTCAAGAAAGTACAAGTATAAAACATGTATAAACTTGGTTATTGAAACGTCAGTGTTACTACTTTTAATTTCTCAACCTGAAAACATAACATAGATTAAAACAAAGTTGTTTATTTTTTTTCATTAAGGTCAATCAATATTATAAATATATGAGAAGGGACCTATTTACTCTAAGCGTAAATATGCCACACTTACTCCATCAAATATCTTCTTATAGACAACATATTTCATCAATTCAATCGTTGAATTATACGATATTATTTTCATCAAGCATATCAAATTTTAGGAAAATTGGACATCAATAGATATGTTATCTAATAATAAAGATTTACATGTATTTTTAAAACTATGTTGTACGTCCAAATAAAAAGAAATAATGAAGTGTCAGACTATTGTGAAATTTTATACACTTGATCTATGTAGTGGAAACTCATAATTCAATGGTTTGATTGATGAAATTTGATATCTACAATAAATTATTCACTAGAATAAGTATATCATGAGTTACTACTGGAATAAACTGATCCCCACCCTATATATATATATATATATAATTTATTACTACAAGAAAATTGGTTGTTGTTAGTGACCAAAATTATGTAAATTAGACATTTTTATTTTATAACATGAATTCAATGATAATTACTAAAAATATTTTAAACAAAAAATATGTTTTATTATTTATTTTAATAGTTTATAACTAGTTATCATTTTAATAAATAATAAAAATATGAAAATACTTTTTTATCTTTTATATAATTTGATAGCTTTCTAGTATTTTCTATGATAATTATTGACATTTTAATTTAATAATAAATATTATATTAAATTTTTTTTATTAATTATTACTTTTATATATTCGTATTATCCACTAAATTAAACAATTGGTGAAAATTTTTTTGATAGATTATCTAAGTATGCTTTAATAAATTAGTGATCGATTGTGTGACCATCACTAACTACACGTCACTTCCCTTCTACAAAGACAATATCAGTCAGTAAGTTGGTCACTAAAGAATTTTAGCAATCAAATTGGTGACTGATTTCATATGGAAAAGGACCTCCTAGTACGAATTATATTGGTCACAAAATCAGTCACTAATTGTGAACTATTCCCCACGTAAAAGTGGGTTGCTAACATGAAATAAAAATAGTCACTAAATTGGTCACTATTTAAATTTAGTGACCGATTTTGTGACTAATTTGTTTGCCCCATGGTGCCTCTGTTCGATCACTACTTCGGTCACAAAATCATTGTTTTAGTGAATGATTTATTTTAGTCTCAAAATCAATCTCTATACCACATAGTCAGTCACTAATTCGATCACTATATTTCCAATTAGTGACTGATTTAGTGACCGACATTGTTAGGAATATGATCTCTTTTCAAAAGCAATATCGGTCAGAAAAGCGGTCACTCATGAAACCTCAGTGATCGATTTTTGGTGGCAAAAGCTATTCCTAATATTAGAAAAATCAGTCACTATTTTAATTTAATGTCCAATTTAGCAATTGATAATTTTCACCATTCTCATCCTTCCTAGTGGTTTAGTTCGGTAGCTAATTCAGTTACAAACTTGTCATTTTAGTGGCCAATTTATTTCGATCACAAATCAATCTCCATTCAACACATTTCTAGTAGTGGTACATGAGAATGAGTTTCTTATGCGATAAATGAGAAAGATATTTTTAGCCATTAGATCTAATTGTGTAGTTAAGATCACACTATAAGAAGTGAAATGTCACGTGAGGTCACCCTATACTCGTTACCCCATATTTGTGAAAATAGTGCAAGAAAAAATAGGCTTGTTATTGCAGAATAATAATGCTGGCCTTATGGCTTGGTTGCGCTAGTCTAGAAGCATCAACAGAGAAGCTTTTCCCAGATCAATGGACATTTGTCCATTGTCATCGATAAAGTTAGGGATTTTGGCAAATCCCTCATCAATAAAATCAATCACAACCAGTAAAAAAAATTATAGTCTATTATATGAGTTGAGTATTTCTTGGAAGGTTTTGTATGATATTTAATAGGGAAAATAACACAAGAATAAACAACATTGTCATTTTAGTTATGGCGCTCTCTCTAGATGTTGTGATAGCCACCTTGGTCCCTAACAATTTTATCATCGGACGAGTTGGTCCTTAATAAATGGAAAGTGTCAACCCAGTCCCCCACAATGTCAATTTTCGGATACCACCTGGTCCCTAGACAGAAACCATGACGGTGGTGATGAGGTGTCACTATAGTACGTTGTTTTAGTTATATTGTTTGAAATCAACAAACCCTAAACCTCCAATTAATCAAAGAAAACCCAATTACAGCACCAATTAGGCAAATAAAACCAAATTAGCACCCCCCCTAATTCACCCATTGTGAACCCTACATTGCATTCTCTCACGTAAGTTGTCACCTCACCTCTCAAGATGTAACCCCTTACCTTACATTGTCATCATTATCAATTCGGCCAAACCGTTTGTGACGTGGTGGTCGTGTGAGTGAAGCGCCACTAAAGTGTTGATTGTGTAATGTGGGTGAGGGTGAAGGATTCAACAACACTATAAGTTTGCCCTTCCCTCATTTCAAAATATTCTTTCTTTGTGTTGTCCCAAGATCTGAGCTCTCTTAAACTGTAATCCGTGAATGTCAGTAATATGTGTAAAATATAGTTAAAATATTATCACTAGTGTGTTGTGTCCATGTAAAATAGTGTTGTGTGGTCCTTTTGTGAATAAAATAATTTGGGTGTGGTCCTTTGTGTACAAAAGAGTGGTGTGGTCCCTGTGAAGTGCGTTTGCATTAAATATAAATGGTTGATGAATTTTTATGTTATTTGCAGATGGGCCAGTATATTAGGCTTGCCTTTCACCACTGGGGTCAGTTTAAAAGAAGATCTGATAATGTGTTGGAGTATGTTGATGGGTTGATTCATCATTTTCTTAAAATTGATGTAGACCTAATGAATTTATTTGATATAGAAAAATTGTTCAAAGATATAGGATATATTGACTGTAAGTGTCTTTGGTGGTTGAAACCTGGTAATGAAAACCTTGACATAGGTTTGAGGCCATTAAGAGGGGATGCTGACATTTTTGACATGTGTAAAGCTATCTTAGAAGCTAAGGAGAAAGAAGCCCACTTGCTCTTTGAACACCCAATTAATGAGCCAGTTTTGGATGATGAAGATGAGGATACTAAAGATGTAGTGTTGGATGGGACTGCTGTAAGTAAGGCAACTAAAGAAGTAGTTAAAGAAGTTTATGTGGTTAATCCCTCAAGGGAAGAACCTGCTAGCAGTAGTGAGGAAGGCAGTCAGGAGGGTCATGATTATAGTAGTGATGACTACGAAAGTGCAAATGATGCAGTTTATAAACTAGATCCTAGAGAGGCAGAATCAGAATCAAAGTCAGATTCAGGTGATGAAGTTGAGGTCAATGTTCAAAGGAAAGGGAAGGGAAGGCTGAAAAGAAAAGGAAAGGGAAGCTTGAAGATAAAGGGAAGGAGAAGGCTGAAGAGAAAGGAAATATTGCTGCAATCTCTGATGGTGGTGAGAAGCGGACTAAGAAAGTTAGAAAAACGAGGGGAAACCAAAGAAGGTGCTACGAATTGAGGACCTAAGTAAGGATGATGAGCTAGTTGCTCAGAGTGATGTAGACTATTCATATTCTTCTGAAGATCCCCACTCCCTGTTACCCTTTGATGATGAGAGCAACGGACTTGTATATCCTAGATTCAATGAGTGATTTGCTTTTGTAACCACTTGGTTGACATATGAACTTGGATGTAAGTTTGGTTAGTCATCAAAACTATGGTTGTAAGTACTAGGTATACAACCAATTGATTTGCTTTTGTAACCACTTGGTTTACATATGAACTTGGATGTAACTTTGGTTAGTCATCAAAACTATGGTTGTAAGTACTGGTTGTAAGTATAATATTAGTTATTTATGACATTATGTATTTTGACTTGATCAATAGAAAAGTTTGACTATGAATGAGGATCAATATCTCCTTATGGTATTGTTGTATTTTTTTTAATTGACAATTTTTAGATATGCAATATTGTATTAGCAAAACAATAATTTCAATCAAGAAATACTTGTTGTTCTTTTCCATATAACTTGTAAATCCAAAATTACAATGGCAGTGACTTCCAGAAACAACTACATTGATAATTGCAGCCATTACGTCCAAAACAACCCTAACTCTTAACATCTAATCATTCCATATTATGGTATACTAATTTGTTACGTCAATATTTACAAATATCCCATTATTCCAACTGAGATAACCATATACAAACCTAAACTAATCATTAAAATCCTAAACAACCTATCCAGCTTAGCAAACTCCCAATTCATCTTCTTCTCCAACTCATTGAACTTGTCCTTTTCAAATTCAACCAGCCAAACAAAGAAAGTACAATACGGATGATTCTCCTGCACAAATTCCAATTCATCATAAGAAATGTAAGATGAAAGAAATGGAAAAATGTAAGAAAACTAATTTTAAATCTGGAATATCGGCACCCAAGAAATGGTTTGTTTGGATTCCTTCGAGTCTTTGAAATATAGGCAACGACATTCCTCCCACATTGACATGTCACACCAAAGAATTGTCTTTGAGAAATGCTGCCACTTGAAACACTGTCGCTTCAATTACCATCTCCAACCGGCGCTCTTTGATTGACAATGTGCGACCCACTTCACTCATTTTTCCCAATCACTGTGAAGAAGAAATTTTCAAGTTGGTTTGTAGGTTTTCAAAATGAGGATGAGGGAATGGAGAAGGCAAAATGATGTTGTCCATGTTAATGGGTTGGTACACAATGCCACCTCATCACCACAGTCACGATTTCCATCTAGGGACCAGGTGGTGTCTGAAAATTGACATTGTGGGGAATTGGGTTGACACTTTTCGTTTGTTGAGGAGCAACTTGTCCAATGATAAAATTGTTATGGACCAAGTTTTACCCAAAAAAATAAAAAATGAAAGAGTGAGCTGCTTTCCGTCGTGAACCCAACGTCAAAACAAGAATTTGTCGTCCAGAGGAGCCAGAGTGCGAAACCCAGCTGGTCGAGTGCCGAAACGAAAAACGTGCTTTGTTGAGTATTGAGGGATCCAAGGCAAGAATGGGACTCGCAATAAAACCCCAATACAGGTAGAGTCAACAAGAGAGAGAGAGACACACACACCAAACCAAACTACGGACACAGTACCTCATTAATTGCTCTCATCAATTCATAGCATAGAGCTCAATTTACGTGAAATCAGGTCTCTCAATTCCAAATCCCCCCCATCCGGAACCCTGATTCCATTTCACAAAACACAATAATTAATTATAATCCCTCCAAACAAAGATTAAGAGGGACCGCACGCAGTGGTATTTGAGGATCCGCACTGCACTGCACTGCATGCACCGCCAGTCATCAGTACCAGAAGGATGGGGTGCTCGTTCTCTGGTCTGAACGCCTTATACGACGCCGTTAGCGGGGGAGGGGACGTTTGGATAAACGAGAACCGCTTCCGCGTCGTGAGGCAGCTCGGGGAAGGTGGTTTCGCCTACGTTTACTTGGTCAAGGAAGTACCCAATGACTCTTCTGCTGGTGGCCTTGCCATCAAGCTCAAAAACCCCTCTCTTCTCTCCGGTTCGCCTTTTAACATCTCATCTATAATTTTTTTTTCAATTATTTTAGTTTTCTGTGCTGTGCCATTTTAGTGTGAGATTTTACCTGTCTTGTGTCCTGAACCACTAGGGGTGCGTCTGGTTTCTTTTTTTTTTTTTTTTTTCATTTTTAGTTTTCCGATTTTCAGAATTTTATAAAGGAAACAGTAAAAGCTGCGAAACCTATAAAATCCAGTTTTCTGTTTCATTTTCAGTTTTAAATATTTCCTCCATGTGATCCTGAAAACTAAAAAGCTGAAATAAAATACTTTTATGGCAAAAACTAAGTGGTTACTTATTGGATTTCAATTTTGTTGTCTTGGTGCCAATTTGGTGAGGTTAATATTTGATTCGGTTTTCTTGTTTCTGATTTCCTATGTTTTATGTATGACCGGCTTTGTTGCTTCTTTAAAAAGGTGAAGTTCGTGGGTTTCTCATAATTCCACCTTAGATCTGAAATGTTTTTATGGTCATTACGCAGTTTGTGAATGGTTGATTACTAGACTTGTACAAGAATGAAACCCTCAGTTTATGTTTGGATGGATGGAATGGGGTGGGAATGGATTAATGGAACGTTGATTCTAATGTTTTGGTCCGGTAGAATTGGTTGGAAGAAAATAACTAGGAAAAATAATTTTATGATTTCTTAGGTGAAATGTAATTGTTTAGGTGAAATGGAATGAGGGAGTCCTTTCACTTTTATGATGGGATAACTATTCCAGTATTCCTGCCATTGATGTAATGTCCATTTTCAATGGAATGGGCTTTTCCCTGGCAACCACCCAACCGAACATTATGACAACTTTTTTCTGTTTCCATTCTGTTCCGTTCAGTTGATTCTTTCTTCTTGTGTCGTAGTTGTAAATTGATGTTGCGAAAAAATTGTTTTTTGGTGCTTTTGATTAAGAAGTTATGATAATTATCTCATCATATCTCTCACTTTGGGTTATAGAATGACTTGTTTAGTTTCTGTTTACAGTTTCTTTTTCATTTTCTTTTTTCAGTTTTAATTAAAGATGCAACATTATTTCTTGTTTTCAGTGTTCTGTTTTCCTTCAGCAAGTCCTGATGCAACTAAGATTGAAAATAGGAAATAGAGACAAAAATTAAAAGCAGAATTCAAACAGATCCGAATTTTCTTGTACTCTTCCTTATTGACACTTCTACCTTATTCAAACAGATCCGACTTTCTATCTTATGACTGACTTTAGTATCTCTTTCCTGCAGATGATGGAACTTATGCTATGAAAAAGGTACTTATTCAGAACAGTGAGCAGTTGGAGTTGGTGAGGGAGGAGATCCGTGTTTCATCACTGTTCAGTCATCCAAATCTGCTCCCACTTCTTGACCATGCAGTCATTTCAGTTAAGGTCTGCGGCAACACTTATTCCTGCTTATGATATCACAGTTTAGCATTTGTTATTCAAAAGCCAAAGAATACATTAAAATAATTTGGTTTGTATGAACAATGTTAAAGTATCCAATTTGAGAATTTTGCTTTAAACATGTTGCTGAACTACAACTATATTATATGATTTGCTGTATCCAAATGTTATTTTTTACAGCAATGGAAGGCTGCCCCTCTTGAGTGAAGGTGATACCTTCTAAGAGCACTTGAGCTGTATCTTAAATGATTTAAGTGAAAGCACTTAGTTGTTTATTTATTTATTTATTTTTATTTGCTTGGCAGTTCCAAGTGTACGCCTACATGATCCTCTATAAAAAAGATATATAAGAAATTGAAAGGATAAAACAAAATATTTGAAACTTGTACTGATATATTCTGGTATTGACTATGGAAACTAATAGGGAACTGCTGAAAACCAGCTGCAGCTATAATGGAAATATCCGAACAGAAATTACAGTAGCTAGTCTAGAAAATAGAAAGAAGAAAATCAGAGAAGCAAGGTGGTATCTCTGCTCAAATATGGCATAGGCCATCATGTGCTACACAGATGGTTCCTACCTTCCCCTTCTCCCTCATATCCGTGTTCCTTTGGATGATTCTGGCACTTCCTCGGCAATCCCTACCTGTCAAGTGCCCATTCTGTTAGATGATCTCTGTCTCTGTCTCTGTCTCTGTAACAGAATCCTCGTTCACATTTCTGCCCCTCATCCTTCTTTCTTTCTTAGATGGTATACATGGATTGGAGGCCCATCATGTACCACTTTAAACAATGAATGAGAATATATATATATATATATATATATATATATATATAGAGAGAGAGAGAGAGAGAGAGAGAGAGCATATACCGTTGCCTTCAAATTTTCAGTAGTGTCAGCCTGTTGAGTCATGATATTGGAATTACCAATGTTGATTTCAGTGATCTAACATATAGGACCTATAGGGAAACTATTAAATTAAAAAGCTGAAAAGAGCAACTTACTAGTAAAACCAGTAGTGTCTATCCCCTGATTATAACCATTCTTCCATGGTCTAGAATTTAGATTTATCAAATAAGCTAAGAATAGATTAATTAGGGTTGGGTGAGATGTGAAAAATCCATGAGCTAATTAATAACACAATGCAGAAAAGCATAAGAGAAAGGGAAAGGGCTTGAGGCTTTTTATTAAAGTACGGGCAGGAGGAGGTATGTTAATTTTTGTTGCAAAACTTAGCATAGTTGGTCCCAAGCCCAAATAAAAGAGGGTTGTGTTAGGCCATTGATAGCCAATGTAAAAATTTTGTCAAATTCTTATTACATGGATCAAATATGGGACAGGCGGAATTTATTGCATTTTCAATATACGAAGATAGTTAGCTGGCAATTTGAATTGAATCTGCAAGCATAATTTCTAAAGAATTAAAATGAGTATTGGAGATCAAGAATATTGTGGTGGAGCAAATTGGACATGTGAAATACTCATAAGGTGTTATAATTGAATTGCACAATCTGCAAGTTTAAATTGTGCCAAATCAGTTGAAGCAGAGGAAGATATTACCAATTTGAGAATAAGAGAGTTTGAGCAATCTTGATTTACTTACCGAAAAAGCTAAAACTTTGTGGTGTTTCAGATGAATGTGACCCACCTGAAGAGTTTTAGATAATAGTGTTAAATTAGATCGGATAGATGTACTATCTATCTCCGGTAAAAGGATAAAATAGAATAAGATTCTTGGGAATGTGTCCTTTTTTTTTTTTTGGTTTTCTTTTTCTGCCATTTTCTGGTTTGAGTTTATTTTGTTTGTTGGCCTGTTTTGCTTGTGGATTTATATAGAAGATGTGCTTTCTGCTGGCAGCCTACTCAAGAGACATCTTGGACCCATGAAGCATACTTGTTATTTCCTGTACATTTGGATGGAACGTTGCTAGACAATGCTCAAACAATGAAAGCCAAGAAGGAGTTCTATTCTACTTCAGATGTTCTTCAAATATTTCGGCAGGTAAAAAGGAATCATCTTATTACCTTTTACTGAAATGGAGAAGGGGAGGGGGACTTGAATTGACGCTGTTGCAACTCAAATTTTTCAGTTCATGATGACTAGTTTACACTTTAATATTATTTCAAGAATAATGTAATATGTTGTGATAAAATGGCTCAGATGGAGCTTTTGGTTTGATGTCTATTTTAGCCTCTTTGGATATCTTCCCTTAATATACTGTTCTATATACTTTAGGTATTATTACTCCAAACTGTCTGCAGTTGTCTAAATACACTAAAAATCTTTTAACTCTGTAAATTCAACTCAACAGCTTTGTGCAGGACTCGAGCATATGCATGGTTTAGATCCTCCCTATGCACATAATGATGTCAAACTGGGTAATATTCTCATAACACACAGAAAAGGACAACCTCCACTTGCCATACTAATGGATTTTGGCAGTGCTCGACCTGCTAGGAGGCAAATTCGCTCCAGATCAGAGGCTTTGCAGTTGCAGGTGGTTCTTTTTTCACCTTTTGTTCAATTACAAAAATTATGTTCTGGGTTAATGTCCTAGAACTTTTATTCCTCGCTCTACAGGTAGTTTCTTTTTGTCATCCTTGCAGTGCAGAGGGTCTATGTTACCTTAAAGTATATTACACTTCAGATTATTGAATGAGGCTTCTGTTGCATTCCTAGTTTGTGAAATCTTATTGCCAAATATGCTGGTCACATATGCTATTGTACATCACTAGGCTAATACAAGATCTTTTGAATTTTTTTTTTTTAATGTACAATGTCCAATCGGTCTTAATATCTTTATATATAAATACTTGATTTCTTAAGTTTTAATTGTGATTCTGCTTATTCTTTAAACAGATTTTCTGCTTTAAATAGGATTTGCCAATGAGGAGGAGAAAAGTTTCATTCAGATCTGCCTTGGGTTTTGTGCCCTGCTAATTGCTACTTTTGTTTGTTCTCATGTAGGAGTGGGCATCTGAGCATTGCTCTGCCCCTTTCCGAGCACCTGAGCTCTGGGATTGCCCAAGCCATGCTGATATAGATGAGAGGACTGATATTTGGTCACTTGGATGTACGTTGTATGCAATCATGTGAGGATTAATCCTTTTTATGTGATTATGTTAATTTTATGTTGTGTGCTTTCAATAACCCTGGCTTCTTACAACCTAATAGCCACATTTTGGTCTTTTTGTTTAAACTATTGGATTTTAGTTATTTGTTCCTGTTAAAACATTATTTTCACGTGCTTGGTTTGTTTTTGTGCATTGCATTAATGCCTGACATGCATATTCTGCAAATGAATAGGCATATTCAGACGTTTTGAACAGCAACAGAGGGTTGTATATGTTTAGTGGTTTTATTGTTAAAATTGGTCTCTTAGCATCCCAAATCAGTGTCATTCGTTTCTTTTTTTTTTATAATTACTGTGTCTTCTTTTTCTCAGAATATAGAAACAGACGAATGTGTGACCTATACGGAGAAAATCAGGGAGGTGGGAGAAAAAAATGATCTATAATTACAACTAGTAGCCTTGACAAAATCTTCTGTCACAAACAAGTGAGATCCATAGGGCAATGAGCTCCAAATAGGGGCTAGTGACCATTATAATGGAAGCTCCTATAGTTGAGCCAGAATGGAGAGTCAGCCTCACCAGTTAAAAACTGTGACCCCTTTTTTTGGTGTAAATTTTATGAACACATTGAGTAGTGTTACTCTTTCTGTGCGATGCTGCTTTAACATGAACAGCTGTGAATACAAAAGAAAAACACACTGGTGCGCAAACCATTGGACCTCATTATATAGGTTATTGGGATAATTGCATACATTCTGCATTATTGGATTTATATCTGGATTTGTACAAGTTTACATCAGTGCCTTTTTTTTTTTTTTTTTGGTGCAAATCGATCTCCAATCCAATGGCCCCTGCACATTAGTTGTGTATTTTGTGTATTTAAGAGATGGAGGATTTTAGAGAAACAGGAAAAGGAAGACATTTTCCTTTTTTAATTTGAGTTTAAAAAGTCAATTTTTTAAAGCTGAAAATAAGATGAAAGGAAGCTCTTATCGGTCTCTTTTTTTCCTATTCAATTATTTTGGAAAAAATTCTTATATTTTCTTAAAATGAAAAACTTATGTGCTCTTCACTTTCCCTCCAAAACCTTCCCTCCCAAATATACCCTTAGCATTACCCGCATATTTGGTACTTCTTCACAAATGTGATGCTTGTGTGTAGCTTTATTCTTAGTCTGGCACAAACATTTGTGTCAATTTGCAATAATTTTTCTTGCATGGCAGGTATACCAATCACTTGCATCATTCTTGTCGTAATTGCTCTCATCTTAGAAATGGTTTTTTGTATACTTTTTTATGCTAGAAATGTGTTAGCAGCTTCAGAACACTTGTATATCACCACCACCTGGCTTAATTTCACAGGTATGGAGTATCTCCATTTGAGTATGCACTTGGAGAATCTGGTGGTAGCCTGCAATTAGCCGTGGTAAACGCTCAGGTCAAATGGCCAGCTGGACCAAAGCCTCCGTATCCAGAAGCTCTTCATCAGTTTGTGACTTGGATGCTTCAGCCTCAGTCTACTGTGCGGCCCCGAATAGATGACATCATTATCCATGTTGACAAGTTGATCGCTAAGTTCTCTCCTTGAGTTAGGCATGCATGTTGCAGGCATAAACCTTGGTGTGCCATTGCTGTCCAGTTACTATACATACACATTTGACGAAGAGAAAAAGCAGTAGAACTACTATAGCAGTTTATTTTTTCCCCCCATTTTCTGGTGTTAGGCTTTGGGCTTTTGTGTATTGTTTGTCTGCAGAACGTTCTCTTGTAATTTATGAAACGGCTAATACCCGTATCTTCCTCTGAATTTATAGTCACGGCATATCATTTACTATTTATTTGGTGAGAAGTGAGAACTAATAAATGTTTAAGAAGATTTGATTAAAAAAATCGGTTGAAGAAATCTCTTGGTAGATGTTTCTTTGTGGAAGAAACATTTGTGTTCCATATCTATGCATTGTGATTGCCAAGCGACAATAGCAAGAGCAAATAATAAATTAAAGTATATAATGGGAGTGATGGTAGATCCTTTGACAAAGACACTAAGCAAAAAGCTAATGAGCGATATATTGAGGGGATGAGACTTATGCCTAATTCAAAAATTAAGAGTGATGGTAATCTAATCTAAATATGGGATCCAATCTAAATTTGGGAATTTCTCAAAGATTAGGTTCATATGAGTAAGAACAAGTCACTTGTCAATCAATTGAGACACTATCCAATGAAGTTTACCCCTATGGTATATAAATATGTGAAGGATAGTGTGGTAGTGACTACAACGTTAGAGGTTGAGTTTTTGCTCCTAACGAATTTATAGCTCATGAGTGGTGTGCTTGACTATAGTGTATACTAGATAGATTCATCTATATGAGTAGTCGAGATGGGGTCGGGCCGCCTCTATGAGAACTTGGGCGAACTCTCTAGAGCCACTCATGAAACCTAGGTAACAGTGCAAGGTCAAAATACATCACACCGAGTTGAACAACTTTGGATGAGAAAACAGTGTGAGTAATGAGATCACTGAGTCACATATAGAATGAAGGTTTATAGAGATTACAATGTCACAGACATTCTAGTGGTTCACATTTATTTTGCTCTATGTACTAGTTCATAGTCCAAAAGACACTAGTATTTATGCACTGAATTCTTATGCTCATGCGAACTAATATAATATTAACTTTGAAATATGTGGGGGATTGTTGTATTTTATTAGCATTGTTTTATTTCAAAGTTGAAAATTTATTATCAATTTGTTATTATTAACAAATATTATTTTTTAAATGTGATGCATATATGCATGATTTATATGCTTTCCTTTTGGTGGTCTGCACATTTGCCAAGTCATGTTTACCGTTGAGGCATCATATATACCCACATTGCTAGTGGACTTGGTTGGTGACGTTAAAGCATCATATCCATTCCTAGTTTATAGCCTTTCAATTCTCAATACTTTGTTTCCAATATATTTCACGGTGCTTTGGCCAAGGTTTACAGTTCCTATATAAATAATAGGTAAGACATTTTATGTACTGGGGTTTTGACTTTTGAAATAAGAAAAAGGTTATCGGCATTATATAGTCAGAAAATTATTAGTCTCGGTTGTAATCTTATGAATTCTATTAGCAATCCAAGAGGATTGTTCTTCTATCCTCACTAGTTTAAGTACAGAGTTAGTGGCATGTGGCTATTGTATCCTGAGGAATATTAGCCAAGAAGATCATCTGCACCAGTCTTCAAGCTCATGGTGGCGAAATACTCTTAGGTATAGTGCCTAGTGCCCTCAGACATTAATCACAATAAACCATCTACTTTGTTTTTTGTTGTTTATTTATTTGATTCTTCATCTTTTTTTTTGTACTGAATTTGATTTATTATTTGTATATTGATTATTGTTTCTATCTATCTATTAATAAAGTGTTATTTCAGGTCAATTTTACCATCAGTTTCTAATACCACGGCTCCCACATCAAGCTCCTCTCGATGATTTGTGTCGCAAGAACCCCCCTCCTTCTGTCAGTCCAATTCCAATCTCTGAGGAACTAAAGGTTGTTGCTAAGGAAGTTCCTCTGGGGAAAAAGAAACGGAAGCAGGGGAAGCTTCCCAACAGAAAAATCTTCCACTGCTCCCACCTCCTCCAAGAAGCCAATGGGCAATTATTTCCTACCCCTCCGACACCACCAACACCATAGTGTGGTTGAAACATTTCGACTTCCGAAGTTTGGTTGATACCCATATATTGACCCTGAAAGCTGAGATGGAGTTGGAGGACACTGACCTTGACACAAATGTGTTCCAGTGGCTCAAGACCTTGCTTTGTGATGCCAGGTGACGATGCATATATGTTCTTACTCATGTGATAAACACCATATTTGGCTTCAATCTAGGAATATATGTGGTTGATTGTGTGGTTTTCTTGAAATTTTATTAATAATTTGTAAAGCTCTTTTGAATTGAGATTGTCTAAAGAATCCGTTGTTACTCAATTTGGTAACTTTAACCATTATTTGTGGAACTAAAACTTGATCAAATATGCATCCATAGGTTTATTGGAAGATTAGGTGAAGTCAGATCCCAACCCTAACCTTAAAAAGAAAAAAATCTTAAATGTTTCTTTTTGTTTTCTTTTATTATTGATTTATAATTTCTTCAATCTAAAATGAGTACAATAATCTAATTAAGAATTGAATTGGTGAACTGCTGCTTAATAAACTCAATCATCGTGGCATAATACTTTCTCACCGTGTTTAATTTACTACCTAAATGATTATGTGCACTTGTCGATTGGTTACTGGGTGTAGATATATCGACCTACCCTGCCAACTTGCCCTAGGCCAAAATTTGATCCAGTACACTTTCCGAATTGTGTTCGAGTTAAGTTTTGAGTTGGCCCAACTTGGCATGAAGTCAAATAATTTTTTTTAAGTCATGCTTATTTATAATAATTAGTGACAAATTATAAGATATTACACTGCAATTAATATATTTTAGATAATTTAATGTTATTTTTATGTTGATAGAATTTATTTTGAAATATGCATTATAGAATATCTCTCAAATTTTATTTCTTGTAAAATTTGATAGCTTTATTTTAAATAATTTTCAAATCTTTATATTATTTCAAAGTGGATTAACCCAAATTGATTAGGTTGTTGGGTCATTACTAGTTCATATTTGACCAAAAAAAATAACCCACTTTTAAAAATCGGGCAGACCAACCATTCCTTTATTTGGTTTATTTCCAGTTCATGGAAGGTCATTACATATATATATATGATATATCTAACAATCGTTCTAACACTAGTGTTGAACCCAAAGTGACTACATATCACATCCTCACTAGATCGGGGATGGCTTGTCTACTCTTCAAAGTATGAATACAAAAAAATGCAAAGAAAATCTTATAAAGGACAATATTGTGGCAGCTATAAATCACTCTAAGCTGGAGCTTGAGTTGGAGCCCCAACTCCACAAGTTGGAGCTGTTCCCGTAATAATGGGCTTGACATTAGCACATTTAGCTGTTGCTGGGGCTCCATTGAATGTGAGATCAATATCATTTAGCTCTACATCCTGACATGGTACACCACTGCTGCAAGTAAGAATGACTCCGTCTTGAGTTCCTGAAGTGCCCTTTATGTTTGTGAAGGTAACGTTGCTTATCCTTATTTTTGATGGATTCTAAAAGCCATTGAAATCATGAACCATAATGGACAAGAATTAGTCATTAAAATTGGCAACAATGATATATGAAGGACAATCTAGTTTCAATTTTTATTTTAATTTCATGAATTTGTAGTTTTCAAGATTTTTTTTAAGGAAATAGTAAACATAAGAAATGAAAACCGAGAATAAGATTTCAATATATTTTTCATTGTTACGTTCGTAAAATCCTGAAACAATGACTAAGGTAAAAAAATGAATACATAAACTAAACATATATTTCAAACCATACAAGTAGCTTTCGAGTTTTTGATTAAATACCGTTTTGGTGCACTGATTCCATGGACAGTACTCTTGGTCTATGAACACAGGATTCATGACATTAACCATGGTAATATCTTCAAAATGCATATCAGATATAGGTGATGTTCCTTGGGTATTAGGCCAGGTCTTGATCCTCACACCATTGTCAGTTTGTGTCAGAGTGCAATTCGAAACATAAAAACCTTGCACAGGCATTTCATCTGGGTACTTCCCAAGGCTTCCAACACTAATACCATGACCAGGTCCACAAGTCACATTTTGAACAGTTACTTGATTGCTGCCATCACCCAATGAGATGCAATCATCACCAGTACCAATGTTTGTGTTAAGAACCTTTATATCAGTTGATCTTCCAATATGGATTCCATCAGTGTTGAGGCTCTCTTTAGGGCACCGTTGTGAAGCCATCAAATGTGAAATTTTGGCACCCCAAAACATTGACATGAAAGTTTTTGCTGTCCTTGGAAGTTATGCCTTGGATAATTGAGTGTTTGACGAAATTGAATCCAAAATTCTAGTGGAATTGTACATAAAACTCAATTATTATATTTTTTTTGGGAAAAAAGGACTAACTGTGTGATATTGAAAGGAAAAGATTAGTATTTACCATGCAAAGCATCTTGCAGTTTGCGTTTGTGTCACAATCATTTTGTTTCCAAGCAGAAGCACCTTGGCCATCAAAAGTTCCACTACCTGATATGGTCAAAAAGTCGACATAATTAATCTTGACCCATTGATCTGCTCCATTCATGTTAGCAGTGTTAGCAGGTGCTTGAATTGTGCCATCAACTTGAATTTCCAGAGGGGCCTTGCAAGGACCGCTGACAGTTACTGCGTTCATCTGGTATGTACCGCCAGGAATCACAATTTTTGTCGGAGTAGTTGCTACACATGCTGCTTTCCATCCACTCAAGAAAGCCTTAAGAACATGCAAAAGAGAGAAAAGAAAAAAAAAAAACACAAATCAATTTTGAAATAGAATTGTACAAAACAATAAAATATTAATAGGGGCTTACTCGGCCCTTCACACTAGTACTTGAATTCCATTGTTTGATTTCAATTTATTTGGGATACTATACTAATTCATCCTTCATCCACTGTTAAATATGATCATAAATATTTTTTAAATAAAAAATTTATCATTTCAATAGCAAATGATAGATGAGTTAACACAGTTTCTATGTGAAATGAATACACCTGACATTTCTCGGATAAATTGTTAGTGGCCATATTTTGAGCAAAAGGTGAAACAATTTTTCTTTTCTAACTACAATTCAACTGAATAATACCTGGGTGATATCTGCATTTGGTGCTCCTCCAAATTTTGATATGTCAAGAACCCCAGGTTGAGCTGTACCAAAGTCAGCTAGCAATGATGAGAATAAAACAACTATCGTGATCATAATGAACTTCATATCTATTTTGCTTATTGTCACAAACACTTTGTTTTCTTGCAGTTTCTCTTGAAGAATGAATTGGTTTCACAATATGTTGGAGTGTTATTTATACTTAGTGGCAAAGATTTAAGGCCACCAATGAGTTAAGCGAACCATGAGCCAAATATAATATTTTCCTTTTATTGTTCATTGTTTGGATGAGTTTCTATTTTTAGTAAATAGAATTTTTATCACATATTGCTAACGAAGTATATGGCTTTCCTTAACTAGAAAAATTCAAATTTAGAAACCATTTGATTCAACTTAAATTGATTTGACTTGAAACTGAAATATGATATTTGGAAATTGAGCTCTGCGATATGTTATGAAAATAAAATAGGAAACAGTGGAGACCGTGACCGTACTTGATGCAGATGTTGTGCTTCCTACACTGAAGCCTGCAAAAGATGATACTCCATCAGTGGATGGGGTTGCAAAGCAAAAGCTACAAAAATCCTAGACAAGGATGAAGCAACACCCATTGGAGTAGTTGACACCAAACATAGGAAGGATAATTTGGAATTTGAAGAAGAAAAAAAATTTGGGAAAGAGAATTTTAATGAAAAGGATAAAATAGTTTTTTTAAAATTGTTTTAAATCTACAAGGGATATTATTATAATGATTTATGTAATAATTATAAAAGATAAGTGTAATATTAAAAACTAGAAGTGAACAAATGTAATATCACATGACCTTCAGGGAGTTACCTGTAGTTTCCCAATAATATATTATATGGCAGTTTGTGTAAGATTATATAATCTTATTTGCATTATATAATCTTATTTGCATGAGGCTAATTTGGTGAAGGGAAATAAGTAATAACTATCTTGAGTACTTTATTGAATAATTTAGTAGTGTGGTCAAAGTCATAATTGATTTGTAGTACGAGGATAAGAAGCTTTGACTAAATCTAATAAATCACCTTTTTAACTATTTTCAAAGTATTCCCTCGTTCGATAATTCAGAGACTAGAGTGCATTTGATTTCAAGAAATAGTTCTTTGTTTTTATTTTTTCCTTTCATTATGTTTTGTGATTTCGAGGTTAAAGATCATTACGATCCTTGTAATTTAATGGGACTTTAAGGTTTAAATATTATCATGGTCGTTCTAATTTAATGGTTTGTTAATAAATCAATTATACCATATTGTATTTTTTAAAAATTTTAATTAAGTTTTTGAATTGTGATTAAAATTTTTTTTAAAAGTAAAAACATTATTTATGTGATTTTAAAATATTCTCAACAAAAACTTTGCTGATTTCATATCACACTAATGCATTTTAGAATTACTATAGTGCATCATAAGTGATTGGTTTATCAATACCATGAGATTTCATCCATTCAATTACATGGGCCATGATGATCCTTAAGTTATCGAAGACCATGTTATAATCCTCTTTAATTTCACATGGCGAACTGAAAAAAAAAACTTTTTCTTTTCATAACTAAAATATTAAAAGGTCATTTGAATTATTTCTCTTAAAAGTTTAAATTGTTAGATGAAGGTATGTCAATTGTTTTATATCAATCAAAAGAGTTGGATATATAAGAAGAGATTTTCCAGAATCCAAGGTTTTAACAAACCGCAACTTTTAGTGGAATTACATATTGTTTATCTACTAACAAATAAATTCAATGAACCCAAATCACGAATTCTTTTATGTGTGAAAAGTTGGGCAGCTTATACCCTCATTTGCATTATTTGGTTTATTTCCAATTCATGGAAGGTCATTATATATATATATATATATATATATATATATATATATATAACAATGGTTCTAACACTAGTGTTGAACCCAAAGTGACTACATATCACATCCTCACTAGATCGGGGATGGCTTGTCTACTCTTCAAAGTAGGAACAAAAAAATATGCAAAGAAAATCTTATAAAGGACAATATTGTGGCAGCTATAAATCACTCTAAGCTGGAGCTAGAGTTGGAGCCCCAACTCCACAAGTTGGAGCTGTTCCCATAATAATGGGCTTGACATTAGCACATTTAGCTGTTGCTGGGGCTCCATTGAATGTGAGATCAATATCATTTAGCTCTACATCCTGACATGGTACACCACTACTGCAAGTAAGAATGACTCCGTCTTGAGTTCCTGAAGTGCCCCTTATGTTTGTGAAGATAATGTTGCTTATCCTTATTTTTGATGGATTCTAAAAGCCATTGAAATCATGAACAATAATGGACAAGAATTAGTCATTAAAATTGGCAACAATGATATATGAAGAACAATATAGTTTCAATTTTTATTTTAATTTCATGAATTTGTAGTTTTCAAGATTTTTTTTAAGGAAATAGTAAACATAAGAAATGAAAACTGAGAATAAGATTTCAATATATTTTTCACTGTTACTTTCGTAAAATCCTGAAACAATGACTAAGGTAAAAAAATGAAAACATAAACTAAACATATATTTCAAACCATACAAGTAGCTTTCGAGTTTTTGATTAAATACCATTTTGGTGCACTGATTCCATGGACAGTACTCTTGGTCTATGAACACAGGATTCATGACATTAACCATGGTAATATCTTCAAAATGCATATAAGATATAGGTGATGTTCCTTGGGTATTAGGCCAGGTCTTGATCCTCACACTATTGTCAGTTTGTGTCAGAGTGCAATTTGAAACATAAAAACCTTGCGTGGGCATTTCATCTAGGTACTTCCCAAGGCTTCCAACACTAATACCATGACCAGGTCCACAAGTCACATTTTGAACAGTTACTTGGTTGCTGCCATCACCCAATGAGATGCAATCATCACCAGTACCAATGTTTGTATTAAGAACCTTTATATCAGTTGATCTTCCAATATGGATTCCATCAGTGTTGAGGCTCTCTTTAGGGGCATTGACTGTGAAGCCATCAAATGTAAAATTTTGGCACCCCAAAACATTGACATGAAAGTTTTTGCTGTCCTTGGAAGTTATGCCTTGGATGATTGAGTGTTTGATGAAATTGAATCCAAAATTCTGGTGGAATTGTACATAAAACTCAATTATTATATATTTTTTGGAAAAAAGGACTAACTGTGTGGCATTGAAAGGAAAAGATTAGTATTTACTATGCAAAGCATCTTGCAGTTTGCGTTTGTGTCACAATCATTTTGTTTCCAAGCAGAAGCACCTTGGCCATCAAAAGTTCCACTACCTGATATGGTCAAAAAGTCAACATAATTAATCTTGACCCATTGATCTGCTCCATTCATGTTAGCAGTGTTAGCAGGTTGAAATTTGCTTAGGTTTAGAGAGGATATTTTTGTCTTTTCATATTTTTAGATTGATTCCCTTCCCTTGGGAATCCAACATTCCCATGGTGTAGGATGGAAATAAAAAAAGGATCATTTTCACTCCCAGGAATAACATATTCTAGGGAATATTTTTATTGTCCATGAACCAAACATAGGAATGCTTCATTCTAGACCTTAGATTCCCGAAAATATTATAATATACCGCGAACCACACGCCCCTTAATTTGTACACATACCTCAAAATCCATCGACTCCTCACACTCCTATTTTCACTATCAGATGTCTTTTCACACTTTCTCTCTTATCAATTTGTTTTTTTTCTCATTCTCTCATTTTTGTTAAATCTTTCAAATATTCGAAAGAGAAAGAAGGGTGGACACCCAACATCAACCACACGATTATCTCACGATCACAACCAAAAACATTGTTTTTGCCTTTTGTGCTTTTCAGGCTTGCTTTATCCACCCTTGCTTCTCTACTACGAAACATATACACTCAAACTAACATGACATGGATACAAGGAATATATTAAAATTGAAAAATTATAAAACATAGATATAACATATATATAACAAAAAGTCTAAAGAAATTGATATATTATTTAAAATATTATTTATATAAATTTTATTTATGTTTTATTTTTTTATATTCTCAAAGTCATGTACCTTTTTATAATCTTGTTTATATTGTATTTTCTATACAAAATTAAGAAAAATATACATTTAAATTAAATATACAGAAACATGTGTCATCAATATGTTATGCAAGATCTGACATTAAAACGCATTCGATACATAGACACGACATCTAAAATATCCATCAATGTGTCTGCATTTCATAGCTTCCCGAGGGGTGTGCAAATAAACCATGTTAATTAAACTAAACCATAACCAAAGTATAACCAAACTAAAAAAATCAGTTAATTTTAAATAGATTTCAAACCAAACCAAATTCAAACCAAACTTGATCTTATTAACAAAAACCGGTTTTTAAAAATTGTTTTAAAGCCAAAACTGGTATATATCTCTCTCAATGAAAAAGTATTATTTATACTTATATATTATGAAATATCATATCACACACATATTATGTGAGTCCTAAATAAAATGAGTTCACATTCAATAATAAATGAAAATGTATTGACACGTTATCCCGTGATACAAATAACATTTCTCCTCATATTATGGTTCCTCTCTCTTAATCGCCATCTGTTTCTCTCTCTTCCCAACTTGGCAGTTCGGTTCTGCTTCCTCCGCCGCAGAAGGACCACGTTCGGGTAGCGAGCAGCGATAGTGAGGGGGAGGGCGGCGGCGGCAGATCGGTCCCTTCCCGTCGACGGTGACGACATTGGTGTTGGTGAGGGAGGTGACACGCTCTAGTTCACTGCCAATCGCCGTCATCGTGGCTCCTCGTTGTTGTGGTTCACCTGCACGTCATCGTCGTCGTCGTTGTGGATCGTGCAGTCGCTGGAGTCGCCGCCATCAACGCTAATCTTGACTCGCTGCTACCACTGAAGCTCCTCCTAGGTGGTAATCATTATAGATCTCAGATCTGGTATTTTTGTTTTTGATTTTTTTTTTCCCGAAAACGTGAAACCTTGTACATAAGTAGCTGAAAATAAAATTTGCTTGGCGATATTTTCTCTACTTTGACGACATTTGATCAAAGCTTGGAAGGTTTAAAAACGTCATTGATTTTGGAATGGTAATCTGAAGTTGAGAGGGAAGCATTGGTAAATTTTGAACCTGTTCAGAACTGGTTTAAGCATCTTGAACCAGCTTGGTTGAAAAAACCAAAGCTGATTTGTGGTTTATATTAAATTCAGTTTGGTTCTTTCATGAACCTGAACCATGAACAGCCCTACCTCCGATAGATTACTACTATTACTACTACCTAGATCACCACATGATCTATACATATACAAAGCATAAAACTAGAAGAGAAAAATTAAAAGAGAAGGAAAAAGAAGAAAACACATGTACGAAATAATTTTTCTTGAATAAACATGCTGAAAATGGACTATTTACTTTGTGGGTTCTCCTATGTATGCGACACACGATGAGGGCCATTGACTTTTCTCATCTTAAGTTGCATTGCATGACATGTGGTGCATGGATCAATATACATGCTTTTCGTCTTCGTGGAGCATGTGTGCGTGCTCCTCCAGCTCTGACCTGACATGATGCAACATTTATAGTTATGCGCCTATGAATATTAATTATTAATACGTTTGATTTTCCGTTGCAATTAAGTCACGAAACATATCTTCTAAAACTTTCATGAAATTTTTGGATACATTTAAATGATTTTATATCAAACAAAGTCTCTTACTCAGGTACCTCTTTCGATCTTAAAACATGAATAATTTTAGAAGAATAAGGATAGCATAGATTAAACCTTAGAACACTCAGCCATGGTTGCAAACCACTATATTAGTACCCTAGTATAGCTCGATTTGGGATTTTCTCCATTTTAAACTTGATTTTGATAACGGCTCTCCAGCATGCTAGCACTGTTGCAATTATTGTAAAAGCAATAATGTTATCTCAATTATGATTACAAGCCACTATTTAAAACCATATGCTACACTAGGGGAAAAAAATAACAACTTTTAGTCTTTAAGAGACAAAGAAAACAAACCAACTTCGTACAGTAGTTATAAAGATATGACATTTATACTCTTTTATTTACTCGACTCATTAAGGAAAGAGAATTATAGGATAAAAGTGTATGATGCATTTTTCAAAAGTGGATCCTGTAATTTTTTGTTACTGTCTTGGGACAACGAGTCCCACTTTGTGAATACAAATATCAAGACACATTATTATAAACCACAAGGCATTGGTACTACAGCATTTGTCAAGAAACTTTTATATGTTTCTAGAACATATTTAATATGTGCTCTATAAGTATAGTTTTGTATGTAAGAAATTTTCAACTTTAAACATTACAAATTAAAATGAATTGTTATGTATTTTTCTGGAATATATATTAAATATGTTCTAGGAGCATGCGAGAATTTCTCCAATATTTGGAAGCTTAGATGGTGGAGCAATAACTTAGGCAGTGGAGAGGAATCTTCAAGAGTCATGCTGATTTTCAAGAAACACACGGTAGAGAAAGAGGATTAGGTTAGAATTTTGTTCATGGTCAATAATGTACATGACATATTGCTTTGTTCTAGACGTATATCAATGGCATGAGTTTCAACACAGGTGGTCACAACATTATATGGTCACAACATTATAACCAAGAATCTAGAATGAAAGCCTTTAGAAATAAGGAGAGATATACCTAACCAAAGCAAGCCAATAGGGAGGAAAAAATAGATACGTAAAGTGAGAGGAAATCTTGAGGCTCAAATTAATTCTATTTCATCGTCATCATCATTATCATCTTCTTCTCCAACTCCATATTAATAATTTTAGTGGGAGAGGGCACAACAAGCCAAGAATCCCAGGTAGAGGAGCTTTTGTGAGTGGAGAGATATGAAGTTGAGAAGCAGGCCAATGGTTAGGTAGAAAAATATCCTCATGAATATGCGTTGTATGTGAATCCAATGAAAAGGCAAAGCCCACTGCAGATCAGGATAAGTCAGTGCCCTGACTTGTTTGTATGGCTCTCAATGGAAAGGGCACTTTTTCCTCCCTATGTGGCTGAGTTTATTTATTCCTTTATGAATATTGTTATGGCACTTCAATTTTATCACACCTAATGAGAATTTGGCTGATGTTGTTAAGTGATGACAAACATTTATGGCATTATAACTTCCTCAATTTTGAAATTTTTATAGATACTTAAAGTGAAATGGAATTATTCTTGAATCCAACAAAAAGCGTAAAAGTGTGTGGATTGGGATAAGGATAGCTCAATTCTCGAGTTATTTTTACTTGTGGCTGCTAGAGACGCATATCTTCACCTTCCATCCCATGTGGTTCCATTTGCTTGCTTAACTTTTTTTTTTTTTTTTTTGGTTGCCTAGTGTATTTTCACTCAATATTAGCTAGAGCTGAAAAATATTAGATATATTCATTTTACTGAAATACTATGTCAACTTATTTATCATTTATTATTAAATGATAAGTTTTTTAAAAATTTTGTCATTACTTTTAATAGTGAATAATGAATAAGTCAAGATGATATCTAAAATGTATGTATTTTTTTTTTTACGTGATATACCTCTCACAATTATAAGAAACGTAATTTAAATTTTTAATATTATATATATATACACACACTATCCACAAATATTCAAAGAAGTATCGAAAAACCTATGTGCAAATATTTTTTTTATTAAGATGTATAGAATTACTCAGAAGTTTGTGTGATGCATGAATCGTACGCAACAAATGTCATTTTAGATTCTATAACTTTACTAGAATGAGAAAATCAAAATTGAAGTACCCATTGTTTCTGATATATGGTCCATGTTTTATTCTAGCAATTGTTTGCAAGATGGTCCATAGTTCATGCTTTCCTCTTTCTTCTCAACAGCCCTTGACAGATTCCAGCCCCAATTATTACTTGATTGAAAAAGAGAGAATAATTCAATGAATATTTCTAAAGAAAATAAAAGAGCAATATTATAATATTACTTGAATATTTGTTAAAAAAATTATAGTAATAGTTAAATAAAATAATATGATTCATTTATTCCTCTAAGAGTTCATCTCTGATTAAAAATTTTGTCATTGCTTTTAATAGTGAATAATGAATAAGTCAAGATGATATCTAAAAATAATTTTTTTTTTTACGTGATATACCTTTCACAATTATAAGAAACGGAACTTAAACTTTTATATATATATATACACACACTATCCACAAATATTCAAAGGAGTATCGGAAAACCTATGTGCAAATTTTTTTTTATTTAGATGTATAGAATTACTCAGAAGCTTGTGTGATGCATGAACCGCACACAACAAATGTTATTTTAAATTCTATAACTTTACTAGAGTGAGAAAATCAAAATTGAAGTTCCCATTGTTTCTGACATGGTCCATGTTTTATTCTAGCAATTGTTTGTAAGATAGATAGTCCATAGTTCATGCTTTCCTCTTTCTTCTGAACAGCCCTAGACAGATTCCAGCCCCAATTATTACTTGATTGAAAAAGAGAGAATAATTCAATGAATATTTCTAAAGAAAAGGAAAGAGCAATATTATAATATTACTTCAATCTTTGATATAAAAAATTACAGTAATAGTTAAATAAAATAATATGATTCATTTATTCCTCTAAGAGTTCATCTCTCATTATTCTAGCAGTCAAGTGGTGGTAAAATTCTGGCAATATAATGTTTTCCAACATAAAAAATGGAATTTACATACAAGGGAAGTTTATTGACGTTGGACATTCTTATCCCATTATACTTTTGAAAACGAAAGAAGAGGTGCTTTTCTGTTGGCTATGACAAAGATGACGGGCATTTTTATGCAGAAAGAAAGAGGGAATGAGCCCTTCAATCATTCCCATTTCACAAGTGGGTTTTGTTTGAGGAAAAAAGAAAATTGCAAATGGTGTAATAAACCTAGACACCCCACTCCCCCCTTTTTTTTTCCGTCCTTCCTTCCTTCGTTCAATTTCTTCCTTTACTTGTGTGTGTACAATCGCAAACATACAACATATAAATTTAAAAGTACTTGTTCAAATTCCACCATCAACGTATTGGTACAGGTACGACACTGGATATAGATATAGTATAGGATACGAAAATTTTCTAAAAGGTAGAATACAGAACCGAGTATGGGAGAATATATATTATATAAAAATATGAAATTATAACCAACAAAATAATTATATCATAAAATAAATAATTTTTTATGACACTCAAGTAAAATGATATAGAGAAACACAAGATTTAAAACGATAAAATAGTGGTTTGATTTGGTTAATTACAAAATTCAATGTTTTATGTGGACTAATTTGTATTTCAAATAGTATTCACTTATTGTAATTATTGATTAACAATTATCTAGAGTACTCAACAAATATCAGCACTAAATACAGGTATGAAAGCGATTTTTTAGTACTCATACTTTCGAGATGACAACCCATCATATGAGAGGGATCCTGAGTGTCAAAAGAAGAGGAAATCCACCAGCAGTGAAGGGTCCACCACCGTGAGGACTTCGAGGAGAAGATTCTTCAGCAGCAAGAACAAACATGAAGAGAAGAACAACAACAAGGGTAGTGGCGGCGGTGCTGTCTCCACCACGCTGAAGCTCTACGACGACCCTTGGAAGATCAAGAAGACACTGACAGACAGCGATCTGGGAATCCTGAGCAGGCTTCTTCAATTCTGGCCGCAGACTTGATAAAGAAGCAGATCCTGGCCATGTTGGCCGCAGACTTCTTCAAAGAGCTATGTCCTTATTGGGAAGTGAAACCAGGATTTCTTGAGGAGGAGGGAGCTCAAGAAAGGGGGTGAGATTGGATTCCACTGGGATCCTTATAACTGCGCCTTCAACTTCTGTGTTCTTACACGGGCCGCGATGAGTTAAGAAAAATTATGAGTGTGTGTGTCCGCGCGCGCGCTTTTTAATTAATTTTATCTTCATATCGCTGGGAGAATCAACAGGTCTTATATATAGTGTTATGTAAACATACGATAATGTTATTGCAATAATAACTTGTTCTTCGGACTAATTAGTATTAATTCAGGATGAGTTTCTGCGTAGTTGTACTATGTAATCCCTCTATTGTCTTCCATTTTCCCATGCCTTTGCCAATACATACTATATATATATATATATATATATATATATATATATATATTATAAGGGTACTTTAGTCCCCAACTCCCCATTAATCTATTACCTAGTAATTCTACCCTTATAATAGCAGACTGCACTACGCTCCTGGTTGCAGGCAAGGGCACTGCATTCATCAATCATATACATGAACACAAACCGGACATCTTTGTCGAATACTTACCATAAAATGCATGTGTTCTCTGAAGTCATATAATTGGATTAAGGGCCATTCAGATGGCTATTAAAGGTTATTGTAATTCAAGAGTAGTTAGGACTCTATATGTCCTTAATTATTAAACTCAAGTTATTAAATGACGTAACTACTATAGGGATCGACGGGATAAACTATGTTAACAGGATTGTTTCCTTGAGGTTCTCTTTAAATTTGACAGGTATATTAATCTTCTTGGTCTTTAGAAATGACAAATGTGATCCTTCATTATTTTCTAGCATACAATTGCAGCAACATTTCCAGCTTATATAGTTCCGAGAACGAGTGTTTGTAGGGACGGGTGTGAAATAAACTTAGCCACATAGGGAGGAAAAAGTGTCCTCCCCATTGAGAGCCATATAAACAAGTTAGGGCATTAACTTATCCTGATCTGCAAGGGGCTTCGCCTTTTCGTTGGATTCACAAATAACGCATATTCATGAGGATATATTTCTACCTAACCATTGGCCAGTTTCTCAACTTCATATCTCTCCACTCACAAAAGCTCCTCTACCTTGGATTCTTTGCTTGTTGTGACCTCTCCCACTGAAATTATTAATAATGGATTTGAAGAAGATGATGATGATGATTAAATAGAGTTAATTTGAGCCTCAAGATTTCCTCCCACTTTAAGTATCTATTTCTTCCTCCCTATTGGAATGCTTTGGTCGGGGTACATCTCTATCTATTTCTAAATGCTTTTGCTCCGGATTCTTGGATATAATGTTGTGACCAGTGTTCAAACCCATGCCACTAATTAATGTCTAGAACAAAACAATATGCCACGAACGTTATTGACCATGAACAAATTCTAACATAATCCTCTTTCTCTACAGTGTGTTTCTTGAAAATCAGTGTGAATCTTGAAGGCTCCTCACCATTGCCTCAGTTGTTGTTCCACCGACTAAGCTTGTTGGATAAATTCTTCCATATTCCTAAAACATATTTAATGTGTTCCAAGAATATGTATAACCATTAAATTTGTAATATTTAAAAGTTAAAAATTTCTTACATGCTAAAACTATGTTCGTAGAGCATGCATTAAATATGTTTTAGGAACATATAAAAATTTCTCAACAAATGTTATAGTATCAATGCCTTGTGATTTATATTAATGTGTTCTGATATTTATACTCACAAAGTGCGATTCATTTCCTAACACACTAACAAAATATTATAGGATCCACTTCTGAAAATTGTGTCATGTACTTTAATCCAATAATTTTTTTTGTCCTTAGTGAGTCGAGTAAAGAAATCAGTACAAACATCATGTCTATATAATAACTGCAGCAAGTTGGTTTATTTTCTTTACTTTCTTTACAATAATAGCAACAGTGCTAGTAGTATATTTTTCACAATTTTCAGCATCATTACCGTGACCACAAGAGCAACACAAATTAAAACCATATGCTGCAGCCTATGAGTGCGTGACAAAAGATTTCGCCTATGAAGGTGATAGTGCCGCAAGTGAGAGTGTGTGATGTCCAAGTGTCTTGTCGTCTACCTAAAATGTAAGTAACTAATGTATGAAAACATACTGTTAAGTGTATGAATGGATGTGAGCACACATGATCAAAAAAGTGTCATGTATGTGTGGTTGTCTTTTCCTTTACAAATTGGTATCCAACCAAAAAGGGGTTGTCATGAGACCTTTTTCAAGGAGTGGTAAAGGACCGTTGTCCTTGGCGGAGCTTTTTCCTATATGATGTAAAATCCTAAACCTTGATGCTATTGGTATGGGACTTGGGCGGTATCTTTTGGTGCAAAACCTTTACAAAAAATGCAAAAAACTAATGTCCAAGTGATGAGTGGAATCAAGAAGCTCAATGCCTAAAATTATAACATGTGGCATACGTGAATAGTATCATATCACCAAGGTTAAGATTCGTGAGAGAGATAGTGTAAAGAATATTATGTTCACCACCAAGATCAAAATTGAGGACGAGATGGAAGAACATATTAAAAAAAGGCGACAACACAACAGACTTTTTTAGGACACTTTACAACTCCTTTTCCAAAGAAAAACAATGCATGATCATAGTTTCAATGAGAATTGTCAATTTCACAGATGTGATATATGAAAATCGTCTCATGCTCCCGCAATGAATGAAAAACTCTTTGTTCTAAATTAGATGTTAGCAGTAAAATTAATTTTCTTGTCAAGGTTTGAAAATAAAAAATCATTATCCATACTTTGAGACAAGCATATATACCGACAGCAACAAGCCTTTGCCAAACAAATGGATAGGTCCCACTAGGAATGAAGAAGAAGAACAAGAAGCACCCTTTAAGACCAGTTCATCGTGAGGGAAAAAATTAGGTACTAATTTTTTATATAATTTTATTAATAAATGTAATCAATAATTTTTCACTTTCCTTTTACTTGACCTTCACAGGAAAGAAAATAAGGAAATTGAATTGTTAAAGTTACACAAACAAATTGAAAATGAGGAAGGATAACTTTTAAAAGTTTTCCAAAAGTAAGTAAAATAAATGTGATAAAACATATTGTGCAAAAAAAATTGGAAAATTTCACACAAAAATGTGGATTCTAAATAAAGATGTGAGAGAGGAATGCTTCATCCTTAAGGAAAAGAAACAATTTGAAGAAAATAATGATAGTGAAGAAGATTCCAACGCTTGTGCATCATTGAGTTAGAATTCTATTTTGATTTCAAAAATGGAATTGCTACGGTCAGAGATAGAATGGCACCATACATATAATAAGTTAATATCCAATTGATTATAGTGATTACTCATGTTTGCAAGTTTAGAAAGGTTTAACATTTTCTTGATAATGAGAAAGGTTTTACATTGACTAAAATACAACACCGAAACATGGTGCGGCTCGAAAAAAGCAAAAAAAAAATGGTGCGGTAAGACTACGAAGATTTTATGTGAATGATTTGAAATGTATCCCAAATAATAAGAAACATTCTATTTCAATTTGAAAAATTAAAGAGCTTGGAGTGGTGAATTAAGGATTTTCTTAGACTTTAGGTGGATTTCACAAAAGAAAGTTTATTCTTCTTTCATCATAAATATGCAAGAATCCACCTACAGATGTGTACAGTTTAACTGAAGAGTTGCGATATCTTTAATTGGGACCAATTTCCCTCACCCTTAACTTTTGTATGAAAAAAAAAAAAGATATGTCAAGTTTTACATGCATACGGAAACAGGTAAAGAAATTTCTACTATGCTCTAATAATTGGTTGGGAGAGTAGTAGCCAACTTGACATATGCATAACTAGATGTTTCTCATACGCGGTTGAGTGGTATATGGATGCATATGCAAGCTCCAAAGAAGTCTAAATCTAGAGGGGGAAATGTTATTCAAAGTTATAATATAGATACATTAGGGACACATAAAAAGAGAGAGAGAAAAAAAAAAACAAAAATAGTGAATGTAGAAAGAGAAATGGTAGTGAATTTACTACTTTGTGTCTATTTCTCTCATTTTATGTCCAAAATATATTTATATTATAAGTAAAAAAAATTCATCTAGAAATAATGATAATAATTTTCATGTAAAAGAATGATAAGAATTTAAAGATTAATTAGGATGTGTTTGTTTAAATTTTTATTGAAAATTTTATTATTCCAACTAAAAATTATTTTTCATACATGTTATTCTTATCAAATTTTATTCAAAATAATTTTTTTGTAAAACTAAAATAAAACAAATGAACCATCACAATGTAAGAGGCATGTGAGACAAAACTCATTGAGATGGCAAGAGGGATCACTTATTTTTAAGTATTGGAATATTATTTTTAAGTAGTGAAAAATCAGTAAAAATAACACTTCAATCAAATCAAATATACATGTGATCTGAGTCATAACAATTATTTTGTCATGAGTGGTTGTCTCCTCATCTACAAAACTTGCTTGCCAATGCTTCCTTTTCCTAGGGCATGAGAAATGGTGAATGGTTATATCTAAGATAGGGAAAGACTCCGAAGTGTTACAATAAGCTAATCGTGTAACTTAATTCTGAACAAAAAGAAAGAGGAAAAAAAAAAAGGAAAAAGAAAAATAAAATAAAAGTCGTAAAATCAAGATAGAACAATATTTAGGCTAAATTCATCGGTCAAATAACACAATTAATTAATGTCTTAGCCAAAAGGGCTCATTCTCTATTCAAGAGATGAAGAAAACTCTCCCTTCACTATATAATTAATTGAGTATTTTATACGACTCAAAAAATTAATTCCAATCAAGAAGTATGAAACCTGTAAATTATGCCACGAAATCTAACCCATATATTATAGCATCAGGAGAATTTCAAAACCAAAACCTGTCATGCTACTTCATATATATATATATATCTAAATAAGGACAAATTACATCAACCTTCGCTAGAATTTATTGAAATTTATTTCAATTCACTTATATTTGTAAAATTTGTTCTCAAAATCCTTGAATTTGTGAAATCATAGTTGCAACGACCTTCTTTGACTTTGTAAAATTATTACATCGTTCTTTTCTTCATTATATATTGAACAATTCACTTAGAGGAGCTCATAATGAAGGATCTCATTCATCATTTATAAAGACCAAGAAGATTAACATACCTGTCACATTAAAAGAGAACCTGGAAAAAACAATCTTGTTAATATAGTTTCTCTCATCGATCCCCTACAGTTACATCATTTAATGCTTGATTTTAATAACTAAGGACGTATATGGAGTCCTGCTTACCCTCGAATTACAATAACCTATAATAGCCATCTGAATGGCCCCTAATAACCCAATCATGACTTCAGAGAACACATGCATTTTATGGTAAGTATTCGACTATGTAAGATTTGTGTAATTCTAATCAATACATATGATTGATGAATACAGTGCCCTTGCCCTGCAACCAGGAACGTAGTGCAGTCTGCTATTGTAAGGGTAGAACTTAGCTTAATAGGGATTAAAGTACCCTCATAATATATATGTTCATCATATATCATCAACTCAACAAAATATATCATTGCTCTTATATTAGACCTTGCTCCTTAGCATGAAATTGACAAAAACATGAGAGAAAGAAAGACAATAGAGGGATTAAATAGTACAACTACATGGAAACTCGTCCTGAATTAATACTAATTAGTCTGAAGAACAAGTTATTATTGCAATAACATCATTATTGTATGTATACATAACACTATATATAAGACCTGGTGTTGCTCCCACCGATATAAAGATAAAATTAACTGAAAACACACACACACACACACACACACACACAGAGACACTCTTATAACTTTTCTTAACTCATCGCGGCCCGTGTAAGAACACAGAAGTTGAAGGCGCAGTTATAAGGATCCCAGTGGAATCCAATCTCATCCCCTTTCTTGAGCTCCCTCCTCCTAACGAAATCCTGGTTCCACTTCCCAATGAGGACATAGCTCTTTGATGAAGACCAGCGCTTGAGGACCAATTGGTGCATGGATTTGGTGTCCATGTCCCAAACTCTAACTGGGGTACCCTCCTCGGTCTCAGCTGCTCTCGCGTGATCCACGCCCAACATGGGCAGGATCTGCTTCTTTACCAAATCTGCGGCCAGAAGGAGCCTGCTCAGGATTCCCAGATCGCTGTCTGTCAGTGTCTTCTTGATCTTCCAAGGGTCGTCGTAGAGGTTCAGCGTGGTGGAGACAGCACCGCCACCACTACCCTTGTTCTTGTTCTTCTCTTCATCTTTGTTCTTGCTGCTGAAGAATCTTCTCCTTGAAGTCCTCACGGTGGTGGACCCTTCACTGCTGGTGGACTTCCTCTTCTTTTGCCACTCAGGATCCCTCTCATCGGATGGGTTGTTGTTCATGGTGGAGTTTGAACAAGTACTCAATTTATATGTTGTATGATTGTGATTGTACACACACAAGTAAAGGAAGAAGTTGAAGGTTAGAACTGAGAAGTGGGTTTATTACACTACTGCAGTTTTCATTTGCAAATTTTCCTTTTCTTTTCTTTTTTTCTTTTCCCCTACAAAACCTACTTGTGAAATGGGAATGATTGTAGGGCTCATTCCCTCTTTCTTTCTGCATATAAATGCCCTTCATCTTTGCCATAGCCAGTAGAAAAAAGCTTCACTTGTTTCCTTTTCAAAAGTATCAATGGGATAAGAATATCCAACGTCAATCAACTTCCCTTGTGTAAATTCCATTTTTTGTGTTGCGAAACATTATATAGCCAGAATTTTGCCCCCACTTTACTGCTAGAATAATGAGAGATGAACTATTAGAGGAATAAATGGATTATATTATTTTATTTTATTTAACTATTACTGTAAAAAAAAATTTTTATCAAAGATTCAAGTAATATTATATTATTGCTCTTTGTTTTTCTTTAGAAATATTCGTTGAACTTTTGTCTGTTTTTTAATTAAGTAATATTATTTTTACCGCTTTTATATATAACTTTTAATTATGAGCATCTTAAAGTGGGAAAGTTATCTTCTGTCTTAATTTGGTGTCTTTTTTTCTGTCCATAATAAAAAAGTAATATGTGTGAATTAAGAGTTATTATTAAAAGTTGATTTTGAAAAAAATTGAGAAATTATTCTTGATAATGGGACAATTGTCAACAAATGAGTGGAGAGACAGAAAAAGAGATAGGAAATTGGAGACAGAAGATGTAAGTCCCTTCAAGTGTAACTTAAACATTAACTGAGAAAATAGTTAAAACGAATTTTAATTAATATTTGAAAAATACCTTAAAATATCCTTTTAAAGTTATCTAAGGATGCTACAAATTAAAGAAAATTTGTTTTTCTTTTGGTGTTAAGTGGAAAACGCTGAACCTGTATACTAAATAGCAAATGTTAGTTTGATGCCTCTTGTAAAATGGGGCAAAAATCATAAGAATAAATAAATCCCACTACCAATTTTAAAGAAACAGCAAAGAATTTTTTTATACCCTTTTTCATACCAAGAAACACCAAAAAAAATATATTATTTGTAAGTTATAATTGATTGAAAGAAAGAAATTATATAATAATCTGATTTTAAACCACAGACAATCGTAACTGTGACCGCAATATTGTTGTTGTAGTCATGTTTCCAGCTGCGTTGACCTTATCAACAATATTTTCATGCATTTTCTATACCATAGCGCAACCGTAACCTCATACAATCACAACTACAATTTGAAACCTTTCATATATAATAATAAGAATTGGTCTGTGAAAGTAATTATTTCTCAAACATGGTGCCATGTCGAGTCCCTATTTTTAAGTGAGAATGAAGTGAGTCATGGCTTAATTAGTATTCTTCTTTCTATGCATTTTTTTTTTTCGAGAATTAAAAATCATTTAACTCTAAAATAGAGAAGCTAATAAGAACATCAAGTATTCAATACAATTTGAAAACGAAAACTTCTCTTCTTGCAAATTTCTTGCCTGTAGCTATAGGTAAATCGCAAACTTATCTCAAAGGTTAAGGACCCTTACTTTTTGTTCATCTGGCCCAAGTGGAATTGCATTGATTATTTGGGAAGATCTCCACCCTTTGAAAACTTATAATCCAGATGTCACAAAAATCGTCACCCTTGATAACAAGTTTACGTTCATAAAGGTGGTACCCGTGTGCCTGATGGCATGTAATGTAAATGTACATTTTAGATAGCAATTTACTGATTAGCTAGAAGCATGCGCCTTGCTATTTTAACACCTAATTTTTTAAAACACTCAAATATTATACTTATAAATAATGAGTCTTATTACTTATTTTTTCTTTTAATTTATTCTTTATCTATTACTCATCTCATATTATATGAGTGTCTATATCCATATAGGTGTTAAAATAGAATTATTCAAGCAGAGAAAATAATAATTGGGCCTGGAATCTGCCCAGGGCTGTTGAGAAGAAAGAGGAAAAGCATGAACTATGGACCACCTTACAAACAATTGCTAGAAACAAAAATGGACCATACGAGAAACAATGGGAACTTCAATTTTGATTTTCTCACTCTAGTAAAGTTATAGAATCTAAATAACTTTTGTGAACGGTTCATGCATGTTCACACAAACTTCTGAGTAATTCTATACATTTAAATAAAAAAAATATTTGTACATAGGTTTTTCGATACTTCTTTGAATATTTGTGGATAGTATATATATAAAGAATTAAAAGTTTAAGTTACGTTTCTTATAATTGTGAAAGGTAAATCCCGTAAGAAAAATATATAAGAGTAGTAATAATAGGATTTTGGCTTCTATAAAATAAAGAAATTGATAAAGTAAAAAAGTAATAGGTTAATCACTATTAAATTATTTGGCAGGACACGTACATGTTATAAAAATTATTGATGTAATGGTGATCAATCTCTCACATCCTAACTTTAAAGAACCCAATCTTAATAATATAATATTTTTATTAGATTCATTATTTACATAATTGAAATTCATAATTATTATCACTCAGTTTCTCACATTTTCTTATATACAAATTCACCACTTATAATATAATTAAAATATCTACTTATCTATACATAATTCATGGATATTGAGAGGGGTGTCACTATCCCTATATACAAATAATAGTCTTAAAAAAAAAGAAGATATAGGTGTTAAATTAAAGGAAACACTTCGCATATCATCAAAATTTCCTTTGAATTTCAACTTAAAAAATGGGATTGACAACGTCTATAAACTAGTAAAAAGAAAGTCATTTATAATCCTTCGTCTGAACTTCGTTGTTTTGTATTTTGAAATAGTGAGAAGAGTCAAAGATATCTTGTTGATATGATAATAAGTGGTAACATGTGACTGGATGACCGCATAAATTTTTTTTTTATAATTACATTATTAATTTAACAAAGTTAAACTCATAAATTTATGTTTGTCAAATTTTTAAAAAAATTTCGTTCAAATTCAAGAACTGTCAATTCGGGGACATCTGATAAAAAAAAAAATAGAAAGTCTTAATTTATAATTATGCAGAAATAAATATGTTGGATAAAGAAAATTGATAGAAGGTATGAATATGGTGGTTTCTATGGCACCCTTCGATTTGATGGAGATTGAAAGCCTTCTTAATGACCCAATTATTAAAATGATGTAATTAATACATATTTTAATTCTTAGTGGAAAATTGTGTTAAAATGCTCCTTTCAAGCTTGGAAACTGAGTCTAGATGATAGCCAACAGCGGTAATTAAAAAAGAGTTTTACTTGTAATCAATCACCATAATAAACTCACCGTACATAGGCGGATTTTACATTAAAAAAAAAAAAAATTCTTGATACAGAAGAAGTTACAGACGAGCAAACGAAGACATGGAATTTTTTTTTTTTTTTTTTGATAAAGTTTGTAAATCCGTCCATAACTGTTAATGCAAACTGGCGCCACACAATGTGTAACTGTTACAAATGAAAATTACAGATTAACAATGAAAGAATTCTTTTTTTTACCAAAACATATAGATGGATTTGTAGATAAATTTTTATTTAAATTATTGATTTAAAATAAATTAAATATATTATAAATGGAAAAATCTATTTGTAATTTGAAATTCAAGATGAATATTTAATGTGCGCATGAGAAACAAGTTTTTTCATCTGTAATTTGAAATTTAATGCGTGTATTTAGTGTACGGATTACAAATGAAAAAAGCAATATGTAATTAATGAAATTAAAAAGGAGTATATTTAACGCACACATTACGGATAGAAAAATATGTTCGTAATGCCTTTAATAAAATTATGTGTTTAATTGAAGGCTTTACATGTGGATTTTTCAATCTGTAACTTCTTTAATGAAACAGATACATAATTACCTGTCATCGTTCAATAAGAATATTTCATTTTGATGATTTTTCAAGTAGTGGATGTCAAAATCAACTATCACGATTTTGGCAATATATGATTGAACGATAATGTAAAAAAATTTTACACCGTCTGTGTATATCAATTAAATCCTTTAATATATTACTATTATGGTATTTTAAATTTGATTAACCTTGCAAATCATTTTAATTTTATTTCACTAAATTTTCTAATTGAAGTTAAATATTATATTTAAGTTAGGAATTTTATTTATTTAGATAAGTTACTTCAATTTGCAAGTTATTATCTCATTATTTCAAGTTTGAAAACTGTCAAAGTTCCAAACAAGTAGTTCAAACCTTAGAGAAAAGAAAAGGTTCAAATCATGTTTCGGTAAGCATAATGGACAACCGAGAACATCCATATAAGTCAAATCAAACAATCAAATTTATCTTTCACGACAGAAACACATTCTGTACTTGCATTTATTAAACACAATTTCTATGTTAATTAGAAGTCTAATAAATTACTCATCATTCAGAATGGGAGTGCATCGCTGGTGGGTGCTCGTTCTGTTTCTGCTGGCAGTGGCTATTTGTCATGACTGGTGTAGCTGGCTAACTAGTGAATGAAGGAGGCAAGGGAATAAGATACTAACAAAAAAAAAAACAAAAGAAGGTTAACTTGAATAAGCTTAAGGGTACTTTTGATATGCAAATAAATATAGTAAATATGGGATGACAACTGACAAATGAGTAACAATCGTTAAAATTGATGGCAAAATACTTTTAAAAAACTTATCATTTAATAATAAATAATAAATAAGTTGATACAATATTTTAGGTGAAATGAATATACCTAATATTTCTCACTGATAGTTAATATTAAGTGAAAATACACTAGGCAACCCAAAAACGAAAAAGTTAAGCAAACAAACGGAACCACATGGGATGAAAGTTGAAGATATGCATCCCTGGCAACCACAAGTAAATATAACTCTAGAATTGAGCTATCCTTATCCCAATCCACACACTTTTACGCTTTTTGTTGTCTTGAAGAATAATTCCGTTTCGCTTTAAGTATCTATAAAAATGTCAAAATTGAGGAAGCTATAATGCTATAAATGTTTGTCATCATCTCACAACAGCTACCAAATTCTCATTAGGTGTGATAAAGTTGAAGTGCTATAACAATATTCATAAAGGAATAAATAAACTCAGCCACATAGGAAGGAAAAGTTCCCTCCCCATTGAGAGCCATATAAACAAGCCAGGGCACTGAGTTATCCTGATCTACAGTGGGCTTTGCCTTTTGGTTGGATTCACAAATAACGCATATTCATGAGGATATATTTCTACCGAACCATTGGCCTACTTCTCAACTTCATATCTCTCTACTCACAAAAGCTCCTCTACCTAGGATTCTTGGCTTGTTGTGACCTCTCCCACTGAAATTATTATGGAGTTGAAGAAGAAGAAGAAGACAATGATGACGATGAAATAGAGTTAATTTGAGCCTCAAGATTTCCTCCCACTTTAAGTATCTATTTCTTCCTCCCTATTGGCATGATTTGGTTAGGGTATATCTCTCCTTATTTCTAAAGGTTTCCGTTCCAAATTCTTGGATATAATGTTGTGACTAGTGTTCAAACTCATGCCACTGATATATGTCTAGAACAAAGCAATATGCCACCAACAATATTGACCATGAACAAAATTCTAACCTAATCCTCTTTCTCTACCATGTGTTTCTTGAAAATTAGCAAGGCTCTGTTCAAGATTCCTCTCCATTGCCTAAGTATTACTCCACTCCACTGTGTAAGTTTCCAAATGTTGGAGAAATTCTTATATGCTCCTAAAACATATTTAATATGTGTTCTAGGAATATGCATAATTATTTATTTTAATTTGTAATATTTAAAAGTTGAAAATTTCTTACATGCACAACCATGCTTATAAAGCACGTATTAAATGTATTATGGGAAAATGAAAAAATTTCTTGACAAATGTTGTAGTACCAATGCTTGGTTTATAATAATGTGTCCTGATATTTGTACTCACAATGTGGGACTCATTGTCCCAACACATTAACAAAAAAAATTGTGGGTTTTGATGCATAAATACTCCAAAATGGCTGTCGTACTCATACCCGGTATCAATACTTGTTGAATAGTCTGGATATTTATTAATCAATAATTTTAATAAATAAATATTATTTAAATGTAAATTATCCTTATAAAATATTAAATTTTACAATTAAATAAATTAAGCTACTATTTTATCCCTTCAAATCTTTTTTTTTATATATTTTTAATTGAGTATCATAAAAAATAATTTATTTTATGATATAATTATTTTATTAATTATAATTTTATATTTTTATATAATATATTTTTTCGTACCCGTATCCCAATTTTTGGAAAATTTTCATACTCGGTACCCGTTTTTGTTCCCAATATGGGTACCGTACTTGTACCTATGCAACATAGATTGTGGGATCCACTTCCGGAAAATGTGTCATACACTTTTATCCAATAGTTATCTTTCCTTAGTGAGTCTAGTAAAGAAATGAGCAAAAATGTTATATCTCTATAATAACTACATCAAGTTGGTTTATTTTCTTTGTCTCTTAAAGACTAAAAGTTGCTATTTCTTTTAATGTAGCATATGGTTTCAAATAGTGGTTTGCAATCACAATTAGAATAACATTATTGTTTTTATGGTAATTGCAACAGTGCTAGTATTTTTTATTTTTGACAATTTTCCGTATCATTATCATAACCACATGAGCAACAAAAATTAAAACCATATGCTAAAGCCTATGTGTGCGTAACAAAAGATTTCCTCCATGAAAGTGCTAGTGATTGATAGTGTGTGATGTCCAAGTGTCTTGTCGTCTGCCTAAAATGTAAGTAACTAATGTATGAAAATGTAAAGTGAGTGTATGAATGGATGTAAGCACACATGATCAAGAAAGTGTAGCGTATGTGTGGTTCTCTTTTCCTTTACAATTTGGTATCCAACCAAGGGGGGTTATGGGACCATTTTCAATGAGTGGTAAGGGACCGTTGTCCTTGGGGGAGCTTTTTCCTATATGACGTAAAATCCTAAACCTTGATCCTATTGGTATTGGACTTGGGAGGTATCTTTTGGGGCAAAACCTTCACAAAAAATGCAAAAAATTGTTGTCCAAGTGATGAGCGGAATCAAGAAGCTAAATGCCTAAACTTATAACATGTGGATACGTGTATAGAATCATATCACCAAGGTTAAGATTCGTGAGAGATAGTGTAGACAAGACTATGTTCACCATCAAGATCAAAATTGAGGACGAGATGTAAGAACAAATTGAAAAAAGGCAACAACACCAAACATACTTGATTGGGACACTTTACAACTCCTTTTCCAAAGAAAAACAATGCATGATCATAGTTTCAACAAGATTTGTCAATTTCATTGATGTTATATATGAAATCGTCTCATGCTCCTGCAATGAATAAAAAACTCCTTATTGCTCTAAATTAGATCTTGATAATAAAATTATTATTATTATTATTTTTGTCAAGGTTTGAAAACAAAAAATCATTAACCATACTTTGAGGCAAGCAGATAAACCGATAGCAAGAAGCCTTTGCCAAACAAATGGACAAGTCCCACTAGGAATTAAGAAGAAGAAGCTCCACCACCTTTTAAGACCAGTTATCATGAGGGAAAAATTTAGGAACTAACTTTTCATATAATTTTATTTGTAAATGTAATGAATAATTTCACTTTCCTTTTACTTGACCTTTAGAGGAAAGAAAATAAGGAAGTTGAATTGTTAAAATTACACAAACAAATTGAAGATGAGGAAGGAGAACTTTTAAAATTTTTCCAAAAGTAATTAAGTAAAATAAATGTGACAAAACATATTGTTCAAAAAAAGGAGCATTTCACACAAAAATATGGATTCTAAACAAAGATATGAGAGAGGAATATTTCATCCTCGAGGAAAGGAAACAACTTGAAGGAAATAATGATAGTGAAGATTAAATACTTGTGCATCATGTGCAATAGAGTTAGAAGGTAATTCTATTTTGATTTCAAAAATGGTATTGCTACAATCAGATATAGAATGGTTACCATATAATAAGTTAATACGCAATTGATTGTATTGCTTACTAGTGTTTGCAAGTTTCGAAAGGTTTTACATTTTTTTATAATAAGAAAGGTTTTACATTGACTAAAATACAACATTGAAACATGGTGCGATATGGAAAAAGAAAAATAAAAGCATCGTGTGGCAAGACTACAAAAATTTTATGCGAATTATTTGATATGTATGCCAAATAATAAGACAAATTCTATTTCACTTTGAAATTATAGAGCTTAGAAAGGTAAATTAAGGATTTTCTTCGACTTAAAGTGTATTTCACAAAAGACAATTTATTTTCTTCTTCTATCATAAATATGTAAGAATCTACCTAAAGATTTGTACAGCTTAATTGAAGAGTTCAAATTAAGGTATGTGATGTCTTTGAATTGGGATGAGTTTTCCTCTCACCCTTAAACTTTGGTGTGAAAAAAAGAAGATATGTTAAGTTTTACATGCTGATGAAAGAAGGTAAAGAAATCTCTATTATGCTCTAGTATTGATTGGGAGAGTAGTAGACAACATCACATAAGTATAACTAGATATCTCCCATGCATACGCGGTTAAGCAGTATGGATGCATATGCAAGCTCCAAAGAAGTCTAAATCCAGAGGGATAAATGTTGTTCAAAGTTGTAATGTAGATTACATTATGGACACGTAAAAAGAGAGAAAAAAAAACACATAAATAGTGTATGCAGAAAGAGAAAATATAGTAAATTTACTGCTTTGTCTTAACATATATTCCATATCATGTACATTCATTACTTTTACTTTACTTTCAGTTTCTTAATAGTTAGCTTCTATTACTTTTCTGTTTTACGTAGTTTACCATTTCAGCTCATTGACAGTTGGCACTTTTCCTGTATATAAACATTCTTTTGCAATCAATGAAAGCAATGTGATCATTTTCACTCATTCCTGAGTTTAGAGAGTTCCGAGTTTCTTTCTTCATTTTCTTGGTTCTCTGAGTTTTGCTCATGTTCATGGCTTTGGTAACCGCTTTCTCTGCAAAACTTATGATGGTATCAGAGCTCTTTTGAGCTCTACTGTGCATCGCCATCCTTTCCTTTCGATCTTTCCTCGATCTAACTTCTCTTTGTGATCAATTCATCGATCAATTGTTGTGCTATTTCTGGTATTTGTGTGATTTTGCAATTTCTCTGTTCATCGATTTGTGCGATCTTTTCATCGAGCTGTGTTTTGATTCTAAAAATGGCGAATCAAGTGCATCATGTAGTAGATCAAGCCATCCCTCAAGCAATTCCGGCACTGGTGCCTAATCCGATGCAGGATCCAGCAAGTCCTTATTTTCTGCATCCTGGAGAGAATCCAGGTGTGTTGATTGTTTCCTCACTGTTAACCGAATCCAACTACAATGTATGGAGCAGATCTATGATTGTTTTCTTAGATACGAAAAATAAACTAGGTTTCATTGATGGTTCACTGCCTCAACCTAATGTTGGTGATCCTTTGAGAGCTGCGTGGGATCGAAGTAACAAAATAGTATTGGCTTGGTTCGTTAGAGCTTTATCACCTGAAATTTCAAAAAGCATCATGTTTATCACCAAGGCTTTCGACTTATGGTGTGAGTTGAAAACAAGATTTCAACAAAATAATCATAGTCGTATAGCTAATTTGAATGTGGAGTTATACTCCTTGAAGCAAGGAAATGTATCTGTCACTAGTTATTTCACACAGCTAAAAGCTATATGGGGAGAATTGGAGAACCTTAGACCCATAAATCTATGCATTTGTGGTTTGCAATGTATTTGCAAGAATTATCGTGAATAAGATTGTGTAATGAGTTTCTTAAAAGGACCGAATGATCAATATTCTGGTGTGAGATCTTAGCTATTGCTAATGAATCCATTGCCAAGTCTGAATCAAGCTTATTCACTCATTCTGCAACAAGAGAGACAGTTTGCACATGAGAATGGAGAAACTGCTCGAATACTTGCTATCAACAATAATTCTGCTTCCAATATGAAGACTCCTAATAATGCCAATAGGCGAAAGTTTACTAAGGCAACTATCAGAATACCAGAAAATTATGCACTAACTGTGGCAGACCAGGCCACACCATTGAATCTTGCTGGCAAAAACACGGGAAACCTCCCAATTTCGAGAACATATCTACTATCAATTTTGTATCCTCTGATGAATGTGACATAGAGGAACAACAACAAGGGGGAATAGTTGAACAAAATTCCAATTTCTCTTTGACTAAGGACCAGTATGAAGGCCTCATAGCCTTGTTGAATAAATCTCAATCTCAATCTCGGCCTCAGCATGGTAACACCTCTAATCCCAACCATGACCATCAAATTTCCAACAATATAGTCACCAAACCGTCATACTCACCACCTACCTCTGGCCCCCCCAATCCAATTACCACCACACCAGGTATCATCCTTGCTTTCAATCTTAATACCTATGCTAAACTTTGGCTCATCGACTCAGGTGCCACCGATCATGTATGCAGTTCATTAGACATGTTGTCACTCACCAAACCATTAACCCAATCCCTATTCTTCTTTCAAATGGTAACCAAGTCTTAACAGATGTCGTTGGCACTGTTTGTTTTTCTGATTCATTGATCTTACATAATGTACTATATCTGCCCTCTTTTTCTTTCAATTTGATTTCAGTTAGTAAACTCACCACTCCCTTGCATTGTAAAGTCTCCTTCACTGATAAATTGTGTATTGTGCAGGACCAAATCAGTATGAAGATGATTGGATCTGCTAAAGCGGTGGATGGTCTCTATGTCCTGCAAGTTTCCATACCCCCACTAACCCCCCAAACACATGTAAATTGCACAGACACCACATTACATGATAGATGGCATTTTCGGTTAGGCCACCCCTCCTCAAATAAAATTTCAATTTTACACTATAAGTTCCCTTTCATTTCCTCTTCATCCTGTGAAACACCTTGTAATATCTGCCCTCTTGCAAAACAACGGAAACTACCATACACCCTTAGTTCTACTAGATCAAAATGTATTTTTGCATTACTTCACATGGACATATGGGGACCAATTTCAGTTACCTCCATTTCTGGTCATAGATTCTTTCTTACTATAGTTGATGACTTTTCTAGGCATACATGGATTTTCTTGCTGAAACTTAAATATGAAGTCCCAAACTGCATTGCCTCTTTCATTCAACTTGTTGAAACCCAATTTTCTTGCAAAGTTAAATCAATCAAATTTGACAATGGACCCGAATTTAATATGAAAAACCTCTTTGCCAATAAAGGCATTTTGCACCAAAAATCTTGTGTTGAAACACCACAATAGAATGGTGTTGTCGAACGAAAGCATTAGCACATCTTAAACATTACTCGAGCTCTCATGTTTCAGTCCAATCTACCAACAAACTTTTGGCATTTTGCTGCTAGCCATGCTGTGCACCTAATCAATAGACTCCCTAGCAAAATTTTATCTAACAAAACACTATTTGAACTATTATACAACAAAACCCCTGATTTGTCTTTACTTCGAATTTTCGGTTGTGCATGTTTTGCCTCCACACTCTCAGCTAATTGAACCAAACTGGACCCCAGAGCAAGAAAAGGAATTTATCTTGGCCATAAACCTGGAGTGAAAGGATTCTTAATTTATGACATTCAGACTCGAGCCATATTCACCTCACTCAATGTCATATTCCATGAAAACCAATTCCCATTTAAACAATCACCTCACCACACTGAACCCCACAATGTCTCACCCACCACATATGACCCACCTAATTCTAACATGGACTTTTCTTATTTATCTCATCCTCCCCCCACCCCACCCCCACCCCCACCCCCATTCACCCAACCTGATAACACCAACGATCCAAACCTTGACACCACAACATCCCCACCCCTTCGTCGATCCATTCGCCCTCGTCACTTACCTCAATACTTGCAAGATTATCATCACAATTTGGCCACCACCACCGCCATAGCAAATCCATCATCTTTAGTTGCAAGGTATCCTCTCTCACATTATTTATCTTACAACTCCTTCTCACCTCAATATAAAAATTTTATCCTTGCCATCTCCTCTAACACTGGACCCAAGACATATCATCAGGCTGCTGAGAATGAGAATTGGCAACAAGCCATGAAAGCTGAATTATAGGCTGTGATATCCCAAATAAAGAAATTATAATTAGTATGAATTATTATTATTATTAAGTGTACCTAGCATTATTATTTAGTGTACCTAGCATTATTATTATTTAACATTATTATTACTAAGTGTAGCTAGCATTAGCATTCACTACTAGAAATTCATCAAATAGTGACCGATTTTGTGACCGAAATAAATCGGTCACTAAAATAATTAATTAGTGACTGAATTAGCGACCGAATTAAACCATCATTGAAAATGAAAAGGGTGGAAAAAATCGATCACTAAATCGGTCACTAAATCAAATTAGCGACCGATTTAGTGACCTATTTTTATTTATACAATAACACCTTTATTTCACGATAATTGGTCACTAAATTGGTCACTAAAATTTCAATTTGTGACCGATTTAGTGACCGATTTTTATTTATATGATAAAACCTTTATTTTATACAAATCGGTCACAAAATCGATACTAATTGAAATTTTAGTGACTGATTTAGTGACCGATTATTGTGAAATAAAGGTGTTATTGTATAAACAAAAATCGGTCACTAAATCGGCCACTAAAATTTCAATTAGTAACGATTTTGTGACCGATTTTTATTTATAAGATAAAAATTTATTTTATAAAAATCGGTCACAAAATCAGTAACTAATTGAAATTTTAGTGACCGATTTTTATTTATATGATAAAACCTTTATTTCATACAAATTAGTCACTAAATCAGTCACTAAAATTTCAATTAGTGACCGATTTTGTAACCGATTTTTATTTATACTAAAGAACCTTATCTTCATAAAAATTGGTCACTAAATCGGTCACTAATATTTTATTTAGTGACCGATTCAGTGACTAAAATTGCGGTTACTAGTTTCATTACATACATAAAGCCACAGAACCCTAAGTGTTCCCCCCACCTGTTTGCCTTACCTCTCCCCAAGTCCCAACCGCCGCCTTCACCTCCTCTCCCAGCGATCGACCTCACTGCGAGCTCCCTCGCCGTGAGCCACCCTCCATCACGAGCCCCCCCGCCGCGAGCCACCCTTTACTGCAATCTAAGAGGGACGCCCCCGCTCCGCTCGAGAAGCCGCCCTTCAAGATCTGCTTTGCCACAGCTCTGCTTCCTTGCTTCGCCGTCGATCCACTTGTGACGCAGCCCCTGCCACCGATCCGCTCGTGATGCAGCTCCTTCCTCCGCTCCGCCACAGCTCTCTCTCTTCTGTTTCTGTTTAGGTTTCTCTTTGATTTCATCTATGGTGACAGATTGGATCTGACATCGTACATTCATTTTAGGTGTGGAATCCCCGAGCTCAAAGAGGAGCTCAATTCTCAGTACAAGGTGATGGTTCCATTACATACTCTCTCTCTCTCTCTCTCTCTCTCACTTTGAATGTTGTTAAATCTTGAGCAAAGGTGATTGTTTTCAATTTTATCCAATAAATTATTTGGTAAGTTTTTTGTTGTGATTGTGAACCTTGCATATATTATTATGTTTCATGTTTTGCAGGACAAAAGGAAAGATGCTGTGATGAAGGTTATTGCCGCCGTGACTGTTGGGAAAGATGTCTCATCGCTGTTCACAAGCATCGTGAAGTGCATGCAAACAGAGAATTTGGAACTCAAAAAGCTTGTCTACTTATATCTGATCAATTACGCCAAGAGCCAGCCTGACCTGGCCATTCTTGCCGTGAATAAATTTGTGAAGGTAACAACCTGTATCACCTCTGCTTCATGTTTATATAGTTACTTTCTTATTCTTTGCATTCATTTATTTTATTTCATGGCTTTGTGGGTTTCCTTGACAAATGACTATAGTCATCCCAAATCCATAAACACTGATTGAGTATGGCAATTTTCCGAGGAAGATCATTTATTTGGAAAGATAGCTTAGTATAGTGACGAATTGAATATTCTACCCCTAACCTCATCTGATGTTGTGATGGTGCATTTCTTTTTCTCATGTCATCTTACAAAATGATTTACAGGTATCACAAGATCCAAATCCTCTTATTTGCGCCTTAGTTGTGCGTACAATGGGCTGCATTCATGTTGATAAAATTACTGAATATCTTTGTGATCCCCTTCAAAGATGCCTAAAGGTACTTACTCGGTGCTTGCTATTACAACTTACATGGATCTATAGGTTTGAAATGCTTCTGGATTTGAGTTCTTATTGTTTTGACAACAGTGCTGAAGTTTTCTTTTTGTCCTGTTGAGAACTCTTATTTGTATATCACATTGTGACAGGATGATGACCCATATATTCGTAAGACAGCAGCCACTTGTGTTGCCAAACTTTATGACATAAATGCATAGTTAGTTGAGGATAGGGGTTTTTTGGAATCCCTGAAGGACTTGATATCTGATAATAATCCGATGGTTGTAGCTAATGTTGTGGCAACACTTAGTGAAATTTAAGAAAATAGTAGTAGGCCCATCTTTGAGATCATTAGTCACACAATGGCAAAGCTCCTTACTGCTTTAAATAAATGTACAAAGTAAGTTTGGTGTGAGTGTGCTATGTTAACAAGCTCAATGGGCCAAAGAGAGATACATTAATTGGGACTTACAACTACATACTGTATTAAAATTTTCTTTCTTATTTCCGGTTTCATATCGTCAAAGACTGCTTGGCAACTCTAAACAAATCTATGCCCCTCCCTTTACCTTGCAAGAACAACCATATACATAATCTTATGATAATTAATGTAATCATTTGTTGATTTTCTTGTCTGCTAGAAAGAATCTGGAGTTTTGGCATGGTAGTCATTGAGTGTGCCATAGGAAGGTTTCCTTGTATAAGATATGAAGATCAGCAAAGCTGGCCAAGTTCTCACGAGCTTGTGAAAGCAAATGTGGAAGCCCTCCATCTTTTGCTCCACCTGTTTAGTTCTCTACAAAACTTATCTTCATTTGTGTCATCCTGGTAATTGGTTATACATGTTACTTTTTGCTTGCTTTGTTTCAATATTTTATATGCAACAAGTTTGATTTAATCATAAGTTTTATGAATTTTAATAATTTGAGCTAGGAGAATATATAACTAATTTTTAACTACAAATAATTAGCTAGTTTCAATATTCTTGAATTTTATAATGACATGGGATGAATCTCTCTTTTATTTCTTCATAACAGTGAGGTCCCTGTATTGCAAATTGGGATCTTGAAAACTTATTAAGGGCTTGTTACTTCTAGCAATCCAAATTGGAACACTTCAGGATTTGGATAATCTACTTTCACAAACCCACGTGGAAGGCCTGTTATAAGAGAAAAATTACAGTACAGAGGGAAAAAAAAACGTTTTGAAAAGAATGATACACGCAATGCAAGAAATAGGATCATATAGAATTTTTAAGAAAATAAATATAATGGGTGTAGTGAAAAAAAATTGTGTCAGGCTCTCCTAAAGTCATATAGTAAGTCTTCAATATCCTCTAAACTAGACTTGGATCCTTTTGTCCCCTCGTGAAATCATTGGCTTGTTTTTATTTTTTTTTCATGATTGTTTCTATTGCATTAAATCAAATCATGATTGTTTCTATTGCATTAAATCAAATCATGTCAGTTTTAACTTTTAACTTAAAAAACAAGAATTTTGTTACGGTAAAATTAATTATCATCTATATTAATAAATTCATTTTTTTTCTCGTTATTTTGTAATTTGATATAGATGACATAGCTTTGAATTTTCCATGGCTTTTATGACCTTTTTTTAACTTATATATTTTGCTAAAAGGCTTGGTTTTTAGTCTCTTAATGCAGTGCGCAGTACATGTCTTAAGGCTATGAAATGTCTTAGTCTCACTAGGATTATGACTACTAACTATTTCACTTTCAGTTTTTTAATCTGCAATGACTAGCAAAGATGCAATTGGGGAGGACGAGGAGGAAGATGGTGATCAAGATGACTTGAAATGAACTTGTATTATAATTCATGTTTGTAATTTGAATTGAATATTAGTCAATTATATGTTTATTATTCTATTTTGACTACATCATTGATGTATTCTTTTTCATGTTTGTTGGTGATGATTTTTTGGATAGCAGGTCTTTAAAACTGGGATTAAAAAATTTTACATTTATTTTTTTAAATCAGATTAAAATTTGTGACCGATTTTGCGACTAAATTTTCATGGTTCTATTTTAGTGACTGATTTAGCAACCGAATTGATAGTGATAGGAATTTCAGTCTAATACATTTAGTGACCGATTTAGCGACCAAAAAAATTAAATAAGTAATAAAAATTTAGTGACCGATTTTTCGGTCGCTAAAAGTCAATCAAGCCACCAACTTGTTAGCAATTGGAGGGCCTAAAAATCAGTCACTAAATCGGTCACTAACTTTAGTGACCGATTTTTCCGTCGCTAAATGTTAGTGACTGATTTTTCGGTCGCTAAAAGTCAATCAAGCTGTTAGCAATTGGAGGGCTGAAAATCGGTCGCTAAATCGGTCACTAAATATTAGTGACCGATTTTTCGGTTGCTAAAAAATTAGCAACCTTGGTTTTAGCCACAAACTATTTTCATTAAATCTGGTCACAAACGATATTAGCGACCGATTTGAAGAAATTAGCGACCGATTTTTCGGTCACTAATAGTCAATTTTCTTGTAGTGATTATTATTATTAAGTGTACCTAGCATTATTATTATTTAACATTATTATTACTAAGTGTAACTAGCATTATAATTATTATTATTAAGTGTACCTAGCATTATTATTATTTAACATTATTATTACTAAGTGTAACTAGCATTAGCATTATTATTATTAAGTGTACCTAGCATTATTATTATTTAACATTATAATTACTAAGTGTAGCTAGCATTATAATTATTATTACTAAGTGTAGTTAGCATTATTATTATTTAACATTATAATTACTAAGTGTAGTAAGCATTAATAATATTTATTATTATTATTAAGTGTAGACACATAGCACTAATATTATTCATGATTATTATATTTGTGTATAAATATATGAGTGTATGAGTGTGTATGTGTAAGAAATGTTTAGTTTCATTTTGCTAAGTTTTGCTTCCACCTCCTCTAAGTCAAATCTCCTCTAAACCAAACATCTTCTTGGCCGAACTCATATCTTGTCAAACTCATGATCTTCATGGCCGAGTTTCAGTGAGCCTAGCTAATTTGTCTCTTGGGATGTTGTGATACTCCTTTCTTTTAATCTGTGAGATTGATTATTTGTACCATTCCAATACTTCAGAGTAAAGTTATTAGTAGAAGCACACTCACGACTACCAACGGTGAGTGGGATTAAGCTCATAATCATACTTTTGGTCATTATTAATATTTTTCCATATTATATAAATTATTTATGAAATTTTAGAATGATTTACGTCAAGAGAATAAATTGTTATGATTATGTCTGTTTTAGAAATATTATTACTTTTACAGTTATCATGAAAATTAATCATTTTAGCAAAACTCATTGGACCATAATTGATACCCTGCGTGTTATAGAATATCTTTTTCCTAGTTTATGAAATTGTGAGACCTCAGTTTAATATTTACAGTAGAAATATTGATTATCATATTTTCAGACTATGTATTTCCTATGAAGATTTTAGAATATTAGATATGATTTATTGAAAGTGTTGAATAAAGTATAATTCATAACAATTGTCAGATACATATTCTATTGATTACTGAAATCACTATGTCAATAAGCTGGTGATCCTTTGGGCATGATTTTAGAATCTCAGTTATGCTACAGTCAAATTGTTAGAATTATATGAATTCAGAGCTTTTATATTTATTTGGTTTATGAACAAATTATTTTATATTAATTAGTGAGAAACATATCAGCGAGTTAACGGCTGCAGGATTGATCGTTAACCTTGGTACCAAGTGGTTCGCTAGAGGACTAGCTCAACCACAATAAGGAACCTAGTGAGGTGTCCATTTATGGGACCTAGTTAGGTGCCCATCAGATTAGCCATTGGCTCAGATTTAGCTATTCAAATTTCAGATAATTATGTATAGAATAATTCATGTTTCTCTACTAGTTATTGCCATAGATTCAGTTAATTTATATGTAATTATATATGTAATATATTTCACATCAGTTGCATGTATATGTTATGTATTTTGTTATTGTCCCGTGTGGGTTGTGAGTAGAGGCTCGCTCACTGAGTTTTGATGAACTCACCCCTCTCTTTTCCTTTCCTTACAGATACAGCTACAGTTTCAGTTGTATCACAGGATCCTCAGTAGTTGTGCTACAGCTTCCTTGGTGAGCTTCGCTTTGGAGTGGAGCTTATTGTCAATTATGTCAGTCTAGTAGTGCTCCAATAAATTGTGTAGGCAGGATCCCCGGACATGCATGATATATTCTCAGAATTTCTGTTAATTGTTTTGTTATGTTTGGCTTTGGCCTAGAATATGGATTTTTTGCAAATTTATGTTCAGAATTTATGTTTTGAGAACAATTTCATATTATTGAAGTTTTAGTTGAATTTGAGATATTTTGAATAAATTTGGATTATTTGTATTAGTCACATGCTACAGAGGCTTCATGGGACCCAAATCCTCACGTGCCGGTCACACTCCATAGGTGGGTCTTGACACAGGCCTTGGATCAAACAGGAACATGGGAACTTGTTCCCATACCCCTTAATAAGAAACCGGTTGGTTGCAAATGGGTATATCGGGTAAGATACAAGGTAAACAGCTCCATTGAACGCTACAAGGCCCACCTGGTAGCAAAGGGCTTCATGCAAACTGAAGGCATTGACTTCTCCAAGACCTTCTCTCTAGTGGCAAAGCTCACCACTGTGCGCCTTCTCTTGGCCCTAGCAGCAACTCAGAATTGGCTCTTAGAATAGCTAGACGTGAATAACGCCTTCCTTCATGGGGATCTACATGAGGAGGTTTATATGGAACTACCACCTGGTGTTACTGCTCCTCAACCCAACATGGTTTGCCATCTTAAGAAATCCCTTTATGGCTTACGTCAAGCTAGTAGACAATGGAATGAGAAGCTCTCACATGTTCTCACCTCCTCTGGATACGTTCAATCAAGTGCCGATCACTCCTTGTTCACCAACGCCAGTTCTTACTCATTCACAACCATTTTAATTTATGTTGATGACATGCTTCTAACAGGCAATGACGCTTCAGAGATTACTTGTGTCAAACTACAACTTGACCACCTCTTCAAGATCAAGGACTTGGGTCCCCTCCGTTTCTTCCTTGGCCTTGAGGTTGCGCGTTCATCTTGTAGTATCTCTGTTTGCCAACGTAAATATGTCCTTGAGTTGCTAGAATCCGCAGGCTTACTGGCTTGCAAGCCAGCATCTTCGTCCATGCACCATACGGTCAAACTAATCAAGGATGATGGCCACCCCTTTGATGACATGGCTGCTTATCGCCGTCTCATAGGCCAACTCCTTCATCTCACCAACACACGACCGGATATATGCTACGCAGTGACCTACCTCAGTCAATTCTTATCCAAGCCAATGATTGCTCATCATTCAGCTGCTTTACGCATCTTGCGCTACCTGAAAGGTTCTCCTGGGCACGGTCTGTTTTTTCCTCGCACATCCTCTCTACAGCTCAAGGCCTTCAGTGATTCCAACTGGGCTGCTTGCCCGGAGTCGCGCCGCTCTATTACAGGCTTTCTGCATTTTCATTGGTGACTCTTTGATCTCTTGGAAATCAAAGAAATAACCCACCATATCTTGTTCCTTTTCTGAAGTCGAATACCGTGCCTTCGCAGCCACCACTTGTGAATTACAGTGGTTATCATTTTTGCTGTGTGACTTACAGGTTCCACTCACTACACCTGCTTTGATTTGTTACGACAACCACTCTGCTATGCAAATTGTAGCAAACCCTGTATTCCACGAATGTACTAAACACATTGAGCTAGATTGCCATGTCATTCGGGAAAAATTGAAGTGTGGTTTTCTCCGCTTACTCCCGATCAGTTCTTCACTTCAAGTGGCTGACATATGCACCAAGCTGCTTCCCTCGCCTCAATTCTCTCTCCTTTTCTCCAAGCTCGGCCTGTTAAACATCCATGCCCAGCTTAAGGGGGGCTCTTCACATATATTCCATATCATGTACATTCATTACTTTTACTTTACTTTCAGTTTCTTAATAGTTAACTTCTATTACTTTTCTGTTTTACGTAGTTTACCATTTCAGCTCATTGACAGCTAGCACTTTTCCTATATATAAACATTCTTTTGCAATCAATGAAAGCAACGTGATCATTTTCACTCATTCCTGAGTTTATAGAGTTCCGAGTCTCTTTCTCCATTTTCTTGGTTCTTTGAGTTTCGCTCATGTTCATGGCTTTGGTAACCACTTTCTCTGCAAAAATTATGACTTTTTGTCTATTTCTCTCATTTTATATCCATAATATATTTATATTATAAGTAAAATAACATTTTTCATCTTGAAATAATGATAAGAATCTTGTGAAAAAAATGATAAGAATTTTAAGATTAATTAGAATGTGTGTGTTTCAATTTTTATTGAAAAATTTATTATTCCTGCTAAAAAATTATTTTTCATACAAGTTATACTTATCAAATTTTGTTCAAAAGAATTTTTTTCGTAAAAATAAAATGAAAAAAGTGCACCCTCATAATGGAATATATATGATTTTATCTTACAAGGGAGGTATGGGAGACAACACTCATTGAAATGCCCAGAGAGGATTAGTGAAAATCAGTAAAAATAATGCTTCAATCAAAATGAATATACCAGTGATTTGAGTCATAATAGTGATTTTGTCATGAGTGATTGTCTTTTCATCTATAAAACTTGGCTGCTGATGCGCTTCCTTTTCCTAAGGCACGAGAATTGGTGAATCGTTATATCTGAGACCAAAGACTAAAAAATGTTACAATAAGCTAATCATATAACTTAATTTTGAACAAAAAGAATGAGCAAAAGAAAAAAGAAATAAATAAATAAAAATCATAAAACGAAGAAAAAACAATATTTAGGCTAAATTCAACAGTCAGATAACATAACGACTGGATGTATCAGCCTAAAAGGGCTCATTCTCTGTTCATCAAGAGATTAAGGAAAACTCTCCCTTCACGATATATAATTAATTGAGTGTTGTATACAACTGAATTCTACAAGGACTCATAAAATTAATGCTACTGAAGAAGCATTGAGCTTGTATGTTATGTCAAGAAATCTAACCCATGTATATTATAGCATTAAGAGAATTTCAAAAACAAAACATGTGATGCCACTTCCTATACATAAGAATGAGGACAAATTACATTGACGTTATTTAAGATTTAGTGAAATTCATCTTTACTTTCACTTATTTATAAATTGTGCTCTTGAAAATTTTGAGTTTGTGAAATCATTATTACACTAATCTTTCTTGAGTTTGTAAAATTATTATATCATTCTTCTCTCTATTATAGCTTGAATAATTTACTGAAGGGAGATCAATATCACCCATATAAATAGAAAGAAGTCAAGGTAAATTTTGTCAAACCCCAGTGAAGAAATGTGTAAATCATCCACTAGCTTCACCTCTTAATAGCAAGCAGAAAAATAATTCTGTTTGTGAATATTTTAGAAAATTTCAAATACCCATTTAATTAAAAAAAAAATCGGGACATTAATTGGGAAAAAAAAAAAAACCTTTAACGGCTCCACACCCTCAATCCTCTGCATCCCATGCAACACCTTCACCATCTCCTCTTCCTTCTCCACTGCCGCGCAAACCCTCATTGTTGCCTTCACCATCCATGGCCCTCCTTTCGGATCCACCTCCACCTCCAATATCTTCGGCACCATTCTCTTCATGTCCTCACATGAACTCGCCAACTCCACAAGCTCTTTCGAACGAAAGCACAACGGCGCCGTATTCAACTTCAGAAAATCGTTTGGATCAATCATCAAGTGAAGATCCTCGATCTTCGATAGAACCTTCTAGATCCGCTCCACCATGTAGCAGTCCCTCGCGGCCTTCTCGAACCTTTCAACCTCCATCGACTTCACAGCGCTCTCGAACAACACGTGCGTAGCGCGTGACCATGGCTCCGTGATCTGGTGCATCGCGTGGAGCTTGAGAATCTCGTGGTTACCGATGTGATCGTATGAAGTCGTAGCGGGAGATTTGTTTTTCGGTGAGGTTTAGTTCTCCCAAACCTAAAAGCGTTCAAACACCTCATCATTTTGGATTCGACGCAAGAGAGAGGATCCTCTGCGCCACGTCCTTTTATCTGTACCACGCAAAGCGAGGAGGAGCATTATTGTTCACTGGGATAAAGACCTCGCGAGGAGGAAGATGGCGTTTTGTTTTTTATTTTTTGTTTTGTTTTCTATCTTCATATTTGGATCTGTTTGGGATGATATTGTATTTTAGCTTCTGTTTTCAGATTTGGGCATGATATATTTGTTTGCTGTTGGTGTGGGAATGATTAATCTTCTATTTTTCTAGTTTTTGTGAGTTGATTATCGTGACAGTGAATCTATGGGATGAGAGTAGAGGCATTGGTTAATTGGGCTCAGATCTCTTTTGCCGTCTCAGTTTGCGGACGATAGCGTCTCCATCGGGGAACGGGACCGTCCACAGCCTCTGTGACACCGTCTCGTCCATTTCGACTATAATTTTTCATTTTTCCATGGTTTTTCTCTCTCAAAAATTTTCGTTGACTGAAAATAAAAAAAGAGATTTACAGGTTTAATCTTACAGTTTTAATCTTTTGCTGAAAAAAAATTCGCAGATCTTTTTTCACATATGAAATTTAACATTGAATTCAGTAATATAGTATTTTAAAAAAAATCACATAATATAGTATATTTAATATAGAATTCAGTAAATATATATTTAACATTGAATTCACTAGAGATAAATTTAATGTAAAATAAAAATAATACAATCTACACAAAATCCACATGTGACATAGGCAAATTTTATAAACACCTTATACAAACTATTTTTCCCAAATTCGCTACTTCTAAATACTATCATTAAAGAAACTAACCATTTATTAATGTCCAAAGCCCGAAGCATCATCCAACAGCACTGGCCCCACAAGGGCATATGTCATCTCACTATTGAAGAATTTGACAGCAACACGATAGGTATTCACCGCCATCAACACACGAGAATCCACCTTACACAAATTCTTAAAGTGAAATGGAATTATTCTTGAAGCCGAGAGAAAGCGCAAAAGTGCGTGGATTGGGATAAGGATGGCTCAATTTTAGAGCTATTTTTACCTGTGGCTGCCAAGGACGCATATCTTCAACTCACTTCCCATGTGGCTTCGTTTGCTTGCTTAACTATGTTTTGGTTGCCTAGTGTATTTTCACTCAATATTAACTATAAATGGTAAATATTAGTTATATTAACTATGAATACCTGCTGATTAGTCATCCGACCTTAGTAATATCCGTACTCCATATGTAAGAGTTAAAATCAAGTAATAATAGTGTAGCTTTGAGCAATTGCTACAATGTTTGGATAACCTTTTTTTGACGTACGTTTTTTTATAAAATTCATTATTAAATTAGAAGCTCACACCATGTATATTTTGTTCATAAATTTTTAAATTAATCTAAAATTATTTAGTATATTTTTTTATGCACATCAAAATCAACATAATATAATGTTTAAAATAAACAAGAATAAGAGCTATATGATTGTTTTGTTATTAATGTTTAATTTTTATGAAATTTGACATAAACGATTTTCATGATAGGCAATTGTAATTTCACAGTTGGCTAAAAAAAAATATCATGGAAAATTATGAGCAGTATAACTATCTTTAAAGTTAATTAATGCTTATATGCTCATTTTAAAAGGTTATATTATATTATCTTTTAATATTGACAGTTCATGAAAGATAAAATGATCAAAATTTGTTATTCTCACTCTCACAATTAACAACCCCCTCACTTGATCCCCTATATATATGGGAGTGACTTAAGTGAGATGGGTGATTTACTGTGAGAGTAAGAGGGCTAAAAATTGATTGTTGGATCATAGATAAATTATCAAGATTAAAACATAAAGTTGTGTGATTTTTTTAAATGTGTATGCATGTGAGTCTTAATTATTATTAATTAAAATTTAATTTTGACTATCCATACATGGCTATACGAAGCCATTTGCTTGAAGTGTAAATTTTATACCCCTGCTCCATTTACTAAATATATATACCTCATTATTGATTCTAAGAACGACAAAAATGTTGATGAAATTCTTAAAATTTACCAATGGAATTTAAATAATTCGAATACGTCAACGTTGTGCTGGCAAAACTAAATGTCCGTCGATAATTATTACCAACACATACCTTTTTTATATATATTTGGTATGCCAATTGGTAGAAATAATTATCGAAAGATTTAATATTATTTCTGTCAATTAATTTATGCTAAGCATATGCTATTTTCTCATTATGGGACTTATCTTTCGTCAATCTTTTTTTTTTAAATTTTATTAAACTTTTTATACTTTCTTTCAAATTATTTCTAATTAATACCTCTTGAACACACATGGATATCGAAGACTATAAAAACTATAATCATTTTTCCTTGCTACATATTAAATTTTGGGGCAATAATAATCTAAAATAAGGATCTTACTTATTTATAAAGTAAAAGGATTTGACTTTTAAATAAATAAAATTAAAAAATGATACCCTTTTTACTCTATTAATCTAAGGATAAAATTGTTGATTTTACCTTTTAAAGTGAAATTTTCAATCTCAATCCTAAATTTTGATACGGAACGTGATGTGTTTGCTAATTTGCCTTTTTGTTACAAAGCATTTGGCCGAAAAACCTGGAAACAATACAACAAATTATATTGACACTAAAGCTTAAGCCTAAAAATTTAACCGATTAAAACTATACAACTTTAGCAAGAAGTCTTCTTTCCTTTAGAATCCAGCTTAAAGAGAAATTTTTCTCAGGTAGACTGCACTGATGTTTATGTGTCGCTGGACTTTGTGTGCACTACTGTGCATTTTGTTTGCTGCACTACGGATTCTTTTTTGTAAGGGAGTCTTGTTGTGGCTGCACCTTTTTATTGTTTGGGCCTTTTTATTTTGGTACGCTGTTTGGACTTCTTTACTGAGCATTTTCAAGATGCAAGCCATCATTTTATTGTTTGATGGGAGTATTTGACGTCTTAGAATCCTCATCTTTGCTCCTCCATGTTGGAGTTGAACCAACAATATTTAACAAAAAAAAAATTGATATAATGCGAATTTAATTTTCTTTTACTATTAGGTTATAATATATTATTAGGTAATTTAAAGTATATTATTCTTATATGGACATAAAAAATTAGAAGACATGTAGCAGTGTATTAAAATCATCTTTTAATATATATATATATATATATATATGACCGTACTCAATGCAGATGTTGTTCTTCCTACACTGAAGCCCACAAAAGATGATCCTCCTCCATTGGTGGATGAGGCTGCAAGAATCGTAGACAAGGACGAAGCAGCACTTGCTGGAGTAGTTGACACCAAACGTGGGGAGGATAATTAGGGATTTGGGGGAGACAAAATTCGGGAAAGAGAATTTTAATTAAAAGGATAAAATAGATTTTTTTAAAATTATTTTAAATCTATAAGGGATATTGTTCTAATGATTTACAAATAATTACGAAAAGTAAGTGTAATATTAAAAACTAGAAGGAATCAAATGTAATATCATATGACCTTAAGGGAGTTACTATAGTTTGCCCAATAATATATTATATGTTAGCACGTGTAGGATTATATAATCTTATTTCCATTATATAATTGTATTTGTATGAGGCTAATTTGGTGAAGCAAAATAAATAATAACATCTTGAGGATAACAAAGCTTTGACTAAATTGAATATATCACCTCCTTTTTATTTTCAAAATATTCCATCATTTGATAATTCGAAGACTAGGAGTGCATTTGATTTCAAGAAATAGTTCTTTGTTTTTATTTTGTTTATTTTCATTATGTTTCGCGACATTGAGGTTAAAGAGCATCACAGTCCTTGTAATTTAATGGAAATTTCAGGTTAAAATATTATTATGGTCATTCTAATTTAATGGATAATATCTAATGGTTTGTTAATAAATCAATTATACACTATAATGATTTTTTAATTTTAATTAAGTTTTTGAATTGTGATTAAATATTTTTTAAAAGTAAAAAAAATTATTTGTGCGATTCTAAAATATCCTCAACAAAAACTTTGTTAATTTCATATCACACTAATGCATTATAGAATTACTATAGTGCATCATAAGTAATTGGTTTAATCCATTCAATAACATGGACTATGATGATCCTTAAGTTATCAAAGACCATGTTATAATCCTCTGTCATTTCACATTTCAAAGTGAAAGAAATTTTTTTGCTTTTCATAACTAAAATATTAAAAGGTCATTTGAATTATTTCTCTTAAAAGTTTAAATTGTTAGATGAAGGTATGTCAATTGTTTTATATCAATCAAAAGAGTTGGATATATAAGAAGAGATTTTCCAGAATCCAAAGCGTTAACAAACCGCAACTTTTAACGGAATTACATATTGTTTATTTACTAACAAATAAATTCAATGAACCCAAATCACGAATTCTTTTATGTGTGAAAGGTTAGGCAGCTTATACCCTCATTGACATTCTTTGGTTTATTTCCAGTTCATGGAAGGTCATTACATATATATATGATATATCTAACAATTGTTCTAACACTAATGTTGAACCCAAAGTGACTACATATCACATCCTCACTAGATCGGGGATGGCTTGTCTACTCTTCAAAGTAGGAACAAAAAAAATATGCAAAGAAAATCTTATAAAGGACAATATTGTGGCAGCTATAAATCACTCTAAGCTGGAGCTGGAGTTGGAGCCCCAACTCCACAAGTTGGAGCTGTTCCCGTAATAATGGGCTTGACATTAGCACATTTAGCTGTTGCTGGGGCTCCATTGAATGTGAGATCAATATCATTTAGCTCTACATCCTGACATGGTACACCACTGCTGCAAGTAAGAATGACTCCGTCTTGAGTTCCTGAAGTGCCCTTTATGTTTGTGAAGGTAATGTTGCTTATCCTTATTTTTGATGGATTCTAAAAGCCATTGAAATCATGAACCATAATGGACAAGAATTAGTCATTAAAATTGGCAACAATGATATATGAAGGACAATCTAGTTTCAATTTTTATTTTAATTTCATGTATTTGTAGTTCTCAAGATTTTTTTTAAGGAAATAGTAAACATAAGAAATGAAAACCAAGAATAAGATTTCAACATATTTTTCACTGTTACCTTCGCAAAATCCTGAAACAATGACTAAGGTAAAAAGATGAACACATAAACTAAACATATGTTTCAAACCATACAACTGGCTTTCGAGTTTTTGATTAAATACCGTTTTGGTGCACTGATTCCATGGACAGTACTCTTGGTCTATGAACACAGGATTCATGACATTAACCATGGTAATATCTTCAAAATGCATATCAGATATAGGTGATGTTCCTTGGGTATTAGGCCAAGTCTTGATCCTCACACCATTGTCAGTTTGTGTCAGAGTGCAATTTGAAACATAAAAACCTTGCACGGGCATTTCATCTGGGTACTTCCCAAGGCTTCCAACACTAATACCATGACCAGGTCCACAAGTCACATTTTGAACAGTTACTTGGTTGCTGCCATCACCCAATGAGATGCAATCGTCACCAGTACCAATGTTTGTGTTAAGAACCTTTATATTAGTTGATCTTCCAATATGGATTCCATCAGTGTTGAGGCTCTCTTTAGGGGCACTGACTGTGAAGCCATCAAATGTGAAATTTTGGCACCCCAAAACATTGACATGAAAGTTTTTGCTGTCCTTGGAAGTTATGCCTTGGATGATTGAGTGTTTGACAAAATTGAATCCAAAATTCTGGTGGAATTGTACATAAAACTCAATTATTATATATTTTTTGGGAAAAAAAGGACTAACTGTGTGACATTGAAAGGAAAAGATTAGTATTTACCATGCAAAGCATCTTGCAGTTTGCGTTTGTGTCACAATCATTTTGTTTCCAAGCAGAAGCACCTTGGCCATCAAAAGTTCCACTACCTGATATGGTCAAAAAGTTAACATAATTAATCTTGACCCATTGATCTGCTCCATTCATGTTAGCAGTGTTAGCTGGTGCTTGAATTGTGCCATCAACTTGAATTTCCAGAGGAGCCTTGCAAGGACCGCTGACAGTGACTGCGTTCATCTGGTATGTACCACCAGGAATCACAATTTTTGTCGGAGTAGTTGCTACACATGCTGCTTTCCATGCACTCAAGAAAGCCTTAAGAACATGCAAAAGAGAGAAAAGAAAAAAAAAACACAAATCAATTTTGAAATAGAATTGTACAAAGCAATAAATTATTAATAGGGGCTTAGTCGGCCCTTCACACTAATTCATTCTTCATCCACTGTTTGATTTCAATTTAATTGGGATACCATACTAATTCATTCTTCATCCACTGTTAAATATGGTCATAAATTTTTTTTAAATAAAAAATTTATCATTTCAATAGTGGATGATAGATGAGTTAACACAATTTTCTATGTGAAATGAATACACCTGACATTTCTCGGATAAATTATTAGTGGCCATATTTTGAACAAAAGGTGAAACAATTTTTCTTTTCTAGCTACAATTCAACTGAATAATACCTGGGTGATATCTGCATTTGGTGCTCCTCCAAATTTTGATATGTCAAGAACCCCAGGTTGAGCTGTACCAAAGTCAGCTAGCAATGATAAGAATAAAACAACTGTCGTGATCATAATGAACTTCATATCTATTTTGACTATTGTCACAAACACTTTGTTTTCTTGTAGTTTCTCTTGAAGAATGAATTGGTTTCACAATATGTTGGAGTGCTATTTATGCTTAATGGCAAAGATTTAAGACCACCAATTGGTTAAGCGAACCATGAGCCAAATATAACGTTTTCCTTTTATTGTTCGTTGTTTGGATGAGTTCCTATTTTTAGTAATTAGTTTTTGATCAAAGATTGCTAACAAAGAGTAATGACTTTCCTTTACAAGAAAATTTCAAATTTAGAAACCATTTGATTCAACTTAAGTTGATTTGACTTGAAACTGAAATATGATATTTGGAAATTGAGCTCTGTGATATGTTAGGAAAACAAACAAGAAACAGTGGAGACCATGACCATACTCAATGCAAAAGTTGTGCTTCCTGCACTGAAGCTTGCAAAAGATGATCCTCCATTGGTGGATGAGGCTGCGCAAGCAAAAGCTGCAAGAATCCTAGAAAAGGACGAAGCAGCACTTGCCGGAGCAGTTGACACCAAAATTGGGAATGATAATTTGGGATTCGGAGGAGAAAAAAAAATTCAGGAACGAGAATTTTAATTAAATGGATAAAAATAGATTTTTTAAAATTGTTTTAAATCTACAAGGGATATTATTATAATGATTTACAAATAATTATAAAAGGTAAGTGTAATATTAAAAACTAGAAGTGAACAAATGTAATATCACATGACCTTAAACCAGTTACCTGTAGTTTGCCCAATAATATATTATATGGCAGTTTGTGTAAGATTATATAATCGTATTTGTATGAGGTTAATTTGGTGAAGGGAAATAAGTGATAACTATCTTGAGTACTTTATTGAATAATTTAGTAGTGTGGCCAAAGTCATAATTGATTTGTAGTACGAGGATAAGAAAGCTTTGACTAAATCCAAAAAATCACCTTTTTTACTATTTTCGAAGTATTCCCTCATTCAATAATTTGACTAGAGTGCATTTGACTTCAAGAAATAGTTCTTTGTTTTTATTTTTTCCGTTCATTATGTTTTGTGATTTCGAGGGTAAAGATTATTGCGGTCCTTGTAATTTAATGGGACTTTAAGGTTTAAATATTATCATGGTCATTATAATTTAATGGTTTGTTAATAAATCAATTATACCATATTGTATTTTTAAAAAAATTTTAATTAAGTTTTTGAATTGTGATTAAATATTTTTTAAAAATAAAAACATTATTTGTGTGATTTAAAAATATTCTCAACAAAAACTTCGCTGATTTCATATCACACTAATGCATTTTAGAATCACTATAGTGCATCATAAGTGATTGGTTTATCAATACCATGAGATTACATCCATTCAATTACATGGACCATGACGATCCTTAAGTTATCGAAGATCATGTTATAATCCTCTTTAATTTCACATGAGGAACTGAAAGAAAAACTTTTTCTTTTCATAACTAAAATATTAAAAGGTCGTTTGAATTATTTCTCTTAAAAGTTTAAATTGTTAGATGAAGGTATGTCAATTGTTTTATATCAATAAAAAAAGTTGGATATATAAGAAGAGATTTTCTAGAATCCAAGGCTTTAACAAACCGCAACTTTTAATGGAATTACACATTGTTTATCTACTAAAAAATAAATTCAATGAACCCAAATCACAAATTCTTTTATGTGTGAAAGGTTGGGCAGCTTATACCCTCATTGGCATTATTTGGTTTATTTCCAATTCATGGAAGGTCATTACATATATATATGATATATCTAACAATTGTTCTAACACTAATGTTGAACCCAAAGTGACTACATATCACATCCTCACTAGATCGGGGATGGCTTGTCTACTCTTCAAAGTAGGAAGAAAAAAAAATATGCAAAGAAAATCTTATAAAGGACAATATTGTGGCAGCTATAAATCACTCTAAGCTGGAGCTGGAGTTGGAGCCCCAACTCCACAAGTTGGAGCTGTTCCCGTAATAATGGGCTTGACATTAGCACATTTAGCTATTGCTGGGGCTCCATTGAATGTGAGATCAATATCATTTAGCTCTACATCCTGACATGGTACACCACTGCTGCAAGTAAGAATGACTCCGTCTTGAGTTCCTGAAGTGCCCTTTATGTTTGTGAAGGTAACGTTGCTTATCCTTATTTTTGATGGATTCTAAAAGCCATTGAAATCATGAACCATAATGGACAAGAATTAGTCATTAAAATTGGCAACAATGATATATGAAGGACAATCTAGTTTCAATTTTTATTTTAATTTCATGTATTTGTAGTTCTCAAGATTTTTTTTAAGGAAATAGTAAACATAAGAAATGAAAACCAAGAATAAGATTTCAACATATTTTTCACTGTTACCTTCGCAAAATCCTGAAACAATGACTAAGGTAAAAAAATGAAAACATAAACTAAACATATGTTTCAAACCATACAAGTAGCTTTCGAGTTTTTGATTAAATACCGTTTTGGTGCAATCGATTCCATGGACAGTACTCTTGGTCTATGAACACAGGATTCATGACATTAACCATGGTAATATCTTCAAAATGCATATCAGATATAGGTGATGTTCCTTGGGTATTAGGCCAGGTCTTGATCCTCACACCATTGTCAGTTTGTGTCAGAGTGCAATTTGAAACATAAAAACCTTGCACGGGCATTTCATCTGGGTACTTCCCAAGGCTTCCAACACTAATACCATGACCAGGTCCACAAGTCACATTTTGAACAAGCATTTGGTTGTCGCCATCACCCAATGAGATGCAATCGTCACCAAGTACCAATGTTTGTGTTAAGAACCTTTATATTAGTTGATCTTCCAATATGGATTCCATCAGTGTTGAGGCTCTCTTTAGGGGCACTGACTGTGAAGCCATCAAATGTGAAATTTTGGCACCCCAAAACATTGACATGAAAGTTTTTGCTGTCCTTGGAAGTTATGCCTTGGATGATTGAGTGTTTGACAAAATTGAATCCAAAATTCTGGTGGAATTGTACATAAAACTCAATTATTATATATTTTTTGGGAAAAAAAGGACTAACTGTGTGACATTGAAAGGAAAAGATTAGTATTTACCATGCAAAGCATCTTGCAGTTTGCGTTTGTGTCACAATCATTTTGTTTCCAAGCAGAAGCACCTTGGCCATCAAAAGTTCCACTACCTGATATGGTCAAAAAGTTAACATAATTAATCTTGACCCATTGATCTGCTCCATTCATGTTAGCAGTGTTAGCTGGTGCTTGAATTGTGCCATCAACTTGAATTTCCAGAGGAGCCTTGCAAGGACCGCTAACAGTTACTGCGTTCATTTGGTATGTACCGCCAGGAATCACAATTTTTGTCGGAGTAGTTGCTACACATGCTGCTTTCCATGCACTCAAGAAAGCCTTAAGAACATGCAAAAGAGAGAAAAGAAAAAAAAAAACACAAATCAATTTTGAAATAGAATTGTACAAAACAATAAATTATTAATAGGGGCTTAGTCGGCCCTTCACACTAATACTTGAATTCCATTGTTTGATTTCAATTTAATTGGGATACCATACTAATTCATTCTTCATCCACTGTTAAATATGGTCGTAAATTTTTTTTAAATAAAAAATTTATCATTTCAATAGCGGATGATAGATGAGTTAACACAGTTTTCTATGTGAAATGAATACACCTGACATTTCTCGGATAAATTATTAGTGGCCATATTTTGAACAAAAGGTGAAACAATTTTTCTTTTCTAGCTACAATTCAACTGAATAATACCTGGGTGATATCTGCATTTGGTGCTCCTCCAAATTTTGATATGTCAAGAACTCCTGTTGAGTGCACTAAAGTCAGCTAGGAATGATAAGAATAAAACAACTATCATGATCATAATGAACTTCATATCTATTCTGACTATTGTCACAAACACTTTGTTTTCTTGTAGTTTCTCTTGAAGAATGAATTGGTTTCACAATATGTTGGAATGCTATTTATGCTTAGTGGCAAAGATTTAAGACCACCAATTGGTTAAGCGAACCATGAGCCAAATATAACGTTTTCCTTTTATTGTTCGTTGTTTGGATGAGTTCGTATTTTTAGTAATTAATTTTTGATCAAAGATTGCTAACAAAGAATAATGACTTTCCTTTACAAGAAAATTTAAAATTTAGAAACCATTTGATTCAACTTAAGTTGATTTGACTTGAAACAGAAATATGATATTTGGAAATTGAGCTCTGTGATATGTTAGGAAAACAAACAAGAAACAGTGGAGACCATGACCATACTCAATGCAAAAGTTGTGCTTCCTGCATTGAAGCTTGCAAAAGATGATCCTCCATTGGTGGATGAGGCTGCGCCAAGCAAAAGCTGCAAGAATCCTAGAAAAGGACGAAGCAGCACTTGCCGGAGCAGTTGATACCAAAAGTGGGAATGATAATTTGGGATTCGGAGGAGCAAAAAAACATTCAGGAACGAGAATTTTAATTAAATGGATAAAATAGATTTTTTAAAATTGTTTTAAATCTACAAGGGATATTATTATAATGATTTACAAATAATTATAAAAGGTAAGTGTAATATTAAAAACTAGAAGTGAACAAATGTAATATCACGTGACCTTAAACCAGTTACCTGTAGTTTGCCCAATAATATATTATATGGCAGTTTGTGTAAGATTATATAATCGTATTTGTATGAGGTTAATTTGGTGAAGGGAAATAAGTGATAACTATCTTGAGTACTTTATTGAATAATTTAGTAGTGTGGCCAAAGTCATAATTGATTTGTAGTACGAGGATAAGAAAGCTTTGACTAAATCCAAAAAATCACCTTTTTTACTATTTTCGAAGTATTCCCTCATTCAATAATTTGACTAGAGTGCATTTGACTTCAAGAAATAGTTCTTTGTTTTTATTTTTTCCGTTCATTATGTTTTGTGATTTCGAGGTTAAAGATTATTGCGGTCCTTGTAATTTAATGGGACTTTAAGGTTTAAATATTATCATGGTCATTATAATTTAATGGTTTGTTAATAAATCAATTATACCATATTGTATTTTTTAAAAAAATTTAATGAAGTTTTTGAATTGTGATTAAATATTTTTTAAAAATAAAAACATTATTTGTGTGATTTAAAAATATTCTCAACAAAAACTTCGCTGATTTCATATCACACTAATGCATTTTAGAATCACTATAGGGCATCATAAGTGATTGGTTTATCAATACCATGAGATTACATCCATTCAATTACATGGACCATGACGATCCTTAAGTTATCGAAGATCATGTTATAATCCTCTTTAATTTCACATGGCAAACTGAAAGAAAAACTTTTTCTTTTCGTAACTAAAATATTAAAAGGTCGTTTGAATTATTTCTCTTAAAAGTTTAAATTGTTAGATGAAGGTATGTCAATTGTTTTATATCAATAAAAAAAGTTGGATATATAAGAAGAGATTTTCTAGAATCCAAGGCTTTAACAAACCACAACTTTTAATGGAATTACACATTGTTTATCTACTAAAAAATAAATTCAATGAACCCAAATCACAAATTCTTTTATGTGTGAAAGGTTGGGCAGCTTATACCCTCATTGGCATTATTTGGTTTATTTCCAATTCATGGAAGGTCATTACATATATATATGATATATCTAACAATTGTTCTAACACTAATGTTGAACCCAAAGTGACTACATATCACATCCTCACTAGATCGGGGATGGCTTGTCTACTCTTCAAAGTAGGAAGAAATAAAAATATGCAAAGAAAATCTTATAAAGGACAATATTGTGGCAGCTATAAATCACTCTAAGCTGGAGCTGGAGTTGGAGCCCCAACTCCACAAGTTGGAGCTGTTCCCATAATAATGGGCTTGACATTAGCACATTTAGCTGTTGCTGGGGCTCCATTGAATGTGAGATCAATATCATTTAGCTCTACATCCTGACATGGTACACCACTGCTGCAAGTAAGAATGACTCCGTCTTGAGTTCCTGAAGTGCCCTTTATGTTTGTGAAGGTAACGTTGCTTATCCTTATTTTTGATGGATTCTAAAAGCCATTGAAATCATGAACCATAATGGACAAGAATTAGTCATTAAAATTGGCAACAATGATATATGAAGGACAATCTAGTTTCAATTTTTATTTTAATTTCATGTATTTGTAGTTCTCAAGATTTTTTTTAAGGAAATAGTAAACATAAGAAATGAAAACCAAGAATAAGATTTCAACATATTTTTCACTGTTACCTTCGCAAAATCCTGAAACAATGACTAAGGTAAAAAAATGAAAACATAAACTAAACATATGTTTCAAACCATACAAGTAGCTTTCGAGTTTTTGATTAAATACCGTTTTGGTGCACTGATTCCATGGACAGTACTCTTGGTCTATGAACACAGGATTCATGACATTAACCATGGTAATATCTTCAAAATGCATATCAGATATAGGTGATGTTCCTTGGGTATTAGGCCAGGTCTTGATCCTCACACCATTGTCAGTTTGTGTCAGAGTGCAATTTGAAACATAAAAACCTTGCACGGGCATTTCATCTGGGTACTTCCCAAGGCTTCCAACACTAATACCATGACCAGGTCCACAAGTCACATTTTGAACAGTTACTTGGTTGCTGCCATCACCCAATGAGATGCAATCGTCACCAGTACCAATGTTTGTGTTAAGAACCTTTATATTAGTTGATCTTCCAATATGGATTCCATCAGTGTTGAGGCTCTCTTTAGGGGCACTGACTGTGAAGCCATCAAATGTGAAATTTTGGCACCCCAAAACATTGACATGAAAGTTTTTGCTGTCCTTGGAAGTTATGCCTTGGATGATTGAGTGTTTGACAAAATTGAATCCAAAATTCTGGTGGAATTGTACATAAAACTCAATTATTATATATTTTTTGGGAAAAAAAGGACTAACTGTGTGACATTGAAAGGAAAAGATTAGTATTTACCATGCAAAGCATCTTGCAGTTTGCGTTTGTGTCACAATCATTTTGTTTCCAAGCAGAAGCACCTTGGCCATCAAAAGTTCCACTACCTGATATGGTCAAAAAGTTAACATAATTAATCTTGACCCATTGATCTGCTCCATTCATGTTAGCAGTGTTAGCTGGTGCTTGAATTGTGCCATCAACTTGAATTTCCAGAGGAGCCTTGCAAGGACCGCTAACAGTTACTGCGTTCATTTGGTATGTACCGCCAGGAATCACAATTTTTGTCGGAGTAGTTGCTACACATGCTGCTTTCCATGCACTCAAGAAAGCCTTAAGAACATGCAAAAGAGAGAAAAGAAAAAAAAAAACACAAATCAATTTTGAAATAGAATTGTACAAAACAATAAATTATTAATAGGGGCTTAGTCGGCCCTTCACACTAATACTTGAATTCCATTGTTTGATTTCAATTTAATTGGGATACCATACTAATTCATTCTTCATCCACTGTTAAATATGGTCGTAAATTTTTTTTAAATAAAAAATTTATCATTTCAATAGCGGATGATAGATGAGTTAACACAGTTTTCTATGTGAAATGAATACACCTGACATTTCTCGGATAAATTATTAGTGGCCATATTTTGAACAAAAGGTGAAACAATTTTTCTTTTCTAGCTACAATTCAATCAATAATACCTGGGTGATATCTGCATTTGGTGCTCCTCCAAATTTTGATATGTCAAGAACCCTGTGCTGAGCTGTACCAAAGTCAGCTAGGAATGATAAGAATAAAACAACTATCATGATCATAATGAACTTCATATCTATTCTGACTATTGTCACAAACACTTTGTTTTCTTGTAGTTTCTCTTGAAGAATGAATTGGTTTCACAATATGTTGGAATGCTATTTATGCTTAGTGGCAAAGATTTAAGACCACCAATTGGTTAAGCGAACCATGAGCCAAATATAACGTTTTCCTTTTATTGTTCGTTGTTTGGATGAGTTCGTATTTTTAGTAATTAATTTTTGATCAAAGATTGCTAACAAAGAATAATGACTTTCCTTTACAAGAAAATTTAAAATTTAGAAACCATTTGATTCAACTTAAGTTGATTTGACTTGAAACAGAAATATGATATTTGGAAATTGAGCTCTGTGATATGTTAGGAAAACAAACAAGAAACAGTGGAGACCATGACCATACTCAATGCAAAAGTTGTGCTTCCTGCATTGAAGCTTGCAAAAGATGATCCTCCATTGGTGGATGAGGCTGCGCCAAGCAAAAGCTGCAAGAATCCTAGAAAAGGACGAAGCAGCACTTGCCGGAGCAGTTGATACCAAAAGTGGGAATGATAATTTGGGATTCGGAGGAGCAAAAAAACATTCAGGAACGAGAATTTTAATTAAATGGATAAAATAGATTTTTTAAAATTGTTTTAAATCTACAAGGGATATTATTATAATGATTTACAAATAATTATAAAAGGTAAGTGTAATATTAAAAACTAGAAGTGAACAAATGTAATATCACGTGACCTTAAACCAGTTACCTGTAGTTTGCCCAATAATATATTATATGGCAGTTTGTGTAAGATTATATAATCGTATTTGTATGAGGTTAATTTGGTGAAGGGAAATAAGTGATAACTATCTTGAGTACTTTATTGAATAATTTAGTAGTGTGGCCAAAGTCATAATTGATTTGTAGTACGAGGATAAGAAAGCTTTGACTAAATCCAAAAAATCACCTTTTTTACTATTTTCGAAGTATTCCCTCATTCAATAATTTGACTAGAGTGCATTTGACTTCAAGAAATAGTTCTTTGTTTTTATTTTTTCCGTTCATTATGTTTTGTGATTTCGAGGTTAAAGATTATTGCGGTCCTTGTAATTTAATGGGACTTTAAGGTTTAAATATTATCATGGTCATTATAATTTAATGGTTTGTTAATAAATCAATTATACCATATTGTATTTTTTAAAAAAATTTAATGAAGTTTTTGAATTGTGATTAAATATTTTTTAAAAATAAAAACATTATTTGTGTGATTTAAAAATATTCTCAACAAAAACTTCGCTGATTTCATATCACACTAATGCATTTTAGAATCACTATAGGGCATCATAAGTGATTGGTTTATCAATACCATGAGATTACATCCATTCAATTACATGGACCATGACGATCCTTAAGTTATCGAAGATCATGTTATAATCCTCTTTAATTTCACATGGCAAACTGAAAGAAAAACTTTTTCTTTTCGTAACTCAAAATATTAAAAGGTCGCTTTGAATTATTTCTCTTAAAAGTTTAAATTGTTAGATGAAGGTATGTCAATTGTTTTATATCAATAAAAAAAGTTGGATATATAAGAAGAGATTTTCTAGAATCCAAGGCTTTAACAAACCACAACTTTTAATGGAATTACACATTGTTTATCTACTAAAAAATAAATTCAATGAACCCAAATCACAAATTCTTTTATGTGTGAAAGGTTGGGCAGCTTATACCCTCATTGGCATTATTTGGTTTATTTCCAATTCATGGAAGGTCATTACATATATATATGATATATCTAACAATTGTTCTAACACTAATGTTGAACCCAAAGTGACTACATATCACATCCTCACTAGATCGGGGATGGCTTGTCTACTCTTCAAAGTAGGAAGAAAAAAAAATATGCAAAGAAAATCTTATAAAGGACAATATTGTGGCAGCTATAAATCACTCTAAGCTGGAGCTGGAGTTGGAGCCCCAACTCCACAAGTTGGAGCTGTTCCCATAATAATGGGCTTGACATTAGCACATTTAGCTGTTGCTGGGGCTCCATTGAATGTGAGATCAATATCATTTAGCTCTACATCCTGACATGGTACACCACTGCTGCAAGTAAGAATGACTCCGTCTTGAGTTCCTGAAGTGCCCTTTATGTTTGTGAAGGTAACGTTGCTTATCCTTATTTTTGATGGATTCTAAAAGCCATTGAAATCATGAACCATAATGGACAAGAATTAGTCATTAAAATTGGCAACAATGATATATGAAGGACAATCTAGTTTCAATTTTTATTTTAATTTCATGTATTTGTAGTTCTCAAGATTTTTTTTAAGGAAATAGTAAACATAAGAAATGAAAACCAAGAATAAGATTTCAACATATTTTTCATCATACCTTCGCAAAATCCTCAAACAATGACTAAGGTAAAAATGAAAACATAAACTAAACATATGTTTCAAACCATACAAGTAGCTTTCGAGTTTTTGATTAAATACCGCTTTGGTGCAATCGATTCCATGGACAAGATTCTTGGTCTATGAACACAGGATTCATGACATTAACTATGGTAATATCTTCAAAATGCATATCGATATAGGTGATGTTCCTTGGGTATTAGGCCAGGTCTTGATCCTCACACCATTGTCGGGCTTGTGTCGAGTGCAATTTGAAACATAAAACCTTGCACGGCATTTCATCCGGGTACTTCCCAAGGCTTCCAACACTAATACCATGACCAGGTCCACAAGTCACATTTTGAACAGCCATTTGGTTGCCGCCATCACCCAATGAGATGCAATCGTCACCAGTACCAATGTTTGTGTTAAGAACCTTTATATTAGTTGATCTTCCAATATGGATTCCATCAGTGTTGAGGCTCTCTTTAGGGGCACTGACTGTGAAGCCATCAAATGTGAAATTTTGGCACCCCAAAACATTGACATGAAAGTTTTTGCTGTCCTTGGAAGTTATGCCTTGGATGATTGAGTGTTTGACAAAATTGAATCCAAAATTCTGGTGGAATTGTACATAAAACTCAATTATTATATATTTTTTGGGAAAAAAAGGACTAACTGTGTGACATTGAAAGGAAAAGATTAGTATTTACCATGCAAAGCATCTTGCAGTTTGCGTTTGTGTCACAATCATTTTGTTTCCAAGCGTACACCTTGGCCATCAAAAGTTCCACTACCTGATATGGTCAAAAAGTCAACATAATTAATCTTGACCCATTGATCTGCTCCATTCATGTTAGCAGTGTTAGCTGGTGCTTGAATTGTGCCATCAACTTGAATTTCCAGAGGAGCCTTGCAAGGACCGCTAACAGTTACTGCGTTCATCTGGTATGTACCGCCAGGAATCACAATTTTTGTCGGAGTAGTTGCTACACATGCTGCTTTCCATGCACTCAAGAAAGCCTTAAGAACATGCAAAAGAGAGAAAAGAAAAAAAAACACAAATCAATTTTGAAATAGAATTGTACAAAACAATAAATTATTAATAGGGGCTTAGTCGGCCCTTCACACTAATACTTTAATTCCATTGTTTGATTTCAATTTAATTGGGATACCATACTAATTCATTCTTCATCCACTATTAAATATGGTCGTAAATTTTTTTTAAATAAAAAATTTATCATTTCAATAGCGGATGATAGATGAGTTAACACAGTTTTCTATGTGAAATGAATACACCTGACATTTCTCGGATAAATTATTAGTGGCCATATTTTGAACAAAAGGTGAAACAATTTTTCTTTTCTAGCTACAATTCAACTGAATAATACCTGGGTGATATCTGCATTTGGTGCTCCTCCAAATTTTGATATGTCAAGAACCCCAGGTTGAGCTGTACCAAAGTCAGCTAGGAATGATAAGAATAAAACAACTATCATGATCATAATGAACTTCATATCTATTCTGACTATTGTCACAAACACTTTGTTTTCTTGTAGTTTCTCTTGAAGAATGAATTGGTTTCACAATATGTTGGAATGCTATTTATGCTTAGTGGCAAAGATTTAAGACCACCAATTGGTTAAGCGAACCCTGAGCCAAATATAATGTTTTCCTTTTATTGTTCGTTGTTTGGATGAGTTCCTATTTTTAGTAATTAGTTTTTGATCAAAGATTGCTAACAAAGAATAATGACTTTCCTTTACTAGAAAGTTTCAAATTTTGAAACCATTCGATTCAACTTAAATTGATTTGACTTGAAACTGAAATATGATATTTGGAAATTGAGCTCTGTGATATGTTAGGAAAACAAACAAGAAACAGTGGAGACCATAACCATACTCAATGCAAAAGTTGTGCTTCATGCACTGAGGCTTGCAAAAGATGATCCTCCATTGGTGGATGAGGCTGCGTAAGCAAAAGCTGCAAGAATCCTAGAAAAGGACGAAGTAGCACTTGCCGGAGCAGTTGCTACCAAAAGTGGGAATGATAATTTGGGATTTAGAGGAGAAAAAAAAAATTCAAGAACAAGAATTTTAATTAAGTGGATAAAATAGACTTTTTAAAATTGTTTTAAATCTACAAGGGGTATTATTATAATGATTTACAAATAATTATGAAAGGTAAGTGTAATATTGAAAACTAAAATGGAACAAATGTAATATCACATGACGTTAAGGGAGTTATCTGTAGTTTGTCCAGTAATATATTATATGGTAGTTCGTGTAAGATTATATAATCTTATTTGGAATATATAATCGTATTTGTACTATATAATCATATTTGTGTATGGCTAATTTGGTGAAAGGATATAAGTAATAACTATCTTGGGTACTTTACTGAATACTTCAATAATGTGGCTAAAGTCATCATTGATTTGTAGTACAAGGATAAGAAAGCTTTGACTAAATCCAATATATCACCTTTTCTCTCTATTTTCAAATTATACCCTCATTTGATAATTCAGAGACTATTAGTGCATTTAATTTCAAGAAATAGTTCTTCATTTTCATTTTTTATTTTCATTATGTTTCAGCACTTTGAGGTTAAAGTTCATCATTGTCCTTGTAATTTCATGGGACTTTCAGGTTTAAATATTACCGTGGTCATTCTAATTTAGTGGATAATATCTGATGGTTTGTTATTAAATCAATTATACGCTATACTAAGTTTTTAATTTTAACTAAGTTTTTGAATTATGATTAAATATCTTTTTAAAGGAAAAAAAGTATTTCTGTGATTTTAAAATATTCTCAAAAAAACTTTGCTAATTTCATATCACACTAATACATTTTAGGATTACTATAGTGCATCATAAGTAATTGGTTTATTAGCACCATAAGACTTCATCCACGGTGATCCTTAAGTTATCAAAGACCATGTTATAATTCTGTTTCATTTCCCATTGCAAAGTGAAACAAAACTATTCATTCTTTTGATAACTAAAATATTAAAAGGTCATTTGAATTATTTCTTTTAAAAGTTTAAATCGTTAGATGATGGTGCATCAATTTTTTATATCAATAAAAAGAGTTGGATGTCTAAGAAGAGGTATTTTCTAGAATCCAAGTGCCTGCTTGAAAAGTATTTTCCAAAACTATTTTCAATTTTTAAAAATAAAGAAAACAAAAACTTGTTTGGGACAATGTTTTTTCAAGGTGATGTTAAAAAATAAAAAAACAATATACATATTTTAAAAGAAGAAAACAAAAAAACCGTTTAAAGTTGTTTTTGGGTTTTAAAAATAGTAAGGAGGTGATAGCATAGTTACAACTTTAGTGTTTTTTCATTCTGAACATAACTTCGACTCTCACAACTACTAAAAGAAAATATTAAACTCATTTTTCAGAGATTGGGTGCTGCATCTGCCCCTAATAATAACTCATGCTTTCCACACAAACCATCTTCCATGCAAGAGAGCTCCTCAACCCTTGGCCGACGCACGCAACCCAGCTCTGCTGGCACACACGAGCTAGATCCGCCTTTTGAATGCAATCCAAATCCACCTTTGAATGCGCCCAGCTCTGCCTCCCCCTTTGCATGCGACAGCTTCGGCAAGCACCTTATCTCACCCACACTCGAGAAGATCGCTATCTGGCACGTCCACAAATGAATGTTCACTAAAACCGTAACCCTTCCCTTACTTCTCCCGACCTCTCCCTCATTGTCACCTCCATTGCCCCCTCCTCTTCCTCTTCCCTGGTACATAAATTTGTTATGTGATTTATTTGGGATTGCCATTTTTGGTGCTGCATCCATAGCCATCGTAGATTGCTTTCATGAGCTTTTCTCTTTTTATTATGTTTAAGTGTTGTTTTCTGTTGGATTGTGTATCATTTTCTGCCAAGTGGCAGGGAGTTTATTCTTTTTGACATCCTCATGGTGTTGTGATCTGTGTATTTGTGATATACCATAATTTACCTGTTACTACCTTTTAACAGGAAAAAGGAAAAATAACGTGTAGAGTAGGTATTAAGAAGGCGATTTATAGGGATTCAAAATTCTATAAGTTAGAGAACCAAAGAAATAATAAAGCATTTGGATTTAGAAAAACTATTTGACATGAAAGGGGCAGCATTACCAATGTTGTGTTTACATAGACCTTAGGATCCATTAGATTGAACTACAATGATGCAGTATTTTTGGGCTTCCTTTTAGGACCAAGGGCAAGCTCACCAAATATAGGAGCCCATTACCTTGGAAGTTGGAACTCCAAGAATTGATGCAGATCTTCGATAGGCGGTTTATCTGCAATTAGATGTTATAGTAGATGATGGCTATATATTCAAGGATTAATAATTGCAAATGTTGCATATATTGAATTAACTTCATAGATAGATCAAACATCATGATACTTGGCATCTATTTTAACTAAAGTTTCTTTGATAATTTGAATACTTATATAATGCACTAACATATGCATAGGATTTTCTAACAAAGCAAATAAAGTCATCTTAGAAAAATGAATTTTATGTGAATGCCAGTAGTGAGTTTTCTAGATTGCATTCTACGCATTCTATTATTGAACATATCATACGCCTTTTTTTGGCTCATATGTCTTTTGCCTATTAGATGCTATAAAATAGATGTATTGTGTTTAGTGTCTTTGACATTTTCCTCAAGTAAGTCTTAAACTTCTATGGCGGTGCATCGATGACTTTAAAATCATAGGACTACCTTATGCAACAGAGTTCTATTGTAAGTATTCAAGCTTAAATTTCTATTTATTCAATTTTTTGAGGACTGGTCTGGACTACATGACTTCCACAAACATTGATTTCAAGTTGGAATTAGTATCAAATTCTATTAATCTGATACTTGCCTAGGATATTGATGAAAAATTAATTGCTTATCCTAGAACTAGGACTGGTTAGGCCTATGGTGGAGTTGCCTTTGGGTTTATTTATTTTCTTATTTTTTTCCAAGGGGGTTTTGTCCTAGTGGATACCACATAATATCTTGGTGTGTATTGTCTGTAGTGGGTTTGCTTTCAAATGTTTAGGAAGTAGATGAGAACAAAAGTTGTGGGAGCTTTCATGCTGCGAGATAGTTGGTAAGAGGTTTCCCATGTCACGTTCATATGGATGGTACCTTTGTTGAGGTTGTCTATTGACTACTTAATTTTGCTTACTCAGGGCTATCATTTTTTTATCTTTGTTTTCATGATATGTTTGTTCTCCCTTTCAATTTGGTTTCAAGTTTTAATATCGTTAGGAGGAAGTCAAATACGCACTTTCATGCTATTGAGGCACCTAATGGCAGTGATAAGTAGGACTATCTTTGTTGGAGAAATTTTTTGAAAAGAGACTATACAATTAATGGGTTATGCACCAGTCCTTGCGATTTTGAGAACTGAAATTCCATTTCCTTATTCCATGAATTTGGCTGTGAATGTTTTCTATGACATTTCAACTTTGTTTACAATTTGGCATTTACTTTATTTTCTATAGCTCTTTGTGATGTTAACCGAATTCACGTTCTTCCATGTTGATGTTTGATCCATATGCAAGAATTGTATATGATTACATGGGAGGAATGGAAGACATTAAAAAGTCTAAAGTGTGCATGTATCTCGTAGCAATTGTTGTTTCTTAAATGACTTCTTCGGATTAGCAATTCAAACATTTGTAGTTCCTACAACTGCTTTTTTTGAGGAGGATTGCTATGGGTAAAGTTTTTTGTTTAGCAATGCACAATGTAAAACACAAATTATCCTCCTTTCCCATATTTTGTGCAGTGTAAATTGCTTTAGGAATTTCTACTTTTCTGAATAGTGAATACGTTATGTAATTTGCATTCTACGTGCAATTAGAATTGTTGGTCGCTTAGGGTTCCGTATTTCAGGTGAAACAACTCATTCTATTAAAATTCTTTCTTCATTAGTATTTAAGTTGTTTAAAATGATAATTCAAGATGGATGAGATACAAATGATTTTATTGTAAATAGTTTATGACTTAACATGAATACCAACATTGGTTAGGCGTAGAAGTTTGTCATTTAACAAGGTTTTTGGGTCATTTAACAAGTTTGATTTAACATGTATGTATAAGTATAGAAATATGATTAATTAAGCTTAACAAAGTAAACAGAACAATCAAAAGATGACAGCAAAGAGAATTGGACAATGTTAATGTAGGATTAAGTTGATTGTGATTGTATAGTAAATGGTTTTTAACTTTAAGACTTATGTAGAGCATGGCGAAGTAACATGTTTTAACTTTGATTTGTACTCATGCAAGATTATTAATCATGGTAAAGTTGATTATATGAGATGAAGCACCTATATTAGAGTTTATAATAACATGGCTGATGAGATGAGATATGAGATATATTTAATTGAATCTATTTTAATATTTTAATTATATTTATTTTACTTTATATCTATCTTTCACAAAAATATTTAATTAAATTCATGTATTTATTATTATTATTATTATTATAAATAATTAACTAAACCGAAGCATAGCACGGGTAATCAATGTAGTTAATATAGAAATTGTGATGAAAAATATAAATAATAAACTAAAAAAAATTAAAACCTGTGGCTATTTGTAATAGACACACAAAGTTTAAAAATTTCTCTAGATGGTAGTTAGTGGCAGTTTTTAAAATTTTCAAAATTTCTCTATATTGTGACCAAATTACAAATTAGATGTGGCTACAAGAAAATCACCCATAACTTATAAATAGATTTATAAATGTAAATTGACACCAAATTGTATTAAGACTATTTTTAAAATTTAAAGTTATATTTACACTTTATTTATTAAGTACATATGAAAATATTATCCACAAAACATAATATTATGTTAAAATTTGTCATTTGTAGTAATGCAATTTGTCAAATAGTTTTTTATTTTATTAATTTTAAATTTTTTTTTAAAAAATTATCCAAACGGGTTTTTTGTTTTTCACCATTTTGAATTCAACTTGCCAAACTTTTTTTTTTTAAAAAAAATAACTTAAACTTGTTTTCTAAAATAGTTTTAAAAAATTTAAGAACAAAAGCACACCCAAACAGTCTCAAGGCTTTAAGAAGCCCAACTTTTAATGAAATTACATATTGTTTATCTACTAATAGAGAAATTCAATGAACCTAAATCAGGAATTCTTTTATGTGTGAAAGGTTAGGCAGCTTATACCCTCATTGGCATTATTTGATTTATTTCTAATTCATGGAAGGTCATTACACACACACACACACACACACACACACACACATATATATATATATATATATATATATATATTTGACAATGGTTCTAATTAACACTAGTGCTGAACCCAAAGTGACTACATATTACATCGCACTAGATCGGGGATGGCTTGTCTACTCTTCAAAGTAGGAAAAAAAAATTATGCAAAGAAAATCTTATAAAGGATGGTATTTTGGCAGTTATAGATCACTCAAAGCTGGAGCTGGAGTTGGAGCTCTAACTCCACGAGTTGGAGCTGTTCCCATAATAATGGGCTTGACATTAGCACATTTAGCTATTGCTAGGCTTCTGTTGAATGTGAGATCAATATCATTTAGCTCTACATCCTGACATGGTACACCACTCTGCAAGTTAGAATGACTCCGTCTTGAGTTCCTAAAGTGCCCATTATGTTCGTGAAGGTAACGTTGCTTATCCTTATTTTTTATGGATTCTAAAAGCCATTGAAACCATGAACCATGATGGACAATTAGTCACTAATATTGGCAATAATGATATATGAAGGACAATCTAGTTTAAATTTTTATTTTAACTTCATGTGTTTGTAGTTTTCAATATTTTTTTAAGGAAATAGTAAACATAAGAAATGAAAACCGAGAATAAGATTTCAATATATTTTTCACTGTTACCTTCACAAAATCCCGAAACAATGACTATGGTAGAAAATGAAAACATAAGCCCAACATATATTTCAAACCATTCAAGTAGCTTTCGAGTTTTTGATTAAATACCGTTTTGGTGCACTGGTTCCATGGACAGTACTCTTGGTCTATGAAGACAGGATTCATGACATCAACCACGGTAATTTTTTCAAAATGCATATCAAATATAGGTGATGTTCCTTGGGTATTAGGCCAGGTCTTGATCCTCACACCATTTTCAGTTTGTGTCAGAGTGCAATTTGAAACATAAAAACCTTGCATGGGCATTTCATCTGGGTAATTCCCAAGGCTTCCAACACTAATACCATAACCGGGTCCACAAGTCACATTTTGAACAGTTACTTGGTTGCTAACATCACCTAACGAGATGTAATCATCAACAATACCAATGTTTTGTTGGAATAATTTTGTGGACTGACATAAATCAATGTTGAATTTAATTTAGGCCCAAATTAATTTGATGTCAAACAATCAAAGTTTATTGTTTAAGCCCAATAATTTGTGATCAGTGTTGCTATTAGGCTAATTATTGTTAAGCACTATTTTTTGTAGGTTTATGGGTCCTTATGTATGGGCTTCACTATGATGGGTTGCTTAGCCCAACAATTTACTAACACAAGGAGAGGCCCTCCTCCTAGCCAATATATAGGGTGTTTGGTTGCCCCATTCATACTACGACACACAAAACCTAATATGGAATAGGAGGAGTAAATCTCCTAACTTTTTCTATTGGATTTCTCTATGATCCATTGCATTTTGTATGTCAGGTTAGAAGACAATTATGACTCTGTTGTTTTCTTCCTCAGCCCTTCTAGGTAACTCTAATCCAATCTTTCTGATTGTTGTTGAACATGCCATACTCAGGATTAAATTGATCTTTGGGATATAGGGATTCAATTTGTTGTTTATATCATCTGATATATATGAAATCCCTTCAAGTGGTATCAGAGCCTATGGTTCGGGTCAAGTGGGCTTGGTTGAGTATTGGTTAGAATGGTAGTTTTTTGGATCTATGAGGTCCCTTTTGTTGAAAGTCTTCTTGGCAATATGGAGGTCAGGTAGCGTGTCCCGTAGAGTAGTGACGGTGCAAGTGAAGAGAGCTTGTGCCAAAAGTCTTCTTGGCAATGTAGAAGCCAAGAGGCGTGTTTCATGTGCAGTAGCAGTACAAGTTAATAGAGCAGGTATGACTCTTATTTACACCATTGAATACTCGTGAAATACAAGTTTTGCAAGAAGAATGTTTGTGGAGGCAATTGTTATAGCTAGCTTTTTGGCAAGACTTTGGATTAAGGGGAGGATTTGTTGGTATTTAAACCAAAGTCCCACATCGATAAGAAAGAGAAGTATTGCTAGTATTTTGTCTTATAAATATGGTTTTAGTTATTTGAGTTTGTTATCCTCCAAAAGTGGGAGTGATCCATATGGGTAGCTTTTAGGAGTTGTTCATGTGATGAAATACATGTAAGGATGGTTTGCAACTTCAGCAGTTTAAAAGTTGCAGATAGTGAAAGATTTGGAACTCCTTATAGGGCTCATGGATATAGGCAGTTGAGGCCGAACCACGTTAAATTCTGTCTCCTTTATATTGTTTTTTCTTCTTGCATTGTTTCCTCTATTGAGAGAGAGTTTGTTCTTGTATTTATTTTTCTTCCGTTGCCCAACATGTTTGTGTTAACAATTACTTAGGTACTTACCAAAGCATCTTACAGTTCACATTTGTCTCATAATCATTTTGTTTCTGTTTCCAAGTAAATGCACCTTGGCCATCAAAAGTTCCACTACCTGATATTGTCAAAAAGTCAACATGGTTAATCTTGACCCATTGACCTTCTCCATTCATGTTAGTAGTGTTAGCGGGTGCTTGAATTGTGCCATTAACTTGAATTTCAAGAGGAGTCTTGCAAGGACCACTGACAGTTACTACGTTCATTTGGTATGTACCGCCAGGAATCACAAGTTTTGTCGGAGCAGTTGCTGCACATGTTGCTTTCCATGCACTCAAGAAAGCCTTAAGAATGTGCAAAAGAGAGAAGAAAATAAAACACAAATCAATTTTGAAATAGAATAATTGTACAAAACAATAATAGGGGCCTTACCCGGCCCTTCACACTAGTACTTGAATTCCATTATTTGATTTCACTTTATTTGGGATACCATACTAATTCATCATTCATCCATTATCATTTTAACAATGGATGATAAATGAGTTAATACAGTGTTCTATGTAAAATGAATACACTTGATATTTCTCACATAAATTGTTAGCGACTATGTTTTGGACAAAAGGTGAAACAATTTTTCTTTTTTGACTTCAATTCAACTGAATAATACTTGGGTGATATCTGCATTTGGTGCTCCTCCAAATTTTGATGTCAAGGACTCCAGGTTAAGCAGTACCAAAGTCAGCTAGAAATGATAAGAGTAAAACAACTGTGGTGATCATAATGAACCTCATATCTATTTTGAATATTGTTGCAAACACTTTGTTTTCTTGTCGTTTCTCTTGAAGAATGAATTTGTTTGACAATATGGTGGAGTGCTATTTATGCTTAGTGGTGAAGAGTTAAGTGAACCATGAGCTAAATATAACATTTTTCCTTTGTTTGTTCAGTTTCTATTGTTAGTAATTAGTTTTTTTTTTTTATCACAGATTGCTAACAAAGTATAATAACTTTCGTTAACTAGAAAAAATTCGAATTTAGAAACCATTTGATTCAACTTAAATATTTGACTTGAAACCAAAATATGATATTTGGAAATTGAGGTTTGTGATATGTTAGGAAAACAAGATATGAACTAGAATGAATCAAATATAGCAAATATTTAGTGGTGGAATAAGCGGAAAGTGTGATGAAATAAAATAGGAGAGGAAAATGTTTTACAATTTTTTCTATATAAGTTTTACAATAAAACAAAACAATGAGCCTAATTTGAATATTTGCCAATATAAAATAATTTTACCCATATATTAAATCATCTATCATCATATTAGTAAAATATTTGACTTAACTATCCATTACATGTGTGAAACTTTTTAACACTAAGAGTGCTTATTCTTGTGAAAGCAGTTATAAAATTTATTTCTTATCATTAACCTTTTCTCTTGGAATTTTTTTTATAAATTCTAGGCTTAAATTTAATTATTTTTCTTATATTAAGAATATAAAAAATAATGAATTAGTTGGTTGATTTTTATTTTTCATTTTCCTTATTATAATATAGAATATCCATGTAAAGTTAGAATTTGTAAACTTTAATTTTCTTTTTGTTAATAAATGTTACTACAAGTTAAACATGGTATAGTATGAGAGTTGAATCAAATACTATCAAATTTTGATGTCCTTAATAGAATTTCTAAATTTTTTATTTGGCTTCATCTTTTGGTTTATGTCATGTTGTGCTTGAGATGGATTCTTCCGGTGCCCTCTGCCTTGTTAGAAAAGATCAGACCATTAATCACCCTTTATGCTGGTCTATCACACACAGTATTGGACCTTCTTAAGAGAGATCAGATAGTTGTGCTTTCCCACAATTAACATGGAGTAAATCGAGATACCAAATCGATATATATGTATATGTATAAAAGGAAGCTAAGCAAAATCGATGCATCCATTCTAATGTCATATAAGCATAACCAATATGAAATAGACAAATACGGACTATTACGTAGTAAAAAAATAAGATAAAAATAAGATGGTGCTTGTTGGATGTTTTTGCATTGGTTATGACCAGTTGATAGATTGTTAAGATCATCAAATGAGAGTATAAACAAAGCTTTTAGCTTCAAATTGTTATAAGCTTTTAAGGTGTGTTTGATTAGGTTAAAATTGGGAGAGATTTTTTAGTGGATAATTTTTATATATAAAATTACACACATAAAAATCATCTATAATTTTTTTCTCACATTTTTTTCTGGTGATTCTCCTATTTTTATTCTAGCCAAACATATGTTAGAGTATGGATAACAAACAAAAGATAGCCAAAACTTTTTGAGCTATGCCCCATATATGCTACTATAGTGATGGAAAAATAATTTGGTGTGATTTAAAGCCCATGGGTCCTTGACCAAAAACCAAAAATAAAAACCCACTGGCCGCGAAACCATTCCCAGTTCTTACTAGAAAAAAAACCTATCAGACTGAAAAAAATAAAAAAAGAAAATCCATTACTAGTTTCTCTCCCACTTAGTCCTGAGTAAGGGGTGTAAATGGATCAGCCTGACTCGATGAACTTGATCAACCTAATCTAATTCAATGGGTTTAGTTCGATTTGATTCAAGTCATCAGTTCTATTTAGGTAGAAATCGATGAAACTGATGAATTATTGGCCAAAGTATCAGTTTTGGGTTCGTCGGACTCGATGACCCAACGACTGACCTGACCTTATTCCTTTTTCCCCCTAAAATTATCCAATCAGACCAAGAGTCCAAGAGAATGAGACACTCACACACTACATAACTCAATCCACTCACCACTTTAGTGTGTAAACTAAACAACCAAACACTTCACATCCATATATTCTCCTGCCACAAACCATAGCGCTGCCTTTGCCGCTGCCTTGATCTCTACTACCCCTACTCCAATGCAAGTCACTATCTTGTTGGTGAAGCCACTAACCCACCACAAGCTCATAGATATACTTCATCGAATAGCAGAAACCCTAACAATATCATGTAATATTGCCCCTCCCCACTACCCTTATTCCACTGAGCGCTGTTGGTCTCCCATCGACATAGCCACCAACCAACCATGTAACACCTTCCTAACTACCGCATGTTACATGAGAATTAACACCATAATTAGAATTTTGTTAAATTTCATTTTTCTAACTTATTAAGCATACAAATAAAGTGAAGTAAATCTGATGTCAACAGTTTAAAGTACTAAGTCTTCAATAGACCACTATGTGTGTATATATATCAACAACTGTGTACAATCATCTCTATTATTTTCTAAATTCTCTAAAGAAAAATCCTTTACTTAGTCAGATATTAATCTTGACTTCATGATGATATTGGAGTTAGATGATGATGACTGAGCTGATACGCCACCATATGGAGATTTAAGATCATAAAGAGGCACTGGATGTAGACTAGGAAAACAAAAATTGTATTCCTAATCCTTCTTCCACTATAGCAAATCGATAAAGGTCTATAGAGATGGCATTTACAAAGTTCTAAGGATAACACAAGATACAAAGATGCAACATAGGGATGAAAATATTATAAAATTCTCATTAGTGCACTCCTTCATGCATAAACATATCATCATCATAATTATTGTTCAAACACTATCATCTATAGCATATATTGTCAAATTGCAACTTAAACATGCTGGTCTCAACGTAAGCAATAAACTCAATCACTTAGCGCAAAATATGAAGAATAGCTTAGGACAATTGCTACTTTAGTCGTCTTGGCCCTTGATTAATAGTGGCTTATTCCATTCCAGGGTAATAGATTGCTTTTCAGGAATTAGCTTATTCTTATACATGATCATTGGATTTACTTTCTCCAATTCTCACACAGATCTTTTCCTAGCCAGGTTTATTTTCCCCGACTTAATTCAAGGGTAGTCGGATTTACTTTCTCTAACTTAACCTAGCATTCATAGTTACATGTGCATAACATCATCAATAAACTCACGTAGTATACAAGATATCAAGTTACTAACATATACTCATAATTTTAACATACCAACATCCCGTCTAGAATTTCAATCTCAAAGAAAATTATTGTTAAATTACTAAACATCAAAATTACAAGGTGAAATAATTTTCAAAAATAATTAATGTATCTATGAGGTCCTATAAAAATTTCAGAGCAATGTCCTTATCTATTTTAACAAAATTATACAAATTCAGTAGTCGGTAACCACCTAATTCCAGCCAACAGTCAAAATTCTCAATTTTATTACCATAGCAAATAAACTCAATAAATTCTGTAAAAATTCAGGGTTGAACCTCAAGTTGTCTCTAACAACATAAAAAATTTCAAGTCAAAATTCGATCATTTGATATAATTACAAAATTAGACAAATCTAGAGTTTTAGAATTGGCTGTTTAGACAGCAACCCTAACCACATTAGTTTTTGAATTTTTAAAAGTAGTAAAAGTCTTCAAATGGACTTAATAAAAATCATAGAGTTACCTTAATATGTTACCCCACAAGCTAAGTGTGTTCTAAAAACCAAACAAAATCCCTATAAAAAAAATCTAAATTTCCCCTATACTAAGCCAAGATGTAATTTGATCAAAGAAGCATTCTAGCAACATATTCTAACCAAATCATTCATGTTCATCAATATTTAAACTCAATCTTATGATAACAAAAATAAATCCTGGCCTTATTCCTTGAAAATTATCAGTGAAACAAAATTTGATTGAAAAAGGTTTGTAAGAAAACCCTAATTTACTGTAAGAAATTAGCTCAAAGGCAACATTTTAAAAATGTTACCTAAACTGAAGAAAAACGTTGCCTTTTCTCAAAGACAACACTTTCCAAGCAAAGGTAATGTTTTCCATGGGGTTGCTTATACTAATATTACCTTTTCTCTAATGCAACGGTTGATAGAGAAAAAAATGTTGCCTTTATTGCATCAAAGGCAATGATTTTTGTACCCTTTATGTGTTTCATTTTATTTCGATTTAACGCAACGCTTTATAACCGTTGCTTTTTCTCCAGTTAAAGGCAATAATTTATCTCGTTGTTTTTTCTTATTGTTTAGGCAACTTATGAAAAGTGTTGCCTTTTCTCTCGTTAAAGGCAATGGTTTATCTCATTGCTTTTCTTATTGTTGCATTTTCTCTGGTTAAAGGCAATGGTTTATCTCGTTGCTTTTCTTATTATTTAGGCAATTTATGAAAATCGTTGTCTTTTCTAATATTTTAGGCAACTAATTCAAAATGTTGTTTTCTCTGATATTTTAGCCATGAATTAAAAACCGTTGCTTCTTCTCAATTTTGATTGTATTCTCAAAACATTTTTTTTTTTTAAGTCTCAAATTTGATATTGTTAAAACCAACCCTTTTTTTAATATCAAGTTAAACTATATATATAACCTTTTCTATATAAATTAGAAACCATCATTAATTTTGAACAGAAAATTAATTAATCGATTGAAATTCATAAATAAAATAAACCCTTATTAAATAATCATCTAAGTAAAGAACTACGTAATGTCACAACGTCCCCGGAAGGCACCGCAACGAGAATGAGAACGTTGTTTTGAAATGATTAGGAGTCACCACCAATTTTAATTATAGCTAAAATTGGAAAACCATTTTAGTAAACTGGTCTTGTGAAAGAGATTTTTAGGTTTGGAAGTCTGATTACGATTAAGGAAGGGTGGAAACTTAATCCCACTGCACCTCTAATACATCTGTATAAATACAGTTACCCTAGAGTTTACTATGTAAATTAATTTATAACTTTAATATTTACTTTTCCCCTCTAATGTCACAATTATATAAAAATAAAATAAAAGAAAAGAAAATTAAATTAAAAGAGAACACGATTTAATGAAAAATTAATTTTAGCTTGATAGTTATTGACTACACCTATATATCCTCTGGTGCAATGAGGAACTCAAAACCACGTCCTTCTATAGAAAATGCTTGTGTGTTTGATTAATTTGAATTGAAAGAGCAGAACGTGAAATTGCGTTGATTGATTTTAGTTTTGAAAACAACTAATGACTTACTAAAAGAGATGGAGGAAGACGGAAGGCGAAGGGTGGGAACAGGTGTGCGTAGCAGCGCGGCTAGGGGTATAATACTCTAAAAAAATTATATAAAAATTAATTTGAGCTTTTCTAGTCATAATTTTAAAAATCCGATAGATATAGAAATGGTGAGGATAATCCAACGGGTTTGTAAAAAAAAAAAATGTGAATAGTAACCTAGTGGGCCCCACGGGCCTACCAAGACAGCTGAAACCCTAAATTTGAGACCCGAAGATGCCCGAAATTGATAAATCATAAGATTCAGATTAGAGATAGTTAGAAATAAGGATTTTATACTTGGAATTATTTTTTGGGCAATGTTTGATTTTCTGGGTACATTATTTTATCCGTTCGGTAAAATTTCGGTATGCATTTTTTTACACCGAAAACTAATTTAATTTCTACAAACTAAATGAGTTTATCTATCCATATCAAATGAATGGCTAAGATTCAATCTTGAATTACAAGAGAAATCCTAGCCATCCATTTCACTTTATTACATTAAAGATCATTTAAGTATAATGTATAATATTCATTCTTTATGGTATAAGATAACAATAACAAAAGCTTCTCCAAGAAGCCACCAAACCTCATCATTTTCATCTTCATTCTCGGCCATACATAGGAGAAATAGTCATTCTCCATTTTTACTTCCTCTAAGGGCTTGAAACATGATTTAAACTTCCAAACTCCAAATCTACACTTACTAAAATCACAAACTCCCTTCACTAAACTTGTTCCATATAGCAATACCTATCAATCTAACCGATTGAAATTTCAATTCCTCACCTTAATACGTCATACCTCACTGATTAGGGAAGGGTTTGGAGCTATTTTGGTGGCTCAAAGTGAGCAAGATCACTAAAAGCCATCAAAGTAGGGCTTTATTCATCCACTTTTTTTTCAAATTTTTCTATGAAACTTCCTAATTGACCTAATTGATTGAGTCTGAAATTTTTAGATTTATTGGCTGATTATACATGAATATTGATGTATTAATTTTGGTAGAGGGTTTGGATGAAGTTAGATAAGCTATTGTTTCACAACATGTTTTGACCCTTGCTGCTGGAAATCCCATTTTTGAGTAAGCAAGTGAAAAATATTGATTTTTCTCACTAATTTAAAGAAATAATCTTGAGTTGAAAATTTTATATGATGAAACTAACATATGGAAGAGTTTACAATAATTTTCTTGGCTCATCTTAAACACTTTTTCTATTTTTAAAAAAAATGGAAAACTGAGCAGGTCAGGGTTTCTACCCAACCAATCCAACTTATAATACTGAATTTGTCTAATTTTATTACCCTAGCAAATGATCACATTTTGAGCTAAAAGTTTTATAAGATGTTGAGGACATATTCATGTCCAACCCTAATTTTTTATACTAAGTTTGGAGTTCATTTGATACGGTAGAAAAATTTGAAACTTCTGGTTGTTAGCTGAAATTGCGTAATTCCTGACCTCAAAAATTGTGAAAGTTTATTAATATAGTCAGAGACCTTTTCATGCCTCAAAAGTTTTACAGGGACTCCTTGATACATTGAATTGTCTCCTAAAATTATTTTTACTCTATTCTAATGATGTTTACTAATTTAATCATAATTTTCTTAATGACTGAAATTCTGGCAGCATTCTGAATTAGCAAAAAGGATTATGAGAAATTGATGATTTGATCTCATGTATACTTTGTGACTCTATTGATGATGTTAGGCACATATAAGAGTAACTAGTTATTACAATTGACTATATATGTGAGAAAAACATGCAATTAGCTATCTTGGGTTGGAGAAAGTAAATCGGGTCTATCAGGAAACTTGACTACCCTTGAATTGAGTGGGGGAAAGTAAACATGGCTAGGAATAAGTCTGTATGAGAATTGGAGAAAGTAAATCCAATTATCATGTATAAGAATAAGCTCAGTCCTGAAAAGTAGTCTATTACCTATTACTGTCTCACTGGGGATGGCGATACGTAACGCCTAGACGTAGCGATTATTATAAGTACTCTTTTATCTTATGTATTAAGAAATGAATTTTAGTATCGATATTGAGGCCAATATGTTTAAGTTGTAATTGAAGAGTATATGCTTTATATGATGAGTATAAGATCCACTTTGATGTATTGAGTGCACCTAAAGTTGAGAATAAATTATTAGGATCTTGAATGCCATGAAATACATGTTTTTAAGTGATTGAATACTAGAAGAAACCCACTTCGGAAGAATAGTTTTTGAACTTTAAAATGAAACCTAGTTATATGTTGCTTGTTCACCTTTTTCTTAATAAGCCGAAGTGGCTGGGATGATGACGATGACATAACTTTCAGTATATGTTTTAGGGATGCTCTACTGAGAATTTTATAATTCTCACCCCTATTTGTTTGTTTCCTTGTCGTCTCCAGGTTGAACCAGAGGACCATGAGGCTACTCTGCAATAGAACTCAGAATTGCAATAGTGTAGTAGTTAATGTTTCTATTATGCCATATTTAATGGAATGGATATGTATGCAGATTAAATAGAGGACGTATATGTATTAAAGCTCATAGTAGAGCTTTCTTTTGTACTTGACTGTGTATTAAATAATTAAGAAAGGTCCATAAATTTATAAGTAACAACTCTCGAGTATGATGCCATAACTTAAGGATAAGGTTGTACTTGGGAGGATGTTGCAAAGGACAGATTCGAATGGCAGAGTAAGGTACTCTAGATGGAAGGTGGAAGACTTGTGACACGAGCAAGTGCGAGAGGCGGAAGGCAAAAAGCGTGCACCCTGAAGCATAAAGTGAGGGTGGGGATGTGAGGGTGTGATGTCGGTAGGCAGAAGGAAAAGGCTGGGCTGTTGTGTGATGCCAGTAGGCAGATTTGGGCTATGAGATGTGATGTCAAAAGGCGAATTTGTGATGTAAGAGGTGATATTGAAAGGTGGAAAAAAAAAAGGCCGAGTGTGAGTGTATAAGGTCGAAAAGAGGAAAAACAGGGCTGTGCGATGTAATGTCGGTAGGTGGAAGGAAAAAGTTGTGCTGTGATAGTGTGATGTCGGTAGGCGACAGTGGAGGACTGGAATAGGTATGAGGTTAGTAGGTAGATTTGGGTTGTGAAATGTGATGTCAGAAGGTGGATTTGTGATGTGAGAGGTGATATCAGGAGGCATAAAAAAGAAAGCTGGGTGTGAGTGTATGAGGTCGGAAGACGGAAAGATAGGGCTGGGTTGTGAGTATGTGAGGTCGAAAGGCGGAATGAAAGGATTAGGCTATGAGGGTGTGATGTGAGCTTTCCTTTTTTAGGTTCCTTTGCTATGTAATTCTCAGATTCTCAACTCTTATGATTTTTCTCGAAACCACACTCAAATTCTCAAACATAAGATAACTCTTTTCCTTCTTTCTTAGTAATAGGGGTGTACATGGGACGAGTTATAACAGGTTTGGCTTGGCTCGAACTTGACGCTATATTTTGACCGGGTCAATTTTATAGACCCTAACCCGACCCTAGACCCAAGTAAACCTGATCATGTTCGGGCCGAATTAAGACCGGGCCTAGACCGGGCCAAACACTCCTAAAATCTGTGTTTATAGACTATCCAGCAAAAAAAAAAAAAAAGAATTGTTCTTACTACCCAAGATTAGGGTATACTAATAATCAATCTCAATAATGTTCCAAATTCCAAACAAATAACAAGTTCAATCATTTCTACCAGCAATTCAATTGAAGCAAAATAACTCATATTAAGCAATTCATGTAACAAAAAATAAATGTCATCAGAAAAATTGCAGTGAATAATATAGCAATGACTAACCTCCTTTGGATAAGGCAGCATCCTAACTATGGCAGAATCTATTGCATCTTGATTCTCAAGTCTTGAGGCTCAAGTTGCCATCAAAACACCAGTATCTAGATCCACTCTTTTTGCAAAAACCTTATTGCTGAAAACAAAAAACAATTAGAAAACATACATATGAAACAAAGTGATAATCAACAAGTAAAACCATTCATCATCCAACCTCAATAAGATTGTTGTCAACAGTTAGCTACTTAGCTTATTTAATGTTAGAGTCCCAGATTTATCACTACAAAGCATATCCATACAAGAACTATCATCCTCTTTGTGACAAACCCCTGCAAACATTACAACCAATTAACCATGACTTCTTGCCATGTCCTATCCACCAAACAAACTCAACTGAAAATGCCTAACTGACCTACTAAGATAGCCTATGGGAACCAATGGCCATGGTCACTAAACAAACTCAATCATAATTATGGCTTAAGAAACACAAGTAGATTAAGAAGTGAAGTCACAAAACTTTTAACTAGAATAATAGAACTAGAAAACCCTGAATTAAGACAAGAGAAGGCAAGAAATTTACTGAAGCTTTGCAGCATTCATTGGAATTAAATAAACTTACTTTAGAGTTGATCATATACATATCATATACATAGTTTTCCTAAGCCAAGCCTTTCAAGCTTCTATATAATTGGTGGCATATGCTTTGAAGCTACAGTTGAATTAAAAAAAAAAAAAACTGCAGCAAATATGACTTTCTATTGCTCTAATCCATCATTTCTAGGCCTCTATACATCATAAGAACAAGTGATTTGAAACTGCAGTTGAATACCAAAAACGAAACTGCAGCAATACACAATTCCATGTGATTTTACACACCAAAACAGTGTTAAATTTCAACCAATAGCTGAATATAAAAAAAAAATACTGCAACAAAATGTCATTTGAGGTTTTCTATTCCAAAAGACAAGGTAATCAACAACCATCAGTCTAAATTCATGTTTTGTGGTTGTGAACTTGTTCCTTGTAATGGAGATGCATTCTTTAAAACATCTACAAAACACATAAAGTTAGCCTATTCCATATGAAAGTATATATGGACAAACAAAGAAAATATCATGGTGTTATAAACTAACCATCAATAATACTCTCAATGCTATCAAATTGATCAAAATCCTTATCATCAACTTTAAGTCCAGTGGGGCATAGCCAGTTTTGAGTGCATATTAGAGCTTCAACCATTTTTGGTGACAAAGAGCCTCGAAAGATATCAAGCACACGGCCACCTGTGCTAAAGCAAGACTCAGATGCAACTGTTGAAATGGGAATGCCCAAAGTATCATGAGCTACAAGAGAAAGGATCTTATACTTTGAAGAATTTGTTTTCCACCAATCTGATATGTTAAAATCTCCAACATCATTCTTTTCAATTGTGTCCTCAGCCAAGTACTTCTCAAGATCTGATTTACTATCTAAATTAGTTTTGGCCCTCTTATGTTTTTTCCAAGTGTTCACCCTATTTTTAGAAACACCTTTGAGGCTAGATAATCCCTTAAGGCTCTCATCCAAATCAACACATTTAGAAGAATCCCTACCATCTTCAATTTCATTAGAAACTCCTTTTGAATAAAATTTATACAATGAATTCAATGTGTCTTTAACCAAAATAGACATATTAGAAGCCAACTCCTTATCATATATATCCTCTAAAGTCCAAGTGATAAAATCAAGTTTGTACCGAGGATCCAAAACAACAGTAACAAACAACAATGGGTTAAACTTTTCAATATTCCCCCAATATTTATCATATTTTGATTTCATAGAACATGCCATAGTTCCTAAAAGCTCAGTATGATTATGGCTCCATGATATCAATTGAGTTTGTACTGATGCAATTTCATGAAAGCATTTGTGAGAAGTGACATGTAAGGGGCCTGAAAAACACAAAGTCACTTCATAGAAAATTTTCAAAACTCAATAAATATTCTAGCATGTTGCCAATCAGAATTTGTAGGAGGACCAACTTTCTTTTTCCCTTTATTGTCCTCACGAAACTATTTCCTAAAATCCAATTCTTGATCAAAAAGTCTATCAAATGCTTTTTCAAACTTCTCTGCTTGTTCTAACATCAAATAGGTGGAATTCCACCTAGTTGGGACATCTAAACACACAAGACCTTGAGATTTTATCATTTCAGCTACAATGCATTCTTTAAACTTTGTTAGTCTTTGAGGAGAAGATCTAACATATCGAACAACATTCCTAATGCTTTCTATGGAAGTTTGTTGCCCCTTGATACCTTCACTAATAATCAAATTTAGGATATGAGCACAACACTTTATATGTAAATATTTTCCCCCACACACCAACCCAACTCTAGCATCTAATTTCTTTTGAAGGTATGAAATTACCCTATCATTTGAGCTTGCATTGTCCACTGTGATTGTGAACACATTTTCAATTCCCCATTCTCTTAAACATCTCTCAATTTCCCTTCCTATGGTTTCACCCTTGTGGTTCTCAATTAGGCAAAAGTTAATAATTCTTTTTTGCAATCTCCATTCTTCATCAATAAAATGCACGGTCAAACACATGTAGGATAAATTTTGATTTGATGTCCAACAATCTATTGTTAAATAAACCTAAATGCATGACTTCATAAACCAAGCCTTAAGCTTTTTCTTTTCATCTAAAAATAGTTGATAACAATCTCTTGAAATTGTCACCCTAGATGGTACAGTGAATCTAGGCTTTAATCAATTTAACATCTTATGAAACCCATGCCCTTCTACAACCTTGAATGGCATTTCATCGCATATCACAAATTCAGCCACAACCTTCCTACAATCCTCCAAGTTATAACCAATAGGTTTCATGCATAGACCATCTTCCTCTCATTCACCAATCCTTGGCATATACCCATGAAGTGTCCTCTTCTTTCCTACTTTACTAAATATCCATTTATGAGACCTATGTAGGTGTTTATTCATTGAATTAGTGCCATGTTTGTTTAGTTGACAACTATACACTGCACGACAATAATTACATTTGGGCTTGTGTTCTCCCTTAGTTTCTACCAAAGGAAGCTTAATAAAATGATCCCAAACGATTGACCTTTTACCCTTAGTAGCCTCTCCTTCACCCTTATTTTTCTCACCATTATTTTTCTCACTAATTATTGGTGGAGCTGAAGTAGTAGTTGAGGTGAAAATATTGGCATTTGTGTTTGTTGAAGGATTTGAGACTATGTTGCCAATTTCATTAACTGAACTTGAACCAAAGCGCTCTCCCCCTTCCATTTGTTTTTTTTAACTAAACCTAATGGTAAGAAAAACAGTAAATAATTACCAACAATGAATTAAAACAATAATTGGTTTGAATAATATCATTTGTTAAAGTGTAAATTGAATTAAAGCACCCACAAGTGACAAGCCCATAGAACAAAACTAGAATATGAATTATGAGGAGTGAAACAACTAGGGTCTAGGATAGTTATTAAGTCTCAGGCTTACCTTAGACTCCTGCAATTGTGGCTAACCGTAAGCTCCAGCAATCTTTCACCAAAGTCAAGTTGAAATCATGAGATGGATGAAATAAGCTCTCTTAAAAGCAATTACAAGAGAGTGAGAAATTTGATTACAAACTATCGTACTAAGTCATTATATAAGTTCATCTCAAATAATAGAGAAAAATTAGTTTCGGAATGCCCAACACAAAGTTTATCTACAATGACATGGTGGAATATAATATGAGAGGATGAGGATCAAACAAGTACACTAAGACTAAAATAGTTGACATACTAGAAGCACAGAATAGTCATGTTGCTTTTTATCCTACTCTTCTTCACAACTTTTTTTTTCTTGTTTCAAAAGGTAAAAGAATCCATATGGATGATAAAATAAACATTTGCATTGTTGGAGATTCTTCTTAATTAGAATATTTTTATGTTAGTATGTATGTTTAGTAGGATTAGTTTGAATATTCTTCAAATATAAGGTTTTATGCATATTATTTTAGATTTGTTTTACGCACATATTTTGTACAATATATAAGGTTTGTTTAATAATAAACATGCATCAGTTGGTGGATTTGTTATATAGTTGAAAAATATTTATGGCACCCTATAAATTGTCATCAAATCTAGTAAAAGACAACGGATGCATTCGCATGTGGCATCATAGCAAAAAGAAAAAGAAAACAGATAAAACCTTCAAAATTTAATAAATATGAAGACCTTGCACTTCAAAAGCAGTAAAGCTTCAGCATGCGCACGCTGGATATTCCGGTGAAGCTTCAACTCTTTATAAGGCTCTGTGCATGACTGCCGGTGTGTGGTATTCAGATGGGTTGTAGCCGCGATGAGAGAGCCTGGTCCCGTGGTGCAGTTGGCCAGCAAAACTCCAGCTTCAAGGAAGCACCGAAGCAAAAAGGAAAAGTAGAATAGGTGTCGAGAATGGGTTGGTGGGTGGAGTCTCCAACTTGGAGAAGAAAGCTTTTTTCCTAGCTATTACTCTCTTGGTCCCCCTTTTCGGTCTCCAGATTGAACTCCAAAGGCAGAGAACATCAAAAAAGAGGAAAAGAAAAGCGAACTGGTGAAAGTGTGTGAGTAGCTGTGGACACTGGGCAGTGTATCTTCATATTGAACTCCAAAGTCTAAAGGCAGATAACATCATAGCATTGAAAAAGAGGAAAGGAAAAGTGAACTAGTGAAGGTGTGTGAGAGTGACTACCATGTGTGTGTGGCTGTGACAAAGTGTATTGTCTTGTCACTAAAGTTTGAAAAGTGAGTCAGAGTGATAGGTGAGGTGACAATAAAATTAACAAAGTAGCACTAATCGGGCCGGGCCAGGCCGGGTGACCCGAAGCTAGGCCCAAACCTGGCCACAAAAGGCATTGTCTTGTCCTATTTTTTCAATCAACCCGTCCTTTTTTTACACATTCTGGGTCAGACCCGACCCGAATATCCCGGGTCCGGATCGAGTCACTGGGCCGGGCCGGGTTGTGTACAGCCCTACTTATTAATATGGAATGAAATCCTCCCTTGCCTTTGTTATTGATTGATCCATATATAGCAATTCCATTGTTGACCAAATCATTGTTCTTCTTTCATTTATAGGTTGCTGGTGGGGATTGCAACTCATCCCCTCAACTGTAAGCGAATGATGACTCTTCCTTTTGCAAGGATTGAGGAAGAACATCATCATCATGCTGCTACTGCTATTATTTGACCTCTTTTTCCTTTTTCCTTTGGTTTTGTTTTGTGTGTCATAGGGATTTATTGACTCAGATTGAAAAGAATTTTTTTTATTTTTTAGTATGTATTTTTTATTTTGGCAATTAGAAATGGGCTGAACAATGGGTTGGACTATTCTCAAGTTGTTATACTGGATATTAACCAAACAAAACAAAGTAAAATAGATCTAATATTGAAACAAAATTGGGTTGAATACACACTCAAAATAAGGTTCACAATTGAACAACAACACTGAAATACACAAGAAGTGGGCTTATGGACTAGCATCATTATTATTGTTATTATTATTATTATTGTTTTTGTTCAAATGAAATGAATGAGAAGTAAAACTAAATAAAAGCCTTGGAGCAAATGAAGTGCAATTTTTGCTTGTTTAACTGATCGGACAAAATGGGGTGTTCACAAGTAAACTAAATCATCTTAAGCATATATGGTAGTCCATAATATTGGTTGATACACATAGGTTTAAATAAAAACAAGTCTAAAACACACAGCTCTAAATAGAAATATGTCTAACTTTAAACCAAAATAGACAAAGTGATTATATATAGTTCACAAAATTAAAGGACATTAGTTATAAGAACTTGACACAAAACAAAATCTCTATGATATAGTCCATCATAATCACATCCATTGCATATTTTATGTCCTTTGCATTAGTCCTATTCTCGACCTGCCTGAGTTGCACATGCATTAAGCTCAATCAGCAACATAAACCCAAAAATTAAAAACCAAAATATTATCAAGCTTAATTTATTGAAGAACTGTATTTACATAAAATTGTAATATGTTAAATACCAATACAACTACTCCTAAAGTTCCTATACTGTTACAACAAAAATAATGGAAACTAACACACAACAACTTAGACAAAACAACAATCATAATGATCACCTAGATCTTGACTTTTGAAAAGCAATATATACAAAATTGTCAATTTGATTCTATAATGCAGCACCAGTAAATGCTCAACCATTTGAAGGAAGAAAGGAGAAAAACAAAGGATTACAATCCATCAACAAGTTTACTAAGAGTTCACAAAATAACCGAAAAACAAGTACAATCGTGAGTCCAAGTCTCAACGCAAAACCAAAAAAATGCAATAGGTACAAAAAAAAAGCACAAATTAAAGAAGAAATAACCAAACATGGATGCTCGTCTGTAGGGATGTTCGTCTACAAACTCATCCATGTCGTTTAGCAATGGGAACCTACAATATTAAATCCATAACCATGTAATCCTCCACTTGCGATAGAGAACCAACAAACTTAAATTAAGAAACCATAGCATAACACATCTTTGAATTTGTAAAAAATTCTCTAAAAATTCTAGACCCCAAAATAGCTTTGCAACTAATATTGGAGGTTGGGTGATAGAAGTGAACTGAACCATAATAATTCTTTCAATATCTAGGCTCCAAATGGAATACCAAGTAACGAAACTCAGTATATAAAGATTAGCATAGCAAAGAAACAACTAAAAAATTATAATACTCATCAAACACATTGACATGAACATTCCTTTTGCTCTTTGTGTAGTGTACAAGAATAAAAAACTACTTATTTTCACTTTTTCCTCTGTCGTTCAATGCTAAGGTGAGATGGACATGCATCTATGTCCAAAATGTTCGGGAAATCTTAGGAATGAACCTGTTATCAACAGCAGAAGCAACAAATATTTCCCCATACCTGTGCAGTTAAATAGGTAGAACCAAAAATACTCTAGGCAGTATAATAATTTGGCAGAAAAATAAAATAAGAGACACCACAATTTTTAAGGTGGGAAAACCCCCAATTAAAGGGATAAAAAACCCACGGGACCTAGTCCAGCAAAAACTTCCATTATGATCAATGGAAATACAATCATTCTTCCTAGTAGCACTAGGGAATCTCAACAATCAACAAAATACTTACCCCAATGGGCAGAACATAGTCATATAACTCCACAATGTGGGTATCTCAAAATAGCCACCAGAGAAGGCAACAAAATTAACAGGCTATATCAAACAATCAAGCTCAACACTAGGAACAACATACTAAATTTTCATGATAACCGGAGCATGTTTACCTGTCTAATGATGAACCCCTGCACTGCCTTTTTCTCTTTTTCTTCTTCTCTGTGCAGCACGATTTCTTGTTTTTCCTTTTCTCACAATTCATGCTACTATAGCATGTTTCCTTTTTATATTTCTTTCTTTTTTTTTTTGTTTTGTAAAGTTGTTGGGCCCCTTGAGTTAGGGAAGCCCACCAACAAATCTCCCCCTTCCCAACTCAAGTGGGGATGCGCTGCTCCACTAAGCCCGCCTTCTCTCTACAAGAAACAAACTTTGTCGTCGGCAAAGCTTTAGTCATCATATCTGAACCATTGTCATCAGTATGGATCTTTTCCAATGAAAGCAAATTCATCTCCAGTGCTTCATGTATCCAATGATACTATACCTCTATGTGCTTCGACCTGGAATGAAATGTCGGGTTCTTGCTGAGATGGATAACACTCTGACTATCACAAAATAACACAAACTTCTCTTGATCAAGGTCCAACTCTTGTAGAAATTTCTGCATCCACAAGAGTTCTTTTGAAGCTTCAGTAACAGCAATATATTTGGCCTCAGTGGAAGACAAAGCAACACATTTCTAAAGTCTGGACTGCCATGAAACGGCTCCCCCTGCAAAAGCCATCAAGTACCCAAAAGTAGACTTCCTAGAATCAAGATCACTTGCCATATCTGTATCTGTGTAACCATCCAACACAGGTTGACCACTACCAAAGCATAAACAAACTTTGGAAGTGCCCCGAAGATACCTAAAAATCCACTTTACAGCTTGCCAATGATCTTTACCAGGATTAGAGAGAAACCGGCTAACAACACCAACAACATGAGTAATATTTGGCCTAGTACATACCATAGCGTACATCAAACTGCCAACTACAGACGCATATGAAACCTTCTTCATCTCTTCTTTTTCTTTTTCACTTGTAGGACATTGATGTGAACTCAACTTGAAATGACCAGCAAGTGGAGTACCAACAGGCTTTGAATTAATCATGCTAAATCTCTCCAACACCTTCTCAATGTACTTCTGCTGAGATAACCACAACTTACCATTCTTCCTGTCACGAGTGATCCTCATGCCAAGGATTTGCTTTGTAGAACCTAAGTCCTTCATAGCAAAGGACTTGCTTAAGTCACTCTTAAGACTCTGAATCTTCTGCTTGTCATGACCAACAATCAACATGTCATCCACATAAAGTAAGAGAATTATAAAATCACCGTCAGAGAATTTCTTGACAAATATGCAATGGTCCGAAGTAGTCTTACTATACCCATGATCCACCATGAAAGAATCAAATTGCTTGTACCATTGCCTTGGAGCTTGCTTGAGACCATACAAACTCTTCTTCAATTTGCACACAAGCTGCTCCTTTCCCTTAACCTTGAAACCTTATGGCTGTTTCATATAAATTTCTTCCTCCAAGTCACCATGAAGGAATACAGTCTTCACATCAAGCTGCTCAACCTCTAAATTCAAGCTTGCTGCTAATCCAAGCACAACTTGAATAGAGGACATCTTCACCATTGGTGAGAAAATCTCTTCAAAATCAATTCCTTTCTTCTACTCAAAACCTTTCACAACCAACCTTGCTTTGTACCTTGGCTGGGAGACATTATCTTCAACTTTCAGCTTGAACACCCATTAATTTTTGAGTTCTGTTCTACCCATTGGCAACTTCATCAACTCAAAGGTGTGATTCTCATGCAAGGAATTCATTTACTTTTGCATGGCCTTCAATCATTTGTCTTTGTCCTTATCAGAAATAGCCTCTTGGTAGCTCTCTGGCTCCCCACTATCAGAGATAGTTACATACTCATCTGAAGGATATTTCTTGGAAGGCTAATGCGGTCTTGTAGATCTTCTCAATTTTGGCTCAACTGGTGGTTTTGGTGGAACTTGCTCAACTGGCACCTCAAGACTAGGTGCAGACACATCACCTGTATTCCCACAATCAACCTTTATATCTCCCCCATCAACAGGAGTAATAGGAGGAAACTCTAGCTCAACATGACTATCACTTCTAGTAACAGACACTGGCCTATCTGACTTTTCAAAATATTCAATGGTTTGGTCTTCAAGAAAAATCACATCTCGGCTTTTGATTATTCTCTTACTTTCCAGATCCCACAACCTGTAACCAAAGTCTTCATGACCATAACCAATGAAGATACACTGCTTGGACTTCCCATCAATCTTAGACTTCTCATCTCTTGGAACATGAACAAAAGCCCTGCAGCCAAACACTCTCAAGTGACTATATGAGACATCTTTCCCTGTCCATACTCTTTGTGGAACATCACCATATAGAGGAGCTGAAAGAGAAAGGTTGATCAAATCTACTGCAGTTCTCATTACTTCACCCCAAAAGGATTTGGACAATTTTGCATAAGAGAGCATCCACCTAATTCTATAATTGATTATACGGTTCATTCTCTCTGCAACTCCATTATGCTGAGGAGTCTTGGGAACTATTTTCTCAAAGCCTAATCCCATGTTCTCTGCAATAGTCTTCAAATGGACCCCTGTACTCACCACCATTATCTACTCGGATGCATTTCAGTTTTATTCCCTTTTCTCTTTCAACACTTGCATGGAAGCTTTTGAAAACTCCAAGCACTTAGTCTTTAGATTTCAACACAAAAGCCCACACTTTCCGAGAATGGTTATCAATAAAAGTCACAAAATATGATGCACCACCTAGTGTTTTTGTGTCCATAGTGCAAACATCAGTGTGAACTAAATCTAGCACATATAGTCTCCTATGAGGTCCTGAATAATGAAAAGCTACTCTAGCATGCTTTCTAACAAAACAATGAGTGCAAGTCTTTAAAGACGTACCTTTTATTGGAAGACACTGATTCTTGGCTAGAATGCCAAGTCCTTTTTCACTTAAGTGGCCAAGATGCATATGCCACAAGTCTGAAAAGGAATCATCAATAACATTCACCTCCTCTTTGCATAACTTTCCGGGCAACTAGTAGAGAGCAGTGAAACTACTATATTCTCTTGCAACAACTAGTGACCCTTTGGTGATTTTGAATTGTCCACCACCAAAGGTAGTGTAGTAACCTTCTCCGTCCAATGCTTTGATTGACATCAAGCTAAGATGCATATCAAGCGCATGCCTAACATTCTTCAACTGTAATCTGCATCTTATGCTAGTTTCAAGCCACACATCTCCCATACCAACAATCTTGCATATGCCTTCGTCTCCTAGTCTTATTCTGCCAAAGTCACCAGCAGTATAAGTAGAGAAAAACTCACGCCTAGGAGTAACATGACATGAGGCACTAGAATCCATGATCCAACTAGAATCATCACATGCAAGATTTATGAAGTTCTCATGATATAAAATAAGGACATCATCATATGCAATAGCAGCAATGTCTTTATCATTGTTACTAATTTTGTCTTCATCTCTTTCTCTGGATTTCTCTCTTTTCAAGTACCTGCAATGCTTTTTTATGTGTCCCAGCTTGCCACAATGATAGCAATTAAAATCCTTTCTTGTCTTGGACTTACCCCTTGACTTGCTACGACTCTCTGACCTGTCAATATTATGAGATTTTCTATTCTGACTTCTCCCCCGTGACTCTGCAACAAGTGCTTCTGATTGAGTTGAGGCACTAATCAAGCCCCGCTCTCTTCTTCTGGCCTCTTCATTCAACATACTTTCTTTAACCATTGACAACATCAACTTCCCATTTAGAGCTGAGTTGGTCAATGTCACAACCAGGACTTCCCAACTGTCAGGCAAAGAACTCAACAACAACAATGCTTGCAACTCATCAGACAATGTAATCTCATTGGTTGTCAACTGGTTGACAACCTCTTCGAAGCTACTCAAATTCTCTAGCATTGAATCACCTTCTTTATATTTCATATTAATTAGCTTTCGAATCAAATATGCCTTATTTTGCATATTCTTCCTCTCATATAAATCTGCCAATTTCTGCTACATGTTTTGAGCATTAGTTTATTTGTCAACATGTGGATACACACTAAGATCCAACCACTACCTAATCAAAGCAACAACTTTCCTATTCATTCTGTTCCATTCAGCATCAGATTTATCAGTAGGCCTATATTTATCACCCTCAACAGGATCATATAAATCCTTACTGTAGAGCATGTCTTCCATAAGAGTCTTCCAAATTGAGTAATTTTTGGAATTCAACTTGATCATATTTGGCCCCTGATGTTCCTCCGTTTAAACTGCACAGATGAAAAATAACAAGAGCTCTGGATACCACTTTGTTAGGGAAATCTTAGGAATGAACCTGTTATGAATAGCAAAAGCCACAAATATTTCCCCACATATGTGCAGTTAAATAAGTAGAACCAAAAATACTCTAGGCAGTATAATAATTTGGCAGAAAAATAAAATAAGAGACACCGTAATTTTTAACGTGGGAAAACCCCCAATTAAAGGTATAAAAAGCCCACAGGACTTAGTCCAGCAAAAACTTTCACTATGATCAATGGGAGTACAATCAGTCTTTCTAGTAGCACTAGGGAATCTAGACAATCAACAAAATACTCACCCCAATGGGTGGAACACAACCATATAACTCCACAATGTGGGTATCTCAAAATAGCCACCAGAGAAGGCAATAAAATTAACAGGCTACATCAAACAATCAAGCTCAATACTAGGAACAACATACTAAATTTTCACGTTTACCAATTTAATGATGAACCCCTGTGTTGTGTAACACCCTAATAGAACCCCACTGTGCTTAAGTTCACATTTGGATTCTATTAGTTGTCACTTATGCCTTGCATTTATTTTCTTTTGAAATTAACTTAGAAAAATAGTGGAAGTTTTTTTTTCTTTAAATAAATTAATTTTTTTGAAAACTTAAGCCTGTAACGAGAAGTGAAATACATAGCGCTTTTATAGATAATAATCAAGTTACATTTCGCACTTAATTAAATAAGCGGAATAAGAGACTAAGTGTAGAACTATTATCACATAAACTGGAATATAATCACTTAATACATAAGTCACAACAGGGCATATATCATACTGATAAGTTATTACAAATAACAATATAAGTTCTACTATTACTAATTGTTTCTCACAAACTATAATGTAACTAAAGCTCGGAATGCTTCTACTTAAAAGGTTTGAAATCTTCACGCGCTTCCTCCTTCCTCAGCTACAGCTTTGTTGCTTTAGGTGGACACGTCTGTCTCTGGTAACAACAACGGAAAATAAACATAGGAGTGAGAAATACATGATTTCTCAGTAGGAGTTCCTACTTGTACTAAAAGTGTCATCGTTGTCGTCCCAGTCACTTCGGGTTTATTATAAAAAGGTGAACAGGTAAGGATTCAATTATCAAATTTTCTCAAACGTGATTAGCCGAAGTGCAGTTACTTTTAAACTAATCTTGAACATCAGCAGAAATATCCATTCAGTATTTCATCAAGCATACATATAAGCATATCATGTAAAACCACTAATAAGCAATAATCATTTAGGAGCTGCATGCATTTCATGATTACTCATCCTCAACATTCACTTGTTTAGTGATCATTAGCTTTCATTTATTTTATCAACATATTTCTTAATTACTCACGGGATGAATGCATCAATGCCTTAGACCACCCTAAAAGGGTAATGAGCTCATACCGTGGCCGTCGCCACAACCTTTTGGTTTTCTTTCCGTTGCCATGATCTCAACGGTTTAGGGGGTTAAGCCGTGAGTTTAGCTCAAGTCCACTTTTCCATACTATCATTGCTACTTTTTCAGGTTTTACTTTTATTCTCACTGAGTGAAATCATCAATACCTTAATCCTCAAAGAGGATTAAGCAGTAAGTTGGTCTATTTATTATTTCATTTGAAACATCAATGTATGCACATTAATAAATCATGGCACAGTCAATCATTTTATCATTATCATTTCATATCTCATCAATGCATTCACATTTCTATATATCACTTCATGTAACATAGACAATATCATGTAAATCTCATAGTAAACATTCTCATAGATAATTCATATTAAGCAACCTAAGTTATCAAGTTAGGTCTCTAGTGTTTCTAATAGGTTATGGATATCTTGGTATTATCTTTTTCTCTTAGTCTTCTTTGTACTCTTAGTATTTCCATTAATACATTAATACCCTTTAAGATATTTTTAGAGGTTCTTTATATATTTTTATTATGACTTTTATATATATCTCCTGAAGATTATTATTCTACTTAAATCCTTAAAATTATCTCTTTACAAGACTTGAATCTTTTATTTAGAGTTCTGACATCTTTTAGAATAAAATTTATACCACTAACATCTTAGATTAGTGTAAATCAACTGTAAATTGTGCATAGTAGGATTCCCAGGAAAAATAGGTGGGTCACAATGGACACGATTAAATACCAAGTCTTTCCTTAGCCAGAACCTTTCCAAATTGCACTCTCACAGTATCACGCTACCTTCAAGACTTTCTCAGCACACTGTCTCAAAAATATATCTCTCATTCTGTATTTTCTGGTGTAAAACTTTATGCATAGCATACATAAGTTGTTTGTAGATGTGTAAGCTTTTTTACAAAGTTGAAATCAGTCCATTTGCATTTTTCTAGAGTGAGTTACACCTATTTTACTATTACAAGGTCAGATTAAGAGTTTCAGTCTTAGGCTCTACTTTAAAAATTTATATCTTGGGCTAGGAAACTCCGTTTTAGGTTATTCTTTTTGGAGAGTGTTCTACAATGATCTAGTTTATAATAAAAATATTTTCATTTCGAGATCCTTCATATTTTATGAACACTAATTTTCGAAGTAACTCATCACTGTAAATAACTAGAAATTCCAGCACCTGCCATGTTCATGTCTTAAGTTATCTTTATTAGCTCAAGTTTCACACACAATCTTTTAAGTTATATTTGAGTTTGATATCATCATAAAAGTACTCATAGCAGGATGGAACAGGTTGTGTTTTCTAAAAATATAATTATTCAAAACTTTTGACAATAACTCAAGTTTGAGGCATTTTATCCATGAACAAAGTTAGAAGCTAACAATACTTGAACAAATAAAGAAGAAACTCCTACCTCTTGTGTAGGGTCTAAAAAGGGTCCTTCTCTTCTTCCTTAAGCTTTGAATAAGAGTCTTTGAAGTGGATGACCCTCCTTGAATCTTGGCTCTAGAACTTGAGTGCTTAAGAAAATATTTCTCACTAGAGTTAAAGATTGTAACTCTTGTTAGGGCTAGTGAAAGTTTGGACTTAGGATTTAAGTGTTTGGATGAAGTTTAGAGGATCAAGAGAAGTCTTTGAAGAACATAAGAAGAATGATAGAATAAGAAAGAAAGAACACTTAGGGAGTTTCTGAATTTTAGAGAGTTTGAGGAGTATTTATAATGGAAAGATTAGAGAAAAAAACAGAAGAAAGAAGGAAAGCACTTGGAGTATGATTTATGGAAACATGTTAGCTGAATTTTGGGATGAAAATGCTCCTTGTTTTGTGCAAACATGCTTCCATATTATGTGCAAACATGTTTCCATGTTTTGTGCAAACATGTTTCCATGTTTTGTGCAAACATGTTTCCATGTTTTGTGCAAACATGTTGGATGAAAATGCTCCATGTTTTGTGCAAAGATGTTAGTGGAGATTTTCTAACCTTTAGTGCATGTATGTGATTCAGAAATGTGTATGATGTATGTGGTTAAATTATTGTGTTATCATCTTAATCCAATGGCTTAGATTCATTTTTGTCTAAAGACAAGTCTAGGGATTTGTGCAAATGGCATTGTAGTAATTCTTTAACTAAGACAAGGATATTTTTGTAATTAGACAATGATAGTGGTATTCTTGTAATTCCATTCATAGAGTAAGGGTATCTTTGTCATTTAATAAGGCAAGGGTAGTTTGGTAATTTCTTTTACATAGCAAGGGCATTTTCGTAATTTCCACTAAGTGATGACATTTTCGTAATTCTTTGCATTTTTCTCTAGACATACTTAAGTAGTCTATTTGTTGTGTTTCATAACATTTGTCCAGATTCTCTTGGTTTTGCTATCGCTAATTAATATTTATCTTAGTTATAAATTTGGGGATGTTACACCCTGCACTGCCCTTTTCTCTTTTTCTTCTTCTCTGTGTGGTGCGATTTCTCGTTTTTCCTTTTCTCACAATTCATGCTACTATAGCATGTTTCCTTTTTATATTTCTTTCTTTTTTCTTGTTTTATAAAGTTGTTGGGCCCTTTGAGTTAGGGAAGCCCACCAACACAAAAAAAACCAACACTCTAAGAGCAGAGCAACCAAAATGAGGAAAACAAGGGAAAGCAAAGAAAAACGAGTATTTATTGTGTTTCTTTATTGCAACTTTATTCACAATACCTAATCACAATTTGGAACATGAGTTGATGTAGAGGAAAACCCATGCCAATTAGGTGGGGAGGATTGCTTCAGTCGTAATGCAGCTAGTGCTTCTTCAATATTCAAATTTGGGTTGTTTGTTATAGCAAAATGTAACACTCTAAAAATTATCTAAAAATTTATTTAAACTTTATTAGTCAGAAATTTGAAAATCTTAAAGATGAAGCAATGATGAGGACGATCCAATACACGAGTTGAAAAAAAAAATTCAAGCCAAGCATGAATAGTGATCTTGGGCTCGGGTGTGACTAGTAACCTTACAAGCCCGTAGGCGCAATAGTAACCCTGGAATTGGGATCGAGAGATCCTTGGAACCAAGGGAAGATAAGATAAGGATTGAGATAGAGTATTAGACCCAAGGTTAATCTGTAGTGATATTCTCATCTCTCGGGTACAGTGTTTCACCCATTCAGTAAAGTTTTGATGTGCGATTTTTAATATTGTAAAAGTTACTCGATGGGCAAGTAACCTCTACCAATCACCTATTGCCAAGTATATGGAAAGGATTGAAAATTGGAAGGCAAGTTTTAATCATAGCTTTTCATTTATTATTATTTTATCTGGGGGCCAATATCTCATCCGTTCGGTAGAATTTCAGTGTGTGATTTTAATACCAAAAAAGCTATTTGCTCACCAAGTTAAAGTAAGCCACTTATCTTGAGCTAAGTGGATAGCCAAGATTCATTCTTTGACTAATAAATCAAATCCTATCCATCCATCTCATTATTTCTATTTAGAAAAAAAAGAAAGACATATTTAACTACATAATTATTACATCTAACTCAGGATAAATACAACACAACCAACCTTATCACTCCACCATCATCATTTTCGACTAGAACTCTCCAAAAACACATCCACCATTGTTCTTGCTCTCGAATCCCCATTCTTTCTTTCAAATCCCCAAAACACTAACTAAAAATCACTAAAACACTTAGATTCCTTTATAAAATTTGTTCTACTCATCACAATCTAACAAATCAGCCTGTTAAATAAAGAATTAGGAGTGGATTTTAGGACCTAATGGTGAAAGAAACCATTTTAAGAAGATGCTTTGGAGTCAGAAGCCATAAAGCTTCCCAAGTTGGGCTTTTGTACCTCTTTTTGTTTTAAATTTGTTTATACAATTTGCTTATTGATTTAAATTGATATTTTTATTGTTTTGGTTGATAATATATATATATATAAAATAGTGTCTAATTTGGTGGTATGTTTGGATGATATTAGAAAACCCTTTTGGCAAAATAAGTTTTAACATAGGTTGCTGGAATTCTTAGATTTTTACAAACAAGTTATGGTTCATGAATTTTTTGAAGTGTTTGTAGATAGATTTTTGAGCTGAAAATTTTATATGATGAAGATAAAAAAATATTTTTCTTAGGTCTTTAAAATAACTTTTAATATATTTTAAAAATCAGAAACCAAGATAGTTAGGGTTTCTACTTGCACAGCCAAATCTGAAGTTATGAATTTGTCTAATTTTGTTACTATACTAAATGATTGAATTTTAACTTGAAATTTTTATAAGATGTTGAGGACATCTTGAAGTTTAATCTTGGATTTTGGTAGGATTTTATATGGTCATTTGGTAGGATAATAAAATTGAGACTTTTGATTGTGGCTGAAAATAAGTAGTTTTTAACCTCCGAAATTGTAGAATTTTTTTAACATAGCTAGAGAACTATTTTTGCTCTAAAATTTTTATAGGACCTTAGTAACACACTGAAGTTCATGATAATTTTGCAGCATTGGAATTGTTTGTTTTATATGCAAATTAATTTTGCACATAAGTGTCAAATCCACCAATGTGCTGGAATTGAACCAATGCTTTGAATTGATGATATAATGGCATTTGGTTCTAGTATGATATGAATACTTGATTGTGAATAATTGAGCATATAACTTGTGATATACAAATGCATGTTAGAGGAATTAAAGATTGGGTTATGAGGCATGATTGAAATTACATTGTGAATTGATGCCTATATGTGCTTTATGCATGAATTTGGAAAAAGAAAAGTGAATGATGCATATATGTGGTAAAAGCAAATGTATGAACTTTAATCACATATATTTATGTGGACAAAATAGAAATAAGACTTATGTTGAATAAGGGGAAATCAAAAAGAGGAACTTCCCTAGAGATATTATAAGTTGGTAGGCATATCGGCTGGGAATATATCTGTATATGTTTTGAAAGAGGAAAAAATGAAGTCTAATGATCATGTATAGGAATGAGCTCAGTTCTAATAAGCAATCTATTTCCCATGTGTGGTGTTATCCACTATACATACCATTTGGTATGAACTACATATTTCCCATGATGATGAAAAGAGAAAGATACACTGAATTGAATTCTACGGCCATAAGTAAAACTGGAACTCATTTGATATGTCAAGGGCACTTTAAAATGAATTCACTGCATTTATTGTATGCATATTCATATCTTATTGAATTATTTGCTTAGGATGTTTTACCATGTGGTTAAGTTTTATGATATATGTGCATTGAGTGAGTGAATGCTAAAACAAACCTACTTCGAAAGGGTAAGTTTGGAAAGTTAAAAATGAATCTTTGTTATGTATTGCATGGTCACATTTTTTTAATAAACCGAAGTGGCTGGGATGATGATGATGGCATTTATAATTGTGTTTAGGATACCCTATGAGAATTTCATAATTTTCACCCCTGTGTTTATGTGTTTCTATGTCATATCTAGATTACTCAAGATTATGATAAAGTTGCGTTCATGGAAGTTCATGTTTTGTAATAGCTCAATGGCTGAAGACTACTATTAGTTTTCGTTTGAATATGCTTATGTTTGTATTATTTAAGGAGGCCGGTGTACAATAAAGCTCTTAGAAGAGTTTCTTCTTATATTTGACTTTGTATTAAATGCATATTTTGTCTCTTTTTATATATTTTATAGCAAAGACCCCAGTTAGTCCCACTAAAAGATTTTGCATGACAATTTAGTCCCTTAAGAGTTGAAATTAAACTTGTGATCTCTCAAGATTTCAATGGTAGGACATATTAGTCTCTCTATATATTTAATCTTATAAATAATAACGAAATGGAACACATAATTCGTTGATAGGGATGTTAAGTGATGTGTGTATCATTTGAAGTAAAATGAAGTTTGAAATAACTCATTTTGGTGACTGAAATTTCATTAAATGAGTTATTTAAATTCTATTATAAATCATTAAATTATCATTTTGTGTAATTTTAAACACTAAAATAAGTGTAATATGTTCTAAAATGGTGTCATTTTGCTTGAATCCAATGTTTTAATGACATATCATTGTTATACTATACGTGTGTAAGTTCATTATCAAACAACTAACAGAGGGAATAATGTATCAAGTATTTTCAATCTTCAGGGACCACAAGATCAATTTTTTTTCTTAGAGGACTACATAGACCGACATAAAAATCTTGGTGGATCAATAGAGTATTCACTATATATTTTAATAGAATTACGAACTAGTTACTGATCGATTCACTCTAATATGCTATAGATACTTAGGTAAGGTCCACTAATTTATAAGTAATAATTCTCAAGTCTAATGTCATGACTTAAGGATGATGTTGTACTTGGGAGGTGTTACACAAAACATGCACAAGATCATGTAATCTTTGCACTTTGTCATTTGTTTCTTTAGGTTTACTTTCCCATGATTCCTTTTCCATGGCATGTTGTTCGTTAAGCTTGTTGATTTCTTTATTCTTTTTCAAAGAACTTTTTGTAACTTTTCTCCCAAAGCACCAGACTTGACCTGGTTTCTTTTTGCCAAACACTACTTGGAATGTATCCTTCGGAGTTTCACTAACATTTTGGCAATCATTGAGTTCCATCTATTAACAAAAAAAGACCATTTGATGATAACACAACATTAAAATAAAAAATATGGACATAAACATTAGATTTACTTACAACTACAAATTATGTTTCTAAATCGAGTTCCTTCCCTTTTCGTCCCATGCGAGTTTCAACAAACACATTAGATTGTGTTGGTTCTTCCTTGTTCTCAATGCTTTCGTACTAATAGAATGAAAATAGAAATCATATGAATATGAATGAAATTAAAGGTACAAAATTCATAGAAGTTCATATGATATTACTAACACTATTCCAAAATTAATAGGCCCCACTCGATGCCTCCATTTTTGTTTTTTGCGATTTTCAAAATTCGCATCACACGTGGACATGCTCCAAAAAAAAGTTAGAATGAAATGTAATAAATTCAATGAATTCTTTTAAAAAAATAAAAATGTAATAAATACTTGAATTAATTATCTACCACTCACTTTAACACTTGGAAGGCTCCAATATGCAATCAAGTTTTTGAACTGGTCTACTAGAATATCTAGAAGATGATTTTTCAACATATCCTACACTTTGTGATAAATGTCGAAATGATTCTTCTTGATATGAGTCTTGTGTCATATCCAAGCTTCTCGAATGCTATCCATCACCCATTTCTTTCCTTTTTTCGAAATGATAAATTTGGACTAACCAAAAGTAGAAAATACACATTACAACTAGTAAGAAAGATTGGAAAAAATATTAAACTAAAAAATAATATATTCTTATGAAAATATATTTCCACAAGCGTTGTTTGATTTCTTTTATCACAACAAGCCAATTGGTGTACATCAAATTGATGAACTCTTGAGTTCTTCCCCTGTGTTCCCAAAAAGTAGGTTAAGTCATTAACTTTTTCTGCAGTTAGCAGTATAGCTTGTCCATTATCAAAGGTAGACTAACTTCCTCTTTATTATTGTTTTGGTCTTGGTTTCAAGAAGACCTTGTAGATTGAGTCATAACTTTTTCTATGAGTTGGCTATTCTTGCTTTCTTTTAAGTGCATTGTTTGTTAGTATGCATGGAAAGATTGCTTTGTCCTTGATAAGAATCCATGAAAGCATAGGTTGCTTCCACTTATGAGTCTTCATTACTTTATTTTGATAGATTTTTTCATGTTGCTTTCATTTAACTCCTTTTGAATTGTTTCAGCCTTTTTATTGCTTGCATCCATATACTTTTGAACTAATGCATTGCTTGGTCGAAAATTGAGGTCTAAACCAACTTCTTCTTCGTGAGCAACTCCTTGATCCATTCTTGTTATTGAAAATAATATAAATAAATTTGAAACAAGATTAAAAATTGAAGATACACAATGTGAAGCTCCATAATATTGCATCATTACATAAGGAGAAAGAGAGACAATTATTCATTTGTTTTGTTTTGTTCTTTGTTTATTAGTGTTCTATTCTTTGTTTTCTTTCTCTGTTGTTCTATTTTGTGTGTGTTGTCTTTTGTGGGAGAAAATTAGATAGGGAAGAAAATTGAAGGAGAGATGTGAGATTAAGGCACAATATTAAAAAAAAAAATCTAGTTGGAAACAAACAAAAAAGGACATGTTTAAGTGTTACCAATCAATAAAGGAAATAAATCATTCAGAGATTTCAAAATCACAATCTTCTTGCAATTTTATTTCATATTCTTTGGAAAAAAAAATTTCTTTAGTCATATCAACAAGAACTACACGTAAATTATTCTTCACCAAGTTAATTTCAGCATTATGATTGGGTATGGAAAGACCTACTAAATGATCAAATGGCTCATTTTCATAAATAACTTGGACATCATTGCCAACTGCATCACCAATGCTAAACAAGTCTCTTAGACCATTCTTCCTAGCACAGTATTTATTTTGAACAAATAGATCTTGTACATAGAAGCATTGGTGTGCTTGGGATGCTAGCACAAAAGGCTCATCCTCATAGCAATTTTTGTTAAAGTAAACACAGGTGTCACCATAACTATCTTCCTTAGCCTCATACCAACCACACTTAAACACCACAACCTTAAAATTGCCATAGTAATCTAATTAAATTATATTTGTTAGTCTGCCATAATAAGTTAGATTTGCATGGACTAGATTTGTATCCTTTGAGCTTGCAAAGCTTGCAGTGAGAGCAATTAAAATGACACCACTATTATGCATTTTACATCTTGCTTTACGTTGCCTGGTATGGAATTTATATCCATCTATGAGATATCCAAAATATCTTTTTGCATTTGTGTTTGGCTCTTTAGACAACTCCTTCATCCAATCTTGAACCATAGCACGAGTTGCAAATCATCGAAGAAAATTTTTACTATGGCTTTTAGCTTTGGTCCATTTGGATCCTCGTCGTTGATTACCAACTTTAGTTTCATGCTCTCTAAGCAGAAAAATATTGGTAGTTCTTAGTGAAGGACAAATTTACACTACTTTCAAATAAGCTAAGAAAGAAGACATACTACAATTAATATAATAACATACCTAATAAATTCTTTAACTTCATCATAATTATTTAATATGTAATCATGGATTCGACATCTAGAAGGAAAAGATCACCTTTTGTCCCTCCTAAAGGAAAACCTTTGTTGTGAAACAAATCTAGAAATGAATTTGAAGTTTCCATTCCATTACGACTAATGTCATCATTGTTTCAAGGTCTTCTATTAAACCAGGTCACCTAATCTCACCTCATTGCCTAAATGAATTGGCAAATGAATCATTATGTCAAAAAAGAATGAGCAAAGATCCTCTCCAACTGGCATAATATTTCAACAATATCTGCTTCTAAACAATCTATCTCTTTCAATGTGATAACTTGTTGACATAATCGACGAAAAAAAGATCCTAGTTGAATCAAAGGGATAACAACTTGACCAGGAAGTATTTTTTTATCAATATTTCCAGAGCAACGTAACATGAATTAGGCATCATGTGTCTTGTAACCAGGTACTTTTCTTTCAGCAAGTTGCACACATCGAGAGATGTTAGAGGCACTATTATCAGGTAGCTTTGCTATTTTCAAGACACCACAGAAAATAGATTTCTCGGCATTTATCATGAAGAAACATGCTTTTGCTAACTTAGCTTTCTTTCCATCTTTTGTTTTTCCACTCCTTTTTTTCTTTTGGATGAAGGTTCTTTCTAATGCCCATATCTTGTAAGTCATATCGAGCATTCACATGGTCTCTTGACTTGCTTCAAATGTCCAAGAGTGTTCCAATTATGTTGTCAACTATTTTCTTTTCTTTGTGCATGACATCAAGGTTATGTCATGATGTGTTATGTTGCTAATAAGGCAAGTAAAAAAATAAAATTGACCTTTTCTTCCATGGGCCATCACTTGATTTTTTTTCCTTATTTTTCCAAATGAATTATTCATATTTTTTTAATTGATTGAAAACTTCAGTAACCTTTAGAAACTATGGAGTAGGCCTATGTTCTAAGTTTCCATTAAATGACCTTTTGTTAGCTATCCAAGGATGATCCTCAGGCAAAAAGATAGGATGATCCATATAACACATCTTTCTACTATATTTTAGATAAGTTGAACAAGTGCCATAATTAGAACAAGGGCAAGCAAACTTTCCTTTTTTGCTTTAACCAGATAACATTGCATATGCAGGGAAATCACTAATTGTCCATAAAAGGGCTGCTCATATTTGAAAGGTTTGATCTCTTGATGCATCATATGTTTCTACCCTAAGCTACTATAACTCCAGTAACTCTTTTATCAAAGGTTGCATATAAATATTAATATCATTTCTAAGTGATTGGGGTCCAAGGATTAGCAAAGAAAGCATAGAATATTTTGGTTTCATGCACATCTAAGGTGGCATATTATATGCCATCAAGACAACAGGCCATGTGCTATTAGATATGTGCATGGTTCAAAATGGGTTGAATCCATCACTTGCTCAGCCAATTCTCAAGCTATGAAAGTTAGTAGCAAAATCTAGATGAAAGTTATCAAAGTCCTTCCATGACTTCCCATTAGCAGGATGCCTCAACTTCCTATTTTTAGAACACTCTTCATTATGCCACCTCAAGGTATCAACTGTCTTTGAACACATAAAAAGCCTTTGGGACCTTGGAATTTAGGGGAAGTGTCTCAAGGTTTTAGCAGGAATGTTTGTGAGTTTTTTTGGGAGGCACAACATCACTGTCAACTACAGGATGTTAGATCCAATGAGAAATTCCACATTCATGGCATGATGTGTCTTTCTCATGGTCCTTCATGTATAACATACAATCATTTGGACATGCATCAATCTTTTATAGTGAAGACATAAGTCTTTAATTATAGTATTGGCTTTATTAGAAAAAGAATAAGAAGGAATATGTAAGTTAGGAATAGCCTCTTTCAATAACCCCAAGAGGGAAATGAAAGCGACATTGCTCTATCCATGCAGACATCTCAACAAGTATAATCAAATATTGAAAGATAATGTAGAGTATCCTTCACAAGCAGGATATAATTCTTTACTAGCCTCTTCAACCAAGTTATTAAACTTCTTTGCATCCTTAGACAAATCTTTGTGAATTCCTTTAGCTTGTACTACATCTCTAAATCTATCATATAGCAAGCCCTCAATGTCATCATGTAAATTAGTTTCATCATCAATGTCACTAAGCATCCATGCCTATTACACTTTCCCCATGGTTAACCTATCTTGTATAACCTTCAACAAATCCAAAGCATATCAAATTATCATAAACTTTGTTTGTTCGATACCATTACAACACTTTGCATATGGAAATTGGATTTCCTCCCCTTGAGGATTTCCAATAAAATAAGTAAAGTTCAAGAAGCTCTTAATGCCATCAATAAACTCTTTGCTATGCCTTGGTAAACTCGTCTAAATCTTGGATATATCTTGCGAAAACCTATTTATTCAAATAATATTATTAACATTTCAACTACATACTTAAATAGTATTAGTAACTAATCCCCAAAGAGACACTATCAATAACTACCTAAAGAAATCAATAGAATCAAATTTTCACTTTTTACAAAACTTTACAAGTACATTTAATCTAAACAGTCCCATTATTCTAGGCAACTAACATCCTCCTTAATTCTAAACTTCTAGTGGCATGTCTTATCATAAGAAAAAAAAAGTAAAGGGTAGAATAATGGTTTCAAACTACAGAAGCAGCTTGCATTATCTTTAAGATTTAATTTAGAAATATATAGTTTGATCTACTAGTATATGTATGCATAAAGATCAAGATTTTATTTTTATGGTACATTTAAATATCAACATTTAAATAAAATGACTTAACACTAAAAAGAAGTAAATATTTCTTGATCCCTCACAAGTATATGACATAGAAGAAAAAGAAAGGGATTTTAGAAATTGTATAAGTTGGTGAGAAGAGTCCTTTAGTCAACTCATTTGAATGAATTATAAATAGATGACATTGATAATCCAAAGATAAAGGAAACATAGAAAGGACAAAAAACATGAAGTAAAAATGCAAAAGGGCATAGCACATAAAAAGGTATAATATGGAAATTTCCTACAAAGTCATGATACTATTTGTGATTTGCAACTCCACTTAGTATTCACCAAAGATTCTCAAGTTCTTGATCAATCCCTTTTGAATAGAGAATAAGAATAATGTTAATGTAACTTTATACTTAGTAACATAAGAGTAGTTGCTTTCCAATACTTCGAAACTACAAATTTAAACACAGCAACATATATATTCGTAACAACACACATCTCATTTAGAGGTGTAAACCATTCTTAGCAAAGTATTGACAACCATTCTTGTATAGCGATGTGACCAAAATCGCAACATAGGTGAGGAGAGAGAGAGATAGAACTTAATTGAATTTCATCCCAAAACTAAAAACCCAAAAGCAAATAATGCAAGCTCACAAAAGATTGATGCTATTGTATTTCTCTTTCCATAATGAAATCAAAACTTACCCAATGCAATGCAATCAGTCGATCCCCAATTAACAAGTAACTCTATATTTTAGAATTTTTTTAAAAAAAGATATTATTATTTTGATTGAAAAAAGATACACTTATTTCTTTGAGGTTTACCTTCTAAGCTTAGTAGTTTCTTTTATATCTTATGATAGCTTATGCAACTCTGCCACAAAAGAAGTTGTCTAGAAGCAACAACATTTGCATATCAGAAATAAAGAAAATAATAACAATAGGCAATTAAGGGCAATGTTCAGAGTAGCATACCTTACCATCAGCTATGTTGAATTCAATTTTTTTGTGCCATGACAAGCAAATGTCTAATGTCCAGAATGGTTCATGTAAGTTTTCATTATTTTTTTCTTGGATAGGAAGTCGGAGACATTTCATCCAAAATGCAACCAGACAAAAAGAAACAGAGTATATTAAAAAAATGAAACAAAATAATAATAGATAAAATTCATTTTTTATTAGGGATTAAAAGTGAAAATTCTTGTTGAATCATCATACTTAGTCCAATTAAATAAAAGCGGCAATTTTGATTGAAGGCATTGTCCAATAAAAATCACATAGATTCCTTATGTGTTGCAGGGATTTTTTCAATTGATTAATCATGGAATTCCAATTAGTGTCTTAGATGATATGATTGACGGAATTCATAGATTTCATGAACAAGATGCAATGGTAAGAAAAAAATTTTATTCTATGGATTTAACGAAGAAAGTTTTATGTTATTCCAACATTAACTAGTATAGTGACCAAGCTGCAAATTGGAAGGATGGTTTTAGTTTTGTTGTTACTTCTGATCCACCCAAACTAGAAAAAATACAAGTAGTATGCAAGTAATGGGTCATAACTACTAAATTACAGGAACAAATGCAAAATGTGGAGTTTTGCCTCTAGAAAAAAAATCGACGTATGTAAAAACAAGATCAATATAAAAACACATACACAATAACTGTTATAAACTACAATACAAAAATTTCAAGATAATTTATTTTTCTTAATTAATCTTGGGTCAAAATAATTATTTTGAGTTAATTGAGGCCTAAAAATGATTAAGGAAACTTAATCTCATTCTTAAAGATAAAAAGGAAATATGATGATATCATCAGCCGCTATACTTGTCATGTAGTGGCTACACATTATGTCACTCTTAAAGACAAAAGCCACTTTATAATGACTAATGACACCTTTAATGATGATTAATTCAAATTAACCATGGTTAGACCAAGTTAATCCTATTTTGATCATTGCTTTTACCAAACTACCCGTAATTAGTACCCTTTCTACTAATCTACCCACACTTTCTTTGTCTAAACCCTAAAATACCCTTAACCCTAACCCAACCACTCCATTTCTCCATGATGCAGCTGCCACTTCCCTCTCATTTCTGCACTCTTTCCCATTGTTCATATAAGAATACTCACACTCTCATTTCCTCTCATCTCCATCTTCTACCTTTATCATCTCCAACCTCATAATGTATTCATTTCTCCACCAAATCTAAAAAAATAAGACACTTTTCTATAGCTCTTGAACCCAACAAACCCAAATCCACCATTAGTTTTTTAATAAAAAGCCTCCTACTACCTAGTTTTATAGAGGTCGAATTGTTGTAGAAGGAAAGGAAGAGATTTTTGCTTCCTTTCTTTAGAGCTTGAGCTTTAAGTAGCTTGTGGTTGCCTTGATCCCTAACAAAAACCCTCTTTTGGGTAAGGTTTTGTGTTCAAACTTGTTTTTTTACCTTGTTTTATAATTTTTGTTAAAAAGGTTTGAGTTTTGATCAAGGTTTATGCTTGAAAGTTAGTTGTTTTGCTCAAACTCTTCCTTTCTTTTAAAAATATTTGAAGATCTCATCATTTTCTCTTCTTCAAGTTTTGTCCTTCATTATGTTGTATGGGTTAATATTTTTATTTTAAACTCGTGCTCCATAGTTTTATTCTACTCTTTAAAAGTGTCACTTTTTATGTATTTTATCAAATTTTTGAGTAACCTTTAATATTTATGAGATAGGTCACTGTTTTAGAGGTTTTATTATGTTGGTAATGTTCACTTCAAAAACCATGTTTATAGTTTGAATCTACACATAGAAAGGAGCACATTTATGCATGTTTCAAGTTTTGTAAAGAAGCTTGGGTTTTTGGGCATATAGGTTCAGCCAAGTCATGTTCTCCTAGAAGGAAAATTTTGTTTTTAAAACTCACCAAATATTTGGAATCTACATGAAAAATGGAGTGGATACATGTGATTTGGGTATTTTTATGATTATGTAGAAGTTTTCGGGTCAAAATGAAATTTTTTTCAAAGCTTAGGGGTTTTTATGTAAAAACTGAATTTTTAGGGTGTAAATATGTAAAAATAGACTCGGGAATAGTAAGGAATGTATTTAGGAAGGAAAAAATGAGTTTGGCATTATTTTGCAATTTTAGGGAAATATAGGGGTTAAAATGTAATTTTACATGTAAAACTATAAAAATTGGGTTTTGGAACAGTAATGTATGTGTTTGGAATAAAAATTGAAATTTGGAGTTATTTTGTAATTTTAGGAAAGTTAAATGTAATTTCTCAAAAATTTTGGGGTTTTTGTATAAATTATGAAATTTTAAGTGCAGGATTGTAATTTCAGTAAAACTAAAGTGGAAAATGTGTTTTTGGATAAAAAATTAAGTTAAGGGCTATTTTGTAAATTCTATAAAGTTTGGGGCGGGCCACTTTGTGAAACTAGAAGTTGTGAAGTCCTTAAAAGTCAATTTTTAGAACTTGTGACATAAAGGAAAGTAGGTCATGGTAATCATATATGTTGGAAAGCGAAAAAATGTGTCTTTCAAAGTACTCTTATCACTAAACTCAAACCGGTTTAGCATATGAGATTTATAACTGTGATTCCTAATGCACTGATGACTCTTGAATATCTATTAGATGAAACATGGTTATTTATTATAATTGATTGTTATACTTATTGGATTATGAATAACTATTGTGACATACTTGACTCAGATGTATTGGTGATATATGTGATATAAATTGTCATACTAGTTAATGTTGGCTGGATTGGTTACATATGTAGCTATTCCAAGCATTGTTCATGATTATTCTTGAATGAGTCTCATTAATGGATGGTGTTAAGTCAAGTATGCATTAAGACATGGATAAAGGAAATTATGAGCCTAGGACACTGTTGTGGTGTACCTCATAGTGTGATGGCGGACACACTTGCGAAGTAAGGAAAATGGAGCAACAAGGGCTACTATATGTACTAAGTGTTAGACCATGGCATGAACCATGGAGAATGTAATCATGACTATCTAAATGCCTAAAAGAGAACTCACACCCCCTTACACTAAGTTCAATATCGATCGAGGTTCAGTGACGATTAATCGCATTTATACATAATAATGGTGAATATTATTTATGACTAGTCGAGGTTTGGTACTAATCGAGGTTCAGTGATGGCTAATCACATTATATATGCTAGGTATGAGCTCATAGCCTAGGGGTTCCTAAGAGGTTAACAAAAAAGTGGAAAGGAAAGTTTCAAGAAAGTTTATGGCCTTGTGATTGTTCACTATTTATGTTCGCCTCTTTTCATGCATGCATGAACATATGACAAGGTGTTTCTTTCTTACATGCATGCATGTAACCTAAGTGTTATGTTTATTCTTTCCATGCATGCATGCCCTCACAAAAAGTATATTTTAATGCAACACCATTATCATGCACATATATATATCTGACTTGATGCATTCATGATCAAAACCATAGTAAAATGAAATGTCCACTTGATAATAACTCTCACGAAAACTCTAAATTTGGACTGCATTGTGGCATGCACACTTTTTCTATAATAAGCCAAGTGGGCCAGAGACATACGATGATGACACCAATTATGTTTTACTATTACTGAGATTCATTAGGATTCTCACCCCTTTAAAATTTCCATGTACGTCTCTAGACGAGTAGGACGTGTCTGCAGCTGATGTTTGTGGACGAATAGAGATAGTTATACTGGAGACATTCCTAGAATTAATAGATATTTACCCTGCTTGTATCTCTTGTCATATGATTATCATTTTGGTTTGGATTACTATCCATGTGGCCATTTGACCTGCTTATCAATTACACCTTTTTACTGCTATGTATCTTGGCTTTAGTAGATAGTTAGGTGGTTGTGCACTATGGCACAATATTATATATATTCGGATATTGTGAGCTGTCGAGGCTTTTATGCTAGGTTATATTTTATATACATATATATATCGAGATTTTTCATGTGATGTGATGGGTGTAACGGCCTAATTTTTTCTGCTTAGCAAAAATGACCAAAATACCCTTAGGTCATTTTTGTATGAGAATCGGGCCGGTCAGTCCCAGCCACCCCCAAAAGGGTATTTTTAATGTTAGGATGAGATTATATGAGGACTAGGTAGTAATCCATGCAAAAATTGTGATCCACGATTTTCCTATGTGCAAATAACTAAAATGCCCCTGAGGTCATTTTGCCCAAAATTTAAGGATGGTCGACCCAAGCTATCCTTAAGGGATTATATGTGTTAAAGATAGTGATAGAGGTGAAAATCTCAACTCTGGCCTTTCCCGTACGTGAAATGACCAAAATGCCCTTGCAGTAATTTAACGCAGGATTAAGTACCGACTAAACCCCGGTCATTGCCCGAAAGTTAGAAATATCATTTTTAAGGGATGACTGACATTCGGAAGGGTTCGGGTAGCTCTGGGAAGTTTTCAAGAAAAATGAACATTTTGCCCCTATTTAGTGAAAAACGAGCTTAATTAAAGATAAATTAACTTTAATTATTAATCTTGAGCCAAAATAATTAATTGAGATTAATTGATGCCTAAGATTGCTTAGAGAAATTCAAATCCCATTCTCAATCAAGGAGCTCATAAGGAATAAAGTAAGGTCAAAAAGCAAATAGTATTTTCTCTCTCTATTTCCCTAAAATTAGGAACCTTGTTGGCATTTGAAATTCAAACTAATTGAGTTTAACTCAACTAAATTTACAAGACAACTCTTTGATCATGTCTTGAAAGTCTTAAACACATAATTACTAACTCAAACACCTAATTACCAATCCCTAAACCTTTGCCTAATCAAATCTACCTCTAATTCATATCCTAAACAAATGAAAATGAAATATTTTCCCTCCCAAGACTGCCCTAAGGCCATGGCTACCCTCCCCCAAAATACCCTCTCATATTTTAATTTTGTCACACATTAACACTCACATACACTCTCATTTTCGCATTCACATTTTTTTGCCAAAGTTTTGTGTCAAAAAAACACTCTTGCATTCTCTCAACTCAAGCTCTCTTTTCTTTTCCTCAACCCTTAAAAAACCTCCACTCTCAACCTCAAACCACCATAGATCACTTCCAAGACACATAACCTTTCCATCTCAATACACAAGAACTCAAGAAAAAATCTCCCGTCCATTTTTCCTCCTCTTGGCCGAACCCACCAAGGAGCTCCAAGACAAGATTCTTTTTTTCTTCTCATTTCAACATAAAGGACCAAGCTTTCTTATTTCCAACTAAGAAACAACCTTTGTAGGGATTTTGTTTGAGTTATTTCCCCTTTTCTTACTTTATTTTCAATTTTGATGTTGAATACATGAACAAGTTCTTTTTTTTCCTCTCATTTGTGGTTTTAATGATGGATGAATGGTTGAGATTTTGTTCTTTTCTTTCTTTCCATTTTGGTTTGACCTTTGCTTTTCTTCCTTTTGGTTGAGATTTTGTTGTTGTTGGATTGTTAAATGCCATGGCTTGATGAAGAGAGATCTTGATGGTACGGTTAATACCAACATGTGTTTGACCTCTAAAGCCTAAGGTTTAGTTCTTTTTTCGGTTTTAAAGAATAAGAAAAATAGAATGCTCGTTAGTTCCTTTGGATATCTTCCTTTGTTGTTCAAGACCAAAGCTTAATGATGATGGTTCTTGATGATGGTTGTAAAACCACCATTTATTAGGCCTCTAGAGCTCAAGGTCTGATTTTTGGTTCCAATAGAATATGAGAAATAAAGTGCTTGTTGTGTTTCTTTGATTTCTTTCCTTTTGTGCTTGATGGTTCGTCCAAGAAATGAGGTTCTTGGAACCATGGTGATTAGAGACTCTAAAGCTCACTATGTTTAAGATTGATTGGGGACAAGATTTGCTTCTTGTAAAGTCTTAAGCTTTGAGTTTAATAAGATGTAAAAATGGACTTGCATTCATGTTTACGTTCAAGACATCACCTTAAATCTTAAAGATAAAAATGGACGTGCATTCATGTTTATTTTCAAGTTATCATCTTAAGCCTTAAAAATAAAAATGGACTTGCATTCATCTCTATTTTTAAGTTATCACCTTAAATATTGAAAATAAAAATGGACTTGCATATTATGTTTATTTTCAAGTCGTCACCTTAAATCTTGAAGATAAAAATGGACTTGCATTCAAGTTTATTTTCAAGTCATCACCTTAAATCTTGAAGAATACAATGGATTTGCATAACATGTTTATGATTCAAGTTATCACCTAAATCTCTAAAGCTCAAGACTTGCCCTTGGATCTTAAATAAATTTTGTGATCATGGCCATATTTTGTGCATATATTCAGCCATGCCATGATCTTGGACTTGTAAAGGATTTTATTTTGTTTTTAAGGTTTAAACCTTGTACCTTGATTATATAAAGAAATTTTTAAAAGAGTTGGAAACTCAAAAGATAGCCAAAATGTGATTTTTATAAACAATATATTAGTTGAACTTTAAAATCTTATAATTTTTCATAAATTATTATAAAAATATATCACTCTTAAGGAGTTATTTGACTTTAGGTCAGGTCGGGTCGGGCCAACCCAACATATGACCCGTACTTGGCCCGAAAAGTAAACTGGGTCAAATTTCAAGATCCAAACCCATCCTAATAAGTTTCAGGCAAGGCCGGGTTGGTGAGTCAACACGAGTTATGAACATCCCTAGTTGAATATGAGCCAATGACTAATCTAATGGGCACCTAACTAGGTCCCATAAATGAACACCACACTAGGTTCCTTATTATGGGTGAGCTAGTCCTCTAGCAAACCTCTTGGTCTCAAAGTTAACGATCAATCCTGTAGCCGTTAACTCACCGATCTGTTTCTCACTAATAATTGGCTAAAAACTAATAGTAACGAAATTCATTGTTCTTACTATTCATACAAAACCGGGGTTCATAAAATTTTCTGACTAATAAAATAAATCTAAATCATATATACAGCAAGTATGGTCCCATGGGCTTTCTAAAATAATAATTATTCATGATAACTACAAAAATAATAATTTTCTAAAATTTCTATGATTTATAAAAGCATATTTCTTGGCATAAATTATCCTAAAAATTCATAAACAATTTATATGATGCTAGGAAAATACTGATAATGACCAAAAGTATGGCCATGAGCTCAAACCCATTCACCGTTAGTAGCTAGGAGTGTGCTTCCACTGACAACTTGACCTTGGGGGCAGGAATGACACTGGTAATTGTCAAACAATATAATGAAAACATAAACAATTTGATTTAATCGCCCAAACTGAGTTTGGAATGATAGGGAGGAAGAAAGTTGTAAGAAAACCATACCTAACAGTATCGAAACTCACAGACTAGATAAAAAAGGGAAGAAACTGGATAAACTCCATGAAAATCATTTACCAAAAAAAGATTAATCAAGGAAAATTGAGAGAAACCATGTTTTTCTCTCTGGGGAAAAATCCTTAGGCAGCTAGAGTTCTTAGAAAAAATATTTTGGAGTATTATGATGTGTCAAATCATATCATATCTACTTTTCTAAAAGAGGATCAATGGCTTAGTGGAATAGGCAAGGTGTCTTCATGTGGAGAACTTGATGTCCTTCCAAAATTTCAATCACCCATAATAGCCAATCAATATTTTATTTTATTGTATTTCTCTTATTAAAGTAAGCACATGACTTACTGCTACTTTTCTTAATCAATCAGAATCCAACTACTCTTCCCATTGCAGCCACCCCAATAACCAATTAGATAAGAGAATGTTGTGATGATTTTTTAGAAATAATTACATGTTTGTTTATACTTCTGTCCAATCATCATAAATTATAATTATTATAGCTTGAAAATTCAAGTTAAAAAATCAAATGAAAATACAACTACTTTTTTTCTACCAAAAAAATGAAACCATAACTTTAATTAAAAAAATGAAAACATAACTATCCTACTTTCTATTCATTGCCATCACCGAATCCACAAATTTCTATTCCCCTTTCTCTTTCAAATTCCTCTTTCCTTTTTCCTTTTTTTTCCTATAGCTTTCATTTTCCTCAACCTAACTAGCTATGCTGCTGTAGACAGGAGATTTATCCGGTCAGCCAAGGTGGTCTAGGCACAAACAGGGAATGTATAACGCCCCGATTTCTTTGTTAGAGTGAAAATGACTAAAATCCCCCTAAGGTCATTTTCAGCCCGGAATTTGAGGAAAGCCGGTCTGGTAGTACTCAAAGGGCAAACTCAATGTTGGAAAGGGATTAGATGACTTGTGTATCTTTTTGGGATCAAAAATCTCGTTTTTCGAGTTTTTGGGTCAAAATGACCAAAACGCCCCTATGGTGTTTTACCCGTTTGCAAGTGCCGGATGAACCCGAAACTTCTCCAGATGGTTTTAAAAGGCGTTTTTATGTAGACTATGACTTTAGTTTTGGTCCCGGAGGTCCCGGGTGAAATTTGTGCAAAATTACGGTTTTGCCCCTAGTTTCGTGTTTTTACGCTTAATCGCGTGATTAAGGAAACCTAAGCAATATTAGGCTCCAATCGAAGGTTAATTAATTTCCATAATTAATCTTGAGTCAAAATAATTTATTAAAGTTGATTAGAACCTAAAAGTGCTTAATTACAACTTAAAATCTTATTTTAAATTCAAGACTCCTAGTTATGGACTCTTGAATAATGTTTTCTCTTTCCAATTCCTTAAATCATGGAATTGTGTTACACATTCTTTATTCACAAATGAGTTTTTAATTCTCTAATGATGTATGAGCACTCCTAATCTTGTCATAAAATCCTTAAATCCCATTCTTAGTTACCTAAACTTAAGCTTAATTATTCCTAACCTTGTATCTAAGCTAATACACACTTAAACCTACCATTAACACACAATTACATGAAACAAACCCTCCTCCCCTATGTTGTCTGAACCTGGCCGAAGCCTCCATACCCTCCATATGCATGACATGTTCAATTTTTCAACACTCCAAGGCCATACCTCAAGTCACATATACCATACATTGTCATAACTTTCAATCAAACTTGATTTTTCAAATGAATAACTAATTAAAATAACCTTTTTCCCTCATTTATTTGTGGCTGGAAAAGTTCCAGCCATGCATTGTTTCTAGAAGCCTAATTTCATTCAAAAATTGATAGGAAATTCACTCAAATCACCATACTTGAAGCCATACCTTTCATACTTTCAAACCATGCTTTGTATGACAACATTAGAAGATATTTTCTCTTCCTCCCAAGGCCAAGAAAGCTTCGGCCAGACCTCTCCCCTTTACAGCCCCTATATGTTGTTTTCTCTATAAATACCTTGCTTACTTGAGCTTGCAAACACTTTAGTTCATTTGCTAAGTTTCAAGTTTTCTAAGCTTTCTTGAGTTTCTTTCTTTTTCTCTCAAGTTTCAAGAGAGTTTCCTCTTGTTCTTTATCTTCATCTTCTTCATCTCTTCATCTCATCATCATCTCATCACCTTCAAACACCACTCCACCATCTTAGATCATCATACAAACACCTAAACTTCCATTCTCAAACACAAGCTCACCAAGAACACATTTCCTTTCTTTTTCTCTCCACAAGGCCGAAGCCATCTAGCCCCAAGGAGGAGCTCATCATCTTGTTTTCCTTTTTCAAAGATCAAAGATTTCATCTTCACTTTAGGTAGAAGTATTTTTCTAAACTTGTTTTTCTTGTAAAGGAGTTTTTCTCTAGCTTTCTTGGATGTCTTTTGAAACTTTTCTTTGGTTCTTTTCTTCCTTCTCATTTTGGCCATGAGGCCATGTTTACGAGCATGATAGCTTGATGATGAGAGTTCCTAGATGATGACCTTGTGTTCATCTCAAAAAAACCTCTAAAGCTTGAGTTTTTCCTTTCCTTTAACTTTATCTATATGAATACTTAGCTCACATGGTTTTTCAACTTAAGAAAATTAATCTAAGGATTTCTAAAAGCCCAAGCCTACCCTTATCAACCTTAAAGTTGGCCGGCACGATCTAGAGATTTTTCTCTAGATAAGGGTTTTGTGTACTTAATAAAGAACTTGACTTAGTTTCATCCTCCTTTCCTTTTTTATGAGGTTTCGATTTTACTTCCTTTTCTTTCAGGTTTTGTTTTGTTTTGAAGATTTATTTATTTTGAGCTTGATGATGATGTTCAAGAACCTCATAGTTCCTTTGAGAACTTGGTTCAAGAACTCTAAAGCTCTCTTTGTGATGAGATGAGTGTTGGGTTGTTATATGTTAAAGTCTTGTATGAGCTCTAGACTATCATAAAATGAACCTTGCATCCATGTTTACTTTTATGCTTTGCACGTCATATTTACTTTCTTTGCTATCACTAAGTATCAAGATAATGAATGAACTTGCATTATCATATTTATATTTCAAGCTATGCATTATCATGTTTATATTTCAAGTTCTCACTTAATATCAAGATAATAATGAGTTGCATCTCATGTTTATTTATGCTATCACTTTACTTTCTAATGGAACCAAAAATAAGTGCATAAGCATATTTATCTTTATGTCATCACTTAAATGAACCTAGAGCTCAAAGACTTGCCCATTGTTGTCTCAAACAAAGGCTTGAAAATATTTATTTCCTTGGCTTGAGCATTCGTTCTCTAAGGGTTTGTTTGGTTACAAGTATTGAAAACTATGTTTTATAATTTTTCTAAGCTTTTATGAGTTCAAGCAATGCATAGAACTAAGTTTTATGAATTTAGGACCTCTTGAGACAACGTTGGTTTAGTCACTGCCCTCTTAAATATTTTTATGATTTTAGATGATAAAAATGTTTATAAATGAGTTTTCAAAGTTTGAGAAAGGTTCCAAGAGAAACTAGTATTTTATGTGCTTTAAAAATTATGTTTGATGCCTTTAAATGGAGATGTTGTTTCGGTTCTGCCTTGCTATGTTTAGCCACTGTATGAGCTATTTTAATGATGATAATATGCTTATGTTTGAGTATAATTAATGTTAAAACTCATATGTGAAAGATAAGAGAAGTTAGAAACTAGAAAAGAATTAATTTGAGAGTTTTAGATCCCTTAATGTTTGAATTTTCTGGATTCTGTCCAGCAAGGTTTAGTAATGCTAAACATGGTTTTAAATTAGTTTAAATGTGTAGGAATGACTCATAAATGGTTTAGGAATTTATCTTGATGTCTTAGGAACAAGCTGGACTTAGAAAGGGTCATTGTTGTGACTCCTAGGTACCCGTAAAGTTAGGATTATGAATTCTACATCCTTGAGGTTTAGAGATGTTCTTGACCATAGTGTGAGGTGAGAAATATTTAGTTAAAACCTTGTAAGTTCCTGAGAGATTAGGTTTGATGATTTATAACTTAGAATGTGGGTGAAGGACTTTAAGGGTCAATGCATAAGACACTAAGAAAGTTGTTAATGCTATGATGTGTTACATGATGCAATGATGTGATGTGATGTGCTTGATGCATGAGGAAATGATTGATGAAAATGATAAAGTTTATCATAGCATGAGATTTCATGAGAACATGATGTGTGAATTAGCTTGTGGCAGTTTGAAGGAAATTCGGTTTAACAGCTGTTATGCTACCGAATTTCCATCAAACCTTAAAGGGTTAAAAGAAATGTTTATGAGTACCATATGAATTGAAAACCCTGGGTGACACCGGTTCGGCCGAGCACCCCCAGGAGATTTTTATGTGACAAAGCACTGAGACTCGCTCGCCTGGGTGACACCAGTTCAGCCGAGTACCCCCAGGGAAGACAAATCCGTGAGGGTATGAGTAGATGCAGCCTACCAAAGCGGACAAATTGCTGTGGCTTAATGCTCGCAAAGTGTTTCAAAGAGGGTATACCCCAGAGAGAGGTGATCCCTGCCCCCTACCCGTACTTGGGAGTCAGGATTATTATTTATGTTTCGCTTATTCAAGATAATAAGCAAGAGCTAGTGACGACTAGCTGAGGTATGAGCTCATAACCTAGTTATTTTTAGGGTGGCTTATTATGCTAAAGTACCATGATTAATGTCACGAAGTTGAGGAATGATTCACTTGAAAGTTATATGCCCCTATGCCACATGGTTTATGTTCATATGCTTTGATGTGTCGTTTATATGCTCAAGCATTAACATGCATCCATGATATAACATGCTGCATTCATAACATCAAGATGCATGATAAAAGGAATGGACCTTGGATAATTAGTTTTGGAAAAACCCTAAATTGAATCTTAATATGCATGATCACTAGTTTAGAATTAAACCCAAGGTTCCTGAGGATGTGAACGATGTAACCCTAGGGTAGGAGACTCCTACTAAGATTCTTTAGTAAGAATTCTCACTCCTCTCTCTTCTTTCTTCCATCACATCTTCAGAGAGCGATGGCGAAGTTCGTGGTCTTCGTTGACACACCTACTTGGGAGGTCCACTATGACCCAGACCACGGGTCATATCATTTTGAGGGGGAGTGTACCATACGAGTTTTCATGTTCATTGGATGCCCCTTTGCACATCCTGTACAGAGCTACCGTTTCTCCCTGATGTCACCTTATGATGACGCGATGGTTTTTGAGCGCCCCCGGATGCGAGATGAGAAGATTCTGCAGACGTACACTGGTGGTTCGATGCCTCGAGACTTCCAGGACTACGTGCCTCGATCCCCAAGTTCGGAGGACAACCCATCCGAGGACCCGCCGATGCACATGTACAGTGAGAGTTCTGCTCCTACACCTCAGTTCATATGAGACATGAGCGAGGAGACTGTTACACAACCGAGGCTGGCTAGGCGAGCCGAGAGACACCCCTATCGAGGAGCTCACGCTCAGTCTTCACGTGTTCCTACTCTTGCTGCCCTGCGTCCATGGATTGGTTACACTCTACCATTTCCGGAATTCTAGTAGATGACGTCGTAGGGGAGGCTTAGTGCACACACCACATGTAGAGTGGATAATCCTTCTTTTGTTTTTGAGGTTATTCACCATAGGTGCACTCGGGTAGTTATGGCTTATTCCTGCTTTCTTGTTTTATGTTGTATTTCATTTCCGCTGTACTACAAGCTCTGCCCGTCTCCATGAGGGTATGACTATTTATGTACTCTAATTAAGTTATTAATGAAATGTTCCTTTGATTATCATGATTGTTGTTCCTTGGTTATATACTTTACTTCATGATTTATAATGATTGTTACGCGTGCTTTACGTTTCTGTCGTTCGATTAGTTTAGTTTGCGGCTCTCACTTTGCTTTATGTTTTTTAAAAAAATTCACCCATAATTTCCACTAAGTATTTTCTTAAAATGATGAGACTAAGAAGTAATAGCCTAATGTTTAACCTGATGTATTCTAGAGAGTTAGGTTAAAAATTAGGGTATTACAGAATGGGGCAAGGTGAGGGGAAGATGTGGGGTGTGGGGATAGCTGCTGTCGATCACATGGCCAAGATAGATGAAGATGCTTGAGTGGTTGATGGCATGGCATTTGTAAGAGGACTGTAGTAAAGAGAGATGCGAAAATAGCAAAGAGGGTTCTAGGTTCTGGCATACTAGCATGGTGGAGCGTGTGAATGGTTTGTGGTGGAGATAGATGTGAGTGTTGACGTTGGTAAAGCAAATATGGGTTTGCAGCAACAAGTAGCAGAGCGATGCAAAGGGCATGTGATCGATTATACACTTTGGTGTATTGGGTATGGAGGTGGAAGGCAGACTTGGTTTTTGCATAAGGGAGATAGGGGATGGCTCCACAACTAGGGTGGCTTTGTCTTACTCTTTTTCTTTTTTCATAATTCCTCTTATTCTTTGATGGATTGGTTTATTTTTGGTTTGGTTTGTATACTGAGTTTGATGGCAGTATGGTAAGTGGCGGTGCAACTACAGCAGTATGAGGATGATGAGGTGCAATGGCAATGATATTGATTGGTGGTCGCTAGGTTTGTGTTTGTTAGCTGCCCCTACTCCTTAGATATTGAAGCTTTTAATAAGAACAAAAATGCAGCTATTTCCAATTTGTTTAAATATTTGTGTACTGTTGTTGGTGCTATATATGAAGCTTATTGTGTTTTGTGTCTTGACTGGTTTAATGTAGTGAAATTATGCAGAACTAGTAGATATTTTGCATTCAACTTAATCCTAATGCAGTATGATTTTTTTTTTTAATTTGAATATACATTTTATTTCTTCAATGATACTCATTTTTGTTTTCTTTCTTCTTCTTCTTTTTTTATTCATGTTGACATGGACCTTTTTTTCTTTTGCAGATTGTTAGTGAGTTGCCTATACAACTCACCCACTTTTTCGGTTTTGTTACAAAAGTTAGTTTATGCATTTTATTCATGGTTTAATGTTTATTATTCATTATTCCTTTTTGCCATTTTTCTTTTGAAGTTGAAAATTTTATTTCACAATTTAGCTTATTTTGAATTTATTTTATTTGCTTGAAGGTTGTAAGTGGGTTTTCTTGCTTACAGAATAATTCAACTTATGTTCTTTTCTTGGAAATTATGGTGCAAAGTCATGTTACAATGTCAGTATCCATCATGGAGATCCTTGGTTTCAAGGCTATTTCTAAAGAGTGTAACACTCTGGATGGAGACATCAGCATTACACTAACAGTAATATTGTCTTATGCATTTGCATTTTTAGGTAGAAATTAAGTGTGGTTTTAGTGATATTATGGTTTATATTATTTGATTTGTATGTAAGATGGATCTTATTATGGTCTTTTTTTCTATATAACCATGACTATCTTCTATTTTTATTTGCATTATGGTTCTAACTTTTAATAGTTTTCTATTTACATTGATCTTTCTTAAATGAAATTATGATATTTGTAATATTGGATCATAGCACTAATATTGAATCTATTATCTTTTAAATTGGTTGCCAATTATAATGTTCATATTTTGATTAAGGGAGAGCATTCTTCTTAATAGAATCATTCTTTTCTTAATAATAAACCAATGTCAAAGTTAGATGCAAATAAGATGGCTGAATTTTAGTTTAGGCAATATGATGAATCGGGTTGAGTTAAGGGGCAGTCATTTTCAAATATTATGGTCAAATAACAATGTTGGTTTAGGTTTTCTAATAAGGAGAATGTCATTTCCTTTTCTTTTTCCTTTTTATAACGTCACCGACTTGGAGAGAAAGTAAAGGAATTGATATTTTCAAATCAATTTGCCTTATATCTACATTGAAATTCTACATTGAAATTGTCTATGTTTATTTGATTGCCCAGTTATAGAAATTATCTAGAATATGATATTATCATTTATTTATACTAGTTTCAATGTTTCGGTGTACTGGTTATTACCATGTCGGTGTATCAATTATTACTATTTTGGTACCCAATTGATATCCAAATAATTTTATTAGGTTAAAAATATTTATTTACCTTATTCTTTTTTTTTTTGCTATACTGTTGTACTAATTATAGTGTTTCATTCTATATCCCCAATTAAAATATTATTATATTGAATTTTTAATAATAAAAAATTAATTTTCATTTTTTTATAGAACCCTTATATTAATCTAATCATATTTGTGTCTATCAAATTTTTCAAAATTCCTATAAATTGTTCATAATGAATTATTTTATCACAATAATGTTAAAAATACGGGTCGTTACAATCTACGTCCCTTAAAATAAATTTTGCTCTCAAAATTTAGTCTTCTCGTATACTTGACTCTAATTCCTACGAGAATTTCTTGGATCTAAACAAGATTTATAAAACGAGGATTTGGTTTCTAGACTTTACTAGCTCTACCTATCTTAGGCATAAAACTAACTTTCTAACGTATGCGCTCTCTTTCAAGGAATTCTAATGGTCTTGTCCTCTTATCGATATAGCTCTCCTGCCGACCTTGAGGAACCAAAATCTTGCTTCTGATCTTTTTTATCTGCTTGATAGTCTGTCAGACAAGTTCTAATCCTAAAAGATTATTCTCACCTAAATCATACTAACATAGAGATGATTGATACTCCCATCCATATAAAGTTTCATAAAGAGTCACTCTGATGCATGTGTGATAGCTACTGTTGTAGTCCCAATTTCTACAATGTTCCAGTAGGCATACTCTCAGGATATCTTCCCAAAATCTTGAGGTCAAATGTAAATCTCAATTAAGATTATAATAGAAGGAATACTATACAATCTCACTGATCCTTCTATACAAAGCTTTACCTATTCTTAAAAGAAGAAGTAACTTTGGTCTGTAGAAAATGTGCGGACTTAGTTTGTCCACTATAACCCAAATAGCATCTTATCTTAATTGTGTCCTTGGCAATTCCATTACAAAATCCATTGAAATGCTTTTCTTTTTCCATTGGGAACCTCAAAGGGTTACTGCGTACCTAATGGCTTCTAATGTTCTATCTTTATCTTTTGGAAGTCAGACACTTTGGAACCATTTCTGCTATATCGACTTTTATCCTTGGTTGTCAAATCATCTTCTCAAGATCTCTACACATTATTGTAACTCTTAGGTGTACTGAAAAATTACCATGATAAGCTTTATCCAGAACACTATGACAAATATTCCCTTCTATAGATATGCACACTTGATCTTGATAATTTCCATATCCTATTTTTACCCCGTCTAAAATCATCCTACTCCCTATCTTAAGTTGAGGCTATGGTTTTTCTGAAATTTTGGTTCTACTTATTGTTCTTGTGAAATCCCCCTCTTAAGGTCACTTGTGATCCTAATCTGACCCAAATATACACTTTCAAGCCTCTCTTCTACCCCTAACATAAGGTTTTGGAAAAATATCTTCTAGCTCTATCTCCTTAGTCGTCGTCCATGATATACCCAAGGTTTGTTCGCTAAGGCCATCTACTACCCAATTCCCTTTTCCTGGACGGTAGTTCAAATCGAGCTCATAGTCTTTAATGAACTCTATCCCCCTCTTTTGCCTCATGTTTTCATCTTTCTAATCTAAGAGATACATGTGATTCTTATGATTAGAAAATGCCTCAAACTTTAATCCATATAGATGATATTTCTAGATTTCCAAAATAAGTACTACTGCTGCCAACTTGCAACTATGTGTAGGTTAGTTCACCTCATGCAGCTTTAGCTATTTTCAAGTCTAAACCACCATGATTTTGTTTTGCCTCCATATGCACCCTAAGCCTTTTCTTGATGCATCACAATAAACCTCAAATGAACCATGTGAGTTTGGTATTACCACTACAGGTATAACTGTCAACTTCTACTTGAGATCTTGAAAAACTTTTATCATATCTTACTGTCCATGTGAAAGATGCATTCTTTTGATTTAGCTTGGTTAAGTGTAAATCTATGTGAATCTCCTAATAAACCTTCTATAGTAATCAACTAATCCTAAAAATTCAAATTTCCATGGTAGCAGTTGGTCCTTCCCACTCTTGTACTATTTCAATATTTGCTTGGTCAACTGCAACTCCTACTTATGTTACTACATGACCCAAGAATCTTATTTCCTATAGCCAAAACTCACTAGGATATCTTGGCATGAAGAATCCATAGTGTTGTCCTAAGATGTTACTTGTGTTCTTCCTTAGTCCTTGAATAGATGAGAATATCATGTATAAAACAATTATGAACTTGTTGAGAAAATATCAGAAGGTTACATTCCATGAATATTATTGGGGCATTAGTTATCCTAAAAGATATCACTATATATCCATAATGCCCAGAGTATGTCTCGAAATATCTTCTTCTCAAACCTGAATATGGTTGTATCTCAATCCTAAATCAATTCTGGATACTACTATTACTCCCCTTGATTTATTCATGAGATCATAAAATCCTTAGATAAGGATACTTGTTCTTGATCGTCACCTTATTCAGTTGTCCATAACTAACACCTAGTCTCATAACTTCCCCATGGTGAGGCACTCAACTAGATAAAATGTTTACCTGGTAGCTCTCAACCCATTCCTTCAATTTTTCTAATACCTACGGAAATACTCAGTAAGGAACCATTGAAACTGGATCCATTTTTGTACTAATTAAATAAAGAATCTTATATCCCTTTGTGAGGCAAAATTCTAGTATATCTCTTGCAATATGTGAAAGTATTCTTGGATTACCGGTATCTTTTCTAATTTTTGCTCATCTTGCATCACACTAACCCACTAAAATAGGTATTGTTGACTACTACACTTTTCACATCTTGCTTCGTGAATGAGTTCCCCCTGATAATGGATTATCTTCTGTATTATTGTGGCCTAGATAAAGATAGTATATCTCAAGTTGGACTATTCCTAACCTTGTGACGTGGCTTCCTGCATTGACAACAAATAACTTGTCTAGCTAAACTTGGTTTATCGCCATGATTCTTTCCATGTTCTAGGCATTTCTTTTTATCAACTGGTTTCTACAACCCCTTCCCTTTTCCAGTCTCGTAAGGAAAATTCCACTTATGGTGGTAAAATATGCTTAAACCTTATGCCATGTAGTGTTAGTTCCCTCGAGCCATTAATAACTTCCCAATTGTACTCGTCCACTCGAGCACTCTTATTCATCAATATGGTGAAGTTCCTAATTTCCATTAGTCTTACCATGGTCCAAAGGTTTTTCCTAAAGCCTTTATCATACTTAACACATTTCTAACTCTTCATTAGACTTACTTTAATAAGTTGTGAAAAACTCCTCAAATTTTGCGATGTACTCTAGTACCATCATGTGCCCTTGTTGAAGTTTTAGGAATTTCCAATTCGCTAGCATTTCTTATGGAATGAGGAAAATACTTCTTATATAAATCCTCCTTGATTACATCCTAAATTATTTCATTATTCTCCTCCTCAATGAGCATTCTAGTATTTATCCACCAGTAATCAGTGTCCACATCCAACACCTAGACTTCATAACCTACTTTCTATGAATTCGATCACTTTAATACTTCAAAGATTCTTCCCCATTACTTAATCCATTTTCAACCTTATTTGGGTTTACTTTCCTCAAATTTTTGGGGGTTCCTAGTCCTTGGAATACCACAAATAATTAGCCTTTTCTGATATCTTTCATGAGCTTACCTCCCAATGATGCTCATGATCTACTTTGCAGCCAAAGCTTGCTCCCTGATTACCTAGGTTATATTTTGAAAGTCTCGTAAAATGTTTGTAGCCTCTTCCTTAGGCATTCTATCATTGTTGTTATTGTTAGTCCTACTATGCCTACTCGAAGTCATTAGTTTCCTACCAAACCAAGCAAAAGCTATTGAGTTGATCAGGCTCAATACAATACTCAACATAATAGCTACTAACTACTTCAAAAGTAGGCAGTCATACATATAAAGCTCTACTTCTTATCTTAGCAGATAAAATCCTATTGCATGACACTAAAATTTCAGAGTATGCTTTGGAAGCAAGTCAGACCATCCCCAGGCTCTAACAGGATGAACTGCTCTGATACCATTAATGTAACACCACTCTTACCATAAAGCTATGCTTAAGCCATAACCTTACAGTAAGTAGTTGTTACATGTTCTCTTTGCTTATCATTAGAGGTTTGTATACAATATTTAAATATGAGCCTGCTGTTATGACTATTTTAAAACTCTTTTTCTTGCATCGCTAAATTTGAATACAAATAATATAGTAAAAATACATAATTATAATTTTCTGATGACAAGTCAACATTATCTATCATTATGTCAAACCCTTACCTTGGATCACACAGGAACCCTCTAGTCTAGGTAGGGTATTACTCAAAGTTCCCTAAATGAAAAACCAAAAAATATTTTCTCAGTTAAGACTAAATTCTCTATTATCAGCTCATCAAAAGGTCTGGCCGTGACTACCAACACCAGCTAGGGATCTTCACAAAATATAATCATCATCATCATAATCTATAAAAAAAAAAATGATAACAGTAGGAATGAGAATTAAAGATTCCCAGTATGAAAAACTCTAGTCTATTACTCAATGATATTCAACTTAATGCAAAAATAAACAATATCTCTTCAGATGATTATATAAGGGTTTCTTCAGTTGTGAAATCTCATAATTGATAATTAGAATATCTTCTTAATAATTCTATTTGTCATACTTTTGCTTTGAGATTTCGTTGAAGTTTCATCAAATCTTATGAGAAATTCTTTTCTAAGACTCCTGAATTGTTGTGAGACTCTTCTCTTGAAAATTTCCTAAAACTCTTTTGAGATTTTCTCTGTTAATTCTCTTGAATTTCTCATGAGATATTCTCTTCGTAATCTTCTTAATTCTTATGAGACATTCTATTTAAAATCTCTTAACTTCTCATAACATTTCTCTGTTGAATTTCTCTTTGATTTTATGAGATTTATTAGGAAGTTTAAACTTAATAGTAAAACTCATAGGATTCTTCTGATATACTTCTCTCTAGATCGTACTGGCAACTATGTAATGCCGTCACAATTACATTCTGATATAGTTTACTAGATGGAGTACGTCTACTACATCTCATTATAGATAGCCTCGTTATCCTCAGTACATCCCTTTTTCTCATAAACGATGTAACGTCGTCGGGTTCACACCCTGATATACTTCCAAGGGCATAGCACGTTTACTACTATCCGTAAATCCATGAGCTTACCACTAAGCAATTGATTATTACGTAAAACTTATTTTCTTGAATTCTCTCTCTTTTTGTGAGGCTTATTGTCTTACGTTCCCTCTCTTCTTAAACTCTTATAAGATATTCTATTCAACATCTCTTAAAAATCTTCTGAAGTCTCATGAAGTTTTATGAGATATTCTCTTTAAAATCTCTTATCTTCTTATGAAACATTTCGTTCAAAATCTCTTGAATTCTTATAAAACTTCTCTACTAAAATTCTCTTTAATTCTTCTGTAATAATTGTTGTAAAGGGACCTTGGATTTTTTTGTCTCAGACCTCATATTTCTAGTCTAGGATCTCAGATTTCTGGTCTCTATCCCTAAACCATTCTATAACTTGGGTTATTAGTCTCGGACATTGGAGCTCGCACCCTAAACTACTGACCTCGAAAATCACTCCCTAAACTGCTCCATAACTTTGGTTATATCTCAAATCTCGGAGCTCACATCTGAACTACTGACCTCGAAACTCGCTCTCTAAATCACTCTATAACCTAACCTTTGATCTCGCATCCTAACACCTCCATCCTCAGATTTCGCACCCTAACACTTCCAACCTTGGATATCCACACTAAGCCATTCCATAACCTGGACCTCGGATCTTGCACCCTAACACCTGACTTCGGATCTCATCCCTAAACCACTCTATCACTTAGGTTGGTATCTCGGACCTCAAATCTCGTCCCTAACTAATCCATCACCTAGGTTGGTATCTCGGACCTCGGGCCTCCTTCCCAACTGATCCATCACCCAGGTGGGTATCTCGGATCTCGAATCTCACCCTAAACCACTCCATCACCTGAGTTTTGACCTCAGAATTTGGATCTTGCCCTAAAACCTCTCCAGCACAAACAGAGCACGTTGGTAGAATTCAAGCCTAAGTGAGTTTAGTTTTATTCTGGTTCCTATACACACTAGTTCAACACAACTGAAGCAAACATAAATCCTAAAACTGGGTTTCAGATTTCAGCAACATAAACTCAATAAAATCAAGCGCTTAGCAAAATAGGCAAACATCATAAAGTAAAGACTAAAAGAATTTCCTACCTTTCTCCAAGCTCTTTTGCTAAATCTTTCTCTAGCTTTTCTTCTCCACTTTAAAGCTACAAACCCATTTTCTAGCCACCATATTTGCTGCTGTTTGGACTGATTTGAGGATGAAAAACAAGTTTTTGGATGGAATTTGTGGTAGAGAAAGTGTTCTTGAGCTAGTTTATGGATTAATCTAGGTGTATCCTTCAAGAACATGGTAGTTTCATGGAGTTTCAAAGAGAAGGAAATGAAAAAGATGAAGGAAAAGAGAGAAAACATGAAGTCTATAGCTAAACCGAGAAAGAATGTCATTTCCTTTTCTTTTTCCTTTTTATGACGTCACTGACTTAGAGAGAAAGTAAAGGAATTGATATTTCCAAATCAATTTGCCATATATATGTATTGAAATTGTCTATGTTTATTTGATTGTCCAGTTGTAGGAATTATCTCGGATATGATATTATCCTTAATTTATACCAGTTTCAATGTTTCGGTGTACTGATTATTATCATGTCAGTATACCAATTATTATTATTATTTTGGGACCCAATTGATATCCAAATAATTTTATCGGGTTAAAAATATTTATTTACCTTATCCTTATTTTTTCTATGCCTTTGTACCAATTATAGTGTTTCATTCTATATCCCCAATTAAAATATCATTATATTAAATTTTTAATAATAAAAATTTAATTTTCATTTTTTTGTAGAATCCTTATGTTAATCTAATCATATCTGTGTCTATCGGATTTTTCAAAATCCCTATAGATTGTTCATAATTAATTAGTTTATCACAATAATGTTAAAAATACGAGTCATTACAAATATGGTCTATAGAGAAATATTTGAAAATATTACTTCATATGGTAAGCACTAACCATTAATGCATTTACATAGCATGTGACTTTATATGCATTGTTCATTACATATATTTTCTCAATTTTATATTCAATCAATGTTAATTAATATTTTTCTTCTTTTTAATATATCATTCAAAAGCAATGGGAGCTTCTTGATTTTCATTTGTCATGCTCACCTCATATTTTCCTTATTACCCTTTTATTTGATTATCTTTCATATGCATTTTCTAATTTACGTTCATGTTGGAAAAAGAACTATTTTCAGTTTATGTTATCCATAATTTAAACCACAGTTGCAATATAATACAATATTGAAGTACATGTTTATAAAATATTACCATTATTGATATGACCCAAATCATATCCATTATTATGCATGAAATATAGTTATCATACCCATACATCACATGGGCTACTACACTAGTGTATACTAGAAATATAAAAAAAAATAAGCTCACTCGGCACTATTCCACAATCACTTCACTTTAGTGCGCCGCAGAAGGAGCATTTAGGTTACACTCACTTAAACATTCAACAACTAATGCACGTCCTTTTTGCTCTACTAAAAGCATTCTATATATAATATGTAATTTTATTATAACATATAACTATATATACACACACCTATTGTAAAAGGTGTATTACTATAAAAAAGCAAACGTGCATCAATGTAAAATCAAATCTAGAATAATAAGAATTATTATGATAATGGTGACGTTACATTATGGTTACTTATATGCATATATATAACAATAATACTAATAGGAAATAATAATGATAACAGCAATGATAATAATAATAATAATAATAATAATAATAATAGTTTAAATGCTAATGAATTTCGTATTTGGGATATTATAGATTCAGATAATGAACATCACAATTCAGTTTGGTGGGTTTCCTAGTGAAGATCCTGGTGCGCATCTTCTAACCTCCTAGGGTGTACGATACCTTCAGACACAATGACATTTTGGAGGAAGGTATTCACTTGCGCCTTCTCTCCAAGGGATAAAGGTCAAGACATGACTCTCCTCGCTTCCTGCGAACTCTATCACTCATGGGAGGACCTTACCCAAGAGTTTCTGGCTAAGTTCTTCCCACTACTCAATATAGCTAGGCTACACTTAGACATCACTTCTTTCATGCAATTAGGAAATGTCTGCTCCATGGCATTCATAAATGGCTCTAAGTTCAAACTATGTACATGGGACTACAAGAGAAAGCTACTATTGAACTCTTGCAAAAAATGGCTGCCAATAATTATCAATGACCAACCGAGCGGCTGACTACAAAGAAGGTAGCAAGTATGTATGAGGTGGATGCCTTCATTTCTCTCTTAACTCAAGTGGTGGTTATTGCTAAGAGGTTGGATACCATGAATGTAAACTCAATTGAAAGCCCTTCTACAACTTGTGACTAGTGTGGAGACCCACACTCTAGTGATCAATGTCCCCATGCTATGGAGAGTGTACAATTTTTGGCTCAAAATCGCTAATCTAGATCTAATTAACCAATCTCCAACAATTACAACCAAGGAGGGTGAAGTCAAGGCAACTATGTTTAGGAAATAACAAACAAGTCTATTCTTCCTTCACTCAACCCAAAGTGGTTCCAAACTTTCCACATGGCTTCCAACCACAACCTACCCCCACTTAAGGATCACTTTCAAGACCGAACTTTAACCCTTAAGAGCACGTTCTTAACTTTCATTAATAACATCGATGCTTACATGGCCAAAACTAATGCTTACTTAACTGGGTAGATGATCATTTGGCTTGCAAAGATGTTTTCTTGCAAAGCCAAGTTGTTTCATTGCAAAACTTAGAGACTCAAATTGGTCAAATTGCTCAAACAATAAGTAATTGCCCTTTGCAAACCTTTCCTAATGACACAATCAATAATCCCAAGGGTGGCAACAATGACCAACGCAAGGTCATTACTCTTAAGAGTGGGAAAGAAATTGAAGGAAACCCAAAAACTAAATTTTTCCATCAACAAGTGGAGCATGAAAAAGAAGAAGATGTTGAGGAGGTGAAGGATGATAAGAAAAAGAAAGTTTCCAAAAACAAGGAGAACAAAAAGGTTGAGAAGCCCTTTACTCCTCCCCTACTATTCCCAAACCGTCCTGCTAAGCAAAAGCTTGATGCACAATTTCAAAAATTCTTAGAAATCTTTGAGAAACTTCACATAAATATTCAATTTTTTGAAGCTTTGGAGCAAATGTCAAGTTATGTGAAGTTCATGAAAGACATTCTTTCAAAGAAATGCAAATTGGGAGACTTTGAGATAATTGCTTTGATTGAGGAGTACAATGCCATTTTGCAAAATAAGCTACTACTCAAATTGTAGGATCCGGGAAGCTTCACTATCCCTTGCCACATTGGAACTCAATTTTTTGGGAGAGCTTTATGCAACTTAGGGGTGGGGCAAGGATAAATCTCATGCCCATATCAATATTTCAAATGTTCGGTTTGGGGGAATGCAAGCCAACCACAGTCATTTTTGAACTAGTAGATTGCTCTTTCACCTATCCTAAGGGAATTATTAAAGATATCTTAGTCAAGGTGGATAAGTTCACATTCCCTGCTGATTTCATCATCTTGGACATGGAAGAATACCGCAATGTGTCATTGCTTCTGGGCCATCCTTTTATAGCCATAGGTAAGACTCTCATTGATATTCAAAAGGGTGAGCTGACTATGCGTATGCAAGACCAGGAGGTAACATTTAATATTTTTAAGGCCATTGAATTCCCCCATGGGCATGAAGAGTGTTCTTATGTAGGTATTTTGGACCATGACATTTCTTATTCTTTTCATGAGAAAGACCTTCAAGACCTACTTCCATTGTCATTAACTACTACATTTGAGCATGTTTATAACACTGATGATGATCTTTATAATCATGTTAAATTGCTTGACGTGTTTCCTAAGTTTTTCAGGTCACCTTAGTTTGAGTCGCTAGAGCTCCCTTCATCTAAAGCTTCTTTTAAGCATTTAGTTGGAGGGCCTGTAAAGTTAAATATCAAGTTGTTGTCAATCCCTTTGCATTATGCCCATCTTGGAGCTACTGCTTTGCCATTAATAATTTGATCAATTCCAACTAAGGAAAAAGTAGACAAGTTGCTCTATGTGCTCAAAGATTTAAAAATAAAAAAGGTGTTGATTGGACTAAGGAAGACATTTGTTGTGCTAACTCAGTAATTAATATGGAAAAAATCTTGTTAAAGGGTGACTATAAAGCCTCCATTGAGCACCAATGGTATCAAAGCCCCATACTAAGTGAGTGCGTGCCTAAAATGGAGGGAATGACCATTGTATCTAGTGAAAACTGTGAATCGATCCTCATATGCAATACTAGACTCAAACTCCTCCTAGTGAAGCCTAAATTTGGGTGCTCAAGTCCATTTTTGGTGAAGAAAGTGTTCTCCCATAGAGCCATGGCTAATAGTGATCCGATTCAAAAGTCAACTCACAAGGTCAACAATAATTGGCTTGAGTTAAACTTGGGTGGAAAGGTTATGACTGTTTAGTTGAATGAAAACTATGAGTTTATCCTTATTTTAAACACTAGGCACAAACTCTTCTCAATGAAGCTCAAACTTCAATGGTCAAATCCAATTTTTGTGGTAAAAGAGTCACCTCAAGGACATGTGAGTATTGAACGTTTCAATTCAAAGTCAACCTACAAACTCAACATGCAAGGGCTCAAAATGCCTTTAGAGGAGAGGAGGATTAATGCAAAACTTTTCTCACATTCGTTTCAACAACTTGACATTTTGACAAAGTCTAGCCAAAACTATAACTAAAGCACTTCTTGGAAGGCAACCCAAGTTCTTACCCTATTTTGTCTTAACTTCATGTTTTTCTAATTGTTTTAGTTTAGTAGCAATGTGTCTAGTTTGCTTGGTTCGTACACATATCTATTGCTGCATAATTTTGCAGCAACATATGTTTTGGTCAATTCTTATGTTTTCTTGTGTTTCTAGTGTTGGTGTCTTTGATATAGAATGTTGTTCATGTTGTTCATGTTGTTTTCATGGTTGATTTGGTTGCCTAACATTTTGTTTTTTTGGTTTAAAGTAAGCATGTCATACTTTATTTGCTTGAATTCATATTTACCATGCCCTTTATTATACTTAATTCTTGTGTTTTGTTCATTGCATATAGACCATGGTGTTCTAAGTATTTAAGAGCCTATAAAGTTGTTTTGATGTGTAGTGTTCTTTGTTCAAGTTTGGTGTCGCTGTGTTTAAATTGTTCAATTCATATGCATCATGCCCTCTTTAATGTTTAGTTCTCATGGTTTGATGATCTCATATAAAGCTTAGTATTAATTCTAGTGTATAGTTGTTATTGATGTTTTAGAAGTTGTTTTGTTAGGAAAAAAAGAGTTTGGAAGTACAAAAAAATTCTACTGCATAATTTTGCAACGATAAGTTGCCACCTGATAATTTGACAGGATCGCGACTTGATGCTCACAAATTGCATAGAAATTTCAAACCTCAGAGCAATAATTTGCAACATGAGTTGGGTCGCAACTCAATACTCACAGGTTGCACAAAAGCTCTAGACTAGAGACCTCCAGGTCGCAATCAAGATTGGGTTGGAATGGACCTTTTTCAAGAAAAAAAATCAAAATTTCAAAATTAAAAAAAATGAGTAAACCTCCAAGTTAGTCCCTGACAATTTCAGTGTCAGACGAGTTGGCCTTTGACAATTGGAAAGTGTCAACTCGATCCTTGACAATGTTAAAACTTAGACATTTAGTCGTCACTGGACGGAAAACTAGTGACAATTTCATTATTGGACATATTGGTCCATCTCATCCTTCATCCTCTATCCCTTTCCTTCATTCATTCTTTTCACCACCACCACCACTACCATCACCCTCATCCATAGCACTATATTTTTCTTTTCAACAAGCAGAAAACTCACAACCACAACCACCATCACTGCAGCCACGATCATCCCATACACTTGACTTCATCCTATATGGCCATAATGCTTCAATATGGCAACTTTTCAACCTAAGGAAAACTCATACAAAGCCAACCGCCAATCCAACCAAAGAAAAAATAGAAAAAACCAAGCCAAAATAATGATGAAAGAAGCAGCAATTAACTAGAAAATGAAAATGCTAAACTCATACATTTACAAAGCATAATATCATAACCCAAAGCATAATCATGAGCCTTTCAATCCCTACACATATCCAACAACATGGCCATGAAATTTCAAATCTAGATCATCGTGATCTCACCGGCAGCATGGCATGACAGAGGATAGGGGCTCTGGTGGTTACCACTGGTGATGGCCGCAAACTCCGTGGTAGACCGGCGGTCTCGTGGTGGCGGCAAAGAGGGGTGGCGGATGAAATGGTGGTCTTGCAGCGTAAAGCTCTTCTCGTGGCACCAACGACTGGTGGCGTTAATGGTTGTGGTGGTGGGGTTTTGTTGTAAAAAGGGTTGGGTGGGTAGTTGGTGGTGGTGTTGGGATGGTGGTGATGGGGCATTCCTTCAAGGGTTAAAGTTTGGGGATTATGAGAAATGAGGTTAGGATTTTAGGGGTAGTGGCGAATAAGGCATTTTTGGTGGTAGTTGGGGGAGGAGGATGGGGATTTCATGGGGAAGAGATTGGTGGTGGCTAAGAAGCACGTACACACCGACTTAGTGGCATGTCCGTGTGTTGGACACGTGTTGGTGTCCAACACCCACACGACATGCGTTGGTATGCATCAGATTAAAAAGTAATTTTTTGGAGCTTGGAAACGTATCGAACAAGGCTAGATACTTCTCTAATTCAACATGAGCCCAAAATCAACTCGAGTTATTTGGTTGAAACTATGTTGTTGCGTCATTTTATTTTGAAAATTCTTCAGTTGATCACAAAATGACAAAAATATCACACACAAAAATAAAAAAATTATATATATATGCCATGCCTGTGTCCTATAATTTTTTGAGTTTGATGTGTCTCTGGGTCTGTGTCGTGTCTTGTGTCCGTCTTAGTGTCTGTGCTTGATAGGGTGGTGGTAGTGGTATGGACGAAGAGGGTGAAGGAAGATAGAGGATTTTAAATGATGTTAGGGACCAATATGTCAGATAATGAAATTGTCACTGGTTTTCCATCCAGGGATCACTAAATGTCCAAGTTTTGATATTGCCAGGGACCAAATTGACACTTTCCAATTATCAAGGATCAACTGGTCCAACACTGAAATTGGGACTGAGTTAAGGGTTTACTAAAAAAAAGAATAAAAACAAGGGAAAAAGGAAAAGAGATGCGGTTTAGGGTTCAGAACCCATCCCCATTCACACAACACAAACACTGCCATCCCTCCGTCTCTCTGTCCCTTCCACCACCTCTCTGCCCAGCCACGGCGCCGCGAGCCCCCACCCGCCATCACCATCCACCACCACCCCTCTCTCCTCCACCTAGCACCGTCACAACCCCAATCTCCATCAACCCCTCAGACTCTCTTTCTCAACCCGTCGCCATCAGCCTAGCTCTGCCCAGCGCCATCGTCAGCCCCACGCCTCCCTCTCTATCTCTTCTTCCCCAACGCCCTCTGGCTCTCTGCTCCCTTTTCCACCCCGTATTGGGCGTACCATTGCGACTGCCTTCCCCTTCTCACGTCACCGCGACCTCATCTGCTATCACCGCCGGCAGAAACCACTTTCCTCCCTTAGCCGGCCAACCTCTGGTGCGCATCCATAGCCACCGAACCACCCAACCCAGTCCTTCCTCACTCTATTTGCACCTCACAGAAAAAAGGGGGGAGGAAAAGCTCGAAAACCATCAAGCTTATTCACTCTGTTTGCACCTCACACCGCACTGCACCTGTCCTCGCCTGACTTAGCCGCAGGCAGTCACGCACATTAGGGGACCGTCACACGGCGCCCCTCCTCCTGCTCCATCAATTGCAAAATCTTGCTACGGTAATTTTTTGTTTTGACTTTGAACTTTTGCAAAATTCTGATTCCTACAAGAGGTCCCTACTTTTTTTTTCCTTTTACGTTTTTTTGAAGTTGAACCTGGTTCTAAATTCCATTTTAAGTAGATTCAATTTGTAGTTCTATATTTTAATTAGACATTGTTGTATTATTGTAGTTTTGTAAACTTGTTCTATTGTCCAGTTTGTAAAACTTGGTGGTAGTTTGAATTTTTGGAAGCTGAAATTTTGGTGTTTTACTGAAACTTTGCAAGAGAGCTGATATATTTATGATGGTGGATATTTAGGTTGTATGAAAACAGTGTTAGAGCATCTTGTTCCTCATTATTTTCGTGTTTCGTGTTTACACAAACGACTTGTACTTTTAAACACTGAGGGTATGTTCGGTTAGAGAGTAAAATGGGGTATAAATTTTCATTAATGAATTCTATGTGTAATTACACATGAAGCTCATCCATGAAAAATTTACCCCATTTTTACTCCTCAACCAAACATGCCCTATAAGAGGTTCTTTTTTTTCAAAATTTTTCATCCTTCAATTACAAACCAAAATATGAATTAAACCTTTCATAGTTAGTTTGGTTTGGTTCAGTTGGATTACAAACCAATTGATGATATCAGATACAATCTGATTGGATTGGTTTGGTTGGGACTTTCCCCAAAATCGAATCAAACCGCAACATGAACACACCCATGTGGGTGTAAAATAGTGCGATCTTACTGGCTGCTGCTTGATTTTAACAACCTAATAGGCACGTTCTCATGATCATTCATCTGGCTTTTGAAAATGTTAGGTTATTGTTTATCCATGTTTTTCCTCCAGGAAGTGGCTCTTGTGATGGATATAATCTCTCAGTTACAAGAACAGGTTAATTTGGCTGTTCATCTAGCTTTTAACACCGTTGGGACATTGCAAAAGGATGCCCTTCCTAATCGGGTCTCTCCAAATTACCCTGAACCACCTACACATCCTACAGAGGATGGGGCCAACTTTCAAGAACAACCAAAGCTGATGAGTGCTGCATTGGTGAAGGCTGCAAAGCAGGTATGTAGTTTTTGGCCAAACCAAAAATGGAAAAGTCTGGTGTAGAGTACTGATGGATAAGTCATTTTATGGAGACAAAATGTGATATTCTTGGTTATATTTTAGACCATGAAGCCAAAACACACGAGACACATCACATCATGACATATGATAGACATATATGGAAAGATTATTGTAAAAAAGGGAAAATATTGTTAAAATTAGGGATGAAAACATTGACCACTGTATGAAAATTTATCTAAGTTAGACGTGTGTATGATATGTTTTGGAAGTTTCTGAGAATCAAATATTTAATTTAGTTTTTTCTGATTTCAAAGATAAAGAATACAGATCAAACATGCTGGAGTATAAGTGCTTTACATATGGGCTCAAACACGTTGCTATTTCTTGAAGTGTTGTTGACATCTTAATCAAACATTAGAGGGTCACTCTTTTGATCAAAAGAAGGCTTCCTGCTTAGTGCACGCTTTAGGGAACAGATGATTCACCATTTGTTAAGGATTCTCATGGTTGTGTGATATATCGTTAGGGATCTCATGGTTGTATGATATGACATTGTTTCAAGCAGAAAACATGTTTATTACTTGCGGAAAAGCAAATTGTGGTTGTGTTTTCAGTATAGGTAGGAAATAGCATGTGAAACCAGCTGCATAGTTTTCCTTGGATGATTAGGGCTGTTTGGTTTCTTTTCTATTTTCATTTTGGTGTGTTTTTATTGATAATTACATACATTCCATGCTGTTTTTATTCTGTTTTGTGGTCAATTTTTTGCAAAGGAAATGGAAGAAACATATTTTTTGGGTTGTTTCCTTTACAAAATATTAGAAATAGGAAACAAGGTGAAAACAAAGTCATATTTTTTTATAATTAATAGTGAAAACATAACAACTGGAATTGAAAATGTTAGGTACCGAGTCAATTATAGAATGGGTGCTTAATTGTAATTGGTGAGTGTGTGAGATGAGAAGAGTGAAGCATGTGGCCAATTTAGGAAAGGGATTTGTAACTGACTCTACTGAGCTATCAGGTCAAGATAGGATAGAGAATGGGACTTGATTATGTAATGGGGTAGAGAGCGAGATTATAAGGGAGGGGAGGTATTCTGAAGGGAGGATACCGAAAAGTCAGGATTGGACTTAGGAAAGTTTTGGAGTCTCTCGAATACTTTGAGTTATTGCATTCTTTGTTTGCTCATAGTACACACAGGAAGTAAGTATCACACTGATACTTATCTTCTCTAGTGAATTGTTACAACATTTTCCATCTTTTCTATCTTCTAAGGCTAGGTTCCTACAAAAAAACAGGAAAAGGGGGGGAAGCAGACCCTTATTTACTGGGTTTGAAACTTTTTACCAATCCAATATTTGATTTAAGCATATAAGCTATTAGAGTCATTTTTCTTTCCCCTTCTTGTCAATATAATATTGAAATTATATTACATCAGTCTTAATTGCTCCATTGAAACATGTTTGTTGTTTCTTCTGCAGTTTGATGCATTGGTTGCAGCCCTCCCAATATCTAAGGGAGGTGAAGAAGAACAGCTTAAAAGGATTGCTGAGCTGCAGGTATGGAGCTCACAGCTCTTGAACTTTTTTCTTTTAAATGTGTTTCTATGATTTTGTAGTTTATAAAGCTTAATTTGATGAGTGAATCCACTAGTAACTAGTAAGAACTAGAAGAAAATTATTGAATCTGAATGTCCATAACATCTCTTGTTATTGGATGATTCTGCTTATTTTGTGAAATGAAAATATAACAAGCAGTATTAATCATCTCTAACTGTTTCTGGACTTCACTTTCCAAGCTGAAAATTATGTTATAGGCCAGGAGCTTCAGAAGCAACTAGAAGCTGCAGGTTAACTCCAATATTTGATCTTTTTGAGGTTTTTGATTAACTGATGTTTGGAGGTGCTAATTCGTGTTAAATAGGATTTGCAATGGAGATCTCTAATGAGCAAGATTAGTATCCAGAGGACTTTTTTATAAAGAAAAGAAGAATTTTGTTAATATGAAGAGAAGACAGATACAAAGTGATTGGAGGATGAGATTCTCCTTATAAAATATGAAATAACAAAAGGAAAGAAATCATTATTGAAGTTTTCCAATCTCTCAACTTATTTGAGAAAGAAATTTTTGTAAAAAGGATTATGTGCTTTGCATCAAATCAAAGTCAAACGTATGATCTTTTGCCACAAAGGCTTGCTTGTCTAACAAATTTGTCATTAAAGATGTGGGAATCAATTACATGCTAATCAAATACATGAAATGATGGCATACACTGCACATTGTTACAAATATTTGGCTTCCTTATTTTACCAAAATTAGCGAAACTAGTCAACAGGAATTGGTCTAAAGGTCTAGGGTATGTCTAACCATTAGGAAACCAGCTGAGTCAGCAGTTAATGTGGGTTGAGAGGGACTTAAGGAAAAGGGCCAGACTAAGGCTGAGGCTGAAAAGCCCATTCCTAGGATATTATTGGTTTATTAGAGGAGAGGGAAAAAATGGAACTATGAATAAGAAATTAGAGGGAGTGAGTCAGGAAAAAGGAGGAGGCTCTAGTGGGAGTAACTAATTGCCAATGTGGCAACATTGGACTGGTTAGAGAGTGAGAGAGTGAACCAAAGAAGGTTTTCTATTGTGGGGTAAATATTTGTGGTGGAGTGGGAATAAGAAGAGGTAGGAAATTAGCGAGTGTAGAAGCTCCTCAAATTGCCTGTGTGTATTGTTTCTTTTCTGCACTTTCCTTTTTAACCTATTGCTACATCATTTTCCAGGCTGAATTCATCATTTTCTTATTTCTTGTTTCACTGCTTTTTTTTTTTTTGGGTTTGCTGTTGTCTAGTTTGAATCCTGGTTTATTTGAAGTATACAGTTCAGTTTATTAGATATACAATGAGCTATTTGACTTTTAAAGGCTAATATCCAGTGTTTTTTTTTTTAAATGTTCTTTACGTGAAAATGCTTTTATTTTATTTTGAATTACAGATCATTAATTTTATGATTTATGATACGTTTCGATTTACAATTCGGAATATAAGCTTTTTAATTTATGATTACGATCCGAATCCTTAAACAACCATGCCTTCTGCACACCAACATTGAGCACATAAACCACAGATGTAGCTGAGCTCTTCCCAAAAATGGGAATGAAGACTAGGTCCTGTTAGGCTATACCTTTACCCGTTTAGAGAAACGTAGAAGAACACAGAGAGAGCCACTAGGAGCATCAATATTCATTGCTTCTTGTGCCTAGATTAATACCGTCCCTCTTTAAGCTCCTATAGAAAAAAGAAAAACATAATCCTTATGTCTGGATTCCTAGACATCTATTAGATGCAAACCCTTAATAGTTTCTAATTTAGTTTATTGGAGCATAATTATCTCAGGATTTTTCTTCAAGATGATTTCCTTCACACTTTCTAGCTTCCGTGGATCACCCAAACTTCCAACTGAGAATCTTCATAAATACACTTGTTTCACTGTCAACCACATAGAGAAAGGCCACCTTTTTAAATTAAAAATTCCAGCTATAGATTTCTAAAGTAATGAGTACATAGGCCAAATTTTCACAGACAGCAAACAACATCCCTATGGTCATTTTAGAAAAACAAACAGAAAATGATTTCATCTTATATAAAAGCATCTTGTAGGTTGCCATGTTTCATGTGGCAAATAGATGGCTTGCATGTGTGGTTGGCCTTACATATCCAATCTACATTTAAATTAAGATTCCTAAAGTGACAACTTGTTGTGATGTGATTTAATCTTTTCTTTCCTTCTTTTAAGGGTAAGGATTTTGAGCTATAAACTCAATATTAGTTTAGATATTAGGAGAGCTATTAGCATTGGATCTTGTAACATCCTAATTTTTTTTCAGAAAATAACTGAGGCTTTAGTAGTAAGAATATCAAATTTTGGTGAACACAAAAATGATGAGAACAATGTAACGAACGTAAAAAAAAAAAAAAAAAAAAAAAAAAAAAAAAAAAAAAAAAAAAAAACTTGAATAGTGTTTTGCAGGCCCCGTAGACCCAGGAACAAATTTGAAACCTTAGATTCAACACCTGAAGGTGCCCGAAATTTGGAAATTATAGGATTAAGGCTAGAAATAGGTAGGAATAAATATTTTATACTTAGAATTAATTTTCAGGCAATAGTGGATTACCCGGGTACACTGTTTTATCCGTTGCGTAAAATTACGGTGTGTAGTTTTTATACTGGATGAAGCTACCAGTGCAAGCTTGCCACCTAGGGTGACAAGTGTATGGTCTAGAGCAAGCAATACATATCCTTTCCTTTTTCAAGAGCCAATGAGAATGCTACAAAATTTCAAAGAAGATAATTTCATAATTGCTAAATTATATACATTATCTTAATATAAATAAAATCAAAATCCTCATAATTATCATCTTCATTCTCGGCCATAACAAAGGAGACAGCCCAAACTCCATTTTTGCTTCCTCAAAATGCTTGAAACTTAAATTCAAAGCTCCAAAATCCTTGTCTACACTTGATAAAATCACAAACTCCCTTCACTAAACTTATTCCACTCATCAAGATCTTTCAATCTAACCGATTAGAATTTGAATCCATCAACTTTTTCTACTTTGAGAGCTTATTATCAGCTGTGTAAGGAAGAGTTTGGTGTGGGTTAGAAGGCTTGGAAGTAAAGGAAATCAATCTTGGAGCCAAGATCTTGAAAGCTTCAAAGTGTAGGGTTTTCTTTGGCCTTTTCCTTTCCAAATTATTCTGTAAATTTTTTTGGGTTTTATTCCGAAACTTATGGTTATATTTGATGATAATATGTTGATATTGATGTGTTAATTTTGGTGGAGTGTTTGGATGAGGTTAAATAATGATTTTTGTCAAAATAAGTTTTGGCTAGGCTGCTGAATTTTCGGATTTCAGCAGGACAGGATTTGTTCATGAATTTTCTGGTTCAATTCTAGTCATTTTTATGAGCTATAAAAATTATATGTTGAAGCTAACATCATAAGGAAACTCTGATAATTTTCATGGTGCATAATAAAGAGTTTTACTGCCTGAGAAAAATCAAGAACCAAGAGTATATCTATGCTGGCTGAAATCTTGGTACTGAAGCTGTGAATTTGTATAAATTTTTATTCATAGCAAATGGTGGAGTTATCCTTTGAAATTTGTACAGAGTTTTTTTGACATCTTTAAGTATAACTGTGATTTTTATTTTGAGTTGTTTCTATCATTTGCTAAATTTAAAAATTGTGTGAATTCTATTATGAGCTGTGAAAAAGTGGCCTCTGACCACTAAAATTGTAGAATTTATTTGATATGGTTCTAGTATTCTGTTTGCTATGAAATTTTTACAGGGACTTTTAGACACATTGAGGTGTCATAGAGAATTTTTATGGCCAGTGAATTGCCCATTGGATATGTGAATTAAATGTTGTCACCATAATGGTAAATCTGTCAAGAAGCTGGAATGGTGAAGATGTATTAAGTTAATGATAGAAATCTATTTAATCCAAGTATATATCATATGAATGTATGTTAATTGTTTGAAAGGCTTGTTTTTAAAGTATGAATGAGACTCCAATGATACTGAATGCCTATATCTGGGATATAAACCTGACTTTGAAATAGAAAGGTCCATGACATGGTTGTATGACAAAAGAGAATATGTGAAATTTAATGGTGCATGTTTTAACATACGGGGAAAATAGAAACAAGGCTTATGTGTGATAGAGAGGGAAGGCAAAAATAAGAACTTCCCAAGAAATTTTATGAGTCGGTAGACTTATCGACTAGGAAATAGAACTGTGTGTGATTCAGAAATGGTAAAAAATGAAGTCTGATGATCACGAATAGGAATGAGCTCATGTCCTAGCGCCTATGGTCCTCTGAGAAGTTATCCACTACATATGTTACCTGATGTGAATCTAAGCCTTCCCTATGTTAATAAAAAAGAACTACTACACTAAGTTGAATTCCATGTGATATAAGAGAAACACTTATGATTACTACCATTTTGCATATAATTTTCTTTGTCTCATGTATGCTAATATTGATATATGTGATCTAACATGATGTTTTTCTTTATTATTATAAATGCATTTGCTGTTTATATTCTGTCTGTATGTAAGGGGTTACCCTACTGAGAATTTTATAATATTCTCACCCCTATTTGTGTATATGTTGTATTGTGCTCAGACTCTGCAGATGCCTCTGGCTGAGGAGAGGCCATCATACCGATGGCCAATGGTTTCGCGTAGGAGGACATGAGACTTACGTGGGCTTTTGACTTGTATGTAGTGTAGTATAGTGCCAGGAACTTACCAGCTTGTAGACTAATTGGTGTTAGATGTCTTAGGTCCATTTCTGTGTTTAGTATTTTGTTGGACCTTGATATTTGAGCAAGCTTGGTAGATCTTTTGATAGTAGTTCCTGTGTTGTATTATAAGTTTAAGTGACTTAACTTCAAGTATGGTATGTATTAAAGAAAGCGGTATGTAAAGTAATAATATATGTACATTTTATAGTAGTTTTCTTTATAACTCTAGAGTTTGATTTATCTTATTTCATTTCACTTGACTAGTGGATATTATAGAAAGGAAGTGATACTCTTCTAATTACAATGTTAATGCTCGAGTAATACATGGTAGTTAGGAGGGTGTTACATTATGGTATCAGAGCCTGCACCTCTCCCAGTACGGTGTGGTTCGGGGACGAACCAGGCGGAAGCTGGTGGGCATGTAACGCCCGGGGACGAGGATGAGGAGTGATCGCCGGTGCAAAGAGGGCACGGACAAGGAGCGACTCCTCGTAAGGTCCTCTAAGCGGAGGGGTACATGAATGAACCGATTACACACCCGAATGAGAGGGATCCTAAGACTGTATAGGTATGGGACTATACAGTTGAGGAGGGCTTATATGAATTGATTTGCACTACCTATACCAACAAGATGCATCTTCTTTTCGGTAGCCTAAACTGAAAGAACTCCATAGTTAAGCGTGCTTGACCTGGGGTAATTTTGGGATGGGTGACCTCCTGGGAAGTTTTCCCAAGAAGCATGTGAGTGAGGACAAAGCATGCTGAAAAGATCCGTGTTAGTTTGTGGGGACAGTCGTCAATCCATAAAGCAGCAGGGGATGTTACACATCCTATTTATAGAAAAACAAAACAATGAGGCTCTCTAAGGGGAGAAGTGGCCGTGGCTTTTGAGGGGGAAAAGGGAGAGAAAAATATCTCTTACACAAGGTCATTCAAGCATGGTTTGAAGTATGGAAGCTATGCTACAAAGTATGGCTTGATGTGAGTTAATTTCCTGTCAATTTTTGATGAAATTAGGCTTCTAGAAACTTGACATGGCTGCAACTTTTCTAGCCACAAATAAATGGGAAAAAAAGGTTGTTTTAATTATTTATTCATGTGGAAATTCAAGCTTGATTGAAAGTTATGATAAGGTATAGTGTATGTGACTTGAGGTATGGCCTTAGAGTGTTAGAAAATTGAACATGTGATGCATATGGGAGGAGGACAGCTTCAGCCAGGCCTTAGGCAGCAGAGAGGAGGTGAGTTTTGATCATTTAATTGGGTGTTAATGGTAGGTTTAAATGTGTATTAGCTTAGGTACAAGGTTAGGAATAATTAAGCTTAAGTTTAGGTAACTAAGAATGTGTTTTAAGGATTTTATGACAAGATTAGGAGTGCTCATACATCATTAAAGAATTTTAAACTCATTTATGAATAAACAATGTGTAACACAATTCCATGATTTAAGGAAATTGGAAAGAGAAAACACTATTCAAGATTCCATGACTAGGAGTCTTGAAATTAAAATATGATTTTAAGTTGTAATTAAGCACTTTTAGGTTCTAATCAACTTTAATAAATTATTTTGACTCAAGATTAATTAAGGAAATTAATTAACCTTCGATTAGAGCCTAATGTTGCTTAGGTTTGCTTAATCACGCGATTAAGCGTAAAAACACGAAACTAGGGGCAAAACCATAATTTTGCACTAATTTCGCCCGGGACCTCCGGGACCAAAACTAAAGTCATAGTCTACATAAAGACGCCTTTTAAAATCATCTGGAGAAGTTTTGGGTTCATCCGACACTTCCAAACGGGTAAAACACCGCAGGGGCATTTTGGTCATTTTGACCCAAAAACTTGAAAAACGAGATTTTCGATCCCTGGAAGGTACACAAGTCATCTAATACCCTTCCAATATTGAGTTTACCCTTTGAGTACTGCCGAACTGGCTTTCCTCGAATTCCGGGCTGAAAATGACCTTAGGGGCATTTTGGTCATTTTCACTCTAACAGAAAAATCGGGGCGTTACACAAATATTGTGCTTTCATCTCTCTAGTCTTGTTCATCATCCCAGGACTTATTGTCTTCACTATCATCAAGTCTGAGGTATTGAACAAGCTTGACTACCTTCTTCTTTTGGTTTGGATAATTTTTTGAAAAATGCCCCTCCTTTCCACAGATAAAACATCACTTGCTGTTTTTCCCGTGAAAACGTTTTCTTTTGAAAAACTTGACTTTTTTCCTTCTTCCTTTTTTGTCTATGAATTTCTTTTTCTTTGAGGATTTGTAATGGCAATTGTAGGCTTCCTCCTTGAATTTTATCTTGACATGGCTCTTTTTGTAGGCTTTTGCATATTTGGCTCTATCTTTGAACATATTTTCAAAGAAGATTTGTTGGTTGCAAATTTTGTCTAAAGCAGCAAGGCATGTTTGATGAATCTTGCCATGGGTCATCCTGGCAACATACTTTTAGATGATATTAATCATTCTATCCATCTTTTCATGGAGTTCTTCAAGAAGGGAATTAACATAAGTGACCTTCAAACTTGGATCATTGTATCCATTCAGCATATAAAATCTGAGCCATTCTTTTGAAATGGTGTTCAATATCAGCCTTCTTAAGTGAATAGCACTTCATATCATAGAATTTTTTTTTGATACCTTTTGTGGCAAGAGCCTGGTCTCCTAAGAATTCTTGATAGATAATAGCAATGACTGATTCAGCATTGCCAATCAGATGAAGCTCATCTTGCCTTACTAGTCCAAGGCTGGCATACCATTCTTTTAATATGCTTGTAGTATGAGCCCAAAATTCTTCGATAACCCTATAAGGGTCTGCATCCATAGTCAACATATTTGCATCCATCCATGCTTTAAAATCTAGAAGTCTTTTTCTCCTTAAAATTGGAGTGATATCATCAAGAGTAAAAAATGGCGCTCCTCCTGGATGAGGAGTATTTACTTCTTAAGGATGAAGTGATGAGGATGATTATGGTTGATCTGTCTCAGTCTTTACTCCAGTGACCATTAGAATCTTAATGACATCAGCATATTTATCATCACTATCTTTCTGGTTACATTCTTCTTCTTCTAAAGAAAAAGGCTCTTGAAATGCCATTATAGATTGGGCCAATTGAAAAGTTTCTGATTCAATATCAGGATCTTCTATTTGCTTCTCTGGTTCTTCAGGTGGCTGTTTTGAGGAAGCTATGGTGGCTTCAATCGCTTCTTTTCTTTTTTGGCTTTCTAAGGGTAGACTTTTCCTTTCCCTTAGAATAGTGGACTTTTGGACAAAACGTTTTAGTAGTAAAGGTGGAGGCTTATATGGCTGGTGAGCAGTAAATATGGTGGAAAACATTTTTGGTGGTAGTGCAAAATACTCATTTATCTCAAGCCTTTTCTGTAGAGTTTTTGTATATTCATACAGTGTTTTGACTTGCTGTTGAAGCCTTTGCAACTCTCTTTCTCGCCTATCAAAATCTGGATCATGAATATTCCTTGTGGGGAGCTGTTGAATTTTTAGCTCCAGGACTTCAATATTTGCTTTTGTATCTTTATAATACCTCTGCAACTTTTGTAACATTTCTAACAGTGTCCCTAGTCCTACTTCTACAATTTTTAGCATCTCATCAAATCTTTAGGGGTTTACTATTTTACTACTTACATCATAAGGCAAAATTTCACTTTACAACATTGAATTGAGACTAGTAGTTAAATTCCATCATGATATCACTTTTTTTTTTTTGTCTTGATGGAGGTCCATGTAATAGGAGATGATAACCTTCAATTTATACTCAAAACACGAGATTCTAGTTTAAACTTACGTCTAAAGTCTAACATGATGAATCATTGAATGGAACTCCATAGTTTCTTCAATCTAACAATTCTGTGAATGTCCACATGATCCAACTTCATATTGGAATGCAAACACTCATCAAGCATAGAGGCATTGGCACATACATGAAATTTATAAGAATTTTTGGAGAAATATCACTGTTGAACGGGTTTCTACAAAGAGATGCATAAAATGCACAACAAATAAATAATCTAGTTATTTCACTTGAAATGATTTTATGGAAATCCCTCCAGTAGCAAGCCCTGATTCATGTCCATAAAGGAGATGAAGTTATGGCTTTGCACATACCAAAGTGCTAATCTCCCATGTCAAAATACAAGGAATTAATGGAAACTCCATAGTTTCTTCACTCAGGTTTCTTCAAATACAAACAATTATCTGATGCTTGCTTAAAAAATTCCTGAACTTGATTTAAGTCCTTCTTTGTCATCAAGAATCCAGAGAGAATGTTAGTTAGGCAGGCAGCGTTGCTTTACATCCATAATCAAATTGAAGATCTATAACGCCCGGGGACGAGGACGAGGAGTGATCGCCGGTGCAAAGAGGGCACGGACAAGGAGCGGCTCCTCGTAAGGTCCTCTAAGCGGAGGGGTACATGAATGAACCGATTACACACCCGAATGAGAGGGATCCTAAGACTGTATAGATATGAGACTATACAGTTGAGGAGGGGTTATATGAATTGATTTGCACTACCTATACCAACAAGATGCATCTTTTTTTTGGTAGCCTAAACTGAAAGAACTCCATAGTTAAGCGTGCTTGACCTGGGGTAATTTTTGGGATGGGTGACCTCCTGGGAAGTTTTCCCAGGAAGCATGTGAGTGAGAACAAAGCATGCTGAAAAGATCCGTGTTGGTTTGTGGGGACAGTCGTCAATCCATAAAGCAGCAGGGGATGTTACATTATGGTATCAGAGCCAGACTATCCTATAAGCCTGAGGATTGGACCGGCTATGCTTTCTTAGAAATTGTCATGCATTATGACTTTATATATATGTGTATGACTGCTGATTGGAAATGTTGTGGGTTGCTATACACTTTGCTTGGTATTGAGACTGATCAACTCAATATTTTCGTTTGGTGTGATAGGAACCAATGACTTCGAATCGGCGAACTAGGAGTGGAGCTGGAAACGATGCCGACATGATGAATACTTTTCGTGAGATGGCGGCTACCATGAGGGAACAAGCTACAGCTACTACCCGAATGATGGAGCAACTGAACCGCAAAGAAAGGCAAAACCCAGCTGATAATCCTGTAGTGAACGAAGTCGATGTAGAATATCAGAAATTTGCCAAGTTCAGAAAGGCAAATCCCCCTCCATTTCGAGGAGCTTTTAATCCCTGTAGCGTAAGAATGGATAAAGGCCATGGAAAAGATTTTCTCCGTTCTTCCTTGCACAGAGATCCGAAGGTGGCCTTTGCCACCTATATGCTAAGCAGAATCTGATTTTTGGTGGGTTGGCACCAGGGGATTATTTGAAGCTTCCCATACTGTAGTTACCTAGACTATTTTTAAGGAAGCTTTTTACCATAAGTACTTCCCTATTTCTGTGAGAAATGAGAAGGAATTGGAGTTCATGGCTCTCAAACAAGGACCTATGAGTGTAGCAGAGTATACTGCCAAATTTGAAGAGCTCTGCAAGTTATCTACAATTTATCAACGTGACCCGGATGAAGTTTGGAAATGCATGAAATATGAAGGAGGTCTACGAGAAGATATAGAAGCAAATTGTAAGTCTCTTGGAGATTAGGGACTATCCTACCTTGGTAAATAAATGTCGACGTGCAGAGGAGTCCAACAGGAAGCTAACAAATTTCAAGTATGCCCAAAACAATGCTAGAAGGGGATTAGCACCTCAAGGTCCTCGATTCAAGCCTGTTAACCAACCTCGGAGAAGGTTTCCACCCAACAATAACAACAACAAAGGAAAACAACTTCAACCTCTAAGACCTGAGACAGGGAGAGATTGCCCCAAGTGTGGGAAAAATTATGGGAATCGACCTTCTTTGGACAACGCAAATCATTTGCTTTGGTGTGGGAAACCAGGACATAAGATATTTGAGTGCCCTAACAAGAGAGGTCATCAGCCCGCCTCCAGGCCACAACAACATGGGCGCGTTTTACTATAAGTGCCAAGGAAGCTTCTCAATCTGCCGATCTGATCCGAGGTAAATGTGAAATAAATGGTAATGTCCTAGATATCTTTGTATGATCTGGGTGCCACTCATTCTTTTATATCCCATGACTGTGTACGAAGTTGCAATTATACGTATGCGAACTACCTTATGATCTTCTTGTATCCACTCCTCTTCTGGTCCTATTAGGACTTGTTATACCTGTGTAAATATTCCTCTTCAAATAGGTGCTAGAGACTTTACTGCCAATTTAGTTTGTCTTCCTTTATCTGGTCTAGATGTAATTTTAGGTATGGATTGGCTAGTACCCAATTATGTCCTATTACACTGTCCAAATCGAGCTGCCATATTTCTTTCCACTCTACCCTCCATTCCTGTGGTTCCTTTTTCTTTTTACTTGAACCTTGTAACATCCAACCCTAGTAAGACAGATCGTCAGGAATATGTTCTCCTTTCTACTAGTGAAACTGAATGTGACTACGAGTTGAGCAAGATTCCAGTGGTGAGGGAATATCCAGATGTTTTTCCAGAGGATATTCCAGAATTTCCTCCTGAAAGAGAGATTGAATTTTCCATCGAGTTGGTTCCAGGAACGGGTCCTATTTCAATTGCTCCTTATAGGATGTCCCCTTTGGAGTTGAAAGAATTAAAGTCCCAAATTGAAGAACTGTTAGGGAAGCATTTTATTAGACCAAGTGCCTCTCCATGGGGAGCCCCTGTTCTTCTGGTGAAGAAAAAGGATGGAGGTATGAGGCTTTGTGTAGACTATAGGCAATTGAACAAAGTGACAATAAAAAATAAGTACCCCTTGCCAAGAATTGACGATCTCATGGATCCATTACGAGGTGCCACTGTATTCTCAAAGATTGATCTTAGATCAGGGTACCATCAGATTCGGGTTCGGAATGAGGATATACCTAAATCTGCTTTTAGAACTCGATATGGGCATTACGAGTATAGGGTGATGTCTTTTGGATTGACTAATGCTCCTTTGTATTCATGGATTATATGAATCGAATCTTCCGCCATTACTTGGATAAATTTGTAGTTGTCTTCATAGATGACATACTTATATATTCAAGGACTGAGGAAGAACATATGGAGCACCTTGGGGTTGTGTTACAAATCCTAAGAGAGAGAAAGTTGTATGCTAAGTTGTCGAAATATGAATTCTGGATGGGAGAGGTTAGATTCCTAGGTCATGTAGTATCACGAGGAGGAATCTCTGTAGATCCCAGTAAGGTAGAATCAGTACTCCATTGGGAACGACCAACAACGGTGACGGAGATTCGGAGTTTCCTAGGGTTAGCTGGATATTATAGGCGTTTTATCATGAGTTTTTCTCAGATAGCATTACCTTTGACTAAATTAACCCGAAAGAATGCTCCATTCAATTGGACACCAGAGTGTGAAAATAGTTTCCAGGAGTTGAAACAAAAGTTAACCATGGCTCCAATCCTAGTATTACCTGATCCTTATAGACCCTATGAGGTTTATTGTGATGCTTCTAGTAAGGGTTTAGGATGTGTGTTGATGCAAAATCATAATGTGGTTGCCTATGCTTCTCGACAGTTGAAACCCCATGAAGTAAACTATCCAACCCATGACCTTGAACTTGCAGCTGTGGTTTTTGCCCTAAAGATCTGGCGACATCATTTGTATGGTGTGCAGTTTAATGTTTTCTCTGATCATAAAAGTTTAAAGTATCTTTTTGATCACAAAGAGTTGAATATGCGGCAAAGAAGGTGGATGGAATTCCTCAAGGACTATGAGTTTAATCTGAATTACCATCCAGGCAAGGCAAATGTTGTTGCCGATGCTCTGAGTAGAAAATCCCTAAGGGTAACATGCTTGATGATTAAAGAGACGGAGCTAGTTGAAAGTTTCAAGGAACTTAGTTTAGACATGTCTGTGAACCCTCAGGGTGTGGTGCTAGGGCAAATAAAGGTAACAAGTGAGTTAAAAGGACAAATTTTAGCTGCACAACATGAAAACCCAAAATTTCAGGAGATATTAAGATCAATTCATGCAAAGAAGTTGCCAGGATTCACTCAAGACCAACAAGGTATATGGAGATACAAGGATAGGGTATGTGTACCCACAAGTGGCGATCTTAGAAAGAAGATCTTAGAGGAAGCTCATAGGGGCGAACTTACTATACATCCAGGCATTAGTAAAATGTATACGGATCTCAAGAAAATGTTCTGGTGGTCAGGAATGAAAAAAGATATAGAAGAGTGTGTCAGGAAGTGTTTAACTTGCCAAAAAGTTAAAATAGAACATCAAAAACCAGCTGGGACCCTGCAACCCTTAGAAATCCCGAAATGGAAGTGGGAAAGTATTTCTATGGACTTTGTAATGGGTTTGCCAAGGACATCGTCAGGTCATGATGCTATATGGGTTATAGTAGATAGATTGACCAAGTCTGCTCATTTCTTACCCATTAAGGCTAATTTTCCTTTGGATAAGTTAGCTTCCTTGTACATCCAAGAAATAGTAAGACTACACGGTGTTCCTTCCTTGATAGTTTCTGACAGAGATCCAAGGTTTACTTCGAGATTTTGGGGAACGTTCCAAAAAGCCTTTGGTACCAAACTTTGTTTGAGCACTGCCTATCACCCCCAAACTAACGGGCAAACAGAACGAACCATACAAACCCTGGAAGATATGCTAAGGGCATGCGTGATTGAGCAGAAGGGAAGTTGGGACAAGTTACTCCCATTGGTGGAGTTTGCTTATAATAACAGCCATCACGCTAGTATTGGCATGGCCCCGTATGAAGCTCTATATGGAAGAAAATGTCAATCCCCATTGTGTTGGTATGATTCGGGAGAAGCGAGACTATTGGGACCCGATCTTGTTAATCAAACAACGGAGCAAATCCAGAAGATCAGGAGCAAGATTCTCACCGCACAGAGTCGTCAAAAGAGCTATGCTGATACTCGAAGGAAACCTTTAGAATTTCAAGAGGGAGAACATGTATTCCTGAAGGTCACGCCCACTACTGGAGTAGGTAGGGCCCTTAGAGTTAAAAAGTTGTCACCTAGGTTTATAGGTCCTTTTCAAATTCTTCAACGAATTGGGTCACCGCTACCCAGGATAGCCTTACCCCCACATTTATCCAACCTTCATAATGTCTTCCATCTATCTCAACTTCGAATGTACCACCTAGATCAAAACCATATCATTGAGCCCAAGTCTATACAGTTAAGGGATGACTTGACGTTTCAAGCCCCTCCTATTCAGATCGTTGATAGAGAAGTCAGGCAACTTAGAAATAAATTTGTGCAACTTGTAAAAGTGGCTTGGGGTGGACCTGGAAATGAAGAATATACATGGGAACTAGAATCAAGTATGAAGACAGATCATCCGGAATTATTTCCTGGTATGAAATTTTGAGGGCAAAATTTTTTTTAAGGTGGGGAGTAATGTAACATCCTAATTTTTTTTCAGAAAATAACTGAGGCTTTAGTAGTAAGAATATCAAATTTTGGTGTACACAAAAATGATGAGAACAATGTAACGAACATAAAAAAAAAAAAATGTGAATAGTGTTTTGCAGGCCCCGTAGACCCACCGGAACAGCTGAAACCTTAGATTCAAGACCTGAAGGTGCCCGAAATTTGGAAATTATAGGATTAAGGTTAGAAATAGGTAGGAATAAATATTTTATACTTAGAATTAATTTTCAGGCAATAGTGGATTACCCGAGTACACTGTTTTACCCGTTGGGTAAAGTTACGGTGTGTAGTTTTTGTACCGGATGAAGCTACCAGTGCAAGCTTGCCACCTAGGGTGACAAGTGTATGGTCTAGAGCAATACATATCCTTTCCTTTTTCAAGAGCCAATGAGAATGCTACAAAATTTCAAAGAAAATAATTTCATAATTGCTAAATTATATACATTATCTTAATATAAATAAAATCAAAATCCTCATAATTATCATCTTCATTCTCGGCCATAACAAAGGAGACAGCCCCAACTCCATTTTTGTTTCCTCAAAATGCTTGAAACTTAAATTCAAAGCTCCAAAATCCTTGTCTACACTTGATAAAATCACAAACTCCCTTCACTAAACTTATTCCACTCATCAAGATCTTTCAATCTAACCGATTAGAATTTGAATCCATCAAATTTTGCTACTTTGAGAGCTTATTATCAGCTGTGTAAGGAAGAGTTTGGTGTGGGTTAGAAGGCTTGGAAGTAAAGGAAATCAATCTTGGAGCTAAGATCTTGAAAGCTTCAAAGTGTAGGGTTTTCTTTGGCCTTTTTCTTTCCAAATTATTCTGTAAATTTTTTTGGGTTTTATTCCGAAATTTATGGTTATATTTGATGATAATATGTTGATATTGATGTGTTAATTTTGGTGGAGTGTTTGGATGAGGTTAAATAATGATTTTTGTCAAAATAAGTTTTGGCTAGGCTGCTGAATTTTCGGATTTCAGCAGGACAGGATTTGTTCATGAATTTTCTGGTTCAATTCTATTCATTTTTATGAGCTATAAAAGTTATATGTTGAAGCTCATCATAAGGAAACTCTGATAATTTTCGTGGTGCATAATAAAGAGTTTTACTGCCTGAGAAAAATCAAGAACCAAGAGTATATCTATCTTTGTTGAAATCTTGGTACTGAAGCTGTGAATTTGTATAAATTTTTATTCATAGCAAATGGTGGAGTTATCCTTTGAAATTTGTACAGAGTTTTTTTGACATCTTTAAGTATAACTGTGATTTTTATTTTGAGTTGTTTTTATCATTTGCTAAAGTTAAAAATTGTGTGAATCCTATTACATTTGTGAAAAAGTGGCCTCTGACCACTAAAATTGTAGAATTTATTTGACATCGTTCTAGTATTCTGTTTGCTATGAAATTTTTACAGGGACTTTTAGACACATTGAGATGTCATAGAGAATTTTTATGGCCAGTGAATTGCCCATTGGGTATGTGAATTAAATGTTGTCACTATAATGGTAAATTTGTCAAGAAGCTAGAATGGTGAAGATGTATTAAGTTAATGATAGAAATCTATTTAATCCAAGTATATATCATATGAATGTATGTTAATTGTTTGAAAGACTTGTTTTTAAAGTATGAATGAGACTCCAATGATACTGAATGCCTATATCTGGGATATAAACCTGACTTTGAAATAGAAAGGTCCATGACATGGTTGTATGACAAAAGAGAATATGTGAAATTTAATGGTGCATGTTTTAACATACAGGGAAAATAGAAACAAGGCTTATGTGTGATAGAGAGGGAAGGCAAAAATAAGAACTTCCCAAGAAATTTTATGAGTCAGTAGACTTATCGACTAGGAAATAGAACTGTGTGTGATTCAGAAATGGAAAAAAATGAAGTCTGATGATCACGAATAGGAATGAGCTCATGTCCTAGCAGTCTATGGTCCTCTGAGGAGTTATCCACTACATATGTTACCTGATGTGAATCTAAGCCTTCCCTATGTTAATAAAAAGAACTACTACACTAAGTTGAATTCCATGTGATATAAGAGAAACACTTATGATTACTACCATTTTGCATATAATTTTCTTTGTCTCATGTATGCTAATATTGATATATGTGATCTAACATGATGTTTTTCTTTATTATTATAAATGCATTTATTGTTTATATTCTGTCTGTATGTAAGGGGTTACCCTACTGAGAATTTTATAATATTCTCACCCCTATTTGTGTATATGTTGTATTGTGCTCAGACTCTGCAGATGCCTCTGGCTGAGGAGAGGCCATCATACCGATGGCCAATGGTTTCGCGTAGGAGGACATGAGACTTACGTGGGCTTTTGACTTGTATGTAGTGTAGTATAGTGCCAGGAACTTACCAGCTTGTAGACTAATTGGTGTTAGATGTCTTAGGTCCATTTCTGTGTGTTCAGTATTTTGTTGGACCTTGATATTTGAGCAAGCTTGGTAGATCTTTTGATCGTAGTTCCTGTGTTGTATTATAAGCGAAGTGACTTAACTTCAAGTATGGTATGTATTAAAGAAAGCGGTATGTAAAGTAATAATATATGTACATTTTATAGTAGTTTTCTTTATAACTCTAGAGTTTGATTTATCTTATTTCATTTCACTTGACTAGTGGATATTATAGAAAGGAAGTGATACTCTTCTAATTACAATGTTAATGCTCGAGTAATACATGGTAGTTAGGAGGGTGTTACAGGATGCTTGTGATAGCTTAGTTGCACTTTGAAGCATTTGCTAAGTTTAGAATTCTAGAGTTGTCTTGCTAGTTCTTTCTTTTTCTCTCAAGTTTCAAGAGAGTTCTTCCTTTCTTTTCATCTTCATCTTCATCCTCTCTTCCTCTCATCATCATCTCTTAACCTTGAAACACCACCCCATAACCTTGAACCATCATCAAACCTCTCAAACACCTCAAACATAACCTCACTTGAAACACAACTCCAACCTTCTTGCTTCCTCTTGGCCGAAACCATCAAGCACCAAGGAGGAGCTCATCATCTTGTTTTTCTTTTCAAAAGTTCAAGCTTTGTGTCTTCACTCTAGGTAGGGGTGTTTGCTAAACTTTGTTTTCTTGAAAATGGGTTCTTTCTAGCTTTCTCTTGGATTTTCTTTTGAAACTTTCTTGTTTTTCCTTCCTTGTGATTTTGGCCATGAGGCCTTGAGGAGCACATGATAGCTCAATGATGAGGACTCCTAGAGAATGACTATGTGTTCATCTCAAAGGAACCTCTAGAGCTTGAGTTTTTCTTTTCCCTTAACTTCATCTATACTATACTTAGCTCACATGGTTTTTCAACTTAAGAAAATTAATCTAAGGATTTCTAAAAGCCCAAGCCTACCCTTGTTAACCTTAAAGTTGGCTGGCACATTCTAGAGATTTTCTCTAGATAGGGGTTTTGGGTATTTAATAAAGAACTTGGCTTAGTTTCACTTTCTTGTTCTTTTGTAAGTTTTTCAATTTTGGTGTTTTGATCCTTGAGATTTTGTTTGGTTTTGTTTAGAAAGTTTGTTTTCTTTGAGCTTGATGATGATGTTCAAGAACCTCATAGTTCCTATGAGAACTTGGTTCAAGAACTCTAGAGCTCTCTTTGTAATGAGATATATGTTGGGTTGTTACTTTGTTAAAGTCTTGAATGAGCTCTAGCTAACTATAAAATGAACCTTGCATCATGTTTACCTTATGCTTTGCATATCATATTTACTTCCTTGCTATCACTAAATACCAAGATAATGAATGAACTTGCATTATCATGTTTATATTTCAAGCTATGCATTATCATGTTTATATTTCAAGCTGTGCATTATCATGTTTATATTTCAAGTTCTCACTAAATATCAAAGATAATAATATGTTGCACCTCATATTTATTTTATGCTATCACTTTACTTTCTAATGGAACCTAAAATAAGTGCATGAGCATGTTTACTTTTATGTCATCACTTAAATGAATCTAGAGCTCAAAGACTTGCCCATTGAAGTCTCAAACAAAGGTTTAAAAGATTTATTTCTTTTGGTTCACATTTCGGCCCTAAGGGGTTTTGGAGTTTCCAAGTATTGAAAATTATGTTTTATGATTTTTCTAAGCTTATATGAGTATAAGAAATATGTAGAACTAAGATTTATGAATTTAGGACCTCTTGAGATGAGAATGATTTAGCCACTGCCCTGTTAAGTATTCTTATGATTTTGAAAGGTAAAAGTATTTATAGATGAGTTTTGAGAAGTTCTAAAAAGGTCCCAAGAGAAACTAGTATTCTATGTGCTTGAAAAACTATGTTCTATGCCTTTTATGGAGATGCACATTTCGGTTCTGCCTTGCTATGTATTTGCCACTGTATGTGTTGTTTTAATGATGATAATATGTTTATGTTTGAGTAAAAATAATGTTAAGACTTATATGTGAAAGATAAGATAAGTTAGAAACTAGAAAAGAATTAATTTAAGAGTTCTAGATCCTTTAATGTTTGAATTTTCTGGATTCTGCCCAGCAAGGTTTAGTAATGCTAATCATGGATTTAAATTAGTTTAAATGTGTAGGAATACCTCAAAAATGGTTTAGGACTTGATCTTGAAGTCTTAGGAACAAACCAGACTTAGAAAGGGTCTCTGTTGTGACTCCTAGGTACCCGTAAAGTTAGGATTATAAATTCTGCATTCTTGAGGTTTAGAGATGTTCTTGATCATAGTGTGAGGTGAGAAATACTTAGTTATAACCTCATAGGTACCTAAGAGACTAGGTTTGATGATTAATAACTTAGAACGTGAGTCAAGGACCTTAAGGGTCAATGCATAAGACATTAAAAAAGTCTTGAGTTTTTATGATGCTTAATTTATGATATATGATACATGAGCTTTGTCTATGATAAGTTGATATGTGCTATAAAGAAGTTTTACATGATGATATGCTATACCCCTTAAGAAATGTCTGTGTATGTCCTATATGTTTTCATGGCATAAGCAAATTTGAGGAAATTCGGTCTACAGCCGTCATGCTGCCGAATTCCATCAAATTTGAGGAACTTAGAAAAAGGTCTTTTTGAAAAACATGAGAACTTAAATGTGACACAACACTGAGACACCTCTTGGGTGACACCGATTTAGCCGAGCACCCCCAAGAAAACAAATCCGTGAGGGTATTGACATAGAGCTTGTCAAAGTGGACAATACTACTATGCACTAGTTGCTAGTAGAGCGTTTCAAAGAGGAAATGACCCTAAGAGGTGATCCTTAATTTGCCCCCTAGCCCGTACTTTAAGTCGGGATTATGTTACGCTTATCATAGGATAAGTAAGAGCTAGTGACGACTAGTTAAGGTATGAGCTCATAACCTAGAGATGTTTTAGAGTGGCCCATGAGATAAAAGTTAAAGTTTAAAATGTCACATATGCTATGAAAAACCGAGAAAAGTTATTATGAGATTTACACCTGTCACCTTATGCCATTGTTATAATGTTCCTTAGTTATTCTCTTGACTAGTTTACCTATATGATGCATTCATATCATTAGTGTATTCCATGCTTAGTCATAAGATGCATTGTAAAATATAACCGACCTTGGATAATGAATACTTTAGAAAACTAACTTAAAAGAAGTTTACATGCATGCACACCTTTTTAGAAATGAAACCCAAGGTTCCTGGGGATATGATGATGTCACTTAGTTAGGGATTGCCCTACTGAGAATTCTTTTAGAAGATTCTTATTCCCTCTCTCTTTTCTTCCATCATATCTTCAGATGGTGACTTTCGTACTCTTCATCGACACCCCGACGTGGGAGCTGCACCATGACCCAGCACTCGGGTCATACCATTTTGAGGGTTGCTGCACAGTTAGAGTGTTCATGTTTATGGGACGACCCTTCGCACACCCAGTACGGAGCTACTGCTTCACCCCGACTGCTCCCTACCATCATAACACGATTTTTGAGAGAGCCAGACTACGCGACGAGCAGATCCTCCGCATGTGGCCCGAGGCGTCAGCCGTACGTGACTACCCGGAGTACGTGCCCCAGACTCAGTATTCAGAGATGGATCCATCCGAGGACCCGCCCTCACATATGTACAACTGGAGCTCTAGCCTCGCTCCCCCACCGACGAGAGCCGGGAGTGAGGAGACGGCGGTTCAGCCGAGGTTGGCTCATAGGCCATCCATGCACCCTCGCTGTGGTGGACACGCTCCGATGATTCGCACGACCACTCCCGCCGAGATGCGCCAGTGGATCGATTCCACCCATCAGTACTCGGACCAGCAGGAGTAGGAGCATAGGATGGGTAGTAGCTAGTGCACACACGTCACATAGTTGAGGACAAACCTTCTTTTGTATATGAGGTTGTCTACTCTAGGTGCACACGGGTATGGGTGTTGCTTTCATGGTTTCCTTGTACTTGCTTTTATGATTTCCTTGTATTTGCATTTCAGTTGTATTTCTTTTTCCCATGTACCGAATAGTCCTACCTTTTGGTAGGCACATTATCTATATATATATAATCAGTTGATGTGTCCATGTTATTTATGTGTTTTATTATGATTGCTCATTTGACTTGTATGAATTCTCGTTCAAAGAATCATGCATGGCTCTCACTTTGGTTTTAATTCCAAAAAGAAAAATTTTACCCATATTTCCGCTAAGTATTTTCAAGTAAAGAATGAGACCAAAAGGTAATGTTCTAAGGATTAACCTAAATACATACTAGTAGTATTAGTTTAAGACTTAGGGTGTTACAATTTGGGCTTGAGTTAACATGCCCTAGCTCAAGAGAAGAAGAAGGATTAGATTTTTTAGAAGAACATTTCCCTGTCATGATGACTGAACAAGTCAATCGAGCTGAAGAAATTCCAAAATTGGAAATTGATTCTTTTGGTCCTATTCCTCCTTTTCCAAATGTTGAGGTGCACATTCTTCCATCCAAATATGATGTTCCCATCAAAGTCATTGCTTACATGGACACAAGAGGACAAAGAACATTGATGAACCTAGCAGTCTTTCCATCCTCTGCTTAGGAAAACAGAATATGTTTCTTCAGGGTAGCAGATAAAAAGGTCTTCAAAACCAACTTGATCACTGAAAATAAAATTGGCCTCAAATTCTTTCCTGATTGTGTTATCTGGACCAAGGTGATTGGTACTGATTTACCAGACATGAATCGATAGTTTAGGATTCTGCAAGAAGATCTTAAGTTCAAAAGAAGCTTCAGGCCATATACTAAAGAGCAAAATAATTTTGCTCTTGCTGATGTACCTCTATAATTCTCAAAAATTCAAGATAGCTTACTAAAACTAAGTGCAGATAGCCATGATCTTTTTTCTCATCCACACCCTTTGTGGAAGAATGAAGACTTCTTTATTGAGTTACCTTTCAAACTCAATGAAGACATAAACCCGACCAAAGTAGTTCACCCCGGAATGTCTCCATTCGACAGAGCTGCAGTATTTGAAGAATGCCAACAACTATTGAAACAGGGACTTATTGAACCAATGAAGTCTGATTGGGCTTGCCAAGCCTTTTATGTTAACAATAGATCTGAACAAGCTCCTGGAGAAAAGGGGCTGGTGATTGATTACAGGCCTTTTAACAACTTTATCAAAGATGACAAATTTCCTTTACCAAAAATCCACTCACTCTACCCATACATAAAAAATGCTTATTTTTTCTCAAAGTTTGACCTCAAGTCTGGATTTTGGCAACTTGGGCTAAACCCAAAAGACTGGCCCAAAATAGCTTTTTGCATATCCAATGCACATTTCCAATGGACTATTCTACCCTTTAGACTGAAAGTTGCACCCTCTCTATTTCAAAAGGCCATGACTAGAATCTTTGAACCCATCTTGGACAGTGCTATTGTTTACATTAATAATATTCTTTTATTTTCTCCAGATGAAGCAAGTCATAGGAAGCTTTTAGAAAAAAATTTCATCAAATTTGTGACTAGTATGATGTAATGTTGTCGGCAAGAAAGTCTTAGATTGGTACTGAAGAAGTTGATTTCTTAGGAATGCATTTTTCATAAGGGAAGTATGTTCCCTAGCCACATATTGCGGAAGAACTTCCAAAATTTCCTGATGAAAAAATGACCACAAAACAAATCCAACAATTCCTAGGAATTTTGAACTACATCAGAGACTTTATTCCTCACATCTCAAAATACACCACCAAGCTTTCCAAGCTTTTGAAAAAGAATCTCGCTCCATGGGGACCAGAACAGACTGAAGCTGTGGAAGTTTTTGAAAAAAGCTGTTCAAAATCTGCCACCTCTCAAGATTCCTGAAGAAGGAAAATGGATATTGCAAACATATGCCAGTGATGAATACTGGGAGTGGTGTTAAATGAAGAAATTGCAGGACAAAAGCTTTACTGTGGCCATGCCAGTGGACAGTTCAACCTAGCAAAACTCCATTACCACACAACATACAAAGAAACCTTGGCAGTTAAGTATGGGATCCAGAAGTTTGATTTCCATCTCAGAGGACATCATTTTGAGATTCAAATTGATAATTCATCTTTCCTAAAAATTCTTGAATTAAAAAAAAAAATCACTCCAAACCTACAAATTCTCAAGTTAAAAGAATGGTTTCCTATATATAATTTTTCGATTAAACATATTAAGGGAAACCAAAATCTTATCCCTGATTATTTGTCTAAATGTAACCAATCCAAACCCATCACCATCTTCACTTCCACCCATTCCTATCCGTTAATTTTCATGAGTACAAAACAACCCAGTTCATCCACCATTCCACCAAATTCCTTATATGATTAACCTCCTGAGATACCACCTGGCGGTGCTCTCACTCTAAAATATTTAAAAGAATTTGCCACCTCATACATGTTCTATTACCTAGCCATTTCTCTCTAGCAAAACCAAATTACCCCTAAACCAACATTGTTTAATCCTGCTCCATCTTATTTAAATGTTTTTGGAATTCTTATGGGAAAGCCATGTATTGAATCCAACATGTGGTACTTGTGGTGTGTTTCAATGCTTTATTCATATTCCATCATTTTTCCCATTGAAAGATTATATGAGTTCTTTGAAACTGCAAGAAACAAACACTCTTTGTTATGGAGGACTCTACAATGGTTTGCTCCCATTAGCTGGTGGACAATTTAACTCAGCAATGAGTTGAATAATTGGAATGTCTGGAGAATGCAGGATGAGGAATCAAAAAGGCTATATTTTCAACACCCAGCAACAAGAATACTCTGAACTTAAAATCAAGCAAGATATTATGGAACATTTCCAAGTCTTCAAGAATTCATGGAAAATGAAAGTTATCTCTACAAAGAAGAATTGGTAATTCACATCCACAAAATCAATGGTCTTGATGTCAGAATGCCAGCTGTCTATTCTACATGCACCAATCTCAAGCCTCTAGATATTATCTGCCTTCCAAAATCAGAAATGGATTATCATTACTCCTACACTGGGACAAGTCCAGCGGCAGACAATACTCTCATAGCCCAACCAACTAGTAGTTGTAGTAATTATGCAAGCATAATAATGCAAGATTGCTAGGGGCCAATACAAGATTCCTAAGATCTAGATAAGGAAGACTCAGAAACAGATCTGGACCAGATGTTAATAGACATGGAGACCAAGCTTTATGAGAAAAAGATGAATACCAGTACATGAACCTGTCACCAAGTCATGAACCAATTTTCAAAAGAAACTAAAGAGGCTACACGCTACTATAAAGACAAGGAGACAAGACTTTGAAGAAACATGTTGTCAGATTGTAAAAAATAAGTGTGTCTAGTTACTATTCTTGTATGTCAAGTTGCTATTATTTTAGTCAGAGTATTTTAGAGGTTGCTATTAGCATAAGCCACGTAGCAAAAGGAAATGTCACCTTATGATAGTTTGAGAAGTTGCTATTATATAGCTAGTACTTTGTCATAAAAAATAACCACATAGCATAGTAGCCATCATGAGTCAAGACTCTATGCTACATAAGTCTGTATTATCACATTGCTTAGAGTTGTCATAGATGTAGTTCTAAGTTTGTCATGTTGTTTGAGTCATAATATCCTAAGTTTCGTGAGTTGGAACTCTACCACTTAGATATTTGTCATGTAAAATAATAGAGCCATGGTGTCATCTGCCTACATCCTTTGTCTATAAAAAGGAAGTTGCATCATCTTGTAAGATCATCTGAAGTTTGTAATAAAAGTTCCCTTATGTGTTATTAATTCAACGTGTCTTTCTAAACACTATGCCTCTTCCTAAAAGTTCAATCGTACATATATATAGAAAGAAAAAGGAGAATAACAAACCATAAAAGATATAGAGTATGATCTACACTTGCCTCTATATAAGGATCCTGTGTATCATAAATATATCAGACTAAAGATCCATTGCTATCGGTTTCTATTATTTTGGATATATGGTTCTTATGAGTAATTGGGGCTTGAAAGTAGGCTTAATGTTGTTGCCAAAATACTCGTCTTGCCAAAATAAGAACTATATGTCTAGAATGGTAGAGCTCCTAGAACAGAGGTATCAAAGCCTAAATGCCCAGCTGAGTTGTTCTCCTCTTTTCCAAAAAATAGGGAGCATGTTATATATGAGAGAAAGACTACGTAAGGAAGACTCACACTCACATATGGAAAATTCATCATCCACTCAAACCAACCTCGCACTACAACCCTTTAAGACTCTTTTCCAGAAACCTGTATAAAAACCCTCTCATCCAAACTAGAAAATCTTATAGAATATTCCTATGTTCCATCATTTTTAAGTCCTTATAATGTTTTCAAAAGAAATAGAGAAGGCTTTAAATGGTCTATTAAAAAGCTTGTCTCTACTCCTCGACCACAGGTAAATGACTACATTCAAACTACCAAGCTTGACCCGTGTGCTTTGTATGCTACCAGTACAGAACAGTATGTTGACCTAGAGATCAATCCTATTCTGATCAAGTTGTGGCAAAAGGAAGGATATGTTAGTCTCCACTTTGGAGCCATAAGACTAGTCCTATCCCTCCATGACAGAAAAGGGCTTCTAGTCACTGCTAAAGTTACCCTGATAGACTCTACCTTTCTAGAATTATGAACATGCTATTATCGGAACTGTTTTGACAATACTTAATGCTGGGAGTGTTGTTTTAACTATGTTCCCAAACTTTAATGTTCATCTGCAAGATCCTCCTCTTCCCACCAGATTCAAAGTCCAAGTTCAACTCGTTGGAGCTCCTCAAGATGAACCAGCTCTTTCTGCATCTCTTATGCATCAAGTCATATACAGGCTTCAAGATCACTGTTTTGATCTGCCTGTTAAAAGAGGATTCCAGAACAATGCTCTCATGGTGGTTGCTGACATCGCCGAAGAAGGTGTTCCCTCCATCATCCAAATTCCAAAGTAGATTTCAAGAGATGATCTCTTGAAGCTTATGCTGCTTGAATAGATAAGCAACTATGAGAATTTCAAGCAAAATAGTAGTCCTACTGTTGCTGCTAATGCAACTTTCAGAAAAGCTAATGATGGAATTGTTAAAACCATCTTTAGAGACCCAAACATTAATGAAAAACCCTCAGGAAATAGCCATCTTATTTTCCACACTGTGAAGAAGGAGACATCAAAGGTGTAAGCCTCCCATTCAGCCACAAAGAATATTAGATTTGAAAAATGGCCTATGGGTCAACATCAGGAAAAAGCCAGAACCTCTTCACATCTATGAAGAGGCCCTGAGGATCCTTAGAAAAGAAGGATATCCTCCTCCTCCATATGGTCCTGATTTAATTTTCTAGCCACCAGTACCAAATGTGGCAAATTCCTTTTCCTGCAAAACAAAGGGTCCCAATACTCCTCAGCCACTAGAAATTTGATGCATGATGTTCACTTCCTCCTCAACCACTTATGAGTTTGAATTCCTAACCTTGGAAAGGAAGATAAATCCTATCACCAAAAGCCCAACAAAGCTATTTGTCCACCTTACTAAGGTACAGCCTGATAAGCAATACAAACCACTATCTCAAGCTGAAGAAGTACTGAACTGGCAGACTTAGAACACCTTACCGCAAAATAAAATCCCACAGAGAATTGACCAAAGATTTGATGAGATGCTACAAACTGTAGAAGCAGGACTGGGACACTGTCAGAAAAGTTGCAGAGGTATTACAAAGATACAAAAGCAAAGATTGAAGTCCTGGAGCTAGAAATTCAACAACTCCCCACAAGGAACATTCATGATCCAGCTTTTGATTGGTGAGAAAAAGAGTTGCAAAGACTTCGATAGCAAGTCAAAGAACTGTATGAATATTAAAAAAAAAAAAAAAAAACTCTACACAAAAGGCCTGAGATAGATGAGTATTTTGCACCACCACCAAAAATGTTTTCCACCATATTTACACTCACCAGCCATATAAGCCTCCACCTCTACTACCAAAAGGTTTTGTCCAAAAGTCCACTATTGTAAAGGAAAGGAAAAGTCCACCCTTAGAAAGCCAAAAAAGAAAAAAAGTGGCTGAAGCAACCACGGCTTCCTCAAAACAACCACTTGAAGAACTAGAGTCTCCATAGACAACACCCAAGAAGAAGCAAATAGAAGATCCTAATACTGAATCAGAAACTCTTCCATTGGCCCAAACTATGATGGTGTCTCAAGAACCTTTCTCTTCAGAAGAAGAAGAATGTAACTAGAAAGATAGTGATGATGAATATGCTGATGTCACTAAGATTCTAATGGCTAGAGTCTAGACATATAGTTCTTATTTTGGCAAGGCGAGTATTTTGGCAACAACATTAAGCCTACTTTCAAGCCCTAGTTACTCATAAAAACCATATATCTAGAATAATAGAGACCGGTAGCAATGGATCTTTAGTCTGATATATTTCTGATACATAAGATCTTTATATAGAGCAAGTGTAGAGCATATTTTATATCTCTTATGGTTTGTTATGCTCCTTTTTCTTTCTATCAGAGTAGCATATTATATACGTAAGATTGAACCTTCAGGAAGAGGCAAAGTGTTTAAAAAGACATGTTGAATTAATAACACACAAGGGAACTTTTATTACAAACTTCAGATGATCTTACAAGATGACGCAGCATCCTTTTTATAGACAAGGGAAGTAGGCAAATGACACCATGGCTCTATTATTTTACATGACACATATCTAAGTCATAGAGTTCCAACTCATGAAACTTAGGATATTATGACTCAAACAACATGACAAACTTAGAACTACATCTATGACAACTCTAAGCAACGTGATAATACAGACTTGTGTAGCATAGAGTCTTGACTCATGATGGCTACTATGCTACGTGGTTATTTTTTATGACAAAGTACTAGTTATATAATAGCAACTTCTTCGACTATCACAAAGTGACATTTCCTTTTGCTATGTGGCTTATGCTAATAGCAACCTCTAAGGTACTCTGACTAAAATAATAGCAACATGACATACAAGACAATAATAGTAACTAGACACACTTATTTTTTACAATCTGACAACACATTTCTTTAAAGTATTGTCTCCTTGTCTTTATAGTAACGTGTAGCCACTTCAATTCCTTTTGAAAAATGGTTCATGTCTTAGTGACGGGTTCATGTACTAGTATTTCTCTTTTTCGCTTTTTTCTCTCATAAAGCTTGGTCTCCATGTCTATTAATATCTGGTCCAAATATGTTTTTGAGTCTTCCTTATATGGATCTTGGGAATCTTGTATTGGCCCCTGGCAATCTTGCATTATTATGCTTGCATAATTACTACGACTGCCACTTGGCTAGGTTATGAGAATATATTGTCTGTCGCTGGACTTGTCCCAGTGTAGGAGTAATGATAATCCATTTCTGATTTTGGAAGGCAAATAATATCTAGAGGCTTGAGCTTGGTGCATGTAGACTAGACAGCTGGCATTTTGACATCAAGACCATTGATTTTATGGATGTGAATTACCAATTCTTCTTTGTAGAGATACCTTTCATTTTTCATGAATTCCTGAAGACTTGGAAATGTTCCATAATGTCTTGCTTGATTTTGAGTCCAGAGTATTCCTGTTGCTAGATTTTGAAAATATGGCCTATGGACAATATAGACTGATATAAGTCTTTTAGATTTCTCACCCTGTATTCTCCAAACAATCCAATTATTCAACTCATTGCTCAATTGTCCACCAGCTAATGGGAGCAAACCATTGTAGAGTCCTCCATAACAAAGAGTGTTTGTTTCTTGCAGTTTCAAAGAACTCATAATCTTTCAGTGGGAAAAATGATGGGATATGAATAAAGGATTGAAACACACCATAAATACCACATGTTGGATTCAAGAAATGGCTTTCCCATAAGAATTCCAAAAACATTTAAATAAGGTATAGCAGGATTAAACCATGTTGGTTTAGGGGTAATTTGGTTTTGCTAGAGAGAAATGGCTATGTAATGGAGCATGGGTGAGGTGGAAAATTCTTTTAAATATTTTGGAGTGAGAGCACCGCCAGGTGCTATCTCAGGAGGGTAATCATATAAGGGATTTGGTGGAATGGTGTATGAACTGAGTTGTTCTATGTTCATGAAAATTAACAGATAGGAATGGGTGGAAGTGAAGATGGTGATGGGGTTGGACTGGTTAGGTCTAGACAAATAATCAGCGATAAGATTTTGGTTTCCCTTAATATGTTTAACAGAAAAATCATATCTAGAGAGCCATTCTTTTAACCTAAGAATTTGTGGGTTTGGAGGGATCTTGTTTTTCAATTCAAGAATTTTTAGGAAAGATGAATTATCAAGTTGAACCTCAAAATGATGACCTCTGAGATGGAAATCAAACTTCTGGATCTCCTACTTAACTACCAAGGTTTCTTTGTATGTGGTGTGGTAATGGACTTCTGCTGGCTTGAACTGTCCACTGGCATGGCCACAATAAAGCTTTTGTCCTATAATTTCTTCAATTAACACTGCTTCCCAGTATTCATCACTGGCATCTGTCTACAATATTCTTTTTCCTTCTCCAAGAATCTTGAGAGATGGCAGATTTTAAGCAGCTTTTTTCATAAACTTCACAGCTTCAGTCTGTTCTGGTCCCCATGGAGGGGGATTCTTTTTCAAAACCTTGGAAAGCTTGGTGGTGTATTTTGATATGTGAGGAATAAAGTCTTTGATGTAGTTCAAAATTCGTAGGAATTGTTGGATTTATTTTGTGGTCATTTTTTCATTAGGAAATTTTGGAAGTTCTTTCGCAATATATGGTTGAGGCACATACTTCCCATCTGAAAAATGCATTCCAAAGAAATCAAATTCTTTAGTGCCAATATGAGACTTTCTTGTTGACAACATTACACCATACTAGTCACAAATTCGATAAAATTTTTCTAAAAGCTTCCTGTGACTTGCTTTATCTGGAGAAAACAAAAGAATATGATCAATATAAACAAGAGCACTGTCCAAGATGGGTTCAAAGATTCTGGTCATGGCCTTTTGAAACAAAGAAGGTGCAACTTTCAGTCCAAAAGATAGAACAGTCCATTGGAAATGAGCATTGGATATGCAAAAAGCTATTTTGGGCCGGTCTTTTGGGTTTAGCCCAAGTTGCCAAATCCAGACGTAGAGGCTAAACTTTAAGAAAAGGTAAGCATTTTTTATGTATGGGTAGAGTGAATGGATTTTTGGTAAAGGAAATTTGTCGTCTTTGAGAAAGTTGTTAAGAGGCCTATAATCAATCACCAACCTCTTTTTCCCACAGACCTATTCAGATCTCCTGTTAACATAAAAGGCTTGGCAAGCCCAATTAGACTTTATTGGTTCAATAAGTCCCTGGTTCAACAGTTGTTGGCATTCTTCAAATACTGTAGCTTTGTCAATTGGAGACATTCCAGGGTGAACTGCTTTGGTCCGGTTTATGTCTTCATTGAGTTTGAAAGGTAACTCAATAAAGAAGTCTTCATTCTTCCACAAATGGTGTAGATGAGAAAAAAGATCATGGCTATTTGCACTTAGTTTTAGCAAGCTATCTCGAATTTCTGAGAATTTGGAGGTGTATTAGCAAGAGCAAAACTTTTTTGCTCTTCTATATATGGTCTGAAGCTTCTTTTGAACCTAAGACCTTTTTGTAGAATCTTGAGCTGTCGATTTATGCAATACACATCCATTCCAATCACAATGTCTTTTTCTAGTAAATTAATACTAATCACCTTAGTCCAGATAACACAATCAGGAAAGAATTTGAGGCCAATTTTATTTTTGGTGATCAGATTGGTTTTGAAGATCTTTTTATCTGCTGCCTCGAAGAAACATATTCTGTTTTCCCAGGCAAAGGATGGAAGGACTGCTAGGTTCATCAATGTTCTTTGTGCTCCTGTGTCCATATAAGCAATGGCTTTGATGGGAACATCATATTTGGATGGAAAAATGTGCACCTCAACATTTGGTAAATGAGGAATAGGACCAAAAGAATCAATTTCCAATTTTGGAATTTCTTCAGCTCGATTGACTTGTTCAGTCATCATGATAGGGAAATGTTCTTCTGAAAAATATGATCCTTCTTCTTTTCCTGAGCTAGAGTCTGCTAATTCAAGCCCAAATATTGTGCTTTCATCTCTCTGGTCTTGTTTATTATATCAGGAATCAATGTCTTCACTATCATCAAGTCTAAGATATTGAACAAGCTTGGCTGCCTTCTCCTTTTTGTTTGGACAATTTTTTGAAAAATGCCCCTTCTTTCCACAGATAAAACATCACTTGCTGTTTTTCCCCCGAAAAGGTTTTCTTTTGAACAACTTGAGTTTTTCCCTTCTTCCTTTTTTGTCTATGAATTTCTTTTTCTTCGAGGATTTGTAATGGCAATTGCAGGCTTTCTCATTGCATTTGATCTTGACATGGCTCTTTTTATAGGCTTTTGCATATTTGGCTCATCTTTGAACATATTTTCAAAGAAGATTTACTAGCTGCAAATTTTGTCTAGAGTAGCAAGGCATGTTTGATGAATCTCACCAAGGGTCATGCTGACAACATCCTTTTGAAGGATATTAATTATTCTGTCCATCTCTTCATGGAGTTCTTCGGGAAGGGAATTAACAGTAGTGATCTTCAAACTTGGATCATTGTATCCATTCAGAATATAAAATCTTTGAGCTATTCTTTTGAAATGGCTTTCAATATCAGCCTTCTTGAGTGAACATCATTTCATCTCATAGAATTCTTTTCTAACACCTTTTGTGGCAAGAGTCTGGTCTCTTAAGAATTCTTGATCGATAATAGCAATGATTGATTCAGCATTGCCAATTTGATGAAGCTCATCTTGCCTTATTGGTCCAAGGCTGGCATACCATTATTATGTCTGTAGTATAAGAAATATATCAGACTAAAGATCCATTGCTACTAGTCTCTATTATTTTAGATTTATGGTTCTTATGAGTAATTGGGGCTTGAAAGTAGGCTTAATGTTGTTACCGAAATACTCGCCTTGCCAAAATAAGAACTATATGTCTAGAATGGTATCTACAGATTGTGCCCTTATTTCCAAAACTCATGTTAAAGGGGTGAAAATGTTAGGTGTTTCTTATTTTAGTCACATAAATTAATAGTTCACATATATAAGTTGTGAAAACTATATTAGGAATACATATTCAAGAAAAAAAAAATGCCATTGGTGGAGTGCCGATTTGGTTGCTAGATAGGAAACATTTCACAAACATTTTTCCCATATGATGTCAACTGGGCCAAAATTGGTATCGAGGTTTCTAAATTCTTCTCCAATGTGAGACATAAGGCGCGACTGTTTTTAATATTGAGTGGAGTCTCATAGCATGAATAGAGGGAGAGAAGTAATGCCCTCAAGTGCTTTATGAGAACTAAATTGTGTAGATAGTAAAATTATTTTCTTCTTAGATGAGCTATGTGCTAAGAAGCTTTTTTTTTACAATGACTAGGAAAAAAAAAAGGCAATGTCTTAGAGAAGACCACATATATTTGAAGGATTTAGAGCCATATATATATTTGAAAGATTATTGCACAATATCTCTTGACGAGACCCATGTCACCCAAAAAAAAAAGATAGAAATGAATTAAGATTAATTTTAACAAAGCTTAGAGGAGGTTCGTGTAATTTACTCTAAAAAAATTACTGCTAAAGGCCACTAAGAATAGCTATTCTACTTTAAGAGATAGTATAAAGGATTTAACTTAAATGTACTAACAATGTAAAATTTTTACACGGCCATCCTATCAAATAATCTCGTACATGACTTTTGAAGTTATGGGGTGAAAGCTGAACTTGTTTAGTTGATGTAGTAACATGTGATTGGATGATTGTGTAGTTATGGTGGTGATTGTCATAATGGGTAGTTATTTTATATGATATGTCGCTTTGATAGAATTCTATTTATTGACAATGTATTTTATATTGTCAGTACGTAGAAATTAAATTAATAAAAAAAATCTAAAATTCTAATTAAAATGAAATAAATAATTTTAACTAATAGATAATAATAACTTTGAAATTAGGAAAAAAAATTGCAAGTAATAATAGCATCGAGTAGTTAACAAATGAATATACAAACTATATATATATATATATATATAGGGTATGTTTGGTTAGAGAGTATAAATGAAGATAAATTTTGCATAGATGAACTTCATATTATCTACGAAAAATTTACCCTCATTTATGTTCCTTAACAAAAATACATTTAGGGCATGCTTGGTTGGGGTAAAAATGGGGAATAGTTTTTTTATAGATGAGCTTATGTGTAAATTACAAATGAAATTCATTCTTAAAAGTTTACTATTCATTTTTACCCTTTAACCAACACACCCTTAGAAAGAAATTTGTTTTTGAGCCTGTAGATTTTTGGGAGAGTATTCATTTGTAATATGGAAATAATTTATATACATGATTTACGTAAAAAAAGTTTTATACTTATATTTAATCATGTATTATCACATCAACATAAACTTTTAAGTCAATCACTTACTATTTTGAAGGGATGTGTTATTTGTATTTACAATTTGTGAAACACCGCATCGACATACTCCCATCTATCTTTGGATGGGGTATAGATCCTATTTAGTTTGAATCTCACATCTTGTAACACCCTAATTTTTAACCCAACTCTCTAGAATACATCAGGTTAAACATTAGGCTATTATTTCTTAGTCTTATCATTTTAATAAAATACTTAGTGGAAATTACGGATGAATTTTTTTTTTGAAAACATAAAGCAAAGTGAGAGCCGCGAACTAAACTAATCGAACGACAGAAACATAAAGCACGCGTAACAAACATTATAAATCATGAAGTGAAGCATACAACCAAAGGACAACAATCATGATAACAAAGGAAACATTTCATTAATATCATAATTAAGGTACATAAGTAGTCATACCCTCATGGGGACGGGCAGAGCTTGTAATACAGCAGAAATAAAATATAACAGAAACAAGAAAATACAAGGTACATGATATGACAAGAAGATAAACCCAAAATGTTACCCTCCTACTAAGCTACGAGTACAATATACAACCCCTCCCAACAGGTACTGCCGAAGGGAAGATCTCCACGAAGGCTCGGGTACTCGTAAGGCTCTCCATCTGAATCTAGTGATGACGGAGGCGCTCGGGCGACGGGGGTATATAGCCCACGAACTGCTCAATCTACTCCTGAGTCGGCCAGTGGAGTGGGAACGGAACACGTGCGGGTTGGGCATGAGCTCCTCGGCGCGGACGCATCTCGGGCCTCCTCGCTAAACGCGGCTGCAACACGGTCTCCTCACTCCTCGCACATTGGTACTAGGGAAAAGGTGCAAAACCCTCCGAAGGGACATGCGTGGGCAAATCCTCAGACGGGTCCGTCTCAGACCTCCTCGAACGCGGCATATACTCTTGAAAGTCACGGACGACAGAAGCAGACGGATGAGCACGACGTCTCTGCTCGTCACGCGGGCGGGTACACTCGAAGAGCATGTCGTCACCACCAAAGGGTGCAGTAGGAGTGAACTGGTAGCTCGATACCAGATAGGCGAAAGGTCGTCCTATGTACACAAAAACGCGAACCGCACAACAACCCTCAAAGTGATACGAGCGATGATCCGGGTCGTAGTGCACCTCCCACACGGGCGCGTCAATGAAGACTACGAACATCGCCATTGACCTCTGAAGATGTGACAAAAAAGAAAATAGAGAGGAGTGAGAATTCTTGCTAAAGAATCTCAGTAGAAGTCTCCTACCCTAGGGTTACATCGTTCACATTCTCAAGAACCTTGGGTTTAATTCTAAAACAGTGATCATGCATGTAAGATTCAATTTAGGGTTTTCCAAAACTAATTATCGAAGGTCCATTCCTTTTAGCATGCATCTTGATGTTATGAATGCAACATGTTATATCATGGATGCATGTCAATACTTGAGCATATAAACAACACATCAAAGCATATGAACATATAACTTTCAAGTGAAACATTCCTCAACTTCGTGACATCAAGATTGTTCCTCTAATATAATCATATTCATAATCTATCTCTTTATCAAAAGTCATTTTAGCAACACATGATCCCATGAGTCTCTTAAAACATATAATTCATGCTCTTGAAAATCAAAATGTGATAAACTTGACAAAACCAATAGTAGCTTATAATCTTTTTAGAATCATTTATGAAATCATGCAATAATATCATAATGTGAGGAAAATAGCTCTGATGAAAAAAAAAATAATTTTGAGGGGAAATAAAATTCACCTAAACAAAACACATTCTAAATGCTAAATATGTTGTTTTAGGTTTAGATTTTATTTTTGATGTATTGATAGAATAAAAAAATAATAAATTTATATAATCTTTTTAATTATATAATATTATATTAATAAATATGATTATATCAAGAAATTTGGTTAACTTTTACCCAATTCTTTTGCTCCACAATTAAAATTAAACTCGAATTACGTGGGTGCATGCACTGATATCTTTTGTAAAATGAGAAATGACAATTGTATTTAACAATGGATGGATGAGATATATGTCCGCAAAATGTCGAATATTAGATGGTTATCAAAAATTAAAAAAGGGATTCGTGCAAAATTGGGTGAGATGGATAGCGAAGGAAAAAATGGCAGGCTGACAGTAAACGACGACGTGGAGAGAGGTGTACCTTGTCATGTCATGTCATCGTGTGCCATCTTCACTTCGCGCCTTGCCCCCTCCCTCCCTCCCTCCCTTGCTTTTCCCACCCACACCCACCATTTTCTCATTCTCATTTACTTCCTCCATAACTCAGCAGGCACCACTACCAGTACCAGGGCAGTGTGTAAGTCACACATCACACACACACACTCAAATCAATGTCGAACCTTATTCGGCCCAGTCCTCACTTCACTTCCATCATTCACCGCTCCAGCACCACCTTATCCTCCTCTGCTTCTTTTCTTCCTCTTCCTCAATCGCACTGCCAATTCCATCTTCCTTTTCTCCCTATTCCCCAACCGCTAGCTTTCGCACCCTTCCGCTCCCGCCGCAATCGTAGACCCCTTCCCCTTCGTGCCTTCGATTCTGATTCTGATTCTTCTTCTTCCGACCCCAAAAGCCAAGAAGAAGAAGAACAAGAAGAAGAAGGCGCCGTTAATATTAACAACGAGGGTGTAGTTGGCGCTGGGGTTTCCGAGGAGGATTACCCGAGTGGGGAGTTTGAATATGAAGCCATTACGGGACTGAGAAGCTTCCTCGTCAAGCTTAAGATGCTTGTTGCCTTCCCCTGGGAGCGTGTCCGCAAGGGAAGCGTCCTCACTATCAAGCTTCGTGGCCAGGTTTCCTTCATCATAATGTTTCAGCTCATCAAAAAAATGGTTAATGAATTTAGTTTCTGGGAATTTAGCTTATCGGTGGATTTATTGCTTTTTTTTTTTACTTAAAAAAGAGAATTTTGTCATGTAAGCTATTCTTTGTTCACTGAAACAACATATACTCAAAAAACGAAAAAACAGTGTGTTTCCGTATGTGATTATATTTTAGAATAAATCAAAAGCTTGTCCCTGAGAAAAATAGTGCGAGACACGTTAGTTAACGATTATGTGACCTGCTAACAGTTGCTCTAGCGGACGGGGTGCTAGGTCTCTTAAGCAACGTCCAGGGTTTGAATCCTGGAGTTGTGATTGGAGCAAACTACGTTGGGAGGGTTGCCCGCGTAATGGGCCTTTGCAGTATTCGAATTCGGATTAATTGGCTGGTGAGCCGGATATCGGATGGTTTCACCAAAAAAATAAAAATGGTTCATGATTATGGGAAACAGAAACCTTCATGCTTCAACATAGTCCAAAAGATTTACAAATGCAGGTGATATTGTTCTTTCCAGGAATTCAGGTGTCCAGTGACTAAAGACTAATATGGCTGATATTTGTTTATTTGGCCCGATTGGTTTGTGGTTTCACTTCCTAAGTTTATTTTCTATTTTTGACTGGCTTCTAGTTTACTAGGATTCTGCTGTGAAGGTAACAGTGAAAACCGGAAATGAAAATAGAAACCAAATAGTTCCAGGAACCATGTTAGAGTTTTTTCTTTCATTTCTCTTGGACTTATATATCCTACAATGTCTTTTCAGACATGAACTTGGGAATTTACTCTATATTTTATTGTGTGTTTTTAAGATATTATGTTCTTTCATACACTTAGATATCCGATCAAGTGAAGACTAGGTTCTCTCCTGGACTTTCTCTGCCTCAAATTTGTGAAAACTTTTTGAAAGCAGCTTATGATCCTCGTATATCTGGGATATATCTCCATATTGATAGTTTGAATTGTGGGTGGGGCAAAGTTGAAGAAATCCGAAGGCACATATTGAATTTCAAACAATCAGGTACAGTTTTGGTCTTCTGTATCAAGCTTATATATGCGAAGAAAGAGGATTGTGGAATAATTTGTTGCTGATATGTTAGGATCGAATGAACTTGTTCAAAGTGTAGTAGTTTACCAAGAAATTCAGAAAATTTACATCCCAAGTTGCATATACTTGAACAATTTGCCTTGTCCTTGACATATCCCCAGCCTGAACCATAGAGCTTCAATGCTTTGCAAATTATTTCTGTTGTGTCCTCTAGAGAACATTTGATACAGAATTATTAATATTCATTTAACATGGATTTTTAACTATATTGAAATGGCATGCAAGTAAAAGTTTCTCTTGTTGAAGTCAGTGTATCTTCTCTTGTTAGCTTCTCGTCTTCTTAACTATGGTTTAACTGAGGCTTCTCATTTGAGTAAATATGGCTATTAATGATATATAATGTCCCTCTTATTCATTCTCCACTAATATGTTGATCAATATTAACGATTTTTCTTACTTATGACATGCTTTGATAGTTGATCATGCTTGTAGGAAAATTTGTTGTGGCGTATGTCCCTACATGTCAAGAAAAAGAATATTATCTTGCATGTGCATGTGAAGAGATATATGCCCCTCCAAGTGCTTACTTTTCTTTGTTTGGATTGACTGTTCAAGCCTCATTCCTCAGAGGTAAGCTGATTATCTTTTCCTTGCTGTTTTGTGATTTTGACTGAGGGTTATTACCCTGCCTGTTTGTTTTCTGACTGCATTCCACCCCCCCCTTCTAAAACACAATAAAAAGTAAATCACCAATTTGTCCTCCAAAAATATATTCTATGCCATGAAATCACCTCTTTTAATCTGTTGGGTAGAGACATATAAATGATTTTATAATCTAACGCGCTCCCCTCACATGAATACCTCTTTCAGGCTTGAAGCATAAACTATTTTTTTTTTTCGTAATGGGGGATAATAAGGATCGAACCCTCGATCTCTTAGTCATGGTAACTCTAATACCATATCATGAAACTATATCTCCTAAAAGCTTAAGCCATTGGTAGAGGCACGTGAATGGTTTTATACTCTATCATGCTATATGACATTGGTCCGCCATTTATCAGCAAAATGTGACATTAAAATATATTAATCAATATTTTTCTTTTATCACATTTTTCCCATCAAATTTGGCTTTACACTACATAAAATTGGTCCTTAAAACAATGAAATTGATGGTGTTAAATTATGGAGGTCACTGATAAATGGAAAACCGTTGTCATGTTGCGTACATCATTGAAGTTCCAAATTAGAATATATATATATTTTTTTTTGCTTTGCTGTTTTTTTCTTTGGGTGCTGGGTGGGGAGGGTGAAGGCAACATAGCAGTTGTTTCAAAATGGACTTGGGGTGTGTGTGTGTGTGTATAATTTCAGTTCTAACATATGTTAAAATTTGGTACTATTACATCTTTCTATTAACATGATAAGGTATGAAACTCATGCTAAGTGTATGTGTATCATATCATTCTTTGCTTTATTCTGGAAAAGTGTTATTTACTCTCATGTTCTTGCAGATGTTTGTTGAGAATTTGAGATGAAATCATTTAAATTATATGTCCTATGGCGGTTATACATAAGCCTAATGCTTATGTTTTTGACATCATTTAATAATTCTTCTCAGGGGTTTTAGATAACATAGGAATTGAACCACAAGTGGAAAGGATTGGCAAATACAAAAGTGCAGGAGATCAACTAGCACGAAGAACCATGTCTGAAGAAAATTGTGAAATGCTGACTTCATTGCTTGATAACATCTATACAAATTGGCTGGATAAAGTCTCTTCTGCCAAAGGTACATTTGCATTTGAAGTTTTATTTGAATACTCAATTAATAAGTTAACTTCTGGTGTTCTGCAAAATCCATACAGGAAAGAAAAGAGAAGATGTTGAGAACTTCATAAATGAAGGCATTTATCAAGTAGACAAGCTGAAAGAAGAGGGCTTCATATCGAACATAATCTATGATGATGAGGTAGATAATTATGTGCTATATAAAGTCTATTTCTATGCAAACTTTGTCAGCTGTATTAATATGATCATACTGAGCAAGTAAGTTGGAATCTAATCTGGTGAATGTTTGAATGGAAAAATGCCTATCTAGAGGTTTTGCTCTTCTCATTAAGTGTTGGTTTCATTACTTCTGCATTTAACTAAACAATGGGCTTTAATATCTTCACAATCAAAGGGGGTTAAACAGATAGGAAACATTAATGTTTTGCAGGTTATGTCCATGTTGAAGGAGAGACTTGGAGTGAAAAAAGACAAAAATCTGCCTATGGTGGATTACAGGTAGCAATTTCTTCTTGTTGCCTTTTAGAATGTACTTAGGTTTATGCTATTTGTTTGGAGTAGTTAAAAGTTGGCTTGTGAAATGTCTAATTAGGTAAATTCTCATCAAATCCTCTTGTCAAATAATCTAATTAGGAATCTAGGTACTCTTGATGATAATTTCTTGGTTCAAGTAAATATATCTTACCACTATACTTGTCCAGCAATGTAATAAAGGGCTATACTTAGTTCAATGGCAGCTTAAGTTTTGGAATTATTTTGTATGATTTAATTCAAATTAATTCAAATGTTATTTTGTCATTATGTATAGGATTTTTAATGCAGCATAGTTTTCATTTTGATTGCTGGCCCATGCAAAACCTATATATAGATGTTAATATATACCAGTATATTGATTAATTTTAATCTTGGACTTTGAAAACACTAATCTACAATTAGTGTGTATAGAAATTAGAGGACACATTAATGTGTGTGTATTATATTACAAATTACAAATTTTTAATTGAAATTTACAATTTTCTTAAAAGAATTTCACTTCCCTCTTGTTTGGTCCCTGCATTTATCTGCAGCTTATGTATGTAAATTACAGTTTTCACACAACAACTGTTTGCAATATTCTTTTTATTACCAGACAGACTTTTATTGCTAAAAGACTCCTGATGACAAATAAAAATGCACAAATTTTCATATCATCCATATCAATATATTTTCTTTCATTAATTACAGGAAATACTCTCGAGTTAGGAAATGGACAGTTGGAATATCAGGTGGTAAAGATCTGATAGCCATCATCCGAGGGTCAGGGAGCATTAGTCGCATTGAGAGTCAATTAAGCGTGTCTAGCTCCGGAATTATTGCAGAGAAGTTCATCGAGAAGATTCGCAGTGTCAGAGGTAAACTTGAAATGATAGGTTTCCTGTTAAATTTCAAATTAGTAGGGCCAGTGAACCTGGCACAAGATCAGTATTCAGTGGAATGTTAGCGTGCTATTGACATTGGTTATGGAAGCTTTCATAAATGCATTATAGATATCTATATTTCAGCAGATAATATTATTAACTAGTTTCCAGACTCCAGATAGTAAATGGAAATCCAAGGGATTACACTTGTTTCTTCTTACTTCCAAAAATGGCCTTATAAGTATGGTTTCCTTCCCAATCCTGAAGTACAAATTTATATAGATGCAATAGGAATTAAGATTATATGAAGTGAGTGGTGTTGTCCAAGAATATGTCGTTATGACTAATGAGATGTTTGAATCCCTGAAAAGGCAAAGAAAGATGAAAGATCCATTAGCCATGGGAAATAAATATATGACTTGCAGAGATCTTCATTTGTTGGTTGTTTTATTTTTTTTTTTGGGGGGGGGGGGGGTGTTGGTTCAATTCTGTTAAGTACCTTATGTATGCAACTGCTACATAAAAAGTGTATATTTCGTGTTTGGTGCACAGCAGATGGATTATTGTGGTTTTTAGCCTAGGATTCTGTGGCTCACTTCTGTTAAGTACCTTATGTATGCAACAGCTACATAAAACGTGTATATTTCATGTTTGGAGCACAATGGATGGATTGTTGTGGTTTTTAGTCTAGGATTCTGTTGATTCTGTTTCCCATATCTCAACCTATGGCACCGTTATTATTCATTTTTTTTTATTCACCTTAATATCATATTTTTGCCATAGCATCTCCTAGTCACAATGGGGTTTTGTTTCCTCCTCAGAATCAAAAAAATTTAAGGCTGCTATCATTCGAATTGATAGTCCTGGAGGCGATGCTCTTGCTTCTGATTTGTAAGTTCTGGTAAACTTCCATCTATGTTAATTTTGTGTTTAAAAATGTGATTTTAATAAATGAAACATTAGTTTTTGCTCATTTCCTTTCCTTTTATATGAAATCATTGGTTGAACACATCTATATCTGCTTTTATACCATTGCGTATTTGTTTGTACCAGTTCTCAATTGATTTATCCTTAATTGAGATTTATCCTTATTTGACACATTTTTGAGATGATACTCTTTGACTTGTGACTTGGGAGGAGAGAATCTTCTTGTCATGGTGGAGTTGTAATGCTGTATTTTGGTAATTTTTATGTTTTGTTGATCATATCCTGGTCACAAGAATGATCCTCACTATCTGATGTTGTAATCTGCAGAATGTGGAGAGAAATCTGTCTTTTGGCTGCTTCAAAACCAGTCATTGCTTCAATGGCTGACGTGGCAGCAAGTGGAGGGTACTACATGGCAATGGGAGCTCAAGCTATTGTTGCAGAAAGCCTTACCTTAACTGGTTCAATTGGAGTTGTCACAGGTGAATCGGGGTGCTTTTCTGTTCAGTAGATGAATGAACTTATAGATATGATATATATATCTTATTTTCTGGATAAAATACATGATGGAATATTTTACACAGCTGTTCTCACATGTATCCCTGTTAAAATCTAATGTTAATGCTTTAAGAAATGGGACACTCTTCATGCCATTGCCAAGCAAAAGTCAATCTATGTATTTTTTTTCCCATTGATTATGATAGATGATATCACTAGATATTACTTAGTAATTGTGGTTCTGTAACTATTTTTTCTTGCATTGAAATTTCTCCAGCTCTAGTTTTCTTGTTTTCAAAATCCATTTTGATAGTGAAGGGGTATGCAGTGATGTGTTGACTGCTGATATCTGTTCACTTCCAAAGGGAAACCTATGGGCTACGGCTCTATACTTTTTGGCATAACCAATGCAAGATGAAAGTTGCTTTTAGAACTAGAATGCCAATACTAATATATCCACAATATGTATGGTTGTAAATCTCTATATGGACAAAAATAGCCTGTCACTCGAATAAATAAAGTTACTTAGTAAATATTAGTTTGTGTGTTCAATTCTCAGTATGGTGTTATAGCATTATGAACTAGTTTTGATGAATAAACTAGAACAGTTTGGGGTATCATTTGCATGTCAGCTAAATGCAATAAAAGGAAATTGTAGCTGAAAGTAAATTAGTACATTGTACCATCATGAACTTTCAGTGCTACATATATTGTTCTTTCATATAAGAGATAACCTATCTTTCTGTAGGAAAATTTAACCTCGGGAAATTGTATGAGAAGATTGGCTTTAACAAAGAAACCATTTCAAGGGGAAGATATGCTGAGCTTCTTGCTGCTGAGGAACGTCCTTTTAGGTAATATTATTTCTTCATTTTCGGGTTTGAAGATTTTTGTAGATCAGGATAGAGTATAGGCCAGTTTAACGTACTCTCACTTCTTTAATGGAAGACAACAACGTTACTTTCTTACTAATTGTCAGCACAACAATCAGGCTGATAGTGCCTAGGTGATTTCTCAGATGTTATAAGTGAAAAAGCAATTCAAGTAGATTCAGTCGAAGATAATTAATTTCCTGAATTCAATTGCTGAAAGCTCCGGTGATGGACCACTGCAGCAGGGGAGTGCAGAGCGGGAAGGGGGCAGGGATCTGAATGTGCAAGTAGAAGTTCACTCAGGATTGCCTAGTGCTTTAGATGTGCTTATTTTATGTTAAGGTTGCTACACTATTTTGCTTTTCTTCCTTTAGTTTTTGTGAATTAAAAATGGTAATAAGGCTAGGTTATGCCAATTCTACCAATTAACATGCTAGTAACGTGTGGGATTTGAATGGGCAAGTATAGGTTCCCTCAGAGGATTGCCCCCATGGAATTACTTAAAGGATTTTCCCACTATGTAACCCGTAACCTACCTCTGGGTGGGCACTACCAACGGGGATTTGAACCCATGCAATTGGGGAGTGCTAACCTTTATCAAAAACCCTTGAGCCGTTTCAGCCAACCTGCTTTAGCTTCTTCCTTCTCTTTGTATTTCCCTATGAAATATCCCATTTTTATGCAGGAAGCATTAGCTAAACCCTATTTGCTTTGAATTTATCTCCATACTTTGATCCAATTATTAGGGATATTCCTCAGTTGCAAAGTTGAGCAATATGGATATTAGATAAAGTCGGGCATGGATTGCCATGTACATAGTTAAGCATTTGTTGGACTTTGGCATGATATCTGAAAAAAAGGGATCAAGTTATTCAAAAGTTCCTTAATATTTGAAAGTGGATTGTTGGAAAAGAAGAGAGAATCCACATAATAATCTCACCATCTTTTACCCTCTAGAAGCCACAAGATGTGAGAGGCTCAGGATATGTGCATCCATCTGTGCTTTAAAATTCAAATGCTTTTATTGCTCTTAAATCTTTTGATTGATGGTGTTTTCAAGGTTTGCTGCTTTTGCATTGTAACAGATTATCTGTTCACATTTGGCTTCTGGGACAACATGTGATTTTTTTTTGGTTATTTATTTATTTATTTTTGCTACAGACCAGATGAAGCAGAGCTATTTGCAAAATCTGCGCAGAATGCTTATAAACAATTTCGAGACAAGGCAGCTTTGTCCAGATCAATGACTGTATGTTTTAAATTTAATACGCTAAGTTGCATCTGTTCATTCTCTTGAAGATCTTAGTTACAGTTACTGTTCTGTTACTAGGTAGATAAGATGGAGGAGGTCGCACAGGGGAGGGTTTGGGCTGGTAAAGATGCAGCGTCACGTGGTTTGGTTGATGCTATTGGTGGGCTTTCTCGAGCAATCGCCATTGCAAAATTGAAGGCCAATATACCTCAAGATAGGGAGGTTGGTTTGTGATCACCTTGATTTTGGCTGTATGAATTTTGTATAAGTACAATTTCTAAACATGGTCATTGTGCTTGAACTATGCCAGGTTACTGTTGTGGAGATCTCCAGGCCTAGCCCTTCGCTACCTGAGATTGTATTAGGTGTAGGGAATTCCCTCATTGGAGCTGACAAAACATTGAAGGAATTGCTACAGGGCTTAACAGTTTCTAATGGAGTACAAGCTCGGATGGATGGAATCATGTTTCAGACATTGGAAGGATATCCTTTTGCCAACCCCATTTTGTCAATATTAAAAGATTACCTTAGTTCCCTGTAATTTACAATGCATTGCAATTATTTTCTATCACTTTTTTTTTTCTTAGTTTTCCTTCTTTCTTTTTTTTTTTCTTTTATAACCTTTGTCCCAAGGCAAAAGATGACGAGCATCTTCCTCTGTATAAATTTCTGTTACTGGTCCTTGCCCCTTCGATGTCTCCCCAACTATTTTTTGTACATAACACGCATAAAGTTAGGAAGTTACACAGCGTTGTTTCACACGACCAAGGATTCCAAAGCTTGCTGCAGCACTTCACTTTTCCCTTGAAGCTTTCCATATTCCTGATTCAAGATGAAAGTACTGTGCCAAAGCTGATTCATTTTTTGGTTCTTCATCATTTTAATTTTCTCAATAATCATTTAATTTATTTTTCTAAAAAATGACCAATTTTTAAAGTATTTTCACGTGAATTGTTCCAAGCTTCTTATTTTGTTGCCAAGTCTTAAGATTCAAACTTAGTTTTGAAGAAGAAAAAAAAATTAGTGATTGTTTGGTTTCGAAAAAAGTGTTTTAAATTATTATCCATTTGTTTGAAAAACCTATATTCCATTTCCATTTCACTAAGGGTTAAGGGTGTGTTTAGTATATTCTCTTTTATGATTTGTTTTTTTATAAATTATTAATTAGATAATAAAAATTATAAAATAAGTAATGAATTTAATTTTTATATAACAATAACATGACTGACACAAAAAAACTATGTCAAACGATTTTGAATTAATCTAAAATTTTATATGCATGATCCACATGACATAGACTTCTAATCTAATGATGGGTATTGTGAAAAATTAATTCAATAAAAAGTTATTCTCAATTTCTCTTAACTTATCATTTTAGATTATTTTGTAATTTTAATTTTGTTTGCATTAATTACAATTTTGGTTTTTTCTCCCACTTACATAATATCCTCTCTTTTATTTCTCTCTCATGTATATATCCATGCCAAGAACCTGTTGTTGCCAACTTCCTTATTTGAATTGTGATTCATTCCAACAAATGTTGGACAAAAATAATTTCTCTCATATAAATGAGTTCATCTCTCACTACAACAATTTAGGCCTAAGGCAACACTTTTTAGAGGCAACACTTCAAAACCGTTGCCTTTAGTGAGTATAGGCAACGCTTTTCTGAATATAGAGCTATGGCAACAGATTTTAAGACAACGCTTAAAAAACGTTATCTTAAAAGAGAAGGACAACATGTTTGAACCATTGTTGTATCTTGTGTACACAGGCAACGCTTTATTAAACAATTACTAACATTTTCAAAGCGTTGTTATTTAATTTCTAATAGGTATCACAATTAAACCGTTGCCAGCACCACTAGATGTGTTTTCCCATTAAAATTTCTTTTCCACTAAAAATTTTCAATGTCTTTCTAAAACTAAAAATTCTACAAATAACAAATGAACCAATTTTAGGCAAATCCCTAGCTCCCTTTCGTCCTTTTCAGTATAGAGCTCTCCATCTCTTCTTCGAACGTTAAGTGACTGGGTTTTCCCGTGAAGCAAAGCTGCTGACGCTCATCGCGTGAAAGTCCGCCTCGCCGCTACCCGAATCTTTCTTCTTTCGCGGCGAGAAAGCCTCACGGATCGCCTTCTTCCCTTGGGCTATTGGAGATCTTTTGGGTCGTTGTTAAGCTGAAGACAGAAGCGGGCTTCTAGAAGATTCAAACGACTCGTCCTCCTTCAACGACTTGATCTTGCCACCGTCGAGTCCCTTCCACCACTATCATCCCTCCGTCTCTCTGTCCCTTCCACCACCTCTCTCCCTCTCTGCCCAGCCGCGGAGCCTCCACCCGCCCTTATCCACCATCACCCCACTCTCCTCCGCCTAGCACCGTTGCAACCCTAATCTCCATCAACCCCTCACACTCTCTTTCCCAACCCGTCGCCATCAGCCTAGCTCCGCCACCCGCGTTCGCGGTTTCGCGCAGCTCCGCCCAGCGCCATCGTGAGTCTCACACCTCCCTCTCCATCTCTTCTTCCCCAACGCCCTCCGGCTCTCTGCTCCCCTTTCCACCCCTCGTCGAGCGTACCATCGCGGCCGCCTTCCCCTCCTCACGTCACCCCGGTCTCCTCTGCGGTCACCGCCGGCAGAAACAGCTTTCCTCCCTTCGCAAGAAAAAGCTCGAAGAACCATCAAGCTTATTCACTCTGTTTGCACCTCACACCGCACCGCGTGACCACCGCACTGCGCCCGTCCTCCCCTGACTTAGCCGCAGGCAGTCGCACACGTTAGGGGACCATTGCACGGCGCCCCTCCTCCTGCTCCATCAATTGCAAAATCTTGCTACGGTAATTTTTTGTTTTGACTTTGAACTTTTGCAAAATTCTGATTCCTGCAAGAGGTCCCTACTATTTTTTTTTTCCTTTTACGTTGTTTTGAAGTTGAACCTGGTTCTAAATTCCATTTTAAGTAGATTCAATTTGTGGTTCTGTATTTTAATTAGACATTGTTGTATTATTGTAGTTTTGTAAACTTGTTCTGTTGTTCAGTTTGTAAAACTTGGTGGTAGTTTGAATTTTTGGAACCTGAAATTTTGGTGGTTTACTGAAACTTTGCAAGAGAGCTGATATATTTATGATGGTGGATAGTTAGGTTGTATGAAAACAGTGTTGGAGCATCTTGTTCCTCATTATTTTTCGTGTTTACACAAATGACTTGTACTTTTAAACACTGAGGGTACGTTCGGTTAGAGTATAAAATGGGGTATAAATTTTCATGAATGAATTCTATGTGTAAAATTACACATGATGCTCATCCATGAAAAATTTAACCAATTTTTACTCCTCAACCAAACATACCCTAAAAGAGGTTCTTTTTTTTTTTTTTTTTCAAATTTTTTCATCCTTCAATTGAAAACCAAAATCCGAACTAACCCTTTCATAGTTAGTTTGGTTTGGTTCAGTTGGATTACAAACCAATTGATGATATCTGATACAATCTGATTGGATTGGTTTGGTTGGAACTTTCCCCAAAACTGAATCAAATGGCAACATGAACACGCCCATGTGGGTGTAAAATTGTGTGATCTTACGGGGTGCTGCTTGATTTTAACAACCAAATAGTCACATTCTCATGATCATTCATCTGGCTTTTGAAAATGTTAGGTTATTGTTTATCCATGTTTTTCCTCCAGGAAGTGGCTCTTGTGATGGATATAATTTCTCAGTTGCAAGAACAAGTTAATTTGGTTGCTCATCTAGCTTTTAATACCATTGGGACATTGCAAAGGGATGCTCCTCCTAATCGGCTCTCTCCAAATTACCCTGAACCACCAGCACATCCTACAGAGGATGGGGCCAACTTTCAAGAACAACCAAAGCTGATGAGTGCTGCATTGGTGAAGGCTGCAAAGCAGGTATGTAGTTTTTGGCCAAACCAAAAATGGAAAAGTCTGGTGTAGATTACTGATGGATAGGTCATTTTGTGGAGATATAATGTGATATTCGTGGTTATATTTTAGACCATGAAGCCAAAACACACGAGGCACATCACATCATGGCATATGATAGACATATATGGAAAGATTATTGTAAAAAAGGGAACAAATTGTTAAAATTAGGGATGAAAACATTGACCATTGTACAAAAATTTATCAAAGTTAGATGTGTGTATGATATGTTGTGGAAGTTTCTGAGAATCAAATATTTAATTTAGTTCTTTCTGATTTCAAAGATAAAGAATACAGATCAAACATGCTGGAGTATAAGTGCTTTACATATGGGCTCAAACATGTTGCCATTTCTTGAAGTGTTGGTGACATGTTAATCAAACATTAGAGGGTCACTCTTTTGATCAAAAGAAGGCTTCCTGCTTAGTGCACGCTTTAGGGAACAGATGATTCACCATTGGTTAAGGATTCTCATGGTTGTGTGATATACCGTTAGGGATCTCATGGTTGTGTGATATGGCATTTTTTCGGGCAGAAAACATGTTTATTACTTGCAGAAAAGCAAATTGTGATTGTGTTTTCAGGATAGGTAGGAAATAGCATGTGAAACCAGCTGCATGGTTTCTCTTGGACGATTAGGGCTGTTTGGTTTCTTTTCTATTTTCATTTTGGTGTGTTTTTATTGATAATTGCATACATTCCATGCTGTTTTTATTCCTTTTTTTGGTCAATTTTTTGCAAAGGAAATGGCAGAAACATATTTTTTGGGTTGTTTCCTTTACAAAATATTAGAAATAGGAAACAAGGTGAAAACAAAGTCATTTTTTTTTTATAATTAATAGTGAAAACATATCAACTGGAATTGAAAATGTTAGGTACTGAGTCAATTATAAATTGGGTGCTTAATTGTAATTGGTGAGTGTGTGAGATGAGAAGAGTGAAGCATGTGGCCAATTTGGGAAGGGGATTTGTAACTGACTCTACTGAGCTGGCAGGTCAAGATAGGACAGAGAGTGGGACTTGATTATGTAATGGGGTAGAGAGTGAGATTATAAGGTAGGGGAGGAATCCTGAGGGGAGGATACCGAAAAGTCAGGACTGGACTTAGGAAAGTTTCAGAGTCTCTTGAATACTTTGAGTCATTCCATTCTTTGTTTGCTCATAGTACACACAGGGAGGTAATTATCACACTGATACTTACCTTCTCTAGTGAATTGTTACAACATTTTCCATCTGTTCTATCTTCTAGGGCTAGGTTCCTACAAGAAAACAGTAAAGGGGGAAAAAAACAGACCTTTATTTACTGGGTTTGAAACTTTTTAGCAATCCAATATTTGATTTAAGCATATCAGCTATTAGAGTCGTTTTCCTTTCCCCTTTTCGTCAATGTAATAGTGGAATTATATCACATCATTCTTAATTGCTCCATTGAAACATGTTTGTTGTTTCTTCTGCAGTTTGATGCATTGGTTGCAGCCCTCCCAATATCTAAGGGAGGTGAAGAAGAACAGCTTAAAAGGATTGCTGAGCTGCAGGTATGGAGCTCACAACCATGGTTGTCAAATCGGGATACGAATCGTGAATCGGAAAAACAATTTTTTGAATCGTGAATCGAATCGAATCGTGAATCGTAAGATTCATGATCACTAATAAAAATAGCATAACAATATTTTCATATGAAGAAACATACAAGATGCATGTAGAGTGGAGGAGTAATTGTGAAAGCTACTCAAATGAACAAAATTAGGATAATATAAGAACCAAATAAGGTGTGTATAGAGTGAGTGAGTGACTGTGTTTGTATGATATCACTATTTTAAAAGAATGAAAACTAAGCAATGAGTAGTCAATTTTGGTTCATTTAGTAACACCTCTTTAGTTAATTCATTTAACAATTTAAGTTTCTTTGACTATTTAATTTTTTATGAGAATTGGTGAAAAAAGTTAAAAAAAAAAAAGGAAATTAATGAATCGCTGAATCGTATAAATCATATTCGAATCTTACACATGTATCGTAAGATACATGCTCATTTTAGATACACTGTAAGATACGTATCGCTAGCCTGTTAAATCGTATCGAATCGTGGGATTCGAATCGTGAATTGTAAGATTCTAACTACAAGGCTCACAACCCTTGAACTTTTTTCTTTTAAATGTGGTTCTATGATTTTGTAGTTTATAAAGCTTAATTTTATGAGTGAATCCACTAGTAACTAGTAAGAACTAGAAGAAATTTATTGAATCTGCATGTCCATAACATCTCTTGTTACTGGATGATTCTGCTTATTTTGTGAAATGAAATTATAACAAACTGTATTAATCATCTTTAACTGTTTCTGGACTTCACTTTCCAGGCTGAAAATGATGTTATAGGCCAGGAGCTTCAGAAGCAACTAGAAGCTGCAGGTTAACTCCAATATTTGATCTTTTGAGGTTTTTGATTAACTGATGTTTGGAAGTGCTAATTCATGTTAGATAGGATTTGCAATGGAGATCTCTAATGAGTAAGATTAGTATCCAGAGGACTTTTTTATAAAGAAAAGAAGAATTTTATTAATATGAAGAGAAGACAAATACAAAGTGATTGGAGGACGAGATTCTCCTTATAAAATATGAAATAACAGAAGGAAAGAAATCATTATTGAAGTTTTCCAATCTCTCAACTTATTTGACAAAGAAATTTTTGTAGAAACATTATGTGCTTTGCATCAAATCGAAGTCAAACGTATGATCTTTTGCCACAAAGGCTTGTTTGTCTAACAAATTTGTCATTAAAGATGTGGGAATCAATTACATTCCAATCGAATTCACCAAATGGTGGCATACACTGCACATTGTTACAAAGATTTGGCTTCCTTATTTTACCAAAATCAGCAAAACTAGTCAACAGGAATTGGTCTAAAGGTCTAGGGTATGTCTAACCATTAGGAACCCGGCTGAATCAGCAGTTAATGTGGGTCAAGAGGGACTTAAGGAAAAGGGCTAGACTGAGGCTGAGGCTGAAAAGCCCATTCCGAGGATATTATTGGTTTATCAGAGGAGAGGGAAAAATGGAACTATGAATAAGAAATTAGAGGGAGTGAGTCAGGAAAAAGGAGGAGGCTCTAGTGGGAGTAACTTATTGCCAATGTGGCAACATTGGACTGGTTAGAGAGTGAGAGAGTGAACCAAAGAAACTTTTCTGTTGTGGGGCAAATATTTGTGTTGGAGTGGGAATGAGACGAGGTAGGAAATTAGCGAGTGTAGAGGCTCTTCAAATTGCCTATGTGTATTGTTTCTTTTATGCACTTTCCTTTTTAACCTACTGCTATATCATTTTCCAGGCTGAATTCATCATTTTCTTATTTCTTGTTTCACTGATGTTGTTTTTTTTTGGGTTTGCTTTTGTCTAGGTTGAGTCCTGGTTTATTTGAAGTATACAGTTAAGTTTTTTAGATATACAATGAGCTATTTGACTTTAAAAGGCTAATATATAGTTGTTTTTTTTTTTTTAAAATGTTTCTTTATGTGAAAGATGTTTTTGTTTTATTTTGAATTACAGATCATGAATTTTATGATTTATGAGACATCTCGATTTACAATTTGGAATATAAGCTTTTTGATTTACGATTATGATCCAAATCCTTAAACAATCATGCCTTCTGCACACGAACATTGAGCACATAAACCACATATGTAGCTTAGCTCTTCCCAAAAATGGGAATGAAGACTAGGTCCTGTTAGGCTATACCCTTACCCTTTTAGAGAAATGTAGAACACAGAGATTAACATAATCCTTATGTCTGGATTCCTAGACATCTATTAGATGCAAACCCTCAATAGTTTCTAATTTAGTTTATTGGAGCATAATTATCTCAGGATTTTTCTTCAAGATGATTTCCTTCACACTTTCTAGCTTCTTTGGATCACCCAAACTTCCAACTGAGAATCTTCATAAATACACTTGTTTCTATGTCAACCACATAGAGAAAGGCCACCTTTTTAAATTAAAAATTACAGCTATAGATTTCTAAAGTAATGAGTCCATAGGCCAAATTTTCACATACAGCAAACGACATCCCTGTGGTCATTTTAGAAAAACAAATAGAAAATGATTTCATCTTATATAAAAGCATCTTGTAGGTTGCGATGTTCCATGTGGCAAATAGATGGCTTGTATGGGAAACATGGCAAATAGATGGCTTGTATGGGTGGTTGGCCTCGCATATCCAATCTACATTTAAATTAAGATTCTTAAAGTGACAGGTTGTTGTGATGTGATTTAATCTTTTCTTTCCTTCTTTTAAGGGTAACGATTTTGAACTATAAACTCGTGTTATTTTAGATATCAGGAGAGCTATTAGCATTGGATCTTCAATTTGATTATGGATGTGAAGCAACGCTGCCTGCCTAACTAACATTCTCTCTGGATTCTTGATGACAGAGAAGGAATTAAATCAAGTTCAGGATTTATTTAAGCAAGCATCAGATAATTGTTTGAATTTGAAGAAACCTGAGTGAAGAAACTAAGGAGTTTCCATTAGTTCCTTGTATTTTGACATGGGAGATTAGCACTTTGGTATGTGCAAAGCCATAACTTCATCTCCTTTCTGGACATGAATCAGGGCTTGCTACTGGAGGGATTTCCATAAAATCATTTCAAGTGAAATAACTATATTATTTATCTGTTGTGCATTTTATGCATCTCTTTGTAGAAACCCGTTCAACAGTGATATTTCTCGAAACATTCTTATAAATTTCATGCATGTGCCAATGCCTCTATGCTTGATGAGTGTTTACATTCCAATATGAAGTTGGATCATATGGACGTTCACAGAATTGTTAGATTGAAGTTCCATTCAATGATTCTTCATGTTAGACTTTAGGCGTAAGTTTAAACTAGAATCTCGTACACGGTTTGAGTACAAATTGAAGGTTATCATCTCCTGTTACATAGACCTACATGAAGACTTAAAAAAAAAAAAGTGATATCATGGTGGAATTTAACTACTAGTATCAATTCAATGTGAAGTGAAATTTTGCCTTCTGATGTAGGTAGTAAAATAGTAAACCCCTAAAGATTTGATGAGATGCTACAAATTGGAGAGATAGGATTAGGGACACTGTCAAAAAAGTTGCAAAGCTATTACAAAGATACAAAAGCAAAAATTGAAGTCCTGGAGCTAGAAATTCAACAACTCCTCACAAGGAACATTCATGATCCAGCTTTTGATAGGCAAGAAAGAGAGTTGCAAAGACTTTGACAACAAGTTGAAGAACTGTATGAATATACGAAAATTCTGCAGAAAAGGCTTGAGATAGATGAGTATTTTGCACCACCACCAAAAATATTTTCGACCATATTTACAGCTCACCAGCCATATAAGCCTCCACCTCTACTACCAAAAGGTTTTGTCCAAAAGTTCACTATTCTAAGGGTAAGGAAAAGTCCACCCCTAGAAAGCCAAAAAAGAAAAGAAGCGGCTTAAGCCACCACGGCTTCTTCAAAACAACCACCTGAAGAACCAGAGTCTCCACAGTCAACACCTAAGAAGAAGCAAATAGAAGATCCTGATACTGAATTAGAAACTCTTCCATTGGTCTAAGCTATGATGGTGTCTCAAGAGCCTTTCTCTTAAGAAAAAGAAGAATGTAACAAAAAAGATAGTGATGATGAATATGCTTATGTCACTAAGATTTTAATGGTCACTGGAATAAAGACTGAGACAGATCAACCATCATCATCCTCATAACTTCATCCTCAAGAAGTAAATACTCCTCATCCAAGAGGACCGCCACTTTCTACTCTTGATGATATCCCTCTAGTTTTATGGAGAAAAAGACCTCTAGATTTTAAAGCATGGATGGATGCAAAAATGTTGACTATGGATGCAGACCCTTACAGGGTTATCGAAGAATTTTGGGCTCATATTACAGGCATATTAAAAGAATGATGTGCCAGCCTTGGACCAGTAAGGCAAGATGGGCTTCATCGGATTGGCAATGCTGAATCAGTCATTGTTATTATCCATCATGAATTCTTAGGAGACCAGGCTCTTGCCACAAAAGGTGTCAAAAAAGAATTCTATGATATGAAGTGCTGTTCACTCAAGAAGGCTAATATTGAACGTCATTTCAAAAGAATGGCTCAAAGATTTTATATGCTGAATGGATACAATGATCCAAGTTTGAAGGTCACTTATGTTAATTCTCTTCCTGAAGAACTCCATGAAGAGATGGATAGAATGATTAATATCCTCCAAAAGGATGTTGCCAGCATGACCCTTGGTGAGATTCATCAAACATGCCTTGTTGCTCTAGACAAAATTTGTAGCCAACAAATCTTCTTTGAAAATATGTTTAAAGATAGAGCCAAATATGCAAAAGCCTGTAAAAAGAGCTATGCGAAGATCAAATGTAAGGAGAAAGCTTGCAATTGCCATTACAAATCCTCGAAGAAAAAGATATTCATAGACAAAAAAGGAATAGGGAAAAAAGTCAAGTTTTTGAAAAGAAAACCTTTCTGTGGGAAAACAGCAAGCGATGTTTTATTTGTGGAAAGAGGGAGCATTTTTCAAAAAGTTGTCCAAACAAAAAGGAGAAGGCAACCAAACTTGTTCAATACCTCAGACTTGATGAGAGTGAAGACATTGAGTCCTGGTATGATGAACAAGACCAGAGAGATGAAAGCACAATATTTGGGCTTGAGTTAACAGACTCTAACTCAGGAGGAGAAGAAGGATCAGATTTTTCATAAGAATATTTCCCTATCATGATGACCAAACAAGTCAATCAAGCTGAAGAAATTTCAAAATTGGAAATTGATTCTTTTGGTCCTATTCCTCCTTTACCAAATGTTGAGCTGCATATTCTTCCATCCAAATATGATGTTCCCATCAAAGTCATTATTTACATGGACATAGGAGCACAAAGAACACTGATGAACCCAGCAGTCTTTCCATCCTCTGCCTGGTAAAACAGAATATGTTTTTTCAGGGCAGCAGATAAAAGGGTCTTCAAAACCAACCTGATCACCAAAAATAAAATTGGCCTCAAATTCTTCCCTGGTTATGTTATTTGAACTAAGGTGATTGGTACTAATTTACCAAAAAAAGACACTGTGATTGGAATGGATGTGTATTGCATGAATCACATGAATCGATAGCTCAGGATTCTTCAAGAAGGTTTTAAGTTCAAAAGAAGCTTCAAGCCATATACTGAAGAGTAAAATTTTTTTGCTCTTGCTAATGCACCTCTAGAATTCTCAAAAATTCGAGATAGCTTGCTAAAACTAAGTGTAGATAACCATGATCTTTTTTCTCATCCACACCCTTTGTGGAAGAATGAAGACTTCTTTATTGATTTGCCTTTCAAACTCAATGAAGACATAAACTCGACCAAAGCAGTTCACCCTGGAATGTCTCCATCTGACAGAGCTGCAGCATTTGAAGAATGCCAACAACTGTTGAAACAGGAACTTATTGAACCAACAAAATCCGATTGGGCTTGCCAAGCCTTTTATGTTAATAAAAGATTTGAACAGGTTCGTGGGAAAAAGAGGTTGGTGATTGATTGAAGCCTCTTAACAACTTTCTCAAAGATGACAAATTTCTTTTACTAAAAATCCACTCACTCTAGCCATAAATAAAAAAATGCTTACCTTTTCTCAAAGTTTGGCCTTAAGTATGGATTTTGGCAATTTGGGCTAAACCCAAAAGACCGGTCCAAAATAGCTTTTTGCATACCCAATGCTCCATCTGACAGAGCTGCAGCATTTGAAGAATGCCAACAACTGTTGAAACAGGGACTTATTGAACCAACAAAGTCCGATTGGGCTTGCCAAGCCTTTTATGTTAATAAAAGATTTGAACAGGTTCGTGGGAAAAAGAGGTTGGTGATTGATTGAAGCCTCTTAACAACTTTCTCAAAGATGACAAATTTCCTTTACTAAAAATTCACTCACTCTAGCCGTAAATAAAAAAATGCTTACCTTTTCTCAAAGTTTGGCCTTAAGTCTGGATTTTGGCAATTTGGGCTAAACCCAAAAGACCGGTCCAAAATAGCTTTTTGCATACCCAATGCTCATTTCCAATGTACTGTTCTACCCTTAGAACTGAAAATAGCACCCTCTCTGTTTCAAAAGGCCATGACCAGAATCTTTGAACCCATCTTGGACAATGCTTTTGTTTACAATGATGATATTCTTTTATTTTCTCCAGATGAAGCAAGTCACAGGAAGCTTTTAGAAAAATTTCATCAAATTTGTGACTAGTATGATGTAATGTTGTTGGCAAGAAAGTCTTAGATTGGCACTAAAGAAGTTGTTTCTTAGGAATGCATTTTTCAGAAGGGAACTATGTGCCCCAGCCACATATTGTGGAAGAACTTCCAAAATTTCCTGATGAAAAATAACCACAAAAAAAATCCAACAATTCCTAGGAATTTTGAACTACATCAGAGACTTTATTCCTCACATCTCAAAATACACCATCAAGCTTTCCAAGCTTTTGAAAAAGAATCCCCCTCCATGGAGACCAGAACAGACTGAAGCTGTGAAGTTTTTGAAAAAAGCTGCTCAAAATCCGCCATCTCTCAAGATTCCTGGAGAAGGAAAAAGAATATTGCAGACAGGTGCCAATGATGAATACTGGGGAGTAGTGTTAATTGAAGAAATTGCAGGACAAAAGCTTTACTGTGGCCATGCCAGTGAACAGTTCAAGCCAACAGAACTCCATTACCACACCACATACAACGAAACCTTGACAGTTAAGTATGAGATCCAGAAGTTTGATTTCCATATCAAAGGACATCATTTTGAGGTTCAACTTGATAATTCATCTTTCCCAAAAATTCTTGAATTCAAAAACAAAATCCCTCGAAACCCACAAATTTTCAGGCTAAAAGAATGGTTTTCTAGATATGATTTTTCTATTAAACATATTAAGGGAAACCAAAATGTTATACTTGATTATTTGTCCAGACCTAATCAGTCCAAACTTGTCACCATCTTCACTTCCACCCATTTCTATCCGTTAATTTTTATGAACACAGAACAACTCAGTTCATCCACCATTCCACCAAATTCCCTATATGATTACCCTTCTGAGATACCACCTGGCAATGCTCTCACTCCATAATATTTAATAGAATTTTCCATCTCACACATGTTCCATTACCTAGCCATTTCTCTTCGGCAAAACCAAATTACCCCTAAACCAACATGGTTTAATCCTGCTACACCTTATTTAAATGTTTTTGGAATTCTTATGGGAAAGCCATTTCTTGAATCCAACATGTGGTTCTTATGGTGTGTTTCAATGCTTTATTCATATCCCATCATTTTTCCCACTGAAAGATTATGAGTTCTTTGAAATTGCAAGAAACAAACACTCTTTGTTATGGAGGACTCTACAATGGTTTGCTTTCATTAGTTGGTGGACAACTGAACTTAGCAATGAGTTGAATAATTGGAATGTCTAGAGAATGCAGGATGAGGAATCTAAAAGACATGTATCAGTCTATATTGTCCATAGGCCATATTTTCAACATCCAGCAACAGGAATACTCTGGACTCAAATGGATAGCCAAGATTCATTCTTTGAGTAACAAACCAAATCCTATCCATCCATCTCATTATTTCTTTTTAGAAAAAAAGAAATACACATTTGACTACATAATTTTGACATCTAACTCAAGATAAATACAATACAACCAGCCTTATCACTCCACCATTATCATTTTCAGCTAGAACTCTCCAACAACACATCCATCATTGTTCTTGATCTCGAATCCTCATTCTTTCTTTCAAAACCCCAAAACACTAACTCAAAATCACTAAAACACTAAGATTCCTTTATAAAACTTGTTCTACTCATCACAATCTACCAAATCAACTTATTATAATTTTGAATCATCTCAATTCTCCACCTTTAGATATCATAAACCTCTGTTAAATGAAGGATTTGGAGTGGATTTTAGGAGCTAGTGGTGAAATAAACCATTTCTAGAAGATGCTTTGGAGTCAGAAGCCCTAAAGCTTTACAAGTAGGGCTTTTGTACCTCTTTCTATTTTAAATTTGTTTCTACAATTTGCTTACTAATCTAAATTGATATTTTTATTGTTTTGGTTGATAATATATATATTAATGTGTCTAATTTGGTGGTATGTTTGGATGATATTAGAAAACCCTTTTGGCAAAATAAGTTTTAACCTAGATTGCTGGAATTCTCAGAATTTTACAGATAAGTTATGGTTCACAATTTTTCTAAAATGTTTGTAGATGGATTTTTGAACTGAAATTTTATATGATGAAGATAAAGATATATTTCTTAGTTCTTTAAAATGACTTTTACTATATTTTAAAAATCAGAAACCAAGATAGTTAGGGTTTCTGCCTGCATAGCCAAATCTGAAGTTATAAATTTGTCTAATTTTGTTACTATACCAAATGATTGAATTTTAACTTAAATTTTTATAAGATGTTGAGGACATCTTGAAGTTCAATTCCAAATTTTGGTAGGATTTTATATGGTCATTTGATAGGGTAATAAAATTGAGACTTTTGGCTATGGCTAAAAATAAATAGTTTTTAACCTCCAAATTTGTAGAATTTTGTTAATATAGCTAGAGAACTATTTTTCCTCTAAAATGTTTATAGGACCTTCGAAACACAGTGTCATGGGTAATTTTTGTAGCATTGGAATTGGTTGTTTTATATGCAAACTAATTTTGCACATAAGTGTGAAATCTGTCAATGTGCTGGAATTGAACCAATGCTTTGATTTAATGATATAATGGCATTTGGTTCTAGTATGACATGAATACTTGATTGTGAATAATTGAGCATGTGACTTGTGATATATAAATGCATGCTAGAGGAATTAAAGATTGGGTTATGAGGCATGATTGAAATTACATTGTGAATGAATGTCTATATGTGCTTTATGCATGCACTTGGAAAAAGAAAAGTGAATGATGCATATATGTGGTAAAAGCAAATGTATGAACTTTAATCGTGCATATTTTACTATATGGACAAAATAGAAACAAGACTTTTGTTGAATAAGAGGAAGGCAAAAAGAGGAACTTCCCTAAAGATATTATAAGTTGATAGAAGTATCGGCTAGGAATAGATCTGTGTGATTTGGAAGAGGAAAAGATGAAGTGTAATGATCGCGTATAGGAATGAGCTCAGTTCTGATAAGCAATCTATTTCCCATGTATGGTGTTATCCACTATACATACCATTTGGTATGAACTACATCTTTCCCATGATGATGAAAAGAGAAAAATGTACTGAATTGAGTTCTATGGCCATAAGGAAAATCGGAACTCATTTGACATGTCAAAAGCACTTTAAGATAAATTCATTGCATTTATCATGTGCATATTCATATCCTATTGAATTATTTGTTTAGGATGTTTTACTATGTGGTTAAGCTTTATGATATATATGCATTAAGTGAGTGAATGCTAAAAGAAACCTACTTTGAAAGGGTAAGTTTGGAAAGTTAAAAAAAAATCTTTATTATGTATTGCATGATCATATTTTTCTAATAAACCAAAGTGGTTGGGATGATGACGATGACATTTATAATTATGTGTTTGGGATACCTTACTGAGAATTTTATAATTCTCACCCCTATATTTGTGTGTTTCTATGTCATCTCTAGATTACTCAGGATTATGATAAAGCTTTATTCGTGGAAGTTCATGTTTTGTAATAGCTCAATGGCCGAAGACTACTATTAGTTTTCGTTTGAATATGCTTATGTTTGTATTATTTAAGGAGATTGATGTATAATAAAGCTCTTAGAAGAGCTTCCTCTTGTATTTGACTTTGTATTAAATGCATATTTTGTCTCTCTTTATATATCTTACAGCAAAGACCCTAATTAGTCCCACCAAAAGATTTTGCAAGACAATTTAGTCCATTAAGAATGGAAATTAAACTTGTGATCCCTCAAGATTTTAATGGTAAGAAATATTAGTCTCTCTCTATGTATTTAATATTTTAAATAATAACGAAATGGAACACATAATCCGTTGATAGGGACGTTAAGTGATGCGTGTATCATTTGAAGTAAAATGAAGTTTGAAATGACTCATTTTGGTAACTAAAATTTCATTAAATGAGTTATTTAAATTCTATTATAAGTCATAAAATTATCATTTTGTGCAACTTTAAACACTAAAATGAGTGTAATATGTTCTAAAATGGTGTTATTTTGCTTGAATCCAACGTTTTAATGACATATCATCGTTATACTATACATGTGTAAGTTCATTATTATCGAATAACTAACAGAGAGAAAAATGTATCAAGCATTTTCAATCCTGAGGGACCACGGGATCAATTTTTTTCTTAGAGGACTAAATAGTCCGACAAAAAAATCTTGGTGAATCAAATAGAGTATTCACTCTATATTTTAATAGAATTACGAACTAGTTACTGATCGATTCACTCTAATATGCTATAGATACTTAGGTAAGGTTCGCTAATTTATAAGTAACAATTCTCAAGTCTAATGTCATGACTTAAGGATGATGTTATACTTGGGAGGGTGTTACGCAAAACATGCATAAGATCATGTAATCCTTGCACCTTGTCAATTGTTTCATTAAGTTTACTTTCCCATGATTCCTTTTCCATGGTATGCTGTTCTTTAAGCTTGTTGATTTCTTTATTCTTCTTCAAAGAACTTTTTGTAACTTTTCTCCCAAAGCACTAGACTTGACCTGGTCTCTCTTTGCCAAACACTACTTAGAATGCATCTTTTGGAGTTTCACTAACATTTTGGCAATCATTGAGTTCCGTCTATTAACAAAAAAAATTTTTTTGATGATAACACAACATTAAAATAACAAATATGGACATAAACATTAGATTTACTTACAACTACAACTTGTGTTTCTGAATTGAGTTCTTTCCCTTTTCGTCTCGTGCGAGTTTCAACAAACACATTAGATTGTGTTGGTTCTTCCTTGTTCTCAATGCTTTCACGCTAAATGAATGAAAATAGAAAGCATCTAAATATGAATGAAATTAAAGGTACAAAATTCATAGAAGTTCATATGATATTACCAACACTATTCCAAAATTAATAGGCCCCATTCGATGCCTCCATTTTTGTTTTTTACGATTTTCAAAATTCGCATCACAATTGGACTGTGCTCCAACAAAAAAGTTAGAATCAAATGAAATAAATTCAATGAATTCTTTTAAAAAAAGAAAAACGCAATAAATACTTGAATTAATTATCTACCACTCATTTTAACACTCAGAAGGCTCCAATATGCAATCAAGTTTTTGAACTAGACTACTAGAATATCTAGAGGACAATTTTTCAACATATCCTACACTTTGTCATAAATGTCGAAATGATTCTTCTTGATATGCGTCTCATGTCACTTCCAAGCTTCTCGAATGCTATCCATCACTCATTTCTTTCCTTATTTCGAATAATGAATTTGGACTAACCAAAAGTACAAAATACACATTACAGCTACTAAGAAAGATTGAATGAAATATTAAACTAAAAAAATAATATATTCTTATGAAAACATATTTCGATAAGCGTTGTTTGATTTCTTTCATCACAACAAGCCAATTGGTGTACATCAAACAGATGAACTCTTGAGTTCTTCCCCCATGTTCCTAAAAAGTGGATTAATTCATTGACTTTTTTGTAGTTGGCCCTATAGCTTGTCCATTATCAAAGGTCACCTCCTCTTTCTTCCAAAGTTCTTGAATGGATGTGTTTGCATGTATTTTTTCCTCTAGTCTTTCTCTTTTTTGAGATATCTGCCAAACCATTTTAAAATTAATGTAATCAGAGAACCTATAATGTCAACATATTCAGCACTTTAATGGGTATTATAATAGCTAGTGCGATGACATATGAAAACTGAAAAAAGAATGAAGTGAGGATTATAAGGTTACACCACCTTCAACCGGGCTAGTATTCATAACTTGATCTATATAATGGTCAAAAATACCAAGTTCATCTTCATCATCAAGACCATTATCCTCCAAGACCATCAACCATTGGTTGAGGAATAGGTTGCTCTTCTCCTTCCATATGTATCCCTTGTTTTGCTAGAAATTCATTAAGACTCAATGCTGGGTTGACTAACTTCTTTTTCATATTTTTAGAATCTTGCTTCTCTTGAATAGATGCATCAAGTTTGGTCACATTCCTTGTCCTATTTAACTTGCTAGGTAGACTAACTTGCTCTTTATTTTTGTTTTGATCTTGGTTTCAAGAAGACCTTGTAGATTAAGTCACAACCTTTTCCATGGGTTGGCTGGCTATTCTTGCCTTCCTTTTGAGCGCATTGTTTGTTAGCGTGCATGGAATTAAGATTGCTTTGTGTAACATCCCCTGCTACTTTATGGATTGATGATTGTCCCTACAAACCAACACGAGTCATTTCAGCATGCTTTGTCCTCACTCACACACTTCCTAGGAAAACTTCCCAGGAGGTCACCCATCCCAAAATTGCTCCAAGTCAAGCACGCTTAACTGTGAAGTTCTTTTAGTTTTGGCTACCAAAAAGAAAATGCATCTTGTTGGTATAGGTAGTACAAATCTATTCATATAAACCCTCATCAACTATATAGTCCTATACCTATACAGTCTCAAGATCCCTCTCATTCGAGTGTATAATCAATTCATTCATGTACCCCTTCACTTAGAGGGCCTTGTGAAGAGCCGCTCCTTGTCCGTGACTTCTTTTGCACCAGCGATCACTCCTCGCCTTCGTCCCCAGGCGTTACACTTTGTCCTTGATAAGCATCCATAGAAAGCACAGGTTGCTTATGAGTCTTCATTACTTTATTTTGATAGATTTTTTCTTGTTGCTTTCATTTAACTCCTTTTGAATTGCTTCAGGCTTTTTGTTGCTTTCACCCATATACTTTTGAACTGGTGCATTGCTTGATCAAAAATTGAGGTCTAAACCAACTTCTTTTTTGTGAGCAGCTCCTTAATCCATTCTTGTTATTGAAAATAATATAAATAAATTTAAAACAAGATTAAAAATTGAAGATACACAATGTGAAGCTCCATAATATTGCATCATTACATAAGGAGATTTGCTTTGTTTTGTTATTTGTTTATTAATGTTCTATTCTTTGTTTTCATTCTCTGTTGTTCTATTTTGTGTGTTATCTTTTGTGGAAGAAAATTGGATGAGGAAAAAAAAATTGAAGGAGGTATGTGAGATTAAGGCATGATATTAAAAAAAAAAACCCTCTAGTTGGAAACAAACAAAAAAGGGCATGTTTAAGTTGTACCAATCAATGAACGAAATAAATCATTCAGAGATTTCAAAATCACAATCTTTTTCCAATTTTATTTCATATTATTAGGAAAAAAGCACTTCTTTAGTCACATCAACAAGAACTACAGGTAAATCATTCTTCAGCAAGTTAACTTCACCATTATTATTGGATATAGAAAGACCCACTAAATGATCAAATGGCTCATTTTCATAATAACTTTGACATCATTGCCAACTGCATCACCTATGCTAAACAAGTCTCTTAGAACATTCTTCCTAGCATAGTATTTATTTTGATCAAATGGATCTTGTACGTAGAAGCATTGGTGTGCTTGGGATGCTAGCATAAAAGGCTCATCTTGATAGCATTTTTTGTTAAACTAAACACAGGTGTCACCATAAGTATCTTCCTTAGCCTCATACCAACCACACTTAAACACCACAACCTTAAAATTGCCTAGTAATCTAACTTAATTATATCTGTTAGTCTACCATAATAAGTTAGATTTGCATGGACTAGATTTGCATCATTTGAGCTTGCAAAGCTTGTAGTGAGAGCAACTAAAATGACACCACTATTCTATGTTTTACGTCTTGCTTCACGTTGCCTGGTATGGAATCTATATCCATTTATGAGATACACAGAATATCTTTTTGTAATTATGTTTGGCCCTTTAGACAACTCCCTCATTCAATCTTGAACATCATCTTGCATAGCACGAGTTGCAAACCATCAAAGAAATTTTTTACTATGGCATTTAGCTTTGCTCCATTTGGATCCTCATCGTTGATTACTAACTTCAGTTTCATGCTCTCTAAGCGGAAAAATATTAGTTCTTAGTGAAGGAAAAATTTACACCAATTTAATTCAAATAAGCTAAGAAAGAAGACATACTACAATTGATATAATAACATACCTAATAAATTCTTTAAGTTCATTGTAATTATTTAATATGTAATAATGGATTCGGCATCCAGAAGGAAAAGATCACCTTTCATCCTCCTAAAGGAAAACCTTTGTTATGAAACAAATCTGGAAATGAATTTGAAGTTTCCATTCCATTAGGACTAATGTCATCATTGTTTCGAGGTCTTCTATTAAACCAGGTCACCTAATCTCACTCCATTGCCTAAATGAATTGGCAAATAAATCATTATATCAAAAAATAAGGAGCAAAGATCCTCTCCAACTGGCATAGTGTTTCAACAATATCTGCTTCTAGACGATCTATCTCTTTCAATGTGATAACTTGTTGACATAATCGACGAAAGAAAGATCCTAGTTGAATCAAAGGGACAACAACTTGATTGGGAAGTATATTTTGATCGATATTTCTAGCAAGCAACGTAACATGAATTGGGCAACATGCGTTTTGTAACCAGATGTTTTTCTTTCAGCAAGTTGCACACATCAAGAGATGTTATAGGCACTATTATCAGGTAGCTTTTCTGTTTTCAAGACACCACAAATTATAGATTTCTCTGCATTTGTCATGGAGAAACATGCTTTTGCTAACTTAGCTTTATTTCCATCCTTTGTTTATTCCCTCCTTTGTTTCTTTTGGATGAAGGTTCTTTCAAATGCCCATATCTTGTGAGTCATATCGAGCATTCGCATGGTCTTTTGACTTGCCTAAAATGTCCAAGAGTGTTCCAATTATGTTGTCAACTCTTTTCTTTTCTTTGTGCATGACATCAAGGTTACATCGTGATGTGTTATGTTGCTAATAAGGCAAGTAAAAATATAAAATTGACATTTTCTTCCATGGGCCATCATTTGATTTTTTCTCTTCTTTTTTCCAAATGAAATATTCATATTTTTAAATTGATTGAAAACTTTAGTGCCCTTTAGAAACTATGGAGGAGGCCTATGTTCTGAGTTTCCATTAAATGACCTTTTGTTAGCTATCCAAGGATGATCCTTAGGCAAAAAGATAGGATGATCCATATAACACATCTTTCTACTATATTTTAGATAAGTTGAACAAGTGCCATAATTACACAAGGGCAAGCAAACTTTCCTTTTTTACTCTAACCAGATAACATTGCATATGCAAGGAAATCACTAATTATCCATAAAAGGGCTGCTCGCATTTGAAAGGTTTGATATCTTGATGCATCATATGTTTTTACCCCCAGCTACCATAACTCCAGTAACTCTTTTATCAAAGGTTACAGATAAATATTAATATCATTTCCAAGTGATTGGGGTCCAGGGATTAGCAAAGAAAGCAGAGAATATTTTGGTTTCATGCACATCTAACGTGGCATATTATATGCCATCAAGACAACAGGCCATGTGCTATTAGATATGCGCATGGTTCGAAATGGATTGAATCCATCACTTGCCAAGCCAAGTCTTAAGCTACGAGAGTTAGCAGCAAAATCTGGATGAAAGTTATCAAAGTTCTTCCATGACTTCCCATTAGCAGGATGCCTTAACTTCCTATCTTTATAACGCTCTTCATTATGCCACCTCAAGGTATCAACTGTCTTTGAACACATAAAAGGTCTTTGGGGCCTTGGAATTAAGGGAAGTGCCTCAAGGTTTTAGCAAGAATGTTGTGAGTTTTTTTGGGAGGCACAACATCACTGTCAACTATAGGATGTTGAATCTAATTAGAAGCCCCACAATCATGGCAAGATGTGTCTTTCTGATGGTCCTTCCTGTATAACATACAATCATTTGGACTCGCATCAATCTTTTTATAATGAAGACATAAGTCTTTAATCATAGTCTTGGCTTTATAAAAAGAAGAAGAATGAGAAGGAATATGTAAGTTAGGAATAGCCTCTTTTAATAACCCTAATAGGGAAATGAAAGCGACATTACTCTATCCATGCAGACATTTCAACAAGTATAATCAAATAGTGAAAGATAATGTAGAGAATCCTTCACAAGCAGGATATAGTTCTTTACTAGCCTTTTCAACCAAGTTATAAAACTTCTTTGCATCTTCAATTAAATCTTTGTGAATCCTTTAGCTTGTAGTACATCTCTCACTACAAGAAATAGGCAAGTTACCGACGGATTTTTTCCATCGGTATTTTCGACGAATTTATCGACGAAAAATAAGAAATTCGAGAATTTTCCATTGGTAAATTCGTTGATAAAATTCACACCAACTCATACAGCAATGGTGCGCTAAGTACCGACGGATTTTTCTGTCAGTAATAGTGTCCCCAAAAAAATACAAATGGCGCCTTGTTTGTGACTACCGACAGATTTTTTCCGTCGAAAATTCAATAATCCGTCGGTAGTCATTTATTGATATAGGTCACATCTTCATTATCATGTCAACACACTCTCTCATCTAATGTCTCTCTCTCTCTCTCTCCCCCTCTCTCTCTCTCTGTGCGAATCGGCCCTTGCCCCCTACCCCCTGGCGCTGCCTTCCCCCACGTCGCGCCCCTCATCCCGCACCGCCTTGCCCATACTCCGCATTGTACCGGTGACCCCGCGCAGCACCCAAGGCCGTGATTTGTAGCTCCCCTACAGTCCAACGCCGCAATCTGCAGCATCCAGCGCCCAAAGCACGCTGTGCGCGGCTAGACCATGCCTGAACCGTACCCCACCACCGGAGGAAGGAGGAGCCGCGCGCCACCGCTGGAGGGAGGAGGAGTCGCATGGTGGCTTCAATGGAATGTATATGCTTCAATTTTATATCCTTCCAATAAAGGTTTCCACTCACTGTTGTTGCTTCATTATTTAGTATGAACTATCCATTTATTGGTTGGACTTTAGAATTGAAATAGTTTATGTCAGATGTGGATACAGTCTCATGTAGCTATCTTTTGAATAAGCATGATTATTTGGTTATACCTTTATTGGAATTAAACAGAGATTGAATGCAGTGGAAATGGGATGTTGGTGGCCTGCCCATATGAGAGTTGTTTTGGGTTAGAAGTGGATTGTTTGATTAGTTTTTCTATTTTTCATCTTATGTAGAAATTTATGATGAGTAGAAATTTATGTTTTTCTGTTTTTCTGCCCATATATGTTGCTGCCTTAAGTAGAAATTTATGATGAGTTCCCTTCTTGTGTGTCTGTTATCCAAGCTTTCACTCCTTTTAAGAATGGAAGAAACTTTTGCTGTTTATACTGACAAAAAATTGGTTTATTATATATTTTTCATGGAAGAACTCATAAAGAAATTAACACGGTAAAATCTTAAGCTTATCTGTCAAACTCTAGTTATGAACCTGAAAATTTTAGGTGTCTACGATGTATGCTTTAGTCTTGATCAAGCAGTTTCATAGCTTGATTTGATGTATTTTGTTATTTAAATAAATCTGTTCATGTGTGTATAAATGGACTATGGAACATGTATCAATTTAGTAAGTAGTACTTCCCCTACAGATAATGTTTATTGTTAATTTGGTTCATAGTTACTCAGTTCTTCTAGTTGATTGCTACTGAGAAGATTTTAGTAATATGCTAAATACTTCTTTAAGATTTTGTTGTTATTTGGTAAGGATCATAGGAAACTACAATAAAGGGATTACAATCCATTACATGATGGCCAAAATGGCTCATGAAAGGAGGCTTATCTATCCTTGTAGTTCTTGAATTATCAGTTTTTTGTCTTTGGAGCATCATTTATCTTATAATATAGTCATGTGTGCTTGTTTGAAATGAAAGTAGTTAGCAGTTCTAAATTTGTGTAGACTTGTGGAAATGATCTTGTGTGATTTTATCTTTTGGGGATAGAAACTCATGTATTTATTTATTCCATTCTGAATTGAATGTTCCTCCTTGTTAAGTGTAATTTAATATTTTATTGCTCTTTACAATGAGGCTATTAGAAAAACCTTCAGTCTGAGGTTTGCTAATTGATGTCATGACAAATATTTGATTGGAGACTTCCCTGATACTGCACCATCACTGATTTTATTCTTGCGATAAGAATAATTTGTCATTGCCCTAAGGATTCCCCATTTATGGAGAAATCATTTAATTGTAAAACTATTGATGAGTCACAATTCTCTAAATTTTTGTTACTGTTATGCTGATTTTGTTTGTTACAGGTGAAGTTTGCAATCCAATACATGCGAAAAGCAATCTAAAAGAAGGCAAAATTTGACATCATGGATGTGAATACCATTAAGGTTGTTTTTCTTTTTATTTAGAAGGTCTTTTAATGAAAGAAATCACTATTACTTGCCTAGTTATATGCAATAATTGATTGTTTGACAAAAATCAATGATGAGATTTTAGCCTATTGTTTTTCCTCATTATTCTTTTGTATACTAGAAATAAATGTTAAATCTGTGATCAAGCATTTTATTTTTTTAGGTTGAACTTGAAGAAATTAAATAACTAGTCTTTCTTCCATTTTGCTGGAAATGGTTACACTTACTATCTACTCAGTCACATGAATGTCCAAGTTTATTATATAATTTATTCAGCAATACATAAACATATTACTAACAAATTCATGCATATACTATTGACAATTTTGAGCTAGATTTCTTGTAAATTAACTTGATTAATTGTAGTCATCATAGATGAAGGAACAATAACTTATCGTAGTTTGATTCAGCTGGTACAAAATTGAGAGGAAGAAAATATGCGAATAAGTGATTGTGATTTAAAATTAATATATATCATTACAAATGTCGTTGGCTAAAATCCAATGATTTGATACTTGCTTTATTTGTATGGAAATAAACTTAGGTTCTTTCTAGCTTTGTTCCAGAAAACCCTGAGTTCTTTCTCTATATGTTCTCAAGCCTGACTTCAACTTTGTGGAGTGGGAATCAACTTTTGATTGAGAACATGGCTGAGAACTCTCAGTAATTTGGGTCCAGAGCTGGTAGTAGCACCCATCATGTGGGTGAAGTATCTTCAGTTGAGAGTAGCAGGGTGGAGAAGAAACTGGATGAGCTTACAAAGTTTCTGAAACAAATAGCACTAAACCAAGCTCCTCCAGTTAAGGCAATACAGGTATGCGGCATTTGCTCTTGTGAATCACATACTTCAGACATGTGCTGTCAATTGCAAGAAGATCCCACCTCAGTGGCGGCTGGCAACATATTTCCTGGAAGGCCTCAGAATTAAGGTCGACAGTAGGGGTATAATCCATGCAGTAACACATATAACCCCGGCTGGAGAGATAATCCTAATTTTAGGTAGAACAATGCTCCTCAATAGCAACAACAGAAGTATGTACCACTACAGTAGAGGCAACAGCATAACCAGCTAACATTCCTCCCACCACCTGTTCCACAACTTCCAGCCCCCAGCAACCTCCAGCACTACCTGCACCTCCTGCCCCTTTAGAAGCACCATGGCAAGAGATGATGAAAATGGTGATTGAGACACAAATTAAATAGGAACAAGCCATGCAAGAGATGAGAAATGCAATTGTAAGGCTTGAGAATTCACAATCACAGCAGGGAAGTGCATTCATCATTCCTTTATAGACAGTTCCCAACCCCATGGGGAATGTTTCGGCTATTACTTTGAGGTCTGGTACTATTCTGCCTGAGGTTGCTGGTCTCTCAAGGTAGGTTATAGTTGAGAGTCAAGAGGAAGAAACAATTTAGCCAGAGGTGCAGCAAGATAAGCTTGCACCCAAGCAAAAAAGAAGCAAAAAGAGGTGACAAGGCTTTTACAGGCCGGCATCATCTACTCTATTTCTGATAGTGAGTGTTTGAGCCCGGTGCAGATGGTTCCCAAGAAGTCAGGGATCACTGTGGCAAAGAATGAGAAGGGCGAGTTGGTCCCTACTTGGGTGCAAAATAGTTGGAAGGTTTGCATTGATTATCGGAGACTTAATTAGGCCACCCAAAAGGACCACTACCCCTTGCCTTTCATTAATCAGATGTTAGAAAGGTTGGCAAGTAAGTCCCATTATTGTTTCTTGGATGGGTATATGGGGTACTTTCATATTCACATTGCTCCAGAAGACTAGGAGAAGACCACATTCACGTGCCCCTTTGGCATTTATGCTTATAGGCGGATGCCCTTTGGGCTTTGCAATGCACCGGTTACTTTTCAGTAGTGCATGATGAGCATTTTTTCTGATTTTCTAGAGGAATGCATGGAGGTATTTATGGATGACTTTACTATTTTTGGTTCTTCTTTTGATTCTTTTTTGAGTAGCTTAGCTAGAGTGCTATAAAGATGTGTTGAGACCAACCTTGTTCTGAATTTTGAAAAATGTCATTTTATGGTGGAACAAGGTATAGTCTTAGGCCATGTAGTCTCTAGCAAGGGCATTCCTGTTGATCCTGCTAAGATAGAAGTTATTACCTCTTTTCCTCACCCCACATGCGTGCAGGAGATTCATTCTTTTCTTGGTCATGCAGGTTTCTATAGGAGGTTCATCAAGGATTTCAACAAGATTGCCCAACCTCTCACCTCCTTGCTGCAAAAGGATGTTGAATTTGTTTTTTATGACAAATGTAATGAGGCATTTGAGAGGTTGAAGAAGGCCTTGACCACTACTCCAGTCACCAAGTCGCCTGACTGAAGTCAGCCATTTGAGTTCATGTGTGTTGCTTCTGATCATGTAGTGGGTGTCGTGCTTACACAGCGCGAAGGTAAGGTTCCTCATGCTATTTACTATGCTTCTCGTACTTTGGATGCTACATAGTCCAATTATACCACTATTGAGAAAAAGCTTCTAGCCATTGTGTTTGCTCTGGATAAATTTCGTTCTTACTTGCTAGGCTCTAAAGTGGTGGTGTACTCGGACCATGCAGCCCTTAAATATTTGCTGAAGAAACCGGAAACCAAGCCTAAGCTCATTAGATGGATGCTACTACTCTAAGAATTTGATTAGGAAATAAAAGACAAAACTGGAGCTGAGAATTTAGTATCAGACCATCTAAGTAGGTTTGACCATCTTGATCCGGATAACAGACCACTCAATGATAATTTTACTGATGAGCAGCTGATGAGTGTGTTTGTTGTTCCATGGTATGATGACATTGTCAACTACTTGGTTGCTAGAGTGGGTCCCTCTCATTTTTCACCAGCTCAGTTTGCAAAGCTGAAAAGTGATGTTAAATATTATGTGTGGGATGATCTTTATCTTTGGAAAATTTGTAATGACCAAGTAGTCAGACGATGTGTACCTCATGAGAAATTAGAGTCCATACTCTGTTTTGTCACACTTATGTGAGTGGAGGTCACTTTGGACCCCAATGCACTGCTAGAAAAGTATCGGATTCTAGTTTCTATTGGCCAACTTTGTTTAGAGATGCCTACAATTTTTGCAAATCTTCTAAACAGTGCCAAAGAACAGGGAATATCTCTTGGAAGAATGAGATGCTCCAACAACCCATACAATTTTGTGAAGATTTTTATGTTTGGGGCATTGATTTTATGGGACCCTTTCCTAGTTCTTTTTGGCTATGTTTACATACTTCTGGCTGTGGATTATGTGTCCAAATGGGTGGAGGCAATTGCCACTCGCATTAATGATTCTGCTATAGTTGTCTCTTTTTTCCGTTCCCATATTTTCTACAGGTTTGGCATGCCTAGGGCCATTATCAATGACCAGGGAACCCATTTTTGCAACTGGAGCATGGAAGCTTTGCTTCTTAGATACGGGGTTGTTCATAAGGTGTCCACTCCTTACCATCCCCAAACTAACAGACAGGCTGAAGTGTCTAGCCGGGAGATCAAGGGAATCCTGGAGAAAACTGTAAAACCCAACCGGAAGGACTAGAGTGTAAGGTTGGATGATCCTTTGTGGGCTTACTGCACAACCTACAAAACACCCATTGGGATGAGTCCCTTCAGGCTTTTTTTTCGAAAGGCGTGTCATTTGCCTATGGAGATGATGCATTGAGCTTATTGAGCTATTAAACAGTGCAATATGGATTTGGGAGAAGCTGGCAAAGCCTAGAAGTTGCAGTTGCAAGAGTTGGAGGAGTTAAGATATAAGACCTATGAGAACTCTCGGTTGTATAATGAGAGAACCAAGGTGTTTCATGATAAGAATACCTTGAGGAAATAGTTCCATGAGGGACAACTGGTGCTCCTCTACAACTCCCGGTTGAAAATGATGCCTGGGAAGTTGAGGTCTCAGTGGGATAGACCTTTCAAGGTCACAAAAGTATATCCCTTTGGTGCTGTGGAAATTGAGGACCCCAAGTCCAAAGTAATTTTTAAAGTTAATGGACATCGTCTAAAGGTGTACCATGAAACTACTGTGGATTTTGGGAAGAGGTTGAAGTTAAATTGGTGCAGGCAATTTACCCTTCTTAGCGAGGGTTCGAACGTCCAGCTTAGGGACGTTAAAGCAAAGTACTGGGTGGGAGACAACCCACCATTTATTTCTTCTATTTTGTTATCATTATTTTATTTTGTTTTGTTTTATTTTATTTTGTCCATTTCTTTTATTCTTACTTTTTATGGAGTTTGTGGCATGTGTAGATTTATAAGGTTTAAGAAACTCGTCTACATTTGTTGCAACAATTTTGCTGCATAATTGATGCGAGCTATCGCTACCCGCAACAAATTAAAATTTATTAAGTGCTAAGTTGCACAAAAAATGTAGTAAAGGGCACATCTCAGGTCATCTCACAAGGAAGTGTTACTAGTCAATTACAAATTGGAGGTTTTGAAGAATGAAATTAAAACAATTAAAATTAAAAGGTAATAGCAACAATGAAGAAAGGCACTAGTGCAAGGTATTCCTAGGATTGGAAATTAATTATCATTGACCAAATATTAAACTCATTAGTGGCTATTAGTAATAAATTACTGGCAATTCTACTAGTAATCGATTGACCTCTAGAATTTAACCAATGCAAAAAACTAATAAACAACAATTGCCAATTTATTTAGAAATCACATAATTTAATAAATCAATTGCTATAACCTAACTACCAATCGGAAAGTTAATTCTAATATTTCCCCTCAAACATAAACCAATAGATCTATTAATTTATGCCTAAAGGGTTTCCCTAAACGGCGATCGCCAATTTAGTTATCCCAATAAAAATTATAGCAATCACCACAATAATTATAGGAATAGAAACTGCGGAACATTAAGAAAACCAATGCATTTAATATCAAAAGAGGTCTCAAACATCATCCCAATCCATCCGAAAACCCTTACACTAGTAAAGAAATCTACTCCTCCATCTCTGGAGGATTACAACAATAAAGATAAAAAAACCTGGAAATAATAGAAATGATCATCACCACGATCTCCAAGGCAAGCACCTCTACCAATGGAATCCTTGAGAGAGAGGTGTAAAGAGAGAAAGTGAAAGGGAGAGAATGGAATTAGAGAGAGAATCCCCCCTAGAGTCCTCTATGAAGCCCTAAAATAATCACTAAAAGTATTAAAGCAAAATTGAGCCTAGTCTGGAAAAATCGCATTGTTCTGACGCTGGCTGCTCGCATATGTCGGTCATAGATTGCCTGGGCGGTCCTGCATGACTTTGCTGAAAAATTGCTCTCTCTGTTCACCGCCTAGGTGGTCATTAGTGTTGCTGAATCTCTTTTTCTGCTCTAGTGCACCAACCTGGAAGCTCCTGTTAACAAACAACACTCCCACAAAGACGTTAAAAGCACAAAGCACTTCCAAAAAATGATTATGCACTAAAAACAATATTAATAGCTATGAAATTAAGCAATGATGCATACTGAGGACAAAGTGCAAATTCACTAATTTAACCAACAATTAAGTACAAAACAAATGCAACATATTCATAGTTAGGATGGAAAATGGGTGCATAAATGCAACCCATCAATAATAATGCAGGTTATCAAATTCAACACCAAGTCCAGAAAAGCTGCAGCAATTTTTCATTCTCTAGACACCGCTATAGCGGTCCAAACTCCAATCTGATCAGCGTGGCATTCAAGGGACTACTATAGCGGTCATATACCGCTATAGCAGTCAGGTATGTTTAAAAAAAAAAATGGAAGCCTCACTTATGGAAGGGGGCATCACGGGACAGCTATAACAGTGAGCAGGGGCATAGCTTTTACTTCAAAAGGCTCCAAGGAGACCGCATGCTTCAACTTTTCCCTTTTCTCTCATGCGCGGCCTTCCCCCCTCCATAACCTCTCTAAACCGTGACCCCATACTCCCCTCCTACCTCATTTCATTTGCATTTTTCATCAGGTTTGATTCTTCCCTTCCCTCCCTCTACTTCTTTATTGATTAGATTTTTTTTATTTTTGAGGTGTTCTTACTATTTGGTTGGGATTTTTCAGTGATACTTATGATATACATATCAAGTGTTTGTTAAAATGCTTGAATGACATTTCACTTTAATTATTGAATTTTTTATTTGGTTATTGGGTTGTAATTTGATCTCTTTTCCTCATCTCACTCTGCTACTTTGATTACTAACCCTTTGATTTAAATTGTAAACCCCACCAACACCTCATGCATTGGTTCTTCTTGCATTGCCACACTTTATTCCTAGTGCTTTGATTTATTTTTGCATTTGGTCATCCTTAGTATTAGATTCATGCACGTTTTCTATCCTTTTCAGGTATGGCTCCCAAAGTTGACTGGAGTAAGTGCCCCCATGTTGAGGGCAATGACAATAATGATAATCCTAATATCCCTACTTAAGACCCCTTCCGATTTATTCATTTCTAAGCGGAGCAGCAATTTCTAAAGGTTATCAGCAACTACCCGCTTTTGGTAAAGTCACCATTTGATTTTAGTGAGGTGGAGGCCCGCGCTAAGAGGGTCCTCCATGATATGAAGGAGCAAGGCTGGGGTTTTTTCTTGGAAGTCCTGACACCTATAAATGCCTCTTTGGTGCGGGAATTTTATACTAATTGGCAATGACCGGCTCAGTCAGAGGTTTATCTCAGAGGGTGCCAACTTTCAGTTAGCCGACATGCCCTTCGAGATGCTCTACACCTCAACGTCACCCTTTATGACCACCAGCCTGATGACTATCAACTACTTCTATAACAGCTAGAGGAGATGGATAAGGATGTGATCAAGGATAGGATCACATACCCAAGCACGGAATGGATCCGTAATCCTCAGTTCCTCCCCACTCATTTGAAGAGTTCTCTTCTCAACTTTGAGGCACGTTTATGGATGAAGCTAGTGTTTTCTCATGTCCTCCCCTGTTCCCATGTCACCATCCTCACTATGGATCAGGTCTGCCTCATTTATTGCTTGGTTGAGGGGAAACGAGTTTATCTCTCTCGCTTGATTCGGTGATACATGGAGAGAGTCCACCATGATAAGGCATTTAATGGCCTTCCTTACCCTTCCTTGGTCACCAAAATGGCCATGGCAGCCGCCGTCCCTACTCTCCCTGCTGATGTCATGATGGAACCAGGCAAGGCTATTATTGTCAAGAATTTTCTCCCCAAGGATTCCAAGGCCAAGAAGAAATCTCAAAGAGGAGAGAAAAGGACTAGCTCTTCCCACCCACTTGGGGCAGCCCTCATTACTATGCAGTAGGAGATTACTAAGCAGCTTATGGCTCATGTGACTTCTTCCATTCAGGCCTCAAAGGAGCAGATCATGAGACGTATGGCTTGCCTTGAGTTGCGAATTCAGGATATTGAGCCTCCTGCAAAGGAGGCGGCTGCATAGCCAGCACCATCCCCACCTGTCTGACGTACTGAGCCCTGTGTGGATCCTGACTCCGATTGTAGGGAAGATGACCCTGATGTCGAGATTTCAGAGGACGAGGCCTCTAAGGATGAGGATTACTGAGCTTCCTTTCTCGCAGCTTTGATCGATTGTACTCGCTTCGACACTGAGGACAATGCCTTTTTGTAAGTGTGGGGAGGGGTCCATTAGCTTTCATTTCCATAATCTTGTACTTTTTATTTTTATTTTCTCTTATGTCATGCATTACATGTTGCATATTTCTAGAGTTGGTTAGTTGATGGTTGAGCAATGCTTGCACTCTATAATTACTATTTGTTTTGATTCCTATGGTGCACTGGTTAATCTAATGGTCACATGAGCAATGCAATGGAACTTAACTTGTTTGGCTGGTTAATTATTTTTACCTGTGAGCTTTAGACCTAAATGTGATTTCTACTCTGTAATCACCAAACTTGTTAATGTGTATGCACTCTCTTGGAATGAATTCTAGAACTTGCCCAATTCTTAGTTGAAACATTTTGTTCACATTGTCTAGTATTTTGATGATTAAGGCATTCTTTATGTTCATCCACTTAGCCATAAAGCATACCCTGCATGCATTTATCCTTTGCCTACCCCCTTTTGAGCTTATTCTCCCATTTTTTTTGGTTTAGCAGAATTCAAGCCTAAGTGGAAAACAATGAACATACCTGTAAAAGTTTGGTGCAAGCTAGTTTGTGCAACAATCTAAGTGTGGGGAAACCATTGCCAGAAATGGAAAGAAAGAGAACTATTGCCCCTTTAAAAAAAATTTTGTTATGGATTGGTGGAAATTCTTTCAATAATTAAAAAAAAAAACAGAGAGAGAGCTGAGATCTATGAATCCACCTTTGCAAATAATTAATTTGGATCGAATCAAGAAGCGCTATTAAAGTAAAAAGGGTAGGGAGAGCATTTAGAGGCTTTGGTTTATCTCATGTAAGTTCTTGTGTTGCACTTTGCTCTTGCAAGAACTAAGTTTAGCTTATCTCTCATCTATCCCACCTGTACCTAAGCCCTGTTAACCTCGATAAGACCTCTTGAAAAATGTCGGACATGTGATTGACAAGTGGTGACTGAGAAGAAAGGCAAGCATATGGAATAAGTTCCTTGTTGTGTGCTAGAGTGTTTTGTATAACTGATAAGCTTTAGTGGAGAGTGATACACATTTTTCCTGTGAGGTTAACTCTGCCATTCTTGTTTTATTCATTCTTGCCTTGTGCAATCTTAATTGACCAGTGAGTGCCATTGGAGTTCATCTTCATTGCTATGCTTTAGCTGTTGTTTAACCATCTCTAACTATATCCTTTTCCTAGATAGGTTCTGGCATTTTATTTTTCAATCATGCATCTTGCATTATTAGGCTTAGTAGCATCCTGCATTTTCATTTCTATCTTTGCTATGAGTTCAATGCATGAGGATATACAATTGTTTAAGTGTGGGCAAGTTTGATGGGTTGCATTTATGCACCCATTCTTCATCATAACTTTGAATATTTTGCATTTGAATTGTGTTTAATTGTTGCTTAATTGGTGAATTTACATTTTGTCCTCATCTTGCATTGTTAATTAATTTCATGGTTATTAGCATTAGTTTGAAATAAATAATTGGTTTTGAAAATTTCTTATGTTATTAACCTTTTGTATGAGCTTTGTTGAATAACAGGAACTTCCAATTGGTTAGCAAAGATAGAAAAGGATCTTAGAACCCTCTCCAGATGAAAGTATTACCGAACCATGCAAGGCAGGACCACTATAGCGATCAACAGATAGGGGAAACATGACTGTAACACTTACGGGCAGAGGTAGGACTGCTATAACGGTCACCAGAGAAAGTAGCTTGGTTGCAGCGTTCGTGCATAAGAGGCGAGACCGCTATAGTGGTCATAAGTGGTTTCCATTCCGCGTTCTAACGTGACTTTGTAAGTAGTTATGGGTTCTTTGTATTTTTGCTCCGCTTCGAAGAGAGAGATGGCATTCAAACATTTATATTTTGAGTTTAGAGAAATTCAAACTCACTCTTTTTCTCACTACTCTCTCTCTAGGCTAGGGTTCCTAATCATTGTTGAATTTTAGTATTTTCTGGGTTAGAATTTATCATTTTTCTTTGACATTGGTAGTGAACTCCCCCTATGGAGGAGTAGTTTCTTTGCCGCGCGCAGAGACAACTGAAGATCATAATTGTTCTTGAGGTTTCCGATTCTAAATTTAGTTCATGGTTTGTTTTTCGTCCCTATTGCTTCCTCTTTAAAATATTGATTGCTATGATTTTTGTGATTATATTTTTTAGAGTTGTTGATTGTGTATTCATTTGTATGTATGATCTGAATACCATTGGGAAATTGGGTCAATTGATTTGATTAATTCCAATTGGTAAGGGGTTGAATTAACTCTATTAAATTAAATTAACATAGGTTTATAGGGTCATGATTGTGATCACTAGCTCTTGTGTTAATTGAACCCTTAGCGGGAGTACGTTCATATAACTGTTAAGTAGAATTGCATCATCATTTGTGCGAAAGCATAGTTAACATAGGTTGTCACCACCATGAATTTATTTGGTTAAACCAATGATAGAACACATTTTGATTTGAAGGAGTCTTGGTGCAGATAATTTTTGCATTATAATTTTCTCAATTTAATTTGCTGTCAACTATTCAAAAAACCCCAATTTCATTAGAATCAATTACATTGCTTCCATGTGAGATGACCTAGATCGCACCCTGTCTACATTTTGGTGCGATTTAGTATTTTAAATTCCTTTTAATTTGTCGCAAGTAGTGATAACTTGTGTCAGCGGGCACACTTGCGAAGTAAGGAAAATGGAGCAAGTAATGGCTGCTGGATGTACTAAGTGTTAGACCATGGCATGAACCATGGAGAATGGAAACATGAATGTCTAAATGCCTAAAAGAGAACTCACACCCCGTTACACTAGGTTCAGTACAGATCGAGGATCAGTGACGATTGATCGCATTTATACATAATAATGATGAATATTATTTATGACTAGTCAAGGTTTGGTATTGATCGAGGTTCAGTGACGGTTGATCACATTATATATGCTAGGTATGAGCTCATAGCCTAAGGGTCCCTGAGATGTTAACAAATAAGTGGAAAGGAACTATGTTTCAAGAAAGTTTATGGCCTTGTGCTTCTTCACTGTTTATGTTCGCCTCTTTTCATGCATGCATGAACATATGAGAATGTATTTCTTTCTTTCATGCATGCATGTGGCCTAAGTGTTATGTTTATTCTTTCCATGCATGCATGCCTTCACAAAAAGTATATTTTAATACAACACCATTATCATGCATATATATATCTGACTTGATGCATTCATGATCAAAAACATATTAAAATGATAATGTCCACTTGATAATAACGCTTGCAAAAAGTCTAAATTTGGACTGCATTGTGGCATGTACACTTTTTTCTATAATAAACCAAGTGGGCTAGAGATGTACAATGATGACACCAAGTATGTTTTACTATTTCTGAGATTCATTAGGATTCTCACCCTTTTTAAATTTCCATGTACGTCTCTAGACGAGCAGACGTGACGGCAGCTGATGTTTGAGATCGTGGACGAATAGAGATAGCTATACTGGAGATATTGCTAGGATTAATAGATATTTATGCTATTTATATCTCTGGTCATATGACCATCATTTTGGTTTGGATTACTGTACATGTGGCCGTTTGACATGCTTATCTATTACACTTTTTTACTACTATGTATCTCGGCTTTAGTAGATAGTTAGGTGGCTGTGCACAATGGCACAATATTATATATATTTGGATATTGTGAGTTGTCGATGCTTTTATGCTCGGTTATATTTTATATATATATATATATATATATATATATATATATATATATATATATATATATCAAGGTATTTCATGTGATGGGTGTAACACCCCAATTTTTTTTTCTGCTTAGCAAAAATGACCAAAAGCCCCTGGGTCATTTTTGTATGAGAATTGAGGCCGGTCACTCCTGGCCACCCCCAAAAGGGTATTTTAATGTTAGGATGAGGTTATATGAGGACTAGGTAGTAATCCGTGTGAAAATCGTGATCCACGATTTTCACGTGTACAAATGACCAAAATGCCCCTGAGGTCATTTTGCCCAAAATTCGAGGATGACCGACCCAAGCTATCCTTAAGGGGTTAGTTTAATGTTTGAAGCGGATTAGATATGTTAGAGATAGTGATAGAGGTGAAAATCTCAACTATAGTCTTTCTGGTGTGCAAAATGACCAAAATGCCCTTGCGATAATTTAACGCGAGATTAAGTGCTGACTGAACCCCGGTCATTTCCTGGAAGTTAGAAATGTCAATTTTAAGGGATGAATAATATCTAGAAGGCTTCGGGTAGTTCCAAGGATTTTTCAGGAAAAATGATCGTTTTGCCCCTAGTTAGTACAAAACGAGCTTAATTAAGTAATTAAATAAATCTAGACAATATTAGGCTCTAATTAAAGATAAATTAACTTTAATTATTAATCTTGAGTCAAAATAATTAATTGAGGTTAATTAAGGCCTAAGATTGCTTAGAAAAATTCAAATCCCATTCTTAATCAAGGAGCTCATAAGAAATAAAGTAAAGTTAAAAAGTAAATAGTATTTTCTCTCTCCATTTCCCAAAATTAGGAACCTTGTTGGCATTTGAAATTCAAACTAATTGAGTTTAACTCAACTAAATTTACAAGACAACTCTTTAATCATATCTTGAAAGTCTTAAACACATAATTACTAACTCAAAAACCTAATTTTCAATCCTTAAACCTTTGCATAATCAAATCTACCTCTAATTCATGTCCTAAACACACGAAAACGAAATATTTTCCCTCCCAAGAAAGTCCTAAGGCTGTGGCTATCCTCCCCCAAAATACCCTCTCATTTTTTAATTTTGTCACACACTAACACTCACATACACTCTCATTTTCACATTCACTTTTTTGGCCAAAGTTTTGTGTCAAACAAATACCCTTGCATCCTTTCAACTCAAACTCTCTTTTCTTCTCCTCCACCTTCAAGAAACCTCCACTCTCAATCTTCTCTCACCCTTAAACCACCATAGATCACCTCCAAGACACATAACCTTTCTATCTCAACACACAAGAACTCAAGAAAAAATCTTCCATCCATTTTTCTTCCTCTAGCTAAACCCACCAAGGAGCTCCAAGAGAAGTTTTTTCTTCTTATTTCAACATCAACGACTAAGCTTTCTCATTTCCCACTAAGAAACAACCTTGGTAGGGATTTTTTTTGAGTTTTTCTCCTTGTCTTACTTCATTTTCGGTTTTGATGATGAATACATGAACAAGTTCTTTTTTTTCCCTCTCATTTTTGGTTTTAATGATGGATGAATGGTTGAGATTTTGTTCTTTTCTTTCTTTCCATTTCGATTTGAGCTTTGCCTTTCTTCCTTTTTGTTTTCGGTTTTGTTGTTATTGGATGGTTAAAAACCATGGCTTGATGATGAGAGATCTTAATGGTGGGGTTGATACCACCATGTGTTTGACCTCCAAAGCCTAAGGTTTAGTTCTCTTTTTGGTTTTAAAGAATGAGAAAAATAGAATACTTGTTAGTTCAATTGGATATCTTCCTTTGTTTTTCAAGACCAAAGCTTAATGATGATGGTTCTTGATGATGGTTGTAAAACCACCATGTATTAGGCCTTTAGAGCTCAAGGTCCGATTTTTGGTTCCAAGATAATATGAGAAATAAAGTGCTTGTTGTGTTTCTTTGATTTCTTTCCTTTTCAGCTTGATCTGAATCCAAGAAATAAGGCTCTTGGAACCATGGTGATTAGGGATTCTAAAGCTCACTATGTTTAAGATTGATTAGGGACAAGAGTTCCATCTTGTAAAGTTTTGAGCTTTGAGTTTAATAAGATGTAAAAAAGGACTTGCATTCATATTTATTTTCAAGTCATCACCTTAAACCTTAAAGATAAAAATGGACTTGTATTCATCTTTATTTTTAAGTCATCACCTTAAATCTTGAAAATAAAAATGGACTTGCATAACATGTTTATGATTCAAGTCATCGCCTAAATCTCTAAAGGTCAAGACTTGCCCTTGGATCTTAAATAAAAAATTTTTTTATCATGGCCATATTTTGTGTATATATTCGGCCATGCCATGAGGTTGGACTTGTAAAGGATTTTATTTTGTTTTTAAGGTTTAAACCTTGTACCTTGATTATATAAAGGAATTTTTGAAAGAGTTGGAAACTCAAAAGATAGTAAAGATGTGATTTTTATGAAAAAAAAGTCTTATAAATGAAGTTTTATCTTATGATTCTGTTTCAGAGGTCATTATTTAAATTTCAAAGAGATAAAATAGTTTTCAAGTGTTTCCAATAACTTACAATAATTTTTTAGAAAAACTAGCAACTAGAAAGGATAAAAAATGTGATTTCTAATGCTTCTAGAAATTAAAACTATGGCTATTGTTTTGACATTATACATTTTGTTAGGTGCTATTTAGAATGATTTAAATGTGTAAAAATTTCTATTAATTAAGGCAAAGATTATTTCTAGCACTTTAGGAAAAACTAGTGATTGAAAATGTGGCTTTTAGAACCCTAGGAAATTAAAAATTATGACTACTATTTTGACTCCCTAAATTCTGTGTAATGCTATTTGGTAGGGTTTAAATGTGTGAAAATTTCTATTAATTGTGGTTATAATTATTTCTAGCATCTTAGAAAAAGCCGGTAACTAGAAAGGGGCAAAAACATAACTTCTAGAATGCATAAACTATTTTTCTTTACACTGCCTAAATTGTACAGCACTATTTGGTATTGTTCACGAGTTTAAAAAGTTGTGAAAATTATTGTAAAAACTATTTTTGGTCTCTTAGTTGCTTAAAAGAATAATTACAAGTGTTAGATTCAACCGTTTTGCAAAATGCGAAAAATCGAGTTTTGGACTTATCGTTTTAGCACCTTGATTCAATGGATCTCGTAGGAATGTGATTGTTATGTATTGATGGCTATGTGCATATGAAATAACCAGAGATTCTATGACTTGAGATAACTGTGTAAGTAATGATTACTTGTATGTGTAAATTCTGCTGAGCATAGCATATGCATTAGCTGAGTCTGGGCCTTCACTCCGACATACTGGGTAAGAGCATGTTTACTTCCTAATGCATTACTAATGAAGAATTTTGGAATGTTGTACTTGTAAATGCATAATTGATAGGTTTTGTTACATGAGGCAAATTTGTGGAAACTCCATTTTTAGCCATTATGCTGTCAGATTTCCGCCAAATTTGTGAACTTAAAAAAAATTATGACGTTTATGAGCATGAATTGTTAAAGGATAACTTATGATAATATCTATATATGTATGTTCATGTTTGCATCCCTAATTAACATGCTAAGATTAAAGGTGAAATAAGACATATGGAAATGATCCTCTAGACTCTAGGAATTAATGGTTAAGAGAGGTGATCCAAAAGGGACCCTTTAGACTCTAGGAATTAATGGTTATGAAAGATAATCCTATGCCCCTATCCCGCACTCTGGGAGTCAGGAATTAGCTTATCGAGAGGATAAATGTAGACTAGTATAGATATGAGCTCATAACCTAGAAACTCTCAAGAGGAAAGAGTATTAAGGTGGCTCTAAAAAAGAAAGAATAATGAATCTAAGTCACCTAAAAGAACAAAAAGGAAAGAACATCGTGTTCTTTATGCTATATTCATTTAATGCAATTCTTGTGATATGTTGCACGTGACATTGACATGCATTCATGATATGGTATGCCGCATCCATGACATTAAGATTTATGTTAAAAGATACGGACCTTAGCTAATGGTATTTGGAACTTAATAAATGAACTGTATATCTACCCACTATGTTCACAATGAAACCCAAGGTTCCTAAGGATGTAGATGATGACACATATTAGGAGGCGAAAGCCCTACTGAGATTCTTGTATAAGTTTCTCATCCTCTCTTTCTTTCTTTACATCCCATCTTCAGAGGCTAATGGCATCCTTCGTGATATTCGTTGACACTCCCACCTGGGAGATGTACTTCGATGCCACTTACTAGACTTATCATTTCATGGGTCAATGTGCCATCCATCTGTTCATGTTTTTGAAGCGCCCTTTTGCACACCCAGTTACTAGCTATAGGTTCTCTCTTGCTACCTCGTTTATTGATAACCTCATTTTTTAGAGTGTCCGTCTACATGGGGAGTAGATCAGCCATACCCACCCCTACCGCTTCAGCGATCCGTTACTACCCCGTTTACATCCCCCGATCACCCCCTCTCCTGACTGAGCCACTGATCGACCCGTTGGAGGATTCTCCTTCCAAGTACTCCTCAGGTGGTTCCACACCTACAGTCCCCATGGAGATAGGGGTAGTAGTAAAGGGAGGCTATTGTGACTCAGCCCTTGGAAGGAGGTCGGCATACTCGTAGGGGAGCCACTCATCCACGCTGCGGAGCCCATGTTCATCCCGGGCCTACTCCCATTGACATCGCTTATGTGCTTCGCTACATCCCTTCCTATCAGTAGCGTCGTCGATAGGAGCCTACAATGGATCTCGGAGTGCCTGTGCACACATCATGGAATAGATAGCCTTCCTTTTCTATTTTTTCATTAGAGGCTATCTACTTAGGCACACCCCAGTAGGAATAGCGGGTAGGAGAGGTCTTAGCTAGTTTATATTTAGTTTTTATTCACGTACTTTTCATATTGACTATGGATTATTGTACTTATCCCAACCCTTGTTGGTGGGTAGGATGCTACTTTATATTTATGTATATTTTGATGTGCAAGGAAGGACAGTGATATTAGTGATAAATGAATCTATGATGACGTGATTATGTTTATGATGTTGTGATGTTTTTATTTCCTTTCCACATGTATGCAGGATGGATGATTTAATTTACTTACTATGCATAGCTCACATTTTCGTTTTAAGTTCAAAAAGAAAATTTACCCATATTTTTGCTAAGTATTTTAACAATATAAAGTCAAGAACAACAACAAAAAAGTAATAAGTAATAATTAACTTTAAATGGTTTCTAGGCGTATTGGGTTAAATATTAAGGTGTTACAATGAGCTTGAGATTGTCTTGGTGCTTAGATGGTAATTTTATGCAGTGTGTTTGCTGACATATAATGTGGTTTGGTAACGAATACTATTTACGAACAAAGGCTTCTATTTTTTAAACTATTGTCTTTTTAAAAGAACAAAAAAAAAACCCCGTATTTTTCGCTAAGTATTTCTAAAAGTCAAGCGTCCCAAGAAGTGAACCTTTGACGTTAAAACCAAGTATGACTCGAGCATACTTCGTTATGTATTAGGGAGTTACATCTTCTACTATAGCAAATTGATAAAGGTCCATAAGGATGGCATCTACAAAATTCTGAGGATATATAGTACAAGGAAAAAACATGCAACATAGGGATGAAAATATTATAAAATTCTTAGTAGAACACTCTCTCATGCATAAATGTATCATCATAATCATTTTTGTTCAAACATTATCATCTAGAACATATATTATCAAATTGAAACTTAAACATGCTAGTCTTAACACTTAGCACATAATATGAGGAATAACTTAGGACAATTGGTACTTTAACTATCTTGGCCCTTGATCTATGGTAGCTTATTCCACTATTGGGTAATAGATTATTTTTCAGTACTGAGCTCATTCCTAAATATGATCATTGAATTTAATTTCTATAACTCTCACATAGATTTATTCCTAGACAGGTTTACTTTCCCCAACCCAATTTAAGGGTAGTCAGATTTACTTTCTTTGGCCCAAGAAAACATAATCGTAATATGTCTTTCATGCAAAGGTAATTGTCATAAGCATTCATAGTTACATGTGCACAACATCATCAAAAAACTCACATAATATACAAATATCAAGTAATTGACATATATATATATATATATATATATATTCATAATTCTAGCATACTAGCATCCTTCTAGAATTGCAGGCTTAAAGAAAATTATAGTTAAATTACTAAACATCATAATTACAGGGTGAAATAATTTTCAAAGATATTCAATGTATCCATGAGGTCCTGTGAAAATTTTACAAGGTCTCTATATATTTTAATAAAATTGTACAAATATGGTGGTCAATAACCACCAAATTCCAGCCACTAGTTAGAATTCCCAATTTTATTATCAATAAATTCCGTAAAAATTCAGGGTTGGACCTCAAGATATCTACAACAACACTTAAAACTTTCAAGTCAAAAATCAATCATTTGATATAGTAACAAAATTAGACAAATCCGGAGTTTCAAAATTCACTGTTCAGACAGCAACCCTAACCACTTCTGTTTTAAAATTTTAAAAATAGTAAAAGTCTTCAAATGGACTCAAGAAAAATCATAAAGTTTCCTTAACATGTTTGCTTCACTAAATAAAAATTTCATATCAAAATGTTACTTCATTAAATAAAAATTTTATATAAAAAAGGCATCTCTAAATGTGGTCTAAAAATCGAAAAAAAATCATTGCCAAACAAGAATTCAAATTTTCAGCACACCAAGCCAAGATGCAATTTGATTAAAGAAGCATTCTAGCAACACATTCTAACCAAATCATGCATGTTCATCAATGGTTAAACTCAATCTTATGACCAAAAAACCTAAATGCTAGCCTTATTCCTTGAAAACTTTCAGAGAAACAAAATTTGATTGAAAATTTTTTACAAGAAAACCCTACTTGTTGCTAGAAGACTTTTGCACTTGTCTTGATTCTTCTAAGTATTTCTCCACCAATCTTGAACCCAAAACAAGCCAAATCCTTCCTTTCGGAAGTAACACAATAATTCCTATTTGATAGTAAAGTGAGATGAGAATTTTTTGTTGGAGTTAGATATGAAGATTTCAAGAGGTATCTTAGGTTTTGTGTGTAGGTCATTGATTTTTTATGAATTTTTCAGCTAGTTCATTAAGTTTTGAGCAAGTTCATGATGTTTTTAGTAGAGAAGGAATTGAATATAGCTGGAAAGGAAGGCTGGCTGAATTATGTGTTGGAAAGAAAATGAGAAATGTGAATTTGTGTTGTTGATATAAGATGTTGTGAACCACAAAAATATAACTGTGTAATAAAGAAAATAGGATTTTTGTGTGGTCATTATGTGATCTTAATAAAAATTAGAGGTGTGGCCATTCTCTTTGCCACACATTACTAAGAAGCTTACTCTCTAAGCTTTATGTGATGCAAGAAACTGCGCATCTAAATTTTACCAAATGGTGAGACATTAGCCCCTGGTTAAAATTAAAATTAATGCAAGGTTAAAATTTAAAGTTACTTGACAATTTTTAATCTAAATCATCCACTTGGTTCAACATAAGTAGCTCACTTAAATTTAGAGAGCAAGTTGCTTTTTTGGTGTTGAAATCACACATTGATATTTCATCAAACGGGTAAAACATTTTACCCAGGAAAATTAAAATATCTGTACTTAGGCCTGAATATTCTATCCCAATCCTCGAGTCTAAGTTCCTCTGGCCTTGGGATTGCCCTTGGTCCCAGTTTTACAGTTACTATTAATCTGCAAGCCCAAAAAGTACTATTCACTTTTTTTTTCCTACTCGACTGTTGATTCATCCTTATCATCACTAAATATGTCAGAATACTCAACTTCAGGGTGTTACAAACCACAAGCTCATAGTCACACATCTGCTCCTTCACGCAAGAGGAATGCAGACAGTCACAACTCAGGGGCACATGTGCTCTGTCACATTCCAAGGAACGCACCTGCACCACGCGCTATCATCTATTCCAATTACAACCATAGCATTGTCAGCCCATCACAGCCACAAGTTTGAAGCTCTTTTTTCTCTTGTTATATATCATCGAAAAAAATTGATTTCAAGATGTGATGCCATAGAGCAGGTTCACTGTTTATATTATTTATTTATATCAATGAAAAAAGATCTGTTAATCTATGATAGCAATGGTATAACTTTGTTCTATAAATTGTAATTTGTGATTTTGTTATTTTTCTCCTTTTTTTTCATATTTATTTTATTTTTTTGAATTTTTCTAGATTAAATGCATTTTCTGCTAAAAATCCTCATTTGAGTACTCATAGACCTGAACCAAACCAAACCAATTTTAATTGGTTTAATTGATTTGGGTAATACCATGAAAATTTGAAGAACCCGAATGGAACCAACTCGAACCCAAATTGATTGGTTCGAATTCATTTTTTCCTCAAAACCATACCAAGCTGACTTGATTTAACTCCAATTTATAGAGTTATTTATCTTCTAATTCAATTTAAATTCCATGTTTTGTCCTTAGCTTTTCTAAGTGAAACACTCTAAAATAAAATAATATGGCTTATTGGTTTCTTGGACCTTTTGTTGAATATTAAAGGTGATAATTCATGATTTAATTGAGATGAATTGAATATTATTAATGAGAATCTCATTTGTTGAATTTTGACATTGATATTTGAATGTTTGGAGCTTAAAAAGCATATCTATTGGAAATCAAGAAATGTGGAAACAAAGAATAAAGAAAATGAAGTTTTTGATATTGAGTTTCAACTTGACATGGAACTGATGTGAACAATGTTATATATAATTACATATAATTGCATTGAAAACAATAATTTAACTAAATCCACAGTAGTAACTAGTAGAGAAACATGAGATGTTCTGTAAATAAATATCTGAGCTGATAGTTGAATCTAGGGGTGTACAAGGGACGAGTTACGCTGAATTGGATAAAACCCAAACCCGACCCGATAATAACTCGATTATGTCTCGGATTGAACCGGGTCAACCTGATATTTGAATATTATAAAGGAATTTGGATATTGTACATAGTAAAGTTATAAAATTTTACAAGAAAGAAACCAAATGTTAGAGACATTTTATGATATATGTTTCAAAATAAACCAAATCAATGTAGAAATAACATCAAGTTATGTAAAGTATATTAATTGAACTTTAAATTCTTATAATATTTCATAAATTATTATAAAAATATACCACCTTTAAGGAGTTATTTGACTTTAGGTCGGGTCGGGCTAACCCGATGTATGACCCAAACCCAACCTGAAAAGTAAAATGGGTTAACTTTCAAGACCCAAACCCATCCCAATAAGCTTCGGGTCAGGTCGAGTTGGCGGGTCAACACGAGTTATGAACATCCCTAGCTGAATCTAAGCCAATCTGATGGGTACCTAACTAGGTCCCATAAATAGACATCACACTGGGTTCCTTACTGTTGGTGAGCTAATCCTCTAGCAGACCTCTTAGTACCAAGGTTAACGATAAATCTTATAGCTGTTAACTCGCTAATTTATTTCTTACTAAAATTTGGCTAAAAACTAATAGCAACAAAATTCATTGTTCTTACTATTCATACAAAACTGGCTATCATGAAATTTTCTGACTGATAAAATAAATCTAAATCATACATACAGCAAGTATGGCCCAATGGGCTTTCTAAAATAATAATTTTTCATGATAACTAAAAAAATAATAATTTTCTAAAACTTCTATAATCTATAAAAGCATATTTCTTGGCATAAATTATCCTGAAAATTCATAAACAATTTATACGATGCTAGGAAAATACTGATAATGACCAAAAGTATGGCCATGAGGTTAAACGTACTCATTGTTGGTAGCCAAGAGTGTACTTCCACTGACAACTTGACCTTGGGGGCAGGAATGACACCGGTAATTGTCAAACAATATAATGAAAACATAAATAATTTGATTTAATTGCCCAAACTGAGTTTGGAATGATAGGGAAGAAGAAAGTTATAAGAAAACCATGCCTGACAGTATTCAAACTCATAGACTAGATAAAAAGGGGAAGAAACTGGATAAACTCCATGAAAATCATTTACCAGAAAAGATTAATCAAGGAAAATTTAGCGAAATCATGTTTTTCTTGCTAGGAAAAAATCCTTAGGCAGCTAGGGTTCTTAGAAAAAGTATTTGGGAGTATTATGATGTGCCAAATCATATCATATATACTATTCTAAAAGAGGATCAATGGCTTAGTGGAATTGGCGAGGTGTCTTCATGTGGAGAGCTTGATGTCCCTCCAAAATTTCAATCACCCATAATAGCCAATCAATATTTTTATTTTATTTTATTTTCTCTTATTAAAATAAGCACATGACTGACTGTTACTTTTCTTAACCAATCATAATCCAATTCCTTTTCCCATTGCAGCCACCCTAATAACCAATTAGATGAAAGAATGCTTTGATGATTTTTGATAAATAATTACATGTTTGTCTATACTTCTATCCAATCATCATAGATTATAATTATTAAAGCTTGAAAATTCAAGTTCAAAAATCAAATGAAAATACAACTATTTTTCTCTACCAAAACAATGAAACCATAACTTTGATTAAAAAAATGAAAACATAACTATTCTGCTTCCTATCCATTGCCATCACCAAATCCACAAATTTCTATTCCCCTTTCTCTTTCAAATTCCTCTTTCCTTTTTCCTTTTTTTTCCCTAAACCCTTTCATTTTCCTCAACCAAACTAGCTATGCTGCTGCGAACAGGAGATTCATTTGGTCAGCCAAGGTGGTCTAGGCGCAAACAGGGAATTGGGCAAGGTGAGGGGAGGATGTGGAGTATAGCGGTGGCTACTATCAATCACATGGCCAAGATAGATGAAGATGCTTGAGTGGCTGATGGCATGGCATTGGTAAGCGGACTGTGGTAGAGAGAGATGTGAAGATGGCAAAGAAAGTTCTAGGTTCTGGTATACTGATACGGCGGAGTGTGTGAGTGGTTTGTGGTGGAGATGGATATAAGTGTTGACGTCAGTGAAGCAGATATGGGTTCAAGGCAACAAGTAGCAGAGCGATGCAAGGGACATGAGATCAATTGTGCACCTCGAAGTATTGGGTATGAAAGTGGAAGGCAGACTTGGTTCTTGCATGAGGGAGGTAGGGGATGGCTCCACGACTAGGGTGGCTTTGTGTCACTCTTTTTCTTTTTTCATAACTCCTTTTATTCTTTGATGGATTGGTTTATGTTTTGGTTTGGTTTGTATACTGAGTTTGATGGCAGTATGGAGAATGGTGGTGCAACCACAGCAGTACAAGGATGCTGAGATGTAATGGTAATGATATTGATTGGTGGTGGTTGGGTTTGTGTTTCGCAGCTGCTCCTACTCCTCAGATATTGAAGCTTTTGATAAGAACAAAGATGCAGCTATTTCCATTTGTTTAAATATATGTGTATTGTTGTTGGTGCTATATATGATGCTTATTGTGTTTTGTATCTTGACTGGTTTAATGTAGTGAAATTATGTAGAACTAGTAGATATTATGCATGCAACTTAATCCTAATGTGGTATGATTTTTTTCAGTTTGAATATACATTTTATTTCTTCAATGATATTCATTTTTGTTTTCTTTCTTCTTTTTCTTTTTTTATTCATATTAACATGGACCTTTTTGTTTTTAGCAGATTGTTGGTGAGTTGCCTACACAACTTACCTACTTTTTCAGTTCTGTTACAAAAGTTAGTTTATGCATTTTATTCATGGTTTAATTTTTATTATTCATTATTATTTTTTGCCTTTTTTCTTTTGAAGTTGAAAATTTTATTTCATGATTTAGCTTAGTTTGAATTTATTTTATTTGCTTGAAGGTTGTGAGTGGGTTTTCTTGTTTACAGAATAATTCAACTTATGTTCTTTTCTAGGAAATTGTGGTGCAAAGTCGTGTTACAATGCCAGTATCCACCATGGAGATCCTTGGTTTCAAGGCTATTTCTAAAGAGTGTACCACTTTGGATGGAGATATAGCATTACACTACGAGTAATGTTGTCTTATGCATTTGCATTTTTAGGTAGAACTTAAGTGTGCTTGTAGTGATATTATGGTTTATGTTATTTGATTCGTATGTAAGATGGATCTTATTATGATATGGATCTTATTATGGTCTTTTTTTCTATATAACCATGACTATATTCTATTTTTATTTGTATTATGGTTCTAACTTTTAATAGTTTTCTATTTACATTGATCTTTCTTAAATGAAATTATGATGTTTGGAATATTGGATCATAGCACTAATATTGAATATATTATCTTTTGAATTGTTTGCTAATTATAATGTTCATATTTTGATTAGGGGAGAGTGTTCTTCTTAATAGAACCATTTTTTTTATTTATAATAAACCAATGTCAAAGTTAGATGCAAATAAGATATCTGAATTTTGGTTTAGGCAATATGATGAATCGGGTTGAGTTAAAGGGCAATCATTTTCAAATATTATGGTCAAATAACACTGTTAGTTTAGGTTTTCTGATAAGGAGGACTCAAGGACAAGGTTTAGAAAGCAAATTGGATGATGTATGAGTCATTTTTTAAAAGTGAAAGAACCAACATTATAAGAGCACTTTAAGAGGTTGGTGTGCTTCGGTGTTACTTATTGTGTTGGTGAGTGCCATGATTTTTGGAGCATAAATGGATATAGAGGCAATATTATAAGAATCATTATACAGGATTAAAGGTGGATTGATATGTGTATGTGTGCGTATTTCTATTAAAATGTTTGCATGTATGCGTTTGTTTTGAGTAAGAGTAAACAAGTATGTTGAGTTTATGATTATGATTTTGTGCATGTTTTTAATAGAAATTTTTTTTCTTGTATGTGTAATTTAGGTATTTGGTTGTGTGCATTAGATGGATACCCAAACAGGTATGCAGGTGAATTGTGCTGTTATTTCGAACTTTGTTATATTCGAATGTTTGCTTTCATGTCAGATTGGCTATATGGAGTGATGCATATTTGGTAGCTTCAACTTTCTCAATTGATGAAGAAATGTACTTATCAAGTGTATTACAAGTTATTTAGCTATTCGATAGTTGATTTTGATGGGCAGAGTACTGATGTTTATAAATCATTAAATGAACAGGCAAGAATGCTAGAATTCGACAAAAATATTTTAATACACTGAAGATAAGGAGTTGGGGGTTGGCGATTGGCGATTGGGTTAGTTATTAGGAAATAGTCTTGATTGCATGCAATAAGCATGAATATCATAGGGGCAATTTCCAAGTTTTGTTATTGTTATTGCACAAGACATGGAGTAAACATTATATGCTTAAATTTAATTCCTAACCCTTTTGATATTGATGCTCTGGTAGGGCAAGTTGGTAGTTGCCTTGGCTATCTATGATTTATCTTATCAAAGATGTTTGTTAATTACTTAGCAGGATAAGGGGAAAAAAAGGAAAAGAAGTGGCCATGTTGTACACGTTCCAAGCACTTATGATATAATAGTTGGTGTTTGTTGTTGTAGTAGATTGAAATGAACATGGATATGAAACTGGTTGAATTTGTTGCAGAAAATGCTACTATGTTGGTTTGAATTTTAGTTTAGATGAGAGGATTATGGATGCTTGCTCTACAAGATATGCTTCTGATGTACTTTGCATGTTCTCATATTTGGGGTATTATAGATGCGATTATTACGGAAGAAAAACTAGAATGAAAGTGATGTTCTCTATCTTTGATTTATGAACTCAACATTCAAGTATTGACCAAAAAGAATGGTTGGCATTTAAGTCCTTAACTTCTCATAATAATGATATGAATTGATTTCCATTTATAGTAGAAATTCTTTTTTTTAATATGATTTTATTATAGACATTTTTAGAGTTCATTTTATTCAAAATCACGATTAATCTCATTGAAAGAGGGGTAAGTTAACAATAAGAGAGCCTTATAAACTATTGTGTCAATTTGAACAAATTAATAATTATTAGTCGGTTTAAAAATAAGTATCTACATGTGACTTCTTTGGACCATATTGGTCATGTAGATATAATATAATACTATTATATAAATTTATTTTTTTTTTTTAATATCTAATTTAAAAATATTTCTTAATTTTGCATATCATGCCAATATCATGGAAGTTGTTTAATATTTTTGGCAAATTAAAATATAGTTTAGTTGCATTACATTGTTATAGTACATGAATATATAGTATGCATAATTATTACTCTAATCATATCATCCAAACATACACATGCATTGCATGGGTTACTACAGTAGTCATATATTGTATTTTAAAAGAAGGTTAATGACTTAATGAAATTGATGAGGTGCCTTCATGTGGTGAGTTTGGTTTCCCTCTATTTTTCTAGAGAGATATGGAACCAATAATCTTCATTCTTTTTATTCGTGTGGGCCTTTAAATTAGCCAATATGATTGTTTCTTTTTTATTTTTTTAATTAAAATGTATATTGGTTTCATTAAACCATTATTTATTTCATTTATATTTAATGAATAAATAAATTATGTTAACATATTTTGAATAATATCATATATATATATATATCTTATTCTAAAACAGGGTTCATAGGTAAATAAAATTGATGAAGTGTTCATTTTTTGAGAGTTTGATTCCCTCCAAAACCATCAGTCACCAAACATGGCCCACCAATATCCACACCAATATATGTTTATTATTTCCATTTATGTTTATTTATTTCCATTTATGTCTTTACCATTTTTAATTATTTATTGATAGTTTTAATATTAATATATAATACATATGATCTCTTAATATTTTAATTAATACTGTACATTTTTTTTGTTGCTACATTAATACTGTACACGACTTAACATTTTAAAAATATATATACACACTTATTAAATTAAATAATGATTATTTTTAATATATATTTATATTTATAATTTATAGTATTTATAATATATATTTTATTTTATTTCAGACATTAAATATAAATTAAGTTCATATCCTATCAAATAATTACCATTCCGATCCTTCACCTTTCAGACTCCGAATGTCCATATTTCAAATATTATTCCTATTTATTTATAGTTGAAGTTGATGATCATTATTATATTATTTTCATGTTTCAATTTTTTGTTGTTATTTTTATTATCCAAATATTATACAGCATTCTAGTATAAACAATGAACTTGTATGGGATGAACCTTAATTGTAGTGTGGTTGCATGATTCTAATTAAGGTTGCTTAAATAGTCACATATAGAATAAGATAGCAAATCACATGTCATTGCATTTTATTATAATGTTCACGTGTGATAATACATGCTTGTAGATGTCAACAATTAGTTATCATTTTTTACAAAAAGCAAAAATTTCATTTCAAAATTTTGTATAATAATTCAAAATTATTATTTAAATAAAATAAATATATTACCACTAAGATTTTCTTAATCCATTTCTTAATGAAAACCTATAGTTATTATATAAATGAATTTGCACAAATTAATATTGTTAAAAATATTTTATTAATAAAAAACTCATAATAATACTTTTTTAATACAATTACTTCATTCTACATAATTTTAATTTATAATATTTTAATTTAAACCAATATAGTACATTTTATTCATGACGGCTTAAATAGTTTTATCGTATACTTTTTAATTCTAATTTTATATTTTTTTTGTTAGATTTATAAGATAAAGTAAAAATATAACACTAAATTATATTATAAGTGTTGCTGATGACTAACTTTTAATTGGGTAGAGTTTTTGAAAATTACAAATAATTTTTTGACAATATTGTGGATTATTATAAGCATTCTTTTCTTAGTTTTTATTGATAAAATATCATAAATCTAATAAAAAAAATTTATAATATAAGTAAAATTCATGTATTTTAATTTCATTTTGTAGATGATGTTGATATCATCTTACTAGGAGATGGGCTTGCTGGAGATTCAAATTCAAATGAAGGTGAATTAGAAGTTGAAATTCCAAGTGATATTCTCATACATAATTCTACGACTGGATTTGATGACTTGATTGATTTTGTATACTTAGACATTGTATCTAATCTTTCAAATGTTGAGTTTTTCAAAGAAAGGACAATTCTAGCTGCTACGGTAGAGATTGTCACAAATGTTAATAACTAATGTATATGGTCTCTGGAGAAGGAAGAATTTACTTGAGTTTTGATTTAGTTTGTGTAGAAGAAGGAAATATGAAATCAAAGTTAGATGCTTTTACTTCAGAGATGTTAAACGGAATAAATTGTTCTGGATTACCTCCTCATAAATTGATCTTGAAAGAATGTGTGTTAGTAATGCTATTGAGAAATATTGATTTGTGAAATGGATTATGTAATGAGACCAAGCTACAAGTAAGAAGATTGGGGAATCATGTAATTGAGTGTTTAACTCTAGCTGGGAAAAATGTTGGTGAAGTTGTTTTGATTCCAAGAATGAACATGATTCCAAATAATGATACGCTTTCCATCAAGTTCCAAAGGAGACAATTTGGCCAATAATTATTTCCTTTGCTATAACAATAAAAAAGTCTCAAGGCCAAACATTGTCAATATCTGGGATATATCTTCTAAGGCTTGTATTTTCTTATAAACAATTATATGTTACTTTTTCAAGGGTAAAGACAAGACAAGGGTTGAGAATTTTAATAGAGAACTATCAAGGCATAATTGAATATTGCACTATGAATATGGTTTATAGAGAAATATTTGAAAACATTACTTCGTATGGTAAGCAATAACTATTAATGCATTTACATAGCATGTGACTTTATATGCATTGTTCATTACATATATTTTCTCAATTTTATATTCATTCAATGTTAATTAATATTTTTCTTCTTTTAACATATCATTCAAATGCAATGGGAGCTTCTTGATTTTCATTTGTCATGTTCTCCTCATATTTTCCTTATTACCCTTTTATCTGGTGATCTTTCATATGCTTTTTCTAATTTATGTTCACTTTGGAAAAAGAACTATTTTCAGTTTATGTTATCCACAATTTAAACCACAATTGCAATATAATACAATATTGAAGTACATGTTTATAAAATATTACCATTATTGATATCACTCAAATCATATCCATTATTATGCATGAAATGTAATTAGCATACCCGTGCATCGCATGGGCCACTACACTAGTGTATACTAGAAGTATAAAAAAAATAAGCCCACTTGGCACTATTTCATGATCGCTCCACTTTAGCGCGTCGCAAAAGGAGCATTTAGGTTGCACTCACTTAAACATTCAACAACTAATACACGTCCTTTTTGCTCTGCCAAAAGCATTTTATATATAATATGTAATTTTATTGTAACTAACTATATATATACACACCTATTGTAAAGGTGCATTACTGTAAAAAAGCAAATGTGCATCAATGTAAAATCAAATCTAGAATAATAACAATTATTATAATAATGGTGACGTTACATTATGGCTACTTATATGTATATATATAACAATAATACTAATAGGTAATAATAATGATAATAGTAATGATAATAATAATGATAATAGTTCAAATACTAATGAATTTCGTATTTGGGATATTATAGATTCAGATAATGTAGATCACAATTTAGTTTGGTGGGTTTCCTAATGAAGATCCTGGTGCTCATCTTTCTAACTTCCTAGGGGTGTGTGATACTTTCGGACGCAATGACATTTGGGAGAAAGGTATTCGCTTACGCCTTCTCTCCAAGGGATAAGGTCAAGACATGACTCTCCACACTTCCTGCGAACTCTGTCACTACACGGGAGGACCTTACCCAAAAGTTTCTAGCCAAGTTCTTCCCACCACTCAATATAGCTAGGCTATGCTCAAACATCACTTTTTTCAAGCAAGCAGATGGTGAAACTTTGTATGAGGCATGGAAAAGGTTTAAGGAGATGCTTAGCAAATGTCTGCTCCATGGAATTCATAAGTGGCTCCAAGTTCAAACTATGCACATGGGACTACTTCCTCAAGAAAAAGCTACTATTGAACTCTTGGAAAAAATGACTGCCAATAATTATCAATGGCCAACCGAGCGGGTGACTACAAAGAAGGTAGCAAGTATGTATGAGGTAGATTCCTTCACTTCTCTCTCAACTCAAGTGGCGGTTATTACTAAGAGGTTAGATACCATGAATGTAAACTCAATTGAAAGCCCTTCTATAGCTTATGGCTCGTGTGGAGACCCACACTTTAGTGATCAATGTCCCCATGCTATGGAGAGTGTACAATTTTTCACTCAAAAATCTAAATCTAATCAACTAGTCTCCAACAATTACAACCAAGGAGGGCGAAGTCAAGGCAATTATGCTTGGGAAAATAACAAGCAAGCCTATTTTTCCTTCACTCAACCTAAAGTAGCTCCAAACTTTCTACGTGGCTTCCAACCACAACCTACCCCCACTTAAGGATCACTTTCAAGATCGTACTTAAACCTTTGAGAGCACATTCTTAACTTTCATTAATAAGATCGATGCTTACATGGCCAAAACTAATGCTTACTTAGCTGGCCAGATGCTCATTTGGCTTGCGAAGATGCTTTCTTGCAAAGCCAAGCTATTTCATTGCGAAACTTAGAGACTCAAATTGGTCAAATTACTCAAACAATGAGTAATTACCCTTTGTGAACCTTTCCTAATGACACAATCAATAATCCCAAGGGTGGCAACAATGACCAATGTAAGGTCATTACTCTTAAGAGTGGGAAGGAAATTGAAGGAAACCCAAAGACTAAATTTTTGCATCAATAGGTGGAGCATGAAAAAGAAGAAGATATTGAGGAGGTAAAGGATGATAAGAAAAAGGAAGTTTCCAAAACCAAAGAAAGAAATGGATTGAGAAGCCCTTTACTCCTCCCCTACTATTTCCCAACTGTCCTACTAAGCAAAATCTTGATGTACAATTTCAAAAATTCTTGGAAATCTTCAAGAAACTTCACATAAATATTCCATTTTATAAGCTTTGGAGCAAATGCCAAGTTATGTGAAGTTCATGAAGGACATTCTTTCAAAGAAGTGCAAATTGGGAGACTTTGAGACTGTTGCTTTGACTGAGGAGTACAGTGCCATTTTGCAAAATAAGCTACTTCTCAAATTGTAGGATCCGAGAAGCTTCACTATCCCTTACCACATTAGAACTCAATTTTCTGGGAGAGCTTTATGCAACTTAGAGGCTGGGCAAGCATAAATCTCATGCCCATATCAATGTTCCAAATATTGGGTTTGGGGGAATACAAGCCAACCACGATCATGAACTAGTGAATCGCTCTGTCACCTATCCTTAGGGAATTATTGAATATATCTTAGTCAAGGTGGATAAGTTCATATTCCCTGCTGATTTCATCATCTTGGACATGGAGGAAGACCGCAATGTGCCATTGCTTCTTGGCCATCCTTTTCTAGCCACAGGTAAGACTCTCATTGATATTCAAAAGGGTGAGTTGACTATACGTATGCAAGACCAGGAGGTAACATTTAATATTTTTAAGGCCATTGAATTCCCCCATGGGCATGAAGAGTGTTCTTATGTAGGTATTTTGGACCATGACATTTCTTATTCTTTTCATGAGAAACACCTTCAGACCCCCTTCCATTATCATTAACTATTGTGTTTGAGCATGTTCATAGCATTGATGATGATCTTTTTATTCTTGTTAAATTGCTTGACGTGTTTCCTAAGTTTTTCAGGTCAACTTAGTTTGAGCCGCTATAGCTCCCTTCATCTAAAGCTTCTTTTAAGCCTTTAGTTGAAGGCCTGCAAAGTTAAATCTCAAGTTGTTATCAAGCCTTTTGCATTATGCCCATCTTGGACCTACTGCTTTGCCATTAATAATTTGATCAATTCCAACTAAGGAAGAACTAGACAAATTGCTCTATCTACTCAAAGATTGAAAAAAAAAAAAGGTTGATTGGACTAAAGAAAACATTTGTTGTCGTAGCTTAATAATTAATATGGAAAAAATCTTGTTAGAGGGTGACTATAAAGCCTCCATTGAGCAGCAATAGTATCAAAGCCCCATACTAAGTGAGTGTATGCCTAAAATGGAGGGAATGACCATGGTATTTAGTGAAAACCGTGAATTGATCCTCATATGCAATACTAGACTCAAATTTCCCCTAATGAAGCCTAAATTTGGGTGCTCAAGTCCATTTTTGGTGAAGAAAGTGTTCTCCCATAGAGCCATGGCTAATGGTGATTCGATTCAAAAGTCAACTAACATGGTCAACAATCATTGGCTTGAGTAAAACTTGGGTGGAAAGGTTATGACTGTTTGGTTGAATGAAAACTATGAGTTTATCCTTATTTTAAATACTAGGCACAAACTCTTCTCAATGAAGCTCACTCTTCAACGGTCAAATCCAATTTTTGTGGTAAGAGTCTCCTCAAGGAGATGTGAGTATTGAAGATTTCAATTCAAAGTCAACCTACAAAGTCAACACGCAATGGCTCAACGTGCACTATAGAGGAGAGGAGAATTGATGCAAAACTTCTCTCGTATTAGTTCCAACAACTTGACATTTTGACAAAGTCTAGCCAAAACTATAACTAAGGAGCTTCTTGGGAGGCAACCCTGTTAATTTTATAGGATCAAATACTAGGAATTTAGAGCACCAAAATAATAATAAGAATATCATAAATGTGTACCTTTCGAAGCCATACAGCAAATTGATGTCGACGTGGCACGCGTACGCACGTGTGCTATACGTCAGGTACAGAGAGCTTCCACTCCTTTTCTGTCTCCTGTGTCAGACACTGCTCTGATGGAGTAACAAGGTCAAGAGATGCAGACTGAAGTGGGGACCCTGTCCAAAGAGCAATATATTGCAACCAGGCCCTGTCCATCATGGGCCTAAGTTACTACAGACTAGCACCCTTCAATGCATTCACTATTGAGCCCAAGTCCAATAATACATGGTGAATCCCAAACCCATAAATGGATCATAAAATAATATTAAATGGGTCTCCAGGGAACAATTAGGCTATTCATTCAACCCGTTTTATAAAATCAAAATACACATAAATCAATAGTAGCCCAAACCCGGAAAATTCTAACATTCTCCCACTTGGGCAATATTGATTGGGTTTTGTTTTATATTTCTAAAACATTTTAAAAACGACTCTCAAGTTAAATAACAGTGGCCATAAATATACAGCCTAAAATATCACCACAAAAATAGATCACTCCAGTTAATAAGGCTACTAGCTAAGAGTCATAGGTCAAATGATAAACTGTAAAGAGTTCTCTTTACCCATGACCACATAACCAAATAACCTCACCAACAATGATCCACAAACATGAATGCACAGGGTGTATACACATCATAGTATAATATGTGATCCCATCAATACTACTATGTATGGATCCTCATTGTGTCCTCCTAAGAAAACACAACCAATCTCCAACAATGAGATTATAACATGTTTCTCATGAAACACCATTCCCACAAGGGAACAAAATCTTTCCAATGAAAGATCACTTTCCTGTAGAAAACATATTCATATCTCGAGATACATAAATAAATAGATTAGTGGACCAAAAGAAACACTTCCATAATACGCATAAGTTCACAATTAAAATTACATAAAATCCAATGTAATTACATGAACATAAAGCAAAATAACTCCCACTAACCAATTACATCAAAAGACCTCACAAGACCCATACTCTCAACATGTTTTATAAACACTATGGGCCTAAGTCCCTTAGTTAAAGGGTCAGCAAGCATATCCTCCATGCGAATGTACTCTACCAGAATCTCTCCATTCTCAACCATCTCCCTGACCAAAAAGAATTTAATCCTAATATGCTTAGAGGCAGAAGTCGTTCTGTTGTTCTTAGTGAAAAAACAGTAGAACTATTATCACAATAAATAGTCAGAGGTTTGGCAATGGAGTCTACTATCTTAAGAGAAGAAATGAAATTCCTCACCCATACTGCATGTGATGCTGCACCATAACATGCAACAATCTCAGCTTGCATAATAGATGAAGCAGTTAGAGTCTGTTTCACACTCTTCCATGAAATAGCTCCATCAGCTATCATGAAAATGTATCCAGAAGTAAACCTTTCATCATCTGGACAACCAGCAAAATCTGAATCAATGTAACCAACTATATCTAGATCCTTAACCCTTCTGTATACAAGCATGTAATCCTTTGTCTTTTGCAAATACCTCATTACTCGTTTGGCTGCAACCCAATGAGCATGTCCTAGGTTAGACAAAAATCTTCCCAGTACACTAACAACAAAAGACAAATCTGGTCTGGTGCAAACCTGAGCATACATAAGACTACCCACTGCACTAGCATAAGAAACATCCTTCATAGCCCTCCTTTCAACATCATTCTTAGGACATTGATTCTTGCTCAACTTATCCCCTTTGGCAATAGGAGTGTCAAAAAGCTTACAGTCTCTTATACCAAATCTATTAAGAACTCGATCAATATAAGCCTTTTGGGTCAAACCCAACAGTCTACGTGTCCTGTCCCTATGGATCTCAATCCCTAGAACAAAGGAGGCTTCCCCAAGGTCCTTCATGTCAAAACATGTTGATAACATACTCTTCGTCTCAATAAGCATATCAATACTGCTACTGGCAAGCAAAATATCATCTACATAGAGAACAAGAATAATAAACCAACTTCCACTGACCTTGAGATATATACATGAATCCACTTTGTTTTCCACAAAGCCCAAAGATGTAACAATCTCGTCAAATTTGAGGTACCATTGTCTTGAAGCCTGTTTCAAACCATAAATTGACTTCTTTAGCTTGCATACCAAATGCTTTTTCCCACTTTCTATGAATCCTTGAGGTTGCTGCATGTATACTTTCTCATCAAGATCCCTATTCAGAAAAGCTGTCTTCATATCCATTTGATGCAGCTCTAGATCAAAATGAGCCACCAAGGCCATAATGATCCTAAGGGAATCCTTAGACGAGACAGGAGAAAAAGTTTCATTATAATCAATACCTTCTCTTTGAGTAAAACCTTTAGCCACAAGTCTAGCTTTGTACCGCTCTACATTACCATTAGAGTCTTTCTTAGTCTTAAACACCCACTTACAGCCAATGGGCTTAAAATTTTCAGGAATCTCTACAAGCTCCCACACACCATTGTTTCTCATAGAAAGAATTTCATCATTCATAGCCTCAATCCACTTATCTCCAAGAGCACCAGACACAGCTTCATTAAAATTCCCTAGGTCTGGCATACATCCAATCCCTGACTCTCCAAGAAAAGTATAATAATCATCCCGGTTCACTGGTCTTCTCTGCCTTTGTGATCTCCTGAGAGGAGGATCCTCAATAGGTTGTTGTGGAGGTGGTGGTAATGGATCCTCTACAACTTCCTGTTGTGGCTCCTTAAGAATCTTCTCAACTGGTTGATACACCACCTTTTCTTGTAAAATAGGAACTGGTACCATGACACACTGATTGCTAGAACTTGAACCATCATCAATGGAGACATCAATATTTCCCAGATCATTCTCAAGAAACTTAGCAGAGATTGCCTCAACTATTCTTGTTCCATGGGTAGGACAGTAGAATCTATAGCCTTTGGCATTGATGGGATAGCCAACAAAATAACACCTGGTGGTCTTAGGACTTAACTTTGATGCAGCAGGGTCATAGAGTCTAACCTCAGCAGGACAACCCCATACACGAAAATGGTTAAGGCTAGGTTTCCACCCCTTAAACAACTCAAAAGGTGTTTTCGGAACAGATTTGGTGGGTACTCTATTTAGGATAAACATGGCTGTCTTAAGGGCTTTACCCCAAAGGGAATCTGGTAATTTGGTTTGACTCATCATAGATCTCACCATATCCATCAAAGTGCGATTTCTTCTCTCAGCCACACCATTCTGTTTAGGAGTACCAGGCATGGTATATTGGGAAACAATTCCACAATCCTCCAAAAATTTAGCAAAGGGTCCTTTCAATTGTCTAGTCTCTCCATGTCTGCCATAGTATTCACCACCCTGGTCTGACCTTACAATCTTAATGGTTTTACCACATTGGTTTTCTACCTCAGTCTTAAAAATTTTGAATTTTTCCAAAGACAAAGATTTGTCATTAATCAGGTAGACATAACCAAAACGTGAAAAATCATCAATGAATGTGATAAAATATTTATTTCCGCACAATGTTGGTTTTAAAGGACCACAAATGTCAGTATGGATAATTTCCAAAAGGTCACCACTACGAGTAGAGCCTTTCCTAGTCGTCTTGGTCATTTTTCCTCTCATGCAATCCACACATTCTTCAAGATTAGTGCAATCAAGTGAGGGTAAAATTTCATTTTTAACAAGTCTTTCAATTCGATCTTTAGAAATATGACCAAGACACCTATGCCATAAGGAAAAAGAATTTTCTTTAATCAAAGGCCTTTTATTACCAGCCACGTGAACATGTAGGGAATTATAGACGTTGGAATCAAGATTCACACGATATAAATAATCATATTTAATTGCTTTACCAACAACTTGAGAATCATAAGACAAAAGACAAACTCCATCTTTAAAATTAAAAGAAAAACCACAATCATCAAGTCTTGACACAGAAATCAAATTTCGTCTCATGGACGGTACATAAACAACCCTTTTTAAATGCAAAATAAATCCTGATTCCAACTTTAGTTCGACAGATCCTACGAACGGGACGTCAACTTTTATTCCATTCCCTACGAATACGTTGACTTCATCATCACTTGGTTTTCGCTTGCTCTTGAACCCTTGCAATGTATTTGCAACATGAACAGATGTTCCAGAATCAATCCACCATGAGTTAACAGGAACATCTACTAAACTGGATTCAAAGCAAACGAAAGCTAGTGACTCACCTTTAGCCTTTTGGGCCTCAATGAAAGATTTGAAAGCTTGGCAATTTGACTTCTTATGACCAACTAACTTGCAAAACCAACATTTTAGCTCACCTTTCTGAATGTAAGGTCTTGGGCCAGGAGGTCTATGAGATAAACCAGCCTTTTTATCAACATTATCATTACCCTTAGGCTTCTTTCCTTTCTTTTTGAAAAATTTCTTTTGGCGTGGCTGAAAAGCCAAATTCACACTTTCAGATGAAATATGATTCAATCTATCCTCCTCTTGTGAACAGATGGATATCAAAGTGTTTATGTCCCACTCCTCCTTTTGGGTATTATAGGAAGTTTTCAATGCATCAAATTTGGTAGGCAAAGTGCTAAGGGCATGGTGCACAAGGAACTTATCATCTACTGGGCACTTAAGGTCTTTGAGTTTTGAGGTTATGGTTACCATTTTCATGATGTATTGCCTAACACCACCATTCCCATCATACCTCATGTTGATGAAGTTGTCCATCAACTGACCGGCTTCAGCCTTACTAGAAACTGCGTACCTTTCCCCAATAGAATCAAGAAAAGCTTTGGCTTTCTCCGATGTTGGAATTGCCTTCACAAGAGCTTCATCAATGGACCGCTTGATCAACATCAATGCTTTCCTATTTGCCTTAGCCCACTCCTTATGATAGACCTTTTGCTCTTCAGTACTCTCATCAGTCAAAAGAGGTTCATCCTCCGTGATAGCCATGTTGATATCCAACAGTGTAAGCGCCAACTCAATATCATCCTTCCACCTCTTATAATTATTTCCGGTAAGGATCTCGACATGGTTAACTGTGTTGTTCACGGAAAATGCCATAGGAGCTGAAAACAAGATAATTAATTATATGGGCAATAAACAGTAATATATTACCAAAACAGGGATACAAACATATAATATAAACTCGCCTGTGGGCGGAGAATATATTATATATAAAACAACAGTTACAAAAATCCAACACCTGTGGGCAGAAGAGATTTTCCTGTCAAAAAATTATCCCAAAACCATGTCACACCAAATTAATTAATAAATTAACTACCTGTGGGTGAGTAAATTCTTAATCAATCCAAGTGACAATTATCCCAAACAAAATTAATAAGTAACCCCATTAATTTTATGAGTAACCCACTATGGTGGTGAAACCCACTCAACTAATAGAATCCTCAATTGGGATTAAATAATCTTGCCCAAATAAATAATTTCAATCCAACTCCAATTTTCCAAGCACAATAATAATAAGAATACGCATAAAATATTTCAAATTCTATCTTTTATAGAATTCTAGACCAATATCTTATGTATTAGAATATTATGAGAAACAAAGCAATTATAATTGTCTTCCAATTGACTTCACGATGGTGCTATTGTTCAAGCCATTGAAACTAAAAAGTTTGTTTCTAAAGTACAGCATCGCGTCAGAACCATCATGACCTATATTTCTTTATTTGATTTCTTTTCCTTTTTTTTTTTTGATTTTTTATTTTATTGCCATCCTGTTACTATTTAGACTTGAAAGCATCTTAGCAAACTTATATTCCCAAAAGCTTATTAAATATCCAAAAGGCTACGTGCCTTTTTGTCTCCTTTTTTTTTGTTTCTTTTTATTTATTTGTTTGTTTTTTTCTAATAAAAAAAAATACCAAAAGCTTAGGGGGGGACCACATGGATTATCCTTTCATCCTTTTTTTTTCTTTTGCAAACAGGGCCGCCCTTTCTTCATCAACAGGACCGCATGACCAACACCACAGCACAGCGATGGTCAACCACAAAGGTGACATGATGGCAGCGCCAGTCTACGGGTGGAACAACATGAAACACGATACTATCTCCCTTTGCCAACGTGACTGAAATTTCAATCTCTTTCTTAGCAATAAGTCCTGCCTACTCTTTCACTCTCTTAATCTCAATTCTCAATCGGCAACAAGAATTAAAGGAAAAAAGGGAAAAAAAATCAATCATTTTTTTTTGTTCCTATACCCTAATTTCATATTCAATTCGGAGAAATCTCCAATATCACAGAATCAGGAATTACGCATAGAAAAGAAAACAAATATAGGGTTCTAATCCTAGTATTACCCGCTCTGATACCACATGTTAATTTTACAAGATCAAATACTAGGAATTTAGAGCACCAAAATAATAATAGGAATATCATAAACGACATGAAATGCGTACCTTTCGAAGCCATACAGCAAATTGATGTCGACGTGGCAAGCGTACGCACGTGTGCTATACGTCAGGTACAAAGAGCTTCCACTCCTTTTTTGTCTCCTGTGTCAGACACTGCTCTGATGGAGTAGCAAGGTCAAGGATGCAGACTGAAGTGGGGACCCTGTCCAAAGAGCAATATATTGCAACCAGATCCTGTCCATCATGGGCCTAAGTTACTACAGACTAACACCCTTCAATGCATTCACTATTGAGCCCAAGTCCAATAATACATGGTGAATCCCAAACCCATAAATGGATCATAAAATAATATTAAATGGGTCTCCATGGAACAATTAGGCTATTCATTCAACCCATTTTATAAAATCAAAATACACATAAATCAATAGTAGCCCAAACCCGGAAAATTCTAACAAACCCAAGTTCTTACCCTCTTTTCTCTTAACTTGGTGATTTTCTAATTGTTTTAGTTTGGTAGCAATGTGTCTAGTTTGTTTGGTTCGTACACATATCTGTCACTGAATAATCTTGCAACAAGATGTGTTTTGGTCAATTCTTATGTTTTCTTGTGTTTCTAGTGTTGGTATCTTTGATCTAGAATGTTGTTCATGTTGTTTGTGTTGTTTTCATGGTTGATTTGGTTGCCTAACATTATGTTTTTATGGTTTAAAGTAAGCATGTCACACTTTATTTGCTTGAATTCATATTTACCATGCCTTTTATCATACTTAATTATTGTGTTTTTCTCATTGCATATAGACCATAGTGTTCTAAGCATTTAAGAGCCTGTAAAATTGTTTTGATGTGTGGTGTTCTTTGTTCAAGTTTGGTGTCATTGTGTTCATATCATGATCTCATATAAAGCTTAGTCTTAATTCTAGTGTGTTAGTGTTTTTGATGTGTTAGAAGTTGTTTTGTTCGGAAGAAAAAAGTTTGGAAGCACAAAAAAATTCTACTACATAATTTTGCAATGGCAAGTTGCCACCTGATAATTTGATAGGATCGCGACTTTATGCTCGTAGATTGCACAGAAATTTCAAACCTGAGAGCAATATTTGCAACTTGAGTTAGGTCGCAACTCAATACTCATAGGTTGCACAAAAGCTTTAGACCAGAGACCTCCAGGTCACAACCAAGATTGGGTTGGAATGCACCTTTTTCAGGAAAAAAAGTCAAAATTTCAAAATTAAAAAAAATGAGTAAACCCCCAAGTTAGTCCTTGACAATTTCAACGTCGGACGAGTTGACCCTTGATAACTGGAAAGTGTCAACTCGGTCCCTGACAATGTTAAAACTCAGACATTTAGTGGTCCTTGGACAGAAAACTAGTGACAATTTCATTACCGGACATATTGATCCATCTCTGTCTTCATCCCATATCCATTTCCTTCATTCATTCTTTTTCACCACCACCACCCCTACCACCGTAACCATCATCCATAGCACTGTATTTTTCCTTTCAATAAGCAGAAAACTTACAACCATAACTACCATCACCTCATCCTATATGGCCATAATGCTTCAATATAGCAACTTTTCAACCCAATGAAAACTCCCACAAAGCCAACTGCCAATCCAACCAAAGAAAAAAAAAACAAGCCAAAATAATGATGAAAGAAGTAGCAATTAACTAGAAAACCAAAAAGCTAAACTCATACATTTACAAAGCATAATATCATAACCCAAAGCATAACCATGAGCCTTTCAATCCCTACATATATCCAACAACAAGGCCATGAAATTTCAAATCTAGATCACCGTGATCTCACCAACAGCGTGGTATGATAGAGGATAGGGGCTATGGTGGTTACCACCGGTGATGGCCGCGAACTCCGTGGTAGATCGGCGGTCTTGTAGCGGCAGCAAAAAGGGGTGACAGATGAAATGGTGGTTCACGGATGAAATGGAGGTCTCGCAGCGTAAAGCTCTTCCTGTGGCACCAACGACTAGTGGCGTTAATGGTTGTGGTGGTGGAGTATCATTGCAGAAAAGGTTGGATAGTTGGTGGTGGTGGTGATGGGGCATTCCTTCAAGGGTTCAAGCTTGAGGATTATGAGAAATGAGGTTAGGATTTTGGGAGTGCTGGCGGATAAGGCATTTTTTATGGTAGTGGGGGGGATGAGGATTTCATTGGGAAGATTGTGGCGGTGGTGGTGGTATGGACGAAGAGGGTGAAGGAAGAAAGATGATTTTAAATAACGTTAGAGACAAATATATCCGGTAATGAAATTGTCACTAGTTTTCAATCCAGGGACCACTAAATGTTTGAGTTTTGATATTGTTAGAGATCGAGTTAACACTCTCCAATTGTCAAGGGTCAATTGGTCTGGCGCTGAAATTGGGACTAACTCAAGGGTTTACTAAAATAAAAAAAAAGAAAAGGAAAAGAGATGAAGTTTAGGGTTCAGTACCCATCCCCATTCACACAACACAAACTCTACCATCCTTCCATCTCTCTCTCCCTTCCACCACCTCTCTCCCTCTCTGCCCAGCCGCGGTGCCGCCAGCCCTCACCCACCCTCACAACCATCAAGCTTATTCACTCTGTTTGCACCTCACACCGCATCAAGGCGACCACAAAGATCTGCGCCTGCCTTCCCTAACTTAGCCGCAGGCAGTCGCACATGTTAGGGGACCTTCGAACGGCACCCCTCCTCCTGCTCCATCAATTGCAAAATCTTGCTACAGAAATTTTTTGTTTTGACTTTGAACTTTTGCAAAATTCTGATTCCTGCAAGAGGTCCCTACTATTTTTTTTCCTTTTACGTTTTTTTGAAGTTGAACCTGGTTCTAAATTCCATTTTAAATGGATTCAATTTGTGGTTTTGTATTTTAATTAGACATTGTTGTATTATTGTAGTTTTGTAAACTTGTTCTGTTGTTCAGTTTGTAAAACTTGGTGGTAGTTTGAATTTTTGGAAGCTGAAATTTTGGTGGTTTAGTGAAACTTTGCAAGAGAGCTGATATATTTATGATGGTGGATAGTTAGGTTGTATGAAAACAGTGTTGGAGCATCTTGTTCCTCATTATTTTCGTGTTTACACAAATGACTTGTACTTTTAAACACTGAGGGTATGTTCGGTTAGAGAATAAAATCAGGTATAAATTTTCATGAATGAATTCTATGTGTAAAATTATACATGAAGCTCATCCATGAAAAATTTACCCAATTTTTACTCCTCAACCAAACATACCGTAAAAGAGGTTCTTTTTTTTATTCAAATTTTTTCATCTTTCAATTAAAAACCAAAATCTGAACTAAACCTTTCATAGTCAGTTTGGTTTGGTTCAGTTGGATTACAAACCAATTGATGATATCTGATACAATCTGATTGGATTAGTTTGGTTGGGACTTTCCCCAAAACCGAATCAAACGGCAACATGAACATGCCCATGTGGGTGTAAAATTGTGCAATCTTACATGGTGCGGCTTGATTTTAACAACCGAATAGTCACATTCTCATGATCATTCATCTGGCTTTTGAAAATGTTAGGTTATTTTTTATCCATGTTTTTCCTCCAGGAAGTGGCTCTTGTGATAGATATAATCTCTCAGTTACAAGAACAAGTTAATTTGGTTGCTCATCTAGCTTTTAATACCGTTGGGACATTGCAAAGGGATGCTCCTTCTAATCGGCTCTCTCCAAATTACCCTGAACCACCAGCACATCCTGCAGAGGATAAGGCCAACTTTCAAGAACAACCAAAGCTGATGAGTGCTGCATTGGTGAAGGCTGCAAAGCAAGTATGTAGTTTTTGGCCAAACCAAAAATGGAAAAGTTTGGTGTAGAGTACTGATGGATAGGTCATTTTATGGAGATAGAATGTGATCTTCATGGTTATATTTTAGACCATGAAGCCAAAACACACGAGGCACATCACATCATGGCATATGATAGACATATATGGAAAGATTATTGTAAAAAAGAGAACAAATTGTTAACATTAGTGATGAAAACATTGACCACTGTACAAAAATTTATCAAAGTTAGATGTGTGTATGATATGTTTAGAAGTTTCTGAGAATCAAATATTTAATTTAGTTCTTTCTGATTTCAAAGATAAAGAATACAGATCAAACATGCTGGAGTATAAGTGCTTTATATATGGGCTCAAACATGTTGCCATTTCTTGAAGTGTTGGTGACATGTTAATCAAACATTAGAGGGTCACTCTTTTGATCAAAAGAAGGGTTCCTGCTTAGTACACGCTTTAGGGAATAGATAATTCACCATTGGTCAAGGATTCTCATGGTTGTGTGATATATCATTAGGGATCTCATGGTTGTGTGATATGGCATTGTTTCGGGCAGAAAACATGTTTATTACTTGCAGAAAAGCAAATTGTGATTGTGTTTTCAGGATAGGTAGGAAATAGCATGTGAAACCAGCTGCATGGTTTCTCTTGGATGATTAAGGCTATTTGGTTTCCTTTCTATTTTCATTTTGGTGTGTTTTTATTGATAATTGCATACATTCTGTGCTGTTTTTATTCCCTTTTTTGGTCAATTTTTTGCAAAGGAAATGGCATAAACATATTTTTTGGGTTGTTTCCTTTACAAAATATAGAAATAGGAAACAAGGTGAAAACAAAGTCATTTTTTTTTATAATTAATAGTGAAAACATATCAACTGGAATTGAATGTTAGATACCGAGTCAATTATAAATTGGGTCCTTAATTGTAATTGGTGAGTGTGTGAGATGAGAAGAGTGAAGCATGTGGCCAATTTGGCAAGGGGATTTGTAACTGACTCTACTGAGCTGGAAGGTCAAGATAGGACAGAGAGTGGGACTTGATTATGTAATACGGTAGAGAGTGAGATTATAAGGTAGGGGAGGAATCCTGAGGGGAGGATACCGAAAAGTCAGGACTAGACTTAGGAAAGTTTCGGAGTCTCTCGAATACTTTGAGTCATTCCATTCTTTGTTTGCTCATAGTACACACAGGCAGGTAATTATCACACTGATTCTTACCTTTTCTAGTGAATTGTTACAACATTTTCCATCTGTTCTATCTTCTAGGGCTAGGTTCCAACAACAAAAATAGTAAAAGGGGAAAAAACAGACCCTTATTTACTAGGTTTGAAACTTTTTAGCAATCCAATATTTGATTTAAGCATATCAGCTATTAGAGTCATTTTCCTTTCCCTTTTCGTCAATTTAATATTGAAACTATATCACATTATTCTTAATTGCTCCATTGAAACATGTTTTTTGTTTCTTCTGCAGTTTGATGCATTGGTTGCAGCCCTCCTAATATCTAAGGGAGGTGAAGAAGAACAGCTTAAAAGGATTGCTGAGCTGCAGGTATGGAGCTCACAGCGCTTGAACTTTTTTCTGTTAGATGTGGTTCTATGATTTTGTAGTTTATAAAGCTTAATTTTATGAGTGAATCCACTAGTAACTAGTAAGAACTAGAAGAAATTCACTAGATATGCATGTCCATAACATCTCTTGTTACTGGATGATTCTGCTTATTTTGTGAAATGAAATTGTAACAAACTGTATCATTCTGGACTTCACTTTCCAGGCTGAAAATGATGTTATAGGCCAGGAGCTTCAGAAGCAACTAGAAGCTGCAGGTTAACTCCAATATTTGATCTTTTGAGGTTTTTGATTAATTGATGTTTGGAGTGCTAATTCATGTTAAATAGGATTTGCAATGGAGATCTCTAATGAGTAAGATTAGTATCTAGAGGACTTTTTTATAAAGAAAAGAAGAATTTTACTAATATGAAGAGAAGACAAATACAAAGTGATTGGAGGACGAGATTCTCCTTATAAAATATGAAATAACAAAAGGAAAGAAATCATTATTGAAGTTTTCCAATCTCTCAACTTATTTGAGAAAGAAATTTTTGTAGAAAGATTATGTGTTTTGCATCAAATCGAAGTCAAACATATGATCGTCTAACAAATTTGTCATTAAAGATGTGGGAATCAATTACATTCCAATCGAATTCACCAAATGGTGGCATACACTGCACATTGTTACAAAGATTTGGCTTCCTTATTTTACTAAAATCAGCAAAACTAGTCAACAGGAATTGGTCTAAAGGTCTAGGGTATGTCTAACCATTAGGAACTCAACTGAATCAGCAGTTAATGTAGGTCAAGAGGGACTTAAGGAAAAGGGCTAGACTAAGGCTGAGGCTGAAAAGCTCATTCCTAGGATATTATTGGTTTATTAGAGGGGAGGGAAAAATGGAACTATGAATAAGAAATTAGAGGGAGTGAGTCAGGAAAAAGGAGGAGGCTCTAGTGGGAGTAACTAATTGCCAATGTGGCAACATTGGACTGGTTAGAGAGTGAGAGAGTGAACCAAAGAAGCTTTTCTGTTGTGGGGGAAATATTTGTGTTGGAGTGGGATTGAGATGAGGTAGGAAATTAGCAAGTGTAGAGGCTCCTCAAATTGCCTATATGTATTGTTTCTTTTATGCACTTTCCTTTTTAACCTACTGCTACATAATTTTCCAGGCTGAATTCATCATTTTCTTATTTCTTATTTCACTACTTTTTTTTTTTTTTTTTGGGTTTGCTGCTGTCTAGGTTGAGTCCTGGTTTATTTGAAGTATACAGTTCAGTTTTTTAGATATACAATGAGCTATTTGACTTTAAAAGGCTAATATATAGTTTTTTTTTTAAATGTTTCTTTACATGAAAAATGTTTTTGTTTTATTTTGAATTACAGATCATGAATTTTATGATTTATGATACGTCTCGATTCACAATTTGGAATATAAGCTTCTTGATTTATGATTACGGTCTGAATCCTTAAACAACCATGCCTTCTGCACACCAACATTGAGCACATAAACCACAGATGTAGCTTAGCTCTTCCCAAAAATGGGAATGAAGACTAGGTCCTATTAGGCTATACCCTTACCCTTTTAGAGAAATGTAGAACACAGAGAGAGAGAGAGAGAGAGAGAGAGAGAGAGTGAGTGAGAGAGAGAGAGAGAGCCACTAGGACCATCAACATTCATTGCTTCTCATGCCTAGATTAGTACCGTCCCTCTTTAAGCTCCTATAGAAAAAAGATAAACATAATCCTTATGTCTGGATTCCTAGACATCTATTAGATGCAAACCCTCAATAGTTTCTAATTTAGTTTAGGGGTTAAATGCATTTTACGCCCCTGAACTTTAGGTCATGTGCAATTTACCCCCTGACTTTTCAAAATGTGCAACGAGACCCCTTGAACTTTTCAAAATGCGCAAAAAACCCCCCATGAACTTTTCAAATTGTGCCAAAAACCCCGGTGTCGAGTTGCACACACTAAAAAAGTCAGGGGAGTTAATTGCACATATTGGAAACTTTAAGGGGGTTAATTGCACAAATTATAAACTTCAGGGGGGTTAAGTGCATATAATCTTATCTTTATAGTTGGCAAAATTATACTAAGGGGTGTTTTGCACAGTTTCGAAAGTTCAGGGGGTCGTGATGCACATTTTGAAAAGTCAGGGGGTAAATTGCACATGACCTAAAATTCAGGGGGGTAAAATGTATTTATCCCTTTAGTTTATTGGAGCATAATTATCTCAGGATTTTTCTTCAAGATGATTTCCTTCACACTTTCTAGCTTCTGTGGATCACCCAAACTTCCAACTGAGAATCTTCATAAATACACTTGTTTCACTGTTAACCACATAGAGAAAGGCCACATTTTTAAATTAAAAATTACAGCTATAGATTTCTAAAGTAATGAGTCCATAGGCCAAATTTTCACATACAGCAAACGACATCCCTGTGGTCATTTTAGAAAAACAAACAGAAAATGATTTCATCTTATATAAAAACATCTTGTAGGTTGCCATGTTTCATGTGGCAAATAGATGGCTTGTATGGGTGGTTGGCCTCGCATATCCAATCTACATTTAAATTAAGATTCTTAAAGTGACAGGTTGTTGTGATGTGATTTAATCTTTTCTTTCCTTCTTTTAAAGGTAACAATTTGAACTATAAACTCGTGTTATTTTAGATATTAGGAGAGCTATTAGCATTGGATCTTCGATTTGATTATGGATGTAAAGCTACGCTGCCTGCCTAACTAACATTCTCTCTGGATTCTTGATGACAAAGAAGGAATTAAATCAAGTTCAGGATTTATTTAAGCAAGCATCAGATAATTGTTTGAATTTGAAGAAACCTGAGTGAAGAAACTAAGGAGTTTCCATTAGTTCCTTGTATTTTGACATGGGAGATTAGCACTTTGGTATGTGTAAAGCCATAACTTCATCTCCTTTCTAGACATGAATTAGGGCTTGCTACTGGAGAGATTTCCATAAAATCATTTCAAGTGAAATAACTAGATTATTTATTTGTTGTGCATTTTATGCATCTCTTTGTAGAAACCCGCTCAACAGTGATATTTCTCCAAACATTCTTATAAATTTCATGCATGTACCAATGCCTCTACGCTTGATGAGTGTTTACATTCCAATATGAAGTTGGATCATGTGGACATTCACAGAATTGTTAGATTGAAGTTCCATTCAATGATTCGTCATGTTAGACTTTAGACGTAAATTTAAACTAGAATCTCGTACACGGTTTGAGTATAAATTGAAGGTTATCATCTCCTGTTACATAGACCTACATCAAGACAAAAAAAAAAAAAAAAAAAAAAAGAAAAAGAAAAAGTGATATCATGATGGAATTGAACTACTAGTATCAATTCAATGTGTAGTGAAATTTTGCCTGATGTAGGTAGTAAAATAGTAAACCCCCAAAGATTTAATGAGATGCTACAAATTGTAGAAGTAGGACTAGGGACACTATCAGAATAGTTGCAAAGGTATTACAAAGATACAAAAGCAAAAATTGAAGTCTTGGAGCTAGAAATTCAACAGCTCCCCACAAGGAACATTCATGATCCAGCTTTTGATAGGCGAGAAAGAGAGTTGCAAAGACTTTGACAGCCAGTTGAAGAACTGTATGAATATACAAAAACTCTGCAGAAAAGGCTTGAGATAGATGAGTATTTTGCACCACCACCAAAAATGTTTTCCAACATATCTACCGCTCACCAGTCATATAAGCCTCCACCTCTACTACCAAAAGGTTTTGTTCCAAAAGTCCACTATTCTAAGGGAAAGGAAAAGTCCACCCTTAGAAAGCCAAAAAAGAAAAGAAGCGGCTTAAGCCACCACGGCTTCCTCAAAACAGCCACCTGAAGAACCAAAGTCTCCACAGCCAACACTTAAGAAGAAGCAAATAGAAGATCCTGATATTGAATCAGAAACTCTTCCATTGGCCCAAGCTATGATGGTGTCTTAAGAGCCTTTCTTTTCAGAAGAAGAAGAATGTAACCAAAAAGATAGTGATGATGAAAATGCTGATGTCACTAAGATTTTAATGGCCACTGGAATAAATACTGGGACAGATCGACCATCATCATCCTCATAACTTCATCCTCAAGAAGTAAATACTCCTCATCCAGGAGGAGCGCCACTTTTTACTCTTGATTATATCCCTCCAGTTTTATGGAGAAAAATACTTCTAGATTTTAAAGCATGGATGGATGCAATAATGTTGACTATGGATGCAGACCTTTACAGGGTTATCGAAGAATTTTGGGCTCATACTACAGGCATATTAAAATAATGATATGCCAGCCTTGGACCAATAAGGCAAGATGGGCTTCATCGGATTGACAAATTCTCTATGGGCACCTCACTAGGTCCCAATTTGCTTTATTCTCTAGAAGCTCTACCTCTGTGGCCGTTAAATGGGGTTGCCTCCATGGCTATTTAATACTATTGCCTCCCTAGCTGTTTAATACTATCGTCTCCTTGGTTGTTTAATACTATTACCTCCTTGGCTGTTAAATTAATATTGCCTCCATAGTTGTTTAATACCATTGCCTCCACGACCGTTTATTACAAATGATCATATACATCTCAACCAAAAATAAATGGAATCAACAATATTGAAATTCCATAACTAAAAGGTGGGTACTCAGTCCCTGGCCAACAAGAGCCCCTAAATTCTTAGTACTCTGAGAGTTCTAGATTCATATAACTCTAACAATATGAATTTAGCATGATTGTGTCTATGACAATCGTGCCCAAGGGATCACCCACTTGTAGGCATTTTGATTTTAAGTTCACATAATATGTATCTGACAGTTGCTATGAATCATACTGAATTCTGTATCTCTTGAAGTTTTAAATCCATATTTTAAGCTAACATACTTTTCATATACTTGATAATTCTAAAATTCATGGTTCAAACTCGGGGCTTTATAATTGTGATAACTCTAAAATCATAATAACATATTTCTTCATAAATCTAAATCATGCTCTATTCAACATGACTCAACTTAACACTTCAATGAAATGATTTATGAAATTCCAAGTCTTAAAACATGGCAATACCATAAAGTCTATAGTACATATTTTTATAGTCTAGATAACTCTAATGTCATACTTCGAAATCAATAGGGTTCTAAAACTAAATCATACTTTACTTTATATATATTTATTTTCTCTAAAACTCTGTGTTAAGCTCTTCTCTGGTTTAAACTCTATCATATATATGTACTCTACTCTTAAAATCATCATGGTAATTCATAAGTCTCTAATATACTCATATTCATAATCTATCTCTTTATCAAAAGTCATTTTAGCAACACATGGTCCCATAAGTCTCTTAAAACATATAATTCATGTTCTTGAAAATCAAAATGTCATAAACTTGGCAAAACCAATAGCAGCTTATAATCTTTTTAGAATCATTTCTAAAATCATGCAATAATGCCACAATGTGAGGAAAATAACTTTGATGAAAAAAAAATAAAGATCACAAGATTGAACTCACTCACCTAGAGAGGGAGAACAAGAGACAGCGACACCAAGGGAGCTCCGTGGAGTAGGGATGACACCAACAACTGCCATAGAGCAACCATAAACTCTAGATTAATCTTTACCATCCTCTAGATAGCTCTAATATAACTCTAACAATATTGAGGGAGCACCCCCCCCCCCACTTGACCATAATGGGAGAAACAACAAAGCCCAAACCATGAAACATGAAAAGGAGAGGAAGAAGATAACAAAAACTAACATAAACCCTTACCTATGATATTGGAGGATGAAGATTTGGGGTTGGATTGAGAGAAGGGAGTGGAGAAGGGTTTAGAGGAAGAGGGTTTCAGTTTGGGGGAGAGAGAGCTCGAGTTGGGGTGTTTTATAAGGGTTGGGGGTTCACTTACTCAAAACTGTTTCATTTTGTACTGTGCTGACATCAGGTCTGTTCGCTACAACGAGTAAAGCTCACTACAACGAGCTTGCTAAGGCGCATACTTATTGTAGCAAACTATGTTTCTTAATTTTAAATTAATGGAGGACATTAAATTTAAAACATAAATGTAAATAAGGAAATATCCCTCATTTGAATTCAAATAAAATATCATAAAAATCAAAATCCCCACCATTCAAAATCCAAATTTTGAGTTTTAGTTCGAATGCCAGAATTTTAAGATTTTGTAAACTTGTGAGCTGAAAATGAAATATCTAAAGGTTTCATAAAAATCATTAAAAATCACTCTTTAACTTATTTTCCTTTGAGGAACAATTACTGAGACTTTTGATCCCAAGAATATGGTTTTATCATATAGCCCTCCAAGGAAGTGTAAGATCCAGACTTAATGAAATTTAAGACTCATAACGACAGATAAGGGTAACTGATACCCTTCCTGGTTTAAAAAAATTTTATAACCTTTTTTTTAATTTAAAACTAGGGTATTATATTAATAGAAATAAATTTTAATAGAGTGACACTATAAAATAATTTTATAGTCATTAAATCATATGCTTATATTTTTAAAACTTTTAAAACGAGAAATGTTATTTATATGTACAATATGGAGAATACTCTGCCGACACACTTTTTATCTACTACTGAATAAGATGTAGAACCCAAACTAAATTAGGTCTACATTCTTTCGAGGGCAGATGAGAGTGTATCGCCACACGGTGTTCCACCGTTATGAGTCAAAATAACAATACTCTGAATCAAAATTCAAGCCTTGTAAATTTAAATTTTTTGGTTTGTGCACAATTAATTCATTCTTGGGTATATTCATAAAAAAAAAGTTAATAAGATTGATAAATAAAGAATGACTATTCAAGTTAATCTTTGAAATTATATATGAGTCATTTTAGTTCATAAAATTTAAAAATAAAATTTGTATTTCCTTACATTGTAAAATGTAAGCCACACTAGTCTCTAACTCTATTTCTGTTAATGTTCCATCAAATTTTTGTTGATATAGCACATTAATTGACATATTAATGATAGACTAATATTTTATTTGACCTCTATCGATTAAACTGTTTGAAGATAACCATAATTCAATACTATGCTATAAATTTTACATATAAGTGATATTGTTAATATATTTATTGAATACTAACTCTCAGGACCTAATTTTTAATCACATTATCTTTGATACCAAGTAGGATGTTAATTTATTGCCAATGTGTCACATAATATAATAGATTAGTCAAAATATGAGGGCAAAGTAGTAAAAATTGAGTTAGAGATTAACTTGGCTCGTGATTTACAATGTCGTAGACTAGAAAAATTAATTTATAAATCTCATTGACCAAAATGACTTACACATACAATTTTAGGAGCTAACTTAATCATTTACTTGATAAACAAGGCTGCATTTTTTTTAATTTGTAAAAAAACTAACTACGAAACTTATATAGCTGAAAAAACATTAAAATGTGACTTTTCTAAAAGCTATTTTTTTCATCTTCTGAAAAAAAATGAAAACTAATATTTTTTAAACATTATCCAAATTTTTTTTGGAAAAAAATTGTCCAAATATACTAAGGATGTATTTGATTAGAGATAAAATTGAGAGTAAATTTTTCATAGATGAGCTTCATTTGTAATTTTACATATGAAACTCATCCATACAAATTTTCTTCTCATTTTTATCTCGCAATCAAACATACCTTAAAAGTGATTTTTTTCTTGAAAAAAGTAATTTTGAGGGGAAATAAAATTCATCTAAACAAAACACACTCTAAATGCTAAATATGATACCTTAGGTTTAGATTTTTATTTTGATGTATTGATAAAATAAAAAATAAAAAATAAAAAATTTATATAATTTTTTTAATTATATAATATTATATTAGTAAATATGATTATATTAGGAAATTTGGTTAACTGTTACCCAATTCTTTTACGTCACAATTAAAATTAAACTCGAATTACGTGGTGCATGCATTGATCTCTTTTGCAAAATGAGAAATGACAATTGTATTTAACAATGGATGGATGAGATATATGTCCGCAACATGTCCAATATTAGAAGGTTACAAAAAAAAAAAGGGACTCCTGAAAAATTGGGTGAGATAGATACGGAAGGAAGAACTGGCAGGCTGACAGTAAACGACGACGTGGAGAAAAGTGTACCTTGTCATGTCATGTCATCGTGCGCCATCTTCACTTCACGCCTTGCCCCCACCCTCCCTCCCTCGCATTTCCCACCCACGCCCACCATTTTCTCGTTCTCATTTACTTCCTCCATAACTCAGCAGGCACCACTACCAGTACCAGGGCAGTGTGTAAGTCACACATCACACACACACACTCAAATCAATGTCGAACCTTCTTCGGCTCAGTCCTCACTTCACTTCCATCATTCACCGCTCCAGCACCACCTTATCCTCCTCTGCTTCTTTTCTTCCTCTTCCTCAATCGCACTGCCAATTCCATCTTCCTTTTCTCCCTATTCCCCAACCGCTAGCTTTCGCACCCTTCCGCTCCCGCCGCAATCGTAGACCCCTTCCCCTTCGTGCCTTCGATTCTGATTCTGATTCTTCTTCTTCCGACCCCAAAGGCCAAGGAAAAGAAGAAGAAGAAGAAGAAGGAGAAGGTCCCGTTACTATTAACAACGAGGGTGTAGTTGGTGCTGGGGTTTCCGAGGAGGATTACCCGAGTGGGGAGTTTGAATATGAAGCCATTACGGGACTGAGAAGCTTCCTCGTCAAGCTTAAGATGCTTGTTGCCTTCCCCTGGGAGCGTGTCCGCAAGGGAAGCGTCCTCACTATCAAGCTTCGTGGCCAGGTTTCCTTCATCATAATGTTTCAGCTCATGAAAAAAATGGTTAACGAATTTAATTTCTGGGAATTTAGCTTGTCGGTGGATTTATTTCTTTTTTATTTTTTTAACTTCAAAAGGAGAATTTTGTCATTTAAGCTATTCATTGTTCACTGGAACAACATGAAATAAAAAACGGAAAAACAGTGTGTTTCCCTATGTGGTTATATTTTAGAATAAATCAAAATCTCGTCCTGAGTATATTTGTGAGTTTGGATTTTGGAGGGAAAGAGAGGGGAATGGAAAATTTGTAATCTAATTTTATACCATAAGTCCTCTCCTCTTCTCCTTTTTCCTCCAAAATCTAAACTCACAAACATAATTCGAGAAAAATAGTGCGAGACGCATTAGTTAATGATTATGTCACTTACTACCAGTTGCTCTAGTGGGACGAGGTGCTAAGTCTTTTAAGCAACATCCAGAGTTTGAATCTTGGAGTTGTGAATGGAGCAATCTAGGTTGGGAGGGTTGCCTGTGTAATGGGTCTCTGCAGCACCCGAATCCAGATTGGTTGGGCGGTGGGCCGGATACTGGGTGGTTTCACCAAAAAAAAAAAATGTTCATGATTATGGGAAACAGAACCCTTTATGCTTCAGCATAGTCCAAAAGATTTACAAATGCAGGAGAGATTGTTCTTTCCCGGAATTCAGGTGTCCAGTGACTAAAGACCAATATGGCTGATATTTGTTTATTTGGCCCGATTGGTTTGTGGTTTCATTTCCTAAGTTTATTTTCTACTTTTGACCTGCTTCTAGTTTACTAAGATTCTGCGGTGAAGGTAACAGTGAAAACTGGAAATGAAAATAGAAACCAAATAGGTCCAGGAACCACGTTAGAGTTTTTTCTTTCATTTCTCTTGGACTTATATATCCTACAATATATCCTACAATGTCTTTTCAGACATGAACTTGGGAGTTTACTCTATATCTTATTGTGTGTTTTTAAGATATTATGTTCTTTCATACACTCAGATATCCGATCAAGTGAAGACTAGGTTCTCTCCTGGACTTTCTCTGCCTCAAATTTGTGAGAACTTTTTGAAAGCAGCTTATGATCCTCGTATATCTGGGATATATCTCCATATTGATAGTTTGAATTGTGGGTGGGGCAAAGTTGAAGAAATCCGAAGGCACATATTGAATTTCAAACAATCAGGTACAGCTTTGGTCTTCTGTATCAAGCTTACATATGGGAAGAAAGAGGATTGTGGAATAATTTGTTCATATCATATGCCTATTATAGAAGCTGATATGTTAGGATCAAATGAACTTGTTTAAAGTGTAGTAATTTACCAAGAAATTGAGAAAATTTATATCCCAAGTTGCATATACATGAACAGTTTGCCTTGTCCTTGACATATCCCCAGCCTGAACCATAGAGCTTCAATGCTTTGCAAATTATTTCTGTTGTGTCCTCTAGAGAACATTTGATAGAGAATTATTAATATTCATTTAACATGGATTTTTAACTATATTGAAATGGCATGCAAGGAACAGTTTCTCTTGTTGAAGTCAGTGTATCTTCTCATTAGCTTCTCATCTTCTTAACTATGGTTTAACTGAGGCTTCTCATTTGAGTAAATATGGCTATTAATGATATATATTGTCCCTCTTATTCATTCTCCACTAATTTGTTGATCAATATTAACGATTTTTCTTACTTATGACATGCTTTGATAGTTGATCATGCTTGTAGGAAAATTTGTTGTGGCATATGTCCCTACATGTCAAGAAAAAGAATATTATCTTGCATGTGCATGTGAAGAGATATATGCCCCTCCAAGTGCTTACTTTTCTTTGTTTGGATTGACTGTTCAAGCCTCATTCCTCAGAGGTAAGCTGATTATCTTTTCCTTGCTGTTTTGTGATTTTGACTGAGGGTTATTACCCTGCCTGTTTGTTTTCTGACCTCATTCCACCCCCCCTCCCCCTAAAACACACAAAAAAGAGTAAATCACCAATTTGTCCTCCAAAAACATATTCTTTGCCATGAAATCACCTCTTTTAGTCTGTTGGGTAGAGACATATAAATGATTTTATAATTTAACATGTTCCCCTCACATGCTCCCCTCACATGAATACCTCTTTTAGGCTTGAAGCATAAACTATTTTTTTTTTTCGTAATGGGGGATGGTAAGGATCAAACCCTCGATCTCTTAGTCATGGTAACTCTAATACCATATCATGAAACTATATCTCGTAAAAGCTTAAGCTATTGGTAGAGGCATGTGAATAGTTTTATACTCTATCATGCTATATGACATTGGTCCACCATTTATCAGCGAAATGCAACATTAAAATATATTAATCAATTTTTTGCTTTTATCGCATTTTTCCCATCCAATTTGGCTTTGCACTACATAAAATTGGTCCTTAAAACAATGAAATTGATGGTGTTAAATTATGGAGGTCACTGATAAATGGAGAACTGTCGTCATGTTGCATACATCATTGAAGTTCCAAATTAGAATTTTATTTTATTTTATTTTATTTTATTTTATTTTTTTGCTTTGCTGTTTTTTTCTTTGGGTGCTGGGTGGGGAGGGTGAAGGCAACATAGCAGTTGTTTCAAAATGGACTTGGGGTGTGTGTGTGTGTGTGTGTGTAATTTCAGTTCTAACATATGTTAAAATTTGGTACTATAACATCTTTCTATTAACATGATAAGGTATGAAACTCATGCTTAGTGTATGTGTATCATATCATTCTTTGCTTTATTCTGGAAAAGTGTTATGTACTCTCATGTTCTTGCGGATGTTTGTTGAGAATTTGTGATGAAATCATTTAAATTATATGTCCTATGGCGGTTATACATAAGGCTAATGCTTATGTTTTTGACATCATTTAATAATTCGTCTCAGGGGTTTTAGATAACATAGGAATTGAACCACAAGTGGAAAGGATTGGCAAATACAAAAGTGCAGGAGATCAACTAGCACGAAGGACCATGTCTGAAGAAAATTGTGAAATGCTGACTTCATTGCTTGATAACATCTATACAAATTGACTGGATAAAGTCTCTTCTGCCAAAGGTACATTTGCATTTGAAGTTTTATTTGAATATTCAATTAATAAATTAACTTCTGGTGTTCTGCAAAATCCATACAGGAAAGAAAAGAGAAGATGTTGAGAACTTCATAAATGAAGGCATTTATCAAGTAGACAAGCTGAAAGAAGAGGGCTTCATATCAAACATAATCGATGATGATGAGGTAGATAATTATGTGCTATATAAAGTCTATTTATATGCAAACTTTGTCAGCTGTATTAATATGATCATAGTGAGCAAGTAAGTTGGAATCTAATCTGGTGAATGTTTGAATGGAAAAATGCCTATCTGGAGGTTTTGCTCTTCTCATTAAGTGTTGGTTTCATTGCTTCTGCATTTAACTAAACAATGGGCTTTAATATCTTCACAATCAAAGGGGGTTAAACAGATAGGAAACATTAATGTTTTGCAGGTTATGTCCATGTTGAAGGAGAGACTTGGAGTGAAAAAAGACAAAAATCTGCCTACGGTGGATTACAGGTAGCAATTTCTTCTCGTTCCCTTTTAGAATGTACTTTGGGTTACACTATTTGTTTGGAGTAGTTAAAAGTTGGCTTGTGAAATGTCTAATTAGGTAAATTCTCATCAAATCCTCTTGTCAAATAATCTAATTAGGAATCTAGGTACCCTTGATGATAATTTCTTGGTTCAAGCAAATACATCTTACCACTATACTTGTCCAGCAGTGTAATAAAGGGCTATACTTAGTTCAATGGCAGCTTAAGTTTTGGAATTATTTTGTATGATTTAATTCAAATTAATTCGAATGTTATTTTGTCATTATGTATAGGATTTTTAATGCAGCATAGTTTTCATTTTGATTGCTGGCCCATGCAAAACCTATATATAGATGTTAATATATACTAGTATATTGATTAATTTTAATCTTGGACTTTGCAAACAGTAATCTACAATTAGTGTGTATAGAAATTAGAGGACACATTAATGTGTGTGTATTAAATTACAAATTACAAATTTTTAATTGAAATTTACAATTTTCTTAAAAGAATTTCACTTCCCTCTTGTTTGGTCCGTGCATTTATCTGCAGCTTATGTATGTAAATTACAGTTTTCACACAACTTACTATTGATTTCTTTTTCTTACTAGACAGACTTTTATTGCTAAAAGACTCCTGATGACAAATAAAAATGCACAAATTTTCATATCAGCCATATCAATATATTTTCTTTCATTAATTACAGGAAATACTCTCGAGTTAGGAAATGGACAGTTGGAATATCAGGTGGCAAAGATCTGATAGCCATCATCCGAGGGTCAGGGAGCATTAGTCGCATTGAGAGTCAATTAAGTGTGTCTAGCTAAGGAATTATTGCAGAGAAGTTCGTCGAGAAGATTCGCAGTGTCAGAGGTAAACTTGAAATGATAGGTTTCCTGTTAAATTTCAAATTAGGAGGGCCAGTGAACCTGGCACAAGATCAGTATTCAGTGGAATGTTATCGTGCTATTGTCATTGGTTATGGAAGCTTTCATAAATGCACTGTAGATATCTATAAATGGAAATCCAAGGGATTACACTTGTTTCTTCTTACTGCCAAAAATGGCCTTATACGTATGGTTTCCTTCCCAATCCTGAAGTACAAATTTATATAAATGCAATAGGAATTAAGATTATATGAAGTGAGTGGTGTTGTCCAAGAATATGTCGTTATGACTAATGAGATGTTTGAATCCCTGAAAGAGGCAAAGAAAGATGAAAGATCCATTAGCCATGGGAAATAAATATATGACTTGCAGAGCTCTTCATTTGTTGGTTGTTTGTGTTTTTTTTTTTTTTTTTTTGGGGGGGGGGGGGGGGGGGGGGTTGGTTTGGTTCACTTCTGTTAAGTACCTTATGTATGCAACAGCTACATAAAACGTGTATATTTTGTGTTTGGAGCACAACGGATGGATTATTGTGGTTTTTAGTCTAGGATTCTGTTGATTCTGTGGCTTACTTCTGTTAAGTACCTTATGTATGCAACAGCTACATAAAATGTGGATATTTCATGTTTGGAGCACAATGGATGGATTATTGTGGTTTTTAGTCTGGGATTCTGTTGATTCTGTTTCCCATATCTCAAACTATGGCACTGTTATTATTCATTTTTTTTATTCACCTAACTATCATATTTTTGCCATAGCATCTCCTAGTCACAATGGGGTTTTGTTTCCTCCTCAGAGTCAAAAAAATTTAAGGCTGCTATCATACGAATTGATAGTCCTGGAGGCGATGCTCTTGCTTCTGATTTGTAAGTGCTGGTAAACTTCCATCTATGTTAATTTTGTGTTTATAAATGTGATTTTAATAAATGAAACACTAGATATTGTTCATTTCCTTTCCTTTTATATGAAATCATTGGTTGAACACATCTATATCTGCTTTTATACCATTGCATATTTGTTTGTACCAGTTCTAAATTGATTTATCCTTAACTGAGATTTATCCTTAATTGACACATTTTTTAGATGATACTCTTTGACTTGAGACTTGGGAGGAGAGAATCTTCTTGTCATGGTGGAGTTGTAATGCTGTATTTTGGTAATTTTTATGTTTTGTTGATCATATCCTGGTCACACAAATGATCATCACTATCTGATGTTGTAACCTGCAGAATGTGGAGAGAAATCCGTCTTTTGGCTGCTTCAAAACCAGTCATTGCTTCGATGGCTGATGTGGCAGCAAGTGGAGGGTACTACATGGCAATGGGAGCTCAAGCTATTGTTGCAGAAAGCCTTACCTTAACTGGTTCAATTGGAGTTGTCACAGGTGAATCAGGGTGCTTTTCTGTTTCAGTAGATGATGGAATATTTTACACAGCTGTTCTCACATGTATCCCTGTTAAAATCTAATGTTAATGCTTTAAGAAATAGGACACTCTTCATGCCATTGCCAAGCAAAAGTTAATCTATGTATTTGTTCTCCCATTGATTATGATAGATGATATCACTAGATATTACTTAGTAATTGTGGTTCTGTAACTATTTTTTCTTGTATTGAAATTTCTCCAGCTCTAGTTTTCTTGTTTTCAAAATCCATTTTGATAGTGAAGGGGTATGCAGTGATGTGTTGACTGCTGATATCTGTTCACTTCCAAAGGGAAACCTATGGGCTACGGCTCTATACTTTTTGGCATAACCAATGCAAGATGAAAGTTGCTTTTAGAACTAGAACGCCAATACTAATATATCCACCATATGTATGGTTGTAAATCGCTATACGGACAAAAAATAGCCTGTCACTCGAATAAATAAATTTACTTAGTAAATATTAGTTTGCATGTTCAATTCTTAGTATTGTGTTATAGCGCTATGAACTAGTTTTGATGAATAAACTAGAACAGTTTGAGGTATCATTTGCATGTGAGCTAAATGTAATAAAAGGAAATTGTAGCTGAAAGTAAATTAATACATGGAACCATCATGAACTTTCAGTGCTACATATATTGTTCTTTCATATAAGAGATAACTTATCTTTTTGTAGGAAAATTTAACCTCGGGAAATTGTATGAGAAGATTGGCTTTAACAAAGAAACCATATCAAGGGGAAGATATGCTGAGCTTCTTGCTGCTGAGGAACGGCCTTTTAGGTAATATTATTTCTTCTTTTTCAGGTTTGAAGATTTTAGTAGATCAGGATAGACTATTGGCCAGTTTAACGTACTCTCGCTTCTTTAATGGAAGACAACAACGTTACTTTCTTACTAATTGTCAGCACAACAATCAGGTTGATAGTGCCTAGATGATTTCTCAGATGCTATAAGTGAAAAAGCAATTCAAGTAGATTCCATCAAAGATAATTAATTTCCTGAATTCAATTGCTGAAAGCTCTGGTGATGGACCACTGCAGCAGGGGAGTGGGAAGCGGAAGGGGGCAGGGATCTGAATGTGCAAGTAGAAGTTTACTCAGGATTGCCTAGTGCTTTAGATGTGCTTACTTTATGTTAAGGTCGCTGCACTATTTCGCTTTTCTTCCTGTAGTTTTTGTGAATTAAAAATGGTAATAAGGCTAGGTTATGCCAATTCTACCAATTAGCATGCTAGTAACATGTGGGATCTGAATGGGCAAGTAGAGGTTCCCTCAGAGGATAGCCCCCATGGAATTACTTAAAGGATTTTCCCACATGTAACCCGTAACCTACCTCTGGGTGGGCACTACCAACGGGGATTTGAACCCATGCACTTGGGGAGTGCTAACCTTTATCAAAACCCTTGAGCCATTTCAGCCAACCTGCTTTAGCTTCTTCCTTCTCTTTGTATTTTCCTTTGAAATATCCCATTTTTATGCGGGAAAAGGGCAGGAAGCATTAGCTAAACCCTATTTGCTTTGAATTTATCTCCATACTTTGATCCAATTATTAGGGATATTCCTCAGTTGCAAAGTTGAGCAATGTGGATATTAGATAAAGTCTGGCATGGATTGCCATGTACATAGTTTAAGCATTTGTTGGACTTTTCCATGATATCTGAAAAAAAGGGATCAAGTTATTCAGAAGTTCCTTAATATTTGAAAGTGGATTGTTGGAAAAGAAGAGGGAATCCGCATAATAATCTCACTATCTTTTACCCTCCAGAAGCCACAAGATGTAAGAGAGGCTTAGGATATGTGCATCCAATTGTGCTTTAAAATCCAAATGCTTTTATTGCTCTTAAATCTTTTGATTGATGGTGTTTTCAAGGTTTGCTGCTTTTCCATTGTAACAGATTATCTGTTCATATTTGGCTTCTGGGACATCATGTGATTTTTTTTTGGTTGTTTATTTATTTATTTTTGCTACAGACCAGATGAAGCAGAGCTATTTGCCAAATCTGCGCAGAATGCTTATAAACAATTTAGAGACAAGGCAGCTTTGTCCAGATCAATGACTGTATGTTTTGAATTTAATAAGCTAAGTTGCTTCTGTTCATTCTCTTGAAGATCTTAGTTACAGCTACTGTTCTGTTACTAGGTAGATAAGATGGAGGAGGTCGCACAGGGGAGGGTTTGGACTGGTAAAGATGCAGCGTCACGTGGTTTGGTTGATGCTATCGGTGGGCTTTCTCGAGCAATCGCCATTGCGAAATTGAAGGCCAATATACCTCAAGATAAGGAGGTTGGTTTGTGATCACCTTGATTTTGGCTGTATGAATTTTGTATTTGATAAGTACAATTTCTAAACATGGTCATTGTGCTTGAACTATGCCAGGTTACTGTTGTGGAGATCTCCAGACCTAGCCCTTCTCTACCGGAGATTTTATTAGGTGTAGGGAATTCCCTCATTGGAGCTGACAAAACATTGAAGGAATTGCTACAGGGCTTAACAGTTTCTAATGGAGTACAAGCTCGCATGGATGGAATCGTGTTTCAGACATTGGAAGGATATCCTCTTGCCAACCCCATTTTGTCAATATTAAAAGATTACCTTAGTTCCCTGTAATTTACAATGCATTGCAATTATTTTGTATCATTTTTTTTCTTAGTTTTTTTTTTCTTTTATATCCTTTGTCCCAAGGCAAAAGATGACAAGCATCCTTCCTCTGTATAAATTTCTGTTGCTGGTCCTTGCCTCTTGGATGTCTCCCCAACTATTTTTTGTAAATAACATGCATAAAGTTAGGACGTTACGCAGCGTTGTTTCACACAATCAAGGATTCCAATGCTTGCTGCAGCACTTCACTTTTCCCTTGAAGCTTTCCATGTTCCTGATTCAAGATGAGTACTGTGCCAAAGCTGATTCATTTTTTGGTTCTTCATCATTTTAATTTTCTCAATAATCAGTTAATTTATTTTTCTCAAAAGTGACCAATTTTTAAAGTATTTTCATGTGAATTGATCCAAGCTTCTTATTTGGTTACCAAGTCTTAAGATTCAAAATTAGTTTTGAAGAAAAAAAAATTAGTGATTGTTTGGTTTCGAAAAATGTGTTTTATTTTAGGATAGAATACAATTACCCCCTTAAGGTATCAAGAAATGATACTTTATCCCACTTGTTTGGAAAACCCATCTTCCATTCCCATTTCACTAAGGCGTTTAGTATATACTTTATGATTTATTTTTTTCATAAATTACAAATTAGATAATAAAAATTACAAAATAAGTAATGAATTTAATTTTTATACAACAATAACATGACATAAAATATTGGTAGATAACTTTTTAGTAAATTTGACACTTTTTTGAATTTTTATTGGTTCATGGTTAAAATTGTTTTAAATTATCAATACAAAGAAATTAAATTCATTAATAATATTAAAAATTATATTAAAAGTTAACAATAATTGTTTAATTAAACAAATTAAAAATTAATAATAATCATTTTAATTAAAGAAGACATAAAATTAAATAAATAATTATAATATTATTAACATATATAAATAAATATTAATTATTTTTAAAATAAATAATATTAGTGATAAATAATATTAATAAAAATATAATTATATTAATGAGATTCAAAATATTAAAAATAGTTGTTATAATCATAATTTAATTAACATATTTAATAGTTAGTTATCTAGTATAATTTGACATTATTTTGAATTTTTATTAGTGTGTAGTGTAAAATTGATTTTACATTATCGACTAATAAAAATTTCAAGAAATTGTCAAATTATGGTAGTTAGTTATTATAGTGGGCAGTTATTTAACATGATTTGATATTTTTTAAAATTTTTATTGATTGATTTATTTTATAATTATTATTTATAAATTTAAGTTTGGTATATTAATAATATAAATGAGTTCTATAATGTATTCAAATAGATATATATATATATATATATATATATATATATATATATATATATATATATATATATATATATATATATATTCTCACGTAGTCAGTGATTTACTTCTATATCTACTATTTGAAAAGTCATTTAGATGGAACGATTAATTGGATAATAATGTAAAAAAAATTTGCACTATCATCGTATCCAATTAAATTTTTATTTTTGCAATATATCATTTTTATTATAATATTTTTAACTTCTTTATTTTTATCATAATGCATGAAATGAACATAGAAAACATACCAAAAAATATTATTTATGAATCATTTATAGATAAATTTGAAAAAATAATAATTAAAATATTACTTTATAACAATGATGTGAAAAATTTTACTTTTGTTTTTATTATATATATATATATATATATATATATATATATATATATTATGTGAGTTTTGGACCATGGTGGTTCTAGACAAAATCTACAATAATCTATAAGTATTAATCGTATTAATGGAATAGCATTTTGGAATATTTATAGCAAATTTATGATTTGTTTTGCTAGTAGAATTGGAATTAACTCAAAATCTTAAATTTTAACTCTTACAAAGAATTAAGATCCAAAATTAAAATTCAAAACTTTATATTCCATTTCTATTGTTGGAATATGTGAGTTATAACTTCAATATATATATGAGTTAGGATCAAGTGATATTGGTATAACTTTAAACAAAGTTACACTCTTTATAAAATAATTTTTTTACCAATCTAATCGTTGATTTACAATTATCTATTATAAAAATTATTTGTGCCAAATTTCATAAAAATTGAATATCAATAAAAATATAATCATGAAGCTCTTACTCTTATTCATTTTAAACACATATATTATGTTGATTTTGATATAAAAAAAATATATGTCAAACGATTTTGAATTAATCTAAAATTTTGTATGCATGATCCAAATGACATAGACTTTTAATCTAATAATGGGTTTTGTAGAAAATTAATTCAATAAAAAGTTATTCTCAACTCTCTTAGCTTATCATTTTAGATTATTTTGCTATTTTAATTTTGTTTGCATTAATTACAATTTTGGTTTTTTCTCCAACTTACATAATATCCTCTCTCTCTCTCTCTCTCTCTCTCTCTCTCTCTCTCTCTCTCTCTCTCTCTCTCTCTCTCTCTCTCTCTCTCTCTCTCTCTCTCTCTCTCTCTCTCTCATTTATATATCCATGCCAAGAACCTATTGTTGCCAGCTTCCTTATTTGAACTGTGATTCATTCCAACAAATTTTGGACAAAAATAATTTCTCTCATCTAAATGATTTCATCTCTCGTCTAATTCTCCCTTACGACTCCAGTAGTTTATTCTTCCACCTCCGAAGTGAAGTAGTGGCGATGTTGCTCCCAACGAATGAATACCTTTTATTTTAGCATCACTCTCTTTCTTTCATGTTTCTTAAGCTCCAGCCATGTGTTTTTATATCCCATTTTATTAATATAGCCATATTCAGGGATAGGTGATGAACGGAATGAGCATATACTAGCATTTTATTTTTTTCGATATCGTACGTACGCATGCTTTTTATATGATAAATAAGAAAACAAACCATCTTCAATAGAAAATAAGTGTAAATTATTCAATATTATATCTCAACATAAAAACCTACGATACTCAAAATTAAAAAAGAATGAATAGAACGAAAAGATTTTGTACAAACTGTTATATTTTATTTATTATTTTTCAAAGTTGGTATTATTATTATTATTATTATTATTGCTTTCAAGTTAAAATCTAATATTTGTTGTATGTACGTTATCAAAGACGTACTCTATGGTTTGAATGTAAAACATTTTGAACGTTACTTGAATGTTGGACCTCAATGTGCTCTAAGGTTGTTATGTTTCTCAAAATTTAATGGCGATGATGATAGTTTAATTACTTGAACGTTGGAGCTCAACGTTATCTTCAGCAGTGCTTATTTTTTCTCTTATAAATAGTGCTTTTACGAGTCATTGACATAGAAAGAAATATACCTTATTTTATTATTCCATAAAATTCTTCTTCTATTAAGTTTTGGTTCCGTTGAGCAATCCAATCTAGTTATTCCTGCATAACCTTATTAGTTTATGTGCAGAGTTAGTGAGAAGTGACTATTGTATCCTAGGGAGTATTAGCAGCAAAGACCATTTGCACCAACTCACTAGTTGTGATGGCAAAATACTTTCGTAAAAAGACGATCATGTACGACTCGATAACAACATTGATAAGCTACTCTATTCAATTTATTCTTATTGTGTTATTTAATTTTTCCTTTTCATTTTGTATTATCGTGAACAGTATTTTATTTTATTTTATTTTATTTGGTTGCTTGATTTGAATTATTTTATTTTAAAATTTCCAACACAAACATGTGAATCACAACTTACTGTGCATTTTGTGCAATTTGAGGGCGTTTTAATGAATAGACATTTTTTCTCTCCGTCTATGCAATGCCCATACGTAAAACATTGTCCAAAGCACGCACAATCAATCATTTAAGCATAACTAACAATCTATCTCTAACATTAGAGGGGAGACGACTTAGGTTAGGGGGCAACTGTGTTTTGGTCTTTTGAAAGATGGTCGTGAAATAAAATTTGTTTAGAGGGGAGTTAGGGTTCGATATTCAACCCCCCAAAAAAAAAAAAAAACAAAAATCCTCGTTACCACGTAGTTTTAGTAAAAAAGTGTAGCATACGTATCCACACCATATCCCGCGTATCTGTACCCAAAACATACCCAATACGAGTAATTTTGCTAACATGAAGTATCCATGCCGGTGACATTGTTCTTTGCTGGAACTAACGTGTACAATGACTAAAGAATATTACAGCTGGTATTTGTGATACTTATGGCTTATTTCGTTTGAGTTTTCAATTTTTATTTTTATTTTTTCAGTTTTTAGAATTTGTAAAGAAAAAACTGAAAATTCTAATAACTACAAATTCCAGTTTTCAGAATTTTCAGTTTCTCTTTTATAAATTCTGGAAAGCTGGAAAACTGAAAATGAAAACTAAAAATTGAAAACTGGAAACTCAAACCAAACAGACCCTTAGAGACCATGTTAGAGTTTTTCATTTCACAGGACTGATATATCTTACAATGTTTTCTTCTAAGATATGAACTTGAGATTTTACTCTATATTTGAGTTTAATTAACATGCACTGACGGTCTAAAAATCTTTACACTATCAGGTAATAGAAAGTTGCCACGTTAGTTATTTTATAACTCACTCAAAGTCAAATTTCAAAAAACTATCCATGATAGATGACTTGTCATATATTTATTGGTTGACAGTGTAAAGATATTTTATATTATAAAAATCTTTGCTCTATATTTTATACTCTAACATGGCTAACCATGTTAGAGTTTTTCATTTCACAGGACTGATATATCTTACAATGTTTTCTTCTAAGATACGAACTTGAGAGTTTACTCTATATTTTATGAGTTTAATTGGCATGCACTAACGGTATAAAAATCTTTACACTATCAGGTAATAGAAAGTTGCCATGTGAGTTATTTTATAACTCACTCAAAGTCAAATTTCAAAAAACTATCCATGATAGATGACTTGTCATATATTTATTAGTTGACAGTGTAAAGATATTTTATATTATAAAAATCTTTGCTCTATATTTTATACTCTAACATGGCTGACCATGTTAGAGTTTTTCATTTCACGGGACTGATATATCTTACAATGTTTTCTTCTAAGATACGAACTTGAGAGTTTACTCTATATTTTATGAGTTTAATTGGCATGCACTGACGGTATAAAAATCTTTACACTCACTACTAGAAATGTGTGAAATAGTGACCGAAATAAATCAGTCACTAAAATAAAGATTTTGTGACCGAATTAGTGACCGAATTAGGTCTTATGAAAAGCATGAATGAGTGAAAAAAATCGGTCACTAAATCAGTCACAAAAATTAAATAGTGATCGATTATATTTTCTGCATTTACTTTACAAATCGGTCACAAAATCGGTCACTAAATTTATTATTAGTGACCGATTTTATGACCGATTATATTTTCTCCATTTACTTTAGAAATCGGTCACTAAATTTATTATTAGTGACCGATTTTGTGACCGATTATATTTTCTCCATTTACTTTAGACATTGGTCACAAAATCGGTCACTAAATTTATTATTAGTAACCGATTATATTTCCTCCATTTACTTTAGAAATCGGTCACTAAATTTATTATTAGTGACTGATTTTGTGATCGATTATATTTTCTCCATTTACTTTAGAAATCGGTCACTAAATTTATTATTAGTGACCGATTTTGTGACCGATTATATTTTCTCCATTTACTTTAGACATTGGTCACAAAATCGGTTACTAAATTTATTATTAGTAACCGATTATATTTCCTCCATTTACTTTAGAAATCAGTCACAAAATCAGTCACTAAATTTATTATTAGTGACTGATTTTGTGACCGATTATATTTTCTCCATTTACTTTAGAAATCGGTCACTAAATTTATTATTAGTGACCGATTTTGTGACCGATTATATTTTCTCCATTTACTTTAGAAATCGGTCACTAATCTTAAATTTAGTGCCCGATTTTGTGACCGATTGGTTTTTTATTTCCTTGAAAAATCAGTCACTAAATTTAAGATTAGTGACCAATTTAGTGACCGATTTTATTTTTTCCATTTACTTAATAAATCGGTCACAAAATCGGTCACTAATATTTAATTTAATATTTATTGTTAAATTAAAATGTCATTAATTATGATAGAAAAAATTACAAAGCTGTCAAATTATATAAAAGAAAGAGAATATTTTTATTATTTATTAAAATGATTAGAACTTATAAAGTATTAAAATAAATAATAAAATATATTTTTTTGTTTAAAATATTTATAGTGATTATCATCTAATTTATATGTTTTTAAATAAAAATGTCTAATTTATATAATTTTTTATTCTATATTATATATGTACAACATATGAGTTTAATTTTTATATACTAATAGTATAAAATTACTTTACATTATTTGTCTAAAATTTTCTTTATTAATTAAATATGAATAATTAATCCTTTCTAATTAATTTTAGCTTCTTAATAATTTAATACATTATTATGTTAATTGTTATGTTTAATTATTTTAAAAGTTAAAGTTAATATCTTTTGAAAATTTAAAACTCTCTTTAATCCAAATTTCAAGAAATATCATTAAAATAAAATTTATTTGAATGGATATAATATAAAAATATTATTTAATTAAAATCTTGAATTTATTTAATTATTAATTTAATATTTTTATATATAAAATTATTAGATTACTTACATTCACTCCCTCACCTTAAACCACTACTCACTCACCCAAAACCCCCCATCCCTTGCTCACTAACTCACTCACATGACACAACCACATTTATTTTTCCCTCACTCACTCACGTATCTTACACATTCACTCACTCACGCACACAAATAGAAGAACAACAGAGACATCCGCGAGCAAGGAGGAAAGCAAATCGGGAGAGCAGATCCGCGAAGAGGGAGCAGATCCGCGAGCAGGTAGCAGAAGATGCACGCAGATGCGGAGGAGCAGCCGCGAGCAGGGAGCAGATCTGCGAGCCAGAAGCAGATTCGCAAAGGGAGCAGAAGACGCACGCAAACGCGGAGGAGCAGCCATAGATGAAGACGCAGACACGCAGTTGCAGGCGACCAGAGGCACATTGGCTGTTGCAAGGCGGCGACGGTGGCTGGTGAGGTAGGGGTTGTTTTAAAGATCTCTCCTTTAACAATAATGATAAACACAAGATGATAACTACAAAGATCTTTAATTAAGCTTTATACGTGGCATTAGGATGAAGGAATAATATTTTAGGAACTCCACTTCTACATAGTAAGCAGGCTATATAACGTACTACCTCCTAGCTATTAGTCTTGATACTTTAATTAGTTATTCGAGTGGAAGAATAAACTCATCGTTCTCTATTACTATACGAGCTGGCTAGAAAGTGGAAATTAAACAGAGAGACCATGTTTAATTTGAAGAACCACACGACGGGTAGATGGCTAGATTTTGTGCCATGTGTGACTCATGTTCCAAAAGGATATGTGTACTTTCCAATTTTGAATTTTGAATTAGGTTTCAGTTGTATAAATATATATGCTTAAGCAATCATACAACCACTTTAGTTTGTTATATGCTATGCTTGGTTATGCATCTGTTTCTACTTTTAAGTCCTGTAGAAATTTAATACATTATTGGTTCTATAATGAAATATAGGTGCTCTGAAATTTTCTTTAGTTATATATCACTTGTTTAAAGTCTAATATGGTTTTCTTTATCTCACAATTTCGTCAATGATGAATTGGTGATCAGGATTTTGTCAAGAGCTTTTTTCATCTGAATATTGGCGGAGAGGATGTCAAGGTTCTCTTTTTTTTATATTTCAATTTCAATTTTTTATATACTTGGGACTTGTTTGAGGAAATGCATCTTAATCTGTTTTTCACAGACTTTCATTGAACTATCCTTTATGGAAGCTGTCCAAGGATGCACCAAAACTGTTACATTTCAAACAGATGTGCTTTGCAAAACTTGTGGTATGCTCATCAGTTCACTAAATTTTGTACGCAAACATTTTCTCCTTGTCACTTCTAAATTCAGTTTAGTTGTGAAGTTAGTGCACTTGTCACAAACTCTCGTGCTCAACTTTTGTAGGTGGGAGTGGTGTTCCTCCTAATACAAGACCTGAAAACTGTAAGCACTGCAAAGGGTCAGGAATGGTTAGTGCAATCTTGAAATTAAAATCAACCATCTTCAATCATGTTATAAGTTTAAAATATTTTGTTGTTAAATTGATGGCTTTGATGTGTCCAGACATATGTACAAGCTGGCATATTTAGGATGGAGAAAACATGTGGTACATGTAAGGGAACTGGCAAAATTGTATTGGTATGATGCAAACATTCTTTTCTTTTTTTTGAGTAAATTCAATCCTATTAGTTTAAGTGTATTGTAGTTTATTAGGGTTCAAATATGATGGACTCAGTTTGTAAGTGTAACGTAACATGCTTATAGTTGATCTTACTTTCTTTCTAGGCAACAAATCTTCTGTAGAGCTTTTTTGTCCTATTTCACTTCACCATAATTTTATCACTAAATCACGTGATGAGTTACACTAAGTTCATCATAGCAGCATATAGTTATTCTAGTCTTTAATTAAAATTACTAATTTGTTGAAATATATTAATAATGTTGTTCTTTTCCCACTGGCATCAGAATTTCTGCCAGTCGTGCAGGGGTACAAAAGTAGTTAAAGGAACAAAGTCGATCAAATTGGATATTATGCCTGGTAAGCATTATTTTTTAAAGTTTGGGATGTTTGTTGTTATATGGAACATTATCGTATGGCACACAAAAACAAAATATCAAATGCACGAGCTGTTGGTTTCTGGATGATCTCACTGTCTATTGAAACTAAAGTGGTTGTATGTTGCTTAAGCATATGTTAGAAAATAATATCTAGTTATATATTGTTACACTATATAGTGTATATTCTATTAATATATCATAAGTATACTTAAGTTGGTTTCTGTGTTAATTGATATCATATTCATGTTTACAGGCGAAAGTCACCCGAGCCATGGATGAGGCAACCCAAAAAGCATCTCAGGAAGGAAGTTCTAAGCCAAATGAGATAGAGGTATGGCGAGACACTGCTGGTATGAAAAAGGGGAGAATTCATGGTCTTGGCTTAGAGTCAACTGTAGTCGATAAAAGGCATTATTATCGTGACTCAGGCTCACATTCAGCTGACTAGGTTCGTAGAGGAGAGCATGAAAAACTATTGAAAAGGATGCAAGATGAAAATGGTGCACTTATAGCAAGGTTAGAGAACATTGAGAAAGAGCTTCAACGCACTCATCAAGAAGTTCAATGCAATAACCAAATGCTACAAGAAATTATGAGATGAATGAATTTTCAATTTTCTGATATCCAGTCACCTACTGCAGACTTAGGTGAGGGGGAGCAGGGTGATGATGATGATGATGAAGAGGAGGAGGATGAGGACTAGTTATAATTACTTTATATGTTATTTAGTATTGATGTTTGACAATAGTAACTTGATATTTAGTAGGAACTAAGAAGGAGAAAGGTGAGATTAGGAGGACAAGTTATAATTACTTGTTTGTATTTTGGATTGACACTTGTTATTTTGTATGTTATTTAGTATTGATATTTGGCACTAGTTAGTTGTTATTGAGTAGGTTTTATGTGTAATTTTATGTTTGTTTGTTTGTAATATGGATACGTAAATTAGGTATGTGAAAATGGGAATCCAAGAAAAAAGAAATATGGGTGGTACCTGTAACATTTTAGTGACCGATTTTTTGGTCACAAAAATCAGTCACTATTGGTTCAATGGTTGTCAAAAAATTTCGGTATTGAAATCGGTCACAAAATCGGTCATTAAATTTTGTGATCGAAAAATCGGTCACTAAAATTTGTGACCGAAAAATCGGTCACTAAAATTTGTGACAGAAAAATCGGTCACTATTGAGGCAACCTCTTCTAATTGGGTGGGGGAGAATTTCAGTCACAAAATCGGTCACGAAATCGGTCACAAAAATTAGTGACCGAAAAATCGGTCACTAATAATTTAGCAACCTTGAAGCTAGCTACAACATAAATCGGTCACAAAATCGATCACTAAAGAATTTAGCGACCGATTTCTTACATTTAGCGACCGAAATTTCGGTCACAAATTGGCAATTTTCTTGTAGTGACTATCAGGTAATAGAAAGTTGCCACGTGAGTTATTTTATAACTCACTCAAAGTCAAATTTCAAAAAACTATCCATGATAGATGACTTATCATATATTTATTGGCTGACAGTGTAAAGATATTTTATACAGTTAGCACATGTCAATTAAACTAATTGTATTATGTGTTTTTAAGATGTTCTTTCATACACTCAAATATACAATCAAGTGAACACTAGGTTCTCTTGGGGATTTTCTTTTCCGCAAATTTGTGGGAAATTTTTTGAAAGCAGCTTATAATCCTCATAACAACCCGACTTGGGAACATGACCGGTATGTAAAAAATCTCATCCTCATATAAGTTTTATGACCTTTGAGTCTCTCTAAACGCTTAATTTATCAATAAATATAATACTTAAAATATTATCTCTTCTAAATATTTAGCATTTTTTTTTTCTAATTAAAACATAATATTTAATTTCATAAACTAAAAGTATTTAATATTTCAAGCTCTGACAACATCTTATCCAAATCCACTGATCTAGAAGTCATAACTATTTTAGCACATCGTATTAATCTTAAACTTGAAAATCTTGACATTTGAAAATTGACTTACAAATACATCTCTAGTTCATCACATAAATCTCTAACCATAGTTTACATTTCAATTACATAATCTCTGAAAATACTATAATATATCAACATACATGCGTGGCTAGGATCATGCCTACACATCAACTGGAACACTCTACTCTAACATAATCCTACTCTAGGTCTTACTGCAAAGTAAGACTCACCACTGAAAATAATTGCATTTATGGAACTGAAATCTAAACCACTTCTAAACCTGCAACTATAAGAGGAAGGGAGAAGGGTGAGTTAATGGACTGAGTGAGTGAACTCTCACCCATCATCCACATGGGACAACCAATGAATATAATGCAACATACATGCAACAATTATAAATCATTTGATATTCATATACATAACTATATATAGTAAAGATATCTCTGTATTTAAAAATTTATAGAAAAATATCTCTAAGTTCTTACTCTAACAAAAAAATCATTTTCCATACATATGCATAATAGCTCTTAAATCAAATATTATTTGAAAAGCATCAATCATCTCTGAAAACATAAATAGCAGTACTCTAATAGCGAAACATTGATCTCTAGTTATGCATTGCATAACGATATATATATATATATATATTGGCTATGCATGTCAACCTTAACATAATGGATTCTCTGCTCTGAGATCCCTCAAGGGTCTAAATCGAAAACCTAATTAGATTCCATATCTGTTCTGTGAGATAGCCCCTGAAAACAACATGATACCAAGGTTAATGATCATTTTTCCCAGTCATTAATTCACTATCATGTTTCTCTATAGTTACCATATAGTCTCTAAGTCATAAAAACTAATCATTTCTCTAAAATTCTGTTCTGGCTCTTCTTTGGGTTTAAAACTCTATATAATTATTCTACTCTTGAAATCATAAAATCTTTGGATACATATACTATCATTTAAATCTGAAGGGTGGGTGCTCAGTCTCTGACGAACAATAGCCCATAAATTTTTAGTACTCTGAGAGTTCTTGACTCATATAACTCTAATTAATAATCTGACTTTAGTATAACTATGGATGTGAAAATTGAGCCTAAGAGTTCACCACTTGTAGGCATTTTGATTTCAAACTCATAAAATATGTATCTGACAATTGCTAGGAATCATATTGAATTCTTTACCTCTTGATACCACAAAACTGAAGTTATAAATTTATTTCTTATATTAAATATTCTCATATACTTGGTAACTCTAATATCTTAGTTCAAACATTGGGGGTTCACAATTGTAAAACTTGGAAACCATGTAACACATTTATTCCAAAATCTCAATCACATTCTTGTTCACATTTTTCCAATATATATCTTAACTAAATATTGTAAAATCATATTTTAAAATCTCAAGTCTCAAAGCATAAGCATAAACTCTTAAAACATGTTTGATAAAATAATAACTTATTAAATCATATATTCTTGCAATAAATCTCTTAGAGTTGCACATAAAACATTTCCATAACATACAGTTTATCAATCATGGTCCCATGGTTTTCTAAATATCATTTTCATGATATATATTCGAAATCATAGCTTTGCAAAATCATATATATTCAAATTTTCATCTCTAATACCATATTTAATAATCATCATGTATAAAACATAGTTATAATAATAAAACTAAGGTTATAAGTTTGAACCCACTCACCGTTTGAAGCCGGGAATATGTGGGCACCATCAACTTGACCTTAAAAGCTTGGAATGACACTAACAACTATCATAGAGCAACATAGACTCATCAATGATCTATGAGTACTCTTAGATTATCCTAAAACGACTCAACAACATTGGGGAGTACCCCTACTTGACAACAATGGAGAGTAACAACAACCCAAACCATAGAATATGAAAGAATGGGAAGAAAGGAGACAAAATCTATTACCAAACACATACCTTGATGATTTGGGGGAACTATGTATTTGAAGGGGATTAAGAGAGAAGAGAGACAATAGGGTTGAGGGGGTGAGGATGCGTTTCTGCTTCTGTTTGGGGAGAAGGGAGACCCCAAAATAGTGTTTTATAAAAGGGAGGGCTAAAAGTGAAACGACACCGTTTAATGGTACTATTCGTGTTTTAGGGTGACCACTATACCAGTCCTCAGACCATCAAAATCCGTGCAACCCAACCCTGTGACCGCTATAGTGGTGACAACAACATCCAACTTCTACATTTTTCTATCATATGGAATCTAGTTGTCTTAATATTCACTTATTAAGTTAATATCCTTATTTATTTTATTCTCTATTAACTTTAAAATATAAATGTAAATAAGGAAATATCCCTATTTGAATTCAAATAAAATATTAAAAGAATTAAAATCTCAACCAATCAGAATCCAAATTTTGAGTTTTAATTCAAATATGGAAATCTTCGAGATTTTCTAAACTTGTGGGATAAAAATGAAACATTTAATGGTTTCCTAAAATTCATTAAAAATCATTCTTTAACTTATTTTCCTCTTAGGAACAATTACTGGAGACTTTTGATCTCAAGAATTTGGCCCTATCATATAGCTCTCCAAGGTAGTGTAGGATTTAGACTTAGTGAAATTCAGGACTCGGCAACAAAGGTGGGTCCCAGAGAATCTTAGGGCCATATAGAATTTGTCTACTGACATGTGTACACCGGGTTTTACATATATTTGGGATCTATCTCCATATTGATAGTTTGAATTGTGAGTGGGGCAAAGTGGTAGAAATTCGGAGGCATATATTGAATTTCAAACAATCATGTAGAACCTTAGTCTGCTATTCATCTGTATCAAGCTTATACATGGAAGAAAGAGGATTGCAGAACAATTTATTCATATCATATGCCAATTATAGAAGCTTATCTATCAGGGTCAAATGAACCGGTTCAAAGTTTAGTAGTTTACTGCGAAATTCTGTAAATTTATTACATGCCAGGTTGCATGTACTTGGGCACTTTACCTTTTCCTCGGCAGTTGGCATGTCCCTAGCCTGAACCATGAGGGTTTAATGCTTTGCAAATTATTTCTGCTGTATGCTCTAGAGAACATTCAGTAGAATTATTAATATTCATTTAACATGGATTTTTTAACTATGCTGAAATGGCATGCAAGTAACAGTTTCTTTTGTTGAAATCAATGTATCCTCTCTTATTACAGGAGCATTGATGCATCTCATCATCTTCTTAAGCTATGGCGTAAATGAAGCTTCTATTTTAAGTAAATATGGCTATTAATGATATATAATGTCCCTCTTTTTTCCACTAATATTTGATACATAGTAATGATTTTTCCAACTTATGACATGCTTTGATAGTTGTTCAAGCTCGTAGGAAAATTTGCTGTGGCTGATGTCCCTACATGTCAAGAAAAAGAGTATTACCTTGCATGGGCATGTGAAGAGATATATGCTCCTCCAAGTGCTTACTTTTCTTATTTGGATTGACTGTTCAAGCCTCACATATTCCTCAGGAGGTAAGCTGATTTTCTTTTCCATGCTGAGGTTGATTACCCTATTGTGAATTTGACTGAGGGTAATTACCTTATGGCCAATTGTATGTTTTCTGACTTACTCCAACCCCCTCTCCACCAAAACAAAGAGTAATCACCATTTTCGTCCTGTCAAGATATATCATATATAGCATTGGTCATCAGTTTTGTGCTTTAGTCCTGTTTTTTCCATCAAATTTGGTATCACACTGACATCAATCTGGTCCTTAAAACACTGAAATTGATGGTGTTAAATCATGGCGCTAACTGATAAATGGAAAACCATTGTCATATTGTATACATCATTGGACTGTCAAATTAGAAGAGATACTTATTCCTTTTGATTTGTTGTTTATTTTAGTTGGGTTCTAGGTGGGGAGGGTGGAGGCAAATAGAAAGGGAGTTAAGCAGGTTTCAAAATGTGGTTTGCTATTGTTAGTTGCTTTCAAAAAGCAATTTTGCTGATGTAATGACGATACATCATTGTAGTAAGTAGTAACTCTCAGTTCTAACCCGTGTTAAAATTGCTACTATTACGCCTTTTTATTAACACAATAAATAGAGGTAAGAAACTCATGCTTGGTAACTTGCTTAGATTTCTGAAGAAGATTATCATAATAATTATTATAACATACTTAGTAACATAATAATTATCATAATAATATATGCATAAAAATAAAAAAGTAATTATAATTAATATATATTAAACAAAGTAAAATAATAAATATTAAATAGAAATAAATATTTAAAATAAATAATAAATAATATGTAATATACAAAAGTGAAGATCAATAATAAAAATATGAGTTAATATTTATTTTAAAATTATAACTTAAATAGTTATAATAAACTAGAAAATATTTAAAGTATACAAAAGAGTTATTTAATATTTATATAATTTATTGAAATAATAAATAATTATAAAAAATTGAAATAAATAATAACATTTAAAATAAATTAAATTTTAATTAATAAATATTTACATAAATATGATATTTAAATATTATATTTAAATCATTACTAAAATTTATTTATTTAATATTTAATTAAAATATTAGAATTATTTGTAAATAAATGATAATATTATAACTTATAATATCTTATACAATGTTACACCAAATACTGTATAGTGTTAAAAGTTTATCAGGTTTCATACTATTAACTCTTATTCTATTCAACGTGCTAAACGAGCCCTCAATCTTTCGAAATTGTATTGAATTTCATTTTCAAGTCTACACAAATATTTAAATAATTATCATAATCAAATTCAACAGTGACCACTACATTGAGATGTATTATTTGTACTCCTAGAACATGAAATATTATACCAACTCACACTTTATCCATTATTGAATGGGTGTGAACATTATTTAAGTATGGTTTATATCTCATCCAATAGTGAATGGAGTATTAGGGTGTAAGTTGTCACGGTGTTTTGTGCTCCATGATTACAAATAACATTTTGCCATAAAATTTTGTAGTAGATTTTAACATTCATTTTATACTTTAATTTAATTTTTATATCATTTTTATATCATGTTTTTACACTATCATCCAATCAAATCGTTTCATTTGCATGACTTTTAAAGTAGTGGGTGAGAGGCTTAATTATTTTTATTAATGTGGCAATGCATAATTGGATAACACTATATAGTGTAAGAAACCTATACATTGTCAATGTATAAAAATTAAACTCTTATGTTCAATATAATATTACTTATATATTTAAAATAATTTTTAATTTATTATTATTTTTAATTCACATTAAATTTTAAAAATGATCCACTAGATATGTACTCATAGAATGAGTTGGGATTAACCTTTTTTTTTTTTAAGAAAAAGCAATTTTGTCTTTAAAAAAATACTTCTATGTATTTTTTAGGATGTGTGGATTCACTTTTTTTTAAAAAAAAAAAACTTCAAATTAAAAGAGTGGTTCTATCACCCTTTTTTTTAATTATTTTTAAGCTAGCGATACGTAGCAACTTTTAAAAAAAAGTAGGAGTAAAAGTGATTTTTAATAAATTTACATTTCAAAACTATCTCTCACTGTTATTTATAATCACAATCTTATCCCTTACCAAATTGTTAAAAAGTCTTCTTCCTTCTCACTCCTCACAATCCCTCACACTCATCTCATTTCCTCAACTCTATTTTAGGATTTATTATTTTTCAAGATACACTCATTTTCATTTATTTTATTTGGAGATGTTCCTAACCATATTAGGGAGGACGAACGATATTAGCATCATTTTAAGGATTGTATTTGGGCCATAGATAACATTCATATAGGTATTCATGTACCTGCCTATAAGAATATAGAAGCACTATTTTATTGATTATATGTCATTTTGATATGCATTACATGGCCTGATTGGAAAGGTGCGGCCTATGATACTAAAATTTTTGTAGAAGCACTAAGAAGACCATGCTCAAGTTAGGAGGAAATTAAATAACTCAAGAATATATAAGACTAATAAAAGAATTGAGAAACAGTATAAGGAATGAGTTACTACCAAAATGTGTTATTAGCATTTTTACATTGTTAATTTTTTTATGTAATTTGATCCAATAAAGTACCTTTATTTTTATTTATCAAAACATATTTATAAGTATTTTAATAATTAAAAGTACTTATCAAATTAGTCAAACACTAAATAAAATTTTCTAAAAAAGGTCTATCCTGACCCTGACGCACTCTATCTCTAAAGCTATGATTGAGAAAATGAAAATTGGGAGATGACGAGGAATAGTAAGATTAAATTTAAGTGACCATTATTTAAAAGTAATTTTAAAGAAAAAAGTAACATAAATAGTAAAGGACAATATGTGCTTCCCTCAAAACTAAGCTTTCCTTACACCATTCAAATTGGAAGGTTAACGAGAGAATAAATGCAATATCCAAATAAGGGTGTGATTAGAGTTGGCTATATGGACCGCAGTCTGCGGACTAACCCGTTTAACTCGCAATCCGCATGAAAATGAATCAAAAAATTTTTAATCCGTCAACCCGCGGACTTTTCTAAACCGCTCCTCCAAGTCAGTGTGCTAAACGGGCTTGGCTCGCGGGGTTGGCAGACCAGCCCGCCTAACCCACATAAAAATTAAAATGTTCTAGCCTCTATTTTACAATTTCTGATATTCGTATTTGGTATTTGATTTGTTTATGTTTGGTATTTGATAATTAGGAGTTGTTAATTTATATTATTTAGTAGATTCGATATTTTTTATGATTGGATGAGTTATGCATATTTGATTGATTTGTAATTTGTATGTTATTATTTTGAAAAAAAATTAATATTTGAATTTTAATATTTACAATATTTATTAATTAGTATTGTTATTTGTTTAAAATTTAAATTGGATTTTGTAAAGAAAAATGTATATATATATTTTTTAAGGTAAAATATATAGTATAAATATATATATATATATAGGGCACTAAAAAAAAGTAAAAAAAAAACTGAAAGAAAAAAAAAAAACAGATGGTCCACGACTTGGTGCGTGGATTTCTTGGTAGGCCAAAAATGTAGATTGGTCCGCAAACTTATGGGCTTAGGTGGACTGGACCTGAACTAGAAAAACCACCAATTCATTTATCTTAATCCGTCACACACTGGACTAAACGGACCAGACTCGGCCAGTCGTAGGTGTGATATTATCTGCAAAATAAGGGTGTGATATTATCTCTTTCCATTTAGTTCTCACTTTTCTCGTCCAGTCCAATACTCCACCATCAGTCACTTCCCTCCATTACGTGCGAAACTCCCAATGGTTGGCTGAGGAGTACGTGTTGCAAGGACTGAATCCGAGGCGATATCTGCCGTTAACGATGGCCTCTTTGGCGCCACCACTACTACACTCGTCGCGCTATCACAACCACCACCACCATTACCTCCCAATTCACCACACAGCCACATGGACATGGACCTGGTCATGGTCATGGAGTATCGACAACAGCAACAACCACCCCGTTCCTTCAATCCCCACACCAAAATCATCCCTCTCTCTTTCAACCCTCCAGACACACCAAAACATCCTCAAAACACATTATTCACCCACTCTCCGACCTCACCTTCACAATCTCTGCCAATCAGGGAACTTAACCGAAGCCCTCGCCTTCCTCCGCTCACACTCAAACGACGCTGTTTCCATCAAAGATGCCATCGGGGTTTTGCTCCACTACTGCGCTCTCCACAAAAACATTGATGTTGGCCGAAGGGTGCACGCCATGGTCTCCTCGTCCCCTCTGCTCCGAAACGACGTCGTTCTCAACACCCGCATCGTCACCATGTACGCCACGTGCGGGTCACCCTCCGAGTCCCGTTCCGTCTTCGACAACTCGCGGAAAAAGAACCTGTTTCTTTACAACGCGCTTCTCAGCGCGTACGCGCGGAACGCGCTTTTCCGCGACGCGATTTCCCTTTTCGTTGAACTGGTCTCCGACACGGGTTTCGCGCCGGACAGTTTCACGTTCCCGTGTGTGGTCAAGGCGTGCACTGGGCTCGCCGATGTGGGACTCGGGGAATCCGTTCACGCTGTCGCTTTGAAATTAGGGCTTTTCTCTGACGTGTTTGTTGGGAACGCGTTGGTTGCCATGTATGGGAAATTCGGGTTTTTGGAGAGCGCGTTCAAGGTGTTTGTGAATATGCCTGTGAGAAACTTGGTTTCGTGTAACTCGATGATGTATGTGTACTTTGAGAATGGGTTTCTTGGTGAAAGTTTTGGTCTGTTTAATGTGCTTTTGAATGGTGAAGAAGGTTTGGTACCTGATGTTGCTACAATGGTGACAGTGATTCCTGTTTGTGCTGCATTGGGTGATGTGAGAATTGGGATGGTGCTTCATGGTTTGGCTTTGAAACTTGGACTTAGTGGGGATTTGAAGGTGAGTAATTCGCTTGTGGACATGTATTTGAAATGCGGTTACTTGCGCGAGGCGTGGATTCTGTTTGATATGGTTGGTGACAAGAATGTTGTGTCTTGGAATTCCATGATTAGAGGGTATTCGAAGGAAGGCTATTCTTGCAGGGCGTTTGAGCTGCTGCGGAAGATGGTGGCAATGGAAGAGAAGGTAATGGTGGACAAGGTGACAGTGTTAAATGTTCTGCCGGCTTGTTTGGAAGAGATTCAATTGTTATGCTTGAAAGAACTTCATGGTTATGCTCTTAGGCGTGGATTTCAGAATGATGAATTGGTGGCCAATGCTTTTGTTGCTGCTTATGCGAAGTGTGGTTCAATTGGGAATGCTGAGCGTGTGTTCAATGGTATGGAGGGGAAAACAGTGAGCTCTTGGAATGCACTTATTGGCGCCCTCGCACAGAACGGACTTTCTGGAAAGGCTTTAGACTTGTACCTTGTGATGACAGATTCTGGCTTGGATCCTGATTGGTTTACAATTGGTAGCCTTCTTCTAGCTTGTGCCCACCTGAAATTCATACACTATGGAAAGGAGATTCATGGTTTCATGCTGCGTAATGGTTTAGAGTCAGATGAATTTATTGGGATATCTTTATTGTCACTCTATGTTCAGTGTGACAAAATGTTACATGCCAAACTATTTTTTGATACGATGAAAAACAGAAGTTTGGTGTGCTGGAATACAATGATTACTGGCTTTTCGCAGAATCAACTTCCTTCTGAATCCCTTGATATGTTCCGTCAAATGCTTTCGAGTGGAATTCAGCCTCAAGAGATTGCCGTAATGGGTGTTCTGGCTGCCTGTTCACAGGTGTCAGCGCTACGGCTGGGGAAAGAGGTTCACTCCTTTGCCTTGAAAGCTCATCTCATGGACACCTTTGTTACTTGTTCACTAATAGACATGTATGCAAAATGTGGATGCATGGAACAAGCTCAAGACATTTTTGATAGGGTAAATGAGAAAGATGAAGCATCTTGGAATGTCATAATTGCTGGACATGGAATTAATGGGAATGGACTGAAGGCTATAGAGCTATTTGAACTAATGCAAAGTTCAGGTTGCAGACCAGATTCTTATACATTTATGGGAGTTCTAATGGCCTGTAACCATGCTGGCTTAGTAAGAGAAGGGTTAAAATATGTTAGTCAGATGCAGACTTTGCATGGGATAAAGCCAAAATTGGAGCATTATTCATGTGTGGTGGACATGCTTGGTCGGGCAGGACAACTGAATGAAGCTTTAGAGCTTATAAACGAGGTGCCAGATGAACCAGATTCAGGGATATGGAGTTCGTTGCTCAGTTCCTGTAGGAATTATGGTGATTTGGATATGGGGGAAGAAGCTTCCAAAAAGTTATTGGAGTTGGGGCCAGACAAAGCTGAGAATTATGTGTTGCTATCAAACCTATATGCTGGGTTGGGAAAATGGGATGATGTGAGAAAGGTGCGTCGGAGGATGAAGGAGATTGGCTTTCAAAAAGATGCAGGTTGCAGTTGGATTGAAATCAGAGGGAAAGTTTATAGATTTCTTGTTGGTGATGGAGCTCTTTCAGAATCAAAACAAATTCAGCAGACTTGGATTAAATTGGAGAAAAGAATAAGCAAAATTGGATATAAACCTGACACAAGTTGTGTGCTTCATGAGCTGGAAGAAGAGGAAAAGGTTAAAATACTAAAGAGCCATAGTGAGAAGCTTGCAGTTTCCTTTGGTTTGTTAAATACGGCTGAAGGTACAACACTGAGGATTTGCAAAAATCTACGCATTTGTATAGACTGTCACAATGCGATTAAATTAGTATCAAAGGTTGTCAAAAGGGATATTATTGTAAGGGACAACAAGCGCTTTCATCATTTAAAAAATGGATTTTGTTCCTGTGGAGATTATTGGTAGTTTAACGTCCATGAGAGCTTTTTAATCATGAATTTTCTTGAGTGAAGGACTGCAGAATATATCAATGGGTTTCTGCATACTGTTTCCACGTCTATATACTATGCAACTATTAAAGTTCTTATTCCAAGTTAACTTCTACTGTTCATTCTGCATGCCACTCTCTCCTGTGTTTTGCTTACTTCTGTGTATGCTCCACACCTTCGGCATGTGAGAAAGTCTTTGGGGAAGACTGTTAGATGAGCTTTGACTTCAATTTTCTTCCAGAGGTACTCTTCTGCTCCACCTCTGTACAGAAATCAAATATTACGAGGTTTCAACTGCTGCAACTGTATGTAATATTAGCTTCTTAGCCAGAGATTTACCCCTCAACTTATCTTCAGAAGTCTCTGGTGAGAAAGCCACATAATAGTATCCATATAATATCAACAAAGATGACTCATTACCTTTCCCTTACTGCCTATCATACTATATGGATTACAAAATTATTCCTAAAGAAAAGAGAGTTTGATTGCCTAACACAAGGTCTTGGTTATGGATGCGTGAGTTATGAAAAGAGTGAAGAGAAGTCGTCAAGATAAGGCTTCAAGAATCAAGTGATGGGAACTGAAGGGTTAAATCCAAAGGATCAGATAGGAAATATCTAGAAGTAGAGAGTTGGGAGGCATGAGGAAATGCTAATGATGTGAGATGAGATGACTAAAGGGATTAGGAAGGTAGAAATGAGACACACGAGGAATCAAGAGGCATCGGACCAAAGGGTAAAGAAATTTGGTGGTGGAGTACAAACTTGTAAGATTAAGGGTGTGTTTGGTTGAGAGGTGATTTTTTTTTTTTTTTGTGGTGGTTGTTGTTGTGTTGTTTGGGGGTTTGGGCGCCCCCCCGCGCGGGGGATTTTTGCATGAATTTTTACCCTCTTACCACCTAACCAAGGTCAAAAGGTGAAGAACCGGGTAAGTCCCATGTATAAAATTACATATGGAGCTCACTTGTAAAAATTTGCCCCCCATTTTTACCCTCTAACAACCTAACCGAGGTTGAGGGGTGAAATGGGGTCAAAATTTGTTGGATAATATTTCTGAAGGAAAAAAAAAACACGTTTGGTTAGAAAGGAGAATAAAGAGTAAATTTGAAGATGGGATAAATGTTCTAGAAATATGAGTACATTTAGAGTATATTCAAAGTTGGGTAAATTTTGTGTTTCTCTCTTCTTTTTTTCCCTTTCTTCCAGTCTCCTTCCATTCTCGGTCTCCCCTTTCTTCCCTCATATCATGGTTTCATGCTTTTTCTCTGGCTCCATCCTCTCTCTATGATGCTCTGCAATCTAGCAACTCTCTGTGTAATCTTGTGACTCTCTTCTAGCACTGTCATGCTTTCCGCCTCCCTGTTTGGAGCTCAAGAATGCTCAAGAACATTGTGGATCACAGGTTTTTATCTAAATTTTGTGCTTTGATTTTAGTATTTCTCTGAATTAGCTCAACTTTTCTGAAATGTGCTTATGTAATTGTGTGTATGATGAATTGATAAAATATTTGAAGAACCTCAATTATTTATCAACTTGATGTGAGTGACTTTTTGTGTACACCGTGTTTAATAAAATGCTTGAACAACCTCAAGCTGTTTGTGATTTACCACAATCCAAACTGAGTTGGTTGTACGATCATCTTATTTTGACACCTGCTTGATAATCTTAGAGATGCTGAATGTGATTTTTGTATAACAATTGCTATAGCAGATTTTGCAGTATCATTGATAGTTACTAGTAGAGCACTAAAATCTTGTAAATCAAGTTCTTGTCATGTCAAAAGTTATTTGCTGAATAATTCAATTATAAACCTATCTGAGTGCAAATTATTGTGTACTATAAACACACAATTGCTGTATTGAAATTGCTGATCAAGGTATCAAAATAAGCTAAAAGAGTGTTAATTTTGTGTTGCATTTCTCTCCCTCAATTATATGATATAAGCAGATGACAACTTTCGTTCATATAAGTTCTGCACTGATAGCTCTAGATATGGTGTCGCCAAGCTTATGCTGTTTTATGATCATTTGCATTTGAAGGTGGGGGTTGTTACCACCACATTAAAAGTGGGCTAAAAACATTACTTGGGCGTGATTGGGACTATTAATGGTGTTATGATTGGGGCTCAGGTTTCGGAGAGTTTTGCTAGCGGCAGTTATCACGGCTGGAAAGCTTTTGTGATATGGGCTAGCTGTGTTAAGGTGTTGAGGATGGCAGCCGTGATGGTTGTAAGTTACAATTAAGGCGGGAACGGTTACTAACAAAGATGAGCAGTGATAGAAATGTACACAAAGTTGTGTTTACATTCTATTTGAAGTTCAACTGCAAGGAATGTCATGGATGGTTATATTAGCCATGAGAAGTTATGAAGGCTGGAACGGTTGCCACCCACGGGAGTCAGATGAAGCCGTGGTAACTGTATATGCTACAGAGGGTGGTTTAGAGCCCCGAGGAATTCTGAAATTGTTATAAAAGGGTAGAGGAGGAAGAAGAAGGACATGAGAAGTCATAAATACACAAATTTTACATAGTTCTGTCTTAGTTTCTTTCTTAGGTGTAGAGTTAGAGTAGTTTATCATCTTTGTAATTCTGTTTCCATGTTCTTTAGTATTGTTGTTGATATTGTACTTCCATTCATCATCAATCAAATATATTTTTATTATCAATCCTAGTCCAAAGCTTATTGTTATTTAGTGTTTGGAGAACCCATAATCAAGTGGAAGATTCCTCTCCTTTGTGTAATCATTTTTAATTTTTTGGGATCAAAGGTAAATTTGCTTAACTTAGCTGAACAAATTTTACCACAAACATATTTTTGGCACGCCTAGTGGGACCAAAAGGATTGATATTGAAAAATTTCAATCTCCAAGTTTGGATTGTCAGTGGCGCAAGGAGTTACGCTCTAAGAACATGGGTACTCCTGGTGCAATGTTGGCGAATGCTAAACATGGAAATCGAAAAGGAGATGACAGCACGGTTAGTACTTGGGTAAACGAAGCAGGTTCAAGTATGCCGGAAATTGCTGCCGTTTCTGTTTCTCTAAAGAGTGGAACCCCAAATTCAACGTCTGTGGCTAAGAATAATGAGGATAAACAGCCCATGGCTGTATCCGCATCGTTTATTAGACAACAGATGGAATTAGGGGTAAATGATGTAATGCTTAATGTGTCAAAACAACTTCATGATATTGTGAAACCTATGGTGCTAAATGTTTTACAAGGTAACGGCTATAATCCCAACATTGGAATGGTCCAAAATGATTAGCATATCCTATACAACTGTATGCAAACCCTGGGGGGCAAGTCAATCTAGTTAGGAGGCCTATGAATACGTCAAGACATTTAGGATTACCATCAATAACAAATGATAGTCCCGACACGCATGTTGATCAGCCGTGGAACATATCACATGGGATAGATCAAAATATGATAAGTGGTTGTAACTTGGAAGGACAATGGGCTATGGCGCCATATTCCATGGTACCCCAAGGAGGAGGTCCTACTATGGGTCTTTTGAATTATGGTGCTGGCTTTAATCAGGGAGAAAATTCCATGGCCTCGGCACCAAATCAGCCATTGAATGTACTGATACAATGTCCAAATGTTATACATGATCAAAGAGGATTTAGGCCGAGACAACTGGATTTTAATCTTAATAATCCATTTAGTGATCAAAGAAGGGTTGGTCCTCAATTTCTGGATCCAAATGTGATTGCAAATGCTATGAGGCGATACTTTGGGGTACAATTGAGGTTGTTGGAAAGACCCATGTACAGGAGACCTTCTCCAGAATGGGTTGATAGGGTGCCTTTCCAACATGGCTTCAGGGTTCTCGATTTTGCTTCATTTTCTTGTGAAGATGGGAGATAATCAACGGAGCATGTAAGCAAATTCTTAGCACATTGTGTTGAAGCCAGACAAAATGAAGCACTATAGCTTCAATTATTTCCATTATCTTTAACTGGCACGACTTTCTCATGGTACTTGTCTCTTCCACCCAATTCAATTCATAATTGGATGGATATGGAAAGCGTGTTTCACAATCATTTTTATAAGCCGTTGCCAGAGGCTTCAATCTTGGATTTGTTTGGAATCAAACAACAAGTAAATGAGTCTGTCCTTGATTTTATAGAAAGATTCAGGAATATTAGAGGTAAATGTAGAATTGGGCTCAGTCTGTAGGTTTGTGTATCTTCGTTGAATGGCAAGAAAGCTGCCATTTTTATTTTATTTTATTTTTGAGGAAAACAAAAGTGTTTAAAGTTGGAAGAGCTTGGTGAACACGGATGTTATTGGTCAAAGAAAATTGGAAAAGATCAAGAAGTAGCGAAGACAACAATGTTGAAAGGGGGAAATGACAAAGAAAGTTGAAAGAAACATCGCAATGATTATAAGAGAGGGAGTTTGTTTTAGCTTTCCACATTTATTGGGAATTCGATTTAACGAATTAGCTATTAAAGGGGGTTGGTGATGAAGCCGTTACACCCATTAAGCCACTTCATATTTTGGCTCATGGGTGTAGGGGGCATATGCTACCACCAGATTAAAAGTGGGCTGAAGACATTAGTTGGGCTTGATTGGGACTATTAATGTTGTTATGATTGGGGCTCAGGTTTTAGAGAGTTTTGCTGGCGGCAGTTATCACAGCTGGAAACCTTCTGTGATATGGGCTAGCTATGTTAATGAGTTGAGAACGAGAGCTGTGATGGTTGTACATTACAATTAAGACGAGAGCGGTTACTAACAAAGATGTGCAATGATAGAAATGTACGCAGAGCTGTGTTTTACGTTATATTTGAAGTTCAACAGCAAGGAATGTCATGGACGGTTATATTAGTCGTGAGAAGTTATGAAGGCTGGAACAGTTGCCAACCACGGGAGTCAGATGAAGCCTTGGTAACTGTATATGCTACAAAGGGTGGTTTAGAGCCCCGAGTAATTCTGAAATCATTATAAAAGGGAAGAGGAAGAAGAAGAAGGACACGACAAGTCATCAATATACAAATTTTACATAGTTCTTTCTTAGTTTCTTTCTTAGGTGTAGAGTTAGAGTAGCTTATCATCTTTGTAATTATGTTTCCATGTTCTTTAGTATTGTTGTTGATATTGTACTTCCATTCATCATCAATCAAATACATTTTTATTATCAATCCTAGTCCAAAGCTTATTGTTATTTAGTATTTGTAGAACCTATAACCAAAGGGAAGATTTCCCTCTTTGGTGTAATCGTCTTTATATTTTTGGGATCAAAGATAAATTTGTTTCTTGGTTTTATTTATTTGCTTAACTTAGCTGAATAAATTTTACCACAAACGGGTAAAAGCAAAATACAAAACTTCATGCTTCGTTTCTAGCCAAAGTTACATAATAACTTTATTTTATATGCTAAAACGTGAGTTATACTTGCACAATAATCCAGTTTCAGGTGATGGTAAATAAGTATGTTTGTAGGCAATATATTTGATGAGCAAACAACAATAGGTAATGAAATCATAAAGTCAAGCAGGTAAAAGCAAGTGCTATGGGCTAAATATGTTCAAAGATATAGAAAGTAATCTGTGGTAGGACATCTTTGTCTTGTTTCCGGTCATATGCAGATTCTGTAGTAGATTTTGAAGACCAATGTAGCGATGGATCAACTCCTCCAGCAGACACGCGAGCTAGCATCCCCAACGGCAAACACTTGGTGAAGAACAGCTGAAGTAATTTGCATTGAGAAGCATCAATCGATAATGCAAATCAATGCATTATTAACAGGAACTCTGGAGCTTGTAACTCTGAAAATACGGTTATGGCCTCAAAACCACCAAATTCCTAGCCCTGACAGGACTTTTGGATCGTGGTTTTTGTGAGGTTATAATTATGTGTAAAGGGCTACCGCTATTCATATGATTAAATATATTGATCACAAAGTAAACAAGCCCATTTTTTTTATTTTGCATTATTGATTTACTCTTACTTTGTCTGTCTATCACATGACGGCCCTAACAGAGTAGTCCCATTTTGACCTGACCACCATGTGAGTAAAGGGAAATTCAAATGTGAACAATCTAAGTTAGATGGATCATTTTGCTGGTAATTGGTATAGAAAATTTCTGACCAAAAACAGAAACAAAAAGGAATTCTATTACTTTTATCTATACATATCAAAATTAGATCGTTCGATTATGGCTTGGGAATTAGGGTACTTAATTTCTTAAGCATGGGTCTCAATTTCCTTTTATGGTTTTGTTGTAGCCGATGGATGATCGACCCCTCAGAGCCTAAGTAAAAAGTGTCAGATAGTAGACGAAATAAAACATACCCCTCATTCCCTTGTATCTGATGAAAGACTTTTATAGTTATCTCAACCATAAATGAATGAGCCGTATGTCATCTAGTAATATATCAAAAGTTTTTAACACCAAGTGGCAGCATCACCCTGAAGCAGCAAGCGCAACTTGTCATCAGGAGAGCACCATGTCCACCACCCCATTTTGGCCATAGTGCCACAACGAGCCACATAGCACTAGTGTTGGCACTTCTATACAAGTGAGAAACGTAGCACCCAATCTCGATGAATAAAAGAATTTCAAGGAATAAAGCACAGTGGCAGGTCGATGAGGAAACCAAACGGAATGCGTGAAGAGTCTGTCTAGCAACTGACACTTGGAAAGCCATCCTGCGAAGCAAACGGCAACCCCTCCAGAATAGCAAGAACCTCCACCTTAAGGACATCACATCTAATAATAGAAGACGAGAAGGCACTTATCCATGATCCAGTATGATCCCGGATAATACCACCAAAGCCACCACGGATAATAATATATCCAGTAAATTATCACTTTTGTCATAGAAGTTGGTAGTCAATTTTATAAACTAGTTTCTGGCAAAGGATTACTTGGTCCCCTCGACGTTGGGGGCCAACCTTACTCTACTCTTTCATTACATTCAGATTTATTATTAATATAATTGTATGGTCTGAAAAAAAAAAAAACTTAATTTTTAAAGTTATTCAAATAATGGAGTTCCAAATTTACCCTTCGTTCATCCCTCTTTCCCATCCTCCCTTCACCTCATCGTCAAAGCCATTTTCATTCCAATCTTTCCTCGTCTTTTTGAACTCAAAGGAAAAAAGGCAGCAGTGGATGTGGTTTACAGGGTTTTTATTTTTTATTTACAAAGAGAGCATTTTTTTTCTATCATTTTTCTTCTAATTCCAACGTCTCACCCATCACCAATACCACTGCCACCCAGCCATGACTCACTGCCATCACCAATATCTTTCTTTCTTTCCTTATTTCCCTTTTTTTTCCCTCATTTTTGTATCTAAACAAAAACGAAAACCAAGCAAAACCTTCGCCACCCCTAGAGATACAAGCAAGGCCATCTTCAAACAAAAATAGCAAAATGCCATTATCTTGGGGATTAGGAATGACATAAAAAAGATTTGTTTTTGCGGTGGGGGTTGTTTTTGTGACTGAGATGAAATAAGAGAATTAAAATGAAGAGGATGAAGGGAGGCTATAATAGTGGTGGACCAGAGTAGTTGAAGAAGGATAGATGAAAGGGAATATGGTGGTGGTGGGGCACCGTTTGCTGAAAAAACAAAAAGATATGAGACATTTTGGTGAAATCAGAGGGTGCTCAGGGAAAAATACATGTGCTTTGTGAAAAATAAAACAAAATCCCAGGAAAAGAAAATACATGGCACAATGGGAGCAGGTGCTCAGGGAACTGGGAAGGAGTTTGTGAAGGATGAAGAGAGGTACAGGAGTAGAAGACGGTGATGGCTAAGGAGAGGAAGAAGCGGGTGCTAAAATGGAAATAAAAAATAAGGTTAAATGAGTAATTTGATGTGTTTTGTGAGAGGAGTAACCTTGGTCCGAAACATAGGGGGACCAAGGAATCCGGAGCCCTAGTTTCTGCTTGTTGCTAAGGATTCATTGGTCCCTCCTTTGTTGGCGACCAACATTACTCCTCTCCTTTTGAATGGTCAGATGGGTTTTATTTGTAATCCAAGGGATGATATTTTAACTATAATATTCTTGGTTAAAATTAATTATGAGTATCTCAATGACTTTGCAATTGAATCCCCATGCCTTTGTCGACCGGAATAGGGCTAAGCATACTGCTAGAGAGCAGTGCAGTCCAGATTTGAACTTGGTGACTACTCAGAGTGTGACTGGGAATGAGAGGACTGAGTGTTTTAAGTGGCCCCCTTCCTCTTCGCCGCCCTCCACCCACTGTGGTTGAAGGTGGTGGTGTGAGTTTAGGTGCAATCTATTCATTCTTGTTGGAAGTAAAGATTGATCCAAGATCTGTTGACTTAATGTTATTGTATGAAACAATCGATCTAGGCAACTGATTATTTGAGGTTCAAGACCAGTTTCAGGCTATCCATAGCTCAAATAGCATTCACAAGGTTCAAACTGCCACTCTCCAGAACTTTGGAAATTAATAGACTAGTTGTTGTTGGTTTGGAATCCCATATTACTTGAAGTGCTTGCCATTTTATTCATGGGTTTATCTAGCAAAACCCTTTATTCATTTTACAAAACAAAAACCAAAATAAAAAACCCCTTTATTCTTTAGGATTCCTACAGTACCATGGTTAAAAATTCCCAATCTACCTCTTAAAGAGCCACTATGACGTAGAAGCCAACTAGAAAAAGGATCATCATCTTCAAGGTTAGATGTGGATGAGGTTCCTGCTGCTACCATACCCTTTTTAAAATTAATTATGATATTTCTTCTCTGGTTTCATCAATATTTGGACAGATCTGAACCCACTGCTACACAACAACACAACAACAGCTTTCCTCTGGGGAATAAACTCAGAAAAAGCAAAAAGGACTATTTGCAAATTGATGGACTTTCTGCCCTTTTTAAAAACACACGGACGGACTCTTGTTATTTTTTGAATGAGACGAACATTGGTCCCCAACGTGGGAAAACCAAGTAATCCAAACCCTAGAAACTTGGAAGAATTAGTTGGTCCAAGAATTAGTTGGTCCTGCCTATGTTGGGGAACAATATTGATCATCTTAAAAAAATAACAAAATTGTCCCTCCGTATAATTTTTAAAGAGGTTATAAATTTTTTTAATTTGAAAAGATACCCATGTCACTCATTTTCTTTTTTATTTTTATCTCTTCTTCCACCAACATATCACCTCTTGGCCATCTTCCTTCTTCAGTACCACACAGTCCATAATCACCACTCCATTGCCATGATCAGAATCTCATACATCAAGAATAGAAAATGATACATAGCAAATAGCTCTTGACTCCTTATCAAAACATGAATATATTTTTAAGCTAAAAATCCATTATTTCAATTTTAATACCCATTAAAATGTGATTTTCAGCTAAGTTCAGGACAAATTTAGAAACTTGATTTGATTGATCCTCCAAAAAAAAAAAAAAATCACAATCCATCGATATATTTTACATCAAAACAAATTGTACAGGAATTGTTATTCAACAACAATGTTGAGTTTGCTAGTCTAAACAACAAAACACTCAGTAATATATGTATTTTTTATGAAGACAATAGATCTTCAAGTTGGAAGGGGCAGTGGGCATGGGAGCGTTGCTACTTCTTCCGTCTCCACCTTTTTCTCATATTTCTGTCTTATCTTCATCAAAGAACACAATCTGTCGAAATCATGGTTGCCTCCAAGGACAGTGAAATTGCCTTCACTATGCGTCGCACATGCCAAAAACCTAACATCACCACTTGTGCTGCTCTCCTTTCTGTTCTCTCTCTTAAGGGCATCGAAGAACCAAGCTTTAGTCTTGGGGTATCAAATCTCGGAATTGACGGAGGGGAAGAGGAACAACCTGATGCGGTGGGGAGTAGAGATGGAGAAGAGGCGGTGTTGCTCGTTGACGAGGGCGGTGAGGTCATCGAACGAGGAGAGGGAGGTGAGGGAACTGTTACTTCATGTGGAAGGATGAAGGGACGTAAAGTGTGGTGGAGAGGTAGGAGGAGAAGGCGGAGAGTGTGGAGAAGGCAGAGGGTGTTGAAGAAGGAGCCCAGATCGAAGACTCTCAACTACTGGCCTGGTTGTCTAGCACTGAGCAGGAGACTTGTGTGCAAATAATGTATACTACAGTGAGTGAGTAACAAATTCACTTCAAAACCCATGTGAATACAATTGAGCCGTTAGATAACAAATTTTTCAAATCCAATGGCTGAAAACCATTAATAAATAGGGGATTAATGTTGGCCCCAACATAGGGGGACCAACTAATCCTTGGCCTAGAAACTTATCAATTTCGACCTTAAAGTTGATTAGTCTCTTCAAGTAGGCTATGCATGCCTATCAAGAGACTGAAGAATTCAAATTGAATTTAAACAATATATTACAATAAGATTTCATGGCAATATACAAGGATTTTTCATTTTCTCTGGCATTTTTCGCTTTTGAAATAGAAGATCGATCATAATAAGCACCGAAAAGAAAAAAACCTCTCTTTTCCACTAAACATTCAATCTGGATATTTGATCTCAACTGAACTACCTGACACTACTCCTTTTTCATTCACTAGACTAAATTTCTTCACTTGACAGAAGACTTCAAAAATGGATTAGCGGGCCGACTTGATTGTCCCAAACTGGCATCTGACTTGTTAAATGACTGTTTATTTGACAACTTTATCGGATCATGTGTACGAGGAAGAGAAGCTTGCACCTGATGCAAATCCCCTTGCACCTTTCCCTCCTTGTCACTTGTTCCATCCGCTTTCAGCTTTGCCTTCATAGTTTCATCCAACATTGCACTTTTATTCACTCCTTGTGAGTTGTCTTTCTTTATAAACAACGGAGCAGATAATTTTGGCGATGATGACGTTGTCACTGTTTTTAGTCCTTCAGTCTGAGTTGGGGCCTTGCTTCCACTGAGTGCAGCATCAACTGTGATGGGTGCAGGAATTTTATCTCTGGGGTTTGTTTCCGTAGCTTTCTTCATTTCATTGAGTAGCCTTTCCTGTTTAAAACACACAGGAATCACAAAGATAAAGATGTCAGTAAATTGATGATTCTTTTCACCGTAAGTTGTTAGGAGCAATGTTATTTTAACACCAAAAAATAGAAACACCCCTTCTATTATTATTCGATGTGATGAGTGAAATGAGCAGAGCTTAACATCACATCCAATAGTAAAGTGGATGTCCCGCTTTTGGGTGTTAAAATAACACTTTTTTTTCCTTTGATAGAATGTGGGAGGCTCGGCTTACCTCTAAGATGCTGCTGAACCTTTCGGCCAAGTTTGGAAGCTTGAGAGCAGTAACCAGTTTTATTGCCCCTTTCATTGATTTTTCCAATGTCAAAAGCTTCACAAGTTCAGTCGCACGGACTAGCTTGTCACCTGAAATATCCAAAAGTGTGAGGCATGACTACTTCACTCTTACTATTCAGGTTATAGTTACAAGAAAGCACTCTCTTATTTGGTGACCATAACTCACCGTTGCAGCAGGATGCTATTAGCCTAAGTATACACCTATCTTGTGCTGCTTCAAAATTGAAAGCTTCATCATCAAGTGAACTAGTGTCCAAACCGAGACTAGCCATTTCTTCCATTTTTTTCTGAATCTGCATATTAAATATTTACAAAATTCAGCTATTCATGGCAATGATAAAAGCAATTCAAACTCAAAATTGAGCCAAATCAACAGTTAAGAAAATAAAACTCTGTGCACCCTCGATGACAAACCTCAAAGAGATGCATGCTGTTCATCATAAACTCATTTTCAAGGGCTTCAGATCCCAAATCAGAGGAAGCAAGAGGAAATGAAAGATTTAGTAGAGTAAGGACTGGCTTTGGCAACACCTGATAAGCAAGTCAAAATCAAAGGGCATTTAGTAGTAGACAATGGGAGGAAAAAGTGAAAAGCATCAAACTGTTCCTACTCATACCTGTGGGAAGATATCAGGCTTTTTGCATGCTACACAAAACAACTTGTTTGTATTCAACCCCACAACCCAATATTTTTCATCAGATTTCTTCTCTTTGACAGCACTGCATTGAAATTTTCATGAGAATAAATCACCAAAGGACGGGCATACGACACATAAAACCTGTGCACATGGTTAAACAAATATTGAACCTGAAGAGAGGGAGCCAGCTACCACCAAATTGGTTTGTATATGCTCTTAACACACCCTACATAATATACTTATGAAATCAGCTACTATCACAAGATGCATTCATGAGCAGGGTTCAGTAGTACTAAATATCAACATTTATTGTAAAATGTAAACACAGAGAGTACCTTGGAATCATAGGAACTCAATTGGCCTTCTTCGCTAAACCCGAACCAACTTAGAGATGAACCCGGTGATAATGGCAAGCGACCTCGAAGGGGTTGGGTCCCATGAGGTATATTAAATACTCTAAATTCTAGCACCTGCATGTTTTAGGATCGTTAAGTTTTATGTTCTACTTCAAATAGCCAGATTATTATGCTCTCCAACCAAGAAAATCTCCTAAAAACTAGATAGCAAAAGCACAATGAAGAACTGTGAATATCTAAATAAATCATCACTGGACCAGCCAATATCAGAAGCACAGCTACCATGAAGACTGAAACCAACCTGATCATTGGAGGAAAGGCAATCAGATGCATGAGTGACAACTGCAAGCTTATCCTTGAAACCTGATGCAGTCACCACAGGCCCATCTAGTGAAATAACATGTCTCTGCAATGAGATAGATTCAAAATTGTGTAAAAGTTGCAGGATAATTACCATCAGCAGCTACAAACTTTGTTACATGTGTTTGACAAATTGACGCAAATGCTTTAAAATTTCAGATAAAAGGCTAGCAAGCACATACATATCTACCATTTCAAACTCGAAGTTCTTTCACATTGCCCCCATTATTCGGTTATCGAAATAAAAAAAGCATGTAAATATGCTATCAATGTGCCACAAACCTGCAGACCACCCTCAGTAAAGATGCGAAGATAGTTAAAACTAGTTACTGCAGCCACCCAAGTAGCACCAAGTGCAACCGTCTTCACTTCTTCTCCTTCAAAGCGCATAGACCACTGTGCAGGAATTTTTAAAACAAAGAGAACACACAGTAACTACAAACGCTGAAATGTTGAATGTTCTTTTATAAAATTAAATATCTTGTAAAGAAATTTATTTTATAAAACATGCAGAGTTCAACTACTTAGGCTAGGCTCATAAACTGACCTCACTATTATTTGCCCAGCTACTAAATGGGCGGTACATGAGAGTGCTCATGTTATTCTCCCCCTTGCAAGGATTTGCAAAGACGCTTCCATTCTCATTCAAAGCAGCCATTGTAAATCCAAAATGATCAGTCATCGATGGAATTCGTGGACTGCTGCCAGTATCATGAAAATCAATCTGTAACAACACAGACAACTTATCTATATATGATAGAACAATGATTAACTAAAATACACATGGAGATTGTGGAGCTAGGGATGAAACTTGAGCTTAAATTATCTTTCTGTAGTTCTCATGCTTTATTACCTCAATATGAGAGTATCCATCATGTTCAACAGTGGTTATAAGTCCAAGCATATTGTAGCATAAGAAGTGCCTTTTTCCAGGCTGCACTGGAGTGGATCCTGGCTGAAATGCCTCTTGCATCTTTGGCCTAGATGTAACCATCGTGCTTCTCAATCCCACATTCACAACATCCAAATTCTCCTTGTGTAAACGATTTCGCTTCTTATGAGATTCAACCTTGGGAAACAAATCAATTTCATCGCCACCATCCTCATCAAAGTTTTCCTTGCCGAAAGACTGTTTACGCAACCTTTTCCTAGGTGGCTCGGACTCACCATTACTATTCTCACCAAGATCACTCAAGCTTCCACTTGCACTAGGTTCTGGATCCTCCTCTTCAAACAGAAGAAGCCCATTGCTGTTCTTGCTCTGCACAGGTATATCCTCAGTTGGAGACTTCATAGATGAAGGGATGACAGAATCCCAGATACCATACTTTCCCATAACATCAATAACAGCTAAGGCATTCCCAATTGGCTTCCAAGCCATGCAACAGATTCTTTCATCAAATTTTTGTCTATCAATGTCTTGCTTACTATCAACATCCCATATCAGAACCTGCTTGTCTAAACCAGAGGTAGCCATGTACTTACCATTGGGTGACCAACACAGGAAGCATATGGGTTGTGTGTGATCACCTCTCAGAGAAAACAACTTCTCAGCAGTGTCCCTATCATAGATTACCACATCATTTCGCAGCCCCGGAACAGCCAAGGTCTCACCATCAGGACTCCAGCAAAGAACATTCATGGTTGAATAATCTACCCCATTGTCAGGAGCACCTTTGAGGTTATGAAGGATTCTCCCTGAGTGAAGTTCCCAGAAAATAACGGTTCCAGTTGAATCCAGGGATGCTAAGTATTCACCATTGGGGTCAAAAGCTAAGCCAGTGACAGACCCTTTGTGCCCTTTAAGGACCCTAGCAATAGAGCCATCAATTGTATTTATGAGTTTGATCCCCTCATCATCACCAGCAGCTGCCAACATGCTCCCTGATTTGTTAAATGCTAGGGAACGTATTGGAAGTGTAAACCTGGTGATATTAGTCTCGAACTCTCCACCTGACAAGGAACATTCCCAAAAATCAAATCAAATTGAAACCTGTGTTTCTGAAAATTCAAAACTATCATAAGAACAGCAGTGACTTTGGGACAATAAACTGGCATGGTACTAATCGGGCCTCTGGAAAATCCTTTTACCAAATCCGATTGGTTCCACCAATATTCACAAGTAACAGAAAATTACAGAAGTTAAATGATTTTTTTTTTGGGTTTCACAAAGATATTCTCTCACAGAAAACAATTCGATTCAAACATTTGAGATCTCATAAAGAATATGAAAATCTCATATACAGAACATAAATCTCCTAGCACCGAGAGGTTCAATGATTTACACCTATGAAGTCCTTTGAAAAAAGAGAGAGATAAACAAAACAATAGTAAAGTTCGACACAAAAGTCAAATCTTACACCTGGTGAAATATGAACGAAAACCAAAAAAACGCCAATTCTGTTCCAGAACATCGAAAAAAAAATCCTAATATAAGCAAACTACAGCTAGATCAACACCAAATTAACATCAAAGGGAGAAAAAAAAACTAGGAATTTATAACTTATTGCTAGAGAAATGGAATATGAAAGGAATACCGGGGAATTTGTAGAGTTTGACAGAGTGATCGATAGATCCTGAAGCAAGGCAAGTGGAGTTGGGGCTAAGGGCGAGGGCAGTGACCCCGTCGCGGTGGTGGCGGAGGATCCTGGGGGCGGCGGAGGGGAGGAGAGGGTCGTGGATGGAGACGGAGACATCGGAGGCGGCGGCAGTGACGAGGTGGCGGGCCTGCTGGTCCCACAGGACCGAGCAGAACGAAGGGGGCCCGCCCTTGTGGGCGTGGGCCTCCCTTAGCTTCACTGACCTGACCTTCATCGCCGCTTCCCAAACAGATTCCGCTTCGGAATGGTTTTGAGAAATACAATAGCGGGGGATGAAGCAAAGGTTTGAATCTTGGAGGAATGGTGGGGGGGAAGGTGAATAATAAATCTGAATAGATGGGAATCGCTTCTGGCGCGAAACGGGGTTTTGTGTTTTTGAGAGTTGGCGGGACGGGTGAAAATGTAAGTGGACAATTTTTGGGGGGGGGATCGGAAAGGGGCTTCGCTAGGCCATGGCGAGACAGATTTCGGCCCCGTTTTCTTCTAAGTGATCTGAGCTCTTAAATGGGCTACGATCTCCACACCAAAAATGGGTTGAGATTTTGGCCACTTTGCAATTTTATTTACTACGAAAACATATGACTTTGACCAAAAATGCACAAAAAAGATTTTCACGACCAAGTTAAAAAAAAAACACCAAAGATTTCACGGCCAAAAATATAATTTAAATATAATTGGCGGGGGACCAATTTTATTTTTGGTCCCTCTTTTTTTCTATAATGATGTTTTTAGTCTCTTTTGTGTAAATTTGATGTTAAATGATGATATTTATAGTGATCAAAAGAAGATTTTTTTTTTTATATATACATAGAGGAAAAAAAAAGGGGAAAATAAATTTTTAATATTTGTAAAAACTATATATACATATATTTATAAGGGATTTAGATCTTCTAAAGTGAGGATCTCATTTTAAAAATTAAAGTAAAAAGTTTTATTTTTAGATCAATAGAGTAAAAAGAGACTCACTTTAAAGGATCTAAATATAAAAGACAAAAAATATTTAAGCCGAGAACAAAATCTTTAGCCGGGAGACCAAACAACCCCAAAAACTTGGATTTGCAGTACTATTACACTCCACTATGCTGGGGATCGCTTGCAGTTTTGAACCTTGTGGTGAACAAAGAAACCTGGAAAGCAATATCAGATAGATCATCTTTGTAATCATCATTTAGTTGGTTTAATTATTTTTGCATTTGCTTGTTCTCGTTGAATTTATTACCCGAATCTGGTTCTAATTTAGAGAATGTGTATGATTTTTATATTACAATATGTATTTGTTTTTGCCTTTGAGGGAGCTGAAATTTATTCATGATATTTCAACCATTTTCATGATGAAATATTGTTGTGTTTTTAAGTTCAACATGGAGCTTTTGCATCCATTGTTTTAGACTTAACATACAAGTGGTCTTGGTGCAGTATGTTTGCACTATGATAACTAGGTGAGAGATATGTGAAAATTCCCTACTGACGATATTGCTATGGAAACATGAGATAAACACATTGTGCATGGGTTGACTCGAGTGGGTTTGTGTGTAAAGTTTTGGGGCCTCATGCCCTTGCTAAGATTTTAAATTTTTATTTTTTTAGTATAGATGATATTAGAAACACACAACCACTCACAAATATTGTAACAACGGAAGTTTAAAGAGGAAGATAAATGCTAAGAAACTTTATTAAATTCTTTGATCTTATAACTACATACACAATCTTGTATATTTTCTTCACTGACTGGATAACAAATACCCTGCAATACATGCATGCCTTTATAGGCTACAACCATGACAAAAATACAAAAACTAACAACTATCACACCGATTTTATGTAGGTGGCCGTTAAATGCTATATTAAATCTCAAATTATATTTTTTCATGCTTCAAATTTTATGCCTCCAACTTTATGGGTTATGTAGAGTGGCTATAGGATGTTCTATAAAATCGGAAGCATGCAATACCTTTGATTCTCAGCATGCTTGGTTTAATTTTTCCTGGCATTGGCTACCTTAAACTAAGCATCTGAAGCTAATCATTCCAAACATTTTCTTCAATTTGCCAAATAACTTAACCTTTAATGGCTTTGTAAAAATAACTATAACTTATTCTTTAGTGTGACAGTAATCAATCAACACTTCTTTCTTGGCTACCGATTCTTGAATCTTGTGGAATCAAATATCAACATGCTTGGATATCCCATGCAACACTGGATTTTTGCAAAGTGCAATAGCAGACTTGTTGTCACAAAAATGTTGTTGTGGGAGTATTTTGCTTCTGCTTAAATGCTTCAAGAATTCTTCTAAACTATACTACCTGTGTAGCATAGCTAGCTATTGCAATATATTTTGCTTCAGCTGTAGAGAGTGCAACAACTAGTTGTTTCTTTAAAGATCAAGATATTACACCAAATCCAAGATGAAAAACATATCCTAAAATAGTTTTCCTTGTTTCTATGTCACCTTTGATATAGCAAAGAATTCTTTTAGCTACTTGCAAATGATAGGTGCACGGTTTCTCCATAAACCTACTTAATAATCCAACTCCAAAAATTATATCAGGGCTAGTTGTAGTCAAATATCTTAAACTTCCAATCAAGCTCTTGTATATGACCCACTGCTCTTCCTCAATCTTCCTTTATCAATTTCAGCTTCTCTTCAATTAGAGTGGAGATTGACTTTAAATTCTCCATCTGAAACTTCTTTAAGATATCATTAGCATATTACTTTTGTGAAACAAAAATTCCATGATCTTATTGAACAACTTCAATGCCAATAAAATAAGACACTAGACCTAGGTCTGTCATTTCAAAATATTTCACCATACCCTCCCTGAATTCTGTAATCATCTTCAAATTATTTCTAGTGAAAATCAAATCACCAACATAAAGGGACACAATGAGAATATCACCACACTTAACAAGTTTAATGTACAAAGTATATTCAAACAGGCATATTTGAAAACCATTCTCAATAAAATAAGAATCAATCTTCTTATACCACGTTCTTGGTGCCTATTTCAAACCATACAATTCCTTCTTCAATCTGTAGACTTTATCCTCTTCTCTAAGGATCAGATAACTTACAAGGTACTCAACGTATTCTACTTCCCTTAAAGTATCATTCAAAAAAGCAGAATTGATATTCATTTGATATATTTTCCACTTATTTTGAGCAAAAAATAAAATAATAAACCGAATTATATTAAGTCTAGCAATAGGGGCAAATATCTCAAAGTAATCAATACCCGATTTTTGCTTGTATCCCTTTGTAACCAACCTTACTTTGAACTGATCAATCCCACCATTGGGCTTATACTTTGTCTTGTATACCCATTTCATTTCTATTAGCTTCTTATCTACAGGCAAATCTATTAGTACCTAAGTGTCATTTTTCTCAATTACAAAAATTTCTTCATCCTTTACTTTGCTCCAATTCTTATCAGTGAAAGCTTCTTCAAAGCTTATTGGTTCATAATCTACAAATAAATCACAATTAATGTCACGATCCGACTTCGGAACGTGACTAGCACGTGAGGAATTTCATTCCCACGTAAGCCTTGTGACCTCTAAGTCTCTCTATATGCATAATTTGATAATAAATTTCATTTATAAAATATCATTTCATCTCTAATAAATCTTTACCTCTTTTGAAATCATGGTCCTCATTAATAACATTATAATTAAACTCTAAATCTACCTATGTGATACAAAGTATGTGAGTTGCTCTCCATACGAAATATCCATAAAAACTATAATCATGAAAATACAAAATAATTATGATAAATTAATACAAATATCTCTATAGTCCGAGACCCTGCCTGCAATGTACATTGGAGCACTCTATCTCTAACCAAAAAAGCAAAAGATATTTCACTCCGAAATAAAGCAGGTGACTAAGAGGGACCCGCAGCAGCTAATCTATCTATAATGAAAAATGAGAAAGAGGTGGGTTTCATCTAAAACTTAGTAAGACCCTCACCCATAACCCTTTTATGGGACAATAACAAGGATATATATACATATAAAATCATCAAAAAATTGATTAATGCAATAACTCTAAAATCATATTTATATATGCATAGTCATACATATACACACACACACACATACATAAAGGAAATAAAACTAGAAATCTCTAGTAAAGCATAAGAACAATAATCTACTAGAGAACAGGGATCTCTAATTATGCCTCGCATAACAAAATATAAATTCTCCAGTTATACATGTCAACCATGACATAACAATTTCTCTAATATCTAGGATCCCTTTGAGATCCAAATTTGACACCTAACTAGGTTCCATTCTCTGCTCTGTGAGATTGTCCTCTCAAGATAACTTGGTACCAAGGTTAATGATCAGAGTTCAACCGTTAACTCACTATCTGTTTCTCTATAGCTATCGCTTAGTTTCTAATTAATAAAACATGTCATTTTCTCTAAAACTCTGCTCTGAGCCTTTCTCTATGCATAAAACTCCATTATACATAATTACCTAACTCTTAGAATCACTACCAAAATTCATAAATCTCTAAATCAAGTCATAATCATACTTTACCTCTTTAATAAAAATCATTTTAACAATAATGGTCCCATGAGTTTATAGTAAAATAACTATTTCATGCTCTTGTTGAAAATCATCCTTTTTCATAAATTTGGTAAACTAATCATAATCTCTAATCTCTTAAATTATTCTCTAAAATCATGTAATCATGTTATGATTTAAGGAAATTAACTCAAATGACCAATATAAGGGTGATAAGATTTGAAACTACACACCTAGAGGGGAAGGAGTGATGGTGTCAGCATCAATAGAGCTTCGGGGAGAAGGGATGGCACCAACATCTACCATTGAAGCCATAAGCTCAAGATTAGACTCCAACAACCTCTTGGTTGCTCAAACATAACTCTAACAACATTGGGGAGAACCCCCACTTGACAACAATGGGGACTAACCATTACCCAAACCAAAGAACATAGAATGGAGATGAAGGGAATAACAAAAATCAATAGAACTCTTACTCTTGATCTTGGAAGGAAAAGGAATAAAGTGGGATTGAGTGGAAGAGAGTGGAGAAAGGTTTAGAGAAAGTGAGAAAGGAAGGGCTTTGGGTTTCTGGAGTGAAACCCGAGCAATAGGTTGTTTTTAAAAAAGGGTTAAGGACTCATTAAATGAAGACAAAACTATCAAATTGGTCCCTGTAAAAAATAAACTCTCAAATTGGTCCTTGCAAAATTGAATGGTCGGCCAAATTAGTCTCTACAAAAAAAATCTCTCAAATTAGTCCTCACAAACATGAATTATCGGACAAGTTAGTCCTCCTTGCCTGACTCATCAAAATGACTAATTTGGCCGATTCTTCAATTTTTTATGGACCAATTTGTCTGATTTGAAGTTTTCACATGGACCAATTTGAGAGATTTATTTTTCAGGGACCAATTTATCCGACTATTCAATTTTGTAGGGACCAATTTGAGAGTTTTTTTATTTTGCAGGGACCAAAATGGTTATTTTGTCTTAACTGAAACTGTGTCGTTTTGCACTGTGTTGACATCATATACGCTCGTTGTAGCAAGTAAATCTCGCTATGGCAAACATGGTGAAACAACAACTCGCTGCAGCAAACATAGCTCACTACAGCAAGCCTCCAATCACTGCAATGAGGCTATTCTATAGAATTATACAATAACAGCACCCAAATTTCATCTTTCAGTCATTTTGGCATCTGATTTGTCTCAATACTCACTTATTTACATTTCTTTTAGTTTACTCTCCATTTGTTTTACTCTCCATTTACTTCAAAACATAAATGTAAATAAGGAAATATCCTCTTTAGATTCAAATAAAGCATGAAAAAAAAAATCAAAATCTCAATCAATCAAAATCTAAATTTTGAGTTTTAGTTCAAACCCGGGAATCTTCGAGATTTTCTAAACTTGTGGGCTAAAAACGAAACGTCTAAAGGTTTCATAAAATTCGTTAAAAATTACTCTTTAACTTATTTGCCTTTGGAGAGAAATTACCGGGACTTTTGGTCCCAAGAATGTGGTTATATTATATAACCTTCCAAGGAGGTGTAGGATCCGGACTTAGTGAAATTCAGGACCCGACAACAGGATCCTAGGGGGCCCTAGGGCCTTACGGAACTTGTCTACTGACACATGTGCACCAAGTATTACAATTAATAATCTCCTCATCAGATGTATTATTATCATTGCTCACAACATAAACCTCTAGTCTTGCAAGTAATTAACGATCCCTCTGAGATCGACTTGATGATTCTGGTTGAGTTGGTGTTCCTGTCTGTCCATCTTTGTAATACCTGGAGTACATATGTCAATAGACAAGTTTCGTATGACCTCAAGGTCCCCCGGGACCCACTGCTATTGCCGGATCCAGGTTTTTGCTAAGTCTAGAGCCCTATACCTCCTTAGAGGGCTATATGGTAGAGCCACTTTCTTGGGACCAAAAGTCTAGGTAATGCCTCTTCAAGAGAAAATGAATTGAAGAGTGATTTTTAATGAATTTTAGGCAACTTCTAGATGTGTCGTTTCTAACCCCAAGTTTAGAAAATCACCAAAATTCCGGAATTTGATCTAGAACTCAAAAATGAGATTTTGATTGGTTAGAGTTTTGAATTTTTTAGATATTTTATTTGAATTCTAATAAGGGTATTTTCTTATTTACATTTATGTTTTAAAGTTAATGTAAATAAGTGAGTGAGTATAGAGGTAACCAACATGTTGATGATAGCAAAAATGTAGAAATTGGTTTTTACTGTCACCGCTATAGTGGTCACAAGAGGGTGCATTCACGATTTTGGGATTCTGATGACCGCTGTCGTAAGTGAAAATGTTCATGGATGGTAGGGGTCATGCATGACTAATGACCGCTATAGCGGTGGACGGTAAGGGTCACGCATGACTAATGACCACTATAGCGGTCATACACTGCTATGTAGTATCATTTAAGGAACCCCTTTCCCTATAAAAACCCTTCCTCACCCTTCTTCCTTCATTTTCCCTGAACCAGTAACCCTTAACCCCATTTTCTAACATTTTCTCTCAATCCCATTCAAGTTTTGCTCCCCTAAATCATCAAGGTATGTGGTTGTCAATAGATTTTGGTCTCTGTCTCCTTCCTTTCATGTTCTATGATTTGGATTATTATTTTCTCTCATTATTGTCAAGTGGGGGTGCTCCCCCAATGTTGTTAGAGCTATATTAGAGCTATTTAGATATTGTTAGAGTTAAATCTAGAGTTTTTATGATTGTTATAGTCGACGTTGATGTCCTCCCGGTTCCCTGGAGCTCAGTTGGTGTTGACGTCATCTATCCTCCCCCTCCAGGTGAGTAGGTTTGACCTCATTACCTTAGTTTTCCCAGTATAATTATATTTCTTGCATCATGATTGAGAAATATGGAATTTAGATGAGATAAAGTATAGAATATGATGTTACATGATTATATATAGTTAGAAAAATTATGATTTGTGATAATAGCATGAAAGAAATTAAATTTAGAAAACCATGGGACCATGATTGATGTACTGTGTGTTATGGAAAATGTTTTATATGCTAATGAAATAATTTTTGAAATAATGTATTATTTAGCAAGATGCCAAATTGAGAGAAATAAATAAATAAATATGTTCCTATGGATTTATGACATTATTATGTTTTCAAGATTTAGATTTCCAACTATGTTTTTGAATATTCAGCTAATAGGTTTATACATATTGGAGAAATGTGAAATAAGAGTATGACCCAGCTTTACGAATTAATACATTAAAAGATTTTCAATTTTTATGATTATGAACCCTAGATTTTGAACTGTGATATTAGAGATTTTAAGTATATGAAAATATATGCTAGCTTGAGAAATAGATTTAGAACTTCAGTTTATAGTACCAAGAGGTACGGAATTCAGAACTCCCTTGGGCTTGAAATCGAATAGCCTACAAGCGGTGATCCCTTGGGCTCGGTTTTCACAGCCACAATTATGCTAAAGTCAAATTGTTAGAGTTATTTGAATCCTGAACTCCCAGTGTACTAAGAATTTAGGGGCTCTGCTTCGCTAGGGACAGAGTACCCACTTTTCAGTTATAGTTTTCTTTTTGTCAAACTAGTTTAGCTAGTAGAGATAAGGAAACAGACAATTAGTTAATGGCTGTTAAGAGATCGTTAACCTTGGTACCAAGTTATCCATTAAAAGACAGTTTCGCCCCTAGCAGTTACAGAAAACGGGACCTAGTTGGTGCCCACAGCTTAATCGACAGGGACTATTACAGATTCAGTAGCAACTCTAATTTGCCAGGGACAGAGCATCACTTTACAACTTTTATTATATTATAGATGTATTTATTATATTCAGCATAATGTTTCCCAATGCTCTGCCGTACCCTCAGTTAAAATGATTTCATGTTTGATTTCGAGTTTAGAAATGCTTGCTTATGAAAAATTTATAGAATGAAAAGTGTTTTCCTAGTTAGCTATTTATTTAACGATCAAATAGTTTATAATTGTTGCATGTATATTATTTAGTGTATATCCTTAGTTGTCCCATGTAGATGATGGAAGAGAGCTCACTCACTGAGTGCGTTGACTAACTCCTCTCCCTTTGTCCTATAGTTGCAGGTTCATAGGTGATTCAGATTCCGGTTTCATAGACACCTATATTCTAGTGGTGAGTCTTACTTTGCTGTAAGGTCTAGAGTAGGACTATGTTAGAGTTGAGTGCTCCAGTAGATGTGCAGGCAGAATCTCATCCATGCATGTAGTTTGATATGTTCTATTATTTTCATATATTAAGCATGTAAATAAAATGTAAGTTGTAATTAGAGACTTATGTAATGAGACAGTTATGAATCATAAATCAACATATTTGAATAAGAGTTTTCAGAGATTAAATTATTGAATATTTTCAGTTTATGAAATTGAGCATTATGTTTTAATTAGAAGAAATGTTTATATTTCAAAGAGATCATATTTTAAATTATTATATTTATGATAAATTAAACATATAGAGAGATTCAGTGATCACGAGACTTATGTGGAGATGGAATTCCTCACGTGCTGGTCACGCTCCCAAGTCGGGTTGTGACAATCTTCTTCTTCATAATTGCTATGAATCACCATGGGGTTCTTTTGAGTTTTGGAAGACTAGTCCCGTATTGCTTCTTCATGAAAAGTCACATCTCGACCGATGATCACCTTCTTTGTATCTGGATTTTATAATTTATATGCCTTGAAGTTCATGTTGTAACTAATGTAAATGTATTTTTCACCTTTAACATCCAATTTTTTCCTTAGCTGACCTGGTACATGAGCACATGCAATATATCCAAAAACTCTGAAGTGATGAATTGAAAGCCTTTCTCTACTCCAAGCTTCTTCAAGAGTCTTATTACGAACACTTCTTGTTAAGCAATGTTTCAAAATCTATACATCAGTAGGAATTGCTTATGCCCAAAATTCTTTTGGCAGTCATTTGGACCACAACATGTATCTCACCATATCCATAATAGTCCTGTTCTTCCTTTCAGTGACTCCATTCTATTGGGGAGTGTATCTAATTATCAATTGATGTTAAATTCCATGTTGCTCAAAGAAATATGCATATGCAAGATATTCTTGTCCTCTGTCTGTTCTTAGAATCTTGATTTTGCAGCAACTTTGATTCTCCACAAATGTCTTAATCACAGGTTTCTGATTAATGCTTCAAAAAACACATCAAAGTATTTATGCCAAAATCATCAATAAAAGTAATGAAATACCTACATCCAATATGTGATGGGACATCAATGATGCATAGATCTAAATGAACAATCTCCAATAACCATTTTGCTCTTTGAAATTTTCCAATAGAAAATGATTCTCTATGTTTCTTTCCTAATTGACAAGTCTCACAAATACAATTAGGAATTTGAATAATTAGCAAACAAAAAACAAGTTTTTTAGTTTTTTATTCTTCATAGGTAATTTAATCGAGAAAAATGATAATATCCAAAATGCATGTGCCACAACCAGTTATCATTAAATATCACTAAACTAAAGCAAGAAAATTTTTCATGTTAAATTTTCATTAGAAAAAGTTTATTCCGAGTCATTTTTACCTTGGCTTTAAATATCTCATTCTTGTTAAATATTGTACAGTATCCTTGATAAATTTGAATAGTATAGCCTTTCTCTGACAACCATCCCAAACTCAACAAATTGTGATACAGATTAGGAGCATAAAATACATCAGAATATTTGATATTTGCCAATTTCCATAGATGATTTTATAGTTTCATCTAGTGAAGAAAATAATTCCTTTTTGTCACACATGTGACTACTACAACCAGTAACTAAATACCATGTATTTTCTTCCGTATCAAAAGAATTGCTTGCTAAAATTAGATTATGTTAGAATTCTTATCAATATCTTGACACTGGTTATCGGTAACATTTACTTAAGTGTTGCTACTTTGATACATTGGTCTAAATCTGCAATCTACAGCTCTATGCCCAAACTTTCCACAGTGATAACAATTAAAGTTTGTTATTTTTTTATGAAAATTACCTCTTTCTCTTGGTCAATTAGCAGACTAAGTTATTTCCTTCTCTTCCTTGATTGTGTAGTATGAAATTATTGCCTTTACCCCAATTATAATTAGAGTCGGGACCTCTTCCTATGAAATTTCCTTTGTCTTGGCCATAACTTCTTTCTTTTCCTTCATGGCTTGGTTAAAAAAATTTGTTTAAATTCACCTAATTCTTCAAGATTTCTTCTGATGATTTATCTATCTTATCTAAGATCATGCTAACGTGACTTTCTATGCTTCCTACTATAATCATCATTTTGTTTATGTCGTGTGACTTTATTATAGTCACTACAAGGTCAAATTTGATTGGCATGGTGCGAAAGATTTTTTTTTCAACCACGTTGTTATCTTCTATATTCTCTCCATATACTCTCATCTTATTGACAAGGTCAGTGACACGAGAAAAATATTCTTCAACAGTTTCTGAGCTTGACATTTTATACCTTTCATATTTTCTACGCAAAGACTATAGTTTGGATTTTTGCACTTTATCTACACAAAGGTAAGATAACTTTAGAGTATCCTATACTTTCTTGGCAGTTTTAGCATTGAAAATTTTGTCAAACACTGAATAATTCACTCCTTGATCAATTTGAGACAGTGCCAATTGGTCTTTCCTTTAAGTTGCTTGATCTACTCCTTCTTGAATGCCTGGTTCAACAAAGCTCCAAATATTGTGAGCTTTTAAATGGGTGCATATTAAAGTTTCCCAATAATAGTAATCAAGTTCCCATTTTATTTGGGACTGGACCAAACAATATTGTAATTGTTTGTCATACTAGTTTTAGAAAAATTAACTGTATGAGACCACTCTTTTGTTCTTCACAAATTCTTTAAAAAAATTGGCATTGGATTTAACCATCTCTGATATCAATATGATATAAAGAACACAATTACTTACAAATATTATGACAACTAAAGCTTAAAGAAGAAGAGAAATACTATACAACTTTATTAAATTTTTTTATTTTATAACTATACACACAACCTTGACAATTTTTCTTCACTGACTTGACAACAAATATGCTACAATACATGCATGCCTTTATAGGTTACAACCATAATTAAAAACAACAAAAACTAACAACTACCACATTGACTTTATGTAGGTGCCCATTAAATGCTACATTGAATCTCAAATCATATTTTGTCATATTTCAAATTTTATGCCTCCAACTTTATGGATTATGTAGAGTGGCTATAGGGTGGGATATAGATTTAGAAGCATGCAACACCTTGATTCTTGACACATTTGGTTTAATTTTTGTTTGACAATAGATATATACATATTTTTGCCTTTATTATTTTGTTAAGTTGACTTCATATTAAATAAAAATTATGTGAAACTTATTTATCATCCCCATTAGTATCACCATTTTTTTTTTTGATACATCACTAGATTTACTTAATAAGTATTGTGAACACTCAAGATGGCTGAACACAAAATTTGTTTATGTTCTTTTCTATTCCTCTTCTTATGAACACACCATACTTGAATTGCTATTTATATTCTCCTATGTATTTCTTTGTTTTTTTTGAGTTATTCTCCTATCTATAACTACTTAGTTCTCTATACAACTTTCTACAACTACTCTTTCACAAATAGTATCAAGACATATAATTTAAGATAACATGTTTTCTTAACAAATAATATGCCTTTTTTTATGAAAATAAATCTAATAACTTTTTTTCGTGAATTGATTGGAGGGAGACGGTGCATGTAAACAAGGCACGTGGTGCAATCAGATTTATTATGCATTAAATGCATTCATTTAAATAAGTTAAAAATCGTAATACTAAAGAAAGGAAATGTATATTCTATATTCAGGAGTAACAAATATATTTAATAAAAAGTTTCTAAATATTCATATGAACATACATCATGTATCTACTGTTTGGATAATGAACATTCTAAACTATCTAGATTCTCATACATCTATTTTGGAAACATAGTATGATTTAAGACAAACACACACCCATGGTGGATTCCTTGGGGTATTCTTTCCACTAACACTATCATCACATTCAGTTTCTCTAAGTAACCTATCATTTAGCTTCTGTGTCAAACTATTCGTGCTCGGACAACCATAAAAAGGAGTCTCATGTCATATACCATGACAAAGAAAAAGGTATTTCATACCAAATATTGACAAAAATAAACAGATAAATAATCAGGCAAAAATGAACAAATGTATTATGTGCATGGTGTGCATAATTGCCACCCATATAAGGCAAAAAAATAACTTTCAATATCATGAAATAATTAATAACAGAAGCTTAATCAATGGGTGTAAGTTAACATTTGTTCTGACCTCATCCTCAGCAAATACTAAGGCAAAAATAATTTTATTTTATATATACATCTATATCATAACATTGTTGTATACCAATATTTGTATTTTGGATCATTTTCATGCTTCATAGCTAAAGTTATGTTTGTTTAGTTTAGATTACAAGTTAGCTACTTTTGTTATTGAAAAAGAAAATATGTGCACCATTTTAACTAAATTAATTTCTTGCCCAATTTGTGTGTAGTTGTAATTATAATCCCACACAAGTAGCATTTCTATTTATTCTAATTAGTATATAGCATTTAAAATCTAGATTGTGAACGTTGGTTTCATGTAATGATATAATGCTTGTTGGATAGAGTGTTTCTTCCAAAAAATGGAAACATGGGAGAGTGAAAACATTTACTAAGTCAAAAGCAAGTCTGACACAATGATTGTTGGACAAGTATAACTATATTCCCATTCAACTTTTTATCACAAAAGAACCAGAAAAAATGATTTATCACATGTAAATAATCAATCACTTGTTTCCTTTACTTCAATATTAAACACAGTCCTTACAATTACACATGAATTCAATGATTATCAAATAAACTAGCTTCTTGCTCCAAATACCTCCTTAAGACTGAACGTTTTGTTTTTGCAAACATAAATTTCACTTCTTGCGTAAAGATATAACCAACATATCCTCATTAATTGGAATAAAGAAAGATTCTCATACAAATATTTACATCTCATTTACATATTTTCGTCTAAAATCTTGAACCATGAGAGTTTAGCAAAGATCAAGGAGGAATTTCCATATAGGTACAAAGCAAGTCCTCTATGTAATCTTCTAGTGCACCTATATATACTGCTAACAATATAATATCTTTCAAAAGGAGCAAAGAGAAGCTTACCTAACAATATACATCATGCATCAATTGTAGGTTGAAAAGTGTACAAGAAGGGGGGGTTGAATTGTGTTTTGACTTTCATTTCCTTTTTTTATTTTGAAAATCTTAAACAGAAACTATCAAGTATGAAGTTGAAGTGCAATGGAAATAGCATCAGTGAGTGTTAGAAAGTAACTTTCTAAGCTAAAACAAATGTAGTAAATGCAAGATTAAATAAGTTTTTCAAAGAAATAAAAACAATAAGCACAAAACAAAGTATGAAGGAGATTCAGGAAGAGAGAAGATATGCATAATACTTTTTATATTAGTTTAGTCAACTTGCCTACATTCAATTCTCAACAACCATTGAGTTAAACTAAAAACCCTTTCTTAACCCTGAAAAAATTAGATAGTCTTTTTATAGCATTTTAAATTTATCTTCACGTGACTAGTAGCTCACTCTACAGAGGACCATAGATATTGCTAAGGACATGACCTTATTCCTATTCGTGATCATCGGACTTCATTTTTTTCCATTTTTGAATCACACATAGTTCTATTTCCCAGGTGATTTGTCTACCGACTCACAAAATTTCCTGGGAAGTTCTTATTTTTGCCTTCCCTCTTTAAGCCACATAAGCCTTGTTTCTATTTTCCCTGTATATTATAATATGCACCATTACACTTCTTATATTCTCTTTTGTCATATAACCGCATCATGTACTTTTCTTTTCCAAAGGCATGCTTACATCACACGTAGGCATTCAGTTACATTAGAGTCTCATTTATGCCTTATAAACAACTCTTTAAAACAACTAGCATGCATTCATATACCATATATTTAGGCTAAGTGTCGTTCCATTATCAATTTAAGACATTCTCACTATTCCAGCATCTTGGCAGATTTACCATTCTGGTAACAATATTTAATTTCCATACTAAATGGCCAATTCACAGGCCACAAAAATTCTGTGTGACACTTCAATTTGTCTAAAAGTCCCTGTAAAAATTTCATAGCAAGCAGAATACTCTAACCATGTTAAATAAATTACACAAGTTTGGTGGTCAGATACCATTTATTCACAGCTCAGACCAGAACTATCATAACTTTTAACCCTATACATGATAGATTCATCTCAAAATAAAAATCACAGTTATATTTCAAAAAGTTATCAACTCCCTGTAAAATCATTTGCTATCGAAATAAAATCAGACAATTTTACAGCTTCAGTTTCAATAATCTAGACAGCACAAGTACTATTTCTGTCTCTGATTTTTTTTTAGGCCTTATACCTTAAAACCAGTGCTCAAGAAAATTCATGTATTTAGTTTAATATGTTAACTCCAACATATAATTTTTTCAGATCATGACCATGACCACAAACATGTCTAAAAATTCATGAAATTTCACTGTTTGCAGCCAAACTGAACATCCAGTAGCATAACCCAAAATCTCTTTTGACAAAAATGATTTTGATCATCATCAAAATTAATACATCAATAACCATGTATCATCAACCAATTCAATCAAAAATTTTAGGAATATATATTTTGCAAGAAAAGACCCAATAAAAACCTACTCTTGGAAGCTAGTGGTGTCTTTGTCCCTAGTGTGCTCCAATATGATGTTCTTCACTTCAAGGCTCTTAAAACACACCGAAAACCCTTTCAAAACAGTGAGGTATAAAGTATCATGGTTTAGATATGGTGATGGATTGAGATTTTAATTAGTTATATTTGTAGGTGTTGAGGTGTAGAACAATTTTAGTGAAGGAAGATTTTGATTTTGATAACTCTAGGCTAGTGTATACGGGATTTGAAATCAAGATGGAGCTCTTGGCTATGGAGGAAAATGCAGCTGCTTCTCTTCACTTTGCTGGTCGAAATTGTCAGCTTGTTGGAGAAGCTTGGTTTCAAGCTAATCTTGTAATAAATGCCATGAATTTTATGTATTAAACTTAGATATTTCTTAACCTAATAAAGATAAATGGATGGCTAGGATAAATCTTGTAATTCAAGATTGAATCATAGCCATTCCTTTATTATAAAAAGACACGGTTCTTTATTTTGTAAAGATTAGAATAGTTTTCGGTGTTAGAAATCGCACACTGAAATTTCACCGAACGAGTAAAACAATGTACCTGGATAATCAAGCATTGCCTGAAAATTAATTCTAAGTACAAAACCTCTATTCCTAACTATTTGTAATCTTAATCCCATGTTTTCCTAATTTCAGGCACCTCTGGGTCCCGAATCTAGGGTTTTGGCTGTCCCGACGAACCCGTGAGGGCCCACTAGGTTACTATTCTTGCTTCTTGTTTTTTTTATAAATCTGTTGAGTTGTTCTCATCATCTCCATGCCTGTCAGAATTTTGAAATTCTTATTAATAAAGTCTCAATTAATTACTGAATAAAAATTAAGGTGTTATAGCTTAATTGAAATATTCACTTGAATTTTACTTTTCGAAGTCATGGCATACCTTCTGAAGATTTGAACCTTGATTTCTTGTTCTTGATATTTTTTTTCATGCATTGACCATAGAAATGTTCATTTCATAATTTATTTTCACTTTTTTTTAGTTCCAAATCTCTTTAAATGAGATTAAACACGTTTACACATGTCATTGTGAAAATATTCTCATTTTAAGAACAGATATGCTAACATGAATAGTCCTATTTGTTACTTCAAGAAACTCAAATAATGGATTAGTCCTTCTTCAAAATTAAAACATTTAGCACTGAAGATTTCTAAAAGGTTCTGGAGCGAACATTAACTACTTTGGCATTGAATATTCTAAACTGTTTACATCTCTATACATCTATTTTGGAGGCATAGTGTGATTTAGGACAAACACACACCCATGACAGATTCCTTGGAGTGTACTTTCCACCTATACTATAATTACATTCAATTAATTGCTTTAGGTTACATGTCAACTATTTGTGCTAGGATAACCATAAAAAGAGTCACTTGTCATCTACCATGGCAAAGAAAAGGACATTTCACACCAAATATGGACAACAAATAATAAGATAAATAATTAGGTAAAAATGAACAACTGTATTGTATGCATAGTGTGCATAATTGCTAGTCATATAGGGCAAAACAACTTCCATTACCATGGAATAATTAATAACAAGAAGTTTTAATCAATGATGCAAGTTGACGTTTGTTGTGATCCCATCTTTAGTAAATCCTAAGGTGTGAATAATTTTTTTTTCAAATACCATAACATTGTTGTATATCAATGTTTGTGTCTTGTAATGTTTTATGCTTGATAGCCAAAAAATGCTTTGTTTAGATTGTGAGTTAGTTCCTTTTATTCTTGAGAAAAAAAACTGTGGACCATTTTAACTAGATTAATTTCTTGCCCAAATTGTGTGTAGGTATAACAACAATAGTTTTATAACTCGACTCAGTCATGACTTGATCAAAGCATCGGGTTAGTGGGTTATTGGTTCAACTAGTGAGTCAGTGGTTGAAACGGCTAAACCAAATGACATAAGTAATTAATAATTTGATGTTTTAAAATTTGCATGTTGGTATAATATATATATATATATATATATATATATATATATATATATATATATATATATCTAAAAAAATTCTTTTATTACAAAACCCAAAACTTCTTTTTTGGTTTGAACAAAAATCAAAAGTTTAAAAAAAAGACCCATTGACCTATGTATACCAAAATCAAAGAAGAGTGTACCCACTTGGTGCAATTTGTCATATGTCTCAAAATAAATGCAAAACAAGATGTGATTAAAAAAAAAAAAAGCAATTTCAAGGCCCAGCCCAATAAAACCCTAATATGCCTATGTTAGCTTTAGAACCCTTCAAAAAGTTCTACAGCTTATGATTTGAGTGACAACAAAGTAAATTTTGTTAAAATCTTTTGAAGAAAGGATTAACATTTCAATTGAGTTTCTGTAGTGTTTAACAGGACCATGGTCATTATATATAAGTTAAATTAAGAACATATTTTTTGTAATACCCTAATTTTTATACACTAATTTTAGTTAGTTGATGGATAATTAGTCATTCATAATTAATTTAGTATCTCAGTAAAATTGATTTTTCTCTATGTGTTTTCTTTTGAAATTTAAACTCCAAATGGATTAATCAAATAATCTTTGTTTGGAATTAGAGGTGTGTGAAAATAATATTTTAATGTATATTTCACATTTATTTTAGTGATTTTGTGTGTGAAATCTCTAGGTTATCCTTCTTTGTATACACCTAATTGTCAAACTACTATTCTCACATACACTCGCACTTTCACAAAAAAAAGAAAAAAGAAAACCCAAATCTCATTTTCCCCCTCCCACTTACAATACACACACACATACACTTCACAATTTCATTTTTTTCTCCTTCCTCCTTTCCTTCTCCCATATCTCCACCCTCTTCCCTTCTTTCTCTCCACTTTCCTCCACCATTTCAACCTCATATCTTCAATTCTCCACTAAATCTAATAAATAAATATACTTTTCCATAGCTCTTCCACCCAAAAGACACAAATCCACTATCAGTTTTTTCAAGAAAAATCCTCGTCTTACCTGTTCTAGAACAGACAAAATTATTGGTAAAAGGCAAGAAAGAGTTTTTGCTTCCTTACTTGGGAGATCAAACTTCAAGGAGCTTGTGACTGATGATCTCTAGAAATATTTGGTAGGGGTTTATATTTAAACTTATTTATCTCATCTTGTTCTTTGATTTTGTTAAGAAGGCTTGAGTTTTGATGAATAATTATGCTTGAAAGATCAAAAGAAATTGTATGTTGTTGCTGGAATTCTCGGATATATGCAAACAACTTAGTTTGCATGATTTTATTCACATAGATGGAGATAATATTGTAAGCTAAAATTTTTATATGATGAAGCTAACATATGGAAGTATCTTCACTATTTTTCTTGAGGTGTCTAGATGACTTTTTATATTTTTAAAAATTCAAAAACCGAGAAGGTTACAATTTTGGCCTGAATAGTAATTTCTAAAGCATTGAATTGTATAATTTTGTTACTATATCTAATTATCGATTTTTGACTTGAAATTTTTACAGATGTTTTGGACATCTTGAAGTTAAACCATGAATTTTGGTATGATTTGATATGATCATTGGATAGGGTAATAAAATTGGGAACTATGGTTGTTGGCTGTAAATAGGGGGTTGTTGACCTCCAAATTTCTCTAATTTTGTTAACATAGTTATAGAATGATTCTTGCTTTAAAATTTTTACAGAACCTTGTAGACACATTGAAGTGTCTTAGATAATTTTTACAGTCTCTGAATAGATTCTTTGATATACAAATAAATTTGTGTTACAAGGTGTGAAATATGATGCACGAAAATGAGGTAAATGTACATGCCATGTGTTTGATAAAACTGATAAATCAAAGTAAAGGTTGTTTGGGATTTATTTTTTGCATATTTGTTGGAAGTGAAAAACTGAAGTTTATGAGTTTTTGTTTATCATATAGTGGCATTTTAGTTTTGGCATAATGAATAATTGGTTATTAAAGTTTATGCTTACCCGTTGAATTGTTATTGTGATTTTTCTTATCTTAAAGAAAAGGATTTTAGAATTCATTATTGAAACTCATGCTTGCATTGCTTATGAAAAAAAAGAATGACTTTGAGGAAAGAGGAGAAAAAAGGAAGAACTAAGGATAAGGAATAATAATTAAGACATAAAGATTAAATGTCGACTTATATCGACAAAGAAGGTTCTGACACTAAATCGTTCTAAGGACTAGTGACGACTAGGCATTGACATTCTTTATAGTGCACATGAAGGTTTCAATATCAGTTCGCATTAAGGAACTGGTGACCACTAGTTAAGTATGAGCTTATAGCTTTCAAAGTATTTAACCATGATTAAATGAGAGGAAAGAACAGTGAGATCAATAGGAACAGTTAGAAACACGAAAGTTAAGAGGTAGATAAAACCAAAGAAAAGACCTTAACTATGATGTATTCGATGTCTTGCATTAGGATAGTCATTATGCATGTTGTGACATTTAATGAATAAGCCTAGTCTTTTTTCATGCATACATGTCTCTTTAATTATATTAGTACAGTTCTTTCACTCATGCATGTATATTTCATGCCAAGATCATGCTAAAAGACACCTTTACCTTGGTAAGAGTGCTTGCAAAATCCTAAAATTGAACCTCATGATTCTATTCAAATGATTTCAAAGGAAACCAAGGTAGACTAGAGATTGTAATGATGTCACGTTAATTACATATGCCCCTACTAAGATTTCAATTGATTTCTCACCCCTTTTCCCTTTTTCCATATCATCTTTAGATAATAGGTAGACCCTGATGCAGAGACTTAGCTGTTGAAGTATTGTTGCTTTTCTTTACTTTGAGATTGTGCTATATCACTTGATCTCATTTGACATTTCGAAATCTTCGAGTTATTTTGCTTTATGCTTATGGGATTATATGTCATTTTGTTTATTCTAGAGTTTGATACTTGGACCTCATTTTTTGTATTTGGGTTCTGAGTCCCCTTACTCCTTCTATTTTGTATTTTGTGGCTTGAGGCCATGACTTAGTATATTCTTAGCTATTTTGACCTATGTGGCTGTTTATCTTTGATATTGCATTACTATGTTATGTTATGTTATGGATTGAATGACATTGTGTGCCTTATAATAATGATATATGAGATATTGAAGTATTGTATTTTGAACAAGATGTTGAGCTATGGATGATTGGTTATTCTGTTTATGATTTTTTGTCTTATAGGAGGCATGGTATTTATGCCGTTACCATGCCAAATTTTCGTTAGAATTTTTAGCAACATTTATGTCTAATATTGAAAAGCTCACGAAATAGGATGTGATTCTTGATATTAATTTTTATGTGACTTAAGCACATAGAAATGAGTATTAGGGAGTTACATTTTTCACAATGACATGTTTTAACATGATTAAAATCTTATTCAAAGATATTCAAAGTCTTAATTTTTACCTTCAGAACCCTTTACAAAGCTCTATAGCTTATGTTTTGAGTAAGAACAAAGCAAATTTTGTTAAAATATTTTGAACAAAGCACTAACGTTTCGATTGAGTTTCTATAGCATTTAACATGACTATTCTCATAACATATAAGTTCAATTAATGACATATTTTTCACCATACCATATTTTAACATGATTATAATCTCATTCAAAGAGATTCAAAGATTTAATGATGTGAAAAATAGTTCAGAAAGTGAGCTAAGACATGTTAGAGACACAAGAAAGAAATTTCCAGCATTAGAAACCAAGTCTAGATCTTCAGAAAATAAGTTACGCGTCCAAAAAATACTATATCATCAAAGAAATCAAATTCTCTTGAGCTAGTCATGATCACAATCTTCAATCTCAATGGCAGTAAATTCTAAAGACATTTTAAATGATCCATATATTAAGCTCAAGCTTAAGGAAAGAAGATCAAAGCAAAGATCAGAAATCGAGAAGCTGCATCAGAAAGCATGCGTTATTTAAAAACCGTGCCAAGTTAATAGAACCAAAGGGAAAATTCAAATTAAGTCAACTTTCAGAAAAGTATTAGCAGTGACACATTACTTTTGTCCTTGGTCAAAAGTATCTCATATTCTAGAAAAAAAAAAGTTAAAAAACTACATTTTAGAAAGTAAAAGCTGTTTCTGAAGGTTGTCTAGAAACCACATTGTCAACTTCTCTGCAAAAACAACTTTGACACAGCTTAGCTACTCTTCTAAAGGATGGTTCCTAGGACACAAAAGGAAGATAAACACATGTCAAGACGAGGTGAAATCAAGGGACAACAGTAAACAAATTTATTAGTTCTTCAAACTGCATGAACTCTCATAAACCTAAAGAGTTTTTCAGATACCTTCGGCCCAAACTCAAGCCTTCGGGCACACACTGTATTATACTTAATTAGAAAACTAAAATTCCAAACCTTCATGTCCTCCTATCTAATCACGACTTCAACAAGTTATCCACAAAAATGTGTTAATGAAGCACATTACCCACAACAAACTACATACTCAAGAATATACTGAGAAATACACACAAAAATAAAAAAAAAATTGAAAAAACTAAGACTGGTTAAGGAAGAAGACCACACATTCTTTTTCTTTTTTGGCTCTGATGTGGAATCCTACTCCATAGTTCACACCCACTTTGCAAATGAATGCCTTCGTAATGGGTGGCTATGGTCATCGGGATAGGTGGCTACAGGTCCTTGACCATGGAAGTGGGTGGATCAGAGGCTCTTCAATGAAGAAGACCACACATTTTTCTCCTTTTTTTTTTTAAGATTTAATGTGGAATCGTGCTCCGTTATTCACATCCATTTCTCAAGTAGGTGCCTTCCTAATGGGTGTCTGCTCCCAGTCGTCGGGGTGGGCCACCGATCATCGAGGTGGGCAACCATGGAAGTGGGTGGATTAAGGGTTCTTAAGGAGCAGAGATTCTTCTTCTTTTTTATTTTTTATTTTTGCTATGATGTTTTCTTTTTTCTTTTTGGTTTTTTTGAATTTCAAAAATGGTTTTCATTAATACTTAAGTACAAAGAGTAACAAACTAAGCACAAAGCTATGCTCCATGTAGGATGCTTGTGTGTCGACTTCCCATTTGTCCAACAGGGCACCTCATGCATAAGGAGTTAATCAGAACCTCAGCTTAGAATTGTCCTTGCATTACAAAAGAGAAACCTAAAATAAATTATTTATAAGAGTAAACCTCCCAAGTTAGTCTTTGACAATTTCAGTGTCAGACAAGGTGATCCTTGACATCTAGAAGTGTCAGCTTGGTTCTTAACAATGTTAAAAGTTGGACACTTATTAGTCCCTGGATGGAAAGCATTAACGATGTTAATGGCAATTTCATTACTAGACAAATTGATCCATAACGTTATTTGCACAAATAAAAAAAATTCATCATTCCACATCCCCTTCCTTCATTCATCCTATTTATCCTCACCACCACCAAACGTCAACCCATTGTCCTTCATACAGAAAACTGTCACCATTTTTTTCCAACCCTAACCTTACTACTACCACTACACCACCATGAATCCTCCACTACCAAACACCCTTTTTCTCTCCTTTCTGCAAAATACAACCTCTCTTTGATGACGAGATTATGATAAAAGAACAACACTTGCAAACTTAACCCTCAATTTTGCCTTATCCCTTGAAAGCTTTCATTCCAGAAGTGGTGCATCCCTTCTCTCTTTCGATGCGAACTTTTGTTCCACACCATAGTGTCATTTGCCCACTTTTAGTGATGGCTTAACGTCGCTAGATTGTTATCATGTCTCTCCATCTACATGACACCTCCCTCCTCTACTTCCCATCACCACCGTACAACTACCCTGTATTGCCATGGTGAAGTGTTTGAACAAAAGCCATGGCTACCATGATTGGGATCGCCCTTCTAAACCTTGATAATTCACTCAACAAAACAAATCCTGGAACAACAGACAATTCGCAAGGTAACAAGAATGACTCTAGAGCACTGCTTGTATGAGGTGTTTGGAAAAATGGGGGAAGTCATAAACTCTTCTCTTGATTGTAATTCTTCTTCGAGGCTTTAAAATGAAAGTATCAAGCATAGTACAAACATGTTTGGAATTATCCATGATATTTCAAGGGATATTTTTTTTGTTCTTAGAGGAATAGAAAAAATTCTTATTACATTTTTCCTAATGAAGCATTGGCTTCATTTATTTTGGTTAATTGTTGTGTTCTTTTTCTTCTTCATCTTTTGGGTTTATTTTTTAATGAAGAATGGGGGTTTGGTTTATATGTTTGTGGTTAGTCTTTGTGAAAGTTTCAAAGACTTGGAAAAGATAACAATTTTCATGGTTATTGAAGAATGGAATTTTATGGAGCTAGTGCAGTGATGATGAAAAAAAACTTATGAATGGATTTTGGCTCTATGGAGGTCTATGAGGTTCTCAAAAGAATGTGTTTTGTCTTGGCGGAGGAAGAAAATTGGTGACAGTTTTGTGTATGATGGACAATGTTTTGATGTTTGATAGTGGTGATGGTAGTGGGGGTGGTGGTGATGAAGAGGATTGGAAAAAGGAAGGAGATGTAGAATGATGAATTTTTTTTTTAGGTAAATGAGGCTAGGGACCAATTTGTTTGGTAAGTGTTTGACTTTTGATATTGTCAGGAATCAAGTTAACACTTTTTAATTGTCAGGAATCAACTTGAGAATTTGCTCTATTTATAAACTAGCTACTCGATAGGCACGAGTCGCCTTTTCTATTGGTGTTGACTTGTGAAAATGAAGAGAGGAATATAGGGATAACTGTCGATTCACCGATTTTTTTTTTTTTTTGGAAATTGTTATAGTTTAGCACTAAATATTACATACAACAGCTTTATCAAAATAAAAATAAATATGTAAATATAACATAACATGTTCAAATATCAAACAAAAAAGAGTAAAAGAAATGAGTATTAATTTCACACACTCAAAATAATGTATTTTCAAAAGTTATATAACATGTTTTCTTCAAATGTCATTCCAACTACTCTTGATGATACTCAGATTTAATTGGGAGGCCAAAAAGTGATTGAATATCTGAAACGTTTTTCATTTTACCGCATTATGTGCAAATAAAATATGATTAGTATATTTTATTGTAAAATAAGTTTAGCTAAAATTAATGAAACTTTACATATCTAAAACTTTTCACCTTGTAAGGATTCTGGTTAACTCTTTATACATCTCATCATCGATGAATTATTGTGTTTTGAAAAACTACAAAATAAATTACATATTAGAAATAATAAATGAATTAGAAACAATGGACAAAATACATAAACTTTACATGTTAACATAGTAGATGTCACATAATAAACTATTCACTTGGAGATTACCAATATCCTGTTTTGTGAACTCTCCTATTGAAACAAATGAATTTTGGTTAATATTATATTATCATAATTATTGCAATTAAATTTTGAGATGAAATCTCAATAAAAAAAATAACTACCTAGAATCAGGAACATAATAACTATGAGATAAAGTTTCATCTCTTTGCTTCCTAGATAAAGTTGAAACATAATAAAACTTAGTATTGATTTGACCAACAATAATTGTACAACACATTTTCATATAAGAACTCACACAAATAGAAATACATACTATAGAAATGCATTAAGGTTCAAAATTGCATTACCACTCAGTCTTCTTGGACAATAATTCTTTTTTTATCATCTTCAAAATTGAGTTTTATCTGCTACTATTGTGGCTCCCCAACCAAAATAGTATATTTGTAGATGATGAACCTATTATTCCAAATTATAAGAAGTAAACCAAAATAAAAAAAATGAATAAATTAAAAATGAGAATTTCATTATATTATCATTTAATTTAACCTTGTTGTCAATTGAATTGACTGAGGCAAGAGATTGCTCATCTTTCCAAGTATTTCAAAGCTTTTCAAAATCTCCTTCCTGCACAAATAACAGGTGAAATTATTTTTTGAAATAAACAAATTTCCAAAAATCTAAAACATCTTATTAGTACTTACTTGTTTGGCAAAGTACATGTCTAAACTATTTCTTGTCAACTCTTGACATATCTAGAAGAGTTCCTCAAATTTTGATTTGTCTGTACGTATATACACAATCTTCAAATTATAATTGATTTACAAATTAAAAAAAAAGAGTTGATTACAATAATAAAATAAATAAATAAGATGTCAAAATGTATGGATGTAGGATGATTATTACCTCATTGAGATAACAAAATTTCTTTAAAAACAACAATCCTAGTGAATTCTCCATTTTCCCTTTCAAGTTTGCCTTTTCTGATAAGTATTTTTGTGCTACATTGAGAAACAGCTCTAGATAGAGCAACATACAATTGTCCATGGCTAAAAACATATTGTGGTAGATAAATCCCAACATTAGGAATAGTTTGTCCTTGAGCCTTATTAATAGTCAATGCAAAGCTCAATTTCACAGGAAATTGCTTTCTAATAAGCACAAAAGGTAGTCTTGCACTCTCTTCTGTCTTTTTTTTATCCTAGACAGAAAAACTCTTTGTCCAGAGTGGTGATCTATTAAAATTTATACATTCAACATGGTCAAAAAAGTTCCACAACTTACCAACCTTGTACCATTATATAAACCGGCTTTTGGGTCTATATTTTGCAACAACATTAAAAGTGCTCCTTTTTTTACTTTGAGGATATGTGGTGGCAAACCACCTAAGGAAATGGATTTTAGGTATTCCTGTTGATATAAATTATTTGTATCACCTTCAACCTCATCAAATGATACCAAGTTCCGCTCTTCTCCTGGGAAATTACTTATAATAAGGTCATTTATTTTTTGAACATCCTGATATTTTGGTGTATGGCTCTTTCAACCATATAAGATGCATCCAAATAATGAGTTTCTAGACTTGGAAATGTTTCATGTATGAGATTTTTTATTGCATATTCTCCATCCCATGGTATTGCCATTTGGGGGGGGGGGGGACTTGTACCATATCATTGTCTAAGGTAGGTTCAATACCATCTCCAAGGCACATAAAATATTGCGCAAATTCTCAATCTTGTAGGGATCGCATATTTTGGCGCAAATGTAATAGTTTTGTGTTAGCCCATAAATGAGACTTGACAATACATGCCGCTATCATTTGTGACTTACTCCCTTTTTGAACAACAAGAAGTACTTAGCGAAAGTCCCCTCCCGCGACCATAACTTTTACACCAGATGGAGCGTTACAATCTAGAATATCCTTTAATGTGCAATCCACTGCCTCCAAAGCATATCTATTTACCATTGGTACCTCATCCCAAATAATAGCTGTTGTTTGTCTAATAGCTTTGCAAGATTAGATTTCTTACTTATATAGCATATGGAAGATGGCTCTGGATTCATATGTATCTTAAATCGAGAATGTGCTGTTTGACCATCGGATAATAAGGTTGCAGCTATTCCAAAAGTGGCAGTGGCTAAGACAATATGTCCCTTAATTCTCAAACTGGCAATAAGCGCACAATAAAGAAAGGTCTTACATGTTCCCCCTAGACCATCCACAAAAAAAAATTGACTTTTTTTTTCACTTAATGATGTCTATAATTATTTTGAAAAGAATTTATTGGTCATTATTTAACTTGTCAATAGCCTCAATATCTTCTTGAGGTACTTTAACTAATAACTCTTCTTGTATGACCCTTGGCAATGAATTGTCTTCGACAGTATCAAATGATAAAGGTGGCAAATCATAATGAGTAATTTGTTTTCCATGCTGAATCAAAATGTCAGTCAAATCTCTCAATAGCATATTAGTCAAGCCTGTTGTTTGTGGTAGTGCTTGTTGATGGATAATCATCAACCATATAGGTGCAAAACTTATCCATAGGCTTTTCACATCAGATGGTTCACAAAAGACTAATATGATTGTAAACAACCTCTTTAAAGCACATAGTATTCGTACACTGGATGCTTATAGCAAGCATTCATGAATACTATTGTCACTCTCTAATAAGCCCCAATGCTCAGTTGATTGTTTGAATATGGAAAAGCATGTACCATTTGCAGTAAGTAAGTATTCCTAACTCATTGGATCTCTGAGATTGGATAGTAGAAGACGCAAGTAGAATTTCTCACCTTCTGAAGGAGATACAGTATAAATTGTTCCAACAACTTTCTTTTGTGTCGTTCGCCTACACCATTCCTTTTGCCCATTGTTCCAAGTATAATGCTCTGGTATTTCTCTATACAAATACCGTCCAGAATCTGGATCTTTGCGATTCAACGCGAAAACTTGTGTAAGCATTGTTCTTGAGTAGTACTCATCATTTAGAATGTCATGAATACTTTGGTGATCATAAAATCGCACTTGATGTCGATTGGGCAAATGGATTTGTAACCTTTCAACAGAGGGATATATTCGGTAAAGATTAAATCTAAATATTCTCCAACATGCCTCAGGAGCACAAATCCATCTAGCATTAACAAATTGTTGAACCTCGTCAATATAAGAACCTCTATGAACCTCCATTGATATTCGATCTGAGCATTTGTAGCAATACTTATAAAGATATTTAATGCTTTTAATACTGCTGCACTACTACAAACTTCAACATTCACATGACAATCATATTTCAATAGTTTCCAAGGGTTATAAGGGATAACCCATCTATTATTTATGGTGACATTTTCGTTAAGAGGCACTGGTTAGGCAAATCATCTTTTGTATAATAGATATAAGTCATCACCATGGCAGGTCCCTTGTAAGAAGACTTTAGGATATTTTTTCTTTAGGTTCCATTCTTCATACATTGACAACTTGGATTAAGTGTACCGCATGGTCCATGTATCATTTGCTTTAACACTGCTGCATGTAACTGTGGCTACTCTTCCTTAGTATCTCAGCTCTGACTACACTATCATATTGTTCTCGATCTCATAATTTATCATTGTCTTCTAAAATGAGAAGCATGTGTACATGTGATAGTCCTCTTTTCTGAAACTCAGTGACATAGATATAGCTTTTAACCATATCCAAGACCTCTTTATTGATAACATCATCTTTCAATTGCTCAAATTTGGCTCAAAATATTCTTGTTAGTAAATTAGGACGATCTTGCGGGGTTTTGAAAGACATGAGTTTATATGTGATTTCATTCCAAGAAGGCCTGGATGTCGTTGTCAGGAAAATATCACGTTTGCCATATTTAAGGACAATATCCATTCCATCTTCATAACGTTGTGTCATGTCTCGACGACCCCCAACAAATGATGATGGCAATATCATTCTACGTTCGACATTTTCTATAAAAGCAAAACGTATTAGTTAAAAAAAACTTTATAAATTATATGTTGTAGCTCATACTATATAAAGTACTGATCAACTGTAGTTGTTTACCTGCATTAATTTCTCCTATGTGCAAGGCATCTTGCAAACCTTGATACACTTCAGTACAAATGTTGTTTTGATGGTCTCGAATCCACCTTAACCTTCCCAATTCAATCTTGACATAGTTATCCACAACATATTGTTGTAGAAGTCGGCCTGCTCGAAATAATAGAGATTTATCATTATCATTAGGGCGAATCTATAATAAATCAAATTGTCAACAAGTGGGACAATATTTAAAGGTGATATTAGCTCTTATTGATAAATAAACATATGGAATATATATGTACCTGGAGCATGTAGCTATAATATTCTCGATATGTAATGTTTCTCCCATTGTGATTTGTAGTCTTAAGATCCCACCCACAGGATACTCCAGGAAATAGAATAGGATATTGTAATGGATCGTAATGTCCCTCAATTTCTCGAATTGTCCTAAGTTGTCCAGCACAAGTTTGCACCTTAATATCTCTTCCATGTACCATTGATTTCATATCTTCACCAACAATAATTGCCGCTACTTGTGAAGCAGTTGGGAGATGATATTGTGATTGATTGGGAGGATGCTCTTTAATAAGAAGAGTACAATCAAGAATATCTAGTTGCAGTGCAAGTTGATGTAATATGTGCACAAAGGGATTATAGAAATGGAGAATCTATTGTAATTTAAAAACTAAAGTTTCATGTGGCTCAGGATTTTCCATCATCCTATTTTGCAACTTATGTTCAATATCATATATGTATAACTGTAAGAACCATGGTCTAGAACCTTCATCTAGAAAGAATCCACCTATACTATGATATATTTCTCCTTGTGCCTGGAAAGTATATATACCACGATCTGTTGAGGATATTCTTTCATCAACATGTACACCACATCAAGTGAATGAAAATATGTGGTTGTAACATCTAATATGTTTTCTAAAATGGTTCCCTTCTCTTGAAGGGTCTAGAAAAATATCAAGCAACTCTTGAAAAGGATTTGCTTATAGGATGAAGATTTTTCCTCTAGAACAGCAAATATCAAATGATTCATGGTAAAACAATCGTGCATTGTAATGAATACAGGTCCTTGGATTAGCCAATTGAGGAATGATCATTGTTGTAACTTCACGAAAATTTCTAGCACTATTATGAGTTGCTCAAAAACTACGTCTCATACATGAATCATGGAGAATAGGTGCCCCACCTATATGTGTTTAATAATTATTTTTATCTATTTAGTGTAGGCATTATTTTAAAAATAAACTATTGTAAAAGTAAAGAAAAAGATAAACGCAAATTAATAAATATAAGACTTAATGTATTGAATAATTGAATAATAATAATAATAATTAATGTATGGTATTGAAAGAAATCTTTAATCAGTCAAAGAGTAATAATTACTAAGGTAATTTACTAACCATTGTCATCATTATTGGCATGAACTCGCCTGTTGCTAGGCCCTGCTTCATTGTCATGTGTTCCTTGAAATACTGTTGAGGTGAAATTAAAAGCTGAAGATATCAATTATTTTTAATTTTTTTATACATATAAAAGTGTGAGGCAACCCACTTATCATATATATATATATATATATATATATATAAATCAAAAATAGTAAATTTATTTATGGTTAATACAAATTAAAATTATTGAAATAAATGTATGGTGTTAAAATAAAAAAAATTCCTTTTACATAGTCACAGTATTACAATTTTAAAAGAATGATACTAACCATTATCATTGGCATAAACTCGGTTGTTGCTAGGTCCTGTTTCATTGTCACGAGTCCCTTAAAATCTTGATGAGGCAAAATTAAAAGCTGCATTTTTTATTTTTAAAATAAATACATGGTGTTAAAATAAAAGGATTCATTTAACATAGTTATAGTATTATAATTTTTAAAGTAGTGCACTAACCATAGCCATTGGCATAAACTTGGTTGTTGCTAGGTCCTGATTCATTACCATGACTCCCTTGAAATCTCGTTGAGGGAAAATTAGAATATGCATTTAATTTTAAAAAAGCATAAATTATTTAGCACATTAATTAAGTGGATAGTTTTTTTTTGGGCCAAATATAGATACTATATTTTATGAAAAAATTCTATTTACCTATGCTGGATTGTTGGTTTCATGAAGAGCGTGTTATATTTTATTTATTGTTTTATATTTCAAAGTTGGTATTATTATTATTATTATTATTATTATTATTGTTGTTGTTGTTGTTGTTGTTGTTGTTGTTGTTGTTGTTGTTGTTGTTGTTTTAAAGTTAAAATCTAATATTTGTTGTATGTACGTTATCAAAGATGTGCTCTATGGTCTGAATGTAAAACATTTTGAACGTTACCTGAACGTTGGATCTCAACATGCTCTAAGGTATGCTGTGTTTCTCAATATTTAATGGCAATGATGATTGTTTAATTACTTGAATGTTGGAGCTCAACGTTATCTTCAACGATACTTATTTTTTCTCTTATAAATAGTGCTCTTATATGAGTCATTGGAACAAACAGAAAAAGAAAAATAATAGTGAATATGCCTTATTTTATTATCCCATAAAATTCTTTTTCTGTTAAATTTTGGTTCCCTTGAGCAATCCAATCTAGTTGTTCCTGTGGAGCCTCATTAGTTCATGTGCAGAATTAGTGAGAAGTGGTTATTGTATTCTGGGGAGTATTAACCGTGAAGACCATCTGCACCGAGTAACTTCCTCGTGGTGGTGAAATATTCTTAAACCCAATGTCTAGCACGCTTCAGCCAATAATATTGACGAGCCACTCTATTTCAATTTATTCTTATTGTGTTATTTTATTTTCTGTTCATATTTGTACTATTGTAAACACTTATTTTTCTGTCCAGATTCATTGTTTATTTTATTAGTGTTATTTTAATTAAATTTTCTAACAGAGCGAGCCAATTGTCTCACATTTGTTAGTCTCATTGTATTTTGTAAATGAGAATTGACGATGTCATGTTGTCTACGTGGTTGATAATTTGCACGCCTTCTTGCCAAGTATTCATTTCTATTTTCAGTGCTCATATTTTATTTTCTTTGCCTAGCATTTTGTCTCCACCTTTCTCTCCTATCATTAATCTTTTTTTTTTTTGTGTTTTTTAATATACATATAGTAAAAAGTATAAACATTATTTGTCAGCATCATGTAATTGTGGCTCTTTTTTAATATACATATAGTGACTTGCTGAAAAGTGATGATAGCATTTCAATATATAACATAGAAGTGTTGGAAAATTTAATTCATGTTACATTGTCACAAAGAAAAAAGACTAATAATAATTACAGAAGCTGGTTAATGGAAGTTGAGGCCTTCATAAAGAACAATATTCTTGATTTTCATCAAGAGAGTTAATCGTAGGTTGTTTTTCATGAAAGAAGAAGAAGAATTAATAAATAAATAAATAATATAACACAGTTGTATCAACTTAAATTTATAAAGAGAAAAATGTTTAAAAATTTGAATGTGAAACAAACATTTATGTTATTCTTATCTCTTAAAATTAGTAGATAAGGTACAGGTTAAGATATTGAAACCTGAAAAAGAAAAAATTAACCTTCTAAAAAATTAGTTACAACCCTTTTGTTCATCTTAATATTAATTAAATTTATAAAGAGAAAAACAGTAAAAATGTGAATGTGAAACAAATATTTTAATTACCCCTAAAAATGAGTAAATAAAATATCCCTTAAGATATTCAAACCCAAAAAAAATAAAAACAGATATTTGAATACTATGACAATATTGCGGTAAAAATTAAAACACATTATTACATATATTACAATATAATAAGCCTAACCCACAATTTATCATCAGTCAGTACTTCCGCCTCTAGTGTATTATCTAAAAATTCATGATGATTATATGAGAGTAACAGTGAACAATGGGTTGTTTTTTTGCCACATTATCTTAACCATTAATTGTAAAGGATTACAATCCAAAATTTATACTTGACATGTTTAATAGTACCTTTTTTTTTAAAAGAAAAAAACTGTCACTTTGTTAAGAAAATGAACAGAAACAAAAAGAGTGAATCCAATCGTGCTCTAAATATAAACATATTATATCTTCTTCTTTTTTATCTTATTTTTATAAAGAGAATTGGAATTCCTTAGTTGCTAAGAGATATGGAAGCTTGGACACGTAAGTGTAGGAAACCCTATGAGCCTTGTGAGTGTATGACAATGCTCAATACTTTTGATGTGGATGTGGCTCGTGACTGGCGAGCATGTCAGTTTATACATGTTTAAATTCAATGGCCCTCTCTCAACGGCAAGGCCTGTGTTTGGTGGCCCTATTGGATGGATAATTTTTTTTTTGCATCCATATTTTTATAAAATTTTAAAAAAATAGTGATGGATGTTTACATAGTTAAATTTTTTAATATCTATACTACTATTACTAAAAGGATTGTTTTAGTAGCAATTTTTTTAGTGTCTATAAATTAGATTGAATAATTTTCTTAAGCCCATACACATAAATTATTATGTGGAAAAAAAAAAAAACTAACTGCAACCACCCATCCCACTATTGTCTTCCCATTCTACATCCATGTTTCTCCTTTTTTTTTTTTCCGCTTCCAATCCTATTTACTGTCTTATTTGATTATAAATTTACTTGAGAGACAAGATAGTTATAACAAATAAATTTTTACATAGTTTAAAATTTTTATATAAAATACCTTAAAAATAAAAAAAAATGGGTTAACAGTCACTAACTCACTATAATGGCTATCAAACTGCTAGCATCTATAATCTACCTTTTTCTATAGGTTTCCTATCCTTAACACATCAGTCTATACTCGCTGGAAATGATAATATTTTTGTATAGAAGATGAATACAATGTAAAGAGTGGTAAATACTAAATTAATACACACTGTAGTTTTTTATTTTGTAGGTATTAACAGTGTTTCTAAAATGTCATTACAGAGCCCCAAAGTCATTAAACAAATCATATTTGGATGGCTATGAATGCTGGAAAACAGGTACTAATGTCAAGAAAAGTAAAGAATTAAACAATTACTAAATATAACATGTGAAAAGAATAATAGTAATATGATTAAGAACTTTAAAAATAAGTAAATCTATAAAATCTTTGCAATGCATGAAACTTGTATAAAGACTTAGTAAGTATGAATAGATATTTTATACATACATTTCGTATTAAACTATTGGTAGAGTTGTGAGAAATATTATTGTGTTGATCCTGCATATGTATTGAAAGAAATGTTGAGAAGAATCAAATATTTCTTCAAATCAGATGAATAGAATGTAAACAATAAAGGATGTGGTATTTGTTTTTCGCGAAAGAAGAAGAAGAAGAGAATGAATTAATAATATAATACAATACTGCACCATCTTGATCTTAAATTTATAAAGAGAGAAAGTGGCAAAATTTGAATGTCAAACAAACATTTCAATTATCCCTAAGAATGGGTACATAAGATATCAGTTGGTGATATCCTAAATTTGAATCTTTTTCAAAAATCTGTTATAGCCTATCTAATCATGTTAATGTAAAATTTATAAACAGATACATTGTAAAAATGATTGTTGGAGTATCACAAAAGTCCAAACTAATGACAACATCTTATATTTTTCAAATATATACCCCTTTAAACGATGAAGCTGGCGCAAGTGTCAAATTAAAAGCATACGAAGCCATTTGATGAAGCCCTTTAGTAACCTTCGTTTGGATTTGTTCTCAGCAATTATAACCAAAGTCAGTTTCCGAAAATCTCTACTACGCCATTCCCCTTGATCACAATCTCACGCCACATGACAACACCCTTCTCCACACTTCAAGAGAGAATAAATATAAGGCAACCTTGAGAGCATCTCTGTTGACCCGTTTCAATAGAGGAGGAGTTAACAATGAAAAGATAAACCACAGTTTATTATGACGTACATTATTATTATTCATTATTCATTCATATATTAAGAATTCCATTAAGGATCATACATGGGGGATACGAACAGCCCAAAAGGAAATATGCTCCCAGCAAATAAGCAGGCATATATATTGTCATAGAAGGCAAGTATGAGCAACTCCATCTGCATTCTAAAATGACACTTCAATCCAAGCCAATCCCTAGTGAATTAATCGGCTAAAGTCAATAAAATCAAAATTAAAAAGTTAAAATTTCAACAGGAGCAACAACATTGTGATAGAAGGCAAGTACTAGCAACTCCATCTGCATTCTAAAATGACACTTCAATCCAAGCCAATCCCCAGTGGATTAATCGGATCAAGTCAATAAAATCAAAATTAAAACGTTAAAATTTCAACAGCAGCAACAACAGTGATCTATTTTAAATGTCCTTTCAGCATAGTCTTGAATTGTCCTGTCACTACTAAATCTCCTAGAGCCAGCAACACCATCTCTCCATACTTTAAAATAAATATCATTAGCCATTAGACAAAGTATAAGGCAGTAAGACATAATAGCACAATCTTTGCCCAAAAATAGGAGACTTCAGTGAATTTTTTTAAAAAACAAAAGAAAAAACTAATGGAACTAAGCCATTAAACAAAAAAAATAAAAAAAAACTAACTTGAAGGTTCCTCCAAGCCATCCCCATGTGCAATAGAATCACAGTGACCCAAAAGTCTTCAATGGACCAGATCCCTTTGTTTTTACATCAGGTGAGATCTCTACCACGCCACGAATCCAAGCCGTTGAAGCGCCTGAAAAGGAGAGTCACCCCCACCTTCACCACTCGATCTGCAACCGTCCGACCTCTTTCCGGTGAGATCTTGGCCCAGTGTGCCTGCCATTGCCTCATCCTTTCGGTTGATCGTCCAATCGTTCCTGACCATGCAGGCTGTGCTCCCATAAAAGCGCCCTTTGCCCACTCGATGACGGTGTAGATCCTCTTCCATGTTGGAGGCGTTGCGATGCGTAGTCCTATCCTATCCGCATTGGATGGAGAAAGGGTGAAGAAGAGGGATGTGGGAAGAGAATGAAAGGGGCGAAGAAGAAGAGTTGAGTGAATAGGGTTGGTTTGAGAGAAATGGAGTTCGAGAAAGATGTTTTCTGATATTGTTTGGATTCCCCCCCCCTTTGGTTGTGTTATTTTGAAGGAAAATTTTTGAGTTAATGCTCATTGTAGTTCCTGACTTTTCACTTATGAGTCATTTTAGTCCCTAACTTTTAAAATGAATCAAATCAGTCCCCAATATTACAAAATGTGAGTCAAATTAGTCTCTTATTCCACTTTTATTTAACATTTTATCAATTAGATGATGATATGTAACATTAAGTTATATATTATCATACTATGTGTCATCTAAAGTAGAATGAAGTTTAAAATAATTTATTTTGATATCTAAAATTTTACAAAATGAGTCAATTTAAAATGTATAATGAATATTTAAATGACTTATTTTGTATAATTTTAAACATTAAAATAAGTCATTTTAAAATATATTCTACTTTAGATGACATATGGTATGTCAATGTATCACTTAATGTTATTAATCATCATTTAATTAATAAAAATTAACTACAATTGGGTTAAAGGACTAAAATGACTCACATTTTGTAATGTTAGGGACTAATTTGACTCATTTTAAAAATCAAGGACTAAAATAAGTCAATAATAAAAAATAAAGGATTAAAATGAACATTAACTCAAAAAAATTTTGTACGTGGAGGTTGGTGTTACAATATGTGGGTATGTGTGGTGAGAAGGACATGATCGTGGGTGCATGGAAGTTGGTGTTTGATTTGTGCGAGGCTGAAAATAATAATATGTGGAAGTTGATGTTTGATTTGTGCGGACTTGAAAATAATAATATGTGGAAGTTGGTGTTTGATCTATGAGGACTTGAAAATAATAATATGAGCAAATAGTAAGCGGATGTGAAAGGAAATTTTATTTGGGTTAGGAGAGACCAAAACTATTTTTTTTTAATTTTCTTTATCTAATTGTATATATTATTTTTTACATGGCACACTCTGAGTGGTGGCACCGGCTTCGGGTACAAAGAATGAGACAAGTGATTTAGATCCGCCAATCCAATAATGCCGCATTCAAAAACAAAAATGATATCTGAATGGACAAAAGTTTTCTTCATTAAAGTCCACTTTATTAGGTGATAGTCCACCTTTTGAACGTTCAAATAACCTTATTAAAAAATTTTCCTTTAGTGAAACTGAAAAGCCTTCACAGGACAATCAAGCGGCAGTGATTCTCAAATTAAATTAACTAAACTTTAATAAATTTAAAAGAAATGCTCCACGGCTATTGAAGGCGACTTAGAGCGATGGAAGAAACATTATTAAATTCTGTGACTCTTATTTTTTTTTAAAAAAAAGTAAAAGTCAAACCAAGCTACCGAGTTGCTGCACCAAGCTCCTCAAGTCCTTGTGGGAGCTTCCACCCTCTCGAATGGCCTCAAGCGCCGCGGCCTGCAGCCTCAACGCCCGACTCGTCTCCGAACCGCTTCCACTCACCGACTCAGCCAGAACTCGTGCCAACTCGTCCGCGTCTGGAACCGCTCTCCCCCCCTCGCACACCTTCTTCGCCGCGCTCAACTCCTCCACGAGCAGCGTCGCGTCCACGAACTGGTCCGCGGACATAGGCCACGCCAGCATGGGCACCCCAGCCACCACCGATTCCAACACCGAGTTCCACCCGCAGTGAGTCACGAACGCGCCCACAGCCCTATGCCTCAGAATCACCACCTGCGGGGCCCACCCTCTAATCACGAGCCCCCTCTCAGCCGTCCGATCTTCGAAACCCGAAAGCAGCAAACCAACGTCCCGATCTTGATCTTTCTCTTTCTCCCTCTCCTTTACTGACCAAACGAAGTGCACCCCGCTCTTCTCCAACGCAGACGCAATCGCCACCGTCTGATCCTCCGTCAGAACAACCAAGCTCCCGAAGCACAAATACACCACCTCGCGAGCCCCTCGTTTGTCAAGCCACGAAACGACGTCGTTTATCAACACGGAGCCGGTCCCACCTCTCTGCGCTGTCAACGAGTTATCATTGGGCTCAGGGAGTAACGGTCCTACCGCCCACACACGATCGTGGCCCAGTTCGTTTCTAAGGTGGTCAAGATAAGGCTTCTCCAACTCATAGAACGAGTTCACGACGAGTCCCCAACTCGCCATGTTCGCGAGGAACCAGTCCCTGAAAGGCTCTGAATCTTTGTCTCCCGAAACGTATATTCGGAACAAGGGGGATACCTGCCACCACGGGTAGGTAGGGCGGTTAGGGACGTTGCGGAACGAAACGACCTCGTTTTGGTCGTCGGGGTTTGTTCGCTTCGGGACCTCTTTCCAGAGGAAGTACATGGTGGAGAGTGCGAATGCGCCGGAAGGGGAGAATACGAGCCTGCGAATGTTGAGGTCTGAGGCGAGGTTTTGTGTCCATCCGCAGAACATGTCGGAGATGATGGACTGTGGAGGGGAGGGATGGGAGCGGAACCAGTGGAGGAGAGGGTGGTGGAGGTTTGAGAGGGAGAGCATGATGGGGACCAAGAGGTTGGGCGTGTCTTTGGCGTTTTCGATGCCTGGAGGGATGGTAGGGTGGGAATTAGGGAAGGGGAGGATTAAGGGGTGGATGGTGGAAGGGTGGGAGGAGAGGAGAGGGGCGAGGAGGGCTTGGTTGTTTGGGGTGGTGAGGACGGTTATGGTGAGGTTGGTGTTGAGGGAGGCTAGCTTGTGGGTTAGGTCCAGGAGGGGTATCATGTGGCCCTGTGCTGGGAATGGGATCACCAGGATGTGGGGTTGTGGTGGTGGTGGTGGCGGCGGAGATGTGGTGGCCCTGTTGCTGGTTGGAAGAGTCATGGTGTGGGGTTGGGTATGTGGCTCTTGCGGTGGTGGAAGAACGGAGAAAAGTCTTTCTCAACTTGGAAGCCAACAACGTTTTAAAAATGGTTTTGAATGAGGTTAACAAATAACACTACTCTACCCATAAAAACACAAATGGCCGGATTTTATAATCTACCTCTTATTTTTTTAGTTTATTATGGATCATATATTATTGGTCATTGGATCAAATTATTTATTAAAATAATAATTATTAAATGATTAATAATAAGAGATTTATAATAGATTTAAAAATTTTTTGTTCACCTTATAATTTATCTATGTTGTACTCTGATTTATAATATTTTCTAATTGGTGGTTATTCACATGCAGATAAAGAATTTATCTGTAAGATGAAGATATGTGTTGGTCCAATGTAAATTGCACACATGACCTTTAAAGTAAGTGGGTCAAGTTATGATCAACAAGTTTTATGACCATAATTAGTTGTTGATTTAAGTGATTAACCTTAAAATATAGCGAGCAAATAAAAATAATAAAACCAAAAAGAAAATTCACATGCTGCCCTCGTCCTCTCCGATGACACCACCGCCGCTACGAACTCCACCACCACCTTCAACGACTCCCACACCACCATTGTGGTCTAATTGGGTGAACAAGAAGTGTTTTCTTTCAGAGCTAAATTGAGAACAATGCAGGCCGAAGTGGGAGGGGTTGTCAGACGGCAGGATAAGGGTACGACCTTCCTTCACATATTGTCGGGCCTCTACCACAACCAGATCCGCTACCATGGATTTCGGCTGCATCAACACCTACACAGGGCCAAGGCTCCTCATCATCGTCACCTTCACCAACACCTTCGAACAACTCTTTCCACTCAACTGTGCTTCGTTTTTGCCATCATCGCCACTGCATGCTTCATTTCCGACGATAAGTTCGGCATCGTCTTTGTCGTTGAATCTAGCCTTTGGACATTGCTCCCCTCGTTGCCACTTTGTGAAAGGATGACAGTTTCTCCAACCTTCCCCGCCGGTGAGTCTTGACGTTGCTGCTATAATGGTTCTTGGATGTTGGCATGGAGTCGCCCATATCTGATTGAAGCCTACTAAGGGGTGAAGTTGGAATTTCGAGAACAAAGGAAGAAACATTTTGGGGGTGGGTAAAGCCCAGAGGGTGGTGGTTTAGTTCTTAGTGGTGGGGGAGTGTCTAATTTTTGTTTGGGTTTTTTTTTTAAGCCTTTTGATTGGCTAAAATTTTAAGGTTAATCACTTAAATCAGCAACTAATTATGGTCATAAGACTTGTTCACCATAACTTTGACCCACTTACTTTAAAGGCCATGTATGCAATTTATAGTGGGCCAATACACATCTTCATTTTGCAAACAAATTCTTCGTCTATATGTGAGCAACAGCCTTTACCTCCTAATTACTATAATGGCAAACTTTTGTTTTCCTTTTTTTTTTTTTTAGGCTACCTAAAGTTAGGAAGCGATTTTACCAAAAAAAAAAAAAAAAAACGGTAGGAAGCCATCGCCAACCGAACAAATTTTATTTAGAAGAATTATTTTTTATTCATTATTTAGAATAATTCTTGGATATAGGCACAAGTGCCAAAAAAATATTAGATGCACATGAAAATGATAGAGTAGAATCCCAATATAAGTAATTGTATCTTGAATAAAGTTAATGAAATATACGTTAAAAAAAATTAATGAAATCTATTTTTATTATGAGTGTATTTAAAGGTGAATTGTTAAATTTTTATCAATGCAAGAATATATTTCTGTTTGACACCCTTACAAAATAATTTAAGGCATTTCTTTAGGACTATGATAATTTTAGGTGTTTTTACAGGAATAAAATAAAATAAATAACATATCAGACACATCTCCTAAGCTGCAGGCATTTACATGTGTCCAAATTTCTATATAATAGAAGTTGATTTAAAACGACTTTCCCACAAAATACAAAATTTAAAACCGAATCATACAAAATTGGTTAAAACCAACTTCAAAAGAAAGTCTCTGCTGTGTGTCAGTGTGAGAGTAAAGTCGATTAAAGCCGAATTTGGGAATCAATTAAAATTGGCTTTTGACAGCTTGTGGGAGGAGTCGATTGTAGTCCACTTACTGGATGTGTCAGACACCGCAGAGTAGGTTGCAGTATATGCTAAAGAAATCGGTTTTAGTTGACTTCAGCAGCAACCTTCATCCTTAAAGGTTGGACGACTTGCATTGATTCACATAGAGTTTCAACCAGAAAAAAATTTTAGAGGCAAAAAAAAGAAGAGGAGGTAGAGGCTTTATAATATCAGAGTAGTGTGCAAAGAGGAGGGAGAGGCGATTTTCCACGGTGGAAAGGAGGAGGTAGTGAGTGTTATACCTGTAGCCATGGAGAATGAACTAGATCGTCTCAATATTGTTTATCATATTGCAAGCAAACTGGCAATATAGGTAATTTTCTTTGATTTTCTATTTTATTTTAATATTATATTTAAAAATATTTATGATTTTATAGTAATGTGTATTGTTGTAATTCTGGAATGATTAAGTTAAGTTAGATAGCATATCTTTTTGTTTAATCTATAGAATGAAAAACATATAAGTAAAGATGCTGTTATTTGATTTGCTTGTATTTAATTTTATTTTAGGGTGAGTTAATAGAATATTGTAATTTAGTTGAATTAGTAAGCCGGAAAAAATTTGTTGTTAATATTGTATATTATTTATAATGATTGCTATTAAACTAGTTTATTTCGAATCAATGTAGCATTAAATTAATTGCAAATTTTCTGAGTGTACTTGTTATTTATTTGTTGTGATACAAATATAATTCCTTAATTTATTTATTTTAGTGTGATTTGTATGTTAAAATAATTTTATTTTAGTTTGATGTCGGGTTAGCTTTGATATTTTGTAAAAAATTTGATTCACAAAATTTAATAATCAATCACTGATTTATTGCTATTAAACTTTGATTTTAATGAATGACCATTAAAGTTTTTTTTTTATGTGTAATATATTAGGTTAGGTATTTGTAGTTATAGATAGATATATAGAATTATCTTTAGAGCTTAGTGGGCATTTTGTTATAATTGGCAGCAATCATAATAAATTTAATTTTAGTTTTTGCAAACTTTATTTTGTGGAAAAATTAAGAAAATCTTTGTTGTAATTTATTTAATTTTGTATATCAAGAAAATCTTAAGTTATTTTAAGGCAATTTATTTTATGTTTAGTTTGTAGGATTTAAAAATGTCGTGTGTGTGTGTGTGTGTGTGTGTGTGTGTATTACGGAGAATGTACGATTACATTGGAGGATGTGGTGTTTTAGTTGGGTTTGGGTGTGGGAGAAATATTATGATTAGGGTATATAGGCATTGTGTACAGATTACTTCGAAGGGTTCCGACAGAGAGAGATATAAAAGCATTCTCCATAAATCTACGCTAGTTCACAGACACATTTGGAGCATTGCCACATAATGCTGATCATTAGAGGATTATCCATTACACAAGAGCGTACATAATGGTTCTATTTGGTAGGGTCCTGTTCCCAAACAAGTCAAGATTTATGGTGCATATGAAGTCGCTCCCTCTTCTTACTGATTTTGATGGGACTGCAAATTATAGTTGGGGTCTACAATTATAGGATACCTTTACCATAAGCTTTGTCGCGCAAGGAAATACAATGTCACTGAGATTGCAGGCTATTTAAGTCTTTTATAGTCTTGGGCATGGTACAAAATGCCTCAATTGGCCCCTAGAGGGCACCATCCACATACTTTTCCACTAGCATTGAGGTACATATTCATGTGAATATTTTAGTTTTATTATTTATTTGTATATGTCCAAATTGTAATCATGAAAAAACCAATTCTATATATTTTAGGTGGAGTCGTTTTAGGTATTCGATGAGTGTAGACATGGATCGGCTACTGCGTTACAAGGCTAGCATTGATGCGATTGGCATTACTGGGGTAAGTTGTATATAATCAATATGCTATTACCCAAACCTGAAACAGACACACTCACATTAAACCGCATTACATTTAAATTCACTGTTGAATAATGAATAGGATGTTGCCTAGATTGAGATTGGGATTGAGGCTGGGACATGATATATTCATTGAAGTTCTGCACATGAAACTAGTGATCTTCTTCATCATTATTTGCTACAAGATTAGGCTCCTTCTCTTCATCATTTTCATTATCCTAGTGCTGTACAATAAAATCAAAATTCCCAACCGAGCTAGCCAGTGCTATTGGTGTGAATATAGCAGTAATGGCTCTTCAATCTGTCTGGCAAGGTGTTTGAAACTTAGAGAAGCTTCATGATCATATGAGCTTTGCACATCATGATGGGACACTTCAAAAGATGGGGATGCATAAGGTGCAACAAGTGTTGGACTCGAAGCTCAACCTCCAAAGCTAAAAGGACCAGCCTGTAGTTCAGCAAATAGCTCTATTATGTGAGCTTCAACAAACGAGTTAAAATAGTTGAACGCGTGATCAATGTCCTCGTCTTTTCGAATTCGCCACCTTCTATATCGGATCCCATTTGGCTCAATATCAACCGATATCTTATAGAATATTTTTGAGATTTGTATGTTGTTTCCCTCATCCTCCTCTAGTATTTGGTTTTGCAACTCTAACAAACTAATAAGTGGACGGACAACCAATCAAGTTTGATTGTCACTACAAAATGTTTCCCGGTCCACTGTATGAACATTCTTTGCCATCCCAATATATTTTCACACTCACTCAATTTTTCTAATGCAGCAATGGAGATTCAGAGGGCTCTCTATTTATAGACGAGGATTAGATTGAAGTCGATTAAAATTGGTTACCGAAGTAAATTATAATTGACATTTTAGTATGTGTCAGACCATTTGTAAAGTCAATTATAATTGTTTATCAAAGCTGACTAAAATTATTTTTTAAAGTCGATTATAATCGACTTTTAGTCGGTGTCAGATGTTGTCAGAGAGAGTGAAAAGTTGACTTAAATTGTCTTCTGAAGTCGATTTTAGTTGACTTCTATACCATACAGAAGTCGATTTTAGCAGACTTCCTTTTGTCTACCATGATGTGGCTTAGCATGTATATCAGCATTGAGAAAGTCAATTTTAATTGACTTCTACGTAAACTTGTGAATCACTCTTTGAAATTTAAAAGGAAGTCGGGTTAAATCGATTTCTATTAAATAAAAATTAGGACAAATTTGTAAACGGAAGCAACTCAGGATATGCATGTAATATGTTATTTATTTTATTTACGTAAAAAGTCCATAATTTTAAGAGCATTAGTATGTATTTTTCTATTAATTGACGACGATCTCTCACAAATTACTGTTTCTTTCTTGGCAGTTCACCTGTGACAAAGTACAGTCTCTCGATATTTATCTGAAGTAGAATACATAGCTCTTGCCTTTACAACTTGTGAGTTGCAATGCTCTGTTTTATATTATAATAACCAAATTGCTTTACGTGTTGCTGCTAATCCCGTATTCCATGAACAAATAAGGCACTTGGATATCGATATGATTATCATATTATACATGAAAATGCTCAATCAAGGTTGATGCAATTGCTCCCTGTTTCTTCTCAAAGTCAATTAGCTGACAAATTTACAAGGTTGTTCCATCGAGGCTGTTTGGCACTTTTGTCCAATTAAGTTGGGGTTGGTAGCTGTCTCCCCACCTTTTGCGGTAGGTATCAAAGCTAGAGCTCGAATGCTCGAAAAGCATTCATAGGCCCAAGATGCGTGAGACTTGTTGCAGCCCAAATTTGCATCAGTTCTCGGCCTTCTGGCGATGATGGAGAGCAAAACAAAGTTTTCCTTGATCATTACCTTCTGGAAACATGCTGAGTTGGCTCATATATTAATTGGCTCATAGTTTGTTATGGTTCCCGTCCTCAATGTTATGGTGCTCTTGCATTTCTTTTACTGTTAGTTGGTAGATTCCTTTGCAAGAGTTGATCTTATTATTTTGTGTTGTAAATTGTAGCAGCAGATTTAGGGGCTTCTTAGCTTGAGTTTTCAATTTTTCAGATTTTATAAAGGAAATACTGAAAACTGAAAATAAAAACTCAAAATTAAAATTTACAGTTTTCAGAATTTTTAGTATTTCCTTCACAAAATTTTAAAAAACTAAAAAACTAAAAATGAAAATTAAAAATTGGAAACTCAAACCAAACAAGCTATTAGGCTCTATATATACTCTATACATTCCATTCATGTATCATTCATATAGTAAATTCACCAACATGGCACACCTTCGCCTTCTTTCATCCCATCACTACCTCATGTCCATAATCATGAAGATCATCTCATTTAGTCCTAGAGCTCTTAAAAAATCTATCATAGCTTGAGTTTTGAATGACAACGAAGCAAATCTTGTTAAAATACTTTGAAAATAAAACTAATGGTTTGCTCGAGTTGTATTCAATAGGAATTCTCTCATATACAAGTAATTTAATATATTTTTCATATTATAATGATTTAACAAGATAAAAATCTCATTCAAAGAGATTAAAGTTCTTAAGAATATGAAAAATAGTTTAAAAAATAAATTACAATATGTAAGACACTTAAGAAATTAGGTTAAAGCATAAGAAAGAGAATATAAGACTTCAGAGACTAGTCCAACATGTTAGAAAGTGCCACAACAATTTAGAAGATGATTTCTCATGATCATATCAAGTTTATCTTCACCATATCTGATCATGGTCACAATTTATGAAGTTCACAATTCTCTGAAAATCATATCATCCATATCAGAGAAAAGTTCACATAGACTATAAAAGGTTCAGAAAATGTGGAAGTGCATCAGAAATTAAAGCATATATCAAAAACTACACTAGATCATCATAAACTAAAAGAAAATTTGAATTTAAATGAAGTCAAAGCCTCATAAAATTATAATGTGATGTTTCATCATTATACTTGAAAGTTCACCATCTCCAATGAAGCTTTTATAAGAATAGAAGTTTAGAAACCATACTCTATGTGAAAGATAGTTTTGAAACTCCTTCAAAAATAAAGCATAGTGGTTTTCTGTAATACGATAGCTATTACTAACATAGCTAAGTGTTAGAATTTTTTGGGTTTGGACTACTATTGATTTATGTGTATTTTGATTTTATAAAACGGGTTGAATGAATAGCATAATTGTTCCCTGGAGACCCATTTAATATTATTTTATGATCCATTTATAGGTTTGGGATTCACCATGTATTATTGGACTTGGGCTCAATAGTGAATGCATTGAAGGGTGTTAGTCTGTAGTAACTCAGGCCCATGATGGACAGGGCCTGGTTGCAATATATTGCTCTTTGGACAGGGTCCCCACTTCAGTCTGCATCGCTTGACCTTGCTACTCCATCAGAGCAGTGTCTGATACAGGAGACAGAAAAGGAGTGGAAGCTCTCTGTACCTGACGTATAGCACACGTGCGTACGCTTGCCACGTCGACATCAATTTGCTGTATGGCTTTGAAAGGTACGCATTTCATGTCGTTTATGATATTCCTATTATTATTTTGGTGCTCTAAATTCCTAGTATTTGATCCTGTAAAATTAACATGTGGTATCAGAGCGGGTAACACTAGGATTAGAGCCCTATATTTGTTTTCTTTTCTATGCGTAATTCCTGATTCTGTGATGTTGGAGATTTCTCCCGAATTGAATATGAAATTAGGGTATAGGAACAAAAAAAAAATGATTGATTTTTTTCCCTTTAATTCTTGTTGCCGATTGAGAATTGAGATTAAGAGAGTGAAAGAGTAGGCAGGACTTATTGCTGAGAAAGAGATTGAAATTTCAGTCACGTTGGCAAAGGGAGATAGTATCGTGTTTCATGTTGTTCCGCCCGTAGACTGGCGCTGCCATCATGTCACCTTTGTGGTTGACCATCGCTGTGCTGTGGTGTTGGTCATGCGGTCCTGTTGATGAAGAAAGGGCGGCCCTATTTGCAAAAGAAAAAAAAAGAGAAAAAGGATGAAAGGATAATCCATGTGGTCCCCGCCCTAAGCTTTTGGTATTTTTTTTTATTAGAAAAAAAAAACAAATAAAAAGAAACAAAAAAAAAGGAGACAAAAAGGTTCGTAGCCTTTTGGATATTTAATAAGCTTTTGGGAATATAAGTTTGCTAAGATGCTTTCAAGTCTAAATAGTAACAGCATGGCAATAAAATAAAGTAAAATAAAAAAGGAAAAGAAATCAAATAAAGAAATATAGGTGACGATGGTTCTGACGCGATGCTGCACGTTAGAAACAAACTTTTTAGTTTCAATGGCTTGAACAATAGCACCATCGTGAAGTCAATTGTAAGACAATTATAATTGCTTTGTTTCTCATAATATTCTAATACATAAGATATTGGTCTAGAATTCTATAAAAGATAGAATTTGAAATATTTTATGCGTATTCTTATTATTATTGTGCTTGGAAAATTGGAGTTGGATTGAAATTATTTATTTGGGCAAGATTATTTAATCCCAATTGAGGACTCTATTAGTTGAGTGGGTTTCACCACCATAGTGGGTTACTCATAAAATTAATGGGGTTACTTGTTAATTTTGTTTGGGATAATTGTCACTTGGATTGATTAAGAATTTACTCACCCACAGGTAGTTAATTTATTAATTAATTTGGTGTGACATGGTTTTGGGATAATTTTTTGACAGGAAAATCCTTCTGCCCACAGGTGTTGGATTTTTGTAACTGTTGTTTTATATATAATATATTCTCCGCCCACAAGCGAGTTTATATTATATGTTTGTGTCCCTGTTTTGGTAATATATTACTGTTTATCGCCCATATAATTAATTATCTTGTTTTCTGCTCCTATGGCATTTTCCGTGAACAACACAGTTAACCATGTCGAGATCCTTACCGGAAATAATTATAAGAGGTGGAAGGATGATATTGAGTTGGCTCTTACACTGTTGGATATCGACATGGCTATCACGGAGGATGAACCTCTTTTGACTGATGAGAGTACTGAAGAGCAAAAGGCCTATCATAAGGAGTGGGCTAAGGCAAATAGGAAAGCATTGATGTTGATCAAGCGGTCCATTGATGAAGCTCTTGTGAAGGCAATTCCAACATCGGAGAAAGCCAAAGCTTTTCTTGATTCTATTGGGGAAAGGTACGCAGTTTCTAGTAAGGTCAAGTCGGGTGGGTTGATGGACAACTTCATCAACATGAGGTATGATGGGAATGGTGGTGTTAGGCAGTACATCATGAAAATGGTAACCATAACCTCAAAACTCAAAGACCTTAAGTGCCCAGTAGATGATAAGTTCCTTGTGCACCATGCCCTTAGCACTTTGCCTACCAAATTTGATGCATTGAAAACTTCCTATAATACCCAAAAGGAGGAGTGGGACATAAACACTTTGATATCCATTTGTTCACAAGAGGAGGATAGATTGAATCATATTTCATCTGAAAGTGTGAATTTGGCTTTTCAGCCACGCCAAAAGAAATTTTTCAAAAAGAAAGGAAAGAAGCCTAAGGGTAATGATAATGTTGATAAAAAGGCTGGTTTATCTCACAGACCTCCTGGCCCAAGACCTTACATTCAGAAAGGTGAGCTAAAATGTTGGTTTTGCAAGTTAGTTGGTCATAAGAAGTCAAATTGCCAAGCTTTCAAATCTTTCATTGAGGCCCAAAAGGCTAAAGGTGAGTCACTAGCTTTCGTTTGCTTTGAATCCAGTTTAGTAGATGTTCCTGTTAACTCATGGTGGATTGATTCTGGAACATCTGTTCATGTTGCAAATACATTGCAAGGGTTCAAGAGCAAGCGAAAACCAAGTGATGATGAAGTCAACGTATTCATAGGGAATGGAATAAAAGTTGACGTCCCGTTCATAGGATCTGTCGAACTAAAGTTGGAATCAGGATTTATTTTGCATTTAAAAAGGGTTGTTTATGTACCGTCCATGAGACGAAATTTGATTTCTGTGTCAAGACTTGATGACTGTGGTTTTTCTTTTAATTTTAAAGATGGAGTTTGTCTTTTGTCTTATGATTCTCAAGTTGTTGGTAAAGCAATTAAATATGATTATTTATATCGTGTGAATCTTGATTCCAACGTCTATAATTCCCTACATGTTCATGTGGCTGGTAATAAAAGGCCTTTGATTAAAGAAAATTCTTTTTCCTTATGACATAGGCGTCTTGGTCATATTTCTAAAGATCGAATTGAAAGACTTGTTAAAAATGAAATTTTACCCTCACTTGATTGCGCTAATCTTGAAGAATGTGTGGATTGCATGAGAGGAAAAATGACCAAGACGACTAGGAAAGGCTCTACTCGTAGTGGTGACCTTTTGGAAATTATCCATACTGACATTTGTGGTCCTTTAAAACCAACATTGTGCGGAAATAAATATTTTATCACATTCATTGATGATTTTTCACGTTTTGGTTATGTCTACCTGATTAATGACAAATCTTTGTCTTTGGAAAAATTCAAAATTTTTAAGACTGAGGTAGAAAACCAATGTGGTAAAACCATCAAGATTGTAAGGTCAGACCGGGGTGGTGAATACTATGGTAGGCATGGAGAGACTGGACAATTAAAAGGACCCTTTGCTAAGTTTTTGGAGGATTGTGGAATTGTTTCCCAATATACCATGCCTGGTACTCCTGAACAGAATGGTGTGGCTGAGAGAAGAAATCGCACTTTGATGGATATGGTGAGATCTATGATGAGTCAAACCAAATTACCAGATTCCCTTTGGGGTGAAGCCCTTAAGACAGCCATGTTTATTCTAAATAGAGTACCCTCCAAATCTGTTCCGAAAACACCTTTTGAGTTGTTTAAGGGGTGGAAACCTAGCCTTAACCATTTTCGTGTATGGGGTTGTCCTGCTGAGGTTAGACTCTATGACCCTGCTGCATCAAAGTTAAGTCCTAAAACCACCAGGTGTTATTTTGTTGGCTATCCCATCAATGCCAAAGGTTATAGATTCTACTGTCCTACCCGTGGAACAAGAATAGTTGAGGCAATCTCTGCTAAGTTTCTTGAGAATGATTTGGGAAATATTGATGTCTCCATTGATGATGGTTCAAGTTCTAGCAGTCAGTGTGTCATGGTACCAGTTCCTATTGTACAAGAAAAGGTGGTGTATCAACCGGTTGAGAGGATTCTTGAGGATCCTCCTCTCAGGAGATCACAAAGGAAGAGAAGACCAGTGAACCGGGATGATTATTATACTTTTCTTGGAGAGTCAGAGATTGGATGTATGCCAGACCCATGGAATTTTAATGAAGCTGTGTCTGGTGCTCTTGGAGATAAGTGGATTGAGGCTATGAATGATGAAATTCTTTCTATGAGAAACAATGGTGTGTGGGAGCTTGTAGAGATTCCTGAAAATTTTAAGCCCATTGGCTGTAAGTGGGTGTTTAAGACTAAGAAAGACTCTAATGGTAATGTGGAGCGGTACAAAGCTAGACTTGTGGCTAAAGGTTTTACTCAAAGAGAAGGTATTGATTATAATGAAACTTTTTCTCCTGTCTCGTCTAAGGATTCCCTTAGGATCATTATGGCCTTGGTGGCTCATTTTGATCTAGAGCTGCATCAAATGGATGTGAAGACAGCTTTTCTGAATGGGGATCTTGATGAGGAAGTATACATGCAGCAACCTCAAGGATTCATAGAAAGTGGGAAAGAGCATTTGGTATGCAAGCTAAAGAAGTCAATTTATGGTTTGAAACAGGCTTCAAGACAATGGTACCTCAAATTTGATGAGATTGTTACATCTATGGGCTTTGTGGAAAACAAAGTGGATTCATGTATATATCTCAAGGTCAGTGGAAGTTGGTTTATTATTCTTGTTCTCTATGTAGATGATATTTTGCTTGCCAGTAGCAGTATTGATATGCTTATTGATACGAAGAGTATGTTATCAACATGTTTTGACATGAAGGACCTTGGGGAAGCCTCCTTTGTTCTAGGGATTGAGATCCATAGGGATAGGACACGTAGACTGTTGGGTTTGACCCAAAAGGGTTATATTGATCGAGTTCTTAATAGATTTGGTATGAGAGACTGTAAGCCTTTTGACACTCCTATTGCCAAAGGGGATAAGTTGAGCAAGAATCAATGTCCTAAGAATGATGTTGAAAGGAGGGCTATGAAGGATGTTCCTTATGCTAGTGCAGTGGGTAGTCTTATGTACGCTCAGGTTTGCACCAGACCAGATTTGTCTTTTGTTGTTAGTGTACTGGGAAAATTTTTGTCTAACCCAGGACATGCTCATTGGGTTGCAGCCAAACGAGTAATGAGGTATTTGCAAAAGACAAAGGATTACATGCTTGTATATAGAAGGGTTGAGGATCTAGATATAGTTGGTTACACTGATTCAGATTTTGCTGGTTGTCCAGATGATGAAAGGTCTACTTCTGAATACATTTTCATGATAGCTGATGGAGTTGTTTCATGGAAGAGTGTGAAACAGACTCTAACTGCTTCATCTACTATGCAAGCTGAGTTTGTTGCATGTTATGGTGCAGCATCACATGCAGTGTAGGTGAGGAATTTCATTTCTTCTCTTAAGATAGTAGACTCCATTGCCAAACCTCTGACTATTTATTGTGATAATAGTTCTGCTGTTTTTTTCACTAAGAACAACAGAACGACTTCTGCCTCTAAGCATATTAGGATTAAATTCCTTGTGGTCAGGGAGATGGTTGAGAATGGAGAAATTCTGGTAGAGTACATTCGCACGGAGGATATGCTTGCTGACCCTTTAACTAAGGGACTTAAGCCCATAGTGTTTATAAAACATGTTGAGAGTATGGGTCTTGTGAGGTCTTTTGATGTAATTGGTTAGTGGGAGTTATTTTGCTTTATGTTCATGTAATTACATTGGATTTTGCTTTACGTTCATGTAATTACATTGGATTTTATGTAATTTTAATTGTGAACTTATGCGTATTATGGAAGTGTTTCTTTTGGTCCACTAATCTGTTTATTTATGTATCTCGAGATATGAATATGTTTTCTATAGGAAAGTGATCTTTCATTGGAAAGATTTTGTTCCCTTATGGGAATGGTGTTTCATGAGAAACATGTTATAATCGCATTGTTGGAGATTGGTTGTGTTTTCTTGGGAGGACACAATGAGGATCCATACATAGTAGTATTGATGGGATCACATATTATACTATGATGTGTATACACCCTGTGCATTCATGTTTGTGGATCATTGTTGTTGAGGTTATTTGGTTATGTGGTCATGGGTAAAGAGAACTCTTTACAGTTTATCATTTGACCTATGACTTTTAGCTAGTAGCCTTATTAACTGGAGTGATCTATTTTTGTGGTGTTATTTTAGGCTATATATTTGTGGCCACTGTTATTTAACCCTAGAGTCATTTTTAAAATGTTTTAGAAATATAAAACAAAACCCAATCAATATTGCCCAAGTGGGAGAATGTTAGAATTTTCCGGGTTTGGGCTACTATTGATTTATGTGTATTTTGATTTTATAAAACGGGTTGAATGAATAGCCTAATTATTCCCTGGAGACCCATTTAATATTATTTTATGATCCATTTATGGGTTTGAGATTCACCATGTATTATTGGACTTGGGCTCAATAGTGAATGCATTGAAGGGTGTTAGTCTGTAGTAACTCAGGCCCATGATGGACAGGGCCTGGTTGCAATATATTGCTCTTTGGACAGGGTCCCTACTTCAGTCTGCATCTCTTGACCTTGCTACTCCATCAGAGCAGTGTCTGACACAGGAGACAGAAAAGGAGTGGAAGCTCTCTGTACCTGACGTATAGCACACGTGTGTACGCTTGCCACGTCGACATCAATTTGCTGTATGGCTTTGAAAGGTACGCATTTCATGTCGTTTATGATATTCCTATTATTATTTTGGTGCTCTAAATTCCTAGTATTTGATCCTATAAAATTAACACTAAGCTCATATGTCTAGAAGACTAAATCCTTGGACACAAAATTTGATCACCACATGTCAAGAAGAGAAAGGATTAAGGGGCAAGTATAAGAAGAGAAATTATTCAAATAAGAAAAAAAAATTTGCACACAAAACTTTCAAATATTCTTTATACTTTTTGAAATTATATTCTATATCAGTTTTAGTTTTTCTTAAGAAAATTTTCTTTCTTGTGATAATTAGCTAGCATTATTCTTTAGAATATAATAATTTCATATATTTATTTTTCAAATTTTAATTTAATTTAACTCATTGCCATGAGATTGACGGGGTTTGCGTTTCTTCTCCAGCTTATTTTATTTTATTTTTTAATTTAGGAAATACTGTTCTAATGATTTTGTTAATCAAATATCAATCAACTTTAAATTACAAAACTTAATTTAACACATGAGTGATAACCTCTCTGTTCTAAATTCATAAAGTATTTCACAACAGTGTAAAATTATAATAACCAACCTGGATCATAAAGTCGATAACTCTACCCTCCCCACATTGCAAAGCACCTAAGGTGACTAAAATTGTTCGATTTTGGAGTTTGGACGTTGTAGGCAGCTTACTACGGTAGCAAACGTTTGTTTTCCTACATTTTATTTTAGAGAGTCAAAGTCTGAAGCCATCGCCTATCAAACAAATTTTATTTAGAATAAGTTTTTCATAAAGGTACAAGTGCAAAACATAAATAAATAAATAAATATAGACACACTCACAATAAATGGTAGAACTCACATATGAGTAATTGTATCTTGAATAAAATAATGAAATTATTTTTATTATGAGTATATCTAAATATGAATTATTAAACTTATATTCATGTAAGAATATCTCTTTTATTTAACAAACTTACAAGATGTAACGTATCAGAAGCTATTATGTTGGAAGAAGGAAGAACACACTCAGGGAAAAGAGAAAGCAAGAAAGCTGTTAAGCATATTTCATTGAGTGATGAAAAAATGAATTATCGATACTAAGGTGAGAGGCTCACCTTATATACAAGAGTTCTTAGCAACTTAAAGGATTAGTAAAGTAACTACAAAGTAACTACTTAACAGAATAACTACTAATAGAATGACTTCCAGGGATTAACAAACTAATTGCAATTAGTTACACAATCTGATCTTATCCTAACGGCCCCCCTCAAATTGAGGGTGTGTTATTCACAACACGAAGTTTGCTTCTAAGTCTAAGATAACAGTTGGAAGATACTGCCTTCGTGATAAGGTTTGCTATTTGATCAAAGGTTGGTATGTGATGCACATGGATCCTGTGTTTCTGCAAGTTGTCCCTGACAAAATGAAGATCCAACTCAAAGTGCTTGGATCAGTTGTGTAGTACTGGATTTGCTGACAGCATCACAACACTTTGATTGTCACAAAAAATTACTGGTGGATGTTTGCATTGCAGCTGGAGTTCAATCATGAGATTTTGGAGCCAATTATTTCAGCAACAGCAAAGGTTATGCTCCTAAACTCAGCTTCTGTGCTGCTCCTTGAAACAACATGTTGTTTTCTGCTAGACCATGAGATCAAGTTAGGTCCTAGATAAATGCAGAAGCCACTTGTAGATTTTCTATCATCTACGTCAGAACCCCAATTTGAGTCATAGAATGCAAGAAGTCTGAGTTCTTGGACTGGATTAAATTGTAGGCCATAGGTTAAGGTACCAGCTAGATACCTTAATATTCTTTTGACCGCCTTCCAATGAGTGTCTAATGGTGTGTGCATGAATTGTGAGACCTTGTTCACAGCCAAGGAAATGTTTGGTCTTATGATTGTGGCATATTAAAGGCCACCAACCACAAACCTATAGAAAGAGGGTTAGTGAAGGCTGTGCCTGTGTGAGCATATAGCTTTTGAGATGACATCATTGGTGTAGGCATTGATTTGGCTGCATCCATTCCAACCTTTTTCAGCAAGTCCTTGATGTACTTTGTCTGTGTGAGACTGATCTGTTCCGAAGTGGATGTTGAGCATTCTAAGCCCAGAAAAAAATTCATTTCACCCATATCCTTGAGAGAAAACACTCCATTGAGTTGCTGAATTAATGTTGCGATTTCTTGTGAGTTGCTGCTAGTAACTAGTATATCATCAACATAAACCAAGATGTAGGAGGTTGAGGTGTTTGTGAATTTGGTGCAGAGAGAGGGATCAGATTTAATTGCACTAAATCCAAACTATTGCAAGGTTGATTAAAGCATGGAGAACCAAGCTCTGGGAGCTTGTTTGAGACCATATAATGACCTTTGTAGCTTGCAAACTAGGTTAGAGTTGGTGATAAAGCCCTCAGGTTGCTACATATAAACATCTTCTTCAAGGTCTCCATTGAGAAATGCATTGTTGAAATCAAATTGTCTCACTTTCCAACCTTTGGACAAGGCCAGAGAGGGCATAATTCTGACTGTTGATGGCTTGACTACTGGGCTAAAAACTTGATCATAGTCTAGTCCCTCTCTTTGATGAAACCCCTTGGCCACCAATCTTGCTTTATACTTTTGAACTGAGCCATCTGGTTTTCTTTTCACCCTAAAAACCCATTTACAACCTATTGGTGTGGCTATGGCTGGTGGAACAACCAGCTTCAATGTATTATTCTTTTGTAAGGCAGCGAACTCTTCCTCCATAGCTGCTTTCCAGTGAGTGGAGGTAAGTGCTTGAGCAACTGAATGAGGCTCACTATTCTCAAGATAATGTGAGTTTCCTTTTACTACTGCTACATATGTTTTGGGTTTAAACACACCTTGTTTGCTTCTAGTTATCATCTTGTGACTGTTATCAGCTACAACACACTGAATGCCCTTGACTATATGCTTGGGGACTGAGGGCAGTTCAGTTGCAGTGTTGTTAGCAATTGTTTCAGCAGCACTACATGCAACTTCAGCAGCTATTTCAGCACTGGTTGCAACTTTAGCAGCAGCAAAATGCTCATTTGATGTGGCAGGATTTGCAGTACTTGAAATGAAACTAGAACAAGCAGGGCCAACATGTGTAGCAGGTATAGCAGTGTTATGACAAGGAACACACTTATTGGCTGTGGGTGTGGCAGGTGTAATATGGTGGGTGACAGGTACAGGTAGGCTGGTTTATGAGTGGTACTATTGTGAGTGGTGCTGGCAGTGTTATAAGCAAACAATTGAGTGTATGGAAACTCATTTTCATAAAAAATAACATTCCAGGATATTACTGTTTTACCTGATGGAAGTAAGCATTTGTAACCTTTTTAGGCAGTAGTATAACCAATGAAAATGCTTTTTTGGGATTTGAAATCAAGTTTGTGTTTATTATAGGGAGTAAGTAAGGGGTAACATGTGCAACCATAGACTTTGAGCAGTCTATAGTCAGGTTTATGGTTGTGTAGTAGTTCAAATGGTGATTTAAGGCCTAGCACTGGTGTGGGGAGTCTATTAATGAGGTGAGTGGTTGAGACAAAAGCTTTATCCCAAAAGGAGACGAGAAGAGAGGCTTGGGCTAGTAGGGTCAGTCCGATTTCTGTTAAGTGCCTATGTTTCCTTTCCATACTACCATTTTGTTAGTGTGTGTAAGGACATGTTAATCTATGAGCTATGCCATGGTCTAAGAGGTATGTTTTGAATGTGTGAGAGAAATATTCCTTGCCATTGTCTGTTCGGAGGGTGAGAATCTTATGGCCACACTACAAGAAAATTGCCATATACCCACGGCAGTCTTTAGCTACACAGATATAAATTGTAGGTATAGATAGTATATAGTCACAAATATATAGTACCGTCACTATAAGTTTTAGGGACATATATTAATACTGTGGGTATTGGACATCTATACCTACACTTATATTTTACTGTCACTATAACTTTTTTTACCATGGGTATAAATAACATATACCTACACTTATAATTTTCCATCACTCTTATAATTTTCCATCACTATAATTTTATTTTTACTGTGGGTATAGATAACATATACCCACACTCACATTTTGGGTCACTTATTCTAATATCACGGTTTTTCTTATTTCCCTGCCACTACCACGAATTTAGAAGCAGTGAAAACCTTCAAAGTTTTATTTTCCCCCCTTTTCATTTTTTTTCCCCTATTTTCCCTTACTCCTTCAAGCTTCAACGCACACTTTCTTCCACCTCCATCACTTCACATTAGGACCACCACAACCTTCACCCTTCACCACCGAATCGGTCTCCTCCATGAGAAAATCACATTAGCTCCATTAACCGTGATGGGGACCAACACATTCCAACCTCTGCTGGCCTCAGCCGAGAACCCACGATACCCCTTTCCAGCCACAGATTTGCCTCTGCCGCGAGCACCCTTGCAGGCTATGGTTTGTCACCGCGACAAACCCCTTCCAACCTCAGCTACCACCGCCGTGAACCCGTGAGCACGCTTTGCAGCCGCTGGTTCGCCGCCATAGTGAACCCCTTTCGGCCCTTGGTTCGTGAGCACCCCTTTCACTACTGCCACGGACAACCCTTCCACCCTTTACTTTGCCGTCACTGTAGACCAAGCCCTTCGAGCCCCTGTTTTAGATTTTCTATAGGTATTTCCTTTGCTTTGTTCTTCTATTTCCTCCATTCCTTCTTCAGCCAAGGAAGAAAATAACCACCTTATACATTGTTAGTTTGTTAAAAGATTTGTTAATACAGGTCCGAAGGTGAGTTTTATTTTGGTCTTGCTCCTTTGCTCTCCCGATTTCAGTGACTTAGTTAAGGTAGGGTTTCAACATTTTTGCTTTGAGAAATCGACTTTGTCTTTTTTTTCTTTGTTTTACTTGCATTGTGTATTTGCAATCTTTAATCTTGCTGTGGAGTTCTTATGGAAGGATGGAGTTAATGTTTTTTTCATTATTTAATGTTTTTTCAATGTTGTATTCCCCACCTTTTCCATAGAAAAATTAATTCAAGCTTTAAATTGTTGCTATACATGTTTTGCTGCATGTTTGTTATTTTATAGGTTGTTTAAAGTCAATGGATAACCAATTTTTATTCGAGGGGGAAACTAGATATTATCTGATGGGCTACTACGGCTTTCGAAGAAGCGGTATAATACAGATATAAAGTTTCATGCAGATATGAATGTTAACATGATTCGTTGCTGGGGTGGTGGACTAGCAGAAAGGCCAGAGTTTTATCATTATTGTGACTATTATGGCCTTCTGGTAAGTTGTACCATACTCTTGTTCTTGCTTACATATATGCTCGTTATCCTTTATCCTTTGTTATATATTTTAATTTAATTTATTGCATTAATGCTGCTCTACTGTCTGTGTATGTGGTTTGTTTCTTCCCTTTATGATTACTTTTGTGTGGATATAGCAATTTGTGTTAAGTTGAATGACTCCATCACCATTATTGAAAGCAAGTTTATGTGGTTCATTTCATCTTCTATATTGAATATTATTGGTCATGGGTTTGCTTTAAGGGGGTCTTCTGTTGTGCAAACTTGTTCCCAGTTAGTATCTTAGATTCATGTTTATATTACACCACTAGCAGTATTGGTTTTGAAAATTGATCATATTTTTTTATTTAAAATTGAATATACCAGTGTTTAATAAACTTGCCAATGGTTATGTAGAAGAAATTCCCAATCCCATATGGGACTACCATAAATACATTCCTTATTCGAAACCAACCAAGGTTCATGATCAAATTCTACTTTATGGTGCTGCACAAGATCTTGATGATTTTTGTTTGAAGGTAAGAGAAATCTTCATCCGGTTGGTCATTCCTAATCCTCCTATCTTTGTTGTTCTTTTCTCAAATTGGTGTATAATTTTTATGTTATAATCTTCTCAAGCTCAACTTGTTAATTACATACAATATAGAGCTCTCTGGAAGGATGGAGTTCTCGCATGTGGAGCAAATATACAGGTGTGTTGATTTGGAAGACACAAAATCCTTGGACGGGTTTGAGAGGCCAGTTTTATGATCATCTACTTGACCAAACAGCATGTTTCTATGGTTGTCGATGTGTTGCCGAGCCAATTCATGTACAGCTTAATCTGGCTACATATTTTATAGAGGTAAGTATGTAAATTGGACGTTCTAGTTTTAAGAGTTAGGAATATAAGCTGATTATAACAAATATATGCTGCCAATTTAAGCTGAAAAGCTGCCAAATATGCTTTTATATATATATATATATATATATATCAACTTTAGAAATGAGAAAATAGAATGAAACCTTTGGATGGCAAGAATATTTTTTCCATGCTCTCTTTGGGATGAAATTCATGGTGTGAATAATTGCACAACACTCTGTAGTTTGGTCTTTGATCCATTATTATTTAGGGACCTTTACTCTCGGCCCCTGACCACACACACACTATGCCTTTTGATTCCCTGTTTGATATTGGTTCCCTGTTGCCAAATACTATTTTATTACTATCACATTTATCTAAAATTTGTATGAATTTTTCATAGGTTCCAAATGCTTCAAGTAAGCCAAATGATCAAAGCAATTCAAGATCTCAAAGTTTCAATAATGAAGATCATGAATATAGTATGTACTTAATTTGGTTAATTTTCATTAAGATTTATGTTAATTTTGTTAAATACATACACTAATATTAATGCTTCATTGTAATTTGCAGTTGATAACTAGAAGTGAAAATACTCATTTTTTTTGTTAATTGTTGGTGATTCATGCTTATCATGTTTTGGAATTGTATTTCATATGCACCATATTTACTTTATGGGAGCATAACATATGTACTTCTTTAGATTGTTATGATTTTGTTTATTTGTAATATTGATACCTATTACTTTAAGGCTTATTTTACTTTTAATGTAATTGGAGTCTTTTTTTAATATGATTGTTGTTCTTATATATACAAATTTAAATACATGAATTGAATTTCAAATTTTGATTTTTGGTACCCATAAAAATGAATCATTATATGCTATACCCACGGAAAATATAAAATTAATAAAACTGTGGTTATAACCTATACCCATGGAAAAATTAAATTCAACAAAAGTGTGACTATAAGCTATATCCATGGAAAAAAGACATGTGCTCTAAAGTATATTGTGACAGAATTGTTTCCGTGGGTAATTACCTGGGGATTATTTGTGACGGTTTTTAGTTTTGTCACTAAAACTTATAGTGACACAATGAAATTTGTAGGTATAAGTCAAGACCTTTTCTGACAGATATAGGTATCGTCACTATATGTTATACTGATGGCCAAAAAACCGTGGGTAAAAACATAGTAAAATGACGAAAGTAGACTTCTATGGGTAGAAGTTTTTTGAGGCTATACCCACGGTTATTATACTTTTACTTACGATTTTTTCCATCACTATATGACAATTTTCTTGTAGTGCTAGTTTTGTTTTCCATAAGGGCTTTGTAATGAAAGAATGAGGTAAAGGCTTGGGACTTGGTTTCAAGAAGATAAATGCAAGTGTATTTGGTATATGCATCAGTAAAACAAATGTAATACTGCTGTCTGACCTTCCAATCACAAGTACAGGCCCCCAAATGTCTGAATACACTGGTTTAAGGAGTGCATCGTATGTTGTGGATGATGCAGGAAATGGTAATTGATGATGTTTACCCATGTAACATGCAGTGCACAAAGAGGATGATGAACCATAAATGGTAAAAGATATTACAAGATTGTAATACATGGGATACAATTTTATTTGAAGGGTGGCCAAGCTTCTTATGCCACAAATCAAACAAAGAATTTGTCTCTTTATAGATATTCAAACATGAAATTTTCCTAGGGGTTTGTCTAGGTATTTTGTGCAAGTCATTGAGGTGATAAAGTCCTTCTTTATGAGTTCCTTGTAGTAGTGTCTGTCTTGACACCTAGGATTTAATGAGACATTTGTTAGGCCAAAATTCAAAGAAAACACAGTTATCTCTAACAAACTTAGAGACACTTATCAGGTTTTTAGTGATAGAGGGTACATGTAATAGATCATTTAATACAAAGGTGCAAGATTGTGATGTTAGTGTGGATTTGCCAATGTGTGTTATTGTCATACCTTTGCCATTACTTCCATAAACTTGTTCAGCTCCTGTATAATCTGAGCCTCCATTCAGATTTTGTGGATCAAACGTGATGTGGTGGGATGCTCCAGAATTAGCATACCAGTCATCATCAGTAGTAGATGCAATAGATGCTAGGAGCGCCTGAGGTGCTGATGAGGCATTGGGGTTGTGGAATGACTTGGGAGGAGGAAAGGGAGCATTTTCAGCTCGACTTAGGTGAGGGAATTCTTGATCAAACCTGTGGTAGCACTGCTACACAGTATAACCAACTTTTCCACACAATTGACATGTTGGTCTGCCACCATTGTTCCATGACCCTCTTCCTCTAAAACCCCTGCCACGGCTTCTATTGCGCCCACCTTGTCCTCTGCCATAGGTGCCACTTTCATAGTTGTTGCTTTGAGCTAGGTGAACTTATGTTGAGCTTAACTCAGTTTTGCGAAATCTTTCAATCAGATCTACTTGTGATAACAGCAAGGATTCCAATTCACTTACACTCATTAATTCGGATCTTCCCATTGCCATTATGATGAAGGCATCGTAATCTTCATTCAGCCCATCAAGTACAGCTTCGAAGTAATCTTCTTTGGTAAGTGTAGCTCCCAATGCTGTGAAGGAATCTGAGATTTTCTTGATCTTGGCTAGGTACTCATTAGCAGAGGAACCCTGTTTCTTGACACCTTTGAGCTGAGTTTTCAGCTGCTTGATCTTTGATTTGGCACGGGAGGCAAAGTATTCTTCAAGATAGGCCCAGATCTCATGAGTGAAATCACACTCAGCAAGCCGATTTGTAAAGCTAATGTCCATTGAGGCAAAAAGCCATGCTACGAGGTGTTGATCTTGTTGTTCCCAGATCTGATACTCTGGAGTTTCATTCTCTGCTTTTTCATCTTCATTTGAGGCAAAATGGTTGGGAACTTTTCCCTTGTAGAGATGATCTTTGAGCTTGTTGGCTTTGATGCATGCAAGTGCCTGTCTCTTCCATGGAATGAAGTTATCTTCTTCGAGTTTGAAGGAGATGGGGTTGCTGAAGGCTTTTAGGACAAAGCTCGTTTGAGCTGTGGGTGCGGAAGTGGTTGTGGACTCTGAGTGCTCCCACTACAAAAAAAGAAGTGTGAAATGTGGCAGTAAAATTACGGCGATTCTTCAAAACCGCCATAATATCAGTGAAAGAAATGGCGATTATCTTAAAGAATTGCCACAATAATTAGAAAATTACGGCGGTTTAAATAACCGCCATAATTTTAATGAAAGAAATGGCCCTTTTATGTAAATTATGGCGGTTTACAACCGCCATTATTTGCCATTCCTAATTTTATTAACCAATTTAGTGATCCAATTTTCGACCTCTAAAAACTTAAAGATGCAAAGACAACATAATGCCCTAAAATACATACTTTCCCAAATATCCCTACATAAACACAAACCCTCCCTCCTTCTCGGTCTACCTTTGCCGCCGCCACCCCTCCATCCCCGGCCGCCAATTCTCCTCCTCTGCAATGCTGCGCGTCCTCCTCTGCTCCATGCTCGTGGTGCGCGGCCTCCGCTGGAGACGCCTAAGCTCCGATCGCGACACCTCCGTTCCGCCCGTGACGCCGAAGCTCCGCGGCCTCCAATCTGCTCACGACGCTAAAGATTCGCGGCCTCCGATGTGTTCGCGATGCAACCCCCTCCCCATCGCAACACCCTTTCATGGCGAAATGAGCATGGGGAAGAACTTCTATTCACAAGCAGCAAGGTGTCCTTTAGTTTTGATTATAAAGAATTTTATATTTTTTTAAATAAATTGATTAAAAGGAGCTCTCTGATTCTTTCAATAAGACAATTTGAAAACGAGATGACCTGGATTCAAGTTTGTTTGGCTTAATAATGGGCGTTTTCAATCTGTTCCAAACTTGGAAATGTGATGACTGTGAATACAGGGCTACCTTTACTTATTTTTTTCTGTGGCTGTGTTTAGGTTGTGGTTGTTTTGAAGTTTTTAAGAACCATAGTTGTATAGCATCAAAGATTGATTATGAACACGGTTACATATTGAAGCTCCACTAACTTCACAGGTATTGGTGGACAACCTAATTGAGAGACTGCCAGTGAATTTGGGGAAACTCTAGTCTCTAAAGCTAATAAGCCTTGATGGAAATCAAATTACTTCTTTGCCTGATGAATGTAATTCTCTTGTTTAAACCTATAAGATAACTTTTTTCAAAGAAATTTTTTTATCTTATTTGCTTCCATGTCATGTATCAAGAGGAACTTTTCTTTGTTTATGTTATAGCTTACAGTGTATTCTTTTTCTAGTGGGCCAGTTAGTAAGGCCAGGTATTGGTGGCTTGAAACTATATTTTCATTTTCTTCACACGTAATCTTTTATTACTTTGGTTTTGAATAATAACTAGTGTATTCCAAGTTTGTTGAAGTGGTTTTCGCAGCAAGTGTGATTCTAATTATTTAAGTTAGTTTATAATGTGTTAATGTCCTGTCTCATACATCATTTCATCTAAAGAATTTGCTTGCTCTTAGATCAATTTACCTTCGCAAAAGGTTAGCTCAATAGTCTTATATTTAACTTGGCTTAGTAATCGTAAACTGGCTTTTACGAAATATATCTAAAGAATTTTTAAGCAAGTGCTTGCTTGTTGATTATCAGGTCAAAAAGCAAATTTTGTTCAGTAAAAGAAAAGAGCAAATTTGGATGCAACTGCTCACCTTTTCACAGCATTGCTAAAAACAATTGAAAATGTAATTGAATCTCAAATATGAATAGAATAATGGTCAGGAAATCTGTTCAGTTAGAAGCTTACTAAAATTTTCCTGTTTTCCCACTTACAGCCAGTTAGCATTTATTTGCTATACATGATTCTTTGTTTAGAGTTAGCCCTATGGCTCATACTGGACTTGTATAACTTAGGCTCAAATATTTATTATGAAAATCCCTTCAGTGCCCTTCAATAGGTTTTTGCAACAAGTGTGATTCTAGTTTTTTAGTCAGTTTTCAACTCCCTTCCTGCATTGGGGAGAAAAGAGAAACATGAAAGAAACAAACACCAATCTGTTTTGTGTTGCTTATGCAGGGCTAGATGGTTTATCTGAAGGGGACTGGATCTGTCCAAAATGTGACAATGTTAACTTTGTCTTTAGAACCACTTGCAACATGAAACACTGTGGAGCTCCCAAACCTGTATGTCCTTTCATCTGTGCTGCAATGCAGTAATGGTCATTTTAATTACATGAATTATGAATGAATAATGCACTTGTAAGATATGGCCACTTGTAAGATATGGGCCTCACTCTTAATGAATGCAAAATGATATTGAAAAATGATTTCTAATACCAACGCTATGTGTCAAATAATAATCCTGCCGACAAGCCTAGGCCTGTAGCTGATTTTTAAATCTAACACAACCAACCTGCTGAAGTAGTTAGGCCTAAAGTGTAGAACTGCAGACAACATAAAACCTCACCAACATCTTGTTCTGAACTCTCTAAATTTCAATTTAGTGTGAGGAAGGAAGTGTTTTTTTTTTTTTTTGGGGTCATGAGGTGTTCTGTATTGAAATTCCTTACCAGTTCGTTGAGGCTCTGATAAGATTAAAGCACTATATGCTAATTTTCACTATTCCAATTTTTGTAGGGGCCAAGCTGACCAAATACAAGTATTCCCGAAGGTAGTTGGACGTGTAAAAAATGTGGTAACCTCAACTACTCCTTTCGAATTTTAGCATATTCTTTGAGAGATCCATGATGCTATTGACATTGATATCCAATTTTGTCTTCCTTTTCATTGAAATAATTGACACAAGACTTGAGTTTGGTATTTAATTTTACATTTTTCATATAGAAATGTATTATGCATTATTATTATTATTATCATTCTAGATGGTTATTTTATTATTCTTATTGCTCGCATAAAAATGATTGGGCTTAGGGATATACCTATATATTTTGAGTCATGTATAAGTTTTCTTTTCTGAGCATGGGTATTGGATGTCTGGATAATGCATTTCTAAATTTTGTCTTTGTTTTAGTGTGGCACACAAATTTGTGCATTCTACGTACATAATTCACATGGGTGCGATTTTATAAAGTTTCTAAAAGCAAAAGAATACATATACTCTTGCAAAAATTCAATTAAAATGTTATTATTTATTAATTTGAAAGTGTTGGTCTAATAATGGTTAAAAGCATGTTTTCTTCACTATTTAAGCATAACCTTTAGAGCAACGCTGATAATAAAATTTTCCCAACTATACCAATTCGGGTACGGACCTTTAAAATTGATGAGAAAGAAACTGTCATTCAATTGATGTTCTATTAATTCAAAATCCAAAAGAATTAACTAACCTAAGTACTATTATAAGCTTTATGATCAAATTAATTATAACAAAGCTATTTTTCAATTGCACTTTCTCTCAATTTTTACATTAGTTTTAACATAAAAAATAATCAATGTTTTCATGTTCAAATTAATTTAAAATTACTTTATTTCCCCAGATTGAGCTTGGAAATGATGCAATAACATGGTTGTTTCATGGTTATCAAGGTCACTTTCCACTCAAATTTATCAAACCATTATCTTCATGACGAATGCACATGAAATCTGGAAGGATTTGAAAATTAGGTTCTCTCAAGCTGATTTACTTAGAATCTTTGATCTCTGAATATTTTCAATTATTTCAATGAAAAGGAAGACAAAATTGGATATCAATGTCAATAGCATCACAAAACTCTGAATATTGTCCATGTTGTGTTTATTGTGCCATGATGCATTTACCTTGATGCAAAAAACTTAAAAAGTTATTGTATTTTCTTTTGCTGGTAACTATTATCTATTGGTTGTCATCAATTCCTTTTATACTTCATTAACTAGACTTTGTTGTGCAGAGAATGGGATTGCGAGGGGGGACAGAGAAGTTTGACAGAGGAGTGCTGGTAACTAGTATCTGTTGATTTTGTATGCAAATGGTGTAAGCAAGTTTGTGTTGTTAGGACTTAGGAGCTTTAGAAACTCGATTGGGATTGTAACTGCTTGTGAGCTATGAATGGAAGTTATGTTTGTGATTGTTGTGTAGGTTTAAAATTGTTGTAATGTATAGTTTTTTCAAAATATTTTGTAGCAAATTGCAACAGTTTCAAACCGCCACAATTTATTTTTTTTAAATATTTCATTGAAAATTGCGGCGGTTTGAAACCGCCTTAATTTACTATAATTATGGCAGTTGCATAGGGTGATGTGGCGGTTTGAAACCGCCATAATTCACCCGAGAATTATGGCCGTTAAATTGGATGATTGTGGCGGTTTTTTATAACCAAACCGCCGCAATTTACCTAATGGCATTGGTAATTACGGCGGTTTGAGGAACCGCCATTAATGAAAAAAAATGGTGGTTTTAACCGCCGCAATTTGCAAAAAAAACCGCCCTAATTAACTATTTTTTTGTAGTGTCCATGGATCACAAAGCTGTGATACCATGTAAGGTATCAAAAGCTATTGTGTTGGAAGAAGGAAGAACACACTCGGGGAAAAGAGAAAGCAAGAAAGTTGTTAAGCATATTTCGTTGAGTGATGAAAAAATGAATTATCGATACTAATACAATGTGAGAGGCTCACCTTATATACAAGAGTTCTCAGCAACTTAAAGGATTAGTAAAGTAACTACAAAGTAACTACACAGAATAACTACTAACATAATGACTTCGAGGGATTAACAAACTAACTGCAATTAGTTACACAATCTAATCTTATCCTAACACAAGACTTTTAAGTTTTAGGGTATGTTTAATTTGATTGGAAGATAAAAATAGGGGTAAATTTTCCATGATTTTCTCAATGCTTAAAATTACATATAAAATTCAATCATTACCTCTCAACCAAACATGCCTTAAGGATTTCTTTGGGACCATAGTAATTTTAAGAGTACAGCCTTGGCAATTCACTTTTTTCTTGGAAGAGAAAAAGGCATAGTTTCTCGGTATTCCTCTGAAGCAGAATATAGGGTCTCTTGTCTCGACCACTTGTGAGTTGCAAACTTCAGTGCTCACTAATTTATAAAATGATTTAAAAGTCTCTTATTCCTGACTGGTTGTTTGGGGTCTACATTTAATTTAATGGTAGATGTGAGTGTGTCAATATGGTGTCCTACAAAATGTGAGTCAAAATAATATTACTCTTTATATTATGATAACCAAAGTGGTTTCGATACTGCTGCTAATCCCATATTTCATGAACATACAAAGTATTTAGATATCAATGGCCATATTGTTCATCAAAGGGCCAAATTTTTTTATTTTCTTTACAATTAATGATAAAATTAAAAAGAAAAAGTACATGGGACCCAAAAAAATTTTCTCTCTCCATTTGATCTCTCATCAATGGAGATTGGGTATTTTGCTGCAATTAGGTGAAATGTTAGTATAATTCTGCAGGGGCATAGTTGGTGCTTTTTGGGCATGCTGTCAGAAGCTAATGATTCTGCTTGTGTGTGTCTGGGTTTCAAGTGCAACTGGAATTTTTGTGCTTCTGTATTTATTTGAGCCTTTCTTTCTTAGTTCCTCGACCGGCCTTGATGGCATTGCCGAAGGGGCTGGTTTGGGGGACCGATAATTAGGCTCATGGCCGTGATACAGGTGTATTTGTTTTCTGCATCCTCTTCATGGAACCTTCTGGCTTGATGTTTAGGTTTCGATTTCCTCTGATATTTTACTGTATATGATATACTGTTCGTTAATGGTATAAGAGACTGACTGGTTTTTAGTCTTGGGGTGCTGATCTCGACTGGATATCTTTTGGACAATCAGTGGCTGCTCTTGATCTGTTGCTGATGTTCACTCTCTAGGGATATGCTTTGCAAGTAAGGGTGTTTCTCTCTGCTGTGGTTTTGATGATTACAGTTTCGTCCATCATATTTGCTTCACTTTGGCTGATATTTTCACATGTTTCTTCGGGTCTTCACAAATGATCAGGTGCCTTTTTCTTCCTTCAGAATGGCAGCTGCTGCCTTATAATGGGATTGTTTTTTGGAGGTCTATTGTCAATGGTCCCCATATTGCTGCTGAGTTGTTGTCGGCACTAGGTGTGAATGTTGATTAGGTGTTCGATATCAATTTATAGGTGCTGGTTGTGTTGTCTGCTTCTTCACAGAAAAATTATTCTCTTCAACCCAAATTGGTGGTCAAGGTGGTGTAGTGTCTCAGCTCAATCATAGATTGACATTTGATGCAGAGAACACCATATATCAACCTTCACTGCAGTGTCAGACTTGCTCTACCAAAGTGACTGATGCTGATGATAGGCAGAAAGAGAAAAATGTCAATATTGAAGGTGGCGGCATTTGCATCTCAAGTTTGTACTCAATAGGTGAGAATTTATTTACTTATTTGATTTGATTTGTGTGCATGATAAGAAAAACATTTTATTTCTTTTAAACTTATTTTAAGTTGTTGGACATTAAATTTGGTTTCATCCCCTAGTGAGCATGCATGGGTTGAGAATGAAAATGTGGCAGGTATAAGGTGATATTTTAATCACCCAAAATTGCCTCTAAGCTCATAGCACACTCCCCATTTGGTAAAGAAATTATTAGTAGCTAAGTCATTGGTCGGGTTTTGCAATCAGAGTTTGAGAAATGGTTCCTCCCATTAAAATTTCACATGATCTTGTTATTTGTGATTTTTCACCATTCATTTCTTTATGTCACATGTTATGTTTGGATTCCACCATTTAAATTAACGGTAAGAGATCAAATATAACAACGTTATATAAAATTGAACATGAGAGGATCTTTTCGTCCATTATTATCCAATTTGCATATTAAGAAGACTACCATTGTTTGTGGTTGGTGGCTTGCACACTCTTGTTCAAACCAAATTTACCAACATCTTGTACGTGGTCAGGTTGTTAGATACACTTACACAAGCTAGCCTCTCAGTGCACTTGGTAAGCAGGCAAACATTAGATCTACTGTACCAGTTTGTGGTCATAATTAGGTATATTGACACTGCAATTGCCCCTTTTTCCTGGTACTTTTTTTTAATATAGTTTGATATGTTGTCATTAGTACTGAAAGGTCCCGTTCCACACCTTTAGTAACTATCGTTATTTCTCACTCATTTTGCCGTAGGATGATGAAGTTCCTTCTAGCAATCAAGGGAAAATGAGCTCTAGAGTTTTGTTATGATACAAAACTAGTATAAATACCGGCAGCCTCAATGGTAATAGGAAGTTTTAGTGAATTGAAGTCATTATTCATTAGTTGAGATATTTCTCTTTTTCTCCACTCTAGAGCTTGATTCCGATTTCTTATCATTAATGTGGGTCGATGGTTCAAACTCACTCTTATTATATTCTTTTTCTCTCTATTATCTCACAATTCTCATAATCAAAATTCTCCTCCATAACAAGTTCCTAGCTCTGGGAACTCTCACCAAGCAGCAAAGAGGCTAAAGACAAGCAGAAGCTAATTTGACCGTATATTCACTCTTTCCTTATCATAGTTTTATATAACTTTTGGGTTACATTTTTAATTAATTTTTGGATGTGGTATTTGTGTCTTTTGCTAGTATGTTATCCACCAAAGTGAGATTGACTGTACAGGCAGTTTCATTTAGGTTCCCCCAACAAAATAATATAAATGTTAGGCCTGTAAATTGAGAAGCTGTACTTTTATCATAGCTTCCATACCTGTGAAGTATGTAAATTATTGGACCTTTTGTTGGATGCATCTTTTTAACATGGGATTTTTTTTGTGGTGTTAATGAATTCGATTTATACAATAGTATTACGAAGCTTATTGTTTCTTGTACTTGTGGCATATTTGTATCCGAGATCTTTAGGCAAAAAAGACATGATTGTTTGATTTCTTTGGTCAACTTTGGAGAGAAATTAGTGAAGCTTTTGTTTTTTAAGGATAAAGTAACATGTTCAATGGAAATTATACTATAAATATGGGTTAGAAATCCACTAATTTTGAGAGCAAGTACTAGTGTATTTTACCTACCGAAAACATTTTATAAACACATTGAATTTCATAGATTTGATTTACTTGGTTGGAAATTTACAATTTAATGGTTGAAATGATAAAATTTAACTCACATTCAGTTAAGGATAAAAATAAGGTGGAAATTTTCTTGGATGAGATTCATTTGTGAAATTATGCCTAAAGATTATTTAAGAAAATTTCCATGGACACCACTTTTACCCTGATATCAAACACTTTTTGATCATATGATAATAAAAAATGAGGTGTAAAATTCTATAGATGAGTTCCATATACAATTTCATATATGTCCATAAAATTTTATATCTTGTTTTTCCCTCACACTTGTGGTGTGTCTGGTATGAAAGTAGAAATATAGGTGAAATTTTCATGTGCTAAGAATAAATAATTATTTTAGATTTATTTAGATTATTAAGATTCATATTAGTTTGATTTTGTTATTATATTTTGATTTGGTGTCCATTTATTGCCTTTATTGATTTGAGCTTGTAAATAGGCGCAATGTGTAAACTAGTTACATATCATATCATATATAATACATACACACATTATTCAGTTTTTTTCTCTGTGTATTCTTATTTTCTATTATGTCTTTTGACATCCTTAATGAGTTTCATATGTAAAAGTTAGACAACTTCCATGAGTACTTTTATACATAAACTTTATCCATAAAAATTTCACCTCTATTTTTATCCACCACATGTACCAAACAAGTATTTTTGGTTTTGATCCTTGATTTTTTTTATTTGATTTTAATCCATACATTTTTAAAACTATTTAATTTTACTCCATGTTAAATTGTTTATCTGAAATGTTAAACTAGTTAATGCAAGATAGTCATTCCATCTTACTTGACAACCAACCAATCGCGGATCAAAGAAAATTTGGGCTATAAGGGCAAAAATAATACATAAACATCATATAACAAGTGTCACATAAAGGATCAATTTACAATTGCTCTCTTCTTGTTTTCTTATTTTGAAACTCTTTTTCATATTTTGAAAATGCTAAATGATCTTTTTTATTATCAACACAATCAAATGTTTTCCTCTCCAAGTATGTTACAAAGCAATCATTCAACCATTCATCTTTTGTACGATTACGAGGCCAATTTATTATGATATTCATAGTAAAAACTTCAACTGATGCCGTTGGTAGGCAAAACCAAAGCTACCTTCAAAACCAAAAATACCAATGGATAAACAATATGCTTTCTATTTTCAACCAACTTCTGAGAAAGATCAGTAATCTCGTTTACCCTATATCCTAATATGAGGTCAAAGTTAGCAAAATATTTTTATTTTGGCAAGGTGTCAAACTTAATAATTTTATTAAGAAAAATTATTGGTGCACAATAAAATTCTACAACAAACCTACACTAGATGTGATGAGTGGTCCCTACTCATTCCACTCACTTATCACATCTAATGGTGATAAGTGTCTAGTATAGACTTATTGTGGGATTTTATTATGAATCTAACACTTCTCTTTTATTATTATTATTTTTTGTATTGCGAGGTTCAACTTAATAAAAATAAAATTTTATTTTAGTCTGGATAAATTATAATAAAACAATGGGGATTAAATCTGTATATATCTACATACTGGTAAAAAGGTTTCCAAACCTTGGAGGGGGAATGTGCATCTAGTGAATGGATCTGTCCTTGCATCCATCAATTATACGTGATGTGAGCTCCAACCACGCCTTTAAAAATACTTGGATCAAAATCGACAAAACCTTTTAATGATCAAAACCAAAATTTGGTTATTTTTTAAGAATAAGAAACATATTTAAGCCTATTATATTTATACAACTTAACAACTTCTAATCATGATAAAAAAAAATAGCTATATAATTATATCCGTGCATAATCTCTCTCTCTCTCTCTCTCTCTCTCTCTCTCTCTCTCTCTCTCTCTCTCTCTCTCTCTCTCTCTCTCTCTCTCTCTCTCTCTCTCTCTCTCTCTTTATATATATATATATATATATATGAAAAAGGATATGTTTACTCCAAAAGTAAGTATGATACACTTACTCTATATATCTTCTTATTAATAATATATTTCATAAATCTAATTGTTAAATAATGTGATATTACCTTGATAAATAAACATACTAAATATCAGAAAAATTGAACATTAATATATATATTATCTAATACTCAAGATTTATCTTATTTTCAAATCATGTTATACGGCCAAATAAAAAAGGATGATGAAATATCAAATTGTTTTGAAAATTTATAAAAATTCTTACATTTGATCTATGTAGTTGGAACTAACAATTCAACGGTTGGATTAATGCAATTTGATATCTATAAAAGTTATTCAATAAAGTAAGTATATGAAGACTTATTCCTGAAGTAAACAGACATTTGTTTTTATTTCTTCTTTTAAGAAAATCTTTTGAGGAAAAAAAATAGCTTATCCAAATGAGTTAATTAGTATTACATACTCCAAACAAACGATCACCCTCACAATATATTAGTCTGGATAGGTCTCAAAGGCCTCGTTGGTAACAAAGATTGTCGCTTGCCTTGCAGAGTAGGACTAGTTCTGAGCAAGAATCAATGGCTTTAGGCTCAAGCATTTGACACAAAAACGCATGGCAGCAACTGGTGTAGCAGTTGTGATTAATTAACTAGATAATGGCACTTGTCAAACGTGGCTCATTAAGAGGAACCTTGTGGCTGATCCTGACTTAGTGTGAAAGTAACATATATCCAATTACTGCCACTGAATTAATAGAACAACGCTCATAAACTCATATGCATGTGGCTGCCGGCATCACTAACCAGTGATAAACCAAATTTATTATAACAATATTCAAGATACAACTGGCCCCTTTCTCCTAGGTGGGGATTCTTGGATCATTCAAAGTATATTTAACTAACATAATTGAAAAAATTCATGAGAATTATCTTGGGATCTCCTTCATATTATCCTGTCAATTTCTTAATGACCTTCTTTAGATTGCTAAAATATAATTGAGAGCATTAATTTTATGTTGTGTAAGGATTATTTGGCAGATTTCGATGGCAATTGTTATGTCTGTAGGCCAGCTTGCCTTCCATCTCCAAACTCTGCTTGATTTGATGAAAACAACCCTACAACTCAGAGAAGGTGCTTCTATCGTTTTATTGCCTTCAAGTTTCAATTAATGCTGAAAGTATTCCAAAATTGGAATTAAACGAATAGATTCATAAAAGTTTCAGAAAATGATAAAATGATGAAATGATAGTGTCACGTATGCCACTTCGGCATTTGACATATTAGTAATTTAAATTCTTGCGGATTATTTGTTGTAGTGATCCACCACTAATTCCACTGGCGAAAAAAAAAAAATTAAGCATGCACATAACCAATTTCGTACACTTTGCATAGCGTTTACACCGTACAAAATGAAAATGAAAATGACATTATTCAACAGTTTGATTCGCCTGGTCAGTTTTAGCCTCTGATAACACGATGACCTGAGTTTGAATATATAATTATCTCATTGATAAGCTATTTTTAGTCTCACTCTAAATTCTTGTCAAATTTAGTTGTTTATCTTAATCTTAAAATAAAGACAGCTTCACTTAAAAATTTAGGCTATAATAATTATGTAAAATAGAAAAGGATTTAATTTAAATGGTTTATCTAATCTGTGTCCTAAAAGCAATGGTTAGGGTTTCCAATAAAAAGTTAATCTATAAACTTGATGATAGACCTTACACTTTAAAGTCCTTGACTAATGCCCCAACCCTGGTTAGCAAAACCCTAATTCAAATTCTCTCGTAAATATGACTCTTGAAGTAATAAGATGAGAGTTAATCATATTTTATTGATATGATAATATATAATTAAATAATTATAAAAAAAATTATAATGCCCTTGTATTAAAATTAACTTTAAAGGAAAATGTGAAAAACCAATTTTATTGTAAGACAATGGGGCTATTGAACCCTTCCTAAAAAAAACAGATTGCTATACAGGCGTCATTTTGATACATTAAAAAGTTAATATATCTTATCATAAATTATATTTAAAGATATTAGTTTTTTAATATATAAAAATAGCCTAATATCCCATTACAATTATTAATAAAAAATCAAGGGAGAATTTTCTATTAAGTCTTGGACGATGCTTATTTTTAGTCCACGGATCACAGCACGCTTGGATGTACAGTGGAGTATAGACCTAGTCAAATTTGTACCGAATCTATGTTTTTGTTCGCTCTTGAGTTGAATACTACAACAACCATGTATTTGTAGTTGAAATAAATAGGTCCAACTACTGACCATTAAGCTCCCTCAATAAAACGCCCCACTCGAGTTATCAATCAGACAATCAAGATTTACATATTTATGAGGCCCTCACAAGCCACAACGTCACCGTTACCATCACCATCACCGTCACCGTGTCCATCATCATTCAAAGGGAAAAGTTTACCTACTTCACACACACGAAAAAAACAAAAAACTCTTATTGGATTTTGGTGTATAATTTATTTTATAATATGATTGAATTATATTATAAAATAATTTTATATTAATATATCAAAATTAAACTCTAAATCTATATGATTTAATTGTAATGCACTGATAATATAAATTTTTTTTACATAAACATCTAATAATATATTGTTACATAAACTATAATAGTTGACTTTTACATTCGCTATTTAAAAAAAATCCAAATAAAATAGTTTGATTATACGACGGTGTAAAATAATTTTACACTATTAATGTATCAAAATTAAACTCAAATTTAAATAACTTCTATACTTTTCTATGATAACAGTATGGGTAATTCTACATAACCCATGTCAAATCTTAGGTTTTGAAACCCTTACCTATATGAATCAATAAAAACTATCTACATAGATTTGTAATAAGCGTATATAGATATTTTTTTTGTCAAGATTTAATTTTATAATGTAGTACTTAAAGAAATAAAATTTATAAATGAATCTCTATATATTTTTTGTAAAATACAACTCTTTCCTTGAGAGATTATATTATTATCCTTTTATCCCCTATGTTTTTAAAGTATTTATTTCTCTCCCCTAAATAATTAACATAAGCTATACTTTAATATATTTTTAAATTTTTCATTAATTCTATATTTTCTCACATTATAATTTTATTTTTGACCAAAATAAACTTTCTTAAAATTTATATATTTTAATTAATTTTTTACAAAATAAAATATATGAGGCTTAGAATGATAACATATATATATATATATATATATATATATATATATTGATAATTTTATTATTACTATATACCAAGAGAACACATTTTTTATCATAACAATAATTTATAATAATTATTTTCAGAAACAAAATTACAGATTTTTTAAAATATTAATGTATTTTTTTATAGTGAAATAACAAAATTCTTCTTGTTACTTTCTTCATTATTCATCTTTATACTCCATATTAATAAATATTTTTATTTTTACATGCACTTCTAAAACTGATAATTGAGAAAATATGTAACTTTTATTTTTAAAAACATAATTATTACATATTATTGTTACTGTTAATATTTGTTTTCTTGTGCATGTTTGAGAAACTAGAAAACAACATTTGTTTTTCAAAGGAAGCTATTTTGAAAATATAAGTTTGTTTAGGTATTTTAAGTCAATAATTTAAGCTATTTAAATATGAAAAAAAAGTTGTTTTAGAAAAAAATGTTAAAGCTTAAATTTGAGAATTTTAATTATAATTCACAAATGCAAAATAGATATATATATACCCAACCTACTCTCACCAATGGTAATTTCCCATAAAAATTTATTAAACATAATTTATACTTCATACACATTTACCAGAAAGAAAATGAATTTTTTTTAACAATCCAAACAATCATCTAACCTTAAAACCACTTTTTAGCTGAAGTACTCAAATATAAATTGATTCTCACGTGATTGTATTAAAAAATGATTATACAAATAAGTAATTATTGAACTATGTATAATCTTACAGTTTTCCGAAAATGCTAACATTGTAAAATTTTCAAATGCAAATTATATATATTTATAAATATTTAATATTATTATAACTTATATATATATATATATATAAAGTAACAAGTCAATGCTTTGACTTGACCCATTTAAGGTTAACTCACATATGTGAGTTAATTTTTCTAAAATTAGAACTTTTAGACACTAATGGCAAGTAAATTGATCAATATCGACACATTTGACACCGCACACTAAACATTAGCTAGTTATTAATTGAAAAAAATACTCACACCCACCCTCCTTGAGGTTTCTGGAGAAAAGTTATATATGCTTTATCAGGTATTTAGTGTATCAAATATATTGTATAAGTTTACCTTTAAAAATTTCTCATACATTAAAATGATAGATAACTTAATCAAATTTAAGGAGATAGAAATAGACTTGATTATTTTTTAATATATAAGGTATAAATGTTTTTTATATGATAATGTATAAGGTGTGTTTTACACTTACTTTTTGTATATTTTATTGAAACAAAATTTACACTAAGTAAATAAAATATCAAATAATTCAAAATATATTTTAAAAAAAAATAATTAGGAAATATTTGAAAAAATAATATCTAATTATCAAAATTAAATATAAGTAATAAATAATATTCAATATAAATTATAATTATGTATAAACAAAAGTATTCGAAATAAATGTAATTAATGTGAAAATTACAATTAAGAAATATTAAAAAGATAAGAGAAATAAAATATTATATATTCTTTAGTTTTGTATATTATAATACTGATCCTTATAAAATTATAATAAATTTTAGCATTTTTTTTAATTATAATCCTTATCTCTTCAAATATATCACAACAGCCTTTGTTTAGAATTAGAAAGAATGAATTTAAAAATGTGCTGGTAACTTCATCATTCAAATTTTAATTTAAAAATGAATTTAGCTTTATAGTTTTCAAAATTTTAAGTAGATTAGTTCTTAAAATAAAAATTAAAAAATGTTATCATACATAATAATTTTTAAATTTTAAACTAAGTAAATTTAAAAGTAATAAATTAATATTGTCATACACAATAATATTAAATAATATTATTCTATAATCATTGTAAATTGGAGGGAATTTCAATTATAAAAAGTAATGAATCATATAATAATTAACAAATCGGATGGTGAATAATATAGTTGAAGTATTATGCCAACAGGGATTAGCTCACTTGGTTAACCTCCCACTCATGCATCAACATGCCTTGGGATCGATTATTAAGCTTTCCCTATTGACAAGTGATCTAAAAGTACCTCTGTAAGTGCATGATAAGTTCAGAGGCATGTCCTGATATTGAATTGGAGTGGACTTTTCCTTCAACTTAAACTTGTTTATACAAGAAAAATGGTTACACTATTTCTTTTATACATATATAGATTGTTACGTTGAATAATAACAATATAGTTATAAATTAGAATTAATTTTAATTTCAAAATATAAGGAGTTGTACAATAAATAAAAGAATAGAATGAGTATTAATTAAATAGTGCAATCAATTTCACTTGTATATAGATATATTAATACTTTATTGTAATACCCTAATTTAAAATTAAAAAAAAGTTAGAAAATTTTTTTGAACGAGGAAGAGTGCTAGTTATTCTTATCTGTTATTCTGAGTCCTGAATTTTACTAAATCTAGATCCTACATGCTCTTAGAAGGCTATATAATAGAACTACTTTCTTAAGATTAAAAATCCTGGTAATTGTTCCCAAAAGAAAAATAAGTTAAAGAGAAATTTTTAAAAACTGTTATGAAACTTTTAAACATTTCATTTTTAGCCATAAGTTTATAAAATCTTAAGAATTCACAGATTTGAACTAAAACCAAAATTTGAATATTGATTTGTTGGGATTTTAATTTTTATGATATTTTATTTGAATCCAAATGAGAGGTATTTCTTTATTTATATTTATGTTTTAAAGTTAATGGAGAGTAAAAATGAGTATTGAGACAACTCAACCTAAGGCATACCAACACTTGAATTACTGCTCACGCAACTGAGAAAAACCATTCTGGAAAGCGTTGCAGTGCTCATTGAGTGTTGCAGTGGTCAAGGAACAGTAAGATGGTGCGACAGCAGAATTTATGCTCCTTGGTAAGCACTGCAACGATTAAATTTTTTATAAAAACCCCTATATTGAGGTCCAAAACACTCTCACACACTTCTCTCTCTCATAACACGAAGAACTTCACCTCCCAACTCTGATTCATTCTCTAAACTCCATTTTTCTCCATTTTCTCTCAAATCCAATTTGAACCTTTCATCCTTCAAGATTAAGGTCTGTCTAGCTTTTGGTTTTGATCTCTTTTCTCCCAAATTTTTATGCTTTTGAAAGTGTTCTCTATATGTTCTATGTCTTGGAGTTCTTTTGAGGTGTTAGAGTTAAGTTGAGCTATCTAAGGTTTATTAGAGGTTGACCTAGTGTTCCTTTGCTTCCATGATAAATATTGGTGTTATTCCTGCTTTCCAAAATTCTGTTAGTGTTGTTTTTGCAAATTTCACCCCTCCAGGTGAATGAGTTCACACATGAAATCTCTATGTTGTATATTAGAATTATTTTCATAAAGATATAATTTACTGTTTGATTTTAGATATTTCTGCAAAGAAGTTTGAGGTTAGTGTTAGTTTGTATATTTTAGAACTCCTGGTTTTAGAGCATGAAACTTGTTTTTGATAAAATTCATGCAACCCTGTTTATTATACTGGTTTTATGTAGAATTGAGGATATATATAACTATTAGAGACTTTTATGATTGTTTGAATGAATTCTGGAATTGGTTTATATATATGATATAGTTTTTTTATAATCAGATATGAAGTTTACAGAAAAAGATTGGAAATATAGTTTTAAACCCTGTAATTTCATAATATGATATTGAGTTTTTCCTAGTTTATGAAAAGCTTGACTGTCTGAAATATAATTTAGATAATCAATCAAAAGATTTTAGAGCTTGAATCTTCATGAGATTTAAAACAATTGACGACTACATTTTCTGTGGAAGTATGAAATTACAAATATCTACAAAGAGTGATCCCTTAGGCATGATTTCATAACCATATTTATGCTGTCAAACTGTCAAAATTGGATAGATTCAGTATGATTTGAGATAAGGAATTATTGAAAGGCTAAGTTAACGATAGCTAAATCGTTAACATTGGTACCAAAGCCCACGAAAGGCAATCTATCCACATAATAGATCAGTCTACGAGGGACATGGTTCACAAGAAATCACTAAAATTTCAATTAGAGGCTCTTGTTCATGAGAAACTGAGCACCACTTTTTAGTTATGGATAATATGTTCCTTAGTAATTCGTGATGAAAACAAAGATGTTTTTATGGTTTTATGAAATGATGATTTGTATATGTATATGAGCTTATGCATAATTTTTTAATATCATTTATGTTATTATGATCTTATGCATTGCGTTTTTGGTATCCTATGAAAAAGGGTTTTAGATGAGGATTCACTTACTGAGTGTTTTGAATAAAAACTCACCCCTCTCCTCTTTTCCTCTATTATAGATACAATAGCTACTATAAATTCTTTATAGCCTGCTTCTTCTCAACAGCAATAGAGTTAAGCTTATATTTTTATCTTGTTTAGATTGCTCCAGTACAATGCAGGCTGAATTTCGGCCATAGAACATATTTTGCATTGTGTTTCCTATGATTTATTTGTATTAGTTTTATGGTTATTTTGAAACAGAGCAAACTTATAGTATATATGTTGTATTATGATATATGGACTGTGAATTTGCCTTATGAGCCACTAGTGATGATTACTTATGGATTTCTAAAGAACATGTGATTTGTACGTAGAAAAGAGAATGTCTATTTTAAATGGATTTTTTATGAACAGAGTATGCATGTCTAAACAGTCAACAGGCCACAACACTTACGTGAAAATGTGATTACTCACGTGTCGGTCACATTCCCATATCGAGTCGTGACATTTATATTATTATAAGCTACATATGTTTTATTTTAAAAATAAAATATATAAATTTTGATAAAAGTAATATATTTTGGTAAAATAATAAAATCATAAATATGAGAAAATAGATAATTAATAAAAAATTAAAAATAAATTAAGGTAATTTAATCATTTAGAGGATAGAAATATATGTTTAAGAAGAAAAAAAGATAAAAGTATAATAATATAATCTCTCAAGGAAACAGTTGAATTTCACAAAAATTAAAGACTCATGTTATAAATTTTATTTCTCTAAGTACTACTTTACAAAATTTAAATTTTACAAAAAGAATATCTATATATATTTACTACAAATCTGTATAGATATTTTTTATTAGTTCATGTGGGTAAGGGTTTTGAAACCCAAGATTTGAATTGGGGACAATAGAAGAACCCTAAAAACATTATATATTTATTATTCTTAGATTTTAACTTAAAAATGTAAAGTAACTAAAAGATATTACATTAGTTATTTTTTATTAGAAAAATAGTACTACCTCGGTCCATTTTGATTTATTTTTCATTTTAAGGTTTACGCATAGAGATTAGGAAAAAGTAATACTAGAAAAAAGAACTGATTTCCTTTTTATTTTTTAATGGAAAATAAATAATTCATTTTATTTCATTTAAGGTTTTTTTAATACTCCTTAATTTAATATTTTTTATTTTCATTTTCATTTTCCCTTTACTAATATTCCCTTTACACTAATTTTTTTAGATGAACTAAATTATCTGATATTTTTAATTGGCATTAATTTTCTTGAACTTTTTTTTTTAAACAAAATCAGTTTATTCGACATAAAATTTACGAAAGATCAGTTTGGAGATTTTGTCTTAATAAAACTATTCTAGCTTATTAGTTAAGCTTACACTCCTTTACAGCAGGTGAGAACTACGCAAGAAATATTTTTTCAAAAAAGAAAAATTGTCTTCAACAAAACACAATATCTCTTTGAAATCAAGTTGAAGTTAAAAAGATAATTCGTTTCAATCTAGAATCAAACGACTGAATTACGTCGATATGAGTGTGAGCAAAAGGCCAACCTCTGTGAGTTAACCCTCACAGGTCACAATCTCTATTGTTGTGTTCAAGTTGATAGAATGTCAACTCGTACTTTATATAGATTCTTATAAGAAGACAAATCTAACAATTCATATATGTACACTAACAATAAAAATAAATCTCATCAACTCTATTCAACATACATTCATTTGTTTATAGGTCTACTAATTTTATTGTGTATGCCTAAAAATAATTCATTAGAATTGTGCTTATTCAAAAAAAGTTTATAATTTCATATGTCTAATGAACGATTGGTAGATAGTTTTTCTTTTTTTAATTTTCCTCCATTTTGTTACAGAAATTGGAATCTTAACATTGGACTGCTTTCAATTGCTTGAATGATTCGTAGATAGTTTACTAAAACTTCAGTGGGAGGAAAGACCCTTAATTTTTCTTTTAGGTAAAGGCAACATCTTTAAGTTGTGTTGGTCCTTTAGTGCACCGACGATTCTTCAAATGTTTTAGTCAGTTTGCAATGTCATTATCAACCAGTAACAATTGTATGAAAATATAAAGAAGCAGAACAGTATAGGCCGGAAAGAAATTCAGACCAGAAGCTCCGGAAACTGTGAAGTTACAACACAACCATCAATTTAACTCTTTGACCAAAAAATTAAAAAAACTATCAATTTGACTAGGGAAAGACGTCAAGAGGGATTAACAAAGTATGGTATACTCATTCTCTAACAATGGAATAACTCAAATAATATTACCATTAATGACGTTGTTATGGACCACTTTCCCCTTGGCTTGGATTGGTTGCGTTTGTCATTTGTCTCGCTCTGGAACAAAACTCTAATTTACCTATCACAAGATAAGATAAGCCCTCCAACCGATAAAACAAGCCGTGTACCATCCCCATTCAATAACCACATGCACGAAAGATGACGTCACGAGGACGAGTTTGTTGTTCACACGTGGTTATTGGTTCTGGATTATTCTAGGTTTAACAGATAACTTGACAACATTTAACAATTAAGGGTATGTTTGTTTGGGGAGTAAAATTTCCCTAGATGAGTTTCATGTGTAAAATTTTTCACGTGAAACTCAATTAGTAAGAATAATCCAGAATATACACGAAAAACCAAAATTTTACAGGGAGAAAGAATAATCTAGAAAATCACAATGATCGTAATGGATGAAAAGGAGTCTGCTGAAGGAGAAAAACAATTATAATATATATTCATATTTAGAAGAGAAGGGGAAAAAAAATGAGAGGAACCAAGGAATAAAGCTTCCACGAACTGCAGTTCCAGAAATCCAAATCTGTATATGAATCCCTTCGTGTACAATGCAGTTTGTCCTGCTTTCACCCTGTAATGGCAGGGTAGCTTCTATACATGAATGTAATGGATTATTTGCATATCTTAAATCTTACACCCAGCTACTTTGGTTGACCTTCTTGAGCTTTTCATTAAAGGTCTACGCCCCCTCCCCCCCTGACCCCCTCTTCCCCCTTCTTTTAACAACAGTCACCATGAATGGCTCTTTGATACAAAAAGCTGTCATATCTGCTAAAACTGCATAGAGAACTATCTTAGTATCTGTGGTAGAACACCAAGTGCACCAGGAGAGAGCAGAGGTAAATTCCACTGTATCCAAACACATTACTCTCACATTGTACTACTCAACAGATCATCTGTCGGTTCTAAACACTCCTCCGGATTGGCATAGAAATAATCCTCTTCTTTGGGCCTGTCAGGGATTACCAACCTTTTAGTTGCACTACCCATGCGATCAGCATGAGCTTCCTTCACAGCTGAAGAGAACTCTTCCCAGTTCAATACTCCGCTGTTGTACTGATCTATCAAACCAACCAGGAGCTTTCTGTTCAATAAAATCGTCCTCTTGAACCCAAGATATCTGTATAAGCATTAGAGGGCACACAAGTCATCTCACTTGGTACTAAAATACTCACATTTCATTAGAACAAGGGGAAAAATTATTTGCAGAGTAAAATAGAAATAAGCTAAGCCAGAAACTGCCATTTGTATGTTCACACTTCATCTTTTATCAACAAAATCAGCCAGGTTATCTCTTGGAAGAAATGGATACAAAATTGTTTTTAAGTGCTGACAAAAGTATTCTCAATAAAGAGTGCACAAAAGTTGTCCTCCAAAAGAAATATAAAACGACCAGATTAATATTACTACTGGCAGGAAAAGAATAATATTTGTAAAAACTGTATATGGGAGCATAGGGGAGGAGGGACAGTAGTGCAAATAACATTTCTTATTAGCCAAACTTTACCTGCGATGACCCTCAACTACTTTGGCCATATTTCCATCATATGTCGGGACAAAGATATCGCTCTCTAATGAGACAAGATAATCCAATGCTGCCATCTGAGAAGAATGATTTTGGAAGAATCGAAGGTCAGATGGTTCCAACAGTGTTTCCTTCCTGACCTGTTTTTCAATAAAGCACAAAGGTAAACAGTAAGAGGAAATTAAACAGCAACAAGAATCACATTTTGCAGGTTTCCTCAAGCACTAAATTAGTTACCAATTTTGGATAGCTCTTCGCGAGACTTTCCATTCTTCTTTCCCCACCATATATTTCCCCAGCTGCAATGTAGATTTGAATGTTCTGATCAATGTCAAGAGCCCTGAGCGTGAGGGCAGTCTCCTCAGGTGTTAACGGACACAAACCATCCTTTCTTTTCAAATCAGAATTAATTATTTTTTCCTTCCACCAAGGATAAGCATACCTGCAAAGGCACAGGAAATTGAAATTGGATAAAGATTCATATAAAATCTCCTTTCAATCAACACTCTGATTGAAAATTTTGAAAATAACAGAATAATTGAGCTAGGGAGATTACTCACCTCATCCTTGTCAACTCTTCAACCTCATCACTGTTGCAACCTTGAGTACAGCCAGAAAATGCCAACATGTCCATCTCATACCTCAGGTGAAGTACCAGAAACGGGCCATTCTGCCTCAGAAGCTTGATCACCTTTCTGCCTAACTCCTCTATCTGAGAAGTAAATCTAAGAGCACTAAAGTTGACCCGGCAGCGCAGCTTCTGAATCTCCAAAGGTTGGCCATTATTGGCAAGCCGAGCATCCGTTCGATTTAAATGAACAACCTTGTACTTTTGTATCAAAGGTAGAATCTGCATAAGGAAACCAAGCCAATTTGATTGGTGAACCAGAATTTGAAAGAACACAACCTAGCGACTCTTTCACTCTCAGCTATAAACTAACCATCCGAAGTATAACAAAAACCGACCTGGTTCTTGTAGTAAGATATGTCGGACCAACTAATTGGCGGCATGGTGTAAAGGAACCCATTTTCCACTCTCAGCTTGAGTCTAGGAGGCAACTCTTTCAATATCCGCACTTCATCTCTCAAGGATGTGATAAAATGATCCACGTCGAATATGTCTTGAAACTCACTGGCATAACAGCAAATGAACACTCATTTAGAAGAGATCCTACTTCAAACTGAGAACACTGCAAAAAAAAATAAATACCAAGAAGAAATGATTGAAACACTCACCTGGGGTCAGCCCAAAAGGAAGCTTTGTCCAGTTCAGGGACTATAAGCGTGACATTCAAATATCTTGCAATGGCCACCATGTCACATATCTACACAGTCACATCAGATAATAAAAAAATAAACAAATAAATAAATAAATACATAAATTGAAATCCTCCAGCACAAAACAAGAAAGGCCAACAATCGCCAAGCACATGTGGCAACCACTCACCGCGGCTCTCATTTGGTTCAGTCCTCCATTGCACGACACCATCAGGTAACCGTTGTTTTTGTACACCCCTGCCAATCAACCACAACAATTAACAATTTAACAAACAAATAATCAAAAACAATTTTCGAAAGCACGAAGCAGCAAACACCCGAAATAACAGAATTCTGTAACCGACTCAAATAATAATAATAATAATAATATAAAAAAAAAACATAATTTTTTGGTAACTGACTCTTGGGAGGAAGGACTCTGGGAGGCGAAGGGGACAAGTCGATGAGTGCGGAGGACTCGTGTGTGAAGCAGGAAGGCCAGCCCTTGAGGACCCTGGGGCCCCAACCGTCACCTAACGCCGTCAACTGGACGATGCAGGTCCAGAGCAGAACCGACGTGGTTGCACGTATCATCCAGAGCTTCATCCTCGACGACCTCGACGACGCCGCAACGGACTTCCGAAGCTTCTCGATCCTGCTCTCCCCTTTAACCCCCATCACCAACAACCCTTCCCAAATCACCTTCCTAAACACACTCTTATCCTTCTTCCCCTCACTCCTCTCCAAACTGCACATCTTCCCCCCTCATAATCAATCAAATGCACCTCCACGGAAAACCCTAAAATGCCGATCAAAATCGAATTCACAACAACGACAATGCCTTTGGTTTCTGCTTTCTTCTCTCTTCCAGTTTCAATCCGTGAGATCCGTGCAACCGTGCGAGCACGAAACGGTTACCGGATCGAGCCTCAAGGGAAGTTCGAGAAGCAACGGCGGAGAGAGTGAAATTCCCTGAGGCGCATTACAGCGCGCTACTCATAATGAGAATCTAGAAGCGAAGGGTTGAGAGAGGGTGAGATCTCGGGATTTAAAGGCGAGTGTTTGGGGGGGGAGGGGGGGAATCGGTGGGGATTGATCGGAGGTAATCGCCGGAGTCTCGCGGTGTGGAACGAGACGGTGAGAGTGAGTTCGTTCCCACAATTATGAGAGTGGGGCAACAGAGGACACAATAAAACGCGTCGCGAGAGAGAAAGAGAGAGAAAGGGCAATGACGCTTCACGGTTGTTGATACATGCGCACTAGACTCGGCTCGCACGGGAAAAAAACCGCATCCGCGAGAGAGAGAGAGAGGGCACGAACCGCTCACCGATGTGGTCATAACACGGAGAAGCGCCTAACCAGGCCGAGGGGTTAAGTAAGAAGCAAAGGTGGAGGGTGAAGATTTTGGGAAATATTATTAAATGTTTGCTTATTTTGTTAAAAAAATTAATGATTAATTGAATTTAAGTCATGATATATCTTTTTGCCATTAATTTATAGGTTTGTTGTTGAAATATTATTTTTATTTCAAATATAAATATGTGAATTATTTTATTAGTTATTAATTTTTTAATGGATTTAACTTAAAGTTTAATTTAAATATACTGTCAATGTAAAATATTTTTACTCAGACAACTAATATCTATATATTGTTATATTAATAAAAATACTTTAATCAACTGTACACTACATTAAAAATTTTACTAATAAGAGTACGTGATTGATTGATAATATAAGATTCTTTACATTGAATCTATTTTAAAACCCTAAATTTATTTGATCTTTCATATAATGAATTTTTGTTAATTAAAAATATAAAATTATATAACCTTTCTTTAAAATTTATTTTTCTAAAATATAAATCTATATTTTTGTTAAATATACTTATTACCTTAACTAATCTTTATAAATATAAATATATAAATAAATAATAAAGTTTAGGTGATTTCTTTAACTGATTGGAGTTACCGATGTATTAGAGAATATTTTATTTAATCATCACACTTGATCTCAAATTGGGTGAGCACATTAAAAATGCAAATTTTAAAATCACGATTTATATTTTATTTATATTACATAAGACACGTGATTAAATGCTATCCATAAAATAGCAAAGGGTACTGGTATCTTCTTTTAAAAAAAGAGTAAGAGTGCTAAACAAATTTTCTCAATTTTATCATTAATTGTAAAGAAAATATTTAAACCTAAATAAAATAAATATTGGATTTTAATATATTGTTATATAAAAGAGTTCTCTAATAGGTCCCGAGGTGCGATTAGGCATATAAATAATAATCGTTTAAAGAGTATTTTTTTTTCAAATAATTGTATAAAAGATTTTTCATACATTTAAATCTCAAAATCAAATCTAACATCACATAAAGGGATTCAATTATTTTTCACTTAGAGTAACACTTTATTGGCACAACATAATGTAACATTAATAGATAAATAATTAGTTTTTACATATAATATTTCAAAATTGTAAATAGAGTATAAAACTATTTTATTTTATTAAATTATCAAGATTTTCCTTGACTAATGCAGTGAGAGTTTGATTTTCACTTTTAAAATAAAATAGTTTTAAAATCTATTATAAATACCTATTTCTTTAAATAAATTTATAATACTTGAGGAGATTAATTACTATACACAGAAAGAAATAAAATAATAATAAAAAAAAAATCATTGTGATCATCCTCTTGCACAACATTAATATTATTTTATGTGAGCTTGTACAAGCACATAATGATTTCGATTGGGTGCGTCTCATAAAATCAGCCAATAAATGCCAAGCCAGCTGCGTGGGCCCACGACAATTTCATTTGTTCGTCCCTTACGTGTCACCCATCGAGGTCTTCGACTGCGATACGTGGCGGCCCTCGATTGTGAGCCTTCGGAACGGAAAGTCGCCCGTAGCGTTAGCTGGTTCCATTCGGCACCTTTTTTTCATAACTTTTATTAAGGTCGTCTCGTCAGCGCCGACATAATATCGCGAGATTTTCTATCAGGTAAAGTCTGCTAAATAAGGAACCGACAAATATTAATTTTCACACTTTATTTATTATTAAATAAGATATAAATCATATTTAAATAGATATATTTTTTATTTAATAGTAGATGAGTATGAATTAACTTTTACATCCTATGTATATAAATAATACAATTATAAGGAAACAAATCTTATTAGGAAAATAGGAGTATGTTTGATTTGCTGTTTCCAATTTTCAGTTTTTAATTTTAAGGAAAAATTGAACAAACTAATTCAAGCCTGGGTGAAGAAAAAACTGAAAATAGCAAACCGCCCAAAATATTTTTAATTTTTTCTTTATAAAAATTGAAAATAGCAAATCAAACAACCCCTTGATCTTTCAAGGAAACCAACTACGTGCGTCCATCTGACCCCCCGAATTTTCTTGAGCCGTGGATTTGTTTGACTAGATTACGAAGATGGGTTAGATGAGAGTAGTGGCATTTAATGATTACCACAACAATTGTATATGGCGACTCCCATTAACAAATTTTAACAATTTCCGTGTCCTATTTCTCCTCTTATGCAAATGAACGAAGTAAATGGCTTGTCTTGTATGCACCTATTATTTGTTACCTTAGCTTGTCCTTAGTAGTTGATGATACCAATGTTTCTTCATATTAATATTCATATGTAATCTTTATATGACGTATCTGCATTACCATATCTAATATTCATATTTAACCTTTGTTATTAATTATTTTTTTCAGCTGAGACATGTTTGCATTTATTATAATTTGATATGATACTATATCTCTCACTCTTTCACTATAACTATAAATATCCTTTTCTCTACTTTATAAAGGATAATCTCCTTGAGACTATGAATACTATTATTCTCTCTTCTTGTCAATTATTTGTTCTCTCAATCTTTATTTTATAACACACGGGTCGTTTGACCTGTGTGATACACGAATTGATAATGAAAATAGTTTGTTGATTATTATAAAAAAATTGAGTATATAAATTTATTTTAAAAATATGTTAATAGTTAAATAATTAAATAAAAGGAAAAATATAATTGTGTCATTTTATTGTATACCTTATTTTGAATATCATATTTATAAGGTTGAAAAAATCTCGGTAGATGAACTATAACTAATAATGCAGAGCCTATTTTATAAAAATTTTACACATTTTGAGAGTTAAAATTGTTCAATAATGAAATAGAATAATTGGATAATATATATATATATTAAACTACTTATAGAGATGACAATGGGTATCTATGAGAAAGGAGACATGTCGCATGCCTCTGATCGCCATTTAGAATGTTCCCTTTCATCCCTATCCACATCCCTTCACAAGTCCCCATTCTCCATTTCCCGCGGGAATTTGAATCCCTATTGGTATTCATGAGTTTATTAAAAAATTCCAAAAATAAAAAAACTTTGAAAATATTTTACAATTTGAAACATAAATATCTATAATAATAAATATTATAAATGCAACATAATCCAAATTAAAATTAAAAATACATACATAAGCCAAATCTAATAAAGATAATTGAAAAAATAAAGGTGCATTATCCCCGTCCCTACTCTGTTTAACAAATGGGAATTTCGCTACCATCGGTCGTTCCCATGAAAACAAAACATCTCTCCATTCCTATCCATATTGCCAGTAATTCCAGTGTGAACCCACTTTTAACCGTTTTTTAATAATCCCTAACCATTGATATCTTTTTATTAAATTAAAATATTTGATTTATAAAAACATAAAATTATATTTTCTAATTAATAAAAAGTAATAAATAAATTCAAGTTATGTTATTTCAATTACACTTCCTTTCCTTGTACATCATTTTAATAAATTAAAATATCAATTTTAAAATATATGTATTAATGTAATTATAACTAGTAAAAAAAATCATATATAATCCTATTTACATCGTCTCAATTATTGGAGTAGTATATCAATTACAATATTATTTTCAATAAAAATGGAAGGTAATTATTTAATTTTTTTAAAAATTAATAAATAATTAATATCATTATCAAACAAGTGTAAATTGTATAATTCATTTCTTAAATATTTCAATGTTAAAAAATTGAATTTTTTTTAAAAAAATAATATGAAAAAATTGTGAAATTAATAAGTTGGAATGTTCAAGTTGCAAAAAATTAAATAAGGTATATAGTGAGATAGGCATATAGATATTTTTTTTTTGTTATGATTTTTAAAAGCTTTAGATTTAAAGTTAGAAACCTTTCCCATGATCCTGTTATCATTTTGAATTTATCCTCTATCCCCATACATATCCCTGTCATGGGTCCTCATTCATTATTCCATATGGAGATTTGAATCCGTATCGACATTTACAGATTTATTAAAAAAAATTTAAAAAGGAAAAATTGTTTTAAATATATGATTGGAAAAAAATTAACAATTAGAAGGTAAATTAAATTCAAAAACTTACTTTAAATATTAAGATTATGAAAATGGTGGAGTGTAATTTTCTCTATGAATGACACATAAAATTTTTTTATTTAATGAGTCTTAAATATTAGTATTATTATATATAGATTATAGATTTTATACACAAATTTGATATTAATTTATTAAGAATAAATTTGGTATGAATTAAATTTTGAATCATTGTGATATCAAAGTCAATTAATTAGCAATTCATTAACAATTTGGCCTGTCTATTTTCTTTAGAGCCAAAGTATGAGTGATCTTAAAGGTTATTTATTTTGTAAATATTTTCTTTTTAATTTTTCATATTACTCATATAATGCAAGGCTATTAAAAGGTGTAAATTTGTAAAGGTTATCTATAATACTAATATTTAAGACTCATTACATGGAAAGTTTTTCAGGTATTATTCATAGAGCAAGTTATGCCCCACCATTTTTATAATCATAATAATTAAAATAAGTTTTTAAATTTAATTTACTTTATAATTATTAATTAATGTTTTCTAATCATACATTCATATCTATTTTCCATTACCACAATAAAAATACTTTACAAAATATCTCATTCATAATTTTTTAATATAAAAATAATAACAAATGATATAAATAAAATGATAATTGAACATATTATTATATCATTAAAATTTTATATGTGTAATTGTTATAGAATTAAATAATGATAACAAAGCTATTATAATTACATTAGCCCAAAAAGAAGACAATTATAATTAATGATAATTTTATTGACCATGTATAACTATTATATAATTATATAAAAAGCTATTATAATATGTTTTTTGACTAGGTAATAGGTTTATGTAGTTCTTTTAACATCACATATGCATTGTAATTTTAGTTCATTATCAACTTAGTAAACATATTATAATAACTTTTTATATAATTATATAATAACTACACATTGTCAATAAAATTATTGTTAATTATAACAGTCTTCTTTTTGTGATAGAATAATTGTAATAGTTTTGTTATCATTAACTAAAACAACAATAATTACACATGTAAAATTTTAATGATATAATAATACATTCAATTATCATTTGTTTATATTATTTGTTATTATTTTCATATTAAATAATTTTGAATGAGATATTTTGTAGAGTATTTTTATTGTGTTAATGGAAGAGAGATATGAAGGTATGCTTGGAAAAAAAATAAATTAATAATTATAAGGTAAATTAAATTTAAAAACTTACTTTAATTATCAAGATTATGAAAATGATAAGGCATAATTTTCTTTATGAATGACACATGAAAAACTTTTCATATAGTAAATCTTAAATATTAATATTATAGATATAGACTATAGACTATAAATTTAGTTCCTCCTCAATATTTTGATAGACTTATTTGTTTTATTGAGTAGTATAATTACAACTATTTTATATATCGATAAAGATTAATTTTTCCTAAAATTCTTCAAAAATATTGAATATAGACTAATTTATCCTATATTTTTAATTATGACATAACACAAAATATATATTTTTATTTTTGAGGAACCATTTTGTTTGATATTATTTTTCCCATGGATTAAGTTAGGAGAAGTATCTCCACTTGACTGATAAATTATCGATGAGAAATTGCTATAAAGACTAATCTAGCATCAATTTTCCAATTTGATGTCACTACTTTACATAATTTTCTAACTTGAGAAATGGAATGGAGTACATAAAAGAGAGAACAATCAATATTTACGCAAAATAAAAGTGTCCATGATTTTAAATTTTTTCTTCTACATTTAGAAGCCATGTTAACAACGTAAAAGGCTGTTTATAATCTTCTGCATTTAAAACTCTAAAGAAAAAAAAAAGAGAAAAATTTTACATTTAAAACTATACATAATTTACAAAAAATTGTTTTCATTGAAAATGACATCACTTAGAAGTTTCACACTTGATTGACATATACTTGATAAGAAATTGCTAGGAAGACTAACAATTCAAAGTCTATGCACCAGCTTTAAATTTTCTAATTTTATATGACTAATCTGTTTAATTTTCAAAGTTAAGGAATGAGTTATAAAATATATAGATAACAATAAATTATGCCAAATATTATAAATCATCATAACTACATTTTTCATTAGAGTTATCACTTCATAAAGTGCAATTATCCTTCATTCGCTATATTTAGTTAAGTTAGATGTGATATAAAGATAAAGGCATGAAATATTTTCTTTTCTAGATGTTTTCTTCCACAATAGATTAATAATATTCAAAAAGAAATAAAATATATAGAATATATTATTTTTATTTTTTTAAATAACAAGGTTTTCTTAATATCATTTGATGATATGTGACATCATGTTAAAATTAAATCTTAACTATAGATATTAATATTTATAATTTATAATTTAGTGTGTGTTTTTAAAAAATGTAAGATTTATTATAATATTTTTTATATAATAGCTTTTTTATAATTATATAATAGTTACTCTCATGGTCAATAAAATTATCATTAATTATAATAGTCTTCTTTTTCTGGACGAATAATTATAATAGTTATGCTATCATTAACTAATATTGTAATAATTATACATATAAAATTTTAATAATTTAATAATACATTTAATTATCATTTTATTTATATAATTTGTTATTTGTTTCATATTAAATAATTTGGAATGAGATATTATGTAGGGTATTTTTATTGTCTTAATGGAAGAGAGATATAAAGGTATAATTGAAAAAATTAATTAATAATTATAATATAAATAAATTTAAGAACTTACTTTAATTATTAAGATTATGAAAATGATAGGACATAATTTTCTCTATAAATAATATATGGAAAACTTTTCATGTAATGAGTCTTAAATATTAATATTATAAATTATAGATTATAGATTTAGTTTCCCCTCAGTATTTTAATGTATTTATTTTTCTTATTGAGTAATATAATTACAACTATTTTATAAATCCATAAGGATCAATTTGTCATAAAATTCTTCAAAATTATTGTTAATGGACTAATTTATCCTATATTTTTAATAATAATGAAATACAAAATATACATTTTTATTCTGGAGGAAACCATTTTGTTAAATGTTATTTTTTTATCGATTAAGTTGGGGAAATCTCACCACTTGACTAATAAATCATCGATGAGAAATTCTTATACGAACTAATCCAACATCAATTTTCCAATTTGATGTGACCAATTCACATGATTTTCTAACTTAAGAAATGGGCTAGAATACATAAAAGAGAACAACCAATATTTATACCAAATAAAAGTGTCCATGATTTTAAATTTCTTTTTTTACATTTAGGAGTCATGTCAACAATATAAAAAAATGTTGCTCATAATCTTCTACGTTTAAACCTCTAAAGAAATAAAGGAGAAAAAATTGGCTTCAATGAAAATGACATCATTTGGAAGTTTCACACTTGATTGACATATAGTTGGTGACAAATTGCTAGGAAGACTAACAATTCAAAGTCTATGCACCAACTTCAAATTTTCCAATTTGATATGACTAATCTATTCGATTTTCAAACTTAAGGAATGGGTTAGAAAACATATAGATAACAATAAATTATGTCAACTATTATAAATCATCATCATTACATTTTTCCTTAGGGTTATCACGTGATAAAATGCAATTATCTTTCATTCGCTATATTTTGTTAGGTTAGATTTGATATAAAGATAAAGAGATGTAGTATTTTCTTTTATAGATATTTTCTTCCATGATAGATTAATGATATTGAAAAAGAAATAAAATATATAGAATATATGATTTTTTTAAATTACAAGGTATTCTTAATATCATTTGATGACATATGACATCATATTAAAATTAAATCTTAACTATATATATTAATATTTCAAATTTGTAATTCAATGTGTGTTTTTAAAAACTGTAAGATTTATTATAATCTTTTTTCAATAATAGATTTCTTCATAATTATATAATAGTTACACATGGTCAATAAAATCATCGTTAATTATAATAGTCGTCTTTTTATGGTAGCGTAATTATCATAATTTTGTTATCATTAGCTAATACTGTAATAATTATACATAAAAAATTTAATAATTTAATAATATGCTCATTTGTCATTTTCTTTATATTGTTAGTTATTATTTTCATATGAAATAATTTTGAATGAGATATTTTGTAGCATATTTTTATTGTGTTAATGGAAGAGAGATATGAAGGTATGATTGAAAAATTAATCAATAATTATAAGGTAAATTAAATTTTAAAAATTAATTTAATGAATAAGATTATGAAAATGATAGGGTATAATTTTCTCTATGAATGACACATAGAAAAATTTCCATATAATGAATCTTAAATAATATTATAATATATTATAGATTATAGATTTAGTTCCTCCTCAATATTTTAATATACTGATTTTTCTTATTGAGTAATATAATTGCAACTATTTTATAAATTGATAAGGATCAATTTGTTATAAAATTCTTCAAAATTATTGTTGATGGACTAATTTATCCTATATTTTTAATAATGATGGAATACAAAATATATATTTTTATTCTTGAGGAAACCATTTTGTTCAATGTTATTTTTTTATGGATTAAGTTGGGGAAGTCTCACCACTTGACTAATAAATCATCCACGAGAGATTCCTATACGGACTAATCCAACATCAATTTTCCAATTTGATGTGACTGATTTACATGATTTTCTAACTTAAGAAATGGGCTAGAATATATAAAAGAGAACAATCAATATTCATGCCAAATAAAAGTGTCCATGATTCTAAATTTTTTTTTCTACATTTAGAAGCCATGTCAACAATATAAAAAAATGCTGCTCAAAATCTTCTGCGTTTAAACCTCCAAAGAAAAAAAGGAGAAAAAATTGGCTCCAATAAAAATGGCATCATTTGGAAGTTTCACACTTGATTGACATATAGTTGGTGAGAAATTGCTAGGAAGACTAACAATTCAAAGTCTATGCATCAACTTCAAATTTTTCAATTTGATATGACTAATCTATTCGATTTTCAAACTTAAGGAATAGGTTAGAAAACATATAGATAACAATAAATTATGTCAACTATTATAAATCATCATCATTACATTTTTCCTTAGGGTTATCATGTGATAAAATGCAATTATCTTTCATTCACTGCATTTTGCTAGGTTAGATTTGATATAAAGATGAAGAGATGCAGTATTTTCTTTTATAGATGTTTTATTCCAAAGTAGATTAATGGTATTGAAAAAGAAATAAAATATATAGAATATATGATTTTTTTTTAAAAAATTGCAAGGTATTCTTAAAATCGTTTGATGAAATATGACATCATGTTAAAATTAAATCTTAACTATATATATTAATATTTCAAATTTGTAATTTAGTGTGTGTTTTTAAAAATTGTAAGATTTATTATAATCTTTTTTTAGATAATAGGTTTCTTCATAATTATATAATAGTTACACATGGTCAATCAAATTATCGTTAATTATAATAGTCGTCTTTTTATGGTAGCGTAATTATCATAGTTTTGTTATCATTAGCTAATACTGTAATAATTATACATAAAAAATTTAATAATTTAATAATATGCTCAGTTTTCATTTTATTTATATTATTAGTTATTATTTTCATATGAAATAATTTTGAATGAGATATTTTGTAGCGTATTTTTATTGTGTTAATGGAAGAGAGATATGAAGGTATGATTGAAAAATTAATTAATAATTATAAGGTAAATTAAATTTTAAAAATTAATTTAATGAATAAGAGTATGAAAATGATAGGGGATAATTTTCTCTATGAATGACACATAGAAAAATTTCCATATAATGAGTCTTAAATAATAGTATAATATATTATAGATTATAGATTTAGCTCCCCCTCAATATTTTAATGTACTGAATTTTCTTATTGAGTAATATAATTACAACTATTTTATAAAATCGATAAGGATCAATTTGTTACAAAATTCTTCAAAATTATTGTTGACGGACTAATTTATCCTATATTTTTAATAATGATGGAATACAAAATATACATTTTTATTCTTGAGGAAACCATTTTGTTCAATGTTATTTTTTTTATGGATTAAGTTGGGGAACTCTTACCACTTGACTAATAAATCATCGATGAGAAATTCCTATACAGACTAATCCAAAATCAATTTTCCAATTTGATGTGACTGATTTACATGATTTTCTAACTTAAGAAATGGGCTAGAATACATACAAGAGAATAATCAATATTCATGCCAACTAAAAGTGTTCATGATTTTAAATTTCTTTTTCTACATTTAGGAACCATGTCAACAATATAAAAAAAATGTTGCTCATAATTTTCTGCGTTTAAACTTCCAAAGAAAAAAAAAGGAGAAAAAATTGGCTCCATTGAAAATAACATCATTTGGAAGTTTCATAGTTGATTGATATATACTTAGTTAGAAATTGCTAGGAAGACTAACAATTCAAAGTCTATGCACCAACTTCAAATTTTCTAATTTGATGTGACTAATCTATTTGATTTTCAAACTTAAGGAATGAGTTAGAAAACATATAGATAATAATAAATTATGTCAACTATTATAAATCATCATCATTACATTTTTCCTTAGGGTTATCACTTCATAAAATGCAATTATCTTTTATTCACTGCATTTTGTTAGGTTAGATCTGATATAAAGATGAAGAGATGTAGTATTTTCTTTTATAGATGTTTTCTTCCACAGTAGATTAATGGTATTGAAAAAGAAATAAAATTTCTAGAATATATGATTTTTTGTAAATTACAAGGTATTCTTAATATTATTTGATGAAATATGACATCATGTTAAAATTAAATCTTAACTATATATATTAATATTTAAAATTTGTAATTTAGTGTGTGTTTTTAAAAACTTTAAGATTTATTATAATCTTTTTTACATAATAGATTTTTTCATAATTATATAATATTTACATATGGTGAATAAAATTACGTTAATTATAATAGTCATCTTTTTATGGTAGCGTAATTATAATAGTTTTGTTGTCATTAGCTAATACTGTAATAATTATACATAAAAAAATCAATAATTTAATAATATGTTCAATTGTCATTTTATTTATATTATTAGTTATTATTTTCATATGAAATAATTTTGAACGAGATATTTTGTAGCATATTTTTATTGTGTTAATTGAAGAGAGATATGAAGGTATGATTGAAAAATTAATTAATAATTATAAGATAAATTAAATTTTAAAACTTAATTTAATTATTAAGATTATGAAAATGATAGGGTATAATTTTCTTTATGAATGACACATAGAAAAATTTCCATATAATGAGTCTTAAATAATTGTATAATATATTATAGGTTATAGATTTAGTTCCCCCTCAATATTTTGATACACTTAATTTTTTAATTGAGTAATATAATTACAACTATTTTATAAGTCAAGAAGTATCAATTTGTCTTAAAATTCTTCAAACATACTGCTGACAGACTAATTTATCTTATATTTTTTATGATGACAGAATAAAAAATATATATTTTTATCCTATTAACTTATTTTTAAAATAAATTTATATACTTAATTTTCTATAAGATATATTTATATAAATTATCATTTATTTTTTGTAATGGTCAATAAGCTATTTTTTATTATCATCCCGTGCATCGCACGAGTCAAACGACTAGTTATAATATATGTCTAATATTATTACTAACAAGAGTAACATTGTTGATGTTTGCATACACTCATGTTAATCAGGAAGAGATACTTTTTATACTCATGTTAATCATCATAATTTTTTTATTATTATGTTATTGTGATAAAATTACCTCTTTTTAAGTTTCTCTTTTGAAATTTCAATGTAAAATTTCATTTGATTAAGGAAATTAATATATTCAAAAAATATATTATAATAAATTTTCTATAATTTAATGATATAATGGGTCTTATATGAGTATTGTTTATTATTAGTAGTAGATAAATGTATGCATTTTGTTTTTCAACTTGTGAATCAATTTTTGTAATTAAACAAACGCATTTAAGGGAGACTTAGAATATAATAAGTTAATTTGTGAAAATTAATATTAAAATTGGCATTAAAACCTGAAATATTCATTCTTCCCTAATCCTTAAATAGAAAGTATAATAAATCAACATTTGAAAATAAGTTTTGAATTTAGTTTCTATACAAAAAAATCAATGAAAATTTGGTAGTGTATCAATCTTAAATTTAGTTTCAATCAAATAATCAATAATTTAATGGAAATAATTAATAGTTAAGTTTATGGAAATTGTGGGTCATAAATTGCTCTATAAGCAACATGTGGAAAAGTTTCATCGTAAGAAGTCTTGTTTATTAGCAGTATATATATCACTAAGCACTCCAAGCTTTCTCTTTTTCTCTCACCTTAGAGTTTCAGTTTTCTTGCTATTATCATAGGTCTAGTACCATTACATGGTATCAGAGCTGCTGATCCATGGCCAACAATTCCACCCCTTCAATTCAAACGAGCTTATTCTCTCTAAAAACCTTCACAAACCCTGTTTCCTTCAAGCAAGAGGAGGAGAACTTTTATCCATGGCGACACAAGCACTGGCGTGCATAAAAGCGACAAGCTAAAGGATCATCTAGATGCAAAGAAAGTGCCACCAAGGTATGCAAATGAGGAAGATCGAGCATTAGACAAAGAAAAGCAAGAATGGCTGGAGTGGGAACAATAGGATCAACACCTGGTGTCCTAGCTCCTAGCATCAATGGACTCAAGCTTCACCAATCGAATGGTGAAATGTGAATATACACATGAAGTCTAGAACAAACTTGAAGAGTACCTCGCAGCCTATACCAAATCCAAGATAAAGCAGTTGAAGAATCAACTGACGGCGATAAGAAGACCACAACCGCCTTTGAATGTTTGCACAAGGTGAAAAAGATTGCAGACGAATTGACGGCACTTGATGCACCCATTTCAAGTGAAGAACAGATAGAGGTAATTCTTGAGCATTTAAATGAAGAATATAGTGCCTTTATAACAATGGCAATGTCGCGAGCTGAACCTTTCTTAGCATGCAAACTTGAGGCCTTTCTTCTTGCTCAAGAAGACATTATTAAGAAGTTTAGAAAAACTAAACTTAGCTAAGTTCAAGTGAACATTGCACAGCGAGCTGAAAACCCTCCAAGAAATAAGGTTAGGATGCAACCCTTCTGAGGTGGCTATGGTGGCCGTTAAGGCAGAGGACGCGGTGGCTTCAGGGGAGGTCATTCTTGGAACAACTCCAATCGGCCCCAATGTCAATTACGTAGCCAAATTGGACACACGGTATAGTAGTGTTATCACCGATTCGATCATGGGTTTCAAAACCCTATGGGTGCAAATGCAAACCCCCCTCTCGCTAGCATATTTCACAGTCCAACCTCAGCTTCTCAGCCACAAGCGTTCCTCACAACCCCTGCATCAGTTGTGGATGAAGCTTGGTATCCAGACACTGGAGTATCTCACCACCTCACATTTGATAAGAGGAACTTGATTACCAGTTTAGAATACAATGGCTTTGAGTAAGTATATACAGGTAATGGACAAGGTATGTGTATTAATCACATTGGCAGCTCTCAACTACATTCATCTTTATCCAACTCTGCCTTTAGATTAAACAACCTATTGCATGTACCTTCAATAATAAAGAACCTCATTAGTGTTGCAAAATTTGCACTTGACAATAAAGTATTTTTCGAGTTTCACCCTTCTCATTGCTATGTCAAATGCCAGCTATCCAGAGAAAGTCTTCTCTAAAGGACACTTAAAGAAGGTCTCTATCGATTTAATGATGTAGTTATTGGTCCCCAAACCCTTTCCCCAAGTGTATTTCATACCAAATGTAAATTTGCACAGCTTGGCTTTACTTTGTGGCATAGAAGACTAGGAAACCCCTCCTCAAAAATTGTAAATCACGTTATGGCAATGTGTAATGATCTTGAAAAAATTGATACTTTTTCTAATATATGTCCTTCAGCCTCTATATGTGATGCATGTTGCAGGGGCAAATCACATCAACTTCCATTTGCTAACTTTGAAACCAAATATATTGCTCCTCTTGAACTAGTATTTTCAGATCTTTGGGGACTAACTCCCATTATTGAAAAATCATGATCAAGATATTATATATGCTTTGTAGATGCATATACTAGGTTCACATGTACCTATCTTTTAGCTACCAAGACACAAGCATTCCAAGCATTTATCCAATACAAAACCATGATAGAAACCAAAGCTGGTCTTAAACTTAAATCAACCCAAACTGACAATGGAAAAGAATACTTATCCATTACCTTCACTACCTACTTGCAAACCATGGCATCTTACATAGCCTTACATGCCTCTATACCCACTAACAAAATAAGAGAGTGGGAAAAAAAAAACAGAGATATCACTGAAGTAGGCTTAACCCTCTTAGCTCAAGCATCACTACCACTATCCCTTTGAGATGAAGCCTTCTTAACTGCCACCTACCTTATCAATAGACTACCCTCAACCACCACTAACCTAAAATCCCCATATGAACTCCTACATAAAACCAAACCTAATTACTCCCTGCTCAAAACCTTTGGTTGTAGCTATCATCCTTACCTAAGACCTTACAACCAACACAAGCTTCATTTTAAATCCCACCAATGCATTTTCCTAGGCTATGCACCAAACCATAAAGGCTATAAATGCCTATCACCCAATGGAAAAACCTATATCTTAAGACATGTCACATTTGATGAACATAATTTCCTATATAAAACATTGTTTTCAACACGTGTCAAACAACCCTGCACTGGACCCAGTGCTTGCAATATTCCCTACACCTATAACACAGTCCTAGCCTACAACCACACCTACACCTAGCCAAACCACTGTCAATGCTGATTTATATACTACTTTGCCTATTAATCATGTCCTACTTACTCATGCTACTGATTCTATTACTAGTAGTCAACCTGCAGGTATGATCTCTACTAACCAGGAAACTCAAATAACTCTGCCTGTAGCCTTTGATACACCATCTACAGCCACTGATACAACCAAAAATCAACATCTTATGCAAACTAGGAGCAAAATTGGGATTTGTAAGCCAAGACTTATGTTGCAGTAGTGAAATCAGGTTTAGTAGGTCTGGTGAATAATGAACCTGTGATAGTAACTCAGGAAATCTCATTTCTCCACTGGAAGCAGGCTATGGAGGAGGAGTTCAAAGCCTTGCAGCGAAATAATACCTGGAGCTTAGTTCAACCACCACCTCAGGCAAAACCCATAGGGTGCAAAATGGGTCTTCAAAATCAAAAGACAACCTGATAGGTCTATTCAGAAGTACAAAGCTCATTTAGTGGCAAAGGGCTTTAACCAAAGAGAAGGATTGGACTATGATCAGATTTTTAGTCCAGTTGTGAAACCCCCAACTGTTAGAGTTATGTTGTCTATAACCCTTTCCAAAGGTTCGTCTATAAGGCAATTTGACTTTAATAATGCCTTTCTCAATGGTGACTTGCAAGAGAATGTCTTCATGCAACAACCAGAGGGATTTGCATCATCCAACTCTCAACTAGTATGTAAAAATTCAAAAAGGCTCTGTATGGCCTCAAGAAAGCCCCTAAGGCTTGGTTCTCCAAGCTAAGCTCCATTTTCACTCAATTTGGTTTCACAAGTACTAGGTCTAACCCCTCGTTATTCACCAGATTCACTTCTTCATCTACAACTTATATTCTTGTGTATGTTGATGACATCTTGATCACTGGAAGTAATACTATGGATATCTCTCAACTCATTACACAACTTAATAGCATCTTCACCCTTAAAGACCTGGGATAAATGAACTTCTTTTTAGGTCTCCAAGCAATCAGAACACCTGCATAAACTATTCATTTGTCCCAAACAAAGTACCTCAAGGACCTACTCATCAAAGCAGGAATGCATGAAGCCAAACCAATGCCATCCCCGATGATTTCTAGTGCCAGACTCTTTGCACATGGAGGCTCTGCATTTGCTGAACCATCCTTCTATAGATCAATAGTTGGTGCACTACAATATGCAACAATTACTAGACCAGACTTATCATATGCTGTCAGCAAAGTCTCCCAATTCATGCATTCCCCTCTTTGTAACGACCTAGATTTTTAATATTTTTGTGATAAAATAATTAATTGTGAACAATCTATAGGGATTTTGAAAAATCTGACAGACACAGATATGATCATATTAACATAAGGATTCTGTAAAAAAAAATGAAAATTAAATTTTTTATTATTAAAAGTTTAATATAATAATATTTTAATCAAAGATATAGAATGAGACCTTATAATTAGTATAAGGACATAGAAAAAATAATGATAAGATTGAATGAATATTTTTAACCCGGTAAAATTATTTAGGTAGCAATCGGGTACCAAAAGGGTAATAATTGGTGCACCGAAGTGGTAATAACTGGTACACCGAAACATCAAAACTGGTCTAAATAATGGCTATTATTAGATCTCAAATAATTCTTGGTTAGAAAAATTAAATAAATATAGACATTTCTAATACAGATACAATACAAATTGATCTGACAAAAGTAATACCCATTACTTTCTCTCCAAGTTTACGTTTTCTATTTAAAGGAAAAATGAGAAAAGATGACATTTCTCTTGGTTTGGCAGCAGCTTCACGTTTCCTTCTCCCTCCCTCCACCATTTTCATTTTCTTTTGCTTGGAACTCCATCAAATCACCAAGTTCTTGAATGATATTCTTAGATTGATTCATAAACTACTTCAAGAACACTTCCTCTACATCAAACTCAAGCAAAACAATATTTTTCCTCTTTAAATCTGTCCAACCAGCAGCATAGATAAGGGCTGGAAAATGGGTTTAAAGCCTTGGATTTAGAGAAGAAAAAGCTAAAGAAAGTTAGCTAAAGCTTGGAAGAAAGGTAGGAAAATTCTAGTCTATTGCTTGGTGATTGTTTGGCTAGTTTGTTAATATAAATCCTTAAGATATGTTTGAAATTATTTTATGAAATCTGAAATTTATCTTCAAGATTTATATATAAATGAGTTGGATGAATATAAAGGATGCAATAGATATAAGTTTGTGAATTGGTTAATTCTAAGATTTATGATTACTTGAGTTGTGATGAAATCATGCATATTGGAACCTAAGTTTTTATTTTAGAATTTTTATTTTTCAGAAAGTATTTTTGGAACCAGAATTTTTATTTCAGAATTATATAATTTTGAGTACTTAGATTATTATCAAATCTTGGGTATTGGAATTTAGGTGCTGGAAAATTTATTAGAATTACTACTAACTAAGGGATGTAACAGAAAATTCTGATGATGAAAAGTCTAGTAAAAATTTAGTAGACTTTGCAGAAAAATATCATAACAATGTACTAGATTCTACAGGGAACATCTTATAAAAATCTAATAGATTTATAGAAAATCTAGTAAAGTATTTAGTTGTTTGTTTTCAGAAAGTCTCATAAAATTAAAGATAGATTTGGAACATAATATGAATATCTCAAAAGACTTAAGAGACTTTTAACAAAATATCTCATACATATTTAGTAGATTTTACAGAATATCTCTTACGTACTTAGTAGATTTTAACAGAATATCTCATAAGACATCAAGAGATTTTTTTTAAACAGAATATCTCATAAGAATTTAATGAAATTTCAAGGAAATCTCAAAGACAAGGATAAGAAACCGAGCTTCAAGAAGAAAGGGAAACGTAAGATAATAAATCTCATACAAAGAGAGGGAAATCAAGAAAAGAAGCTTTATGTAATAATCAATTGTTTGATGGTAAGCTCATGGATTCACGGGTAGTAGTAGACGTGCTACGCCTTTGGAACTATATCAGGTTGTAATCGCGACGGCGTTATATCGTTATGAGAAAGGGATGTACTGAGGATAGCGAGGCTATCTAGATGAGATGGAGTAGACGTACTATATCTAGTGAACTATATCAGAGTGTAGTTGCGATGGCGTTACACAAGCTGCCAGTACGATCCAGAGAGAAGTATATCAGAAGAATCCTATGAGTTCTACTATTAAGCCTAAACTTTAAAAGCAAGATCATGTCAAAGAAGAAATGAAATTGATGAAATGAAATGAAGTATATCATGTTAAAAGGATGAATTATATCAGATTATAACACAAGGCGTTACAAAGAAGAAATGAGATTGATGTAATGAGAAGAGAATGTTTTGAGATCTATATCAGGATATAGTATGAGATACTATATCAAGTGAAGTATATTAGATTGTAACACGAGTTGTTGCAACACAGATAATACATCAAAAGAGAAGTATATCAGAAAATCATAAGTAATTATTTTCTAAAGCCTAAAGTTGTTCATGAGTTTATGATAAAGAAATAATGAAGCAAGTGAGATAAGTATTATATGGACAACTAGAATAAGAGAAATTCTAAGACTGTATAGGTATGGGACTATACAGTTGAGGATGACTCGTACTCAGAATATTATGTTAGATAAAAGAAAGAACAAGTGAAACTAATTATTTCAGAAGGAATCTAAGATAATTTAATCATTTTAAGACTATGTCAGATGTCACTATGTATTAGACTGGTGTTTTTCCTACTGGGAATCTTTGATTCTCATTCCTGCTATTATCATTTTTTTTTTATAGATTGAGATGTGGAGATCATTAGCTCATAATGGTATCACGGTCCAGATATTTTGACGAACTGATGATAGAGCATTTAGTTAGCATTTTATTACTTTTTAGCGGATTTTGAGTAGTACCCTACCTAGACTAGAAGGTTCCTGCGTGAACTAGGGTAAAGGTTTGACATAGTTATGGATAATGTTGACTTGTCATTAGTTAATACAATTATGTATTTTTTTTATATAATTAATGTTCAAATTTAGAGACATTTTGGAAAGTGATTTTATGGTTGTTAGAATAGCAGGCTCATATGTAAATATTATACATACAGCTCCAAAATTAAGCAAAGTTAACAAGTGATAACTACTTACTATAAGGTTATGGCTTAAGCATAGCTTTATAGCAGGAAAGTTGTTACACTCTTGATACTCACTGGAAAGCAGTGAAGTGAATTTATTGATCAAATAGCAAAAAAGATCCCCTTTTTAGTGCAAATCTCCCAAATTAAAGGTAATCATTTATACCTAAATAAAATAAGCACAATATTTAGCTTATTGATTTTTGGTGAAATAATAATGAATTAAAATGGTAGTGCCTAAAGCATAGTTTTGAAACTCAGAGCAAAGCAACCAGTTCAAACCAAAAACTAATGAACCAACTATCGGACCAGTCTAGTTCTTCAGTTGATGGGGCATGCATTTGACTTGGGCCATGCTAGTCAAACTCGATTAAATTCAAACCGGTTAAGGGGCAAACCACAGGCGAACCAACTTTTTAGTGGAACCAGCTTTAAACTAGACATAAGGAAATTCATGAATACGAACCCCCATCTTGGGAGAAAGGGATCACATGCCCAACCACCAAGTTAGTAATGTTGTTGTGTCATTTTATGTAAATAATTATATATATATATATATATTACATGTTTAATATATTTATATATATTTATTTAATTTAATCTGGTTCAATTGATTCAACTAATGACTTATTAATTGAAACAATAACTCAGTGACGTTGTCAAATATGTCAATCAACTATCCTAGTTTTAAAACTATGGTATAGAGAATGTTACAGCTTACAAACATACTTGCGAGATATGTCATCAAAAGGAGACCTAGAAAAACAAAAAGAACGAGTTATCCTACTAATTAATATGCCCTTGACTTAACTGTTCAAATCTGAGTTGTGTTAACATGTAAGATATTTAATTATTCCAAATAAATAAGTCAATGTAAATGTGATCTTAAAATCACTTACAAATGAACCCATTTTAATATATGAAATTATTAGCATGAGTTAGTTTGGTCATTAAAAGTTAAATTTTTTTTAGTCTTAAAGTTATATAACATGAATCTTTTAGTCCATGACCAATTCATATTATTATGCTATACTATTTTTAGCTAATGTGTGATATGTTAATGATAAGCTAGCATTCTATTTATTTGGTCTCTGCAAATTACATAAAATATATATAAGTATAATTAAAACTATACCATGGAATATAAATGTTATATGTAAGTAATATTTTTATTTATTTGACATTTAATTTGTTATCATTTTAAATCTATTCTTCAGTCATACAAGTTTAATGGTCAAATAGAATGGTAGTCTTCTATTTTTCTTTTTTTTTGTAAACGTAGTCTTCTATCTTTAGCATGTTACTTAAAATGACATATTAACAATGCTATGAAAGCATTGCATCATAGATGAAATTAGAGACATCCTCTATGAAGCACGTACACATTATTAGAGTATTGTGTCTATATGTTGGACACGCATCCGTGTCAAATTTTAATGACAGACCAATAACATATATTTGTATATATTTAATTTAAAATGTACTTTTTTTTTCTTATTCTAACTGTAACATCCCAATTTTTCCTCTCATACCAATGAGCAGTTAGAGGCGTTTATACGAAAACAACCCTTTTATGAGAAAAATGGGCAAAATGGTAATTTTACCACTAAAGTGAGAATTATAAAGATATAACATCCTAATTATTCTCCTAATGTTAAATATTCATTTTAAATTAATAGTTAGAGGTATTTGTGTGAAAATGATCTTTTTTCTAAGAAAACGGGTGAAATGGTAATTTTGCCATTAAGGGTAAAACGGGAAAATTATAAAATAAATAAATAAATCAAGATAAAGTGAAATAAGATATTTCTTGTGAAAAATGTTTAACCACATCAATTGAATAACTTTATAGTTTATTTTGTGTCAAATGAGCGTTTTTTCACACTCATAAACTAGGCCAGCCCCATCTGGTCAAAAATCAAACACATACCAAATAAGGTTGTTGCATGGCTGGCCAAAGTATGGGAAAAGGAGGGGATAAGGTGGTTGATTTCAATGATTGGAAAATGGGTGTTGCGCAATTTCAAGGCATGGCAACTACCAAGCCTTGACTTTTCCTCTATTTAAGCAAGTCATCCTCTCCTTCTTTTCCTCACTTTTGGCTGCAGCTTTCACCCCCTCCCTACACTCTAACTTGTTTTCTTTTTCACTAAAAATACACTCTCATGGAAAAGCTCTTGAGTGGTAGTCTACGAGGAGTTGCAAGAAGCTCCTCTGTTCTATCCAACAGTCGCGACTTGTTCATCCTTTTTAGTCTTCAATTGAGGTATGAAATTTATGTTTGTTAATTTTATTTGTAGCTGATCATGAATTGTTCTAGTCTTTCTGTTGCTACGAATGACTCATTGGTCCCGAAATCGGGTTAAGAACGTCATGGCCCTCTCCATGGCTATGGGCGTCTTTCCTAGGAAATCCGATAAATGAATAAACCCTCCTTTCTCCAAGGGTGTGATTGAATGAGAATACCAAAGAGATCTATGAGGTCTCTCAAAATGGGTTCATGTCACTTTTAAGTGATTGAGGGGGTGTTTGTTTAGAGGAGACACTCAAAAGTGTTCCAAATTGCGTTCTTATGAAAATTTGTTAATATATAACTTGATGTTGTGCTCTTGAAAGTTTCTAAAAGAGAAAAACATGAAAGAAATCTAATTTAAATAAAATCATAAAACTTATATGTAAATCTCAAATTTTCGAAATAACTAATCAATCTGGACAGTCTTCAAATAAGAAAAAAAATCATTTCTTAGTCTACATACCTCCAATTAAGTCCATTCCAATTTTGTATGAAATCTAAGACATAGAGACACGTCTTTGTTTTTCTTTGGTAATATTTGGCTTCTTATAAAATTCATGAAAAATATTGAAATAGACCTGATCTTCTACTGTTTGAGATCTGGGCAGCATGGAGTGAAAGCTCTAAAATTTGAGTTATATAACTTAGATTGAATGAAACTGTTATACAACTCGGATTGAGTGAAACTAATTTTAAATGAAAGCTAACACATAGGACTAATATTCTGAAAATTTTCATAGCCAAACACTTTCTATTTTTGTATCAGTAATTTTCATAAGTTACTGCACCCTTAGTTAGGTGCGCAACCAAACAGCTTTTGTTTAGGAATTTTTATAAAATTTTGTAGTTATCGGATTTGGCTCATTTTTATTTTGTTGGAAAGATTGATAAATCAAAATCATCCTCATAAAATATTAGCTTAAACTTCCAAGTATAAAGATCATAGTGGAATTTCTTATAATAAATGTCAAATTTGTGAAGAATTGAAAAAGTTAAAAGTTTAATTTTTTTAAGAATAACGTGCTAAAATATTTTAACAAAATTCCTAAGCTTTAAGGATTTAAGAAAAGGGCCAGAATACAATATTATCACCGTACATAATTATGGGAATAAAATGAACAATAAACGAGTCTCATGACTCTATCATAAAAATTCATAAAATAACTCGAGCTTGTATGGAAATCCTAGGTTGTTGGGAGATGTTATTGTTGATAAAATTGTTATTCTATGATATTGTTTAAGTTACTATTGATATGTCATGCTATGTGTAGTCAGATTGGTATCTTGAGATGCAAATTCATGCATGCGATGATTATTCTTAACATTATTTGCATTAAGAAAGTAAAGAAAAGGAACTAATAAATAGTGTCATTTTTTTACCCCTTACCCTAAGGCGGCGGCGACTATCTATTTAAGCTCAATATCATAAGTTTAAGGAGAGAGCCCACTGTGGGTTTCTGAGTTAAGATCGGAGGTTGATGCCAAAGATCACAAATGGCACTAAGTAATCAAGAAATAAGATCGAAGGTTGATGCCAAAGATCAAATCAAGACATGTTATATTGTGTGATTAGCAATTAAATAACTCATGATGCATGCATACATAAATCATGACATGCTAGTTGAAGAAGAAGCTTATCAATAGAAGATACACCTTATTTTATGAATAAAACATGCACAAATCATGGCATGCTAGTTGAAGAAGAGCTTATCAATAGAAGATACACCTTATCTTATGAATGAAAGGTAAATACATAAATCATGACATGTCCAAAGAAGAAGCATGTAAAAAGGATACCTACCTTGGTTACTGAAAAACTTTTGAAAACCAAAAGATGACTATATATATGCACTCATCTCTTTTAGCAAATAAACTCGAGGTGGCTAAAGGCGAAAACGATGACACCCATACATTTCCCTACTGAGAAATATTCCTTCTTTATTTCCGTATCGCCTTTAGATGGAGAACAGGACGAGGGAGCAGTTGGAGGCCTGAAGCCATAGATACAACCCATGGAAGCAACTATGTTTTGAAATTTTATACTTTATGTCGAAGATGAATCTATTTATCCTGCTTATATGAATTGTCATGTTTAAGGATAGTTATGGGAATATTCTTCCCATCCTAATTTATATTAATGTTAAGACAAATCACCTTTATCAGTTATGATGTTTGACGTATTAATATTTTTATAGCGAGTGGGATGTGTTGTGTTTTGTCTCTACGTTTTATCACTATACTAACGATATCGCACATAACATACCGTTTCCCCTATCGATCAAATTCCACAAAGCTCGCATGTTTGTAAGTTCTTTAGCTAGGTATACATATATGATTAATTCTTAGTAAATTAATTTAAAAGTTTTAAATTTTCCACAAAACTGAAAAGCAACAAACTAATAGAATCCAAATGCGAAATTAAGCCATATAACAAAGCATTCCAAGGTCACCCTTAACCAAGGTCAGGGGTTCAAATCCTGGCCTTTGGTATGGAGAAGTCTTAAATCTCTGGACCAGCTGTCCCACCCTTAGAGGTGCCCACAGATCAGCGCGGGGATTAGTCACTGTGATCGATGTTGGATATCCTTGGTTGTGTACCAAAAAAAAAATGCGAACTTAAGCATACATTGAAGCTACCAGGGTGTTACACTAACATAGAAAATCACAATATAAATAAAGTTATAAAAAAATAATTAATAATATTTTGAGTTTGTAACAAAGAAAGTATAAATAAAGCGTATATAAATGGTATTTTGAATAATGTATTATTTTCTTTAAATTTTTTAGTTGTATATATGTTATGTCTGTATCCTGTAACCTCTTATATTTGGTGTGTGGCTCGTATCCATGTGGTGCCGTGTCTCATATCCGTGTTCATGTCTATGCTTGTTAGGACTTACTTGACTCATATTGTGTGCAACAATAGTTCACAATTTTCTTACAACATAGGTTAAAAAAAAAACAAAAAAAGGTGGGCGCAGTAAAATAAGACTTCACCGTAAACGATAAGTTGATCAAATTATTGGGCTAAGATATTAAGAGCCTATTTGGCAATGATTTTTTAAAACTGTTTTGTGTTTTAAAAAAAAAAAGAGTAAAAAAAGTTGTTTGGTAACAATTTTTTTGGATGTATTTTTAAAAGCAGAAAAACTAATTTTGAGTTTTAAAAACAAAAAAATAAAAACTGATTTTAGATGTTTTCCAAAATAGTTTTGATGTTTTTGGACTTCTTCGCCACCCCCACCCCCACCCCCCAACCATCCTCCTCCCACCTCCGGCGGAGCTCCACCATCCTGCTACCAGCCACCAAGCGCCGGCGAGCCTGCGACCAAGCACTGGTGAGATCCACGACCAGCGCCCGCCACCAATCGCCGGTGAGATCCGCGACCAAAGACTCGCGAACTTACTTCGCGATCGCTTCGAGCTCGGCCAACAGCGACCTTGTGACCAAGGGCCGTGCTCGTCCGCGACCCACCTTCCTCGGCGAGCTCCGCACGCGACCCTGCGACCCAGATCTGACGTGCCTTGCCCTGCGACCCAACCCGACGACCAAACGCAACGCTCGTCCGCGACCCCTTCCTGGCTGAGCTCAAGACGCGACCGCGACCCTGACGGCGTGCATTGCCCTGCGACCCAACTCGGCGACCAAGCGCCATGCTCCTCCGCGACCCAGCGACCAAGGCTCGAGCTCCCCCGCAACCAAGCGCCACAGCCCCTCCCGCCGCCACCCTTGCAACCACCGTGAACACCCCCTGTTATTCCTCTTTGATGTATCTGTTCTTTGTTTTCTGATTTGTTATCCAAACAAGTTTTTTGGTTTTATTGCTTTTGTTTTATTGTGTTTAAAATTGTTTTGAAAAACAATTTTAAAAAATAAAAACAAAAGAATCATTCCAAACAGACCCTTAATTGTCTCGGAGTAAATTATTTTGAGTAATAGCCTCTTCAAGCGCCCTCCAATTTCCATCTCCATTCAGATCAAAATATGGGTGTCCTAAATGATGCAAGAATGGGCACATGAGAAACCCAAGTCAAATGCATGCAAGATCTGACAAACACATAAATTGTAGCCATGGTCATCAGACAACAAAAAATGCAGAGGATCGAGTCTTCAAGGTTACTACTTTCAAGTCCTCACCTTTAAAGCAAGAGTATTATTTGCGGCGAGAAATTGGGCGAGAGGCACGGGACGATAAATTAGCGAAAAAATGGGACAGCTACGAGTCAAGACTTCTCAACAGTGACAACTATCCTGACTCGTACGTACCATACGGTATCCGTCGTTTTCGCCGTTAACTCTCCATTAGAGTGTCGGTTCCTTCGTCATCGCGGAGCCTATGATGGCTATGTGAGAACGGTCGAGTGATAGTGACCGTCGATGATAGTTTTTGCCACGTGTCGGAATCTTGATCGGTATGGCCCACCTTTGTGGACCCACGTGTCTGTCTTTCCCCTTTCAACGGTGCGTGATGATATCAGACAAACCATTCGGAAACCTCAACGTCAATTGTGGCACCAGCACCGTACAGTTCGGGTCCCACATGGTGCCTCAAAAGAGCTTAAGGCCTGCTTCTCACACAAAAGTTTTCTCTTTTCTATTTTAAGCCGTACAATTACTATTTAAAAAAAAATTTAATTTTAATACCCTAATAATATAAAAATAATTTATATTATTATTCAATTAAAATATTTCATTTGGATGAATTTTTAAGTAATAAATGTAAAAATCAACTGTCATAGCTTATGTGGCAATATATAATTAGATGGCTATATAATTTTTTTTACATTATCAGTATATGATAATTAAATTCTTTAAAAAATAATATAAATTAAATAATTTAATTAGATGACAATAAGTTTTCTTTTATAATGTCAATGTTTTAGAATTAAATTCAAACATATTTTTCAATTTTCATATAAATATATTTTAATTTTTAAAATGTTTAGATTAATTTTAATACATTATTATGATCATTATCATTTTTATATTATTATATTATTAAAAATATTAAAATATAATAGTAATTATTTTAAAAATAAAAATATAGTCAAATATAGTTACGAGAGCATTAAAAAAAGGGAACCAAGAGCACAAAGTGACCACGATCTCTGAGTCTCCGATGAGTATCAAGGTGTACCTATATGGACTTCACCAGTAAGTGAGTAAGAATTTAATGACGTAGAGTGTCAAAGAGAATGTAAAGTTGAACCCAAAGTCCAAGCGAGTATTAATAGAAGGACTTCAGAGTTAGTTATTAGAGTTGCAAGGCTCATCGTGTTTCCCAACTTGGTGATCCCATGTTCTTTAGTTTGGGGACGAGTCACGACATGGGCACACGACCTTGGTAACCGCTACCACATGGAGGCTTTCTTCGTATTCGAGTAGGATGAGGCCTCGATCCAGACTTCGAAAGTCATCAGCTGCTAAATTGGGGCAACATAATAGGATCGCCTCTAGGTTCACGCTTGACCCATATTCTTGTCCGTAATAGTGCCCCCAACTCGATCTTCGAGGTCTTGAGCTCAAAGCTCAAGTTCAATCAGTGTTCAACAATTGGGTTTCTTATTGGAAAATTACAACCATCTTTCTGCAAAAGGAGCTTCATTCTCGGAAGGTGTTATTTTGAGATAGAGGTATCTTTCGAATTTCAAACGCTACCTTATTTTTTCTTGAATGTTGCATTTAAAAGCCCACCATTCTTAGTGAGCCACGTGGTTCTTTTGAAAAGTTGAATTTAATGTACGTCACTTCACTTTTGAATGATTTCCTATTTTGCCCCCAATAGTTTAGGGCGAGAAGACACACCTGTCCCCTTCGACCCTTTCATTTCGTGTTCAAAGGGTGCCTCCATGGGTTATAAATACGTCTCTTCTTCTTTTGTTTTTCTTCACTTTTCCATTTTTGTAACATCCTCCCAAGCACGACCTTATTCTTAAGTCATGGCATCGTACTTGAGAATTGTTACTTATAAATTTGCAAACCTTTCTTAACTATCTATAGTAAGAATTGGTCGAATCATGTACTAACTAACTCATGGTTCTATCAAAATATATAGTAGAGAAACAAAGCATTTATTTAATACAAGTCAAGTACAAAAAGGAAGCTTTTCTACGAGCTTTAGTACACATATGCTATTTACTATATTTACAAACTTATATATATCTAAGTACAACAAATACAAGTGTCCACTACTAAACTATAGAAATTCTAATTTAGTCTTTCTTGTAGCCGCTTCGCTGTTATCTGGAATCAACCTGGAGACAAAACGAAAACACAAATGCATAGGGGGTGAGAATTATAAAATTCTTAGTAGGACATTTCCCCAAATACACAATCATAATGTCATCGCCATCGTTCCAGCCACTTCAGTTTATTAAGAAAAAGGTAATCATGCATTAAATAATAATGATTCATTTTAAAAGTTCCAAATCATACTTCCGAAGTGGGTTGCTTTTAAAGGAAATCAATCACTTTGTACACATTCACCATAAGCTCCTAATCATAGTAAATAATATTGAACAAAATTATTCGTATGTTATAAATATGTGTATGCCCATTGTAGTGAAATTATCTTTATTTGCCCTCGACAAGTTGAAAAGAATCTTAAGTTTCTTTATTTGCCCTTGACAAGTCAAGAGAATCTCACTTTTACTTATGGCTATAGAACTTAATTTAGTGTATCATTTACTTTTCTTTTTCCAATTACATGCAAACACACATATACGCATTCATTCACAATATGAATTCAATTGTGCCTCAAACCAATACTTAAAGTCACTAGCATGCTTTCATATACAATAGACTTGAACAAAATGTCAGTATGTCACTAATATAATGCAATAGCACAAATACAGCACATGGGCGGATTTTACATCTTGGTAGCACAATTTAATTTGCACATCAAACAACCAATTTGGGGGCTATAAAAATTCTCAATGACACCTCAATATGTTCATAAAGTTTTGTAAAAATTTTGGAAAAAGAAACATTCTCTAACTATACTAACAAAACTATACAAATTTGGTGGTCAGAGGCCACCTAATCTCAGCTCAGAACTGGGATCTCATAATTTTTAACCCTAGCAAATGATTAAATCAATTCAAGATAAAAATCATGGTTGAACCTTAAGATGTTTCCAAATCCTATCAAAATATCAAAGGAAAAATCAATCATTTGCTATGGTAACAAAATCAGACAAATTCACAATTTCAGTTCCAACAATTCAGGCAGCACAGGTATTATTCAGTTCATGATTATTTTCAAGCAGTATAAGTCCAGAACAAAGCTTAAGAAAATTCTTGGAACTAGCTTAGGATGTTAGCTTCAACATGTAATTTTTATAGCTCATAAAAGTACCTACAACACATTCAGAATATTCGTGATTAGTGGCTGCCTGGAACAGAACCGAAAATTCAACAACATGGTTCAAAATCTCTTTTGACAAAAATGATTTTTCCACAATAACAAACCAATCCACCAAAGCAAATACATCTATATATATGTGTACTCACACAATAGAACCAGAAAATATCAATTTTAAACTATCAAAATCTGCAAGAAACAGAATTGAATCAAACAAGATACCAAAAACCTTACTTTGATGGCTTTAGTGATCTTGGCTCCAAGAGTGATCCAAGAATGGTTTCATTCACTTCCAAGCTCCCAAATCAAACCCAAACCCTTTCTTAAGCAGCAGATTGTGAGCTCTCAAAGTATAAAAAAGTGATGAATTCAAATTCTAATCGATTAGTTTGGTAGATATTGAGAAGTGGAACAAGTTTTGTAAAGAGAGTTTGTGGTTTTATCAAGTCTAGGCTAGGAAAAATGGAGGTTGAATCAAGATTTTTGAGCTCTTAAGGAAACAATATGGTGGTTGTATTCACAAAAGACATAACCGAGGATGATGATGGCTTAATTGAGAAGTTTTGGGTTGTATTTATCTTGTAAAGGAAGTTTGGATATTATATGATATAAATAGATAATTCTCAAAGAAAGAAAATAAAATGGATGGCTAGGATTTAATCTTTTAAATCAAGATTAAATCTTAGCCTTTCACTAAGTCAAAATGGATATACATTATCCTTTTATAATGATTAAACTATCTTTCGGTGTTAGAAATTGCACACCGAAATTTTATTGAAGGGGTAAAATAGTGTACCCGGGTAATCAAGCATTGTTCAAAAATTAATTTTAGGTATAAAATTTGTATTCCTACCCATTTCTAACTTTAATCCTATAATTTTTCAATTTCGGGCATCTCCAGGCCCTAATTCTAGGGTTTCGGCTGTCCCTGTGGGCTTGTGTGGCCTACTAGGTTACTATTCATTATTTTTACAGATCCGCTGGATCGTTCTCATTATCGCTACGTCTGTTGGATTTTTGAAATTATGACTAGTAAAGCTCAAATTAAGTTTTAAATAATTTTTAGGATATTACAATTTTTAGTGGAGAAAATCTGCTGAAACTCTCTCTTAGTGCCAAGCCATTTCCATTTTCAGTCCAAGCTTCAAAGCTTTAAACGTTATTTCCTTTTCTTCTAATTCTACTTTTGTAAGTATTTCATTTGCCACAATGAGGTACTTAACCTAGCCCGGAGCTAATGGGAAAGGCCTGAGTAGGTCGATTCCCCATTAGGTGAAGGGCTAGGGGCCTACAATCACTATGACTTCTTCAATGGGTGCTATGTGGTATTTCACGTGTTATTGGAATTTGACACACTTTTTTATGAATAGTGCTGCATCTCAGAGGATAATGGGCTAATAAAAGTCCGCTCTACTTATCTTTAATGCTAATGACAGACTTTTGATGTGGTGACCACATGCCCCCTCATGGATTTCTTTCAAAATGTGTTTGATAGTCGTTGCTTGTATGCACTTCTTCAAGGGTTGCAAAATGCCGCTTCTATACAGCTCGTCGTCAACCATTTAAAAGTTGATTGCTTCTCGAGTGATTCTGGTCGATTCTTTTTGGCTTAAAGGGACCTTCTCATCTCAAAGCTATTCTGAGTATGGTCATCCAATCCGAGCTCTGTTCTACCTTTGTAACTTGGCTTGCTTCAGAGATTGAAAGGTTTTTTCAACATTTCCTAGATCCAGCTTCTATTATTTCTGCCGGTTTTGTACTTGCCAAGACATTGTCCTGAGTATTTTGGTCTTGTGAGATGTCTTATTTCATAATTTGGAATGTCCTTGAGAAAATTTTTGACTTCTGACAAGTACCTTTGCAGTAAAGGATATTTGGTGTAATATGTTCCTAGGACTTATGAAGTGACCAATTGGGAGTTATTGCAGACAACTAGCTTCCAGCTTCCAGACTCCAACATCTTTCGCTAATTGAAAACCCACAATGATTGCCTTATATTCCACCTAGTTATTTGATACTGGGAATTTGAATTTGATGGAGAGTTCAGTCTGAGCTTCGTCTTCTCATTCCAGTAATACCCTGGCCCCTACTGCCCATGGGGTTGCTGCCTTGTCTATGAACAATGTCCAAATAGGCATTAGTGGGGGAGTTTTGTTTTCAACATACTCAGCCATAAAGTTTGCCAACACCTAAGCCTTGATTGTACTCTAAGTCAAATCCTGACAATGCGATTTCCCAGTTTATCATTCACTCAATGAGATTTGGCTTATTCACCATTTATTGTATTAGTTGGTCAGTTTGGATAATGATTGTGTAAGCCTAAAAATATTGTCTAAACATTCTTGCCATTGTTACCAAGGCGAATGCTACTATTTCAAGCTTAGCATATCGAGCCTCAGCTCCTATTAAGGATGTATTGATGAAATAAACCTGTGTTTGTGATTTCCTAGCTCCTGTAATTAATGCACTTGCTAGTGTCTTTATTGAAACTTACAAACAAGGATGATCAGAGTTTTGATCTCCAGCTTGGTTAAAATAGGTGGGGAGCCTAGCACCCCATTGAAATGTTGGAACATGTTTTTGCATTTTGAGGTCCATTCAAGTTCCTTTTCCTTCATCAATAGCTCAAATAGTAGTAGCCAAAAAACTTGACAATGAGGCTAACTTTCCTGTCAATCACTAGAGTTCCTTTACGATAGGTAGGCTCTTCCAGAATTGTCTTGCATTTGTCTAGATTGGCTTCGATTCCCTTATCGATTATCATAAACCACAAAAAAATTTTGGCCTCATTGGCTGAGGCACACTTTAGCTGGTTAAGCCTCAGATTATATTTTTTCAAGGTTTCAAAAACCATCTTGAAATCCTTGATGAGTGTTGTTAGGTCGGCTACTTCTACAAGAATGTCATCTATATATACTTCCATTAAGCCCTTGATGTGGCCATGAAATATGTTATTCATTAACCTTTGGTATGTTGCTCTGGCTTTTTTATATTCAAATGACATGACTTTGTAGCAATAGTTAGATGTGGGAGTGATTAAAGCAGTCTTTTCCTCATCCTCCAGGCTCAATGGGATTTGAGTGTATCCAAAATAAGCATCCATGAAAGAAAGGGGACTGTAGCCAAAAGTCACGTCCACTAACTCGTCTATATTAGGAAAAGGCTATGAGTTCTTTAGACAGGCTTTGTTAAGGTCGATGTAGTCCACACATATTCTTAACATTCTATTTGCCTCTGGGACCATTACCACATTAAATAGCCATGTAGGGTGCACGATTTCCCTATTAAATCTTGCTTTCAACAAGCTTGTGACTTGTTCTTCTATTGCTCAGGCCCTTTCTAGGCACTTTTTTCTTTTTCGCTGAGCAACTGGACAAACGTCAGGGTAAATGGCCAACTTGTGACACATGAAATTGGGGTTTATCTCTGGCATGTCAAAAGTTGTCCAAGAAAATATATGGGAGTTATTTTTCAACAACTTGGTCAATTCTTTTTTCAAACTCGCTTATAAGTTTTTGTTTATTTGGTAACCTTTTCAGAGATGGACCCCTATATGAACTTCTTCCAATTCTCCTTTTGGTTTAGGGCTGTGTCTAGTTGCTTTTGATCTCATATCTCACTGCACCACCTAGACCCTCGAAGTGGCCAAAGCTTAGTCACTCTTACTACACGAGGCCTCATTAGGGATCTTCCAAGCTAGCAAGGTAGCACCTCCAGGCTGTTAATTGATTAATGCTCGAGTTTGCTACTTTTTTGTGATCCGAAATGAATTTCATTGCCAAGCATGCTATGGAGACCAGTGCTTCTATTTTATTTAGCATAGGCCTTCCAATTATTGCATTGTATGTTGAACCTTTGTTAACTATGAGAAAATCTACCTTCATAGTTCTACTGAAAGGCTTGCTCCTAGAGTCTAATACAAGGGTATATATCCTTCTACATGGACTATGTCACTTATGAAGTTGACCAACTCTTAGGGATATGCTCGTAACTCGAGGTCGGAATTTTGAGCTTATCAAATGCATCCTAGAAGAGCAAATTGACCGCGATTCCCTGGTCAAGAAGCATTCGCCTAACTTTAGCATTGAACATTCTTACTAAGACCACCACTGGATCATTGTGATTAGGTCCACACCCTTATTTCCTTATTGGAAAATGCTATGGCCGGGATGTCCTTTGGTGGAGCATCCTAGGCCATGCTCATAATTTTTCTCAAGTGTCTTTTTCGGGCTGACTTTTTGGTTGCTCTACTAGTGAAACCTCTCGATATTACATTGACGACGTGTTCAGGTTTGCCTCTTCTCTTGACTTGTCGTCCAGTGGCATAAGATTATCTGATCTTCGACTACGAGGGTTTCTTTTGTCTTCATCATCCCAGGTAGGCGAAGATTTTCCTTTTTTAGTGCTCTTTTGAGAAACCACATGCTTTTTTAACTTCCCTTCTTGAATCAAGGTTTCCACTACATCCTTTAGGTCAAAATAGTTATTGGTCCAGTAACCTCGAGCATTGTGGTAAGCACAGAACTTGGATTTGTCCATATTTTTCTTGGGCTCAAGGGCTTGGGTTTTGGCAGCACCTCAGTATTGCAAATTTCTTTATAATATCATTTAAGGAGACAACTAGTAGGGTATATTTAATGTATCTTAGACCTTGGATGGCTTTCCCATTATGTTTGCTACTTTTTTCTTCCGCTTTCTAGTTTTCGTTTTGCTATTGGAATTCAAGACACTTTTGGACATCAAATCTACCCCATGGTTTCTTCTAAATGAATATATTTTTTTGCCTAGGTTTGAAACTCTTAATCTCTTCTAGTGTCTTTGGGTTTTTTCTTAACAAGGGCCTCCACAAACAACCCATTTCGGAGGCCATTGATTAGGATAATTGGAGCTTTTTGAGTGCTAAGTTCTTCATATAGCAACATTTGTTTGTTAAAGCACCCCAAGCAATCTTGGAGGGGCTTATTTAGCTACTAGAAGAAACCTAGCAGACTCAAGGTGGATTTATGCTTGAATCGCCTAGTGGTAAAATGAGCTAAGAATTTCAAGGCCAACTCAGAAAGTTGATCAATGGTCCTCGATGGCAAGTTATTGAACCAGTTTAGTGCCACCTTTCGAAGGGTGATTCGGAAGGTACAACACTTGACCACACCAACAAAATACATTCGAGACTGAACATGTCCAAGCGTGGGATCCGATTTCCCATGAAACTTTTCAATTTTAGTTGGAAATTTAAAATCTCATGGGAGTTTCATATTTATGATGTAGTCAGAGAATGGGAAATTGTCTTCCTCATTTTGAACTATTGACTTTCCCTTCCTTTTCTCCATGTGATGGTCCTTAGAAGTAGAGTTTGTCAATTTGGCCAACCATGTGTCATCCGACATCATCTCGAGTTCCCATAATCGATGGAAGTCGTGGTTAGTTTTTATGGTGGCTTTTCGGTCTCGATGCTAAGATTGTAGGTTTGAATTTGGTGGAACGGGATCAGGTTCTTAGCATCTCATTCTTGCCCTACGTTGCCTTGAGTTCTTGTGGATCGGGCTCCTAGATAGCCCTCGTGGGGCATCAACATATCCATGCTCACTAGATTCTCGCCTATAGTGCTCATATTGGTGGCGATCCTCCTCCGCCTTTTTCTGATGGAGTTCTTAGGCTAGATTTTCTTCTCTCCTTCACCTTTCTTTGGCGAAGCATTCTTCCTCTTTTTTGTTTAGTGATCTTCTTCCGTCACCTTCATAGTGTCAACATTGCACTACAAATCCTGAATGGTCATAGCCTTCTCCCTCATAACTTTCAACATTTGTGCTATGAGAGGAAATATTGTATTTTTGGCTCCAACCTTATTTGCTCCATTCACATTTACGTGGTTGTGATCTGTGTTAGGGGCCTCATCTCAATTTACTTGAGTTTCATCTCTTGAAGTAGATTTCGAAGTAGTGTGGACTTCGACCTCATGGAGGTTGCTTTTCGAGATACGATGGTCTAGTAGGTGTACTTTAGATGGGATCTTCCTCAAAGTAGACATAACTCATCACAAGCCAAATGGAGAACAAAGAAAATGATCAATACTGCATCCCTATAGATGGTGCCAATATGACGAGGGGAAACAAGGACTCGAAATATACCTTGTCACCTAAAGGGTGAAAGGATCTAGGAACACAAGGTGACCATGATCTTTCAGTCTTTGATGAGTATATGGGGTGTATTTATAAGGACTTCAGTAGCAAGTAAGCAAGAACTTAATGAGGTTTGAGTGTGCAAGTGAACGTAAAATTGTATCTAGCTAGAGTCTAAGGGAGTATTTATAAAAGGACCTCGGAGGTGGTTATCAGGGTTGCGAGGGTCATCATGTTTCCCAATGTGGTGATCTCACATTCTCTAGTTCATGGACGAGTCACAGCATGGGCACACAACCTCGATAATTGCTGCCATGTGGAGGCTTTCTTCATATTCGAGTGGGACGAGCCTTCACTCATACTTTGGGAAGTCATGGACTGCTGAATTGGGCCAACATAACTGGGTTGCCTCTGGGCTCACACTTGACCCATACTCTTGTCCATAACACCCATCATTTTAATAAGAATACTTTTTCTTCCAACTACTTATATATTTTTATCTCATCATTACATTTCAAGAATCATTTGGCATTTTTTTTTCCATTAGTAGGCGACTATTTTTCAATTTAAAACTTAAATGTTCATTATCATAGATTTTCAATCACTTGCATACAAATATATAGAAAAAATAAAAAATATATGTACGGAAATTACAATAAAATATAACATTTAATTTTTTAAAATAACTTATACTTTATTTATTTCTAAGAAAATTAATTATTATAAAACACTAATTGAAAAATATGGATTGATCGACTTTCTGTTCATGCATCACCCTTGGGTTCGATTATTAGGTTTTTCATGTTAATGTGTGATCTATAAATACCTCTATAAGCACTCGACGAGTTCTAAAGCATACATTGATCCTACATTGAGATGAGTTTCCCTTCGATCCAAAATTTTTTGAAAAAAAATAAAAGATTTCTTTTTTTTTTTTTGTAACAGTTATAATAAAAGATTTAAGATTGATCCTTAAACATTTTTTTCTAAACCAATAATATTTAAAGTCTATTGAAAATTTTAATTAATCTAATTTGAGTTGCATCAGTCTTATTGTACTAATCAATTATTTTAAATATCTTCATATTGTCCGTCATAATCATAGCAATACAATATTTATTTAAAGTTATTATGAATTATAAACACTAATTTAAAAATAAGCCTTCATATAAAAATAAGTTAAAAATTACTAGGAGGCATATAAATAAAAAATGTTATGTTTTAATTCTTGTATATAGTATTTAATTATGGTTTAATTCGTATATTTTATTTTATTATAACTTTAACGAGTAATATTTTAATGACAACAAGCGTTATTAGATAATGTAAAAATAGTCATATATGTGGAAATAAGTTAATTATTTTTGTAATAATCAATTTAAAAATAAATAAATATATAAAATATTTTAAAAAATTATTTTTATTTTTATTTATTTTTCCACTTTTTATTTATTTTTTTCATCTCTTTAAATATTGCTTGTAATTAAGAGCAATCATATTTAGGTTATGTTTAGATTCGTCGAAATAAATAGGATGGAATGGACATGGATAAAAAATTTTGACATTCGATTATTTGAATATTTTTAAACAAGTGAAATAGAAAGAAAAAAAGGGCATGCAATATATTATATCTCATTCATAAGATGCCTTTATTTGTCGTCATTTTTTTGGGAAATGAGATGGAATTTATTATGTTTTAATTATTTATTTATAAAATTATTGTTTTACCCATGACTTATAGTCTTATGATTTGTCAATACAGTCTTCTCAGCAGCAGCATTTTCAAGAGTATGGTGTAGTTTGAGCTTTGCCAAGGAGTAATTATCTTCTACCGCATCACCCAATTTAGCAATATGCATTTGGTCGGGCCCTAAGTTGTGTTTAGTAGGCATGATATGATAAGATAAAATTTAATAAATAATAAAGATATATTAAAGTTTTGGTAAATTAGGCTTTTGGTTCTATATCTTTATTTAATTTTTTATTTTGGTCTTTCACGTTTTATTTTTAAATTTAATCCTTTATATTTAATTTTAAATTATTTTAATTTGGTCCCAAATTACTATTTTGTCACGTATATAACTGACAGAAAGTATTGATAGCATATTCCATGTTACGTATGTGTCATATCACTATCGTTACCACCGGTGAAATTAGAATATACTGTTGGATATAGTATTGTATAAATTATAGGAGTATCAAATATTTATATTGCTAATTTATATTTTTACAATGAATTTTTTTTATTAAAATATAAAAAAAATCCGATAAAGATTGACAAAGAGAGAAAGAGCTATCTTATACATAAAATTCAATCAGCCTGATATGAATAATCTTCAGTACCAAATGTTGAAAAGCCTATGTGTCACCAGGTGATTAATTAATTTCAGTAGCACGAATATATAATTGAAATTGAAAAATGAAAATATTGTTGTTGTAAAAAAAATCGTGGAGAGTTCTTCCTACATATCTTTTTTACAAAAGTATCAAAACTTGCATAGTATTAAAAAAAAAGCGTTTCCACTTGAAAAAAGCTTTCAACTAAGAGTTTTTGTTCTGATATACTAATAGTATAACCTTTTTGTATTGTTAGTGTATCAAAATTGAATTTTTTTTAAATATACAAAAAAATTACTGAATCAATTAATATATATATTATATTACTTACACTAAATAATTGATAATGTGATGATAAATTACATTAATTTATTCTTTTGGGATAATTACAAGGACCTCCCCCGAGTTTCTTTGATATTATGCTTACCCCTTTAGTTTTTAATATTACATTTACCTATCTTATTTTTTAATGATTTTCCAAAATTTCAAAACTACCCTTTATTAGAAAATTCCCCAAGCTTTCTTTTTCCTCTCTTCTTCTCCGTCACCACCGCCACCACCCCCTGTCCTCCTTTTGCCACTCCATTCATTCGTATACACAAGTAATTTGAATACACACAAGGAAGAATCAAAATTATCAATAACAATTAAACTCAACATTCAAACTACATCAAATTTCCAAAGGAAAACCAATCTTACAAAAAAAAAAAAAAACAAATCCACAAATCTAACAGAAAACAACCCATCCCATGTGCTTCCCCAGCTCACAATCTCGTTCAACAACTGCTCAATTTCATCAAGCTATTGCATCACCTCTTTCCCATCCATCAAACCCCTCATGTGCCACGCGAAGATTGCGCACCTGGAGCTCATCCATGTCCAACGGGACCACAATGGTGAATGTGCACCCTGTTGTGAGGTCGTGCAATCCATCGAGGTGTGTTTCCAAAGATATGCCACGGTGCTGAGCACGTGCAGCAACTGCCAGAAATTAAGGAGGGCGATGGTGCAATGGGGCAAGATGAGGATGAGGGTGGCGTGGTCACATTGAATGGGATAGAGAAGGAAAGCGGTCATGAGTGTTTTTGATTTTGTGTGTTTGTTGGGTTACATTGATTGGATTTGGATCTATGGGTGGCGGTGCTTTAAGGTTTTCCGGAAGGAAGAAGAAGTGTTTAGGATTAGTGGTAGAGGTAGTGATTGATTTGAGGGATAAAAAAGATATAAAAGTCATTTTAAAATTATAATGGAGATCATTATAATAACTTAAAAATAACTAAGGAAGGTAATGTAATATTGAAAACTCGAAGGAGGCAAATGTAATATTGAAGAAGCTCAGAGGAGGTCTTTGTAATTATCCCTATTCTTTTTATTTTTTTGGTCAAATATATTAATTTATTCTACATGAAGCATAATAGGACTTAGTCCTAAAATAGCGTAGCAATGGAAACTGGGAAAAAAAATATGCCATACGTCCACTGAGCCGTATAGAGAAATTAGCACATCAGTGGCTTATTATGCGTGGTATATGCTAAAACTAAATGAAATGTGAACCCGTTTGAGGCAAATAATGCAGCTTCCCTTTTCATGCTTGCTTAAATAAATGATGATAAAACCATTTTAATTAGTTGCTGGTAAATTATCAAGACCAGAAACTATGCTGTTCCGGAATATTGTACATCCAATTATACGACTCCTTCAATAATTTGATAGAAGGTGTCATGCTACTTGTATGATTTCTTCAACAAGAATCATTCATTCAGAATTTAAATAAGGAATTATTTGATGTATAGATAAGTTCAATATTCTATCACCTAATTGTGCACTGGACCTAATTGTATAATTAAGGAATCTTAAATGTATAATGGGTGAGAGAGAGCTGGCTATATATGTGGATATTATCGATCGATTGGTTGAGTGTTAATGGTGTGAACCCTAATGGAGTAGGTGAGGAATCACATACATATGAATGCGAGATTAGCCAAAGTACGTAACATGCGTATAAAGTAATAAGCAATTAATGTGATTGCTCAGCCAAAAAAATAAAACGCACTCTATCAAATTTCCGTGTATAGATGTAGAAGTGAAAACAATCAAATTTTTAATTTCATTGGGTGAAAACAAAATTAAAAGCAATATTTCATATATAGATTGTTAGCTAAACTAGTGCCCAGTATCAAACTAGAGTAATTACCAAAAAAAAAAAAAGGGTTTTAGATGGGGCACAAACTGTCACAAAATCATAGCTAAAATGACATGATATCCACATATTACAACAACTCAATCATTTTTCTATAACCTGATTAGGAACGATAAGATTGATAGTATGAGTTTGATATATTGTACATTTAAATTTTCACAAATACTATTAATTGTTTTTTGTCATAGAAATTGGTCACAAAATTTTCACATTTACATAAAACCGAGCGTCCTCAAACAAAAGAGGAACAATCTCCGGAGGAGAATCCTCTGTCCAAATGTTAGAGCCCTCTAAAACAGAAAGACTTGCTAGCTAGTCCTGCCAGTTTGTTGCATACCCTCAGAATGAAATTACAATCAGACACAATAAGAAAACATAAAATTTTAACTAAATGAAAGTCTACACATGGTAGAATCCTCAATACAATATATGTTGGTAAAAGAGTGCATGAAAAGGGGGATTGAATCATGCTTTGAAACTGTCTTCTGAATCTGAAACATTTAACAACAATACTATCAAGCGTTGAGCTTGAAGTGCAGCATAATAATAGTTAGATATTTCAAAAAGTAAATATTTGAAGCATGTTAATTGATAATGCAACTTTAAAGGTACTTCAGCAGTAATTAACTTAAAATGCATAACATAAAGATAAGAGATCAGGGAAGAGAGATATTACACAAATATTTTTATACTAGTTCGGCCAACCTGTCTATATGCAATACTCAACACATGTTGAGATTTCATTAATAACAACTTTCTCAACCTGAGAAAGTAAACTGGATAGTCTTTACATTAGCCTTCTCAAGCTCTCACAGTAAATAGTAGACAACCCTAACTATCATAAACCAAGTAGTATTGAACCAGTCTTGAACCACTCTCTCTAAGCTGCATCGAGTAGTCTTTTACTAGCCTCTCCAAGCTGAACCAGGATGACTGTGATGCCTCCATCATCAAGTTGCAAGTAGTTTACTCACAGTCTCTCCAAGCTGAACCGTGATGAGCAGATACCTCTGCCATCGCATTGCAAGTAGTTTTACCTTAGCATCTCCAAGCTCTGTCTTACCCTGATCACTAATGGATCAAGGTTACAAAGGTTATGTCTTTGAGTTGCCACTCAAACTAACCTATACCCATATTTCCTTATAAATATTCAATAAGACAGACCTAGGAAATATGAGCGACTTCTTTCTCACATATCTTCCTAAGAAGAGTATACAAATCATTACAAAACAAAGAAAGAAGATTTTCTACATTTCAAGAGGATTGATTACATATTATGATGAACAACACAAGAAGTGTGGAGAGATTTTTCCAGAGTTTTCACTCTTGTGTCTTCAACTCTCTCATCGACATTCAAGCATAGCATCTCCATTTATAGAGGTCCTTCTTCATGATCGTTGCCCTTGACCAGATCTCCAAGTGACATGTGTAGATTATCAGTTGTGTCTTGGAATGTTAGTCTAGAGAGTTAGGCTGACAAACTTATCACATCAGTTGCAAAAGCTGTTGTATTTAAAGGTTTCTGATGTCCTCTTTCTTTTTACTTTCTTATCTGTTTTCTGAACTCTTCCTTTTAGAAGTTAGGATCATTGATCAATCAGGCAGAAGAGATGACATACCAATTATAAAACTAGTTTTAATTCTAGATTTGAAATTCAAATTTCAAATTTTCCTCCATTTCCTATAGCGTTCTGTTCTCCACAGTTAAGTGAGCTTTCTAACTACATAATCAATCTCTTGATCATTCTTCGATCTTCTAGTATTCAATTTTGGCTTTTTTATGCTGATTTATTTGCGATAGTGATGATTGTCGACTGAGTAACACGTTACTATCAGAGTTGGCATGATTTCCTCATTCTTTAGTGAACTTTATGAAGTCCCGTGTTGCTTTCTGAAGACCGTTTCCTTGGGCTTTTTGTTCTTGTACTGATCTACTTCATTCCTTAATGCATATGAATGTTCTTTACACAATATAATATTCACTTCGTTTAAGCACATTCTCTTCCCACGAGATAAAACATGTTTGCACATGCAAAGTGAATTTATTCTCACTCAAGTTTGTGTGATGTATTTCAAAATTTTACTTGTTAAGCTTTGTCAAGAAACTCAAGGTAGTCATTAGTCGTTCTTCAAAATATTTCTTTCAATTGGCTTTGTTGTCATTCAAAACAATAAAGCTCATACTTTTTGAAGAGTTTTAGAATTTGCAATCTCCTCCTTTTTGATAATGACAAACCAATTTGAAGAAAATCTTTTGAAAAGATGTTGAAAGAAATAATACAGAATATGATATGACAAGTGCATTTTCTTTCAAGACATCATAGTTCTTAAATCTTAGTAAGTCCTTTTCTTAAGGAGTGGTTGGATGTGTTCAAGAAAAATTTTGAAGCTTTAAGTTAACTCAAATCAGAGCTGTTTAGTTTGTGATGATATTTTTCTATTTAAATCATAATGTCTCTTTAAATTGTACCACCAAGATACTAAAGCAGATGTCATCGTTTTAGTTCAATTTTACCAATCAACTTGCTTCTTGTCATAAAACAACTTCTGAATATTTAAGTGTGCTTGAATAAATAAACAAGTAATACTTGTGATATTCTTTCTTGATTAAAATCTTATTAAGCACATTCTTTTCCTCCCATTTTTCAAAAACTGATGCCAAAAAAATATATACGTATATGCATGATTTTTTGACCATGTCATGAGAAAAGCTTAAATGATACAAATGTAGTTTCTAATTCACAAAGAAACCTTGATATGAATGATGTCAGCATATTACAAGGTGAGGTTTCTGAAGCTCAATCAGGGATCCAACCCAACTTTATCAAAGCATTAAGTGCTAGTGAGCTTATTTTTATGAGCTAGGAAACTTTTTAACGTAAGTATAAGATGATGAGACATTTTTAAAAACTTTTTCTTAAAACTAATATGTGTTTATGCAAATTGAGTTTTTGCTCACTGATACATATTGAATCAAATATAATACATTGTTAGTCATTTAAGCTCGGCACAATCGAGAAAGATGTTAATTAATCTCAATGGAAGTTGAGTATTGGATGTTTACAGGATTGTTCGAACCAGTATAACTATCTGTGTCATATCTTCTTCTCCTTAATCTCTTTTATTTCACTGCTCTTTTTTATTATTCAATATATGCTGAAAATTATCTTTATCTATTCTGTTATTAACGTTGTACTTCAAAAACCTTCTTTCTGAAGCATCTAACTTTGTTTCCACTGCACTTCAGGCAAAATGGTTGATAGTATATTGTTTAAAATTTTAGCAAAACAAAAAATGAGTAGAAGCAAAGCAAAACACGATTTAACCACCCTTCTCATGCACTTTTCAACCTATAGGATGAACCCTAGCCTCTCCAGCTCTCTTCTAGCTTTGTCCACAAATTCCAAGGTCTCTCCAAGTGTTTCCAATCAATTCTAATCGATTTCTACCAGTTAAATCCTTCCGATAAGTATGTTCCTCTTGTTCCCAATCACATTAATGAGTTTAGTTGTCTTTGGGGCCAAAGTTGTTCAATTTTTTCTTCCCTAATGTCACAGAATTCAATTCTAATGCATTCCAATGATTCTTGCTAGTTGGGAATGCCATTCCAAACTCATAGGATCATATTGTCAATGATCAGGAACTATCAATAATGTACAGTGAATAGGTGGCAACTCATGGCCATATTACTCTTTTAGAGATCAATTACATTTCTTAGAAATAATTTAGCATGAATATAATTTTGAGTTCATGCCAGAACCCCAAGACAACCCAATAGAGTAGGACGACAAAGGATTCAAGGAGCTCCGAAAAGGTGTAGAGGATGAAGATGGTAAAGCATTTCACCAATGATAGTTGCTTAAGCACTACTGAGATTATATCCCCTATTCCATTTCAATTCATGGTGTTGATATATTTGTTATTTATTTTACACAATAGGAAATATGCTACCTGCTTTTTTGTTTTATGGCTATGTTTTTTGTAGCATGATATTATGGTCGGATTTTCTCTTGGTGATAATTCTCTAAATTTGGAGTTTCAATACACTTCAACTTCTGTTGCAGGTTGATGAATGGTTTTAAATTTAATTGTTGAATCTAGCACTATAGTATAAGTTTATATTAAGAAACAGTTTCACTAAATAACTTGTTGTGTTTTGTTAATGTGAATCAAGAGTATATATATATAATGTCAAAGGAGAGGAGATAACACGGGTGTAACTGACTAAGTTAACAAACTCCTAACAACTTGTCATTGTGACATATTAACAAACTATACTGTTACTAACAGAGAGTTACATATACTTAAGGTTGTTTCTAAAATAACTAATACTCCCCCTCAAGATAGGTTGTGAAAGATGTTATGAACACCCATCTTGGATAATAAGGTTTTAAAAAGAGGATTAGGAAGAGCTTTGGTAAGTAAATCTGCAAGTTGGTGTTTGCTTGAGACATGAACTAATCGAATTAATCCTTGCTAAACTTTTTCACATATGAAGTGGAGGTCGATCTCGATATGTTTGGTCTTCTCTTGGAAGGTTGGATTAGAGGCTATGTGAATAGCAGATTAACTGTCACAATACACCATGGAGCTGGGCAAATCAATCTGAAAGTCTTTAAGTAGACTATGGAGCCAAGTTAATTCACTTGTTATGGATGCTAATGATTTGTACTCTACCTCTACTGAGCTTCTTGTGACAGTTGATTGTTTCTTTGATTTCCCAGATATTATGGAGTCTCCAAGGAAGGCACACTGACCTGAGACAGATCTCCTTGTGTCAGTGCAGGTGCCCTAATCTGCATCTGCATAAGCACTTAGTCTTAGCTGAGAAGTCGAGGAAAAAAGAATTCCTTGGCCTGGTGTTGATTTTAAGTATCTAAGAAGATGATGAATGGCCTACAAATGAGAAGAGTAAGGCTTTAACATATACTGGCTGAGTTTATTAACTACAAAAGTAATGTCAGGTCTAGTAATAGTTAAATAGAGGAGTCTACCAATTAATCTCTGACAAAGTGTGTTGTCTTCAAGAGGTTCTCCTGATGTTGCGTTCAGTTTGGTGTTGGGATCCATTGGGAGGGCTACAGGTTTTGCTACCAGGAAGTTGCAGTCTTCAAGTAGTGAAAGAGTATATTTTCTTTGAGAGAGAAATATTCCTTTAGATGATCTAGCCACTTCAAGTCCAAGAAAATATTTTAATGATTCGAGATCTTTTAACTTGAATGCTTTCTGTAATTGTTCTTTAATCTGAGAGATTGCTGCTGTGGATGCGCTGGCAATGATAATGTCATCTACATATACCAATAAAAAAGCAAAACCAAAGTCAGCTGCTTTAGAAAAAAGAGAATAATCATTCTTGGATTGGGAGAATCCTAAGGATATAAGGGTGGTGGACAACTTCATGAACCATTGTCTTAAGGCTTGTTTGAGTCCATATATGGATTTATTGAGTTTGCAAAGTAGATTCTCCTCCTTAATTAGATATTCAAGAGGCAAGTCCATGTATACTTCTTCAAGGAGATCCCCATTTAGAAAAGCATTATTAACATCTAGTTGTGTTAAGTGCCAATTCTTTGAGGCTGCTATAGATAGAAGAACTCTAACAGTTGTAAGCTTTGCAACTGGAGAAAAAGTGTCCAGGAAGTCAATTCCTGGTTGTTGTGTGTAGCCTTTAGCTACTAATCTAGCTTTATGTTTGTTAATGGCTCCATCAGCATTGTATTTCACTTTGTAGACCCATCTACAACCTATAGAATGCTTGCCAGAGGGTAAAGTGGTTACACTCCAGGTATTGTTTGCTTCCATAGCATCCAATTATTTTTTCATAGCTTTCCTCCATTCTTGGTGAGGTACAGCTTGATGGTAAAATTGAGGTTCATAGGTTGAATCAACTTGCATGATGTAATTGTGATAAGATGGAGCTAAAGAGTGAAATCCAATGAATTGGACATGGGGTGTGGAATATTATGTTCATAATCTGCTAGGTAGGCTGGAGTTTTCGATATTCTTGATGATCTTCTTGGTTGAGCAGGGAGAGTGACATCAGAAATGGGATTAGAAGAGCTCGAGTTTGAGGTTTTAGTAGTGTATTCAATTGTTTGTGGCTGAATAATAGGTTGAGGGACATCTGGCTGTGTCTCAGGTTGAGGTACAGTAGGTTGGATTTGCTGGATTCTGGGTTGAGGGATGATTGAAACTAAGATTTCTGTTTGAATTGTATCAGTAGGAGGTTGTAGAGTAACAATATTAGGAAAAATGTCTTCTACTGTAAGGAGTGAAAAGGGTATGTCTCCTCATGAAAGATCACATCTCTTAAGATTAAAAATTGTCTAGTGGAAAGGTTGTATAGTTTGTAACCTTTAAAACCAAGAGGATACCCAAGAAAGACACATGGTGTGGCCCTTGGTGAGAATTTGTTCCTCTGTGAAGGCAAGTAGAAGCAAAGGATAAGCAGCCAAAGTTTCTTAAAGCAATATAGTTAGGCAATTTATTGTAAAGCAACTGAAATGGTGACTTAGCATGAGGTAAATTAGGAGATGGTTTTCTGTTTATAAGATATGTGGCAGTAGATAAACAATCTCCCCAAAAAGATAAAGGAACCTTTGATTGAAAAAATAATGATCTAGCTACATTAAGGAGATGTTGGTGTTTTCGTTCAACTACTGAATTTTGTTCAGGCCTCTCAACACAAGAGAATTGGTGTAATCTTCCTTGCTTGGCTAAAAAATCTATTAAGGCCAACTCTTTGGCATTATCAGATCTTAAGGTTTCAATGGTGACACCAAATTGTGTTTTAACCATTGCAAAGAATTCAGTAATGAGTTGAGGTGCCTGTGATTTATTTTTCATTAGGAAGGTCCAAGTGAACCTTGTGCAATCATCTACAATAGACAAGAAGTATCTGTGATTCTTGTAAGTGGGAGTGTGATAGGGACCCCATATATCACAATGTATTAGATCAAAGGGATTAGCAGAAAAATTGTTATTAGAGATGAATGACAATCTTCTTTGTTTTGTTAAAGGGCAAACAGTACAAGTATCAGTATGTACACATGCATTCTTATTGCTTTTACAAGTGGGAAGTAAAGGCTGTAACAAATGTAGCCTAGAAGCATAAATATGGCCTAGTCTAGAGTGCCAAATCTCAATAAGAACATCATTTGTGTAAGTGCAGTTGTGAACTTCATCAGTATGTGAAGGAATCTTCAAGATATAGAGTTTATCTTCAAGGTTAGCCTTGCCAATCATCTGAGAATTTGGGCCTTGAATTAAGCAATGATTGGCATTAAAAAAGAAATAACAATCTGATGTATTGGTAGCAGTAGAAACTGATACAAGGTTAACTCTAAATGATGGAATAAAAAACACATTCTTTAGCAATAGATTAGAGAAGAGTTTTATGTCGCCTATTCCTTGTACAACAACTTTGCTATGATCAGGCAACAAAACATATGTATTCACAACAGGAAATAAGGAAGTAAAATGCTGTGGAGTGCAAGCAATATGTTTTGTGGCACCTGAGTCAATAATCCAAAAATTGCTTAAGGAATAAGAATTATTTTCAATGAGTTTATTAAGGTACCTCCTGAGAACTCATCAGTAATAGATGGTTTAGCAGCCTGCGAAATCTGATTGGTCAGCATTGATAGCAAATTCTGGTATTGTTGTTCAGACATGCCAAGAGAATGTATGGTTTCTGAAGTGTTAGAAACTTGATTCACAGAGTTATTAGCCGAGTTCTTGCCTTTTGCTTTGTATCCAGGAGGGTAACTAACTAGCTTATAACATTTTTCTCTAGTATGACCAATGTAGCCACAGTGTGAACACTGAGGTCTCTCTTTCTTGCCTTTGGCTTTGTTGTTTTCAATGCTTGGCTTGGCTGCAAAGGTCATATGAGTTTCTTGAGTGCCAGAGGATTGACCAACTTGTTGTTGCTTCTCTTCTTGAAGGATCAAAGAAAAGGCTTTAGTAACATCGGGTAAAGGATCTTGCAGTAGAATTTGTCCTCGAATAGAGGAGTATGAGTCATTAAGTCCCATGAGAAAGGAAAGAAGGTATTCTTGTTTGGAATTTTCAAGTAGAGATCTAGAGCCTCCACAAGTGCAGGTGCAAAGGGTTTTGAAAGAATTCAACTATTTCCAAATTGTTTTCAATTTGGTATAATACTGATTCACAAAAATGTTACCTTGGGAGAGTGTCATTAATCTTTTCTTGAGTTCAAACACCCTTGGACCATTTTGTTGCTTGAACCGAGTTTGCAAATCTTGCCACATCTCAGTAGCAGTGTTGGCAAAGATGATGCTCTTTACCAAGTCTTTTGAAACGGCATTCAGGATCCAAGACATGATGACTTGATTGTTTCGATCCCAGGAAGAACAAAGCAAAGTTTGAGAATCATCAAGTATGGGAATTGAGCCATCAATGAAGCCAAATTTGTTCTTGGCAGAAAGTGCAATGAACATGGATCTACTCCATGAAACATAGTTATCAGAAGAAAGCGCCTGGGAGACCAGAACAAGCCCAGGGTGATCTGAGGGATACAAGACATAGGGATTGGAAGCATCATCCATGGGAGGAACTTGAGCCATAGCTTCAAAAGAAAAAAAAGAACACAGAAGCAGAAAGCGTACAAGTTGAAGAAAGAACACCAATGGATGAAGTAAATTCTTGCTTATGAGAGAAAGAGCGGAAGTGCAATTTTCACTGATACCATATTAAGAAACAGTTTCACTGAATAATGTGTTGTGTTTTATTAATGTGAATCAAGAGTATATATATACAATGTCAAAGGAGAGGAGATAACACGGGTGTAACTGACTAAGTTAACAAAATCCTAACAACTTGTCATTATGACATATTAACAAACTATACTGTTACTAACAGAGAGTTACATATAGTTAAGGTTGTTTCTAAAATAACTAATAGTTTATGCAAACGTCGGTGAAAATAGAAATATATTGAATTTGGTGAAAATCGAGAAAGATTGAAAGGGTCTTCTTTATTATTTTTATTTCTTTAATTTGATCTTTACTCTTCTAAAGTAGCATGGCATCCAAGGAATGGCAGGATAAAAAAGGACTCTTCTAAAGAAGCCACAAAGACAAGGCAGCAGAGGAAGGATAGTTTACATGCAGAAGATGAAGAGCATTTATTCAACCCCCATCAATAAAAGATGCAGATTAAGGAAGAAATAGCTTATGGGAAAAAGGTTTTATGGTTCTAGCTATTCTCTTGCTTTTTTAGTACATAACTTTTATCATATCAAGCATTCATCTACTAGCACAATGTTTTAGAATAAAATCTAAGTGTACACACATATCAATGCAATTACATAATCAAGTAATTTTTAGCATAAAATAAAACCCAAACCTACTTCATTGCTGACCCGAGTAAATAAAAGATTGATATTTGATGTGATGTGAGGGGACATTGGAAGGAAAAAGGGGAAACTTCCTTCACTAAGAAGCACTGCCCCCTATAAAGGTAACTGGAAGTAAAGAGAAGATGGTGACCCCTCCTTTTTGCCTGAGGACCGATTTCATACTTCCTCATCAACCTCTTTCTGGCAAAACTTAGAGAAATTTCATGCCTCGTAGCATAATATGGAGCCCCACCCCAAAACATTTGGCGACTACACTAGGGAGGCACGAGAGCATCACATAACTAGGGAAACATAGAAGGGCTAAACCAAAGGGAATGGCCGTATGCAATTCTGGTCACATGACTTGGAGGCTTGGTGGCACACTACTTCACTGACACAGTAACGGGACTATCATTGACCACCATTAGGTGAACACTTCCTTGGCAGCAAGAAGCTGCCGTAGAGATCAGCAAGCCCTGACGACAAGGTCGAGCTTAATCGCGCTGTTATCTTTCTTAGCCATCCAGCAGCTGTTGAAAAAATCAAGAAGCGGTGGTTAAGCAATGCAATGGTAAATGCAAGCGTTAGGCCACATGAAGGAGACTCGATAAATTTGCATCTATGGGTTGTGCCGCTTGCAACTTCTTATTGTGCTCTTCTCTGCTGCTCAACCCAAAAAATGAACACTATCGGTTTACCCCTGTTGGCTCTTTCTTTGGACTCCAATGCTAAATCTGGGTTTCGTGGTTTCTCTGTTATTTGAGTCATGTTCTAAAATATATTGTTTGAGTGCTTATTGTAACCTTCTTTGCATAGAAAATGTTTGTGCTAATGCGTGTGGGGTCTAGTATGCAATTTGAGTGCATCTCATCCATTACTCCACCCAGTCCTTATTGACTTTTACATGAATATTTATGAACTTATCTTCAAAACAAACATGCTGCATAGAAAAGAATGTGTCGGTGACTTTCTTGCAAGTTTTGTAATTGTTGCCTTAACATTACTGCCTCCCTCTGCCAAAACTAGAAAATGGTAATAAAAAAAAAATTAAATATGATGCTTTTAGATATTAAAGGACAAAGAAGCACGAGACACACATTTGTTTGCACAGCTCCTTTCAAGTATCAAATAAGTAATTAAGATGATTGTTGAGTTCATTCCTAACTAACTTTAAACGATGCAAATTAGCAAATGTTTGGATGAAATGTACTTAAATAATCTATAAATTTCAATGTAGCTGGCTATATAAAGGGCTTTATGTCCTTGAATTTACGGTTGATGTTGGGGTAGCTCTTAAAAAAAATATAAATAAATTATCTGTCATGGAAAGTACAAAATAATAGAAAAAGGTCCTACAATGAGCTGGACTCCTTAAAAGGTATATTATTATGATTAATTGTTCTCGAGACAAATTATTGGGTCTTCGCATTTACTTTCTATGGGTTTGTTAAATGTTCATTTTTTTTATTTTTCCCTATCTTACTAGTATTTTCTCAAATTAGCTAGCCTGCATTTGCTACCATATGATATTGACAACGCTAGTTCATAATTGGAAAGATTTATGACTGAATAAGATCACTACCATAATTGGAAAGGTTTGTTAAAAGTTCTTCTACTTGATTTAGAAATTAAAATTAGTTAGACGACAAGATTCTTTGTCTCTTGCTGACATTAGACAATGTTTTCGATTTGATGTGGTGAAGAGGTTTTGTGATAGACAATAAATTGCAATTTTGTTGATAGTACATTTCTTGAACTGAAAAATAATCAATGATACTATTCTTTGTTTGCTTATTGATACTGGAATTTTCATGAAGATTTTATGTCTGCTAAAAGTGTTAAAATCTAATTTTATTGACATTTGCATGTAAAATGGTAAAAATTTCTAAGTTGAAGAGAAGAAACTTAAAACTAAAATTTGAAAATGTAGAGCCAGTATTACAATGAGAATGAAATGTTAACACCCTTTGTTTTTTAGATAAATTTTTTCAGGACATGAAGATTGAACTATTTAGCACCTTGAAGAATATGCGGAGAAGACATGCCACCTAAATGGCGAAGCTGTGCAAAGTGCGATGCTGCCTAAAACGGCGATGCTATACCATTGCTTAGGTGATGAATAATTTTCGCCTGCGCGTGCCACTGCCGCCGGGTTGTGTGCGAGGCTATACCACCAATTGGTGATACCACTGCTTAGGTGGTGAACAATTTCCACACGCGCATGCCACTGGTGCTGCGTTGTGTGTAAGGCTATACCACTGCTTGGTGATACTGTCGCTTAGGCGATGAACAAATTTCTACCCGAGCATGCCACTGTCACCGCATTGTGTGCGAGGCTATACCACCGCTTGGTGATACCGCAACTTAGACGATGAACAATTTACGCCCGCGCGTGCCACTGCCGCCGTGTTGTGTGCGAGGCTATACCACTACTTGGTGATACCACTACTTAGGCGATGAACAAATTTTTGCCCGCACGTGTCACTACCGTCGCATTGTGTACGAGGCTATACCTCTTCTTAGTACCGCCCATGTGAGCTATCATGCCGTGTAGTTTGGCGAGGCTTTACCACTACTTGGTGCATATCTATCCTTGAGCGAGCTTTTATGACGCATAGTCAGGCGAGGCTTTACTGCTATTGCATCTACCTGTGTGAGCCTTAACATTATGTGGTGTATGAGACTTTACCGCTTTTGCATCTACTTGTGTGAGCCTTAACATTATGTGGTGTATGAGACTTTACATCCCTATGGCATGTATTTGGGGGTGAAGATTCAGCCCAAAGAGAATCACGCCACTAAGAGATGCAAAGTAATGAAGACATGTAGTAAGGTCTACAAAGGTGCAAAAAATGGTTTAAAAAAAGCTCAAATTAAGAGCTACACCTCCTCATTGAGTAAGGGGCTAATGTCTTGGGAGTAACCCCATGGTGGAGACACCAGCTAGGATTGCTAGGCAGAGAACTCGAGGTGTGATTCCTTGGAGGAGACTCTAGCAGAGATGGCTCAACCACCTTTGGGCGGAAACCACTTAGGCAAAACTCCTTGGTAGGAATCCCTAAGTGAGACTCCTGATTGGAAACCCGGTGATAGCCCAACCACTAACCTTGGGCAGAGAAGCCCTAAGCAAGGGACCCAGGCAAAGCTGGCATAAGCACCTAGGTGGAAACCACTAGACAAATATAATTTGAAAACCCATGCGCAAATGTAATAATAATAATAAAATACAGCATAGGCATACTTTTAAGAAAAATAAGCAAGGTTAGACGAGCCTACTCCAAATTGCATGGTGTTAGGTGAAAGATCCCTTGGTAGGTCATGACCAAACCAAGCAAAATAAGGTTGGAGGCTAAGTAAAGCCAAACCTGGTGTGTGTGTGTGTGTGTGTGTGTGTGTGTGTTTATAATAAGCGGGAAAGCTTACAAAACATTAGATACCCTTACATTAACTTGGATCAAACAATAAAAGACAACACAAGTCAAGAAAGAAATGAAATGTTGAAGCATGCTCAACAAAGAGCCATACTTCTTAGTTGAGCAGGGGGCTAATATTTTATAATAAAATATAAGTGCACATACATATTAATGCAATTGTACGCTCAAGTAATTTCTAGCATAAAATAAAAGCTAAACCTATTTCACCGCTAACCCAAGTAAATAAAAGATTGACCTTTGATGTGATGTGAGGGACATTGGAGGGGAAAAGGCGAAGCTTTCTTCACTAAGAAGCATTGCCCCCTATGAAGGTAACTGGAAGCAGAGAGAAGAGGGGGACCTCTCCTTTCTGCCTGAGGATCGATTTCATTCTTCTTCATCAACCTCTTTTTTGGAAAAACTTAGAGAAATCTCATGCCTTGTAGTGTAATATGGAACCCCACCCCAAAACACACTGAAACAATACATTTACTGCAAGAGGAGTGTGTGCTAAGTGATGTTTGAAACAATGTTGTTGTAGTGATAGACAATTGTAGTGCTACATATGTTCCTTTGTAATTTTGTTTGACTTTGTAATCTATAATTCTTATAAGGTTGTCTATTAAAAAAATCTATTACGGTGTAAATGAGCTTGGGTATAATCTGAATTCTTGAGGGGCCTTCATATTCATTTTGTTATTTTGAATTTGCTTTCTTGCTGAGTCTCTATTTATCTGAGGCTTTTACTACATGACTTGATATAATACCTAACTTTCTCTAAGGTACAAATTTGATAATGAGAGGGTGACAAAAGAAGACATTAAATGGACGTTGGAGAAGCAATATTTTGGTAAGGCGATATTACATCTATTATCTTAAGTTGATCATATGTGTACATACAATATTTTATTCACATTCTCATATGTTTCTTACTCCAATGCAAATTGCAGTAATTTATTTTCATTAAGCGGTTCATTCATACAAAAGTCTATATCTGTTTAAGGTTTGCTACCTGCAGCTACGATAAAAGCTGTTACATAACTCTTAAACCATGAAAGAAGTTTAAGCAACTAGGCTAGATGAGACTTAGAAGTTATGGTGCATGCCTATAACTTGGGAAGTTAGTTTGAGACATTTAAAAGCCTGGAGAAGACCCTTTTTTTTTGGGAGAGAGGGGGAATTGTAAATGCTGCCTATATTATTACAAAATGCTTGTCATATGCCCTTGGCTTAAACCATTAATCAATAATTTCATTTGTAAAGTCAAAAAGATGATTTAAACAAATATATAATGTAATAATAGCAAAGATTTCCATTATTAGTTCTTTGATAACAATATAGATTGGAAATCATAGAGTTCAACATTATTGTGTTCCAAATTATATTCAAGGGTATTTCACTATTTGGTATCTAAATTTGGTTATTACTTTGGATGTACTCATCTATCTAATCCTTAAATCAATTTCTTCAATTTTCATGTAATAATGATATATTCACTTCTTTTTGTTCTGTTTTCTGATAGGTTCACATGTGATCATACAAGTAGTTCGAATTTAGAGTTTCGAAATGGTGTAAGTCTCTCTTTGCAGAAATATAATTCTTACTGTTGGTGTTCCATTCAAAGTGTTGTAGTTCAATTGTTAATAAAGTATGATATAGCAAATGTTCCCTATAGCATCATTAGTTGTGCACTTTAGTCATGTGAGTTCATTTTTAGTCATTGATATCAGTTTTTAATCACTCTTAATACATAAGTTGAATTTCTGGTGTAGTGTTTTTCATTAGTGTTACGTTATTAATGTTGTTGGGTTTAAAAAATCTATTGGTCTTGAATAATGTATTAACATGAAATAACACTTTATTAATAGATAAATAGATAGAAACAACAATTAAATGTAAATAATAAATCAATTCAATACAAGAATACAAAATGAAGAATCAAATAAATAAACAATAAAGAATAAAAGAGATGGCTTATTGTGATTAATGGCTGAGGTGTACTAGGCACTGGGTTTAAGAGTATTTTGCCACCACAAGCTTAAAGGCCAGTGCAGATGGTCTTCACGGCTAATATTCCCTAGGATAAAACAGCCACATCCTACTAACTCTGCACTTGAACTAGTGAGGCTTCAAGAATCACTTTCTTGGATTAGTTAGGGAAACTCACAAGATTACAACCAAGACTAATGACTTTTCTAATGTGTTTGGCAAAAGAGGGAAGGGATATATGATGTTAAGAGCTTTTTATTTTTTAGACGTGACTGTCTCTGTGTAAAATGAGCTTCCTATAATTTATAGAGGAACCGCATAATACTTAGTCAAAGAACCATGTGATTTTGGAAAATAAAATTGAAAATTGAAAGGCTTAAAAATAGGAATTCTTTAACGTCACTAAACAAGCCCACTAGCAATGTGGGTATGATGCTTCAACTGCAACATGGCTTGGTCAAAAGCAAATGTGCAAACCACATGAAGCATATAAATCATGTATATATATGCATCTCATTAATAAAAAAATAAATAATATTTATTAATAATAAAAACTGAAAATAAATTTTTAACTTTGAAATAAAACAATGCCAATAAAACACAACAATGGTTCTGTAAGTTTCCTTAACAAAGGTATACATGCATGCAAATAATGATCAAGTGAAGGTAGCATTTTTTGTTTGATTGTTCTAACTGAGATCGTGTTAGATTTGATGGTTAACTAGGCATGCTTTACTTTTTCGATGGCTTGCTTAACGTGTGAAGTGCAAATAAGCTATGCTATTCATTTTTCATTTGTGATTTTCTGAATTCAAAGGTTGGAATTTTTTATGACGAATATGACATATTGCCATTGAGGCTTGACAATGTATTTCATGTATGATAGTACCATTCTAAAATGGATAAATCTTTCTTTGACATCTCAATTGGATCTAATATGACAGTATCAGTCTTTGCATATTTACATATCTAATACATTGTAATTTGTAATTCATTGTAATTGTAATGTAGTCCAAAAATGTTAGTAGTTTATTCACTCTGCAGGCTTTTGGTTAGACAATAGTTGTAAGGTGTTGTATTCCATTTTATACATAATGGAGGACAGCATGGGGAATTAAAAATCACCAGTCATTTTTATATGATTCTCAAGTATTTGAAAGATCTTTGTACAAGTTATGTTAAAAAATAAAAAAAGACAGAATGACAGTAGTCATGTTAAGTAGGCCTAAAACTAAAACATTTGGTCGAAATGGCACTTAGAAAGATCATTTACATGAGATCAAATTTATAGGGAAGGGTGGTGATATTCATGTTTTAACTCTTTTTTAAAGGATATTTCACTCAAGTGAATCAAGGATATTTAGTAAAAATAATTAAATATAACGAAATTAAATGCAATTATTATAGAATTAAATTATTATGATACTTTGAATTTTTTATAAAAAAAGTTAACTACAAAATAGAAATGGAAAGAGAATCAATCTTGTTCTTTTTATGGGAAGAAGGGTTTGACTTTTTAGGAAAGGATATATAACTTTATTTTTTAAAATTAAATATATACTTACTATAAGACTAATAAGAAAGGGTTGTAGTGATGAAGATGATGCTCACCTTGTTCCTCACGTTGACTTTGGAAACCCGAAGCTTTGCTAGGGCTTTCTAGAACGATGTATTGTGTGGTTTTTTCCGTCGTACCAGTATAGTCGCTTGCTTCCTAACTGTATCCTAGTGCTGATCTTGGTCCCATTACTATAACTTGCTTACAATAATGGCATCTTTCGGTAAAGCCAGCATCAACGAGGATAATAGACCCAACAATCAAACAAAAGATGAAGAACTAGTGTTGGTCATTTTTAACAATGAGGATACAGAGGAGGGGGTTGAGGAATGCAGAACGAGCCTAATAGGGAAACTAATTACGTCCAAATTGATGAGCAAGAAAAGTCTCTAATAGGCGCTGATGAACATTTGGGGGAACCCCCTAGTTTCAAAATAGAAGGAATACAAGCGGGCTTTTTCCACATTTTCTTCCAGGAACAAAAACACCTAGTGAAGGTGATGAATGGCTCACCTTAGATATTCTGAAACTCCTGGCTACTACTACAACGCTGGTCTAAAGAATGAGTGCCAACATTATTGGACTTTTCAAAGACTCAGATTTGGATTCAATTCTAGGGGCTACCCTCCCATTGTCGAACGAAGAAGATGGGAGAGAAACTAGGGGCAATGATGGGAACGGTCAAGGACTGTGGAGTTTTTGATATGCTAGACTCCTAGGGAACTATAGTAAAAGCCTTTGTCGAGATTAAGGTCCTGAAGCCATTAATGAGAGGCGTGAATGCAGGTAGCCTAAAGGATAGGATTTTCTAGGTAGATTTCAAGTATGAGAGGTTACTCCAGTTTTGTCATGCATGCGGGGTGGTGGGGCATGATGAAGAAGAATGCAACAAACGGAATGGGAAGGAGCATGAAGAAAATCACACAAGGGAACTAGGGCCATGGCTTAAATCATCGATGGGAGGGTGAAGAGTACCAAGAAGGAATCAAAAGTACAAACAAACAGAACCCCCATGCAATGCCAAAGCCCTAAAATAACAAATCGAGAAGTATTCCATGCTTTACTGGAAAAGTTAACAATAAGGGGTGGAGCTGTAATCACATCTAATCAAAGAGTAGAGGAGCAACCTAACTTAGAGAGCATAATGAATTCCCGCTTAGAGGATAACCCCGAAGGAAGGGACAATGGGGTTTTAAGCATACCCAATGGGACTACAGAAGGGGATGAGAAAGTGAAAATGGACAAACAAAATGATAAAGGGAAAACAAAGTGCGAGGCAATGCTACTATGTGACATCACCAATGGCAGGAAAACACAGCACCGGGGCAGTATCAACGTAAGTGGAAAAGGACAGAGGTGGAATACAAGGGGAAGGCAAAGAGAACAAGGGAGGAAACTAAACAGAAAATAGAAAACGGGGATAAAAAATAATGGCAATGGAGGTTGACAACCCTACGCAGGGCACGAAATGGAGAACCACCAACCTATGTGTTTTATTAGCAGGTGTTGTGGAGTAGCCTCGCTAAGTCCAATGGGTTGCATCAGCTAGAACTGTCAGGGGCTTGGGAACTAATGTACAGTTCGAGCATTGAAGAACCTTCTGCTTCAAAAAGATCCCAAAACTTGTCTTCTTGATGGAGATAAGGAAGAAGGTCTTTGAAATTTAGAATATGAGGAACTTAGTAAGGTACCCCCAATATGGTTGCTGTTGATTGTAGAGGGTCGGGTAGAGAGAGGAGGGGGACTAGCGTGTTTTTGGCAAAATGAGTGGGAAATTAAAGTATTGTCTATGTCTGAGAATCACATTGACATGATGGTGGCGAACGCGATAGTAGAACTGAAGTGGAAACTAACTAGAATTTATAATTTTCTAGAGGCCAATCATAAGCATCTCACCTGGAATCTTTGCCAACGCCTGGGGGCTGTAACGGGGGACCATGGGTCTGCCTAGGTGACTTTAATAACATCATGTGGGATGAGGATAAAATGGGGGGTGTACTTCAAAACCAAAGCATGTTGTCCAGTTTCAGAGAAGCCATTCAAGGCTGCCAACTTGAAGATCTAAATAGCTTAAGGAGTAGATACACGTGGTGTAACAACAAAAAAGGACTTGACATGATCCAGGCCAAGCTGGATTGGTGCTTAGTCAATTCTCAGTGGAGGGCCCTCTACCCTGTAGCAAAAGTGATTCACTTACCAACATATAGATCGGGCCACTGCCCAATTATGCTCATATCAAAGCAGAAAGCTAGGCGACACCACCATAAGTGAAGGATCAAAAGGTTTGAAGAGGTCTGGTTGGTGGAAGATGGACTCATGGAAAAGGTTAGAAGCGGTTGGGAGGAAAGAGGAGCAAACCTCCGTGAAAAACTAAGCTGCTACCTGGAGGTATTAGACAGCTGGGGAAAAAGCTCCCTAAAGGAAGTAGGTGAAGAGATAAAAGAGTTGTAAAGGAGTGCAAGCATCCTAGAAGAAAGAAAACATGAGGAATGGGTGCTGGAGGAGTTAAGGAAAAATTAGATGGCTTATTGGAGAAAGGGAAATGATGTGGGCCCAGAGGTCACGTACCAATTAGCAAAAATTTGGGGATTGCAATACCCATTTCTTCCACTAAAAAGCATAATAGAGAGAACGTGAATGGATGCACATAATTAAAGATGATGAAGGGAAAATCTTCTACAAGGAGGACGAGATAGCCAAAGTGCTAACAAGTTTCTACAAGAATTTGTTCCAACATGAACAAATAGAATAATAGGATGATGTACTGGAGGGAGTGGCTAGTCGTGGCACTCTAGAAATATTTTCCCACCTGGCTGCACCATTCACAAGTAAAGAGGTTCACAGAGCTCTTTTTCCAAATGCACCCAACAAAAGCACCGGGCCCAGATGGGTGCCAGGCATTTTTCTATCAGAAACTATAGGATGTGGTGGGAAGAGATGTGATCGAAATTGTGCTAAACATACTAAACTATGGGGTTGACTCGACTCCCCTCAATGAAACCCTTATTTGTTTGATCCCCAAGGTAAGGAAACCAATACATGCCAAGGAGTTCAAACCAATTTCCCTCTGCAATGTTGTCATGAAGTTGGTGACCAAGACAATTGTAAACATACTAAAATATTGTCTCCCAAGCCTTATTGGTGAATTTCAGAGTGCCTTTATACCAGGTAGGATGATCACAAACAATGCACTGATCACTTTTGACACCTTCAACTATATGAGGAAAAAAATGAAAGGGAATGTTAGGTATATAGGCCTTAAACTTGACATGACTAAGGCGTATGATAGAGTTGAATGGAGCTTCATTATTTGAGTCATCAAAAGCATGAGGTTTCCCCAATCTTAGGCCTCCCTGGTATACAATTATGTATTCATAGTATCCTTCTCTTTCATGCTGAATCGGTATCCATGTGAGAAGTTTTCATCAGAAAGGGGAATCCGCCAAGGTGACCTTCTATCCCCCTTAATTATTTATTTTGTGTACTGAAGCACTCTCTGCTCAAATTCTAAAAGCACAAGCATATATGACCATCCATGGAATTAAAATTGCTAGATCTGTCCCAGAGATTGCCCATTTATTTTTTGCAAATGACAGTATTTTTTTCATCAGACCGACTGAGAGAGAAGTAGAAAACCTAATGAGGATTCTGTTCTCATACCAAAAAGCTTCAGGGTAACTAATCAGCTTGGACAAGTCCAAGATTTCCTTCGGTAGAAATGTGCCTACATATAGAAGAATTAGTATCCAAGGATAGTTTAATATTAAGGCAATGGAAACTCACTCCAAGTACCTGGGCCTCTCTACCTTTGTTGGCAGATCCAAGAATCAGGTTGTTGACTTCATCTAGAAGAGAGTGTAGAGGAAATTGAAAGGTTAAAAAGAAGGAGCTATGTCTAAAGCTAGCAAGGAAGTCTTAATTAAGTCAATGGCACAAGCAATACCCATGTACATAATGGGCTATTTTTGTTTATTCAATGAGCTCACTCACAATATTGAAGGCATGATTACTAGATTTTGGTAGGGAAGCAAACAAAGTGAAAAAAGAAAGATACATTGGTTGAGCTAGAAGAAACTTTGTCAAACAAAGTGTATGGGAGACATGGGATTTAGAGGGTTTGATGCATTTAACCGGGCATTGCTAGCTAAACAGGTGTGGAGGCTATTTCAAAATGAGGAGGCACTGGCATCAAGATGATCACAAGCAAGATATTTTCTAAGAAAAAGGATGTCTGATGTGGGAGCTGGGTTTAGACTGAGTTATACATAGAGAAGCATATACTCAGTTATTGAAGTGATTAAACAAGGCAGCTATTAAAAAGTAGGCAACAGGCGAGTATCAACATTTGGGAAGATGGATAGCTACCTATGCAAAATGGGCATAAATTCTAGAGTAATCATAGAAACATGGGTGAAACAAACAAAGTACAGGAACTAATGATACTGGGGGGAAAGTGATGGAATGCCTAACTTATAATAGACATCTTCATGCCGTTTGAAGCAATCCAAATTCTTAGTATCACTTTGTCATTAAGGGTCATAGCCGACACCTTTGTTTAGGTGAGAGCAAGAGTGAGGTTTTCTCAATGAAGACAACCTATAAGATTATCATGGATCAACTAACCAAAGAAGGACCTTCAAACCCGAACCAATTCCTCAAGGTGGAAAAGGGTATGGGCCCTTTCTGTCCCCCCCTCCCCCCCCAAAAGTGAACCATTACCTTTGGCAACTTATTTCAAACACTCTACCAGTCCGGCAGAGGCTTAGGAATAAATGGATAGATCTGAACTCATGCTGTCCAAGATGCATGTTGGAGGAAGAGTCATTAGCGGATGCCTTTAGAAACTGTGAGTGGGTCAATCAGTTCTGGCATATCTCCCTATCACCTCAGATCCAAATAGGAGTTGATCATAATCAATGGATGTCTGGGTTGAGGAGTCTCTTAACCGATTAAATGATCAGGAAGGTGAGCTGTTTGTGGAACTACTCTATAGGATATGGCTTTCACAAAACAAAATTTGTTTCAAGTCCCGCGACACATGGGCAGAAATGGTGCTTGCCAACTCATCCTTGGCCCACAAATCCTTTTCAAAACTCAAAAGTAAACATGGGGGCAAAGGGGAAGCACCATTGAAGCACAAGAACCCCAAAGCACCTAGACACCACTACCAGTAGGAAGATTTAAATTAAATACAGATGCAGCAAAGTTGGGAGTGAATGAATGGGGATTAGGTGTAGTGATTAGAGATGAATAGGGTAATTTGATGCTAGCTGCCTCGAAGAAAATCTACATCCAATCTGAAGCATGAATAGTTAAAGCAATTGCCATGAGGTAGGGACTAACGCTTGCAAGAGAAACTTCTTTTAGAAATATAGATGTGAAGTCGGATTGCCTGGAGTTGGTAGAGGTAATAAATGGAGTTAAGGAAGACTTGACTTTTGTGGCAGAGGTAGCTCACAATTGCAAAATGCTAGGTTTTGGTCTTGGTTATTGCAACTTCCTACGCATTAGGAGGGGTGGCAATAAAGTGGCCCATCATTTAGCTAAATTCATGGCCCAAGCCAGACCCAATGTATGGATAGAGGATGGCCCATCTCAAGTCATGAGTTTTGTAATTGCAGATATCTCCTCACTTTCCATTTAATGAATCAGTTTCTTTCCAGTAAAAAAAAAAAGCAAAAAGAAAGGGTTGTAGATTTTCTTATATTGATGAAGTTGTTGAAATTGTTTTAAGTATTTTCCACTAAAGTTCGTTTTGTGTTGTGTGAGTCATTTATTTTTTCAATACATTATAAGTTAATTATCTTCGTCTCAATTATTTTTTCCATTTATATATAATTTATTAATATTTTTATTGTCATGCATCACAGGTCCAATACTAGTTATGTTTAAAGCTAGAAACATAATGACATCCACTCATGTGTAAACACTTGGTAAAAATTTTTAGCCGAGAAAGTTGAATGGACAAGTATTGAATAATGATTGGTTTTATTCCCCTTTGTTTACAAAAATAAGTAAGATGACATTACTCTACCATAATAAAGAAAGATATTAGAGAAGTGAAAAGATTAATAAAAATGTAAGCAAATGAGACATGTTTCTTCACTTTATAGTACCCTATTTTTCTTTAACACTATTTCTTGCACCTTTTCTGAAAAAATAAAAGCGAGAAAGATCTCAATATCACCGAATATTAGTGAAGTGAAAAAATTAATAAAATAAAAATGTAAGCATATGAGAGATCTTTCTTCACTTTATAGTACTCTATTTTTTTTTTAATATCATTTCTTGCACCTTTTTCTAGAAAAAAAAAGAACCAGAAAGAGTTTATATTGGGATTTATATATTTCTTCTTTTAATATCTAAAAACAAAAATGTAAAAATATTTTAACGAAAATGATAAACAAATGATAGTATCTATACTATAACAAAGGGGATTTGGGTGAGCAACCACCTTTTAATGTCTCATCACTTTATTGAAATTTATTTTCAAGTCCACCAACCACTATCTCATTTACCCTCCCCCCCCCAGGCATTTCTCCATATTTTCTTTATTTTTTCTTTTCCCATGTAACCAACCTCTTTTATAGTGCAACAAAATGAATATATGTCACCCAACTTGGGCTATGAATGGAGCATAGGGAAGAAGTTCTTTCACAAGCCTTAACATGCAAGCTTTTATAGAAAAAGGGCAGGGTTTTCTATATTTTTTGAACATCCCCAAATTTAAAAATACAGCATGTATGAAAATAAAGATAAAATACAGAATCGGGCTTCAAGTATTCTCAAAATGCGCCCCTAGCAACAAAACATGCCAACTCAACATAATTGAGAAAATCATCTTAGCATATGAATTTCAATTCAAGTTCTATTATGTAATTTAAATCAAACTCAATTCCAAAATCAAACATGAAGTCAAGTTAGTTTTCAAACTAGTTTTAAATGTAATTTCATAACGCAGAGTATATGTCCAACCATAACTAGGAATGTAGTTCAAAATATAATTCTAAATTCAGTTTAACAATCCTTTCCATAATATAATCTATATACATATAGTCTTAACTCCACATACATAAGCATAAACATAAAGCTAATTTGAGAACCCTGTCTATGACATATGGAGCATTATGGACGGTTTTAACTAGGCAATTCTCAAAAAGAAAATTAGGTTCCGATATACAAAATAGGCCTTTTCAAAAAAGCTCACTAGCTTAGAGCTCGGCTATTAAGGAGCCACATGCATCAAGATTGGAACCTGAAGCTACACCTGTATTTGGAAAAGAAGGGAAACAATGGAGTGAGTTTGCAACTCAGCGGTAGACAAGATGTCTATAACTCACATAAGACAATATATAATCCATTAGTAAAATAGTGATAACTTCATAGTTCATATAAATTCAAACTAATTTACAGAAAAGATTTTCGGAAACAATCAGCTTTATATAAAATAATAGAGAATCATCAAATTCAGGATAAACAGAAGGATTCACACTCAGGCGGTCATTCTTTTGTATGATCCTAAAATAGAACGGTCCTACCCATGCGAGTAGCCGTAGAACAGAAAGATCCATTGTGTGGTTTAGTATCCACTGTGTGGTCCTAATCAAATATAGCCAAGGTGCACAAGGCTAACGCTTACTATCGTTAACTACAGATCCTGTCAAAGATTCTCCTCAAAACATATAATAAAAATTTTACATATCATATCAAATCAATTCTCAATAACCCCCAATTTCTCAAATCCTTTCCTCAAGTTCATAACAGAGATAAAATAATTTTCCCGATTCAACATCATATCATCTCATGTGTCAATGTTTTATAAAACATAAGCTAATATAAAGGATATAATTTCGTTAAAATTACGTAATGCAACCAAATAATTATTTGTCAGTTTCCAAATTTCTAAAATATATTTAGAGCTAATTTTACATGAATAAAAATAATTATAAACATAATGTCTATTCACAAACTGGTTCAAAAGAATCGAAGACCAACTCCCAAGTGTCACCAATCCAATGGTTGATGCTCAAATACTCTATAACTCTAGGAACAAGATAAATACAATATTAGTGAGCTAATAATGTTATTAATTTGTACTAAGTAGCCCCACATACTAGAAAATCCCAAATATATACACTTAGGGTCCCAAAAACACCAATCTACTATAAATAACTATATAAAGAGTACAATAAGATGAATAGAGCAAGATTGTCACTTACCCACTACTCTAAGAGGAAGATTAGAGGTAGAGAATGATCCAAAACTCACCGCTCTAACCAGTTCCTCCACTTAGAAAGAGAAATTGTGAGTTAGAGAAAGAGGCAATTTTAATGGTGGTGGTGGTGATGATGATGATGATGAAAGGAAAGAGATGGTGATGGTAGTTGGATAGTGTGGAGGTGGTGATGATATGTAAGGAAGAGAAATGAGAAAGAGAAAGAGGGAAATAAGAAAACAGAGAAGAAAGAGGGGGAAAAAAAGAGAAGTTCATGGGAGGGAAGGAAAGAAAGAGATGGTCTAGAGTGGTCAACACCATTTAAAGCCCAAGGTGTTCCATCCCTTTTTTAATTTTTTCTCCCAGGCTGTAACAATATAAAAATGAATTATTTTTTAATTTCTGTTAAATATAATATCAAATAATTTCATATCAATAATATATAAAAATTGATATCTTTATCTATACTATCTATGCTATTAAATAAAGGGGATTGGAGTTGATAACCGTATTTTGGTATCTCCTCACTTAATTTAACATTTTTTTTACGTTCATACTCTACTACTCTTTTTTTCTCATATCCACACATGTTCCCTTTGCTCCTCTAGGGAGTTGGAGCCCAATTTTCAAACATTAGTAGGTGATTTATTTTACAGTTATACTTCTCTTTCTACTAACCTAACCAACCCACTTTTCTTGCTTATCCCTATATTTCTCTTTTCACCTTCACAATCCAACACCAATAAAAAAAAAAAGGTGATTCAATAGGCACGACAGTGCCTGTCAAGTCTCCCGTACACATAATTCATGTAATTAAAATACTTTGCTTTGTCACTTTAACCCTATGTTTAGATGAGAGGCAATTCTCTTACTTTGAATTTAGATTTCATATGAGTTGATCATATGGTGATTCAAATATTGATCTCAAGCTGAACATAAACAATTCAAATGATAAAGACAAAAAACAAGTACTTAAAATTTACAAATGATGTATTTGGTTAGGGGTAAAAATAGAAGGTAAATTTTCATGGATGAGCTTATCTGTAATTGAACATATAGCTCGTCTATGAAACTTACCCCCTGTTTTTACCTCAATCAAACACATCCTAAACGTTTAATTTTTGGGACAACATTTATCCTATTTCAAAATATAAAATATCTTCCAAACTAAAATAACATCATCGGGAGAAATTATGCTCACAATTGATAACCATGGAATAATAAAAGAGAGCAAAGAAAAATCCATGATAATACTAAACTAACATAGAATCTTTTGCTAATGAGCCATTAACATGTTAACTGCAATTGACTTGATATGACATATATCCTATAATTAGATAATCCTGTAACCATAACAAGAAATGATGTTTAACACATTGAGAGGGAAACATGTCATAGTATATTTTTTGTATCTGAGTATGTGACACACTGCACAATAAAAAATGAATAAAAAATCTCCATGGTAAATGTTTTGATAAACCTCCATACAACTAAAAAGTTTAGAGCTCTAACAGCATTTCCACAAAACTGAATTCTATACTTCTTGGTACCACAAAACTGAAGTTTTAAATTCATTGTTTACATTAAATATTCTCATATACTTGATAACTCTAATATCTTAGTTCAAACACTGAGGTTTACAATTATAAAACTTGGAAACCATATAAAATATTTATTCTAAAAGCTCAATCACAAAAAACTCTATATCATAGTAACATCTCAGTTTATGAAACTAAGTATACTTTGTTTGACATTCTTGCCAAAATATCTTAACTAATACTCTAAAATTTTATTTTGAAAGCTAAAGCATACTCTGCTCTATATATTTTTATAATAATTCAACTCAATATTTCGAAGCTTTTAGAAATCTAAAATCTGGAGTATATATAACAATTTCGTAGCTTCTTAAAAACATATTTGATAAAATAGCATCTTGCTAAATCATACATTATTCCAAAATTGTTTCATTAGCATATAAAACGTTTTCCATCACACACAGCATATCAATCATGGTCTCATGGCTTTCTAAATTTCATTTTCATGCTATGATCAAAATCATACTCTGTGCTAAATCATACATATTCATATTTTCATCTCTAATATCATATTTAACAATCATCATGCATAAAATATAGTTATAATGATAAAACTAAGGTCATGAGTTTAAACCCACTCACAGTTTAGAGCCAGGAGTATGTGGGCACTACCAACTTGACCTTGAGATCTTAGAATGGCACCAACAACTTCCATAGAGTAACATAGACTCATGATCAAACTCTAATCATCTCTAGATAACTCTAAAACAACTCTAACAATATTGGGAGACCACCCCAACTTGATAACAAAAAGAGAAATAACAAGACTCAACTTAAGATCAAGAAAGAATGGAGAGAATGGAGACATAAATTAACAACATATACATACTTTAGTGATTTAGGGGAGCTAGATTGGAAAGAATGAGAAAAAAAAGGGATAAAAATTAGGGGGAAAAGGGTTTCTACTTTTGATTGGGATGGGGGTGGAGCTCGATGGGTTTAAATAAAAAAGGCTATAAATGAAACAATATCATTTTTGGGTACTGTTCATGCTCCAAGGGAACCACTATAGTCAGGGCGCATTGTACCCCCGCATGCTGTGCACTTATGACCGCTATAGCGGTCCTGAACCGTTATAGACGCCCTCAGAATACTGAAACACGAAACCACCCCCTTGTGACTGCTATAGCGATCCTTTACCGCTATAGTAGTCTAGCCGCTTCCTGTGTCCCCCACTGAGACACTTATGATAGCTATAGCAATTTAGCCACTTCTCGTTGTGAACACCATATTTTGTCCGAACTTCTTATTCTTATTTCATTATTTCTTCCATTTTTGGTCTGAGCCCAATCCTTTTATTCCTCTTAGGCCCCTAGCCCATTTGTTGTTTTTGGTCTATTTGTAAAAAATAAATAAAAAAAAACCACTTCAGCTCATTTAGTTTCTCACCCATGTCATAGTTAGCCTTTTTTTTTCCTTCTCTCAATCTCCCTCCGTGTCTGGTCAGTTCAAAGAAAAATAAATGAAATAAAATAAACACAAAAGTATACAGGATTGCATCAGTACATTTAATGACCCAATCAAATCAAGTTGACAAATTACATCCCTACAAATCTCAATTCAACGTTCCAACAGTCAGGGGACAATAATTCTTTGGTTACGGATCAATACATTTAATGCGAATCATTTTATTCAAAGCTCCAACAGTAACAGGAATCACTGCATTTAATGCTTGAGTCAGATCAAGTTGAAAAAGGCAGCCAAGAATCATTAATTCTGGAGCTAATAGGGTCAAAGATTGCAAGGTATAAAGAGAGGAGGCAAATTTTCAGCAAGGGGGGGGGACTTTTAGCAAGCACAATCTCCATAGACAGAGAGAACACACACAGACACGGAGCTAAATTGAGCAAGAGATCAGGGAGAATCTGGAAAAAGAAGAGAAGCTCACTATCATCTTCCTCCACCATCAACTCTCATCCTCTCCCGTTATATTCATCATAATCATTCATAAAAAAAAACAGTACATACACAATCACCTTTATTCATCATCCATTATCACAACAAATCATTAACTACCACAAACCATTGCAAAACCCATACCCATCCAGAACCTGCAAAATAACAATCCATTAACTTCATCTTTCATCCCAACATCATCACCATCACCATTCTCTTTGAGCCATTCATTTAGAAACCCACTTCAACTATCGTTCAAATACCATCACAGCAACTTCATCCTTCACTATCATCACTAACCCCATTACTAATTAAAATCACAAAATCCAAACAAGTAAAAAATTAAAACAAAAAAAACAAAAATCCCTTTGCAAACACAAACCCCTATCACCATCATTTCAACCTAAAGGAAAAGGTAAAGCTAAAATAAAAAGGGAAGCTGAAATAAAAAGCAGGTGGATCATCATCATCATCTCACTCGTCGCTGCAGTTCGGCCCTCCATTGCCGTCCACACGCCAGCACAGCTACGCAAAGATCAGCCGTGGACAATGCTAGCGAATCTGCTGACCAGATCGCAGCTCGTGGCGGACTTCCAGATCGCGCCACCGCCAGCTTCCCCTTTCGCTGCTACGTTTAGTTCTGCGAACAATACTTCGTGATCTGCTTGCTGACGAACATCGTGACGGCGATCCCCTTCTTCTGCTACATCTGCGCGTCGCTGTGAGTCCCCTCTGCACCTCCAGCTGCGTCGCGCTCCCGCGCCAGCCTCCTCACCTGGATAGCGACCCACAAAGCCACGCCTGTCCCTTTCTGCGAGTAGCACTCTCCTCCGCCCAGATCAGTCGCGCCCAGTCCCCTTTGCCCAGATCAGATTCGCCCAATCTCCAACCCAGGACGGTGAAGGTGCTGCTGCCAAACCAGAACCGCATCAACTTTGCCCCTGTCAACAGCATCGTGAGTGCAAACCCGATCCAATTGCAGTGGCTTCAGCAGGTTCCCCTTCCCTCTCTCACGCGATCTCCCTCTCTTGGATCCTCTTTGTTTCTATGCATGTATGTGTGTTATAAATTGCTTCGTAGTTACAGAGCCATTTCCATCTTTTTATTTTTATTTATTGGGCCTTGAGTTTTGTGGTCAGTTTGCATATCATTTGGACTTGTTAATTAAACAAGGTAGTGGGGCTAATTAGGCACAACAAAAGGGGTCATGTGATGATGGTATTTTGGGTTAAATAATCCGAAAATGATGAAAGTGCAAGGTTTGGGTTAGCATTTTAATTCTGTTTGTGTTTTAGTCTTTTATTTTGGTCAAAGAATTTAGAGCCTCGTCATTTTTCGTCTCTTTTTCAAGATTCTTAATTGTATTAAAATATAGATTAGTGTTAAATCAAAGAAATACACACAAAAAATATAAGTTAGTGTCAAACCAAAAAATAAAATATGGGTTTTATATCTTGGACCAAAAATAATAAAAATTATCTTTATTATAAATTTTCATTCAATTAAAAGTCTTTTTACAATTAAAATCAATCAATCAATACATTTCCATTTGTTCTGTTGATTAAAATCTATCAAGCACATACTTATTTTCTACGTAAGCAGCGTGACTTTGAGTTCCTCATTGCACGGAGGATACGTCGGCGTAGCCAACAACTATCAAGTCAAAATTAATTTTTCATAAAATTAGTTCCTTAATTTCTGTTTTAATTTTAGCTTTATTTCTGTAAATATATAATTTTTAACTTTAGCTTTATTTTTATAAATATATGATTATTAATCTTAGCTTTATTTTTATAAATATATAATTATTAATCTTAGCTTTATGTATATAAATATGTAATTATTAATTTCATCTTTATTTTTATAGATATATAATTACTAATTTTAGTTTCATTTTTTGTAAATATATAATTACATTTTTGGGGAAAAATAAATATATTAAAATTATAATTAATTTGCATAATAAACTCTAAGGTAACCGTATTTATACGGACGTATTAGGGGTGCAGTGGGATTAAGTTTCCACCCTTCCTTAATCGTAATCAGACTCCCGAACCTGAAAATCTCTTTCAAATGACTAGTTTACCAAAATAGTTTTTCCAATTTTAGCTATAATTAAAATTGGTGGCGACTCCCATTTATTTTAAACAATTTGTCATTCTCGTCACAGCGCCTTCCGAGTATGTTGTGACAGTTTGGCGACTCCACTGGGGAGCACTAGAGAGTCAAGCCTGTTAGAGTTAATTATGCAGATGATTATAACCTTATTATGTTTATTTTTCCCGTTGTGAGATGTTTGTTTTATTGTTGTAAATATTTTATTTTCCTTTCTGTAAATATTGACTTATATTTAGTACTTTTGTGAATATTTTATCTTAGTTAGCTATTTAATTTTTTAAAATAATGATTTATTTTAGTAGTAAATATTCAAAACCTTGTAGATATTGGTTTATTTACATTTGTTTTCTTTTTATAAATATTTTATTCTCCTTTTTTGTAAATATCAGTTTATTTACATTTGTTTTATTTTTGTAAATATTTTATTTTCCTTTTTTTCTAAATATCGATTTATTTAATTTTGGTTTGCTTATAAATATTTCTTATTGGAACATTAGGATAGAAGATTTTATTTTTGTACATATCTTGAACCTTAGGGTAGAAGACTTTGTTTTATTTATTTTGGATAGTTGATTGTGTTTCTTGAATATATACTGGCTTGTTTTCTTTTCAGGAAATAGTAGTTTTAAGATTACAAGGTTCGTATGCTCCCTACACACACTTATACTATCACTGTCCTCACACACTATTTGGGCTCTATACCCGAGCCTTGGAAAACCATAGGACAAGAAGGGGTTTTGACGTTGTTATTGTGAGGCTTATGCTTCCCTGACAGTCGTTGACTCACCGCTCAGGTTGTTACTAGAACTATGGGTTGCCATACTGTGACTTTCATGTCCCTGTGGTTTGACTCATGGAACTAGGTCTTTATCTTATTGATAAAGGCAACCTGGGGACCATAATCTTTTAGGGGTCTAGATCCATCTAAAAGCCGTGCACTACTAGAATGATCTTAGTTGGCTAACCTCAAATAGGGTCGACCATAGAACCATCAAGCATTAAGTCCCACCCTTTAGGACACAAGGGAGCATATTTTCATTCTTCCTCTTTTATCATGCATCATGCATTTGTAGTATCTTGCAACTTTCAACATAGACATTATAACATGAAAAAATTATGCATATTATAATCATGCATAGCACATGCATTTTTTCTCATCAAGCATATTTACTTTTCAAACATGAAAAAATAGCAATCACATTTTAATTGCACTTATTCATGTCACATGCATTCTCTTCATCCAACATGCATATTTATTTTTATTCATGACATGCATCTCATTCATTTTTCTTCTTTCATAAAAAAAATCTGTCGGTGGTAGAGGAATAACATCATATTTGATAATAGATGATGGAAGGAGCACAACATACTAGCAATGTATTCAGCTCAAAGAGGCACATCAATGTGATAGGAAATACCAGCTCTCTGGAGAAGTTGTATCAGTTGAGTCAATTGTTACCTAATGAAGATAGAAGAGCTTTCTCAAATAAGTATGGGTCTATTCTAGATCTGTTACTCATATCAGTGGAAACTTCTGTCCTCAATATTCTAGCTCAATATTGGAGCCCCACCTTAAGATGTTTTGAATTGCCAAACATGGACATCACTCCTACTATTGAAGAGTATGCCTGCTTGTTAAAATTACCAATGAAGAAAAGCACTTCTATTTATTTTCATCTGGAACAACCCTCTTCAGATGTAAAGACAGTAGAGCAATTTGGAGAATTACTAGGGGTGCCGATGACTCGAGTGAAGCTAACAGGGCATACAGATTCAAAAGGGGTGACTAAAACATTCATGGAGGATCGTTTAAAAGACTTGGGGCATAAAAAAGAATGGGCTACTTTTTCAAGAGTATTGGCATTTGCTATCTATGGGTTGGTATTATTTCCTTCTGCTCCAGATATAATTGATCAAGCTGCTATGGATGTTTTCTTTGCTGTAGAAAATAAACGAAGAAATCCAGTTCCTGCTGTGTTAGCTGAAACATTCTTGACCTTAAACTTCTGCCAATAGAAACAAAAAGGGAAGCTACGATGTTGTCTACATCTCTTATATGTGTGCATTATTACACACATGTATGCAAGGAATCACATCAGAAATATCTCAGACCCACTAAGAAGCTTTCATCGTATCCCAACCAAGCCAAGAGGAGCCCATGAATGGAAGACGGAATTTGATAGTATAAAGGAACAGTCATTTAAATGGGTTTGTCCATGGTATGAACATGAAAGAGGCGACATCATTCTTAGCTGTGGAAAATTTCATAATGTACCATTGATGGGTCCTAGAGGTTGCATATCATACACACCGGCAATAGTACTCAGACAACTTTGTTGGACACAAAAGAAACCACGGGAAGAGCAACTTGGAGGACTTTATTTCTGGTATAAGGAAGGCGAACACACTAAGATGTTATCACAAGAAGTCAAAGAAGCATGGAGAAATATTCACATGGTAGGAAGAAATGAGTTAGGAAAACCACTTGTGATTAGTACTCATGAGTATGTCACATGGAGAGAAGCAAGAAAGGTACATCAAAGTGGTCCTAGCTTTCCTATTGAAAAAGGGAATGATCCTCAGTTGTCTGAACAGATAGAAGTCATGAAAGCACAGATGAAGCTCTTAGAACAGCAAAAACAAGCAGCGAAACTAGAAGTTGTTATTACACGAAGTCAATGTGAGAAGAAGGGAATGCTGATTGAGCAATTGAAAGATGAACTTGCTGATGTTCCTAGTCAAGAAAGAGAAAGACAGATGATCCATGATCTTCAAAAGGTGGTCCGAATGATGGCTATTGAAAAGAATAGGTTTTTGAAGCATATTAGCCAATTGAATAAAGCAAACGAAGGATTGAAGACAAAGCTTAGCCAACAAAGACAAATGAAAGAAGAATTGGAAGATGAAATGCAAAAGCAAAAAGAAGAATTGGAGCTAAAGATAGAAAAGTTAAATGCAAGTCTATCACAGGCTAAAGATGAATGTGACCAGGAATGGGCCCGTTTCATGCAATGTCGAAATCGGCTTCTCCATACAGAAGATGCAGGTAAATTCTGGAAGAAACAAGCTGGTGACTGGGCAATGAAGGCTGAGATATGGAAAGAAAAACATGCAAGATTAACTGAGGAATTGGGTCATCATATTCCAAAGTTTATCTATCATTTTGAAAGGGCAGAGAAGGAAGTTCTACACAATCTCAAGCTTCATTTACCTAGGGAAATGAATGACTTCATGGATATGAGTAGGGGTATAGCTAGGGGTTTTAAGAGAAAGAAATTGTCCATTCTTGACTCAACTATGATGTAATTGTACCCTTTGAATGAATGAATGAAATGAATTCGCCCTTTTACTTTCCTCCGCTTCTCTTCAAATAAATACGCAAGACTATATCCATTGCGAAGTAAAATCTCCTTTGGATATTTTGTCAATTACATTTCTACCTTATAGGAAAATTTTCCTTCTGTGTAGAATGTAAGAAAGAAGATCAAGCTTTACATTGCTAGTATGCTCCTAACAAAGTATATTGTGGACTAATAGCCCCTGTACTTTGGTCCATCACATGCCCTGTCTTATGGATGAAAACGTCCTCTGAACAGGATATGAGTCAAGTCTGTTACCATCAAATATAGATTTTATTCCTTGCTATCAAAGAGTTTTTAAGTTTTACTTTTCATTTGCTCATCATCTGTTTTTGTGAGACAGGTCATCAAACATTGCTCCTTCAAAGAAAGCTTTGTCTGATAGTAGTGCGTCAGCTAGAGAGCCGTACGAACTTCGATCCAGGGTTGAGAAGAAAAAGGCCAAAGATAAGGAACAGACCATGGCTGCAGAAGATAATAACCAAGGAAGGAATCTGAGTCAAGAAATTGATGAGCTTAAGGCCATGATGAAATCCATGTTTGGACCAGAATTCAAAAAGTTCATTGTGGACACTGTGAATATGGCCAAAGAAAACGAGGAAAATGTTGAGCGACCAGGATATGACTCGGATGGGAACGACAACAACGGAACTCCGCACAACAATGTAACCTCCCATAACAGTGTGGATAATGAAGCAGAAAGATTGAAACTCAAACAGGAACTGCAAGAAAGTATGCAAGAGCAGTTTCGAATGCTACGTGGACCTAGCCCATATGGTTCAATGAGTATTAGTGATCTGTGTTTAGCGTCAAACGTGATTATTCCCAAAGACTTCAAGATGCCTGAACTCATCAAGTTTGATGGAAGCACCAATCCCCTTATGCATTTATGGATGTACTGCACAAAGATGGGAATGTGGTCCAAGGATGAGAACTTCCTGATCAGCTTTTTCCCTGAGAGCTTGGAAGGCGCTGCATGGGAGTGGTATATGCAGATGGACCGAACACAGATTCGGTGTTGGGAAGATTTAGCTCAAGCTTTCACTAACCAATATAAGTTTAATCTGAATGCTGCACCTACCAGAGATCAGCTGAAGGGAATGAGGAAGAAGGAGAACGAGTCTTTCAAGGAATATGCTCAAAGATGGAGGGCTATGGCTGGAAGGGTCGTTCCACTGATGTTAGAGCAAGAAATGTGCTCTTACTTCATCCGTACTTTGGAAGGTCCTTTTTTCAAGAACATGCTTGGGACTCATGTGAAAGAGTTTGTGGATTTGGTCGAGATAGGAGAAAGAATCGAAACCAATATCCAAGAAGGGAAGGTGGAGCTAGCTACAGGAGAAACAAATGAATCCAAGAAAGGCTCCCATTTTAAGAAGAAAGAAAATGCTGTCAATTACATCCACCCCCAACCTTATCAATCCACTCCTCGGCCAAACCATTACCCATCTTATTCACACCAACAATATCCACCTCCAAGAATCATCCTAACTCAAGCCCAATATACACATCAACCGCACCAGATTAACCATGTCTCCCAACCACGACCTTATACACCAATAACACCTAGACCCCACCAAACAGTACCCTTGACTCACCAGAAAACCAACTCTTCCACAACAACCCCACTATTCAACACCAATAATAGACCTCCAATGGAAAATCGACCATTACCTGATTTCCATATGAGCAATGCTGAGTTGTTCAAGCATTTGTGTGGAGATAACCTGCTAGCTCCACGTCCTGGAAAAACCTTGGTGCCGCCATATCCTCGGTGGTACAATCCAAATCAAACATGCAATTACCATTCCAACTCTCCTGGACATTCTGTTGAAGATTGTTATGGTTTCAGGAATGCAGTATGGCGCTTAATTGATCGCGGTGCCATTAAGCTGGAAGAAGAACCAAGGCCACACATAAGGGATAATCCATTCCCTAATCACGGTGGAGGACAGGTAAATTCCATTTGTAATGGGAATCGTGCAAGTCAGGGAGTGGAGAATGTTAAACTCCCAATGAATGAGATCCTAGAAGCTCTGAGGAAAGCGGGCTATGAGATGGAAGTCAAAGGAAGGAAAGGAAAAAGAACAGTGAAGGTAAATGAAAGAGATTTATTTTGTGAATGTTCCGGAAAGAAGCATCACATAGAAGAGTGTCCAAAGCTAAAGTTCTTTGTTGAAAGAATGGTCAAACTAGGGGTGCTCGAGATACCAAAAGGCATCAAACAGAGCATCAATATGGTCCATCAAGCTCCCCCTGTTTTTAAGGTTTATAAACCTGAGCCGGCATTTGTTTTCAAGATACCTAGGCCATTTTCCTATGAGAGCAATCATACAGTTCCGTGGAAATATGAAACTGTCATAGAATCCCATTCTGCAATGTCCGGAGAAATAACCCCTAAACAAGGGGCAGTCCCTGTCTTCAAAGTGGCTAGATTGCCTGCTCATCTCGCAATCCATGCAAAGCCTGATCAACCAAAAATAATTGAAGAGCCTAATGGTGAAGTATGCTTAGAACCATTTGCATCAGAATCCATAACAAATGTCACAGGAATAGGAGGGATCACTCGGAGTGGTAGGTGTTATACTCCAGGGAATCTATTAAAAGACCCTCAAGCGATATCTGAAAGTAAAGGAAAAAGCCACAATGATGAAGAAGAAGAATTTCTAAAAATAATGAAACAAAGTGAGTATGATGTGGTGGATCAGTTGAAGAAAACCCCGGCAAAGATCTCACTTTATTCATTGATCTTATCTTCAGAAGCTCATCGCAACGCGATCAAGAGAATATTGGATCAGACATATGTACCAAAAGATGTGACCCCGGATAAGATTGAAGGGATTGTGGGTGCAATCAGAGCCACAAATACCATCATCTTCAAGGAGGAGGAAGTTTGTCCTCGTGCAGTGGGACGTCCGAAGGCGCTCCATATTACCTTAAAATGTCAAGGTTGCAACATCGTGAAAGTATTGATTGATGGGGGGTCAGCTTTTAATGTGCTTCCTTACTGCACTTTGCAGCAATTACAGATCAATCCTTCCACAATTGCACCAAGTGAGACAATCGTCAAGGCATTTGACGGATCATTGCGGGAAATCACGGGTACCATTGACCTTCAGTTGGAAATTGGGCCAACCACATTCCTGACCAGATTTCAGGTGATGGATATTGAACCAGGGTATACAATGTTGTTAGGAAGACCCTGGATTCATGAGGCAGGGGCAGTTCCTTCTACTCTTCATCAGAGGGTGAAATTCATAGATTGCGGAAAGCTCATTACAGTAAAAGGAGAAGAGGAGTTGTTGGTGATCAAACCAGTGGCGGTGCCATATATTGATTGCGCTGAAGACGCTCTCGAGGTTTCATTTCAGAATCTCGAAATAGCTGAACCGGAAAAACAAAAAGGTGACGCACTTCCAATGGCTGCTCGAATCATGCAAAAGAGCGGATTCAAAGAAGGAAAAGGACTAGGAAGTCAGTTACAAGGAATCAAGGATCCAATTTTCCTCCCTGACAATCCTGGGAAGTTTGGCCTTGGGTATGAAGCTACAGGAGAGTTCCAATCTGTTGAATCTGTCAAGAAGAAAATTCCACATATCAGGGACACATTTCCTGCGTCTGCAGCAGTGGCAATGATAGAAGCATCTAAAACCATTAGCACCCTCGAAGGGGTCGAGGCGATGCCTCTGCTAGTCTACCCAAGCAGCGAGCCATTGAACAATTGGGATTCTGAGCCCTTAGATGATTTGTTGTATCTTGAGTAATGGACATTTTAGTCACCTTTGTTTTACTTCAATTTTAATTAAATAATTATGCATGGTTTTTTTTTTTTCCATTCTCTTTTCGTATTTTTTTTTTCATTTATTTTTTCCTCTTATTTATTTCGAGTCTCGTGTCAATTCCAGGGACTCATCTCTTTCAGAATCTCTATCTTGTGCAAGTGAATGTGAAATCCATTAACTGATTATTGTGTTACAACGGACTTGAATGAAAATGAACAAGATGAAGATCCTGAGTTGTGCTAACAATTTGCACAAATCATAGATTCAATGGAAAAGGGGATAAATCCACATGATGAGATTGTCGAAATTGTGAATTTGGGTACTGATGAGGATAAGAAAGAGGTGAAAATAGTTGACAACCCAGAAAGAGAAGAGATGATTGCACTGTTCCATGAATTCATAGATGTTTTTGCCTGGTCTTACAAAGATATGCCTGGTTTGGATCCAGAGATAGTGGCTCATAAAATCCCATTAATTGAGGGGATAGAACCTAAGCGACAGAAGTTGTGGAGGATGAGTCCAGAAGTCACTCAAGATCAAGGAGGAAGTCAAGAAGCAACTTGAGGTCCCGCTATATCCCGAATGGATAGCCAATATAGTACCAGTGCCGAAGAAAGATGGAAAGGTCAGAATGTGTGTGGACTATCGGGATTTGAACAAAGCTAGCCCAAAAGACAACTTCCCCCTTCCCCATATAGATGTCCTAGTTGATAGCACAGCAAGGAGTCACCGATTCTCCTTCATGGATGGTTATTCAGGCTACAATCAGATCTTGATGGCAGAAGAAGATAAGGAGAAGACATCATTCATCACTCAGTGGGGAGTATTTTGCTATCGAGTGATGCCGTTCGGGTTGAAGAATGCTGGAGCAACATATCAGCGAGCAATGGTGACCCTTTTCCACGACATGATCCACAAGGAATTAGAGGTGTATGTGGATGATATGGTAGCAAAGTCACGAGAAGGAGAAAGTCATGTTGCTGTGCTAAGAAAATTGTTCGAGAGGTTGAGGATTTACAAGCTTCGATTGAATCCAGCAAAATGCACATTCGGAGCATCGACTGGAAAGTTGTTGGGGTTCATCGTTAGCAAGAAAGGTATTGAGGTTGACCCAGACAAGATTAAAGCCATTCAAGGCATGTCAGTGCCCAAGATGTAAAAGGAAGTTCGAGGTTTCTTAGGTCGTTTGAATTACATAGCAAGATTCATCTCCAATTTGACCAATACTTGTGACCCGATATTTAAACTATTGAGGAAGGATAATCCGAGTATATGGGACAACAAATGTCAAGAAGCCTTTGACAAAATCAAGAACTACTTGTCAAATCCACCTCTCCTGGTTCCACCCACATCAGGACGACCGTTGATACTCTACCTCACGGTGTTACACGGGTCAATGGGAGCGATGTTAGGACAAAGATGATGAGTCCGGTCGAAAGGAACAAGCCATTTACTACTTGAGCAGGAAGTTCAACGATTGCGAATCTAGGTATCTGGCTATTGAAAAGACTTGTTGTGCACTAGTATGGACGACGAAGAGGTTACGACAATACATGCTCCATTACACAACTTTGCTTATATCACGGATGGACCCCATGAAGTACATTTTTGAAAGCCCACATATTTCCATAAGAATGTCCAAATGGCAAGTAGCTTTAGCAGAATTTGACATTAAGTATGTGACCAGAAAGTCCATAAAAGGAAGTGTGATAGCAGACCACCTGGCTGAGAATCCACTAGAAGAATATCAGCCAATAGAATTCAAATTTCCTGATGAAGAAGTCCTAGCAGTTGTAGAAGAGGGTAATGAAAGCGAGGAAGAAAGAAACCTAATGTGGAAAATGTACTTTGATGGTGCCGTCAACATTCACGGGAATGGAGTTGGAGCAGTATTAGTGTCTCCCGGTGGGAAACAGTTCCCAATCGCTGTTAAACTAGCATTTGATTGCACTAACAACACGGCTGAATATGAAGCGTGCATAATAGGTCTAAAGGCGGCAATAGCCCTTGGTGTAGAATGTCTAGAAGTCTACGGGGACTCAGCTCTAATCATCTTTCAGGTTAATGGAGAATGGCGAGTTAAAGAGCATAGGTTGCTGTCATATTATGAACATCTCACGAGCTTAAAGGATGAATTCAAGGATGTGAGTTTCCATTATTTACCCCGTGAACAGAATCAGTTTGCAGATGCGTTAGCTACCTTGGCTGTAATGACCAAGCTCGATCTGGAAGTAGAAATACGACCTTTGCAAGTGATTGTTAGAAAAGAACCAGCATACTATTCTAACATTGAAGAAGAGCCTGACGGCCGACCATGGTTCTATGACATCAAAAGGTTCATTAAGGAGAAAGAATATCCAGCATCAGCAAATGAGAATGACAGAAAGACACTCAGACGTCTGTCAATGTCATTCTTCCTCTCAGGTGATGTGTTGTATAAAAGAAGCTATGACGGAGTCTTATTAAGGTGTGTTGACGCTATGGAAGCTAATTCCATCATATCAGAAGTCCATGAGGGTGTTTGTGGAACCCATGCTAACGGACACACATTATCTCGACAAATCCTCAGACAGGGATATTATTGGCTCACTATGGAGAAAGATTGCATAGGTTTTGTCAGAAAGTGCCACAAATGTCAAATCTATGCTGATCGAATCCATTCTCCTCTGTACATTTGCATACTCTGACATCACCTTGGCCGTTTGCAATGTGGGGCATGGATGTCATAGGACCAATTAGTCCTAAAGCTTCTAATGGGCATCGATTTATTTTGGTCGCCATCGATTACTTCACTAAATGGGTAGAGGCTGCATCTTACGCCAATGTAACGCGGAAAGTGGTGGTGAAATTCCTGAAGAATAATATCATTTGCAGATACGGGTTGCCAGAAAAGCTCATCACAGATAATGCAACTAATTTTAACAATGCAGAAGTAAGAAAATTGTGTGAACAATTCAAGATCAAACATCACAACTCAGCTCCCTATCGGCCAAAGATGAACGGGGCTGTGGAAGCAGCAAATAAAAACATCAAGAAAATCTTGGGGAAAATGGTGGTCACCTACAAGGACTGGAGTGATATGCTGCCGTATGCATTACATGCCTACCGTACTTCTGTTAGATCATCAACTGGGGCAACTCCGTATTCACTGGTGTACGGAATGGAAGCGGTGACACCCGTTGAAGTGGAAATTCCATCTTTAAGAGTCTTGATAGAAGCTGAACTGGAGGAAGCTGAGTGGGTCAAGATGAGATACGAACAATTGAACATGCTTGAAGAAAAACGGTTAACTGCAGTTTGCCATGGTCAATTATACCAGAAAAAGATGGCTAAAGCATTCAATAAGAATGTTCGTCCTCGAATTTTTCAACCAGGGGATCTTGTTCTGAAGAAGATTTTGCCAAATCAAGAAGATAATAGAGGCAAATGGACACCCACACATGAAGGGCCTTACATTGTCAAAGATGCTTTTTCTGGAGGAGCTTTAATCTTGACTGACATGGAAGGCAAAACGCTTGCCAAGCCAGTCAACTCAGATGCTGTGAAGAAATACTTTGCCTAAAGATTAAAAATGCTCGCTAGGTTGAAAACCCGGAAGGGCTACCTAGGCAAAATTAGAGCACAAAAAGAAGGAAGAAGAAAAATGCTCGCTAGGTTGAAAACCCAGAAGGGCAACTTATGCAAAAGTAAGAGCAATTTTTAAGTGCTAGGTTGAAAACCTGAAAGGGCAGCCTATGCTATGGTGAAAAATCGGACCAATGACCAAGGAGCTGTGGGGTACTGAGACTGGGGCAATTCGAGATTGGTGGATCATGGCTTATTTGCGAAAATGCAATAAAGGATTGTACGTGCTATCATAGATTTCAAGTCTGGTGTAGCCAATGGATCAGTGAAGTGGGTTAATCACATGAAAGCAGTACTACTAGTCTTGTCTTTATTCCTTTCGTTCTTTATTTCTTCCGTATCTCTTGACAATTGTTGAAATACTATAAGTATTCTCCAGTTTCAAGTCCAATAAAATTATTTTTCTCTTCTTCTATGTCTCTGTTTATCTCATATTTTCTTTTATTACCATGCATAATCATGATATTATAATTGAAGTACAATCAAGGGACTGGTCTGCTAACAAAACTCATGATTGATAAGTCAAATAAGGAGCTTGAGGATTAAGATAGGCTCACAAAGGAAAAGTAATAGAGGTCAGAACAACAGATGGAGTAATGAAGAAAACTAGGGCAATAAGGAGAGGTCAGAACAACAGATGAAGTAATGAAGAAAACTGGGGCAATAAGGAGAGGTCAGAACAACAGATGAAGTAATGAAGAAAATTGGGGCAATAAGAAGAGGTCAGAACAACAGATGGACTAACAAAGAAAACTAGGGCAATAAGGAGTGGATGAACTGTCATCAAATGAAGGTGTTTTGAAAACTACAGTAAAGTGGTTCATGAAATAACCCATCTGAGTAGATGACTCATTATGAGAGACAAAAGCTTTCTTAAGGACAACGTGAAGACATCCCAAACTGGGGCGATTTTAGTTTTAAGGAATATTTTTATCTTTACATCAGTTTTACAATAATTCCTTCACCATCTAGGCATCATTCATCATATCATCACATCAGCTTTACATCGCAGCATCATCACATCAATCTTGCATTATCAATCATTGGCATTATTCACTTTCACAAATCTTACAATTCAACAAGCTGTCGATTTTACAAGCTTTTACTTTTATTTGCTTTTATAGACTTTTATTGCTTTCACATATTCTTATTGCTTTCACAGAAATTTACTGCTTTCACATATATTTAATTGCTTTCATAGATTTTTATTACTTTCACAGACTTTTACAGCTTTCACAGACATTTACAGCTTTCACAGACTTTTATTCGCTTTCACAGACATTTACATGCTTTCACAAATACTTACTGCTTCCACAGACTTTTACATGCTTTCACAGACATTTACTTGCTTTCACAGACTTTTACTTACTTTCACAGATATTTACTTGCTTTCATAGACGTTTACGTGCTTTCACATTTTACTTGCTCTCACAAATATTTACAGCTTTTCACAGTTACAAGCTTTCACAGTTCACAAGTATTTTCAATTTCACGTTCACTTTCACAAATTTTAATTCCGTATGCATTTACTTTCACAAACTTTGCTTTAACATCTCACATGCATTCCGTATTCACAAGCTTTTAAATTTCTTACTCTCTTTCAGTTTCTTTTACACTTTCGCATACATATAGTTCTCACATAGGTTTCATGCCCCTTTGATATTAGCAATGTGCATTCATTATGAGATTATCCGACTTCACTCATTGTACATTCTCATCATGCATTCACCATCATGATCATTAGTTATTTAGCATCATCCAATTAGAACATTTCACATTGTCATCATACATTCATCATGTATTCATTATCACCACGTACTTTTTCTCTAGCAGCATCCATAAGAGTTTTTGCATTCATCACTATCATGCATCATGTATAGATGGACAAAATATGTGTTCATATCTTTACTTGTCTCTTACAGTAAAATATCAAAGTCATTGCCTTTATATTTTCTGATAAGGAACAAGTAAAGAGGGGCAACTGTGAACACCATATTTTGTCCGAACTTCTTATTCTTATTTCATTATTTCTTCCGAACTTCTTATTCTTATTTCATTATTTCTTCCATTTTTGGTCTGAGCCCAATCCTTTTATTCCTCTTAGGCCCCTAGCCCATTTGTTGTTTTTGGTCTATTTGTAAAAAATAAATAAAAAAAAACCACTTCAGCTCATTTAGTTTCTCACCCATGTCATAGTTAGCCTTTTTTTTTCCTTCTCTCAATCTCCCTCCGTGTCTGGTCAGTTCAAAGAAAAATAAATGAAATAAAATAAACACAAAAGTACACAGGATTGCATCAGTACATTTAATGACCCAATCAAATCAAGTTGACAAATTACATCCCTACAAATCTCAATTCAACGTTCCAACAAATGGGGACAATAATTCTTTGGTTACGGATCAATACATTTAATGCGAATCATTTTATTCAAAGCTCCAACAGTAACAGGAATCACTGCATTTAATGCTTGAGTCAGATCAAATTGAAAAAGGCAGCCAAGAATCATTAATTCTGGAGCTAATAGGGTCAAAGATTGCAAGGTATAAAGAGAGGAGGCAAATTTTCAGCAAGGGGGGGAACTTTTAGCAAGCACAATCTCCATAGACAGAGAGAACACACACAGACACGGAGCTAAATTGAGCAAGAGATCAGGGAGAATCTGGAAAAAGAAGATAAGCTCACTATCATCTTCCTCCACCATCAACTCTCATCCTCTCCCGTTATATTCATCATAATTATTCATAAAAAAAAACAGTACATACACAATCACCTTCATTCATCATCCATTATCACAACAAATTATTAACTACCACAAACCATTGCAAAACCCATACCCATCCAGAACCTGCAAAATAACAATCCATTAACTTCATCTTTCATCCCAACATCATCACCATCACCATTCTCTTTGAGCCATTCATTTAGAAACCCACTTCAACTATCGTTCAAATACCATCACAGCAACTTCATCCTTCACTATCATCACTAACCCCATTACTAATTAAAATCACAAAATCCAAACAAGTAAAAAATTAAAACAAAAAAAAAAAATCCCTTTGCAAACACAAACCCCTATCACCATCATTTCAACCTAAAGGAAAAGGTAAAGCTGAAATAAAAAAGGAAGCTGAAATAAAAAGCAGGTGGATCATCATCATCATCTCACTCGTCGCTACAGTTCGGCCCTCCATTGCCGTCCACGCGCTAGCACAGCTACGCAAAGATCAGCCGTGGACAGTGCTAGCGAATCTGCTGACCAGATCGCAGCTCGTGGCGGACTTCCAGATCGCGCCACCGCCAGCTTCCCCTTTCGCTGCTACGTTTAGTTCTGCGAACAATACTTCGCGATCTGCTTGCTGACGAACATCGTGACGGAGATCCCCTTCTTCTGCTGCATCTGCGCGTCGCTGTGAGTCCCCTCTGCACCTCCAGCTGCGTCGTGCTCCCGCGCCAGCCTCCTCACCTGGATAGCGACCCACAAAGCCATGCCTGTCCCTTTCTGCGAGTAGCACTCTCCTCCGCCCAGATCGCCGCGCCACCCCTTTGCCCAGATCAGATTCGCCCAATCTCCAACCCAGGACGGTGAAGGTGCTGCTGCCAAACCAGAATCGCTTCAACTTTGCCCCTGTCAACAGCATCGTGAGTGCAAACCCGATCCAATTGCAGTGGCTTCAGCAGGTTCCCCTTCCCTCTCTCACGCGATCTCCCTCTCTTGGATCCTCTTTGTTTCTATGCATGTATGTGTGTTATAAATTGCTTCGTAGTTACAGAGCCATTTCCATCTTTTTATTTTTATTTATTGGGCCTTGAGTTTTGTGGTCAGTTTGCATATCATTTGGACTTGTTAATTAAACAAGGTAGTGGGGCTAATTAGGCACAATAAAAGGGGTCATGTGATGATGGTATTTTGGGTTAAATAATCCGAAAATGATGAAAGTGCAAGGTTTGGGTTAGCATTTTAATTCTGTTTGTGTTTTAGTCTTTTATTTTGGTCAAAGAATTTAGAGCCTCGTCATTTTTCGTCTCTTTTTCAAGATTCTTAATTGTATTAAAATATAGATTAGTGTTAAATCAAAGAAATACACACAAAAAATATAAGTTAGTGTCAAACCAAAAAATAAAATATGGGTTTTATATCTTGGACCAAAAATAATAAAAATTATCTTTATTATAAATTTTCATTCAATTAAAAGTCTTTTTACAATTAAAATCAATCAATCAATACATTTCCATTTGTTCTGTTGATTAAAATCTATCAAGCACATACTTATTTTCTACAGAACGACGTGACTTTGAGTTCCTCATTGCACCAGAGGATACGTCGGCGTAGCCAACAACTATCAAGTCAAAAATTAATTTTTCATAAAATTAGTTCCTTAATTTCTGTTTTAATTTTAGCTTTATTTCTGTAAATATATAATTTTTAACTTTAGCTTTATTTTTATAAATATATGATTATTAATCTTAGCTTTATTTTTATAAATATATAATTATTAATCTTAGCTTTATTTATATAAATATGTAATTATTAATTTCATCTTTATTTTTATAGATATATAATTACTAATTTTAGTTTCATTTTTTGTAAATATATAATTACATTTTTGGGGAAAAATAAATATATTAAAATTATAATTAATTTGCATAATAAACTCTAAGGTAACCGTATTTATACGGACGTATTAGGGGTGCAGTGGGATTAAGTTTCCACCCTTCCTTAATCGTAATCGACTCTAACACGAAAATCTCTTTCAAATGACTAGTTTACCAAAATAGTTTTTCCAATTTTAGCTATAATTAAAATTGGTGGCGACTCCCATTTATTTTAAACAATTTGTCATTCTCGTCACAGCGCCTTCCGGGTATGTTGTGACACTCGTGTCCCCCATTGAGACACATATGATATCTATAGTGGTTCTCAGACCCCAAAACTGCCCTGTCTCACACACTGTAAGTGCTATAACGGTCTTGGACCGCTATAGCGATGACAGTAAAGGTCTAGTTCAGCACCTCTGGGTCATCTAGTATCTGGGTTGTCTTCTTACTCACTTATTTACATTTCTAACTAAAATATAAAAAAATAAAAATAAAAACCCCACTCAATCAAAATCCAATTTTTGAGTTCTGGCGCAAATTCGGAAACTCTTATGATTTTCTAAACTTGTGGGCTAAAGAGGTGTGTTTAAAGGTTTTATAAAATTTATTAAAAATTACTCTTTAACTTATTTTTCTCTAAGGAACAATTACCGAGACTTTTGGTCCTAAGAATGTGGCTCTATCATATAGCGCTCTGATAAGGTGTAGGATCCGGACTCAGTGAAATTTAGGACCCGATAACATAGGTGGGTCCTGGGGAATCCTAGAGTCGTACTGAGCTTGTCCACTGACACATGTACCTAGGGTATCACATGTTCCCTTTGCTCCTCTACAGAGTTGGAGCCCAGTTTTCAAACATTAGTGGGTGGTTTATTTTGCAATTACACTTCTCTTTTCACTAACTCAATTAGCCCATTTTTCTTGCTTATCCCTATATTTCTCCCTTCATTTTCATGAACCAACACCAAGAAAAAAGGCGACTTGACAGGCACGGCACTGCCCATCGAGTCTCTAGTACACATAATTCATGTAATTAAAATACTTTGCTTTGTCCCTTTAGCCTTATGTTTAGATGAGAGGCGATGCTCTTACTTTGAATTTAGATTTCATATAAATTGATCATATGGTGATTCAAATATTGATCTCAAGTTGAACATAATCAATTCAAATGACAAATATAACAAACAAGTACTTAAAATTTACGAATGCTGTATTTGGCTAGGGGTAAAAATAGAAGACAAATTTTCAGGGATGAGCTTATCCATAATTGCACATATAGCTCGTCTATGAAATTTACCCCTTATTTTTACCTCAATCAAACACATGCCGAAGGTTTAATGAATGGGACAACATTTATCCTGTTTCAAAGTACAAAATATCTTCCCAACTAAAATAACATCATTGGGAGAAATTATGCTCTCAATTGATAACCATACAATAATAAAAGAGAGAGAAGAAAAATCCATGACAATATATACTAAACCAACATAGATAGAATCTTTTACTAATGAGCCATTAACATGTTAACTCCAATTGAGTTTATATGACGTATATCCTATAATTAAATAATCCTGTAACCATAACGAGAAATGATGTTTAACACGTTGAGAGGGAAACATGTCACAGTATATTTTCTGTATGAGTATGTGACACACTGCACAATAAAAAATGAATAAAAAATCTCTATGGTAAATATTTTGATAAACCTCCACACTACTGAAAGAGTTTAGAGCTCTAACAGCATTTCCACCCAAGAAACCATGTCTTCCGCCATAGATGCTTTCTTGATTGGCTTTTGTCAGCTTCCAACATTCTCACCGGGCTACCATTCCATTCTTCTGGTAATCTGAAATTTGTTCACAAGCCAAATTATTTAGCAAGCAAGTCTTTTTGTATTATCTAAGAGATAGAAGTGTTCTAAATTGCAGTCTCCAACTGCAATTGAGGAAGCAATAATATTGCAGTCGTTGTACCCTCCTCAACTGCATCGCAATAGCAATTGTGATCTGATCAACAACATTTTATTTCCCATATTGCAATGCTATCGCAACCATAATTTAAAACAAACACAAAACTTAATGCACATATAAAGAAGGAAATTTACATAGGAAAAGCAAATGAGTGTGTGCTACTTATGCTGTCATTAGATTGATGATGAGAGGCACTGCTAGATGTTGCTGCAGGACATGTATATGATGTTGGACAAGATGGAGGACCTAAGGCACATGAAGAAATCTCTTCAGGATAATCATAACCGACTATGCTTTGTGAGTTCCCCATCTCAGGTCTAGACATGCTTCTTGTATTAGTAAATTGTGCATACATTGCACTATGTGGAAACTCAACTCTGGTGGCAGTTGTTCCTAAATATGAATTCACTTGCCAATTCTTGAAAGGCCGTGAAAATTCTGCATCCATTCTGAAAGCCTGAGAATTTTAGAAGGCAAAGTGGTTCAGCATATTCAGAGGTAGAACATTTTCATTCAAAGATGACAAAGAATTTAGTCCTCAACGCATCTACTGAATTGGGTAATTACAGTCAAGGAGATATTTGAGTTGAGTGAAGTAATTCATATTTACATATTCCACTTGGATATGTTACCTCCAAGCAGGAAAATAGAACAAGTTAATATGGTGAAGAGGTACCAACAATCCAACATCATCACAATCAACCAAATGGTAATATGGCTTGTTCCACTCTTATTTATTTCTATTTATTCACCAATTAGCAAATGAGATGACTCAAACACAAAATACTGGAATGAGAAATAGTAAATAAAGAACTGACCTTCACATGAACAAGTAGTCTAGCAATGTTTTCACACCCTATCATTTGGTGTAACTTCCAACAGTAATATGTAAAATAATATTTTTGGGGATAAGCTTAAGAAATTATCACTCTTAAATTCAAAAATAGAAAACAATTTCTTCTCTAGTTTCACATTCTAGATTCATAACTAATCTCACCATTTCTTGGTTGTTTTAAAAGCATATGTATGCTTGTCTGTGGAGTCTGTTCAATGATTATGAGGTAGAAGAAATGCAGATCAAGTTTAAGCGTTAAGTCATACAATAGTAGTTAAAATTGTTGCATATAATTTTAGTGAAGAAACTCACTTCCAAGATAGAATCATATTTGTGGCATATATTGCATTTAAGTGACAATAAAATAAATCTTTAGTTATGTACCCAAAAAAAATCTTTCGATTTGTTATTTAGAAAAAATAGTTAATTTGGTTATCACCCCCAAATAGTTTTGATGTTCTATATTGCTTAAAGTATTCTAATCTTAGGTGGCAATACTATGAAAATATATCAATCTCTTTGTCTAGAGACATGAAATGTACAAGCATGAGATCAAAATGTAATGTCTTACCTCTCTAAGTGTCTGTGATGTCCTCTTTGTGGGGTGATCAGTTGAAATCTTATCTCCTGAATCAAGCTGCACTTCACCTTTCATCATCAAATTTCTGCAATCACACTTTTCCATTCCATCTGTTTCATACCGTTTCATTGAATCCTTAGTGGAAGGGTGTTGAAAGGGACGTTCTGACCCTCTTGAATAAAGAGTTGACATTGTCCCCATATTTCTTAGACTTGAATCAATGCTGCCCTTCATTTTGGGATCAATGAGACATACTACATTATGATTTAACTCCCAATCTCCTGATATATTCTTGTCTTGTGGTGACACTAGCCTATCAATGCAGATGTCCTTTACAAATTGCTGAGGATCCTCTTGAATAAATACAACAAACTCAGGTACGTCATAGTCCATTGCATTCATTCCTGAAGAAAAATTATTTCCTTTGCTCAACCCTGACAAGTCGCCGGAACCAGTGACACCTTGCCCTCCATCGAATAACCTATGCATTGGAATCTCCTTTATCACAAATCTATTGCCCTCACGTTTTTCCTGGACAAATTTCTTAGGGTCTTGATGATTTCTTTGATCTTCAAAATAATGCTTCAAGCTTCGTACTTTTGAATTTCTCATCTTCTTCAGAATTATTATTACTAGTCACTGAGTTTGGGAAGAGTAAGACTTGCGGTCAGGTTTACAGGATTGGATAGCAAATAGTGGTCATACAGCAAGTCTAAGTATGCAAAATCCGAGACCCAAATACAGGTTTTCCATATATTGATCAAGGAATTTCAATATGCCTAGAATATGCAAAATGTGACAGACTTGAATATCAGATTGACTAAAATTTGACTTGACATGACTCTGTATAGGGGTGAGACCGTGAGAGATTAAGCAGCCAAAAGAAGTTGCGTAAATGAATTTGAATACATAAAAGAAAGGATAATGGATGTCAGTAACATAACACATAGCCCAAATTTAGTGGATGATGCCTGTTTTTTCTTTACCAGAAATCATATCATTGATGAAAGAGGTAGGAAACTTTAGCTAAGGCACAATTCAGAATTCCAACTTTCTAAGATGTTGTCTTCCAACCAAAAGGTGAAATTCAGCCCAATAGATTTGCAGTTTAGAATCATTAATCTGATTGTGTTCATTGATGTTTTTAAGTAAAGTCATTCATAAAGAAGTCCCAAAGAACCATGTATGCAGTTATATTTGAACACAAAAATAACAAAGCACAAGATATCCACAACAAAAGCAAATAAACAAAAAAAATCATAAACAACAGTGATATCCATCTCCAATTACCTATGTGTGATTCACCAGCACAACCTGAAAATCAAAACTGGTTCTGGAGTATCACCTGCCTGGCTTTATGGATCGCCACTTACAACCCAAAAGAAAGAAACACATGGAGTTAAGTGCAAGAGAGGAACGGTTAGTCAATAGGAAGAAGAAAAAGAATGGTGAACAACAATAAATGGACGGTTCAATCTATTTAATATCCTTAAAACAGATACCAAACAACCAGTTTTCCATAACTAGTGTTGCTTGTATCTCCTCTATATCATGTATGATGCATGGCCTCCTTTGTTTTTTATGGTCCTATATAAATTCCTCTGTGACACACTCTTTTTGTATCTTTGACCAAGAATTTTGCATGAGAACAACATGAGATCAAACAGACATTTTTTTCAGATTTGAATATGTGTTAATATTTTTTTTTTATTGCTCAAGAGTATCCTCAACCGACAGTCGAAGACTAATCTTTCCAAGGCGTGGAGATCACCGAAGTGGGTTTTAATATATTTGGTTGCATGTTTCTCTTGAAATTTGATTATTGTTATTATTAATTTTGTTTATGATCATCTAAACATGGAGGTCGATAGATGCCTTAGAAAATTTTGTTGTTTGGAATTGGTTCAAAGCAGTAATTCACCTTTCCATAAAAGGGTAGGTGTCCTCTACATGGAAGGTTACATTCCTTATGTTCATCCCTCCCTTGTGGTCCATATATCATCATTCAACCCTATTGTTACAAGGTTCTTATCTAGGAAGTAAATTGAAAGCCTTTCATTTGGAATTGAGACTAACAAAATATTTTCCACCTTCCACTCCCCGAATTAAAAATTGCTTATTTTTTAAATGTGGTCTTTGGAACCTCTGGTTGAAATGCATTTTTTTTTATTTAAAAAAAAAAGGGTTACGCCAACAAAAAGGTTAAAGATAAATATTTTAGCTTGAAAATTAAGAACAAATGTGGTTAGATAATTAAAATTTCAGAAGAAAATTACAAACCCACTCACAAGTGTGTAAACATAACAGAATAAGAAACTAAGAAAACATAAAACTATTAAATACAAAATTGAATCATTTACTACATTGTAAAATTTCAAAAACTTTTATTAATTTAATGAATGGTCAAAATAAATTCAAGCATCTTAGTCAAGCATATTAAATACTTGTTCTTTCGGATAATCATGTTAAATTCTTGTAAACAATATTCTTAAAAGGCTTTTTGATTTTTTTCTTTTTGATTAAAGGCTTATTGATATTTTGACCATTACTTATGAGTTCAGCAATTATTATGTATATTCAAAGTTTATTAAAATGTGATTTCTTTTATACTCTAATTTGGTTTATTGTAAGACTGAAACTTTCTCAATGTTATTTTTTCAATTAAAAATTTCAAATTCGAAACCTTATTTAATGGAACAAATTTCAAAACCCTTAAACCAATTAAGGGGTGCGTAAAAAACATGTTCCATATAAATAATTTATCTTAACTTCTACTCGTAAAAAAATATTTTAAGTTTTTTAGTAAATAAAAACCAATATGAATGACTTATGTAAAAAGTGATTATAATTAAAAATAATTTTTTATTATAAAAAATGAAGACACGAACACATTCATAAAAGTTATTCATCTTAGATTCTATATATGAAAGTTTATATGAAAATTATTTTTTCAATTAAAAAATTGATTTAATTTTGATAATGAATGTATCAAAATTAAACTATTAAAAGCAAACATTTTTCACTATTAGAATGTTTGTTTCGGAGTATATTTAATTATTTCTGGGAATAGGTAGTTGTGAATGATATGTTCTTGCATTTGTTACAAATTTTACAAAATATTCTCAGATATTAATTATTCCATAGAAAAAGATTTTGTTATAATTTAGTGAAATTTCATTCCCAATTTAAAGGGTGGAAAAAAAAATTTCATGACTTAGGAATCATAATTATTATGTATAATTACTAAATCATCCCTCAATTATTTTACTTTTTCTCTTTTTATAATTGTGTTAATGATATTTTAAAAATTATAGTATATATTCTCAAGAATATAGATTATAAAATAAATAAGTTTTAAATTTATTTCCAGAAATCTTAACAAATAATTGTATGAATGTTTAATACTAAATAAATAATTTTTTAAAGATACCTAAAAATAATATTTTTTTTATTTCCAAAAATGTGATTCCTTATAACTTAATTTCAAATTTTAAAACAAATACCTCCTAAAAGAAAATGAAACAAAAGTGCCACTAGCGTGGATAATTACGAAATAAAAATAAGCATTCAACGAAAACAAATGAGTGGTTTGTGGAAGAGTCAAGTATCATGAGAAATTAAGCACTTTAATATAAAAGTAGTCATTGAATAGAAATTAAATTTTTTAATCTATAATTATAGATTTTAGAGTTTCATTTTTAAAAATAAATTTAATCTCTATATATTGATAGTTTAGAACTTTTTTATATTGTCATGAAATTATGTATTATTATATTCACAAAAGTTGTTAAGTCTCACACACAATATTTGAAAAATCATATAAATAGAATGATTTAATTGGATAATAGTGTAAAAAAATTTTATACTAGTAATACATAAAAATTAAACTCCTAAATTTTTTATATAAATATCTAACTATGCATTATTCTACCAAACCAAATATTACTATATTAGAATTCTTAACGATAGAAGATAAGATCGAGTGAAAATATACAATTTTCACAATAAGATCAAACTTATAGCATGTTTGGATTCATGTTTGGGTTGGTCAGAATTGATTTTAAACCCGCAAAATTATGGGAGAGTTTATTTTAGATTTTGAAAAATGTAATTATAAAACTTAAATTTTATATAAACAAAACATCTATTTTAGTTTTTCTAAAATTTCAAGTCAGATAAATTGATCCCTGTAAAATGAAATAATCACCAAATTAGTCCTTTTGATAAAATGGGATACAAGGACTAATTTATCTAATATTCATTTTTGTATGGACTAATTTGTGTGACTATTTAATTTTATAGAGAACAATTTGAGATTTTTTTTTTTCGGGAATTAATTTATCCGCATTGAAATTTTAGAGAGACTAAATTGGGATTTTGTCTTTTATATATAATTAAAAAATTGAAAACTGCTTTTTTTTCAAAAGCTACGCTTTTTAGCTTCTATTAAAAAAGTTGAAAACTAACTTTTTGTGATTTTGATTATTTTCAAAAAATTATCTAAATATACGAAAATTGATTATTTTTTTTGGGTGAAAAAAGTGATTTTAGAAGCCTAAAATCACATCAAAAAAACCCTAATTCTGCAATTTTTTAATCCTTCTCGAAACCAATTCTAACCTTTAGAATTGATTTTGGGAGAATTGAAAAATTAATACTTTTTATCAAAATCAATTATAAAATAACTATTAAACATAAATCACAGTATCCTAAAATTAATTTTACAAACACAGAAATAACCATGCTATAATCTCTATATCATATTCTGCTTTATATTACGTGTTAAAAATGAAAACAAGTCCATCCTTTCAAAAGTGAGTTTCAGTCACAGAATCTCCCTCGTCTTCTCAGACTTCTCAGTTTTCTTCTCTACGCTTCTCCTCTCCCCGGAAAAATACACGAGAAGGCGCAGCATTTGGTGGGTATGCAAGAGAATAGCGACCCGAATTCCCAATCTCAGCCCTCTGAGTCTGAGGGGGCCAACTCGTCCTTCACTCGGTGCCCAACTCAGTCGCTCCCTGATTCCAATATGGATCGTGGCCTCTTCGACCACCTCGTCCACATTGTCCCTCTAGTTCACTCCCTCATTGTAAACACCCTTTCCCCACTCTCTCTCTCTCTCTCTTTTCCCCCTTTTAACTCTAATTAATCTAAAAGCAAATAAATTAATTTCTCAGAATGTTAAAAATGAATAAGCAGAAGAAGGATACGCTTTGCTGTACAGTGTTTTGCAACTTGTGAACATGCAAGACACTTTAAGTGATAATTAAAACTGGAGCATGGTTATTTTTTCTTTTCAACTTTTTTTATTCCTGGTGGATTAAAGTGTTATCAAGTGGTAACTGACAAGTGAAATTCTTGAACTCATGTTGATTAAATTTGGAATAGGATAGCAAGGAAAGCAGTTCATTCACTCGTCGGGGTTCAATGATCTACACCAAGAAACCTTCGAGAGAGTCCTTGTCTAAAAGAGTAAGGCTGCACGCTTTTTTTTTTTATAATATTTGATGTAAATATAAATATACATATAAGTTTTCTATCTCTATGTAGGTTTGGTGGTAAGTAAATAATAATATGAGATTATATATGAAAATCTGCAGAACTATGTTATTTTTTGCCTGAGTTCTAAATGCCATAGGATCCCTGCATGTTTCTACCTACCACATTTACTGCCTGCACGTTATTCAGATGCCCATAATAATAATTTAAGGGTTTAATTTGTATTGACTAACACTGTCATCAAATCATGTGTTGTCATATCAACAAAGATAGTTGAGTCTTACATTCACTATCTAAATAGTTATTCAAATAGGATGATTACAGTGTAAATTTTTTGTTTTACGTTATTAGTGCATAAAAATTAAACTCACAATTTAATCTCTTGCCGCTTTTTTCTTCTGGAAACTTTTTTTGGTGGATGCATTGGTATTTTTTAGTTTTTTTTTTTTTTTTGGTAAATCACATCTGCTGTACTTCTGGTTTTTTTTTTCAAGTCCAATTTTTGTTTTCTCTACAAAAAAAAAATAGTTATTTTATATTGGACTGGATGCATCAGTTTATTATTATGTCCTTTAGTTATCACTTTATTTCTCTTTTGATTCATAACCACATGATATGTACACCTCGAGTGGTAAATAAAATATAGTGCACATTGTTTACTAGACTTTCCTGTCTTCACTAGGTCACTTTATATTTTATAACCTCAAATGGAATTGGTGTCTGTGTATTACAACATTTTACATACATTAACAGAAAACTTCTTTCCCTGCACTGCAAAATTCTCTGTGAGATGATGGTTCATAGTTCAGGAAGATTCATCTCATTATAATATGAATGAACAATGTTAGATAAGTAAACACTTGCTATGCCCATTGGTCTGAATATAATTTGGCCGTTCCAACCATCCAACAAAAACTATTTTCTTGTCAATGGTTTGCAGCAGCTGCAGAAAATACTGGAGATTAGTCTGGTATTTATTCCCAAAGTTTCAAGTTTAATATTTCATCTAACTCTATCCAACTTTTGTACTAGATGGTACTATCTTAGTTATTACTTATTATTAATTTGCTATTGTTTTATTGGTTTAATTTCTTTCTCCTGCTCATATGTCAATCTAGAATTATTCTATGAAAATATAATTTTATCTTGTGGCTGTTAAATTTGCTATGTATAGAGCATATGGAAGAAGGACCAAGAAGAGATTGTTTTATTGAAGAAGCAGGTGGGGGAACTGCAAAGAAAATTATTGGCGAAAGATGAACTTTTAGAATCTGCAGAGAAGTCAAGAAGCCATTTGAATGCTCTTAGTTCAAAACTTGATGAATTTAAACACCAGGTCTCAGAAAAAGACTCTTTACTGAAGTCTGCACAACGGCAACTCTTTAATGTGAAGGTACTGATACACTTGTTTTGTTTCATCAATAATTTGGCACAATGGGTTGCAAAGTTGTTTAGATTCTGATCAAGGTAGATCCTTGCCTTTCATGATAACTTTTCAATTAATACATATCCTTTGCATGTATCGCAAACATGATAGCTGCGACTACTGATAGATGTTGAAAGTTGAATCCCAAAGTTTTAGTGGAGGTGTATTTGCATTGGAAGGTTTCACAATTTTCCTTCTCTTTTGATTCAATCATAAGATTAGTACTATTCTTAGAAAAATGTGGTAAGATACTTTTGAAGTGTGTTTCACCATGGAAATTGTTGATGTAGGGTTAGTCCTGAACTTAATGAAACCTTAATCCATGAAGCTCCAATATTCAAACATCAAAATCAAATGTTCTTCTTTTATTAGAAAAATGTTGAGTTCAGATCTAGTAGTAATTCCTATTTATGCATCTGATGGATAATATAGGAGGAGCAAAATGCTTATCTCTTTAGGGGTAAAGTTTTGAAATTTCTCACACACAACAGTCATCCTTTTCCACAGATGAAGCTAGCAGACAAACAAGCTGCACTTGAAAAGACACAGTGGGAAGCAATGACATCTAGCAAGAAAGTGGAGAAGCTACAAGAAGAGCTAGATTCCATGCAAGGAGATATCTTAGCATTTACATTGCTGCTTGAAGGCTTGACAATAACTGACTCTGCTGAATACGCTGATGATTATGACATCAAGCCTTATGACTTCAACCATCTGCCTAATGTAGTGAGTTTACTAAAACTTTTCTAACCAATATGTACAGCATATTTTTGCATACTTTTCTGTATGTGCTAATAATTGGACCCAACACTTGATTTGGATCACTTTGTTGTGTACTAGCACAAGTATGCATACAAATACAGTGGCGTAGCATTTTTAGATTCTCTTAACAATAATTCCTCCAAGTCTAACATTCTTTTCTCTGAGAAGGCTGGAAAGGGTGCAATGTAGTATATTTCTACGTCTGCAACAGTATTGCGTGGCATTTTATCATGCATATTTGTTTGATTTCTCGTGGTGTTTGTTGATTTCTTTTGGTACCATTTTTTCTCTATAACAAACTTTTCTAAGCATCTAGAAATACGAAATTTTTGCATCTCTATTTTCTAAGTGGTAAACTTGTGTGTTTGGTTGAATAGGATGATTTGGATGAGATGGAAATGCAGAAAATAGAAGATGCAAGAAAAGCTTATATTGGTACAGTTGCTGCTGCAAAAGAAAAACAGGATGAAGACTCCATTGCTGCCGCTGCCAATGCTAGGTTACATCTTGAGTCATTTCTATTCAAACCTTTTGAGCTGTAGTTTTAGTAGTTTTATTTAGAGGGTCTATAAGCTTGACCTTGTAGTCACAAATCATATAACACTTAAGATTGATTTATTTGTGATTATAGTAAATGGAATTTAGAAATTTACAAGTTTGTGTTGTAGCGTGCATTTGAAAGGATTTTCATTAGTAAATTAGAGGTTTTTTTTTAAGGCGAGTACTACCATACAATTGTGAGTCAATGTCTTGGCTGCAATTTTACATTTAGCCACATTTTAGAAACGTTGTTAACAGAAATAGGTTTTGTGGCTAATCACCAAAAACCCTCTACCCCCATCTAAGTTTCAACTTTCACTCCTCCTGCCACCCTCAGTCTCCATCTCCTTTGTCACCACCATCACCACTCTTTTTCCCCCCATTCCCTGAAAACCATCACCCTCCAAGATCTGAACGATACATAGGAGGAAAACGCATTTTGCAGACCACCATCAGAGGTGCAAGATCCTCCTTGCAATGACCTCGTCGACGACGTCCACAAGCACTGGAGGAATCTCGTCTCTGTCTTTCGATTGAAGCGCTTGCATTTCCTTTGCAATTCACCACGGTTGCTCCCACGACTCGTTGGATCCCGCGGCGACACGATTCCGGCCTTGTGCTCGTCGTTGTTCGAGAATGTGGTGAGCCTCGTTGGCGAAGAGGGTAGCTGGGCTTCTCGACGATGGCGAGAAGGCCATTGTTGATGGCGATGGAGCCATGGAGGCAGAGAGGGTGCGATTGTTGTCAACCTTGCAGTGCATCGGCTTGGAGGTGCGGCTGGAGATCATGGCTGCGAGGATGGCGCCAATGCCGGTGCCCACAACAATGTCAAAGAAATCGACGATTTGAGCGTGGGGATCGGAGGTTTGGGTGAGGATCTGGTCCTCGAGGCGGATGAGGACAGCGCCAACAATAGCGGCAATGGTGCCTCCATGGGCGGAACTTGATTATTACAATCTTGCTTTGCTTTCTATGGCAGCTTTCTTGTGAAGATTTTGGGTTGAAATGGTTGAGTTAGATGCTTGTGCTTGTGTTCTTTGCCACCCATGTTAGCATCGAGTGTAAAATTTTGATTTTAGGGCTTTTGTGAGTTTGTCTCCAAGTGTTGTGTTGATGTGGCGATGCAATTTACAGATGAGGTTTTTGAGGATTTGAGAAAAATTCATGCTAATATGCTCATTCTTGAGCTTCAAAGATGTATTTTTAGTTGTGCCTTTGTTTGTTGCACTGATATGGTTAGTATAAGACACATTTTTCGGAAAGGTGATGTTAGCATTCCTTCTTGAGTTCTTGTTCAGCTTGACTGTGCAACGCCAGTGAGGAAGAGGCGGTGGGGAGTGAGGGAGGGAGAATGAGAGGAGGAGGACAGTTTTCAGGGGTGTTTGGGGTGAAAAGTAGAAAGCTGTCACCACCCGCCTAGGGAATGTGACCGGCACGTGAGATATTGAGTCATCACAGAAGTCTCTAATAACGTAACTAACTAATATGCATAAATAAATCAAAATATATTTATAATATTTCCAATTTAACTAAATTTCATAAATTTGATAATATCTTCAAACATAAATCCTGAATATAAACTGCATAAAATCTATAATCTGGGTCGAAATCAAACATAATTAATAAAATAGCTGATATCCATAAAATAAATAAATTCATATTATGTATGTCTGGGATCCTGCCTACATAACTACTGGAGCACTACTAAACTAACATAACTTATAATAAGCCCCACTCCGAAGCGAAACTCATCAAAAGAAGTTGCAGCACTACTGGGGAAGATCTTGTGATGCAACTGAACCTGTAGCTAAATCTGTAGGGGAGGAAAGAGAGGGGTGAGTTCATCAAAACTCAATGAGTGAGTTTCCACTCACAACCCACATGGGACAACAACAAGAATACATTATATATATATATACATATGCAACTGTGTAAAGCATTTTATATATAATTACATATAATAATAATGAAAACAATAATTTAACTATGTTCATGGCAACAACTAGTAGAGAAACAGAAATTATTCTGTACATAAATGTAATCTGAGCTTGATAGCTAAATCTGAGCCAATGGCTAATCTGATGAGCATCTAACTAGGTCTCATAAATTGACACCTCACTAGGTTCCTTACTGTGAATGAGCTAGTCCTCTAACGGACCACTTGGTACCAAGGTTAACGATCAATCCTGCAGCCGTTAACTCGCTGTTCTGTTTCTATAATTCTAAAATTTCTATAATTCATAAAAGCATAATTTCTGGGCATAAATCATTCTACAGTTCCATAAATAGTTTATATAATTCATAAAAGCATAATTTCTGGGCATAAATCATTCTAAAATTCCATAAATAATTTATATAATATTAGAAAAATAATAATAATGACCAAAAGTATGGCCATGAGCTTAAACCCACTCACCGTTGGCAGCCGGGAATGTGCTTTCACTGACAATTTGACCTTGGGGAGCAGGAGTGACACCAATAACTGCCAAACCATACAATGAAGACATAAACAATTTAATTTATTTTCCCAAACTGAGTTTGGGATGATGGCGAGGAAGAATGATGAGAGAAAACCATGCCTAACAGTGCTCAAACTCACAGATTAGATAAAAGAGAGAAGGAATAGGCTAAATTTCATGAAGATCACTTACCAGAAGAGATTGATCGGAGAAAATAGAGAAAAACCACATTTTTATCTCTAGGAAAAATTTCTTGGGCGGGTAGGGTTCTTAGAAAAATATTTGGGAGTATTAGGATGTGTCAAATATATACTAGGAGATAAATATATGGATGAAAACCGAACGCATTTGCGTCCCATGCACGGCGCACAGTGACTTTACGTAGCGTTCGGCAAGAAGGATTTGTCTATGAGCCTGAGTGTATGGCTCTTTGTTAACTTATATATAAAGTGAAAACCGAAATCGTAAAGAGAGAGCCTGAGTGCTCGTTCCTTTTCTTTATATATATATATATATATAAATTCAAAATCGATATCGTAAAAGAGCTGAGCGAGCGCGTAGCTCTGTGACTTGTTCCTTTTATTTACAATATATATATTTATCATATAATAACAATAATACTTATAATAATTATTATAATAAGGACGTTGGCAGAGCATGATCTATGCGTTTCATATATATATATATATATATATATAAACTAATATAACCTATATCATTACCTTTGAAGTAGTAATAATAATAATACTAATAGTAATAACAAATTATATACCACCGAATTTTATATTTGGACAAAAGCAAAGAACAAATGTTTAGCCATATTAAATTTTTTTATTTAGCCAAATTTTTTAAATGCAGTTAAATGTCAACAGTACCATAGGCATTATCCTTCAACAGTATATAAGAATCCGTCTTTTTTTAGTGATGTAGAAATATGTCATGAAGGAATCCAACTGGCATTGGGACAGCTCAGAAAGGTAACCATAACTCGAAAGGACAGACTTGATGCTCTCGCTTTTTCCAAGTATTATCTTAGCCCTATTTGTCGCTAAGTGCGCAAAAAGAATAAAAGTATAAAAGCACAAATCAAAGGTGAAAATGATTTATGATCCTAAAGTCTCATTTTAGTTCCTGAAATTGTAAAAGTGCTTCACCTTAATTCTTGAAATTTCAAAATTAACTTTTTAGTCTTTAAAATTTTAGTTTGTAGGTCACTTTAGTCCTTGATCAAACAAATATTAGTCAATCATTACTTTTTATTGGCATGGCATGCCACATAGTATGCTGACGTGACACCAAATAAAAAAAAAATTTCAGATTGGTCTTTGAAATTTCCAAATGTGTTAAAATAATCCCTGAAATTTTTTAAAATGTGAATCTCAAATTTATTCTCTTTTCATTCATAAAATTTAAATCTTCTATAATTCTTGAATTCATTTATTTTTCTCTCATTTTCACATCGTATTTAAATAGCCCATATTTTTAAATATCTTAAACACAATTAAGAGCTTGATTAGTCCAAATTTAAGACCCTCCATGCTTAACTAATATAAATTTATTAATTATTACATTATATTTCTTAAAATAAATTGGGTTTTAAAATATAAAAAATAGGATGCAAGGGAAACATTATATTATCAAGCATGGACGGAGTTCATCAAGGGTCTATTTAAAACCTTATTGTTGGTGCTAATTCTTTTCTCATTGTTATTTTATATGAGAGAGATCTTTGTGTAAGAAAGGTGTAAAAATAAGGGAAAAATAAGTCAGTTTAAGTAACATTGAGGATTTAGATTTTATTGAAATAAAATAGGTGAAATTTTGGAATTTGGGACTATTTTGACATATTTTAGAAAATTTTAGGGACTGTTTTGACACATTTGGAAATTTCAGGGACTAATGTGAACCTATTTTGATTTGGTGCCACATCAGTAAAGAGTAATGTTGATTAACATTTGTTTGATCAGGGACTAAAGTGATTTATGGAATGAAATTATAGGGATTAAAGAGTTAACTTTGAAATTTTAAGGATTAAAGTGAAGCACGTTTATAATTTCAGAGACTAAAATAACACTTTACTCGATTTTTAAAGTAAAAGATGTTTTACTCCAGGAAGATGAAAGAATCAGAGGAGCTTCTCATTGAAGTGGCATTTGACAAGTAATGATGTTGTCATCATGTTGTGGATAATGATGGTATTAGAAGCAAACACTAGTGTCAAACGAGAATGGGCGCACTTGATTAAGATTTGACTTATACCCTATAAGCCCCATAATGGCGTGGGTTCAAATCCACACCAATGTGAGGATCTTGTTGATAGAAGATTTGTAATCCTTTCCACAAATTATCATATAAGTTGAGAGTATGCCCTGGCTTTGGTGGGATACCCACATTTACCCTACTTGAATTGTTCTTCATAAAAATAAAAATAAAAAAAGCAAAAGCTAATTAAAATTTTGTAATGTACACAGTGCATAGACTACATCAATTCTAATATAGTCTGTAGATAATTTGCTGTTCAAATATCAACACTTATCGACAAAAAAAAAGGGGGAAAAAAACAACACTTCATATTTAAAACATAACAATTCGTCGATCTCAAACTGAGAGACCATTATTCCATACTACTTATGTCTCAAGTTAACCTCAGATAACTAGAATATGCAAATACATAACCTTATAGTAATAGGAAATGTCTTACATGGTCTTTGTTATGATGGTATGTGTGATGGACCTAGCTACATTAAAATAGAAAATAGTAAACTGGTGAAGTTACTTCAATCCCAACCATCAAAAATCAAATGGATGGGTTGGATGATATTTTCATTAAATTTGTTATTGAATATAAAAATTATATTAATAATATTGTAATAAATATATAATTAATATATAAATATATAATTAATATAAAAGTGATTAAATTATAACTTTTAGCCTATATTTTCTATTTTACCCTCTAATTCTTCTCTCTCCTCCACCCCATCCACTGTCCTCATTGTCGCCAATGGCCCATACATTCCATCCTCATCATCACTAAATGGCTTGCTGCTCCATCTTTTTTTTTTTTTGCTGGTATTCCAAAGTTGAAATTAAAAAGAGCAAACAAAAGGGGCATTTCTAATGCTAAAGTGCCAGTCAAGCCAAATTTTCTATCTTTTAAATTTTAATAAAATAAATATTTATACTATTAATAAAACTAAATATCTATACTTTTAATTTGTAAATGACTTAAGGTGAGGCAGTTAATTTTTTAAAAAAACAAAAAAGAAGTGGGTAGGAAAGGAGAAAAAGTGGGAAAAATTTGAATTTATGGGTTTCAAAATAAAATTAAATGGAGTTATGAGACACCAAAAAATAGTTACAAAATAAATCCTCTTTATTAATAGTATAGATTATGGTACCTTGCAACTTTATCGAGGAAGTGCTCTGGTCTCAGCCTCCCAAGATCCATATAATATGGAAAATTCAGAGTTCAACAACATAAGGTAATAAACCCATCACCAAAACACAATTTCATTTCTTCATTATCTATATTAAGGTTAGTTGAAACTTGATTGATGATAGAATTGACAAAATTGAAAAGAGAAGCAAAAGAAGAATGAAATTGGGAATGGGTAAGGGCAGACTGGTCGAATTTCTCGAAGATGGAGTTAAGGGCATAAAGGAGGCAAAGGCAATGGATCTTCACGGAGAAAGGGACTATGTTGAGGAAGGTTGCATGATGAGGATGAGGGAGGATGAAGGAGATGGTGAAGATGAGATGGAGGCAGAAGGGAATGAAGATGCCATTTGATTATGCAATTTAGGAAATGGGTTGGAGTTTAATGCTATGATTGAGAGGTTTATAGAGGAGGAAAACAATTGGTCATTAATGGAATAGAAAAAAAATGGGGAGTAGAGTGGAATAGAATAGCCACACCCTTGCTTATGAGTTTATAATTTAAGTGAGTGGAATAGAAAAGAATGTAAATTTTATTTTTCATTTTTGACCTTTAATTTTTTGGATATAATTTTTATAGATATGAAATATAAAGGACTAAATAGTACAAGCGCAAGCTCTCTTCCCTAAATCCCCCAATTTAGGGGGACACTAATTTAATTATACATGATGGCTTGAAGGGACTTCCCCTCCCTTCCTCCAAACAACATCCAAATATTTAAGGCAAATGTCCTTTCCATCCCGTGTCACTCTTTTTATTTTTTTACTCCCAATCATAGCCTAAGATTTGTTAGAATATGACTTGCATTATTGGTAGGTTAATAAAGGGAGAAGACAACTTTTTCCTCCACTGTGTTTGACCACCGAAAGCATACAAGAACATGATTAAAATATCGAGCTATCTACCAAAAGTAGTTTATTGTGTAAGTGGTGCAATTATTGCACTTAGTTTGCAAGGCTCTATAAATGGAGCAAATATCAAACTGAAATTTCATTAAAGCTGAGAAGCAGTTCCTCAGCAGTAGTAGAAGAAGTAGAGTAAGCTTCTTGTAGTGTAAGAAAAATAGAAAGTATGTGTAAGAAAATTTCAAGAGTGTAGTGTGAATGTATACACTGGGAGTTTTTGATATATTCTTTAGATTTCTGTAATACTACAAATTGTAATAGAAGAGAGTCTCACTGGGAATACACTATATTGTAATTACTCTTTAAATATAGTGGAATATTTTTCAAAGTTTGGCCCGTGGTTTTTTCCTCAAATTTACTGGAGGGTTTCCCACCTTAAAAATTTTGTGTGCAGTTCTCTTATTTTATTTTTGTTGGGTGTAAATAGTGACAAGTGGGTCCCACTGTAAAGTATTATTCATGCGCCTTATTTATCAGTTACTCACCACAAATTTGGGCATGCTTCCGCTCACATCCGTAAAGTGTTTATTAAACTTGGAATGTACCCAACTTTGATATTTTCTAACAAGTGGTATCAGATATTTGGTTTGGTGAGATTTATTTTTAATATGCTCTATGGTTGCAGCATAGTCTGATCTTCCATATCAGAAAAGAATTTCTCCTTAGTGCTAGAAAATCATTCTTAGTTGCTATTGTTGGAAGGTAGTGTGATACTGTGAGAGTATAGTTTGGAAAGGTTCTGGTTAAGGAAAGACTTTGTATTTAAGCGTGCCTATCGTAACCCACCTCTCTTTCTTGGGAACCCTCATGTGCATAGTTTTGAGTTGATTTACACTAATCCAATATGTCAGTGCCAAAATTTGAAGTGGAGAAATTTGATGGGTCCAACGACTTCAGGCTATGGAAGTTGAAAGTGCAAGCATTGCTAAGTGAGCAAGGTCTTGCAAAGACATTAGAGGACTTGGGATCATTACTTGATTACAAGAAGGAGAAGATGATGTTCAAAGCACTGAGTACAATATAGTTGAGTCTTGTAGACAATGTTTTGCAAGAAGTCATGGAAGAAAAAATCGCTAATTCACTATGGAAGGATTTAGAAGAAAAATATTCCATAAAGACCTTGTCCAACAAGTTTTATCAGAGAAAGCAACTGTACACGTTCAAATATTTAGGAGGAAAACCAATGCAAGAGCATACAGACGATTTCAATCGGATGACCTCTGATGTTGGAGCAGCTGGAATTAAAGTTGAAGATGTTGATCAAGCTATGACTACCTCCATCTTATGATAATTTTTGTGATACTATACTTTATAGTAAATCTGATATCTCAATGAAAAATGTCAAAGAATCATTAATGATAAAGGAATATCAGAAGTTAGTATCCGAATCTAGTGCTGAAGGTCCTGCAGATCGGTTGTTCGTGACAAGAGGGAGTAGTCAAGAAAGAGGATATGGAATCAAGAGTAAGAGAAAATTGAAGTCCAAAAAGCACAAATCAGTAAAATGCTTTCATTGTCATTAGACGGGACATATAAGAAGAAATTGCCTAGAGAGAAAGGAGAAATCAGGAGATTCTTCCAACATAAGAATTGAAAGTTCAAATGATAATGATGCTGATACTAGTTTGGCATTGACAATATTCACAGGTGACATCGAAGACAAGTGGATCTTGGATTCTGGAGCATCCTTTCACATGACGCCTAATTGAAGTTTTTTCTTATCCTATAAAACGTGGGAGGGGAAAGTTAGATTAGGAGATAATAGAATTATTCCAATTACTGGTGAAGAAGATGTGCAAGTAAATTTGGATGATGGTACTAAAAGGACGTTTCAAGCGTGACATGTACCAGAACTGGCTAGAAACCTAATCTCGTTGAGTGTCCTAGATAATAGGGGGCACAAGTTCATTGGAGAAGGTGGTTTCTTGAAGATATTCAAAGGCTCGATGGTGGTATTGAAAGGAAAGTTGTAGGGCGAAATCTATCTATTGCTTATAAGTACAGTTGATGGAACTGATACTGGTTTATCCTCTGAAAGAAATGATGATACTACATGATTGTGGCACATGAGGCTTGGTCATATGAGTGAGAAAGGAATGACCATACTTGCTAGCAGGCTTACTGAAAGGCCTGAAGAATTACAAACTCGATTTTCTGTGAAAATTGTGTATTTGGAAAGCAAAAATGGGTGAAGTTCAGTTTTGGCAAACATAATAACAAAGGGATATTGAAGTATGTTTGCTCAAATGTTTGGGGTCCAGCCTCTGTTAACTCCTTAGGTAGAGCTCGCTATTTTCTTATTCTGATAGATGATTATTCTAGGGAAGTTGGATTTATTTCCTGAAGAAAAAGGAAAAAGTGTTTAACAAATTCAGGCAATGGAAGGCTATGGTCGAGAAGCAAACTGGGCGGTCGGTTAAGAGACTGAGAACTAACAATGGGGGAGAATTTTGCAGCAAAGAATTTGCAAAGTTCTACAGAAATGTTGGTATAGTAAGGCACCATACAATACCAGGAACACCATAGCAAAATGGAGTTGCAAATCGGATGAACATAACACTTCTAGAGCGTGCAAGATGCATGTGAATCAACTTAGTAGTTCCCAAATCATTTTGGGCTGAGGCAGTCAATGCAGTTTCAGCATGTCACACTTCTTCCACGATTCCTTTTCCCAGAAGTGTCACTTCTAGCTACCAACACTGAATTTGATGAAGTGCTACCCTCATTTTTCATTCTTCTTTCTTTAGCAATTACTTTACTGGCAACTTCTTCAAAATTCAGAGTTTCCTTCCCATATATTAATACAGGTTTGATATGCCCATCAGAAGATGAAAGAGACAATATAAGCCTTAATGCCTTATCTTCATCATCAATCTTCACTCTAATAGCCTCTAAATCAGAGACAACGCCATTGATAGCACCAAGATGGTCAAAGACTTTCATGCTATCATCCATGCGTAGATTATAAAATTGCTCCTTTAACCACAAACGATTTGAGATGCCCATTGCTTGATATAACCCTTCGAGTTTCTCTCAAAGTTCCTTGACTGTCAATATTCCTTGCACATTTGCAAGAACATTCTTAGCCAAACACAAATGAATTGCACTTGCTGCTCTCAAATCTAGTTCCTCCCATTTTTCATCATCCATATCGATAATCTTCTCTTTCAATGCCTTGTCCAAACCTGATTGTATCAACACATCCTTGACTTGTATCTAACACAAGCCAAAATTGATTCTTCCATCAAATTTCTCTATGTCATACTTCACAACACTTGAAAAACTTGACATTGTTGCAACTATGTACTAGAATAGTGTAAATCAACCTTCCAGCAACAACAACCAAGGATGATCCTCAAATGCTAGGGAGAAATTCTTTTCTAATGTGGAAGATCAAACTAAGCTGCAACCACAATGCATACTAAGAATAAATCCCACCGAGCCAAACCTCCTGATACCACTTGTTAGGGCGAGGGAACCCAACATGGAAAGGTACAACCAATGGGCTAAGTGAGTGCACCACAATACTGGGCTGGATGCCACATCTTGACCCAAAACCTTAATGCAATGAGTCATGGCTCCTTCCACTTTATATACTACTCACTTAGTCCATTCTTAACCAATGTGGGATATCACCTCTCACACTTAACCTCAACATGACTATGGGAAGGTGAAACAAGAAAATGATGCAATGGATCAGTCGAGTACTTCAGGGATTACTCAACCTGGAGTGGAACAATAAGATGAACTTGATTATGAGGATACTGGTGAACCAACAAGAAAAGCAAAGCCTGTTGTATTGCTATTGGCAAAGAAAGGCGAGAAATCCATAAACTAAAAAGACATATAGATTCTGCTGCCAGTGCACTTGACTCATTAGATGCAGATCCTATAGCCTTTGCTTTAGTTATAACGGATAGTGCAGTTGAAGAAGAACCATATACCTATCGTGATGCAGTAGAAAGTAAGGAGTCAAAGGAGTAACTGATAGCAATGAATGAGGAAATTGAATCTCTTTAGAAAAGTCAGATGTGAGAGCTGGTACAACTTCCAAAAAGGAAAAGAGTAGTTATTTGTAAATGGGTTTACAAAAGAAAAGAAGGATTCCCTAGCATTGAGCCTCCAAGGTTCAAAATGAGACTGGTAGCAAAGGGTTATACTTAGAAGGAGAGTGTTGACTTCCATGAAGTATTCTCTCCTGTGGTGAAGTATAGCTTTATTCAAATCCTATTAGCTATTGTGAGTACGAATGACTTGGAGCTAGAACAGCTTGATGTGAAGATGACATTCTTACATGATGAGCTAGAGGAGCAGATCTACATGAGTCAACTAGAGGGGTTCATAATTCTTGGTAAGGAAGATTACGTTTGCCTGTTGAAAAAGTTGTTATATGGCTTGAAACAGTCCCCAAGGCAGTAATACAAAAGGTTTGATGCATTTATGATCGATATTAGATATAGTAGAAACCAATATGATAGTTACATCTACTCTAAAGAGCTTCCAGATGGTTTGCGAATGTATCTATTGTTGTATGTAGATGATATGCTAATTATAGCTCGCAACAAGGCTGAAATTAGTATGTTAAAAACTCAGTTAGCAAAAGAGGTTGAGATGAAGGACTTGGGTGTGGCAAGGAAAATTATTGGAATGGAAATTCTTAGAGAACGGTATAGTGGTAGGTTGTGCTTGACACAACAAACTTACATTATGAAAGTGCTACAATGCTTTAATATGGATCAGTCCAAACCAGTTGGCACTCCGTTAGCTACACATTTTAAGTTATCTTCGAAGGATTGTCCAAGAATTGAGAAGGTGGTGGAATACATGTCTCGTATACCTTACTCTATGCAGTTGGCAGTATCATGCATGCCATGGTGTGCATTAGGCTAGATTTTTCACGTGCAGTAAGTGTGGTAAGCAAATTTATGAGAAAACCTAGAAAGGCACATTGGGAAGCTGTGAAATGAATCATGCAGCACTTGAGAGGTTCTACCGATGTCTATTTGGTGTTTGAAAGTCAAAAGAATCATGGAGTTGTTGGTTATGTAGATTCTGACTATACAAGTGACTTGGATAAAAGAAGGTCATTGACAAACTATATATTTATAGTCTTTGGATGTACTATTAGCTGGAAGGCAACATTGCAACCTACAGTGGCATTATCAACTACTGAAGTTGAGTATATGGTATTGACTAAGACTGTTAAAGAGAGCATTTGGGTGCACGGTCTTTTGGATAGTTTTGGGTTGAATCAACATGTATCAATTGTACATTGTGATAGTCAAAGTGCCATTCATCTGGCTAAAAACCCAGTCTATCATGAAAAGACTAAGCATACTAATGTTAGACTTCATTTTGTCAAAGAAAGTATCAGCAATGGTACTGTTGTAGTTCAGGAAATAGCCACAGCTGAGAACTTAGCTGACATGATGACAAAACCGTTGCTGATTGACAAGTCTAAGCATTGCTTGGGCTTGGTCAATATCTGCAGAGTTTAAAGACTATTGCAAAATGCAAGTCAAGGTAGAGAATTTGTCAGAATATGACTTGTATTATCGGTAGGTCAATAAGGCAAGAGATAACTTTTTCCTCCACTGTGTTTGTCTATCGACAGCATACAACAACATGATTAAAATATTGAGTCCTCCACCAAAAGTAGTTTGTTGCGTATTTGGTGCAATTATTGCACATAGTTTGCAAGGCTCTATAAATAGAGTGAATATTAAACTGAAATTTCATCAAAGCTGAGAAGCAGTTCCTCAGCAGTAGTAGAAGAAGTAGGGTAAGTTTCTTGTAGTGTGAGAAAAATAGTAAGGGTGTGTAAAAAAATTCTAAGAGTGTAGTGTAAGTATATACATTGGGAGTTTTGGGTATATTCTCTAGATTTCTATAATAATACAAATTGTAGTAGAAGAGAGTCTCACTAGGAATATACTATATTGTAATTACTCTTTAAATATAGTGGAATAATTTTCGAAGTTTGTCTCATGGTTTTTCTCTTAAAATTATTGGAGGGTTTCCACGTTAAAATTTCGTGTGCATTTCTCTTATTTTGTTTTTGTTGGATGTGAATAGTGACAAGTGGGTCCCACTGTGAATTATTATTCGCGCGCCTTATTTATCAGTTACTCTCCACAAATTTGGGCACACTTCCATTCATATTCATAAAATATTTATTACATGTACTTAACTCTGATATTTCCTAACAAGATTAACGATGAATATGTGAGAGAGGGAGGATGTTAGGTGTAGATAGTTATAGAGAAAGAATTGAAATGATGAGCATATAAATGTGATTTACTATATTTTTCTTTGAATTTTATATTACCAGGACCATGATGATCTATAACTTGAACCTCTCCATGTTAGAATGCTCTAGTTATATACTTAAGAATTAGATCCACTCAAAATATGTTAGAGGCATATCAATGAATCAATTATAGCAGTTATATGTTTGGTTGGAAGGTAAAAATAGGGAAACATTTTCCTTGATTGAATTCTATATGTAAAACTACATATAAAGCTTAACCATGGAAAATTTATTCTCATTTGTACTTTCTCAACCAAATATAGGAAGTCACACACTCATTCACAGCATAAAACACTGAACATGATGAAAAAATAATTTAGGTGGCTGATAATTTGGTCCTACCTTGCTTTTGGACCGTTGTATAGTCCTTTATTTCTAACCATTAGATTGTGTTTGAACGGTTCAGATTTGATGATATAATACTTGTATAAAATTGAAAAATAAGATAATATTTTTTAAGTTAAAAATAATAATATTTAAAAGACAAAAAATATCCTTTAACACATCAATTAACTCATTTCTCATTCCTTGCCATAAGTGGCTACCGCAGTTCACTCTACCACCGCTATCATGCTTGCCAATCTCTCATATCTTCCACACATAAATCATCCTCCAAATAAACCATTCTACCAACCCAAAAAATCACCATAAGAATAATCTCTTTTGGATCCAAAGCCCAAATATGCCCAAGAATCATACTAAGGATGAGTGCTGCATTGAGAAATTCTTTGTTCACTGCCATTAGATCTTGCACTATTTTTTAAGAATAAGTATTCTTTTAATACTCTAAAATATGAGTTTAATGAGATTCTTTTATTAATTTCATTTTAGAGCAACCTGTAACTCTGTGTGACTTACTCCAAACACCGAATGAGGCAAGAAGGCATTTGATAATTTGTTTGGTATTTGGATAAAAATCCACAAAAAAAAGAACTGAATAAGAATGATAGAATTAAAAGCATCGATACATGTGCAAATGTTAGAAAGGAGCAGCTTTTGGCAGTGGAGGTCTGTAGGTGCAGTGGCGGCGAAGGTAATTGAAAAATCAAGAGGCAAGTAGTAATATTAAGGAATTAAAGGATAATTAAATTTGATGTAATTAAATGAGGATCTTGTCATGGTCTATAACATATAGTGGACCAGGTTATCCTCCACCAACAATTTATAACACTTTCAAATTTGGAGATAACTCAACATATAAATTGAAATAATGGAGGTTATTAATGAAGGTGGCCGATAATTTGGTCCTACTCTAATTTTGGATCATTATATGGTCCTCTATTCATAACCATTACATCTTACTTGAACAGTTCAGATATAAAGAACTAATATTTATATAAAATAAAAGATGAAAAATAATTTTTAAAGTTAGCAATTATAATTTTTAAAAGACAAAATTAGCCCTTCTATGTCATTCAACTCTTCACTTTTATTCACCATCATCGGCATCCTCTCTGCCACCATCACCATCATATTCACTAGACACTGCCTTTAATTTCTCACAAAATCACCACAACCATCCATTAACACAATCTTCTTCCTCTTCCCACTTTCAAATTATGGCTAGTTTGCCAAAATACATTTGACATTTAAACGTGATAAATCACCGAAAGGAACTTATAATGCAGGGAATAAAAAAGAGAGTTAAGGGATCAAACAAATTTGAAATGCAAAAAATGTATGGAAGCCAAAAGATCAAAACTTGAAGATCGACGAGGACCCAAATGAGTAAAAGGTGGCAATGATGGAAATGAAGTAATGAACTTAATGTTGGTTAGAGGATGGAATCGAAAAGCATGAAACAAAAGCATTTGGGGATGAAATGCGAGGAAAACTTGGACTTGACAACTTTTCCATCATACACAAAAGACCAAATTATCTCTGAAAAGATTTGAGAGAAGTAGAGTGCAGTGGATAGAGCAAGGCAGGTGCAAGGTGGGGCGCTGGTGGTGGAAAGAAACATGGATGCAAGGCAAAGAGAGATGAATGCCTGCAAAGAAATTAAAAATTAAAATAGGATTAATTTAGTTTGTTATTAAGTGAAGATCATAGAAAGCTCCATAAGAAGTACGGGATAAAATTATCCGCCACTATTAACGAAACCAATATGTTGGATGATAAATCTTGAAGAAGATAATTGTTAGGAGTGTTTAATGATCATTAGAATATCTAAATATCAAAACAATAAATTTTACATCATTGTACAAATATATTTTTTTGTTAGACTGCATAAATATTTAAAGACAATATTCAAGCTACCTAGTCTGTGCATGCACTATGCAATGCTCTATTGACATAGCAAGGACAGTTACCCAAAAAGGCAAGTTTAATATTGATCCATTGGTAGTATGAAGGGGTTTGATGCTGTCATTTAATTAGATACTTGTAATTATGAGATTTTTAAAATAGTGAGTGATTGAGTCAAATATTGATAGCCGCCTACAAGAGCGGGTAAAACGCTGCAAGTGCACGGGTCGCCAAGTAATATAATGTGAGTAAAAGAGTATCGTATCCACAGGGATTGGATAGAGTATGCTAGCGATCAACTAAACTACCATGTTCAGGCTTAAGCAAAATCGAATCAATGAGAATTAAGGCTAAATAGTAAAGAAAACAAGAAAATAGAAACACTAACACAAATAAAAGCGAGAGATAACCAAGGTTAAAAGGTCTAGGGGACCTTTTTCACCCTTTACTTCACTTGGATAAACAAATCACTTAAATAAACATTAATGAATTGGGTTTGTCAGCATGCCAATTATAGTTAAAAGCCTATGTCTAGGTCAATTAACCGTGTCTCCTTCACCTAAAACACTAAGTGTCCTTGTGAATTAATGTGAAATCAACCCATTGAGCATTATCGTCAAGCATATACTATGCAAGGCCAATGGGTATGTTTCCATCCCATTGACTAATCCTCACACCTAAACCAATTAAGTGTAAAAGAACAAGCATTACCCATAGCCAAGATCCAATATCTCTATTCTTATGTCTAGTTCAAGAGAATCCCCCAAATCAACTTAAATGGTGGCCAATCATGTAAGAGCATTAAGACTAGAAATGGGTAACCAAAACCAACATCATTAACATTCAAATAAGCAAATCTATAAACATCCAAGATCCATAGAGGGGTCCAAAGAATCCCCTAGCTACAAGTTTAGCTATCCATAATAGTGAACAAAGCAAAAACTAGTTCAAGATACATAATGAACATTAAAGACATAAAAAGAGAAAGGAAGAGATGAACAAAATGAAGCTTTGATCCTCCTCCTAGCCTTTGATCTTCAATCTCCAAGATGGGTCTCTCTCTAGTGTTGGCTTCCTCCAAAACCTCTGTTTTCTCCCTCAAAAATGCTGGAAAAGGCGGTAAAAAATGAACTCCTGCGTTCTGTCCTAAGTCTGGTTTAAAAGTTTACTGAAAATGGGCTGGGCCGCGTCTGGGTTGCGACCCAGCGAAAGCATCAGGTCGCGACCCGACTTTAAAAACTGATCAGATGCTGTATGCGCCCAGTAGGTTGCGACCCAGCAGATTTCAGGTCGCGACTCAGCAACAAAAACTTCATTTTCTTCATTCCTTGCTTCCTCCCTCTTAGCTTCCACTTGGATTCTCTTCAAGCTCCAAATTTCTACAATTTCCTTTGTCAAAAATCACCAAATGAGAATTTAAATTTGAACTTTCCAATTCACCTCAATAATCATGATTTAAGGCAATGAGTTTTTAACAAAAGTTTCAAGACAGCAAGGAAGCAAATTCTTCTTGTTTGAATGTGTTTTACTTGGAAAATTAAGGACAAAGTATGTAATTTCAAACCAAATGAGAAGCTAAATAACTCCATAAACTGGAGTTATCACACCCCCAAACTTAAACTTTTGCTAGTCCTCGAGCAAAATAATCCAAAACAGAGCAAAACACTCAGGGACTTCAACCGGAAACAAGGAATCCAAAACTAAAAGCAACTCAAGTTCAAACATTGCTAGAGTCAAAACATCATACATATCCTCAAGAACTATTGCACAACCTCACAGAAAGGTACCACACATGCACTTCCAAGATCATGTTGTCACTCATATGCAACTTTCATGCACAAATGAATTTCCAACAAGCATGCATGCAAGATCTCTTCCTACTTTCAAAAGACAATCTTGGATAGGTCCATGAGGAAGCACAAGCATTTCTTATCACATCAAAAGGATTGTCTTCATCTCTCTCTCCACTAATGTAGACAAATGCACAATCAAGAATCAAGAGGGTCTTTCAAAGCTTATAATGTGAGGCCAAGGTTGAGTGGTTAAGAAAGAAAGGGTATGGATATAAATCAAAAGTTGAAATGCGCAAACATGAAAATCCTAAGATTGGAGCCAATCCAAAACAAAATTCAAAATTCAATTTGTGGGATGCAATTCAAATGAGCCATGCACTTGATTATTTACATGCTTCTTTTCTCTTCTTTCTTTCTTTTTTTTTTCGTGTCTAAATTCTCTCTTCTTCTTTTTTTTTTTCTTTTTCTTCAAAACTTTTCACTTTTTTTTTAATTGACAATTCTTTATTATTGTTTCAACTCACAAACTGCACTATAAAACTAACAATTAGCTCCAATCAAAAGAATTTTACATGCAATACATTCAACAAGGGTAAATGAAAGATGGAATTTATTTTATTTTATTTTATTTTTTTATGTTGAGTTAATGGTAAGGTAAGATGTGGTTAAAAGAATAACAATAAAGGCCAGACATATTCAACGCTTCAAGGGGGACCTAGGGATAATCATATCAAGGTTAGCTTCAAAGGCTCAAACGGTCCAAAGAATGCCCTAATCATTTTCTCAATCATGCATTGCCTAGGATTTCGCCTCAAGAGAGATTTCAACAACACTTCCAACACTACAAATCAACACAAATGCCACTCATACACTTTCTCCAAAAATGTCAATTTACTCAATTTCCAAGGTCTCCCACGCATACAAATGGGAACTACATTCGTACATAATTGAAGCACAAAGTTAAACGCAATCAAAAGAATTCATGTGTATTTCCAAAAAGTGAGGTCAATCCATAATCCATGCAATCATTGGATATTCAATCTCAACAACCAACATGCCAAAGCTTAAGTTGCCAACAAACATTCCTTTCATAAAGCTGCCATGTTAACACAACTACAAACAAGTAAACTAAATAACTACAACTAACCAACAAAACATCAAGCATTCTACACAAAAAAGCAAAAAAAAAAAAATTTACGCCCAAATTCAGAGTATATACATTAATCCCCCCTCCCCAAACTTAAACAAAACAGTGTCCTCACTGTGACGACACTGACAACATAAGACTAAAAAAATAAATCATTAGAGAAAAAATCGAAAATAAAGCAGAAGATATGGGAAAGAAAAGAGCCTGCACAAGTGACTATGGGGAGCTATCAGGTGAACCAGCAGAAGCATCGCTGAGGTCTTCATCAGTGGCTGGATATGCAAGGTCGGCTAGGGTAAAGACATCAAATCCAGCCTGAGTTGCCAACCACTTGAAGCTCTGATGATAGTAGTTGTACTGGAATCGAATCAAACGGTGTAACCCCTCCAATCGACGCTCTATGCGAGCTAAACGGGCAGCAGCAGATCTGGCTCGAGGAGGTACAGGATCAGGGCGAGGTGGGCGGTTAGAGTGGTGAACACGATCATAAAAATCATGCCATGGCTCCTTTGGGTGAATCAGCTCCTCAGTGTTGTGCCACTCAACATTTGCTCTGGCACAGAGATCCTGGATAAGTGAAGGGAAGAACAATGACCCCGAGCTACTAATAGTGCGACTCATCCCCGCATGAATCATTGCAGCCACATCAATTGCTTTATGCTCCATGATAGCATAAATGAGAATGGCCTTGTCTCGATGGACGAATGAGGAGTTAGAGGTGGGCAAGAGTCGAGCAATTATGAAGTGAAACCAACCTCTTGCCACAGGAGTCAGATGGCATGGAGAAAACTTTTGAAATTCACCTTTTGGATTTCTCCATGGAAATTGAATTCCACCACAAATACGAGATATAACCACCTCCATGCTAATTCCCTCCTCTAACAATTGATTGTACTCGCAAAGAGTTGGAGGCTTACGAAGCCCTAAGAGAGATCGGATGTCATGAGGCGCAAGGGAGACCCATTTTCTCCCAACAAAAAATTTTCCATCCTCTCTGGCAAATGCAGCGTTAGCATAGAACTCACGCACTAACCCCAGAACAGCTGACCTAGGCTGGTTGCAAAATGTATTCCACTGGTAGTGTTCGATGGTCTGAACCATGTCCATGGGTTGTCGCCAACCAAAGGAAATGCCTCTCTCGGGAATAGTAGTCCTATGGACGACGGAGGCTGTGAATCGAGCTGCGGCTTCACTGTTCGGGAAGCGAGTGGTGTCAAAGTGGGCAGAGCATGAGGCCTTCTGTTTTTGTTGCTGGACCTGTTTTTTCTTTTTAAGTCCAGATGTGGAGGCTGGAGTGTCAGTTTTCTGCTTCTTGTTTGCCATGTTGGAGGTAATGAGACACCTGAAATCATAAAGCTAAGAAGTGAATACCATGGATTAAACATAAAAGTTCTGTATAACTCAGTTCAAGCATGACTCAAAATCTCAAGCAACATAAGAAAGTTCATAGCACTACAACTAGAACCAAATATGGAAATAGAATGGCCAACAAAGTAGCAACAATCTAGCCTTCCCAATAGCAGAGCACAAAACAACAATTACAATAGCATGGAAATCCAACAATGTGAGGTCTATACTCAGGTGGTTCAATCCAAAAAAATAGCTCCAGCAGATCTTATTTTGACAGTAAACCAGAAAAGTTGAACATCACAATGCTAATCAATCCAAACTATAACTCATCAGAGATAACCAACAATAATAATTAATTTTATTTTTATTTTATTTTATTTTATTTTATTTTTTGGAAGACAACCACAACAGAAATAGAACAAGAATATCAAAAGAAAAAAAAATATGAGCCACACAGATGATACTAATATATATGTTATGCTCTCTCTCTCTCTCTCTCTCTCTCTCTCTCTTTTTAACCAAAACAGAAAAGGAAGAAAGAAAAATCAGAATAAATAACTAAATAAAAAAAATCAGCAAGAAAAAGGAATGAAACCAGGGGCAGTGTGGGTGGCTGGGAGCTCACGCGAGGGAGGGGACGCGGCGCGGAGGCTAGCTCGCGAAGGCGGAGGGGTGGGTTGCCTTGGGCGCGGCGCTGCTCAGCTGGGAGAGCGCGCATGCGAGGAGAGAGAGCGAACTGCTGGGTTTCGCTGCAAAGGGGAAGACGCGGTGGCGGAGAGGGTGGCTGTGGTCTGGGCTACCGGCAAAGAGAGAGGATGGGAGAGAAAGAAGGACGAGAGAAAGAGAAGTGTTTGTGTGTGTTTGGGTGTGTTTGGGAAATGGGGGGTTACTGAACGTAAACCCCCCCTTACTCATTTTTTTTTAAGTTTTTGTTTTATTTTTGGAATTTTTTTTTCTAAAATTTCTTTTTAAAATTTTAAAATTTGAAATCTAAATTTTTTTTTTTAAACAGAGATTTTTTATTTTATTTTATTTTATTTTTTGAAGGGTGGGTCGCGACCCAGTTATAATTTCTGGGTTGCGACCCACTGTTCTCAGGTTTTAGTATGCTGCAGCACATATGCTAGCGTTGAGTCGCAACCCAGTAGATTTCAGGTCGCGACCCACTGCTCTCGGGTTTTAGCATGCTGCAGCACATATGCAAGTGCTGAGTCGCGACCCAGTCAGAATTTCTGGGTTGCGACCCCCTGATGCAAAATTATGCAGCAAAGTTCAGCTATTCCAAAGGCTTTTGTACCCAACAAAACTACATCTAACATATCTAAAAACACTCAAACACTAAACTAACAGTGAGTTCCTAATGAAATCAATCAAACTACAAGAATTAAACATAATAATGAGCATAAAGCATGTAAATTGAATGAATCAAACACTATGACACCACACAACTAAACAACTCAACACAATAACCACTAGAACACTAAGTCCTATATGCAATGAGCAAAACATAGGCCTAAAGTCTGATGCAAGGCATGATAAATATGAATTTAAGCACACAAAGTGATATGTTCTCACCTTAAACCAGAAAAACATACAAGGTAACAACCAAATCACAGTAAAACAACAAAAACACACTACTTTGCTGCATAATTATGAAATTAACAGTGTTTTGTTACTGCATGAAAACAACAAAAACAAAAAGAACCAAATGCTAGAACAAAACACGACACATAAAGACACAAAAAAGAACAAACAAAATGACTAAAACACACAATTTTTGCTGCATAATTTTTTTGCAGCAACTCTGATGCAAACAACATGACACCAACTAGGTACTTGAGCAACAACCAAACAACTACAATACTACTTCAAACATAAAACCAACAACTCCTAAACTCTACAGCAGTTACAAAATGGTAATAAGAACAACTAAAAGACCAATAAATTTGTCAAAACACAAGATGCTAAACATGAAAAATGGCATTGTGCAAATGAAACCAAACAAACTAAAAACACTGCTATCAAACTAAAAGAACTAAAACCACAACAAAATAAGAGAAAAGAGGGTAAGAACTTGGGTTGCCTCCCAAGAAGCGCCTTAGTTATAGTCTTGGCTAGACTTTGTCAGTCTTCATGTGGAATTGGCCAAAATGAGAGATGTCTTTTGACGATCCACCTCTCCACCCAAGTACAGCTTAAGTCGCTGAGAGTTGACCTTGAAGGTTGACTTTGAATTGGGATCTTCAAGCTCCACAGCACCATGGGGAAATACATTTACTACCAAAAAGGGACCTGACCATCGAGATTTGAGCTTCCCCGGAAAGAGTTTGAGCTTGGAATTGAAGAGGAGGACTTGTTGACCCTTCTCAAAGCTTTTCACCATTATATGCTTGTCATGCCACCTTTTTGTCTTCTCCTTGTAAAGTTTAGCATTCTCATAAGCTTGAAGACGAAATTCATCAAGCTCATTGAGTTGGAGAAGCCTTTTCTCTCCAGCAGCTTGTGAGTCAAAGTTCAACTGCTTGATTGCCCAATAAGCATGATGTTCAAGTTCTACCGGGAGATGACAAGCTTTCCCGAACACAAGATTATAGGGTGACATCCCTATGGGGGTCTTGTATGCAGTTCGGTAAGCCCACAAAGCATCATCTAGCTTCCTTGACCAATCCTTCCTAGTGGGGGATACTGTTTTCTCCAAGATCCGCTTCAACTCCCTGTTGGAGACCTCTACTTGACCACTTGTTTGAGGGTGGTAAGCAGTGGCCACCTTATGAGTTACTCCATATTTAGCTAATAATGCCGCAAAATACTTATTGCAAAAGTGAGTTCCCCCATCACTGATAATTGCCCTTGGAGTTCCAAAACGGGTAAAAATTTGCCTTTTTAGGAACTTGACCACTACCTTGGAATCATTGGTTGACAACGCACATGCCTCTACCCATTTTGACACGTAGTCCACTGCAACAAGAATGTAAAGGTTGCCAAAGGAAGGAACAAATAGACCCATAAAGTCTATGCCCCAAACATCAAATATCTCCACTTCCAATATGGATTGCAAGGGCATTTCATGCCTCCTAGAGATATTACCAGTTCTTTGACACCGGTCACATCTAGCCACAAATGAGTTTGCATCCTTGAATAAAGTAGGCCAAAAGAAGCCAGATTGTAACACTTTTGCAGCTGTTCTTTCCCCACTATAGTGACCTGCATACGGGGATGCATGACAGTGTTCTAGAATATCTTGCACTTCATCCATGGGAATGCACCTTCTAATGACATGATCTGCACATTGTTTGAACAAGTAGGGCTCATCCCAAAGGTAGTACCTTACATCATGAAGAAACTTTTTCCGTTGTTGAAATTTGAGGTCGGGTGGCAACACTCCAGCAACTATATAATTCACAAAATCTGCATACCAAGGATAAGAAGAAGTAGTAACTGTAAACAGTTGCTCATCAGGAAATGACTCCTTAATTGCTATAGGGTTTTCTTGAAACTCAGCATTCTCAAGCCTTGACAAGTGATCTGCTACTTGATTTTCAGTTCCTTTTGTATCCCGGATCTCAAGGTCAAACTCTTGAAGCAATAGAACCCATCGGATTAACCTTGGTTTTGCATCCTTCTTGCTTATCAGATATTTGATGGCTGAGTGGTCTGTGTAGACTATTACCTTGATGCCCACCAAGTATGCCCGGAATTTGTCAAATGCAAACACAATTGCCAAAAGCTCCTTTTCAGTGGTAGTGTAATTGAATTGAGCATCATTGAGAGTTTTGCTTGCATAGTAAATGGGATGAAGAATCTTCTCAGGTCTTTGGCCTAGAACGGCTCCCACTGCATAATCACTTGCATCACACATTAGCTCAAATGGAAGGTGCCAGTTTGGAGTGGTCATGATAGGGGCTGAAACAAGTCTCTTCTTCAATTCTCCAAAAGCCTCCAAGCAATCATCATCAAATTTGAACAACACATCTTTCTCCAACAAGTTACATAGAGGTTTGGCAATTTTTGAGAAGTCTTTGATGAACCTCCGATAGAAGCCAGCATGTCCAAGGAAACTTCGAATTCCTTTCACTGAATTTGGAGGAGGGAGCTTTTCAATTACCTCAACTTTTGCTTTATCCACTTCAATGCCCTTACTTGAGACTCGATGACCCAAAACTATTCCTTCTTCTACCATGAAATGACATTTCTCCCAATTTAGCACCAAATTAGTTTCTTCACACCTTTGCAATACCAAAGCTAGGTGCTGCAAACATTCATCAAAAGAATTCCCAAACACAGAAAAGTCATCCATGAATATCTCCAGTGATTGCTCCACCATATTAGTGAAAATAGCCATCATACACCATTGAAAAGTTGCTTGCATTACTGCACCAAAAGGCATTCTCCTAAAAGCAAAAGTACCATAAGGGCATGTGAAAGTTGTCTTCTCTTGGTCTTCTGGGGCTATGGCAATTTGATTATATCCAGAATACCCATCAAGGAAGCAGTAGAAGGCCTTTCCAGCAAGTCTATCAAGCATCTGGTCAATGAAGGGAAGTGGAAAATGATCCTTCCGAGTGGCCTTATTGAGTTTTCGATAGTCCATGCAAATCCTCCAACCCGTGATTGTCCGGGTAGGAATCAATTCATTCTTCTCATTTGGAACCACAGTCATCCCTCCCTTTTTAGGAACACATTGCACTGGACTAACCCAAGAACTATCCGAGATTGGGTAGATGATGCCCGCATCAAGCCACTTGAGTATCTCTTTCTTGACAACCTCCTTCATAATAGGATTAAGACGCCTATGGTGCTCAATAGACCCCTTCTCTTCATTTTCTAGCAAAATCTTGTGCATGCAAATTGTTGGGCTAATACCACGAATGTCAGCAATAGTCCATCCCAATGCAAGCTTGTGATCTCGAAGCACCTGGAGCAACTTATCTTCTTGTTCCTCAGTTAATGAAGAGGAAACAATCACAGGCAAAGTAGAAGCATCCCCAAGATAAGCATAACGCAAATGAGTTGGCAATGGCTTGAGATCCAACCTTGGAGGCTCCAAAATTGATGGCTTAAGAGATATTTTAGATGAATGGAGCTCTAAAGGCTCAAACTGAGGTGACTTGAAAAGCTTAGGAGAAGCGTCAAGCAGTTTAACACAATTGAAAACATCATCATCAACAAAGCTATCAACATGCTCACATTCCGTGGTCAATGACAATGCAAGAGGATCATGGGAAAAAGTCTCATGAAAAACATCAGAAACAACATGATCAAGTATACCTATATAGGAACACTCCTCATGCTCATGTGGAAATTTAATGGCCTTAAAAATATTAAATGTTACCTCCTGATCTTGCACACGCATAGTCAACTCACCCTTCTTAACATCAATGAGAGTCCTACCCGTGGCTAGAAAAGGTCGGCCAAGAATCAAGGGGACATTGCGGTCTTCCTCCATGTCCAAGATGATAAAATCTGCAGGGAATATGAACTTGTCCACCTTAACAAGCACATCTTCAACAACTCCTCTAGGATAGGTGAAAGAGCGATCCTCAAGTTGAAGTGTGACAGTGGTTGGCTTGCATTCCCCCAATCCTAACCTTTGAAATATGGATAGGGGCATGAGGTTTATGCTTGCCCCTAAATCACACAAAGCTCTCCCAGAAAATTGAGCTCCAATGTGACACGGAGTTGTGAAGCTTCCAGGATCCTTCAATTTGGGAGGGAGCTTGTTTTGCAAAATGGCACTGCACTCCTCAGTCAAAGCAACAGTCTCAAAGTCACCCAACTTGCGCTTCTTTGATAGAATGTCCTTCATGAACTTCACATAACTTGGCATTTGTTCCAAAGCTTCCAAAAGGAATGTTTATGTGAAGTTTCTTGAAGACTTCCAAGAACTTTTGAAATTGTGTATCAAGCTTTTGCTTGGCAAAGCGGTTGGGGAATGGTAGAGGAGGAGTAGTGGTGGGCTTCTCATTCTTCTTTTTACTTTCTTCTTCATTGGCCACTTCCTTTTTCTTGTCCACCTTCACTTCTTCAACATCATCTTTTTCATGCTCCACCTCTTGATGCAAGAATTTAGTCTTGGGGTTTCCTTCAATTTCTTTCCCACTCTTAAGAGTTATGGCCTTGCATTGCTCATTGTTGCCACCTTTAGGATTATTGATTGTATCACTAGGAAAGGTTCCCAAAGGGCGATTACTCACTGTTTGAGCAATTTGACCAATTTGAGTCTCCAAGTTTCTCAATGAAGCGGCTTGACTTTGCAATAAAGCATCTTGGCGGGCCAAATGAGCATCTTGGCCAGCTAAGTGAGCATCTGTCTTGGCCATGTAAGCATCGGTCTTGTTAATGAAGGTCATGAACATGCTCTCAAGGGTTGAAGTCCGATCATGATAGTGCTCCTTAGGTGGGGTAGGTTGCGATTGGAAACCGGGTGGAAAGTTTGGAGCCATCTTGGGTTGAGTGAAGGAAGAGGAGGCTTGTTTGTTATTTCCCCAAGCATAGTTGCCTTGATTGCGTCCTCCTTGATTGTAGTTGTTGGTGAATGGTCGGTTAGGTCCTGATTGGCGATTTTGAGCCAATAATTGCACACACTCCATGGTGTGAGGACATTGATCACTAGAGTGTAGGTCTCCACACAAGTCACAAGCACTAGAAGAGCTTTCAACTAAATTCACATTCATATTGTCCAACCTCTTAGCAATGGCTGCCACTTGAGCTGAGAGAGAAGTGAGGGCATCCACCTCATACATACCAGCTACCTTCTTTGTATTCATCCTCTCAGTTGGCCATTGATAATTATTGGCGGCCATTTCTTCCAAGAGATCAAGAGCAGCATCAACTGGTCTAGCCATCAAGGCACCACCTGCAGCAGCATCAATAGTAGCTCTCTCTTGAGGAAGAAGCCCCATATACACAGTTTGAACTTGGAGCCACTTAGGAATGCCATGATGTGGGCATTTCCTAAGCATCTCCTTGAATCTTTCCCATGCCTCATACAAGGTTTCACCATCTGCTTGCTTGAAAGAAGTGATGTCAGAGCGTAGCCTAGCTGTCTTGATTGGTGGGAAAAACTTGGAAAGAAACTTTTGGGCAAGGTCCTCCCATGTAGTGATAGAGTTAGTAGGAAGTGAGGAGAGCCATGCCTTAGCCTTATCCCTCAGAGAAAATGGGAATAGGCGCAAATGAATACCTTCCTCCGAAATGCCATTATGTCGGAAGGTATCACACACCTCCAGGAAGCTAGAGAGATGAGCACCAGGATCTTCACTAGGCAACCCACTAAACTGAACTGTGTTTTGTACCATCTGGATCAATGCAGGCTTAAGCTCAAAGTTATGAGCTTGGATGGCTGGCCTGCAAATGCTAGAATGCACATCCTGGAGTTGTGGAGAACCATAATCCCGCACAGAGCGGGTTTGGTCCTCTGGATCTGCCATGTCACATCTAGTGTGAGTGGAATGAGGTTGGCGCGGGAATTGAAAGACTCTTTCTAAGTCCACACGAACAACAATATTTCCAGAACTTCTAGAACGACGCATGCAAATAAAGAGGTACCTGAAAATAAAAGAAAATGAAGGCTCAAGTCAAGAACTAGTAATTCAAATCAAAAGTAGCACACAACTATAGCCAATCACCGGCAACGGCGCCAAAAACTTGATGGCCGCCTACAAGAGCGGGTAAAACGCCGCAAGTGCACGGGTCGCCAAGTAATATAATGTGAGTAAAAGAGTATCGTATCCACAGGGATTGGATAGAGTATGCTAGCGATCAACTAAACTACCATGTTCAGGCTTAAACAAAATCGAATCAATGAGAATTAAGGCTAAATAGTAAAGAAAACAAGAAAATAGAAACACTAACACAAATAAAAGCGAGAGATAACCAAGGTTAAAAGGTCTAGGGGACCTTTTTCACCCTTTACTTCACTTGGATAAACAAATCACTTAAATAAACATTAATGAATTGGGTTTGTCAGCATGCCAATTATAGTTAAAAGCCTATGTCTAGGTCAATTAACCGTGTCTCCTTCACCTAAAACACTAAGTGTCCTTGTGAATTAATGTGAAATCAACCCATTGAGCATTATCGTCAAGCATATACTATGCAAGGCCAATGGGTATGTTTCCATCCCATTGACTAATCCTCACACCTAAACCAATTAAGTGTAAAAGAACAAGCATTACCCATAGCCAAGATCCAATATCTCTATTCCTATGTCTAGTTCAAGAGAATCCCCCAAATCAACTTAAATGGTGGCCAATCATGTAAGAGCATTAAGACTAGAAATGGGTAACCAAAACCAACATCATTAACATTCAAATAAGCAAATCTATAAACATCCAAGATCCATAGAGGGGTCCAAAGAATCCCCTAGCTACAAGTTTAGCTATCCATAATAGTGAACAAAGTAAAAACTAGTTCAAGATACATAATGAACATTAAAGACATAAAAAGAGAAAGGAAGAGATGAACAAAATGAAGCTTTGATCCTCCTCCTAGCCTTTGATCTTCAATCTCCAAGATGGGTCTCTCTCTAGTGTTGGCTTCCTCCAAAACCTCTGTTTTCTCCCTAAAAAATGCTGGAAAAGGCCGTAAAAAATGAACTCCTGCGTTCTGTCCTAAGTCTGGTTTAAAAGTTTACTGAAAATGGGCTGGGCCGCGTCTGGGTTGCGACCCAACGAAAGCATCAGGTCGCGACCCAACTTTAAAAACTGATCAGATGCTGTATGCGCCTAGTAGGTTGCGACCCGGCAGATTTCAGGTTGCGACTCAGCAACAAAAACTTCATTTTCTTCATTCCTTGCTTCCTCCCTCTTAGCTTCCACTTGGATTCTCTTCAAGCTCCAAATTTCTACAATTTCCTTTGTCAAAAATCACCAAATGAGAATTTAAATTTGAACATTCCAATTCACCTCAATAATCATGATTTAAGGCAATGAGTTTTTAACAAAAGTTTCAAGACAGCAAGGAAGCAAATTCTTCTTGTTTTAATGTGTTTTACTTGGAAAATTAAGGACAAAGTATGTAATTTCAAACCAAATGAGAAGCTAAATAACTCCATAAACTGGAGTTATCAAATATTTAAATGGATGTAATAACATATAATTAGATTTAAGAGTAATTTTTTTCTTTTACATGGTATATTGAATTTTTTTTTTAAAGAAACATAAAGTATGTGGGAGATATTTTCACTAGAACGGAAGAGGAAAACAACAGGGATAAGGTGGTAGGAAAATTTTAATAAGATGGAATTGTATTAAATTTTATTAATTATTGAATTTACAATAGAATTGAATTCACTTCTTATGTTTGAAATTATTTAGTAAATTAAATAATTGAATTCAATTTCTTAAGTTGGAATGTATCTAAAAATGAATTTCATTATTTTTTATTATTTTATCTTTCATTAATAAATTAGGAACAAAATATTATATTCAAGTGAGATTATTTTAATATTTTTATTTATTAAAATTTAATTCCCACATTGAATATTTCAATTCCATAATTTTGATGAATTTTAATTGTCATCATATTTCAATTTTTAAAATTATATTACTTTTAAATAAAAAAAGAATTCAATTCCTTTTCGTGATTAAATTCTAGGGATTTGCAAGTATCTGGAAAGCTAACGAGGGCAGAATTAAATTCCCCGCCAAGGCAAAACCCTCGGAAGTGGAAGGTGGGAAAGGAGAGAACAGACAAGAATGGGAGAGAACAGGAGCGAGAAGAAGGAAATCCAAGTCCGTGCCCTAAGCGGCGAATCCGTCACTCTCCACATCCCTCCCACCGCAACCCTCCAACACCTCAAGCTCCTCCTCAGCCACTCTTTCCCACCCGCCAACCACTCCCCCTATTTCCACCTCTTCTTCAAGGCACACGCTCCCACTCCCCCAAAATTTTTCATTCTCATCTTATTATCTTCCTCTTCTTCTTCTTCTTCTTCTTCTTCTTCTACTTCTTCTTCTTCTGCCACGTACTTCAAAATTGTTCTAATTCACTCACTCTTTTTGCCGTTCCAGGGTAACAAGTTGAGACCACAGGCCCAAATTGGTTCGTGCCCCATCCAAAACGGGGAGTTTCTCGTCCTCGTTCCATTTGCCAAGAAGGAATCCAAATCCGAAAAATCAGAACCGTTCAATGCTTCTTCAATTCCCTCCAATGCCACTCATAGCGATTCAGCCTCCAATCTCGCCGATTCCACGTGGTCAAACATAATGGAGGATCTGTCGCATTTGCGTCGCGCCGCTGAAACTGACTGTGGTAACAACAACAACAACAGCAACATCAACAACAGCAACAACAACGCTTCTAATTCCGTGTTTGGAGCATTTGCTTTCGCGCCAAGTAAGGAGAAAGTGGATGTGGCTGAGACCACTGTGCGAGGTTTTGGTGTTGATAAGCAGATGGAGCTTCCGTATCATCTCATACTGAACACGCTGGAGTGTGCTAGCGATGGCAGCCCCCTTGGCCAGCTCAATTGCGAGGTTTTCGTGAAGGTTTTGGACTCGGTGAATTGCTTATCGGACCTTCCCTTTGGACACTGCAAGTTGTTCAAAAAAGCTGGTTCGATGGGAGGCGCCAGTGGTGGTGGTGGTAGTGCATGCTTGTGTCCAGCGTGGTTGAAGATTGTAATGAAGGCATTTGCTTTCATTAACATCTTTTCCGCGTTTCTTCATTTGCAGTGTAGGGAATTGACCTCATGTTTGCTGGAAGAAGCACTGAATCAGCTTGGAAAGTTTGGAGTGGAGCTTGGCCTCCGGGACATGAAGCATCTTTCCCTTCTGTGTCCTCAGGTAAATTGAATTGATTTTCTTGTTCTTTTCTTTGTTTTAACATTTGTTTACTTCTTTTGTAATGGTCGTGTTTTATGCATGCTTATTCACCTTTGTGATTCATGCTAAGATGTACGGTATGCCTATTTTATACTAAGGCTGTGGGAATAAAGATTTTTCCTTGAAGTAATTATTCCCTTTTGAACGCTTTCATTTTTGTTATTAACAAGTTTCTTTGGCGAAACATTTCCAGCATACTGCATTTTTTCTGCTCTAATTTTTGGGTTTAATCCTTTGTAGCTAGTGCATTTTGGAAATGACATAGAGAAGACAAGTTTTGGCGATGTCATTTTTGTCATTAACCGTTCATCAAGTGATAAAGACCAGATCAAAGACAATCCTAAAAGAGGTATATTTAAGGATGTGTACTGTTGTTTTGTGGATCTGAAGTTTGCTGATATTCTTCTTTTCCATTTGATAATTATTATTATTATTTTTTTGTTCTGTCTTGTTAAATAGCTCGCAAGTGGTTGTACATTTCAAAGGTTGTCCGTACATTGAAGAGTAGGGATAGTTCTTTCCGAAATAATCTGTGGTGGGCTTTTGAGCAGCTGCCGGTATGTTTATTTGATGTATGTCACCATGGATTATCCATTATGGACCGATCTATATGTACCGCAATTCTGCATATAGCCTTACTGTAACAATAATGCATATTTGCACCTGAACTGAGCTGTGTTAAAAAATATGATATAATTTGCATTATATGATATATCTGATGGATCCATATGGCTGATCTTTGATTAATATTTCACTTGCTGATCGGGAGTTACTATTTCCTGCGCTTTTAGGATGAAGACTTTCTTAACTGACAAACACTTGTGTCCATTATAATTACATGAGAAAAGTTTTTCTTTTTCCCTTTTTTGATTTTTTTCAGGATGTTGTTCTTAACTTTTGCTGAGCAATGACAGGACACTGTCATCTTTCTTGGGTTAAGATAAAGAATGCATCTTTCTTTGTTTTTTTTTTCAACTTGAACCAGTTTTAATTTTAAAGAGAAACTTAAGCTGAGTATTTTTATTTGTCATTCGGGATTTACAGTTGTCACTAGTGAAAGGATTGGCTTTGTATAATTTTGCATTAGAATTACATTAGCATGGTGGTTAATTCCTAAAAGCCAAGTTATTTTATGTGGTACAACTTTCTTGCTGAAGGAACTATGCATTATTAATATTTTTTATGCTGAATAATGTGCATTGATCTTGTTTGCAGTTTGTTTTGGGAGATCAGATGGCTGTGGGAATTTCCTTGGAAGAATTGCTTGCAGTATTCAAAGACCATGATTTTGTTGGAAAAGAAAGCAAACCAAAACGAGTAAAGAGAAGCTCAAATACCACAAAACCTGATTCAGACTACATTGGTTGTCATGTATGTATTCATCTATGTTGCATATTTATTGTTGATTTTTAGTCTTCTTTATAATTGAAATTTAATCAAATGCAATATCATAAAAATAGAAAGCAGTAGAGGAAATGAAATGGTGGTTTAATTTACTATTTCAAAGTTTGATTGCTCTTTTTGAAATTATTTTTTGTCAATGCTATCTTATCAGTGTTTCTTTTTTCTTTTTCATCAATTGCTTTGATGTTATGACAATTTCTCTTAGAATTAAGTGGGCCTAATTCAACCCCAAAGCTAGCTCAAAGGGTGAATGTTTCCCAAAATTTATAAAGGCTATTTAGGCCTTATCTTTAGGTAATATGGGACTTTAATATATCCCCTCACGCTCAAGACTAGGCAAGAACTTGGAGCATGAAATTTGATTGACTAGTTATATGTGGGGTGACTCAATAACAATCATAGGATAGGTTTTGATACCATCTTATAAAACCACTTGACCTAAAAGCTTAAGTTGTTGGATTATGGTCCATTAATGATTTTATATCACACTCCCTCACATGAATGTCTCTTTTGGACTTGAAGTATGGATAATGCACAGGCTCACCTTACCTTATGCTGAAATTTAATTATTTTACTAGAGGAATGAGAGCAGCAATAATCGAACTCTTGACCTTTTAGTCATAGAGGCTCTGATACCATCTTAGAATTGAGTGGGTTTAACTCAACCTCAAAAGCTAGCTCAAAGGGTGAGGGTTGCCCAAAACTTATAAAGGCTATCTAGGCCTTTTCTATAGGCAATGTGGGACTTTAATAATCTCCCATCCAACTCAAAATATTATGGCTTTAGTAAATTATCAGATTTTAGATCTGTTGGGTGCATTTTGTGTTTCACATATTAGTGAAATTTCTAACAGATATTTGAGTGTTGATGTTAAAGAGATTGTTATGGAAAATGTATGTGTCCAAGCATATAGCCAGGAGAAATCATCTTTACTTTTGGTTTGTTTCTTCTCTGTGCTTGTTAGCCTGCACAGTACTTTCATGATGCAACATGACTCTTCAAATCCTATGATTAGGATAAGATTGCTTGGTATCACTTGTTCTTGGCTTGGCAGGACACAAGGTCATTGCTGGCTGTGGACATGTTTGAACATCTCAAGATAGGAATTGGATCTGAAGGACAGGTGTTTTTCTTTTTTTTTTTTTTCCGAGTTTATTGTAATGTTTTTGGCCTTTTGGGAGTATAATACATTAAACCCTTAATTCACCTTGATTTTTCTTGATCTGCAATCAATAGTGTACTATAGAATAGGCACAGCCATTAATTTCTATAGTCAAAATTTATGACCAATTTTCACTCATGAATATGCATCAAGGCGTTTCTTATTCTACTAAGTGCTATACTATGAAGGTTTTGGCCAATGCAGATTGTGCATGTCGAAGACATGTGCTAGAAATGCCATTCAGGCAGAGATCCCAATTGAACTATCAGAAAAAATGAGATCTGCACTGAAGTGCATCGGTGTTTCCAAGTTGTACAGTCACCAGGTACAAATTAAATAGGTGTAAAATGTCTTCATAACTAAAAGTTTCTCACTATCAGAGTAAAATATTTTCTGCTGTATGATTCAGGCAGAGTCTATACAAGCCTCCCTTCATGGGAAGAATGTTGTCGTGGCTACAATGACATCTAGTGGAAAATCTCTGTGCTATAACGTACCGGTTCTAGAAGATTTGCTGAAGAATCCGTCATCATGTGCTCTGTACATATTTCCTACAAAGGTGTGTTGCAGGTTATCATTTAATTTCTCAATTCTAAAATCTATATGCTTGGAGCTGTGCATAATCTCTTTCTTTGTTCTTTTTTTCTACTGTGTGGTGCTTGTTGTAATTCGATGAGTAAAATATTTCCTGAATGCAGGCATTAGCTCAAGATCAATTAAGAGCTTTGTTGTGCGTCACAAAAGGATTTGAAGTTGAGTTCAATATTGGTATATATGATGGTGACACTTCTCATAGTGAGAGGACATGGCTACGTGATAATTCTAGACTGGTAATCTTATAACTAATTTCTCCTTAGACTAGACAGACACAGGTGAAATGTGCTTCATTTATATTATACTGCAGTTGATCACAAATCCAGATATGTTGCACATATCAATCTTGCCCTACCATCGGCGATTTAGTCGGATTTTATCAAATCTAAGGTAGTTATATTGAAACCATATTGATTTTAATTCCACTTTGGGTATTTATATGGGATACTTCTTGGTGGATTGTTATTTTTGAGATGCTTACTCTGTCTCAATTCATTAGGTTTGTGGTAATCGATGAAACACATACTTACAAGGGAGCATTTGGATGTCATACTGCCCTTATATTAAGGAGGCTAAAGCGACTATGTTCACATGGTTTGTTAAGTTTCAGGGAATTTTTTCATATTAATATATATTGCTCAACTAATTTTGAATGGAAGTGTGAACATGCAATTTGCTTCCATATGCAGTATATGGAACTGTTCCTTCCTTTGTTTTTTCCACTGCCACTTCTGCAAATCCTCGGGAGCATTCTATGGTAAATATGTCCTGGAAATAGTTAAATTTATAAAGTTAGGATATGCTTGATTAGGGAGTAAAAATGAGATGAAAATTTTCATGAATGAATTTCATGTGTAATAAATATATGGATTTCATTCATGAAAATTTCCACTTCAATTTCACCCCAACCAAACACACCCTTAGCATTATATCTTTTTCAAATGCTGTTTTTGGAGAAAAATTGTGATGTAATTTGTAACCTTTCAATTAATGCATGCTTTATGTTGTTTTTTCTATGCTAATATTATAAGGTTGTGTAGTAATCTTCTCTGAATTGCTATGTTGCAATACTCAGATTGAACCATTGATTTCCCGTGTTTCAGGAGCTTGCAAATTTACCAACACTAGAGCTATTTCAGAATGATGGAAGTCCATCTGCAAGGAAACTATTCATCCTTTGGAATCCTATTCTGCGTCCAAAAGCTGTGAGTTGAAGTTCTAATGACATTATATAGATATGTATCTCTTACAGTGTTAACTAAAGACATATTTCTGCAAATTAATGTTGATGGCTTGATGCTACCTGACAATAGATGTCAAAGAAAGCTCAGTCTGCTATGGGTATCGATAAGTTGGCAGATGAAAGTGCTGATTTTGTTCGTTCAAGGTGATAATCCCCCTATGTGTTGACCTGAAGATATAAAAGTTTGCAACTATTAATTTTGTTTCATATATAGCCTTACGTGAAGAGGGTAAGCCTTGGTGTAACAATAAGGTTGTGGCCTTATGACCTAAAGGTCAAGGGTTCAAATCCTAAAAATAGCCTATCTGTAAAGCAGGGTAAGGCTGTGTACATCTATCCTCCTTAGACCCTACTGGTGGTAGTCTCGGGTATTGGGCTGCCCCTTTTTTATATAGCCTTATGTGAACCTGCATGCTTTAAATAATGAACACACAGTTTCAGCTTTAATAATTTGTGCGAAGGACCAACCCTTTTATAAAGTTTTTATCAAATAAAGACCGAGGAATAGTTTTATTTTATTTCTAACATGTCCGTTCATGCAAGAACCTTTTTGGAATAGCAAGTATTGAAAATTTGACCACTACGTTGATGACTGACTCTCTCTAAAAGCTTAAGCTATTATTTGAAAGCCTAGGAATAGTTTCATATCTAATCAATGTGATTGTGTGAAAATGACAATGAAGTCGACCTTTTTATTTGTTTTTTTCTTCAAATTTAGAGCAGTGATCATTGCAATTATCAAATTTAGTGTATACCACATGTCTACTAAGATGAGAAGTGGTGAATACTGAAGATGATGAAGAATTGTACACATTCATCTTTAGGGTTAGTAGGATTTTTAAGTATTTTAGTTTGAACGCCATGTGCCCTTTTGTTATTCTTGCAGCCCAATTGTGGACGCTTCACGCCTTTTTGCAGAAATGGTTCAGCATGGTCTTCGCTGCATTGCATTTTGTAAATCAAGGAAACTCTGTGAGCTTGTTTTATCTTATACGTATGTCAAATCAATTTTGTGTACTAGTGCAGTTCAGTAGAATCAATAATGTGATCGGATTGTTTGCTTTTCCTAGATTCTGTTTTAGTTATCTGATATTTCAAGTTTACAGTTATATAGTTGTTACAAAAGCAAGATGCTTATGCAATTGAATCACTATAAATGATGTAGACGTGAGATTCTTCATGAGACAGCCCCGCATCTGGTCGATTCCATTAGTGCATATCGTGGTGGCTACATTGCAGAGGTCAACATTTTCCTCCCTGATTTTCAAGTAGGCCTTTTTATGTGTCAGTGTGCGTGCATGTGTGCATGCATGCATGTACAATCTGTCTCTCCCTTTTGATAAAAAGTATCATCTGCAATGCAACACTGTTCATATAGCTGATGTACTTGAGAATTGAAAGCTTTTTTATCTAAAATGTCATTGCCTACAAGAAAGAAGCATCTAAGATGCTCTGATTTCATTGCGAGTAAAGTCCTTACTCTTTTTATTATTGCCTATATTTATATATTCAATGTGGTATAGTGTGCTATACTTTGTTGCCTTTGGGTGGAGCATAGCTCCACATTTTTGGGGACATCTGTTCATAGATGGAGCTGTTTTGGGATAGCATCTGGCCTATGGCTTCTGTATGGTGTAAAGCACATGGTCTTTTTAAAGGGATATCCACTATAGATATGTTAAGGGAATTGGTAGCTTTGCTATGATGATATAATTTATTCCTTCATGTTTGCTTTTCATTTTCTTTTATTTTAAGGATGATTTTAATCCTTCTTTCCGTTTGTATTATCTTTCTGCTTGTGTGATGCGCCTTCTTAGCTACAAATGTATTTATAGACAGATTGTCACAAAGTACAGTGCTTTCATAGTTCTTTCTGAGTTATTGTTACCCCTTCTATCCTGGCTGCAACCTTTGATATAATCCACTTAGTATTCACAAATGGATTTAAACCTCTAATTATTTATTTCTTGTTTCCCTTCACTTTTTACCCTCACTAGTCACTATTCTGTTGCTTGAATGATTTCCAATTTTCAATAATACCCCAGCTGTTGAAATTTTATTGCAAGATGAAGGAATTATTTCTTCAAGCATTAATAATGAAGATTGAAGAGTTTTAGTAACTCAGGAATTTGAAGGAATTATCTCCACCTGCAATTAGGTGAATGGGAACAATAGTGTCCTTCAGATTTTATCCTGTTGTGAGGATGAACAAAATTGTACTTTTTGCCACACAATTCACAAATTTAAGTTAAAGAAAGAACTAAGAAGATGGACAATGGTAAAGCAGTTGGGTTAAGGCTGGAAGCCACGGGATTGAACTTTGAACCATTTGGTCACAGAGGGTTTGGTAGCTTGTCACAAGCTGTTTGTTCTAAAAGGTTAAGCTGTTGGGTAGAGGCAAATGAATAGCTAATGTTAAGGATTGATAACTTGTGGTCACCATATGGCTCTCATAAACTTAATACTGGCTGCTTCACATTGACAGGAAAGAAGAAAAATAGAGGGTGCATTTTTTGGTGGTAAAATTTGTGGTGTTGCTGCAACAAATGCTCTTGAGTTGGGCATTGATGTTGGGGAAATTGATGTGACTCTGCATCTAGGATTTCCTGGCAGTATTGCAAGGTATTGATATTCGAATCTAATTGAATATTTAGACTAGCTTCTCTTGTGTGGAATTGTCTATTCTCCTTTAAATGTGCCTCTAAATATTTTATGCTTTTAGCTTGTGGCAACAAGCTGGTCGGGGTGGGAGGAGAGAGAGGCCATCTCTTGCTGTCTATGTTGCATTTGGTGGGCCTCTTGATCAATACTTTATGAAACATCCTAGGAAACTTTTTGAAAGACCAATTGAATGCTGTCACATTGATGCCCAAAACAAACAGGTTTTTAACTTTTAGACCTATTCTTCTGTAAGATATTTATATTTAATTTTAGCAAATGGAAGGTTTTATGCTTATTATGACAGACTTTATTCAGGTTCTTGAACAGCATTTGGTCTGTGCAGCTCTTGAGCTCCCTCTGAATGTTCACTATGATGAGCAGTATTTTGGTCCTTGCTTAGAGAGTGTTTTAAATTCTCTAAAAGCTGGAGGATACTTGAGTTCTGATCTGTCATCTGATTCTTCTTCTAGAATATGGAACTACATTGGTCCGGAGGTATATTGGATTTTTGAACAAACTAGGTTTCATGTTGACTGTTCTGGTTGACATGTTACTCTTGAGCTTTATAAAACATTCGGAAATTATAAAATTACTATTAATTTTTTCATGGTATTCTCTCCTTTCCAGAAATTACCTTCACATGCAGTCAATATCCGAGCAATAGAAACTGTAAGATACAGTGTCATAGATCAGAAAAAAAATGAAGTCCTTGAAGAGATAGAGGAAAGCAAGGCTTTCTTCCAGGTAGTGACTTCTACAAACTGATATATGTGGAAAAAGGATTTTGCTACGTCAGTATATTTATGTTTTACTTGATTCAGGTATATGAAGGTGCAGTGTACATGTGCCAGGGGAAAACCTATTTGGTTGAAAAATTGGATCTATCTAACAGGACTGCTTTCTGCAAAGTAGCTGATCTGAAGTATTATACAAAAACTCGTGATTACACTGATATTCATATCATTGGGGGTAATATTGTACGTAGTCTGCTTCTGTTTTATGATGATCTTTTCAATTACCTTTTTAAGTTATAGCATGTAGCTATAATTAAAATATGAACACTATTTGTTCCTTTTCTTTAGATTTATGGAAATACAAATCAACTGCACAGGTACACAGATCCTTTGGGAAACTAATTGTTAAATATTGGCTCAGGCTTAGTGTTAGTGAATTGAAAGAATGTACTGCATAAATCAGGACAATAAAATACTTTATATAATTCCGGAAACTATAAACATTAGAACTGGTAATCAGAAATAACAAAGTAGTGTTTATTGAAGAATGGCAGGATAGAAAGGCATTTCTACAGTCCTCTCAAATCTCCAAAGACTCACTAAGAAATGACAGAAACCTAACTAATCCCTAGTTCTCTTTATTTATAGTCAACCAATTCCTAACTAACAGGGTCCTAACAGTGAGCAGGTATATCTTCCATAAATACAGACAAATGCCTCCATTTCCGTTAAATTTTAAAGTAATGCTTCTAGCTTATTACAGCTGAATTCAGATCTTTAAAACTCATGTCGCTGTTGTTGTCAGGCTTATCCAGTAACCGTTTCCAACATGTTTCCAAAAACAAATGCCCGAGCTAATGTATGCAAAGTAACAACTACTTGGTTTGGTTTTTATCGTATTTGGAGAGGAAGCAATCAAATCTTTGATACTGTTGACCTAGCACTTCCTGAATATTCATATGAGTCACAGGTGGACTTGATCATTTTTAGAATTTTATTTTTGTTGACTTTCTTTTAATTAATTTTCTGCAGCATCTGTGCTTGTTTTGACATTGGTATGTTCTTTGCCTCTAAACAGGCAGTTTGGGTTCCGGTGTCACAGTCTATAAAAGAAGAAGTACTAAAGAGAAATTATGATTTCCGTGGAGGTTTGCATGCTGCATCACATGCCATTTTAAATGTAGTGCCTTTGTAAGTTTCTTATAAATGTTGCTTTGAAGTTTTAGCATCGGCATGATGTACAAAATTCTTACTAACATCCAAATTATATAGACCGTTAGTAAAATACTTTGCTTTGTGTGTTGTAATGAATGCTAAGCTATTCTGCAATTCTTTTTGTTTTGATCTTCTTACATCCATATAATGTTTTTCATTTTCCTTCTCACCCCCTTATATTAATTATCTTAACATAGTATTATTATTATTAGGAGGATGTGTTTGGTTCAGGGATAAAACTGGAGAAAATTTTTATGGAAGAGTTTCATGTGTAATTTTACATACGGAGTTTATCCATAAAATTTCTACCATATTTTTACCCCTAACCAAACATACCCTTATATTAAATTACAACAAAGTACAAACTCTCCTGGGTTTTTTACTTGAACTTTCAGCATTTAAAATTTTTGTGATACAATTGTTACTTTTCATTGAAGCAAGATCTGGGTTGCTAATTATTGTCTGTTATACTCTGGAGGTGAATTATTAATGACACTTTTTTTTTGTGAATAAGATTGTGAAAGATAATTGTTGCATAGTTACTGGGCAAGCAGATGCTTCCTTTTCTCGGTTTGTAATTCCTATTAGCTTTAAGCTAATGTGTACAAGTATCTATTCCCCATATTCATTATGGAGCTTGGAAAAACAAGGTGGTTGAATAACTGAAAAATAAGATTATTAAAGAATACTAAAATTTTGTATTGAATTTTGATTCTTGTATCCATAATAGTAATTATTATTATTATTATTATTATTATTATTATTCTGTTTTTATTATTGCTGAAGAAATTAAATAAAAGATAGGGTAGAGCTATGACGGTTGTTATATGAGGTCTTCCTAATGGTATTATGATGCCTTTGCTTGTCAGACATATAACATGTAACTTGTCTGACTTGGCTGCTGAGTGTCCAAATCCTCATGATAGCCGCTATTACCCAGAAAGAATTCTAGTATATGATCAACATCCTGGAGGTTCTGGAATTTCAGTGCAGGTGAATAACATGAAAAGTCAAGCAGATGATTTTTGCTTCTTTTCTATTTTATATTCCGTGGTATCTATCTGATTCTTTGGTCGCTTTGGATAATAAATTAACCTGTTATAATTGACAGGTAGTTTCTGGTTTAAAGTTCTTCTGAAGTGCCAACCAATGGAAAAATTTTAACTTAAATGTTTTTGGGTTGTATGATAGGTTCAACCACGTTTCACAATGTTCCTGGAAGCTGCACTAGAGCTTCTCACATGTTGCTGCTGCTCGGTGGAAGTAGGTTGCCCCAATTGTGTTCAGGTCAGGATCAAATATATATATATATACAGTAATAATAATTTTGCCCTTTGAAAACGTTTAGGCTATTTTTGGTCAAGAGAAAAATGTTAGTAGAATGCAGAGTGACAATTTGGGTTTGTTAAGCTTCTGTTTTCATTTTCTGTATTTTCTGTTTTAAGAATTTTATGAAAGAAATAGTAAAAACAAAAATTTAAAACAGGAAGATTTTATTGTTTTTAGTATTTTCTTCACAAAATCTTAAAGACATAAATCAAAGGGGCTTACTTCTCCTTTTAAATTGAATCCAATTTTTGCATTTAGTTTTCATGGAGCTTTTGCATTTGCAGAGCTTTGCTTGCCATGAGTATAACGAGGTCTTACACAAGGATGCAGCCATTATGATAATCAAGGTTGTTATTGGACTGAATCTCTTTTTCTCAATTGATTATTGCATTTCCATTTTCACTTTAGTTACCAGAACATTGTCTACGCAGGGTATTCTGGATGCAGAGAACTAGTACTCTAAGGAACAAGCTGACTATCCTGAAGACTATTTCGGAATCGCGACTTTTCGATGAATTGGTTTTTTTGTACACTGATGCAGGAATTTAAATCAAGGGATCAAAAGCACCCAAAAAAAATAATAATTCAAGGGGTCAAAATATTTCACTCTTCATTTTTTTGGGTTAGATATACTCTTCATTTTAGGTAGAGTCTAACAGGCCCAACAAATTTCGGCCGTTCAAATGGACTTTTTTGAGGCTTTGTATCCAAAAGAGGTGTGTATATTTTCTCTTGAGAAGGTAGTGTTTGGTCTCTGTCTCAGGAGAGTAGAGACAAAGACAGTAGAGATAGAGATATGAAAAATACTTTCTCTGTATCTTACTTGAAAATATGGACACATGACAAAATACATAATAAAGACACTATTTATCTCTGTTGGTCCGCCACCACCGTTCGTTGGACCACCGCTGCCTAACCATTCTCATCGAACCACTCATGATTATGAGGATAAAAAGGAATATATATATATATATATACACTATTGAAAGAAAAAAATATTAAATTTTTGTGTGTGTTCTATTTTCATTGTTCCTCCATTTTAGAGATATATAAATATTTTGTATTTTATATCTCGAGATAGAAATATTTTTTTTTTATATTTTATACATGTCTTCACAACCAAACAATATTGTATCTTCATTTTTTTTGTCCTGAGACAAGTCAAACACTACCTAACATTATAGGAAAACTTCCCAAAGTACTTCACATTTTCTCGCTCTAGATAGTTTGTAATGTCAATACAACAATGTAGAAATTCATTGATGTTACACTTGCAAATATATTCGCTGACTCCTTTGAAAATAAGTAGGCTTCATATAATGTTCAAAAATTCCTTTTTAATATATAATTTATTGGTCTTATAGCAATATTTGCTCCAACTCCTTTGGGATGGTATTTGGTACATTGTCTGATAAGATTACATAATTTAGATTATCAATTAAAAGATTGTCATCTTTTAAATTGTTCGCAATGTTACAATGCAGTATTTAGTATGCATAGATAATCTAGTTGGCAATTCATATTATATTATTTGGTGTATAAAAAAGATTGGTAGGTAATATATTTTTCACTATAATAATAATAGTAGTAGACATATGGACAATCTATATTATCATTTGGTCTAATTAAATAAAACAATACCGTGGGCTTAGGTAATTATATATATATATATATATATATATATATATATATATATATATAATGAACTAAGGTTATATTACCAGTGATTCAGATAGATAATCTCGAATGAAACTTCATCTACAAATAATTAGGGTTTCTAATATAATTTCCATTAATTCTTTTAATCGGTGTGTTAATAATATATATATATATATATATATACACGCACACAAGAAACGATAATGTTTAACATCTGAACTCTTTTTTAATTATAAAAGTTTAACGGACTAAGGAGAAATGGGAAATGAAGATGTGATAGGATCAAATGTTTATCATTTAACTACTATAGCTGTATATTATTATTGTTATTTGAGCATACTCAGTGAATATGTAAATTGGTATTGGGAATATGGTCGTAAATAATTAAAAATTCATGTTGATTAATAAAAAATAGATTTAATTGTTATGCACTGACAGTGTAAAAAATTTTTACACAACCATTCAATCATGTATTGTCATATAAGTCATGATAGTTAACTTTTACACTTATTACTTAAAATGTCATTTAAACAAAATATTTTAATTGAATAATGGTATAAAACATTTTTATATTGTTGAAAAATAAACTTATAAAGAATTGAGTATTGTAGTTATTAGTACTAATAATGTCAAGAGATTTTGCAATCATATGCGCAAAATTCCTAACAATTAACACAAGAATCCCCAATCAGATAATAATATTTATCACTTACCACATTAATTCCCTCGATTTTCTGTTGTAATCGCTATATTAAAATTAAATCCCTCACTCAAGCTATCCTGACCTCACCATAAGATTAACGAACTCGAAACTAGTGAACTTGGTTCAATCTTACTCTCTCTTGAATTGATATCTGTGTGGGTTTACAGAGGCTTCCGACATTAAAAATGGCCTTATTCTGTTTCTGGTCTTGAGTTTGGAAGTATCGAAATTCGAAACACATGCTTAACAGTAAGCAGCAAGTGAATCGATATGAAAAAGACTTGTGAATTGATATGGGACCCGGTTCATGGTGGGTTGGTGGGTCTCGTTTGGCTGCCTTGCACAAACAATATTTTTCAGGTAAATCATTAAACTATCTATAGCTCTATCCATTATATATTTTTGGTAGAGATAATACTTTAGAATATCTTGCTTCTCAGAAACTACGAAGTGTAATTAAATACTATTTTAATTCTTAAATAAGAGTCCATTTTAAAAATTTTACTTTTCTATAAATAGTTGGCAATTTTAGACATCTAGGTAATATTAATTATTTTTTTTAACTATACCCCTATTAAATGAAAGTAGTGGAGAAGAGAGAGTAATTAAGAAAGAGAGAGGAAAATAATGAGGATAATTTAGTAAAACATATCTAACTTATCCTAATATCAAAGATTTGTCAATTATTTCCTTAATTCATATGCGCATTTAAAATCATACACTTATTTAAGAACCGAGATAGAAATAACCAAACTATCATCGCATCACATGGGGCTACCATTTTTATTAACACAGTAGAAATGCTATTTGTACTCTTAATTTGTTGGACACATGTTGACACACTCATATTTATCATTGGATGAGATATTAATATAACTTAATTTGAGTCCCACATATCATTCAATGATAGATATGAGTGATGCTTTAGATTTGCTATAAAATGGCACCATATTTCAAGGAGTGATCCAAATAAATAATTTTCAAAAAATGCTTCATCCTAACAAATCCTCTTAAACATCCTCTTAATTATTAAAAGAAAGAATGGTGACTTTTTAAGATTCCAAAACATTGATTATATTTATCTTTTTACTTTATTTAGTAACGAGGAGGATGTTTAGGATGATTTGTAATAGGCTATATCATTTATCATAATTTTCTTTAAAAATGTTGATCTTACTCAGAATATCTAGTCAAAATTTGTTCATAAAATAGCCTGTTCTTTTAATGTTTGTAAAGTGTGACGTTTCTTGCGAGGATATTTGTTTTGGGGTATATTTAATTATTCTTTGGAATAAGTAATTGCGAATGATACGTTATTACATTTATTACAAATTTTACAAAATTTTTCCTGAGTATTAATTATTTCATGGAAAAATATTTTCCTATAATTTAGTGAAATCTCAATCTCAATTTGAAGGGTAGGAAAAAAAAATTCTTATGACTTGGGAATCACAATTATTAAGAACAATTATTAAATCATCCATAAATTATTTGATTTTTTCTCTTTTTATGATTGTGTTAAGGATATTTTGAAAATTATGACATATATTCTCAGAAATATAGGTTATAAAACGAATAAATTTTAAATTTATTCTCGAAAATCTTAACAAATAATCTTATGAATATTTAATGTTAAACAAATAATTTTTTAAAGATATCTAGGAATAATATTCATAGCAATATCATTCTTAGGAATACGATTCCTATGAACCAAATTTCAAACCTTGAAACAAATATCCGCTCAAAAAAAAAAATTAAATGAACACATTTTTTGTTTAATGGAAGTTCTTTTCAAACCGAATTGACGTAGTTCGTGAATTTACGAACGATTTTCATTGACAATCACTTATTCAGAAATTAACTTTACAATGCACCCAAAAAAAAAAAAGAAGAAATTACGTAGGACGTACCTTAATATATTTTGATAAATTCTAAGGGAAAAGCAAAATATTCTCAAAATATTTCTACTTGTTTACATTAATGAGCATACTATTTTAATGCCCTGTCCTCGCCTTTCCTACCACACCTTGCATGATCTCTATTAAAAATGTCTATATGCACGTGATTAATTGAAAAAGTATTATTTTTAATTCCAGCATGATAAAATATAACATAAATATGTTCACATAAAATTTGAAAAAATAATGACCCAAAGATTCCACTTGTTTTAATTTTTTAAGCAAATTTTAACAACAAAAATAAATCAAAATTGATTTTATATATATATATATATAAGTCTAATTCATCCATATCCAAAGTCCACTAAACTCTAATAAATGTTATTCGAGTTAAGTCAGTTGATTTACATGGATAAAATCTTTTCAAGACTAGTTATTATTATTATTTTTTCTATGCACAAGACTTGAAATTAAGATCTACTTATTTATGTGATGTTGCTTGTCCAAAAAAGAACTCCATAGCTCATTATTCACTAAAGTAATGTCAGTTATATATCAAAGTAGATACCAAACATGGTCATCGTAAAGAGGAGAAAATAAAAGAAAAACACAAATCATTGGACACCAATGGCTAGAAGCAAGAGTTGATTAATATCGGTCTCTTTTTATAATATTCACGTATGATGTAAATTTTTATTGTATAAATAACATTTCTTCATATGAAAAAGTTAGATTGAGAGGAAATCTCCCATCGATCTAGAGATGGTAATAGAGCGGGGGCAAATGTGGGGATTACTCTACCGATTCCCCTATCGAGGATTCAACTTGTTCTCCGTCCTTGTTCCTGTTGGGGAAATCCTATGAATGAATTTGTAATCAATAACGGAAGAAACAAATATTTTCTCACACCTGTGCAGTTAAATAAGTAGAACAAAAAAAAATTTAATACTCTAGACAATATAATAATTTGGCAGAAAAATTAAACAAGAGACACCTCAATTTTTAATATGGGAAAACCCGCAATTAGAGGGATAAAAAACCCACAGGACCTAGTCCAGTAAAAACTTCCACTATAAATTAATGGAAATACAAGCAGTCTTCCTAGTAGTATTAGGGAATCTCATCGATCAACAAAATACTCATCCAATGGATGGAACACAACCATATAACTCCATAATGTGGGTATCACAAACAGCCACCAGAGAAGGCAACAAAAATTAACAAGCTATGTCAAACTATCAAGTTTAATATCAGGAACAACATATTTAATTTCGTGATAAATGGAGCATATTTACCCATTTGATGATGAACCACTGCAGTGCCCTTTCTCCCTTTTTCTTCCTCTTCGCCGCGTTGTTTTTGCATTTCTCTGGCTTTCTTTTCCTTTTTCAATTCATGCTACAGTAGCGTGTTTCCTTTTTTCCTTTTTTTATTTGGTTTTCCATTTGGTTTTTTCTTTACAGGTTGTTGGGCCCCAATGAGGAGGGAAGCCCACCAACAGATCTCCCCCTTCCCAACTCAAGTGGGGGTGCGTTGGTTCACTAAGCCCGCCTTCTCTCTACAAGAAACAAACTTCACCGTCAACAAAGCTTTAGTCATCATATATGAACCATTGTCATCACTATGAATCTTCTCCAATGAAAGCAACTTCGTCTCCAATGCTTTTCATATCCAATGATACCGCACCTCTCTGTGGTTCGACCTGGAATGAAATGTCAGGTTTTTGCTGAGATGGTTAGCATTCTGGCTATCACAAAATAACACAAACTTCTCTTAATCAAAGCCCAACTCTTGTAGGAATTTCTTCATCCACAAGAGTTCTTTTGAAGCTTCAGTAACAGCAATATATTCGGCCTTAATAGAAGACAAGGCAACACATTTCAAAAGTTTAGACTGCCATGACACAGCTCCCCTTGCAAAAGTCATCAAGTACTCTGAAGTAGACTTCCGAAAATCAAGATCACCAATATCCACATTTGTGTAATCATCCAACATAGGCTAACCACTACCAAAGTACAAACAAACTCTGGAAGTGCCCTGAAGATACTTGAAAATCCACTTCACAGCTTGCCAATGGTTTTTACCAGGATTAGAGAGTAATCGGCTAACAACACCAATAACATGAGTAATATCTAGCCTAGTACATACCATAGCGTATATCAAACTACTAACTGCAGACGCATATGGGACTTTCTTCATCTCATCTTTTTCTTTCTCACTTGTAGGACATTGTTGTTAACTCAACTTGAAATGACCAGCAAATGGAGTACCAACAGGCTATGAATTACTCATGTTAAACCTCTCCAACACCTTCTCAATTGGCTTTTGCTGAGATAATCACAACTTACTATTCTTCCTATCACGAGTGATCCTCATGCCAACGATTTGCTTTGCAGAACCTATCATGCCAAGGTTTGCTTTGCAGAAACTAAGTCCTTTATGGTAAAGGTCTTGCTCAAGTCACTCTTAAGACTCTGAATCTTCTGCTTGTCATGACTAACAATCAACATGTTATTCACATAAAGCAAGAGAATTATGAAATCACCACTAGAGAATGTCTTGACAAAAATACAATGGTCTAAAACAATCTTACTATACCCATGATCCACTATAAAAGAATCAAATTTCTTGTATCATTGCCTTGGAGCTTGCTTGAGAACATATAGACTTTTCTTCAATTTGCACACAAGATGCTCCTTTCCTCTAACCTTGAAACCCTCTGGCTGCTCCATATAAATTTCTTCCTCTAGGTCACCATGAATGAATGCTGCCTTCACATCAAGCTGCTCAACCTCTAAATTCAAGCTTGCTGCTAAAGCACAACTCGAATAGAGGATCACCATCGGTGACAAAATCTCTTAAAAATCAATTCCTTTCTTCTACTCAAAACCTTGCACAACCAACCTTGTTTTGTACCTTGGTTGTGAGATATTATCTTCAATTTTTAGCTTGAACACCTATTTATTTTTGAGTGGTTTTCTACCCTTTGGCAACTTCACCAACTCAAAAGTGTGATTCTCATACAAGGAATTTATTTCCTCTTGCATGGCCTTCAACCATTTGTCTTTGTGCTCATCAGAAATAGCCTCTTGGTAGCTCTTTGGCTCTCCATTATCAGAGATCTTCACATACCCATCTGAAGTATATTTCTTAGAAGACTGATGCAACCTTATAGATCTTCTTAATTGTGGCTCAACTAGTGGTTCTATTGGAACTTGCTTAACTAGAACCTCAAAGGTAGGTTCAGGCTCATCACCTGTATTTCCATCGTCAACCTTTGCATCTAGCCTATCAACAAGAGTACTAGGAGAACACTCTAGCTCAACATCATTGTCATTTCTAGTAATAGACATTGGCTTATTTGACTTTTCAAAATCTTCAATGCTTTGGTCAAAAAATATCACATCTCGACTTCTAATTATTCTCTTACTCACCGGATCCCATAACGTCACGACCTGCCTAAAGAACGTGATCAGCACGTAAGATATTGAATCTCCACGAAAGTCTCTAATAACGTGACTAGCTATTATACATAAATAAATCAAATATATTTGAAATATCTCAAGTTTAACTAAATATCATAATTCTGAAAATGTTTTCAATCATAAATCCTGAATATAAAATTGCGTAAAATCTATAATCTGGGCCAAAGCCAAACATAATTAAACAAATAATTGAAATTATGAAATTAATTAAAAGAATACAATGCATGTCTGGGATCTTGCCTACATAATTATTGGAGCACTATTAAACTGACATAACCAAAAGAAGCTCCACTCTAAAGTGAAGCTCACCAATGAAGCTGTAGCACTATTGGAGAGGATCCTGTGGAACAACTGAGCCTGAAGCTGTATTTGTAGAGGAGGAAAAGATAGGAGTAAGTTCATCAAAACTTAGTAAGTGAGTCTCCACTCACAACCCACATGGGACAACAATTAAAATACATAACATATACATGCAACTGAGGTAAAATATTTTTTATATAATTACATATAACTATACTGAAAACAATAAGTTAACTGAATCCATGGCAATAAATAGTAGAGAAATATGAATTATTTTGTATATAAATATCTGAGCTGAATAACTGAATCTGAGCTAATGGCTAATCTGATGGGCATCTAACTAGGTCTCATAAATGGACACCACACTAGGTTCCTTCTATGGGTGAGCTAGTCCTCTAGCGGACCATTTGGTACCAAGATTAACAATCAATCCTGCAACCGTTAACTCATTGATATGTTTCTCACTATTTATTGGCTAAAAACTAATAGCAACAAAATACTTTGTTCTTGCTGTTCATAACAAAACTGGGATTCATAAAATTTTCCGGTTGATAAAATAAATTTAAATCATACATACAACAAGTATGGTCTCATTAGTTTTCTAAAATAATAATTTGTCATGATAATTGCAAAACAATACTTTTATAAAATTTAATTCCTAATTGGCATAAATCATTCTAAAATTTCATAAATCAATTGTATAATCTAGAAAAATATTAATAATGATCAAAAGTATGGTCATGAGCTTAAACCCATTCACCGTTGGTAGTCGGGAGTATACTTCCACTAACAACTTGACTCTGAGGCCCTGGAATGACACTGGTAACTATCAAATAATATAATGAAAATATAAACAATTTGATTTTATTACCCAAACTGAGTTTGGGATGGTAGAGAGGAAGAATATTGAGAGAAATCTATGCCTAATAGTATCCAAACTCACATGTTATATAAAAATGGGGAGAAACTGGCTAAATTCCATGAAGATCACTTACCGGAAGAGATTAATCAAAGAAAATTGAGAGAACCCATGTTTTTCTTTCTAGGAAAACATTCATTCGATAGCTAGGGTTCTTAGAAAAATATTTGGGAATATTATGAGGTGCTTAAAATATACTAGAAGTATATAATGAAACTGCAAAGAATGAAAGGAAAAAACATAAAATGACACTTGCAGGTGTTCGTCACTACCTCTATATATATATATATAAGTATTATAATAATATAATAATCTAACCCGTGCAACACGGGCTTCCTAACTATCTATATAATAATAATAATAATATAAATAATATTATATGCAATCTCTTGTGCCTTATGCAACACAGGTTGCATTACTATCTATATAATATTAATATATAATAGTAGTAGTAGTAGTAGTAGTAGTAAAAATAAGTAATAATAATGATAGTTCAGATACTAGTAAATTCCATATTTGGGATATTACACATAACCTGAAACCAAAGTCTTTGTGACCATAACCCATAAAGATGCACTGCTTGGACTTCCCATCAAGCTTGCACCTTTCATCTCTTGGAACAAGAACAAAAGCCTTGAAGTCAAACACTCTCAAGTGACTATATGAGACATCTTTCCCTGTCCATACTCTCTGTGGAACATCACCATCTAGAGGATCTGAAGGAGAAAGGTTGATCAAATCCACTGCAGTTCCTATTACTTTGCCCCAAGAGGATTTGGACAACTTTGCATAAGAGAGCATACACCTAATTCTGCCATTGATTGTACGATTCATACTCTCTACAACTCCATTATGCTGAGGAGTCTTGGGAACTGTTTTCTCAAGCCCGATCTCATGTTCTCTACAATAGTCTTCAAATGGACCCCTGTACTCACCACCATTATATGCTCGGACACATTTCAGTTTCATTCCCTTTTTCTCTTTCAACACTTGCATGGAAGCTCTTGAAAACTCCAAGCACCTGGTCTTTAGATTTGAACACAAAAGCCCACACTTTCTAAGAATGGTCATCAATACAAGTCACGAAATATGATGCACCTCTTAGTGTTTTTGTGTCCATAATGCAAACATCAGTGTGAACTAAATCTAGCACATGTGGTCTCCTATGAGGTCCTAAATAATGAAAAGCTACTCTAGTATGCTTTCCAACAAAAAAATGAGTGCAAGTCTGTAAAGATGTACCTTTTACTGGAAGGGACTAGTTCTTGGCTAGAACGCCAAGTTCTTTTTAACTCAAGTGGCCAGGATGCATATGCCACAAGTCTGAAGAGAAATCATCAACAACATTCACCTCCTCTTTGCACAACTTTTCCAGGCAACTGGTAGAGAGCAATGAAACTACTATATTCTCTTGCAACAAATAGCGACCCTTTAGTGATTTTGAATTTTCCACTGCCAAGGGTAGAATAGTAACTTTCTCCATCCAATGCTTTGATTGACATTAAGCTAAGACGTATATCAGGCGCATGCCTAACATTCTTCAACTGTAATTTGTATCCCATGCTATTTTCAAGCCACACATCTCCTATACCAACAATCTTGCATGTCTCTTCATCTCCTAGTCTTATTCAACCAAAGTCACTAGTAGTATAAGTAGAGAAAAACTCATGCCTAGGAGTAATATGTCATAAGGCACTAGAACCCATGATTCAACTAGAATCATCACATGTAAGATTTATGAAGTTCTCATGATGTAGAACAAGGACATGATCATATGCAACAACAGTAGTGTCTTTATCATTGTTACTATTTTCATCTTCGTCTCTTTCTTTTGATTTCTCTTTTTTCAAGTACCTGCAATGCTTCTTGATGTGTCCTACTTGTCATAATGATAGCAATTAAAATCCTTTCTTGTCTTGGACTTACCTCTTGACTTGCTATGGCTCTTTAACTTGTCAGTATTATGAGATTTTCTATTTTGAATTCTCCCTCGTGACTCTATAACAAGTGCTTCTGACTGGGTGGAGGCATTAATCAAACCCCACTCTCTTCTTCTGGTTTCTTCATTCAAAATGCTTTCTTTAACTAGTGATAGCGTCAACTTCCTATTTGGAGCTTAGTCAATGTCACAACTAGAACTTCCCAACCATCGAGCAAAGAACTCAACAATAATAATGCTTACAACTCATTAGACAATGTAATCTCATTGGTTATCAGCTGATTGACAATCTCCTGAAAGCTACTCAAATGCTCTGGCATTGGATCACCGTTTTTATATTTCATATTTATTAGCTTCTAAATCAAATATGCCTTATTTTGCACATTTTTTTTCTCATATAAATTTGCCAATTTTTGCCACATGCTCTGAGTATTAGTTTCCTTGTCAACATGTGGATACACACTAAGATTCAATCACTGCCTAATCAAAGCAACAACCTTTGTATTCATTTTGTTCCATTCGGCTTCATCCTTATTAGTAGGCTTATATTTATCACCATCAACAAGATCATACAAATCCTTACTGTATAGCATATCCTCCATGAGATTTTTCCAAACTGAGTAATTTTTGAAATTCAACTTGATCATATTTGGCCCCTAATGTTCCTCCATTTAAACTGCACATATAATAAAAATAACCAAAGCCCTGATAACACTTTGTTGGGGAAATCTTAGGAATGAGCCAGTTATCAACAGCAGAAGCAACAAATATTTCCCTACACTCGTGTAGTTAAATAGGTAGAACCAAAAAAATGCTCTAGGCAATATAATAATTTGTCAGAAAATAAAACAAGAGACACTGTAATTTTTAACGTTGGAAAACCCCAAATTAGAGGGATAAAAAATCCACAGGACCTAGTCCAGCAAAAACTTCCACTATGAATCAATGAGAATATAATCAGTCTTCCTAGTAGCACTAGAGAATCTCAACAATCAATAGAATACTCATCCAATAGGCGGAACACAACCATACAACTCCATAATGTGGGTGTTCCAAACAGCCACCAGAGAAGGTAATAAGAATTAACAGCCTATGTCAAACTATCAAGCTCAATATCAGGAACAACATACTAAATTTTCCTGATAAATGGAGCACGTTTAGCCTTTTGATGATGAACCACTACACTGCCTTTCTCCCTTTTTCTTCCTCTCTGTGGCACTATTTTTCACACTTCTCAGGCTTTCTTTCTTTTTTCAATTACATGCTATAGTAGCGTGTTTCCTCTTTTCCTTTTTTTGTAATTATTTTTTTTTTCTTTACAAGTGTTGGGCCTCAATGAGGAGGGAAGACCACCAACAGTTCCCGATCTCCACAGCGGGGAGAAATTTCCCTTCATCCTAGACCTCGACATTAACCCTCCCATCGAAGATCCACGTGGACCCCAAATGCTATGCATACTCTTTGAGGAAGAGGAAAATGGAGGTTGAGTGATTAAATAGCAAGCCAACAATAACCATAATAGATTAAGATATGTTTTTTTTAGCAGAAATCAGAGGAAGCAACAACTACGGCTGGGTTGAAGATCTAACATCGGGAAAAGAAGGACGCAGTGGCTGAGGAAGATGGTGTCCTGACGGTGTGATGAAAGCTCGTAAGGGGTAGCAACTAGACGATGCCAGCACATGGTGGGTCAAGGCGGTGCAATGCATGGCAGGTTTTGTTTGCTTCGATGCTTTCCTACGACGATACTTGTCAATGGAGAAGAGGGTGGCAGTTGCTGTGGTCACTGATAAGTAGATATGATGTGTGTGTGCAGTCTAGCTAGGACAAAGGGAGGACAATTAATGGGTGGGCCACATCCTGTATATAACTCAAAGAGAGAAGAAATAGGAGTTAGAAAAGTTAAAGATAGTCTGTGTGGTGTGCGATGTGTTTTTGTGCGGTGCAAGTAGTGTTATAATATCATCTAAGAGACTAATATGTCATTTGGTCAGTTCATGGGCAGGGGGCATAGCCCCCATCCCTGTCCCTGTTTTCCCTACAAGGGGACTTTCATCCACGTCCCCATCCCCATAGGGAAAAAATCCCTGAAAATGGGGATCCCCATGAATATCCATGACTACAGTTCCCCATTGCCATCCCTACTTGGATCATTGACATACTTCAAACAAATCAAGTACTTGTAGAGATACTGATAGATCCACAATATATCAGAATAAACTTTGACAATGTGTAAGTAGAAGGTCAATAAGACAAATTAACATAACAAATAACATATTATGCTGAGAGAAATACTTGCATGCTTCTGAACCATATTTAATGCATACTCCCGAAATAACTATAATCATTCAATTTTGATTTTAAATACTTAAAACTTATATAAAAAAAATTGTGGTCATATATGTTTCTAGAGCATGTATTAAATATACTCTAGGGGCACGCAAGTATTTCTCATTAGAGAAATGTTGACACCCCATTTACAATTGAATGAGGTGTTCACACTATTTAAATGGGATTTATTCCCCATCTAATAATGGATGGTGAGTCGTCGCGTTATGACACATACTATGAGTATAAATAACACAAATCTTTTCATTATCCTAGTGTCAGCGTCCGACTGCGAAGGATCTCTCATCATCTGCAACAGAAAAACCGGAATAATTGGGATTTTCATGTGCCCTGCATTTTCCAACGTTGCAATTCCGAATTCAGACTCCATCCCAACTCATCAAAGCAAACCTACCAAATTTCACCTACTTTGTCGAAGGTCGAATCTTGATGCCATCGTTGTAGGAAGAGTCAAGACTTGAGTGTTATTCTAATCAGTAATCGGTAATCACTACCACTTCCCAAAATTATATTAGTATTCTTCAAGTTTACAAGTAAGTTCGGCCCAGTTCAACCTCTCCCTAATAATTCATTTAATAGTAATGAAATCGCGAACATCTCGAAGTAGCTTATGGCAAAGGTACTATCATTACCAACATCACGTGATCATTTTCAAGAGTTAATAATAATTCTAGCATTCATCTTCATAAGTTGCCGGATTAAAATATGAAATTACCAGCACGCATGCATTTTTATTTTATGAAATAATGAAATTTGGATTTAATTTCTATGCATCATCAGTGTACATTTTTTTTTTACATAGTTATCCAATCATATATTACCACATAAGTTATAATAGTTAACGTTCATATCTGTTATTTGAAAAGTTATAAAAATAAAATATTTTAACAATTTTACACAGTTAAGACATCAGAATTACACTCATAAAATTTAAGCTAAAGAAAAGCTTTTTTCATTCTTCTAAGGTAAGTATCTAGCTAGTCTAGATACCGAATTGAAGTTATATAGTAGGGGTGAAATAATGATGAATCAAGTGAACGAATCTCGTTTGCAATTACACAAGTATCTTCAATATTATTCCTTCACCTTGTATTTCGCAATTTGCATCACTCCTATTTAGGAGTTTGTATCACATCTCACCATTAATTAGTAATGGAAGTTTCTTTACCAGGAAAGAAGAAAATAATAACAATAATAAGGATATCTTTCCGTATCATGCAAGCAATCATGCATTGGAGCATCACATTAGTATTTAAACAACCAAAGAGTGAGTACTTAGCGATCGAGTCCATTTCCACTGTTAAGTGAAGCTTCCGAGTGAGAAGAAAGCAGATGGGTTGGGCTATAGCTCTACATGGGGGCGCCGGAGATATTCCACTCTCATTGTTGCCGGAGAGCCGCCAGCCACGAGAGGAGGCCCTCCACCACTGCTTGCAAATTGGGGTGCAGGCTCTTAAAGCCAATAGGCCTCCCTTGGATGTTGTAGAGCTTGTGGTAAGATTAAAACTACATACTCTTAGGAAAAAAAAAATTTCAGTTTAGGTATTTGTTGTATAGGAAAAACACTCACTCATTTAGATATTGTTATTTATGATTCATTACATAAATTGTAATATTATCATTGGAATTAATATATTACTCTTATAGTATTTTAAAACTCTCATTGTAGCTCTTCTTGTTTATCTATGAATGCTATTTGCTAATAGAGGCACTGATATTTTGTTCCCACACATGCATTATCATCCTGCAAATACAAAAAAGTGGAAAATTTTGATTGTATATATTTTGATTAGTTTGTTTAAAGGGGATGAGGCGCACCATTTCTATTCTCCCTCTAGCTTTTCAAGAGGAACTTGCATTATGATAGTGAAAGATTCTGAGAATGACAATGCAAATTTCTCTGGCATTAGTATACGAAGGGAGAGCAATAGCAATTCAAAATTTATTATAGCCATACTTACTTTGATGGAATTTTAAGACATTAATGCAAAGAAATGCGTGCCTTTCCTTGTTGTAGAACTTTATTGAACAAGTGAATACTAGCCTAAAAGATTGTGTAATTTTTCTTTTTTGGGGATAATTCTGACTATTGTCCTCCATTGATTTTCACTCTATGAGAATGGTGCTGTATTTATAGGTTCGTGAGTTGGAGAATATTCCACACTTCAATGCGGGTAGGGGATCTGTGCTTACCAACAAAGGCACTGTTGAAATGGAAGCTTCTATCATGGATGGCTCCACAAAGAATTGTGGAGCTGTTTCTGGGCTCAAAACAGTTGTCAACCCCATTTCTTTAGCAAGACTGGTCATGGAAAAGACTCCACATCGACATCTAGCATTTGATGGAGCAGAGAATTTGCAAAAGAACAAGTGAGTTAGTGATTTGTTATATATCTTAATCTAAGGTATCATTTCATGTTTTACGGTTTCTGATCTATTAGATATAAGTGATTACTTATAACATTAGATGATTCAAAACATCTAGACCACTTTTGTGTTGCATAGTTCTAGCTTGTGGCTCATCTTTCATCAATGCTCCTGACATTTTATTTATCAGGGCGTTGAGACCGTAGATTCAAGCCATTTTATTACTGCAGAAAATATTGAAAGATTAAAGCAGGCAAAAGAAGCTAATAGGGTCCAGGTATTTAATTTTGCTTAGTTCAATGCATGTGGAGTAAATTCATGGTTAAAAATGGGGTGAAAAATTTATGGACAAGTTATTTTTATATATACAACTGATCCTTAGTATGCAACATTTTGCCTAAAGAGAAGATCATTTTTGTGTTACATCAATCACCTTAAATTCGTTGTTTTGCTTTTCTAATGTTTATATCTTTTGTGCTTCACAATATATAGATTGATTATACTCAACCCCTCCGAAATGGTATCAAAGAGGAAAAACCAGTTGCTAATGGTGATATTCAACTTGGAACTGTGGGGTGTGTGGCTGTTGATAGTCAAGGGAATCTAGCTTCTGCAACATCTACTGGTGGATTAGTGAACAAAATGGTTGGTCGAATTGGTGACTCACCCATCATAGGTGCTGGGACATATGCCAATGAATTTTGTGCAGTTTCTGCAACAGGCAAAGGTGAAGCAATATTGCGCGCCACGGTTGCAAGAGATGTGGCTGCATTGATGGAGTTCAAAGGTGTTTCTCTTGAGGAAGCTGCTAACTGTGTTGTGCATGAACGCACACCAAAAGGGATGGTTGGTTTGGTTTCTGTGTCTGCTGCAGGAGAAGTTGCAATGCCTTATAACACAACAGGCATGTTCCGGGCATGTGCTACTGAAGATGGGTATTCAGAGGTTGCTATTTGGTCTGTTTCCTAAGTGAATGTTTGACAAGCTAAGAAAAACAAAAAAATAGCTATTTTTCCTAACAGGAAAAACTATTTCAAAATGGAGATTTTAGTATTATGAGATAGTTTAGTATTTTTCTTCTAAGATGTGTTTGGTTGGAGGAAAAATAGAGGTAAAGGTTTAATGGAAGAGATCAATGCCCTGACCTGACATTTTTGCCTTCCACCAAATACACCCTAAGAATAGTGTGATCCATATTATAATACGAGTTATGTTATTTCACTTATTTGTACTCACCATGCATGGACACCGTGTCAACTCATATCACATTCCTAAGAATAATGTCAGTTGTACTTGGGTGGGATTCACATCCAATCCAATAGTGGATGGAATGTGAGTCGACATGATGTCTCATGAATGGTAAGTACAAATAGCATTTTTCTTATAACCTCCGTTTCTCATTCAAACACTTATAGTTTGTCCTGCATCTTGAGTGCGATATACATTGTCCAGGTTTCTTCAATGATTGTGTGATTCATGCCACTGGCCTTAATAATGGTTTGTACACTGCTTCTGAGTTGGGGTTCAATAATAACAAATAAGACGTAAAAGAGTAAGCTAGATACTCGCAAATATATAATCAATGCACATTGACAAATATGCAAGAACAGGAACAAGAATACCAAAGAAGAATGAAAGATGATAGAATAAATCCACTCTCCTGGTTATACAACTTCGCAAAGACAACCTGTTTATTTTACAGCACCGTTCTCTTGGAATGTTTTCTCAAATCTTTAGATTACCATTTTCTATCATTTTATACCACGCAAATATCCATTGAGATTGAAGCATGGCCAATACATAAGTCCAATTCCCTACTTTGTGCTAAACTATAAATTTTTATTTAAAAGAAGAGAGATATTATAGATCAAATTATGAATAACTTGATTATAGAAGTTTTGAGTCAAACCATCCATCTTGCAAGTTTACCCTATTGGATAGAAATATTTCAATACTTTCATATCTAACGGTTCTAGTTACTAGGAAGCTTTGCCAAGCGAATAATGGGGGTATTAGGGTCTTTTACAAAGGTCTAAGATCAGTATACCTGAATATTGTGATGATTCCTAATGTCTCCCCGATGACATAGAGCGGTGAACATGCATATAAAGGCATTCTAAGGTGATTGCTTAGGAAGTAATCCCTACTATTATCAATAGGGCAGCACAGTGCACAAAGCTCTCATTTGATGGGATTTGGGGAAATAAATGTACGCAACCTTATCTCCACTTTACTGAGAGAGTGTTTTCCAAATTTAAACCCATAACCTTTAGGTTATAAGACAACAATTTACCATTACGTTGAGACTCACCCTCAATCCTTACTATTACTAATAATTTAAATGGAGAAGGAATCCATTTATTTTAAAAGTAAATCTTAATATACTTACTCCATTAAATAACTTTATATGTGTGTGCGTGTGTGTGTCCAATTTTTCTAAAATTTAGTAAGTTTGATCATCAAGATAATATTATATAATTCAATAATTTGATTAATGAGATATATTGTTAATAAAAAGATAGTGAGTGTAGCATATTTGCTTCTAGAATAAACAGATCTCTCTCCATTTAAAATAAAGCATTTAGAAAAACTGAAAAAGGCCACCGCACTATATTTGTGGCTTATTGGGCCGGGATATGAGCCCACAATTCTTGCTCTATATGTTGACTAAGAGCAACATGGATCACGACCGAAACAAAAAAAGCAATATATATATATATATATATATGATTCACTTTTTAGTTTCTTCCTCAAGAAAGGAAATTAGGATCTAAAATGACTGCCATGCTCAGCAAAATTTGGCTGGCTTAGTAATAAACAAACAATCAATTAGCTTGGTATAAGAAATAACAGTCATTGTCTGAAAATATATATAAAATAAAAGACATTACAAGAGAGAAAGGGCAAAAAAAAACTGTTTCCATTCAATTACATTACTATTTGAAAGAGCTTCTAATTATTACAACAATTACTAAAGAACAGAGCAGAGGGGAAAATTTTCCCACCAGGAAAAAATGGGTACTCCCACATCTCTTTACCTAACACGTTTAATCTTTCTAGTGTATGAGAATCATTCTTTTATATTTTAATATGCTGTGACTGAAAGATAAGAGCCAAAAAAAAAAAAAAAAAAGAAACAATATTCCTAGCAAAGTCAAAATTTTCTACTTCTGACTCCACAGCAATGGCTAACGCAATCACAGATCAAGAGTTTGAAATGATCTGAGATTGCATAATACATAAGCAATCAAGTAGCAGTACATTTTAACTTGTGGCACAATCTAGAAGATGAGGGTGACTTTGATTTATGTACCTGTGCCATAGTGGCTTATACTTGCCTATAGCCAACTTCAGCCATGGCTTCATGTTCCCATTGAAGTGAATAACTGCCGCACTTTCAATTAGGCGGCTGTCAATATTTAGGTCATAACCCAATCCTAAAACATGCCATCTTCTGTCAAGTGGTTCTGTCAAACCATAAAAACTTAGAAGAGCGGGAGGAAGTAAACCAAGCTTCCAGAGGGTCCCATCTGCATTTTGCTCCTGCCAGTAGTGATATCTTGCTGTCACATTTGCTCTCCTCCACACAACTAAGTCGAAAACATTCATACCAAATGCCCATCCACATGCCTGCGGATCAAACTTGGAGCTTATAATTGAATTTGAAAAGTTGAGATACTTGTAGAAACGATGAAACGCTTCAAGACAAGTTTCAACTGCACCATTCACATTTCCATGCATATCCAGAGAGAAAAGCGCGGTCAGGTCCTTCTGGACAACAACATCGTCATCTAGTAAAACAACCTTCTCAAGTTGAGGATAAATCTCAGGGATGTAAAACCGAAGATGATTCAATATAGACAAAAACTTGGGGTTCCGGAGTTTCGGTTCAACATTCACATCTTGATAAGTCCCGAAATAGAAGGCTTGTGATTCTGGATTGTTGAGCCGTTTGACAATTGGAGAATAAGATTCATTCAACCAATGAAATTCCTCAATATTCTGCACCTCTATGTTAGCCCCTTTAAAATCATTACTAAGGAACCATGCTTGCATTGCTCCATGATTGACACCATCAGTGACAATGTGAAAGACCAACTGTTTTGGATGGTCAGCATTGATGACAGTAGAGTTAACAACCACAGATGTTGCCAATACATTATCTGAAAAAATGCAGAAATGATATAGACTGTTGTCCATAAGCCAGGGGGAGTTTTTCCTCTCATCTGAGAGTTTTTGCAGCGATGGTGCCTTTAGCCAGTCAGTCATAAGTTTCACATTTAGGCAATGAAGACTCTTGGGTAGTGTTTCGGCTGATATTTGAGCAAACACAGTGCTTTGAACTGTTGCTGCATTAGCAACCTCTTCAAGAGCTTGAATATGCGATTTCATTGTCACTATAGTGGTAGCAATGTCATAATGGACATCTTGTGCCTTGAAAATTAGGGAAGATAGGCTTTTAATAATTGGCTCTGCTTCCTCCAGGGTAACAGGCTCCCCAGTCATGGCAGCCTTTGAAAGCAAAAGCTGGCAACTTCTAATCTTTGAGGTAAGCTGCCAGGCTAAGTGAAGATTATTGTGCTCTTTGGCAATAACCACATAAGCCTTGGCCAGAATCATTTGCTCTGCTAGTTGCCGTGAAAAGGATGTTGCACTTAAAATTTCTTCAGTAAAATTCAAACTCTCTTTTGCAAAATGTCCAACTCTTGCATTTCTCTCCTGCAATTGTAAGTTGCTTGCTCTGTAAGTATCAAGAAAAAGGGGAGGAGGGGGCAAGTAATTTTAACAACAAATAGTTATCTTGCCTAAAGTGTTAATAACAGGTATTCAGTCATAATGACCACAAAACAATGTTTTCACAGCAATGTAAAATTCTTGTAGCATTAACAGATACAATTACATTGCATTGAACGGCTTTTACAAATGGATCAATTGTCTCTCCCTTGTCTTTCAATTCAATAGCTATTTGGATAATTTTCCTCAAGCATCACAAGAAGCATCGCTATCAAGGCACTCATATTAACCATATCCATATTTAATACTTCATATTCGATGATTCAAATAACCAAAATTACTCAACTTCTGTTTATGACACCATTCAAAAACTTGAGAGTACCTTATTCAAGAATAAACTTTTCTGAAAAGGTATGTCCTCAACGCTGGATGAATAAAATAAGTTAGCCACGGAACAACCATGACAATGAGGACAATGATATAGGGTGTGTTACTTTGTTACTGCTTTTTAAAAAAAGTGATTATGAAACTTAAAAATTATATATAATTGAAAAAACTAAAGAACAGATTTTTTTTTAGATTCTGATTATTTAAAAGAAAAATCCTAATATATGATTTTTTTTTTTGAGAAAAAATGATTTTACCCTCGAAAAATCTAATCCAAATGCGCCTATAATAACAAATACAAAGGCTTTATAGTTGCAACAGAAGTTGGAAAGCAGATTGTCTAAGCAACATAACTACATATCTATAAACTGATCTAATGAACTTCTTTATTTTTTTCTTTCACCAAATTTTGGATGCAATATGCAAGAAACGAGTAGTAGATTGATATTGAAGATCAGAATGGCTTCAGGAATGAGTCACAAGAACAGGAGATATAAGAAACGATGCCTGGATTCTAGATGAAATTGGCAATGGTATAACAGTTTCTGCAGAATGGCAGTGGCAAGTGAACAATTACGACTTACAAGGGGAACAGTTTGACAGTGGACAGTTGCTTCAGGTGATTGTTGGCACTGTTTCTGATAGTACTATAGTAGTAATAAATCATTAAATGATTTCTACAATAAAGCCACCTTTTTTTTTAACTACAAGAATTTTCTCCTCACTTGCAATTCAGTAAGAATTTAAACACAAATGCTACATAGTATCAAAATCCAAATGGAGATTTGTGTTGGCATGCTCAACTAAAACCACTTTGGAACACAGGAAATAAATGCAAAAACCAGTTTCGGCAATAAGGAACCCTGAAGAACGGACTTCACATGATGGAAAGAGTCCTAGAGGATTCCCTGCCATCAACAGTTCATCCAGCCAGCCAGTATTATTACTTGACCAAAACAACGAATAATTAGAAAAAGTGTTAATTTAAAAATGAAAATTAAGCAAACAACAAATCTATTTTCTGTTTATATTCAATAGCTCATCTTAATATCTTATAGCCAGTGTATACTTGAGTTATTAAACATCTGAACTTTTGCCTCAATATCAACCATGAGCCTGTATTACATGATGAAGTATAGGAAGATCCATCTATACTAAAGTTAAAGCTTGACTTCAGAACAGCAAAGAACTAAAAAAAGAAGGTTTTCATATAAATATATATATTAAATCTGAAAAATATCAAATAAAAAATGTCCACTGCAATCTACTCCAAAGTGTTCAGCTATCAAAGTTACTATTTACATTAGATTAGTCCCTAAAATTAAGAAATGAACACTTTAGTCCTTGAAATTTAAAAAATGCAATTCAAGCTAGCTATTATAGGGATTCAAGTTAGTCCTTACATATATTACCCTGGGATTAACTTGAATCAATTTCCGTAATTTCGGGGACAAAATTGTTAATTTCTTACTTTCAGTGACTAAAGTGTGAAGCACACAAGTAACTTGAGGGACTAAAACTAAAATTCGCTCACAAAAAAGGAACTCTGCTACAAAACCAAAACAAGACCACATCAAACATAAACAATAGGATCACGAAACCAATTCAACCAAAAAAAAAAAACATTCCAAAAACATGGAACAAACACACGTTAACAATAGTTTCATTACCTGAACGGGATGCTGGACCCGATCTCCGTGGTGGTTGTGCTGCACAATGAACAAAACCAAACCCGCAACAGAGAAAGAGCCGAGAAGCAACCAGATCCAATCAGGGAACCGCCTCCGAACCGGGCGCCGGAACTCGGCCGCCGCCCGCCGCCGCATTTCTCCTCCCACAACAAATACTCAGCACCAAATCAAAACCCAAGAGAGACTCATTTTCATGATTCCATCCAATACACTAACAAAAAAATTAAAAAAAAATTAATTCTCTTTTTTTTAATTGCGAGAAAATCAATGTTATGTTATTAACTCTTTAAAACTTTGTTCACTGAATGAAGTGTATTACGTGAGCTTGAGAGAGAGAGAGAGAGAGAGAGAGGGGGGGGGGGTTTGGGTTTTGCAATGAGAGTGAGGAAACGGAAGAGAAGGGAGGATATAAGTGTGGAGAAAGAAGCTTAGTCGGAGGGCACAAAGCAAGAGAGGAGGAAGTTTGAAGTTGAAAAAGGCATCGCAGTACCGTCCAATGTTTTTTTGCCTTGTATTCACCGTGGATTGTTTCAAACAAGACAATGGGGTGAAGTCGTGAACAAAAAATTTTACGAAAACAATAAAAATAAATAAATTACATAAAGATTGACGGAAGGCTATGCGGGATGCGCCGGCACATGGTCGCATGTGGATTTCAAGGTTGGGTTGGGTGCTTTATTTCGTCTTGACTTTATTCTTTGACTAAATATATAAATTAATCTCTTATAAATATATAAAAATATAAATTGATTTTTTAATTTTAAAAATTTTCAATTGATTGCTCGTATTTTAAAATAAAATGGAACAATTTGATTCATCTGTATCAGTCCACCAGATTAAAAATATATATTATATGAAACTACATGAAAGGATTAATTTATTCAATTTTTCAAATGTGATGGATCAATTTGAGTACTTTGCCTTCTTCTTTTCTCTTAGGTAGATTGATAAATGATTTAATTGCCATCTTTACATTTTTGTGTTTTACCAAAGTTTTGATGAAGTCTCAATTTTTTTTTTTCTATTTTTAAGATGTTTTGATCTTGTCCTTTTTCAGAGAATGTACCTAAATTAAATTATACTGTTAGAAGATCACAAAAAGAAATAAAATGTCAAGTTTTCGGCCACAATTTTGACTTTATTTTTCTTTTACATAAAAATTTAGGGTGAAAGGATGGTATTTCTGTCCAAGGTAGAGAAAGCTTTCGGGATCCAAGAACACTTATAGAGGAACTTATATTTATCACCCCCAAGGAGACGAATGTGATTTGAACCTGCATTCTGTCAAATACAAAAGTTTATCATGCTTTACTCGACTAACCCCTTGGGGTTGACTTCATTTATCTTTTGAAACATTAGGGATGTAAATAGAATTTTTAAAAACTTTTTGGATTAACTTGAAACTTTGATGAAATATGAGGGGCATAATTGAAACTTTACCAATTTAATTTTGATGTACTAATAATATAAAAATATTTACACAATCATTTAATAATCATACATGTAATGCTATGTTAGTAAATATGATTTTCTATCTTCACTACTTAAAACATGATACAAATGGAGAGATTTGATTTATATTGTCATACATTAAAATTAAAACCATTGGTATATTGGTCCTTAAAATAATTTTTACAACTTCATTTTGATGACTTGAGTGTCAACGTAAAAGAAATTTACACTTTTATCTAATCACATACTTTTATTCGTAAGACTTTTAAGATAGGTCAAACATTTTTATTGATGTGACAATACATGTACATTCATAATGCAAAAATGTTAAATTCTAATTTTGTTTATTTTTAAAATCTATTATTTTAGTTTCTAATATTATAGTCTAGGAGTTAAATCAATTCTTGTTGGGTGTTTGTTTTAAATTTTGAGACTACATTCACATTTCTAGGTATAAGAATGTTATTCCCGCATATTCTAATACATATGTTTGTTCAATGTTAAAGATTCTTGGGAATCCTTTTTTGAGATTCCTAGAAATAAATTAAAAACGTATTTGTTCTATAATACACATTAGCGTAGTGATTTGTGTGATGCACGAGATCAAAATTTTTTTTTTTAAGTATAGACAAAATAATTTATTAAGTACTTCACTTTTTCAAGACATATGATAGTTATCAAAGAAATATATTCAAAACATTTATAATTCAAAAGGTGCATGAATCTGAAACAAACACTATGGGATAAAATATTTTAAAAAACTGAAAACAAAAAATGAAAATAAAAAATAAAATAGAAAATGAAAATAAGTTTCAAAACATCTAAATGCATTTTTTACTATTTTATTCACAAAATCTTAAAATAGAAAATTGATTGAAAATATAAAATGAAATTTAAAAATAATTTTTTGAAACCAAACAAATCATTAATTTCTCATTGTTGTATGTTATAAGTTTATGGGAGATTTATAGTACTACTAAGGATGTGTTTGTTTTAGCTTTTAAAAAAATTATTATGATATTTAAATTTCATATGTTACTGAAAAACTTAATTATATTTTATTTTCATTATCTAATTTTTTTTAACTTTATGTCACGATCTGATTTGGACACGTGATTGGCACGTAAGGAATCTCATTCTTATGTAAGCCTCATGACATATGCAATGCTCTATAGGCCTATTTAAATAGGAAAATCCAATTAAAACATGATTACATATTCTACATACAAATCACCAATTTTTCTGAAATCAAGATATTTATAACTAAAGTCTCATAATCAATATCTAAAGTCTGAGATTATAGTATCATCCATAGACAAAAAATAAGTATATACCAAACTACTCTTATCCATCTTGTTCAGAAATCTTCAAGTCTTTCAAATACAAATCATAAAATGATCAATTATGCAAAATGCAAAATAATCTCTATATGATTCAGGACTCTTGCCTGCAATGACACTGGAGCACTCTAACAAACTGAGAATGCTTCACTAAATGAAGCTCAACACTGAAATCTCTATTTCTTCTGGGAAGGAAGTGGTTGGGAGGGACTCGCAGTAGCTGCTGTATCTGTAAATATGAAGAAATGAGAGGAATGAGTTTTATGAAAAACTCAATGAGTGAATCCTCACCTAAAACCCCCTTTATAGGACAAGAGAAATAATTCATAATGCATAGTTATAAAAAATTTATATTCATTTTACATAGTAAGTATAAAACTATAAGTTTACCAGAAACACAAAACAAAACTATGATAATATTCAAGACACTATAAAAGAGAACAGACTATCCCTGAATTGTAAGGTGATACTCAGTCCCTGGCAAACATGAGCTCATAACTAAAATCTTAATGGTCCCTGGCGAACCATATCCCTGGCGGACTGATCTAGCTATTAATAAGCTTGCTCCTGACAGGCCTTGGTATACTAAGGTTAACAGTATAGTTGTTGTTAACTTACAGCTGTTTCTCTCAGTAGTTCTTCATTCCAAAACAATCTTTTTACAGCATTACACAAAGTCTTCTATCCTAGGGTTCAAAGCTCCCTCATATAATAATGTTCCAGGCCAGAAATCATATAGCCAGTATAACAGTTTCTAAATGTTTAAAATCGCAAATTAAATCTTTACATTTCAATAACGGTAGTCCTATGGTTTTCATAAATCATATAGTGTAGGCTATTTCAAACCATAATTCCAAATCAATTACAATCAGTAGAATTTCATATTTCTTGCTAGAAACCTCTAAAATCATGCATTTGGATCATATTTGATAAAAATAGGTCTAATGTCAAACTTAGAGTTGACAAGTTTAGACCCACTCACCTAGAATGGTAGAATAGACATGATTGATACCAACAGGACCATAAGAGGTAGGAATGACTCCACTATCTGCCAGTAAAGTAATAAAACTCTATATTAATCTCAAAATAGCCCTTTTCTAATTCCCATCAATGTGGAGGAGCACTATGACCATAGGACAAGAAGGAACCCAAGATTAATTCTACAAACAAGAGAAGAATAGATGAAATAAGAAGGAAAACTAGTAAAATCTCTTACCTTTGAACCTTGGAAGTGAAAGGTTGGTGTTAGATTGATGAAAATGGGGGAGAGAGAGATGAGATTTCATGTTTGTAAGGGGCTGGGAATGTGTTTTGAGAGAATGAAGGTTCTAGACCCCGAACTATGGTCTTATTTATAAACTGTTGACCGTTGCAACGCCAGCGTTCACTAGAGAGTATAAAAATTCATCTCCTACACCGCTGTATTGTTCTCCTGACCGTTGTAGCGCTCACCAGAATGGTTTTTCATTCTCCAGGATGATTTCTCACTCCACAGAATAGTTTCCCACTCTCTAGATGTAAATAAGGAAATACCTCTCATTTGGGTTCAAATAAAATATCTAAAACATTAAAATCCCAATAAATCTAAATGCAAACTTTGGGTTTTAGTTCAAATCCGAGAATTCTTACGACTTTTAAAACTTAGGGGCAAAAAAATGAAATATTTAAAGCTTTCGTAAAATTTGTTAAAAATCATCCTTTAACTTATTTTTCTTTTAGGAACCATTACCGGGACTTTTGATTCCAAAAATATGGTTCTATCATATAGTTCTCCAAGAATGTGTAGGGTCTCAGACTTAGTGAAATTCAGGACTCAGATTTATCTAAGGATACGTGTACTGCTCTACACTTTCCCAGGTAACAGTATACCAAGGGTATTACACTTTAAAAAAAAAAACTAAAAAATAGTCTATTATATTTTGATTGTTTTTCAAAAACAACATTATCCAAATATACGAAAGAGAAAAAAGGTATTTTTTAATGAACCTTCAAATCAGTCAATGAAATTTAATATCAATCTAAATAATCGTGACATTGAATATTACTGTTTTAATCCCTAATCCTATTGTTGTAAACTATAAATCAAACATGTCCTTATGATATAATAAACTTTCCACCTCCTAGAGGAAGACATTTTCTCCTCCTCCTTACTTCACCATCATCGAATGATTTTGGGTTCCACCATTTCTTTTTCACAATTCTTATAAATCTTTGAATGGTGTGAGATCTACTTGAAGAAAGAATTTGATATCCTCCATGAGGACATAAGTATTTCTCTAATATACATTTCTCAAATTTAACGGAGATGTTTACATGGCACATAAAATGCTAATTTGGACACCTAGGTGGCACTTATGTACCAAAATAAGTGAAATAAGTCTCTAATATAAACAAAAACTCTAGTTCTTGACTCTCACTCACCTTTTGCATGTTTGTCATGAAGTTTCATCCCTAATTTTGGTTGTTTCCTCATGCATAAAAAAATGAGGAGTCATTTCTAATATTTTTTATTCTCTAATGCATGTATTTTAGAGTTGGGGATAGAATTGGAAAAGCAAAGGTCATAATTGGGGGAGGATTCTACTATAATCACTAGCCACATGGTAGGAGCTCTAGAAAGAAAGGCCATCAGAAGGAGTGAGAGAGCTCAAAAGCCTCCTATAAAGTTGAGAGACTATATGTCAGTTGATGGCATGAGATTGTAAGCTTCTTCTTCCTTTCCCTTAAGCCTTTTATCTCTCATCTTGATTACCAATCTGTCCTATCTTCACCCCTTTTTCAAGTAGTTGACCTGATGTAGCTAAGGTGCTCATCCAAGAATTCTCCATTATTGGTTTCCTGTTACTTTTTACTTATTTACTAAAGTCTTACTTATTGCTCTATTGCAAATGTATATGAAAACTCTTGTTGTAGCTCTTCAACATTATCAGAGGAATCCTTTTTCTGTAAACTTTTAGAATTTCCTTTCATTATTTGGTGCTTTCATTGTCTATCATGGTAGATAGTCACAATATAAAAATTCTAGACCTTGAAATGAGGATAGATTGATTTGAGGGATTTTGGCAAGAACAACACCAAATGAACAGGGTTCTCGTAACCAATACAGGTCAATGCGAACGCATTGAGCATATGCTTGAGAACTAGAACCCAAACTACAACCAAGTTCATATTACAAATTCCTCAAGATCTAACAAATTTGAAACCATCACCTAATGAATGCCATTTCAATTGAGAAATCTGAAATTCAATTTTCACCGAGTCGACAGTAGAAATGTTTGGTTAGATTTTTCAAGTTGAACAATTCTTTGATTACTATAATATGGCCGATGGAGAACACTTGGCGATAGCGGCAATTCATATGGATAGGGATGCAATTTTGTGGTTCCAGATGATGCGACATTCAAACGCATTCCATTCGTGGCAATCCTTTACTCGAGCTTTGAAGGGGGAATTTGGTTCATTTCCTTTTGATTGCCCAAGATCTTCCCTGTTTAAGTTAGCTTAGATTTCCTCTATTAATGTGTATTGAATTCACTTCCTTGATAAATCAAATTTATTGCCTACTTTCGGATGTTATCTTAGATTGCTTCATTAGTGGATTATAGGAGGATATAAGGTAGGATGTATTGACCTAGAACCAAACTAACCTCTAATAGGTTGCGGCACTTGCCCAGATGTTTGAAGAAAAATATACAACTACTAAGAAAACCCACAACCCCTTGCAAGGCTATCATGGAAACATTTAGAATTAGAAACCCAATTCCACTGCACCTTATGACAAAATTTATCACGACTACTACCTAATCGAACACCTAAAACATTTAACCTTAGTACCTAGATTTCAAATATTAGAAGACTAACCCTTGCAGAAACCTATATAATGAGAGGAAAATACTTGTATTTTGACTTTTGATGAGAAATTCTCCAGTCATCCTAAATGCCCTAACAAGTACTTGATGATAATGCAAGTAGAAGAAGAAGACAACAATCCTGAGGAGCAAGTTGTTAAAGACGAATAACATCAAACTGAGGACCAACTGGTTCTACATCATCTATCCTTTCATGCCGTCAAATGATGGGATGTTTTGGAACTATTCATTTCTAGGGCTATGTGAAAAGACTACCAGTCCATGTTCTTATTGATAGAGGTAATCATGATACCTTTCTACAATCACGCGTCGCCCAATTCCTTGATTTTCCAATTAAACAAGCTGAAATAGAAATCATGATAAGTGATGGTGACCACCTACATGTGGAAAGCATTGGAAATGAAGTAATTCTTCAAGCTCAAGGCCAGACTCTTAAGTTCCCTACCTTTTATTTACCTGTTGCTTATGCTGACTTAGTTCTTGGCACTACTTAGTTAGGCACATTGGATGATCATGTCCATAACCACGGATCAAAGACTTTTTTGGAATTCTATTACCAAGATAAGTTGACAACCTTGCAAAGTGATAAACTAAAAGAACATACTAAAGCTCAGTTCCACCATTTCAAAAAGATAAAAAAAATAGGGGCAATAAGAGAATTATTTATGCTTCATGTCACTGATGTCAAAGAAAACCCCAAGGAGAAGCTACCTTTGTGTGAAGATATGGACCTTGAATTACTGTTATTGTTGCATAAACTTTCAAGCAGTTTTTCAATAAACATGTAGGTTTTTTGCCCATACTATAATCATGACCATAACATTCTCATTTAAGAAGGCGTGCCACCAGTGAAGGTGAGTGTTATAGATACCCCCATAATTAGAAGGCTCAAATTGAAAACATGGTCCAAAAGATGTTACAGGAAGGAATCATCAAACCAAGTAAGAGTTCCTTTTCTTCTCATATTTACTAGTAAGAAGCAAAGATGGTTCTTGGAGGTTCTGCATGGACTATAGGGCATTCTATTATATCATTATTAAGAATTTTTCTCCAATTCTCACATTAGAACTTATTGATGAATTACATGATGCCACCTATTTTTTAAGGTTGGATCCTAGGGTTGGGTACCATCAAATTTTTCTCAACCTTGAGGGCACTCACAAAATAGCATTTAGAACACACCATGGTCATTATGAATGGTTGGTAATGCCTTTGATCTCACTAATGCCCCTGTTACATTCCAAAATCTTATGAATAATGTTTTTCAGCAAGTCTTGAGGAATATTGTGCTAGTTTTTTTTTATGATATTCTGCTTCATAGTTCCTCATGGTTAGACCATCTTCAACACTTACAAAGTGTTGAAGAGATATTTTTGAATGAAAAAATTGTTTGCTAAAATTTCTAAATGCTTATTTGGGAAAAGACAAATGGATTACTTCAGTCATACTATTAGTACCTTGGGAGTAGCCATGGATCACAACAAGGTCTTAATAGTAAAGGACTAGTGAATCCCTGGGAATATTAAGAAATTGAGGGTCCCTAGGCCTCATAGTTACTATATGAGATTTGAGTAAGAATCCTCTAAATTGAGGATCTCACTTTAAAGGGTAAAGTGAGGGATTTCACCCTTGGATTAATAAAATTAGAAGTGAGGTCCTCTTTACTTTATTGATCTAATGATAAAACCCCTTCACTTTATCCTCTAAAGTGAGATTCTCATTTTAGAGGATCCAAATCCAAGAGATTTATAATTAGATATGCCTCTATTTTAGCACATCTAACTGATTTATTGAAGAAGGACTTTCCATGGTCATCTCAAGTTGCTATAGCATTTTAGAATCTAAAGTAGATTTAACATAAGCACCTATCCTAACATTACCTAATTTTCAAAACCTTTTGTTTAAAAACTAATGCGTCTAGGAAAGCTATTGGTGCTGTCTTAAGTCAAAAAAGTCATCCCATAGCTTATTTTTCAAAAATGTTGTCACCTAGAATGTAGAAGCAATCTACATACAACAGGGAACTCCATGCAGTAGCTGAAGCTTTAGCCAAATTCAGGTATTATCTATGTGGCCATAAGTTCACAATCAAGATTGATCAATGTAGTCTAAAAGCAGTGCACTTATGGATTAGAACCTGCAGATTCCTAAGTAACAAGCATTGCTCTCTAAATTTCTGGGTTATGATTTTACAATTCAGTATAAACTTGGAGAATCTAATCATGATTGGTTACAAGAATAGAAAAGGCTACTACAACATATAGGATTCTAAAGCAATTGCCATAATGCAGCAATGTATGAATAATCCTTAGCAACAAGAGTTATTTTGTGTTAGGAATTGCTTATTGTATAGGGAAAATAGAATCTACTTACCTGCGGGATCTAGCATAGTCAAAAGCATTCTCTATGATTATTGTAAAACCCTTCTAGGAGGGCATGCTAGCATTGCTAAAACAACAACAAGGATTACTTCCCAACTTTATTAACAAACATGCAGCGAGACACCAACCAATTTGTGCAAGCATGTAACATTTGCTAGCAGGTAAAAGTGAAGATTTATTGCTAGCAGGACTTTTGTAGCCTCTACTTATCCTTCAATACGTTTGGGGAGATGTGGCTATGGGTTTACAACAGTCTTGCCACCTTCTAATGGATATATTGTCATCATGGTAGTGGTAGATCAGCGAACTAAATATGCTCACTTTATAGCTATGAAATCAGACTTCTCAAGCAAGAGTGTAGCAAAGAGCTTCATTACTAATGTAGTTAAGTTGCATGGTATGCCTAAATCCATTTTTTTTTTTTATAGAGATAAGGTTTTTGTCAGTGCTTTTTGGCAAAACCATTTCAAATCACAAGGCACTCCTATTGTCGTGAACTCATCTTCCCTGGGTTGAGTTTTGGTATAATACCAACCATCATAGAAGCATTAGTATGACACCATTTATGGCAGAGACCCTTAGCCATTACAAGTTATGAATGTTCCAGCAGTGACCTCACCTCCCCCCCCTCCACCCCCAGAAAAAATTCAACAACTTTTACTAGAAAGAGATACTCTATTGTATCAGCTGAAATTCAATCTACAGAAATCTCAAAACTACATGAGGGCTCAAGTAGATAAGAAGAAAGAGAAGTGAGTTTTGAACCAGGAGATGAGGTCTTGCTGAAACTGCAACCATATAGACAACATTCTGCTACCTTAAGAAAAAACCAAAAGTTGAGGCTCAAGTACTTCAAGCCATTCAAAGTTCTAGTAAGGGTGGAACTGGTTCTTATAGGCTACAACTATTAGAAGGAACAAGAGTACATGCAATATTTCATGTCTCATTACTTAAGTTATTCCTGGGGAATAGCAACTTGGCTCCTATACCATTGCCTCCTTATACATCAAAATTGGGGCCTATGTTATAAATTTAGCAATATTGGGTAAAAGAGCTATGCTAAAGGGCATGAACTGGGTCACTCGGGTGCTAATTTATTGGCAACATATAGATATTTCAAAGGCCACATCAGAAGATGTGACTCCAGTGAAGCAAAGCTTTTGCAAATTTCAACCTTGAGGACAAGGTTGAGCTTGATAGGGAGGGTAATGATGCATGTATTTAGAGTTGGGGGTAGAATTGGAAGAGGATTCTATTATAACCACTAGCCACGTGGCAAGAGCTCCAAAAAGCAAGGCCATCAAAAGGAGTGAGAAAGCTTGAAAGCATCCTACAAAGCTGAGAAACTACATTCGTTGATGGCATGATAGTGTAAGCTTCTTCTTCTTTTCCCTTGAATCTCTTATCTCTCATCTTGGTTACCAATCTCACCTATCTTCACCCTTTTCAAGTAGCCGACCCCATGGATCTGGAGTGCTCATCCAAGTATTCCCCATTACTATTTATTTCAAGTGTGAGTTTGGAGTTCACATTGGTTAAGTTTGGATTGAGTAAATAGCATATATGATTGGAAGACCCATAGCCTTAAGGTTTTAGGTCAAGATGTGGTGTTCAGCCCACTTTTGTAGTTTATTACTTGATCTGTTTGTTTAAATCTCCCAAATTTTGAACCCTACTCAACCATCTTTGCTCAACAAGTGGTATCAGAGCTGATAGTTAGACTTTGGCCATGACAGTTTGTTTGTGCTCGGGTGTGGCACTAACCCTTTGTTAGAGCACTAGGCCAAGACTTTGTGTCTGGCTTTGCCATGAAAGTTTCAGCTGAGGAGGGAGCACACCATGTTATGCCTTACACTTCGAGGGAGATTGTTGGTTTCAAGTGTGAGTTTGGACTCACACATTGGTTAAATTTGGATGTAGTGAATAGTATATATGATAGCAGCACTCATAGACTCATAGCCTTAAGATTTTTGGTTAAGAATGTGATGCCTGGTCTACTTTTGTGATTTATTACTCGATTTGTTTGTTTAAGTCTTTCAAATTTCAAACGCCCCCTTGTTGGATAGTGGAGGCAAAATTAAATAAATATAAAATAAACTCTCTCTCACTAAAGGAAATAACAGAAGAAGAAAAATAATATAAATGAGACAAAATTTAATGTAATTCGACTTTAACTGCCTGCATCCATGACACCCATAAAGAGTTCCAAATCTTTCACTATATGTAACTTTTGAATGACTGAAGTTACGAAGCATCCTTACAAATATTTCATTGCGTAGACAACTCTTGAAAACTACCCATATGGATCTCTTCCACATTTGGCGAATATTTGAATTAAACAATCAAAGCCTCTCTTTATAAGACAATACACTTTTAGGACTACTTCTAATTCAACTCGATGTGAGACTTTGTGTTAAATGCTTACAATTACTCATTCCCTGATACTTTTTACTCATTTAATAAAGTATTACTGTTCCATTGCATATGTATATAAAAATGCGTGATATAATCTATAATACTAATATTTCAGAGTCATTTGACGGAAAGTTTTACACGTATCGCAATAAGATTATTTTATGGCCCACGTCTTTTAAGAAGTTATTTATTAATTTTTTTGAAAAAAATAAAACTACAATTATTACATATTATCAGCATATCATTGATAATAAAATGCAATTCTATATATGGTAGATTTTTACATATTATTGCATATTTCATTATTCAGTTATTATTTATCTGATTCTAAAATGCAATTCTATATATGGTAGATTTTTTATATTTTATTTAATTTAGATATAGATAACAACTTAAATGAGATAATCTGAATTGATTACATGAAATAAAATAAACATAAATAATTGGAAATAAATAAATTTCATTCATGACCGTGCATTAATTATAACAAATAAATTAGAATTCAACTTTGAATTACTCAAGAGATAAAAATGCTCATTATATAATAGAGATATTCACTACAATAGTTCATTATTCAGTTATTAGTTATCTGATTCTACAATGCAATTGTATATATGGTAGATTTTTTATATTTAATTTAATTCAGATATAGATGACAAATTAAATGAGAGAATTTGAATTGATTACATGAAATAAAATAGACATAAATAATAGGAAATAAATCAATATCATTCATGATTGTGCATTAATTATAACAAATAAATTAGAAATTCAATTTTGAATTACTAAAGGGATGAAAATGCTCATTATATAATAGAGGCTTTTAAGTTGCTGCTTTTTTTTTCTCAAAACTGATTTTTTTTTTTAATTCAGTATACCTATATGTATTTTTTAACATGCATATCCTCTAACCCTGCTCATTGCCTTCATTTCAGAGGCTGTTACTTTTTGGGCGGATTCAATGGTGATAGTAGAGAAATTGGTCGAGGTTGAGGTGGGTGATGTGAAGTTACATGTATAATTTTTTTTCTCGATAAAAGTATGCTGGAGCAAACTATCAATAGATGTGAGCCAGGAGAAATAGATACAGTAGTTCACGGCACTCAGCTGCTGAAAGAGGCCACAGAATAGTCTACAACACATACACAGAAATCCAAAATCCACAAGGAAGGCACAAAAACATAAGGGAAACAACATGCATACACGAGTTGGGAGTGGCAACCTATGATATCTAACAAAAGTCAAAGGGAGAATGATTACTCTCTCTAGGTTGATATTGGTCAATTAATGTATAATATGTTCTTATTTACTATTATTGCCAACCCTTATTGCTTAGACAAATGATGCTAAGGACACAAGTATTGGGGTGAACTTTTATTCCATTTTTGTTTGTAGTTACATTCTATCATCATTGTTAGTAGTGTTCTCTATTAGGTATTAGTGATTAGCACAGGAGTTTTGGAAAGGTTTGGAAGCTGTTATCTCCTTTTCAATTTTACTTCATGGGCATCCAAAATTTTGTGTGAAATGTGTAGGATTTTTTAACTAGCAATTTGCATTATTTATTCAATTGTATATTGAATCTAATATATTTGAAAGAGTCATACTAATAATTCTTCAAGGTATCCAGTGAGCTTTTTTGATAAGCTGCAGCTTTTGATTTGGTTTATGATTTCACTCTAATAAAATGAAAGTTAGTTGCCTATAAGGTTGTTTTGTATGTAATCTTGAAGTTGAAGGGCATAAAGTTCCAGGATATCCAGCTTACACACTATAGCTAGGATAGCTCCATAGAAGAGTATGATGAACTCTTCACACTATGATTTTCTAATGACTACTACTACCTACTAATTAAAGTGCTAAATTAAGTTTATAATACTTGGAAGTGGGTCTCTCTCTTTTTTTTCTTTTTAATTTGGTGTATTTGCTATGTTTAAACTCAGCTTTTAAAATTGATATGTTGCTATTTGTTAAATTTGTAACTGTTTAATATGAAAATTTTATTTTTATTAAGTTTAGGAGAATTGTTGTGGGTGAAGAACCATTTTGTTTTTATGATCGTTGTCCGCTAATTAAGTTTTCTGGCATTAATTTTCCCATTAATTTGTGTTAGGATCGATAATTTCTTGCCAAAGCAAACATGCCCATTACTCAAAAAATGTAGAGTCAATATCATCAAGAGTACATATTTGAACTATATATTTTGTGATTTATGTAACACCCTAAATCTTAACCTAATACTACTAGTATGTATTTAGGTTAATCTTTAGAATATTACCTCTTGGTCTCATTCTTTACTTGAAAATACTTAGCGGAAATATGGGTAAAATTTTTCTTTTTGGAATTAAAACCAAAGTGAGAGCCACACATGATTCTTCGAACTGAAATTCATACAAGTCATATGAGCAAATCATAATAAAACGCATAAATAACAAATCATAGTAAAACACGTAAATAACATGGACACATCAACTGATTATATATAGATAATGTGCCTACCAAAAGGCAGGACTATTCGGTACAAAGGAAAACGAAATACAACTGAAATGCAAATACAAGGAAATCATAAAAGCAAGTACAAGGAAACCATGAAAGCAACACCCATACCCATGTGCACCTAGAGTAGACAACCTCATATACAAAAGAAGGTTTGTCCTCCACTATGTGGCGTGTGTGCACTAGCTACTACCCATCCTATGCACCTACTCCTGCTGGTCCGAGTATTGAGGGGTGGAATCGATCCACTGGCGGATCTCGGCGGGAGTGGTCGTGCGGATCATCGGAGCGTGTCCACCGAGCCGAGGGCGCATGGATGGCCGACGAGCCAACCTCGGCTGAACTACTGTCTCCTCACTCCCGGCTCTCATCAGTGGGGGAGCGGGACTGGAACTCCAACTGTACATGTGCGAGGGCGGGTCCTCTGATGGATCCGTCTCCGAATACTGAGTCTGGGGCACTTACTCCGGGTAGTCATGTACGGCTGACGCCTCGGGCTGCATGCGGAGGATCTGCTCGTCGCGTGGTCTGGCTCGCTCAAAAATCATGTTATGATGATAGGGAGCAGTCGGGGTGAAGCGGTAGCTCCGTACTGGGTGCGCGAAGGGTCATCCCATAAACATAAATACTCTGACAATGCAGCGACCCTCAAAATGATATGACCCGAGTACTGGGTCATGGTGCAGCTCCCATGTCGGGGTGTCGATGAAGAGTACGAAAGTCGCCATCTGAAGATGTGACGGAAGAAAAGAGAGAGGGAATGAGAATCTTCTAAAAGAATTCTCAGTAGGGAAATCCCTAACTAAGTGACATCATCACATCCTCAGGAACCTTGGGTTTCATTTCTAAAAAGTGTGCATGCATTTAAACTTTTTTTAATTTTCTAAAGTATTAATTATCCAAGGTTCGTTATATTTTACAATGCGTCTTATGACTAAGCATGGAACATACTAATGATATGAATGCATCATAAAGGTAAGCCAATCAATAGAATAACTAAAAAAACATTATAACATTGGCATAAGGTGATAGGTATAGCACAAGTTACATTTTAAACTTTAACTTTCATCTCATGGGGCCACCCTAAAACATCTCTAGGTTATGAGCTCATACCTTAACTAGTTGTCACTAGCTCTTACTTATCCTATGATAAGCGTAACATAATCCTGACTTAAAGTATGGGCTAGGGGGCAATTTAAGGATCACCTCTTAGGGTCATTTCCTCTTTGAAACGCTCTACTAGCAACTAGTGCATCGTAGTATTGTCCGCTTTGGCAAGCTCTATGTCAATACCCTCACGAATTTGTTTTCTTGGGGGTGCTTGGCTAAACCGATGTCACCCAAGAAGGCGTCTCAGTGTTGTGTCACATTTAAGTTCTCATGATTTTCAAAAAGACCATTTTCTAAGTTCCTCAAATTTGATGGAAATTTGGCAGCATGACGGCAGTAGACCGAATTTCCTCAAATTTGCTTATTCCATGAAAACATATAGGACATACACAAACATTTCTTATGGGGTATAGAATATCATCATGTAAAACTTCGTTATAGCACATATCAACTTATCATAGACAAAACTCACGCATCATATATCATAAATTAAGCATCATAAAAGCTCAAGATGTTTTAATGTCTTATGCATTGACCCTTAAGGTCCTTGGCTCACATTTTAAGTTATTAATCATCAAACCTAATCTCTTGGGTACCTATGAGGTTATAACTAAGTATTTCTCACCTCACACTATGATCAAGAACATCTCTAAACCTCAAGGATGCAGAATTTAAAATCCTAATTTTACGGGTCCCTAGGAGTCACAACAGTGACCCTTTCTAAGTCCGGTTTGTTCCTAAGGCTTCAAGATCAAGTCCTAAACCATTTATGAGTCATTCCTACACATTTAAACTAATTTAAATCCATGATTAGCATTGCTAAACCTTGCTGGACAGAATCCAGAAAATTCAAACAGTAAAGGATCTAGAACTCTCAAATTAATTCCTTTCTAGTCTCTAACTTATCTTATGTTCCACATAAGAGTTTTAACATTATTTTTACTCAAACATAAGCATATTATCATCATTGAAACAGCACATACAGTGGCAAATAAGTAGCAAGGCAGAACCAAAACATACACTCTCCATAAAGGCATAAAACACAATTTCTAGAGCACATAAAATACTAGTTTCTCTTGGAACCTTTTTAAACTTTCAAAACTCATTTATAAACAATTTTAACATCTAAAATCATAAGAATATTTGAGGGGGCAGTGACCAATTCATCTTTGTCTCAAGAGGTCCTAAATTCTTAAAACTTAGTTCTATGCATTTCTTGAACTCATAAAAGCTTGGAAAAATTATAAAACATGGTCTTCAATACTTAGAAACATCAAGACCCCCTTAGGGCCGAAATATGAACCAAAAGAAATAAATATTTTTCGACCTTTGTTTGAGACAACAATGGGCAAGTCTTTGAGCTCTAGGTTCATTTAGGTGATGACATAAAAATAAACATGCTCATGCACTTATTTTAGGTTCCATTAGAAAGTAAAGTGATAGCACAAAGTAAATATGAATGCATCTCATTATTATCTTGGTATTAAGTGAGAACTTGAAATTTAAACATGATAATGCATAGCTTGAAATATAAACATGATAATGCAAGGTTCACTTATTATCTTGATACTTAGTGATAGCAAGGAAAGTAGACATGATGTGCATAGCATAAAAGTAAACATGATGCAAGGTTCATTTTATGGTTAGCTAGAGCTTATTCAAGACTTTAACAAAGTAACAACCCAACATACATCTCATTTCAAGGAGAGCTCTAGAGTTCTTGAACCAAGTTCTCATGGGAACTATGAGGTTCTTGAATATCATCATCAAGCTCAAAGAAAACTAACTTTTTAAACAAAACCAAACAACATCTCAAGGATCAAAGTACCAAAACCGAAAACCTTACAAGAAAGTGAAACTAAGTCAAGTTCTTTATTAAATACCCAAAACCCCTATCTAGAGAAAAATCTCTAGAACGTGCCGACCAACTTTAAGGTTGACAAGGGTAGGCTTGGGCTTTTAGAAATCCTTAGATTAATTTTCTTAAGTTGAAAAACCGAGTGAGCTAGATATCATATGGATGAAGTCATAAGGAAAGGAAAACTCAAGCTTTAGAGGTTTCTTTGAGATGAACACAAGGTCATCATCTAGAAACTCTCATCCTCAAGCTATCATGTTTGAGAAGAAAAGGCCAAGAGGCCGAAATGGAAAAAGAAAAGGAATATAAAGGAAAGCTCAAAAAGAAACCAATAGAAAACTAGAGGAAACACATCTTTTAAGTAAAACAAAGTTTGAAAAGAAACTCCCTACCTAGAGTGAAGACACAAAGCTTGAACTTTTGAAAAGAAAAACAAGATGATGAGCTCCTCCTTGGAGCTTGATGGTTTCGGCCAAGAGGAAGCAAGAAGGTTGGAGTTGTGTTTCAAGTGAGGTTGTATTTGAGGTGTGATGTTTGAGAGGTTTGATGATGGTTCAAGGCTATGGGGTGGTGTTTCAAGGTTGAGAGATGATGAAGAGATGAAGAGAGGATGAAGATGAAAAGAAAGGAAGAACTCTCTTGAAACTTGAGAGAAAAAGAAAGAACTAGCAAGACAACTCTAAAATTCTAAACTTAGCAAATGCTTCAAAATGCAACTAAGCTATCACAAGCATCCTATTTATAGAAAAACAAAACAATGAGGCTCACCAAGGGAGAGGAGTGGCCGTAGCATTGGAGGACAAAGGGAGAGGAAAATATCTCTTTGATTGTGTCATAGAAGCATGGTTTGAAGTATGGAAGCTATGCTACAAAGTATGGCTTGATGTGAGTTAATTTTCTATCAATTTTTAATGAAATTAGGCTTCTAGAAACAATGCACGGCTGGAACTTTTCCAGCCACAAATAAATGGAGAAAATGGGCTATTTTAATTAGTTATTTACTTGGAAAATCAAGCTTGATTGAAATTTATGATAAGGTATAGTGTATGTGACTTGAGGTATGGCCTTGGAGTGTTGAAAAAATGAACATGTGATGCATATGGGAGGAGGACAGCTTCGGCCAGGCCTTGGGCAGCAGAGAGGAGGTGAGTTTTAATCATTTAATTGGGTGTTAATGGTAGGTTTAAATGTGTATTAGCTTAGGTACAAGGTTAGGAATAATTAAGCTTAAGTTTAGGTGACTAAGAATGTGATTTAAGGATTTCATGACAAGATTAGGAGTGCTCATACATCATTAGAGAATTTTAAACTCATTTATGAATAAACAATGTGTAACACAATTTCATGATGTAAGGAATTGGAAAGATAAAATATTATTCAAGATTCCATGACTAGGAGTCTTGAAATTAAAATATGTTTTTAAGTTGTAATTAAGCACTTTTAGGTTCTAATCAACTTTAATAAATTATTTTGACTCAAGATTAATTAAGGAAATTAATTAACCTTCGATTAGAGCCTAATATTGCTTAGGTTTGCTTAATCACGCGATTAAGCGTAAAAACACGAAACTAGAGGCAAAACCGTAATTTTGCACTAATTTACTTGGGACCTCCGGACCAAAACTAAAGTCACGATCTACATAAAAACGCCTTTTAAAATCATCAGGAGGAGTTTCGGGTTCATCCAGCACTTGCAAACTGGTAAAACACCGCAGGGGCGTTTTGGTCATTTTGACCCGAAAACTCGAAAAACGAGATTTTCGATCCCGGGAAGGTACACAAGTCATCTAATCCCCTTCCAACATTGAGTTTTCCTTAGTCTTTGCCAGAACCCGACTTTCCTCGAATTAGGTGAAAGCCGACCTCAGGGGCATTTTGGTCATTTTCACTCTAACAGAAAAATCGGGGCGTTACAATTTAATTACCTTAAGGTGCATTTGGAATAGAATAAACTGGAACATTAATTAAATTTGATTAGATTCAATTCAATTGAATTAAGTTATAAATCAATGTTTTGTTTTTTATTTTACTTATCTATCATTATTATATCATATCTTTTCCTTTATAATATTTAAAATTTAAATAGTAAAATAGCGTATTTAAATATCAAAATTAATCCTAACAAAAATTAAGGGATTTTAAGACTGGAAGAATGAAATTCCATAAGATTTGATTATTTAATTTTTTTTCTTATTCTTTTTTGTTCTTTTTGGTAAATTTATTATTTCAATTCTAAATATATGATTTGATTTGCAAATCAAATCAAATCATTTTTACTTTTGTTTCTATTCTAACACACTTTATGATATAATCATTGCCTTAAATTGATACATATTCTTTTACAATCTATTATTATGTTAATAAATTACTATTGTCATAATTTATATTTTCTTAATCACTTAATCCATACCTATTTTTCTTTGGCTCATCATTAATCCGAACCCAAATAATAACTCATTTATATTTTTGCAACAAATGAAATGATCCTTTATTTCTCATATACAATATATAATATTATAGATATCTATTTATAATACTAATATTCAAGATTCAATTCAAGGAAAGTTTTTCCACATGTCATTTTCAGAGTAATTTAGGACCCATAATTTTTATAACATTAATTATTAAAAAATTTAAAAAAAATATTTTCATAATTTAATTATGATATATCATTAAAAAATTATAGACATAATTGAATTCGATTATAATTACATGTTGATTATAATTTGCTCTTATTTAATTTTATGGTAATTTAATTTGTATTGTTAAATTATTCCACATGAAATTTTTCTAGAATTTCTAATTTAAAAATATATTTATGAGTCTTAAACAGTTACATTTCATAAAATTGATAATAAATTACATTTAAAACATGAATTATATTGACACGATACAATATTACCTTTATGTTATTTTATAAAAAAAATTACCTTTACATTATTTTATACATTAATAATTGATTAAAACAATACAATCAATGCAAAATCATATAATTTCAAACTAATCTATATTCTTAAAAGATTATATTATTAAAATTGAATAATAGTTATTTGCATAAAAATATAATTTAATTTTATTCAAAACATATTTTTGCAATGTATACAAACATATATTCTTCATTTTACTTTTTCAATTCATTTTATTTAATGTACTTGATAAAAAAAATTATATTACTCGAACAGTTTTTACAAAATATAAGTAAAACATAAAATTATAAATTAACAATAAATAAATTAAATAATGAACAATAGATATTTCATAGAAAAATATCAAACTTCCAATAAAATAAAAAATCTAATTGATTAATATAAAAAATTTGCAGCTGATGTCAAATAGTCTATCATTATTATTTTTTGCTAAAGTTCTATCAACTTATTTGATATCAATCCTTCATTGTTATTATTAATTGATATCAAATTAAATGATATCTATTATCATTTTATATCTTAAAGATTTAGTTTGTTATTATTGTCATATATATATATATATATATATATAAAACACAGTTTATCCAAATAAGAAAATCCAATGTGGCAATCCCCCCTTCATTCATCCTTAATTTAATTTGATTATTAAAATGAAGTGAATTATTTTTATTAATATATATATTTGATTAAAAGAAAGTCACATAGATTATCCAAATTGATCTTATTCATAAAATAATTATTGTCAAAAATTATTATAAGATTCACATATATTAATATATGATCCACAAATATATTTGATATTTTTTCCTGCTAATATTGATTTTCTAATATCATGCTTTAGTTATATCATTCTTATGAATTTGATATAATTTTCAATAGTGATATTAATTTCATGAATCTAATATGATTTCCAATTTTTATGAACCAAAATTGGACAACTAATATCAATTGTTCTGGAGAACTAATATCAATTGTTCTATTATTCTTATTCACAATTAATTTTTCAATCTTATTTAATGCTAACTTTTAATATTACAGTCACTTGATATGCCATATTAATATGATATCAGATTTCAGTTTATATCCTAAAAATTAATATTGTCATTATTGTTATATTCCAATTTTTATTATTTTAATAGTTAAAATATAATCCAAATCTCAATTATATATATTTATAAGGAAAATGCTACTAACAATTCTTCCTTAGCTCATTTTTCTACCCAAAATTTTAATTACTTTCATTTACCATTTTATTTTATTTTTTATATTCTTGATTATTTATTTTAAAGAAAAGTAATAAATGATTCAAATCTCAATTAATATATGATTTTATTCTTAATTTATATATGATTGAAAGTAAGATTCTTGCAATATAAATTGATTCAATTTATAATATAAGAATAAATAAAAATATTTTGAATATTTTTATTCTTAATTTTAATTGCACGTACTATTTCCATTTTTATGATATATGAATATCACATTTCAAATTTTAATTTTGATTTTAATATTTAAACTTAATACATATAAAAGCGAAAATATAAAACTAACATAAAATTAATCTCACCACATTTTTGTATTATTTATTTTAAGCAAAATCAATATATGATTCAAATCTCAATTAATATATGATCATAATCTATCAATGGTTCAAAACATCTTTCTATTCTTTTTCATTTTAATTCTTAAATGCTTATCTATCTGTATTATTAATTTTTAATAATTATCATACTAATTAATATTATTACCTTTTTCAATATTCCTTTAATTCTAATTTAATTTTTTTGATAGATTTGACGTGCATAATTTTAGCATATATACATATTTGATCATTGTATATAAATTGTACCATAGGTAACATTTCTTCTACATATCCTATCTACACATGTATATTTATACTATTTCCTTTATTTTTTTTTCCTATTCTTTATGGGTTTTCCTATTGATTTAATGTTTTGATTTGTTTTTATTTAATTTCTTTCATATTTAGGTGATATGTATCGAGTTGTTTAGAGCCATTTAGTGAAACTATTGTGGTATATTCATCAATCATCTATTTTGATTTTTGATTTTTGATTTTTACTTTTTATATAGTTGTTATATATATATTTTTTCAATTCAATATATAGAATCAAATTTAGAATAATCTGTCAGTAAACTTTTTTTTGGTTCAGCTTTGCCTCCTTTTTTTTTACAATAGTATTAAGGCTTTTCAATTGTATTGTTAGTAATTTTCTTTAAAATATTTTTCTTTTATTTGATTTGAATCTTACTGTTTTTCATTCATCAAGTTTTTATTTTATTTTCTTTTTTTATATTTTAATTTATATAGCTCCCATAGCTTCAAATGATTTTGATTTTTGGATTAATTGTTACTTTCAATATTTTTTGAATTTATTTATTTTTACTTTTGATGTATTCTTTCTTAGTATTTAATACTATATTAATTTGAGTTTGAAATTAATTAGTAATAGTATGTTGTTTTAAATAAGTTTTAAAAATTATATTATTGAAATTTAATATTATTTAAAATTATATCATATTTCCATTTTTAAACATTTCATTAATATTATATTCATCTTTTAATATTACCACACTAATTATTTTAAATGATTCTTAATCTTCAATATTTTACTCTTCTTTTTTTTTTTTTTTTTACAAAATTAGAATATCATGTCCACATTTCAAATAAAAAATTTAAAACATTTCTTTATAATCTTATGTGCTAGGTTGATTTAATAATGAAATTAGTTGTTAATATTACTTTAATTCTAAATAATTTTTGTTTTATTTGATTTTAAAAGGATCAAATCAATTAAACAATTATTTTTAATTATGATTTGAACTATTTTAATTAAATCTTCACTTATTCTTTTAATTGTCATTTTGATCAGTAATTTATAAATTTATAAATATTTACATTAAATATTAAATATTTTCATTTTAGTCAAATAATTCTTAATTATTAAATCGTATCCGTCTTCTATAATATTGGAAAATCATATCTCCATTAATTATATTTTTTCATATTAATTTAATTCTTAAATATTTCTCTTCCTCTTGATTTTCAATAAATGATTTCTAATAATTACTATGTAAAATAAAGATATTTTATATGTATATCATATCTTAAATCTCAATCTCGATATCAATTTTAATCTTCAAATTTAATATGTAATTTAATTTTTAAACAAAAAATTATTGATATTTGTATCCATGTCAATTTGTTATTATCATGTTATTTGATATCGATGTTTTGATATTATTTTTAATTGATATCATTTTAATCTAATATTGATTCTAACATCATGTCTGAGAGATTTAATTACAAATGAGAATTCCTTTCGATCAATTACAAATGATAAATGGTTATAGAGTAAAACATTTTCATCATAAACACAAAATAATTCATTTGCTTAGTATACAAAACATGTCTATTATTTATAATAAATACAAAAATTATAATAATTAATTGATTTTATCATTTTTTTAATAACAAAAATATAATGACATTTTTTTCCTAACTCAGACAATCTACAACACAAGCAGTGATGAATATATCTTTAATGGGTAATGAAAACATATGAATTACACACATAAGAATTAGTGTATCATATATATACCAAATTCATATATTACATGAGTGCTAACAAAAATATACATTACAAGGGTAATAATTTAGTTACAACCTGATTAATATCTATTTATGCTAAAGTAAAATCAGTCCTAAGTTACAAAAAAAAATAGATACACCCATATATTGCTATATAAATGTAAAATTTTGATTTATTATCTATCTTAAAAATAAAACATATTTATCTTAGAAAAAAGACCGTGTAAATTATTTTCATAATAAACTATACAAAATTAATATATTATAATTCAATTCAATTTTATGATATATCTTTTATCAAATTTTTGTAAAATTTATAAATGTAAAATCCCGTGCCATCACGGGTAAAACACTATTTCTTCAATATTTTGTGATTAATACATGAGAGGAATCCTTTTTCTGTAAGCTTTAGAATTGCCTTCCATCATTATCCATTGAACCTACAAGACTGGAAGCAAAACTCCATCACGGGGATAGTAGTTACCTAGTTCATGGCGACTAGGAAGAGGCAAGATCAAGCTGCTTTGAGCCCATAATACAAGAACGGGCGTAAAGTAGAACATATACTAAAGAGAAGATCCACAACCATCAAGTAATCACTAGTAGAGACGCTTGTCAGATTATTAGGTTGTGTCATGTCTATAAATAGGATAGGATTAGGGGAAATAGGGTCAATGGTTGGACAAAAACAACACAACCATTTTCACACCCTCTCTTCTTGTTTTCATCTGTATTTTCACGCTAATTTCCTTTTCTCTTAGCCTGCGTTTCAATCATTGTACAATTTGATGCTTTTCCTTCATTCACTCGTATTGATATTAGTTTCTTGTTATTGCAATATTTAACTATATTTAGAAATGACTTCAATTCAATCAGGTTTCCTTTGTCATCCAAATTATTGCACTTCTCAACGAGTAAATTTTCATTTTGGTCTCTGATGAAATTATATAATTTCGCCAAGATTAGAGTAAATGATTGGGGAAAAAAAACACTTCATTTTTGTTCTTGTTTTCATCTGTATCTTCACGCTAATTTGCTTTTCTCTTTGTAGGCATTTTAATCATTGTACAATTTGAAGTTGTTCTTTCCCTAGTATTGATACAAGTTGCTCAATTTTTAACTATATTTAGAAATGACTTTGATTCAATCAAGTTTTCTTTGCCCAAACTATATTGCAAATGATGAGCTACGGTTGATTTAATTCTTGAAACTGTGTGTGCATAATTTTAATTTCTGACATTAAGGAATTATTAATATAGTTCTTGAACTTGCAAAAAATATTTAAGTTTGTCCCTATAATAGTGTTTATAGAAACTAATTTGAATCACTAGGAGAATTAATTTGAATCATTTTTAAAAATTTCAGTATTTAAATTTAATACATTTTTATTTCAGAGATTAAAATAAAACACATTCAGTTTTAAGGATCAAAATAAATCTTTACACGCATTTCTCGACCTGGTTTATTGGGTTGGTTGAAAGACTCAAGGACATTAATAAAAGCTCTTAACCGGAGAACTCGAGAAAAACTACCGATTCCGTTCCCTGAATTAAGATGAATAAGAAGAGGTCAATTGTCGTTTATTTATTGGACAAAACACTACTAAATCAATCTAACGTAAAGACAGGCCATGTAATTTATCGAGCATATATCTTGAAATGTGAACATCAAGACATATGACACAGATTACATTCCAAGTATAGACGCCAAATGCCATTCGACATAGCATCACGCTAGATCTTTTACATCATTTGAGGTAGGCTTCTTACCGGCCACAATCATATTTCACATGAAAAGTTGGTGTGTACGTAATAGTCTTCTATTCATTTAATGGACGAAGCATCCAAGAGGGAATAAGCGTATTAGCTCAAGCCTCAGCTGGGGTTTCTTCGTCATTATTATCTCTTTCATCACCTCCGATTCGTGCGGAGTCGAGAAATTCTTAAGTATTCTGAGAATAAAAATAAATATATTTATTTTATAATGACATATCAATTTTATGTATTACTGTTATCTCTTATTTTTTCTATAAATTTAATATAATAGATGATATATTATTCATTAATGGAACAAAGTAAATATATTATCTTATTCTTAGAGCACTCAAAAATTTCTTTGTGGAGACTCTACACATGCAAGCCACCCACTTAGTATTTAAGTTTCCGTTGAAACAGGAGCTATAATGAATATGAGTAAAATGCATGAATAATGCCTCTAGGCATCCCCTTGTGGTCATGATGCATATATATTACTCGCCATAGTGAGCACGGTTCAATTATGTATTTAATGTAGATGATGAGATGTTCATTTCAACAATAATGCACTTGAATATGAGCACGTTCATGAATGGCAGTGAAACCGCAAAAGTTTGTTATCTTCTAACTAAAACCCCTCTGAATTGTCTCTAAAGAAAGTAAGGGTGTATATATACACCAGCTTAATAATGGACCCCATAATTATAACTAAATTATTAAGAGTAATGCTATGTATTTAGAAAAATATTTATTAAATCTTTGATAGAAATTATAATTGTTATTGAAATATGAAATAAAATGACATGACCACTAACTATGAGACCTAGCATAATTAGTAGCTAGTTGGGCTTCTTAAGCACCCAGTCAAAGGTTCGATTCCTAGTGGTGTGTATGGATAAAGTTTCATAGTAAAACCCACATACATGAGCTGTACACCTCGAGGGAATTAGTCATTGCTTTCGGCGGTGGATAAAAATATGACATGACCACTAATTCATCAAATGAGTAACAATTATGACACATAATTCTATGTAAATTTCTAGTTATCTAACATTTTCCAATTATTTAATGAGAAAATCTTAGGTGCTCGTAGAGTAAAATAAAATATTTGCTCTACTCTATTTATTAATTAACATGTTAACTAATACATTTATTAATTAAAAATATAGGGAAATAGGATACAATAATAGCCCACAAAAACTTATGTGTCAATTAATAAATAAATCAGAGTAAATATTTTCTCTTTTTCTCGATGCATCAAAGTATTTCCCTTATTTAATTGGGATACATTTGTATCTCACTTTGAAAACAAGCTCATTTTAGAATATAATTTTTCCAACGGACACTAATTTCCTGCGGATCACTCGGCTTATTTTTTCTTTCTTGCTCTTTGTCCCTTATTTCATATTTTAACAAGTGTATAACGTCATAGTAGCCATGATGATTGTCAAAATCAACTTTTAAAATCTACCCATAATATTTATTACATAAGGCAAAATTTTTATTGGAGATACAGGAAATGTGACACCAAATTGGGGACTAAAGATTTGTTTTCAGTTTGATGCACCCCGACCATGCACAAATTATTATTTTTTTTTTTCGACAATTAGAAACTACTTGAACTCTCCAAGAGAGAAACAAATTATTATGAAACAGGAGTCTAAGAAAAACTTCAAAACATAGAAATTAAAATCCAAACAAATTGAGAATTGTTAATAGGAGGATATGTGCACACAAGCTCATAAATAGAGTTGGTTGAAACTTAATTCTAGGTAGGCATGAAATTAAAATACACTAACCCAATATTATTCAAGGTCTCAAAGGATTGAGGTGTGACAACGGAGGAGGTTACGTTAGGTCCATATCATTAATTTGCCGCTCCAATTGACGCTCTTCTGTGATTGCCTTTTCTTTCTCCTTCATCTAGTTTTGACTCAAATGACTAAATTTAGATCGAACTCAGCAGCAGTCTACAAGAGCTATTAAGCAAGAAACTCAAAAATTACCTTCTTAGCGAGCGAGTTGTTTTTTTCTTGGATCTTGTCCTGCATTGCGGAACACATATACAACAAATTAAATTCAAAAGTTTATAGAGATATAATATATGCATTTAATTTTAATATACTAACAGTATAAAAATATTTTACACAACTATCTAATCGCATTTTTTCATTTACATGACTTTTAAAATAATGAATATAATAATCAATTATCATAGTTGATAGGGTAGTACATAATCAAATAACTGTAAATTTTTTGTACTGTCAATAAATAAAAATTAAATGCCTAATGTATTTAACTATTTAGGATCATTGATCCGTGTTACAATCTTAGAGGTAAACAAAATTAATTTTACATATTAACAGTGAGATTTGTTATCTCTTTTCCCCGTCCAGAAAATGGAGAATTCTTAACCTCCAAGCTTATTTTGTGGAGGTTAATTAATTATAAATAATTTTATAATTTTATTTAATCTATAGTTTTTTCTTTCCTTTAATTGATATTTACTCTCTTCTATTTCTCTCAACATAAACAATATTTTCTTTTCCTCTATTTTCGCTTACCTGAATAATATATAATTGATAAAAAATTTATTATTACTATTATGTGATTGATAAATATTATATGTAACAATTGTAAAATTGTTTAAAATCATCAGTACCATACGATAATATTCTGTCACGAATTAACAATATTCTTTTTCTTTTTTCTATGTCCTCTCATTAAATAAATGTAATATATACACCACATTAGTGAAAAATTGCAACATATAATAAATAAAGATGGTAGTAATATATAATAATGTTACGAAAATCATGCATAAATTCTAAATCTCCAACCCTAAACCCTAGAAGATCTATAAATTTTCAAATGCATAAGATATTTAAACTGCATCTTTTTTTTTTTTTAATTAAACACAGAACCAATTCACTCTTTTATTCTTTCTATCAAATCTATATCATTTGTGAGAAGATCAAACCATGGCAGCAATATATAGCAACTTTGCTTTTCTCTCTCGTATTGAAACCAAATGCATTAATGAACCATCTCAAGGATATCCAATTGGTACAAGGGTATCTAGTAACAAGGTACATTAGAATGCTTAATTGGTTTGAATCAAAGATTGCTTAATGGTCTAAATCTACAATCAACAAAGAAGATATTATGCTAATGGTACCCTTGCGATTGAAACCCTTTTTAGTTGACACCATTCAAATTGAAAATGTGTTTATTAACATCTACAAACAAACTACAGTTCTGTTTTCTCTCTTGTTTCCAAAAAATTAAACAACGACAAAATGGTGGTTGCTGCTTCGATTTGGAATCTGAAAAATCGCATTGCCAAAATTGCAGATGGAATTGCGTTGGGGGAGGATTTGGGGAGAAAGGAAGGAGGAGGAATTTGAGCTCCAACCAAAGTGTTTGGTGAAAGTAGATGGATCGATGCAAGTGTCTAGATGTAAGATTTAAAACGTAAATTGAATTAGCATTTGTGGTCAAGCTATGAAAAGTGATAAATATTTGTTTTTAAATAAATATTTGACCATTTGTTGATGTGTGGCATTAAATGAATGCATGTTTCAATTTGAGTGGTGCTAACTAAAAGGGGTTCCCATGCCCTTTCAATTTCAATGGTACCAAAGTAACCACCTTATGTTAAAATACTTTCCTTGGAGCTGTATAGATTAGAAGCAAAAAGGATTCCCCATGCTTATACTGTTCATAAATATTTTAAATAGATGTTCGATCGAATTAGAATTATTAGGCTTATAACTCAGTCTAATTACCCTTAAAGCAATCCAATTGCTACCGACTTAGGGAAGTATGCATAAGCTTGGATTTCCCTTTAGTGTCCCAGGTGATAAACGTTAGATAATAACCTGTATTGATGACAAGAAATGCCTAATTCTCCTAAGATCTTACACAAAAAGTTATGTCCTATTATGGAAAAATTAAGTCCATGAAGATCCTCCCTCTTAATTTTTTCTGCACACACAATTGAGGAAACTGCGCGCAGAAGAGAATCCCATCTGTTCTCGGGGGATGTAGGGAGGTTCATCACATATATGCCACACAACAACAAGCATTATATAAGTGCATTTGCAACCTTAGGCATAGAAATTTTATACAGAGAACTCATTGAATCCTCTCTGATTAGAGTGTGGAAGTGTCTTTATAGGTTAATATTAATATATAAAAATTTCATATAAAAAAGACATCTATAAGTATGTTTTAAAAATCAAACAAAATCACTCCTACACAGAAATTGGAGTTTCTAGTACACTAAGCCAAGATGTAATTTGATCAAAAAGGCATTCTAGCGACATATTCTAACTAAATCATGTAAGTTCATCAATATTTCAACTCAATCTTATGATAACAAAACCAAACCCTAATCTAATTCCTTGAAAATTTTCAAAGAAACAAATTTGATTGAAAAAGATTTGTAAGAAAACCTCAATCTTTGATAGAAGGCTTTTGCAATTGTCTTGATACTTCCAAACATTTTTTCACCCAATCTTCAAATCAAAACCAACCAAAAACCTTTCCTAAGCAGTGACATAGTAGCTCCTCTTTAATAGTAAAGTGAGATAAAAAAAATCCTTGGTTAAAGTGAGATATGAATATTTCAAGAGATATCTTAGGTTTTGTGCTCTTAAGTCCTTGATTCTTGATGTTGTAGAATGGAATGTTAAGCTTGTTCATGAGGTTTTGGGAGAGAAAAAAAGTGAAGAGGCTAAAAAAAGAGGGGGAGCTGGTCAAATTTGTAAAGGAAGGAAATGAGAAATATGAATTGTAATGTTAATATGAGAAGATGTGAAAAACTTTCACCACAAAAAATATAACTTTGTAATAAAAATTGGCATTTTTGTATGGCTATTATGAAATCTTGAGAAAAATGACATACACTTGTCAAGAAGCTTGCTCTCTAAGCTTTAGGTAGTGCAAGAAATCGCATTTCGAAATTTTACCAAATGGGTGAGATATTGATTCTGGGTGAAATTAAAATTAATGAAAGGTTAAGATTAAAACTTGCTAACTAAGTTTTAATCCATGTTATCCACTTAGCAAAAATGTGGTTAGTAGTGATTATTTTGTTACAAAGTCACTATTATGGTATTAAAACTGCGCATCAAAACTGCGCATCAAAACTTCACTAAATGGGTAAAACATTGTACTTGGAAAGCTTAAAATATCTTTAACTAAACCCCAAGCCTAATATGCATGTTTTATTTTAGTTTCTGAAAAGTGATTTAAATTAGTCTTTAAGCTATGTTTTATAAGAACTAATTGAATAATTTTTTACAACTTCAAAGACAAAATTGACAATTTCTTGAGTTTAGAGACTAAAATGAAACATTCATACATTTCAAAAGTCAAAACAAACATTTACTTCTCGTTTATTTTACAATATTAGTTCCCCACATATTTTTAATTAACACTTTATCTGCTAAGTTATATATAGATTATGTACATCTTATTCTAGAATTTTGAAAACACACACAAATAGATGGCCATTAATATTTTTTAACCGTGCAAATTGATCTGTTTGTTAACTTTTTCATTATTGTTAACAAAAATAGCATATGTTTAAGAAAAATTAAGATATTGAATTGAACATTATTAAGATATTGGGTCGTATATGATACAAAATTCAGGGTTATAGTGTACTAAATTTTTGTTAATAATATACCAAAATTTAACGGAATGGCCAAAATATACAAAATTAAGGAAGTTCAAAAATCAATTTGCATCCTTTTAAATTTTTTGGGGGTAAGATGAACATCATCAATCATTCAAAAAGGCAAAGTGCATTTTTTTTATTACTTTTAGCACTAAATTATTCCCTAAAAAATACAAAACAATCACTAAATTTATTATTTGGTTTTACCATTTTAGTTGCTCATGATTTTTTATTGGCTTAAATATGTTTTGGTTTTTAAAAAAATGTAATGAGTTTGGTTTTAGTCCCTATTTTTAAAATTTTGGTCTCTATAAATATTTAAGAATATACATTTAATACTAACAAATATTAAAAAATTACTTTTAATTTCTTATAAATATTTCAAAAATCTTCTTTTGGTTCTCATCAAAATTATCACTTGATAACTAAACTAATTAATATAACAAGGGATGAAAATGATTTTTTCAGAAAATGAAACATTTCAAAATAGTTTGGATAAAAAAAATATTTTTACAGGGATCAAAGTTAAAATTCACAAAGCATATTTAATTTGATATTCCTTAGCTAGTATTCTTATATTTATTAGTTAAACCTAATTTAAAACATCAAATTTCTTTATTTAATTAAAATTCAGAATTGCACACATCTCCCAAAAGTTAAATTCATATCGGTGCTCCATTTTTTATCACATTCATGAAATTTTCAAATTATAAATATATTCATAGACACTTTAATTAACATTGTGCACATATAAAAGCCTTGTTAAAAGTTCATGTATTTCGTAAAAACATATTTTAACACTTATTAAATATTAATTTAAGTGCTTCTCATAAATATTTAAATACTTAAAATATGTTTTATTAGTTATCATAAATATAGGTAATTTTGACTTTGATTTCTCTAAACATTATTTTTTATCTTAATCCCTCTTTTTTCTATCATTATATTTTTATCCCTTTTTCATATGCTCAATATTAAATCATAATATTTATATGAATCAAAAGAAGATTATTAACATATTAGTAAGAACAAAATATATTTTTTAATATTTTTAATGAAAAAAATCATATTTTAAAGTACTAATAGAAACTAAAATTCAGAACGATAGGGACCAATAACAAAGATAGAAAAAAAGAGGGACTGAATTAAAGCAAAACTTTTAGAGAAATCAAAATAAAAATTAGGAAAAAAAGCACCTTACCTCCTGAACTTTTGGTCTCGTGCAATTTAGACCATGAGTATTCAAATGTTGCAAAACGACCCCCTGAACTTTTAAGATGATGCAAAGAATATCTTCTGTTAGATTGACGTTAGAATCCATTATTAAGTGGACATGTGCCTCTCACATGCGTTTTTGGTTGGACAAAATTACCCTTTCTCTAACTCTAATTGTCAAAACTCTCAAATGGCTTCTCTCTAAAACTAAAAAACAACACACACACGCACACAAACACACATATTTCCATCTTTGATCTTTCAATCCCCAAGGAACCCCAGAACAGAACCGGAAAAGGGAACCAACAAACGCGCACACATTGAACTCCTTCTCCGATTAACTCCTCTAACGCACACACCCAATGAACCCTAGATCCCCATCTTCAATGTCTAAATACACCCTTCCCTAATCTGAACCAACGCACCCTAGATCCCCATCTTCAAAGCTCGAATTTCAGACAGCCCAAAAGTCTCACTCCGCGACTGAAGAAGAGGCTGGCCGAGCGACTAAAAAAGGGTGCCATTGGTTTCTAATCAATGATGGAGATATTATAGTTAAATGCCTCATGGAGCACCTTTATATGGTTTTTTTTTTTTTTTTTGTTGTATTCTGATTCTGATATATGGTTTCTAATTCTTTCTAGTTTTCTGATTCTAATTCTATCTCGTTCTAATTATGGCATTCTGATTATGATTCTGGTTTCTAATTCTTTCTAGTTTCTGATTCAAGTTTGAGTTTTTTATTATAGTTAAATGCTACTCTTGTGCATTGATTTTTTCTGGTTTTCTGCTTTTGGCACCAATGAATTTTTTCTGTTTTCTTGTTTTGGAGCAAGAATAGAATATGGGAACAGAGAACCACAATTTTTTGGTTTTGATTTTTTTTTCTGGTTTCTTGTTGTAGTTTTGATTTATATTTTCTTATTCTAATCCTGCTAGTTTGCTGGTTTTTCGTGTGTGCGTTTTTCAGTTTCAGAGAAAAGCCACTTGAGAGTTTTGGCAATTAGAGTTAGAGAAGGGGTAATTTTGTCCAACAAAAAATGCACATGAGAGGCATGTGTCCATTTAACAGTGGATTTTAACGTCAATCTAACATAAGGTGTTTTTTGCACCATCTTAAAAGTTCAGGGGGTCATTTTGCAACATTTGAAAACTCAGGGTCTAAATTGCATGAGGCCAAAAGTTCAGAGGGGTAAAGCGTTTTTTTCCCTAAAAATTATCTACGTTTATAACAACTAAAAATATACTTAAGCCAAGTCAAAATTTTCTTGGGTTTTTCACTGTCCTCAAGGAGCCTGCTAACCGTGAGTTTGGAACATAATGGGCTTTCTCCATGTAAGATTGGCCCTCGTTCCTTAATTTTGGTTCACCAATTCGGCAACATTGAACTTTTTTTTTTCATACAAAGCAGCACTACACTTTGTTGCCAAAATAAATGGTTATCACATTACTTGTTCACCAAAAAAAAAAAACAAAATAATAATTCCACCATGAAATATTCCAAAAAGAATCACCATTAATTCCAAGTGATTTTCTTTCCAGGTCTAAAGTTTACCTCCTGGACCTTGCGAGATCACTTCATTAAGTCTAAACCCTATGCTTCCTTAGAAGGCTATATGGTATAACCATATTATTGGGATCAAAAGTTCTGGTAATTGTTCCATAGAGAAAAATAAGTTAAAGAGTTATTTTAACTAATTTTATGAAACTTTTAAACCATTCGTTTTTAGCCCAAAAGTTTGTAAAATCATAAGAATTTTCAAATTTGGACTAAAACCCAAAATTTGGATTTTGATTTGTTGGGATTTTGATTTTTTTATATATTTTATTTGAATGCAAATGGAGGTATTTTCTTATTTATATGTATGTTTTAAAGTTAAGACCGCCCTCGTGGTCATATGACCACCTAGGCAGTCAACAAGGCCTAAGGTGGTGCTACAGCAGGGTAGAGGACCATCTTAGTGGTCATTCACCGCCCAGGTGGTCAACAGTCTTATAAAAACCCCTCATTTTGAGGTCCAGAACATTCACACACCCAAAACACACCCTTTCCATCTCCTTTCTGCAGAGAAATTGTGACTCTTCCTCCTCCACACCTCCTTCACTTTTTCACTATTTAAACTCCATTTTCCTTTCTTCTAAAGGATCTAAGGTATGTTTAGATCACAGTTTACTTCCTTTCTCTTTCAATCTCTCATGATCTAGGGTAAAATTTTGTATTCTTCATGGTTTCCATGCCATGATAAACCATGCCATGATATACTATTACCCTTATTAGAGTTAAATTTGTGTTATGTAGAGATTTTAGAGGTTGATTTAGAGTTCTATTGCTTCTATATCAGATACTACTGTCAATTCTGCTTCTTATTGTGTTGTTGGTGTTAGTTTTTCACTGTTCACCGGTCCAGGTGAGTAGTTCACATCTGTGATCTCTATTTTCTACATTAGAGATATTTTCATGAAAATGTGTTCTACTATTTGATTTTAGATAAATATTGTACAATGATTTGACATTACTGTTGAATTATATATTTTAGAACTATTGATTTTAGAGCATGAAATATGTTTTTGATAAAACTCATAGGACCATGTTTGTTGAACTGATTTCAAGTGTATTTGATGATAATTGTGATTATAGAAAGCTTTTATGAATGTTAAGTTGATTCTAGATTTTATGAATATAACATAGTTATATACCTGGAAGTGCTATTTAGAGAAGAAGATGGAACTGTGTTGTGAACTTGGCTATTTTGAAATATGAAATTGAGAGTTCTAGTTATGAAAAGCTTAATGGTTTGAATTATATTTTAGAGGATTAATCAAAAGGTTTTAGAGCTTGAATCTTCATAAGATTCAGAACAATTGACGGCTACATATTCTGTGGGCTTATAAAATCACAAATATGTACAAAGGGTGATCCTTTGGGTATGATTTTATAGTCACAATTATGCTAAGGTTAGACTATTAGAATCAGAAAGATTCAGAGCTCACAGAGAATTAAAAAGGTTTAAAGGTTCTTATATTTAGATGGGTTTGTTTATTTAGTTTAGACAGTAGCTATAGAGAAACAGCCAGTGAGTTAACGATTGGAATCAATTGTTAACCTTAGTACCAAGTTATCTAAGAACAATCTCATGGAGCAGAGTAGAGAATAGAACCTATTTAGGTGTCCAGTTTTGGTTCTTTAAGAACCACAGAGCAAAGAAGCATTTATATCATAATTGATATACATAATCACAGAGTAGAGATTACTGTTTCTCTAGGAGCTACTACACTGTGAGCTTGTATATTTTAGGTATGAAAGTAAATTGAGAAAGTTATTTTCGGGTTGTAACATGATGATTATGAAGGACTTTTATAAATATTTGTATAATTGATTATGTGAGACTTTTTTTGTATTATTAATGTTATTATGATTTTTATGCATGGTTTCTTGGTATCCTATGAAAAAGGGGGTTTCAGGTGAGGACACACTCACTGAGTTTTGATTACAAAACTCACCCCTCTGTTTTTCTCTCTATTGCAGATATTGTAGTTACTGCTTATCCTTCTCCACCATCTTCCCAACAGCAGTAGAGTTCAATTGTTAAGCTTTACCTGAGTGAAGCCTTTTTATCTTGTTTTAAGTACTCCAGTACACCACAGGTAGGATCCCGAACCTTAAAGCATGTTTTACATTTTGCATACTATGATAGCATATATGAGTTGTGTTTAATAAGTTAAAAGTATTAGCTTCATGGACATTTTGAAACAGAGCAATATATATATATATATATATATATATTATATTGTGACTTTAGACTTCAAAGACATATTATAAAATGCTAGATTGGGTTATTTTGACTATTTTAAAATTTAAGGAACATGTCATATGTAGAAAAAGAAGTTTTGTTTTAAATAACTTTATAACTAACTGTGCATATAGAGAAACCTAGGTCACAAGGCTTATGTGATAACCGAATTTTTCACGTGTCGGTCACGTGTCCAAATCAGGATGTGACATGGGAAAGGTAAGCCTTTATGTGGGGGACACCGGAGGCAAAACCGTTTTGAGAGGGAAGTGCTACGATCACTCCCATGACACCTCGGGATGCCTGCAAAGGGGCCATGTGTCATGTTCCTATTGGAGAGAGAGCCGTTACATCAGGCAAAAGGTCATGGAACACAAAAGGCTAGAAATTTTTCCTCGATACGAGTGCAAATCATACCTGGATAAGACGTGATTTATCCCCAGATATATCTTAGTTAGTCCACGAGGATGGGTGATGCGTACTCAAAAGAGGCTCGCACTCTTGAAATGATTTATCCTTGATTGACATTTCCTCATATCGAACAAAGCACAGTATGAAACCCTTGGAGAGCACAAAGTGGAAAAACTTCACCCCAAAGGCGAGTGATGCTCAAAATGGAAACTCGATGACTAGTGTAACCACTTGATGATCTCAAATCTCGGAACCTAGTGACTACTCGGGTTGACGAGGGCCAAGCTGGTATGGCTCTCCAATCCCATGTGATCGGTCTTCGAAGCCCACTAGATAGTTCTTTCAGTCCTCCTATAATATCTCAAGCATGGAATACTCTGAGGCATAGGGGGCATGGAAAGGCACCCACCAAGCAATTCCAAGGCCCATATTCCAGAGAAGTTGAACAAGCATAGCCTCTAGCATGGAGATAGTGGAGGGTGAGTGCATCATTAGCGTGGAATATAGTACACATTCTAGAATGATTCCCCTAGCAATATTTCATACACTTCGTACACCCCAGCTCAGCCTTAGGATCAGACATTTTGGATACACTCGAGCAGTATAAATAGGAAAAGGGAAACTGTTTTGGGTAAGCAATTTACCTCTCAATGGTCTATTCCTCTTTTGTCACTGTCTTGCTAACTTGGGCGTTGAAGTCCCTTTGCAAAACCCACCCTTGGCGTTCAACCCATCCTGAGAAAGGAGAAGTCATCCTCAAAACCTACCATCCGTACACCAGAACATTCTCTCAATGTAACAACATGTTATTGCAGCCAAAACCAATTCCATGACTTCATAGTTGATTTTGGTCTCTCACCATGATTCCACATATGTTATGTATATCCTTTTGAGATTTAGAAATCATCAAAATGGGCATTACCTCTCCCAGCAAAACCTTTTCCATACACATAATTGTTGAAAAATTTAAATTCAAATAACATCACAAATAAAATAAAATAAGAATAAATTAATCACTGATAATAAAATTAATAAACACATGAATGATAAAATAAAGAATTAGAGATAAATAAAATAAGAAGAATAAATTAAAATAGCTTATCGAGTTTCTTGGCTAAGGCGTGCTAGGCACTGAACTTAAGAGTATTTTGCCACCACATGTCAATCACTCGGTGCAGATGGTCTTCACGGCTAATACTCCCCAGGATACAATAGTCACTTCCCACTAACTCTACACTTGAACTAATGAGGCTATACAGGAACAACTCTATTGGATTTGCTCATAGGAACAAAAAATTTAATACAGTAAACAATTCTATGTGTAGATAAAATATAATATGAGAGCTTTCTATATCCCCGAACTATATTGTTTAAGAACATTATTTATAATAGAAGATAACAAAGAAGCTGTTGAAGAGTCATTACACCAAAGAACCAAAGAAAAAAGAGCAAAGCTCTATATGGTGCAATGTTCTATAACCCCAACGTTAAAGTAATATCCAACATTCATGAGCTATAAATGTTCTATAACCCCAACGTTAAAGTAATATCCAACATTCATGACCTTTGCAAACATTGAAATACCATTTAAAATACAAAAATGAAATATTAAAGGTTTAGTTTTACGATATAATATATAAAGTGAAAGTCTATCATCTGAAAACAAATAGACACATAAATAGAATAATTAGTAAATATTATTAAATAATAAATTAACTTTGAAATATAATAATATTAATAAAAAAAAAACAACAATCCCCCACATATTTCAAAGTTAATATTATATTAAAATAATTTCCTGAGTGTGAGAATTTAGTGCATCAGAATTAGTGTCTTTTAGACTATGAACTAGCACTTAAAGCAAATGAAATTTGAACCATATGTCGGTGAGATTAGAACCTCTATGAACCTTCATCCCTCATATGACTCAGTGATCTCATTACTCACACTATCTTCTCATCCAAAGTTGTTCAACGTGGTGTGGTGCATTTTGGTTTTGCACCATTACTTGGATTTCATGAGTGGCTCTAGAGAATTGCCCAAGTTCCCATAGAGGCGGCTCCATCTCCATCACTCGTATAGGTGAATCTATCAAGTGTACACTACAACGCACACTACTCATTCATGAGCTATAGATTCATTAGGAGCATAAACTCACCCTTTATTTCATTGTAGTCACACATTATCCCTCAAATATTATTAATTATACACCATAGGGATGAACTAAAATGGATAATGTTTAAATAATTGACAAGTGACTTGTTTCTTACCCATATGAACTTAACCTTTGAGGAATTATCAAATTTAGGTTGGGTTACCATCACTCTCGATCTATGAATTGGGCTTAAGTCTCATCCCCCTCAATGCATCCTTACTAGCTTTAGTGGTTTTGTCAGAGGATCCACTAAATGCATCTATGACTTCAAATAATTTATTAAGAGATCTCTTAAAAAATTCACCTCATATACAGGTCTACTTGGGATGATTTTCAAATGACAACACAGTCATAAAATTAAATCCAGACTTACTCTTTTGTAAATCAAAGAATCTAGTTATCATCAAAGTACTCCTCATGTACATTTGGATATTCCCCAAAATATATAGACTAGTCTACATAGTAATTTTCTCTTTATCCCCCACAATTTTGTAGGAGGGTAAAACACTCATGTTTTCACATCTAAAACTTGACCGAAATTTGCCATTGCTTTTCTTTAGTTCTTGTTCTCCATCAAGCTCACGAACAAACAAGTTTTAGAAACCACAAAAAAGGAATTAACATTACGTAAAAACCATTTTAAGAAATAATTGATTCCCAGAAAGAGGGAACAAACTTTGTTCACTTCATGAATGCACATAATAAGCCATAATGAATAATGGTGTTTGCTGAACAAGTTAGAACTAAAATTCTTCAGGTTTTAGTATTTCACTTAAGATCTTATGCTATTTCAATACTCTAGTCAATTTGACACTAAAAAATCATGACTAAAAACTATCATGTATGCTCGTTAAAAAAAATTTCATAAACAAAAAAAAATTGAATCCATGCAAAACTTGTAATTGCAATTCACATCAATCAGATCAGATTCTTAAGCAATTACAAAAAACAAACTCTTTCAATTTTTCATCCACACATGTAATAATTTACAAGTATAAATTTTCATAAATTAATTTAGAAACAATTGCTAATTTTTTTTTTAATTTTCTTTATCTATATATAGAAGCATAATAGTCCAAGTTTTTCACAAATATATACCATACCTGTTGTATTCACCTATCTATGGCATTTTGTGCAATGTTGAACCGCTATAATGCAACATAACTTTTCCTTGAAAGATTGCTATTCCATGTTGAAATTGTGATTATTATGTTATGTTAACCATGTTGAGGTTAAGTGTGAAAGGTGATGTCCCACATTGATTAAGAATGGATTAAGTGAATAGTATATAATGTGGAAGGAGCCATGACTCAATGCCTTAAGGTTTTGGGTCAAGATGTGGCATCCAACCCAGTATTGTGGTATACTCACTTAGCTCATTGGTTGTATCTCTCCTTGTTGGGCTCCCCTACCCTAACAGTGGTATTAGAGTCAAGGTTGGACTTGGTTCCCGGAAAGGCACGGACTGCGGGTGGTAGGTGCTGAGAAGAGTGGTTGGCTGATGGGGAAGCAATGTGGTGGGTCTCACACTTGAGGGGGAGATTGTTGAGGTTAAATGTGAGAGGTGATGTCCCACATTAGTTAAGAATGGACTAAGTGAGTAGTATATAATGTGAAAGGAGCCATGACTCATTGCCTTAAGGTTTTGGGTCAAGATGTGGTCCGGCTCGGTATTGTAGTGCACTCACTTAGCCCGTTGGTTGTATCTCCCCATGTTGGGCTCCCCCGCCCTAACAAACCAAATAGTAGAGATCAACTCATCGATGCTTAGAACAGCACATGTAATTCCAATGGGTATGCTCATGAAAGATTGACTCACAATTCCAATAACACATGCTGTTAAATGAGAGTAAAAGTTATTCATAATTAAAAAAAATCAACATAATTCCATCTTACAGTTTTTTTTTCTAATGTCAATTCTTGTTCTAGTATCAATGTATAAACCATTCGGGGATACTCTTAAGATTGTTGGAAAATTTAAATTGAAATAACATCACAAATAAGAATAAAATAAGAATAAATTAATCACTGAAAATATAATTAATAAACACATGAATCACAAAATAAAGAATTAGAGATAAATAAAATAATAAAATAAAGAATTAGAGATGAATAAAATAAAAAGAATAAATTAAAATAGCTTATTGGGTTTCTTGGCTAAGGCGTGCTGGGCATTGAGCTTAAGAGTATTTCGCCACCACATGTCAATCACTCATCACAGATAGTCTTCACGGTTAATACTCTACAGAATACGATAGTTACTTCCTACTAACTCTGCACTTGAACTACTGAGGCTATACATGAACAACTCTATTGGATTTGCTCAAGGGAACCAAAAATTTAATAGAGTAAAAAATTATATGTGTAGATAACATATAAAATGAGAGCTTTCTATATCCCCCAATTATATAATATAAGAACACTATTTATAATAGAAGATAACAAAGAAGCCGTTGAAGAGTCATTACACCAAAGAACCAAAGAAAATATGGTGCAATATTCTATAACCCCAATGTTAAAGTAATATGGTGCAATAAGCTATAAAAAAAAATGAATAAAAGCATTCATTTTGTAACGGCATAAAATGTGAATAAAAGTTGCAAACATTGAAATACTATTTAAAATACAACAATGAAATATTAAAGGTTTAGTTTTACGTTATAATATATAAAGCGATAGCCTATTATTTGAAAACAAATAGACACGTAAATGGAATAATTAGTAAATATTATTAAATAATAAATTAACTTTGAAATATAATAATATTAATAAAAATACAACAACATTTATGGATCAAGCCCATATCATAGTGTTTAAGGGATCCAATTATACGTCAAACTTTATTGATAGGGTTGTACATATTATCTTTAGATGTATAATAACCAATCCTTTACGCTATGACAAAGGACGTGACCTTATATTTCCAAGTTTGGGTTTACTATCCTTTATTATAGGCTTATTAGCCTCTTACTTCTAGCATTTTGGGCTCTATAGTTTTTCTTTCATTCATTGTTCCAAGCCATTCAAACGATGTATTTTCATGAAAAAAAAAGAGATGCATTTTGTATTCCTTTTCCCTCTAATGTTTAAAAGTGGAGAGGTTGTCTCCTTTTTCGTGACACGTCACATGAATTAGTGATGGCGTTACGGCTCTTAAGATTTTTCAATCAAAGATATTTGATGTTAACCGTTGAGTCAATTTTATGCTTTTAGTTCCTGCGTATCAAACTTTGAATCCAAGATATGATCAACAGCAACACTGTTATTATTATTATTATTATTATCTTGCAGTGTGTGTGTGTGTGATGCAATTTGGATTCAGCTTATTAGCACAGGCACCTTACTGTTCCCAAATGGGCCCATGTTCCTTAATAATACACGTTGCATGGAGTAGTTCTTCAATAGTTTATATAGGTCTTAGACATAGCCTAAGTTCATTATTGGGCCCTTTATTGCTAAGAGATGAAAAAACGGAACTCTCATAGAAGATGCCAAACAAATAAAACACGGAAATAATGGCTTGGCCTCTGAACTTGCACACTCGGACAAGTGTACCTAAAAACACTCTCATCTACTCTTAAAACAAAGACAGTAATACGGGGCGTGATTCTGGGCCATCATGATCCACAAAACTGTTTTGGACCGTCTTGAAAGTTTTCTTAATTAGGGAGTGTTTTTGGACGCTATTTAAATTCCGTATCATCAAAAAGGGTAAAATCAACAGTATATAAATCAATTTAAACACAACCAATTCTATAATCATATACCCAAACATATACATAGTCACTATTATTGACTATAGACACTTCTTTTTTCTCTTTTGGCGTGAGAGAGCTCATTCACAAAATTGTTTCCCCTAATTTTACCCCAACCAAACACACTGTTAGTGGAAATTTCTCTGGCTTCTGAAGGTATTAGTAAGTATTCTTAAGCAGTTAATGGTCACTATTAAATTTAAGTGTTCTTTTTTTTCTCAAAAAGAAAATACTATAAAAGATAAATTTCAAGTTAATGAGTATCCATAACTAAAATTCTAAATAACTCATTTGTAAAGAATATTAATATTATACCGTTAGGATCCTCAATCAAAACATAGAAGATTAGAAGCCACTTTAAAAGATGTGTGCATGTATGCGTCATTATCATGCAAGCTGCAGAGAGAGTTATAAGGCATGAATGATGAAGTGAGTTGGTTTGGTTAAGAGGGGACTTGGACTTGGTCCCACCGCCCCCAGCAACAAAGTGAGGACAAGGCAGTGTTTGTGGACTTTTCCCCGAACTTTGCGTCCAAATCCAAGAGGAAAAGATTTACATGTTGTCGTGGTATCAGGCCATAATCCTCCCCCTGCTTTTGCATCAAATGATGGCCACAATTGATAAGAAATATCAATGAGACAACGCAAGGCCAAACTCACACTCTCCCACCCAGCACCATCTGGGCTGGCCTCCTGTTAGATACTTAAATGCTTGTGGGCCCATATCTCTAACAACATGGTCCCCCCCCCCCCCCACACCTCCTTTTTCACCCCCTTACCATATGTTGCTTGCTTTTCTTTCTTCTTTTTCTTCACCATCTCCATGTTTAGTTACATTCTTGAAGGTGACCCATGCATGCATATGAACAGTGAGTCAGTGAGGCAAGCAAAGGAGTTGAGGGCATCTTTTTCCATACACAAACATACATTGTCATTTGTATTTGTATAGCTGAAGAAGATCTTGGCCATGTGTATTATTTGCCTGCATATGCCACCCCCCCCCCCCCAACCCGGCCCTTTACTTCCCTCCTTGTAGCTTCATGGTTGGTGGCATCCACCTCCCTTGTTCCCTCTTCACCCATCAGGCCCCATCTTGGGATCTTTTTAGGACATAAAAAGCAAATTCAACCTTATTCCTTTTTATTATTCACCTTTATTTCTCTCTTCTATCTCTTCCTTTCTAAAAAAAAAAGGCAAGGAATAAAAGTAACAAATGTGAAATGTGTGTGGCCAATTGGGTATCCACGTTATTCCCATATGACTCCAAGAAACTGAATAACGACAAGGTAGAACTGTTGATTTTGTGTGCTGTTTAGCTTCTATCTCTCTCACTCCCCTTTCTTCTCAATTAAAAAGAAAAAAAAAAATTCAATTGTTGTTATTGGTTAGAATTTCAAGTATAAGATTAGACCGAGAATGAATTAAATAAAAAATACACAGGATAGAGAGATCTATATATAAATTTATTATCTTAAAGTTTTGGATAATGTAATATTTAGTTGGCTGTTGTGATTTTCTCATTTAACCTATTAATTGAGATCTCTCCCATCAGACCCTACCCAACATTATTTACTGCCCAATTTTGGCTCTAAGTTTCTCAAAAACTTAGCTCTCTCCAGTCCTATCCATAATTAGTAACAGTTCCATTCCGTCAAATTATTTGTGAGCAAGGGAAGAGTTGAAGACCACACTCTATATATATTTATATATATATATATATGGTAGGGAGAGGACCATTGTAGGTATTGTCTTCTACCCTTCGGTTCTGTTCTTATCCTTTCCCTTGCGTGTGTTTCGGGACATCTTTATGGAATCTGATCTGGGAGTTCATATTCAAGCAGTTTGATTCTAGAAAGTTTGTCGAGTGACTTAATGTCCCCAATAACAACAAAATATAATGATCCTTTACACTTTTTTTATATTAAAAAAATGGGTGTTTTGATCCTTGTTCACTCTTTGTTTGGGAATTTGGGAGAAAAGAAATATGAAAGTGTATCAAAATCGAATGGGAAAAAAAAAGGGCACAGTATAAAGTATAAGCCAGAAAACGTGGGTGATTTGATCCTCAACATGTATTTGATTATATGAAATTGGGAATGGAAGATCCGCGAATATCATGTTTGGGGTGCAGATGAAAATTACTCTTAGTTCATTCAAAATTGTACCTACAGCTAGAATCTTTGAAAGCAAGAAGAAAAAAAACTACTTGAACCTGTAAAAAGAAAATATTAAAAATTTTAAAATATTTTTATTAGGATTTTATTAAAATACTTGGATATTGTTTAAAACTTTTATATGGATTAGTAATCCCCATTATTTTTAGTTTAATCTAATCTGACTGCCGGTATTAAATCTAATATAATATATAAAAGGAAAATCTTGTCATATGGACTTTTGTTTTACATTTGGAAAATGACTTTGCCATTTGACACCAATAATAATTACTCGCATGACATTATTAAAGAAGTCTTCTCTCATAAACTTGAAAGCATTAATTATGGCATTAATACCACTCTTATCTATTGGTTCCTCTTGCATTGAATAATAAAAAAAAAAAATTCAAAAGTACTTATACCCAAAAAAGCATTATTGTTTACATTAATATCATTCTTATCTATTGACCAAACTTTCATTTGGAAAAAACTCAAAAGACACCACATTCAAGTGCACACCACATTATAGTATTAATTACGGTGGATTAAAAGACACCAGCAAGGAAAATTGTCTTCTTAGAAATTTGGTAGACAAGCCATAATTATATGGTACCAAAGTTATTTGTAGAATGAAAATCACGTAATCATAATTTTTTAACGAAAAAATCATGGATTGAATGATACGAGTTCCCATTCCACTAATATTCAGTTTTGTCCCATTACACAATGCTCATGATTGATCTATATTTTTGAGAAGGATAATTGGACCAACTTTATATTCGAGCTTATCTTGAATGTGAAAGGGTATTAAAAAATTCTGTCGAAAGATCAACATCCTTATTGTTTTGCATCTTCCTTGCACTTACAATCAGAACTCAAGTATTCTCCATCATCACCACGAATTAATGTCTTCAAATAATTATTCACAAACTGAACACTTCTATTATTAGTTAAAGCGATACCAGCTTTTTCCTTGAAAGAGTTATAAGCTTGTTTTGTTTTATTCAATATTTGGATAAACAAATTCCAGATGTTATATGGAAGAATTTTCTGAATTTTTAATAAACGTCTCATCATTATTTTGAGACTACCTTTGATCAATAATAAATGTTCATCTATAAAATTTTATTTTCTATCATTATCTGTCTTTTTAAGAATTCAAAATAACATTAATTATTTTTTCCCTTTAATACTCTTACGAGAGAGAGTTAGTAGATAGATTAAATATGAGAGAGTGTTAGGATAAATAATAAGGGTAGTATTATAAAATATACTTAAATTTACTCTAATTTCAATTCATCCAATCATTTTCTTAATGTATGTGCATAAGTAAAGGTCCACATTTATTATAGATCAGAGATAGTTTAATATAAGTGCTTTTGAGCTTTTTTTTTTTTTTTTAATTCTTTTTAACGAAAGATTGACCAATAGATAGGAGTGATATTGGTGATATAATTAATGCCTTCAAATTTATGACAGAAGACTACTTATGAGAGAAGACTTCTTTTTTTTTTTTTATGTAAGAGAAGACTTGTAAACAAACCCGTGACAACTGGGATGGTTGAAAACAAACGTGGCCAGATTGGGTTGCCTGCAGAAGACTTCTTATTATTGGTACCAAATGGCAAAATCATTTTCCAAATGCCAAAAAAAAAAAAAAAAACACCACATGGTTTACCTTTTTATATATAATATTAGATTAGATTAAAAAGATTGATACAATGATCTTTTCACATAAATAAAATAAAAAATATCTAATTAAATACATATTTTTCTTTTCAATTCATTATATATTTATTCTATTTTTTATTTAAAAGAGGTCGATTGAAATTGACTTTCATATAAAGTTCAAATTTCACACCAAAATAAAAGTAGGAAGTCAATTTAAATTGACTTTACATGTAATGGTCATATTATGTGAGAGCAGTGTCAAAAGTCGATTTAAATAGATTTCTGACACACATCTACGCCACTCAGAAGTATATTTAAATAGACGTTTGTTTAGACTATACTAAAGTTGATTTAAAATGACTTTTAAGTGGTGCATGTGTCAAAAGTCTAAAAAACCCGATGTCAACATCTAAAAAAGTCATTGCGGTTGATCAATTGTAGAGTTGATTTAAATTGAATTCTTTATATTTTTGTGTGAAATTTGAATGTTAAAGGAAAGTAGATCTAAATTGACTTCTATTAAAAAAAAAAATTAAGACATATGTAACACAATGAATTCTAGAACATATGTGTAATAAGGTATTTTTTTTATTTATGTAAAAAAAAACTTGATACTATATTTACATAATTTCTATTAATAATTCAATAAATTAAATCATGTGTGTGTATATATATATATATATATATAGACACAACAAAGTCTATAAAGAATCACAATATATCTATTTTTTATGAATAAAAGTTTAGGTCGAGAGGAAAATTCATTCTAGCCCAAAATCAAGGTATGCCTCCAAGCTTATCAAACACTTACAAAATATTTATAGATCACTATAGGAGAAATATGAAAATCGAACTCAAGTTCAATATACTCTCTCCATCATTAAATAATTGTTCAGTTATAAATGTGTACTTGAATTAAGGAAATGATTAGGAAAATATTAAAGTTAGAAAGGGTTAATATTTCCACTCTCTCTTCTCTCCTCCATTATATTTCTCTCCTCAACTAATAATATTTTAAAAAAATTATTGTAAAGAAATAATTAATATCATTTAAATTTTTAAAATAAATAATTTTTAATTTTTTTTAAAAAAATAAACAATTATTGAACTGCAGAATACAGAAAGAAAGACTCTCTAACATGTCACAAGTTAACTTCAACATGACACTAGGCATTCTGTAAAGCACATATGACCCGGTCATACACGAATTGGATCTTAGTTGAAGCACCACTGACAGCAGTGATATGGATCACAGCACACATATCTCCTTGCAACAACCATCTAGCTAAGTTCAATAAATAAAAGGTCCAAAGTTTGTGGAGGCGGTGAATGACCAATTGACCTTATAGAAGATAGATTTGTTGTACCATGAAAACATAAAACACACATGACCTTGCTCATCGCAAAGCTCAGCATCAAATTTTTTATCTATATAATAATGATCCAACCAGTCCAACAAACCCATGGGCCCGCCATTAATTAAATAATAATGTTTGGTGTATAATTAAATTACACAATAAATACATACTATATACTTTATCACAATTGAATATAATGTGTGGTTTCCGTCTATCTCACTCATTCATCAAATCTAATGGTGCTAAGATATGCGTGTATTTATTATGCAATTTAGTTATATATCTAACATCACTCTTAATTAAAACCTTGTCATTTTTGGGTATGGTACTTGGAGCCAAAACCATCCCAGCCTAGGGGAAACTGCTGCCGAATTATTTGATTGAAAGGGTTTCCTGACAGGGTGGGGTTAGTGGTCTATGTATGAGTAATTTATTTAAAACCTAGTTGGGGAGTTACACCCAAATTATTAATTTGACCGTTTTTGAAGTTCTAAAGACCCCCTTTGGGAGGCAGAGGGAAGACATGGGTTGGAAGGAAATTTGGTGAAGAGGACCTAACTATTCTTCTTGCGTACTTGAAGACAAGTTGGTGTCCCATAATTTTGAAATCAAGGAAATATCTAAGGATTTGTTTTGGTGGTTCTCTCATAATATAAGCATTCAAAACTAAGCTAGTGGGATGTAACTTGTTTTGTTCAAATAATTGATGATTGCATTTGGTTAGGTTTATGAATTTTGCCTATTTTTACTCTAAAGTACTACCAAGTGCCAAAATTCAACGGTACGAGGTGAAGTCCAACGACTTCTGAACGAAAACCAGGTTAATAGGTAGTTATAACTATTCTTTTATTTATAAGAAATTTAAGTTAAAGAATAAGGCACGCATCGATTAAGGGTCAAAAGATGTGTCTTTGTTCTTCAATTGTTTACAAAAAGTATGTAACACTAATGGGACAATTATTAATAATTCCTTTTATTATACTTATTTTTTAACTCTATTGATTTTTTTAAAAATTTTACCATGGCCAAACAGCAGAACACTAGTCTTTTGTTAGAAACCGTAGAACAATCAAATTGTATACATGAAAAAAAAAAATAGTAAAACCAAACCAACATTCTCTCCATCCAAATACAATGAATGAGTTTTTAAATTTACCATTTTTTTTCCCAAACACAACTTCAAGTATTTGGAAAAACAAATAATGACAGCTTAACAAATGTAGTTAGCAAAAAAAAAAAAAAAAAAAAAAGAAACCAGTATCAACGTGAAGGTTATGTTCATAATTTTTAACTACTCCATTATGCAGAGCAACGAATTGTTATGGGAATCAATGTTTAGATTAAAAATACCTTTGTTTAAGTTTTAAAAAATGTTTCGTAATATAGTTTTTTTAAAAGATGTCATTTTTAATTTACAAAACATATAGAAGTAACTTTATTTTAAGTTTTGTTTTTAAAACTTATCTAATTCTATTAAATTCTTTTACACATGCCTTTTAATCAAAGTAATTTTTCTTATGATAAATTGCGGATGATCAACCATTTTAAAAGCACAAGTAGAAAAGGAAAACTTAGTCCAGAAGGAAGAGACCCAAGTCAATTTTTTGCTTTCCTCTTTATTTTTATTTTTTATTTTTTGGTTTTTGGTCAAGCTTTGCTCTTTAATTTTGTGCGTTTCTTTTGGATGAAGGTGTGAAGTGGAGGACGGTAAAGGAAGATGCCATATTGTGCGAGATTGGTCCCCTTCTTTTCTTACTCTCTGGGTCAAATAATGATGCTCTAACTTGAGAGAAGGGGTGGGGCTGGGTTCCTTGGTGGGACTTCAACATTGCAATAATGAGAAATATTTATATGGTGCAGTTAAATATGTCTCATATTTAATAATAAAATATTATTTTATTTAAGATTCACTCTTTACTTTCACTTTTAATTAATACTAGTTTTAAACCCGTGCAATGGACGGCATTTTATGTTTATAAATTGTTAAAAAATTGATTTAAAAAATTAGAAAATTGAATTGAATTATATTATATTAATTTTGTAATTTATCCAAAAAATAATTTAGCAAGGTTGATTTTTGTAAGATAAATATATTTTTTAAGATAAATAATTTACCAAAATGTTAGGTTTATATATATGTGTTATAACTTAGAACTAATTTTAATCGGGCATAAATCAAGAGTACTTATGTAGTAACAAAATTATTACCCATGTAAGTATACATTTGTTATCATTCATGTAATATATGAATTTCGTATTACCTAATAAAAGCAATAATAATAATAACAACAACAACAACAATAATAATAAAACTATTCTATGATTAATTTCTTTTGTCGTGGTCAATAATTATATGATACACTACTTGTTACCTGTATAATTTATATGTTTGCATTACCCGTGTAAGATAAATTAATCATTACATGTGTAATATATATATGTTTGATATCATCACCTATTTAAATTGTGAGATAAGATAACCCCTAAATGATTTTTTTACTTTGAATTAGAATTTTTATTATCATGTTATTATAATCAATTAAATTCTAATAGCTTGCTGAGTTTCTTAAACATCTAGTTAAAGCTTCTGATTCTAGTGGTGTAGGGATATAAAGGGTCTCATAGCTTATAGTCAAGTTGTGAATTTATAAGAATAAATAAGTTTATAATGATAAAAATTAGTAAATAATAAACAATAAAATTGGAAAGAAGTGAAGAATAAAAGCCTAATTGAGACAATTTTTGAAATTACAATGTTAATTAAAAATTAAAGAAATCTAACGCCCTAGAACTTTATGGAAATATAAAACATAAGGTTAATCAAAAAAATTATATTAATTGATTTTATTTATTCATGGTACTTATTTTACTCATTTTGTTACATCAAATCTTCCAATGTTTTGAATATATATTAATTGTTTATTTATTTTCGATATCTATGCTAATTAGTATGGTTATAATAGGTTATATCAATTATTTATTTGCACATTTTATAACATCGAAGTACAAATACAAAACTTCTATTTTTAGATTGAAAACTTGTATATAGATTTGAGGTTATTGTTTTAATAATAGATAAAAGAGCATAAAATATCAGATGTTTATGAGTTGATATTTGGAATAATTAAAATTGAGAATGAATTTGCTTTTCAAATTTAATGTAAATTAATTTTATTTATGAATCTTATTTTCAAATTTAATGTGAATCAATTATATATGATTTATTAGATATTATGTCTAGTGGTGTGTATGGAATAGACATCGTGGTCAGAGGTTTAACTAAATTTTCACTTTGAATAAATAAATCATCATATACATTTATTATAATAGGTGTCAAATACATATGCATTGATTTGAAAATAATTTGGAATTCAAAATTTGAATTTTATAGCTGATTATATAAGTTGTAAATATATTTATATGTTTAATAAGTGAGAATAAATTTAAAAAAACAATTGATAGAAATTAAATTAAAAGCCAAAATTGTTAGAAAAAATAAATGACATAATAATATTCAATGATTCAGGTTCGTGAATGTTGTATAAATTAATTTAGAATGAAATTATATATATCATTGAGATATCAATCATATATAAATTAAGATTGAAATCATATATAAATTGAGATTTGAATCATATATTTGGATGTAATCATTTATATTACATTAAATGAAATGAATTTTTTTAACTAAGTGAAATATTTTTGTTTAGAAATTTTGGGTGGGAAAATGAGTTAAGGATGAATTGCCATGTGGCATTTTTCTTATTTGGATAAACTCTCTTTTATATAAATATATTGATATCACTTTTTTATTATACATAGAATATATTCAGAATAAATCCATGCAAGTATTTCTCTTATAATTATAAGCAACAAAGAACTAAGCGAAAGTAATACAAAATTGAAGTCACACTTTGGTCAAAATACCCAATTCTTCATTTTGGAATTTCGTCATCTAAATCATGTAAATAAGCCTTGGAGAGCCGTAAGCTTTTTGTATGTACAAAGGGAAAGGAAAAAAAAAAGAGGACAATTATTTGCACCAAATCTTGCAAATGAAAACCCGGGGACCATATATATATATATAGAAACATGAGTGGTTGGATTTGGGGACAGCTTTCTACTCAAAAGGCCATGAGGATTGGGACGAAGAATGGCCATGAATTTTGGTTATGACAGAGCTTTCATGCTCTCATCATCAAATAGCAATTTCACTGGGTTGGCGCAGTAGGTTCCCCTCATCACCTTACCCCACCATGGTGTTGTTAGATATTAAACCACGTAGACACCATAAATATAACACGTTGATATTGTTCCACGTGTCGGTGAGAACCCAGCAAGTTTCTGGGTACCACTATCTACTACGTTTTAGCCTGCATTTGTTCTCATGACTCATCATTCAACCCTTTTTCATCTTTTTGCAATGCTTGTCGTGTTATAAACTTGGTGAATTTGTATTTTGGAGCCTACCCCTCTGTCCCCAATCTAATCTAACTGCTGAAATGGTGGGGAGGCACGCGATTTTGTGTCTTTCACGAAAACCAGTCTGGTATTTCCACGTAACCAACAATTGAATGTAATTAAAATTTTTGCAATTCTTGAATTAAAAATTTAGATGCTGTGTTTTTTTTGGTTCAAAATTTAATAGGTTTATTGAATGGTTAAGAATGTACGACGTGTTTCACTAACTTAATTTATTAAAATATAAAAAATTATATATCTAATCATAATCGTTGAAAAGAAAAGGGTACCAACCGGTACCCTATGGAAAATGAAGGGAAAACATTTTTTTAAATGTGAGTCTTAATTTAAAAAGTAGCCCAAATATAAAATGAAAATGTAATAAACACAATTTTAATTTTGGCCATAAAAATCTTTTTTAAGTTTTTTGGGTCTATTTGGGGACGGGGTGAGGGGAGGCACACTGGAGTTGAACCAATGATATTCAACTCCCGAACGCACATATTAAAACAAAGAAAATAATCTATACAAATAAACTAACAACAATTCCATAATCTATACAAATAAAATAACAACAACAATTGAAACAAGTCATGATGTTTATATGGTTTAAACATTTAGCTTGATAATTGACTACTAAAAGACTCTCTTGAAAATTGACTACTCTCACTATGAAACCAAGCTCACCACTTGAAGCTGTTAGCAACTATTGAGGTGGAGTAGGAGTGATGTTTGTGCCAAAGTTGTCTCTAAAAGGATGAACCATAGGGGTTCGTCATCAAACTCAATGAGCAGATAATCACCCCACAAATTACATGGGACAACCAAAAAAAGGGTCACACAATTATGCATCACAATACACACACACACACACACACACATGCAACTGCTAATATCAACAATCATACTAAAATTAGGAAAACAACTGTAAATTACATAAGCTAAGGATTTGCTTAGAGATAGAGAATATAACATATGATACTGATATGATAATTGGGTGGTAGACATTCTATGATGTCCCTGTGAGGCTTATGGACTATGATGCTTCAGGTCACGTGTCCTTAGATAAGCTTAATACAACTATGAGGTACCCCTGAACCCACTTGTATGGTAGAATACCCTCGAATTGTAGAAACAACACTGCTCCATGCAAACAAACTAGTTGTAATGCACCTCCCTCTCACCACTGCAAGGGATTTGCCATGGTTAGTGTCCTCCTCACCGTGGCAAGGGCACTGATTAGACCTAGAAAAGGGCACGCTACAGGGAGACATGCCATGGTTAATCTCCCTTTTGTTGTGGTGGGTGTGCTGATTAGTCCCTAAAAGGGGTACACTTATATATCCTCGCCGGGATGAGCCTCCCTCTCACCATGTTGAGACTATGATACCAAAAATCTCCCAAAAACAACGTAATTTCATTAAATACCCTTTTTTTTTTATATATATACCCTTCCCCAACCGCAATTCAAACCCTAAAATTTACCCAAACACATTTCTCTACCCCTCCTTTCAAGCCCTATTTCTTCAACTCTCCAAGTTCATAGGTAAGAGATTTATGATGTTTTGCTAAGTTTCCTCTATGTTTTCTCTAGTTCATGAGTTAGGGTGTCTCTATGCACAAATCTCTCAGGTTTTTTTCCTCTTGGGTTCACCCTCAAATATTTCCATGTCATGTCTTATAGTTGTTTGTATGTATTCTTGGTTCTATGGCAATTGTGAGGGTATTCCTAGCTTCCAAGGTTAAGTTAGTGATGATACTTCTCACCTAGCCCCTTAAGGTGAGTGGATCTGAACTCATGACCTTATTTTTGTCATTATTCTTAATTTCTTAGAATCATATATTCTTTACATGAATTTAGTGATTGATATATGTATTGAACATTGTTTCACAAGTTATGCCAGTTTTAGCAAAATTATGGTCTTCATTGTAGCATGAAAAATTTATTTTGGAAAACCACGAAACCGTTATCAATATGCTTATATGCCATGAAAAATGTTTTACTTTTTGAAGAAAAGGTATATTTGAAAATATTGAGTTGAACTTGATTTACTATAATTCCCAAACATGTTTTATGGATTTGATGAAATTGTTATGTTTTCAAGATTTTGAACTTCCTAATTATAAATTTAGAATCCAAGCACATTTTTATTAAATGTTGAGTTGAGTGTTATTCATAACAATGGCTAGATACATATGTTGGGTGGTTGTTGAAATCATTATTTAGAAGTTGGTGATCCTTTGGATATGATTTTAGTACTCCATATATGTTTGACTATCAGATTGTCAGAATTATATGAGACTTTTAGAGTTTTCAAATTTATTCAATTTATTTGTAAACTAGTTTTACATGAAAATTATAGAGAAACAAACAGTAAGTTAATGACTATTAGGATCATTAACCTTGATACTAAGTTGTCTGCAACATCCCAATTTTTCATTGCACTAATTATCTCATTTTATGAGTAATTAGAATATTTAATTAGTAAGTTAATCAAGGATTAATTTATTAACTAGATGAGAAAATTTTAGTCTAAAAGATAATAAATAGATAGATAAATGAATAAATAGATAATTAAAATTAAGAATGCTTGGAAAATTAATTATAATAAAATTTATGATACTCTAAATACTTAGAAGTTTCAAATCAAAAGGATATCACAATTGATAAATCACCATGGTAAGATTTTAAAAAGGTCTAATCATATTATAGCACTAGTCGTTGGATCCGTGCGATGCACAGCGAGATAGTAAAAAATAGTTTGTTAATCCTTATAAAAAATAAATGATAATTTATTTAAATATATCTTATTGAAAATTGAGTATATAAATTTATCGTAAAAGTAAGTTAATATTTAAATAATTAAATAAGTGGACAAAATATAAATGTGTCATTCTATTTTATATCTTATTTTGAATATCATATTTATAAGGTTAAAAAAATCTCGATAGATGACCTATAACTAACAATCAAGAGCCTATTTTATAAAAATTTTACACATTTCAAAAGTTGAAATTGTTGAATAAAGAAAGAGAATAAATGGATAATTTTACTATATCACGAGCCACTTATAGGAAGGATAATGAGTATCCATGAGAAAGGGGACATGTTCTATGTCTCCCATCACTGTTTAGAATTTTACCTTTCGTCCTCATCCACATCTCCCTTATGGGTTCCTATTTCCCATTTCTCGTTAGAATTTTATATCCCTATGATATTCAAGGGTTTATTAACAAATTTTGAAAAGAGAAAAACTTTTAAAATAATTTATAATTTGAAAAATAAATATACATAATAATAAATACTATTAATGAAACATAATCTAAATTAAAATTAAAATGCATGCATAATGCAAATACAATAAAAATAATTAAAAAAATGAAGGTGTGTTATTCCTATCGTTATCCCGTTTAATAAACGGGAACTTAGCACCATTGATCGTCCCTATGAAGACAAAATATGTCTAAACTCCCTTTTCCGTTATGGGTAGTTCCCGCATGTACCCATTTTCAATTTTTTTTATCATCCCTAACTGTTTATATCTTTTAAATAATTAAAATATTTAATTTATAAAAATATAAAAATATACTTTTTAATTAAAACATAATGAATAAATTTAATTTTTATGATTTCAATTATACGTCTTTTCCTTGTATATCCTTTTGATAAATTAAAATATCAATTTTAAAATATATGTTATAATTAATGTGTAATAATTAGTAAAAAATATATATAATTCTAATTTATATAATCTCAATTATTAGACTAGCATATCAATTATAATATTATTTTGAATTAAAAAGTAATATAATTTTTTAATTTTTTAAATTAATAAATATTTAGTATCATTATCAAAGAAGTGTAAATTGTGGAATTAATTTTTTTAAAATATTTTAGTATTGAAAAATTAAAAGTATTTTTTTCAAAAAAATTACTTTGAAAAAAATTATAGAATTAATAGATTGGAATATTCAAGTTGTAAAAATTAAATAGAATATAGTGATATATATAGATAGATAATTATTTTTATTATGATTTTCAAAAGTGCTAAATTTGAACTTAGAAATTTTTTCTCTAATTCCATCCTCATTTAGAATTTTGCCCTCATTCTCATCCGCATCCTTGTCATGGGTCTCCATTCCTTATTCTACATGAAGATTTGAATCCCTATTGATATTTATGGGTTTATTAAAAAAATTTAAAAATTCTTTGAACTTTAAAATATAAATATTCATAATAACAAATACTACTAATATAACATAAATATAATAGCTTCATTATCATTAATACTATAATTATATATATAATTGTTATGATATAATATATTGAATTATAATTTTGTTTATGTTATTTTTTATATTACTTTTGTTAATGGTAGAGAGTTATAAAGGTATTATTGGATAAAATAATTGATAATTAGAAGGTAAATTAAATTTAAAAACTTACTTTTAAGTATTAAGATTATGAAATGATGGGGTATAATTTTCCTATGAATAACGCATCAAAAAAAGATTTTGTGTAATGAGTCTTAAATATTAGTATTGTATCAATTGTTATCATATTTGATTAAAAATAAATTATCATATTTGTATCATAATGAGTCTTAAATATTTGATTAAGAATAAATTTGGTAGAAATTGAACTTTGAATTATTATCATTTCAAAATTAATCAATTAGTAATTTGTTAACAAATTGACCTGCTCGTTTTCTTTAAAAAAAAAATACTAATTTTAAAGCTTATTTATTTTAGAAATATTTCCTTTATAATTTTTTATATGACCTTCATAATGTGAGGCTATTAATGGTTCTTAATTAATTGTAAGTCGTAATTATATTGACATGAGTTCTTTCTTAGTGCAAATTATAATTTTTAATGATTGTAATATCCGATTTTTTAATGATTGTAATATTTGATTTTATTTCATATAAAAATAATTAATAAGCAAATTGTAAATTAAGTTTAAAAAAAAATTTTAGACATAAAGATTAAGAAAATTGGGGCCTAAATAACTATATGAATGATACGTAAAGCCTAAATCACCATATGAATGACACATATAATAGTTTTCATGAAATAAGTCTGAAATATTAGTATAATAGATTTATAATCTATAATTATAACAATAATAATAATAATATAATTTTCATATAATATATAATATTGTGTATAGTTTTCAATTGATATATATTATTCTATAAATGAATGTCTGGTTCCAGAAAAAACATAAAAGACTGAGTTTGTTATTTTTACAGATATGCAAGTCACAGAGGACGCCTTGTATTTTTAGAGGTGGTTATTCACTTTGTTTGATTTTAGAAATGACAAATGCTTGCTTTCATTTCAATATGAAATAGATCGATAGAAAAAAAAATGCTCCTCTGTAAAATTCTGAGACAAATTCATTTATTTTCTATGATTAGCCTAACAAAATCTTTCATTAAGTATAAGGTAAATTAGAATAGATAATCATAAATTGGTTCACTACCTTTTATTTTAGCCAAATGAATCCATTTATCAGTTTGTTAAACTTGTTACTTATTAGTAATGTGATCCAAATGCAAGTAATACATTTTTATTTTTCACCTAAATCAGTGATTAAATATATATAGGGATTCAATGAGCAATAATTGTGGTCATGTCATGCTTTATCTGATGTTACAGTTACATGACAGATTAAGGAATCCAATGGATATAACAAAATTAAATCTAATAACAATGGATAAAAAATAAAACAGAAAGATTTGCCCCTAAAAGATCATGCACACCACAATCGCACGATAAATAAGAGACCTTTTCATTGATCTGATCAAGGCATTCCTCTTTTTTTTTCATATCACACGATTTTTTGTTGTAATGGAGACTTTTTTGTTGATCTGATTAAGGCATTCCCCTTTTTTATTTTTTCATATCACATGATTTTTTGTTGTAATGGCCCCATTAATATTTTAATCACCTTAGTACATTTATACCTAATCCATTTTTCAATGATTCTTAATTCTATATTTGTTTTCCATTCTTCATGATTCTTAATTTTAACTGTAAATCATAATTTTAATGATTTGTAATCCCGTGAATATACCTTAATAATTCTAATTTTATTGATTCACGTAATCTTTAATGACAGTAGATTTGATTTTATTAATAATTAATAATTTAATTGTAAATTAAGTAAAAAATCTATAAACATAATGTTGAGAAAAATGGACTCCAAATCACTATATGAATGACATGTGTATCCTAAAGCTTTGTATAAAAGACACTTGTAATACTTTCCATGACATAACTCTCAAATATTATAATGGTAGGTGTTCTATCATGATCAACTCTAAGATACACTAAGCTCGGAATATCCACCACAAATAAGAAAAAAATATAATTTATTTTCCTTACAACTAATCAACTCATTAACAATGAGTGGTTAAGAGAGCATCAAAATAAATGGCCTTATGTGGAAGTGAGGGCAAAACAATAAAACCCCAATAAGGGCAAAAATGGAAAATAATAAACTAATAGAATATTATTCCAATAATGTGAAGATAAATTAATAATATTAATAACTAATAATCAATTGGACAACAATTTTTATAGAAAACTTTTAAACAAACTAGCATAAAATCAACAAAAACGGTAGTTTTCACTAATGAAGGGTGAAATAGGAAAAACAATAAAAACTATGTAATACAGGTAAAATAAGCATTTATAATGAAAAATATTAATAATAATTTCAAGAAGAAAAAGCTAAAAATAATTTTATTGGCATAATCTCAACATGTTTAGTTCCATTTAGGCAAAATGGCATTTTTATGAAAGGAAGGGCATTTTCATCTCTTCACACAAACAAGAAAAATTATCCCTTTTGCATACAAGAAAAAGGAAAATGTGAGAGCCACATGAGGCATGATAGTTGCGACCACAAAGAAGGAGACTAGGAAGAGTGTTTTGTTCAAATTTGAACAGATACCCCTAATCAGGAAATGATCGATAATAATGTGGCATAATAATGAGCCATTAAGCACAAATTTCCCTCCCAAAACCTAGCTCTGTATCCGCAGCCCCCTCTTCCCTTTGCAATCAATTGTTGTTTTTATTTTCACACACAAAGGTAGCTACCCAAAAATTGAAGAAACAACAACTCTTGAAAAACAATGATTTCGGGTGTTCTAGCACCTCTAGCCTTTCTACTAGAGGATCAAGCTCCCTTCCACAACCTTTCTCCCTTCCTTACACGAGTTCTATAACCAAGAGGTAGGGAGAACTTCCATTTGATGTTTTATGGTGTCTTGGAATCGTTCTAGTCACTCTATGGTCAAGATTGGTTCTTTGACTTCCAAAAATAAGCTAGGAGCATTCCAACCTTTTCGTGGCTATGGATTCCTTGCATGGAGACTCTAATGATTTGAATAAACCTCCTTTTCCCTAAGGTTATGACTTGTTGTGGTCTCCTATCAAGCCCTTTCAATTGCAAGGCACCACTTTTAAGCAGTTCGAGGAGTTTTGTTTGGAAAAGTCGTCTTCTGATGTTTTATAGAAATACATTTGTAAAACCCATGTGTTTCAAGGATTTGGCTCCTCTAAAGTGAGAAAGTTAGTAAAATGCAAAAGTAAAGGGTTAATGACTATTGGATTAATAACTTCTATCATGTGTACATCATGCGTAGATCCCACTAAGTGATGTTAGGGTGTTTAACTAGTCACTTTTGCATTTCATTAATCTCTTCACTTTGGAGGAGCCAAATCCATTGTTCAATGCTTTATTTATTAAATTCTAATTATTGGAATTCTATATTTTGAACTTTTGAAAATTCAAAAAAAAAAATATTTTGAAAAGCCTCCGCCTTTACTGAACACATTCACCGCTCGAATCCTTATTTATGGGTGAGTAGTTCTTTTGTGCATCCTTCACAAAAAAATTCGAAACTTGGTTTACGGTATCAGACTGAGTTCATTTTAATTTTATTTGAAATCTAAGACATAATAGAGGATTTTCGCTTTGGTTTGGTAGCAAAATAAGTCTAGTAAAATTACTAAAATTCGTGAAAGATTCATGTTCAATTGTTGTCCTGATCTTGGATAGTACGAAAAGAAAACTTTAAAACTCAAGTTATACATATCGGATTTGAGTGAAATAAAATGCTTTAGAAAGCTAACATATAGTGCTCCAAAATGAAAAATATCTTGTCCTAAAACGCTCCATATATTTTATTATAATTTTTGAAAGTCACAATAGTGCTCTTGGGTGCAAAAGCATAACAGTCCTAGTGCAGGAATTTTTTAAAATTCTATACTTGATGAAATTGACCTGAACTAGTACCATTGGAAAGCTTAGTAAGTTAGAAGTGTCCCATAGAAACTTGGAGCACAAACATGAAGATATGGAGATGTAATACATTTTCTAGGAAAGGACATAAGTCGTGCCCAGGCACCAAAGATTAGGCTCTTAGTGGAATTTAAGGGTTTTTACCCAAATCCTTTAACTAATGAAATTTCTAATAACTAGAAAACAATTAGTGAACTTCTAATTGAACTAAATACTATTTCCAAAGCTTATATAAAATTTTAGATTGAAGTAACGTTCTTGGCACTAAAGAAGTTGGGCAATGAAAATCTAAAAATCTAATATAACTAAATGATGACTAGGAGCATAAAAACTTAACTCCCTAAAGGCTTGGGATTCCTTAGGATGATTGAATGTTTTCCAAGCCTCCTAATTATTTAGGATTGGCCTAAACTGCGTTATGATGAATGTTTTTGGGTGCTAGATATATGCTCATGTGTCGTTATACCTATTGATACTTGATGATGTCGTATGGAATGTGCTGGTGCTAAGGCTACTACATCATATTGATTGTATATTTGTTATGCTTATGACTTCCATGATACTATGTCCTATATCATGTATAAGAATTCACATGAGACATGTTGAATTAAATAAGAAAAGACAAAAGGTCAAGTGTACCCTTGCTCAATTCGGAAGGAGAAAGTTTTACCCCTTACCTTAAGGCAGCGACGGCCGTCGATTTGAGCTCAATATCATTTACCTTGCCAGCCACTAGGTAGAGCCACCGCGGGTACTAAACGGACATTCCCCTTCACCACCATTCTCAGAGGCGTTCGAAGAAAGGGGCACCCTTACAACCATTCATCGATCCCTCCAAATGCTGGCCTCAGTCTTCGCTGCCACCGTGAAGAGGTGTTTTTGTGGCCACCATTCAACTTCCATCTCAACCACCACGAAACACCACAGACACCACCTCGTTCCTCTGAAGTTTGAATAGTCGCCGGGGTTTTGCTGGATCCTTTTATTACACGTCACCGCAGCTTCCCATTTCTTCCTTATGGACGACGTCCTTCGCAAGGGCGTTAACCCTCACACTAGGGCTCACCAACTCGCTGATAATTATTTCTCATAGCTTATTATTGTTAGCTTAGATCTCTATTATTTTGAGATAATTTTTTATGGAACACTGGCCGAATTGGAAGTGCCCTAAATTTGTTTGTTTACTATGCCAATGTTGAATCTCTCTATTGTTCTGTGGTTGATTTGAGGAATATAGATAACTTTCCAAAATTGCTTGGTGTATTTTTTTTTGTTCTTTCACAAAATTTGCTGTTTCTTCTTTTTTGTGGATCTGTGTATTGACTACTGACTGGTTTTGGAAATAGAGGTTGTGTGTCTTTTTTTAGGGTTGAGAAAATGTTACTTGAGGACATGGATGTGTTGTGTTGTGTTGGTATATATAAGTAGTGGTGGATACTCTATTCTAGGATTGAAATAGATATGGAATGTTTGCTGAACATTTCACTAGATGACACGTTTGGACAATGGAGGTTTTACTAGGTAATGAATCCTACTGATTTGGCTAAGCAAATGGAAAATGAAAGTTTAGTTAAAGATATTTTGAGGTTATGACATATGATTGATCATTTGATTGTGATTACTATTGCAAATTTAGCTTCTTACTCAGTGAAGAAACGATCTGTTTAGTTACTAATGCATTATGGCAAATCTTTATGTTTTCTTTGTTTAATTTTTCCTTTTTTCAACCCATGGTAATCATATGATGAGGCCAATTTTCCTTTTTCTAATTTCCTGAGACTGCAAAAAGGGACTTTTACATATGTTTGTATATGTGGGAATTATGAATATATAAGCAGTGTATGTGGGAAAATGTTTGTGATGTATCCTGGGCATTGAGTTTTGTTTGTTTTGAGATGAGATATAATGATAACTGATACACATTAAGCACATATGAGTTTTTTTTTTTTTTCTGTGTTCTTTAATTGAAGCTTGCATACCTTCTTCTTGTTGAGGTTGTTGCTATTGTGTTTGGAAATGATGGTATGAACAAAAATGATGCAAATGATGATTATGTAGCCAATACCAAATGATGATGATATTCAGCTCTTTTTTTTTTAAGCTTTGCCATTGCTATTTTGGGATGTTTACGGAAGGAGGTGGGGGGTGATTGTAGGATATTGTATTTTGGGGAATTCTTGTTTGTGTGATTGGCTAACAAGTAGCCCCTAAATTGTTCTTTCTTTATTTTCTTTTGATATCTGAAATCAGAAAATGGTGTAACTCACTATTGTTGGTAAAAAAGTGCACGAGAAAGGGGGTTGAATTGTGCTTTCTGAAGTCTTCTTTTCCAATATGAAACATTAGACACAAAACATACTATCAAGTTTGAAGCTTGGAATGCAGTGGAATAGTGGTTAGATGTTTTAGAAGGAAGGTTTCTGTAGTTTAATAATTATTATACATTTTAACAATATTGATTAATAATTAACTTAAGGTGCATAACATGAAAATAAAGGTTAGGGAAGAGAAAGATGAACACAAGTATTTTTATACTAGTTTGGCTAGCTTGCCTATATCCAGTACTCAACACATGTTGAGGTTTCATTAAACAACAACTTTCTCAACCTAAGAAAGTAAATGGATAGTCTTTACAATAACCTTCCCAAGCTTGCACTTGCATAGTGGCCAACCCCAACTGTGACTGAACCGAGTAGTTCTGTACCAGCCTCTCCAAGCTGAAACTGTGACCTACAGACAACTTTTACTGCCACGTTGTAAGTTAAACTAGCATCTTCAAGCTGAACCGTGATAAGAAAATACCTTTGCTATCATGTTGCAAATAGTTTAACCTTAGCCTCCAAGCTATGTCTTACACTAATCATTACCAAATCAAGGTTAACAAAGGTTATGTGTCTGTGTTGCCACTCAAACTAACTTACGCCCATGTTTCCTTAGGAATATCTGCTAATACAGACCTGAAAAATATGAGCGACTCCTTTCTCATATCTCTTCATGAGAAGAGCATACAAATAGTTACAAAATAAAGAAAGAAGATTTTTTACACTTCAAGATGATTAATTACATAATATGATGAACAACATAGGAAGTGTGAAGAGATTTTTCCAGCATTTCTACTTTTATGTCTTGAACTCTCTCATCTGCATTCATGTATGACATCTCTATTTACACAAGTCCTTTTTCATGATCATTGCCTTTAATCAGATCTCCAAGTGACACATGTAGATCATCAGTTGTGTCTTGGAATGTTACCCTAGAGAGGTAGGCTGACAGACTTGTCACATCGGTTGTAGAAGCCATTGTATTTTAGAGGTTTCTGATGTCCTCATTTTCCTTTTACTTTCTGACCATGGTTTCTTAACTCCTCTTTCTAGGAGATATGATCATGAATCAATTAGGTAGAATTGATAACGTACCAATTATAACACTGGGTCTGATTCGTGATTTGAATTTTGAAATTTGAATTTTCTCTCCATTTTCCTTAGCGTTTTGTGTTTCACAGTTAAGTCAGCTTTCTGACGACGTAATCAATCTTTTTAATATTTCTTCGATATTCTAGTCTTCAATCTTGGTTATTTGATGATGATTCTTTGCGATTGTAGTGATTGATGACTAAGTAACACGTTGCTCTTAGACATGAATTGATTTCTTCATCTTGGGTGTACTTTATGATGTCTCGTGCTACGTTCTGAATATCTTCTCCTTGGTTTCTTGATCTTTGGCTTGATATGCTTTAGTCCTCAAGCAATTACACTTTCTTTCTACGAGATAATATTCACCTTTTTAAGTTTGATCTCCTCTCTTGAAATAAACATGATGTCTCATGTGTAGTGAAATTATTCCCAATTCAAGTCTACTTCTATGCCTTTGGTCCGTAAACATGAATATGTACTTTGCATGAAATAACATTCACTTTTTTTTTAACTTAATCTCTTCCCTCAAGATAAATCATGCTTGTGTATGCAAAGTGAAATATTATTCTTGTTTTAAGTCTGTATTATGCTTTAATCTGTATACATGTGCTTTGTTTGACATAATATTCACCTTTTATTTGACTTAATCTCTTCCCATAAGATAAAACATGCTTACACATGCAAAGTGAAATATTAATATTGCTTTAAGTCCATGTGATACAAACTGGATTAACCTGTTATGCTTTGTCAAGAAACTCAAGGTAGCCATTAATCATTATTCAAAATATTTTCTTTAAACTGGCTTTGTTGTCAATCAAAACATTTAAGCTCATACTTTCTGAAGGGATCTGGAGTTCACAACTATCTCTCTTTTTTTTTTTAGCTTTTTGAGTGGAATTACAGTCAAATTTCTTTACATGATTTTGTATATGTATGTGTGTGTATGAATTTAATGTGACATAATTGTGTAATTGGATAATACGAAGTGAAAATGAAAGCTCGTTTAGTACTTGTGAATAGTAGTAATGTAAGGTTATTGGGAAATGAAAAAAAAGCTATACATTCTAGTTTATGTAGATTACTAGATTTTTTTCTAAAATGAGTAGACAACATATAATTGATTAGATGAATTTAAAGCTCATTTGCTAGAGGTATTCTAAAATACTTACTAATGACTATATATATATGTCATTAGCAAATACTGTTCAAGGTTTGAAAGGGCTATTGAATAAATCTCATGTAACATAAATAGCTTTTATTGTAATGGTTGCGTAGTTGTTTAAAACTGTCTTAATAAACGTAGCTTGTTGTAAGGATTACAGGATCTTATGCATGTTTTGCTGCAACAAAGCAACCCAAATTTGAATATTGAAGAAGCACTAGCTGCATTGCAAGCGAAGCAATCATCTCCATCTAATGGGAATGGGCTTTCCTTTACATCAACTTATATTCCAAACCATGGCTACGTATTATGAATAAAGTTGCAATAAAGCAACATAATAAATACTTGTCTTTCTTTGTTTTCCCTTTTTTCCTTATTTTGGTTGTCAGTTCTTAGAATGTTGGTTTTTTTGGCCATGGACACATGTCTATCTCACCTTAGCACCAAATGGCACAGAGGAAAAAGTGAAAATGAGTAATGTTTTATCCTTGTACGCTACACAAAGAGCCAAAGGTATGTTCATGTTAATGTGTTTAATGAGTATTAGAATTTTTTGGTTGTTTCTTTGCTATGCTAATCTTTATATACTAGGTTTGGTTACTTGGTATTCTATTTGGAGCCTAGATATTGAATGGTTCAGCCTATTTCTATCACGACATGGTTAAGTTTGCAGACGAACATCCTTGTTTGGTTACTTTGTTATTTAATTTGTCCTTTCCTTTTTCTGTACCTATTGCCTTTTTGTGGTTTTGCATTGAGACTTGGACTCATGGTTGTATTTGTGAACTCTTGGCAAACTTGTTGATGGATTGTGATACTTTACTTTGCTCCCTTATTCTGTCAAGTGGTTGAGCATTTGCTAGTGCTGGATTATATAATCAAATTGATAATTCTGTATATATTTCTTTTCAAAAGTTAAGATCTACATGATCATTATGATTTGTTGTTCTATCTAAGTTGTTGGGTGTCGGTTTCCATTATTTTTGTTTTAACAGGTGTAGGAACTTTAGGAGTTGGTGTATTGGTATTTGACATATTACAGTTTTATGTAAATATAGTTATTCAATAAATTAAGTTTAATACATGTGCAACTCAAGTAGGTTCAGAGGGGGACTAATACAAAGGACATAAAACATGCAATAGATGTGATTATGATGGGCTATATTATAGATATTTTGTTTTCTGTCAAGTTCTTATAACTAATGTCCTTTAATTTTATGAACTACATATAATCACTTTGTCTTTATTTTGGTTTAAAGTTAGACTTGTTTCTATTTAGACCTGTATATTTTAGACTTGTTTTTATTTAGACCTATGTATATCAACTAATATTATGGACTACCATATATTTTTAAGATGACTTAGTTTACTTAGTTCTTTACTTAGCTGATTGTTTAATAATGGTTTATTTTATTTATGAATTCCAATCGACTAAGTAATTTTTTGTTCAAAATTAAGGTGATTTCTAATTTATATTGAAAAGGTTATATATATAGTTTAATTTTATACTAAAAAGTGTTGGTTTTAAGAATATCAAATTTGAGAAAAAAAAAAGCATTTTTAGAAATATACAATCAGAATTGAGAAGAGGCAATGCTTTTTATAAGTTTCCTAAACAATAAGAAAAAGCAATAGGATGAGTCGTCGCCTTTAACAAAAGAAATAAGCAACACTTTTTATAAGTTGTCTTTAACCAGAGAAAAAAGCGTTGCCTAAACAATAAGAAAAAGTAACGAGATAAACCATTGCCTTAAGTTAGAATAAAATACAATGCATAAAGGGTGTAAAAACCATTGCCCTTTCTTGGCAACAAAAGCGTTGCCTTTGATTCATGAAAGGCAATGCTTTTTTCTTCAGAGACTGTTGTCTTTTCTCTTTCAACTGTTGCCTTCGAGAAAAGGTAATGCCAGTATAAGTAACCCCCTGAAAAACGTTGCCTTTGCTCGGAAAGTTGTCTTTAACCAGAGAAAAAAATGTTGCCTAAATAATAAGAAAAAGTAACGAGATAAACCATTGCCTTAAGTTAGAATAAAATACAATGCATAAAGGGTGTAAAAACCATTGCCCTTTCTTGGCAACAAAAGTGTTGCCTTTGATTCATGAAAGGCAATGCTTTTTTCTTCAAAGACGGTTGTATTTTCTCTTTCAACCATTGCCTTCGAGAAAAGGTAATGCCAGTATAGGCAACCCTCTGAAAAACATTGCCTTTGCTCAGAAAGTGTTGCCTTTGATAAAAGGCAACTTTTTTTTTTCATGTTTAGGCAATGTTTTTTAAACGTTGCCTTTGAGCTAATTTCTTGTAGTGAAAGGGCTCAAGATTTATCCAGGTTGACCTTAAGCCCAGACATCTTGTAGAATTGATGAAGAGTATCCATGCCCACATGAACTTGAGACCTCATTGTTTAACAAAATAGTAGACCATCATCAGCAAAAAGTAGGTAGGAAATATCAGGACCCTGTCTAAAGAGTCTACTGAGCTTCTAGGCTCCATCCACAACCTTCATTTGGATCATCCTAGCAAGTTTCTCCATACAAAAGTCAAACAGATACGGGGATAACGGTTTACCTTGGCAGAGACCTCTAGAAGGCTCAAAATTCTCCAATCTTACCTATTCCACAAAATAGCCAATTCAAAGGATGTGACACAATTCATAATAAGGTTGATAGTAATATGTGGAAACCCAAAATCATGGATAGTTTCTCTCAAAAAACTCCAATCCACTCTATCATAAGCTTTCTCAAGATCAATCTTAAAGACAACTACACCTTTTTGATGATTCATCCTGTTAATCCTATGAAGAGTTTCCAATGCAATAATGATGTTTTTAGCAGTACCAAGGCCTAGAATGAAATTACCTTGGAGAGGGCCAACCAAGTCTTAGAGGAAGGGGCGAATTCATTTCACAAGAACTTTGGTGATGATCTTATGCAGCACGTTACAGGGATTGATTGGCCTAAATTCCCTCATATAAGTTAGTTGATCAACCTTTGAGATGAGAACAATGAGAGTTTCAGTAAGCTAAGGGTCAAAATTACTAGACATAAAAGCTTGCTTTACAACCATATGCATATCAGTAGCCGCAATATCCCAACATTGTTTAAAGAATAGGGCTTGAAAACCATATGGACTTAGGGCTTTGAAAAAACCTAGAGAGAACACTACTTGCTTGACTTCCTCCAGGGTCACTGATTTAGTTAACTAAGAAATGGCCTCTTCAGGCAGGATAGGCATGGAAATGTCCTTGCAGAAAGACAAATCAACATTTTCAGTACTACAAAATAGGGACTTAAAGAAGGTGAGTGCCTCAATCTTAACCCTCTCCTAATCATTACACCAAACTCCACCAGCAATATTCAAACTAGTGATTTTCTTGTGATGACGTCTAATGATAGTTTGGGCATGAAAGAATTTCATTTTTCTGTCCTTTAGCTTAATCCAATTATTCCTGGATTTCTAAAAGCATAAAAGTTTCTCTTATTTAAGAACAATTCGTACTCAGCTTGAAGAGATTGCTTAAGGAGTTCTAGATACAGGGAATCCCAAACCTCCATGTGATGTTGAATTCCCAAAATGCAGGCTTCGAGCTCCTTCTTGTGATGGAAAATGTTTCCAAAAACCTATTTGTTAAATTTAAGAGAGTCACAGTGGACTTCAGACATACATAGATTCACATCACTGTTGCTTCTTATCCAAGTTTATTTGACCACCATAGGGTAGAGATCATGGGTGGTCCAAGCTACTTGAAACTTAAAGGGACGCTTAGCTCTGGACTGGGAGTTAACACTACACCGAATCATGACTGTGGAATGGTCTGAGTGAAGCCGAGGAAGGTTGGTGACAATGGCCTCTGGAAAGCTAGTTCTCCAAGGAATGTCACTTAGCCTACGATCTAATCTCTTTGCCAGACGAGCATCACCTACACTAGATCTAAACCAAGTGAAGTGGCCCCCCAGTAGCCCTAAGATCTAGCAAGTGGCAGTCATCGATCTCTACAAAAGTAGTAGCTCTAGAATGAGAGAAAATTCCCCCTACTCTTAGAGGGAAGAAAGGTCTCATTGAAGTCCCTTACTAGTAGCCAATGTTTACTAATCTGGGTTGGAAGATTTCTAAGGTAGGACCATATATCAGTGTCGAGGGAGAGGGTGGGGCTAGCATAGATCGCCGAACAAACCTAGGACTAGTTTCCACTAGAAATCTCGAATGAGAGACATTAGGGGGATCCAAAGATCTCCCTCATTGAGTAGTTATTAGCTGAGGAGAGGACCCAAATGCCACCATAGTGCTATCGAGCTTCAACAATGCCTACTGGACAAAAGGCAATCGAAGTCCATAATCTCTCAACCCGAGCAAAGCAAGTGTGGGTTTCCATAACTATAAAAAAGGATAGATTATAACAATGAATAAGTTCCCTAACATGGCGCTTGCTTTTTTCATTCATTGCCCTTCTAACATTCCAAGAGATAATGGTGCACCTTTTGAAAGCAATCATCAAAAACCAAAGGAAGGGGGGAGCACGAACCAGGTCCTGGTTCAAAGTTGGCCAGTATCCATGGGGACTCCATGTCCCACCTAAGTATGTTGAGTACAACCCTCTATAGGAGAACATTGTATGCCCTGAATTTCTGGAACTCTCTCCACTTCCTTGACATTTGTGGTTTGAGTAGCAGGGGGCACCGTATTGGGTAGCTTGGTGTCAGACCCTAATTGGGGTTTCAAAGATTGGTGTTGATCAGTGGTGGGTTGCACTCGAGGTTGCATAACCTTGCGGATAGTCCCATTACCTAGAGGCACAACTTGAGTTAGTGGGGGCCTTGTTTCTTCTTTCCTAGGCTGTTTGTTCTTGGGCCATGCTTTCTATTTCTGGGCCTATTTCGTTTGTATGGCATTCTTTTCATGGCCGGTTGTTTTTCCATTCTCCATGGAGTTGGGTTGGGCCTTTTTGTCCAGAACCTTAAGTTTATTTTGTTTAATGAAACCTTGTGAATCTTGTTTGCCCTGTAAAAGTTTAGGTGGCAGCTTTTTTTTTTTTTCCTTTTTTGGATAACAAGCCATTCCCCATGATTAGGGTTTGGAATCGAATTTGTGGCATTTAATTCTCCCCTATTTTCGGTAGCTAACGGGATTTGAATAGGATTACCCTCCATCCTTGAACTTTGTGTGGCCATTACATTGTGGATCGGGAGTCCATTGCTGTTCGCCAAAGTAGGTCCCTAATGCACCTTCCATGATGCTCATAAGATCCACCACCGGTGCAGTTATGGGCTAGATGACCATACCACCCGCATTTCGATCAAAGGAGGTGGAGTCCTTCATACTGCACATGGTACCAATGCCTATGTTATCACACCCTTCCAATGACTGGTTTAGTCAGATCTATTTCCATACACACTCAACCAAACTTGCTTTGGTCAACTCGAATTATGGTGGAGTCAACCCGCACAGGCTTGCCGATGACTGAAGCCATGGCCATGATTGCGTTCCCATCAAAGAATGCCATATTCAATGTTGGCAATCTAATCCAAACTAAAGTTCGCTCTATCTTCATCATTTCAGTGATGAAGTTTGTACTCCATTTACTCACGGCTAGGTAGTGGTCGAAGATCATCCAAGGACCACCCTGCATCACTTTTGCCCTGTCTTCCATAGTGTCAAACTTGACCATGAAAAAACCATGGCCCATATCCCTTATGTCAAACCCGACCTGCAGTTTCCATAAATGGCTGCTCTTTTCCTTTATAATCTTGAAGCCTATGGACTTGCCCAACAATTTAATTACAAATGCATCCTTCCACGGTATGCAAAGTTCAACGAACACATTATCATCCACGTGAATCATAGGGGCCATGGGGTCCCCATTTTCATACTCAACATGGAAAAGTTTCTCGGCAAACTAATCTTTCTTTACCTGTGGTCAAGGTTGAGATTCCCCCAAGACCTTGTCTCTAAAGGATACCTTAGAGGTAGTTGCATCTGGCTAGCCTTGGTCCTTGTCATCCAGAGGTTTAGGAGGGAAGGATAGCGTGGGTGTGGAAAAGACAAAGTTCGCCATGAAACCCTAGCAGAGCGAAAAGAAAATATTCTTCGAGAAAAAGAAGAGAAATAATCATTTTAATTCATTGATATGTAGAAAATCTTTTCCAAATCATAATATTCATAATTTTGGTTAATTGTTAATCATTTTGAAAACTCCACACTATTATTTAATAATCACTAAGTATTAATTTAACTTTATCCAGATATTCATAAAATTGATATGTAAATATGGAAACACTCATAAATAAGTATATTTAATTTTGATTCATTATCATTGTGATTTTTCCAACCTATTCACTTAATTATATATAATTTTATAATTATATAATTACAAGAATTTGATTGTTTTTTATGACTACTTAAAAAGTTATATAAATATAAGATATAATTAATTATCAGTATGAAATAGTTTAGATGTTACATATATATTTTCAAATCCTAATTTATATTTATACCATAAATATAAATAATAGATATCTAAATAAATCTTAACATAATCTCAATAATTATATTAAAATGAATTTGTAAATAATGTATGTGATAAAAAGGGAAATGTAGTATACTTTTTATTTTCTAATTCAAACAATATCTATGATACTAATGCAAATACTAGTACCAATGATAATTATAAACAATGATGAATCTAATAGATTTTGATGAGATACTATTTTTAGAATTTAAAAATCAAACATAATATCACATTAGAAAAACCACGTATTTTATTACACAAAATATTAAATGTCAAATTTGAATAAAAACTACACATCATCATAGATAAAAGATTCATGTACAAAATTATTATAAATTTATAATTTATTTTCTCCTCTTTGGATTGATATTTGGTTAAGTTAATTTTATATATATTTTTTAAAAATTTCTTAAAGTATTCAAATCTCTCTTAAGTTTTATCCAACCTTTTCTGTAGCCTAGATATAGTTGACCTTCCTAAGGGCACTATATGATGAGATGTCATATCAATGCACTAGGATAATTGTGTGGAAATATTCCCAAGGAGGCCCATGTCTAACCTTGGAGGGTTTCTCATTGACGCCATTTGATCTTGTATAGCTCTGTGTATAACAAAGATAAACCCTAAAAAATAATGTTATAGCATAGTTTGTGGTATTTGTTCCTTCTCTTCTTATGTTCTTTCTCCTCTACTTATGATTGTTTCTATTCTAATCAAAACAATAGCTAAATTATTATTACCCTAAACTATTTTTCTAATATGTTTGCATTTAGCTTTTTTTTAGTTCATAACAACTTATAATTATAAACTCTTTAAAATAAATTTTAAAAAAGAAAAAAATAATTGTTTCTCAATAATAATCTTTTACCACTTTTGCTTTAAGTCTCACAACATGGACATTGAAAAGACTCTAATACATTCTTTTGAATAATATATTGGCAATGTCTCTCTGTGTTAGAAACCAATATCAGTCGCCACCCTTCTATGAGCCACCACTAGTCACTAGAGTCTCCATTTTGCAAATGATTTGCATCATTGTGTTTGTGGTGATGTTCTCTAGCTTTTAATTGTTTTTTTTAATTTCATTTTTTGCCTTTTTTTGTTGTGAGTTTCATTGAGTTATTAGTTTTTAATGTGTAGGAACATTAGTGTTTTGTTTCCTTTAGGGGTGGCGTGGCGAAGGACATGGTGGCACATCAGTGCACACTGTTACAATGGTACACAGTTGATGTGGCTGTTGGTTTGGAAAGATTTGGGTTTGTTTGGGGTGGTGTTAGGAAGGGAGTTGTTGTGACCAATGGATGGTGTGTGGCGGCGGCGACGGTGATGGCGGTGGAGGTAAATCTTTTTTTTATTACGGATGAATTTTTACATCTATAATGTTACAAAGGAAAAATTCGTCTAAAATCAGCTAATTTTACAAGCATTTTTCAGCCAGTTACAAATGAAAAAACCCATCAATAAATCTACAGACAGATAAATCCAGCTATAAATCTGTCTGTATTTTACAAATGGATAAGAAAATTAGTCTATAATATTTATGGACGTGAAAACAACAAACGACATATTTCTGTCTGTAATTGAAAAATCCGTCTGTAAAGCTTATAAAATCTATTTGTAATTCTATCACTATTTTGCAAAAATCTTGTAGTGTGTACATCATTTTTGTTTGGTAGATGCCAAAACTATGTAGCCAAGTTTATTGAAGCATTTTTTTTAAATTCTTGTCAAGTATTTTTTTTTTTCAAATTCTTATCAAGTATTTCATCATATTCATTTTTGAATATTGGCAGTATGTTGGTTGTTGTGGTGGTTAAGAAATAAATTGTTTTTGAAAGCTATAAACCTATTTGGCAGGAAATGCTTAATCTCATTTTGATGTTGGGTTTTTGGACCAAAGCTTTACCTATTTGAGCTAAGCCTAGTGGTTGCAAATCTTCAATAGGTGAGATGTTGGGATCAATAATTCTTTTTATACAAACCTAACATTTTTTGTTTTTGGTGGTGGTTGATGCTTCATGCAATTTATGTCAGGGACCTATTGGTACGCATGAATTTTGGATGTTCTTAAGATGGTTTTGAACATATGCTATAAACTCACTCATGTATATCAAGTTTTTTTTTTTTAATGTTTTTATTCTTGTGGTGTACCCTTGCTACTATTATTGATTTTGATTTTGGGTTTTGTCTTTTTATATTCCTATATTTTTTTATGGAATTTGGTAGCTTTCCTTTTGGGACAGTTTGAGCTTTTTCTCTTTGAAAAAAAATCAATTTTGAATATTGGATTCATCTTTATCAAAAAATCGTATGACGTCAACATGTAAAATTTAAACTTTTATATTACGAGTAGAATATACTTGCATCACACTTCCAGCAGAACCACGCCTTGTCCCAACATCCAAGTCAACGAGAGCAATTATTTGCTCGAGAATAAAAACACATGATAGGAAAATGATGTTAACTACTGCAGCCATGTATTAAATAAAACACTCAACACTCAAACTTTTACTTTTAAGTGAAAAGGATTTTTTGTTTTGTTTTTTCCGGTATCATTTTTCTTTCTTGAGTAATTATAACTCCTCATCCATTGGATTACATTACTTGCAGTGTGCTTATTGAATTAGAACTTATAAACTATAGTTTACTTCAATTGAAAAATATTCTTTTCACTTTTACCTACGGAAATTTTCAAATTAAAGTGTATTGTTTAAAAAAAGAAGAAGAAAAGACTACATTTGATAAATTTTTTTTGAGTTTTTTATTTCATGGATTGAAACATTTAAAAAATTTTAATTTTTAAATTCTTAACTAATATTCTAAAGAGAGTGATTAGAAATTTTTTAAATTGAATTATAGTAAAATAAAACCTAATATAACTTTACTAAGTATTTAAAATTAATTAAAAGTCTGATTACATCTGTAAAATCATGATTTAGGAATTATAAATTAAAATTTAAATATACTCATCACGGAATGTTATAAGGAACCTTAATTTCGAAAAATAAAAATACAAGTTTAACAAGTGAGAATATTGAAAAATAATTATTAATACAAAAATAAAAATCATAAACGACATTAAGAAATTTATATGATAGAGGTGTCCTAAAGAATATAATATTAATTAAGAACTAATTTGAGTAACAGAAATATAATATCAAAAATATATTTAAATGCACAATGAAACATTAAAAAAAATTAAAAGTAAAACTCTCAAAGCAAATTACTAGCTACAATAATTGCATGCGCTTGCAATTTCAATAACCTACCGCGCTCCCAGCAAGCCATATTTTTCTCTCTGTCGTATCTACCTCATCCATATATATATATTTTCTAAATATTTTCTTTTTTGTACTTTTTTGCATCTAATGGTTAGAATTCATCTGGATCAAGAAAGAACACTTGTTCCAGGACCATATAAATATTTCCCATAAATCCTGGGTAACTCGAAATTATTCACATGAAAAAAGGCTATAATAGCTAAACCTGTAAAATTGAAAATGCAAAGTGGTCACATCCAAAAAGAAAAGGAAAGCAAAGTTAAAAAGCTCTCCAAGGTTTTATTTAACTCACTTTAACATCATCATATCATATTCATACTCATGTTCATATTCATGTTTATGTTCATGTTCACATCTCTCTCTATATATTTAGTTTCCATGGAGTTTGTGAAGTACGCAAATCTCTTTCACTTTGAATTGCATCGCCCTCAACCCAATCATCCCACAACTCCACTACTTCAAGTACACTGGTAAAGTGACCCAATTTCACACTCACAAACTCTCTCTCTCTCTCTCTCTCATATTATTTTTTAGGCAACTTTTTAATCTATAGTTTTCCTTTTCAAAGCCACTGAAGCCAGCTTTCTCATTCATTTATCAATCTAGATTGTGTTTTTGCCTCCATTCAGTCCTCTGGCTTCAGCTGACACACTCTTTACATTCAGCATGTTTCCACCGTGTTTCTCCATTCATGTATCACGTGGGGGCTTCTGACTTTTTTTTTTTTTTGGCAGTCTCTTTCATGTTTTCAATTTTCCTCTAACTGAGTAACCGGTTGCTTTTTTTCTTCTATTCATTCATCATTTCCATCTTAATAGTGTTTGATATTTTATTTATTTATGTACTAATTTTCTCATGAATTAAAGAGACTAATTGTTAGGAGAAGAAAAAAAGAAGAAAAGAAAAGAAGGTAAGATTTGTGGCTTCAGCTTCAGCGAGAGCACTGAACTTTGCTTTTCTTTTCTCTGTTTCTTTTTGTTGTGGCACTCGTGGACTTTGTACACTGTAGAGTGCTTTTTTTTTTAAGGCTTCTTTCCAAATGGTTCCACTTTGTTGCTTTTCTTCCCTGATGAAGCTATGCAAGTTGAAATTCTGGTGCTGTTGAGACAGTGTTGCTGCATCAATTGAGTTGGGGGTTGTTTGGTTTGGTTTGGCTTCACTTTGGACTGTCGATTCTGTGGTGTGATTGATGGAGTCTTCTTGGAGTTACGTCTCTGAGGAGAAGGGGTATGTCTCAAATGATGCGATTTCCCCTCCCAACACGCTTGGGAGGAGCAAAGGTTCCTTCTTGGGCTGGGAACTGAAAACCCCATGTGGTTTTAGCAACGACATGTTGGGCTTGGGGGGTCAGCAAAACATTGAGAATCATGGTTTTGAGGAATTGGGGTTTCCTGGGATGTTGGGGAAACAGTTGTCTGATGACCCTATTGGTGATGTTCAGAGCAGGAAGATGGATAGTGACCCTGCCTGCAGAGTTGCTACTAGTCCTGTTGTGGCTGCCCCGGATGCATTCTCCACGAGAGAGGACTACGATTCCAAGATTTCAACCTCTTTGGGGGACTCTAATAATGGCCGTGATTCGCTTATAGACTTGAAGCTCGGTAGATTTGCCGATCAAGGGGATGCCGGCGGTCCAACATTTTCCGAAGGAGCTCCCATTGTGTCGTCGTCTGAGTCATCGGTGCCGGCCAAGAGGGTGCGAGCTTCCGGGGCGCACTCTAAGACTGCCTACTGCCAAGTCTATGGCTGTAACAAGGATCTGAGTGCTTGCAAAGAGTATCACAAGAGGCACAAAGTTTGTGAGGTTCACTCCAAGACTTCCAAAGTTATAGTGAATGGCATTGAGCAGAGGTTTTGTCAGCAATGTAGTAGGTTGGTGAATCCTTGAAGCTTTCTTCTTTTCACCTTTTTAAATTGCCGGCTGCTTCTGTGAGATTAGCATGCATTGAAACCCAAAATTGGTTTATCCCTCCCTAAGGCTTGCCATCCTTTTTCGTAACTGTTGGAAAACTAAATCTTTACTTTTTGCCTCCTCAATTGCTCGTCATGTGGTCTTTTGAAAGCTTTTACTGCTTTTGTTTTCACCCTGTGCAGCTTTGCTTTACCATAATACCATTCTTGTCCAAATTCCATTCCAAACTGTTATTCCTAGGTACTTGATATGTTCATTATTTGGAAAAGGGTTGGTTTAACCAATTTTCTTGGTAGTCCAAATTAATGAGTTTTGGGCTCTTAGATATGCTTACTAAACATATCTATTTGTTTTTAGGCGCTACTATTTTTTCTTAAATGGGAGAAACCATCCGTTGATGAATATTCCTATTGGCTGTATAACTTTTGCTCTATTACTTTTTCTGCTTCAAGTTTTCTAATGGATAGATAACCTTGAAATAAGAAGCTGTACTATTATGATATATAACGCTGCTGTAATGTTTACCTTACTATCCAGGTTTCATTTACTTGCTGAATTTGATGATGGTAAGCGTAGCTGTCGTAAACGCCTTGCAGGCCATAATGAGCGGCGAAGAAAACCACAAATTGGTATTCACTCTGGAAAGCCCGGGAGGTTGCTTCAGCCATATGGTGGTAATGACACATTTCTGCAACTATATTCTCCCTCTCTTATTGTCATCGTTCCCATTGGAGCATGAATATTCATCCATTGCTTTCATCATTGTTTACTCCCGTATCTTTTTTGCTTAAGTTAAAAATTCAAAGTGTGATGAATCGCTCTAACTTAATAATTGTTCATATGTTAGAACTACTTCTCTGGTAAGGGAAAATGGAAGCTTTATTGATACTCTCCTGGTAAATCACCAAGGAGAAAGAGAGACTACAAGAACCCTAAGAGGAAGACTCTTCCCCAAATTATGAACAGAATACAGGAAATGAATTCAACAACTAATAAAACTGCTATTACATCTATTTATACTAAGCTAACTAACTATTTTTCCCCCTAAGTTTCCCTTTCCTTCCCTTGATTCGCAACTGACAGCAGCTCAATTGCTGTTATTTCCTGCAGCAGGGGCTGCTGGGCCCTTTCAGGGCTTGCTCACAGCTCCCTTATTCCTCCTATAATAGACCCTTGCATATCTTGGGTCCCTAACATCATCGCTCATGTTTTACTGCTTGATTATTATGGTTATAGAAGCATGCCTTAGCTGTTTCCTTTCTTAGTTCATTTGCACCTTTTCAGTGGCTTTTTCTGATATGTTCTTCTCTGAGTTGTGATTCATTCTGGTGAATACTGTAGTACACTAGTTGGACAATTTTCTGTCAAGTGTTAATCTGATGCAATGTCTTTGCCATCTCCCTGTCATCATGCCATAGCACTCTGTCTTATGTAATGCAGTTTCCTTGGTTTACACTTTTGTTTATAAGTAATTTACTCAAAGATTTGCATGTGTTCTTACCCCCTGAAAAGAAAATGAAAAAAAGAAAAGAAAATGAAGAAAGAAAAAGATGTGCTGCTTTTCATATGCTGAACTACTCAATGTATATCCATCTACTGCAAATGTACTGCTATCATATTGTTTCTTTTGTTTCAGAATTTTTTTTCACTGATACTCTCCCACTCCCACATGAAGTGGTGACGTGGTGTTGTGCCATTCTTTACCAATTGTCAATTTTGGTGCTTGCTGGCTTTAATCCGGAATCTTTGGTCAGGTGGTAGGTGTGAACCATTAGTGACATAATCAACAAGATCAATGGTGTCATACCTTAAGGAAATTATTTTTAGTCATTGTCCATTTGGTGCATTTGGATAGCACTACTTGTGACTTTTTTTAACCTTCCAGTAGTCAAAAATCACTTTGTACCTGTTTGGACCAAATTGGCTGTATAACTTATCTCTACCCGAAATGTAATTTTTAGTGCTTTTTGGAAATTAAAATATCTAGCTTCAAAAAAAGGTCTTATACATAGTATTTTAGGAACAAGTGCTACAAACTGAAACTAGTTGTTATGTTACTGCACAGCTGAATATAAAATAATTTATTTATAATTTAATTTTCATGCAAGTTGTTTTGTAAGAAGTTCTTAGAAGTCATTTTGAAGCAGTTTATCCAAACAAGACCCTAGTCTTCTTTGAGTGTTAGATTTCCTTATAGGAGCAAAACTATCTGCTTATGGTCACTCATTAACTTACCTGATTACTAAAGAAATGAAGGCTAATGTTTCACCAGTTTCTATTTGGTGCTGTAGACCCTAATGTTTATGCATATATATGGCTGTTGCATTTTTGCGCCTTGCATTTTTTGTTATATACATATGAAATAAATTTTCTACATTTCCTTATTCTTAAAACTTGTGTTACTACATTTACTAAAACTTCTAAGTTACAATCATGAAATCTGGAATCAGTGACTATTATGTTTAATATTTACCAATTTCACATAATATCTAAGACACTTTTGGATCCTATAGACTATAGAGCATCTTCATTTTCTTACGTTTGTGTATAATTGAGATATGGTCCGTGAATCTTATAAAAGCTAATTCTAATTTTCATTAATTCTGTCATCATCTTATATTACTAAAATTTCTTGTTCTACAAGATTTATAAAGATCCTCTGGTTTTTTGCAGATAGCAGATTCCAGGGAAACATGATAACATCAGCATCATTTATCTGCCAAGAGATACTCCCCAGCGGGGTCTTATCTTCTGAGAGATATGGAACAAATGAATGGTGGAGATCTATAAAAGCTGAAGATGGCACCGGTTTTAGGCATCTTTCTTCTATTCCAATCACCAATGGACACCCTCAGTCAAGATCTCTATTTCCATCCTATAATGAAAAGCAATTTCCCTTTCTTCATGAAAATGGTGCTACATCTGCTACAGGAAGCATCTTCTGCGAAAATAATAGTCAATATCCTGCCCTCGGGGGCCCAAATTCATCAGGGTCACAATCATTATTCCAGGACACATCCTTAGGAAGCGAGGACTTCAATGTTTTTGACACAGAATCGACTGTCCAAGGACTATCAGGAATTTCGGACACTGGCTGTGCTCTCTCTCTTCTGTCATCCCAATCCCAGAACTCTTCAAGCCAGTCATCAGGAATTCCCATGGCTCGACCCTTGGTCATTCCCAGCAGCCATGGCCATTACAGCATTAGTCAGGTTTCTGAAAAGATGATAGGAATAAGTTCGCAGGCTTCCAGTGGAGTCTCAGATAGGTTTCCATCTGAATTGAATCCTGCAGATGGAAGTCATCTTAGTCCTGTATTGATATCAGACAATAATGAAATTGTCAACTTTGAAATGGCAGATGGCATTTTCCAAGGGTCAGATTTTGTGAATGTGAAAGATCGTCTCTCTAGTGAAGATGTCCCGACCATTGACTTGCTTCAACTGTCATCACAGCTTCAGCGAGTCGAGCATCAGAGGCAATCCTTGCAGGTGAAACAAGAAAATGATTCTTCGTGCTCTCTCCGGATTACCTAAGATGTTTTCAAAGAGGTACATTTGTCCTTTTAATATTGATCATCACATTTTCTCAACTACTTGAGCAGTTTGCTGCATGCTTGGCATAGCTCATTATTCAGTACTCACTAGCTTAAAATCAGTGTTTCTTTTACTTTGATGTGCAAGTGAAATATTGGCTGTCATTTTATGCCTCAATATCAGTGACAACTCAATATCTAAATTACTCCCTTTGGTGAAAGATAAAGCTTTCTTAATCAGTTATTTTCTTGATGTTATATCTTAAACATTCCTTGGGGTTTCCAAAATCCAAACCACTCATGTTACCCTTCGTTATGTTCTTTTAAAGGGGAATAAAGTCCCATTTCGTTGAGTTCATTTACATGTTGAATAGAAGAGTGTTAATGCACCTTGCAGAACCATTGGATGCCTCAAGCTGATCTCAAGACATGTATACTACATGTCAAAATAATTTAAGTGAAAAAACTTATTTAGGTCCTGTTTATTTCAACTTTCTTTTTAAAAAAATCACATTTTTAATTTAAAATGATTAAATCTCGGGAAAAAAAAACTATTGTAGTACTTTTTCATTAGGTAAAAAGAGTGATTTATGAAAAAATAACTAAAAAGATCAGCTACATTTTGAAAATATTTACTTTAAGTTGAAACAAATGTATCCTTAATTTGTTTGGGTACGGTCTTAGTCCATCATACAAAAGCTAAATATTTAGAGTCAAGGATGCAGAAAAATGCAATGCGAAGTTGAGGGCTTGTCCGTTAATCTACATGTACAAAATGTTGTTTTCGCTATTTTCTCCATAAAATTTTGAAAAGGAAAAAAAAAAAAAAAGGACTAGGAAACGTTTTACTGAAGCCAAACACAATCATGAGTTTACTTTGCTGTCTCCATTTACAGCATTGCTTTCCATTCTGAAGTGTATATATATAGACTTGGATTCTCTCAAAATTTCTCTGGTCAGAGGGGTTGAAAGATTTCATTTTCCATTTATACAGGAAACAAGTTGTGCTTGTTCAGCATGCATGCTGTTGTTGTGACAAACACCAATTCCAGTGAGTAGGCATAACTGACCAACTATTAGTTCGGACACAAGTCCCTCTTTCTCAACATAGATATATCCATGTGGATATTGAAATAAACAAAAGCATGAGATATGTCAAAGTGTGCCTTACAGTTTCATGCCGTGAAAACACTTTTCCAATCCGAACAATTGTTAACTTTTTTTTTCTTTTGGTACAAGAACAATTGTTAACTTAAACTGACTAGAGATATGCCCAATTACATGATGTCGACTAGTTCTGCACGAATCAATTTTTTGTTGCGTCTTCGTATAGTAGTAGTAATGATAGCCATGAAATATGAAATCCAACGGCAAGGATCGTTTGCTTTCAGTTTTTAGTTTTTTCAGTTTTTCCTTCACAAATTTTAAAAAACTGAAAATTAAAAGTAAATAATTCCTAAATAATCCGAATCTTACTAATTTATTTATCAAAATGATGTGATATGTTTATTGATCTTTGAATGGGTGAGTGAGTTAGGAGAGGGGCATGACAAAGTCATTAAGAGTGGGTTATTGGTGAAGAACTCGCTTTCAAAAATCTGTTCTTGTGAATATATGAAAAAAAAGGAGAGAGACAGAGAGAGACATAGGCATATCAAGCTTGACAGAAGCATTTAAGAACTTCTCATCGATGGGTGCTTGGTTGGTTTGCATTTTGAGGAACCTAAAAGTAATTCTTATAGAATGAGAAAGAGATCGTACAATTTTAAATATGTTTGCTTTAACTCCTTGTTGAAAAGTTCATTTTACGGTAGTAAACAATAATTTTGATAGAAGAAAATTGTTTCTTTTCATTTTGGGTTAGCAAACTTAAAAAGCATTTTAGATGTTCACCTCCAATCTACTTCTTTTTCCAACTATTGAACTACCATATTGAGGATGCTTGGATGTGATTATTTGTCCTAAAATCACTTTTTTTCATTAATTTTTTTTATATATTTAAATAATTTTTTTAAATAGTCAGAATCTAAAAAAACAGTTTTTCAATTTTTTTTTGTAGAAGCTAAAAAAAGATTACTTTTGAAAAAAATATTTTTTAATTTTTTTCAATTATGTATGAAAGAAATTGGTTTTTTAATTTTGATATGGAGTTGGAGGAGGTTTAATATCATAATATGTCATTTCTGAAGTAATTACGGAGAGGTGGGACGTGGAACATAATTCGCTAGATGCAGATTATGTTCCAAAATCATCCACAAGGTACATAATCCGCTACTAGTAGATCATGGTTTTGAAGTTTTAGGTACATAATCCGCTACTAGCGAATTGCGTTTCCAATGTTTTTTTCCCTTTTTTTTTAAACATGATTTGCTGGTACCTAATCTGCTACTAGTGGATTACGAAGAAAAGGTTTTTGGCCAGTAATCCGCTACCAGCGGATTCTTTATTCAATTTTTTTTTCTTGGTTTAAAGGTTTACTATCCTCTTCAAGTGAATTTTTTTATCAAACCCACCCCATGCTAATTTATCTCCAAACGTCATATGTATGTGTTTTTGTGGCCCTGCTACCATATGTGAAAAATTGAACCTATGAAATTTAAGTTTTATAATTATTTTTTAAAAATTTGAAATAATGCACCCATTATGTCCTTTTTTGTGATCATACTTATAAGTAATTTTGCTTTATATGTTCTGAACAAATACGAATATGTTGAACTTACTTTTGAAATAACCAAACCAAACACATTAATTTTTTCATCTTCAATTCTACTAGAAGTAATTCTTTTAACTTAATTCTTTTAAAAATAATTCTACTAAAAGTTAAACTAAATAGGTCATGTAAAAGAAAGAACTTTCTTGACATTTTTCATGTTGACAACAAAATATAATAATATTCTTACACTTTTCACTTTGTCATTATTGGATGTGATGGTGATTTCCATTAATTTTCACTCACTTATTACATCTAATAGTGACAAAGCGAGAAGTGTAAGAATGTTGTATTGTGTTGTTAACTTATCATTACTCAATGAATAATATATGGCAAAAAAAAAAAAGACACATATAAAAATTTTTCTTACAACAAGAGTTTAAGCTTTAAATCTCAGCCGATCTGACATGTCCTATTGCCACAGTGCATGGTATGCCATATTGCCATGGTATAGCTCCAACATCTTCATCCAAAGACGAAGGGCCTCCAAAGAGTTCGATACATTGTTACACCATGCTGCTAGAGAGAGCTTATTGACAAGTTTAGTTGCCTGAAACAATTCCAAGATATTAGAATTCACAACGACATAACGCTTAAGTTGTTACCCGAATATAAAACACGTCAATGTCACACACGGACCAAGATTCTCTAAAGTGAGAGTGGTTGTGAAGTAAAGTAAGAAAGTAAGATATTAATTATTATTGGATCATTCGATATACAGATGCCATGTACAGTAGTAGCTATTATGATTCAAAAGTAGTTGTCTCTTCATTTTCTCACTTTAAAGGATCCTAATCCCTCATGAACTATTTCATGTTAATGTTTAAAAATAATATTTTCCTTTGACGTTGCCTAGTTAACTTGGGCAAATGAACTATGCTAGATGAGTGAGGGAGGCTCCTGCATCACAAATAAGACTATGACAGTCTTGGAATATGGCCCAAAATATCATGGGCTGTAATCAGATAATTACTAACCTAACCTGAACAAAAACAAACACAATTTAAACTAATTTCGAAGTTTGGTTTGAGTTTGTTAACTAATTTCGTCAATCACAATTTAAACTTTTATTGTATCTTTGGAATAGTGTCCTTCGTTTAAATTTCAACAATTTTACATATCTAATCTATTAATTAGAAGTAATCTATTACGAATTGCGTTTTACAGAAGAAAAAAAAGTGACTTAGATGAGACTTTCATATTTGCAAAAAGATTAAAGCTTCGAAGACATTAGGCATTTAGATATCGCCAGTGTTGTTGGAGAAACAGAGACTTACTGGTCAATCAACATGAAAATATAATAAAGATAATGCTCATGATTAGCAAAAGAACGGAGCCCACAGAGATAAGTAGCTAGTAATGCTATATTAATAAATTGTTAGTAGGTTAGTTTTAAAATTAATATTTCCCATCATGGATTTTAAATATTAGTTTTAAAATTAATATTTCCCGCCATTAATTTTTAAGTTATATATATCATTTAATTAAAAAATAAAAAAGCCATGCATTGAAAGCTCTCTATCACGTTTTAAATCTTAGAAATTCCAAATCAATTAATTGCTATATTCATTAGCAGACCTTCCCTGGGCCGACGGGCGCCATGCCCCCCAGAGTTTTTTTAAAAAATTTAATGTTTATAGATATATATTCTGTTTAGTATATATGTTTAATTATAAAGTGCTATTTTAGACAAATGAGTTTCTTTCACTTAAAAATCTATTAACTGGTTTTTGATTAAGAAGCAATAGACAATATACTATCATGCACTAAAAATAATGAAGTTGAGTTTATTGCAAATAATATAGTCATTTATATGAATACTTTAGTAGTATGTTTGATTTGAGAGTAAAAATAAGAGAAGACTTTTCATATATGAGCTTCATAAGTAATTTTATGCATGAAATTTATACATAAAACTCATTTGTAAAATTATATATGAAGCTAATTCATGAAATCTTCTCCTTATATCCTCGTACCAAACAAACTCTAAGAGGAGGTATGTTTTAGTCTTCTTTTTAAAATTATTTTGTTACGTTAGTGATTTTCTACTGTATTCATATTTGTCGCCCCTCAAATCTTTCATGCCTTCGATAGCAAATCTATAGAAAATGCCTTTGTTGTACACGTCGTACCTAAATTAGCCATAAGAAATTGATTATGTTGAGATAACTTTCCCATTAAGAGTAATTGTCAGGAAAACTCTATTAGGCCAATGGTTAATTGCCCTACACTATGCCACCTAACCATATTAACTGAAAATAACAAGTGCACACAAGCCACAACATGGATCAATAATAAATTGGGTTTATCGTGCTTGTTTACAACTAAGATCATATCATCAACCTAGTTTTCAGAAAATAAAAATTCACAATTAATTGTAGCCCAAATTAAAAATTTTCAACATTCTCCTACTTGGGCAAAATGAATTGTGGTTTCAATTAATTCTTCACAAAACATTTCAGAAAAGACTCTAGGGTTGATCAGCCAAAAAAAAGACAATATGTGGCCATATTTTAAAAAATATGAACTATAGACAACACATTTTATATTACTTCGTCAAACAATGTTAACTATGTTGAATCATGATAGTCATTGATCACTTATTGACACAACTCCTTTCCATGGTTAAAAACACAATTTAACACTATTGACACAAGTCTAAGTGTGGTAGTGTAGCAAGAAAAACAACATCCAAGAATGATCCAAAAATATATGTTGTTTTCTTGTTGGTCCTCCAATTTCTCTTTAACATGCTTGTTTATAATATAAGCTAGAGAAATTCAACAACCGGTCTCACATATCTATCATGGTATTTATGACGAGACAAAATCCAAATACTTGTTCAATTCAACACCAAACTCAAGTCCATTAGCATATATGTACACATAATTGCTTAAAAAAAAAATACAACTTTAACCAAAATGTGCACACATAACACAAAGGAACATGTGTGTACCCAATATACATATAAAACATGCCTAAAAATGTCTAATATTAAAAATCAATAATAGGAAAACAAAGCAAGTACATAATACTCCCACTAACCAAGAATATCTAAAAGGCTCAGAACACCAATGTTCACAACATATTTATAAAAACTTATGGGCTACAACCCTTGGTTAGAGGATCTGTTATTATTAATTTTGTACCAATATTCTTAACTACTATCTTTTGTTCTCCAATACTGGAAAACAAGATATCATCAACATAAAGAACAAAAAAATAAATAGATAAATAAATTAGCATGCTCCCACTTGCATCAAGATAGATAGAACAATAAACCTAATTTTTCTTGAACCTATGTGAGATAGCTATCTAGTTAAATTTCAAGTATTATTAGAAGCATTTTTCAAGACACAAATAAATTTTCTTTAACTTACAAATCATTTTCCTTTCTCTTCAGTCTTTGTTAATTTTCCCTTAATGAAAACAACACAAATTTCCAAATCATTTTAACCAATCTATTAATCATTTCCTTTGAAATATGTCCTAAGCATTTGTGCCACAATATATGAAATTTATTCTTAATTTTGGAACACTTTATAGTTGGAGATTCGACAATTAAAGAAAGCATAAGAATTATCTAAAGCCAAATATAATTTATATAAAATATTATCCAAAATACCATATCCCAAAACATTAGAATTACATATGAAAATTAACCTTGCCACCATCAAAAGTACATTGAAAAGTAATTGTGTTAAAAAACATAAACTAAATTCCTCCTAAAAGAAGGCACATGAAAGGTGTTTTCTTAGATAATCTAAACTCCATATTTAAAGACAAATTCACATTTTTAACAAACTCAACATCAACTTTAAGATTGTTCCTGAACTCAAAAACATTGGACATAAGATATCTCTATCCAAGAGCAGTCATAAATTCTTTGGCATTATTAGGATTTGGCAAGACACTAAGAAGATGATACAAGATAGTTCTCTTAATCACTATTTGTTGGAAAAATTAACTAAAAATAACATCACAAAGTTGTTGATCCCCTCATCATTATAAGGGTCATACTCCACCTCATATATTACAGCCTTCCCTTTCCTCGAAGCTTGCACACCCTTTCCTTTGGCCATTGATCAAAACCTAGACACAAAAAACATAATGGGAGCTTAGGAAAGAGGGAAAAGCTCACAAAAACTCTCAAAAATAGAAAAGACAACCTAACTCAATCATCATCATCTATCCTAGGGTTCAAGCACAAAAATTACAAAATAAGTAAAAGAGAAGTGGAGAAATCAAACTCATCGATTGAAATTTGCAAAAGACTAAACACCAAACTTGAATCTAGATGCTTGCTTAATGTTGGAGAATATAAAAAGAGCAAGAGGATGTAGAACAAGAAAGGAATGGGACCCTCAAAGTGGTTCAAGCCATTTCAGCCTTCTCAAAACCGATCCAATGGCAGATAACATTGCCCTCCACTCGAAAATGCATCCTAACCACCCTCTTCATCTAATGATTAGGGGCTCGTGACTTTGATTCAATAGTTTGCATGATACCCACAATCACCACTTAAATGCTGAAATGATTACCTACCACTCATGGCACAGCACGTGTCATATCACCACCTCTCATAACCATCAACATAGCAACTGAAAGGATACACTAAATTGTACGCAAAATCTTGGCTCAATCCAGCTTGGCACATAGCCCTTTGAGCAAAGCCATCCGCACAAATACCTCAACCCCCCACAACTTGGCCTAAACCCATGCTTAGCAGCTATGTGCTGGATTAAAAATATGGGTCAGAAACCTCGGCCTACACCTGGAGAGCTTAGGCGTGGGGGTCCATAAGTCAACCATGTGGCACAAAATCCTCTTAAGGATCCTCAACTTATTTAGCCTAAATCCCTCTTTGATGAGCATAATCCCGATGAGATTATCTTCCATGACCTTACAATGCAATAAATCTAGGACAAATCTCCTATTAATAGCCACTGATATGGAGCATATCTTCTATCTCTTGAATCCTACACAAATCCCCTTATTCAAGGAAACACAGGGAACATTATTCTATTTAGATTTTTCCATAGTGAACCTCATCATATAGGGGGCTCAAAACCCCCAAATATGATCTAACATACAATTTTATCAACATATCTCCTCGCTTATTTATTTGCTGACTTAAGTATCAGAACTTAACCATCGGAATAAAAATAAAAATTATTTTAAGAATAAAGCTGAGATACAGCCACAAAATTAAATAATACAATGACCAGTGTTCACTGGCAATGATAGTCCAGTTCAAATTTTGGCAGCAGCTTTTCGTTTTGAGCATATTAGGCATTGGGTGCAGCTTTTCGTTTTGAGCATTCGGAATTCGGCGGCACAACACAAGGATCATGAAAATGGGAGGAACATAGGAATTGTGAGCACGTCACCAACAAGCTAGTATATGTCTAACTATCAACTTCATAAAACAACTTTTATTCTTAATCCAGCTTACTTTGTAATGTTGGAGGATTCATTTCATGGATAAAATTAATTTAGATTAATTTTGTTTCTAAAGTAACTAAACGATAAGAGTCACCTTTATATCGATAGAAAAACACCCTAATCATACTCATTAAATAATTTAAGAATAAATATACTAATAACACTTTCTTACTTAATTTATAGATAATATAACTTTAAAATAACTTTTTCTGATCCAATAAATAACAATTTCGGAAGTGTGCTTCTGGCGACTAATGGTGAAAAAAATTGAGGAAATGTATTAAGAGTTTATGATTTAATTTATTTTTAGTCTATGTTGATCTAATTAATATAATAATTGAGTTATATTTGAACACGGGACAGGGTGAGATAGTAAGGACTCTCTCTTTCCTTAACTAAATATAGACGGTTCAATTCTTGTCTTAGGAATGTGATAACTTTAAAACCTATAATCAGCGTCTACCTACTTAAATGAGCCTATCGTATGCCAAGAGATACCGGTGGTAGATACCTTGAATATTAAAAAAAAAAGTCAACTTATATTTGAGATTTTAAAAATATCTGTTTAAATAAGTTAAAGTTTTAGATAAAAAGATATATTAAATTTATCAAACTAATTTATTTGTTTGTTATTTTAATAAATAATTAAAAAGTTATAATACTTACATAATTTATGAATGTAATGAGTTTATTTATGCAAAATATATATAAAATTTTATTGAAGGATATACTCATGTAAACACTAAAAACCTGAATTTTGCAATCTATTTAGATGCTTTTATGTAATATGGGTATATAAATAAATTTTAAAGCCAAGCTAAGCTTAAGAAATAGTTAGATATAAGTCAGGCTGAATTAAAAAATAATAATAATAATTGAGACAAGTTGATTTAAATTTTTATTTTATTCGAACTAGACCAGATCCTATTTAATCAAAGTTTACTTCTTTTCACCTAAAAAAATGCCTATTCCATTTCCCCCCCTAAACTATCAATATACAAATATTATAATTGACTCTAACTAATCTGGTTCAAACTCATATTAGCAAAAATACTCAAATATCCTTGATCATGAAACACATAATCATCTCTATAAATAAGAACCAACATGCTAAGAGTAAGCTGGCCTATTATAGACATAAAACTCTCCATGTACTAGTTTTTCATCTACGAAATTCAAGTTCAAAACCATATTAATAAAAGAAACAAATATCGAACTACTCGTATCATGTAAGCATTGTAAAATCTATTTCAACTTAGTTTATTTTCATCCTTGTTGGTATTGGATATATAACTCATGATTTAGTTCCTATATATATGTATATAATGAGAATAAACATTTTATACTCTTATCATTTTATTCATTTTATTAGTGTCCATAATAAAAACTAATATTTTCTCTATTTTATCTTTTAATACAAAAACAATAACAAATCATTTTCTCATGTAGAGTCAACAAGTTTATAGACAAATTATCAAACTATTATAAAACTAAAAACTCTCAACACTATTTTTTTTTCTATAAAATTCGAATTCCAAACCATATTAAAAGGAATAGATATATCGAACTAGCTACTTGTACCAAAGTAAGCATTGTGAAATCTATTTCAACGTAATCTATATATTTTCAACCTTATTGGCAACAGCATAGTGAATCAAAATGTCTGAAGAGGAACTTCATCTCGTATGAGACAAAAGTTAATCTGAAAACATCCTTATCGTAGAAAAGTATGAGCCACCAGTTAAACACATATTTCACAAATCTCATTTCAGTAAGATGCATTGACATTTGTCTTGCTAAATATTCAACTGATTTTTAAAAGAAGACGAGTAAAATTTTCTTAACTAGTAAGAAATAAGTCAGATTAAACAGATTAATTTTCATTGGATGTATGCAAATTAAAATCACTATATCCTACAAAATATATGTTGGCCGGTAATTAAGCTGAAATTGGTACTAGATATATGACTCATTTCTTTTACTTCCTATAGGTAAATATTCTTTTAAATTAAAAAAAAAATAGAATGAGAACCAACAGAATTCATTTTTTTTTTAGCACTTTATTGATTGTTTTTTATAAATCGAGGATATCTATAACAGAAAATAATGATTAATCACTTTAAGGCGGTGTAAAACTCACAAATGTGAGTTTTTCCCTAATCATGATACCCTTTTCTATATACATCATAAAAAATTGAACCTCTGACTATATGTCTAAAAAAACCAAATAGCTGTCATTTTATCAGTTTCTATGATAAAAAAATAGTTTCTCTATTTTATGTTGCGATATAATTAACAGTAATAACTATAACCATTTTATCATGGAGGGTCAACAATAACAAATTAAACAACGCCATTACATTACATCTTAAATCTTATCTATTGACAAATTATTAAATCCTATTCTGTCTTTTATTAATAGTATGAAATGTTTACATTATTTTTGTTTTATTCGAGAAAGAAGGCAATCGATGGGTAAATGTATTATATGCCGAAGTGGGGAATGTAGGCCGAATATGCTACGCAATTTATATATTATATGGAATAAAGACAATAACCTGGGTGATCGATGTTCCGCACTGGTCAAGACAAAAGGAGGATTAAATATCAAGAGCCTAATTAATTACCAATCAAGATTTAATTATTAAAAAAATAAATCAAAGTAAAAGCAATAATCACAGAAACAAACTTTAAAGTTAACATAGTCTAGTAATAAGCTGCATTCCAACCTGAAGGAAAATGTTATTAAAATTTTTTAAACACAACTCAACCTTATTTTTCTAGGAAAAAGAGTGATATGGCTGGCATAGGCATATCTTCCCTGCCCAATAACATCCCTAAACCCGCACAAATAATGAAACAAAGCATTAATTCACCAAGCCGAACCATTAGGCAATGCATCAGACTTTGCCCCAGATGAGTTTAGTTCATCCCAGGCTTCAATCCATGTGACCATGGAATCTGCAAGCTTGTTGAAATAGTCATCAACCTTACCTAGTTTTGCCTTAACTTGCTTGGAGAGTTCAATGTAGCACTTCTGAGCAGTGGTGCAATCCTTTGGGAGAGAAACAGATTGGAAGAATGGAATCAGCTCTTCCTGCCAGTAGATTCCTTTGTACTCTTTCTTAAGGTTCACAAAAGGGTTGCTGGCTTTGCTGTGCCAGATGTAAGGCAGACCTGTCTTCACCCCAAATCCTAAATGATCACTTATGACCTGCATGACCAATAAAGAGCCTAGTGAGCCTAAAGCGTGACACAGTACAACATGAAATACATTTAGGAGTAAGAAAATTTAATTAAAAGATGCTACAAAGTCAAAATTTTTAATTTTTTTTCAATAGTTGAGTTATGTTTGATAATTGTGGCATCCTATTAATTTTTAGATGAACGAATGAGTCCTATTACTTCATTTTATTTAATGATTTCATAATTTCTATTGATCTCATGACTTTTGCAAATATATATATATATATATATATATGAATTAGGATCAAATTATATCAGTGTAACTTCATTTGACTAAGTAGCATTTTCCAATCATATGTCATCAATAGAAGTCTAATTGAAATTACCTTGACACACCAGCCAGCCCACATATCATCATAGTGTCCAATAGGTTGACCATCACCCATGAGTCCAAAGTACATTGCAGGACCAATCAACTCACGGTTGAACGCCAAATTCATGCCGCACATGGGGAAGAGGGTCCCCTTGGGTATTGTCATAACTGCATCCACATACCTGAGGAAAGGTATGAGAAATGATGTTAGTAAAACTTGCTATGAAAGCAAAATATCGATCACCTCAAAGAACTATAACAAATGAGCTTATGCTGTAGTATGCTGCAAAGGGCATTAGTAATATATATAATAATATACCTAGTGTTTCTTTCTAGAGGCTTGACGAGCTGAGTTGGGGCATCATAATCAGGAATGTTGAGCCAGATGCCATGAGAAACAGCAGTTGGGACACCTTCCCGAAGACTGAATGGATATCCACGAACAAAGTCAGCACCTTCTCTATAAGGGTCATAGAGAGTGTTGAAGAAAAATGGGGTTGATGGAGTCAGAAGGTTCTTAATGTGCTGCTGCAGTGCATTGATTTCTTTGCCAGATGAGTCTTTAGCTACCTGAAAATGAAAAAAACCAAAAAAATAAATAAATATCTCATACATGGGATATTCCCACTCCATGACGTTTCAAACGGGGAAATCTGTTGTATCCAAATAATATTTCTTTTTCTGTTGCTCAATTATTTATTGATATAAAAAAAATATATTATGTGTTTACTAACTTATAAATTTTTAAATTTATTTTAATTTTAATTTTTTTATATGATGATGAATAATTGAGAAAAATACATATTGTATATTTAATAACTTATAAATTTTTAAATTTATTTTTATTTTTATTTTTTAATATGATGATAAATAATTGAAGAGGCAAGAAAAGAGACATCATTTAAAAACAGGTAGATTTCCATCCGTTTTAAATAACAAATCAAATTCTGGTTACTAGAAAATAAACAAGTGATAAATGTGCTATCAGATTTCAAAAGATAACGTGCCTGATCTCTAACATGATTCATGCTTCATGCATACGTATGAGAATTAGACAGGTCTTAAAGACAGTATTATGCAATAAAAATTTGTTATGGTACATGCAGAGACCCGAAATCTAAATAATGAAGTCAGGAATATATATATATATATATCCGTGTGTGTGGGGGTAATGGATGGTACTTTCTCACACTATATTGTTTAAAGGTATATTTGACAGTTTAGATTTTAGAGGAAAGGAAAGGGAAAAAAAATGATTTATAGTATAAGATTTTAAAGTTTTACCTTACAAGTCATTTCTTTCCCTTCCCTCCCTTCAAAAAATCTTAACTCACAAATATACTATAACTCTATCAAAATATTGATCAAGGAAACCGCACAGATCATACATATTCCGTCAAAAACAGAGATGCATAGTGATATTTACTACGCAAAGACATCATACATGGATCACATCAAGCTACTAATGATAAAAAAGGGAAAATTTTGAATATAAAAGGTTTTACAAACTAATAACAGACATATTAAAAAAAATTAAAAAGCATCATTTTTCTGGTTTGGAGAAAATCAACCATGCACATCCTGAAGACACGTAGAAGAAAAAGAAAGAAAAATATTTTAAAAAAAAGGGGAAAGAAAAGAACGGAAGTAAATCTCTTTACTGGAAGCAGGTATACAAACCCAAGATAAATATATATATATATATATATATATGTTGTTAAGAGTACAACACTTGTGCAATAAAAATAAAAACACGCAACATTATATAATTTTCCAAGCCCTTGGATCAAATAAAATCATCATTAAATTAAACTTAAAAAGCTATAAAAAAATATACTTCAGTAGTGATTTAGAATTTTCAACAAAAAAAAAAAAAACGGAACTGTTGATGAACCTTCGGTGGAACCATCGAGAAAGCTAATCACATGATATAGAGTTTAGACAAATATAAATTAAAAAAAGGAAAGCGATATTGTCATCAAGTTGAGCGAGGTAGGACTCGGGAGGGACTTACAAAGCAGTCATCGTCGATGGTGAAGACGTACTTCTTTTTGGAGACCAAGAAGCCGAAGCAGCGGCAAGCAGAGTCCTTGAAGGAAATGCAGGATGACTTGCTGAGCCCCAAGATGCGGGTGATGTCGTCGCGGTTGTAGAGCTCGTAGTCGAATCCTTCTGGGACCTTGATGACCTTGTTTGGGTCACCGTCCTGCACGATGATGAGGTGGTATGGCTCGAAGAATTGGCGCCACTTCTCCAAGAAGTCAAGGTTCCTTATTGTTGGGATCACGATGTCAAGGTCGTCCTTCAAAAGAGGGGTTGCTGATGATGATGCTGATGATGTTGTTGAGTCTAACATGGTTGTGATTTCGGAGGGAGAGAGTGACGATAACATTGTTTGGTGTTGGTATTGCTTTGGGTTGGACGATCGAGGAGAGGGGGTTTTGTGCTGTTGTTAGTGTTGATGGAGAGAGGCTGGTGGGGTGCTTTTGTACTACGTGAAAAGTGAAACTCTTCGGATTTGGCACGTTTGGAGAGGGAAGCAGCATGTATATATAATGTCCAAAAAAAAAAAACTTATTTAAATCCTTTAAAAAAATTATCAAAGGTAACTTTTGTATAGTTAAATAAGATAAAATATTAAAAATATAAATGTTAGCTTCAAAGGATATGTTTAGTTGAAAGGTAAAAATGAGGGTAAAATTATATGAATGAATTAGTTTAAAAATATAAATAATTTTTACCCTCATTTTTACCCATAAACCCAACGTACACACCCCAAAGAGTGAGAAAAAGTGGTAAATAGTAATTTAATTTCTACGTATCAACAGTGTAAATGGTTTTTACACAATTATTATGTGTTGTCAATATAACCATGTTTATTGACTTTTACATCCATTATTTGAAGAATTATTCAAAAATGAAAGAATTCAATTAAATAATAATATAAAAATATTTTATATTATCAGTAGATCAAAATTAAACAATAAAAGTAAAATGCCTGTGCTTTATGTTTATAGTAAACCCCAAACTAGTCATTATTGACAATTTTAGTATCGAACAACTTTGTCTCTAACAAAAAGAAATTATCTAGTTGATCCCTGACAATGTCAAACGTCAGACATCTTGTGGTCAACAAAAAATACTAACAGTGTTAGTGACGTATGAAAAATGACATCATTTTGCTTATCCTAAATTTTTTTAAAAAAAAAACCCAAATATCCACCACTCATCTTCATTCTCACAACTATCCCACCACCCTAACACCCCCATCCCCTCTACCACTCCTCTCCACCCTCCTTCATAGTAACCTTTGAACACTAATCCTCACATTCCCATTTCTTAATCTGCTTATGCACATTCCCACAAAGAGTTTTAAAAACATCACCATGTTCCAAACTTCAAACAAATAAAAAAAAACTTGAAAAGGAAAAAATAAAAACAATTGAAAAAGAAAATCAGCTTGCGGATCTCATGATGCGGCCACAAAATAGAAAGCCAACGGAGCTCATGACGGAGTGACGTGATAGCAGTGGCCGCAACAGTAGCTTCACATGATGGAAGGGGAGGATGTCGAGCTCGTGATGGTACAATGGTGACGGGTGGTTGACAGATCTAGGATGCGGCAACAGTAGTATCATGACTGAGGGTACAATAAGGGTAGAGAGGCATGGTGGTTCGCGACAGTCACGACAAGGTTGTGGTGATGAATGATGTGAAGGAGATGAAAATGCGCACACTATCTTACTGCCGCTTTTATTTCTCATCCTAAGACAATTTGTGTTTTTGTTTTCTCCTCAATTTTTTTTCTACTCTAGAGTTGAGGGTTTTTTGTGTTGTTGTAAGGGGATTTGGGTTAATTTGGTTTGTGATTTTTGTTATGGTTTGATTTTTCTTTTGATGGTTGTTGCTGTGATTTTTCATTATGGGGGTTTTGTTTAGGGTGGTGGTGATGTAGTGGTAGCAACAGCAGGTATGGGTTGAGGAGGGTAGAGGCGGAGGGAAGGGGGACCACAGGGTGCCACGATCCCTCCTAAATTTTGCAATTTTATTGTCTAATTATATGTATATCTTGTATTATGTCCCTTTGGAAAAATCAGTCATTTCTACACATAGTATACATAGCAAATAACAAAAGTGTCTTGGTGTAGTAGCATATAAGGTATGGAAGTATCAAACATAAATCTATCTAGAATATATTTTTTTATCTTTTTATCTTAATAACTTTTTTCTTTACTTAGTGGAGTAATTGCTACTTACTAGTTAGTCATTATTTACAATCCTATTTTGATGTTAAATAACATAGTAATACACATTTCTTTTTTAGGTTGAGCCTAACATATGTTTAAGAAGAAAACTATTGACTCACTTGTTAAGGTAAAAGAGAGGATATATGATAAAATAAACTTTAATTTACCAATAATTTGATTGAAAATTAAAAACTTTATAGTGACTCATTTTATGGTTTATGCTTTCTATATAACAATTTTTCTTTTCTTTTATATTATTTATGTAATTAATTTGGCTCATCTTCTCCAGATTTTTTGGCTCCGACCTTGGAAAAGAGATTGGCGGTGGAGCCAAAAGGCTGGTGGTGATAATGAGGACAAGGATAAGGATATATATATTTTTTTGGTTTGTACTTAGAGAGAGCAAAACTATGTTGTTTTGTTTAATTAGCATTGTTAACGTTTTTTTTTTCTTTTTTTGTATCTATGGTGTCTAACATTTAACATTGTCAGGAACTAACTAACTAATTTTTTTTTGTCAGGGACTAAGTTGTCCAATGTTGAACTAAAATTGGAATACAACATACTTAATGTAAAATATTTTGATAATCACGTATCTTTTGATTTTTTTTCATTGCATAAAAGAAAGAGTAAATATCCAAAATTGTCTCTAAGAAATGTATCTTACGACAAATTAATCCCTTATATTTTAAAAGTTTCAAATAAGTCCCCATATTTTAAAAAAAGGGGGACAATTTGATCCCTCTTTGTAGATTCGTATGATTAAAAAAACACTATACGATATAATAAAAAAATTGTACAGAACCGTATGGAGGGATATGTTTTTGTCCCTTTTTTTGAAATGTGAGGTACCAATTTGAGACTTTCAAAATCTAAAGGCCTATTTGGTTTGCTGTTTTCAGTTTTCAATTTTTTCAATTTTTCCTTCACAAAAACTGAAAACTGAAAACAACAAATCAAACAGGTCATCAAAAGCCACAATAATTAAAAAGGTGAGTCGCTATCAAAATGTGAAATTTGTCACTTCATGTATATAACAATAACCTCCAGATTAGCAATCGCATGCACATAACGATAACAATTTTTTTTTCCCTTGTTACACTTTACAATTTGAATTTTCTTCGAAGCCATCGCCAAACTCTAATCTATTTCATCAAGCACTTACGCACAACCCCCGTTCACTCCCTGCCAAACACAATATTGGCATTTTCCACTTGCCGATGTGAATTAGCATTGTTGTTCAGTCGGAACTCACCAATAATCGAGGGAGAATTCCGACAATACAGATGAACTTGCTATGACTTAAAAAAGTTGCTTAAGTATTTGCTTGGCAAAATTTCAGTCAGTGAATTTATCTTATCTCATTACCACTAATGTAAATTTTAGAATACCAAATAAATGAATAAAGATAGTAGCTCTACGAGTCTTACATGATACTATAACCGTTTGCGTTGAAGGAATGTTCATTCCTTCGGTATTTCCGATACAACTAATTAAAGAAAGACTGATTCCTACTTAAGAAAACGGATCACAGTCACAGAGAATGTTATGAGAAGTTACTAAGGCACATATACACAAAGGTTATGTTTAAATATCGTCAACTTAAAATTTTAAAACAAAAATATTTGGTTTCTCCGAGGCATCATTAACATTGAGAATGACGTACTACGATGAATGATTCTAAATATTGTAATTTAGTACTGCATTTGTATGGTGAGATCTTGTTCGAAAAAAGAAACTTCTATTAATTTTTCAAGTTTTTTAAGTCACAAATTGAAAATTTTAGACTAATTTATGGATTTGAAACTCACCGAAGCATGGTTATTTCTCGTTAAGAGACCTGTAAATCATAATTTTTGGGGATGTAAGTGCATCGGATTGATCAAATGAATGAAGATACAAACCAAATCACTGAAATTTGTTCGACTTGAATAAGGAAATCAGTTTATTTTAAGACCAAATTAGATCAACCCAATTATTATCATCGGTTTGGTCTTAGATTTTTGATTTTTCAACACCATCACCAAACCAACTAGTTTTTATTTATTTCTAAATTTTAAAGTCTTGTATTCATGTTTGAAGGATTAGAGTCACATTTTGTCATTACATCATATTTTTTTGTCTCCCACTAGGTATTCAGACCAGAAAGCTAACTAATCCAGATTTGAATATTGCAGCAGAGGCAACTCTGCCCATATGTGACACTTTATTTTCATCCCTTTAAGGATCAAATCCTGGAAATAGATGGTTAAGAGAATACAGCTCCCTTACCAGTTGTGCTACACATGTGATTATCTATTTACAACATTATGAGGGATATTGTAGACCAACTTTATCCTATTATTAGTTGTTATAAGGATACAAACTTTTAAAAGATACAATTCTTAATTTATTATTTCAACCTAATAATCCAAACCAAACCAATATCCTATCTTGATCAGATTGGTTCAACTCAAATTTGTTAATAGAAAATTTAAAGACAAAGAAAATAATCTAATTAAATTTGATCGATTTAGATAATTTTTTTAGTTAAACCCGAACCAAACAAACTCTTACACCTATAATGTTTTACATAAATTTTCTTTTATTCTAAATTATTATTTAATGAGTGATATATGCTGCACAATAAAAAAAAAAATAATGCTAGAATCTGAATGAAATCAAAATTACTAAATGAAATAAAGTAATATGACATACTTATTTATTTAAGTGTCCTTATACATACCACCATAAAAAAGTAGTTAATAAACATGACACATCATTTTGATAAGTGAATTTATATTTTAAAAAAATTCTCTCTACCATTTTCCATTTTCTTTACTGAATTTTTGTCGTGTTTACAAGTTATAGATCAAACACTCTATAAAACAACCTATCCATACATGATAGAATGAGCTGACGAATAAACCAACAATACACTGTCAGTGAGAGTAGCAGATGCTCATTCTTTTTAATCAGTGGCATCGACTTTGAGTCTTGGGCATGGAGAACGTAACTAGTGTCAGATTAAGAGATATGTGCACCTTATTATGTATAGTACTCAAACAAAATTGTCTCTAGTGGAATAACACTCGTGGGAAACGAAAAGAATGTCTTGAATAATAAATTCTACCTTTTTATCATAAATTGACTGATGTGTGTATATATATATCATATATGCAGGGCCACATCCCGCATTAATTATGGTTAGAGATATAATTGTGTCACTTACTCATTAGTTACAATACATGTAACTAGGCATGCACCAGTTAGTTACTCTGCTTCATTTTGAATAAACGATACATTATTAGTCCTTGAAATTGTACGAGTTACTAATGTTTTTGATTTTCAAGATTTAGAAATAAACTTTTAGTACATGAATTTTTAAAACGTTAGTCAAATTAATCAATGACTCCATTTTCATTACTTTGCTTTCATATTTTCGCTAATATGTTGTGCATGTTAATTAGTGATTTACTGGTAATAGGCTGATATTTTATTTGGCTTTTGGGATGATATGTGATTGAATAATGAATTCAACTTGTTAGCATATACCGAATATTTTACTAACATAATTTATTTGTAAAGTTCATATTATAGACTTCAATTATACTTACTATCTCCATGCAATTTAATTAATTGACATAGGTCCAATAGAATATCAGTCCATCACTAATATGCCAATTAGCATGATACATCAGTAAAAATATGAATGAACAACAATAGGGTTAGAGACTATCTAATGTAACTTGTATTTTACAACTTTATGAATCTAAAATGTTAATTTCTAAAAGGTTTAACCTGAAGATTTACTCAAATTTTAATGAATTAATATTGTATAACATGTAGCTAAAATATTTTGATTTTAATTCCTTAAAATGCTCTTAAAGATATTTCGAAAAAACTATTTTATACCATCGATGACTTAATACCTTAGCTTTGAGAAGTAATTTTCTTTTTTTATTAACTACGGGGCGTTAAGCCCAAATTGAGAATTGATGTTATATATCTCTGACTTTAATTACATTTCAATATAATAAAATCTTTATGTATTAATGTTGTTTTTAATTTTACCTATATTGGAAAGTATGCTTGTGATTTAAATGTTATCTTTGAGAATCAATATTGTCTTTGACTTATTGACTATATATATATATATATATATGAAGAGAGATCAACTTACTCTAGGAGTAAGTGTTGACATATTTACTCAATATAATAATTTTTTTTAGGCATAAAATTGCATCAATCCAACCATTGAATTTAAAGATTATATCAAGTAGATCAAGCATATAAAGTTTCATGCAATTTGAAATGATTTGATAGTTTATCATTTCATTTTCTTTTGACGGATAGTATGTTTTTAAAAATACAAGTAAATATCGATTAATAGATTACATAGCTATTGTTGTCCAATTTTTTTGAATTTTGATATGCTTGATCATCAATATAATATAACATAAATCAACGCTCGGATTAATTAAATTCGACGTGGATGAAGAGTTATAGAATGAAGTAAGTGTGCAAGACTTACTTCTGGAGTAAACGGATCCCCATTATATACATGTATATATAGAGTTTTTTAAATGTTTGACTTAGAAGTTGCTTTTTATAAAAATTATTCATATATTTTATACAAAACTGAAAAAAAAAAAATTGTGCATGCACTAGCTTTTTCTTTATTATGAAAAAACTTAAAAGAGTATTCAAATATTTCTTATACAAATAAAGTGCATTAACTGAGTTAGTTTTGACTTTCTATTCTACTCTCTACAATCCAAGAGCAATGGATAAGATCTTAATCATGTATGATTTTTTTTTCTTTTCCATTGATTCTTTTCTGTTAGTCTCATTATCTGAAATCATAAAAAATTGATCCATTCCTAAACAGTGGACTCATGTCTCTTAGCATGTGGATTCATTTTTCCTTCTTTCTTTTTTTTTTCTCTTTTTGGGGGGAGAATGACGTTGATTCATTTTTATTCACCGTTAAAATGGTAAGTTATTTATTTTAGATTTATTATGATTTTTTTCAAAAGTAGACGATAAATGAGTCAATACAGACGGATATATTGATGGATATATGAATTTTACTAAAGGGTTCACCGATGCACATGGAAAGTTGGTTTTTCATTTGTCAATAGATTATTACCGATGGTAGTGTTAGCCATTGGTACTTATCGATGGGATGGCTGGTGAGTAATAAAATAAAAAACAGTTAGTAAATGTTTATTAAAAGCATCAATGTGGTCATTGGAAATCAATACTATCAACGAGTATTTTTAATTGTTCAAATGGGATACGAAAATAAAAAATATATTTTATTTATTTATTACTGACAAGTATATATTATTTTATTTACTTTTTTAATTAAAAAATTCATTTATTTTCTATGTATTTACCTGTGGGTAATTTTTTTTCAATAGATTAAATTGCCATATATGAAGTATATATATAAATTATTTAATTGTTTAATATTTATTTATTTATTTTCTATTTATATAATTATTTAATTATAAAGTAAAATAATATAAAATAAGGAAGTAATGAAATGGTAAATAAACAAACTTATGTAATAAACAATAATGATAGTAAGGTATCCGAATAAAATAAGTATAAATAAAAAGTGCGGTAACTATAAAAATATCCATAAAGTAATAGAAATTAAAAAAAAATATATGAAGTCCTTCTTTGTCATTATCATCTAATCTGTCAGAGTTGTCATCTCCAGCATCATCAGATGAGGAGCCCTTAGTAATGGATGTGAATGCATTTGGGGTTGCTTCTTGTGGGACGATCCTAAGATGCCTATCTTATTGAGGAGTCAAAATATGTTCAATCAAAATATTTCCATGCTTCATGCGATGGATGAGTCATTATACCGTTACTCCTCTGATTTCCACTATGTCACCTCATATGAGAAATTGAGTCATTGATGCATAAAATTTCTTGAGTCTAGGGTTGAGGGCAAATAGTGCATGCTTTTTTTTGGGACATCTTTATACTTCCCACTTCGATGTCTCTTGGGTTAAACCTGGGTTCATGGTAGAAATTACACTCGGTCAATGCAACTTTATCTTTATAATAAAGTATACAACATTTCAAATGGCAATAAATCTTTATTTCCTTCTGCCAAATTTAGATATTTAGCTTGATAAAAAAGAAACCGATCCAACTTATTATATTCTGTTTTGGCTCATAATCTAGATATAATCAGTGACCACTGAATTTGTATTTCTTTTTTAACCTAGCTAGAAATTCCTTTCTAAGTCAAATTTTTTACAAATTAATTTAGATATATTGAAATACCTCTGAATTATTTTAGTCTATTATTATGATGTTTGACTAATTAACTATAGTTTTCTTTGAGACAGAAATTATAGGACAAGTGTTGTATGATCTTAGATGTAACTATATTACTCGAGGTACATATGTCAGTAGATTTGTTTTTTTTTCATACAGCCTCAGGATCCCCCGAGACCTACCCATGTTATCGGGTCCTAAATTTCACTAAGTTTGGATCCTACACCTCATTGGAGGGCTATATGATAAAGTCATATTCTTGGGATCAAAAGTCTTGGTAATTATTCTTCAAAGGAAAATAAGTTAAAGGGTGATTTTTAACAAATTTTATGAAACCATTAAACGTTTTGTTTTTATCCCACAAGTTTAGAAAATTTTGAAAATTCCTGGATTTGAACTAAAACTCAAAATTTGGATTTTTATTGGTTGGGACTTTTATTTTTTTGATATTTTATTTGAATTCAAATGGGGGGTATTTCCTTATTTATATTTATGTTTTAAATTTATTGGAGAGTAAAATAAAATGAGCACATTAACTTATTTAATAAATGTAAATAAGTGAGTACTAAGACAACTCAAAAGCCAAAATGAAAAAAAAATTGCAGAAGCCAGTGAACTGTCACCTCTATAGCGGTCCATGGCCGCTATAGCAGTCACAGTGTATGAAATAGAAGTTTTGAGTGGTCTGATGACCGCTATATTGGTCCAGGACTGCTACAATAATTATAAGTGACATGGTCGGGGGAACGAGGATGCCTTGACCACTTTTGACTGCTATAGTAGTTCCCCCAATGCGGAAACATTGCTAAATGATGCAGTTTTGAATAAATGATTTTATATATGTATCCCACCCTTTCAGTTTTAATTTTGTCAAACTAGTTTAGCCGATAAAGAGTCTAGGGCTTTCATAGTTTCAAGAGTTTTTATATTGAAATGATTTTATATTTCAAGAGTTGATTAATTATATCATAGAGCTTTAAACTCAGAGAAGAGCCAAAACAGAGTTTTAGAGAAATAATTAGTTTTTATGATTTACAAACTAGATGGTGGCTATAGAGAAACAAATAGTGAGTTAATGGCTGGGAAAAATGATCGTTAACCTTGGTATCGAGTTGTCCTCAGGGGCAATCTCACAGAGCAGAGACGAAACGGGTTAGGTTTCCGATTTAGATCCTTTAGGGATCACAGAGCAAAGCATTTGTTATGTAATGTTTGACATGCATAATTGGAATATATATTATCATGAAATTCATAACCAGAGGTCCATGTTTCTATATTAAAATACTGTTGTTTATGTTTTCAATGATTATTTATTATTTCAGAAAATATTGATTTCAGAGTTATTATGTGCATGTATGAAAAATGTTTCCACAATAGATCATGAATTTAGAGATGCTTTTCTATGAATTTATAAATTTAGAGACATCTTTTCTATTTAGTTATGAATATGAATATCAAATGGTTTATAATTGCTACATATATATTATATATGGTATATTCCTTAGTCGTCCGATGTGGGTGATGGGGGAGAGCTCACTCACTAAGTCCGTTGATTTACCCCTCTCCTTTCCTCCTTAGAGTTGTAGGTGCAGATGTTGCTTAGCCTCCTGTTTGGTTGACACAGTTGTTCTTTGTAGCAAGTCTTACTTTGGAGTAAGGCTTAGTTTAGAGTTTTGTTAGAGAAGAGTGATTCAATAGATGTGTAGGTGAGATCTGAGCCATGCATTGCTTCCAATTTATGTATTAAATTTCAGCATTTGAAATGGTTATTTGTATGTTTTTAGCTTACAAGTATGGATTTGATATTGTAGAGTTTGATTAAAATTATATATGAACAAGATAGGGATGAATTTATGATTCAGTTCATGTGTTAAATTGATTTTCAGAGTATGATTAAAATGTTTTTAGAGCTTCATATATCAAGTATTTAGTTTTATGATTCCATATATCAAGTTTTGAATAAACATTTAGATAAGTTATGTTTTCAAAATGAAAAGTGTGATATTTTATTATTAAACTTTGCGTATAGAGAGCCTTAGAGTTCACAAGGCTTACATGGAGATGGGATTCCTCACGTGCTGGTAACGTTCCCAAGTTGGGTCATGACGAAGTGGTATCAGAACAATAGGTTTACCTGCATGGTACTGGAGCAAGTGTCCACAAGTAGCATGGTGTTTATGTAAATGGAACTACAATTATTTGGATCAATGCAATGTTACTTGAGGCCACTAGGAAGAGTCAATCAGGTCTCGGTTTAGTAAGTTTTGTCATTTCTTAGAGCTCTTGATCCAGCCTTCTATCTGTATCCCTTCTTCTCAGGTGAGCTATGCCACCTGATAACTGTTGCCACCACAGCAGGGCCCATGTCAGTTAGTACCAGTTGCATATGATACCTTGAGAGAGACTTTTTGAACTTGTTAGAGATGGTTAGTGAGTACATCCGAGTTGGAGTGCATCAAAGGGAGTATAAGTCGAAATGACTGGCTTAGATAGAGGTCAACAATGGGTACCATTGGCTAGGGCCACCCCTTTTAATTCCCTCCCCGACATGTCCCATTATCGCACAACGAAGAGGTCAAGGTAGCAACCAACTAGAATAGCAGAGGTCAGTGTAGACTGGTTGGTTACACCTAGTTTGTTAGATGGGCAGAAAACTCCATAGAGGTTGATGCTTATGGGGCACACCCACCTACTATGAATACAATCAAAAAGAGCACAAGATGAATGATTACCCATTATCTCAGAGAGTTACAGTCCAAAGAGTAGAGAAACTCAATACCCCAGAAGAAGATAGTTCACATGAAAGTGACCTAAAGTTAGTAGATAGAAACCTGATGAGAGCACGAATCATGCATATAGGCATACTGTAGGATTGATGCTTGTTTCTGATGTGTTAAATTATTTAAATAAATCTTTGATGCCATGAACAACTTGTATGTCATATTCCAAAAAACAAATGTTGTAAGCTATGGAGGTTACTGTGCTGATTAGAGTCGACATGAACAAGTCATTAGATGTTTTGATTATGACATGAACAATTAATTTCATGGAGATAAATTAGAACTTAAAGAAGGAGTAATAGGATTGCATAACTACACGTGTAAGTATAAACAAGCATGTAAGTAATTAGCCTCGCACTTCACCAACCAAGAATTTGACTAGAGAGTACCCTTGCATAGTATGACATTTCAGCCTGGGAACATGGTTTTACATGTTCTTACGAGAATATAGCATGTTATGTTAGCATAATGACTTAGGTGAATGAATGATGTGTTTATGTTTATTAAGCAAGTGGTTTCATGCATGTGCATGCTCATTCTAATATGCCTTTTGGAACAAGGAGTAGGATAGCTTCCTATGATATTGAAAGTTCATGCTTAGTGAAGTAATAAGAATGCATGTTCCCATAATAAGTTGTTTCAAAGATCTTTGAGCAAGTCATGCTGTCTTTGGTTGATTTGTACGAATGCCATATTTGTTTTTGCATTTTCCTATGTGAACACATAAAGCAATTTGATTTCCATGCATGACACGCTTAGAAAATGATAAAGTTTAGGAACCGAGGAACAAGAGTCCTTATAGTATCAGTTGATGTTAGATACAAAAGAAAGAGAAACAGAGCAAGGACGAAAGTGACGTTTAGCCCTATAATCTTTGAGAGCTCTCATGTGCATGAGGAAACAGAGCATAGTTTTTCCCCTAAGACTTACACTTTGGAAAGGGCTACCCTTAGAGATGGAGCCACCAGGTGTAAGTTTTATTATGAGAGTCGTTGTTGCCTCGATGAGAAAAAGCTGTTCTTGGTAGCGAAGTTGCCTAGATGTGACAATTGGCATCCTCAGCTAGAGTAGTGGAACTATGGCCTTCAAGATGGCACTACCTCCTAGGGTATCATCTAATATATCCAGAGTATCATGTCAGAGCATTTCGAGATTCAAGCCTATTCTTGAAACCCCATGTGGGTTAAGTATTCCAACTCCTTAAACTTCTAGTTACATCAGTTTAGATTTGGGGACTAAATCTCTTTTAAGAGGGAAACATGTGATACTCGAGGTACACGTGTTAGTATTTTTTTTTCCTTACAGCCTCAGGATCCCTTGAGACCCACCCATGTTGCCAAGTTCTAAATTTCACTAAGTCTGGATCTTACACCTCCTTGGATGGCTATATGATATAGCTATATTCTTGGGATTAAAAGTCCTAGTAATTATTCTAAAAAAAAAAAAAGTTAAAGAGTGATTTTTAAATAATTTTATGAAACCATTAAACGTTTCTTTTTTAGCCCATAAGTTTAGAAAATCTTGAAAATTCCTAGATTTAAACTAAAACTCAAAATTTGGATTTTTATTGGTTGGGACTTTTATTTTTTTAATATTTTATTTGAATTCAAATGAGAGTATTTTCTTATTTGCATTTATATTTTAAAGTTGATGAAGAGTAAAATAAAATGAGGACATTAACTTATTTAATAAATGTAAAAAAGTGAGCACTAGGACAATCCAGGTGCCAAAATGTAGACCGCTATAATAGTCATAGTGTGTGAAATAGAGGTTTTGGGTGGTCTGATGACCGCTATAGCGGTCATAAGTGGCATGGTCAGGGGCACGAGGACGCCTTGACTGCTATAGCGGTCCCCCTAGTGCGAAAACAGTGCTAAATGACGCAGTTTTGAATAAATGAAACCCCACACCTATATATACCCATTCCTTGGTGCTCTTCCTCCCTTCCCACTCTCATCCTCCATCAAATCTACCCCTCCAAGCTTCAAGGTGAGTTTGTTTGTTAGCTTATGCTTCCTTTGTTTCCTTTCTTTCATGTTCTATGATTTGGGTTGTTGTTTTCTCTCAATATTGTCAAGTAATGGTACTCCCCCAATGTTATTATAGTTGTTTTAGTGTTATCTAGAGGTGATTAGAGTCTGATCATGAGTTAATGTTGCTTTATGGCAGTTATTGGTGTCATTCCAAGTTCTCAAGGTCAAGTTGGTGGTCCCCACATGCTCCTGGCTCCAAACAGTGAATGCTTCAAACTCATGACCTTATTTTAGTCATTATGATAATGTTTGATGCATTGTGATTGTTAAACATGTTATTAGAGATGAAAATATGATATAGATATGATTTTACATGTCATGCAAAGCTAGCAAAAATTATGAATTCTGAATATAGCATGAAAATATGTTTTAGAAAACCATGGTACCATTATTGTTAGGTCGTATGCCATGAAAATGTTTTAGTTCTCAAGAAAGGTTTTATTATAAAATATGTATGGTAGCAAGTTTGTCATTTTATTATCAAATATGTATCTATGAGTTTATGATATCACTTTGTTTTCAAAATATCATATTTCAAAATATGTTCTTAAAATATCAGTTAAGATATTTTGGCAAGAATGTTGAATAGAGTATGACTTAGTTTTATGAATAGAAATGTTATTATAATTGTAGAGTTTTTTTTTATTATGAACCCTTTTGGTTTTGAAGTATAATAATAGAGTTACCAAGTTTATGAAATGATGCTAGCTTTAGAAATCAGAATTGAGAAATTCAATTTTTATGATACTCAGAAGTATGGAATTTAGTATGATTCGTAGCAATTACCAAATACATATTCTGTGGGCTTGAAATTAGAATGCCTGCAAGTGGATGATCCCTTGGGCATAATTTCATAATCACAGTTATGCTAAAGTTAGATTGTTACAGTTATGTGTATCCAGAACTCTTAGAGTACTAAGAATTTAGGGGCTCACGTTTGCGAGGGACGGAGCACCCACCCTTTCAGTTTTGATTTTGTCAAACTAGTTTAGCCGGTAGAAAGTCCAGATCTTTCAGAGTTTCAAGAGTTTTCATATTTAAATAATTTTCTATATGAATCCAGAGATTTTGTGAATTCAAGAGTAGAGTAATTATATGATAGAGCTTTAAATCTAGAGAAGAGTCAGAACAGAGTTTTAGAGAAATAATTACTTTTTATGATTTAGAGACTAGACGGTATGTATAAAGATACAAATAGTGATTTAATAGCTGGAAAAATGATCGTTAATCTTGGTACTAAGTTGTCCTTAGGGGTAATCTCACATAGCAGAGATAGAACCTAGTTAAGTGTCATATTTAGATCCTCAAGGGATCACAGAGTAGAGAATTTGTTATATCATGGTTGACATGCATAATTGGAATATATATTATCATGAAATTCATAACAAGAGGTCCATGTTTCTCTATTAGAATACTGTTGTTTATGTTTTTAGCGATTATTTATGATTTTAGAGAATATTGATTTTAGAGCTACTATGTGCGTGTATGAAAAATGTTTCCTCAATAGATTATGAATTTAGATATGTTTTTCTATGAATTTATAAATTCAGAGCCATGCATTACTTCCAGTTTATATATTAAATTTCAGTATTTGAAATTGTTATGTATATGCTTCCAGCTTACAAATATAGATTTGATATTGTAGAGTTTGATTAAAATTATGTATAAGATAGAGATGAATTTATGATTCAATTCAAGTGGTAAATTGATATTTAGAGTATGATTAAATGTTTTCAGAGCTTCATATATCAAGTATTTTAGTTTTATGATTCCAGATATCAAGTTTTGAATAAAGATTTAGATGAGTTATGTTTTCAAAATGAAAATATGATATTTTATTATTAAACTTTGCATATAGAGAAACTCAGAGTTCACGAGGCATACGTGAGGATGAGATTTCTTACGTGGCGGTCACATTCCCAAATTGGGTCGTGACAGTGACTATGAGTAATAAGTCAATGGTTTTGTGCTCTGTATACCATGTAACTTAGTTGTTGATGCTAGGTATATAATCGGGGTGTACAAATGACGGGTTAGGCCATGTTGAATCAAACCCAAACTATTTCGATTTTTATATTGGGTTAATTTTCAAAACCCGAGTCTGACTTAACACTACTAGAAATGTGTGATATAAAGACCGATATATTGATTAAAAAATAATCAATCACTAAAATGATTATTTGTGACCGAATTAGTGACTGAATAGAGCTAGCAATGGGATGTAAAATATCAATTTCTAAATCAGTCATTAAATGAAAATAGTGACTGACTTTGCAACCAATAATACTTAGTGCTAAAAATCCCTATTCATAAGAGAAATTAATCACTTATTCGGCCACTAAATCATCAATTTAGTGACTAATATTGTTTTCAGAAAGGAGTCCTAATTCATAAGAACAATGGTTACTACATCGATCACTAATAGAAAATAGTGACCAATTTGGTGACCAAGTTTTTTTTTTCATACTAGAAATTTTCATTTGGATAAGAAATTGATCATTAATCTTGCCATTAATATAATTAAAACAATTGTGGTTGATTTTGTGACCATTGCTTATACTGAAGAAAGTTATCTTTATCCAAAGAAAACCAATCATTAAATCGTTCATTCAAATATAAATAGTGACCGATTTAGTGACTGGAGTTTATATAATGATATTAAATATTAGCTTTATGTGATCAGTCTCTAAATTGGCCACTAAGTAGAAAAGTTGTAACCGATTTTGTGACCAAAGATTATATAGAAGAGTTACCTTTATCCTTATTAAATTAATCACTACATCAATCATTGAATTATAGACTAGTGACCCATTTAGTGATTGATGTTTATACAATAATATTAAATATTAGCTTTAGGTGATCAATCGCATAATAAAGGTTCGTTTTAAAGTTCAAAATCATCTTTTCGAAGTAGGTTTCTTTTCAAATTCAAGCATTTAATTCACATATACCATAATATTCCAACTCATAATAAATCATCATAAGCAAATAATTCAGAATAATATAAGTAAACATATGATAAATGCAATGAATTTCTTTAATTTCTTAATTAGCTTTATTTACTTTCCTTGACTTTGACATCTTTGTCAACTTCAAGGCCCTGACATAAGTGGCCTTGCCCATTCTCACATAGTACTATTCATATCTAGGGTTACTTTCCCTGACTCAATGTCGAAAAGGGATCCAATAAGTGATCAAGTTCACTTTTCTTGATGATTTAATCTTTATAAGTGGTCAGGTTCACTTTCCCTGACGATTTAGTATTTATAAATGGTCAGTCATGTATGCATTCCTTAATGATTTAGTCTGTTATTTATTCTGAAATAATTTGACAGCTCATATTTCATGCTCCATATCATATGCACAAGCATCATAATCATATATGCATAGCATCAACAACTAAATAACATAGTATACAAGGCACAAAATCATTGACATATTACTCATAGTCACATTTTAGATCATACAACACATGTCTTGTAATTTCAGTTTCAAGAAAAATTCCAGCTCATTAATAAAAAATCATGATAACAGGTTGAAATAATTCACAGAGGTACTTCATATATCTAGATTAATCCTTAAGAATTTGACTCAAAAAGAAGTTTCTAGCTAGGTTAAAAAAATTATACAAATTCAGTGGATAGAACCTATCCTTCTATAGCTGTCAATCATATTCCAAGAATTTAAAAATAAAACATGAGCCTATAACTTTATGAGAAAATTCAGGGATATGATATGGTAATAAAATAAGTCAAATTTGGAGGCTTATATCTAGCCAACCAGATAACACCTATAATAACCTCAGTTTCTTATTCTTTTCAAAATAGTAGATGTTCATATATGCTCACAAAAAAATTCAAAGATTAATTCCACATGTCATCTTTAACATAAAAAAAAAATTCAGCTCAAAAAGACTTCTTCAAGTAATTTGTAAAAATTAGACAGGTTTATTGTCGGGGTTCAAAATCAAAATTTCAGCATGCTAGTTCAAGAAATAATTTGATCATAAAAGATTTCTAACAATACAATTCACCCCAATCATGCATGTTAATCAATATTCAAGCTTAAATATGGAATAAAAAGGCCAAAATATAGTCCAATCCTGGAAAATTTCATAAATAAAAATTAGATTGAAAGTGGTTTCAAGTAACCTTACTTAAAGTAACTTGCTCTCTCAAAGAGTTTTCCAAGTGTAGATCCACTTCAAGCTCAATCATAATCAACCAAAAACCTTCTTCTTGTTGATAAGTCACTTCAAAATGATATTGAGGTGTGAGAGGAGAATTTTCTTGGTTTGATTTAAATGGTTCAAATATTATATTAGGCTAAAATACGAAGTGCTTGCAATTGAATTCTTTGAGTGGAGTTTTATAGCAAAGTTGAAAAGATTGTGGGATTGGATTGGGAGAAGAATATTTGCTGTAAGGGAGCCGAGAGTGAGAAAGAGAATAATGAGAAAATAAGGGTGTTTCATATATTTATTAGTGAATAAAAGAAAGATTATTTAATTAAGTAAATTGTTAAAAATTGAAATAAAAATTTTGTGTGGCTTTGTTTTACTCTTGAAAAGCTTGTGAAGTGTGACCTCTTCTTAGTCTTACACTTGTCAAGTGTATGGTGAGGTAAAGAAGCTTGTTGGCTAAGCTTTGCATAATGTAAGAAATCGTATAGAAAAATTTTACCGAACAATTGAGATATCAGCAATTTAGTGAAATTAAAATTCATTAAAGGCTAAGATTAAAACTTATCAGCTAAGTTTTAATTTATGCATCCACTTGGTATAGCATGAGTGGCCAAGGTTACTTGGTCAAAAAAATCATTTTTACAATGTTAAAAATCGCACATTAAAATTTTACCGAACATATAAAATATCTCTACTGGAAACTTATAATGACTTTATCCTAGCCCAAGCCTAAACTCTACCTTGGCCTCCAAGTCCAAGTTTCCCTGCCCTCCAGGTCCAAGTTTTTTTGGCCTTGGATCATCCTTTGTCCTAGTTCCAAAGTAAGTATTCATCTACGGGCTTGAAATGTTACTATTCATCCCTAACACCTTGGGTGTGGGTGTGTGTGTTACAAAAGCTTTCTTGACTCCTTTCTATTATTGTCCAATTTCCAAAACTGTAAAATTTTATCTATTCAATTTTTAAATTTAATTTATAGTGAAATCTAGGTTGTTAATGTAACCAAGAAAATTCTCCTCTCACCTCAATATCATTGTGATAAGTGATTTATAACCAAGAGGAAGGTTTTTGGTTGATTTTGATTGAGCTTGAAGTGGTTCTAAACTTAGAGAACTCATCTAGAGAGCAAGTTACTTTAATTTCAAAGTAGGGTTACTTGAAAACCTCTTTTGGAATTATACCGGGATTTGGACTCAACTCACAAATCAGTGCAACCCGCTAATCTAAAGAACTTGGATTTTGTTTCCCCTTAGACTTAATAATCAACATCCAAACTAATAATGATAACTTGGAGTGTACAAAATATAGCGGTATCTTGGTTGGGCTCTTCAACTAAAGTTTGAGAATAACGCCCTTTGTCTCAATAATGAATTGTTATTTGACATGCTACCCACATAAATTCTTTAACACTATCATATAACTATGGTTTAACCCCCTTACTATTAGGATGCAATCTATCATACATCCATGTTTGGTTTGAAGGAAACACGTGTGGGTAACCCCAAACCCTACAAATTTTTAAAGACATCACATTATTACTCTTAAACATTTTCTATTTGTCTTTAAATGTTTTTAATTCAATTATTTTTAATTATATTTGCATAAGAAAAAAGTTCATTAAATTTCGACAACATCTCTATTTAAATTAGAAGCTTTCATTATCAATTAATCAATACATTCAACAATTAAGACATTATTAAATGGTAACAACATAGCATACATATTTAAACAATTAGAACTTAAAAATTACATACAATTCACATAATACTATAAATCATTCTAGAGCACATCCTCTTATAACTCCGCAACAAGCATATCACACAATCTTTGCAAATACAACAAACTCCATAGCAAACAATGCAAATAAGTCGGGAAAGGATTTCTATGCATTTCCCCCCAGTCATGCAATTCCAATTTCCTACATTATTAGCCTACAAATCATAATAAGTCTCTATCTTATATACATATTAAAACATATAAATAACAAGGATTTCGTTACTAACTATAAAGCAGTGTAAAAACGAAAGAATCAAAAGCTCCTAGCATGCAACCAAATCCAATCCTGAAAAATCCAAAGTGAACAAATAATTAATTTTACATAGCTATAAAAATTGGAAAATGAAAATACACAATCAAAATAGAAAAAACAAAAAACCAAATGCTCCAATAGCCAACACTATCAGTGCTATCTCTAATAGAAGTCCTACATTAATAAAATAGCAACAATAATCACTCTCTAATGTGTTAAAACTCAACACTTTGGCCAACAAAAATGAATGGAAAAACTAAGCTAAATCAAAAAACTAAACTGATTAAAATGCTCATAAATATACCTAGATTGTAATGGTGGCCTTGGTTTCATAAATTGAGCTTTGACGCTAAAAAAGGGTGGCGACGACAAGAGAGGAGGGGGGAAGAGAGAGAACTTGTAGAATGAGGAAGAAGAATGGCTTTGTAAATGACAAACACGTTGCATATCGAAGGGTTACCGATGGGTAAACTCATGGGTAATTAGTTAATGAAATGGTGCACTAATTACCGGCGAGTATACCAATGGGCAATAAGAATCCTAGGAGACATGGGTCAATGTCCCAAAAGTTCAAATTCTCATTGGTATATCTGACAATAAATAATAATAAAAAATAAAAAAAATGAATTACAAAATACCTGTAAAAAACCCTCGGTACTATGATTTAAAAAATAATTTAATTCATATCCATTCGTATACCTATCAGAATGGTAGATACAAAAAAGTAAACATAAAAAACATACTTATCAGTCTACCTATCAGTATCCCATTCACGTCACGTGGCATAGTAGCTTATACAAATGGGTTTCTGACGGGCTTGAAATAAATATCTATGTTGTCGATACACTTGTTGGTATATCCTTTAGATTGATACGCGCCATATGGCGTATGATGTTGCTAAGCACTATCAATGGGTATACTGATGGGTTGTCATCTAATTTTTTTAAAAAGAAATCACAGGTAACAAAACACGTCATCCCATCATTATGCCCATTGGTATTTCTCACGGGCTCGTACCTGTCGATAACTTTTGTCGGTATCTAGCAGATTTCTAGTAGTGAGCTACTCTTTCTAGCTTCTTAAAAAAAAAACTACAAATATATTGTTTTGAAATTGTAATTATTTTTAAAATTTTATTGAATTATATAAAAAGCGCTGGAAAAAGTTTTTTTTGCCTAAAAAATCTAAACAAAAAGTAAATTTTTCTTTTTTGAATTCTTAACTAGGAACCTTAGACATATATTAGATAAATCCTAAAAAAATTAATAAGCTTTAGTTTTTTAAATCTTTATTTGAAAACAAAATTAATTTAAGCATTTTAGTAAAATGCCCTGAACATCCACCGAGCTGATCAACATATTATATTTATGAGTATGCCTAGAGCAAAAGTTATCAATAATCATAGAAAATGTCATTGTATTCTAAACTTTTTGTCCATCTTGCATCATCAAAACGAAAAGTTTGAGGCCCACTTTAAAATTTATCCAAGCATAACATTAAAACTTCTTTTTTTATGATAAAACCATAAAAGTATTTTATAAATTTTATTGTGAAACTTTTATTTTGACTATATTATAAATCGCCGTATTATCAGGGTTTGGATATGCACAGAGGAGGGTGGGTAAGAGAGGAGAGAGGATGCATTGAGATTGAGCCCAATTACAATTGTGCTATTGACGCATTTATTGTTAACTTGTATAAAGGTAGCGGATACTTTGGTCCGGTCATGTGTGGTACCACCTGATAGTCCTTTTTTAAAATTAGAAAATGTGCCCCACCTTCAATTTATTAATATTGCAAATTGGGTGTTTTTGTTTTTTAATTGTAAAAGAAATCATATCAACGCCCCATTTCCCTCAGGCCGTCTCATCCACCGATAACCCATTCCCATTGTCTCCTTTTCCTGCAACTTTTCACTCAATTAATTATATTTAAAGCCCATTCCAATTATACAATATTAAATTGAAGAATAGTTTTTTGTCTGATATTCTAGGGTTACAGATGTGTGGTTCGTCAAAAGCAATAGGGGTCTTTTCGTCGTTGCGCTAACAGTGAACCAAAAATGCCACTTTGCGTTCGGAAGTTTGCAGTTCTGTACTTCATCAACTCCATACCTCGTCAATGGAGAAGACCACAACGATACATGGACCTATCAAAGTTAATGGTGTAGATATAAAAATCAACTCTACTGGCGCAAAATACACCAACAAAATCCAAATTGCTTTAATTAGTGGGTCGATCCATAACTTCCACTTATTATGCTATATAATTGATCATTTTTGCTCTCACATCTTCAGCAAACGTTAATTGTGTGCATCAGATCTAGCTTCAGGAGTGATCTGAGTTTGGTAGAGAGTGCATTTCACTGTTGTTTTGGAAAAAAAAAGAAAAACAAGGGGATCCATATGCAAAAGAAAGACTTGTGTAGCTCTCATGTAATTCCCAAATTAACAGAAGACGGGTGCATTTTTAGCCATTAGATTTTAATGAAACATTGTCTAATGGTAGATAACTATGAACCATGACATGCTTCAAAATAAGTGCCGGACCAACTTATCCACCACCCTTGTAAAGATGCATGTAACATCATTTTCGATGTGTAACTATATTAAGGTGCGCCACACATTTGGCTTCGCGCAGTGCATGACAAAAAGTGCCTGCGGAAAAGCGTTAATTAATTAACTTTTTTTTTTTACGGGGAAAAGCATTATTTAGTTTGTATTTACAAGTAATATAAGTATTGAAATCACATAGGTGTGTTTTTTAAAATTTAAAATTTCAAAAATGTGTATTCTTTTTTCATATATTTATGTAATCGCTTAAGTCGTTTCATTTATAAAAAATATTAACTTAAAAAATTTAAAAATTATTTAGTTCTTTTCAAATTGTTGTTTACAATTTTAATTAAAATACATTATCTGAAAAAAACCTCAACCTTATTCGCATTATATAAACTTATGCTCATATGCATGGGCTTGTGACGATCGGACTTACAATCTAATGATTGTACTTGTCTTTTGTATTTTTGAGTGGATGGTCTTATGTTCAATTCCTGCATTCCCCTCCTCTATTACCTCTAGGAAGAATTTATAACCTTAGTATATTTTTTGAGAAAAAGATATATATATATATATATATATACACACACGAGCCTGTGCTGGCACTTGCTCGAGTTGCTACAGTTTGGTTTATTGAGATTTAAGGCCCATCAATGGACAACGGCTACATCGAATTTGTTCGCGATGTATCAGTTGATTTTAGGTACGTTGCACCATTGTACTATTTTCAGGAGCTGGCTTGGTTGGGTAATATCATATTTGTTTTCAATCGATCCCAAGATTGTAACTCTATACCAGATTCCTCAAGGCAGATTCATGGGTTGATTGCCATATTTTATCATGGCGATAATAGATGATTTCGCTATTTGCTCTGCAAATGTACATAATCTATATTCATATAATAGTAAGTATTATGTGGATTGGATGCACAGTTTTGAACTCATACAAAACTTTTAAAAAATGTAAATCTAAATTAAAAGAAAAATATTTAAAATTATAAAAATATCTATAATCATTTTTTAGTAGAATCCACAGATTATATATTAAAATAAAAAATTTTCAAATGATATTGAATTTAATTTTTAAGGATCACTTTTGTATGATGTATTCGGCTCATCAAACATTCACAGAGATACTTATGGATCACTTTCCAACAAATAAATCTAAGAATTAAATCGAAATTATGACAATAGTAAATGGAAAGCCGACGAGAGGAGCCAATCTGTTTGCTTTGAATTTAAATTTGAATAAATTACACTAACTTCCTTTGAGATCGTGTGTGTATCAATTTTGGAAAATTATACTAACCCTTTATTCATATATTAATTTATTAATTTAAGTGGCAAGAAATATAATATGTGATATGGACATGTTATTAGTGGCAAAATTATAATATTCTAGTAATATTTGATATGTATTGACTAAAATATCCCTATTTTACCATGTCATAATTATAAGTTTATCTGCACTTGATAAAAAAATGTATTTTATACAACCAATATGTTAAATATTGTTAAAATATTATAATTTTTTTCATTAATAATAATGTATATGACACTTGTTATAGTTTTTTATCACTTAAATTAAGAAATTAATATCTATAATGAAAGTCGATATAATTTTAATGAATTTCGAATGTTATTAATAATAAAATTTTCAAAATAGAGGGAATGCCTAGTGTAATTAGACTAAACATTGGGAAGGTTACGGTAATTTTGTCTTAATTTTTTTTAAAAAAAGATAAGAATGACATATCATTCTTAAATGAGAATAAACTAAGAAACTAGACCAAATTTTATGGAGTAAATTTCAATGTAATGAACATGTGGGGATGCATAAACCTCATACCAAAGACATTAAATCCAAATAGGTAAATATTTCACGAGTAATAATTAATCACCGGGAGAGAATAAATAGAGACTTAAAAATCCCAAGCCATAACGTATAAGTATCAAATTATCAATTTGAAGAAAGTGATTTTTCATGAATGAAAATTCAGTGAAAACTTGAGAAACGAAACTGGTTACCACCTGATGTGTCCTGAGGCAAACAGAAGAACTATAATGTTTTAGATGGAGATGAAATCACAAGGACCTAACAACTACAAGGTGATGACATCCACGGCAATCTAATTTAACTATTTAAGTGCACTTGCAGCACCCCTTCGTTATAAAACACACTTCCACACTTGCACATTATTAGAACTAGTGTGATTCAGTGAACCTTCATCTCTTCAGGCATGGAATTTGATAATGGTAAACAAAAGCAAAGCTGCACATTTCTAGAACTGAAGTTGGTTACCTTAGTTGCTCTGTGTCTCATTCTAATCACTCCTGCAGGTAAATCACTTGTATACAAGCAAAACATTAGAAACATATAGTGATAATTTTTTTACCTCCCCAAGGATTCATTGTAACTTTTTTCTCGTATCTTGTGCTTGTAGATGCATTTGATCCATTGGATCCAACTGGGAATGTTACAATAAGATGGGATATCATGTCCTGGACATCAGATGGTTATTTGGTAACTTCTAGATTCTGATCATTGTATTTTATATGCATACTTGATTGTATTAATATCTGAAGGAAAATTAAATAATACCATGTTATGAATATCAAAGGGTCTCTAGAAAATTAAAATCGCTGGCCTTATGTAATAAAAGAGGGCGAGCCTCAGTGCAATGATAAGGTTGCCGCCTTTGTGGGGCAAGACCCCATACATCTACCCTCCTCAAACTCTATCAAATGGGAGCCTCGTATATTGGATCGAACTTCTCATGTGATTACCAAAGGATTAAACTAGCTGATATTCGAAACTGGATTTTCATCCTTATAATGGTCTAGTTATCCTCATTCCTCAAGCTGATCAACGTGTTATTATGTTGAACTTTGGCAGGCTAGTGTGACATTGTTTAACTTCCAACAATACCGGACTATTATGAACCCCGGATGGACTGTAGGGTGGACATGGGCAAAGAAAGAGGTTATCATGGCCATGATGGGAGCTCAAGCTACAGAACAAGGAGACTGTTCCAAGTTCAAGCTGAGAATCCCTCACAGCTGCAAGAGGAACCCTCAAGTTGTTGACTTGATGCCTGGAGCTCCTTTCAACATGCAGTACACAAACTGCTGCAAGGGTGGTGTGCTAACATCATGGGGGCAGGATCCTTCAGGTGCAGTCTCAGCATTTCAGATTGTTGTGGGGCTCTCTGGCACCTCCAACAAGACAGTTAAACTGCCCAAGAACTACAAATTACTCGGACCCGGACCTGGATATTCTTGCGGCCCTGCAAAGAAAGTGCCATCCACTGTCATCCCAACAGATGATCGAAGGAGAAAAACTCAAGCATTGAGTATGAATAATCAAACTCACTCCATTCCTTATCTGTGTATGGTGTATTGTTAATAGGCTAGAAAAAGCATTGTTACTATATTAAGTATTTAATGTTTCTATTTTATGGCTTTCTATGCAGTGTCCTGGAATGTAACATGTACTTATTCACAGTTTCTGGCATCCAAGAATCCAAGTTGTTGTGTTTCTTTGTCATCTTTCTACAGTGATAAAGTCACAGCTTGCCCAACTTGTGCTTGTGGTTGCCAGAATAATGACACCTGTGTCACGTAAGCCACCCTACTAGTTTCACTTCAATCCTTGTAAAGTGCAAAAATCACTGAGAGCTTTTGAGTGCTACATTAGGAAAAAGTAATGCTAATTTTGGTTTCCTGTGATGGATTTTCCAGGAAAGACTCAAAGATACTGCAAGAAGATGATGGAGTAAGGACTAAGAAGAAGGATATCACACCAAAACCATTGTTACAATGCACACACCACATGTGTCATGTCAGGGTGCACTGGCATGTGAAAGACAATTACCAAGATTATTGGAGGGTAAAGATTGCCATCATCAACTTCGACTTTAGGCTGAATTACTCACTATGGAATCTTGTTGTTCAACATCCCAATCTCAACAATGTCACCCAAGTGTATAGCTTTGAGTATATGCCACTTCTTCCCTACCAATCCATAAGTAAGTTCACTGAAATGGACACAAAATGGGGTCTGTTTAGTTTCTGTTTTCGTTTTCTATTATTTTAGGATTTTGTGAAGAAAAAAGTGAAAACAATAAAATCTTGTTTCTTGTTTATATTTGTCATTTTCATTATCTCTTTCACAAAATCCTAAAAAATGAGAAACAGATTTAAAATAGGAAATGAAAACAAAAACCAGATAGGCCCTTGGTCTTTCCTTAGTAAATGCTACATGAAGAGGTTTGCTAACTGCATGCATACTGACTTGTATATGCAGATGACACAGGCATGTTCTATGGTTTGAAATATTACAATGATTTGTTGATGGAAGATGGGCCTAAAGGGAATGTGCAGTCTGAGGTGCTTATGAAGAAGGACAAGAACACATTTACCCTCAAGGAGGGTTGGGCATTTCCCAGGAGGGTCTACTTCAATGGTGATGAATGTATGCTGCCACCTCCCGATTCATACCCTTTCTTGCCAAACTCTGCTCATAGGCTACCAACTAGTATTTCATTGATGGCAGCTTATGGCATTTTTGCATCTTTTTTCCATTTGGTTTTGATTCTTTTGTGAATTTGAGCGGCAACTTAGCTATGAAGCTTACTGCATAGAGTGAGGATTTAGCTGGGAGATATATGCAAGGTGAAAGTACCCATGATATCAATTCAACCAAAGAATATATATTTATGAAACATAGGTTGACATGTACCACGATTATAAGTACATATACCATAAGGCATCACTGCAAATTCTATGTTTGGATTAGCTTTCTTGTATTCAAAACAGCTTAAAATTAAAAAAGAAAAAATTCTGAGAGAGCATTTGAGGTGGAAAAAATAAATGAAAGGAGATTGTTTCCCTAAAACAAGCAAAAACAAAATATGCACTAACACTAATTTTCATAGCGCTTTCACAATTACATATACGATAAAGCCATCTGCTTGGGTTTTGGGATTGCAGAATTGGCTAAATGAGCATAAATGGGTGACAAATGACTACAGAAGGGGGAAAAAATGCTATCCAGAATTTCTGCTTGCATTCCTCATCTTGAGAAATGAATTGGATATTCTATAACTGCAAAAAACAATCATGCGAGTAACTTAAATAATTATACAATGCAAAAGCTATAAATAAATATTGCATAAATGGCAGTACAAATCAACCCCAAAGTATATCAAGGGACAGCATTCTTGTGGCAAGCATTTACGGTTCTGCATCACCTTTTATTGCTTCAGTGGCAGCTCCTATGCATTGAGGACAATGGGGTTGAGATTTCACCTTTAACAATCTGATGTAGAAGAGAAGTGTACAATACTCCAAAAGAGTATATGACATCTTCATATCACCACAGAGATTATTCTCTATGATTAATTCAGTAAGATTAAGGAAGCTAAAGCTGTTATTACAGTGCTTATTAAAGAGAAAACTACTCTTGAACTTGCATTTGGCAGCCAAGGGTAGGCGTCAGGAGGAGGCATAACACAGTTATCCCCGTTGAAGTAAATCCTTCTTGGGAAAGCCCATCCCTTATCAAAAGTGAAGGTTGATTTGTCCTTTCTAAATAAGAGTTCTGACTGCACATTACCAAGGGGTCCAGCTGAAGAAAGAAAATCATTATAGAACTTGACTCCCCATAGCATAGCAGTATCATCTGCAAAACCATTTGCCAAACCAATTACATAAGAATGGAGGGTAAGTGAGAGATCTAAAGTAATAGGCTAAATGAAAAATCACAGTAGCAGGGCAAACACCATATCTTGACCCAAACCTTAAAGTAATGAATCTACAGGTCCTCCTATCTTTATATACTTAGTCTATTTTCAAGCAACATAAGACTCTGCCTGTCACACCCGAAATTCCAATACCAGAACCATGATTGTGAAAGATAGAACTTACTTAATCCCTCATAAGGCGTTAGTGGCTTGTAATTGAAGCTGAAATTCTCGGTCAGATTATCGAAATTGGGGTGCTGCACAACAAGGTTCCATTGTGTGTAGTTCATTCTGTAGTTGAAATTTGTGATTGTGATCTTGATCCTCCAGTACTCTTTGTAGTTGAGCTTCACATGCCAATGCACTCGAATAGGACACATATGGCTGGTACACTGGACAAGAGGTGCTTCTGAAGGCTTGCGTGATGATGATACAACTGAAGATAAATGTGGAGAGTGTGGACTGTAATCAGGAATATAAATCATAAGAATAGGGAAAATGACAATAGAAGTTCTCCAAACACATTGAAGAACTAAAAGAACAGATGAAAGAGATTCAGATATTGATAAAAAGGATAGATTTGAGACTTACTTTACACAGCTTCCGGGTTCTGTTTTGTTTTGGCAGCCACAAGTGCAGGTTGGGCAGCTTACTATTGTATCATTGTAGAAGGATGAGAGGGAAACACAACAGCTTGGTGTCTTTTGAGCCAGGAATTGAGAGTAAGTACAGGTAATATTCCAGGTCACTGCCACAAAATATGCAGCTCAAGTGAAAAAGAACCACAAATTTGTTTATCAGCATAAATAACTATTCATAGTAAATCACCATTAATCATTTGTTTGATGAAAAATCAGATCCATTTCATATTTGAAATGAAACATGAAAGTGAAAAAAGAAGGAAAGAATGAACTGCCACAGCTACAAAAAATAATTTAAGTTCAAAAGGAGCTTCAATTTTTGTAGGATAAATCAATTTATATGATAAAGGTAAATCAGCAAAATGTCTTATATCTGTATGTTGATTTATCAACAAAGTTTAGAAAAGGCACATGTATATGTTAACAAATTCCAAGTCAATGCATTATGTAACTAACTTACTCAAGGCTTGGGTGATCCTCCTCTTGTCACTGGAAACAAATTTTGTTGGCCTCACAATCTTTGCAGGGCCACAAGTATAACCGGGTCCTGGTGCTTTGAGGGTAAAATTTCTTGGCAGTTTGACAGTTCTGTTAGTTGTTCCAGCCGATCCGACACTGACCTGAAATGAACTTACTGCAGTGCTAGGATCCTGAGCCCATGAATTAAGGACACCCCCTCTGCAACAATTTGCAATTTGCTGGTTGTAAGGGGTTCCTGGCAGCAAATCCACAACTGTTGGGTCCTTCTTACAGCAATGTGGGGTGCCTGCTTTGAACTTTGAGCAGTCTCCTTGTTCTGTGGTTTGGCCTCCCATCATGTTCCAAATCACTTCCTTTTTAGCCCATGTCCATCCTAATGTCCATCCAGGGGCCTGAATATGGCGATACTGTTGGAAGTTGTACATTGAAACAACAGCCTGCTCAACACAAGCAAAAAGAGTGAACATATATGAGAAACAGGAACAGATAAAATACATTTACATTTCAATTTAAAGAAAATGGAATCAATTCAGTTGATCCTTAGACATATTAAGTTATTCACTGTTTTTCACTCCGCATGGTTTTAGATTGTCGTCTGCAACAATTGGTTATCATTCTTTAACGTAATGCAAACTGCCATTACTACAAGTGGTTTTAAAGTACGGTTGCGGTCTGAGTTGCAGTTGCATTACGATGCAAAAAACTGCAGAAAAATACTTATGTGTAGTCAAACAAGGCATGTGCAAACTATGAAGATCCATCAAGCTAAAATGTATAGTCAAACATAATTCTTATGTATTCAACAAATTTTGCAGGGCACAACTCATCTTGGGTACATAATGCTTTTGCTAGCACTTAATCAGGTTATGAAAAAGTGAGGATTTCACTTACAACATAGCCATCTGGAGTCCAGCTAATGACATCCCATTTGATTGTTATGTTGCCAGTTGGATCGAGTGCATCATAGGCATCTGTACATGAACAAGCATGAAAAGATTAATGAGGCTTAAATTCTCAGTTCTATAAAAAGAATTTTTTTTTAACAAATCAAAGTAATATGTATCACACTAAGTTGATTCCCAAGTGGAGATTGAAGAGTTAAACAGATCCATGAGCAACATCACACTTTCTCCAAGTTAAAAATGAAACATTTATGTTTATGTACCTATATATATATATATATATATTATTATTTTTTTCCATTTTTCCTTCTTCATTATGAAGATATTGAAGAGATCTTTAACATGTCACATTCACATAATGACTTCAAAAAAATCATCACATCTAAATTAGTTACCAAATCCACAACAGCGATCCATCCATCCATACATTCAAATCTCAAAAAATTCCAATTCCATTCAACTTCCATTACCACAGTTCTACTAAAAGAGACAGTTTCTGGAGAAAACTGAAATAAGAGAACTCATTAACTCAAGTTAGTAGAACCCAGAAAAGCAAAGCATAAAACCGTTTCCAATAACTAAAATCTGAGTTTGATGTCCAAATGAAGTGCAATGAGAGCTAGTCAGTCAATACCCGTAGAAGTGAATGAGGAGCATGAGAGCAGTAACATGAGTAAGAATGCTAAGCCACCACTAGGGACAACAGATCCCATGGTTGATAACCACACAAACTCCATTTCTTAGTCTCTGGCCACTTAGTACAACTTCAAGGTTTGCACCAAGGAAGAAAAAAAAAGAGAGTACAATACAAAGAGGGTATAGGCCTCTCAGCTCTCTAGTCCCATGACAAAGCTGCAAGAGTATTGGTTTTAAGTTGAAGTGTTGAGCTGAACTTGGACTCTCATGAGACCCCCATGTTGTAGCTCTCTTTATGATGAAACTGTAGACCAAACTGTTTTCCAGGATCTGATGCAGACATTCGGTTCCAAATATCAATAATACCCTTGCTAGTGTAGAGCTTATTGTCATTTGTATATATATATATATATATATATAGTATATGACACACTATTTCAAGATCTCATGCAGAGATTCAGATTCATCACAAATTAATTTATTTGTGTGAGAAAGTGAAAACATGTTTACATTGGAATCAATCTATTGTAATATGAACAACTTATTCAGTTTAAATGTTTTTATTTAATATGAACTGAAAGTCGTACGGTTTAATTTTTATTGTTTGATTTTTAAAACATTAATTAGATCATTGTGTCTGTTAGTATGTGATTGTATGTACTGTAAAATAAAAACAAATTTTTATCAAATTAAATATGAACTGTTGTGAATTTACTGAAAAGCAACTGTATAAGAATAGAATTTTTCTCATTAATTTTCTTAAGGAATTAATTATTGAAAAATTAAGAATAAACAGTTTTTGAAAAAAAATTAAGTATTTCTTGAAATAATTTTTTTTCTCAATTCTTTAACCGATATCCTTAAAAAATCATAAGAGTACATAAAAATGAAAGATTCTCTACATTCCCAAAGTTGCCATCTTTCAAAGTAAAATAGCGATTTCAAAACAGTTTGACCTTTGTAAACACCAGCTAGTTAAATCCAATTGAAGGTCAATTTTGGTCTTTGAACGGAATCATTCAACCGCTATATGGTATGTCAAAATTATTATCCTAATACTTAAAAATTATTATTTAATTAAGATATTTACTCTATTATTAAATATGATAGATGAGTTGAGATAATAGGAACTATCATAATTAGTTTGGTTCCTTAAGTATTTGGTCAGAGGTTTGAATCCACATATATAAGATTTACATCTCAATAAAATTAGTCATTACTTTAGACAATAGATACCCTTAATTCATCTAAAAAATAGTAACTATCATCGGAACTAATAATAAGGAAGTAAATATTTTAATTAAATTCGTATTTTTAAGACGTTGGAATATCAATCGTATGAGGTAGGGTTTCAAGTTAAATTTGGAAGCATCTTGGTTCAAATTGACGACTCAATCATTGTACCTTTTTTAGAGATTAAAAAAAAAAAACTGTACCTTATTTAGGGATAATACAGGAAACTATGAATCACACCGACAGGGAGGGGCATGTGAATTGTTTAAGGAAGACAGCAAACGGCGTGGGCCTAAGGGAGCGGCAGTGCGAAATTAATAACCAGCTCTCTTTCTTTCTCTGTCGGTGCTAGGGTAAGAGGCCTTAGAAATGTTTGCTGTGTCCAGCAAGCTCAGATATTTTTGTTGGAAATTCGCACTGTGAATCAGATAATAGAACTCCTTACATGAATTGAAGGATCTTTTTTTTTTTGTTGACCTTTTTTATGGTTAATATTTTCTTAATCCTATTTTTTTTTTTTTTTTATCAATCTCCTTTCTCTAATTTTCCTTTGTTCATGTTATTAAAGGAGCATATCTTCCTTTGGCAGTCCTGCTATTTTCTCTTTTTCTTATCGTGGCTTGAATGTTTGTCTTTTATTTCATTTTTATTATTTCTTCTGTTGATGTTTTCTTTGTCCATTTGTGCACGCGCGCGCGTATCTAGTAAGGGGTATGATTACGATATAAAGTTGCCTCTTTTAATTCTCTATTTTTTCCTTCTACCACATCTTCCCTTTTAGTCTTCTTTTTATCAACTCCATTAATACCTTAATCTAAGTATTCAACTATGGAAATAAAGAGTAAAGAATGATGAAGACTATCGGTATCAAGTGATCAAGATAAGATTCGTTCTTATAGAAGTTGTTGTTCAATTATTTTATTTTGTTTAGCCATTTGCTGTTTGTCACTTCAAAAGATTTAATGTTATTAAACTATATATTTTGTTATTAGTTATTATTAATTCTTTTCTCAGTCCTATTATATTTTTTGAATTGACTTTTAGCAAAGTGAAGATATATGATACATTTATTTTTATGGTCATTTTCTTCTCTAAACCTCGATATCTTCCATTGATTGGTGAAGGCCATTGTACTCCTAGTCCCTACCTTCACTTTGACTATCTGTTTATTGCAGAATTTGGCTCTATACTCATCAACAACAAATAATTGACAAACTCCTTATGCAAGAGGCCAAATTGCTCTAAATCAGGCGTATATTGACAAACTTTAAGAGTTTGGATGACAGTCTTTGCTTTTCAAGATATTGATTCAGCGAGCGAAAAGCTACTCCTCTTAGGTTTTTTACCAAAAGAAGAATCGAGTGTCAAACTTGTTTTTTATGAATGAAAATGGGATGTTGAATGATCATGTATGATTTGTGTTGTGTACGTGTGTGTGTGTAGTGATTTGATGAATTAAAGAAAGTGAAGAAGAATGCAAACTGGAAATTGATTGATAAACTAAGAATAAAGTACGTAAAATGTAAGGAAATGCAAAGAACTTAAAAGGAAATCTAATCCTAGAAAAACGAAAGAGAGGGTTGAGAACAATACTTAGTGAACTCTGGACTCTGTGCAGTCATTGGAGACGTTTTTAGAGTGAGTGTGTGAGTGAAAATTCCAACCCCTTACAATGTGTACAGAACTAGTATTTATAGACAGCCTAGGACTCTAGGATTTTGACACTTGTCTTATAGCTGCCCTTGGATGTTGTCCATGTGGCTTTGACAGTTATTTTCTGTGTCATTTGTCCCCTGCCATTACTTTGTCACGTTCTTGTCACGCTCCTGTCAATAACTGTTGGTAACCATCGATAACCGCCGTTTGACAAACACATGTGAAACAATTATCTGACAGTATTTTTAACATCTTCAAAATTTCTTAAGTCTTCAAGTGACAAACTTTAACTTCGACTTGTCGAACTTCAGGCATAGGAACTACTTTGTCATGCATATTTTTCCGTCGAACAATTACCACTTTAATTGACAAACTCCCACTTTAACTGACGATCTCCCATTTCGACTTGTCGAAACTCTACAGTGAAGATTGGTCATCCTTAGCCTCTAATTGGTCTTGAAACATTAAGTCCCAAATGACAAACTTTTACTTCGACTTGTCAAAAACCGAACAGAAGAATTTTGACGATGTCAAATTGAAGAATTTTGACAATGTATAGTTGTCAAATTAGATATCTAAACTTTATCATAGCTAGACTCTTTTGTGTGTCATCACATTGTTTGACAAACTAGGTGCTTTATCTATTTTTCCTACAATGGGCTCTTTGACTAACTTTCAAGTTGTCAAAGTTGAACATCAATTTGACAATCTGGTACTTAGTGAAATTTGATGCCAACATGATGCCCCCCACAACTCCCACTTCGAAGAACATCTTTGTCGATGAGAAGTTGGGGAGTTGTAATTTTGAATTTTAAACATTTTCTGATAAAGGATAATTGATAACTCCCAATTATCATAAATGCGGCACATCAATCAGAACCATCACACCAATCCCATCACGTCTCATTATGATCCCGAGCTTTTAGGCCCATTAGTTTTGTTTCCTAGCCCATTAGTAGAACTATAAATACCTCAAAGATACAAGCCTTCGCGATCGTTTCTTGGATTTACAACCGTTCATCTTTCCAGAACCTTTCTTCTTCTCCCAGAGCTCCCATCACATTTCCTTTCTTTTTCTCGCTCGTGCTTTGTGATTGCTCTTCTTTATTCTTACATCCTCATGGCTTGTCCATCTAAATCTGTCTCTTCCCAAGGTGTTGTCCTAACTGGATCATCTCCAAATGTTCCCGAGAACCCACAACTGGTGGCATCGGTTAAAAAACCAATCATTGATCAAGAAGAAGGCTTCACGATGAGCCCTAATCCGAAGAACTCCCCCAAACTCACTTCTCAGGTACTTCTCCCCTTTTCCATAGGTACCAGCACTTATGCTTACATAGGTCCCGTATTGACTACTAACCAGGCTAATAAGATTGGTACCCATTACCTTTCTTCTAAACCCCAAGAAATTTTAGCAAGCCGTTCTGATATTTACTGTAGATACTTCAATTCTAATGCTAGGTTGTTTAGAAACCAACCTAAGAACTCCAAGCCCTTTCTTGATTGGCTCCAGAGAATGGAGAAAGCAAAATCCTCTTTCTGGAGAAGTCTAGGCATTTTCGACTTCCTTCAACTAGCCAATACCCTATTAAGTTCAATAATAGCATGTTAGGGTCTATCATCTATTTCTGGAACCGGACCACAAATTCCTTTCCACTTCCTTGTGGCATGATCGACCCTAGCTTATTTGAAGTGGTTGTGATCACGGTTCTTCGACCCACAGGGATCGACATTCTCCCAGACATGGAACCTCGAGAACCATCCAAATACTCTCTAGATTTATCTGATATGTCCTATATAGCTTTTATTGAGAACAATAAAGGGACTGGTCCTGTAAGTGGTAGTGAACATGTCGCTTTCTTCTATTATTGGTTAAATTCGATTGTCTTTGTTCCCGGAGTGTGAAGATGCAAGCTATGTATCTTTCACTGGCAATGTTGCTACATCAGGGCAATAAACTTTATCTTGCCAAGCTTCTCTTGGCCCATCTTTATGACAAACTTTACTATTTCATCATAAGGATTGGCGAAAATGAGTCTCTCAACCCTGGTGGTCCGATATGGTTACTTCAACTTTGGTTGAATGCCATTTTCGAGCCTCAACTGAACTTTTCACCACCAGCAATCATTTATCGAGGTTATGAAGGTCCTCGACTTTGTTTCTTACTTCGTGCCAAACCTAAAGGGTCTAAATCATTCGACGAGTTTTGGCACTTTTTCCAACAATTACATGAGATTTCTTTCACTGGTTCCGACCAAATGAATTTGACTCCCTTTGCTGCTCGACATCTTGGCCCACCTTGGTTTATTCATCCCATAATTAGAGATACTAAAGTAAGGCAAAATAGAAGTGATGACATTTGGTCGAACTTTCTTTGTGTACAAGTTATCCCTTCAGGGTTGCTTGGATTGAATGCCTTAGCAGTTGTCACTTCCTGGTGCGACAATTTGGATTCTCCCAAGACATTCCAGCGCCCTTGACTCTTGATCCCACAGAACAGCTTTGTCATTCTAAAGCTTCATCTTTGGAGGAGCTAAACTATTGGTCATCTGATAATGATTCGAGGAGAGAAGTCTACTCCCCAATGGCTGTCGAACCTAGCTTCTTTCCAAGCATATCATTTGTCGATTGGTGGTGCACATATTATGACACTGTTCATGTCAATTTGCAAACCATCAAACAACACATTCTGACTCATTCTTCTGGTGCCTTGCAACAAAGTCAAGAAGATGTAGCCGAACCAGGTATCATCTCTATTCATATCTTTTATTTTGAGCAACCATCAATACTTGACTAATCGAACCTTTCTCGTAAAAGATGATGATGCAGGTCTTTTAAGTCAAAAACGTAAAGCCCTTGCTCTAGAGCCCAGAAAGCCAAAGACAAAAACTACTTCGACCAAAGCTGGAAACTCCAAGAAAGAGAAAGCTGTTAAAGCTCCCAAAACTTCAAAAATAACAAGATCAACATTGCCTTCTAGATCATCCACTCCTTCTCACACCTTGTCTGACAAAGTGAGTCATATATATTTATGCATGTGTATTTTGTCAATATATCTAACTTTATACTTTGCGTATATTAGTCCACTGCTCTTCGACAAAGTGAATCCCCTTCGGTCAGAGGTCAACCCGAAAATTTGGTCGAGATTGGTGACGATGAAGAGGGTGACTCATCAAATTCCCCTATTCAGAAGGTAACCTTAATCACCTTGCTCTCTATTTATTAACCATTAAATGTCATTGTAATTATTTGTCAAATGCCATTCTTTTTTATAGCGTGCCCGCTCAAATCAGGATACAACAATTAATCCTGAAGAGATTATGGGTGAACCCACCATGAATGAGGGGAATATGTCAGTTGGTGATTACACTGTCGATGATATCACTAACCCTCCTCACATCGAACACTGGGCTAGTCATGATCCAACGTCAGTCTTTGCTCTTGAGACCTCGCCCCAGCCAGACACTATCCCAGTTGCTATACCTCTTACCATTATTCTTCCACCTCCAAGTCAGGATAAAAATAATGAGGACGAAGATGATGATGATGAGTTTGACATAGGGTTCTTTGATACCCTAAATAAAGCATTATCTGATTCAACTATAATCAGAGACACTCTTCCTGTCTTAGAGGCTCGAAGTGTCAAGAATGCCATTACCATGGCTGATATACGGAAAAGTCCAACTCCCACCTCCAATGTTCCTGCTGTGATCGACCTTCCATTCGACCAGCTTTCTGCTATTCTGAGTTTGCTTAATAATCCATTTGAAGCTTTGGTCACTGATGGTGACTTAAAACAAAAACTGCTCGAAGCTGCCTCCACATTGTCTCAAACCTCTTTTCCAGCTCAGCACCAACATTTGGCGAGTTCCCTTAGGAATTTTATTGCCCAATCATTTGATTCTTTGGCTATGATTGAGAATGCTTCGGAGCAGAGAAAAAAGAATGCTGATGTCGTCACCTCCGTTGACAACAACATTAACAAACTCCAGAGCCAAAAGACTAAAGTGGCTGAGATTCTGCATCATGTCGAGGCTCGTGAGCATGAGTTAACTGAGGAAATTCAAAATCTCCAAGCTCAAATAGAAAATCTGACAGCTAAACGAAAGACCTTGTCTAATGTGTTGTCTGAAGGGAAATAGCACTTGGACAAGTTTAACAAAAAGCTTGGAAATTTGACAAAGAAACGGGAGGCTGCTCAAAAGGGACTCAAGGAAGCAAATGCTACTCTGGAGAAGGCTGAGTCGACAAAAGAAACTGCTCTTCAACAGTAACAAGATATGAAGTTAAAGCTTCGCAGCCTTCGTCCTTAATCTGATTCTCATTCGCTCGTTGTCTCGAGCTTTATTTTAGATTTGTCAAATCTGAACTTGTTGGGTTTTATTTTCTGCTTCTTGACAATTACTCACTTCGGTCGAGTTTAAATATTTTGAAGTCTTTTGCTTTGTTGATAATTATTCTGATCAAATTTAGCTTTTATAACTTTGTCATGATAACCGACCAAATATCTTGCCTAACCCATTTCTCTTTTGACAAATGTATGTCTGATTTGGCTCTCTCTTTTCCTTATTTGATAAATATTTGCTTGGTCGAACATATAGGCTGCTTTTTATCTTTTATGATCAACGCAAGCATATTGTCAACTATATATTTTGACTTTATACATTACTGGTTTGTATGCTTTCAAGTATTTGCCATTGATCAATGATATCTTTTGTCCACTATCAACATCGACTAGGCTGTAAGCATTACCAGAAAATATTTTGTCAATTCAAAAAGATCCTTCCCAACTTAGGGACCATTTGCCAAATATTCTTGATTTTTTTTCAAATGGCAATATAGCTTTCCAAACCAAATCTCCAATGTCAAAGCTCTTGACTTTCACATGACGATTATAAAATCTGGCCATAATTTCTTTTTTGTCGCATCATGTTTTCTAATGCAAAAATTCGTTCTTGTTCCAAGTCATTTAACTCATCGAACATAGAACACCAATAATCGTCAATAGGTAATTCATTTGTTTCGACACTCTAATGGATTGCAAATTGATTTCGACAAGAAGAACTGCATCATGCCCATAGACAAGTTTATAAGGACTTGTCCTTGTCGAACCTTTGGGTGAATTGCAATATGCCCACAAAATTTGTTTAAGTGTAGTGTGCCAATTTCGAGGTTATCGACCTATGTGCTTTTTAATTAGAGCAATGATGTTTTTATTGGTAGCTTCGACTTGACCATTAGCCTGCTCATAATAAGGTGTTGAAGTGATCATTTTAATTGACCTTGTACTAGCATACTCCAACACCCTTCGACCTGTGAACATTGTTCCTTGGTCCATGGTCAAAGTTTCAGGAATCTCAAAACGATAAATGATCCTTTCTTCAATGAAATCTATTTTTTCATTTTGGGTCACATCTTTCAATGCAATTGCTTCAACCCATTTTGTAAAATAGTCAATAGCTATCAGAATGAATTTATGCCCTTTTGACGAAGGAGGGTAAATTTGACCAATGAGATCTAATGCCCATCCTCTAAAAGGCCATGGTTTGATAATGGCATGTAACTCTGATGCTGGCACGTGTTGCATATTGCCATGTTTTTGACAAACTTGACAAGATTTGGCATATTGCATGTGATCTTTGGCCATGGTTGGCCAAAATAATCTTTGTCGTCGAAGGGATTATCTCATCTTTTGTCCTGCTTGATGGGCACCACAAATACCTTCATGGACTTTTGCTAAAGCAATATAAGCTTCAGATTCTCCTAAACAAGACAATAAAATCTCCTTCGACACCTTTCTTAAACGAAGTGTCACCAAGAATAACATAATTCAAGGATTGATATTTTAATTTCCGATCAACACTTTGATTTGGATTCTATAGTTGACAATTGGTTTTCTCCAATCATTATCATCTAAAGAATCAATGATAAACACTTCTCGTTCATTAAAAGGGACTAGGATTTTCTCAATTGTGATGAATGGCTCCATAGTCGATGGCCTTATCTTGTATCTAGAAGCTATCTGGGCCAGTTCATTCGCCTCAAAATTCAAGTCTCGAGACACATGTCGAAGTATAGCAGTGTCAAATTCACATAACAATCTTGCAGCTGTCGCAAAATACTTGAATAGACTTCGACTAATGCATCTGAATTCTCTTGACAATTGTTTAATGACAAACTGTGAGTCACCAATAACTTCGACATTTTTTACTCCTTTGGCCAATAACATGTTGAGACCAATAATTAAAGCTTCATATTCCACCTCATTATTCGAACATGGGAACTTTACTTCAAACATGAACTTGGTGGGAATATGATCTGGAGAAACCAACATTACACCAACCCTTGAACCTCGACAATGTTTTGAACCATCGAAATATAATTTCCAAGGGGTTATACTGATGTAATTCATAACTGACTTGTCTAATTCATCACAAGGATGATCGACCAAAAAATCAGCCAATATTTGTCCTTTGACAGCCTTGGCTGGTACGTATTTAATTGTGAATTCGGTCAAAGTAAGCATCCATTTACCAATTCGACCATGCAAAATTGGATATGACAACATATACTTTATTACGTCGGCTTTGGAAATTACATGAATCTATCTGGAAATCAGGTAGCATTTGACTTTGGTGCAGTCAAAATATAAAGACAAACATAATTTTTCTAGAGGACTATACCTAGATTCGACATCTGTCAAAACTCTACTAAGATAATATATAACTTGCTAATTGCCACTATCATCATCTTGTGTCAGCATACTTCCAATGGTTGCTTAAGATGTGGCAATGTAGAGTTTAACAGGTCTGCCATCCTTTGGCGACGTCATCACAGGAACATTTGTCAAGTATTGTTTGATGGTGTCGAACGCCTCCTGATGGTCTTTGGTCGAAACGAAATCCTCTTCTTTTTTGAGCTTAACCAATGGTACAAAAACCCTTGTTTTGCCAGACAAATTAGCAATAAAGCGTCGCATAAAATTCACCTTCCCCAGAAAAGATTGTAACTGTTTCTTGTTTTTTGGAGGTGAAGCTTCTAATATTGCCTTAGCTTTATTTTGGTCAATGGCAATTCCTTTTTTCTGGACCAGAAAACCTAAGAAATTTCCTATAGTCACACCAAAAGCACATTTCAAGGGGTTCATTTTTAAACCATTTCTTCTCATTCTGTCGAAGGCTTTCCTTAAGTGCTCGAGATGTGTCTTTTGTTTGTCGGACTTGACAACCACATCATCTATATAAACCTCCAAAAAATTGCCAATGAATTCATGAAAGATAGTATTCATGGCTCTTTGATATGTCACTCTAGCATTCTTAAGCCCAAAAGGCATGACCACCCATTCATAAGTGCCCAAAGCACCAGGACATCTGAATGCTGTTTTCGACACATCGCTTTCAGCAATGAAAATCTGGTTATAGCCAGAATAACCATCCATAAAGCTAAGTATCTCATTACCTGCCGCAGCATCAATTAGCATGTCTGCTATGGGCATACGATACTCATCTTTTGGGGTTGCAGTATTTAGATCTCTAAAATCTATACATACCCTTAGTTTGCCATTCTTTTTCATCACAGGAACAATATTAGAAACCCAATCGACATACCTGGCTATACGAATAAATTTGGCTTTGAGCAACCTCTCGATTTCTTCTTTAATTTTGGTTATTACCTTAGGATCAAATCGTCGAGGTGCTTGTTTGACAGGTCGGCTGTTTAGCTTCAGAGGCAATCTATGCTCGACTAGTTGACGACTAAGTCCAGGCATTTCATCATATTCCTATGCAAAACAGTCCTTGAATTCCTTAAGCAGTTCGACCAATTCTTCTTTGAAATCCTATGGCAGCAATTGGCTTATGTATGTTGGTCTTGCTTCGCCCTCTTTGCCGAGGTTGATTTCTTCCAGAGGATCCTGCACTTCACAATTCCTATTTCTACTCCTAAGATTGTCAGATAAAACATAAGTATTCTCAAATCCTAGAGGTTCAAAGTCATAAATACAATCTAATAATGCACTATCAGAAGTGCATGTAAATTGTTCGACCATATAGGCCGACAAATGAGCCATCTAGCTCGACAAATCCATTAACTAATCCAAATCTGGGACCGCTTCGACCTCAGTCCTGGGTATCAATTTCAAGCCTTCGTTGCCAAGAATGCACTTGTCAATTTTCTCTGGATTGAACTTAGCTTTGACCTCGAAAGGGTTGATCTTCTTATTGTAGATCTTGAAGTCCACATGCAATTGCTTGACGTAGCAAAAACTGTTATCAACTCCAATCTCTTCGATCCCTCCTTCTGGATTCCAAAGTATGAGCTTCTAGTGCAGCATCGATGGAACAACTTCTACTCCATGAATCTAATCGCATCCGAGCAAAACATTGTAACTTGCTCTTGATGGGACAACAACAAATATTGTCTTTCGACTAACACTTCCCACCTTAACATCCAGCATCACAATGCCTTTGGCAGCTGAGGACTTCCCATTATAATCGGTCACAGCTATATTAGTCTTCACCAGATCTTTAGTACTTTTGCCGAATTTGACTAACATACATTCTGGCATCAAACTAATAGCTGCCCCTCCATCAATCAACACTCGATTGATCATCTTTCCTTCTATCACTGCCTTAATGTGCAAAGGCCTTAAGTGAGCTTTAGTCATTTCGTCGGGTTTCTCAAAAACTCCATCACCACAGAAATCTTCACAAACAAAGACACATTCATCTCCGACGATAATATCCTCGCAGTCGTCTTCCATCTTGGCATATGCCCCTTCTGCAGCATACTCTGCAGGTAAAACAGAAACAACTCTGACCAAATGTTTGTTAAAAATGGTATGTAAGTCATCATCAAAACCAGTTTCAAAATTATTTGTCAACAAGTCTTCTTCAGTGAGTGGGTGGTATTCTGGCACTACTTTACCCTCCTGCTCAACTTTTGACAAGGGATGATATTCAGGGACCATCTTGTCATTCTGACCAGTTTCAGAATGTGCAGTTGGCACTTCCTGTGTCGAAGGCTTTTCAGTAACCTTGGACAACTGATTCAGAAAATTTGATGATCTAGACCTTTTATCTAGTACCACATCTTTGAAAGGAACGAAACCTTTAACCCTTAGGGGACTTTGGTTTGCTCACTTGGGAAGTGGTTTGACTGCCACTTTTCCTCTTGTCAACCCTCCTCCAAACATAAGGATTAGAACCTATCTTTCGCCCTTGATTGTACTTCCTTCTTGGTCTCCTTTTCTTTCTTGAAGATGAAGCCTCATCTTCAGGGTGAACGTTCTTGATCCATTGGTTTTGAACAACCCTAGCTAGAGGAACGCGGGTTTGACTTAACATGTTGTTAGGCTTTCCATCCATCATCACAACAGTCTTCATTTTTTGATTAGCTTCTCCTGTTCCAAGTTTTAAAAACTTAGGGTCGAAAGGACCAAAATCAAATTTCGACTTACCTGCCACTTTTCTCTTCAGTTCCAGATTCTCTTTTTCCTTTTCGGTAATCATTTTTTTGATTTTTTGCTTCTCATACGTCGCCGCTGCAATTGGGTCGAATACAGCACTGCACCTTGGACAAAGAGAAACATCTTGACTACTATTCTTTTGTTTAATCAGGAATGTCAAAAGATGTTCCACTGCCTTTGGGTAGATTATTTGTTCGACAGCTTCAAAAAAATCAAGCTCATAGTCACGTCAAAACTTCTTTTCAGCTTCGAGGTTTGACATTCCTAATCTAGCAACATTGATGTCGAGGAAAGCTGGCTCGACAAAGCTTGAATTGACTTGGAAAGGGTCAGTATCCACTTTCATGGCCTTTTCTTTCCCTTCGAATGTCAAACGTCCTTTGTCAATTGCTTTCTGGATTAAATCCCTGAAACGAACACAACTGTTAGTAGCATGTCCAATCGATTGATGAAATTTACAAAATTTTTGTCCTTTTAATTCTGAGATTGAAGGGATTTTCTTTCCTTCGGGAAGAATTATTTGTTTATCTTTCAAAAGAACGTCAAATATTTAGTCAGCCTTAGTAATGTTTAAAGAATAGATTTTTGATGACAGTATCTTTTCTTTATTTCTAACAGGCCTCAAAGACTGACGAATAGAAGTTGGCCCTGATTTCAATTCAGCCACGTTAACTTCATCACCACTACCCTCGATCTCATCGTCAGATTGGTCGACCTCGACATAGGCTACGTTTTCGCGACGAAGTGTTTTCTTTCTCATTCTTTCCTTCTCTCTTTTTATTTGTTCAATTTGACGAACTTTCTCTGCTAGTTGGCCTAGGTCTATGAATTGAAGATTGATGCGTTTCTTCCTAATATCAAAATCTAGACCGTTGATAGCCATTTTGACTATCTCAGACTCTGGTACAGGAGTAAAACATCTATTTCTAGCACTCCTGAATCTGACCAAATAATCATCGACAGTTTCTCTCGTGAAACGTCGAATAGAGAATAAATCGGTTAAGCTTACTTTGGTTTCACCTCGAAAGAATTGACTATGAAAACTGCTTTCTAGTTGAGCCCATGTCAAAATAGAGTTGGATCTCAAATTTGAAAACCATGTGAATGCATTTCTTGTCAAGGATGAGGGGAAAAAATGCATTTTTAAGTGTTCGTTTGATGCTATTTCCCCTATCTTAATGGTGTATCGAGCGATGTGCTCGACAGTTGACTCCCCATTCTCACTAGAGAATTTTGTCAAAGATTTGGGAATCTTCCAACCTCTAGGCACTTCGGCCTGTTGAATGTAATCTGGGAATGTAGACACAAATAGAGGTTGATTGGCAAAGCCAACACTGAAGCCGAATCTGTTCAGAATAGTTTTGACAGCACGTGTGATGTTTTGATTTTGTTGAATATTTTGAATTTGACGTGCATTATGATGTTGATGCTGATGATGCCCCCCTATATTTTGTTGTCTAACCCTTTGGACTTCATTGTCAGCATCTTGTCCTCGACGGGATTAACAATTGGGTCGACGTGATCATTTTCATTTGGAGGTTGATTATTGATTTGATCATAGGGATAATTTGGATTATCATCCAAAGTGATGGCTTGGGCCATTCATCCCATTTGTCGAGCCAGTTCCTTGAATCTTGTATTATTTGTCTCAATCAAAGGCGTCAATACTGTCGCCATTTGTTGAGTTAAAATATTGACAAGATCGTGATGACTCTCGTCACTTTGTTGTTTAATACAGCCATAGAGTCGACTGTGTTTGTGGGAGTCCCTGTCACACTTGTCCTAGGTATATCAGGGAAAATTGGGCCAATGTTTAGTTGTCTTGTAGTGGTTGGGTTTGTCAAAGACATATTCCCCATTCCAACCATAGAAGGGCCCATCAATAGAGGGCTGACAAAACCAAACTGTGGCAAATGTGTACTAAATTGTGGCAAACTAGACATGATTGGCATAGTTTGACCCTGAAACAAAGGATTATGTGAGTACACATTATTAAATACACCACTATTACCAACATTTGATGGATTCCCCGTGTTTGGTGGATTTCCCATGTTTGACAATGTGGAAGGCATATACCCTGGGGGTATAAATCTCGGAGAAAGGCCATATGGAGGCCACATTATAATGGTATTAGACACATTCGTTTGAGGCATACTTTCACTTGTCTGACTAACTGGAGTCAAGACAGGTTCTAAAGTATTAGGGGGATTATTTTCTCCCTCATTTCATCCATCTTCTGATAAGGATGATGCTCTTGACATATTTGACACTATAGTGCCACTATGCAAGCGCGTATATTTTGTTTGACATGATTTTATTTCTTTTTAAACAGTGTGTCCCACTGGGTGTGCCAATTTGTTTATTGCAGAATTTGGCTCTTTACTCGTCAACAACAAATAATTGACAAACTCCTTATGCAGGAGGCCAAATCGCTCTAAATATATCGACAAACTTCAAGAGTTTGGATGACAGCCTTTGGTTTTCAAAATCTCGATTCGGGGAGCGAAAAGCTACTCTTCTTAGGTTCTTCACCAAAAGAAGAATCGAGTGTCAAACTTGTTTTTTATGAATGAAAATGGGATGTTGAATGATCGTGTGTGATTTGTGTTGTGTACGTGTGTGTGTGTGTAGTGATTTGATGAATTAAAGAAAGTGAAGAAGAATGCAAACTGGAAATTGATTAACAAACTAAGAATAAAGTACGTAAAATGTAAGGAAATGCAAAGAACTTAAAAGGAAATCTAATCCTAGAAAAATGAAAGAGAGGGTTGAGAACAATACTCAGTGAACTCTGGACTACATGCAGTCATTGGAGACGTTTTTAGAGTGAGTGTGTGAGTGAAAATTCCAACCCCTTACAATGTGTACAGAACTAGTATTTATAGACAGCCTAGGACTCTAGGATTTTGACACTTGTCTTCTAGCTGCCCTTGGATGTTGTCCATGTGGCTTTGACAATTATTTTCTTTGTCATTTGTCCTCTGCCATTACTTTGCCACGTTCTTGTCATGCTCCTGTCAATAACTGTTGGTAACCGTCGATAACCGTCGTTTGACGAACACATGTGAAGCAATTATCTGACAGTATTTTCAACATCTTCAAAATTTCTTAAGTCTTCAAGTGACAAACTTTAACTTTGACTTGTCGAATTTCGGGCATAAGAACTACTTTGTCATGCATATTTTGCCGTCGAACAATTACCACTTTAATTGACAAACTCCCACTTCGGCTGACGATCTCCCATTTCGAGTTGTCGAAACTCTACAGTGAAGATTAGTCATCATTAGCCTCTAATTGGTCTTGAAACATTAAGTCCCAAATGACAAACTTTTACTTCGACTTGTCAAAAACCGAACAGAAGAATTTTGACGATGTCGAATTGAAGAATTTTGACAATGTATAGTTATCAAATTAGATGTCTAAGTTTTATCACAGCTAGACTCTTTTGTGTGTCATCACATTGTTTGACAAACTAGGTGCTTTGTCTATTTTTCCTGCAACGGGCTCTTTGACTAACTTTCAAGTTGTCAAAGTTGAACGTCAATTTGACAATCTGGTACTTAGTAAAATTTGATGCTGACATTATCAAAACTTCACAAAACTACCTCTACTTCGTGCACATTGTCTATGCAACATGTTCTGTGCGTACTCTAATGTGGCTGATTGGAAAGATGTGCTAATGGAAGGAGATAATGACAAACCAAGGTGACAAACTATTTAGGCCTTGTTTGGAGTTGTTTTAATTTTCTAGTTTTCAAAACAGTTTTAAAAAATATTTTTAAATTCAATTTCCAAAAATAAAAGAAGCAAAAAAATTATTTGGAACCAATACTTACCAAAAAAATTTTGAGTTGTTAAAAATAAAAAAATCTGTTTAGGTGGTTTTTTTTAAAAAGAAGTTTTAAGAACAATAAAACATGAAAACTTGTTTGGTAGTAATAATTCAAATGCTATGAGATAACCCTTCAACTAACTTCAAATAAATTTTCACTAACTATTGAAAAATTATCACATTCCTACAAGTTACAACAATGAACCATAAAAATAAAATGCTTGAAACTTTGAATGAAAAGGAGGAAATCTTTAATGGGGTTGTGGAAAAAGAAGATGAGGAATCATTATACTAATGAGGTGCTTGAGATGTTCAATATATTTGGTAAAAGCATCCTTCATGGCTAAGTCAATGGCAGTGGCCACTGTTCTTGAGTTCTTCGCTAAGCCATGAATGCTGGTACCAGCAATTGCAAAATCTTAAAAGGTTTGGAGAAAAAAAAAAAAAGAACCCAATGCGTGCTAGTGCTAGTGTCCTCAGTGACTCTTATTTGAGTGAAGGTAACTGATGGGAATGAAGAGAGAAAATGTAGAAAGTGAGAGACAAAGAGAGAAAAGTTAGGGATAAGAGTTAGTTACTTTGATTACACCATTGTTAAGAGTTAGTTAGAAACTAACTCTACTATCCTACACTTGTTATCTGTGCACCCTGCCATATGTCATATACATATAAACAACTCAATGTAATACTTAGCTAACCATTCATAATGCAATTCAATTTCTCAAATTCTCTCTATTATCTTACTCTTTAACATGGTATCTAGAGCTCTTTTTTTTATCCTAGGGTTCCTTTTCTGAGCTTTTCCTAGCCTTATCCATGGTGATTCCTACCTCTCGACCTCCTCCACAGCCTCATCTTGACCATTTTCACCGATCAAATTCTCAATTATGATCTCTTTCAAGCTTACTGATGACAACTTCCTCCTATGCCGGCAAAAAGTTCTCCCCGCCATCAAAGGTTACAAACTCCAATCTCACCTTTGTCAAGATGCAGTTTCACCGATGTATCTTCAAAGCAATGACTCCATGGTACCCTCATCTAATCCAAAGTTCAACAATTAGGAGCAATAGGACAATGTCTTGCTTTCTTGTCTTCTCTCCTCCCTCAGCGAATCGGCTCGTGTTCGAACAATTGGTTGCATTTATACTTATTAGGTTTGGGTGAAGATTGACAAGTTCTTTGCATCTCAGACTTGCGCCAAGGTGCAATAGCTAAAAACTCAGCTTCAGAGCATCAAGAAAGGCTCCTCAATGAATTCCTATCTCTTTGAAATCAAGAAAACAGTTCATCACCCCGTTGCAATCGAAGCATTGATCGACACAGAACAACACATTGAAGTGATTCGTGATGGTTTGCCGTTTGATTACACACCTGTAGTCACCCTCATCTTCTCTCGATTAGATCCATACTCTATCAAGGAAATGGAGTTGCTTCTTATAATGGTTGAAGCAAGAATTGAATGCAATCATCAAGTTGATGCTGAGTTCCATAACTTTTCATCTCCAATTCTAGTCAATCTAGCTCATGGTTGAGGTTGAGGCTTACTTCCTCATCTTGGAGGGTGTGGTTGTGGTTTCACTAGCTATGGTAATGGTGGAGGATACGGCTATTGCAGCCATGGCAGATATGGCCACCACAGTGGTAGATCTAACTTCTCCTCCTACCAAGTGTTCGATCAAAGGCCGCAATGTCAGTTATTCATAGATCTGGTCACTCTATTCTAGATGTTACCACAGGTTCAATCCTAACTTCCAATCATCTCAGCCACATCCTCCACCTCACTTTCATGGCAGATCTCAACCTCTTCAAGCTTATCTAGCTGTGCCAATCTCAATCATACCGCTATCTCATTCTCAAGCTTTAATAGCCACACCATCAACAGTATATGATCCCCTGTGGTACCTTGACTAAGGTGCTTCTAACCACCTCACTCTGGATCCCTTAATCTTCAGTGAAAGGAACTACTACTCTGGTTCAGATTGTGTTCATATTAGTGATGGCATAGGTTTGAGAATTTCATACACCGGGCGTTCACACCTTACCATTAAAATTTCTAATCACACTTTCCTCATTAATAATCTCTTGCAAGTTATTGGTCTCATTAAAAACCTACTCAGTGTATCTCAGTTTGCTAAACAAAACAATGTATTCTTTGAGTTTCATGCTGATGTTTGCTATGTTAAATCTCAAGTATCCAAGGAGACTCTTCTCTAAGGTATATGTGAGAATAGTCCATATGTATTTTAGGACTTGGAACCAGGTTCTTTTGCTTTGAAAAATTCTATTGATATTGTTAACACTGTGAATACTGTGAATAAAAATGTACATGTTGTCTGTCATAATCAACAACACTCTGTTTCTTATACCAATAATACTGTACCTGCTGCTTTTCATTACCATAGGCTATAAATAACTAGAACTGATTCCTTTGTACCCTAGCACAATAGGCTTGGACACCCTTAAGCAAGATTGTTCATCAAGTTTTACAATATTGTAATATACATACTAATGAAAATAGAATTTCACAAATTTGTCAATCATGTTGTCTTGGAAAACACCATCAATTACCATTTCACAATTCTACTAGTGTGTATGTTGAACCATTAGAACTTGTTTTTACAGATTTTTGGGGTCCAACACCTCAATTTTCTTATTCTGGTGCAAGATATTATCTTATTTCATGGATGCTTAAACTAAATTCTCATGGATTTATTTTTTGAACCAAAAATCCCAAGTCTCATTTGCATTTTTCCAATTTAAGGCTTTAGTTGAAAACCAACTAGGTAAAAAGATCAAAGCTGTCTACACCGATAATGCCAAAGAATTTCTCACTTTAAACAAGTTCTTTAAAGACCATGGAACCTTCCACAGACTTACATGTCCACACACACATGAGCAAAATGGTAGCATAGAAAGAAAACATAGGCACATAACCTATATAGGCCTCACTCTATTAGCTCATGCCCATATGCCTTTATCGTTTTAGGAAGAAGCGTTTCACACTACAAGTTTTCTCATAAATATGCTACCTACACTTGTTCTTCAAAACATTTCCCCATTCTAAAAACTACACAACAAACCCCCTGACTACACCTCTATAAGACCCTTTGGATGTGCTTGCTTTCCTTTGATAAGACCATATTAACAACAAAAACTAAATCTCAAATCTGAACAGTACATGTTTGTTGGTTACTCTGACACAACTAGAGGTTATAAATGCTAGTTTGAAACTGGAAAAATATATCTCTTTAGGCATGTGATCTTTGATGAATCCTCTTATCCTTATGCAAACATTTTCTCTAAAATCTGTCTCATTCCCCCTCCTATGAATGCCCTTTGTGTTAATGCTCAACTTGTGCAACCCTTGCCTATAACCACTACTCCTTGTCATAGGTCTGAACTTGCAAACTATGCATCAATAGCTACTGTCCCCATTTCTGTTGCTACTCCTTTATCGCCAAAATGTCCTCAATTTAGGCCTACCGAACCTGCTGCTACTCCTACACCAATTCAGTTCTAGGTACTTGCTGCATATGACTCTCCTCTATCCCACATTGTTTATGTTGACTCTTCACCAAATGTTGACTTTGCTCTTCCTCAAGTCATCCCTCCTTACCCCAATCAGTTCAATAATCATTAGAGCCAAGAATGGCATCTTTAAACCCAAAGCTCTCACAGCCTCACTAACTTCCTTATCAGTCAAACAAGCCTTACAAGACCCAAATTGGGCTTAGGCCATTTAAGATGAATTTTCAGCTCTACTAAAAAACAATAATTGGTCCTTAGTCTCTCTTCCAGCTGATAGACAACCCATAGGATGCAAATGGGTGTTCCATGTTAAATATAACCCTAATGAATCCATCAACAAATACAAGGCAAAGCAATGTTGCAAAAGAATTCCATCAACAACAAGGATTTGACTTCCGTGAGACATTCAGTCCTGTTGTCAAACCAACAACAGTTAGATTTGTCCTTACTATTGTTGTCTCAAAGAGATGGACCATAAGATAAGTTCATTTCAACAATGCCTTTCTCAATGATGATCTCCAAGAAACAGTCTATATGACTTAGCTAGAAGGCCTTAGTGATTGAAACAAACAGCTTGTGTGTAAACTCAACAAAGCCCTCTATGGCCTCAAGCAAGCCCCTTGTGCTTGGTTTGAGAAACTTCAAATAACCCTCACTTCTCTTGGTTTTATTGTTGCAAAAACTTACAGCTCTCTCTACATTCAAGCAACTGACCACCATACACTCTATGTTCTAGTTTATGTTGATGATGTCATCATCACAGGTAACTCCACTACAGCAATTTAAAATCTAATTTCCTCCTTTAACACTTTCTTTTCTCTCAAAGACTTAGGTAAACTACATTATGTTTTAGGCATTGAAATAGTAGCTACCCCATCCGATGGTCTTCACCTGTCTCAAACCAAATATATTTTAGACTTGGTGAATAAAGCCCAACTGGCTCATTGCATTCCATCCCCCATACCTATGACCTCTGGCGTCAAATTCTCAAAAGTTGCTGATGATGAGTTCTCCGATCCTTTCTTATATTGTTCCATAGTAGGTGCCCTCCAATATGCAACAATTACAAGACTTGAAATCTATTTTTGTGTGAATAAGGTGTGTCAATTCATGCATCGCCCTTTAGTTGCTCACTGGTCTGCTATAAAACGCATCTTGCACTACCTAAAAGGCACCCTTTCTTTTAGGATTCAACCTCAACCCTCATTTTCTCTCAACCTCTTTGCATTTTGTGATGCGGATTGGGGATCGGATCTTGATGATAGATACTCCACCACTGGATTTTGTATCTACTTTGGATGCAACTTGATATCATGGATGTCCAAAAAGCAAGCCTCAATAACTCGTTCCAACACTGAGGTCGAATACAGAAGCCTTGCCTCTGCTGTCTCTGAAATTATCTGGAAAAAGTCCTTACTACATGAACTTCATCTACTCTCCATTCCTTCTCTCAGCATCTACTGTGACAATCTCAGTGCCGTAATGATTACTACGAGCACAATTTTACATAGTCGATCACAACACTTTGAGCTAGACCTTCACTTTGTCAGAGAAAATGTTACAAAAGGCCTCCTTCAAGTCAGTCACATACCTTCTCAGAGTAGGCGGTAGATATAGTTACTAAGGCAGTGGCAGCTTCTCAGTTCCTTTACCATAGAACCAAACTCAGAGTTAGTTTTCTACCCCCTATAAGTTTTCGAGAGGGGGGTGTTAAGGATAAGAGTTAGTTGCTCTGATTAAATGATTGTTAAGAGTTAGTTAGAAACTAACTAAACTAACTAACTATACTTTTCTACACTCACTTGTTATCCTGTGCACCCTGCTATATGTCATATATATATGAACAACTCAATTTAATACTTAGATAACCATTCATAATGCAATTCAGTTTCTCAAATTCTCTTCATTTTCTCACTCTCTAACAAGAAAGGGAAGGGTTAGGTGTTACATTGATGGAAGCATTAGGTATAAAAATGGATACCATGAAGAAGAGAGAAAATCTAGAGAGTAATAAAGAAGAAAATGAATATTGCAACATTTGTTATGTACTCCAATGCTGTAAATTACTGAGGCATTTTCTATAAATGAGCTTTATCTCGAAGCTCTCTGATATTGATGGTTTGTCTATGCACAAAAGCTGATAAGAAGGATAAAAGAAGATTTATTTTAGGATAAATTACACTCACCTCCCTTGAAATTTGTTGACCCATCTAGTTGTCCAATCTACACTAATATTCCTTAACTCCTCTATTTTTAGGATGAATTATCAAAAATACCCTAAGCCCTCAAATCCTTACTCTCTCATACCCATACTCATCTTCTCTTTCCCTCTATGAATTAGAAATTTGCAAGAACATTATTCATCATTTCTTATCCATTCATTCATCTCATCTCTTCTTTTTCACGCCCCCTTACCTCACACCCAATCCCTTTTCCATCTCTCTCACTCTTCTCCTTCCCCAATTTCTCTTGAAACCTTTAAAAACCCTCATCCCTCCTCATTTTCTCTATATCCTTTCTCTTCCTCCCTTTCCTTCTCACCAAATATAAAATTCACATCATAGACACACACAATCACAATAACAATAACAACAACAACAACCATTTGATCATTACGAAGGCCGTAGCTCCAGTGAGTGTGTTGCTGCCAAAGATACCACTGGCGACAACATAGGTTCTCCTATTATCAGTGGCAGTGATGCCAAGTCATTACAAGTCAGAGAAGTGTAATGTTGGGAACACAATCCTGCAGTACTTGCAGAACAACAAGCTACCACAGATGATGGTGCAATGCAGCGGAGCACACGTGACAAATTTACTATTCACCCTCAAAGGTCCTCTACTCCTCTCACCCATACTTGGGGCCTTCTGCAAATGTTTTATGAAAGATTTCATATCAAGGAAAGAAAAACAATATCCTCTTTTCAACTTACAACTATGAAGCATGTGAATGAGAGAATGTGAGGGTGAGGATGAGGGTATTTTTGACAATTCATTCTAAAATTGGCTAAATTAGGGGAGTTTGGTATAGGTTGGATAACTAAAAGGGAGTTGAGTTGAATTTCAAGAAATCTTAGCCGAGGTAAGTATAGCTTACCCTTTATTTTAACAAAACATGAGATTCGAAGAGCAATACAAAATAATAAAACCAAATATTTATAAAGTTCCCACTGCATTGCCACTTTTTTTTAAAAAATCAAAATAGAAAACATCTTAGAATGGTTTTCCACTTTTAGTTTTTAAAGTTAAATATAGTCTTCTATTTTTTTAAATCAATATTGAAAAACATCTTTCCAAACATATATCTTTGTTTTTACATTTTTAAAAATAGAAAACAGTTTTTAAAAATAGTTACCAAACAAACTTATAGATTTTCTGACGAGATATATGTAGGTAAAAGAGTGCATGAGAAAGGGGTTGAATCATGCTTTGGTACTTTCTTCAAACCTAAAACATTTAACAAAAAATACTATCAAGCTTTAAGCCAGAAGTTCAGCGAAATCCTAGTTTGTTGTTTCAAAAAATAGATATCTGAAGCATTCTAATAATGACGCAACTTTAACAGTATTTTAGCCGTTATTAAATTAAAGTGCGAAACAAAAAAATAAAAGATCAAGGAAAAGAGAAATGACACAAATATTTTTATACTGGTTTGGCCAAACCTACCTACATCCAGTACTCAACACATGTTGAGATCCCACTAACAACTTTCTCAACCTGAGAAAGTAAATTAGATAAGTTTTACATTAGCCTTCCCAAGCTCTCACGATGAACAGTAGACAACTCTTACTATCACAAACTGAGTAGTTCTGTACCAGCATCTCCAAACTGAAGCGAGTAGTCTTAAACCAGCCTCTCCAAGCTAACTGAGTAGTCTTGAACGAACCTCTCCAAGCTAAACCGTAACTAGTAGACAAGTCCTACTGCCACGTTGCAAGTAGTTCTTCCCAACCTCTCCAAGTTGAACCATGATAACTGGAATGCCTCCATCATCAAGTTGCTAGTAGTTCTTACATAGCCTCTTCAAGCAGGACCGAGATAAGTGGAACGCTTCTTACATAGACATCATGATTCTTAAATCTTAGCAAGTCCTTTTTTTAAAGCATAATTGGATGTGTTCAAGAAAATTTTGAAGCCTTAAGTTAACTTAAATAAGAGCTGTTTGGTTTGTGATGATATTTTCTAATTTAAATCAGAATGCTTATTGAACTTGTATCACAAAGATACTTAAGTAGATGTCATCGTTTAAGTTCAATTGTACCAATAGCTTGATCCTTATAATAAAATGAATTTCTAAAATTTAAGTGTGCTTGAATAAGTAAACAAGTAATACTTGTGATATTCTTTATTGATTGAAAATCTTATTCAGTACATTCTTTTCCTAAGCCCTTTTTTCAAAAAGTAATGCCCAAAGATATATATATATATATATATATATATATATATATATATATAGGTGTGTGTAATCTTTTAAAACTTAAGTGATACAAATATAGTTCCTGATGCTCAGAGAAATCTTGATATACAAGATCTCAGCACATTATAAGAGGAGGTTTCTGAAGCTTAATTAGGGATGCAACCCAGTTTATCTGAGCATTAAGCGCAAACGAGCTTATTGTTATGAGCTATGAAACTATTTTCATGAGTATCAGAGGATGAAAATACCTTTTTGAAAACTTTTCTTAAAACTAATATAAGTTTATGCAAACTATGAATTTTTGCTTATTGATATATTTTGAATATAACACATTGTTAGTCATTTAAGCTTAGCACACTTGAGAGATTTCTGAGGCATACAAATTGATCTCAGTTAGGTTAAAAACATATAGAAATAGATTTTTGAAGAAACTCATTAATTATTCACAACTATAGGGATCAAGTTAAACAGAGCATCTCATACATGTGTCAAAGGGGATGTGTTTTATAATGATAGGCATGTTTAAGCAACTTATATAAGCACATCAATAGAGTTCGAGTATCCAGGCAATAGTAGAAAGAATTAGTGTTTCTTAAGTATACTTGCTAAAGCTAATCATGGATACGAAGTGTGCTAATATCTCTAACATGTTAATGATAATCAATTCAGAGCAAGCGCTTAACGGATGATATATGATTAGCTAAGCATGATAAGTAGTCATCAATATATATCAGAGCTTACAAGAACCATATATGTATCAGAGCATATTAGAACTTTAATGTAAAAAATTAAACCAAGCATAAACATGAAAGATGAGCAGTTATAACAAATTATATAACCAAAGAAAGAAATTGTCAAATTGTAAGTAAAAAGTGTTACATCATAAACAAATTTCAGAAAAAAAAAAATTTGTGCGTAAAAGATTTCTGGGCTCCCCCTAGCATGATCTCCCCCTGAATTCCACATTCTCCCTTTGAGTTCCACAGCACATGATTTTCTTCATCTCTTTTCTTTTCCCCATTTTGGCATTATAAAAAAGGAGGTGTGTTGGGTATCAGAATTCACACCATTAACCTCGACGCTTTATCTCTTGAAGAATCTCCATCAGAAAAGCCTAATGTCTTTGTGATTGAGCCTTTAATTGATCCAGCTGTTCATGGATATCCCTTTACTGTGTTGTTGACTGCTATTGACTTTGTGAGGGATTACCATATGAAATGATAGTAGATTTAGAAGTAGTTAAGGCTAGAAGTGAGATTTTGGCTGGTTGTGAGCTTGATTTAGGTTTATCATTTGTTAGCTCATTCTTTAGGAACATCATTCCTTAGAGGCAGATCTAGAGGTAAAGGAATCTGAGCTAGTCTTTTCCTCAAAGTCCAAGCCCATGCATGATTCACAGGACGATCCCCCATATCTAATGATGACCTCAGGATTTTTACTTTCACCAGAGTTGTCTTTAAGCACAATGATTCTTCTTTTTCTTTCTCTACCTTCATCTAACTCAGCTGCCTTTTCCATTATTGCTTCTCTTATTTGCAAGCTTCTGCTTGTAGCTCCTGATGTAGCAGCACCGGTTGGTCTTCTTAGGGTTCGAAACAAGTTGAGGGAATATCTAGTGCCTTCCATGTATTCATACCAATCGTTTATGAGAGGATAATTAAGATATTCAATATCTTTGTGAGAAGAATAACGTAGAGAAAAGAGGCATTTTTCCTTTCTTCGAGAGAGATAGCTTAGAGCATGTAATCAAAAATTACTTTGGGTAAGCTTACTTTACTCTTTGTCAACAGACAGTATAGAAGCATGCAATCCATTCCTAATAGTAGATGAGTGTTTTCAAGTCTGGGTAGAAGGGTACACTGGACAAGTGTGAGAATTTGGCAAGCCTTCAAATTCAGCATTGCAGTTGTTATCTCGCCAGGATGGTGTTTGTAAGCTATATCATTTTTCTAGGCTTAATTAATCTAGGTAGGTTTGGGTTTTGTTTGTTTTATGATGTTCTAATAAGGGCTGTTTAGTTTATTTTCTCAGAACATGAAAAAAAATTGGATCATTGTTTGGGTGTAGTTAATCTTGATGGGTTTGGACTTTGGTTTTTTTTTTTGGAATTGTGATGTCTAGGAATAGAGCTTTAGTGTGAGCTGTTTTTTTTTTAAAGCGAAGAAAAAAAAGGGAGTTTGATCATTTTAGATTTCTAGGTGAAAACTACTTTAAAATCCATGCAACAACTTGTGATGTTGGTGTATGAGTTATCATCCTCAAGTTTCACAAGAATGTAAGGGTTTATTGTATAGTTACACTATCCTAAATCCTGTGCCAAAGTGGATTTTAATTTATAAAAAATCATTTAAAAAAAAAGTCATTTTCAAAAAGAATGAAAATTAATCAATATATTTTATTTTCATTTATTCCCTTTAAAGCATTTTACAGAACGACGTGGCTTTAGGTTCCTCATTGCACCAGAGGATACGTCGGCATAGCCAACAACTATATATCAAGCCAAAATTAAGTTTTTATTGAATTATGTTCTTTTTAATTAAATTTTCTTTTGACTTATTTATTTTATGCTATTTTATTTTATTCAATTTATTTTGTTTCATTTCATTTTCTTTACATAATTGTGTCTTAGCTTTATCTTTATAAATAGATAATTATCTCTTTTAGCTTTATTTTTGTAAATATAATTACTAATTTTAATTTTATATTTATTTTTATAAATATTTAATTATTAATTTTATCTTTATTTTTGTAGATATATAATTACTAATTTTAGCTTTATTTTTACAAATATATAATTACATTTTGGGGAAAAATAAATATTTTAAAGTTATAAATGAATTTGCATAATTAACTATAGGGTAACCGTATTTGTACGGATGTATTAGAGGTGGAGTGGGATTAAGTTTCTACCATTCTCTAATCATAATCAGACTCCAGGACTCAACTTTTAAAAAGACCAGTTTTGCTAAATTCAAAGGTTTTCCAATTTTTCCATAATTAAAACTGATGGCGACTCCCAATTCATTTTCAAACATATTGTCATTTGTGTTATGATGCCCTCCGGGTACATTGTGACAACTGCAATGCCTCCATTATCAAGTTGCGAGTAGTTCTTACACAGCCTCTTCAAGTTGGACCGAGATGAGTAGAATGCCTTTGCTATCATGTTGTAAGTAGTTTTACCTTAACTTCTCCAAGCTATGTCTCACTCTGATCACAACTGGATCAAGGTTACAAAGGTTATGTGTGTGGATTGCTACTCAAACTAACATACGCTCAAGTTTCCTTACAAATATTCAATAAAACAGACCTAGAAAATAAAAGCAACTTCTTTCTAACATCTTTTCCTAAGAAGAGTATACAAATCATTACAAAACATAGAAAAAAGATTTTACACGTCAAGGAGACTGATTACATATTATGATGATCATCACTAGAAGTATGGAGAAATTTTTCCAGAGTTTCCACTTTTATGTCTTCAACTCTCTCATAAGCTTTTAAGCATAGCATCTCCATTTATAGTGGTCATTCTTCATGATTGTTACCCTTGATTAGATTTCCAAGTGACATGTGTAGATCATCTACTGTGTCTTGGAATGTTAGTCTAGAAAGGTAGGTTGACAGATTTGTCACATCGGTTGCAGAAGCCGTTGTACTATAGAGGTTTCTGATGTCCCTTTTTCTTTTTGCTTTTTTATCATGGTTTCTAAACTCCTCCTTTTAGAAGTTAGGATGGTTGACCAACCAGGAAGAAGAGATGGCATACCGGTTATAAAATTGGGTTTGATTCGATTTGAATTTCAAATTTCTCTCTATTTCTTGTAGCGTTCTGTGCTTCATAGTTAAGTAAGCTTTCTGACATGCATAATTAATTCCTTGATCATTCTTTAGTTTTCTAGTCTTCAATCATGACTTTTTAATTGATGAATGATCTGCGATTATGATGATTGTCGATTGAGTAACACGTTACTTTCAGAGTTTGCGTGATTTTCTCATTCTCAATGCATTTTCTGACGTTCCGTATTACTTTCTGAAGACCGTTTCCTTAGTTTCTTGTTCTTGTATTGATATGTTTTATTCCTTGATGCATGTAAGCGTTCTTTAGACAATATAATATTCACTTCGTTTAAGCTCATTCTCTTTCCATGAGAGAAAACATGTTTACACATATCAAGTGATAATTATTCTCGCTCAAGTTCATGTAATGCATTTCGGAAATACCTATTAAGCTTAGTCATGAAACTCAAGGCAACCATTAATCATTCTTCAAAGTATTTTCTTTAAATTAGATTTGTTGTCATTTAAAACAATAAAGCCCATACTTTCTGAAGGGTTCTGGAGCTTACAATATAAAGGTTGCCATCCAAAGTAGTGGAGCATGTTAATAATGTTATTTGTACATTCAAAAGTAGGGCATAAGGACAGTAAGAAAAGGAGTAATAATACTTTGGAGTACACCATCCATTTTTTGTTATCTAGATAGTCCATAAAAATCTTATAATTTGATATCCATTTCACTAAGTTTAGAGAGTTTAGATTCTAGTTGTATGTGTTGTACCATTATTAGCAAGGTACATCACATAATTTGTTTTTAGATAAATAATTTGTAGCATAGAGATGGATCTTAAATAAGATAACGGGTGCCTTATATATATATATTGGTTTAATAAAAAGTAAAATACATTGAGTCTATTACTAATAGTGCTCTATTTAATATAGGTTCTATGTCTCCTATAATTAGTTTTAAGGGCCACACCAAAGATAAAATAAAATTTGTAGACATCAAACCTTAACAATAAATTTTGCAACAAAATAGAAAATTTGGGTCAAGAGAAATTCTTAGGTGCTCTTAGAATAAAACAAAGCAATGGCGAATACACCAAAGTCAAAGCTAGTAAATAATAAAAATAAATATAGATGGGGCCACTAGTGGCTAATACACCAATCTTCTTCTACATGTTTCTTTTCCTTCCCCAACCCCACTTTCTGAAAATTTCAAAGGAATCAAACAGTCTATGCAATGTGGATCCATTTTACTGGAAGCTAGAGTTTGGACTTGAAGGCAAATTTTACAATAGTCAAAGAAAACGTGTTAGTATTCATTTCTTACATCTTAGTATCAATTTGTATTTTTGGTCTCTTTGTGCAAATAAGAACTAAACTTCAACTTTTCAATATAAACGTAACACTAACATAGTAAGCCAGTAATGGTAATAATAAAAAATTAAATCAATAATTTTTAATATTTAATCACAAATACCGTTGTCTTGCTAAAATTTTTGCCTGGTGTTGGCTTGATTTCTTCCCAATTCTGATGATTATTCAGCATAAATATTTTGCATTTATTGAAGATAGCCAAATGTCTATCATTTGAAGAAAGTGGAGTCAACATAAACTCAACCAAAACACATCACATTTCACATGAAGATAGTATTTTTATTATTTATTACCTTTTAAGTTAATTACATGAAAAAAATTTACTTGTAGTTGCACTGTTTTCCCATTTTTGACTTGTATAAAAAAATTTAACCTACTTATGATAATGAAAAATCAAAGAATTGATGCATTTTTTTAAAAGAAAAACTATTGTGCAAGAGGAGAAAAATATACGTTCAACATCATCATCACTTATTCACTATCCTACAGCTCCAATCATTAATGAAAAAAGTGAGAAACAACCTTTCAAGACTCAAAAAGTCATATCTAATGAATTGTAGGCTCAATAATCAAGTAATGGATTTCTTAATTTTGAACTCTATATTGATTCCAAAGGATGCTTACAAAAGTTTTTATATTGATAACATTTGTATTCTTGTTAACAAATACTACCCTATGGACTTCACTAAATTGGAGAAAATTAATTTGCCTTTTCAGCTTTGACATTTTATTCTTGATGCTTGTCAAATGGTTGAATCAAAGAATTTATCAACTATTCAAGAAATGTACAAATGTTTGGTAGAAACCAAAAAAAAAAAAATAGAAGTTTACTACTTGATTGATAGATTTATTCACCTTATCTTAATTCTTCAAGTTTCTACAATTACTATGAAATGATCATTTTCTACAATGAAAATAATGAAGACAAGTTTGAGAAATAAGATGGAATATGACTTTCTTGTGGATAGTATGGTTAAAAGAGCAAAGAACAACATTATAAGATATTATTCAATCATTCTCTTTAAAATTGTTTTGTCATATTGCTTATGATTAACCATAGAGTTTATGTATCTGTTTGCGATATTCATTTAATTTTGTATATGTGATGTGTGTAGGTTGAACGTAGCATGAGAAAAGGAGTTAAATCATGCTTTAAACTTCATTCATGTTTCTGAAATACTAAGCAAAGTCTATTAAGTTTTACACTTGAAGGTAGCTGAAATTGTTGTTAGTGTGGTTCATAAAGTTACTTTCTGAATTGAGTAGAAAACTCAAAAAGTATTTGAAATCATTTTCAATAAAAATATAAAGCAAACAAACACAAATGCTAAATAATAAAGAGATATGGAGATCGATATATATATATATATATTACTTAGAGATTTTTATACCGGTTCGATCAAATACTACCCACATCCAGTTCTTAAAACCTGCTGAGTTCCACTAACAATCTTTTCCTAAGCCAGAGAAAATGAGATAGTCTTTGTATAGCCTTCTCAAGTTATTTCTAGTGAGCAATAGTTTCAATTTACTCTCACATCATGAAGTCTTTTTACTAGCCTCTTCAAGTTATCCTCACATTGATCACTACTAGATCAGGATACAAAGTTTTTTGTTTTGGTTAGTTCTCTCGAACAAATGAATACTCAAGTTTTTTTAGAAATGAAACATTGTATAAACCAAAAACATGAGAGACTTTTTTTCTAAATTCCTCATAAGAAGAATATGTTATCTAATAAGTACTAGAAAGAAGAATTTTTATAGAAACTGATTACAAGGAGTAATGAACTTTTAGAAGATATTGAAAACTTTGGCACGTAAGGAGCAAGAGTTAGAAGCTCTTTTCTCATATAAAGGCAACATCCTTTTGTACTTGGATTTTGCATATAACAATTTGCTCTTTATTTTCTTTCCTTTTGACACATATTGATCTTTTTTAGTTTGTCCTTTAGAGGAGTCGCTAAGCTATGTGAGATCTATCCTTTGTAGGTGCACAACGGTTGTCAAATGTGGTTTCTGAATGAAGCTTAAGAAACAACTTTTACTTTCCAAGTGTAATTTTTTAACTTTTTTTTCTAAAAGCTGTGGATGTTGACCAAGTACTAAAGCAATGTGTCACTGTCAATGCTTTTTTTTTAATGTTGACTTTTTTAATTTGAATATTTCCTCCGTTTTTGTAATATTAGTACAATTTTTTGGTAATGCATGCTTTTTGATATAGCTCTTCATATTCTGATATTCTTTGCTTCAGTCTGAGCTTGATAAGAATTTAAATTGTCTACAGAGTTGATTATCATTTAGATTGAAGGCTGTGATCATGACTTGCTCAAGAGAATTTGATTTCTTCAATGAGATAGTACTTTCTGAATGCGTGTTGCACTTTTTGAAGATCTGAACTTGGTTTCTGATACTTGATATTTCTTTCTCGTGTCTTTAACATATTTTGGTTTGCTTTCTGAATTATCTTTCACATCATTAAGACTTTGAATCTTTTCGAATGAGGTGATGATCATGTTAAAACATGATATTGTGAAAAACATATCATTAGTTGAGCTTATATGATAACAGAATGGTCTTGTTAAATGATATAGAAACTCAATTGAAACGTTAGTATATTCTTCCAAGAATTTTAATAAAATTTGCTTTGTTGTCACTTAAAACACAAGCTATAAAGCTTTCTAAAAAGTTTTGGAGCTAACAATGTGCATTTGATTTTAATTTAGATATCATGGTCCCCTATAAGAATTTGTTGGGATCTCCACCATTTTGTAGCACATGGATTAATATATTAACCCTTAGCTTGGATAATATCTATTTTAATGAAAGATAAATACATTAAGAGGCCTGATGAATTTTATTCAGCAATTTTGGTTTACTTAAATTTAGTGTGAGTATACTTTATTTTGATTGGCTAATAGAGTTGAATTTGTAAAACTCTTTATTTTTTTTTAGTAAACTCTAAAATAATGATTCCAATCAATTTTACCATCGGACAAATTAGTTCTAGCGAAAAAAGCTAAAAATTTATCACTAACAATTTAAAATGCCAAACTAGTCAGTCTCTCATGTTGGAAAATAGTAATTGCAATAATTTAAAAAATAATATGGAAATAAAATAAACAATTAAATCTAAATAATAAAGCAATTATTCACAAGAATATAAAAATAAAGATTTGAAATAAATAAAAATATAAAATAAAGTAACTTATCGGTATGAGTAGTTTATCAATTTATTTGTTGATGTGTATTAGGCATTGAGTTTAAAAGTATTTTACTACCATGAGCAAATTACTCAATACATATGGCTTTCACGGCTAATACTCTCCAGGATACAACAACCAATTTTCACTAGCTCTGCATTTGAACTAGTGAGGACATTATCATAATTTTATAGTTATCAAAACACACACCTGACCCCAAAATTCACATAATAAAGACTTTTGTTGAAATATAGGAATTGCACCATTAAAGCAACATGTTTTACATGCACATTATGTCTTTGAATGATATTAAAAGCTTGTTATGACTTTAATAATGATGCTAACTCTTGATGGAGTTATAGTTTTTATTTTATTTTAATTGTCTTTCCTATCTTTTGTGTCTAGTCTTAGTGTGGTTTTAGTTATATTTATCACACAATTAGTTTAATTTTGATTCAATTAAACTTTAGTTTAGTCATTATGTTTTATCTAAGTTTTGTAGAATTTTCAAATAAAGCCACTGGATAAGGATTCTCTGCATAGAATGGAATAGTTGCAACATGGAGCAAAACTTCGAGATTTGCAGAAATAAGAGTTGGCGCTCAAGTGTAAGATTCATTGTGTTGAGGTGCAAAGTATTCAATGGCGCTTTAGGTCAACACTTTGTGCTTTTCGTCAAGGAGCATCAACAAGCCTGAGTGCGAGTTGTCATGCTCAACGTAGAACATCGAGCATCACCTAAAGTGCATTAATGTTACACTCAAGCGTGATCAACTTTGTGCTCAAGCACAAAGTCCATTACTGACAAATACATACTAGGCCTTGTACTATCTAAGTACAACCTATAGTTGGAAGGTTTTATGATACTTTGCCTGAATTCCAAAAAGGAGATCCATCATTCCACTCACTTTCTCTAAAGTTAAGCTAATTTTGGAAGAGAAGTGACTTGGAGGCTTATAGACTGAAAGGAAGTGGAAAGAAAAGAAGAAGAAGAGAATACCATCCAAACTACCTTCATCCTTTGATTATTCTTAGATCATGAGTTTCTTTCTTTCTCTTCATTGTTTCCTTGTTTTGCTATATTAAGAATGATGTGTAACTAAACCCTTTTTGTTGGGGCGATTTATGAAACCTATGTCTTTGAGACAATGACAGCATGAATGAATGTTGAATTCTTTCTTTGTTTAATTGATGATATTTTGCAATTTATTTTCTTATTCTTAAATTTAACGGCACCAATTAAGGATATTTGGAATTATGACTTTTGAGATAATGTTCATGATTCTAGAACATAATTGTAAAATCACAAGTTGAGCAAAAACTAGAGATAGGAAAATGTTCATGATCTTTTGTGTGGAATTTGAGACTACTTAATTCATGATCTTTGATTAGATGATAATATGCGAATAGATTAGGTATTACACATTAATCAAGTAACATTAGGTGACTTTGAGAGAGGCTTCTAGTTACCATAGTGTCTCCCCAATCTTAATTGAATTTGGAAAGAAACCAATTGAAACTCATGCTACATTAAGGAAAACATATATGGGAAGTAAATAACCCTAATATGTCATTACATCAATACTTAGTTTTTTTAACATTGTTTTATATTTGAGCTCTCTTTGTTCACTATTTTTCGTAGCTTGTTTAATCCAATTTGCCTTCCAACTAATTAAACTCGATACTTAAATTACTCTCTGTGGGTATAACATCCATTCTTATTACTATATTACATGTTTGGCTCGGCATACTTACCGTGGTATCTCTTCTTACCTTGAGGTTGAGTGCTACAATAATAATAATAATAATAATAATAATAATAATAATATCAAAATATAATATGTCAATGGCGAAGCCCTGTTAATGTTTATGATGTGGTTGTTAAACAATTGATGTGACACCATTATATTCCAACATGGCATTCTAGTCACCTTGTTACTAAATGACTTTGTTTTACTGGGACCAATTTGTCCTATTTTATATTTTATTAGGGAATAATTTGACCTATTTATAAATTAAAGCTTATGGATCAATTTGTCTAATTATTGTAAGTTTGTTCTCAACCTGAACTAGAAATTACTAGCAATGTTCGTACAACACCTCTAGCTCCTACTATAATTTCAGATCCTCCAACTATTTTAGCCACTATAGGTATTGTTATCTCATTTTTAAAGCAGCTTAATTTTTTGTCTTTCATAGCTCTAAATGTTAACTTTTGACTAATTAACTTTCCTTTCAATCAATATTTAAAGAATTTCAATGAGATCTCCCAACAATTAATCCACTACTAGTAGAAGTTGACATGTATTTAGATTGTTCCTTTTTCTCCCCTTTTTTGTATTATTGGAATATGTAGATATTCAAAATATTATGATGTCCTAAGGCCTGGAGTTAGTTTATATGTACGCTTCACAGAAAAGCATGTTCTGAATCATTTCTGCATTAAAATAATTTTTTTAATATAAGAGATGCTATTATTAATATCTTAACCAATGGACAAATGGGTAATATGCTATAAATTAGAGGACTTATTGAAAATCAAATAACTAATTGTTAGGGGCCACATGAAAAGTTGCTAATAAAAAATGGCAATACAATTTGAGTAACATCCAAATTCCCTCTTATATAGTAGATTTCAAGAGAACTTTTACAAAGTGCACATGCAAAGCAATAATAAGGACCTTCAAATGCTCCTACCTATTTCTTCACATCTTGCTATCAAGAATCTACTTCAATAGTAGCTGAATCCACTTCACTCCTATAAGGAAAACTTACATTTTATAGCAAACCTAGAGCAGCATTAGAATTCCATTTTGCATTAAAAATTTTAAGAGAACTTTCATAAGGTATTCATTTAAATCCAAAATTGTCATATCATGGCAAAGGTCCATCAAATGTATCTACCTATCTTGTCATTGGTTCACAACTCTCAAATCATTATGAAGCCAAAACTACTCTACTCCTAACTGTGATCAAGTTGCATGGCCAAATGTTTTAATTATTCTTTGAAACACGATGTAGTAAATACCAATTAAAATAGTTCAGGAGTCCTAGAAGCTATAAACATCAATTCAATAGTCACATACCTTAAAAGCTAACACTTGATCACAGTTTTAGATCTTTATTTGATGAAAAATGTCATGAAAAGTGTAATAATTACATCCTTATTTATTTACTTAGAAGTCAATGTAAAAAATTATTATGATTATTGGGGATTAAAATAATTGTCATTCATAAATGTTGGAACAAGGCAACAAGCATAACGCAAATATGGGATTTGTTTCTTTAAACAAAGCAGTTCCTATATACAATCAAGCTAATGAAACAAAAAGTATCAATGCCAGTGATTGGCATTATCTTGCATTGTCATTTGTCAAGCCTGTGTACAAACTAAATTGAACCTTAAAGTGTTGAATGCAATGACATCACTATCAACAGGGTCAAGAGCCTTTGGTAATCTTGTGTCCAGTGGTGGCAAAGGCTTTTTTTTTTTTTTTTTTGTCAAAGTAGAGTATGTGTTTGAACTTTAAAGAATAGAAACATTGGACTGTGAAAACATAGGATTCTAGACCATAATGGTTTTATGTTTAGGACTATTTTTGGGCTCCAAAGAGTTGCTCCTGGCCATAAAGAATATGACAAAAGAAAATCATTTCTACTCTTTATTCTGTTAAGGACCGATTTTCATGTTATTTTTTCGTATATTCTTTTGGTAGCAGAGTAACATTAGTGTTTTTGGGCAATTGTGGAAAGCTAACAACAACCCAACACTACTTTTCAATATATGGCTATTAATATTCAATCATTATGAACTTATATCACACCAAAAAGTTTTACAAAGTTACATATACATATATTATTTTAAAAAAAGTAGACATAAGACTATTAACCACTAACTATAAAGAAGTATTAGCTAAGAATGTCCCTAAAATTGAATTGATATGATGAAATTAAAGCAAACAAAATTAAAACAAATAGATTATTTTCATGAATTTAACTTTTCATTTGCATGATCTTTCAAATACAAGGCATAAAATTCAAACTAAGTATTTTTTTATTTATTGATGTGTCAATATATATTGAATAATAATAATTCTTTCACTTTGTCAATATATTAAAATTAAATCTTAAAACAAATCTTTTTAAATTTCCCTTTAAAATTTGAACTAAGTTAACTCGTAAACACTCTTCACATCTTTACCTTTATAAAGATAAAGAGATCTTGAAAAACTATCATTGCTGTATTGCCTAAAACATTTATATATTTTACTACAAAAAAATTATTTGTTCACTTTATTTTTCTTGATTTTACTAGCAAGTTGTTATCGAAGATTTTAAACATATGTGATTATATTAAAATAAATAAACAAATAGGATACAAGAGACATTTTGTCTGCCTTTAATTCCGTTTTTCTTGCAGTTTTATATTTTTTTTATTTTTGCTATCATCACTACTTGTTTTTTGATGAGTACTAAGTTTATATATGACTATTTGTGTGGGACAACATTATCCCACTAATCATAATGATCCAACTGCCTTGTAAAATTATAAAGTTTCTTATTGATTTTTCAGTGTGTGGGATTTGAGAGAAAGGTATTAGGATGAGTCATAGCAGAAACTCCTTAATATATTCAGAGGAAACAAAAAAGTAAGAACAATACTTGAAAACAAGACTTACTTGACATGAAATGAAAGGGAATATTATTTCTGGGGAAAAGGGGAAACAAAGTACTGGATGAATAACACAATAAAAAAAACATCCATCTAATATAAGATCTTAGAAACTCATTTTCCATCGGCAAGCTCCTTGACTGAGGTCACAAGCATGTGATCACTAGCAATTGTCCTCATGTGTTTCATGAAAGCACCCTTGCTCAGCTTGCGATTCTAAATCATGCCACAAAAAAGTTGCAAAAGAAGTTCTCTCAATTAGTAACAAGTAGTGTAATTTCGCTCAATGTTAAAAGAAAATTGAATAAAAGCAATAATAAATATACCTTCAAAGCATCAAATAAATTATCAATAAGTCGGACTTTGAAAAGAGGTACATGTTGCTTCATCTCTAAAACCAATTTTGACAAGACAGAGTCTTTACAGTAGTGTGCTGACAATTTCACTGAAAACAAAGTACAAGATATTATATTTCATGCATATGATAACCTTTGGCAATTTTTGAAATTAATTATTTGAGTAGGGTCATAATTTAGATAACTAGTGTTTTGTAATTATCTTGGTACTTTTAAATTCATCCTCATCTAAACTAATTATAAATTAAAATTAGTTTTCAAAAGAATAATTTGATGCTATTCCTACTACAATTTTTTTAAAAATAGTTTTTATATTAGTTTCAAATCAAGCACTTAACCCTTGTAATTTTTTTTAAAACCATTATTATAGGCAGTTTATTACATTTTAACAAACTAAATCTAACGAACTAAATCACAACAATTGAACTAAAAAATTACAAATGGGGAAAGAATAATGTCATATTCACCTGGATTTATAATTGTTGTTTTACAGGTAACAACACACATAGGGAGTATGCGTTTGTTCATGTCCTTTTTCCACACCACATACCACTTAGGATTCTTAGGATAATCAGCACCAGTATCAAACTCCTCACGAGAAGGGGTTGTTTGCTCAAGTTCAAGGTGCACTTTCTCAACACTGCCAAGTAATACACGACAAAGTATAATGTGCTTCTCTTCACCAGTCTTTTCCACTTGCGTTTGTATAGCACTATAGAACAACACAACACAACCATCAATTCACCGAAAAAAATATTATTGATAAAATGCTTAGATAACTAAAATCTACATTTATTTGGGTTCTGGTTGTCTCATATGTAGTTTAATGTCTACATCACTATGGTAAAATAATGTAATTGAATATAATTACCTGTAATTAGGTGAGTCTAGGCTAGCCAAATATATAGCACCTTTAATTGCTTGTGGCAATTCAGATGACTCGGGTGGCAAACTAAACCCATTGCACAAAATAGAAGCCACTTCCTCCTTCGTGGTCGTGTACCAAGCATAAACAATATTGGCCTCACCTTGTCTAGCTCCAGTGACCTCAGCTTGCTTTTGGAACTCTAGCCAACAAGCTTTCCAATGTGGCACCATCATTTCAACCTTGTGAACCCCCGTAACAATGGCATGAGGGTCACGCTTGAAGATGTTCGATATGAACATGTCACTGATGTATATATATGACATGCTGTCCTGCTTCAATGGCTTCGTGTTTGGGAATTTTGGAGGTTTGGGATTAGAATTGAAAACAAGGTCCAAGGACAAATCCCTTTGTTTATTAGAACCTAAATAATCATGACTATGTTTAACGTTACCACTTGCAACCACATCCAACCCTTCCTCTTGTCTAATCTTTCTCTTTCCCTTATTAATTGGCCTTACGTTATCGTCACCTCCATTGTAGCTGAGGAAGGTTTTAGGGAAGAAGTGCTTACCTTCCCCGTCAACCCAGGCAATTGACCTCTGAGTCCCATGCAACAGCTTCACCTCTACCATGCGCAGGAAATCAAATGCATGCTTTTCACCCTCGATTTCGAGGATTAGCATTGGTTTGTGCTCTATGAAACAAGAGCACAAGGACTCTGTGACTTCAATTGGGAAGTTTTCCCAATAGTTGTTGCCGCAATAGAACATGAATTGTGTTGGAGAAGTGCTTTTTTCAAAGTTGAGAGCATTTTGTATGGTCTTATCAAAGTAGTTGCCAAGATTAGGGTTTGAACTCATTAGTGGTGATGGAGATGAAGGAAGCAATGGAAAACCAACAGGAGATTTTGGTGGTGAAGATGGCAGAGGTGGTTGTGTTTGCCTCCTTTTTGAAGCACTTGAACTTGGTGCATCGACCATTCTTTTTTCTTGGTAATGAATGAGAAGATCACAAGAGAGAGTTTTTAGTTCTAGTGAAGGCTCACACTTGCTTGCATGATGGAAATGTTTAGGCACCAAGTTCTTATATAGGGGAGGAGTTATTCTTGCTCAAGAAAAATGTGAATATAAAAGAAATGGAAAAAATCTACACCTCAACGTGAATATAAAAGAAATGGAAAAAAATCTACACCCCAAGATTTAGCATTAGAGAATATCCATATCTATGGATTCTAGAGAAGGGTAGTTTGGTAAACTTGGTTTGGGGCACTCAATAATTTGTGCTCTTAAAGAAATTGCCCTTTATCTTTACCATACTATTCAATCACTTTGGTAGTTATAGAAAATTCATTAAGTTAATTAACAATTTTGTGAAATAATATCTACCTTATTTATCTCTTAAAATGTAAAGATATATAAATCAATATTAACATACCGAAAAGAATTATCATTTATTCAATGTCATGAATCATTATAATCTCTGATCACCGTGATTGTAAAATATCTATATTCCAATGGAAATTTAATCAAAATGATTTACACTTTTATATCAATTATAAAAATAAGAAGAAGAAAATCCAATCAATGACTAACATTAAGCTTATAGTGCCCATTCCTCACCTCTGAAAAGAAGAAACCACATTAACAACAGATTCTCATGAACTCTAATATTGTCACATGACAAGTTGGAATTAGTAAACCATTAATTGTTACAAGTATTTTTTTACGTGTGCGATGCATGGAAGCTTTGCATTTAAAAATACTAAGAAATTGATAGCATGGGAGCTAGGTGTACCAAATCTTATGAATCGGTTGACCTTAGAGCAATGCCCTTAATTCATTCCAAGAGTCAAGTGATTACTTCAAAAAGAGAACTTGACTGTCTGAATATGGATTCCGAAAATACTTAATCATAAATCTTTGACTAGATCAAACCAAGCATGGAAAAACTAACCTGGATAAGGAAAGTGAAATTAATTGGATAAATTGATTGATACACATAAGAAAGGTTACAAAGAACTTATCAAATTATCAAATATATAACAAGACTTGTTAAGAAATAATCTCAAGTTACATCAAAATCTATGAATTACAAATAAAAAGATAAGAGTTGTTAAAGGTAAATTGAAAATTTTGGTGGAGAACCTTTATTACTGATAAGCATTGGGCTATGTATGGACTTCTTTATGCCCCTTTTGTGGGTTAATTGTTCTTAGTTTAAAACTGTTTTCCCTCTTTAATTGGCACTTCTAAGTTAATTTGTTGAGTTTTCACATTAACTAGCTCGACTAATGCTTGCCCTCGGCAAGGTTTTCTTCATCAACTAAATTTGACCTTATTCTATCAAAGCTCCATTGTCAACTCACCCTTGTCTCGATAAATGCCATTTCTTTTTAGGTTGAATTCATTTTAACCATTGAACTTTAGATCATGTGCAAAATATACCTTTACATTTTAAAATGCACATCGCGATACCCTGAACTTTCCAAACAGTGTACAATATCCCTCAACATAATTTTAGCAATAGGTGAAGGTATGATTTATATGCACTCAATCCCGTAATATTTCTAATTTGTTTAACCCGACACATTATTAGTGAATTCTCATGTGTACTTAACCTCCCTAATTTTTTTTATTGTGTGCAACTTGTTACTTTGTTGTGACCTAAAGTTTTGCATCATTTTGAAAGTCAAAGGTGTTTTGCACTATTTGGAAAGTTAATGGTGTCAGAATGCATGTTTTGAAAAGTTATGGTGTAAACTGCACAAATCTAAAATTCAAGAGAGTAAAATGCATTTAACCTTTTCTTCTTTTTAACTTAGAAGATTTTTTTTTTTTAATACTAACATATTGTACCCTTGCATTAAATTTATGGATATTATGAAAACTAGGTGAATAGATAAATGAAATGTAATTCAAGTGTGTATTCTCCATTCCTAACCCAACATTCCCCATCGGTTACATCAATTGAGTCATTGTGAGTCTTTGAGGACTATTTAGTAAACTTTAGCCGCTACAATAGCTATTTCCCTAATATAAATATCTTTTGGCCAATAAAGAATCACTTTTCTTTTCCTTTGAGATTACTCTTATCTCGTTCTGTACTCTAATTCTTTCTAATTTCTCCAACTTTCTAACGACCTTCACAACTTTACTTCTTTCTTCCAACTGGCTTCATTATCCTCTCATGATTTTCAAAACCGTAGCTACTCCCCTAAAGCTCATTCCTCTTCAACTGCATCATAATCATCATCTTCAATCCCTCTTCTTGATAAATTTTCATTGAGATTACCAGAACTAATAGCTCCTAATCCTTCTACTATAAGGATCTATAATGAAGAGAATTGATTATTTATCTTAGATATGATATTAAGAGATATAGAACAAATGTAGTTGCTAGTGGAATTGTTTAAAATGATTGATGATATGACTCTTCTGTTTGTAGTTGTGAGGTATTTGATAGGTGACTATCTATTTGAACTATCCACTTGGCCCAAGCCTTCTTCTGCATACATGTCCTGGATATAAAGGATTATTTTAGTGGAAGAAGCCTATTGGAGAGCCTAGGGCATTCTTGATGCTAGCAAAGAGATTCCCATTAGTTTCCCTTTATTATATGGATTGATGGGCTTCTAGAATAAGGCAACAAACAGTTTCTATTTCCTTCTCAATATGCTGACAACATTGCTAGATGTAGTTGCAATTATAGGGCTGTCAATTAATAGTGAGGACTACCATTTCTCTACGAGGACATCTCAAATATTCTTGTCTTTAAACTCACTGAAAGAAACCATTCTTGCTCAACCTTTATCAACCATTTCAATAAAGGGAAGCTTCAGTTGACGACATAGACCACGAAGCATTTCTTCTGTATTAGCTTTATTTGTTTTTTATCTATTGGTGAATTTTCCTATTATGTTAATGCCCTATTTACCAATCAGCACTTGGTTCTTAGTGGACTTTTTCCTCCTTTATTTTATAAAACCTAAACACCATAATGACTCGGCAAGAATCTAATGAAGACATTAGAACCATTTTTGAGTTGTTGTAGTTTCTTCAATTATGGGCGTCTCAATATTTTCACTAAACTCTTTGCCAACTATAATGTTCCTAGGAATCCTAACCCCCAATGTGTATAGGAATATTTTTACATAGACTCCTACTCTAACTCACACCACAACTAAAGTCATCGACTTGTTAAGCAATATGAAAGTAAGGACCTTAATCCAACAATTCTTGTATCAAAATCGGCAATGTAGCCCTGTTTGGCGTTGCTACATGCACATGTACATCAAGAAAGGGATCTGGAATATGCTAGTCGAAGATGGAGGAGTGTCTTAGCAGCCATTGACCTACTAAATGGAATGAAACATAGCTCTAGGGATAACAAGATTTCTTCTAAGCCATATAACTCCCAATGTGTAGCTTGGCAATTTGGGCTAATCCAAGGCATCATGCACTATTTGAGTTCTTTGGCCACAAACACATGTACAAAGATAAACAAGTTTCTTACTCTGAAACTTTGGGAGGTCGTTGCATGAATTTACCTTCCAAAGATTAAAAATTGCTTCTTCAACTTTGCTAGAATTTGACGACTGGTGGAGTTAATTGTATCGACAACAAGTGCCTCGAAGTGTTAGCACTACTTTAGAAAGTTCAACCATCTTCCTCTCCTTGAAGAAACCTTAATCCCAAGCCAAAGGCTATAAGCATTACTTCTCCAGATAAAGCCTCAAAACATTAAAAAGTAAGTTTGTCATATCTTCCTTTTTATTTACACCACTATTTTATTCACTGCTCATTAGTAAGACTTTAATTTTCTATTATGACAGATAAACTTCCGAAACAAAAATCTTCTTTGGTAACAGCTATTCCTAATCTACCTCACAAGATCACTCGAAAACAAACTTAGTCCCCAAACTAATTACAATTTCTCTAACCAAACCATCAACTATTGAAAATTCTATTTTATCAATAAGCTCTTTCAATTCGTTTTCTTTCATGCAAATTTTATTGATATTAACATATTTCTCTTTATTATTAAGAAGAAAATTAAAAACATAACTATTTCCACTAGTGATTCCTCGAAATCCTTGACAACTATGAAACCCAAGACCAAAATTAGGGTGCTAGTTCTTCAAGATGAATAGCAAGAAATGTCCGAAGATGACACAACTTTGGAAACCCAATCGAGGCTGGGATTTTATACAAAACACGAGGATATTAAGGTTACTGCAGCTGCCATGGCTACCTCGGCTATTCCTACTACTAGATCCCATCTGCCTCGGTGTTCGTAACCAATATTTCAATGGTAGAGATAGACTAATACTTTCTATCTACCTCGAATACTACAATAGTCACTTCACCTATTGAGCTTTACATCTATACTGTTTGAGCTTCTTTGCAACAACCTTTCCCTTGTGATCTATATATCCAATATGAATTGAAAAAAAAATCTCTGTTGAAGGTGGCTAACACAAATCATCTTGATATATTTGTCAATGTTAAGCAAATGTGTCAAGAACTATTTATATCAATTGGTAAAATTATAATCAATTATAGGATGTATCAGGAAAGATGGGCCAACAACCTTCGTGATCAAGAAAGGCAAGCCAAGTTGAAGGATACTATAAAAGCTCTCAAGAACCAATTCCAATTAATTGATGTTGAGAAGATAGCTAAAATGGCTCAATAACAGGAGGTACAAACTCAACTTAGTAAGATAGATGAAGAGATTTCTAAATTGGCCAAAAAATCTAGATTGGTGCTTGAGCTAACCAATGTTTTTTTAAGGAATTGTAGCTAAAACCAACAACAAACTCTGGCTTTTTAATCAGGCTAGGAAACTTGATGTTCATCTGAAGCAACTTGAGGGATGATAACAGCTTCTAGAAAGTGATGTTGAAGTTGGTGTCCAAGGGTTAATTGAGGTTGAATTGGCTTAGGCTTGATGTATAAATCAATTGGAAGCTACAAAGAAATTTGCTAACAATTCTGTAGTAGCTGGTGTAGTCAATCAAATAATGGTTGGATTTAAAATGTTAGAAGGCCAGAGTAAAGGACAAAAGTCACAGTAGTAGAAGAAACCCCAAGTGCCACCAAGGAAGATATAAATATCCCTACAGTCGAGCTTAAAGAAGTTTTTCTTCTTATTGTAAAGATAGCTTTTGAAGTTGTTGTATTTGAGAAGAAACAACCTTTATAACTGTCAGCCAATTCAACTAACTCACAAGTGAGTCAACCCCCAAAATCCATTTTGCTAAACCATCTGTTGATATTTCCACATCTATTGAAGCAACTCTTTATTCACGAAAAATTGAATAGTATATAGGAACTTATGGTGCATAATTACTTTTTTGGCTACCTGATTAGCCTATAATTGGCTTCTATTACATATGATGAATATTGATATTTTCAACAAAACTTCGTTTGAATTCTTTTAAATACTTGTCATTAATGCTTCTAGTGAATTCTTCTTTATCCAAAGATGGTAAGCGATAAGTACCACCAAGGATAACTTTAAAAGCTCCATTTTCCAAACTTACAATTTTTCAACCCTATAAGAAATATTGTAAACTCTAGGCCTCTTCAGAAAGTTGAATTAAAATTGTTTTGAATGACAAAGCCAATTCAAAGAAAATGTTTTGAAGAATAACTAATGGCCACATTGAGCTTTTGTTGTAAGGATTCCAAATATTTCTTTAAGACGCACAATTAGAAAGCATGAGAAAGTGATCTCACGTCACAAAACTTCTGGTCTTGATCGTGAAAAGAAGACAAAATGAGAAGAAGTAAGAAGTGCATCAAATAAGACATTGTCGTATATATCAAAGAAATCGGTCCGACGAAACAGAATCAAGGAAATGGTCGTCAGAAGTAATACCATGCTTCAGAAAGAAAGGCTACAATGACGATAACATGCAAAATACTGGAGGCAAAGTATTACTCAATCTTCAATCATCATAATCATGGGATTCTCATCATCAAAAAATCAAGATTGAAGACAAACAAATGAATAAAGAATTAGCAGCGGTCATCAGAAAATCCAACTCATAAAATAGGAGGGAAAATGGCTATATTTGAAATTCAAATCAAATGTCAAATCAGTCTCTCGAAGTCAAAATATCATCTCTACAAGCACCCTTGATCAAATGACAAAATTACTTATCAAAAGGTTCAGAAACCATGATCAGAAAGTAGAAAAATAGTTTATGATAGACTTCAGAAATCTCAACTCAACGGCTTCTAAAAAAGGAATTCTAACACCAGACGAGCTATTCATCTAGTTTATATTTCCAATACTTGATCAGATGTTCAACACATGTTGATTAAGTGGAAGATCAAGGGGCAACGGTAAAAAAGGGGAAAATTATCAATAAATAGAGATGACTGAGCCTTCATAGAACAAGACATATACAAGAGAAAAATTACGCTAAAAACTTCCCGTTGGAAATATTCATTGCTAGAATCCTTTGTATATCAAAATCTTCTTTCTATATTCTCCATCGATTATATGTTCTTTTAAGAAAGAATTACTATAAAGAAGTCACTCAAGTATAATCAGTTTCGATAGATCACATTCAAAAACTTGGGTGTTGAGCTGTACGATCATATCATCAATCTTTGTCTGATTGTAATCCTGATCCAGTAGTGATCAAAAGGAAAATAGCTTGAAGAGGCTACTGTAAAACTACTTTTTATTATGAGTCCATAAGGGTTGTTTACTGACAGAAGTAAGAGCCTGGGAAGGCTATGGTAAAGACTATCCTATACTTGTAATTTCTCAGTGAGGCAGTTTATTGGAACTCAGTGAGTACTGAGAACTGGATATAGGCAGGTGTTGGCCAAATCAGTATAAATCTTTTGAGTCAGTATTCTCTTTTCCCTCTATCTTTTGAATTTAATTTTCAACTCAGCATAAATATTTAGATTATTTTCTTTTACTGTTCGCTTATTTATTCAAATTGCTTTATTCAAAAAGTTACCTTCTGAACACACTAATCATTCTTCCACTATTGTTCAGTTCTAAACTTGATAAGATTTAGCTATAAAAAGTTTTTCAGTTTTTCAGTTTAAATTACTAAAAGCACGACTCAACCCCCCTTCTCGTGCATTTTCGTACCAACAAATATAACCTTCCAAACCAAATCTCCTACAGTTTCAATTTATTATCTTGGATGTTTTCCAGAGCCATCAGCCGATCTTCATCGGCTAATTCTAACTCTTGGAACATAGCTTGGGAATATTCTTCAGGCTTTAACCAATGTTGTTATGCCACTCTAAGAGAATTTATGGCTATTATATTTCCAAAGATAGCACAACATCCTGCCCATAAGTTAACCTAAATGGAGTCAACTATGTAGCATTGGTTTGAGAATTCCTATAGGCCCATAAGACTTCAATCAAAACCTCATGTCATCTTCTTGGCATTTCCATTATAGTTTTCTTGATCATGTTAATTAGTCCTTTGTTTGTAACTTCAACTTGCCCATTTGCTTAAGGATAATAAGGTGATGAATGAACTAGCCAAAGCCAAACTCCTGGGCAAAACATTTTGCCTTTTCCTCAGTAAAAATTGTACCTAGATCTTTAGTGATTGTTTTAGGAATCCCAAATCTATAAATGATATGAGTCTTGAGGAAGCATATCATGTTTGTTTGAATAACGTTTGTTAGAGGTTGAGATTCTACCCATTTTATGAAATAATTAGTTGCTACCAAGATAAAATCATGTCCTTTAAAAGATGAAGGATGAATTTTGCCAATGATGTCCATTGCTCGTCCTCTGAATGGCCAAGCCTTTATAATGGCATGAAGCTCCTTGGATGGAACTCTTTGTAAAGACCCATGTTGTTGACAAGGAATGCAATTCTTAGACTAATTCATACAATCAACTAAAATCATTGGCCAATTGATGAGTTGTATTCATACAACCCTTTTCCTATATAACTCTAGGCATATTGCATTATTTGTGTGCATAATTGGTTGACATTTAGTAGATTCACATTTATTTCTCATTAGGTATCATTGAATAAAATCATGGTTAATTACACCATTGTAATGAACAAATATATGTTGGAGCTTCTTGTACTTTTAATCCTCTTTTATTAATGTTATTTGCTTGTAAGGACTTCCCATATTGGTGTATGAAGACCATAGATGTACATGGAGTTGTAGTAGTGTTCAATTTAGGAGAATTTGGGGAGCTAAATATAGAAGAGTTTTGGAGCTTATTTACAAGAAGTATTATATTGAAAAATTCATATCTCTCTCTTTATGATTAGATTGAGACAAATAAAGATATTTTAGAAAGTTTAAAAAGTCATTTAAAACTTTGATGTTTAGCTGAAAACCCAGTTCTAAAAGCATCTTGGTAAAAATTAAGTTGCAATATTAAAGATTGATAATGTTCTTATATTGCCTTTTTTTTGTGGTAAATAGCAACACAAAAAAAAAGGAGCAAACGAGGCTAGGAGCCTCCAATTCATGGAAATCATGACTTGAAACAGCTCCCCAGTGCACAAAGTGGTCAACACAACTATTTGCATCCCTTAAAATCAAAACAAATTGAACACACCATTGGTGAGTGATCAATTGCTGAATGTCAGAAACAAGGTCTCTCTTATGTGTCGACTATGAAATCTAAAGGAATTCACACAATAGAAGGCTTCGAGGCTATCAGTTTCATAAATTACATTTCTACAACCTTTGTATTGTGCATATCAAAGGCCTCATCAAATAGCAAGAAGCTCTGTATGAAGGACTCGTATATTTCGCTGTGGCCGGAAAAAGCCATCACCTAGTCTTCTCTTACATTCCTAATGATTCCACCATAACCAGCCCGCCTCGGGAATTCAAGCATACTGCTATCGACATTAACTTTAACAAATTCATCGCTAGGTGGGAACCATTTATCCATGACCTGCGTATCCTACCAATAACAATGTCGCTTGTGGGTGCACTAAACATCATGACGAGAAGACGGGTATTTCTAGCCAACAGGGTGGTAAACCAAGTCCTAGAACCAAACACATCATTATTATGGTCTCTCCATATCCACCAACAACCTACAAGAAAAAGTATATCTCTCTTCCCAGTCCCAAAAGTCTTAATCCAGTGACCATCAAAAAGGTCGTCAAACAAAGGTTTTTTCAAGAAGTCCAAAAAGTTCCAAACTTCTTTAGCTTTTGGGCAGTCCCTGAGATAGTGTATACGGTATCCTGTTTGCTTCCCACATCGATTGCATAAAGGGTGATGCTGTCTAGTTTGACCATCAGTTAGTATTTTGTCAATATCTGGAGATGCAAATATCCGATTGAGGTTATTGTTGTAGCTTTGAAAAGCTTCTTCAAAGGGATACAACTTCTATTTCTAGACCCAAGAGCTAATTTAAATGTTTTGTACCAATGCACTTGAAAGTGTACAGGGCAGTGCCTATGTGAGGCCAATTCATAAAACAACATTTTTTATTATTTTGGGGCCCCTTTTTGACACTGTGATGATATATTATATATGGGTTAGGATCAAGTTATATCAACTTAACTTTAAGCAAAGTTACACCACTTATAACTTTCAATAAAATAATTTTTTTATCGATCCAACCATTGAATTACAATTACTTATCATAAAAATATTTTGTATCAAATTTTATAAAAATTGAACATCAATAGCAATGCAATCATGTAGCTCTTATTTTTATTAATTTTAAGTATATATGTTACGTTGATTTTGATGTATGTAAAAACTATACCAAATAATTTTATATTAATTTGAAATTTTATAAACTTGATCTATAGGATGTGAACTTTTAATCCAAGGGTGGATTTTGTAAAAATTTACACCAATAAAAAGCTGTTCAATGGTATAATATTTTCTTAAAGTTACACTAGTGTAACTTGATCGTAACCCATTATATATACCTACTTAGCCTAAGTTAAAGGAGATCTTTCACAATTGCTCTAAGGCTGCCTTCACACTCTCTAGATTGAGATTGTTCTTGAGATTCCTATTTTAATTACAATTTGTGGTTAGTTTTTCTTTCCCTTTTGTTATCTCATTAATATTGATTATATGAATTATTGCAATTGTACTTTTGAGAGCTACCTAATTATGTATTTATTCACATTGTGGTTGTATGCATAGTTAGGATCCATTGGGATATTTGATCAATTGATTAAATTGCATCCATTTGGTAAGGCATTGGAGTCAACTCCATTAAGAGATTATATTGCTATAATCGGTAATTAAATTAGCATAGGCTCACATAACCATGATTATGGATTAGCAGTGCATGTGTTAGTCAAGCCCTTAGTGGGAGTGTGATTGTGTGACCACTAAATAAAATTGCATCATTGTTGTGTGGTAGCATAATTAATGAAAATAACCACAGTCATAAATTAATACTTTGAACTAATGATTAAATAATTCTTAATCTGAATGACTTATTGTGTAGACGATTCTTCTTATATAATTTTCTTTATTAATTTTCATTATTGCAATAATTTCAAAACCCCCCAATTTTTAATAGACTAGTAACATTTTTTTTGTGAAACAACCTGAGTTATGTCAATATTATATTTTTTTTGTGGAACATGACATTCTATAAATTTTAATTTGTTTGTGTGCCGTAATAGCTCACATCAAAATTTTGGTATCATTACTGGGGAAGTGATGCTAGTTAATTTTTGTAAATAATTTTTATTTTTATTTTTCTGATTTTTTTTATTTTTAATTTTTTTTATAATTTTAGCTTTAAAAAATATTCAAATTTTTTATTCAGATTTTTATTTTTTACTTTTGTTTTTTTTATTTTCTTTTTTTTACTTGATTTTTCATGTTGACTAACACATATTTTAGTTCCTAGACATACGGTTCTTATAATGTTACAGGTACGCAGTTGTTGATGATAACCTATATCAAAGAATGGAATGCCAACTGGATAACATGAAATATGTATTGGAGCAATATGCCATGAGGACCCATGCTCAGTAATCACCACATGGAGATGATGCTTACTCTGGCATGTCCCAATCTGATTGGTATGATTGTATGGACCAAGGATATGAGGATGTTGAGCCATCTCAACACTCGTATTTCCAGTAGTAATTCCAGCCACCACCACCTTTCTATCAGTAGAACTTGCAACCACTCCAACAACAAGAGTCCTATGACTTGCAATATCAGCAGCCTCTAGCATTGTCTACTCCTCCTAGCATCTCTGAATATCCATGACAAAAAATCATCAGAATAATGATGGATAATCAAAAGAGAATGTAGAAGATAATGAATGACATAATTGAGTAGCATAACTCACGGTTCCAACAATTGAGTTCATCTCAGATTCTAGATGCCGTGTCGAGTTTTGAGCAGAGCAGTGATACATCTCAACAAGACACAATTCAAATGGTTGAAACACCAAAAAAGGAATTGGTTAAGGGGACATTTAATTTTCCTTGCATTCCACTTGCCAGTTATGATGACCCTGATTGTAGTGAAGATATAGATAGTGTTGATGTCAACAATGTAAATGATTCTACCTTAGACATAATCCCTTTAGAAATTTTGATTGGGGAATTTCAACACCCCATTCTTATTGAAAATCTAGAGAGTTCACCTTCTGTTTCTGAGGACTTTGCTGATACAGTAGAGTTGATTGATAATTACAAGATTGCTAATATTGCAAAGAAAGATTATGTGGTTGAGATGTTAGCTACAGAGGTTGTATTATGTGCCTAACTATCACCTCTTAAGAGCCAACCACTTTTATTGAAATCAGTATCTCCTATCCATGAACACCTCCTAAAGCGGAATGAATATGCTATTTTGGAGACTAATGCCTAACTCTGAGCTCTATGTGCATTGTGTGGTGAGCTAACTAAAACTTCTTGGGAACTTGGTGGTAGTCTGTTACAGTGGAAAACTTCTTTCGAGAAAGTATATCCTTTCTCATTGGAAGTTGTTTGCTTTGCAAATGTGAGGTTCAGGAGGAGCTTCAAGGCTTCGAGGAATGCATCATCCTCTTCAATACTCGGGCCTAGGAAGCCTAATTTTTTCAAGGCCCATGGGCATGATCCATATACTATGAGATTCAAGTGAAGTGAAAAAACACAAGTCTTGGTGGGAATTCCCGAATCAATTTAAGCATAAAGCCTCCATGAGGGTCTTGACCATCCAACTTAAGGACGTTAAAGCAAAGTACTGTGTGGGAGACAACCCACCATGAGAGAGCTCTTCTTTCCTTTATTCACTCTTTTATTTTTGTATTTTATTTAATTTTATTTTTGTTTTTAGTTTTGAGTCTTGCAAAATGTTTTATGTTATTTGTGTCTTACAGAATACCTTTGATACTTTAGAGGTTACATGCATTGGCTAACACCACATGCATTATATTGACTTGCTTGACATTGACTTTATTTTGTATTGCATGCTTGGTGATTCGCTATGTTGTTTGGATTGAGTACATCCAATTTACCTATGAGCTTTTGAGCCTCTTGATTAGTTTGGACTATCATGTGCCAACCTGATTTGTTCATATATGTTTCCTTATTTGGATTGCATTCTAGAACTTGCTTAGGGTCTTGTTTGAAAATATGTTCCTATGTGCATGCTTGATGGTGATTAAGGCATTTTTCTTGTTTTTAGCTACTTGACCATATGATCAACCTTTGCATATTACCATTGTCTAGCTCATTTGAGCCTTATTTTTCTTTCTTTGGTTTCAGCACATCATTAGCTAAAAGTGAAAAACCATAGAAATTCCTAACCTTTTACTTATATATGTATGTATTTGAGCATAAGTTTGGGGAAGAGCATGAGGACATGTCCCAATTTAAATGTGGAGAAGAGACAATGTATATTTGAATGGCAAAAAAAAAAAGAATTTCAGCAAGTGGCACACTAATAAAGGAAGAAAAAGAAGCAAAGTTGATTAGGAAATAGAAAAAGAAAGCAAAAAAGAGAAAAACGAAGTTGAAAAAGTTTGGTTGAAGGTGTACCCCATTGCAAATTAAAGGCTTGTGAATGGTTAAATTGGACAAAGTGTACCTTTAGGCCCTTGTACTCTTAGTGTATGAATTTGCTCTCTTTGACTAGAGGTTTAGCTCTTCTGGCCTTTATATTCTCCTTTCTTCACACAAGTCGCATGACAACCTAAAGCAAATCCTCTTGATTCGGTATGCATGTATATGTGACGAATAGAGAATGAGACCTCCGGCAAGCCTATGATAATGCATTTTTATTTGACTTTGAGTGTGCATCTTATTCCAAAACACTTGAGTGAATGAGTGGTAAACACTGATATTGGGAGGATTTTTGTACTTGATTTACTCATCATGTATGTGGATTCTATCTTGTGTGCTATGTTCTTGTTCATGCCTTGCTTGTTGAGATTCTCTTTGCTTGTTGGTGCGTGATAGTGTCAATATAATTGAGAAATGGAGGGATTGAATGAAGTGTATAAAAAAAAAAATTTGCACACTAAGTAAAAAGTTAAAATGTTCACCAAATATCTCTCAAAGTTTTAGGATATTTTTAGTCAAAATAGAAGTTCGGAATGCCAGAAAGTAGCTATAAATCATATTATTATAGGCGATTAAATAATAAATAGTACAAAGTAAGAGAAGATGCACCATAGAATTTATACTGGTTTGATCTTAAGGTGAGATCTACATCTAATTCCCCTTGGATGAGACAACCACTAATATCAAAGTTTCCAATGCAATAAGATTTCCAATCAAAGCTCATAGTGCACTAGTGTGAACTAAACAAATACCAAAAAGGCTTGCCTCTCAAACAAAAGCGAATGGAGCAGAGCTCCTCACTCAAACAAACTCACGAAATGGCTTTTTCTTAAGAAGAAATCACAGAGTAGCTCAGCCTTTTGAAAAATTACATTAAAACACACAACTTTCACGAATAACAGTGATAACATTGAGTACTATTCACATATACAACAAAACTTTTTGAGAGGAGAAAAAGGAATGCAATAGGCTTGTTAATTTGATTCTTCAATAGTATGCACTCAGTTTTTCTACCTAGTTTGCTACCAAAATGTTTCTTTAAAAAGGAAACAATTCTAACCATTGCAGAAGAGGAGAATGACAGTTGCAGTGTATCCTTGATCCTTTTATGAGCTGTCCAATTTTTCAAAATAGTGTCCTTTTCATTTGTCTATTAGTGTGAAAATGCTTTCTTTCTCTTGTGAGTTGTCCTCTCCTTTGTACTACAACAAAGATGCCATGTCAACTTATAAATAAATCGTTTAAGAGTTATATTATTGGTGCCTATTATCTCCTGATTGTTTAGGAGACATCCTGTTGAGTTTCATTATTTGAGATATAACCTTTAAAGTATTAGTGAATATATAATGAAAGCATCAATAATCATGATGTTTGTCATCATTTAAGATATCTAAAACTAACAGTGTGAAAGCTTGTTGCTTGTATCTCTAGGTCTTTTGGATTGGTATATTGTTATTTTTCATGCATCATGCATTTTTAGAGTTAGTAGGGTTAGGAATCAAGTCTCTTTATCGTTGCATCTGAGTTCTTTGCATAAGGACATGTAATTATTTAAGTATAGGGGAGTTTGATGATTTGCATTCATGCACCCCTTTTTCCTATATAACTCTAGTGATATTGCATTATTTATGTGCTTAATTTGTTGACATTTGGTAGATTTGCATTTAATTCTCATTGGGTATTATTGAATAAAATCACGGTTAATTACACCATTTCAATGAACAAATATATTTTGGAGCTTCCTATACTTTTAATCATCTTTTGTGAGTGTTATTTTCTTATAAGGACTTCCCATGTTGGTGTGTGAAGACCATAGAGGAGGATGGAGTTGTAGCAGTGTTCAATATAAGAGAATTTGGGGAGCTAAGTAGAAGAGTTCTGGAACTTATTTACATGAAGTATTATAATAAAAAATTCATATCTCTCTATACAGAGATCCAATTGAGACAAATAAAGATGTTTTGGAAAGTTTAAGAAGTCCTCTAAAACTTTTGTGTTTAGCTAAAAACCCAATTTTAAGAGTATCTTGGTGAAATTGAGTTGCAAGATTAAAGATTGTTGATGTTCTGATGCTGTCTAGTTTTACCCTCAGTTAGTATTTTGCCAATATCTAGAGACACAGATGAATGATTGAGGTGATTCTTGTGGTATTGGAAATATTATTCAAACTATCACAACTTCTATTTCTAGACCTAAGAGTTAATTTGAACGTTTTGTGTCTCAAAATGGGCTTGAAAGTGTAATGGACGGTGTCTATTCGAGACCAATTCGTAAAACAACACTTTATTATTTTGGGACCTGTTTTTAACACTATGTCACTATCTGATTTGGGAACGTGACCATCACATGAGGAATCTCATCTCTACATAAGCCTCATGATCGCTAAGTCTCTCTATATAAATCATGAAACCATTTAAGTCATAATTCCATCTCTAATATAAATCATGAAAACCATGTCTAAACCATTGATTTATCTCTAATATAAATCTCTTTTTCTCTGAAAGAATATCATCATAAATAATCATTTCATAATCAATTCTAAATTTGTGGTCATTGTACAAATCATATACTAAGTTGCTCTCTATACAAAATAAATCATGAAAACTATAATCATGTAAATACAAAATAGTACGAATCATGGTGCAAAATATGCAAATTATCTCTATGGTCTGAGGCCCTACCCGTAATGTCAATGGAGCAGTCTATACTATAAAATACAAAAAACACTTCACTTCTAAGTGAAACTCGCCAACTAATATCTCTCTACTGCTAGGTAGGAGATGACTGAGTTCCATCTCTGCTCTAGGGTGAGATTGTCCCTTAGGTAGTGTTTGGTTAGTGATACAGGGACAGAAATACAGAGACATTAAAGACACAAATATATTTGGTGGTGGAGATAGAAATATAAAGATAGTAAAAATAGAATATGGAGATGGAAATTTAATATTTTTTCTTTCAATAATACTCCTATATATATATATATATATATATATTATTTATGTCCCCGTCTCCACTGTCTCTCTTGTCCTTGTATTTCTGTCCCTGTCTTCCTACCCAACACTACCTTAGGGACAATTTAGTACCAAGGTTAACGATCGCTCACAGCCATTAACTCACTATCCGTTTCTCTATAACTACCGTCTAGTTCAAAATAATAAAAAATAAACATTTACTCTAAAACTCTGTACTAGGGTATACTCTAAGTTCAAAGCTCTATCATGTAAAAATATACTACTCTAGAAATCATTATGATAGTCATAAAATCTCTAGTAAATCATAGTCATCTTCTAGCTCTTAATAAAATCATTTTAGCAACAATGGTCACATGAGTTTTTTTTCCTCAAAACATATACTTTATGCTCTTTGAAATCCATAATTCCATAAACTTGACAAAATCAACAACAAATCTCTGATTTATTTGAAATAGCCTCTAATTCATGCATTTATGCCACCATTTAAAGAAAATAGCTCCAACGATCAACATAGAGGTCACAAAATTAAACCCACTCATCTGGAGAGGGGGAAGGGATGGTGCCAAAACCAACTGAGCTCGGTGGAGTAAGGAGGACACCAGTGTTTGTAAAAATAATCACCAAACTCTAGATTAACCTCTAATACTCTCTCATTAGGTCTAGATCAACTCTAACAATATTGAGGAGCACCTCCACTTGACAACTATGAGAAACAATGATACACATAACATAGGGAAGAAAGCAAATGAGATAATCTAGCATAAACCAACGACAACCCTTACCTTTGATCTTGGAGGAAAAGGATTTGAGTGGGATTGAGTGGAAGAGAGCAAAAAGGTGTTTGGAGAAGAAAGGGGATTGGGGGTTTAGTAAAGGCGGAGGGGTTCATTAAACCAAACGGCAACATTTTGCACTGTTCACAGGATTGGGGGCACGGATCAAGGCGCCCCAGGCACCTTCCCAGAAGAACACACAACTGCTATAGTGGTGATAGAGTGGCAAAAACCCTTGTTCCCCGACCTGGGATTGTTATAGCGGTCCTGGACCATTGTAGCAGTGACAACAACACCATACTTTACATTACTTGGCCTTTCATGCATTTAGGGTCTTCTCGGTAATACAAGTGAGTTCTGAATACCTTAAATATCTTCATTTCATTTGTTACAATGAAGTCTTTGTCAATACATTAGGATTTGGATTCGGATAATGAAATTTGAATTCATAACCTGGTGCAAACTATTTAAGTTGTTGCTTACATAAGGGCGTTTGGAAACTCCTAAAATTCAATTCTATAAAGAAATTGAATTGAATTCCATGATTTGGAAGCAACTTAAGTGAGGGAATTGAAATCCCACTGGAATTAAAATCCAACAAAACTATAAAATTGAAATCAAACCCAAATGGGTGCAATTTGATGTGGGATTTGAATTTCAACAAATGAAAATACTAAAATGACCTTAGTTAAGTATAATCTTTTATTCCTAACCTATTAATGAAGGATAAAATAGTAAAAATAATTAAATTTAATTTTTTAATTTACTAACTTATTTTAAATATAAAAATTTAATTTTATCTTATTACAAGTTTTTAAACGTGATGTAATAGGATGTTTTCTTTTTCATTGATAAAAGAGCATTTGAAGCAAGCTGTTTTTTATGGTCTGCCTAAAATCGCCTGGATTGGAAGAAAACCGAAAACATAGATTAGATTCCAGGGTTTCAGATTTGGACAAGTCAGGGTTTTCTCCTTACGGGAAGAACATATCATAATTGATGGATAACCGTAACTGGGATCAGACTCTGCCAGATGGAAAACTCTACAGGCACCTCAATTCCCTTATTGTCGCTCATCTTCGTGACAACAATCTCACTCAGGCAATCAACCGTTCTCCCCTTCCATTTCCATTTGGCCCCTAAATTGCTCAATTTCTTTGATTTTTCATGAAACAAAAGCTAAAGTGGATATTTTTCACTTATTGAAGTTCACTTCTTGTTCTCGTAGTTTTATCATATTCATACCTGAAAAGCACTGTATTCAAAAATGAGTTTTTTTTTTTTATTTGTTCATTTTTTCTAATTTGAAAATTTTGGGGTTTTTTTATTAGGCTGCAAGTGCTGTTGCTTCAGCAACTATGACACCACTGAATGTGGAAGCCCCACCAAACAAGCTTCTTGAGCTGGTTGCTAAGGTTCTTACTTGTTGTTTACTCCTTGTGCTGTTGTTAACTGTTTAATTGTCTCTCACCCTTTATGTAAGCATTGAGGAAGCTTTTGGTTCTAAGGAATTAACAGGGTCTTGCAGTGGAGAAAGATGACATGTTGAAAGGGACTGCGTCGTCTCCTTTTCGCGATTCGGCCGCACCATTGCCACCATCTCATCTAGGTGCTGCCACTGCCACCGTTGATTTCAGGCAATCTGCTTGTACTCTTGTTTGGAAATTTTTGTGCTGATGGTTAATTAGTTATTCACTTTTTCCGTGTTTGAAGTTATTGTGAATTGTGATGGTTTTTAGTTTCTTGTTCGGAGAAATATGGTTGCCATTGTACCTGATGTTTCATAATGCCAAATTACATATGGCTGTTTCTGACAATGTACCGTGGGATGATTAGCATTTGATTCCCTGGGCATTTTGGAGGATTATTACTTTGACTTTGAATCAAATATGTACCTCTATTAAAACTTGTAAGGGATTAGCAGCAGCCAATACTCATCCATATAAGCGAATAAGTATGTGATATTTATCAAGGGAAATTAATAATATTCATTTCCTTTCAATTTGAGATGAATAAAGTGAATAATTGAACATGAAAATTTATTAGAGAATACAGTAGTCTTCTTGAATATTTAGATTTGACTTAGAGGGGGGTTTCTTTTTATCTTTGCAGTTTTGGCTGTCAAAAAATGATCTAGTTAATAGCAATTAAGATAGGGTTAAGGTTAAGTCTTGAATAGTTGATAATTTGATATGATCTCAGAGGTAATCATCGAAAGAGAGAAACTCAGATAACTGAAAATTGAGTTTTTTTTATTACAGTGCTGTGCCAGATGTAAAAGGTTCGTCAAAGAGCTTTCCAAAGCATGAGACACGACACCTTTCAGAGCACAAGGTGTGATATATGCTATAATAACATATATGTATCCCTCATTAACAATTCAAAATACTATGTAAACCCCACTGATAAGCACTTGCTTTCTAGTCATCTGTTTTTGGACTGATTGGCTTATTTTCTAGAATATTGCCAGATGTGCAAGATTTAGTCCTGATGGAAGGTTTGTTGCCACTGGTAGTGCAGATACATCAATAAAGCTATTTGAGGTGCTGATTTATAGTTACATTTTTTTCTTTTTATCCCCAAAAAAAAAAAAAGTTACATGTTTGCTTTTCCTTGGACACTACTTTCAAACTTATGCTTTCATTTCTTTGGCAGGTTTCAAAGATCAAGCAAATGTTACTTCCAGATACAAAAGAAGGACCTGTCCGGCCTGTCATACGAACATTTTATGACCACATACAAGTATATTTTCATTTTTCTAAGTTCAGTTGGATTAATCATGCGAAAAATGTTTCTTCTATTGTAAAATTTGTCATTGCCTATGATTAAGATTATGAATTGACATTTTCACTGATTATTGATGTTGACTTGGCTTCATGATGCTGTTGTGACTTCTAACAGGCCAGATGCCTAGTTTGTTTGTGTTTGTAAATACATTATAATTTATAGGGTAAATTACACTCACCTCTCCTGAGGTTTGCTGAAATGCAACAGACACCCTCTCTATTTGTCCACCTGATGTTTACCCACTTGAACTAGATAAAAAGAACTTTTAACAGTGTTATAATCTTTTGCTAATTTATCAACCCCAAACCCTACAAATCCAAAATTTCTCTCTCTATTACCCTTACTAGCCACCCACCCACAGCAGCATCAGTGCATCAGCTGTCTGCCGCCCCCTCCCCCACCAACAGCACCCTTACACTCGCACCTACGGCGAGGATCCCATACCTTGATGGAGGGCCTGAGTTGTGGGGATGCTGCATGGCAGGGCAGGATCTCGGGCTCTTGTTCCCGAAGCTTATTCACCACATGGCATTTTCCCAACAATTGTGGCAGTCTTCTCCTGCAATCCCTCCCACTAGCTGCATCGATGTTCTCTTCTTGGTCGGTGCTTTTGACCCCTTGGTTGGATTTGTCGGCACCAATTGTGTTAGTTACAGTGAGATTTGAGGTTTGGGTTTGGAGTGTCATGCATTGTTTGGGAAGATGAGATCTAACTGTTGGCATTTAACAGAGATTGAAAATGAAGCTTGGTGTTATTTTTATGGGGTTGTGTGTTGGGAGGTCTGGGGAAAGTGGTAAAAGTGGTGAATAGTGTTGGGTGGGAGGGTGGGTGTTTGTTTTTATTTAGTTCAAGGGAGATAAATATCAGGTGGACAAATAGAGGGGGTGCCTATTGCATTTCAGCAAATCTCAAGGGAAGTGAGTGTAATTTACCCTAATTTATATAGTTAGCTACTAGTCTGAAAATATAATGATATTGAACAATGTATGCTGACTAGATAGGCATATACTTGGTTTGCATACCTATTTCTGAAAAACAGAGCACCCGTCTATGCTGGTTAGCAAATTTACTAGTTACTTAATACATATGGTTTCTCTTTTATGAGATTTTTTCTTTTCAATTTTATGTCCTTTCACCAAACTTTTGGAAGTTCATGCTTTAAATTTTAAAATTAGTATGAAATTGATGAATTTACCTAGTGCAGAACATTAAATATCAACATGCCAACTCTTGTCTGTATTTGTTTTAGTGTAGTATTTTTTATTTTGTTTAACCAAAATTTAGTTTGATGTAATATTATGGGTTTTCGCAGATACTTCTTTTCATTTATCCAAATGGAAATATACTTTGTAAATTACAAAGTTTATTGAATGATGCTGCGAAATTGTATGTTTACATTTGATTTTTTATTATAACAAAACTGCAGCCAATAAATGATCTGGATTTTCATCCACAAGGTATCATTCTGATTTCTGGAGCCAAAGATCAAACAATAAAGTAAGACCCTAAGACCCCTTGTAGTATTACTATATAATTTTTGTTCTGTGATCTGCATCTCATTTGCATTCTGTTATTTACGAAACTATACTAGCCTCTTGGGAGGTCAGCGGTAATTACCCACAGCTATATGTATTGGACTATTGGTTGCACTTAAGCCCTCTGTCTAAGCTGATGTTAAGAAATTTAATGGACAAAGTAACATGTGCCTTTAATATGATAATTCAATGGCTAAATTGTAGCACTTTAAACTCCCTTTTTGTGTGAAAGGAAAATTTGCTCCTTTTAAGCTTTAATCTGTATCAAACAAGCAAATCTCTTCTTCCCCAAATGAATAATTCATGGCTTCATGAACCAATCACCTCCCCGTATATGAATGGAAAATTCAACCCAACCTTTCTCCAATCAAAATTTGCAGGTTTGGTCTTGTACAACCAAGCTTTTCTGTTCATTCTATCATGCTTATGGATTCCACTTCAACATAGAGACATCTACACCACAGTAGAGCCAACAACCATATCATACTGAAAGGAAGCTTAATCAAATACTGAAAGGATTTTCTTTAGGGAATTGGCAGACTGCTTGATGCAGTTCATTGACAGGGTAGAGTAGGGAAATCAAATTCAACTTAAACAGTGTTGGTTACCATTAGCAGAAAGGGATGTTGGTGTGAAGGTGTAAAAAAGAACTGTGTCATATGTAATTACGACAACATGGGACATCAGTGCACTTTCCCCTTTCTTTTTTATTGTTTTAGTCCTTGTTATTTTTGAAAATTCTCTTTCAATTTGACATGCTGCTTTTAACCTTGTTCAGGTTTTTTGATATTTCTAAAACCAATGCAAAGAGAGCATACAGGGTTATCCAGGTTGTGCTATCCTATATTTCTCTATTTAAGCTTTGGCAATGAGCAAGCAATTGCAAGAATCAAGTATAAACTTTTACATTGTTGAATTTTGTGCTGCAGGACACGCACAATGTTCGCTCTGTTTCTTTTCATCCATCTGGAGACTTTGTGCTGGCAGGTATTTACTTTTAGATTACCTGTCTTGTTTGTAGCTTACCTGCCAATGAGCATCATTGTTTTCTTCCTTGGTTTTTGTCACAAAACATCAAAGGTGATATCAATTTCTGACAGGAACTGATCATGCAATTCCACATTTGTATGATATAAATACGTTTCAGTGTTATCTATCGGCAAACATCCCAGAGGTTGGCCCAAATGGAGCCATAAACCAGGCATGTCATTTCTGTTGTTAACAAACTGTGCATTACATGTATTTTACTTCTGTTAACTCTATAGTGATGCCAATCATTCCCTTGTGTGTTGTGTAGGTCAGATATTCTTGTACGGGTGCCATGTATGTTACAGCATCTAAAGATGGTGCTATTCGGTTGTGGGATGGCATCACTGCCAATTGTGTGCGCTCAATAACTGGAGCGCATGGAACAGCTGAGGCTACCAGTGCGATTTTTACAAAGGATCAACGGTATAAATACATTTGGGGCAAATTACAAACATCTCCGTTGATGCACTAACACAGCATTAGAATGATATTTTCAGTATCAGCTGCATCATGAGTTTTGCATGGACAGCAAGCATGACTGATGGATTGTGTTCAGGCATATATTTTAGACCGTCTAACGTTTAATGTGTTTAGGTTGCATTTGTCAATAATAAAGATCTAATGTTGACTATGAAGTGGGTGCTTCGGCACTTCCTTGAAGTTCCCAACCTTGGCATTCTTAACATCAGAATTAACAGTCTTCAATGAACATCCTGGTTACTATAATAGACATTAAGAGCTTGTGTTTTAACTTGTTGGAAATAAGAATAGTATTTAGTTCTAATGTATCTAGAGGATGCATATGCATAGAAACTAGGTACTCATAGGAAATTGGTTCTCTCATTTATTGTAAGCAATGATTATTGGCACTATTGATTGTATATAAATAGGCTACTGCCAATGTGGTACAGTAAGTGATTTTTCCAGCATATATCCTTTTGTCTCAGACCTTTTATTTCATTCTCTCTGTCCATTACTTTCAACATAACTGTTGGTCTAACAAGTTGTAACAAGTTAGAGAAGTTATAACAGTTAGGTTTCTAGGTTTGTGCTCTCCTGCGGGAAGGATTCTACTATAAAGCTTTGGGAAGTCTGCTCTGGAAGATTAGTCAAACAATATCTTGGAGCCATACATACACAGCTAAGATGCCAGGTATAATCAATATGGCTGCTATCTACCATTCTTTTGAAATTAGTATTGGTTGATTCCTATACTGTTGAGCCAATTAACTAATATTAGTGATGCCAATTAACTAATATTAGTGATGCATATACTTAGATTTGTCTCCACTAGAGAGTTTTAGCCCATTTTTTCGTCCCTATCCTTTTACTTTGGTTAAACTTTTCCTATCAGTTTTGAAAATGCTTCCCTTGATTTATTGTTCACAAGTGTTGTTTCTCACTATTATTGTGATAAGATCTTTTGCGAAAACCGTTTTTAGTCTTCATTTTATGTTTTCAATTAATTTCCTGTTTTTCAAAATTTTGTGAAGGAAATAATGAAAACTACAAAATTCAGTTCAGTTTTCAATTCTAGTTTTTACTATTTTCTTCACAAAATTTTGATTAAAAAAAAAAAGATTGAAAGCTGAAAATTGTTATTTGAAACCAAACGCATCCTAAATAAATAATCATCGCAGAGATTTTCTACACTGCCTACTATTTTTCATAACGTACATAGAATCTTGCAATGAGTGTCATGTGAACGTTCTTTGCAGGCAATTTTTAACGAGACAGAAGAATTTGTTTTATCCATTGATGAACTGAGCAACGAGGTATGTCCAGCGCTCTCAGTCCACTATGCGATCATAGCTTTATTAAAATGGATTTTGATTTTAGAGTTCTGGTGGTGCCTTGCAGATTGTTATCTGGGATGCAATGACAGCAGAAAAAGTAGCAAAGTGGCCTTCTAATCATGTTGGTGCACCCCGCTGGCTTGAGCACTCGCCAATAGAGTCTGCTTTTATTTCCTGTGGAACGGATAGGTCAGTTAGGTTCTGGAAAGAAACTCTATAGTGAAGTGTATGGAAGATGAATGCATACAGAGAGAGTTAATTCAAGAGCTTACTGAAAGAAAATTAACTCAAAATTGTTGCTATAGTTTTTCAATTTCTAGTAATAACTTAATCTGTATAAACCAGATAATGCTTGTGTTCCAAGCTATTGGAGGATCACGTGAGTCGACCAATGTAATTTGCTCAATCTGTCATTTTTTATTTTTCAAAATTTCTGTGCTTTTTTTTTAAGTTTAAACTGCTAAACTTTATTTAATGGAAACAATTATTATTGAACTATTTGAATCACCTGAGCGTTAGTCTCTATAGCGCTTAAGTAAATAGAGGTAATATATACGTTGATCACTGAAAGAATTGCGAATTTATATTTAGATCCTTAAAAACATTTGTTTACATTTTTGTCCTTAGTTATTGCATCGTAACAAGTTAGTCTTTCTGTTACATAGGATTTGTTATTTAGTAATTGGTGTTGTGGAAATTATTTGGCTTAGAATACCAAAACAAGTCTTAAGATGTAAATAACTTTGTAGTTGATACCGAAATAAAAGTAGTTATATCAAAAAGGGGAATTTATTCGTTGGTTATGGGTTTTCCAAACACTAATCTATAAGCTTTGGGCGGCGTGAAAAGTAGGAAATTTTATTAATGAAACATGAGCTGTACAACATCAGCCGAAAAAGCATAGATCAAATTATCACAAGATTACATTTAACTACACTACACTACTCCTAGGAACATAAAAATGGAAATTTGATGATGAAATAAGTTGAAAAGTTGTCTATGTGCCTTGTCCTATCTATGCCCATTTGTCACCAAAGCCATGCTCTAAAGGTTGCATGTTTATGCTTAGAATGGTTACCATGACCTACGTGCACTTCTTGTCTTCACCTCATGTCTCCAATGGCTGTAACTCTTCCTGCCTCATTGTTTTTGCACGACTCTTTGTCTGCGGATACTTCCCCTCCGCCGTGTGTTTCCGTTGGCATTCAATATCTTTTAGCCTAACTTATTCCCAGCCCATATTTCACCTTGCAATCCCAATCCTCTTTTCTCGGCCCAAGTTGTTTTGGGTTGGCAACATATGCCCTTTACACCAACGAGTTAAGAGCTAAGTGTAGCTTGTCAGTCACATCACCTTACCCTGTACAAAAGCTGCTGAAGTGACGTTCCCAAAAATGTGGCAAACACGCGACGAGTTGCTTCTTTAAATACCTATCTCTAGAAATATACCCGTTACTATTCACCTCCATTTTCGTAACTTTTGTCTTGACTCACTTGCTTATGCAACTTTTCGCTACCTTAATCAAGATTATGTCTTTTCTCTCTAATTCTTCTTGAACCTTTCTTAGCAGAAACCTATGGGTGCTTCCCTCCCTTTCAATGAAGATACACAAACTTACTAATTGAGCCCTGTCCCACCTGACCTTGACTTTGGCAAAGAACTCGCCAAACATGTTCTCCTTTCCTCTGAAAATCAACTGCCAATCTTTGAAGATTGGTTTGACATTTCTAGATGGCCAATCGATTTATGTGCTTTGCCTCATACTACTACTAGATACTCGGCTTGGGTCGAGCGCATTTCCAAAGCCAAGGTGCAAGAATGGAAATAGCAGGGACTTGTCATGACTCAATTTGGAAATGTGACCAGCACATAAGAAATTTTATTCCCACGTAAGCCTTCTAGGTAATGTCTCTTTGAATGCATAATTTATCATAATTTCATACTTAAAACATGATTGTTTTTTTCTAAATCAATATCCATTTCTCTATTTAAAGCATAACACTTGAATTCATAAAAACGGAAGCAATTAACATGTATAAGTCTGAAAACATTTTAATCATGATTTCAAAATCTGGTTGACACTTGAAAACTGAATCATCAATTCATCTCTAGCTTGTTACATAAACTAAAATCAAACTCTACAATTTTGACTCAATACATGAAATCTGTAAACATATATAGAAGTTCATAACTCTAAAATTAGATACATAACTTTAAAATAAATGCATGGTTTGGATCTTACTTGCACTTCTACTTGAGCACTCTTAACTCTACATGGGTCAAAACTAAGTCTTATTCTAAAGTAAAACTCACCATTGGTTCAGCTGCATCTAGTGAACAGGAGGCTGAACAACGTCTGTACCCAACTATGAGGAGGAAGGGAGAGGGTGAGTCAATAGACTCAGTAAATGAATTTTCACCCATCACACAAATGGGACAACCAATGATAGACATAATATATACATGCAACTAGAGAAATCATTTTCAATATTTATATAAACTAGCTATTATGGGAAAAACATTTTCCATTCCACAGATTCATAAAAAGCATTCATCAACTTATTTTCTTGTTTAAAATCTTTAAAATTGTGGTGCAGTAACTCCTTGAGAAACAATAATCTCTGGTTATATGTATATATAGCAATATCTGAAGTTTCTCTGGTTATGCATAATAAATATAACATAACAAATTCTCTAATCTCTTGGGTTCCTCAAGGACCCAAATTGGACACCTAATTAGATTTCATCTTAGCTCTAGAGTGAGATTGTCCATTAAAGACAACTTGGTACCAAGGTTAATGATATCTCACAGCCGTTAACTTGGTACCAAGGTCGAGAGTATATGGATATCATCAACTTGATCTTAAGAGTTTAGAATGACACCAATAACTATCATGGAGTAACATAGACACATGAATAATATCTATTAATTTTTAGATAACTCTAAAACAATTCTAGCAATATTGGGGGAGTAGCCCCACTTGACAGTAAGGGAGAACATAGATAACCCAACTCAAGAATATGGAAGAGAAAAGAGAAAGAGAGTATAAGCCATACAAAAATCCCTTACATTGAGACATGGAGGAGGTAGATTTGATGGAGGATGAGAGTGAGAGGAGGAGGAAATGAGTTTTGGGGGTTATAATTCTGCACAATAGGGAATAATCCAAGTAGGAGGGTATTTATAAGGGTGGGGGGTCACTTAAACGAAACTACGTCATTTCAACATTGTTCATGCACCGAAAGCATCACTATAACAGTTGGTAGAGTGCCCAAACTCTATCAGCCAACCGTTCTAACTACTATAGTGGTCCTGGCGGTGGCAGCAACCCCATATTCTGCATAACTTAGTCTTTCATGCTTCTGGGACCTTCACGGGTAGGACTTGGGGAACCTTGAGGCTGTGCGACAGTTGTCTATGAACACATATACCTGAGGTATTCTCTTCTAGGAATCTATGATATGATAAAATTGAGTACCAAACAATACCCTTGTAACCCATCTTTCACCTTTTCTCTTCTAGGTTTCTAGAATTCCAATATCAACGGCTTTGTCTTCCCTTTTGGCATATTCACTCCTACTCTTATGGAAGTAGCTACTATTTTGGGGTTATCCGTCACTGGTGAATCATATCTATCCCAACTGTTAGTGATCGATTTGGTGACAATCTCGGCATCAAGTTCAACCAAAAAAAAAAAAAAACTCACTCCTTACTCCACCTTCCTCAAAATAAACACATAACCACTAATGGATTTAATCTCATTTGAATCATAGATCCAATTAGCATCATTATATCCTTCTAATATAGCAAGGTATCTACTATACTCAATACCACAATTTATGGTACCTTTCAAATATTTCATCAATCTAGCCAAAGCGGCCTAGTGATGATTGTTTGGGTTATGTGTATATGTACTCAATTGGCACATAACATATGCTATGTCAAGTCAACTAAAATTCATCAAATGCATCAAACTCTCAATAATTTGTGGATACTCAAATTGTGCAATGGGTTCATCTTTATTTTTCTTCAATTGAGTGTTAGCGTCATTAGGGATATTTACAAATTTGACATAGAAATGTCCAAACCTATTCAAAAGCATATTGATCTTGTGATAATATTATACTATCACACTTCCTTATGACTTTAACACCGAAAATCACACTTGCTTCATCCATATCTTTCATATCAAATTTTGATGCAAGAAAATTCTTTGTTTCAATTACAAATTCAAGAGTTGTGCCAAAAATAAGCATATAATCAACATATAAATAAATAATTACGCATTCACCATTGATCAGTTTTGTGTGCACACATTTATCTACTTCTATAGCAAGAAAAACCATTAGAGATTAATGTTTGATCAAATTCCTCATGTCATTGTTTTGGTGCTTACATTAGACTATATAAAGACTTAATGAGTTTGCATACTTTATTTTCTTGACCAGGTTCCACACACCTCTCAGGTTATACCATATAAATCTCTTCTTCTAAATCTCCATTTAAAAAAGCTATTTTAACACTCATATGATGAATAACTAATATGTGAATTGATGCTAAAGCAATTAAAACTCCTATTGAAGCAATTCTTATCATTGGAGCAAAGGTATTAAAATAATCTATATTTTACTTTTGATTATAACCTTTAGTCACTAATGTATCTTTGTATTTTTCTATTATTCCATTTGGGTTATATTTTCTTTTAAAAATCCATTTACAACTTATAGGTTTTACTCCTGGAGGTAAATCTAGAATGAAAACCACCCACTAGTCTAGATTGGCTCTTTAATTGGATTGGATATCCATTTAAACTAGTCAAAGTTAGTCAAACTAGAGTGAATCGGCTAATGAGCCACGCGCACAAACCAACCACCAATGGAATTTCTAAAATTGCTAAAAAATTCCAATGATAGGGTTCAAACCTCGATCATGATAGAATAGATGTACTTACACTGCCATAAGATAATCTCATGCTTGTGTTATTGTGTTTCATTATTTATAAGGTAAAATACACTTGCCTTCTTGAAATATCAAGAAATGACATTCAACTCCATTTGTTTAAAAAACTTACACTTCACCCCATTTCAATAAGAGCGTGTTTGGTATATTCTTTTTTATTATTTGATTTTTATAAAGTTTATATTAAATAACAAAAATAATTATAGATAAATAGTGAATTTAATTTTTAAGCACTGATTTCATGTTGTTTGATGCCTATAATATATTAAATAAACTTATTTGTCATAATTTCTTTTTATATGTTAAAATGATATATAATTTTAAAATTTAGAATTAAATAATGATTTTAATTACAAATAAAATAATAAATATTTTAAATAAAATAATAAATGACAATTAAATAAATATTTAAAATAATATTAAATACATAAATTAATAAAAACCAATATATAATTTTATGATACATGATAAACAACATACATTTCATATAAATATAATTATATATAACAAAATAAAAATTTTAAATAATTGACACAAATTAATATTTTAATTATCACTTTTTGAAATTTACACATAAATGATTCGTAAACAATATTACTTTGGTATGTTTTCCATGTTCATTACACATATTATGATAAACATATAAAAGTTAGAAATATTATAAGAAAAAGAGAATGATATATTGTTTTTATATTTGATATTATATGAAAATAAAATATTACACAAATAAAATTATAAAAAATAAGAATTTAATTTTACTGGGTTTACAATGTAAACGTTTTTTACATTGTTATCTAATTGACCATTTCATTTAAATAAATTTTTAAGTAGTGAATTTAGAAGTAAATCACTTTGATTACGTGACAATATATGCTTGAATACATTATAGAACTCATTTACAAGGTTAGTACATCAAAATTAAAATCATAAAATCATAATTGTAAAATAAATCAATCAAAATTTGAAAAAGTTTCAAATCATACTAGTTAACTACTCACTATGATAACTACCCACCATGTTTTGATGATTTCTTGAATTTTTATTAGTTGACAATGTAAAATTATTTTTACACTATAATATGCAACCTAACAAAAATTCAAAATAGTGTCAAATAATGCCAGATAACTAACTATGAACTATAATATAATAATTATTATTAATTTTTAATATAATTTGTATATGTAGTTTCTATGAATTGATTGTATAAAACAATTTTAACCATGAATTGATAAAAATTCAGGAACGTGTCAAATTTGGTAAAAATTTATTTTATTTTATGCTATTAGTGTATGTAAATAAAATTCACTAGTTATTTCATAATTATTTTTATTATTTAGTATATTATTTATAAAAAATAAAACCACAACAGAAAATGCACCAAACACAACTTTAGTGAAATGTGTGGAGTATAGATTTTCAAACAAAGTGGATTGTCATTTCTTAATATCTCAAGAGGAATAAGCATATTTTACCCTTTTATATATATATATATATATACATTTGATTTAAGTAGTAATTCACTAGTTGGCTTATTTGTTTTATGGTTGGAAGTGATCAAACGAGAGTTTGACGAAATGATGTTTTATTTTCCTTTGAGAAAAAGTGCATTGGGAAGTCAAATTTTTGTTTGAATAGGTGACAAAAGATTAAAACAAACAATCTATTCACCAATGACCTAATAACTCGTTGTCTTGATGAAGTTGATTAATGGCTTGTGGGGATCTAACCTATAAGTCTATATAACCCATGGGAAGGAAAACACACTCCCCCACCATTAGACCACTTATGTTTTTACATATTTATTTAATTAAATCTGGTTTAACCAGTTAAACTAGTGATCTAGTTACCCAGTGCTTTGGTCGAGTGGATCATGTCTAGTTTTGAAAACTATGGTGATAACTATACTTTTTAAGTCTTGAGAGACTAAATTGTCTCTTACAATATTAGTTAGAGAATAATTTAGGGTTTTAGTCTTGATTTAATTATTTTCAACCTTAAATTTTTTGGATACTATTTTACCTTAAAACTTAATTAAAATCACTTGCACCTTGTTTCTAAAAGAAAAATAAATAAGATTTAATTGTCATACACTGACAGTATAAAATTTTTTACATAATCATTCAATTATGTATTATCACATAAGACATAATAGTGAATTTTTATACCCATTATTTAAAAAATCATCCAAATAAAATATTTTTATTAAATAACGGTATAAAATAATTTTATATTGTAAGTGTATTAAATTTAAATTCAAAACAATTAATGAAGAAGATTCGGGTTAGGAAAAAGAAAGTGAGTAAGTGAAGATCGAAAAAATAAATTTTTTTTAAAAAAAGAACAAATAATCACAGTTAACCCAAATAACGGTTTCAAAGCAATCGAAGATGCGATTTTTTCTCATCCCTATACGGACATGAATTAAAATCTCTTCCCAAACCCATACCAGAACACCTCTCTGTTCTTTTCTTTTTATTTCACTAGTCACACACAATAGCACCACCTTCCTCAATGAATCCAATGTAAAACACCCTCTTCCGCAGTAGGGTTTTTACTGCGCCCCAATCAAGCTCTTTTCTTCTCACTCTCTCTCTCTCTCGAACATAAATTAAATAATAGAAAAAGAGAAAAAAAAGTCGAAACAAAAACCCTAGAGTTCCCTCAATCTCCGATTCTTCGTTCTGATTTTGTACGCCGCCCGATGCGGTAAGTTTTGGCATGCTGTTTGGACAGCGGTTCCAGCTTCCTTTTCAAATGCTTTCGTTTCTCTGATGAACGTCGATTCCCCAAATGCCGATGAGAATCGCGATGTTTGCCATTGCTCCCCTGTTCCGCAGTGATGATATTTACAGTGAAAAAAAAAATGGAGAAAACTCGTTACGATTTGTTGCATGTGTTTGATTTCATTTTTCTATCTTTTATAGAAGAGTTCAATTTTTCAAGTTTGAGGTGTAATTTTATTTTTTCAAATCTTTTGGATATGAACTTGATTTGTTTTTATGTTTTTGTTTTTGGTTTAACTTAATTTTGTTGTTTGTGTCTTGTTCTATTCAGGGGGATGCTTTTGGAAGCTTGAATTGAGTGCTTGAAAAACAGTGAAGATTGGTTTTGGTTTGGTGCAACCTTCCAAGTGCTTTTTTTGGTTGTAGCTAGATTGCTGGGTTTCAGTTGAAGAATCAGTTTTGGATTGAAGCATTATTCGTTTATTTTGCATACCTAGAGAATGTATAATAATTCTAATAATCAAGTGAGTCATGGACCTCATTTGGCACAAGGTGGTGGCTCTCACCCTCCACCACCACCTCCAGTGTCTAATAATGCTTATCAGCAACAACCTCATAATGTTACTACACCACCACCACCACCCCCTCCTCATTTTCAGCAGCAAAATGCTCCTCTTCCCTTTAGGGGTCCTGTGAATCTTCCCTTTCAAGTTCCACCTGGTGGTTTGATGCAAAGTGCTGGCCAATATGGGAACAGTATGGTGTTTGGGCAGAATTCGCAGCAGCGTTCCTCGGATTTAGGGGTCCAGAGTCATCACATTCCGCCACCAGTTCCGCCTCAAACTTCATGGGCTCAGGGGCCCCCATCTAGAGTATTGCCACTGCCGCCGCCGCCTCCACCTTCTTCACAAGGGCAAATTTTGTATAATCCTCCTTTTATACCACCGCCTCCACAGCCAGGTGACTTGCAGAGCCTTCAGCATAGCCATAATGTGCAGCTTCCACCTCCACCGCCGCCACCTCCTGGATCAGGTTTCATGGCTTCTGGCCCAGATGGTGTGTACCCACATTCAAATGTTGGGAATTATCAATTGACTTCTGTTACTCCTCCACTGCCACCGCTGCCATCCTCTCCACCCCCCATTCCGCCATCTCCACCACCTCCTATAACTTCTGCTACCTCCCATGCTGTGGACTCAGTGGATAGAGTTGTTGGTTCCTATACATCTGGTGTTGCACCTGTACAGAATTCTGATCCTAATCAGGACAGTGGAAGTTGCAGAGAGGTTGCTGCTGCGGACAGAGATGATCTGTTGTCAACCAGAAGTGCGCATTTGGATCTTCCCCCACCTCCGCTCCGGCCCACAGAAGAAAACACTGTTCAGAATATTCAAGCTTTGTGTCAGCTTATAGCTGAGAGTGGTTCTGATATTGAAGACAAGGTTCTCCAAGAGGAATTTCAGAATCCCGAGTATGCATTTTTGTTTGGTGGTGATCCAGGAACGGAAGCTGCGAATTCTCATGCCTATTTCCTTTGGATGAAGAAGAAATACAATTTGGAACATAGATGGCACGAGAAGAAAAGTGAATCACAGCTAAGGCCTCTAGTAGACTCTACGGGGCCACAGTATCAGCTGCATGTTGCAACTGAAAGTGCTGACTCTGACATGGAGATGGAAGGTTAGTGTGTTTTGTTATCATCCTGACATAAATTATGTTACTCTTTTGTTATTGCTCTCATGAAAATTGATTCCAGACATTCCTGATGTTATGGTATCAAAGTATGATATCCGGCTCTGGTCCATCATTAGTTTGAGTACTGAATAAGCTTTTGCATTATTTATTAAGTATTCTTAATATATCTGTCTTTTCTGTTGGCTTCAGATGGTCTGAAGTGTAGGGTGCTGCTTTGGAAGTAAAATATAGAGTTGATAAACATTGATGAGGGGGTGCACTTTAGAAAGTAATATGTAGAGCTGATAACCATTGATGGAAAAGCCAAAGGTGTAGAGTTCTAAAAATACAAGCACCTAGATAACAAATCATGGATACATGAGAACCTGCTTCTCTATTTTTAACATCAGAGGTTACCACTTGCACTTCTCTGTAAAGAATGTTGATAAACCGTTCACTTGATATATTTTCTCTATAAATGGCCTTAAGGATGAATATTTCACCTATTTAATTCTGCAATGCTTCTCTCTTCAAAGTTCTGTAGCAGAATACAAAAGACAATAGCATGTTGTTGAGCAGTGGGTTATTAATTTTGGTTGTTTGATTTGACTGGCTGTTATGCATTTTGTGTGGATGATAGCTGACTGAAATTGGCTAGGAGAAAAAAGGAGTAACCGAAACCTAGTCTAATTATGCCTGCTAGTGGATTGATAGGCACTCTCATGCCTATCAATCCACATTTGTTTAAAATTTAATATGAAATTAAAAAAAAAAAAAATTCTTAATTAAAAAATATTGTCAGGAGTTATTAGATAGTTTCCTATGTAAAGGTAGAGGTTATTGAATTTAGCAGATGGTGGTAAAGTTATTATTTTATAATCTTAATAATTCAAATATGTGTATGGATATGAAAAAGAAATTTGATACAATTTAGAGAGACCAAAAAGTGGCTACAAAACACAATCCTCTTTATATAATAGTATAAAAGTATAGATTAGAGTTACTTTGCATATTTTTATTTTGAAAAGTACATATGTTTATCTTAAATGTTGAATCTGATCTGCTTTATTTTATTGTGTGTGGGTTAAGATGATATCACACTTTCTGACAAGGATCAGGGACCAAATTATGCAATTGAAGCTCTAACTCAGCAGCATCATCGGGTTGGTGAGGAAATTAGCATGAATGAGAATATACACCAGCTTCAGAATTCAACAGAAAATGACCCTGCCAAGGACATCTTATCTGGTGGTGCATCATGCTTAAGATCCTTAGAAGTCAGCAAAGAGCATGAAGGTTCCATTTCAGAAAAACCACCGTTCATTATGTTTGATCATTTTTGGAGTTACTTGTTTGATTAGTGTTTCATTTTGATTGGTCAGACGACGTCTTTTACTCAATCAGTATGACTGCTAATGATTAATATTTGTTGACATCTGAGACACTGGTGATTTTTTTATTGCACTGAAAGTCTTAGAACTGGAATTCAGCACTGATTGTTTAGTGCTGAATAAGAATTAATTTATATTTCAGAGTGATTAAGGACTTTCTCACTTTAGGAACTGAATTTGATTTGATTTGATTTGATTGTTTGAAGATTGCATGCACTGAGTGCAGAAATTGTTTGTATTACAAGATTTCCTTTAATATACATTTCAGCATTTTATGATGTTGTCAATTTGGATTTCTGATTAGAAAATTTCCTTAGTTCTTAGATGAACTATAATTCTCATTGTAGCGTTTAAAAAGTGTAAAGAATTATAATTGTTGATACAAAAAGTACCACGTGACATTTAATACCTCCTTCCATGTGGGTTCGCTTGCTCTCCTTTGGTGGATACATAACTAAGTGATCACTTTTCATATCCTTAGGGTCATTGCTTTATCAGAATTTAGAAGTGGCAGAAGATTAAGAACCTACTCTGTTATGTGATGTCAAATTCATCTCAGGCTAACTTTCTGATACTGATACATTCCATTATTCAAAATGTGTTTCTGCTTTTCTGTTAATAAGGCTTTTTAATAAAAATACAGGACCAGGGATCTTCTCTGATTTGGAGCATGTGAAATCTGGAAGATCAGTTACCAAGGTTCATAGTCCTGTGAATAACTCAAGTGAAGTGGCTGAATCCCGCTTGGCCACAGTTTTGGAGCAATCAGCAGCTCGTTTAGCTGAAGATTTCACTCGAAATGTTACTTCTAATCTTACTGGAGCCACTAATCCTGATAGAGATGAAAGGAGTGGCAGCCCGATAAGACTTCTTCAAGATTATGCTTCTGATGACACTTCAGATAATGAAGATGAAACCTGTGGTGCAAATGCTAATATTATTACAGTCTCAGCTGGAGCTATCAGTGGCATTTCAGTTGCCCATAAAGATTCTGGGAGTTATTTAGAGACTGATATTGGATCCAAGAGTCCCTTCAGTACTCAAAAGGGGTTTGCACAGCTCTCCAAAACAGCTCTGAATGATTCAGAAATATCTCTAATACAAGACTCTAAGGGGCACATTGAAGATAATAATGAAAATCAGGTGTCTATTGCTGCTTCCACCAAAGCTTTTCAGGGAAAAGATGAGTTAGGTGGTAGTTGCATTGACAGTCGTAGTAAAAGTGGTAAAGCTGAACAGGAAGATGAGATGAAAGCCACATTTGTGAAGGTAGATAAATATGGAAGGCATCTTAGAGAAGCTGCTACAGATAGTGACTCTGGGTCTGATGATTCTCACTATCGACAGACTAGGAGGGTAAACAAAAGAGGTAGGGACCGGAGTCGCAGCAGATCTCCTCTAGACAGGAGTAAGAGGAGGAAGAGTCCCAGGAGGAGGAAGGATAGAAGGAGCAGGTCTCGAAGGTATGGACTACTGTCTTGCATTGTAGGTTGCCCTGATTATCTGCCTGTTAACTTTAATTTAGTCCCTGGTCAAATAGTTTTTGTAGAATGTGCAAGTGTTTGTTGTATTGGTTGAAATAAAAATCTTGTTCCTGTTCATGAGGATCTTTGGTCTTTCTTTTTCATTTAGAGTCTTGGACCTTGATATATTCAGTTATCTTCCCAAAGAACAATGTATTTAGAAAGTTTCAATTTGTTGGTTTCAGCTTGTCACCTCGGCACCATAGAAGCAGGAGTAGGTCCCCAATCAGAAGACGTAGAGGGGACTTTGCTGGTGAGAATCCAAAAAGGGACAGGGGACAGTGCTTTAACTTCATTCGAGGAAAGTGCTATCGTGGAGCATCTTGTAGGTACATTCACCATGAATCTGACAAGAATGCCAGTCTAAGGCGCCATAGGAATAAACATGATCAGGAAGTCTATTCTCATGCAAAAAATCCTAGGATGAACGAAGGCATGAAGAATGGTTCTTCTGAAGCGTCGGATCATGAGCATGATGCAATCAGAAGTCAGGATGTGGATCCTCGCCAGAAAGTGACTGGCCAAGTTGAGAAGAGAAAAGAAGATTCTGTTAGGCATACTATTGTGTCTACTACCTCTGGTATCGACAGTCAAACAGATCCAATTAAATCTGAAAGTTTCAGAGACACTGCTCCTGGAATGCAGGAAACCTTCGTACTGAGAGAAGAGCCTAATAAGTCAATCCACGGCAATGATAGTTTCCAGGAAGCCGTGAATTCTCATCAGCAACACTTTGTTGATGGCTTTCACCCTGAAGCTTTAAGTGGTGGTGATGTCTTTAAACCATCTGGTGGTACACATGAAGATGTCATTCGCCCAGAAGATGGTTCATTTGTTCATCAAATACAGCCCAGTGTTTCTGTTGGAGTTTCAGGACACTCTGGTTACCCATCTCAGCTTATAAATGCATCCATTGTGTCTGATTTATCATCTAATAAAATATCAATGATTTCGTCTGGTGCTAATACGGTTTCTAGTAGTGAACATTTACCATATATGATACCATCAACTCAGCCAGTGTCAGCCCCTAGCTCTTTTGGTCCACGGCTTTTGTCAGAGCAGCCTTTATTGCATTCTCAGTCTTCTAAAGAGCTAACTCCACATAGTAGCTCTTCAGCAGAATTACCACCTCATGCTAACCAATTTCCTCCTCCTGTTGTTTCACATGCCCAGGGTGAAAGTGCTGTGCATTTGCCACAAGTTTCTAGGGATTCTGGTATAACGCAACAAAATGCATCATTCCCTTTCCAATCCACTACTAGAGAAAAAAGTGAACCTTACCCTGGTCCCTTACACACACAGAATCCTCACTTCAGTGTACCTACTAATTATTCTTGGACATCTTTGCCGCCACCGCCACCGCCACCACAACCACCATCACAAGCTGTATATAATTCCAGTCTACCACCTAATTCTGGAGTTGCAAAATCATATGTTTCTTCAGAATTTATCCAGAGTCAATTGCATTCAAGAGCTGACTTTGTTTCTCAGACTTCCAGTATGCCTCGATTGCCTTCTCAGAGTTCTGAGTTTCAGGATCAGGCATACCCACCAATGCAGGATCATGCACGAAATTTCATGCTTACAGAAGCTTTCTCTCCAAAGCATCTGCCTCAAGGGAATTCATCAAGTCAATCACTTTCAGGTCCGGAATTTGGTAGAGAAGACTATTATAAGCAGTTTCCAATGCAGGGTTCAAAATTTTCAAGCACTGGCAGTCTACATTCTCAGCCAAATCAATTTTCCTGGCAGTCTGATGTGAACAGACTACAGCCTTCTTTTAGTGGGCAGTTACCTCCAGAAGATCATTTTAAGAAGTCTTCTCACATTTATCCATTATCACAGAAGCAGCCATCAATATATAATTTTCAATATGCTGCATCTGAGAGTAATTTGGGCGTGCCTGGAGAAACTGTTACTGTATCTAGATATCCACCAGATGTTTTGGATAACAATAATTCAACTTCTCTTCCGGCTTTTGGGGGATCAAGAATTTCTGCTCACTATAATCCTTATGCATCAACCTTTGACCAGCCACTTAGTTCGAAATTCAGTTCAAGCATTTTTAGACCAGAGAGTGATATAATCCATGGTAACAATTATGGTTCTCCTGGATTGAACCCTACTCCTTTAAATAGGGAAGCCGTTGATGATGTTGGATCAAGACACTTAGTGTCCTCACCAAAGTCTGCTAGAGTTGTTGGTCAGATTTTACCTAGGTCAGGTGGTAAACAATATGATCCACTTTTTGACAGCATTGAACCACCATCCTCTTCTCTCAAGAAATTTGATTTTGATCAGAAACAGGAAGTTACAGGTGAATCCAACGTCAGCCTGAGGCCCAAAAGTTCTTATATGTCCTTGGATATGGAGGAGCAGAACAAGTATGAGGAGGTTGCGGCTGTTGCCTCTACTACTTCTCAAAATAATGATGAATATGGTGAAACTGCAGATGCAGAAGTGGGTGCTGTTGAAAATGACAGCCTAAGTAATCATGAGGATATTGCAAACATGACTACAGGGGATGTTGAGATTAACCAGATTAAATCTCCTGGGAAAAGAAAGAAGAGTAAGGATTCCAGATCAATGAAATTATTCAAAGTCTCCATTGCAAACTTTGTGAAGGAGGTTTTGAAGCCATCATGGCGGCAGGGTAATATGAGTAAGGTCGCATTCAAAACCATTGTGAAAAAGACTGTAGACAAGGTGTCAGGAGCCATGAAAGGCCACCGTGTACCCAAGTCTCAAGCAAAGATAAGCCAATACATTGACTCATCACAGCGAAAGTTGACTAAACTTGTGATGGTAATTGATTTTCTCATCACTTATTCTTTGTGTGTGTATTTTAACTGATTGAAGGTAACTGTTATGTGTTTAGTTTTGTATTTATATATCCCTAGCTGAAGCTGAGCATGTATTTTGTAGTTAAAGCTCTGCTTTTTATTAACAAATCTCTTCACTGACAGTGACAATAATCTGGATACAGTATACTGAAACTTCTCTCCCTCTCTCTCTCTATCTCTCTCCATATATATATATATATATATATATGATTGTATTTTAGTGAGAGAGAAAAAACTTTTTGTAGCTTGTTTAGATGAGCCAGTGCTGTGATTTTTACTGCATTTTAAGTGCGTTGCCTACAGTGTTTTTAACCAAAAAGCTGCTCCTGTGCTGAATGGCTGCTTACTAAGACCAAAATTAGTGATAGTATTCCTACTCATCTTTGCCTGTCCATGAGACAGTTTAGATCAATAATGTACTTCACCTAGAACTATTATTCTCTTTATTCTTAGAAACAAATGTGGAGAATGAAAGCATTATGTGTGAATTACTTTACCTAAAAATTTGTCAAATACTGATCTGACTTGGAAAGTTGATTTAAGCATAAGTTCGTGCCCAAGTGTTAATATATGGCTATTCTAATGACATAACTTTTGCTTCCTTTTCTGCAGGGTTATGTTGACAAGTATGTCAAGGCATAGAGGTTGGTGGTGAGCTATGTCAACGTTTCCTCAACATCCAGCGGTAATAGGTGCGACATTTTGACAGGAGATTAATGATTTGTCCCCTCTTAAGGCATACTAGATGATATGTGTGACAATGGTTGATCAGCATCCCAGTCCTGGAAGAGTTCTTGTTCGCAGATATGTATGTATTGTATTTTCCCCTTGTGATTTTTGTGGTTTGCTTTTGTTCTACAGTTTCCATTCCATGTTAATAGTATTTTTGAAAATCTTCGTCCGTAAATATTTCTAAGCTGGCATTTTATTTTGTCGTATTCAAGAAAGATTGGTTATCACTTGCGCTATTATTCAAGTGGCTCTGCCATTTAGGTTCTACGTTCATCATTGAGCTCATGACTTGAGCCGCCATTTATAGAAAATGAAGGTCAGTTTGATGGCCTAAATATGGTAAAAATCCCAGCAATAATATCTATATTATATGTAAAGGAATTCTTCCCTTTTGGTATCCAAATTTTAAAATTTCCAAAATAGTCATAATATAAAAGTTAAAAAAAGTTAAAACAATGGAAGGAAGTTATAAATTTTTTTAAAAAAGTAATAAATTTTAAATAAATAAATAAAAATAAAAAATACATTTTAATTTCTTTTAAAAAATGTGAATTAGTAGGCATGCAAGTGTTTATTAATTTACTAGTTTTTATTAAAAAAAACTCATTCTTTACTTTTTGTTCCTAATTTATACAACTTAAGGTGATACTAAAATGTTTATGTGGTTTTTTAATCACCAAATCCTCGTAACTGCTATTGTTATGACTTTATTATTTGATTATTGTCATGTAATATTCCTCTATTAATTATGTGCTAAGTACAACATCGGACACTAATATGATGTGACATGGGCCCAGGGGCAAGGTAAAATGTGAAAAGAGTAAACCATAAAATTAGTATATTATTAACATAATATTCCGGTTTTATATTAAATAAAATAAGGCATACATGTTTTGAAAGTTAGCACTGATGAGTATCTTATCCGTATTCAAGAAATTAAGATAAATGACTGTAGGATACGAGCTAGGAGTACTACTCTGATGATGCTTAAAATTAATAAATTATTTTTGAAGTTTCACTCTGGGTGAATGTAAAGTGTTTTGATTTGTGCTTTGATTATGCTCTGATATAATGTAGCATTTTCTGCATTATTATTCGATTATGCATTTGTTGCATTTTTAGAATAAGCTGACCTCTTAAACAATCATTATTATGGTAATTTTTCTTAGGTTTGATTATTTTGCAAGTTCCTATAGTTTTACTTAATTTTCAATTAGTTTTGTATAATTTTCACTTAATTTTAATTATTTCATTTCTATAAGAGAGTGAAAAGGGAGATGGAAATAGAATATTTATGGAATATTTTCCTGTGTTTTTTTATAACGGCAATGACATGATTAAAAAATCTCATATACGATAATGACCTAAATACAAATTTTTAAACTATAGGAATCTAATTGAAAATTGAGTAACATTACAAGAATCTACAGAACAATTAAATATTTTTTTGCAAGTTAAATTTCATGATTCAATGAAAAAAAATTACTGGCTTTGCAATTAAAATTAAACTATAGAAAAATGACAAAATATTAATATTTCTGAGTGGCAAGAAGAGCAGAATCTAGCTTACTGGTGAGCTCTTGAATTTGTAGATCCATTTTGTGAATTGGTTTATTATGATATACCATAGTTGTAAAACTGGCTCAAATCGGCCAGTTCGGCCGAAAAATCGGTGAACTGGTCATGAAATCGGTCCGGACCACTGTTTGGATCGGTCTCGCATCAAAATCAGTGTGACCCGGTTTGACTTGGTCGGTTGAACCGAATCAGGTCAACTCAGTTTTTTTTTTTCTTTTTTGGGCTACATGGTGTTTTTTTCTAAATCTTAAAAAATAATATTCTAATTTAAATTTTAGAAAAATGCAATAAATTTCTTTATATTATCATGACTTGTGAGTTTGTGATGTAAAACTTTGTGAGTTTACTTGTGCAATTATATTTTGAACTTGTTAATTGTGATTTGTGATTGTGAAATGAAAATAATATTTAGAAATTTATGTTATTTAATTATGTTTTTATAATTGGAGCCCTTAAAGAGTGTTAAATTGTTAATTAGTTGTTATTTTATTATATTTAAATTTTATATAGTTTTATATTTTTTTTTATATAAATCCGGTTCAACCAGTTCGACCAGTGATCCACTGGTTGAACCAGTGACGTAGTGACCGGGTACCTCGACCAAGTTGATCACCAGTCCGAGTTTTAAAATTGTGATATACTTTTGGCATTGTGTAGAGAGCCATTAACAAATACGTAGAGGGTGGAGATAAGAAAATAGAGACCGCACCTCCATGTGTGTGGTTGATCTATTGAATTTTATGATCATGAAATTGTATTATTCTAATGAGAACTATTAAGTACATGACTTTGGAACAGTAAGGGCCTGTTTGGTAATTTCATTTTTAAGTTTTTTTCAGTTTTTCCTTCACAAAAATTGAAAATTGAAAACCAAACAAGCCCGTAAGTGTCTGCAATCATCATTGCTCCTCTCGTTTGTTTTGTCAATTCTTTTTTGGTTTGGAAGAGGGGAAAATGGAGTGTCCTGCAATTTTCACTAGGTGCGAGTCAATTTCCTTATAGTATGTTTTTAAGTTTAGATTTTGGAGATGAGTAGAGGGAAAGAAAAGCTTACAGTGTAAGATTCTTGTTGTTTTTATAACAATCGCCCTCTTGTTGTTTTTAAAATTACATTCATCTCCCTTATCTTTTTGTGTGACATTTTATTCACTTTTCTTATAACTAACAGACTATCAATTGTACATAATTTTTAATTTTAAGCCTTTTTAAAAAAATATTTAAAATGACTTTCACAATCATAATAATATTCTTTTTTTCTTTTTGTTCCCCAAGAGTATCCACCTTCGGCAATAATGGCTAATCCATTCGCCAGTTTGTGTGGGCACCTCAAAGGGTGGGATAGTTGGCCCGGAGAAGCTTCTCCATTCCCAAAGGCAAGGTTCGAACCCCTGACCCTTGGTTAAGGGTGAACGAGCTCCTACCACTCGACCACACCCCCCGAGTTCATAATAATATTCTTTATGTTTAATGGATTGCTATTCCATCACCTCCATTGCACATACAGCAGGAGGAGGTCCCAAGAAAAAAGGACACAAGCCAAAACAAACTTTCCAGTTCCCATGTTCCTAATAACCGTGGGAAACTTAAGGGCAATTTGCCTTTGATGGCCTCTTACTATGGAAACTAAGCTCTTTTAACTCTGTCACTCCTTGTACTCTCCTTAATCACAAACCACTACCGCCTCTGTAACCATTAGAAAAAGTTCAATTCCTATGACTCAGAATAAAGTTCACCAAACTAGAGTGAATTTGCGAACCCCCTAGGTTGTACCAGCTGAGAGTATGAGAGAATCAACTCTAAATTGGCAAGCTCCAACAACTTTGCTTTTTTTTTTTTTTCTGATAATCTTCTTTGTGGGTTAGATTATGGTATAAGAGTGGAGGAAGGTTGGGCAACTAGGTCGCTGCTGGAGAAGGGAGAAGAAGATGGGGATGTTAGGGTTTTTCTGGAAAATTTAATTAGGATTTTGAAAAATTATATAAACAAAAATTAATAATATTAGATATGGGGGAGGTAGGTGTAATTTTAAAATCTAGGACGAAATAAGTGTAATATAAATTGATCTAAAAGGAGGTTGTTGTAATTTGCTTCTTTTATATTTGATGATTCCATTTCTTCATTTTAGCTAGAATTTAAAGGAGAAAAACTTAGGTGTTTATTAATCTCAATGGATGATGATCACCAGCTCGATTATTAGTTATCGAAATTCATTAAATGGAAGGACTAACTTGTTATAACATGCTAAATGTTTAGGGATCAAAATATTTGGAAATCTTCTTCGAAGGATTAAAATGTGGGCATGCAATTTTTTCAGAGATCAAAGTGTATATTAATTCTAAAATAAAATCCCTAAATTGGCTTCTCTTAAATTTTGTGTCGAATAAATTGGTTCTTGTAAAAAAATCTTAGAGGTCACATATAATTAAAAATGCCGAACAAATTAGTCCTTATGTCAAGTCTTTCTATTAAGAACTTGATCCGTCCAGTTCTATTATTGGATATGTTCTGCAGTTGAAATGCCGCAAACCGAGCAAACCGCGGTTCAACCAAAATGCCTCTAAGAAAATTTAGAATTTCCTAAAAAACATCAAATGTAAGGTCAAGGGAAGGAGAGCACCACTTTTTACCACTACTCTAGCCAACTTTTAGTGTTATGTTTTGTTTTTTTTAATATGAAATATATACTTTGTTACATTAAATTATATTTTTATATATTAATTTAATTATATTTGATTCAATCGGTTCAACCTATGACTTATCTGTTAAACCAGCAGCCTAATGACTCAGTACCTTGGCCAAGTCGATCACCAATTTGGTTTTGAAAACTATGATTAGAGCCCTAATCTGCTTCCCTTTTTTGTCATATTGGCATAAAAATAGACAAATTGGTTTCTCAAAAATCATGAAAAATTCAAATTGATCTCTCTCATCATCTTCCTCTTTCTCAAATACTAAAAACCAAATATCAACTTCCTCTTCCTCTTCTTCTTTTTGATTCACCTTTTATCCTTTACCTCCTATTCTTTTTAATCGTCATTATCATATATTCTGACAATTCACTCATATGTTGGATTTCACACCCCTTTTACACTCGCAACGCTTTTATTCTTTATCCCATTTGCTTATCAATTTTATGTCTTATGCTTATGTGCCAATATGTACCATGGAGGAGGAATGGCAAGCATTTGCTACATTTAGTGCTTCAGTTTCTTAGAATGTTTAGCTGTGATATTTTAGTTTAGCATAGTATTATTTGAACTCACAATGTGTGGGACATCATACCAACATGTATTCATCTACTATTGGATGATATGTGTGATCCAAATTAAATGGGTTCTATATCCCCTCCAAGGGTAGATATGAGTACGTCAACACGGTGTCCCACAAATATAGGAATAGGGTAGGTTGGAGCGGTTATAGCTCAACCCGACTTCATCCCACACGTTATTAACACTAGTATCAACCCACCCCGCCCTACTGTGAGCTTTAAGTACCCACTTCACCTCACTTTTTTTTTTAAAAAAAGACCTATAAAATTATTGTACAATCTAATAAACATATAAAATGACTAGTTTTAGGAAAATAACAAACAAGAAACCAAATATATCAAACACAATAATATATAGTACAACCAATGTCAATATTTAAATTTCACTGTAGCAATTATCAGTACCAAGAAAACAACAAGAAAATCCTCATTAGCAAGAAATAAATTTAACACAATCATTTGAATTACAACAAATATATCATTACTTCATTATAATCTCACAACTCTTCAGATTCTAAATCCTCATCTACATCATTTACTATTTGATAATCATTAAAGGTAGCAAGTTTTGTACCTACAAATAAAACTTGATAAATTCGTTCATAAATCAATTAATATTATTTGAAAATCAATATAATTGAAATAAAAAAATATATAAAGCATATGAAACAATTTATCTTTGCTTCCATAAGATGCCCATAACCAATTTTGACAACTCATCAAAGCTTCATGAAGATTGAAGGGGCCATGGGGCCAAGGTTGAAGACTTGAGGTATTGGAATGGAAGAAGGTGTTCGCGGTGAGTGGTTTGATGTGTTGTACAGTGTGAAATTATAAATGAAGATGAAGTGTGATAGAGTGAGAATGATAGGGTATTATTAATAAGGATAAGGTAAAAAAAATTAGATATATATGTATAAATTTATATAATAATATAATTATTAATTTATAAATATATGCAAATTAATAAATATATTTTTAAATATTTATATAGGGTGCAAGGTGGTTAGGGACGTGTTCACCATAAATCCATACTTGCTCCACCCCACATCTACCTACCCTAGTGCAAGGTGGGTTTCAAACCTGACCTATGTAGACATAGTTTTAAAACTCGGGCCGAACTGGCTAGTCTGATCTGTGAACTGGCTAGGTAACTGGTCCGAGTAGCACATCATAGCAGATTTGCAAGAGAATTGAAGTGAATTAAGCTGACTTAGTGGTTTTTTCAAAAAAAGACGGTGACCTGGTGAGCCACTAGTTCACACGATTCATCAATCTTAAAAAAAAAAAAAGAGCACAACTTTGGTGACCCATTGGTCGCCACTATTCCAGATCCACTGTGGTTGTCTTTTGGCACCATTGTTGTCTTCAAATCCACTACAGTGGTCACATGAGGAGGGTGAGGAAAGGAGAGGAACTAAGAAAATGAGATATGGAGTGGACAAAAAATGGAAGAAAAAAGGACTTGAGGAAGAATATAAGAAGAAAGGACTCTAAGAATTTAAGGGAATAGTGTGATGTTTGCTTTGTGTGGCACTGGGGGTATGCGTTTGTGAAAGAAAGATGGTGTATCCATTAGAGTTTGGAGGAGTGCTTGTCTTTAGATACGTGTTTTGGGTCAAAAGGTTGTTATTGAAAAACCCCAAGGCCAATGAATACATCTCAAGCAAGAACAAAATACAAAAACCAAGCATAAACATCCATTTAAGTATTTGTTTCCTTTTTTGTTATTCTTTAGAATTTAAAACAAACTAATAAAGCACAATTGGCTTGTATCCCTGCCTTCTTCTAGTTTTAGGCCTTAGCACTCACTTAATTTAGCATAAAAGGAAACAAATTTTTAATTTAAAATTTCGAATGCATGTATTTTATAATTCAAATTTATTAATTATTGATTTTATTTTGTTATATTTATTTGAATTTTAATATATTTTTATATTTCTATATATTTATATAAATGTGTCTAGTTATTGACCCGATATTGGGACGGAGTCAATCATCGAATTGAGTTTTAAAACTATGCATGTGGCACAAGTATGGTAGATGCCCTACGAGTAAGGTAGCAATTGTCATCCCTAATAAAAACAGAGTGAAGCATTTTGGTAATTCAACCCAAAAATGAGCGAATTAAGGGAGATCAATGAGCAAATTAGGAAAGGTTAGTATAGGTTGGATAATTAAAGAAGTGGTTGATTGAATTTTGACAAATCTTAGGAAAGATAAGTGTAATTTCCCTTTAATCTATATATTCGCCATTGGTAATAAACTATGAGGTTCAAACATAGATACAAGACACAACATGACATGGACACAAGGGACACACCGGAGTTCAAAAATTATAGGACACAAACATAATGTATATATAACTAAAAATTATTATTCAAAATATCGTTTATATAAGTTTCACTTATGCTTTATTTTCTTACAAACTCAAAAGTTATGCATTATTTCCTTTCTACAACGTTATTTATATTATATTTTTCTATGTTAGAGTAAAAAAAATTAAATTAAATATATACAAGCACGTGTCATTCAAATAGAGTGTCTATGTTTCATAGCTTGTAAACTTGTAAACTTAGGCATCATTGGTGTTTTAGTAGGTGTTGGGCTAGCAATTTCTTGGTTGCAAATTGGCTTTGTCTTTGATGTTTATCCAATGAGATTTGATAACAAAGAAAAAAGAAAATGAAAGAAATAAAAAATATGAACATAAGAAATAAATAAAATAAAAATAAATGAAAATAAATTTTAAAAAAGGACAAAATATGATATTCACCAATAAGAAATCATCATTTTTGGTTCATTTAGTAACAAAATGTAACTTGAAACTAAATTAATGACAATCTATAATATGTAGTCTATCTATAATACTACTAATATTTAAGACTCATTTTATAGAAAGTTTTTCATATGTCATTTTTAGAGAAAATTATGGCCCACTATTTTCATAATTTTAATAATAATAGTAAGTTTTTTAATTTAATTTCCTTCTAATTATTAATTATTTTTTCAATCGTACCTTTACTTCTCTCTTGACTAGCACAACAAAGTACCCTACAAAATATATCAATTGAAATAATTTAACTAATAACAAACAATACAAACAAAATGATAATTGAATGTGTTATATCATAAAAATTATATATGTAATTATAGTGTTAAGGATAACAAAGCTATTATAATTATGTTATTAAAAAATATTATTATGGTATTAATGATTGAAAAAAATACCTTAGCACACTTTTATTTTTTTAATTATTATTATTCGATTTGTATTATGTATGTATTTTCATTTTTAATTTGTATTAGGTTACATTAGTAGTATTTGTTATTATAGATATTCATGTTTCGAATTTCATAGTATTTTAAAATTTTTCCTCCTTTTGAAATCTTTTTAATAACCCTGTAAATATTCGTAGGATTTAAATCCCTGCGAGAAACTAAGAATACAAACCCGTGATGGAGATAGGGATAATAATAGAGGCAAAATTCAAAATGGGCATAGTGTTGGGGAAAAGTTTTTAACCTCAAATCTAGAATTTTTAAAAATCTTAATACATATACACTTGTCTCACTATACCATATGTAAATTTTTGCAACTTAAACACTCCAACTTATCAATGTCATAATTTTTTCATATTCTCTTTTTTTAAAAAAATTGATTTTTAAACATTAAAATATTTTTAAAAAATCAATTTCATTGTCACGACTCAACTTAGGCCATGACCGGCATGTAGTGAACACGTTTCCTCGCAAGCCTTAACATGCAAGCTTTTATAGAAAAACAGGTAGAGTTTCCTCTATTTTTCATACATCTCCAAATTTAGAAATATAACCTGTATGAAAATAAAGATAAAATATAGAATTGAGCTTCAAGCATTCTTACAATGCACCTCCAGTAACACAACAAGCAACTTAACATAATTTAGAAAATCATTTGAGCATATGAATTTCAATTCAAGTTCTATTATGTAATTTAAATCAAACCCAATCCCAAAATCAAACATGAAGTCAAGTTAGTTTTCAAACTAGTTTCAAATGTAATTTCATAACCACAGAATATATGTCCGACCATACCTAGGACTATAGTTCAAAATATAATTCCAAATTCAATTTACCAATCCTTTCCATAATATATATATATATAAGTCTTTACCTTCACATACATAAGTATAAACACAAACAAAACATAAAGTTAATCCGAGAACCCTGCCTATGGCATATGAAGCATTATGGACGGTTTTAACCAGGCAATATTCAAAAAGAAAATTAGGTTCCGATGTAAAAATAGGCCTTCTGATCAGGAAGGCTCACCAACTCACAGCTCGAAGCTAAATCTGTATCTGGAAAAGAGGAGGAAACAACAAAGTGAGTTTTGCAACTAAGTGGTAGACAGGATATCTATAACCCACATGAGTCAATATATAATCTGTAAGTAAAATAGTAACAACTTCATAGTTCATATAAATTCAACAAATTCTTTTATTTCCAAATTTTTTTTTTGAAAACAACCAGTTTTATATAAAATAATAGGGAATCATCAAATTCTGGATAAACAGAATGATTCACACTCAAGCGGCCATTCCTTCGTGTGATCCTAAAATAGAACAGTCCTGCCCATGTGAATAGCCGTAGAACAGACGGATCCATGTGTGGTCCTAATCAAATATAGTCAAGGTGCACTAAGGCTAACGTCTACATTAACTACAGATCTTGTCAAAGATTCTTCCCAAAACATATAATAAATATTTTACATATCATATCAAATCAATTCTCGATAATTCCACAAATGGTTATAACCACAATTTCTCAAGTCCATAATAGAGGTAAAATAATTTTCCAAAATCAATATCATATCGTCTCATATGTCAATTTTTGATAAAACATAAGCTAACATAAAGAAAGTAATTTCGTTAAAGTTACGTAACACAACCAAATAATCATTTTTTAGTCTTTAAATTTCTAAAATATATTTAGAGCCAATTTAACATAAATAAAAATAATTATAGATATAATGTCTACTGACAAACTGGTTCAAAAGAACCGAAGATCAACTTCCAAGTGTCATCAATCTAACAGTTGATGTTTAAATGCTCTATAACTCTAAGAATAAGATAAATATAATATTAGTGAGCTAATAATGCTATTAATTTACATTAATTAGCCGTACATACTAGAAAGCCTCAAATCTATAGATTTAGGGTCCCAAAAACCTCAATCTACTATGAATAACTATATAGAGAGCTCAATAAAATAAATAAAACAAGATTGTCACTTATTCACTACTCTAAGAGGAAGATTAGAGGTAGAGAACAATCCAAAAATCACTGCTCTAATTGATTCCTCCACTTAGAGAGAGAAATCGTGAGTTAGAGAGAGAGAGAGAAGGAGGCGGTTTGATGGTGATGATGAGAATGAGGTGATGATGATGGAGGTGGGAAAAAGAAGAAGAAGAAGAAGAGAGAATGAAGAGGGAAAGAAAGAGGAAGGAGGAAATGGGAGGGTAGGAAGTTACGGGAATGAAGGGGGCGGAGAAAAAAAAGGGAGGTGGGGTGCCAAGGTGGTTTATACCACTTAAAGTCTATCAGTGATCTACTCTTTTATTTTATTTTTTTGTTATAACATTCACAATTTGCACTTCTTTGATAATGGTATTAATTATTTATTAATTTTTAAAAATAAAATAATTACATTACTTTTTTCATTTGAAAATAATTGTATAATTAATACACTAATTCAATAATTAAGATGATATAAACTAAGATAATATATGAATTTTTTTCCAAATTATAATACACTAATTATAACATATATTTTAAAACTAATATCTTAATTTATTAAAATGATGAATTTTAAAATCAATATCTTAAATAAATTATCATTTATTTTCTATAATGGCCAACAAAATATTTTTTATTATCACCTCATGTATTGTACGGTTCAAATAACTAGTTTATAATATAGAAGATCAAATTTAAAATAAGACATTAAAGAAAAAAATAATTAAATTAAATTAATCATATTTCATTTGGGATTGGGACGTCATGTTATTACATGAAACCAACCCAACCCGTAACCCTAATAATTTAAACCGTAGCTTTCCGTAACGCAATGCACGACCCTCCCTCCCTCCCTCATCCTCAATTAACTGACTTACCAGTTACCTGTGTCGATTCAATTCATAACTTAACGCCTCTCTCTCTCTCTCTCTCTCTCTCTCTCTCTCTCTCTCTCTCTCCAGAGAGAGACACATTCATTGTTCGTTCTGCACTGATGAGGTTCTTTCTCTCATTCTTATTCTCAAACTTGTTAAATTGATGCGCTACTACGTATGTATTGTTGTTTACTGTAACTGTTGCTTCGTTCTAGTTTCAAGTTGTGCCACTCTTCGCTGTCTGCACTTACTCTGGTTCTAGGGGTGCTCCAATTGCATACAACATTGGAAACTGTTTTTTATTTTATTTTATTTTTTGTTGACGAAAATCTAAAAATTAATGGTAGTATAGTTTGTGACAACATATTAACCATTCAAAGTATAATTTGAAGTTAAAAGTAAATAAATATCATAAAAGCACTTGTTCAAATCGTGCCACATGTAGGATTTATCGTAAACTCGAGTCTATATTGACATTTTTCAAATCTGAAATGGAGATTGGATCTGAGATGTTGGCCCTGTTCGGTTACCGTTTTTCGTTTTCATTTAATGTATTTTTTGTTTTCAAGATTTTGTGAAAGATATAATGGAAATAGTATCTCAGTGGGAGAGCTATTTTGTTTTCTCTTATGGATGGATTGAACTGAGTCCCTAAAGAATTATCTTTTGATAATATATTGTTTTGACTTTCTGCTTGTTGGGTTTTCCTTTCTTTTCATTTTGAATAATTTGAGGTCTGATTTCTCAAGTGCCATTTTATGCTTGATAAGTTAACAAGTTTTCCATTTTTATGGACTCAACGGTGAAATTTTGCCACTATTTCAAAGGCTTAATGTGCTAGAAAGTACTAGATGGACTATAATAAATATTGTTTGGTCGTTTTGGCCTTAATGTTGTTTCCAATTATTTTTCTTTCAGGCTTTCTTAGGGAAGTGGTGAATAGAGGATATAGTAATCAACAGGAGTATTAAATCAATGGCAATCAACATAGGAATGGACCAGTTGTGAATCATAAGAGATGGAAAGTTAAATCCCCAGAAAATTTATATATGGAAAAAGGTGCTTGCGATTTTTACTGGTTTAGGAGGCCCCTTCAAGGAAGTAAATTCATCACAGAAGCAGAGGAAGGCAGGAAAGAAGAAGAAACAAAGTAAAGCTGTTAAACATAAAGGTCCTCATTTTTCACTGGTTAGTAGTTCTTCTCTGAAGATATGCTGCCGTGGTTGAAGTAAATTGTCACAGAAGCTGAGATATGGCTCCTGCTGAACATAAAGATAATGGTCCTCATATTTTGCTGGATAATTCTTCTCTGAGGACTAATGCTACTATAGAGGAATTAAAATTAGCATGGAAGAAGAGCAGGAAAATAATGAGGAAGAAGAAACAACGTGAAGCTGCTGAAAAAAAAGATAAAGGTTCATGTCTTTCACCGAATAATTCTCCTATGAAGACTGACACTAATACAAAGGAAGTGAATTCATCAGGGAAAAAGAAAAAGGCACGAAAGAAGAAAAAACAAGGTAAAGCTTTTGAACATAAAGATAAAGGTCCTCAGTTTTCAGCGGATAATTCTTCTTTGAAGACTGATGCTACCCTAGAGGATTTAAAATCAGGATGTAACCAGAGTGCAGCTGTTGAACGTAAATATAAAGGTTCTCATTTTTCGCTGAATAATTCTTCTTTGAATACTGATGTTACTTCAAAGGAAGTAAATTCATCACGGAAACGTAAAAGGGAGGGAAAGAAGAAGAAACAGAGTAAAGCTATCGAGCATGAAGATAAAGGTTCTCATGTTTCACCGGATAATTCTTCTCTGAAAATTGATGCAACTGAGGAAGTAAATTCACCACGGAAGCGAAAAAGGGCAAAAAAGAAGAAGAGACAATGTGAAGCCATTGAACATGAAGATAAAGGTCCTCATTTTCCATTGGATAATTCTTCAGTGAAGACTGATGCCACTTCAAAGGAAGTAAATTCATCACAGAAGCAGAAAAGGAAGAGAAAGAAGAAGAAACAGGGTAAAGCTGTTGAACATAAAGATGAAGGTTCGTATGTTTCACTGAATAATTCTTCTCTGAAGACTGATGCAACTACAGAGGAACTAAATTCATCATGGAAGCAGAAAACGAAGAGAAAGAAGAAGAAACAAGGTAAAGCTATTGAACATAAACATGAAGGTTCTCATTTGCTGGTGGATAATTCTTCTCTGAAAACTGATGCTACTATAGAGGATCCATTACATGGACCCCCTGCTTTGCCTGCTTTGTTAAGTTCCCAAGAAATTGTAGAATTTGGCTTGAAGAAGAAAAATAAAAAAAGGAAAAAGCAGAAGACAAAACATCATGCTATTGAAAGCATTATTAACTGTTGTAGTCCTTCAAACGATGCTTTTTCATCAAAATCTTCTACACCTGCATTGCATAGGCCTTCAGAACTTCCAATTCAGTTTGTGCCCATTGATCCAGTAGCAGAGCAATCTTGTGTGGAAACAGATGTCTGTCAGGGAGAAAATGAGGAAAAGGAGCAGTTTATGCCCAAGGTAGAAAACAGCAATGGAGAGTGTGATGTCCAAGAACTAAGCTGCTCCCACAACACAGCTGTGGCAAATGCTGAGTGTTCTGCAAATGAGTCTGTGTTAGAAGTTGTTAAATTGAACAAAGAGCATGGTATTATTAATTCAAGTTCTGACCATAAGGATAACAGCAATTTTGTGAACAATGCAAGTCCGGCAAAGAATCTTGATTACTCAGCAGCTCAGCACACATCTAAAACATTTCAGTCTGATAAAACCTATACGAGTACAAAAAGAGTCAATTCCAATAACGGGAGAAACAATTGTTACCCAAGTCCTGTGGTGCAACTTGAAGAAGCAAATGGTACACAGCAAGGGTATATTGACACATCAGGAAATGATATTTGTTGTGCAGCAGATGATGTTTCTGATTTAAGCTTAGTCAGCAAAACAGGTGGTCAATCAGAGATTCCTCACTTACCATTGAGCAGAACTATTACCCGCAAGCACTACTCAAAAAACAAGCTTCTTATCCTTGATGTGAATGGGCTGCTTGCTGACTTTGCCAGTAGAGTTCCTAGAGGAAGTAAACCGCCAGATATTTATATTAATGGGAAAAAAGGTGGAAAGATCAAATATCATATTTCCTCATTTATATCAATCCTCATCTTGTCTGAATTTGACAAACTTGTTGCTTTTTCTCTTTGCAGTTTACAAGAGGCCCTTTTGTGATGATTTTATAGAGTTTTGCCTTAACAAGTTTCACGTGGGTGTTTGGTCATCTAGAGCCAAGTATTTGCCAATCCATGACTGTCTTATCTCATTGCTTGTGTTTATTAGTTTTGTTTGTGTTTAAGATGCAATAATGGATGGGTCAGCATTTCAGCATTAGAAATGTGTGCTTTATACATTTATTTATACTGTGCCTTGATATTTGTGTGTAATTATTGGCAGGCGTAATCTTGATAAAGCAATCAAATTTCTTTTTGGGAAATCTGCATCCAAGCTGCTCTTTTGTTGGGTAATCAAATATAAATCATTCTTGCTTTTTAGAGTAATTTTTAGGGCTTTTGGTTTGGCAAACAACTCAACTGTGAATAATTTCCCTTCCTCTCAAGGTGGTCATAGAATACATCATCTATCTAATTGTATTGGATGAATATTTTTAGTTTTTACTCTAAATGGCCTTTTGTCGAGACCAGATGTTGTGTGGTTATTAATATTTATGTGTTCATTCCTTGCATTCTGAATGATTCTGTCTTGGTGATCAACAAACGTTGCAATATTGTTTCTCCTATTTAATTTTTGTCAGTTAATATCTCATCTCTTTAATATTACTCGTTATACTAGTGCTACTTAGCTGACATGCATGTTTCCTCTTGTGGAGGATATTCTATATCATTGTTTGTTTGTTCTCTGGTTTTTCTTTTTTGGTTTTTACCACTGAAGCAACCTTGTAGTTATAGTTGTTATTCCTTTGTAGTATTATACGGATTTCACTTTTTGGCCAAAATGGAAATTTTATTGAATGCTATAACGTAGCATTGCTTGCTTGTACACTGATTTGCTTTTGTACCATCGTTGCTAAAGATGCAGTTGTAAATGATTACTGTCAGCAATTCACTCCTACTTGGAATTTTTTTCCCAGAAGGTATTGAATCTTTCTATGATCTTTTACTATGCAGAATCAGTCCCACTGTACTAAAACTAAATCCTTTACTCTTGAGGACAAACACAAGCCCCTTGTGTTCAAGGACCTTAGAAAGTTGTGGGACAAGACCAAACCCAGTCTTCCATGGGAGAAAGGAGAGTTTAATGAGGCAAACACATTATTGTTGGATGACTCCCCTTACAAGGCATTACTGAATCCTGTATGCTCTGTTGTTTGGTTTTCCTTTTATGCAGTAAGCTTGACTTTCTTGTGTTCTATTGATTTTTCTCATATGAAAGTTATTTTCAGAGATACACAGCAATATTTCCCTATTCTTACCATTTTACCGACACTGATGACAGATCACTAGGTGAGACCGCCTTCTGCCCATCCTACTCTTCTTTTGACATCCTATATTTTTCTTTCCAGATGCTTATATCGAATGATGGATATATTCAGTGTTGTTTAAATTTTAACTGCTCTAAAACAAATTGATACGCCCGTGAGATTGTTTATGCGGCTTAACTATTCATGTTAACATGTATGATTTTTTGTTAACTTTTTGCAGGGCGTGAAGGAGATCTTCGGGTTTATCTTAGAGGGTTGGCTATGGCTGAGAATATTCAAGCATATGTGTCATCAAATCCATTCGGCCAAGAGGCCATAACCGAAACAAATCCATCATGGGATTTCTATAGCGAGATTATTGAAGCAGTTAAGCGCCGTCAAAATGATGCAGAGATACAGGGTAAAAGCTACTTAGATGATTTTAATTCATATTTATGGTAGCGCGGCGTATGTTTTTGGTCACTATATGTTTTTTGTCACCGGTGATTGAAATGCTATTAATTTTCTTGGTTGGGAAGATGTCTAAAATAAGATCCGTGGTGTATACCTGCTATTTGTGGCATAAAGCTTGGGCATATAGTTCTACTTTGATTAACGGCCACTTTAGGGTAGTGTATGCGCTGTTTCATGTATTCACTTTTATCTCGAGTTTTTTTATTCTGTTGATGAAAATTATCAAAAGGAGATTATTTTTTCATTAGAATACACCTATTTTGTCTTGTCAGTAATTCTTTTGTCCATAGAGTGACACAATTCGAGTAAGTTGTATCAGTGACAGGGACTGCATGGCAAATATTGTTTTATATTATATGAAAACTGTTCCTTGAAATATTATTATAATTATTGTTGTTGTTGTTTAGTACTTATTCTGTACATGGTTGCTGCAGCTACTTCTAGCAGACAAAGAAGCCGCAACCAGAGCTCCACCAGAACAGACCAAGGTACTGCCTGTCAGCCCCCTTCTGCCATTGAAGATCCACCACAACAGATCAAGGCACTACCACCACCTGCCACCGGAGATACACCACAGCAGACTGAGGCACTGCCACCTCCTGCCATTGGAGATCCACCACAACAGACCAAGGTGCTGCCACCACCTGCTGCAGGAGATTCACCACAACAGACCAAGGCATTACATCCTATCGCCAATGGAGATCCACTACAAAAGACAAAGGCACCACCACCTCCTGCCACTGGAGACCCCCGACAGCAGACTGAGGCAATGCTGCCTCCTGCTACCGGAGATCCACCAAAACAGACCAAGGTTTCACCATCTCCTGCCACCAGAGATGCACCACAACAGATCAAGTCGCCACTGCTTCCTGCCACCAGAGATTTACCTCAACGGACCAGAGCACTGCTGCTTCCTACCTTTGGAGGTCTACCACAACAGACCAAGGCACTGCCACCTCCTGCCACGGTAGCCACCGCTATCCCTCCATGATGCTGTCATCACTCATCACCACAACCCACAAGAATGACAAAACCAGCGCTTCCCCTTCAAGAACACCTACACCATCTTCTGACATTCTGAATGTTGCCTGCCTTCGCAAGCCACCACTCTGTCGCACCATAGATCCATTGCAAAACAAGCCATAACGCTTCTTGATGCACACCGCAACTGGCCAACATGTTGCCCTGTGCTGCTGCTGCATTTTTTTCTCCTGGTTTGCTCTAATTTCCAGCTCATTTGGATTTCATTGTAGCTGGGTCCAGGATCTCTGATTGTTGTTTCACATTGAGGAGAACATTTTCATTGTAGCTGGAGCTCTGTTTTCGTGTTTTGGGTCATTTTTGTCTCGACAAAACAACCGATATTCGTGTCCTATTACCAATAACATGACACGACTAATTCGGCTCGATCGATTGAGTTCAATTTTTTTTTTTTTTTTTTGAGTTCATAGCTTTTTTGCAGGAACAATTTTGCACAATTTTTCAATAACATTTCCATCAATTTTCCTGATGAGAGAAGGTTGTAAGTGAATAATCCCTACCATTGATCTCATTTAGTTGATATCTAACGGCTAATATCAGCCTGAACCTCCCATGTTAAACATGTCCTCAGTGGTGTTGGTTCAATTTGCGTTCTTTGTGTTGATGTAAATTTACGTGTATTGCTTTGAATTCATTGACGAATTCAAATGGATTAGGCGAGCAAGGCTGGTGAAATCTTGCCTTAATTGACATAGCTGTTTCACCGACCAGAAAAACAAAGGGGCAAAAATCACGTAGGTTTTTCTCAATGTTTTGATTTTAAACTCATCATCTAAATTGTACACATTTATTCTCTTTATAATGGCTGTTACATTGATGGAGGGTGTCTATGAGTAACCAAAATTAAGTTGTTTTTAAACGGGTCTCTCTAGAAATAAATGTTAGTCATGATGTTAGGTATCTTGATCTTTTATATATAGGGATTTGGTTCGAACTAAAGAATGATATAAAATCTTGGTTGGAACTTGGGAGATCCTTACCCATCTTAGGGACTTTGGTCAAATTGGACTAGGTTGGTTGGGTTTCTAATAATAAAACCAGATTCTAGTGGTTTCATTAAGGCAAAAATTAATTTCGCTTTCTAATTGTTAAAAACAAAAGTCATTTATTCAATATAAAAACATTGTTTGTTACATCACCGGAAAGATTCTATATGACTTTTTTGAGAGAGTGATTATTGTCACACCCTATTGTTTATTGTCTATTGTCACACCTTATTAAATGCACTTTATTTAATTGTCCTAAAGCACCTTTCTTAAAAGAGTTGAACTGATAATTTATTTTGACCTTAATATTATTCAAACCCATTGATATTAATATTGTCAAGTAAATCTTCTTTTGATATATATATGATGATTTGTGTTTTTATTTTGCGAAAAAATTCATACTCATTTTATGTGATTTTTATTAAATTATAATTAATCTAATTTCCAAATGTTTAACATTGATTTTATTTTTATATGAGCACGTATAATAAATACTTTTAATTAATTAATTTAATATAACAATATAGACAAAAATATTAAATTAAAATTTCAAATTTTTATTATGTAATAATTATCTACAAACTAATAAGATATTAGATAACAAATAATTAAAAAGTGAGCAATAAATGGTAATGTACAAGTTACAACAGATATGCTCAAAGATTTTTCATCTTGTGTTTATATAATTTAATTTAATATTAAAAACATATTATATTAACAGTTTTAGTGTCAATCTCTCAATTTTTATTGTAGTTTTTATTATCTTTTTTATTCTTAACAATTAGGGTACTATAATACAGTAAATTAGATATCTATTTGATAGTTGCATACACTATTTAGAATCAATATTTTATACTAATATTTGATAATATTTTTACATAATTTAAGGTGTTTTAACAATATATGAGATTACAATTTTTTACATTGACAGTTAAAATTAAATTTCAAAGCTATTATTAAAAACTATTTTATTTTATTCAAAATTTATTATTACTATTATAATTCAAATTTTTTATGCTTTTTATTACAACATGGACCGTGGTATTTTATTTCACATCATATTTATAAAATATTAAAATGAAGAAGTACTAAAATACTATTATACTTAAAGAAAGTTATTTGAAGTAAAAATTTTCAACTTCAGCACTATTTAATATTTTAAAAAAATCTATTTGTTACAGTTTTTTGTCTCTATGTGAAAAATAAAAATTTAATATATTTCATCAGAAAAATCAGTAAAAAATGAAAATATTTTCATAAAATAAAAGATTACATAAACAAAAAATGAACAAAAATATGAATACTATGAATTAAACATAAAATAATCACATTTTTATTAATTTAGTTATGAAAAGAAGCGAAGGGTATTTTAAAAAACTTAAATAATAACCCATTAATCAGGGTGTGACTATAGATATAAAAGTGTGGCAATAACCACTCTCATAAAGTAAAAGCATTTTTTATTTGAAAAATATAAAGTATCTAGCTAATAGTTCATTTTTAAGTAATTATTCGTAGTAGTGACTAGTACCTATTGTTTTTATATCTTGGCATGTGTTTTTAGGGCACATCTTAATTAAATTAAATATGATTTTTTTATAATGCAAAAAATTAAATTAATTCTAAAAGATCAAGTTATTTATATTCTATCTCCTTTTGCTTTGAAGCTTCTATGAAGGGAGAAATAGAAATGCTATGCAGTGAAATTTACTAAAATAGATGGTAGTGTATAGAGAGAAACATAAAGAAGATATAAGCATGGAAATGCCTGAAAATTAGTCATGTGATTCTCTGACATGACAAAGAATTCGGGGAAAAAAAATAAACTCAGCATCTTTTTTTTTCTGGATGACACCTTTTTCTCACTGGCATTGAAATCACATAAGTGATTACATAAAAACAAGGTGCTCGATTTCTATATATTGTCTGCATTGAACCAGACACAAGATCAAATGTTTCCTGAAGAATAATCTTCCTCTTAAAGATGTTGAGAACGTGTTGGTATGAGTTGTTAAAGATGTGCTAGCCAATGTAGGGGAAGCTAACACTGAGAAATTACATAAATGCTCCCTTTTTTTTCAGCCTGGAAATGCCTCTACAATTTCCAGTGTGTTTAATGAAGGAAGAAAAGGGTAATGATCGGGAAAAAATTTCATTGGCTTAGGAGTTTAATAATATGTAGGAAAAAAAGGAAATTAAAAGAAAATAATGTATAACATGTATGAAATGTGCTTGAGCCCATTAGTAGCAGCCTAATAAAAAGAAAAGATAAATCATATAAAAAGTAGAATACGAACTTAAAGTAGGGACTATGAAAAATGTGAAATACCTCATATTCCCTCTCTAATAATTCTCCCTTCCTTTCCCTATGGCTATACTTCTTCTTCTTCTTCTTCTTCTCAGTACTGAGAATTGGTGAAATCTCATTATTACATTACCACTTTTATACGAGATTAGAGCTATATTTCCTATGTCAATTTCCTACTTGCTACATAGTGTCCCTCTTTTCTTGCTTAAAAATCACTTATCTTTCTTGTTCCAGATCAAGTATAAAATATCTTGTTTCATTCTTCTATAATATAATATTTAAACAGGGTTCGTGAATTTTTATTGCATTCTCTTATTAATCGTCCAAATAAGAAACAAAAACTTTTTTTGCTTCCTTTTTTCAATCTCTTTATACTAATTCTTTTTTGTTCCATTGACAAAAAAAAAAAAAAAAAACAAAACTTAAACACAGCATTAGATAGGAGCACAAAACAACGCTAACTGATGCCTATTATAAGCAGTTTAGTTTAATAAATAAACAAATAAAAAGCTAGGTTATAGGAAATGCATCCAATTTTGCGGCTGGTCCATGGCACCTTCAAGAAGTAAAGCAAGAAGCCAAGAGTCAAGAAAGACTAATCAAAATAAAGCCTATTACTTGGGTTATCTCTTACATTTAAGTTTTACCTTAATTATGAGTGAAAAGTAGTTGTTGCATTATGATTTGTGGGCCCACAAATTAAATAGGCTAATGTTTGTTGGCATTGAAAGTCCCATAATTTTTATTTTTATTTTTTTCCAATTTCCTTTTCCTTGTCACCATCTTTATCTTCAGGTGAGTAGTTGCTAATGATAATTGAACAATGATGTAACCCAACCACCATTTTCCCTTAAAGCTTCTGCAATGAGTAAGATTGCATGTGCCTCTCAGTGTTGACATATCTACTAGATTTACATTGCACACCGATAATAAAAAAAAAACATTGCACACCAAACATCCAATGCTTCTTCTGTTTCCATGTGCATCATGCAACTATTTAAAAAGTAATTACTATGCTCATTCCTTATTAGCCGAAGTATGATTATTTGCTTAGGACCATAAAGTTCTGGGCTCCCTACGTTAAGCTACTAAATGGTCCCAATTTCTGTTTGTTCTTCCCTTAATAACAGCCCATTAGGAAGCCCATAAAATCCATTTTAGAAGTGACTCATGTGGATGAAAGTCCTTCATGTTTGTCTAATGTGTTATGGATATTTCAAAATTGTACTCTGTATTCGTATTTATATTTTATGAATATGCTTAGATATTTTTAAGGATTTTTGTTTCCGTATCTTTGGAGTATTAGTGTCTTTTTGAATTTAAAAATTGTGATTTAATCATAAGTATTTAAAATATTAATAAATTTAGTTAGTGTGACACGTGATAAATTTTCAACCATAAGTTATCTAAAAGATTCCTGTATCCATGAACTTTATAGAGGTACTGGAAAAATCTCCTATTTTAATTATATTTATTACTTTAATATTTTATACTTGTAAAAATAATTTTTTTAATAATCAAATTGATAAATATATTTTATATTGATTTTAAAATCATTGCTCCTCATTTCAGTTAAAATTTATGCTATTGTAATAATTTTAGTTTTTGGATCAATTCTATATATTATACTCTACATGATCTCCTCGTATTTTTTTTTTTCACAATTTTAAAATTAATCATATCTCCATATTTATGTTTTACCATATACGCATGACCTATCGAATAATAACTAGAACCAAAGCAATATTTGCTTGGCAAATTTCAACATGACTAAACGGATTATTTTTTTAATTCATTCCATTCTTTAATAACTGTTTATCTATAAATTTTATTTTTATATTATTATTTATTCTTTTACTAATTATAGATAATATTAATTATTTTTTTTATGATATCCTTATAAAAGAGATGATTAGTAAATAGATTAAATACGATAGAGGATGTTGGAATAAGTAATGATAAGGATAGTCTTATAAAATACACTTAAATTTATATAATTTTAAATTTATTTAATTATTTTTTTAATATATGTGTATAAGTAAAAATAAATATTTATTCAAAAAATGGAGTTAGTATTATTTGTTTTCTTTTTAAACAGGGTTGGCAGGTGGTAACCTATTCTCTGCTAACATCAGCCGTGCACGTGCTATGGGTGCAAACCTGATTTGGGTGTCGGATTACCTAGCAATAAATTTCCACATTATAATTTTTATAAAATTGTTATTTAAACATTCCGAAACTTTAACTTACCCTAGAATGGGTGTCGATTCGATGCTACTGACTCTATACATATAAAAAAAAAATTTTTTTATTTGATTGGGTTGTGTCATATAATTTATTTTTATACATATAAAAATAAATAAATGTTCTTAGTTTTGGTACAACTTTTATACGTGTGCTATAAAAAGGAATATTTATATGATTGTCAAATAAAAATATTAAATTCTTATTTGAAATTTTTTTATGAGGATTTTAATAAAGATTTTATTAGTTATTTTCATATATAATAATAGTAAAAAATATTACTTAAAAAAGTTAATTTTTCACTATTGGATGTGATAATGGTCTGTACTTATCTCATCCACTCATTACATCAACTAATAATAAAATGGATGTCCAAGACAATCGCTTTTTAACACTCACTTTTTGGGTATTTGAATAATATAACTCTAATTTTTATGACATTTCCTAGCTTCTCATTCACTTGAGGTTTTCATTTAAATATTTCCTTAAACAAAGAGGCACAAACTCCTATCTAGGGGTCTCATCGCGTGTTATTGTTGAAGGAGTAACTTTAATGAATGTTATTTAATTTGAAAGGTCATTTTCAGCACTAATTAATCTATATATTGCTACTAAACTGTATTTTTAAATAGGCTAGACAAACAATTGGGTCTATTTGCGACATACATCAATTAAGTTTGGTTCAATAAAAGTTTTTTACATGACTTTAGTCATTGGAAAATGCACATGATATCAATTTTGTCAATGAAAGAGTTTTTGTATCAATTTAATTGCTAAAAGATAGTGTGACATCTTTTGGAACTTTGAAATATGCATGCGACGTCGCTTTGATTCCCTTTTCTATGTAAACTCATGAATTTAATGTTGCTGCCTTGCTTACAATAAAGGTAGGGTGTCATTTAGGTTATGGATGATGCTGTCTAGATTCCCTCCTTCTTGGGGTAAAAATAGTTGGCCATTAAGTGAGAGGCACAAGGATTGGGGGCACAAATTAGGGGATTGATGGTGGCAATCATGGTTCTAATTAAGAGATAATTGGAAAGGGGGGGTGCTCAAGCTAAAAGGCTTTCTACGCCATTTGGCCGATCCACAAGCCCTCCAGCCTTGAGCTTGAGTAAAATGAAGAGATTAGGGTCAAAGTGGGTTGATCGACCAATCCATAAGCCCTATACTCCCAAGATCTATTAAGAGTGAATGGACTTAAAGATGAAGTCGATAGGCCAACTAGTCCACAAGCCCTCTAACCTTGAGCTTGAGTGAGAGCGAAGAGGCTTAGGGTCAAAGTGGGTCAAATTCAAAAATTGAAGGCGTGCATCCCAACCAATCCACACAAAGCCCTTTGATTCCAAGCTTTGTTATGAGTGAAGGAATTATGGGGGGTGTTACCAAGTAGTCCTAACCCTCTATTTTGGTACGACAACAAGCATGTTTGATGATCAATTGTCCCACATTCCTAGCAAGGTCTTCAGGTGTGACACATTAGGTTGAGGTTTTGCCTAACATAGACATGCTCAAATGCTACTAGATTTGTCAAATCTTATGTGTTATGTGGTTCACTTGCATGGTTTAGTCTTAGGCTTAGTTTCTCATAGGACTATACTATTCTTAGTGGTAGCTGATTTTTATATTTACATTGGTTGGGGGAGTCTTCTAGCTAGAGTGAATTGTCTTCGTTGCTTGTGAGAATAAGGCTTTACACTAGCAAAAGCTAGGCTTCAGCCCTCATGCCAGTTACCTGGGCACACAACAATGCAAGAAGACTTCAGTGAATATCAGACTACCTTCACATCAATAGCATCTATGCTCTTACCATCTTAATACAATTGCGCCATTTCGAAAGTTATTTGGTGTTCTTGTATAGGTCAAAAGTAGAGATAATGGGAAAGGCAACCCTTTCAGATGAGTCATCATTCATCTCATCCTTTGCTATCATATTTATAGGGAATAAGGGTGGTATCTGCCATTGACACAGGTGGTGGGCTTTGACTAAGGTGGGTAAGGAACCCAAACAGAACACAAATCCCCTAGCTGCAAGCATTAATAGAGCGAAGGGGATATGAAATGTCAAAGATTGATCAGGGAAGGATAGAGAATCGTGGGATTGGGAAATAGGATGGAAAACAGACCCTCCAACCCACGAGTTCTAACAGAGAGAGAATACAAGTCTTGGATGCAGGTGAATACCGGTCTTAGGTGTTGGTGTCGATGAATATCAGTCTTGGTTGTCGGTGAATATAGGTCTTGAGTACTTGTGAATATGAATCTTGAATGATGGTGCATACTGGTTTTGGTTGCCCGTGAATACGAGTCTTAAGTGCTCTTGATCACGAGTCTTAGGTGTCGATGAATACCGTTCTTGGGTGCTTGTGAATATGAGTCTTGGGTGCCAATGAATAACAATCTTGTTTGCCAGTGAATACCAGTCTTGAGTGCTTGTGAATACGAGTCTTAGGTGCCATTGAATATCGGTCTTGGATTCTCTTGAATATAGTCTTGAGTGCCAGTAAATAGTGGTATTGAGTGCTTGTGAAAACCAAACGATCTTCATGCAAAGGAATAATAGGTCTTCATATAGGGCCAGTGAATATCGGGTGTTGTACTTGCTAGTTAATACGAGGCTTTGGTTGATAAATACCAGGCTACCTTTTTCTTGGAAAATTAATCTTCAATCCTCCAAAATAGGGAAAAAAAAATGTGTGTTAAGCCTAAGGTGTGTATACTTGCACTGCCCTTAAGGATTATTCTGTGTAAAAATTTTGCGTGATACAGCAGACTCTTTTGGAATTAACCAAGATGTTAAGAACTACAATAGAGATATTTTCTAACTGATAACCCATACAATAGAATGATAATAGTATAAGGGAGATATGAAACTCAAGAATAGTCTATTCGTTATTTTATATATATATGCCAAAAAACAAGACTTTTTAATATCAAAGAAAAACATCTCAACACCTACATTATTTACTAGTTTTACAGTGTTAGTAGACCAAACTAAAATCAATATGTTTTATTGTGTAATGTTGGAGTTAAGAGTGAGAGATGAAGTCCTATATTGGTTGAGAATGGACTAAGTGAGTGTACATAGTATAAAATGGGAGAATCCATGACTCATTATCTTAAGGTTTTTGGTGAAGATGTGGTGTCCAGCCTGCTATTTTGGTACTCTCACTTAGCCCATTAGTTGTACTTCTCTCTATTGGGCTCTTCTACCTTAGCAGTGGTATCAGAGCCAAGGTTGGGCATGATTGCCAGAAAGGCACGGACTGTGGATGGCAGGTGTTAGTAAGAGCAGTTGGATGATAGGGGAGCAATTTGGTGGGTCTCACACTTGAGAGGGAGATTGTTGGAGTTAAGTGTGACAGGTGAAGTCCCAAATTAGTTGAGAATGGATTAAGTGAATAGTATATAATATGAGAGGATCTATAATATCAAGAGGTTTTGGCTTGATATTTTTATACTCTTATTTAGCTCATTGATTATACTTCCCACTATTGGATTTTCCCACCTTAACATTTAACGTACGAGAATCATTAGGTGTGGCATAGTGACAGCTCACTTTATCCCTTAACCATATGGTTGAAAGTTCGATTCTCACTCATGAGAGTAAAGTGCATTTTGTGATAAGCCATTTATCTTTTTGGGAGAGCTTCCATGATGAGGGGATTAATCACTGCTACAAGAATATTTAATTTAAACATGTAGTGAAATGTGCAATCAATGCATGACTAAATGGTTTCTGCATTATTGGATGATTTGATTTAAAAGGAATAAGAGAAAGAGTAATATGACTGATTATAATATTGGGCATTAATAGCTATATATACAAAAGGTAAGGTTAAAAACTAGTCATAATATTTAATCAAAATGCCATTAGTGTATGTTTGGATGAAGTATTTTCAAAATACAAGGGAATCTAAAATCCTAGGAAATTAAAATACTTGAATTAAATTCTCTTCATTTTTAAATTTTTTTTTTGGATAAATAATTATATTTCCTTCATTTGTAAAATACTTTGTTTGGATGAGATAATTACATTACCTTGACTTTAATGTATTTTATTTAAAAAGCATAATGTAATTGTTTCAAAAAATAAGATTATTTATTAATAATCAAAATTCAACCGATCTAAAATCAATTATAATGAGTTCATATTTCACAAGGTAACTTAAATTTTATTCACAAAATATTTTAAATTTGAATTATAAAATTTAATTTTTGAATAAATAAAATAGGATGATACATAAATATAACTTCATGTAATATAAACTAAATATTAAAAAAAATTAAAATGAATCAAAATAATTACAACTAACATGTAAACAAAAATTTGATAAATATAAAGAAACAATAATGGCATATAATAGAATCGCTACCTAATAGATTAAATAAAAAAGAAGAAGAAGATAAGAACAAAAAAATTAGCATTATTTTTTAGTAAAAGTGTTTTCATCCTAAGACATGAAGGCCAAAATATAATCTTTCTTCTTATCTAGGGGAAGAGCTCTCGCAACCAATAGCTGACTAAAATTCTCTATCAACCAATTCACAGCTCTGAACCATTGTGAGTGATCAAGATTAGGTATTTTCTCTAACTCATTTAGAATTTCTTGAATATTTTTTTCATTTGTCTTCTTTGTTGTTGATTGCAGGAAGTGATTCAGTGATTCAGTAAGTTCTTGCATTGAAGCAATTATTCCATCTTTCTCTCATACTCTTCTCCACCCTTCATAGTGAAATTGTTAAATAGATTAATGTAACGAAAAAGAGAAACTTTGGCATGGAGAGTGATAGATGAAAAAATGGATACTGTGATAGCAGGGATTTCCAAAATTCCCTCTCTATAGGTGGAAATTAAAATCCTCTATTTTGGGCAGATAAAATCCCTTATATTTTATAAATTCTTCTGATTGAGTATCCAAACAGGATATTTTGTCATGATTAATTTTAAATCCTTCCAAAAATTACATTCCCTCTATGATTACTTCATCCAAACACACACTTAATTTTATTTATCGAAATGTTTCTCTTTAAAAAAAATTGTAATATTTAGATTAACATTTGAAAGCTTTCTATCAAGGTCTACTCGAATGATTTCTAAGAGACGAAAACACCACCAATAATAAAATGAATCCACTTATAAATTTAGTCTCATTTAAATTCTAGATACAATTGTCATTAGAGTACTCTTCAGCATATCTAAATATTCCCATACATAGTACCTTAGCTTAAAGGTATTCACACTCCAATTATGAAATAGAATCACCCTTATTCTTCTTTGTTTGAGTGTCAATGTCACAAGGGATATTCATAGCTTTTGACTTCAAAATGTGTAAATTAACTTCAACATTTTCCTAACATATTGATCATGTGATGATATTATATATACTATCATGCTTTCTTATGATTTTAACACCACACTTGTTTCATTCATATCAAAATAAAAGGGATAAAATCAATTTCAATCATGCAGGTCTGCTTCCTTATTGAGACAAACCACCATTAAAATATAATATTATATCGCTATAAATTTTCCATTCACCGATTCTAAATCATTTTAATTATAATTTCATATAAAACTCCAACCACAACTCGGATGTAAAAGAGAACTCAACAGCTTCAACTTTCAAATGCCATGCATTGAAAAAAACATATTCTCCACTTATACTGCATAACTACGCCTTGTAACAGGTAAGAAATTAGAAAATTAGGCATCAAAGATCTCATCTCTATCACTAATTTTTCCTATTTCTATCAGTGAATGGTAACAAAGTTTCAAAGCTTTCAATTAACTGTATTTTTCGCTGCTTTTCAATTAACTATATGATATCGTTTGATATGAAAACAACAACCGCGTAATAAATCTCTTTTTTTCTTCTTTTTTTTTTTCAGTTGCCATCATAATTGATTGATTCAAAAAGTAATTTGTATTAGTATAAATCGAAATAAATCTTGTACATAATAATTGACTATAAATATTAAGAAAGAAAAAATCAGTAAAACTTTCCAACATTCAATATATCAATTTCCGTTATATCTAGCTGGAATGACACAAATGAAGCAGGATCCTGCAAAATATTACAATACAATGGGCAATCTTACTTGTATGAGCACTACTTCCAGAAAAGTATAACATTTTTCATTCTTTTAACAATTCAATTTGCTATCGCTAAAAGCATGGCACAATTAACAACTTTGATTTAAAATAACAGGTAATAGTAGCAAAATTTAGTCCATATTAATGGAGTGAAATAGCTTTCAAATTTAGGAAAATTCACCTTTACCTTATTGACACCGACACATTTGATTACAAATCGGATTGCATAGTATCAGTCCTGGGAATCTCGACTTTGCAAAACCATCATCTAAGACAGCGCCAACTAAAGTTATGCATACCAAAAATTGACATTAGATGCCATGGCATTGTTCACGAAGCAGGTTGAAATGACTGTTCTCAACAAAGAGGATTAATCCTCAAGATTCTTGGCAAAATTTATCTCCAATCCGTGAAGGGAGGAGAAGAAGTTGCCATTTGGTTTGAAGTTGTAAGTGTTGATCTACGCTCGTTTCTTCCCAATGCTAATAGTGGTACTAGTCCTTCTTTACCTCAGTTGATTAGAGAAACCAAGGGCATGCTTGGCAAAGGTTTTTAAAAATTGTTTTCAACTTTTAAAAGTAAAAAAAAAACAAAAAACCTATTTGAAAGAAGAGTTTTGATACGCATGTTTTAAAAATGAAAAAAATAGGGTTCCAATTTTAAAAACAGGAAAACGAAAATAGTTTTGTGCTATTTTCAAAACTCAGTTTTTAAGATCAACAAAAAATGCGGTGGCATCATTGTAAATAACTTGAGTTTCTCTTCTTTACTATCTTTGATTCTTGTAGGAGCAATTCTCTGTGTTTTATTTGTTGGATGCACAACTCATCAAGTTCACTCACGCCTTCAACTGGTGGTAGCAAGCTGCCCCCAAATCCACCGATGCGTGACCAGCCTCCAGATCTGCCTGTGAGCGACCTACAGAGAGTAGCGCAAGAGAGAGGAGAAAGAAAGAAGGAACAACAATGACGAGTAGAGAGCTCCTCCGCCATTGGTTGGGATGTGACCTAGTGGCGCACGGGACGAGATTTGCCGGTGCCTCCCCATGCAACCAGATCGGCCAGCACACGCCACCCACCTCGCTCAAGGCTTCGGTGCAACATCGGGGATGAGACACAATGATTGTGGAATGAGTTGTTGTGCTTGGGCTATGCGAGGGTGAAAGTCGCAGAGCTCACGGTTGTTAGTGGCGAACAAGCCGGAGGACACGGCGAAGCTCGTGGTTGTTCACGATTCTTCTTATCATCTTTTTTGGTTTTTTTGGAATGGGTTGTTGATGATGAATGGTTTGTGTTTGGCTTTGTGTTTTTTATCTTTGATATTGGATTGTGGTTTGAAGATTTTGGGATTGAGATGGATTATTGATGGTGATGATGATGATGAATGAATAAGTTGTAGTTGATGAAAATATTTGCTGTGAAGTTGTGGTTGTGGTTTTGGGTTGAATGCAATTTTTCCAAACAAATTTTTGTTTTATTAATTTTAAAAATTATTTTTTAAAAACATTATCCAAATAGATTTTCTGTTTTTCACCATTATAAAACTATTTTTAAAATTAAATTACCAAATAGGTTTTTAATTTTGATTTTTTTTTATTTTTTAAAAACGAACTTAAACTTGTTTTTTAAAATAATTTTAAAAACTTTAAGAACAAAAACACTTCCAAATAACCCCCAAATTTTGGCTAATTGGAGGCATCACCATCATTCTCTATGCTACGCATCTTGGCCATGTTGATGGTGACATGCGTGCAGCTTAGAGGTATTCATATTTTTAGTGGGAGCAGTTTTACCTTTCTCCACAGATGGCATCAAAATGTTGTTGCTTTTTCCGCGATACAGGTAGGGTGGCATTTAGGTTATGGATGAAGTTGTCTAAGTTCCTTCCTATTGGGGTAAAAATAATTGGCAAATTAAGTGATAGGCACTAGGATTGGGGGCATAGATTTTGGGGGGGGGGGGGTGATTGAAAAAGGAGCGGACACCAGAGTTGAAAGGCTTTCTGGGCCATTTGCCAATCCACTTATTAATGTCACATATATCTTTTAGGGATTGAGCTAATGTTAAACATCTTTTAGTTTAAATTTTATGTGTATCTTTTAGGAACTAAATTGATATCATATATATCTTTGATGGACCAAATTGGTAATTTAGTCTTTTAAATATACCCTAGTATGATCTTGTCCAAAGAGAATTTATGTTTGGTGAATGATTCTAGCCACAAACTATGTGATGTGATTTGGTTTTTCTTTTCAAGCCCAAAACTAGGCTTGGTTTCAACAGTGCACACACACACACAAATGAGAAAAGATCCATTTATTCCAAGAGTAAATCATGTACACTTACTCCATTCAATAACTTTTCTTTTACATTGAATTTAATTAATCTGATCGTGATTTATGTTATATTATATATATGATAAAGCATGTAAGATTTCAAAAAAATTGGACAACAATAGATATATAATCTAATAATCAATTTTTACTTATATTTTCATAAACTTGTTATCCATTAATAGGGTTGTCAATTGAGAGGCTTGCCTGTTTAGGCCCATAAAATAAACGAGCCTATACAAGCTGGTCTGTTTACTAGCAAATCAAAATATTACAACTCGGCCCATTTAAGGCTAGACCACGAGCTAAACCGGCCTGGCCGCTTATTATTATTATTTTTTTAGAAGAAGTAAACCCTAGACCTCCAAAAAAAGAAACACAGAAGTAGATCATAGAGCCCCCAAAAAAATATAGAAGCCGGACCCAGGCCCAAAAAAAAAATGGTTAAAGCTAAGTCTAGACCAAAGAAAACACATAAGTTGATCCTAGACCAAAGAAAAAGCAGAAATAGATCCGAGACAAAAAAAAAAAAGTAGATTCGTAGAACCAAAAGCAAATTCACAGAAGAAGGTAAGAAGCAAAATTAAAGTAGATTCGTAGAGGCAGAAGCAGATTCGAATAAGCAGATGTAGACCTGCAGAATAACGCATGAAGCAAAATCGGATCTACATAAAGGGCTGGCAGAGACACTACGGCTGCGTATGCGTGCGAGGAAGGGGAAGGCGACACCGAGCACAAACATACCCTAAGTCTTTTGTTTCTTTCACTTTCACTCTTAGCTACAACTTACAAAACCTAATAACCTATGTTGGTGACTTGGTGATAAAATTGAAATTGTTTGAGTGTTTGACATGTTTTTTGTTTAGAGACTAGTTGGGAACCAATGATGACGAATCAGCAAGTGCACCGAATTATTCAAGTAGCAAAACACGGTGAGTGAGTATCATCCCACGAGGATTGAGTTAATCAAGCATCAGTTCACCAATTCAATTCCTATTTAGAATATTGTAAATTTTTTTATAATAAAGAATGTTAAACGTAAGAACAAAAAACAACAACAAATGAATGTAATCGGGGGTCAGATTTCACTTGACTCTTCTGATGAAACTTTAGCCTCTTAGTTAACCAATTTCTAATTCCTCATTTGATGGTTGAATTTCCAATTTGATCAATAACCAATTCCTTAGCTTATTAATCCTCCTTTATCTTCTTGAAATTCCTTAATTCCTTAGATCAATTCCAATAAGAAAAAGGGCATACAATAGGCAAAATGAAATTCTCAAATAACCACACTATTGACATCATCTATTCCTAGATAGATATCAATATTGGTGTTCATCACATGACCCAGCACACATATGAATTTCCCAATCCAATACATGAACCCCAAATCAAGGTATGAGTTTCCACTTCATACAAATTATGAAACCAGTGATAATCACTCAAATGTAGAAAAAGAAACTTGATCAAGTAAAGAAACAAAAATAACATCATCCAAGACAAGTTACATCATCACCCCAACAGAAATGTTTAACTATACATGATAGAAAAGAAAACAAAATAGACAAAAAAGGAGAAGAATGCACTAGAAACCCAAGATCTAAAGTGATGATTCCTCAATCTTTCCTCCTCTAATTGTTTCTTGTCTCCTCTCTGGAGTTGGAAAGTGTTTTTCCCTAATTCTAACCTAGCTAATCCTCCTCTCTGTCACCCCTTCGTTCTCTTCTCTCTCTTTTTTTCTTTTAAAAACCTTATATATAACTCCTTAATAATCCAACAGGCACCAACACAAGGAAAACACCAGCCGTGAGCGTTGGGATGCTAGGTTCTGATGTTGGTAGCATAAAGTTGCGTGGACCTGTGGGCATTGCGACGCTGGGTTTGGGCATAGTGACACCAGAACACATTTGAGGATGCTCTTCTGTGGACGTTGGAACGCCCACTTCTGGAGTTGCATTGCCAAAATTATGATGCTTCTGTCCATTTTGTAACTTATCCCTTAATCTTGAAAATGAAATGAAAAATTATACTAAAACCAATATAAGTTCTAAGATATACTAAACAAACTAGAAAACATACTAAAACTCTTAAAACTCTAACAAAAGACCGTCATCAAAGGTTAATTTGGATGCTTAAAACACTTTAAATATCAACATATTGATGGAACATCAGCCAACCAGCTCTGTCGGTGGTCTTGAACTCAGGATACACTTCTTTAGAGGCAACTTACCTTAGCCATTGTGTTGAGACTCAAGCGTAGTGTTTAATAGTTTGTAGGTTATTTTTTTTCACTTGGGTGTTGGGCCAGATGTGGAACACTGAACACATAATCAAATGTGTTTATGAAGTGTTTTTGGGTTTGTTTGTGCCTTTGTGGATTTAGGTTGGGCCTCTTGGTCCTTTGTGGGTTGTAAATTCACAAATTGTAAGCTAAACACGGTTAAACAAGATGCTCATTTACCTGTGCGGGCTGACTTATTTAACTCGTGAGTTTAGCAGGCCAAGCCAAAAATAAAATTTTCCCAAACAGATCAAATTTTTTAGAATCAACTACCTATTTTTTGCAAGAAAACGAGTTGGCACAACGGGTTTGACCAATTTTGATGGTCCAATAAAATCATTTTCAAATTATTTAAAATTTTATAAACTTGATATATTTGGTAGGTACTTTAAGTTAAAATGTTGGATTGTTGAGATTTAATGGGCACAAAGTTATCAGATGGAGTAAGTATATCAAAATTTACTCTTAGAGTAAACAGATCTCCATACTTGTGTGTGTGTGTGTGTGTGTGTAGGGGGTTTAATAATATCTTAGTGATGAATACTTTTAATTGATATATTTAAGGTCTAATTATTCTACAAATTCCTATACTTTCACTCAATTTTAAATTAGGTCCTTATAATTTAAAAATTTGTAAGTAGCTCCCTATAGTATATGTGATTTTTTAATTACATTCTGCCATTATAGAAAAAGGAATAACTATATGGAATGTTCTATTTCTATGAGTGGGATAGAAATGACATATTCATAGAATATTTTATTTTTTATAATGACAGGATTTGATTGAAAAATTTTACATTCTATAGGGACCTAATTATAAATTTTCAAACTATAAGAATTTGATTGAAAATTGAGTCAAACTACAATAACTTGAAGAATGATTAAACCTATAATTAAATGAGATAATTGTTTCTTAATATATTTAAATTTTTTTTATTACAATAATAATAATAATAATATTTATAATTTGATTGAACCCTAGAAGTTGGTCAAGTGAAACATGACAGAATCTTGTTGGGATAATTATTTGACAGTCCTAGGTTTGAACTCCTATTCGTCTTCTTGAAGTGAGATAAATGTCAATTATTTTATAAATGCTCTCTCAGTCTGGAGGCTGTCCCTGTCATGGACTGAGATATCATTCTCCTACCTTAAATTTTTCTTAACCACAAAAAAAAATTCTATGATTTGATTGAGTTAATTATTCCAATCAATTGATGCATCTAATTTATTTGATAAGCTTGAAATTATTCTAATTTGATTTATACTAAAACCAAGATTAAGAAATGAAATTTAGCTCCAACGATCAAATGACTCAAAACTTGAATGATACATCACGAAAAAAAATAAATAACAACTACTATTTACAGTGACTACTAGTCAAAATAGGAACAATAATGCTTCATCAAAGCGGTAGGAACACAAAAATGCACAAAGGAGCAAAATTTTGCTGGTTCTCTAGCGATAAGTGGCCATTAATTAATGTGTCATTCTCTATAAAATAGCATGAAGATTGAAGAAGAAAAACACAAGAAAATAGAATACAATTTGTTGAACATAAAAACTACTTAATTATATATATTGTTATCCACTTTTGATTTGGATAAACTAATTTATAGGGTTTAGAACCATCCTTTGCAAATACTTCGATTATACTGATGGTGGAATCTGAGTCTACACATGATGATTATGGGTGGAGAATGCTTTCTTTCATAAAGGTAAGGCATAATGTGCCAATCAAAGAGGGTTATGAGTCATGTCTCTATGAGTATGTGCTAGTGATGATTGGGTTAGGGTTAGCTGGTCCTGCTTGATAGAATCGGGCACACCACATGTGAGTTTCTTTTGTTTTTGTTTTGTTGGGGTGGTGTTATATTGCTAGCTACGCCTAAAGCAACTTTGTCCCCATATATCACTATCATCACTTTGAATTGCTACCAGATACGTGTATGACCTTCATGATGAAGAACTAATTCAATTGAAATGAATGTATGCATTAACGTACGATTATCTTGCTATTATGTCAACATGCATGGGCCATCTTTTTAATAACTGTACGGATTCAGGTTCATAAAAAATTATCTAACCCCAGAGAAAACATAACCATGAGGGAAAATTAAACCAAAACACTGCCATAAATAATTACATATAGCTGTTTTCGACCAGTAATGCTAAATATGAGCAATGCTGCATATTCGTACAGATGGTTAATTAGGAGAGTCTGATATAAATTAACTGGCTAAGCAAATTATAAAGTACTACCACAACAATTAGATATCATATATTGATCCAAGATCTTAAGACTATGTCTACAAATCTTTTCATTTTACATACTCTTTACTTAATTTATTGTTAATTAATACAAGAGTTCATCATTTCACATAAAGTATAATAACAAAAGTTGTCAAAATTTTTACACGAAAATTTGATAGAACGAGGTGATATAACTCATTTATTTATCTTAAAGTTAACACATATGGAAAATAAATTGAAGCGAAAATTATGATTCTTGCTCTCTAGTATTTTCTCCCAACTACATGACATACACCATTAAAAGTTTCAACTAAAATGCCATATCATTCATTTACATTTATTTCGTATCCGGAAGACCTTTTACTTAAAGAAAAATATGTTAGTCTGCATATGTTGTACATTAAAGCCAACAAACTTTAGGAACATTAATTACTAAGTTGTTGAATGAACTGTATGTTTCAAAACTTTATGTTTAGACATATATCATCTAATAACTAGATGAACTACATTCAAAAAGTAATTTAGGAACCCAAATACATCAATAACTAAGCTTTGTTTCACCAAGTGAGGTCAGCTATATGGATCAAGTGACTAATTATTTTCCTTGTAGCTTTCTTGGTCTTCCTCTATATTTTGTTTTTACGATGGTACTCTTTATTTGGTCCACCTTCTTATTGGAGCCTCCGTAGGTCTCCTCCAAATATACTCAAACCACTTGAAGTGAGATTCTACTATCTTTTTTATGATAGGTACCACTCCAATTTTCTCTCTAATATATTCATTCCTTATTTAGGAACGCAAATCATTCATTAAAAACAAAAATTCCAACAAACATTTTGCTTTTCCAGATTTGGGATATACACTTGATACCTTCTTACCCATCCAAAATTAATTTTAGGATACATATTACAAAGTTAACATCCACTGATACTAATTTATAATTAACTTAGCTTTTTGACATAATATATATTTTATTTTACGAGTTTAAGTTTTATGCATTGATAATATAAAAAGTTTTACATGTCATCCAGTCATGTGTCACATTAGTAAAAATGGTTAAGTTTCTCTCCTAGTACTTGAAAAGTCATGCCAATGAGATAATTTAACTTAATGACAATGTAAATTTTATAGTATTAGTATATAGAAATTAAACTCTTGTTTCAATGTTATGGCCTCTCCCAAACAAACACTATTAATTTAGCGGAAGTGTTATTTAAACACCCAGTTTGGGTGTCTATATTTTGGAGAAGTTCTGAAAAATTGGAAATGGTTGCAATCCGGAAGTATTAGGAAGTAACACGCTCAACACCTTGCTAAACAACACTTTCTAACAAGCCAGCTGCAGGGTAAACCTGAGTCTTTTACACTTTGCAATTAAAAGTCTTTTACACTAGGAAGGATGAAGGTGAGAAGAGGTCCAACAAAATAAAATGAGAGAAACTGAGTAACAAGATTCGAAGAAGTGGCAAAAACACAAACTCAACAATTTTACAAGTTTGCCACCATGTTTTCTCTTGTTTTTAAAAACGTAAGTGTTGAAAACAGGTGTAAATTGTTTTCCCTTTTTTGTTTTTTAAATGCTACTTCTGTTTTTAGTTTTTAAAATTTATGTTGAGAAATTATTCTGCCAAACAAGTCTTTTTATTTTTTTATTTTCAAAAATCAAAATCATGTTTTAAAAACATTTACAATTAAAAGCTTTTGATCAATCAATCTTGCATGTTTCATGCATATCATCATTCATTATTCATCATGTTACTGCTGATAGCTCTTTGGATGTTTATTATGACTGGACCCATGGGAGCGTCTATTAATAATTCTTTCTTTAACCGAAACTGGAGTTCTAATTTTGTTTCTTTTATCTGTAAATAGTTTTAGGATTTTTCTAGTCACCTATTAAGAATTTCAAAATAAACAATTTTCGTAAATTTTTTTTTATGAACTCACACTTTAAAAGAAATTAAAAATCACACTTTTCAATGAAAAACTTACTCTTTTTCTTTATTTTATTTTTACACACACTTAATGTGTCCCAACTCAATTTTCAATTAACCTTCCCCTAACCTCAATTTTCTTGTACCGAAAAAGAAAATAAAAAACATGTAAGGATCAATGAAAAACAAACTGCATGTCTTGTAGTGAGAATTTGGAATACAATAGGGAACCATGGATTGGTGGGGAGCCATGTGCCTATAAGGAATCTGACACGGAATTCCCGGTTCCTGAATAACATACTTTTTCATCCCATTATTCTACCTATTGAGGGTACCCTGAATCCAATCTAGATACTGCGTATGTGGGGTATAAAGAGGCAACGGAGCACGTTTGCAAATAAATTGTGTATGTATATATACATACATATCTTATATGCTAGCTACATATATAATAAGCATGCATATATATATATATATATATCTGGGAATAATGGCCACCATGTAATAGGGTGATGTGTTTTCACTTTTCAATAATTCTTTTTTTTATTGTTTAGGAGTTGTTTCCCGCCATTAACGGTAACTAATAATCTCACTTCGAGATGTAAAAGTATAATTGAAATCGGCATTGCCTTTTAACAAAGTCATTTTTTCGTACAGAGTCAATGGATCGAAATCAAAACATAATAATATTCAAAGGGCCCAACTATCTGCTAATTGTGCCTGAGTTAGTGACTTTGTTTTCAATGATGAAATTCGCGACATCAATGGCATAATAAGTTGTATCGGCCTAATGTACCATGTGAGATATAGGAAGATAAATGCAAATAGAGAGCGAGAGAGATTCACGGAATTGGATGATGGTAAGCTAGGACACTTAACATACACACTCTCCTGTGATGTTTCCTCATCGAGTACTATTTTGTCACGATAGACTTATTAGGGAATTAACTTTTGTCCCGTAGAGAAGGAGATACGAAATATTATCTATATTCATCAATTATGCGATATCATATTGATATATTTTTATTTATTATTATTAAATGAGATATAAACCTCACTTAATTTAATACTCTTATATAATTTAATAGTAGATGAGAGTGTCATAATAAATATAATGGGTATGAACTCCGTGTAACCATTTTTAATTATGTCCATAAAAAATGTTCTTGTTATAAGCAGGTGCCATGAATTGTTTTGAGGGTTGGATCTAAAGGATTAATTAAACGGGGCCTAATGGAGATTCGGTACCTGACAACTGTCTGCAAAGGAAAGGCTAGACTTTGCACTTTGTTGGGGGTGGTAACTGGTAAGAATATGTTCAATTGGAGAGTGAAAACATGAATAAATTTTTCATGTTTGAGTTTCACCCCTCCAACCAAACATACTATAAGTGGTAACAAGATGAACTGTATTGAAGTGGGTTTTCTCACGTAAAGATTTCATCAAAGATGATTTTTTTTTTTCCTTTTTATCATTATTAGAAAGATTGAATACTAATATGAGCTTTTACGGGTGCATTTATTTCAAATTTAAAAAAATATTATAAAATTTAAATTTTATACATAACTGAAAAAGTTGAAAATATTTTGTTTTGGAATCTACTATTTTTAGCTTCTACATAAAAAAAGATGTAAAGTAACTCTATTGAGATTACAATTATTTTTTAAAAATTATCTAAATATATAAAAAGTGATATTGTTGAGTGAAAAAAAAATAATTTTTAGCCCAAAAGGCTCATCCAAACACTCTCTTTGGATTCAATTTTTAAAAAATGTGATTATAAAACTTAAATTTTATATATAATTAAAAAAATTTAAAATAGACTTTTACAGAAGCTATTCTTTTTAGTTTCTATAAAAACTTAAAACAGATCTTTTTAGATTTTTATTATTTTTTTAAAAAATTTAAATATTTAATCTTTTGAGTCAAAAAAATAATATAACCCAGAAAAATTTTACCCAAACTCGCTTTTATAATATAATCTAATTAATGATAAAATTTTACACATAATAAACTCATGTATAATTTTTACCTCACAAGATCTATTATTGGTCCCTTTTGTTTGTGGTGCTTTTTATGATGGGATGAAAATCACCTGGTTTTAAATTATATCTTCTTTCTTATCTCATCAATTATTTATTGACAACAAAAAGATAATTAATATATATTTATTAATAATTTTAAAACAATAAATACTTTTAAATGCATATCTTCAATGTAATAATAAATAATTAGTGAAATATAGAAGATAACATTTGATTTCCGTTATCTATGGTGCATCGTAAAATTTTAATGCATAGTTCACTAATGAGGTAGACGAATCATAAAAAGACATCAAGTGGTCAACAGAGACAAGACTGAAACTGAGGTGGGGAGTTGATAATGCACTAATGACACAGTTAAGGTGTGTTAATGTGTAATTAAAAACAAAAATAATTGAGTTGTGTGATTCAACATTTTTCCAGTACTTAGAAACAAATTATAAATTCAATTCACTAGTTGTTAAACTCACCAATGCACTTCTTGGTTTAGAACTTGTTAACTAATACGTTATCTTATTTGTACATATAATACATAGTATCTAGTATTGACTCACATTTCATCTACCATTGGATGAAGTATAAACCTCCTTCAAATAGGATTTATACTCGTCTAATAATAGATGACACACCCCATTTAAATAGGATTTATACTTATCCAATAATAAATGATATATAAGTCGAAACATTCGGGACAAATAATATTTTCCTTTAACTAATTAACACACTCCATGACCTCCAACTCTCTTTCTGTCCTGACAATATCACATGCACATGCAGACAACTCCACACCCACTCATCCTCATCCCACATGCATCATGGTTACATTGCTCACAGATGTTAGAGCCTATGTCACATCTGACCCACACAAACATTTCTCATCCACTTTCTCCCCAATCCCCATTTTTCATCTTAAAGAAGGGAGAAAAAAACACTGATGAATTGATAAAAAAAAAAAAACAAGGAATAAAACCTTTGTGCCAGCTCTAACTAGATAGCACTGCATAATTTTATGACACACAAAAATATTCTTTCTATTCCCATTTCCCACTGTTTATCCTTCCTCCCATTTCCTCTTAGCATTGGAATTAGTTTTACTTTTTGGGGTTCAACTTCTTGCTTTGTGACATTGTTAAGAGGGTTATTAAGTGCTCCTCCCTCTTCATTTACCTTGTTTGTGGCTGTAATCATACAGGGTATTGTCTGGTTTATTTTTTGTTAAACACAAAGAAGGTTTTCTTTCAAGCAGTGATGATAATACCAATTTATTAAGCTTTCTGAGGTATTCCATTTTAACTTGCAGTTTTCCTTTACTTCTACAATTTCTGAAGAGACCAAGAAGAAAGCTGTGAAAAACAAAAGGAAAAAAAACAAAAGAGAGAGAACCATCAGTTATATTATATTTGAAGATTTTGGGATTGCAGTTCAATGGGATAAAGTTTTCTCCTTTCATGTTTTATGAGAAGTAAAATCTGTAGAATTTGATGAAACTGGCTGGAGTGTATTTTGTGTGGAAGATTTTCAGAAATGGGGATACTGCTCCATTCTCTTGTTAGTTATCAAGGTCCGGACAACATAGGTTGTGGCCAGCATCAAAACTTTCTGAGATTGAAGGAGGATAAATTAAGGAGGTGCATTTACTTATCTTGAACCACAGGGGATTTTTTTTTTTTTTTTTTTATGGTGATGATTGCTGTGAGTGTGAGCTCTATCTGAGTCTGGATACTTCGTTGCATTAGTAGTATAATCATAGTCTTTTCCCAAAAGGGGTTTGCATTTCGCAGTGTTGTGTGAGTAGATTTGAGAGTGATATAAATGTTATGAGTCTTTTATGAAAACGGTGTGATTGATTGTGGTGGTTGAGGGGTTTGGCTTAATTGGAGGAGAAGAGGTTGTTGATATGGCAGCAAAGCTGCTGCGTTCTTTGGCAGATGACAATCCAGATCTGCAGAAGCAAATAGGATGTATGACTGGTATTTTCCAACTCTTTGATCGTCACCATATTGTTGCTGCTCGCCGTATTAGCCAGAAGAGGCTTCCTTCTGGTATTCCTCTATCTAAGTATGAACATGTTCGATTAAGTAGGAACATGTTAGATCTTACTGATTCAGTTCCTGTGATGTGTTGGTTCTGTCCCTTTGCTTTTTTTTTTTTTAATGTCAATCTGATTTTATTGTTTTAGCTGCTGAATTTACTAATAGTTCCAACTACTAATTGATTTATGACATAGATGCCAATCTTAGATCAGTGTTAGTTTCATTTTTTCATTCATAGATGTTTTATGTCATATACATATTTTTCTTTGTACTGGTTAAAGGGCTTCTTATGTTTCAAGGTCTTAACCTGTTTGTAAAGGTGAGGGGGAAGGGGTGGGTTGGGGATGTTTTCAATTGAACTATCAGCAGGTATTTGAATTTGCTTCACAATTCTTCATTCAATAATAGTGTCAGGTATGGGTAAGAAGATGGCTATGGTGGTTTATTTATTTCTACTTTTAATTCTATAAGTTCATTTTGAATTGTGTGTATATATGGCGGTGCCCTTCTTCATGAAATGGTTAGCTCTCGTCATTTTGTGTCAGTTTCAGTAGTGTATTTGCATCTTGATGTTTCTGCTCTCCATATAGGTAATCCCCGCTTCAGTGATGGCAGCTTGGAAAGAGATTCCAATACCGTACACCATCAGCAAACAGCAACAGTAAGATTTTTTTTTTTTTCCTTTTGCTCTCTTTTTTGACAATTTCTTTTTGATGCTTTTGAGTTCGAAGTTGTTTGAATAAGGGTTTGGATGATTTGTGGAAAGTTTGTTATCATATCAATTATTATGCATAAGCTGATTCTATGACATACTATTCACTGCTTGTGAGTGAATTTGACAAAGTCGATTGTAGTCATACACTCAGGTTGGGAATGTTTTGAAAAATTCTTATTGTCCTTATAATCATTTTGAGTATTTATCCATTTCCTGGACTTCTGCACAATCATCTATTTTCTGTTCATTCATTCTTGAAAAAAATTCAATCTCCACATACTTTCTAGTTTCTAGAGCTGTTGCATGTATTTGTAACTACCAATTGTTATGGAAAAAACTGCCAGCATGTGCATGAAATTTGGCTTAAGCAGCATAGTGAATTCATTGCAGGATATGAGCTTAAACAAGGGTGTGAATGAAAAACAAAGAATTTCAACCGAATCATTAAGAGCATCCTTCTCTTCTTGTTCATCATCACCGTCCTCTCCAGATTGTAAGACTGAAGCAGAGGCTACCTTTGACAGGATTATTTTTCCTGAAACTCCTTCGAGGGACGCAGTTATGAACGAAATGACTATCTCTCCCCATTTAGGATATAACTCCCTTGACCTTCGAGATGTGGTGAAGGATTCTATGTACAGGGACAATCGAGGAATGTCGCTTAAGACTATGGCCAAAGAGGAAGCTTCCATGCATACAATGAAACACAAGGATTCTCCAAGACCTCTTCAGTTGTCCAAATCTGTTGATGGATCTTATGGGGTTGGAGTAGATGGAAAACAAAGTTTACCTATTGATCTACAGGAGTCTATCCGAGTCCTCGCTAAACTTAGAGAGGCACCTTGGTACTATGCAGAAACTAGAGAAAATCCAGGACCATCTCATGAACTAAAAGATGGACACTTCCATTCCATCTCAAAGGATGCCCCTTGGTTTTCTTACAGTGGAAGAGAAGTAAGTCGGTTTTCTTTCGAATCTCGTGATACAATCAAATCCACACCAAAGCTAAAAGAGCTTCCTAGACATTCACTGGATAATAGGGAAGGTTCATGGCGCGGTTACAGCATTGGTTCAAAACCAAGTCACCTCTCAAGAAAAGTTTACAGCAGCACCTCCACCTCAAATGACAAAGCCTCTATCCCACAACAGTCTTCAACAATCCAGAATCGGCCACCAAGTGTTGTGGCAAAATTAATGGGCTTGGAAACATTGCCCGATTCCTCTCTGCCCGGTTATACTCACTCAAGTCTGACTGAGACTTACTCAGCTCAAGATAATTGTCAGTTTCCAGGATCATCAAAAATTGGACTCACCAGGCCACTCCATGTTTCTAATTCCACAAAAATCTCATTGAAAGATCCAACTTCCCCTCGCCGGAAGAATCCGGATGTGGTTATGAAGCCCATCTCAAGTTCAAGGGTTCCCATTGAAGCAGCACCATGGAAGCAGCAGGATGTAAAAAAAATCTCTCAGACTCCTGCAAGATCACCAGATTCATTACCTTCAGTTTACAGTGAGATTGAGAAGAGATTAAAGGATCCTGAATTCAAAGCACTAAAACAGATACTAGAAGCAATGGAAGAAAAGGGGCTATTAGATAACAGAAAAGAACAAGCTCCAAATGTTTCTGGAAGTCAAATAGACTATGAACCTAAAGCTACCAATATAATTCAGAATTCTACATCAGTAAGACAACAAAATCCTGAGGGAAACAACCTTCTATCCTCTACAATCAAGGGATCTTACTCAGCTAGAGCTTTTGGATCCCCAATAGTGATCATGAAACCGGCAAAACTTGTTGAGAAAACTAGGATTCCTGCTTCTTCAGTCATTCTGAATGGAGGTCTTTCTGGTTCTCATCAGCTTCAGAGTGGTGGTGCATATGTAGATAACAAAAATGGTACATCTTCCACACGAGTAGCAAAAGATCAGTTTCCTAAAGTCAGTCACCGTGACACTTCTGCCAGTTCCATTGATAGGAAAGCAAGTAGTGGGAAGACTATGAGGCCAGCACAATCTCAACCAAGGTCTCAACAACTTCCAAAAGAAAACAGCCCTACTTCAGTAAAGCACTTGGCATCTATGAGCCCAAGATTGCAACAGAAGAAGTTGGATTTAGAGAAGCAATCTCATCCTCCTGCTCCAGAATCAGACTTGAACAAAACCAGAAAGCAACCTGGTAAGAAGGCAACAGAATCAGGTTCCCCTGGTGGAAATGGAAAACAAAGGCCCAAAGTCCCCAACTCGCAGGGTAGTGATGAGCAACCGCGTGAGATAAGCAATGGATCAAGAAGTATAAGTTGCCAAGGCTATGAAGTTTCTCTGCAGTCAGAGAGTATGTCTGTCAACTCAATGATGGATATGGAAGTCACTAGTAGTTTACGATCTGCTGAAGTTGATGATAGCCGAAGCCAATCCCTAAAGGCTATGAAGCAGTTGGTTTCACAAACAGTGCAGAAAGTAGGAACCATTATCTTCTCTTTTAATTTAATCTTTCAGATTATAGCAATATGATGAGATTTTAAATTTTTTGCAAAAATCATATTCATTATCAGTTTACAATATGTATATTTTTCTTGTCCAGAAATCAACTCCAAGGTTGGATGAGGATGAGACAGTTGCGGAACTTGCAACAGTTTCACCTGAACATCCAAATCCAAGTACTATCTCGGTTCTTGATGGCTCAGTGTACAGAAACGATGCACCATCCCCAGTAAAGCAAATATCCGAAGATCCAAAAGGTATAGTTTCTGTCTTCTAAATTACAATTTTATACATAAACAGAACTTATAGCCATTTTATTTTATCCAAAAAAAGGCTTCCTCGAGAGATTGAAATTTCTTCTTAATGGGACGATGACAAATTACACCAATTTAAGAATATCAGTTGATCATGCTTGTATTGGCACTTGCATCAAAATAATTGTAATATATGGCTCGTAGATATGATGTTTCTCTATATCTGACTACTGAGTTTTCTGGTTCTCTAATGAGCTTCAAGTGATATTTGAAATGTATGCATGTCAAGAATTAGTCAAACTATCAAAGGCAACAATGGTATTGGTGACAGTTAGTGAAAGAAAGGCACTGCATTATGCACTAGAAATAACAATAGAAAGTGTGATGTGCATTGCATTAAGGAATGATAGGCTTTGTACTTTCTTCCATGCTTAATTTTTTGAAAATTTGGCCTGAAGTATTGACTAAAGAAATCTTTATACACACACACACACACACACACACACACACATACATGATTGTCTAAAATAATGTGGACTTTATTCACCAATCTCGTTATAAGATTAAATTCTCATTGCAGCTGATGATGCTCAAGAATCTAAAGGAAATGAGAACAAAGATCGGTGGAACTTTGCACATAACCTTCCATTTAACAATGCAGTATCTGGAGAGATCAATCGCAAGAAATTACAGAGCATAGATCACCTTGTTCAGAAGCTTAGACAGCTGAACTCAAGTCATGACGAAGCTAGAATCGACTACATTGCTTCCCTATGCGAAAACACAAATCCAGACCACAGATACATCTCCGAGATACTATTAGCTTCAGGTCTCTTGCTCAGAGACCTGAGTTCTGAATTGTTGACATTTCAACTTCACTCATCCGGTCATCCCATTAACCCGGAGCTTTTCCTTGTGCTGGAGCAGACCAGGGCAAGTAGTTTGCTTTCAAAAGACGAAAGCAGTCGCGGAAAAGCTGCATACTTGAAGCTAAATGTGGAGAAATTTCACAGGAAACTCATCTTTGATGCTGTGAATGAGATTCTTGGTGCGAAACTAGGCTCCTCTTCTGAACCATGGTTTCAGCCTAGCAGGATCAGACTCACGAAGAAAACCCTTAGTGCACAAAAGCTTCTTAAGGAACTATGCTTTGAGATAGAGAAAATTCAAGCCAGGAGACCATACTGCAGTTTAGAAGACGAGGAGGATGGTCTGAAAAGCATGGTATGCGAAGATGTGATGCATGGCTCAGAAAGCTGGACAGGATTCCATGGCAATTTACCTGGGGTTGTGCTGGATGTCGAGAGACTGGTATTTAAGGACTTAGTTGATGAGATTGTGATCAGCGAAGCGGCTGGCCTTCGAGTCAAGTCATCGGCAGTTAGGCACAGGAAACTATTTGCAAAATAGTTTGTTCCATTCCTCCCTTTCTCACTGATATTAGATTCACTGTCTGCCTGTCATTTGCATATAAATTTTCTTTCATGTCAGAGGCATAAGAGTTTGCTTATTCTTAGAGCTTTGATTATTTTTCTGTCAATGTGTAAAGAAATGTGACTTACCATGGATTTGTGGCATACATAATACATAAAAGCTAAAATTTGTAAGTGGAGCATCTCTTTCTGTCTCTCTTTCTTATCAATGTTGATTTTTGAGTTATGGCTTCCTGTATCTTCATCAACTTTCAGGCTATGAATGCGATAGAACTTATGAATGGGAAGTGATATACGGTTTACATCCAAGGCCTAGCCTAGTCACCAACCATGGCATTGGAGATTTTTCAATTTCGCTTTTGATCATAGTATCCCATAGGCGTTGGGGGAGGATAATCCTTTGTTATTGTCACAATTGAGTGTTCTTTGAAAGAACTTCTTTCCATAATTATTCTATCCTTTGTTCTAGAGTGAATAATGGATTTCCTCCCAGTGAGGATTATTTACTTCGTACCAATTGCTCCATAGACGGAAAATATTAACCGTGTTAGTAATGTCCACAAAACGATATCGTTTTGTTGTTAGTACAAAAAAAAAATTCCACCTCTTCATCACCTCTCCACCTATTCATCTACTACCTTCTTTCACCTCCAACACCACCGCCCATATCACCAACACCACCACCGCCACCAACCTTTCCCATCACCTCTACTGCAACTATAACACTCTCCTAACTACTACGTATTACCTAAGAATTTACATAATAATTAGAAGTGTGTTACTTTCTATTTTCTAACTTATACTAGGCATAAAGCATAAAAATAAAGTGAAATAAAAAGTTAACATTGGTGGTTTATAGAACTAATGTGACCTTCAATAGCCCATCAATATATAATTATATACATAGATATGTCATAAGATATGAGTACAATAATTCCAAGTATCTAAGTCCCTGAGGGAATACTACTTGCTCACTTGGATGTTAACCCTGCCTTCATGCTGACAATGCCAGAGTCGAATGAAGATGACTAAGCCAGTACAACTTTTGTAGGATACTGATGGTGCAAGTAGTTGTATCATAAATCTTTTTCTACTATAGCAATTCCATGAAGATTTATAGAGATGACATATGTGAAAAAATATGAGGATACACAAAGTACATACAACATAGGAATGAGAATACTATAAAATTCTTAGTAGGGCACTCCGTTGTGCATACATATATTATCATTATCATTTAGAATACATATTGTCAAATTTCAACTTAAATGTATTGGTCTCAACATCAATGATAAAATCATTCGCTTAACACATAACATAGGGAATAACTTAAAATAATTGCTACTTTAACTTGTCTTGACCCTTGATCTATGGTAGCTTCTTCCACACTTGAGTTTATTTTCTCCAACTCTCACACGGATTTGTTCACAGCTATGTTTACTTTCCCGACTCATATGGGAGTGGCCCTTGACTCCATCATGCAACCCTAGCAAGCACGCAACCTGTCTTCTTCTCACATGTGCCGCTGCAACCATTTATTCATTTTTTTAATATTATATTAAGTTTAAAGTATTAAAATACTAGACTTAAAACTGATGACCAATGGAAAAGTTAACAATAGATATCAAATTTAGAATTTTTAGAGAATAATAATTTTTTAAAAAAATTAAATCCTCCTAAAACTTGAGAAACAAAGAACACATGGCAAGTTATATTTTAAACCTTTTAATTTAATTTTATTAAATCTCAACATTTTTTTTATTAATAAGTCTTGAAGGCTGTAAAGGAAAAAAAGAAGCTTGAAGGAAGTTAAGGGTGTTAGCAGTGTTTACCTCAGAGAAAAAATCTATTTTGCCAGAAACATTGCCAGAATACCATTGTCAAAAACTCAAACAATTGAGGGACGTTTGCAGATTTTTCTTCTGTTACAACAGGAAAGGGGAAAAAAAAAAAAAAGCAAATCAATATTTCAAAAAGTGAGCCCCGTATAATCTTCACAACCAGCCAAGCACAGGAGTATCCAAACGTACAAGTCTGTCATACCCACTGCCATGGTTGTTGCGTTCGCATATGGGCTGTGATAGAGAAGAAAGAGGACACAACAATGGCAGAGAGAGAAGAGACAAGAAAGAGCGGCGATTGAAGGAGTAAGGGCTGTAATAGGAAAAGTGACTATTTACATTATACATTAAAAGGTTATCACGACTAATCCCACCCCCGGGCAAAGTTAAGTTATACATTAAAATGATGTATAAGTGGGATGTACAAGATAAACTTATATAATACTATGGATACACCAAAAACTGGACAACTTTATAATGGATTGTATAAACTTATATTATCAGGCTTAATATAGTGTACCAAACAGGCACATAGGAAAAACTAAAATTGTTTGCATATTCATTCACTTTCGGGGATGACATATATCTTTGAAAAAATCAATGCAAAAAATCTTTCAGACTAAGCTGATGACATATATCTTTGAGAAACCAATACTACAAAAGAAAAATCAAATATAGCAACGAATTTCTATATCCGTGCTAATGTATGTAATTAGCGATCGATTTTGCAACGAAATCTAGTCTAGTTGCGGCTAAAGAAAGGATACAACAGATCGCGACGGATTAACAAAAGATAGATATGTAACTAAATGTAGCAATGAAATATCCGTTGCAAAAAAAACAAATACTTTCACGCGCTAAATTTTGGCACTGATAGCGGGTTCTCTTACAATTGCCAACCCTAAGCCTAACTCACCTAACTTGATCACCTTCGCGTTGTGTGCTCCAGAGCCTCCTTCATCTTGTGCCCTCCAAAATGGCAGAACCTCCTTCGCTATGACCCCCAACCTGTGACTACAATAAATAAAAACAAAGAAAATAAGTTTTAAATAAAGACAGAAAATGAAATTGCCCACATTTTATTACTGTGGCTAAATAACAATTAACCATATTTAGTGACTATGTTTAAATGAAATCCATAAGTGTTATTACTTGAACCACTTAGCAATGGATTACGACAGACAATTCCCTTGCTAAATTTAGTGACGTAGCCACATCCATTGCCAAAATTTAGCTAGGAGCAAATTAGCAATGGATTTAGCAACGGACGAATCCCTCACTGGTAACTAGCCGTTGTCAACACCAAGTTTAAAAAGAAAAATTCCCAAACCGAGTTACACAAAAGGGTTGTCTCACAAGGAAGCGGCTAGTTAATTGGAGAATTGGGAGGGGGGTTGTTGCATGAGAAATGACAAAGACAATTAATTGAAATTAACAATCATAAAAGAGCTAGTTTACGGGATTCTCAAGCTAGGGAATATTTATCATCAACATAAACCAATGAACAAACACTTGCTGGGGAGCTGCGCTGTTAACCATGCAATCACACAATTAATAATGCAATTCTTCTTAAAGTTAATCAGCTAAAGGGTAAGAACAAGCGCATACATTTAGATAATTGCTATCACAACACCTAATTGTATGAACTAAATTAAACACTAATTATCATAGCTCAATTCTCAATAAAAAATTAACTCTATTATCTTGGTCAATAAAATGCTACCAATCAATCTACTAGCATGCATTCAATCAACAAGCTCTAATGTACTTTCTCACAAATCATGCAACAAATACATATAAAGGCATTTCAATCAACATATATATCAATCAATAGACATGAAAAGAGAAGGAAAACCACAAGAAAAAGAGAACACCACCAAATATTGCATTATGCTCAAAATGTTTCAAAATATAACCCTAGCTCTTGAATCCCTTGAGCTAGCAAGAGAACTACTCCTCCATGGGGGAAGTTATAAGTAGAAAATGATAAAAGCTAAGAGAATCAAAGCAGAAAAATTAACAAGAGTGGGGTATGAGAGTGTGTTCTTGAAGGAGGAGGAGAAGAAGAAGAGAAGAGCTCTCCACACTAAACCTTGTTTCTATTCCTAAAATGACAAAGAATACCTTGGGATTCGTACATTCCCTATCTTACATCATCTTAGAAGTTGCTAAAAAAGGGCCTAAGTGGGTGAAAAATGCAAAAATAAACTTTTAGTCTTGAGCTGCAAAGCTCGCTGCAACGAGAGTACTCTGGTCCATCTTTACAGGCTCGCTACAATGACTATAACTTGCTGCAGCAATGCTATACATGGTGCTGAGGATGCTCTGCCTCCAAGCTTGCTACAACGACTGAAACTCGTTGCAGAGAAACTGTCCAAAAACTTGCTTCCAGGCTTCATCCCAGCTTTCTCTCTTCAAAGCACACTCCATAGCTCCAATTTCCTCACCGCACTCTCAGTGGTGACCTTCCTAGAATCCACAAATCTCTTTGCAGAAATAAGAAGGTTGGTCAATGGCAACACAAAACATGCACAAAGCTAACAATTAAGAGCCACAATTCAAAATTGAGTGCAATGAGTTCAATTACAAAAATCCTCATAAAAATATGGAAGTTAAGCTTGATATGCATGCAAAAACACTAAGAGTTAGGGAAAAAATATTTACAAAAAACGTGTTTATCACTCACTCAAATGTGTTTAGCTACCAACTTTTACTCATTGGTTACGGATTTTTTCATAGTTAAATTCTAATTTTCTTGTAGTGCAAATTGGTAGTTCATCTAAATTATAACGACTAGTTATTCCCATGATTTCACGTTTTATTTCTTTTATTTGATATTTTTCATTATTCTCACTGAGTTTAATTTTAATACTTTAGCATTATAAAAATTATTTACACTATCATCCATCTAGTATCAGGTCTAGTGATTTCACGATTTTTATATGTGATATTTTCTTATTATTTTTAAAATAAAGTATATGTTATTTTGTTTATTGACGATTAAGATATGTTTCCTTCATTAAACATATTACAACTTCTTGATAGCAAGTACAAAATTAAATGAACTATTGAATGATATGTTAAAAATACAATGTATGTTGTCTAACATTGTCAAGCCGGAATGTCTAGTTTCATTGCAAAGCAGGAAAGCATATAGCACAACGTTAGACAGTGAAAAAATGCATGTGTGAGTGAGAGAGAGAGCATTGACACCACTCGAGAGAGTGAATAGCTTGTCAAGAGAGTTAAAAATCTTATGATATTTTAATAATTTTTTAATTGTAAATAAAGTTGAAATGTGATATTTAGAGATAATCCATTTAATTTGAGATGATAAACAGATACATAAATTTTGGTGAGAGTAACTTTTGTTTGATTGTAATTGAAGGTTACTTGATTGACACTTAAAAGCAGTCACTTTAGTTATAGATAATTAATTTAAATGGGTTTTACAGTAATCACAAGCTGCCACATGCCTTTCCATTTAATTATAAATGATGGACAGATTTTTCCAGAAATAACTTTTCGTTAATTTTAATTAGGAGTTGTCACACTTAGAGATAATTGTTAAGTTATAGGAATTAAAAAAAAGATAGATAGATCTTAGAGGGAGTAAATTAAGTAAATTGCAATTAAGAGTTGTGATGTAGAACTTAGAGGTAGTCTTTTTAGTTATAGAAATATAGATAGATTCTAGTTGGAATAATTTTTCCTTAATTGAAATTAGGAATTGTCATATACAAATAGAGGTAAGTCATAGATAATAGATAGATTTTTGCAAAAATAATTTTTCTTTAATTGCAATTAAAAGTCATCGCATGACATATAGAGATAATATATTTAGTTATATAGATAATAGCCTAATAACTTTTAATATGAATAATCTTTTGTAAAAAAAAAAAATTACGAAAAGTTGTTACGCGTCGCTTAGAGGTAACTATTTGGTTATAAACAATAGATAGATAAATGTTAGTGGGAGTAGCTTTTACTTAATCGCATTTAGATGTTGTCATATGACACGTCTATTTAATTATGGAAAATGGATTGTATTGAAATTGAGGGAAGAATATTAGAATATCTCTCCCAATATTGCCTGACTTGATATTTTTGGGATGACTATCTTGTAATATATTTGTTGAGATATTATTATAGCTTACTTTAGGAAACAATTAGCACGTTTCTTTGTATAGGTGATTTGCAAAGATTATGTTCCAATAATTGTCACCATGTGATTAGCATAGGATTGAGGGAGCTTTGTGTATATATATATATTTCACTAAATGTATTCCTTGACAAGACATTACACAAATATTTCTTCTTTATATGGTACCAGAGCTACATCTGGTAGGCCTGCCACTGCTGTCATGGCTAACGAGGATAGCAAAAATAAACACGTCACTACTGACGATGTGAAGCTAAGGAAGACGATCTCTCCGTATGACATTACTGCAAACGACAATCCAGGAATTCTCTTGACACAAGTTCAACTGAGAGGAGAGAATTATGATGAGTGGGCTCGCTCTTTGAGGACAGCGTTGAGGGCAAGAAAGAAGTTTGGGTTCATAGATGGAACAATTAAACGACCGGCAGAAAAATCAACAAATATTGAAGATTGGTGGACAAACAATTCTTTGTTGGTGTCATGGATAATGAACACGATTGAGCCCAATCTTCGTTCAACCATATCACATATGGAAGTCGCGCGGGACCTATGGCTAGATATTGAGGAACGCTTCTCTGTGGCAAATGGGCCACGCATACAACAACTCAAAGCAGAGCTGGCTGAATGCAAGCAGAAAGGTGTGACTATTGCTAATTATTACAGGAAGATGAAAAAGCTGTGGGAAGAACTGGCAAACCATGAGCAAACACCTTCATGCACATGTGGTGGGTGCACTTGTAACCTCGCATCCAAGATGGAGAAGAGGCGTGAAGAAGAGAAAATTCATCAGTTTCTCATGGGACTTGATGGGTCTGTTTATGGGACTGTGAGATCAAATTTGCTTGCTCAAGACCCTTTGCCAAGTCTGAATAAAATTTATTCAACCTTGGTGCAAGAAGAACGTGTGAGAACTATCACTCACGGGAAAGAAGAACGAAATGAGGTAATGAGTTTTGCTGTCCAAACTGTAAGAAAACCATACAACAAAGTTGAAGGAAAGAATCGAAACATCATCTGCAGCAACTGCAATCGTTCTGGGCATACCTCTGAAGGCTATTTTCAGAGGATTGAATATCCGGAATGGTGGGGAGAACGACCTCGAGAAGCTGGACGAGGAGGTGATCACGGCAGAGCCAAACAACAAGGAATGAGCTCCAATATGAGAGGACGTGGTGCAATGGCTAAAGCAAATGTAGCGCAAGCCTCCGCACTGGAATCAGAACCAACTAGCAAGATGACAGATGATGATAAATCTGCTGTTACTGGACTTAGTGGCGAGCAATGGAAAACACTGGTGAATCTCTTACATAATGTCAAATTAGGAACCACAGAAACATTGACTGGTAAGCCTAATTTTTTGAAATGGATTATAGATTCGGGTGCGTCTCATCATATGACAGCTGAGTTAAAATGTTTGACTGATGTAAAAGATAACTTGGAATGTCCAGTAGTGCTTCCTGATGGAAGCCGAGTTCTTGCTGCCAAGGAAGGAAGGGTGGTACTTACTGATGCTCTGAAACTAAGCAAAGTTCTCTATGTGCCCAACTTAAAATGCAATCTAATTTCAGTATCACAGCTTGTTGATGAATTGATGTGCACAGTTTTGTTCACTGATAAATTTTGTGTTATGCAGGACCGTACCTCGAGGATGGTGATTGGAGCGGGTGAACGAAGAGAAGGGCTCTACTACCTTGGAGGAATGGCTGTTGCGACTACTGTGAAATGTGATGATAGAAATATTTTCAATTTGTGGCATAAGCGACTGGGACACCCATCTCCTAAGGTTCTAGAGTTTATTCCAAATGTTGGTTCTAAGAGAAGCAATGCATTATGTAATGAAACCTGTGATATTTTTCTTAGAGCTAAACAATGTAGAGAAAGTTTTCCCATTAGTATTAATAAAACAGTGGACAATTTTCAGTTGATTCATTGTGACTTGTGGGGGCCTTACAGAACTGTGGCACATTGTGGTGCTAGATATTTTTTAACCATTGTGGATGATTACTCACGAGCTGTGTGGATTTATTTGTTGAAAGAAAAGAAAGAAGTGTTCACACGCATGTGTCAATTCTTTGCTATGGTGGAACGACAATTTGGAAAACTAGTTAAAGTTGTACGTAGTGACAATGGTACAGAATTTACATGCATGAGTGACTATTTTCAAGATAATGGAATTGTTCATGAAACATCTTGTACAGGGACTCCTCAACAAAATGGACGGGTGGAGCAGAAACATAGGCATGTTCTCAATGTTGCTCGTGCACTCCGCTTTGAATCTCATCTTCCTATTGAGTTTTGGGGAGAATGCATCTTGACTGCCGGGTACTTGATCAATCGTACACCTTCAGTAATGTTGAATGGGAAGACCCCCTATGAGATGCTTTACAAGAAACCACCACCTTTCAATCATCTCCGTGTTTTTGGGAGCTTGTGCTATGTTCATAATCGAGACACCGAAGGGGATAAGTTTGCAAGCCGTAGTCGACAATGTGTTTTCCTGGGATATCCTTATGGTAAAAAGGGTTGGCGAGTATATGATTTGGAAGCAAGAGAGTTCTTGGTATCTAGAGATGTGGTGTTTTCTGAAAATCAATTTCCCTATACTCATTCTCAATCCTTGGAATCTAACCATATGGACCTAAGCAATATTTTGCCATGGGGTAGCATTGATGTTGATAACGAAATAGGGATTGCACAATCCACTTCAGAGAATAGAACCAACACCGAAAATGTGGGTAATTCTGAGTGGAGTGAAGGTGAAGTGTTTTTGCCTAAGAGTGGTGCAACTGAAAGGGAGGGCTTGAGTATTGACGAGCAGCCCCTTGGTCGTGGACATCATATCAAGATACCATCCACTAAGCTGAAAGGTTTTGTGATGAACTCAATCCGCAAAGTAGACCCCTCTCCAAGTTCACCTGTTACCTCTTACTCCTCAGGTACACCTTATCCTCTAACACATTATGTGAATTATGATAACTTCTCTGTGCAACACAGGCATTTTTTGGCAGCTGTTAGTGCAGGCACTGAACCTCAATCGTTTGCTGAGGCCATGAAAAATGAAAGATGGCGACAGGCCATGCAGACTGAAGTGGAAGCATTGGAGAATAATAGGACTTGGACTTTGGAGTCACTGCCACCTGGAAAGAAAGCCATTGGGTGTAAGTGGGTCTATCGAATCAAGTATAACTCTGATGGTTCAGTTGAGCGGTTCAAAGCTCGACTTGTGATACTGGGAAATAATCGGGTTGAAGGGATTGATTACAATGAAACTTTCGCCCCAGTTGCAAAGATGGTGACGGTGCGGACATTTCTTGCTGTTGCAGCTGCTAGAAATTGGGAGCTTCATCAAATGGACGTTCATAATGCCTTTTTACATGGGGATCTTCAAGAGGAGGTGTATATGAAACTTCCCCCAGGATTTAGATCTCAAACCAACAAAGTTTGTAGACTACGCAAGTCATTGTACGGATTGAAACAAGCTCCTCGATACTGGTTTGCCAAATTGGCAGGTGCTTTGAAAAAGTATGGATTTGTACAATCCTCCTCCGATCACTCACTCTTTGTCCTACTACGTGAACATGTAAAGTTGCATGTGTTAGTTTATGTGGATGATCTCGTGATTTTAGGTAATGATGGTGAACCCATCGCAACTTTCAAAACATACTTGAGTGAATGCTTTCATATGAAAGATCTTGGAGTGTTGAAATATTTTTTGGGCATCGAGGTGGCGCGTAACTCCACTGGTATTTTCTTGTGTCAACGCAAATATGCATTGGATATCATTTCTGAAGTCGGATTATTGGGAGCCAAGCCTACTAGCTTTCCCATGGATCCCCATCATCGCCTATCTTTGGCCACCGGTGATCTCCTTGTAGATCCAGAATGCTATTGTTGGTTGGTAGGCAGATTAATCTACCTCTCTGTTACTAGGCCTGATCTTTCTTATTGTGTGCATACACTTGCTCAGTTCATGCAACAACCGAGACAAGACCACTGGGATGCTGCTCTTCGTGTGGTGCGCTACTTGAAAGGTAATCCTGGTCAAGGAATTTTATTGCGAGCAAATTGTGACTTGCAGCTCTATGCTTGGTGTGATTCAGATTGGGCTAGTTGCCCTTTGACTCGAAGATCTCTTACTGGTTGGTTTATTCTTCTTGGTGATTCTCCTATCTCTTAGAAAACTAAGAAACAACACACGGTGTCTCGCTCTTCCGCAGAAGCAGAATATCGCTCTATGGCTTCTACTGTTTGTTAGCTCAAATGGCTAAAGGAACTCTTATCATGTTTTGACATTGCTCATCCACAACCTATCAAACTTTATTGCGACAGTCAAGCTGCTTTACACATTGCTGCCAATCCTGTGTTTCATGAACGTACCAAACACATTGAAGTAGATTGTCATTTTATTCGTGATGAATTGCAACGAGGAATTATTACTACATGTCATGTGCCTTCTAATGCTCAATTGGCAGATGTCTTGACCAAGGCTTTGGGTAAAATCCATTTTGATGCTGTGCTTTCCAAGTTGGGCGTCTGCAATCCGTCCGCTCAAATTGAGGGAAGAATATTAGAATATCTCTCCCAATATTGCCTGACTTGATATTTTTGGGATGACTATCTTGTAATATATTTGTTGCGATATTATTATAGCTTACTTTAGGAAACAATTAGCACGTTTCTTTGTATAGGTGATTTGCAAAGATTATGTTCCAGTAATTGTCACCGTGTGATTAGCGTAGGATTGAGGGAGTTTTGTGTATATATATATTTCACTAAATGTATTTCTTGACAAGAAATTACACAAAAATTTCTTCTTTATAGATTGATTTTAGCGAAAATAATTTTTTTAATTGTAGTTAATATTTGCAAGGTGAAGTGGTGAAGGTTTATTTATAAAATACTTTTTCTTAATTTATAATAGGAGTTGATATATAACACTCAAAGGTAGTTAACCAAGGAATGAATTTTCCTTTATTTTTGAGGATATTAACACATTTTAATTATTTTTTATTTATTAGAACTATTTTTTATTAGCTAACTTAATATTAATAACAAACAATAATCTAAATATTAGAAAAGAACAAAACTGATGTACGGAAATTATAAAATTTATAACTCACCACAGCCAAGAAAAAAAAGGTCCGCGCATGATTGTTGGCACAATAATATTTGTGTATAACAAAGTTGTACAACAATCGTATACCAACACTCATTTTTTTTTATCTTTTAGTATATTAATATTCACTTTCACAAAAAGACAAAAAATATTATGAGTATCGATGTAAGATTATTGTACATATAACATTATTCTTGTTAGCTTTAGGCAGTAATAATTGTTTCTGCCTTGTGCCAGGTTAATATACAAAAATATTTTTTTTCAATAAATGGTTAGGTTAGGGAAAAACTTAGCCGTTGGCATAAATTTTAAAAACAAATTCTTAATAGAGTCAAGACCAAAATATCCTAATAGGTCCCTCAAATTTAGACTAGGGTAAAAGTTAGTCTATCAGATTTTGAAAACTCCAAATTGGTTCTTTAAGTTTTCAAAAAGGGGACAAATTGATCCTTCGTACATTGTATAGAGGGAACAATTTATCTCTCAATATAAACCTGAGGAACTAATTTAGAATTTTAGTCTAGAATAAAAAAAAAGGTACATATATAGCTCGTATATGGTCTATTCAATTTTTTTTGTGGTAGTGATGTAGTATATTCAATTAGTATAACTAATAAGTCATTACAACAATATTTATAAATTATATTTAAATAAATAAATTTATGTATTAATATACGAATACTAATTGAGGTTTGGTCATGAGTAAGGAGCTAATTTATCACAATGTGACCAACCATAATTTTTTGTCCCAATCGAGAGAGCTGCTCGTATTTAACTGATGTGTCATTATATGATTGAATGACTATATATAAATCTTTTATATTGTTAATTAAATCCTATTTTACTATTATGAAGTTTTAAACACCGTCTAGCGATGCTTGCCTCCGTAGCATAGTGTTAGTGCGTTCACTTCGTAAGTGAAAAGTTGCTTGTTCGACCCTCGGCAGGGGATTTCTTCATTACTCGTTTTTCAGATACGAAATTTCTGCTTTTATGTTAACTTCTGTTATCCTTTTTTTTTTTTTTTTCTCAAATGTTATCGTTTTCAACCATACGTATTTTTCTTCTATATGCATTTGAGCAAACCCATCAATTCACCTGCAGTGCACAATTTGCATTCTTGAATCTTGATAGGCCCAAGATGTGAATTGGGCTTATATATGACCGTCGCAAGGCATGGAACCGATTTTTCCTTTCTTTTGACCAAAAAAAAAACTTGTTTTTCTTCTGACAAAAAAGCGGCTTTACTTTTCTTTAAAAAATATAAATAAATATAATGAAAAAGTTATCAACAAAATGACAAGAAAAGAAATAATTCAATTTTTAGACTAAATAGCCATTTTGATATCTCAAAAATATATTGAGAGATAAATTACTTCCTTCAAATCCAAAAAAGGAGATAAATTTATCTCTCCATACAAGAACTGATTTATTTTCTAGTATATTTATGAGGGATCAAAGTGGGTGTTTACCCATATTTATATGACCTATCATTTAGAAATATTTTATATAAACATTCAATCATTTTTTTTTTTGTTAATCCAATCATATATTATCATATCAATAAAAATATTTAATTTACCTACTTCATAGGTCATTGCCTTTTATTTCAATATATATATACACACACACACATCATTTTCCTCTTTTCATTTTTTCTCAGGTTAATTTTGTAAATGTCCTCATGTCTCATACATATAAATTGGTGGACTGTTGATCGATTTACATTTGGTTGATATGTGCCCGAATGATTGAGTAACATTTACGAAAAGAAAAGGAGCAAAAGAGAAAGGAAAATAATAAATTTTTTCAGTTTATCTAAAACAAAGCCTGAAAACATATGATTAAATTATAGTATAATTTTTTTTATTCTATCCGTACATTAAAAATTAATCTAAAAAATAATCCTCCGGACCAAAAGTTAAAAGAAAAAACTCCATCTTGAATAAACCACTTTTCCAAGTTGATTGATTGTAGAGTTATGCTTTGATTCAAATGTCGGTTTCGTTGATATAGTTCGTAAACAAGTATAGTTGAGATCATTTTTATCAAATTTAAGTGAGTTAAATACCAGAAACAATAATTTTTTTTATCATATTAATGTTGATGTATATCTTAAATATGTAATTAAATAATTTTAGCAAATTAAAATTTATAAAAATTCAATTTTAAAGCACGTCAAAGAGAAAAGCTTTTGACCTCACATACAAATTATGTATTATTATGTGTTCGATTTTTTAGGCTTTTTGCTGGTCCAAAATAAATATTATTGTTTTCATCTAAGTCTTTTCCAAACACAAATTCATGATATCGTGTTTCGGATCCTGCTATATACAAATTGTGTCGGACTTTATTAATATTTCAAATTCTTTATTTCTTCCTTAATGTATGTCACATATATGCTTTTTAAATATGTGAAAATTTAATATTTGATTATATTTTTCTTGAGATTTAAATGTCTAACCTAAATAATCATCATTTTCATTTTTATCCCTCAAAATAAAGAGAAAGGGATAAAAGAGGAGAGATCAAATGTGGTCCTTCTCTAATGCACTGCAAAAAATATTTAGCACCACAAGGCAAATAAATTTTCTTTGTAGGGCAAGACGTACTCGCTAGCACACCTACAAAGCGCATGCAACTCACCTATTAAAAGCAATCAGTAATTTTATTTCCCCGCCCACCCCACCCCCCAAAACAAAAAAGAAAAAAAAACTTTTGTGATTTTTTTTTAATTGTCTACCTTACTTTGTAAAGCTTGTGAATAATTTCCAATATATATATATATATATATATATAACTCTAGTAAGATAAATGATTTATTATAAGAGTATATTTGGCTAGAAGGTGAAAATATGGGTTAATTTTCTATGATTGAGTTTTATGTGTGAAATTACACATAAAACTCATTTATAAAAAATTTACCTCTATTTTTACTCTCCAGCCAAATATAGCCTGAGAGTGAATTGAGTAAATATGGGTCATATAATTATACATAGATGGTTAGGATTGCAAGTTATCAATGGTAATTAATGATCACGTAATCATTTAAAATGTCACTCAATTTTATATTTTAATCTTAATAGTTTATGTAAGATCCAATGCTCTTTCCACTCTCACAAAAAACTACCCCTCTCACTTGTGGATCCTAATTTAATGATGACAAACACCCTTGTGAACTTTCTAATACATACATTAAGTGTTTCTAGTCTTTTATTAGGAAGTAATGCATTTTAGGTGGAATGTCTCCTAGATGAATTGGAGATTTTAGTGGATGTGCACAAAGAGAAAAACACAGAAGTTGTATGTGTTAATGTGGCAATCCCAAATTCTATAAAGAAATGATTGAGGAATTCCATGTACATGGAATGCCTTCATTGATAGCTTATTAACAATAGGCAAAGAGAAAAAGGACAAGGGAATAAGGACAAATGCTCAAAAGAACATGATTTGAAAATTGCTCCTTTGGGTCAGCTCATCAAAAAGGACAAACACTGCTATACCAACCCATCTAGGACCCTACAATGGTCAAAATAGGATTTTCAATTAAAGGAAACACTTGGAGAAGCAAAAATCCTTAGAGAAAAGAAGCATATACTCAAACTCCTTGAAGAACACCTCTGCATACTTTTTGCTCCTCTCACTAATACGTTTCTCTTTTCATTTTCTTCATGGAGTCTTTTCTTCAATATGTTGTATTAAAGAAATATTCTTTTTGTGAGAAAACAATAGAGATATTAATGTAAAAGGCTATTTTTTGTAAGGTTTTGTCTTGTGAAAGAGAAGCTATTAGTTTCTGAGATTTGGTTTATGAACCTGGTTCCTTTGTAGTTTTGGTTTAGCTAGCTCAAATGTGAGTGTAGCCTCTATCTAATAGTGTATTTGTTATGTAAGAACTTTGATTATAGTAGAACTCTCACCAGAAAGCTGAGGATTGGATATAGGTTCCAAGTTGAGGAACCGAACCAGTATAAAAATTCCAGTGCCAAGCTTTTATTCCCTTATCTTCTTATAGCTTTTATGCATTGTTGTTTCTATGCTTCACATATCTCCTTAAATATATTTTGATCAAGTTTTTCCGAAACTTTTGTCTCATATTCATTTACATTTGTTGTTATTGTTTCAATTTGTCATATTTATAAAATACAAAAAGATTGTTTTTCTTGGCTTTGATGAACTTGCTTCTTTAAATCTATTTTGATTAGTGCTTTTAAAATATATCCCTAGAAATTGCCTTGTTTTCAATATTAAGTTAAATCTGGTATGTGAAACTTATCTTTTGCACTTAGTTCAAAATGCTTTAAAAACTTGTTATTCAAAAAACTGTTGTGAATTAAAGATAACTTGTCCGAAAGTTTTAATTGATGTGTTAAGTGTGCAGGAAATCTTTTAAAATTCACTTGACTCAAACGCCCTTTTTCAAGTGACTTGGTACCTTCAATTGCTGTCATTTGGTTTCTAGGGATTAAGCTTAACAGCTTAGAGAAAAAGATCAAAGGGCTTGAGATGGCAAACATAGTTCCCTGCATACTCACTAAAGGACAATCTACTTCATGCACTCATTTCTTCAATAGAGCAAACTAACCCTATTGGAAGGAAATGATGAAAATATTTATCTAATCTACATACTATGATCTATGGAAAATCATTATGAAGGGGCTAGAAACTCTAACAACCACAAATGTTGAAGGGCAAAGAATTTCCAAGACTGATGAAGACTCTACACCCAAGGAAAAGAAAAAAGTTGAAATGAGTGCTAAAGCCTTAAACCTTATGCACTGTGTATTAGTTTTGAAGAGTACATAAGAGTCTCGAAATGCAAGACCCAAAAGGAGATTTGAGATAAGCTACAACTTGCTCATGAAGAAATCAAACAAATTAAACTAACAAGAACTGATATGCTCATGAGGGACTATGAACTTTTTAGCATGAAGGATGATGAAAACATTGATAAAATGTTTGAGAGTTTGTTGTCATCATAAATGGCCTAGACATGAAAGGAAAATGCTTTGAAGATGAGGAGCTGGTCAGAAAATACTAAGAAGTTTTACATCTCCATGGCAAAAGGAACTTTTCCAAGAAGGACAAAGGTGAATAGAGTAAAAAGGATGGGAACTATATATCACTATTACAAACAGCCTGGACATTTCAATAATGAATATCTATTACTGCACAAGGAAAATGACACAAAGCAACCTAAAAAGTAGGGTCTAATAACCACATGGGAAGACTCAATGATTCCTTTAAAAGTGATGATGAAGATGATTTTCAAGCTCACATGTTGTAATACCTCATGTCTGTGTCTCCCTCAATAAGTTTAATACGTCCTTAGGGTCTTTCAGGACTCACCTGTGTTACCGAGAAGGCCTCGGATGCAAAAGTTAGCATTTAGTGCAAAACATATTTTTCTAACACTATTATAGTGATCCAGGACCATTATGGCGATCATAGTGGCCAGGATCTCCATGAGGAATAGATGCGATCTCTAGAGACCACTATACCACTATAGAGGTCATGTGTATGCGCCCGGACAGCCTCAATTGCTATACCGATCATAGACTGCTATACCAACACCCCCCAATGTCAAAACAATTTGAAATGGCATAATTTTGTTTAATGAGATCTCCTGTCAATACCCTTCCACACACATTTTCACCCTCAAATTTGAGAACCCTACCTTTCAAACTCTCTCTCCACTATTCACACTCAATCCTACCTCCTCCAAGTTTAAAGATAAAAGATTCTTGAATGTTTATGCTCCCTTTCTCTCCTCCTTTCCATATTCTTGAGTTTGGGTGTTATAGTTTCTCATTGTTGTCAAGTTTGGGTCATCCCCCTATGTTCATAGAGTTGATTTAAAGTGATTCTAGAGTTGTTATAGATTAATCATTAGTTTTGTTGCTTCCATGGCTGACATTGGTGCCACATCCATTCCACAGAGCTCTCTTAGTGTTGAGACCATTTGTTCCTCCTTTCCAAGTAAGTGGATTCAATCCTATGACTTTTATTTTGGTCACTATAAATAATTTATTAGCCCTATGGCATAAATGCATTATTTTAGAGACTATTTCAAGTGTTTATAAATTGTTGAGAATTTTGCCAAGTTTATGAATTTTATGTTTTCAAATGAGAATGAAAATTATATTATAATGTACATGGGACCATCTTGTTACTAAAATAATTGTATGAGTAGCTAGATTATGAATATTTACAAATATGTTGATGACATGATTACCTTAATGTTTTCAAGAGTAGCATGTTTATGATATCTATGTTGATAAGTTCAGGGTTAAAACCTAGTTATGAAGTTTTAGAAGAGAAATTTCTAGTTTTCATGATTTTAAGACTAGACGATATGTAGCTATAAAGGAATAGACAATGAGTTAATGGTTGTGAGAGATCGTTAACCTTGGTATCGAGTTGTCCACCAAAGGACAGTCTTGCCCTATCAGAGCAAACCAGAGATGGAATCTAATTAGGTATTCAATTTGGGACCTTAAGAGGTTCCTATAGAGATCAAAGTAATTCTGGAGAATATTATTGTTACATTATGTTATGTTATGTTATATATATATATATATATATATAACCAGATATTTTTGTTTCTCTATTAGACTACTATTATTTATTATTTACAAAGATGACTGGTTTTGAGAGTATTATGTATGAAAATATGAAAATTGTTTAGAAGCTTGTGCATTTTAATATTATTTTTTATATATCCTTGTTGGTTGTCCCATGTGGGGAGTTATGAGTGACAATTTAGTCACCGAGTTTTAGATAAAACTCACTCCTCTCATTTCCTTCCTTTTACAAATATGATAGTTGTTGTGGGTCCTTCTTAGTCTCCTCCCCAATAGCATTGTTTTGTTATCCCCTGTTCCCTTGTAACCTTAGAGATGGGTAAAATTGAACTTGAAAGTAATCTCAAAGGAGGAGCATGCCCTGGGATAGGGAATCAAGCTTGATACCTACTTATCAAGGATAAGATGGAAGTCGAAAGGCATAAGGAACCCTATAGGGTTACCAACATTACCAAACTCATCTAGAATTCTTAGGGGTTAGCACAGAGCCAAAGCAGATCCATACTCCTTCTAGAAGACCCTAAACGACAATTGAAATACCATCCTACAATATAGCTCAGCCTTAAAAATCTCACCTTTAGACAACATCAGGGAGTATAAACATAAAATGGAAAGTGTAACAGTGGTAAGAAACTTTTTTACTTTTCACTTGTTTAAAAACATACGTGGGCGTTGGAGTCCTTTTGCAGGTTCCCAACCCTGCCACCCCAGTCACCGAAAGGATCCCCTCAGATCATCAGAAGTCCTACCCAACATTACGGTATGTAACAGGTATTCAATTCAGAACCTTATGAGGTACCCATAGAGATTAGAGTAATTATGGAGAATAGTATTGTTATGTTATGTTATATATATAACCAGATATTTCTGTTTCTCAATTAGACTACTATTATTTATGATTTACAAAGATTACTGGTTTTGAGAGTATTATGTATATAAATATGAAAATTGTTTAGAAGCTAGTTCATTTTAATATTATGTTTATCTATCCTTCTTAGTTGTTCCATGTAGGTGGTTATGAATGAGAATCTACTCACTGAGTTTTAGATGAAACTTACTCCTCTCCTTTCCTTCCTCTTACAAATATGACAGTTGCTGTGGGTCCTTCTGATAACTCCCTTAGGAGTTATGTTTTTTTTTAGTTTTCTTAGAACTTTTTAATTTGTTCATAGTTAGTTTTGGTTTGCATAAGTGCCTCTTTTGCATTATTTGGTTTAAACTCTTGTATGATTAAACTCACATTAACCTTGCATTCTAGTTATGTTTTCCATTGGTTTGTAGCTTTTTGGAAGAAGAATGAGGGAAGCATTTGAGCTAGAAGTGCAAAGAAGCAAGAATTGGAGCTGAAAGGATGTCAGAATTCCATGCTGGAGCATAGAAATCCATGCTGGAGCATGGGTCCTGAAACTGAAGCCACGCTACAGCATAGGAACCTACGCTACAGCGTGGCTTGCTGTCAGATTTCTCATATTTTCACTAAAGCCACGCTCCAGCGTAGCCATAGCCACGCTACAACGTGGGTGCACGAATCTGACATGTGAATTGGGCTTCTGTACTAATTCTGGCAGCCCATGATTGGCATAAAAACCTAGGCAAATGTGAGAGGAAGGCATCAGAAAGCAGAATACGAAATTTGGGGATGAAGGAGGCTAAAGGAAGCTTAGAGCTTAGGAGCAAGGGTTTTGGAGCTTGAAGAGCTTGAGAGAGAGACCTCTCTTGGTTTTGTTCTTCAATTCTTAGTGTATTTTCTTGTTCATGGCTTCTTCTTTCCTTTTGTCATCCATTTTATTTTCATATCATTTGCTTATGACTTGTAACTAAACCCTTTACTAAGGGTGATTTATGGATGCTATGTGTTTGACAATATGCTAATATGAATGAATGTGTCTTGTTCTCATTTGATAGTGAGCATTGTATTTGATCTTATTTATCTTGAATTGCTTGATCACCAATTTAGGATTATAGGGGTTTTTACAAATTTGAGAGAATGAGTAAAAGTCATGCCTATGAATGCAATGCCATGAGTTGAATGACACCTAGAGATAGGCAAACATGATTCATGTGGTATTTAAGGACTTGATAATTAAATCACTTAGTTAGAGTTAGGCATGCTAAGAGATTAGGTGTTCAACTCTAATTGAGTAGTATTAGATGATCTTGAGAAAGACTTTTAATGAACATAGAGATCCCACCATCACTCAATGAAATGTGAACAAGGCATATTGATGTTCATGTTGCATATTAATCACACATAGTTGAAGTAAATCACCCTAGCATTTAATTCCATCAATTCTTAAATAGATTTTACATTGCTTTAGCACTTTAGTCTTCAAATTCCTTTGATATCATTTCATTTCAATTGTTCAACTTGTTATCTAATTAGCTAGAATCGGTACTTGAATTATCCCTGTGGGTACGACAACCCCTCCTTTTACTCTATTACTTGACGACTTAGTATACTTGCTAGTGTCACTCTCCCTTTGGGAGCGATTAAGTTTTTGGCGCCGTTGCCGGGGATATTTCAATATCATCTTTGGTTAATTAGATACTAGATTGAACCTTTCTTTTATTGTTTGTTTACTTATTTTGTTGTTTCTTGTTTTTATTGATTTACTTACTAGATTAGTCTACTTTTAATTCTCTTGTTTTAGTACCCTCTTGCATTTCTATAATTATTTTATTTTTTTTTACACTCATAGAATCTCATATTTGTCTTTGTAGTTCTTTTCGTTTTGTTTCTTTCTGTTTATGCATAGGAGTAGGTCCACAGGTGAGTTGCTATTCGATCCTGAGATTGAAAGAACTTGCAGACAGAACAACGCTGCACGAAAGGCATAACTAGCAACTCGTAATACTATGGTAGTTGTAGATAATCAAGGTCTAGAGATGGGTGACGTCAACAACAATCGTAGAGTGTTAAGGGACTATAACACTCCCAACTTGGAGGGATATTCACCTGGAATAGTGAGACCTCCCGTCCAAGCCAATAACTTCGAGTTGAAGACCTCCTTGATACAGTTTGTTCAGGGCAATTGCCAATTCTCTGGGTTGCCAAGTGAGGATCCCAATGCTCACATTAGCAACTTCTTGGAGATTTGTGACACTATCAAGATCAATGGAGCATCAGATGACACTATCCGATTGAGGTTGTTCCTATTCTCTTTGAGGGACAAGGCCAAGGCATAGATGAAGAATCTACCACATGGGACCTTGGCTACATGGGAGCAAGTTGCTACAAAGTTCCTCGAGAAGTACTTTCCTCCTAGCAAGTCTGTGAAGTTAAGGAAGGATATTACCTCATTCTCTCAACATGAGGGGGAAACTTTCTATGAGGCCTGGGAGAGGTATAAGGATATGTTGGCAAGATGTCCGCATCATGGCATTCTGGATTGGATGCAAATCCAAACTTTCTACAATGGTTTGGGTTTCAATACAAAAGTGATGTTGGATGCAGCTGCAGGTGGTTCTCTTCATAACAAAACACCTGAAGAGTCTCAAGAACTCTTTGAGCTTATTGCAAGCAATGACTATCAAAAGCCTAGTGATAGAGTGCAGAAGGCTAAGAGTGTTTTTGAGGTTGGTACTACAGCTACTCTCATAGCAAAGATGGAGGCTCTTTCAGTTCAGAATGCAGCTATTCAAAAACAGTTAGGAATGATAAATGCTTCATCTTCTGCTACTGTGTTAAGATGTGACTTTTGTCAAGGTAACCATCTCAATGGAGAATGCTCAACTGACCCACCTCCAGAAGAACAAGTCAACTACATGGGGCAAGCTCCTAAAAACAACCCTTATTCCAACACCTACAATCTTGGGTGGAGGAATCACCCTAATTTTTCTTGGAGCAACCAAGGCCCTCAGAAGCAACAATACAACCCTCCTCCTCCTACACAAGAGAAGAAGTCTAACTTGGAAGATATGTTTCAGCAATTCATAAAGACTCACACTGCTCATGTGGAGAGGACTGAAGCTCAATTCAAGCATTATGATGCCCAGTTCAAGAATCAACATGCCTCCATCTGTAACATAGAAAATCAAGTGGGGCAAATTTCTCAACAACTAGCTCAAAGGCCACAAGGTTCTTTGCCAAGTAACACAGTCAAGAATCCTAGAGGAGATGTGAAAGCTATTACTCTTAGAAGTGGGAAGGAATTAGGTGATCCTAAGAGCAAGGTTGAAGAGGTGGAGGAAGAGGCCAAGGATAAAGGGAAGAAGAAATATGAAATTCCTATGAGGAGAGGGGTAGTCGATGAAGAAGATGCAGGGACCTCTACTTATGTGGCACCGCCTCCCTATGACCCTCCAATTCCCTATCCTCAAAGGGTGAAGCAACAGAAGAAAGAGCAACAAGACAAACAATTTGCCAAGTTTCTTGAGATTTTCAAGAAGTTGGAGATCAACATCCCTCTTGTGGAAGCCATCACTCAAATGCCAAGTTATGCCAAGTTTTTGAAGGACATCATCTCACAAAGAAGGAAGATTAATGAGGATGAACCTGTGTTTCTTACAGAAGAGTGTAGTGCAATCCTTCAAAACAAACTACCTCCAAAGCTCAAAGATCCAGGGAGTTTTACTATCCCTTGTGTGATTGGTGATGTTTATTTCAACAAGGCTCTTTGTGATCTAGGGGCAAGTGTGAATCTGATGCCTCTCTCTATTTTCAAGAAACTTGGGGTTGGAGAAGTCAAGTCTACCACTGTTTCATTGCAACTTCTTTGATAGGTGCTGAAGCATCCGAAGGGCATTATTGAGGATGTACTTGTTAAGGTAGATAAGTTCATTTTTCCAGCAGATTTTATTGTTCTTGATATGGAGGAAGACCGAGAAGTGCCTCTTATCTTAGGGAGACCCTTCTTGGCCACTAGAAGAGCTTTGATTGATGTCTATGAGGGCAAGCTTGAGTTGAGAGTGCAAGATGAGCGAGTCATCTTCAATGTCTTTGAGGCGGCTAAGTTTCCTACAGAAGCGGATCCATGCTTTAGAGTGGCGGTGATTGATGACATAGTAGCTACTTCATTTCATACTATTGCCACCACTGACCCCTTGGAGGCATATATGACAAACGCAAAGGTGCTGGAGAAAATTCATGATGATGATCTAGAATGGTGCCATGAGCTTATGCAAGCTCAACCTGTGATTTCTCAACCTGTTATTGAATTCTTGGAGCAAAGAAATGAAAAACAAGATCATGTGCAAGAACCTCTTAAGCTTGAATTGAAACAACTTCTCAGTCATTTGAGGTATGCCTTTTTGGGCGAGGGAGACACTTATCCAGTCATCATAAGTGCTTCTTTGAATGATTTAGAGGAGGAGAAGCTGTTGAGGGTGTTGAGAGATCACAAGACAGTTATAGGGTGGCAAATTTCAGATTTGAGGGGCATTAGTCCTACTTTTTGCACTCATCGGATCTTTATGACAGATGACTTCAAGCCTCTAGTGCAGCCTCAAAGGAGACTAAATCCCACAATGAAAGAAGTCGTCAAGAAAGAAGTTGTGAAGCTCTTGGATGCTGGAATCATCTACCCCATTTTAGATAGTTCATGGGTGAGTCCAGTCCAAGTTGTGCCAAAGAAAGGGGGAATAAGTGTGGTGAAAAATGACCATAATGAACTCATTCCCACTAGGACGCTTACCGGGTGGCGTATGTGCATTGATTATAGGAAACTCAATGATGCTACCCGGAAAGACCATTTTCCACTACCATTCATGGACCAAATGCTTGAGAGGATTGCGGGGCATGCTTACTACTGTTTCTTGGATGGGTATTTGGGGTATAATCAAATTCACATAGCCCCAGAAGATCAAGAGAAAACTACTTTTACTTGTCCTTTTGGCACTTTTGCATACCGGAGGATGCCCTTCGGGTTGTGCAATGCTCCAGCTACTTTTCAAAGATGCATGATGGCAATCTTCCATGACATGGTGGAAAATTTCATAGAGGTTTTTATGGATGACTTCTCAGTCTTTGGTTCTAATTTTGATAATTGCTTATATCATTTGCTTTGGTTTTGAAAAGATGCAAGGAAACTAATCTTGTGTTAAATTGGGAAAAGTGTCATTTCATGGTGCAGGAAGGCATACTTCTTGGGCACAAAATTCTGCCGGGGGCATTGAAGTTGATTGAGCAAAGATTGAGGTGATTGAGAAGCTTCCACCACCTTCAAACATAAAGGGGGTAAGAAGTTTTCTAGGCCATGCAGGGTTTTATAGGCGTTTCATAAAGGACTTATCTAAGATTTCTAAACCTCTTAGCAACTTGCTAGTTAGAGATGTTCCTTTTCATTTTGATGATGCTTGTTTGCATGCCTATGAAACTCTAAAGCAAAAACTAGTTACTGCACCTATTCTTGTAGCCCCAGATTGGGAGTTACCTTTTGAGCTTATGTGTGATGCAAGTGACTTTGCAATAGGTGTAGTGCTAGGACAAAGAAAGAACAAATTGCTGCATGTTATTTACTATGCAAGTAGAACTTTGAATGATGCACAGCTTAATTATGCCACAACTGAAAAGGAATTTTTAGCTGTTGTATTTGCTTTTGACAAGTTTCGTTTTTACTTGCTTGGTGCAAAAGTGATTGTCTATACAGATCATACAGCTTTGAAGTACTTGATGACAAAGAAGGAAGCAAAGCCTCGGTTGATCAGGTGGATATTACTCCTTCAAGAGTTTGATTTAGAGATACGTGACAAGAAGGGTGCTGAAAATGTGGTGGCAGACCATCTCTCTAGGCTGGTTTTTCCCTTTGAAACTGAGAAACAAGAGATTCATGAGACCTTCCCAGATGAACAACTGCTGGTTGTGCATTCAGCCCCATGGTTTGCAGATTTTGCGAACTATTTGGTGAAGAAGATCTTGCCAGAGGGTCTTTCCTATGCTCAGAAGAAGAAATTCTTCTCGGATCTCAAGTATTACTTCTGGGAGGATCCATTTCTCTACAAGCACTGTGCAGATCAAGTGATCAGAAGATGTGTGTCTCATGAGGAGTTTGCTAGCATCCTCTATCATTATCACACTTCCCCAGTTGGAGGTCATTTTGGTGCAACAAGAACAGCTTCCAAGGTGCTTCAATGTGGATTCTATTGGTCTTCACTGTTCAAAGATGCACATGAGTTTGTGAAGAAATGTGATGAATGTCAAAGGGCTGGGAACATCTCTAGAAGACATGAAATGCCCTTAAACAACATCCTTGGGTGTGAGCTTTTTGACGTTTGGGGCATAGACTTCATAAGACCATTCCCTACTTCCTATGGTCAGAAATACATCTTGGTTGCAGTAGATTATGTGTCCAAATGGGTGGAGGCAGCTACATTTCCCACCAATGATGCAAGGGTGGTAACCAAGTTCCTCAAGAAGAACATTTTCTGCAGATTTGGTACACCGAGGGCCATAATTAGTGATGGAGGAACACATTTTTGCAACAAACAGTTTGAAACTCTTTTGGCCAAATATGGTGTAACTCATAAAGTTGCTACACCATATCATCCTCAGACAAGTGGCCAAGTTGAAGTCTCTAACAGGGAGCTTAAAAGGATTCTTGAGAAAACTGTAAGCTCATCACGGAAGGATTGGTCTATCAAGCTAGATGATGCTTTGTGGGCTTATAGAACCGCTTACAAAACCCCTATTGGAATGTCTCCATATAGGTTGGTTTTTCGTAAAGCATGTCATCTCCCTGTTGAATTGGAACACAAAGCTTATTGGGCTACCAAACTGCTCAAATTTGACTACAAAGATGCAAGTGAGAAGCGGTTGCTGCAATTAAGTGAACTTGATGAGTTTCGGCTTGAGGCATATGAAAATGCCAAGATTTACAAACAAAGAACCAAGTTGTGGCATGATAAGAATATCATGAGAAGAGATTTTCATGTGGGGCAGAAGGTCCTGCTCTTTAACTCAAAACTAAAGTTCTTTCCGGGAAAATTGAGGTCTAGGTGGTCCGGACCATTTCAAGTGACTCAAATCTCACCATTTGGAGCAATTGAAGTCACACATCCCACCAAAGGCACTTTCAAGGTGAATGGTCAACACTTGAAGCCATACATTGATGGAGACTTGGATAGACTCAATGCTTCAAGCAACATGCTCTTGGATCCTACTTGATTGGTACATCAATGTCCAACTTAGGGACACTAAACCAAAGTGCTCTTGGGAGACAACCCAAGTTCTTTCTACATTTTTACTCATCTTGCCTTTTTCTTTACTTTTGCATTTGAATTGAATTCATTTCATTTCATATTGCATTTTTGTTATGTTGTCTTAATTTGAGCTAATTAACTTTTCTTGAGTGTGATATATAATTGTGATTGAGAATTTAGAGTTTCTGAGTTGCTGGAACAGGATGCAAGGGCTGGAAATTTTCTGCATAATTTTGCAGAAAACTCACGCCACAGTATGGAAACTCACGCTACAGTGTGGGTCATGGCCAACCAGACAGTATGCTACAGCATGGCAGCTCATGCTACAGCATAGAGTTCACTGAAATTGAATCTGGTGCAAGACAGTGTGCTACAGCGTAGCTTTTCACGCTCCAACATGACCAGGTATATTTTACTCTCAAAAAAAAAAAAAAAATGCCATGCTACAGCGTGGTGATCCACGCTCCAGCGTGGCTTCTGTAATGTCCCAGCATGCTACAGCGTGGTATGTCACGCTCCAGCGTGGTATGTCACGCTCCAGCGTGACCAAAAAAAAAAAATGACTTTGCTACAGCGTGGTCATCCACGCCCCAACGTAAATTTGTCCTAAAGCTACAGCACGCTATAGCATGACTTTCATGCTCCAGCGTGAATTAAAAAAAAAAATTTTAAAAAGATGAAACAACATGCTATATAGCACGGCTACTTTGCTAATTCGCGTGTAACAGCATCCCCCCCAGCCCAACAGCGTGAATCTCATCATCTCAACTCTCTCTCTTTCATTTTCTCATCTCTCAACACTACTCACAAACCTCCATTCCTCAAGCTCCCTCTCAACCTTCAAGTCGCGGTAATCTCCTCCACTCCCTCACACTCAGTACCCACACCCCATCAGTGTAAACATCTCTCCCATTCTCACTCAAACACTCAACTCTCTCTCTCTCTCTTTACAGCAACGTCAACGGTTGCCTCTTCCATTTCTAAACTCAAACACACTTCTTCCACCTTCATCCTCTGCCATTCTCTTCCTCTCACCATTCCATCCCTCTAAACCATGACCAACCCACTGCCACTAGCACATTTTCTTTTTCTGCTGGCATTCAAACTTTTTCCCAAACCACCATCAAAACCTAACCACGAATTTAAGAGGGGGTGAGAGATTTTGCGTTAGAGTTTCCTTCAATTGATTGAGGGGTTTTGTGCTTTACGGTTTCAATTACTTGCATCCACCATCTCATTACTGATCACAACTTTGGTATGTCTCTTAACTCTTCCTCTATTTAAATTTGCTATTGATGAAAGCTTGCATTTTGTTCCTCATTAGGAAGCTGCGTGACAAATATGTATCATTGATTTGGACTCCTTATTTTGCTTGATATTTTGATGATTTTGTTCTCAAAAAGAAAAAAACTGAACAGCATGCTACAGCGTGGACACTTATGCTGGATCATTTAAAAAAAAAAAAAATTGCTGCTTTGAAATTTTCTAGATAGAGATAGATGTAGCATTTGTTGTGATTGCTCAACGATTGTGAGTCTAGAATAATTTTGGCATTACTTTTGAATAACTTGCATCTTTGCGAATGGTTAAAAGCAATGTGCATCTTAATTGGAATCAAAGTGAATTAAAAGGTTAACATCTTGCTTCTTTGACTATGTTGATTGGGACTCATTTGTTCAATTACAACCTTGGTATAAAATCATTTGATGTTGCAAGTTGGACTTTGTGTTGTTTGGTTGGCACTTTGATGTTCTTACTTGTTTTATTATTCCCAGGTACCCTCCATCCATGGCACCCAGAAGAAGCAACAGGCAAGCTGACCCTCCTTCTGCTCCCATAGATGGCAAATTTGTTCACCTTGACTTCGAACAACGATACAACTCTGCCATTCATAACAGAAAATGCATTGTTGAGAGGGGGGTGAAAATCCTACCTGAAGGGCAGTCGGGTGGAAGATACTTCCAAAGAGTAATCAATGAGATTAATAGACGAGGTTGGGACTTCCTTTTTGATACTCCAGCAGTTGGTAGTGTACCTTTAGTCCAAGAATTCTATGCTAACATGCCCAAGGAAGGTGAAGACGGGATTCCAAGTGGCAAGATCTTTTTGAGGGGGAAATGGATTTGGTTGTCCTCAGAGACAATCAATGCACATCATGAACTCCAACCGGTTGATGAATGTGCTTATACTTCACTGCTCAACAACCCTCCTGATTGGGATGAGGTTCTCCGTGTTATTGGTAGAGAGGGAGCGGAGTGGACATTTTATGAAAATGACACTGAACGTACCACTCCGCAAAACATCAAGAACATCTACCTCTCTGATTCAGCTCGAGTATGGGCTTTGATCATTATGTCTCATATTCGGCCATGCTCTCATGTCCACACCATACCCAAAGAGCCTTGCCTCTTGCTTTATTGCATTCTCACTCAACAGGAAGTGGATGTCGGGACTATCATTAGTGATCATATGAGGCATATCCCGAGCAGAAGAAATAGTTTGCCTTATCCTTCTTTGATTACTGCCTTGGCCCGATCCGCTGGTGTGGTTATCCGGCAAAATGAAGAGAAGACTCCTGTTAAGCCATTGATATCCCTTGCCTCCATCAACCTCACTATCTCAAGGGCAAGGAACAAAGTTGGAGGAGGTGCCAGCAGCAGCTTACAAAGGAGCATGACATCTTCTGGGGGTAGGAGGCAGTGAGCCTCATCATCTTCTCAAGGCCCAGATATTGCTTCATTGATGGGGAGGATAAATGAGCTTGATATGACAATGAACATGCAGTTGAACAACATCTATGAGCGGGTGGATAGGGGATTCCACCACTTGGATGATATGATAAGGCATGGCTATCCAGATGCCTATCGTGACTACCCACCCATTTTTGCTCCACTATCCTCTGATAATGATGTTGAGGATGATGTTGAGGATGAAGCTGAAGATGATGAAGAAAATGAAGAAGAGGAGGAGGGTGATTCAGATGAGGCTGAGGAAGATGATGCAGAAGATGAAGAAGAAGAGAGCCAGTCAGAAGAAGATGATGATGACCCTGATGCTATGGAAGACTCAGATTGACCATACGGTGCTTTCTTTCCTTGTCCCCTTATTTTTGTGATCTTTGTGCATGTATGTGCTTGGGGACAAGCACAATCTTTAAGTTAGGGGTAAAGGACTTAGAATGTAGTTAGAGTAGATAGTTGTTAACTTTTAACGGATTTAGTTCTTTATTTTTCTTATTATGATTAGTTAAAAAGAAAAAAAAGGATTTATTTTTCTTATTAGGATTAGTTCAAAAAAAAAAAGGAAAAATGAAAAAAAAAGTAAGAAAGAAGAGAATGCTGAAAATTGTTGTTGTTGTGGTCCACTCCAATGATATAACTGGTTGTTTTAGTTATTAATTCTTTAGTAGCTAGGATTAGCCTTTTGAGTATTGAAAGTCTTCTTGTGTATTATTCTTTTTGAGAAACAATGACCATATTGCATGCACTATCATGAGTGACTTAGGGTTAGTGATCATTATGTTTCATTGCCATAGTTAAATTGTGACATGCATTCTTTGCACTTGACACTCTCTAGAATAGCATGAGTGGGAACTAGCCTTTGAAGTGATCTAGGCCATTTTTGGAAGCCACAAAGAAATCGTTGGCCCACCTTTTAACACTAACCCTTGTCACCCCTTTTGAGTCTTTGAACTTTTCTTCTTGATTTAGCCACATTACAAGCCTAGGAATCCTTTTTGTTTCATTTCCCAATTTTGAACCTAGTTTACCCTCAAGCCAAAGCTTCTATGTTTATGAGAATAGGGTAACTCCTAACTTGATCCCCATGTGTCAATGACTAGAAGTGAAATGTGTATTTTCAAAAAAAAAAAAAAAAAAAAAGAACACCAAGAAGAGAAATGTGTATTTCCCATGTAAATAAAGTCTAAAAAAAAAAAAGAGAGAATAAAGGAAAGAGGCTTGTGATTGGTTGAATTTGATTGGTGCTCAATTGAGAAATGGAAATAGGGGTAGCAATAATACAAGTTGGGGGTTGCTTGAAGGTAGTGGACTAGAAGTGAAAGGTTCCTTAAGTTGAGGGTAGTTAATGAGCCTAAATGACTTGTCATCATACCTCAACCTTGGCCTAACATTACAAGCTTAATCAAAGTCCTTTTGATCTTTGGCTAGTTGTTACTTGTGTAGATGTATAAAGAGTGATTTTGCTTTGTTTTGGTTTTGTCTCTTTTTAACTATTGGCATTGGCATGATGAGACTTAGTTCTTTGTCACTTTTTGCACACACATAGAGGTTTAATGTTCTCATAAAAGGTTTTTCACAATTAGATGGTCAATTGCTTGAATTGTGGATCTTGGTAACTTTTGAATTAACTCTTGGAACAATGATGAGGTGTTTGTGGAACAATGATGAGGTGTTTGTGGACCAACAACTTGGAAATGTTTTGAAATGTAAATATCTTCTTGCTTGTGTAGTTTTGTCTTGAGACTTGCTTAGCGACAAGCAAGTTCTTAAGTTGGGGGTTATGATAACTCCCTTAGGAGTTATGTTTTTCTTTAGTTTTCTTAGAACTTTTTAATTTGTTCATAGTTAGTTTTGGTTTGCATAAGTGCCTCTTTTGCATTATTTGGTTTAAACTCTTGCATGATTAAACTCACATTAACCTTGCATTATAGTTATGTTTTCCATTGGTTTGTAGCTTTTTGGAAGAAGAATGAGGGAAGCATTTGAGCTAGAAGTGCAAAGAAGCAAGAATTGGAGCTGAAAGGATGTCAGAATTCCATGCTGGAGCATAGAAATCCATGCTGGAGCATAGGTCCTGAAACTGAAGCCACGCTACAGTGTGGGAACCTACGCTACAGCGTGGCTTGCTGTCAGATTTCTCATATTTTCACTAAAGCTACGCTCCAGCATAGCCATAGCCACGCTACAGCGTGGGTGCACGAATCTGACATGTGAATTGGGCCTCTGTACTAATTCTGGCAGCCCATGATTGGCCTAAAAACCTAGGCAAATGTGAGAGGAAGGCATCATAAAGCAGAATACGAAATTTGGGGATGAAGAAGGCTAAAGGAAGCTTAGAGCTTGGGAGCAAAGGTTTTGGAGCTTGAAGATCTTGAGAGAGAGACCTCTCTTAGTTTTGTTCTTCAATTCTTAGTGTATTTTCTTGTTCATGGCTTCTTCTTTCCTTTTGTCATCCATTTTATTTTCATATCATTTGCTCATGACTTGTAACTAAACCCTTTGCTAAGGGTGATTTATGGATGCTATGTGTTTGACAATATGCTAATATGAATGAATGTGTGTTTTGTTCTCATTTGATAGTGAGCATTGTATTTGATCTTATTTATCTTGAATTGCTTGATCACCAATTTAGGATTATAAGGGTTTTTACAAATTTGAGAGAATGAGTAAGAGTCATGCCTATGAATGCAATGCCATGAGTTGAATGACACCTAGAGATAGGCAAACATGATTCATGTGGTATTTAAGGACTTGATAATTAAATCACTTAGTTAGAATTAGGCATGCTTAGAGATTAGGTGTTCAACTCTAATTGAGTAGCATTAGATGATCTTGAGAAAGACTTTTAATGAACATAGAGATCCCACCATCACTCAATGAAATGTGAACAAGGCATATTGATGTTCATGTTGCATATTAATCACACATAGTTGAAGTAAATCACCCTAGCATTTAATTCCATCAATTCTTAAATAGATTTTACATTGCTTTAGCACTTTAGTCTTCAAATTCCTTTGATATCATTTCATTTCAATTGTTCAACTTGTTATCTAATTAGCTAGAATCGGTACTTGAATTATCCCTGTGGGTACGACAACCCTTCCTTTTACTCTATTACTTGGCGACCTAGTATACTTGCTAGTGTCACCTTCCTCTTGGGAGCGATCACCTTCTCAGTCTTCTCCCCAGCAGCATTAGTATATTAAGCTTGGCGAGCTTCAAATTGCCATAAAGTACTTTTGCTTTTTACTATATAGTGCTTCGGTATTGTGCAGATAGAGACCCAAACCATACATGTTTTTGCTTTTTGTACCATGATTTGATTTGAAAAGTGTAGTTAGTGGATTTATAGTTTTCATGGTTTCGTACAAAGCAACTCTAGATATATCTCATATTGTGATTACAAATTCAGAGTTTGTTTATGAATTATGTATGTTTATTCTATAATTTGAAAATGAATATGAATTTATATTTGAAAATGGATTTATGCTTAAATTATGCATTTAGTATAACTCAATAGCCATGAGGCTTACATAGAGATTAGATTCCTCATGTGCTAGCCATGTTCCCAAATCGGGTCATGACACATGCGCCTCATGCCAAATGATGACAGTAAGGTAGATTTTTTTGACTTATCTAAAGAAAAGTTATATGAAATTTTTGATAATCTTTTGATTAACCCCAAAAGTGTTCTTTCAAAATATACTAGTATCAAGAAAGAAAAAGAGTTATTGAAGTTGAAAACTCTTTTCTAAAATTTGATAATGAAGCTCTAAAAAAATGCTATAAGCAATCAAGTGATAGCAACCTAAAATACAAAAAATGATTTGCTAAAATAAAAGGTTGAATTACTTATTTTTGACATATCTAAGTTCACAAAAACTTGGAAAACTTACTAGGATAGCAAAGATGTGCTATCAATAAAGTTAGATTGGGTTACCGTGAATATGTCCAAAATCGCTTTTATAAAAACCTTTTTGAAAGAAAGAGTGCTACATCTTCTAGTCATGCCACACCTAAAAGAAAAACATATATGAAGCATTTTGTTAAGCCTTAAAGGAAAGAAAAGAAAGTTCAACCTCCTAAAGTCTATTACAACTGTGACCAAAAGGGACATTCATAACATGAATGTTTCATTCGGTGGAGAAATGATGGAGATATATAGTTTTCTATACTTGTAATTAAAATGCTATAGGTGGATATAGAAATGCTTCTAAACACAAGCCAATAAAAACAAATATGGCACCATAAAGTAAAAAATGTTGATTGATTAAGAACATTCCTCAATTAATTAAAGAAAGCGAGGACTTGTAGTACACTAATAATGGATGTTCAAGGCATATGACGGGAAATACAACAATGTTTACTAGCCTTAAGAACAAAAAAGAGGAAGTGTCACCTTTGGAGATAATAAGAATGGAAAAATCATTGGCATAGGTAAAGTAAGTTAAACCTCCTCCACTACTATTAATCATGTTTTTCTTGTTGATGACTTGAAACATAGTTAGCTTAGTGTAAGTCAACTAAATGACAAAAGTTATAGAGTTATTTTTTATAGTAATGAATGCATCCTAATAGAGAAAAACACTAACTGTGTATTGTTTCTTTGCCAAAGACGTGGTAACATCTACGTCGTTACATTAGATGAACTAAAAGCTCAAGATGTGGAATGTTTTTTTTTTTTTTTTTAAAATGACAGATGGATTTGGCTTAAAAGATTAGGTCATGATATCACATATCAAATCTCAAAAATTGCTTAAAAAGAACTAGGAAAAAGGTATCCCAAGAATCAAGTTTGAAAAAGCCCTTATTTGTGATGCTTGTCAAAAAAGCAAACAAACAATGTCATCTTTTAAGTCAAAGGATGCTATCTCAATTTCAAGGCCACTAGAACTTCTACATCTTGACTTTTTTGGTCTAATTAAAACACAAAACTTGGCTAGAAAAAGTATGGAATGGTTATTATTGATGATTGCTCAAGATTTGGTTGAGTTTTGTTCCTATCTCACAAGGATGAGGCTTTTGGGTATTTTGAAAAATTTTATAAAAAATGTTCAAAATAAAAAAGGTGTTAGCTCCAAAATCTTTTAGAAAGCATCAATGCAAAATGTTTTAAGTGATAACGAAACCAATTCAGACAAAATATTTTGAAGAAAAACTAATATTTCTCTTGAGTTTTTTGAAGCAACAAACAGATTGTTACGTTATCATAACACAATTCTTCAAGCAAAAATATTTTCATATGACATGTGCAAACACATTTAATCTCATTTACAGAGATGAGAACTTAATTAAATGAAAATGATATCATGGAATAAATAGATATATGCTCAATATTCTAAAGAAAATTCTCAAGTATCAAAAACTAAGGCTCGGATCTTTAAAAAGTAGCACACAACTTCAGAAAGTACATTTCAAGTGTAGATTTCAATCCAACTCTGAAGCAAGTGTGTATTACAACCTTCAATCATCATAATCATAATCATATCATCATCAACATGCTTTGATTGAAGACTGAAAGATCAAAGAAAAATCAAGAAACTGATATCGCTCTTCAGAAAGCATGTTTCACAGTGAAATGGTACACTTTATAAGAAAATGAAGGAAATTTGAAATTCAAATTTAAAGTCAAATCCAGTCATAGACTTACGTGACATATCTTCTACCAACTTGGTCAACTACCCCAACTTCTATAAGGAAAAGTTCAAAAACCTTGTTTAGAAAGTAAAAAATAGTTTATGAAGGTGACCTCAAAAGCCTCTATTTCATAACAGCTTCTACAACAGCTCTGACAACGTCTAGCTACTCCTCTAGACTACATTTCCAAGACACAAATCAATAATCAACACATATCACTTGGATAATAGATCAAGGGTAATAGTCATACATGCAAATCATCTATAAATAGAGATGTTATGCTCACAATGTAAGAGACTTTTGCGAAGAAGTGTTGAAACACTAAAAAATTTTCTCTTTATCTTTTTTGTAAAGACGTTACTAATTGTAATTAGTTTCTTCCTTGTTAAAATCTTGTTTCTACCTTCGTAGTAGATCTTATGTTCTTCCTAGGAAGAATCATAGAAAGAAGTCATTCAAGTCTTCCAGATCTGTTATTGTATATCTTATGAAAACTTGAGTGATAGTTAGTGTTGAGTGTTACAAACCTTTGTAACCCTGATCAAGTAATGATCGTTGAGAGTTAACTTGGAGAAGCTAAGCAAATACTAGTTGTAACATGGCAATGGGAGTGAACTACTGGTCACAGTGTTAGCTTGGAGAGTTGGTTAAAGACTAATCGGGTTGTGATAGTAGGAGTGAACTACTGGTCACTATGTTAGCTTAGAGAGGTTGGTCAAAGACTACTCAGGTGTGACAGTAAAATAAGTTATTGGTCACTAATAAAAGCTTGGAAAGACTGCTGTAAAAACTATCCAACTTTCTCAATTGAGAAAGCTTTTAGTGAAACTCGATGGTGGTTGAGAACTAGATATAGGCGAGTTGGCTGAACCAGTATAAAAACATGTGTGCAGTATCTTCTTCTTCCTTATCTCTTTTTCATTTTACTACATTGTGAATTTTATTTTGTGATTTCTAATAAACAGCTTATTCCCATTTTTATTATACTTGTCATGGTTCAAAAATTACTTTCTGATATCACTAATACTGTTTCTATTGCAATTCAAGTTTTATACTCGGTAGTTATTGTTTAAGCTTTTTCAAAAAAGGAAAAGAAAATAAAGGTGAAGCACGATTCAACCCCCCTTCTCATGTGTTTTTCTAGCTACAAAAGGTACCTCAATCATCTCCATTATGAATGATCATGGAAAAGAGTTTGAAAATAATCTTTTTCAATCCTTTTGCAATAGTAATGGTACGGTTTATAACTTTTCTTATCCAAGGACTCCCCAACAAAATGGGCTTGTTGAAAGACGAAATAGTTCCTTACAATAGATGACTAGAGCTATGATTTTTGAAAATAATTCCCCAAAATTTTTATAGGCTGATACAACTCGTTATATCTTGAATAAAAGACTCATAAGATTCATTTTAAAGAAAATGCCTTATGAGCTTTGGAGTGGAATCAGACCAACTCTACATTATTTTCATGTTTTTAGATACAAGTGTTACATCTTAAATAACAAAGATAATCATGGAAAGTTTGGCATATTTGTTGGTTATTCCACTAGGAGTAAAGCATATAGAGTTCTCAATAAAGATTCTAAATAGTGGAAGAAAACATGCATGTAGTTTTCTATAAGTCTAACCTTGTCAATGTAGAAGAAAGTCCAGAAATTGAAATTTCTAAGATTACAATACCAGAAAACTCAATCATAGAATCAGAAGCTACAAGTTCTAGGATCAAAGAGGAAACTTCAAAAGATCTACTATTTAAACAGGAGAAATTTAGCCTACAAAATCAGAATCTGTAGAAGATGTGCAATAGGAAGCCTTGAAGAAAAATATTCCTAGAGAATGGAGATTCTCAAGCAACTATCCTCACAAATTTATCATAGGAGAACCATCTTAGGGAAGACAAACAAGATCATCACTAAGGAAGGTCACTTGGCTTTTATCTCTCAGATAGAACCAACTTGCATTGATGAAGCCTTATGGGATGAAGCATAAATAAAGGCAATGAAGGAGGAGCTTCAATAATTTGATAAAAATCAAGTACGAAAACTTATTCCAAGACTAGAATCTGCATTAATTATTGGAACAATATGGGTTTATAGAAAAAAAATTAGATGAGGAAGGAAATTTCATTAGAAACAAGGCAAGATTGCTTACTCAGTGGTAAAACCAATAAGAAAGCCATTTGAATTATACTAGCATATGCAGCTCACAAAGGTTTTAAGCTTTTTCAATTGGATGTTAAGAGTGCTTTCTTAAATCATTTTATTAATGAAAAATTTTATGTCAAATAACCCCTCAGGTTTGAGGATAAAAGATATCCAAATTATGTGCTTAAGTTGTCCAAAGCCTTGTATGGTTTAAAACAAGCTCCGAGATCTTAGTATGAAAGACTTTGTACATTTCTCTTGGAAAATTAATTTTAAAAGGAAAAGGTTGATATAACTCTCTTCATTAAAAGCCAAAATGATGATATTTTATTAGTTTAAATATATGTTGATGACATCGTTTTCAAACATTTGTGTGAAGAATTATCAAAGCTAATGGCTAGTAAGTTTGATATGAGTATAATGGGTGAACTATCCTTTTTTCTACCAAAAGTAACCAAACATCAATAGGAGTATTTCTTGAAATACACTATAAAATTGTTGAAGAAATTCAAGATGGATTAAGCTAAGCCTATGTTCCATTATTGATAATTGACAAGGATGAAGATGGAAAAGCTAATGATGAGACAAACTTTAGACACATGATTGGTTCTTTGATATAATTAATAAAATCACGATGAGAACATTGCCCATAATGTTAGATTATGTTCTCGGTTCCAATCCTACCTAAAAGAGTCTTATCTTATGGCAGTAAAAAAGAATCTTTAGATAGCTTATTGGAACATTATCTCTTGGTCTAATCCTAAAAATAACACATTTGATCTTATAGGATTTTGTCTTGCAGATTATGCAGGAGATAGAGTTGACTGAAAAAGCACAAGTGATTGCCTCACTCTCCTAGGAAATCTTCTAGTCTTATGGAGTAGCAAAAAGCAAAACATTATATCACTTTCAACTGCAAAGGTAGAAGACATGGCAACCTCAAGCTGTTGTACATAACATATATCGATGAAGTATCAACTACTTGATTATAATTTTAAATTTGACAGTATTCCTTTATATTGTGATAACATAAGTCCTATTAATTTGTCTAAAAACCTTGTCTTATATTCTAGGACAAGGCACATTGATATTAGGCATCACTATATTAGAGAGCATGTTCAAAATGGAAACATAGAGGTTAAGTTTGTTACATCTGAAGCTCAATTAGCTGATATTTTAACAAAATCCCTTTTAGAAGAAAAATTTAATCTCTTAAGGAATTGCATTGCCATGGTAAATTCTTCTATTATCTGATAGTATGTTCTTATTGGATCTCTTCTATGCATATGTTGTATTTAATTCTATTTTTTCAAATGAAACCTGAGTTTTGTTGCAATATCTCATGGGCTAAAAGGAGTTTTTTGAATTATGGGTGCTTGGACCTAAGCAATAGACTTTGACTTTTGCACATGAATTGATTCTAATTAGTTGGGTCATGCTTATTAAGATGAAACTTGTTTGATCTACCTAATGATTCTTTATATTTTTTACACAAATTTTCTTTTACTTGGGCCATACCAACACCGTAAAACTTAAGCCCACTTAACCCAAATTTGCCCTATCAAAACCTTATCTCTTCATATCCACAAAATATCTTTTTCCTCCACTTTTCTCACTTACAGCTGTTACCCCCATATCCATCCTCATTACAATTGTAAAAATTTGAACCATTACACCGCTCCACCTTTCTCTTTATTTATTCTAAGCATTATTCATCTTTTCAGTAACCATCTACACTTTCTCTGCTCTCCACTATGTCCTCTATATGAATACATTCTTCTCAAAAACATTTTGAAATCACCTCATCTTCATACTTCCCTTCTGCTTAAACACAACCTTGTCCTAGAAGCAAGACTTGTGTCATTAAGCATCCACCTCCTGAATGCATTAAAAATCAAAATTCCTCTACACAATCCTTAAAAATGGCTAGGGCCAAGGTAATGGTAAAGATGAAACCACGAATTGCTTCATCTGAAAAAGAAGATTCTTGATCTACACCAATTGCAAACTGAGATATGAAAAGTCACAAAGCACCATCATGAAAGCTTTTCAAAAAGCAAGCAAGAAAAAAGAAAAACAATGATAAAGAGGGTAACTATTTTATTGCTCTCAGTTATTTTACTTCTAATTATAACTTTCGCCTCTACTTTATGAACATTCCAAAAAGGCCATCACTCCACCTTATCATGTTTTTTGAAAAGCTTTAAAGAAAAAGGTCTTAACTTTTATTGAATATTTGACACTCTTGGGTGGAAATTGCTTTTTGACATCAGTGAAGGAGTTTAGCCCTCTTTAGTTAGAGGTTTCTACTCAAATCTTGGTTTTGAAGATGGTTCTATAATATCTAAAGTCAAGGATAAAGAGATTATAATAAATTTTGCTACTATTAGAGATGTTCTTAATGTCTTGGACAATGGAGAATGTATTTACTATATTCATAAATGGCCAAACAATACCACTCTCATGTATCATATAAAGCCATTGCAACCATATGCAAGGATCTAAACCTTTTAAGGAGAAACAAGCCCACACATTCATCTCTTGGTCATACTTGAACCCAACTCCACAAGATTATATCTCACTATTTCTTTCCCAGAATCGCAGTTTTGAGAAAATTTCTTTCATGGATATTATTATCTTATATGCTCTTATTATTAGGATTCCATTGTGTTTTGGTCACTTCATGATAAGTGCTATTTATGAATGCACTCTTAGTGCTAATGACTTGTCTCTTCAATATGCAATGTTTCTCACATTCTTATTTAAGTATTTTGGTGTGGATCTAGAAAATGAGTATTATGAGAAAGTGGTGCTTGTGATGAGACGACAAAGGAAGTCCTCTAAGGAAAAGGAACTTACTACTGCATCCAAAACAAATAGGAAAGGGAAACAGATTACTGAAGAAACCCCAGAAAATGATGAAGAGGGTCTTTTCTCTTTCTTGGACAAATCTCAGCCTAGTCTCAAAAGGCACAGAAATGTAAAAATGAAAGAGGTTATAAATGAACTTCTAAGTGAACTTATTATATTCACTAACTTGCAAAAGCTTGTGCTTTCAGCCATAAAAAAAATAAGATGTGATGTCTTAGGTCCATGTATCCCTAAATAAGTTAAGTATAGCCTTAAGGTCCCTTAGGGGCCCACTAGAGTTATAGGAAGGCCCCAAATGCATGAAATATCCTAAAAATGCAAAAACATTTCTGAAACTACTATAGCGGTCAGGGACCAGTATGGTAGTGGTTGGTGCAAGGGCATCATTTGAGGTCTGTTAGGGAATGCTATAATAGTGGTATGGTGTGCTCAAGTCAGTTGAGGACAGCTATAGCGGTCATAGACTACTATAGCAGTGGTGGAGGTATGGTTCAGGGTTTTCGGTCATTGGAGACTGCTATAGCGGTCATTATGCATGATTATGGTGCATCATCCCCTATTGACCGCTATAGCAATGCCCCTAATACCATAATACATTAAAACAACACAATTTCATTAAAACACCCCCAATGCTATATAAACCCATCCATACGCTCCGAAAACACACCCTAGCAGCCGCCTAGCATCTTTTGCACCTCTTTTTCACATTTCTCTTTCATTCTTCCTCCTCCCTAAGCTTCTAGTAAGTGCTTTCATGGTTTTTGCTTGTTTTCTTCCTCTTTTAATTGAGTTTATAGGTTAGGATTTAGGGTTTAGGATCATGGTTTTTGCTAGTTTTCTTCCTTTTTTTTCTCATAATGTTCTTCCTCCCTATCACTCCCAATTCAATTCTTAGTAAATTTATCAGTCGTCTATGGTTTCTATATATTCTTTGGCAATTACCAATGTCATTCCTGCTCCCCAAAGTTAAGTTAGTATTGGAAGCGGTCTCGGCTACCAATGGTGAGTAGGCTTATGCTCATGACCATACTTTTGATCATTATTAGCACTTTACCAACATTCTATAAATTTTTTATGAAATTCTAGGATGATTTATGCCAACCACATGTTTTTCATGAATTATGCTAGTTTTAGAAAATTATTGTCTTTACAAATATTATGAAAATATTATGTTGAAAGTTCATAGGACCATACTTGTTACCTGCATGCAATAGAATTATTTTTCTCAGTTTATAAAATGCATCAAACCCCAGTTTAGCATGAGCAATAGAAAATATTTGGTTATTTGGATATTAGCTTTTAGCCAGTAATTCGTGAGAAACAGAATAGAGAGTAAACAGCTGCATGATGATTAACATTGGTACCATGTGGTTTGCCATAAGACTACATCAACCCCAATTACAATTAAAAAATAAAAATCCATTATGGGATCGATTTTATGGGACCTAGTTCGGTACCTTTCAATTTCAATTATCAGCTCAATATAGCTAATTTATTTAGTTCAGCTCTTGTTTCTCTATTAGTTACCGTTTATGAATTCAGTTTAAATATAATTTTAAGTACATCTATATATTTTAAATATTAAAATGTTTTATGTCAGCTGTATGTATACTTATGTATTAATTTGTCATTATCCTATGTGAGGTTGTGAGTGGAGACCCACTCATTAAGTTTTGATTAACTTACCCCTCCCTATTTATTTTCCCCTATAGAAATAGATACAGGTTTAGGTATACTAATGAATCCACATCAATAGTGTTGTAGCTTCTTTTGGTGAGCTTTGCTTTGGAGTGAAGCTTGTTATAGTTTCATGTTAGTTTTAGTTGTGCTTTAGTAATTGTATATGCAGGATCTTAAAACTGCATAATTTTATGATTATTGATTCTTACCTTACAGTCATTTTATTAATTATCAACAACCTGGATTAGTTTTATTCAAACTTATGTTCAAGATTTATGCTTTAAAAATACTTTAGAATTATGATTTTCAATTGAAATTAGAATATTTGGAAATGAATTATAATAATTATTTGATGTTTAAATTAAACTCCGAAATGTAAATAAATTATTATATGCATGCTAGCCAGTTACATTATAGAGGCTTCTATGCAGATCCAATCCTTCATATGTCAGTTGTGTTCCCAAGTTGGGTTGTGACAGAAGAAAATCTCAAAATTAGGTAGCTTGGTGACTTTAAAGTTAAATGGAAAATGGTTTAGTCTCATCAGCAAGAAGTGCCCATTGACACTGAACCAGCTTCGAGGCTTGAATCTGGTGAAGAACAAAACCTCCACTTTGATTTTGACAACCTCTGACAGCATCTCATGGATCTTTAGCATTATTTTTTATTTGTTTTCATGACTAGACAATTTCTATTTTCTATTTTGAATTTCATTAGCTAGGACGGATGATTGTAAAAACCTATATAACTCCACTACACTTATGGTTCATCTATTCTATGTTAGTCTTTGCCTGCTAACCCTCTTTTACATCTCTTATTTATCACACCTTGATAGAAAAAGGAGAAGAAAGACACTAATTGACATGGCTTAAAATTTTTTAATTATTGAGGTAATTCTTCATGTATATACCGTGATAATATTGGATTTAATGCTTACCTACTATGCTGATCATTCTTTTTATGGCTCTGATACCTTATGCTTGCCTGATGTATTGATTATCTGATTTTTGTTTCTAGCTCAGACATCTTACATATGCACACTTTAATTTTCTTGTATATGCTAATATATGCTCTAATACCCTATGCTTGAAGATTAATACAAGTCATTGTTGTGTTTAACATGCTGGCTTATATGCTTAGACTTGTATTAATCTTATCTTTGTGTATGTGCAACATGGTTTACTATATTGCTTGATTGCATGGGTGTGCGGCCTTAAGTTGTATCATTCTTTCTCATGTAAAAAGGAGATCAACTTTGGGGCAATATTTCATTATATAAAAAGTTTTCATGCAATTCAATCTTTCAAGTGAAAGAAATGAAATTTTGAATCACATTGGATATGCATTACTGGGACATTGTACTCCAAAGAATTGGAAATACAAGTCTAGTTAAGGAAATTCTCCCTCCATATTTCGCAATAACTTTCAATTTTTAACTTTTTTATATTTCAAAATATCTATCTATTTATACCCTTAATATAAATATGTTAATTGAGTAATCAATGCATTTACCAAGATGAATAATAATGACTACAAAATGATAGTTTTGTCAATTTATTTAATTTTTTACATTTTCAAATATCTTTTTATTTTCCTTAAAATGTGTATTATTTGATTTGTTACAATTATTGTAAAATGAAGGAAGAACTTGCATATCTTAAGTGGGAGCTTAGCTAAAGAGGGAGTTTATCTTAAGGGGGAGCTAAGCTTAAAAGAAATATTTTATTTTCTGTTTCTTTTCATGTGTTTGTCATCAAGAAGAAGATTGTTGGTTTATAGATCCTAATTTAATGATGACAAACAACCTTGTGAACTTTTTGATATGTGCATTAAGAGTTGAGTGCTGTTATTTGCACACCATAATCGTAAGACACCGTATTTACACCGTATGTGTTAGACCAGAAAAGGACAAAATAGTGTTTTCTCTCTCTTTCACTTTTCTACTCAGCTTTTAATTTTTTTCACATCTGTTTTGGTTTGCAAGTTTTCGTGAATGGTTTACAAGTTTTCATGAATGGGTTTGCAAGTTTTCGTGAATGGTTTGCAAGTTTTTTATACTATGTTTGCAAGTTTTAAAAACATATTTGCAAGTTTTTTGCACACCTTCACAGTGCATACACCATGAGGAAAAAGACAAAAACAGTGTTTTCTCTCTCTCTTTCACTTTCCCACCCAGCTTTTAATTTTTTTTTCTCATCTGTTTTGGTTTGCAAGTTTTCATGAATGGTTTGCAAGTTTTTTATATTATGTTTCCAAGTTTTAAGAACAGGTTCGTAAGTTTTTTGCACTATATTTACAAGTTTTTAAGACGGGTTTACAAGTTTTAAGAGTAGGTTTACAAGTTTTTTGCACAAGTTAACTTGCAAACCTGTTCTTAAAATTTGTAAATATAGTGTAAAAAACTTGCAAACCTGTTCTTAAAATTTGGAAACATAGTATAAAAAACTTGCAAGCTATTCACGAAAACTTGCAAACCAAAACATATGAGAAAAAAATAAAAAGCTGAGCGGGAAAGTGAAAGAGAGAGAAAACACTATTTTGTCCTTTTCTGGTCTGACACATACGGTGTAAATACGGTGTCTTACGATTATGGTGTGCAATAAACATTATTCTTAAGAGTTTCAAGTCTTTCATTAGAGAGAAGCGCACTTTATATAGAATGTCTCCTACACGAATTGGAGATTTTAGTGGCTTTGCACAAAGAGCAAAGTACAGAAATTGCATGTGTTAATGTGGCAATCCCAAATTCTATAAAGAAAATCTTGAGGAATCCCATGTACGAGGAGTTCCTTCATTGACAGCTCATTGACAATAGGCAAAAAGAAAAAGGACAAGGGAATAAGGACAAATGCTCAAAAGGACATGATTTGAAAATTGCTCCTATGGGACAGCTCACCAAAAAAAGGCAAGCAAGGCTGTACCAACCCACCTTGGACCCTGTAATGATCAAAATAGGATTTTCTTTTAAAGGAAAACTTTGGAGAAGCAGAAACCAGAGAAAAGAAGCACATACTCATACTCCTTGAATAATGCCTTTACATACTCTTTTCTCCTTTCAGCTAATATGTTTCTATTTTCATTTTCTTTTTTAGAGTCTTTTCTTCATTCTATTGTATTAAAAAAAATTTCTTGTGAGAAAACAACAGAGATATATTACTATAAAAAGCTTTTTTTAAAAAAAATTATAAGGTTTTGTCTTGTGCAAGAAAACCCATTGGCTTGTGAGACTTGGTTTAGGAACTAGGTTCTGTTGTAGTTTTAGTTCAACTAACTCTAATGTGAGTGTAGCTATAGTTTTAAAACCCGGCTCGGACCGGCCAGTTCGACCGGAAAACCGATGAATCGGTCATGAAACCAATCCGAGCCACTATTTGGATCGGTCTGACATCAAAACCGGTGCGACCCAGTTTGACTCGGCCAGTTTTGGATCAAAACCGGTGACTCGGCCGGTTGAACTGGACCAGGTTGACTAGGGTTTTTTTTTTTTGCTTTTTTTTCTTTTTTGGGTTAAATGATATCTTTTTCTAAATCTTAAAAAATAATATTCTAATTTAATTTTTAGAAAAATGCAATAAATTTGTTTATATTGTCATGACTTGTGAATTTGTGATGTAAAACTTTGTGAGTTTATTTCTGCAATTATATTTTGAACTTGTTAATTGTAATTTGTGAATGTGAGATGAAAACAATATTTAGGAATTTATGTTATTTAATTATGTTTTTATATTTGAAGCCCTTAAAAATTGTCAAATTGTTAATTAATTATTATTTTATTATATTTTATTTAAATTTATATAGTTTTATATATTTTTTTATATAAATCTGATTCAACCGGTTCGACCAGTGAGCCATCGGTTGAACCAGTGACCCAGTAACCTGGTACCTCGACCGAGTCGATCACCGATCCGAGTTTTAAAACTATGAGCGTAGCCTTTGTTTGGTTGTGTATTTATTCTGTAAGAACTTTGGTTATAGTGGAACTCACTTGAAGGATGAGGACTAGATGTAGGTCCCAAGTTGAGGAACCAAACTAATATAAAAATTCTGATGGCAAGCGTTTCTTTCCTTCTCATCTTATAGCTTTTATATGTTGTTGTTTCTCTGCTTCACATATATGCTTAAATATATTTTGATCAAGTTTTTGTGAAATCTTTCTCTCATATTCATTTACATATTCTGTTATTGTTTCAGTTTGTCATATTTATAAAATACAAAAAGATTGTTTTTCTTGGCTTTATTGTTGAACTTGCTTCTTTAAATATGTTTTGATTAGTGCCTTTAGAATATCTCTCCAGAAACTGCTTTGTTTTCAATATCAAGTTAAATATGGTCTCTGAAACTTATCTTTTGAACTTAGTTCTGAAAAACATTAAAAACCCTTGCTCAAAAAACTACTGTTAGTGCAAGAGACTTTGTCTGAAAGATTTAATTAGTATATTAAATGCATAGGAAATCTTTTAAAATTGACTTAATCCAACCCCTTTCTCAAGTGACCTGATGATACCTTCATATGTAAAGAAAAAAGTCTTCTATAAAAGACAATTATTGTATTTATTAAGAACTGCAAAAGCTGTAACATAAATATTCGTTAATAGTAAATGTAGTTTGTTAACAATTTTCTAAAGAAAGTCGTTCTAAATATTAATATTTAATAACATTCCCTCATAATGATAATAATAATAATAACAAACCTTATAAAACGTGTTTGTTTGGCATTGAGAAAGTTGTGTTGGGCTATATTATTTTGAGTCATATATTTCGATATAATTTTAGGCTTAATTGATAGCCTGAGCAAAAGTTTTTTAAAAAAAAGCAGTTATTTTTCTACTAAGTCAAACCTAGTTTGTAAATTATGAATTAAACACAGCCTAACTTTCAAAACAAAAACATATACTAAGAAATTGGGCAACAAAAACGACATATATTAGCATATAATTCTGTTTTTGGCCACATTAATTAATTTTTAAAAAAAAATATGTGTAAAAATAGTAGATTTCACGAAAAGCTAAGATTGATTAATTCAAATTTGGCTTGTTCAGTTTGGGAGCTTAAAGTGAGCTTATGGATTTTGTTATTAATTATATATAACTACATACATAATTTTAAAGCAATTACTACAAAAAAAATAAATATTTTTAATGATGCAGTAATACATAATAAAATATAATTTAATTTTGATATATTAACAGTGTAAAAGATCCAATCAAACCATTCTACTTGGATAACTTTTCAAGTTGTGGGCATAAGAGTTAACTACTTTTATTAATATGACAACATATGATTAGATGATAATGTAAAATCTTTTTATATTATCAATGCATAGAAGATAAACTCAATTAAATATTACTATAAAACTTTTTAGTAATTATATATTAAAGTTAAATACAAAAACTTATTAGTAATTATATGTTAAAGTTAAATACAATAATATAAAGCCGTCAATATTATATAAGTTAAAATTAGTCATTTTAGACACATATAGAACACCATCATTATTTTCCAAATTGTTGAAGTATCTCACTGGAATTGGTACAGAAAGCAAACTTAAAAAAAAAAAAGTGTTAGAAATGTCCAAAATAATAAAAACATATCTATTATATATTATTCATAGGCGTTCGACAATAGAAACATAATCGACTCATTAAGCGGAAACAGTTCATCGGCTTATTTATGTGTGAGTTTGAGGTAGGCAAACTAAGCTCCATATTGGCGAAAATCAAGAAAATTAAAATGTAGTTCAGACCAGAAAAGAAAAAAACAAAATAAAATGTAGCATGTATACTTTAGATAATCATCTCATAATAATTAACTCGACTCTTATTTTAAGTTTTACATTGCAGTAATTGAAATGTATCAGAGGGTATTAGAATGTATGATTCTGATTGATGACTCAACAAATTACGAGAGGATGGTTATTTATATACACATCATATGGACAAGAGAGAGCTATTGTGGAATTTGTTACACTTTCTCACCCGACAACAGATCATAACAACTAATCGTCTTATTATCTTAACTAACTAACTAACTACACTTAGTTTATCCACGTGCTGGCTTTTGTGCTACTCTCTACAGCAATTTTATGTAAAATTTTCTTACGGTGCACGAATATTTTTACCTTTATTTTTTTGAATCATATAGTTTAATGTATAAATTTTACTTTAATTATTGTATTAAATAAAGAATGGTAAATAATTGTTTCATAATTAAGGTAAAATACATCAAATTTAAGAATCCTTTCTCGTAATGGTAGTCACTGGAGGTGTGACGGTCCATGGTGTTATATGTCAAGATGGGATTGGTGTAGGGTTTCTTCAAATGATTGCTGCCCCATTGGTCTCCAAAGCATCCCGAAGGGTATTTGCAAGGATTTTGATGCCTAAGTCAACAAAGGTTCGAGACGTATATATTGGGTTGGAATGATTGCATACCCTGGTGACAGCTCCTCCCTCACTAGTTATATTACTAGGTTTTGCCCTAATAGGAAAACCCTAATGACGAGTTGGCATCTTTCTAGAGTATACTCTTTTCCCGAATCGTGAAAACCATTATATTAAGTCACCATGCTTCTAGCAAAAGATTCCCTAGAGCTTAGATTTCCACACTCGTCCCGACTTAGAGAGGCTTTCCCGGCATATAAAGAGGAGGTTAGTACGTTTACATCTTCTGGCCTCTCAACATTCATGTGTGGTCCCTTCCAAGCTAATCTTAGCTTGTGCTCTCCCTTTTGGGGTTGGAATCCATGCCCCCAATCCCATATCCGGGCTCGAACCCATAACATTTATCTTATAGGCATATACGACCTAACTTATTTTTGGGCTATTCAAACTACCAAAAAATAAAAAGTAGGCATAAACATTTTAAAAGCCTATCAATTAAACTAGAGGCTGAAGACACAAGCCTTTAGAAAAACAAACCTATTTAACTTACTAGCTTGACTTATTAAATTATTATCTAGATATATTAAAAAAAATTATAATACATATAAAATATTTTTAATTTATGATGAATATATAACGCATTTTTTAAAGTTTATAACTATTTGCTATTAAAAAAATAAATTTATTGACGGTCCAGCTCTAACTGTGTTTATTAAAAAAAATTTATTGAACCTTCCAATCTAACTGTGTTTTCACAAAATGTTCGGTCCAGCTCTTAAAAAAAAGAGGTCTATGTTATAAAGCCAGGTTCAAATGGAGATTTTGCAAAACAAGTTTGGACTTATTTATGCATATTATATCTGAACTAATTAGCTATTGTTGATCATGTTTTTCTTTAAAAACATTAATCAGAAATGAAGTAGAAAATATTAGGGCCGTTAGGCGAGCTTAATATATATATATATATGAAGAGATGTCTACAAATAAGCTAAGAAAAAAGTTGCCTCAAGAAGCTTTGGTTATAAATTAAAATAATCTAATTTAAACCTACAATAAGCCCGCAAAAGAAAAAAAAAAAAAAAGGCCTACACCAAGTGAGAAACGACTATAGCAAGCTTGACATTTTTTTTAAAAAAATTATAATTACCTTTCTCGAAGTTAGGCAATATTACATTTTCTATCTCTTTATTTTTAAATGAACACTTCTTTAATTTCTTCAGTAACATTACATTAATTTCCCCTCAATTTGCAGCAAGTGAGTTGCACATGGCTTTTTCTGTTGAACAAGAAGTTAAAAACACATAAAATGACATTTATACCCTCAATCTTCTCCTCTATTTCTATTTCAATGGCACTCTCATAATCACCATCCATCATCTCTACCAGACACAAATTTGATCCTCTCTTCCTCTTAACAATCATTTACAAAAATAACAAAATCATGAAAAAAAAAAGAAGAAAAACTATTTTAATCACAAATCAACTGGTTGAAAATTTCATTAATGCACTAATAACACAAGGATCATAGCTTGACTTCGGAATGCAAAAGCATTCAAAACGTAGGGAGCAAGGGGTGGGTTCAGTTGCATAGCACGGTGGTCGTGTCGTAACGAACGTAGCAATGACACAAAACGACCATGACGCAACAATAGGCGACATGGTACATGGCACAAGTCTGAGGCGGTGGTACGCGGCGGCGGCATGGCTTCCGGTGACAAGCAGAGCAACATGACCTGACTTCATAACGAAGGTAGGGTTGGCGGGAAAGTGGGTTAGGTCGACTGGATTTTTTCTTTTTTTTTTTGTTTTTTTTTGTTTTTTTTTTTGTTTTTGTTTTTGTTTTTAATTTTTAGGTATTGGATGGTTACCATGGAATACAATGGAGGATTGACTATGAAGCAGGGGTGTGGGTTATCCAGTGGGGAAAATGGTTCGATCTAGGCTTTTTTTTTTGTGGAATTTTTTTTATTATAAAGGGTATATATGGAATTTTATAAATTATGTTACAAAAACTAACACCTTTAGTTTTAAGGGAAGTTGAATGGAATATTAAGATAATGAGGGGGCAAGTATAATAATGACACACCTTAGAAAGGTTAATATAATTTTCCTATCTTATATATAATTGAAAATTGTAATTGATAGGGACCAAAATGTCATATTTTGATACTTTATTTGGGTGATTTTATTATCAAGGACTAAGTTCTGTTTGAAATTTGAAATAATAGGAATCATGAGATGAATTTATTTTTATTAGGGACCAACTTATTCAAAGGATAAAAAATTGTAAGGAACTAGTTTACAGGTTTACTCTTCATTTAATAAAAATATTGCATGAGAATAACAAATTAAAAGAACGTAATCAATGTCTTCCTAATTTAGTAAAGAAACAAATAAAATGCGAAACAACATTGATGATGTGTTTGGTATGCAAAACTTGGGTGAAAAGAAAATGAAAAGAAAAAAACAATGAATTGAATCCTATCCAAATTTTTCCTTTGTTATACTAGTCATTAATTAAAAAACCCACTTTCTTACTATATATTATTAGATTCATTCGAATATAAAATCCAATTCTGAAAATACAACATCCCACTATTTTTTATTGTCCAAGGTTTCAATACATTTCGAAATCAAGAAATTTCTAGTGGAGCGAGCCAATGCGAGTCGAGAACAAATTGTCTGGATTTGAGAATTCTTATTGATTCTTCGTTAGGAGAATGGAAAGAATTAGGCGGGGAGGGATTCAAGAGCAATGAAAATGAATGGGAGGATTGAAAAGTTGGAAGAACGAAAAAAAAAAAATGTTTGACTCATGGACTTAGATATTGGGTTTGTCATGGTTTTGACTTGTGTGTGTGTTTTTTTTTAATCTTCTCTTTAAGAGCATGATGTACGTTATTTGGTCCTCGCTTTGAGAGTTAACCGTTTTATAACTATCGGAAAATTATTATATATCAGAGGTATTTCAGAAATTGGTGCTCTTTCACCCTCATTTATTCCAAACCAAACATACATGTGGAGTATAAGATTCATAATAGCCACTCATTCATGTTCTTGTTCACTTTCTCTGATCCCCTTCTCTTCGTCAACACAAATAATGGTTGTCTGTGGCAAAAGTTTCACCAATACCACATTGATAACAAATTATTTAGCATAAACTACAAGGTAAATAACACTAAACACCCTTCAGGTTTTGAGTTATTGACTTTCACCTAATTCTTCTATAAATATGACACTTCATCCCATTTTTATTATTAAATTCATTTATTTTTATTTTTGAATTCATTAAACTAATCCTTTCCTTAATATATATAATAAAAATTATAAATAAAAATAAAATTTATTATTTGATGAAATACTAGAACTTCAAATTTTAAAAAAATAATAATTTCATAGTTTAAAAAATAAAATCACAATTTTAACATTTTTTTCAAAGTATATAAGACTACTTTAATAATAATATTGAGTAACATTTAACGAATATTATTTCATATAATAATTAATATTTAATAATTTTATATACTTTGAAAGAAAAAGTTAATAATTTTATATCAAGGATGTTTAGTGATTACCTCATATTTCAAAAAAATAAAATAATATTTTTAACTTTTTCTTTTGAAGTATATAAGATTACTTTAATAATATTAAGTATGATTTATAATTAAATGAATATTATTTTATACCATAAGTTAATATTTTAATATCAAATAGAATGTTACTTTTACCAAATTTTATTTGCAATATTAAGGGTTCCAATATTCACAACATAAAATTACATTCATAATTTTTCAACCTGAAAAACTTGTAGAATTAATAGTTTTTTTAAATTAAATCACATAAATAAATTTTTAATTGTACCAAAAGTGCAAAATAATTCTAAGAGTCATTATTAGAAGAGTAAATTTATTATTTTACTAAAATATGTACACTAATCAAAACATTGATAATCATAATTATTGAACAGATATAAGCTAAAATTTTGATAATAAATATTAACTTATTGTATGAAATATAATATCTATTTAATTATAAATCTAACTCAATATTATTATTAAAGTAGTATTATATACTTTGAAAGAAAAAGTTAAAAATATGTTTTTATTTTTTAAACTTTAAAATTATTATATTTATGTTTTTAAAATTTGAAGTTGTAATATTTCATCAAATAATAAATTTTTGGATTTATTTTATAATTTTTATTATATATATTAAGGAAAAGATGAGTTTAATAAATATTTAAAAAAACAACAAATGAGATTAATATATCATAGAAATGGGGTGAAGTGTCATATTTATAGAAGAATGAGATAGAGTGCAATAACTTCAAGCTCAAGGGTGCTTAGTGTTATTTGTCTTAAATTATATTGATATCAACTAATGTTTGGTGATATTACATATAACACTCCCCCGATTAATTAGCCTATATACATTGACCCACTATAGGGCACTCGGTCTTTTGCTGACAAGGGTATTAATGTATATTTTTTAGATTATCAATATCACATTTCATAAAATATAAAGCTGTCAAGTATAATATTACATACCTAAATTACGAAAAAGGTTAGTATATACTTCTTTATATAATTCATCAAAAAAAAAAAGATTAACGTATACTTTCACAAAGCGTCAGTTTTATGTGTGACATTGCTTACAATCTCGAAGTAGTTAAGTGTAATTTACCCCCAATTATTTACATATTTTGTGATTTCTTTCTTTCTTTAAGTGAAGGGTGCGACATTGTGAAGGCTAACTGCAAGTTGAGCTAGCCTTTTTAAGATGAATAAATGTACTTCCTATAAAAAAACATTGTTATTATAACATTAAAAAATAGATATTTAAATGAGATATTTATTCTATTATTTTTGGATATATATGATTGATAAATAGAGAAAATTGATGCTATCATTATATTCAATAATAATAGGATGAGTATTCTAATTGAATATTTATTTCTAAATGTTGGAATAATATTTTTTTCTTATAAATAATGTAAGAAGGACAAAAAAAAAAAAAAACTTTCCATAATAGGTTTCGAGTACGAATTGTTTCCGTATTTCTGTTATTGTTTTAAATTTGTTTAGGACCACTAGCAAAAAAAAACTTTTGGCCATTTTCTTTGATGCCATATGCACCTTTATAAAGGACCCTTTGAAAGCCCCAACCTGCTGCAACAACTGGGTCTCCTCAATTTAATTCATCTTGGATCCCGTGATATATTATTATTGTCTATGGGATGCAGATAGTGTTGCTTTCAAATTCAGTCCCTGCTGCCTGTGATTTCATGTAGCTTCCTTTTCAATGTCAGAAGAACTGCAGATTCGAAAGCCATTTTTATGGCTTTTTTCAATTTTGTGTGGATGGATGCTTCCATGCCTTCATCAAGATGCTGTCAAATAGGGTACAAAGATGAAGAAGATGGACAAGACTTGTTGCCTTCTCTCTCTCTCTGCATTTCACACACATCTATGCATAGAGAGAGACAGACACACCTTTGGACTTTATCAACTTCACATACAACTTTATCTTTTTATAATTCTTTTTTTATGCTATTATGATTTTATTTCAAGAGTTCACATAAATATTAATGGCTTTTTCAATCGATAACTTAAGCACACTAATTAAAGAAATAAAAAAAATGGTTCTTAATTTTTTTTTAGAAATAGAAATTTTTAATTTTTAAAGCGTTAAATATACTAAAAAGTTAAAAAAATCCCCTACCTTTCACTTCTTAACTAATGTTTTTAAGACAGTGATAGGAAGAATTCAATACTAATTTATTATTTGGTAATGAGACTAAACTCCCCTCTTTCTTTTCCCATTCCCTCTTAATATATAGCCAGGGTTATGGTGGCATCACCAAGCCTTTGTTCATTATCTATAATTTCAAAGTAATGATTATACAGTCACAATTATCAAAATTTCTGTTAAAAGTTTTTAAAATTTAAAACTAATTATTAGAATAATGACAATTATATGTTGTGCTCATCATCAATCATATTATCAAAATATGTTAAATGCAATCCTGAAAAAATATGCCAACACAATATGCTAACAGCACACACACACATATATAGTATCTTTCCTAATTCTCTACTGCGTGCATTCCTAGCTGCATGCATGAGAGTGATTCTCTCAGCAGGAAATCATTAATTAAAAAAGGACTCCATAAAAATTGTTTTTGAATAGGATTTTGCTATTTTAACATTCAATATTCTCAAATATCTAAACACCCCATTCACAATACATATGGATCCCATCACTTATTTTTTTCTCAATTTATTCTCTCTCCATTACTCCTCTCACAATACATAAGATTCATATAGGTGTTCACATCCATGTTAAAGTAGTATTTTGCTTTTTGGATATTGATAGTTTTTCCCTTTACATTATAGTTGAACATTGGTACGTACATGGATATATGTTTAGCCATTACAATTCACCTGCTTAACTTCACTAATATTAATATATATGTCTTAATGCATATATATATATATATATATATATATATATATGCATCTTTCCTGATTACTAATAAGATATATACGAAATGAAGCATCGGTTTATGTTTACAAAATCGCTATATGGCTCGAAGGCTTTCGGGTACAAATGTGTACGATTAATATTCGTGGCAAATAACTGAATGATGAGGAGAAAACGGAATCATGGATAGGAAAAACCAAAAAGAAAGTGAATTTTCAAAAAGCAGATTTATGACCAAACATGCAGCAAACCGACCATCCCACTGTTGCAAGACACATAAAAACCATGACATGTTTTCATGCACCTGTGGACAAGTTAGATTGTCATTCTGGCGCTCTCCGTAATGTTTTCAAGGTATGCCCTTGGAGATCGGAATCCTAGCATTGATTTTGGTCATCCCAAAAAATATGAAAAGTCATCGGTAAAAACTTCTGTGGCGATATTAAGATGTTCTAGTAATGACTTTAGTTGTCACAAATAACTTTATTTATTGTAAAATAAGTCCCTCAAAAGCTTCTAATTTTAAAAAGAAAGCAGTATTAATTAATGCATGAAAATTAGAGTTATAAGTCTCTAATATATTAGATGCTCCAATGGATAGACAGAAGATAGAGTGCAAATATAAGCAGAAAGAAAAAGACAAAGAAATGATAAATGTTGAAAGAAAAAACGGTGCGTTCTTAGGTGCAGATAAAAGAAAATCTGCAGGATGAAGATATAGTTTATATCAAATAAAAAGTTAACATGTGGAGTAGTATATCATGCCTCCAATTAGATATGGTCTACCATAGATATTCACTTAAAAAAAAAAAAAACTATCTCCCAAATTGCCCTATCATCAACCCCGCAGATCTTCCCCTGTACTCCACCATTTCAGCCACCGTGAACCTCCCTTTCCCTTTAGATTTGGAGCAAATGATAGTAGCAAGTTCAACCTCAAATGGAGAAAATAGATCCAGATCTGATGATAAAAAGACACTCACTGCTACAGCACACGGCGGATCTGAACAGAGAGATGGCAAAGACACCATGGAAGCAACACCGAAGGTATTGGCACCGACCTCGAAGAACCAAGAACCAGATGGAGCACTGTGGTGAGATTGGAAAGCACGCCAGAGATGAACCACCACCTTGACAATGGACCAATGATGAACTAGATCTCAAATATGAGAGAGAGAGAGAGAGAGAGAGAGAGAGAGAGACCATCACCATCAACAATAGCAGCGACACGACAAAAATGATGATCATGGTGGTAGGCGTAGCGGTGATCCGATTGCACGCAGCTAGAGAAGATGGCAATGAACCAGATCTAACTAGGAGAGTGTGGTGACAAGGAAAGGGAAGCGCATGGAGCAAGAGTGAATCCCTCTCCAAGCTTGATCCATTGCCGCACAAGGATGATCTACAACTGCCTTCGCGTCTTCAACACCTTCAAGGAGGAGAAGCACATGGAGCAGGAGCAACCAGTGGCGGAGGAGTAGGAAATGAGAGAAAAGAAGAGAGTTGTTCTCTCTTTATTTGCCGTTGAACCCTTCCCTAGCTTGCCAGCGATCAACAATCTACAATCAACAACAATGTCGGTGGCGGTTCGGCTGAGCGGTGGCCGGAGGACAACAACACTGATGAAGGAGCCCTATTCCTTTTTCCAAGATAGAATTATTTATGGTGTATCATATCTAAATTAGTTACATGATACACCACACAAAACTCACTCCACGTGTCTTTTAGCTATTGAGACAACTCACATATTCATCTTATAGATCTTTTTTTTATCTGCATGTGAGAACCCCCCAAAAAAAATATGTAGACCCACATTTTTTGTCTTTCTCTCTCTTGTTATGTTCCATATATCTCTATTATATGTGGATCACTACAATGTGGATCAATATAGGAGTGGATCCTTTCATGTTAAAATTTCATGTGACTTTATCATGTGTGATCTTTTATCATTCATTTCCTTATTTCACATATTATATTTGAGTCCCACCATTTAAATAAATAATAAGTAATAATATATAATAAGATCATGTGAAATTTCAATATGAGATGATCCATTTGCGTATCAATTTAATATTGTTCTCTGGATGATGCTCTAACAAATTAAACTCTATTTGAGGCTTTTATTTTTCGAATACTTAACAAGTGCATTAGCAAAACTCCAAGAAACGAAATATCAATTGACATGTGTTTGTCTATTTATTAAAGCACCACACCATTAAAAGAATTGAAGACTGAAGCATGACTGATTAAAAGCTTTATAACGTATGTTACATAACCCTTCTTACTTATCAGCCTCTTCATTCAGGTATCAAACATTTCCTGGCTTGATGTGAAGCTTATGGTACTATTGTGGCAAATGAATTTGCAAAAATCCAATTGCCAAGCTTAAGCACCTCACAGTTAAACTGCTTAGTTACTTCGTCCCTATAATAAATATCAAAATCTGCATATATAAGTACGTAAGTGGGGAGCATCTTGGGAATGTGCATGCCGTTTAGACGTTTCCTTAGTAAAATCATCTTCAAAGAGACATACAAATTAGCAAAAAAGTGAAAAAGAAGATTATTGTCAAATACTAAGTAGAATATATAGGGGAAGAAACTCTATCTGATACTTGAACATTAGTACAATTTGAGAGTACCAATCAAGTAGAAGCAACAAGATGTTAGTTAGTTTTAGTCCTGGACAAAAGAAATCATAGATATCTGCCTTCATTTTATGACCATCCTTTGAATCTACATGTGCATTGATAACAACAATATAATGAAGTTCAAGCTAAGCTAAATTTTTTAAAGAACATTTATTTAGCTTCATTCTAATTATTAATTGCACTGGCAAACCTGGGACATGGAAGTGTACCTTGCTAATTAAGACGGACAACACTTAGGTATATGCATACAAAGAAAATGAACGCTATTTTAGCTTAACTTATTTGAACTTGTACACACAAATTAAGGTTTCTCAACAAGGGTACGTATAGCTAATTAAAACCACAAAGATTTAAAACACAAATATATCTCAAATATATATGTATAGCATTGCCATACCTACAAACGTGCATGCACTATCACTTTCTCAGCTGAGAGTGTACAAAATATCACGTGCTTTATGGTCTTGATTGCTTTGAAGAATTCCCTGGAAGCATAGCATAGCCATTGATTGTTGCTCACATCACATATCCTTTGCACAGGAGGCATCGAATATTCAACAACGTAACATGGCATGTATATGGACTTAGGAACAATAATGAGGGGAGCTTCAAGAGCGAGTGCTACCCTTATAATTTGATTGGCTACGATTGTTGTTGTTGTTGTTGTTGTTGTCTGACTCAAGAAGCTTGGAACTAAATGGTGCTGGGAAGGGTCTGACAGGTGAATTGAATGAGTGATGAAGAGAAGTGATGTAATGAGGCAACACTTGAGAGCTTGAGTTCAAGAACTGATGGATATGGTTGAATTGCCTTGGAACTGGATCATTATTTTCCACTGATGATGCGGTCACAAATGGAGCATAAGGACTGAAAAGTGGCGGTGGTGTAGCAGAAGATGGACCAAAGAATAATTGAGAACCAGATGGTACTTGCAGAGAAGATGCAAATTGCACACCATTGCCACCGATTGGATGTGGATCTAACTGCTGGGAAGGAAACAATCCATGGCTTCCAAACTGGGATAAAGACAGGCTAGCAGGCTCTGAATGGTAAGAAGAGCTATATGGCATGGCATTGTTAATGTTCAGCAAACCATGTAAAGTAGAGTGAGCAGTACTAGCAGCCCCCATGGGGAAAAGCCTCTGAGTTGAAACCTGGCCACTGTGGTCATAACCTCCAACACCACCACCATCCTGATCCTCTTCTTGCTCATTTGTTTTGATGATCCACTTTCCCTTCTCAGAGACATACCCTCTTTCAGCTGCTTCTTTCCCTTTTAGTCTTGACGATATTGAATCCGAGTCCCAAAACCTTGATGACTTTGCCATGAGATTTTGGTGTGCCCCATCTCTTATAAATGTGGAATTGGCATCATAGAAGGCTCCAAGGGAAAGCTGATGTGCTGAGGGAGGCAATAGGGCTTGTTGATGATGAAATTGAGAGAACCCCTGAGGGAATTGAAGTGGGGGGAGCTTGTCAATGTCAAGTTTGGTGGCCTCAAGAAGCCAATCTATGACCTTGCTGGGCTGGCTTAGCCCAAGCTTGTCCTGAAGATCATACAACTGAACTGCTGTGGGAACTGAGAGCCTAATCCTGCGGTCCCTAAGGCCTCTGATGGTGCAAACCTTGCTGTGCCTGTCTTTCCCTCCAAAGGAACGTGACACTCTCACAATTCTTGGGTTCCTGAAAGCCGACCATTGTCTTGAAGTACAAGGTAGGCACTTGGAGTACTTGTCAATATCAATTGTAGTATCACCCTCTTGCTTTGCTTGATAACCTTCTCTTGAACTTGCCATCATCACCATCTCACTTATCTCTTCATTCTCTTTAGTTGATATATATATATCCAATAATCACTTTAATTTTTGTCCTCAGTATATGGTGCTGCAAGCAACTTAGCTACCCCTCTGATAAACAATAAAAAGTTTTATCATCATAATTATTGGTATCAGAAACCTTTAATTTGTGAGTCATATTATACTGTTTTTCAAGATTTTGTTGCAACTATAACATCAACATTTATCATCATTCCCATTTCAGCTGTTTGTAAATAGAAGGTAAAGACTCATCATAAATTGTTGAGCAAAAAAAAGTGATGAGGGTCAGAAAGTGAAAAAAGTTTCCAAAGAATTAAATGGAAGCTCGATCTATACACTGAAATCAAATCGGTTCCCAGTTCCATTTTGGGAGAACTTCAACTGGTGATGAAGTTATGCTGCTCCAAAATTGAGGTGAAGAAAAGTTTCTATTTACTCAATTCATGATCTGCTGGAACCAAACGGAAGGGAAAAAGCGTAGGCTTGCTAGTAGGACTAAAAAGTGCAAATACAAAGCAGGATTTCACTGAAAAGAAATAGAAGAATGAGAAGCATAAAGCTCACGTTAATATTGAGATCCCAAGGCTAAACAAAAACTTACGTGAAAGGAAATTCCGTGAGATGAGTGGTTATTCTGTTCTATGCTTGCCAGTTTCCACCATAGCCTAGAAAGAGAAGAAATAATGGAGGAGAGGGCATCAGAAGCACCCTAGATGTTAATTATCTGAGCAGATGACCCCAATCTTAGACTTCACACTATTCCATCAGGGAAATAATTTACTGTAGAATTTATTGAGAATTTTTTTTCTTTTATCTTTAAATATTTATACTTTTTCGAGCATACTTGAAACTAAGATCTTTTCAACAAATATACTTCTTTCAAAGTTTAAAATAATTTATATTCATAAAGCAAAAAAAATATTAAAAAAAATAGACTTTTCTGTTTAATATATTTGTTGTTTGACATATTAATTATCATATTAAAAATATTGAAAAGTAACTAAAAAATAATAATAGCCTAGAAAATTGATATGTTAAATAATAAATGATGCATGAAAAATTATTTTTTTCTTACTCTAAAAATGTTTAAGAGCTTCTCAAAGTTTAAACCATGGTTTTTAATATACAATGCAACTCACTTGCCACTGCATCCAATATTTCTAGATGTTAATTGGGAATTCAAGTGAAAAGAAAAGATGGAATGTTACATGCTTCCTTGATGCATGTAGATGTAAAAGGTAACTAATAAAAAGAAAAATATTATTATTCTAGTATTTAAAAATGGGTGTTCAATTAAGATATTCACTTCATCATCTTTTAATATGATAGATGAGTAGAGTCGATGATACAATAAACGTCTCAATTAAATATCCATTTTTAAGTATCGGAATAACAATTTTGTAAAAATAATTGGTTTCCCGGTAATCATGTGGCATCCTTGTAAAGTGACATGTCAACCAAACTGCCGGTAGTAACTTCCTTGATTTGTTCATACCACATACTGAACAATCACTGACTTAATGGTTATGACTGATGCAAAATATAATTATTCAACTGAGTGAAGGTTAGACACCCTAGACAGTCAGCTTAGCTTTTCATTGGAATAAGGACCGCCGGCCCAAAGGGAGAAAGGTGAAAAGAAAAAGAAGGGGACAAGGAAGACCTTCAATCCATTTATAACTTGATTTAAACAAAAAGAAAGAAAAAGAATTAAAAAAATAAAATAAAAGAGGATTTACTCTTTTTGTGCGACCACAAATATCTTTATCAAGAAGTTCCGTATTGAACTAAAGCAAACACAGAAAATTCCACATCAAGTTATTTTTCAAAGTTAATTCATTTTAAATATATGAAAGCACGATCATAAACAAGAGTGAAATCCAATTAAGAATCATGATTTAAATTATAGTCTGTAACTATAATTATGGTTGCAATATTGCTATTATTGTGGTGTCCTCTACAACCATCTCATTGTAGTATATTTTAGCTGTGTTGATAATATTTTTATGCAATTTTTCATATTATAATACAATCGCAATTTAAAACCTATATATATAAGCATTAAACCCTTTTGGTGTTTTTCTGTTTGAATTATTCATGTGTCCAATCTTCATAGTTGTGATCAAGACAATAAGATTTGCATTAAACCCTTTTGGTGTTTTGTAGTTTGAATTATTCATATGTCCAATCTTCATAGTTGTGATCAAGACAATAAGATTTGCACCAAGTTACAGAAGGGCTCTAAGAGGCTAAAGTATTAGGATGTTGTGGAAGAAATTCAACTAGCTATATAAGTCATAATCACTTTCAAAAGTTGTGGTGTATGCCATTGGAGTCTGTTGAGTTGGATTGTTAGATGATAGATTGCTAGCTGCGCTACATAGATGAGGGACCAAGGTAGGTTCTTAAAAGCATCCACTCAACTTATAAAAAGAGGGACCACAGGCAGGTGGCAGTGAGATTTGCCCCGCGTATAAGTTAGACTCTGAGTCTCATTCCGCTATCATAATTTAATTAATCAAGTTTTATGTTTAGTCATATATAATTGTGTATGTTTAATTCAACATGATACATATGCGACCGCACAATAAAGCACCAAGATTTTTACATATATATATATATATGACTCTTCAAACTTAAATAATTTTGAATGCTAGTCTCCATCGTTGCCTAAGTAAGCCGTTGTCTTGCATAGAGCTTTAAATTGGAGTACTTTTGTATCTTGCCAAACAAGTTAAAACCCTAAGGGACAATTATTGCTAATAGGCACCCACTGAAAGATTCTTAATATCTACACTTCTACGGGCTCCAACAGAAGATAGGTGAAAATGGGTGAGTACCACATTAGTGTTTCAAGAGAATATGCCCAGTCATGAGAGTCACAGAAGAAGAGCCCTAGTCCTTCAGCACTATAGTACGTACTTATTAGAAGGTTGTAAAAAGGAAAAAAAAAATCAAAACTTATATTAAAAACTCACTAAAGTTAGCTGGGTACATGTTGTTAATTGATTACCATACAGTGTACACAAATAGAAAGCTTTGGAGAACAAGAAACTTGAGATCTGTTATGTGTGCTGGAGAGTGAAAAGGCGTAAGAGCCAACAAATTTTTCCTTCAAAACTAAGCAATATATCTAGAAAACAGGAATTTTCACCAAAATAATTGACTAGTTCATCAGGATTCAGGACACTGCAGCAACATGCATTTGTACTTGTCTAAATCTGAACCTACTTTATATAGCTTTTAAAATTGAAAAACCTGAATGAAATTAAACCATATGATCACCAGAAACCTACCAACAATAATAATTAGTCAAGGTGAAAAATCATTACTTAGACAATCATACTTTTAACAATTGAGAAATACAAGGAATGACATTATGAGACGACCCAAAAATGAAAACCTTAGTCTCAGTCAAGTAAATCCAAAAGTAGAATGTGAGTGAGCTTTATCTTTCAAAAAAGATGGCTAATAAATTAGACATATTCATTTTTTCTTAACAGACAAATAATAATGTTTGTGAATTTGATGAAATTTTTTGTTCGTTACTTGAAAGTTTAATAGTTGTGTTATGAACCCAGCAATCTTTCTGGTTGTGACCTACTGCAGTAGAAAGAGTGAAGAACTTAACTAACGACAAGGGGAGTTTCTGATTGAGCATGGTTCAGCCTATATCCTGCAACTATATCTGCAAGTTTTGTTGATTAGATTACTTGAAAAATGTACTAGTCTGTGGTGAAGTTGGATTCAGAAACACTACTGATCCAGGCAGTGTTTACAGCTCATTATAACAATTTATGTGCGGGTGCTGCATGAGATATTAAGTGGATAAATAACATAGCTAGCTAGGATTATTTGTTAGAATTGAAACTATAATTTACAAAAATTCAAAGTGGCCTTAGAAGACTAATTATCTATATTAAAGATAGTAATATTATCACATTGTTCTAGCAAAATTTGTGAACAAAATTTTAGGGCATGTTTGGTTTAAGATTTCAGTTTTTATTTTCAGTTTTTCAGATTTTGTGAAGAAAATATTGAAAACTCTGAAAACTACAAATTCCAGTTTTTAATATTTCTTTTATAAAATTCTGAAAATTAAAAATAAAAAATGAAAACTAAAATCAAACAAATTTTTAACTTTTCAGTATTTTTCAGAGCATATACTCTTCTCTCTTTTCTTTTCTTTTCTTTTTTGTGGGTGAGAGCAATACTAACTGAAAAGAGATAATAAGCCTTTCTGGATCTAGCTTGTTTTATCCCAAAATAACAAAGTTGAAAACTACCAAGTTTGAGTGATGTGGTAAGTGAGTTGCACGGGACAGGATCAACATTCAAATCTGGTAAAAGACAATTAGCAGAAGGGTCTTTGGATCAGTATCCTAGGGTAGAAATACATCAAAGGAAAATACTAACAATGTTAAGATGTTAGAGGTGAAAGTCATTATTAGATCTTCCCTTTTAGCTTAAGATTTTAAAATTGTCCTTTTGATTCCACGAAATGAGGTTTCATATTTTTTACGGTACCATTATTTAAATAAAATTAGAAAAGAAAGTATAATAATTGTATTCTTAGGATTTTTTACCGATGGTCAGCATAATATTGAAATAAGTAGTTGCTACTACTTCTTCTGTCTAATAATCTTTTAGCGTCATTGAAATTATGATTCATTTGGTTGTGCCTAGCGTTATTCTTATTTAAAATGAAAAATATATATATTTTAGCTCATGAGCTATAGGTAATAAATAATGTTACTCACGTACTTTTGTAAACGTGCAATAAACACCTAAATTTCTCTAAACTTGAACTTTAGTTCTTCTCTTAAAATTTTCTTCATTGATATTAAAAAAAAAAAAGTGAACTATATTCTTGAACTTTAAGTCATATGTACTTTAGTCTCTAAACTAAAAATAATGGGTAATTTAATTAATTCTCTAAATTTTCTCAACCAAGTTCTATTTATTTCTATTGATAATAGACAGAAAAAAAAAATAATAGAAAGGTTGATTTGCACATGTTAGAAAATGTTCGCAGGTTAATTTAGGTGTATGTTTTCAAAATTTCAAGGATAAAATGCACATAAACCATAATTTTTGAGGTAAAGTGTTTTTTTTTTCATTTTAAATAAGAATGATAAAACTTTATATTAAGAGAAGATTGAAATCAAACCAAGCTTTTAAAAGGGTTTTGTTCTTGACATAAAAACATTCGCTTAAGTGATTAAAATTTTTACTTTCTCTACTCTTCCATGTAACCTCTTTTTTTTTTCCCGGTTCCACTTGTTATCGTGAATTTGACAAACTTGTTTTATTTGGCCTATATGTGTATATATATACGGGTATTTGTGAAAAATCAGTACCAATAGTCCGTACTCGCAGTTGATAAAAAAAGATGTGTAGGATCAATGTCAACATATCCAAATTAATGCCTTGCTACACATAAATGTTTGCAGAGGGTTAAAAAAAAGGGGGAGGCGAAATTTCCTTTCATGTAATGCGTACTAGTATTTCTTACTTTTTCATGAAAGATGAAAACGCCACATCATGTATCATAATCGCCACTGTCCACTGAGTAGTGAGTAACTCTCTAATGAATGAACGTTATACCATCGCCATCACTATCACATTGTAAGATATGAGCTATAAATTTCACAACATAATGACCCAGTTAATAAATGTATGCGCTGTCAAAGAGAAGGATAGATAATTTTCCTATTTGTATATGTGAATAGCAAAATTCCCATTGTCGGTTGGGGACATGTGTTCATCTTACAATGATGATGAAAATCATTAAATATAAATTCTCTTGAAATAATATTTTATTTATATACTACTTTTAATTTTGATTTATCTGGGGGTTTGGCTGTACATGCTGACAAGCCAGTTATTGCACTGTGCCAAAAAATTAAACTGCCAAAGGAGACAGCATCCAACCCTAGATAGGAACAGCATGTCAGGGCAAAAGAAAGAGAAGTCAAAGATTACTGTTACAGATCAAGCAAGATTATTAATTACAAGGATTTATCATTACTGGCTTAAGGTCATTGGTTGAAAAAATATTAATAAATTAAGTGGGGGAGAGTGGAGAACGAAATTAATGTACAGTTGAATGACTACCTTGTATTTAATTCTAAAACAATGATACATGTATATGAGATCTGTTGCTAGTAGACATCGTATCAGATTTGAGTAGACTTACGTCGCCCATAAAATTTTATAGAATATATTTTTGTCAATTTAATCATTCAATTATAGAAGCACAATTCATGCAACCTAGAAGTCATCATATGCAGCTGTGAAATGGGGGCCCAAAAAATATAAATAGAGTAGCACAAAAATAAATATGTTAAAAAGTAAAATAAATTATATCAGAAATTTATGTGGTTCGGTTTAAAACCTATATTCATGGGCAAAGATGACAACCAAATATTTCATTATAGAAATATAATGGAGATATAAAAATAGATACACTTCATTCAACCCAAATCTCAAATATTATACCCAGAATACCTTATAACATTTTTTTCACTAGTGTATACTCTTAACTCACAAAAGAGAAAAACTCATATAGAACGGATAGTTTTACTCTACGACAAAGAGAGGGGAGGATTTTGTTTGTGTTGGTGATGCATCTTAAGCTCGGATGGAAGCTCAATTTATAGAGCTTTGATGTATACAGTTTCAATGTTTTTGTACTAATTTTCAAACCAAACTTACCAAATTTTCAATTCGGTGGTTGCACTGTTTAATGTTCATAGAAAACTTAGCCAATTGATTCTCCATGTGCTCCGAAATCATTTTTGACATTTTTGGTTTATTGGCTTTGAAAAAATTGCCAAAATCAAGCCACCGATATTGACAAGTCTTCACCTTGGCTTAATTTTTCATCCATCTTCAAATTTTTTAAGTCACCTTCTCCAGTGTGCCCATACGAGCAAACTCACATGTTGTGCATACCAATTAAGTCCAAGTAATGCTTGAACTTAGTAACAGTGATTGACTTTGTCGACATATCAGCTGAATTATCTGAGGTACCAATCTTCTTCATTGCAATGGTACCTTGAGAAATTATCTTCCGAATAAAGTGATATCGGGCATCAATGTGTTTGGTTCTCTCATGATACATTTGAATTTTGATCAAATATATGGCATTTTGGCTATCACAGTAAACAATTGTAACATCTTATTCCAAGCCCAAATTACTTACCAAACTTCTGAGCCAAATGGCTTCCTTCACCACTTCAGTTGCCACCATGTATTCGGCTTCTGTAGTGGATAGTGCAATAGTAGACTGTAAAGTCACTCTTCAACTAATTGTACTACCTAACAATGTGAAGATATATCCTGTAAGAGATCTCCTTTTGTCAACATTTCCAACATAATTAGAGTCAACATAACCAATAACATTACCACTAGTGTTAGAACTTCTATCATATACTAAGCCAACATCAGCAATACCTTGAAGATATCGAAGTATCCACTTCACTACCTACCAATGCATTTTTCTAGGATGCCCCATATACCTGTTAACAACACTAACAGCCTGTGAGATATCTGGTCTAGTGCACACCATAGCGTACATGATGCTTCCAACTGCACTAGCGTAAGGAATGTGTGACATCTGCTCCTCCTCTTCAGTGAACTATGGTGAATGTGCGGCTAATAATCTGAAATAGGCTGCCAATGGAGTACTCATAGGCTTTGCATCTTGCATTCCGAAGCGCTCAAATACCTTTTCAATATACTTCTTTTGAGACAAGTATAATTTGCCAGCACAACGATCCCTGTGAATTTCCAGGTCCAAAATCTTCTTAGCTGCATCCAAGTCTTTCATTTCAAATTCACCGCTCATTTACTCTTTCAACTTCTTGATCTCAAACATACCTTTAGCAGCAATGAGCATGTCATCAACATAGAGCAACAAATAGATAAACGAACCATCTAAGAGCTTTCTGTGGTAAACACAACAGTCATAGTCACTCCTTGAGTAACCGCGACTTAACATGAAAGTGTCAAATCTCTTATATCACTAGCAAGGAAATTGCTTTAAGCCAAACAATGACTTCTTTAAGAGACAAATATGATCCTCCTTGTCTTGAACAATGAAACCTTTAAGCTCTTGCATGTATATCTATTCTTCACGCTCACCATGAAGAAAAGTTGTCTTGACATCAAGCTGTTCAAGCTCTAAGTCAAACAATGCAACCATAGCGAGCAACACACGAATGGAGCTGTGCCTCACAACAGGAGAGAATACTTCATTGAAGTCTATTCTTTGCCTTTGGCTAAAACCTTTTACAACTAAGCTTGCTTTGTACCGAGCCAGTTCAACTCTAGGGGATCCTTCCTTTTTCTTGAAGATCCATTTGCAGCCAACAACTTTGTGTCTTTTAGGTGGTCTCACCAACTCCCAAGTCTGATTCTTATGAAGAGACTCCATTTCTTCACTCATCATAGCAATCCATTGTGTAGATTCTTCACTCAAGATAGCCTCATGATATATGGGAGGATCTTCTGATTCCATATCCTCTGCCACTGATAATGCAAAAGAGACTATGTCTGCATGACCATGCCTTTGTGGTGGTTTTATTTGCATATTTTCTTTGTCTCTTGTAAGGCTATAATGCTACAATTGTTGTCGTACATCTACGACATCATCAATATCTTGTTCTTTTTCTTGAATGAGCTGATCAAAGGCATCTTCTTCCATCTACTTTGGCGGTTCAACTTCAAACTCTGCTTGCTTGCTAGCATCTTGGTCTTTTTCTGCATCGCCAACCTCCTTTTTCAAATGAAGCATAGATGATTCATTAAACTTCACATCTCTGTTGATTATGAATTTGGATGACTTAGGTTCAGTGCACCACAATCTATAACCTTTCACCCTAGTTGTATATCTGAGAAATATGCATTTCATTGCCCTTCACTCAAGCTTTCCATCATCAATATGAGCATATGCAAGACAACCGAAAATTCTGATTCCAATAATTAGTAGGAGTACCGAACCATACCTCAATAGTAGTCTTCAAATTGATCGCAGTTGACGGAAACCGATTCACCAAATAGCAAGCCATATTGATAGCTTTAGTCTAAAATTCTTTAGACAAACCAATATTAGAGAGCATATAGCGAGCCCTCTCCAAAAAAGTCCTGTTCATACGTTCTGCTACTCTATTTTGATGCGAAGTCTTTCGCACAATATGATGTCTTACTATGCCTTTATTATCACAAATATCGTTGAACTGACTTTCATAGAACTCCAAACCATTATCTGTTCGGAGGCACTTGATTTTCTTGTCAGTCTGATTCTTAACAAGCATTTTCCATTTCTTGAAAGTATGGAATACATCATTCTTGTGTTTCAGAAAATAAGCCCATGCCTTCCGTGAGAAATCATCAATGAATGTCAATAGGTATCTAACACCATCTTTTGATGGAACAGGCAAAGGGCCCCACAAGTCAGAGTGGATGTAATCCACTATGCCCTTAGTCCTATGGATAGTAGTGCAGAACTTGACTCTAGTCTACTTTGCATAGACACAGTGTTCACAAAAGTCAAGCTTCCTAATATTGTGATCACCTAGCAAGCCGTTCTTGCTCAAAATAGACATTCCTGTTCACTCATATGCCCTAGACGCATATGCCACAAGTGAGTAGTATCTGAATCAAAATCAGATGAGGATGATACTGAGGCAACACCAACAATTGTACTTCCGTGAAGTAGATAAAGGCCATTGACTAGCTTGTCTTTAATCACAATAAGCGCACCTTTGGAGATTTTTAAAACTCCATCCTCACCAAAATACTTATAACCTTAAGAATCGAATACGCCCAAGGATATAAGATTTTTCTTCAAGTCTGGTATGTATCGAACATCAGTTAGCATTCTCACAATGCCATCATGCATCTTGATTTGGATTCCTATGACCTTACAGGGCATATCATTCCCCATAAGTACAACACCATCATCTATTGACCAGTAAGTTGTAAACCAATCCCGGTTCCAACACATGTGGTAGAAGCAACCTGAATCAAGCATCTAGGTATCACTAATTGAACTGGTTGATACTGCGATAACATTATTGGTACCTCGAGCAACACTTGCTACATTACTTGAATCTTTGTCCTTTTTGTCTTTGAGCTTCGGATATTCTACTCTTCAGTGCCCTTCCTTCTTGCAATATCGGCATCTACCTTTACGATGTGTAGACTTAGATCTAGACTTTCCTCTACTACTACTAGATCCAATCTCATTTGACCCCCCCTCTGGCAACCAAGCCAAATGCAGTATTATCATGACTGCTAGTATTGTGCTCCATTTTGTTGCGACATAAAAATGTGGATTTAGCCTCATCAATTTTGAGCCTTTTCGTGACCATATATGAGCGTTTCACAAAAGTGCTTGCATGGAGAAGGTAAGGAAAGCAACATCATTTCCTGTTGCTCACTTGAAAATGTCTCATCCATGTTTTGTAAATCTGTGACGAGTGACAAGAACTCAGCTATGTGACACCGGATTGATGTCTCTTTTGTCATACGAAGCATGAACAGACGTTGCAAAACACTGAGACGGTTGGCCACCGTCTTAGTCATAGATAATGACTCCAACTTGGTCTAGAGTGATTTTGGTGTTTTCCCCGAAAGGACCTCTTACAGCACATCATCTGTAATGTATAACTAAACAATAGAAAGAGCCTTTTGATTGGCATCTTCCCATTCAGATTCCTTTATTGTCTCAGGCCTCTTTTCCTTGTCAGAAAGTGCTACTTTTACACCTTGCTGAACTACTGAATATCAAATTTTGTAGTGGATATTTTTTTAAAACAAATTAGCTCATATTCTATAAGAGCTTTGATACCAGTTTGTAGTGAAATGGGGGCCCAAAAAACACAAAAAGGGTAGTGCAAAAATAAATATGTGGAAAAGTAAAATAAATGACACCAAGAATTTACGTGGTTCGGCTTAAAGCCTACATCTACAGGCAAAGATGACAATCAAATATTTCATTATAGAAATATGATGGAGATACAAAACTAGACACACTCCACATATAGAATACTTTATAGTATTTTTCTCACCAGTGATACTCTTAACTCACAAAAGAGAAGAACTCATATAGAATAGATAGTTCTACTCTATGACTAAGAGAGGGGGGGATTTTTTTTGTGCTAGTTATGCATTTTAAGCTCAGATGGAAGCTCAATTTATAGAGCTTTGATGCATACAAGTTCAATGTTTTGATACTAATTTTCAAACCAAACTTACCAAATTTTCAATTTGGTGGTTGCACCGTTTATAGAAAATCTTAGCCAATTGATTCTCCATGTACACCGAAATCATCTTTGACATTTTTTGTTTATTGGCTTTGAAAAAATTGCCAAAATCAAGCCATTGATATTGACATATGCCAATTCAGATTAAAGTGCTAATATACAACTTACATGGAAAACATTCACGTAATAACGTCTAGTCATTATGCAATCATAAATATACATATATAAAATTCACTGCAATTAATAAAAATGACAACCATATAAATATGTATATTTGTGTGTATTTAATCTTTTACATATTTATTTAACTATATCTAGTCCAACCCGTGTAACTAATGATTCGTTGGTCAAACCAGTGACCCAGTAACTTAGTGTATTGATTGAGTTGAATACCAGTTCAAGTTTGATAACTAAGCCAACAACCAACTGAACGCTTCAACCAAGTTATTCTATTCCACCTCTTAAAAGGAAAATAACTGAAATCAAAATACTTAATAGCATGGTGATACATTTATACAAAACTTTTACCCCGAGCACATGCAATTGAGCCATAAACACTCAAGACAAATCCAATCCACAAAATAATTTTATGTAAGGATAGCACCGTTATGGAAAAGGCCATGATGTCAGAAGAATCATTATTGCAAAGCATAGAGAGGGAGGTCATAAAGCATCTATACTGTAAAATCAATTTTTGACAAAATGAAAAGGACATATATGGTGGAATAATAACCATAGAATAGGATCCTAACTGACATTTTGGGATGTAGTTACGGATTCAGGTAAGGGTGGATATAGGTCAAGATAAGCTAGCTAGACTTTGACTTAAATAAACCTAAATTGCATTCCTAACAGGTAACTTGAGTCTAGATTTATCACTTGACATAGATTTTTTTATGGCCTTAGTCTAGTCTTTTAGAAATCTTGATCTGCCCTAAAAATATTAATTATAATAGTAATATAACGAAGCCAACTTGTTAGGCAAGTCAGTAGGATTAATTTAGTAATGAGAGATTTGGATACAATGTATGAGGTTCTAGATTTAAACATTATTATTATGATCAATATGTAAATTCTAAAGTATAAAAAAAAAAAAAAAAACTGTTAGGCCACCTCAAGCATCACGCAACTGTCGGTTGCCCAAACAATAATGATTTTAGTTTCTCAGTTAAACATTGACATTCCTATAAGCATCCAACACGCACACATACAATGCATCACCATGAGCGTGAAAAAAAGTATATAGTTTAATTTCTTTAGACAAAAAGTGAAGGAAAATAGGTAAGATGATCCATGATTTTTTCAAAAGAACAATTGTATCTCCCAAAATTTACAAAAAAAAAAAAATGATATATCACAGGGATGGATACAATAATAATGGACGTGGTCCAACTGAATGGCATGCAATTGGAAAAAGAATAAGCAAAGCTTATGTTCAGTATGGATGAAGCTACTACTGTCCAGGCTCCACAACACTTTTTTCTTCGGCTACTCTCCTTAACCTTATAAGAATGGACAGAATAGTTAATGATGTTTACCAGATGCTCTTTTTGGTTTGAAAATGATGCTATGCTGCATTTTTCTTGAAGAGCATATAGAATAACGGTAATCACCAACTTCATCGGCCCATAAAATCACAATGAACTCTACTAGAAGTATAGCACCTTAAATAATTTTTTCAGTTAGTATTTATTTTGGTTCTAAAATATACCTCATGTTAGTCATTCAATATATAGTCCCATCATAATATTAGTACCCACATATAGATTCTTTTTTATCCCTCAATGGGATTAATTTGGTCCCTCAAAAGTTAATACTAAGACATCACATTACTTCCATTAAGATTAACCATATGTACATAGTCAAGAGTAAGTTATATCAAGTGTGAACAATTTAGACATCATTAAACAACTTCTATTAGTGAAATATTGTACAAAATTTACTATTGAATTGGGGTAAGCTATGAAATTTTATATTAGTCCATAAAATATGCATGTGACTCAATTAGATGTCAAAAACATATACGATATTAAATAGTTAATTGAAAGTTAAAATGTGATATCCTATTAATTTTTTGTAGATGAAAATTTACTCATAAAAAATTATCAAGTTTTCATAAATTTAATAATCTCTTGAACCCTACTTCATATTTTAGGGTTCAAGACATAAAAGGAGGCTTCAAGCAATAAATGTGTTGATGATGCACATCATATTTTAGGAGCATGTAATGCTCACAATAAGTTTTGCATCCCATGTTATATTAAAGAACCATGATATGCTAAACATAGATTTTCTATAATAAATTGACCTAAATAAATTTAAATGCATATACTATTAGCTTCCCATATGCTTCCAACCATTTTTGTGAAAACTATAAACATTTCCTCTAGCTATTTCATTGTGATGTATAGCTGATAATTGATCTATGTTAACAACGATGGTTGATGTAAACATTTGCTTTTGCTTTGTTGAATTTGTGGGATTGACTTCCATGCACAGTGTTGAATCGTCGGTTTAATTGTTCTCTATTAATGAAAACCCATCCAACTGCACCTCGTGGAATTTTAATTTTCATATGGAATTAGAATTGGTATAATATTATAATATGCTAATTTTTTAGTAATTTGAGAGGGGTGGTTGGGGGAACATAATCTATTTACAGCGAATTATGTACCAAACTTATAAAAAAGAGGAGCAAAGGTGCATAATTCGCTGGGCACGGATACTGGTACATTGTAGGAGATGCTTCACTTTCACTTTGTGGAAACCATTCTCAAGGTGACTTTTTTTATCTTTTTCTATGTGCACATAAAGTACATAAATATAAAGCCCAGTAGTGAAGTTGCGTAAAGCACTTGGTATTGATGGTAGAACAGACTCCAGTAGAACAAACAACTAACTGACATTTGTTTTTGCAATTTTTTTGTCGGTTTAGAATCCGTTGGCCGTGAATTCAGTTACCTTAATTTTTTTTTTAATTTCAGGTACTTTATCCGCACGCTGCGGATTGCTCACCCACTTCCATTCCACAGTAATTTACCTAAAAATGTAATAAACCAGTGCATTGACTGGTGCAATTTCATATGGAAATCATTGACCTGCAGTTTGTAACGTGGTATATTCTGAAAAAAAAAATAAAAGAAAAGGTTAGACTCATGTGAACCACAATTCAGAAGCAAATTGCTGACTTATTACTTTCTCTAATATCGGACCCTAATTCAATTAATGTAATTCTTGCATGAAGTTGGCATTGAATTCTGATTTTCAAGCATCTTAATGATAGCTTGGACTTATCTATCATTGTATTTCATCATCTACTACTAAAATAAATTGTTCTCTTCATATACTCCCTTCGTCTTTGAATAATTATTAATTTAAAAAAATTTCTTCATTTGCAAAATTTAAATAATATTAATTATTTTTCAACAATGTTCCTATTAAGTATCATTAGAGGAGAAGAGAGATATAGTAGAAGAGAAGAGAGAAAGTTAAAAAACTAAAAAGAAATAAAAGCAATACAATCAATTACTCTTAACTTTTACTAACATTGATACTCTCCAAATCATTTACTTAATTTCAGCGAGTATTTAAAGCTAAATAATTATTTAAAGACACAGAAAATATAGGGCTAAAATCAGCTTCATGCTGTCTTATTTGTTATTACAAGCTGTCGTTATTGAACAGGCAAAATAAAAGATAAACAATTGTTCTACTTAAAAGCCAATAGCCATTTATTTCCCCATGTTTAGAACAAATAATCAACGGATTGATATTTGGGCAATATCCAGTCTTTGAATTTCACAATTGGAATTATCCAATAGATGGTCGGTGGGGTATAGGCACGTATTCCTCGTTGTACTCTTCCTCCCAACCATCCTAAGCTCAGCCAGACACCAATGCGTGGATTTCCTCTTATCACGCCATATTCTATGCCCCCATCAAACCCCTGTAATTTGCGTTTGTCAATCTCTTGATGCACTCCTAATCACAACCCCCCATTAATGGCCCATCCCCATATATCCTTACCCCCTCAAGGCATAGGGATAGGGCAACTTTATTTCTGGCCTAAACACTAGCCTATCCTCTACATTGAGCCGCATCACAAAGCAACCTTCTACTCTTTTCTAAGTCATCTTGAGCAAAAGTTTTCCTTATGTTCACCTACTAATAAGAATCTTTAAGGATATGTTTGTGAATTCATGTTTTGAAGAAAAGTGAAGAACTTATAATATAATTTTATTCTACAAATCCTCCCCTCCTCTTCCTTTTCTTTCAAAATCCAAATTCACAAACATAACCTAAATTATGTAAGTTTCATATGTAAATTTTGGAATTATATCTAAGATCCTTCTCTCATAAACATGATAACCATATGTTGATTTCATTAATGAGCCTAGAGTGAGTGCGCATAGGTTCTAGCATTTTTTTATCTCTTCTTTTAAGTTACACCAAGTATACTATAATTTGATTTTAAAAAAAGGTAAATTATACAACACCTCCTCTGAATTGGTGATATCACAAACGAATTTATAATAAGTAAAAATACTTACTAACTTCTCCCGAGATTTTGGGGATGTTAAATTCAATATTATTATAGTATTTTGTAAAATGTGACACTCAAACGGAGGAAGTTGTGGAATGTCGTGCTTAATCTAGCTAAAAAAGAGAAAAGTCTTAGCAAAACAAGCACAGTGGAGGCAACAAAACAGTCCCAAGTCAGATAGCAAAAAACAGGTAAACAGTCCCAAGTTTGAGTGTAAAAATTGGGTAAATTTTTCATGATTGAGATTTATATAAAGGAAGTTAAGCTTCACATATTAAATTTAATCATGAAAAATTTACGCTCATTTTCACCCTCCAACCAAACATACCCTAAATAGGAACCACCATAAAGAAAGAAATTGAAGGGTGTCAAATTTCATTCAGATTTTTGCAAGTTGGATACAAAATTTGATGCAGCAAAACCAGCAGAGCCACCAATAGCACATAACAGGGCAACTGCAACCTGCAATCCAACCTCACCAAGGTTGTCCTCAGGGACAAGGTAAACAAACAAGGGTCCCAAGAGCAGCAAACCCAAGCTGAGTGTCAAGAGTGTCCCTGGAGTCCCTGGATCAGTGGCAGCAGATAACACACCAAGCTCTTCAGCTTTTGAGAGGAGCCCCAATTTCTCTATCTTTGAGAGCGAGAACCCAAACTTCTCTGCTGCAGATAGCAACCCTGCTTTCTCTGCTTTGCTCAACAGCTTCAGCTGCTCCAACCTTGTGAGCAGTTTTATGGGGGGTGTGCTTGTTACGGGGCTGCTCCTTGGGCCTTGTTCCCCAAGTGGGAATACAGTTGAGTTCTGCAATTTGAATGAATGTTGTTTAGTAATTGTGCCAGAAACCAAAAACATGTTTCATGTTATTTATACTCATTATGCACGAGATATCGTGCCGACTCACATTTCATCCACCATTGGAATAGAGTGTAGATCTACTTGAATGGGTCCATACCACACCCAATGACAAATGAAATGTGAGTCGACATGATATCTTACACGTCATGAGTACAAGTAACATTTTTCTTCAAAATGTGTTCATATGTTCTTACTCTCATGAACACCTACAATGTTTTGGACTCATGTCAATCTGAACATCAAAGTTTAATGTTTTACACAAAAAAAACCAAACACACTTCAAATATAATATTTCTCGCACATGAATATACAAGAGAATAATTTTTTTAATAACACAATCTTATACTGTCAGATAATAAAATTTTTAAGGAAACGGCAAATTATGGTAAGTATACATCAGGATAACTATTTCCTACAATTTCTCACTTTCCTAAAATTCTATCAAATGATTAGACTAAAAATGCATATAAATTAAGCTCAGCATACAATATATCCAACTTATATAGATATGCATATTTGTTTTCCTTTTTATTTTCGGTGAACAGATCCAAATTTCTATCTCATACTGATAAATGTCTAGCTTGATACTCATCAACACTCTCAACAAAATGAGAATAAAACACTTTTCAATGTTTGAAGAGTTAATAATGACTACAAATATTCTTCAATTTCTACTTTTTTTTTTTCCTCTCATAAACTCCCACCTACTTCCTACACCAGAAATCGTTGCTCTTCATGACAATAGATTTTTTGTTTTTTAATAAAAAGAAACACCTCTTCATCAAATATTTAAGACTAAATTGCTCTTTTTTTTCAAAACAAAATGGTAATCATTTATTCATGCTCCAATATTCAAAATAGTAGCTAAAAGCAAAATTACCTTCCTAGAACCAACAGTTCTAGAGACTGATGGGATTGACTTCTGGGTAGCCATGGACTTGACAAGAAAAGGTGAGAAGTTTTCTATTCTTGCAGGAGATGAGTAGTAGATGAAGGGTGTGGTATTGCTGCAGCAAATGGATGCAGTGGCCTCCATAACCAAAAAAGCCTTTCTTTTCTCCCCCTTATCGGCTTAGCTGAAATTTGGTGTCTATGGTAGGAACAACAAGAGAGTGTCAAATCATATGCACTTGGTGGATGATGATGATGATGATGCATGGCCAAGAACACGGATTGGCTCACCACATTTTACATGTCCACGTGTTTCAACATGGTTGGTGTGTTCTCTTCCAAGTCCCTCCCCACTGAAAATCGCTTGGTTCCAAATTTTTTCAGTAATGATGCACTTTAATTAGTATTTTGAGCTGAATTTTGATGTAAGAAATTACAAAAAAAAAATTATAGAATTATTTGATCATGTATTTTGTATAAGTAAATATAATTAGATTTTACTTTTATTATATGAAAAACTATGTAAACAGAAAAATTTTAATAAATGATAATGTAAAATTCTTTTACATTTTTAAACTCATCAAAATCAAACTTTAAAATTTTATACTGGGGTGGATATTTTTTTTACTAAAGGAACTGTGATTTTATTAAACCCTTAGTAGTCCTGTAACTTTTCAAGGAAGTCAGTTCAAAATGAGGTAATTTTTTTACAACATTATATATTTTTATCTATAAGGGTGGAATCAAAGTTTTATTTTGAAAGAATAAATATATTAGACTATTTTGAAAATAGTGGCACACGCAATGCAAGAAATAGGATCATACGGAATTTTCAAGAAATAAATATAATGGGCGAACAGGTAAAAAAATAAAATAAAAAATGTCACTGGCTCTCCTTGAGTTGTAGTAATGGTAAAAACTAAAAAGGTTTCCTCCGGGAGTAGGTAAGTATTATGCTTGGTAAGTCTTCAATTTCCTCCAAACTAGCCTCGAACCTTTTTATCCCCTCGTGAAATCATTGGCTTGTTTTAACTCTTTTTTTTTTCCATTTATTAAAATTCTTATTACTTTTCAGGAACTCTTTTGTGTTTTAAAATTTTTTAGAAATAATTCTTGAGAAGTCCTTATTTGAGAAAAGTTAAAATCTAGCCTGATTAATATTTAAAGAATATTTTAAATTATTTCGCTAGATATATCATAAAAAATTGGTAAAGACGAAATTTTTCCTTTTTTTTTTTCAAAATACACTTTTATTCACCTAATTTATTTATTTATTTTTTGATTGCCTAACTAACTTTCTATTATTATTGGTACCCTACCTTATTTTTATTTTTTATTTTAGTCCCTTAACTAATTTTCTATCCCTTTTGGTGTCCTAACTTATTTTATGTTTTATTTTAATCCCCTAACTAATTTTTTATTTTTATAGTATGATGCTGCAAAAAACTTAACTTTTTAGCTAATGACTAAGGATTTTTTTTTTTTTTTTGTAGATGTCCTCATTTATGTCTTTTTAATTTGCTTTTGTTCCATTTACGTCATTTAGAATATTATTATTTTATTTTTTTAATTTTTAATTTATATTTTATTTCATTTTCACTTTTGTTTTATAGTTTAAAAGGTTCAAATATCTTGTTCAATTTTTTTTCAGTTTTTTATATTTTAATTCACTGCATCATATTAGAAGAATAGAAAACAAAGTAAAAAATTTCAAAAAGAACAAAAAAATTATTTGAAAACCAAAATGAAAAATAAAAATAATTTAGGGGAAAAATTAAAAATTAGTTTGCAGATCAGAAAAAAAAATTACTTTAGTGGACTAAAAAGAACAAAAAATTAGTTACATAATTAAAAAAAAAGTTACGGGGGCCAAAAAAATGTATTTTCCCTTTGTTTTTTAAGGGACAACAAGTGAAGTGAATGAGGATTTTTTTTTGAGAATTTTACTATATAAAATATTTTTAAATTATCATTCAATTATATATTATTATATCAATAAAAATAATTAAATCTCATATTTACTATTTAAAAATTCATGTAAATAGGATAATTTAATTAAATAAATATGTAAAAAAATTTATATTATCAATACATAAAAATTAAACTTTTAAAATAAATCTAACTTGAAAAAAAAAATAGAACCCATCACTCTATTAGGATATTTCTATTTAAATAATATATATATATATATATATATATATATATATATATATATATATATATATATGAAACACTGAACCCAAGTTACGAGATACAACACAGATGTATCTAACTAAAATTTTTAATAATACGTATGAAAAAAAATTTGTGATCGAATATTTACCTTTTAGAAAAGCTTCTATCTCAAAGAAAGTATAAAAAGAATCTAGTAATTAAAGGCTGAACCCCTCGATACACTAATAAAGTAAGGGACACTGAACCCGCCACTGAAATTGGTGGCTTCCAAAATAAATCATACCAAGTGTGGCTAAATGCCATTCATCCCATGTGTAGCAAAGAACCCGTCGTTCCTCTTCGTTGGTTAGAAAAGAAATCATCTATTCATCAAATGCTGTTAAAAACACCTAAAAACGTGGCTAAATGCATTTTACGGAGATCAACTTTCACACAAGTGATTGTCAACGAGAATGGAAGATCCTTTAAAAGGTTATTTATTTTTTATATAGTGTTTTAATTTAACAATTCTTTATGTATGAGATTGTATAGAAATTTATATAAATATGGTGTGTAAATCTTATTTTTAATGGGATTTGATTTAAAAAATAATATTTTTTTTATCCAAATCTTACTATTGGTAAAGTTTGGTTTAAAAAATAATATTTTTATTATTCAAATTTTGTTATTGGTGAAATTTGAGTTTAAAAAATAATATTTTATTATTAAAATTTTGTCATTGGCAAGATTTACTTTTAAAAAACCCCATATTCTTATAAATAACTATAAAAACTCATATTTATGATAAATTCTGAATACAAATCTCATATCCAAAAAAATGACCCCCTTTAAAAATCTCACATCTCCTTAAATGATCTCAAAATTCCACAATCATATAATTATTTGATTAAAAAAATCATATAAAAAACATTTTTCCCAAATGAGAAAGTTTAAACATAAAGTTGTAATAAAATATGAATTTAATTATAATACATTGATAGTGTAATATTTTTTTCCACACTTACCAATAATATAATAGCACATCAACAGATATAATTACTTTCCACCTCATTACTTAAAAATTATACCAAATGAAAGATTTAATTAGGTAATAGTGTAAAACTTTTTTACGTTGTCAGTGTATTAAAATTAAATTTAAAATATTTATTAAAACTAAAAATAACGCTACACAATCATAATAAAATAATAAGAATTTTATGATAGGATCCACATATTTATTTAAAGATTATCAATTATGCTATATCATTTTGATATTTATCTTTCAAAAAAATTCTAAATGTATAGCATTTTTCTAAAAACAATATGTGGAGGACCAAAATATCATTTAGTATAAAATATAATATTTATTTTGGTACTTCAAAAATTACATCGATTATAATAAGGTTTAAACCTAGGACCTTATACATATTACTCAAACCTTATACTACTAGATCACTAGACTAATCCTAATGTCTTAGTATAAAATATAATATAATATAATGATTCGAAGATGCAATATTTATTTGGTAAACGAGTAAAAAGATTAGAAGACAGTGGTATTTTACCTTTTTTAATCTAATTACCAAAATTAGCAAATTCAACAAACCTTAATATGGATACTAATCAGTGTCCTTATTAGCAAAGTCAAAAGAATAATAACAATAATTAGTGTCCTTATTAGCAAAGTAAAAGAAAAAATTATATTACAATTTACAACATTTACGTTTACCAGTGCACACATCCCAAACATTTTTGCTTTCTGTTTCCCTCTCCAGCTCAGTTTTCTTCAATGGCGGAGTCAGTATTTTCCATTCAGGACCTCAAAGATTTCTTGAAATCTCAAATTAATGACGAAGAAAAGTGGGCCTTCAACATGGTAACCTTCATTGCCCCTCTAATCCCTTTTAAATTTTTTTTTTTCAGTTATAATTCTGTCATCAGATTAAAATCTCAAATTTTCTTTGAATCACTGATAAACAAGGGCCACAATAGTTGGATTTCTAAGCTGTGTTAATTTTAGCTATCAGTACAGTAAGAAAGGCGTAAATTGGGCATATAATTTATTTTCCAGATAAGAAATAAAAGAGCTAGAAAATTTTATTTGAAAGAATATAGGGAATTCTTCATAAATTGGTTAATTCTGATCCAATGGGTTAACCCCATTTTATTGGACATCAAAATAATTGCTCCCTGAAACCAATGGTTTATACTATCATGTTGGAAAGTTTCAGTTCTTGATCAAATTGAGATCCCTTTTTTGAGGGAAAAAAAAAGAAGATAATGTACAGCATATTTAGCATCCATGAGGTTCTATTTGAGGTTGTGGAGTTGATTGTATTGTCAGCTTGTACATGTAAGAATTTTATAGGAACGATCTTGCAACTGAGGAATGGTTTATTGTAAGAGTGAAATGATCAAATGTTAATTGGTCGTGATTCGCACGTGTCTGGATTGTGTTTCATTGTTTATTTGATTTTTTTTTACTATATTCTTGTGTACAAACCTTGCTACCTTGATGTATGCTGAAAGCAAACATTGAATCAATGGTGATCAATCCTATCATCCAATGTTTCCTTGCACCATAGTGAGGAGAGGTGGCTATTCACTCTCACCTTTCTTGACCTCATGAAAATTTAGGTAAATCTGGTTTATATAAGTATGTTTCTTCTTTTGGCTAGTTGTTGAGCTTATGTAATAGGACCATTTTAATTTGATGTCTTAAAATTGTTGATTATCTAGTGGGACAATGCTTAGTTGATGTTGTTGTTGTCATCTTCTTAAAAACATGATTCACTGCCTGTTTCTCTTCCTCTTAGTGTCAAAGGAATTAATTAATATAAAATTAATCTAAAAGATAATTATAAAATAATAATTAATTCTCCTTTCTTTGTCCTACATCAATAGAATAACCCACAAAGTAACTTTTTGGTTGATAGGGGTACTCCCGTAGATTTCTTTAGCTTCCTTTGTTTTGGGATTCATGAACCTCATTTAGAGGAACTACTATTTACTCAGAGTTAAAGCATGAATAAGATCAAAGCCATGGCTCATGTAGCACCTTTTACATGTCTTTTAAAATGTTTTTCCTGCTGTTAACTTGTCTATGTGGTAGAGCTTTATGTAGTTCTGAATTAAACTGTTAACTTTTTTTTTTGCAGAAACTGCTGCGTGATGTAGGATTGTTTACAGGATCAATATTTCTTATGCGGAACTATGGTGATCTTATGGCAATCTGAAATTGGCAGAAGAAAGCGTCTGGAACGAGCTACTATTATCTACTTAAATAGTAATTGATATTCTCTTTCATTGTCTGAAATTTGCTATATATGTTTCATCTTTTGAGGAGCCATGAGACTGCACATTCTTGTTTGGTTATGTTGATATTGAGGTTACTTCAGATAGTAAATATGCACATTTTCTTGTGCTCAAATGCTTTAGTGATATGAAACAATGTTTTTGCTTTCATTTTCCGCTCAAGATGGTTAAGTTTTCTGTGTATAAATCTATTACTTGTGCTAGACAAGTTTTAATTATATTTCAAGTTAAAAATAGCTAAAATGTTATGATAAATCTCCTGCTAGGACCGATGTTTGATTCTTGTATGAGTTACAGCATTGAAGATGCTAGCCAAGATTTTTTTTTTTTGCCTCATATTAGGAAACACTCGAGTTTTGGTCATACTATGGCATCCACAGTAAACTGTGATATGAAAGAATCAAAATCCAACAATAACTGGGATAAGCATGTTGAGAAAAGGAGATATCAGGCAAAATCTTTTCAACAAAAGCAGATTGAACCCAAAAATGGCAGTTGTTTTGTCAGTGATGACTGAAGTATTGGGCAGTTATTTTTTTTTTTGGCCTTTTGCCTTTACATACATTACTGCCAGATTAAACCCTTGAATACTGCCCAGTGCCCACAACTAAGAGGCCTCCTACAGTTTTCCTCCCCATGGTTTGTCCTCTATCTTGGTTTGCAGCTCGGTTACCAGTGCATCCAACTCTTGATGTTAGTGTTGGAGAGGTTGCATAGTCCTCTTGAGGACAACAAAGTTAAAATATCCTCCTAGCTACAAAAATTTGTGTATATTATTTACTTACATCACTTTAGTTTTTGTGAATACTGTAGTGGTTTTCCTATATGTTAGGACATTGTCCTCTCCATTTCTTGAGTGTGATTGATTTAATCAGTGAGCAGCTCCTCACCAATAAGGAGCAGTGACAACCGAGTTTGTGATTTTGGTTCTCCATAACTGAATTGTGTGTTGAAATCAGTCAGCTGAGCTGAGAGATGATTTAAGATTTGACGGATTGTTCTTCCTTTCCATGTCTTGAGCTTCAGCTTTTGTATTAAGCATGGAATTATGGTTCTGTGAGATGAATGTAGTTTGTGATGGATTGTCTCATTTATGATATATACAGATTTATGGTATGACACTTTCTTGGTTTTTGGTTTTCCCCATAATTCATGTTTCTCTTCTCATCTTCCTTAGTTTCCTAATCAGGGATTTAACTCTGCTCTTTCACAGTATGTGTTATGCTTTGGGGCTTGGGATGTATGGGAACTGCTTAACATCATCATGATTGTGTTTGCAAAGAATTTCCAACAGCATACTTAAAGAACTAGGAATAACAATTGATATTATGGTTTGTATATTACTTGAAGATTGCTAAAGTTGTTTCTGGAATTTACTAGGAACCACTAACAACTTGATGAACAAGGTGGTGATTTTCCAAAGCATCTTGACAACCGGTACAAATTTCTGGACACCAATGACTTTTTCAAAATTGAGATTAAATATTGAGATGAATACAAAGCAAATGTCACAATTTACTTAGGCCTAAGCTATAAGCACACACACTGCTTGTAATATCTTTAAATTTTCATCATCACTCCAATCATGTAAGTTCCAATGCAAAAAAGAAAGATTTATACATGTGTGTGATAAGGGGTCCGTTTACGTTTACTCCAAGAGTAAATCTACTTTATCTACTCCATTAAATATCTTCTTATAAACAACAAATTTCATCAATTAAACCGTTGAATCTTATGATATTATTTTGATGATAAAAAAAAAAAAAGTTAACTTGATCATCAAATTATTGTAATTATTTAAATTTTAACTTTATACAAAAATTTGGAGATAAAAAATTAAATATACTGTTAATATGCAACTGAATGAAATGTCGGCTAAAACTACTTTTTTGTTATTTTAAGATGGATTTTTCTTTTAAACTTGATTATAAAATAGTTTTAACTTAAAAACATTTATTTGTCTACTTTTAAAAGTCAAATTTGATTTACTTTTTTTAAAAAAAAAAATCAAAGAGATTAATACTCAAAATCTAAATAGAAAAATTATGTTATCATGAATTAAAACTAACAAGATTATTTAAGGATTTAAAAAAAAACTAACAAGATTATTTCAATTTTAATTTAATTAAAATATTGAAATAGATATTATTCAAATATTAAATACAAAGTGTTGTTGATTCAAAAATCTGTTAGATGCTGCAAAGCCACACACTCCATCACAATGATGCAATAGCAGCTCACGGCGCTCCTCTCCGGTGGCCTCCTCACCGGCGATTCCCATGCCACTCCCTCTGCCACCACCCCCGCAACCCCCAGCGGTCTCCCCTCACCACCATCGCTCTATCCTCCACCCACTCTGCCCCCTTCCTCTCCCAAGGCCTCTCCAAGCCATTCCTCAACAAGTAAACGCCAATTCCATTCCTCAATTTCAATTTTTTCCCCAATTTCAAATTTCCCTAAAAATTACTTTCTCTTTTAGAAATTTCGCTTTAGGTCATATGAGGTTCTCTGCCATGTCTTGGTGGCTGGAGTCTACCTTATTTTTCTTTCTGGTTTTTTCTAATGTATGTTGTCTCTGGTGTTGTATGTGCTGTTGATGGAGGTGAATTGATGACGAAAGGGAAATGCAATTAGATAGATATAAAGAAAACTAATATGGGTATAAAAGTCATTTTACATATTCTTAAAACTAAAAATTGTGTAATTCATGGTCCCTTTATTATAAGGAAAGTAGGTGTAATGTTACTTAAAAAAAATTGAGGGAGGCGGGTGTAATTTTAGAAATAAAGAAGAAGTAAATGTAATATCAATGGATCTTAGATAGTATTTATTTCCTGTCCTGAGATAGAAAATATAGAGATAGTAGAGACGGATACATAAGAAATCTTATTTTTGTATCATGTTTGGTTATAGACTACAAGACGTGATAACTGTCTCTATTGACCACCGTTGACCGGCAACCTTATCACCATCGGAGATTTCTATCTCTGTGTCTTATTCCCTATTTTTGGAGAGACAGGAATATAAAAAATCTGTCTCTAATTTTTTGTCTTTATACCTTGTCTATACCACCAAACATGATAACATGACAAACTTTCCGATACAAAAGAAAAACAAACGCAACAAGATTAAGGAGACATGCATCTTTTATCTGTTCGGCTCCAAGCACTAAATTTGAGAAAGTGGAAGGATCACTACTTACGGGGCAAACAATGAAATGGACTTTTTTTTTTAACAGTGAAATTAACTCAGTGCTTGGGCCTTTTTATGTTGTTACAATAGGCCTTAGGTCTTGGTTAGGAATACTAAAAAACCGTTTTCTATCACTTATCCAACAAAATAAAATAGAAGGCAAGGCGTGCAAAAATCATATAACAAAATTTCTTCATCTGTTGTGGTTGTTCCTTTGTTGACAATTTCTCAAAATTCCTTCATGATCCCGAAATTCATCATAACTTTTAGTGTATTTAGTTCTACTTTTGTAGAATTGATTCCAACGAGAATTGATTTTATTATAATTAATTTTATTACAATTTATTTTGAGGTAAAGTAATTATGTTTGGTGGTTTGGTCTGAGAAGTTATTTTAACAAAAATTGAAATAGTAAAATTCTAGAAGTGATAAATTTTCACTTCGATTAGAATCAATTTTAGAACCGTAATTGATTCTGAATTTGTGTGAACAATGGAAAACCAAACATGTTGATTTACTCATGGAATCAATTATGACACGTAGAATCGATTGCGGGTGCTGTCCAATGGGAATCCAAACATGATGTTTATTTGACCTTTTACCATTGGAATGATCAAGCTTCTTTCGCCTTCTGAATGAGTTATTAGAGAGATATGGCCTTGCTCCATGCTAGATGCACCATAAAAAGGGTGCATTGATAAGAGTACAAGCGTCAATCGTTGTGCTTGTATAATTTTCATCTATAACTTCTGCGCATGTTGAGAGAACCTTAAATTGACAATAAAATAAAAGGGGAAAAAAAAAAACTTGGGTTAATACTGCGTACCATAAGCACTCAAACTAAAACTCAACTATTAATAATTACATGAGGTTGGGTGGATATATCGTTTGTTAATAGAATTCTTCAAATGGCTCAAATAACCCTAATCTCTAAGTGCCTATTTCGTTTAAGTTTTCAATTATTCAATTTTTAGAATTTTGTGAAAGAAATGCTGAAAACTAGAAATGAAAATTGAAAACTAGAATTTGTAATTTTCAATATTTTCTTTACAAAATCTGGAAAACTGAAAAATTGAAAATGAAAACTGAAAATTAAAAACTTAAATCAAACAGATCCTAAAGTTTTCTCCCATCAATGTTGAAGTTCTCCATATGCTTACGATTGAGCTATGGCCACTCGCACACACACTGACACGCGTATACTTCACTCTATAATAACCTTTGTTATTGGGCAATTATAAGTATTAAGATTTTGTTCACAATAAAAAAAATATTCCCTTCATTCCTTATTATTAGTTGTGATGGGATACATTGTCATTTTAATATATTAAAAAACTAATATATTTCATCAAAATGGCGTACTTTTCTAACCATGACAAATAATAATAAATGGAGAGAGTAACTACGATTTTATATGAATTGTTATGCTCACATAATATTGTGCAGGATTTGTGGGCCTTGAGATGATACGCTTTTCATAATAGTAGATGGCATTTTCATCTAAGTTTTGGGCTGGTATGAGAAATGTCGTATTGGGGGTAGTACACGGAAATGACATTCCGATGTTTACGTAAAAATGAGCGAAATGTGTCTAAATTTTAGGGAGGAAATAAATACTTAGATTATTTAATAGAGTTAAATGTTTATTTTGGACACTGATTCTTCTAATTTTTAAAATGAGTCAAATTAATCCCTAACATTACAAAACATAAGTAATGAAGATATGTAATATTAAGTGATATTTTGGTATATCATGTGTTTGTTAAAGTACAATATAATTAAAAGTGATTTATTTTATTATCTAAAATACATAAAATGAATTATTTTATGACTAGAAGAGAAGATTTAAATGATTCATTTTGTGTAATTTTTAGACACCAAAGTGAGTCATTTTAAATTTAATTATACTTCATATAATATAAGATATATAAAAGTATCACTTAACATCCCACATCATTATTTAATTCATAGAATGATTAATAAAAGTGAACTAAGAGACTAGCATAACTTACATTTTGTAATATCTTGAAATAATTTGACTTATTTTAAAAATTAGAGACTAGAATAACTCACAAGTATAAAGTTATGGAACAAAATGAATATTAACTCCATTTAAAAGGTCGATATGTTGTTGTATAAAAAATTGATATATTATAGATCATGTAAAATAAATATTAATATAAAATTATTTAACATATTTCATATACATCAAAATTTATACAATAAATATTTTAAAATATATGAAAACGAGAATTATTTCATTACATCCTTATTTATATATATATATTTAAAAAACTTGACCCAAACGATTAATATAATTGGTATTTACATTTAAAAGTTAAATTGATAAGAATTATATTATATGAAAGGTTATTGAATGGTATAAATGGTTCAAGTCTTACATACGTGTGAATATTGTTAGTATGAAAAACAAAAAAAGAAATATTTACCAAAAAAGGTGTGAAAACAAAACCATCATCCATTAATTATATATTAGTATATTTATTTTTTTTAGTATCACTTTTATAAAAATAAAATAATTTTAATAATAATGCATAAGTAATGAGAATGTATTACATTAATTATGTATACAAATTATTTCCCAAAATAATATATTGTGTTGCTCTTTGAGTAAAAGTATTTTAAACTGCATGTAAATTTCTTATAATACGTTTGGTTTTTGCTTAAAAAAAAATCCCAAATTATAATTTTAATAAAATAAATGTTCAATCAATCTAGAGATTTATATAGTCGCACTCAATTTTTAATTAGGTCCCTATAGTCTAAAAATTTATAATTAAGTCTCTATCTTATACAAAAATTTTCATTGAAGTCCATCTAGTTTAAAAATTTGTAATCAAATATTTTATAAAATTTTTGCAATCAAGTTCCTATATTGTATTAAAAATTTTTAATCATATCTCTATACTATACAAAACTATAAGCACTTGATCAAAAAATATTTTCGCCTTGCGGACTTACTTGAAATTTTTTTATATTATAAGGACTTGATCATGAATTGTTAAATTATAGGAATTTGATTAAAAATTTTGGTAAAATATAGGGACTTAATTACAAATTTTAAATATACAAACTTAATTAAAAATTGACTAAAAATTAAGGACTTCTAGAGTAATTAAATCTAAAAAATAAAAAACAAAAGTATAACTTCGTTTTCTCTACTAAAATCACTAGACATGGGTTTTTATTTAATTTTAATTAAATTAGTAATTAGGTCTCTAAAAAAAATTATATGTAACATCATTTTAGTCTTTGAATATTTTTATATCAATTTAATCCTTAAAAACATATGTTATATTAATTTAATCCTTCAAAGTTTTTTAAAATTTATTTAGTCTCCAAAAAATACATATGATATCACTTTAGGCCTTAAAGATGTAAGCAATATCTATTTGATTATTTTTTATGTAAATTTATGAACGTAGTAAATATCACTTGCCTCTTTCAAAAATTAAAGTAATATTATGCATATTTAAGTTTTTCTTTTAAAGAATTACATGGATTTAAAAAAAAATTATAAGCTGAATTAACATTACATCTTTTAAGAATGGAAAGATATTTTAAGAATTGAATTGGTATCATGATTTTCCTTTTTTAGCGGCAAATCACATGTTCATTCCTTAATCTTTCTCGCTTCTTTCTTTTTTTTCCTATTCCAACCAACGGGTTAGGCATGTACCTGTGTGAGGAATTGGGTAAACATCATGGTTGGTAGGCAAAAATATTCATCATCACATTAATTAAATTAAAGAAAAATATTATTTATATTTATTGAGTATTATATACTATGTTAATTCATATTTTTTTTTATCATTAGATAATGTAATAATCATACTTAAATAAGTTTTATATTCTATTCAATAATAAATAGAGTATAAATTAATATTACAATTTTAAATTAAACTCAGTTAAATTCATGAAAAACTATGTATAAAATGTTATATCAACTTATATTTTTTTCATCATTAAATATTTTATGGACTTCCGAAGTTTTTCTATCCAGTGAATGATCCAATGAGTATACAATTCTAAATTAAATTCAATTGCATTCATGGGAGGGTGGGAAAGGAAAGGCATGCGTAGAGCAGCAGAAGAAGCTGAGTTCAGCAAGAAAAGGTACAAACAACTGGCGCAACGTCATATCATGAGTCGTACGAACATGCCTCACAACTCGACGCGTTACCCTGTCAACTTTTCAAAGTCTAGGGAACCTCGCCATCGTACGCCAACGTGGCGTTAATTGCTATTCTAGAGAGTTGGAAAGTGTGGCCTTCGTGGACCCCCCACTTTCTGTTGCACCCTTTTAGTATCACATCAAAACTGCACGTTGCTCTCCTCGCCAAACCCATGCCACAAAGGCACAGACAAATATTTGATTTCTAGACTAGGCTGGGAGATCCTAATGCATAGTCTCGAATTTAAGACAGACCCTTTACTCAAGATAATAACATCAACTGACAGAGTGAACTTGATTTACATGTGGGTTGAAACAAAAATTTATATATGAATATTTAATTATGTATTATCGTATTAGTTAAAATAAGCAACTGTGCTTATTTGAAATTGAAAAAATATTATGTACACAAATACACTTGTTTTAATGTTTGTTATAACCGGGCACCATTTTAGTTTTAACGTTTGTTATTATGTACACAAATTCATGAAGGCTCCACAAACCTAAATTTGTGAGAGCTCCTCATGAAAATGAATTAACCATAACAAATTCATTACAACTTGAATATGAAGGAATCCTCATGAATTCTGAGTTAACATAAACCTATAAGAGGATGTTTGTTTCAAAGTTTGATTTTTTATTCCTAGTGATAATATTTCAGGAAATAGCATTCTCATGAATCATATTCTCAAGCAAGACGTTTAAGCTTGTTCGGTGCCTAGACTGAAATATTCAAAAATTTGTAAATTATACCTAGAAATATTGGATATTTTTTAAAAATATCCCCAACAAAATGGTAGAGACAGTGGTGGTGACCCGATGACCAATGACGGAGGCCTAACATTCGATGGTAAGGGTTCGTTGACTAGTGGGGGTTCGAGAAACAACGACGGTTGTTTGATGGTTGGCAGCAATTGGTGGCAGTATGGCATCAAATTTAGTGGTCTTGTGATGATCCATTGTCATCGGTAATGGACCAACAATCGATAATAGTTATCCAACAATGGTGGCAACAATTATCCAATGGCGATGGTGATTGTTTGACGGTACTGGTGGTTTTTCGATGACAGCAGCCGTGGTCCGACATCTGGCAACGGTGGTCCGGCGATGGCGACAATGCTCTACCAATTATTATGGTGATCTAGGGTTAAGGGCAATTTAGTCTTTTTTATTTTTGTAGAAGCATTCTCTTCCAATGGGAAAAAAAAAGATTAAAATTAAAAGTGAATATCACATTAAAAATTAAGTACACAAAAAAGATTAAATATCAAATTCAAATGAAAACTAAATATTAGTATAAAAAAAGATTAACGTACAAAATTATTATAAAGTTATAATTTATTTTCTCATTTGTGGGTTGATATTTGCTTAGGTTAATTTCACTTTTTTTTTAAATTCTTCATGATTTTTTATTTTCATATGATTTTAAAGTGAATATTTATATTTGTATTCACATATTTACCTAATTTGTTTTTCTGGTATTTAATCTACAAGTATATATAATATAATCTCTATTTTTTAATATAATTCTTAAATTCTTCGAATATCTCTGGCTTTCGTCAACCGTAACTTAGAGATGATCTTCCTAAGGACACCATGTCCCGGGATATTACAAAGTCCATTACAAGATGCAGGATATTCATGACATTTGAAATAAAAGCATATATCATATTTATTTGCCACATAAACACAAATATCAAACAAGTCATATATTTACATGGGGGATGCAGGCATATATCATAGAGATAGATAAAACATATCATAGCCACTCCTATTTCAAATCATGCAAAAATATTGCAATACATGAATCTAACGGTGAATGTTTGTGCTTAAGGGCAATATATCAACATGTTAAGAACTTTATATAAGGACACTGTGGCATACATAATTTAGCTAAAAAAATTTATCAAAGAAGATAAAATAAAACACATTTTCCAAACATTCTTCTTTATATACACATGATCTTAGAAAACAAGGGGCAATTGAAGTTCAATGGATTCATTATTCAAGCGATAATCTAGCATATTTAAGTTTTGGGACATTGTCCTCTTCTTGGTTTGTGGAACTTGTGCAGATGCATCAATTTTGAGACCTTACATGATGCTCTTAAGAGACAAAGAAATACCAAACTATTTTCACTTAATTAAGGCTTAAGCTTTTATCAGATTGATTTTTTTATAAGATTTTTAATGAGGCAATTCTTATTGTAAAGATATTGCATTCTTCTTCTTTTTTTAATAAGGATTTTTCATTGGATTTAAAGTGAGGGTCTAATAAGCAATATCCATAACAAAAATCTAATGATGAGTAGTATGAAATATTATTATATTGTAAATGTATTTATTATTACAATTTAACTTCTATATTTTACATATAAGAAAGAGGAATTGGAGTAATTTGAGGGAAAAAAATCCAGACCTTTTGTGTATAAATGGATAGTTATAAATTTCTAAAATTCAAATTTGATTGTAAATAGAGAAAAAAAAATTAGAGTGATTTAGGAAGTTAAGAAATTTTAAGCTTCATGGAATTTTTTTCATAGTACACTTTTTCATTGTAGGTAGATAAAAAAAAAAAGAAAAAAAGAGAAATAGAATGATGACTAAAACCCAAAATTGGTCACTCAAGTTTGCATTGGGTGACAAGTTAGTTTCTCAGGTTTTGAAAATCTCAAATTGATCCCTCACGTTTCAAAAAAAGGGACAAATTGGTCCCTCTGTACAGTTAAAAAGGGGTTCTTTGTACAATTACAGAACTGTACCGAGGACCAATTTGTCTCTTTTTCAAAAATTTAAAGGACCAATTTGAGATTTTTAAAATCTGAGGGATTAACTTGTCCCTAAATGTAAACTTGAAAAATCTGTTTGAGTATTTAGTCTAGAATAATTTAGGAAGTTGAGTAAGCTCAGAATTAAAAAAAGATCCAGACTTTTTTATATATAAATGGATAATTATAAATTTTTAAAATTTAAATTTAATTATAGATAGAGAAAAATAAGAGATTAGAACAATTTAGAAAGTTGAGCAATTTTAAATTTCCCGTAGTAATATTTTATAATATTTCTTTACGCAATCAAATCAAATTTCAAAATCTGCATTCAGCCGGGGGTTGTTGTGCCTGCCAATGCCATGCAGAAGGGAAGGGAAAGGATCCAATTCCAATCCAAATGGCACTTTGAAGCGAATTCCAACGATGCGCCTCACACAGTGGCAAAACAAGTACTGATTTGACCGTACTACCCCCATCTCTTTTAGACAATTACGTGGCAGGGCTAAGGAGGAAGGGTGATCAACAAGTGTCCGAGCAGTTGCTGCCACTTCTCTGCAGAGATGTCATCAGAGCATTCACACGCAACGCCAGCAGCAGTGTGTAACCGCATGTGTTAACCACACGCTTCTCCACTGATTGCCACGTGGAACTTCTCAAAATGCCTCGTAACAATTCATAAAACAAAGCAAAGATAAAAAAACATGCGCTTGTTAGACACAACTCCTCTTCCTTCTTGTTCTTCAACTTCTCTGCCAACCCCACTTCTTGTGACTATCTCACTGTGAGTTTTTTCGTTTTTCTTTCCTTCATATGTGTTTTTTGTGCTCTTTTTATGTCCTTGCATTCACTAACCTTGTTATGAGAAAATGCATGTGAAAATATAAAATTATTCATGTGTTTCTGTACATCAAAGTGTAAGCTAGTGTTTTCAAAGAGGTGGTTCTGATTGTTTCCATTTTTTTTTTTTTAACTCACAATTCCCACTTCGGGTATGTGACTTTTGGCTTACAAAATTTGAGCTTTGCATTCTGATTCCATCTGTCTCCTTTTTTTTTAAAACAAAAAAACTTTTTTGCTTTGCTTTTTGCTTCTTTAATTTGTTCCTTTTCTGTGTTACCTCATTTTGGATTATCCTCTCATTCCTCTATTCCTTGTTTGGTGGATTTTGGAGCTCTTTTAAGGTGACCTTCCAGGTTGTTATTTTTTTTTTGTACCTAACTTGCTTATGCATGTCCATTATCAATTTTATATGTATTTTCTTTTCTTTTTCCTCTCAGAGAGAAACGTTAGCTAGGGGAATCTGTTTAGGGGGTTCTCTCTTTTCTCTTGGAGTTCAATGGAGGTAATTAACAATGGTACCAAAAAATACAAATGTTGATCAACTTTAATTTTTCATCATGCAATAAAACTGAAACTACTGCTATTTTTTTTTTTCCTTTGCAGAGTTTTCTTGCTGTGGAACAGTACAATTACAGCACAGAATTGCCTTCAGAGTCCAACAAAATTGACCTTACTCTGAAGCTATCTCCTTGTGGTGAGACTTCTGAAGAGAGGAGGCTGAAAAGGTCATCATCATTAGTGGCTAGAGAGATGGCAGTGGGAAATGGGCCCCAGTGTCTTCCCTTTGTGGCATCACTGGACAGGTCTTGCTCCTTGCCATCAGAGGCTGAGAAAGGTCCGGTGAGGTTTGGGGACTTGCAGACAATGATAAGGGCTGAGGCTGGCAAGAGAATGCTGATTGAGAGGCAGAGGAGGGTGGCAGCTCTTGAGGCTGGAAATCCTTCTGGGGATTCAAAGCATGAGGGTAACATAACATCCTTTTTTTACCCTCTCTTTTTGCATTGTTGCTTTGGTTGATTTCACACTCGGTGAGTTTCGGCCGCAATGGTAAGGTTGCTGTCTTGTGATCCAAAATTCACGAGTTCATATCCGGGGAACAGTCTCTCCTTTGGTAGGGTAAGGTTGCCTATATCTACTCTTTCCAGATCCTTGTAGGTAAGAGTCTGGTGTGTTGGGACCGCACTTTCTGTGTATAGGTGTTCTTCTATATCATTTATTTCATTGACTTCTAATACTTGCGATGGTTGCAGTAGTGTGTGAAAAGAATGTTTGTGTTAGGCTACTTAGGAAATTAATAAAGGTGTAGATGTCGTGCATGTTAACTATGCTCTATAATATCGTTCTTCATTGCTTGCATATGTTTTCCGACCTCCATGGCATTACAATGCTACCACTACAAATAATCTTGAGCTCCATTAGACGCATATATTTTTCATGATCATTCCTTTATTAACCCCTCATTTTATTGTTATTTCCTTTTTGGTTGTCATCACAAATAAAGGCTCACGGAATTAGTTTTGACTGCACTGCTGTCCATCTTTATATTTCTCTGTATCTAAACATCAAACCACCCTCGCCCCCCTTTTTCCTCTGAATAAACTTCATTCTTTTTTTGTACTATTTTTCATCTGCTAGTTTAAGCAAATAGGAGAAGGATATGAGAGGTCATTCAAATTTGGAACATTGAATCAGGGCAGGAAGCTACATTCCTCTTGCTTAGAGTGTTACAGCTGTCCTTTTCGTGGGGTGGTAGGGAAAATCACCTGAGTGTAAACACTGAAAGAATGTATTCAAATAAGCAAAATCAGCAAAAAAATTTGACATGTTCCACATGTACCTGTCCAATTGAAAGTGTCTGCTATGATTGCTTCATTGGTTTCCTTCATACTCCTGATGCCTATGGCATGTTGATAAATGTTGGGCTGAAGGGTAACATAGCCTTGAATGAGTCATGCAGACATATAGTGTATGCTTAATACCCTTCACAGATGTACCTAGGTGTTAGAAGAATTGTCAAGACTGCACACTTGATAATAAATGCATATATGGTGGCCCTAAATAAGTTCTGCGATGCGCAGCTTACTGAAAACAAATGCATTTGGTACTTTATCATGTGCCAATTGGGAAATAGTCAACAGAAACCTTTGCAAAATTCCTTTTAATTCATTCCATGTTCTATTATGTTCTTGCAGAGTTATGTTTAACTGCACAATTTTTTCCCCTCAATGCAGTTTGTTCCTTATATAAATATGCAGTGATATCACAACTGAGTTGATCTTGCACGAAAGGCTTTTGTTATTCTTCATATGAAGTATCTTCACTTCCTCAAACTTTTATATTCATTAGTGGATAGTTGTTGTTGCACTGCACCGACAGTATTATGCTATACAGAAATAGTTTATTCATCAATGATATGTCAGCCTACAATGTTGCGTCATACTCCAGATCCTGGAGTCCATTTATCATAGAAATTGGTTTGGTGCTGTATGACTTGTTTTGACTCTAAACTGTTGTCTATATTGTTCTATTAGTTTTTGAATCTATTTTTAAAGTATTAAGACCATTTATTCATGTTACTTTTTCCTCCTAACCAAGTTTAATAAGTATGCAACCAGGCTAATACCAAATGACATGACACCTCTCTCTCTGAATTGTTTTATATATGATGATCCGAAACAGGACTTACATCAGTGACAGTAAAGATGGACTCCACAAATTTATGGATTTATTCGGTACATGGCTTCATAGAATACTAGTGTTCGTATATTGGCTTATTGATGCAGCTAGATTTTTTAAGTGTGCTACCATTTTTACCCTAGAAATCCATTTTATGGAAAAGCATAGTGAACTGTGAAGGTTTTTTTTTTACTTTAGAAACTCATTTTCTCCCCTGGCAGTAATGCTGGGATATACCTTAACCTCAGTATGTTTTTGTCTCTCGATTGTTTTGTTCTTCCTCACTAAGCATCACAGTAACATATGGAGCAGAACATAGGTGAATTTTGCATAACAAAGAATTCCTTGCATGGCTATAATAAATAAGTATGCCTTTGACTCTTAGTTTCTTGCTAAATCCATTCAATGCAAGTATAGCTTTAGCAGAAAAGTTCCCAACATATATTATTACATTAATTTGTGAACGGTTCGCTACATTAACTCGTGAATATATTATAGATAACTTGTTATATCTCATAGTTAATCGTTTTGTATTATGATCTTGCTTATCTGAAGCTGAATCTTTCATTAATGGCTTCCATCACAACATAAATCCACAGGTGGCTCATACAACATTCCATATATGGCTCGGAGGCCTTTGGCCGAAGGATGAATCGATTCCTGCATTAAGGCATCTGCCAAGCTGGAAAATGATTCCATGGTTTCCGACAAAGCAATGGCAAAGGGAATTCCACCTAGGCCAGCTGACGCTAAGGTGGAGATCCCAGCCAAAAGATTCAAGCTTGGTAACTACTGCAGTCTCAAAGGTGATGTTATGGAGATCCTTAGACAGATGCCAAGTGTGACAACTACTGGAGATGGCCCCAATGGGAAGAGAATTGAAGGGTTTCTGTACAAGTATAGGACTGGTCAAGTCTGCATTGTGTGTGTGTGCCATGGTAATTTCCTGACTCCAGCAGAGTTCATTATGCATGCTGGTGGCAAGGAAGTGGCAAACCCCATGAAGCATATCACGGTTTATACTAGCTCATTTTAGTGGTCAATGTAATTCTGGATTCTAGACTTTACCTCATCTTAGAAATGTAGAGGACAGTAGAAACTGGAATGAAACCTTTAATTAGTTTAACTTTCTTGATTGCCTTGTCCATTGATCAAAGTGGTCTGTGTGAAAGGAAATTCTCATCAAAGGTTGCTTTCCCTTTTTTGTGAACCTTGGGTGAAAAATTTAGCCTTGCTTAGGCTGTATTTGTTAACTTTTTTTTTTGTTAAGATAAAAAGATAAATAAATATGAATTGCGTTTAAAATAATTTTAGCTGGATGAATCTATATATAGCTGGATGCTGAGAAGAAAAAAAGAGAACAATTATGTGCATTGAAACTCTGCTCAGATTACTCTTTATTTTACTTTTTCATTCTTCTTGTAAAAAGAACATAGTTTCTACATATCTCAAAACTTCGAAAAGAAAATCTTCTCTGTAATATCTTGCTTATATTCTCTTCGTGAGGTTTTGAGAAGTTATCACTCAACAAGTGATTTACAGAACATATACACCTTTGTCTGCTTATTAGTTGAATGTTCTTAACCACAAATCTGTGCTTTACAATCATTGTAACTCGATCCAGTATTGGTCTATGAGATAGCTAGGATAAGTTACTTGAAAGAATACCCAGTATTATTAGAGTTTGAATAAGCTAGTTAAAGAATACTACTCATTAGTGAAAATCTGGATGGTTCTATTGAGGATTGGATATAGACAGTGGTTGACGTATAAGGATAAATCTCATGTTCTTTTTTTCTTCTTTTTATTTGTTATATTTCTACTTTTCTTTACTATTTTATTGTCTTCAGTTTACTTGTCTTTGCTTATCTTTGCGTGCATTAAAAAAGTACTAAACCTTTTGTACTAACTTATGCTTCTGCATTCAAAGTTTTTAAACTTGAGAAATCTTGTTTAAGTTTTTAGAGTAGAAAAGCTTTCGAAGGTTACAATTCAACCCCATTCTCGTGACATAGTGCACTTTCACCCAACTCAGGTCTTCTTTCATACCCCACTAATAATTTGACACATGAGAGATAAGTATTTAAAAACATTTAAAAGATTTAAAGTTGTTACTAAATATATATTAGTTGCCTTTTATTTGATATCATATAATTGGTGGGACAGAAAAAGAGACATGATTTAGAGTAAGTGATTTCAATCCGATATATAGATGACGAGTGGAACGTAAGTGTCATTTATGAATAGGGTATAATAAGGATGGAAATTCTTTAAGTATATCTAAAATGGAAATTACTTTGAATTATTTGATATTTTGATAATTATAATAAAATGTGATTAATGTAATGAATAACAGTGATTCAGAATTGAAATAGTTTAATTAGAATGTAATTTTGATATAAAATAATTTTATTATTATCTAATGAAATTATTTTATTTGTGTAATATTTTAAGCATTATACAAATCTCTACTGGCAAGGGGTTTTTAATGGATTCAATTTTGATGTATTCATGCTATAAAAGAGTTTTATATTAGTAATATTTATTAAATTTTATTTAAATATATTAATTATATAATCTATTAATATTATTATCTATACTTGATTTTTTATGTGCATAATTTTTGAAATGGTGGAATAAGATTAGATTCAAAATATTTTTATTGATGTTATAATTCTAATGGGTTGACAGAGTAGAGCATGACATGGTCTTGTATTTGACAAGTTTATATTTGAACTCCTACTCATTTCTTTAGGATGAGATAAATCTAACTTCCTTGGTAAGTACTTTTTGAGTTCGGAGACTTTTTCTATCCTGAAATGAGGTATCACCCACTTATCCTAATTCTTTTTTTTTACTGAAAAAAACCATGGTTATTATTTTATGAATATAATGTATATTTTTAGTATACAAAAACTTTTACACAAATATTTAACCATGTATTATCATATATATCAACAAAAGTATTTGATCTATCTGCCTTGTATTTTAAACGTTGTACAAATAAAAGCATATCATCAGACACTATAATTGTGTCAAAATTAATATCTTATTTTATTTTATTATTTAACATGAAAATATTACTAACGTTTGAATTGGTTGAATGGATCGATATTTATTCTTCTTGAACTCTAAATAAACTGTTTAGGCCAAAATTAAAATTTTAAAATTAAGCTAACTTTACAGGTATATACTATAAAACGGATCAAGAATTCTTCAACTAAAAATGAACCACTACTAATATAATGTGAATAACATTTTAAATTCATATTAGAGCAAAACTCCAATTTAGGCCCTTATATTTATAATAGAGACAAATTAATTCTTTATATGTAGAAAGTTTTATTATGGTTCGTTATGGTCTCTCAAATTTTAGAAATGAAGACAAGTTAATTCTTTCATCAAATCACCATCTGAGTTATTAATGAAAATATTTTCCACGTGTTCGGTTAATGTTAACTTGCTTATCTATTAATTTTTACTTTAAGTCCTAACTTGCATTAGGAGACAGAGAGAGATATTCATGTACCATCTATGCAAATACAAGAACTTGAAGAAATCCTTCTTATGATAGCAAAAGAAAGGTAAAAACTTTAAAAACCTCTCCTCTCACATGATAAAAGATAGCTTATAATCAAAATCTTTCTTTTAGACAGAGAGTTATGATAAGAGAGAAGATGAAGAAAAATGTCTAAACAATATTGTTGACTTTGTAGAAGAACAAGACAAGTTAGGATCAATAATGAAAATTAACAATATACATAAACAAATTAACAGGACATATGAGTATTTTCATTAACAGCTTAATCGATAATTTGATGGAGCAAACTAACTTATCCCCATTGAATTTGAGGGATCACCATAGCACTTTTCAAATTTAAGAAACTAATTTATCCCTGTTATAAATTTGAGTGACTAAATTTTAATTTAAATTTTCTTATTAATAAACAAAATTCTGAATTCTTGAGAACATCCATATAAATATATATATATATTTTTTATGACGGCCAACTGGGGACGTAATGTTACAAAATTTAAAATGTAGAATGTGTTCTACCCGAGGCAAACATCTAACACGAGGGGGAATAATATTCCCGGAGTCCAATTGTTCTACGGAATCTTAATGATTATATTTTTCACAAATGCTATATTCCACTACAAGCATCGCTATTCCAATATCAAAAGATGAAATTATAACTGTGACTTCATCATATTTAACGGTGATAAAATAACTATATCAATTAGATGTTTATTTTTAAATGTTGGAATAATAATTTTGATTTTCATAGGATGTTTCACGGATATAGATAGGAGTATCTAGTAGAACACAAATATAATATAGAGATTTGATGTTAAATCAAGTTTAAAACATTCATAGGCTGCACTGGCAACAGCATTGACCTTCTGAGTTTGGAAAGAGTGAATGAATTGAGGAGCTAGAAATTGGCAAACTCCATGGCTTCCTCAAAGGGTAAGCCAGCCCACAAACACCACAAAGATTTACTCTTCTCAGCATCCATGCTCTTTCTTTCTTTCTGAATCCTCATTCTGTTTGTTCAACATGTTGCTGTCTCTAAATTCACTGGTCTTTTGTTTTTCCTTCTTTTTATAGCTTTGTCCTTAATAATTTTATTTTGGCAGTCTACTTTTTGTTATATCCTCGTCCAATATTGCATGCGCCTTTTCCTTTGTCTATGAATATATATATATATATTTTAACTTAGTAAATATATATATATATTTTAACTTAGTAAACTAATCTCTTATAATAAAATGTTAAATGATCCTTTTTCATCCATTTAGCTGTTGAATGTATCATCGTTTGACCCAACAACTTCCCAAAATTTCGTGAATTGACTAACTTACTCAAATGGTCAATGTGATAGGGGTGTGATGATGTGAATATGTGGCGGCAGATTCTGACGATTGGCATTTGGTACAAAACGCTGACGTTTCCAGAAAATTTTATTTATATTGTAGAAAAAAAAAAGGATTGTGCTTTAGTTTTTGATTTGGCAATTAAGAAAGGTGTAAGGCTGGTTTAAATTCTCACAAAAACAAAAAGGAAAAAGATTTGCTTCTGGTTTTCATGGGATCATAAATGTTAGTGTGTTTGTTTTTTGTGTAACCTGGCCTGGAATTTCTGTGTTTCCAATGGGAGGAAGAGACCAAAGGCTGATTTACAAAGCACACAGCATTGATATTCCTCTCACAGTTTTTTTATGTATGAATCTTAAGCCTATGTCAAAACTCAGTGTTGTCAATTTAAGGATGCCTCTTCAGGATTCTATATGATTAGCAGTCACAATTACTTTCTTTTTTTTTTTTTAGGGGTAATTGTATGCATTTCTGGGGTGTAGAGAATTTTACTATATCCATGTTCACTAGCTATGGATCCTTATTAGGCTTCTCTTTCTAATTAATTAGAATGAGGAAGGAGTGTATGGTTCTCATAACATGGTGTGATCTTGGATCCAAACTTGGCAGGTATTGCACCTTTTGTGTTTCTGTTGCTTGTTATTGCGTCCACTGCAAGGCCTTTCAATCCACTCCCTAGCAAAAGTGATGAGGGAAGTAGACAGCCCCTACAAACTTCTCGCCCCTATAACATTGCACATAGGGGTTCAAATGGAGAGCTCCCTGAAGAAACTGGTCCTGCTTACATGGTAAATATGGCCATATGGGGCATAATTCTCTTTGGAAAAATTGCATTGTTTTTGTATTTGTAAACATGATTTATGAGTTTACTTAATTTATAATAGAACACTGTAGTGTCATTTGATCCATGTAACTAACTCTGTCCAGTTGATGTTGTTGTAATATTTGTATATATGGATTGTAAATTTGCCAAAAATAGTGTTTGAGAAAATAGAATAAAAACTACACCCGAGATGCTTTTGTTCTTTCCTACACATTCTTTCTGTCCACTGATAGAACACTGAATTGTAGTATTCTAAATTCAACTGTTTCAAGCCTTTCAATTTTGTAATTTGCTCTTTGATATCAAGTGCCCCTCATGCTACAATCATGCACAAACCATTAGGCACTGAGAGTGAGTTATACAGATAACATAATGGGTATCATTTTTTGTACTAAGATTATGCTTTCCTTAAAAATGAATTTCTCTTGAAGAGAGCTACTGAAGAAGGAGCAGACTTCATTGAAACTGATATCCTATCTACCAAAGATGGTGTTCTTATATGCCTCCATGATGTTACCCTTGATAATACAACTGACATTGCAAACCACAGAGAGTTCTCAAATCGTAAAAGGACATATGAAGTCCAAGGGGCCAACATCACTGGCTATTTTACTGGTATTGTTGCTATTCTTTGCTCAGCTTCCATACTAACTTCCTTAATAAAGCTTTCTAGGAGGCTAATCTGATTGCTGCTTTTTACTGCCTAATAACTAAATGCATAAGCATGAAATGCATCTCGATTTTCGGAACTTTAGTTCGCTTTGAAGAATCTAGTTTGCTAAAATAGTTATATCTTTTGGTACAAGTGCAGTTGATTTCACAATAAACGAATTGAAGTCATTGAGGGTGAAGCAGAGGCATAGCTTCAGGGATCAACAGTATAATGGTTAGTTCTGCATTACAGCTAGCAGTTTCTCCTTCAAATTTCAATTTACATTTCAGTTTCGCTCGTTCTTTGGCTTGTTCATTCAATGATTGTCAACTATTCTCTCATCAAAGGTGTTCCCTGGTACTTCTAAAACCATTATGAAGAGAACTTTTATTAATCATAGATTTAATATTTGATTCAGAAATCCTTACCCAAAAAACTAAGTATATTGATTCAAAGAGAAGTGGATTTAATGAAATTTCGTTTGTGGAGAGATCTGCTAATATATTTTCTTTCTGCTGTGATTATTATGCAAATTATTATTAATTTTTAACATACAAAAATAGCTGACCATGAGTCTATATATTTCATGGAGTCTCTTTCAGGAAAATTTCCAATCATTACTTTTGAAGAGTTCATATCCATTGCACTGGATGCACCCAGAGTTGTAGGAATATATCCTGAGATAAAGAATCCTGTATTTATCAATCAGCATGTAAGTATTTCTCCCTGAAATGCAATAAATTATTAAATGGTCCTCCAGATGAAAACAAGTAGTAACATAGATAAACAAAGACAAGATGCTCAAGAAGGCTAATTTATAGATTGATCTCTCACCCATTAGAAGAATACATTACAATCCAGTATCCACCTTTCATATTGCAAATCTGTATTTGATGGTTTTTGCTGATGGCTTCATCATTTACAATCAATGAAATAAACTATCTCATCCTTAAAATAAGGCTAATGAAGTTTCTACGAATGCACATAGCATTCAGAACATTTTTTTTTTAAAATTTATTTTAATCCAGAACGATGTTAGAATGTTTCATAAAATAAATTCAATAATTTCATTGGTAACAAATCGGTCTTACTCACTTGCATTATCATTTAAACAATTTTTTTTCCTTTTTTTGGTTGAGAATGTGCCTTCTTTCTGTTCATTAAGTTGATGCAATCAACAGGTGAAATGGCCTAATGGTAAGCAATTTGAGGACAAGTTTGTGGAGATACTCCAGAAATACGGATACAAAGGTTCATACATGTCAAAAGATTGGTTGAAACAACCTGCATTTATTCAGTCATTTGCTCCAACTTCACTTGTGTACATATCAAATCAAACGGACTTGCCTAAGATCTTCTTAATTGATGATATTACAGTTCAAACAGAAGACACTAACCAGGTATGTAATTTTACCCCTGGTGTAGCCTTCTTGAGGCTGCATAAGGATTGAACTTCTTTTGCTCTTTGCAAGTTTTGGGAATTAGCCAATTAACTGGATCTTTGCAACAGTTATGAAAATAGTGATTGAAATTATAACAATATGTCTGTAGATCACTGAATCACAACATTCAAAGGGAAAAGGATACTGTATACTTGTTTTCTATAAGTAGAATGCTATACCCTTTTATTTTCGCTGAATAAATATTGCATTAGCCCATAAAAAGAAGTGCTGCATTAGAATTGGGACTTTTACTAACTTTACAAAAGGTCAAAAGGACGAAGAAAATAGGCTATTCTCTCAACTTCACCTCAGCCTAATGTCCAGCCCTGGCCTGTCAAGTGTCAACTAACCAGACCATAAGTGATGTTACATCTTAGCTTTCTGAATTCTTTTCGTTTACAATTTCTCAAGATGTTGGAAAGTTGGGGAAAAAAATGAAAGACATTTCTAGACTTGAAAAATTGTCCAAAATCCAAATACATTATCAATTTTCACTCTTCTAGTTGCCACCTTTTCACTTCCACTCATATCAGGCACCCTAAATGTTGGCTTCCTTAAATTACATTCTGAAGAAAGTTCTAAAAGCTTTATCCTACAAAAATAGCCATATATACAACCTATTGTATGATTGAGCCATTGCTTCCTGCTCCCATGATTTTATCCATGATGCATGGATAATGTGATTTACTTCAAAAGTAATGCTATCTCAATCTTACGCTATTCAACAGATTTTTCCAATTATAACTTGCCTATTCCAGAGCTTAACATAATTATTATGTGCAGTCATATTGGGAAATTACATCTGATAGTTACTTTGACTACATAAAGCAATATGTTGTGGGAATTGGACCTTGGAAGGATACAGTGGTACCTGTAGTAAATAATCATTTGGAAACTCCTACTGATCTTGTTGCCAGGGCTCATGCACATAAGCTGCAGGTACCCTTTTTGTTTAGAGCTTCTTTTCTTGGTGTTGAAAATATATCAGTGTCACTGTCTCCGCGGGATTTTATTTCAGTAAGCTGTAATATATCTCCTCAATGCTTTCTGTTATTCATGAAGCACTAAAGGTGTGTTTGGTTTTAAAAATATTTTTCACTTTTCATTTCCAATTTGCAGTGAATTTTTTATTTTTCAGGATTTTATAAAGGAAACAGTGAAAATTACAAAATTCAATGTTCAGTTTTTATTTCAAGTTTTCACCTATTTTCTTGATGAAAACCTGAAAACATGAAACAAATCGAGAACAAAAAATGATAACTAAAAATTGTCTTCTCAAAATCAAACACCCCCTAAAGTTTGTACCATTGTGTTGTCTTTCTTGAATAGTTGTAGAACTAAGTGACAATATTGAATTGTTGGTATGTATGCAGGTGCACCCGTATACTTACCGGAATGAGAACCAGTTTTTGCACTTTAACTTCAATGGGGACCCTTATGAGGAGTATGATTACTGGATCAACAAGATAGGAGTTGATGGTCTCTTTACAGACTTCACAGGTAGCCTTCATCATTTTCAGGAATCGACCTCTTCCTCAAAAAGATGGTGATCACATACATGGCAGCACTACCATCTTAGTTGATTGCATTAAATTTCATAGTTAGCTGTGGAAGTTCATAATTACTAGTAGAGAACGGCAGAATTGACAGTGAGTATAAATCTTGCTGAGGCAGTAGAAAGTGCTATAGTTTGCTTTCAATTTGAATGTATTTTTGGAAGTTTTTGCTTCTACTAAGAGTAAGAATATTTTCTTAGTGAAATTGATTTTAGGGGTTCCTATAATTTCATGTTTTTAAATAAGCCTCTTAAAAATTTTGCCAATTATAAACCAAACACTCTTGTACATTGTCCAAACAAGATTCGATACAGCTAATTTAATAGTTTTAGATTAGGCTCTACACAGGCTTAAATCCGCTATTCAAAGTAATGATACATCTGATTGGTCTAGTGGTAAGAGATTTGGATAATATGCATGACGTACTAAATTCAAATCTCATTACAACCAATGTAATTCTAGAAGTACCGAAAAACAAAGAAGTGATAATCCATCTTAGTGAACGTTTGGTTTGTCACTAAGTGCAAGCTATAATTTGAATGTTGCAAACTGGGTTTTATTTTATTTCAATATTTTTGGCAAAATTATGAATTATATTTCAACGTAATTCTTAAACTCAAATTATAATTTGGGTAAAAGTTAAAAAAACTACTAGCTTTGTTTCATTAAGTGGAGGCAACTATATAGATCAAGTGAGTCATCTAAAAGGAAGTTTTCTTTAGACCAAATCATAGTTTGTACACAACAAACAACATGTGGACTCTGTTGTGGTAATAGTAGAGCAACCTTTCCTTTGTACGACTCTATCTAGCAAAAAGTAAACCCATTACACATTGTTAATCAGAACTTTTATCTCTCATTTACCAATTAGGATGTACATCATCAAAAAAAAAAAAAAAAGGAAAAGAAGAACAAGAAAACTAACTGGTTAGAGCTATCCAGCAACACATTTGCATGATACTAACCTATCAAGGTGAGTAGCAAAAATGGTTGTGGCAAAAGCCAAGGCACCATGTGAAACCAATGGTGGCCTGAACTAATGTGTTCTGTTACAACATGCGAAGCAAGATAGCCATCTATTTTGAGGAGCATTTATGGTTGACTTGGCAGCCTGAGCTGCATTTGGTGTTTCTTTGATGGTTTGTTGCTCTGACTGCTTCTGTTGCTTTCTGATCTTTTCAACACACTTTGATGAAAGTGTTCTGTCTCCATCTGTTGATCTTCACATCACCTCAAAAAACCAAAAAAGTCAACTATATGCTGAAGAAACTGGTCATTATGTAAAGCTAAAACCATCATTTAGAAGCATTACCTCCCCAATTTTTTTCTTTTAGCAGCGATAAGATTTATTTCTCAGTTGATTACTATGTATTCTTCTTTTTGTCCATTGTTAAAGTTCTTGATTTGTTTGGAAGATAAATTACATTATTAGCCACGCACGCACAGATTCATTAGCAATTTAGGTGATATCTTCATCTATTGATAAATGATTCTCTGAGTGTTCATATGATATCTACAAAACTTACTTATGTAGAGATATATTGTACATGTCCATTTATATATTATATAGATTTACTTTGTATTTATCATTATTATGATAGATATGATTAGGCAAATAAGTTTTCGGCAATTATTTGGTAATAAGTTTCACCGTATTTCCTTTCAATTATGTAAAAGAAACAATACCGGAAAATATATGCCGAGATTAGTTTTGAAAAACATTATTAATAGGAAATTGTATTTTGAACATGATATATACTGACAAAGTAGAAGATATAGTATATTTATATGGGTGTATTTGGGTATAAAAGTACATATAAATCGAGATACATATATTATATATTTATGCGAGGGAGTATTATATTTTGATGTCTCATAGTTATGTTCAAACAATAGAACTATTATCAATATAGATGATAATAACAAGTTAGGTGTCAATACTCATTTTTTTTAGACTTACTGTGACTCATAGTGAGAGAGAAAGACACAAGACGACGAGTGTTGAAAAAAGGAAAAACGATAGACTCATCATCCTTTATGTTTTCTCACTTATCGGGAGTCCACAATGAGTCAAGATAATGTGTAGAAATAATGTTGCCCCTTGCTAAAAGCATGCCTTATTACATAGAGGAGTAGCTAGTGGACAGAACTTACATTTTAAATGCAAAAGATTTGGTGCTCCCATTTGAATGGTTAGAGTGGTCATTAGAATCACCATGTATAATGTAACGTGGTGCCCCATCAGCAACTGACAAACCCCCTTTCCTCAATCTCTCTTCCATTATGACCTCTCTCATTGTCTCAGCAGCTTTTTCTTCAGCAACCCTCCTACCTTCATGCTGTTCAGCCGTTCTCTGGCTCATATCATTGAGCTTATCCACTTGGGGAGGTCGTTGTGGCTGTGGTGGTAGTGGGGGCTGATTACTTGCTAAACCACCAGACATTTGCCTGTCACTAGGCTTCTCCAACTCACCAGATTTGGCATACCAAGGCATCTCTTTTGAGAAGCTCATGTTTCCCATTTGAATGCTGAACAATGATTCGTTAGAGGCAGTGCTCCATTGTGTGTTTGATTTGTTTCTAGCAAACACATGGGATGGAATCCTATATTTGCTAGTTGTAGCAGAATCCCCTGGTCTCTCCATTACTTGAATTGGTGGATTTTGTATTTCTGATCCATTGTTTGTGCCAGGACTAACAGCTGCTACTGATGATGTGTGTTTTTCTGCCACATCACTTGATTTTTGTCCATCCTTGTGCATGGAGCTATTTGGGATATTATCATCTCTAGATTCTAAAACTAACTTGGAATTATTTACTCCAACTTTTGAAGGTGCATTAGTAGAATTATGTATGGGATCTTGAGTTGAAGGTTTAGAAGATGGGGAAAGTGAAGACTCTGGTGTGCCTAACTTTTTTTCAGGGCTGGAAATACCTTCTTCACCAAGAACTGCAACAGAATCTGTTCCTAAATTGCTACTAGCCATGCTATGATGTGGTTCAAAGTTTGTGGGGACAGTAGCACCTTCATGGGTCTTATCAGTTGCATTGGCTAGTTGTTGGTTTTGTGTTGATTCTTCCAATGTGAACAAGGGGTCTAAATGTTGGTCTGAGGAAGAAACATGAGATTCAACAAGAGGTTTAGGAATGCTCCAATCCCCTTGTTCAAGATTATGATGTGATTCACGCCTTTGATCATGATTTTCATCAACATTCTGTGAGGCAGATGCACCACTAAGAGGGTTGTTAGTGTTCCTGGTTAGCACTTCAAAGGGATTTCTTATTGATGATTCATATGCAGATTGTTCCAATGATGAATGCATGCCTAACATTTCTCCACTGAAAGCATCATCATATGTTTCACCAGATATAGTTTCTTCTGTACCCACATGTGTGGTGTTGGTGGCATCACTGGGCAGTAGTAGGAAGGGGTTTTGTGATGATGGTGATAATGAAGAGAAAGCTGAGTTATTTTCCAATGGAGAAGGATGAGCTTCACCAAAAGGGTTAGTAGGATGTGCTTCCAAATGGCTATTAAATTTGCTTCCATCTCCTTTTTCTGTCCCTAAAGATGTGGTATGCAATTCAGATAACAAGTAATTTTGGTCATGATGGGTTTTATTTGGCACATAGTGAAGGTGATCTTGTGATGTTAACTCTGATGTAGAAGGTGAAGAGGAGGGTCCTAGTAGTTCCTTTCCTGAGTTAAATTGTTCAGCTTCACCTAAACTTGAGGTAGCACCGATTCTGAAATCAACACTAGGTGCAGTGTCACGTCCAGATTCCATCAGCCAAACAATGTCAAGTGATTCAGGTTTTCAAATATTCTGTAAATCGATAAACAAGGATTTGCTTCATTTCATTTGAACATATAAATAGCTCGAATGAATAAACAATAACTTACACAGTTATGTTTAATAAAAGAATAGATTTAATTATTCTGTAAGTTCCTATTATTTCACTTGATTTTCAATAAGATTCCTAAAATTTAAAAGTTTATAATAGGCCTCAATAATATGGTACAGTATTCAATTAGGTCCATGTCATAATAAAAAATTAAATATTTCATGAATAGTTTATTTTTATCTCTTTTTACCATTTCATAAAAACAGAATATTATACGAATAATTAAATTATAAAAATTTAATTATAAATTTAAACTATAAGAACTTAATTAAAAATTGAGTAAAGTTACAGGAACATACATAACAATTAACTCTAAAAGGTATGCTCCAAGAGGTTTGCCTTACTAACTATGAGAAGCAGATGAGTGGATCAAACATGCCATTGGATTCTAATTTCTCTCTCAAATTAAATTTTAAATAAACCCAAATATACTGAAAGCGTATGAAGATAAATTTTAGTCAGCCAAAAGAAAAAAGCCTACAGTTGCATCCCCCGTATGTTACATAACACAGGTGTTAGGGACCTTGCATGCACAAAATCACGAATCTACGTACATTTTATTTGATGACTATGCGTAATTTTGATGCCAATAGAAGGAACCTAATGTAATCCTCAATTCTGCATTTCTTGGCCACTGTATTTCTTAATAAAACGTGAGTGAACAATGCTAAACAAAAACTAAATAAGTATGGATCTATTTGGCATTTTCAAACATGGCATTTGGTCTAGGAAACATTCAGAGGGAAAGAGGCTGCAAAAATAAAATAATTCCTGATGTACATATAATACGAATGGAAAAATTCAGGTCAACCTATATGCTATGTAACATAGAAGATTATGGAAATTATGGCAAAGCAAACAAAGCATGCAAACCAATTTTTAAGGGGTGGAAAAAATAAAAATTAAAAAACAAAGAAATTACAAAAGAACATGCATCTAAGAAGATTCAATTGAAAAATGTACTCAGAATAAGGAAAATTTACAAGTAAAAGCAATGTGTGTTTAAGATCCAACTAGGCCCTGCTGAAATCAAGTAAGCCTGTGATGGCACGGAAATCAGCAGTTCCATTGTTGCCTCTATGTACTACCAAAGACGCATGGAATCAAAGAAAAGGAAAAAAAAGTAAAATTTTTTTGAAGAAAATGAGCAGAGAGAGGGAGATAGAGTAGTAGTAACAAAATAAGAAAGGGTCACAAAAAAAAAAGGAGAGGGCATTGCACAAGTTTAGGCGTTTCAATCTCTGGTATTTCCCTCAAACACAACTTTGGCTAGTAGCCTAAAACAAGGGTGAAAAATTGGAGATACATATAACACAAGAATTGATACCATGTGAAGAATAACTAATTTGGTCCCTCCAAGTTTTGGATCTTCTTGTAGTCCTCATTTAATCTCATCAAAATTACACAATTAACCTCTTTTGAATTTTTAATTCCTCCCTCACAATTATTCTCTCCCAGTTAATTATTTAATTAACATCAGCACCAGTATTTGTAGTGTTATAGACAAATTCGATGTAGGCGAGGAAGGGTCGTTGGCGTTGAGGGTGAGTTCTGATAGCACTAAGGACGTCACGGAGTGTGGGACAGTAATGGAGAAGGGGGAGAGAGATTGGGGTATTTTTATAATTTAAATCTTATATTTATTTTTAATAAATTGTTTTAAATTTTTTTGGTCATTAGTATTAACCATTGATCCAATTTTCTATTAGATCTAATGGTTAAAGGTAAAAGACCATCACAAGATCCAAAACAAGTGAAGGACCAAGTTATCCACGACCTTAATATCATATATGTTTGGACATATCAACATTTTTGTTCCAAGAAAATTTTGTCATTTGGATGGCTTGATTTTTCAATTGTTAATCTTCATTTTAAATATGAGACTAAATGCCTAAATTGGTCGCTCAGAAATGTATCAGGGATAAATTGATCTTTCTATACAGTGAAAAAGAGGACAAATTAATCCCTTTGTACATTATATGGAACTGTATAGAAAAATCAATTTGTCCCTCTTTTTTAAAATGTGAGGGACCAAATTGAAATTTTTTAAATTTTAAGAGACCAATTTTATCTTGATATATTTCTCAAGAATCAATTTGGATATTTTGTCTAAATGTAAACATGATCATTTGTTCCATTGTTGTGGTTGATAGTTAGTCTTTTTATTTCATTTATTTACTAATATAGTGACCCATGCAGGATTAATTTTTTTAAGTAAAACATTGAAAGATTATTTTATTAAATGATTTTCAAGATATATGATAGGTATATCCAATAGATATATTCAAGCATCTATAATTCAAAGGATGTATGAAACTTAAATAAAATGAGATAAAATATTTTAAGATAAAATATTCATTGGTTTAATTTTAAAAATCCTCATTTTCTAAAAATATGTTTATGTTTTTAATATACATTCCTATTTTAATCAATAGTTTTCACTACATATACACCGAAGATTGAAACTAAAACACTATTTTGAATTCCTTCTTTTCAAATATTAATGTCATTTAGTGCACTTCATATAGATATGTATTATATATCGATGGTTATATGTTTACTTTAAATCATTCAATTCAATATATTTCAAATGTGATGATCTTAGAATGTCATTGATTGTGTTATTTGTATAAACATATATCAGATATTAATCATTAAGAGTTTACTTAAAATCTTGAATATTATTTTTTTATGTTAAAAAATTAATATTTTGTAATGAATCAATTTTGATTTTGTTTACCAAAAAAGGGGGTCAATGATTTCCAATATGGAATTGCACCGGTCAATACACTAATTTATTAAGTTTTCAGGTAAATTACTGTGGAGTGGGAGTGGGTGAGCAATCCATAGCGAGCAGATAAAGTACATAAAATAATAAAAAAAAAAAGTAACTAAATCCGCGGCTAGCGAATTCTGAACAGACAAAAAAATTTGCAAAAACAAATGTCAGTGAGTTGTTTGCTCTATCGGAGTCTGTTCTACCATCAATACCAAGTGTTTCGCGCAACTTTACTATTGGGCTTTATATTTATGTACTTTATGTACACATAGAAAAGGGTAAAAAAAAGTCACTTTCAGAATGGTTTTCGTAAAGTGAAAGTGAAGCATATCCTACAATGGACCAGTATCCATGCCCAGCGAATTGTGCACCTTTGCTCCTCTTTTTTATATGTTTGGTACATAATCCGCCATAAGTAGATTATGTTTTCCCAACCACCCTACTCAAATTACTCTGAAACTAGCGTATTATACTATACCACTTTCAACTCCATATGAAAATTAAAATCCCCCAAACTCACATCACAACCTATAATATCTATCTATATCTATCTATAATATTATTATATACCAAAATTACATCGGAATTACAATTTATATTAGTATACCCATAATGATTGAGTAATTTATAAGTAGTATTTATCACTAAAAATTCTATCCATTTTTCATCGTAAATAGGCAAGGAATAAATCTGATACCAGTATTCTCTTAGTATTAATTATGATGATCATATTCCAAAATATAGTCATAGTGCATATATATGATATACTAAATCAAAAGTAAGAAAAAAAATTACCAATTCTGAAAATATAAAACTATTTAAACCCAAACATTTTACCATATCTCAACTCAACACCATAATTCAATCAAAATGTTAATGCCCACCACCGTGATGCGAGTTCAAAATATTATTTAGTTCTATTTATACCTCAGGGTGCTAACGTAGACGAAGCTATCACATTTGATGCAATGACACTTTTTTCCCAACAGTGTCAACTTTCTTTAGGCATTTTTTGCAAGATTGATAACACCAATCTTGATCAATCTCGAGCTCAATTATAGTAGTCAAAATCCAATATGCGCATACACTACAAGCAAATAACATACATGAGTAATTATAAACATTGTCACACTCCATCAAATCTTCTATGGTCTTCATGTGGGCATTGTGTCATTAATTAGCTCATCTATGTGAGAAGAAACTTGACTTATTCTTTGAAGGGCGAGAACCTATTGATAACATTACTTATTTATGAAATGGTAATTGTATTCATAAGGTGTGGGAAATCGTGTCGATTCACACCTTATCTGCTATTAAATAGGATGTGAACTCTACTTGAATATGGTTCATATCCCATCCAATGATGAATGAAGTGTAAGTTGACATGCTATTTCACACCCAAAGAGTACAAATAAGATTGTTCTATTTCTAAACTCTGCAACTTCTGTGCAATTTGGATTGGGAAGCATATTTGAAACAAAAATAAGAATTTTTAACACCAATGTCACCTGCAACTAGTTGGAAACCTGTGCTATGCACGGTTTATTTTTTCAAAGGTTTAGTAAAAAAAAAAAAAATTCTCCTACTACATCCTCCTAAACATCTTCCTACATACTATATAAAGTAATAGAGGTTCACTTTTTAAAATCTTAAGATATTGATTTCATCACCTTTTTTTACCTCCTTTAGTATTTAGGCACACTATTATGAGAATATAGTAAAACTCGAAATAAAAAATGTTCAAATCACCAACATAAAGAGCATAAAGGATTTATTTCACTTGAAATATAATTTCAATTCATCCATTATCTATTTTGAAATAATAAGTTTATTACTTTAAATATTTTATAATAATTTTCAATGACAAATGATGAATAATAGAAAATGGATGAGAATTTATTGATAAGTAAAAAAAAAATTAACCTTGTCATTTTGCCCTATTTTATTTCCTTCTCTTGATTGTTTAAAACAAAATGGAAAAAAAAATCAATATAAAGAAATAATTGAATTCATTTCAGTATAATCAATTTTATTGTTAAATCCAACACCTTCTCATAGATTTTCCCTTTCATTGATCTTGAGTGAGATAAATGATTGAAAATTCATTAGATCATATGAAAACTTGTAATGAAAGATATATAGACTTATAACTATAATGTCAATTTTAGGGAGTTATGCAGGGAATATTTTATTGTGAATTTATTGAAAAAAATGAATTCCAAAATATACGTAGTTATAAAGTTTTTTAAAAGGAACTCAAACCCCCTCAATAGAAGAAAAATATCAGTTTACTCCTTATACAGAGTTCTATGGTATAGTATAATTATATTTCATATAGAATTTTTTGTTCTCAATTAATTTTGTTTCAACTAACGTATTATTGTCAGACTTTGATTGTTAACGCTATGTGAATTCAAAAAATAAAATATATAATATAAATTACATTATCGTATGATATGCATACCATAATTTACAAATAAATTATAAATTATTGATTTGCTAACATTTTGTGGGGTATATATAGTTAAGTATGATAATCAGTTAGAATTATTTATTCCAATTAAGACGTAAGAAATTTTAATACAGCTTTTTTTACTTGCTGATTCTTTATTAGATTTATACTTTTTTCTTTTTTTTGTGGGGTAAAGTTAGAACACGCTTACTAAAATAGGGTGACGGAACAAACATACAAACAAACTGCATTGTCTCAGACAACATGTCAATAGGCTGTGTGTTGGTGCTTCCCAGGTGGCTGCTCCTAAAGGAATGGATTTTGAAATTGCAAGCAAATGAGTTTTGCATGTATGTAGTGCGCTCTAGGTGGCCTACAAATGAGAGATCCATTTTAAAAAGCTAAAAAAACCTGAAGCCAATATTAGCTAATGGAACGATTGTGAATGCAATACGTGGAAGAGAGAGGGGAAATGGATTTTGACAAAGTGTAGCCTAAGGGGATTTCGTTCCAATGAAAATAACTCATAAGCTACTAAAAATTTAAAATTATTTATTTTGAGTACATTATAAATTCAAGTACAAAAGCGCATCACATACCCATGAATTTCCTTGCATGAAAAAAATTATAAAACTAATATAGCAGCTGGGTGAAGGTCGGAAGAGAGAAGGGCTGTTTGGGACTGTGGGTGAAAGGGGCAAGGGCTATGATCCAAAACTTTGAATAGGACTTTCATTTTTAGTCAAATAATATAATAGAGTGGGATTGGGGTCCAGCTGTACAAAAATATATCTTAACTTTTCTTTTCAATTTTATAAAAAGGGACACCAACCACTCATTTTGAATGACAAAACAAGGGATATCGGTGCTATTTTTTTCAATTTCTTTTTATTCTTTTTATTTTTTTCAATTTTATATAATTTAATTTATATTTAATTATTTTGATGGTCCCTGTGTTTTCACTCAATTTTAAGATTTCTATAATTTAAAAATGTATAAACAAGTCATTATATTGTGATGAAAATTTCAATTAAACCCCCCCTATATTCACCATTAGAAAAACATTTGGTCTATATATTTTTATGATCTTTTGGATCATTCTATTTTGGAACAGAAGAAAGGCCTTTTTCGAAAGATGAACATTGAGTTCTTTCTTCTTGTGTGTTTGGGTTTTGCTTTGTGAGTGTTGTTGTAGTTTTGATAGGATCGTGGTGGAGAAAAACAACTTGAAGATCACTTCTCAAAAATCGTTGAAGGGGTACCTATGATTGTGCAATTGGGAATTTTGGGGTCCCCAAGTATGGAGGAACCTTCGTTGGCTTAGTGGTGTGTGCCTGAAAGCAAATAAGAAGGGTTATAGGAACATTTTGCTCTTGTATATTGGGCATGCTTATCTATTTATGTATCCTTTCTTATTTAAATTTTAATATATTTTATATATTTAATTAATAATATCTTGTTCAATTAGTTTAACTTATGACCAACCGGTTGAACTAGTAACTTAGTGACCCAGTATCTCGATCGAGCCGATTACATGACCGAGTCTGCAAACTATAATTGAAAGACCACAAGTGACCATTTATTTATTTATTTAGTTTTTTAAAGAAAAAATTGATATTTTCATAAAAAAATACATTTTAGGGGAACTTAGTACATAAATAGGGTGGTTCGATCGATTGGGTTGAGTGGATTTTGGAAGGTTTTTGCGCGTGACCTACTAATTCAATTAGTAAGTTGGATTGAGCAAAATTTCTCTTTCAACCCAACCCAATCTAACCCAGTCATGAGTGGGTTGAGTTGGTTGAACCTGTAGGTCCAATATATATATATATATATATATATATATATATATATATATATATATATATATATATATATATATATATATATATATATATATATATTTTTGGTTAATATGTATAATCGAATACTTATCTTCTAACAAATACAATAATGATGTGATAAATCTTTTTTTCTTGTCAAAACGATACGATAAATCTCAACATATACAAATTTAAAAGAGTACACATAACATGGGCCCATTTATTTTGACAAAAAAAAATCTGGATGGATATTTTACATATGTAGAATAAAAAATGAGATGGATTTTTATGCTTGCCACGGTGAATAAAGCAAAGTCAATTTAAGTTGTTTCTTGCTCAACACCAAAGTCAATTCAAATTGACTTGTCATGCATTCAGACTCATGGTAAGAATCAATTTAAATCGACTTTCCTTAGTTCATGTCATATTACACTAATCGTTGCAGCAGCTACTTTCGAGTGTATTCACAAGTTTGATTTAGAAGGACAAAGGAGAGAAGTGAAAGATTCATGAGGGTTTGAACGTGTTCAAGTGTTCTATTTTTAAGAGGAAAAAGTATTTGAAGATTTCTACTAACTCCTCAAAATTCTCCAAAATCCTTATTTTGTAGTTCCCCCAATTTGGATTTTTAAACTGATTATTATATAATTTACTACATTATCCCTATTAAAAAATTGAAATATCATTTATACCAATATTAATTTAAAGCATATTAATTATACTAAATTAATTTAATGAAAGATAAAATTATAAGAATACATTATAAGTCTTCCATATTCTTTCCCCTATCAATTAACTAATGAACAAAATTGGTTGAAACCCTTTAAAACATTTTCTTCCTTTTTCCTTTATTTCCTTTCCCTCAAAGCCTATGAACACATCCTTAGAGAATTCAATTTAAATCAGCCTTCATGTATTTGTAAACCAATTTTGAAAATTATATTAAAGTCAATTTGAATAGACTTCTTTTAAAATAAAATTAGGATATATATATGCAATCGGAGATTAAGACATCTCTGTAATTTTGAATTTTTTTATATTTTATATATGTAAAAATCCATAAATTATTTAGTTTGACAAATACTATACGTTAACGTCGCTGTTGTGCACAAGTGACAACTGTAGTGTTTCCAATCCCAAGGATTTTAATTTCCATTAGAAGCCATCTATGAATTCCTTCATAATGGCTATAATAATTATATGTCAGTCCCAAACTCTTGGTCAATCAACGCGGCTTTAAGTGAAGTATCGACAAACTATTTTTTCCACATCATCATGAATTATGCAATTCAGATTTCAGAACAAATTAGCATATGATCTTATATCTTATATAAATAAACAACTGAGTTCTTTTAAAGCTGCTTGATGAGAAGTCCGCCATCGCTTGCATCTTGATCTTTTGATGGTTCAAATAATAGACTTTAGAAGGAAAATCTGCCAAAGATATAGTTGTTATGACTTACAATAAAATAGTTGGAACTTATAGAATTAGAAACTTTGTAATGTATGATGCATGGCTACGGGTATGATATCTGGTCTGAAATTTTTTTCCAAAAAAAAAAATATTAAGAAACATGTATTACATAATACAACATAAAAATACGTATAATTTCACAAAATATAATAATATAGGTTCAAACATATTTTTTATTTTTGAAAAATAAGAAAATTTTAGTTTTAATCTTTATATTTTTTTATTTCAATCCAAATATTTATAAAATTATTTGATTTTAGTCTTTGTCATTAGTTGATTGTCTTTGTTGAATGCTGAATATCTGAATTAATTATCAGAGTGTCAAGTCATTTAATCGTATGTAACAAATTTATTGGTAAACGGTCATATATGACATAAATTAAAATCAAACAATTTTGCGCATCACACAATTGAATAACCAAATCAATTCAATTAACAAAAGCTAGCTAGCTTGACTCACAATCACATGAAACAAAAATCGAAAAGACAAAAAATAGCTTGACATCGGAAAATGATCGTTTTCACATGTATTCTTCCTCAATACTATTTTTCCCGGTACTTTAACTACGTAGGGACTATCCATAAAATTTGACCAATCTTTATACCCAAATTAAAACAATAGTATGGCTCTATGTATAAAATAATAGTAATATAACCTCTACACCATCAAAATAACACACAAAAAAAATGTGTGTTAGAAATATTTGTCAAGAGGCAAGAAATGCTAACAAATGGAGTCGGAATTCAAACTAAGCACTTTGATGGTCCACCTAGCTACCACATTTCTACATTTTTTATTCCAGGTAAAAGTATATGCCTGGCCAATACCATAATGTGCAAGTCTGCCACTGGCCTTGCATATATATCATGACCAAAAAGACCAGAGAAAGCAACTCGGATAAGTGGACCTTATAATATTATTAGAGTGCCGAAACTATAACAAAAGAAAAAGGGAAAAATTACATTTACCTATCCTGAAGTTTGTCGAATGCAACTCATATCCCTTCTATTTTCAAAATTTACACACCAAGTCCCTTAGTTTTGAAAAACTCTAAACCGATCTCCCCTATTAATATTTGTCCATTAATGATTTTGATGTAGCAGTATACAGATTCACAATATATGATTTTTAATGATATTATTGTAAATATTATAAATATTGATATAAATATTGAATGATCATATTATTCTTTTATCATGTGATAAAAATCACACCCTTCTCCCATGCTCAGTTTAGGGCAAATGGGAACACCCTATTGAACTGTTTAGCAAACAATGTGTAGTATCAATTTCTTTAAGTTCTATATCTCACAACCATATATACTTGGCTAATTACAACATAACTATGTACCACCACCTATGCATCACAATGATTTGGGTTCGATTATTAGATTTTTCATATTAGTAAATGATTTATAAGTATCTCTGTGAGCACTTAATAAGCTTGAAGACATGCTCTCAATTGGATTGGGACGAACTTTCTCTTAGTCTAAACTTGCTTTGAAAAAAATAAAAAGTATAAGTAAGAAAAATAAAACCAGTAATAATTCAAGAATATTATATAAATGTATATTAATGTGTTTATACGTGGTATTAATAATTTTTCTTACGGGTAATAAATGTTTGCATTAACTTATTTTGTATTTATATACCCAAAACAATTTTTTTTTTCGTTAGGGTGAAGCAAGATAGGTCTCATATATGATATATCATAGGTTTAAATATTCATTTATCTCTCTCTCTCTCTCTCTTTTTATCAGACCCACTTATCTCCTTTATATTTGTGTTTTTTGAATCTTAAATTTAGTTTCTCTTGAACTAAGACGTCATGTCATCCTCTCACCCTAAAATATTTTTTGTACAAAAAAAAAAAGACAAATCAAATTTCTTACTGTGATGTATGTGCCTTTAAAATTATTTAGGAAAAAAAATTAAAGCTTGAGGATTAAATTTTGTTGCTATAAAATTTTTACGCAATTTTTTATTCAAGTTTTATCGCATCAAGAACAAGTGCTTAACTTTACTGTTATGTATGTGCCTTTAAGTTTGTTTCCGTTGTTTAATTTGTGCACGATGAGATCCATTTCCCAGATAGATTTTGTTCAAACATCGTACGGTCGAAACATAATACACCCTCAATTTTTTAAGGGTTGATCTAAGGTTAAATTTTCAATAAAAATAAATATAAAAAATTGATGATGAATCCTATACTTTTGAAATTTGAAAAATACATATTTTTAATAGAAACTTATCGTTTTAAAACTTTTAATCAGTACTCTTAGGGTTAGCAAAATTTATTTTTTAACAAGTATTCATATATAAAATCTTATTTTATACACAAATTAAAATAAGATAGTCATAATGAAAAATCATATAAAATTTCACATAGCGTTTCAACTCATAATGAAAATTCAGGTAGTCCAGAGATAAATGCAAAATCATCTTCCACTATAAGTCAATTGCCAAACATTCAGTTGGCTTTAACAAGTGTAGGTCAGGGTTCAACAAGAAATACTCTTTCTCAAGTTAATAGAGAAACATCTCTTATAACACCTTTTTCAAACATTTCAAATGGTGACTTTCTCTATGTTTGATACCCCTTTTTAAGAATTGATACTGAATAGATTATATGAACTAAAATAGATTATTATTTATTCTTTTAAGAAATTCAAATAATATTAATTATTTTTTTTATAATATCCTTATAAGAGAAAACTAGGATAAATTAAATATGACCAAAAGTATTAGAGTGGATGGTGATAAAAAGTATATTATAGAATATACTTACATTTATCCAATTTTGAATTTATTTAATTATTTTATATATATATATATATATATAAACATAAAGTGAAGATAAATATCTATTATTAGAATGTAGTGGAAGATTTGCTGCATTATGATTTGATCATATTGTACTGGTCAAAAGCAAGAGTTACAAGGAACCCAACGCATATTGACTGACACTGATTTTCCTCGGAAGGTACATAGCATATACTTCTGCTTTCGTTGCAATCACAGTCAAAAGTCAAAAAGCCCCAATTTGAGGTTGTTATGCACAGAACTGTAGAACAATAAACAACAATAAAAAAAACGCTTCAACTCCATAATTTTATTTTATTTTTTCTCTCCCTTCTGGCCCCCCAAGAAACTTCACCTCAATTTTCCATTCCCAAATTTCAAATTTTAAAAAAAAAATCCATTTTTTCTGTGTCTTTGTTGCTCTTTGGCCGCAAAACTTGCCACCCCACTTTCTCAATTTCTGAGGTTTCTGCTCCTGGATTGTACTTTCTTATACACATCCTTCTCTCAGATTTCTTTTGGTTGGAGGTACTATTGTTTTGTTTGGTCTGTAGCTGTTCTTTTTCTTTTTTTCTTTTTATTATCATCATTTACATCAGTTTCTGAACTTGAAAACTGTATGTGATTTCCAGTCTCTTATTATCTAAGGGCCAGTTGGTAGAGTTTTCAATTTCTTGTGGCGATTTTGTTTATGGATTTCTGAGTTTGGAGGTTATGGTTGGTGGTGGATTATGTATTTGATTACCAATCCTTTTCCAAATTCCAAAGAGGTTCATCCTGGGGTCTGGGACTTGTTCTTGTTAGTTTGTGCTACTAGATAATGGTAAGGGGCATGAGAAGTTAAGAGAAAAACAAATTGGAAGAGGTTTTCAAATTATCCAGCCATATCTTCATCTTGTCCACAATTTTCAGGTGCAAGCTTCATACTTCAGAGTTCAGACCACTTCCAGCTCTTAACTCTTAAATCCTTCTTTAATTTGGCTCTTTGACTTGATTTCCATTTGCCCTCCAATTTTTAGACTAATCTTGTTTCAGGTAGTGAAGTTTGGTGTCAAAAAGTGACCAAAAAAAAAAATCTTCATTTTTTTCTTCCTAGTTACTTTTACATTTCTTGTCTAAAAGTTAAGATCTTGCTACCATCAATCCCTTCTTTCTGTGTAAAACAATTTTGGAGTGGAGAAAAGTAGTCCTGTTTAGTTGTTGAGGGTGCATTCTGGTGTGAATTTCTTCTTTTTGCTGGTATGGAGGAACATAAATCTGTTATCACCACCTGTGAAGAAGATGAACACGTGGTTGCTGCAGCTCAGCACATTTTAAAGGCACTGGCAGCAAGTAAGGCCGTGTCCGATGATTTGAGAAAAACTCTCTTGGATTTTGAGATCCACTTGGCTGCAATGTCCAGTGTCAATGAAAGAAAAGGAAGGGACACCAAACAATTAGAGAGGCAGCTTAAATTTGCTGAAGGAAAGGTAATGGGTTGGGAGGCAAATCATTCCATGATTTGGGACCAGGGTCCCAAGGAGTCTTCTGAGTATTTGGAAGTTGTTGGTGAAATCCAAACACTGACTCAAAGCTTGCAAAACTTGACTGTTAATGATAATTGGAAGCAGAAGGAACTTCTTCGTCGAGCTAATGGAATTCTGCAGACTGCTATGTCAAAGCTGGAGGAAGAGCTAGTTCACATTCTTGTTAAGCACAAGAAATACATTGAGCCTAAATACATGTCTCTCCACTCTAATGGAGTGGATGTGCTGTGTGATGAATCATTTGGTTCAGTTGATGATGAACAAGTTGAGGAGGCGTGCCGGAGTAGTGGTGGTAGCCAAAGTGAGGCTAGCACTGTCGATTTGGTGCATCCAGCTATACTTCCAGATCTCAAGAGCATTGCAAATGTCATGTTTGCTTCAAAGTACCATCAGGAGTTCTGTCATGCCTTCATTACTTCCAGGAGAGATGCATTAGATGAGTACTTTGTCATTCTTGAAATGGAAAAATTAAGCATTGAGAGTGTGCTAAAAATGGAGTGGCATTGCTTGAACCGCGAGATAAAGAAGTGGATTCGGGCCATAAGGATCATTGTTCAGGTATATCTTGTCAGCGAGAAACGATTATGCAAGCAGATTCTGGGAGACTTTGGATCTGTTTATCAATTTTGCTTTTCTGAGATATCTCAGAGTTTTTTGTTTCATCTTTTGAATTTCGGAGAGGCTGTAGCAATGGGAACCCACGCACCAGAGAAATTGTTCAGGTTACTTGACATGTATGAGGTTTTGGAGCATCTTGCTGTGTATGTGGATATTTTGTTCTTTGAAGAAGTTGGTTCTTTTGTGAGGGGTGAGTTTCACAAGCTTCTAAAGAAGTTTTGTGACGCTGCAAAGTCTACATTTCTGGCACTTAGAAATGCTATTGCAACTTATCCATCAGAAGCCAGTTTTCCTGGAGGGGGTGTTCACCATGTTACTAAGTATGTCATGAATTACATCATAGCACTTGCTGAATATGGTGATACCCTTAATCTTCTCCTTGCAGGTGAAACTCCAAGTGATCCTGCAAGCGATGATCATGAACCCTCAGCTCTCTCATCATGTCCTCTGGCTCAACATTTCCGCTCAATCGCGGCCACTCTAGAATCCAACTTGAGCACCAAATCCAAATTATACAGAGAAGTGGGTTTGCAACATATCTTCATGATGAACAACATTCACTACATGGTCAAAAAGGTTAAGACCTCTGAACTAAGCCGTTACTTTGGTGATTTCTGGCTACGCCAGCATGTTGCCAAGTTTCAGCATGAGGCTAGAAGCTATGAGAGGGTCGCTTGGGGTCCCGTCCTTGCTATCATTAAGGAAGATAGTGAGTTAAATTGTGTTTCAGAGGCAACTCTAAAGAAGAAGTGCAAAGAGTTCAGTGCTGCATTCGCAGAAGTCTACAGGACTCAGACAGGGTGGTCTATCTCGGACCGTGGACTTCGCGAAGATCTACAGATTTCGATTTCGCAGAATGTTGTTCATGCTTACCGCCAATACACTGGGAGACACTCACCCAGCATTGATGAGAAGTGGAACAAGTACAGTGTAGATGACATAGAAAGTTATATCTTGGATCTCTTTGAAGGTTCATCAAAATCTTTGCACCATCATCATCAGCACAGATAGTGAAAGAATTTAGTATTTGAGTTTCACATTTAGAGGATATTTTGTTAGGTTTTTTCTTCCAGTTGCAATCTGTATATGTTGTATGTCATTAGCAAACATTGCCACAGTCTTAGTATAGCAGTAGGATGCCCTTACACTAGTTCACCATTGGCATGAAATAAATGAATATGGCCTCCTTGTTGGGCAATTTGGATGAATTTGGTGAACTTATTTTGGTGTTTGCTGTCTTCTTATTGGTAAGATTGGTGTTCTCCTCTGAAAGGTTTATGTATTTATGATCAGACATCTCTACAGATTATAGCTAACATCTGAACTCTGAGACAACTCAATAACAATGGCAACAGAAACCAACCATGCATGCTTTAGCATGAAAAGAAAGGAAATCAGGAACTTCCCAGTTTCAGAAAAAGGGAGTTAAGAGAGTTGGAAATTGAAAGATGGGTAGAAATATGTCAAAACAAGATAGACACATCTAAAATCATGACACTTTCATTTCATGGCAAGGAAACATCTTTCCACATCTACCCCATTTATGTTATGCCTCATGTGACTCCAAAATTAGAATTGACTGTAAGTCTATAATGTATTTCGATGAAAATCCATTCACCATTATATCACATCAAGAGTAATATTATCTTTGACAAGTTATATGCAGCCATGTTGTGTCAATTGGGTTGGATAACCAGTACTGTTATCCGAACCAGACTAGATGAGCACCAATTTTACTACTCATCTCAATCTCAAAAGTAACATTTTATCATTAAGTTTTATATTTCCATCACTCATTACTTTATGCATTAATTCAGAAACAGAAAAGAAAGTGTAAACGAGAGTGTGCATTCAATGATGCTCCACCATCATCAATCTTCTTTAGAACGATTCTTCTGCCAATGACTTTTCTGTGGTTGACAAGTTGCTGACAAGCCTTAAAGTTATTTTGTACTTACAGACCTTTTAGGTAGCCACCCATTTAATGTTAACTCCCTATCAGGGTGATCATGCTTTTCTCTAAGAAGAAACATGATCGTTGAATCTGTGACAGATGGTTCATGCAAGGCCACATAATTGTTTGTTGCACGCTGAAAGCAAAGACTTGGTCTACAACTTATTTTTGGCATGGTGAAAAATCTGCCTAGAAAAACTCCAAGTGTTCATGCATTATTCAATGCGTGAGATTTATGTAGTGAACGTGTTTGACAGAAGTGGACTAATTCAAGATAAAGACATATTTTATGGTAGAATTTTCTTGCTACATTTTATGAGCCTCCAACCATGTTCCTCCGAGGGTCCCTGGGGAGCAAGACATTAATCTTTATTTATGACTGCACAACATTGATGTGAGTGATACTGATGTTTTACTTAATCAGTGGCATGGCCAAAAATTTTTGAGTTTTGAATGTTATACAATTCACTATTTCATCAATCTCATTAATAAGTAATGAATTTTGCCCTTTGAGGTATCAAGAAATAATATTTTCTCTCATTTGTTTGAAAAACATACACTTCATCATATTTCATTAAGGGTGTGTTTCGTGTATTTTCCTTTATGATTTGATTTTTTTTATATAAATTATATGCTAAATAATAAAAATAATTATAAAATAAGTAATAAATTCAATTTTTATACACTGACAACATAAAATAACATATTAGTAGTTAACTTTTTACCGAATTTGATACTTTCTTGAATTTTTATTTGCTCTTGGTTAAAATAGTTTTCTACTATTAGTTCCTAAAAATTAAATTCATAAATAATATTAGAATTTAAAAAATAATTGTTTTAAATAAAAATTAATAATAAACATTTTAAATAAAGAATATATGAAAGTTAAATAAATATCGAGAATAATATTAAATATAAATAAATATTAATAATTTTTAAAAATAAATAATACATTATAAATAATATTAATATAAAATATAATTATATTAATGACATTCAAAATATTAAAAATGATTGTCATAAATCAATAATTTAATTATCATAGTTAATAGTTGGCTATCTAGCATGATCTGACACTATTTTGAATTTTTATTCATTTGTAGTGTAAAATTGATTTTGCATAGTCAACTAATAAAAATTCAAGAAATTGTCCGACCATGTGGGTAATTATCATAGTGGACAGTTACCTAGCATGATTTGACTTTTTTTTATTTTTATTGATTGATTTATTTTATAATTATTACTCTATGAATTTAAATTTAATATGCTAAGAGTATAAATGAATTCTATAATGTATTTAAGTATATATTGTCATGAAGTTAATGTGATTTACTTCTATATTTACTACTTGAAAAGTCATTTAAATGAAATAATTAATTGGATAATAATATGAAAAACTTTTACATTGTCAACGTCTCAAAATTAAATTCTTATTTAATTATAATTTATTTTTATATGATTTCAAATATTATATATATATCATTTACTTTTTCTTATATATAGTATCTCCAACTTCTACATTTTCATCATAATACATGTAATGAATATAGAAAACATACCAAAGTAACATTATTAATGAATCAATCACAGGTACATTTTAAAAATATATAATTAAAATATTCATTTATAAAAATTATTTTAAAAAAACTATTTGAAAATTTTATTTTTTTATTTGAAAATTTTATTTTTTTATATATAATTATATTTTATACAAAATGTTATATTATTTATCATGTATTATAAATTTATATATTAATTTTTATTAATCTATGTATTTAATATTATTTTAAATAATTATTTAATTGTAATTAATTTAAAATATTTATTATTAAATTTTTAATTAAGATAATTACTTAATTTTAAATTTTAAAATTATCATTCTAATATATAATAAGTGATTATGATGGATAAGTTTATTTTATATGTTTTAGGCATCAAACAATATGAAATCAGTGCATAAAAGTTAAATTCATTATTTATTCTATAATTAATTTTATTATTTAATATATAATTTAAAAAAATCAAATTATGATAGAGAATAAATCAAGCACACCCTTAATAAAATGGGATGGATTGTAGGTTTTTCAACAAATGAGATGGATTGTCATTTATTCATACCTCAAGGAGTTAAATATATTTTACCCATAAATTAATAATAGTATTTAATTTTATTCTTAAATATTTAAGGGAATCTAAGTTTACTATGCATCAATTTATCTTGTCTTATTAAACTATTTTTTTACTTTAAGAAATATTTGGTCGAAGGGTAAAAGTTTTACAAATGAGTACCATATTAGGATTAATGTGGATGAGTTTCATATTACTTAAGGTGTATTTGGTTGAGGATAAAAATGTGAATATCAATCTTATAAATATATTCTTATTGAAAACTTTAATCATTGCCCTTGGAATGCTAATTAGATAAACCTTATTGTTTTAAATGAAATCTCTTGAAATTTAAGTGAGAATTTCTCATTTTAAGCAGTCAGTTTTGTTACCATTTACCATGACCTAATAAATATCAAAGATTGATTTACATGATAAAGATGGAAAGTTCTCACCAAAGTATTTCACAATCCTTATCCTTATCTTGTATGAATAATTTTGTTGTGTTCTGTCTCGGAAGAGAAATGATAATTGCCCTCGTGAAATGTGGGACATCGTGTTAATGCATACATTACTTATAATTAAATGAGATGTAAATTCTATTTAAATAGCTCCACATCCTATCTAATGATAGATGTGATATAAGCTGACACGATATTTCATACCCCATGAGTACAAATAATACTATTCACCCCACAAATAATGAGCGTGAAACAACTTCTTTTTTTATATTTTAGAGTTGAAAATAATTAACAAACCATTGCAGGTACATATGTAGATTGCCAACATCTTAATCAAATAGATGAAATGCCATCATGATGAACATCTAAAGGGAAAGAAGGTCATGATATTTCGAAAAATATCATGTGTACTCATTGTATATAGGATATTGTGTCGACTCACATCTCATCTATCATTTAATGAGATGTGAACCCTACTTGAATGAGATCCACATTTCATCCAATGATGGATGAGAAGTGAGTTGGTGCAATATCCCACACGCAATGAGTATAAATAACATAAATATGATATTTGAATGCAAAAGTTGGACCCATGAGAGCATCTCCAATGATGTCTCTCTCTTTATCTTACTTATGGCCCCACTTGTTACCATATCATCACCACATAATCAATTTATCATAAAAAAAAAAAGTATCTCAAGAATGTCCTCTTTGCTTTAATGCAAGTGACCATCTTTGGTCCCTATTATGGCCCCACATGATTTTTTACATTAAACATAAATCAACATATTTATGAAATATTTTATTCTAATATCTTGTATTATGTGATCTATTTTCAATTTGGATAGAAATATAAAATTATTTTTTATTTTTTTGTTTAATATTAATTTTAATAAATTAAATTGCAGAGGACTATTTTGTAAATGTTTTAAAAATTTAAAATAAATAAAATTTTTAAAAAGTTAAAATATGTAGATATACATAGGTGTTTGGCAGAAGTGGACTAATTCAAGATAAAGACATTTTATGGTAGAATTTTCTCGCTACATTTTATGAGCCTCCAGGTACTGTCCTAGTACAATGTTCCTCCGAGGGTCCTTGGGGAGCAAGACATTAATGTTTATTTATGACTGCACAACATTAATGTGAGTGATACTGATGTTTTACTTAATCAGTGGCCAAAAAATTCTGGGTTTTGAATGTTATACAATTCACTGTTTCATCAATCTTATTGATAAGTTAAGATTAAAATACATTTAACCTTTTGAGATATCAAGAAATAATATTTCATTCCAGTTGTTTAAAAAATTTACACTTCACTCTATTTCATTAAAAGTGTGTTTTGTGTATCCTCCTTTATGATTTGATTTTTTATAAATTATATGCTAAATAATAAAAATAATTATAAAATAAGTAATAAATTTAATTTCCATACATTGATAATATAAAATAACATATTGCTAGATAACTTTTTACCTAATTTGATACTTTCGTGAATTTTTACCAATTCATGGTTAAAACTGTTGTATATTGGTAGTTCACAGAAACAAAATTAATAATAAGCATTTTAAATAAAGAATATATAAAAATTAAATAAATATTGAGAATAATATTAAAATATATAAATAAATATTAATTACTTTTAAAAATAAATAATACATGATAAATAACATTAGTTTTAAATAGTATTAATATAAAATACAATTAGATGAATGACATTCAAAACATTAAAAACTATTCTCATAAATCAATAATTTAATTATCATAGTTAATAGTTAGCTACCTAGCATGATTTGATATTATTTTGAATTTCTAATCATTTATAGTGTAAAATTGATTTTACACATGGTCAACTAATAAAAATTCAAGAAATTATCAAACCATGATGGGTAATTATCATAGTGGACAGTTATATAACATGATTTGATATTTTTTAAAATTTATATTGATTGATTTAATTTATTTTATAATTACTATTTTATGAATTTAATTTTGATATACTAATAGTATAAATGAGTTCTATAATGTATTCAAGCATATATTGTCACATAGTCAAAGTGATTTACTCTTATATCCGCTATTTAAAAAATCATTTAAATGAAACAATTAATGGATAACAATATGACAAACTTTTACATTGTCAACGTATCAAAATTAAATTCTTATTTATTATAATTTTATTTTTATATCATTTTATTTTTATATAATTTCAAATATTATATATATATATATTCTTTTTATTATAGTATTTCCAACTTCTACATTTTTATCATAATTAATACATGTAATGAATATAGAAAACATACTAAAGTAATATTATTTATGAATCAAACACAAGTACATTTTAGAAAAAATATAATTAAAATATTAATTTATAAAAATTATTTAAAAAAATTTATTTAGTATTTAAAATTTTTATTTTTATTATATATAATTATATTTTATATGAAATGTTATATTATTTATCAAGTATTATAAATTTATATACTAATTTTTATTAATCTATGTATTTAATATTATTTTAAATATTTAATTAATTTTAAATTTTAAAATTATCATTTTAATATATAATAAGTGATTATGATATATAAGTTTATTTAATATGTTGTAGGCATGAAAAAATATAAAATCAGTGCATCAAAGTTAAATTCATTATTTGTTCTATAATTAATTTTATTATTTAATATATAATTTATAAAAATCAAATCATGAAAGAGAATAAATCAAACACACCCTTAATGGAGTGGATTGTAGGTTTTTTTTAAAAAATAAATGGGATGAAAAGTCATTTATTGATACTTCAAGGAGTGTGGTGGTGGGGGAGAGGACAACCTAAGGCATCTAAAAGTGTTGTCTATGAAGACATTAGGCAACACTTATTTGTTGCTGCTAAAGAAAAGTGTTCTCTTAGGCCAAATTTGTTGTAATGAGCCATCAATGTTATTTGATTCATCAATCTAGCTAGAGAATGAGAAATTGTATTTGAATAGTATAAGGATAACATTACTCATGCCTTATGTTTAGATTAGATATTGTATGACAAAAAGATTATGACATATTCTATTGGTTAAGTTAATATATACTTTTAATTTATTTTTACTTGGGTCAGTCATAATGTCATGAATTGTAGGCATATTAATGGTATCAGGCCTACTGTCAACGTAATATACACCTATTGGGTTCTCCATCAAGAATGTAGCGGACGGACTGGGGTTAATTTTGGAATTCTAATTTTACGTATATGAGATATATAATCTATATATTAAATTCTCAATTCTCAAATTCAAAGAAGAATTTGTTTTCAAATTTTGAAAGATTTTTTTTAAAGCTAAATATCTTATTCCTAATTAATTGAGATTGTACATCTTTCTATAAATAGAAGAGATAAGGATTTCAATACATGTATGTGTGACACAACTTTCAGAAACTGAAGACGGATACAAGACTCTAGAGCTCTGATATGAAATAATGTAAAGCAAGCACTTGACGGTCATTCGTGATCATACATGTGTGGATACTAGTAAAGGGTGGTCATTCTTTGAGCACTACTTACAGTCCAAATATGATGTTTTAGTATTTGAAAAACACACTCCAATATTGATTCGATCCTTATCTTCAAACTGATCAAATTGCATGGTTCCAATATGGGTTTTGCAATTAATTTTTATATTCTGCTACATAAGCTATACAGTATGATTGCATAAAACCAAACATGATTTTCTTCGATGATAATCATAAATGAAAATGATGATGATGATGCAATTGATTTGATCATGTGAGAGCACTTTCTCAAGTTATCATGCCACTTTCCAAACAATTTTTCACATTATTGAGAATCTGAATATCTTTGAATGAGATTTTAATCATATTAAATCATGATAATATGAAAATTGTATCAAGAATTGAATTACATATATATGAGAAATATCTTGTTAGGCACTATAGAAACTCAAACAAACAATTACTTTTTTTTCTTCAAAATGTTTTAAAACAATTTACTTTGTTGTTATTTAAAATTCAAACTATGATAATTTTCTCAAGGATTTTAGAGCTAACACTTTCAACAATATACCTTGAAGATTGGTGACTAACAGTGTTGTATAGAATCGATACAATAATCTACAGTGGATCACTCCATAAGACCTTCTCAATGGCAGGGGTAGAGTTAGACACTTTTTTGAAGAGGTCAATATTAATTTTATATAAAAACAAATTTTTTGCAATCAAAACACAAGAAAAACATATATATATATATATATATAATTATTTATGATAATATTTTTAAACATGTAGTTATTAAAAAAATGTATAAGAAACAATTAAATAAAAATTTTGGACATATTGATGCATCAATCACATTTTTATCATTAGATGACAAAGTGCATGGTGCACCATAAGTTCCAAGGTGCATTATAGATCTCTCTTTAACCAAATCAAATAAGACAAAGTAGGCAAATTTATATGAGTAACATTTCACTAAATGACATTTATATATAATTTTTCATATTAAACTCATTGAGAAACATTAATTTTTCCATAACTTTTTACTCCACAACCAAACATATCCTATGTAAAATCAAATAGTAATATTATTTGAATTCACAATATATTTAGATATCATATTCACACACTTTTATTTATAATTAAATGAGATATAATGTAAGATTCAAATTATGTGAAGTCTACATGCCATATAAGGGTAAATAAGACTGTATGGACACAATATCTCCCATAATATTATCAGTATAAAATACAAATAGCATTTTTCATTGCCAAATAAAGCAAAGCAAGAAACTCATGAAGCTTGCCGTTTAAGTGCTGGCATTCAAGGGATATTCTCTCGCCTTATGAATCAACGGTTGATAGTTCTTCAAGCAATCCACGTAGGCCTCTTTTGTCTCTAAACCTCTTTTTAGGGTTTTAGCGCTTACTTACCACCCGAGCCAAGAAACAAGAACAGAATCCAATAGAGAAGAAACAGAACGTAAGGTAAGGTACCCTTCGTTTTTTTTTTTTTTTTTTTTTTAATTTGTTTTACATATGAACGTAAGGTTGATAGTTATTTTAACGTAAATATGATTTATGATAGAGCTCTGTGATGTTGCATGATACATAGAACCGATCCCATTTAGTGGGATAAGACTTAGTTGTTGTTGTTTTGCTTCAGAGTCTTTCTATGGTCGAAATGTGATAAACTGATATAATAGGTTTTTAATTTTGGCTATATGTTATTTTTAATCTTTTGTTTCATCAGAAGAACATTTTCCGATTTCCCAATCATAACCACAAGAAATGTAGAAAAGAATATTTTGAATTTTTGTAAAAACCAAATTTTTTGGTGGGGGAGGTTTATCAATGATATATATATATTATATAATATATATATATATGTGTTTTACTGAATTCAAATAATTTATTGGTAGTGAAGTTGAATTATCGCCGGCTTTAAATTTTCTGTTCTTTTTTGGTGCAAAAACAGGGAAATCATTTCAAGTTTTTTTTCTAAGAAAAAAAAACGGGTACGAAGCAGAAATTTAAATATAATGGAAAATTTTTATGCTGGTTCATTAATATTACCTTTTGGGGGTTCTGTTGGCAATTTGTTATTTTTTATGTTTGAGGCTTGGATTAATTGTTGAAATTTTATGCGGGTATGCTGTCTTCTGAGTAATGTGATGTACAGAATATAGCCTCAGCGTGTATAGTTTCCCTCAGGTTGCAGGATGGCTTTCCTTGGTAGAGTTGGGAATATACTAAGGCAAGCGACTAGTAGAAGGCTTGGCTCAGGGTTATGTTCATCCCCATCCATTTTCCGAGCTGTGCGATGCATGTCAAATGCTCCAAGCACAAAGCTTTTCATAGGAGGTGCAGTTGGACTGCGATTTAAGTTGCATCCGTGAAGGGTTTTTTTTTTTATTTTCTTTTTTCTTTAGTTGATACTTTTGGTTATGGTTGAATATATATACATTTATCTATTGCAGGTGTTTCATATTCTACGGATGAGCAAAGTTTGAGGGAAGTTTTTGCAAAATATGGTCAAGTTGTTGATGGTAAATAGTTGGATTCTCTGATTTCTATATCTTTCTTCTTTTTTTTGTCGTTTTTTTCTTTTCCCTGGGGGAGGGGTGAGGGCGTTTTGATGAAATAATTTATGTTAATTTCAAGTTAGTGATTCGATGTTAATTTTTGTTTAATCTCATATTTTTTGTAGCACGGATAATCATGGACCGTGAAACTGGTAGATCTAGAGGATTTGCTTTTATTACTTACAGCTCGGTTGAGGAGGCATCAAGTGCCATTCAGGCATTGGATGGACAGGTATGCAGACATATTGCTCTTAGTGTTAGAATTTCAGTTTCCTTATTAGTAATGACAGTGCTGCAAAATGTTCATATCCATTTTTCCATAGCTAGATATGTAAGCATTTGAATTTGTAGAAGCATGCATGCTATATTTGCAGTCCTAATTTTCTGTACTTACCACATCTGATGTAAGCTAGATTCCTTTGCCAGTGATTGTTAGTATCTTGTAGTTTTATGCTTTTCAGTGCTTCATTGACACTTTCTATTTATTTAATTTTGCGAATAGAATGACCGACAATATCAATGTTACCTTTGTTAATTACTTCATAATGAAAATAATGACTTTTTCAGGATCTGCATGGTCGCCTGGTTAAGGTAAATTTTGCTAATGAAAGGCCTCGTGGATTTGGTGGTGGTGGTTTTGGTGGTTCTTATGACAACTCTCCCTACAGTGCTGGGGCTGGCTCTGGATATCCTGGTAGTTATGGTAACTCTCCATATGGTGCTGCTTCAAGTGGTGGTGCTGGGGATGGTGTTGCTAGTGGTGCTTATGTTGGCAGTGTTGCTGACAATTATGGTAGCAAAAGCAGTGGATATGGCGGAGATGGCTATGGATCAGGGGGCAATTTTGGGGGCAGCAATAACCATGCTGCTGATGACAGTTTTGGTACTAGAAGTGCTGGTGGCAATTACAGTGGAAGTGGAATGAATTATGGGAATGATGGTAGCTTTGCTAGTGGAAACACTTATGGCGGTGGAGCTAGTGGTGCTTATGGTGGTAATGGTGGGAGTTATGGTGGTGCTGGGAATATGGGAGGAAATGATATTGGTAACTACGGTAGTGCTACTAATGGTGGAGGCTATGGCAGCTACAGCTCCAGCTTCGGCAGGAGTGATAATTATGGCAGTGCTGCTGGATTTGGTGGCAGTGATAATTATGCTGGTGCTGCCACACGCAGCAGCGGCAGTTTTTCCAGTAGTCAATACAATGGCAATGGTGACGCAAGTACTGGCGGCGATTTTGGTGGTGGTTATGATGCTGGTTCGGCTTAAACGTGAATTTTTACTTGACTCACTTTTCAAGCATGTACCAATCAGACACACAGTCGAGAAGAAAGAAACTTCAGTCCTCTTAAGCTTCACTCTTCCCGTCTGTTATAAATCAAGCATCTAATTTTTGTTGCTTTGTTTCTTTTTAGATGACTTGATGTTGGCCAAATTGAGATTTTTTTGGGCATGTAAATAAGTGAATTGTTGCAACAATATTATTCTTAAGAATGATTGATTTGATATTTACCTGTTATCTTTTTGAAAACTACTGTTTGCTTTGCATTTTCCAGTTTTCAGTTTCTAGTTTTCAGTTTTTGTGAAGAAAAAACTGAAAAACTGAAAAGTTCACAAAAACTGAAAACTAGAAACTGAAAACTGAAAACTGGAAAATGCAAAGCAAACTGGCCCTAAAATAGCTTTCGAAAAAGAACTTACTTGGCCAAATGTTTGTCACAACCTGTTAGGGTCCGTCTGGTTTAGATTTTAGTACAACTATTTCTTAAATAATTGATATTGAAAGAATTGATTTTAATAGAACTAACTTTGAAAAAATTGATTTGTGTTTAGGAAAGATGTTAAAAAGATGAGTTTAGAAAAATTAATGTGAGATGAAACCAAACCAACAGACTATTGCAAAGTTCTAAGTTATTCAGAAAAGATGGAAGCATAATATTTGTAAATACGTACGTAAGAAAATTATAAAATAAAACTTGGATGGTAATATTTGTAAAATGGTGTTTTATATGTAATGTAAGGCACTATCAAATATATAATTTAGTTAAGGAATCAAAGTTCTAGTTTAAAACCTTGAGGCTAAATTTCTAGTGGTCTGATGGGTAAATAATGATAATAGTGATAGCCAATTTCTATTAATACGTATGCATTATGCCACTATTATTCAATATTTTATTACAATTGAGGTGCAAACAATTACATAGCAGGCGTTAAAACTTATAAACTAAGATGTCTTTGGTATCCTTTCAAAATTTATCCAGAGAATTTTAAGAGATGAATTTTTAGCGGAACAAATATCTTGTCAATGATGTTTGGACGTTTGATATACTTTATTTTTAAATATTTACAATAGTACAACCCTCACATTTATGTGTCAAAGAAAGATTCCTTGCCGGAGCCCCGGCAACAACTCCACCGGCAGCATGGGAGGAGGACTATACAGATCTAACGGAATATGATGTTAAAATAAGGTCAAAACCAAGTAAGCTATTCTGTGTTAAATAAATATATAACCCATTTTCTATTCTTAACATTTCTAAAAGCTATTTGGTATCAGTGTTCATCTTCATCCATAGAATACAATATCCTTTGTGCATTTTGGAAAACAGGATAACCTTTCTTGGTCCTTTCAACTATTTGCCTTATCAATTGCCTTTCCACCTCATTATCATAGCTACAACTTTCATCTCCAGTGGCATTCAAATCATAAAGGCTCTCACTTTGCCCTTCCAACGTTGCCAAATTGCTAGAAGAGAGTTCCCTTGACCCTTTTTCACCCTTAACTGTGGCGCAAGTTATGGAACCATTTGCATCACCATGTTGAACCCCTAATGCATGCCAATCATGTGAGGGTGAACCTTCTTTGTGGTCATCGTTATGATGGTTCCCTGATGGTGAATTTTCTTCAGAATCATCTATCTTTATTAATTCTTCATAGGCCTCATTGTAAGCATCTAGAGCTTCACCTGATAAATTGAGAATTAGGGGCTGGTGCATCGGGTCACAGTCTTCATATGTCAATGTATTTCCTCCAGTAATGGAAGATGTCTTTTGGGGAGAACCCTTATGCTCTGATTCAATGAGCTGCACTTTCCTCTGGCTGTTTTCGAGGGCGATCTCAAGCTCCTTCACGCGTTCCTCGAGTTGGGATTGTAATACCTCGTGTAAACGCAGACTCAGTTCATGAGCTGAAACAGCGTAGTTTCCAGGGAGAGGTGTAGTGTCATCGGCATCCTCATTTGATTTTGTCATGATAAAGTCTTTGGCATTGACCAAGTCAGCTTGTAACTCGCCTTGAGCAAAATCTGCTACAAACTCTGGGTCAAGCTGCAAGAATTTGGGCACCATTAACACTCGTGGACACCATTTAAGAATGACTAAAATCAATAATTAAAAAGATTATGGAATAATGCAAGGAGGCAAACTTTCACCAGAAAATGAAAACTTACAATTAAAGATAAAACATTCACAAAAAAAATAAGGCATATAAAATTGGGCAAAGGGAGCTAAAATCAATTTATATAGCATAGCAGTACAAGGATTTTTTTTTCCCCCTCTTTTGATGTTTCTCTACATCAATGCAAGTTTATAGCTAGGAACTTTCAATGCCTTGATTTCCTATGCCTACTAGAAATTAATTAATTGTGTGAATGAGACACAAGCTGCATTGTAACTCAGACTGTGCAGAAGTTTCAGATATCAGTCTTTCTTGTTACAGGTCTATGTTATACTTAGTTGCTTCCACCACTATCAAGGATGGAACAAAGCCAATTAGGAGCTGCATACGTGAATAACTAGTAATAAAACAAATCGCAACATTGAACACAAAATAACAAACATGAACACACACACATCACAAAAGATATTCTGTAGTACAACATTTTGAGCCTATAAGATCATGTAATTGCAAGTAAATGTAAAAATATACATCTATACTTGCCTCAACAAGTTCAGACAACTTTCTTTTCAGGCTTGATGCATTCATGTCCAACCCCAATCTCTCTAATTCAGCTTCAAGCTCAGCTTCAATTTTGCTCATGGATTCTAAACTTTGTTCTTCCCTGTTATCATATGATTCTTCACAGTCCATTTGAGGAGAGTTATGCTTTTCAGGGAAAAATCCATTTAGCTCCTTTTCACAGAAGGAATGTTCACATGTATCATGTGAACCATAATTTTCATTATGTAACTCCTTCACAGTCATTGAATCTTTCATGTCAAGTTCCTCTTGTAGATCTTCAATCAAATTTTCTGTCTGCTTCAGCAACACTCTCAACTCATCCATTTCTCTTTTATTTGTCATGATGGAAAATATCATCCCAAAGGAAATCCCAAGACTGAAGAGAAATGTTGCATCTGATGATTATGGTTGTGTCAATAAATGTAGTTATCAACGTGAAACACATTAAATATCACAAATGAATGTAAGAAGCATGATATCCACCCATATGATAAATAGCAACCCAAATCATTAAAACATCAATATTTGCACTTGCTGATGTAAATTATATGCTTGCTTTAGAAATCTAGTCTTGCTGGTAAATGCTGGGAACGTTGGTGTAAGACCTGAAGCAATTTCTTTCCTCACCCAGCCCAAAAACAAATCCATTTGGTCCCTGCTGTATATTTCAATATTGATTCTCATGAATAGAAAAACTAAGATTTGTAACATCCTTAACAAGTTCAAAAGCCATTTGATTTTCAAATAACTGATAATATATGAGCCTCATTCTCTATAACTAGCAAATTTTATGGAAATAAGTGCATTTATAACTTACTCCTGTGAGTGGAAATAAACCAAGATTCCTTTACAATTTTTCTTATCACAAATCACAATATAGAAAGAGACTGCAATTAAACAGAGAATGCAGAGAAGTCTGAAAAAATATCATATCACATTGGAATACTGTTAAATTACCTCAAGAATAAACGTGTGTTTTATTCCCAAGACAGAGATTTTGAGTTCTAAACATAGGCATGAATAAGAAGTTTTAAAAACACACACTTGCAATGCACTATAGGCTAGAGAGGTATTTGTAAATCAAGAAATATACCGAATTGAGTATGGATGTGGTTTTCCCTGAACAAATTGCTGGAAGAGCTCAATCTTTGACTTTGACCAGTGAATGCTTTAAATTTCATCTTCCTGACATCAATAGAGGATCCAACTCCTGTTAAGGAAGGGACCCCAAATACATTTTCATCTCTTACTCTACAGGCTTCTTTATGCAACTTACATTCCTTGCTTCCCATTAATGGACTGAAAGAACCATTTGCTCTGCTGATTATTCGGCTCCCATCACTTACAAGAAATGGTCTTGTAGCCGTAGATGGAGATGAAATAGAACTAAAGACATATTCTTCCATTCTGGCATGTTCTTTGTAAAGCTGAGCCATGAAACAACTTTCCAAGGAATTTAAAGGTCTATTAATGTGCCCAGATATATGCTTTGTCCTGAGAGAAGCTTTATTCCCAGAAGAGTTACGCATATGAACCACTTCAGTGGAAGAGTTGAAAAGAAAGAAACCATGATGGCCAACAATATTGGAATTCTTCTCATTTCCATCAGCAACATCCTTAAAGCTATCATTCGGTGAGAACAATACAGGTAAGTTTGGTATGGAAAGCACACTACTCTCATTATAGTTCCTGATACAGCTTAATCTTTCACTATCAAGCCCATCCAGTGAGTTCACATCTGAAGCCCTTACATCTAAAGGAGCATCCCTGCCCCATTTATCTCTTTGAGCTTGTTTCGGCAAAGGAAAGGGGCAGCTTGGGGATTCAGGATTCACAAAACACAAATCCTCGGATGACAAATGGCTAGATCCATCACTGATTTTCGAAATCCTATTCCAATATTTGGCTAGATACCCAGCTCCAGCAGCAGCTGCAACAACCCACAAATCCATTTTTTGCCCTCCCTGAGTGCCTCCACACCAAAAAGGTTAAAAAAAAAACAAAGCCACTAACCAAACTCCACAATACAAATTCTCATCTTTCTAACAATTATTACCACCAACCAGTCAAGGGGAGAACTTTCCATGAATTAAAAGCAATATAGCCTTCAATGGGTTCTTGGCAATAACAGGCTAAAGAATGAAGAGTTGAAAATCACTTCTTCCAGAAAAACAAAACCACAATCCTTGATTCACCAAAGATACATGCCTCCAACCAATTCTAACCATATTGCCCATTAAGACCTTATCTCTCACTACTCTAACCAGAAGAAGCTACTCCCAAGTGGAAGCAAAGCAAAGACAACCAACAAAACCTGGAAAAAAAAAAAGATGATAATAACAAGAGAGATGGAACAAGAAGAAATTTAAAAGGAAGATTCACAAGTTTCTGCCAACTTCAAAAGCAGAAATCAACCAATGCCAGAGAAACATTCCTGCTGAAGAAGGCAACCACTCATTCAAAAGAAAAAATAAATAAATCTTTCAGTGCTAAAAACCAAACATTTAAGAAACCCATTTCGCCAAAACAATCGAAGCCAATGCTCCAACAGTTTTCTTTCTTTCTTATTTTTTTTTTTTAAAAAAATATAGCAACAAATAAACGTGCCTTAGGTTGTTGCTAATTTTCCGGCATTGGAGAAAAAGGAAGAAAAAGAAAAAGAAAATCTTACATATGAAAATCCTTGAGTCTTGTGAAGCGAAATCTAGGGCACGGATGGATGTCGGAGGTTGGGTACCTGACCTGGATTGGAATGGAATGGAATGAAAGGAATGAGACCAGCAACCCCGTTATCTCCACAGAACGGGTACACCACCTATCTAGTATCTGTACATGTATATGTTTTCACGAATGGAAGGGGAAAAAAATAAAACACTGGTCGCAAATAAATAAATAAATAAAAATATCACACGTATAAACAAAAAAAATCGTAAATAAATAAATAAGCATATGCACTCACTTCGTTGGTTTATAGTAAAAAATATTATTTATACTTATAAGAGTTAGGGCACCATATGAACTTACAACTTATTCATTATTAGATAAAATATGGATACTATTTGAGTGGAATTCAAATCTCATCCCATAATTGATGCAGTGTAAGTTGTCACGATATACACACCCTATAAGTACCAATAATCCAACTCTTTTGTAATACTTACTCAAGAGTGTCTCAATTTATAAATTAATGAAACCTTCTTCTCTTAAACTTGCGAAATCATTATCATTATAATGTCACAAAAGAGAAGTGTCACCTAAATAAATAAAATAGAGTTCATGTGAATTCTACCAATTTTCAAGAGGGACAAGTGTAACTTGTGATGATGTTTTTGTTCAATGCTATTTTGTTGGAGTTCTCATTATCTTTATAAAATTCAAGAGTATCAATGTATTGGTATGTTTTAATTATTTATGATTAAAAATATCTTGCTTGTTTCATTAACTTGATTTATTAAAATATAAAAAATCAAAGATTCAATCATAATCATTAATAAAAAAAAATGAAAGAGTACCAATACCTTCTAAATTAAAAACCTATTTTGTTTTCTCTCTATTCGAACATTTGATAAGATAAAGATTGGTTGTATAAGATCTGATAGAATAAAACTTGATAAATTTTTAATATTATACAGTATTTGATGTAGCATTGTATAAGATATTATATTTTATATTTGATAATATTATAATTTATGTATAAATAATTCTAATAGTATAAGTAAATATAAAATAAAATAAGAAATTTTATTAATGATTTAAATATAATTTTCAAATATTATGTTTATATTTATTAATTAAAGTTTAATTTTATTATTTTTTATTTTAATTTGATTTAAATTATTAATTGAAAAATAAAACTTTAATTTATAGTAGTCATTATATTAATACTGCAGCTAAAAAAATATTTAGGAGTAGGGACCATTAGGGAGTGGAAAGAGAGAGAAAGTAAAAGAGAGAATGTGGTAACAAAAGTTAGTTTAGCAATTAATTAGGACATAATATAATTACACCAATTAAAGAATAGTACACCGCACATAAAGTATTTAGCTGCATTTATAAAATATGGTTAAAGTTATTCACTATATTTTTAAATGCATTTAATTAGCTTATAAATGTGGCTAGATGTCAGCTATGTGGTGTACCATACTTTATTATATGTACCATAACTTTCACCATTATCAAATTATCAATATTATAAATCTTGTTTATATAAAATAAAAATGTAAAAGATACTGACCTTCACATGAAGACAGAGAGGTTAAACACCCCCATTTATAAATATTGAATATATATATATATATATATATTGAATAATATACTCATTTATATCCTAAATGTGTTTAAATAAAAAGTATTAAAAAATATATTGATATAAGAATCCATCGACCGAAATATTTAGTGTTGATAGTGTAATATTTGTACCTTTTAATTGAATAAAATTAATTTTATAAATAATTCAAATAACCTTCCAATGAGAGAGAGAGAGAGAGAGAGTAATAATAAAAGAAGGAAAATGTATTTCTCCGACTTTCTCTATAGATTTTCCCCTTTCTGCCAATCTAGAGTTAAAAAAATGTGGTGTGTCATGTAGTGAAATGAACGGAAGGCTCGTAAGAAGAAAAAGTGGGTATTTATTTATTTTTTTCATTTTTCCCTTTTTATCCAATTGTTATTCTGTTATTAATTATTATTCGTTTGTTTCTATAGGAACTTTATGAAAATGCTAGAAAATTAAATGTCCGAACCAGGAAAAGGCAGACAAGGACATATCATCAGTTATGTCTCTAGCATAGTTACGGTGAAATTAAAAGACAACGTGTTAGGTTTAGAAAAGAAACATTTGTGTCGGTAATATGTAAATCTCACCAAGATAATTTTAATGATATTTATGATGATATGTATAATACATTGACTGCAACATGGAACAGTTTTGTTTTTTAAATTAAGATTATAGATCTTTGGCCCAACAAGTACGCAATTATTTTAATAATGGATATTTCAAGTAAATTGTTTTTAGATATAAAATTATTTATGTGTCTCAATTCAATAATTTAGGGCTGTTTGGTTTGTTATTTTCAGTTTTCAGTTTTCAATTTTTGTGAAGAAAAAATTAAAAACTGAATTCAGTTTTATATCTAATTAAACAGGCCCTTAACTTTTAAAAAAGATAATTTCATAACATAATATTAGAGTCTCTATAACTAAGTGGTCTAAAGTTCGATATTTATTATTCTCATTTTATTAAATAAAATAATAATTAAATTTTGGCATAAAATAAAATAATTAGATATAAAACTATTTATATGCCTCAATCAATAATTTAAACTTTTGAGAGAGATGATTTCTTAACAAACAAGAGATGTCATTAAGATTCAATAATGTGAATGTTCGACTTGAACCTTTGTTTGTATAAAGGAATTGAGGTTGTTTCTTCTTGTATTATAGGATTTGGATTATCTGTTTTTCTTTTTCATACATTTCGTTTTCATTTTTTTTTTTTTTGTTTTACTGTCACTTATTTATGTCTAATCTCTATGACCCAATTATTCATGCATTGGCTTCATTGCTCAACTAGTTAAAATTGACACACTATATTTTGGCACGCATGTTTTCAAATAAATAATATCCTCCGTACAAAGCTTTAGCGTTTTATTTTGCCATTATATTTTATGTTAATAAAATATCCTTGTAACATTAATCTGGATTATTTTGGGGAGTACCGAGAATAGCCCTTTTTTATTATTATAGAAGATGCTGTTTTAACACCTATATAAATATAGACACTCATCATAATATGAGAAGAGTGATGAAAAGAGAATAAATTTTAAAAAAAGTAAGTGATAGATCCATTTATTTCATAAATATGATATTTGAGTGTTTAAAAAAAAAAATGAATGTTGAAATAGTATTATTATTATTGTTGTTTTCAATTACCTTTGAAGGAAATTAGCTTCTAGTGGTAGTGAGGTTTTTCTTTGGTGTAACCGCTACTTGACAAGTGAAGTCAAATTCTTAAATATTAACGCTATGGAAAGAATAGTTTGATTTCTATTCACGGATAATGTAAATCAATTTTGCACAATTAATTGATAGAAATTTAAGAAAGCTCCAAATTATGATAAGTAGTTATCATAGTAAATAATTATATAATTTAATTTAATATTTTTTCTAAAAATTTTATTGATTGATAGTATAAATTATTTTATATTATCTGCATATAGAAATTATAATAACAATAATATAAAAATGACTAAAGCAATTTGCAAACACTTATACAAAGGTCTTTGCACAATGTTGTTGTGGAGGTTAAGATATACATATATATTTTCAACTATTTGACTGAAATTAGTAGGGTGTAGTTGGGTTAGACTGGTTTAGTTTGGTTTTTTTTTTTTTTTTAATTACATCCAAACCAACTAAATTTGGATTGGTTCACGGCTGGTGCAGGTGGTTATTTTTTCCTACCAAACAAGGGTCAAGAATTACTTTTAAAAAATACCACAAAACATTACAATTTCCTATTCAATAACATACATAGCCAAATAATGTCACAAGAATTAGTAAAATATGACTCACTAATCAAATACAGATCACTAGTCAGTAACATAATTATCAATAACAATATAATATAAATCATGATATAATTATATACAGTATAAAAGATTAAAAAAATGAAACTGGATCATTGGTTCAAGTATTGGATCATTAGGTTTAGAATCACAAAATACCCAAACCAAATATGATTAGATTTAGTCAGATTATACCAAATTGGACCTGAACCAAATTATAATGGTTGGGTTTGAGTTGATGGAATTTATTATCTGCATATAATTAACCCAAAAAATTAGGGCTCTACACAACATGTATAGAATATTTTCTTATATTATGAGTTGTTGATGTTAGGAAAAATGTCATTTAATTTTCTTCTTTTGTGAGAACCACTCTTGAAATACCCTCGAAATAGAAAAATAAAAAAGGAACACAATTACAACACAATAATTAACATAGTAAACTCTAAAACCGAAGAAAAAATCACAGTCATTGTTAAATGATAACAAAAAAAAATACTATGTAAAATTTTTTACAACATATATATTTCTTTTTGACACACCCTATAGCACTAGAATATCCACACTATCTAAAACAAATACCCAAACTACATATCACAATATTTTAATACAACAGTACAGAGAAAAGAAGAAATTCATATATAAGATTAAAGTGTTTCGACTTATGTAAGTTGAAACAAAGCAATTGGGTTCTCCTATATTGCCTTGGTCTCTCTCTCTCTCTCTCCACTTACAATCCTGGACGATATAGGATTTGATTTATAAGTAAACTTTTATAAAACATCCAATTATGCAACTAAATTATTTTGTTTACTTTCAATAAGAAAAACTGCTATTTTATCCCTTTAACTATTGTGTGTTTTTAAATATATTTGCTTGCTTAATATATTTTACAGTGTGTGGATGTAAACTTAAAATTAGAGAATTATAAAAAGGATTTAATTTTGATGTTCTAAAAATATTAAAAAAATTACATATTTATCTAATAATTTATTGTCACATTAACAAATTTGATTAATATTCAACCTCCACTACTAAAAAAAAAATCATGCAAATGGGGAGGTTTGATTGAATGAAGGTGTGTCAATTTATTAAATTTAAATTCTATAAAAAATGTTTATTTTAAAATTTAATTATTATTATTATTATTATTCTATATACCTAATTACCTGCGGATTATCGAGCATGTCCTGAAAGTAGAACCCATCTTTTCGGCCGAAGGAGGAAACATCATGAAAGATTGAATTGACGATGGTCCACAAATAAAGAGATTAGTTTAAAGAAAGCATCAACGGCAAACTGAAAGCAACAGATCAACAATGTTGACAATAGCCTGAAGCTGAACATTTTAACCAATTGATTGACAATAACACCATGCAAGTTGCCACGCCAACAATCCATTATCAGATCATTACAAGAATTGCAGTTGAGAAAATAAATGTCATTGCCAGACCATTTCCATCTCCAACATGTATCTTCCTCCAAAATTGTGGGTTTTAGATTTTAGTTCAAATAAATTTTACAGATTTATTCCCATTTAACTCTTAAAAAAGGTTCCTATATCTTTTAAAGCCAATAAAGATTCATAACACCATACTCTAATAAGGACGTGTTTGGTTAAAGGATAAAAGTGAAATTAAAATTATATAAATTAATTTTATGTGTAAAATAACATATAAAGTTCATTTATGTAATTTTTATTTCTAATTTTACCCTCCAGGTTTGATGGGGTGAGATTTTATTTAGTGTGAGCTGAAGAAAGACGTTAAGGATTCTTTTGTTGTTTCTAGGCTAATTAGAGATAGAGTAGTATAATATTCGAGAGCGGTTTGGGAAAATCATAGGTTGATTGCTTGCATAATGAAGATTGAGGTGGTTTATATGGAGGAGGGTGAGGGGAAGGTAGGGGACAGGGCAGCAGCAACCAAAAAAATATGTAAAAATGGGAAATAAAATGGTTATAATGAAAAATTAGAAGCTAAAAGAGGTCAACTTGACTATTTTAAGAGGAGCATTGTTATTTCAATACCTAAAAGTAGGTGTCTATTTTGGGTATAGAAATAACATTTGCCTTTCAAGAGTAACTTTTAGGTGGAGCAAAGTTATGAATTGTCTTTTAATTAATTTGTAGAATAATGACATGGGTTACTTTATGGACCATCAAACACCAACTTCAAACCCTTCCGACATTAGACTTCTTAGGCTTATCCTTGCCGTGGGATGCTATCATAGTGTGAAGGAATGATTTTAAAGCTTCGGTACATTTATGTTTCGATTTATTTCAGTACATTGTAAATGCAACATACAATAAAATTGGAAAGAAAGGAAGAGAGAAGTGGAAGATTTATGAGGGTGCATTTGATTGTTGGGGAAAAAATGTGAGGAAAAATTTCATGAAAGAGCTCAGATAGAGCTGTTTTTTTTTTTTTTTTTTGGGTCAAACTCAGATAGACATCATTCATGAAATTTTCTCCACCCAGACATAGGTGTAATAATTTTTTTTCTTTTTTCTTCTTTGAACAAATTTTATTTTCAGAAATTTTTTTTTTGTGTCTGCTCCCATATTGTTACATGGCCGAGCCAATCTAGCAAGCCAGACCCAAAAAACTCATGGCATGACTTATGGGCCAATCCAATTGAGATTTTGGACTATCGTTCGTCTTTAATACATAGATGACCGGCATGAACTTTTTCTTTTTGGGTCATGACCGGGATAAACTTTAATTATCCCGTTAACATGTATTTTGGTTTGACCAACATACATGTTAACCAAATGACACCCCAAAAAAAAAAGAAAATTGGTAATACCCAGTAGGACAAAAAAAAAAAAATAGTTTATCAAAAATTTTTTTATAGTAATCACAGGGATCAAGGTGAGATGGTAAGAACTATCCTCTTCTCAGTTAATGTCAAGGGTTCGATATACACCTTGAAAATAGAATAACTTCAAAACTAGTGGCCTACCTCTATCCCCTTAAATGAGCTTTCTGTTAGTTTTTCGTTTCTTAGGATTTTGTAAAGAAAACAATGAAAACTATAAAATCTAATTTTTACTATTTCCTTAAAAATTTCTTAAAAAAGAAAGAAATTGTTTTCTAAAATCAAATGCACCCACATTTCACGGGCATCTTGACTGATAGTGTTGAAATAATCTATCCTTATTATCTATTAAGTAAATGTAAAAAAACGAAAACACTTTTTTGGCAATGTTCTGGTATATGATGTCATAAGGTTAATTCTTAATGCTAATGCTCTGGAACCCAAAGTTTCTTAAGAGCGGCAATTGCAAATTATCACTCTCATTCAGTGTTATCAGAATTGAACCAAAACGGCTGGTTCGAACTGGAAACTGGTGAATCAGCCATCAGTCCGCTATGGGTTAAACCTGTTTTGTGTTTAAATTCATCAATCTCAAAAATGATAGTATGCAAGAATTGAACTTGGAACATGTGCTAAGGAAGTTGACTCCACTACCATCAAGTCACGTGTATTCTTGTTTTAAGTTGTCATATTCTATATTTATTTGAATTATTTTTGTATTTTAATATATTTATTTAATTAAATCCAATTCAACCGATTGAACCTGTAATCCAGTGAACCGCTACTTTGACCAAGTCCATCACCAGCCTGATTTTGATAATTATGCTCCCATCTAATATCACTCCCCATTTAATGTGGAGATTTTTTTTTGTTGAAAAACATATTGAAATTTTATGTATTATTAATCTATTATTGGAAGTGTAAATGTTTGGATTTCTCTTTCTTGTGATCCATATCTTTTTCTTTTCAATCAGAGAAGAATATAACTAAAGACCAAAATTAAGAAATTAAAATATATATTTTAATACAATAAATTTATATATATATAAAAATTAACTTTGCACATTTATGATTTTGTACTCGTATTTACTTCTCTCATAATATATGTACTCGCACAAACTAGCACAAACCTTTTACGATAGTAACTAATACTGAATGTGAAGAGAATACATGACTAAAACGAAGAAGGGAAAAGATAAAATAAGAATTCAATTTTGATACAGTAATAGTATAAAAAAAGGTTTAATTAATCCGTCAGTCTCTATAGTTTCATCGAATTTTTAATTGGATCCCTACATTTTAAAAGTTTTCAATTTAATCCCTATATTGGATAAAATTTTTCAATCAAGTTTTTTTCGTTAACCATCTTACAAAAATATATCTAGCAATGTTATAATGCACTTAATAAAGTCAGATGTACCATAAAACTTATTATCTACACCATTAAATATATATAGAATTCATATACCATATAATTTGAAAGATGAGATTTTACAGTGTAATCATGCACTAATTTCTATCAAAACATAGTAGGAACTCTCATTTTCTTTTCTCCCACCCCCTCTCTCTTCATTACCACGGTCAACCCCTCTCCTCTTCTCTACCCCGAACCAAAACCTTCTTCTCTACCACCGTAAACCCCCCACCAAGACCCGGCCCTCAATTCCACAATGAAACCAAAACCCCCAAAACAAGCAAATATCATCGTCATCATCATCAAACCCCCTCCCTTCTCTCTTTGCAAAGGTGAGCTTCGCAGTGGAACTCCTTTCAATCAGCACTGCCTCTACGTCGACGACGACAACTTCTCCAGCTATGATGGCTACTTCAGCTTCTCCAATAGTGAAATCCCCCTCAAGCACACCCACGTGATAGCAACCGCCAACAACTGTGTTGGAGACTAACGGTGGAGGCGGTGATGCGGCATTCAATCATTCATGGTGCTGGTGTGATGACAGTTCTAGCTCAAGGTTGTTCCGTTTTTACATTCCCTATTTGATTTTGTTGGTTGAAAAATTGGTGCTTTGATTGCTTGTTGGAGATGTATTGAGACTGAATAATGGCCTCATAGTTATGCTTTGGGTTATAATTGTACACCATATATATTTGATGAAAGTAGCGTATGAATTTAGCTTTTTTGGTTTTCTGTTTAGTTGTTATTTCTTTTATTATTATTATTGTTATTTCACTTGATTTGAGTTATGTGACTGTTTGGCTTTGCTAGAATTGTTGAGCTTGGGTTGAAAAGATGTTGCATTGAAGCACTATAGCTGTATAGGATGAGGACCAAGATGCTGGGTATGGCTATTCAAGGAGGTTGGGTTCTCATTTCTATTCTTCTGTGGAGGTAAAGCACATATAGCAAATAATGCCAAGTAACACAAGAGTTACAAATCAAAATGCAGTGAAAATGTAGGATCAAAGCTTTACCTGATCTCTCTTCTTCCCTTTTTTCACACTTCTTTGATTTTGCCTTCCCAAAACTCTCAGGTTCACTCATTGCCTTTCATTTTTACCCTTCTTCGGGTTCTCCCTGTGTGTAGCTCCACCTCTACAGTGGGTGGTAAGGAGGGAAGATGGATAAGGTGGAAGATGGAATAAATAAAAGATGGAATATGTTAGGAATATTCCATTTTTTGTAATGGTTAACGACAAAGACCAAATTGAAAATTCGATGAAATTATAGAAACTGACTGATTAATTAAATCTAAAAAAAATTCATACTATCATCTATTTGCATAGGATCATACTAATAAATATGTTAATTCGCATGACTATTACTTAAAAAGCCGAAATGATTAATTGAGTGCCTATCAATAAATCAAAATAAAAATAATAAAATATTCCATACATAAATAAAGGGAGATGAGAGCGACAAGCCAACGAACTCGCATTTTGACTTACTCAAAAAAGCAATTATCTGGGGTTAAAATCTTACTTTACTGTGCAAGTTGTTTCATTTGACATGAGCAGATTTTCAAGAGATAACTATTATAACTACTTTGATGGCATTTCAAAAGAATGGATTTGAATCCTTTAAAGTGATAAAGTGAGCAATTTCATCTTTAAATTAATGGAGTGAAGAGATCCCCACTTTTGGTTTTATTAATCCAAAGGTAGCCTAAATGCAAACAATTAATGGGAAATGCCATTAGAGTGGCTACCACTCCCAAGTCCAATGGTTATGCTATAAATATGAACAATCATTCATTACATCCACCAGGCAACAACAACAACAAATATGCCTCATCTCACTGTATAGAGTTGGTTATATGAATCAGAAGACACTAAAGTATGCTATCATACATCCACCTGACAAGCTTTTAGAATAATGTTGGTAATGTATTATGAAAACTGAATAAAACTTGCAAAAGCCAGGCAAGAACATCTGTACAATTAAATCAAGAGAAAAATTTGATGACATAAAGAAATACACATCAAATGTTCATTTGCCCTGTTCGTTTTCTCACACTTCCACAATCCTCTAATATTATAGAAGGGTACCATAACCCTTAACAATAGAACACTTATCAGGTGGGCTCAGAAATGGAAAAAAAAAAAAAAAAAGGTTACCCCAGCGAATTGATGAGGTCTTTTAAATTGAAAACTAGCCAATCAGCTTTTGCAGCAACAGCTTCTCGAAGTTGAACACCAGCGTAGCAAATGAACAAGTCAGCACCACCCGGTCTACGAGCCTAAAGGCGAAAAAAGGGAAGAAAAAAAAAAAAATAGCATGCAAATTACTACAAGTGATCCGAGAGAAAAACTAACAGTGACACAATGAATTCACTCAAAATGTCAATAAAATAAGTGGGAATCTAAGAGCTGTTTTGTTTAGTAGGACAAGGCACAGACAATAGAAGAAATCATCATTATAGCAGCACGTACTTCAACAAATTCCAATGTCTAATCATAAAACCCACAGTTGGAAATGAAATATTCCATCAACTCAGCCGTATATAATGCAGGGCTTTCTCTTACCTCAAGATCAGTCGCACCATCCCCAATCATGGTTAATGCTTTGTATCCATGAGCCTGAAAACCAGCCTGATCAGCTTTACAAGAAATGTAATTAGTTAAAGTTGAAAGGCAAGTACAAGCCTAACCTTCCTGATTTGTTGCACTGCAGTAGCTTTCCCTCCACTCCTTGAAGTAGGCTCATTTTCATCAAATCCCAGAAACTCTCCAGAGCTTCCAAAGAGTAGCTGATTGGCAAAAATATTCCCTTTTGGTATCCCGAGAATTGATGCAACAGGCTTCATGAGAAGTATGCTAGTTGTTAGAACGAAAATATAGCATCTAATTCATTATTCTGTATAAACAGAATCAACATGCCTATCAAATATCTATAGCACCACACAAAATTATAAATGTCATGACAATGTTAAGGTACGAAAAGTATCTGCACGGGAAGGGCATTGGAAGGTATAGAGACAAAACCTGCTACTTCGATCATGGCATCTCAGAATACTTACAAACTTGCAATGAAGGCTTTAGGGAGAAATGGAAGAAGACTTGCTTGAAATCTCAAATCAAATACTTCCCCTTGGTAAGCAATCAAAATTTTTAAATTTATCAACCCTTTCACATTCATTCCACATTGAAAATTAAAGTAGAGATTTAGTCCTATTCTTCAAGACATATGTTTAAAAAGTAACATTGTGCTAATAATATTGCGACCAGTGTACAACATCAAGGACTGCTGCAAGTGCTAGTTTTCAAATATTTTCACATTCAATATACTGTGATGTTATCAAAGAAAGTCTATCCAAATTCACAATTTAGTAGAACAGTAACTAATGATTTCCTCCTTCAAACTCAAAGTGAAACTGAAAAACCATTAATTGCAACTATTCTACATACATTGATCATTTCACGGAAGCCCCCAGAGACCAGATAAACATCAATGTGATTAGCCTTTAGCTTCTGGACTAACTCTTGAATGCCAGGGGAAAGCCTGCATATTAAGAAGTAGAATCAGAAACAGTGTCTCAAATCCTTCTGAACTAACTTGTTCAGGATGGAGAACTGAGATAAGAATGTGGATATAAGATTAACAGCTGATCTTTGATGTATAGATATCAAACTTTTTGTGTCATCAAAGTTTATGCTGGTCTTTACAAGGGATAAATCCATAAATCTTACGTATCATAAATGTATATCACTTTTCCCTACAACAATATCAACATACCAAGTGCAGGTTGTATTATCTTTCCATGACTAAATTCTCATTCAATAATTAACATATGGTTTGCACATAAAGGAATATAATTTTTGGCTCTAGATATCATGCATCATTTCTTGTTGGGAGTCAAAATCAAATATATCTTAAAGCTTACATCAAAAGTTATCCCATAGATGCTATATTCATGCTTGTTCAAAACTCAAATCATAGTATTCATTCTTATGTGAATGGGAACGAAAAACAAGAGATGCTCTTTCTCAAAATATAGATAAATGGAAGTTTAACTCCTAAAGAAGCGCTTTATGATGTCTTTTGGAATTTGATTGGCTAATTTACTCCTTTTTTAGCATAACAATCAACCCAAAGTTACTTTACCTCTTTTAACTTTTCATGATAAATAGGCTCAACAAAAGAAAAACAAAAAAGATACAGAAATAAAATCTTACATCATTTATCTGAAATTTGGTTACTGCTAGTAGGTAGTAAGGTGATTGTAAGTGCTGTGGTGACCAAATTCTCTTGATTTTGTCAATCTAAAACTACACTTTATCCTGATTTATCTGTTTCACAGATGGATGAATGCCTCAAACAGCCACAGAAAACTACCTAATTACATATCCACCACCATCTCTCATCCAAGTATAGGCAGACACGTTGCACAAATACATGCTAAAGAATAAATACAGAAACTGCAAAGCATTGAAGAAGATAGAGATATGGTAAGTTCAGAGGCTCCTGTTCTCGTAAAGAGGCAAAGATCCTGTAGCAGTCCTCGCTTGTTATGATGATTTCGTGTATTTGGTTGGAAAGAAATTTTAGAATTTTTAATGATTCCTTTTCGATTGTTGATCTGTCTTGGGAGATGCTCTGCTCATGGTCTATTTAATGGTGTTCCCTAAACTTATGTACAGAGGGATTCACATGCTTTGTTACTTGGTTTATCCTTATAGAACTTGATTGCTTTTTTGTATCAATAATTCATTATGAAGACATCCTATCCTCTTTTGTACTTTATAGAATTTTTAATGATTCCTTTTCGACTATTGATCTGTTTTGGGAGATGCTCTGCTCATGGTCTATTTAATGGTGTTCCTCAAGCTTATGTACAAAGGGATTGACATACTTTGTTACTTGGTTTATCCTTATAGAACTTGATTGCTTTTTTGTATCAATAATTCATTATGAAGACATCCTATCCTCTTTTGTACTTTATAGAATTTTTAATGATTCCTTTTTGACTGTTCATCTGTTTTGGGAGATGCTCTGCTCGTGGTCTATTTAATGGTGTTCCTCAAGCTTATGTTCAAAGGGATTGACATGCTTTGTTACTTGGTTTATCCTTACAGAACTTGATTGCTTTTTTGTATCATTATGAAGACGTCCTATCCTCTTTTGCACTTTCTCTTCTCTTCTAATAAAATTTCTTTTTCTATGAAAAAAAGGAGTTTTTTCCATCATTAGGATATTCAATTATATATCATACAAAATGCTCAAAATAAATCCTTTCGATTTTTCCGAAATGAAATTCAAGGAATTTTTGGATAGTTCACAAGGAATTGTTTGGCCACTTTTTCACAGTTACAAGCCAAATTGTAAGCAAAAACAGATACAGTACTGGGAAGTAAGTTGGTTGCCAAAATGCCAAATCTCCTCAAGCCAATAATTGCTAAAGACAGTTAACAAAAATCAGTCAGTCATACCTTGGGGGCTTTTGCTCAAGAAAATTCTGAAGTTGAGATAAAGAGGGATTGAACAATTTCAGTCTAGCAGCCAAGGCTTCCTCAAATGGAACAGAACCACCCATAGCTCTATGAAAATTGAATATGTAAATCAGATATCATAAAATAAGTATAAAATAACCTAAGAGAATAAAAAACACATTTTTTTTTTCAATTCTATACAAAGCATTCTGAATTAAATAATCCAACCTAGCAGTCCATTCAGCAACAGCCTTTCCAGCCCCACAGAATTCAGCAAAGTCATCAATACCTTCATCCAGGCACACAGTGCTATCCACATCAAAGCACACAGCATCACCCTCCCTCCAAAGCTCAAGAGTTTCTACCATTTTTGAGAAAGAAACCATCAACACCATTATTGATTCCAAAACACATCAACAACAACAACTAAGCCTTGTCCCGCTATACGGTGTTGGCTACACGAATCCAAAGACGCCACGGTATTCTAGCATAAATCATATTCAAATTAAAACTATTAAAATCTTGATTTCTTTTAACAGTTTCACAAAGAAAATATTGATTTCTCTTAATAGTTTCGCCTATTATACTTCTAGAAACTCCTCCTCTGCCTCTAGCTACAGAACTACCCTTCATCTGATCTACTGTTCTCACTCAACTTCTATAGGCCCTTCTTTAGACGTGCCAAAACCACATATGGCGAGATTCTACCATCATTTCCACAACACATGAACGGAAATAACATTGAGAAATGGCAGAGATAGATATATCAATCATATTCATATATATATATATGTGTGTGTGTGTGTGTGTATGTGTAACCTTTGGAAGGGAGGGTGTTCTCAAAATGGACCACTTTGGATCCCCCAACAGAGGCAGCAGCTACAACCAATGGCGAAGACTGCTTCATATTCCCAATACCAACCCCAAAGCCACTCTTCCTCCTCCTCAGATGCAGCGTTGATGCAGCTAGGAAACGGGGCTCGTGTCTTCTGCCACCAGATACACGAACTGGGTTGATCCCGGAACTCACCAACCCTTCCATGAAACTAACTGTTTTCAAATCAAATAATGACAGAAAATAAAAAAAACAATGAAAAGATAGGGTGAATTTCTAAGACCCCATGAAAGCAATCACAGGAAAATAGTGAATCTAAGAAGGGAGAAAGAGGGTAATAGAGTTTTGGATCCAAGAGTCTGAAGGGGTGTGTGTGTGTAAATGTTATCTTAGTACCTGTAATGTAAATTTTAGTGATGAAGGCCCCGGTTGAGGGGGTTGGTGAGGCTCAAGCTCAACGTACCCCAATGGGAAAAGAATAATATCGAGATACTTGCTATGAGTTTTTATAGGGTGAGTTTGGTTTTACGAAAATATTTTTTATTTTTATTTTTTGTTTTTATTTTTTAAAAATGATTTTTATTTTTAGATTTTTAAAATTAGAAAATGTGTTTGATTTGTAAAAGTAAATTCTGTTTTTAAAAAATGAAATCAATGAAAATATGTTTGATTTGTCTGTTTTCAAAAATGTATTTCTCAAAATTACATTTATGATAATATTATATTTGATATTAAATAACAAAAATATTAATTTTAGATTAAATTTAAAATAATATAATTACATCTATTTTAAAAAAATAATTATTATTATATTTATTATCTAACAATAAAATTTATATATATTTGGTGTGTAAATTTCATTTATCCATCAGAGATATTTATCAAAATAATGAATAGTTTTATAAAATAAGATACTTCTAATAAAATTACTTCTAGTAAAAATATGTCTTGAATATTTAATAATATGCGTCCAAAATTTTTCATATTTAAATAATCAATAATTAGTATAGAAGAGAAAATGGCCGTAAAGCTCACAGTTCTACTCTAAGCTCCAAAATTCAGCCTATTCAATTCTAATTTCTAGTTTAGGGAAGTTTCTATGGTTCACCTTACAAGTTTTGGTGTACCACAAATCTTGTTTATCTAAGCCACCATATTTTAATTCAATTAACATCAATGGTTAAAGATTATTTTATTACACCTGTAGTGACTAGTGGTGCATTTTAGAAACATCACCACCTCTAGCCTTTTTACCTCTTCTTCGCCAGGCTTTGTATAGCGAACCTTGCTCCTCCAATCCAACACCAAACACTCTGCACTTTGCATCAATTCTTTTTCAGATGCGATGAAGGATACTACAGTCCCCCCAATAGAGTCAGTTCACACTGACAATCATACCAAGTTCCTTTCTCTTCCTCTCTTGTTGGACTATGAAATCCATTTGATACCATGTGACCCAAACTGTAGAAGCTGCACTGGAGACCACCTCCTCTTCCGCCGTTGGCGTCGGCGACTCCTCCTCCTCCGTCGATGCATCGTTAAATCTGATCTTTTGCATCCTCCGCATATTTTCCCCCTTAGCTTCGTACATATCTAATCAAATGGGTTTTTCTAGCGTTTGAACACAGTCCATTAAAGTGAAAGAAAGAAAGTTCCTTTTATTTAGGTAACTGCCACTGCGTTTTCAATATAAAAAAAATATTTTCAGCGAACTGGGAAGAAAAAGTTGAAAACGTAAGGGCTGTTTGCTTTGCATTTTTCAGTTTTCAGTTTCTAGTTTTTAGTGTTTAGTTTTCTATTTTCTCAGTTTTTCCTTCACAAAAACTGAAAACTGGAAAATGCCAAGCAAACAGGTCCTAAGAGTGTGTTTGGTTTACTCATTTTCTGTTTTCATTTTCAAAGAAAATAGAAAACACATGAGAAAATATGTTTGGTTTGGTTTTCAAGAAATGTTTTTTGTGAAAACATTTTCTAAAAGAGCATAAATTTGGAAATGCCAATTTCGTGTTTCCAACATTTTCTATTGTATCTATTGAAAATGTTTTCTATTGAAAATGCAGTGGCACTACGATAAATATAAGAAAATTTCTCTTTTTTCACCTCAAAGTCGCAATCTCGAATCCATGAGGCAGCGCTAATGTCACGACCCGATTTAGGCATGTGACCAGCACGTGAGAAATCTCATTCTCACGCAAGTCTCAGGACTTGCTTACTAATTCTACATGCATGCTCTGCTCTAACAACCATGAAAGATAGAAATTTTCTCTTTTTCTATATATAAATTATCTGTTTTCCGAAGTAAAAATCCTTATATTTAAAATCTTGTAATAATCCTGCGGATCTCAAAATCGTGAATTATTTATACATATAAATCAAATACACTTTGTCAAATGTCCAGATTATTATATACAAGCCAAAATATAATCATATTGTGCCAAATGCAAAAATAAAATATGCTCTAGGTCTAGTATCCTGCCTGCAATGTATTGGAGCATTCTAAACAAATTGAGAAGGCTTCACTCAAGTGAAGCTTACCAACTATACTCTAGTGCTGCGGGGACACTGATAGCTAGGAGGACAATGGCTACAATACCTATAATAAAGAGGAAAGCAGATGGGTGAGTTTTGCTCAGTGAGTAAGTCCTCACCTGAAACTCTCTTTCATGGAACGTCAAGGAAACAATGCACAAAATTTATAATAACATTAATAACACTAAGAAATCTCAAATGACTAAGTATACATATATTTCTAAAAAAAAAATCCTTTATAATCATTAGACTATCACTTAAAAACAATTTCTTTGAATTTATTTTCATGACTAAAATCAAACAAATAACACAATATAGTAGCTCCTAGAGAAACAGTAATCTCTGCTCTGGTTACGCACAAAGTCTGTGATGTAACAAAACTCTGAATATAAATCTATGGTCATATCTGAGCGTTACGTATCACCGTCCCCAGTATGACAATAAATTCTCTATTATCTCTGAATATGAATTCTCTGGATATCTCTGGCCCAGGCTACTTGGTACCAAGGTTAACGGATTTACTACCGTTAACACATAGCTGTTTCTCTATAGCTACCTTCTAACTAACTAAATGAATCTATTTAAATATAAAACCTTTAAAGTCTGTTAATTCTCTGTGAACTCTGAATCTATCTGATTCTAACAGTTTGACTTTAGCATAACTGTGACTATAAAATCATGTCCATGGGATCACCCTTTGTAGACATCTGTGATTTCATAAACTCACAGAATACGTATTCGCCAACTGTCCTGAATCTCATGAAGATTCAAGCTCTACAATCCTCGTGTTTAACATCTCTAAAGCATGATTCAATTATCAAGCTTGTCCTAACTAAAACTTTGAATATCATATTTCAAAATAGCTATGTTCACAATCACAATTTCATTCTCTTATCTAAATAACATTTTCAAGTATACAACTATATTATTTCCATAACTATATCTAGAATTCATTCAAACATTCATAAATCATTTCTATAATCACCATTATCATCAAATACATTTGAAATCAATTTAATAAATATGGTTCCATGAGTTTTCTCAAAAACATATTTCATACACTAAAATCAACAGTTCTAAAACATATAATCCAACAATAATCTCAATCCTTGTACCGTAATCTCTAAAATCAAGTAGTAAATCATATTTTTAACGAAAATAACTATAATGCATAACATAGAGATTACAAATGTGAACCCACTCACCTGGAGGGGTAGGATGCATAGACATAGCACCAACATGACTCTTGGAAGCAGAAATTGATATGGAAGCCATAGAATTCTAAATCAAGCTCTAAAACCTCTAAACACCCAATAATCCATCTTTAACAAGATAGCAAACTTCTCTCCCTTAAGAAGCATGAACAATCACCCCACTAACAAGAAGGAAATGGGGAAAAGAGAGAGAAATTAAGAGAATAACATACCTTAAAGTCTTAGGAATGAAAGATTGGAGCTAGAATTGAGAGAAATGGGAGAAAATGGAGTTTGGAGGGGAAGAATCGCGACTTCTCTGCAGATGAGGGGGTGGAAGGGTGTGTGTGAAGGTTTTGGATCCTGAACTGGGGTTTTTATAATCATTGTCGACCGCTGCAGCACTAAAGAGCGCTGCATTTAGCGCTACAGCGCTCACCAGAGAGCATCTCTTGGACTGACTTACTTTTCTGTTGATCGCTGTAGCACTCACCAGAGAATGTAAAATTCACTTATTGCACTGACTTATTGTTCTGCTGACCGCTGCAATTAAAATATTAAAAAAATCAAAATCCCTACAATTAAAAGTCTAGATTTTGGGTTTTAGTTCAAATTTAGGAATTCTTATGATTCCGTAAACTTGTGATTTAAAAATGACCTGTTTAAAGACTTCATAAAATCCGTTAAAAATCTATCTTTAACTCATTTTCCTTTAAGGAACAATTACCAGGACTTTTGGTTTCAAGAATATAACTCTATCACATGGCCCTCCAAGGGCATGTGGGGTCCAGACTTAGAAAAAAATCAGGACTCGGAATGACAAATAAGGTAACTGACACCCTTTTAGCCCAAAAAAAAATATTTCTAACTCTTTTATTTAAAATTGGGGGCATTACAACTAATCAACATTATTCCAACTTTTTCCTTCCCAGGTTTACGCATGAACGTACCTATTCCCATTTCAATCAAAATAATTAGACAAGGATTGATCCCAAGTTTCTTTTGTCTTTTTTGTTATTTACCAAAAGCAAAATTAAAAATGTATTGATCCCCAGTTTACCAAAGTACATAAAGCTGCCACTATTCCACCTAGGTAGCTGTTACGCTTGATGCATTATTATATTTAAATTTTTATTTCTTTGATTTCTTTTTATTATTTTTTGTATATTTCAAATAATTATTTATTTATTTATATTATTATTACTACTACTATAATTTATCTAAAATCAAATATATATCAAACAGTATTTTCCAGAAGTACTTGTTTCTAAGGTTAATTATTACTTGTAATTGAATTTTTTTTTGGAATAACCAATGAAATAATATTCATTATAGTGTTTAATATTTTATGAAGTTATTTTTATTTTTAGAAATTCTTTTAGTAAATGAACCAATGAAAATAATATATATATATATATATATATGTGTGTGTGTGTGTGTGTGTGTGTGTGTGTATCTTTTATTATTTAATACTAAATATAATATTATTATCTTAAATTGGATTTGGAAAAGTATAGCTTGAAAATAGACAAATCAAACACATTTTCATTGTTTTCACTTTCTGAAAACAAAATCTACTTTTATAAACTAAACGCATTTCCTAATTTTAAAAATATGAAAATGAAAATCCTTTTCAAGAAATGAAAACAGAAAATGAAAACAGGAAATATTTTCATAAACCAAATGCACTTGACGTTTTCAAATTCACGGCTCTTTGAAAAAGATTTTCGGTGAAAATATTTCCGTCAAAGGTAACCAAACATAATTTCACTGCCATTTGTTGTTTTTAGTGAAAATGAAAACAGAAAATGGTCAAACCAAACACATTATTAGTTTTCAATTTTTAGGACTTTGTAAAGGAAATATTGAAAATTGGAAATGAAAAATAAAAACTGAAACTTATAGATTTTAGAGTTTTCAATATTTCCTTCACAAAAACTGAAAAACTAAAGACTAAAAGTTAATTATAACATTAGTACATAACCAACACATAATTCTATTATCTCTAGTCTTATTGACTTAACTTGTAATAAAGTATGAAACATACTTACATAACCACATCATCACAAGACAATGTTAAGAAATAATATTGCATCAACATTAAAGGGGAAGAGGAAATTGAAAATAAGTTTGCCAACAACTTTAGGATTCATCACCTTCAAGCGCTAAGCAATAATCTGCTCATATCAAAACATAGCACCATGATTAATTAATACAAGCAACTTATTACGCATTCAACAAACAAATCGCGATCCAAACTGTGGCCAAATTTCATCTCCAACCGATTTCGCCATGTGTCATGCATGTAGCGGATTAGGCGAAACCAAGCTTCCTAGCCACACGATGCACCTACCACTCACCCCAGCCATCCGATTTTCTTGAAAATCTTCTTTAACTTAACCAATTCCTATATGAAAATGAAGCAAAGAAATCTAGTAATTATCAACCAGTTTCAATGGTATAAAAAATAAATGGAAATCTTCTTTTTGTTGACCAATTGCTTTGCATTTTGCATTTTGCATTTCTGAAGTCTATGTAGACTTAACCGATTTCGTGTAATATTAAAAAAATATGTAGATGCGTACATAATCCTCCAAATGTTATAAAACCATGTATAATTTTATTTTTAATTTAAACCAATAAAAAAGCCAAATTTTGACCTTCAATCACAGGAAAAGATATTCTATATAAATCAATAATGGAGCTAAGTTATTATTGTGCATTTGTTCTTGTGTTTGTAAAATTAATTCTCGATAAAAGTTATTATTTGATAGTTTGATTTAAAAAATGATTTTGATGAAAAAAAATTGATCCAAAAAAATTGACCAAATCGATATAGTATTTTCACATGAAAGAAAATTTTATTATATTTATCCATAAATTTTAAAATAATATTATTTGAATACTTATTATTTGTATTTATATTCATTGTAAATATTCTTTTTTATTATTTAAAATTATATTTTAGATGAAATGTAATTCACTATTTACTTCAACTTTTAATAGTTTTTGTTAATTTAATAATACATCAAAATTAAAAATTGTATAATACTCTATTTCTTTTATATATTTTAATATTTTTGACTTATAATTTACCTCATATTCTATATATGAAAAATAAAATTATGTGAAATAAATAATTATAATTAAAAAAAAATTATTTTAAATTCAAATAACTAATAATAAAAATTATTATTTTAATAAAATTAGACCTAATGATGTATAGTTTAAGTTAAATTTACAAATCAAACCTAATATGATATAGTCATGCATCATTTTTATGTGTAAGAGTTTATGATGAATGTACTTATTCGATCCATTGCCTACAAAGAACAATAGATAAAGACAAAACATATAAGATTAGCTTACTTTATCCAAATATGTCTAATACAACATGCCAAATACAAGTATAAGTGCACACAGGTGGTTATGGATGATGGTCTTGTTAGTACTATTAATATCTTCTAATTCTAGGTTTAAAGTTATCTTCTATTCATGAATAGAATTTTTAGATTAATGGATTTGGACCCCAAAATATGAGTATCAATTCAATATATGAAGCTCAAAGCTGTATGCGCAACTTGCTATGGACTCAATAGTTTGGGCTGAATGGTAAGACCCAATTTATGTAGCAGACAAATAGGTCAAGTCTTAGTTTCCACTCTCTTTCTTCAATACATTGTAGTACAAATCATATACCTATTCAGACGGAAAAAAAAAAGGTTCATATACCTATGTCGTTGAGCCAAAAACCTAAAAGATTATATACCTATCTCAACAAGGAAACAAATATATATATATATACTCTCAATCAATAGAAATTCATCATAGCGATAAATCATACAAAATAATTTCTCATTATCATAACCACTCACAACAATTTGTTATTTTGATAAGATTTTATTGGTCGACCCTTTTAATGTATAGAAATTACACAGATCAAACTCCAAAGGTACTTTTTGAAAATAGATAAGATTATTAATTGATTTAAACTGAATTATTATGTTTAAAACTATTATATAAAATGAGAGTTGAATTGATTAAAAAATAATTTCTTATGCTTAAAATATATCAGACAATAGTCAAAATGATTAAAATAGAAATTCATTTGATGTGATTTGTATTTAAGTTTTAAAATTAAATAAATTCTCAACAAAGTCAATCAAACTTGATAGGATTTTGAAAACCAAAGCAATCGAATCACATGAATTTGGCAAAATGAAATTATTCCTTATTTTAAAAAAATCCAAACACAAATTTGATTTACAAATGAAACCAATTTCTATTTTTTTCTCTTTCCAAACAAACTCTTTTTTGCGACAACTATCTAACAAATATCCATAGATCATTATTTAATTTAAAATGAATAAAAATATCTTATTACAAAAAGTCTTTTTGACAAAAAAAAAGAAGAAAAGAAATTCATATTTCTATCGCATCTCCCTCTCTTTTGAAGGTACTGGCAGCGGAAAAAGATTTGGATAATCATATTTAGATAATGTAGCTTCAACCCTCATTCGGACCTAGCAAAAATCTCATTCTCTCGCTCTGCAACAACAGATAGATACACTTGGCCGCCATAACTCACAACAAGAACAACCTTGGTTTCTCACTTAATAATAATAATACTAATGGTAACTACACTTAGTAATAATAATTATAATTAATATTAGTGTCATATATCTAGACTTAATAATAATAATTAATATTAATACTAACTACACTTAGTAATTTTAATTCATATTCTAACTATAATGCATTAACACTACTAACTATAATGCATATTTAAATTATAATGCATGCAACACAACTAACTAAAATGAATATACTAACTATAATGCATATGTATGCTCATAGTTTACTATTAACTATAATAATAATAATAATTATTATTATTATTATTATTTCTTTATTTGGGATATCACACTCCCACTCTCTTTCTTCAACACATTGTAGTACAAATCATATATCTATTCAGACCAAAAAAAAAAAAAAATCATATACCTAACTCCTTGAGCCAAAAACAAAAAAGATTATATACCTATCTCAACAAGGAAACAATATATATATATATATATATATATATATATATATATATATATATATATATATATATATACTCTTAATCAGTAGAAATTCATCATAGTGATAAAATCATACAAAATAATTTCTCATTATCATAACCATTCATAACAATTTGTTATTTTAGTAAGATTTCATTGATCGACCCTTTTAATGTATAGAAATTATACTAAAAAAATTTAAAAATAGATCACGCTCTAAAGGTACTTATTGAAACAGATAAAATTATTAATTGATTTAAATTGAATCAAATCGAATTATTATGTTTAAAACTATTATATAAAATAAGAGTTGAATAATTTTTTATGCTTAGAATATGGAAGAGAATAGTTGAAATGATTAAAATAGAAATCCATTTGATGTGATTTGTATTTAAGTTTAAAAGTTAAATAATTTCTCAACAAAGTCAATCAAACTTGATAGGATTTTGAAAACCAAAGCAATCGAATCACATCAATTTGGCAAAATGAAATTATTCCTTATTTTTAAAAAATCCAAACATAAATTTGATTTACAAATCAAACCAATTTCTATTTTTTTCTTTCCAAACAAACTCTTCTTTGCGACAACTATCTAACAAATATCCATATATAATTATTTAATTTAAAATGAATAAAAATATCTTACTACAAAAGGTCTTTTTGACAAAAAAAGAAGAAGAAGAAATTCATATTTCTATCGCATCTCACTCTCTTTTGAAGGTACTGGCAGTGGAAAAAGATGTGGATAATCAACTTTAGATAATGTAGCTTCAACCCTCATTCGTACATAGCAAAAATCTCATTGTCTGGCTCTGCAACAACAGATAGATACACTTGGCCGCCATAACTCACAACAAGAACAACCTTGGTTTCTCATTCTGCACATATAACCATGTCTGTCTCATCCTCGCCGCTGTTAAGCTTTACAGCCATAGCCTCCTCCTCCTCACTTCATCGACCGCCAGACTCAAAGCCCTCGTCTTCAAGGCACACTTCCATTACTTTCCCTTCTTCTTCTTCTTCTTCAAATTCATCACTTTCTTCTTCTTCTTCTTCTTCCTCTTCTATTACCATTGATAATGATAATCATGATACTAATGACACTGTCAACAATCCCAAGTTTACATACACAAGAGCATCACCTTCAATCAGATGGCCCCATTTGAACCTCTCACAATTCTACCCTTCAAGTTCTGCTCACACCCACCTCCCAGTTCCTTCTCCTATGCAAGAAAGTCATGTTTTTTCTGCGGATTCTGAAGAAATAGAGGCACCCCAGAAGCAGAAACAAGAGCCAGATTCTGATTCTAATTCAAATTCTGCTGGTTATGGTGGTGATGAGACTTTGAGTGTGAGGCATAGCAGGAAGAGGGTGAAGAAGATGAACAAGTTGGCTTTAAAGAGAGCCAAAGATTGGAGGGAGAGAGTGAAGTATTTGACAGATAGAATCTTAGCATTGAAGCCAGATGAGTTTGTTGCTGATGTGTTGGATGACAGGAAAGTTCAGATGACACCAACTGATTTCTGCTTTGTGGTGAAGTCTGTTGGGCAATCAAGCTGGCACAGGGGACTAGAGGTCTATGAGTGGCTGAACTTGAGGCATTGGTTCTCGCCGAATGCGAGGATGCTTGCAACAATCTTGGCTGTTTTGGGAAAGGCCAATCAGGAACAACTTGCTGTTGAGATCTTCACCAGAGCTGAGTCTTCCATTGAGGACACTGTCCAAGTTTACAATGCCATGATGGGGGTCTATGCTAGGAGTGGTAAGTTCGATAAGGTAAGGGAATTGCTCGATTTAATGCGCGAGAGAGGGTGCGAGCCAGACCTTGTGAGTTTCAATACCTTGATTAATGCTAGGATGAGGTCTGGTGCACTGGTGCCTGGTTTAGCTGTTCAGCTTTTAGATGAAGTTAGGAGGTCTGGTCTTAGACCAGATATTATAACTTATAATACCTTGATAAGTGCTTGTTCTAGAGAGTCGAATTTGGAGGAGGCTATTGTGGTTTTTGATGATATGGAGAGGCACCGTTGTCAACCTGATTTATGGACTTACAATGCTATGATTTCGGTGTATGGTAGATGCGGGCTTGCTAAGAAGGCTGAGAAAATGTTTAGAGAACTGGAGTCTAAAGGATTTTTCCCTGATGCGGTGACGTATAATTCTTTGTTGTATGCTTTTTCGAAAGAAGGGAATACGGACAAGGTTAGGGATATTTGTGAGGAGATGGTGAAAGTGGGGTTTGGCAAGGATGAGATGACATACAACACTATCATACACATGTATGGAAAGCAAGGCCGGCATGATCAGGCGCTGCAGCTTTACAGAGACATGAAATCGTCTGGCAGGAGCCCTGATGCAGTGACGTACACTGTTTTGATAGATTCGCTTGGGAAAGCAAATAAAATCGAGGAAGCTGCAGATGTGATGTCGGAAATGTTGGATGTAGGAGTTAAGCCCACTTTGCACACATATAGTGCTTTAATTTGTGGTTATGCAAAGGCTGGAAAGAGAGTAGAGGCTGAAGATACATTTAATTGCATGCGTAGGTCAGGGATCAAAGCTGATTGTCTAGCATACTCGGTTATGTTGGATATCTTTCTGAGATTCAATGAGGTTAAAAAGGCTATGACGTTGTATCAGGAAATGATTCGTGAAGGCTTCACACCAGATGAGGGCCTCTATGAGGTCATGCTAAAAGTGCTTGTGAGAGAAAATATGTGGGATGTTGTTGAAAGAATTATTGGAGATATGGAAGAAATGAGTGGTATGAATCCACAAGTTATTTCATCAATTCTCGTTAAGGGGGGATGTTATGATCATGCTGCTAAAATGTTGAAAGTTTCCATCAGCAATGGCTATGAACTGGATCATGAGAATTTTTTATCCATTTTGAGTTCATATAGCTCATCTGCTAGATATTCAGAAGCGTGTGAACTTCTTGAATTCTTGAAAGGACATGCTCCAAATGATACTCAAATGATCACCGAAGCACTCATCATTATACTTTGCAAGGCTAAAAAGTTAGATGCAGCTTTGGAGGAGTATAGAAGTAAGGGAGGACTTGGTTTATTTAAAAGTTGCACAATGTATGAATCTCTTATTCAGGAATGCATGCAAAATGAACTCTTTGACATAGCTTCTCAGATTTTCTCTGACATGAGATTTAGTGGTGTTGAGCCGTCTGAATTTCTGTACCAGGGTATGATGTCTGTCTATTGTAGAATGGGATTACCCGAGACAGCTCACCAATTGTTGCATCATGTGGAGAAAAATGGCAGTATACTTGATGACATATCTGTTTATATTGATATCATTGAAACATATGGGAAGTTAAAGATTTGGCAAAAGGCGGAAAGTTTAGTGGGGAATCTTAAGCAAAGATGCTCAAGTGTGGATAGAAAGGTCTGGAATGCTTTAATACATGCTTATGCACTAAGTGGATGCTACGAGCGAGCTAGAGCTATTTTTAACACAATGATGAGAGATGGCCCTTCCCCAACTGTAGATTCTATAAATGGTCTATTACAAGCTCTAATTGTCGATCGGAGACTGAATGAGCTTTATGTGGTAATCCAGGAGTTGCAAGACATCGGGTTCAAGATAAGTAAAAGTTCTATTCTTTTGGTGCTTGAAGCATTTGCACAGGCTGGAAACCTATTTGAGGTTCAGAAGGTGTACCATGGAATGAAAGCTGCTGGTTATTTTCCAACCATGCATCTCTACAGAATAATGATTGGATTGCTGTGCAAATTCAAGAGAGTAAGGGATGTGGAAGCCATGTTATGTGAGATGGAAGCGGCTGGATTTAAGCCTGATCTTGGGATTTATAATTCTGTGCTGAAGTTATATTACAGAATTGAAGATTTTAGAAATATGACTTTAGTTTATCAAAGGATCCAAGATGCTGGTCTTAAAGCAGATGAGGAAACTTATAATACATTAATTATAATGTACTGCAGAGACCGTAGACCAGAAGAAGGTATTTCACTGATGCATGAAATGAGGAGACTTGGTGTGGAACCTAAGCTGGACACATACAAAAGCTTGATAGCAGCATTTTGTAAGCAACAACTGGTTGAACAGGCAGAGGAACTTTTTGAAGAGCTTAGATCAGACGGTTATAAACTGGACCGCTCTTTTTATCATCTAATGATGAAAATGTATCGAACCTCTGGGGATCATCTGAAAGCTGAAAATCTACTGGCCATGATGAAAGAAGCTGGGGTAGAGCCCACTGTTGCCACCATGCATTTACTTATGGTTTCTTATGGCGAATCCGGGCAGCCTGAGGAAGCTGAGAATGTCCTAAAAAACTTGCGAACCACTGGACAGGTTCTTGATACTCTACCTTACAGCTCCGTTATTGATGCGTATCTGAAAAAAGGAGATTACAAAGCTGGAATTGAAAAGCTCGCAGAGATGAAGGAAGCAGCCATAGAACCTGACCATCGAATATGGACGTGCTTTGTCAGAGCTGCAAGCTTATGCAAGGGAGCAAACGAGGCGATGAATCTTTTAAATGCACTTCAAGGTTCTGGATTTGATCTCCCAATCAGGTGCTCATTTGTCTTTCTTTGTTTATTGTTTTCTATGCAAAATATTGTTTTGCCTTAATTTTCAGAGGAAGCACCACATTTTTTATTTTTCATATTTGTCCAACTAATGTATACTAATTTTTCTGTAGGCTTCTAAAAGAAAAATCAGAGTTGCTAGTTTCAGAGGTGGACCAATGTCTGGCGAGATTAGAACCTCTGGAAGACAATGCAGCTTTCAACTTTGTCAATGCTTTGGTGGACCTCTTGTGGGCATTTGAACTCCAGGCCACTGCATCATGGGTTTTCCAATTGGCAATCAAGAGAAGCATTTATCGCCATGATATCTTTAGGTAGGTATTATCAGTCCTTTTCCAAAGTTCTTAACTGCAATATACTTTTGTCAAAGGTATTGGAACTGGTGACAAAGTGTACCTCTACATCACAAGTTTTGACTATAGTGTTACAAGCTCAGTTAGGTTGCTTACTGCTTGCATTTGTCAATTGCAGAGTTGCTGAGAAGGACTGGGGGGCTGATTTTAGAAAACTATCTGCTGGTTCAGCTCTTGTTGGCCTTACTTTATGGCTTGACCACATGCAGGTGAACTCTGTTTCTCTTATAGGATTCTTTCACAATGATCTATGCTTTTTTAACTTATAATATTTCATAACTACTGCTCGTGACAAAAATACATTGTTATGTGGCCGCTGGTTAAGGAATCAAGAAAAAGAAAGCTTTGATTAAAAAAGGAAGATTTTTAAGAGTGCATTGAAAACTTTAAAAATTTTATGCTCGTTTCCTTAACTAGTACCATTACCCTTGTTATTTGCATGGTGACAATACTTGTGAAATTTGAGGTCATGTGGAAGCCCAGTTTTTAGATATGTTTTATTTAATTGTTATGATAAAGGTCTACAAAGCCTCTTCATCTGACTATAACCTTGTCTTTTATGAATCTTGCTAGGCCGTAAAGCCCGAGTGTTGGCTCAAAAACTTGTAGAGTTTAAATGTGTTATACTGTGCTGTGAAAGCTTGCATTTTTTTACAAAATTTATAGCATGACCAAAGAAAGTCAGTTGAATAGTAAATAGACAACGTTTAAGTGTGAGAGCAAGATATACTAAATATCAAAGAAGTAATTAATTCCATAGTTGTTAGTTGACTTCATTTGTAGCAAAATATGAACACGGGTCTTTCTCTGGATCTTATCAAATGATATTTTTTGCAATGTCTGATCATTACTTGTAAGCATAATTGTATTTTATTAGCATCTATTCTTGTCATGTCCCTCTATATCAATTATGATAGAACCAGTAACTATGATCGAACAATGGTGGTATTATTGATAGAGGGAACTGAGCAATGTGCCAAGAACCCTGGAAACGGTTACAGCAAACAGAGAAGTTAGAGCTCCTCTAACAAATTCCGCTAACAAAAATGATTATTCACACACATTCAACTACTCTATCCTCTCTTATATACCTCTAATGATTCCTTTTCCCGCCTAAAATCTCTGCCTAACTGTCACTTTATTAACAACCTGACAGTTATTTAGTTATTCTCCTTGACTTTCCTCTCATACACTCTTCCAAACCTTCCGCCTCTATCACTACCCCCCCCTGGAAAATCACCTTGTCCTCAAGGTGAGCCTCAGGAAATTGTTCGTGCATCTGCTGCAATTCTTCCCAGGTACTGTCATGTGGTGGCAGTTGCTTCCACTTGATTAGTACTTCAGTAGTACCCTCTGGAGTGCATCTAGACTGTAATACTTCTTCCAGTTCAGTTTCCAAAATTCCTTCTTCTGATAACCCTTTTGGCAATTCAGCTGGTTGAGTCTGTGGTGGAAAAGCTTTCTTCAGGCGGCTAACGTGGAAAACTGGATGGAGTTTGCAGCCAGCTGGTAGGGCCAGTTGATAGGCAACAGGTCCAATCCTTTCCAGTACTAGAAATGGACCATAGAATCTTGGGCTCAGCTTCTCATTAAGTTTTTTGGCTAGTGACTTCATGCGGTAAGGCTGCAACTTAAGGAATGCCCAGTCACCCACCTCGAAAACTACCTCTCTTCTATGTTTATCTGCATACAATTTCATCCTCTGCTGTGCTAAATCCAAGTTGGATTTAAGGTCAGTAAGAAGTTCATCTCTTGAAGCTATAAGGGCTTGCACTTCAGCCACCTTGGAGGGGTAAGTCTCCCCTCGGAATAGAATTGGTGGGGTTCTGCCATACAAGGCCTGGAAGGGTGAAACCTTCGTGGATGCATTGAAGGTGGTGTTGAACCAATATTCAGCCCATGCTAAGCAATCAATCCATTGCTTGGGTTTGGTTCCAGCAAAGCAGTGCAAATATGTCTCCAAACAGCGGTTGATCACCTCCGTTTGGCCATCCGTTTGCGGATGATATGAAGTACTATACTTCAGTTTGGTGCCAGATGAGCAGAATAATTCTGACCAGAATTTGCTGAGGAAAATAGGGTCTCTGTCTGAAATTATGACAGATGGAAACCCGTGTAGACGAACTATCTCCTTAACAAATACTTGTGCTACATCTTTTGCTGTGTATGGATGTGAGAGAGGAAGGAAATGGGCAAATTTTGTAAGGCGATCAACTACTACCATGATTGAATCTTTCCCTTTGGCCTTAGGTAGTCCATTAATAAAGTCCATAGAAATTTCAGACCATACCTGAGTTGGTGCTGGTATGGGTTGAAGCAATCCAGCTGGTGATAATGCTTCATATTTGCTGGTTTGGCAAGTTTGGCAGTTAGCCACATAGGATTTCACCTGTTGACGCATGCCTCTCCAATACACTGCTGCTGCCATTCTCTTGTAGGTTCTGAAAAACCCCGAGTGGCCCCCTGAAGGAGAGTCGTGGAATTCTGCCAGCAAAATAGGTATCTGTGAGGAATTCTTAGGAATAACCACGCAACCCTTGTAAAACAAGCGCCCCTGATGCAGAGTATAGCCTGGAAAGTCCTTCCACCCTTGAGCTATGTTGCGGATTATGCGCTGGAGGCTTTCATCTTCTGCTGCCTCTGCCGCGATGGTGTCCCACATGCTGGTTTGAACCGTGGAGATTGCCTGAAATAGCATTTGTCTAGACAATGCATCTGCAGCCTTGTTTTCTAAGCCAGGTCTGAATTGTATTTCAAAATCCAGGCCAAGTAGCTTTGATGTCCACTTCACTTGGTCTTCACCCATTATTCTCTGTTCAGTCAGAAATTTTAGGCTCCTATGATCTGTGATGATGATGAAATGGCGGCCAAGGAGGTAATGTCGCCATTTTTGGACCGCAAGGACAATTGCCATTAGTTCCCGCTCATAGGCTGACTTCTGTTGGGCTCTGGTTGATAAGGCTTTGCTGAGATAAGCTATTGGTCTGCCTTCTTGTGATAGTACTGCTCCCAGACCATGACTAGAGGCATCAGTTTCTAAGACAAAGGGCTGTGAGAAGTTGGGTACTGCTAGCACAGGTAACTCTTCCATAGCTTGTTTAAGGGTGTCAAATGCTTGTTGGGCAGCGGGGGACCATAGAAAAGCATCTTTTTTGGTCAGATCAGTGAGTGGCTTAGCAAGGATTCCATAATTTTTTACAAATCTTCTGTAGTATCCGGTTAATCCTAAGAAACCTCGGAGAGCTTTCAGGTCTTTAGGCACCGGCCATTGACGCATTGCTTCTGTTTTGCGAGGATCAGCTGCTACTCCCTTCGCAGAAACAATGTGGCCTAAGTATTCCACTTCTAACACTCCAAAATCACACTTCTTCTTATTCAGGATTAGTTTGTGCTGTAACAGTACCTCAAAGACAGCTCTAAGGTGATTGGCATGAGATTCTTCATCCTTACTGTACACCAATATGTCGTCAAAAAATACCAATACAAACCTCCTTAGGAATGGTCTTAGGATGTCATTCATCAATGCTTGAAAAGTAGATGGGGCGTTAGTCAACCCAAATGGCATTACAAGAAATTCGTAATGCCCTTCGTGCGTTCTAAACGCTGTCTTCCCGATGTCAGTCTCCACCATCCTAATTTGGTGGTATCCGGATTTTAAATCAAGCTTGGAAAATATAGTGGCACCTGTTAATTCATCCAACAGTTCTTCGATGATAGGAATAGGGAATTTATCCGGAATGGTAATGCTATTGAGTGCTCTATAATCAACACAGAAACGCCAGCTGTTATCTTTCTTTTTCACCAGTAAAATCGGACTAGCAAAAGGACTTACACTTGGTCTAATTATGCCTGCTGCTAACATTTCTTGGACCAGCTTTTCAATCTCATTCTTCTGGTAATGGGGGTATCTATATGGCCTCAGGTTGGGTATGGTTGCACCTTCTTTTAAAACTATTGCATGATCATGGCTGCGTGATGGTGGTAGCTCTGTTAATGGCTCAAACACCTCTGAATTGTCTTCCAGAACCTGTTGCACTAGCGATGGGATCACTGTGGTCTGTGCTAGTTGAGAGACCACCGGCCATAGTTGTACCATGAACCCTTGCTTCTCCTGTGCTAATTCTTTCATGGCAGCTCTTAGTGCTGTTCCCCCATAACAAAGCTCCGGTGCCCCTTGCAAAATGGTCCACTTGTCTCCTATGCGGAATGTTAACCTTGACTTCCCGAAGTTGGTCAAGGTGTCTCCTAACTTGTCCAGCCACGCTAAACCCAGCACTAATTCAGAGTTGTCCAGAGGAAAGATATAGAAGTCTTCCACTACCTCTAAGTTCGGAAACCGAATGGTAACCTGGTTACACCTGCCTTGTCCTTTTGTTTGTTCACCTGAGGCCACGGTCACGACAAAGGCTGCTTCGTTGACCGGTAAATCTGCTGCTTTCACCAAGGACGGGCATATGAAATTATCCGAAGCTCCTGGGTCTATGAGGACGCGCACTCTCTGACCGGCGACTTCACCCCATGCTCGTATAGATCTGGGAGAAGTGTTCCCTTTCATGCTTTTGCAGGCTAGGTGTACCTGGTAAGTGGTGTCAGTGAGATCGGCTTGTGCATCATGCCATTCCACCTCCGGTGTCGCCTCTGGTTCTTCTTCTAAAAGCATGAGCCTGAACCCCTTGTTCTTGCAATTATGATCGCGAGTATAGCGCTCTTCGCATGTAAAACAAAGACCTTTCAGTCGTTTTTCTCGCATCTCTTCCTCAGAGATGTATCTGAACCCCGTTCGGCCTAACACTTGTTTGTTCTTGTCAACTTCAGAATCTCCTGGATGAGAATGTTGGTCCTTCTTTGGGTCCCCATAGCTCGATCTTAGACGTGGTGTTGCTTCTGGTGGAGTTGCCCCCAAGCCCACCTTTATCTTGGAGACTACCTCTGGAGTAAGACTCTCGAGCCCAAGTTTTGCCAACAGAACTGGGCCCAATACGGTCTTTGGCCCAAGCTTTGTTTCGGACTTCCACTAACTCTGCCATGTCCATCATCTCATCAATGGTGTCAAAGTGATGTAGGTCCAATTCAGAACTCACCTCTTCTTTCAAACCATTGATGAATAGTCCATCCAGGAAGCGTCTTTCACGCACCTTCAATGTGCTCGCCAGCCGTTCGAATTGGTGGCGGTAGTCGCGCACCGAGCCCGTTTGTTTCAGCGACATCAGCGCGGTGAACGGATTGCGGGCCAGTGATGGTTGAAACCTTTGCACCACTGCTTGCCGGAAGCGTTCCCAGGAGTATTCCGACATGGTGGTCTCCCACCACTTGAACCATGTCAAGGCGGGCCCCTCCATCGCTACCTTCGCCACGTCCAACCATTCCTCCTCTAGCACGCCGCGGATCTCAAAGTAACGATCCGCGCGATCGAGCCAGCCATGCGCGTCTTCTCCGTTGAACAACGGAAGGTCGATGCGCCTCCACGGCTCCCATCCTCCACCACGACGATTAGCAGAGTTCTCGTCGCCGTCACTGTTTCCGCTGTTACGTGCATGCTGTGTGTGTGGTCGAGGGCGTTCCACATGATCGATGCGTGTTTCCACTTGCGCGATCCTCTCCCCAAGTCGCGCTATCGATTCCTCGAGGGCGATGTGGCATTCTTCCGCCATGCGACGATCCTCGCCGAACCTTTCCAAGAAAGCATCGAACTTTGCTTCCATCCTGGATTTGCGCACCATGCGAGTCCCAGAGATCACAAGACTACTGATACCAGTGATAGAACCAGTAACTATGATCGAACAATGGTGGTATTATTGATAGAGGGAACTGAGCAATGTGCCAAGAACCCTGGAAACGGTTACAGCAAACAGAGGAGTTAGAGCTCCTCTAACAAATTCCGCTAACAAAAATGATTATTCACACACATTCAACTACTCTATCCTCTCTTATATACCTCTAATGATGCCTTTTCCCGCCTAAAATCTCTGCCTAACTGTCACTTTATTAACAACCTGACAGTTATTTAGTTATTCTCCTTGACTTTCCTCTCATACACTCTTCCAAACCTTCCGCCTCTATCAAATTAACTAAACATGGGATGCAGAAAGAAAATTAGTGTTCCACACTCTCACATGTCATCTCATTTTGATATTTCACCAGATTCTATGTAGGATTATAATAGGAATAAGTTTCAAGAGACTTCAGATTGTCTAACAAACCCATAACTTGCAAGAAGCTCATCCACTAATACTATTGTTTTCTAAGTAATTTAGCTCATAAAAATGCTTGGGGCATTGAAAGAAAATATGAATTATAAAATTCTTTTCACCAAATAAGCAATAATTGGAGTTTATGCCATCTAACCTCTTCTCTCTGGTGCACTTGCTCACAAAAAGCCATAACTATCACTAGAATTTCAGAATGTTGAGTCAGGAAAAAATAAACTGTTGGATATATGAAACCAAAATAATTCATATGTTTCTGTCTACTAGTTCAGTCTTCAGTCTTTTCTGGTATGCATATTATGACCGGTCACCCACATAATCTTTTCACATACCTACACCTTTTTACCTAGACTTTCAATTTTCAGTTTTATATGTTGTGTGTTAAAGCTTGGGTGCAAATAAAGTTGGATGGATTGGTTTATGAGGTTTGGGGCATTGCATTATGAGCCATAAATATTGTCATCATTGATTACAAAGAAAAATGTTCATCATTTAATTACCTTTATATTGTCTTTGTCTCACCTTAACATTGGGACTTTATTATCATGACAGGATGCCTCCCTGCAGGGAAATCCAGAGTCACCAAAATCAGTTGTACTAATAACAGGAACAGCAGAATATAACATGGTATCACTTGATAGCACGCTGAAGGCATGTCTTTGGGAAATGGGATCGCCTTTCCTACCCTGTAAGACAAGACATGGGGTCCTTGTAGCTAAGGCTCACTCCCTTAGAATGTGGTTGAAAGACTCCCCATTTTGCTTGGATCTTGAGTTAAAAGATGCCCCAAGTCTCCCTGAACTAAATTCAGTGCGCCTCATCGAAGGATGCTTCATAAGGTGTGGCCTTGTTCCAGCATTCAAGGACATTAATGAGAGACTGGGAATAGTGAGTCCCAAGAAATTTTCGAGATTGGCTTTGTTACCTGATGACAAAAGAGATAAAGCAATTCATGCATATACTGAGGGAAGGGCAGAGAAGTTGGAAAAAGCAAAGAAAACTGTTGATCCCAAACAGTTGAGGAAGATCCAGAAGATCCAGAAGCTTAAGAAGGGGAAATATATTCGAGAAGCTTTGACGCCCAATTTTATTGGGGTACAAAAGACTTTCAAACCGATTGGTTCCAAACAATCAGTTTAATGTCAAACATTATAAGCTTGCCCCCTACAGATAGCAATCTTTCTGACTTCAAGCAATAAGAGTCAGGTGCAGTGATAAGCGAGCTGCAGTCCTAAGGAGAGGACCAAGTCCAAATCGTGCTGCTGATGCAGAAAGAGGGATTTAGGAGCCTTCTGCATCAGCTGCACCCACTCATAAGCCTCTCACATTCCTTCGCTGTCTCTGCATTTTTTTGGTAATTATTGCTTGCTGTTATCCCAAACAGGCACTTCTGGAAACACTGGCAGTACTATGTCAAGACATGGTTTAATCGACCAGCCAGGAAAACCCACAGACAACTTTGTAACTGTTCCACTTTTCTTTGTCTTTGGTTCCAATCCCTAAATATATGAAAAGTGAGGGCAGGCAGGGGCTTCTCTTTGCAAGAACTCAAGGTGATCCCTTGCTTCAAATTTTGTTGCTACAATAAAATGCTAATTTCTTCTTGTCATTTGTTATTTGTCTTCTTTGTATGAATTATGCCTTGTCTTCAAATATGAACCCTTTTTTTTTCCAAAGAACTTTTGTGGATTATTAGTTCAGCTGTGGTTTGATGTAGGTAGGAAGATTTCCAGGATTTATATGCTCTTTCCTATTGTCATCACTGTGCAGTGGTTTAGACGTCATGGAACCTGATATGAGTTACTTAATATAGTTACTTCGAAGTTGGAATGAAATTTAGTGTTAATACTACAAGGTACAATCTTTTAGAAGCATATGTATCTGATGTTAGACCCGCCTCTTTAGGTCAAAATCAAAAGCCATATTGGTGGAAGCAATAAGTTCTCTTGCTAGTAGCCTAGCCTTCATGTTAGATCAATTGCGCTATGCTGATAATAGTAGGAGAAGAGACAAGTGCATGTGTTCCTACTTCCTAATAGAGACATGCACCCTGAAATTTGTGATATACATGGATTCTTAGGAGAACTCTCAAAGAAAATGAAGGAAGAAGACTATGTTCCAGACAAGAACTTTGTGGTACGTGCAGACATATGTACAAGCTGGCATATTTAGAATGGAGAGTATTTGTGGTACCTATAAGGGACCTGGAAAAATTGTATCGGTATGGCTGAAATTGTCCTTTTTTTCCATTGAATCTCTGAATTTAGTGTATTGTCTAACGGTTTAAAATTCAGATATTATGGAATTAGCTTGTGATTCACACGACTAGGTTATTGCTGACCTTGTGTTCTTCTTACTTGACCACATTCCATGACTGGAGTTATTCTCCCATTCCCCCCTTAAATTTTTAATAGATTCATAACTAGGTTCATATCTGCAGCTAATTGCTATGATTATTTCCAATACTAATGGCAACGGTGGGAAGATATTATTAATTTTGTCCTTTGTTGTTGGTATCAGAATTAATTCAAGTCTTGCAGGGGTGCTAAGGTTATTAAAGGAACAAAGTCAGTCAAGTTGGATATCATGCCTGGTAATTGTTATTTTATATTTTGGCAAGCGTTTTTTCAACCTGTTACATAGACCTTGTACATATGGCATACAGAGACGATGTCATTATGGATTTCCTTTAACTGAAATTAATTATAGTAACAATAACAGCAGCAGCAGCAGCAGCAACAGCAGCAGCATCACAAAGAGAAAGAAGGTTCCTGTTTAAGGGAACCCCTAAATTTATAACAATTTTAGCTATTAAAAATTCAATAATATGGATCAGTGTTGACTTTATCACACAGCCTTTCTGTCAATTGAATCGTGGTTGTCAAAAGAAAGCTATTAATATTGCCAGTTGGTACAGGTCCAGCTAAGGAAATGGTTGAATTTTGTTTTTGGCTGTACGTCAGAAGTCCAAAGGCCCAAAGATTGACTGATTTTAACTTTGATACATTTGCAGGGATAGACGACAACGAGACCACTAAGGTTTATAGAAGTGGTGGAGCAGATCCTGAGGGAGTTCAGCCTGGTGATCTTTATGTTATTATTAAGGTATTAACATAGCTTGTGCCTGTGGATCACATCCTTTTCCTTTTATATCTTAAATCCCAATCGTTTTATATTTGTTTGCCTTTTCCCTTTTCCAGGTTAGGGAAGACCGGTTTTCCGTAGAGAAGGATTTGATGTCCATGTTGATGCTGTCTTAAAGTATCAGTGAGGTAAATTTCTTTGATCAAGAAAATTTGAGCAATATGCTATGTGGCTATCTGGTTGAGTTATTCTAAGGTTCCATCCACTTAAGTCTGTGCTTAATAGGTGGCATTAGTTTATAATTCCGGTGAAGCAACTTGGTCAAGGTGTAGATGAAAAGAAACCTGTTCATTAAATTTATTTTTGGAATCATGTGCCATGCCCTGGATAATGTAGTCTCATATGGAGTTGAGATATCTGTCATTGATATATATATATATATATATATTTTGTAACAGATCTTAGTCTGATTAAGAACCATGTTAGGGACTACTGCACTGTGGAAGTTTCGTTGACGGTTTGTCTAAATCAGGGAGAATTGATTGTCGGAAATGTTCGGTTTAGTTTGTGAATGTTGACGACTAGATGTTGACTGTGATTTGGCAGCGGTGGATGTGGTTCATGCAGGAAAATGTTTTCATACGTGTTTTAACATCTTCTTTGTTGTTTTAGTTGCATTTTGGGGTACTAATTAAAAACATGCTAAATACTGGAAATTTGTATTTTTATTTTCAGGCGATTTCAGGGGATCCATTCAGGTTCCAACTCTTACTGGAGATGTTGTTCTTAAGGTTAGCATTGCTATTGCAACACATTTTTTCTCCCGGAATGATTGAATTTTAGTTAACTGGTGAGGTTTAATGACGGGTTCTGTTTGGCAGGTTGGCCCAGGCACTCAACCTGGTCAAAAAGTGGTTTTGAAAAATAAAGGTAAGCAACTTCATATCGTTTCAGGAAATTTTATTATTTTCATTAAAGAAAAAACATTGTGTGAAAATACTTGTGGAATTGCACTGGCCAGTTACTCCGCGTTGATTTTAGAAGCCGCAAGTTTAAGCTAATCTCTCTCACCAATCTTATGTTGTTTGTTCTTCCAACAGGGATCAAAACAAGGAATTCTTACACGTTTGGCAATCAATATGTCCATTTTAATGTCAGCATCCCGACGTGAGTGTCACTCGATTATTATTCAGTGTCATTAGTGAACTGATCGCTCCTTTTTCTACCCGAGTCTTAGGATTTATGATGAATGCTTTAAATGTAAATTTCCTTCATTTGGAATGTTTCTGCAGAAAACTGACACCGAGACAGCGCGAATTCATCGGAGGGTTTGCTAAGGAAGAGCAAGAGGAGCTCGATAAACGGAGAGCCGCATCAGCTTCAAGATGAAAATATTTGTAGAGTGTCCTCCATGTAGTTATTTACCAAATCGTGCTAAACTATCCGGGATCCCACCTGCTGTTGAAGTTTTGTAGGAGTTTCATTTTAGCCACCTTTGAGTGTATGTAATTATTTTGTCACAAATGATGTCCTAAAATAAAATTTCAAAGTAAGGCAATTCCACTGTGCACCCATAAAATTTTAGTTCGAGCTGTACATATTTTTCCATTAACAGGAGTAGAAAGGGTGCAAGTCACACAAGCTGCCATTGCTTTTCTAATATTTTATAAGGAGCCTTGTATTTGGCCATGGGTAAACTAGAGCTAGAAATGTGGGGGCCATTGCCTCTTTCAATTGCATGAGCCGTCACGTTTGAATGGGAGAATTTGATTAAATGACTGTGTAAAAAAAAAAGTTTACGTTGTAAGTACATTTAAATTAAATTTTTAATTTTAATACAAAGTGTCTTACATTAGCGGCTTATTTGATATTATCTATGAGCAAACCCATAAAATCTTGTTTAACTATAACTAGTACAGTTGTCCATGCACTCCATGGGTTAATTATACAATTTAAATACAAAATATATCTGTAATAATTAGTGTTATAATATTTAAAGAAATGAATTGATAATATTTAAATTACTTATAAAAATTAGTCATTATAAAAATTAAATTTATGTAAATATAATTTATAATTTATTTAGTTGAGTTTTTAAGTTTAAAATACATTGATGATCTGATATAAATATATCATTTGTGCATTGTATATGTTAGCCAATTATTACCCATTTGAAATTAACATTTTCAAAAATATCATGTTATGACATTTTTCTTTTAACATAAATATAAATATCCTAAATAACATTTTAAAAAATTCTTATAATATAAGTTAAATATAGAAAATAAAATAAATTTGGTTGGACATTATTGGTGGTGGAATTTGATGATTGGACATCAGAGATGGTAGAATTTTTGGAGGGAAACCAAAAATATTGTGATGCGACCTCATGAATCCAATTATCATGGAACCTTGTTTTAAAGATATAAAGATTTCATTTTCTAATTTGTCTTTTGTTTTTTGTATCTTTTGTTTCTTTATTATGACCAATAAGAGTTATAGGATTGAATCGAAATTGGGCTTGCACTGGTTTTGTTCTCTTCCTTGTTTTATTCTGCTTTGGTTAGCTTTTTCTTTTTTTCGCAGGTTAGAGACTTGGGTAAATTTCTTGTCGAAATTGCTTTTGCTTGTGCATGACCTTTGTTATCATGCAAGACAATTACCAAAAAAACAAGTAAACAAAAAAAATCACATCATTCTCTATGACTAATCTGTGTCAAAATTCTCTTCTCTCTTCTTACATAATCACTGCTTTCTATATGGACTATTCATATGATGCACAATATAATTTCAGCCAACGACGCTCGTTTCAGACAATACAAAGGAATCAGATAAAGAAGAAAAATACAACTATTTCCATCTCTAATTGTCACACTATTCAAGTGGCTTTTCAATGTTGTTGTCTTCTTGATCTAGCTCTGCAGTAGGGCGTTTGTTGACCTCGTCACCATTGATGGCTTCAGACTCTTTGGCATCTGTTGGTTTTCCATTTTCCATTGCTGGCACATCGCCATTCTCATCTGCGCTCTTCGCTTCCTTCACTTCACCATTGTTCACTGGTTTTGGGAGTTCTCTCACGGAGGAGGCCTCTAATAGGCGGTTGATTCCATCATACAAGTTCTTGGCATCCATGATAAGCGTTGCTCCACCAGGATAACAACGCCCAAAACATGTTGCACAATGAGGATAAGCAACCTATATAAAATGAATTTTAAGGAATTCAGTATGTAGAGTGATTAATTGACAAGAACGATCAGTAGCTCAAATTATAAAATCGAGTCTTATGGATGGAAAGGGTAGTGAGTCAACCTAACTTGAGTCAAATTAGTTGAAGTTCAATACTCTGAATTCTAGTAGTTTGAACTAAAAAAAAAAAATTGCATTGTATCAGTTAGTCTTTAACAGATACAAAATACCTCTATAAATGCCCGACAAAGTGAGAGGAAAAGTCCTGACTCGTTAGCTCTGAGCACCCGAGTTGTACTGTACAGCAACAATGAATCAGAAACAGCTTGTAATCCCTTAATCAATTCTTGGGCAAGGACATGTTTTAGACTTATTGGGGCACATGGACGTAGCTCATTCATTGCTGCAGATACACCTGCAGCCACCAAAGAGATGTTAACGCAAATGCATAGAGGAGTTTTGAACGCAAGAAGTAACAAGTAAGGAAGCATACAGTAAGGCATCATGGCATCATAGATAAGCAGCGACCATTGAAATTTCATTTTATAAACTTCCTACAAACATGACCTGTCAATCATGAAAAGTTTCCATTTTGTATTGCCTTTGATACTTTTTATCTGATCAATAAATATATATATTAAATGTATACTGACACATGGGGCATCGATGAGACATATTTACATCACTCACTAACTTCTCATAGAAATTGATTTTGATTAATCCAACTACTGAGTTATAGCTGACTGTTGCAAAGGTATTGCATATCAAATCTTTAAAAAATGTGAAAAATAGTTAGTATGTAATCTGATAGAAACCACAGAAAGAAACCAAAGAAATGAAGTAGTATGAAGTATTATTCACACCTATGAGTTCAGATCAGTGTGATTTTCAGCCAAGGAAGAAGAGAGAAACAGTATAGGAAATGGAAGAAATAAGAAGAGCCTCTGGACACTATAGCAGTCCAACTCTCCTAATGCCTAAGCCAATAATCAGCCTCCCTTTCACACACCCTCCCTCTGATCACATATAGTCTCATACCTCACCCTCCATGCCAACTTAGCAGAGTTGGTTACAATTGGGTGCCCTCCACCACTGCCTAATTCTCTCTTGTGTCTATTTCCCTATTTGCCCTTTCTTCCATGCACTCCAATGATATGTAGGTTCCTAACATAATCAAATGCTTGTTACTTAATATGCAATTAAATGTTATACATTTATCAACATTTCAATGGAGTATGTTGGATGAATGTTAAATTTTATGAGCAATGATACACTCGATCAGTCATTTGGTTGAATCTGTGAAAATTCATTCTACAAAATACGTTATTCAACAGGGAAAATGTTTGATTTAAACTATAAGTTGATTTGCTTCACATTGGTGTAAAGTTTATTTACACTTATACCTAAAAAAAAAGAAAGAATTTGATTTATGCTTTTCATCCTATCAAACGTTTTTCATTATATACTCTTATTAAAATGAGAGTGTTGATGTGGATGTGCTACCGAATTTGTAGAGATAGCCAGATAGGCAAATGATAATGCACAAGTAAATGCAATTTTGACAAGAAATTTACCAAAAAACAATAACTAGACTTACCATTAATAAAAACAGCAAGAGGTGGATGTTCCATCAAATAGGAGGGTGGAGTGACATCCTCCTGACTTTCTTCACCAACAGTATTTGAAGAGAAGCCAACAGCTGGGAGAGGAACCCACCGATGTGAATCCAAGACCAACTGAAAACAAATCATTTACTGAATCACTACATGAAAGTGGGATACTTACTGAGAAGAGAGAAAAAGAAGTCCCTGGGGTGTTGACTTGTTTGAGTAAATGAATACATATAAACAATTTCAGGTTACCAGCATGTAAAACATTTTAACTAAACTGCATTTACCTGAAAATTTTCCACCGCAGTACTCATATTTTTTGAGAATAAGTTAAGAACTGCCCTGTAAATAGACCAACCCATATATTATAAGACGATTTATGTATGATTTAACCTGAATAGATCATAAATCAGAACATGTTTTACTCTTCAAAGAGTGATGGAAGCAAGCCTCGAAAATCCAGTCCAACCCAACCAAGTCCCATAGCACAGTACTGTAAAAAAAAACCAATTAGAAAATATAATACTAATGTAACTTCATGAAGATACTAAGCAGGGCTCCCGGGCATCGCAATCAGGGGCTTTTCTTAATTCCAAGGGGGATTTTTTTTCATAAAACCAATACAAACATAACAGTTCTTTCAAATTTCAAAATCAGTGGCTTATGATGAAAGAAGCTCACCATGCACTGATCCAAAATATTCGACAGTGATCCACCTTCAGTTATCTTTGGAAGCATAACTTTCAAAGTTTGAAGGTGTGTCGCAATTTGGTGCATTGCCCAACTAAAAAGAAGCCCACCATCATAATTTTCCTCACTTCCTGAAGTATCGTCAGCAAATATTGCTCGATATTGATTAACAACGTCAAAAAGATGCATTCTGTGACAGTTGATCATCCCTTTTAAGTACTCATATGGATTTGTCTGGTCCAGATCCTCAAGTATACCAGCAAGCCATGCTTCCCGGCATCTTAAGAACTAACATAAATTAACTATCAGAGTCAAATAGAAGCAGGAAACAAAAAAGGGAGTACCAAGTAGCTGCAACCAATCTGAAAATCTCAAGGTAAAATACAAGAAACAAAAGCACAGGAAGATTGAATGAAAAAAATGCATTAAACCTCACCAGCAAACGCATTCCATACTCACTAAATACTCCTATTCGTCGTAAATATCCGATAATGCGGAGGCATTCAGGTAACTAGCAAAGGAAGAAAGATTAATTAGAAACTAAATATCCAAACATTTTTCAGATAAATCCAGTGGGATTTATGCATATATTAAATATAAGCACAGCAGGAACCTGAATATTCGAGCGAAGTTTTTGAAGAAGCTGAGAAAGTAGTGATTGGGTGGTCAGCCTAACTTCTGCAGCTAATGCCTGAATAACTGGCAACCTTTTGCAGGGGAAACATTTAGTAAAAATAGGGGAAAAAACACTAGAAGAAACCTTTCAAAACAGGAAAAAAAGAAAATTAAACATTTTCTGCTATTTAAAGCAAAATCACAGGTTAAACAATCACAGAAAAGGCATATAAACTTACTTGGGATGCATGGTTGAAAGTTTACCAACAAATGCTTCCAAATCTAGGGCTTCATCATAATTCCCATTTCGTACACAACTGCATACACATAGGAATATATAAGGCTCCTCAGAAAGGATGTGTTAGGCAAGCAGCATGTGAGAACATTAATATGAGGATAAAGAATTTATCTTTTTAACATACGTGTCCATAAGTTGAGGAATTTCTAGCAAGTCAAGCAAAGTGCTGTGATTGGCTAGCATTGTTTGGTTCATCTTCCTCTTCTCCAGAATCTGTTCTGCAGATTCTATGAATTCAGTGCATCCAGATGTCAGCTTTGGGATCTCATTTATCTGTGATGAAGGAGGTAGATGCCAGAATGACACACGTTTTTTGGCATATACAAGAACAAATTCATTAAGACAGAAGAAAATGAAAGGAAATATGGTTTCAAGTTTGCAGACTACATTAGCTGAAGTGTCTGTAAAACTGCAATTGCAGAAATGTCTGCAGTGGCATTATCCCACGATATAGTTGGGTGATTTTCAATCAGACAAAAAATCTGCAGTTTTTTTTTTAAATAAAGAAAAAATTCATGGCCACAACCCACTTCTCAGTTGGTTTTGTTTAGTTATAATGTTTTGCTTAGACGAAATTAGCAGGCAGTTCCACAACTTGGTTTTTAATACAGCCTGGCAGCATCAATTGATCCATTAAGTCAACCTGCCCAGTGGGATAACACCTATGCTATTGTCAATACTCACTTCTAAAAACTTATATTTTATCAATCAAAATCCAATAAATCAAATGCATACTCTTCTGGAGTGATAAACATAAATAGGTTGCCTACAACATGGCCAAAGATTTATCTATAGCTCTATACATCCCCCCGCCCCATACTTAGGCTGCTTCCAGCATTGGCAAAGAAGTACGTATGTATAGTTCCATACATCACTCCCCGTAATGAATTAAAAAAATAGGAACTGTCAAAACAAGCTGATACATCAATCTGTTCATTAAGAATTATCACATTGCTATGTCCTTGCATTTATGTGCACCTTTATGCATCTGCTTGCATAAGTGAATGTGATACTAATGTAATATTATATTAATACAAGAACGAGTGTTTAGCCAGGTTCATGAAACTGCTATTCACACAAATTTCACCACCTTGCCTCCAACCCAAACTAAAAAGTCATTCAAAATTTCTTTAAAAAATGCAGAGTGTCTGCACTCCTCCAAAATCCAAATCTAGCTTATAATCCCACTTGTATTATAACACCTGGGCTGGCCCAATACTTATACCCAATACACTTAGAATCTTTTATCTCCAAGGCCGTCTGTTTAAATGTAGCTACCTACCTTAATCGTGTGGCATCATTACTGACTGACCAATAGGATGACCAACCGTTTTAACTGTTCTAACTTATATAATTAGCCACCCACCCACTTAGGGCAAGGTCATCTATAACTACCTTCTCCCTGAGCTTGCGTACTACAAGGGACATGTTCCATTTTGCCTTACCTCTCACACTCTATCTAGTGACCTCATTAGACTCGCCTTCTAGAATATCTGTCGGAACAACCTAAAACTGATTCACGAAATTAGCTCTGTCCAAACCAAAAGCATTAAGGTATTTGAATTACTAAGCAAGCCCTCTTCCACTTTAAGTATATGCAAATTCCAATATTACAATTCGCAAATCTAAACACACACACACATAACAATTACAAACCAAAATCCTAATTATACAAAGAGAATACGTAAACTTACATTACATAACTACATTAACAAAAGAAACAATAATAATTTTCATGCAATGTCAATATAAAAAAGAAGTTTTACACATACGTTCAAATTTCAATCATGCCCAGCCACATTAGCAAATGGGTTTGATTTAACCACCCACTAACGTTAAAGCCTCACAAATAAGAGTATGAGATTGGACTACAGTGTAAACACATTTTTACTAAAAGTGCATCATAATCAATCTAATAATAATAATAAAAAATACAACGAGAAAAACTGAAAATTAAAGAAACAAAAAAGAAGTACCAGAGACTCAAGATGCTTGTCAACAGAGGTGACTTCCTGCCGAATAGCAATCAAGGCATCAGCAGCAGCTATAAACGACCGGTAATTCGTAACCGCCACCTCTTGCATTTGCCTCCTGATCCGCTCCGCATCCACGCGAAGCAGTTCCGGTTCCTGACACACAGACAGACAACAAAACAACATCGCATCAAAATTCAACATCAGATCCATCCAAGCACAAAGCAAAACAAAGCACATTATATTACATCATCCTAAGCTTATTCTAGCTTCATTCAACACCTAACGAAAGTTATGATAACTGGAACATAATTTTATTTTATTTCACCTTTTCAATTAATTCAGAGTGAGTGATAAGAGAGGGTGTGACCTAACCTTGTGGAGGCGGTCGAGGGTGAAGGAGAGGAGTTCGGAGACGTAAGGTTGCTGCGAGTCGGAGGCCAGAGGGAGAAGCGTCGCCATTGGGGAAGACGACGTCGTTTCGTCTGCTGCTTGAGACTGGGCCTCCATTTTATTTTGTTTCGGGGCTCCGAATTGCGATTCGGGTACCAGGAAGAGGATGATGGAGACGGTGGTGGAATTCGCGGTGGTTTGGGATGTGGATCTGGATCCACTGCACTCACATTCTGGTTGGAGAGAGAGAGAGAGAGTAATCTGGTCTCAGGAATGCTTGCTATTGTGTGTTGCCACCTCAGCCCCCAAAGCAGGAATTCTTTCGTGCTGTGGAATGAGTTTGGTCTGTATTTTCATTTTTTTTTTTTTTATTTTAAGATTTCATAAAAAAATGAAATAAAAAAGTTAAAACAGAAATTTTTTTACTGTTTTACAGCAGCTGCCGCGAGTAGACCCTCGCACGTGCCCGCTCGCGCTTCCGCCTCTGGCTCTCGGCGTCGTGCACCCCGTTGCCGGTGAAGCCCAGCCGCAGCGCCACCTTCCTCCTCTGAGCTGCCGCCTTCGCCTGCACCCTTACCCAGCGCCACCACCTCACCCAATGTTTTGTCTTCCCCTTGTTATGGCTTCCCTTTTTGTCTTACAGCAACCTTGATCTAGGAAATTAGGAGCGCGTTTTGTTAGCCAAAATATTTCTTATTTTTATTTTCTAAAAAGTATTTTAATTTCCAAATTTTCAAGAAATACGTTTAGTTTATAAAAGCATATCCTATTTTCAGAAAATAAAAATGATAAAAATATGTTTAATTTGTCTAATTTTAAAATATATTTTTAAAGTCAAATTTAAGATAATAATATTATATTTATTATTGAATAATAAAATATATATATAATTCTATGCTAAATAAATTTATAAAAATACCTCCATAAAATATTAAGACTAAAAATAAAATAAATTGTTCACTTTTAAGTAATTTTTATTATAGTTATCAATTATTATGTTGTGATTTGTACATGGTTAAATATTAAAACACTATAGTATTATTTTATTACTTATTTTGAAAAAATTGGTAGAAATTTTTGCTTTAAAATGGTCAAACATAAATTATAAATATTAAATGTGTGATATATAATATTAATTAAATACAATAAAAGAAACTTTCACTACAATAATGACCTGTAATGACAAATGTATATGTAGAATATATTTGATTTTTTAGCAAATCATTGTCTTTATTATATTTCATGTATCAATTCATCAAAAAGATACAACTGTAAAGAGAAATGTATCACATAGCCAAAAAATGTAAAAAAAGATTGTCTTCAATCATCTGCGATAATTATTCCATAACTCATTAGTTATTGTCTTCCTAACTTGTGCTATTTGAGCTGAATCAGTGACATTAACTTCAACACCCTCTTGATCCACTCTTAAACTTTCTTCATCTTCAGTCATACTTTTTCTAGAATAATTTCCAAATAATCTATATATTCAATGTTGCATTCTAATTAAATTGTGTATGGTGCAATCAGCAGTGGGAATTTCCTTTGTCTTCTAACAGGGTAATTTCGTATCAATCTTTGTCATGACCCAACTTGGGAACATGATCAACACGTGAGGAATCTCATCCCTACGTAAGGCTTTTGGGTGACGTGCCCCTATAAATGCATATTTTATCAATAAATATAATTATTAAAATGTGATCTCTTTTAAATATAAACATTTTCTCTAATTGAAACATAATTCTCAATTTCATAAACTGACAATATTCAATGTTCAGAATTTGAAAATCCATTTAATATTCAAAAACTGAATCACAATTAACACCCATTAGGCGTGTTACATAAAATCAAATCAATCTTTATCATTTCAAATCCATACTTGTAAACTGACAACACATACATGCTTTTCAAATACTGAAATTTAATACTAAATAAGAAAATAAAGCATGGTTTGGATCCTGTCTGCACAACTACTGGAGCACTCTAATACTAACTTGAACCTATACTGAGCCTTACTCCAAAATAAGGCTCACCAATGGGAAGAACTGTGTTTACCAATTGGGCGGAAATTGAAATTGTACCTACAACTATGAGAGGAAGGGAAGGGGTGAGTTAACGGACTCAGTGAGTGAGTTCCCACCCATCACCCACATGGGATAACCAACAATATATAATAAATAATATACATGCAGCAATCATAAATCATTTGATATTTAAAATACATAACTAACTAGGAAAACACTTTTCATTCTATAAATTTACAACAATCATTTCTAACTCATAATCAAACATGAAATCCTTTTAACTGAGGGTATGGTAGAGCATCGGAAAATAGTATAATAATAATAATAATTAAAAAAAAAGCTATAAAATTATAAGCTATAAAGTGAGACTTTGTCCCTAGCGAATCAAAGCTCCTGCTGAATCTGTAATAGTCCCTATCGGACAAGTTGTGGGCACCTAACTAGGTCCCATTTTCTGTAATTGTTGAGGGCAAAACTGGCCTTTAACGAACAACTTGGTACCAAGGTTAATGATCTCTTAACAGCCATTAACTAACTGTCTGTTTCCTTATCTCTACTTGCTGAACTAGTTTGATAACAGAAAACCATAGCTAAAAAGTGGGTACTTTGTCCCTTGCGAAATAGAGCCCCTAAATTCTGGGTATATTGGGAGTTCTGGATTCAAATAACTTTAACAATCTAACTTTAGCATAACTGTGGCTATGAAAATCGAGCCTAAGGGTTTACCACTTGTAGGTATTCTGATTTCAAGCCCACAAAATATGTATCTGGTAGTTGCTAAAAATTATGCTGAATTCCATACCTCTTGATACCATAAAACTGAAGTTCTAAATTCATATCCTTAAGCTAACATATTTTTGTACACTTGAAAATGCTAAAATCATAGTTCAATCACTGGGGTTCTATATCTTGAAAACTCTAAAATCATAATAGCATGTCTCTTCATAAAACTGAATCATACTTTATTCACTTAGCTCAGCTTAACATTTCAATAAAACGATTTCTGAAATCCCAAGTTTTAAAAAATGGTAAAATCATAAATCCATAACATATATTTTACACTATCATAAATCTCTATAAATAATACAATTCCTTAATAAATCCCTTCTCAAACATGTAAAATATTTCCCATAGCACACAACATAACAATCATGGTCCCATAGTTTTCTAAATATACTTCTTTCATGCTATCATCATAAATTAAAATTTTTCTAGCTAGACATAATCATGAAAAATCATTTTTCTATACTTTTTCTCATCATCAAACTTCATACTTAACAACTATAATGCAAGAATATATATTCAAATGATGAAACTAAGGCAATGAGGTCAAACTCACTCACCTGGAAGGGGAGGAAGAGATGACGTCAACATCAACTGAGCTCCGAGGAGCTGGGAGGACACCAGCATCGACTATAACAATCATAAAAATTTTATATTAATCTCTAATAACATCTAGATAGCTCTAGAACAACCCTAACAATATTTGAGGAGCACCCCCACTTGACAACAATGAGAGAAATAACAAAACCCAACTTAATATCATGAAAGAATGTAGAGAATGGAGACATAAACTAACAACATATATACATACCTTAATGATTTAGGGGAGCTAGATTTGAGTGTGATTGGAGGAAAAGAGAGAAAATGAGGGTTTGGGGGGTAAAGGTGCCCCTTTAGTTTTGTTTTGGGGAGAAGGAGACCCAAAATGGGTTTAAAAAATGGGGGAAATGAGAAAAAGCACCATTTTTTGGTATGATCACGTTTAGGGGGATCACTATAGCGGTCCTCAGAAAAATGAAATTCGCAAGACGCCTGTTACTGTGCACTTATGACCATGAAATTTCCTTCTTATGACCACTATAGTGGTCTTGAACCGCTATAGCGGTGACAGAAACACCCAATTGTTGCATTTTTATTATCATGGCATATTGTTCATCTTTATACTCACTTATTTACATTGAGTTAATGTCCCTATTTATTTTACTCTCTATTAACTTTAAAAACATAAATGTAAATTAGAAAATACTCCCATTTGGATTCAAATAAAATATCTAAACAATCAAAACTCCAATTTTTGAGTTCTTGTTCAAATTTCAAAATTTTGACGATTTTCTAAACTTGGGGGTTAGAAACGAAACATCTAGAGGTTTAATAAAATTCGTTCAAAATCACTCTTCAATTCATTTCCCTTTGGAGAGCAATTACCGGGACTTTTAATCCCAAGAATGTAACTTTATCATATAGCCCTCTAAGGGGGGTGTAGGGATCTAGACTTTGTGAAATCCTAGACCCGGCAACATGGGTAGGTCTTGGGGGAACTTGAGGTCGTACGAAACTTGTCTATTGACACGTGTACACTAGGTATTACAATCTTAAAATTGGGAATCTGGCTTTTAAAATACCAAAACACCTCTCAATAACATTCCTGAATGAAGAGTGTCTATAATTGAATAATTCATGTTTACCTCGTGGTTGTCCTCTATCACGAGAGTCATGCAAATGATATTTTTCACTACGGAATGGAGCAAGAAAGCTAGGCATGTTAGAAAATCCAAAGTCAACAAGATAAAATTGATTTGTTATAAAATTAAAATAAATATTAAACAATATATAATCAATAATGATAAAGAGAAAAAAAAATACTAAAGCAATATGACTGACCTCCATGAGGCTTTGGGAAACTATTTTCAGGTTTTAATGTATCTAAAAACACTCTAGAATCATTTGTTGTTTCTTACCAACCAAAATAAACAAAAGTGAACAACATGTCAAAGTCACATACTGCTAACATATTTTGTGTTATTGAAGCCTTTCTCCCATGAAAAGCATTTTGCTTGGAAGTAGGGGCCCAAGCAACTACATGTGTATCATCTATAGCACCAACCCAGTTCCTCATTCAAAAATTAAAAATACTTTAGTTCAACGATAGTTATTTATATTTATAAATATTAAAACATAAATATAAAATTATCTTAAAATATGGGAAATACTTGTAGTTATCCAAAATATGTGGATGAGTGGTTCCTTGATTTGGAAATCGAATAATATGTGTGCCCAATTTGCAAATTGCTCTTAAAACTCTTCTGAACCACTTGCTTACAGTGTACGAAGAATGTTGGAAGTGTTCAGCAGCAACTCGAAGACTCATACCATGACACATAATTACTAAACACATTGTAGCTCCTTCATCTATGCTTACCTTTTTGCCATCACTTAAATTCACAACTTCTTTCAAAGTGTCACAAAAATTCCTAAAAACTTGTTTCTCCATCCGAAAATTTTCATAGTATCTAGCTTCATGACTTGCCAAAAATTCAAGAGTATACATCTTTCTTGTCAAAGCAGAAGTTCTACAAGGTACTCTATCAATATAGCTCCTTTCATATTCAATCATCAATTGAAGCATAATGATATCTCCCATTTCATCTTTGAAATCACTTGAATCATCACTACTCTCATCATGTGAATTAGCAATTAATCCAGATATAGGCATGTTTTCTTGTTCAAATAAATAAATAATTCATTCAACTAATATTAATAATAATAATAAGAAAATAAGAAAGCAGGCATTATCATAATACAAGTCTTTAAAACATAACAAACATAAATAGACATAAATCATCTAAACAAAACTACTTAAGATCAACAAGCTAGTCCATCTTTCTATCAGCAGGCATTGTCATAAATATGCCCACTATTTCGAGAAATAGTTAGTCAAAGGCCGGGGCAGCCTAATAACCCATTACAGCCTCTCCACCCACAGTTGGGGGCGATGCAACTACCTCAACTGATGGAGGTTAGTATACTAGTGGCTTAGAGCTAGCAGGTAGACACAATTGAACCATATCACGCTTATAGACACTGAGTAGACGAGAAACGGTCCTTGCTTTGTGCATTGTTTCATGTAATTTTAATGTCATAAATGATGTGCATGAAATGGTTGAAGTGTTTTAAAGATGCATGATTGTGATATGTGCTGCAAGTATTGTTTCTAGCATGATGAGAATATGGAATATATTTATATAGGGGGTACGTTGACAACAAGAAGTGTAGTGTTTGATTAGCTTTAAACATGCGTAGTGACGTTACATGACTTAAGGAGGGTAAACCTCCCCCATATAATATGATACGAGTTGTAAAGCTAATTGGACATTTAATTACATCTTTGCGCATGTTAGTTGCAGTTAATTGTATTAACTGTGTCGTGTTGCTTCTTTCTTAACCATATGCGTAAAATAAAGTGTTATCACTTATAGATATCTCCTTATTCATGATTAGAATTTAGAGGAATAGGTTATCAGGAAATTTCATCAGAATATAAACAATTAGTTTTGAGATGATAATTGGCAACGATAAAAGAGGAAATAATGGAACTATATGGATGTGTTGTAAGTTGTTTTAAATAGGTTCCTCATGTTTATTATTACTATGATGGGCTGGTGTTTGAACTAGGTGATATACAGGTATTACATGATAACAAAAGCATAGTGTTTAAAATTCTCCAAGTTTGCATAAAGGCTTGTTATGATAGTTAAGCATATAGTTTCATGTATATGTGTGCTTATTTCGTCATGCTTTTTAGTACAGGAAGTAGAATGGTTTTCTTGGCATATCTTTAACTTTAGAGACTCACATTTATTACCATTAGCTTTTCCTGAAATGTTACGTTGTTATGTTACCCTGTTTATAAGCTTGATATATGATTGGAAATAGCATTTTTGCCTAATAAGAGTATAGAATGCATGAGGAACATGGTGGTATCATGATGCAAAGTGTAGGAAAATTTTAGATGTCCATGGTGATGTTGCATGATATGGTGTAAATTGCTAGGTGAGTTTTGAGCATTTATTGGACAGCTGTGTATGCTGATTGTATCAGAAAGCTTTTGACTGACCTTGTGATGATAACCTATGACCTGAAAAAAATGGAATAATAGGAATAGGAATATATGACTATACGTGTAACTAATAGACAAGTTAAGAGAACACCTTTAGAAAGAGGGTTAATTTGAAAATAATAAACTCTTCATGCTAGAATCTACTGTCATGATTGCAATAGAATGAAAAGTTTAGGAATCGAGGACTATGAGTCCCTATAGTGTCAGTTGATGTCTAACACAAGAGAAAAAGTGACATTAGTTGTCCAGTAAAAATATCATATTGAGAACCCTACTTATTATCTTAATGGGAAATGACTACCCTTGAAGGCTCTCAATGTCTAACAGCTCATTATCACCCTCAAACACAACTAACACAAGTCCTATATTAACAAAATAACAACAAAAATTACTCTCCAATGTAATAAAACACAACACTATGGACACCCATAAATGAATGAAAAAATTACATCAAATCAAAAAACTAAACAGATTAAAATGCTTATCAAAACTCTTTGACAAGGGACCAAAGAAGATAAATAAAAAAAAAAAATCAACAAGGGAGAGAGAAGAGAACATGGGATGGAGGAAGGAGGGATTGGTAGGGACGGTGATAACTGATAATAGAAGAAAGGATAAGTAGTACTTTGCTTTTTTTCTCATTTTAAAATTAGTAAAATCCACCATTCACAAGCCAATTCTTTATTGGATGATATGGCCAACTGCATAAAATGCATATTGAACATTAACCGCAGGGGAGTAACTCCCTTCTGTTACACATAACACAAACCCGTTGTTGGCTTGTTCCCAATAACAGTCTCGCTCACAACCCCGGGTGAAATGGAATCCCCGTCGCCGGCAACCACGACCTCCCCGCAATAAAATTCTCAACAGTGAACTTCTCCGCCTCGCTCGCGCTCGTTACAACGTGGTAACCACCCCACTTCACTCTCCCACCAGTAAAACCCCCAGGACCAAAACTCTTGTACTCCCCATAATACAAGCTCTCGAGCGCAAAATCACCGTCCCACTCCAACCACCCAGCAGGATCCACCAGTGTATCAAGGTAGCACTGCAAGAACACCGTCCTCGAATACTCCTTCCAAGGCCTTCCCAAGAACGTCCTGAACGAGTTCAGCAGCGGCCATGACGCGCGAGTCGTGGATCGAGATTCCGGTGTTCTGGTTCGGGTCCGTTCTGCCCTGTGCGGTTACGGTGATTTTCTGCTGGTCCATGGGTTTTCTAGCGTAGATCATGCAGTTCTGGAGCACCGCTGCGGCGTTGCCGAAGATGAAGTCGACGGTGCCGTAGATGTAGCATTCCTTGTAGAACTGGCGCTGGGAGTGGACGTAGAGTGTGTCTTGGTAGCCTTCGAAGCCGCAGCGGTAGAACACTGAGAGGTCGGCGCCGGAACGTAAGGCCACCGCTTGGTGGTTCTGCGGGCCTGCTGTGTTGCGGAACGTGATGCCGCGACCTATGAATCCATCTCCTGTTACGGCTGTAAAACAATATTGGGAGTGTAGAATTAGCGATTAAGTGCAAGTACGTAGTTTGGTGCATTATCCAATTAATTGCAAGACTTAGCTTTCACTATGTTAATTTAGTGTTATGATAATAGGATTTAATTTAGAGTTTTTTTATGATAAATATAATTTAGAGTCTAATTTTTACATATTTACAGTGTAAAATAGTTTTACGTACTACCAATAAAATTTATTTAAAATGACAAATTATTAGGGGCATGTCTATATTATAGAAAGGGGGAAGGGTAGGGGGCATATGCCTCTTTATTTGGTTGAGTTTGATCTTGCATTAATAATGAGATAAAATAATAAGATATATATAATTTTTCAATCATATATTAGAAAATATAATTAACTCTTAAATCTATTATATAATAAGTCATACAAATAAAAAGACTTAATTAGATAATATTATAAATCTTTTTAATGATTAGTGTCTAAAAATTAAATTTTTTCTTTCTTCTGACTGAAAAATACATAAAAAAAATTCAGAAACAATAATTTTATTTCTACCATTAAGGGCATGTTGATTTGAGTAAAAATTAGAGTAAATTTTTTACTATTGAGCATTATATGTAATTTTACACATAAAACTTAATCAAGAAAAACTTGTCCTTAATTTTATCCTCAAACTAAATATACTCTAAAAGTGAGTATCTCAATACATTATCAATATTGAATGTGATAGATAAGTGAGGTGAATAACGGCCATCATCACATGCAACAATCTTTACTTTTGGTAAGGGAATAAGTTAGGAAAAAAAAAGTAATAAGACTCGTATATTTTGTGAATATGATGTTTGAATATTTAAAAATATTAGGTGTTAAAATAACAAAGTTAAAGAAATAACATTATTATTGATTTAGAAAGTAGAAACACAGCTAAGAGAGATGGAATTTAAACACTTACCAACAGTCGCTGAATTAAAAGTGGTAGAACCTCCTCCAACACTTCGGCTACCCGTTATGACGGTGAGCCTCATGCTATCACCATACAGCATAACATTCTTCAAACTCTTCCCAATCTCAAGGTTCTCATCGTACACACCAGGCTTCACATATATCACAAACCTCTTTGTTCTCTTGGAAGGAACTGCTTGCAAAGCTTCCTTAATAGTCCTAAAGTTCCCTGAACCATCTTTTGCCACCACAACATCAGGAACTAGCGATGATAATTCTAGAAGCTTTCTATCACCCGATGAGACCCATTTTGGGAACCCATTCTTATCATCATAACTATTAGTCTCTGGAAAAAGTGATGATGAGGCATTGTTGAGGGCCAAAGTGTTGCTTATGATCTCGGAGATGTTCTTGTTTTGGATGAGGGGCAGAACATTGTTGCTAACTCCAAGCTCTACGAACCCGGTTCGACACGTGTCGAGGTTTGTTAGAGCTGTACTGAGCCATGTTTGGAGATCATGGCCTGTGGTGTGTGTAGTAGTGTCAAGTGTTTGGTTTAGGAGTGTGATGGTGTCTTGGTATAGCTTCAAACAATCTTCCCATGCTTCCTTTTCTTGCTTGCTTTTGCACTTGGACCCTAGCCACTTGTTGTGACTCTGTGCTTTTAGAGATTGGTCCATGGCAATTGTGAGGATGAGTTTCTTGAATTGAGATGCATTTTTTGGGGTACCATTTGGGTGATGGTAATTTGTGGCATAGTTTTTGCATGTTTGTGGATGTGGGGTTTTATTGCACCAAAAATCAATGGCATTGGAGGCAATGTTATCGGTTGAAAGTGCTGGAGGAGATATAGAGAACAAGGATATGAAGAATATGATGATTAGCAAAAGAGTTTTGGTCATTGTGTTATTGAGCTTGCTTTGAGCTAGCTAGGGGTTTTGATATCTAGAATGAGAGATTATGATGGAATACATTTTCAGGGCTTTCTTATATAGGTTAAGAGACTCAAAGCAAACACGGTTGTGACAGCTGGAAGGTTTGAACATGGATGAAAGTTGTGCACGGTTTAATAAAACTCGTGAATCCAACAAAAATTAGTACCAAGATCGTACAATGAGGTACATTATTTTGGAATTATGTTTTCTATAACACATAATTAAATATACATGTATATTGTGTGTAAAATTAATTTATGAATTTAATTCCAGTCTGATCATATGATGAAGGGTAGCTGCGTAGATATATCAGCTAGCCGGAGCTGTATTATGTTGACTTTGCTTGATAGAGCAGCTGTTAATTGAGGGTGCCCAAAAAAAATAAAAATTCTATGACTGGTTCAAGATGCTTTTGATTTGAACTCATCAATCATCACCAGAGAGTTGAATGCATGAAATGCAACTAGTATATCTATATTTTATATGAACATTGTTATGCCTTCTCTGTTAGATATAGCCATGACATGAACCATGACGCTCTTGAAAAGTTTTGGAGAAAGAAAAGAATTAAAAAGAAAAAGAAAAAGAGTTGTACAGAATGTATTTTCTTAAATTGTTCTGAGAGACAGCAGTTCCAATAATGTATAGCGCAGGTGGCGGGTCTGGATATGATTACAAAGAACAATATTAAAATTTTTGTAGAACAAGGAAAAGGTAATATTCTGTCATTTATAACTCAATATATCACTTTGGTGAGTTATTACTACATCTCACTTTTACTATACATTTTAATAAAATAATTAATATGTTAATTTATGAATTGTACAATTTTTTTTCTTTCTATTCCTCTAATATATAAGAATTTATGGTTTACGTACAAATCTATTATGTGAAGACAGCATGCACCTATATTATTGTTGTAAAGATCTAATTTAACATTGCCTTATCTGTGAGATAATAATCAAGACATATATAATTTATTTGTCCACGTCAAAAATGTTAATGTATGTTGATTGGATAATTTGTCCGAATATTCAAACAGAAATGTCTTTTTAACTCAGTAACACTACAAGAAAAATAGGTATTTTTAGCGGTTTTCAGCAATTAAAGTGTCAATAAAAGTATTGTCAAAAAAGTAATTTTGATATAAATTGATCATTGAAAAATACCTAAACCCTAAATAGGTATTTTTGACATATACTAATTGTCGATAAAAATTTATAAGTATTTTCAATAATCACTTTATATCGAAATTTCTTTTCTTGACAACACTTTTATTGATGAGAATCGTTGAAAATATTGTTACAAATACTCATTTTTCTTGTAGTATAAACGTGATCTACAACATAAATAGTGATAGCTGTACGTTTACCGGAGAGCCCTTTTTGGTATTTCACTTTGGTCCTTTTTTTTCCCCTTAAAGATTTCTTTTTGATATTTTTTAAAATTATTGATATCGAAAATCTACTAAGTTTTAACTGATTTACTTGAATTCAATAAATAAGAATAAAGTTCTTTGACACTATGTTTTTATTTACGAAATCAAGATTTAAAATATTATTTAAAGAAAATATATATTAACCTACTCAAATCAAAATCGTTGGCAGTATGCCTCTCCGACACTGACACAAGAATATGAGATATGGAACTGGCAACACGATGGTTTGCCTGCTTGGGGAAATTTAAAAAAACAAAAAAAAACAGTTGACTTTGGCCATCGTTGACTATTGAAATTTCCAGTGGGCGCCGAACCGCGTATGGTTCGAATTTCTAACCTGTTATTTCTCATCATATCATATTCAATTACATGCAAAGTTAGATGTTTACACCCTGCGCAAACATGCATACACTAAAAAAGCAAATGAAAGTTCATCAAAACTGGCGAACGTTGATATTGCAGAGAAAGCAATCGAAGAAGTTGTAGTAACTCATAAACTTTCCGTCTTAATTATCTAGGCTGCATTTGGTTTTGAAAACTAGATTTTAATATTTTTATTTCATATTTTCTTGTTTTATTGATTTTGTGAAGAAAATGCTGAAATTTATGAAAACTATTAAATCTAATTTTGAGTTTTTATTTTCACTTTTTAATATTTTCTTCACATAATCCTGAAAACAGAAAAAACTAAAAATAAAAACTAAAATCTGATTTCTAAATCCAAATGCACTTTTAGTTTTTTGGCAAGCTAATGTTAGCATATTAGAGGTTTCCAAAACTTCACAAATAGAGTAAACATCCACCTTAGTCACTCAAGAATTTTATGTTGGACGATTTCATCTTCAAGGAAAATAAACCCCTACAATAATCCTAGCAGAACTGAAATGTAAAACAAGTTAATCCCTCCATGAAGTTTATTCATTAAACTTGAACAGGATAACATGCGTGGCCTATTAAGTCAATGATGTGATACATTATGTTATATGTGGAAATCACACTCACACCCCTTAAACAATACAAGTTTCGGTGTTTCTTTTTTTTCCCCAAATTTTAAAACATGATGTAAATGGAGTGCTTTCTTCAATACGGGAAGCAATTTCTTGAATCCTTCCAAAACGACATTGTTTGGATGTCAATGTGCTAGTTCATGTTACGCATTAATGCTGTAACACACCATATGCATCATTCCATTAACAGAGTCTTCATAGAGGGCTAACTTATCCTATATTTCAATTCTTGAGGGACCACGAGCGGGGTTTATTTTCTTCGAGGATAAAATTGTCTGACGTAATATTCTTGAGGAATTGAGTTGAGTGTTATTTTAAAAATTAATTACATTAATATCCCTCGAGATACTTCATTATTAAACTTAAATCCTTCTAGTTCTTGGATTAACATTTAACTCCCTCAATTTATTTTAAGACATTACATAAACCTCCCTAGCTCTGAAGCTCATTGGGTTGGGTTCAGGTCTTAAAAAACGACCCGTGCACTTTTTGGGCCGGGTTCATGTCATGTATCGAGTTGACTCGACTTGGCCTGAAGTCAAAAAAAATTTTTAGAGATATATTTTTACATAATGATTTGTGAAAAATTATAAGATTTTATAGTTTAATTAATATATTTTATGTAATCTGATATTATTTTTATATTGAAATAATTTATTTTGAAATATATTTCAAAATAACTCTTAAATTTTATTTTTACTTGTAAAATTTTATAACTTTCCTATATATAATGTCCAAATCCTCATATATTATTTCAACTTCAAGTTGACCCGATTCAACCCAGTCCACCGTTGGGTCATTGTAGAGTCAAGTTTGGATACTAAAAAATGACCCGATCTAAAAATCAAGCCGGATTCAAGTTTTGTCCAACCCGACACAACCCGTTCTTTGTTCACCTCTACCTTCCACCGACCTCCCCTTCTTCCCCAAATCGATGGTGTGATTTCTACAACTTACACCCCCACATTTTTTCTCTTTCTACCTTCCAAAATTTCACTGGCATAATTTTTTCAAAATCTACAAACCCCCTATTTTTGCCAATCTAGGGCTAGCTTTCCCCTCTTCATTCTCATGTGAACACCAACTTCGCCTCCATTGAAGCCACCAAAGTCGCAGTCGCATGATCCTGGGACTGCTGCATTGTTGTTATGCTGTGTTACCCAAGGCCAGATTCGGCACTTATATTTGCGCCGGCGGCCAATTGGTACGGAATGCTATCAGGCCCTACTTGCTTAATGTTGCGATCTCTGTTCTTCTGTTGTCCAAGTGGAGGGGATGAAAGTTTCTCTTAGAATAACTGGTGTGATGCATTTTGTGGATAGGAATTGGTGACGGAACCTAAGGTAAATAATTGTAAACTGTTGCGTTGAACTTGCTATGCATTGAAGGATTAGACCGATATCAGCTTTGGAGTATGATATATCAATTTGTTACATACATGTGTGAATACAAAACAAAATTATTGTAGTACGGTGGGTGTCATTCACATGTATTTGAAGCTTGAGAATTTCTTGTTTGCGAACAGGAAGGAGAATGGTGTTCATTTACGTGTTTTCAATACAATTTTTTTCTTCCTAATATTTGGTTTATGGGTTCACCGGAAAAAATTGATGTTGGTGAGACAAGAAATGAACAACAATGCAAGGAGGGGCTTCAGAGATGGAGCCTGAGGAAGATGGTGGAGGTGGCAACAGCTTGAGCTTGAGACGATCGTCGAAGGAAATGGAAGAATTTGAAGATGAGGGAGCTGTTCACTGTTGGGAGTTGGGATGGAGATGAGGGAAAGCATATCTTTCATGGTGGGTAAGTTTGGAATTTCAAAAATAATTCAACAAAAAAAAAAGGAGAGATAAATGTAATTTAAAAAATTTAAGAGAGCCAAGCGTAATATTAATAGACCTTTGTGGAGGTTGATATAATGACCCCTATTTATTTTAGGAAAAATCGCACCTTATGCCCTCTACCATAGGTCATGTGCATTTAGCCCTATAAACTTTAAAAATATGCAGATCAACTCTTCGAACTTTCTTACATATACAAATTGAACCTTCCATTAATTGCTAATGAAAATCACAAATTTTAGAAATTTGAGGTCAATTCACATATATTTCAAAGTTCAGGAGAGTCTAGTATACTTTATTTAAAATATACACTTATAACAGTTCCAAGAATCAATTTACATATTTTTTTAAGTTTACGGATTACCATACAGTTCAAGGATGGAATGCAATTCTCAAATCAGACTTTTTCCTATTTTATCTCTACTAAATTTTTCAATTTTGCATTTTACCGTTTATTTTTCCTCAATTTGATCCCTTATGTTTAGTCTTTTTCCATAAAATCTCAACTTGCTCTAGTGTACATAAAATCCGTGTGTTTAGGAGGTCAACACCATTTCCAACGTCGACATTATCTGACATTTATGTAACGAAACAGTAATTTGGAATCAAATTAAAAATGATTTGAAATTTAAGGGATTAAATTGAGAAAACTAAAGTATAAGGGATCAAATTAAAAAATTGAGTAAAAGCAAGGGAGTAAAAAAATAAATCCTATTTTGCCAAAAATAAAATTTTAGTGTTATTATATCCTAAAATTTTTATACCGTGATATTAGCTCATCGCAAGCAAAAAGTTTGACAGTTGAAGGTATACATACCTGAATTCAGGACAATTCTTCTAGGCTCACTTACAGCTCTACCGGCAATTTTACGACTAGTCTAGCTAATCGAATGAAAGAAAGTGAATAGGGATTTAAATTTTAATAGCTTAGATCACTGTTTGAAACAAGTACACTGTTGATAGAAAAACATTTGGGTTAAAATTTCCACTGCCAATAACAATTCCAATTTTCAAACCTGACAGATTGTCCCATTGTATCACATCTCAACGCTCCTTATAATGTTCTAAAACATTAATCTTCATCTGAACTACTATCTTCAGATGCCCTTCCGATGTCATCTGAGACAAGTTTATCCTGCAAGAAAAGCAAAGAGATGAGTGCAAAGTAGATGCATCGCACGACAATAACTTATGTAGTTAGGCGTGTCCTAAAGCCCCCTAGGCTCTAGATCAATTCCTTTTGACCATGGGAAGAGGAAGGAAGCCAAGGGTGCGTTTCATTTTAGTTTTCAGAATTTTAAGAAAGAAATACTAAAAACTGGAAATGAAATCTGAAAATCTAGAAAAAAAAAAAGTGAAAAAAATGAAACCAAACACACTCTACGTGGCTAAATCCTTGTGGTATTGTACCGTCTTTGCAATGACTTGGTGTATATATGATTAAAGCATAACTTACGCATCTTTAACATTAGATGTCAAAAGTCTACTTGGAATAAGTCAAATGGCCTCTTTAGAGGGGTTTTGATTTCTAATATGCTTGAAGACCGGAAAGCTTTGATCTATTGATGTCAATTTTGTTTATCCTTTTGCTTTGAGGATCTCTTGCCCTCTATGCTTTATGTGATATTTTTCTCTTTTTGTTAATAAGATTTCTTCTTTTATCCAAAAAAAAAAAAATGATAAACAATAACTTATTTATGATAGATTCTTACTGGCATTTTGTCCCAATCCTTTAGTTTTGAACTTGTCAGCATATAATTGTCTCGTAATGGAGCCCAAGCAGGTTGTTCATCTTCTACCTTGCCTGTGCTTGCATTGGCCTGCATAACAAGAACCCAAGCAGTTTGACAAATAAGCAACAGACAGAAGCCACCTCTTCCCATTTCACGTTTACATTTCTTAGAGTTTGTTTAAGTTACATTACTATTGTATTGGGTTGCTTGCTAAACATGGTATCATAGGTCTAAAATATCTCTCCTATTCCTCTATAAAAACCTAGAAATATGTGTTTCACCAGCTCAAGGTTCAAGCAGCATCATAGTTCACAGAGAATATATCAAGTTTAATACTAAATATCAAAATTAAACCACATTAGAGCTCTTAAATTTATTTATAGGTTCAAAGAGAAAATAGGCAATCACATATACAGATTTTATGAACTAGAACTTGCAAAATTAAAAAAAAAAAAAAAATGCACTTCTGTATCGTTTTCTTCAGTTCATCATAGCTATTTTATTTACTGGTTTAATCCACTCGAATGCAGTTTTCAGTGGTTATGACCAGTTCATAGTTATTTTATTTGTAGTGTTTATGCTGATGACGATAGTGCATGGGCTGCCTGAACTGGTCATATTCAACATTACTGCTTGAAATTACAATGAAGTTACTAAATAAATAAATAAAAGAGAGGCATAAGAAGTCACCTTTGCCGAGCTGCCAATTGTGGTAAACGATGGCTTCCCTAACTCAGAAAAGAAGGCTTCTTTGGTCCGCTTTCTCATCTCTGGGAGCATAAACACACTAGATAGTTATATTTGGGCACATTATCCAAAGTTTGAATGCAAAACCATTGCATACACGATGGCTAAACTTGCTGAAAATAAAGTTTATGAATGATGACATTCATAAACATATTTACCAATCCAAATCCTGAGGAATCAGCTTGGAACAGAATGACAGTTCCAGGCACAGCCCAAAGTCTCAAGTGTACGTATTTATTTATTTATGTAAATTTCTCCCAGAACTGAACTAAAATGATGCTTAGCAATTAGCAAAATACAATCATAAAGCAGGTATTTGCAGCATAAACTATTTTCAAGTGAAATACAAGCTGATGAACATTCTAATATGCAATTTGGAAATATAACCATATCATCGTAGTTCCAAAATGAAGTGTATCAAGTGACCAGTAATAACAGAAGAAACACAAGATTACAGAGCTGAGCTGAGCTTTATCTGTTTTCGCCCAATCTTGCAGTTTTACACACATTTCTCAGTCTAGTTGGATGCTGAAGTAGCATATTCAAGTCAGAAGGATCAGAAACCACTAACAGATGATCCATATCTGATGAAATTGTGCCATTTTGAACGCGGCCAGTTATAGTTTACTGTTTGTGAAAATTTTATAACTTACAAAACAGGAAATATTGTCAGTTTTTAATTGTTCCTACTCTGAAAAAGATATTCACGCACATGCACACCAAAAACAAAAAAAGCTGAGCTCAGTAATTATTAAAAAGATTGCAGTTGCAAATGAGTTAGCAGAATGGAAATGCCAATTTTACCAGATAATATAAACCAAAACAATCATTCCCCCAAATAAGATTTCTTTTTTAATTTACTTGGTTCAGTTACACTGCAATAGTCTCAGAACTACAGACAAGGGTTTTTCTTCTTCATGCCTCTTTTTTTCTGCAGTTACAACATAAAACAGCTTACCTTTTGCATCCTTAGTCCTTGATGGGTCTAATCCTTTCTGAGCAGTTTGTGCCTTGTTGACCTACAACAGGCATGAATATAATCTCTGGTTTAATAATGATAAAGATACAAAGCATCAGAGAGAGAGGGAGAGAGGGAGAGAGGTTAAAGTGAAAACTTACAGCATTGAACAACTTGACCACTGAAAGCAATCCGAGGTCATGCATTTTAAAAACTTTCCAATCAGTATGAGGAAAATGAAGTAATCAAAATGAGTAGGAATCCATAGACCTCAATTAAGAGAAAATACAATATATTAACCTCCTTTAGTAGCAATACTTATCAAAAACTTTTCATGCGAGTCCAAATAAGTAGCAGGTTGGACATGCCCCTTTTCTGCTAACTGTATATAGCAATGCGATCACTAATCAGTCTGGATGCCAGACAGGGAAAATTTTGGGCCACAAGAAGTTAAGATATATGAAAAAATTTAACCCAAAAGTACATGACATTAAGATCACAGTCCACTAGAAATTCAAAATTACCATCCGCTTTTCCCTTTTTGCCTCTCCCTTGATCTTGCGCTCTGCGACTTCTTCCGCAAGCTTGTCAGCAATAAGTTTCTTGTGCCCTGATAATACTGGACCCTACAAAGTTAACAAAGTCTTAAACAACATTTTTATAATGATTTATATAAATATGAACATTTTTTATGATCAACTAGTCCTAACTTACCAATGAATCATCAGAAACATTCTTCTTTATAATATTCCTGAAGGCCATCTTAAATGCTCTACAACCCTCAGTGAATTTTGTAATTCCCGGTTGAATTTCGCCATCGTCTTCTGCTTCGTCCTCAGAGCTGTGATTATCCACATCACCTACATTCTTATTCCACGTTTGTTGTCCTTTTCCTATGGCTCCCTCGTCTTCAGATGGCTCTTCACTATAAATTTCATCTTCATTGTTTTTGTTGGTGATAGATTCCAGCATACTTGTTCCCATGGTAGCAGGGCCAGTAGCTTCATTTTCTTCTTCATCATCAGAATTATACTCGCGTGCACGCTTTTGGAAAAGTTTCTTCATTTTTTTGTCTATTTTAACCTTCTTCTGTCCATGTGGTGGTGCCATCACTTTTGGTTTCTTACTTGACTTTCTATGACCTTGCTTTTTAGCAAACTTCCTCTTTCTTGGAGCTCTTCCAGATTCTAGCAACTGCATTTCTTCAGCCATGATCTGTTTTATGATTCAACCTAAACCATAGATGGAAACTAGTCATATTACCAAGCAGAATCAGGCTATGTTGTCAAACTCCAGTTCAACAAACAGGGATGGCAATGAAGCAGATCGAGGCAGATCCCCGCCCCATTTACTTGTATATTGCCCCATTCCCCACCCCGTTCCCCATTGGGATTTTTTTTTATGTTTTTGCCCTATACCCATTTTCAGAATACATAAATTTCAAGTTTATTATCCTTTGCAATATTGAAATAACACAGCAATATCTTCAATTCTGCACTAATATACTTTCCGGCAAACATATGAAAGGCATATTAATTAATATCAGAGTAAAACGCCAAATTGATCCTTGAAAGAGTTGTGAGACATCAATTTAGCCATCAAAAGAGTTATAATATCAATTTGGTCCTCAAAAGATTTGTGACATCAATTTAGTCCTCCAAAGATTAAAATTTATTTCATTTCAAGTTACTCAAAAAGATTAAAAAAACTCGGACTAACTTGAAATGAATTTTAATCTTTCGAGGACCAAATTGGTGCCTCACAACCCTTTCACCTTACAACTCTTTCGAGGACCAATTTGAGATTTCACTCTTTAGTGCATCAATCTTTCAAGCACGTTCTGTATTCCACTGATATTACAATAGCAGTCAGGCCCTTTTGCCCTTTAGTGTCAATGCACACATCAAAGAGAACAAGACGAAGGAAGCACTTTAAAGATACAACTGAAGCAATTTGACAAACAGCTAATGAGCACTGTACCCATGAGGCACACAACCACACCACCAACCTTAATTATTTCTTCTGTGGTTTATCTAGCAGGGTAGAGACTAGTAAAGTACATTTTAGATACACATGCAAATTGTAACCTAAGGTTAGTCATGAACTCGTAACAGTGTTTTCCTTGAAATTTGTTAATCAATCAAATAGAAGACTGGTTCTCACATCACATACAAATAAATATATAAATTATCTTTCACCACTGTCACCGAATTCGCACCCTCCCCTACGAACTACGAACTAGGTTCCCGCGTTCCGGTTCGCGGTTGTTTGGCGTATTGATGAGAAAACGGAACAAATGTGTAAAGATGATGAGAAAAAGCAGAACTAACAAACTAACTAACTAGTCAAAAATAGCGTATGAGAACAGAGCAGCTTGTGATATATTATTATTACCCGAGAAGAAGAAGAAGAAGAAGAAGAAGAAGGTTGCGCTGCGATGTGTAATGATAGATTGGTTTGTGCCGTGGCTGCTCTCTCTGCAGCGATGCACCCTGTTTTTTGAAACGTTGCGGAATCAAACATTCTTTATTTTTGGTCATTGCTATGGGTTTTGGGCCCTCAGTTGCGGGCTTCAAGCTAATAGAATAAGCCCCAAGTTTCGACCTAAAGAAAATCATCAAAAAGGACCCTTGAAAACTCCATTCGACCAAAATATCAACCTTGAAAAAGGCCCTGAAAATTCGAACCAAAAGAGAAATAACATTCAAAGGGTCTCAATTGAGACCCAAAAAAAAAAAAAAAAAAGTTTCAATTTTATTTTTATAAAGGCATTTCAATTAATTAGTCATTAAATGTGATGTAAATATTATACACTGAGGGTACAAAATAATTGTACATTATTGATCAAATGAGTTTAATCAAAACTACAAATTATGGTGGTGGATGATTATGATAGTAGGTTGTTACTTTCCATGATTTTTCATTTTAGTGAGTATTATATTAATTAATTAATGGTGTAAAAATATTTTTACACTCCAAATTAAATTCTAAAAGTATTAAATTAAATAAATTTAAAAAGTATATGTAATTTGCACAAGCTACTTTATATTTTGTAAATATACTTAAAATGTTTTATGCCTTTAATTATGATTTTTAAAAAATAATAAAGGTTAAAGTGTTTATCATTTCTTTACTTTTTAATCAAATAGTAAAATTATAAATTAAAAAAATCTATTTTTCAATCAAATAACAGCATTTTAAATCTTGGAAGAATAATTGAAATATTGAACTATACTCGATAAGGATTGAATAAGTAATTAAATAATATTTATAACACATTTTTGTTTATATGTATAATTAATAATATTACATGTGAAAAAAATAAATGAAAAAAGTTTTAGGGCCAGAAGTTAACCCCCTTAGGGGAGCTTCTGCCTCAATAGAATTAATCACTATTGTCAATAGTAAATATCCTAGGAAATCAAAATTTGAAAATAGTAAAATAGAAAACTAAAATTAATATGATTGTAAAATAAAAAATAAATAACATCATGACTTACAGAAAAGTAAACAAATCTTCTCATTTTTTATAAATTTAATTCAGTTTTTTAATAAAAATATTTCTTTTCATATTCTTTGCATTTTATTTTAGTTATTTTTATAACCTAAAATAGATATTTGTTCAAATATTATTTAAAATACTTAATGTTGTATGTATATATTAATTAGGTTTTAATCATACTTTGAGTTAGTGTGAAAAAAAATTACATAGATATCTAAATATGTATTGCTACATCAAGAAAATGTTTGACTCAACCATCCTTTACCTTAAAAAATATTATAAATAGAAGCATATAATGGATAATAGAGTAAAACTTTTTCACATTGTCAATGCACGAAAATTAATCTCTATTAATTGAGGTAAATTAATTTCAAGGATTTTTTTATGCGCTATCATGGTAAAATTTCATCAAGTCATGCATTATCATATGCATGACTATGAGTCACTCTCACATTCACTACTTAAAAGATCATGCAAATGGATAAATTTAATTTAATGCAAATGCATAAATTTAATTTCAGTTTCTAATTAAAATTCTATTATATGTATATATAGATAAACATTTCTTTTATAAAATATCACGATTTTTCCATTTGGTTATATCTACTAACATGATTTTTCCATTTAATCTCCAAAATATTTTTTTTACCCTTTGATTTTTATTTTCCAATTTTGTCCATTTGTCAACATCGACATACCATTGAACATTAGCATTGAGCCATAAAATCTAGTAGAACACACCAAGAGAGGGACCAAATGTGAATGAAAAGAGTTTTTGTGAGACTCACACAAAGATGAGAGTTTTCAATTTTTTTCTTAATAATTCAAAAGGTATGTCACAACTCACACAAAGATGAGCGGCAATACAACATAGTTCAACATGTACGTGATAAGTAGTTAACAACTTACAAAAGAAACAAAAAATACATGATTCAACAAATAAATAGCTTTTACATGATTTGTTTCTATCATGAGTTAAGTATGTTGTTTATATATAAATCTACAAAGCCTCAAGCGATATATATATATATATATATATATATATATATATATATATATGGATTGAAATGAAATTATTATAATAAAAACATAAGCATCAAATGATAAACCAGCTAATTATACTCTTCATACCACGTATTTGGCAAGTAGGGTATTGTGTATCACGCACCCTTACTCATACCAAAGAGTATTACGTCCTAGATAACTGTGTCTTTCACTGAATCCATGAAGTATTAGATAAATAAAATCCAGCGTACCACTCCATGCAATTTATTCAAATAAAAAGAGAAAAAGAAAACTAAATAATAATAATAATCACCGAACGCTATATTTGTTGAAAGTCCAAAATTGGACTCCATTCCACGTGGTTGCCTCGTTGTGCTTCCATGAGTTTATGCTAATTTGTGGGTTTTTTACATTTTTTTTTATTTCAAGTGGCATTTGTGGACCCTCTTGTTTGTAGAACATTCATGCTAAAATGAAACTCTTCATTTACAAATCTATTGAGTCAATAAGTTGCCACGTGGACCATTCACTACCATAACCAGCTTTTCTTCATCTCTCTCACTTAGGATTTGTTTGGTTTGCTGTTTGCAGTTTTTAATTTTCAATTTTTTGTGAAGGAAAAAGTGAAAAAACTGTGTTTTCAATTTTTTCAGTTTTTTCTTCATAAAAACTGAAAACTGAAAGCTGGAAACAACAAACGAAACAGGCCATAAAATTTTCAGTATTTTAGTTTTTCACAAAAATTGAAAATTAAAAACTGGAAATAGCAAACCAAACAAGATCTACATTTTCTCTCTTCTCATTCCTTCAATCCCTCCATATCATACCTAGAAGAAAAAACCCAAAAAATAAAATTGTCCCTTTCTTCTTCTTCTTTATCCTCTGCCGAGTCCCACCTGACCATTGCTAAGGCATTCCTCTCAGTTGCCGCCTCAATTGTCGCCATCAACCGGAATGATCATCCACTTGGTGGCCCATGTATTTGTGTCTCCGCCTTCCTTATCAAATGCTGTCATATATAATTTTAATAATACATGTATTATTATTTTAAATTTCATTTTTTTAAAATTGAATTGCTGGCAAGGATTATTATGCCCACATGTCAATCTACTATTGAGCCATCTAGTGAGGGTTCTACTACCCATCCAAATCCATGGGTACCGAAGCAATCACCTAAAAATATTTATCTTGTTGGTATATCAAAATTAAACTCATTAGAAAAAAATAAATATATTTATTTTAATTTTTAAAACAATACAATATAATTAAATTATATATAATAATATTTATGAACTCTCTCTTTATATATAATATTTAAAAATTTTAAACATTAAATGTCAAGTCCCATGGTGCAACTGAAATAGTTTTACATTAAATACATTTATTTAAAAATAAAATAAGTTAAAGAGCATAACATTTTTAAAAAATGAAATACATTCATTATATATTATATTATATCAATATAATAGAGTATATGATATGAACCACTTATGGAGACGCATACCTGAAAAAATTTGGAATTGTATGGCGCTCATAACCCTTGCTCAATCTTTGAATAAGAACACTGGGACAAGGATTAGGATTCTTGACCTATTGTTTATAGATGGAGCAAGAACCAAGAAAATCAAGAATTGAGCTCCAGTGTTGGCTTAGGATGGGGCCTTCTTCGACAGGTTGAGCTGTTTTTGTGATCATGCCTACATTTACGTTAATCACGTTTTGGCTAGTCATTCCCACACTTTACGTCTCCATGGACAGCATTGTATGTTTGGGAATTGGTATTGAGGCCATTTGGGAGCTAAATTGAGGCATTACCATGACATGACAGCCATACTTGTGGTGTCCACGGAACTCATGATTCCTATATCTGCCATTATCGCCAAAGACATTGTCATCATTTGTGACATTTATTTGCATTGATGTCACCGGTGTGCCTATTTGAGACATCCCCATAAATATGAGGTTGTGAAATAGGGGATTCCTAAACTCACTTCCCGATGCCATGCTTATGGCATGGTTGATTTGGGTTTTCAGTTTTCTAGTTTTTCAGAATTTGTGAAGCAAAAACTGATAATTCTAAAAACTAGAATTTGTAGTTTTCAGAATTTTCAATTTTTCCTTCACAAATCCTGGAAAACTGAAAAACTGAAAATGAAAATTGAAAACTCAAACTAAACCGGTACTTAGTTCTCGGTTTTTTTTTTTTTATCATTTCCACAAGAACTCCTTTTTACAACAATTTTCATCTCTTTCAAGGAACATGGGAGATAACATCACATGACCTCATTTTAAGAAATATCAAATACTCACGTCGAATAAAATGCTCCTCTCTTGAAGCAAAAAAAAAAAATGCTTACCTTAACACATGGTTGAACAGTTTTATCACACGTTTTATCAAACCATATTACAAAACAGGAATTTGTCATGTTGTTGAATGTACATTCGACCCAGCAATGCATACATAGAATCAAATTTTGTACACCGGTAAGATAGTAAAACATGCGTCTTTGTGGGATCTAAATAATCTATAGTTTTACTGCAAATGAACTACGATTGCAAGTTTATATTCCACATTGAAATATTATAGCTAAGCATAGTTTAATAGTTTTAAACCAACTAAACAAATGAAGGATGTGAAATCGAAAAAATTAACTACATTTGATCCAAATTAAGCGCATTGACATCAATGATTCTTTTTGTCATTCCATTGTAAATTATCCAACTATCGAAAAAAAATGCACTTACAAAAATAGGCATTTGCCTAATCTCTAGTTATTATCATTAAACTAAATACTGTCTGTGATGCCTACCACACTCTTGAGCATCTGCCAAGTCAATCTTCACAACCTTGACATCATATACCGTTTTGTACACACTAGGGCTGCCATCATTCATTTCTGCCAATGCCATCAAATTACATAAAATATGTGGTTTTATATACTCAACCACACATGAGCCTATGGGCACTAAAGATAAACATGTCATCATAAATTTATCACAAAGGAGAGAGTCAACAGTATAAGTTAAAAGGAAAAAGGGAACTTTGAATCTGCAAGAAAACTTTGGTGATAGAAAATATTCCTCATCCATTGTCACAAGTGGATGGCCTCTAATTGGCTCCACATAGAGCTTGTACCACTCTTGGACATTCAACACTATAGTGAATTCTGGAATCTTGCTTTCTGATGTTTCTATTCTTTCAATGTTTAAGGTGTGGCTATAATTAGTGCCTGGTATCACCAAAGATGGTGAATCATAGAAAGGAAAGTGACAAACACTTATGGGTGTAGATGACATTGTTGGCAGCTTATTAGAGAAGTATAAAAGTGGTGAAAAAGATTAACTATAGAACAATATTAAGAACTCCTGATTTCATCAAAAGAATTGTTATAATTCATACACGTGCTGAATAATATAAGGCACGTGAAAAAGGTATTTGTAACTTAAGATGGTCAAATCATGAACAAACAAAACGAATATGGCATCAAAGGTAAAAATATCGTGAGAACATAGGAAAGATAACTAAAATAAAATCTCTAAATGATAAAATTAGCATAAAAATCTGAAAAATTAGGAAAGAATCAAAATATTATAAACCTGTAAGAGCATAATTATCCTTAAATAACGCAATTATGAAAATATGGAGAAATTCCTAAAATATGATGAATTTTCTCATAATTATTCTTTTTCTAAATTAGGGAATTAGTATTTTGCTGCATTAATCCTCATGGGAACAATACTCCACTCACCACTTTATTACTTAATTGTCTTGGTGCACATGCTGGAATTTTGGAAAAAGAAATGAAATCACCCATAAATAATATAAACATGCATAAATTCTCTAAAATTCATGTGCATCAACTTTTAATTTAAGAGTTTATCTAAGGTTTGTGATAACCCATAAATTTATTTTTCTTGTGTCTTTAAAATAATTATTAGCATGGAAAATAGAAGAAATTGGATCTGTGTTTGGCATTGATTAATCCAAATAAAGTTTTGTTGGCATAATGTTTAGTGGGTGGGACCCATGCCACTTTATTACTTAATTGTGTTGCTTGCATTTACTAGTATTTTGGAAAAAGAAATGAAATCGCCCATCAATAATATAAATGTGCATAAATTATCTAAAATTAGTTTGCATCAACTTTTAATTTAAGAGTTTGTCCAAGGTTTGTGATAAGCCATAAATTTATTTTTGTTGTGTCTTTAAAATAACAATTTGTATGAAAAATAAAAGAAATTGGATCTGTGTTTGGCATTGATTAATCTAAATAAATTTTTGTTGGCATAATATTTAATGGATAGGCCCCAATTTCTTTCTCTCTTTATTTCCACTTCCTTCCTTCCCTTTTTTGTTTCCTTCTTTTGTTTCTCTTTCCTCTTCCTGCCCATAACCTCCTCTTATTCCTTTTTTATCCTTTCTTTCATCTTCCTCCTTTCTCCCTCTATTCGCTTTATCTGCCCCCCCTCTCTCTCTTTCTCTCACACAGGATACCACTAACTGCACCATCACCTCCACACCATCATCACCGTCACACCACCATCGATGACCTCTGCTCATACCTAAAAAATATGGAGCTTTCTCTCTCCTCGTGGTGGCACGATTTTCTCTTTTTGGAGAAGGTAACCTGTCACAAACTCATATATTAAGGTATTTTCTAATCTTCTTTCTAGAATAGTGGATAAGTATTAATCTTGCTCTATTATTTTTTTGAGCTCTCTATTGTTGTCAATGGTGGATTTGGGGGGGTCTTTTAGAACCCTAAGTGGATAGATTTAGGGCTATTGTGTTTTGTGACCAATTGATATTAAATAATTGTATTCTTAGCTCACTAATAATGTATTTATCTTGTTCCTTGAGTTATAAAGCAATTGAGTACTAACCATTGGATTGGTGACACTTAGGAGTTGGTGTCAGTTCTTTGGAATCAGTTTGCGAGTAAATATTATGTCTATAATTATTTTAGTTTTTGTTAATCTAGTCCTAAATATGTGTTGATATTTTAGAAGCTGAAAAATAATTCTTTTGGTTACATTACATATATTTGATGACATTAAATATATTATGTTAGCTTATGTTTTAACAAAATTGACATATGAGATGATATGATGTTGATTTGGAAAAGTTGTATTGCACAAAGAAAGCTTAGAACTCATAGCTTTGGAATATTTGAAAATTTATTTTGCCTCTATTATGGATTTGAGCAAGGAAAAGTGAATTGTGGGCCTGATCTTTTTCTGAAATGTTGAGGACTAAATTAGTAAGTTATATATAAACTTTAAATGCATTTTACCCCCTTGAACTTTAGGTCATATGCAATTTATACCTTGACTTTTCAAAACATATATTGCAACATCCTAGACTTTTCAAACAATGGAAAATACCTCCCTCTAATAAGTTGGCATATATTTTTACCATTAAGTAGTCAGATGCAAATCACATGCACAATTAAATGGGTAAAAATATTTTTTTAAAATCAAATTTTCCAACCCTAAACTCTCATTTGCTTGGAAAAGGACAAAAATACCCTTTTGTTATGATCAAACTCTAGTATTTGAAGGGTATTTTTGTCCATATATGTGTGGAGGAGGGTATAGGGTTAGAAAATTTGATTAAAATGAATGGTATTTTTGTCCATTTTATTGTACATGTGGCTTACACATGGCTAACTAATGGTGGAAATGGATATCAACTTAATTGAATGCAGCATTTTACACTATTTAAAAAGTCCAGGATATCGCAATGTACATTTTGAATAGTTAGGATGTTAATTGCACATGACTTAAAATTCAAAAGGGTAAAATCCTATACATTTTATAGGATTTGTAGACAATGATAATAGACATTAGCCTTGATACACATTAACTATCTTTGATTCGGACCATGCGGTAGATCCTCTCATTTTATGGTTACTCTCATGGGTAGAACCATAATATATTATGATCACATGAAGAAAAGACAGCTTGAGTGCAAATCCTCCGAACGATCATGAATTTAATGATTCCCTAGTATTTTCTATAAAGTTTGATGTTTTTGAAAAATCTCTTCCTTAAAAATAAGAATTGCTGAATTTATATAAGTTATTACTTTACTTTTATTTTACCAGTTGTATGCATATTGTCCCATGTGAGTTATAGACACTGTGAGTTATAGACACTTTGTTGTTTTCTCCTCTTTTTAGATACTAGTGTTGCTATTGGGTCCAATCCTGTGGCCCCTAAGTAGCCTTTTTTTTAGTTGAGGAGCTATGAACACTATATTTTGTCCTACTCTTTTTTTGCATGTAAGAAAAATAAGGAAAAAAAATGAAAAATAACAAGAAAAATGTTGCTTCACTGGCATGAATTTTCCTTTTAAAATTGATTTTTTATTTAGCATCATATCTTTTTTTAAACTAGTCGTTTCACTCATGCGATACATGGGGTGGTAATAAAATATAGTTTGTAGATTATTGAAAAAATAACAATTTAATTAAATATACCTTATAGTAGATCAAATATATAAATTAATTTTGAAAATAAATTAATAGTTAAAAATTAAATAAATAAACAAATATAAATTACTATGAATCTAAATGAGTTATTCTGTTTTATATCTTATTTTGAATATCATATTTATAAAATTGAGAAAATCTCGATAGACGATCTCTAATTAACAATGAAGAGCCTATTTTAAGAAAATTTTACACATTTTGACAAATAAAACTATTGAATGGTGTAAGAGAATAAATGAGTAATTTTACTATATCATGGGTCATTTACGTCATTTTGAAAATAAATACTGTCCATATACAATGTAAAGCACACACATATTATATGTTAGGAGACAAAAAAAATATGAACATATATATTTTGTTGAAGCCATTAATCACTTTTTGAAGCCTTATATCTCCAAGCCCTTTTGCTTACAAAATTTCTCAATTGCATCACACTCATCTCATACAGAAATTCCAAAACAATTACCCTCAAAGAACTACTATAAGAAATTCCAAAATTTCTTATTTCTTATTTGTCAACGAATAAATTTTTTTCATAAACCCTAAGTTAGGTTCCTTAATTGGGTGTGCTTGATTATACTTCCTTGAACATGATTGTGTGATAGGGTATATGATTGATCATATGGTTGGAATAAATCTTGGTTATGCATGCTAATTCATGATTGTAGGTTGAATGCATGATTGGGGATGTTGATTGAGCAGTAATTGGTTTATTGATTGATGAGTATTTGGTTAGCTTAGGAAATTGAGATTAATTCTTGATTAATAATTAGGCTTGCAAGTAATGTTGAGCTAGCATGCATATTTGGGTTTTTGAGATCTCAATAATTCAAGTGTGTATGTTAGCTAATGCTTAGTTAATTACATGATTGTATGATTTGTTAAGTTAGTTGTTTGACTAAATAATAACATGAAAAATCTCATATCATGTGTTTGATAAATTGTGTATATCGAGGATAGATAAATCCTAGGCCTTAAGAAGTCCTCGTGCTAGAGTCTTTATTATTTCATAGTTCTTGCTTTGTTAGCCTTTGTTTTATTTTTATTAAATGCACTTTGAAAAACCCTATGTCCACTTAGTCAGTTAGTTCATCGGTATCCACGTAAGATGACCCGAGTTGTGCATCATTATACTATGTTTTAATATAATTTAATTTTAAATAAATTTGTTAATTTGTTAGAGCTAAAGGCATGGCATACTAGCACTATCAAAGACTCTGCCTGTTTTTTGGCATAATATGCACTAAGGCTTGTGGGAGTACATGCTCCTTACGCGCCAATCACAACTTAAGTTGGATCGTTACAACGTGTTCCCTACCGTTTTCGGCGAATGAATTGTACACTATGACCAAGAAGACCAGGTGGTTTGGGCTGCGTTGAGCCCTGTCTTGAGCCCATGAGATTGATGAGTACATGGATGAAGCCCATCAAGGAAAAATGTTCATGGGTTGAGGATAAGGCCCAAAGGGAACTAACTTCCCTGTGGTTTGGTGGATTTAGGTGATGCATTCCCCCTGTCCAGAGGTTCTTGAACCTGCTTGCAAGGGGCAGTCCAATGGAAGTCTGAGGAAGTTCTCCCCTAATCATAGGAAGGACGTCGTGAGAGGAAATCAAAGTTACATCTTTGAGGAGATGACCCATTTTAAGTAATTATTTGAACATTATACACATATGAGCCTTTGCAAAACAACCCGAATATAGTTCACCCGACCTTTTAGCCTAATATATGTAACATCCATCAACCCGTGTCACTTAAAGGAAGGTTTTGTCATTTTGCAGGACAACATTTATGTCTTGTCCCTACAGTACATAGAAATCTCCACTTTCACTATAGAGACACGTTACTGACAGATAGAAGAAAGAGGAGTGATGGGATAGGGAGGAGAAGTAGTGTAGTCATAGGAGGGCTAGAGTGAGGTATAGGCAGTGTCCTTATGGCGAAAAGGATAGAACTTCGCACATCATCCCTCAGACTTTCACCTCGGATGGGCATCACTGTTCAAGATCCAAGCCACTCTAAAGGGGGTTCCTGTTAGATCGCTTTCACTCACAATTAATCCTCTTAAACTTACAAACCTAAGGCTCAAGAAGCACAAAATTTGTTTTTTGTAAGAAATATTAAGTAAATATATTTGTTTTTTCTGGCTTGAAACACAAGGTTATACAACCCCATTGCAACACAATAATTCCATAGCAATCTATATTGAGTTGCGTTGCCATCTCATTCACCGTATACACTTGAAATCTTGGCAAAAATATCTTGCGCTCTCTCAACTTGGTTTATAACAGGCTCATCTTATCTTCCCATACGCCTTTATTATCTCTAATGATATATTGATATCCATTAGACAGTCATCTTGCATTTGCTTTGGTGTTGTGATAGCTTCTCCAAAAATCACTGTGCTTTACGGTATATTAAGTTCTTATTTGGAAGCACTTTTCTTGTGTTGTATGACTTGCATTAATCCTCCAACCACAATAAATAAATAAATAAATAAACATATATATATATATATAGTTGGAGGATTAATCCTTTGCTAATTATTCTTCAAAAATGGAGGATCAATCCAATTTTCAGTTCCATATTGCTTCAAGGCCTCCTTAAACTCATTGTGGCATGCCAACATCATACCTAACTTCAAACTAATAACATATATTTCAATGGAATATGGACATATAATTGGGTGATTAACCTTTTTTTATCTTCAATGAGCCAGTAATAAGAATTTTGTATAATTTTTTTGTTGGGGTCAAATGTAATTCAACAATAACATGTAGCGTTGTGTCTTGACATGATTTGACGAGACGTCGTGATATGTTAAAGGTCGTGTATACTTAAATTATCTAGATGGTAAAGTAAATGCTTAAATCGGCGAGTTGGTTTGAATACTCATCGAATATTATAAGGAACTTTTGTGCTATTTTGACAATCATATGAAGGGAAAATGGTTCTTGGATTTGGCGTGTTGGTCAAAATTATCAATACTCAAATATCGAGATGTTAATTAACTGAAAATACTTGTCAGACCATGACTTACTAGAGAGCTTGTAACACTTGAGTTTCAATTATAGTCATCCAAAGGATCCTTGATGACACTTCTGACATGACCATAATCAAGATCCGAAGAATGATGAACTTAACACAGTCTCAAGATGTAAACAGGAACCAATTGGCTCAATTATCGGCTGTCAGCACCCAGTTTTAATTGGGTTGAAAAAATGAAAAAAAAATGTCAAATTTTTTTTCCAAATTACATCAGTCAATTTTTTTCTTCTAATTTTGTTTATCAAATAAGTGTCAATCAAATCATTTTAATTAGTGTTAGTCAAATCTTTTGAAAGGATCCTTTAGATGAAAATGAAAATTAATGTTGGCCTTTCATTGTAATTCCCATATTCTCTTAATACATTCAGGGATGGTTAGTGGAAACCATATCCACATAATGGAGAGAGGTTTATTATTGTAAATATTGTAACACATTAATAAGAGCATCCTTACCTCAGGAGGCCTTATTCTAATTCGTGTCGAGATAGAGGGAGGTTTTGTGATGTCTTATAAGAGAAACAAACGACGTGTATACTCTATTGTAGAGAGAGGTTTTGTGATTTCCTTGGGAGTAAAAAAACCATAGATTACTCTACTTGGGATTAAATAGAGAAAGGTTTGTCAGAGTCTTTGTAAGCGGAAGTTTGACAAATGGAGAAAATCTCAAGTTATTGCTTGAAAATTGGACTTACGTCACACATTAAGGCTAAACCAAGATAAACCCGTTTGTGCAATCTTCTTATCCTTATACTCCTTAATTTTATGCATTTTATTTAATCATTCATTATTTGAATACTAATCTTTTCGTTTTGATTTTTCATTATTGAACCAATTCATTTCTTATCATCCTTTCGGATACTGGAATTGTAGTGAAAAATTTTAATTTCAATACCAATTCTATAAACAGAATTGAAATTGATTTAGAATCTTAAATTTAATGTTTAGCTTTACTGAAGAATTATAATATGATGATTGTTGAAAAATAAATGAATGAAAATAATTACATTAATGATAAAGAGATTTGACAAATTTTAAAATTATCAATTCATATAACATAGGTTAGAAATTAAGAGTTCATTTTAATTTCTTTCAAAACTTATGAAATTGAACTGTAGAATTATAATTCTAATTCTATATATTATTCCACACATAATTGAAATTGAAACCTACAATTTCATGTTGAAAATTGGGCGTTGAGAAAAATTACCCATGGCCTTGGGCCGGCAAAATGCAAGCAATACACAATACGTTTCAACGACAATTCAGAGAAAATTTAAATGATTCATTTCTAAGAAAAAAGGTAAGTCTTTTCCCTCAATTTTAAGAGAATACTCTATAATCTAAGTTATCTGTAAAATGAACAAAGTATCCACACCAAATAAAAGCCATACAATCTTGTATAGCATCACAGAAAATATTGAACTCCATTAATGAATAGTTCAAATACCATACATATAATAATATACAATTAATAATATAAAAAACTTCGCACTAAAAGCATTTCAAAGTTATCCCCGCTTTTTCATTCTTACTATGGTCCTTGATTATTACTGTAATATTATTTATTCAATACAATTTGAAATTGGTTATTAACGGATAAATAATAATCAAGGTTGGCCTTTCATTGCAATTCCCATATTCTCTTAACACATTCAGGGATGGTTAATGGAAACCGTATCCACGTAATGGAGTTAATAATCCATGAAACCAAGTAGGGTTAAACAGACGACCCATCATTATTGAAATTGGAAAAAGTAAAATAAAATCTCATGATGAGTCATTTGGGTTAAAAAGACACGCCATCTAAAATTCCAGAAACAGGCTTCACAACGGAACAATTATTGCAGAAGAAAGAAACTTCAGAGAAAAAAATGTCTCACCGGCAAGTTCAAAAGAAAAGCTTTTATGTCGTCATTGTTGAATATACTACAAAATGCTCTCGTGCACTTAACCTTCCAGTGCTGAAGCTCCAGATATAATCTCAGTCAATTCAGTTGTGATTGATGCTTGACGGGTTCTGCCAGAAAATGAAGAGAGTCAGTATTCCAATGGCCATCATAACTTCAAGTACTAACTTTATTTGGTTTCACAAATCAGTTTTCAATCTTTGTAAAGAAAACAATGAAAACTGGAAATGAAAACTGAGTTAAATTTTCAAGTTTTCACCATTTTCTTTACAAAATTCTGAAAATAGGAGACAAACTGAATATCAAAAATGAAATCGAAACCTATTTTCTAAAACTAAAGAGACCCTAAATATAATATACACAACTGAAATTAGAAAGATAATGATCCAATCATAGATAATTGCCCAATGAAACATTGATCATTGAATGTGTGACACTAGTAAATACAAGATAAAAGATAAAAAGAGACCTGTTATAGGTGAGAGTGAGACGATCAAGCATATCCCCAGCATTCCTGCTAGAGCTGTCCATGGCAGACATCCGAGCTCCTTGTTCACTGCAAGCATTCTCCAACACCGCATTGAACAAGACCTACACCAGAGTTGGACATAACAGAATTACAATAATAATTACAGCTAGACAGAAAGACATTACTTTCAGCCTGTAAAAGATTTTTCTTTTCCTAACCCAAAGGTTCCAACACAACCTTCTGAAATGCTTTTTCTAGAAGTATCAACTTGATCTAAACTGCTTCAAAAAGAAACCACATATTGACATTAATGAAGTCATAAGGATTCTAATAATAAGTCTTGTCCCAAGGGGAGTGGGGTATAGTTCAGACAATGCCATAACATCCTATTGTATTCTACAGTTAAACCATTAAGATATAAACTTTTAAAATAGTTTTGCTAATAGTTTTTTTTAATCCCCCCCCCCCCCCCTTTCAACTCTTACAATCAGGATACCCTTCATCTAATTTACTCTCCTTAATGTGGCTTCTATAGGCCTTCTTCACATATGACCACCAAACCATCTAAAATGACACTACCAACTTTTTCACAATAAGTACTACCCAACTTTTCTGCAATGCATTGATGGATCCATTCCCAGCTCTATCTTGAGTAGTATGCCCACTCATCCGACACATTGTCTTCACACCATTGAGCTTATTTTCCTAAGGGTATGTTTGGTTGGGAAGTAAAATAGGGGTAAATTTTTCATGATTGAGTATCATGTATAATTTTACACATAGAACTCAATCAAGGAAAATTTACTCCTATTTTTACCTTTCAACCAAACACACCCAAATAGTTTTTTATTGCTCACCAATTAGTTCAACATTGTATTATAGTTGTACAGCAAAATTTTTATTTTAAGCTTGAGCTGTACTCATTCATCAAAATTCAAAAGTAACAACCAAAGCACTCCTCTGTTTTGGATGATGATCCCAAGATACAAAAGCATCTTCAATTTTCAACTCTAAGCTAAAATTTATGCACCTCTTGCTAAACTTATAATTCATAGATTTCATATAATCTATCTCGTACCAAAACCATTTGCTTCCAAAGTTTATCTTCACAGCTCTAACTTCCCTTTATTTTCCTTTCTCAACACTCCTACTAGGACTATACAAACAGCCAGAAGCATAATCTTGCATATATTTAACAAGTACATACAAGACCATACAAGACCAGGCTAAAAAAATAGGGATCCAAAGTTAACCCTCAGTGGTAGTCCTATGGTTATATGAAAATCTTATGACCAAGCTTGTGTTCTCATGCTAAATGTGTGTCCATCTTACATATCTTTAATTACACAAATAAATACTACCAACTCATTTCCTCTTTACTCCCCCTTTTCTACCTCAACAATAGGCTCATATTGAGTCAAAGATCTACAATTACCTTGTAAATATTTTTTAGACCATGATATATTTGAACGCTCATAACAAAAACACAACAATTTCAAAACAATACAATATTCCAAGGAAAAATGATATCCAAACTGCTCCAGGAATGTTCAGCAGTATCCTGTCCATCCATAAACTGATAGAATCATTTGATACAAGGCTCAGAATGAACCTCTAGCGAAGTCAACTTGAATCCACTACAGTTTCAAGAATTAAAACAAACAACAAGAAGAAATGAGCAGACCAATAGGAAAGGGCAGGTCAGGAATTAGAAGTTAAAAACTAAACATACATCAGCCAAAAATCCTAAAGCCTGTCAATGAAAAAGAGAAATGAGATGATAGTTCCAGCCAGGCAGCAACTAAACTGTTTTTTCTTTGGATCAAAGAAAATATTGAAGTGAAGGGTAACCCATGAGATTACTAGAACAAACTAAATTGTCATTGTGTGATAAGGAAAGCAGCAAAGTTAGTTTGTCCCAAAATGCAAAGTTTAAAAATCTGTACTCACACAAGAAAACTGGAACTCAGCCAGATTCTGAAGAACTTCTGCTTTTGTCTCACCACCTTCGACTTCATAGGAGTCCAGCTCCCCAAGCTTTCCCCCAGATTCAGCCTCTCTCTCCACAATCTACATGAAAATTAAATCACTTCACAACGACATTGGAACAAGCAGAAGGCATGCTAATCAAACCCTAATCTTGAAATATAAATTAGTCCATTCAAGCCTTTCTGCATAAGAAGTAAGCCAGCAAACATGGAATGTTGCCCACACTTCACACAAGAAAACAATAGACAATTTGGATACCCTTGACAATATAATGCTGCTTAATAGATAGAATTACCTCAGGAGATAGTACAGTTGACACAGTTGGCAGAAATTGGACAACCGAATGAAATTTGTTGAAAACAATCCTCAAAGCATCATACTCCACATTCTTTAGAATGTCATCTGCCAAGACAGAGACCTGAAAATACAACAATTGAATGAAATGAAACAGCATGGATAGAATGGGTAAGAGTAAATCAGGCATATCTAAAATAAACTTATATCAGACAGTTTGATTCACAATAATCAAAATCAACATGAACTCATGAGGTCCTAAGCTTCTACAACCATCAAGCTTTATCCCACTAGACAGAGTCAGCTATATAAATCAATCCTTAAGTCACTAGGCCACTGTGCTCCACCAAAAAGCCAAATTTTCAGGTATACCATTCAGAGCAAGGTCACGATTTCAACAAACCACCAAAGTACTTAGTCCCATAAGAAAGTAAATAAAATAAACATAAGATTCAAACATTCAGAAGTATTCTACTAAGTTTTCATCTACTGAATATTCTGGATATTCAGTTACGATTGTCCATCTTAACATCTTTATTTTCCATTGGTGAATTCATTTTTCCTTACAAATATCAAACTATTGATTACTATCTCTTCCACTGTAGTTTACTTATGAACTAAAAAGAACAAAAAATATGAAGTTCAATGCATAAATTTAAACAAAATCCGGAGGAAGGGGTGGGGGACCATTGGGCAGTAAAGAGACACAGTAAACTAGCCTGTGTATAATTCAGGGGATTTTTCTGCAGCTCAGTTATGCTGATCACAATGTCTTTCTTTGAGTCACGTATCAATTGAGCCTTAGCCTTCTCTCCCAATATGACATACTTCGTCTCTTTTTCAGGCCCTATAGCGGTAAATATGTATAATTAGAACAAAGGAAACTCATTTTGAACCTAGAATCAGTAAAAAAGCATCAAACACTGGCTGTAACTGAAGACAGGATTTTATTACAAGAAGTGAGTATAGAGGAGAAATATTATAAGGTTTACAAACTGGAATCATAATTAAACTTATTCATCATATAAAATATTCTGATGCCACCAATTTTCTAGGCCCTTAACTATTTTTGTTGATTTGTTATGTTACTTTTTTTTTAACATTTGTTATAAAGATTTAAGTGAAAACACACTTGTAACACACCAAATGTATCACTGCATAAGTAGTATGAATGTATCATATGCTGATGCTAATTTTAAGTGAACATTCCATGTAAATTACACTTGGATGATCATGCAATACAACTTCCCTGCTTCATGTCGATCAAAGCTGTAAGCATTAGCAAATGGGTTCCCCACATCTACTATTATAATTTATAACCCCATGTTCTGCAGCATTTGACTCGCAGCCTATCAAATTTCAACTTCAGATTTACTATTTTCTCCTTTCACACAAGAATCTTCATAAGGTGTAATATCTATACTTGCTGTCTCGTGCAAAAATCTAGCAACCGTTTCATTGAGACTTACCAATAATCTCATTAAGGTATATTAGCTGGTAAAAGAGTTCTGTGGATTGACAATAACATAATCCTACCATGTTGGTAAAAAGAACCTACACCTAGGGTCTTCTACATCATTAAAGTCAAAACTACAATTACAAAAGAACTTTGCCTCATGGGATCACATATTTTCTCTGATCTAAGATGACTAAAGGGGATCATTTTTTATAGAGAAAGAAATTAATTAGTGAGAAAGAAAAAGAGCACAACAAGAGGGGATAAAGTATCTTCACAAGAAGAAAGCAAAGGAAAACATGTAGCTCCCAAGTGTTTGAGCCATATAACAAAGCATACCAATCTCCCTGCATATCTCACAGAGGAAAACCTTCATCAAGACCATTTACAAAACACCACACCAAAGCTAATGTTATCCCAAATGGTGTCTAAAGATGAAAAGTTTGTTTTGAAAATTCTAGCATTCCTTTCCAGTCAAAGGCACCATATAATAGCAAAAATTGAACACTGCCAAAGAACCTGAAACTCTGAATTTAATAAGCTGAAAACGAAAGGGGGTCATTATCACTCAAAGATTTCAGCTCATAGAATCATTCAACACAACAAATTTTCATTTCCAAACATTTAATTTTAATATTCAAAACACAATTCATACAAACATAATTACTGTTTAACACTGAAAAAACATACAGTTCAGAAATTACCAGAACTCAGTTTGTGCAAAACCCTGCTTATCTTGACAGATGTGGAATTGATTCCACCACAAAGACCTTTGTCTGAAGAAATGGTAACAATAACATCCTTCTTGACATCAACACCTACGCACAGAAGCATACAGGTCAGAAGCAAGGTTAGAGCAACAGTAATATAACATTCTAAAAATAGCATACGCAGGTACAATGTCGATTCATCAAGATCTAACGTAGCTGTTGTACATGCATGCGCTAAGCCATGTCTTACAACTATCAAAAGCACTAGAAGAATAGGTATAGCTTTTAACCCAAGACAAAATACAATCACAAAATATTAGGGGGGGTAAAAAGTAATAATCCAGCGCCAACTAAAAGATGCATTGCAGAACATACTGGGAGTGTCACCCAGAAGGGCAGTGAATGGCTGCCACAGGCCGCGCGAATTTTCAGTTCTGGTTTGAATAGCTCGAAGCTTAGAGGCTGCAACCATCTTCATTGCCTTTGTGATTTTCTGGATATTCTTCACACTCTTCATCCGGTTTCTTACTGCATCATTGCACAAATTGACCAAAAAACAAAATCAATATTTATTTGGCAGGTAGCCGTAAAAATTAAGGAACTATTTGGTTACTGTATTTTCTATTTTCAGCATTTTGTGAAGGAATAACTACTTAAAACAGTTACAACAACCAAATCCTGTTTTCAGTTCTCATTTTCCATTTTCGTTATTTCCTTTATAAAATTCTGAAAACAGGAAATGGAAATAGAAAAATGAAAACCAAAACCAAACCAAACATACCCTGAGACCCTAACAGAATAAAGGAAGCAAAATTTATAAATAGGTAAAAAAAAAAGAATAAGAAATTGACCCTACCAACTTGAGTGGAAATAGAGCGCACTCCATTGGGAGCTTGTTCTCTGTCAAACAATGAAATCAGCTGGTTCAATGAAACACATAACAATTGCTACTATGACATGTCTTGAAAAAGTCGAAGGATACCACTATTTTGCAACGTTCAGCTCAAATTTCCAAGACTCATCACAGGCCATGATATAATTTTTCTTTTCTTTTCTTAGAAATTGCTTGTGTAATTTTAGACAGGATGCTAATCAGGTCTAAAACCCTTTTCCAAAATGACGACATCTCAGCCCTTGAGATTTGCACCAAAAGTTCGGATTCTACAAACCGTGATAACCAAATAAAAAAAAAAAGGTTCTCATACTCGTTATACATGAATGCAACACACATTCAAGATTTCAGATCTCCATACTGAACAAACAGAAGACTAATGTGATTTAAAAAACATAAATTCACAAAAAATAAAAATAAAACAGCTCAACATACAAACAGAAAATTAAAAATTAAAAACAAAACGAAAAGAGTTCGTGATTTGTTTGTAACAGCAAAAAAAGAGAAGACTCTAACCGATCGGAAGGTTCTAGTTCTAGAAGCTGGGGATAATTTCTTGAAATTGAAAAAAAAAAATGAATGGGGGAACTGACTGAGAGATAAGCGAGGAACGTAGGGCATTGGCAGGGTGAGGAGAGATGAGAGGGGCGAATCGCCTCCCTTCTCGTCGGAGTGCGGCCATCGCCATTGATACTGATTGATGAGATGAGATTCTCTGATCGCTCTTCCGAAACCCTAGGTCGCTACGATGCGAGTGTTGGTGTGTTTTGTTCTTTGAACAGTGGCCTTTTTTTCTTTCACTCTTCCGAATTGTTTTGGTATGTGTTTGTGACTCTCCTGTACCCTTTCAATGGGAACAAGAGCGATTACATGACAACGTGGCGCTGTGAAAAAATAAACAATGAAAATAAAATTACAGTTACTTATAGTAAAGTAATAAAAACAAATAAAAAAAACCTTGAATTGATCTTTCTTAAATTTTGCATTCAACAAATTTATCTATTTAGAAAAAAAAATCCAGATAAGTCTCTATAAATTTAAAATATTGAATAAATTGGTTCCCTAGAAAAAAAATTTGAACAAATTAATTCCTTAAGAGTGATAAAAATACCAAATTGGTCTCTATAGAGAGGGATTAGTTTATCCGAATTTTTTAATTGGCATGGAATTATTTGAATTTTTTTTAGGGCTTAATTTGTACCCCCCCCTTTTTCAAAGAGGCCAATATATTCGATACAAAATTTAACTAAGACCAAATTGATGTTTGTCTTTAAAAAAAATGCTTTTGATATACTCTTAAGGGTATGTTTGGTTAAGAGATAAAAATATGGTGTAAATTTGTATGGATGAATTGTATGAGTAAAATTACATATAAACCTTATTCATGGAAAATTTATCTTCTATGTTGCCCCCCAATCAAACATATAGTCACTTCCAATTGTCTAATGTCACTTCCCATTAATTGCATATATTTATTTAGTTCTCGAAGTACCCCCAAAGTATTATTAATAATTGAAATTTTTTGTTTTATTTTTAAAATTAAGAATCCGAAGAACTTAAGGGAAAGAAGAAGACCACAAACACTGAATCCAATCCCCTCCTCCTCCAAATCTCATCCACAACAACCCTTTCTAAGGGAGAAGAGACATATACATTATTTTAAAAGTGGGTTCACCGTTCACCAATTTAACTGTGTTAATATGACAACAAAATGTAATTGGCCCAGAAAAGGTCCTATATGCCATGCTTAGTAGCATTTTCCAGCTACTAAATCATTCATATGACTTTGAACCAAGTATGTAGGAATAAAACATTTAAAAAAATGAATAAAGCATTCGACAAGGTATTATGTGATGACTAAAGTGTGCTTAAATCCCATCTAATAGCATTCGATAATCATAAAACATCTAATACGAGATTCAACATTTACTTTTTGAAGAAAAATGCTAAAATTTGAATAATCAAAATATTTTCCCATTTGGTTCTCTCAAATACGAATTTTAACAATAATCAACCTCAAGCTTAGACAATGAATTGTATGATTTGCACAAATCACTCAAAGCACATTGATTATGTGATTCACGGTGTGATGCATCCCCTATAAGAATTGGAAGGTATTAATATTGTGGTGGAGGAAAGGGAGTTGGTATTGGAAAGTTCTCATAACCTAATAATACTTTGAGGGTAATTTTGTAACTAAGTAAATATATGCAATCAATGGGGAATGGCATTAGACAATTGCCACTCCCTCAAACATACCCTAAATGTAAAATGCTTTTATATTGTCATCCAATAAAAACGTTTTATTTATATGACTTTTCAATTAACATATAGAAGAGTCAACTATCATAATTAATAATTAATATAATAATACATTATTGAAATGATGGGTCTGGAAGTCTCAGGATGTGCCTCAATGTCGTTAGGTTGAAGGCTTTGAGTTTCAATACTGAGATTTTTAGCAATATTTTTAAATATAAATGTATCCTAGAATCTCGCATCAACGATATTCAATGGAAGCATGAAACATGGGATTGTCTGGCTTTAGAGCGTCTGCAAGTTGAGTTGAAGAATGGGTATGATGAGATACTTCTTTAGGAAGAACTCCTTTGATACCAGAAGTCTAAAAAGAATTACATGTGCTGTGGAAACATAAATACTAGGTTCTTCCATACTCAAACAATAGTAAGGTGAAAAAGAAATAAAATTCATGGATTATTCTTAGAAGAGGGATCTGGTGTACAGACCAACAGAGTTTGGAGAAGGAAGCCATCTCTTCCTATGAAAATCTTGTCTATTCCATGAGAGAACCTAATATTTCCTTATGTAGGGATTTTCCTATGCCTACTCTCCTGGAGGAAGAACATGACTCCTTGCTGCACCCTTTTTTTTATCGAGGAGGTGACTGGGGCAATAATGAGGATGGGCTCTTTCAAGGCTTCTGGCCCTGATGGCTTTCAAGCCTTTTCTTTCAGTAATATTGAACAATTGTTCAGGAGGACAACTTGTCTCTGGTGCATTAGGCTTTTATTTCAGGTAATTTTGATGCTTCCCTGGCTGAAACCTTCATTGTTCTCATCCCGAAAATGAACTAGCCCCACCATTTTGAGGATTTTCAATCCATTAGCCTTTGTAATTTTATTTACAAGATTGCGACAATGGTCATTGTTAATAGAGTTTAATCATTTTTCAACAAAATTATTAGCCCGCTACAAGGTAGCTTTATCCCAAGAAAAGGGACTACTAATAGCATTATATTGGCACAAGAGGTCATTCACTAGATGCATACTTTGAAAAATAAGAAAGGGGTTGTGGCTCTTAAGATAGACCTTGAGAAGGGGTATGACCGCATTGAATGGACTTTCCTTCATGCTAATTTGACTTCCCGTTGTGAATTATCAAGCTTATTATGCATTATGTCACTTTTTCCCACATGTCCATTTTATGGAGTAGGTCTAGTTTGGAATCTTTCCAACCCACACGTGGAATGCAACAAGGTGACCCCCTTTTGCCTAATTTATTTGTCCCGTGTATGGAGATGCTGTCGATTATGATTCAAACAAAGTTGGAAAGGGGGATTGGAAGCCTACTACTCTCTCAAGGGTCTCGCGCTTTCCCACTGACTCTTTGCAGATCACGTCCTTCTCTTCTACAATGGTAAGAAATCTCAAGTAAGAGTGATGCTATAGACAATGGAGATGTTCTTTTGCATGTAGGGCCTCAAAATTAATTTCGATGAATCCAAAGCAATGGCTAATAAACATAACTAGGCGAAAGAGAAAGGTTTTGGTTGGTCTTTATGCCATTCATTTTACTGGGGATATTGGGAAGTATCTAGAAGTCTAGCTCTTTAAGAGTAAGGTCACCAAGGATATTTTCAATCCTCACCTCTAGAAGATTAGGTCTCAATTGGCTACCTAGAAAAAGTATCTCCTGAACAAGGCGAGGAGATTGCGCCTTGTGAAATCAATCTTAGCTTCCTTAGCAATTTGCACTATGCAAAACATTTGGCTTCCCCAAGTTTTTTGCTATGAAATTGATAAGCATTCCCGTAATTATACTTGGAAAGGGATTAGAGAAAGGAGAGGTATCCGTTTGGTTGAATGGAACACAGTCTTGTCACAACCCAATTTGGATCGCGACTGACACATGAGAAATTCGTCCCTACATAAGCCTCGTGATTGCGAAGTTGTACTATATGCATACTTTTCTAAAAGAAATCCATTTCTATATACACATACACTTGCAAATCTCCAAATCATAGCAATGCTTATAATTTCTGAACAAATCATTTCATGTGTCATCTATGAAATTGTAGCTGTGATACAAAAAACAAAAATTATGAGTTGCTCTATTACAAAAGCCATGAATGTTATATCATTTTAAATATAATTAAATCATTTAAATCAAAATGCAAAACATGTATATGTGATCTGGGACCCTGTTTGCAATATCACTGAAACACTCTACAAAATAACATAAACTTCACACTAAGGTGAAGCTCACCTAAACTAAAGATGAACTACTGTCGAGGGGGAGGAGGTGAAGGATCCAAAGCTATTGTTGTATCTATGATAAAAAAGGAAAGAGAAGTATCATAAAACTTAGTGAGTGAATTTTCATTCACAACTATATATGGAACAAGTAGAAAGATACATAACAATAATGCAATATCTCAAAACCATTTCTTTTAACATAGAAAACATAATATTTATTACAATATTACAAAAGAGAACAGACTATCCATAAATTGTAAAGGAGCTGCTCGGTGTAATATCCTAAAAATTATATAAAAATTAATTTGAGCTTTTCAAGTCATAATTTCAAAATTCCAACTAATATAGAAATGATGAGGACGATCCAATGGATCTGAAAAAAATGAGTAGTACCTCGCGGGCTCTGCCAAGACAGCCGAAACCCTAGAATTAGGGTCTAAAGATGCCCGAAATTGGGAAATTTTAGGATTAATATTAGAAATGGGTAGGAATAAATATTCTATACCTAGAAGTAATTTTCGGCAATAGTTGATTACCCAGGTACACTGTTTTACCTGTTCGGATAAATTACGGTATGTAGTTTTTACATCGTATAAAGCTATCAGTGCAAGCTTACCACCTAATGTGACAAGTGTATGGTCTAGAGCAATACATATCCTTTCCTTTTTCAAGAGCCAATGAAAATGTTATAAAATTTCATGAAATTATCTTTGAGAAAACCATTTGTTAATGTAAGATTAACACGTATTTTGTTATAAATGCATAAGACAACAACTTACCTTTTTCTTTTGGGAGCATTCTCAGCCAGCAAAGGATGAGTGTAGAACCTCCATGTTTTCTTCACAAAAACCATGAAAACTTGAAGTTAAACCACAAATCCTTAACCTAGAGTTGATAGAACTTCTAACTTCCTTCACCAAACTTATTCTACACATCAATATCTACAAATCTAACTGATTAAAATTTCAATTCCTCACCTTGATACCTCATACCTCACTGATTAGGGAAGGGTTAGGGGCTGTTTGGAAGGCTTGAAGTGAGGAAAAATCACTCTTGGAAGGACTTTTGGAGCTTGAAGTCTTGAAGCATCACAAGTAGGGTTTTCTATGGTCTTTTCTTGTAAAATTTATCTTGAACATTTCTGAATGAGTTCTGTCTGAAATTTCTGGTTAAATGGGTGATTATATATTGATATTGATGTGTTAATTTTGGTGATATGTTTGGATGTTTTCAAAAATGATTTTTGTCAAAAGAGAGTTTGACGCATACTGCTGGATTTTCGAATTTCAACAGGACAGGATTTGTTCACGCATTTTCTAGTTTAATTCTAGTCATTTTTATGGGTTAAAAAAATTATATGTTGAATCTAACATTTTAAGCTAGTTCTATAATTTTCTTGATTCCTGATTATGATTGATACCCCTTGAAAAAAATCAAGAACTGAGAGTGTATCTATGTTGCCTGAAATTTTGGTACTAAAGCTGTGAATTTGTATAATTTTGTGACCATAACAAATGATGGAATTATCCTTTGAAATTTTTACAAAGTATCCTACACATCTTGAAGTTCAACCTAGATTTTTATTTTGAGTTTATTTAATTATTTGTCAGGGTTAAAAATTATGAAAGTTCCGATCTGAATTGTGAATAAGTGGTCTCTAACCACCAAACTTGTAAAATTTATTTAACATGGTTAGAGAACTCGTTTTGCTCTAAGATTTTTACAGGCCCTTGTGGACACATTGAGGTGTCTTTTAGAATTTTTATAGCCCTTGAAATAGATGTTTGATATACATAATAAATCATACTCTTTAGGCATAAATTCTGCCAACATGCTATAATTGTGCTGAAATGAACTCAAGTATTGATTTGGTGATTTAATGACTCTTAATTTAAGTATGATGAGTATGAATGCATGCTATTGACTTTAAAGATTGGTTTAAGGCATGATTGGAATCATATTGTGAATCAATGCCTATATATGTTGTATTGCATGCATTTGAAAAAGAAAAGTGAATGATACATTGAATTAAGTTCTATAGCAATAAGAAGATATAAATGAGATCCTTTCGATTTATCGAGGGCAAATAAAGTAACATAAGATCTTTTCAATTTGTTGAGGGTAAATAAAGTAATAACAGATCATTTCGACTAATCGAGGGCAACTAAAGTGATAAATGATCATTTCGATTTTGTGAAGGGCAAATAGAGTGACATAAGATCCTTTCTAGCAACTAAATAGATTTTCATATATAATTTCAAAGGAAGCATTTCTAGCTATTGCACATTCTATATAAAATTCATATTAGGTGAAATGTCAACTTTCAAATCTATAAATACTCTGTAATGCTAGAAAAGAACAATATAATGACCAAAATAAGGCCATAAAATCAAACACACTCACCTATAGGTGTGAAATATGAAGAACCAACACTACAAACGCTCTGGGAAGTGGGATGACACCAATGTCTGCTATAATAACCATAAAATCAAGATTAATCTATAGGTAATTAATTAAATTCATCAAAAAGAAATAACTTTTCTTTATATTTATGTGATTTTTTTCATATTTATTTCTTGGGTTTTTTTTCAAAAGAATTTTTTTATTCTTCAGAAATAAACAAAACCAAGGTCTAACAAAAGATATGTCATGACCAGCCTAGAGAGCGTGATTGGCATGTGAGGAATTGGGTCCCTACAGAAGCCTCTGGTAACATGAATGACTAATATGCATAAATAAATTAAGATATATTCAAAATATCTCAAATTCAAATAAAACTCCATAATTTGAAAATGTTCTCAAAACATAAATTATGAACATAAACTGCATAAATCCATAATCTAGGCTAAAGCCAAACATAATTAAATAAATAATTGAAATTCTAAAAGTAATCAAAATAATAAAATGTATGTCCGGGATCCTGTCTACACAATTATTGAAACACTATTAAATTGATATAACCAACAATAAGCTCCACTCCAAAACGAAGCTCACCAAGGAAGTTATAGCACTATTGGGGAGGATCCTGTAGTACAACTGAACCTGTAGTTATATCTATAGAGAAAGAAAAAGATAGGGGTGAATTCATCAAAACTCAGTAAGTGAGCCTCCACTCACAACCTACATGGGACAACAATAAAATACATAGCATATACATACAATTGATATAAAACATTTATATATAATTACATATAATTGTACTGAAAACAATAAATTAACCGATTCCATGTCAATAACTAGTAGAGAAACAGTAATGGTTCTATACATAAATATTTAAGTTGAATAGCTAAATTTGAGCCACTGACTAATTTGATGGGCAACTAACTAAGTCCCATCAATGGACACCTCACTAGGTTCCTTACCGTGGGTGAGCTAGTCCTCTAGTGGACCACTTGGTACCAAGGTTAATGATCAATCTTGTAGCTGTTAACTCACTGATCCGTTTCTCACTAATTAATATAAAATAACTTGTACATAAACCAAATAAATATAAAAGCTCTGAATTCATATAATTCTAATAATTTGACTGTAGCATAACTAAGATTCTAAAATCATGCCTAAGAGATCACCAGCTTGTAGACATAGTGATTTTAGAAACCATCAGAGTATGTACCTGACAATTGTTATGAATCATACTTTATTCAATACTTTCAATAAGTCATATCTGATATTCTAAAATCTTTATAGGAAATCCATAGTCTGAAAATATGATAATCAATATTTCTGCTGTAAACATTAAACCAAGGTCTCAATTTCATGAACTAGGAAAAAGGTATTCTATAACATGCAAGGTATTAATTATGGTCCCATGAGTTTTCTAAAAGGAGGTTTTCATGATAACTGTGAAAAACAATAATTTTTCTGAAATTGGCATAATTCGTAAAAGTATTTTCTTGACATAAATTATTCTAAAATTAAATTATATAATCTGGAAATAATAATAATAATAACCAAAAGTATGGCCATAAGCTTAAACCCACTCACAATTAGTAGCTAGGAGTGTGCTTCCACTAACAACTTGACTCTGGAGAGCTGAAATAGTACTGGTAACTGCAAAACAATATAATGAAAACATAAACAATTTGGCTTTATTACCCAAACTGAGTTTGGGATGGTAGGAAGGAAAAATGTTGAGAGAAAACTATGCCCGATAGTACCCAAACTCACAGATTATAAAATAAAAGGGAAGGAACTGGTTAAATTTCATGAAGATCACTTACCAAAATAGATTAATTGGAGTAAATTGAGAGAAACCACATTTTTCTCTCTAGGGAAAATTCCTTCGGCGACTAGGGCTTTTAGAAAAATATTTAGGAGTATTATGATATGCTGAATATATACTAGTGGACAACATAAAATTAGGAACGGTACAATCAACATCCTGAGTGTTGTGTCCTTCACTGCCTTCACATGTGTGTATATTATATAATAGTTAATATTTAATATGAAATCGTGTAGCACGTTTAATAATATTATAATGATAATACGTTAAAATATTATTAAATGATAACGTCGTGCTACGCGTTACATTATTTTATTAATAAATCATTTAATCATGCAGCACATTTTATACTAAAATAATATTAAAATGTTCTCGTGCTCCTAGCATAATGTTATAATATTATAAAACGATTAACAGATTAATAATAATAATAATAGTGAGGTATTACAAGATACACCCATGAATCACTTGGTAGAGAATTAAAAAGAGGTAGAGGAGGTCATTCCTTGACGATGAAGGGAGAAGTCGACAAAGTACTTATGAAGCACAAACATACCATTTAGGTGTCGTGTATACGTGTTAGACACATGTCCATGTTGAATCTCACATGACAAATTGATGACACATGGTTATATGTATTTAAATTAAATTTATTTATTTTTACTTTAATATAGAAAACCACACTATAAATAAAGTTATGAACAGGAAATAATACATAATTTTTTGAGTTTATAATAAACTAATACATAAGTGAACCTTATATATATGATATATTGAATAATGTATCATTTTCTTTAAATTTTTAGTCATATATATGATGTGTCCTTGTCCTATAATTTTCCAATTTTGATTGTCATTTGTGTTCGTGTCAAGTCGCGTCTTGTATCTGTGTAAATATATGTGCTTTATAGCAAAGTACCCTCCTCTGCCAACCAATCTTTATGGTAGTTACCCTCTCTCAAAGTGTGATCTAGCTGCATAGTCCAATCTCTCTTGGGAAGGAAATGAATTTCTTCCAAAGCAACATCTGATACTTATGGCGCATGTCATCTTCAAGTAATATCAAACACACCACATGAAGAGCATATGTGTGACACACTAAGATTCTCATTGGATTCCACAATTCCAAGCTAGTAGTAGACCTATCTTCATAATTGTGAGCTCAATGTAGAGAATAAACATCTCTCCAAATGCTCCCGAGAAACCCACGAACCATTTGCCGATATAATCTCTTAGTGGTCCTCCCATCTCACCTTATTCACCTGATTAAAGAGACTACCATCCACACTAAGCTTGTGGGAGGAGGGAGGAAGGCAAGACAAACCAATCATGTGAGCTTCTCTAGTGTGAGGAGAAAGGACAGGATATGCACAGACTTCAATGAGTGTCCAGACCTCAACGCTTATGGTGGTTGTAGATCGAGCATGCCATGGTCAACACACCATTGAAAGGGAAAGCACCCCATTCTCCCTGCGATAAAATTGATGAAACCATTCATCAAGCTAGAGTTTGAAGAAGCCTGTGTTCTGTGCAAACTAAGGGATGTCCAAACTTGCTGAGCTAACTGCAACCCCTTAAACAATGAATATGGATTCTACCTCATGAGGACTTTTAAGCCACTAAGGTAGCGTCTCCGAGACAAAAATACAAAGACACTTAAGACATAAACCTGTTTGGTGGTGGAGATAAGAACATGGGATAGAAAAATTTTCTGTTCTCGGGATAGAAAAACATAACATTTCTATACCTCCAACATGTGGGGACAATAAGGGCAGGATACAGAGACAAAAATTTAATATTTTTTCTTCTAAGAATACTTCTATACATATTTATTATTTATATATCCATATTCACTATCCCTGTATTTCTGTCTCAGAGACAATAAACAAACGCTACCTACGGGTATGTTTGTGAGTTTGGATTTTAGAGGAGAGGGGATGGGAGAACTTGTAGTGTAAAATTATATTACAACTTTTCCCTCTAAAATTCTAACTTACAAACATACCCTAAAGGTTTCATGCAAGACACTGATGAAAATGAAGCTTATTTGTGGGTAGTGCATTATGGAAAATTAACCAAAGGAGGGACTTGACTTTCTCATGCATCTTAACCTTCGAAATCTAAGCCCAATCATATGAGGCCAAATGTGTTCAATTTGGGCTTTATCAATCAACTATAGGCTAATTGAACTGAATAATAGCCCAAAAAATCCCCTATTCAGCACCAAATATCATGAAGAAGCGACAAAGTAGTAGCAGGTAAGGATGGATACACGTAGAAAGTGGTGGGGGCACATGTCCCACCAAGTTTTTAAAAATTTCTTAGCTATATACAGATGTATACTTATTTAGCCCTCATTATTCTATTAACATTGACCCTGCACTAAAATAAATGTTTTTTTTATTAAGTTGAACCTCAAATTAGCATGAAAATTATTTTATTAAGTTCAACTCCACACTACAAATAAAAATTATTTTGTTAATTTTAATCCCATACAAACATATAAAATAATGGGAAAGATTAATTTATATTTATTTTAATTAATATTTTAACTTTTAGACCCCACTTAACCAATAGTCACTCTTTCTCTTCATCTAACATTTAACTTTCCCTATTTGAAAATATCTTCACTCACCAATGGACTCATCAAACATGTATTTGATTCTTAGCTTGGTGCCATTAAAGCTATCAAAACGAATTGGGTCATGCCACTTTGGGCTAAGTTTTTCTTGGATTAGAAAAATGATGGCCTAGCCCAACTTATTACTAGAATAGGCTGGCTCATTGGCCATTTGTTTTCATTTTTTCTAGAGTAATCATCCTCTTTAGTCCTAATGATTTCAATTTGACATTAATTTGATTCTAATAAAAAATTGTACGTCAATTTAGTCTTAACATTTTTAATTTTGATATCACTTTAGCCATTTTGTTGGATTGCAACTTTAAATGAATAACTAAATTGATGACAAGTAAAAGATGCAAGGACAAAATTGAAGTCAAAATTAAAAATATTATGATTAAATTGATATCAAAATTTTGTTAAGATCAAATTCATGTTAAAATGAAAAATGTTGGGACTGAATTGATGTAAAATTTTTTATTAGGGTTAAATTAATGTCAAAATGAAAATGTTAGGACCAAATAAAAAGTCAATGAATAAAAATATATTTTATTGTAATGAACAAAAATATAAACTATTAGTAAGTAGTTATGTTATTCTTGCTTTATGTGGGAATGAGAAATGAAACTTGATTTTTTTCAACAATTAAATTTTGACAACTTAATGCAAAAGGTAAGTGAATTATTATTATTTTTTTTTTGTAAATACTTGCTTTTAGTTTAGACTTTTTTAAGTAAAAAAATGGATCAAATTGCCTAAATTTAAGTAATAATAGCTTATATATTTGCAATTGATTATTTAACAAAAAAATCTGTGTCAGCCCACGAGCTTTGGGCTGGGTCATATCGGGTCAAGCTGATTTTGGGCCAAATTTCATTTTTACTCCAATTTTTCAGCTTAGCCCGTACTTTTTTGGGATATCCAGGCTAGCCCATCGAGTTTGGCCCATTTCAACAACTCTAGGTGTCACTATATGGACGTAAAGGGCAAGATCACATAGGGATCCCATGTCAAGCCATGTGTTGCACCAAACCAATAAATTATCAAAGCCCATTTGCACCTAAACCCATCTCCATGTACCTCTACCACAAAGATAGAATGCCACACCACATAACTCATCTTCGGACACTAGTTAGTCAAAAGGGACTCACCCTTCAAATATTGCTAATTGCTATAATACAGTTGAATGTCAATGCAGTTGGTGTAGTTGGCCATAACATCCAATAGAAAATTGATGTGCGGATGGTGGGTTCAATTGATTTTAAAATGAAAAAAAATAGATTACTAGTTTGCTCTTTTTTCTATATTGTCATAATGTCAACCACCTCAACCAACCCCTTCTTCCTCCTTTTTAATCCTGTCTCTCTCACTCATAGACAGCAGTAGTGGCCTTTCTACATGCCATGCAATAGTGGTACTACTCTGACGGTGTGACCTCAACACTAGGCTGCAACTTTATCATGACCATCCTTTGATGTTAAATCTTAATTTAGTTGGATCAAATAAAGTTTTTGGTTGAGATCAGTTATAAGTCAATCTCAAGAGTGGAACTAAATTGTTATACATGAGAAAGTTTGAATGTCAAAAGGTTCACAATGTCCATGACATGGTGGAAGGCTACCATTGTCTGTGAGATAAAGAGAGGGCGGGAGGGAGCAAGGAGTAGTTGGCTCAGGTGGGTGAGTAGAGAAAGGAGGGCAAACTAATAATTTATGGTGCTTGCTATGGTACTTTTATTAAGTGCAGGTACCTATACATTCTATTATTTGGCATAATCTCATTGGTTTATTAAGCTTTATTAGCATCCATGTACATCAACTTATGTAATAAGCAGGACGACTAACTTTTCTATTTGCATTTTGGTCCTAATCTTTTTACCAATTATCCATAAAAAGAAGTGTTGGCCTCCTCCAAAAATAAAATAAGTTACAATTCAATCTCACTCATAAAATTTGAGGAACCTTGATCCAAATTCCTTTGAATAGTTATGCCAATCACACTTACATTCAGTCTTGGAAGTATGGAATTGTTCTTCATTGGCCTGCGTACACATTGAGGTTGCATTAGTTTTAAATTTTACAAAAAGTTATTATGAAACTTAAATTTTATATATAACTGAAAAAACAAAAATTGAATTTTTTTTTTTCAAAACCTACTCTTTTTAGCTTATACAAAAGTACTAAAAACTATTTTTTTTAATTTTGATTATCATTAAAAAATTATCCAACTATATAAAAAGTGGTTTTTTAAGTGCAAATAGTGATTTTTAGGTTCCAAAATCCCATACAATATTTAGCAAAAGCTACCTGTTAAAATCCTCTTGGAAGAGTGCTTACTATGATCTCATCACTCCCTATTATATGATTGCATTCTTGGAACTTGGAAGTAGCGTCCATGATAGATGTTGTAAGCATCATGTGAAATATTGTCATAGTATTTGAAGATTACAGTCAAGAATGTCACATCAAAGAAGATTAAGATCCAAATTCCATGGAGCTAGACCCAAGCTTGAACCTATATAAATGATTGTAGATAGATATAGTTCATTCATAGTGTGATTATAGTTTCTAGAACTGGACCGATGATCGACTCGGTCAAGGCTTTGGATTACCAAATCAATAGTTCAATCGGTTAAACAGGATTTAATTAAAGCTTGCCACATAGTCCGATTCACACACCTAGGTTGGTTCGTTGGTTCGAGCTTGGCCTACCCGATTCACTCTGGGTTTGAGTAAGTTGATTAGTTTGCATACAAATCCAGTCCACTCAAAGAACCAAATCAGACCACTAGTTTCCAGTTCAAACCATCCAATTCAGTCCGGTTCTGAAAACACTAGTGTGGTGGGTTTCATTTGGAATGTTTTTTGTTCCTTATTTTATTTTTTAAATTGATAGGGATGAACTTCTTTACTGGACTTCGATTTAAATGTAGTTCATTTAATCCTTCATCATAAACTTGCAAGATCAATTTTGGAATGAATTGGAAAATATGGGATTTAATTTTAGGATGAATTGGAAATTTTACTTGTTAAAATGAATTTCGAGGTTAATTAGAAAAAAAAATTATAACTTTCAATATTTAAAAATATTGGATAAATATTAAACCGATGCAATCAAATACTAATAATAATTTATCATGTGGTAGCGTTTGGTAACTATCTTTGAACGTTGATAGAGACAATGGAAACAGTGGAGATGGAGACATAAAAAACACTGTCTCTGTATTGTGTTTGGTTGCAAAGTACAAGAAATGATAATTGTCTCCGTATTTTATTTGGCAACACGGGGATAATACAACAAGTACATGGTAAAAGACGTATATACCCCTACCAAATAGCCGTTGACCTGCGCCTGACCAACATTGACTGCCACCGGCCGGTCATCGAAGGTCACAAGTCAGTTGCCAGAGGTCACTACTTAAGTTGTATTATTAGGAAAAAAAATATTAAATTCCTGTCTCCGTATCCTGTCATCAATATCCTCACTTTTGGAGGCATAGAAATATAGAAAATTTCTATCTCAGGAATAGAAAAATTTTCTGTCCCTGTGCCCTACTCTATCACTAAGCAAACATGTTTGTGTTTCTAGTATCTATGTATTTTTGTCTCAGAGACAAGAAACAAACACTACCACTATGACATGTTTTAGTACCATTCAAGTACACACCAATAACTTAATCTTTTCAAAATTGATTGGACCCATTATCAGCACGTCATTTTTCTATTGGTCATCACCGCCCCAACTATATTGACTTTCACATGCAACATAGCAATCGCCTCAAATATTAATCACACAAGAGAGGCAACCATGTTCTATCTAGATAATGATTTAATTAACTTATTGGATTAAGTGTTATTTTGGTCCCTTAAATTATAAGTGTGTTTCATTTTAGTCCCTAAAATTACATTCCGTATGTCACTTTAGCTCCTAATCAAACAATTGTCAGTCAACCATTATATTTTGTTGACATGGCTTGAAATTGTAAATGAAATGTGACATGTCGCGTGTCACTTAATATGCTATGTCAGCAAAATATAATGGTTGTTTGACTAGGGACTAAAATGACCTACAAAATGCAGTTTCAGGGACTAAAAAAATTAATTTCAAAATTTCAGGAAATAAAGTGAAGTATGCTTACAATTTCAGGGACCAAAATAACACTTTACTCTAACTTATGGACTAGTTACTATGGGAAGTATTTGGAATAAAAAAAAGGCTATTTTATTGATTATTAAATATTGTAGTTTAATGCTTTGAAAATGAAATTTTATTTTATTTGTCAATTTTTATAGATTTAACTGGTTTTTTTCAAAATCTTATCAACGGAAATTGATTTAATTTGAAGTTTAGACATTAATAAAATCAAATTAATTTCTATTTGAAATCATTCTCAATACTATTTAACGTTACGAAAGGTTTTCATATCATTAAGGTCCCGTTTGATATATAATATAAGGAATGATAATATTAGTTAATACTATAAATCCAATTTTTATCACATGTTTAGTTTCACATATAATAGTATGATGTTATACAATCAAATTATTTCTATGCTATAACTATAGGATTAGGTCATCAAGTCTCAAGAGACGTCATAACACCTTATAGTATTGTTTTTACTAGTCAATCCCAAATTAACTTTGATTTACTCTGTTATGTCATCCCCAGTACCACCCACTATGGGTCCACCCACCGGTCACCGTCCATCCGCTGGTAGTCACCCCCTACCACCCACTGGTCGCCCCATGCTTCCAGCCGGTCAAAATGTAAATGAAATGATTGCCCACCCACTCCTCCATTGCCGGATTCTTTATACTATATTATCAGATATTGTATTATCATGTCTAGTACTATCGTGTCTTATCTAGCTATCATATACGATGCACCAAACATGTCCTCAGCATTATTCTTTAATGTATTCTAAGAGAATTGATTTTTAAATCAATTTAAATTTTATATCATATAATTATTTTATATAAAAAATTTAATTTAGAAATCATGTCATTTCAAATTAGATCAATTCAAATAATATGAATTCTTTATTATATTCTGGTTGACCCGATTGGACCTCTAAACCTTTGAATAGTATCTTGACTGGTTCAATCCCAGTCCGATTTTCTCTTCCTTGGTAATAAGCAAGATGACTAACTTTTCTATTTGCATTTTAATCCTAATTTTTTTTTTAACCAATTATCCATAAAAGAAGTGTTGGCCTTCTCCAAAAATAAAATAAGTTACTATTCATTCTCACCCAAAAAATTTAAGGAACCCTAATACAAATTCCATTGAATTGTTATGCCAATCACACTTACATTCAGTCTTCAAAGTATACTATTCTTCATCGGCCTACATACACATTGAGGTTGCGTTTGTTTCAGATTTTATAAAAAGTGGTTATGAAATTTAAATTTTATATATAATAAGAAAACTAAAATTTGATTTTTTTTTCTCCAAAACTACTCTTTTTAGCTTCTACCAAAATGATAAAGACTATTTTTTAAAATTTTGCTTATCATAAAAAAAATCCAACATACGAAAAATGATTTTTTTAGCGAAAATAATGATTTTGAAGTTCCAAAATCCCATACAACATTTAGCAATAGCTACTTGACAAAACCCTTGTGGAAGAGTGCTTACTATGATCTCATCACTCGCTACATGATTACATTCTTGGAACTTGGAAGCAGTGTCCATGATAGACGTCATAAGCATCATGTAAACTATTGGCATAGTATTTGAGGATTGGAACCAAGAACATCACATCAAAGAAGATTAAGATCCCAATTCCACGAAACCAAACCCAAGCATGAACTGTATAAATGATTGCGGATACAATTCATTCGGTGCATAGTTTTTGGGATCAGACTGGTGATTGGCTTAGTCAAGGTACTGAATCATTGAATTACTAGTTCAACTGATAGGTCATTGGTTCAACCGGTAGAACCGGATTTAATTAAATAAATATACAAAACTATAATTTAATATGTAGTATATATATTTAATGATACACTGTTGAACATCTAGCACATAGCCTAGTGGTAGTCATGCTTGCCTAGCACACGTTAATGTGCATGTCATCGGTTCTAGTCCCCAGGATGGAGTTTTTGAAATCAATAGGATGAACTTTTTTATCGGACTTGGATTAAAATGCAGTTCATTTTAATAATAAGGAAAACAATACAAAAATAGGTACCAGAGGACTCTTATCAGGAAAGAAAATTGGCTAAGCCAAACATCACTACTTATAATAGGATAAAACACAAGGATTGAGAACTATAAAGGAGAAGGTCTAGCAGCAGCTTGAATTTCATCTAGCAACTTTGTTGACATCTCTATTATTTCCTAGTGGGGAGTTGTTTTATCTTCAAACACTTTCAGATCTCTTGCTTTCCACACATTCCTGCTTTCCACACATTCCGGCAAGTAATAGCAACAAAGTTGACATTCATCTTCCAGTTTGTTCTTTGGGATGAATTGGAAAATTTGGGATTTAATTTTAGGATGAATTGGAAATATTACTGGTTAAAATGAATTTTGGGGTTAAATTAGAAAAACAAAAATTATAAGTTCTAATGGTTAAAAATACTGGATAAATATTGATCCGATGCAATCATGTTTTGGTAGCATTCAAGTACACACCAATAACTTAATCATTCTTTTTTAAATTCACTGGACCCATTATCGGGATGCCATTTTTCTGTTGGTCATTACTGCACCAACTATATTGACTTTCGCCTGCAACGTAGCTATCACCTCAAATATTAATCGCACAAGAGAGGCACCCAGCATTTTATCTAGATAACGATTTAATTAACTTATTGACTAGCTACTATTGGAAGTATTTGGAATGAAAAAAAAAACAAAAAAAACTATTTTATAAATTACTAGGTATTGTAGTTTGATGCTTTGAAAATGAATCTTATTTTATTTGTCAATTTTTATAGATTTAACTGGTTTTTTTAAAATCTTATCAACGGAAATTGATTTAATTTAAAGTTTAAACATTAATAAAATCAAATCAATTTCTATTTAAAATCATTCTCAATACTATTTAACGGTACAAAAAGTTTTCATATCATTAAGGTCCCGTTTGATATATAATATAAGACATGATAATATTAACTAATACTATAAAGTCAGTTTTTATCCCATATTTAGTGTCACATATGATAGTATGATGTTATATAATCAAATTATTTCTATGCTATAACTATAGGATTAAGTCATCAAGTCTCAAGAGGTGTAACGCCCCGATTTTTCTGTTAGAGTGAAAATGACCAAAATGCCCCTGAGGTCATTTTCAGCCCGGAATTCGAGGAAAGCATGGCAGTACTCGAAGGGCAAACTCAATGTTGGAAGGGATTAGAAAACTTATGTACCTTCCGGGATCGAAAATCTCGTTTAGAGTTTTCAGGTCAAAATGACCAAAACGCCCCTGTGGTGTTTTACCCGTTTGCAAGTGCCGGATGAACCCGAAACTTCTCCAGATGGTTTTAAAAGGCGTTTTTATGTATTCTATGACCTCAGTTTTAATTTTTGAAGTCCCGGGCAAAATTAGTGCAAAATTACGGTTTTGCCCCTAGTTTCGTACTTTTACGCTTAATCACACGATTAAGCAAACCTAAGCAATATTAGGCTCTAATCGAAGGTTAATTAATTTCCTTAATTAATCTAGAGTCAAAATAATTTATTAAAGTTGATTAGAACCAAAAAGTACTTAATTACAACCTAAAATCATATTTTAATTTTATGACACCTAGTCATAGAATCTTGAATAGTGTTTTCTCTTTCCAATTCCTTAAATCATGGAATTGTGTTACACATTGTTTATTCATAAATGAGTTTTAAATTCTTTAATGATGTATGAGCACTCCTAAACTTGTCATAAACTCCTAAATCACATTCTTAGTTACCTAAACTTAAGCTTAATCATTCCTAACCTTGTACCTAAGCTAATACACATCTAAACCTACCATTAACACACAATTAAATGGTCAAATCATCCTCCCATTCTGCTGCCCCAAGCTGGCAAGCCTCACTCCCTCCATTATGCATCACATGTTCAATTTTTCAACACTCCAAGGCCATACCTCAAGTCACATACACTATACCTTGTCATAACTTTCAATCAAGCTTGAATTTCCACATGAATAAATAATTAAAACAACCCATTTTCCCCATTTATTTGTGGCTGGAAAAGTTCCAGCCATGTTAAGGTTCTAGAAGCCTAATTTCATAAAAATGTGATAGGAAATTAACTCACATCAAGCCATACTTTGTAGCATAGCTTCCATACTTCAAACCATGCTTGAATGACCTTGTGTAAGAGATATTTTTCTCTCCCTTTGCCCTTCAAAGCTACGGCCAGCACCCTCCCAATGTGAGCTCCATGGTTTTGTTTTTCTATAAATAGGATACTTGTGTTAGCTTTGTTGCACCTTGAAGCATTTGCAAAGTGTAGAGTTTTAGAGTTGTCTTACTAAGCTTTTTCCTTCTCTCAAAGTTCTAAGAGCTCTTTCTCTTCATCTTCATCCTCTTCATTCTTCCATCACATAATCACCTCATAACCTTAATCCATCACCTCATAACCTTAAACCACTCTCAAAGCTTTCAAACACTCAACCTCAAACACAACTTCTCTCAAAACACATCTCCTTTCCTTTTCCTTTCCTTGCCCGAAATCATCACCACCATCCTAGGAGGTGTTGCTCATCTCATTTCCATCTTCAAGATCAAGCTTTTATCTTCATCAAAAGGTAGGGATTTGTTTTCAAACTTTATTTTGTTCAAGAAAGTGTTTTTCTCTAGTTTTCTCTTGGATTCTTTTTGAACTTTCCTTTGTCTTTCCTTTCCTTTTCATTTTCGGCCATGAGGCCTTGATTTGAGCATGATAGCTTGATGATGAGAGTTTCTAGATGATGACATTGTGTTCATCTCAAAGAAACCTCTAAAGCTTGAGTTTTCCTTTTCTTACAACTTCATCTATATGTTATCTAGCTCACATGGTTTTCCAACTTAAGAAAATTAATCTAAGGATTTCTAAAAGCCCAAGCCTACCCTTGTCAACCTTAAAGTTGGCTGGCACGTTCTAGAGATTTGTCTCTAGATAGGGGTTTTGGGTACTTAATAAAGAACTTGATGTAGCTTCACTTTCTTTCTCTTTTATATGATTTTCGATTCTTGTGTTGTGATCTTTGAGATGTTGTATGGGGTTATTATCTTGTTAAAGTCTTAAATGAGCTCTAGTTAAACATAAAAATGAAACTTGCATCATGTTTACTTTAAGCTTTGCATATCATGTTTATTTCCTTGCTATCACTAAATCCCAAGATAATGAATAAACTTGCATTATCATGTTTATGTTTCAAGCTTTGCATTATCATATTTATATTTCAAGTCCTCACCTAAATATCAAAGATAATAATATATTGCACCACATATTTATTTTATGCTCTCACTTTACTTTCTAGCAATAACTAAAATAAGTGCATGAGCATGTTTATTTTTATGTCATCACTTTAATGCTTCTAGAGCTCAAAGACTTGCCCAAGGATATCTCAAACAAAGGTCTAAAACATTTATCTCCTATGGCTCATATTTCGGCCCTATGAGGCCTTAATGTCTCCAAGTATTGAAAACTATGTTTTATAATTTTTCTAAACTTATATGAGTATAAGGAATGTGTAGAATTAAGTATTATGAATTTAGGACCTCTTGAGATGAAAATAACATAGCCACTGCCCTATTAAGTATTTCCATGAGTTTAGATGATAAAAGTGTTCATAAAAGAGTTTTGAAGGTTTTAATAAGGTTCCAAGAGAAACTAGTATTTTATGTGCTTTAGAAACTATGATTCAATGCCTTAAAATGGAGTTGTTGTTTCGGTCCTGCCTTGCTATGTTTGGCCACTGTATGAGCTGTGTTAATGATGTTAATATGCTTATGTTTGGGTAATAATTATGTTAAGACTCATATGTGAAAGATAGGATAAGTTAGGAACTAGAAAAGAATTAATTTGAGAGTTCTAGATCCCTTAAAGATTTATTTTTCTGGATTCTGTCCAGCAAGGTTTAGATTCAATAATCATGGTTTTAAATTAGTTTATATGTGTAGGAATGACTCATAATTGGTTTAGGACTTAATCTTGAAACCTTAGGAGCAAACCGAACTTAGAAAGGGTCATTATTGTGACTTCTAGGTACCCGTAAAGTTAGTATTTTGATTTCTGCACTCTTGAGGTTTAGAGTTGTTCTTGATCATAGGGTGAGGTGAGAAATACTTAGTTATAACCTTGTAGGTTCCCAAGAGACTAGGTGTTGATGATCAATAACTTAGAAAGTGAGATAAAGATCTAAACCGTAATTTCTAGAACTCCGTAATCACTTAAACATAAAGCTGTCCAAATTCCGCTTAGTGCTATTCGGATTAGTTCTTAAGCATGAGATTTGTATAACTCATAAATTGTCAAACTATAGGTGTATAAAGAAGTTAAGAATAAATAATTTGCAAGTTTAAGACTCATAATAATCGAAGTTTAAAGCACTATGAGATATAACATAACATGTCTATGAGCCTATGGATGATTGTTAAATATGACTATGTGATGATGTTTGTGTGAAAGTTTTATGTGACGAATGTTATGGGAAAGTTTCATGTGATGATATATATGTTATGAAAAAGCTACATAAGAATGCATGATAAAAATGAATATGATAAATGATGAGGTAATTGTGATGTAATACTTATGAAAATATAAATGTGACACAACACCGAGACGCGCTTCTCCCGGGTGACACCGGTTCGCCGAGCACCCCAGGAGGAGACAAATCCGTGAGGGTATGTGTAGATGCAGCCTGCCAAAGCGGACAAATTGCGAGGCCCACGTGGCTAGCAAAGCGTTTCAAAGAGGAAATGATCCTAGAAAGGAGATCCTTAAATTGCCCCCTAGCCCGTACTTTAAGTCGGGATTATGTTACGCTTATCATAGGATAAGTAAGAGCTAGTGACGACTAGTTAAGGTATGAGCTCATAACCTAGAGAAGTTTTAGGCGGCCCCATGAGATGAAAGTTAAAGTTAACAATGTCACATAAACTATACTTATGCCAATGTTATAATGTTTCCTAGTTATTCTATTGTTTGGTTTACCTTATGATGCATTCATATCATTAGTATATTTCTTAAGTTATAAAGACGCATTATAAAATATGATGGACCTTGGATAAAATACCTCTTTGGGAAACCCACTTAAAAGGAACTTATATGCATGCACACCTTTTAGAAATAAACCCCAGGTTCCAGAGGATGTGACGATGACACCTAGGTAGGGATAACCCTCGAGAATTCTTTTAGAAAGATTCTCATTCCCTCTCTCTTTTCTTCCGTCATATCTTGAGATGGCGACGTTTGTACTCTTCGGCCGACACCGGGTGTGGAGCTGCACCATGACCCGGCACTCGGGTCATATCATTTTGAGGGTCGCCAGACCGTCGAGTATTCATGTTCATGGGACGACCCTTCGCGTGCCCCGAGCTACCGCTTCACCCCGATCGCCTTACCGTCATAACGGGATTTTTGAGCGGCGAGACCACGCGACGAGCAGATCCTCCGCATGGAGCCGAGACATCAGCGATGACGCGAGTACCCGAGTATGTGCCGCGTCCCGATGCTCGGAGAGCGGACCCATCCGAGGACCCGCCATCCCACATGTACGGTTGGAGCTCGGTCCTACTCCTCCACCGATGAGGGTGGGAGTGAGGAGACGGTGGTCCAGCCGAGGTTGGCTCGACGGCCATCTATGCGCCGCCGCGGTGGACATGCCCGATGATGCACTCGACCACTCCCGTCGAGATTCGCCAAAGGATCGACTCGACCATGATGCTCGGACCACAGGAGTAGTCATAGGAGGGGTAGTAGTTAGTGCGCACACACGCCACATAGTAGAGGACAAACCTTCTTTTGTATATGAGGTTGTCTCCTTTAGGTGCACATGGGTATGGGGGTAGTTTCTTTTGTATTTGCTTTTTATGATTTCCTTGTATTGCATTTCAGTTGTATTTCGCTTCTTGATGTATCAAATAGTCCTGCCTCTTTGGGTAGGCACGTTATATATATATATATATATATATATCTATGATTCAGTTGATGCTTCCATGACATGATGTGTTTCTTATGCTTTGCTTATATGTTTCGCTATGTTGCCCCTTAAAGTTTAGCGCGTGGCTCTCACTTTGATTTTAAAAAGAAAAATTTTACCCGTATTTCCGCTAAGTATTTTCCAAAGGATGAGACCAAGAGGTAATATTCTAAAAATTAACCTAAGGACATACTAGTAGTCTTGGGTTAAGATTTAGGGTGTTACATTATGGTATCAGAGCAGTTCGATTCTCATGGAGCCTGAGGATTGGACTGACTATGCTTTATAAGCATAATACGATAGTTATGTCATGTATAGTGCTTGATAGAGATAAGTTGTAGGACTAGAGATGCATGACTTCTGTTGGTTGCAAGTGCCATGGTAACTAGCTCATTTTGCATGGATATTGAGCCTGATCAACTTAATGTTCATTGTTTCATGTGTATAGGGACCAATGGCACCGCGACGACGGCCTAGGACTACACCCGATGTTGAACAAGATGATACAAGCTGCTGCCGTCCGTCGCATGGCGCAAGCCATGGAGCGGATGTTCGACCGAATGGATCAACAAGCGAATCTGCTCTGTTCCCCCTCCTCCCCTGCTTCTTTGAGATGGTGGAACAAGCCGCTTGGCCCGAGTTCCGCAAAGGCGAACCCGCCCGGTGTTCAGGGTGATGGACCCGACAAGGGCGATGAATGGATCAAAGACATGGAGAAGATCTACTCTGTAGATTGCACCTTTCGGAGGAAGCGAGAAGGTCACATTCTTTGCTTTCATGTCAAGTCCGCCGGAGTTCTGGTGGAGCGGCACGAGGCATCTGCTAGAGGCCTCTGGAACTCCCATTGGTCGAGTCGTTTCAAGACTTACTTCTATGAGAAGTACTTTCCGAGTCCGTGAGGAACGCGAAGGACATTGAGTTCATGCGATTAACCCAAGGAGGGTCTCTGTAGCTCAATACAACTGCGAAGTTTGAGGAGCTAATCAAGTTCTCTCGGGTATTCCAAGGGAACCAGATGAAGTTTGGAAGTGTGTGAAGTATGAGGCCGGTCTCAAGGCGAGAGATGAACTCTGCGTGGCCCATATGGAGATCGAGACTTCCGACCCTGGTCAACAAGTGCTAGGATACTTGAAGAAGGACAGAGAAAGATTCAAATCACAAAGGCGAGCGAGCTAAGGGGCTCGGACCTCAAGCCCTCAAGTTCAAACCGCAGTACCGTCGAGGAATCACTACAACCCCTACCACCCAACCAGTTCCGACAACAACAACAACAACCGCCAAGAGCTCCTGCTCACCAACAACCCAAACAACACCAAAGGCCGCCATTTCCACATCAAGGCCCGAGGAATTTCAATAATCAACCCGTGGACCGGGTGGACTCGAAACCACAATGGAGGACCAAGTGGAGCCAAGAACAAGGCACCACAAACCCCTGCCGCTACCCGAGCAACATCTGGCCGACGTACGCCCACAATGCGGGAAGAACCACGGGAATCGCCCATGCTTAGCCGGTCGAATGTGTGTTTCAAGTGTGGCAAGCCTGGCCACTATGCAAAGGACTGCAGGACAAGGGACATCGAACCAAAACCCCCGACCACAATACCGAGGAAGGGTCTTTACCCTTAACGCGGAAGACGCCAAGAAGTCCAAAGATCTCATCGAAGGTATGTGCGAAGTAAATGGTAAAGCCTTAACTGTACTATATGACTCTGGTGCTACTCATTCTTTCATTTCACTTGCTAGTGTCGAGTCTTTAAATCTAAAAGTCTCCAAACTTCCCTTCGATCTTATTGTTTCTACTCCTACAAATCGGCCTGTTAATACTTGCCGTTGTTGTTTAAACTGTCATCTTGTTGTAGAAAATAGGTCTTTTATCATAGATTTAATTTGTTTACCCTTGAAAGACATAGGCATTATCTTAGGCATGAACTGGCTTCACCCCAACCGTGTGATGTTAGATTGTGGAACCCAAACCGTAGTTTTTCCTTCTCCTCCCGAAAACATCACTCAACCCATTAGGCTGTACCTAAATTCCGTAGAGGTCTTCTCAGAGTGGGAAGAAAACTAAGGGATATGTTCTCCTAGCACTTTGTGATGTAGACTTGGAGCAAAACCTAGGTGAGATACCTGTGGTGAGAGACTATCCCGAGGTGTTTCAGGATGAAATACCCGAGTTCCCTCCCGAAAGAGAAGTGGAGTTCTCCATAGAGTTGGTTCCTGGGACAGGACCAATCTCTATAGCCCCGTATAGGATGTCACCCTCGGAGTTAGCAGAATTGAAAACCCAGTTAGAGGAGTTGTTAGAAAAGAGTTTTATAAGGCCGAGTGCTTCACCTTGGGGCGCTCCGGTCTTATTTGTGAAGAAAAAGGACGGAAGCATGAGGATGTGTGTAGACTATAGGCAGTTGAACCAAGTAACCATAAAGAATAAATACCCATTGCCTAGGATTGATGATCTTATGGACCAATTGAAAGGAGCAGTAGTGTTTTCTAAGATTGATTTAAGGTCCGGTTACCATCAGATTAGGGTGAGAGATTCGGATATTCCTAAAACCGCCTTACGAACTCGGTATGGACACTTTGAGTTCAATGTAATGTCGTTTGGTTTGACGAATGCTCCCGCAGTTTTTATGGATTACATGAATAGGATCTTTAGACCCTATTTAGATCAATTCGTGGTTGTATTCATAGATGATATTCTCATCTATTCGAAAACCCACGAGGAGCATGAGCATCATTTAAGGTTGGTTTTAGAGGTATTAAAGGAGAAGAAGTTATACGCTAAGTTGTCTAAGTGTGAATTTTGGTTAGAGGAGGTAAAATTCTTAGGACATGTTGTGTCAAAAGGTGGCATATTGTCGACCCAAGTAAGATAGAGGCTGTGATGAATTGGGATAGACCAACCTCTGTAACTGAGATTAGAAGCTTTTTGGGTTTAGCTGGATATTATCGTAGGTTCATTAAAGGATTTTCCCAGTTAGCCCTACCCTTAACCAAGCTCACTAGGAAGAATGCCCCGTTTGAGTGGAGCCCCGAGTGTGAAAAGAGTTTCCTAGAGCTTAAGGAAAAACTCACCTCAACCCCAGTTTTAGTTTTACTCGACCCCAATGTACCCTTCGAGGTATATTGCGATGCTTACAGCAAGGGTTTAGGTTGTGTGTTGATGCAAAACAGGCAAGTGGTAGCCTATGCGTCCAGACAACTCAAGCCTCATGAGGTAACCTACCCCACCCATGACCTAGAACTAGCGGCCATCGTGTTCGCTCTAAAGATGTGGAGACACCATTTGTATGGTGTGAGGTTTGAAGTTTTCTCCGATCATAAGAGTCTCAAGCATCTCTTTGATCAAAAGGAGTTGAATATGAGGCAAAGGAGATGGATGGAATTCCTCAAGGACTACGATTTTGGTTTAAGTTACCACCCCGGCAAGGCTAATGTAGTAGCCGACGCCTTGAGCCGAAACTCGTTACGTCTGTCAAGTATGATGGTTAATGAAGTTGGGTTAATAGAGCAATTTAGGGATATGAATCTCGGAATGTCTATAACGGAGAATGGCATCGTGATGAGTCATCTCACGGTGACCAGTGGGTTTAAGCAAAGGATTATGCTTGCCCAAAGAGAAAATGAGGACTTTATGGAGACAATCGAGGCAAAGAAAGGCTGGAAAGTTGAGAGGTTTTGTACGAGGCCCCGATTGGTTATGGAGGTTCGAGGGGCGAATCTGTGTGCCACAAGATGGTAACCTCCGAGAGAAGATCTTGGAGGAAGCTCACAAGAGCCATTTTGCCATCCATCCTGGTACTACGAAGATGTATCAGGACTTGAAGAGGATGTTTTGGTGGCGGATTAAAGAAGGATGTGGTCGCTGGGTGAGTAAGTGTTTGGTCCGCCAAAAGGTCAAGATCGAACACCAAAACCTTCTACGGCATGTTGCAACCTGTCGATCCCAGTGGAAGTGGGAGAGTATATCAATGGACTTCGTGACGGGATTGCCAAAGACCCAAGCCGCCACGATGCCGTATGGGTAATCGTGGATCGTTGACTATGTCGGCTCACTTTCTACGTATTCGAGTCACGTGCTCGATGGATAAGTTGGCCCAGCTTTACATCCAAGAAATAGTAAGGTTGCATGGAGTACCATCAGCGATAATCTCGGATCGAGATCCGCGGTTTAAATCACGTTTTTGGGAGCCTTTCAAAAGGCGTTTGGTTCCAAGTTGTGCCTAAGCACCGCTTACCACCCACAAGCGGATGGTCGATCCGAGAGGACAATCCAAACCCTAGAAGATATGCTGAGAGCTTGTGTCTTAGACCAAAAAGGAAGTTGGGATAAGTACATGCCTTTGATCGAGTTTGCGTATAACAACAGTTATCACGCAAGCATCGATATGGCACCTCTGAGGCATTATACGGAAGGAAGTGCCAATCACCCTTGTGTTGAGTACGAACCGGAGGAAACAAAGTGTCTTAGGACTGAGGTAGTGAGGGAAACGACGGAACAAATCAAGAAGATCAAGGATAGAATCTTAACCGCTCAAAGTCGGCCGAGAAAAGCTACGCGGACAAAGGCGCAAGCCCTTGGAGTTCCAAGAGGGAGAACATGTATTTCTAAGAATCACACCCACTACAGGAATAGGAAGAGCCATGAAAGTTAAAAAGTTGAGTCCCCGATTTCTCGGTCCTTTTGAAATTCTTCAAAGAGTCGGATCCGTAGCTTACAAAATAGCCTTACCACCCAATCTGTCAAACCTTCATGATGTCTTTCACGTCTCCCGATTCACGTAAATATGAGTCCGACCCTAGCCATGTCCTAGAACCAGAGCATGCAGTTAAGGGAGGACCTCACTTTCAATGTACCGCCCTACGAGAATAGTGGATCACGAGTCAAGCAGTTAAGGAGCAAGTCTGTTCCTTTGGTAAAAGTGGCGTGGGGACAAGGCAAGTCGGAAGAATACACGTGGGAACTAGAGTCAGAGATGAAGTCCAAATATCCAGAGCTTTTCTAAGGTATGAATTTCGAGGGCGAAATTCTTTTTAAGGAGGGGAGTAATGTAGCATACTGATTTTTCTGTTAGAGTGAAAATGACCAAAATGCCCTGAGGTCATTTTCACCGGAGTCGAGGAAAGCGGTCTGGCAGTACTCGAAGGGCAAACTCAATGTTGGAAGGGGATTAGAAAACTTATGTACCTTCAGGGATCGAAAATCTCGTTTTGAAGTTTTAGTCAAAATGACCAAAGCGTCCTGTGGTGTTTTACCCGTTTGTAAGTCTTAGGATGAACCGAAACTTCTCCAGATGGTTTTAAAAGGCGTTTTTATGTATTCTATGACCTCAGTTTTAATTTTTGAAGTCCCGGGCAAAATTAGTGCAAAATTACGGTTTTGCCCCTAGTTTCGCTTTTACGCTTAATCACACGATTAAGCAAACCTAAGCAATATTAGGCTCTAATCGAAGGTTAATTAATTTCCTTAATTAATCTAGAGTCAAAATAATTTATTAAAGTTGAGGAGAACCAAAAAGTACTTAATTACAACCTAAAATCATATTTTAATTTTATGACACCTAGTCATAGAATCTTGAATAGTGTTTTCTCTTTCCAATTCCTTAAATCATGGAATTGTGTTACACATTGTTTATTCATAAATGAGTTTTAAATTCTTTAATGATGTATGAGCACTCCTAAACTTGTCATAAACTCCCTAAATCACATTCTTAGTTACCTAAACTTAAGCTTAATCATTCCTAACCTTGTACCTAAGCTAATACACATCTAAACCTACCATTAACACACAATTAAATGGTCAAATCATCCTCCCATTCTGCTGCCCCAAGCTGGCCGAAGCCTCACTCCCTCCATTATGCATCACATGTTCAATTTTTCAACACTCCAAGGCCATACCTCAAGTCACATACACTATACCTTGTCATAACTTTCAATCAAGCTTGAATTTCCACATGAATAAATAATTAAAACAACCCATTTTCCCCATTTATTTGTGGCTGGAAAAGTTCCAGCCATGTTAAGGTTCTAGAAGCCTAATTTCATAAAAATGTGATAGGAAATTAACTCACATCAAGCCATACTTTGTAGCATAGCTTCCATACTTCAAACCATGCTTGAATGACCTTGTGTAAGAGATATTTTTCTCTCCCTTTGCCCTTCAAAGCTACGGCCAGCACCCTCCCAATGTGAGCTCCATGGTTTTGTTTTTCTATAAATAGGATACTTGTGTTAGCTTTGTTGCACCTTGAAGCATTTGCAAAGTGTAGAGTTTTAGAGTTGTCTTACTAAGCTTTTCCTTCTCTCAAAGTTCTAAGAGCTCTTTCTCTTCATCTTCATCCTCTTCATTCTTCCATCACATAATCACCTCATAACCTTAATCCATCACCTCATAACCTTAAACCACTCTCAAAGCTTTCAAACACTCAACCTCAAACACAACTTCTCTCAAAACACATCTCCTTTCCTTTTCCTTTCCTTGCAGAAATCATCACCACCATCCTAGGAGGTGTTGCTCATCTCATTTCCATCTTCAAGATCAAGCTTTTATCTTCATCAAAAGGTAGGGATTTGTTTTCAAACTTTATTTTGTTCAAGAAAGTGTCTTTCTCTAGTTTTCTCTTGGATTCTTTTTGAACTTTCCTTTGTCTTTCCTTTCCTTTTCATTTTCGGCCATGAGGCCTTGATTTGAGCATGATAGCTTGATGATGAGAGTTTCTAGATGATGACATTGTGTTCATCTCAAAGAAACCTCTAAAGCTTGAGTTTTCCTTTTCTTACAACTTCATCTATATGTTATCTAGCTCACATGGTTTTCCAACTTAAGAAAATTAATCTAAGGATTTCTAAAAGCCCAAGCCTACCCTTGTCAACCTTAAAGTTGGCCGGCACGTTCTAGAGATTTGTCTCTAGATAGGGGTTTGGGTACTTAATAAAGAACTTGATGTAGCTTCACTTTCTTTCTCTTTTATATGATTTTCGATTCTTGTGTTGTGATCTTTGAGATGTTGTATGGGGTTATTATCTTGTTAAAGTCTTAAATGAGCTCTAGTTAAACATAAAAATGAAACTTGCATCATGTTTACTTTAAGCTTTGCATATCATGTTTATTTCCTTGCTATCACTAAATCCCAAGATAATGAATAAACTTGCATTATCATGTTTATGTTTCAAGCTTTGCATTATCATATTTATATTTCAAGTCCTCACCTAAATATCAAAGATAATAATATATTGCACCACATATTTATTTTATGCTCTCACTTTACTTTCTAGCAATAACTAAAATAAGTGCATGAGCATGTTTATTTTTATGTCATCACTTTAATGCTTCTAGAGCTCAAAGACTTGCCCAAGGATATCTCAAACAAAGGTCTAAAACATTTATCTCCTATGGCTCATATTTCGGCCCTATGAGGCCTTAATGTCTCCAAGTATTGAAAACTATGTTTTATAATTTTTCTAAACTTATATGAGTATAAGGAATGTGTAGAATTAAGTATTATGAATTTAGGACCTCTTGAGATGAAAATAACATAGCCACTGCCCTATTAAGTATTTCCATGAGTTTAGATGATAAAAGTGTTCATAAAAGAGTTTTGAAGGTTTTAATAAGGTTCCAAGAGAAACTAGTATTTTATGTGCTTTAGAAACTATGATTCAATGCCTTAAAATGGAGTTGTTGTTTCGGTCCTGCCTTGCTATGTTTGGCCACTGTATGAGCTGTGTTAATGATGTTAATATGCTTATGTTTGGGTAATAATTATGTTAAGACTCATATGTGAAAGATAGGATAAGTTAGGAACTAGAAAAGAATTAATTTGAGAGTTCTAGATCCCTTAAAGATTTATTTTTCTGGATTCTGTCCAGCAAGGTTTAGATTCAATAATCATGGTTTTAAATTAGTTTATATGTGTAGGAATGACTCATAATTGGTTTAGGACTTAATCTTGAAACCTTAGGAGCAAACCGAACTTAGAAAGGGTCATTATTGTGACTTCTAGGTACCCGTAAAGTTAGTATTTTGATTTCTGCACTCTTGAGGTTTAGAGTTGTTCTTGATCATAGGGTGAGGTGAGAAATACTTAGTTATAACCTTGTAGGTTCCCAAGAGACTAGGTGTTGATGATCAATAACTTAGAAAGTGAGATAAAGATCTAAACCGTAATTTCTAGAACTCCGTAATCACTTAAACATAAAGCTGTCCAAATTCCGCTTAGTGCTATTCGGATTAGTTCTTAAGCATGAGATTTGTATAACTCATAAATTGTCAAACTATAGGTGTATAAAGAAGTTAAGAATAAATAATTTGCAAGTTTAAGACTCATAATAATCGAAGTTTAAAGCACTATGAGATATAACATAACATGTCTATGAGCCTATGGATGATTGTTAAATATGACTATGTGATGATGTTTGTGTGAAAGTTTTATGTGACGAATGTTATGGGAAAGTTTCATGTGATGATATATATGTTATGAAAAAGCTACATAAGAATGCATGATAAAAATGAATATGATAAATGATGAGGTAATTGTGATGTAATACTTATGAAAATATAAATGTGACACAACACTGAGACGCGCTTCTCCTGGGTGACACCGGTTCGGCCGAGCACCCCCAGGAGGAGACAAATCCGTGAGGGTATGTGTAGATGCAGCCTGCCAAAGCGGACAAATTGCGAGGCCCACGTGGCTAGCAAAGCGTTTCAAAGAGGAAATGATCCTAGAAAGGAGATCCTTAAATTGCCCCCTAGCCCGTACTTTAAGTCGGGATTATGTTACGCTTATCATAGGATAAGTAAGAGCTAGTGACGACTAGTTAAGGTATGAGCTCATAACCTAGAGAAGTTTTAGGGCGGCCCCATGAGATGAAAGTTAAAGTTAACAATGTCACATAAACTATACTTATGCCAATGTTATAATGTTTCCTAGTTATTCTATTGTTTGGTTTACCTTATGATGCATTCATATCATTAGTATATTTATGCTTAAGTTATAAAGGCGCATTATAAAATATGATGGACCTTGGATAAAATACCTCTTTGGGAAACCCACTTAAAAGGAACTTATATGCATGCACACCTTTTAGAAATAAACCCAAGGTTCTGAGGATGTGACGATGACACCTAGGTAGGGATAACCCTCGAGAATTCTTTTAGAAAGATTCTCATTCCCTCTCTCTTTTCTTAGTCATATCTTGAGATGGCGGCGTTTGTACTCTTCGTCGACACCGGGTGTGGGAGCTGCACCATGACCGGCACTCGGGTCATATCATTTTGAGGGTCAGCTGCCTTTGTCGAGTATTCATGTTCATGGGGCGACCCTTCGCCATTCGCCCCGAGCTACCGCTTCACCCCGATCGCTCCTTCACCGTCATAACGGGATTTTTGAGCGGCGAGACCACGCGACGGCAGATCCTCCGCATGGAGCCCGAGACATCGGCGATGACGCGAGTACCCGAGTATGTGCCGCGTCCCGAGACTGGAGGCGGACCCATCCGAGGACCCGCCATCCCACATGTACGGTTGGAGCTCGGTCCTACTCCTCCACCGATGAGGGCTGGGAGTGAGGAGGCGGTGGTCAGTAGAGGTTGGCTCGACGGCCATCTATGCGCCCTCGCCGCGGTGGACATGCCCCGATGATGCACTCGACCACTCCCGTCGAGATTCGCCAGTGGATCGACTCGACCCGCGATGCTCGGACGCAGGAGTAGTCATAGGAGGGGTAGTAGTTAGTGCGCACACGCCACATAGTAGAGGACAAACCTTCTTTTGTATATGAGGTTGTCTCCTTTAGGTGCACATGGGTATGGGGGTAGTTTCTTTTGTATTTGCTTTTTATGATTTCCTTGTATTGCATTTCAGTTGTATTTCGCTTCTTGATGTATCAAATAGTCCTGCCTCTTTGGGTAGGCACGTTATATATATATATATATATATATATATCTATGATTCAGTTGATGCTTCCATGACATGATGTGTTTCTTATGCTTTGCTTATATGTTTCGCTATGTTGCCCCTTAAAGTTTAGCGCGTGGCTCTCACTTTGATTTTAAAAAGAAAAATTTTACCCGTATTTCCGCTAAGTATTTTCCAAAGGATGAGACCAAGAGGTAATATTCTAAAAATTAACCTAAGGACATACTAGTAGTCTTGGGTTAAGATTTAGGGTGTTACAAGAGGCATCATAACACCTTATAGTATTATTTTTATTATTCATCCCCAATACCACCCAATGTGGGTCCACCCACCGATCATCGCCCATCTGCTGCTAGTCACCCCCTAGCACCCACTAATCGCCCCATGTTTCCCGCCGGTCACCACTCACCCACTCCTCCACTATCGGATTCTTTATACTATGGTATCTGATATTCAATTATCATGTCTAGTACTATCATGCCTTATCCAGTTATCATATACGATGCACAAAACATATCCTCAGCTTTATTCTTTAATGTATTCTAAGAGAATTGATTTTTAAATCAATTTGAATTTTATACCATATAATTATTTTTAATACAAATTTTAATTTAGAAATCATTTCATATCAAATTAGTTCAACTCAAATAATATGAATTCTAATTTTAGTTTCAATTTTGCTATTTCAATACCTAATATTCTCAAATATTCAAATGTCATACTCATAAAATGCATGGATTCTATCATTTACTTTTTTTTTCTAACTTATTTTTTTCTCATCACTCCTCTTACATTCATATAGGCCCACCTATATTGATGTTAAAATATAATTACCCTTTTTGCTTTAAATTTTTAATGATGGTTGTCACACTGCTAAAAAAGTCTTTCTTCCACGTGAAAAGCATAACACAAGTCAAGGTCATTTCGTTTTCATGGCTGACTCTAAGTGTGACTATGAAATCTTTATACCTGCTCTCCGACGTTTCTACACAACACGACAATTTCTATTGGAATCGACGCGCTGATGACTTCGTCCAATGTGAATGGATTTAACACATGAAATAGATATCAGACCCCAAAAAGAAAGAAAAAATAATAATAACTAAGAGACATACCAGTCCTGCAGATTGCAGTTCAACTAAGTACCCAATTAAATTTCTCAACTTTTCCTTCCCCACTTTGAAATTTCTCAACAAATTAGATAGGGGTTGCTCAGTTTTCATTTATTTATTTGATTGGTTCAACTATCATTTTTTGTTTTGCATACTTCAATGTATGAAATGTTGATGCATAAACATCATTTAGAAAGCCTTCATTCCCACGTCAAAAGAAAAACGAAGGAAGCTTCCTATCTCCTAAAACATGTGTAAGTTGTTCTATCTACCAGGAATTCCAGTCTAGAGTGTCAACTTCGTTCTTTTGGAGATTTACGGAGTGCACCCGTCATCACAAACTAGAAAAGGAAAAGACCCCAAGAAGGTGTACGAATACAAGGTAAGGCTGTGATTTTCAAACTAGTGTAAATGATATGTTAAGTGAAAATTTTTCATAACTAAAATGTTGATAGAGCTCAACTCTTTCTCTCTGTGCTTCTCATATACAGGTGCTATCAGCATTGCCAGAGGAATAAACAAATGAAAGGTTTTACCTTGCTTCCATTCTGCCTTCTTTTGCTTAATAATATCGCAGTCTCTACCGCAAGAGACACTATTGATGCACTGCAATCCATCAGTGATAATGAGACCTTAGTTTCACTTGATGAAACCTTTGCACTAGGATTCTTCAGCCCTGGAGCTTCCAAGAACCGTTATGTGGGAATTTGGTATAACAAAGTCCCAAAACTAACAGTAGTGTGGGTTGCCAACAGAGACAAACCCCTTATTGACTCCTCAGGGGTTCTGAAGCTCGATGGTACCGGAATTCTAGTCCTGCTCAACCATAACAAGAGCGTCATCTGGTCCTCCAATGCAACTAGATCGGCAAAGCATCCGGTTGCGAAGCTATTGAGTTCTGGAAACTTGGTCGTGCAAGAAAATAACTCTAATGACCAAGAAAATTTTCTGTGGCAAAGTTTCCACTATCCTTGTGACACAATCCTATCTGGACAAAAGTTTGGAAGAAATCTAATAACAGGCTTGGATATGGTATTAATTTCATGGAATAGCTCTGATGATCCATCTCAAGGTAGATATAATTATCGCATCGATACTGATGGATATCCACAAGTAGTCCTAAGAGAAGGCAGGACCAAAAGATATCGATTTGGACCATGGAGTGGAATTCAATTTAGTGGGGTGCCCCCTTTGAAAGACGACTCTGTGTTTAGCTTCAGAAACAACTTTGTTGCTAATGAGGAAGAAATATATTATATATCTGAGGTTAATAACAAGTCAATTCTTCAAAGCGTGTTGATAACTTCAGATGGATTCAGAAACCGCACTGCTTGGACTGGTGAAAAAGAGGGTTGGATCACCTTAGCAAGTTTTCCAGGGGATGACTGTGATTACTATGCAGCATGTGGAGCATTTGCTAGCTGCAATATAAACACCTTGCCTAGATGTGAGTGCTTGTATGGGTTTGTGCAGAGTACCCCAGATTTATCTGGCAATTGTGTGAGGAGGACTCCACTGAGTTGCCAGGGAGATGGGTTTTTGAAGTTTTCTGGGCTAAAGTTACCAGACACAGAAAGATCATGGTTTAACAGAAGTATTAGCCTTGAAGATTGTCGGATTTTGTGCTTGAAGAATTGTTCATGTACAGCTTATGCTGCTTTGGATATTAGTAAAGGGGGAAGTGGGTGCTTACTCTGGTTCGGTAATCTGATGGATATGAAAAAGATTTTTGACTCTAGTGAAGATATTTATATAAGGATGGCTGCAACAGAACTTGGTATACTATGTCTCTGAATTTTTTTTTTTCTTGTTTATTTCTTTTAACTTCTATCAATACTTACTGTTTCCTAACTTCTCTATTTTCTTTTAATTGTTGTCTTTTCAGAAGCTTTTGAAAAAATAAAATCACACGAATCCAACATTCGGAAGCAAAAGATTATCATCATCAGCTGTGTGTTGTCTTTTGGAGTTTTAATCCCATCCTTGGCCTTCATCATTTCTAGATTGAAGAGACGACAAAAATCCAGTTAAGTAATTCTCAAATTTTGTGATTCTTGCTTCTTGTATAACTCATGCAAACTATGGCTGTTATCAGAAAATTAGGATCAACTGCAAGTGAGCCTATAGTTTAATGGTAGACTCCTGCATGTCTCAATGAGTTATGAGAGGTCTTGAGTTCGACTCATACCCTCACCCCACCCTCTATCCCATAATATTTCAATTAAACAAAATAAGAAAAAAAGAAATAGGACCAACTCCATGATGACTCTACATGTTTTCAGTCTAAAAGGTTTTAACATTTGCCACACAACAGATTAGTTTGGCCTCTTTGGTTTCTCTGTCTCCACTTGAGACGTGGTTAATCTGTATTGAGAATTATCCACAAATAAACAAGTGGTAGAAAAGTAATGTTGGGTTACTTTATTTTGCTTCATTCCTCTTAATATTTGGGGCAGAGCAGAAGGTGTAAGTGATAGAGAACACCGAGCATGTTCTACTTCTACGTAAGTGTCAATTTCTTTTTTATTTGCTCACCACATGCTACTTAGCAGGAAAGATGAAAGGCAATCCAAAAAGAGAAGCAAATGCTTTAAATGACCACCATGGAGAAGATCTAGAGCTACCCTTGTTTGACATGTCCATAATTACTTCTGCAACCAATAATTTTTCAACTGACAACATACTGGGCATAGGTGGTTTTGGATCAGTTTATAAGGTAATAGAATGATAAAAAAAAGTCATCTCTTGAGCCTAAAATGCATAATATTCTTGATCAATTTTATTTTTGTCTGATTAAATTGAAATTATTTCATATGTTGTATGAATCTCACCTCTATATGGTCCAAAAAAAATTAGAGATGCTAATTTGATAAAAACAGGTACTATGGCCTTAATATTATCTGGAAGAAGTAAACTATTGAAATAAGCAAACAAGTCATCCAAACACAGCATAAATATGCATGAACCCGCAGCTTCAATTGGACATTGATATGCATCCTTTTTTCTCGCCACATACGTTACCATTTCAAACATTTAGGGTATATTTTGTTGAAGAGTAAAAATGAAGGTAAAAGTTACATGAATGAATTTTATGTTTTATTTTACATATAAACTTTATTCATATAATTTTCAGCTTCATTTTATACCCCTCAATCAAACACACCATTAATTTCATCTGTACTCATACCTATAATGATGATATCTTGAGGCCCAAATCAAATCTCCCTTCTTATCAGCTAAAATGTCATTTACTTGGAATAACATGGATGCTTTAAGCACTAGTAAAATAATAGCAGGTCGTAAAACTTTTGGCAGATTCTTTTTTTTCTTTTACGGAATTTGAATGAACTTGGGACATATGAAGAGGCTTATTTGCTTATTGATATATTTTACGTACGTTGTAGGAAAATTATTCAATGTTAGAATAATTCTAATGATATAGTTTGAGCAAATTTATGTCAAATAGATTTAGTTCATTAGAATGGATTTGATTGGAAGGTGTGGAGAAATTTTTTTATAGATAAGCTCCATATACTATGAAAATTTTTTCCCACATTTTAACCTCTAACCAAATACATTCTAAATGTGAAGCTTTTATTATATACGTGTGGTTACAATTTTCAGGGTATTTTAGAAGATGGAAGAGAAATAGCTATTAAAAGGTTATCAAAGAATTCAAGTCAAGGACTCCAAGAGTTTAAAAATGAAGTTATGCATGTTACCCAGCTTCAACACAAAAATTTAGTGAAGCTACTAGGATGCTGTATTCAAGCAGAAGAAAGATTGCTGATTTATGAATTTATGCCTAACAAAAGCTTGGACTTTCTCATATTTGGTTTGGTTCCAAAAAACTTATGCGTTATTTAATTCCATTGCAATTATACTCTCATTTGGTGAATGACACCTTTTGGTTTGAAAAATATAAGAAACAAATGGATATATAAAAGAATTTAACTAGATATTAATATTTTTTTCATGTACGGTTGTTCTTGACATCAGGAAGCGCAATAAGATTTTGGGAGTAAAGTTTTGTTATTTTGTTTCCTATAGAAATCGTTGAAACAAATTTCCTTTTACTTGTTTCTTATTAAAAATTTAAAAATATGGCTAGTCCTAGCACCATTATTTCTCAGTCATGGTTCATAATCTTTTTATAGAAATGGTTTAACTTTACCACCTTGTGAACAGAAGAAAAGAAGGGTACATTACTAGATTGGCCAAGGCGTTTCCATATTATCAATGGGATTGCTCGAGGTCTTCTTTATCTTCATCAAGATTCGAGGCATAAAATAATTCATAGAGATCTGAAAGCTTCCAATATTTTGTTGGATGGGGAAATGAATCCAAAAATCTCTGACTTTGGCCTAGCAAGAAGCTTTGGTGAGAATGAATCTAAAGCAAACACACAACATCTAGCCGGAACTTAGTAAGTGATTCGTGGCCTATATGGTTTGCATGGATATGATGGCTTAGCATGCTCTAAAATTGTTTGTTTTTGTTTTTCTTTTTGGTGAATGGATGTGCAGTGGTTATTTTTCACCAGAGTATGTAATTGATGGAGCTTACTCAACAAAATCTGATGTGTTCAGTTTTGGTGTATTGATATTGGAGATAGTGAGTGGGAAGAGAAATAGAGGATTTTCTCATCAAGATCATCAATTCAATCTTCTAGGGCATGTAAGCATGAGCTTGAATTTTAGTCACTTTTGACAATATACTTCTCCAAGAAACCAAATGATTTGAAAAATGTGCAGGCATGGAGACTATTTGTGGAAGGCAAAGGCTCTGAAATAGTTTACACTCCAATGAGAGACACATCCAATTTATCTGCGATGCTAAGATCAGTTCATGTGGGACTACTATGTGTTCAACGAAGTCCAGATGATAGACCAAGCATGTCATCTGTGGTTCTAATGTTGAGTAGTGAATGCTCATTACCTCAACCCAAAACGCCTGGATTCTTTGTAGAAAGAGAGATGATTGGTGACCATTCCGTGTCGAGTAGTTATACACAAAGCTCAACTAATGATGTCACAATCAGCCAATTAGAATCTCGGTGAGTGGCATCTTATCTGGGTTTCAAGTGTTGAGTCACTAAAACAATGCAGATTGGGGAGTGGCTATTGGCACTTTCATTTGGCTATTATTACTCCACATTAATTATTCCCATGTATATTATTCCTTATATGTCCTTAAGTTTATTTTGTTATTTAGCTTTTTTTTTCCTCAAAATGAAATTATGAATGGTGTTTGCACATCATATGCGGTTTCTGTTGCCCATTTTGTTACTACTTCAAGCCTTATGAGTTTTTTTTTTTTTTTTTTTCTTTGCTATGGGTTAATGCCAATTTGATGAAGATAGGCCTCTTGCTCCTCAATGTTTTGGGGTTAAGCTTTGTCAATCATCGAAATTTTTTTTTTAAAAAAAAAGAGAAAGAAAAAACACTGGATCATCACTACATCATCTCACATGCGATCTTCTTTTTCTTACACAATTTTACAAAAAGAACTGTGGCCTGTGGCTTCCTAAGAAGCGTCTCAAAGTATGGAAGTGTTGCAAAGTGATATTCCTTATGAATATTTAATTAATACAATCAGCTTTAAGACTAGAATATAGTTTTTTTTTTTTTTATAATTTTTGGTGTTGCCGGGACAGATACCGCTTAAAGATTTTTGATGAATTTTTTTTCTATGAAATTGCAAAATTATAAGATTCGTTATGTATTATATGTTTTTGTCCAAATATGACCTGAAAAAAAGTATTATATTTATATTTGATTAAATTTATAAGTTATTTGAATTTTATTTCACTACACTTTCCAATTCAAGTTAAACATTATATTTAAGTTAGAATTTTTTTGTGCTGCATTAGAAGCTTAACCATAGTTAATTTTTTTGTCTAATATTTATCAATACAACTATATATTAAATATAAATTTAAAATATCATAATGACAAAATATTAATTTAAAATATTTTTTTAAACTAAACACATTCAAAATTTTCAAAAATAAATAAGAAAGGACAATAGTAATCGAGGCTCTAATACGCAATTCTTGAATTTAGTTTTGAAAAATAATGAAATAAACTAACTACTAGAATAACCTTAAGGTATATTTAAGGTATTTAGGGTATTTAATTGTTTTAATTAAACAATTAAAACCCTAAACCACTCCCTACGCATTGTCATATAGATATTGTATTTGATTTGATTGATGTTCAGTCTAATGTATAACTAATAAAACTCTTTTTTTAAAAATTATTTATAAACATGAAACTCTTTTTTTTATTTTTTTAATCTATATCTATATAATATTAATATTCAAGACTTTTTAGAAGAAAGTTTTACAGATGTCACTTCTAGAATAATTTAAGATGCACAATTTTCATAATTTTACTAATTAATAATTTTAAAAGATAATCATAATTATTATATATTATTAAAATATCATTTAAGATTATTACCATTTAGCAATAGAATTGCACTGAAATAATTAAAAAATAAATTTTAAATTTTAAATTAAAAAATTTGTTTTAAACATTTGTAAAGCACCAACTAGCTAGCTGTCTTACACTTTTTATTTCATTAAATTGTTATTTATTTGATTGAACTAAATTCAATATTAATACATTACTCAAATTCACTACTAAAATAGAAAATATATTTCATAATTTATATAGCGTGCATGCAAATTCAAATACGCACCTCGCACACATCTACGAGTTTGAATACATAATTTAAATACACAATTTCGGATTCAAATACACAATTCATATATCGTGCATATATTTTTGATTTCAAAGTCATATGTAAAAACAAGGGTCCTTCTAACATGGTCCGGGACGACCATGATGCTTCTTCCATATGCCTGTAACTGATGAGTGGCCAAATTTGTTGAAACCACACAATGGCCCAGCACAAAAGTCATGCAAAAACTGAAAATTATTAGTGCACCCCAGATTAAGATCGTTCAATTACTGTTAGCAAAATGTTAATTTGACGCACAAGTTGGACGCATATGATGGGATGGCTAGTATGCGCATGTCTTATGAAGGCATATGGTGGAAATTAGGGAATTTAAAATTATAAGAAAAATAATAAAAGAGAAAAGGAAACCACGAAGGCATGAACTCATCAATTTGATTCAGCCGCAAAATCTCTATATGGAATCCTATGAACTCGGATTCCTTTCCTGCCTTTGCACTTTGTATACGAAACGCAATCCTTTTCCGTCCTCCCTGAATTGTCTCTCCATCTTGAACTTGGAAGTCTGTAATAGGATGCAATATGTCCCCATGCTGTTAGTGTTAAGGTTATCACGAGTGGCCATCTTTGTGTCACTTGTAGAGTGGTGTTTCTAGGTCGGAGACTCCACTTGTCGATTCGGTAGCTCTTGCGTGCTTCGCCTCTCGTTCCTCTCTTCTCTCGCACCAGGTACTTGATACCTTCATGTTTTTGTCTGTGATCCCTTATATATATATATATTTTTTTTTGTAGAAACTGATTGAATAATTTGTATGATGGATATGATTGTCACCTATGCAGAGGTTGAAACCACAAACAAACGGAAAGATTGGTAGTCCCCCGCGGAAATCAGATTTGCAATTTAAATTTTGTTGGTTATTAGTATCTAATTAAATAGGCAATCTTAGATTAGTGCACCTGACTCCGTCATTCGTGGTGTACCCATTTTGATTTTCTAGTCGTCCAATTTTTTGGTTTTCTTGCTTGTCCCTCAATTAAACAACACCAAGATTTATCTTTTGTTGAATGTTGTTGTTTGGTTGTGCTTGGCGTGGGATTTGTGTTACTTATCTTCTCCTTAGGTAGGTAATTGAAACCATGAAGTAGGCAATGAAAGTCATTGTTGTTGTCTAAAAAATCTGAATTAAATATGCTTAGGCATATGGAGTAGCTTTATTTTTCGTACCTTTCCTTGCATGCATAAATTCCAATTTCATGTGTTGAGATCCATTGTCTCGATGAACAAGATTAAGTACTATCTAGGATTTGAGCATTGAAGCACAAAAGATCTTCTAAATTTCTCCGCAACAATTGGTTTGTGCAACTTCAGGGAGTATGTATATGATATAGCTTTAAGCATTTTATGATATTGGTAATCATATTTTGGCTATCAAAGTGTTGTATTCGTTAACGTATATTATATGCAAAAAAACCTCATTTGCAAGTTCACAGTGGTCATGGTCAATCTCAAACAAGGCTAAGCACACAATTGTTCAGCCACAAATAGCCATAAAAAAGATCAGCAAAAATTAAATGACGTAGTCATCCCTCAACTGCTCAAAATGCTTCCTCTATAGTGTGTTTGTGCTATAAGTTTTTTGATTGTGGGATTGTGATTTTGTAATTTTGACTTTCGTGGGTGCTGGACGAGGATCCATTTTGTCGTCGTGTTATATGTGTCTGTGTATTTATTTGATTTAGAATTTAATTCTCTAAAGGGGAAAAGAGGTGTTCGTTGGATACATGAAGAACATGCAATGCATTATTCTGATCTTATGTTACTGGGTTCTTTTTATCCTCCTATAAATGGCGATATTAAGAACAAGATAAGTCTGTCAGCAGAAGTGCTTGGTTTCCTTGATTTGCACAGCCATAGGAAGAGAGTCAGCAATCCAACTTGAGATCTTAATCCAATATGATGCACAAATGGAATTGTAAAATTCCTAATAGGGAGCGCACTTCGTGAATGAGTTATGGCTTTAAAGGCTAATTGTTTAGCATCAGGAAATCGTCACCTTGAAGGAGTTGAGCAATGAATTGGGTTAATGGAAAGTTGATAGAGCATTTTCATGATATGTTGGATTTCATTCAAAGTTATGTGATACAAGTACAAAAGGAAACTAATTTAGAGAGTATATATGAAAATGCAAGTTCTTCAATTGTGCAGTTTTGTAACTGAAGATCTTCAATAAGGGCTGAAGTGAGACACCATGAAGGGCGTGCATAGTTTAACACGTGGGAAACTGGAAAGCGGCAATTGCAATCCTGTAATTATTTAGGACTTGTGAATTGTTTTTCCTTTTGCATACAACAATATTAGAAATAATATAATTATATTTAAATTTTCAAAGCTTTAACTTTGTATGATATATCGTTTGGTTTATTGGAAAACATTTGATCCAGTATATATGTAGTGGGGTGGTAAGACCAGCTTATTATATGTCGGAGAATAATAAGTTTGTATGCATCTAGTTATGTATTGGTGCAGGCATATTCAAACGCTATGTATTTGATCATGGAATGAATAGAGAAAGATGTTATATTCAATCTTCTATTTTTAGCATGGATTTGTGCCAATGGTTTACTTATCTTGAGTGCAAATTTGTGAAGAGAGCAATAATCCCATGCTCTTTTGAGTGACAGGTGGCATGGGTTAACAAACAGTTTTAAAGGACTGTAGGGTTGTATAAATTGTCTAAGTTAACTGTAACACCGCTTGGTATTTGTGGTACATTCCCAAAGTGCTTTGAAATATTTGTTGATAGTAGCTGGTAACTAGTCGAAAGCTGTTGGTAATTTGAGTGCAACAAGTTGGTAACCCTAAAATAACAGTGGTAACCTTAAAATTGTGTTTGTGCTGAAAGTAAGAGGAATCAGATTTAAAAAAATGAGCTACACAACATGTTTAGCGGAGTTATGGAGTCAATAATTAATGAAGTGAGCATGAATACAACATTCAATGTGTGTTGGACAACGAAAAGGATAAAAAAAATGTGCTTTATGTTGGCAAGTCTTTATGAAAATGTTGGTAGCATTCTAAGAAAACCGGCAGCTTTACAATTTTTTTTCATATTCAATAAGATACGATTATTTTTCACGAGAACTTGAGTTAGAAAACTAGTTTAGATTACTTATGAACTTTATAGTTGGAACAATTGATGCTCAACACAAGCAATTTGTGCTGCAAGACTAAGCTTGTTTGAACAATTGTTTTCTTCTTTGGTATCTGTTGTAAAGTTGTTGTAGTACGTTTGCGGTTTATTAGCATTTTGTTGCGAAATCGCTCAGAAATGGTGTTATGTTATAAGTTTTTGTTTTTAATTAAAAGAGAAATGCATTTTATAAGAAATTGAGTTAGAGGAGTAGCTTAGAGGACTTATGAACTTCATGAAGTAACAATTTTATAACACACCTGGCGCATTACTAGCTTTAAATAATATCTCCCAACATATTGTAAAGGATTTACCAGCAAATTAACAAAAAATACTACAATATGTCAATCCAATTCATCAGGAATAGAAATCATTTCACCACTACTGGCAATTGTATTTATTGCTATTGGTCCTACAAAATGGGCCACTACATTTGCAACCCTTTTCGTAAGTTGAGTAATCTTATTGGAGTAGGACCAAAAAAAAATGGAAACACCAGCATGATAACTAGCTTTTCCAAAAATGTTAAGAACTTAGGAGAAGAAGTACCGGTTCTTGGACTAAATTACCAGCATATGTCAACGAGAATTATAATAATTTTAGCGTTAGTCTCGTGCGATTTCTGTCAATTGGTGGCAACAAAGACATGGTATGGAAGAGTGCAAGTTAGTTCAGTAACACTGATGTCATTCAATAACAAAAAAAAAAAAAAAAACAATTTGAAGAGACGTGTACAATTACTAGATTTTCCACTTTGTTAGCAGCATGCCATTCAGAATTACCAGCGCATGAAATTGCCACTGCTACCATGAGCAGAATTCCCCGCCAATTGGACAGGCAAATGGAGGTAATATTCCTTTAAACGCTAGTAATATAGTATACATATACTGGTAACTTTGCCAAAGCTCGTAATCCATTAGGTCAGTACAAAATTTATTTTCGCCTCCGACAAGTGATGCGCAACTTAGTAGAAGGTTTCATAAGCCTGTTGGCTTTTTTGGGGAACAAAAGCAACAAATAAAAAGTGTAACTAGTGCGAAAAGGAGTCAAATTCCCCTTGAATAATACTACCCAGTGCAGATAATTTCAAATAATAGAGTAATAATGACACATCAATTTACTGGTAATTATATATAAAACTTGGTAATCCTTAACACATGCTGTAAAAAATTTTTTCCCCCCACTCCCCTATTTAAAGTCTGCCATATATTGTAACCGATTGTCAGCACCATCACCATCAAATCAAAATGATAGGAGTGCTAATATGATTGGAATTTGCCTTGAATTGTACACCCCAACGCTAGTTTTTGTGGATAATGCAATGGTAATGAGTGTTAGCAATCATTGATATAAAGGAAGAAAGCTGAAAATCCTATAGGCCTGTACAAAATTTTTTTTCCAAGCGCCTCAAGTATTAGTCAACGTAATTTTCATGCATTCGTTAGCATGTAGGCATTTATGGGGCCAACACCATCACATAAAAGTGGCAGTAGTAGTAAAATGATCACCATCCCCCCTAGTTGGATTGGGAAATGGTGGTAAAATTGTTTAATCAACTGGTAACTAATTTGTAAAGATGCTCGTAAGTATGAGCATGCACTGGTAATACTGCAGGTCCGAAAGAAAAAATCATTTCCCACCTGTCTAACAACAAAGAAGTATGCAAGTTTTGTGCATATGGCAATGTCCTAGTAAATAATATTCCTGCTAGAAGATGGGTGTCATAGTAATATTATAAGTAATAGTGAATAATGGTTAATGTTTACTAATTTAATAATACCAATACATGCTTTGCTCGAGTAACTATACATTTGTTTTTATTAATGAAGAATTTAAGTCCTGTGCATATAACAAAAAGAAAGGTATGGTAGACAATTATTCATGCATACAGTAAGTCAATCTAATATATGAAAATATCATTCTAGCTCTGAGGCCACTACTTTAGAGTTAATGAAAATATCATTCAAAAATATATTTTCCACATGTACAATCAAGTAATATTATGGATTATCATTTGCTAAGGGGTGATATAATAATAAAAAATTTGATACAAATTAATCATTGTAATTATGCAAAAATTAATTAGTTTATGCGTTCTTTTAAAATTATCCTTTGATTTCATAACAAGTTTTATTATTGCCTGATTTTAAAGGACAAAACATGTTTATTATCTTTTTCAATTTAACTATGATGTTGGTTAAACTGATGAAGGAATGGTTGGTACTATTTGAGTGCGAAACATATTATGAATTAGAAGTAAATAATTTATGTGCATCTCATAAGCAGGTAACGAAACTTTTTACCACATCCATAGTTGCACTAGTATTTCTCAATAGCAATCTACCAAAATTTGAGAGCGGAAGCAGGTAAATTTCAACAACTGTAATGCAACCACCAACACTACCACCACCACCAAACCTTGTCCCAATGTAAACCAAAATTTTTTATGGAGCAAGGACTGTATAATAAACTTTGTGATCAACAATTCTCCATGCATTACAAATTTTCGTACATTCACCATAAAACTGTAGATAGCCAATCATGAACACAGGGTAACAACATTATGGGCAATCCAACATCCCTAATATATACAACTTGAACTTTTTGTGTCAGTTATATCACCCAACTAGCATATACATTAGCAACCAAGTATGGAAGTCTTGTGTACATGGGTCCATGTTGCTGCTCCTCTCTATTTAAGCCCACATGTTGGCCTTCCTTTTGCCTGTCCTTTTCATTGCATCTTCAGCATCATTATATATTACCATATCTATTAACTTATCCCTATCCTACAAAGTCACGCATAAGGAGTTGATAAACTATTAGATTTGCAGGTTGCATAACAAGGAACTGCAATGTAAATACATTTGCACTTGCATAAGATTTTAAGTCATATGTTGCAACAATTGGATCGTGCTAAACACGACAACCATAAGAACCCTTAAACATTATAGAAAAGGCACAAGAATCCTGTGGAAACAGTCATATGAATGCTCACCGCATATTTTAGCGCAAGCAGTTCCCTACTACTGTGTCAGAAAAGCATTTCATATTTGACAAGGTCAACATGATTCTATGCAGACATGCTTATTGGATTTCAAGTATGCATGATCAGTTTGTATTAATATATTATGGATGATTAAATTGATGCATTACTATTAGCTTCAAAGGCTCATGTTCAGCATCCCCCTACTTGTGAAACAATGGAAGTGGTTACATTATAAGGCCCCGTTACCAAAATAATACAAACTAAACAAACCCACCGAGAAGATGCACCCACTCCCCCACTTTATAAAGCAACTAACAAAAATATTAGCGAACACAAAGCTTAGGTTTTTCCAGTGCAACCAAACTTACAGCCATCAAGATGCAAAAAGGATGAGTTCACTAATTTGCATATAAAACATTCTTGTCACTACCAAGCAATAATCGGCTAGCTGCAATAATGGTGGCAATAGCATGAATAATAGCCTTGCTCAATTAAGTCCACTTTTGCATTAACAAATTTAGGAGGTCAAGGTACTAAGACAAGTTGAAGGAGATTAAAAAACAGGTAGATGACATAAGCAAATATGAATAACGAGGGGGATGAAAACATAATCACAACTCTGATATATACCTCAGAATCAAACGGCTAATGGGTTGGCTAGATTTTTTTCCTTGGCCTCAAATGGCTTGCAGTGTATGGGGTTTGAATATGCAGGCTTGATTTTCTTTTCCTTTGATATGTCTTCTGCTTAACCCTTGTTACAATGTTGGAGGTAGGTTTGCTTGTCTCTCCAGTTGGTTGACCTTGATTCCCATTTGCTTTTTCACGAATAGCTGTTAACAACAACATTCCCCACTATGAGGTTAATAGCTAATTCCTAAGTTGCCACTAAACCAAACAAATTTCTATACATATACACAAACCTATGTCATGAACTTGAGTACTCTCATTCTCTTCATTGGCTTCACGAGGAAAACTTGTGTCTTGCACTTCAACTGAAGGACATGAGGGCGTTTCATAGCATGGGGAGGCAACACTAGGTGGAGAAGGGGTTACTAGCAGGTCATTAACTTTAACTGCTTTGTACACATTTTCTCTTTGTTGATTGTTTGCATCCAACACCCAATTTATTAACAAGTCACGGCAAATGGCAACAACCTCATCCTTTAGACATTATACATATACATTTTCAACACAGGCTTTGCTAATGAAGTACAAATACAGCACATCAACAAGGGAAATTGTGCTCACCTCTGTCCATGTAGGCATGGTATAATCTCCTTCATAGGTTACCTCATCATCCCATACCTCCATATATTTTATGGTGTGCACACCGCAGTCGTACCTTTATGCAAAACATAGAAGCATCCATACTCTATTAAATTTACATGAACACATAGACTAATACCAAGTAACCGGAAAACAATATTGTTATACATGGAAAGCCAGGACATACTCACCCATTATGTTGTTTTGGGACCTATGCATACTCAATTTCTAGGTGTGTATCAGTAGTGGCCAAGTCCCTATCAATCAATGCCCATATCTCTTCAAAGCGTTTGGCTTACATTATTGAAATATCAGTAACCTTAAACATGCACCTAAATCTTAAGAGTAAAGGTGAAGACTAGGCAATAGACAAAGTTATCGCCACCGTCAACTTATCCAAAACCGCCATATTTCCTGTGTGGCCCAAGGGCATAGAATCTAGCACATATAGCTTAATCTTAGTCTGGTGCACCACATAGCACCACCAATGGCTACCATACACGATTGGTGCAAATATCTATAGCCAAACATGGATTGCATTAGTCCTTTGGCACTTATAAAAAGTTAGCAACCAAGTGTCATTTGCACTACCATTTCGCAATTTCTGATTCTTGGGTCATTAACAGGGAAAAAGTGGGGTAACTCGGCCCATGGCATATGCTTTTTCTTCATGAAATCATTCAGACTGGCCTTTACAGTATCCTGTAGTTAGAGGAAAGGCTTAGGGGAGTATGGCATTCTTAGACATTTATTGGTAGGAAAATTACATGAGAAGTTGCAATCACCATGAAGTATGAAGACAGTAACGAGACTTAGAACTCGTGCCACTGTTTGTAGCATTCAACACCGCACTAACCAAACTAACAACCTAAGAATGTGAAGACGGTGTGTTACAATAAGGTTCATTTAAGTTAATGAAAGTTTTTCATAATGCCAATGCCTAATGTGTCCAATGCAGCATACATTGTTACCAAGTTGTTGCCTACGTCCCATCGTCCTCATGTCAACGCGAGTCAAAAAGTCTCCGCACATTGAAACCAACACCCTAAATCAGAACCAAAGTGTTGTTAGTGAACTATATAACAGTTTGCTTCATTGCTTGTACATACTTCCAATATATCACAAATATTTATACATTACAGGAATATACACATACTCTTGTTTTGCTTTTGATTCACGTGGCTTCCTAATACAATACTCGTATAAGCCATTCAGTGCCTTTGTTCGACCAGGTACTTCATCTGTGTGCTCACTAGGAGGGGGCCTAAGTCCTCCATCTTCCTCTTCTTTATCTTCATCTTCATCCGCCGTGTGCTCACCTTAGTTGAACTAGGGTCGTCTATTTTACAGCTTGAAACTTCCTTCTCAGTTTGTCGCAGTCCCTGTTCCTCTGAAGCGGGCATCTTGGAATTTGAAGGCTGCATAAGACGATTACCCGCTAAAGCAGCTTCTTCTTGTGCCTTATACATCCCAATGCTCTCGGCAACCAAGTTTCTAAACAACTGCATGAATATTTAAGTCAAAATTACTGGTTTGTCCAATGAAACAGCGCTGCCACACAGTCTTGCCATGTTACCTAGCTTTAAAGAAATAGATAAGCCCATTAAGCCAAACAAACATGTACACTACCTCGGTTTGAAAATTCTCTTTCAACCAAAGCGGGTCAATAAGATCACCTCTATCTTTTGCCTGGTGCAATAGCCCCTGTTAAACAAGTAGTTTATGATGCATTTCAAAAAGATTAACTTTTCATACCAACCACCATATATAGTGTGTCAAGTTACGATTCTTTCATTACAAAATAAATTTTATGTGGAATGAGCAAAGAGTTGCTGTAAATTATTCCAACTACGCAGGATAATATTTTGCAACTACACAGACTTGAAAAATAATTGGTTTCAAGCTTTTGTTACAGAAGCTGAAATTAGTACCTTCAGTTCATAATCTGCAAACGGTGACTGAGATACAATGGAGGCAGTATGTGCAGTAAAAACAAGGAAATATGCTGATATGACACAACCATCCATTTTTTATTTGAAGCTACACAAGTACTACCGTTTGTACTATACCCACTCCACCCCCTTTTCTTCTTCAAGCTCAGAAAGCAACTAGCACTCAGCCTGTTCAACTTTCCTTCAGTATTTTAAGGAACGCTGCCCTAGGCATAGGGAAACTTTGCAAATCCAGTATTCAAAGGATTGTTGGGGATTTTTTGGAATAGTAGCTATAATCTTTCACATTTTCCATTAGGTTGAGTTTGGAATTCAAAAGATGAGGTTTCTAATTTTCATTATTCAATGTTGAAATTTTTTTGGGGACGTACCTGATAGGAATAAGTCTTCTGGAACTTGGAAGGTTTATACGAGGAAGAAATTTAAAGGCATTGGAAGATTAGCTGCGATTAATACAACAACAAAAAGGATTTAAGTGGCATCCACAATGAAAAAGAGAGAACCAACAGCTTTGGGGGAGTGAAAGCTATAAGGAGTGTTTATGAGTTTTCTGTTATGAGGGTCTTTACTTAAATAGTAGGTAGGAAATTAGGGTTTAGGGTTTGCAACTTGTTATTTGGGTTTTGGAGTGCGTGACCTACTTAGTGCTCAGCTTTCTTTTGTCTTTGCTTGCTTATTCTTCTAAGGTGCATAGTAACACATATGCACAGTATTTCTTTAAGCTTATTTAAATCTTATTTGTTGTGGTTTAATAGCACCATTCATTCTGCTGCAAATACTTGTCTGTTAAAAATTCTTTATGGAAGGGAGAAACCGGCAATACTTAGAGGAGATGTGTCACCCTCATTAGTTGAAGAAACAAACAAGCTGCTGGCTATGAGAAATTCCATTTTTGGTGAATTACAGTGGGATTTAAATAAGGCTCCAGGTAGGATGAAAGCAGAGGCAGATCATAAGAGGACAGATGCAGAATATGTGGTGGGAGAGAAGGTAGTAGTAAGAGGCTTCCGCCGTACTGACTAAAGTCCTTGGCCAAGCATGTTAATCAAAAGTTAAGCCCCCCATTTATGGATCATTTGAGGTCAGTGAAAGGGTAAGAACGGTTGCCTACAAGTTAATCCTTCTTGAGGGATCCTTAGTGCATCCTGTTTGTCATGTCTCGTTGTTGAAAACATGTTTAAGTTTGGATGTGCAGTGCTAGCCTTTGCCTGAATGCATCACTGACGATTGGGGGCTAAAAAGTGGCCCACCACAAGTAATAGCAACTGCTGTTAATGAACAAGGGGAGGAAGAAATTGTGGTACAATGGAAAGATTTTCCTGAGTTTGAACACATAGGAATTAGACTCTGACATCCAGTTACAATTTCCTCAATTCCACCTTCAGCACAAGGTGGTAGTTCAAGAGGAGGGGTACATAAAAGGAATAAGTCTTCTACAAATTTGAATGTTTGTAAGAGGCAGAAATTTAAAGGCATTGGAAGATTAGCTGAAATTACTTCAGCAAGTGAAAAGGATTTAAGTGGGCTCCATAGTGAGAGAGAGAGAGAAGTAACAGGTTTAGGGGAGTGATATATGTAACGAGTATTTATGAGTTTTCTGTTATGAGGGTATTTATTTACATAGTAGGCTTGAAATTAGGGTAATCTGTTACCAATGTCTTATTTGGGTTTTGGAATGAGTTTGCTACTTAGTGATCAACTCTCTTTTGTCTTTGCTTCCTTATTCTTTTATCATTCGTAGTAATACACATATTAAGTATTTCTTTATGCTTCTGTAACTCTTATTTGTCATGGAATCTTATTAGTACCTTTTGGGTCTACAAGGCAAGGTCGAGGATGTTACAATATATACGACAAACCCCGAGCACTAAACCCCACAGGCCTGTAATATGGCCATGTTTTGCTTTGCACAACTAAATTAGGACAATGGGATCAGGTGATGTACGCATTCTTTAACATTTTTGGGATCTTAATCCATTCGAAGATAGAAAGCAAAATTTCAATTATGTAAACGATATTGACAATGGACATGATAGGGATGACTGCTAAGAGCCAGCACAAGCAGATGTCAGATACATGGAATAAATAAGAAATGCTACTACACACCAAATTCTGTAACGTTTCTATTTTTCTGTTAGAGTGAAAATGACCGAAATGCCCCTAAGGTCATTTTCGGCCGGAATTCGAGGAAAGCCAATCCGGCAGTCCTTGAAGGGCAAACTCAATGTTTGAAAGGGATTAGATGACTTGTGTACTTTTCCGGGATCGAAAATCTCATTTTCTGAGTTTTTGGGTCAAAATGACCAAAATACCCCTGTGGTGTTTGACTCGGTTGCAAGTGCCGGATGAACCCAAAACTTCTCTAGATGGTTTTAAAAGGTGTTTTTATGTATTCTGTGATCTCAGTTTTAGTCCCGGTGGTCCCGGGCAATTTTTGTGCAAAATTATGATTTTGCCCCTAGCTTGTGTTTTTAAAGCTTAATCGTGTGATTAAACAAACCTAAGTAATATTAGGCTCTAATCAAAGATTAATTAATTTCTATAATTAATCTAGAGTCAAAATAATTTATGAGAGCTAATTAGATCCTAAGATTGCTTGATTTAAACTTAAATCTCATTTTAAATTCAAGATTCCTAGTTATGGAATCTTGAATAGTATTTTTTCTCTCCAATTCCTTAAATCATGGAATTGTGTCTACATTGTTTATTCATAAAATGAATTGTAAACTCTCTAAATATGTGTGAGCACTCCTTAATCATGTCATAAAATTCCTAGTCACATCCTTAGCTACCTAAACACATATTTAGCAAATCCTAATCTTGCACCTAAACTAATGCACACCTAAACACACCTCTAAACTATCATTAAACAAAAGAAACCTCACCTCCTCTCTTCTAGAAGCTCATGGCCACTCCTCCTCCCATGCCTCCAATATTTGAAATTCAAATGCAATTTGAAGTCCATGACAAGCCTTACCTAGCCCATACTTTGCACCATGCTTACCATGCTTTCCTCCATACCTTGAATGACCACCCAAAAGAGATATTTCTTCTCTCCAAGGCCACAAGAGATATTTCTTCTCTCCAAGGCCACATGAACTCACGGCCAACACCTCCTCCTCTTATTCCTTGATGTTTCAAATTTCTATAAATACATGTGTTAGAAGAACTTGGTTCCATTTTTCACATTTGCTAAGTCTTTGTCTTGAAAGCTTGTCTAGTTTCTTTTCTTTTCCTTCAAAGAACTCTTGAGTTCTTTGCATCTCATCTTCTTCATCTTCATCATCTTCTTCAAAGAACTACACCTCATAACCTCAAACCACCACATCACAACCTTAGATCATCATCAAAGCCCCTAAACACTCAACTTCAAACACAAGCTCACCAAGAACACATTTCCTTTCTTTTTCTCTCCACAAGGCCAAAGCACTATCATCACTTTAGGAGGAGTTTTTCCTTCCATTCTCACCTCAAATATCAAGCCTTTGTCTTCAAACATGGTAGGAAGTTGCTTTCAAACTTTGTTTTTACTCAAAATATGATTTCCTCAAGGTTTCTCTTGGTTTCTTTTTAAGCTTTTCTTTGTATTTCCTTTTCTTTTCATTTCGGTCTCAAGGCCTTGATTTTGAGCATGGTGGCTTGATGATGAGAGTTTCTAGATGATGACCTTGTGTTCATCTCATAGAAACCTCTAATGCTTGAGTTTTGTTCTTGATCTAGTAAAGTTTTGGTTTTTCTTTCCTTTTCTTTTCCTACATGATTCGGCCTCCATGTGCTTTCCTTCAAAGGTTTTGTTAAAAATTTCAAAGTGTTCTTATTTTTATTTCATCTCTAGAAATAATATTGTTTTGGTTCTTACTTCCTTGAGATTTTGCCTTCTTTTAAAGTTTACTTCTTTTGAGCTTGATGATGATGTTCAAGAACCATGTAGTTCCTTTGAGAACTTGGTTCAAGAACTCTAAAGCTCTCTTTATTGATGAGATAAGTGTTAGGTTATGATGGATTCTAAAGCCTTGTAAGAGCTCTAGCTAAGATTAAAATGAATCTTGCATTCATGTTTATGCTTTGCACATCATGTTTATTTTCCTTGCTATCACTAAATATCAAGAATAATAAATGAACTTGCATTATCATATTTATATTTCAAGTTTTGCATTATCATGTTTATATTTTCAAGTCCGCACCTAAATACTAAAGATAATAACAAGTTGCATCTCATATTTATTTTTGTGCACTCACTTTATTTTCTAATGAAAGATAAAATAAGTGCATAAGTATGTTTAAGTTTATGTCATCACCTAAGAGAACCTAGAGCTCAAAGACTTGCCCATTAATATCTCAAACAAAGGCGTGAAATAACATGTTTCTCAGCTCCTATGATTTCGGCCTTGAGTGGTTTGAGTAGTTTCAAATATTAAAATCTATGTTTCATAATTTTTCTAAGTTTATGTAAGCTTAAGAGATGTTTTGAACAAAGCTTTCTGATTTAAAACCCCTTTATGATTCATTCGAAAATAGCTACTGCCTTAGGAAACATTTTGATGATTTTAATGAGATAAAAATGTTTACTAATGAGTTTTGAAAGTTTTAACAAGGTTCCAAGAGAAACTAGCAATTTATGTGTCTTGAAAATCAAGTTTTATGCTTTGTTTGATAGAGATAATTTCAGTTCTGCCTTGCTATGAATGCTCACTGTTTTATGCTGTTTGAATGATGATAATATAAGTATGTTCATGTATAATTGATGCTAAAATTCATATGTGAAAGTTAGGAGAAGTTGGTAATTAGAAAAGAATTAATTTGAGACTTTTAGATCCCTTAGTAATGGATTTTTCTGGATTCTGTCCAGCAAGGGTTAGAATTGATAATCATGGTTTATAATTAGTCTAAATGCATAGGAATGACTCATGATTAGTTTAGGACTTGATCTTGATGCCTTAGGAGCAAACCGAACTTAGAAAGGGTCAATGTTGTGACTTCTAGATACCTGTAAAGTAAGAATTTTAGATTCTGTATTCTTGAGGTTTAGAAATGTTTATGATCATAGAATTGAGTGAGGAATACTTAGATATGAGCCTATAGGTACCCGAAAACTTAAGTTATGATGATTTACAACTTAGATTTTGAGTTAAAGGACCTTAAGGATCGATGCATAAGACATTAAGAAATCTTTTAATGCTATGAGTTTATTTATGTAAGTATGATATGTTGATATGCATGATGTGATGATATATGAGTTATGACGATGTGAATTCTTTTTATGCTAATGCTATGATGATGTGTGAATGCATGTGCTAGGATGAAACTGTTTATATGACTTTAGAAATGGATTATGAAATGTGAAATTGAATGTGTAAGTACATGCATTATGAGTTGATGCGGCATACTATGATGAATTGCATGAATTGATGAGCATGATATGCATATTGCATTAAGTTCCATAATGTTAGTTGAGGGCATGTGTCTATGATGCATTCTGCATAATACACCGAGATGCATTTCTCCTACCTCGATAAGGAGATAACAAAACCGTGAGGGTATGGTAGATGCAGCCTGCCAGAGCGGACAAATTTACTATGCACTAGATGTCATAGATGCATTTCAAAAAAGGAAATAACCCTAACACGCACTCTGTACTCTAGGAGTCAGTGTGTTAGGAGACCCTTAAGCCCTAACACACTAACAGTGTATTAGGTGATCCTTAAGTCTCTAACCCGTACTCTAGGAGTCAGTGTGTTAGGTGACCCTTAAGCCCTTAGCCCGTACTCTACTAGTTGGGATATCATTTTTATGATCCGCTTATTCAGATAATAAGTTGGAAACTAGTGATGTGTTACCCGCTCTATTTTTCCCCATGTTAAATCTAGTGATGACTAGTTAGGATTGAGCTCATTCCTAGGCGATTAGGTGAGACGGAGTTAGGGGACCATGATAAATATCGCCGAGGCGGTATGACGGTTGGATTTAGGTGACCATGTTTAAGAGGGTGGTTTTTGAGAGAAAGAACTTAAGAGTTCAAGTATGAGAAAGAGATATGATGTTTTTAAAGTCACATAGTTAGGAGAAAATAAAGAGTTTTATATGCCACTTATATGTTAATGTTTATCTTGATGTTGTGTTCTATCGACTGTTTGCATAAAGTATTATCATGCATTCATTCAATATCTGTTGCATTCATATCATTAAGACCCATACTAAAAGACATCCACTTCGGATAAATAGATTTGAGAAGTTTAAAAGTTAAACCTTATGCATGACCACCTTTTTATAATTAAAACCAAAGTGGTTGGGGACGATGACGATGACACGTATGTTAGAGTCAGAAATCCCACTGAGAATCTTGAATGAGTTCTTCATCCCTATCTCTTTTTTCTCCCGTGTCGTCCCCAGATGAAGATGATGGTGTATCTTGTGACCTTTACTAAGGCGTTGGTGTAGGGCATGCGCTACGAGTTGGATCAGTGGGATGCAATGGAAGCGCAGAGATGCCGCTTTAGATTTATATGCATATGGATGTGTATTTCTTTTGATGTGATAATAGGACTATGATAGTCATAAACTATGTATCTATGGTAATATGATTATGTTGTGATGTAATGAACAACGTTTGTGTTTTGTGACCATGAATGATATGAGATCTCTTTTCTATATGCTAGTCTTCGTTACGTCACATGCGGCTCTCACTTTGATTATATGTTTCAAAAAAAATTTTACCCGTATTTTCGCTAAGTACTTTCATAAAAGAATGAGACTAAGAAGTAATAACCTAATGATTAACCTAATGTGTTCTAGAGTATTGGGTTAAAAATTAGGATGTTACAAATTCCATGTTGAATTCATAATTAGCTTGTTTGTTATGTACTTAATTTACATGAATGGGTTGGATCCCTGCTAAGGGTGAACAATGGGGTAGTCTGAAAACAAAAACTCGAAGTATTGTGTTTTGTATTATGTCTCCATTGGCATGTTATTTATTTACTTTTTATATACATAACATGGTCATTTAAGGTCTCACACAGCTTGTAGAATTCTTTCCTATATTTTATATTGTCACTTTATTTTTTAAAAGTAAGAATGTTTGAAGGAGTGAATTTTACAGAACACAAAACCGCGCATGAAATAATACTAAACATAATAAAAAAATTTAACCAACTCAATGGGTGCCTGTTGCATGTATACTTGTATATTGAATATGTCCTTTACTGTAATTTAGTGAGAAAAATAACCACTTCTGTATTGCCATATCCAAACATCTTAAAAGTGCGTAAATCACTTTTGAAGATGATTCATATTTGACTTTTTTATTATTACTTGCAAACACTCTGTAACCTGCTTTTCATAACAATCAATCTTAACTAAATCGATGTTTCCTACAACATGAGAATAACTTTTCCAAAATCTTAACCAAATGGACAACTATGGTATGACATTCTACAAGTAATATTTTGACGGGTCACTTGCATATACAAACGCAAGTCACCATCTTCAGATAACATTCTACTTTATACTTACCAACACATTCATCTTCTCTTCTCGTATCCGCTTTTCTAGCTTGTCATCATCCCAATATTTAACCAACGGACGTTCAGTGTTGGATATGGTACTGCCAAGTGGACGCCTCTGAAAATACAAAATCTATACCAATTCCAAAACTTAAAACTATAGGTCACGCCACATCTGGTATAAACTTAGGCAGCGAGAGATAATTATTTAGCAACCAAGTGCATGTGGGTATCCCTTTGCTATGCTATACCAATGATGTGAGCTTACCTTAAGTAAGAAGATGCACCCTCCTATCCTTGCCATCTTACTCTTGTATTGCCTGTTCTTGTCAGATTTCAACTAGCTTACAAGCCATTTGAACAGAAAAAGGCTCCAGTTGTACTTCTCTACATTCTGTATATCAACAATTGCCCCCCAAAAGCTTTGCACAAGGCGCCATCTTCAGGGTCGGGCACAAGAAACATGACAACACATGCAAGATAAATGCTCACCTAAATTGCTCATCGACTCTTCCTTCAGCGATAATCTGGCGTAGCCGGACTTTTGTGATTCCTTCGAATTCCTGCAACATTGCCCGTTCATCCGCGGTTGCACAATCTGGAATTTCTAGTCCTGTTTCATCGATAATATCAGAAATATTACACCAAGTAAAGATTTCACTAACAAGTACTGCTTATAAAATAATTTTAGTGTATGGTATAAGGAAAATCATAACATTAGTAAGAATTATTCCTCAAACCAGCAAACTTGACAACAATTATTATGGGTCCCATGGTAATTATCTTCTACACGGTACAATTGCGAGGTGGTAGCAATATGGAACAAAGTATACCTTCTTCTGGTAGGCCAAACACTTGGCCTATATCATGATAGCTGAGTCGAATGTCCTCACCCTTTGCATATATACACAGTTGCTGTAAATCTAAGCACTTGACCAGCCTTAAGCACACCCTCCGGTTGAGTCTCATGCATTTTACATGGAGGAGGCCTCCGAACCCCATCTTTACTATCGCATCGCGCTGTTCTTTGGTCAATATGTTACACATCGTTTGTAGACGATTTGGTGAACACCTACACAGGAATACAACCTATATGCATGAGGAAGCTTTAAAGTATCAACAGACATGAAGTTAATATTAATGGTAGAGGAAAGAAAGTTTGCTGAATACATATGCGGCAAGATTTTTTTCTTATTTTTTTAGTGGAAATGTCGCTAGCTTCCGTTTTTGTACCCTCCGTGGAAACCTGTCTAGATTTTTTCGTGTTTTGCCTGTTTCGAAGCTTCCTACCTTTCTGCTTGCTGTGCTTCGGTGAGTCTACAGTCATATCAACAGCGTTGGACTTCTCTACATTACTAGTACTTACATCACTTGACCCACCCTCATCTACGTGAAAATATTTTTTCATTACATGTGCAAGTAGGCCGCAAATTTTGCATATTAGTAGGGTGTATTTAAATAGCCAAGGCATTCTTACCATTATTGCTTGCCTAAGGGTCATAGTTCTCATCTGATGGTAAGCCTGTGGAATCTTCAAGGGCAGGTGCAACTGACAATTGGAAACACAAGGCCAACATGTAAAAACATGGGTTACCTAATCCCTAGGTTAACACTGACTAAAATTTAGGGTTGCGCACTGTAAGAGGTAACACTTAGAAGACTAAAAAAAAGTGGTCACAGTGTAATGACATACCACTTTTAGAGCGGCCAGCACACCTTTTTCCTTGCACCATTTCGAATGCAGAAAAGCATGCAACAAATTCCACGTTTTCTGAAACCATAACAGCAGCGTAACAAAAAAAGTTTGCAGTTTAACAAACTGGCCACTACTATTTAAATTTGTTACAGAGCTTCCCAATTGTAAAAAAACTACACACATAAAACCATCGCCCCTCTCTTCATGGCTATATGATTTTTATATCATCACCTTCATATTTGAACTCTAATCACTGAAAAAGGTACAAAGTTGGCATACTCATTTGGAAACTATCAATGATGCAACTATAAGAGGTAACACACAAGTGAATAAAGACAAAGCACAAGTACTTCTATAATTTTTCAATGCTACATGTGTGAACAAATTGTTCCACAATTGATATGCACTTGTACTTGTACTCTGCGTTCTCATACTACTTTTATCACATTGAAATGGAAGTATGTCGGCAACTTATTTTACCATTGCAGGAAATGACACAAAATGCCTGAACTCAAGACTAATGTATGTACCCATTTCTGTCCCTTTTTGCACATCAATCACCACCCAAACTTAAGTAAACTATACACTCAAATCCGAGTATTACTCAATCATACCACTAAGCTACACACCAATATGTCACGAACCATGAAATTGCAAGGGAACACACCAACATTTTCCAATGTGACACCCCACTAATTTCAACATTGTACTGCAAAAGAAACAAATAAGGTTACGTGCTGTCCTATTTTTCACAGGTCGGCGGCAACAACTTTGCAACCTAACACTAACATGACTATCTGTGCAATGGTTCAAACTATATTCAAGTATTCCCCATGAAATCTGATATCCAGCCGGCCTAAAAAAAAAACTTACAATGAACTAAATACAAATACACATGCGCCCACACACAAACCTGAAACATCGAAGAGCCTTACTCTATGGGCGAGCCTGGGAAAGGGAAACCGATACCTTAAGCCAAACTCTATGGAAGACCCTTACATTTTTTAAACCATTGTGATTAGATTAGGAACACCATGCAGTTGCAGAACTAATTTTTCTTCATTTAAAGTAAGAACAAAATGCACAACCCAGAGTAAACGCTTGCAAAACAAAAAACCAGTTTGAAAACATAGCCAAAGAAGATTACCAAAAGTGATTAGGTTGACAAAAGCAACCTCATATAGTAGGTAACTGAGTCATTTTTTATTACTTTTAAAAAATTACTTCTGTTTAGTAATAAACATTCAATCAGTGGAGACATGTTTGGTAAATTTACAAGATTCCAAAATCCGAGTGGCACTCAGAATGACGGCGGCGTAGATGAAGTAGAGGTTTGGGAGGATAGTGCCGTTGAGGATGGCGTTGTGTGGCAAAGTCGAAGCTGGCTTACTAATCCGTTGTTGTCGCTTTTGTTCTTGCTGTTATTGTCGTCAAAGAGGGTGGCCTGGTCGAGGGTTACAACTGGGTTTCAATCCGAGTGGTGGTGGTTGACAATCAGTGGCATTTCATCAAATTAAAAAAATGGGACATGCAATGAAGATGGTGTCTGGTCATAAAGTGGTGATTGGGGTTTCATTCATAAATGTTATGAGGGTTACGATCTTCCTTTCAGTCAGAGAAGATGGCGTTGTGTGGAAATGTGATGAGGTTGTCTGATTGTGAACGGGAAGGAGTAGTGGGCGTTGTGTGGATGTGAGAGGCACGGAGTCGTGAGACGGGGTTAAGTTTTGTGAGAGTGAGCTGTGTGAAAATGAAAGAGGGAAGGAGTTCAGAGAGTGGCGCGAGAATGAAGATGAAATTGGCGCCAGTGAGGGTTCTTCCATGTTGGTCTTTAGCTTTTTTGCATGTTGAATTTTGTGTTTTGCTGTCGTTATATAATTAGTTCTCTTTTTTCTTTTTTTCTTTTTATATTTTTGAACTTAGACATGAGCTTTGAGGATCTCTATTTATCTGAGGTTTTATTCTCAAAGAAATCTCATTTTTTGGGCCAATAAGTTTTTTTGTACAAAAATTATTTTCTTTTTTCTTTTTTTTCCTATGTAGTGTATTTAAATTTTTAGTTAACTCTTTGACTAATACATTCTTTAAAACTGGTCAGTTTTTTAATTTTGCAAGTTCCTGTATAGCTGGACACAATAAAATTTGAGTTTGAATATAAAATTTCCCAAATGAATATATATATATATGCTCGCTGCAAAATTATGCTCCAATTTTATCCAATATTCCACTTTTATTTTTATTTTCAAGGAAATGCAACTACAATTATTGTAACAACCCGAATTTCAAATTCAAATTAAATAAAAAAAGGGCACAAAATGTGGTTTATTTACCATAATTTAATATATTTATTATAGTATTAAAAATCAAGAGATACCGCTTCCTCTTAAAAAAGTTAACATTTAATACTTTGAGCATTTCATCCTCATTTAATGAGCAGTGACTAGAAACATCTATTGCTTGTGTTTCTAATTTGTATTGATATACACTTTTATAAATATTAAAGAATATACATAAAATATTTTACAAATAAAATAAATTGTCACATACGTCAATGCATATTTTACCACGTCAGCTATGTATATAGTTAAATCCAAAATTTAAAACAATAACTAGCCTTGATGGTGACTGCAGTTTCGACATCTAATTTGAAGATTTATAAGTTAAAACATCTATTTGTCAGTAGCTACAATTGTAAAGGGTACGCATGTTATTTTCTCCTTATTTTATTAAAATATAGCCAAAAAAAATTCAAAATATGTAATGGTAAGTGCTAGCGGTTGTCAAACATCCATAATTTACCGAGTATGGCCATTTCCTTCATTCAAATAATGGCAGTTCATAAAACCGCCATAATGTACACAACATTGTGACGGTTTTAATCAACCGCCCGAATTTAAACGCTATTGTTGTCACTAAAATTATGGCAATCTATAAAACCGCCATAATTTAGCTGGCCTAATGTACACCTTTTTGTGTAGTGCATAAGCTAATGGGTTTGAGATTGGGAGGGAAATATGGAGGGGGGGACGCAATTAACTCACCTGAAACTGAACATTTCGAGATCTAGTATAACAAATGTCTTTTTACCTTGACTATATGTGCACCTACGTCCGTGGTTTGCATTTTAATTTTCCTGAAATGGCCATATGATTGGTAAGTTACCGGAAGTTAAAACCATTGTTGCAAGTTAAATAACACCTATAAAAAATAGCACAAATATCCGCGGAAATATTACTCGAATCAATGAATATAAGAACAATTCTACAATGGACGATGAAGTTGTGGATTACGATGGCAAAGGTAAGATAGAGGAAATAAGCTGACGTTGAAGTGCGAGGTGTTTTTGAAATTATAAAAGAATACTTGTAATTCCCCTTACATGGGTCTATTAGAAGGTGGTAATTTGGCATATATGATTGGTAACTATATGGTGGTAATAACAACAAAATGCTAGTAACCTTGTAGTTCTGAAAAAAAAAAATTTCCCACTCCGCTAAGGGTTACACAATTTACTGAAAGGTTTGCTTAGAATGTTGTCCTTTTTTTTTTTTTAACCAATACCAACAAACTTCTTTGATATAAAACTTGTGCTGAAATGGTTACAATTCCCATTGCGTTAGACTGTCAGATGCTGGTAATTTGGAATTACTCGCTAGTAGCTTGTTTTGATGGTGCTGGTAATTTTTACAAAACAATAATAATTCAATAGGTGTCTTCGAAAACAAAAATTTCCTATGCCCATGAGGCTTTCACACAATAAATTACACCAAACCCTAACAGGTGCCATATTACACGCTATTGTGACCACATGCTTGAGTTGGATATACTGAGGAATTATTTCAATAAGTGGGAGAACTGCTAATGCACATAGCAATTGGTTCTTGCTTCAAGGACATGTGCATACAAGAAGTATCTTCTTCTTAAAAGTACTGGTAATAGTTTTAAAAAGCTAGTAATCTTGCAAGACTATTGTAAATATTTTTCCCATATCCCACCATTCTTATTTGACTTATAAGAAAAGGGTTGGGTACCCGATAGCCCCTTTTGGGACATGAATACCAACAAATAGCAAGTGTTAAAGTTTCCTTCAAATGACCCTTAATGCTGACTACATAGTAGAAGTAGCTAGTTGGGGCTCTATACTGGAAATAATTTTTTACCAATCCAATACGTATACAAAATTGCTTCATCTTGCTATACTAATACTTCGAAAATATATTTGAACTCAATTTATCCCTTAATACAATATTTTAGACGAACTACATTGTAATTTGATAATATGTTGTTAATCATATACGATAATAATTGATATATTATAAAAATGTAATATTCATGACATCGAAAGTCTTACATTTGTTATTCATAGAAAAAATTAGGCCATGCATTTTCATAATCTTAATATATAAAGTTAGTTTATGAATTTAGTTTGCCTTGTAATTCTTAATTATTTTTCCAATAACGCCATCATATCTCTGTACAAAAAATAAAATAACACCTATCAAATACAAAAGAACATAAACATTATAGTTAAATACATTATACCACACAAAGTGTAGACATATAATTATAGTATTAACAATGAAAAAGTTATTATAATTATGTTACCAAAATAAATTACAATTACTAATAAATAACTTTGCTATATTTTTTTACAAGTAAAGATTTTAATGACATGATTAATTATAACACATCACTTAGCACTACGATAATGGTATATGACAATAAAACCTCGTAGCGCCTACTATTTTTTAATTATCTTTATTACATTTCTACTATGAATGTATTTGACTTTGCATTTATGGTTATCTTATATCAATAGTATGTGCTGTTATGAAAATTTATGTTTTGAGTTTCTAGGTATTTGTTAAATTGTTTCATTTTTATTATTTGTGTTAATAAATCACAATATTTTCAAATTTGTGTACAGTATACTCAAGTAACTAACTATGTCACACCCTTGATAGCCAAAGAGCTATTTGTTTTTAGCACTCGCGGTTTCTATTTTTTTCTTAAGGAATACACTGCATATTACGATAACTACAAGATCCATTATGCTAATTTTTATTTGTGCTTTTATATTTGTTGGCACAAATTCCAGCAACGTGGCACACTCCAAATGACTTCTCAAATGTGTACTTCAAGCCATAAAGGACGCCTGCATTACCACATGTGCAAATTTTATATTGCAAAACCCCTTTCTGTAGGGGTGGGGAGAGGACGAACTACATGTTGTTTTTGGCGGTGCGAAAGGAAAGTGGGCCTGATCAGAAGTACACTGTGATGATACCTGAGTTAAAGCTACTGATGTGACAAATCGCTGCCTGCTACACACTAATCCTGCTCTGCACACCTGCTACATGAGGAGCATGCTTTGGTTAGTGGCCTTTTGTCATAAATGTGATGCAATGGAGCCGCCCTGCACTGCACACCGATTTGATTATCAGTTGGACTTTCACCTTGTAGCAGAGTAAAGACAGGGACAAAAACCAAAAACCATAGATGTCACCAGTTAGAGCCTGTAGGTCCCCCCGACCAAGTCCCCAAAAGAACTCATGCTCTGCCATCATACCCAATGCCTACACTATGCGGCCAAACATTAGTATTTCACTCGATTCAGAGTACCAATTATTGTATTTGGAATTCATATAACGCCAAGTGAGGTCATAAAAAATGTGTATATCTTGGTTGTTTCACAGTTTAAATGCGTGCTTCATGTGCGTGCGTACATGCAAGTATGTCGGTCAAAAATTATTGCAACATTACCAATGGCTTCGGACCAGCCTGGTACTGCTAGACCTTCAGTCTTGGATTCCCTTTTTTTTTAGCATGGAACCCTGGGATGGACCCACTAAACTAATGTCTTGCGCCAACTAGAAAGGAAAGTATAAAGAAAGCAATGAAGTTAAAGTTTTTGGTCCAACGCATCACATCAATGCCTGTTACTACGGGGAGAGCAGTCACAATGCAAGTGGGGTCTCAAATTCTTTATTATTTATTCAATGCCGCACCTACCAGCGTAAGGACTTATATAAGCGACTCTCATTGTCAAACAAGATATTGCAGAAACTTTTTTATACCACGGCACTCCAGTGGTGGCCAGAGTTCTACACCTCTCCCTCATAGCGAGTATGCACAGCACAGGTGGAAAGAGTTATGTAGTATTCAAAGGGCGCGTGCCAGGGATTTACAACTCATGGAAGGAATGTAAGGATCAAATGTTGGGGTTTTCACATGCTGAGCACAGAAGCTATCCAACCCATGACCAAGCTTTGGCTGCGTGGTCAAGTTATATGGCCGAGTCGACCAATGGGGTCTCTTCTCAACCCTCCAACCATGGACAAGGTACCTGTAGTGAAGGGTTTTCGCTTGGTGGCACAACTTCCGTGTTCACAAACACAGGCCGTTCGTTGCGCTATAGAGGAGGGGGTACTAATGCGACGATTGTGGATACAAATTCCATGTGCAGCATGAACACAAGTATGGAATTTGCCATAGTTTCTTTAAAATTCCTTCATGTAAAACTAGTGTGTTGAACAAAGTTTGACCTGGAAATTGCAGCAGATCCCTCACTGCAAGCACCCCAAAATAACCAGTTTTTGCTAGTGAAGATGGAAAAATGGCTTTGCCGTTGCTGTCATGAACTTCAAATTCCTAATCCAGTTTTCACGCGTGAGGAGCAACCATGCCTTGATGGCACTCCATGTTGGCGGTTCATTGTCACACTACCCAGCCCCTTAGGCGGCAGTTCCATGAGTGCATGTGGGGTGTACGCCCATAGTGACCCACAAGCATGTGAAGATGCTGCGTTCGCAATGCTGTCGCAGTTCCTGGAAGCATCAAACATGAATATATGCGATTTCAATTTTCTGAAGGCTAAATGCCTACAAGAGCGCCTTAATTTGCTAGAGAAGGAGTTTTGGGACATGTCCATGTAGAATGCTTGTCTGAAACAAGAACTGGCACTTCTACGAGGGAATCAATAGGTAAGCATATGGGCTAAAACATGACAAGAGTGGGGAACATGTGATGGAGCTATTCCAGTCACTGTAAATTGACGGGTCCATCGCTGTGGCTTTCTCTTTTTTGTAGTTCTTCGTGTATGTTTTTTTCTCGTTCTGATGATATACGCTAAATTTTGGTTTTATGTTGTGTACAAGGACCTATGTCATAGTTTATTAGCAATGAATCTGGTGTGATCCATAAAGGGGAAAAGCACAGATGATTCTGTGGCATGCATTTCCGGTTCTACACCATTAACCCCAACGTAACTTAAACAAGTTTTTATGCATAGTGATAATATGCATGTGATTCTTTCCGGAAGTTTTTAAAATTTTCTGGTCATACAATACAACCATGCGCACATGGCGCCATGCATGTACTCCTAGGAATTGTAACTAAAATGGCCACCCATGCACTTGCCCTTAGGTTGGACACTGTGCATGTTCCTCAATTTTAAATCTCCAAAGGCTTGAACCGATGACGTTAGAGATAATAATTTAATTACTATATGTCAAAGGTAGGATAAAGTGTATGTGCAGAACAAGGAAAGCGATGTACATGGATATGTCGACTTCCAAGTAAAGAATGGCAAGGGTGACATAAAAGGGTGTACACACGTTGCAGAAATAACAATGAATGGATCTAATTTCAGTCAACCATGAAATTCAAAGGGCTTCCCAACCATGGTGGGTCCCCATCCGTGACCTAAAAAACCCATAATTTGTCCCGTAGTCACCGTACGTAACAACTCATCCCTGTTGCATGCAAAAATTTGTTACGTGGAGTGAGAAAGAGACCTACTGTGGGCGTCCACACATAGGGAAAATAAGTATATGCTTAAATTGATGCTTGCTTCTGGTAACACTGTTTTTATGCTTGCTACTTGGAACTAGGAGCGATGTAAGCACTTATATACCATGTAAATACCAATACTGGGAAAAAAAAATGAATCACGTCACAACAGTTAGCACTATACAGCAAAGTAAAGCAGGCTTGGTGAACAAAAAACCCGCAGTTGAATACATACAAAGGCATAACCACGAGTAAGTCCTAAAGTCATTATCATAGAGATGCAGCTTTCAGTTAACATGAAGGTTGAAAATGGTCATATGCCACTGGTTCACAAGCCAATATGCTGAGCCTTAGGCATAACAGTGTGCCCAAGTAACGAAAATGCGTGGCAAAAAAATTCCAAATTTCTGGACTGAAAGGAAATAAATTGGATGCTTTTTTATATTTCAACTAGTATACATTTTGCTTTGCATAAGATGTACAGTAAACAAAGTAAAAGATTAACAATTATTAGTATTTGTTAGTGTGTTTTGATAAATTGGAAGCAAAAAAAAAAAAAAAAAAACCAAATCACATGTTTAAGTCAAAATGGAATAGAGAATTGAAGTCTTTTTCGTCTTTCAAATGTATACTACTATTGAACAAGTAAATGAAACTTTAGCAAACCAGAACCATACATATTTAGATAACTCACAAAATTTGTAATTTCAAAATCCACACAACATACCTCCACTAACAAAATGCAGACGTACTTACGTAACTTACTTATCTTTAGCCTTTTTTGAAGTTTCATTGCTATAAAGTACGAATAACTAAACTCTAGTTACAATTTTCTGTAATATCAAATAGTAATGTACTCTATTTTGTTTTAAACAAGTTAAAATAACAAGTGCAGTTTCAACAACAATATGTATTCACATGCATCACATACATGTATTTTTTTTTTATTGACCTTAAGGTTTCACAGAAGTTACTATTTAACTAAATTTTGAGTTTAGGAAGGAGATCGAAAATAGCTTCTTCGAGCAGATGGAGAAGTTAGGGTCCGGTGAAGTTGGGATGCTTGCCTCCATGCTCAGACCCGGTTTACACGAGCGAAACTATAGTGCATGTTGCATTAGGGGTAGTGTCTGCAATGTAGACATATAGCATCTGCGCCTCCCAATTTCCTTCCACATGGGCGGGGAAAAAATTTCCCGAGTGTCGAAAAAACTTTTAACTGCATTAACTGTGTCACCTTATTATTTAGCTCCCAACTTTTTTTTTTTGTATAATGTCGTCTTCATATACCTGTCAATTTGCTCAAACGGAGTAAAAATAGTTCGTGTACAATGAATAAAATATAGGATGCAAGGCATCTCTTGTATTTCTAACAGTTAACATATGAATTACGCATCAATGAAGAAACAGTTGTATACTATATTATATAACTGATTTCCTAGTAGAGGTGTCAAATACATGATTATTAGGTATAGAAGTACAAATGTAAATTTATACGAAATCAAATAACAAACAAACTCATAACGGGTGAACGGATGTGAAAGTGATATTCACTTAAATGCTTCTGATGTTTTACATAAATTGGGAGTCTTTCACTCAAATTTGGAATCACTAATTGTGATCAACGTGCAATGACAGCTTGCCACTAGTTTAATTACGTCTGCAAGAATTTCTTTCTTTGAATTGCTAGATCAATCAGTTGTGTATACATTTATAAATTTTCACATTAAATATTCAATGACAGGCAATTTCATCATCCAATTAGTATTTATTAAATCATTTTCAGCCTGTACAATATTATAAAATCAGATGTCCATCTGAAACCAATCACTGTACTTTGAAAACAAATAATGTTGGATGTTTGCAACCAATGTAAATAAGCTTAGCATCACTTTATTTGATACTGATTTTTTTTCCATGTTGTTGCTAGTCAAAGTCATCTATATCTAAGATAGCTTATAACATAATATAAGCCCGAATTAGTTACAAGTGGCAGGTCTTTTCGACGTGAAACAAATGGTAAATGCCTATAGAGCTAACCATTTTAAGCATAATCACAAACATTATGCATTTGCTTGGTGATCAAAACATATCTATTATCTATAACAAATACTATAATTATAATAATAACATTAGAATCAATGTCACATTAAATGAACATACAATTTCAGTACTATATATACAGGCACGTAGTGGTAGATAAATATCTTCAAAGAAAAAAATTTATTAATAAATCGTATGTGAGGTTACGACCTTATATTTAAAGCAAAACAGATTTACCTTGAAAATATGGCATGATAACTTATTTGCATAATAACTTCTATAAAAGTAAGATAATCTCCTTCAGTTAAATTTTATAACATGGATTGTATTGTATAAATTTATTTAAACTTTTGAAACATAAAATCCCAGGCATCGTACGGCAAACAAATTATGATGGTTTGATATGAATTTTCAAATAGCACAAATAAATGTAGCATTTGTTTTTCTAAATTAATTTAAAGGTTTTATGCCGACAAACCTATGTTAGCGTGGCATCTCCGCTTCCACAAAATACAAAGATAAACAAAACAAAGGCCCAACTTTCCACATCATCAGCTGCAGGATTAACCTCATTAATTGCAAACACACTTATCTAAGTTACCCATAGTAGGTGATTTGAAATGATATTAAATGCCCACCATCACCCCACAATATACAAACCAAGAGTGGCTGCTTCATCACTCCGCAGCGAGAAGCCTCACCTTTAAACTCTTTCCACCACTAATCTCGTGTGCACTGGTGGTCGACGGAGTGAATGGCATCACAACCCCGCACTGGTGACCCCCTTTCAACGAACTAAATGTGGACACAATTGTGAATAGGTAAGCGGCTGTGTGTGTTAAATAAATGTGTGCCCACTTAGATGCGTCCCATAAAGCCGTACGAGATCATATATTAATCTGCTTACCTAACCATTGCAGGCTGCAGGACAGCAACAATGTTTACTTACAGGTGCGCTCATACATAGAACCCAATCATGCAGCACACGAGGCAAACCTAGTAGCTGGCATGGAACTGGTATTGTCAGATACTAACTTAAAGTTTTTGGGAGTTAATATCTGCTTTATAAAGTTAACAACATAATCCTTCGCAGCACAACACCGCTTTCAACACCTTGCTTATGAACACGGATAGTGCAACAACAAATGCAAGCATCATTTGCTACCTTGAGGTAACATGACTTCAACAAGTTAGCCTACAAAATGGTAGTGAATTTTTATTTGTTTACCTGACAATGTACACTTATGTGCAGGACATGCATAGAATGTTCACAGCTATGTATGGATTGGCAGTGGAAAGTAACCAGACCATAAAGGCCGTCGAAGCTTTGCTGTGCAAAGACCACATCCCAAAAACTCTTCCTCTTGCGCCGTCTTCTAATGAAGCTTTGAATATGACAATTGTAAGGAAGGGTGACAAGGATTTGCACCCAATTGAAGTTGCTACAAAGAATGATCATGGGAAGGAAATTGAGACTCTTCAGTCCTTCAACTCAGAAGACTTCTCAGATTGGGAACATGATGTTCTCATAGTAGGAGGGATTGGGCCAGGAAATGACATAACCTTAAAGACACCTGAGCATGACCTTCAGTTCAGGTGCACTCCATCTAACTCCAAATCTTTAGATACTAACTTGATAGAGGGTGATGAAATAGAACTGGCATCCAGTAGGTCTAGCCACTACAATAAGCCATCAAAAAGCTTGGTATGTAATGGCCTATGTACCAAAATCTTTCCAGACATAAAGAGCTCTCTCTGTTATGTGAACATATATGCAACATGTGTCGGGTATATTAGGAAACTCTTACTCCGCTAATGCATTCGTGGTTTTGTAGGCAAGACTTGGTGAGCGGCAACGCAGTAACAAACGCGTTTGTCAGGTGCTATTCATGCCCTCTCCAGAAGAAATGATGCCAAAAAAGTTACCAAAAGGAGAGGGCAGCAGCAAAAAGGTGTCCACAAAATCTGGTAACAAACAATTACCACCAAAGTCTAAGAGTGGAAGTAGCACGGTGGATGCTGGTTTTAAACTCCCTTTGGATTTGTCGACTGGACATATCCTTCCAAGGGTGCGCATTCGTCCATATCATTTCCTCCCCCTTTCTAGGCTTATCGTGTTAGCATGTGTATGCTGATGTGTAATTGCATCAGCCAACCCTTAGTTCCATCATTTATAACATTGTACCGAAACCAACCATACTTGGTGTGTGTGATGCAGAATATTAAATCAAAGTTTAGGCCAACCAGGGACATGAACCTGTTCATGGACCAAGTGCAAGTATCACTATATGTTTTCGGGTATGAAATGGAGGAGAGGTAAGTAGAATGTGATCTTCAGTGTAGTGAACATAGCAATAATAATTTACAAGCACACGTGGTCAAAATATGACACCATTATCAATTTATGTGCAGTGAAGTGCTATTCAAGCTTGGGGACAGAACTCTCTGTGGTAGCGAATTGCAATGCATGTGCCTGGGAAACATAATTCAGCCAAAAATAATGGATTTGATAGCCTTTAAGACAACCTGGACCCAAAGACATATGTCAAATAAAATGACATGGTCCTTGCCAACTTCTTTTTCGGAATGTTGCCACTCCTTTCCCTCATGAATGCTCCCAAAAAATGGATTTTCTATTTATGCACATCTTTTAATAATTCAATTATGCAGAACATGTGTCTAGGAGAAGCCACAAATGAAGACATCTTCAATGCATACAATCAAGAATGGCTGAACTTGACCCCTGCACTAAAATACGTGCTATAATTTTGTCCACCAAGTTCCTAATTTGTTAATTAATTCCCAACATATATAGTTTCCATCTGCTAACCGAAAATGTTGACTTGTTCCAGATTTATGTTCAGATGGTTGATAAGCTTCAACATTCGTTCTTAATAGTTGTCTCCATTAATGAATCGAAGGTGTATGTTTTCGACTGCTTTCCTGAAAAGAGCAGGGAAATACCTCACAAAGCATCCATTAGAATTATGGTAAGGGCCAAAATGGTGGGTAGCAAAAATAATGTGTTAACATTATTGGTATTGTGCGCCACTAGTTTAATATCAAACTTAACCAAAGGCCATTAAATATTCCCCAACATAGAACAAAAGTAACCTAAGGTGCAGGGGTGAGGTCTGTAGATAGGAGTGCATGAATATGTAGTCATGTTCGGACCCAGAAAGTTGTTAGTTGTAAACTTAAATGACAGCTGCACATTATCTTCGGCTAACAACCACTAATTCTATTTATTTTCTTTGTTTATGGTCAAGTGTTCTGTCCTCCATGCCTTCCTCACGGAACAACTATTCAACACCCATGTCATGGACAACAAGGGTAGCATGGCTATTTAGGAATTGACCTGGACCATAAAAGTCCCAAACCTAGGATGAAGGTTAGCAGCAAATTCTTTTCCGACTTCCTATATGCGCGTACTAGGTTCATGCCCCTATTTGTTATTACAATTTTATACCATAGCATGCAGCATCAAATCGCGGGTTTGGGTTCTTGACTGGCTCCAAATGGAATATGCATTCCAACCTAATGTACTGGATCTGGTAAATATTTCTTTCTACATCCATTTTTCGAACTCCTTATGTGCCTTTTGCGCAATAAGTTTTCACTTATGTGGGGCACTGGTTGGAATTTGGGATCTTGTCAAACATGGTTCACAGATCAATGAAAACAAAGTTCGTATGGACACTGTCATGGCACTACTATTGGGACCCCAAAATGAGCTTCAGAAAAGGATAAAGGAGAGGGCACAAACACGGTGGAATGCATTAGTCCATGCACAGCTGCCACAAAACTAAAATTGCTTCACCCCTACATTTTGGTAACCATGTAATATGCAGACCTGTGTAAGCAAAGTTGATGGAGTATCAGTGCATATTTTTCATGCAACAACCAGCTATCAACTATGTAGCTACAAAAGTTGTTAGCGCTTTTATTTTATTTTATTTTTGTTTTTGCTTGGCGTGTGCCCGCATGGTGGTAGGAACAAATGTTTTCAGTCACAGAATACCCATGTGAACACAACTTGTGGCATATTGCTCATGTGCTTAGAATGTACGTGCATGTGCACGAAGACTTAACAAAGCGTAGGTACCTTTTCGTTTTGTACGTGGGATAGGACCAGGAGGCTAGAAAAAATGTTTCATATCTACGCCTTACTAGCATCTTGTAAAAAAAAAAAAGGTGAGGTCAGGCCCAATAGATATGCAGTTGGAGACCCACCCCAGGTTATATGTACGTTAGTATCGTACTATGCGTGCTTGGGTTTGTATGTGAAAAAAAATGTTTGGTATGTATGGGTTACTCGTATATTGTCTTCAAATAGCAACGCCATTTGTTAACTTACTAGCAATGTAAGAGGCAATGCAACGGGGCCTTCTAATTTCATTACGGCTATAAAATTGCATAATTAATACAATATTTCAAGAAGTGAAAATAATAACTAAGTTTTACTCAATATTTGCATAGTAGCTCATAAGGATGTCAGAAAAATTGGATTCCAACTAAAAGGACGTGCAAAATACTAAACTTAGTTTGCTTATTAATTCTTATCTTCATTTACTCTTCAATCAATGGTACTTATAATAATTAAAACCACTAAGTAATAGGCCAATGATAGTACCAAGCACGTAACAATTGCAACTTTTTTTTTATGTGATTACGTGTTTATGCTCCTTTTTTTTATGCTGCTGCCAAAGTTTTGGGTTCAACAAATAAAATTCATTACTGTAACCAAGGAAATTATTAAGTAAAAACCCGAAATTTCCAAACCACCCAACCCACAATAAAGCTCCAAATAAAGGACATTGAGTCCACAAATTGGGGACTCACACTTACAGAATTACATGTGACCAACAACTCCCATTCACGGCCTAGCAAACAAACCAAGGGACCACAGGCCAAAGGAAGAAAACCCCACCTAAACTAACCTTCTTCGAATCCCATGTGTAATACTCAACATATTAAATGTCTCCCATAGTGTTAAAAAAAATTTCTTGGTGTGAATTCCCACAAACAAAAAAATGATAGCAGGGCTAAAGTGATTAACAGTATACTTTCCTGCCATTATACCCTATAGGTATTTTTGGGACCAATACCAAGTAAGTCTGCATAACACAAGTGCTAAAATGAGTAGAATTGCCTTTTAATTGGAATTAGCTTTGCTGGTAAGTTGGTATATCATGCTGCTACTGAGTTCAAAAATGCTAGTGCTAAAATGAGTAGAATTGCCTTTTAATTCCGTACGTCGATTTAGGGTTTTTTTTCCACAATCCCACACGTGTTACTCAAGTTAATTAAAGTCTTCAATAGCCTGTAGCCATTTCCTGGTTCAAGATGAACAAAAAAAAAAATGGTAGTACTGCTAAAACTATTACAATTCCCCTTAAATTAGCCTACCTGTTGCTGGTAACTGAATAGACAATGGTGATAATTCATTACCAATTCACTGATAATTATATGGAACAGCTAGTACTCTGGTAGGTCTGTTAATTTTTTTTTTTCAATCCCATAACTCTTACTCACCTTGGTTATGGTCTTCCATAGCTTGTATGCTTTTTTGGGGTCAGTACAAAGAAATAAAAATAAACATTAATGCTGACATGAGTAGAAATCCCTTCGAATTTGGGTGGCTGATGGTGGTAATTTATATTTTCGCGTAATTCATAGTAAAAGTACTGGTACTTTTGGAAACAGCTAGTTATATAACGATGTCAAAGCCCTTTGTTGTTGCACTTGCATAACTTTTACTTAATAAACACATTCCGCAGACAGTAACGCTTTTCTTGGCACCAATACCAACAAGTGGAAATGGACATTGGTGGTAAAATGAATACAACTCCCCTTGGATTCGACTAACACATGCTGGTAAATTTGTATAATTAGCAGCTGTGAAAGTACTAGTAATTTTTCCAAAAGGCTACTACTTCCACAAGTCTTTCTAATGCTTCTTTCCTAACTGCATAAGATTGTAATAAAGTTTACTCAGACTGCTGGAATTGGGAAAGCCTTTTTTTTTGGGACCCCCACGCTTACTAGCTGTTGCACACAGTTACCATCATTTTCCAAATGAATTACCACCGTACGGTGTCAGAAGACCAGCAACGAATAGACCATCATAAAGTGGCGTTCTTATCATTTGAAGCCCTATTTACATTTCTATCTGTTGGAATTTATCCCAAAAAAGGGATACAGCCTGTGGGAGCCTGAAAACAAGCATAGCAAGCTTAATAGGATAAGGAAAAAAAATTTCAAGAGGCCTGTCAGAGTATTAGCTTTTTGTTACTATAACTATAGAGTCTTCAAAGCAAATGCCCAGCTTATGTGTAACGCCCCGATTTTTCTGTTAGAGTGAAAATGACCAAAATGCCCGTGAGGTCATTTTCACCGAATCGAGGAAAGCGATGCGGCAGTACTCGAAGGGCAAACTCAATGTTGGAAGGGGATTAGAAAACTTATGTACCTTCCCGGGATCGAAAATCACGTTTTTCGAGTTTTCGGGTCAAAATGACCAAAACGCCCATGCGGTGTTTTACCCGTTTGCAAGTGCCGGATGAACCCGAAACTTCTCCAGATGGTTTTAAAAGGCATTTTTATGTGTTCTATGACCTCAGTTTTAATTTTAGAAGTCCTGGGCAAAATTAGTGCAAAATTACGGTTTTGCCCCTAGTTTCGCATTTTTACACTTAATCGCGTGATTAAGCAAACCTAAGCAATATTAGGCTCTAATCGAAGGTTAATTAATTTCCTTAATTAATCTTGAGTCAAAATAATTTATTAAAGTTTATTAGAACCAAAAAGTACTTAATTACAACCTAAAATCATATTTTAATTTTAAGACACCTAGTCATAGAATCTTGAATAGTGTTTTCTCTTTCCAATTCCTTAAATCATGGAATTGTGTTACACATTGTTTATTCATAAATGAGTTTAAAATTCTTTAATGATGTATGAGCACTCCTAACCTTATCATAAAATTCCTAATACACATGCTTAGTTACCTAAACTTAAGATTAATCACTCCTAACCTTGTACCTAAGCTAATCTACACTTAAACCCACCATTAACACCCAATTACATGATCAAATCATCCTCCCACTCTGCTGTCCCAAGCTGGCCGAAACCCCTCCCTCTCCATATGCATCACATGTTCAATTTTCTAACACTCCAAAGCCATACCTCAAGTCACATACACCATACCTTGTCATATTTTCCATCACACTTGATTTTCCAATGAAATAGCCAAGCAAAATAAATTGTTTCCTCCATTTATTTGTGGCTGGAAATGTTCCAGCCATGTTAAGTTTCTAGAAGGGTGATTTATTGCAAAATTGAAATAAAATCTCACTCAAAAACCCATGCCTAAACCCATACTTTGAATCATACACTCCATACTTCAAACCATGCTTCTATGACACAATCAAAGAGATATTTTTCTCTCCCTTGCCCCCTCAAAAGCTACGGCCAAGCCCTCCCCATTCACTTCTCCATGGTTTTGTTTTTCTATAAATAGGGTGCTTGTGATAGCCTTGTTGCACCTTGAAGCATTTGTAAAGTTTAGAGTTTTAGAGTTGTCTTGCTAAGCTTTTTCCCTTCTCTCAAAGTTCTAAGAACTCTTTCTCTTCATCTTCATCCTCTTCATTCTTCCCTCACATAATCACCTCATAACCTCAATCCATCACCTCATAACCTTAAACCATTCTCAAAGCTTTCAAACACTCAACCTCAAACACAACTTCACTCAAAACACATCTCCTTTCCTTTTCTTTTCCTTGGCCGAAATCATCACCACCATCCTAGGAGGTGTTGCTCATCTCATCTTCATCTTCAAGACCAAGCTTTTATCTTCATCAATAGGTAGGGACTTGGTTTCAAACTTTATTTTGTTCAAAAAGTGTTTTTCTCTAGCTTTCTCTTGGTTTCTCTTTTTAAAACTTTCTTTGTCTCCTTTTCCTTTTGTGTTTGGCCATGAGGCCTTCATGGTTACATGATGGCTCAATGATGAGGACTCCTAGAAGATGACTATGTGTTCATCTCAAAGGAACCTCTAGAGCTTAAGTTTTTATTTTCTTTGAGTTTCAACTTTATTTACTAACTTGAAATGATCTTTTCTCAAGAACACTTTTGTTTCCTCTTATTACATGCTTTCGGTTTCTTTGCTTTCCTTTTCTCTAACATTTCGGTTTCCATTTCCTTTTGATCTTTGAAGCATTGTTTGTTTAATGAAGTTTTATTTTCTTGAGCTTGATGATGACGTTCAAGAACCTCATAGTTCCTTTGAGAACTTGGTTCAAGAACTCTAAAACTCACTTTGTCAGGTGATATGTGTTGGGTTATTATCTTATTAAAGTCTTGAATGAGCTCTAGCTAACCATAAAATAAACCTTGCATCATGTTTATTTTATGCTTTGCATTTCATGTTAACTTTCCTTGCTATCACTAATTATCAAGATAATAAAGGAACTTGCACTATCATGTTTATATTTCAAGCTTTGCATTATCATATTTATATTTCAAGTCCTCACCTAAATATCAAAGATAATAATATATTGCACCACATATTTATTTTATGCTCTCACTTTACTTTCTAGCAATAACTAAAATAAGTGCATGAGCATGTTTATTTTTATGTCATCACTTTAATGATTCTAGAGCTCAAAGACTTGCCCATTGATATCTCAAACAAAGGTCTAAAACATTTATTTCCTTTGGTTCATATTTCGGCCCTATGAGGCCTTAGTGTTTCCAAGTATTGAAAACTATGTTTTATAATTTTTCTAAACTTATATGAGTATAAGGAATATGTAGAACTAAGTTTTATGAATTTAGGACCTCTTGAGATGAAAATAATATAGCCACTGCCCTCTTAAGTATTTTCATAAGTTTAGATGATAAAAGTGTTCATAAAAGAGTTTTGAAAGTTTCAACAAGGTCCCAAGAGAAACTAGTATTTTATGTGCTTTAGAAACTATGTTCAATGCCTTTAAATGGAGTTTCTGTTTCGGTTCTGCCTTGCTATGTTTGGCCACTGTATGAGCTGTGTTAATGATGTTAATATGCTTATGTTTGAGTAATAATTATGTTAAGACTCATATGTGAAAGATAGGATAAGTTAGGAACTAGAAAAGAATTAATTTGAGAGTTCTAGATCCCTTAAAGATTTATTTTTCTGGATTCTGTCCAGCAAGGTTTAGATTCAATAATCATGGTTTTAAATTAGTTTATATGTGTAGAAATGACTCATAATTGGTTTAGGACTTAATCTTGAAACCTTAGGAGCAAACCGAACTTAGAAAGGGTCATTATTGTGACTTCTAGGTACCCGTAAAGTTAGGATTTTGATTTCTACACTCTTGAGGTTTAGAGATGTTCTTGACCATAGTGTGAGGTGAGAAATATTTAGTTATAACCTTATAGGTTCCCAAGAGATTAGGTGTTGTTGATCAATAACTTAGAATGTGAGATAAAGATCTAAACCGTAATTTCTAGAACTCCGTAATCACATAAACATAAAGCTGTCCAAATTCTGCTTAGTGCTGTTTGGATTAGTTCTTGAGCATAAAAATTTGTATAACTCATTAGTTGTGAAACTATAGGTGTATAAGAAGTTAAGGACAATGTTAGAAAAATTAATTTGCAAGTTTAGGACTCATAAGAATCGAAGTTTAAAACACTATGGGTTATAACATATCAAGTCTATGAGCTTATGGGGATAATTGTTAGATATGACTATGTGATGATGTTTATGTTATGTGGAAGTTTTATGTGACGATGCATATGTTATGAGAAAGTTTCATATGATGATATATATGTTATGAAAAAGCTATACGAGGATGCATGATAAAAATGAATATGATAAATGATGAGGTATTTATGATTTAATACTTATGAGAACTTAAATGTGACACAACACTGAGACGCGCTTCTCCTGGGTAACACCGGTTCGGCCGGGCACCCCCAGGAGGAGACAAATCCGTGAGGGTATGTGTAGATGCAGCCTGCCAAAGCGGACAAATTGCGAGGCCCGCGTGGCTAGCAAAGCATTTCAAAGAGGAAATGATCCTAGAGAGGAGATCCTTAGTTTGCCCCCTAGCCCGTACTTTAAGGTCGGGATTATGTTTATGTTTCGCTTATCATAGGATAAGTAAGAACTAGTGACAACTAGTTAAGGTATGAGCTCATAACCTAGAGATGTTTTAGGGTGGCCCCATGAGATGAAAGTTAAAGCTAACAATGTCACATATACTATACTTATGCCAATGTTATAATGTTTCTTAGTTATTCTATTGTTTGGTTTCCCTTTATGATGTATTCATATCATTAGTATATTTCTGCTTAAGTTATAAGACGCATTATAAAATATGACGGACCTTGGATAAAATACCTCTTTAGAAAACTAACTTAAAAGGAATTTATATGCATGCACACCTTTTTAGAAATAAACCCAAGGTTCCTGAGGATGTGACGATGTCACCTAGGTAGGGGTAACCCTACTGAGAATTCTTTTAGAAAGATTTTCATTCCCTCTCTCTTTTCTTCCGTCATATCTTCAGATGGCGACTTTTGTACTCTTCATCGACATCCCAGTATGGGAGCTGCACCATGACCCAGTACTCGGGTCATACCATTTTGAGAGTCGCTGCACTGTCAGAGTATTCATGTTCATGGGACGACCCTTCGTGCACCCCGTCCCGAGCTACCACTTCACCCCGACTGCTCCTTACTGTCATAACGGGATTTTCGAGCGAGCGAGACCACGCGATGAGCAGATCCTCCGCATGGAGCCCGAGACATCAGCAGTACGCGAGTACCCCGAGTATGTGCCGCGTCCCCAGTACTTGGAGATAGACCCATCCGAGGACCCGCCATCCCATATGTACAGTTGGAGCTCTAGTCCCGCTCCCCTACCGATGAGGGCTGGGAGTGAGGAGACGGTCGTCGGCCATCTATGCATCCTCGCCGCGGTGGACATGCCCCGATGATGCGCTCGACCACTCCCGCTGAGATTCGTCAGTGGATCGACTCGACCCCACAGTACTCGGACCAGCAGGAGTAGTCATAGGAGGGGTAGTAGCTAGTGCACACACGCCACATAGTTGAGGACAAACCTTCTTTTGTTTATGAGGTTGTCTACTTTAGGTGCACATGGGTATGGGTGTAGTTTCCCTTGTATTTGCTTTTATGATTTCCTTGTATTGCATTTCAGTTGTATTCTGTTTCATGATGTATCAAATAGTCCTGCCCCCTTGGGTAGGCACGTTATATATATATCTATGATTCAGTTGATGTTCCCATGATATGATGTGTTTCTTATGCTTTGCTTATATGTTTCGCTATGCTTCCTCTTAAAGATTCGTGCGTGGCTCTCACTTTGTTTATAATTCCAAAAAGAAAAATTTTACCCATATTTTCTGCTAAGTATTTTCTAAGAAAAAGATGAGACCAAGAGGTAATATTCTAAAGATTAACCTAAGTACATACTAGTAGTCTTGGGTTAAGATTTAGGGTGTTACATTATGATGCTATATTATCTGCAATGGGATTATAATGCCCCTTGAATAGGACTATCCTTAGTTAGTAAGTTGCCATCGTACGCTGCTAAAAATTTACATCTACTGTCATATTTTACTGGGTTAGCGTTGGTATGATAGATTAGGCTTACGGACTTTGGAAAACTTATAATATATTAAGTTGGAAATACTTGCAAAAATGTAACACCACAACCAACACTAAGAACAAGTCTTTGTGATGAAATGAAACTGCTTGAAGAATATCAGTAGCAAGTCCATTGTTGTGAGGCTTCTGAAAAATTGCACTGGACCTAACAAGCACCCACCAATTTTTACAAATGACGCGGCACTGACTACACTAAGTTCTGCAGTGATTTTTTATTTTTTGGGTCACCCTGCGGACCTTTAACCTTAAGTTGGCCAAACGTTTCATACCTCCAACTATCGTAGCAATTGTTTAGGGCCGTTATGGCCATGCCTCTTCCACATGACCCTTTTATATGTCAAGTTGACGAAACTATCAATTCTTGGTGCATGCTACAAATTCATATGTCAATCACACATGTAGCAATTGTTATATTTAGATATAGTTCTTCTTGTTAATTTCGGGTTTTTAACTATTTTTATGAAAGGTCAAACGAGAAAAAGAGCAAGATAGGAAGGGGTTGATATGTATGTAAATTGTCCATTATTTTGTTAGTTTCTCCATGAAGACGGATATCTATAGAATAACATACAATGCGTAAAATTGTTTCATATTACAATGAGGAGATAAAGAGTGGTGTGTTTAGCGTCTATGGTTCAGTTAAAGGTTTTTACTTTTTCACGTTGACATGTATGAAAGTAATTTAAGACAATTAGATGAGTTGTTTACAAAAATCTAAAATTCTTAAAACATTATTTTTATACTTGTCTTTCACAAGTTAGAAGTTTTTTTTCCTAAGAAAAACTCTAAAAATAATTACATTGCATCCATTCATAGCACTATTAGGACTGTTTATTGAATTTACACTTTTCGTTCTTATTTGTTAATGGATTTGAATATGTTAAAGTCAATATTATTGTAAAGTTAAACCATGAAGAATTACTGATGTTTAAATCAATGATTGTTACAGAATTAATTATCTTTAATTAAGTAATGTCTATGGGAATTGGAAAAAAAAAATTTAAGATACCGATAGGGTTACAAGCATTTTCCATAATGACTAGCTTTTTCAGGAAGACTTACTATTGAAGGATGTGAAAATATCAGCATCTGGTAGTACATTTCAAGGGGAATTCTAATAATTTTAGCACTAGTGTCATTTTTATTTGTTGATTGGTCCTAGAAAAAGGGCTACAAGCTAAGGAAGGCTTTAATTACGCTGAGTAATACTTATGGGAGTGGGACATATTTTTTGAATGTACCTGAAGGATTATGCCCGCTTTCTAATAATTACTAGCGACTTCAGAAGGTGTTACCAATGTAGAATGTAAATTACCAGCATCAGTCGCTCCATTTCAATGGGAATTCTAATCATTTTAGCACTAGTGCCATTTGTATTTGTTGGTATTGATCCCAAAAAATTGCAACAGACTAACGAAGCTTTAAGTTGCGTAAGACCTATGTGAGTGGGAAATTTTTTTTTTTTTTTTGTGGAAGAGACCTGCAGCATTACTAGAGTTTTTGACTATTTACCAGTACTTTCAAAAGAAGTTACCAGTAAAAAATGTGAAATTACCAGCTACTGACAGTCCAAGTCAAGGGAAATTCTTATAATTTTAGCATTGGTGTTATTCATATTTGTTGGTTGTGGTCCTAGACAAGGGTTACAACCTAAGGAAGAATTTAATTAAGCTGAGTAAGAATCATGGAGCAAGGAAATTTTTTTTGTAAGAGACCCGCTGGATTACTAGAGTTTTCCAAAATTTACCAGTACTTTGAAAATTTTTACTACTAAATCATGTCAAATTAGCAGCTACTACCAGTCCAAGTTCTTATCATGTTAGCACTGGTGTCATTCATATTTGTTGGTATTGGTCGTAGATAAGAGCTACAGCCTACGTAATAATTTAATTAAGTTGAGTACGAATTATGGAATGAGGAAAAAAAAAGAGTTAAGAGACCTACAAGATTACTAGCATTTTCCCCTATTTACCAACACTTTGAAAAGATGTTACTAGTAAAGCATGTGAAATTACCAGCCACTGATAGTCCAAGTCAAGGGGAATTCTTATCATGTTAGCACTGCTGTCATTCATATTTGGTGGTATTGATCCACAAAAAAAAAGGATACAGCATACGGAAGAATTTAATTAAGTTGAGTAAGAATTATGGAGCGAGTTCAATATTTTTTTAAGAGACTTGTTACTAGCATTTTCCACTAATTACCAATGCTTGTAAAAGTACTAGTAAACCATGCGAAATTGGCATCTTCTGAAAGTCTGGACTCAAGGGGAATTCAAGTCTTACCAAGTAAAATAAGACATTATGGTTAATGTGATTCGAAAACTACTTGAAATGGACTGTAGGTAGGAGGTAATTTTGTCTCTATGCAAGTACTTTCCAATTTGAAAATAGCTTCAAAAGGAAACATAAGCATTCCTGGTAATTGATATATACCATAACAAATAATTTTCTAAAGTTTAATAAGCATCACATATTTGTATACATATGCACACGTTCCATGATTAATATCAACTTGAAAGACTTCTCCATTTGCCGAATACATTGTAAATAAGAGGATAGACTGAATAAAGAGATTAATATCAACTTAGTCAAGATCACAATTACTAGTAAAATCGTAAATACATGATAGAGTAAGATTCAGACTACCTAGTTTACCTTATTTGATGGCACTTGTTGATTATAGAATGGCAAACACAATAATCTTCTTCTGCCATACACTACTCAACATACAGACAGACAATTGGCAACAATTAACATACCATCAAATAGACTATCTATTCTAGGCCTATAACACAACTAAGAAAAAAATAATAATTCCATGTCATTCGCATCTTCCTTCTTCACACTTCATTGTAATGTCCTATCAAGTTCCTTGTCGTGTTCTAAGCACACATCTTTTGTCAAAAAAAAAAAAACGAGAAGAAAAGATAATATTATGTGAATTGTGTCCCTGCCTTCCCATATTTGATATCCATAATTTCAATCATGAGAAAGTTGTAACGCCCCGATTTTTCTGTTAGAATGAAAATGACCAAAATGCCCCTGAGGTCATTTTCAGTCCGGAATTCGAGGAAAGCCAGTTCGGCAGTATTCAAAGGGCAAACTCAATGTTGGAAAGGGATTAGATAACTTGGGTACCTTCCCAGGATCGAAAATCTCGTTTTTCGAGTTTTCGGGTCAAAATGACCAAAACGCCCCTGTGGTGTTTTACCCATTTGCAAGTACCGGATGAACCCGAAACTTCTCCAGATGGTTTTAAAAGGCATTTTTATGTATTCTATCACCTCAGTTTTAATTTTAGAAGTCCCGGGCAAAATTAGTGCAAAATTACGGTTTTGCCCCTAGTTTCGTATTTTTACGCTTAATCGCGTGATTAAGCAAACCTAAGCAATATTAGGCTCTAATCGAAGGTTAATTAATTTCCTTAATTAATCTTGAGTCAAAATAATTCATTAAAGTTGATTAGAACCAAAAAGTACTTAATTACAACCTAAAATCATATTTTAATGTCAAGACACCTAGTCATAGAATCTTGAATAGTATTTTCTCTTTCCAATTCCTTAAATCATGGAATTGTGTTACACATTGTTTATTCATAAATGAGTTTAAAATTCTCTAATGATGTATGAGCACTCCTAAACTTGTCATAAACTCCCTAAATCACATTCTTAGTTACCTAAACTTAAGCTTAATCATTCCTAACCTTGTACCTAAGCTAATACACATCTAAACCCACCATTAACACCCAATTACATGATCAAATCATCCTCCCCACTCTGCTGCCAGGTCTGGCCGAAGCCTCACCTCCTCCATATGCATCACATGTTCAATTTTTCAACACTCCAAGGCCATACCTCAAGCCACATACACTATACCTTGTCATAACTTTCAATCAAGCTTGAATTTCCACATGAATAAATAATTAAAACAACCCATTTTTTCCATTTATTTGTAGTTGGAAAATTTCCAGCCATGACAAGTTTCTAGAAGCCTAATTTCATAAAAATTTGATAGGAAATTAACTCACATCAAGCCATACTTTGTAGCATAGCTTCCATACTTCAAACCATGCTTGAATGACCTTGTGTAAAAGATATTTTCTCTTCCTTCCTCCCTCAAACCACACGGCCAGCACCCTCCCTTTGATGAGCTCCATGGTTTTGTTTTTCTATAAATAGGATGCTTGTGATAGCCTTGTTGCACCTTGAAGCATTTGCTAAGTTTAGAGTTTTAGAGTTATCTTGCTAGTCTTTCTTTTTCTCTCAAAATTTCAAGAGTGTTCTTCCTTTCTTTTCATCTTTATCTTCTTCATCTCTTCACCTCATCACCATCTCTTAACCATCAAACACACCCCAAAGCCTTGAACCATCATCAAACCTCTCAAACACCACACCTCAAACACAACTTCACTTGAAACACATTTCCTTCCTTTTTCTTTCATCAAGGCTGAATCATCATCACCATCCTAGGAGGTGTTGCTCATCTCATTTCCATCTTCAAGTCCAAGCTTTTACCTTCATCACAAGGTAGGGATTTGTTTTCAAACTTTGTTTTGCTCAAGAAAGTATTTTTCTCTAGTTTTCCTCTTGGATTCTTTTTGAACTTTCCTTTGTTTTTCCTTTCTTTTCATTTCGGCCATGAGGCCTTGATTTTGAGCATGATAGCTTGATGATGAGAGTTTCTAGATGATGACATTGTGTTCATCTCAAAGGAACCTCTAAAGCTTGAGTTTTCCTTTCCTTATGACTTCATCTATATGATATCTAACTCACATGGATTTCCAACTTAAGAAAATTAATCGAAGGATTTCAAAAAGCCCAAGCCTACCCTTATCAACCTTAAAGTTGGCCGGCACGTTCTAGAGATTTTTCTCTAGATAGGGGTTTTGGGTATTTAATAAAAAACTTGATGTAGTTTCACTTTCTTTCTCTTTTATATGACTTTCAGTTTTTGTGTTGTGATCTTTGAGATATTGTATTGGGTTGCTATCTTGTTAAAGTCTTGAATGAGCTCTAGTTAACCATAAAATGAATCTTGCATCATGTTTATTTTATGCTATGCATATCATGTTTACTTCCTTGCTATCACTAAATATCAAGATAATGAATGAACTTGCATTATCATGTTTATATTTCAAGCTATGCATTATCATGTTTATATTTCAAGTTCTCACTTAATACCAAGATAATAATGAGTTGCATTCATATTTACTTTGTGCTATCACTTTACTTTCTAATGGAACCTAAAATAAGTGCATGAGCATGTTTATTTTTATGTCATCACCTAAATGAATCTAGAGCTCAAAGACTTGCCCATTGTGGTCTCAACAAAGGTTTAACAATATGTGTTTTTCTTGGGTTTATATTTCGGCCCTAAGAGGTCTTGAGGTCTCCAAGTATTTGAGACTATGTCTTATAATTTTTCCAAGCTTAAGTGAGTTTAAGGAATGCATAGAACCAAGTTTTGAGAGTTTAGAACCTCTTGGGACAAAGATGAATTGGTCACTGCCCTCTTAAATATTCTTATGATTTTAGATGATAAAATTCTTTATAAATGAGTTTTGAGAGTTTAAAAAGAGTTCCAAGAGAAACTAGTATTTTATGTGCTTTAGAAATTATGTTTTATGCCTTTTATGGAGGAGTATATTTTCGGTTCTTCCTTGCTCTTTGCTGCCACTGTATGTGCTGTTTTGATGATGATAATGTCTCCATGATTGAGTAAAAATAATGTTAAGATTCACATGTAAAAGATAGGATAAGTTAGGAACTAGAAAAGAATTAATTTGAGAATTCTAGATCCTTTAATTATGTAATTTTCTGGATTCTGTCCAGCAAGGTTTAGATTTAATAATCATGATTTTAAATTAGTTTAAATATGTAGGAATGACTCATAATTGGTTTAGGACTTAATCTTGAAGCCTTAGGAGCAAACTAAACTTAGAAAGGGTCATTGTTGTGACCTCTAGGTACCCGTAAAGTTAGGATTTCGAATTCTGCATCCTTGAGGTTTAGAGATGTTCTTGACCATAGTGTGAGGTGAGAAATACTTAGTTATAACCTTATAGGTTCCCAAGAGACTAGGTTTTGATGATCGATAACTTAGAATGTGAGTTAAGGACTTTAAGGGTCTAAACCGTAATCTCTAGAACCCCGTAATCACACAAATATAAGCTGTCCAAAATCTGCATAGTGCTGTTTGGATAAGTCCTTGAGCATAAAAATTAGTAACACTTATTAGTTGTGAACCTATAGGTGTGTAAGAGGTTAAGAATAATACTAGAACGATCAGTTTACAAGTTTAAGACTCAAAGGAACCAAAGCATAACATACTGTAAGATCATAACATAATAAGCTTGGGAGTTTGTATGTATGATTGTCTAAGGTGTGATTATGTTATAATGTATATGCTATAGTTTTAACTATACACTATGAGGAAGTTTCATGTGATAATGTATATGCTATAGTTTTAACTATACAATATGAGGAAGTTTCATGTGATGATGTATATGCTATGAAAAAGATTTATGTAATGAATAATGATGTATCTATGAATTAACACTTTATGAGAATTTTAAATGTGACACAACACTGAGACGCTTTCTTGGGTGACACCGGTTTAGCCGAGCACCCCCAAGAAAACAAATCCGTGGGGGTATTGACATAGAGCTTGCCAAAGCGGACAATACTACGATGCACTAGTTGCTAGTAGAGCGTTTCAAAGAGGAAATGACCCTACGAGAGGTGATCCTTAATTGTCCCCTAGCCCGCACTATTAAGTCGGGATTATGTATATGTTATGCTTATCATAGGATAAGTAAGAACTAGTGACGACTAGTTAAGGTATGAGCTCATAACCTAGAGATGTTTTAGGGCGGCCCCATGAGATGAAAGTTAAAGTTAACAATGTCACATATACTATATTTATGCCAATGTTATAATGTTTCTTAGTTATTCTATTGTTTGGTTTACCTTCATGATGCACTCATATCATTAGATTATTTTATGCTTAGCTATAAGACGCATTGTAAAATATGATGGGCCTTGGATAAATAACACTTTGGAAAAATAACTTAAAAGGAATTTATGTGCATGCACACCTTCTAGAAATAAACCCAAGGTTCTCGAGGATGTGACGATGTCACCTAGGTAGGGATAACCCTATCGAGAATTCTTTTAGAAAGATTCTCATTCCCTCTCTTTTCTTCCGTCATATCTTCAGATGGCGACATTCGTACTCTTCATCGACACCCCGGTATGGGAGCTGCACCATGACCCGGCACTCGAGTCATACCATTTTGAGGGTCGCTGCACTGTCAGAGTATTCATGTTCATGGGACGACCCTTCGTGCACCCCGTCCCGAGCTACCGCTTCACCCCGACTGCTCCTTACTGTCATAAAGAGATTTTTGAGCGAGCGAGACCACGCGATGAGTAGATCCTCCGCATGGAGCCCGAGACATCAGCAGTACGCGACTACGCCGAGTATGTGCCGCTGGCCCCCAAAGATTTCTGGAGACGGACCCATCCGAGGACCCGCCATCCCACATGTACAGTTGGAGCTCCAGTCCCGCTCCCCCACCGAGGAGGGCTGGGAGTGAGGAGACGGTAGTCCAGCCGAGGTTGGCTCGTCGGCCATCTATGCGTCCTCGCCGCGGTGGACATGCCCCAATGATGCGCTCGACCACTCCCGCTGAGATTCGTCAGTGGATCGACTCAATCCCACAGTACTCGGACTAGCAGGAGTAGACATAGGAGGGGTAGTAGCTAGTGCACACACGCCACATAGTTGAGGACAAACCTTCTTTTGTATATGAGGTTGTCTGCTCTAGGTGCACATGGGTATGGGTGTTGTTTCTCTTGTACTTACTTTTTATGATTTCCTTGTATTGCACTTCAGTTGTATTCCGCTTCCCGATGTATTGAATAGTCCTGCCCTTTGGGTAGGCACAGTATATATATATATATATATATATATATATATATATACGTTTCAGTTGATGTCTCCATGATATGATGTGCTTCTTTATGCCTTGCTTATATGTTTCGCTATGCTTCCTCTTAAAGATTCGTGCGTGGCTCTCACTTTGATTTTAAATTCCAAAAAGAAAAATTTTACCCATATTTCCGCTAAGTATTTTCTAACTAAAAGATGAGACCAAGAGGTAATATTCTAAAGATTAACCTAAGTACATACTAGTAGTCTTGGGTTAAGATTTAGGGTGTTACAAAAGTCATGGCCTTTATGTACCAATAATTCCTCCACATTTGCTTTTTCATTTTTCCTATTATCAATTATGCTTCGATTTCTCATGTCCCTTCCAAGTCAAAGGAAAAGCATCAGCACCATAAATTCCCTTTTGAACCTCTGACCTGCAACAGCAGAGATATTTTAATTTAAATTGATCACTTTATAGCTGACTATCTCACTGCTTTTAGAAGAAGATCAATATTTTTGGGCTCCGGATGAATATATAAGAATGTTAGTGGACTCCATATGCAACACTGTTTGGTATCGGTCCAAATAAGAACCCACTATAGACACATGAGAACCAAGTGAAGGCAAAATCTACTAAACTTTATATAACTATTTGATCTACCCTCATGCATGATAATACCAAGATCAAGCATCAGCTCAGCTTCAGCGTGAGTACAAATGTAGGATGCTGTACTTTGCTTTCAAATTCATTAAATGGGAAGCAATTTATTTATGAAAACACAGGTTATTTACAGGCCAGTTTGGCTATCCTGTTACGAAGCAGAAATGGAAAGCATATGCGTAAACCTGTAAACACCCCACAAGAATAACAGTTAAGCCTAACCTGTACCATGGTCACCACATCACGGATTCCGTTCATGACCGTATGCAGTAGGCAGTATCAAGGCATATTTCTTTGAAACATCCATCAATCTAACCTTTCTGCTCATGTCGGAAAGTAAACAAACTGGCGGTTCAACTCTCAAAGTTTAAGTTAACCAATCAGTTGTTTTATATAATTTATCGTTCTTCCCTGCCTCAATTCCATGTTTTTGACAAGAGTTCCATTTACAGTCATCAAGAAATAAGCAGACGTTGAAAGTATTCCAAGTCCAAATAAAATTAGAAGTCATATATAACCAACAAGCATAAATACTTATAACATACAAAAAACAGCACGTAAAATTTCATAAATTGTCCATGAAATCAAATAAATTATCTCTTACAATCAAGTATGATGCCGACCAACGTGCTGTATTTCAAGTTATAGGGAAATACAAATAGAACTCACTTACACATGACATGGCACTCACTTTAACCAACTGTGCCACCTCCTCTAAAATGGAACTCACTTCTACATGACATGGTACTGCCTAGGAATAGGAGCATACACAGCCAAAATACAACATAACTGTACAATCTCATATAGTGAGATTGAAGACATATTTTACCACTGAATAACATACCATCGAAAGAGAAGGTTGCCTACCCTTTTGACATAGTATATACCACAATTGAGATTCTGAATATCAAAGTACCAATTCCCTTGCAAACATGAAATGGCTAATGCCCTTCAAAATGTATAACAAAACTAGAGCATAGGTCAACTACCAGATTATTCAATGTCTTCCGTTTCCACCCTCGGCCAGCAAGCGCTTCATTTCACCGTATAGCTGCATCATCAGTGTCAGTAAGGGACTGGTACCTACAACTTTCTGATATGTGCAAGTGTAAGAAACCATACCTATTAAAACGTAGGTGTTCACATGTCTTAAAATGCAAAACATATCACAAACTCACTACAAAAATTCTTGTGCATATTAATTTTAATAAGATCAGTAGATTAGTAAATTGCGACCTTACATGTTCAGAACCTATAAAAGGCCCTGCAAGTCTCCTATCTGTCAATGCTTTGTGCAATTCTTGAAACTTCCATATGCAATGCCCAGCTCCAATAACAGAACAGGCTTCATGTGCGAGGAATAAAATTTATTTGGTAATAACTCGGTCTAACAACTTAAAATGTGTGTATCAAGAGATATCACCAACAAGAATCAACAAGCACCAGAACTACAGTTTGAATAAAAGCATGCACAGGTAAGGTTAAAAAAATAAATGGACAAGAATAACTACTTTTGACTAGCTTACCCAGTGCAACAGGCTTCACTTATGTTGACACTGGGATCTCCTGTCATACCGGTTGCATCTACCCCAACTAACGGGTTCCGCGATATATGGGCATGGAAGACAAAATTCTGAGTTACTATCAGAGATTAAGCACTTAGTGTCTATTGCAACATTTATTCAAGGGTATAAGTATTTTGGTCCACAACAGTTGCCTTGGAAAAAACATCAGTATGCAGGTCCTTTTTTTTCGTTTTCATTCCATGCCTTTCTCAAGTGTTGCTTGTTCCATACCGACAGTCACAATAATTGTGCATACCAGGTGCTTAAAATTTTAATGCTCGATGTTTCATCGAAAGAAACTACGTAAGATCATAGTATAAAACATAGAGAAGAGCACGGCATATGGCTTTGTCTAACACTAGAGCTCGTCAACCCATTATACTATATTAATTGTACACAGGTACACAGGTTCACCAACATATTTACGTAGCAGTACTTCTAATAGAGGCTTCAGCAAGCATTTCATTTCATAAACCCTTAATGGGAGTAGTATTACAATGAAATGTTGTGCATACACACACTGGTTAGCAGTCTATCATTACAGGCACAACAAGGACAAGGCTTCATCCAGTTGCAAACTATACACATATCCATAGGTAAGTACAAGTTGCACATATGTCGTATGCACCAAAAAAAGCTGGAAACACCTGCAAAAAAACCCACATGTGTACGAGAAGGTCAATCATGCGTTGAACATACTAATCTGCAATCACGATTCAACAAAGAAAAACAAGAAGCCCCTAAAACCCACCACTCCAAAACAAACCTTCTTGAAAGCCACTCCTATCCACCAATAGGGACTTCACTCCCATTGCCTCTAACCTCGAGTTCGAGAGTTCAATTCCTGCAACCATCAATGTGGTGTAAGTTAAAAAGCAACCTAGTGTATATTACAAATATTATGCCAAGTGTTGGAGATATTGTCGAAGCGGATTACATATGTATGGCTTAAAATGTAAATGTCTTTACCAAACTATGTTGACTAGACTCTTCGTCTGTCCTCGCATCATGATCACTTTCATCATCCTCGCTTTCTGCATTCAATCAAATTGTATATCCATGACCATTACATTCTTCCGACCACAACGAGCATCTCCTGCTATTGTGGCCCTCGTTACAGCATCTTGCACATCGGTGAATGCGCTTGAATCGAGCTGCACGACTTGCACGAGTTTTTCCACATCCTTTGTACCTAACACGCATCGGATCTCTAACATTTACACCAGCAATTGCACCACGTCGTTCACCCTCTTCATCTGTCGTTTGGACCATTAGGCGCAAAGATGCTCTTTCATTTTGCAAGTCTCTCCTTAACTTCATAAAAAGCTTCAAAGGACTAGCAGGCTAGGTTGCATAGATCTCGACATTCATCGAGCATGGACGCATACATACTCATGAATCCATATTCCGTTATTTGTCTCCGAACATCTACTCGCCTTATACCTAATTCCTTTGCCTTCTTGGTCCACCAATCTAGAATAACACACTTTTGTAACTCTGATATATCCAAGTATACCATCACACCAACAATGTGAGCACATGGAATGCCTAATGATTCCATTCTTAGGCAAGAACACCTAAACTCCATATCAGTTAGATAGAAAAGCACATGATACAATTTTGTAGGCTTACAATAACGAGTAACACCATAAATGCGACCATTGGATATTTGCTTATGTCCAACAACCTTCACTGCACTTCACATCATTAAAACCTCCCGAAACACATGAAATAGCTCCCTTGTGTATACAGTATGTCCATGCCGCTCCAGAGCTTCTAATTTTGTCTTCATTATGGGTTCTCCATATCATGATCGATAATCAGCCTCAACCTTTTTGCTACGCATAAACTCCAAATACCACTGGAAATGTTCAATAAATTCAGTCAAATTGTACCCACAATTTATGTACTTTCCAATCTGCATATGCAATGCCTCACACCTTGATGTTGTCCGCAAACCTCCAAAAAACTTGCCCCTTATGTGTGCGTTAGCCCACATTCCCTTCTTTTGATACAGCTCTCGAACCCAACAATTGTCTTCTAATCCGAATTCTGAAACAACTGACTCCTACTTCTCCTCGAACTCCTCAACTTCATAATCTCCCATCATACACTTTCTAAACTCCCTACAAAACTTGGGCTTTTTCACATTTGTGGCAGCATTGCGCAACAAATGGCAACTACATAACCTATGATGGGCATCTGGAAATGCTATTCTTATGGAATTCCTCATAGCCAAGTCCCCATCAGTTATCACCAACTTTGGACACTTTCCCTTCATTGCATCAACAAACTGACGCAAAAGCCAAACATAACTTTCTTCAGTTTCGTCTGATAAAATTGCACACCCAAACACAACTATGTGCATGTGATGATTGACTCCAAAGAAAACTACAACCGGACACTTATACTTGTTCCTACCGTAAGTTGCATCAAAACCCAGCATATCTCCAAATATCAGATAATACATGAGTTGCATCAAAACCCAGCATATATACAAATATCAGATAATCATGCTGACTACTACCATCACACAAAAACAAATGCTGCAATTTATCTAACCCATCCACTGTATGCCTCCAAAACATCAAAAGATCTTTCCTCCTGAGTTTTTGTAGATATCTAAATGCACCATTTGCATCCCCATCCTGAAGTCTTTGTTGTTTCTCAAGTTCATTATACATGTCCTTTATCCCAAACCCTATCATATGGTATCCTCCAGACTGACTAGCAATAGACCCATATATTTTGGGTATACTTATTCCAGCTCGTCTCATACTAGTCATCTGAGCAAAGCCCCCATTTTTCATATTCCTATGAGACCGCAGCATTCCTATAAACATTTGATTCAACAATTCATGGTTATGCTCTTCACTGAAACTAGATACGTACCATTGACCTATCTCAAAGTCAATATGTACCCGCATCTTTGCGTTGCACCCACACCTTGTATTTGTTCTTGAATCTCTCTTACGCTCTGTCCTTTCCAGGTATTTCCTTTCACGCATTCCCTCCTATGAGCATAGAAACGTCTGCCATATTATCTCACCCTTCCAATTGCGACCAACCTTCGACCTTCTTATAGAGAACCCTTTGATTCTTCCATACTGATTGTAAAAATCATATGCCGCTTTCAAGTCACCAAAATAAAATTGCCTTACTTCAACAGCTGTCAGCGAATTAAACTCTATGTCCCCTAAGCATCCACTGCCATCAACAAACACATTACTTCTTGGCGCCATGCTACTATCTTCACCGCCCATATTGTCAACCTCATTCTCTCTCAATGACATGCCTTTCGTCACCTACACATAATAAATTTTAGCATTATTACCACTAAATTCCATATTACAAAAATACTTCACTTACTAGTTTATAACCATTTATTTACCTGCGACAAAGTGTTTTCCAAATTGTTCAAAGAAGCAACCTCTGTCATCCCTTCCATTTCCTGCTATTAGTTTTGCGATCTTCCCCTATCAAATAAACAATATTCTTAATTACTTAGCCGTACATTCCACCAGCGCTATTAACTGCTTACTACTGACCAAATGGCATGATCACTAAGTTTTCTTGTATTGACACTTACCCCAATCTTCACGTAACATAACTCTCCACCCCAATTTCAATCCATACTAGCACTTATGTAAGACTTCTAATAGATTATTTCATTACAATATTCCAACTTACTCTTAATTCACACCTTTACGATGGATTACATATCCTTGGGTCAAAGTTACCTCCTCCAATACCTTCTCGACTCCCCACATCCACCATCACTTACAGACATCATTTTTGGAATGGTTCCAGCTCTCAGGTTTATTTCTAAATAAATTAGCATTTACTTATGCTACGTAATAATCTGACCTTCGAAAATCAAAAATATCAATCATACAGCACTGTGAAAACTAGCAATAATTTCCAATCCGGTTATCCCCAGCGGGTGTGGTAAATTTGAGGTGAAAATATGGAAAATATTGAAACCACTAGAAATAGGAGTGAGAATTGAAAATTCTTAATAGGGAGTTAATATTTTTCAATTATTTTGAGCTATGGTGGTTACACAATGCCACATTTCTTTATATAAATATAATCAGATGTCATAGTATAAATAGAATATACTATATAAAACATGTCATGCAAAGCTTATTGAGATTATCATTTCTTTGCTTTAATCTTTTACTTATCTTTATCCGCTTGCCTCACACATTATCAAATGCCTTCTCTTATGGAATTCTCATTCTCTGGTGTTACTCTTTAATATCATGATGACAAAATGAGACTTTTATGCCACACTAACTAAGACAGGTATCATAAAAAGGACCTTACATCCCTATCCCTCTGCCTTCTTGACAGTTAGTAGCAAAGTTTTAAATGTCTTCTTTTTCATTATTCTCTTGTTATCATGCACAGTTTCATAATAAACGTAAAGATGCTTGAATTCATAATAAATATGAAATGTATAATCTTAAATAATAAACAAAATTTAAAAATCACAAGTAAACTCATTAAATCATATTAAATAAAATAAAACTTAAAATTTATTAGTGGAATAAATGAAATAAAGTGCACAAAATATAGGCTAATGCATAAACTTTAAATAAAGTGCACAAATATTGATATAATATAAGCTTGATAACTCTAAGTAATATATTTCATTATTAAACTTTATCAATAATTATCAACTTCAATAAAAGAAACTTAAAATATAAATAAACTGTAAATTAAAATGATAGTGATAAGTAACTTTAATATAAAGAAATTAAAAAGAACTGAAGTAAATTATGATCAATATAAAAATAAAAGAATGATAAAATAAAACAGTAAAATATAAATAATGGGATAACTTTAAACATAAAGGAATAAATAAATTAACTGGAAGTTATGAAATAACTGTTAAATAAATGACAACAAAATAAATAAATGAACAAATAAAATGACTGAAAGTAAGTAATGAGTGGCATAAAATTAAAGGAATCATAAAATGACAATAATAAAGAACTTAACAACTTGAACACAATGGAATAATAACTTAAGTGTCTTAAGATAAATAATGAGCCTCATAATGTAAAGAATATAAAATAAAATGACTTTAGTATATAATGCTGAATAACTTGAAGATAGATGAGTAATATAAAAGGTAGCTAATAATAGCTAGAAGCAACCATGGTTTTTAGTTCATAAAGAAACTAATTTCCTACCTTATATTTGTAAAGGTAACATTGCAATATAATGCATGTAAGCACCCCACTTTTATTTATTTTTATTTTTTTCCACTGCCACTTCTTTTCTTTCTGTATCTCTCTCTCTTATTTATTTCATTTTTCCCTCCTCTCTCAGCAATCAATTCCTTAAATTGTAAAGTAGTGGAAAATTCACACATTAACCATCCTATTTATAGTAACCCAAAAACCCTTTTTTTTCTAAAGCTGTTCACGTAAAGGGTGATGTTTTGTCATGTAATTTCCTTGCTACTCCACTTCTCTGTGTAAGTAATTTCCTCGTTCGTTTCTTACAATTGGCTTTGGACACAATGCCCCTAACTTGTTGGATCATTTTCTCATTTTTTTTTCTTTCTAAAATTACACATTTACTTAACTTGATGCTTCTACCCAGAGCTCACGCCAAACCTTGACTTATGTTTCTTCCTTCTTTCCTTCTTGGTTATTACATATATCTGATTATATTTTATATCTGTATTATGTGACATATACATCAATACATACATATATACATATGTTCTTTCATGCTAATTAATCCATGTATAAATATAAACACACACACATATATATATATATTATGCTTTAGAGATTTATTAATCAAAATTTAATTCTTTGATAAATTTTTATCAAGCTATTTCACAATGATTAACTCTATAAATAACCATAAATATGATAAAATATCCTATAAAATGTTTTATGTGAAAAGGGGATGTTATAATATAAATTCTTTTCTATTTCATCGAGATCTATTTTCTGATTTAGTAAAAAAAAAAAAGTATAAGAATTTCAAATATAACTTTATATGATCTTTTGTTAATTGCATCAAATAGGATCGCTTTTATGAGTAATATGTAACTTTTTGGGTGACTAAAAATTGGAAGAAAGAAATAAAAAAAAGTACCACCGATGATTGCAACTTCTCAATAGGTCACGAGTTAGCCTAAAAAAATTGCTAAACTTGTAGTACACCAACAAACGTGGTGATAGTTTATTGGATGAAAAAATCGTAATTTTTTTTTTGATAAATGAATCGAATCCCTGACTAGATGCTTAAGGAGCCCAGCTAGCTACCAACTGTGCTAGGTCTCATGGTTTGAAAAATTCATAATTAAAACATGAGTAATAGATTTAAAGCTGATATCAAACATACACTCACAAGTCATTCAGTCCGGATTGCCTCCTTGGGCCGTGAAGGATTTTCCTAATTCCATTTTTCAAAACAAAGAAACAATGATGGAGAAGGCCCTAAACATGTTAGATTTTTAGTTTATTTTAGTCAATGCAATAATTGTGTTGCATGCTAATTTGATGGGGTTAATATCAGACTGATTTGGATGATGCTTGTGATTTTTGAGTGGCATGATGAGATTTTCCTGTTAAGGGAAGATTTTATGCTAATTTGGAAAATAATATTCCACATTTATTGGTTGCAGGAAAACATATTTATGGAATTCATCGATGATATGATAACAAGTGGAAATGTGATTATGGCTTAATATTGATGAAGGCTTAAGTTTCGTTTTGGAGTAAAGTGTCACTTTCGTCCCTAAAATTGCACACGTGAGTCACTTTCGACCCTGAAATTTAAAAATTAACTATTTGGTTCCTGAGATTACAATCTGTGAGTCATGTTAGTCCCTAGAGCTACTCCCGTTAGCGCGCCGTGATGGATTTGCTGATGTGTCACATAACGTTACACTGTGGCCTTCCCGTGTGTCATTTCACATTTTTCGATAATATAAGATGTTTCAACTTAGTCCCTGCACCAAAGCCTTTCATTTCACCCTTAACCTTTCACCTTGTTCCCGTTCACCCTTCACTTTCAGCGCAATACCCTCACTTTTAACTGCACATCATCACTTTCACCTTCACCATAGCCTTAACCTAGCCATTCATTGCTTTCCTCTTTCTGTAACATCCCCAAATTTATAACTAAGATAAATATTAATCTCAATTAGCGATAGCAAAACCAAGAGAATCTGGACAAATGTTATGAAACACAATAAATAGACTACTTAAGTATGTCTAGAGAAAAATGCAAAGAATTACGAAAATGCCATCACTTAGTAGAAATTACGAAAATGCCCTTGCTATGTAAAGGAAATTACCAAACTACCCTTGCCTTATTAAATGACAAAGATACACTTACTCTATGAATGGAATTACAAGAATACCACTATCATTGTCTAATTACAAAAATATCCTTGTCTTAGTTAAAGAAATTACTACAATGCCATTTGCACAAATTCCTACACTTGTCTTTAGACAAGAATGAATCTAAGCCATTGGATTAAGATGATAACACAATAATTTAACCACATACATCATACACATTTCTGAATCACATACATGCACTAAAGGTTAGAAAATCTCCACTAACATCTTTGCACAAAACATGGAAACATGTTTGCACAAAACATGGAGCATTTTCATCAAACATGTTTGCACAAAACATGGAAACATGTTTGCACAAAACATGGAGCATTTTCATCCAACATGTTTGCATAAAACATGGAAACATGTTTGCACAAAACAAGGAGCATTTTCATCCCAAAATTCAGCCAACATGTTTCCATAAATCATGCTCCAAGTGCTTTCCTTCTTCTGTTTTTTTCTCTAATATTTCCACTATAAATACTCCTCAAACTCTCTTCAATTCAGAAACTCCCTAAGTGTTTTTTCTTTCTTATTCTATCATTCTTCTTAGACTTCTCTTGATCCTCTAAACTTCATCCAAACACTTAAATCCTAAGTCCAAACTTTCACTAGCCCTCACAAGAGTTACAATCTTTAACTCTAGTGAGAAATATTTTCTTAAGCACTCAAGTTCTAGAGCCAAGATTCAAGGAGGGTTATCCACTCCAAGGACTCTTGTTCAAGCTTAAGGAAGAAGAGAAGGACCCTTTTTTAGACCCTACACAAGAGGTAGGAGCCCTCACTTTGGTTGTGTAAGCCATGATGACATCTAACCTTGCTCATGGTTAGGATGCCATCAAGCTTATGTTTGTTGATAAAAATGTTTCAAGGGGATATTGTATAAATATTTTGTGAAACTCCTTGTTCCATTCTGCTTCCAAAGTGATATTATGTTGCTTTCATTCTCAAATGATGCTTGAAATATGTTGTGTGATCCTTGTGTTAAAATAAGTGACATAAAACATGAAAATGGTAAGTGCTAGATTTTTGGCTATTTCTTGCAGTAGGTGTTCCGAAATTTAATACTCATAAAATATGAAGTATCTTGAAATAAAAATATTTTTACCATAAACTAGACGCATCATAAAACACTCTCCAAAAATAATAACCCAAAACGGAGTTTTCTAGCTCAAGATATAAATTTTTAAAGTAGAGCCTAAGACTGAAACTTTAAATCTCACCTTGTAATAGTAAAATAGGTGTAACTCACTCTAGAAAAATGCAAATGGACTGATTTCAACTTTATTGGAGAGCTAACACATATAGGAATACACCCATGTATGTTATGTATAAAGCTTTGTACCACGTAAATACATAATGAGAAATAAATTTCGGGTTAGTGTACTGTGAAAGTGCAGTTTGGAAAGGTTCTGGCTAAGGAAAGACTTGGTATTTAAGCGTGTCCATTGTGACCCACCTCTCTTTCCTGAGAACCCTCCTATGCATGGTTTACAATTGATTTACACTATTCCAAAGATGTAAATGCTAAAATTTGATGAGTTAGGAATTTGGAACTACCTTTACTAAGTTGAGATAACAAGTATACAGAGAATTATAAACTTTCTTCTAAAAGATGTCAAAACTATAAATAAAAGAATCAAGTCTTGTAAAAAGAGAATTTTAAAAATTTAAGTAGAATAATAATCTTCAAGAGTTATATGAAAACCATAATAAAAATATATAAAGAACCTATAATAATATTTTGAAGTGCATTAATGTATTAATGGAATTCTAAGAGTACAAAGAACACTAAGAGAAAAAGATAATACTAAGACATCCATTACCTCTTAGGAACACTAGGAACTCAAATTGATAACTTTGGTTGCTTAAAATGAATCATTTATGAAAATATTTACTATGAGATTTACATGATATTATCCATGTTTCATGAAGTGAATTATAGTAAAGTGAATGTATGGTGATGAGTTATGAAACGATGAAGATGAATGATTGATTGCCCATGATTTATTGTGATTACATGATGATATGCATACATTCATTTTCAAAGGAAATAATAAAAGTAAAGCTTGAAAAAGTAGCAATGAAAGTCTGGAAAAGTGGACTTGAGCTAAACTCACGGCTTAACCCCCTAAACCGTTGAGATCACGACAACGGAAAGGAAACCAAAAAGGTTGTGGCGACGGCCACGGTATGAGCTCATTACCCTTTTAGGGTGGTCTAAGGCATTGATGCATTCATCCCGTGAGTAATTAAAAAATATGTTGATCACTAAACAAGTGAATGTTGAGGATGAGTAATCATGAAATGCATGCAGCTCCTAAATGATTATTGCTTATTAGTAGTTTTACATGATATGCTTATATGTATGCTTGATGAAATACTGAATGGATATTTCTGCTAATGTTCAAGATTAGTTTAAAAGATTAGTTTGATAATTGAATCCTTATCTGTTCACCTTTTTATAATAAACCCGAAGTGACTGGGACGACAACGATGACACTTTTAGTACAAGTAGGAACTCCTACTGAGAAATCATGTATTTCTCACTCCTATGTTTATTTTCATTTGTCGTTACTGCAGACAGACGTGTCCACCTAAAGCAACAAAGTCAGAAATGAGGAAGGAGGTAGCACGTGAAGGTTTCAAACCGTTCAAGTAGGAGCATTCCGAGCTTTAGTTACATTATAGTTTGTGAGAAACAATTAGTAATAGTAGAACTTATATTGTTATTTATAATAACTTATTAGTATGATATATGCCCTGTTGTGACTTATGTATTAAGTGATTATATTCCAGTTTATGTGATAATAGTTCTACACTTAGTCTCTTATTCCACTTATTTAATTAAGTGCGCAATGTAACTTGATTATTATCTATAAAAGCGCTATGTATTTCACTTCTCGTTACAGGCTTAAGTTTTCAAAAAATTAATTTATTTAAAGAAAAAAAAAACTTCCACTATTTTTCTAAGTTAATTTCAAAAGAAAATAAATACAAGGCATAAGTGACAACTAATAGAATCCAAATGTGAACTTAAGCACAGTGGGGTTCTATTAGGGTGTTACATTATGGTATCGAGCGATTCATCCTATTTAAGCCTGAGGAATGGACTGACTATGCTTCTGTCTATGATATCATGCTATTAATCTTATCTGTATGATGGGATATAGGATTTAGAAATGCATGATCGTCTTGTGATACTGCCATAGTTGCTACCATGCTTAGCTATAGTATTGAGCCTGATCAACTCGATGACTATTGTTTGGTGTGTCTAGGAACTAATGGCAGCAAACAGACGTACGCATGGGGCACGCGATGGAGGTAATCGTGATGAACTGGCAAATGCACTCCAGGAGATGGCTAGGGCTATGCAAGCACAAGCAACAGTGATGATGGAGCAGATGAATAGGTGGTCAGAGGAGTCAGTTGGGAATCAAGAACATGGAAAATTCTCAGAATTCAAGAGGGTTGGACCTCCAGAATTCAAAGGGACAACTAACCCCGAAATAGCTGACATATGGATTCAAGAGATGGAGAAGGTTTTCTCAGTGGTAGAATGCTCTGATGAACAAAAGGTGGCATTCTCTACTTATATGCTGAAAGGAGAGGCTGCCGCATGGTGGAAGGGTGCAAAGGGCTTGCTTGAAAATGCTGACATACAGATTACGTGGGAGGTCTTCTATGCCACGTTCCATAAGAAATATTTTCCAGATCTAGTTAAGAAGGCAAAGGAAGTAGAATTTCTATTGCTGACACAGGGAAATCGAAGTGTGGCTGAGTACACAGCTAAGTTTGAAGAACTGATCAAACACTCAACTAGCTACCAAAGGGATCCCAACGAGGCTTGGAAATGCATGAAATATGAGAGTGGTTTAAGGCCAGACATTTTGGCATCTGTGGCTCCACTGGAGGTCACTGACTATGCATCTTTAGTCAGCAAAAACCAAGTGGCTGAGAGTTGCAATCACCAGCTAGTTGCCCACCGAGTTGAAGAGAATAGGAAGAGGTCTGCTCAACAAGGTCACCGAGGGTTCCCACCCCCTTACAAGAAACCCTACCAAAGAGGTGGATTTAAAGGGAAACAACCCCAACACCCTATGATGAATCAACCTAAGACACAAGCTGTTAATCGACCTAGGATGGCTGCTATCCCTGAACCTATGACTAGACCCCCTTGTGCCACTTGTGGAAAGATACATGGAGGGGAATGCAGATTTGGTAAGAATGTTTGTTATCGGTGTGGACAGGTAGGACACTATTCTAGAGAGTGCCTAAAGTTCAATCAGTCCTCTACACTTAAGCCTAAGGCACAGGAACGCGTGTTTGCTATCACTGCTGAGATGCCCTCAGGATCCGATGATCTGATTCAAGGTAAGTTTATAATTAATGGAAAACCCTTAATTGTACTGTTTGATTCTGGCGCAACACTTTCATTCATTTCATATGATTGTGCTAATAAGTTGAGGTTGTATATATCTGACTTAAAAATCATCTTAGTTGTCTCTACACCCACTATAAATACTGTTAGAACTGATCAAGCCTGCCTAAATTGTGAATTTGAGGTAGCTGATAGGATTTTTCATCATGTTTAGTTTGTCTACCCTTGTCTAGTTTTGATGTAATCTTGGGTATGGATTGGCTTTCGGCTAACCGTGTGTTACTACATTGTGCAAATAAATCACTAGTATTTCTTCCCAAACCATCTTTACCCAATCCCTCTAAACTTGATAGAAAGGTACGACTATACCTAAACTCCATTATCATGGGGGATAGTAGGAATGAAGAGCGAGGATATGTTTTCCTGATGACAAGTGAGAGGGAAGTGGAGCAAGCTCTAGAAAAGATCCTTGTAGTAAAGGAATTCTCAGATGTTTTTCCTGATGATATACCTGAATTTCCTCCAAAAAGGGAGATTGAGTTTTCTATAGATTTGGTACCGAGAACGGGACCCATATCTATAGCTCCTTATAGGATGCCACTGGCCGAGTTAACAGAATTGAAGAAGCAATTAGAGGAGCTACTAGAGAAGAAATTCATTAGGCCTAGTGCTTCACCATGGGGAGCTCCAGTGCTATTTGTCAAGAAGAAGGATGGGAGCTTGCTGTTATGTGTGGATTATAGGCAGCTAAACCAAGTGACCATAAAGAATAAATACCCTTTGCCTAGAATAGATGACCTCATGGACCAATTAAAAGGAGCCCAAGTGTTTTCCAAGATAGATCTGCGATCAGGATACCACCAGATTCGATTGAAGGAGGAGGACATACCAAAGACAGCCTTTAGGACTAGATATGGACATTATGAGTTTAATGTGATGTCGTTTGGGTTAACCAATGCACCGGCAGTGTTTATGGACTACATGAATAGGATATTTAGACCATACTTGGACAAGTTTGTAATAGTGTTCATCGATGACATTCTAGTTTACTCTAGAACTGAAGAAGAGCACGAAGAACACTTACGAGTGGTGTTGGAGGTGTTGAGGAACAAGAAACTTTATGCAAAGTTGTCCAAGTGTGAATTTTGGATGAAGGAAGTTAAGTTCTTAGGTCATGTAGTGTCACATGGGGGAATAGCAGTAGACCCAAGTAAGATAGAAGTGGTGCAACAATGGGAAACCCCTACCACTGTAAAGGAGATTAGGAGTTTTCTAGGGCTAGCCGATTACTACCGAAGGTTCATTAGAGGTTTTTCCCAAATTACCTTACCCCTCACCAAGCTAACAAGGAAGAATTCAGCTTTTATATGGAGCCCAGAATGTGAAGAGAGTTTCCAAGAGCTAAAGAAGAAGTTGACCACTACCCCTGTCCTAATCCTACCTGACCCAAAAGAAAAATTTAAGGTGTATTGTGATGCCTCGGGAAGAGGACTAGGATGTGTTTTGATGCAAAATAGGAATGTAGTAGCCTATGCCTCTAGACAGCTCAAACCCCATGAAGTTAATTACCCAACCCATGACTTAGAGCTAGCAGCTATTGTCTTTGCCTTAAAAATCTGGAGACATCATCTTTATGGTGTAAGGTTTGAAGTCTTTTCTGACCACAAAAGTCCAAATACCTCTTCAACCAAAAGGAACTCAATATGAGACAAAGGCGTTGGATGGAGTTTCTCAAGGACTATGACTTTGGGTTGAACTACCACCCAGGAAAGGCAAATGTGTTAGCAGACGCTTTGAGTCATAAGTCCTTGCATGCCGCTTGGCTCATGGTGAAAGAAAATGAGCTGATAGAAGATTTTAGGAACCTCAACTTAGGATATAGGGGGACTTCAGAACAAATTTGGTTAAGCTTGACTAAGTGTAACCAGTAGCTTTAAGGATCAAATAATTCAAGCCCAAAGGGAAGATGAGGATTTCCTTAGAACCTTAACCCTTGTCGAAGCAGGAAAATTGAAAGAGTTTGTCCAGGATAAGGAAGGAGTGTGGAGATACCAAGGGAGAATCTGTGTACCTGCAAAAGAAGGACTGAGAGCTAGCATTTTGGAAGAAGCCCACAAGAGTCAATTTAGTGTACACCCCGGTATAACCAAGATGTACCATGACCTAAAAAAAGATGTTCTGGTGGGCAAAGATGAAAGCGGATATAGCAAATATAGTGCAAAAATGTTTGGTATGCCAAAAAGTGAAGATAGAGCATCAAAAACCCTCCGGAGTGCTGCAACCTCTCGAAAACCCCGAATGGAAGTGGGAAGGAATATCCATGGATTTCGTGATGGGATTGCCAAGAACGCCTACCAGACATGACTCCATATGGGTAATTGTGGATAGATTGACCAAATCTGCTCACTTTTTACCCATTAGAGCAAATTACCCTTTGGAAAAGTTAGCTCAGCTATACATCCAAGAGATAATAAGGCTCCATGGAGTACCCAAAACCATTGTCTCAGATAGGGATCCAAGGTTCACCTCAAGATTTTGGGGAGCTTTGCAAAAGGCGTTTGGTTCAAGGTTGTGTCTAAGCACTGCCTATCACCCTCAAAGCGATGGACAATCGGAAAGAACAATTCAAACCCTTGAGGATATGCTAAGAGCATGTGTCTTAGACCAGCCATAAAGTTGGGACAAACAGCTTCCATTGATTGAGTTTGCATATAATAATAGTTACCACACTAGCATTAGGATGGCACCCTATGAGGCTTTGTATGGTAGAAAGTGTCAATCGCCACTTTGTTGGTGTGACCCGGGAGAGCAAAGTATTTTGGGCCCTGATTTGGTAGAAGAGACAACCAAACAAATAAGGAGAATTAGGGAAATAATCCTCACTTTGCCGAGTAGGCGAGAAGAGCTATCTTTGACAAGAGAGGGAAACCTCTCGAATTTCAAGAAGGAGAACACATATTCTTGCGAATTACTCCTACCACGGTATAGGTCGCAATGAAAGTAAAAAGCTAAGCCCTAGATTCTTAGGACCCTTCCAAATCCTCAAAAAGGTAGGTCCCTCCGCCTACCAAATTGCATTACCTCCAAATTTGTCTAACCTACACAATGTTTTTCATGTGTCCCAATTGAGAAAGTATCAGTCAGACCCCAGTCATGTGTTTGAGCCAGAAACTATACAATTAAAAGATGGCTTAACTTTTGAATTACCACCGATGAGGATCGTGGATCATGACATCAAGCAGCTGAGAAACAAATCTGTATCTCTGGTCCGAGTAGCCTGGGGACAAGATGGAATGGAAGAGCACACATGGGAGCTCGAGGAAGATATGCGAAAAGAATTTCCGAACCTATTCACAGGTATCAAATTTTGAGGGCAAAATTTTTAATAAGAAGAGGAGAAATGTAACATCCCCAAATTTATAACTAAGATAAATATTAATCTTAATTAGCGATAGCAAAACCAAGAGAATCTGGACAAATGTTATGAAACACAACAAATAGACTACTTAAATATGTCTAGAGAAAAATGCAAAGAATTACAAAAATGTCATCACTTAGTAGAAATTACGAAAATGCCCTTGCTATGTAAAGGAAATTACCAAACTACCCTTGCCTTATTAAATGACAAAGATACCCTTACTCTATGAATGGAATTACAAGAATACCACTATCATTGTCTAATTACAAAAATATCCTTGTCTTAGTTAAAGAAATTACTACAATGCCATTTGCACAAATTCCTACACTTGTCTTTAGACAAGAATGAATCTAAGCCATTGGATTAAGATGATAACACAATAATTTAACCACATACATCATACACATTTCTGAATCACATACATGCACTAAAGGTTAGAAAATCTCCACTAACATCTTTGCACAAAACATGGAAACATGTTTGCACAAAACATGGAGCATTTTCATCAAACATGTTTGCACAAAACATGGAAACATGTTTGCACAAAACATGGAGCATTTTCATCCAACATGTTTGCATAAAACATGGAAACATGTTTGCACAAAACAAGGAGCATTTTCATCCCAAAATTCAGCCAACATGTTTCCATAAATCATGCTCCAAGTGCTTTCCTTCTTACATTTTTTCTCTAATATTTCCACTATAAATACTCCTCAAACTCTCTTCAATTCAGAAACTCCCTAAGTGTTTTTTTCTTTCTTATTCTATCATTCTTCTTAGACTTCTCTTGATCCTCTAAACTTCATCCAAACACTTAAATCCTAAGTCCAAACTTTCACTAGCCCTCACAAGAGTTACAATCTTTAACTCTAGTGAGAAATATTTTCTTAAGCACTCAAGTTCTAGAGCCAAGATTCAAGGAGGGTTATCCACTCCAAGGACTCTTGTTCAAGCTTAAGGAAGAAGAGAATGACCCTTTTTTAGACCCTACACAAGAGGTAGGAGCCCTCACTTTGGTTGTGTAAGCCATGATGACATCTAACCTTGCTCATGGTTAGGATGCCATCAAGCTTATGTTTGTTGATAAAAATGTTTCAAGGGGATATTGTATAAATATTTTGTGAAACTCCTTGTTCCATTCTGCTTCCAAAGTGATATTATGTTGCTTTCATTCTCAAATGATGCTTGAAATATGTTGTGTGATCCTTGTGTTAAAATAAGTGACATAAAACATGAAAATGGTAAGTGCTGGATTTTTGGCTATTTCTTGCAATAGGTGTTCCGAAATTTAATACTCATAAAATATGAAGTATCTTGAAATAAAACTATTTTTGCCATAAACTAGACGCATCATAAAACACTCTCCAAAATGAATCACCCAAAACGGAGTTTTCTAGCTCAAGATATAAATTTTTAAAGTAGAGCCTAAGACTGAAACTTTAAATCTGACCTTGTAATAGTAAAATAGGTGTAACTCACTCTAGAAAAATGCAAATGAACTGATTTCAACTTTGTTGGAGAGCTAACACATATAGGAATACACCCATATATGTTATGTATAAAGCTTTGTACCACGTAAATACATAGTGAGAAATAAATTTCGGGTTAGTGTACTGTGAAAGTGCAGTTTGGAAAGGTTCTGGCTAAGGAAAGACTTGGTATTTAAGCGTGTCCATTGTGACCCACCTCTCTTTCCTGGGAACCCTCCTATGCATGGTTTACAATTGATTTACACTATTCCAAAGATGTAAATGCTAAAATTTGATGAGTTAGGAATTTGGAACTACCTTTACTAAGCTGAGATAACAAGTATACAGAGAATTATAAACTTTCTTCTAAAAGATGTCAAAACTATAAATAAAAGAATCAAGTCTTGTAAAAAGAGAATTTTAAGAATTTAAGTAGAATAATAATCTTCAAGAGTTATATGAAAACCATAATAAAAATTTATAAAGAACCTATAATAATATTTTGAAGTGCATTAATGTATTAATGAAATTCTAAGAGTACAAAGAACACTAAGAGAAAAAGATAATACTAAGACATCCATTACCTCTTAGGAACACTAGTAACTCAACTTGATAACTTTGGTTGCTTAAAATGAATCATTTATGAAAATGTTTACTATGAGATTTACATGATATTATCCATGTTTCATGAAGTGAATTATAGTAAAGTGAATGTATGGTGATGAGTTATGAAACGATGAAGATGAATGATTGATTGCCCATGATTTATTGTGATTACATGATGATATGCATACATTCATTTTCAAAGGAAATAATAAAAGTAAAGCTTGAAAAAGTAGCAATGAAAGTCTGGAAAAGTGGACTTGAGCTAAACTCACGGCTTAACCCCCTAAACCGTTGAGATCACGGCAACGGAAAGGAAACCAAAAAGGTTGTGGCGACGGCCACGGTATGAGCTCATTACCCTTTTAGGGTGGTCTAAGGCATTGATGCATTCATCCGTGAGTAATTAAGAAATATGTTGATCACTAAACAAGTGAATGTTGAGGATGAGTAATCATGAAATGCATGTAGCTCCTAAATGATTATTGCTTATTAGTAGTTTTACATGATATGCTTATATGTATGCTTGATGAAATACTGAATGGATATTTCTGCTAATGTTCAAGATTAGTTTAAAAGTAACTGCACTTCGGCTAATCACGTTTGTGAAAGTTTGATAATTGAATCCTTATCTGTTCACCTTTTTATAATAAACCCGAAGTGACTAGGACGACAACGATGACACTTTTAGTACAAGTAGGAACTCCTACTGAGAAATCATGTATTTCTCACTCCTATGTTTATTTTTCGTTGTCATTACCAGAGACAGACGTGTCCACCTAAAGCAACGAAGCTGTAGCTAAGGAAGAAGGTAGCACGTGAAGGTTTCAAACCGTTCAAGTAGGAGCATTCCGAACTTTAGTTACATTATAGTTTGTGAGAAACAATTAGTAATAGTAGAACTTATATTGTTATTTGTAATAACTTATTAGTATGATATATGCCCTGTTGTGACTTATGTATTAAGTGATTATATTCCAGTTTATGTGATAATAGTTCTACACTTAGTCTCTTATTCCGCTTATTTAATTAAGTGCGCAATGTAACTTGATTATTATCTATAAAAGCGCTATGTATTTCACTTCTCGTTCTGTGCTTAAGTTTTCAAAAAATTAATTTATTTAAAGAAAAAAAAAACTTCCACTATTTTTCTAAGTTAATTTCAAAAGAAAATAAATACAAGGCATAAGTGACAACTAATAGAATCCAAATGTGAACTTAAGCACAGTGGGGTTCTATTAGGGTGTTACACTTTCACCACCATTCGATTGCATCAATTCGCGCTCTAGATTTGAAGCTTCTTCTTGTAGCTAAGATGAAGAAGTAAAAACAAAACAGGAAGTTGAAAAAAGTAGAAGAGGAGAAAGAGAATTTTTTTTTTGTTGGGCAAAGATCTAGAATGGGAGTATTTTTTTGTTTATTATTATTATTATTATTATTATGAGCTAGAAAGGAATGGGAAGGGTTTTACTTCAGCTCCAATGGTTTTTCTTTTGTGGAGGAAGGGAACTTGGGTTTGAATTTTATAATTGGTGTAGGAAGTGAAAAAATTTAAAAACACTGAAAGAAAGATGCCTTATTAGAAGTCTGTAAACAGTAGAATTAATTATTAGTTTTACACATGTCAAGCACCTCTTGCTTGAATCCCTCTTTCAGAATAATAGTAAGGATTACCAAATAAAAGACTCACATAGGAAACACTACAAATAGGATGAGAATTGACAGAACTAAACTGCACGTACTCTATGGAATACTTTATGCAAGCAGAAATGAAAGCTATAAACAATGGATAAAGCTGTTAGAACTATCGAGGAAATTATGCAGGCTAAAGTAAATTCAAAGGCCATAATACTAAAAGTAGAAGAATAAACCATTGTACACCATTATATCATATCAAGTGAAAGTGTCAAAAAATAACATACCTTAACCAACTATTCCAGGTATAAGTTCACCTAAACCGAAGGGAAAAATTCACAAAAAATTCTCCTACATGTACTTCATTATTTATCAACCATATGTTTGCTTTCATGTTGAAAAGTTGAAACACAAACTCAAAAAAAGGTCTTCTATTTATGGTGTAGAAATTAATGTTGGTTAAAGGGTCATCCCAACCAACTACAATTTGAACACCTGACCATATAAGTTCCAAACGAAAGATCATAAGCCATATTAATTCATATTCAAGTAGAATATGCTCTAAAGCTAGGAATTACGATGAAGCAAGTGTAGTATGAGAAGAAAATTAGCTACAATATAACCTGAAAAGCTCATGACTTTTAGTCAGTGTTAAACTACTTCAACATATGAGTAGGATAGGAAGAAACTGATTATTATTTTTTAGAAAAATTAAAAAGATATTGAAAGAGCCTTTAAACTTTTGGGTCTTTTATAGAAGCATTTGAATTGCAAGGGAACAAAGAAGATGAGTACCTAATTTAGAGAAGAGAAAGAAGAGGAGAAGGAATAGATGGAAGAGAAAAAAAAAAAGAGAAAAAGATTAAATAAAAGAAGACGAAGAGATACGTAAGAAACAACTCAAGATTTCTTTTGAAATTAAAATTTGAAAGTCCTGCTATTACATAGTCAGATTTGGATTTGAATTTAAAAATTTGAATTTATGGCTGCTGAACCGAGACTCACAGGTCTGCTCATTAGTTGGCATTGTGCATTATCACTGCTGAATACTAAAAGTACCCCCCAAGCTTCGATGCGATGGTCACCATTGGGGTTGAATATGAGATATCGTAAATAGGAAAAAATAATAATTATATTGACAGGTGTCAAGCTGTCATGTATCACCCACTTGAAACCCTCTTTTAGAATATAGTAAGGATAAAGGATATGCATACAATTTTATTTATGCCTCTGAGAGTTTACATTTGGATGTTTAAGTATAGAGCATAAACAATGATAGACTCAAGAATTCAGGTTTTACCTTATCCATCATTGCTAAACATTCATTGGATAAAATTTACAGTAGAAAGAGGGTACAACCACCAGTTTCTTCATTCGAATTGCATACATAGTAAACATTATAGTAAGAACATACATTTGAATTATCTATATGAATTGAATATTTATTGAAATGGTTGTATATCATCCCCCCACCTGCACCCCAATTATTGTGTGAAAGTGGCCAACCTGAGAATATGCACATAAGCAATCTTTCATGGCTTCTTCAAATGTTAATCCTTTTTAACCTGTTGCAATGGATGTCAGTTCTGGGATAAGCCAGGAGAACTAAAAGCATAAACATCAGTTAGTTCTTATTGTCTCAAAGATTCTAAATAGCAAATTATGACTACTAATGTTACTTACAGGCTAACACAACCATAATTCAATGATAAAAATGGGGATATATATGGAAATTCTTAACCTCAACCTAGGACAGAGGGATCCATAGCTATCAAACACAAAGCAAGACAAAACCAAACAATAATAAGGCAAGTAAATGTCTGGCTATTAGAAGAACTAAGAAACAACAAACCAACAGAAAACAAAAAAAAAATGCAGAAACGACACAAATAGCATAAATTCAGGAAAAACCAAAAAGTACAGTGGAAGCTAATAAAAGCAACAGCAAGTGCAGGAAAAATGGGCCAGAACCCATAACAGCACTGAGGTATATTCGATATCCACAATAAATCAAGTCCACAAATGCATCCTCACTTTATGCAACAAAATTTTTTAAAAAGATAGCACTATGAACAACATAGACGTGACAAAAAAAGGCAATGATTCAATTAGCAAATACAAATTTGAGTGTTATTTCATTAGTAGCATATTGAAGAAAATGTATAATCATTTAATGCTATTTTATTCACTTAAGGAATCTCTTACCTTTAATCTCTACCTCATAATTGTAACTGAACTTGGCATAGCATAAATTCTACACAATTTACTCCAAGTACTTAAAAAACAAATTACATCAAAGGAAATCAATTCAGTATGAATCAACTAATAGTTTATTAACTCATATTTGCTTTATACAATAAAGCATTACATAGGTAAGTTTTAGCTCATTATGAATTTGCAAAGATTTGTTTGGGAAAGTACAACCAAATGTAAAACACTTCTTGAATAGAAAAACACTTGATTTTGTTTGGCAATAAACTGTTTGTGATAACATAACTCTTTTATTAGAACAATGAATAGAAAAGATGAGAATATAAAGCTTAAGTAGTCGTCAAAGCCAATTATGCCTATTGCAATATGCAAACACACAATAAGTTCTATTCTTAAAATGACATACAACAAACAGACATAAAAGAGAAAACAAAAGATTCATAAAACCAAAATTTTCAATAAGAGAATTTTCATGAGAGAGAACTTTCAATAACATAAGTAAAGAGCACTGAGTTTATGATGGAACCTTGTGTTTAATGGATATGCTCCCACTCCTGCCAACATTCCTCTGAAAAAGCATAATTAAAGCAACATCAGCAAGCTACTATATAACATACATGATGCACCATGTATTAGTTGAGGTTCTTATCAAAAAAATAAAATCCAATTTAAACGCCACTTTAAAACATGATTGAAATATATGAATCACCCTATAGTCTATCTAACACAGTGCTGGAATGCTACTCCTCACCACAATGAATTGAAACAATTGGAAGTACAAAATCCAGAAATCAAAAGACATAACTAATAATGCTACCAAATGAAGACCCTATCCTTGCCACACCCAAGCAGGGGAGTAATTACTAATGCCCATTTTCAAGAAAGTATATCAAATAGGAGGGAGCTGAGGAGGTTTGCTAGGAATCTATCCACAACATCATCTAGATTAATATCATCTAGATTAATAGGAAGGTGCTGACAAGGTTTAAAGCATCCAATTTCCATAACATGTATCTCCCTCACAGTAATCCAAAATTTATTATTCCCAACATAAATCACCCTCAACCTGCCATCTTTTCTCATACCATACAACTCAACCAACTTCTAGTAGCCACCCTAAGAAATAAAACCATATAGTTACTATGCTCAAATGAAGTAAAACCATACTCCATAAATGTCAAAAGACATCAAAATGTAGCATACAATAAAATTGTATCAAAGTATCACCATATAAAGAAAGATTATAAGAAATAAAATAGAGCCACTACCAAGAAAACCAACAATTTATTCCTTTGCACAAAATGATTCAGCAGAGCCACCACCAAGAAAACCAGCTTTTCCATTGCTATTGAGAATAGAACCCATTTATTTTTAACTACTTTGCTATTCAATTATTGTTCTCCGAGGAAATGCTAAATGATAAAAATTCCAACACCAACTACTAATCAAATCAAATTTACTACAACTAACACAAAAAATCAATGTTCTTTAAATGCGAAATGTTAACATCACAACAAATGTATAATTAACTTGATATATAGTATTCTCTCATAATATTAAGCTTTTTAAGATTGTTAGAATATCTGAATATCTGTAATTATCTATAATTAGGAAAATATATCTTTGTAATTATTGTGTATTTATTGCACATTGTCTATATATATTCTCTCTGTTGTGTAGTTTAGACACTGATTCCTCATGACTTTCTCTCTTTCTATGTCTTTCAACATGGTATCTAGAGCCTATGAAAGAAAGAAAACCCTACTCTGTGCCGTCAGGAGGGCACACTGTCCTTTGGTAAAAAAATTTCCAGCAAAGCTGCATTTCCCTTCCGATTTGCCGTCTTTCCCTTCCGATTTGTCACCTTTTCCCTTTTGTTGTGCCTTCTTTCCTATCAAAACAGCCCCTGTCTGCCACCTCTCACCACCGTCGGCCATTTTTTTGACACCGATTCCTATCACCAACCCCACCCCTTGCCTTGCCTTGCCCTGCGTGGCCGAACCTCACCGACCGTACCTTCGAATCTGCTGTCACCCGTCCTCATGCTCTGCTCCTTCCTTTTGCATATTTTTCAGCTGCCGCACCTTTAGGCCGTGCGAGGTGATGCATCCAGCCCCTTTTTCGGCTGTCATTTTTTGTGCTAAACTCAGGCCTCTCTCCTCATCCCGGATCTATCCTTGGTCTCGCGATCTGTGCTCTCCGACAACAACACTTTTTTGTATTTCTAGTTCTGCCCTTGCCTCCTTATGACCCATGACTGCTAGCAACTCTTCCTTTGATGATGAGGGTATTCTAATTAAAGGCTGAGCCTCCAGCATTCGCCAGTTATGTCAGTGCGCCTCTTTCCACTGATAAACTTGATGGCAACAACTATGATATTTGGCCATCAGGCATCGAACTTTGGTTGACAGGGCAGGGCTATGCTGGCTATCTTACCACGAAGACTGCAGACATCCCGGTGGATGGCTACCCCCGCTGGGTTAAGATTGATGCCCAGCTATGTAGCATTCTCAAGTCCACTATTGCTTCTTCCATCAAACAGATCTTTTGGGCCCATGTCACTTGTGAATCTGTTTGGGAGCAAGCAAAGACCCTCTTCACTAATGACACTCAATGTCTTTATTGTGTTTGTCATGATCTCATAGGTATCATTGCTCCTCACCAGCTTGATGGTCCTATGTCCTCTTATTTGGGTAAGATTCACGGTGCTCTCTATGACTTCAATGAACTCTTGTCCCCTGCTGATACCCCGGAGAAGGAATTGGAGCGTAGCTCCTTCCTTATGCTCTTGGTCCTTTATGGTTTACGCCCAGAGTACTCTGCTACTTGTGATCAGCTTCTGGGATCACCGATTGTGCTTACTCTCTCCATGGTGTTTGCTTCTCTCTTTCGGGTTCCACGAAATCACCGACTGAGTTGCTCCTTCCTTTGGCCTCGGTTTATACCTCTGTACTCATCATACAAAGTACCAGTCATGGCAGTTCTCGAAAGTCCCACCTTAAATATGCTTACTGTCATGAGCCAGGCCACACCATTGATTGCTATTACTCTTTGAATCCTCATCTGCGTCCTACTATTAATGTTGCCTAGGCTGGTGTTCCTACTCCTTCGGACTCACCTACTCTGCATTCACCGCCTCTAGCTAACTATGCTAATTTCCTGAAGTGGTTTGAGCAACATCAGAACTCTGGTTCCACTGCCTCTATTGCATACTCTGGTAATTCTTTTGCTTGTCTCTCTCAGTCAACTTCATTAGGTCCTTGGGTTCTTGATTCTGCCGCCATTAATCATATCTTCGGTGATAAAGCTTTATTTTCTACACTTTCTACTTCTGGATATTTACCTACAGTCACTTTGGCCAGCAGTTCTCGCACATAGTCTCACGAGGTGGGCACTCCGCATCCCCTTCCTTCTATGTCAGTTGATTTTGTCCTTTATGTTCTTGGTTCTCCATTCAACCTAATCTCTATTTCTCGGTTAACTAAAGCCCTTAAGTGTATTATTTCATTCACTGAAGATTCTACTTACTTGCAGGACCGGAGCACGGGATGGATAATTGGCACCGGATGTGAGCCCTGTGGCCTCTATTGGCTCTGCCCCTCATCAAGTGTTTGCTCCCTCACCACTGATCCTCTCACCCTCCATGCCCAGTTATGTCATCACAGCCTTGACAACTTGCAGCGCATGGTGCCTAGCCTGTCCAAACTATCCAGTTTGCCTTGTGAGTTGTGTCAGCTTGGGAAACACATGTGGAGTCATTTTCCAGATAGTGTTAGTAGTCAGGTTATGTCTCCCTTTATTGATGACTATTCTCGTTGTACGCGGTTATTTTTATTGAAACATAGGTTTGAGTTGTTTTCTGTTTTTGAAAAATTTTATCAAAAAATAAAAACTCATTTTGGTGTTCCTATTAGCACTTTACATAGTGATAATGCAAAAGAATATTTGTCTCATGATTTTCAACAATTTTTAGCTTCTCATGGCATTCTTCACTAGACGCCCTATGCTCATACACCTCAATAGAATAGGGTTACTGACCACAAGAATCGTCATCTCATTGAAACCACACGTACTCTTCTTCTTCATAATCATGTACCTTTTGGTTTTTAGAGGGATCCCATTTTAACTGCATGTTATTTAATCGCATGCCTCTTCTGTTTTAAGCTACCAAGTTCCCTATTCCATCTTATTTCCTCAAGAACCCTTGTATTCCTTTCCCCCGCACGCTTTTGGGTCCACTTTTTTTGTTCACAACTTAGCTCCTAGTCTTGACAAACTTTTTGGACATTCATTTAAATGTGTTTTTCTTGGTTACACTCGTTCTCAAAAGGATTTTTGGTGTTTTTCTCCTACTTTGTGTTGTTATCTTGTCTCCGCATATGTTACCTTTTTGGACACTATTCCCTTCTTTGAGCCATCTAACCATTCCACCTCTTTTGCTTATGAAGAACTTCCACTTCCTGTGATCCTTATGCCTTTGCCATTCCTTATACCTATGCCTACACCTACACCCCGCCCGCATCAGGTTTACCATCGTTGAGTCTGTCCACAAGCCGAGTCTATCCTACCTCCACTACCCATTGCACCTAACCGGCAGCTGCTGCCTACTCCTGCTCTTTCCTCCGAACCTATCTTGGCCGATGTGGTCTTTTTTCTGGTGCCTGATCCTCCATTACCTTCGGTCCTACCGGTTGCACCTGATATTCCCATTTCCCTTCATACAGGTATTTATTCCACTCGTAACCCATCTCCTTACTATATGCCTTGAGTTATCACCGTATATCTTCTCTGCATTATGCTTGTTTGTCTTCTTTGTCTTCTGTGTCTATTCGTAAGACTACAGGTGAGACCCTTTCCCAACTTGGGTGCAGACAGGTGATGATTACTAAGATATCTGCACTTCAGGAAAGTGGTACTTGCGAACTGGTGTCTCTCCCTCCAGGTAAATCTGTGGTTGGTTGTTGATAGATTTTTATGGTTAAGGTGGGGCCTGATGGCCAAATTGATCGTCTTAAGGCCCATCTTGCAGCCAAAGGGTACACCCAGATCTTTAGTTTGGACTACGGTGATACATTCTCCCCTATTGCTAAGATGACTTCCATTCGTTTGTTTCTCTCTATGGCTGCTATGTGTCATTTGCCTCTTCATCAGTTAAATATTAAGAATACTTTCTTCCATGGTGATCTTGAGGAAGAGGTTTATATGGAGCAACCTCCTGGGTATGTTGCTCAAGGGGAGTCTTCTGGCCTTATTTGTCGTCTTTGAAAATCATTGTATGGTCTTAAGCAATCTCCTCGGGCTTGGTTTGGAAGGTTCTCTACTGTGGTTTAGCAATTTGGTATGACTCGAAGTGAAGCTGACCACTCCGTGTTTTATCGTCATACTCAGAGAGGTTGCACCTACCTAGTTGTGTATGTTGATGACATTATCATTACAGGGAGTGACATTCAGGGTATAGCACAGATCAAACAGCACCTATGCAAGTATTTCCAAACCAAAGATCTTGGCAAACTCAGATACTTCCTAGGTATTGAAGTAGCACAGTCCAAAGATGGCATAATTCTCTCTTAGAGAAAATATGCTGTTGACATCCTCAAGGAAACACATTTACTTGCTGCAAAACCTTTGATACTCTTATGGATCGTAATGTCAAGCTCCTACCCAATTAGGGGGAGCCACTATCTGAACTTGGAAGATATAGAAAATTGGTTAGGAAATTGAACTATCTCACAATTACTCGTCCAGACATTTTTTTTTACAGTAAGTGATACGGCTAGTTAATTCCTAAACTCACCATGTGAAGTTCACTGGGATGATGTTATACATATTTTGAAGTATGTCAAAGGAGCACTAGAGAAGGGCCTTATTTATGAAGATAAGGGGCATACTGATATATTTGGGTCTTCTAATACAGATTGGTCGAGATCCTCTTCTGATAGGCATTCCACTTCTGGGCATTGTATACTTATTGGAGGCAATTTCATATCTTGGAAGAGTAAGAAGCAAACTGTAGTAGCACGATCTAGTGCTGAGGCAGAGTACCGTGCAATGGCCTCAACCACATGTGAGGTTATATGGCTCAAGCAACTCATCAAAGAACTTCAATTTGGGGAAACCAAGCACATGACACTTGTTTGTGACAATCAAACCGCTTTGTACATTGTCTTAAATCTAGTTTTTCATGAGAGGACCAAACACATTGAAATTGATTGTCACTTTATCAGAGAGAAAATTCTATCTGGAGAGATCACCACATGCTTCGTTAATTCAAATGACCAAAAGGCAGATGTTCTCACTAAATCATTGAGAGGCCCTAGAATAAGTTACCTATATAACAAGCTAGGTGCATATGATCTATATGCCCCAGCTTAAGGGGGAGTGTTAAAATCTGTGAATATCTGTAATTATGAAAATATAACTCTGTAATTATTGTGTATTTATTGCACATTGTCTATATATATTCTCTCTGTTGTGCAGTTTAAACATATGGATTCCTCATGACTTTCTCTCTTTCTATGTCTCTCAACAAATATAATTAATTAGCCATCAACAATTATGATTAACATGGAATATATACTATTTAATACGCAATATTACATTTCAGAGTTAGAAATGAAGGAAATATAGATACCTTCTTCATGGCAGCAACCCAATTCCTTCAGCCACTGGCATTGATGCCAAGCATTATAAAACCCCAAGCTAGATGATCCACATTCTTCATTATAAGTTCTGCAATGATTTTAGAATATCTAGAGCAAAGCATGAGTAAAGCCAATACAAATTATACTACAAATTAAAGATCAGAAAAAGAACTAAATAAAATTTCTCCATTAGCTCTATATTATAATAAGGCAAAGACTACTCAAACCAAGAATCTCAACTAAACCAATAGTCCAACCTTACCATTTCAAGTCACAAACAAAATATGAGAATAAAAAAGATGCAAAAATCAAACTCACTTTTATCAAGCACTTATAACTCATCCCTGACAAAAAAAAAAAAAACTCATGACATTTTTCCTCTCCAACAAATAGTATGTTCAGAGGAGCCAATAAAATATTATAGTACCCACCAACAATCCAAGATCAGACCAAAAAAGAAAAACAAAAAAAGATGAAAACAGAACCTACTAAAATCTGCCAAGCCAGCAATCGGCCTTCACCGCAGTCGCCTTCATTTTAAGTGGGATCGGCGTCGAAGGATAGCACCTGCAAATCCGCCGTGGACAATATTGTTGCGACATCAACAACAATACTCCACCATCAACTGCGCACCAAGCCCTCGTCACGTAAATCTTCTTGTCTTACTGTGACACGTGAACGGGTATGCAAATTATTTAGACCTGGATCAAAGAGATTGGTACAGGGGTTGAGTAGCAATTTTTAGGGGATCGAGAGATTGAAACTTGAATGGAGGAGTGGGATAGGAAGAGATAGATTTTAAAAAAAAAAAAAAAGTTGACGGAGGCCTTTAAACTTTTGCTCGTAAGGAAGCATTTGAATTGCAAAGGAACAAAGAAGAGGAGGATGTAATTTAGAGAAGAGGAAGAAGGTTGAAAGGAAAAAAAAAAAAACAACAGGAGGGAGAAAAAAAAGAGGAACGGGAGAAGAGAAAGAAGAGAAAAAGGAATAGATAAGGGATGAACCAATAGAAACATTCCTTTGAAATTGAAACTTGAAATTTAAAAGTCCCACTATTACGCATCTACATATGTCTACTGAAATATAAAGTTGCGGAAGAGAGAAAATTAATTATATGGTTAGGTATTAGCAGCTTTACATCACTTGGCATTAGAGGGTTTTTATCATTTTTTATTAAAGCATGGGCATGACACATGCTGAACACGTGTCTAAGCAAAGAACAGGAAATGTGTCCTGACCCAATTTTTGGAACGTGACCGGCACCTGAGAAATCTCATTCTCACGCAAGCCTTATAGCCTGTTGACTGTTCTACATGCATGCTCAACTCTAAAATCAATGAAAAGTAGAAATTTTCTCTTTTTCTATATACAAATCACCTGTCCTCTAGGATCAAAATCATTGTATCTAAAATCTTGCAATAACCTTTCAAGTTTCAAATCATGAACCATTTATACATATAGATCAAAATATACTTCTTTAAAGGTCTAGATCATTATTTACAAATCAAAATATAATTATAATACGCTGAATGCAAAAACAAAACATGCTCTAGGTTTGGGATCCTGCCTGGAATATACTGGAGCACTCTAACCAAAACGTCACATGCTTCACCTACAAACTCACCAACTGGAACTTATGACTGCTGGAAGATTCACAACAACTACTCTATCTATAAAAATAGGATAAGGAAGAGATGGGTGAGTTTTGTAACCAAAACTTAGTGAGTGAATCCCTCCCTATAGCCCCCCCTTCATGGGACATTAAGAACAATGCATAAAATCATAATAAAACTATAACACTTATAAAACATTTCATGTATACATATATATAATCAAACTCATCAGTTCCCATAATTAAGATCAACAATACTCTACTAGAAAAGTAGTAATTTCTGATTATGGCTAATATTTAGATGTACACACACCCACACACACACACACACACACACACACACACACACACACATAGATATATATATATATATATATTCTGATTTCAACAGTCTGACCTTAGCATACCGATGGCTATGAAATCATGCCCACATGGTCACTCACATGGACATTGTGATTACAAGCCTCCATGAATATGTAGCCGCCAACTGTTCTGAATCTCATGAAAATTCAAGCTCTAAAATCATTTAATTAATCATCTGAGACATAATTCAAACCATCCAGTTTTTCATAACTAGAAAACTCCACATCATGATTTCAACAGCAAAGTTTATAATCCAACCTTATTTCCTCTTCTAACTTGCATACCTGATATAAAACTACTCCACACATATATAAATCAGTTCTAGGATCCAATGAGATAATCATAAAGTCTCTAACTGTAAATATATCATCAGTTCTACATAAAATCAGTATAGCAACTATGGTCCCATAAGTTTTCATTAAAACATGTTTTCATGCTCTTAAATCATCAATTTAAAACACAATAACTAATAACAAATCTCAAATCCTTATACAGTAATCTTTAAAATCAAACAGTAAGTTATATTTTCTTGAAAATAGCTTCTAATGCACAACATAGAGATTACAGGTGCGGACCCACTCACCTAGAGTGGTAGATGAGCAGGAGTGACGCCAATAGGACCCTTGGAACCAGAAAAACAGTAATATTTGACACAGAAGCAATATAACTCTAAATAAATCTCTAAATAGTCTATCTTCATTATAGTCATGGCAGAAGAACCTCATGGCACAAAACCATTAAGAACCCTAGATTTAACCTCTTAGAACATGAGAAATTGAAAGAGAAGGAGATAAATCCATAAGCTAAACATACCTTAGATCCTTAGAAGGAAGAAAAATGGAGTTTAGATGATGAAAAGGTGAAGAAATGAGGTGTAGAGGGGGAAAAGTCGCGTTTCTCTGCAAAGGGGAGGGTTGAGAGGGGTGTAGGATGGTCTGGAACCCAAAACAGGGGTTTTTATAAACTCTGTTGACCACTGCAGCGCTCGGCAAAAACATAAAATTCATCCCCCGCACGGCATCACTGTTCACTGTTGACCGCTGTAGCGCTCACCGGAATGGTTTTCCACTCTCCAGGGTAGTCTTTCACTCTTCAGAACTTACTTATTTACATTTCTTTATTAAAGTTAAAACTTAACTTTTAAACATAAATGTAAATAAGGGAATATCCCTTATTTGGATTCAAATAAAATATTAGAAAATCTTAACAAATCAAAATCTAAATTTCGGATTTTAGTTCAAATCCGGGAATTTTTTGAATTCCCTAAACTTGTGATCTTAAAATGACCTATTTAAAAGGTTGATAAAATTCGTTAAAAATCACTCATTAGCTCAATTTTCTCTAAGGAACAATTATCAGGATTTTTAGTCCCAAGAATATGACTCTATCATATGGCCCTCCAAGGAGGTGTAGAGCCCAAACTTAGGAAAATTCAGAACTCAAAACGACGAGTAACAATGGCTGACACCCTTTCTGTTCAGAAAATTTTTATAGTCCTTTTAAATTTAAAATTAGGGGTATTACAAAATGGCAACAGGGAAAAACAATCATTTTGTTTCCAAATGTCATGAATCTACATCTTGAATCTCTCTTTTAGTATATAGTAAGGATAAGTCTAAAATAAAATAATATATTTAATTAATTAACTAAAATCCATTGAAAATCGTATATCAATTATCTAAGTAGGAAATACTAAATAACTTAAAATAATTGTGTGCCTATTCTAGTCCGAGAATCAAATAGCCTACATTTTATTGTAGACTTTAAATAACTAAAATAATGCCGACACTAAATAGGGCTCATTGTAAAGTGAAGCTCACTACTGGGAAAGATTGAACGACTACTACGGAGGAGGTTTATTGTCTACGTCAATTGTCTAATCTAAAATGAGAATAAGAGTTATCCAAAACTCAAGTGGGGAATAAATGTCCACAAGTCACATGGGATACACAAATAAAAGTAAACCCACAACAAGCATCAATAGAAACTGAATATATTTACATATAGCTATACATGCAAACTATTAACAACAAACATATTCAAACAATATGTAACTGGAAAATAGAAATTATATAAACTAGGGAATTGGTCAGAGGTGGAGAATATAACATCTCTTAATCTAAGAAGCACGGACACAAGGACTTAGTGGTGTGTCTGCATATCAGACACGTGTCGGTGTTGAACACTCACATGACACCCACCCGACACGTGTTGGACACGTGTCTGTACACGTTCAATTAAAAAAATAATTTTTTTAAGCTCAGACATGCATCGAACACAACTAGAGACTGCTCTAATTCACTATGGACATGACTTGGACACCCCGCAGACATGCCTGAGTTGATTTCTTTATTTTTTTTAATTTTTAATATCAACATAAGCCCAAAATCAACCTTAGTTATTTGGTTGAACCTGTGTTGTTGGGTTATTTTATTTTAAAAATTCTTCAGTTGATCACAACAAAGAAGAAGAATTAATTAAATAAAAAATTACACAAACATGACAAAAAGAAATTTAGACAAAAAAAGATAAAAAAAATCATACAACAAAATAAATAAATAAATATATATATAGATATATATATATATATATATATATATATATATATATATATAGATATATAGATATATATATATGCCATGTCTGTATCCTATAGTTTTTTGAGTTTGGCATGTCTCTATGTTCGTGTCCATATTGTGTCCCGTGTTCATGTCAATGTCTGTACTTCCTATCTCACAACTAAGAGGATACTTGGGTCCTCTAGGTGGGCCGTGTCCTTTGGACGGACACTCTATGGTAAACCTCATGACCCCTTAGGTAGCGTTTGGTGAGGAGGACTAAGGGGGATAGGGACAGAAATACAGGGACAGTGGAGACGGAGACATAAAAAAAATTGTCTCTGTATTATATTTGGTTGTAGAGATGGGGACAGACGTTGACTTTCCGTTGACCGACATTGACCATCGCCTGGTGGCCGTTGATCGGTTTTGACTAGCATTGACCTGCGGCGGTCAGCATTAACTAGCGGTGGCTAGTAGTTGACCGATGGCCTGACCACCACTGAAAATTTGTGTCTTCGTGTCCTGTCTCCAATATCTCCACTTTTTGGGGGGATAAAAATACAAGATATTTTTGTCTCTGATACGAAAATTTTTTTTGTCCCCATACCTGCTTCCTTACTAAACAAAGATACAGACAAACTGCTCTCAGATTTGTGTCGCCATCCCCCTTACCAAACACTACCTTAGTTACCTCCAATAATTGGTATGATAACGGGGTCCTTTGGGCAAACCATGTCCTCTAGACAGATAGTCTATGATAATGCTCATAGGGCACATAGTAACATGATAATTATGTTCTTTGGGCAAACCATGTCCTCTAGATGGCCACTATGTATATAAAAACTTATCTTTTTATTATAAGCATACACACTTTTTCCCTAAAATTTGAGAAATGTTATTTAGACACACAGTTTTTGGGACATTGTACCCAGCACACTCCTATAATTAGTTTGAGTTTCATATCTTATTCAAAAGTAAATAATAATATGTCGACACTCTGTCCTATGAATTGTGAGTTCAAATAACACTACTCGTAAAATTTTACTCCCTTTATCTAAACACACTTTTAAGTCTCTTTTTTTCTTTTCAAGCATGTTTTTAGAGTCCGCTTCATTTGAGTTTTCAATTTTTATTTATCATTATCAGTTTTTCAGATTTTGTGAATGAAATACTGAAAATTATGAAAACTACAGGCCTGTTTGGTTTAAGTTTTCAGTATTTATTTTATAAAATCTGGAAAACTGGAAACTCAAACCAAACAAGTCTATAATTTTCAATGTTTTCTTCATAAGTTCTGAAAAAATTGAAAAATTAAAAATGAAAACTAAAAATTATAAAATTAAACTAAACAGGCTCATACAAATTTCAATTTTAAATTTTAATTTTTATTACTTTTTTTATAAAATTCTTGAAACTAAAAAATTGAAAACCTAAACGAAACATATCATGGAAAAATAATTTATATATGGTGCTTGTATAGGTGATTTACACTAATATGATAAAACGAGTAAATTTACTTGTATATAGTGTTTAGAATTCACCGATGATGGATTCAGTAAAAAAATATTATCTTGGTAGATTATGAAAGTGACTTTGGTGATGAGATTTTATTTTAATATTATTTTATTGAATCCGCTAATGACAAATTCAATAAAATAATATTAAAACAAAGTGTTGAATCCGTCTTTGGCGAAATCTATACTGAAAATAGCATATTGTGTGAATTTTTTTCAAAACATTATATTAATGTAAATATACCACTAAAAAACCATACGTAAAAAAAAGACCCACATATCATTAGTGTTTTTTTTTTTATTCGTTGCATTTCTTGATTTTCTTCTGACACAATTTTATAAACCCTTTTAAAACCTCCTCCTGTACTTTTCGTCAGACTCTCGTAGAAAGCGCGCCCTTTCATCAAAACCCTAGCGCGCAAGAGAGTAGCTGTGTGTTTGCTTCTTCAATGGCGGTTCAGACCTCCACTCTCGGCGAACCACAACCTTCAATGAACGCTTCTCGTGCCCATTTCTTTGGTAAGCTCATTTGATTCTGTAGAATTTGGATAACAACAACCGTATTCAATCTCAATTGATCACGTTACTTTTTGTCACATACGATGCTTCATTTTTTTTTCAATTTTTTTTTTTTTGTAACCAGTTGATTTCAAATGATGGAAGCACATGATCGATTCTTGAATCTCAGTATTTTGAAAATTTTGAAGCGTATGATTAAAAAATCAAGCTCCATTATCATCAGGATAATGCCACCATTTATTTCAAAATATTTGGATTTTTGTTGAATTCGGATGTGACACCGTATTTTTTTTTATTTTTTTTTCTTTTCAGTGATGAGTGCCGTATTTGAAAATTTTCTTAGCTGCTAAATCCCTAGTAGTTTGAAGCTAAATGAAATATTGGTTGTTGAATTTATATGAGTGGAAATTTGCAAAATAAGATCGAGTGTGGCGATGCTGTGAAACTGGAGTGCGTGAATGTGCTCGATTTTTCTTGATTTGCAGTGGATGCCGTATTTAAATATGCTTGTTTGAGTATCGAGTCATGGAATTAGCATAGAGTTTATGATATGTTGCTGCCATTTGCCTCTGCATGGAGATTGAGTTATGCACTTGAAGGTTGCTCGCATGAAGACTTTTATTATGGCAGTGCACAAGCCCTACAGCCTTGGTTTATTGAATTGGCTTGGCGTAGCATAATGTTTGAATGAATAAATGCATAAATAAAAATTTAAGCAAATACTATTTCTGCAGACTGAGCTTGATTGCGTTATGCATTATGGTTTTCGTTTGGAGAAGTGCAGCCATACAAGAAAATTGGGCTTTTCTTTGGCTACATGTACCACAGCTCTTCGGATTATACGCTTTCTATATGTCAATCTCCTTATCATTTCTCATTCTTCCCAAAACAAAGCCTTATTGTCACTTGAAAGCAAATAGAGTATACCATTTGTTTTTCTTGATTTATTATCTAGAGTAAATTTTCTTATATTTTGATCTTGCTCCAGTATGGAGAGAGTTTGTGTGGGGAGCTGTTGCTGGGGCTTTTGGGGAAGGAGTAATGCATCCAGTGGATACGATTAAAACACGATTGCAAAGTCAAGCTATTTTTGATAAAATTCAGGTATAATGGCGGCCTTTAGATAAATTAGCCTGTCTTTTATACACAAGACAGAAACATTTGAAAAGTTGCACACTAGTTACTGTTCACATATAGTTCTCTGATTCTATATAAATCTATTCTCCCTTGGGAACATAATTTGCTTTTTAGAACCAGAAGGGCATATTGCAGATGGTGCGGTTTGTCTGGCACGCTGATGGATTAAGAGGTACGTCATTTTGATTTTTTTTTTTTCTTGCTGTGGATTATTTTAACTATGGGATTTCCTAATGTTAAATTACATTTAGTGCATGTTTAGGGTAGCTTGTTTTGCTTTATAAAAAATGTATGGTCATCATCGTTAAGAAAGAGTTTTTGGCTGAAAAGCTTTCTTTTCAGAGTGTACAATAATCAAAGCCAAGCATTTATTTAGATAGATGAAAGATGGTATAAATTTACACTTATTTTTTCTCGATTTAAAGTAACTCATGAATATTGTATTCTACCCTTTAGATTTAGATTTAGATGGTTGTCTATAGACTTGGTTTACAATAAGACACTAATAGACTTGGTTTACAATAAGACACTATGGCGTTCTTTGATCCATATAATTGACATCACTTAGTGGGAGAAAACTTAGGCTGTGTTTGGTTTTAGTTTTTAGTTTTCATTTTCAGTTTTATAATTTTCATAATTTTGTAAAGGAAATACTGAAAACTAGAAATGTAAACTGAGCATTGGATTTTGTAGTTTTCACAGTTTTCAGTATTTCCGTCACAAAATCCTGAAAACTGAAAAGCTAATAATGAAAACTGAAACCAAACACACCATTAGTTGTTTTTGTTGTTATTGTATTGTACACTTTGGACTTGAAACTCAAAAATATGTGCCCCTTGTAATTGATTTAAATTGTCTAGGCTTTTACAGGGGTGTGACACCTGGCATTGTTGGGTCTCTTGCTACTGGTGCAACATATTTTGGTGTCATAGAGTCCACTAAAAAGTGGATTGAGGATTCACATCCTAGCCTTAATGGCCACTGGGCACATTTCATTGCTGGAGCTGTTGGTAAGCTAATCTGTAGCATCTAATACTTTTGTATTTTCTGAGTTCCTGAAGTTGTACATTTTGACACAATGACGGGCATATGTCAGGAAGCAGTTGTAATGCAACCTGACTGATTATGCCAATATTTCTTTCCTCATATGTTATGTTTCAGTTTTCCCTTATGTTGCACTATCCATTTTAATTTTGCATTTATGTTGATTATTTCCTCAGTAAGTTATAAACTTACAATATGTTGTCTGAGTACTCCTTTTTAGACTTCAAAGCCTGTTGTCGGACATTCTGCATATTTACATACTGTTGTCCTACTCTGTCACTTATTTTGGTTCCTGCTAAATTTAAAGGTTTTTTAAGCATTATTTCTGTAACCATTTGAGTGTGCAATGAAGGCATCATGTTCTACCTTATATTTCTCTATATTTTCAGGAGATACTCTTGGTTCCTTTGTGTATGTTCCATGCGAAGTGATGAAGCAGCGCATGCAGGTTCAGGGGACAAGTACATCTTGGAGTTCTATTGCCATGAAAGATGGTATGGCAAGGGAGTCTGGCACAAAAGTATATGGATATTATAGAGGGATGTTTCATGCAGGCTGCTCAATATGGAAAACACAGGGCTTAAAGGGTTTATATGCGGGGTATACTCTAGAAACACTAAATTTCTTTTAAAGATGTAGTCTTGTGTTATTTATTTAACTAACATTGGAGGTCCTCTTTCTCATTTAATAGATCTTTTGGAAGCTATGTACTAGACAATATATAGTATTCTAGGCACCAACAAGGCATCCCTTTCATGATCTATTTCTCTTGTTTTGTATTTTGTGAGCAGCAAGTGAGCTGTAAAATGTGTCTGTGTGAATGTTGAGAATGGGAATCCAAACTGCTATATGTGTGCTCCAGTTTCCTCTAGACCCGCAACAATTTAGTATAGGATCTTGTAGATGTGATTTAAATGGCAAATACGATACAAAGTTGATACCGAATTTTAAATAAATCAGGCATTAGTATGTATGTAATCTATTAGATGACTTTTACTTCCAACTTAAAGAAACATTATTTATTAGAAGAAAGTAGTCTAATGAAATGAAGTGTCAACTAGCTTTAAAATTGTAAATTCTACTGGTTTGAGCCTTGAAGTCTTGAACTGCTTTATGAGAATTTTCAATTAACAGTTAAATGTAAAGATTCTATCAAAAAGAGTAAAAACAATTAGATGGAAAGAAATAAGTATTTATCATGACATTTAATTAATGGAGTGTGTCAAAACTTATTCATGTGTATCTTTTCAAAATCCATTCACTATTGAATTCCCAATTCTGTTGATTTTGGTCTCATTATTTGATGCATTATTTTAATCTCTTATTTTTCTTGCTTTTGCAGATATTTTTCTACTCTGGCAAGGGATGTTCCATTTGCTGGCCTAATGGTATTTTATATAATCCTGAGTTTCACTAGATTCACTATTCCATCATCTGTTATATCCATTTTCATTTTTCAAATCTAAAGTAAATTTAAATTATTTCTTGTTTGGTCTTTTTTCCATTTTATTAAAATCCAGTGACCAATGTGACTAAGGCATCTTCTGATTTGTCACTGCTAAGTAGGTGCATTCAGTTGGCACTAAACTTAAAAATGGACCTCAACAGTTAAAATTTTTAGTAAGGAATATCTTTATGGGTGGACATAGATATAGGTAGGAAAGGTTGGATGCATTTTGCGTATTCATAGTTCAGGGATGATCTTCATAGAACCATTCTTGGAAGCTGGTCTTCTGGGCTTATGCATATGGGAATCTTCTTTTGTGCTGTTGGTCTTTTTCTGGGTCTGATTTATTTGTTCCCCTGCATCACCTGTCACTCTTTTAGAACTAATCTCAAAAATATTGTACTTGAAATAAATACCAAGGAGTCATTCATGTTATATATATATATATATATATATTGAAAGATTGGAAAGCTTTGGTTTAGTGATAGTTTTTCTTCTCTTGTTTGATCTTGTTCTTGTAAAGAGGATCTCTTATCCTCTTGTATTTTGTATATTTCTTTTCATCTTTATAAAATTCTTCTTTTATTGAATGAAATTATTCATAGCAATTGTTCAGAGACTGAATAAGCATATTTTCATCCCGGTTATTTGGAATCTTAAAAAGGGGAAAAAAAATCATTTCTGAAATTTGTTTGATGATATCAGTGTAAAGTTCATATGCTGATAAAATTGTATTTGTGATGATTTGATAATTTTAAATCCTATCACTTGCAGTAAGATTTGTTAATCATCTCATTTCAAATGAATTCTGCTAAACTCAAAATTGAAAATTTTCCAGACATTGCATTCATGCTACATGTAACTAAACATTGCATTATAATCTGTGGAAAAATTTGTCTCTTGAAGTATGTAGTTTCATTTGAATAAAATGATGCAAAGAAAGCAATGTTGATAGCATTTACCTTGCCTTGTTTTGCATGCAATTAAAAATAGTGGATAATTTGATTGAAGAATAATACTGTCATGGGCTTGATATGATTCTGTACATACTACATAATCTCTGCTTTGTAGTATTGTGCCACATAAAAGCTTTTCCCTCCTCTCAGATAAACGAAATTGTTACATTTTTACTGTTAATCAATGAATGCAATCAAATATAGATGGCTGAATTAGTGATCACCTTAGTCCTGATTCCGGTAAAATTTATGAACATATTTTTTTCTTTGTCATGCTTTTGACGTTGTATTGTTATTTTCTTTGTACAGGTCATGTTTTATGAAGCTTTGAAAGATGTTTCAGAATATGGGAAGCAAAGATGGATATCTAACCCAAATTGGCAGGTTAATAAATCATTTGAGGGACTTGTTTTAGGAGGATTAGCTGGTGGTATGTCCTTTGCTTTGCCTTCAGTCCTATGTGCCGCAGTTTTCTTAGTATAGCATAAAACTCAAAAAACTCTTCAGGATAATTAATTTCTGTTCACAATAATTAATCAGGTCTTAGTGCATATCTCACCACTCCCTTGGATGTTGTCAAAACAAGATTGCAAGTGCAGGGTTCCACTTTGAGGTATCAATTCCATTCAGTAACTTTTCTAACACTTGATGCATGATGAGTGTCTGCCACCACAATACTACTAGTCATTCTTCTGTATTGGTTTGTTGTGTGGATTTCATATGCTAGGGTACTGCCAGTATAGAAACGGCTTCTACAGAATAGTAACTTGTGATGAAAGCAAGGGATAATCACACCAGCCCTAATGCACTATATCCCATCCAAACTCTCCAATTAAACTTGCTTGGACGAGAATAGTATTAGAATAGGTGACTTCCATGGAATCTCTCATGTTGCACTTATTTCTTTCCTTTTCAAGCCATTAGGAGTGGGTTAGTGGGGAGGAGTTTGGATAGTTTGTATTCCAACTTTATTACCGCGATCACAAACTGGCCTGTCTTGTGTCAAGGACTGGTCATGTTTCTGATGGGCTAAGCTAAATAAATTGATGGCAATTTGTTTTATTTACATTGTGTAGGTACAAGGGCTGGTTGGATGCAGTTGGTAATATATATGCTAAGGAAGGAATGAAGGGTATGTTCAGAGGTAGCATCCCAAGGATTACATGGTACATTCCCGCTTCGGCGCTTACATTCATGGCTGTGGAATTTCTCAGAGATCATTTTAATGAAAGAGTGCCCAAAAATAATTTGAATGAAGTTGCCAGATTATCAGCGGACAAGACGAAACCACTGCAAGAGGTTTCATAAACTGTGGTTGAACCACATTACTTCCCATCCATGTTTTTACGAAGATGGGAGGCTGTACATCAGAATTCTTAGATTGTTAGACCCACACCATTTTTTTGAACGTGCTATTATATGAGAATTATATTCAAAATAATGCAAACGAAGAAAACTACATCGAATTTGTGTCTTTGTCCATTTCTATCATTAAAATTTGGCTCGTGAACTAGCCGGAGTAGGGATGGCAATGGGGCGGAGCAAGTGCGGGGGTTAATTCCCCATTCCCCGCCCCGATCCCTAGCGTGGCCCCCTGACCCCAACCCCGATCCCCGCCATGGAGGATAAAGATCCACCATCCCCGATCCCCACAGATCCCCGATCCCCGCGTAGAGATCCACGTGGATTTGCCAAAATTCGAAAAAACAGGCCTGAAACCCAAAATTCTTCCAGAGATAACCCAAAACAATGAATCCCTCAAATACACCAAGAAGCATACCAGCAAAGGTTGCCAAAAATTTTTAAAAAAAAACAAGAAGTTCTAAAACATTTTCAGAAACTGAGTGACTAAGGAAGCTTTCAAACCTAGAAATTTTCAGAAATGCAAATTCAATAATAATCAGATCTATTTCATCTACCAAACAGAAAACAATGACCTACATTGTCGCCGTTCGGAGCTCGGAGCTCATCGTGGTTCGCGCTTCGTCGCCGTTCGGAGTTCGGAGCTTTCGCCGTTCGCACTTCGGAGTTGTTGCCGGTCCCGCGCTCCGCTACTGAGCTTCATTTGTCGCCGCTGTGCCGTGTGCATGAAATGGGACCATGTGTGTGTTTGTGTGTGACTGAGTGTGTGTGAAATGGGAAAGGCCGAGAGTGAGGGTCAAGTGACTGGGCCGTGAGTGTGTGTGCAATGTGCTGAGGCGTGAGGGTGAGTGTGTGTGCGGTGTGCTGAGGCGTGAAGGGCAGGGTCTGAGGGTCAAGGGAGGCAGGGCCGCAAGGGGCTCAGAGCTGGGAGTGGGAGAGAAAAAATTAGGGTTGTGGGAATGTGGGTGACATTTTTCTTTGAAAAATATTAAAAAAAAATAAAAATTAATTAAAATATATTTTATACAAGAAATTACGAAATCACCCTTCGGGGCGGGGGTATAATCCCCGTCCCTGTCCCCAAACTCTCCGCGGGGGAGTTTTGCCCTTGTCCCCATCCCAGCAGGGACAAAATTCCCCAACCGCTGGGATTCGAGCCCGGGGATCCCCGCGGATACCCGTGCTTCCCATCCCCATTGCCAAGCCTAAACCGAAGGAGTGAGAGGAACCCGGTTTGGTTTAGGTTTTTCCTAGAGCTGTAACGATCTCAATTTTAAAATTATGCAACCAATTTTTGCAGTTTATTTCCTGCCAGTGTGCATTTACGCCAAAATTTAAAAATGTGCATATTGGACCCCTAGCCTCTCTTGAATACGCACTTTAATCCTTGTGTAAAATTTTCGCTTGTTGTTAATTGATAAAAGAGAGGTGCATTTTATCCTCTAGAATATAGTTTAGGTGCAACCTAATATCCTAAATTATAAATGTTGTGATATTTGACATTTTTGAATATGTACTATTTTGGTTAACAATAGATGAAAAAGTTGATATAATAGTTAATTTGTACAGTTAAGCAACATTAGAAGATCGATTTGCATGTTTGGGAGATAAAGTGTACAATGCTCATTGTTTGAGGGAGGGAGGTGCAATTTTCTCCTAGTTAAACTAATAGTGTCTAAATTGTCCATATCTGAAACTCATTGAACCTCAACTAGTCTAGCTTGAGGTGGGTTGGTCTGCTATGAGATAAAATGTTTCCAGTATTGTTTCTTTTGTTCATAAGATTTGAACTCAAGACATTATTTAAACAAAAGTGTTTTACTATTTGAATCAATCAAACGTTAGCAGTGTTTGTTAAAGGTGTAAGTGGATCGATCCGATCCAATGAACCTAACAAATACGGATCAAACCGATTAAATTAGGTCAGTTTGATTTGGATAATCAGATCAATCAAGTACAATCCAATTGGAACCGATCTAGTTTGGTCATCGGATATAGGGGGTGCTAGACCCAGTACCTGACCTGCAAACCCTCCTCTCGCACATATAAGTATTTTTCCCATACAGAACCATCTGATCCACCCAAACTCAAAGAAACCCTCATTTTAGACAATTCGCTTCTCTCTGAATTAGATCTTCACCCTTTCTTTCTGAAGAATAAATAGCTCAACATGGTCTTAAAAAACAAAAAAATATTGGGTTCTTTGAGAAAAAATTGCAATAAAAAAAAAAAGCAGTAATCCAATCACCCTGATCTGAACCAACCCAAACTTGATTGGTTCTTTGGTTTGGATTTTGTCAAAAGTAAATTTATGAATCCAAATCACATTAAACCTGTCACAATCGGCCTAGAGAACGTGACCGGCATGTGAAGGATTGGATCTCCACGGAAGTCTCTGATAACGTGACTGGCTAATATGAAATAAATCAAATATATTCAAAATATCTCAGGTTTAACTAAATCTCATAATTCTTAAAATGTTTTCAATCATAAATCCTGAACATAAAACTGCATAAAATCCATAATTTGGACCAAAGTCAAACATAAATAAATGACTGAAATTCTGAAAATAACTAAAATTCATGTTCGGGATCCTGTCTATACAATTATTAGAGCACTACTAAACTAACAGAAGCAACAGTAAGCAGCTCCACTCCAAAGTGAAATTCATCAAAAGAAGCTGTAGCACTATTGGAAAGGATCCTGTGATACAACTCAGCCTATAGCTGTATTTATAGGGGAGGAAAAGAGAGGGGTAAGTTCATCAAAACTCAGTAAATAAGTCTCCACTCATAACCTACATGGGACAGTAACAAAAATACATAACATATACGTGCAACTGTTGTAAAACATTTTATATGTAATTACATATAACTATACTGAAAACAATAAGTTAACTAAATCTATGGCAATAACTAATAGAGAAATAGGAATTGTTCTGTACATAAATATCTGAGTTGAATAGTTGAATCTAAACCAATGACTAATCTGATAGGCACTTAACTAGGTCCCAAAAATATTGTGTGAAAGCCATGCCTGATAGTACTCAGACTCACGAACTAGATAAAAAGTGGAGAGAATTGGCTAAATTCCAAGAAAATAACTTACCGAAAGAGATCAATTGGAGAAAGATGAGAGGAACCACGCTTTTCTCTCAAGGGAAAAATCATTAGACGGCTAGGGTTCTTAGAAAAATATTTAGGAGTATTATGATGTACCAAATATATACTATAAGGCGACAAAAATTTGAGAATGAAACCATTAGAGTCTCGTGCACGCACAAGCGATAATGGACAATGTGCACATGTTCTGGCTGCAACAATTCAAGGTCTTCTTCTTCTTCTTCTTCTTCTATATATACATATATATAATAGTATTAATAAATAACAACAACAGTAATAACAATAATAAGAAGTACTAATTTGTATACATAATATACATAATATACATAATAGCAACAATAATATACATGTACACATAATAATAGAAATAATAATTCAGATGCTAATAAATTTTGTATTTGAGATATTACAAAACCAAAGCAATCAAAAGTTGATTAATTTGGATTTTTTTTCCCTAAATCTGATCCGAATCAACCCGTTTACTATTTGTATTTGATTGCAAGCCATAATTCCTTTATATTCAATACATTAGTTTTTGAATTTGGCTTCTTTAAAATAAGGAGGTTGGCAAAGTGCACGAATGAGGAGTTACTCATCTTTTGATCAATAACTTTCATGATGTATGCATTGGGGTGGGTAATCTCATACTTGTATACTTTATCAATCTTCTCACTTTAGAAGAGGTAAATCCTATTTTAATATTTAGAGTCCGTTTTATTCTAATCAATCTAGTTTGTTTTGAGCTAGCTCACAGATGGGGTAAGACTTGAACTAAAAGCTATTTCTTAACAAGAATAAATGTTGAATTCTTAAAGCAGCAACTTTTGATAACCACCTATTGATCATATGTTAGCTGTCCAATATGCTCATGTCGGGTGATCTCCTGTTTAGAGGTGAAAAGATTTGTTTCCTTTAGAAAACTTGTTGATCCTAAAATGAAAGGCTGGTGAAAATACCAGATAATATTGTGCCCTTGCGATAAAATGAGAAATGAGAAATAGTCTACTTCCAAAAGAAAGAAAGAAAGAAAGAAATAGTCTCAATGGATTTTTGGTTCAAATGACCTCAACTAACAGAGATACTTTGTGACATTTCGTTAAATAGGGTATGTGCTCCGGTTCCGGCCAGATGATGGAACTAGGATTTGGGAAAAGGTTTTGGCCAAATGACCAGATTAATTAGGATTTGGGTTAAATCTTAGGCCCCTTCTTCAGTCCCATCCCAAAGCTTCTTAGATGTCCTCCTCTTAATTGGTCTTTAATGGGGGATTCCAATAGTTCTGAATAAATGCATTGTTTTTATGTTATTTGATTGGATTGTTACAAGCTCGTTATGAGCATATTTATTTTGATAATCTGTCCGGTTATTCCTGTCCATTCGAATTTTATTCATTATGACATATATGTCTGGTTAGACTAATATGATGAGTCCAGCTCCTTAGTTAAATTTCAATATGTTCCCTTTTAACCATTTAAAAAGTAAATTTTAAAGGGAGAATTCAAGAAAAATACATTTAATATTTACTAATGAGTGTCCCCACTCATTAAGTAATCAAAAGTAAAAAGTTTTCAGTAATCGGCAAATTTTTTTGTCTTTTTAACATCTTGAAAATATCTTTACAAACATTGTTGAGACTACCCTTTGAGTAAAGATTTATGTTCGTTTGGAGAGTAAACAAACTAAAAATGGAGGTAAATTTTTTAATAGATGAATTGCATATGTAATTTTATATGTAGAGCTTATTTATAAAAATTTACATCTTATTTTTACCTTCTAACTAAATATATTCTAAGATAAAAAATTTATTCTTAAGAATCTATTTGGTTATAAGAGAGAAATAGGGAAAAATTTTATTAATGAAAATTTTATAAGAAAACTTCACCTATAAAAAAAACTACTTTTATTTTTATCTTATAACCAAATATATCTTGAAAAAAAAGAGAAATTTTAGTGAAGAATTAAGATCATGTTCTAGACCTGCAACAAAACGTAAATACGATTTAACTGAACTGAACTAACAAAGATGGTTTGTGGCATTTCATAAAAAAGGGCTTTACTCCTTAATCATGTTCTAATATATTCTTTTCGAACCATTCAAAAATCAAATTTTAAGGGAAGAATAAAAATGATAGTTAATAAGTAGTAATTAGTGTCCTAAACTTATTACAAGTCAAAAGTGAGAAATTTTCAATAACACTTAGCTCTCCGACGTGGCAACGGGAGGAAGATAGTAGTGGTGCGAATTCGCCGTGACTTAGCTCTCCTTCTCACTTACGCGCACAAGGTGAGACCAGTAGCGGCCGGATCTTCGAACCGCCTCATCGTGTATGTTGATGAAGTGTGGGGTGAGGTTTCTTGGTGACAGGGTGGAGATGTGACTGAGAAACGGGTGGTGTGGTGGCATGACGAAGCTAGCTGGAAAGGTAGTCGGCGGTGACGGAGAAGAAGGGGAGGCGGTCACTGGAAAACATGCTGATAAGGTCGAGAAGGTGGAGTGGCGTTATGGTCGAACGGTGCGGTGGTTGATTGAGGAGGAAGAACCATGTTGGTTGGAGATGGTGGATGGAAGGTTGGGGATGAAGGACCACCAATCACTGGGATTTTGTTCAAACAGGGTCCCACACACCATACGGAGTACATTAGAATTGGCAGGTCAAACTATTTTTATTTATAACTATATTTCAAACTTAATAATACTCGGTAGTATTATTTTTATTAATAAATCCCAAATTAATATTCACTTACTCTTACATCAATGCTTACCTCCATCCACCGCCGATAGTATCCCATCAATCACTGCCTATCTACCACTCACCCCCCCTCCCAAAAAAAAAAAAAAAAAACCCGCCAATCACTAACTCACTACTCGCTAGTCGTTGCTTGCTACCTGCTAGTTGTTGCTCGCCACCTGCCAATCACCGCCCGTCATCCTCATCTACCACCCACTGGTTGCCCCCTACCCCTCTAACAATCACGACTCACCACTTGTCCACTGCCGATCAAGAGGCACACCAAACAATGGACAATTTAAAAACTCATATAATAAATTCCTTATAAAGTTATATTATCAAACATTATATTGTCATATTTAATACTATCAAGTCTTATCTCATATGGTACCCTAAAGAGGACCTAACTCTGATTAAAAGTTATATAAATTATGGCTCATATAATTGTAATATAATATAAAATTAGGAGAATTGGTAGTTAGGAAAATAAATATACCATTACTCTATGTTTGCTCTTCCTAATTTTTCAGTTATCTTTCTCTGCAGAATCACACACACTGTAAGAAGAAAATTTTCTTAATCTTCAAAAATAGACACTATAGTGAAGAAACCAAATAATGTTATAGACTTATAGCCTTGCGTAAAACAAGAATTAGGATGTATTTGTTTCATACGATAATAATAATAATAATAATAATAATAATGTTTTTCAATTGAAATAGTTTCAAAAGCAAATAATATTCGCATTAGTTTCCATTCGAAAGTTTAAAATAGTTTAAAATAAGCTATTTTAAATTTTTGAATAAAAGTTGAAATGATTTTTTTCTATGAAAAACGATATTTTCAATTGAAAAAAAATACTCAAAATAATAATAAAATGGTTAAGAATAAATATTTTATTATACTTTAGTTTGATTTAGATTGATAATAATTTGATACAATCATTGTGTTTTGATCATATTCTAAGCATATAAATATGCATTGTTTCTTTTTATACAAGAATTATTTGGCTCTTTCCTATTATTCCTGTTATCCCTTAACATAATATCATAGCCATCCGCTACATTGAGCTATGCGGAATTTTCCTTCTTTTATTCTAATTTTCCCTTTTTTCAAATTTGCCTAAAGCACATCTCTTCTTTCTCTATGGTTTACTCCAATTTACCTCATGTACTCTGTTTCCTTTCATCCGGGCTCGCCTTCATTTTCTGGTTCCGCCCAGGCCGGCCTTCTCCATTTCCTGGTTACGCCTAAGAGCCCATCTCTTCTCCATGGCTACACCAATCCAGATCCATTGTAGCTCTTGTCTCCCCTGCAATTTCCGTTTAATTGTGATAAGCTTAAAGCTTGATGAGCTTTAGCACGACGAAGAGTGTTAAGAATAAATATTTTATTATATCTTTGTCTGATTTTTTTTTTTTTTGACGGAAAAAGATACTGATTTCATTAATCACTAAAGAGCATGTACATCAGCAATTACAATATTCAAAACATCACTTGGGCCCTCCTCTATCCAAACACTGGACATGGACCGGGCAGTGACTTCGGCTAAATGGTGGGCTGCTTTATTACCACCCCTCTTGGTATGAAGGAAGCTGCAATAACCAAGCCCATCTCCTGCCCTTTTGCAGTCACGAGCAACTTCTGACAAATAACTTAAATCATCCTTCTCCCCATTAATCACTTCTACCAATTCCAAACAATCTGATTCCACATCAATATTCCTGAAGGACGTTTCTCCAGCTAGAGTTAAACCCCACCTCATGGCAATTGCTTCCACAATTCGAGCCTCGGCTATAAGGCAGATTTTTTCCATAGCTGCAAGCATAATATTCCCTTTATCATCTCTTATCACCGCTCCTAGGCCCCAGTCATCCTCTCCTAGCTCTGCTGCATCTGTGTTGAGCTTAACTCTCCCTTCTGCTGGTGGTTTCCAGGAACTCTGGAGCTCAGTCCGTGTTTGCCCAGGATCACTCCCTAATCTCCTATGTTTGGTTTGGTGTTCTGAGAAGGATTTGAGGGCTGAGGATGCATTAGCTAGCACCACTTCTGCTGATGTGTCGCGGGCTTCAAAACATAGCTTGTTCCGTGATAACCATATACCATAGAGCAGGGCCACGAACATCTCAGCCTTTTTGTTAGTTAGTCGACTGAGTGTCTCCTCAATCCATGAATCTAGTGTTTGTTGCTCTGCTTCAGTTTCTTCAGTTTGGATCAAAGGCATTTGGGATGTACTCCAAAGATGCTTAGTCCACACACAGTCTCTAAAAGCATGCTCTAATGTCTCTTCCCTCAACCCACATCTGGGGCAAAGGGGATTTAGGTCAATCCCCTTGATTCTTAGCCGATGCCTTACTGGTAGGGAATTTGAGAAGATGCGCCATAAAAAATGGCCTACTTTAGGGAGGCCAGCCATAATCAAACCTTTTTCCATCTCAATCTCTCCTAGTTCGGGTTAGGGGGGGCTTCCACCATGCCTTGGTTAATGATCATCTTGTAGGCAGTTTTGACTGAGAAAATTCCATCCTTGCTCTCCCCCCAAACAAAAGAATCATCTGCGTTCCAAGCTGAAAGAGGAATGCTTAGAATCTGTTGTGCTTCAAATGGTAAGAAAGTGTCTCTAATGAGCTGGGTGTTCCAAGCTCTTTCTCCTGGTATTAGAAGTTCATATACACTGTTTGATTCCCCCACATTTCTATGTGTACTCCAAAGTTTATGGCCATTCTGCATCGGTAGCCACGCATCCTCCCAAATCTTGATATTCATACCGTTGCCTACCTTCCAGTATCCACCTTGTTTGATTACTTCTATTGATGAATGAATGTATGCTTCTCCATGTGTAGCTTGGTCTGAATCCCATTTCCACATCTAGCAGTCTTTTCCTTGGGTAGTATTTTGCTCTCAGACATCTTGCTGCCAATGTTTCTTCGTTGTGAATCAGCCTCCAGACTTGTTTTGCTAGCAGTGCCTGATTGAACGCACTGAAGCCCCTGAAACCCATGCCACCCATACTCTTCGGTCTGCATAATCTCTTCTAGCTAATCCAATGTATTTTCCTTTCCCCTTGTCTGTTACCCCACCAGAACATGCTGATCATGCCTTCAATCTTTTGGGTGAGTTCAATGGGTAATCGAAAACAACCCATTATGTACGTGGGGATTGCTTGTGCAACCGATTTTATAAGGATTTCCTTCCCTGCCTTGGACAGCGCCCCCTCTTTCCAACCTTTGAGCTTCTTCCATACTCTTTCTTGGATGAATTCAAAAACCTGAGCTTTGGATCTACCTACAAAGGTAAGGAGGCCTAAATACTTGGAGTGAGATTCAACCGCCTTAATATTCAACCATCCTTGGATATTAGTTCTTCTATCTGTAGGCACATTTCGGCTAAATGAGATCTCAGATTTGTCCAAGTTAATTAACTGCCCTGAAGCCTTTTGATAGGAGATCAGTATCTGCCTCAGGTTTTCTACTTCTCTTTTGGTTGCTCTAGTAAAGAAAATGCTGTCATATGCAAAGAAGAGGTGAGCAATCTCTGGCGCATTTCTGGCCATTTTGATTCCATGGATGTTTCCAGATTCTTGTGCTCTTCTAATTTGGGCTAAAAGTGCTTCAGCACATAAAATGAACAGGTAAGGAGATAGTGGGTCACCTTGGCGTATTCCCCTTTCTGGATGAAATTGATCACAAGGGTACCCATTCAACAAAACAGAAAATGAGACTGTTGATATGCATTTGGCTACCAAAGTAATCCATGATTGAGGGAAGCCCATACTCTCCAAAACTCGGGTGATGAAACTCCATTCAACTCTGTCATAGGCTTTTGTCATGCCAAGTTTGAGACCAACATACCCTACTTTCCCTCTCGTTTTCTTCCTCATGTAGTGAAATGTGTCAAAAGCTATAAGTGCATTATCTGTGATTAATCTTCCAGGTACAAAAGCACTTTGATATTCACCAATTAGGCTTGGGAGACATGTTTGAGTCTGTTAGCAATGGTCTTGGTTACCAGTTTCATAACAACATTGCAGAGGGAGATTGGTCTAAATTCCTTAGTATGTACTGGCTTCTTTACCTTGGGGATCAGACAAATGAATCTCATTAAGGGGGGTTGGGTCAACCCCGTTGTTTAGGATGTTCAGCACTGCTGTAGTCACATCATGTCCCACTACCTCCTAAAATTTCTGATAAAACAGTGCTTGGCACCCATCTGGCCCCGGCGCTTTGGTTGGATGCATTTGAAACAGAGCCTTGTGCACTTCTTCACTTGTAAAAGGTGCTACCAGGTAGGAATAATTTTCTGGTGATACACGGCCCGCCACACTTTCCACCACCATATCTTCCTCTCCCGTCCCTTCATGTTGAAACAAATCCTTGTAAAAGCTTGTTAACACCTTGGCTATCTCATCTTCCTCATAGAAGATTCTACCTTCATCATCTTTAATTCTGTGCACCCAGTTATGTTCTCTTCGTTGATATGCCTTTTGGTGAAAGAACCGAGTGTTACGGTCTCCAAATTTCAACCAGTCGGCACGAGATCTCTGGGCCCACATCACCTCCTCCTTCTCAAGTAGGCCATCTAATTTCAATTCAACTTTCTTATATTCCTCCAGCACTCCTCCCTCTTGCATCCTCCCTTCCAGTGTGGCTACCTCTTTTTGAAGCTCTTTTATTTCTTTGCCGAGATCTTTAAGGGAGCTTTTTCCCCAACTATCCAGAGCCTCCAGGCAGCATCCTATCTTTCCACGAAGGTTATCACCCTCTCTATGCCATGCGCTTCTAACCTTTTCCATACATCCCTCCTCCGCTAGCCAGACCTCCTCAAAACGTTTGATTCTTCTCTTATGATGGTATCTCCTGGCTTTCTGCTTTGGTATGAGCATTATTGGGCAGTGATCAGATCTGTATTTTGGGAGATGAATAACTGTTGCTTCAGGGTAAAGTGTTCTCCATTGTGGGTTTGTGAAGCACCAATCTAGTCTGGCCTGGATCATATTTGGGCCTTTTTTGTTATTACACCACGTATATTTATTCCCTGAAAAGTTTAAAGCTTCTAGCTGGCAGCGTTGAATTACTTCCCAGAAGCTAGATAGCAGATTTGAGTTTGAAGGCACTCCCCCTGATTTGTCTTCATTCCACATGGTGTTATTGAAGTCCCCCAAGCACACCCATGGACCCCTCCCCCCTTTGAGTTTCCAACCGTTGGAGTAGTTCCCAGGTGAGGTGCTTTTGATTAGTCTCTGGGAACCCATAGATTCCTGTGAGCCTCCACTTCATCTCTACTCTTGCATCATTCACCATCATGTCAATGTGATTTTCAGACATAGACAAGACTTCAACATCCCACTCATTCTGCCGAAAACATGCCAAGCCTCCACCCCGTTCTCTACCCGTCCCTTTACAATCAATAGCAACCACATTAGTGTATCTTGAAAAATTCCTCATATTCTGTATTCTGAAACCTTCTTCCTTGTCTCCATTAAGAAGACAAGTTTGGGATCTTTTTGAAGCAGCAGCTTCTTTAGTGCCCGAACTGCTCGTTGGTTCCCAAGCCCCGCAGTTCCAGCTAATGCAGCTCATTGTTCCCGGCGAGGCTGCTCCGCAGCACTCGCCTTTACTTCATTTAGACTATTGATTCTTTGTTTCGGCTCAGGTTCGTCCACCTCCATCGCCATTGCTTCCGTCCTCCTCTTCCTATTGCTTACTTGGGTTTCTTCCTTATTCTCCTTTTCGTCCCCTCTTTTCCATTTTCGCTGGAATTGCCCCGGTGTTGCGCTCCTCTGGACATTGGTAATATCACCCAATATCTTACCCCTTTCGCCTGACTCCTCTTCCTCATTTTGTTTCTCTAGCTTCCTTTTCTCATTACCCTCTGTAGCACCATATTGTGTGCTTGTTTTCCTACTGTCCCCTCTATTGGGCCATGTACTCTTGTCTTTGGCCCCAGATGTACTCTCCAATCTAGTGCCAGTTAATTCCCTTGGGGCGGGTTGCTTTTCTTCCCTTTCGTTAGTTGGGACTACTGCCTCGTAGCCCATTGTTAAGTTTTCCAGCAATGCCTGGAGTACCTCCGGGTTTGCTACTTTGGGCCTATTACGACATTGCATGGGAGGTTTGTTTGCATCTGTATTCACATCTGGTTTGGGGCTCTTGTCCGGTATTCTCCATCCTCCCATTGAAGCTTTGAGCCATGGTCCTAGCTCCCTTCTGTCTTCCTCTTCGTGAATCTCTCCGCTTAGTTTGGCGCACTCTTCCTCCTCATGACCCACCACCCCACAACCGTAACAGAACTGGGGTAATCTTTCATACCGGAAGTCTACCCAGAAGATTCCATCTTTTTTGCTGCCTATATTAACCCCTCTCAGTAATGGCTTTGAAATCTCCATCTCAACCATTGCTTTTACTATAGTGCCTAGAGAATCTGGCATTTCGAACACTCCACTGTCCTTGACATCTCCCATCATTCCTCCTAGTTTTTCTCCCATTTTCTTTGTTAGACAGTGGGCTGGCAAGCCCCAAAACTGGACCCATATCTGAGTCTTTGAGAAGTCCAGTATCGTAGGTGCTCGTTCTCTAGACCATCGTTGTAAAAGGAGCCAGGAGTTTCGAAATATCCACGGAGAACCCTTCAACACCCTCACAAGGTGTTTTTGTTCCTGAAAGAAAAGCTGAAATAGACCCTTTTTTAGCTCCTCCACTTTGAATCCCGTTGGGTTCCCCCATATGTTCATTAGAGCCTGTTGAAGGCTCCTTTTATTTATCGGTTTGGATGTGATTAACTTCCCAATCAAGCTTTTTTCACATTCCTCAACCCCTTCCTCCACATCTTCGTCGTTAAAGATAACCAATACTGGTTCATCACCTTCTGTATGGGAGTTGGGTTCGTTCTCCTCGTTGGCATTGGTTGTGCCTGAGGACGCCATCACCATGAACAGCTCACACTAATGGGAAAAGGTCAGCACTGGGCTGCACAAAGGGGCACCGATCGTACTAGTACGATGGAGAAACTACACTACACACCGCTCGAGAGAGCCCTAGCAGAGCTTCGGGTTTCCAAAGTCAGCACGAGGCTGAATTTTAAATTAAAAGCTATCTTAGTCTGATTTAGTTTGATTCAGATTGATAACATTTGATATAATCATTATGTTTTAATCTTACTATAGTCTTATCAATAGGCACTGTTTATTTGTAATTGATGTATACAACATCTCAATAATGCAGAAATTATTCGGCTCTTTTATATTGTTCTTATTTACCATTATATCTTCTGACAAAAAAAACTACACTTCTTAATCTCAATAGGAAACCAAGTCAAATGAACTGAACTAATAAAGGTACTGTGACATTTCAAAAGAAATGGAATTTGCCCCTTAAATATATTTCAATATATTATTCTTTTCAACTAATTAAAAAATATATTTTAATTGGAAAATTAAAGAGAAAGATAAATAATATTTATTAATGAGTATACATATTAAGGAATGAATGTATTAATAACCCAGCCAGTTTATATATATATATATATACACACACATATAGCCATTATTTGTTGTAAAATTTTGTTTTGAACGTATTATTAAACTTTGAATAAAATGCTTTCCATTTTTTTTCTTAATTCTTTAATAAACGTTGCTAGGAAGTCATTAGCATATCCCATAGAAACTTAGGGATTATTTGGTTAAAATTTTAGGATAAACACTTTTTCAGAAGGTGATGTAATATATATATACGCACACATTCGGATGTAATGTAGAAGTACCTTTAATTAGAATAAAAAATTATGAAACTGTTTGAATAGAGTAGATATATAATTGCATTCTTTAAGTAAAATTACATAAGATTATAAAAATTATTCTTAAGAAGAATGTTTGGATTTTTTTTATTATTTTTTACATATGAATTTTTTTATATATAAAAATATTTTTATTTATTTTTAGCTAAATATAATTAATAAAAAATATTTAAATAAAATAAAATCAATTCATTAATATTTTATTTTTTATGTTATGCAATATTTATCGCGCATAAATGGACCTACGTTACGAGAAAAGATTAGTCACTCTGTCCAATAAAAAATACCCTAAGAAACTAAAAACTAATTATATGTATATTTATTATTATTGAATTATGTTTTCTTAAATTATAAAATAATAGATGCACAAAATAAAATGTAATAGAACAATTAAAGTATTATAGCTGTGATACTGAAAATAGGATGAGGGGGTGAGAGTTATTTCATGGAAGGTTATTTTTATCTCTTCATAAAATTTGTAAAGATAAATTTGGAATCTAAATGATTTTAAAAAACAATCAAGAATACACTTTCTCTTTTACTACTTTTGTTTTTACTAGAAATATTTAGGGACCTGCTTCTGACAAAAGAAAAATTGATTATTTTCTACTTTTATTTATTATTTTAGAAGCACAGATAAATATGCTAAAAAATTCTATAAGTTTTTTTAAAAAAAAAATTGAAATGAAGTTTTTTTTTTTCCCCTTCCTAGAAGCTTATCCAAATCAGCTTTTAAACGTATAAAAAAAAGTAATATTCAATCTTCTAACATACTTATATTATTAAATATAACCTACAAGTTAAAAAACGCATAGAAATTTACTCCCCTCCCAATAAATATTCTTCCCAGAAAATTAGTTTAAACATACTGTTACTTTTTCTCTTTACAGTTTATTTAATACATTAAAATTCGAAAAGAAAAGCCAATAATAGCCAAGATCTTAAACTCAACGCAAGAAGTTACATGAATTTAATAAAAGATTACTGTTAATTGCTTAATAAAGTGATATAGGTTTGTCTAAATTTTTTTCAAAAAAATTATAGAAGACATTACTCTCACAATTTCATGAGAAAGAACAGTTATAATTACTCTCTCCTCCCAACAAATGCTCTTCCTAAGAAATAAACTTATATATTCATATGTAGGAGAGATTAAATTGCTTACTACTCCTCCAATAACTTATTGGTTTTCAAGAAAATAATAATAACCACAATATATTTTCCAAAATGTTTTTGGAGAAACTACTGTTCATAACTTAAAAGATTCTTAAAATATTTAGAAGGGCAAAATAAAATTTTCAATATTTATAATGAGTAAATGCATATTTTTTTTAAAAAAAATGTCGGGACCAAAACTTTGAACGACATGGATCAAAAACAAAAACAAAAGGAAAAAAATGAAAAAAAAAAAGAGAGAAAAATCAAAACCAAAGTAAAAATTTGAGAGAGAATAAAAACATTTAAACCAAACTTGGCCAACCATCGAACTATAATTAGCTAATCAGTTACCAGAAATGGTTCAGTTACTGAGTATATGGGCTGAATTCCCTTCAGCATATTGGACAGAGAACATCAGAGAGAATAAAAGATTTAGAAAACAAGCATTTGCACATCTATTAACATACTCTCAACCGTGAGCAAGATCCCAATGAAAGTCTTGGATATTTCAGCAGAGAACTATACAAAACAAGCTACAATACGTTCTGTAAATTGTCTAGCTGCGGATTACCTGATGATATTTTCAGTCAAACTAGTCCCTTAGGGTTAGTTTGTGAGTTTGGATTTTGAAGGGAAAGGGAGGGAAGGGAAGGACTTGTAATATAATTTTACACTATAAGTCCTTCCCTCCCCTCCCTTTCCCTCCAAAATTCAAACTCACAAATATACCCTTAATGTCCATTAGATTTCAAAGGTTGCACCCTCCCACGTCCTGAAAGACCCACAAAGCATGCGCCATTAGACACTGATCTTCCTCCATTTACCACGGGTTTTTTCACATGGTCTGCAAATGTACATGAAAGGCTTTTACCATGTGCTTTGAAGCCTGGCGGCACATCCAGTTTGTCCGGAGGATTCAAATGCTTCTCGACTGAGTTCCGTGACGATGAATACGAAGAAAACTTTTCGGTTTTCTTCCTGTGATCTATAGCCAAAGGTGGTCTGCGCTGAACACATGAATTGCTTGGAGTGGTTGGGGGCTTCCTTTCTACCTTTTCAGTAGAGCCCTGAAGACGGGTTCCAAGTCCAACCAAAGGCTTTTGAGAGACACTCCTGGATTTATCATTTAGAACATGATCAGTCCTCCCCACCACATCCTTTCCTCCAATCATGTCCACATCCATATCAGCATCCTCCATGTCAGGTAATGTCGCGGTCGCTTTATCAGTTTTACTTTGGCGAAAGATTCCCCACAAGAAACATCCTACATGTAGTGTTGCAATAGTACCTAAGAACACAAATTTGGGTCATCTTTGTGAGGACAGAAAATGCAACAACAAAATCTGATTGATTGAGCCGTGCAGGCAATAGGACAAGAAAATTCGACCAAGCGCACACTTTCAGGAAAAAAAATAAAAGATTCAGAGCAGGTTTGGATCTAATTTTTGAAACTGCACTCTCCAATCTGAATTTTGTTATTCAATAACCGTGAATTGCAAGTTTACACCAAAGCACTTAAAAATGGGAGCCTAGGTCAGGGCGTAAAGAATGTGGTACAGGTAATGCATGAAACTAGAAACTTACCCCTTGAATGCATGTTAAGCTGATTTGAGGTAAACACCAACAACTCCACTCCATCAATAGAACTTCTCAACATTGATTTTTCAGCATCCATAAACTCAAATATGCTATTTAAGTCATTTCTGGACCTACACTCAATTGAAAACATACAGCATAAGTAGCTTAAGCTTAAACAACAAACAGTCCATCAAAAAAAAAAAAAGTTCAAAATAAGAACTGAAAGCTTACTTCTCAGCGTCATCTGATGGAAAGAAGTACAGCGCAATATCTTGAAGAGTAGGACAATCATCCTGAAATACATCAGTGAACACGTCCAAGCTAGGAAGTGGCTGCAGTTGAAGGAGTGGGGGCATTCTTCTTGCAAACTTATAGGCTTTAATATTAACAGTACATGGAGGATGCGCCTCAAACCCACCATAATAATTGCCAGACGTAGCAAAACATCCACTATAAAATGATAAACATCATATTAAATTTCAGATTAATAAATCTATATTCATGCAACTAAATGCCAAAACATCTGCTGGAATCATATGCTTGCTAAAATTCCTTAGGTGATTGACACTCACATGCCAACATCCACTTGTTAGATATTGTTCAGCAAATACAACGATTGATCTAAGAGAACAAAAATCCGAATTGATTTCACTTACGCAAATACAAACATGATCTTGCACATGGTCTCTTGATAGAAGCTGTTTTTCAGCAGTCAGAAAGTTCCAATTCAACATAAGCAACCAGCTAAGATTATGTGGCAGTATACAACTATTCTATGTATGATGTATTTGGCTGAGGAATGATAGAATTTTCAACCAAAATTCTTCATTTTAGACAGAATTCAGGATTGGGTTATTTTCTTAGCTTCTATGCAGTGTTCTGCAAACATCTTTCTAGAGGTGTTTCTGTTACACATGCAAAGAGATTGGTATGCCTTATACACAACTCAATCTCATAAGACCTACACTTGTTTTGCTTTCTACTAGTGAGGCCATATTATTCTCTCTCTTTGTACTATTTTCTTACTCATTAATAATTTTCTCTTTCTATCAACAAATAAAAAAGAAAAGGTAAATTACACTCATCTTGTCTGAGATTTGTCAAAATTTAACAGACCTCTCCTCTAGTTGTCCACCATACACCGACCTCCCCTCTAGTTGTCCACCATATACCAACTTCTCCTGATTTACTAATTTTTGGAATAAGTTACCAAAAATGCTCCTTATCTCTTCCTCCCTCAACTCTCCATTTCCTCCCCACTCCTAAACCTTCACCTGCTGCCCCTACCCCACCATCACCTCTCCCTCTCCCTCACCCTCACAACCAACACAACCACACCAAGAACAACAACGCAGTGGAGGTCGTATCAATGGTGAAACACTCTTCCCTTCCTCTTTATATATACCATCCCCAACTGCCATCTTTCCATCCACAACTCTAAAAAACTCATCGCAGGGACATCGTATCATGCTCTCACCATCTTTCCCTTCACCTCTCACTGCCACCGCCACTACCAATCTCTCCTCTCCGCCGCGCCACATCAGATCCCGGCCAAGACTTGCCGCTGCTGCCTTCCTGGACCCACCAATCCTCCGCCAACATCATTATACAAGATTCTTGGGATTCCTGCCGCCTCCTCGAGTGCGAGATCAAGGCGGCGTACTAACAACTAGCCAAGGTCTGCCACCGGACGCAGTGGCAATGACCGGCTATCACAACGGCCCATCATCGTCGGTGGACGAGTTCATGAAACTCCATGCTGCGTCTAGCACACTATCAGATCCCGAGAAGCACGCAAGCTGCGACAAGAGCTACGACCTTCCTTGCATTGTTTTACTTGGTGTGGCTGTATTGGTTGTGAAGGAGAGAGAGAGAGGTGATGGTGGGGTAGGGGTGGCGGAGGTGAAGGTTCAAGTGTGGGGAGGAAATGGAGAGTTGAGGGAGGAAGAGAAAAGGGGCATTTTTGGTAACTCATTCCAAAAATTAGTAAACCAGGAGAGGTCTGTATAGGGTGGACAACTAGAGGGGAGGTCTGTTGAATTTTAGTGAATCTCAAGAGAGGTGAGTGTAATTTACTTGAAAAGAAATGATGTATGTGTTCAATGATTGCAACCTTTAACAAGAAGTGTGGGAAATAATCCAAATGAACATCCTGGAAATTAGAAGGATTTGGGAGGATAAAGTCTGTTCAAAGTATCATTAATCCGCACAAGAACCATGCTTTTGAATGCACCAATAGGTTCTTCCATACCCAGAAAAAGAAAAACAAAACAAAACACGTTTCAGTTACTTTTCTTCAACTGTAACATGCTATACATCCTCGCCACCATTTCATTTCAACAAAAAAAAGCATCCAATTTTTAGCCTGCACTTATAGCCCAACATTTCCTTATATGTCATGAGGAATTAATATTTACTACAGCAAAGGGAGGGATCAAAATTCTTTTACAAACATAAACATGCAAAATCAGAAAAAGATTAATGAACTTAACATCCATGCATGCAAAATAAATAGTTTACATTAATGTGTAATGTAGTCTCATTTTATGAGACTGCTAGAAAGATGACAAAAGTGCAAAGGAAATCTGATAGATTATTTCTTGCTGCAGATTGGAATTAGCTGTGCATTTGACCCCAAGGGCAATAAGGAGAAAATAAGTTATATATGACAAGGAAAGAGAGGTACACACCTCCAGGCAGCAGTTGAAGTGGGTAAAAATTTTCGATAAAGATTGAGGTTTTCCTGAATACTCTGAATATCCTCTTTTTCAATATTGTTACAGTCAGCAACAGAACAAATGATAACACCTAAAGAAAAAACAGACCAAAAGGAGAAATAATGTTCAAACCCCACAGGCTGCGTGTGGCTAATATCATGATACATTCAAAGATACATGTACATATTGATATGTTAGGACTCAAAGTAGATGCAGCAGATGATAGAAGAAAGAAAGCAGCAGATATAATACACGGAATTCGAAACAATAAGAGAATCCTACCTGAACCAACACTAGGTAAACATTTTTTTACTGACATAGCTTCACAAGAGGCCCCTTCTGTAGGCTTTTCTTTCTGAAGATCAAGAGTGTGAACTTCTCTATCAGGTACTCGTCTGCCCAGTAGTTGCTGATTATCCCGAATATGCTCCTGCCCTAGACGATCCATGGGTAAAACAGTTATCACAAACAAATCCCATGGTAAATTTACAAATTAAGTACTTCAAAGTTCAAACATTTTTTAAAGTATTCTTATCATATGATTTGCTACTACCATTAATGTAAAACTTCTTACATTGTAAGGTGGATCAAAATTAATTCCAGCCAACTAAATACATAACTTCTTTCAAACAATCTAGTCATGTTTATTAAACTTAAAACTTATTGCAGTTAAACTATGTCATACAAATAAAATGTACCCAAACAATCATTCTAGCAAACTTTGACTTGACTGGAATCAGGAAGCACAAGATTTTAATTCCATTAAATCAGCTTCAAATTCAGGCAAATTAAGGCTTCACTTAAAAAGAATGTGCTTTGAGCACATACATAAAAATTATGGGAGGACCATGTGTTTGCTTAAGGTGCATGCTTGTTTTCTGTTTGAAGGGTGCAGTGTATAGGGATTGCATCAAAGATGGATGGAGAGAAATTCTCACCTTTAGATATTGAGCGGGAAGCATGTTCTGCATTCTTGGCTACTCCACCATGTCTTGGAAGCTTCTCATGTACAATAGGTCTAGGATTTGAATTCAGTGCCAGGAAGGGCATCTTTGAAACAACATTTTTGGATTTAACAGAAGCCTTCCGGTTCATCAGCAATGTAGATCTTGGTGGAATAGGTTTTGTGGGAAAATTACCAGAAGAAAGCTTAATGACTTCATCTTCTGGAATGAACTTCACTTTCCCTGTTGCAGCAGGTCTTTTCCTTTTAGGCACCTGCCAGCCAGGATCCCGATCCACTTTACAATGTGATGTTGTACCATTTTTGGATTGGCAAGAGTCACAAATCCAATCATCAGGAATTTGGGTACTATAGATTCGCATGCAGTAACTGAAACGGGAAGAAATAGCATTGATTCGGAACAAGACTCAATGCATCACTAATATTGCAAAGGCATATAGAAAAGCCATTGTTCAAAAAACGGCAACCCAATAATTTATCAGGTGAAAAGCAAATGTATACAACTAGATGCAAAATTCAGTTGTAAATTTGCACTTAATCTTCCTTTGACCCAACTTACTATTTTTCTTCATTTATCTCCAAAGACAGTTTCCGGTGCATTTCAGAACAGATTGAGCATATTAGGTTTAAAAAAGAAGTAAGCTCAAGAATTAAGTCATCAAGGCTCCCGACAAAAGTATATAAATTCTAATAGACGAGCTGGCACCTACATAACTTGCCATACATTTAGAATTAATGAAAAAGTAACAATAAAAATGGGGGAAAAAACAAAGGCTCAATGAAAGAATATGAGATGGGAGATCATTACCAATGTTCACGAGTTACTTTGCATTTAATGCAAGTAGCAATACACTCAGGAAAACCAATGTCACCGCATACATCACAAGGTTCAGTCTGCATAGGAAAAATGAACACATAAGTATCGACAATGAATGAAGAACAGCTAACTTTATAACCTACAAAAGTAAGAACAGCAAACCGCAGTCGCCCAGTTAACTGCGGAAGCTGAGTATCAGAAATCAAAACACTGACGTGTAAACTCATATAATCAAGCTAGTTGCTTCTTAACATCCACAAATCACAATCAGCAAAGTTCATATAATCAAGCAATTCTACATACATCCTCGAATCTAATCTTTCATGAAAGGACCATACTCATTAAGATTGACTATCACTTTGTAAAGGAGAAATCATGTTTCAAGCTACTGATCCCATCTTCTACAAAAAGGTTGAAATATATATATCGTTCTTACCTTTTAAATAGAAGCTGAGATGAGCAACTTCATTGAAGAGTGGTTTTTCAGCATAAAAAAAGAAAAAAAAAAACTTCTTTTTTAGTGAAAAAGAAAAAGAAAAGCCAGCATGCCTCATTCATAACACTCATAATAATTAATTAGGGCAGTAACCAACACTCTCTGGCATGGCTATACGATTTCGTCAGCTTTTACTCTGTTCACAAATGCAGCATCAAAAGCTTCAATTTTTTAGTGTTTTTTCCTTGCGTCCAAGACCCATTGCCGGAGCAATTTGGCATCTTTAAAACCTTTCTCTACAGTGACAATAACATCACGACTCCGAGTCGGCGCAACGATAACGTTACTATTTGTCTTGTGACAACGTCAAGTGGGAACCTTGCGTAGTTAGCCACCTTCCGTTTTAATTTCCCACTCATAGCCTTAAAAGAAAGTGTTATCGCTGCTTATTTATTTATTTATTACTATTATTATTGCTACTTTTTTTCAACTTTTTTTTTTGGTTGCCACAAACTTTATTCTTTTTGTGGTTTTTGTTTAGTACCTTTTTCGGCATTGGGTTCAATGCTCAATTTCTTTCGAAGAGTGTAAAAAGCTGTTGTGAGTAGGGTTAATGTTGAAGACTATTCTAGCTCGCATACAGACTCCGCAGGTTTCAGCATTTCACAATAAACAAATGTGGAACTCGAGTCGTCACTCACTGAGTTGGCTAAGTAACAATAAACAAATAAAACAAACGAATGAATAAACAAGTGATCTCAGGAACAATGGAGCCAGAAACGGACACATGAGATTAGAAAAAAAAAGAAAAGAAAAATAATAACAACAAGAATAAAAATAAAAAGATGCAATGAATGGGTTTGGAGATTTTTGTGCCATTGTGTTTGCGTGCGTGTTTCACCGTGAGAAGTTGATCGGGTCGCTGCATTGTGGTGATGGTGGTCCCAGAACAGAACTCGTTGTTCTGAGAGAGAGAGAGAGAGAGAGGGTCGCTTTCGCTTCGTTCCTTTTCGTTCGTGGCAATGCAATGCAATGCGGAATATGAAAGAAAAGGACAGTAAACAGAATGGTGGAGGACGTGGGCGTGTCCTCCTTCTTGCGCTCGCTGGCAAGAACGCAACAGTCTCGTGTGATGGAGGAGTGATGTACAGTCCTGGTTGGGAGATTGTGGGAGAGAGAAAAGAAAAAGAAAAAGAAAAAAATAAAAAGGACAAGATGTTTTAAGGTTATTTTGATTCACATTTTATGGGACATCGTGTCGACACACTCATATCCACAATTAGATTGAACATGAACCCCACTTAGTTTGGGTTTCACACTCAATCTATTGATAAATATGAGTGTGTTAATATAATATCTCATTAAGTATAATTCAAAATATCATTTCTCTTTATTGCATTTTCCCCACTTTGGAATCAATCATCAGGTTGGCTACTGTACGAATTCAACTTTATATTGCTACTTTGTTTCTTTTTTAGGAAAAGGAGGATAAGATCACCCCGAAATTGTCCTTTTGTAAATCATCACGGTAAACTTTAAAATATTCTCAATTAGTCCTTAAATTCTGATTAATCTGTCTATAACATGTACAGAGACGATTACTTTTGTTTAGTGTCCAATTTTATTTTTCAATTTTACTATTATTATAGATATTTTGGACAACATTTGAATAAGGTTAAAGTTGTAAATACACATGAATTATCTTTCATTTTTTAACTTGATGGGATGACAATTTTTTAAACTTCCTCAACCATCAAAACATTTCTTTCTTTCATTTTTTTTTCACTGTTCCTCTTCCATCCTTCACTCTTTCAATGCAATCGCCATTGCATCTCTCTCTCATCAATTGGGTCTTAAAAGACATACCATTATTTTTATTTTTTTTTTATCAAAGACCTAACAATTTATTATAGCAATTCTCTCGGAAATGGCAGGTTTGTAAATTGGATGGATATACATTTCCTTTCCATCAATCTCCCAAGAATACAGAAATCACATTTTTTTTATTGAATAAAAAAATAATGTGGTTTTCATATTTTATGTAAATTGTTGGCAATAAATACTTTTACTTTTGTACACGGACCATTTTCTCTTGCAGAATTATTTTGTAGACAAAGGTTGTCCTTTTCCCTTTTTAGGTACAGAACATTTTTTCTAAATGGATAATAATAAATTTAATTCTTCTATTGTTTATAAACCATATCTGTGTATAATATCTATTCACCCCCAATAAAGGGGATTGTTTTGCCTTTGTGCATAAATTTTTCCTTGAATTTAATCCTGATTAATAATTCCGTCAATTACTTTTTATGTGGTTAAATATCTATGTAATTTTCTATTAAATATGTCTACTATCTATATAAATTGTGCAATTTTTTAATCCATTTTCCTAGATTATTTTAATGTTTCTACGACTCTTCTTTTCATTAATATGCCAAGAACAAACCAATGAAGATATCTACTTCTAGGTACGTCATTCCATCTTTTTGCTTATTCACTTTTCTTTCTTTACATTTCATTATATTTTTTTAGAGTTAATGCTCATTTTAGTCCCAATTTTTTACTCATGAGTCATTTTAGTTCTTGACTTTTAAAACGAGTTAAATTAGTCCCCAACATTACAAAATGTGAGTCAAATTAGTCCTTTATTCCACTTTTATTTAACATTTTATCAATTAGATGATGATATGTAACATTAAGTTACAAATTATCATACCATGTGTCATCTAAAGTATAATAGAGTTTAAAATAGTTTATTTTGGTATCTAAAATTATACAAAATGAGTCAATTTATGATGTATAATGAATATTTAAATGACTTATTTTGTATAATTTTAAATATCAAAATAAGTCATTTTAAAATATATTCTACTTTAGATGACATATAGTATGTCAAGGTATCACTTAATATTATCAATCATCATTTAATTGATAGAAAATTAACTATAATTGGGTTAAGGGACTAAAATGACTCACATTTTGTAATGTTAGGGACTAATTTGACCCATTTTAAAAATTATGGACTAAAATGACTCAATAATGAAAAGTAAGGGACTAAAATGAACATTAACTCTATTTTTTATTGTACATTTACCACTTATACGAGTTACAAATTAAACAGAGAAGGGTTCATGATTTACCTTTTACTAATTGCAAAGACATTTCGATGGATTTTTCATTTTTAGGAATAAGAGCCATCGTTGCAATCCTTGGACGTCTTAGGGGGTTCTTGACAAGATCATTGGACTAGACTACAATTCATAGGTTTCTGCAACAAAAATTAAACTGGAAACCACTCAAGGACATGAATTATTAGTAGTATTGATTGTTATTGTTAGTATTTGCTAAAATTAAAATAAAAAAAATATAATTTTCTCATAATAATTTTAATACATGTGGTTCTAGATAGATTCTTTTAAGTAGTATACAATATTGTCTCTTTTTAATTATTTTAATTTTTCTATATGTATTGTCCTATTAGGATTTAATTACCATTCACTGATAATATAATTTTTTTTATACAATTATCTAACCATAGATTGTAACATCAGGCATGGTAGTTAGCTCTACTATTCATTACTTTAAAAAACATACAAATTGAAGAGTTTGATTAAATGATCATGTAAAAATATTTATTATTATTATTATTATCATCATCATCAGTGCATTTGAATGTATTTCTTTATGTTAAAAACTCTAATTATATTATTTTGACTTTATATTGTTATCACTCATTAGTTTGTGGTTTTTAACCTAAAAAATAAAAATGCAACTTGATAAGCACAATAATGCTCGGCAAGTCACTAGTTTTAATAAATTTAATTTTAATATACCGATAGTGTAAAAAAGTTTTACATATTGATCTAATTATGTAATGTTAAATATAGTTAATTTTCATCCCAACTATTTGAAAAGACATTCAAATAGTGAAATTTGATTGGATGAAAATGTATAACTATTTTGTACTATCAGTATATAAAAATTAAATATTATTTTGATACATCTTTCATTTTCATTTTATTCAAACAATAATTATATAATAACACATAAGAACATAGTAGCCATCTGCTTTACATTAAATTTAGACCATCAAATAATTTATTTGTCTTTCGACTCTTTTTATTTGAAAATTGCTAAGCTAATAGATAAATTTTTTTTCAAATAAAAAATCAAATATAGAATATACTATAATAAAAAATTGCTAATTATAAACAAATTATTTGATATAATATTATAAATTGATCCATAATTTATATTAATTAATGGAAAAATCTTACCATTTAGTATAACTATAAGTATTTTTAGCAAATTCTTTCATAGAAAGATACATCGAGTCATAAATTAAAGTTTGAGGACTAATTAGGAAGATTTTAAAGTTCATGGTAGTACTTAATGTTACTTTATAAGTTAAATTTATATGTATCATCAGGAAAACAAATTTTACACATATATTTACTCATCTATTATCAGTTGGACAAAAATATTTGACTCAATCATCCATTATTATAAAAGTCTTGCAAATAGAAATATATTATTAGATAATAGTATAAAACTTTTTATACAATCCAATGCATCACAATTAATCCCTTATTTTATTTCTTTTTATCAAATAAAACTTTGTTTTAAATAATTTGATTTCATTGTACCACGTTGAAATCAAATTTTAAAAACAAAATATGTCTCGTACGTATTTAAATATGTATTAAGAGATGAGCAAAGTGTTTAAATATGTCGCTCAATAGGCATTTGTAAGGTAGCATTTGGTTATTGATACAAAGATAGAAATACAGAAATATTAGAAACATAAACTTATTTGATGGTGGAGACAAGAATAAGGGACAAAAACATTTTATGTTCCTGGGATAAAAATATAAAAAATTTCTATACCTTTAAAATGTGGGAGCAGGATACAGAGACAAAAATTTAGGGCCTATTTGGTAAGCATTTTTAAAAATAGTTTTCAATTTTAAAAAATTTTAAAACAAAAAAATGTGTTTGGAAACATGTTTTTTGCACATTGAGTTTTAAAATAAAAAAGTTGAATCTCAATTTTAAAAACAAAAAATGAAAAATAGTTTTAGGATGTTTTCTAGATTCAGTTTTTAAAAAGATATAGTGGCATATGTGTAATTTAGTTGCTTTGACATATTTTATGCAAGTTCAACTTTTGCCTTTGTTAAAAAAAGGCTTGCAGACACATTTTTTTTCCTCCACTTCTCAAGTTAGCCACTCACTTTAACCAAAAGGCTAGTTTGCTACATGAAACAGTATTGAAGACTTACTTTTAAAAATAATCATTCAAGTAGGTATTTTTATTTTTAATCATTTGAAAATAGTTTTTAAAACATTGTCTCCAAACAATTTTTTTTTTGTTTTTTAATCTTTCAAAATTGAATGCAAACTTACTTTTTAAAATTGTATCCAAAAACTAAAACAAAAAAACATTTCCAAATAGCCCCTTAATACTTTTTTCTTTTAATAACACCCCTTATATATATATATATATATAATATTTCCTTATGTGTCTTCACAATCATGGGTAATCCGTGGTTGGTCGATGGCGGTGGTAGCAGTTCGGTAGTGGTTCGATGGGGATACATAAAGTCTTTTATCATATATTTGTTATTTTGTTCCCGTATTTCCAAACAATATATGAATACAGTTATCATATCTTGTACTTCACAATCAAACAAGATACAAAGAAAGTATTTTTCATGTCTTCGTCTTTACTGTTTCCACTATCCTATTTCGGCTACTAAACGCTACCTAATAAAACATATGAATTGAATGAATAGTAGTAGTGAGCTTTTTATTAACAATAATGAACTATATATATGGCACAAGATAATAATGAAGGGTTTCCTAATGACTAACAAACTGGCATAATTTCCAAGTAACTAACTTATTACTAGAGTTACAATAACTAACCACTAATCATAACTAATATGTGATAAAATTCCCTTTCAAGTAGGGAGGAAAATGTTTTGGATTCCCATATTGGATATAAGATTGTGGGATTGGGGACCAAGGAGAGGTTTTGTAAGAACATCTGCCAATTGATGGACTAAAGGAACATGGACCAAATGAATTACGCCCTGTTGAACCTTTTCCCAAATAAAGTAACAATTGATCTCTATATGCTTGGTACGTTCATGGAATGAAGGATTTGAGGCGATGTGAATAGCGGGTTGGATATAACAATACACCATTGACTGATCAATGGAGACCCCAAGGTCTTGAAGTATAGTCTTTAACCATGTCAATTCACTAGTAATAGTAGCCAAGGATCGGTATTCGGCTTTAGAGCGAGTAATAGTAGCTTGTTTCTTGAATTTCCATGAAATTAAGAAATCACTGAGGAATACACAAAAACCGATCACTGATTTACGATTGTCGGGGCAAGTCCCCCAATCAGCATCAGCATAACTTCTCAGCCGAAGAGAAGACCTTGTTGAGAAAAAGAATGCCCTGTCGACTTGAGATATCTCAAGAAATGGTGAACAGCTTGTAGAGGAAGCCAGATTCTTCAAGTAATGACGATGTGTACTTTCTCTGTCAAAGAAAGATTCCTTTTGTAGATTTGGCAAGTTTTGGGCTAAGGAAGTATTTTAGATAACCTGGATCATTGAGCTTGAAGGCGTCCTGAAGCTGATTTTTAATAGCAGTAGTGAAGGCAGTGAAATCTACCTTTTGTACACTTTAGCATTATTCATTTTTAATATTTAAAAATTTAATTTGATCAATTGATAGTGTAAAATAGTTTAAATTTATCCATTTGCATGATTTTTTAATTAGTGGAAATCATGTAATTGGAGAAATTTAAACTCTACTACACTAATAATGCATCAAAATCAAATCTTACCTAAATACTAAGTGTTTGTTTGTTTTAAAACAAGAAATTAGAGGTGTAAGTGGATTGAGTAAGCTCGATGAACTTGACCAACCTTAACCAAACCAATTAAATTGGTTCTGGTTAATGAGTCACATTGGGTTAAGACTAATTAAGCCTAATAATAATTAGTTCAAGTATTGAATTTCATAACTTTCAACCTGATGACCCAACTCAATCATTTTTTATATATAGTTTATATATATTTTTCTTATATATAATGTATTTAGTTTGTAAATCATACTTTAATTATGTTTATTGATGTTGTTAAGCTCTCTCTCTCTCTCTCTATATATATATATATATGAAATTAATAAAATTTTAGGAGATTTAAAGTTTGTGAATTTTTTTAAATTTTTGGTGATTCTTTTGCATTTAAATTGAAATAAACATAAAATAGTAATAATTAGATAATGCAATTATCCGAACCGAACTAATTTGATCTTGTTTGGTTGAGTTCGATTCAGATTTGATCAAAAAAGTTCAGTGAACCCGAACCAAACCAATCAAAATTAATCAATTCAGATTCATTTTTTCCCCAAACTCAAATCAATCTGACCTAATTACACCCTTCTCAAAAATACTTTTGGTTTAAGTAACAATTTTGGTACTCAAGAGAAAAGTGCATTTTAGGTAGCATTTTTTTTTTCATTTGCTATGAAAAAAGTGGTAACCAAATAAGCACAAAGAAGATACCCAGTACATAACCCCATTTATCTATATTATATTTTCTGTCTTTGAATAATTATATATTTCAAAAATTTATTTTGTTTAAAAATAATTGTTCATATGAAAAGTTTAGGTAGTATGAAGTATTTCTTATTAATACTATCTCTATTAAATACTATTAACTCATTAATAAAATAAAAGAGATAAAATTAGAATATTAAAAAAAATAAAAATAATTTAATAAATTATTTATAATTTTTACTAATATTAATATTTTATCAATTATTTTCTAAATTTCAATAAATATTTATAATTGAGTAATTATTCGGACTCAATTTTAATGCGGATGAAAGCATACTGTATAAAACCCTACTCCTATATTTCCACGCATAAAACCCTACCGGTATCCCTCACTCTCTCTCAGTGCTGACTGCCTCCTGTCACAACCACCGTCGCGGGCTTCCGCCGCCTTCGCACCTCCGCCCGTGACTCTGCAACGCCTCCGCCGTCCTACTCGCAAATCCAGAACGGGCTTCTTCGATTGCTACGTGTTGTGAATCTCTTGTTACAGGTCTCACTCTCTCTCTCTCTCTTCCCCCGTATTTGAAAAAAAAGGGAAAAAGAAGCAAATCTAAACGACAGCGTATCGGATGAAATTGATTTTGTTTTTTTCGTGTTTTTCTTTGTTGGAGCAGCACGGAGTTGGTTCTTTTGGTTCCTAATTTTTTCACATTGTTAGTGAAAATAGTGGAATTTTTTTTCTAGTCTGTGAACACTGAATGAACGCATATATTGAGTAGTCAGTGAAATTCATCTATAATTGGTATTCGTTTTGTTCCAAATTATGTTGTATTTGTTTGTCTTTTCGGCGGTGGAGCTTTTTCTTTTTGTTTTCTAGATTTAAATCCATGATTTTATTGGCTAGTTTCAAGGTGTAGTGCTTATGTGTCGTGTTTAGGTTTTAAGATTGTGGTAGAAACACTATTTTTCAATTTAATGATCATTGGCATACAATTGACGGTGGTTGTATAATAGATACATATATTTTCTGCATGTATGATTTATCAATCATATTAACTTATTACTGATATGAAATTTAATTTTATTATCTGAGTACATAAAGTTCACGATTTAAAATTTTATTTCAGAAAGAAATTGATCCAAACACATGAATCATACGTGACAAATGGTTATATGTCAATTGGTTCTATTCTATAACAGTGTGAAGCCTTGACATGGTAAATAAAATTATGTAGCTAATGTTGTGTTGCTGCCTATTAAGGTTTATTTTTGTGTTGTGCTTTTTTATCAGTAATGCCTTTTATAGAATTTGAATGTTAATGAACAATGGGAATCAAATTTTGCACTGATAGGGGTACTGAATTAGTAATATGCTGTAGAGTGAGAGAAACTATTCGTGACATGTTCAAAAATTTTAATGATAAATTTTTCCTTTCCTGTGTTTTGCTTACCTGTTTCTAGTACATTACTCTTAGATAAACTATATTCATCCATCCTTAGTATTCTTTTTTTCTCTCTGAAATGGTTCATCTTTGTGATGTAAGATCACTGATCAGGCATGTGGGATTTAATCAAATGCTATTCAGATATACTATATCACATTTTCTAAAACCCTCTTTCAGTACAATAGCTTCACCATATGGTGAAGCTTAAGAGGGTTATTATAAAAAACTCCTTCTGCACCAGGCAAACTAATTGATTGGATACCCCTGGATATTCGCAGATACCCATTTATCTGCAGGTGAAATTAAAGCGGGTACCTGTATGGGTATGGGACTGTGATCGGGATGGACTTTCATCCACGGGGTGGGGTACTGTCCTGCCTCGCCCCATTAACATTCCTAGACCTAATGTTTCCTCTTTTTTATACAGTGCCTTTTTTTTTTATCAGAAACGAAAAAGGTGACCAAGCGTCTTGGCCAAGTCAATCACTTGGTAAATTTTATAACTATGCTTTTTCTTCTGTTTGCAGAAAGAAGAACCAATAGAGAGGCTTTTTTGGGTGAATACAAAGAAGAGGCTTCATCAATGGCGAAAAGGAAGGAAAGGATTCAGAATCCAGAGCCATTTGTCCCTGATGGAACTGAGTCTGTGAAGTCAAAGAAGCGTTCGAAAGCTCCCAAACAACACCAAAAGGAAAGCAAGTTGATTGGTTCTGACATTAGCTCCAAGATCATGAAGGAGGCTTTGCTTCAGCAGAGGGAGGTCCAGGAGGAGGAGGAGGAGAAGGAGAATGCCAAGAGCTCCTTCCATGGAATTGAAGACCCACCCAAGGTCACAGAAGATGTTGATGATATTGACGACTTTGCTGGTTTCTCCGAGACCCAGGGCCAATTTGGTGGATATGAAGTGAGTGAACTTTCTCGATGATGATTTCTTTTTTCTTGTTTATTTTTTTTCTTACTTTTTTCCTTGGGGCTGAGGATCTGTTTGATGTAGATGCAAATTCTGCATTTTTAGCATCTTTGAGGAGTTGGGCTGAGAGATTATTTTTGCATGCAAATTGCAACGCTTCTAACATGTAGAAAGTGAAAATGTTAGAATGCTTATTTGTAGTAGTGAACACTTCTTGGTTGAATTGGGATTTTTTTCTTTTCAGCCTTTGCCGTAACTAATGTAAGTGTGTTTGGTTATTCCTTGTTCATGTTTTGAAATTCAGGAGGAGATTAATGAGGAGGATGAGAAAATAATGGAGGCCTTCTTATCAAAGGATCAGGGTCGGCAGAGAGCACTTGCTGACCTCATTGTTGAAAGAATAAAAGAAAAGGATGCTTCTGTTGCTTCAGGTATCACTAGGCTGTGTCTGCTTTTCCTTAGGTTTGATATTTATTTTTTCCCGTTATTTATGATATTGTTCTCTGCAGAAATTCGACCTGCACCTAAATTGGACAAATCCATAATTGACATATACAAGGGGTAAATTCAATTCCTTTATATTGAGTTTGTTAGCTGGTTGGTGTACGCACGTGTGTGTGTGTGTGTTTTCCAATCATGCCCCACCGATTTTGTCATCTTTCATACTGCAGGGTTGGGACTCATCTTAGCAGATATACGGGAGGTAAAATACCGAAGGCATTCAAACACATCCCTTCCATGCAGCGTTGGGAAGAGATTCTGTATGTAACTGAGCCTGAGAATTGGTCACCAAATGCTTTGTATCAAGCCACCAGGATTTTTGCATCTAATTTTGGTGCAAAAAAGGCAGAACGCTTCTACAAGCTTGTCTTGCTTCCAAGAGTGAGGGAGGATATAAGAAAAAATAAAAATCTACATTTTGCTCTATATCAAACTCTGAAGAAGGCATTGTACAAACCTGCTGCATTCTTCAAGGGAATACTGTTTCCACTCTGTGAGGTATACATTCAGTTCTAGGTTACGTCATGTTGAACTTTTGATGTTCCAGATTAATAACTTGTTATTACTTATTTGGTTCTATTTGTTATATGCAATTTTGATTTCTATTAATTCTCCAATTGATGGTATAAACTTTGTTTTGGAATCTAATTTAATATTTTTTAAGCTTCTGGGTCTTGTGAAGACAGTTTGATTTCTGAATTTAACAGCATATGCAGTGTATAAGTGCTACGTATACCATTGTATGAATTTGTGTATTGAGGAATGGATGTGTGTGTAACATATCCTTTAGATCATAGTTGTCAATGGAGGATGGCGGCTTATGGTGGTGGACCAAAAATCCTCCATTTAAGGCCGCTGTAATGAATAAATCTTTCCATGGTGTGCGCGCAGGGGTTGGTTTGGATCCGCACGCCATGGCTGCCATTTGACAACTAAGCTTTAGAATGACCTGTGTTTGATGTTCTTTCTCACAACTACCGGTAAAGGGGAAATTTTAGGTATGACCTTGTTTGGAAAATATGGAATATCATGTGTAGAATGGGAAATGAACTAGAAATAGCATTAATCATGTTTTTGATAGATTGTGATTGATTTGTCAGGATTGCCATAGTACACATAGTACTTGACACATACGAGTGCTGTAGTTATTATGAGGAATACATAATATTTAAATTTGAGTATTCACTTATTGTTGGGAATCTGCCCCCTTTTATTTTGGTTGTTTTTTATGATAAGTTACTTTTACTATTACAAATTGCTGGGGTCAGCTCTGGTATTGTTTGGGTAAATCACATCCATGTCGTTTTATAATACGAACATTTCTTTTTGTCTTATTTTTTTGGTGCTGGTAGAGGTCCGAAGCCCAACCTTTCTTTTTATTATTTGAAAAATTGGCACTTCCCATTTGATGGTGATCATAATTTTGTAGTCCTTCATTGAAGGACAAAAAAGACATTTTCATTACATTTTACACAAACTGTATGTACTCTAAACAATATCTACAACTTCACATGTTCATTTTTCCTTCTTGTGGATTTTGACAATATTTTTCTTGTACAGTCACGCACATGCACTCTCAGAGAAGCAGTTATTGTTGGAAGCATTATAGAAAAGGTTTCTATTCCTCCACTTCATTCAAGGTATGTTTACTTGGTCAATCACATAGTGCTTGGTTTCTTATGCAAAGTTTGCTAAACTTTGCAATATATTGGAGGGGTTTCCTTTGATAGGCATTCAAAATTTATTTGAACAAATCTCCCTATTACCATTAGGCAGTAAAATTGGTTACATCCTCTTTTATTTTCAATGTTGCTGATGCATGCTTGGATTTCCAGATTGTTCTTGTATCACATCTAATGAAAAAAAAAGAAATATTTTGAATTATTTAAATAAGAATGAGCTATTTTGTTGCACCGTTTCCTTTCTTTAGGGGGTGTTTGGATTGGAAACTCTAATAAACCATCTAACTGCAGTCGGGGTTGTCTTTAAATATAAGGTGTTTAGTTGCTACCTTAATCTTTAAAAGCTAATTCTTATGTAAAACGATATTTCTCATAAAACTGGTCCTAAGAAACTAATGTTAAAATTGATTTTTCTTTTCTAGTTCAACTGTTTCATACTCTATCTCTATCTCTCTTTTTCCTCTTTGTTATTTCTCTTTTTCTCCTTCAATCAGATTTAAGGGGATTTATCAGACAAAATATAATTGTGGGAACTGCTCATTCATCAATGATCAATATTTTATTTTTTATAAATTTAAAGATTGATTAGATAAGAGCTAATTTAGTACTAATTCAAACTGAACTAAATTTTAGTTAAAATTAGTTAAACAATAACCTGGTTTTATATTATTTGTTTTTATTAAAAAGTTCTATGGCAGCTTTGAGTCCCCTTCAATTCCATTTTGTTATATAATATTGTTGTGGAAAGTTTATTTTGCTTCTGTTCACATTTCGGAATTTACTGTTAGAGGAGGATACTTGTGCACAATTTTTCTTGTAGCAATGAGTTAAAAGTTCCTATGATATGAAATTGAATTATATGCAATGTCTGATGCACCCAAACCTCTGGATGCATTTACAGTGTTGCGCTGTTGAAGCTTGCAGGGATGGAATATGGTGGCACCACAAGGTATTTAATCTTGTATCCACTTCGTGTTTAATATATCATAATCATATTGTACAAGGCTGAGGTGAAAAGGGATCAGTAAATGGGCTCTACCCGTTGCTGTCAAAATGTGAATTAGAATTTCTGAAACTTGAATGTTAAGTTAATAATTTAACCATAGTCTACACACAGACATATTTAAATAATAAAATGGCTGTAGTTGATAATATCGTAGTTTATTAAAAAGTGTTACGTATAGTATTAACTAGGAGTCTAGGATAGTGGTCCAGCTTAATAAAATAAGATTCAGAAAGGAGGCAGACCACTATTATACAATATGCTAAAATGATTAATGTGCTGAGTTGACATTTTGCAATGCTGTAGGCCTGTAGCTCAATAAATTGTCTTGAAAAACCCTCATTTTCTCCAACATTATGTGATAGCAGCTGATTGTGATAATAATTGCAGCTATTTCATAAAGCTTTTTTTGGAGAAAAAATATGCTTTGCCATATCGTGTGGTTGATGCAGTTGTGGCTCATTTCATGAGATTTCTCGATGAAACTCGGATAATGCCTGTTATATGGCATCAGTCACTTCTTGCATTTGTGCAGAGGTCAGTGATTCACCATTTTCCACAATTTTCTGATATGCTTGTCTCTCCTTTCTTGGTTATTGTTTTAGAATGCATTTATTGGTTATTTATTATTTTATGTTCTGTTGTATACAATTTAATGTCCATCAATTTTTAATTTTTGACGTTCTGTGCCCAAGCCTGCTATTTATTATATGCATGTCATTGTATATTGTGTAACCTTGCTTTGCCTATATATCTATCATGCTATCTAAGCAGTGCAAAGCAGTAATGATCACTAATTTCCCTGTAGGATTTTGCATTTATGTTCCAATTTGATATTTCTTTCAGGTACAAAAATGAGCTGCAGAAGGAAGATAAGGATAACTTAAGGTTTCTACTGGAAAAGCAAAAGCATAAATTAGTGAGTTCAGTTGTCTCTGATGGGCTGCTTACCAAGTTTCTGGCAATAGTTGATATTAATTTCTCCTACTGCAGGTTACACCTGAAATTAGTAGAGAGCTGAACCACAGCCGCAACCGTGGCGAAAAGGAGGACGATCTTATGTCAATTTATATCCTTCTCTTTCTATTTTCCTTCTTTACCCTACTTTTCTAAACTAAGTTCGTTGTATATTCCATGGCATCTTTATTCTACCTCATGTTGGAGGATCAGGGTTGTCTTAAGGTAGAAAAATGGAGTAAACTGTAAGCTTCTAAATATTATGATTGCAAGAAAATAAGAATTCATGTTATACAAAGAAATAATATTGACAGAAGCAGAATGCAAGAAAAACCTCATTAACCTCTGCTCCCTTGTACACCATATAGCACAGACACCATTTTGGTAATATGTCTGCATATCAAACATGAATCCTTGTTGAACCTTTTATTGCTGTGTGGCACACAGCAGCATGTGGCATATACGATGTCATTTAAAATTTGAAATAAGGGAGCAATGAAGTTTATACATATTATATTATGCACAATGCCTTTTTTCCTTAAAAATATTTGATTATATATATATTAACATATCTTGCCAATTTTAAAATTTTGTTTCTCCGGTGTGTTGATGTTCCTGCTGCATAGCTTGTAGATGTCTAAATTTCTGCATTAACAATTCAGCCTTGTTTCTGGACAACTTTCCTTGCAGCAGAAATTTCTTATTAACTGATTTGAATGCTCAGATAACCTAATTATCTAAATGAAAAATATATCTTAATTTTTTGGTTAAAATTTCTTTATGACAGATTATATGAGTAGGAAAAAAGATTTGTGCAATTCTATGGTAATACTGCATGTCGCATATTTTTGGTATTTGGTGGTTGTCACTTTTATTAAAGCAATTACTACATGATAGTCCCAGTGTTGATCCAAACCAAAGATCATTTTTCAAATGTAGCATGTGTTTAATGTCTAATCTTGCTCATGTGGAATAGGTCAGAGTATGATGATGTCTGTCCTTTTTTCCTGTGTTCCATTTTGTTTCCTTGACTAACCAATACCATCTCCAGTACTTGTCATAAACAAGACAATTGAAGAGGATAGATTTGACATTCCGGACGTTCCGATGGAGGAGGACTAATTTATATTCTGGTATGGTTCTGATATTACCGTTTTATTGTGCTATTTTTAATTGTGGTTCATTACCAGGTTTAGAATTTTAGAGTTTAGGTGTAGGTTTGTTGATGTTCATGTTACACATTAATCTCTTGTGGAGAATTTTGTGGTAACTTGTAAAGTTGTCAGTGATTTTGATAGAGTCTTGTAAATAATCAAATCGTGATAGAATCAGAGAAGAGCTGAGAAGTGAAAGGAATTGTGGGAAAATATTAGAGAGAATTCTGAGTCAGCATTGTGTAGATTCTGTATTCTGAAGCAATTCCTTTGGATATGGCTGATACAAGCTGCATATATCCGTGTAGATAGCTTCTGATAGAGGAACTAACATTAACCACCCTAACAGTAGTGTCTGACTTAAACAGATCTGTTATGTGATTTTATATGCGACTGATTAGTAATCTGACAAATAGGCACTGGCTGTTGGCTGATTGTAGTGGGAATCTTGATTAGACAATAAGAGGTTCCAAAAATAGAAGCATACATAGAATCCTCCATCTTTTATTCATCTGCAGTGTGCGTAATTAGTTGGTTTAGTCATTACTAATAATTACAAGATGGGTGGTTTGTGCAAATTCTGGTATTGTTTTTCTATCTGTAGTGAATCCTGGACAGTAATCCTAAGGTGATGGAAAGTAAGGACATTAAATAAAGTCAAAACAAATCATCTATTTTGTACATAACATGTCACCTGTTTCTATAAGAAAATGATTTTGTTGAATAAGCATCTAATTTTTTATTGGAAGCAAGAGAATCGTTGCATATCATTTGAATTTGATACTTTAATAGGTCTATTTTTCCTTTCATGTAAGGTGGTTTAGCATTGTTTGACGTTCTTTCATAATTTTTGGCAGTTATTTCTTGAAGCATTGTTTGGTTCCACAAGCCTTTCTTATTTTTTTTTAAATCCAAATGGTTTTCCTAGCCTTGAAATGCCAGTGTTCTATTACAGGTAGGTACTCACTGGGTTTCCTTTGGGAGAATATGAATTGGAACTCGCAGTAGTTTTCAAGCTGAGGTTGATCCGTGCGGCTGCGATATTGTAGTACTATGAGATGGTTCATGGTATTGAATTTTTGCTGTGAAATTTTGACAAATGCAAACTCACCGGTTCAACTTGCTAGAAACCATTTTGATATATTTTTTTTTTCATCCCTTTCTTTCTTTTTGTTGTTGCTTGCATTTTTTGAAGAGTATATCTAGGGTGGTTGCATATTGTATATCACTACTACCACTCCATAGCCTGAGTCATCTTTTATCCATGCTTGGTTATATTTACTGTTTCAATTTATTTTATGTAAACAGAAAAGTAGATGAATTCTTGTGCATCAAAAGGGGAAATCAATCTTAAACTAAAATTTGAACAGAGTATTGACTATCGGAAAACTATGACTGAATGTATCGATATTATCTCATAATTTTCTTTCCAGCTTATGACCACTAGATAATTCTACGTTGAGAGTGGAAAAAGAATTGGACGGGGTTCATGCCATGAGTTGGACAATATTAAAACATCGAGCAATCCTGAATTGTTTCATTTGGGGGTCGTGTGATAGTAGGTTTAAATTTACGTCATTCCCAGATACAATATTTTTAGAGCATTTGTAAGAAGGATTAGACTTTCAGAGGTGTTATAAAATATATTTTGAAATTAACATTTCTGTATTTAGTTATTATTAATATTCCCGAAAATGTACAATTTTAGTGCTAAAAATAATGATTTCAACTGAAAAATTAACTTTTAAGTAAAAATTAACAATTTTATCTCAAAAAGGAACTATTCTAACTAACCATTAACTATTCTAACTAAAAGTAAACAATTTTAATTCAAAATAATTATTCTAACTACAAATTAACTATTTTAACTCAAAAGTTAACCATTCTAACTACAAACTAATAATTTCAACTAAAAAATTAGCAATCTTAACTAAAAATTAACCTGAAACACGTTAAACTCAAGACTTAACTTGAGATTTGCACACACGAATATAATCTATCATAACCATATTCATATAAAATTTGCTCAAATTAAATTTAAACACAGTTTTATTTTACAATGCTTGATATATGAATACCATTCACATTACATAACAAAACAGCCACACTACTTCAAACACATACTAATCCATAAGCATGATATGTCAAATCTCCTAATACAAACCCACTATAAGGGCTACCAATTCATACAAAAAGCTTTAATTCAAGTTACATAATTGTTCTAAAATAAGAAATTAAGATTGGTTAGGATTAAAAATAATTGCCACATATTCAAATTGAGTGAGTCATCCACAAACATTATCTTCTTGCTCCTCCACCTGCTCTGGAAATTCACTCCATTGAACCTACAACACAATTTTTAGTCACATTAACACAAAATAATATATTTTATTTTAATATTTCTCATATCATATATGGAGTCTCTATTCTAAAAAAGTGGTTTGCTACACATAACCGAATTGAGTTGTTACTCAAACTCATTTGCCAAACACTTCTAAAACTAACTTCATTGGTCCCCTCTACTTCACAGTTCACTGTACTACTTGGTAGAGAAAAGGAGAAAAGCCAAACAATTATCGCAACTATGCCCTTGAAAAGTTGTAAGAAAAAATTGTATTTAGGGTATATTTCGAACAAGTTGGGTGCAGTATAATTTATTTAGTTTATTAGTTTATATATTAAATTCTTTTAAGAGTTGATTTATTTTTATGTTTATTAAACCCAATTATTAGTGTAGTAATTTGGACCTATTCTAATAAAGTTAAGAGATAAGATTAACCTAAATTAGAGGAATAAATACCTCTACACTTGACATCCATTTTCTTTAGTTTTTGTTTAAATGAAATTTCTTTGGTTTCTTTTAAGAAACTTTTTGTGTGAAATGAGATAGAGTGATTCCCTTAACTTTTGCATTAAGAAGCTAAATAGGGAATTACAAGGTAGAGTGATTTCTTTGTAGTATTTTATTCTATTTCAATCTGATTCCATTGCTTGTTCCATATTAATTGTGCATTGGGGCTTTTAGGTTTTGATATCTACCGGATTCCGCATCAGTAATGCTATGTATACATTTTGATTTGTGAGCATTGATAGTTGTATAATGTTTTATATTGCTAATGCGTAATAAATTGAATCTTAGTTTAATTAAGACTTTTAGAAATATGAAAAGTAAACTTAGAAGCCCATATTCGTTTTTGTACACAATGATTTAAGCTTTTGGGGTTGGAATTGTGTTTTCTATTTGAAAATCTAAGGGGTTGAGTTTAAATTAAATTGATAATATTTTGAGAATGTGAGATGGCTTGCGTGGAGCTTTTGGTGAGTGTACATGTCTATACACATATAAATATACTTTCGGTTTTAAGTGGTCATATGGGTTGAGTTTTGTGTTCACCTCTTGAAAATAAGTTTTTTGGGTTGAGATTTCATGTTCCCATATTTCATGTTGCTGGAAATTTTCAAAAGTGTGCTCACTTTGTGTTAAAAAGTTTGGTTTTGTCATTTAATTGGGGAAGAAGGGTTTTGTTTATGAACATGTGTTATAATGTGTTTTAAATTAATACAAAGAGGATTTGTGAGTCAACAAGCATATGTGTTGAGGGTTGAGAATTTTTACAGCCCTCGTTTCCTTCTCTAAGTGGCCAATTTTGGTATGTTTGACGTGGGATGTGGGATTTGTTAACTCTCTTGGCAATTGTCCTATGAAAATTGATGAATTTCAAGCCCAAAATGATCTTAAGACTAGTGTGTGTGTTACAAAAACTTTTGACTAGTGTGCATATAAGTTACAGTTTTGGCATGATCTGGGGTCTGCGATTTTCATTGTCACACCTTGACTATGGGGTATTTATTCTTATACATATAAACGAGTTTTAAAAGAGGAAAAAAAAAAAAAATCAAATTTTCGATGTGTCTAGCAAAATTATCTTGGTTCATATATCGGCTTTTGGAATAAATGAGATTTTTGGTTTAGTTGGAGAGTCTGAGGCATCACTGATAATTTTCAGCTGTTGAATAATCATTCTTATGCAAAATTAAGAATTTCAAAAGTGAAAATTGAGAAATGATTTAAATTATGAGTATGTCACTTAAGGTAAATTGTGGGTGGTGAAAAAAATTTGATTTTAGAACCCTCCAACATTCAAAAAATCAGTCTGGGTTGAGTTTTTATGTTATGTCTTATATGAGGATGTAAAAATGATGAAGTTTCATGAGCTAAATTAGAGTTTCATAAATGTTAATGAGAAAATTCTGGTTTGGTTTTCAATGGAAGCTAAGGGCCATTGTTTGGGGTGTAGGTCGAGTTGTTGAGCAATTTGTTTTGCAATTAATTACTAGTATGTGAAAGTGTACGTTTAAAGTGGAAATTGGAATTATTGAGTGAGTTCTAAGTGATAATGGAGGAATGATTAGTTGTTCTTGAATTGAAAAATGATGGTTAAACTCAATATTAGCTGGATGTTGTAAACTTGAGATGTTCAATTGATGGTATATTGGAGTTGTTGTTGTTAACTCTATGACCGGATAATTGTGACTGCGAAATACCATTACGTGTAGGGTTGTTGGTAGTGCGTGATTGCATGATACGTGTATGGGGAGTACTGTCCCACGGACTGCATGACATGACATAACTCATTCTAAATCGAAGTGAGGATTAGAACATTATAGTATGAGTTAGGATTATGTTTCATAGACCTTGGAATACAAACTGAACTATGTTAGACAGAAATTCTAAGTTCTATCATTGAAATGCATGGAAGTTATGATTATGTCTCCTAATAGTTTATGAGATTTTCTTTAATGGTGCATGCTAGTGATATGAGAGTTAAGTTAAAAAGTTGAAGTGAAGGTTTCCCCCTTTATCCCCATTTAAATCTAACAACGACTAGTTAGATTAAACTCATTCTAGGTGATAGGTGATGTGGAGTATAGGCGACTATTAAATCGCTAGGGTAGTGATGTGATTGGTCAAGGTGGCATGAAAGAGGGTGGCATGTTAAATGAACTAAAGTTTAAGTAACTAAGAGTGCTAAAGAATGTCATGTCTTGTTGCCTTTCTTTTTCATGCATGTCTCATGCTATACGTTTTAACATGTTAGTAATGCTATGTTTTCCAATTCATTATTTATTAATTGAGAGATTTTCATAAGACCTAAATTGTGTCACTTTGGAATTTTAGTTTGCAAACTAATTAAATGAACAAAGCATGCTCATTTGTTTCATAGTTAAATTGAATTGATTAGAAACGACAATGATGACACTTGAAAGTTTTTATTTAATTGCTAAGTTTTCTTTTGGCTTCTCAACCATTTTTTATTTTCTTGTCCTCTTTAGATGAGCCAATGGGCCAGGATTTTGGAGCCCATTAAGATCCTTTGTGCTTGGAGTTAGCACATGTCTGAGGAGTTACTCACTACCTTATTGCTTATATTTTATTTGTTTGTTCTTGGGCATATAGACTAATACGAAGCTATCCCACATGATATTTGATTATTTCTTTTATCTTGAGTTACTGTATTTCAGACTAGTTTTTAATACTAGCTCTTAGTTGGGATTTGATTACATTATACTCTTAACAGGATCTGTTTATGATATGAGTTATGTTGACCCGTACTAGGTGTGGTCGTTCTCCATGAACCCATGCCCTTTATGATATTCTAATATTTAATATATTGAAATATGATGACTTATCAAATAATTGAATATTATGTCTATGCATTGTTGGATGGGGATTTATTTTCACAAATTGCATTATGTTTTACGTATTTGAGTTAGTGTATGAGGCTCTTGTCGTTTTAAGTTTTCAAAAAAGAAAAACAAATGGATGCTATGTTCTACAATAATCATCTTAAAAGAAAGCCAAATGAGAAATCAAAATGTAACTAACTAGTAATTGGCCGATTATCTTAAGGACAACAAACTAATTATTAGGGTGTTATAGATTTTTTTAGAAGCTACTATTTTAATTAATTTTTACAAAAAAAAAATCAAAAACTAAGTTTTTTGATATTCTTATTATTTTTTAAAAATTATTTAAATATACAAAAAGTGATTTTTGTGTGAAAAAGTAATTTTTGTGTGAAAAAGTAATTTTGAGTTGAAAAAAATTCCAAACAAATGCACCCTAAAACATAAAATCATGTTATGTTTTTTAAATGAACATATGAATATTAGTTATCATTTATTAACTATTATAAAATTATATTCAAATTTAATTTACTACTACAAACATAAAGATTAGAATTAAGATATTCAATTTTAATTTCATAGTGAAATTTCATTCTAAATTCTAAGCGTCAAAGGTGGCATTATGTTGCAAGGAATTGAATTAATATAATATACTTTTATTAATTGCATTATATCTTTTAGAGGTGACTTAATTTCCCATGAGTTTAATTTCTATAACCTAATAGTATACTATTTTTTTTTACATTTTCATACAATCAAATTATTTCATTTACATAATTTGTCAAGTAATGTATGTAAAATTTAACCACATTTGTTGATGTAGAAATAAATAATAGAATAATAGTGTTAAAAAATTTCACACGATCATTATATTCCGATAAAATTCAAGGGTATTAATGCCCTTTAGTTATTTGTGGCTAAAAATGAGGCACATATGCCAACTAATCCAAATTTTTTAAATCTATTAAATTAAAGAGCAACTCATAAACTGTTGATTGCATGAGGGTATCCAAGGAAAAACCAAAAAAACTAAATTTAACTTTTTTTCAAATTTTTTGGATTCCAAAGTATCCATCACCTAATGGTGACTAACCACTTTGTGTATTGTAGACTCATTTAAGGAATAAACATTAGCCACAAATTTTAGAGTTGCTTCATTATTAAGGCAAGAATCGAATTCTTAACACTTGATTAAGGAAAGAGAGAGCTGTAATTTCAAATTATTTATGCATATTTTTTTTCTTGTTGATAAAATTAGTTGTGCATATTTTCTTTATAATTTGAAGTTGTTTTCTTTTTAATTATGTATATATTTTTTATGTGAACAATGATAAATGGAAGAAAAAATAATGGAGAAGAAGAGAAAATTATATTATTGAAGAGGTCTCGTAACCATATGCAAAATTCACGTAAGCTCTACATCGCAAAAGAATTAGCCGCTATTTCTAGGAGTGAATACCTTAGGTCCATCATATTATTGAAAAGTATGAAGCATCCAAATAGCTATTTATATATAAAAAAAAAATTAGAGATACAAAATCTTACAAATCAAATAGAGTCTGTCATATCAAATCAAATCTTAACTAAATCAATAAAAAATTATAACCTTCACACTTAAATAATAGTTCATAACAATTTTTAGATTCTATTTTTAGTTGTGCTTTTTTTTTTCTTCATTTATTTAGTTGCGCGTATCTTTCTTATATCTTTCAAACCTCTCTGATTTTTTAAATTTATATTTTTCAAATCCTTTATAAACTTAACATGAATTTAAAAAGATAATTATACAATGCACGTGAAACCGGAACTCTTAATCTAGTCTATTAAATTAGAATACACACACTATTTTCTTATGAAGAATAACACGTATCATATTTAATTTTTACTTATTTTAAATTCAAATTCATCAATATTAACTATGCATATATTTTTTTTATAAATCTAAAATAAAAAACATCTTTTTTTTCTTAACATTTTGCCTTAGTTAACTATACATATCTCCTTTATCTCTCTTAACGTTGTATCTTTAATCTTTTAACTTATATTTATATTTACAAAACACTTTTCACATTTAATGTAAATATAATAAGGGGTGACTCAAGTGATATTAGTAATATATTATGAGAATGAAAAGATCAAATTTGGACCATAAAATTATTTTTGGATGGTCATAATTGAAAGTTTGTTACTAATAATTAAAGTTCAAACGATCATTTAAAAATATTATATAATTTTATTTTTAGTCATGATCATTCATTTAAAATCCAACGACTTAGACTCGCTCATCTCACCTTAATAACAATAATAATAATAATAATAAATCATTCTCCTCTAGAGTTGTTCCCACTATAGTAGATCACAGGATCTTTACTAAACCCTGAAACCATTGTTAGCTTTTCATTCATAAAAAAGCTGCAAAAACAAAAACCAAAAAAAAGCTTTTCATTCATCAAAAAAGCTGCAAAAACAAAAACGAAAAAAAAAAAAAAAGAAGTACTAAACCTATAAATTATACCCAAACCCATCAAATCCTCAACCTCAACCAAAAATCAATTCTCCATTCTCCTCTCTCCTCAGCTCTCTGCCAATGTCCTCCCTAATAAGGGCAATGATCAGCCAAAGGCGAACTCGTGCCTCAAGAATAATGGAGGCGGAAACTCTCATGGCAAGTTTCATGACGCGTTTAGACGCCCTTAGCCTTGCGTATCACGTAGTGGCCTTGAACAACAACAGGGAGAACCAAGGTCAGAATTTAAGGAATATGAGCCCTTTAACACAAGACCCTTTACAAAACCTTGAAAAGTTCAAGATTGAAGTAGCAGCAGCAGAGTCCACTACTTGTTCGGTGTGCCTTGAGGAGCTTCCAATTGGGTCAGAAGCAATTCGTTTGCCAAGGCCTTGCTCCCATGTGTATCATCGAGATTGCATTGCTAGGTGGCTCAAAAACTCCAGCACATGCCCGTTGTGTCGTAGGGCTGTATGAAAAAATCTTGATTAGATGAGACGACTACTCCAAATAAATCTTCTTTCTTTTTTCTGTTGAGAATTCGGTTCAAATTTATCTGTGTCATTCTTTTAATTGTTATGAACTAATTTGATATTTAATCTTTTTTTTTTCTCTCTTTTTATTCTTCTTCTTAACGATCAGTTTGAAGAAATCAATTACATGACTTTGTCATCTATATATTCTTTAGCATTAATTTGCGTTGTGTATGTTTTTCCTCCTATATTCTTCTTCAGAATTTAATTTGCATTGATTTTCTTGGCTTGTGGTATATTTTTCACAATATTACGTCTACTTGCATATATAGTGGGTCGCATGACTAACCATTTTTTTATTAAAAAAAACATTATCAGTTCATAAATGATTATTTTGCGATCAGACCGACCCGACTGGTTAGATCAGGAAACGGTCCCTTGGCTGGTCTGACCATAGCCAAAAAATTGGATTTTCAAAAATTGATCAAAACCTGTGCAATTAGCCAAAATCTGGTGTGAACTGGTAAAAAATGGGTCGAACTGGTCAAACTTTCTAAAACGAGAATTAATTTTTCAAATTCAACAACACTTTTATGATGAAAGATACTAAAAAATACTCCTTGATTAGCCAAGACAAGGATTATTAAACCTTTAATCTCTTGAAAATGGCTTAGCATTAAATGTAAGAGTTTAATTTCTATGTATACATTGACAATATAAAACTTTTTACACTTATTAAAAATAGGAAATATATTTAGTAAGATCTTTATGTTTTGATTTTCTCTTTTTCTTATAAATAAGATTACCTCATTATATATCACATAATATATCATAAATACATCTTACTATTTCTCTGCTTAACATTTTATTATTTCTTTATTCTGCCATAGATCTTAACATAATATCAGAGCTATGCTACCCACCTTAAACCTAGTTTCTTCTGCTACTGCCTTGGGACTTGTTTTCTCTCATCTTCTTTCATTTTTTCGATTCTTTTTTACTTTTCCAAACACTTTCCCCTATGGCTTGTTGTCCAAGAAAGTTGTTCACTATTTTTCATTATTTTTGCTCATTTTGAGATCAAACTTTCTCTATTTTCTGGTTCCATCAAAGCTTGACCAAGCCCATCTCCACTATCTTGTTTTGCATAAGCCCGTCTCCACTTCCTTGTTTCGCCCATGCCCTCTAGTGTGTTTCCTGGTTTCGCCTAGGCCCTCCAGCATTTTCCTAGGGCCCTTGCAGCTCTTGCCTCCCCTTCCACTTTCTCTTTAACGGTAACAAGCTAAGCTTAAAAGGTAGTAAGCTTTAGCTTGGGATAGTTCTAAAAATAAGAAAATATTTGATGATATTTCCATTATATCTTAGATTTTCTCTCTTACTTTTCAAAAAGATTATCTCATTGTATATCACACAACATCTTATAAATACAACTTACTATTTCCTTTGCTTTACATTTTACTGTTTTCTTTGCTTTGGATGAATCTTAGTAGCACTATGATCCATTCAAATAAGGTGCCTACTGTCCTATAGTTGGCAGTCAATACCTACAGCTGCAGTTGTCAAGGCATAAGTATATGAACATGACACGTGTAAAATAATTATGTGGCTAAATGCTCAAATGGTATTCCCACACTACCAGTCTCCTTCCTCTACATCCCCCTCACTCCACCACCTCCGTCGCATCACCATCCTCTGATAACCCCCGCCAATATTGACGAGAGATAGCAATTAAAGAAAGAAGCAATTACAATTACAGTTTACAGATATGATCGAGTTACAGATTTAGTTGGTGTGGCACTTTCTTGCGGAGCACAACCTCGGTGTCCAACCCAAAACCATCAACATTGCGAGCGTGAATGAGGTGGGAGTTCTTGAAGAGTTGGACGAGGGGTTTGACGCTGAAGAGGTCATGGCTTAGTACTTATCGGCGCACGTGGACAACGCCATGTGCAACAGGCACACGCCGTTGGGCTTCAGCCCTTACAGTGCACCAGTCAAGATCGCAGCCGCTCACCCCGCTCCTCGTCGTCGGCCGCTCACCCCGCTCCTCGCCATCGGCCGCTCACCCCGCTTCTCACTGTTGCGCCGCTCCTACAGCCGCGCTCTGCCACGCCGTCCAACCTCCCATCTACACTCCAGTCCACGTCGGAACCACCTTCGCGCACAGCCGCCACCAACACCAGCAAAGACACCGGGAAGTCCAACCAGATCCGCTCCCTTAGCACCATCTCTGCTCTGCTGCCGAACCGCCATGACTGTATCCGTCCTCATTCAGTGCCTCCCCTTTGCAAATGTTGGATTCGTGTTTTTTTTGTGTGTAAAGATATTGTCTTTTTTTTATGGGAATTTCTGGGGTCGGTTTTTTTCCCTTAATTTTTTTAAATTACTATTTGTGGCTTACTCAATTGCTGCACTCTTCTCGTGTTGATTGGCTTTGCTATTTCTTTTTTTTTTTTTCAATTTTTGTATTTATGAATGCATGTGTTTCTGGTTGTGGTTCCTGTTGTTGAATTTTTTTGGTTTTGATTATTTTCCACAATTGCTGTCACTGTGATTTGTTAAATCTGTTGCATCTGAAACTTGGATGTTGCAACTTGGGTTTTTAGAGAATGGGGGGAGGAGGGGTGGTTATGGTGGTGGCGAGGAGGGAGGAGATGGTGAGGTGGCAAGGCTCGCTGGAGGAGGTGGGTGTGGTGGAGGTGCAAGAATGAGGGTGGCAGTAAAGGAGCCAGCGAACACGGAGGGAAGTCCATAGAGGAAGGAGACAGGGTGATTTGCCACATAAATGATTTCATTTAACCACATTTATAAAATGTGGTTAAATTCGACTGCATCCAAAGGCATTGACTGCCAACTGTAGGTGAGAAGCCGCCTTCAAATAATTCCATTTGTATAATTTTTCAAATAGTGGGTATCAAACTTAACCATTTTTATTGATGTGGCAATACATAATTGAATGATAGTATAAAAAATTTTATATTATCAGTAGATAAACCTTAAAGATGAAGTAATGTGACACATGAATATTTATTATTATTTTAAGAGTAGAAACTTCCTAGCTACTCTAAGCATAGGCAAAACCTGGTAGGGGCAAGTGAGGCCAATGCCCGCCAAATATTTAAATAATATATATATATATATATATATATATATATAAAATTTATAAAATAAAAATAAAGTTTATATATATAACTTTATTCAATTTGATAAATAGCTTAAGTTTGAATAAATAATTTTATATAAATGATATTGTTTTATTTAATGAATTTTTTTAACTTAAAAGTCTATTAAATTATTTGCATTAAAAAAATAGAAAAAGCAAAAAAATTATATCACAATTGAGCATAATTTTATACTATAACTATGTTTTATTACGCTAGATAAAGAACAATAAGAGTTGAATAACAAGTTCAATGTTAAAAAAAAAAACTCAAAGCTTTACTTTGATTTCTTTTGATACTTAGGGATTTTTTGTTGAAATAAAATAAAAAGGTTGAAAAACTTCACATTTGTTTTGTTCCGAAGGAAACTTGAAATATGTCCTTTTTTTTTTTATAATAAGTCGTGCAAAGCTGGGTCGAATTAACATTTTACACATAAGTCGTGCAAGATGCTGCACGATTTAATGCTGTAGATACAACATAAGTCGCCCAAGGCTGGGGAGACTTACACAGTGCATAAGTCGCCCCAGCCTGGCTCGAAATAAGCAGAACATAAGTCGCCCAAGAGACTTATGTAATGGTGTCCCTACAAATTCAAATTTTTTGATTAAGAACAATTCAGAGTTTAAATCAATTTGCTCCGAAATAACTTTAGTTTATTAACATGGCTGAAAGCTGTTACATACTAGTTCAGTATAATGGTAAGGTTTCAAATACTGGAGAGGGAGTCACTTTCACTAGTATCCGGGCGATCTGCATTGTTGCTCGTCCTACCATCAATTTTTTGTAGTTGCAGAGGGGTATAGTACAACAGTTAGGTCAAGAAAATAACATGCAAATTACGGAGATGCTTTACAGGTTGCCCACAGTGATAGTGTAACACCCTAATAGAACCCCACTGTGCTTAAGTTCACATTTGGATTCTATTAGTTGTCACATATGCCTTGCATTTATTTTCTTTTGAAATTAACTTAGAAAAAATAGTGGAAGTTTTTTTTTTCTTTAAATAAATTAATTTTTTGAAAACTTAAGCACAGAATTTAGAAGTGAAATACATAGCGCTTTTATAGATAATAATCAAGTTACATTGCGCACTTAATTAAATAAGCGGAACAAGAGACTAAGTGTAAAACTATTATCACATAAACTGGAATATAATCACTTAATACATAAGTCACAACAGGGCATATATCATACTGATAAGTTATTACAAATAACAATATAAGTTCTACTATTACTAATTGTTTCTCACAAACTATAATGTAACTAAAGCTTGGAATGCTCCTACTTGAAAGGTTTGAAATCTTCACGCTACCTCCTTCCTCGCCTACTTCGTTGCTTTAGGTGGACACGTTTGTCTCTGGTAACGACAACGGAAAATAAACATAGGAGTGAGAAATACATGATTTCTCAGTAGGAGTTCCTACTTGTACTAAAAGTGTCATCGTTGTCGTCCCAGTCACTTCGGGTTTATTATAAAAAGGTGAACAGGTAAGGATTCAATTATCAAACTTTCACAAATGTGATTAGCCGAAGTGCAGTTACTTTTAAACTAATCTTGAACATTAGCAGAAATATCCATTCAGTATTTCATCAAGCATACATATAAGCATATCATGTAAAACCACTAATAAGCAATAATCATTTAGGAGCTGTATGCATTTCATGATTACTCATCCTCAATATTCACTTGTTTAGTGATCATCATCTTTCATTTATTTCATCAACATATTTCTTAATTACTCACGGGATGAATGCATCAATGCCTTAGACCACCCTAAAAGGGTAATGAGCTCATACCGTGGTCGCCACAACCTTTTGGTTTTCTTTCCGTTGCCATGATCTCAACGGTTTAGGGGGTTAAGCCGTGAGTTTAGCTCAAGTCCACTTTTCCAGACTATCATAGCTACTTTTTCAGATTTTACTTTTATTCTCACTGAGTGAAATCATCAATACCTTAATTCTCAAAGAGGATTAAGCAGTGAGTTGGTCTATTTATTATTTCATTTGAAACATGAATGTATGCACATTAATAAATCATGGCACAGTCAATCATTTTATCATTATCATTTCATATCTCATCAATACATTCACATTTCTGTATATCACTTCATGTAACATAGACAATACATGTAAATCTCATAGTAAACATTCTCATAGATAATTCATATTAAGCAACCTAAGTTATCAAGTTAGGTCTCTAGTGTTCCTAATAGGTTATGGATATCTTGGTATTATCTTTTTCTCTTAGTCTTCTTTGTACTCTTAGTATTTCCATTAATACATTAATACCCTTTAAGATATTTTTAGAGGTTCTTTATATATTTTTATTATGACTTTTATATATATCTCCTGAAGATTATTATTCTACTTAAATCCTTAAAATTAGCTCTTTACAAGACCTGAATCTTTTATTTAGAGTTCTGACATCTTTTAGAATAAAATTTGTAGCACTACATCTTAGATTAGTGTAAATCAACTGTAATTGTGCATAGTAGGATTCCCAGAAAAGAGAGGTGGGTCACAATGGACACGCTTAAATACCAAGTCTTTCCTTAGCCAGAACCTTTCCAAATTGCACTATCACAGTATCACGCTACCTTCAAGACTTTCTCAGCACACTGTCCTGAAAATATATCTCTCATTCTGTATTTTCGTGGTGTAAAACTTTATGCATAGCATATATAAGTGTGTTTGTAGATGTGTTAGCTTTTCCACAAAATTGAAATCAGTCCATTTGCATTTTTCTAGAGTGAGTTACACCTATTTTACTACTACAAGGTCAGATTAAGAGTTTTAGTCTTAGGCTCTACTTTAAAAATTTATATCTTGGGCTAGAAAACTCCGTTTTGGGTGATTCTTTTTGGAGAGTGTTCTACAACGAGTCTAGTTTATAATAAAAATATTTTCATTTCGATATCCTTCATATTTTATGAACACTAATTTTCGAAGTAACTACTGCCAGAAATAACTAGAAATTCCAGCACCTGCCATGTTCATGTCTTAAGTTATCTTTATTAACTCAAGTTTCACATACAATCTTTTAAGTTATATTTGAGTTTGATAACATCATAAAAGTACTCATAGCAGAATAGAACATGTTGTGTTTTCTAAAAATATAATTATTCAAAACTTTTGACAATAACTCAAGTTTGAGACATTTTATCCATGAGTAAAGTTAGAAGCCAGCAATACTTGAACAAATAAAGAAGAAACTCCTACCTCTTGTGTAGGGTCTAAAAATGGTCCTTCTCTTCTTCCTTAAGCTTTGAACAAGAGTCTTTGGAGTGGATGACCCTCCTTGAATCTTGGCTCTAGAACTTGAGTGCTTAAGAAAATATTTCTCACTAGAGTTAAAGATTGTAACTCTTGTGAGGGCTAGTGAAAGTTTGGACTTAGGATTTAAGTGTTTGGATGAAGTTTAGAGGATCAAGTGAAGTCTTTGAAGAACATAAGAAGAATGATAGAATAAGAAAGAAAGAACACTTAGGGAGTTTCTGAATTGAAGAAAGTTTGAGGAGTATTTATAGTGGAAAGATTAGAGAAAAAAACAGAAGAAGGAAAGCACTTGGAGCATGATTTATGGAAACATGTTGGCTGAATTTTGGGATGAAAATGCTCCTTGTTTTGTGCAAACATGTTTCCATGTTTTATGCAAACATGTTGGATGAAAATGCTCCATGTTTTGTGCAAAGATGTTAGTGGAGATTTTCTAACCTTTAGTGCATGTATGTGATTCAGAAATGTGTATGATGTATGTGGTTAAATTATTGTGTTATCATCTTAATCCAATGGCTTAGATTCATTCTTGTCTAAAGACAAGTCTAGGGATTTGTGCAAATGGCATTATAGTAATTTGTTTAACTAAGACAAGGATATTTTTGTAATTAGACAATGATAATGGTATTCTTGTAATTCCATTCATAGAGTAAGGGTATCTTCGTCATTTAATAAGGCAAGGGTAATTTGGTAATTTCCTTTACATAGCAAGGGCATTTTCGTAATTTCTACTAAGTGATGGCATTTTTGTAATTCTTTACATTTTTCTCTAGACATACTTAAGTAGTCTATTTGTTGTGTTTCATAACATTTGTCCAGTTTCTCTTGGTTTTGCTATCGCTAATTAAGATTAATATTTATCTTAGTTATAAATTTGGGGATGTTACAGATAGGATAGGGTGTGATCAAGTATACAAGTTTTCCAATATGCAATGATAATGATGTGAATATGATGTCATTTTTCAAACTCGTTTTCCGGAAATTTGTATTATGGAGATATTGATAACTCTGCAAGAAAGTTAGTTCAGCTCTGGAGGTTCTAATCCGCATCAGTTAGTTGCTGGAGCCTCCTGCTCCCCCACTTATGAGCCTGCCATAAATAACTATGAAGGTCAAAGAGAAAATACTGGTGAAATGGTGGCTAGTCCAAGCTTTGCACAACTTCCTGAACTATTGGACCAAGGTTTTTAGTATTTATAGCTTTAGTTTAGCTTGATTTAATACTGTTTTGTTTAAGAATAGTTTAAATTAGTGAAGATGTAGTGTGTAGTTTAAAATAGTTTTATTGGTCTAGTTTCTTTATTTGTTTTAATAAAAAATAGTTTAATTTATTTATTGTATGTTTAAGGAAGGGTGTGTAATTTACGGTTTAATTAATTAGTTTATTTTATAATTATTAGTTTAATTTAAGTTGGTTTAATAGTTGGATTAGTTTGCGCATTATTTTTCTGTTGCCTACTTCATTTCATTTAAAATGAATGTTTAGCCATTATTGTAGTTTCGTTGATCAAGCATTCATTTCGTGTGTAATTGATGTATTGGTTTTGTTTTTGTTTGTAATTTAGTGTAAAATTATTTTAGTAAAGTTCAGTGTAATTTTATTTTATTTAGTTAACTAGTTTGCTTGCTTAGTTTCCTGTAAATTTAGTATAATTTGCTTGCTTAGTTTTCTTTAAATTCACTTTTGTTAGTTTGATTTCAATATAGTAATCTAGTATAATTTGTTTAGTTAACTATTGCAGGTGTTGATTATTCAAATTTCATTGAGCGTGGGGAAGATGTGGAAGAAGAGGAATTTGATAGGCCTGTACACAATGAGAGTGATGAAGGATCTGACAAGGAGGTAGAGGAAGCCAGTCAGAACCAACCAATGATGTCACAGTCCTTATCTCAGCCACAGTCTCAAGGACAGCCTAGTCACTATTCAACATTGAATTTGAATGCAATGAATCTGACAAGTGTTGGAAGTGAGGCTGTTTGGAGTGTTGGTTTGGATGGAAGAAGAGAGCTACAAGTTGTACAATTGTTCAGGGACAAGGAAGCTGTATTATTTACAATAAAGAATTAAAACATTCGAAGGTCAGTTGAGTATAAAGTTTATGAGTCAGACCACATAAAATACCACGGTAAATGCGTGAAGTTTGGCAGCGGGTGCAACTGGAGTATTCATATTATTTATCGCCGGAAAATGCAAATATGGGAGGTCCGAAGGTATAATGGGCCTCACATATGTGTATTTGATTTAGCTCTGCAAGGCCTTCGGCAATTGAATAGTGATATTATCTGTGGTAGTATATTGCCAATGGTTGAGAAAGATCTTACAGTATCTATTAAAGTACTGCAAGGGGTTGTGGAGTCAAGGTTTAAATTCAAGCCGAAGTATATGAAGGTATAGTATGCAAAATAGAAGGCAATTGCAAAGATTTATGGTGATTGGGAAGATTCGTACAAAGAGCTTTCGAGATGGCTTCTTGGTTTGCAATCGTATATGCCAGGTATTTGCGTTTTTACATGGTTATTATTATTGTTATTATTATAAGGCTAATAAATATGTTGATTTGGGTAAGTGTATATATTATCTTTCATTGATTTGAATGTGTTTACATTGTTATATTATTATCTTTATTTTTTTCAGTAGTTTTAATCAAATATAAATTAGTGCTATTAAATATGTGCTATTCTTAAATATGTGCTAGTAAAGTAAATAGTGAACTTAACAAATTTTTTTGTGTTATCCCAATTTTTTTTTCCAACAGGTACAGTAGTTCATTTATTGACTTAACCATATTATGTGGGTAATATTGTTTATCAAAATTGTGCAATCTTCCATTGGTTGTTTTGGACATTTCCTCAATGCATAGAGGCGTTCAAATATCGCAAGCCTTTTATTTCAATTGATGGCACGCATTTGTACGGAAAATATAGTGGAACATTGTTGATGGTGATTGCCCAAGATGGTAATTCTAACATACTCCCTGTTGCATTTGCCTTGGTGGAGGGAGAGACAAAGGAAGGATGGTGTTTTTTCTTGAGTAATCTTCGACAATATGTCACCCCACAAGAAGGTATTCTTGTAATTTTTGACAGGCATGTGTCTATAGAAGCTGCTTTGAATGCCGAAGGTAGTGGGTGGCATCCCTCAACGGCCTATCATGCATATTGTATTCGCCACATTTGCTCGAACTTTGCACTTCAATTCAAGAATAAAGATGCGAAGAGAATATTGGTGAATGCAGCATACTCAAATACTCACCATGACTTTTTGTATTACTATGGTCTTTTGCAGAATGCAAATTCAAGGATGGGTGAATGGGTTGACAGCATCCCACATGCACAATGGACGCAATATGCAGACGAGGGTCGTAGGTTTGGCCATATGACAACCAATTTATCTGAGTGTATGAATGCTGTCATGAAAGGTACCTGCAATCTTCCAATTACAGCCATAGTGAAGTCTACTTACTTTCGTCTTGTTAAGTTGTTTGTGAAGAAGCGTATGGAGGCACAAGCACAAATTGCAGCTGGCAGGAAGTGGTCTGAGTCTCTTTCGCTAGCGATTGAGCTTAACAGTCAGCACTTGAGCAGCATGGGTATTGGTCCTTCATTTTCCCAAGATAATCTGGAGTTCAAGGTGAATGAGGTTGATACAGGAGACAATTTCAGGGTGAACTTATCGGAACGATTTTGTGACTGTGGGTACTTCTATGCATTGCATTATCCATGTTGTCATGCACTCAAAGCCCGTAGGAAAGCACGAGTTGAGTAGGGTTCTTATACTCATGAACCATATAGTCTAGACCAGGTATTCAAGGTATATATAATGGAGTTTAGAGGCATTGGAAATGATAACAGCTGGCCTGCATATACTGGACTTGCAATAGAACCTAATCATGCACTTAGACGAGGTGACGGGCGTCCAGTGTCCACAAGACGACGAAATGAAATGGATGCTGTAGAACCAAGCCAAACAAAATGTTGCGGATTATTTAGGCAAGTGGGTCACACTAGACGTTCATGTCCAGCCTTAACAACTGCATCCTCAACTGGAGCTGATTGATTGGGTTTACGGTTAATCTCCCCTTTTTTTTTGTTATTCCTTGTTTGTCAGTTTATCTGCATTTGCATTTAGTGGTTGTAATCTGAAGCAAGTTGGATATTGACTTGTTTTTTTTCAGCATATCTATATTTGCGTGCGGTGGTTATAATGTTAAGCAAGTTGGATATTGACTCGTTTTTTTACCTTGTTTGTATTTGTGTGTAGTTGTTGCAATCTAAAGCAAGTTGGAAATTGACTTTTTATTTTCCAGCATATCTGTATTTACGTTTAGTTGTTGTAATATGAAGCAAGTTGGAAATTGAGTTAATATTATGAAATTAGTTTATTCCAAAATAAAGAAAACTTAGTGAAATTTTTTTTATTTATTCAATTTATAAATGTATTAAATCTTTTTTTTTATTTTACTTTTGATTTGATTGCCGAAAACATGCCCTTGTTTTGAAAGGGTATGTTTCAAAAAATGAATTACATTGTCATAATAACTAAAAGTGGGCCAAAAAAAATTAAATTCCAATAAGTAGCACGTAACATTGCAATGTTGTGGTTAATATAGAACTGATAATTTTACATCATACAAACTACAAATAAACAAACATAGTAAAAGAGAATATGCAAGCTAATTTCACTGAGGTGCTGGAAGCTCGCAACCTAAATGACAATGCCTAGCTCGAACTGCACGTGCAGGCCTGCCCTGATGGGCCTGCTATTGCTTATCCCTGCCCTGAGTGGCCTCCTGGTCCTCAACCCCGCCCTGAGTGGCCTATTGCTGCTGCTCCCCATCCTGAGGGGCCGACTGCTGTGGTGTGTCCTGTGATAGCGTTGACATCAGAGTTCCCCCAAGAAGGTCAAATGAAGGTATGCATGGTCGATAGCAATTGGGTGTATAAACTGGCGGTGATATAATAGAGGGCCCAATAGGCTGGCTGAAATCCGAATAATGCTCATCATGTGGGAATGATAGAAAATTTGGGACATTCGGGGTTGAAAAAGACATAAAATTTAGGTCCTACTGGGTGTATGATGGGTGGAATGAGGATGGAGGGGCATCCATGTCTTGTTGGCTGCAAGATGGCTGAACTGAGGAGGAAGGAGCATGCATGACTTGGTGGCTGGTAGATGGCTAGGCCTGTGCAGAACCATGTGGAGCATAATCATCATCATCATCATCATCATCATCATCCTCATCATAGTAATCATAGCCCTGAGCCTCCTCATCCTCAACATCGTCATCCGCATCCCCTCGATACTATCGTCTACTAGCACGGGTCCCAACACGAAGCCGACGGGCTGCACCTCTCTGATTAGTGACATCTGCTAGATATGTGGTCATCGGAGCTGGATGTGATGTGGCCAGGACATCAGCTAGCAAATCAACTATTGCACGATTAAGAAGGACCCCTGCCAAAAACCTGTGTGCAAATGCCGAGTACCACTGGAAGTACTCACGTGATGGCCTAGCGTCGACAACCCTGTTAACCTTAATATGCCACTGAAGACGTTGATCCCATAACTCATGATACAACTGAAAGTGAGTAGGCTACCATCGTGCTCATCCTTGCACCCCACGTCCATCACTGCAGTGAAGCTTATCAATGTTCAGTGCATGACATGGCATATGCTGTGCTCTGCCAAACTAGGGAAGAACACGATCTTGAGCGTGCCATTCAATAATGGCAAAGCATATCAAAGGGGTGACGGAGGTCCAAACACCACTATCTCCATAGACGAAGCCAGGCGTAATCCTCCTAACATGTGACTGATTATATGGCCTCCACCTAAACTGCATTGATAAATACAAGTATATTAATATACTAAGAAACCCATTAAATTGATAATTAAATACCATAATTATTCATTGCTTACCCCCTCAATGCCAATGGTGTCAAGCTAAGCCCTACATGTCACCTCATTTATTTGAAAAACCTACACTCTACCCTGTCTCACTAAGCACGACTTTTTTCCTCCATACTTTAAGGTGAATGTCTTTGTATCCTCCATAAAGCCATTAAAATGGGCCGAGCCCAATGGTTAGGCTCGAATAGCTTCAAAAAGTGTGTGGGCTAGGCTAAAAAAATAGAAGGAAAATAAAAGTTGACCCAACTCGGCTTAGCCCAATTTGGCCTGACTAGAATGGCCCAAGCCCGCCTTGGTCCAGGTTGGCCCGATGACCCGAATACTAATTTTTTATTAAAACTGAATTGCATATATGAGCTATAAATATTTGAATTTGGACGTTTTAACCAATTGTTTTACTTAAAAATTCAAAACTAATAACAAATATTGACAAAACATATATATATATATATATATATATATATATATATATATATATATATACTTTTTGATTCACTTTACTATTGCATCAAATTAAGTAATTGAAATTCAATTATCAAACAAAAATCAAGTTTCAATTTTCATTCTCACAAATAAAGCAAGAATAATAACACTATTTACTAATAGTTTATTTTTTAATCCATTATAATAAAATAAAAAATATTTTGATGGACATTTAATATGAACTATACAATTAAAAAATGAACAAGAAAAAATTGGGCTGGGCTAGCTTTTTTCTTGCTCGAAACTAGCGTGACCCAACTCAATATGGGCCAACCCATTTTGACAGCTATAGACCCATAAGCACGAGAATGGAAAAAATAAAAGGAAATATGGATCCGTTTGAATAGTATAACTTCCGACTTTTTCTAAGTTTTTGGAAGTCAAAAGTCATATTTTTACTTTTTATCCTATTTGGGAAAATAGCTTATTACTTCTCTAAAAGTTATTCTTAGTGGTTTTTGATAAGTTAAAATATCTACTTTTTTAAGGAGCACTTTCTAAAATACTAAAAGTAAGTACTTTTGTTATTATATACTTGAATATCGAATAATTTATTGATAAGTTACTTTTCAAAAGTTACTTCTATATACGCACTTAAATAAGTTATTTACCCAAATTTGACCATAAACTGAGAAAGAAGGCTGCATGTTACAGCCTTGGACATATTCCAAAGCAATCATGCTAGCACTTAGACTCACTCAACCTATTTAGCTAACCACCAAGTCAGCCTCCCTAAAAAATGACTAGCAATGAAAGCTAAAAGCATAATAAAAGAAGAGAATTTTGATGGAGAGAATACTTTGCACTACATAATAAAAGGTTACAGATGACTTTGATGATTTGGCCTATATATATATATATATATATATATATATATATATGTATGTATGTATGTATGTATGTATGTATGTGGGTTTCCACCTCCTTAATGGATGGTAGAGAATGATTCTAATGGATGATCTAGATTTCGTATCCAGATCCTTCCTACACCCTATACATATCATTAAGTTTCTAGAAATATCTGTACATATCTACAAAGTTTAGTCTGGATACTCTACGTGTCTCTAGAATTCTCTATATATTTACAAGAGTAATCTATATTGTAGAACAATACTATTTTTCTATGGTTTTTTGAAATCTTCCGCAAATTAACCCATTAAAGAAGGTTATTCATGACAATTTCCCCAACCTATTGCACAAACATTCTCATCATGCTTTGCTTGTAGTAGAGCTTTAGGTAATCTTGGAACTGCCAAAGATCTTCGAGTGTCTCACAGCTAGCCTTGCTCATTGGCTGTTATTTCTATTTGATCAAGTATTGGGTACTTGGTGGTACCCTTCTTTTTCTTACGACTAGAGTTGCTACCTGCTTTACCTCCTTATCAAAGGACTTGATGATCGCGGATGGTGCTCGCCTTGAGTTGCCTCTAGTTGGGTCTTCCTTGTCCTCGTGATATGGCTTGAGCATGCTCACATAGAAGACTCGATGGATCTACATGGATGGAGAGAAGTTTATCTTATAAGCAACCTTCCCTATTTGTCCAATAGCTTCAAACGAGCCTTCATATTTGTGGATTAAGTCTTTATGCACATTGCAAAAGACCTTGAATTGTTGGGGAAGAAGCTTGACCATTATCTTGTCCTCTATCTTGTAGCTCTTATTTCTTATCTTCTTATCTGCCCTTTTTTCATCGTTTTTGTGGATTTGTCGAGGTAAGATCAAGTAACATTATTAGTTAGCTCCTTGCAAGACTTAGCCAAATGGTATGCTCTAGGCTTTTCCCTGCATAAGAGGAGGAAAGAGTGTAGGGTATTATTGGTTGTTTTCCATTCATAATTTCAAATGGACTTTTCCCTGTAGAGTTACTTTTCTGCAAGTTGTAAGGGAATTGAGCAACATCCATGAGTTTAGCCTAATCCTTTTGGTTAGCACTCACAAAGTGCCTCAAGTATTATTCTAATAAAACATTCATTCTTTTGGTCTATCCATTAGTTTGTGCTGAAACCTGGTTGAGAAATGTAACTATGATCTCAAGAATTTAAACAACTTTGTCCACAGTTGACCTTTGAAGCATTGGAGTCGGTCATTGACTATCATCTTGGGCAATCTTCAATACTTTATCGCATTCTTGAAGAACAATCGTGTTGCATCCTTACACTACAATTTGCAGGGGCGGGAATGAATGTATCATACTAAGAAAACTAGTCCACCACTACTAAGATGGATCCATAGCCCTTAGACTTAGGTGATGCAGAGATGAAATCCAAGGAAACATTCTCCCATAGTTGCTCTAGGGTAGGTAGCGATTCCAACAGCCCGCTAGGAGCCATGTTCTCTATCTTGTCTTGTTGGCACACAAGACAAGTCTTCACATAGCTTTCCACTTCATCTCGCATCTACGACCAATAATAGGTTGCTTCCATTAATGCCAGCATATGATATTGTCCAAGGTAACCAGCGCATTTTGTGTTGTGACACTCCTTCACAACTTTCTTCTCAAGTTATCCCACTTGGGGACATATAATTTTTTTTTTTTGCTTTAGTGTAGAGTAGGCCATCCTCTAACCAAAATCTCTTGGTCTTTCCTCTCTAGCCATCTCCATCAACTTTTTTGCTAAGGGATAATGATCCAATTCCTCCTTAATTACTTGTATAATATCTCCTTCGGCCATGGAAATCACTGCCAACTCAACCTTTCCTAGCTCTTCCTAGCTTGTACTCAAACTCGAAATCAAACTTAGCCAAGAAGTCCTTCCATCTGGCTTGTTTAAGGCTCAAGTTTTTATGAGTTTGAAAATAACTAGTGGCTACATTGTCAGTCTTGACAATAAAGTGTGGCCCTAGTAAGTAGTGATGGCATGTCCTTAAACAATACACCATAACCATCATCTCTTTCTCATGGACCATGTAACGTCGTTTTGTCATTCAACTTGCAGCTTTCGAATGCGATATGATGCCTTTTTGACATCTCTCCATGTTGGGGTTAAGTGTGAAAAGTGAAGTCCCACGTTAGTTAAGAATGGACTAAGTAAGTAGTATATAACATGGGATGAGCCATGACTCATTACCTTAAGGTTTTGGGTCAAGATGTGGCGTCCGGCCCGGTATTGTAGTGCTCTCACTTAACCTGTTGATTGTATCTCCCCCTGTTGGGTTCCCTTGCCCTAACAGTGGTATCAGAGTCAAGGTTGGGCTTGGTTCCCAAAAAGGCACGGACTGCGGATGACAAGTGCTGGGAAGAGCGGTTGGCTGATGGGTGGCGTTTGGCTCGGTGTTGTGGTGCCCCAACTTAGCCCATTGATTGTATCTCTCCCTGTTAAGCTCCCCTGCTCTAACACTCCATTCATTCCCTTGAGTGATTTTTCTTAAGACAATCAATCAACGATGTGGCCTTAGCGGAATACCCCTTGATGTACTGCCTATAAAGTTTGTCAGTCTAAGAAATGATCTCAATTCAGACACGTTGCTTAGGGGTTCCTATTGCTTGATAGCTTTAAATTTCTCCTCATCCATCATGAAGGTTTTGTCCTTAATCACATGTTCCTAAAAATGGACCCTATCTTTGGCAAAGGAACAATTTTCCTTCTTTACATATATGCTATTCTCCCTTATTGTCTTAAACACGATTCATAAGTGATCCATGTGGTTCTCAAGAGTGTTGTGATAGATCATGATGTCATCTAAGTATACCACCGCGAACCAATCGAGATAAGGGTGGAAAATCTCATTCATCAAGGTACATAATGTGACAGGAGTATTGGTTAAGCCAAAAGGCATCAGTAAGCATTTATCCGAACCATACCTTATCACACAAGTGGTCTTTGGTTCGTCACCATCGGCAATTCTCACTTGGTGATAATCTAACTTTAAATCTAGCTTTGAAAACCATTTGGCTTTTCCTAGTTAATCGAACAGGTTATCAAAGGAATATGGTATTAATTCTTGATAGTTGCCTTGTTAAGTGCCCGATAATCGATGCATAGCTTTAACAAGTCATCAAGCTTCTTTTGAAATAAGATCGATGCTCCATATGATCATATGGCACTTTGGATGGATAGATAAGACTAGCATCCAACAACTCCTTGAGTTGCTTCCTCAACTCTTCCAATTCTATTGGTGCCATTGTCTATGGTGCCAAGGTAGGTGGTTTCATACCTAGTTCTAACTCAAATCTTGTGATCCATCTTCCTCCTTAGAGGGAGTTATTTTGGCAATCCAGTAGGTATGACATCCTTATTTTCCTTAAGGACCTCCTTGATTTGTGGTGGAGTATCCTTTTTTTTTTTCACAATGGGTTCTTTCTTAAGTAAGATCAAGTAGGTCACTTCTCCCTTCTTGACCCATTTCTTTATAGGAGTTCCTTCAGGCTTGAAGCGAGTAGCGATCATGCATAGAAACCCTTTCTCCATAACACACACCACATCACAATATGGCATAGGAACCATATTCACTTTCCTTAAGAAGTCCAAATCCAAGGACAATCTTGAAATCATTCATGGATGTGATTGAGAAATCTACAAATCCTCTCCATGATCCAAAAGTCATCTCAGCCTCTTTCACTATTTCTCTAAGAGGCTCTTTCTTGTTGTTGATGATCTTGAGCCAACCATTCTTCTCTGTGACCTTCAACCTATGTCCCTCCGCTTCATAGGGTGTGGTGAAGTTATGTGTCGCACCAAAGTCAATCATAGTTACAATATGCCTCCCCTTTATGAGCATTTCTACATACATCAACTCATTTTTCTTCTCTGCAGGACATACGTCTTTACTCTTGAAGGCATTTAAAAGTCTAACGAATCCAACGTATTCAGCCTCCTATGCTTGGGACTCCTGTTCCTCGGCAATGGATGCCAGTGTCCTAGGTTAGGACAATCCTTTATTTTGGTGTGGCCTTTTACACACGAAGTATCATCTTTTAGGCACGAAAGCCTTCTTCTCCTCGTACTTTTTCTCAGAAGAATACTTAAATGATTTCTTAGAGCGAATTTTTTCCCTTTGTCTCCCCCAGCTTTAGAGGAGATAGCCTTGGGAGATGGTTTGGACTTGGAGTTCCTTTCTTGGTACTGTATAAGTGACTCAGTCACCATAATGGCTTCGTCCACATCTTGCACTCCCTTCCTTTGCAACTCTTGCTTTACTGAACGTTTGAGTGCATAATGATGAAAAATAATGCATTTCACTCCCTCACATAGTCAGCTATCATGGTTCCAAGCGTCAACTCCCTTAACTTCTTTCTTGCTTCATAAACCATGTTTTCAAGGAAGAATTGTCTCTTCAATTCCCTATTGAAATCTTCCCACATGGCTATGTTGCAAGTGCCTCTTTCTATGTCTACATGTTTTTTTCTTCATAAGATTGCATTATTAAGAAGCAGTACATACCTTCATTTGTTCCTCAGCCACCCCTTAGTATTTGAAGTACCTCTCTGTCTACCATAAGAAATTCTCCACCTCTTGAGCGTCCCAATTCCCTTGGTTTTGGAAGATTAACCCATGGAGTTTTCCTTACTCCGCCTTGCGTACCAGTAATGGGTCACAACCTAACGTCCTTGAGGGATGCTTAGGCCTCTACAAGTAACTCCACGACACCTTCAAGCTTGCCTTCCACTTGGTTGAGGCGTTCATCACTTTCTTCTCTACCCTTGATAGCATTCATGACATCTTTCTTCATGGTGTCTAGCTCTCCCAACACAAAAGTTTCTAAGGTTTTCTTGTCATGCTCCACCATTTTGCCGCGCACATTCATATTAATTAGAGAATTCTCCAACAAAGAAACCCATTCCTCCAAGGTGGCAAAATCTTCGCCCTTGATTTGCTTGACCTATGAGTTTTCTTGCTCACAACATTAGGAGGAATGACATCTCTTCCCCTTGAAGTATCAACATGTTTCTCAGTCACGTTTGAAGTCATCTTCTCCACGTGAACCACTTGTGCTCCTACACAAACCTTGCTCTTAAGCCAAATTGTCATGGCCTTGGACTCTAACGCAATAGTGCCAACACTTGGACTTACCTAACCTCTTGAGTCAAGTACCAAGTTAGCCTCACTCAAAACTGATTAGCAACGAAAGCTTAGAGCACAAGAGATCAAGAGAACTTTGGTAGAGAAAACACTTTGTGGTACACAATGGAAGGTTATAAATGACTTGTATGGTTTGATTAAGAATAACCTTCTATACATATAGGTTTTTTCCTCGTTAATGAATGATGGAGATTGATTTCAATATACGGCCTAGATTGTACATCCAGAACCTTTCTACACTCCACACATTTCTAGAACCATATATATATATATATATATATACAAAGGTTAGTATAAATCCTTTCTACGTATCTCTAAAATTCTCTAGCTATTTATAAGAGCAATATATTGTTGTAAAATATTCTATATTTTCCTATTCTTTCTAAGGATTTGCTTGATTTTTATTTTTAGTTTTTCATATTCAATAAAAGAAATATTGAAAAATTTTGAAAATTAATTTCAATTTTTATTTTCAGTATTTCCTTTGTAAAATTCTAAAAACTGAAAAATTAAAAATAAAATAGAAAATCTCCTAAATATTTTCTGGAGTCCCCTGAAAATTTACCCCTTCAAATAAGGTTGTTCGTAACATGCAGCCCCAAATAACCCATCAAGGATCAGCCATCAGCCAAGGCGCCAAGCAACAGTTTTACGTCGTGCTGCGCAAGTTAGTGTTAGTGCTGTTTAGTCACCGTCGTTTTCATCATCTCGAAGGCGCGGGACTTTATAAAGAGGGTTTAAGCAGCAGCGTTCTCGTCAAAGCTAGCTAGCTATCTACTGCGATTTGGCAAGCATGTTGATTCAGATTCCTCGCCTCACAAACTCCCTCAGAGACCCTTTCGACGTCGACGAGGCCTACCTTCGCCGCAAAACCATTCTCCACAACCTAATTAGGCCTCGCAAGTAAGCATTCATCATCCATCCATCCAATTCAGCTTTTTTTTTTTTTATTCCTCGTTCTGGTTTGGTTCCTGAGAAAATCATCTAAAACAAGAAAGAGGAAGGAGAATTAAAACGAGAATCGTCGCATTCTGCGATTTTTGGTTTTGTGACGCTGTAATGTTTCTGCGATTCGGATGCTTTTCGGGTTTTTTGGTTTTTTCTTTTCGGTGCAATTTTTTGATGGTGAGATTTTGGATTTTGGACTGTGTGCATTCAGTTCTGCGAGCTCGCTTGATGAATCGGAACTCGCGCGGAAGATTGTGTTTGATTGGGAAGGAGGTACTGTGTGGTTGTAATCCCCAATGTTGCTGGTTATTTATTTATTTGTTTTGTTTCAATTGATTTGAAAAGTTGGGTAGTTAGTGATGAGATGTTTGCGTTTGATTGAGCTGGTGAAGCAGCTTCATGGGAAGTGCGGCAGGCCTACAAGCAGTTTATAGGAGCAGTAGTGGATTTGATTGATGGTGAAATGCGCTCCGAGGAGTTCCACGAGGTGGCGCTCACTGTGTACTGCCTTTTTGGCAGGCCGATGGAGGAAGAAGATAATATTGATAAAATTGTTTCTGATAAGAAGTAAGTATTGCCTTTTCAAGGTTCCAATTAAGTTTGCTTATATGTATGGAAGTTCTTCTCTGAATTTGTATTGCCATGTGCATTTTACAAAATGTAGCGGACATAATGTGGCTTATAATATATTTGGTTGATTCTTACTTATGTCTTGTATGTGGAGAGAATGAATCATTCGTGCAAAAACTTTGAACTTCCAGTGTGTGACATTTGTTTGCAGATTAGAATTGCAAAAACTTATCGGTCATGCAGTTGCTGATGCCAAGTTGAGGCATGTTGCATCTCTAGCACGAAGACTTTTAAACTTGCAGCCTACCAATAAAAACTCTGCCCTTACTTCGGAAAGAAATGATGATAATGAGGATTCAGAATTTGGAGCTGATTTTGTTTTCCAAGCTCCAGCTCGTTTCTTAGTTGATGTATCCTTAGATGATGGAGATATGATGGATTTCAAAAACACGGTTCCTGTCGCATTTCATGAAGAGAAATATGGTCATACTGTCCCAGTGGATCATTTGGCTGATGGGGAAAAGTTCAACTTGACTTGGTTAAGAGAAGCATGTGATAAAATAGTTAGGAATTCTAATTCTCAGCTATCCCGAGATGAATTGGCAATGGCCATTTGTAGGGTTCTTAATTCAGAAAAGCCTGGCGAAGAGGTATTTGTTTGATGTCGATCTTCTTTAACAGGTATATCACTACATGTAGTAAATATTTGCTCTAACTTTGAAGCTAACTCTTTTCCTCACTTGATACAGATAGCTGGAGATATGTTGGATCTTGTTGGTGATAGTGCATTTGAAACTGTGCAAAATCTTTTATTGGTGAGGATTTTCTATCCAAATTTCTTAAAAGAGTTGTTAGTAACTCTTTGTGAACTTTGTTCTTCTCTGCTGACATTGACATAACAAACACCCCAAAAAAAAAAATGTTATTTTAACATAAAAAATGGGTGTCTATTAGGACACCCACTTTATCACCATTAGATGCGATGGGCATAATACTTGATTTCTTAAAACAGTTGAAGCGTTTTCTTGGTGGATTTATTTGGTTTATATTGACATTTCTCCAACAATTTTCAGCATCGAAAGGAACTTGTTGATTCAATTAACCATGGCTTGTCAGTACTGAAGTCTGATAAAAATGCTTCAAATTCTCAGTCTCGTATGCCTAGTTACGGGACACAGGTATTGACTATGTTCTCAATAATTAATCTCTTCTTTTAACTTGTATATAGTGACGTGCACACACACATAAGCTGTCCATATTTAAAATACTGCCTCTGTTAAGGAACTGTGTTATTTAGGTGACTGTTCAAACAGAGTCAGGAAAGCAAATTGACAAGCTTCGACGCAAGGAAGAAAAGCGAAACAGACGGGGAATAGAACATGGTGGGGATGGTGACTTGTCTGCATCTGATTTCGCGTCTCTACTTCAAGCAAGCGAGAGGAAGGATTTATTTGATGGTATGATTGGTTCTGGGGATAGCTCCCAATCTATAGCTGTTACTGCTCTTCCTGAAGGAACAGTCAGGAAGCATTTTAAGGGGTATGAAGAGGTTATTATTCCCCCAAGACCAACTGCACCAATGAAACCTGGAGAAAAGCTGGTATAATGCTTTAATTGTTACTTGTGAGATACTGTCAGCTATTTAATGTGAGATTAGGACTCTTATTTGGTGACTATAGGATGAGACATCAATACTTCATTGATATTTGAAATGGGTGATGTGTTTGATGCATGTGTTGCCATTCTTTTAGGTTTGGTTATTGCAGGATCAAGGATGGTACCATGCTATATTTAGAACATTTAAACCCGCATTTTGCATATTTTCTATCTGTTGCACATTATCTGCCTTCTGCACGTCCCTAACTAAATATTGGCTAAATGCATGACTACTGGATCCCCCATTCCCTAAAATAGTTTGTAATGGTTTTTGAAAATTTGGCATTATAAATGCATTTCTTCTTCAATTTTGCATTTTTCAGATTGAGATCAGGGAGTTGGACGACTTTGCTCAAGCTGCCTTCAGTGGTTACAAAACTCTAAACCGTATTCAGAGCAGGATATTTCAAACTGTTTATGGCACCAATGAGAATATACTAGTGAGTGATCTGTAGTCTACTTCACAAACATAATAGATGATGATTGTGGAGGTGGTTCATTAATAAAAAATATAACACGTGTTACTTGTGTAATAAAGTGATTTTTCACATGCTCGCAGGTTTGTGCTCCCACAGGAGCTGGCAAAACTAACATAGCTATGATTTCAATTCTACATGAGGTGAATAATCACTTGCTTTACATTTACTCCTTTCCTGAAAGATATGATTTGTTTCTATTATCTGAACATTGATGTTTGGCATTGTTTTCTTCTCTTCATCTATGATTTGTGTCATGAAATCAATAGAGGAGTGTGTGTATATATATGTAGATATTTAACTCGCATCGAAGGGGATAGTGTTCCCCCCCACGCCTCTTTTAATGAGTATTTTTGAGGGGTTTGATCGTCCTTTTACTTTGTTCATGGTGCTTTTAAAATTTTTTTGATAAAAAAGAAATTTTATTAGAAGAGAAGAGAATAGTACAAAAAGAGGATAAGACACTCTCACAAAGACACAAAAATAACAACCAAGTCCTGTAAGAAATTTATTTTGTTCATGGTGCTTTTAAACTGAAAGCTCATAAATTATTGTTTGTTTTTTGCTTATTGTTTTCGGGCCCTGTGAACTGGATTTACTTTCTGCATTTTCTTTCTCAAAAAAGAAATTATTTTAATAACGAAAGACTTATTTTCCTTGATGAATGACTTGTATGCAGATTGGACAGCACTTCAAGGATGGTTACTTGCACAAAGATGAATTTAAGATAGTTTATGTTGCTCCAATGAAGGTATCTTGATGCTCGAGTTTCCTCTTTCTATTTTTCTGTTCACCTTTTTCTTTTGTTCCCTGCATTTTTTCGAATTTTCTTGGTTCGGACTCTTGTCTTTTCTAGGCTTTGGCTGCAGAAGTCACATCAACATTCAGCCAACGTTTATCTCCTTTGAATATGACTGTTAGAGAGCTTACAGGAGATATGCAGCTCTCTAAAAATGAACTTGAAGAAACCCAGGTTTCTTGTTATGAAAAATTTTAGGGTTAGGATTTCATTTACAGCAAGCAAACTACGTTCTTTTATTATTTTATTTATTCTTTTGATTTTCCATTATTTGATTCAGATGATTGTGACGACACCTGAGAAATGGGATGTCATTACCCGCAAGAGCAGTGACATGTCACTCTCGATGCTGGTGAAGCTCTTAATTATTGATGAAGTGCATCTACTTAATGATGATAGAGGTCCTGTAATAGAGGCTCTAGTTGCTAGGACCCTCCGGCAGGTAAACCTTTTATGATTTAGTATGTAATTGCTAGTGTTCTTTTGGTTAAGCTCACATGCTCGAAACATTTCTATGCTTGGTGACTTGTGCTTACATAAACAAATTTTGACTGGCTTCTCTCCACCATTGTTTGGCCCTAATTTAAAATTTATTTCAATTTTTGATAAAGGGGTGCCCCTTTCCAGTGGTTCAGAGCAAAAAAATGTAGTTTTATATGCAAGCAAAAGAGGGAAAGAATGAAAGATCTTGTTTGTTCATCAACCATTTCTTTTTATTGTGCCACAGTTGCACTGAACGTAATATTTTATATAGATTTATAATGCATCATTGGAAATCATTGTCATTAATTTTATGTTGTAGAACTAAAAATGTATTTTTGTATGCACAATCCCTGTTTATTTTTGTTAACCATTTCTTTTTATTGTGCATCAGTCGAATCTAGTAACATGTTATAAAGATTGATGACACATCATTAGAAATCAATGTTACAACTTTTATGATGTCTATTAATGCTCATAGTTTTTGCTATAATTTGTATGATATGCCATTCTGTGAGTGAGGAGTACTATACTTGCTGTGTGATTGTTAGTGTTAAGAGACAGAGGAAGAGAGAAAATCATAGGATGAATCCGTGTGTGTTTAACTACACAACGGGTGAATATATATAGACAATGTGCAATAAATACACAATAATTACAAAGATATATTATCCCTATTTACAGATAACAAAAGATAATAAAAAAGATAATAAAAGATATTCACATATTCTAACACTCCCCCTCAAGCTGGGGCATATAGATCATATGCACCTAGCTTGTTACATAGGTAACTTATTCTAGGACTTCTCAATGATTTGGTGAGAACATCTGCCAATTGGTCATTTGAATTGACGAAGCTTGTGGAGATGTCTCCAGATAGAATCTTCTCTCTAATAAAGTGACAATCAACTTCAATGTGTTTGGTCCTTTCATGAAAAACTGGATTTGAGGCAATGTGTAAAGCGGCTTGATTGTCACAAACAAGTGTCATTTGTTTGGCTTCCCCAAATTGAAGTTCTTTGAGGAGTTGTTTGAGCCAGATAAGCTCACACGTGGCTGAAGCCATTGCACGGTACTCTGCCTCAGCACTAGATCGAGCCACTACAGTTTGCTTCTTGCTCTTCCAGGATATGAGATTGCCTCCAATAAGTATACAATACCCTGAAGTGGAACGCCTATCAGAAGGAGATCCTGTCCAATCTGCATCAGAATACCTAACTATATCAGTATGCCCCTTATCTTCATAAATAAGGCCCTTTCCTGGTGCTCCTTTGACATACTTCAAAATACGGATAACAGCATCCCAGTGAGCTCCACATGGTGAGTTTAAGAATTGACTAACCACACTTACTGCAAAAGAAATGTCTGGACGAGTAACTGTGAGATAGTTCAATTTCCCAACCAATCTTCTATATCTCCCAGGATCAGATAGTGGCTCCCCCTGATTTGGTAGGAGCTTGACATTAGGATCCATAGGAGTATCAACAGGTTTTGCAGCAAGTAAACCTGTTTCCTCTAGAATGTCAACAGCATATTTTTTCTGAGAGAGAACTATGCCATCTTTGGATTGTGCTACTTCAATTCCCAGGAAGTATCTGAGTTTGCCAAGGTCTTTGGTCTGGAAATGCTTGCATAGGTGCTGTTTGATCTGTGCTATACCCTGAGTGTCGCTCCCTGTAATGACAATGTCATCAACATACACAACAAGGTAGATGCAACCTCTCTGAGTATGGCGATAATACACGGAGTAGTCAGCTTCACTTCGAGTCATACCAAATTGCTGAACTACAGTGGAGAACCTTCCAAACCAAGCTCGAGGAGACTGCTTAAGACCATACAATGATTTTCGAAGGCGACAAACAAGGCCAGAAGACTCCCCCTGAGCAACAAACCCAGGAGGTTGCTCCATATAAACCTCTTCCTCGAGATCACCATGGAGGAAGGCATTCTTAATATCCAACTGATGAAGAGGCCAATGACGCATAGCAGCCATAGAGAGAAACAAACGAACAGAAGCCATCTTAGCAACAGGGGAGAATGTATCACCATAATCCAAACCAAAGATCTGAGTGTACCCTTTAGCAACAAGACGAGCCTTAAGACGATCAAGTTGGCCATCAGGCCCCACCTTAACCGTAAAAATCCATCGACAACCAACCGCAGATTTACCTGGAGGGAGAGACACCAGTTCCCAAGTACCACCGTCTGAAGTGCACACATCTCAGTAATCATAGCTTGTCTCCACCCAGGATGGGAGAGAGCCTCACTTGCAGTCTTAGGAATAGACACGGAAGACAAAGAAGACAGACAAGCATAATGTAGAGAAGACAAACGGTGATAACTCAAGGCAATATAGTGAGGAGATGGGTTACGAGTGGAACGAGTACCTTTACGAAGGGCAATGGGAAGATCAGGTGAAATCGGCAGGACCGAAGGCGGCAGAGGATCAAGCACCGGAGGAGAGTCCACATCAGCCAAGACAGGCTCGGAGGAAGGAGCAGGAGGAGGCAGTGGCTGCGGGTCAGGTGCAATGGGTGGGTCAGGCTCGGCTTGTGGACGGGCTCGACGATGGTAGACCTGAAGGGGGCGAGGCGTGGGCGTAGGTAGAAGAGGTGGCAAAGGCATAGGGATCACAGGAAGTGGGAGTTCCTCAGAAGCAGGAGAGGTGGAATGGTTAGATGGCTCAAAGAAGGGAACAGTGTCAAAAAAGGTAACATCCGCGGAGACCAAATAACGACGTAGAGTAGGAGAAAAACACCGAAAACCTTTTTGAGACCGAGTGTAACCAAGAAAAACACATTTAAGTGAACGTGCAGAAAATTTGTCAAGACCAGGAGCTAAGTTATGAACAAAGCAAGTGGACCCAAAAACGTGCGGGGGAAGGGAGTGCAAGGGGTCATGGGGAAATAAGATGGAGTGGGGAACTTGGTAGTCCAAAACAGAAGAGGGCATGCGATTGATTAAATAACATGCAGTTAAAACAGCATCCCCCCAAAAACGAAAAGGTACATGATGATGAAGAAGAAGAGTACGGGTGGTTTCAATGAGATGACGGTTCTTGCGTTCAGCCACCCCATTTTGTTGAGGGGTATGAGCACAAGACGTCTGGTGAAGAATGCCATGAGAAGCTAAAAATTTTTGAAAATCATGAGACAAATATTCCTTTGCATTATCACTACGTAAAGCACGAATAGGAACACCAAATTGGGTTTTTATTTCTTGATAAAAATTGGTAAAAATAGAAAACAACTCAGACCTATGCTTCAATAAAAATAACCAAGTACAACGAGAGTAGTCATCAATAAACGTAACAAAATAACGAAATCCTAAACTAGACACTGTGCGACTAGGACCCCAAATATCTGTATGAACTAAAGTAAAAGGAGACGCAGCTCGACTACTAACACTATCAGGAAAATGACTCCGCGTGTGTTTCCCAAGTTGACACGATTCACAAGGCAAACTGGATAGTTTGGATAGGCGAGGCACCATGCGCTGCAAGTTAGCAAGGCTGGGATGACCTAACTGGGCGTGAAGGGTAAGAGGGTCTGTGGCGAGGGAGCAAACACTAGACGGGGGGCGGAGCCAGTAAAGGCCACGAGACTCACATCCGGTGCCAATCATCCGTCCCGTGCTCCGGTCCTGCAAGGAAACAGAATCTTCAGTGAATGAAATGATGCAATTAAGGGCTTTAGTTAACCGATGAACAGAGAGTAGGTTGAATGGAGAACCAGGAACATAAAGGACAGAATCAACTGACATAGAAGGTAGGGGATGGGCAGTGCCCACCCCGTGAGACTGTGTGTGAGAACCGTTGGCTAAAGTGACAGTAGGTAAACAACCAGAAGTAGAAAGTGTGGAAAATAAAGCTTTATTACCAGAGATATGGTCAGTGGCGGCGGAATCAAGAACCCAAGGACCCAATGAGGCCGACTGAGAAAGACAAGCAAAAGAATTACCAGAGTGTGCAACAGAGGCAGTGGAACCAGAGGTCTGACGTTGCTCAAACCACTTCAGAAAATCGGCATAGTCAGCTGGAGACGGCTGAGGTAGAGTAGGTGCGTCCGAGGTAGCAGGAATACTGGCATGGGCAACATTAACAGAAGGGCGCAAGTGAGGATGCAAAGTGTAACATCGGTCAATGGTGTGGCCCAACTTATGACAATGATCACACTTGGGACGGGACTTCCGAGAACGGCCACGATTGTTACTTTGTGTGACGAGGGCAGAGGTATCAACCGAAGCCGGAGGAAGGAGCAACTCAGCGGACGGCTTGGCGGGAACGCGAAGTAGAGAGGCAGACACTGTGGAGAGTGTAGGCACAGTCGGTGATCCTAGAAGCTGATCACGGGTAGCAGAGTACTCTGAAGGTAAACCATAAAGGGCCAGGAGCATAAAGAAAGAGCTACGTTGCTCTAATTCCTTCGCCGGGGTATCAGCAGGAGGCAAAAGTTCATTGAAAGCATGAAGAGCGCCGTGAATCTTACCCAAATAAGATGACATAGAACCATCAAGTTGACGAGGAGCAATGATATTCATAAGATCCTGACAAACACGATAGAGACGTTGAGTGTCATTGGTGAAAAGTGTTTTTGCCTGTGCCCAAACAGATTCACAAGTGACATGAGCCCGAAATATCTGTTTGATGGAAGGAGCAATGGTAGACTTGAGAATGCTACACAACTGAGCATCAATCTTAACCCAACGAGGACGCTCAGCTTCCGGGATGTCAACAGCCATCTTGGTAAGATGATCAGCATAATCCTGTCCCAGCAACCAAAGACGGATATCAGACGCCCAAGTATCATAGTTATTTCCATCAAGCTTGTCAGTGGAGAGAGGCACACTGACATAACTAGTGAACGCCGGGGGATCGGGCTTCGGAACACCCTTATTATCAAAGGAAGAGTTGCCAGCAGCCATGGGCACAAGAGAACAAGGGCAGAATCGGTATTTTCAAAATACGAGGTTGGCAACGTGCACGGATGGCAAAAAGGGGGCCAGATCTGGAAAGAGCACAGCAACGCGAGCACAACGGCGGCGGAACCGGCCGGAAAGGTCGCCGGACGCGCCTCCACGCGCGGCTGAAGATGCGGCGGGTGAACAGTGCCTCCGAGAGGAGCGGAGGCGCGTGTGGGCGCGTGGAAGGGAATCTGGCGGTGCGGTCAGCGGGGCTGGGCCGCGCACGGCGAGGCGAGGCGAGGCGAATGGTGATGTCGGTGGTCAATTCCGGCGCCGGAACAGTGACCGGCGGCAATGGGCAGCGGCGGACAGGGCTGTTTTTGCGAGAAGAGAGGCGCAGCTTAGGGAAAAAGGCAGCAAACCGGAAAGGAAACACAGTGTTGCTGAAAAAAAAATTTCACCGGAGGGCAGTGGGCCCTCCTGACGGCGCGGAGTAGGGTTTTCTTTCTTCCTAGGCTCTAGATACCATGTTAAGAGACAGAGGAAGAGAGAAAATCATAGGATGAATCCGTGTGTGTTTAACTACACAACGGGTGAATATATATAGACAATGTGCAATAAATACACAATAATTACAAAGATATATTATCCCTATTTACAGATAACAAAAGATAATAAAAGATATTCACATATTCTAACAGTTAGAACTGATATCACTGAATGAATGAGCGTGTATTATTGAATTGGGAATCCTTGGCAATCACCAAGAACCCTAGAATCAGATACAGAATACAGAGGAAATGTGAGTCCTCCAACTCTTACAAAAGAGTACAAATGATTAGACACCTCCTTCTAACTCCCGTTCCCCCATTTTATTCTCCAATTGTCTTCCTCCAACTGTATTTGCTGCCTAAACTAACTGCCTTACAGCTGTCATTTCCTTCTAACTACCTTACAGTTATGACTTATTCTGCTTATTTCTCCTCTCATAGACCCTCCCATACACTGTGTCCCTAACAATGATTGTGCCACTACAGCTATTTATTGTATGGTATTTTTATTTGTCTTCACGATAATTGGCTTCTAATTGTACATTTTCTTCTATCTTTTTTATATCAGGTGGAGTCGACTCAGACAATGATACGCATTGTGGGCCTTTCTGCCACTCTTCCGAATTACCTAGAGGTGTTTGGTCCAAATATATATAGTCTCTCTCTCTCTAAGTTACCTCTGTTGACATTCTGTATGCTGAAGTATTTGCTGCATCTTTCCTGTGCATTCTATGTTCTAACTATTCATTGTTGCCAGGTTGCACAATTTCTGAGAGTAAATCCAGATACAGGTCTTTTCTTCTTTGATTCTAGTTATCGTCCAGTGCCTCTTGCGCAGCAGTATATTGGAATTAGTGAGCCAAACTTTGCGGCTCGTAATGAATTGCTGCATGATATATGCTATATGAAGGTCTCTTTCCATGTTTGTTATCTTCAAAATGTAAACAATCTTGCGATTGTGGCTAATGTGCTGGTTCTGGCTCTTTTTCTTGGTCCAGGTTGCCGATTCTATCAGGCAAGGCCATCAGGCAATGGTATTTGTCCATTCACGAAAAGACACTACGAAGACTGCTGAGAAACTGGTTTGTAATTTTGGAAGTTTATACATATATGCTTTTATATTTGAAGTACCTTGTCCATGTATTGCTGTGTCCACTGAAAACATTATTATTATCCAAATTTGTTCATTGATTATTTAAGTTTCTTTAACATTGTTCAAGAACAAAGATGTCATTGCAAGATAAGGCTGTGCTGGTGTTTATTTGTATTACTATTGTATGTGAACTATTCATACATCATGATAAATTAATTGGTTTAGATTTTTCCTTAGCTCCTGAATTTCATCACCTTTGTTGTTATTTATTTTTAGCTGCCAATCTGTAAAGTAACTAAATGTTTTTGCATGGGCACTTTCGTCTATAAATCTTATTTAACTAAAACTACCCTTTAATGTATGCAATTACATTTATAGGTCCGATCTTGACCATTCAATATCACATGGGTGTTCACAATTAGAAGTGACATCAGATTCATGACCATTATTCACCTGAGTTTGTCATAATCTTGACCACATATGCATGATTTCAGTAGTCATTCATATTTTTCCTATCCATTGATAATCATTCAAGTAACTTTTGGCTCCTGAGCTAAGGTCGTAACAATTATCTTCATGTTATATCTTAATTGCCTGTTGTCACATCCTATCTAATGTTATTTTGGTCCTTGAAAAGCAGTTATTTTCCACATCAGTTTCTCCTCGCGAAATCTAGAGGTTTTGGCTTTTGTAAGAAAAGCAAAGATCCTGTGGCAGTCCTTGATTTTGCTATGCATTGGTTATAATCTAGTTGGAAAGGAATGCTAGGGGCCTGTGTGATTTGAGTTTTTAGTTTTCATTTTCAGTTTTTCAATTTTCCAGAATTTGTGAAGGAAAAACTGAAAACTGAAATTTGTACGGGCTTGTTTGGTTTGAGTTTTCAGTTTTTAGTTTTCATTTTCAGTTTTCTAGAATTTTCAGTTTTTCCTTAACAAATTCTGGAAAATTAGAAAATTGAAAACTGAAAACTCAAACAAAACAGGCCCTATGTGTCTGTTTGGTTTCTGTTTTTCACGATTTTATGAACAAAAAGTGAAAACATTGGAAACAATTTCTTGCTTCCTATTGTCATTTTTTATTTTTACTATTTTCTTTACAAAATCCTGAAAACAGGAAACACAAAAGCCTTGCTACATATTTTTTTTTTTTCTCTTTTTCAGGTTTTTATTTTTATTTTTTATATTTAGTCTTTATGCTGGAGGATTTCTTATTCTTCTCATAGTTGTACATCTTTTGTTTTCTCTTCAACAAAATTTCTTCTTCTATCAGTTTTTCATTCAGAGGAGACAACCTTTCTAGGAGCAAAAGGATGGCTTTTTTTTTGGTATTCCTAATAAACATCTTTATCTCCTGTGATTACAGATCCTTGAAGTAAATGTACTAGTATGTTGTATTATTCAAGCACGAGTGTATCCCATGTGTTTTTCTTTGTTGCTGTTTTTGGAGTTTGGCACTTTTTTGGTGGCCATTTACTTTTGTGCATGTAATTGTACTATTATCTGTCCCATGTTTTCCTTCTAGGGTCATCAATTTGTATGACTTGTTCAACAGGTTGAGCTTGCACGAAGGAATGAGGATGTGGAACTCTTTAGTAATAATACTCATCCACAATATAATTTTATGAAGGTGGTTGGAATAACTATTTCTTTGTATTTTCCTTGTGATCTCTTTGCTTCTTCTTGAGTTCATAGATTTTCTATCTTGTGCATTTCAGAAGGAAGTAATGAAATCCAGAAACAAAAGTCTTGTTGAACTTTTTGACTTTGGCGTGGGTGTTCATCATGCTGGCATGTTACGTGCAGATAGAGGACTTACTGAACGGCTTTTCTCTGATGGACTTCTGAAGGTAGAGCTTATTCCTCTCCAGTCTTTTCCTTAACTCCACCTTAGATGTTTAGAAGGTTTGAGCAGTTGCATGCTAACGTGCAATTTGCTACTTTCAGGTACTTGTCTGTACAGCAACACTGGCTTGGGGTGTCAATCTTCCTGCTCACACAGTTGTCATTAAGGTCACTACCAATTACCCTGTATCTTATTTGTTATATATTAAATATGATTTTGTTTTAATCAATCCAGATTATTGAATCATGGGAATTTTTCTTGTCAATCATTTAGTTTGGATTTCAACCAAATTGGTTATTCACAAGTTGAAAATCTAGTTGTGAATTATTTCTTGGATTTTGGAATTTAGGGACTAGATGGCAAAAGGGATAAGTTACTGAGACAGATCACAATATAGTTCACTGGAGATATTCTTTGATATTTTGGAGCTATTCTAACATAAGTAAATCATGGGGTGTTTTCACGAGTTTTGAGGGCATGTAAAGGAAAGTTATCAAAGGTAAATGAAGGGAAAGGGAAGGAAGGGTTTTAAAGGGTTTCAACCAACTTTGTTTACGAGTTTAAAATTGACAAGGAAAAGGAAATGGAGGGCTTATAATGTATTCTTATAATTTTATTCTTTGTTAAATTAATTTAGTATAGGTAATATGCTTTATATTAATAGGTATAAATGGTATTTTGATATTTTAATGGGGATAATATAGTAAATTAAATAATAATCGGTTTAAAACTCCCAAACTGGGGGAACTACAAAATAGGGATTTTGGAGGGTTTTGAGGGGTCAGCAAAAATCCTCAAACACCTTCCCTTTTAAAAATAAAACTCATGAGCATGATCTATATCCTCTTGTATAAGCTTTTCTACAAAGAAAGAATTGTTTAATGTGTTGAATACTTTAACATGCTTTCATAGATTCTAATGTGTTTGTGTGTGTGTTTAGTTGCACATGTTCTGGTTTATTCTAGGAAGATAAAATTGGTACATGCCTCCATGGGGTACTAATGATAATAATGGCTTTTTTGTTGTCATTATTCACTTTACTTATAGTCAACTTGCTCAGATTACACTTTATTTTTACCATGTGGTCTAGTTATCTTGGCTTCAAGAGCTTGTCATAATAGTTTTACATCCTCTACAGTTTGCTTTTCTAATTATCTTTTATGAGTTAGCTTCATTCAAGTGTGACCTGTCATTTGTTATTACTAGATGGAAGGTCATTTGTGTGCCTTCACCTTGATATCTTAAGCTTTTCAGTGATGCGGTTCATAATATGGTATCGAAGCTGTTATAACTAAGTAGTTTATAGTGCTATTATCCCCCGTTCTTTTAAATAAAAAGTTAATCTTAGCACAAGATAAGGTGGACCTGTACACTATCTACACTACAAACCTGATGAGCTCTTGCATAGGGGGGTATGTTAGATACTCAGATGTAATGTATTCATATGCTTTCACTTAATTGACGGCTTAGGTTTTTAGACGATTTATAACAATAATTATCTATTTGTCTTTCTGGTTAGTTGACTGATGATATTTTAATTGCTGGTTATAGCAGGTTTAATTTTCTAGTGCAGAGAGTCAGAGATAAGAAAAACATTGTTGGTTTGCATCTAATAGCTTAAGATCTTAGTCTTAGGAGAGTTGGTCCTTAATTTTCTTTTGATAGAAAAGGATTTGATACAAAGAGAGAGAATTACATAAAGAGAGAAGGATAAGGAATCCTCCTAAGTCACAAAGAAGAACCAAAAGCAGGGGGTGAAAAAAAGTGTTAGAACTGATATCACTGAATGAATGTGAATTATTGAATTGGGAATCCTTGGCAATCACCAAGAACCCTAGAATCAGATACACAATACAGGGCAAATGTGAGTTCTCCAACTCTCACAAAAGCATACAAATGATTAGACACCCTCTTCTAACTCCCTTTCCCCCTTTTTATTCTCCTATTTTCTTCCTCCAATTGAATTTCCTGCCTAAACTAACTGCTTGCAGCTGTCATTTCCTTCTAACTACCTTACACTTATGGCTTATTTTGCTTATTTCTCCTCTCATAGACCTTCCCATATATTGTGTCCCTAGCACTACCCCCTGCAAAATCACCTTGTCCTCAAGGTGAGCTTCTGGAAACTGGTTCTGCAGCTTACTGAGTTAGTTCCCAAGAGTTGTTGTGTGCCTGGGAGGTTTTTCCACTTTACCAATACCCCAGTGGCACCCTGTGGAGATTGGCAGGTCTGCAACAAGTCTTCAGGAACAGTGTGCAGAATTCCTTCCTCAGACAAGCCTGCTGGAAGATCAAACGGTTGCACCTGTGGGGGAAGTGCCTTCTTTAAGCGGCTGACATGAAAAACAGGGTGAAGCTTGCAATCAGTTGGTAAGGCCAACTTATAAGCTACTTGCCCAATCTTGTCAAGCACCTGATATGGGTCATAAAATCGAGGACTTAGCTTTTCATAGGGCTTCTTAGCCAACAATTTCATGCGGTCGGGCTGGAACTTCAGAAACACCCAATCTCCCACATCAAAATTCACCTCCTCCCTGTGCCTATCAGCATAATACTTCATTTGCTGCTGTGCCACTTCTAAATTGGACTTAAGGTCAGCCAACACCTCAATCCCCTGAAGCCACCAATGACTGCACTTCAGTGACCTTCGCAGGGTAGGTCTCCCCCTTAAACAAAATCGGGGGTGGTCTCCCATAAAGAGTTTGAAAAGGAGAGACTTTAGTGGAAGCGTTGAATGTGGTATTAAACCAATATTCTGCCTATGATAACCAATCAACCCATTGTCTGGGATTAGAAACAACAAAGCAGCGAAGATAACGGCTAAGGAAGATGGGAATCCTATCCGAAATAATAATTGAAGGAAAGCCATGCAACCTCACAATCTAACAAAGAGTTGTGCCACATCCTTAGCTGAATAAGGGTGTGATAGGGGAAAAAATGTGCAAATCTGGTAAGGCGGTCCACCACTACCATGATGGAATCCTTACTATTGGCAAGCGGAAATCCAGAAATGAAGGATATTTCTAACCTAACTTATGTTGGTACAGCTAGTGGTTGCAGCAACCCTACAAGTGATAGAGCTTAATTTTTATTGGTTTGGCACACTTGACAATTAGCCACATAGGACTTCACCTGTTGCTGCATCCCTCTCTAATACATGGCTGCAGCTAGGCGTATATATGTTCTAAAGAAGCTAGAATGGTTGCCAGATGGTGAATCATGAAATTCAGCCAGCAAAACAGGGATTTGTGAGGAGTTCTTTGGAATAACAACTCTTCCATGGTAGAATAACCGACCCTGCTGTAAACTATAGACGGAAAAATCCCCATTCCCTTGAGTAAGGTAGTGTATAATTTGCTGCAAGTGCTCATCTTCCTCCATCTCTATAGCAATAGTCTCCCACATGCTTGCACTACCGAAATGGCTTGAAACAACATCTGTTGCAACAAAGCATCTATTGCTTTATTTTTCAGCCTTGGCCGAAACTGAATTTCAAAATCCAACCCCATTAGCTTTGAAGTCCACTTCACTTGATCCACCCCAAACAACCTTTATTCTATCAAGAATTTCAAGCTCCTGTGATTTGTCATAATGATGAAATGACGGCCTAGAAGGTAGTGGCACCAATTTTGTACGGAAAATACAATTGCCATTAACTCGTGCTCGTATGCAAACTTTTGTTGGGCTCTTGAAGACAGTGCCTTGTTGAGATTAAGCGATTGGTCTCCTTTTCTTGGGATAATACAACTCCCAAGCCATGACTTGATGCATCGGTCTCCAAGACAAATGGTTGAGCGAAATTAGGGAATGCCAATATTGGTAGCTTGTCCATGGCCTTTTTAAGGGTGTCAAATGCTTGTTGGGCCACATGAGACCACTGAAAAGCATCCTTCCTGGTCAGATTACTGGTTTAGCCAATACCCCATAGTTCACAAATTTTTTCAGTAGTAACTTGTCAAGTCAAAGAAACCCCTCAAGGCCTTGTGGTCTTTGGGTACTGGCCATTGTCTCATGGCTTTTGCTTTTCGTGGGTCAGCAGCCACCCCATTAGCTAACACAATATGACCCAAATACTCCACCTCTAGAACCCAAAAGTCACATTTCTTCTTGTTGAATATCGATTTTTGATTGTGCAATACCTCAAAGACAGCAATAAGGTGAGTAGCATGAGACTCCCCATCCTTACTATACACAAGGATGACGTCGAAAAACACCAACACACTTCCTACGAAAGGGCCTTAAGATGTCATTCATTAGAGCTTGGAAGGTGGGAGGGGCATTGGTTAGACCAAATGGAATTACAAGGAAATCATAATATCCTTCATGAGTTCTAAATGCTATCTTGCCAATGTCACCCTCAACCATCCTAATTTGATGATAACATGACTTCAAATTAAGCTTTGAAAACATGGTAGCACCCATTAATTCACCAATAACTTATCTATAATAAGAATGGGAAACTTGTCAGGGATAGTAATGCTATTAAGAGCTCTATAGTCTATGCAAAATTGCCAGTTATTGTCTTTCTTCTTAACCAATGAAATTGGGCTAGCAAAGGGGCTCACGCTAGGTCGAATAATTCTAGCTGCCAACATCTCTTGGACCGTCTTCTTTATTTCATTTTTTCTGGTAATGGGGGTAGCGGTGAGGTATGAGGTTAGGGATTTATGCTCCTTCCTTCATGGTTGTTACATTCTCATGGGTTTTGGAGGTGGTAACCCAGGTAATGGTTCAAAAACCATAAGATAGGCATCCAAGACCTATTGCACTACTGTTGGCTTTATTGTAGTGTTTGCTACTTTACAATTGGCCAAAGTTGCACCATAAACCCTTGGCCTTCCTGTTCTAGCTCTCTCAAGGAAGCCCTTAATGCTGTCCCTCCATAACACAGTTCTGTGCACCTTGCAACACTACTCAATGATCTTCCACCTGAATTATCAATCTAGACTTTCCAAAGTTGGTTAGTGTGAGTATCGCCCAATCCAACCAAGCCAATTCCAACACCAATTCTGAGTTATCCAAGTGAAATGTGTAAATCTTCTACCACCTCAAAGTTAGGGAAGAACATAGTCAATCAGCTATAGTTTCCTTTCCCGTCTGTTTGCTGCTTTGAGGCCACTGTAACAACAAATGCAGAACCATGTACTGGTAACTTAGCTTCTTTCACAAATGAGGGGCGGATGAAGTTGTGAAAAGCTCCTATGTCAACGAGCACTCTTACTTTCCAGCCAGCAACTTGTCCCCAAGCTCTAATGGATCTTGGAGAACCCTGTTTTGTCATACTCTTATAGTTCATATACAATTTATGGCTTGGCTCCCCTAATTCCTCTACAGCATCATGCCAATCCGACTACCCATACCCTCCTTTTCCTCCTCTAATATCATGACCCAAAACCTTTTATTTTTGCAAACATGGTCAAGGGTAAACCTTTCCTCACAATAGAAATGCAACGTTTTTCTTCTTTTCTCCTTATACTCATCATTAGATAATTGTTTGAAACCTTTTCTAGATTGCCTGAATTTTCTCTCTCTTTCTGACTATGGACTCCATTGGGAAGACCTCCATTACCAGGGAAAGGGTCTCTACCTTCCTTTCTAAGATTAGTACCTCCATCATTCCCAAACGTCAAAAAGGGAAAGATTTATATTCTTTTGCAACATCTGATTCTGACTTTCTGCTAAATATTCTTTTGCCACATCTGATTCCGACTTTCTACTAACTCCGCAAGATCCATCAATTCATCTAAAGTTGAAAATTGATCGAGCTTGAGTTCAGCTAGTACTTCATGCTTTAATCCATTGAGGAATAAGCCAAAGAGATAACGTTGCTCCTTGATCTTGAGAGGGCTAGAGTAGCGTTTGAATTGCTCCCGATATTCTTGGACAGAGCTTCTTGCTTGATCTCCAAGAGAAGCTCAAAAGGGTTATGTACCATTTTAGGTTGAAACCTCTTGCTTACGGCATCCTTGAAGGCCTCCCAAGTTAGATCCGGTGCTATCTCATCCCACCAATGGAACCAAATTAGGGCTTTGCTTTCCATTGCCACCTTTTCAATGTGGAGCCATTGCGGAAACCGTACTTCCCAAATTTGAAAGTATTGCTCCATCGCATCCACCTAACTATACGCGTCCTCGCCATAATAGGGGCACGTCGATTCTCCTCCACTGTTCAACACTTTGTGTTCACCGGTTCCCCATCGGAAAGCCCTTTCCTTCATCACAAGGCCCACGCATCGTCAGATATCTGATTGCCCAACATTTTTGTGCAAGTCGTTGTGTGGCGATCCCTCTCGATGCGAATCCACTTATCGCTGATCATGCTTTGGAGTTGAGTGCGAAAGAGAATTCAATCTTGCCCCTCCTCCACCACCTGCTCGATGAGCTCTATCCGGTTTTCGAGGCATTTCGGTTAATCCGCCGTTGCTGCAATCAAAGCTACCAAGCTTTCATGGCATTTGCGATCTTTTTCCCTATGTTCACGATCCTCTGCTCGCTAGTTCTATGATTTGATTAGAGTCACTTTGATTGCTTCAATCTTCTCTAACTTTGCAGCCATTGAAGCTCTTTCCAAGGGTGGACAAAGCTTTTGATACTAATTGGTAGAACTAATATAATTGAATGAATTTGTATTTGTGGATTGGGAATTCTTTGCAACCACCAAGAACCTTAGAATCAGATACAGCATACAGAGGAAATATGAGTCCTCCAACTCTCCCAAAAGTGTACAACTGATTAGACACCCTTTTCTAACAACCTTTCCCCTTTTATTGTCCTATTGTCCTCCTCCATCTGTATTTCGCGTCTAAACTAACTGCTTTACAGATGTGTTTTCCTACTAACTACCTTACAGTTATGACTTATTCTGCTTATTTCTCCTTTTATTGACCCTCCCATACATTGTGTCCCTAAAAAAGAGAGGAAAGTCAATGTAACAAGGGTTTCCAATCCCTTAGGTAGTGTTTGGTATATGTCTCAGGACATTGGAGATAGATACAGTAGAGATAGTGGAGACGGAGACATAAAAAACATTGTCTCTGTATCATGTTTGGTTGTGGAGGACAAGACATGATAGCTGTCTCCGTATCTTATTTGGAAACACGGAAACAAGACGGAAAATATATGATAACAGACATTAGTACCCCCACTGGACCACTCAGTGGAAGCAGTCGAACCGCCTCCGAATTGTCGCTGGACCACCGTTGCACCACCCATGGTTATGAGGATATATAGGGAAATATTAAATATGTATCGGGGTATTATTGAAAGGAAAAAATATTAAATTTCTGTCTTTGTATTCTATCAAAACTGTCCCCACTTTTTGGAGGTACAAATTTTTTTTGTATTTCTGTCCCTGAGACAATTTTTCTATCTCCTTTGTTGTCTCCACCATCAAATAGGTTTGTATCTCTAGTGTCTCCATATTTTTTTCCCGGGACAGCAACCAAACATTACCTTAATGTATCATGTAGAGACACCCTTGATAAAATGCCACAAGCGTTGCACCAAATAGGCACAAGCTGCTGAATCTTATCTGAAATCATGTTCCATGTCACAGAAATATTCTTAAAGATATGAGTTTTGCTGCATCCAAATACACCTTGTTGTAGCATAAATTATACATTGTCATAAAAGTTTAGTTTCTTCTCTTCTCCCAAAACTGTGGAAGCTAACCCTCAGGAACTGGTCCAAGGAGCTAGGACACTCCCAAGGTTCTTTGAAAATACCAAATTAGAAGTACAATAAGGGAACAGGAAAGAATAGATATGATTCAGATTCTAAGCGTGCACCACACATTAAACACCAGTACAAAGAGCCTTATGTGGCCTATGAATATATGTAATATGCCATTTGTGTTAATTATGTTCAATATCACTATCCAAATAAGAGATTTGAATTTAGAGGGAGCCTTGGATTTTCCACAAAGATTTATCAAGAAGAAAACTTTCCTAATTTAAAGAATGAGTGAGGCACTGGGAAAATGATTTACATCAAAATTCCCTAGTAGGATTTGGTTGGTCCTTAACCTTATTAAAGCTCTTTGACAATGTGGTCAAGAATTTGATTCTTGTGGCTCTCTTTTCTTCATAAATTAATTGAGGCACAAGGTATGATGGCCTTGTGCTTTGTCCACACATGGCTCAATGGTTCTTTTGTATAAAGCGGGTGCTAGAGACAATGGCTGTTCTAATGCATTTGTCTATCAACTTAAGCGTTAAGGATAGTAGGTCTTTTAGAGCAATTTGTCATGAATTAATTCTCCTAAGAGCTTAAGCTATTAGATAGAAGCACATGAACAATTTTATATTTAACATACACTTCAACGCAAGAGCCTATTGGGTTTGAAGCATGGACAATGTATAAGTGCACATTACATTATAAAAAATTAAACATTTATTTAGAAGAATGAGGGCAATAAGGATCAAACTCTAGAATATTTATTTGGCCATAAAAGCTCTGATACCACCTTGAGAAAGTTGAGAGTAGACTTAGAGAGAAATTAAATGCAAGTATTATGTGAATTTTGCTTGAGTAGCAGTCAACATTCTTGATATTTACATGTATAAAAGAAAACATGTATCTTACATTTAAAAGAATAATTAAACTTTCTTTTATTACTCTTTTCTTTCCAATTATGGATTGATTCCTTTGTTTCTTGATGACTTTAATTACTATCATGACCAATATCCGTAATTACAATGATATTAATCACTACCACTATTTCCAGCAAGATTTTTGGTGCTTAGGGTTTACAGTAGCTTTTGGTATACAGTAGCTTTTGAAATGAGTTTATAACATTCCAAGCCTCAAGGTGAGTGTTGGGTGTGCCCGAAACATGAAATCAGTCCCAGTTGACTACTTTTGCTGGTTTTATGAGAAGGAAGAAGGCTTTGTGACTATGTCCATTATATGCCCACTGTTTGGAGTGTCATTATTGTAGCTAAAATGACAGATTGTCAGACATGCTTGTTTTATGGTATAAGATTAGGCATTTGGCATTTATTTGCTGTAAGGCATAAGATCTTTTTAAAGGAATTTCTCTCTCAGACTTTTTCAAAAATTGGAAAGCTATGCCCCATTGGTACTTTTTTCTTTTGTTTATTTTTGTTCTTGTGTAGAGGATCTCTTGAACCCCCCATATTGTTGTATCTTTATCACTTCATCTCAATAAAATTCGTTTGTAAACAAAAAAATTAATTGATAAATAAATAAAGATTCTAAGCCTCAAGGGACCAATTTCTGTTCTTTTATATGTGGCGCCCCTGCCCTGGGATGAGATTTTGGAACAAAATCTTAGTGCTGACACATCATGTTTAAGTCTAGTCTTTTATTGCTAATGGTAGAACTTTTGTGTTAATTCCTACTGATATTATACTTTGCAATGTCAATCTCAGCAGCTTGGTTTTGGATTTTTGGTATTTATTTTAATTGTTATTCTGGTGATTCAGTATTGAATTATTATATTCTGTTAGGTTCTTGCAAGTCTTGGATTGCTGTTGTCTTATAAATTTGTTTGAATGTTGTGTTTCTCTAGGGTACCCAATTGTATGATCCAAAAGCTGGTGGGTGGCGAGATCTAGGTATGCTCGATGTTATGCAGGTAGGACCTGGAGATTCTTGTTTTAAGTACATATGAAGTGCTTTGTTTTACCACTTTAGCTTTATCATTGGATAAAATTGTATTTTTTATGACATTTTTCCGTAGATATTTGGGCGAGCAGGGAGACCTCAGTTTGACAAAAGTGGTGAAGGTATCATAATTACGTCTCACGATAAACTAGCTTATTATCTGCGTCTGCTGACAAGTCAACTCCCTATAGAAAGCCAGGTAATGATAAGGAAAATGATGAGGAAGTTATGATTACATGTGTACTTTAAATCTTCACTGACCATAGGACCAGCATGAGATTAAGGTATTTGGTATCGTGTGTACTGACTTCTTTGATCATTTGCAGTTTATTAGCTCCTTGAAGGATAATTTAAATGCAGAGGTGGCGTTGGGTACTGTAACTAATGTTAAGGAAGCCTGTGCATGGCTTGGCTATACCTATCTTTTCATAAGGATGAGGATGAATCCTTTGGCATATGGTATTGGGTGGGATGAGGTACTTTTACAAACTTTACCTTTATTATACCAGTTCTAAAATATGATTAAATTTGGTATCAGCTAGGGCAGATATCCTGGGAACATTAAGAAGTAGATGGGGATTCTTACCTGAAACATGGGAATAGTGATTTGGAGAGAATGCTATTCTTAAGAAGCTGTACTATTGTTTGCAGACTATCATCTGCAACTGGTATTGTAAAAATACATATTCCTTACTCGTTTTTGTTGGTGCACTTGTCTGCCAGTCTTTCAATTGTCTTAGGAGGTGTGCTTCCTGCTTGTTCTGATTGCATGTAGTCTGCCCCTTCCACATAAGTCCATGCATCAAAAACCTACCCATTAAGCAAAAAGAACTTGTACCCAGAAACTGCTCCCCAAAAAAAAAAGATCAAGTATTTTCTTTTTCTGATATGCTCCAAGTCATTAGTGTCACCTTTTTGCATAGTCTACAAATGCTTGGGAAGTGTACATTGATAGCACTACTTTAAAATTTAAACTTGATAATTGCCTGAACTTCACGGATTTTCCATTTTTTTCTCATTTATCATATTGAGAGAGATTTTTGATGATTTCCTTTATACACACAACGGGTTTTTTGTGATGAATTGTATATGCTGTCTACTACACAATTTGTCTATTGATCTTCTATGCTGTAGGTGATGGCAGATCCTAGTTTAAGTTCCAAGCAAAGATCTCTTGTAATTGATGCTGCGCGTGCACTTGATAAAGCAAAAATGATGCGGTTTGATGAGAAAAGTGGCAATTTTTACTGTACCGAACTTGGTCGCATTGCAAGCCACTTTTATATTCAATATTCCAGTGTTGAAACATACAATGAAATGTTGAGACGCCACATGAATGATAGTGAGGTGAATGTTATTAATTCTGATCTATTGTAAACAAGGTTTTAATCACTGCTAAAGATTTAAGCTCATGTTTATTATATCCTCTTTTAAGGGTGTTTCTTTGCCCTCAAATTTGCTATGGAAATGGGTATGGCTTCTCTCAGTGTTCTTCCCAATGCTATTTCAAGGGAGATGCCATCTCCAATATTAAGAGAAATTGGGCAGCCTTGCTGCATTCTTATTTCTGTTCAAGTTCTCATGTTTCTTTATTTTTAATGCCTTTGTTGCAAGCCTATGTAAACATGTATCCTGTCATGATGACATTTTTATAATTTTTCTTTTTATGTTCCTTTTACCTTTTCTGTCACCCTAGGTGATTAACATGGTTGCACATTCATCTGAATTTGAGAATATTGTTGTTCGAGAAGAAGAACAAAATGAGCTAGAGATGTTGGCACGCACGTCATGCCCATTAGAAATTAAAGGTGGTCCTTCAAATAAACATGGAAAGATTTCCATTTTGATTCAGGTTGAGTTCTTAAGCCATTGACTTTGTTTTCCTGTTAGAATACCTAATAATTGTATGAAGAGCATATAGCTTTCTTCTGCTGTTTTGCAGTTATACATATCTCGAGGTTCTATAGATTCTTTTTCGTTAGTATCTGATGCTGCCTACATAAGTGCAAGCTTGGCTCGTATAATGCGGGCTTTATTTGAGATTTGTCTTCGAAGAGGCTGGTGTGAGATGTCCTTGTTCATGTTGGAATATTGCAAAGCTGTGGATCGCCAAATTTGGCCACACCAACATGCTCTTCGACAATTTGACAAGGACCTTTCTGCAGAAGTTTGCTCTCAACTATTATTTTCACTATATTCTCTAGCCGTATTTCATAGTGTTGTGTGATAATCTTTTTGGTTGGTGTAGATATTGCGGAAACTTGAAGAACGTGGGGCGGACCTTGATCGCCTGTTTGAGATGGAGGAAAAAGACATTGGGGCATTAATTCGTTATGCACCTGGAGGAAGGGTATTTAACTTTTAGTAGGATGATGTTCAAAGATTTCCTTTGCATGGGTTCAGAAGTTGAATAAATGTTAATTGTTATTTTCTTATCCCTGCCCCTTTCTTAGTTGGTCAAGCAATGCCTGGGGTATTTTCCATCAATTCAGTTATCAGCAACTGTCAGTCCAATAACAAGAACAGTCCTGAAGGTAACTCCACAATGAACAAATTTTTCCAGACTAATCAGTTGCAATTTTTTCTTAGATTTCATCACATAATATATCTCTGATATCCCATTCCACCTGATCTATCTTTATTTTCAGGTTGATTTGGTGATAATGCCTATTTTCATCTGGAAAGATCGTTTTCATGGTGCTGCTCAGCGGTGGTGGATTTTGGTAGAGGTGAATAGATTTTCATGTGATGATAACTTGACCAGTTTACATGATCATCTGAAACGAAAAGTCATTTTGATTTGTAGAAGTGCATTAATGAGACTATTAGAGGAAAAGGGATCCTAATAATTATAGAAGGAAAAATAAAATAAACAAAGAGAAAACATCAATGTGGCTAAGAGACCTAATCCCTGAATCTCTCTTAAATGACCATGTGCTAACACCACGTAGAATTCAATGCTCCATCTTATTCTTATCTTAGCTGATACAAAGAAAGTTAAGAATTTGCAAACATGTTTGTGCCATATCCAATGGTGTTCCATTTTGTCCGTGCTAAGTATATGTATTTTGAGTGGCTGCAACTAGTTTTACTGGAACTTTTGTTTAATATAGCCTCAATGGTAAGGTTGCTATCTTGTGACCTTATAGGTCACTGGTTCAAATCCTAGAACCAATCTCTCCGCAAAGCAGGAGTAAAGTTGCGTACATTTACCCTCTCTAGACTCCACCAAGTGGGAGCCTCGTACACTGAGCCACCCTTTTGTTCATAGCCTCAATGGCATTGATTGATGCACGTAGTTGACCCCAACTAATGGAATAAAGTTTGGCTTTGTTGTAAGTATTTATATCCTAGTATGTATTCTACACAATGTGTTTGGAATTTTAGAATAGTCAGAACCCTTTATTTTAAATCTTGAAAAGGGCATTGGATATGTGGCAACCCAATTGGATTAATGATAATGATAATTATAAATTGCTTGTTATTATTAATTATTAATAAAAATAAAAATAATCATTATTATTAATTATTACTATTAATAATGAATTCAAATAGCACTAATATAATTTATTGTTATTGTTAATTAGTATAATAATTACTATAAAATAATGATCAATATTATGGTTAGTTATTATTTTAATATATATTAAGCCTTAAGATAATGGTAAGGTTATTGTATTGGGACTTGGCTATCATGGGTTCAAATCCTAAAAACAATCTCTTCGTTTGTTGGGGATAACACTATATACATCTACCCTCCCTAGAGGTTACGAGGTGAGAGCTTCATGCACCGGGCCTCAATTTTAATAAAATTTTATTAATAATGCTGATGATAATAATTAATTATTATTATAAATTTTATCATTATTATTATTATTATTTTATTGGTAAAAGACACTTATTACTATTAATCTTTCAAGGGTAAAGCTTTAGTTACATCTCTTACGATCTATCAAGGTTTCGATTTAGTCCTAAGTTTTGTTTTTGTTCTATTTACATCCCTAACATTTTTAAAACATTAATGAAGTCTAAATTATAACCGAAAACTTAATATTTTATGTCTTGTTATGATCCCTTAACATTGTAAGATGACATTTTAGGTCTTGTTGTGACTTTCTAACATTGTAATTTGATTCTTCTTTAGTTTTTCCCCTTTATAATTTGGGTACATTCTATGAAAAGGATAAGATTGAAATGTTTTGAAAACAATAAGGACGTAAATAGAACAAAAAGGACTTTTTGGACTAAATTGGAACTTTGGTAAAATGTAAGGGACGTAACTGAAACTTTATCCATCTTTTTGATATACCAAATATGGTAATATGAATTACTAATTAGGTTTCCTGTGTATAGCAAACTAGCATTACCGACAATTGCAAAGTGGCAATTTTTCTTAGTGATGAAATGAATTAACATCAATCTATGTTGCCCAGATACGGATACGGTACCCGTACCCGGTACGGATACAGGTACGGGATACGGCAATTTTGTAAAAAGTGGGGTACGGGTACGGCAATATATATAAAAGAAAAATCATAAATTTCATATGATAAAACCAACGATTTCAACATAAAATAACTCCAAATTGTTCAACAATCAATATTATATTCCAAAATGAAATACTACAATACTCAACAATGTTAAACATAAGCACATATCAATCATTTTCTTGTCCAGAATACACAACAATCCAGAAACAACATAATAAAAAAAGAAATAAATAGAAACCACAACTTAAAGAATAAATGGATCCTACCTCACTGCAAAGCTGCTGGAGAGAGAGCCGCCGTCAAGAGAGCCTCCGGAAGGTAGCTCGCTCAGCTGCTGCCGTCGCATATGTCGCCTCCTCAGCCGCTTTCGTCGCATAGATCGCCTTCGCGTCACTGCAAGTTCGCCGTCCCCCGTCGCCCGTCGTTGCAAGTTCGCCTCCGCTCTCCCGTCGCGTGGGTCACAGCTGTGAGGTTCGCCTTCTCGTTGCGTAGCTCGCCGTCACTGCGTGGGTCACCGTCGCCGAAGGCCGCTTCACTACTCCACCATGATAAGAGAGTCGTCGGTGATGAAGTGGAGAGAGGGGAGTGATGTTGAAGACATAGTGAAATATTAGGGACGGCTGATGTGTTTTTTTGTTTTTTTGGGGGTGGGGGGTGGGTGGGGGGGGGGGGGGTTGAGTATCAGCGTTAAAAGAAAAGAAAAGAAAAAAAAAAGATCAAAACGCTGGCGTTTTCGGAAATTGGCGTACCCAGTATTGGGTACGCATGCCCAAGACGTACCCAATTTTTTTTTTTCAAAAAAAGATGTGATAGGTACGTGCTCCACGTGCACTGCACCGTATCCATAGCGCATCTGCACGGGTACTTAGCCATTTATGCGTACCTGGGCTTCAGAGACATCAATCTTGTTACTAGGCAATGTGCCAAACATCACCTAAGAGTTGCCGACATCTACATATGTTTATGCCATCTCCAATTGCTGTTTGTTTTATCTAGAATGCAAGCATAAGTATTTATATTTATATTTTGGTGTATGAAAGTTTGTCCGACACACATATTGCGAGTAAGTTGTAGCCACAAATAAGCCACTGCAAAAACATCTCAGTCTTTTTCTTGAGATATCATTTTACAGAACTAATATACATACATACATACACACACACACACACACACACACACACACATATATATATATATATATATATATATTTTATAACCCCGTATTGGATGCGCATAGTCAACTATTTTGTGCAGGATTCTGAGAATGATCACATCTATCACTCGGAGCTCTTTACTCTGACAAAGCGGATGGCTAAGGGGGAACCTTACAAGCTTTCCTTCACTGTGCCTATTTTTGAACCACATCCCCCCCAGTATTACATTCATGCCATTTCTGATTCTTGGCTTCATGCAGAGGCATTCTACACTATCACTTTTCATAATTTACCATTGCCGGAGGTAATATACATCACCCTTTTTTTTTTCTCTAGAACTATTGTATGTCAATTGGCCAAGCTATATCTCACAATTAGACTATATCTTCCTCAGGCTCGGACTGCTCACACTGAACTCCTTGATTTAAAACCTCTTCCTGTGTCTTCCATTGGAAACACTGCTTATGAAGCATTATATAAATTTTCACATTTTAATCCTATACAAACACAGGTGGGTTCTTTTGCTTTACTACAAAATTTGTTAGATTATGTATAGCGGGTCTTTAATATGTAAATAACATATGAAGGCTTCTATAATGCCTTTACCGGGCTTGTGCAGACTTTTCATGTCTTGTATCACACAGACAATAATGTTCTCTTAGGAGCTCCAACTGGAAGTGGAAAAACAATATCTGCTGAGCTTGCTATGCTTCGTCTTTTCAAGACACAGCCTGATATGAAGGTTTGTGCCTAAATTTGTTAATGCAGTTTGAGATGGAATTGTCTGGAGCATAAATTACGGAGGCAAAACAAGATGAGTATTATGCATTTTATTTGAAGTCAGTCATCCTGCTAGCTCGTTACAGGCTGGGAACTTAGTTGCTTAAGTATACTGATGAGCTGTGATGAGACATGAGACTAAGAATAAAATGCCTAGAAAATTATCATTTATTCATTGGTGTGGATAAATGGTGAAACTTCTTGTATTCATTGGGCTTAAAATTTTTTGCTATGCATTATTGCTTACAGAGATAATGTGTCTATTGCCTATGTTGTACAGTATCATGTATAGTCTGCATCAAGTGTGTATGCTAAAATGCAATGGGAACATGCAGGTTATTTATATAGCACCTTTGAAGGCAATTGTTAGGGAAAGAATGAGCGATTGGCAAAAACGTCTTGTCTCTCAGCTAGGGAAAAAGATGGTATTAGTCTTTGTTTTAATAAGAAAGGCATACAAGAGTTAATGTATAGTATTGGTGGTAATGATATTATGCCTGTGATCAGGTTGAAATGACTGGAGACTATACACCAGATTTGATGGCCCTCCTGTCAGCAGATGTCATCATATCTACTCCTGAAAAGTGGGATGGTATTAGTCGAAATTGGCATAGTCGTAGCTATGTCACAAAGGTGCATTCTTATGTGTCTTGTGTGTATGTGTGGGTGTGTGTAATATTCTATATTGAAATTATCTCAATTTTGAAGCTTTCTACTTCATTTTCGAACCCTGCTCACATTGATCAATAGGTTGGACTTATGATATTGGATGAGATTCACTTATTGGGAGCTGATCGTGGGCCCATACTTGAGGTAGTTGCTTATGAACTGGGATATCCTACTCAATACTGACTACGCCTCATTTGTTCATTTCATTTCTGGATAGAACATTAAAAACCATGAAATTTTTAAATTAATATATTCTAATTACGTTAAAGACAGGTATTTACCAGCATTTTTTTCGAAGACTTCGTATATGGGATTCTTTCAATGTTGAGTCCTACTATCTGTTTTGGTTTGTTAATCTTCGTTCTAAACTTATAAGTGATACTGTTAGACACTGGCATCTAAAGAGTAATTGAAGAACAAAGAATGTGTATTATTGTGGGGTCAGTTGGCAAATCACCAAGTACCCTATGAATTTGTACAAGGCAATCTCTACAACTTGTGGGAATTCTAGAGCCCCCATTCTCTCCCAAATGACTCACAAATGGCTAGACACACTAACTAACCTCCACTGTGAGGTCCTTGAAAACCAACATGAAATTGCAAGGCACTACTGCAGTGAACAATATATGCTTGCCTAGACAAAGACTCTAATGAAGGTTGATTCATAGCAAATTTGGCTTAATGGAATGAATTTGAGGCTATGAAAGCAGCAACATCTCAAGCTCAACAACAGATACGGGTGGAAACAGGCTAGGCCAAGGTAGGCTTTGTTCTTAACAGACCAGGCATGTGTTACAACCATCTAGCCTGAGCCTAGCCCGAGGCTTGCTATCAGCGAATTTTTAAGCCTTAGCCTGGCCTGGCCTGGCCTAAAGCTTGTACAGGCCCATTTATTACATGACAAAATCCATAGGAAAACAAAAGACTATTATTATGCAACTCTCTACAAAATGTTAGTTCCAAAACCAAGTAAAACAAATCTAGACTGGACTGGAACAAAATAGGGAAGAAGGAAGGAGCCAATACTGTGTTATACCGTAGAAAAAAGTCCATGAAAAATTGAAAATATTGTAACTCTCTACTATCTAAATACGTTATTATGCAGAATAAGAAAATAAAATAAAACACTGTAGAAATAGGAAATTGACTTGGGTTGGGAGTGAGGAAGGCTGGCGCTAGCGGAATTCGACGAAGAGAAGCTGTTCATGGTGCTAGCTGTTGGTGGACAGTAGCGGCGCAGAGTGAATCCAGTGGGCAGTGGCACGGCCGCATTGTGCTGTGCTGTGTTGTGCATGGCATGAATCATGATGAAAGAGTGAACAAGGTTTAGTTTAGGGTAAATTGAAAAAAGTATAAACACTATTGTAACTCTGTAAGTGTGGGAGATGTTTAGGTTTCTTTTTGTATTTGTTTGAAATTTAAATGAAATAGTACATAGAATAAAGCTTAAAAAAAAAAAAAATCAGCCAATTTAATAAAAGAGTCTTGCAGTGTAGTGGTTAAGTAGCTAGCCTTAGTTGTAGAGGAGGTTACAGTCGTACAGGTTCGATTCACTCTAACAAAACTTTTAAATAAATTGTATAGCATATATGTGAAACTTTATCAAGCCCAGGCCGGCTTAACAGGCTCAACAAGCTTTTTAACAAAGCATAGGCTTGGCTTTTAAGGTACATAGGCTTTTAAATAGGTCTGAGCCTGGCTTTAATTTTTGACAAGTCAGGCCAGGCTAAGCCAAATACAGGCCAAGCTGCAGGCTCCTGATAGGTCACCTGGTCTATTTCTATCCCTAACAATAGAGAACACTTCCAAGCAAGACGTGTTGGAAGTTGGAAATGATCATATTTTGGTGGCAATCCCTTGAGAATAATTTCGATGGAGACATTATGATTGATGGAAGCCCATGCATTCACTATAGCTTTGATGCGGCATGACAAATGCTGAAAAATGGACCTAGATCCTTTTGAAGTATTTTGCAACTCAGATTGAAACTACTAGCACTTGGCTCTTGTCTATGACACAAAGAATTGCTGAATCTCTTCCTAAATTTGCCAAGAATGTTGATAATGAACACCCTAGTGAGTATTGAATCGGTCCTAGAACCAAGCAACCAAGATAGAATGTGTCGATCTTGCTGTTCCTAGCAAAGTAGCTTGTCACTCATCTTTCCATTGAGCGCATTTTCAAGATTGATGAACTTCGGTGGAACAACAGCTAAATGATCAATGAATGCTTGGAGCTAATTTGCTTTGGTTGTAGCTAAAACTTGTTGTTGCCACTGCAAGAAATTTTTATCATTGAGCTTGAATAAAATGGGGTGAGAAAAGGTGACATGGGTAGAGGAAAGAGTGGGATGTGTAGAAGACGAGAGAGAATTGTGAACGGTGGAGCCAAATTGGTCCCCATTGGATGGATCTTGGCCTCATCATACCATGATAGAATAGAAGAAAGAGTGGGAAAATGAGAGAATCTATGAGAAATTAAGATAAATGCTTGTTGAGAATTTCGGCTATCTGAATTTTGAATGCATTGTTGAGAATGATTTAAGTATTACAATTATATCCATGACAATTCTTGTCTATAACAGATTCCTACTCACACACAACTATGTTACAAATATACTAACCATCTAACTATTATAACAACTTACAACAATCACATGGCATTCTAATCTATGTTGGCAACAAGTGGCACTTACTCTAACACACTTTCCATCACTTTGGAGATAGTCAGATCACCCTTATTTAGGTTTGTATCTCTAGTGTGTCACTTTTCTTCTTATCTTGGTTCTCTATACTAGTAGGGTGGGCTAATACTATTGAAATGATTATGAGAGATCTTCTTTGTTCAGGTGCTTTATATACAAGTCGAAATCATTTGGTGAGTTGAGAGGTATGCTTCCATCCTACAAAGGGGGTGTGTGTTTGTTAAAAATATTGCCTTGGAAGCTAAATGGCAATGATGTTTTACTTGAAAGAAAGAAACCTGAAGTGATAATAGGAGTGTAGTAATTCTGCTATCTTATTTTGTAAAGAGAAGACACAATTTTATATGTACAATGTTGGACCCATCTAATAAATTGCAGGACCCACACTAATAAATGTGAAGGATACTAATAGATACCTACACGGCTACACCTATCCATCATAATTTATATGAAGACAAAAAACAATAAGTGATAAAGACAAAAGTGTCAGACATATTTCAACACTCCCCCTCAAACTGGTGAATGGATATCTATCATTCCCATCTTGCATGTAAGCTCTTGAAACCGCTCTTTGGGTAGGCCTTTAGTCAACACACCTGCCAACTGTAGTTCAGAAGGAACATGTATTGTGTCTATGAGTCCACTATCCAACTTCTCCTTGATGAAGTGTCAGTCAATTTCAATATGTTTTGTTCTATTATGTTAGATAGGATTATGAGCGATGCTAATAGCTGATTTATTGTCACCTAACATCTTCATAGGAGCCTCATTTTATTTTCAAATCATCTAAGATAATTTTCAACCATAGTAGCTCGCAAATTCCTTGTGACATGGCACGAAATTCTGCCTTTGCACTTGATCGAGCAACAACATTTTGCTTTTTGCTTCTCCAAGTCACCAAATTTCCTCCCAAAAACATGCAATATCCTGATGTTGACCTTCTGTCACTAATAGAGCCTTAGCATCAGTGTAAACTTCTAGAGAGAGCTTGTCACCACTTTTGAACAACAGTCCTCTACCGGGTGTAGTTTTAAGATATCGTAATATTTTTTCTACTGCTTGCATGTGTCTCACTTTAGGATCATGCATGAATTGGCTGACCACACTCATAGCATAAGCCAAGTCTGGCCTAGTATGGGCCAAGTATATGAGTTTTCCTACCAGTCTTTGGTATTGTGTCTTATCAACACTAGAACTCTTTTGTTCACTTCTCATTCAATGGTTTTGTTCGATGGGAACAAGTAGATCTAGGATATATTTCCTTTGAGAGATAAAGATGCTTTGCTTAGAGTATGCCACCTCTATTCCAAGGAAGCATCTCAATTTTCCTAGATTCTTCATTTCAAATTCAGAAGCTAACTTATCCTCCAAGAGCTTCTTCTCAACTGGATCATTACCTGATACAATGATGTCGTCCACACATACCAGGAGAATCGTAAGTTTTCCTCCAACTGTATATTTAAGGAAAAGGGTAAGGTCCCCTTGACTCTGCTTGTATCTAAGTGACATCATAGTCTTTGCAAATCTCCCGAACCATGCACGAAGAGACTGTTTCAACCCATACAAAGCCTTTTTGAGCCTGCATACTTTGTTTCTTCCATTGGTGACATCATGTCCAGGAGGAATTTCCATGTAGACTTCTTCCTCTAAGTCTCCATATAGGAAAGCATTCTTTACATCGAATTGATGCAAATCCCATCCCAAATGAGCTACTAGAGAAAGTAAGACTCTGACTGTATTCATCTTTGCTACCGGAGCAAACATCTCCTCATAGTCGATTCCTTATGTCTGTGTGTATCCTTTTGCAACTAGTCTTGCTTTATATCTATCTAATACACAATCTGACCGATACTTCACAGTGTATATCCACCTACATCCCACCGCCTTTTATCTCTTGGCTTCTCAACAATCTCCCACGTTCCATTCTTCTCTAACGCTCTCATTTCCTCATTCATGGCTTGAATCCAGTTCATATCTTTTAATGCCTCTTGTACTGAGTTTGGGATTTGTATGGAATCAATAATTGCAATGAAACTTTGATGCTGCAAGGAAAGGTGTTTAGAGGAGACAAAAAAGGAAATAGGATGTTTAGTGGAAGTCCTTTTTTCTTTTCTCAAGGCAATCGGTATGTCATCTAGGTTGGGTTTACAAATATTGGAAGAGTCAGTTTATTCAGTACTTACCACAAGTTCAGACTCTTGAAGTTGTTGTTGGATCATATCGGGTTTCTTTCTCCTTTTGTATACTAAAAGTGGTTTCTTCTGAGCTTCTTCAGGTGGTGTAGTGGAAGACACTAACTTTTGGGAGCACTCTTGGGAACTAGAAGGAGCTAGTTCTTGTGATGATGGGAGAGGGAGAAAGGATTGGGGAGAAAAGGTGGTCTCTGCTTCTACTATACTCTCCCCCTGAAGCGGAGGACTAAAAAACGACTTAGTTTCAGAAAATGTAACATCCAAAGAGACAAAGAAATGACGACTGGATGAGTGAAAACATTTATATCCTATCTTGTTAGGAGCATAACCTATGAAAACACATTTGATGGCTCGAGGATCTAGTTTAGTACGATGTTGACGATGCACATGGACAAATGCTACAAATCTAAAAACCCGAGATTGTAAACTTTGCATAATTGGAACAGAGGGAATGTGAGATAACATAGATTGGATAGGATTGACATTACCAAGCACTCGAGAAGGCACCCTATTAATCAGGTAGGCACCTGTTAAAAACGCTTCACCCCAATAAGAGCTAGGGATAGACATTTGAAAAAGAAGAGCGTGAGTAACCTTTAGCAAATGCCTATTCTTCCACTCTGCCACACCATTTTGTTGAGGAGTATCAACACAGGTAAGTTCATGAATAATGCCATGTTCTTTCATGAAGGTAAAAAACTGTTGATTCACATATTCCCTGCCATTATCTGAACGTAAACGTTTAATGGATTTTCCAAACTGTGTTTTAATCATATGATAAAATTGAACAAAGAGTTGAAATACTTCAAATTTATCTTTCATAAGAAAAAGCAAAGTCACGCGTGTACAATCATCAATAAAAGAAACAAACCATTTTATACCAATAATATTAGGAATAGATGCAGGGCCTCAGACGTCATAATGAATAAGTGCAAAAGGTTCATTACTTTTATTAAAACTAGATGGAAATGACACATAGTGATGTTTAGCAAACTGGCAAACTTCACAAGAAAAGGACTCAACTGATTCTTTTAAAAACAGAGACGGATACATGGACTTTATTAATTGAAATGGACGATGTCCTAGACGTCTATGATATAACCAAATTTGTGATGCCTAAGACTCTGAATTTGTAGTATAACATGAGGTTGGTGTCCTCAGTCTATCATCACTTTTAGTTAGTGCATTAAGAAGATTCCTTAGCAACTCCAATCGTCCTCCCCGTGGCAAGATCCTGAACAACACAATGCGAATGGAAAAAAATTGCAGCACAATTAAGTTTTTTAGTAAGCTTATGAACAGAGATAAGGTTATTGGCGAGTTGAGGAACATGAAGAACATCATTTAAGTGTAAGGAAGGGTGAAGAGAAATGCTACCAGATCCTGCAACTGAGGTTTGGGAGCCATCGGCTACAGTGATGTGGCGTTTTTCAAAAATGGGAAGGTAGGAAGAAAAATGAGGAGTTTTAGAGGTCATATGGTTAGTCGCACCAGAGTCAATGATTCATAAATCATTACATTCAGTATTAGATACATGAAAAGATTGAGAACAGGGAACCTTACCGGACAAGGTTAGAGAGCAAGAGCCAGATGACTTAGAACTTATGAGAGATCACAAGTGTGTAAACTCATCCTTACTAAGGGCAGGAATTTCATCATCCACTTGAGGAGTGGGGGCAGTGTCTGATGCAGCCATTGAGTCTTTATTGCTTGACAAGCCTCGAAATCCTCCTGTGCAGTTGAGAACTTTGTCTTTTCCATGAAATTTGAAACAAGTTTCTTTAGTATGCCCGGACTTCTTACAATAAGGACAGCAACGACTATCTCGGGAAGGCCTTGAAAAGGAAGAAGGAGGTCCTGGCTTGACTGTCTTGCCAGTGACCAAAGCTGAACCACTTCTGGGTTTGTTATCAAGCATCACTGCCCTACGACTTTCCTCTCCCCGCACAGTGTAGAACACCTTTTATATAGATGGGAGTCGCTCTTTTCCCAGAATCTGAACTCGAATGGGATCATATTCTGTATTTAAGCCTGAGAGAAACTCAAAAATCCTGTCTTTGCTAACAAAGTTTGCCAAAGTAGAAGTATCCTTGCTACATTCCATCTGCAAGTTTTGATATTGGTCCAAATCAGTCCACAGACTAGTCAGAACACCATAGTAATTTGTTACTAACATCACTCCTTGCTGGGTGAAGAATATTTTCGTCTTCAATTCATAACAAGTAGCAATATCTTGCTTCTTGGAGAAAGTTTTGCCAAGTACATCCCAAACCACACGGGAAGAAGAAGAAACATACAATTCTGATTGATTTCAGGAATCATAGAGCTCCATAGCCATGTCATAATAAGAGAATCCTTATTATCCCAAGCCTCAAAAGTAGGGCCGTCTTTCTCTAGAGGATTTCCCTCAATGTAGGACAATTTCCGACGACCTTTAAGAGTATGCCGGATAACTTGAGCCCACTGCAAGTATTTTTTCCGTTCAAGTGGTAAGTTGGGTGCAAAACAGGAAGGTCATTAGGATTTAAACGTGTAGGTGTAGGTGTAATAGCCGTAGAGGTTTTTGGTTTTGCCATGGTATAGGGTGGTCAGATGATGAAGAATGGTTATAGTTCGAGCCAATCTCGTCTCCTGCAATCTGTGCTTTTCAACAAAACTTTCTTTTAGGAACTGAACAAGGAGAGCCCCACTTCAGTCCCACGTCACTTAACTGGAAGTTAAAAACAATTTCTGGCTCTCTTTGTTGCTTCAAACAAGCTCTTGATTTTGAAAAAAACAAATCCCCATTTTTATTTCAGGGAAGAGGACACCACCAAAGCTGTCATAGCTCCCTGAACCAACAAAATAAGGAGAGAGAAAGTGAGGGTCGTGAGAATAAAATAGTGGTGGGCAAGATGGAAGGAATAGGTCAGAATGGGTTGAAAACAGGAAGTGTGGCCAGCCGTGAGTGTCCACGCATCTTCACACGCTGCAGATGTGGCAGCGCGTGAGACATGCGCAGAATATTGTGGCGACGCGTGGAGGCGCGCTCGGCGGCGGTTAGTGGTCGAATTTGGTGGGTTGGCCGATCTATGGGTGGCGGTTTGGATGGAGTGGTTGGTTGGTTGGAACAGTGACCGGAGGGGTTGGCCAGCGGCTGCAACAGTGATGGAGAGGGAAAAAACAGGCCAAAAAATCCGGGAAATAAATAGGGAAAATGGGAGCAATGACTACAGCAATTAAGGCTGTAAATGCCCAGCAATGAAGGCTGGAAAGCAGCGGGAGAGTGATTAGGCTCCCAGATCAAGAACTTTGACACCAACTTGAAAGAAAGAAACTTGAAGTGATAATAGGAGTGTAGTAATTCTGCTATCTTATTTTGTAAAGAGAAGACACAATTTTATATGTACAATGTTGGACCCATCTAATAAATTGCAGGACCCACACTAATAAATGTGAAGGATACTAACAGATACCTACATGGCTACACCTATCCATCATAATTTATATGAAGACAAAACATAATAAGTGATAAAGACAAAAGTGTCAGACATATTTCAACAGTTTTCTTACTTTCAATTCCTGACTCATTCTTTGAATAGAACTTCTTTCCCCATTGACAAACCAATTTTGGAAGCTGAAGCTCCATTGAGGGTTAAATCCTTATCTAGACAATTGTGCTTAACAAAATTAACATCAGTGGCATTAATATTAAAATATACTAATATGATATATTTTAATGTAACGTGCTGTAATCCAAAATACAAGGAACCAATCCTTGTTTATAATAATACTAGAATCCTAATTGGAGTTAAATAATGAAGCAAAATTAAAAAAATATAAGTAAACATGAAAGCTAATCCTAGTAGATTATCTAAAATGCTCTTTAATATTCTAAGATTTGATGTACAATATTATATGATATTCTAGGATGTAATAGAGATACTATTAGGTATCTTATTTATTTGTAATGGACACGTTGCAGGTTCAAAGGTCTCATGAAGGCTATTTACCCTAATATGTCTATAATCTGTGATGCAAAATTATAATCAATTCCACATTTGTTTTTGCATTGTTATACAAACGACTTTTTATGGAAAACTTTGTTTGATATCTTTGGTGAGTGTTGGTTTGTTGACTTTTTAGAGTGATTTCAGGGCCTGACATGCATATTGGGACACTTTGCTCAGTTGATATTTGATGTGACCTTCTATGTTTACTCTTCCTTTTATTTTTTAGTTTCTTTGAGGAGGATATCTTATGTTCTGGTCTTGTGTTTACCCTTACAGCAAGTTATGCTTTACTACCATTCACTTTCTGTGAATATCATATATATATATATATATATATATATATATATACATGGCCTAAGTTCTCAATTCAGGAAATTTCTGTTTCTAGGTTATCGTTTCTAGGATGAGATATATATCATCACAGACCGAACGTGCAGTAAGGTTTATAGGCCTTTCAACAGCTCTGGCTAATGCTGGGTAAGGTTACTGCATTTCTTCCCCATCTTTATGTGAAGGTTAAGATATAATTTTATTCCCCAAAAATGACAGTTTTTTTTAATTTTGTCGCTAAACAAAGTGTTCAATTTAGTCTTATTTTGCATAAAAATTTTCAGTATGGTCCCTACCGTGCAATGTCACTATGACACTGTCTTTTGGAATTATAACAAAGTGTAATACTGTAATGGCCAAATTAAAAATGATTCACATATAGGGACTAAAAATATATATTGTTGGTCCCCATATGTGACACCTGTTTTTAATTTTGTTCCAATACATGGCACTTATTTTCAATTTTATTCCTACACAAGACACTTATTTTCATTTTGTTCCCCATACTTGTCAATAACTTTATGTTAAGCTCACAGTAATATAACAGTTGCAGCATGAGCAAAATTGAAAATCGCTTTTGTGAAAATAGGGACCAAATTGATTTTTCTTTTCATGTGGGGATCAAATTAAAAAGGTGCTTAATGCACAGTCAGCAAAAATATTAACCTTTTTTATATGTATGTTGATTATTATTTCTCAAATAATTACATCATTTATTTTCCATCCATTTTCCTTATCATTCTCCAATTTTAAATAATTACATCCAATTTGTTTAATTAATAATTAATTTGTAATTCCCTTTTTCCTCTTTATATAGTGATCTTGCTGATTGGTTAGGCGTTGAGGAGATTGGACTCTTCAATTTCAAACCAAGTGTGAGGCCTGTACCTCTAGAAGTACATATTCAGGCAAGTGGATATGATTTTTCATCTAGATGATGGTATTTTTTTTGTCTAGTTTTTGGTGTTAGTTGTTTTCATTATAATAAGGGTGTGAATGGCAGTAGTAAGCATTGGTGATGGAGGAAAAAAAATGAGAGATGCATATAGATGTTCCCATCACTATCATTTATCCATCTTAACCTTTACCTGTTTACTCCTAGCAAGCAAACCCTAAGTGTTGTATACTCGTGTGAGATAAAAAGTACAACGATGTTGCTCTTCTTGCAGGGATATCCTGGAAAGTATTACTGCCCAAGGATGAACAGTATGAATAAACCAGCATATGCTGCAATATGCACACATTCTCCTGCAAAACCAGTTCTTATATTTGTCTCATCACGACGCCAGACAAGGCTTACTGCACTGGACTTAATTCAGGTGCAGATTGAATCTCTTGCAGGAAATTGTGTTTATTCCACTTTGACTTGCTGTTATTAATCTTTCTTTTTCTTGGCTTGTAGTTTGCTGCTTCGGACGAGCATCCAAGGCAATTCCTTAATATGCCAGAAGATGCATTGCAGATGGTTCTGTCTCAAGTCTCTGATCAAAACCTAAGGCATACTTTACAATTTGGCATTGGGTTACACCATGCTGGGCTGAATGACAAAGACAGATCACTGGTTGAGGAACTTTTTGCAAACAACAAGATTCAGGCATACATTTATTAATTTAAAATTGAAATGGGAACTTTTCTTTGTCTTGAAGGGAAGAGAAATTAACAGTGAAAAAAAAAAGGCAATAGAAATTGATATATTTATGCTTTTTAATGCAGGTATTGGTTTGTACCAGCACATTGGCTTGGGGTGTGAATCTTCCAGCTCATCTAGTGATAATCAAGGTGATGTAGTTTTAGTAGGTTCTTCTTTCTATACATTTTGTTACCAGTCATTTCTTTCACTAGTAGGTAGAAACTTCCTTTCTTGGGTGGCCATTTACCCCTGCAGTATACTTTTACCATATTTTGGTTTATTTTTCACTCTCCCTTTTGCACCTTTAGCATGTCTCTGTTGTCCTTTGTAACTCCAACATGCAAATTTATAATATTTGATATCAACAAAACGAATACTGGCCCCTCAGGTAGGAATAAAATTTGCAGTCCCTATCTCTATTCCCTAGTTAAATGTTGACGACTCATCAAATCCATCTCTCTCTTAATTAGAGGAGATTGGTAAATGGGATAGATCTGAATCCCGCCAGACATTATTATCTACAATATTTTTATTTTCAAATTCTATAATCTTTTTTTTTTGCAGGGTACAGAATACTATGATGGAAAATCAAAGAGGTATGTTGATTTTCCAATCACTGATATCTTGCAAATGATGGGTCGTGCTGGAAGGCCTCAATTTGATCAACATGGGAAAGCAGTGATTCTTGTTCATGAACCTAAGAAAAGCTTCTATAAAAAGGTCAAAATTGAGAGATTGATTATTTGTCTATACCTGAATAGCCTACTGTGCTGAGAACTGAACTGTTTGCTCTTCTATGTTGCAGTTCTTGTATGAACCCTTTCCAGTTGAAAGTAGTTTGAGGGAGCATCTGCATGATCACATTAATGCTGAAATTATTTCTGGAACAATTTGCCATAAACAAGATGCAGTGCACTACCTTACATGGACTTACTTATTCCGTAGACTGGTAAGTGTATCTTAATGCTTCACCACTACTAAAATAGAAAATAGGGAAAAGTAGTTTGTGTTCATATGCTTGCCTGAAAAGACCAACGTGGGGTATGGAATTTTTACCAAATTAAAGGCCATACATGGATACATGCATTCCATGTTAGTCTTAAAGATAAAAGCTTCTTATATCACCGTTACCCATCATAAAAATGAAAGCCGTTTTCTGTACTTGTTATTCTTAAAATGTTTGTATAGCCTGAGAAAAGGAAAATTTTGGCTCATCTAAACTGGCGTACAGACTAAGTGGATAGAGAAGTTTACTTGGAAAAAAGAATGGCCAATGAATGAAATTCATCATATTGATTGAATCATATCACGTCATATATGTCATGGAAAATTTTTATTGTGCAACTATAAGACTTGTGATGTTGTATTGGACTAAATGTTGGTGGTAAAAACCAACACAAGAATAGGCTTAAAGTTGTAGAGGTGAGAATATTGCGTTGGAAGAGTTAATACACTAGACATTGATCAACAATGTGCTATAAAAGAACCCTAAAATTCCAAACTATTGGTAAGAAGTTTCCAATGTAGGAGCTAACCACTACATTGGTTATCCTTTCAAGAAGTGGCTGATGAGTGACCACATATTGATTCCATAAGTTGTTCATAAACTAAAATCTTTTTTACCAATTCCATTTCTGAAATTTCCTCAACTATCTCAAGGAATTATGATATTGACCAGAAATTGAATTTGTACTTTCAGATTTATCAATTGTGTGAGTGTCCTCCAAATATGCTTAATTGCGATTTTTACAGATGGTTAATCCTGCTTACTATGGATTGGAGAATGCACACCCTGAATTTCTGAGTTCGTATTTGTCTAGGTAATGACATGGAATGCCAAATATTTCTGAAATTTTCACAGAATGATGTTACTGTTTCCAACAATGGTATTTTGACTTAAGAGTTTAATTTTGCCAGCTTAGTACAGAGCACATTCGAGGATTTGGAAGACAGTGGATGCATAAAGATGGATGAAGACATGGTGGAGCCCATGATGCTGGGTTCAATAGCATCTCAGTATTACCTCAGCTACATGACTGTATCAATGTTTGGTTCAAACATAGGTCCAGATACATCACTTGAAGTAAGACTTATAATTTCTGCTTTCTCTTATCTTTTTGACATCTTTATCATTTGAATGATCCTTTTTTTATTAATTAAAATACTTTAATCTGAGACTGATTTGTGTGTAATTGCTCAAGAGAAAACTCTCTCTCACGGGTTTATATTGAATTACAAGGACAAATCCCTCATTTTTATGGATCAATGTAGATATTTACAGAAACTCTGTGATCTATTTCTGATTCTAATTTCAAACAGTATCAACTAGTGTCATCCTTAACAAGCAAAACATCAACAGTATCAACAAATTTCTCAGCAAATAGTTTTTTTATTTTTTATTTATGTATGTAGGTGTTTTTGCATGTCTTATCTGCTGCTTCTGAATTTGATGAACTTCCCGTGCGTCATAACGAGGTAATTCTTTTACATTTTTGCACTTAAAAAGTCTGTGTTTTTCAAGATAACAAGTGCAAAAAGATGCATGGGCTACGTCTGTCTCATTCTCTTAAGTTTTCTAACTAGTTGGAATGTTGTACATTATAAGCGAATTTAAATTTGAGTTGAGTCTTAAAGATTTGGGTCCTTTGCAATGCTAAGGCAAACTTTAGAGAGTGAAGTATGGAGTTGATTGCCATAAATGGAAAACTCAGAGGTTTGAAGTTTTATATAATACAAGAAGAGGCAGTGGTTGGGATCTCTGAAGTGTGGGGTGTAATTCAAAGAGTGAAGTGCAGAGTTGGTGTGCTGTCCTTTTGCAATCTAGATCACATAGGATATGCAAAGTGGGAAATAACAGAAATGGACAAGATCCAATGAAGAAGATATAGCAGAAAACATGTGACACAAGTAGTTGCAGATGCAGAGATGAAACTTTAGAACTTTCTGTTTGAATATGTGAATATCTGTAATTTGGGAAATATATCTTTGTAATTATTGTGTATTTATTGCGCATGGTCTATATATATTCTCTCTGTTGTGCGGTTAAAACACATGAGATTCATCCTATAATTTTATCTCTTTCTTTGTTTCTCAACATGGTATCCAGAATCTAAGAAAGAAAGAAAACCCTAATCCGTGCTGTCAAGAGGGCCCATTACCCTGTGTTGATTTTTTTTTTTTTCGAGCACACAGTGCTTCACTTTTGGTTTGCTCACCATTCCCCTCCGCTGTGCCTCCATTCCAGCGAAATAGCCTCTGTCTGCTACTGTTCACCGCCGCCGGCCACTTTTCCGGCATCGTTTCCCACCACCAACCCCACCCCCAGCCTTGCCTCACCGTGCGTGGCCGAACCCCACCAACTGCGTTGGACTCGCACCGCTCTCCTCTTTCTAGATCTGTCCTTGGTTTCGCGATCTGTGCTCTCCAGCATTGTGACTTTTTTGTAATTCCCATTCTGCCCCTACCCCCTTGTGCCCATGGCTGCCACATACCCTACCTCTAACAATAAGGGTGTTCCGAAGCCTGAACTACCGGCGTTCACTAGTTATGTCAGTGTGCCTCTTTCCATTGCCAAGCTTGATGGCAATAACTATGAAACTTAGGCATCTAACATCCGTCTTTGGTTGCTGGGACAGGACTATGCTGATCATCTCACCAAGACGGCTGTTGATATTCTGGAGATTGAGCGCCCCCACTGAGTTAAGATTGATGCCTAGCTGTGTAGCATTTTCAAGTCCACCATTGCTCCCTCCATCAAACAGATATTTCAGGCTCATGTCACTTGTAAATCTGTTTGGGCATAGGCGAAGACCCTCTTCACTAATGACACTCAACGTCTCTATCATGTTTGTCAGGATCTTATGAGTATCATTGCACCTTGCCAGCTTGATGGTTCTATGTCATCTTATTTGGGTAAGATTCACAGTGCCCTCCATGATTTCAATGAACTCTTGCCTCTTGCTGATACCCCGCGAAGGAATTAGAGCAATGTATCTCTTTCTTTATGCTCCTGGCCCTTTATGGTTTACCTCTAGAGTACTCTGCTACTCGTGATCAACTTCTGGGGTCACCGACTGTGCCTACTCTTTTTTTACGGTGTCTACCTCTCTATTTGGGGTTCCTACCAAACCACCTAATGAGTTGCTCCTTCCTCCAACTTTGGTTGTACCTCTGCCCTCATCACACAAAGTACTAATCGTGGCCGTTCTCAGAAGTCCCGCCCCAAGTGTGATCATTGTCATAAGTTAGGCTACACCATTGATTGCTATTACACTTTGCATCCTCACTTGTGCCCTTCCGTTAATGTTGCCCATGCTCCCTTGGACTCACCTGCTCCACATCCACCGTCTCCAACTGACTATGCTGATTTCCTAAAGTGGCTTGAGCACTGTCAGAACTTTGGTTCCACTGCCTCTGTCGCACACACTAGTAATTCTTTTGCTTGTCTCTCTCAATAGGCCTCATTGGGTCCTTCGGTTCTTGATTCCACCGCCACTGATCATATCTTCGATAATAAAGCTTTATTTTCTACACTTTCTACTTTTGGATATTTACCTACCGTCACTTTGGCCAACGGTTCTCACACACAATCTCATAGGGTGGGCATTGCTCATCCCCTTCCTTCTATGTCAGTTGATTTTGTCCTTTATGTTCCTAATTCTCCATTCAATCTACTCTCTATTTCTCAGTTAACTAAAGCCCTTAAGTGTATTATTTCATGCACTGAAGATTCTGTTTACTTGCAGGATCAGAGCACGGGACGGATGATTGGCACTGGATGTGAGTTTCGTGGCCTCTATTGGCTCCGCCCCCACCCCCCACCCCCAATCAAGTGTTTGCTCCCTCAGCACTGTTCCTCTCACCCTCCATGCCCATTTAGGTCATCCCAGCCTTGCCAACTTGCAGCGCATGGTGCCTTGCCTGTCCAAACTATCCAGTTTGCCTTGTGATTCGTCTCGGGTTGCGTCTCCTTTTACTTTAGTTCATTCAAATATTTGGGGTCCTAGTCTCACGATGTCTAGTTTAGGATTTCGTTATTTTGTTACGTTTATTGATGACTATTCTTGTTGTACGTGGTTATTTTTATTGAAACACAGGTCTCAGTTGTTTTCTATTTTTGCTAAATTTTATCAAGAAATAAAACCTCATTTTGGTTTTCCTATTCGCACTTTACATAGTGATAATGCAAAAGAATATTTGTCTCATGATTTTCAACAATTTTTAGCTTCTCATGGTATTCTTCACCAGACGCCCTGTGCTCATACACCTCAACAAAATGAGGTTGTTGAGTGCAAGAATCGTCATCTCATTGAAACCACACGTACTCTTTTTCTTCATAATCATGTACCTTTTCGTTTTTGGGGGGATGCCGTTTTAACTGTATGTTATTTAATTAATCGCATGCCCTCTTCTGTTTTGGGCTACCAAGTTCCTCATTCCATCTTATTTCCCCATGACCCCTTGCATTCCCTTCCCCCTAATTTTTTGGATCCACTTGCTTTGTTCACAACTTAGCTCCTGGTCTTGAGAAACTTTCTACACGTTCACTTAAATGTGTTTTTCTTGGTTACACTCGGTCTCAAAAGGGATTTCGGTGTATTTTCTCCTACTCTGCGTTGTTATCTCGTCCCCGCAGATGTTACCTTTTTTGACACTACTCCCTTCTTTGAGCCATTTAACCATTCCACCTCTCCTGCTTCTAAGGAACTCCCACTTCCCGTGATCCCTATGCCTTTGCCACCCCTTATGCCTACACCTACACCCCGCCCCCTTCAGGTCTACCATCGTCGAGCCTGTCCACTAGCCGAGCCTGTCCCACCTCCGACACCCATTGCACCTAACCGGCAGCCGCTGCCTGCTCTTGCTCCTTCCTCCAAGCCTATCTTAGCTGATGTGGACTCTCCTCCAGTGCCTGATCCTCCCCCGCCTTCGGTCCTACCGGTTACGCCTGATCTTCCATTGCCCTTCGTAAAGGTATTCGTTCCACTCGTAACCCATCTCCTTACTATACTACATTGAGTTATCACCATCTATCTTTCCTATATTATGCTTGTTTGTCTTCTTTGTCTTCTATGTTTATTCCTAAGACTACAGGTGAGGCCCTCTCCCTCCTGGGTGGAGACAAGCTATGATTACTGATATGTGTGCACTTCAAGATAGTGGTACTTGGGAACTAGTGTCTCTCCCTCCAGCTAAATCTGTGGTTGGTTGTCGATGGATTTTTATGGTTAAGGTGGGGCTTGATGGCCAAATTGATCGTCTTAAGGCCTGTCTTGTAGCCAAAGTGTACACTCAGATCTTTGGTTTGGATTATGGTGATACATTCTCCCCTGTTGCTAAGATGGCTTCTGTTTGTCTGTTTCTCTCTATGGCTGCTATGCATTGTTGGCTTCTTCATCAGTTGGATATTAAGAATGCCTTCCTCCATGGTGATCTTGAGGAAGAGGTTTATATGGAGCAACCTCCTAGGTTTGTTGCTCAGGGGGAGTCTTCTGGTCTTGTTTGTCGTCTTCGAAAACATTGTATGGTCTTAAGCAGTCTCCTCAGGCTTGGTTTGGAAGGTTCTTCATTGTGGTTCAGCAATTTGGTATGACTTGGAGTGAAGCTGACCACTCCCGTGTTTTATCGTCATACTCAGAGTGGTTGCACCTACCTAGTTGTGTATGTTGATGACATTGTCATTACAGGGAGCAACACTTAGGGTATAGCATAGATCAAACAGCACCTATGCAAGCATTTCTAGACCAAAGACCTTGGCAAACTCAGATACTTCCTGGGTATTGAAGTAGCACAGTCCAAAGATGGCATAGTTCTCTCTCAGAGAAAATATGCTGTTGACATTCTAAAGGAAATAGGTTTACTTGTTACAAAATCTGTTAATACTCTCATGGATCTTAATGTCAAGCTCTTACCAAATCAGGGGGAGCCACTATCTGACCTTGGGAGATATAGAAGATTGGTTGGGAAATTAAACTATCTTACAGTTACTCGTCCAAACATTTCTTTCGCAGTAAGTGTGGTTAGTCAATTCCTAAACTCACCATGTGAAGCTATATGTATTTTGAAGCATGTCAAAGGAGCACTAGGGAAGGGCCTTATTTATGAAGATAAGGGGCATATTGATATAGTTGGGTATTCTGATGCAGATTGGGCAGGATCCCCTTCTGATAGGCGTTTCACTTCCGGGTATTGTATACTTATTGGAAGTAATCTTATATCCTGGAAGTGCAAGAAGCAAACTATAGTGGTGCGGTCTAGTGCTGAGACAGTACTGTACAATGGCCTCAACCACATGTGAGCTTATCTGGCTCAAGCAACTCCTCAAAGAACTTCAATTTGGGGGAAACCAAGCACATGACACTTGTTTGTGACAATCAAGCCACTTTACACATTGCCTCAAATCCAGTTTTTTATGAGAGATCCAAACACATTGAAGTTGATTGTCACTTTATCAGAGAGAAGATTCTATCTAGACACATCACCACAAGCTTCGTCTATTCAAATGACCAACTGGCAGATGTTCTTACCAAATCATTGAGAGGCCCTAGAATAAATTATCCATGTAACAAGCTAGGTGCATATGATCTATATACCCCATCTTGAGGGGGAGTGTTAGAATCTGTGAATATCTGTAATTATCTATAATTAGGGAAATATATCTTTCTAATTATTGTTTATTTATTGCACATTGTCTATATATATTCTTTTCGTTGTATAGTTTAAACACGGGATTCATCCTATGATTTTCTCTCTTTCGTTGTTTCTCAATACTTTCAAACTGCCGCACAACAAAAATGGAGAGAAGATGGAATAGAAAAGCTTAGTGTAGCCTCTTTGGAAGTTCTGTTAGGAAAAAAAAGACCCTTAATGAAATGCATTGCTTTTACTCTTGGATTACAACAACGACAATCAAACCTTATCCCACTAGATGGGGTCGATTACTTGGATTAGACAATGCTATAGTATCCTATTGTGAACCATATTTATTGTTAAATTATTAAAATCAAAATCCGTTTTTGATGGTTTTTCCTATAATTTTTCTCTTTCTCCATCTACCTCTAGTTATCGGGTTACCTTTCTCCTAATCTGCTCTCTATCGAGCGTGTTCACAAGTTTGGTTAGAAGGAAAAAGAGAGGGAAGGGAACTGTTTATGAGTTTTACTTTTAACGGGGGAAGGGTTTTCAAAACCCTCCATTACATGCATTTCATGGTTTCTCCATATTAGGAAGGAGGGTTTAGTGAGATTACAATATAGTTTACTATTTTATTTCTATCAAAATGTTGAAATGTCATTTTCAACTCTTTTATGAAACATAATAGTTGTATTTAATTGTTATATTAACAAGTAAAATTTTAAAAATACCTTATAAATCCTTCATTTCCTTCCTCCTATTATTTATTTGACACTAATGAACAAGGGTAAGATGAAACCCTCTGACCCCTCCCATTAGGATCCATTATTTAGTAGTAGGTTAGGGAAGTTAGTTGGTTAATGCATTAGTTAGCTATAGATAAAGGAAGAAGAGATTAGTTAGGGTTCTTGTGAATTCATTTGTATCTGTTAGAGAGATCAGAGACTCTATACTTTTTTAGGGTTCATACTTGTATCACTCCTTAGAGATTCTTGGGTTATTACCAATGGTTCCTATCAATAAAGAATATCATTCAGTTTCAGTCCTAACATTAGTATCAGAAGCTTTGTCTCGTCCTAGGAAAAGCCTCCCTGGCAGCTTCAACAATGGAGATGCGGATGGAATAAGTGGAAGTAAAATTGCACGTGATTCCTGAAACTGCTGGAGGAGAAAGTTCGGGAGGATTGTGAGCGCTATATAGCAGTTTTTACGTTCATCACCAAGACTATGGGTCACATTGAACGACACCTCAAGAGGTTGGAGAAAGAATCGTTTCTTGAAGTAGTTATGGCGAAAAAGATTCTGATGTTCAACAGTGGTTATGGGGGTAATTGGCTATGGTAGATGCGGAGTCATGTCATTGAGCACCGAAAGCCAAGGGCACAAAGATTCCAAGAGGTGGACGCTGCCCTTAAAGGATGGCATCTCGTTTGATTCTAGTTATGGAAGCTACAAAACCCAAATATAGGATGCGAGGAGTTTGTGACGGCCATGCACGAGCATTTTCCGAGAGGCCAAGACATTTTGCAAGGAAGGCGTTGGGTTATGGGAAAAGAAGACCGGAGGACAAAGCATAGCAATAGTTGACGGCTCAAGCACGGTGGTCACATTCTATTCCCAGAGGCCGCAACGACTGCAGTGGCAGTGGTGCATTCAGAGAAAGCGGTTAGTGGTGGGTCTTTAGCGGTGGCAGTAGTAGCGTCATGGGTTCCCATAGGTATGATGTTGCCACTTGTGACGATGGAGAAAAGCGACCAGCGGAACTTCTTCCAATGATGAGTGCAACTGTGGATGGAGACGTATGGGGAAGGGTGGAGGTGCTAAAACAACAGTTACAGTGAAGAAGAAAAAAAATAGGACAATGTGGGATTGGATCAATGGAGTCCCCAACCTACCCAAGTGGGCCAGGCCCAACACAAGTGGAATGAAAGCTGGAGTTCTAATTTCCAAGTCTATGACCACAAGTTACTGGGCCAAACCTAGTTTCATGGCAGCAAATAAAGGAATTTTGCAAATACAAAGGGCGAGCTAACTTTGGGCCTAAGTAATGGGCTCCACTCAAGAATAAAAGAACACCTCCATTTGGTGCTAGGATGTGGGATTCTACTGCATGAAGGAGCTCAGGGGGAGGAAGAAATTGGAGCAAATTTGAAGTCAGGAGGAAAGTATGTTACTATTAAAAAAATGATTTTTGGCTGGTAATAAACTCTTGCAACCCCACCTTGAGGAAAAAGTGGATCTCTAGGGGGGGAGTAGTGTTAGAATCCATTAGTTAGTAGTTAGTCAAGGAAGTTAGTTGGTTAATGGATCGGTTAGCTATAAATAAAGGAAGAAGAGATTAGTTAGGGTGTCTAGTGAATTCATTTATATTTATCTGTTAGAGAGATTTGAGACTCTATACTTTCCTAGGGTTCATACTTGTATCATTCCTTAGGGAGGGTATTACCATGGGTTCCCATCAATAAAGAATGTCATTCAGTTTCAGTCCTAACTCCCTAAATTTTCTTGGAAAATAACACTTAGTTTGAAAAACATGAAAGGAATTTGGGGAAAATTAGTTGGCATAAAGGATTCTAATAAATCTGTTTAGTGGAGCAAAGCATATTAAAGAAGTCAACCTGTGTACAGTTGCATTCTATTTAAGTGGCTTTCTGCCCCATTGCATACATACACTAGAAGGTACCTTGTTGCTGTAGGCCTTGCACTTAAGAGCATTGAATAGCTGTGTAGTTGCTCTCTTGTGCAGCTAAGTTGTAAGTTTATAAATCTGAACTATTGCCCTTTGTCTTATGATTTGATTGTTGCTCCATTTCATGTAATGTCAAAATTGGTCTTGTCTTGCTCCTAAATCAATTTCATTCAATAAAATAGATATGTCATCTTTTTGCCATAGGAAAAATACAATGAAGCACTGTCTGAGAGAGTTAAATATCCAGTGGATAAGAACCGTCTGGATGACCCTCATGTCAAAGCTAATCTTCTATTTCAGGTTAGTCATGTCTTTAACAGTCTAGCCTGGTAAACTTTCCCTTGTAATTTTATTTTTTTCATTTTGTTTATATTTATGATTTAATAAGCTTTTTGGACGCAGGCTCATTTTTCTCAGTTGGACTTACCAATTAGTGACTATGTGACGGACTTGAAATCAGTATTAGATCAGAGTATACGCATAATTCAGGCCATGATTGATATATGTGCAAATAGTGGTTGGCTTTCAAGCTCAATTACGTGCATGCATCTTTTGCAAATGGTCATGCAGGTATTCATTCAGTTTTGTGCAAGTCAACCTTTATTTTTTCTCTGCGGTTGGATAATTTTAAAATCAACTAGCTAAGTGCATGCCTAGTTCTTGTTTATTTTAACCCAAAAATGCTTTCCTGTCGAAAGCTTTTTCTAAAACATTTTGATTATAAACATTTCCAAAAGCAAAAATTAATCCGAAGCCCAAAGAGCCACTAAATTAGGAGTTCATTCTTTTTTTATGTGATAATGTGCAGTTTCATTCTTGAGTTATAGACATGCTGATAATTGAGCAATGAATGCTACTTAACTGTCCCCAGTTACATGTGTATAACAGATTTTATTGAGGTTTGGGTGGAATCATTTTAATATCCTTGGTAAAATGAGTTCCATGACCCACAAATAATACAATTGTAGAGCTTCAGATTATTTCCATAATGCTTCATTGGTTAGTGGAAGAGAATAATGAGTACCTAATGTTAAATGTTAAGGGAAATTTTCTTGTATTGCTGCTATAGTGCTGTTTAGGGTGTGTTTGCTTTGCCTGTTTTCAGTTTTCAGTTTTCAGTTTTCAGTTTTCAGTTTCCAGTTTTCAGTTTTTGTGACGGAAAAACTGAAAAAATTGAAAACTAAGGTGGTGTTTGGTTTGGCCATTTTCTATTTTCATTTTTACTAGAAAATGGAAGAAGAAATATGTTTGGCTCACTTTTTTGAAAATATTTTCAGGAAATATTTTCAGAAGTGTGAAAATGTGGAAATGAGAAATCTTCATTTCCAATCTTTTCTTTGAAAACATTGAAAACGGGAAAGGAGTGAAAACGCGGTGGTATTTTTGCAATTAACCCATCCCAATTGTTTCCCTTAAAAGGGCATCTCTTTCTTTCTTCAAAACACGATACAAGTTTGGAAGGCTGAACCCTCTCATTGCACAACGCTCACACACCATCCTCTTTACTCTGCCGCGTTGCCTGTTCTTCCCTGCTCCGTCACAAAGTGTCTGATTTCTAGGGAGTGGAGGCATTGGCTTTGATGCGGTTGTTGGTCATCATCTGCTTGAACTCCTTGAAATTGACATTGTTGTCGCTATTGGAATGATGGACTTGATCATGTTGTTGCATTCCTCGACATAGCACTTCAGCCTGAGGGGGTTCAACATAAGGTGGAGCTCGGTGGCAGAGATGAGGCCATTCTTGTCCTTATCGTAGAGGTCGAAGGCATTGCGGAGCTCGGAGGTGCTGCCGTCGGTGGCGTCAGAGCTAGAGAAGGCGGAGAACTGTGAGAGGTTGATGAAGCCGTTGTGGTCGGTTTCGAGGTCGTCCATGACACACTAGAGCTCTTCGGGAGAAACCCCAAATCCGAGGTTGCGAAGGACGTTGTCCAATTCGTTGATGCTGAAAACTTGCTTGAGTTCTTCCATGTCTTGGAGTTCATGCCTCCACCAGCTCTTTCTTTATGATTTATCATTTTTTATTTTTTTTGGTGAACTTATGATTTATCATTTAAAGCAAAAATGATAGCAATTTTTTAAATAAACAATAAAATAATTCCATAGTGTTTAAATATTTATTAAAGTACAAATCACAACATAATAATTGATAACTATAATAAAAATAATTTATAAGTAAGCAATTTATTTTATTCTTAGTCTTAATATTTTATGAAGGTATTTTTATAAATTTGTTAAGCAGATGGACCAATACAAATCATATATATATATATATATATATATATATATATATGTCTTTTATTATTCAATAAAATAATATTATCTTAAATTTGTTATTATTCAATAACAAATATAATATTATTATCTTAAATTTAATTTTGAAAATATATCTTAAAATCAGACAAACCAAGCATATTTTTATTATTTTCACTTTCTAAAAATAGGATTTGCTTTTATAAACCAAACACGTTTCTTGATTTTGAAAATTTGAAAATGAAAATGCTTTTCAGAAAATGAAAATAGAAAATATTTTTGCAAACCAAACATGCCCTAAAATTTTCAGTTTTCAATATTTTCAGTTTTTCCTTCACAAAAACTGGAAAATTAAAACCAAACGCACCAATTTTCTACTCATTTTTCCTGATTTAGCAGCGGATCACATTATTGCATGCAGCATGCACTTTTCATGATTTACATTGTAATTTGTATTACATTACCCAAAACCCATAGAATTTTAAAGCGATGGACCCTGCCACTTTGCTTATTTGATTGAAGAGACTGATGAATACTTGGTTTTAAATATTAGTAGCAATGGAAATATTCTTGTGCTTTAGTTTAATAACATTATTTTCTGCATAAGATTCGTCTCCTTTTCCGGATTTGGAGGGGAGCGAGATTAGTATTGGATGTGACATACCCTTTCATGATTTACATTGTAATTTCTATTAATAGTAAATTACTATGTATGCACTCTGCATTGTTCTCCAACTTTGTTTCCTTTAATTGTACAGCTACATATATTTCAAAACACAACTGCAAACATCAACACAGTCAACTCAGAGCATACTTAGAAAGGAAACATGATGCTTTGAACAAAATCGTCCATATATATCTTAGACTAGGCATACAGTATTCCGCAATGGTTTCTTGTCTCTCTTGTTTATAATATTTTGTTCAACTCCAAAATATCTTCTATAATCCATTCTTAAATTGTGTCCCCTGGTTTTAGGGTTTGTGGTTTGATAACGACTCTTCCTTATGGATGCTGCCATGCATGAATGCTGAGCTGAAAAGTTCCCTTAGCAGATGCGGAATTTCCAGTGTACCGGAATTACTAGATATTCCCAAGGCGGCATTGCAAAATGTAACTGGAAATTTTCCAGCTTCAAGATTGTACCAGGTAGAGAGTCCTATTAACTTTTGATTGTTTTTATTCTTGTTCTAGATTGGAACTATGTGCTGATGTATGACTATTTTCGTTTGGAGGGAATGGCAAACATTGAAGAAAAATGGATATATAATTGTTATTTTTGCAGATGGATAATATTGTGAAGATGAGGATGTTGCATGGGACTGAATATTGGGCAGTAAAAAGTCAAGAAAATAAGCTAAATGTTGGGGAGATGAGAATGTTGTGATGGATGAGTGGACACACTAACATGATAGAACTAGGAATAAGTGCATTAGAGAAAGAGTTGGGGCAGTGCCTATTATAGAGAATATGGTAAAATCTCACTTTAGGATAGTTGAGACATGTATGGAGGAAGACCTATAGAGGCCCTAATAGGGAGGGTGGATCAAATAAAGGGTAATCTTGTAACTAGGAGAAGAGAAAGACCTAGGAAAACTATAGTTGAAACAATTGAAAGAAATTTAAATATTAATTGTTTAAACATAAATATGGTATATGATAGATTATTATGGCGTTGTTTGATTCGTGCAATTGACCCCACCAATTGAGACAAGACCTAGTCAATGATTATTGATGATGATGATGATGATGATAATATTGTGATGAAACCATGGGGGTTGTGCATGATTGAGATGTTATCCATGAGTTTGTTTTGCTAATAGCATTGTTAGTTACTAAGTTATTCATTTGCAAAGAAAAATGGTTAAATACCAATAATCTTGCAAGAACTATGGGGATTACGCAATATATAGATGCACATAGTCTCCTCAAGACCAGGTTTTGAAGGTTGTTAATCATGCTATCATGTGACTGCCTTATTAATGGCATGAGATGTCTAAAGTTGGAATAGGTTATGTCCATATTTCAAAGTCCATCTTTAGGCTGTAGTATTGTGTTATAAGTGCCCCTAACATGGAATTTCCTTTCCATTATAGTAATTGTTAGGTCTCATCATATTTGATGCTAAGGCTCTATTAATCTCTATAGGGATACACGTGACCTAAGGGGGCTGCTAATGTATGTGAGTCATCGGTAAGGGTTTTTGTCACTAACTGTGGGCAATGGGTTAGGGGTTTTGTAACTAACTTTACCACCTAGGCAGAGAGAATATTCTAATTGGTTAGGGGAGGGCCTATATAGGCAAGGGGAAGGATACTGGGGGGGGGGGGGGGCATCTTAGAATTGAAATTGGGGCTTGGGAGAGTAGCTGGGTCTCTCTAATACCCAACAACCTTTATTTCTTTTATTTTGTGATTAATACAAATATAATCTCAGATACAGATTACGAAATATGTTTCTATTCTTTTTATCTGATGCTAGATCCTAACAAATGGTATCAGAGCTGCCGATCTTGGCAGCCCCATGCCGAAAACCATGGGAGTTGTTGCTACTGTGAAGTCAGAGTCAGGGTGGGAGAAGAAGATGAAGCAGAGGATGAAGATGGAGTAGAATCTGAAGAAAATTAAAAAGCTATTAAGAGGAAGGTATCCCCTGCGTCGTCAAATACCTGTATGGCAGGATGGTGAAGATTTGTGGTGGAAGAGAAGGAGATCCTCCATGGATGATTGGCCTCCTAATGTTCGTGTGTTTTATAAAACCATGCAGAATGAAGAGGAAGAAGAGGCTGAAGTTGTTGAAGTAAAGGAAGTGGAGATCAATCACCATTTTTCGAGCTCGGATTTGATTGAGATGCAAGAATCGATAGAAAAATAGGGAATGAGCAAAGTGACTTCTAGTCACCTTTCTTTGAAATCCATTGAGATGAAAAAGACTAAATCCCTCTCAGAATGGAATCCCTTGAAGCAGCCAACTAAAGTGCATAGTGGAGAGATTTACCTATCTAGGGTCGAGGCTGTGAAGGCGATCAAATGGAAGGAGGATTGGGGCATGCAATGGAGTCTCGCACGTGAGTAGCAGATGAAAGAAGAGTTTATGATCGCCGAAGAGCTCTCAAGGCTGGAGTCATCAAAACCATATGCACCACCGTCACTGCCACCCAAGCCTCGAGAACCTCCTCCACTGGTGGGCACAGCGTAGATGTGAGTTGCAACTTAGCTCAAGTTCTCATGCATGCGGGTCAAGCTCCAATCGTCGGAGCCACCGGACTCCAAGGACGCAAGGATTGCGGCAAAGAAGTTGGCAAAGAAGGAGGCGACAAAGGAAACTCCCTCAAGTTGCTGCATGAAAGAAGCTCGACCTCTGCCTCAACCACCAGAACTACCAGATCGAGGGGTGACGGTGACTTTTGCAACGGTGGTATGGGCAGTGACCGGCAAGTCGCCATCGGGGGCGAACTGATTTGAGACACAGGAGAAGGAGACAACGGCAAAAGTAAGAAGCATCATGAATGAGCAAGAAAGAGGAGTGCAAAAGTGATATTTTGGCAAGGGAGCTCTTTTCTGACCCTGATGGGCCAGGCCTAGTTAGAATATAGAGAAGGATGGTGTTCTACCCACAAAAGTCATTTTCTCAAGTTATTTGCTCAAGCCTAATCCTGGGAGCTTCACATAAAGCGGGAGAGGTGGAAGGAGAGCAACGCAACAAAAAAAACCCAGTGGCCTTGTATCTTTGACCTAATGGGCCAAGGCCCAATATGTGAAGAAATTTTGGTTGTCTTATTTGGCCATAGAAACACACTTGGGGCTATATACGACCTTGGGTACACTAAAGTAGGGATAGTAGCATCAATTGCTGATTCCAGCCTAGAATTTGGAGGTGAAGCTGCTGAGAGGAGGCGTTGAGGGAGGAGTGAAGGTGAAATGAGCGAGGGAAATGACCAAAGAACTCGCACAAATGGTTCCATTTGGGAATACCACTTCTCAAGGTAAAGAACTTACAATCAAGAAATTTCTAGATGGGGCCTGACATTAATATATGGCAAGGGGAGGTTTAATTTTTTGTGTGGACATTTTCACACTACCATTAAACAAGAACAAATTGCAACTTCCGATTTCATATACAAATATCCTCCCTCTTTTGGAATGTTCAATATTCGTCATTGATGCATTAGACTATGGATTTCCTTGTGTTAGTGAACCTATTTTTAGACAAGGCATAAATGGCAAGGAATTCATTGTAAGCTCTCGAGTTACTCGCTAGATTAAATGAAGTTCAAGTTGCCTACTCTTCAGCCCTGGGCACATTTAACTCTCGCAACATGGATTTTGTGATCCTACTCGACCTTAGGGGCGATGAAACTTCTTTCTCTAATGTTAGCAAACTTTTGGGAGCCCTTGAAAGGACCATTGCCCTGTTTGAAGGACTGAGAACCTGCATGACTTCTTTTCATCCTCTATCAACAAGGCAAGCTTGACATAGGAAGGAGGCTTGGGCCAACTATGGTTCTGATCGCATGGAGTTGCCAGCCTTCCAATTTGAACAGTCAGATCTACAAGAAAACGGCAGCATCTTAGCATTTGAAGGCCTTGTTACTGTTATTGAGTGTCAAGCCTCTGATGCCAATGACCTCCAATTGAGATTGCCAGTTTACAGTACTCAAGACTTAAAAATAGGTTATTGGAATAGGAACATGGGGATAGCTTCTAACAGTATTCCAAGAAAATTGAGTCATCCAAAACTAGAATATGAAGGATTGTTTGATTGTAGGACAATTGGTCTTGACATGATGACAAGCGAGATTGGGTCCTTTAGGCACAATTCTCTGCCATTTTTAGATTTTTGAAACTTGTGACTTCATAATGCAATTGGGGGCGGAAGGTGTTGATAGACTACATATGGATGGAAGAGGTGAAGATATGGGTTGATGAGAGGAATTAGATGCAGGAAGATATTACAATGTCATCATGTTTCATGGTTTCACTAGAACTAGGAACTAGACCCCTAGATTTCAAGCTATGGAACCCAATTGGATGTTCCTCTGTGACAAGCAAACTTATTGCCATACTTTTCAAGTTCTCGGACCCAGGAGGAAGTCCTTTATTTTTCAACACTATTGTTTTTCTTTGTGTACATGACCTTGAGGACAAGGTGATTTTTTTAAGAGTGGGGGTATTGCTAGGTCTCATAATATTTGAATGTTAAGGCTCTATTAATCTCTACAGGGATACATATGTTACCTGAGGGGGCTGCTGATGTATGTGGGCTATGGGGTAAGGGGTTTTGTAACTAACTATGCCTCCTGGGCAGAGAGAGTATTCTAATTGGTTAGGGGAGAGCCTATATAGGCAAGGGGAGGGATACTGAGAGGGGCACCCCAGAGTTGGAATTGGGGCTTGGGAGAGCAATCGGGTCTCTTAAATATCTAGCAACTTTTATTTATTTCATTTTGTAATTAATGCAAATACAATCTCAAATATAGATTACACAATATGTTTTCATTCTCTTTATCTGATACTATGATCCTATCAATAATTTTCTTTTAACTAGCATATCTCCCCTTCTTGTTTATGATTTCTCCCCCCCACCCCCCTCTCTTTCTTTTAACCAGGATCTACAGCACTTTCCTCGTGTTAAAACGAAGTTAAAGCTTCAGAGGAGGGATACTGATGGTGAGAGCTCCCAAACATTGCACATCAGATTAGAGAAGACCAATTCTAGGCGACACTCTTCTAGAGCATTTGTACCTCGGTTTCCAAAGGTCTCTTTCTATCAATTATCTGTGGTGATTTGTACTTTGTCTGTTGCAAATAGCAAATATAATCTAAAACTGTCTCAATTACAGATAAAAGATGAACAATGGTGGTTGATTCTTGGTAATACCACTATGTCTGAGCTATGTGCTTTGAAAAGAGTTTCTTTTTCTGATGTGTTGGTTACCTCCATGAAGCTGCCTCAAACTCCAGCTAATCTGAAGGTAAAAAATGTTTTTTCTTCATTAAAACTAGGGTTCTTCCATCAGCTCTTCTACGTAATGGATTAATATAAGTAAGATGGACATGGTATAAATAGTGGCCCCCATTTGCATTTAACCATTGGCTCTTTTCAATACTCCAAATGAAGATGGAAATGAGAAGGGGATATCATACTATCTGGATTTCAAATAGAAAAGATTTCAACCATCGCCTTTCCATTCCTACCGAGTTTAACAATTGAAAATCAATACCTTTGTGCCCTTACCTGTTTTTACCTTTTCATTTTCCACCTTTTACCATGCACGCCTTAAAAGTTGACAGCGGAAATACACAACTTAGTGCTTAAAAACTAAATAGATCTTAATTGCGTTTCTATTTAATGGTTGTCAACAATATCTTCAATTTTGGATATTTTGATGACAGTTTTGCCTATGATAGTGAGTTTTGGCACCTGATCACATTAGAAACAGCAACACAAAGGGATGTTTAAATTGAGTTACTTTGCCTTGGGGCTTACATGGCTCACAAAGAGAATTAATTTTTTTTCCCTGTGACAGTTTATGCAGCAAATATCTGTTCAAGCACAATAAAATGGAGGACAATAACTTTAGAGCCATTAAAAGTTTTTAACAAGTTTCTTTTTATCCTGTTTCTGTCAATAACTGAAGAAAGCTCGAGTTTGCTAAATGGGATTGAAAGTTGATCTTTGCTGTCTTCTCTACTTGCTTCCTGTCTTCATGGCCCTTCCCTTTTATTCTCTATTTGCTAATTTCCTTGCATTATCAATTGCTTTGAGTGTATGGATTTCCTCATTTCTTTCAATTTTTCTTGTGAATTGCGAAAATGCCTGCATGGAAATTTTAGCCTTTAGATATTTACCAGAGTCAGCACATTTGTAGATTATTTGTGAATCTATTTCACTTGTTGAGCATAGAAGCAGGTCTGAAGCTTGGATTAATGATGTGATAATCTATAAAACCAAACATTTGTTTTAATTTTGAGAGGTTATACTTGATTTTCTATTGTCAGGTCTAACTTTCGTAGTCAGTCAATACCCTTTTTGTTGTATTTATTTCTAAATAAGTATTTACTGTCTTGCAGGGTATGAAACTCATGTTAGTCTCGGATTGTTACATTGGGTTTGAACAAGAACACTCCATTGAAGAACTTGTTGAAGGTCGGCATTAGCAGAACTTATTAGTGGAGCCATCACTGGCTACTAGCTTTGTACATACGGTATAAGAATGTTATTTTCAACGAGACATTTTCCTTGTGGGAAAAAGAGAGAGAAGGATGTCGCTAGGTAATTGTGATAAATATGTGCTTTTTGTAACCTGAATGGCTTATTTTGCATCAGTCGGTAATATCCATAGCCACAGGATTTGCAATTTCATTGCATTTAATTCTTGTAATATCCATGCTTTGGAAGGTTTATAAGAATTTATTCTGAAAATAAATTTGATCTTCAAATAAACTGGTTTTAATTCTGTAAATGTAGAAATTTGCTTTTTCACACGAATAAACCTTAGAAATTGATTAATGTCCACATTGAACCGTTTAGAGTATATTTACGGTAATGTACTTTTTGATTAATTAGGTGATTTCATTGGAGGCTCCCACGAAATCAAGCCCCAGTGAAACAATGCACGTGGTTTCCTTTTCAAATACCTCAGTTGCTAGTGTTGAGTTGTATCAGTGTTTTAGTTGTAAAGAGTTAAGTGAAATGCTTGTTTGCTTTTTTAAATCTGTTTTCAACTCTTTCTGAGAGTGTGTGAGGTTTATTTTTCTGAGTAGAAAAAATGGAAGAGTACAGTTATATGCTTGTGCATAGTGAGGGTAGGATCATCCATACAAATGAGGGAGACACATTTGAAAGTGAAAATCCTACCAATATTGTTGTTTATCCTTCTATCACTTTTTTGGAGTTGAAGACTACTATATTGGAAAAATTAGGTAAAGAGCACATGAAAATTATGAAGATATTCTATAGGTTGCTTGCAACATTTGCAAATGGTATAGTCTAAGTATAAGAAATTTTGGATTTCGAATGATGTAGGGGTGAGTTTGATGTTCCATTTGAGCTCATAGAATCCAGAGGATCACATTATGGAGGAGGTGCTAGTATTTTTGCAATAGGGTCACTTTAGCTCTAAAGGATCTGCTCCACAATCATCATTTGCAAGAACCTCAGCGGGAATCAGTTGAAATGGCCCAGCATTCCCCAACCTTTGGAATGCCTCAAAAATCATTTGTAGAGGCTACTGATCCTAATGAACATCTTAGTATTTGACATCTTGCAGTTGAAGTTGCACTGCCACTGGAGGAAGCTAGCCCTTATAATTGTTGATGCTTTAGTGGATGACAATGGTGATGAGGATGTAGAGGAGCTGGTGCAAGTGCCAGTTGGTACGGGTGATGATGATGATGAAGACTTTGATCATGACATAGAGCACATTACCCAGAGTCGGCCATTAATGACTCGATCGTTGTCCCATACTGTAGACTGTCCTAGTCACTATTCATCAATGAACCTAAATGCAATGCCTACAAGAGATGGAGCAAAGTTCAATAGTGAAGTATCTATTAGAGCTAGTGGCAATGAAAAACAAAATGAGTTCTATGTCGGGCAACTGTTTCACAACAAAGATGCTGTGAAATTTGCTATTAAAAATGATAACATTCGAAGGTATGTTGACTTAAGTTATTGAGTCAAGTCATACAAAGGACCATGTTAGGTGCATCAAGTTTGGCAATGGATGTTATTGGACTATTCGTGTGACATATCGCTTAACTCGTCAAATTTGGGAAGTTTCGAAGTATGATGGACTGTACACATGTTCCTTTGCATTACCATCCAGGAGCACCGTCAGATAGTAATATTATCTACGACAACATATTCCCCATGGTTCAAGCTGATCCAACAATATTCGTTAGAACATTGCAAGGATCCATAGAGTCTCATTTCAACTTCAAGACCACATATAGGAAGGTGTGGGACTGTGGGTTGCCAAACAAAAGGCAATTGCCCAATTATATAGTGATTGGGAAGGATCATACAATGAGCTTCCAAGGTGGCTTCATGTATTAGGTACACTTTTCTTAATTACAATGCCATTTAGAATACAAAATTTTAATATTATATTCTTACAATTATGGCCAACTTCTAAAATGGTGGTTTTTGCCTAGGTTCACATGTCATATTAACCACCCAACCTTACAAGGTGGATGATGTTATTGATCGTAATAGGGTAATGTTTCATCGTTTATTTTGGACATTTCCTAAATGCATAACATTTTTCAAAAATTGCAAATGATTTGTTTTAATTGATGGGACCCACTTGTAAGGCAAGTATGGTGGCACTTTGTTGATGATGATTGCCCAAGATGGCAACTCAAATATTATCCCAATAGTTTTTTCCGTGTTTGAGGGAGAACCACAAAAGGCATGGTCTTTCTTCCTCAAAAACCTTTGACGGCATGTAACGCCACAAGAGGGCATTCTTGTAATTTCTAATTAGCACAAGCCCATTAAAGCTGCTTTAGATGAAGAAGGTAGTGGCTGGCATCCTCCATTGGCCTACCACGCATATTGTATCTGCTATATCGCCTAAAATTTCAACCTTCGCTTCAAGAACAAAGAGGCAAAAAAAACCCTCATTAATGCGGCATATTCAAAGACTCACTGAGAGTGGGTTCACTATACTAGGATGTTGAGGATGAGAATATTGTCATGTTTGAATGGATAGACAGGATTCCACATAAAAATGGGCACAATATGCTAACCAGGGGGTCTTTACGGTCATATGATAACGAATTTGTCTGAGTGCATCAATGCAGTAATGAAGAGCACTTGAAATCTGCCTATTACTGCTAGTGTGAAGGCCATATATTATTGTCTTATTGAGTTGTTTGTCAAGGGGAGCGAGGCACAAGCCCAATTGGCGGCCGGAGAAGAATGGTCCTAGCATATGCAACATGAAAGTAATGCAAATAGTCAACCAATGGGCACCATGAATATTAACACCATGGATCGAGCACATACTTCATTTGTGGTGTGGGAGAATGAGCAAGATACTTGTTAGAGATAGCAAAGCTACAAGGTGAATTTAGCATACCAAACATGTGATTGTGGCTACTTCCAAGCTTTGCACTACCCATGTCATGATGCACTCACCTGTTATGGTAAACTCCTTATTGAATAGGGCACTTATATTGATAATATTTATCAATTGCAATTTGTTTTTTATGTGTACCGAATGGAGTTTCGAACTCTTGGTGATGAAAGGTCTTGGCTTAAATACTACGGACTTCAAGTATGGCCAAATCCCGCTCTGAAACGATCTTTTGAGGGCATCCAGCTTCCACCAAAATTCGAAATTAAATGGATGAAGTTTAGTCAAGCAGCAAGAAGCGTTGTGGGTTATGTCATCAAGAAGGTCACACCAGACAGACATGCCCAACATTGCATGAGGCATCCTCATCCAGAGCTGGTCATTGAGTTAATTTGTTGTTTTTAATCATGTCCTTATGTTATGTTGTCCATGGGTTATGTTATCTTAGTCCAAAATTTGAATTTCATGTCCTTATGTTATGCTATCGATGTTCATCCTAAGAAATTGATGTTCTTATGTTGTTATTCCATATTTATTTTGTGGTAGTATCTACACCATAATAATTACAACATAAATACAAATACATCGCATGCTAAACATAGACAACGCAACTCCAAAATACTTAAGTCCAAAATGCATAAGTCCATACAAAAGTCCAAAATATATAAGTTGATAATACACAAGTCCAAAATACACATAAGTCAAATATGCCAAAGTCCAAAATACATAAGTCCAACATATGTACAAGTCAAATGTACTTAAGCAAATCATGCCTACCCCTCACAAGGGTTACACTTAGACACTTGAAGGCATCCACCAGTATGGCACCAAGTAGGACAGATATCTCGCATAGGTATACCCTGATGTTGATGCTGACCCTGTCCCTGACCCTACTGCTAATTATCATCCATATCATCATGGTTGCGCTGCTCCTCCCGAATAGCACCAAGTGGGGTAGCTAGCGTGTCCTGCAAAGGAGTAGGGATGGCAATGTGTAACATCCCCAAATTTATAACTAAGATAAATATTAATTAGCGATAGCAAAACCAAGAGAATCGGGACAAATGTTATGAAACACAACAAATAGTCTACTTAAGTATGTCTAGAGAAAAATGCAAAGAATTACGAAAATGCCATCACTTAGCGGAAATTACGAAAATGCCCTTGCTATGTAAAGGAAATTACCAAACTACCCTTGCCTTATTAAATGACAAAGATACCCTTACTCTATGAATGGAATTACAAGAATACCACTATCATTGTCTAATTACAAAAATATCCACTAACATCTTTGCACAAAACATGGAAACATGTTTGCATAAAACATGGAGCATTTTCATCCAACACGTTTGCATAAAACATGGAAACGTGTTTGCACAAAACATGGAAACGTGTTTGCACAAAACATGGAAACGTGTTTGCACAAAACATGGAAACATGTTTGCACAAAACAAGGAGCATTTTCATCCCAAAATTCAGCCAACATGTTTCCATAAATCATGCTCCAAGTGCTTTCCTTCTTCTGTTTTTTCTCTAATCTTTCCACTATAAATACTCCTCAAACTCTCTTCAATTCAAAAACTCCCTAAGTGTTCTTTCTTTCTTATTCTATCATTCTTCTTATGTTCTTCAAAGACTTCTCTTGATCCTCTAAACTTCATCCAAACACTTAAATCCTAAGTCCAAACTTTCACTAGCCCTCACAAGAGTTACAATCTTTAACTCTAGTGAGAAATATTTTCTTAAGCATTCAAGTTCTAGAGCCAAGATTCAAGGAGGGTCATCCACTCCAAAGACTCTTGTTCAAAGCTTAAGGAAGAAGAGAATGACCCTTTTTAGACCCTACACAAGAGGTAGGAGCTTCATCTTTAATTTCTCAAGTATTGTTGGCTTCTAACCTTGATAGAATGCCTCAAGTTTGAGTTATTGTCAAAAGTTTTAAATGATTATTTGAAAAATATATTAGAAATATGACATGTTCAATTTTGTTATGAGTACCCTTATGATGTTATCAAACTCAAATATAACTTGAAAAGATTGTATGTGAAACCTGATTTAATAAAGGTAACTTAAGACATGAAAATGGTAGGTGCTGGAATTTCTAGTTGTTTCTGGCAGCAGGTACTTCGAAAACTACTGTTCATAAAATATCAAGTATATTGAAATTAAAATAATTTTACTATAAACTAGACTCATTATAGAACACTCTCCAAAAAGAATCACCCAAAACGGAGTTTTCTACCTCAAGATATAAATTTTTAAAGTAGAGCCTAAGACTGAAACTTTAAATCTGACCTTGTAGTAGTAAAATAGGTGTAACTCACTCTAAAAAAATGCAAATGGACTGATTTCAACTTTGTTGGAGAGCTAACACATATAGGAATACACCCATGTATGTTATGTGTAAAGCTTTGTACCACGTAAATACAGAATGAGAAATAAATTTCGGGATAGTGTACTGTGAAAATGCAGTTTGGAAAGGTTCTGGCTAAGGAAAAACTTGGTATTTAAGCATGTCCATTGTGACCCACCTCTCTTTCCTGGGAACCCTCCTATGCATGGTTTACAATGGATTTACACTATTCCAAAGATGTAAATGCTAAAATTTGATGAGTTAGGAATTTGGAACTACCTTTACTAAGCTGAGATAACAAGTATACAGAGAATTATAAACTTTCTTCTAAAAGATGTCAAAACTATAAATAAAAGAATCAAGTCTTGTAAAAAGAGAATTTTAAGAATTTAAGTAGAATAATAATCTTCAAGAGTTATCTAAAAACCATAATAAGAATATATAAAGAACCTATAATAATATTTTGAAATGCATTAATATATTAATGGAATTCTAAGAGTACAAAGAACACTAAAAGAAAAAGATAATACTAAGACATCCATTACCTCTTAGGAATACTAGGAACTCAACTTGATAACTTTGGTTGCTTAAAATGAATCATTTATGAAAATGTTTACTATGAGATTTACATGATATTATCCATGTTTCATGAAGTGAATTATAGTAAAGTGAATGTATGGTGATGAGTTATGAAATGATGAAGATGAATGATTGATTGCCCATGATTTATTGTGATTACATGATGATATGCATACATTCATTTTCAAAGGAAATAATAAAAGTAAAGTTTGAAAAAGTAGCAATGAAAGTCTGGAAAAGTGGACTTGAGCTAAACTCACGGCTTAACCCCCTAAACCGTTGAGATCACTAAGAACGGAATGAAAACCAAAAAGGTTATGGCGACGGCCATGGTATGAGCTCATTACCCTTTTAGGGTGGTCTAAGGCATTGATGCATTCATCCCGTGAGTAATTAAGAAATATGTTGATGAAATAAATGAAAGATGATGATCACTAAACAAGTGAATGTTGAGGATGAGTAATCATGAAATGCATGCGACTCCTAAATAATTCTTGCTTATTAGTGGTTTTACATGATATGCTTATATGTATGCTTGATGAAATCTTGAATGAATATTTGCTAATGTTCAAGATTAGTTTAAAAGTAACTGCACTTGACTAATCACGTTTGTGAAAGTTTGATAATTGAATCCTTACTGTTCACCTTTTTATAATAAACCCGAAGTGACTGGACGACAACGATGACACTTTTAGTACAAGTAGGAACTCCATCGAGAAATCATGTATTTCTCACTCCTATGTTTATTTTCCATTGTCGTTACCAAAGACAGACGTGTCCACCTAAAGCAACGAGGCCGTGGTGAGGAAGGAGGTAGCACGTGAAGATTTCAAACCGCTCAAGTAGGAGCATTCCGAGCTTTAGTTACATTATAGTTTGTGAGAAACAATTAGTAATAGTAGAACTTATATTGTTATTTGTAATAACTTATCGATTATGATATATGCCTGTTGTGACTTATGTATTAAGTGATTATATTCGAGTTTATGTGATAATTGTGCTACACTTAGTCTTTTATTCCGCTTATTTAATTAAGTGCAATGTAACTTGATTATTATCTATAAAAGCGCAATGTATTTCACTTCTCGTTCTGGGCTTAAGTTTTCAAAAATTAATTTATTTAAAGAAAAAACTTCCATTATTTTTCTAAGTTAATTTCAAAAGAAAATTAATACAAGGCATAAGTGACAACTAATAGAATCCAAATGTGAACTTAAGCACAGTGGGGTTCAATTAGGGTGTTACATTATGGTATCGAGCAGATTCATCCTATTTAAGCCTGAGGAATGGGTGACTATGCATCCTATGATATCATGCTATTAATCTTATCGTATGATGGGATATAGGATTTAGAAATGCATGATCGTCTTGTGATAATCGCCATAGTTGCTACCATGCTTAGCTATAGTATTGAGCCTGAACAACTCGATAACTGTTGTTTGGTGTGTTTAGGAACTAATGGCAGCAAAGCACGTCGCATGGGGCACGCGGTGGAGGTAATCGTGATGAACTGGCAAATGCACTCCAGGAGATGGCTAGGGCTATGCAAGCACAAGCAACAGTGATGATGGAGCAGATGAATAGGTGGTCAGAAGAGTCAATTGGGAATCAAGAACATGGAAAATTCTCAGAATTCAAGAGGGCTGGACCTCCAGAATTCAAAGGGACAACTAACCCCGAAATAGTGACATATGGATTCAAGAGATGGAGAAGGTTTTCTCGGTGGTAGAATGCTCGATGAACAAAAGGTGGCATTCTCTACTTATATCTTTGAAAGTGGAGGCGGCGTGGTGGAAGGGTGCAAAGGGCTTGCTTGAAAGTGCTGACATACAGATTACGTGGGAGGTTTTCTATGCTACATTCCATAAGAAATATTTTCCAAATCTGGTTAAGAAGGCAAAGGAAGTAGAATTTCTGTTGCTGACATAGGGAAATCGAAGTGTGGCTGAGTACACAGCTAAGTTTGAAGAACTGATCAAACACTCAACTAGCTACCAAAGTAATCCCAACGAGGCTTGGAAATGCATGAAATATGAGAGTGGTTTGAGGCCAGACATTTTGGCATCTGTGGCTCCACTGGAGGTCACTGACTATGCATCTTTAGTCGCCAAAAAGCCAAGTGGTGAGAGTTGCAATCGCTTGACTAGTTGCCCACCGAGTTGAAGAGAATAGGAAGAGGTCTGCTCAACAAGGTCACCGAGGGTTCCCACCCCCTTACAAGAAACCCTACCAAGGAGGTGGATTTAAAGGGAAACAACCCCAACACCCTATGATGAATCAACCTAGGACACAAGCTGTTAATCGACCTAGGATGGTCGCGTCCCTGAACCTATGAGTAGACCCCCTTGTGCCACTTGTGGAAAGATACATGGAGGGAATGCAGATTTGGTAAGAATGTTTGTTATCGGTGTGGACAGCAGGACACTATTCTAGAGAGTGCCTAAAGTTCAATCACCCTCTACACTTAAGCCTAAGGCACGAGGGACGCGTGTTTGCTATCACTGCTAAGATGCCCTCAGAATCCGATGATCTGATTCAAGGTAAGTGTATAATTAATGGAAAATCCTTAATTGTATTGTTTGATTCTGGCGCAACACATTCATTCATTTCATATGATTGTGCTAATAAGTTGAGGTTGTATATATCGACTTAAAAATCATCTTAGTTGTCTCTACACCCACTATAAATACTGTTAGAACTGATCAAGCCTAACTAAATTGTGAATTTGAGGTAGCTGATAGGATTTTTCATCATGATTTAGTTTGTCTACCCTTGTCTAGTTTTGATGTAATCTTGGGCATGGATTGGCTTTTGCTAACCGTGTGTTACTACATTGTGCAAATAAGTCACTAGTATTTCTTCCCTAACCATTTTTACCCAATCCCTCTAAACTTGAAAGAAAGGTACGACTATACCTAAACTCCATTATCATGGGGGATAGTAGGAATGAAGAGCGAGGATATGTTTTCCTGATGACAAGTGAGAGGGAAGTGGAGCAAGCTCTAGAAAAGATCCTTGTAGTAAAGGAATTCTCAGATGTTTTTCCTGATGACAAACCTGAATTTCCTCCAAAAAGGGAGATTGAGTTTTCTATAGATTTGCCGGGAGGCAGGACCCATATCTATAGCTCCTTATAGGATGCCACTAGCCGAGTTAGAATTGAAGAAGCAATTAGAGGAGCTACTAGAGAAGAAATTCATTAGGCCTAGTGCTTCACCATGGGGAGCCTCAGTGCTATTTGTCAAGAAGAAGGATGGGAGCTTGCGGTTATGTGTGGATTATAGGCAGCTAAACCAAGTGACCATAAAGAATAAATACCTTTTGCCTAGAATAGATGACCTCATGGACCAATTAAGAGGAGCCCAAGTGTTTTCCAAGATAGATCTGCGATCAGGATACCACCAGATTCGAGTGAAGGAGGAGGACATACCAAAGACAGCCTTTAGGACTAGATATGGACATTATGAGTTTAATGTGATGTCGTTTGGGTTAACCAATGCACCGGCAGTGTTTATGGACTATATGAATAGGATATTTAGACCATACTTGGACAAGTTTGTAATAGTGTTCATCGATGACATTCTAGTTTACTCTAGAACTGAAGAAGAGCAGGAAGAACACTTACGAGTGGTGTTGGAGGTGTTGAGAAACAAGAAACTTTATGCAAAGTTGTCCAAGTGTGAATTTTGGACGAAGGAAGTTAAGTTCTTAGGTCATGTAGTGTCACATGGGGGAATAGCTGTAGACCCAAGTAAGATAGAAGCGGTGCAACAATGGGAAACCCCTACCACTGTGAAGGAGATTAGGAGTTTTCTAGGGCTAGCTGGTTACTACCGAAGGTTCATTAGAGGTTTTTCCCAAATTACTTTACCCCTTACCAAGCTAACAAGGAAGAATTCAGCTTTTATATGGAGCCCAGAATGTGAAGAGAGTTTCCAGGAACTAAAGAAGAAGTTGATCACTACCCCTGTCCTAATCCTACCTGACCCAAAAGAAAAATTTGAGGTGTATTGTGATGCCTCGGGAAGAGGACTAGGATGTGTTTTGATGCAAAATAGGAATGTAGTAGCCTATGCCTCTAGACAGCTCAAACCCCATGAAGTTAATTACCCAACCCATGACTTAGAGCTAGCGGCTATTGTCTTTGCCTTAAAAATCTGGAGACATCATCTTTATGGTGTAAGGTTTGAAGCCTTTTCTGACCACAAAAGTCTGAAATACCTCTTCAACCAAAAGGAACTCAATATGAGACAAAGGCGTTGGATGGAGTTTCTCAAGGACTATGACTTTGGGTTGAACTACCACCCAGGAAAGGCAAATGTGGTAGCAGACGCCTTGAGTCGTAAGTCCTTGCATGCTGTTTGGCTCATGGTGAAAGAAAATGAGCTGATAGAAGATTTTAGGAACCTCAACTTAGGATATAGGGGGACTTCAGAACAAATTCGGTTAAGCTAACTAAGTGTAACCAGTAGCTTTAAGGATCAAATAATTCAAGCCCAAAGGGAAGATGAGGATTTCCTTAGAACCTTAACCCTTGTCGAAGCAGGAAAGTTGAAAGAGTTTGTCCAGGATAAGGAATGAGTGTGGAGATACCAAGGGAGAATCTGTGTACCTGCAAAAGAATGATTGAGAGCTAGCATTTTGGAAGAAGCCCACAAGAGTCAATTTAGTGTACACCCCGGTATAACCAAGATGTACCATGACCTAAAAAAGATGTTCTGGTGGCCAAAGATGAAAGCAGATATAGCAAATATAGTGCAAAAATGTTTGGTATGCCAAAAAGTGAAGATAGAGCATCAAAACCTTAGAGTGCTGCAACCTCTCGAAATCCCCGAATGGAAGTGGGAAGGAATATCCATGGATTTCGTGATGGGATTGCCAAGAACGCCTACCGGACATGACTCCATATGGGTAATTGTGCATAGATTGATCAAATCTGCTCACTTTTTACCCATTAGAACAAATTACCCTTTGGAAAAGTTAGCTCAGCTATACATCCAAGAGATAATAAGGCTCCATGGAGTACCCAAAACCATTGTCTCAGATAGGGATCCAAGGTTCACCTCAAGATTTTGGGGAGCTTTGCAAAAGGCATTTGGTTCAAAGTTGTGTCTAAGCACTACTTATCACCCTCAGACTGATGGACAATCAGAAAGAACAATTCAAACCCTTGAGGATATGCTAAGAGCATGTGTCTTAGACCAGCCAAAAAGTTGGGACAAACAGCTTCCATTGATTGAGTTTGCATATAATAATAGTTACCACACTAGCATTGGGATGGCACCTTATGAGGCTTTGTATGGTAGAAAGTGTCAATCACCACTTTGTTGGTGTGACCCGGGAGAGCAAAGTATTTTGGGCCCTGATTTGGTAGAAGAGACAACCAAACAAATAAGGAAAATTAGGGAAAGAATCCTCACCTTTGCTCGAGTAGGCAGAAGAGCTATGCTGACAAGAGAAGGAAACCTCTCGAATTTCAAGAAGGAGAACACATATTCTTGCGAATTACTCCTACCACAGGTATAGGTCGTGCAATGAAAGTCAAAAAGCTAAGCCCTAGATTCTTAGGACCCTTCCAAATCCTCAAAAAGGTAGGTCCTTCCGCCTACCAAATTGCATTACCTCCAAATTTGTCTAACCTACACAATGTTTTTCATGTGTCCCAATTGAGAAAATATCAGTCAGACCCCAGTCATGTGTTTGAGCCAGAAACTATACAATTAAAAGATGACTTAACTTTTGAATTACCACCGATGAGGATCGTGGATCATGGCATCAAGCAGCTGAGAAACAAATCTGTATCTCTGGTCCGAGTAGCCTGGGGACAAGATGGAATGGAAGAGCACACATGGGAGCTCGAGGAAGATATGTGAAAAGAATTTCCGAACCTATTCACAGGTATCAAATTTTGAGGGCAAAATTTTTAATAAGGAGGGGAGAAATGTAACATCCCCAAATTTATAACTAAGATAAATATTAATTAGCGATAGCAAAACCAAGAGAATCGGGATAAATATTATGAAACACAACAAATAGTCTACTTAAGTATGTCTAGAGAAAAATGCAAAGAATTACGAAAATGCCATCACTTAGTGGAAATTACGAAAATGCCCTTGCTATGTAAAGGAAATTACCAAACTACCCTTGCCTTATTAAATGACAAAGATACCCTTACTCTATGAATGGAATTACAAGAATACCACTATCATTGTCTAATTACAAAAATATCCACTAACATCTTTGCACAAAACATGGAAACATGTTTGCATAAAACATGGAGCATTTTCATCCAACATGTTTGCACAAAACATGGAAACGTGTTTGCACAAAACATGGAAACATGTTTGCACAAAACAAGGAGCATTTTCATCCCAAAATTCAGCCAACATGTTTCCATAAATCATGCTCCAAGTGCTTTCCTTCTTCTGTTTTTTCTCTAATCTTTCCACTATAAATACTCCTCAAACTCTCTTCAATTCAAAAACTCCCTAAGTGTTCTTTCTTTCTTATTCTATCATTCTTCTTATGTTCTTCAAAGACTTCTCTTGATCCTCTAAACTTCATCCAAACACTTAAATCCTAAGTCCAAACTTTCACTAGCCCTCACAAGAGTTACAATCTTTAACTCTAGTGAGAAATATTTTCTTAAGCATTCAAGTTCTAGAGCCAAGATTCAAGGAGGGTCATCCACTCCAAAGACTCTTGTTCAAAGCTTAAGGAAGAATAGAATGACCCTTTTTAGACCCTACACAAGAGGTAGGAGCTTCATCTTTAATTTTTCAAGTATTGTTGGCTTCTAACCTTGATAGAATGCCTCAAGTTTGAGTTATTGTCAAAAGTTTTAAATGATTATTTGAAAAATATATTAGAAATATGACATGTTCTATTTTGTTATGAGTACCCTTATGATGTTATCAAACTCAAATATAACTTGAAAAGATTGTATGTGAAACCTGATTTAATAAAGGTAACTTAAGACATGAAAATGGTAGGTGTTGGAATTTCTAGTTGTTTCTGGCAGCAGGTACTTCGAAAGCTACTGTTCATAAAATATCAAGTATCTTGAAATTAAAATAATTTTACTATAAACTAGACTCATTATAGAACACTCTCCAAAAAGAATCACCCAAAATGGAGTTTTCTACCTCAAGATATAAATTTTTAAAGTAGAGCCTAAGACTGAAACTTTAAATCTGACCTTGTAGTAGTAAAATAGGTGTAACTCACTCTAAAAAAATGCAAATGGACTGATTTCAACTTTGTTGGAGAGCTAACACATATAGGAATACACCCATATATGTTATGTGTAAAGCTTTGTACCACGTAAATACAGAATGAGAAATAAATTTCGGGATAGTGTACTGTGAAAATGCAGTTTGGAAAGGTTCTGGCTAAGGAAAAACTTGGTATTTAAGCATGTCCATTGTGACCCACCTCTCTTTCCTGGGAACCCTCCTATGCATGGTTTACAATGGATTTACACTATTCCAAAGATGTAAATGCTAAAATTTGATGAGTTAGGAATTTGGAACTACCTTTACTAAGCTGAGATAACAAGTATACAGAGAATTATAAACTTTCTTCTAAAAGATGTCAAAACTATAAATAAAAGAATCAAGTCTTGTAAAAGAGAATTTTAAGAATTTAAGTAGAATAATAATCTTCAAGAGTTATCTGAAAACCATAATAAGAATATATAAAGAACCTATAATAATATTTTGAAATGCATTAATGTATTAATGGAATTCTAAGAGTACAAAGAACACTAAGAGAAAAAGATAATACTAAGACATCCATTACCTCTTAGGAACACTAGGAACTCAACTTGATAACTTTGGTTGCTTAAAATGAATCATTTATGAAAATGTTTACTATGAGATTTACATGATATTATCCATGTTTCATGAAGTGAATTATAGTAAAGTGAATGTATGGTGATGAGTTATGAAATGATGAAGATGAATGATTGATTGCCCATGATTTATTGTGATTACATGATGATATGCATACATTCATTTTCAAAGGAAATAATAAAAGTAAAGTTTGAAAAAGTAGCAATGAAAGTCTGGAAAAGTGGACTTGAGCTAAACTCACGGCTTAACCCCTAAACCGTTGAGATCACTAAACGGAATGAAAACCAATAAGGTTATGGCGTCGGCCATGGTATGAGCTCATTACCCTTTTAGGGTGGTCTAAGGCATTGATGCATTCATCCCGTGAGTAATTAAGAAATATGTTGATGAAATAAATGAAAGATGATGATCACTAAACAAGTGAATGTTGAGGATGAGTAATCATGAAATGCATGCAGCTCCTAAATAATTACTGCTTATTAGTGGTTTTACATGATATGCTTATATGTATGCTTGATGAAATACTGAATGAATATTTCTGCTAATGTTCAAGATTAGTTTAAAAGTAACTGCACTTCGGCTAATCACGTTTGTGAAAGTTTGATAATTGAATCCTTACCTGTTCACCTTTTTATAATAAACCCGAAGTGACTGGGACGACAACGATGACACTTTTAGTACGAGTAGGAACTCCTACTGAGAAATCATGTATTTCTCACTCCTATGTTTATTTTCCATTGTCGTTATCAAAGACAGACATGTCCACCTAAAGCAACGAGGCCGTAGCTGAGGAAGGAGGTAGCACGTGAAGATTTCAAACCGTTCAAGTAGGAGCATTCCGAGCTTTAGTTACATTATAGTTTGTGAGAAACAATTAGTAATAGTAGAACTTATATTGTTATTTGTAATAACTTATCAGTATGATATATGTCCTGTTGTGACTTATGTATTAAGTGATTATATTCCAGTTTATGTGATAATTGTTGTACACTTAGTCTTTTATTCCGCTTATTTAATTAAGTGCGCAATGTAACTTGATTATTATCTATAAAAGCGCTATGTATTTCACTTCTCGATACAGGCTTAAGTTTTCAAAAAATTAATTTATTTAAAGAAAAAAAAAATTTCCATTATTTTTCTAAGTTAATTTCAAAAGAAAATTAATACAAGGCATAAGTGACAACTAATAGAATCCAAATGTGAACTTAAGCACAGTGGGGTTCTATTAGGGTGTTACAGGCAATGGGGGGGGCAAGTACGGGGAGTCCCTCCCCATTCCCCACCCTGAATCTCCAGGCTCTTCCTTCACCTCGACCCCGATCCCGATCCCCACGGTGGAGAGAAAATATCCACCATCCTCGATCCTCGCGGATCCCCGATTCCCCACGGATATCCGCAGAGATGTGCAAAATTGAGGAATAGTTCCGCTAGAGCTTGCATTTCAAAGAACAAAAAAAAAAAAAAAGATAAAAATAATGTTTGAAACATTCTAAAAGAAAGATTGAACAAATCAAAGAAAGGTTGAAGAACCATCGTCATGGTGGCCACTGTTCACTTGTCATTCACAGCACCGGTCACCACGCTTCTTTGCCTGCCTGTGAGTGTGAAGCGTGAGGTAGTGAGGGATTGAGGGGGGTGAGCGCTGAGGGAGTGAGGGTGGAAGTGCTGATGTGAAGGGGGGGCATTAAGGGAGTGAGACAGGGGATGGGGGAAGAGTGGCACCATGATCAGTGAAGTGAAAGCGAGTGATTGAGAGTGAGAGGTCGAGAGTAATGGGAACTCTTCTTTGTGAAATTAGTCAAAACCAAAAAAATAAAATAAAATAAAATAAAAACATAGTGATAACAGCACGAGCATAAGGGGGGAGAGGCACAAAGCATAAGGGGGGAGAGGCACAGATTGACAATGAGAGGGTTAAGTAAAGATATTTTCTTAAAAAATTAATAAAATATTATGAAACTTAATAAAAATATAAAAAATAATAAAAATATAATTTTTATTAGAAATTATTGAAATAAGCCTCAGTGTGGGGGAGTATAGTCCCCATCCCCGTCCTCGAACTCACTGTGGGGGGAGTTTCAGTCTTGTCCTCGGGATCCGAATCCGAGGATCCCTCCGGATATCCGCGTTCCCCACTCCCCATTGCCATGCTTACAAAGGAGGGTCATGTATCATATCAAATAACGGAATGTCATATCCTGTGTAATCTGAGACGTTCATATCTAATAACAAACAATATGCACTAGTAGTGGGAGCATCAACAATTGCATTAGCTAAATCTTGCATCAACTAAGTCACTCGGGTCTTATTGTGCTGCTCGTTGGTCAGTGTCATCAGGGGTGTGAGATCTTCATCCAATATCCTAAAAAATTCGGACATAGGCATGTACACACTGCTAAGAAACCCATCAATAAACATGCTTAGATTGCTCAGATTAATATCAAGCATGTGGCTAAAAGAAAGTGTGCCCAGATCAATAGTAGGTTGATGGCTAGAAGAAGGCATGGCAAGATCAGCAATGGGCCGCTGGCTTAAAGAAGGCATGGCCGATAGTGTAGTAAGTTGCTAGCTAGAGGAAGGAATTGACTTATAGTCAACTCCCTGACACACCACAATCATGGAGGGTTGGCTATCATCATCATCCCTATCATAGTGCCCCCAGCTTCCTTCGTGTTGGCTGGCACGTGTACCAACACACTGCCGTCACTGTCGACAGTGTTGATCTGAGGCTTTTGCAGGCTATGCCATGACTAGCACTATTGGCCTTATTGCTGGGACATCTCCAAGTACGACATCTAAACAGGGGTCTCGCAATACTCTATTGCCTGATAGGAATCTCCATGCAAAGGTCGAGTACCATCAGAAATATTCTACTGAGAGGCAAAACTTTGCATGCTCCGTGGGCCACCGCTTGCTCTCAATCCTGCATGTGTCATTTCCATGCAGGCTATCAATGTTGACCGGTGCTTGTGGAATATGTTGTTGTCCACCAAACTATCGAAGGAGACAATCAACCTGGTGCCATTGCACAAGCTCAAAGAAAACCATGGGACAAGCAAAAAGCCAGACATCGGCAGAGGCATTCATCTAGTCAAGCATGGCAGTAACAACATTGGTGTTATCATATAGGTTCTATCTAAACTGCATTGATTCAAAAAAAAAAAATAGTTATATCTCAATCAATTATGCACTAACCTTGTCAAATTCATGTTACAATATTGAAGTTTTGAAATTCCTTACCCCGTCAATAGTGATGGAATCCAATAGTGCCCTATGCTGCACTAATCTAATCCTATCCAAGTTGGATCTCTATGGCAATCTCACCCAACTGAAAAAATAAAAAATAATTTACAAAGTAGATATTAATGTAAACATAGAAATGCATATGGGAATTTGATAGCATTTAAAGTATCTTACCTACCAGCAAGTGGAAACGTGCAGTCAAACCCTGCAGGTTGGAATATTGGGATCCTATAATAGGACCTTGACAACAATAGTGCACCACACCCTCCAATGTTGGTCATTCAGTAGTTGGTACCCCAACACAAAAATGACAAAAATTTGCCAACATCACAGAGCTCCAACTCAATGTCCCACAATAACCAAAGTCCTCTAACAACGACAGCTACTTAAGGTGAACCCTAGAGCTAGACTTGTCTAACATCAAAAATCTCCCAATCATCTGAATAACGTATGCCCGTGTGTGGCGATCCACCATTAAATCAGATGTGTTGTCTCGTAACTCTGCAAATGTACTCTTGAACCAAGAGAGGTTTACAAAAAACCCTAACCTCTGTTCAACTGGTGGCACCACCCCTAGTAGTTGCTTGCAATAAGTCCATATATCACGCATTTTGTGTCTCTGAAATGCATCGCTGCACCCCATCACTAGTGGTCCATCAACACAGACCCCAAGCTGGAAGGCCATGTCTTGGAGGGTGATCATGCACTCTCCATACAACAAGTGGAAAGTGTGTCTCTGGCTACCATCTCTCTATAAGAGCACTAAATAGACCTTCGTCATATTGCTAGAACCCAATCTGTGCCGCCTCCTAGAATCCTTCCTAGCGTAATCTATACTCTATCATCGGATGAGGTTGTGGACACCTTGCTCACTTAGGTCACAAGATTTGATCAAGTTGTACAAACAGAATGAAAATCGTCAACACAAAACTAATTATCAGTAATATAATAGTGAACAAATTATCAATTATTAGACAAAATATCCCAAAAAAGCTATCAGTTAAATGAACTAATAATTATTAGGCCAAAAAATCCTAAAAAATATTAAATAAATTATTTATTGCTAATAAATATTAATTAATAAACCCTAACCACAAAGGCTAATTATTATTTGACTAATTAAACATACTAATTAAACCCTAAGTGCTCACAAATAAACAAATTAATAAAATTAATATTAAGTGCTATACTAATTTACTATTAATTACTAATTAAATTAAATTCACATACCTTTACATCCAATCGGACAGCAATATGTGTGTCTACGTCAAGTTGGTAAAGATCATTTTTCGTCATTATAACTCTAGGAAGATAGGAGTAAAGTGAGAAAAGTGAAAAAGTGAAGTGAAAAGGAAGTGGGGAACCATATCCACGAAAACGTACATATAGAATTGCTTATATCTAATTTTGTAGAAGGTGCCTATGAAAACATGCTTAAAATACCCGTTTTTGTAGGCACCCCCTATGAAACCATGTGTAAATTGGTTTCATGGATACCTCCTACAAAATCATGTAACTAAAGAAAACAATTCATTCATGTAAAATTCATTTCAACTGTCTATTTTCGTTTTTAATTAATTTTTTTACTTTATTTGGATAAAAAAAAAAAAACCCGTAGAAATTTATGTAAACTGGAACTGGAATGGATTACAAACTTAACTTTTTGAGCAGCATTTTAATAACTTTTTATAACATTTAACGTTATAAAATTTACTGATAGGGTACAGGCATCTTCTTTATCGTATTTTGAATCCCGTTATAATTAAAGCAAGTGCCTTATGTGTAATTTGATCGAATGTCAATAGTCTTTTTGGAATCGAAAAGATAATATAATAGCTTCAGTTCTAACTCCATTTCTTACAGATAATTTGATATTTGGTGATAGATTATGATGATTAACAAGTTAGCAACATTGCTGAAATAGTTGTTAGCTGGAAGTCAACTATAATAGTCGGCGTAAGAGAAATATATTTTCAAGTTCATTTTAATTCCTCACTTTTCATTCTTGAGCCATTTTAGTTCTTAACTTTTAAAATGAGTTAAATTAGTCTCCGATATTACAAAATATGAGTCATTTTAGTCCTTCAACCGAATCTTATTTAATTGATAGGTAACCTTAAGTAATATATTGACATACCATATGTCATTTGAAATAGAATAAAGTTTAGAATGACTCATTTTGGTGTTTAAAATTATACAAAATGAGTCATTTAAATATTCATTTTAAGTCGTAAAATGACTTATTTTGTACAATTTTAGATACCAAAATAAGCTATTTTAAACTTCATTTTACTTCAGATGACACATGGTATGATAAGATATCACTTAACGTTACATATCATCATTTAATTAATAAAGTGTTAAATAAAAGTGAAATAAGGGACTAACTTAACTCACAGTTTGTAATGTCGAAAACTAATTTGATTCATTTTAAAAGTCAAGGACTAAAATGACTCATGAGTGAAAATTCAGAGACTAAAATGAATATTAACTCTATATTTTTAACACTTGATATCACGTACTCTGTATCGATATCTAATCTATTACCTTTAAATTTTATATGTGGCTCTCACTTAAAGAAAAAAAAGATGTGTTATCCACCCTTAGATTTGAATGAGTGCTCATGGACATCTTTTTAGATGTTGAAATAACGCTAATCTAAGTATAAATACGAGTGAGAAATGTTTGTACTTATCACAATTTGCACATAACTTAATATTTATATATATAAAAAAAAAAAGATACAACTTAGCTAAAGTTGTATAATAAAAATTATATAAATTCAAAGTGATGCGTAAATAAATATGTATAAATAGCAATATTAAAATAAAATTCTACCATATCGGTAGCATATATAATTAACTTATAAAAAAAAAGGCCAATTATCTATTTTTATTGCCTTCCTATTAGTCAAGCACATCATATTCCATATCAGAAACTTCATAGGGTCGGGACGGTTTGGCTTTTATTTGATGTGTCTCTAACATTCTGTGTTATCCTGGGGTGAAAATTACTCATGGTATGCAGCGAATATTTGAGGAAAGGAAATTATACTTGTATGGTTGTTCCACTAGTTAATACAATTTCAAAATAACAGTCAAAAACCAAACAATACACATATTAAAGAAAATAAAAAAATATCTTGATAAATATAGAAAATTATATAAATTGATAAAATTATCCTTTTATAATTATTATTACTCATTTTAGTAAATATATTAATTACTTAACTAATACATTTACATTAAAGTCTAAGAAAATAAATGAAAGGAAAAATTAATACTACTTAAATATTATAAATTAATAGATATTTTAAAATATAAAAAAATTTAAAAAAATAGTTATTCTGGACCAAAAGGAGTAGTTTCAAAATATATCCACATTAAAGTTTGAAACACACTTACACCAACAAAAGTGACAACTTCCCCCCTTTTCGGATCTTCAAATGCTGGTATGTCACTTAACATTCTTTTATTGTTAATATTACATGAAGATCATCATCTAAAAAAAAGGAGGAAAGGAACAACTGACAAGAAGCAAAACTCCAAAACCTTATTTTTGTTTGTCCTTTGGTTCTTTTTCTGATTCTAAAACCAAAACTTTCAAAATCAGGAAGATGATGAGTACACATGTGGAGCGAGCCTGGGCTTGGCGTGCACTGAGAGAGGCACTGCTCTTTGGAGGGTTAGGCCATATGCTTCATCCATGTTCATCTTCTCAGGGTTCAAACCATTCTCTAGCTCCCAATCAAATGAATGGGCCAAGGTTGCAGTCAGCAACTGAACCATTCGGAGCCCAAGGCTCATGCCAGCACATATCCTGCGCCCAGCACCAAAGGGTATGACCTCAAAGTCATTCCCTCTAACATCAACACCATCCTTCTCACCACCCTTCAAGAACCTCTCGGGCCTGAACTCCAATGGGTTAGCCCACTCTTTTGGGTCACGTGCTATGGCCCACACATTCACCAGTAGGGTTGCACCCTTTGGGATGTGGTACCCAAATATCTCACAGCTCTCTGATGCGATTCTTGGGAGGGAAAGTGGGGTTGATGGGTGCAAACGGAAGGTCTCTTTGACCACTGCTTGCAGGTATGGCAAGTGGGGCAAGTCATCTTCTGTTAGATTCCTGTCCCTACCCACAACAGTGTCCAGCTCCTCTTGAACTTGGGCCATGATTCTTGGGTTACGGATCAGTTCAGCAATGGCCCATTCTGTTGTGCTCGATGATGTGTCTGTCCCAGCTGCAAACATGTTCTGCCATGTCAAGAGCCGCATTGTTAGTGACTTATGTACAAGTTTTCACGGTCACAAAAAAAACAGTGTACAAGTTTCTGACTAGTAATGTATATGAGTGATGATATAAAATGAGTGTCCCAGCCACATTTTTTTTATCATTTGATATAATGGATTAATAGGATGATTGGGGATTAATATCACGTCTAATGGCAATAAAGTGTTGAAATAACATCACTTATTTGAAATTTTTTACATAAAAATTCAATAATGTTATTAAGAGAGTTTGTTTTTACAATAGGTAACTCATAAGTCATACACTCATACATATGATACTTTACGATTGATTGGCAATATAAAATATCTTACATTAATAAAGTATTAAAATAAATCACTGCTATTACTTATCTGTAAAATCGACTCGAAGTTTTAATATGAGAATGCAAGAGTTCCTGACTTAGTTCACACTTTAAACCCATTATTGTGGTTCACATGAGGACAAATCACTTGTTTGGTCTTTGGTGTGTGATATGCAGGTAGAGGCATTTAAGAAAAGTCTTAATGTTAGGTGAGGATGACGAAGTAAATACAATGTGACTTTCTAACTAAGGATTAGACTAGCTGATTACTTAGAAAAATTCAAAATATTATATTCATAATATAAATATATATTCCCACAATTTCTTATTAATAATCATTTTAGGAAACCAAGACAATTTAGTACATTAAAAAGTTAATATATCTAACTACAATTATTAATTAGGAATTGAGGGAGTAGTTTAGGCCAATGTGTAGCTTGTGGTTTGTTGCAAGGGTTAAGTCCACATTAGAAGAAACTTCATAGGTTTGAGAAGTGAAAATATTTTGGGTGAGTACTAGTTTAACATCATTTTTGTACACATTCAAAATAAATTTAATGGATTCCATAATCAAGTGAGTGCATCTTGAAGTTTGTGAGACCTATTTTATTATTAGTGTGTAAATGTGAAGTGTTGAACTTGTGTATAGTCAAGAATTTAAACAAAAAATTGGGTAAAGTATGTGCAAGTGGGTAGTATGTTATAGAATAGTAGGTACCAGAAGCAATCCTTTGATCTCAATGTCTGTGAGCTTGTTCCCATCATCATCCCGAACCTCTTTGAGTGACAATAGTGTACTCAACATATCCTTATGCTTCTCGCTCTTTTTGGTTCCCTCGTGTTCCTCAATAATGCTCGTCAAAAATGCATCAAACCTCTTATGCAATTTCTTCATCTTGGATTGCACCCCTTGAAGGTCTAGGCCCTCCAAGAAAGGAATAAAGTCGCCAATGTTGAAAACACCTGCCAAAACCATAAGCTCCACAACCATAGACTTGAACTCATCAGCTCTAGGATCACATCCACCATTGCCATCATTGAACACACGCCTTCCCATCATGACCCTAGCCAACGCATTGGTGGTGCATACATTCAATAGTTGTCCCAAATTCACAGCTTTTGTGTGTGAACTTGCTATGTTCCGTGTCAATCTTGCAACCTCTCCCTGCAATAATAGTGCGGTTGAATTATTATTATGTTGAATAAATTTAGCAAATTATTGGCATTTGAAAAATAAAATAGATTGGTGGGAACTTGGCTAGTCTAATGAGGATGCTTCTGATCCCACACTATGTACACTCTTTTCACATTTATTATGGAATTATGTTATTTGTACTCACTTTATATATGAGATATCATGTCGAATTACATCACATTCAATATTAAATGAGGTATGGATCTCATTCAAGTGAGATCCACATCCAATTCAATAGTAGATGGAATATGAGTTGACACAATGTCTCATGTATAGTGAGTATAAATAATATTTTTTTTGTTTAGTATACATACATGCGTCATGAACTTGTCCTCTTTCTACACCTCATTAATTAATGATATCAATTTCGGAAAAAGAAAGTCGTATACTACTGTATATTTATGTGACCTTCAATAAGTCCATTTGAAATTCAACTACATTGACATAAGCTTTTTAATGTGGCCCAATAAACTCTATACATGGTGCAACTAGGCATACAAAAGTCATCGTAACTTCCATGAACAGACATGTTCAGTGAAACATTATCATTCAAGTTTTGTTTATTGATACGGAGTACAAAGGAATTATTCTACAAAAGTATACTGAAATAATAAAAGAATCACAAATATTTTTCATGTATAACTCTAGCGATCCCCTATATTACTGATATATATAAACTCTTTTTATAAATTTCACTAAATTTTGTTCCAAAATAAACAAATACCATCTTGTAATTTTACAAAGTCTTTTAAAACTATAATTTAGAAGAAAAGCAAAGAATATTAGACGGACTAATATATATATATATATAAACTCTTTTTATAAATTTCACAAAATTTTGTTCCAAAAATAAACAAATACCATCTTATAATTTTATAAAGTCTTTTAAAACTATAATTTAGAAGAAAAGAAAAGAATATTTCACACACACACACACACACACACACACACACATATATAAAGTCGATTAGCATATTTACTACTAAAAATATATATAAATAAAAAGGTCGGTTGAATAAAATATAAAATTAGGAAATCTAAAATAATCCTTTAATTTTTTATCTATATATACTTTTATTCTATTATTTTTTAATAAGTGATATTTTCTAATAAAATTGTAGAGCTCATACATATAATTTGTGTAAAAAAATAAACCTTTTTTTAATCAAATTGTAGTAATTCATGTGTACATATCAAAAAATTTTACGACCTTTACACTTTTCCCATAAATTATTATGATAAATTTTATACTATAAATTTATCAAAATTAAACTCCCATGAAAAAAGCAAAATCTATCTTTTGTCCACGTCAATACGAGCTAAGGCCGGTCGCACCGTTTTTGAAAAATGGGGCACGTAAGGAGGAAAAAAAAAAGGACAACGTAGCCCCAAAAGATTTTTCTGCGTACCCAAAAACATATTGTTTTCATGCAAAACTGTAGTTATCATATTTTTTCCAGGGTGAGAAAAAGTTGGACACCCCAAAGGTAATAGACAAATACAGAGGTCAACACAGATGGTCATAGACAATATGCCTCTTGAAAGTACACATGGGATTGAGACCACCAGCAAATTTGGTTGGCATCTGAGTATATATAATTAGATGATAATACAATAAAAAAGTGATTAATTGTATGCAAAACGGAAAAAAAGAAGTGAAAATTTTGATGAAATTCATAAGTTTAAGTGGTGTATCATATCTAAGCTTGCTAATTAAAGTAGAGTGCATTTCTTTAGAGCATTTTAAATTTTTATATAATTTTTTACATGACATATCCTTTTATTTTAATTTTTGTTTAATAGGGCTATCTTTCCCTTGAAATAAAAATATCTATACAGTATACAAAAGACTCATTAAGTAGAAGGTAAAATTTAACACTTCTCATGCACATCCACTCAGGCTTCATAAAGAGTGATCTTCATCTGATCACGTGTCAATCTTCAAGGCTACACCTTATCTCATACGTTGTCAAGTGATTAACCGCTCGTTATTAGGAAAATGATATAATCATTTTAAATCATCTAACTAAATATATCTACATGTTAAATAAAATAAGTGGAAATTTCGCAGATATCCTTATAAATTTTAAAAATATCGATACCTCTTAATCATTAATTACACAAGATATACTGATACCCCTACGAAGAGTGAAACAAAAACCAAAATAAGTATGACTCATCTTTTAAAATTTCAAACTAGAAACCATATATTTAAGGTAACGCGTTGAAAAATAAACAGTAGTATATTGATATGCATATTATATTAATTAATTACAGTAAACACTAGCTTTATGAAAAATATAGATTAGCAGCGAGGAAAGAAAAAACTATAATAGATTTGACAAATTATTTTTGAAACGAGATAGTATAAACAAACTATAGGAAGAAAAGTGAAAAACGCAATACATAAATTAAAGGAAAAATAAACACACTATTTAATAATATAAATCTAATTGTGATATGTTGATAAAATAACTAAGTAAAATATCTATTTTAGGTGATAAGATTTAAGAGAAGGAAACATAGCACACAGACAGAGAAGTTCAAATTAAAAAGATAAATGAGATAAAAGTTACTAACTGAAAATCAATAAAAGGATTTTACTATTTTTTTATGTGAAAAAAGTTTAGATTAGAATCTAAATTTTTACAAAACCCATCATTAGATTAAAATCTCATATCATATAAATCAAGTCTGTAAAATTTTAAATTAGTCTAACATTATTTGACATAGCTTTTATATACATCAAAATTAACATAATATTATACTTAAAATGAATAAAAATAAGAACTACATGATTAGATCGTTAATGAATATTATTTATATATATATATATATATATATAGACACTAGATCCCTCTTATTTGGGCTGTTTGATGACGAAGGTATGACTTTTAACGTTTTTCAAACCATTTTTTATGTAAGAGATTATATCTTTAGATCGAGATGTTAAACTCATTAGATCTTTAGGTGGCACTGAAGTAAGTAAAGTCAATATACATTCTTAATGCATAACCAAAAGTCAAATATTTCTATACACTATTAAAATATATTAAAATGTTTGAAACTTTTTCAAGATTCTTTCGTCAAGATGATGTAACATATTTACTGATTTTTCTCAATGAACTAGAGATTCATATTATTTCATTTGGTTCGACACAATTCTTATTTTTTTTAATAAAAATATTAAATAATTTTTCTAACAAGATAGCTTTACTCCATTAATATGTTGAATTCTCGTTATAATTACTTCAAAAACCATACATATAGAAATATATAATTAAAAAATGCAATTAAAAACCTTACACACCAACAATATCTCTAAATTAAATCCAATTAACTTATATGTTGTACAATATACGTAGGATTCAAAGGGTAAAAAGCGTTCTAATTAATTACCTGCCGCAAGTGTTTAAAGTCATCCAAGGCCTTGCCGGAGAAAAGGTGAACGGAGCTAATTTTCCTTAGCAACCTCCACCGTGGTCCATAGGGAGCAAAGACAAGGTCCTGGTAGTTATAAGCCATGTACTTTGCCCCTGCGTTTGGGGGCCTGCTGCTGAAATTGGCATCATGGACCTTCAAGAATTGCTCGGCCACCGGCGCCGACGCCGCCACCACCACGTCCACGAACCCTAGCTTGAGGTGCATGAGAGGGCCATATGTCTTAGCCAGGGCTGCAATAGAGTGGTGTGGCACGGGGCCTAGGTGTGGCATGTTCCCTATGATAGGCCATGGCCTTGGACCCGGCGGGAGTGGTAGTGAAGGACGTGTTGCAAACTTGACTATACGATATATGAGAATTGCCACTGCAATTGTGGCTAGCCCAATTGTCCATGAAGACATGGTTTTGTGGCTCTGGTTATTGATTAGTTTGGAGAGGGTGTTGTTATGTATGAACGTGTACCGTATGGATAACAAGGGTAATGAGTTTGTCTCGCAAACGCCTCACCCTTATATAGAAAACCTTTATGAGAATTTTCGTCCTCCTTTTTGGAAAAATAGTAATTGAGATGGTAAGTGGTGACGCGTGTAGTATTGGTGTTGGGCATTGTGATTTCGTCTTGTCAATTACTTCTGCGTCTCGGGTGAGAATAGTGGGGAACTTTGGTAGCTAGAACCCATTATTTTAAGGATAAATTTTTAGGCGCTAAGACAATGTATTTGTGCTGTGAAATACTTATGTACTGTCAACTAGTTATGGATAGACATTAATTATAATATTTTAATTAACTTTTTATTAAATGATGAAATATTCCTCAAAATCCTTTTATCAAAATATCAGGGAATAAATTAAGTAGTTGTTTGATATTTAAAACCCAACCTGAGATTTCTTATCACTCAAAATGTCGAATATTGTAATTATTAAACATGTAAAACTGGATCGGATAATCAAGGTGTCCTGTTCAGCGTGTTTATTATCAAAATTAAATGTCTCCCATTTTAACAGTAAGGGTCCTTAAATGGAATTTCAAGTCCTAAAGGTACTCTTTTATGCTCAAATATATATAGAGGCAGGTGAATTCATTAATTTTTATACAATATCTGTAAATAATAATACGAGCACACCTCACAGTATGGGCCTAAATGGAAAGTACATTCCTTAGATGCCGAGTAGGTATAAAATGTTATTGTGGAACTTTCTTTTATTGTTATACTAATTGTTTGGTGCCCAAAAATACAGATATTGACCGAGTTAAGTAGGAACGTGGAGGCGAACAACAGGTCTATTAAAGCCGGTAATAATTGAAACTCATAAAAAAAAAAAAGCCGGTAATTGAACCATGAGATATGGAACGATTACCATTCATTTTGTCCCTTAATCATATAGTTGGGGGGTTCAATTTCACTCATGGAAATAAAACGCATTTCGTGGTCAGTCATTCGTATCCTTAAGAGAGCTCTCATAATGAAGGGATTAGTCACTATCCTAATTTTGATAATAAAAAAAAATAAAATAAAAAATAGCTAAGCATACAAAAAAAAAAAAAGGCCGGTAGTTGAAACGTGGCAGTGGACCTCACCAGTGGGAAGTTGTGGGAACTTATGCCGCTGCGCATATGCTAGGCGACGTGCATCAACCCAGGATCGTTGAAGGGTTGGTCATGATTCGTGAACTCATTGAATTTTTGTTACATCATGGAAGGCGAGTTCTTATATGGGGCTTGTTGAGTTTGTTATTATATGGGCACTTAATCTTATTTATTAAAAATTAAATTTAATGGTTAAAACTAAATATAATTAAAATAATATTTATATTTTAACATTTATAAAAATTAATTTTACTGATAATTTATCTATTTTATCTTTGTATTCTTTCTCTCACCTCACCTCACCATCACCATCGCCATTCTCCACAGGTCCACAACTTATTCCGTCACCCACCACCCATCTCTCTTCACTGTTAACCTCGCTAGCTTACCACTAGCAATTGGAGAGCTATACTAGTATCAAACCATCTATGATTCTGCCAATGAACAACAAAAATCATCAATAAACGAACTTCCATTAATTCTATGTTCATTAAATTTTGATTCCCTTTAGTTTTCGAAATGTTCATAGGCTCCTGCTCTCATGGCTAGAAAGAACCATATGGGCACCACCAGATTTCGAATTTTCCATGTAAACCTGCTATCCTATGAGATTTTGCATGCCACAAGGCAACCCACCATCTCATTACTTTTCGCACTTCTATCCTTTAGGATAAGACCCATCACTCTTTAATGAATTTGCATTTCTTTCCCAATCATCAAACATGTAGGCATGAGCACACAGTAAGTATTCCACATTTTTTACAATCAAGGTGAGAATAACTCTTTCGTGGTTAAAGCTAACACCATCTCATTCTCTTTCTCTCGTGTTGGTCTGAGGATTTATTTTTGTGTTGAATGGGTCCAGCAAAGGACTGGAAAGTGACACTCTCCGTGTGCTAAATGGGAAAAAGTGATGGGGATCGGAGAGAGAGAGAAAAGGAAGGTGAGAGGAGAAGGGTTTATACGTAGTTGTGATATTTATTTTTATTACCATAATACCTATGATCACATGCTGACTAACTTAGCAATCCCCACTTAAGAACTCTCCATCAACGAATCCTAGTTTGGAGTATGAAGATGGTTTTTGCTTGAGTAGTGTTTGGTGCATAACAAAATTACAATACAAATGCACATCACATATTTTATCATCATTTGATATGATGAATGAGTGGGGGTCACAACTCATATCCAATGGTGATAAAGTATATGATGTGTATTTGTCGTGTAATTTTCTTGTACATTAGACATTTTTCTTCTTGCTTAGTCTGATTTCTAGTTGATGCTTTTTTTTAATTTTTAGTTATGGTTTCCTTTTTTTTTTTAGCAAATCAAAAAGTTAGGTGTAGGTAAACAAGAGTATCACATTGTTGTATTTTATTCATGTTATTTTAATTTATTTCAAAGTTAAATTAAGATTTGAGTTTATTATTATTAGAGTGATGTTAGGTGCACAACTAAATTGTATAACAAATGCACACTATACACCTTATCATCATTGAATTTGATGAATGAGTGGGATGAGTGGGGATCACACATCACATCCAATGGTGACAAAGTGTGTAGTGTGTATTTATTGTGCAATTTAGTTGTACACCAAATACTATTCTTATTATTATTTGTGAGTTGTTGTAACGATGCTTTTGACCAATTCTTTATGCACGTTTATTAGTGAAGCCTAATGTTAATGTTAGCACAATAACAGCTCCTAATTTTTTGGCTTGCAATTCTGAAACCTTTTCTTCAATATCTCACTCATCTTTGACTAAGGTTTACATCTCCTATATATCTTTTAAGAAAAGACGTTTTATGTATAGAGAGTTAATGTCAAAAACAAAAAATAGACTCTTAGCATTATTTACATCAGAAAATTATTAGTCTTGGTTGTCATCTTGTGAGTTTCCTTAAGCAATCCAAAAGCATTGTTCCTGTAGCCCCACTAGTTCAAGTGCAGAGTTAATTAGTGGAATGTGACTGTTGTATCCTAAAGAGTATTAGCTGTGAAAACCATCTGCACTGGCCTTTAAGCTCGTGGTGGTGAAATATACTTAAGTTCAATACTTAGCACGCCTCAGCCATTAATCACTATAAGCCATTTACTTTGTTCTTTATTGTTTATTTATTTGATTCTTCATTTTGTATTCTTGTATTGAATTGATTTATTATTTACAATTAATTGTTGTTTGTGTCTATCAATCTATTAATAAAAAGTGTTATTCTAGGTTAATTTTTACCAACAATCTTAAGAGTATTTTGTATTCTATCATCGTTGACTACTTAGTGAAATAAAACCAGTGGTGATATTCAAAGAAAGAGAGGGATTAAAGAAATTAAAGCACTAAAGCCACAATTGGTCAGATTTATTCCGCTACACATGAAAAACAAACTTGCTGGCCATGTCAGACCTTGCTCAAAGGCGTGTCAATATAGCAGGTAAGTATTACTCTTTTGAAAAAATTATATTTATACACCATGTTACTCAATATAGATACAAGAATAAATTTAATTTGTGGCAATTGCTACTGAAAATAATTTTTGATAAAGGAAAAATATTGGGTGGTAGACTCGGGGGCTACCAAGCGTACCTGTGTAAACAAAAAATGTTTTTACCTCCTGCGATGATGGGGGGGAAGGAGAGGAAATTGTGTATGTAGGCGACTCAAAAAGAGTTGCAGTTCCTGGTAAAGGAACGATAAATTTAAAACTCTCATATGGGAAAATCCCCTCATTGAATGATGTCCTATATGTGCTTGAAATGTAATATAATTTGATTTTTGTATCTCTATTGAGTAAAACTGGTGTTAATGTAATTTTTGAGAATGATCAAGTTGTGCTCACTAAATGTGAAACTTTCATAGGAAAAGGAAATTATAATAATGGTTTATTCATGTTGAATGTTTCTCATGTTATGAATAAAATTGCATATTCTAATATTTATTTAATTGACTCTATTGATTTATGGCATGATAGATTAGGACATGTTAATTTTTCTTACTTGAAGAAAATGAAAGAAACAGGAATTATAAATGATATGTCAATAACTGTTAATGACAAATGCCCAATATGTGTAGAAGCAAAAAATACAAAGAAAACATGTAAGCCTGTAGAGTTTCATGAGACAGATTTATTAGGCTTAATATACTTTTATATAGGTGATTTAAAATCTACAATGACTAGAGGAGGTAAGAAGTTTTACATAACTTTTATATATGATTTTTCAAGATATTTCTATGTTTATTGCTAAGGAGTCAAGATGAAGTAGAAGAAAAATTTAAAATATATAAAGCTGAAATAGAGAACAAATTGAATAGAAAAATTAAAAGACTAAGATCTGATACAGGAAGAAAATATGAATCAAGTTCTCTTAATAATTTTTGTGAACAATATGGAATAATTCATGAGGTAACACCCCCCTATTCACCAGAATCTAATGGAATAGCTGAACAAAAAAATAGAACAGTGAAAGAAATGATAAATGTTATGCTAATAAGTTCTAGTACATCTCCAAGCTTGTGGGGGAAGCTATTCTTTTTGCATGTCACAAGCAAAATAGAATAATATTTAAGAAAACAGGAAAAATGCCTTTTGAGCTTCGGGAGAAAAGACTACCTAGCTTAAAATATCTTCAAGTGTAGGGGTGTTTAGCGAAAGTTTTACTGCTTGAACCAAAGAATAGCAAAATTGGATCTAAAACTTGTGATTGCATGTTTATTGGCTATGCTGAAAATAGTGCTGCATATAGATTTTTGGTGTTGAAAAGTGATGTGCTAGATGAAAACACAATAATTGAATCTAAAATGCCGAGTTCTTTGAAAATGTGTTTCCTCTAAAATGTTCAATAAGAAAACCTTTATCTAATCATGCTTGTGAACCTAGTAGTTCTGACAATAAAGAAATTGAGCTTAGAAGAAGTAAAAGAAAAAGAAAAGAAACTAGTTTTGGTGATGATTTTTCCACCTTTTTAATGGATGGAGATTCTTTAACATATAAGGAAGCAATATTATCTCCAGATGGTCTTCTACGGAAAGAAGCTCTTAATAATGAAATAAAATCAATAATGACTAATCACACAAGGGAAATTGTAGATTTGCCTAATGGTGTAAAACCAATAGGAAGTAAGTGGATATTTAAAAATAAGGTAAGACCTGATGGCTCAGTTGAAAAACATAAAGCTAGATTAGTAGCTAAAGGATATATATAAAAGAAAGATTTAGATTATTTTGATATATATTCACTTGTGGCTAAAATTACATCTATTAGAGTTTTGATAGCATTGGCTTCTATCCATAATTTTTTAATACACCAAATCGATGTTAAGATGGCTTTTCTTAATGGAGATTTAGAGAAAGAAATATATATGACACAACTTGAAGGTTTTGTGATTCCTAGTAATGAGAACAAAGTGTGTGATTAATCAAATCTTTATATGGTCTCAAACAAGCACCTAAGCAATGACATGAAAAATTTGATAATGTGATGTTGTCTGATAGATATAAAGTGAATGCTTTTGATAAGTGTATTTATAGCAAATTTGATGATAATTTAAATGGTGTTATTATTTGTTTATATGTCGATGATATGCTTATATTGGGAACCAAGATAGATGTGATTAATGAGACTATGTTATTTTTATCATCAAATTTGACATAAAAAATTTAGGAGAAGTTAACTTAATTTTGGGAATTAAGTTAACGAAATTAAAAAATGGTTTCAGAATATCTCAAGAACATTTTAGTGAGAAAATATTGAGGAAATTTTATTTTTATGATTTTAAACCTGTGAGCACTCCATATGATAGTAGTTTACATTTGAAAAAGAATTATTGGAATGTTGTGTCACAAGCGCAATATGCTCAAATAATTGGTAGCCTTATGTACTTGGTGAATAGTTCAATGCCTGACATTGCTTATGCTATGAACAGATTGAGTAGGTACACACATAATCCTAATACAGAGATCATTGGACAGCTTTGTGTAAAGTTATGAAGTACCTTCAGAGTACCACAGATTACAGTCTATGTTATGGGGGATATCCAGAAGTATTTAAACAGTACTCTGATGCTAACTAGATCTCCAATTTAGATGAGACTAAATCCACAAGTGGATTACCTTTGGTGGTGGTGTTGTAATCATCCAAGCAAACCACTATGAAGGCTGAGTTTATTACTTTTGACTTAGCAGGGTCTGAGGCTGAGTGGCTAACAAGTCTCTTAGCAAATATTCCTTTGTGGAAGATACCTTTGTCTTCCATATTTATACATTGTGATTGCCAAATGGCAATAGCAATAGCAAATAATAAAGTATGTAATGGGAATCAGAGACATATACGTATATGTCATGATTTTGTGAAGCAGCTGCTATAAGATGGAATTATTCCTTTAAATTATGTAAAGCCAGAGATGAATTTGGCAGATCCTTTGACAAAGCCACTAAGCAGAAAGCTAGTGAATGATACATCAAGAGGGATGAGACTTATGCCCAATTCAAAGATTGAGAGTGATGGTAACCCAACCTAAATTTGGGAATTTCTCAAAGGTTAGGTTTATATGGGTAAAAATAACTTGTTAATCAATTGAGACATTATCCAATGCAGTTCATCCCTATGGTGTATAAATATGTTAAGGATAGTTCGTGATTACAGCATTAGAGGTTGAGTTTATACTCTTAATGAATCTATAGCTCATATGTGAGTGGTGTGCTTGAATATTGTGTACACCAGATAAATTCACCTAGCTATATGAGTAATCAAGGTGGGGCCGCCTCTATGAGAGCTTGGGTGAACTCTCTAGAGCCACTCATAAAATCCAGGTAATGGTGTAAGGCCAAAATTCACCACATTGCGTTGAACACCTTTCGATGAGAAAACAGTGTAAGTGATGAGATCACTAAGTCACATATGGAATGAAGGTTCACAGAAGTTATAATGTCACCAACAGTCTAGTGGTTTACATTTCTTTTGCTCTATGTACTATTTTATAGTCCAAAAGACACTTGTATTTATACACTGAATTCTTATGCTCATAGGAACTAATATAAAATTCACTTTGAAATATGTCGGGGATTGTTGTATTTTGTTCATGTTATTTTAATTTATTTCAAAGTTAAATTAAGATTTGAGTTTATTATTATTATTATTATTATTATTATTATTATTATTTGTGAGTTGCTGTAACGATGCTTTTGACCAATTCTTTATGCACGTTTATTAGTGGAGCCTGTTGTTAATGTTAGCACAATAACATCTCCTAATTTTTTGGCTTCCAATTCTGAAACCTCATCTTCAATTTCTCACTCATCTTTGACCAAGGTTTACAGCTCCTATATATCTTTTAAGAAAGACATTTTATGTATAGAGAGTTAACGTCAAAAAAAAAAAAACTCTTAGCATTATTTACATCCGAAAATTATTAGTCTTGGTTGTCATCTTGTGAGTTCCCTTAAGCAATCCAAATGAGTTATTGTATTCTGAAAAGTATTAGCCATGGAGATCATCTGCATCGGCATTTAAGCTTGTGGTAGCGAAATACTCTTAAACTCAGTGCTTAGTACGCCTCAGCCATTAATCACAATAAGCCATCTACTTTGTTCTTTATTGTTTATTTATTTGGTTCTTTATTTTGTATTCTTGTACTAAATTGATTTATTATTTACAATTAATTGTTATTTGTGTATATCAATCTATTAATAAAGTATTATTCCAAGTTAATTTTTACCAACACACATATGGCTAGGGAAGACTCCTTAATGTCTTTGAGGATTTATAAGAAGAATGGCATATTGCTCTACTAACGAGTTGCCCACATCGATTGGCAAATTTGAAGCCACGTCCTTTCGAGATTTTACCTATAGATTTTTTTTTATTACTATTATGATTTTTGGTGAGGAAATTTTAGCTATAGTTTATGTTTGTATCTTATTATTTCAAAAAAAAAATTATAATTTTAATTAGAAATGATTCGTTTTTAGAAATAACTAGCAAACAATATATTAGTATACTCGAGGTTTGTAACAAAAATAATAAGTAAAAATCTTTGTTTACATCTTCTAAGTATGACGAAAGTTTTGGTGATGATGTGATGAAGATTGTCCCAGCGAGATTGCTAATATATTGCCAATATGGGTCATTGGGAGGATACAATTTGGAGATGAAATTGGAATGGAGAAATACTCGTTTGCCTGCGAAGAGAATTTTCAGTCTAGCCTCCTCCTAACTATAAATCAGTACAATTTTGTAGAGGGTGTGAGAGAGTATTTGAGGAGTTTTTCTCCGTATGGCATTTTTTCTGTTTCTTATATGCAGGTTTTCAAAGTGACAATAGCAGCCACTTTTGAATGGAGTGCTGGGATCAATGCTTGGCAAGGACTTGTGCCACTACGAGTGTGCAGAACTTCTGATATGGTTTATTCTAAGGGGCCGACTTAATTAATTCAAAAGATAGGCTCTTTAAATTAAATTTCTTGCTTGGTAACGATGTGACTTGCCCTTTATGTGCATCAGCAATGGAATCTTTGGAATTCGCCTTCAATATGGTACAAGTGTTTTAACTTATAGGATATTGGACTAAAGGTTAATCTGAAGAATTCGCATATGAGCCAAGTTTCCTTACCAAAAACTTCCACAGGGTGAGATTATAGCGGCCAAGTTAAGCTATTCTTTTTATAGCCGGAATTAATCTAATTATCGAAGAAAAAAAAGCTGGAATTAATCAACCCTACACTAGCGTAGTTTGCACTTGGTTCAGTCATGATGCTCGGTATGTTGCAACTGTTATTCCTGGTTACTTGAAAGTTATTCCTCACTCAGTGATGATCAATATTACTTCTAATGCTATTCATCATGATGGTGGTCCTTTCTTACTCTTATTTCCTGATATTTTGACTCCGCCCCCCAACCTTGATGACATCTATGTTCCTATGCTATGCTCATCAGTTCTTTTCTTTTGCCTCTCTCATGACCCCACTTGTATAATGGTTGGTTTGGTTTTGTGTTTTCAGCTTTGTATTCGTGAGCAGATTATTCCTATTTGACTTTGTTTGCTTGCTCGCTCTCCCCTTGGGGGCTTGAGCATTCATTTTATAAAAAAAGCAAAAAAGTATGAAGTTTCAAATTTTTTTTCAACAAGATATATTTTTATGAATTTAATTTTTATATATTAACAATGTAAAATAAGTTTACACTATTAATTAATAAATTTTTAGTTAAATGACAAATTATAAAAAATACAATCATTCACCATGATTTCAGTTTGGTGAAATTCTATTACCAACCAAAATATATATATATATATATATATATATATATATATATATATATATATATATATATATGTGTGTAAGTTGCAAGCACACACACAAGGATAATATCATACAAGGATATGTGTGTGTGTGTGCACATGCGCATATATCAATTAAGATTATTTAATAATTGTTAAAAATATCATACAAGGATAATTTTTAAAACTTTAATACATAAAATTTTAAATAATTATCTTATTATACATTTTTTTAGAAAATTCTCAAAATTAACGAAGCACAAAAGATAATTTTACAATAATTTAATCCCTCTCATCTTCTGTTTTCTCCTTCTCTTTTACTATTTTATTCTCATTCATTTTTTTTTTTTTTGAGGAAAATACGAATTTAACATATAGTTATCTTTCTCTTCTACTACTATTCACTATTTCATAAAAGAAACAACTGAAAAAAATTATAATATTATGCAAATTTTTTAAATATACGACCATTTAAAAATAAATAAATTTTTAAAAGTGTACACTTAATTAAAATCCTAGGTAGTATTAATTTCGACCGCTATATGATCCTAGTGCTCTGTTTTGACAAGTATGCAAAGCATTCAGTCAGCAACTGTCAACAAACGACGAAAACACAAATTTATTTGAAGATGTTTGATATAGTTGGGAGTCTCTGCACGCGGGAAATTTTTTTTATGATGATCTTTGCATTTGTGTTTTGGTGTAATATGGTGTTTAGGTGAGATTTGGACTGGTATGGTGTTTTTTACACTCAAATCGCTAATTAGCAATTTTAGAGACAAACCGGTACTGACTTGAAGTTACGAGGCTCGCGGGAATCCCGCAAAACTCAAATCACGAGTTAGTGATTTGTGTATGATGACAAAAAACTGACAAGTGAATATGTATGGTTGACAAGTGGCAACTTTTTTTCAATCACAAATCGCTACATAGTGATTTGTGATTGAAAAAATACTGATTTTTTAATCGCCGATGGTGCTAAATCGCTAAGTAGCAATTTGTATTAAAAAACCCATATTTTTCTTAAACTTCAAAAATTCCAATAAAATACTTAAATCACCATCCATTATCCATATCTAAAATAATGCCCCTCTGCACGCCACTATCCTACTTACCAATCTATTTACATATCTAGGATATATTTGATTTCAATTTTTAGTTTTTATTTTTAATATTTTATTTGTAAAAGAAAAATTAAAAATTTTGAAAATTAAGAACTATTTACTTTCGGTTTTTAATTTTCATTTTCAGTTTTTCAATTTTCTAGATCCTATGAAGGAAATACTAAAAATTCTAAAATCTACAAATTTCAGTTTTCAATTTTTCTTTCATAATTTTCTGAAAACTAAAAAAATAAAATTAAAAATTAAAAACTAAAAACTAAAAGTAAATAGTCCCTAAAATTTTCACTTTTCAAAATTTTTAATTCTTTTTATAAATTTTAAAAAATTAAAAATAAATACTGAAAACTCAAATCAACATTCTTCCTTTTAATTTCTGGAGAAATTTAGAACTGCATTCAAGTAAATGAAAAGTGAAAGTTTCAGTTGCCGAAATGGAATTGACTTGATCCAGTGGTACAACCGACTGAAACTCAAAGGCAATGATATTGATATTTTTGTAATCATAAATATGTTTTTGCTAGAGGCAATAAAGCCACGTTTCCTAGATTCCAAATTTCCAATGCAACTTGCGCACCAATAATTTGGATTTGAAACTTTGGGAATTGCTCTATTGCCTTTCCCATTTTAATGACTCTATTATAGATGAAAAAAATTAAAAAATAATAATAACAACAGTGTAGGCGTAATAATTTTAAATTAATTAAAAAATGTAATTTTTTAAAATAAAAAAAGGAGAAAGTATAGTTACAAAAGACTTGTACGGAAAAAGTTTCATCAAGTACACATCGGCCTCTTAAAAGTGGACCGGTGCTTCGGATATGGTCCCACAGTACAATGAGACGTTTTTTGAAGCATATAGCCAGCAATAATAATTGACAGGTCAGTTTACTTCCTTTCGTTTTTGTTTTTTTTTTGTTTTGGTTTGCTTTTTGCCCTCTGACTACAGCTAACTTGGAATTTATTGTGATTTTGATAAACCTAGTGATGGAGTAAGCATTATATTACATTCATATAATTTTCTGTTTATATAGAAATCTAGCAGCCAAAGATGTTTGTAATATTATGGTTTGCTTAAATGACGTAATAAAAAAAATGTATGTAGATAAATTCACACACACACACACACACACATATATACTAAAAACTATTTATAAATTAATGAAATAATAAATAATTTTATAATAAGTATTAATTAAAAATTAATATATTAATACTAAATTATAATATTTAGTTTGAAATTGTTTGTTTGCATAGAAATGAATTTAATTGATAATGTTTACATATTTAAAAAACTTAAATTTTAATCTTTAATATAAGTTTGCTAATTAAAATCCCCCCTTTCTTTTGAAAAAAACCGTTTCATATTCCCTTTTATTAAATATTTATTTTTTATTTTCCCTACACCACATCACTTATTTTTAAATTTTCTCTTAACTTACCAATGAGTGCGTAGATCAATTGGCAAGAATTGTTTTTAACTTAACTAGAGGTTTTGGATTTAAGTATTGAGTATACAATCTTGTTTAAGCTAATGAATATAGGCATATGAATCATTTTAATTTATACCTAATATGTCCCCCATGTAAATATTTTTTTTTTTTTATAATTGTTGATAACAAGGATCAAACATCTGGTCACTTAGACATGGAGATTTATAATGGGGATAACAAGAATCAAACATCTAATTATTTGATCATAGATATCCTGTTATCATGTCATAAATTTTCTCTTCCAAAAACTTAACTTAATTATAGAGAGATATTAATAATTTTATACCAAACAGTGGAAGGTTACATATAATTTTGACAAAAAAGATCTTGGTTTTAAGAGGACATAATTTTTATTTAGACCACTCATATATATATATATGACATTTTCACCTTTGGGATAAAAAATGTCCAAATTTTATTTTTACCCCCCCGGTAGGAATGTAGGATTTCAAAGAGCATTTCACGTGTTTGCGGATTAGGTGTGGTGAGAGAGAATACAAAAGGAATGATTATGCTGTGAGATTCCTTAGAGATTTAAATGAGCAATATACTCAATTTAGATCACAAATTATGCTTGTGAAGTCCTTACCTGAATACTCAATGGCATTATTGAATGTTGCTTATCAGAAGCAACAAAGTTTTTCACTTTTTAGTGCTCAACGTCGTTCAAGAGGAAGGGCCCAGACAGGCTAGCCTTCGAAAATGAGAGTAACAAAGTAGTCGTCTTATTAGAAGAGGTCAGCAAAGGTGTGCAATTGTTGCAAGAGGAGTGACCCTACTGTTGAATACATAGATATCCTTCCCATCTGCAGAAAAATAACAATCCCAGTATATATCAGCAATAACTGAGACATTATTTTTGTGAGTTAATATTGTCTCTCACTCTTATTGTATTTTTAATTAAATAACTGATATATCAATTAATAAATAATATGGAGTAAATACTTTGTCTTGTTTGCAGAGCACGAACAAATTTCTCCAACTAGTAAAAACAAGACAAACCATATACTTAGCACTATTTATTAATCGACACTAGTTTGTTACGATTCAAACTCGCATATGCACAAGGCTATGCAAACAAAAATGGTCACAAAATAATTTTCTTGCATGAAGAGATTCCAAGTTAGAATGCAAGTTGTATCTGCGCGTATTCTTCATTACTAGCTTACTTCTTATCGTGAGGTAATGCAACTTTGAATTTCAGCAAAAACAGAAAAGATCAAGCGAAAAGTATGAGAGTCGGAATCTACTGCAATAATTCAAATCAACAGACGTTCATTATTCTCCATATGACATCAACCCAAGGACATTTTTCCATGTAAAAGCAAGGGAAATAAATTGCCAGCGTTATCTATTTCACTTGAAGATCAAGAAAAAGAATGAGTCCTGCAAAATTCGTCATTTGACCGTAATTTGTTCAATTAATGAACTCACTTGATAGCTAGTTTCATACTGCACCTAGAAATTTGTCAAAATTATGCCGTGTTCTCTTAATTATCAGAAGATGGATATATTCTTCCACCATTTGCATGTGGCTTGAAAAAATTCTGGGCAATTTGAAAACTTAACTTTTCCCCCTAGATATATTTTTCCATGGATATATATATATATATATATATATATATATATATATATATATATATCTGGGTCGATTTTAGGATTGAAAAAAAAAAAAAAAACCTTATATCTAGGTCGTTGTTGTCTTTCTTCGTCGGGTATTCAAAGGATGAAGAGTTTGCAAATGACATTACAATTTAAGCTTGCTTTAGGATTCATTTTGATAATAGAGTTTTACTAATCAGTGCTCTTGGCACTGGTCAAGGATATTAAATAAAGCAAGATCTAAAACTTTAAAGTAAGTCCATACTTTAAAAAAAATTAAAATTTGATATTCTAACACCAAAATTTCTATTTTAGTATTCTTATCCTATACCCAATAAACCCTTAAGGATACCAATAGAAGTAAAAATTACGATTTTCAATAGATTTTAATTATATATTAAAAACTTAAAATAATTATATATATATTCGTTAATTAATTTTTAAATTTATTAATCAGTGTCCAAGCTAGCTTAAAACACCCCGAAAATTAAACTATGTGCATAAGGCATTAATTGGTGTGCATTGAATTCTTTGCGAATTCTTCGTATTAGACTAAAGAATAATTCTAGATTCTCCAACTAAATATGCCTACAAATACTACTCACTTTTTAAGTTTTCAATTGTATTTATTCTTTTACTCATTTATGTTTAAGTATTATGAGGATTTGTAGGGAGATTGGTAGGAAAATATAACAAAACTCATTTTAACATATACTCAATCATGTTATTCTTAAAACTCATGTAGGCCATTAATTACATTTATTCTTTTAATCAATGTACCAAAAAGTCCTCGTAATTTAAAACGTTACTTGCATATATTTAATAACTACATCTCATGTTATTCTATATGAGTGAAATTTTGAATTAGTAAAATATTTAGATTGATTATTACGAAAATATATGATCATCCTTAATGCTTAATATAATTAAACTATTTTTGACAAGTTTATCAATTTTGTATCATTTAGATCTCTCTACTATCATCCTAAAAAAATTTATAAATTGCAATTTTGGATATATTTTGGGTGAATACAAATTTGGATTATCTAAAATGAGGAGTTTTACCCTTACATTAATAAAATGGAAAGGCCTCACTTCTAATGTTAATGATTCAAAGATAAAATCTCTTCTTTTTTTTTTCTCTTTAAAATGAGATCTTTACTTTAGAGGAATCCTAAGGCAACAAGATGAGAAATTCAACACCATTATGTTGAACAACTTAAAGTCGGGCCTTCTCTTCACACTTTTATGGAGATAAAAATAATCTGAAAAATCAGATTCATAATAAAGCAATTTTAAATTTAATATAATAATTAATTTATTAAATATAAAAAATTCTTTATTACAAAAAAATTCAATATTAGAGAATATTCCTCGATGAGTAGTGTGTCTTCAATTTGAAGTTTGAAGGAATATTTTTCAACTGCCGTTTCAAATTTGAAGTTGCATGGACCCTTTCTTAAGAGGAAATAAAAAATCTGAAAAGACAATTATGAGACTTGATTTGTTCCACGCATTATAAACTTCAATTTATCACTTGACGTAATATTACATACTGCATACGTGTGTGCATGTATCATGCTATAGATTATTATTAAGCGTTGAGATTTTGATGGATACTAGCAGATAATTAATATCTGCCCTACGACCTTGGTTGCCTTGCCTTACCCATTCCCGAACGGCAGTCTGGCATAGCATTAATTAAGAAGATTTTATGAAAGAGTTATACTACACAGAAAAATGTATACAAAATTTTCAATAAAAATTATGATGATTATTGGTTCAATGATTAGTAATGAGAAAGTTTGAAAAGGAGCAGTAGTCCTACACGATAAATTAAATGCTCACTTGACATTTCAATCACGAACTGGTGTGCCACGAAGCTGGCAGTTTGAATCATAAGAGCTGACATTTTCTTCATATTTATTTCAAAACTGAATCTACATTTAGATCTCAGAAAGGATTTTATTTTAACACTTTGTTCTATAAAAAAAAAAATTAACTTCATACATTTTTATTTTTAAAGATTTGAACTTTAAACATTAAATATACAGCTATATTAAAATTCGAGAAAGAGAATTTATTATTCTAATAATCTTATTCTATTCGAGCAAAATTATTGCCCAAAAAGATCTGCATCATAAGTAAGAGAGGATATACGTACAATTTTGATAAAAAAAATTGAAAATATTTTCACATCAAAGATATATTTGGTTAGAAATAAAAATGAGAGAAAAAATTGTGGATAAAATTAAAATTATACACATAAAACTCTTTTATTAATTTTTTTTCTTTTATTTTTACCTCTTAAGTAAACATATTCTAAGTTTATTAATCCTTTAACAAAAATATCATATAAATATGGCTCTGCCTTCAATACCTAAGGACACTGGTACTTTTATGTAATCAATGATTATAATTTGATATTTGATTTAATAGATAAATAAAAAGTATTCGTATCATTGAATTTTGAGATACTAGAGAAACAGTCTATAAATATTAGTCTTTAAAAAACCAACTTTTTATAAACTAACTGTTAATATATTACAAGCCGATCTTTTCAGAAACTAAATGTTAAAAACTAATATTTTAGAGACTAATATATATAATTCTTTTTTTTTTGCAGAAATTAGCTGTTTACTTGGGTACAATCAATAAATAATTAGTACTGAAGTATGCTATAATAAGATGGTAAATTTTCATTGATCCTTGTGTCCTATCATCTTTTAGCCAACTTTCTTAAAATACTGTTACTTATTAATTTTTGTTTATAATTTGACCCCATAATTTGTTTAACAAACCATCAAATTTAATAAAAATCTCAATTCGTCTTAACCTGCATCCCAATTTATTCTTAACCTGTTTTTATTTCTTGACGTGGATTGGTCGCCACCGCTTCACCACTTGTTGGAATTTTTCGTGGCCTCGTTGAATTCTTGGCCACTGCTCTGCCCCTCTTGCCTCAAAAGCAACTTCTACCCGCACCCTCTCCCTCTCACTCCTAATTCAATTGCTATCTAATAGTCATAATAGATTTAATTTCCATCTTCTCTTCTCTCTTTTTCTCCCTCTAATATTTGCAGATGGAATCATATTTTTAAATATTTGGTAAATAGCTTATTATGTATTATTCTTAGTTACGGATTTATTCAAGGGAGAAAAAAAAGGATTGGACAATAATAATGATGGCTATGCTTTCGTTTGCAGTACCCATCGCGCCAACTACTTAATTTTGATTGTTTCTACCCTCAGTGAGTAGAGTGTATCCACTTGTTGATTTTGAACGCTTTGATGTATATCTTCCTGTGTCATTATCCACTGTTTTGAATTGTAGTGTTGACATGGTTGAAGAGATGCGTGACATAAGAACGTCCTTGGAAGAAATTACCGATTTAGATTAAGGACGAATGGAGATTTTTATAAAATTTGTTTATTTGAAGTCAAATTATAGATGAAAATTAATGACTATTAATATTTTAAAAATAATTTAATTTGTATATACTGACAGTGTAAAAAGATTTTACACAACCATCTAATAATGTATTGACATGTCAACCAAAATACCTCTTTCATCCACTAATTACAAAGTCATGCAAATAAAAAATATTTTATATTGACAGTGCATTAAAATTAAACTCAATACTAACTAAACAATGATTGGACGGTCACGTAGATTAAAGGACAAATAAAAATCTACCATCTTAAGACATGTTTTGGTAACACATTTGATTTAAATCTTTAATATTAAAAATACAAGGAGAGGATCAAATTAGAGAAGTGATTTTATATAAGAGTAAAAGTAGTAAATATAGGTCATTGAATCTTGCATTAATGGTCAATATTAAAATATAAAGTCATATGATTTTTTTAATTGATCACATGATCTTTTAATAACTTTTAATCATGACCATCCACCATGTATAGTTATATAGCCTAAATTTAATCCGCTCACTCTCGTATAAAACCACTTCTCTCACTAAATACATCCCCCAAAAATATTTGAATCCTCTAAAATGAGGGTATCATTTTAGAGAGTAAAATGAGGAGTTTCATCATTAGATTAATAAAGTGAAAAGGCCTCACTTTTAAGTTTATTAATCCAAAAATAAAATTCCCTTATGTACTCTCTAAAGTGAGAATCCTTATCCCCTAAAAATATATGCATTTATTTTTTTTAAATCTGCTCTCTTTCGTTTTACTTGACGTTTTAAAAACTCAATTCCATGTCACATTATTTGTCACTATAGAAATCTAATATAATATTAATTATTTTATTCTAATTTTATTCCTATCAAATGTCTGTATCGTGTTATGTTAGTGGAATGAAATAATTAATAGTAGTCTAATAAAATATAAATAATTTATTTTTTAATTTGATTTCTTTTAAAACCTCAAAGTATCATTTTCTTAGTTGTAGTGCAAAATATTAAAAGTAAATTAAAAAAAATGAAAGAAATTAAGCTCAAAAATAATAATCTTTCGAATATTAAAGTATACAATGGAAATTATCCATGTAAACATCATATCTTGTCTGGACCTCTTATTATTAATTTTTTATTTTTTTGGTTTTATATATTTATTTTCATAAAAAGTGTCATCCAGTCTTTTAGTCCAAATCTGAAGCTAGCCCATTTTAGTTTGTTTTCCAGCCCATTCCTTTGTTGGCCAATAGCACAAGACACAAAAAAAAACAAAAAACAAAACAAAAGACAGAGAAAAGTAGCGTAGAATATTGGACAAGATGTAAAGAATCAGAGAGATTGTAACCAGTATCAAATCCCTCTAATTAGCAAATTCAAAATAAATCGAGACAAGCTTTTCCAATCAGATCACAAGTAATATTAGTCATATCTGGAAAAAATCAGTCAAGGATCAATGTAATTAATTGCCAAGTGTGTATAAATGAACAAAGAATAGAAACAGGCAAGGGAGAGGATCAGAAAAAATACACCCAAGCATACAAGAAGGAGAAATCACACAATAGGGAGGCAGAGGCCACTAGCCAAGATCATAAAAAACTAGAGAAGAAAAATCAGTCACCCTCAGTCAAAGATCACCATCGCGAGCGGCACCCCTGTTCGCGCCACGATCGATCGTTTGTGCCTCCACCGACCCTCATGAGCTCAGCCTTCCTCCAGCGGATCAGCCACTGTCATATGTGAAGCCTCCCTCGCACCAATCTGCTCATCTCCAGCCTCCGCCCAACCAGTAGCCGCGACCCTTTCCGCGAACAGCCCTCCACCGCGACAGCAATGTAGCAGCAGTTGCAGAACCCGCAAAACCAGAAGCTCTGCTGTAGACCAGATCACGCGAACCCGACCTACAGACGCTGGAGATCCCTGTCGGAAGTGCCACTGTGGCGCGTTCTCTTTTGCCACTCTAGAGCACCGCTACTGTCCCTTTGTCAGTCTCTATTCTGTTTCACGTTTGGGAGTCAAGGTCAGGGACGGTGGACTTCTTTCATTTTTGAAGAAATTGATCTTTTTAGTATTATTGTTTTTTTAGTTTGGCTAGCTCCTTTTTTTTCTTTTTAAGTTCTTTTTTTTGTTTGGTCAGTAGCTTTTGGGCTTTAGGTTTTTTTAGTTTTAGTTGTAGGTTTTGTTTATTACATTTCTTTAAGATAAAAAAATTTACTTTTTACAAATAAAATTAATTAATCCATAAATTTTTTTTTTAAGTTCATTTTTTTGTTTGGTTAGTAGTTTTTGGGCTTTAGGTTTTTTTTTTTTAGTTTTAGTTATAGGTTTTGTTTATTATATTTCTTTAAGACAAAAAAAAAACTCTTCTTTTCACAAATAAAATCAATCAACCCATAATTTTTTTTTTAATTGAAATCCATCAACGCAGAAGTATTTTCTACAAAACGACATGGTTTTAAGTTCCTCATTGTACCAGAGGATACGTCGACGTAGCCAAACAACTATCAAGCCAAAATCTCTTTTTCATAAAATTTGTTCTTTAATCTTTGTTTTAATTTTGATTTTTGTTTCTTTAATTTTTTTTTAATTTTTAATTTTTATTTGTTTGTAAATATATAATTGTTATATTTTTTTGGGGAAAAGTAAATATTTTAAAGTTATAAAATTTGCATAATGAGCTCTAGGGTAATCGTGATTACATAGATGTATTAGGGGTGTAGTGGGATTAAGTTTCCACCCATTCATAATCATAATTAGACTCCCGAATCTCAAAGTTTCTTTCAAAAGACTATTTTGCAAATTAAAAATGGTTTTCCAATTTTAACCAGAATTAAAATTGGTGACGACTCCCATTTATTAAATTGGTTGTCCAATCATCACGGTCCCCTCCGGGGATGTTGTGACAATCCATGAACATCATTAAGCATGACTTAGTGGTGAGACCTGGCCCACATTGGTATGTAAAAATGGGCTGACCTGGCTCAACTTTAGTTGCAGGCAAAAAAAGTGTTGGTCCAACCCAATTTATTTGGGCTAAGGGCTAGCTAATGGGCCAATTTTTTTTCTGGTTCATTTTATAATTGTATAACTCATATAAAATGCCCATAAAAAATATTTTTTATTTTATTGTAATAGATTAAAAAATAAACTATTAATAAGTTATGTCATTATGCTTGCTTTATTTGTAAGAATGATAAATGAAATTTAATTTTTATTTGATAATTAAATTTCAATACCTTAATTTAATAAATAGTTAAGTGAATAAAAAAAATTGTTGAAATTTATTACTGGTGTAGACTTTTTAAGTTAAAAAAAAGGGTTAAAAGGTCCAAATTCAACTATTTATAGATCATATATGCAATTTATTATTTAATAAAAATTAGTGTTTGGGCTATCGGGCCAGCCTGAACCAAGGCGGGATGGGCCCATTCGAGTCGAACCAAATCAAGTCAGGGCAAGTTAGTCAATTTTCATTTTTCCTCATATTTTTCAATCCAGTCTACACATTTTTTTGTTTTGGCTATTTGAGCCGGTCCATCAAGCTCGGCCCATTTTGACAACTCCTTAGGTTCAATAGGCTCTAGTCAAGCCAATTTGTGTAGCTTGTACGAGGTCATAGGTTTAAACCTGATTATAGCCAATGTACCCCCAAAAAAGTATGTACAATGGAAATTACATATCATCAAATTATATCTCATTTTTTGTCTCATAAATCACTTTTTATCACATGGAAGACTAATAATATATATATTAGTGACTATTTTAAAATTTTAAGTACTATATTAAATGTTCATCTCATGATAAAAAGTAGTGATTAGTGAAATGAAAAATGAGGAATGATGTGCAAGTAATTTCCGTCCGTACGTAAAGTATAAATTTACTCCTCTTTTAGTTGAAACTAGCTAAAAACAAGCATCATCCCAACGATTTATGTTCACGCCTACATGCGATGGGTGATAAATATAATGAGAAATTATATGTGTACGATACATTTGTACAAAACCAACAAGATGGTGGGCTAAGGAAAAGAAAAGATGGAAATGGATTCATCACCCTTTTTTTTTTATGTTGTAAGAATGGTATACAAATTTATTAAACACATTATTTCGCAAATCTAGTTGACTAAAGGCTGGTGTATATCAATTTACTTGTCCATACTTCAAACCATTTGTCCTCAAAGTCAATCCATGCGTGAGGTAAATGCAAATAATTTTTCCTTAACCAAGTGTCAATAATTTGATTCTCGTCTTGGGAGTGGAGTAGCTTTAGAATTCATGGCCAGCGTCTATTCCACTGAATGAATATACAGTATGTGAAGAAGTTAGTCACTGCATCTGACAGTAAATATCCTGGGAAACCAATATATATATATATTAAGAAAATAAATTATTAGAAGTAAAAAAGTAAAAATAATTAATATGTTATGCTCTCACTCACACAAAAAACAAAAAACTACTAAAACAGAGGCATAACTGCTCTCACTCAAACTCAGACCTTTGAATATATAGTTGAATATCTCATAACACAAAAAGGTATGCATAGTTTTCCTATTTTCTCTAAACCTCTTGAGCACTCATTGACGAGTGTTGAGTCATTGTAGGTACATCCCACCCGTTTGGAGCAAGGAGTAAGGAAGATTATCACAGCAAAATCATGTTTCAGAACTATACCCAAGATTCTATGTACTCTCGATCCAATATACTTCTTTCAAAGAAATAACAAATAGTAATTTGTAATAATTATTTTGAACATAAAATTTTTTAAACTATTTATTTCACAATATTAATGTATATTTTTATTGTAACATCACAAAATTCTTTGTTATGCTCTTCGAGATTTTTCTTGATATACAAAGTGAATAAATATTTTTTATATTTTATGTATTAATATTCTAAAATAAATAGCTGAAAGAATATGTAACTTTTTAAATAATTATTACAAATTTTCATTACTATCAGTAACTTATTTTCTTAATATAGTAAATTTTAAAAATTAAATTAAACATACGTATATATAGATATCTCACTATTTTGTATTATTAGTCACATATATTTTAATTTCTAAAAAACTTAATATATAGAAATATTAATAAAAGATATTTTGGTAAAAAATAAAATAATAAGTATTAGAAAATGACAAATTAATAAAAAGTTTTAAAATAAATTAAACTGTAGTCTTTCTCAATATTTTAGGGGAGGGGAGTGTATTTTTAGAAATACGAGTGTAACAAAAGGAAGGGATTGTATTTGCTCTATTGTATAACATAAAACATAATATCTTATATAATATCACACCAAATATTGTATAGTACTAAAAATTTATCAGGTTTTATCTTATCCAACTAGGCGTGCCAAATGATCTCTTAAAGTTCTAGTATACCAAATCATGTAAAAGATGTTGGAGCTCAATGCCCAAATATATATGACAATCTTGTTTGACGGGAAATATATATGTCATTGCTTTCATGCATATATTGCAAATATGATTTTAAATTGCAGTTGGCATTACATGCCGTGGCTGCAATATTGCGGTTGCAATTATTGTGAAAACCGCATCATACCTCAATTATGCAATGTGACTCAAAATAATGTAAATTAATCACAACATAATCGCATTAAGCCACGAGGCGCATCACAACCACAACAGGTTCCATATCAAATTGCAAACACACAAACAGTTTCATGCCGTATCAAGTTCAATGCACATTGTGACGATGATTATATTTTCTGCATTAATAACATTCACAATGATAAGCACATCTACGATGGCAACTGCAACTTAAAATCCTGAATTTTTAAATAAAAATCTCTTATCCATGTTCATTATTGTTTTATATACCCCTATACCAGATTTTTTTTAACTCGTGCAACAACGCAATGGGTTAAAGAAAATATTTCCCAGCAAAAGTTTCTCTTAATTATGTATTATGTGGCATGGCCTCCATATCTAGTTCTTTAATCTCATCGTTCTCTTCAACCTTACAGTGCAGACTCATCACCTCTGAAGCGCAAGTATGCGCAAAATGAAAAAGTACCCGTACTGGGTATGGTTACGCGTGGGTACGATAGGATATACAAAGGGTACACGTACCCGACAGTAGGTACGCCATTTTGACCAAAACACAGCCCTTTTTTTTTTTTTTTCTTCTTTTGCCCCATTTATTACCCCAGCCAACCCCTTTAACACTTTATCACGATGGACGGCAGAATAGAACACCTGAAGATGTGGGACAGCGCAACACTCACAGTACTGCGCGACGCTCATGGAACAGCGATGATGCTCATGGAATGGTGGGACCCCACAGCACCACCTTGCAAGGCAACAGCGCGACGAGTTATCGAACTGGGGAGCAGCCATCCGTGTAGGCGACGGCGGCTCTAGAGGAACATTGTTGAGACTATTAGCTCCAATGGGAGAGGAATGAGTATACGCAACTTCTTTGTGAACAGCCCCTGAGGTACAGTTTTTCTCAAATCTATTGATGCTTCTGATACATGCAAATCTGTTGATAGCATCTTTAGGATGATTGGTGAGGTTGTTAATGAGGTTGGTCATGGAAATATTGTTCAAGTTGTCATTAAGAATGAAGAACTATAGGGCTGCTGGAAAAAATGTTGATGGAGAAAAGAAAGAGAATCTTTTGGACTCATTGTGTTGTTTGTTGCGTTGATTTGATATTGGAGGAAGAAAAAGTAATGTATTTTATTATTGTAATATTTTATTTTGAAATATAATATATTTTAGTATTTTTATTAAGAGTATTGTAGTATTTTATTTTTATTCTATGAAATTTATGATTTTTTTATAATATATATATTAACATACCTATACCCTATTTTTTTCAAAATTTTCATATACTGTATCCATATCCATATCAGGTAGTGTATCCAGGCAAGATAGCTCATCACGTGTCATGGCAACTGCCTAACTGTGTTGACTAATGACACGCATGAAATGGAATCCACAGTACACGTTGCGTCCATATGCACTTGTTACATCTGAATTTTGTTGGCGGTGGCAAAAGCTGAATAATGTGGCATATGTGATTCTGCTGACTCATGGAAAATCTTTACAATTTGGATGTCTAACACAAGGAAAATACTCATTGTAAGCAGCGTGTGTCTGAACATCATTCTCTAACAGTCGTATGATGTCATAGAAGATGTTTTCAAAAAGACAAAAATAAGAAAACAAATAGAAAAGCTTTCAATAGTGAATGGATTGGGTGTTGAATAAAAAGATGTCAACAAGTACTGTGTTCATATAATATATATTTTTCCTAACACAATCACGCGGTAGGTATATGTCCTTCATAGGTTTAGTTTGGATGAACTTTCTATATCCATAGTTTGAAGCAATAAAGAATGTTGATTTTACCTCTATCACAAGGTTGTTTCCATACGCATCGCCAAAGATTGCGTCTTTCGTAGGTTTAGATTGTCTTGAAATGTGTCCAAAATGTGTCGAAAGCACTAAATAATTGCTACTCAAACTTGTGTTGATTATGGTGGCTAATGTTTGAGATATATATCCAAAATAGTTGGAGGAGTTATCACCATTAATTTCATTTGGCTTCACTTTTTTGAAGAGTAGGTGTATGCATTAGGAGAATTGCATACTTTATGTTTGAAAAATGTTTATCCAGAACCAGTGTGAGTTTATGTATCATTTGTGGTATGCCCGTGAATTCTTTTCACAAGCAAAGATGATGCCGAAAGCGAAACACGGTGCACGCTCGTTGGATTGTCCTCCACAGAATTCGAAATTTTCAATTTAATTAATTAAATTAATATGAACTAATTCAAGTAAGGAAATTATTTTAAATTAAATATTATCGGACCAATTTTTATTGATTTAATTCTCAAATTTTTATTTGCATGTTTGACATGGGACTCGAACATTTATTTGGTCAATTATATTTTTATTTCTAAGCTTATAGGGAAAAAAAAATTTAATTTACCCCTTTCAACTTAAAGCTAATAAGTTGTATGCAATCAGTTCTTAAACTTTGAACATTTGCAACACCCTAAACTTTATAATGTGTGTAACTTAGTCCTTTCATTAATTAAGATTTTCCATCAATTAATAATATATAGTTCATTTAGTCCTTTCATTAAGTTTTTCGTCAAATACTAATATATAGTTTACACATTTTATAATTTTCAAGTTGAATGGGTTAAAAGAAAATTTTTCTAATTAATGAATTTGGTATTAAACATAGTCATGTGCCTTGAAAAAAAATTAAATAAAATAGCCTAGATGTACATTTTGGACAGCTTTTGGGTTGTATTAAACCAAAATGCACATTATCTTTAGGTTACAGGTCGAGGAGTAGAGTAGAGTTTTTCCGTTATAAATTATGTATTTATGATTTAGTAATTGTATTCCTCACCTTATTGCACGGATGATTGGCAATAAGGAATAAGAAAGAATGAAAAGAAAATAAGAGAAAAAGGGAATAAATTTCATTAATTATTTAGGAGTTTAATATACATAGAAATATGAAATAATTTAAAGAAAATGATTTTCCCTTTTTTTTTCCTCTGAAGTCTTCTTTCTATCCCCTATGAATGAAAATGAGAGGACCAAAAAAATTATAACGCATAAACAGTGTAAATGATCAGTTTGATGCCTCATAACGACTAGGGTTGGATTAATGATAGTTTAGATAGTATGCGTAGGATCATATGTTCAAACTTTATTGCCTTCAAATTTTTTTATTTTTTGATAAATAAAGGGTATCCACCATCGAAAACAATGATTAATCTCTTCGAGGTGTAGAGCTCACATATGTGGGTTTTGCCTCTGGTCATGAAACCTTCTCCATACACATCGCCAAGAATCAAACCGCTGAGTAAATGCTTAAGGAGCCCAGCTAACTACTAAGTATATTAGGTCTCATGGTTGCCTTCAAATTTCAATGTATCAAAGATAAAATGTAAATATCCAATTGCATTTCAAAAAATATTCTCTAAAGATAAATCTTTCGAGAAAGTTGTCAGTTAGTTTTTTTTTTCTCACTTTTCATATTTTTCCTAAAATACATTTTTGAGATTATTATTATTATTAGGAACTATATGTTAATATAAACTCTCTTAATTTTCTGTTGCATTTGAAAACTCCCATACCTAAAGAATTTTTTTTTTGGGTGAATAAGAAACCCTTTTTTTTGGGGAAGTCTAAATGTAAGAATCTTCCGATAGCTCCCCCTCTCCAAATAAAACTCCCATATGAAGTGTTTTTTTTTTTTCTTGTCAGAAATGAGCCACCGTCAACTATTGGACATATGAAAACTCTAGGCCTTGGGCTCAGCGCTAAGTGCGTGAGAATGCACCATCTGTTCGGCCTAAAAACAAAAAACATCAGACCTAAAAAAAGAAGCCAAACTGAATTGTATTATACACTCTGACCAAACCAAGAAAAAAATTGTGTATCATACTGGATACTGGATCCAGTACAGGCATAACAGTTGAATTGTATGCATATAAATTATAAATTATACGGAACTAAATTTGTAATATTATATGAATTTAAATCATATCGCAGCCATTCAAAATACTACTCTTAAGAAAACGGGACTTTTTGTATCAATGGTTCTGAAGCACTTCCAATTTGTCCAGCATTGAAGCAAACTTCTGGGTGATCGTGGGACATTTGACAATCGAAGCATCACAATTCATCTGGCCCTGGGATCTTCCTCAAAAAGCCTAAACCAGATGCACAAAATTCAAAAACAAGTAACAGGTAATTACAATTAACATTAATTAATTAGTTTATCACAGGCCAGGTTAGCTGAAAAAGGAAAAAAATCAAAGGAAATCAATATTCATTACTCTATCATTACTATAGAGAGCAAAATCATTTACAGAGCAAAATTCGTTGATAAAATGAAGAGCAATATCATTACTGTAAAGGGATTGTCATTCTTTCATCACCCCAATCCAGAAAAACAGCAACACCAACATGAGCCAACTCTTTTCATCAAATAGAATCAGCATCCCAATCAAGCTTCCAATTCAGCATCTTCATCATCGTCAATTTCCTCCATCTTCATGTTCTTTACTGCCTGAGCAGCATCAGTTCTTGGTTCATTGGGCAGCTGAATCAAAATGTCAGACTTCTGCCCAGTGTCAGCATTAACAATCCCTCCATTCTTTTCAACCTGGTAAACCAGCTCGGTCCCGTTAGAACCGGCATGGATGTAGACTGTCGAATTCTCATCGATTTCTTCCTTGACAAGCATTCTTGAAAGTTGTGTCACAACCTTCCTCTCAAGCCACCTCCTGATCATAAACCTGCAAGCAACAAGAAGCCATTAAGTACTAACATTCTATGAGTTATATAGTAAACAAAGACTCAAATCTGCAATGTCACGACACCTACTGGATCATAGCTCTCGGCAAGAACATAGTCGAGTGCTGCATCGGTCACTGCCAAGGCAATTCCCCTCTCAGCAAGTCGACTAGCAACATCTTTCATTTGTAGCCTCGCAACTTTCCTTAGTTGATCATGTGAAAGCGGACCAAATACCACGATTTCATCAAGTCGATTCAGCAACTCTGGCCTAAAATGCCTTCTCACCTGTTCAAAGCAAAAGCATATATTTAACACACCGGGGCAAAACCACAAGAACATATAAGCATTAGTTAAATACTAAATGGTGTCAAAGAATACCTCCAGCATTACTCGATCACGAGCTACTTGCATAGTACATTTTCCAGAAAGTCCAGTCAATAGGTGGTCAGCCCCAAGGTTAGAGGTCATGATAATGACTGTGTTCCTAAAGTCCACAGTCCGGCCTTGGCCATCAGTTAACCTCCCATCATCTAATACTTGAAGGAGAGTGTTGAATACAGATGTGTGTGCCTTTTCCACCTCATCAAAGAGTACCACACTGTAAGGCCCTCGCCTTACAACTTCTGTTAGTTGACCTCCTTCTTCATGTCCAACATACCTGATAGTACAAATCAGAGAGATATATATAATACTTTACAGTTATCTGCCGTCTACACACAAAATAACCATAGGCAGAAACAATCTACTTACCCAGGTGGTGCACCAATCAATCGTGAAACTGAGTGTTGCTCCATGTACTCGGACATATCGATTCTCACTAATTGATTTTCATCATCAAAGAATTGCTCAGCAAGAGCCTTTGCAAGTTCAGTCTTACCAACACCAGTTGGACCCAAGAATAGGAATGAGCCATTTGGCTGCTGAGGTCTCCCTAGCCCAGCTCTTGATCTTAGCACTGCCTCCGTGACGGCGTTAACCGCTTCGTCTTGCCCCACAACCTTTTGTTGCAATCCGTCAGCAAGACCAGTCAACCTTTCCTTCTCATTTTGGCCAAGCCTTGTGACTGGTATGCCAGTCCAGCGGCTCACGACTTCAGCTATGTGTTCTGGCCCAACAGTTTCTGTCAACATTATGTTCTCCTCAGGGTTCCCTTCAAGTTCTTGTATAGCAGATTCCACCTCCTGAATTGCCCCGTATCTCAGATCTGCTGCTCTAGCTAGATCATATCTTCTCTCAGCCTCTTGTAGAGTAAACATGAGGTCTTCTCTTTTCCTCTTTAGCCGTCGAATCTCATCAATCCTCTCCTTCTCCTTCCTGTACTTCATCATCAAAGGTTGAAGCTTGTCTCTCAAGTCATCAAGTTCTTTACCAACCTGAAGAAAAAACCACATTAGAACTTTCGTAATACAAACATAATTACAAACATAAGAAGAAAGAGCCATTAAAACACTAAGGGAGCATTTGGCTTCAGAATATCGTTTTTGCTTTTCATTTCATGTTTTTGTGAAGGAAACATACAAAATCCAATTTTCAATTTTCATTTCTAATTTTCTATATTTCCTTAAAAAAATCCTAGAAACACAAAACTGAAAAATGAAAACTGTGATTTGAAACCAAACGCACCCTAACAACGCATAAGAAGCAAAATACTTACATCTACTAGACGCGCTTTGCTAGCTTTGTCCTTCTCTTTCTCCAAAGCATGAAGTTCAACCTCAAGCTGCATTCTCTTCCTTTCAAGGTTGTCAATTTCCTCGGGCTGACTATCAAGTTGAACTCTCACATTTGCACAAGCCTCATCAACCAAATCAATTGCTTTGTCTGGAAGATGGCGAACTAAACAAGCAAAGAAAACACAACCACATCAATTCCAGCACAACCACCACATAAACCATGCATTGCCACACCCATACACACATCAGGAGACTACATACCAGTAATGTATCGACTAGACAACTGAGCAGCCATGACTAGAGCACGATCCTGAATCCAAACACCATGATGACCTTCATATCTCTCTTTTATCCCACGAAGAATACTGATGGTGTCAACCACACTAGGTTCAGCCACATAAACCTGCTGAAACCTTCTTTCAAATGCTCCATCCTTCTCAACATACTTCCTATACTCCTTAAGTGTGGTGGCACCAATGCACCTCAACTGACCCCTCGCAAGCATAGGCTTAAATAAGTTGGCAGAATCCATTGAGCCTCCGCTTCGGCCGGCACCGAGAACCAAATGTATCTCATCAATAAAAAGAATCACCTTCCCCTCAGCCTCTTCCACTTCCTTCAAAACTGCCTGCAGCCTCTCTTCAAACTCCCCCCTATACTCTGCACCAGCAACCAATGCCCCCATATCCAATGCAATGAGCCTAACATCAGCAAGATTGCTAGGCACATCGCCTCTGGCTATCCTCTGTGCTAGGCCTTCCACCACAGCGGTTTTCCCTACACCCGGCTCGCCGATGAGTACCGGGTTGTTCTTAGTCCTCCTTGACAAAATCCTCACAACCCTCCTAATCTCCTCATCCCTACCAACCACTGGGTCAAGCTTCCCTGCCTGCTCAACAAGGTCCCTCCCATAAGTCCTCAATGCCTGAAAAGTTGTGTCCCCGGAGGTACTCTTAACCTTCCTCCCTTCCTTCCCTCTAAGCTTCTCAACCTCTGACTTAACCCTTGCAGCCACAACACCAGCTTCATTAAGCAACTCCCCTATCTGGGAATCTTCTAGAAGGCCTAGGATCAGCTGATCAACGGCCAAATGAGTGTCGCCGCGCGACTTCTGCGCCGATTGCGCCCTCCGGATGGCCTCGATGAGTGTTGAGCTTGCAGGTATCTCGTCTGGTTTAGGGGACTGTGATGGAAGCTTCTTAAGCGCCTGAGAGAATACCCTTTCAGCCCCACATGCGGATTCTTCCCCAGAAGCGTTGGAATTGCTTGGAAGAAGATGCCATTGGGGTCCGATATCAACAATTTTGCAAGGTGAAGGGGTGTGAACTGTGCATGGCCAGTTTTCATTGCAATCTCACGAGCACCCGCAAGAGCCTCTTTGGTCTTGTGGGTTAACTTATCAGGATTCCATCTTCTATGCATCTTGGAACCTCCACAAACACTATTTATCACCGAAATAAGCACCTGTTGAAACTGCATTAGGAAATTTAAATAATTTTGATATACGGTCAAATCAAAACCAGCGAGTGTTGAATTAAAACAAGCTTAGAGTTTGACTCTAATTTTTTTATTATTTTTTTCAGAGAGACAGTTTTGACATACTTTTTGGCACTAAAGGAGAAGACTTCGAGAAAAAAATTTCTTCAAAGAATGAATGAATGAATGATGGCGATGATGACGATGGAATGGGAAAAGATCAAGATCAGAATTTTATCAGAATGATGGCCATTTGAAAACTTTTAAATGAAATAGAATTGAATTGGATTTGTAATGAATTTTATCAGAAATTGAATTGAATTCTTATATTTATAATGAGTTATTAAATTAAATAATTGCATTCAATTTCTTAGTTTGTAATGAGTATAAAAATGAATTAATTTAAATATTTTTACTATTTTATCCTTCATTAATAGATTAGAAATAAAACATTATATTTAAATAAAATTATTTTGATATTTTCATTTGTTGAAATTCAATTCTCATACCAAATCGCACTCATTTGAGTCTGATTTCAATTTCTTAATTTTGTTGTATTTAAATTTCCATAAAATTTCAATTCTTTCCCTGAAATTACTTTCAAATTATGAAATTTAATTTAACTTCTTAATAAAATTAAATTTTAGGAATTTCTAAATATTCTGAGTTGCAATTGGTATAGTTACAAGGGTGTAATTTATTGGTAGCGTCTTGGGTTATTTGAGTGTGGTGTGGATGATGTGACTGACGAAGTGAGTGAGGGAAGAGGAGCCCTATTTGTTAACGGAGAAAAATGAATCTTCTATTGCTTCTAGACGTTTCGCTTCCGAGGCAAAAGCTTCTAGAACATTCCATTTTTGGGTCTTCCTCTTGGCTCTGAATCGGAAAAGACAAATTACATCCGAATAAAGGATACTTAAGTCCGCTCGAATTCCTTGTTTAAGGATTCCATTTTAAGCGGCGTTTGAATTAGATTTAAAAAAAGCCACTTTTTTTTGAAAAAATAATCTTTCACGTATTTGAACATTTTTTTAAAATAATTAAAATTTTAAAAAATTATTTCTAGCGTTTTCTTCAAACTAAATAAAAGCAACTATAGAAAAAATTGAAACTCAAATTTTTAAGTTAAATATTTAAATTTTATAATCACTTATCACGTATTCTAAAAACTAAAAGAAACATAAAATATCTTCTATTTAAGGGGGAAAAGAAATCTTGTTACTATAGTAGCAATGAACGAGAGAATCTATAGCAAATCAATGGAATTAGTTTGATTTTTTGGGTAGTTAATTCATTTTTAGTAAAAATTGATCTAAATTAATTATTATTTTTTAAAGTTTGGATTTATGGTTTTTAACTCAATAACTCAAATACCCAAACCAATCACCCAATAAACTAATTTTTCTTCTATTTCTAAATTTTTAAAATTATGCACTTAATTTTTAGTGATAAAGTCACTTTTCATCTTCTTAGTTTATATTTATTTAAAGAATTTATCCATTTATATTATTAATATATCATAACTAAGTTTCAGACTATTGCTTCTTGTTATAAGAATAAGTGCTCATTTGTGTTCCATTATTTATGTTCTATTGATATTATTATTATTATTATTATTATTATTATTATTGAATATATCATACTAAGTGGAGTTTTTTACATAAATAAAATAAACAAAGGCATATTATATATAACAGGAAAAGTATTACATAAATGTTCTATTTTCTATTATATAGAAATCGGTTTAACTCGATTTTATTTGGCATAATATTTGTCTTAGATTAGAATCGACTTAAATTGATTTTAACAAAATCGGTTCAAATCGATTTTATCATCTCAGCATGTGTCAACATGTATCAAAAATCGATTTAAGCTGATTCGGCATAAACCGATTTACTATAATCGATTTAAATCAATTTTGGAAACATGGGCTAGGAGGTAAAAAAATTGATTTAAGACGATTTTATTGTATCTGCTTTTCATAGAAACGGCAATTTATGTTTCACTATACGTGCTCTTTCTACCCTCATATTCCACATTGCCAGCAATTTACTAAAATATTAGAAAAAGCAGAGCCATAGAGTTTGCTGGTTACATATTCTTTGCTTTTTGTCATAAATAGTATTCACTAATTTATTTTGCTGATAATTGTAAAAGTCATTTCCAATTGTGTTTCTTTTCCTTTGTAAATTCTGTCAATTATGTAATTTTCTTAAATAATAAAATGTTGCCCAGATTATTTACCCAAAAATGCCAAAAAATCTTATAACATTTGTATAACATAACTTAAATTCATGTAATTCTTTTTGCCATTTTTTCAAAACTTCTATATCCTGAATTAATGCATAAAATTTAAGTAAGATTTTAGTCATTACATTTGTATACTAATTTTAGTTTGGAATATTTTTTTTTTTTTTTTACTTTAATCCTCACAACATCCTTGGTTAGTTTTTTTTTTAATAACTGGATATCAATTTAATATTTTTAAATCTTAGCTCTCACAATTATTATATTTTACTAATGGTTAATTTTTATTTTCATGAAAGATCAATATTTAATTTAACTTTTTTTATTTTATAACCTTAAAAGATCAATGCTTAAATGTTAAAAGAAATACAAAAACTTATACCAAAATTATTTTATAAAGATTAACCCAAATTCAATATAATTATTGAGACCAAAATGATAATTTTTTTTTACTTATAAATAAAAGAAAAGACATTTTTAAGGTACATACGAATCGGGATAGCATTATTATTTGGGTAAATAATCTGGGCAACATTTTATTGTTTAAGAAAATTACATAATTGACAGAATTTACAAAAGGAAAAGAAACACAATTGGAAATGACTTTTACAATTATCAGCTAAATAAATTATCAAATAATATTTATGACAAAAAGCAAAGAATATGTAACCGGCAAACTCTATGGCTCTGCTCTTTCTAATATTTTAGTAAATTGTTGGTTATGTGTAACATGAGTGTAGAAAGAGCACATACAGTGAAACATAAATTGCCGGTTCTGTGAAACTTCTATCTCTCTCCCTCGCAAATACAATAAAATCAACTTAAATCTATTTTTGACCTCCTAACACCCATGTTCCCAAAATCGGTTTAAATTGACTATAGCAAATTGATTTAAGCCAATTACTGAAACTTGTCAAAGTGTGTCAAAAATCAGTTTAAACTGATTTTATGATCGGCTTAAACCGATTTTTGATACATACTGACACACACTGAGAATATAAAATCGGTTTGAACTAATTTTGTTAAAATCGATTTAAGTCGATTTCATTCCAAGACAGACACTGTGTCAACTAAAATCGAGTTAAATCGATTTCTATATAACAGAAAATAGGATATTTATGTAATTTTTTTCATAACAGGGTATATATATAATATGCCTTTTGTTTTATTTATGTAAAAAACTCTAACTAAGTGCTTGTAAAATCTTAGTAAAAACATAGTCACTATAAAAAGCACAAAACGGAATTTTTTTCATCTTACCTCTTGTAATATCAAAAACATATTTGAGAATCGAAAAAGACTTTTTAATATTATATTCAAATATAAAATAATTTTTACTTTTCTAAAAAATCTCATTTAAAAAAATCAAATAAAAAACATTTTTTTAAAGCTCATCCAAATCAACCCTAAATTTTTTCAAAAATACAATTCCAACTTTTTATTTTAAAGTGATAATCCAAACCAAATCAACCCAATCTTATTCGAATTGGTTTCATTTGGATTGATTGGAAAAAAAAATCTAATTAAATTTAATTGATTTGAATATTTTTTAAACTCAAACTTAATCCAATATTCACCCCCTACTTGCTAGAATAGTTACCTTGTTGGGTCAGAAAAGTCTGTTTTATGTTTTTACAATTTTTTGGATTTTATAAAGGAAACAATAAAAATAAAGTAGAAGATAAAACTTTATTATTTTCAATTTTTTAACAAAATTATGAAAAATATTAGAAAGCCAAAAATAAAATCTATAACAACAAATAACATTCAGCATGTCAAAAATAAATATAACAAAATGTAAAATACATTTTTTGATTCCTTAATTTATTATTGTTTTCATTTTGGTCCCGTAATTAATTTTCTATTCTTTTTGGTCCCTTTATTTTTGTTTTTCATTTTGATCCTCTAACTAATTTTCTATTATTTTTGGTTCTTAACTTACTTCTATTTTTTATTTTGGTCCGGTAACTAATTTTTGCTCATTTTATTTTATATTTTGGTTTGTTTTATGTTGCTAATTATTTTATTTTTATTTAATTCTATAAAAAATTCAGCCTACTCTTTTTATATATTTCTTGTTACTTTCTCATAGATTTCCTTAATTATATCTTTTTAATTTAATTTTCTTTGATTTGTGTCATTTAGGTTCTTATTATTCTCTTTTATTTATTTGATTTTAATTTTTTTTATTTCTATTTTCATTTAATGTATTTTTTCATTTTACAATTAAAAAGGTAAATATCTTGTTTAAATTTATGTTTTCATAAATAAAATCAAATAAAAATATAAATTAGTTAGGGAACTAAAATGAAAAACAAAAATAAGCTAGCAGACGAAAAAAGAATAGTAAATTAGATCAAATAAGATAGAAGACAAAAAGGAATGGAAAATTAGTTAAGGGACCAAAATAAGATAAAAAAAAATTAACAAACCAAAAACTGTATTTTGCCAAAAATAAATAACATAAAAATATTATCAATATTGACTATATAGCCAAAATACCATAAAAAAAATAACATTTAATCGGCTACTACCCGTCATAGGTCAACTAATTGACCAATGTTTGTCATCATTACTCTTGTCCAAACAAAATATTTGTAAATGAAGCAACATAATTACATCATCTATCTATAGTATTAATATTTAAGAATGATTAATAGAAAAGTTTAATGAGATAATGACACTTGAAAACTTGATGATGCTTCTCTCCAAATTTCAATCCTCTTTTTACCTAAAAAGGAAAGTTTTTGAAAATAAATTTGAATAATTTTTTGCTCTACTTAATTTTCTATATTATTCTTTCACTTCACTGACTTAATAATCTTTATTATTATAATAACTTTTCAATATATATCATATTATATTTATATTGTTTATTCTCTCCTGTATTTGACTAGTTTTACTTAGATAACTGATCAACTTATTCATTCTTCATCATCTATAAAAACTTAATAAATTATTCTAAGGGTTAAAAAATTAGCAAAATTTTCCATATTTTCAAGTAGAATCTTGAAAACATTATGAAATATCATTTTCAATTTTTAAACTTGAATAATAAATCAATGTTTTTATTTTAAATTATATTTATGGTTTGTAGTTGTTTTTATCATTATAGTTGATCCACCTCCAGATATAAGAACAACCGTTTATATTCAGAGAAAACCTCCTATTAGGAATTAGGAATTTAGAAGCTGTAACATTTTAATTTTGGATAGAAGAGTTTGAATAAAAAATATTGTTTTTCGTTTGCAAAGTTCATTATGTAATAATTGCTCAATAGTTTTTTTCAGATCTAATTTTGAAATATGTTGTTACTCATGTTATGACACTTGTTGTGGCATGGCTGCAACTAGAGAGCCAAATAATAATATTGTTGTGCATTCTTTTTGAAAGTCGTAGAATTTGACAAAGACATTAAAATCTTAATTATTCCAATTCAAGATATTTATGTAATTTGATAAATTAATTTATTATAAGGCTAAAGATAAAGGAGAAAAATAATAATTTTTATCTATTGAGTTGCTTGGTTGTCATTTAAAAATTAAAAGTAGTTATACTTCTCAGACTTTGATTTCAAATGTATTGATGAAAATATAGACAATCTTGTTGTAATTTCCATTGTTGCTGGTAATTTCCTGGTCAATAAAGTTTTGGTAGATTAAGGAAGCTCGGTCAAAATCTTATTCTACCCCACATTCAAAAGAATGCAACTCTCGCAAGCCTCCTTACTTCCCTACAATAGTGATTTGATTGGATTCACTAGAAATCGAGTTAATGTCCTCGGCTGTATCTAGTTGAGGACCACCTTTGGCGTAGGCCCACATCAAAATCGTTGACCTATAAGGGTTGTGTGGCAGCCGGATTTTTTTTTCAATTCCCAACAACTTTAGCATGGGAATGTAGCATTCTTATGTTTGGTAAGGAAATTGAAAAAATATTCCCATGCAAATTTGATTCCTATGAATAATATAACTTCTATATTTCATCCCATCTTTCAGGGGGGAATGTTTTATTCCCAAGAAAACAAATATGATTTGAACAAGAAAAATCTCTAAACTACCCCTCTCATAACATCACAGATTTAATGATTTTGAGAGCTCTATACCTTACTTTGCAATTGCTCTATCCTTCCACTGTAAGGAGCTTGCACTGCCACTGTAAGGAGCTCTCACCACCACCATTGATGGCGCCATCGTAAGGAGCTCATACCACCACTGACAACGCCACAAAGACCTGCTACCACTACCATGAGGATGGATTGAAGGTATGCTTCACTAGCGTTATCTCTTTATTCCTCTCTGTTTCGATTAGGGTTCGAATTAGGATTATTTTTGTTTTTTTTTATTGGATTCAAATTAGGATTCTTATTCTTTTTCTTCGTTGGACAACTTCCTTGGAAATTGAAATCAAAAGCTTCGTATTCTTCATCATCTTCTTCTTTGTCTTCTAGTAATTCTTCAATTTCTTGCCCTTTGTGTTGGTTGAGGAGTTGGTTAGTTTCATGGTTGTTGAAGGATGGTGGAGCTGAATCGGAGAGTTTGAGTTCGTGGGAGGAGGGAGAGGGGGAAGAGATGTCGTCCTTAGGGGGAGATGGGTGTAGATGGTGGCTTGGCCACCATAGAAGAGCACTGGTTGCGATGAAGAAGCACAGGTGGTGGCGATTTGTTTGTTGTTGTTGTTGTTGGTTTTTTTTTTTTTAGGGTTTAGAAGGGCTCGGTAGTGAAGCATACTGACACTAAAGAAGAAGAAGAAGAAAAAGAAGAAGCCATTTTGGTGATGGTTTGGTTGCTTTGCCTGCCTTACTCACTCACTCACTACATTGCATGACAGGGCACATTTGACAGGGCATTGCCATTGGCACTCCCTCTATAGCTATGGCATTGTTAACTACAGCTTAACAAACACCTGAGAAGATACAAATTTGTTGCATGGAATGAATCTGAATTGCATTTTTTTTCCTATTGATGCATGAATTCTAAGATTTCAAATATATTGGCACACATCAGACATACTACATACTAAATTGCGTTGCTGATAATTTCAATATAGTACTGAAGTGCTAATATTTTTATTCTGAGTAATCCTAAAACACCATCAATTCGGTCATGATTATGTCAATTATTATATTTAATCCTTTTAAGAAAGATGCATTTTGCTTGTGTTGTACTTACTACTTTGGAATCTGCATGGTCTTAGTAATGATCAGTTGCCTATGTTTGAGGAGAGTATTCATATCTATATTTATCAGTTTTATTATTATAATAAAAAATTGTACTCCAGAGTGAAAGTAAACTGATTTGTTGTTCTTTATCCCCTTTCAATGAGTATTGCAAGAATTAGTTGTGTAAAATTTGTTTTCATGAGCAAGCAATTTTGGTTCCACACCAGCTTTTACATTTCCTCAGTATTTAGACTGCCATGGAAGTCTTATTTAATTGTGTTCGTTCTATTTTATATATGTTAAAAAATTTGCTAGCCTCATAAACTTATTCTAAATGGTTTAAGTCAGTCACACATAACCACTGTGAGGCAATAAGTTTATGCTTTGTTGTCTGCTCCGTTCACAAAAAAGAGAAGGTTGCATTAAGCTTGAATCAATATTGTTCACTCTAAGTTTTTAAGCAAGTTTAAACAACATTGTTGTTGCAATTCTACATGAATTGGCAATTTGCTTAAAAAAAAGCAATATGTTACCTCTATCAACATACTATTATTAGATTTATATAGATTATGTTCTTGGTGGAGTTTTGATTTAATATTTGTATAGTACTAGTAGTTTTCCCACTTAATTTCCTTCAAGCTTTTTGAGAAATTTTTGGTAAGACATCTTTATGTTGTCTTGATCTAGAGTTTAGTGCTACTATTGATTTCTATGTTGTGTTGTAACTGCTACTTTTATATCGAAATCAGTGAATGAAATATTGCTTTTTTGGTTGTTGAATTTGTTGCCCATCATTCATAACATACTTTTATTGGTGATTAAGTTGAGTTAATTGTACTTTTAGGCGCCTGAAAGTGAATCCACAGCTCTAGGTTTATACTAGCTTTTATATTTGAAACCTTTCTTAAGATTCCTACATCATAGAAGTTTTGATTGAAGATAGATATCAGTTGTCTGGAAAGGTACAGTACACCAGAAATACGAAGAATAGAACATCAAAATAGTTTTATTTGTAATATTATATTTCTTTTCTTTCTGTGCTATGTTGTAATGATTGATTCTGATAAATGTTTTTATTATTGAGCTAAGAAAGCTTCATTGTTACTATGCTATTCTACTTGAATATGAGAATATATTGGTGGCTATAATTCTATGTTTACTAGCTCAATTCTTGATTATAAGTGTTTGCTTATATAGTAATATCAAGTTATAAGCTTTCATTTTGAGAGAAATTTTAAGCTCCATCCTTCATGTAGGAATTCCAGAGAGGCATTACCAATCCTTATAGAAAGTTGTTGCATCTAAAACTAACAATATTCCTTATCAGAAAATTCCTTTGGAGAAACTCCATAATAATAAACTTAGTTATATTTAGATTTCTAGATTGCTTTTCATACTGGAAAAAAAATGGCACCCATTCCTCAAACTTCTATAAGCACTTTGATAGATAGGAACAAAAAGTTAAATCTGCATACATGAAAGAAGTTGGAAGAGATGTTTCAATAATGTCTTTTTGGTAAATATACTTATTGCTTGTTTTCATTTCATCTACTTATGCTTCTCTCTTCATATCCTATATTCGATTATCTTTTAACTATTTTAGGGTATGCACTCAACAGCATAACAGTTGAATCACATAAATGGGGGTAGATGTTCTCAGTTTTGCTATTATGTAACATGAATATTTGCTAGACTTGGTCTTGGATGTCTTTGATGAGTCATATTTTCTTATTTTAGAACAATTAGAGGACTTGAATTAAAATTTTTTTGTATAAATTGGTAGCCTTATAGTGGGTTTGACTATAGTAATAGATTTGATATATGTATGGATTACATGTTTGAGTTGATATTCATACATTTAGCATTCTTAAAAAAAATTAGTTAATTTTTAGTTAGAATAGTTTTAATTTGAATAATTAATTTTGTAGTTAAAATTATTATTATTTAGTTAAAATGGGTATTTTTTTAGTTAAAATTGTTATTTTGTTGTTTAAATAGTAAATATTTGCATTAAAATTGTTAATTCATAATCATAATAGTTGATTTTAGAGTTAAAAATGTTAATTTGTATGTTAAAACAGTTAATTTTTAGTTTAAATATTAATTTTTTTTAACTTAAAATTGTTAAGATTTGATTTGGATAGTTAATTTTGCAGTTAAAATTGTTCATTTTTTTATTAAAACAAATAATTTTTTGTTTGAACAATAAATATTTCAGTTAAAATTGTTAATTTATAATTAGAATAGTTAATTTTAGAGTTAAAACTGTTAATTTCAAATTAAAATAGTTAAATTTTTGCTAAAATTGTTAATTTCAATTTTAGCACTAAAACTATGAGGGTATTTCAAGAAAATTATACAAGATTCCTGGGACTATAAATGACAACCAAACACATGAATATTAATTCCTGGGTATATTTATAATATTCCTGGAAGTTTAGTTTGTTTACCAAACACTTTTAAAATGTCATGCCTAGGAATGTAAAACTAAACCTCTTCCCACACGCCCCATTTGTACCTTGCCATCAATTGCTAGAAGCTTCGAACCCCTACTACATCATCCTGGGGTGACCCTACCTCAACGTCCTGGGAGCCATTGTCTCAACCCCCCCCCCCCCACTTGATGATGAAGTTCCCCATGTCAGAAACAAAAGTAGGCGCAGCACATGTCAATCAGAAAGAAGCCAGACTATGTTACAACGAATGCCTTAAGCAAAAGGCGCTGGAGCCCTAGGAACTCCAGCAAGTCCATTCAGTATTCCACACTGACCAAATTTCTCTCATGTCAAAACTTGAGCCCAGAGGAGAAATCCAAGATCGACCTTAACCAGCCGATAGTCTACAACTTGTCCAAATTGGAGAACAACCAAAAAATGTTACATTCATAAGAGCTGGCCTTCCGAAAAACCTCACTTCCAAGCTTATCTCCTTCCTCCTTAGCAATTTCGACCTCTTCATTGGTCCCTGGCCAATATGCCAAGCATCATCCCAGAGGTTATTAGCCACAGGCTTCCTCAAGGTCGACTTTATTAAGGAAATTAGATACACCACCTGGTTGACAAACATCGTCCCGGTAAAAAAGAGCTCGGGCAAAAGGCACATGTGTGTAGGCTTTATAGATCTGAACAAGGCCTGCCCTAAGGACTCCTAACTATTGCCTATCATTGAAAAACCTATCAACAATGCCTTAAGATACCAACACCTAAGCTTCATCGATGCCTATTATGGTTACAACCAACTCAAGATGCATCCAGATGATGAAGACAAAACAATCTTCCTCATAGAGTATGCAAACTTCTGTTACAAAGTCATGCCCTTTTGCTTAAAAAATTCAGGGGCCACATTTCATAAACTCATGAAAAAAGTCTCCAAGGAACAAATTGGCAGAAATGTTGAAGTCCATGTTGATGACATGATGGCAAAACCATGCTAGGGAGAAACCATATCCAAGACCTCCAAGAAATCTTCGGCTAGCTTAGAAAGTACAACATGACGTTAAATCTAAAGACATGAGCCTTTGGAGTCCATAGTGGGAAATTCCACGGATTCATGTTGATCTACTAAGGAATCGAGCCCAACCCAGACAAGTGACGAGGCATACTATAGATGAGAAGCCTAAGCTTGATTAAAGAAGTGCAACAGCTTACAGGACGGCTTGCCACCCTATCTCGCTTACTCTCAAAGTCGGCTGAGCGAGATGCCCCATTTTTCAAGACACAAAGAAAGTAGGCAAGTTTTGAATGGGCCCAGGAATGTGAAACTGCATTCATAAAGCTCAAGACATTCTTAACAACCCCCTGGTCCTAACCAAATCATAGCTCGAAGAAAAACTCTCTCTTTACCATTTTGTGACCGAACATGCCATAAACTCGGTCTTGGTCACGAAGCAAGACAGAGAGTAATAACTGATCCATTTCATTAGCAAGACACTACAAGACCCTAAACAAAGCTACTAAAAAATTGAAAAGCTCATTTACATCATGGTGCTATCGGCCAAAAAACTCATACCCTACTTATAGAGCCACCACATCATAGTTAGAATAGAGTAACCTATATGGCCAATATTGGTAGAACTCGAACTAACAAGGTGGACCCAATGAACAGCCACCTAGACGGACTCAATCCACGGAATCACTAGTCGGTTATAATAAGTTGCTAGTCTAAGATAACTTGGAAATCAAGTAGAAAATTATCATAGAATCTTGTCCAAATATTATAAGAAGAAACAAAAATTACAAAGCTCAGGGGTCGAGGTCAATATGCTCATTTCTGCCCTTGGGGAAGATGGTTTAAATCGGCTCCACCCTCTCGGCTTGATCATCACCATGATAATTTCCAGCCTCCTCTTGAGTTCCCCCTTCAATCTAAACCCGAGCTCCCTCATTAGCTTTCTTCGTGCCCTCCAACGGAAAAGTATCCACAAGCTTGCCGCCAACAATCTCTTTAAAGGGATTGCATTGTGAAATATTGACACCCTTATGAAAAAATCGAGCTTGATATAAAGCTCGATGAAATCTGACCATGCACTAGTTGGTCGTCTCCCCTATCAAAGATTCAGCCTCTCCTTTCAAATGGCAGTTTTTGACTTCAAGTTCCTTTCTTCGAAGCTTATCGAATTCAGCGTTCAGCTTGGTTTGGGAAGTCACACTATCGACCTTGTCTTGAAGGACCTTCTTGGCACTTTCCCAATCATTCATTTCCTTCTCTAACTACACCTCCAACTTTTCTTTCTTACCCCAAAGCTTGGTCATGATTGACCTCGTCACCTTTAGCTCCCAGGTAGATCCCCTATACTCCTTCTCCAAATGCCTGGCAATCATAGTAGATCAGAGCTGTAGGATCTCAAAGTAATAGCAGAGATTAGGGGCCTCTACCTCTAGATCCTTAGCATGCTTGAACTGCTAATCAACGAATTTAGGGAAAGGAAACTCCAAGCTCTAGAGGTTGATGGAATTGATAGTGTATAAGAAGTCTTTGATCTCTTGAGCTGCAACTAAGGCAGATAGAGAGAGGGGAACAGTCTCTAGTTTGACCTCCACCTTAACCGATGAAACTCGATCAATGCTAGTAGTACCTTTCTTCTTCGCCAACTAAGCGACCAAATCCTTTGGAGCAAGCTTAGGAGCCATCTCAATTGCAAAACAAGAATACCATGATAAAATTAGCAAATGATAAAAAGAAATCAACAACAAAAAGAGATATTTCAAAACAACTACCTATGTGATTGAGGACTTTCTAGTTGTTACACCTTCACTCCAACAGCACACCATAAGATAAGGGGGAGCTTGGACTCACACTCTTATCTAGATAGTTGATCAATACCTGATCCTCTAAGGAAAGGGACCCATATACTACCCTCAAGATCTGACGTGGGTTACGCTGCCATTACAAGGGGAAACTTTCCAACCCATACTCATCTAGGAAAAAGGGGAACTTAGACTCCACCCACCTTAACTTTAAAAACCTGTCCTTAAATTACTTAAAATTGGAGGTCAACAAGGCTAATAGTTTATTCTTAGGGACACTATTAAACGATACCCAGCTACCCTTGTCTACCCCTTTCACTTGAAAAAAATAAAAAAAATCCCAACAATGGGCTTGTGGTCGAGGGCTTCGAACAAATTCTCACATACTCGGATGAAAGCCCAACTGTTTGTATGCAATTGAGAAGAGGCCATATTCATCTTATTCAACCACCCTTCCTCAAATTGAGTGAAAGGCATCCTCACATCCAACTTTTCCAAAAAATTTATACATATAAATATGGTTGCCCCCACTATCCCTTTAACCTGTAATGACATAGCTTATTCTTGAAACTATAAGGGAAACACTCAATTTTCTTCTCCCCATATGATGAGACAAAAATATCACTCCCTAAACCTATGGATATACTTGTCATCCTTGAAAATAGAGGCCACTTATCCAACTTCGACACTAACCCAGCCATAAGGGTCATACTCTGCCTCATTTTCCCTTTCTCGCAATTAGACACACCCTTTCCTTTGGCCATAGATAAATACCTAAGTAATGCAAATAAGAGAAAATGCTCAAGAAGGGAAAACATACCCATAACAAAAGAAAGCAACAAAAGAAGCATAATCGTCTACCCAATGGTTCCAGTGAAAATAAATTGATCAAAGGAAAGAGGAATGGGAGAAGAATCAAACGCAAAGTTTGGAAGACAAAATAGACATTAGAAAGAGTATAAGAGAAAAGAAGAAAAACAATCATGAAGCTGAGAAATGCATAAATGGTCTTTTTGCATTTCATCTCTCATGTTTTGAACAAAATCGAGCTCATCTAACAGCTGAAAATGCTTCCCTTCACTTAGTAAGGCATCTGAGACACTCATTTCATTTAATGATATGGGGCTAATCACTTTAATATGATGGTTCGCATCCAACCTAACGATCTCCACTTAATAAGACAAGATTAGCAACTATTCAAAACATGATATATGTCATTCATATTCCCCCATAACCATCACTCTAATAACTAAAAAGGCGCACCAAGCTGCACACAATAGGTCGACTCATTCAAACTCGACATGTAGTTGTTAGCAGACACACTTTGGTCATGACACCTTGACATTAGCTACTCAACCTACAACTAACCTCGGGGGTTAGGCAATGGACTAGAAACATGGGCACGAGACCTTTGCCCAATCTCAGAGAACTCGAACAGGGGACTTCGTAGACCAGTCACACGACATTATGATCCCCAGAGATCCTCCCTTAATTTAGTAGAGGATATCTCCTAAATCAACAACAAGATCTTTTATTATCTCTACATATCTCTTATTATTTTGCTATATATTTTATATTGGATCATATCTCTTGTAAATACATAACATATATAATAACTGTTAAATCCTTAGAATATCTCCCCTAGTTAGGGAATATCATTTCTTGATTTAGCATGAGGCCACCTCTCACTATAAAAGAGGGCATATATGATATCACAATTCTATCACCCTTACATATTTTACCACTTTTTGCCTTATTTATTCACTAATTTGAGTGTCAGAGTGTCCATGCATGTACCACACCCCCTGCTCACATGGAGACCGGAGTCATTTGTCGCCTTACCTACACTTCTAGGCAAGAACACTTATAAATCAAATTAAACTTTCATTAATGTGTCATTATAAGGAATTTGTTTGGTTGAATTTTTCTTGAAAATTAATTTATTGGTGTCCTTCATAAAAGAAGGGGGAATGAAAATAAATTACTTTATCTTTTAGTTCTTATAATTTTATAATAAGTTCTTAATATAAAATAAATTTCAACAAATTTTTTTTAAAATCCTATATTTCCTTAAATTAAAATTTGAAATTTATACTTTTCATTTTTTAAATATATTCATTTCTCATTTCACATATTTTTTAGTTTTTCATTTTTTTTAAGTTATCGTATACAACGATTTTCTAATTATAACCTATCAAAATAAATAAACTTTTTATAAACTAAATTGTATTAGGCTGAAAATATGGGTTGGACACCTTGGGCTAACCCTGGAAATGTCGGACAGGTGACTCCATTCATTGGCCCTATGACAACCAAGTCTTCTGAAGATTCACCCTCGATTTAGTGAAGGATATCTCCTAAATCACCTACATAATCTTCCATTATCTCTCTATATCACTCATTATTTCATTATATCTTTTATATTGGATTAAATCTTCTACTAATCTATTATTCTAATATTTGAGAGTCATTTTATGGAAACTATTACATGTGTCTTTCATACAGAGCTTTAGGATACACGTGTCATTTACATAGTGATTTAGAGCCCACTTTTCTCAACATTTATGTCTACAGATTTTTTAACTTAATTTACAATTTAATTATTAATTATTAATAAAATTAAATATTACAATCATTAAATATTACATGAATCCATAAAATTAGAATCATTAAGATATATTTATGGGATTAAGAATCATTAAAATTATGATTTGCAATTAATATTAAGAATTATTAAGAATGGAAAAAAAATCTATAATCTATAATCTATAATCTATCTCTAATATTAATAGACTCCTATGAGGGAAATTTTTCTAAGCATCGCAACTAGAATGATTTAGGATTAATAGTTTTTAAGAAGTTAATCATTAATTATTTTTTTGAAAAATTAAAACTATAATTATTACATATTATTAGAATATTATTGACAATCACCAGTATTTAATGATATTATTGTCTATTATTCACGTTTCAAAGATAGCTTTTAAAGCTCTCTCAAATATTTTAACTTAATATATATGTAATATGTCTCATGAGAGGTTTTTGATATATTTGTTTGCTCGATTGGTATGTTTCATCTTGCTGAATTCTTCCTTCTTGCTTCTTCTCTTTATTTGCAACCTTAGTGATTGTTTGACTTTTTCTTATGTTTATATTGTTTCAGTCCAATGTTATTACAAATATTTCAATAATTCACAACACAGGTATCTCCTGCATCTTCTTCATCTTTCTTCTAATGTCCTATTGTATTTTTATTTTCTTTGTTATTTATCTCGTGTTCTCCACTTCTTCTAATAAATTGATATGTAAAGCTGTAAATTCCAATTATAAAATGAGAAATCTTTTATGTTTGATAAATTTATATTATTCATTGATATTTATTTTTTGAGTTTTTAACTTGTTCTTAACTTTACCATGTTCTTTTTTTTATTGTTTTCATTTTATTTTTCTTGGTCACTTTTTTTTATGTTAAATTCCAATTATTTTCATTTTAATTATCTTTCTAATTGCTTCAATTTTAATTTTTCTTTGTCATCAATTTTTCCTTTGATATGCATTTTTTATTTTTTATATAAAGCCTTTTTTATCATTGATTTTTTGTTTTTCTAAATTGCCATCTAGGTTTGAAGTAGATTATAGCATTATTTGCTCAAAAATTTTGTGTTGTTGATTTATCATTCTTATTTATCTCTTTTGGTTTCCTACTTTTATTTGTTTTATTAATCTTTGCATTTAATCTCTATATTTGTTATGTTTAGGACTTTTCACCGTGATGGCTCATCAATTGTTCCTATTTATATAGTCTTTTGGTTGAAAAATTGACACTTTGCTTTACTTTTATTCTGCTTATAATTTATTTGTATACATAAATGATTGATTTTATATATTGAGTCATTATTACTAATTTTTAAGATTAAGAAAGCATAGGTGAAATCAAAGTTTTTTTAAACTCATCTTGGCGTTATTTTTATGCAATGCAACTTTCAATCTCTAAAATATCCTAAAATTTCCTAAGTGTGCATTTGGATGGAACAATTATAGGGGAAATGTAATTTTTTTGAAGGATTTAAAATTTATCATGATAAAATATCCTATTAGGATATTCATCACTTAGAAGAAATTGCAAACTTCAAAGAATTTTATCTACCTAGAATAGAGAATTTTAATTTTCACCTATAGAGAGAGAATTTTGAAAATTCCTAAATGTACATGTATAAGTTTTTTTTTTAAATTTTGGTAAGCCTCACTTTTATTATATTCTATTTCTTGATATTTATGAGATTTTTGTTTAATGTTATTTTTAATTAATTTTTTTGTATTTCAAATCTTTTAAATATTCACTTTATATTATATGATGTTATATTTATGTATCATTCCATTTTATTTATATAACAGTTAAATTTTATAATTCAAATTTAAAATATTTTGTGAATCACATTTAAGATAATTTATGAAATATAAACTCATTATAATTGATTTTATGATTATTAATTAAAAAAACTTATTTTTTTAAAAAATATTTTATGTTTTTAAGATAAAATATGTTAAAATCAAGGTAATGTAATTACCTCACCTAAATAAAGTATTTTACAAACAAAGGGAATGTAATTATCTATCCAAATAAAAATTTAAAAATTGAAGAAAGCTTAATTGAAGCATTTTAATTTTGTAGCATTTTATATTCCCTTATTCTTTAAAAATACTCCATTCAAATGCACACTAAGTTTGTTTCCATGTTAGATATTTCGTTTTTCAATAATTGCATTTTTTTTGTGTTATATAGGATATGCATATTTATAATATTTTCATATCTATGAAATTTTGACAATGATATGTAGGAGATTTTTAGTCTTGGATGAAAGTAATGATCAATGGACACTCGAAAGAGAAAATGAATACTAACAAGAATAAGAGCATTTTTCAAATTAGGTTTTGACGACTGAACAAATGGATGAGTCACCACTTAGTATATAGGAATTAATAAAGAGAAAAATATGCAATATTAGTTATTAGGAAATCAATTGCATAGGGGTTATGATATTCATATGTTATTGTAGCAAATGAGAAGGAGAAAACGAACATTATGGGAGCAGTTAGTGTTTCCATTGCATATGATTACCTGATTAGGAAGGAGACATTTATTTTAATTTGATCGCATATAATAATAAAAATAGTCCAAGATGCATGCAATTTTATTAAATGATTCTTATCATTGATTGGTGGTTTACGTTACAACCATGCTAATTCCATATTAAATGCATGTTTTAAAAATAAAAAATTAAAATGGAACATAAAAGAAATTAAATACATTTATTTTATGAATCAATTTCTTAATTTCAAATAGATACGTTTGGAATCGGATTCAAATGATATTTTGGATATGTTTACAAGGATTTGGATGATATTTACGTAGCAAATTGATAAGGCTACGGAGCAAGAAAAATTTGATACAACAATTGTGTGAATGAAAAAAAAAGGAAACATAACAAGAGATTAGGAGAATTTAAAATTGATATTATAAGTCATGATCCTTTGGTACAACAACATAATTTTCTGCTACTGCAAACCTTAAATATTCAAAGTTTAACAAATGACTTTGGTAATTGATTTGTCTGAGGTAATCAACTACGTAAATTAAAAGTTTTTTAGCAAGTTTATATTTTTTTTTCCACTAAAGTAGAAAATTAAATTTTTGTAATTAATTTTATTATTGGGTCTATTAATAATGAAAAATTGAAGCAACAAAGATTTAAACTTTCATATATCTGGAACCAACTTTAGAAATTGATATTTGAATTGATTAGAAAATTTATTATTATTTTTAAAATTGATTAGTTGGTATTTAAAATTAAAAATATAAATTAATCTTATTTTCTTCCCATTTAAGTTTTAAATCAGATAATTTTATATTGAATCGAACATAATTTAATAGAAATTGAAAATTCCAATAATTCAATTTATTGTGATTTATTAAATCAAATCAAACATATCTAAATCAGTTAACATATCAATATATATCTATATATGTTAATTATATCTGCAGTAATAATTTATATCTATAATATTAATATTAATTTATTAGTTTACTATCATTAATTTATACAATTTCAACGTTCATAATAATCATTTTAATATTTAGGCAATTCATGCTGAAATTTACATCATGGCAAAAAATATTGTACATTATTTTAATAACCTTATATGTTGGAGTTTTTTAAAATAATTAGATATAAATAAATAAATAATCACAAATTAATTTTATATTTTATTTTTTAAAATATGTGTTTGAAAATGTTTACTTTACTTAGATACTCCTAAATATAAATTAATTAATTAATATATAATATTCATTAATTATTACACACACACACACACACACACACACATACGGTAATGATATTATATCAATAATGTTGATTTATACTTAATTTACTAAAATCAAGAAGATAAAATAATAAATAAATAAATTAATGCCATATCTTTTTTTTAATAATAAATATTGATATCGAAAGTAATCATTTTATGCAATATTTTTTTATTTTATACATTATTTCAATATTCAGTATATAATAGATTTTATATGTTATTTCAAGATTCAGTATATAATAAATATAATCCATTATATCTAAATCAATATATACATTAATTTATAATATTTGCTATAAATTAGAAATTCAGCCTTGATTTATTAAAATGAGGTAAATAGCTCATTATGTAATAAGAGCATTCACTATGATTGTTTATTAATCTTATTTCATAACTCTTTTATTATCTTTATTGTTTATTTTTGTTTTATCTTTTTTTATTTGTTTATTTTATTAGTATTTTATTTATATAATCCATTATATTTAAATCAATATATACGTTAATTTATAATATTTACTATAAATTAGAAATTGAGCCTTGATTTATTAAAATAAGGTAAATAACTCATTATATTATAAGAGCATTCACTATGATTGTTTATTAATTTTATCTTATAACTCTTTTATTATCTTTATTGTTTATTTTTGTTTTATCTTTTTTTATTTTACTATTTTTTAGTATTATATTTATGGTTTGACAGTTAGTTATCACTTTTACATAATGACATTTATAAAAATTAAAAGAGAATTCTAAAAATATTTATAAAGATAAAAACTAAATTTTAAATATTCATGAAAGTTGAATACATATTATAATATAGTTATATAGGGCATAAATTCAAAATGACAGAGATCAAGCAGTTTATGAAATTATAATTTCCTTATTTAATATAAAATTAAGCCTTAAGTATCAAGCTAACGTGATTTTAAGTATTTTCAAATTATCCTAAAAAATTGATAAATCTATGTGTTAAGGTTATTGGAAACTACTTTTTTTTTTTTTTCAAATTTGAAGTTTAATATATGGATAGAATTTATCAAGATTTTCTCATACATTTCTTAAAGGATGAATTTGTTGAAGGCATAAAGAAAATTATTAAATTAACATCTAAAAATCAGTTAAGGAAACTTTTTGTTACATTATTAGTGACAAATACAATGAGAATGCCGCTATTTATATGGGAGCATATTTTGGAACTTGTAGAAGATAAAATCTTATATGACCGAAGAAAAATATTAAGGAATTAACGTATACTTTAAATTATAATTTAAATTTTTATCAATGATTTTATTATTATATTTCTAAATTTTAAAGACAAATATCATATTTTTTAGAATAAGTTAAGAGTTTCATATTATCATAAAAAATGCTTTTTTTTTTTTGTATATCTTGCTATCCTAGGTTCATAGCTAAAGAATTTATCTTTAATTGAAATTGTAAAATAACTTAATTCAAATGGAATATATTTGAAAGAGTTTAAGTTCATGTCATACCGAAATAATTCTCTACTCAATTAATTTCAAAGTCATCTCTTAGTTGAAGAATATGATAGAGAGTAACAATCTAATGATCTTAAATGGTACTTATCTTCAATAAACAAGTTTAGAAAATAATTTATGATAATATAATAGATTCAATGTAATAACCACTGATAAAAGAGATTTTTTATTTTGTATACGGTTATGGAGGAACCGAAAAAATATTCATCTAGAGAGAATTTATTAAAATGATGTAAAAGGAAATGATGTGTAATTAAAATGATGTAAATTAAATATTTTAATTTACTATAAATATGTAAATAGCTAAGGATGATTAAAAAAATCAAAGTAGTAGCCGCTGAGAGTACCTTTAAAAAAAAGAGTGAAAATGGAAACTTATTTAATCTTCACATGGACGGGATAGAGTCATCGTTTGCTAAACGAGGTAGGGACAAGGAATAAGGTTCCTATCCCATGAAGACCTGCAATTCTCTATTTATATAAATTATTTAAATATTTGTTCTTATATATACACACACAAAAAAAGAATCTTAGCACATATTCATTTTTATAATTATCTTTATCGAATTTGTATTATGTATGTATTTTTATTTTAAATTTGGATTATGTTGCATTAGTAGTATTATGTATATTTATATTTCGAATATCAAAACACTTTTAAAGTTTTTCTCTTTTTAGAATTATTTTAATATACTCGCAAATACCCCGTAAGGATTCAAATAATTGAAATATGCAATAGGGACGCACAACGAGAATGAGGATGGGGATAGGAAGCAAAATTCTAAACGGTAATAGGATGTGGGAGGTATGTCTCCTCTCTCATGGATACCCATTGTCATCCCTAATAATGGTATATGATATTGTAAATATATCCATTTATTTTATTTCATTATTCATCAATTTCAATTATCAAAACATGCAAAATTTTGATAAAATAAGCTTTGTATTGTTAGTTAAAGGTTGTCTATTGAGATTTTTCTAATCTTATAAATATCATATTTAAAATAAGATATAAAATAAAATGATTTATTTCAGATCCATTATCATTTATATTTTGTTCATTAGTTTAATTATTGAACTGTTAACTTATTTTCAAAATAAGTTTATAAACTCAATTTTCTATAAAATGTATTTAAATGAATTATTAGTTAATTTTTATAATGGTCAATAAACTAGTCAAATGACTAGTATAGAATACATTTAGCATCAGCTAAATATGAGAAATATCTCTTTCATCCACAAAAGATTATCATATTTATGCCATAACACGTGCCCTATACTAATGAGCTCACCAAGTAAAATGCATTCAGGCTCTACCTGGTAATTATAAAGACTCCATTCTTATTAGAGAGCACCCTTTTTTGCTCTTCTAGCATTGAGTCTTATCATTCTCATTGGAGAATTCGCTTCTCTCTCTCTATATATATATATATATATATATGTATATATATATCTATAGAGAGAGAGAGATAAATTTAGGTAGAGGTAAGTGCCATTATCCTATCAAAGCTAAGGAAGACTCCTCAAATTTTTCAAGTATTTTGGGAGGGATTATAAGTTATTCTACCAATAAGGTCCTCGGACTGTATGTGGTTTGAATCCATGCCCTTATGGATTATATAAATCAAACCTTAATCAACTATGTTCATTATTGTTGGCCTTTCTCTTAGTCATATTATACCGTTGGTATGAATTCTTTTGTATTGAGTTAAAAGATTGATGCAACCAATCAATGCAATAACAAATTTTTATTTTTTATTTTCTTGGAATTTAAAGCAGTAGTAACCGAAATTTGATTAAAGAACCCCCCGCAAAACAAAACTAACGTTTATACCGTTGGTATGAATTCTTTTGTATTGTGTTAAAAGACTGATGCAACCAATCAATGCAATAACCAATTTTTATTTTTTATTTTTTTTGAATTTAAGGCAGTAGTAACCGAAATTTGATTAAAGTACAGGGCAAAAGACACCCGCCGGCCTTAACGCCACGTGGCACAAGACAATTGGCTACGGAAGTGATTTCCCATTTTACTCCCTTTGAACCACCCCGGAAAACTACGTTACACACGCTCTTCTCTCTTCCCTTTGTTTAAAAAAAGACAGCTTTCGCGAGAAACGGCTCAGCCTCGGATCCGAACCGCTCAGCTTCCGCCTCCGAGCCTCGGCCTCGTCCACGTCCCTCTACTCTCCATTGGGGGAAAAAAAAACCGAAAAAAAAAATCGTTTTCACACTAATTTTGTTCTCGATGACTTTTATCTCTCTCTCTCGGTGAGCTCCAAAACGCTGCAGCAACACAGTGCAAACCCTAAAAAGAGGCTTGGCTCCTCGAATGAACGATCAACTTCTTCGAGCTTTTTCGAACGGAAAACCTTTTTAATCGAATGTCACTGTGAGTTCCTCGCGCCCTCTCTAAAAAACCCTAGCTTCCCCCCCCTCTCTCTCTCTAGAAAACCTCGGGTTTAGGTTGGTGGGAGAAAAAAAAATAAAACAAAAATTTGAATTAGGAGAAGAAATGAAAATCTTTGCTTGTGTGCGATCTTGTGGAAGCTTGTGGAGCTGTTTTCAATTTGAGTGCTGATTTAGTGGGGTGGAGTTTTTTGTCCCCCTGTGGTTTTTCGATCTTGTGTGTGTTCGTTTGTTTTTTTGGATGTGAATGTGAGGTTTTTTTGGTTGAGCTCAGCTGGTGGGAGGGGAAAGGAATTGGAATGTAGGGTATTTTGTGGTTTTCTGGAGTCCTCCCATTTCACTTGGAACTGGAAGAAGAAGATTTTTTATTTTTTAAGCTTTGGTTACTCATGTTAGATTATAGTTTTGGTTCATGCTTTTGTTTTTCCATAATTCTTAGTGGTGGTTTTTATTGTGAGTTGTTGGCATCGCTTGGAAATCTATTGAAAATTAGGAAGTGTTTGGATGAGGAATTTTGAGGGGGAAAGAGAAATTATGATTCTTTGTGATAAAATGCTAGTAATTCTTTTTTTTTTTTTTCTGGAGGTAATTAATGTAGGGGTTTGGATGTTTAGGATTTTCAGGACAGTACTTGGTGTGGACTGGGAGAGAGAACTCATATGCAGAACATTTAGCTTTTACTCATTTTCTACTACTGACATTCTGAGTCATATAAATGAGTTATCTTAGTATAATATATTTAGGCTAGTTTTTAAAAGTAGGTGGTTGCAATATCAATCTGGTAGGCATGACATATGGACAGAGATGATGGATTCATGTGATGAATGTCTTTTTGTATCTGTATGTGAACATGCAGTACAAAATGGGTAGGGTACTATAAATTAGAGTAAGAGGTTCATTTTGATTATTGAAATTGTGTGCATGCCTCACTTGTGTCCCTAAAATTAATAAGTTGATGATTCAATCCTTGAGTTATAAAATGTTATTCAAGTTATTCCTTGGTGATGTTTACTGGGACTAATTTGAATCACTGAAAGGACTACTTTGAATAACATTTTACAATTTAAGGAACTAAATTGTTATTTTTCCTTTTTAATTTCTAAGTAATAAATGAAGTATGCATACAATTTTAAGGACCAAAATTGACCTTTACAGCTATACGTTATTTGAAATCTTTGGATAAATTAACTTTTTTGGGATGCTTGCTGAGTATGAGTTTTCTATGAATTTATAGCTTTTATTTCCTACTTGAAGAATAACTGCCAGTTGCTGTAAAACGTAGTTTGGTTATTTATTATCTTGTGGGTTGGGCTGTGGTGACCCTGGTTTCCTGAAAGATATTTTTAAGTAGATGTTTTTGGACAAGGACCATTGCTGTTTGATGCTATGGTAGACTTTCAATGTCAATCTTGGGTGGTAGTATATGCAAGGAAGAACATCTCTTTCTCATCAACATGGGCATAATATTTGAAAAAATACTATGGCTTATGCTTAAAGTGTGGCACATACTCAAACTTATGTCATTGAGCTGTAGATACTTCTGATTATAGAATGAGGAACTGCATTCTTTCACTCTCTCTCTCTCTTTTAACATTTTTACTTATCCTCCTTCCCCACTTTTTCCTCATTTAGGAAACACCATAGTCTTCCTACGCATAATCTCTGAAATTGAGGTCTGCAATTCATCCACACATGGATGTTGATGTGCGGATGCATAGTCACAAACGCATATGTAGGGAGATTGTAGTCCAACATTGTAATCCTTTTCTTTTGTTGTGTCAGAACAAAACAACATTTTAGTGAGTTGTTACATTTGATTAATGGTGCCCAAGTATGGCATTTGTGCGATGCCCATTTTTTTCAGTCATATCTTTCCCCAATTATTCTACTAGCTAATACACACCAAATGGTGTTTTTGCTTGCAGGTTTTTTTCTTTAATAATTTCCATATTTAAATGGTAGTTTCTCACAGGTGTGCTTTTGGCCAGTATCATATTTGGAGAAACATTTTTCAACCTTCCTGCTATGTAGGTCATCGAAAATTTAGAAGTTGTTTGTTGATCAGCTAGGCTTCTCATCAATAGTTGTCTGTAGAAAATTTTTGCTCTGGATTATCTATGCCTGGAAACGAAGTAGGAGACAGGGTCCATAATTTTTTTGGACAAGACAACTTGTCCCAGGGACAGTATCATTCACAGGCTGTTGATGGGAACTGGCCTGGACTAAACAATTTGTGGGCTGGTAGCCAGAGACCGAATGGTGCGACTTTCATTTCCAATTTCAAGAATTTTAATCTACAACAATCAGGTAGAAATTCCATGAACTTCTTATAATTTTTAACCTTTTATTGATGATGATGATTTTTTCACATTTAGTTACCTTGTTTTCCATCTATATTGGTTTTAATAACCAACAACTCTAACTGTGGTGTTGAAGTTTAACTTTGTTATGTGGTTTGAGGCTGCCTGTATCCATTTCTAATCATACTGCTTTTTATCTGGGACATAGATTCTGACCAGGGACACATTAGCTCTCCACATTTGCGACATGGTTTAAACCTGTTACAGTCAAATCTGAGGCCTGACCCTGGCAGAAATCAGATGCCAAACCAACAAACAGCTGTGAATGGCTATATGCACGGACATCAGGTTTTCCAGACTAGGCAGAATGAAACTAATATTTTGGGAGTGGATACAGAATCTGATTGGCATAGCCTGTCAAGTGGAATGCCAGTGCTAGAGTCACAAGGGAGTGGTCTTGAGCCCTATAAGAAAAATGTGGCTCGAAATGATGCTGCTGAATCTCCAGTCAATTTTGATTTTTTGGGCGGTCAACAGCAAATAAGTGGTCGCCATAGTGGAATGCTTCAGTCTTTGCCTAGACAGCGGCCAGGGATAAATGAAATGCATCTATTACAGCAGCAAGCAATACTTAACCATATTCAAGGAGTTCAGAGGCAGCAACAGTTTCATCAGCTAGAAGCAAGGCAACAGAATTCCATGACTCCGGCTTCTTCCATTTCAAAACAGACAGTAGCAAGCCATCCTGCATCTCTTATCAATGGCATTCCCATCAACGAGACATCGAACCTTATGCGGCAGCCTGAAGTTGTGCCAGCTAATGCAAATTGGCTCCAGTGTGGTGCATCTCCAGTAATGCAAGGGTCTTCTAATGGACTTATGTTATCTCCTGAACAAGGACAGGCATTGCGCCAGATGGGTTTTGTTCCTAATCAGGGAGATCAGTCTCTTTATGGGCTTCCAGTTTCTGGCTCAAGAGTTGCCCCTAATCTGTATTCTCATGTTCAAGCAGATAAGCCTACAGAGTCTCAGGTTTCTATCCCACCGCAGTATTCTCATTTTCTTGGGGACAAACCTGCACTTCCACACATATCACCAAGTGGTAATTCATTTCCTGCTCATCAATATGCTGCATTTTCAGACCAAACTAATGCAAATGATGGGACTTCTGTTTCAAGACAGGATATTCATGGAAAAAGTATGTTTAACTCTACTGCTCATGGTATTAATAGTGGACTGCCTACGGAGAACTTTCAGCAAGTAAATTTTGAGCAAAGAATTGTACCAATGCAAGATTTTCATGGGAGGCAAGAACTGGCAGGATCTTCAGAGATGTCAGAAGACAGGATGATAGTGCAGGGTCCTCCTTCACAGAATGTGGCTACCCTAGATCCAACTGAAGAGAAGATTTTGTTTGGTTCAGATGACAGCCTGTGGGATGGACTTGGCAGGAGTACTGGTAGTCTCAATTTGCTGGATGGTACTGATACTTTTAGTGGATTACCATCTGTTCAGAGTGGAAGTTGGAGTGCACTTATGCAGTCTGCTGTAGCTGAAACATCTAGTACTGAAATAGGCATACAGGAGGAGTGGAGTGGTCTAAGTGTCCAGAATATGGAACGTTCTTCTGTAAATGAGCGAACTTCAACTATTGATAGCAGAAAACAACAATCAGTTTTGGTTGACTCTAATTTGCAATCAACTTCCAATGTAAATTCAAGACCTTTTCTTCAGCTGGATGATGTTAGGAGGCTGAATACCACTGAAAACTACTCTGATGTTTCTGGATTTCATCGTTCAGGTCCTGATACTTCACATGAACAGCATGACAGTTTGCAGACTGATTCTCATAGATCAGTTCTGCAGTTTTTAGAAAGAGGCAAATGGTTGGATTGCAGCCCTCAGCAGAAACAACATGGGGAAGGGGGTCATATGTATGGAAGTGCTGCTAACTCTTCAGGCTTAGGAAAAAATGAAAAGGCTCTATTGGATTCTTGGACCCATCAACAGACCATATCATCATGTAATAGTAGTGGTGATCCATTCAATAAATCTAATGGCTGGGATGTTATGAAATCAGCTCCTCTTGATAGCAGTTCTACCTTCAAAACCCCCAAAAATGAAAACACATTGCAGCCCCATAGTGGGGAGTTGGGCCATGTTCCTGCTATGTGGGAGCCTGGTTCTGAAACTAATTCATCTGTTGGGTTGCAACAAGTAAAGTCTGCAGGTAATAGGCAGATTTGTGGGGAAGATTCTGGTGTGAATGGTGTTGCTGCCTTACCAAATTCAGTTGCTGCATGGATTAGCCCACAAAGCAACCAGCAGCTCCCCAATATTGATACAGATTTGGCAGGGAACTATAGAAGAAATGAAGGTCCAGGAAAATATAGGCATCATATTGAGATGAACCCTTTAGTTTTGGAATCATCAAAGAATGGAAAGGTAGAAAGTGAGGTGCATGATATGGAGAACTCAAACCAGAATGAAAAGTCAGAAGATGGTCTTGGGTCTAATCATTTCCATCATAGGGCTGGTGGTGTGAGAGATGGCAGTGATGTGCGTAGTCCCATGTTATCTGGTCAGGGAAATCGAAGACGTCCTGTAACTCGTAAATTTCAGTATCACCCAATGGGGGATGTGGATGTTGAAATGGAACCTTATGGAAACAAGCATGTCATGCATTCACAGTCTCAACCACTCGGAGGCCTAAAAGGTCATGACCAAAACTATCTTGGGCAGTCAAAGTATGGCCATTCTGATGGGAATCATGCTGAAATGGAGAAGGTGACTTGTGATACTTTTCCCTGTTTAATTTGCAAGTCTTACTATTAATTGCATGAAATTTTCTATATGTATTTGAGAATGAAAATTTGTTATATGCTTCTTTAGGTTGACTCAAAAAGCTTGGATAATACTTCAAAAATCATACATCCAGTTCAGATGCCAAAGACTTTGACTTCATTGGAAAGAAATGCTGGTAATTATGCTTTGAACAAGGCTGCTTCACCCAGGTAGTTGAAAGTTCAAAAGTTTTCTTCTTTGGCTTATGAATTTAGTGTCATTAAGTGGTATTTCTTTCTTAATTATTATTGAAATAGTCTGATTTCTGTGATGGTGAGTAACCATGGCATGCATGCATTTTACATTTTGATTTGCTAACATCTTGCCTAATTGATGCTGCTACCTGTTTTACCTTTTTGTTTTCTTCTACTATATATTCTTGCATGACTTATATGATGACCCAAGCTCAACTATCTGCTTCGATTTGTTAAAATTATTGTGGTGAAACACAAGCTCTTCTAACCACCATTTATTTTTCAGGATGCCTGATACTGAACCTTCTGATGGGCCTCTTGTACCTAGTCAGCAAAGTTCTTCATCTCAGGGTTTTGGTTTACAATTGGCTCCTCCAACTCAACAGCTTCCTGTTGTAACTTCTCATGGCTTGGCAGAGACTGGTCTTATTACACCTAATGTATCTGAGATTGGGGGTAGGGGCCGTACATGGTTAGCTACTAACCAGGCTTTCTTTTCTCGTGAGTCATCTCGTGGGGAGCTTAAGAATAATATTTCTGCTACAACAGGACAAAATTTAGATAAAGCCTCACCGTACAGTGCACTGGGAAATATTCGACAGGCTTTTACATCTGGTTTTCCTTTCTCCAGGATCAACGCTCAGAATAAGGCTAATCTTGGTGGACAAGTGTTGAGTACTCAATCTGCTGATGCAACTTTTGTTGATCGCACTGCTTCCATGAATCAAATAGACGAATATTGTGAAAGCGCTCAAACAAGTCAATCTGAATTGGAATCTGCTCAGGATATGTCCAAGCTGAGTGTTACAGACCAAATTCGTCCAGGAGTTCCTGCCATTAAAATTTTGGCAGCAGAGGCTGGCACTCAACCTTCTGGTTCATGTAATGCACGCACCCCTTCAAAAGTTCTACACAATGTTTGGACCAGCGTTTCTAGCAAGCAACATGCTAATGCTTCAAAGATTCCATTCCAGTCTCAACAAATTAACAGTTGTGAAATGAGAACAAGCTCACAAAGGTCAGGTGATGAAAATTCAGAGAAAGGTGGTCCTTCTTCTCCATATTCCAATAGTTCTGTAGGAAATTTGCACAAAGAAAGCTCTGGGCAGCAGGCATTGGCTGAGAGTATCAATGCTGCTGAAGAGGCTGCAGGTACATCACACATGAAGGAACCCATTGTGAAATGTATGTCTGATGCATCCCAACCTAGCCCAGCTGCTACCGCTAGAGATATTGAAGCTTTTGGTCGCTCTTTAAGACCAAACAATATTTTGAATCAGAACTTCTCCTTGCTGAATCAAGTTCCATCAATGAGAAATGTGGAGATTGATCCTAATAACCGGGATGGCAAAAGATTCAAAGTTTCAGATAATGTGGTGGACAGACAGCACATAGATTCCAACTTTGGACAACAGCTGTCATATGCATATGATAACATGGTCAAAGACATGTCTAGAAATGATTCTTCTGGGCAGTCATCAGATCCTGATATACTAAGCTTTCCAACTAAGCCAGGTACTGGACAGGACACAAATGTGTCTTCGCAGGTCATTGGATATGGTCAGAAAAATGTTCTTAATCACTCTGATAGTAATAGAGCAACTTGTGTCAGAAGCAATCATGCTCTGGTAAATCCTCAGATGGCACCATCATGGTTTGAAGAATATGGAACTTATAAAAATGGTAAGATATTTCCAATGTATGATGTACGGAAGACGAATGCTTCTAAGATTATGGACCAGCCTTTCATTGTACGGAACCAATTGAATAGTATGCAGCTTTGTAATTCAGTAGAGCAAGTTGATAGTCTCAGTGATAGTCAACTTGGTAATGCTGGTAAAGGTCCAGTACCTGCTTCTGATGCAAGTGATCTTGTACCATCCCTATTATCAACTGCTCCTGCAGTTGAACCTGATTTGCTTATTATGCAATCAAAGAAGCGTAAAAGTAACACGTCTGAACTCATTCCATGGCATAAAGAATTGACACAGGGTTTTGAGAGGCTTAGAAATATCAGGTGGTTGACTAAACCAAGTGATTGCACTTATTTGTCCTTGTTGCTATTGTTGGTTTAGGAAAAGATCCTGTGTCTTTCAGAAGCCAAGATTATGTTTATTTCAATTTTGAAAGCGTAGTTTCCTTGTGTTTCTGCTAACTCTATTTTAATCTTGTTTTCATTATTTGGCAGCACGGCGGAATTGGACTGGGCCCAAGCTTCAAATAGATTGATTGAGAAGGTTTGTTTATTATTAAATCAGTCGAATTCATGAATCTTTAAATTCTTTAATTAATAATTAATCACACTGCCTATAATAATAGGTTGAAGATGAAGCTGAGGTAGTTGAAAATTTGCCAGTGGTGGTTAAGTCAAAAAGAAGACTTGTCTTGACGACACAGCTTATGCAGCAACTCCTTAGCCCTCCTCCAGCAGCAATTCTCTTTGCAGATGTGAAGTTACATCATGAGAGTGTGCTCTATTCTGTTGCCAGATTAGCATTAGGAGAGGCATGCAGTTCAATCTCACAGTCTGGATGTGATGCACTCTTGCCCCCAGGCAGCAAAAACCTGTAAGTTTTTTCTTTTAGTGTTTCATATAATGGTTTGTATATATACTCTGCTTCATGTAACAATGACAATTTTGGATAATTTCTTCTGTAGGCTGCCCGAGAAGCCTAAATCATCCAACAAAATTGATCAGTACATTTTAAAAGTTACGGACCTAGTTGGTAGGGCAAGGAAATTGGAAGATGATATATTGAGGTACCATCATATCTTATTTATTGTACTTTCCTACATCTAAGTCCCAGCCACAGTCCGATTTATTTATTAGTAGTTAGGTTTGACTATTTGAGTGTGTTGCGAACCTCACTCACATACGTTTGTGGTGTATTGGGATCATGACTTGAGTTTTGGGGAAATACTAATTGTCATTGATCATCGCAATTTTTGTTTCTAGTTTTTGCTAGGCCTATAATTTGTAGTAGGTTGAACCATGTTAATTTCCATATCCATGTCTCTTCGTACCTAACATGTGAACCTGTCTATTTCTCAAAATATTTAAAGTGGTAGTATTCCCCTCTGTTTTTTTTTTTTTTTTTCTGGTTTATCTTGTAAGAATTTAACTTGACTTGGTAATGAGTATTTGCAATATCACATCTCATTTACAGGGCATGTGGAAAAATTGTCCTTCGTGTTCATGTTTCCCCTTTATTTCAGTTGTTTGCTGCTGCTATTTACTTAGGTTATAGTTTCAATTATATGCTTTCATTTATCTTTGCATGATTGATATAAAGTTTTTGTACTTATTTTCGGCCATTTTTCATCTCAATGTTCAGATTGGATAGCAGAGCCTCAATTTTGGACTTAAGAGTGGAATGTCAAGATTTAGAAAGATTTTCTGTCATCAATCGATTTGCCAAGTTCCATGGACGGGCGCAAAATGATGGGGCAGAGACCTCGTCATCCTCTGAAGCAGGTGGTAGTGCTCAGAAATCATTCTCCCAGAAATATGTTACTGCTGTTCCATTGCCTAGGAATCTCCCAGACAGGGTACAATGTCTTTCACTTTGATCATTAATTAATTCATTTTTCAACCTTTCTTGCTCAGTTGGCTTGGCAACCTCCTGTTTCTGGTCCTTTTCATTCAACTTATATTATTGCACTTCATCGCCATATAGTCATACAACTGGCAATGTAGGAGAAGAGTGGTACTAGATTGCCTCAACTAATGGAGGCTGTTAGATCTTCGAAATTTAATATGTATGTATGTGTAGATCTTTGCAATCTAGTTATCTTACTTTTGATTTTCAGGTTCCAAGCCTTTTGTATATAGTGAAATTATATATGCAGTCTACTAAGTCTTAACCATATCAGTTGGCTCGGTTTTGTCTGATTAATTAGCATTTACTTCCTTCGCATGATCATTTTTCGTTTCTCTCCATCAAATCATTGTATGTCTTCCTTTGTAGTCCTTCCCATCAGGAAGTCCCGTTGGCAGTTTTTATGAAACAATTGTCGGTAAGTGTATAGCTTCTAAAATAGTGGACTTGGTTTACTTTTGGAATTTAGTAGTGTTGACACTTGACAGTGTATTCGACAACAATTTGTCGGTATTATAATCTCTCCAGTAGCTGTTAATTCTTGTTTCTTCAACAGTCTCATGTATAAATTGGTATTGAATGTTAGCTTGTCAGATGTCTTCGGACATAATTTTTTCTTGTGGATATCAATTGTAACTATCAGTAATAAAAGGTGGGAAGATTTTTTTTTTTTTTACTTATTTAATTTCCATTTTGAATAATATTTGATGTTTTGAATGATTTTTACTTCCTGGGTAACTATGCTCCTTATTTGGGGAGAATGCTATTGACTTCATGTTGGTTTCTTCCCAATCAACTAATTTAGGCCACTGATGCGAGTTAAAGAATTTGACATATTCATGCTTTGTATACATGAATAGTGGTTTCCGTGGTTTTCATGCTAGTTGGGTTCCCGTAATTAAATTGTAAATTTGTGTTCAGATTGGGTGCTGCTTTATTCAGAAACGATATATGGTATATATTTATGGTTTGCCCCAAACTTCCTTGAGAGTTCAGATATATCACTGTTTCAATTGCTGTTTAAACTAATTCAATAATGCTTAGTGTAATGCACTATGGGAGTTATTTCTTGAACTAGGGAACAGGCTATGATGCTCTAAAATGTCAGTTAATTTTTCCATTGCTGTTTGTTGCTATGCTTTGAACGTCATCTTAGATTGTGTTATTTTTCTAGGGTTGTGCTATTATGAAATCGGATTTATATCTTTACTTTTTCAAATTTAATTTTATATATATATATAACTCATTCCTTAACTATTTTGGCATAAAGGATTAATGCTGTCACATGTAGGATTGACAAGAATGAGTCTATTATAACAAAATTCGATTCATACTGCGACTAAAGATTTTTGTCGTTGTGAATGGTCTCTTTGATTTGTATAGCTTGTCTGTGATGGCTGATGCTATTGGTCCTTTGTGTTATCAAGTTGTGGCCAACGTTCCAAAGGTCGTTGACGCTGCCCAAAACGCATCCACCAACGTAATTCTATCGAACAACTATAGCATAAGATAATGACATGTCACTGACAATATTCGATTGTCCTTTCCTTAGACCTAAAAAAGTTAGGTATTTAATTGGAATGGATTGACAATGTAAAATTGTTTTATATATTTATTTAATTATGTAATGCATATTAGTTAATATAACTGTTGTCTACTCCCATAACTTGTTATAAAAAGAGAGATTTTCAAGTTATAAAAAGAAATTTGATTTGAGGAGAGTATAAACAAAATTACATTTTAAAAGCAACGGCAGGGATTTTAACCCTCTTTTGTACTTTGGACACATCGATGCAGACTCCTTAAAAAGGGGGAATCGAGAATCATGGGTTTAGCATTGATGTCATGACTCGTGAAACATCATAATTTCTTTGGAAACCAAAATTCAATGTAGAAAAAGCCTGGAATTGACGAGTGTGACTTTGAAGACGGTTTCTCTGCGTGGCTTTTAGTGCTGGAACATGTTTGTTGGGATCAAATTTTACAAAGTGCCTAAAAGTAGAACTGCCATTTGATTTTGGTGGGACAAAAACAGTAATGAAAGGAGTTTGGTTGTCAAAATATGAGGGTCCTTGATGATAATAAATCATGACAAAAAGTCAACATGTGAAAGTTAGTCGACATAGATGAAGTGTGATTATCAAGAAAAAGACACATCAATGTTGACGGAATCACAATGTGATAGTTGACATGTTGAAGTGGATGTTTGTCATTCAGGATGAAGTTGAATCTTCAAACATGCAAGTCAATAATGACAAAATTTTGAGACGAATGTTCGACAAGTCAAAGTGGAAGTTTGTTAGTTAAAGCGAGAGTTCGCCAGTCAAAGTTGGAGTTTGATAGGTCGAAGTCGAAATTTGCTATTCAACACTTAGAAAATTTTGAAGATCTTAAGAAGATCGTCACAGTGATTAGTAGAAAACAGATATTGGTCGCGTGATGGTTAACAACAGTTTCTAGTAGTTACTGACAGAGGCCTTATAAAGACGCGATGAAGTGGTAACTGTCCAATGACAATGGCACATAACAAAGTAGTTCTCATGCCCGAGGGTTGACAAGCCGAAGTGGGAGTTTGTCACTTGAAGACTTAGAAAATTTTGAAGCTCTAGAGGAGATCATCATAATGACTCTAGGACAGGCATTCGTCAAATGGTGGTTATTGATGATTTTCAACGGTTATTGATAGAAGCTTGACAGAGACATGACAAAGTAGTGACAAAGGACGAGTGACAAAGCAAATAACTGTCAAAGTCACATGGACAACATCCAAGGGTAGCTAGAAGACAAGTGTCAAATTCCTAGAGTCCTAGGCTGTTTATAAATTCAAGTTCTGTACAAATTGTAAATGGTTGGAATCTTTACTTACATACTTACTCTTAATGCTTCTCCAATGATAGAACAAAGTCCTGAGTTCACTGAGTAATTGATCTTAACCCACTTTCTTACTTTCTTAGGATTAAATTTCCTTTAAGTTATTTACATTTCATATACTTTAACTTTAGTTTGTCAATTAAGCATTTTATGTTCTACTATATGCAAATTTCTTCTTCTTCTTCTTTAATCTGTCTAACATTTGATTTACAATATCACAACACAAATCACTTTACATTCCATCCTTATTCCATAAAACACAATTTGACACTTGATTCTTTTGGTGGAGAACCCAATAAAAGTAGCTTTTCGCTCCCTGAATTGAGATCTTGAAAAGTAAATGTCGTCATCCAAACTCCTAAAGTTTGTTGATTAATGCCTGGTTTACAGCAATTTGGTTTCCTGCACAAGGAGATTGTCAATTATTTGTTGTTAATATATAATTGCCAAATTCTGTCATAAACAATGTTCAATAATACTCATTCCATAATAATAGCCATTTTTGACAAATTGAGTTTATTGAAAAATTAATGTATCTATATGTTGATTTTTCAAAATACAAGTATTCCTTTTGTTTTTGAATAATTGTCCATTTTAAAAAACTTTCTTTGTCAGAAAATAAATATTCATTTCAGGGAGTGGGAATAGCCACTTTATAGTAATTATATTCAATTATATCATTCCTGAAATGTCCTTAAGATTATTTTAGTAGTTAGGTTATTCTTTTAATTTTTCAAAACTAAATTAAGAACTATGTATTAAAAACTTAATTATTTATTTCAACCTTTTACTTATTTTTTTAACATTTCTAAATGCCTTTAACTATTTTTTTTCCTAATGTAGCATCTTTTTATTATATTTATAAATAAAATTTAATCAACACGTAATTTCTTAGGTTTTTCTGCATAATATTGACTAGGAAAATAATTTTTTATACAAAAGGATGATATATGAAAATAGTGTGAATTATTGTGTGTTTAACATTCTTCGTCTACTCCATCGTAATTTCCACCATTCTCACGAGTAATAATAACTTCCCATATATATATATATATATATAACCAACAAAGCCCGACACATTTGGTAAGGTGGCTGGGTCCTTTAAGTATGTGTCAGGGGTTCGACTTCTACTGTGTGTATAGAAAGGAGCTTTGTTGAGAGAGGCAAAACCCACTTCGATGATCTCTACGCCTCGAAGGAATTAGTCTTCAGTTGTCGATCGGGGGATACCCTTGAGCAATCAATATATATATATATATATATATTAATCTTGACCATTCATATAAAATTCAATAGTCAAGATTAACTCTTCTCACCTTTCTCATGTATTAACTCCTCTCACTCTCATAATAAACAACCTTTCTCATATGAAATGTTCCTTGTATACATATATTTACAATTTGATAAATAATTCCTACTCGCTTTAGTTTGTTTGTGGAAAGAAAGTTTGGTGTTAGGGAGTTCAGTTGTATGGTCAATGTTGTGGATACGATTGTTGTTACTAGACTAATGTATTTGCCTATCATGTAATTAAATTGTTTCACTTGCATTAGAGGTGTCAGGCCAACCACTTCATCCAGGTTGGCCCACCATAGGATGCAGGTTATAAGTTTAAAAATGGGTTGACTCATTTTTATGGCGAGTCAAAATCATTTCAACTCAGCTCAACCCATTGGAATAGGTGGGTTAAATGAGTTGACTCACCAAAGAATTAAAAATAAAAGAAAATTAAAAAAATAAAACTGAAAAACCGTATAAAAGGGTAAAAGCATATAAAAAGGAGAGAATTATATATATATATATATTATTGCAAATATTTACACATATAATGTTAAGTTCAAATTCATTGCAAACATAATATGCATGTTGTGTTTCACATAATAAAGAGATTTTATTTTAATGTGGTGAGAAACCTGGCCCACCCACCATCAACTCGGTCTCAACCCATTTAACCCATGGATTATCTGGACTTGCCCATATTAATCCACTTTTTTGTGAGCTCAAATTTTAGCAACTTGAGCCAAGTTGGCCCACAAGCCACAACTCATTTTGACGACCTTAATTTGCATAATCTTTTAGGAAGTAGAATTGAGAGTCAAATAATATAATTGATATGATAATACATGATTGAATAATAATAGGGTTAAATGCATTTTACCTCCCTGGATTTTAGGTCATGTGCAATTTACCCCTTGACTTTTCAAAATGTGCATTACGACCCCCTGAACTTTCGAAACTGTGCAAAAAACCCCCTATTTTTCAAACAGTGCAATACGACCCCTGAACTTTTCAATTGTGCAAAAAACCCCCCAAAAATTCAGGGTGTCGGGTTACACACACTAAAAAAGTCAGGGGGAGTTAATTGCACATATTATTCATAGATAGGGGGTCGGGTTGCACAAATTAGAAACTTCAGGGGGGTTAAATGCACATAATCTTATCTTTATTAGTTGGCAAAATTATACTAAGGGGTGTTTTGCACAGTTTCGAAAGTTCAGGGGGTCGTAATACACATTTTAAAAAGTCAGGGGGTAAATTGCACATGACCTAAAATCCAGGGAGGTAAAATGCATTTAACCCATAATAGTATGTCAAAATTAAATTAAGGTAATTTGGATACACAGACAATGTAAAAAAGTTTTATATATTCATTCAATTATAAAATATCATATAAATAAATCTATACCATTATATAAAGAGGATTCCAAAATTAACCAGTTTTTGGTGTCTCCTAATCAGAATGAAATTTTATTTCAAGTCCACTTATATTTTTTATTTCAAATCCGCTTATGTTTTTTGAGTTCGCTTCCGCTTACTATCTATTTTAAAAAATTATTCGAAACCAACACACATCCTCCACGCACTCACGTTCATCTCCTCCTCCCTACACCTATACATTGTGACACCAACCTCCACATACAAACTTTCATTTTCCTGTAAACCAACATAGATTTGGTTCTACCAAAACAAATGAGGAAGAGATCAATTCTAACAAAACAGATTTGGTTTTGGCCACATCCTCCTCCAGAACTTTGAGGCACACCGCCACCGAACAGGACTTCGCATCGCAACGCCACCGACAAGGAAGGGGATCTGCACCGTCATTGGTTGAGGAAAGAACGCCTTGACGGGAGCACTGCCTGCATGGTCAGGAATGACCGGACTGCAGACTGGAAGGATGGCGGGTGCATTGGGCCAGGAGGATCTTGCCAGAAGGAGGTCGGACAGTTGCGAATCAGGCGGCGAAAGTGAGGGTGACTTTCCTTTTCATAGGTCGGGTTTTTTTTTTTTTATTTAGGTTTTGTTTGGTGCTTTGATTTCCATAGGAATTTCCGTTAGATCATTCATTTGTACACAATCAGAGATGTGATAACCACCAAGTTATCTTTTAGTTGCATTGGGTGGGTATTTTGATGCTCTGCATTTGTTTCTTTTTATATGATTAATTTTATTCGTTTATTCTTTTTTTTTTCCCTTTGCAGTTTTTAATGTCTTTTTTTGTGCTCAGTTAGTTTGCTAATAGAGAAGCAGTATAAACTGTTTCTTGGTTGTCTCCTTGATCATTTTTGTGGACTCTAATGAGGTTAGTCTAAATAGTATCTTCTATTTTTTGTTGCAGGAATAATTATTCTATTAGTTTTCCCTTTTTTATCATAATTTTGCATTGAATGGAACTGTTGAAATTGGCTTCAGAATTTGACACCAGAGATGTTGGTTATTCAAACTCGAGCAATGTATTGTATGTATTTGTTTTTGCTTATGTATTTCTGGAATATTTTATAAATCTTGATCCTCTATTTGAATCTTCCATCCTTTGCTTTTTCCACAACTTTTCAAGACATTTTTTGAAACAAATTTTAGAAAAATGTTCAAATTTCTGTTTTTAATTAATAAATTTTAGAAGGCTTTTCTGTTGATTGTGAATTGTGGCCAATAATGGAAGTGTTTTTGTTTTAATGATATTATTTGTGAGTGAAAGTGTGTGCGCGCATGTGTTTCATGCGAATTTGCTTTATTTTTGTTGAATTAGAAAATTGGATGTATTTATTGGGATTAATTGTGAGTAAATTTTGAAGTCCAAGTAAAGTAAGTATTCCAACAATTTTAATCCCCTGAAAAGCAAGGATATTAAACTTAAGTTGTTTTTTGTTTTAATCCATATTTAAAGTGGAAAAAATGGCTTTCTAAGGGATATTCCAGGTAAATTATAGTTCTGATTTGGGTAATGAGGTGTTGATTGTGCTACTCTCTCTATTGACAAATTTTTGTTTTAATGCATATTTAAAGTGGAAGAAATGGCTCTCTAGGGGATATTCCAGGTAAATTATAGTTCTGATCTGGGTAATGAAATGTTAATTGTGCTACTCTCTCTATTAACAAAGACTAAATGGTTGTTCTATCCTAGGGGGCCAAGTTCAAGATATGGTTGTGGTGTAGTCTACATAGTAAACATTGTTTGGAGAGTCATCCATATGTAAGATTGGGTTTTAAAAATTTAAGGACAATTATGTGGCAATTATTTTAAAAATTATTAGGTTATTTTTTTTGCATTTCCCTCTTTTCTTTAACATGCATTGTCCCGCATTTTTATTTTTTTAATATTAATGTAACTACGAAAAGCACGTAACATTCCTCCCTCCTATGGCACATAGCAATGCTAATTCTCTAGCCAAAGTGGCAGAGTTGAATTGCTTGAATGCAATAACTCCATTTCAGATAATTTGCTACTATTAAACAATATGATAGTACATTACCGAATAATGTGGTGTTATATTAGGTGAAATACTTTATTCTCCTTTCAATTGTTTTTGAATTTGTAAAGTTTGGTCTCTCTTATGACCATACTTAATGTCATATTTGTGTATTTATATGAAGTGTTGGATGTATCATAAAGTGGAAACCAAAGAATTTTTATTATGTAAGATTAGGTCTCTTCAACACGTTGAAGAGAATTTGACCCACTTCTTATTCTCATTGGATACTGTGGTTATTGAAAGGTAAAAAAATGGCTTATGTTACTACCAACCCAGTTCACATATCAGTTCAAAGACCAAGAGCCTCTTAGGCTTTTCTGTTACATCATAGGAGGGTCTCAACAGGTTATTATTTTGGCTCTGTCAAGGCTCGGGCAATTCAACTTAAGGCCAAAGGATCATCAAGCTTGGCGTTTTCACCTTTGGTGGATGGTGGGAAGAAGAAGCAGCATGTGGTGGTGCCTTTGCAATAGGTTTGGGAGAAGCCATTGGAAGCAAGCATGCTTTTTGTTGGTGTCAGCAGCTGAGATAGCTAAAAAGGGTTCTTGCTGTGTTAGCCTTAGCAGTAAATGCTGATGGTGACGATGAAATCGAAATCATAGATGGGTTAGAGTTACACACTTCAATAATTATGTGTTTAGATTAGCATCTTTTGAGGTTTTTATTTTTATTTTTTTAAGACTTATAGATTATAAACAAAATCAAAATCAGTTTTTTCATATTAAGGCTTCAATTAGCGACATAGTAAGTAATGGTTAGCACCTTAACTCCTAATCATTAAAATACAATGTTGTGCTCATTAACCAAGAAAATCGTAATAGTCCAATTCTAATAAGCATCCAGTTGGTCAAGTTTTAAGTCATTGAATGGGCCTAAGTTATTATGAAGGCTATGGTAAAACCACTAGCATTTTTTAACTCTATTTTTTTCCAATATATATATATATATATATATATACCAATCATCTTAATGCTTTTTACTCTAATTTGTCTCTCTATAGTTGAATAACAAACAAAAATTATTGAAATTTATGATTTAGTGTTAATTTGATCCAAAAGGTTGCAAGTGGGGTGTTGAGTTCACCTACTGTTTATTGTGGTACGTCAAGTGGTGTGTGTTTCTGAAGCATTTTGAAGATGGAAGATTGGTTTTATTTCTCTGTTGGGTTGGGCCTTATCATTGTGAAAGAAAAGGATTCAAGCACTATTAAGGAAGTGGGAGAATTCTACATCATTTTGCTTTGTGCTGCTGTTGTCCACAATTATAGTGCCAATAATGTGTTGATGCTCCATGTGATGGTACGAGACATTTGTGGTTGGGATATGGCGCTGAAATTTTCTTGCATTTTTCTATGCTTAGGTGTTTCTAAGCTTGGTTTTGCTCTCAGAAATTCGATTGAGAAGACTATTTTTTTGACTCATGAATTAGTGTTCAACTTAAATATGAGTGTGGATGCAAATTGGAGGTATGGTCTGTTCTGCCACATTGGTCTCGCTGTTAGGGGACATTTCAAGGGCGCATAATCCTATTTTGTTGCTATATTCAGAAACTGATGATCTAATGCAAATATACAATAGGTGATGGATTATAGCGTAGACATGTGTATTTAGTATTGCTACTATGGTTTTGTTCTCAGGTTTTTCATCTTCAGACCGAAAGTAAAGCCATTGGTCCTGCTGCCAAGTTTTTATTATTCAGGAAAGGTTATTGTAGTCTAATATATAGAGACCTTTAGTTTGGTGGTTTTGACTTTGTTTTGGTTATTTGTACATTCTTTGATGGATTTAGGTTTGCTTCCCTTATTTGGAGTTAAGCTTATATTTATTAAATTGGTAATAGAAATAAACTCTAATTAAGTTTTTATGTTCAAATGATTAAGTTTTATCCTACTTTGAAAGTGCTATATAGGCCATTATGCTTTTTTCATTTTTCATTATATGTTGCACAAATAGGAAGTTAATAGTTTTCTTGCCATGTGGGCAACATAATTTCGAAAAACCAGATTTACAATTATAAAGCAGTCTTTGGTCTCATATACGTAATACATGTAATTATAGTTCATTCAAACTTAATTGGTTTGTTTTCAGTCCAATAATTCAGTGTAAGCTTGGTCTCAGTATTGCTCATGTTTAGTTATCCTCAAATTCCTCTCTTCATTTTAACGAGTCAACATCAATAAAAAAGGCGACTCGACAGTACTTGTAGTGCGTGTAGTCGCTAGTATGGTTAAATCTCATTTCTACTACTTGAAAAGTGATTCAAATTGAAAGATTTCATTGGATCTCGTTTCACTATTTTTTTTAATATGCATCAAAATTAAACTCAAATTTTATATATATATATATATATATATATATATATATATATATATATATGAATTAAATTTTTCAAATAAATTAACATATATATAAAAATATTCAAATTAATTAACATTTTAGATGATTGCTATGTTAGAATAATAATTACTTCTAAGGCAAACAAGTACAAACACAAAAGAAATCAACACTAGTAAAAATAATATAATTTTAGTAAACTTATAGTATAAAAAAGCTTTACAAAATTATCAAATCATATAGTGCTATGCCATCAAATATCATTAACTTCTACCTCATAACTAGAAATGTCATACAAAACAAGAGAGTGGATCAGATGAAAGGATATCAAAATAGAAGGTTTAATGAATCCATTAGTCCCTATAGTTTCATCAAATTTTCAATTGGGTCCCTACATTTTAAAAGTTTTCAATTAGGTCTCTAAATTGAAAACAATGTTTAATTGGGTTTCTGGCCCCAACCATTATTACAAAAATATGAGAGTTAACAAAATATTCTTCAATGCTCATCATGTGATATTTCACGTGGCTACATTCTCTACTCCATCTGCCCATCCTGGCTAAGTTAGAAACCACAACATATTCCCCACAAATTTTCTCACCTCTGCACTACCCTCTCCATCTCATCTCTGCCCTACCCTCTCCATCTCATCTCTGCCCTAAATCCTTCCGTCCTATTCTCAAGATTCCTAAGCATAATCACAGAGGATCATCATGTTCACGTCTCTGTGGTTGTCTTGGTGGCAAAGAGGAGCACATGGAAGTCTTGTTTGAGCGAGTTATTGGCTATGTTAGTGCGAAGGAGGATGATGTGGAAGTGTTGGTCTTGAGGTATGCACATCGTTACTATGTGCTTGTGGGATTTACAAATATTACACATTTCGCTTTGTTTACAATTGTTGCCATTATGCATTTTGACTATACACATTGGCTTCTAGGTCCACAGTAATGGGTTAGGGTTGTGTCTAATTTAGTTTTTGTAATCTATTTACAGTGATGGTGGCCATAAAGTTTACCACACACCTTCATCATGGTGGTCAGTTGATGACTACAAGATTTGATTAAGAATATCTTGGTGGAAAGGTAGAAATTTTTTTACTCATTGACTTGGATGAATGGCCATTACAAGAGATTGCAAATAAGTTGAGGGAACTAGGATACAAAGAGTATGTTAAGATTTGGTATCGCTAGCCTGGTTGATGTATAAACTATACGTTTAGAGAGTTGAAAACTGATGCAGAAGCCATGAAATTAGGTAGATATTTTGTACACTAATGGCTAAACATGTTGAAGTGTTTATGGTTGATGGGTTTAGGGAAGGATATGGGATTGAGGTTACCTCTAATGATAAAGATTATGCACCTGATGAGAGTCAGATGTCTAATGATGAAGATGAGCTAATGGAAGTTGAAGTGGAATCAGCTGATGGTAGTGAAGATGATGGTGAGGAGTTTGAGGATAGTGCTAATGATGGTGACCATGAGGAACACTTTGAAAAGGAAAATGAATCAAACCATGAAGGTCATAATATATGCATCAGACAGGAGGAGGAGGAAACACATGGGTCAAACCCCAACAATAATAGTTTTAATCATGATGCTAGGGACATTTCCTCCGTGTATGAAACTAACTCTATGGAAAGCTATGATGGTGATTCAAATGACTATATTAAGAAAGAAAAATATCCCAAATATAACACAAGTGATACGAATACAAATTATAAATAGAAATTGGCATTAGAATTCAATTGTATTGGTCACTTTAGAGAAGCAATGGAAGAATATTCTCTGTTAAATGGTAGGTGAACTGGTTGGCCATGGATCAACCCTTAATCCAGGCTCTAGGTCCATGGATCTATGCTGACCCTATTCCAAAAGCCCTATCCCAAAAGTTAGTGGGCCTTCGCAAACTGGACCATGCTTCTAGGACATTGGGCCTTTGCCAAGCTTGTTAGGCCTTCTTGAAGACTCTCAGGGTTGGTGGAGAGACATATTGGATTCCTTGATATACCAGCATCTAATACACTTTCCAATATCTGGCAAAGGGGGATCCACCTAGATGGAATGAACGGTCGGAGCATTGAAGGAAGGTAACGATTCTCCATTGTTCGATATATGCTTCGCCAGAGTGAAGGGTAGGGGCAATTCAATTCTAAACCTAAAAACACAGACCTACACTAACCTCTACTAGGGCTAGACAACAACAGTATGTGAATATTATGTTGTAGGATTTGATGATACCCAACAATGATGATAAGAAGAATGGAAGCGAAATGACATGGAATTTCATCAAGTCACGATTAAGTCAAATGGTTAGAGTAATTAGGACTTAGATCATTTTGTCAAAAGGTTTCTATTTAACAAGTTTATTTGGCCATTGTTAAGTTAATTCTCTGAACCAAAATCCTTTTTGAAAGATATTGAATGCTTTTGATTCAAAGGAAATTTGATTTGAAAGATTTTATTTGTTCTTAATGAAGAAGTTGCTTTGATGTGTGAAAATATGAACAAGGTTTCAAAGGGTATGTTTGGAATATGTTTAAAAATAATTTTACAACGAGAGAATGACTTAAAGTGTGTTAAACCTTCATTTTTCAAGTTCTGGAATTGATGTAATCGATTACAACATCATGTAATCAATTACAAGGCTGTTCTTGAGCCTAGAACCTATATTTTCATGCGTGTAATCGATTACACATTTCAGGTAATCAATTTGAGCTATGTAATCGATTACAAGGTAATGTAATCGATTACTAGGCCTGGAAATGTGCAGATGGGTGTGTTTTGAGGAGACACATCTTTTGGGATTAAACCCTAATGGTTTACATGAATCTTTGTCTATAAAAACCCATCATTCAACACTTTTTAAGACAAAGAAAACATATTGCAAAGATTTGTTCAACAATCATTCTCATTCATCAATTGTTTTGATCAATACTTGGTCAAATTCTTTTATTCTAGAGAAACCTTATAGGACTTCAACTTTTAACATTTCCTCTATTCAGAGAGTGATATCTTGTATTCATTTACTTGAGATTGTATAGAGGGTGAGGTATCCGTTTGTAAGAATAAGAGTGAGGCATCTCTTGGTTCTTGAGAGACTCAAACACAAAGGTGAGGGATCCCAAGGTGTAAGAATGCTCATCAATTATAAAGGTTAAAGTGATAGTGGAACTCTTAAGTGGGTTACTTGAGAGAACTGGATGTAGGCCACAAGAGGTGACCGGATCAGTATAAACCAAGTTTGCAATCTCTTTTCCCTTATCTCTTTATGTTTATTGCAAATTTACTTTTCATTATCTTGTTAATCTTGTTCATAGACATCATTACACTCTTATATCTCTTGCATTTGTATCCATTAAATTAAGTTTTTAAGTCAATTTTTTAGAACTTATTGAAAAAGTAATTAGAGTGTGAAATCTAAGAAAAAGTTTTAGAACTCAATTCACCCCCCTCTTGAGTTCATTGAGGCCACTTGAATAACATAGTAAAGATGTGTTATGCATGAAGAATGACAATATTTGGTGTGGGGTGATAACCAATCGGCAAGTTCACCAAATTCTTCAAGTAGTAAATAAAACACGGTGAGTGAGTATTGTCCCATGAGGGTTGGGTTTACCATGCAATAGTTCACTAATTTAATTCCTAATTAGATTATTGTGAATTTTTTAATTTAAAGAAACTAAGAAAAGCAACCAATTATTAAAGGGTTTTTTTCATATATAAATTGTTTATAACAAAGAATGCTAAATGTAAGAAAAAACAAAACAAGAAATTAATGTAGTTAGGGGTTCAAATTTCACTTGACTCTTCTAATGAAACTTTAGCTCTTTAGCTAACCAAATTCTAATTCCTCACTTGATAATTGAATTTTCAATTTGATCAATAACTAATTTCTTAGCATATTAAACCTCCTCTATCCTCTCGAAATTCCCTAATTTCTTGGATAAATCCCAATAAGTAAAAGGGCACACAATAGGTAAAATGAAATTCTTAAACAACCACACTATCAACATCATATATTCCTAGGTAGACATCAATAATGGTGTTCATCACATGAGCCAAGATACATATGAATTTCTCAATCCAATGCATGAGCCATAAATCAAGGTATGAGTTTCCACTCCATACAATTCATGAAACTAATGATAATCACTCAAATGTAGAAAAAGAAACTTGAATCAAGCAAAGAAACAAAGATAACATCATCCAAGTCAAGTTACATCATCACCCTAATAAAAGTGTTTACCTATGCATGATAGAAAAGAAAACAACACCAAAAAATAAAGAGAAAAGTACACTAAAAATCGAAGATTTGGAGCGAAGATTCCTCAATTTCTCCTCCACTAACTGTTCTCTGCCTCTTCTCTGTAGTTGGAAAGTATTTGCCCCTAAGTTTAACCTAAAAAACTCCTCAAAAAGACTGTGTCTTGATGTTTAAAACATGAAAATATCAAATAGATTGCGCCGCGGGCATTGAGACTCCAGGATTGTGCATTGGAATGCCAGGAATTAGTTGACAACATTAGTTTACGTGGACTTAGGGGTGTTGTGATGCTGGGTTTAGGTGTTGTGACGCCAGAACACATTTGAGAATTCTCTCTTGTGGGCATTGGGATGCCAAAACTAGCATTGGGGTGCGCGGTTTGGAACCTTCACTCCCTTTTTGTGACTTTCTTATGAACCTGTAAATAAAATGATAAATTATACTAAAATCAAGATAAGTTTTAAAATATCAACAAAGGTTAATTTGGATGCTTAAAACACTTTAAATATCAACAAATTGATGGAACATCACACCCTTAAACCTATTGCTTCTCCTCAAGCAACGAAAAAAGCAAAAGACTAATAGACACCTAACAAAATTTCTCAAACAAGAATCGTATATCGTACATGCTCTCAGAAACTCCTTATTACAACATTTGAAAAAAAATGAGCAATCGTAGGGATCTATGCAATCGCTACATACAACCTGTATCTCCCAACCAAAATGTACAAGCTCATGTTTCAGTTCCAAATTAGTATCCTAGATCAAATTTTGCCATCACACAAAAATTAACCCAAATCCAAACCACATTCTCATCTGTATCTTCACTAATGTAGAAGCAATGCCTCAAGGTGATCAAAAGGGTCTTCTATAGCTTGTAATGTTAGGCCAAAGGTTAAGGCTAAGAAAGAAAGATAAAGGAAAATTTACACTAGGTCAAGTATATAGAAGCACGCATCACAAGTCACAAGAAGCTAAAGCATTGTTATTCCTCATTGATTTTACTTTATTTGTCTTTTAGAAAAGAGATTTTTTTTCCTTTCTTTTCTCCACTATATTATATGTACACTTTTTTTTTTTGGTTTTCATGCTAATTCAAGAGGAGATAGCACTAACTATAAGGAATCAAACATAGTCTAAGATAGGTGTCAATTTTAAAAAACCGCATAAGCTTTCTCTAGAAAAATCAATTTAGTTCATCCTCACAAAAATGCACAATCTTGGTTTAAAGTATCAACAAGAATTATGAATGAAAGCATTATCCATCATAGACATTGTGCTCATAACACTCCAAGTTCAAGCAAAATTAGTGCAATCATTAAGCATTCAACACAACTCCTAAAAGAGAACTTTGACACAACTACAATTCAAACACTCCTTTTTTTTTTTTTTAAAGACTTGACTCTATGACATAGAAAAGTAATACTTGGAAAACATCAGGAAAAAAAAAAACACAAACACGATAATTAAAATGAAAACAACAACTGAAATAAAATGAAACTAAAAGAAAAGGCAACTCCTGTAGTTATCCATTGCTCATTTCCTCAGCATCCTTGTCATTGTCTAGGCAGTGCAAGTGTAGGAAAATCTTTCAAGTTAACTATGACAGTCTAAGCATGAGCTCAAATCACTTGTTTTATTTCTCAAATTCTTTTATTGTGAGTTGACAAGAAATAAGAGGTAAAAGGAAAACAAAAGTGCTAAAGCAAGATAAAATAAAAAAGAAAACATTTTTGTGGTTGACATTATTTACATCCCTTATAAAGGCTTTGAACTCACGGAGGCACTCAAGCTGACTCAACAAACACTAACTACTAAGTAAAAGACAATAAAACATGGGTTACCTCCCAAGAAGCGCTTTTTTAACATTATTAGCTTGACTTGTGAAAAATGCCCTAATCAAAAGTATAAAAAATGTATACTTTCCTCATAAATAGCAGAATTACCAAACACTTTTCGCAAACATGTACAAGAATAAAAAATAACAAATGAAAGATAAAAGTAGTTTTCTTGTGTTTATTGTAAGGAAAATAGATAGTTGTTAATTATTGCAAATTTAATTGGGAGATAAAAGCACTAAACAAAAATCTCTCTTTATTTACATTTTCCACATTTTTAACACAAAAGCCCCATTCAATTCTCAAAAATCTCAATTGTTCCATTTTCATAGTCAACATGCACCGGTGGCTCATAAAATGGCACAAACACGTAGAGTGCACATAACTAGCACATACACGGAAAAAATCAAGTGATGATAGCCATGTTTCAACCTCATAAAAATGACATAAGCAAGCCATCTGATCAACACATGAACAAATATCACAACACAAAAAATTGGGCATTTGGTTGCCGGATGTACAAAGCTCCTGCAAATTTCACAATAATAACTACCCATAGAAGGAAAAAAAAAACTAAAATAAAAAATTTGAATTAGAAATCTATTGGTTACTAATGTTGTTGACAAACACCCAATCTCCAGCAACGGCATCAAAAACTTGATAACCAATTGGCAAGTGTACTGAATTGTTCAAGTTGTAAATAAAACAAGGTGAGTGAGTATCATCCCACGAGGATTAGGTTTACCAAGCAATAGTTTACCAATTCAATTCCTAATTAGATTATTCTAAATTTTTTTAATTTGAAGAAACTAAGAAAAGCAACCAACTATGAAAGTTTTTATTTTATATATATATAAATTGTTTATAACAAAGAATACTAAATGTAAGAAAAAAAACAAATAAGAAATTAATATAGTTAGGGGTCAGATTTCACTTGACTCTTTCAATGAAACTTTAGCCTTTTAGTTAACCAAGTTCTAATTTCTCACTTGATGATTGAATTTCCAATTTGATCAATAACTAATTCCTTAGCTTATTAATCCTCCTCTATTTTCTTGAAATTCCCTAATTCCTTAGATAAATTTCTTCTAAGTAAAAAGGCATACAATAGGCAAAATGAAATTCTTAAACAACCACGCTATCAACATCATCTATTCCTAGATAGACATCAATAATGGTGTTCATCAATGAGCCAGCATACATATGAATTTTCCAATCCAATACATAAGCCCTAAATCAAGGTATGAGTTTCCACTCCATACAATTCATGAAAACAGTGATAATCACTCAAATGTAGAAAAAGAAAGTTGAATCAAGCAAAGAAACAAAGATAATATCATTCAAATCAAGTTACATCATCACCCTAACAAAAACATTTACCTATACTTGATAAGAAAAAAAAAAAAAACAGAAAAATAAAAAGAAGAGTGCACCAAAAATCAAAGATTTGGAATGACGATTCCTTAATGTTTCCTCCTCTAATTGTTCGCTACCTCATCTCTAGGGTTTGAAAGTATTTCCCCTAATTCTAACCTAAAAAACTCCTCAAAAAGACCATGTCTCAGTGTTTAAAACATGAAAATATCAAATAGATCACGCCGTGGGCATTGGGATGCCAGGATTGGGTTTTGGAAAGCCAAGAATCAGCTGACAACATCAATTTCCCTAGACTTGTGGAATTGTGAAGCCAGAACATATATGAGGATTCTTTCCTGCGAGTGCTGGGATGCTAAAACTAGCGTTGGGGTGCTGGGTTTCACTCCCTTTTTGTGACTCTCTTATGAACCTATAAATAAAATGACAAATTATAAAAAAAATCAAGATAAGTTCTAAAATATACTAAATTAACTACAAAACATGCTTAAACTCTTAAAATTCCAACAAAAGATGATCATCAAAGGTTAATTTGGATGCTTAAAACACTTTAAATATCAACAGATTAATGGAACATCATATGGTCAAATGCAATAGAGAAGGCTGCAAGTGAATGGCTTTTGTGAGCAAAGTGAGAAGCTTAGAATGCTTTAGGCTAAAGTCCTTGCAAAGAAATCACACATGTGAAAGGTTTTTAAAGGAAAACTTACTTCCAGCAATTGGGTTACTGGCAAACTTAGTAATAAGATGAGATCAGGGGAGAGGATGAAACTTTCTACTGTAATAGAAACTGTGAAAGATGGTTATATGGCTAATATTTCTGTGACTAAATCTTATTGGGTAAAGAGGAAGGCACTAGAGAAACTCCAAGGAAAGGCTGTGGAGTAATATTCAAAGATATGAGATTATTGTGAAAAGGTTAGAAGAACAAACCTAGGATCAATTCTTCAAGTTGTGGTTGATAAGCCTTCACTTACTCATCAACCAACATTTAAAAGGCTATACATGTGTATAGATGCTATGAAACGAGGGTTTCTGAATGCTCGTAGGCTAATAATTGGTCTAGATGGGTGCCATTTGACAGCGGATTATGGCTAGAAGTGATTGATTTCTGTTGGTAGAGATCCAAATGACAATTAACTCCCATTACGTATGGTTCCTATTGAAGCAGTAACCAAGGATTCATGGGGTTAGTTTCTACACTTGCTTTTGCAAGATCTTGCAGATAAGAATGACAGGAGATGGGTTTTCATTTCAGACCAACAAAAAGTATGTATTTCACCTCATCATTAGTTTATTGTTTAGTTTTTATTTGTGATTGTTGTGATTGCTGCAGTTGATTAAGTTTTGCTTGGTTTTCTGATTTGATTAATTAGGCAATTATATGCTCTATGATTAGTCGTGGTTATCTATGATTTGATTAAATGCTTGGGACTTAATTGAAAATTATTTGAAACTATTGGGATCTAATTGAACTTGTTTTTAGACTACATGGACTTGATTGAATTAACCTTAAATTGATATCAATACTATGAAGTATTTATAGGATCTAGTTCAAGTTTTTTGAAGAGACGATGCTAGGGGTGGACCATAGATTCAGTGTAAGGCATTTATATGTTAATTGCAAAAAGGCTTTTGGAGGAGGGGCTATTTTGAGGGATTTAGCAAAAGCAACCTATGTGGAAGAGTGGGAGAAAAGGATGAAGCAATTAGAAAGCATGAAGAAGTAGTGTTGTGACAAATTAGCTGCATTGCTCCTTGTTGTATGGACAAGATCACATTTTATTTTTTATTCAAAAAGTGATATATTAATGAACAACATCTCTGAGGCTTTCAATGGCAGGATTCTTGAAGCTAGAGATCAACCAATTCTCACTATGCTAGTGTAGATTAGTTATTATTGCATGATGATGTTTGCTAAAAATGGAAAAAAAAAAAAAAGAGAATTGCATAGGCAAAATCCTTCCTAAACCAAAGAAGGGGTTGTAGGGTGAGGTTGTAAGGTCTAAGGATTGACAGTCCAGATAGGCTGGTGACTTAAAATTTGAAGTTGTGCACTCCAATAGGCATGTTCATGAGAAGTTTGTGATTGACCTACAAAATGGAAGTTGCAACTTTAGGTTTTGGGGTCTTATTGGCTTGCCATATAAGCATGCTTATAGTGCTATATCCTACAAAGGGGATATACCGGAAGAGGAAAAAGAAGAGAAGTGGGGAGAGGAAGAGGGAAATGAAGAAGAGGAGGACGAAAGATTGAAGTTGGACCTGGAGTTGAAACAAGCCAAGGAGTGGAAAATGCTGCCTAAGATGCTACCCAAGTTGTTGCCTAAGATGCTGCCCAAGGTTCTGCCCAAGATACTTCCAAGAAACCATCGCAACTAGTATTTAGATATAGGGCTTGTGGAAGATTTAAACAAATTGTAAGGAAATTCTTGAGCTAGCCTATGATAATTGATCTCATTAATGATGACTCCACTCTAAATACTCAGTGACATCTTTGAAAGAAACTTTATGAAACTTTATTTAGCATTTTGTTAGATTCGATTTGTAACTTTAAGGAATCCAATGTACATGGTTGTCATGTGGCTAGGACCCACTTTTCTTTTTGCTATTTTTATTTTTTTTTTGTGACTATTGGATAGATGTATTGACAAGGGTATTAACTTTGTCATTAAATATTATTGAGACCTACAATTTTGAATAGTTGATTTGAATCAAATATTTTAAAGTAAATTTGTGTTGTCCATTTACTTATGAAAAATGATAAGGGAACAACTAAAACACACAACGTATGCACACCGTATGCCACGAGGGCACTAAAAGATAAAAGACATGATGAAGTGCACCATGGACATTAAAAAACAGAGCACATGGTAGACCCCTCTTTTGTGTATGAGAGGCCAAAACTCTTTGCACACAATCACACTCCCTCGTATTTCAAAAATCCTTCACTCACTCACTTATCTCCTAACCAAAAAGCACAAATCTCTCAAGAACTCATAACTCAGCCTTCATCAGGCATCACTCCTGGCCGGTCACTCATCGCCTTTGGAGAGGCAACCATCACTGTTAGAGATGCACGCCATCATGATGTCACAGTCTCCCGCCATCGCACCGTCGAAGTGCTCTCTCGTTCCTTTTCTCCACATGCTCTCTTCCCCTAATATGTTTGTTTCTCTCACCATCCCCTCATGTAGTTTCAGCTTTTTCTACTTTGATTTTTTTTCATTTTTTCTTTACTATTGAAACTCTATGGAACCTCATAAATTAGGGCTACAGGTTTTTTTTTTTTAAAAAAAGGTTCAGCATTACTTGAAACCTAGCTCACAGTTTCTGTAATTGTATTTTTATTTTTTGTTTGATTGAAGAGTGTTGATTTTTATTATATTTTATTTATTTTATTTTTTTGATTCAAGATGGCTATTTTTTAAGGTCTTGTACAGGATATGTAAAGCTACAAATTTGCTTGGTTGGAGGTGCAAAACTATGAGTTTTGTTTATCATTTTTTTGGTAAAAATGTTTGATCATTTGTTTGATCTATTGTTATCGATTTGTATTTGTGTTTGCGCTATCATATGGTCTTATTTATTCCATTGGTTCAGGATCATGAAATGGTGCATGGGAGCCATCTAAAGCTAAACTGGACAAATAAGCTAGATAGTATCCAATGTTGGTGCGAAACATAATTGGTATAACCTCTACCCTTCATTTAACATTTAAATCAATGTTTGTTGCTGATAATAAAACTTTTACTTACTCTGTCCTGACAAACATCATATTTTTATTCAAACTTGGTGCATCTTAGTCCTTTATCCTTAGTGCTCAACCAGGTTGCTTCGTTCAACCTTCTAGCAATAGTGATCACAACCGTGATGATAATGTTCATGGCTTTTGGTACAATCTTGCTGTGTATTGGATTTATTTAGTTTTGGGTTTTTTATTTATCAGGAAAGCATAATCTAGTGCCAAAACAATATAATAATCTGCCTTCTAACAATCTCTTTCATTTTTTTTAATGCAGGAAAACCATGGAAATAAGATATGAAAGCTCAAATTCATTAGTTTTAAAGGTATCTTTTTTTGTGATGAGTGCAGTGCATAAAGTTTAGTATATGGCTATTGTATAATAGGGCAAGGGATAGATGTACATTCGGTTTTCATTTTAGTTTGTGATACATTTTGAACTATATATAGATTTTGATTTAGGAAAGCACATATTATTGGCAAAGAGAGTTCTATAAATTCCTAAATTTTACATGCCATTGCAATTAATCTCAAAAATTGATCCCGTTTTTCATATTCAAGGGATAGTACATAATTTTTTTTCACTAGTTATTATGTCAATACAAAATATTATATAGTATCAATTCAATGATGATTTCTTGTTAATGCAATTATTGCCCAGAAAATTCTTCATCCCATAGAAACACAATAAGTCACTCAGATGCTCACATCCATGATTGAAACAGTTTTTTCACCTTAATTTTCAATCTTTCGTGTTTTAGACGCTGCTTTCTCTCCTAAATGTTTGTTGTGAGCGCCACCTCGCTTTCATTTGACGCAAGGTGCTCTATTCTGTTATGCTATTTGCGACTTTGGTAGCTTTAGCAATATAATTCGGAGATGTGTTCCTAGAATTACAATTTCAAAATTCCTTTATATCTTTCTTTTCTTTGAATTCTTTATTATAAGTAAAAGATGTGGGGCAAATATATACAATATTGTGCTCACTACGAAATTAATATATATTTCACTAGTTTTGCTTTTTTTTCTTCGTATGAAATTTTTAAATTTCTTGTATAATATGTTTGAGACTGATGAATCATTTTACTTCTTTTACGACGTCCCCTTATATAGAAATTCTATTCCTCTATAGCTATAGTAGTATTGATTAACACATTTTGTTCTGCTAGCATGTTTGAAACGTATAATGAGAAGTACTAGAAAAATAAAAAAAGAAAAATCATTTACTCAATTGTGATAAATTTTATTACATGCTGGTAACTAGACTCTTAGATGGTGCATTCCAATTGTGACAAGTTTCTGTACTTGCTTTGAAGTTGTTGTGCTGATAATTGTTTATAGCCGACAAAGCCTAAAATGAATACTTTGTTGCATATCAATATTAGTCATAGTTATCCAATCAACTATAAGATGATAATGAGATTCTGTAATATAAATAGAAAATGATATAATATATTTAATTATTTTCTTTTTAATAGCAAATTAAGATTACATTTCAAATTCAGTTGTCAGTTGTTGCAGGATGAATATAAATAATTATGCAAACTGGCTTACTTTGACAAGGAGCTTCCTTTACTGAAATCAGAGCTTTAGAAGGACATGGGATGACAGGCCTTTCAACAAATTGGCTCAATATTTTTTTATTTTATGTAAACTATTTATAGATGTTTTGATAGTTTGGACTATCATTTTGGAAAGACTTTATTAGGCCTCCATTTTTATGTATATAGATTTACACTAATTGTACAACGGATGACCTCCCTTTCGGGAGATATTTAATTTTGTTTAATACTTCTATATTTACTTCATGATGATGTTATACAAGAAAATTTATTGTGTAAAGGTATATTATGAACAACTTACTTGCAGAAAACTAAAATTACCAGCATATTATGAACAACTTATTAGTAAAAGTTCTCTACTTAACAGCTAAAACAATATTTGTATACATGTCATTCCAATTTGCCAAATACCTTACAAATAGTTCCCTAATGCATTATGAGAATGATAAAACATTCTATGGCCAACAAATTGTTGCCCTACCTATCACCAACAAATTGAAATCATTTTCTATGACTAATAGATTTTCTTTTCTTTTCTTTTTAAATAAATCTAACAGATTTTATCACAAAAGAGTGATAATGCACTTTGAAATGATTCAACACATTTTCACATAGGCTTGCTCTGTACTTTGACATTTTACATGTCATTCCAATTTGTCAAATACCATGAAAATAGTTCCCTAATGCATTATAAGGATAACAACCCCTGAATTTTAAATTTGGTTGCCCCACTTATCACTAACAAATTGAAATCATTTTCTATGACCAATATATTTTTTTTGGATAAATCTAATAGATTTTATTACAAATGAGTGATAATGCAATTTGAAAGGCTTCAACACATTTTCACATGAGATTAATGTGCACTTTGACATTCTTCAACACGCTTGGATTTGGATTTACTGTTCATTCACATGCTTTGAGAAGCTTTTGGCTAAAATGCAGTAAATTTACAAGCTTTGACCAAAACTTATAAGCTAAAATTGAAAGACTTATATGCAAAATTGGCGTTCTTAATTGCCATTTTTTCACAGCTATATACTTGTGAAATGTGTAACACCCTAATAGAACCTCATTATGCTTAAGTTCACATTTGGATTCTATTAGTTGTCACTTATGCCTTACATTTATTTTCTTTTGAAATTAACTTAAAAAAATAGTGGGAGTTTTTTTTTTCTTTAAATAAATTAATTTTTTGAAAACTTAAGCCTGTAACGAGAAGTGAAATACATAGCACTTTTATAGATAATAATCAAGTTACATTGCGCACTTAATTAAATAAGCGGAATAAGAGACTAAGTGTAGAACTATTATCACATAAACTGGAATATAATCACTTAATACATAAGTCACAACAAGGCATATATCATACTGATAGGTTATTACAAATAACAATATAAGTTCTACTATTACTAATTGTTTCTCACAAACTATAATGTAACTAAAGCTCGGAATGCTCCTACTTGAAAGGTTTGAAATCTTCACGCTTTACCTCCTTCCTTAGCTATAGCTTCGTTGCTTTAGGTGGACACGTCTGTCGCTGGTAACGACAACGGAAAATAAACATAGGAGTGAGAAATACATGACTTCTCAGTAGGAGTTCCTACTTGTACCAAAAGTGTCATCGTTGTCGTCCCAATCACTTCGGGTTTATTATAAAAAGGTGAACAGGTAAGGATTCAATTATCAAACTTTCACAAACGTGATTAGCCGAAGTGCAGTTACTTTTAAACTAATCTTGAACATTAGCAGAAATATTCATTCAGTATTTCATCAAGCATACATATAAGCATATCATGTAAAACCACTAATAAGCAATAATCATTTAGGAGCTGCATGCATTTCATGATTACTCATCCTCAACATTCACTTGTTTAGTGATCATCATCTTTCATTTATTTCATCAACATATTTCTTAATTACTCACGGGATGAATGCATCAATGCCTTAGACCACCCTAAAGGGTAACGAGCTCATACCGTGGCCATCGCCACAACCTTTTGGTTTTCTTTCCGTTGCCATGATCTCAATGGTTTAGGGGGTTAAGCCGTGAGTTTAGCTCAAGTCCACTTTTCCAGACTATCATTGCTACTTTTTCAGGTTTTACTTTTATTCTCACTGAGCGAAATCATCAATACCTTAATCCTCAAAGAGGATTAAGTAGTGAGTTGGTCTATTTATTATTTCATTTGAAACATGAATGTATGCACATTAATAAATCATGGCACAGTCAATCATTTTATCATTATCATTTCATATCTCATCAATACATTCACATTTCTGTATATCACTTCATGTAACATAGACAATATCATGTAAATCTCATAGTAAACATTTTCATAGATAATTCATATTAAGCAACCTAAGTTATCAAGTTAGGTCTCTAGTGTTCCTAATAGGTTATGGATATCTTGGTATTATCTTTTTCTCTTAGTCTTCTTTGTACTCTTAGTATTTCCATTAATAAATTAATACCCTTTAAGATATTTTTAGAGGTTCTTTATATATTTTTATTATGACTTTTATATATATCTCCTGAAGATTATTATTCTACTTAAATCCTTAAAATTATCTCTTTACAAGACTTGAATCTTTTATTTAGAGTTCTGACATCTTTTAGAATAAAATTTGTAGCACTAACATCTTAGATTAGTGTAAATCAACTTTAAATTGTGCATAGTAGGATTCCCAGGAAAGAGAGGTGGGTCACAATGGACACGCTTAAATACCAAGTCTTTCCTTAGCCAGAACCTTTTCAAATTGCACTCTCATAGTATCACGCTACCTTTAAGACTTTCTCAGCACACTGTCCCGAAAATATATCTCTCATTCTGTATTTTCGTGGTGTAAAAATTTATGCATAGCATACATAACTGTGTTTGTAGATGTGTTAGCTTTTCCACAAAGTTGAAATCAGTCCATTTGCATTTTTCTAGAGTGAGTTACAACTATTTTACTACTACAAGGTCAGATTAAGAGTTTCAGTCTTAGGCTCTACTTTAAAAATTTATATCTTGGGCTAGGAAACTCCGTTTTAGGTGATTCTTTTTGGAGAGTGTTCTACAATGAGTTTAGTTTATAATAAAAATATTTTTATTTTGAGATCCTTCATATTTTATGAACACTAATTTTTGAAGTAACTACTGCCAGAAATAACTAGAAATTCCAGCACCTGCCATGTTCGTGTCTTAAGTTATCTTTATTAACTCAAGTTTCACATACAATCTTTTAAGTTATATTTGAGTTTGATAACATCATAAAAGTACTAATAGCAGAATAGAACATGTTGTGTTTTCTAAAAATATAATTATTCAAAACTTTTGACAATAACTCAAGTTTGAGGCATTCTATCCATGAGCAAAGTTAGAAGCCAACAATACTTGAACAAATAAAGAAGAAACTCCTACCTCTTGTGTAGGGTCTAAAAAGGGTCCTTCTCTTCTTCCTTAAGCTTTGAACAAGAGTCTTTGGAGTGGATGACCCTCCTTGAATCTTGGCTCTAGAACTTGAGTGCTTAAGAAAATATTTCTCACTAGAGTTAAAGATTGTAACTCTTGTGAGGGCTAGTGAAAGTTTGGACTTAGGATTTAAGTGTTTGGATGGAGTTTAGAGGATCAAGAGAAGTCTTTGAAGAACATAAGAAGAATGATAGAATAAGAAAGAAAGAACACTTAGGGAGTTTCTGAATTGAAGAGAGTTTGAGGAGTATTTATAGTGGAAAGATTAGAGAAAAAACAGAAGAAGGAAAACACTTAGAGCATGATTTATGGAAATATGTTGGCTGAATTTTGGGATGAAAATGCTCCTTGTTTTGTTCAAACATATTTCCATGTTTTATGCAAACATGTTGGATGAAAAGGCTCCATGTTTTGTGCAAAGATGTTAGTGGAGATTTTCTAACCTTTAGTGCATGTATGTGATTCAAAAATGTGTATGATGTATGTGGTTAAATTATTGTGTTATCATCTTAATCCAATGACTTAGATTCATTCTTGTCTAAAGACAAGTCTAGGGATTTGTGCAAATGGCATTGTAGTAATTTCTTTAACTAAGACAAGGATATTTTTGTAATTAGACAATGATAGTGGTATTCTTGTAATTCCATTCATAGAGTAAGGGTATCTTCGTCATTTAATAAGGCAAGGGTAGTTTGGTAATTTCTTTTACATAGCAAGGGCATTTTCTTAATTTCTACTAAGTGATGGCATTTTCGTAATTCTTTGCATTTTTCTCTAGACATACTTAAGTAGTCTATTTGTTGTGTTTTATAACATTTGTCCAGATTCTCTTGGTTTTGCTATCGCTAATTAAGATTAATATTTATCTTAGTTATAAATTTGGGGATGTTACAAAATGACTCCTTGGACATTGCACTTTGTCTAAATAGGTACAACAATGCACTCTGAGTCAGCAAATAAGTTTTCTCTGATAATGTGAGTGTATAGTAAATTCATGTGCAAGCATTTCGTAGAATGTAAGGTAGAAAAAAATGTTTGACTCATGATTATTTGACTTGTCCATAGAATGTAACTGTAGAGGATGAAATTGCCTGAACAAAGTTTGGAAACAATGTTATTCGCCTTACTTATACCATTTGATTGTTAGTAAACAAGTTACAATTGTCTTTTAGCTAAACAAAACAAGGAATTAATGCTATAGCCATATTCTATCTAAGCATGTAAAAATACCAAATATGTTGATAAGTCTCATGAAAAAAGCATTTTGTTGGTCATTCCGTAGTTATTTAGAAATATAATAATAAATAACAGTAGCTAATAATACCTTTACAAAATAATCTTGGAAACATTCACAAGATAAATCTTTAGCTATTCAGACAAAGTGACATGTCTAATAGGTCATTTCACATATTATATAGCTATGAAAAAATGGCGATTTAGAATGCCACTTTAGCATATAAGTCTTTCCATTTTAGCTTTTAATTTTTGGTCAAAGCTTATAAGTTTTCTGCATCATAGCTAAAAGCTTGTCAAAGCATGTGAATGGACATTATATCCATGTTAGAGTGCATTATTGTACCTATTTAGACAAAGTGACATGTCCAAGGGGTCATTTAACAAGTATATAGCTGTGAAAAAATGGCAGTTAAGAACACCAATTTTGCATATAAGTTTTTCAATTTTAGCTTCTAAGTTTTGGTCCAAGCTTATAAGTTTACTGCATCTCAGCCAAAAGCTTATCAAAGCATGTGAATGGACAGTAAATCCAAATCCAAGCGTGTTGAAGTATGTCAAAGTGCGCACTAATCTCATGTGAAAATTTGTTTAAGCCTTTCAAATTGCATTATCACTCATTTGCAATAAAATCTATTGGTCATGTTAGTGATAGGTGGGGCAACAAAATTTAAAATTCAGGGGTTGTTATCCTTATAAAGCATTAGGGAACTATTTTCAAGGTATTTGACAAATTGGAATGACATGTGTATAGATAATACTTTGGCTGTTAAGTAAGGAACTTTTGCTATAAGTTATTCCTAATATGCTAGTAATTTTGGTATTATGCAGGTAAGTTGTTCATGATATGCCTTTACACGATAAATTTTCTTGTATAACATCATCATGAAGTAAATATAGAAGCATTATACGAAATTAAATACCCATCTCCTGAATGAAAGGTCATCGTTGTACAATTACTATAAATCTCATGTAACTTATATTTGCAAATCTATATAAATAAAAATGGAGGCCTAATAAAGCCTTTCCAAAGTGATAGTCCAAACTATCAAAACATCTAGAAATAGTTTACATAAAATAAAAAATTCTAGAGATAGTCTAAAACTACATTGACAAAAATATATGTGAAAGACAACAGAGTTTTAAAACCTGCATTGCAAGATCCACTGATGAGCTTTCTTTCTTCTTTTCTTGACCAAACACCGTAGATCAAACCATATCTTTCAAAGCCAATTCAAATTATAAAATACATTCTAATTATTATACCCCTTATCCAGCATATTAACTTGCTCTGAATGCCTCAATAAAAGATAATCTCTCCACATCACAACCATACCTCACAAATCTGGTCAAAGTAGAAATAACCCCATCATAGCAAAAGTGTAGTAAATATCAATTTAAAGCAGCAGCAAATGATAAAGATTTACCTCATTTCAAATTTGTTCTGCAGTGCTCACTATAAAGTTAAACTTGATAGAATGAGTATTTCAACAAACTGAATAATTGAAACCAGAAACAAATCTTTATAAGGAATGCTATTACCAACCATTACTAATATTGGAGAGGAGAGTTCTCATGATGCTTGTCTTCAATGTTGATTAAGGTATACCAAATAAAGTATGTTTCTATGATGGGTTAGTATTAAGAACATTGTGCATATATATATATATATATTTGATTTTTTATGATGGAGTTGAAGCTAAACTTGATTCACTAATAAAACAATTCAAGCAAGCCAGCATGTAATGAAAACCCCAAAATCCAAATCCACCACAAGGCATCATCCATAGCATAGAATAGCCAATCAATAAATAAAAGAGGATCAAAGTGCGTTTTGAGAGTAGACATAAAACATAGCACAATATGCAAAAAGATAAATATTCAGTCAATTTGATGTGCTTTCCTTCCTCTACGCTTTCTATAACATAAAGAAGAAGGAAAAATACATCCCAAAATAGTATTAAACCCTAAACACATCATGAATATAGAAAAATAAATTGCAAGTGGAAGCCAAGCATGAGAGAGCCATTTTCAATCTGTTAAAAGAAAAAAGTGAGTAAATGGAAATGAAATCTTTGGGCTTTGGTTTTGTTTTGTTTTGTTGTTGAGTTATGAAGAATAGGAACGAGGGAAAGGGAAGAGAAGGGGCTAAAAGTGTGGTTAGGTGGAAGAGAAGGGAAGTTAAGAACTGATGTGAAGGTGGAAAGGGACAAATCTTCATTTGAGAAAGAGAAAAGAGAGCCTTTTAGACGAGGCTACATTTGATAAAGAGAAGAGAGAAATAGAGGTATATGGATGGCGAGAACTCTTTCATCTTTTTCCTCCCATGTAAGCACTTTTCCATTTAAAGGAGTTCCTACGGTGAGCTCAATTCTTTAATGTCCACGCTCCACCACCATTCCCTTTTTTGTCTTTTTGTGACAGGCTGGCATAGTTATGCAAAAGTTGTTCCAATGAGTTGTGCACGTAACAACTCTCTTTTACTTATTGCGCCGCCTTAGGTGATTGTTGTCCAATACAAGCAACATTTCAAAATTGTCGCATGCAAGTGGCCAAGTCATTTCATTTCATTAACAAAACATTGAACTACAATGTCATAAATTGACGAACAAGACCACTTTTACATCCAAGAGCTAAATACTATATATAGAAGCTAAACTCCCTCTAAATAGGAGATAAGCATTCTTTAAATTTTCGTCCTTCACCCACATTCTCTTTTTTCAAAAGATCCTAAGCCTTTCCTAATATCAAAGCAATCATTGTAGTTATAAAGCAAATTGACAAAAACATTCTAAATTTTTTTTACTTCAAGTAATTAGTCTCTAATCTTCCAAAGTCAGCCTTCATTTTTGTAATATGAGCCTTTAGTCTCATCAAGTCTTTCAACCTCAGTCTCTAATGCTTTTATTTTCTTTTCCTGCATTGTAAACATCTTTATCCTTTCATCAATTGGACCAGTAATCTAATAGAAAAAGCCACATTTTGATGGATCCTACATTTGAAAAAAAGAAAACAAAGAATAATAGAAATTAGAGAAAATCAATTATCAAACCTAGTAGTTAGGACAACTAATGAACCTTCCTCCATAATTAGTCAATGTTGTTGACAATTTGACCACTAGTTCATACCCACAATAGCAATGGATCCTTCTAGAGCCAAGGGAACCAAATGATTGTAAGCTTCTTCCTGTAGAACTCATGGAGTCCACCTTGGTGAATGAAGTGAAAATAAAAATACGAAGGAAGATTAAGGGCAAGGGTAAGGGAGAATCAAAGGGTTCTAATAGAACTACTAACATAGTGAAGTATTGTAGATGATAGTTGGAATAAGAAAGAAAGGAAAAAGAAGAATTAGGGCAGGGGAAAAGACAAAGCAAATCTATGGTTTATTAAGAAGGAATTGCCAAGATAAGCTTTAACGTAAAGGCCAATTTTGGGCAAATGATGGGCCTCTAAAAAACCATAATTTTAATATAGAGGAAGGTGCCACATCACCTCGTTAACTTTCATGTTTTTGTAATAGTAGATGGGGTCAGGGACAATTAGGGGTTGTTTGGAATTGTTTTTGTTTTTGTGTTTTTTAAAACTGTTTTGAAAACAAGTTTAAATTCATTTTTTAAAAACAAGAAAACTTGTTTGGGTAATTTTTTTAAAAAATAACTTTTAAAATGGATAAAACGAAAAATTGTTTGGTAATTAACATTACTACAAATGATCACTTGTTGTCAATTTACAAAGATCATAACAACAAAGATCAACAACCACCAGCAACCACAACAAAGATCAACAAACAACGATAGTGAGATGAATTTACAACTTAGTGTCAACAATGAAATCAACAAAAATCAGCAACCACAACTATGAGAGGGAGGGAGAAGCAGAGAGAGAAAGAGAGAAGCAGAAAATTCCATTAGAGGAAGGGAGGGTCGCGTGCAGTGGTGAATATGGCAGATCTGGTCCTGTGCATCGACAAAGGTGGAGGCGAATTGCGTCCCAACGGTCCGCCACTACAAGTGGACATTGGCACCGGGAAGGATGACGATGGGTAGTGGAGGCGCGTGGTGACAGCGAAATGAGGAACAAGTGCGAAAGTAGATCTGATGGGGAATGATGGAGACCGGTTCTGTCATGACTTGTGCGCGACGGTGGAAGGCAAAGGTGGTGATTGGGCTTATTTTCGCGGAGGATCCGCAATGCTCGTGGTGGTTGTGAAGGTAGATCTGAAGGTGAGAGGTGGTGAAGGTGGTTCGTGAAGGGAAGATGCCGCGATGGTTGTGGTTGCACGGTGGTACGGCTGGGCAGTGAGAAAGGGATAGAAGACAGGTGGCGCTGGCAGCCATGGTGGTGGCAATGGAAGAGCTTGCTGCTAGCACTGTTCCATCCTTCTTCTTAGTTCTAAAATAGAAAACTAAAGATAAGAGTTATGAAAAACAATTTTGAAAGACATCTTAAAACTGTTTTTGCTTTTCTATTTTTAAAATAGGAGTTATGTTTTTTTTTTTAAACAAGTATTGAGAAATCAGTTTTTCAAAATATTTTTTTTTACTTTTAAACTTTTTTTCTTTTTCAGTGTAGGAACTTAATTAAAAACTTTCAAAATATAGAGACCAAATTGAAAATTTGATAAAACTTAGGAAAGTAAAAGAGAGGGTTGAGAACAATACTCAGTTAACTCTGGACTCTGTCTAGTCATTAGAGACATTTAGAGTGAGTGTTTGGGTGAAAATTTCAACCCTTTACAATATGTACAAATCTGATATTTATAGACAACCTAAGTCCCTAATATTTTGACACTTATCCTTGGCTGTCTCTAGATGTTATCCACGTGGCTTTGACAGTTTTCTAGTTTGTCACTCGCTCTTGATCACCACTTTGTCACGTCTTTGTCAAGCTTCAGTCAATAATTGCTGGTAACCATCAATTGACGAACACTTGTCCTGGGAGTCACTATGACAGTGTTTTCAACATCTTCAAATATTTTCTCAGTCTTCAAATGACAAATTCCAACTTCAACTTGTCAAACATCGTGTATGATAGTTGTCTTCAACTTCCAATTACTTTATCTAAAATCTTCTACGTCCTAGATGACAATCTTCAACTTCGACATGTCGAACGTTAAATAAAAATTGTTAATGTTTAGTTCCCAAATTGGGTACTCATCATAACTAGCCTCTTTTGGGTCGACATATAGTTTGACAAATTAGAAACTTTGTCAACCCTACAATTTTGTCAATCCTTAGTCATGTCAGACTTTGACTAATCTTCAAGTTTGTCAAATTTGAACATTTGTTTGACAATTTGACACTTAGTAAAATTTGGTACCAATAGTAACATTTTCTTTATTTTAGAGTTGTGCTTACGACACTATTGATCAAGATAAAAATAATCTTTCGAAGTTTGTTTTCGTATCTTGGTACAGATTCATTCTGGAGAAGAAAATTAGTACTGGTACTAATTTTCTTTAAACATTCTTTAAACATGGTGCTTCAACATTCTTTAAATCCCAGCATATGTTTTTAGTATTGTGTTGCTTAGGCAATCCTCATATAACTTTATGCTTTTTCATGTAAGTATTAAAATACAAGTTGTAGCGAAAATCATTAGCAAAAAATAAAATTGTATTCTATCATCATAGAAAGAAATATTCATAACTATTTTTTAAAAAAGTATAAATGCAAACTAGTTTTTAATCAAAGAGTCATATGTATTGTGTCAGTTGTAATTGATACTAAATAATCTAATCATATATTCAGGGCATCTAATATGTTTTCTTACCAAGTAAGAAATTATTCTTCTTTAATTATGATTGATATATTATTTTAATTGTTAAATAATAAGTCAATTTTCAACTACATTTGATATTCAATCAATTATTTGTACTATTTTATAAAGAGTTGGTTTACTGACAATGTAATTTTTTTCCACAGTAATATGATCACTTTTATACAGCAATATGATACTTTTTTACTCAGTGAATTCTTTGAGCCATTTGTTTACAGTTTCAATGTTATATGTTCATGTTGTGTCTTTATTTTGATACGCATTCACTTTATTTTACAAGCTCGACATTAACAGTCCTACTTGAAATGTCAGCACTAAATAAATTATAAATGGAAGATTCTTGAATTTTCTCTAAGTTTGAGTCTTAGAGGAAGTCTCTAGAAAAATTAAAAAGAAAGGTGTAGAAGCCACTAGATATGAGGAAATGCTAGAGCTTTCTAGCAATGGAAAAGTCGGTTATTCAACAGACATTAGGAGCTATAAATATTAGCTCATTGTAATGTATGCTTCAGTAAAGCAGTGCAGCAAGTGTGCATTGCACAAAGTGTGTATTGAAAAAGTTAGTAAAATAGTGTGTGAGTGCTCAAGTGCACTAAGAGTAAGTAATTAGGTGCACAAGTGTTGGTTTCCTGTGAGTGCAAGGTGAATACCAAGTGAAGGGTCTAATTGGAGTAGATTATTGTGCACACAACACTCTAAGGTGCACGAGTGTTTGTGTTATTGTAATAAAAGAAAAATTCATTATTTATTAAGTTGTCTTCCACTTAGCTTAACACTACTTATGTTTAGGTAAACTTTGTATTTATTTGGAAGTAAAATTTTGGTTAGTTTATTGAATGTTATGTTATGTACTCTGATTGGAACCTGTCTTTTCTATGTTGTGTTGGTTTCATGTTATTTTGTCTTAAATTTCTTTTGACTTAATCTTTATTCTTTCGTTCACTATCTTATAATGCTTTATGTATTTGTTTTAATTGTTGATAGATCATAGATTCATCTTAAAATCTAATATGTAGGTGTCTTAACTTGCAAATTTGCATTTAGTAGTCTCTTGGTTCAAGGTAATTGAAAATGCAGTGATTAATTGTACATAGGTCTTACAATTTGAAGGTTATCTTAGTTTTGACATTTTAAGCAAATAAACTGAACAAATTATACTATGATTTGGCTTTTTTGAATATCTTATTTTGTTTTTCGATACTTCACTCGTTCTGTTTAATTAGTCTTTATGTTTGGAATTCATGCTTTGGTTAGTTTTAAAGAATCCTCAGCTGCATAATTTTTGTTTATTTTAAACCTGTCTTTATCGGACTATATGTATTTTTGTGTCTGAGTCACCTTTTTTGGTTCAAATTGTCTTAATCTATGTTCACTTGGTTTGGATTTAAACTTGTGTTTTGAACGTCAAATTTGATCTTATAGTTGATAGATTTATGTTATGCCCTTTTACAAACGATTATGTGAGTTTCTATCATTTTTATTTTACCGAATCATGTTAATTTTATTTAATGTACATTGTTACGTTAGTTCGTATAATAATGGCATTTATTCTTATTCAGCCATTTAATTAGTTAGATTTTTAACTTCATGTTTTGCAAGGATGATTTTTTGTTTTGTTTGTCCAACTGTTGTCCCTGATATGCTCTAAATTTTGATTTGTAGCTCCATACAATAGCTTAATGAATCATAGTAGCAACATTATTGGTATATGCACTTATTCTGGCACTAGAGCTCATGTTGTTTGATGTTCCAAGGAATCATCTCTATTGTTTACCAAACTATGCTCATTCTGAATTCTTATTTTTTATTATTTAGAGTAATATTTAGTTTGTGTCAATCGTAATTAATTCACAGGTTGAGAACTAATGATGGCTCATAATAAAAGACAAGGAGTGGTATATTTGAAGATGATCATTGATTAGTGAGCAAGCAGAGGGGCAAAAATGTTTTATGGTTACTATTGGGAGTTTAGTGCCATCATGGTAGACCTATGTTAGAAAGGCAAGTATATGATAAATAAAATGGGGCTAAAGACGGTTGAGAATTTAGCTTAGATGGTGGCTTAGTGTATATTATATTAAACATTTTGTGAAGCTTGAAATAATACTCCATGGAAAATTAACTGTTTGACATTGAGAAATGATGATTCGTGTGCAGGTGTTTGAGTTGTCTAGAAATCAAGGAGAATATGTTTATCGAATAAAGCAATGAATTTGAAGATAAACTTATTTTTGTGATATATGAAGTTGCCTTCAAGTTCACAGCTTATGGAACTTGTTATTACTTCATTGTTGTTGTTGTTGTTGTTTTTCTTTTTTGGTCTTCTATGATAAGGTTCTCACTTGATCAAATGTAAGATTCATAAGGAGAAAATAATAAATGGCAATATCAAAATAAAGAATTTGTTTATTGCAGATTTTGGCACTTATATTGTCAATAACAAATAATTGATAATTTCCTTGTGCAGGAGGCTAAATTGCGCTAAACTAGGCGTATATCGACAAACTTCAAGAGTTTGGGTGACAGTCTTTGCTTTTCAAGATCTCGATTTGGGAAGCGAAAAGCTACTCCTATTAGGTTCACCACCAAAAGAAGAATCGAGTGTTAAACTATATTTTGTGAATGAGGGTAGAATGTAAAATGATTATAACATGATTTGTGTTGTGACAGTGTGAATGAGATGTTTTGACAAATTAAGGAAGAAGAAGAAATGTATAATGCAAATTGATTGACAGACTGGAAATAAAGTACATAAAATATAAAGAAACTGAAAGGAAATCTAATCCTAGGAAAGCAAAAGAGAGGGTTGAGAACAGTACTCAGTGAACTCTGGACTTAGTGTAGTCATTGGAGATGCTTTTAGAGTGAGTGTGTGAGTGAAAATTCCAACCCCTCACATTATGTACAAAACTAGTATTTATAGACAGCCTAGGACTCTAGGATTTTGACACTTATCTTCTAGCTGCCCTTGGATGTTGTCCACATGGCCTTGACAGATATTTTCTTTGTCATTTGTCTTCTACCACTACTTTGTCACGTTCTTGTCACACTTCTGTCAATAACTGCTAGTAACCGTCAACGACCGCCATTTGACGAACACCTATCTTGGAGTCACTATGATGGTCTCCTCCAGAGCTTCAAAATTTTCTAAGTCTTTAAGTGACAAACTCCCACTTCGACTTGTCGAACCTCAAGCATGAGAATTACTTTGTCATGCGCCTTTGTCGTCGAACAGTTACCAATTCGTTGCATCTTTAGAAGGCCTCTATTAGTAACTGCTGGAAACTGCTGTTAATTGTCCCGTGACCAACATCTGTCTTTTACTGATCAGTATGACGATCTTCTTAAGATTTTCAAAATTTTCTAAGTGTTGAATGACAAACTCTGACTTCGACCTGTCGAACTTCAACTTCGACTGACGAACTCCCACTTTAATTGATGAACTTCCACTTCGACTTGTCGAACATCAGTCTCAACTTTGTCATTATTGGCTTGCATGCTCAGATATTAAGCTTTGTCCTGAATGACAAACATCCACTTCGACATGTTGACTCTCAAATTTGCCATTTCGTCAACATCGATGTGCCTTGAAAATCATACTTCACCAGTCTCAACTAACTTTGACATGCCGACTTTTTGTCATAATTTGTCATTATCAAGGGCCCTCATGCTTTGACAACCAATCTCCTTTCAATACTATCTTTGTCTCCCCAAAATCGAATGACAGTTCGACTTTTGGACACTTAGTAAAATTTGGTGCCAACAAAATCATATGCACTTCTTTAATAAAGGAAACAAATTGTCTTATTATTGTTACTATTTTCTTTGAATTTAGCTTTGTGATTTTGAACAGTGTCCTATTCTTAGTAACCATTTTATTAATGAACAATATCATTCATTCATCCTTGTGATTTTGAGATATTACCCATTTTAGGCCTTAACCAGCATGGCTGAGTCGCAACAAAATTGGTACTGCATTGGATAACAAAAAGAACCACAGGCTATTCAATATCTACAATGATTCCAATTAGGGTAAAGCATTATGTTCTATTTTTCTTATGGATTTTTTTATTTTTTTATTTTCTTTGTTGATGAAGAATCATGAAAACATGCAATTCCTATATTTTGAGAAGATGTTTTTGGCTTGGTTCAGACTTCCTTCAGTTTGCTAGCCAAGGTAGTTGGGGTTCCATGAAAGGTAAATTGCTTGGACTAAGTTGACAGAAATTAGGGAGTGGTAAACTGCCTGAGCAATCTCTATCATCATTCTGTCTAATTGAGTCCATTGTATATATGTATTGTTTTTTTATTTGATCACTTATGATAGTCTAATGATGTTGATCTATTTTTTTCTTCTCAAAAATTTCAAAGGCCATGGAATTTAGAGTTTGGTGTGAGAATGAGTGTCATGCTTATTGGGACTAAAATTAGATGCATACCTTTTTGAAATTTTGATTTCCATGTTATGGCATGGATCAATATGGATTTGGTTTAATTAAGAATGTTTAATTGACAAATCTGATTTGCAAAATATTGTTGTTTCAAATGAAAATGTTAGGCCAGTTTGCTTTCAGTTTCCAGTTTTCATTTCCAGTTTTCCAAATTTTATGAAGGAAATACTGAAAATTTTGAAAACTACAAATTCCAATTTTCAGTTTTTTCAGTTTTTCCTTCACAATTTCCTGGAAACTGGAAAACTGAAAACTAAAAGCAAGCAAGTCCTTAATATTTAGTTGAAAGTAGTCCAGCATTTGCTGGTGACATCATCTTGGAATTATGTTATATGTCATTTTAACTATTATTTTTTAGGTGTTACTCGCATGCTTCCATATATCGAGGTACTTGAGTGCATTGCAAAGGCTTCTTTGGCCTGTTTCTACACATCCCGTGAGGATTAGAATTTGACAGGTTTATTGGAAATATTTATATGCGTGTTATCTTTTGTTGTTTTCCTATTTCTATTAGATGTGTTTCTATTTGTACCATTTATTGAGTGGTTTGAGCTTTCGTTGTTATATAAAAAAGAACTAATATTAAATATCGAAAGTGGAATCGGTGGGATGACACTTTAGGATCTTGAAAATGCTCAAAAAAAAAAAATTGCAAGTCAATTGAGTCCAATTCATGATGAAATTTGATGGTGCTAACATGGTAGTCAATCTTCTTTAAGCACTTGACCTTAACTTGAGTGATTTTAGACCGAATTGAAATATAATATTTTTAAAAACCAGTGACATCTATTTATTTTTGGCTTGACTCAATGAAAATTTTGCTAATTATCAATTTTAATAGCCAAATTCAATATATAAGTAATGGCACTATGGGGAAATCTAATCAACCTAGATGATTTGAAGAAGAAATGAGAAGAGATTTACACTATAATTTTAACAATGATTGTTCCATTTTGTGCCACTTATGTAACTAGACAAATATTTTCTTAGATTCTCGTTTTCCCATTTGTCAAAGATTTTGGTTTGAAATTAATTATTTCTTCTTGGTAATGCATTGATGTATTGTAACTATTTTCGGGTTTAGTGCAAGAATCTTAAGGCCTTTTATCAAAGAGGCCAAGTATTTAAGGAACTAGAGTCTGTTTGATTTGCTATTTTCTGTTTTCAGTTTTTGTGAATGAAAAACTGAAGAAAAATGAAAACTGAAAATAGCAAACTAAATAGGCCCTAGGTCGTCTACTAAAGGTTACGGTTAGTTTGTTATGGTGAATTAATATTTCAATGCTTAGATTGCAGCTGTCTTCATATAAATTAGTGCCGGCATTTGTAGGATGTTATCTATAATTTGTGTGGTACACGAAGTGTCCTGAGATGATGATACAATTACAAAGCTTTACGTGTTTTATAACTTTGTTCCAAAAACCTGCATGGTTGCAACTGTCTTAAGAACCTCATTATTTAGTAATCAATATTCCTCACATTTGATCATATACTACTTTTTATATATTCATGGGCTTGCATTAGGATGATTTTGAATTGCTGTTTAATGCCATCAAATTTTTATCACATGGACGCCGAGGAGATGTTGAAAAAGGAAGGTGGTGGACATATGCTTCGATGTATGTCCCAAGGCTTCTATTTTGGCATCAATGTCGTTTCTAATTTCTATGTCACTACTAAAACTTATATGTTGTTTTATAGTAAAGTGCTTAATAGAATGCTTTGTGTACTAGACAAAATTATAGTACAATTCATATCCTACAGGAATGAAATGTTATCATGTAATATGTGAAAAGGCTAATATATCAAAGGTTAATATAAGGCGACTTTGGTTTGTTATGACATATATGTTGAGGAATTTTTATTAAATGCATTGTGAAATGAATTGTGTTAAGTCCAGCGTAACAAAAGACTTCATATTTGACGAAGTTGTAAAGAAGCCCAACTTTATAACCCACTTCCTATTTATGTAGTCTAATTTTATTCATTTAACATTTTCCTATTAACAAAGAAGCGTAGAAAATTAATCAATATTCATCTTAAGACGAGAAATAAAAATTACATAAAAACTACAAATTACTTCAAAATACATGAAACAGGCATGCAAAGACAAACTTAAAAATTATATCTTCAAAATAGACGCAAAAAATAGCAATTTTTATTCTTAACAAGGTGTTTGGAAACCCTCGACAGGAATTGAATTCAATTCTATCTAGGAATTGAATTCAATTCCTTGATTTGGAAGACTATAACTCAAAAAATTAAAATATGATCAAAATTGAAATCCATCAAAACCATGGAATTGAAATCATACCCAAATGGTTTTGATTTGGTGATGAACTTGAGCTTAAAAATTAAAATTCCCAAACTACCCACTACTCTTCCCTTGCTTTCAAAACTAAAAAAACAAGGGTAAAATAGTCAATATCTATGATCCATTTCATTTTAAGTTCATTTCAAATCAAGGAATTAAATTCAATTTTATAGTTTAAAAGGTTTATTCCAAACATTTAAATTCTGTTCAAATCTAAAATAGAATTCAATTCTTAACAAAGTGTTTGGAACCTCTCTAGAATTCAATTCTATAAGGAATTGAATTCAATTCCCAACTTCGAAAGTAATTTAACCCCAAGAATTCAATTCATGTGAGAATTGAATTACACAAAAACCCTTAAAGTAAATCACACCCAAATGGATCTGATTTGTTGTTGGATTTGAGCTCCAACACTGAAATGCCCTTAATATCCCTGGTTGTTGGATTTGAGGCTCTATTTCTCCCTCGCTGGAAATCGTTGTCACTGCCACCATCAAATCTGCCCTCCAACCGCCTCTGCTCCGCACCCACCACCGTGAGCTCAAAGTCACGCCACCTTCTTTCTTTCCTCAAACACGTAGAGATCACAGTGGTACTGGCTTCATTTTTTTTTTCTGCTCAAATGTTGCCAAATCCACCACGAGGTAGCTCTGCGCCGGCGCGACTCTTTTCCTCCCTGCCTCCATCAATCAATAGTCAGAACCATCGACGCTGCACGATCTCCAAACGGTGGCGAGATCTGACAACAGGCAAACGAAATAGGGGAGGTTCGAAGCTGTGATGACAAAGTTGGACCAAAATGGCATGGCTTGTTGATTCTTCTTAGCCGTTAAGGGGCTGAGCACGAAAGAGGAGGACGAAGAGGAAGATGCATGTGATGATATGGCGAAGGAACAAGGAACGGAATGCAATGCAAATTTGAAATGAGAGAATGATGATGCCATTGTTTGTTATTCGGATTCGATAGGGGATTGTGGCGTTGAAATGGTGATGAGTATTGGGAGAGAGATGAAGAAGAAGAAAATGCAGTGGTATTCACTTTAAGGATAAAATGATAAAAATAAACAAATCAATTCATTTTTATATATATTCTAAATAAAAAATTCAATTTAATTAATTAATTTACTAATTCTTTCCAAATTTTCATTAGTTAATAACTTTTCAAACACCTGTAAATAAAGCGTGCTCACGACTTTTCAACAAGTTCACTCACATTCGTGACGAATAAAAAGAACGAGAGAGAGAGAGAGAGAGGGAGATCGGAGTGATGTCGTCATCCCACGGGAACGATCCGCGCATGCCATCGGCGGCTCGTCCATATGTGACGCCGGCCGTGTCCCCGCAGGAGCTTCCGATCGACTACGCGGGGTTCATCGCGGTGATCTTGGGCGTGGCGGGCGTCATGTTTAGGTACAAGGTGTGCTCCTGGGTGGCTCTAATATTCTGCGCCCAATCCGTCGCCAATATGAGGAACGTCGAGAACGATCTCAAGCAAGTTATGATGGCCATGATGTCAGTTTCTTCACCTTTTTCCATTCCTCTTTTTTATTTTGCTTTTCTGATCCACCATTGGAATTTGCATTTGGATTTGAAATTTCAGATCTGTTTGTGAAAAAAAATTTAAAAAAAAAGAAGAAAATGTCTGTGAAGCAGGGATACGTTCGCATCTGATTAATTTCTCGTTGTTTTAGTTCTTTTTTTCCCCCCCCTGAAAGGACAATAAGCTGAGAATGGCTCTTATAGTTGGGAGCTGGGTGGTAGTGTATATTCCAGAAATTTTATTTAAATTTATGAAATAAGAACTTGGCAAAAATAGGGGCGAGTTGGTTTCAGAAAACAGTTCGGTTTTTGGGGTTTTCTGTCAGTTTTCTGTTTTCAGCATTCGCTGCCCGGAAAAATTGGGAAACTAACTGAAAACCAGCGGAAAACTGAAAGCAGTCTTATGAAACCATACGTACCCTTAAGATTTTTCTTTTCTTTTCTCTTTTTTTTCTCCTGAAGGGGAAAAATCTAGGCAAAATTGAAGAATTTGGATTTGGGCGCTTACTTCTGTAGCTTGATGAATGATGAGTTAGAATCAGGGAAATGGAACTTTTTATTGTTTACTTGTTTTGACATGTGCTTTATATGTTCCAGAAGCATCAGGAATAATATAGAGTGAGATTTTAAATCTGTCTTAGTTCCCATTTGAATTAGCATAGAGGACAGTGACCGGCAAAACAAAGAAGAAAGAAATCTGATGCTCGGGTCGATAATTGGCTAATTCAGAGCCGAGTCGATGAATGTGTGAAGAATTAATTGCTTGATTATTTTCTTGGTTGCAGTTAGAATTTGTCACATGCTCTTGTAGATGAGTTATACCTTGATAGGATTGGGATTGATAATTGATAATGATTTAGCCTTTGATAGGAATTGGATAATGATCAGGGTTGATGTGTCTGATGGAAGCTTTCTAGAGGTTGGGGTGACATATAACAGGTTGAGCATCAGTTCCGTGATGTATTTTGAATAGATTTGCTTTGTTGACACTAGTTTAAATAAAAATCAATCTTACCTCCGCTAGTAGCATATTATTGTCTTAATTTTCTGAAACATGGCATGTAAGATCAATATGATGGACAAATAGTTATAATTCAACTGTTTGATGAGTTACAATTACCTGCAATAGTGCCATAGAATTGCAACTTGCAAGGGGGTTTGTGCATAGCATATAAGGCTGCATTTGAACTCCAGCTTGATCTTCAGCTTCTCCAACTGTTCTGGTTCCAGTTCTTCATTCGAAACCTGAACCAGTTGATCTGGAATGAACTCTGGTTGGAAAGTAGAAAACTAGACCACTGCTACTGCACAGTGGAACTCAACCATGTTGCATTTGAATCAATGCCACCACTGATGCAATTCAGAGATTGACCTTGCAGAAACCTGTTGGCCTCTGGTAGCTTCTGCACCTCAGTAGCTTCTACCAATAACTCAAATATTGGAGCTCCAATACCAACTGATTGGAACAGATTTTTAATGACAAGAAACAATGGAGTCGAGTCTAGCTCCTACAATGGGGAAAATCCTACACTAAAACGGATATTTGGCTATAGTGGAACAAGCTCTTGGATTTTTTTCCAACTTAGGTTCTGATACACCCCTCACATATATAGTTAAATTTCCAGTGTCTGTCAATAAAACACAGGTCAGTAGCCTGAGATGGAGATCAATTGTTTAAGGAGTTCTACTACCATAGCAACCATTTTTAAGGACATCAAATGTTTCATCACTTTCATGTGAAGTATTAGTGATATTAGAGCTTGGCAGAACTGTAGGATAGAAATCCCATTTTGTTTAGAGCTATCTTTAATAACTAGGGGATGGAGGAATTGAACCTAGTTCTCCACCATTTATGGAAATCCAAGGTCACCACCTCAATGACCGAGGCAATCCTCTTCAGTCAAAATGGACTCTGAAGAGTTAACCGGAATAATAACCATGCTCAGATCACAGCTGTGATTCATCAACCAGGCTTAGGTTCCTCTCCTTAGAAGACACAGATGAAGGCCTACATAACAGATCCTCTTCAATTAAAGTCATATAGGATAGTAATGTCTAAGAGTAAAAAATAGCTGATATGCCATTGTAGAAAAAATTGCAGTTTATGGGTTATACTTTGCTGGTGAACGAAACACTGAGTGTTTAACAATCTGTCCCGTCATGAATAATGCAATTTGTTCTGTTTTGATGTTCCACTACACATATGGATTCTTTGCTCCAGATACATTTCATGTGGAGAATGTCCCTAGGAAGCATACTAAAATCAATTCAAGCTTACCCTAGAAGTAGTATTGATATTGGACATTATACCATAATCCTAAACGTTATTTATATGGGGCATAAATCACCTGCCCCACCAATCATTTATTGTCACGTGGAAAATATTATTATATATTTGGTATTTGTTTTAAATTTTTAAATGTCTTTCAATTCCTATCTTACACTTGACAATATAAATAATTGATGGGACATGGAAGGAGATATGATTTGAGAGCAGATGATTTCCATCCTTACATGATGGTGATTTTTCCTTTTTCTCCCTTCATTACTTTTCCTTTCTCTGAGCATTATCTGTCATGTATTTGGTTATTGTCACAAATGAATTTCTGCATAATATTAAAATTCTATGCTATTTTCCTCTTCAATGTCGAAGCTGCTGACTAGATGTTAATCTAAACCCCAGGTTCTCATTAATGGGATTGATAACAAACTACTTCGGGTCTCCTAGACCCAGCAAGCAAAGTTGAGATCTCTGAGTTTGAGGTAGAGATGCCCTTTTCGTTGGGTGTTGTCAATGTCAGGATTAACCAGCAAACTTGGAAGGAAGTGTAGAGTCACTGCGTTCCTTTTTTCTTCTTGGCTTTTCAGTTGGCTGTACTAAATACGCTTGCGAAGACTGGATATTTGTGTATTTTGATGTTTTTAGCATTCATCATTTTTTCTTTTTTTGATTAAGCATTCGACATTGGAATCGTATTAGCTAGGAATATTAAGAGAGCCACGCGACTAAGCTATTTCCAAACATGTCTAATAAAATCCAAGAAAAGTGCTACGTGTGATTCGCTGGTATAAACCACTAATATCCGTTGTCCATTCAACCCTAATTAACCTGGTTGAGTTAATCTAAGATATGTTACAAAGATAAATCTGTTTTTGCAGTTATTAGCTATAGAACACGACTTTTGGAGATCTTTTAGTTTTTTGTGAAATGTATTTTGAGTGATCCATAAATTATTGTTTGCTTTTGCATTTTGGTCATGACAAGCAGTAAACGTATCTCGTACTGGGGTGCTGTGCCCATTATCACCACGCGATTTCGGTCAATTCTTTTATCTTAAAAGGAAAAATAACATTGTATATAGCACTTAACTGTGTGAGGGAGAGAATAAACTGAGAATAGTGATTAGTTATAAGAATAAGGGGAATAAATTTGGGTAAATTATTCTTTTGAGATATTAAGAAATGACACTTCACTATTTATTTGAAAAATCTACACTCCATCTTATTTCATTAAGGTGTGTTTGGTGTATTCTCTTTTATGATTTGATTTTTTGTAAATTATATACCAAATAATAAAAATGATTATAAAATAAGTGATAAATTTAATTTTTATACACTGATAATATAAAATAAAATATTGATAAATAAATTTTTACAAAATTTTTCACATTTTTTAATTTTTATCAATTCATAATTAAAGTCATTTTATACTGTCAATTTATAGAAATTAAATTTATAAATAATATTAAAAGTTATATTAAAAGTTAATAATCATTTTAATTGAAAATTTAATAATAAACATTTTGAATAAATGAGATATAAAAATTAAATAAATAATTAGAATAATACTAAAATGTATAAATAAATACTAATTACTTTTTAAAAAATAAATAATACAAAATTAATAAAATTAGTAATAAATAATATTGATAGAAAATGTTGTTATATTAATGAGATTCAAAATATTAAAAATGATTGCTATAAATCAGTCATTTAATTATCATAGTTAATAGTTAGTTATCCAGCATGATTTGATACCATTTTAAATTTTTATTAGTTTGCAGGTCAACCAATAAAAAATCAAGAAATTATCAAACCATGCCGGGTAATTATCATAGTAAGTTGTAACCTATCATGATTTGACATTTTTTAATTTCTATTGATTGATTGATTTAATAATTATTTTATGAATTTAATTTTAAAGTATTAATAGTATAAACGAGTTAATATCATGTATTCAAGCATATATTGTCATGTATTCATAATGATTTATTACTATATCAACTACTTAAGAAGTCATCTAAATGGATTGATTAGTTGGATAATAATATAAAAAAATTTTACATTATCAACTCATTAAAATTCAATTCTTATTTTTTATAATTTTAATTTTGTAATTTTTTATTTTCATTTAATATCAAATATTTTTGGTACTAAAAAAATATTTGATTTTTCATACAATATCAAATATAAAGAAACATATGTATCATTTTTTTTTCTTACAGTATTTGCAACTTCTACATTTTTGTATCATAATAATGTAATGAACATAGAAAACATACCAACAGTAATATTATTTGTGAATCATTTACAAATAAATTTTAAAAATATCATAATTAAAATTTTAATTTGTAAAAATTGTTTAAATTGTTTATTTTTATTATATATAATTGTATTTTGTATGAAATTTGATATTATTTACCATGTATTATAAATTTATATATTAATTTTTATTAATTTATGTATTTTAATATTATTTTCAATATTTATTTAATTATCATTTATTATTTATTTAAAATTTTATTATTAAATTCTTAATTAAAATAATTATTTAATTCTAAATTTTAATATTATCTGTCATTTTAGTATATAAAAAATGATTATGATTGATAAGTTTATTTAATACATTGTAGGAATCAACAATATGAAATCAATGTATATTTTTCAAACAAATAGGGTGGAGTGTCATTTCTTGACACTTCAAGCGTAGTAAGTGCATTTTATCTAATAAATTTTAACCATTGAATTATATATGAAATGATTAAAATTAAAAAATAAAATTGTACAAAATAAAACCTGATCACTACTTGAAGGCCATAAAAGGTGAAGGTCTTGGAAGCTCCCAAGAGGTGGAAAATGAGCAAAACCTCCTCTTCCTCTAAGTAGGTGTACTCGTGGTTTTGGAGGGCTACAACGATGGGGTTTTTGAATCTTCAAGCAAGGAATGGCTTGAGGTTTGGATGAGGAATGGAGGGAGCTTAGTGTGTTTGGATTTTGGAGAGGGTTTGGTAATGGAGGTTAGGGCTTGGAGTTAAATGAAGGGAAGAAGAAAATGAAATGAAGGTGAAGGAGGAGGGGAGAAAATTTCAAGTGTAAGTGTGTAGTAAAAGGGTGTGTTGAGCATGAGGGGGTAATTAAGGCTTCATTTCCTGTTGTGTCTTAGGGGGCATAAGGTAATTGTGAGCATATAAGTGAGAATTAGGAATTTTAAAATAAAAAATTAAAATAATACTAATCATGAATAAAATAACAATTTCACAAATGTTTAATTCAAACAAATATTATTTTATGCAAATATCATGAAACTTTAAATTTGAGTATCAAAATTTTAAAACACTTGGAGCAAACGAAAATTTCAAAGCTTAGCTTACTTTTTGCTCTTAAACTAATTAAACACAATTAAAGGTGAAATTATGTATTTTAATTACTAAGAGGTTAAAATTAATTATGGATGATTCATTATTCATTAATTAATTAAAATAATTAACTCTCAATTAGACCCAATTATCTTTAACTAACCTAAATTAAGCCTGATTAGTGATAATTGACCTTCATGGGCCTAATTATCATAATAGATTATTTAATCACCACATAATCATATCAAATTAACTCTGGTCAAGTTAGTTAATGATAATTAATGCCAATCATCATCTTACATTCAACCAATCACCTTAAGGGTGTTTAAAGTAATTGGTGTAAATAGGAATTAGCGTGTTACATCATACAGGTTCTGGACCTTAACCCTGTGGTCGAACTTCATGCAATTAAGCTCGACCTACGTCTGGGCACTTTCATGGAGAAACTGGCTCTTCATAGATGTCGATTCAATCTGTGAATTTTGCGATAGACCATGTTACGACCCAAAAATCATGACCGGCAGCATATATGGGATACTGTCCCTTATAGAAGCCTTCTACAATTAATTTCAAGCAATCATGAATAGTAAATTATTAATTTAATGACCATAATAAATAATATAAATAAATAAATAAGTAAACAAATTTCTCAAAACTTCTTGAAAACTTTATTCATAAAATATATAAAATATTTAATTTTTCCAAATCATTCCAAAATTAATAACTCAAATAGACAATCTTAAATTATGTTCCTTGAAGAAAATAAATTACATAAAACATAATTATAATAGAATAAACTGCATTTTGGCTAATGACACTTCATGCCCATTTTGTGCAATAGACACGAAAACTTTGGAGTATCTGTTCTTTAAATGTTGAAAATCAACAGACATTTGCTCCCATTTCTTGAAACTATGGAACATTTATACATGTTTACCAAGAGATCTGGTATGTTTCTGTGACTTTTGGTATGGAGCCCCATTTAGAGGTTTTGATAAGAAATTGTGGCTAAGCCTTATGTATGTTATTTGTTGGTCATTATGGTGGACAAGAAACAAGATTATCTTTGAAGGTTATAAACCAATTTGGAAGGACTTACCACATGAGATGTTAACTAGACTTGGCTATTGGACTGAAGCATGGTGTGAAACATTCCCTTATGAACCAAATAAATAAATCAGTTTTGCTATTCCAACACCCGGGTTGGGTGTCTCATACGCGACACCGTAGAGCAATGGAGGGATGCACTGATGGGGAAATAAAAATGAGTCCACCATAGAAGAATCCGAAATTCATTTTTACCTTCAGCACCTTGCCCACTTTCCCTCGTCTAGCACTCACTCTCCCCCTTCTCTGTTTCCTTTCCTTTCCTTTGAGAACTAAACAGTAAGGATTCCCTCTTCGGCTGAAAAACTGCATCTCTTTCCAACACCTCTCTTCTCTCTGTCACTCTATCTCCCATCTCACTTTCTCTTCTGTCTAATGCTCATCCCGCATGCTTTTCCTTGACTTATGGGCATGCTCAAATTTAACCCAAATCAAGATGCTAAAGCATACATTTTTAGTCTAAAGTTTGATCTTTTAGTGTTTGTTAGCTTCCTTGAATGCTATATATTTGTTTCCCAATTGATTTCTGTGAACTTTTTGTTTGATTAAAAGTTAAACCCATTCTAAGTTTACAGCATGGGTAACAATTTGTTTTTTTTTTTCCTTTGTTATATGCTTATTTTTAAGTTTTAAATTCTGAAACAGTTCCTAATGTTCATAGTAAATTAGAGCCAAGGAAGCATTCTACATTTTTATTCCCTTAACACGTTCAAACAGGTTATGTTGTGAGGTATTTGTACTATTTTGACATTCTCTGTTTCGAATATGTGTTATAGACACATTTGCTTATAGTCTGCAATTCACAAATTCAAAGAATGCAAACACCAGTCACTTCTTTAATGATTTTTAATATTTATGCAACTTTACTTTGTATTGAAAAAATAATGTTTATGAAGCTCTTATTTTAACATATTTTAGGATTGATCAGTAATGATTATTAACTTGATTTCTTTGTTTTTATCATGATCATGCATGATTATATATTGCTGAACTACTGCTTGCCACTTTTTTATGTAGATTCCTTTTAATACTACCTAGGTAGATGCCATGTTTAAGTTTCACATACCATAATTCAGCTGTTAATTTTACTTGTGATTCTGGAATATGGATCGATCAACTTTATGCAGTGTTAATGTGCTAAACTTGGGTTAACTTTATGAAAGATTTAAGTATCTTGTGTATTTTTACTGTCTTCTGCAGGTAGTTCGTATGGAGGTAGAACTGCATTAATGGAAGAAATTTCCTTATATGTGTGTGTAGAGAAAAGATCTTATTTGCACTGTTTTCATTTTATCTAAATTTGCTGATTTTGGCCTCAGGTCAGTATAATCACAATGCCCTCTCTAGAATTTCATTTTTCCTGCTATGTTGGAAAAAAGATATGATAGCTTGATTTGAGGAAGAAAAATTTAATATGTACTTCAGGCTAAAATGGTGTTTCTACCTTTGCTAATGCTTCATGTCTCAAAAAATCATATTCATGTTTTTGTTTCCCATGCAGACTGAGACTTGCATTGCTAAAATTTTCTGGCATGGTGGTCAGCCTCATCTTTGGCGGCTTAGTAATTGCTGGGTGTTTTGTTTTCTGCTATGCTTAGAATTCTCAATATGGATGGACAGCATTGGATTTTTGCAAATGGGGCTTCTGCAGCTCAATGTGTCTATTTTAGAAAAGGCTGGTGTTCCTTCCTTGCCTTCATGAATTGGTTGGTTCAAGCATTTTGAAATGGAAAAAAATTTGGCCAAGAAAAAGGGAGTGTGGAACTTCAAGAGATCATGTTGTGCTTTGCGGACTGCAATATGTAGATCAATTCGTGTACTGCTGTCATGGATAGGATTATTTATGACTTTTCTTATTTTGATGCATTCCTAAGCAATTTTAGTTTTGAGCTCGTGGGTTGAATTTGGTTTTCAATTCGAAACTGTTTCTCAGTGTTTGATGAGTTGTCTTGTGAGCTACCTTGATCCTAGCTAAGGTGATACTGTTACTAAGATGTCGTGTATTAGTGACAGGTGTTAGATGGTGATCTTGATCTTTATTAGTGATGTTCTTATGTTTGACACATTTGCTTCCCCATATGTTTAAATGGGTTGAGCCTTTTATTTGTTGATAATTATCTTGAAAAGATATTGCCCATTCAGTATTTATTAGGATTTTTAAGCATTCCTAGTTGATTGTTGTCATACATTACATTGAAAAGTTGATTAAGTTGATTATCACTTGTGAGAGTGGGTGAGGCAATTATTTGTACATACCTGGAAGATTACCATCGTTTTCAAGGAATTACTAGCATATTGTGAGTAAATTATCAGCAGCTGTAAGTAATTACTAGCGTTGGTCAGTCCAATTCCAAGTTAATTCCAGTTATTGTAGCACTTGAGAAAATTTTTATTTGTTCGAAAAAGTTTCAAAAAGGCCACAAGGCTAACGAATGAGTTACTCAAGTTGATTATCACTTGTGAGAGTGGGTTAAACAATTATTTGTACATTTGTGCATGATTACCGTCATTTTCAAGGAATTACTAGCATATTGTGAGTAAATTACCAGCGGCTGTAGCTAATTACCAGCATTGGTCAGTCCAATGGCAAGTTAATTCCACTTATTGTAGCACTTGAAAAATTTGTTATTTGTGGGGAAAAGTCTCAAAACAGCCACAAGACTAAGGAATAAGTTACTCAAGTTGATTATCACTTGTGAGAGTGGGTTAAGCAATTATTTATACATACCTGGAAGATTACCATCCTTTTCAAGAATTTAGTAGCATCTTCTAAGTGAATTACCAGCGACTGTTTCTTATTACCAGCGTTGATCAATCCACTTCAACGTTAATTCTACTTATTTTAGCACTAGTGTCACTTGTTATTTGTTGAAAATTGTCTCAAAAAGGCCAAAAGGCTAAGGAATCCTTTACTCAAGTTGCTTATCATTTATGAGAGTGGGTTAAGCAATAATTTGTACAGACCTGGAATATTACCATCCTTTTCAACGAATTACTAGCATCTGCTGAGCTAATTACTAGCTACTGTTTCATATTACCAGCGTTGGTCAATCAAAATAAAGTGAAATTCAAATATTTTTGGCAGTAGTCTCAATTTGTGAGTTGTTGTTCTAGGTCCTAGAAAAGGGCAAAAGTCTATGAAACCTTTAATAAACTTGACTATTGCTTATGAGAGGCAGCAAAAAATTCTTTCTCGAGACCTGCTGTATTATCAGCGTTTCTAAAATATTACCAGCAGTCTTCCATATTATTACCAGCTTTTGAATGATTTTACCAGCATTTCCTATTCAAATTAAAATCAAATTCCACTCATTTTGGCACTAATGTACGGTTTTGGTACTAGTGTCATATTGTTAGTTGTTGTTATAGATTCCAGAAAAGGGGCTTGAGTCTAGGAAACCTTTAATCAACTTGAGTATCGCTTATGAGAGGGGGTCAAAACTTCCTTGTCTAGACCTGCAGAATTACCAGCGTTTCTCAAAAATCACCAGCACACTTCAATATAATTACCAGAGTCTGAATGTATTTACCAGCATTTGCCGGTAAACTTAAAAGCTAAATTCAGCACATTTTGGCAATAGTGTGATTTTGTTTGTTATTGTTCTACGTCCCAACAAAGGACAAAAGTCTACGAAACCTTAAATAAAATTGAGTATCGCTTATGAGAGGGAGCAAGAAATTGTTTGTCCAGACCTGTAGAATTACCAGCGTTTATTACAAATTACCACTTACCTTCATTATAATTACCAGTTTCTGATTCGATTTACCAACGTTTGCCAGTAAAGGGAAATTCAACCCATTTTGGCACTTGTGTCATTATTACCATATTCTAAAAATCACCAGCACTTTCACCTTCAATATAAATTACCAAGGTATAATGGCATGACACCAGCTATGACTAGTTATTTCAATGTGCATTCTATGAAACTATAAGCCTGTTGTGATATGTTTATGTGGGAATTGAACCTGAAAATATTTCAAGACACTATTGGAGCCTTTTCATTGCCTGAGTACAATTTGAAGACACTATTCCAGTAGTATTTGATACAGTGTATGTACACAAGAAAAGATATCAATGATATATTTGATTGCACAATTGGTAATTTTACAATTTGTAACTCAAGATTTTCTTGTGTTAACATTCACTACATCCTATACAAAATAAACAGCAACCAATATTGTGCCACCAAATAAACCATCTTCAAAAGGGTAATCATATGGCTAACAAATTCAGTAAATACACGTATATGTTGGCTATTCAAAATCCTTGTAAAGTATGCTTGACTTGATTCTTGGCTTATCTACTTCCCTTGACATATGACTGGATGATCTTCAGACAACATATGTTGGCCGAAAAATTCCTTATGCATGGTGTACAAAAAAAACCCATGTATATATATATGTACAGAGCATCCTGCATAGACATACACACATGATTATTAGATTAGAAATATTTAAGAAGTTGGTATATTTCAAGATGAGTTTTACTTATCTTACCCATTCAACAACAAATATACCAGTCATATATTTTCACAAAGAAAAATATATCACTTACATATATCACAAAGAAAAATATATCACTTACATATATTACTACTACCTGCATTTAACAAAAAGAATTAACGAAGTCTAAAATTACTTAAAACTTTGAGGTTTGGATGAGTTTGAACCTTGGTTCAGGTATCACCCAAATTCTTATTACTTGGGTTCAAGATTAATATATTAAACAAGTTTACTATGAGTAATTCACTCAAATTCACAGCTAAAATCAATTCTCCTCTTTTACCCAAACAAATTGATTCCTCAATTATGTTTGAACACATACGGGGGTCTGAGCAAAATATTATAATACCAAAATCCTCATAGTCACAAGATGAGACTATTAACACCTTGTAGACAACGCTATGTGCTTAGTGGCAAAGTCATAACTGAACACTTCCTTGAAATCCCTTTGATGGTATTTGTAATAATACTAGCAATACTGGTAAAACATATGCAAATAAAAGTTGGAGCTACAATAATACAAGTAATAAAATGGTCTACACTAAACAAACACAGAGCCAAAATTTCTAATCACAATCAAGATTAAAACCTCCTTTTTCCCTCAATTTCCCTATTCTTGTAATTTTAAGTCGCTTTCCGAAAAAAGAAATTTACCCAAGAAAACAAAAGAAGTTACATAGCAAAAGATTAAAAAAAAAAAAGGCTTAGAAGAAATCATAGCCCTTTCCAGAAAAATACTATCCAGTGTCAAATAACTGTAATGACAAGTACTAAAGCCTAATAAGAAGAACATCTTCATCTTATTCCAACAACACTTCTATTTTCCTCTTGCAAAGGCAACAAAACCAACATGGCCAGTAACTAAAGCCAGAAGTGCCCTCAAAACCAATTCCATTTCACAATAGAAGAATTGAAAGTGTTGTGTTTCATTATTCAGAATTAATATTCAATTCTTAATGACACCAAAAAGTTCCTATAAATATAAATCATGCTTAGGCTACTAACATTTTGTAGGGTCACAAAGGAAATGACTTATTACAAAAAGACATAGGCTTACATCATCAACCTTTTCCTCAAGGATTGCGACATCAGTTGCAAAATTGAGCACCTTCTCAACTTTAACTCCCTATTTTTCTAGCATTTTGTCAAGCTGCAAAGAAAGAAAAGGCATTCATGTCATGCAAATGAAAAGCAATAAGTCACAATAGTTAGTTGTGTTTTTATATGCACAATCCAATATTACAACTAAAAAGTAGGTTATTTGTTTAACAATGTAATACCTTCTGCGCTTGGACCACAGTTCTTGGAAAACCATCAACTATGAAACCTTTCTAACATGATGGTTTCTTCATTGCTTCATCTATGATGCCAAAGTCTACCTACACATAAACACTAATTCAATTCTTGTATTTCTTATCAGGTTGTGATCATAGGTGTGTGGAAGTGAAAATTTTACATCTGTTGACCCGATTTTCTTCATTCTTTTCACTTCATGATTTTTCTGTTGACATTTCCTGTTTCTATTTTTCAGAGAGGTACAAAAGTCATTCTTTGGGAAATCAGATTTGTGTTTTGTTTGCATACTGAGTCCTCTTTCTTTTAACATAAAAAAGCAAGACTTGGAAATTGAGGCAGCTCAGGTATTTTTGTTTTAGGATATCACATCATTGTTTTCATGCAATTGCAAGCATCCTACTGATTATATTTTCACACCATAGAAGCAGAACATATGAGTTTACTTGACATAAACGGACATTCTTTTTGCTATCTCTATAATCACTTTTGTCCAATAGATGAACCTAGCACTCCATATCAACCTTAACATGTCAATACTCCTACTCCCCAGTTATCAAGAAAGTTCCAATATGCACTGAGAAAATCTTTACAGTAAAAGTATTTACACATTGCACAACAGTAAAAGTATTTACACATTGCACAACTGCAAAAGTATTTACAGTAAAATACCTTGCGGGCCTTTTTGTGAGTTGGCAGATGGACAACAATGGCAGCAGAAGTTCCCGAGCTTGACAGAGGCACAACAACAGCTTCAGCGATAAAAGGGGAACCAAGCTCGACAGCAGACAGGGGTGGACCCGAGCTTCAAAGACGGAGGCCGAGGGCTTTATCAACGGATAGTGGAGGGAGACGGCAGCGCAGACTGGCAGCGCAGACCACCGCTTGAGGGAGTGCAGCTTTGATGAGCAGTGTGAGGGAGTTTGGGAGCCAGAGTCAAAGTGTGTGGGAGTTTGGTAGCTATAGTGTGTGGGAGTTTCAATGAATGGGGTTTAAGGAGAAGCAATTGGGTATTGGGAAGGAAACGGGGAATGGAATTAAGCGAAATGCATATTCTTTGGAATCCATCTGCTTGCTATCGTGTGCCCTGTTTTTTTTCTTCACCAATGCACCCCGCTACAGTGCTATACGGTGTCTGTATAGACACCCCAGCGGGGTGTTAAAATAGCTTTTCCGTAAATAAAGTGTGGTGTGAAACATTCCCTATAAACCAAATATACTTGTAAGTGACCCGAGGCTTGTAAGGAGGTGGCGTCCATAGGTATGTTATTGGACATTGAAATGTGGAATGCAAGATTGGCATCTTAGGTTACACCGTATGTGTGTGTTCTATTCATCATTTTGATGTGAAGTAAAGGTCTCATGCATTGGTTATGTGGGCTACATGTTTGTTGGAATCTTGGGTCATACTTTCCTTTGTAGAGGGAAGGGTTGTGTGCTAGGATGTGCTCATTTGGAATAAATTGTGGATGGTGCTACTATGATCGTTGGCTTGATACACTAACACGGAAGATATTCTATTATGCTATGTTATGTTTGATTTTCACAAATTCTCTAGCCCTTGTAGCCTTATTGGCAATGTAGAAGAGGAGTAGGGGGCTTTGAGAGTTGCTTCCTTTCCTCCCATATATCTTCCTATTAGTGGTTTGTGTTTTCTTTCATGCGATGTTTTTTATAGCATTTTAGACTCTCAAATTGTAACCTTTGCTCACATACAACTAGATTGTTTGAGCCATATTTATCCAAAAAAAAAAAACCTTTAAAATAATTATGCATACTAAATGATGTCCAAGAACCCTGCCTGTACACTACTGAAGTAGTCTATTCTAACATGATTCTAATATAAACTTCACTTGAAAGTGAAGGCCACCACTGGAACTACTACAAGGCTATTAAAGTTGAGTTTGAACTATAACTAGATTTGCAACTATAATTATAAAGGGAGGAAAAAGAAGGGTGCGTTCATCAAAATTCAGTGAGTAGGTCTTTCTACTCACAACCCATATGGGACAACAAAGGAGAACATATAATATACATACAACTGGCATAAAACATTTTTTATATTTATATACATAACTATATTGGGAAAAATATTTTCAATTTCATAATAAGCAATTAGTGGAAAAACAGTAGTATGAATTGAAATAACTGTACTAAAAAGGTCTCATAAGGCAGATACCTCACTGGGTTCCATAACTATAACTGTGGGTTTAGTTAGTCCTCTAGCTGACCGTTTGACATCAAGGTCAATTATGCTGATAGCTGTTAACTCACTGTTTTGTTTCTCAATAATTTCTATCAAATTAACTTGCACATAAATCGAATAAATCTGAAAACTCTGAATTTATATAATTCTAACAATCTAACTATCAAGCATGTTCTAAAATCATGCCCAATGGATCACCAACTTGTAAAAACAGTGATTTCATAAACCTACATAGTATATATCTGGCCATTATTATGAACCATACTTAGTTCAACACTTTCAGTAGCATATAATTGTGATTCTAAAATTATGATTAGAAAATTTATAATATGAAAACATGATAATTTTATTAAATTCATAAAACATATATGACAATTATAGAAGATAAAGCTTAACTCAATATTTTCAAATAAATCTCTTGGAAATATAAAACATTTGTTTTATGACATACAAGCATATTAATAATGGTCTCATAGTTTTCTAAAATATAATTGTACTAATAACTGTAAAAATAATAATTTTCTAAATCTAGCATAAATTATATCACTTTCAAATTTCAATGAAAGTGGGTATAATGCTAGGAATATATGAATAATGATAAAAAAAATTATGGACATAAGCTTAAACCCACTCATCGTTTGTTGTCGGGAATGACTGATCACTGCCAACATGATCCTAGGAAACTGGAATGGCGTTCTCAATGACTGATCACTGCCAACATGATCCTATTGATATTGAATTGATTATTGATATTGATTGACATATGGAAATTATTATTGATTGATATTATTATTATTATTATTATTGATTGATTATAGATTATTGATTATTGATATATGAAAATTAACCTCAATTTAATTTTTTTTCCTTTTTTTTTTGTTTGTCATAATACAGAGAGAGCCAGAGGCCCAACTACCCAACTACCCAATTAGCATCTCTTGGGTTGCTGTTGTTAAACCACCGACTCATTTAGTAAGGCCCAATTCCCCAAATAACCCCGCAACAATCGTCGTTTTTGCGCTCTCTCTCGTCGTTTTCCCCTTCCTTCTCACTCTCAAACCTCTCTGCCCTCTCCGTCTCCGGTCTTTCACGACACTCGTTTTCCTTCGACCTGTCTCCAAACCAGCACCACCACTACTCCAAACAAATTCACCTCAGTCTCAAAGCGACAGCGTTTTAGCTCACAGCGAAAGAGAAAAAAAAAAAAACAAAAAAACATGTAAGCTTGCAAAACACTCGGTATTGCTATTGCGAATTTTCATTTCGGTGTAAATTCATTATTGTGTGCTAGTACAAATTGTGAAACAAGTTCGCCTTTCTTTTTAGTATTAGGTTTCATTGTGCGTTTTTCCTTCTTTTTTTTTTTTTTGGATTTTTCTATAAGAGAAGAGATTCTTTAAAACGAGGAGGAAAAAGCACAGAGTTTTTAGTTAGTTCACACTTCTCACATCTCTTTTTTCTCTTTTCCATCTTTTTTCCTTTGATTTGCAATAGTATCAAATAATATGAAGTTTTTGTTGGAGTTGTTATTATTTTTTTGAATTTTTATTTTCATGACTAGAGGTAGAGGAACCATTGGTAAAATTATTAAAACAGATATGAATTTTAATTTATGGATTAAAACCTAAATGTAAACATGATTTATGATAGAACATTGTGGTGCCGTCTGATTCATGTAATCTAGTCCACCCAGTGGAACTAGGCTTAGTAGCTGAAGTCGTCGTTGTTTCATAAAACTTCAACTTCCTTTGACATTGTTGACATTGGTGCCGGTTTCAATGATTATGCGTGTGTCGGATTTTTTATTTCCATTTGCAGCTATTGATTGAGTTCTTTCGGGCTGATAAGATTTTTAACATTGTAGCGAGAGCCACTCATCATGCTTCTTGACCAGGCGATCCAAATTATGCTGATGTATTGTATTGTATTTTATGTATAACTTGCAGTGAAAATGGGAAGTGATGACAGCCTGAAGACATGGGTATCAGATAAGTTGATGTCACTGCTGGGATATTCTCAGCCCACAGTTGTACAGTACATGATTGGACTATGTAATGCATCTGAAATGATAATTTTTTTTCCAAACAAATGCTTCTATATAATCATTTTGGAAAATATATCTGACTCACGTGCAATGTTTTGGTAATCTCTTTCTCGGTTGCAGCTAAGCAAGCTACTTCACCAGCTGATCTGGCAGGCAAACTGGTGGAGTTTGGGATTGCGTCAACAGAGACTCGTGCATTTGCTGAACAAATATTCTCAAGAGTTCCTCGTAGATCGTCTGGTTTAAATGTTAGTTTTATTTTTTATATTTTATTTTTTAAATATATCTAAGTCTCTGTGAAAATATATTGCCATCTTTGTGGTGTTTATCTGGCAAATTCTTTCTTGTAATTGTAATATTATTAATTCTCTGCTGGCTATTGATACTCTTGTATATATATCAGCAATATCAGAAACAAGAGAGAGAAGCTACAATGTTGGTGAAGAAGCAGCAGACTTACACGATTTTGAAGGCTGATGACAATAGTGATGATGACTATGTTGGTGATGAAGATAAATCTTCCATAGCTACTGCTTCTACGTCTAGAAAGCTTGGCAGTAATAAAAAACGTTTTAGGAAGAAAACTGATGTTCAAGATGATGAAGATGATGAGGCAAAGTGCTTGTAACCTATTAGATTCACTTTCATATTTCTTGCTCATGGTAAGCTGCTGATCAATGGTTCTTCTAACAGAATGTAACTTGTTTTGACCAAATGCAATCCTGCAGGTGATTTTAAAAAAGGAAAGGCAGAAAGTCAGGAGACAAACTTCCCCCGATGAAGATTCTGGATCAGAGGTACCTTGGTTTTTAAATGTCTTTGTGCTCTGGTCCTTTTCAACACGAGGGATATGACGTAGATTTTCAACTGATAGCAAAATCTTGCTATATCCACTTGTTTAATTAATTATGTTGTGTTTTCTGTCTTCTAGTTTCTGTCTGACTGAACTTTGATGTAGTCCAAAGGATATGTGTTCAGTCAGCTTGGTTGAGCATATTTAACTTATTCAATTGTTGAGTTTTGTCTCTGGCTCTGTTGTTTTTGGGTAATTAGGCCTTCTTGCTAGGTGATATTTGTATCCGTATTTGCCATGGTGGTGCCAAACTATTGTTGCCTATCCTAAATATTATTTGTGTTCTCACTTCTCTGAAGAAAAGAAAATGTATTGGTCTAATTTTTGTTCCCCATGTCATTTTCTTTATTTAAAACTTTTCTTGAGAATAGAATGCTTTTTTTGGTGCATGAAATATAGTGCTTTATTACATCATTTTTGTAAAGTTATTTTTTCTTTTTCAATTTTCGTCTCTTGCTTATGTGATTGCTTGCCAATTTGTAAACAGTCTGAAGAAGAAAGAGAAGAAAGATTAAAAGATCAAAGAGAGAAGGAAGAATTAGAGCGACATTTAAAAGAAAAAGATGCGGCAGGGACAAGAAAGGTACTCGTCAAATTTTGAATTGATTTGGTGTGGTTACGTGGACATTATTCTTTTACGAGTTTACTTTTATTTTGTTGTTGTTTTAAACGTGTTAAGTTAGTGCCTTTAGTAGTAGCTGCATGAATACATTCTTTTGGGTAAACGAAAACAATTACTTGAAAAGAATGAGGAAAATAAGAGGTAAATAGCTAGTTAACAACTTGAATGGACAAATGTTTGTTTATCAGTTTGCATTTCCTGTTGATGCCATTATACTTAGTTTGTTGTTTTAGGTGGTGGGTGCATAAATATTGTCATTTTTTAAAATGTGATATTATTATTACATAATTTTTTTTAATATTAAAGAAAATTTATTGGAGCAAAGCAAAGGAAAAATTTAATGGGGAACTTCTTTTGAATGGAGAAACTAAAATAAAACAGATGGCCAAAAGGGCCTAAAGAAACGACAATGCTTATACTGGAAACAAAATTATCCAATCTCTCCAATATCAGATTGGGAGACTTCCTTAAAATGACCATGTAAATACCACCAAAGAGAGGGATTACACTAACCCTATCCCATAACATATATGGAAACACCCTTGAAGATGTCTGCACTCCAACCATATGCTCATGAGAGCAGCAAAAGTAGCAATGCTACAAGTATTTTAATTTCTTATTTACTAAACAAGGTGAAACTACTAAATGAGATCTAGATTTTAATGGATTAGATGTAAACATGATTAATGACAGACCAAGGTGGCATTGTCAAATCGAAGTAACTGACCTCACCTAATGAAACAAAGTTTAGTTGTTGATATATTGTTTATTGTTAGAGTCCCACATTGGCTAGAGGTATGCTATATTGCTTTATAAGTACTTGGGTAACCTTCTCTCTATAAGCTAGTTTATGGAATTGAGTTAGGCTCACTCAATTCTAAGATGGTATCGGAGCCTACCTTGCCCTTTGTGTTGGGCCACCCACAAATGTCTAGTCCTACCAACTTTACGCATCGAATGTGCATTCTTGGACCTAGGGGTGTGCTAGTGTCCCACATTGGCTAGATGTATGGCCTAGATAGCCTTTATAAATATTTGGACAGCCCTCTTCCTATGAGCTAGCTTTTGAGGTTGAGTTAGAGCCACCTCAATTCTAAGATTTACTAAACACATCATGAGAGACTGCTTTACTGTAGAAGGATAGAGACACACCTAGTATTCACCAAGAAACTGCAAATGGATTTTCTCTGAGAAAGTACCCACCCTGCAATGAAGAAAGCAAGCTGGCTCTTGCTTCTCTAGTGGCTTGATAAATTGAGCATGGATGGCTGCTGAGAGTATTAATGTGGCTTCTCTATCTCTCACCTATATGTTTGGTTATCTATTTACATGACTGTTATGTTGACATGTGCACCACCTGCCCCAGAAAACTCCCAACCTGCCCAAAATATTCTCATTATCCTAGACATGTGCCTTTTTTGGCTTAGGGATAACTAAGATACTGGCTGTATTTTAGTGCTGAAAATTTTCAGGACTTGGCTATCGTTAGACTTAAGTGCATGTTAGATGATCATACGTTGGTCACTATATGAACTGTTTTCTTTTTACAACTTGTTAGATTCTTTTATTCATTGGGTAATATAGTGATGCTTACATAGAAGTGCTATCACATGCTTCAGTGCATGCATTTTAATTGCATTATTTTTTCCCTTGTTTTACTTTTTTGGTTGCTTCATTCTAATTGTTTGAATGGTTACTTGTTTGGGCAGTTGACTGAACAAAAATTGACAAGAAAGGAAGAAGGTATAAGCTTTTCTTGTTTGGTGTCAGTTGATTGTTAAACTTATGCACATGTATACATATAAGTATCCTTGTAAAATTTTTGCATGTTTTTATGTGCCTTCATATCCATGTGTTGGTTCATTCATCTTGATTTTATCTGTCTTTCAACAGAAGAGGCAATTCGAAGGTCTAATGCTGCTGAGCAGAATGATATTCGTAGTTTGAGGTTTGTATTGTTGTCTTTTTATCTTGTCTTGTTTATGGATGATATGCTATAGACTTCTTTTTTGAATGACCTAAAGTTGAGCGGTATGTCATGTTTCTCACTTCTGTTTCAGAAAGGTTTCAAGACAAGAATACTTGAAGAAAAGGGAGGAAAAGAAATTAGAAGAACTGAGGTATGACACCACTTCAATTTCTTTTGTTTTCTTATTGTTGTTTGTTAGATCTGATTTTCTGGAACATAACAAATGCTCATTCAGTTTTATTAATATGCTGTTTTGTACATTAAAATGCTTATTTTTATCTTTATCTTTTCATTGAATTTAATAATTTATCATGTTTATTGCAGAGATGATATTGAAGATGAACAATATCTGTTTGAGGGTGTGAAGCTTACAGAAGCAGAATATCGTGAGTTTAGGTAATCTATCTGTTTGCCACTTCCACAAAATGAAAGGAGAAACAATTTTTCATTTTTTCTTTAGTGCCCTTTTACATTATTGTTAACTTCTGCATGCTCATTTTGCACATGCTTACATGGGTCTATAATTTCTTACATCACGTGTTTTTATTGTTTGAGGTGGAACTAAAATAGACTAAGATCACTAGTTCCTCTTAAACTGCTTTTTGAGACTGAATGCTGGAGAAAATTTGGATATCCTTTCCTTATCATATTAATGAACACGGTGCCATTTTGTTTCTGCAGCCTGTGCTTTAATAGTTCAGTGAGTGTATGTTCATAAGGTAATTTCAATTAATTGACGATAACTTTCATGTGTACAGCAGGTCAAGAAAAAACAAGGAATACCTTAAAATATTTACTGGATTCCCTTAGTGTTTCTATGCATGAGTACGAAGTATTCGTAAGAATGCATCTAAACACCACTTGGTGCTAGTTCATATATACTTATGTTTGAGTTGCCAAGTGTTTGCTACCATGTTTTGTGTTAAGAAACCAATTATATAAATGCTCTAGTTGTTTCATGAAGGCCCATGAATGAGATCATCTGTAACTCAACCTTTGAAGTGTTGATGAGGGAGATGGGGTTGAAACCTTGTTAGCACTTGAAAAGAACTTGAGAAAGGTTTAGAAAAAGGTGAAGAAATGATTTTCTGAACTGCTTGAGTTATCAATTCTCAGCTTACAAAATATTTATATACATTTAGAGTACATTAATCATTTACAGTTATGGTGCATGATTCTATGTACAACTGGTCGCTTTGTACATAAACCAATATGGTTATTAATTTCTAATGCTATTTCCAACGCTTCACCTTAAGTTGGAGCATATGTCATATGCATCCAACTTGTTATATATATATGAAACCCTTGGACTCTCCAGAGATTTGGTGAAGATGTCTGCTAGTTGATTGTTGTGGTTCACAAAAGATTGCTGTGGTTCACAAAGGAGGAAATAATATCCCTAGAAAGGATCTTTTCGAGGATGAAATGACAGTCAATCTCTGCACGAAACCCTCTCTTATGCTCTGCTACATGCTTAACATTGTGAGTGGATAGTGCCACTGTGTGTTATGGCTATAGCAGATAGTGTCCACCACTGACACCAAGTAAAATGATGCAAACCATCCAATTTTTGTTTTGAGCAGCTCAAAAGAACGGCTAAACTCACCTCAACTTCGTTCATTAGTACTGTATTATATTGCAGGCCTTGGGGTTCACTTATAGCCTCTGGGTTTTGCATGTGGAGGCTTCTCTTTTCTGATTTCTTTTCTATCTTGCTTTCTAACTGTTCTCTTCTCTGTTCTGTTTATCTTAACCGAGCATACCTTGTTAGATTGGGAAATCTTGCATGTTTTTGCATCTGTGTCTAAAGTCTAAACTATCCCTCTCTGTGGTACTGAAATCCTTTGTTTTGAATCTTTGTTCCATCATTCTGGGATCTGGCTATACTGCTTTCTGAATGTATTTTCTTCTATGCCATACTGCATGTCAATTTTTATGCACATCCCAGTTTCCTGCTGCCTGTGTCCAAGTGAATAGTTGATGATGATTGATTTTTCTGATTCTCCATGATGTTGACTATCCTTCTTAGATGTTTTAAGATTTAATTTTTCTGTCTCTTCCCTCCCGGGCTTGTCCAGATGTACTAATTATCCTGTGATGCTGTAACCTGTGATGTACTATACTTTGCCTACCCCTCCTGGTCTCTGTTTCTCTGTTTCTGTTCATGATGCTCGAATGCTCAGTTATTGGGTTGTTTAAATCTTCGGATGAGGAAGCTGTTGTAATTTAGAATAATATTTAGCATGTTGTAATTTTTGTTTTATATGGCCATGTCTTAAAATAGCTGCACTATGCTGTATGCTATATACTATTTGCCTTAGCCATCGCTACAAGCACACCATTAGCTGCTAAGAATATGCTTGAAACCATCTCTTTATTCTACTATTTATTTAAGTAGCATGTTCAGCTTGCTTGTTTAGGCAGCATATTTGCATATTCCACATTCCTTCATGGAAGCTAGAGTACTGTATAATTATGCATTGTGGGTAGAGAGCTGCCAATCTCAATCACAAATATACAATGCATATTTTTTCTATGCTTATCCGGGAGGAGTTTTTATTTTATTTTTTTTCCCACTCCCAGGTACAAGAAAGAGATATATGAACTTGTGAAGAAGCGGTCAGAGGAGGCTGACAATGTGAATGAGGTAAACAATAAGTTTGTGTTTCGTGAGTGTAATACGCAATTCCTTGTATTCATTCATGGTTGATTATTGTTGAAATGCAAGCAACTTTCTTATTTATGAGTGAAGCTGCTTGCCAGTTTTTCACACTACGACACCAACCTGCTCATTTGCATTGAAAATTGGTAGAAACATCTTTAAGCTGACGCTTTTTTAATCCTTTTGGGATCTGGGCATAGACAAAGGGATATGCTTTTTGTGTTGTGTGTAGATTTTATGATTTGATTGTATGCTAAACTACCATATTCTCCTGGAATTGCAGTACAGGATGCCAGAAGCTTATGATCAGGAAGGTGATGTTAATCAGGAGAAGAGATTTTCTGTGGCTATGCAGCGTTACAGGCATTTCACTTTCCACATATCTCTAATAGAAAAAAAAAAATTTAAATGCAAAAGAAAGTGGAATCTCATATACACTGTTACCATACTACCCAGGCCAGAAATCTGTTATTATGTATTTCATCAGATTTTTATCTTGTCTGGGTTGGCATGAATTTCCAAAAGCACTTTTTTACTAATGTAATCAAGCATCTTTTCTTAATTTTTCTTTTGTTTCTCTGTAGGGATCCGAATGCTGAGGATAAGATGAACCCATTTGCTGAACAGGAGGCATGGGAGGAGCATCAAATTGGTAAAGATTTCTTACTATTATACATTTATGCTACTGATAAAATTTATTTCATTTTCTTTTTTTTTTCCTTTTATACAACTGAAATCCCTGTTCTTTTTTCCGTATTATTATACTCCTGGGTTCTGGATAATATCTTTCAGGAAAGGCAACGCTGAAGTATGGTTCAAAAAATAAGAAACAAGCCTCTGATGACTATCAGTAAGCATTAATTTAGAAACAACTGTTACTGAAGATTATTTTTTTATTGATTCAATTTTACTTGATTATTGGATGGTGTTTTAAGTCTGAATTTTCTGTGTTATTATTCTTTAGGAATATGTTGTTCATATCTTTATTTCTTTTGAGTGTACAAATACAGATTATTGATTTCAAACTTCCTCATGATTTATGTGTTTAGGTTTGTGTTTGAGGATCAGATTGATTTTATCAAGGCATCAGTGATGGATGGAGATAATGTAAGTCAACAACTCTTGACTTGACTCCTGATTTTATGAATATTCTTGTGTTTGAGGCAACTAGTCTCTCTTTGCAGTTTGATTACGAAGAGATGGAAGATTCACTTGAAAAGTCCAGAGCTAAGTCAGCTTTAGAGGCACTTCAGGTAGTATCTTATCAACACCTTTATTAAGCTTGAGAAGATTGGCTTGGCGAATTTTTTAATTCAATGGCACTTATAACTGTATTCTGCTAGTTTTTGCCATTGATAGTTTTAGGCAACGAACATTAAAAGAGATAAAGGCTAGGAAGCTGATGCTGAGTATAAGATGGAAACTGGAAAAAATAATTTGAGGCTGCTATCATATTGATGAATAAAATGTTTCCAGCAAACATTATTTATATTTTTAAAATTTAACACTGAGAAATAAATTTGGCTATGTAATCTTAGGTAGCAATTTAAAACTTGGGTATCAGGGAAAAAAATATCTTGATCTTATCATAAATTTATTTAATAAAGGCTGACTGCTGACTTATGTTATTCACATTCTTTACTGTCATTTTTAGGAGGAGAGGAAAAAGTTACCCATTTACCCTTATCGGGAGGAATTGCTCCAAGCTGTTCGTGATCATCAGGCATGGCTTTTTTCCCCTCTATCTCTCTTTGTTCCTTTCTGTTTTTTCCCCTTGTTTTTTTCATCCTACTAGTTCTGATTGATGGTGCTGACTTGGAATGAATCCCTATATGTAGCCAGTTAATTGTTCTATTATTGTATTTTTTTTTTAAATTTCATTACCTTTTATTTGCATTTTCTTGTATACAGTTGTATGTTCATTCAAGTTAACCTTGACGAATTTCCTGAATAGGTGCTTGTAATTGTTGGTGAAACTGGTTCTGGAAAGACTACACAGATTCCCCAATATCTTCATGAGGCTGGCTACACAAAGCATGGAATGGTGCAGTTTTAGTTTCTTTTAATATGCTTAGGATACGTTGATTTTATGATGTGCAGATATTAATGAGTTAATGCAACCTTGCTGATGTTTAGTTTTATTCTAATTGTTTGTGCTGTGTCTCATTGTCAACTATTTGTAATATGTTTGAGAAAATAATTTTGTGCATGTTTTACCATTGAGATAAAGCAATAAGAGGCCATGATTTAAGAATTTAGTTATGATTGTCATTCAGTTGCAAATGGTTGTAACTTTTTCATCTTCTGACCTGAATATATTTTTCTGCAGATTGCATGCACTCAGCCACGGCGGGTTGCAGCTATGAGTGTTTCTGCTCGAGTTTCTCAAGAAATGGGTGTTAAATTAGGTCATGAGGTTGGCTGCCTTCGTTATTGAAGATTATAGTTTTATAGTATCTGTTTTCAGTTGTTACTATTGTGAATTTTATTTGCCCTGAAGATTATATATTTATGAAAAGATGGATCTGTGTATGGAAAACTTGAACCTTTTTCTTTCCCTTCAAAGTTTATTTAATTCAAGGTTATATATTCTCTGTTTCTCCTGGCCCAGTCTTTCAAAGTCATTTAATTCAAGGTTTTTATTTTTGAAGGTTGGTTACTCCATCCGCTTTGAAGATTGCACATCAGAGAAGACTATTCTGAAATATATGACAGATGGAATGTTATTGAGGGAATTTCTTGGTGAGCCTGATCTGGCAAGTTACAGGTGAGCTTAAATTCGGGAGTTAAATTCAGGGTTTAGGTGGATGCTATATGATTATTCATACTATGTCTGCTAATTTTGTAGTGTTGTGATGGTGGATGAGGCTCATGAGAGAACACTCTCAACTGATATCTTGTTTGGATTAGTGAAGGTAAGCAGAAAAACCTTCAGCTAAATCGACTTTGTTTTCTATCTTTATAATTCAAGTGAGTTGAATAGTATACGATTGAAACCAGTTTCTTGAGCAATCAGCATCTTAGATTGTGATATTCAAGACAATTTGAGCATATATTTGGTTCAGGCAAGCATAAGTGTTCCTCTAACTCGTAACAGATCTAATAGAACGATTACTTTTTTTAGATGATTTTCTTAGCTATTGATGTGATGTCAACTGCTTTATATTTTTGTTCTGCATGTTCTGGTTTGACTTTTATTTGGTTACTGATCAACTCATCAATGCATGGCTTTGCTGGTATTTGGATGTGTTTAATATGCGTGTTTCGTTCAAATGAATAAATAATCTTATTTATAGATGCTAATTATAATGTCCTTTACTTACTGTTATCATGACAGGATATTGCTCGTTTTCGGCCTGATCTTAAGTTGCTGATATCAAGTGCTACACTTGATGCAGAGAAGTTCAGTGACTACTTTGATTCTGCTCCAATATTCAAAATTCCAGGGAGACGGTATCCTGTTGAAATAAACTTTACCAAAGCACCTGAAGCAGATTACTTGGATGCAGCAATTGTCACATCACTTCAAATCCATGTCACCCAACCTCCTGGAGACATACTGGTATTCCTTACTGGTCAAGAAGAGATTGAAACAGCTGAAGAAATCTTGAAGCATCGAATTGGAGGGTTGGGCACTAAAATTGCTGAGTTAATAATATGCCCTATATATGCCAACCTACCTACCGAGTTACAAGCTAAAATATTTGAACCCACTCCTGAAGGGGCACGAAAGATTGTCCTTGCAACTAATATTGCCGAAACATCATTAACAATTGATGGGATCAAGTATGTCATTGATCCAGGATTCTGTAAGATGAAAAGTTATAATCCAAGAACGGGAATGGAGTCCTTGTTAATAACACCCATCTCAAAAGCTTCAGCAATGCAAAGAGCAGGTCGTTCCGGGAGAACAGGTCCTGGAAAGTGCTTCCGATTATATACTGCATATAATTTTCACCATGATTTGGATGATAATACTGTGCCAGAAATACAGCGGACTAACCTTGCAAATGTAGTATTGACTTTAAAAAGTCTTGGTATTCATGACTTGCTGCACTTTGATTTTATGGATCCTCCTCCTGCAGAGGCCTTATTGAAAGCTCTAGAGCTTTTATTTGCATTAAGTGCTTTAAATAAGCTTGGCGAGTTAACAAAGGTGGGTAGGCGGATGGCGGAGTTCCCACTTGATCCTATATTGTCAAAAATGATAGTGGCTTCGGAGAAGTACCAGTGTTCGGATGAGATTATTTCTATTGCTGCTATGCTTTCTGTTGGCAACTCAATATTTTACCGCCCAAAGGATAAACAAGTTCATGCAGACAATGCAAGGTTGAATTTTCATACTGGAAACGTTGGAGACCATGTTGCATTGCTAAAGGTTTAGTCACTTCTGATTTTAATTTTTTTTCCTTTTGCTGTATTTTGTTGGTTATCCACTTGTCTCCTTATTCCAGATTGTTATTGGACCTTATTAGTAAATTTCCTTTCGTTCAGGTCTACAATTCTTGGAAGGAGACAAATTATTCAACACAATGGTGTTATGAAAATTACATTCAGGTATAGTTAGTTATGCAACTAATCTATGCCACATCTGTATTTAGTACATGCTACATACAGATCTGTGCACAGTTAAATGAAAAAGCAGTGAAGATGAGAGTGGAGGATATTAAGGGAAGGGAACAGAGAAATCGGTGTTGTAATCGTTTAAAAATGTTACTTTATTTCCCTATTATTTTGTAGAGAACTTTGGTATAACTATTTTAATTGTACTTTATTTAATATTTTAAATTCCATTTAAAAACTATGAAAATTTTGTAATTTTATTAGTTCATTCAACAAACGAGTTTAGAAATGATGCTCTTGGAACATTTGGGACATAACCTGACAAAACTGCATGTCATCATTGTTGGCTGTGCAGATGCTTTTGTTGTTTTTCTGGTAAATGTCTTTTTATAGTGCTATATTAATGGCTATTCCAGAGGGGTTTCTCGAGCAAAGACATTGGCTACCTTTGCTAAATTGTTGCTTATCCTTTTCTTTTTGTTTATTTGCTTGTTCTGTTTTTGTTTTCTTTAGACAGTATACTTTATTCTCTCTGAAATACATTTTTATTTGCTTCAACTTCACTGGTGATATTTCTTTTAGAAAACAGCCTTTTAAAACATTGATGACTTACTACAAGCAGCCCTTTGTTTAATTCCCCTGCCCTGTAGAATTATTCGAATATTGATCCCAGTCTTGGAGATGATGATGATGGTTATGACTTATGGTTCTGAAAAAATCTGTTAAAATGGCTTTGTTCAAATACAAATACATTCATGCTTCCTTGCAACTATTTGTTGATTTTTGGTGGAATATTCTATTTTTATGGTTAACTTCTTATTTTGATGTTTAGGTAAGGAGTATGAAGCGGGCTAGGGATATCCGTGATCAACTTGCAGGTCTGTTAGAGAGGGTTGAGATCGAACTCACATCAAATTCTAGTGATTTAGATGCCATCAAGAAATCCATAACATCTGGTAAACTTATAAATCTAGCAATTACTTGCAGCGGGAATCCTTTTTCAATCTACTGAATCTAAGGTTTAACCAATGCAGGATTTTTCCCACATTCTGCACGACTGCAAAAGAATGGTTCATATCGGACTGTTAAACATCCACAGACTGTTCACATACATCCTAGTTCAGGGCTGGCACAGGTACTTTGAGGTTGTTGCACAGTATATATGTATGTCCAATTTGAGGCAATTTAAAATCAATACATCAACTTTGTTTTGCATGAATGCACATACAGTCATGCACACAAATGAAGTTGGGAACAGTGTGCTCTTGTTATGAGTATCTAATCTTTCTCTCATTTGTTTCTTGTATGCACTTTTACACTTGACAGGTTCTTCCTCGATGGGTTGTATACCATGAACTAGTGCTTACAACTAAGGAATATATGAGACAGGTATTCTTAACGTTTTACTAACTCAAATGTTTCATGACTTCTTTCAATGGAATATTTGTCCATTGTCGAAACCGCATGCTCAAATTGCAGGTCACAGAATTAAAGCCCGAGTGGTTGGTGGAGATAGCTCCTCACTATTACCAGCTCAAGGATGTTGAAGATTGTAAGCTTTTCTTTTTATCTCTAATATTTGCATTTTGTGTGTTTGCTAGGAGTAAACCCACATTTCTCTTAGCTTTACCATGATTGAAATAATTGAGACTGTTTTACAGAGAATTCACCATTTAATCAAGCATTGTTTGTAAAAGATCATATAGATTCAGGATGCAGTTAGCATGTATGCAACTTTCTGGACGATACTCGCGCACCATTTAGGATGTCACACTCCTAATTTATCTTTGGCTGTTTAGTATAACTTGAGGTTTTTGTATGGAAAGAACTTCTATTTTGTTAAGCGTAGCATTATTGCTTGTGTTAACGAGTATTACTCACTTTTCTTTTCATCTGGTTGGATTATTTTCCATCTGGTACATTATGATTTAGCTATAACCTGTGTACAATTATTGAATGGGGCAGTTAATTAGGTACTTTGCTATTATATCCCTACTTTTCCAGACTGCTTGCAAGTTAATACCCCTTGTAAAGCAAACTAAGTTCAGTTAGTTATATGAGAATTGAGAAGGCATTTTGGTTAATCAGCATATTAATCAGTCTTTAATTTGTTGATTATTTAAATGAGAATGCTTTTTTATTTATGCCAATAAATTGTTTTATTAGTTAAACGTACTTCTATAATTTTCTTTAGCTGTTGAGTTGTTAAATCAAATTTTGTTGCAGCAGCTTCCAAGAAAATGCCTCGTGGAGAAGGACGCGCATCATAGGATGGACAGCTGCCACATCACCGATGCTGTGAGAGGATGAAAAAGGAGAGGAAAAAAAAAGAAAAATCTCTTTCAAACATGGGAGGACGCTGTAAATATATATTGTTTTGCTGTACATTTAGACTATAGCAAGCATTCTGTATCTTTACCTGTTGAAAATTAGCCTTCAATGTAGTAACCCTTCCACGTTGCACTTGCATCTCTTGGTGTGGGTGGTGTCTATATAGTTTAGGGGAAGTAACTTATGTGATGTCATTTGATGACAGAAATTTTGTCTTGTAGGCTTCAGTTTAGGTGACGAGTGGTGTATGATTTTTATATTAGTTTTATAAATTCCTCCTGAGGCATTGATGTAACGCAGAAAGTATTTCCAGAGCTGCATGAAATTCTATTGCACATGGTTGTGCAAATTCATTTGGTGTGGCAAACGCGGCTTCAATATTGTCCATTTGTACCCATTCTTTTGGTCAACAATGTTGCGTCTCGTCATTCCTATACGTTATTTGTAATGCTTTAAGATCTAGTTGTTTCCGAGTCTGACTCTTATCAAGTTCCACAATCCACAGATCCAGAATGCCATAAAAAACACTGAAGCTTCATATTTTAGCTTGATCTTATCGTCTGATGTATTAACAACTGTAGTTTTCTATTTTTGTTGTTTTGTTTTTATCCCTTTTGAGGGATGACAAATGTAGTGTATAGTCAGCAAGTATTATCGGCATTACATATTGGAAAAGGGAACTGCTAGTCTTCTCTCCTAGTATACGGATTTGACACTTTTATCTGAAAAAAAATGGGTTTCTTTTTACGATGTTTTTAGTTTAGTTATAAGCATCCTAAAAGTGGTTGATTGCAAAGAATGTAAATTGTAATCCGAAAGGAGTTGTATCAAAATTTTATTAATAATGTCAAGAAATCACTTTCAAGAAAATTATAACTGTCACGCCTGGTCTAAAATTGCGAGAGCAATTACGAAGACTAAAAAAGTTATGGACACTGCAAGATCTACTTAATGGAGAATTTCACTACAGTTTGTTTTTCACACACTTGAAATTTTCTCTTCTCCAATCTTAAGTTCTTCACCTTTATTTCATTTTCTTCTTCCCTTCTTTTCACACCAAGCCCTAACCTCCATTACCAAACCCTCCCCAAAATCCAAACACAGTAAGCTCCCTCCATTCCTCATCCAAACCTCAAGCCATTCCTTGCTTGAAGATTCAAGAAACCCATCTTTGAAGCCCTCCAAAACTGCGGCTACACCTACTTGAAGGAGGAAGAGATTTTGCTCATTTTCCACCTCTTGGAGCCTCCAAGGCCTTCACCTCTTGTGACCTTCAAGATGAGGTCCAAAACAGTGGCGGCACAAACTAGGATAGACAGAAAGGCTTATCGGCGACCATGGAGCTTCCATGCTCCTTGAGATAGCAACTGCCATGGAGGATGCGCTCTTAATTTTAGTCTTTTGTCACAATACAAAACCCATAAAATGGTTGAGACGATAAGTCAACAGGAAGAGAGGCTATGGGATGACTGCATCTAAGGATAAAAGGGATAAAAGGTTGATTTCAACCTTCTTAAATTGATAATTTAAATCTTATCATTGCAAATTTTGTCCAGGATCATGATGGTGCAAAACCCAATCATCGCCGCGTGGGAAGGCTCTTGCCATCTAGTGCTATATATATAATCTAATGTTGTTGGATCAGAAGAGACATCATCTAAAATCAGGATGGATTAGAGCTACAAAATTGAGCCACATCATCAACTCCAATTTGTATTATATGGTTTTTATTAAGATGCATAAGGATATTTAAAAAAAAACATTTCAACACATTTTTGTAATCATGTAATGATAACTAATATTTTATTCGCTTTATTTGCTTGGATTTTTGCATTGTCACTTAACAATGAGAACATATTGTGCTTAAGTTCTAGGGAGGACAATTGAAGTGGCAACTGCATCTGTTTATTCTGTCGCAATACCCCTCGCCATGAAAGTAAACGCGGCATCTAGTTGCACAATCTTGGGCAGCACACGGAGCATCATACAATACGGCAGAACACCTATTCTGCACAACAATCTCACTTGTTGTAGTAGAGGCTACAAGAAATGCAAAAGCAATGTTAAGAAGACAGTTTATCATTGATATATCTTGTATTATTCGAAAGTAGATGAAAGAAATTAGATATTGATAAATTAATATACCTGAACTGATAAAGACAAGGACAAAAATCAGGGTGAGAGAAATCTCTGCCATCGTATGTGACTCCAACGCGGATAATATAATAATAAACGTTATTCTAATTGTTTGTAATGAGCACAATATCACACTTGAGGGTGAAGACAAGGGTTTATATAAGCTAGAAAGCTAATCTCGATGATCATTGCATTAATAATTTTCCATGTTAGTAAAAAGTCATACATTATTAGCGTATCAATCATCTTAATTAGCATATTTGCTGCCATAATTATCATATCAGCATATGATAAAATCTTATCCACTCCTCAACGAATACTTTCCCTCATTCCAGGAAATATTCTCCTCATTCTTAGCCTTGTACATAGCACTTAATTGTATCATATACACACACGACAATAATAAACATATATTTGTTTCCTTTATTCTCTTATACTAGTGGTTTGACCTACGTGACGTACGGAATGATAATAAAAAAATAATTTATTGACCATTATAAAAAATAAATAATAATTTATTTAAATATAACTTATAGAAAATTGAGTTTATAAACTTATTTTGAAAATAATTTAACGGTTAAATAATTAAACACATGAACAAAATATAAGTGATTATGGATCTAAAATAAGTCATTTTATTTTACATCTTATTTTAAATATGATATTTATAAGATTGAGAAAATCTTCATAGACAACCTTTAACTAACAATACAAAGCTTATTTTATCAAAATTTTACATGTTTCGATAATTGAAATTGATGAATAATGAAATAGCATAAGCATATATATTTACAATATCATATACCATTATTAGGGATGACAATGGGTAGCCATAAAAGAGTAGACATGCCTCCCATATTTTGTTCCCGTTTAGAATTTTGCTTCTTATCTCCATCTCCATTCCCATGGCGGGTTCCTATTGCCTATTTCAGGGATTTGAATCCCTACAGGATATTCACGATCGAGTTTATTAAAATAATTTCAAAAAGAGAAAAACTTGAAAAGTATTTCAATATTCGAAACATATATATATATATATATATATATATATATATATATATATATATATAATACTACTAATACAACATATAATCCACATTAAAAATGAAAATACATACATAATACAAATTCAATAAAGATAATTAAAAAAATGAATGTGCTAAGATTCTCTTTTGTGTGTGTGTATATATATAAAATTGAATATTTAAATAATTTATATAAATAGAGAATTATAAGTCTTCATGGGACAGGAACCTCATTCATTGCCCTTACTTTGTTTAGAAAATGATGACTCCATCCCATACTGATGAAGATTAAATGAGTTTCCATTCTCATCCTTTTTTTTTTTTTGAGGTAATCCCAGCAAGTACCACTTCGACATTTTTAATTATTTTTAGCCATTTACATATTTATAGTAAATTAGAATATTTCCTTTTACATCATTTTAATAAATATTCTCTAAATACATGTTTTTTTGGTTCTTCCTTAATCGTATACAGAATAAAAAAAATCTCATTTCTTAGTGGTTGCTCACTAAAGATAAGTACCATTTAAGATAATTAGATTATTGCTCTCTGTAATATTTTAACTCTTTAACTAAGAGATGACTTTGAAATTAATTGAGTGGAGAATCATTTCGATATGATATGAGCTTAAACTCTTTCAAATATATTCCATTTGAATTACGTAATTTTGCAATTTCAATTAAAGATATATTCTTTAGCTATGAACCCAGGATAGCAAGATATACAAAAAAATTTTTTGTTATGATAATATGAAACTCTTAACTAGTTCTAAAAAAAATACAATATTTACCTTTAAAATTTAGAAATATAATAATAAAATCATTGATAAAAAAAATTAAATTACAATTTAAAATATACCTTAATACATAGATTTATAATTTTTTTAAGGATAATTTGAAAATACTTAAAATCATGTTAACTTGATACTTAAGGCTTGATTTTATATTAAATAAGAAATTATAATTTTATAAACTGCTTAGTCTTTTTCATTTTGAATTTAAGCCATATATAACTATTTTATAATATGTATTTGACTTTCATGAATATTCAAAATTTAGTTTTTTTAGCTTTATAAATATTTTTAAAAATCTCTTTTAATTTTTATAAATGTCATAATGTAAAAGTGATAACTAACTATGAGACCACAAATATAATACTAAAAAAAAAAAACTAAAAAATAGATAAAATAAAAGTAAATAATAAAGATAGTAAAAGAGTTATGAGATAAAATTAATAAACAATCATAGTAAAAGCTCTTATATATAATGAGTCATTTACCTCATTTTAATAAATCAAGGCTGAATTTCTAATTTATAGCAAATATTATAAATTAACATATATATATTTATTTAAATATAATGGATTATATTTATTATATACTGAATCTTGAAATAACATATAAAATCTATTATATATCGAATATTGAAATAATGTATAAAATAAAAAATAGTGCATAAAATGATTGCTTTCGATATCAATATTTATTGATATGATATCATTAGAGTGTATGTGTGTATGTTTGTCTATATATATATATATATAGAGTAATTAACCGACATTATATATTAATTAATTAATTGATAATTAGGAGTATCTAAGTAAAGTAACATAATTTATCTGATTTAAAACATTTTCAAACACATATTTTTAAAAAATTAAACTATTGGAATTTTCAATTTCTATTAAATTATGTTCGATTCAATATAAAATGATGTGATTTACAACTTAAATGGGAAGAAAATAAATTTATTTATATTTTTAATTTTAAATACCAACTAATCGATTTTGAACATAATAATAAATTTTCAAATCTCAATTTCTAAAGTTGATTCCGGGTATATGAAAGTTCAAATCTTTGTTGCTTTAATTTTTCATTATTTATAGACCCAATAATACAATTAATTACAAAAATTTGAATTTTCTACTTTGGTGAACAAAAATATATAAACTTGCCAAAAGACTTTTAATTTAACGTTGTTGATTATCTCAAACAAATCAAATACCAAAGTCATTTGTTAAACTTTGAATATTTAAGGTTTGTAGTAATAGAAGATCATACCGTTGTAACAAAATATCATTAGTCATAATATCAATTTGAAACTCTCCTAATCTCTTGTTATGTTTCCTATTTTTCTTTCATTCACACAATTGTTATATCAAATCTTTCTTGCTTCATAGCTTTGTCAATTCGCTATGTTAATATCATCCAAATCCTTGTAAACATACTCAAAATATCATTTGAATCCGATTTGAAACTTATCTATTTCAAATTGAGAAATCGATTCATATAATAAATGCATTTAATTTATTTAATGTTCCATTTTAATTTTTTATTTTTAAAAAATGTATTTAATATGGAATTAACGTGATTGTAACGTAAACCACCAATCAATGATAAAAATCATTTAATAAAATTGTATGCATCTTGGATTATTTTTATTATTATATACAATTAAATTAAAATAAATGTCTCCTTCCTAATCAAGTAATCATATGTAAGGGAAATGGCAATTGCTCCCATAATGTTCGCTTTCTCATTTGCTACAATATAATAACATAGAAATATTATAACCCTTATGCAATTAACTTCCTAATAACTAATATTGCATATTTTTTCCTTATTAATTCCTGTATACTAAGTGGTGACTCATCCATTTATTTAGTAAGCAAAACATAGTTTTAAAAATTCTTTTATTTTTGTCAACATTTATTTTCTCTTGCAGGTGTCCATTGATCATTACTTCCATCCAAGACTAAAAATCTCCTACATATCATTGCCAAAATCTCGTAGATATGAAAATATTATAAATATACATATCCTATATAACACAAAAAAATATAATTATTGAAAAACGAAATATCTAACATGGAAACAAACTTAATGTGCGTTTGGATGGGGCATTTTTAAAATATAAGGGAATTTAAAATGCTTCAATTAAGTTTCCTTCAATTTTTAAATTTTTTGTTTGGATAGATAATTAATTTATTTGTAAAATTCTTTATTTGGGTGAGGTAATTACATTACCTAGATTTTAACATATTTTATTTGAAAAACATAAAATATATTTTTTAAAAAAATAAGTTTTTTTTATTAATAATAAAAATTCAACAAATTTAAAATAAATTATAATGAGTTCATATTTCATAAATTATCTTAAATTTTATTCACAAAATATTTTAAATTTGAATTATAAACTTTAATTGTTATGTAAATAAAATGGAATGATACGTAAATATAACATCATATAATATAAACTGAATATTTAAAAAATTTGAAATACAGCAAAATGAATTAAAAATAACATTAAACAAAAATATCATAAATATAAAGAAATTGTAATAGAATACAATAAAAGTGAGACTTATCAAAATAAGAAAAGCTTATACTTGTACATGTAGGGATTTTCAAAATTCTCTCTCTATAAGTGAAAATTAAAATCCTCAATTCTAGGTAGATAAAATCCCTCTTTAAAATCTCTTGAATTTTGCAATTTCTTCTAAGTGAATATTTTAACAGGATATTTTATCATGATAAATTTTAAATCCTTCAAAAAAATTATATTCCCCTTATAATTGTTCCATCCAAATGCAAACTTAGGAAATTTTAGGATCTTGTAGAGATTGAAAGTTGCATTGCATAAAAATAACACTAAGACGAGTTAAAAAATACTTTAATTCACCTATGCTTTCTTAAATATAAAAATTAATAATAATGACTCAATATATAAAATCAATCATTTATGTATACAAATAAATTATAGACAGAATAAAAAGTATGATAAAGTATCAATTTTTCAACCAAAAAACCATATAAATAGGAGCAATTAATGAGTTACCACGGTGAAAAGTCCTAAACAAAATAAATATAGAGATCAAATGAAAAGATTAATTAAACAAATAAAAGTAGGAAATCAAAAGAGATAACTAAGAATGATAAATCAACAACACAAAACCTTTGAGCATATAATGTATAATCTCCTTAAAACCTAGATGGTAATTTGGAAAAACAAAAGATCAATGATAAAAAGGCTCTATATAAAAAATAAAAAATACATAACAAAGGAAAAATAAAATTTAAGCAATTAGAAAGGAAATTAAAATGAAAACAATCAGAATCTAACATTAAAAAAACCAAGAAAAATAGAATAAAAACAATAAAAAAGAACATGGTAAAGTTAAAAATAGGTTAAAAACTCAAAAAACTAAAAATCAGCGAATAATATAAATTTATCACACGTAAAAGATTTCATATTTTATAGTTGGAATTTACATATTTGTATATCAATATATTAGTATCATAGAAGAAGTGGAGAACACGAGATAAATAACAAAGGAAATAAAAATGCAATAGGACATAAACGATACAAACATTAAAACAAAAGTCAAACAATCATTGAGGATGTAAACAAAGAGAAGAAGCAAGAAGGAAGAATTTAGCAAGATGAAACATACCGATAGAGCAAATAGATATGTCAAAAACCTCTCATGAGAGATATTACATATATATTAGGTTAAAATATTTGAGACGACTTTAAAAGTAATTTTTGAAACGTGAATAATGAACAATCCTATCATTAAATACTGATGATTGTTAATAATATTCTAATAATATGTAATAATTTTAATTTTAATTTTTCAAAAAAAAATTAATGATTAATTTCTTAAAAACTGTGAGTCTTAAATCATTCTAGTTGCGACGCCTGGAAAACTTTCCCTCATAAGAGTCTATAATATTAGTATTATATATATTATAGATTTTATATTTTTTTTTCCATTCTTAATGATTAATAATTTTAATGGCAGATAGTAATTTTTAATGATTCTTAATCCTATGAATATATTTTAATGATTCTAATTTTATTGATTCATGTAATATTTAATGATAGTAATATTTAATTTTATTAATAATTAATAATTAAATTGTAAATTAAGTTAAAAAATCTATAGACATAATTGTTATGAAAAGTGGGTCTTAAATCACTATATGAATGACACGTATATCCTAAAGCTCTGTATGAAAGACACGTGTAAAAGTTTCCATGAAATAACTCTCAAATATTATAATAGTAGATTATGGCATCAGAGCATAAGAATGAAGAATCGATTGGCGCTGCCAAGACCAGTGGCTCAAAGATGTCATCTATTGATCCATCTTCACCATATTACCTCGGGACATCTAATAATCCCGGGATGCCTCTCGTAGCCTTTCCCCTAACTAGGGACAATTACCACAACTGAGCACGCTCAATGAAGACTACGCTTAGAGCGAAGACAATGCTGGGCTTCATTGGCAGTTCCATAAAGAAGCTTGATCCAAAATCACCTGATTTTATGGCACGGGAAAAAGCGGATTCGATGGTCACGGCATGGATCGTCAACTTAGTCCACTCCAATCTTCATGGAAGCATATCCTATGCTGGAACGACGAGGGATGTATGGGCTGATTTAGAGGAACATTTTGCCAAAACCAATTCCTCTCGAGTTCACCAATTGTGGCAAGAATTAAGTTTGATGCAACAAGTTAAAACAATGACAATCACCAATTTCTATACAAAAATGAAGTGCTTAGGGGATGAGTTGAGCGAATTCCAACCACTGCCAGAGTGTACTTATGATGCTGCGAAGGAGATTGCTAGGAGAGAGGAAGATCAACGTGTACACTTGTTCTTGGGTGGTCTTGACCCCAACAGATTTGATCAAGTCAAAGGGGCGATTCTAAACACTGACCCACTTGCTTCTTTAGGATGAACATTTAACAATGTGCTCAGAGAAGAATCAAGACTTGTTGCAGAACAAAACAGGGAGGTAAGAACCGAATCGGCAGCAGCCTTTCATGCAGCAATTATGAAGAATATATCATCATGAGATGAGGTGAAACCACAATGTGAAAATTGCAAGAAGATTGGACATGAGAAGAGCAGATGCTTTGAACTAATAGATGTTGGGAAAAAAAAATCCCAAATCCACACAAGCCAAAAGAAAAAAAACTAGGGAGTGAAGAAAAGGACTCATTTATGTAGGTAAAAGAGTGCATGAGAATAGGGGGTTGAATCCTACTTTGAAGCTTTGTTCCAAATATAAAACATTTAATAAAACGATACTATCAAGCTTGAAGCTTGAAGTGCAGCGAAATCGTAGTTGATTGTTTCAAAAAGTAGATCTCTAAAGCATAATAATTATAATGAAACTTAATGATACTTAAGCAGTAATTAACATAAAGTGCATAACATAAAAATAAAAGATCAGGGAAAAGAGAAATGACAAATATTTTTATACTCGTTCGACTAACCTGCCTACATCTAGTACTCAACACATGTTGAGATTTCACTAACAATTCTCAGTCTCAACATGAGAAAGTAAACTAAATAGTCTTTACATTAGCCTTCCCAAGCTTTCACAGTGAATAGTAAACAACCCCTATTGTCACAAAACGAGGAGTTCATTCGCAGCCTCTCGAAGCTGAATCAAGTAGTCTTAAACCAGCATCTCGAAGCCAAATCGTGACCTGCAAACAACTTCTACAGCCATGTTGTGAGTAGTTCTTCCCATCCTCTCCAAGTTGAACCATGATAACTGGAATGCCTCCATCATTATATTGGGAGTAGTTTACTCACAGCCTCTCCAAGCTGAACCATGATGAGAAAATGCCTTTGCCATCACATTGCAGTAGTTTTATCGTAACCTCTCCAAGCTATGTCTCACTCTAATCACTAATGGATCAAGGTTACAAAGGTTATGTGTTTGGGTTCTTACTCAAACTAACCTACACCCATGTTTCCTTACAAATATTCAATAAGATAGATCTGGGAAACATGGGCAGCTTCTTTCTCACATCTCTTCCTAAGAACAGTATACAAATCATTACAAAACATAGAAAGAAGATTTTTACACTTGAAGGAGACTAATTACATATTATGATAAACAGCACATGATGTGTGGAGAGATTTTTCTAGAGTTTTTACTCTTATGTCTTCAACTTTCTCATTGGCATTCAAGTATAACATCTTCATTTATACAGGTCCTTGTTGTAACACCCTAAATCTTAACCCAAGACTACTAGTATGTACTCAGGTTAATCTTTAGGATATTACCTCTTGGTCTCATCTTTTACTTAGAAAATACTTAGCGGAAATATGAGTAAAATTTTTCTTTTTGGAATTTAAAATCAAAGTAAGAGCCATGCACGAATCTTTAAGAGAAAGCATAGCGAAACATATAAGCAGAGCATAAAGAAGCACATTATATCATGGAGACATCAACTGAAATATATATATATACTGTGCCTACCCAAAGGGGAAGGACTATTCAATACATCGGGAAACGGAATATAACTGAAATGCAATACAAAGAAATCATAAAAAGCAAATACAAGAGAAACAACACCCATACCCATGTGCACCTAGAGTAGACAACCTCATATACAAAAGAAGGTTTGTCCTTAACTATGTGGCGTGTGTGCACTACCTACTACCCCTCCTATGTCTACTCCTCGCCGGCCTGAGATCTTGTGGTCGAGTCGATCCACTGACGAATCTCGACGGGAGTGGTCGAGCGCATCATCGGGGCATGTCCACCGCGGCGAGGGCGCATAGATGGCCGACGAGCCAACCTCGGCTGGACTACCGTCTCCTCACTCCCAGCCCTCATCGGTGGGGGAGCGGGACTGGAGCTCCAACTGTACATGTGGGATGACAGGTCCTCGGATGGGTCCGTCTCCGAGTACTAGGTACGTGGCACATACTCGGGTTAGTCGCATACTGCTGCTGTCTCGGGCTCCATGCGGAGAATCTGCTCATCGCGTGGTCTAGCTCGCTCAAAAATCCCGTTATGACGATAAGGAGCAGTCGGGGTAAAACGGTAACTCGGGACTGGGTGTGCGAAGGGTCGTCCCATAAACATGAACACTCTAACCGTGCAGTGACCCTCAAAATGGTATGACCCGAGTGCCGGGTCATGGTGCAGCTCCCATACCGGGGTGTCGATGAAGAGTACAAATGTCGTCATCTGAAGATATGATGGAAGAAACGAGAGAGGGAATGAGAATCTTTCTAAAAGAATTCTCAGTAGGGTTATCCCTACCTTGGTGACATCATCATATCCTCAGGAACCTTGGGTTTATTTCTAAAAAGGTGTGCATGCATATAAATTCCTTTTAAGTTAGTTTTCTAAAGTGGTATTTATCCAAGGTCCGTCATATTTTACAATGCGTCTTATAACTAAGCATAAAATAATCTAATGATATGAATGCATCATAAAGGTAAACCAAACAATAGAATAACTAAGAAACATTATAACATTGGCATAAGTATAGTATATGTGACATTGTTAACTTTAACTTTCACCTCATGGGGCCACCCTAAAACATCTCTAGGTTATGAGCTCATACCTTAACTAGTCGTCACTAGTTCTTACCTATCCTATGATAAGCGTAACATATACATAATCCCGACTTAATAGTGCAGGCTAGGGGGCAATTTAAGGATCACCTCTCTTAGGGTTATTTCCTCTTTGAAACACTCTACTAGCAACTAGTGCATCGTAGTTTTATCCGCTTTGGCAAGCTCTATTTCAATACCCTCACGGATTTGTTTTCTTGAGGGTGCTCGGCTAAACCGGTGTCACCCAAGAAGGCGTCTCAGTGTTGTGTCACATTTAAATTCTCATAAAGTGTTAATTCATAGATACATCATTATTCATTACATAAATCTTTTTCATAGCATATACATCATCACATAATCACACCTTAGACAATCATTCATACAAACTCCCAAGCTTATTATGTTATAATCTTATAGTATGTTATGCTTTGGTTCCTTTGAGTCTTAAACTTGTAAACTAATCGTTCTAGTATTATTCTTAACCTCTTACACACCTATAGGTTCATAACTAATAAGTGTTACTAATTTTTATGCTCAAGGACTTATCCAAACCGCACTATGCAGATTTGGACAGCTTATATTTGTGTGATTACGGGGTTCTAGAGATTACGGTTTAGACCCTTAAAGTCCTTATCTCACAATCTAAGTTATCGATCATCAAAACCTAGTCTCTTGGGAACCTATAAGGTTATAACTAAGTATTTCTCACCTCACACTATGGTCAAGAACATCTCTAAACCTCAAGGAGGCAGAATTTGAAATCCTAACTTTACGGGTACCTAGAAGTCACAACAATGACCCTTTCTAAGTTTAGTTTGCTCCTAAGGCTTCAAGATTAAGTCCTAAACCAATTATGAGTCATTCCTACATATTTAAACTAATTTAAAACCATGATTATTAAATCTAAACCTTGCTGGACAGAATCCAGAAAATTACATAATTAAAGGGTCTAGAATTCTCAAATTAATTCTTTTCTAGTTACTAACTTATCCTACCTTTCACATATGAGTCTTAAAATTATTTTCACTCAAACATAGGCACATTACCATTATTGAAACAGCGCATACAGTGGCAGCAAAGAGCAAGGAAGAACCAAAAATATACTTCTCCATAAAAGGCATAAAACATAATTTCTAAAGCACATAAAATACTAGTTTCTCTTGGAACTCTCTTTAAACTCTCAAAGCTCATTTATAAACAATTTTAACATCTAAAATCACAAGAATATTTAAGAGGGCAGTGACCAATTCATTTTTTTGTCTCAAGAGGTTCTAAATTCTCAAAACTTGGTTCTATGCATTCCTTAAGCTCACTTAAGCTTGGAAAAATTATAAGGCGTAGTCTCAAATACTTGGAGACCTCAAGACCTCTTAGGGCCGAAATATGAACCCAAGAAAAACACATATTGTTAGACCTTTGTTGAGACAACAATGGGCAAGTCTTTGAGCTCTAGATTCATTTAGGTGATGACATAAGAATAAACATGCTCATGCACTCATTTTAGGTTCCATTAGAAAGTAAAGTGATAGCACAAAGTAAACATGAATGCAACTTATTATTATCTTGGTATTAAGTGAGGACTTGAAATATAAACATGATAATGCATAGCTTGAAATATAAACATGATAATGCAAGTTCATTCATTATCTTGGTATTTAGTGATAGCAAGGAAATAAACATGATATGCAAAGCATAAAGTAAACATGATGCAAGGTTCATTTTATGATTAACTAGAGCTCATTCAAGACTTTAACAAGATAACAACCCAATACAATATCTCAAAGATCTCAACACAAAAACCAAAAGTCATATAAAAGAGAAAGAAAGTGAAACTACATCAAGTTCTTTATTAAATACCCAAAACCCCTATCTAGAGAAAAATCTCTAGAACGTGCGACCAACTTTAAGGTTGACAAGGGTAGGCTTGGGCTTTTAGAAATTCTTAGATTAATTTTCTTAAGTTGGAAAACCATGTGAGTTAGATATCATATATATGAAGTCATAAGAAAAGGAAAACTCAAGCTTTAGAGGTTTCTTTGAGATGAACACAATGTCATCATCTAGAAACTCTCATCATCAAGCTATCATGCTCATAATCAAGGCCTCATGGCCGAAAATGAAAAGAAAGGAAAGACAAAGGAAAGTTCAAAAAGAATCCAAGAGGAAACTAGAGAAAAACACTTTCTTGAGCAAAACAAAGTTTGAAAACAAATCCCTACCTAGTGATGAAGGTAAAAGCTTGGACTTGAAGATGGAAATGAGATGAGCAACACCTCCTAGGATGGTGATGATGATTCGGCCTTGATGAAAGAAAAAGGAAGGAAATGTGTTTCAAGTGAAGTTGTGTTTGAGAGGTTTGATGATGGTTCAAGGCTTTGGGGTGGTGTTTGATGGTTAAGAGATGATGATGAGATGAAGAGATGAAAAAGATAAAGATGAAAAGAAAAGAAGAACACTCTTGAAATTTTGGAGAGAAAAAGAAAGAACTAGCAAGACAACTCTAAAACTCTAAACTTAGCAAATGCTTCAAGGTGCAACAAGGCTATCACAAGCATCCTATTTATAGAAAAACAAAGCCATGGAGCTCATCAAGGGGAGGGAGTGGCCGTGTGGTTTGGAGGGAAAAGGGAGAGGAAAATATCTCTTACACAAGGTCATTCAAGCATGGTTGAAGTATGGAAGCTATGCTACAAAGCATGGCTTGATGTGAGTTAATTTCCTATCAAATTTTTATGAAATTAGGCTTCTAGAAACAATGCATGGCTGGAACTTTTCCAGCCACAAATAAATGGAGAAAATGAGCTATTTTTTAATTAGTTATTTCTTTGGAAAATCAAGCTTGATTGAAAGTTATGACTAGGTATAGTGTATGTGACTTGAGGTATGGCCTTGGAGTGTTGAAAAATTGAACATGTGATGCATATGGAGGGGGTAAGGCTTCGGCCAGACCTGGCAGCAGAGTGGGGAGGATGACTTGATCATGTAATTGGGTGTTAATGGTGGGTTTAGATGTGTATTAGCTTAGGTACAAGGTTAGGAATGATTAAGCTTAAGTTTAGGTAACTAAGAATGTGATTTAGGGAGTTTATGACAAGTTTAGGAGTGCTCATACATCATTAGAGAATTTTAAACTTATTTATGAATAAACAATGTGTAACACAATTCCATGATTTAAGGAATTGGAAAGAGAAAATACTATTCAAGATTCTATGACCAGGTGTCTTGAAATTAAAATATGATTTTAGGTTGTAATTAAGTACTTTTTGGTTCTAATCAACTTGAATAAATTTTTTTGACTCAAGATTAATTAAGGAAATTAATTAACCTTCGATTAGAGCCTAATATCGCTTAGGTTTGCTTAATCACGCAATTAAGCGTAAAAATACGAAGCTAGGGGCAAAATCGTAATTTTGCACTAATTTTTCCCGGGACTTCTAAAACTAAAACTGAGGTCGTAGAATACATAAAAACGCCTTTTAAAACCATCTGGAGAAGTTTTGGGTTCATCCGGCACTTGCAAATGGGTAAAACACCGCAGGGGCGTTTTGGTCATTTTGACCCGAAAACTCGAAAAATGAGATTTTTGATCCCGGGAAGGTACACAGGTTATCTAATCCCCTTCCAACATTGATTTTGCCCTTCGAGTACTGCCGAACCGGCTTTCCTCGAATTCCAGGTTGAAAATGACCTCAGGGGCATTTTGGTCATTTTCACTCTAACAGAAAAATCGGAGCGTTACATTACTCCCCTCCTTAAAAAGAATTTCGCCCTCGAAATTCGTACCTTAGAAAAGCTCTGGATATTTGGACTTTATCTCTGATTCTAGTTCCCACGTGTATTCTTCCGACTTGTCTCGTCCCCACGCCACTTTCACCAAGGGTATAGACTTGTTCCTTAACTGCTTGACTCCGTGATCCACTATTCTCGTAGGCGGTACATTGAAAGTGAGGTCCTCCCTTAACTGTACATGCTCTGGTTCTAGGACATGACTAGGGTCGGACTCATATTTACGTAACTGGGAGACGTGAAAGACATCATGAAGGTTTGACAGATTGGGTGGTAAGGCTATTTTGTAAGCTACGGATCCGACTCTCTGAAGAATTTCAAAAGGACCGAGAAATCGGGGACTCAGCTTTTTAACTTTCATGGCTCTCTCTATTCCTGTAGTGGGGGTGATTCTTAGAAATACATGTTCTCCTTCTTGGAACTCCAATGGCTTGCGCCTTTTGTCCGCGTAGCTTTTCTGCCGACTCTGAGCATTTAAGATTCTATCCTTGATTTTCTTGATTTGCTCCGTCGTTTCCCTCACTACCTCAGGTCCTAAGACACTTTGTTCTCCGGGCTCGTACCAACACAAGGGTGATTGGCACTTCCTTCCATATAACGCCTCGTACGGTGCCATACCGATACTCGCGTGATAACTGTTGTTATACGCAAATTCGATTAAAGGCATGTACTTATCCCAACTTCCTTTTTGGTCTAAGACACAGGCTCTTAACATGTCTTCTAGGGTTTGGATCATCCTCTCAGATTGACCATCTGTTTGTGGGTGGTAGGCAGTGCTCAAGCACAATTTGGAACCAAATGCCTTTTGAAAGGCTCCCCAAAAACATGACGTAAACCGCGGATCTCGATCCGAGATTATCGTCAATGGTACTCCATGCAACCTTACTATTTCTTGGATGTAAAGCTGGGCCAACTTATCCAATGAGTATGTGACTCGAATAGGTAGAAAGTGAGCCAACTTAGTCAATCGATCCACGATTACCCACACGACATCGTGGCCAGCTTGGGTTTTTGGCAATCTTGTCACAAAATCCATTGATATACTCTCCCACTTCCACTCAGGGGTTGACAGGGGTTGCAACATGCCAGAAGGTTTTTGGTGTTCGATCTTGACCTTTTGGCAGACCAAACACTTACTCACCCAGGCGACCACATTCTTCTTTAATCCGGGCCACCAAAACATCCTCTTCAAGTCCTGATACATCTTGGTAGTACCAGGATGGATGGCAAAATGGCTCTTGTGAGCCTCCTCCAAGATCTTCTCTCGGAGGTCGCCATCTTGTGGCACACAGATTCGCCCCTCGAACCTCCACAACCAGTTGGGGCCTCGTACAAAACCTTTCAACTTTCCAGCCTTAACTGCCTCGATTGTCTCCATAAATTCTCATTTCTCTTTGGGCAAGCATAATCCTTTGCTTAAACCCACTGGTCACCGTGAGATGACTCATCACGATGCCATTCTCCATTATAGACATCCCAAGATTCATATCCCTAAATTGCTCTATTAACCCAACTTCATTAACCATCATACTTGACAGACGTAACGAGTTTCGGCTCAAGGCGTCGGCTACTACATTAGCCTTGCTTGGTGGTAACTTAAGCCAAAATCGTAGTCCTTGAGGAATTCCATCCATCTTCTTTGCCTCATATTCAACTCCTTTTGATCAAAGAGATACTTGAGACTCTTATAATCGGAGAAAACTTCAAACCTTACACCATACAAATGGTGTCTCCACATTTTTAGAGCGAACACGATGGCTGCTAGTTCTAGGTCATGGGTGGGGTAGGTTACCTCGTGAAGCTTGAGTTGTTTGGATGCATAGGCTACCACTTGCCTGTTTTGCATCAACACACAACCTAAACCCTTGCCAGAAGCATCGCAATATACCTCGAAGGGTACATTGGGGTAAGAAAAAACTAAAACTGGGGTTGAGGTGAGCTTTTCTTTAAGCTCTAGGAAACTCTTTTCACATTCGGGGCTCCACTCAAACGGGGCATTCTTCCTAGTGAGCTTAGTTAAGGGTAGGGCTAACTAGGAAAATCCTTTGATAAACCTACGGTAATATCCAGCTAAACCCAAAAAGCTTCTAATCTCAGTTACAGAGGTTGGTCTATCCCAATTCATCACAGCTTCTATCTTACTTGGGTCGACAGCTATGCCACCTTTTGACACAACATGTCCTAAGAACTTTACCTCCTCTAACCAAAATTCACACTTAGACAACTTAGCGCATAACTTCTTCTCCTTTAATACCTCTAAAACCAACCTTAAATGACGCTCATGCTCCTCGTGGGTTTTCGAATAGATGAGAATATCATCTATGAACACAATCACGAATTGATCTAAATAGGGTCTAAAGATCCTATTCATGTAATCCATAAAAACTGCGGGAGCATTCGTCAAACCAAATGACATTACATTGAACTCAAAGTGTCCATACCGAGTTCGAAAGGCGGTTTTAGGAATATTCGAATCTCTAACCCTAATCTGATGGTAACCGGACCTTAAATCAATCTTAGAAAACACTACTGCTCCTTTTAATTGGTCCATAAGATCGTCAATCCTAGGCAATGGGTATTTATTCTTTATGGTTACTTGGTTCAACTGCCTATAGTCTATCCTCATACTTCCGTCCTTTTTCTTCACAAATAAGACCGGAGCGCCCCAAGGCGAAGCACTCGGCCTTATAAAACTCTTTTCTAACAGCTCTTCTAACTGGGTTTTCAACTCGCCACTCAGGGTGACATCCTATACGGGGCTATAGAGATTGGTCCTGTCCCAGGAACCAATTCTATGGAGAATTCAACTTCTCTTTCGGGAGGGAACTCGGGTATTTCATCTGGAAATACCTCGGGATAGTCTCTTACCACAGGTATCTCTCCTAGGTCTTGCTCAAAGTCTACATCGCAGGCGGCTAGGAGAACATATCCCTTAGTTTTCTCCCCACTACAGAAGACCTCTATGGAATTTAGGTACAGCCTAATGGGTTGAGTGATGTTTTCGGGAGGAGAAAGGAAAACTACGGTTTGGGTTCCACAATCTAACAACACACGGTTGGCGTGAAGCCAATTCATGCCTAAGATAATGCCTATGTCTTTCAAGGGTAAAAAAATTAAATCTATGATAAAAGACCTATTTTCTACAACAAGATGACAGTTTAAACAACAACGGCAGGTATTAACAGGGCGATTTGTAGGAGTAGAAACAATGAGATCAAAGGGAAGTTTAGATACTCTTAGGTTTAAGGACTCGACACTAGCAAGTGAAATGAAAGAATGAGTAGCACCAGAGTCATATAGTACAGTTAAGAGTTTACCGTTTACTTCGCACATACCTTCAATGAGATCTTTGAACTTCTTGGCGTCTTCCGCATTAAGGGTAAAGACCCTTCCTCGGTATTATGGTCGGGGGTTTTGGTTTGATGTCCCTTGTCCGGCGCAGTCCTTTGCATAGTGGCCGGGCTTGCCACACTTGAAGCACATGTTCTGTCCGACCAAGCATGGGCAATTCCCATGATTCTTCCCGCATTGTGGGCAGATGTCGGCAGATGTTGCTCCGGGGTAAGCAGCAGGGGTTTGTGGCGCCTTGTTCTTGGCTCCACTTGGTCCTCCATTGTGGTTCCGGGGTCCACCCGGTCCACGGGGTTGATGGTTGAAGTTCCTTGGGCCTTGATGTTGAAATGGCGGCCTTTGGTGTTGCTTGGATTGTTGGTAAGCAGGAGCTCTTGGTGGTTGTTGTTGTTGTCGGAACTGGTTGGTCTGGTAAGGATTGTAGTGGTTCCTCGAAGGGTACTGCGGTTTGAACTTCGGGGCTTAGGGTCCGAGCCCCTTAGCTCGCTCCGTTCTTATGATTTGAATCTTCTTCTGTCCTTCTTCAAGGATCCGGCACTTATTGACCAGAGTCGGGAAGTCTCTGATCTCCATATGGGCCACAGCGTAGTTCATCTCCGCCTTCAGACCGGCCTCATACTTCACACACTTCCAAACCTCATCGGGGTTTCCTTGGAACACCCGAGAGAACTTGATCAGCTCCTCGAACTTCGTAGTGTATTGGGCCACAGTAGACCCTCCCTGGGTCAACTGCATGAACTCAATGTCCTTCGCGTTCCTCACGGACTCGGGGAAGTACTTCTCATAGAAGTAAGTCTTGAACAACTCCCAGTCAATGGGTGTTCCGGAGGCTTCTAGCAGATGCCTCGTGCCGTTCCACCAGAACTCGGCGTCGGACTTCAGCATGAAAGCAGCAAATGTGACCTTCTGCTCCTCTGAGCAGGTAACGACAGAGTAGATCTTCTCCATGTCTTTGATCCACTCATCAGCCTTGTCGAGGTCCATTACCCCTCGGAACACTGGCGGGTTCGCCTTGCGGAACTCGCCAAAGCGGGCTTGTTCCACCGTCTCAGCAGCAGGGGGAGGAGGGGGAACAGGAGCAGCATTTGCTTGTTGATCCATCCGGTCGAACATCCGTTCCATGGCTTGCGCCATGCGACGGACAGCAGCAGCAGTTGCATTATCTTGGTCAACATCGGGCGTAGTCCTAGGCCGTCGTCGCGGTGCCATTGGTCCCTAAACACATGAAACAATGAACATCAAGTTGATCAGGCTCAATATCCATGCAAAATGAGCTAGTTACCATGGCACTTGCAAGCAACAGAAGTCATGCATCTCTAGTCCTACAGCTTATCTCTATCAAGCACTACAGATGACATAACTATCGCATTATGCTTATAAAGCATAGTCAGTCCAATCCTCAGGCTCCATGAGAATCGAACTGCTCTGATACCATAATGTAACACCCTAAATCTTAACCCAAGACTACTAGTATGTACTCAGGTTAATCTTTAGGATATTACCTCTTGGTCTCATCTTTTACTTAGAAAATACTTAGCGGAAATATTGGTAAAATTTTTCTTTTTGGAATTTAAAATCAAAATGAGAGCCATGCACGAATCTTTAAGAGAAAGCATAGCGAAACATATAAGCAGAGCATAAAGAAGCACATTATATCATGGAGACATCAACTGAAATATATATATATACTGTGCCTACCCAAAGGGGAAGGACTATTCAATACATCGGGAAACGGAATACAACTGAAATGCAATACAAAGAAATCATAAAAAGTAAATACAAGAGAAACAACACCCATACCCATGTGCACCTAGAGTAGACAACATCATATACAAAAGAAGGTTTGTCCTTAACTATGTGGCGTGTGTGCACTAGCTACTACCCCTCCTATGTCTACTCCTGCTGGTCCGAGTACTATGGGGTCGAGTCGATCCACTGAAAAATCTCGGCGGGAGTGGTCGAGCGCATCATCGGGGCATGTCCACCGCGGCGAGGGCGCATAGATGGCCGACGAGCCAACCTCGGCTAGACTACCGTCTCTTTACTCCCAGCCCTCATCGGTGGGGGAGCGGGACTGGAGCTCCAACTGTACATGTGGGATGGCGGGTCCTCGGATGGGTCCGTCTCCGAGTACTGGGTACACGGCACATACTCGGGGTAGTCGCGTACTGCTGATGTCTCGGGCTCCATGAGGAGAATCTGCTCATCGCGTGGTCTAGCTCGCTCAAAAATCCCGTTATGACGGTAGGAAGGCGATCGGGGGTAAAGCGGTAACTCGGAATTTGGGTGTGCGAAGGGTCGTCCCATAAACATGAACACTCTAACCGTGCAGCGACCCTCAAAATGGTATGACCCGAGTGCCGGGTCATGGTGCAGCTCCCATACCGGGGTGTCGATGAAGAGTACAAATGTCGCCATCTGAAGATATGACGGAAGAAAGAGAGAGGGAATGAGAATCTTTCTAAAAGAATTCTCAGTAGGGTTATCCCTACCTAGGTGACATCATTATATCCTCAGGAACCTTGGGTTTATTTCTAAAAAGGTGTGCATGCATATAAATTCCTTTTAAGTTAGTTTTCTAAAGTGGTATTTACCCAAGGTCCGTCATATTTTACAATGCGTCTTATAACTAAGCATAAAATAATCTAATGATATGAATGCATCATAAAGGTAAACCAAACAATAGAATAACTAAGAAACATTATAACATTGGCATAAGTATAGTATATGTGACATTGTTAACTTTAACTTTCACCTCATGGGGCCACCCTAAAACATCTCTAGGTTATGAGCTCATACCTTAACTAGTCGTCACTAGTTCTTACCTATCCTATGATAAGCGTAACATATACATAATCCCGACTTAATAGTGCGGGCTAGGGGGCAATTTAAGGTTCACCTCTCTTAGGGTCATTTCCTCTTTGAAACGCTCTAGTAGTAACTAGTGCATCGTAGTTTTGTCCGCTTTGGCAAGCTCTATGTCAATACCCTCACGGATTTGTTTTTTTGGGGGTGCTCGGCTAAACCGGTGTCACCCAAGAAGGCGTCTCAGTGTTGTGTCACATTTAAATTCTCATAAAGTGTTAATTCATAGATACATCATTATTCATTACATAAATCTTTTTCATAAAATATACATCATCACATAATCACACCTTAGACAATCATTCATACAAACTCCCAAGCTTATTATGTTATAATCTTATAGTATGTTATGCTTTGGCTCCTTTGAGTCTTAAATTTGTAAACTAATCGTTCTAGTATTATTCTTAACCTCTTACACACCTATAGGTTCATAACTAATAAGTGTTACTAATTTTTATGCTCAAGGACTTATCCAAACCGCACTATGCAGATTTGGACAGCTTATATTTGTGTGATTACGGGGTTCTAGAAATTACGGTTTAGACCCTTAAAGTCCTTAACTCAATCTAAGTTATCGATCATCAAAACCTAGTCTCTTGGGAACCTATAAGGTTATAACTAAGTATTTCTCACCTCACACTATGGTCAAGAACATCTCTAAACCTCAAGGAGGCAGAATTTGAAATCCTAACTTTACGGGTACCTAGAAGTCACAACAATGACCCTTTCTAAGTTTAGTTTGCTCCTAAGGCTTCAAGATTAAGTCCTAAACCAATTATGAGTCATTCCTACATATTTAAACTAATTTAAAACCATGATTATTAAATCTAAACCTTGCTGGACAGAATCCAGAAAATTACATAATTAAAGGGTCTAGAATTCTCAAATTAATTCTTTTCTAGTTACTAACTTATCCTACCTTTCACATATGAGTCTTAAAATTATTTTCACTCAAACATAGGCACATTACCATTATTGAAACAGCGCATACAGTGGCAGCAAAGAGCAAGGAAGAACCAAAAATATACTTCTCCATAAAAGGCATAAAACATAATTTCTAAAGCACATAAAATACTAGTTTCTCTTGGAACTCTCTTTAAACTCTCAAAGCTCATTTATAAACAATTTTAACATCTAAAATCACAAGAATATTTAAGAGGGCAGTGACCAATTCATTTTTTGTCTCAAGAGGTTCTAAATTCTCAAAACTTGGTTCTATGCATTCCTTAAGCTCACTTAAGCTTGGAAAAATTATAAGGCATAGTCTCAAATACTTGGAGACCTCAAGACCTCTTAGGGCCGAAATATGAACCCAAGAAAAAAACATATTGTTAGACCTTTGTTGAGACAACAATGGGCAAGTCTTTGAGCTTTAGATTCATTTAGGTGATGACATAAGAATAAACATGCTCATGCACTCATTTTAGGTTCCATTAGAAAGTAAAGTGATAGCACAAAGTAAACATGAATGCAACTTATTATTATCTTGGTATTAAGTGAGGACTTGAAATATAAACATGATAATGCATAGCTTGAAATATAAACATGATAATGCAAGTTCATTCATTATCTTGGTATTTAGTGATAGCAAGGAAATAAACATAATATGCAAAGCATAAAGTAAACATGATGCAAGGTTCATTTTATGATTAACTAGAGCTCATTCAAGACTTTAACAAGATAACAACCCAATACAATATCTCAAAGATCTCAACACAAAAACCAAAAGTCATATAAAAGAGAAAGAAAGTGAAACTACATCAAGTTCTTTATTAAATACCCAAAACCCCTATCTAGAGAAAAATCTCTAGAACGTGCCGGCCAACTTTAAGGTTGACAAGGGTAGGCTTGGGCTTTTAGAAATTCTTAGATTAATTTTCTTAAGTTGGAAAACCATGTGAGTTAGATATCATATATATGAAGTCATAAGAAAAGGAAAACTCAAGCTTTAGAGGTTTCTTTGAGATGAACACAATGTCATCATCTAGAAACTCTCATCATCAAGCTATCATGCTCATAATCAAGGCCTCATGGCCGAAAATGAAAAGAAAGGAAAGACAAAGGAAAGTTCAAAAAGAATCCAAGAGGAAACTAGAGAAAAACACTTTCTTGAGCAAAACAAAGTTTGAAAACAAATCCCTACCTAGTGATGAAGGTAAAAGCTTGGACTTGAAGATGGAAATGAGATGAGCAACACCTCCTAGGATGGTGATGATGATTCGGCCTTGATGAAAGAAAAAGGAAGGAAATGTGTTTCAAGTGAAGTTGTGTTTGAGAGGTTTGATGATGGTTCAAGGCTTTGGGGTGGTGTTTGATGGTTAAGAGATGATGATGAGATGAAGAGATGAAAAAGATAAAGATGAAAAGAAAAGAAGAACACTCTTGAAATTTTGGAGAGAAAAAGAAAGAACTAGCAAGACAACTCTAAAACTCTAAACTTAGCAAATGCTTCAAGGTGCAACAAGGCTATCACAAGCATCCTATTTATAGAAAAACAAAGCCATGGAGCTCATCAAGGGGAGGGAGTGGCCGTGTGGTTTGGAGGGAAAAGGGAGAGGAAAATATCTCTTACACAAGGTCATTCAAGCATGGTTGAAGTATGGAAGCTATGCTACAAAGCATGGCTTGATGTGAGTTAATTTCCTATCAAATTTTTATGAAATTAGGCTTCTAGAAACAATGCATGGCTGGAACTTTTCCAGCCACAAATAAATGGAGAAAATGAGCTATTTTTTAATTAGTTATTTCTTTGGAAAATCAAGCTTGATTGAAAGTTATGACAAGGTATAGTGTATGTGACTTGAGGTATGGCCTTGGAGTATTGAAAAATTGAACATGTGATGCATATGGAGGGGGTAAGGCTTCGGCCAGACCTGGCAGCAGAGTGGGGAGGATGACTTGATCATGTAATTGGGTGTTAATGGTGGGTTTAGATGTGTATTAACTTAGGTACAAGGTTAGGAATGATTAAGCTTAAGTTTAGGTAACTAAGAATGTGATTTAGGGAGTTTATGACAAGTTTAGGAGTGCTCATACATCATTAAAGAATTTTAAACTTATTTATAAATAAACAATGTGTATCACAATTCCATGATTTAAGGAATTGGAAAGAGAAAACACTATTCAAGATTCTATGACTAGGTGTCTTGAAATTAAAATATGATTTTAGGTTGTAATTAAGTACTTTTTGGTTCTAATCAACTTTAATAAATTATTTTGACTCAATATTAATTAATAAAATTAATTAACCTTCGATTAGAGCCTAATATCGCTTAGGTTTGCTTAATCACGCGATTAAGCGAAAAAATACGAAGCTAGGGGCAAAACCGTAATTTTGCACTAATTTTGCCCGGGACTTCTAAAACTAAAACTGAGGTCATAGAATACATAAAAACACCTTTTAAAACCATCTGGAGAAGTTTCGGGTTCATCCGGCACTTGCAAATGGGTAAAACACCGTAGGGGCGTTTTGGTCATTTTGACCCGAAAACTCGAAAAACGAGATTTTCAATCCCGGGAAGGTACACAGGTTATCTAATCTCCTTCCGACATTGAGTTTGCCCTTCAAGTACTATCGAACCGGCTTTCCTCGAATTCGAGGCTAAAAATGACCCCAGGGGCATTTTGGTCATTTTCACTCTAACAGAAAAATCGGGGCGTTACACTTGTTCATAGCCGTTGCCCTTGATTAGATCTTTAAGTAATACGTGTACACCATCTGTTGTGTCTTGGAATGTTAGTCTAAAGAGATAGATTGACAGACTTGCCACATCGGTTGCAGAAGCTGTTGTATTGTAGAAGTTACTGATATCCTCTTTCTTTCTACTTTCTAATTGTGGTTTTTAAACTCCTCCTCCTAGAAGGTAGGATGGTTGACCAATTAAGCAGAAGATATGACATACTAGTTTTAAAACTGGGTTTGATTCGAGACTAGAAATTTGAATTTCGAATTTCCCTCAATTTCCTGTAACTTTCTGTGCTCCATAGTTAAGTAAGCTTTCTGATTGCGTAATCAATATCTTGATTATTCTTCAATCTTCCAGTCTTCAATCTTGGCCTTTTGGTGCTGATTGATTTGTGATTGTGATAATTGTTGACTGAGTAACACGTTACTATCAGAGTTGGCATGATTTCCTCATTTTTCAGTGTACTTTTTGAAGTCCTGTGTTATTGTCTGAAGACCATTTCCTTGGGCTTCTTGTTCTTGTACTGATCTGCTTTATTCCTTAATGCATATGAAAGTTCTTTACACAATATAATTTTCACTTCGTTTAAACTCATTCTCTTCCAATGAGATAAAATATGTTTGCATATGCAAAGTGAAATTATCTTCGCTTAAGTTCATGTAATGCATTTCAGAATTTACTTGTTAAGCTTAGTTAAGAAACTCAAGATAGTCATTAGTCATTCTTCAAAATATTTTCTTAAATTGGCTTTTTTGTCATTCAAAATAATAAAGTTCATACTTTCTAAAGGGTTTTGGAGCTTACAATTTAAGCCTCTACACCAAGTGGTAAAAGTCCTTCTTTGGTTGTGCAAGCAGTGTTGGCTTCTAACGTTGTTCATGGTTAGTATATCATCAAGCTTGTGTTTATTGACAAAGGTTTTCAGTGTATGATTGTGGATATGGTTTTCTTTGGCATTGAAAGTTTCTACCTATTTCTAAGTGTTTCCTAAATATTTCCATGCCTTTATATGATTTTAAATTGTGAAGTATGTTTGAGTCTTGGTTGTTGTAGCAAAAAATACAAAAGCTAGGTGTTAGAAATGTGTCAACTTTCTGGCATAGGCACTCCAGACTTCAAAAATCAAATAATAATAATGGCTTTGAGATAATAGTATTTTTCACACAAATTAGACTCAATAGGAAACACTCTTCAAAAGAAATCACACAAAAAGGAGTTTTCTAACTCAAGATATGGATTTTCAATTTTGAACCAAACACTAAAACTCTAGATTTGACCTTTCAGTATTAAAATGAGAGTAACTTGAGCTAGGAAAATGCAAATGGAGTGAAACAAACTTTGTTATCAAACTAACACACAGAAAAACACATCCATGTGTGCCTCACATACTAGTTTTAACCACGGTGAAATAGTTTAGAAAATCAATTCACAAGTAGATGTGTTGAAAGTGAAGTGTAAGTGACAATTAATAGAATCCAACTACGAACTTAACCGTAGTTGGGTTCTATTAGGGTATTACACACCTCGCCTCATTGACTGGGTTTAAGCCTTTATTCTATTATAGAGAGAGAGAGAGAGAAAGAGAGAGAGAGAGAGAGTAAATTGAGAAAAGTAAAAGGTAAGGGACTAATTGAAAATCGAACAAAGACAAAGGGTAAAAATGTCTATTTTCCTATGTTTTATTTCTAAAAATAAAGCACTTTTATTTTAATATTCTAAAATAGTTTTATTTATTTTAATTTCCATATCATTTTTAAAAAATAAAGCGCCAAAAATATTATTTGGTGGTTTTAAAAAATATTTTGTTAAAAGCCCAAAAGGATAAAAAGAAGCTGAAGCTAGGAGTTGAATCAGGAGATGCAGTACTATTGGAAGATGACGTAGACAAACAATATTCGAGATGAGAGCCCATAACCTATACGTCTGATGATTCCAACCCTTGTAATGATGATGATGCAGCTGCCCACAACTCTTCATTCAACACTCATTAACGGCCACAGACAGTTTTAGGGAATGATTTTTCTGGTTGTAAATGTCTATTGTCACTTTTAAATGTACACGGTCACTTCATTGCCTACAATTTTTAATTGTTTTTGTCTAAAATGACCTTCTCATTTTTTATTTTGATAAAGACCCTTCTCATATTTTAATTAAAACAATAATTTAACATTAACTGGTCATAATTCATCATAAGATTGGATATTTAATTATTAGTTCAACTAAAGATAACTAAATTATTTAGAGTCCTTAATACTTATCCCTAAAGAAATGGATATTTATCTGGAATTGTTTTTTTAATTGATATAGAAAATACTAGAAATTAACATTGAAGTTTATTTAGTGATTAGAAAATGTTTGCTATATTTTTCTTATTTTTTATTTTTGAAAATAGATTAAACAAACTTTTTAGTCCTAACATTTTTTATTTTTACATCAATTTGTTCATAACAAAACTTTTTACATCAATTTGGTCTTAACAATTTTAATTCGATATCAATTTAGTCCTAATAATTTTCTTTGACATAAATTTTTTATTTAAATTTGAAATTCAATAAAATAACTAAACTATCGTCAAAACTAAAAATGCTAGGACTAAATTGATCTCAAAAGTTTTATTATGAACCAATTGATGTCAAATTAAAAATTTTAGGACCAAAAAGATTCTTTACTCTTAAAAATAAGGTAACTCAATATGTTTAATTAATTACATTAAATTAATTTTTATTATTTTTCTTGTACATATTGTGTATTTATGATTTAATAATTATCTTTATTTTCATTTATTATTAGTTATTATGATTTTTAAAAATTCACTATTATATTGTTTATGTATTATGGTATCAAAAACTTTTGAAAAAATCATTTGATTTATGAATATAAATAATTATATGAAATAAGTTAATTATAGCTGCTTACAATATTTAGTGAATAAATATTATGATATTAACATTAATTGTCACAATGTTCCTGGAGGACACTGCGATGGAAATAACAGCCAATTTTAAAAAATGGGAGTCACCACCAATTTTAATTATAGTTAAAATTGAAAAACATTTTGATTTTATAAAACTGGTCTTTTGAAAAAATTTGAGTCTGAGAGTATAATTATGAAATATATCCATTGAATTTTTATACACCCTTAAAGGGTAAAATTTTATACTCTCAATCAACATAAATTAAAAAAATTTGTTAAATCATGCTAGGTAATTACAGATTGTAATAAGTAAAAATTATGTTTTAATTATGTAGTTTAATTCTTGAACTTTGTTAAATGTGCATTTTAATTAAAATAAACGTATTATATCCCTTCAAAAAAGGCACGATCAAGGAGCGGCTCCTCACAAGGCCTTCTAAGCAGAGGAGTACATGAATGAACCGATTACATACCCGAATGAGATGGATCCTAAGACTATATAGGTATGAGACTATACAGTGGAGGATGACTTATATGAATTGATTTGTACAACTTATACCAACAAGATACATCTTCTTTTCGGTAGTCCATCACTAAAAAACTGCATGATGAAGCGTGCTTGGCCTGGAGCAATTTTGGAATGGGTGACTCTTGGGAAAACCTCCTAGGAAGCATGTGAGTGAGGACAAAGCATGCTGAAAAGACCCGTATTGGTTTGTAGGGACAATCGTCAATTCATAAAGCAGCATGCACTGTTACACTCTAAGCATAGTGCCCTTAGGTTCAAACACGGCTAAGCGTAATGCCCTTAGCATAATAGCCTACATTCATCATCATCAACATGGCTTCGACAGGTGAAGGTCCTATTTGTGGATTGTAACCATTGCTTTGCATAATATCCAATATCATGGGGTTCACAATATCTGGGAGTTGTTTTTAGATATTCAATATTATATCATTAACCCTTAATTCCATCTACTGCCTTATAAATGAAGCAGATACTGTAGTGTGTTGTTTTTCCTCATAATTCTTGGCAATAGATGACAAAGTAGGAGTAGTATTCTTATGGGGGTTTGAAGTGGAAGTGTTCTCTGGTGTACTTGAGCCCAACTTGTTCATTGGAGTACTCACCATACTATCATCCCCTTTACAATTTTCATGCTTTGCATTAGTTGATGCTACACCAGGAGTACTCATTTTGCTAGAGTGTAACTTCTTTTGCCACTAATAATCCAATCTTGAAGATTGGAACTTCCCACTTAAACCTTTTAAGGTCCCACTAGGTATGTCAAAATATGTTACTGTGGAAATTATTTGGCTAAAAATAAATACTAAAGATCTTAAGCCATAAATAATCTTATTGTGATCCCAAAGTTCGAATGATTGCACAAAAAAGGGGAATCTACTCCTTGGTTATGAATTCTCTAAATACTAAACTACAACAAGCTTTGGACCGAGGTGGAAATATGATTTTTATTAATGAAATCTAAACTGCACAACATCAACCGTACTGAATCATAGATTGAAAGTTTACAAGATTACAAGAAACTAGACTATTCCTAGAAAAAGAACTAAAAATAAGTAGACAAAACAAGTTGAAAAATTCTTTATGTGACTTGTTGTGCCTCCCTTCTTCCTCGCTCCTTCTCCCACCAAAGAAATGCTCTAAATGATAACCGCTCACAATCTCCAACAACGTGGTTTACCCTTGCGCCGTTACTTGCATGTTCATGCTTAGAAGGGTTATCACATTCCTATGTGCGCTCATGCCTCCGCCTCTGCCTCCAACAGCTGTAACCATTCCTGCCTTTTCATTTTGCACGGCTCCCTATTTGTGGGTCCTTTCCCTTGGCTATGTGTTTCCTTTGGCATTCAGATATGTTTTAGCCCAACTTATTTTCAGCCCATATTCCTTCTTTTAAGGCCTAATTGTCTTCTTTGGCCCATCATAATTTGGGTGATAACAAATGCAATACGAAAATACGTTTATTATTTTAAAATATCCATGCATCATAGCTTATTTGATGAAAAAACAACCAAACATGACTCGTTAGAAATATCGCATACCAAAATTGCTCTCTTAGCACTGGTCAATGACTACTTTTCTACATTGGCTACTTCTCAAGAACATCAACATGACAGTAATGGCCATAAACATACAATACGAAGACACGACTGCTATTTTAAATTATCCATGCATTACAATTTACAAGTAGTTCTCATTTATTCGGTTGATGGAAAAACAACCAAACATAACTCGTTAGAAACGCATACCAAAATTGCTCTCTCAGCAGTGGTCAATGGCTAATTTTCTGCATTGGCTACTTCTCAGGAGCATCAACATGACAGCAACGGCCAGAGACTAAGTCTCCTTAGCCAAACCTTGGCCAGTGAAAGACACGGACACCATATGTTTATGATACTGTCCAGTCCTGCGTTGCTCTGTACTACTTCACATGTGTTAATTAGCAATTCCCTCTGCAAGAAATATGCATATTGGTCTCCAAAAACCCCAGATGAAACTACAGGGCTCATCTCTTGCACATTGCTCACCGCTGATTATGTTGTGCCTCGTTTTGCAGACCACCAACGCAATCACCTATAATGCAACCTTGCGAATGGGCCAATCGATCACAACCTCAGACACCATCGTGTCTGCTGGCGGGAACTTCGAACTGGGTTTCTTTACTGAACAGAACTCAACTGAGTATTTCGTAGGCATGTGGTTTAAGAAGATTCCCAAAGACAAGATTGTTTGGGTTGCAAACAGAGAGCGCCCACTCACAGATTCTTCTTCTGTCATGCTTACAATATATGAAGATGGAAATCTTGCTATTGTAGCTGACCATGAACAACTTGTATATTTCTTAACCAGTATTTCTAGTAATAGCAGTAGTAAGACCTGTGCTATGCTCTTGGATTCAGGTAACTTCCTACTGTTGGATGACACGAGTTTAGAGGTTTTTTGGCAGAGTTTTGACTATCCTACAGATACCCTTTTGCCTGGGATGAACATAGGATTTGACCAAGCCGGGGGATACTCTTGGGCACTAAGATCATGGAAAAGTGCACAAGACCCTCGTCCTGGTCTTTTCTCCCTTGAAGCAAGCCTGACTGATCAACTAATAATCAAGAATGGGTCTGAGATATACTTGATTGTTGATAAATTGAATAATTTTTCAGCAATGTTCGAAAACCAAACCCGACGATCCTGGTCCGGGTCAAAAGGGTTCTATATCACTTGGAAAGCTGAGCATGGTTCTCGACTGGTGCTAGAGGTATCTGGGGAGCTCAACATACAGTTCTTGAAACAAGATGCCAAAGAGTGGGTTTCTGAACAGTTAACAAGGTGCGGGACAAAGGGCTTGTGTGGAAACTACGGTGTTTGCAATCCACAAGCCAAGTGCCCTTGTGATTGTTTACAGGGTTTTGTACCTTATGACCCAAGCGCTTGGAAGCAGGGAAGAACATCTGCTGGCTGTGTGAGGAGGACACCGTTGCTCTGCAGCAATTTCAGCGGCAATGGATTTCTTCTAGTCAAGGCAGTGGAGTTCCCAAAAGATAACCCGCCTCAGATCTGGCGGTTGAAGATTACGGATGCATTAACATGTCAACGAATCTGTTCCAGCAACTGTTCTTGCCTCGCATATGCTTATAATTTCCAAGGTGAATGCTTGTTGTGGCATGATCGAGTGTTGGATCTGAAGAACGTCTCGGTTGATGTTGCTGACGATGATCGACTACCAAGTTTCTTTCTCAAACTTGCTGCCTCTGACATTGAAAATGGTAGGAAGTACAATTATTGGTAGTTTGGGTGCCATTATTTTATTAAAAATAGATTTTTTTTTTTATAGGTTCTGTTTTGGGCATAATTTTTCAATTAAAACTGAATCATCAGAAAAGGTGGAAGAATACTTTTTCAAAAGCTATCATTCCTATTTTTCTGAAAAATGATATTTTTTATAACAGTAATAATATTTGAACATTTAAAAGTGAATATCTCATTAGGATATCCACTTTATCATATTTGAATATAATGAAAAAGTAATATGAGTGAGAATTGTCACCATTATCCGTAGGTAATAAAGTGAATTTTTCAATGGGACATCCACTTAACATTTCCTTTTTTGTAACATAAAAAGATGTTTGGGAAAAAAAAATTTAATATTATATTCAAACATAAATTAATTATTCATTTAAATATAAAATGAAGTTTACTTTTTCAAAACATCTTATTTAAAAAATTAATTATTATTATTTTCCTTTTGAAAACTCGTGCTCGTAACCCACAATATAATTTATCCATTTGAAAAAATACAATAAAGTAATTCTGCTAAATCCAATTTTTATGTTTGTCACGCACAGAGGTGAACGCAGGAAATAGTCAGGGTTATAAGCCTAAAAGCAGCGGGAAGAAAGCAGTCATGATTAGCATATTCATCGCATTTGCTACATTGCTTATACTAGGCCTCTCTGTTTACTACGTCTACTATAAAAGAAGAAACCAAAGGGGGTCAGGTAAGAAAGAAATTGACAGATGCGTATTGCCACATTGAAATATGAATTGTGTAAATGCATTGATATTTTAACACCCAAAAGTGCTCACTTTATTATTATTGGATATGATAGATTGATGGAGAAAGTGAGAGTCACCATCACATCTAATGATAATAGAATAAGTGCTCCATTTGGACGCCCATTTGGGTACTAGAATAACAATTTTGATTATGAAACTTATCACATTAATTAATTATCTTCTCACTACCTAGGGGAGGATCTTCTACAGTTTGATGTAGGAATGAGCATGAAAGTAGATAACTCAGATCATTCCAAAGCAGATGAGGTTGCAATAATCAACAAGAAGGAAGTCAAGCTGCCTTCGTTTAGTTTTGCAAGTGTTTCTGCAGCAACCGATCACTTTTCATCTCAAAATAAGCTTGGCGAGGGTGGTTTTAGACCTGTTTATAAGGTAGGATCCAAGTTTTAATTATCTTGTTGGGTTCTTAGATTGTATATATGCTTGGACCCATATTAATTCTCAAATTGCACTTTTTGGGAAAAGCGGATTTTCAAGCCAAGCTGTTGAATGAGATGAGGTAGCTGTTAAAAGGTTGTCCACAAGATCTAGTCAAGGATGGGAGGAGTTAAAAAATGAAGTACTTCTCATTGCAAAACTCCAACATAACAATCTTGTTAGGCTTTTGGGCTGCTGCATTGAGCGTGATGAAAAAATGCTTATATATGAGTTTATGCCAAATAAAAGCTTGGACTTCATCCTTTTTGGTTTGTTATCTCAAAACACTTCACAATATTCAAGTGAAAATTTAACCTTTTTTCATTTCTTCTATTTTAAATAAGTCTCTATTGGCCTTGTATTTTCTGATATAAAACAGATACCAAGAAAAGCAAGGTCTTAGATTGGAAAACAAGAGTTCAAATAATTTACGGGATAGCTCAAGGTCTTCTCTATCTTCATCAATTTTCAAGGTTTCGGATCATTCACAGAGATCTAAAGGCTAGCAACATATTGTTGGACATTGACATGAACCCAAAAATTTCAGATTTTGGAATGGCGAGAATGTTTGTGGGCAATGAATCACAAGCAAATACAAACCGCATAGTTGGGACATAGTAAGTACAAAGAAGTTGATAAATATAAATAATGCTCATGCTATAAAGTGACCATATGCTATATTAAAATATTTTAACAGATATTTGTTAATCATTTGCAGTGGCTACATGTCCCCAGAATATGCTTTAGAAGGCATTTTTTCAATAAAATCTGATGTGTTCAGCTTTGGAGTCCTTTTATTAGAGATTATAACGGGCAAAAGGAACACTGGTTTTTACAACACGAATTCCCTCAATCTTCTCGGATATGTACATTCCTAACTTCCATCTTATTGTGAAAATTGTGATTTATACAAGCTTCAAGAGATTATACAACTATTTTCTCAAGGAAAAGCAAGTGGATATTTCTTTTTCTTTTTTCCCTGAATAAATTAAGCTTATGGAAATTGAATAAGCAAAAACATGCATAATAACCTTGAGTTATGTTATTTGTACTCATTGTATATAGCATATTGTACCGACTCATCTCATCTACTATTTGGTGGGGTGTCCATCAAATTGTGGATAGAATGAGTCGATACGGTATCCCACACACAATGAGTATAAATAATATTTTTCTATTGACCACTGTTGATATAATTCCAAAGTTTGCTCCTGACGTTTTTATTTTGGGTTCATTATTCATATTCAACTTTGAAGGCATGGGATTTGTGGACAAGTGGTAGGGGAATCCAACATTTGGATCCAGTGCTACAAGATGCCTCCGTTACACAAGAAATAGTGCTACAATACGTGAACATAGCACTCCTATGTGTTCAAGAAAGTCCAGCTGATAGACCGAATATGTCTGATGTTGTATCCATGCTTGGCAATGAGAATGCGGTTTTGGCTTCTCCCAAGGTAGTTGCATTTCTAAATGTGAGAGGTATGAAGAATTTAAGCTCAGCTGGAAATGTTTCAGCGAATGCCATGACTGCTTCCATTATTGAAGCAAGATGAGAGTTTTAGATGTTTACTTGGAATGTTTTACATTGCACATGTTTGTAGTCATACCCTCTTTAAACTCCAAAACTTAGATTGAATCTCTATATAAACTCATGGAATAAAGTATCAGAGCAGGCATACATTTTATTTTTATTATTATTTTGTTGAAAAGGCATACATATTGTTTAAGTTTTCACTAATTATTTTCATTTCTAATTTAGTTCAACAAGGATCATTTTCAAATTTCTGTACAAGAATGCCGTATAAAACTTCGTTTAACGATGTCTAACTATGTGTAATACATGAATAATAAGACTAACAATTAATTACGAATGTTTAGTATAATCTAGTAATATTTTACTCAACAGCATAGTATGCACTATTAATTAAAACTGTGATTTATTTAATCAGTGCTCTGGAGTCAAAAAAAAAAAAAAGGAAATGCTTGTATTGAAAAAAACAAAAATTTATATTTTCAAAACATTGAAGTCATAATCAAGTTTTGAGATTTAACTCTTTTAATAATCTTAATTAATACTCTTAGTATACTGGTTAACAAAACTCTACAAATTAAATATTTGTTTTGATCTACTTTTGTCCTTAAAAGTTAAGTGGCATCTTAGTCTTTCTTTGCACTAAAGTTAGATCAAGATCCAAAAGTTAATTAATTGTAATAAATAATTACATGATAAATTAAAATAGTCATATGATTTTCTATTTTAATTTTGACAATTCATATTAATCCAATTGTTAAAATTCACTCTTTTTACTTACAATAAATGATCCTTCACTTGAGTCGATCCCGATATATATATATATATATATAAAGTGTATCGCATGTGAGAAAATTGTTTTATCATGAGAGATGATTTTAATCTTTTTCTTGACTAAATGTACACTTTTTTGTTTTTGGGCCTCCCACCTAGTATCTGGCCTGGAATTATGATTAATTTGGATTTGGGTATTGCACAGCCTAAGTCAAGGCAACTCTGGTCACAAGTGATACTTCATTCTCATTCCTCTAAGGATTGAACTCAGAAGAAGATGGTTAAGGGAATAGTATCCCCTTATTAGCTGTGTCACACCGTATGGTTTGACTAGATGTATCTTATAAGTTATGGATTGGGTGCCTTTGTCCATTAATTAATTTTTTATGTTTCCCATGATTTCGGTTTTGAATCAACTTTATCAATTACGTGATGGAATTCGAAATCAACGAATAAGATCAATGAACTTGTGTCGCAAATGTTCAATGTGCAATCCTACACGTTAATTTTAAATTAATAAGGTATTTTGCATTATAATAATAATTACTATAATTACTAAGACTAAGACAAAAAAGAAAGGGGCGTTCAGGTTGAGACGCAGAGGGTGGATGACCTCGATCACCAATGGTAATGGAGGGAAGATAGTTGAATGGGGCTTGTTGGCTTATGGAAATGTTTGGGAAGGGTGGGATTACTTTTTGTCAGGCATGAGATTTTTTAATTGGACATTTTAAATATGACCGGTCATTTTGATTTAAGGCCAAAAGTGCTCCCTCTCATATATGATAATAGACCGGCTTTCTTATGCAAATATGTAATACACTCCCCTGTTCAACTTAATTTAATGGTTGAGGTTAGGGCTTGTTTGCTTGTCTGTTTTCAGTTTTCAGTTTCCAATTTTTAGTTTTCAGTTTTTGTGAAGGAAAAACTGAAAAAATTGAAAACTGAAAAATGGAAAACTGAAACCAAACAGGCCCTTATTTTCATTTCTCACAAAAGAAATCTGTTCTCACTTGATAGAGAGCTTTTGCATGACGAGGATGACCGAAGAAGGATATGATAATGCATAGTGGATAGTGAATCTCAGCCGAACCTCGGTAAGGGTCAGTGAGATGGCGACCGAAAAGCAAGGACAGATCCAACATTAAGTAATGATGGGCCAAAATTATAAAATTAAAAGTTAAAGTACTTAAATAAGAATTTAGAAGTTCAAAACTCCTTCTGGTATATATAAAATATTTATCGAAATTGAATACGACACTCCTTCCTATCATAAAATTCATGAATCAAACTTTTCAACAATTTTTCTTTCAATGTAAGTGACTAAACAGTTACCAAAAAAAAAAAATCTTCTATTTTATTTCCGAGCATGTTTTTGACAATGTTGTGAAGAAACATCTGGACTCCAAATCTAATGATTACCCAACAATAACTGACCAAATCAAGGCACAGCTAGTTACTAAATCAGTTCCCACATGTAAAGGCATCTCAATAAGCGAACCCTCTGAACAGATTCATGTACACTCAGCACCCAAGCAAGTCTCTGGAAAAGGAAAATTATTTGCTCATTTAGTTTCCGAAGCTAGTGACGACTCTTCTACCACCACAATTAGAGAAGAAACGAAAAGGGTTGAGTTAAACCGATTAACGAAAGCAAACAAAGCAAAGAAAGAGAAGAAACAAAGCCCTTGGGCTAGAGCCTTTCATCCCTGAACCTGAGCCCAGTCAATTTGATATCATATTGCCCAATCATCTTTTTTGCATGTCATCATCTTCTAATCTTTTTTGCATTTTAGTTTCTTAAGTTTTTAGTCTTTTCAATTTTCTAGTTCATGTTTTTAGTCCAAGTTTTTTTTAAAGCCTTTTCCAGAAACATTTTTTCGTTATAATCCATCTTAGGAATATTTGTGGCAAAGAAACCCATCATGTTTATGTTACCTTTTTTTTATTATTATTATTCCTTTTCTATTCTTGCTCTGATATACATCCTATGCTATGATATCTACCCTGTTGTTTTATATTCTCTGTTTAGATATCTTAAGGCATATCATCAGATCACTGTAAGTGATTTGCTCTAGTGTATGTGAATGTGCATCTCTTAATCTGATATGATTAAAACAGATACACATACTTATTATACTCTAGCCTAGATGCTTATCTGATATGCTAAGTTTGATCACATGAGCTGATATATCTATATATTTTGCTGCCATGTTGCTTGCTCTTATATATCTACTAGTGTTTTGACTCGTGCGATGCACGGAGTGATAAGAAAAGAGAAAGTTTAAAATAGAGTGCATAACAAATTATTGGATATGTTTTAACAATAAAAGTAGATAATTAATAATAATGTTACGATTAAAAGTAAATACTCCATACGATCATTACAAAAAAAAAAAAGGATTACAAAGAATTAATTACATACGAATTTTGTTTCGCATTTTGACCTTCATATACCAATCTGCAAGATATGATAAAAATATATATTAGTTTAAAAAGTATAAAGATTTGATCACAAATGCATTGAATGTTTTATTCAATAAAGTAAATAAAGAATATAAAACGCAGATCCAAACCTGAAATTCAAATTTTTTGAAACACCTCTGGATAAACTACATTTTTGGTTATGTTGCAAGGTTCACCATTATCATCCAATATCAATATCTTCAATCCACTTCTCGATTTTACTCTAAAAACAGCCACATAAAGTTTCCCATGAGTGAAGATAGGTTTGGGGTAAAAACAACCCAACAAATGACAATGATTGACCTTAGCTTTTATTAATGGTCATAGCAAAGCAAAGAGTAACTGGGAATTGTCTTCTTTGAAACTTGAGAGGCATGCCTGGATCAGAAGGTATTAAATTCATCCAAGGTATATAAACCTTTTCTCCAATTTTATTACCAGTCACAACAATTGCTCCAATGATATTGTTTTTCTGTTAGGATTGATCACCTTTAACTATTAATGCTTTGCTAATTCAAATTATTTAACACTTATTTTTATGAAGCAAGTTTTTAAGTTAAGAGTCATGTATATATAAGTGGAAAATAAAATTTTAAAAAAAGTTCATTCTCATATATATTAAGGAGTAAGTTTGAATCAAATTATATAATTTTGTGTTACTATTGATTTAGACTAACTACTTCTAGTCTTCCTTAATTTTCATACAATTGTAATTATTTTTAAATATAATTTATGAGATGACAATATAACGAAATAATAACACTTGCATATGAAAAGTGTTGTTTAAACTCTCTTTATTGGATATTGCATTACATCAATTCATCTATTTTCTATCATAAAAATTATATAGTCACTAAATATTAAGATAAAGAATTGATCATTTCATTAATAACTTATAAGCAAGTGTAAAATGATATCTCAAATAATGAAATAGATATCGATTTTCTATAATAAATTATTCCAGTAAAATTAATCTAAAGATGATTGAGTTAAAAATACATATAAGATTGTAAGTTCAAATTTAATTATAATTAATATAACTTGAGAATTAGAAGAGGAAAAATAAGTTTATGAACCATGTCAGCTCACACAGAGTGTAATAGTGTATGTATAAGTGCTAATGAAAACATTGCCTCGTCTGAGATGCAAATTGCAATAATCAAATGCACTAAGCACACTCCACTCGTATACAGTATATATACCCCCTCTCTCTTCTCACCAATTCGCAAACCAATAATACACAACACAACACACATCATCACACAACTGAACATATATGAACACGATACCAACAGTAAAAGGCTGAATTTGGCCATAATCAAATACCTTAAATTATAGTAATAAAATAAGTAGCTTGTCCACAAATATAATATTAAATAAAAAAAAAACTTCCAGCTATTTGCCATCCTAACAAAAACGAACTGTCTTCAACCATTATCACTTAGATATGGTTAGTAGACTTATTATCAACCTAATAGAAAATAGATAAGAAAGTCCTAACAAAACTCTTCCAAGTTTCAATCCTTCTCAATCTTCACACATTTTAGCTTCTCTTGTTTTTTAGTCTTTAATTGTGTAGTTGACATGTCTCCATCAGCTTTTTGTTTAGATTCTTGAGAAGTTCGTTTTGCTGGAGTCAATGAGGGGATATTACTATCAGACTGAGAAGATTTAAGGCATTGTACTTCAGCAAATTTTGGCATCAAATCCTACCCAAAAAAATTAATCATCAGTTCACGTAGTTAGCATATCCTAACAATTAAATAGGCTTTATTATGATAATAGAAGTAATATCACCTTAGCTACAGACGATGAGGATTGAGCTTCCTGAAATTCAAAACTCAATGATTTCTCTCCAAGTGACAGTCCAGCAGTCATGTCAAGCTAATAAACATTAACAGAGTAAAAGAATTTCTAAAATTCGAGTTACATATATGGTTAGATAGTTATGACCATGAAGAATAAAATTAAAGTGCAATTTAATTAGAAAAAGTAAACACCACCACCTCAGTATTAGGCAAGACAGAGTTTGATTCTTTAAACTTTGATATGATAGACTGATCATCACAAGCATCAATGATATCAAAGGCATGCTCATTTTGTCCTAGTCCATAGTCTTTAAGAACTACCTTGAATATGAACTCCTTCCCAAAAAGTAATTCGTTGAACTCCTTTGGATAATTAAGCTGCCCACTCCCCTAGTTCAATTAAAAAAATAAGAAAGATTACATCACATGAGTGACCCATAGTTTAAAGGATTATACATTTATAGTTTAAAATGTGTCATGAAGGTGAAAACATAATATTAAGTGTTTCCTAGAAAACTAATAGCATACTAGCTCAATATACTATAGCACTGCGAAACACGAATTCCTTCATAGTTGACAACCTTGGGGATCCCATAGAACAAAAGTTGTACCATCAGTTTCATCAATCACCTTGAGCTTTACTCTATATCTGAATAATATAATGAAATATTTTTATTATAAGAAGCATTTCATAGCAAATGATTTGAACTTGAAATTTTATTTAAAAATAATCAATTCACCTTGGTATGACAACAACTACATGATGATCACAAATGCCACAGAAATACAGGCATTTGTCAATTACAACTTCCTCACCGCAATTACGGGCCGGGTACCACCAACTTTGGCCATCATGTAGACATTTAACAGTTGCAAGCACAACAAACACTCCCGACTAACATCATAAAAAATAAATTTAAAGTGAGATTTTTGTTAACTAAATGCAGTAAATAAAAAATCACATAAGAGGAAGAAGAAACTCTGTAGTTGACAACTGAATAATGTATGGTTTGAAAAATATTAAATAGATTAATTTGCAAAATGTAAATCACTATGATCAACATATTCTATTAGTTGCTGTCCAACAGAGAGTTATTATACAAATTTTGCAGCATCTAAAAAGTTCTACAGAAAAGTATTTACATTCTTTACATTCTTTAACTGCTTAAGTGACTTCCTAGCATTGTCTTTTCAGAGGTCATCTTCAAGGGAGTAATACTGAACATCAGTTTTGACAGTTGCTTTTTCCAAAAAATTAGTAGACTCCTTAAATTTTTTTTATCATAGCTTTGTCAAAACACACTATCAAAACCCTAAATGAAGGTTCATAGCGGCTGTTTACACTTGCTTTGACCTCAATTTTGAACAAAAAAGATTGTTGAAGTAATTTATCCTCAAATTCTCAAGGATAAGCCATCTCACCATTACTCTGCCCAAAATTAAAACAAAAATTTATTGAGGCTTGTGAGAAAAAAAATTAGATCTATAGAAAAAATTCAGAATATACATAGACTAAGGCATACTATGTGAGTTTGTTCACATAATTCAGAACATGGTTTTCCAATAAGCATTTGACCTTCACGATCAAAAATGACAAAATCAGCTGTCCCAGATTCATCAGTCACATCGATCTTAATCTTATATCTACACAATTACAAAAAAAAAAGTTAAAACATGGTGTCAATAATAAATATTCCAAATAATGGTCTACATATGTAAATTATTTTCAAAACAAAACCTTCAAATACCTTGGAGTCACGTTGACAACATGGCGAAAGCATCTCTCACAATAGTGCATTCTAGAATATGCTTTTACAGCTTTGTTGCATTTACATGCAATGCACCACCAATCATAACTGGTATTGATACTGGAAACAATACCATGAACAACAAACAACCCATCCTATATATAAATGGTAAAGGAAAAATATTGGTACTATTAAACTAAAGGAAATCAGTATAATGAAACCACAATATGAAAGTAATTTTCCAGCATTTAGTAAATTTAGTAAATGATAACAACTGTGTGGTTGAATAAATTTAGTAAATTTGTATGATGAGTAAGAATTTCTTTGTTGTGTGGCAGAGACCTTAGCCAGTCCAGATTTCATCATGTTTCATGTTTCATTTGTATAGGAATTAAGGTAGCAGTTCTCAATCTGTTTGTGGGTTGCAACTTTGTTATTTTTTTCAAATCAAATAACCATAATTATCACCAATGAAAATCCAGTGCTTTAATCTCAAGAATACAAAATGGCTCATCTGTTGATTATGAACTCCTCTATTTAGAATTGATAATTGAAACAGTGAGAACACTGAAGTTCCTACTCATGCTTGTGAAGTTCTCACTGGAGCCACCTTTTGTGCTGGCCACAGATAGAGAAGATGACTTGTGGAAGCAAATTGATCAGTATTCAACATGGGAAAAAAAAAAGGCTGTGTTGTTCCGCAGTAGGGGTTATTATGATTTCATATAACTCAATAGTGGAATAACAGTGAAGTGAATTGGGAAAGTGGATAGGAGACAACAAAGTGAAGAAATTCCATTTAAGCATAGTATAGTAGTGTTTTTTTCATAAAAAAAAAATAGCAGTGTTTTTGTGTGTGTGCGCTATTCTTTTTCCTTTAGGGGCTCTTAATGAATGGAAATAATGGAGAGAGAAGTATTGACCACACAAAGAAGGAAATGGAAAAGGAGAATTCAGGAAGGGGGGCTCTAAAGAAATGAAAAGTAATATTATGACTAAAGTAAGGCCACAATAATAGCTTTGACATGAAAATCTTTAGAAAGCAATTTATGATCTGGAATTGTTTTAATAATTAATGTCTTTATCAATAAATTTATACATGTATACCTCCTTTATCAATTTATGACAAATGTGTCCTCAACTAAGTGAATATATATATTTTCTCTATACTTTATGGGAATCTCGATTTCAAACTTCCAAAGAGCCAAAGAAATTTAATGTGTCAGTGATTTCAGAAGAACAGGCATGTTAGTTAAAGTATTTTTCTATTTAATATTTTAAAGTGATGTTCATTCAATACATACAGAATAGTCATACTATCACTATTAGTATTTTTTGATCTTCTTATGCAAGCTTATCCTTCCAGCATATTTTGATCATGATGTCATAGATATTCCTTGCATACAAAGCACTCTAACAAATACTGGTTTGAAACTCAACAATTGATTTTCAAGATACAACACTGTTGGAATCAATAACCACTACCCCAACCCATGTGAAAAAAATGTGAACTTGAAAAAAAATGAATCAAAAGGATCAGAAACAGAACAACAATCAAAGGGCTCAGAAAAAAAAACAACAACATCATCAGTGCATAACCAACATACAAAAAAGAAACATAAGCTAGCTCGCCAAATCAGATTAATATTTTCCACATTAGACTAATATTTTCCACAGAAAATAGAAGAAACTCAAATGAACAGAAACTGAACCATAGGAGAACAAAATCATTGAACAGAAAAAGTTATATTTCAGTACACAGTGCATCCCTTTAAAAAAAAAATTCAACACCTACATAGTGCATCACTGTTGAAAAATTATTAGAGGAAATAATCAAGGCAACGAAAATTATATCATAAGCACTTAGACACTAACCCTTGAATGTCTTAACTTTGGCAAATTGAACAATGACAACCGGCATGACTCCTTCACTTTTTGCAACGAAGTTACAAACTTCATAAACAAATTGACCAAAGAGAGCAACTTCAAGCTTAACACTGCAAATATAGATTATTTAATTTGTTAATTGACTTTTATTTGAAAACCAACCATTAATAAACTAAAAAATTGAATATTAGAATGTTACCCATCTGCTTCTAATTGCAGGACAACCATTCTAGTTTTCCTTCCATTCCTATCATATTCCTTTTCCCCACCAACGGCAGGTAAAAATTTCAATAGTATCTAATGCAAAACACAATCACAGATCAGAAATCAGAAATTTAATACAGAGGTATATAAATCACAAAATAAAAAATGAAAAAATAGTTTAAAGAATATATTGAACGATTCATTACCTATTATATACGGAAATTGAGAGTCAGCTTGAAGTATTTCATTGAACGGAATAAGATTGAAACCATAGAGAGGGATCAAATCACTGTTAGAAGGCAGTACATTAGTCCTTAACTGGAGATTCAGTCGGAACTCATACCTGGTGGTTCGAAAGTAACCACCATTTTTGCTTACTGTGAAGTAAGACATAACATAGACTGATCCTTCTGTTAAGGGCGACTTGAATTTATATATTAATTCCTTCTTCACAGTGGCGTGAATGGCCTTACCCTAAAAGAAAATATAAAAAATTATTTAGAAAAAAGAAAGAGCAAAATTAGGGGGCTGTCCACATCTATAACACTAAAAATAAAACTATATTAAAAAAGAAGAAAGTAAAAGAAAATAAAAATACTTACAAACTCATCCATCAGAACCATTTCCAAGCTGTTTACCACCTCAGCATTGTTGAAAGCAGGAAGACACCAAAGGCGAATAATTCGAACCTTAATCCTCCAGCATTCTCGAGCTGGAGTGATGGTATTCAGGGGGTCGCAACGATTCGCCATGGAAAAAGAGGTAGAGTATTAAACAGGAAATAGTGAGGGAACAGTAAAGAGAAGGGAATGGGATCAAAAATAATTTTGTTCAGATGTGAGAACAATCATTTGCAGACAATCATATTTATAGAAATGCATATAAAAATGGGAATCAGAGAAATCCGTGGATATAGGAGATATATCAGGTAATTGTGGAGAATAAATCATATTACTTCAAATAAATCAAAGCAAAAAATATGATAAATGCAGATCTTGTATCAATTTTACTAAAATTATCATCAATTTAAAATCAGAATGTATATTTTATAATAGTTAGCATATTATATCAAAATCAAAATCAAAATCAAATCAAAATCAAAATATCAAATATTATAAAATCAAAATCAAATCAAAATATTATGTCAAAATCAAATCAAATCAAAATCAAAATATCAAAAAATAAATTGATGATTCAAAATATCAAAATATTATATCAGCATTGCAAATAATATAGAATATTTATTTAGTTACATTGAAAAATAAAAAATCAAATCAAAATATGATTAGGTGTAGCATATCAATTTTTTAAATTTTGTTTCAATCAAAAAGGAAAACAAACAGTGGAAAACAGAATTAGGAAATAGGTTTTGGAATGTTCTACCTTTCGGGCTCTGTAAGGGAAGGGCAGAGGCGAAGTTTGAAGGCGGTGGCGGTGGTGGTGACGATGGCAGAGAGTGGCAAAACTTGAAGGCGAAAATGGCAAAGCTTTGCATCTCTCAGAGATCAAAAGGAAAACAAAATAGCAAAAACAAACTAAATAAAGACAGTCTGCAAGATATTGAAAAAAATAAAAATAAAAATTCCTACATCTAAAGCATTGACAGCCACATAACAGATAGGGGGGTAAGCGTTTCATTGTTCACTTTGGGGCTGAAAACATACTCACACACACACGAAGAGAGATTGAGCGTGCCACCGCGTGAAAAGGGAAGGGGGAAGCGATGGTCACGGGGAGGAACGGAAGCTTGGCACCGCAGCGGAGCTCTGAGGGCGCTGGCGGAGGAGATCTCAACGTCTATGTGGTGAAGCTTGAAAGAGGTGAAGCTTGAAGGAATGTTCACTCTCAGATACACCATGAGATAATGCATTGACAGCCACATAACAGATGGGGGGTGGGTAAGAGTTTCATTGTTCACTTTGGGGCTGAAAACATACTCACACACACACACACACACACACACACACACACACACACGAAGAGAGATCGAGCACGCCACCGTGTGAAAAGGGAAGGGGGAAGCGACGGTCACGAAGAGGAACGGGAGCTTGGCACCGCAGCGGAGCTCTGAGGGAGCTGGCAGAGGAGATTTCGACGTCTGTGCGGTGAAGGTTGAAAGAGGTGAAGCTTGAAGGAATGTTCATTCTCAAATGCACCATGAGATAAATTTGTTAGATCAACAGTTTGTTTTGAATCTGTAGATCTAATTTTCTCTCTCCTGATTGTGAACACAAATGGAATACATGCAACCACACATTTTCAATGATAAAAAAAATTCAAATGCAAAAAGTGTAAAATGGTTTAATAAAAACGAATACATATATAAATTTATTTTAATTTAATTATAAATTTGAATGTAATCGTAATTTTATGTTTTAGCTTCTTTTTAAAATTTTGAAAAGAGTTTTTTTGGTAACTTTTTTGGTTTTAAAAAGCTGAATGATTTGATGACATTAAAATTGGTTATCATATTTATTATTGGAACAATAAAAGAAATAATAGTAATGATATATATAGGTAGAGTTATGATTTTTGGAAAAAAAAATGAATGATTAACTTTAACATTTATTATTATTATAATTGTGGGCCCTAAATTGATGTGGAATCGACACCTAGAAAAGTTTCCTCCAATGGAGTCTGATTTATTTGTATTATAGATTATAGATTATAGATATGATCAATTTCTTTTTCACAACATCTTGATATATCCGTGACCGTTCTTTGATTGATTTTATTCTAATATATCTTGACTGTGATAATATGCATGGCATAGTTCTTGAAGTTTTATGGTTTTTGATCATGTGCACTTTTTTTTTTTAATTCCAAATCACATACACATATATCTATTGTCTAAGCCCTGATTCAACAAGTGCTTTTCTTGACAAAGATCTCTATGCTTTCCGGTATGCTATCTGTGTTGCACACATTTCTTTACATACAAAAGTATTTTCTAAGATATTAGTTTGTAGCTCCAACATTCTTTCTTCGTAAGCTACTTTTTTTTGGCTCTATATGTTTCTGGATATACATGTGTATTTTAATAACACGAAACTAATCCCTCAAAATATGATTTTGTAAGGACTAATGATTTATCTAGTGTTGTGATGTATAGATCAATAGCATTGATAAGGGATAAGGGTATTTTCAAAAGAAAATTTTCATTTTTATTATGTTTATGATCTCAGATGATCACATCTATGAAAAAAACAAGTTCAAAAGGATTAGTTTCTTGAGAAACGTGCTATCTCGTCTACAGAAAGTATGAGATTGTTTTTTTGGTAGAACAGAAAGTATGAGATGATCAATTAGAAAGTTTGTTATTTATTAAAAGGATCACTTGCCGTATAAAAAATATAACCCTTTTCAGAAAGAAGACACAAGATAAGAAAGAATGACTTTTCTTTAGAAATATTGATCTACTTTAGAAGGAAGCAAATGTTTTTGAACATTGTCTCACAAGTCATGCGTCAAAAAGAACACTTTATCAGAAGACTTCACCCATGTATACCAAAAGCTTTAATCTTGCTCATGATCGAAAATTTCCTCAAGAAGTTGACTTTGAAAATAAGAAAAATCTCGTAAACGATTTAGGCAATACAGTATGTCGTAATGGATTTAGGCAATGTAAACTTTTTTTTTCTTTTCTATAACTGAGAACTATAGTTAGAAATTCTCGATTACAATTTAGAAGATGATAAAAACATTTCAGTTTAGGGGTAAAATATTTGAAAAATAAAAGAAAAGAAGTATAAAGAGAAACCATCAAATTAATTAAAAAAAAAAGAAAAAGAAAAATTGAGCCAGATGTCCTCCATCACCATTCATAAAATCACCTCATCACCACAATTTCTTGAATGAAGACACGGGAAAAAGAGGAAGTAATATAGTTAGTGAAGGAAAATAAAATAAAAAATAATAGGAAAAATATAATAAACTGAAAGAATGATTGTGAAAGAAGATGTTGATGAAAAAGTGAGAGAAATATGATAAACTATTTCTTATATAGACATCTGAAAGGAGAGAATACGAGACAAATAAATCACATTTGATAGGGAACAAATTTCCATTAGACAGAACACAATTCTCTCATCAATAATAATTAACAATAATAAAATTGTAATGTGATAATATATAACTATTTGAATTTCAAATTAAACTTACTACTTATTTATGATTGATGGTTGATATAATTGATATCTAATAATTAATTATCATTATTGTGTTTGATATGTGTTGATTAAGTTTGATGAATATAATTGATATCTCATAATAGTTAATAACTATATTTTATTTTTATTTTTAAATATATAGTTAACATATATTTATTCTGGTTGTGATACATGCCAATTTATACCTGTTTAGTACCCTGAAATAGAATTAGTATAGATATATATTAGTATAGTTATGATTTGTGAGTTAACCACATTTACTAATATGTCATTACATTATGATTGTGTAATTTTTTTTTATATTGTTGATATATAAAAATTGCATTAAAAAAATTAATTTAATAATAATATAAAAAAAAATTTTTTTTGTTACAAAACTGTTTTATGTTATTGGCACGGTACATGAAAATTATATAGATTATTGTTATATTATTAATAATTATACATGTGAATCGTACATCAAAATGAATAATTTATTACAAATTAAAAAGGCCAGCGAATGAAGATATATTAGCACGTGATTATTGCTAATGACAATTACAATAGTTTATTAATTAAATAGTTTTATTTGAAAGAATTAGTTGAACACTTCGAGGTCAAGATTGGTCGCTGCATCTACTAAAGAAAGTTGAAGAAGATAAGGTGAACAGTTGGTCTTGTAGAAATCTCAGACGAATGGCAGCGTGTGAACATCAATTCGAATGCGATAATAACTATCTTTGCAGGAATAAAATACTCATTTATATTATAATCTCTTATATTTTAAAAATTTGAATAAAATTCTTTTGAGTTTTTGTGCGAGTTTTTGTACAAGTTTGATGAGCAGAGTACATGGATGAATGCGAGTAGGAATCCAATGCCAAAGTTTCTGCGTGTCGGCACATCATTAATCGTTAATTTTTTTGTTAATTAATCGTCAATCATTAATCGTTTACAAAAGGGAATAATGAGAAACAAATCTTATAGCCACCGCAAACATGGACTAACTATAGCAAAATGACCATAAAAAAGTTGGTTCAAGACGCGGAAACATCGATTATTCGAAAAATGAGGTCTGTTTTGTTTGAAAAAAACAGTTATCTAAACACCGAATATCCACTTTATCATTATTAGATATGATATGATTCTTACTATTTCAATTTATCCATCACATAATAATGATAACGAAGGTAGATGTCTCAATTAGATATTCCACTTATAAATATTCAAATAAAATTACTCATTTTGTTTAAGCCTAAAACTATATTCTTGGTGACAATTTTGAATATGAATGAAAAGCTAATTAGACTGTCCGAGGTTGAATTCAAATGCATAATTTACATTGCGAAATTTCCAGGTAAAAGCATTATTGAATACTTACGGGATTTCTGAATAAGATTTAAATATTTGGTTCAGTCAAATTATTGATTCTAATAGTACTAGCTAGATTATTTAATTTTAATTCACTGTTTGATACAATTCAGGCACATCAAGCCCAAGTTGAAGGCATAATGTAGTAATTTTAATACACATCAAGCCGTTGTGTTCATTGGCTATGAGGGGAACTCAAAAGCCTACAAGTTTTTCAAATTCAACATCTCTGCTGATTATTACTTTATTATTGTTAGGATTGAAGACCTTGTAGCCTTTTGTGTTCTCCTCATAGCCAATAAACACAACCTTTTGGCTCCTATAATCAAGCTTTGATATTTCTTGCTTAGGGACTTGAACTTATACAATAGATCCAAAAACTCTCAAATGCGATACATCGGGCTTTAAGCCGCTCTATGCTTTTTGAACTGTAACGTCTTTCAAACTTTTGTTGGATGGTGAGCAGTTTGAGAGAAAAACTGCATATGCAACTGCTTCTCCCCATAACTCTTTAGGTAATGACTTGCTATTCAACATCGTTCTTGCCATATTTAAAATTGTTGTGTTCTTTCTTTTAACTACTTCATTTTGCTGAGGCGATCTGGGAACTATTAAGGGATGTTGAATGCTATGATTCTCACAAAAGGTTTTGAATTCATTTGAAGTGAACTCTCCACTTCTATCAACTCGTAGAGATTTGATCTCATAACTACTTTCTTTTTCTACACGAGCTTTGAACCTCTTGAATGCTTCAAATGCTTGACAAATAAACCCATGTTTTTCATGGCTCTGATACAATTTTGTTAGAAATACGATAATGTACGCACACACACAAACACAAGAAGGAAGAAGAAATGTATAGAAAGAAGCTGCAAGCTTTGTATTTATGTTTACATGTTTTCTCGTCTCGCATATAATAGCTATAATACAGAGGCTTATATAATGATACAAAACATCCTAAATTTACCATTTCCAAATAATGAATAGTTTTATCTAATAACAAAAATATCTAAAACTTATCAACATCACTCATTGAAATTGTGGTTACAAATTACCCTTCAATTTCTATCATTATTTATTATCCATTTTACTTTTTCAACACTTTTGGCCCAACTTATTTTCAGCCTACAGTACAAGAAATGTGTGGGAAATCGACGCTATTACCAATGGGTTTTTCGATAGGTGTTGATATTACCGACACATTTACCGACGGGTACATGGGCATCGATTTTAAGGTCGTCGATGATTATTACTGACGGTAAAACAAAAACCCTCGGTAGTTATTGACACGTGTACCGACGGTTAATAAAACAAATAACCATCGGTAAAATTAGATTTACCAATAGTTAAGTGCATTTTTATCGACGGATGTTTATTTTAAAAAATAATTTTTTTTATTAATTAACTGACGGATATTCCGACGGGTGTAAAATAAATTTATTTTACATTTTACTGACTGTTGATTACTAGTCGGTCAACAATTTTTTTTCCTTTTTCATTAAGTATTGATAATTTATTGTTTATTATTTATTTATGTAACAGCCTAATTATCAAAGCAACTGATATTAAATAAAAAATAATAAAAATGAATAAATTAAATTTACTAAATTAGAATATCAATTTATCACAATAAAAATATGCAAATTACAATAAATGTAAAAAATCTAGAATGGGAATAAAAAAAGAGGCTAAATAAAAAGCTAGCTAAACTCCTGGGCATTGTCGACAGCGTCAGCAGCGTCGTCATCATCATCATCTGGACCATCATCATCTGCGTTGTCTGACGGCAAGTGGCCCTCAGAGATAGAAGGGAGTGGGATATGGGGGAGTGAGGGTTGGGGAGCGTCTTGCCGGAACTGAAGGATCCTGAACCCTACATGTCCCGGAAGAAGCTCATCACATCTACAGTGATTTTCTGCTGCATCTTCTGGAGCTGAGTCTTCTCCTTCTTTGTTTTCTGCTACTGCTGGCTCTCCAAGGAGAGTTTAAGCTCTCGGATCTCTCTCAGCTCCTGCTCCACAACCGCTCGACTAGCCTGCTGCTCCTGGAGCTGCTGAAGGAGCTGTGCTTGCTAGACATATTACATTTTCTGGGCATTGAGTATGAATTTAAGTGCGCCTTATTTGCATATTTTTCTCGGAAAATTATGTTTCTTGCTTTCTAGCAATCATTTTATAATCATAGTAAGCAACAAGAAAGATTTCCTATCATGATGATTGGGAAACCTATTGGCAAATGTCAAGTTTGTATTCTCTTATATGTTTAAAATTATATAAATCAAATTTGATTGATTCATGACTTTATAATTATAAATTACATTAGTACTTAAAAATATAGATTATTTACATTAGTCTTGCAATTTGTTAGGATTTATCCAACAACACGTTATCAAATTATTTAATCTATTATTCCTACAAAATATTTTAACAAAATTTTGACAGCATTTCCCTTTAATTATGAGCTTCTATCGTTACATATTTCAATCAATACAACAATTATGATAAAGATCAACAACATAATAGATTCAACAATTTGTTAGGATTTATCCAACAACACGTTATCAGATTATTTAATCTATTATTCCTAAAAAATATTTTAACAAAATTTTGACAGTATCTCCCCTTAAATTATGAGCTTTCATCGTTACATATTTCAATCAATACAACAATTATGATAAAAACATCAACAACAAAATAGATTCAACAATTACATTTTAATGATATAGTATAATTCACATAATCCTAAAAACCGTTCTATTGCGCATCCCTTTACAACTTCACAATACGCATCCTACAATCTCTACAAACACAAAGAATCCCATAGCAAACAATGCAAACAAGTTGGGGAAGGACCTCTACGCCATTTCCCTTAGTTATGCAATCCTCATTTCCTACAATTCTATCCTATAAAACATAAGTCTCAATATATCTTACATACATATTAAACAACAAGGATTTAGTTACTAACCTCTATAGTAATAAAAACAATCCATAGAATGTACGTGGGGAACCTCTCTACGTCCAAAAGAATTCGCACCTGAAAAAATTAATAATAACAAACTAAAATAATTTAACAGGCATATATATATATATATATATATATATACTAAAACAATATAAAGAAGATAACGAAAAAAATTAGTTCTAGACTATAACCATAATACTAACCTCTAGCAACAATATATGTAATTATTACTAAAACAATATAATTACTAAATAACAACAAACTATAACCATATAAATATTTCAAGAATTTAATTTTTATTAAATTACCAAAGAAGATCATGAGAAAAATTAGAATAATAATTATATATATATATATATATTATTACATAAAAAAAAACTAAAAAAACTAAAAAAGAGACCAAAAATACACTAATGTAGAAATACACTAATTACATATTGTATATGCACACACAAAAAACTAGAATAATAATAATTACATATATATATTACATAAAAAAAAACTAAAAAAGAGACCAAAAACTATTAATGTAGAAAAACTAAATTAAAAAAGAAATAAACCGATTAAAATACTCACCAAAGTCTTGGGAGTGAAATGGTGGTCTCCGTTTCCGGAACGGAGGTCTGGCGATGGTGCACGGCGGCGAGAAGTGGCGATGGCGGCGGGGCGGCGAGGGGAAGAGAGAGAGAGAGTGAGTGTAGAGAGAGAGAGAGAGAGAGAGAGAGAGAGTGATTCACAGAATGAGGAAGGATAGGGCGCAGGGTGGGTAGATGAAGACGGGTTACCGACGAGTATATGTTTAATGAAAAGGTGCGTTTCACCAGTAAGTTATTACCGATGGATATACCGACGACTAACATTTAATGAAATGGGGCGTTTCACTGACAAGAAATTTCCGACGAGTATACCGACGGTTAAGCAACTTTAATGAAACGATGTGTTTCACTAATTTGTTATTACTGGCGATCTAAAGAAATACCAAACGTTTGTGCGGTATCTGATGAAATTTCAAAAACCTGTCAGTATAAATTGGATAATTTTAAAATAATTTAACAATCCATCGAAATACCTGTCGGTAAATATTACATTAAATTTCATAAATATAATGATTACTATGGCATCGGTAAAGCCATCGGAAAGTATGCGTGCCAAGTGCTGCGATGAAGGGTCGTAATTTACCGACGGTTTTACTGACGGAAACATTAATTATTTCAAAAAATTGATTTTCTGTCAGAGATACCGTCGATAATTATCGACGAGTGCGTACCTATCGATAAATTGCGTTGGTATCCCACATATTTCTAGCAGTCATATTCCATCTTTTAAGGCCCAACTATCTTCTTTGGCCCATGATTACCTGGGTGATAGCAAATACAATACGAAGATACGTCTACTATTTTGAAGTATCCGTGCATCATAGCTTACAAGTAGTTCTCATCTATTCAGTTGATGAGAAAACAACCAAACACAACTCGTTAGAAACACGGCATACCAAAATTGCTTTCTTAGTAGTGGTCATTTCTGCATTGGCTACTTCTCAGGAGCATCAACATGATAGTAATAGCCAAAGACTAAGAGCAGCTCCATAGGGAGCTTTTGAGCATCTCAATTGCAGGAGGGAACCCGTCAATTGGGTGTGGGATTGGACTCAACCCACTAGAGTAGATCAAAGAAGTGGGATGAGTCCCACTGACCAGGGACCGTCCCAAATGTACTATTTTTGTGTAAATTGTGTGATCAGTTTGATTTTTCTATTTTTTATAAATTAAAAAAATATTGTGGAACCAAAATTACCATTGAAGTAAAAGTCCCATTTCAAACCCAATTTTTCTTTTTATGACACATTGCTAATGTGGCATATTTAGGGGGCAAAAAATGGAATCCAAGATGGGTTAACCATTGGAGATGCTGCAAGTCTCCTTAGCCAAACCTTCGACAGTGAAAGACACGGAGACCATATGTTTATGATACTTGGTATAGTCCTGCGTTGCTTTGTACTACTTTACACGTGTTAATTAGCAATTCCCTCTGCAAGAAATATGAATATTGGTCTCCAAAAACCCCTGATGAAACTACAGGGCTCATCTCTTGCTCCTTGCTCACCGCTGATTATGTTGTGCCTCGTTTTGCAGACCACCAACGCAATCACCTATAATGCAACCTTGCGAATGGGCCAATCGATCACAACCTCAGACACCATTGTGTCTGCTGGCGGGAACTTCAAACTGGGTTTCTTTACTAAACAGAACTCAACTGAGTATTTTGTAGGCATGTGGTTTAAGAAGATTCCCAAAGACAAGATTGTTTGGGTTGCAAACAGAGAGCGCCCACTCACAGATTCTTCTTCTGTCATGCTTACAATATATGAAGATGGAAATCTTGCTATTGTAGCTGACCATGACCAACTTATTGTATATTTCTTAACTAGTATTTCTAGTAATAGCAGTAGTAATACCCGTGCTATGCTCTTGGATTCAGGTAACTTCCTACAGTTGGATGACGTGACTTTAGAGGTTTTATGGCAGAGTTTTGACCATCCTATAGATACCCTTTTGCCTGGGATGAACCTAGGATTTGACCAAGAATCGGGACACACTTGGACACTAAGATCATGGACAAGTGCACAAGACCCTCGTCCTGGTCTTTTTTCCCTTACAGCGAACGTGATTGGACTTTCGTGGAAACTAATAATCAAGAAGGGGTCTGAGATGTACTGGATTGGTGATAAATTACCTGAGTTTTCAGCAACGTTGGAAAACTGAAGCCGAGCATCCTGGAACTGGTTACAAATAAACGAGTTCTATATCAGTTGGCAAACTGAGTATGGTTCTCGACTGGTGCTAGAGGTATCTGGGGCGCTCAACCTACAGTTCTGGAAAGAAGATGCTAAAGAGTGGGTTTTTGCACAGTCAACAAGGTGAGGGACAAGGGGCTTGTGTGGAAATTTCGGTGCTTGCAATCCACAATCCAAGAGCCCTTATGATTGTTTACAGGGTTTTGTACCTTATGACCCAAGCGCTTGGAAGCAGGGAAAACAGCTGCTGGCTATGTGAGGAGGACACCGTTGCTCTGCAGCAATTTCAGCTGCAATGGATTTCTTCTAGTCAAGGCAGTGGAGTTCCCAAAAGATAAACCCCCTCAGATACGGCGGTTGAAGATTACGGATGCATCAACATGTCAACGAATATGTTCCAGCAACTATTCTTGCCTCGCATATGCTTATAATTTCATAGGTGAATGCTTGTTGTGGCATGATCGAGTGTTGGATCTGAAGAACGTCTCGATTGATGTTGCTGACAATGATCGACTACCAAGTTTCTTTCTCAAACTTGCTGCCTCTGACATAGAAAATGGTAAGAAGAACAATTATTGATAGTTTGGCTGCCATTATTTTATTAAAAATAGATTTTATATTTTTTTTATATGTTCTGTTTTGTGCATAATTTTTCAATTAAAACAGAATCATTAGAAAAGTTAGAAGAATCCTTTTTCAAAAGTTATCATTCCTATTTTTCTGAAAAATGATATTTTTCATAAGAATAATATTATTTGAACATTTAAAAGTGAATATGTTATTGGGATATCCACTTTATCGTCTTTGAATAGAATGAAAAAGTGATATGAGTGAGAATTGCCATCATTATCCGCAGGCAATAAAGTGGATTTTTCAATGGGACATCCACTTAACATTTCCTAACACAAAAAGATGTTTAGGAAAAAAAATTTAATATTATATTCAAACATAAATTAATTATTCATTTAAATATAAAATGAAGTTTACTTTTTCAAAACATCTCATTTAAAAAATTAATTATTATATTTTTCCTTCTGAAAACTCGTCCGGCCCTTTTAGCTCATAACCCACAATATAATTTACCCATTTGAAAAAAATACAATAAAGTAATTCTGCTTAATCCAATTTTTATGTTTTTCACGCACAGAGATGAACGCAGGAAATAGTCAGGGTTATAAGCCTAAAAGCAGCGGGAAGAAAGCAGTCATGATTAGCATATTCATCACATTTGTTGCATTGCTTATACTAGGCCTCTCCGTTTACTACGTCTACTATAAGAGAAGAAACCAAAGGGGGTCAGGTAAGAAAGAAATTGACAGATGCATATTGCCACATTGAAATATGAAGTATGTAAGCGCATTGATATTTTAACACCCAAAAGTGCCCACTCTATTACTATGGGATATGATAGATGGATGGAGAAAATGAGAGTCACCATTACATATAATGATAATAGAATAAGTGCTCTATTTGGACACCCACTTGGGTACTAGAATAACAATTTTGATTATGAAACTTATCACATTAATTAATTATCTTCTCACTACCTAGGGGAGGATCTTCTACAGTTTGATGTAGGAATGAGCATGAAAGTAGATAACTCAGATCATTCCGAAGCATATGAGGTTGCAATAATCAACAAGAAGGAAGTCAAGCTGCCTTCATTTAGTTTTGCAAGTATTTTTGCAGCAACCAATCACTTTTCACCTCAAAATAAGCTTGGCGAGGGTGGTTTTGGACCTGTTTATAAGGTAGGATCCAAGTTTTAATTATCTTGTTGGGTTCCTAGATTGTATATATGCCTGGACCCATATTAATTCTCAAATTGCACTTTTTGGGAAAAGCATATTTTCAGGCCAAGCTGTTGAATGGAGATGAGGTAGCTGTTAAAAGGCTGTCCACAAGATCCGGTCAAGGATGGGAGGAGTTAAAAAATGAAGTACTTCTCATTGCAAAACTCCAACACAACAATCTTGTTAGGCTTTTGGGCTGCTGCATTGAGCATGATGAAAAAATGTTTATATATGAGTTTATGCCAAATAAAAGCTTGGACTTCATCCTTTTTGGTTCGTTATCTCAAAACACTTCACAATATTCAAGTGAAAATTTAACCATTTCTATTTCTTCTATTTTAAATAAGTCTCTATTGGCCTTGTATTTTCTGATATAAAACAGATACCGAGATAAGTAAGGACTTAGATTGAAAAACAAGAGTTCAAATAATTTACGGGATAGCTCAAGGTCTTCTCTATCTTCATCAATTTTCAAGGTTTCGAATCATTCACAGAGATCTAAAGGCTAGCAACATATTGTTGGACATTGACATGAACCCAAAAATTTCAGATTTTGGAATGGCGAGAATGTTTGTGGGCAATGAATCACAAGCAAATACAAACCGCATAGTTGGGACATAGTAAGTACAAAGAAGTTGATAAATATAAATAATGCTCATGCTATAAAGTGACCATATGCTATATTAAAATATTTTAACAGATATTTATTAATCATTTGCAGTGGCTACATGTCCCTAGAATATGCTTTAGAAGGCCTTTTTTCAATTAAATCTAATGTGTTCAAGTTTGGAGTCCTTTTATTAAAGATTATAATGGGCAAAAGGAACACTGGTTTTTACAACACGAATTCCCTCAATCTTCTCGGATATGTACGTTCCTAACTTCCATCTTATTGTGAAAACTGTGATTTATACAAGCTTCATGAGATTATACAACTATTTTCTCAAGGAAAAGCAAGTGGATATTTCTTTTTCTTTTTCCCCTGAATAAATTAAGCTTATAGAAATTGAATAAGCAAAAACATGCATAATAACCACGAGTTGTGTTATTTGTACTCATTGTATATAGGATATTGCACCAACTCATCTCATCTACTATTGGGTGGGGTGTCCATCAAATTGTGGATAGAATAAGTCGGTACGGTATCCCACATACAATGAGTATAAATAATATTTTTCAATTGACCACTGTTGATATAATTCCAAAGTTTGCTCCTGACGTTTTGATTTTGGGTTCATATAATTCATCTTTAACTTTGAAGGCATGGGATTTGTGGACAAATGGTAGGGGAATCCAACTTTTGGATCCAGTGCTACAAGATGCCTCCATTAGACAAGAAATAGTGCTAAAATACGTGAACATAGCACTCCTATGTGTTCAAGAAAGTCCAGCTGATAGACCGAATATGTCTGATGTTGTATCCATGCTTGGCAATGAGAATGCGGTTTTGGCTTCTCCCAAGCCAGTTGCATTTCTAAATGTGAGAGGTATGAAGAATTTAAGCTCAGCTGGAAATGTTTCAGCGAATGCCATGACTGCTTCTGTTATTGAAGCACGATGAGAGTTTTAGATATTTACTTGGAACGTTTTACACTGCATATGTTTGTAGTCATACCCTCTCTAAACCCCAAAACTTAGATTGAATCTCTATATAAAGTCACGGAATAAAGTATCAGAGCAAGCGTATATTTTATTATTATTTTCTTGAAAAGTCATACATATTATTTAAGTTTTCACTAATTATTTTCATTGCTAATTTGGTTCAGCAAGGATCATTTTCAAATTTGTGTACAAGAATGCCGTATAAAACTTTGTTTAACGATGTCTAACTATGTGTATTACATGAATAATAAGACTAACAATTAATTACGAATGTTTTGTATAATCTAGTAATATTTTACTCAACAGCATAGTATGCACTATTAATTAAAATTGTGATTTATTTAATCATTGCTCTAGAATAAAAAAAAAAAAGGGAAATGCTTGTATTAAAAAAATAAAAATTTATATTTTCAAAACATTGAAGTCATAATCAAGTTTTGAGATTTAACTCTTTTAATAATCCTAATTAATACTCTTAGGATATTGATTAGCAAAACCTACAAATTAAATATTTGTTTTGATCTACTTTGGTCGTTAAAAGTTGAGTGACATCTTAGTCTTTCTTTGCACTAAAGTTGGATCAAGATCTGAAAGTAAATTAATAGTAATAAATGATCATATGACAAGTTAAAAAAGTCATATGATTTTCTATTTTAATTTTGACAATTCATATTAGATCTAACGGTTAAAATTCACTCCTTTTACTTAGAATAAATCATCCTTCACTTGAGTTGGTCCCTATATATATATATATATATATATATATATATATATATATATATAGAAAGTGTATCACATGAGAAAACTGGTCTATCACGAGAGATGCAAACGAGTATTTTTGGCCCTTAGATCAAAACGAGTCTTCAGGATTAAAAAGCCTTTGATGATTCGCATGAGCTGTTTCTTCCCCCTTTCTTTTGTTATCGAAATTTTTTATATTTCCCTCACTATCATTCTGTTTTGTTTTATTGTTTGTAACCTTCCCGATTTTGGAACCCATTAGTGCTACCTCTTAGAGCATCTCCAATGGATGGACTCATTTTAGTCCCTCTTTTGGACCCCATTAATGATACGTCATCAAAGTATAAAAAAAAGGGAAATGGGGACCCATAGTGGCCTTCTCCTTTCCAACAGTAGGGACCAACTTTGGTCCTTATTTAGATCCCACATGATTTCTTTTAAAATTAAAAAAATAATATTATTATGAAATAATTTATTTTAATATCTTGTATTATGTAATTTTATTTCTGATTTTAAAAAATAAAATAAAATATTTAAATATTTTAAATTTTAAGTAAGATTTTTGTAAATTAAATTCCAAAAAAAATATTATGTAAATTTTTAAAAAAATTAAAATGTGAAAAATTCAATTATATATTTTTTGATAAAAAATGATGTCAAAATTGACGCATGACGCACTTGGATTAGAGCATTTCAGTCCCTGTTAGCAGGGACGCTCACCCGAGCCCCGTCCCTCCTCAATCATGTCCAATGCGTGTGTCCCGTTTCCACTACTGTGCTGCTGGGACGAGGACGCTGCTTTCTTAACCGATGGTGATGCTCTTACTGATTGTGCTGAACAAGTTATAGTGATTGTGAGTACACTGATCTTTTCTGTCTTTTTAGGTAGAGGTGACTATAGATACACAAGAAAAGGATATTAACTTTTTAACAATGATTAATTTTTAATCTTTTTCTTGACTAAATGTATCTTTTTTCTTCTTTTTTTTTTTTGTCTTTTGGCCAGTATTCAGCTCAAAAGGTCAACTAATCTGGATTTGGGTACTGTTAAGCCTAAGCAGGGGTAACTATGGTCACAAGTGACGCTTTATTCTCATCCCTCCAATGATCGAACCTAGGAGGAGATGATTAAAGGAACACTGTCCCCTTATTAGCTATGTCACATCATATGATTTGATTAAATGTACCTTATACATTATGCATTGGGTGTCTTTGTCCGTTAATTAATTTTTTATGTTTCGTACGGTGCTGGTTTGAATCAACTTTATCCATTACGTGATGGAATTCGAAATCAATGAAGAAAATCAACATACTGCATCGTAAATGTTCAATGTGCAATCCTAAATGGTAATTTTAAATTGATAAGGTATTTTACATTATAATAATAATTACTATAATTACTAAGACTAGGACCAAAAAGAAAGGAGTGTTCAGGTTGAGACGCGGAGGGTGGATGAGCTTGGCAACAGTAATGGAGGGAAGAGAGCTGAATAGGGTTTGGTGGCTTATGGAAATGTTAGGAAAGGGTGGGATTACTTTTTGTCAGGCACGAGGTTTTTTAATTGGACATTTTAATTCTGACCGGTCATTTTGATTTAAGGCCAAAAGTGCTCCTTCTCATCTCTGATAGTAGACATGCTTTCTCATTTAATCCATTCCCTCGTTCAACTTAATTTAATGGTTGAGATTAATATTTTCATTTCTCACATAAGAAATCCGTTCTCACTTGGTATAGAACTTTTGCACGACGAGGATGACCAGAAGAAGGATCTGGTAGTGGAAAGTGAATCTTGGCCGAACCTTGGTAAAGGTCAGTGAGACGGCGAAAAGCAAGGACAGATCCAACATTGAGTGATGATGGGCCAAAATTATAAACTTAAAAATTAAAATACTTAAATAAGAATTTATAATTTAGAAACTCCTTCTGGTATATATAAAATATTTATCGAAATTGAATACGACACTCCTTCCTATCATAAAATTCATGAATCAAACTTTTCAACAATTTTTCTTTCAATGCAAGTGACTAAACAGTTAGCAAAAAAAAAAAAAAATCATCTTCTATTTTATTTCCCAGCATGTTTTTGACAATGTTGTGAAGAAACATCAGGACTCTAAATCTAATGATTGCCCAACAATAACTGATCAAATCAAGGCACAGCCAGTTACTAAATCAGTTCCCACATGTAAAGGCATCTCAATCAGCTGACCCTCTGAACAGATTCATGTACACTCAGCACCCAAGCAAGTATCTGGAAAAGGAAAATTATTTGCTCATGCAGTTACCAAAGCTAGTGACGACTCCTCCACCCCCACAATAAGAGAAGAAAAGAAAAGGGTTGAGTTAAACCAATTAACGAAAGCTAACAAAGCAAAGAAGGAGAAGAAACAAAGTCCTTGGGCTAGAGCCTTTCATCCCTGAACCTGAGCCCACTCAACTTGATATCATATTGAAAAATCATCTTTTTTGCATGTCATCATCGTTTAATCTTTTTCGCATTTTAGTTTCTTAAAGTCTTTTAATTTTTAGTCTTTTCAGTTTTCTAGTTCATGTTTTTAGTCCAACTTTTTTTAAAAGCCTTTTCCAGAAACATTTTTTCATTATAATCCATCGTAGGAATATTTGTAGTAGAGAAACCCATCATTTTTATGTTAACTTTTTTTTTTTTAATTCTTTTTCTATTCTTGCTTTGATATACATCATATGCCATGATATCTATCCTGTTGTTTTATATCCTCTATTTAGATATCTTAAGGCATATCGCCAGATCACTATAAGTAATTTGCTCTAGTGTATGTGAATGCCCATCTCTTAATCTGATATGATTAAAACAGATACACACACTTATTATACTCTAGCCCAGATACTTATCTGATATGATAAATTTGATCATATGAGCTGATATATCTATATATTTTGTTGTCATGTTGATTGCTCTTATATATCTATATGATCAATTTCTTTTTCACAACATCTTGATATATCTGTGACCATTCTTTGATAGATTTTATTCTAATATATCTTGACTGTGATAATATGCATGGCATAGTTCTTGAAGTTTTATGGTTTTTGATCATGTACACTTTTTTTTTTTTTGACTTCATGCATACATTTTCTCCTACTGCTAAACTTACTACTGTCAGAGTTTTATTATCTTTGGCAGCTATTATGACCCGATTTAGGCATGTGACCAGCATGTGAGAGATCATATTCCCACGTAAGCCTCATGACCTGAATTTTCCTATATGCACAGTTAATTATAAAATTTATTCAAACTCATTTTCATTTTCTATATACAAATCACCTGTTTATCAAATCATATTAGTCTATATTGAAATTTCATAATTCAAACTCTATTGTCTGTGAGTCATAGTACAAAAACATATCTGTGTAAAGCTACTCTGATTTGAAATATTCATAAATGTTGAACGATTCAATACAACTTCAAATGATATTATAATATGCACAAAAATATAAACATGCTCTATTGTCCGGGATCCTACCTGCATTTATATTGGAGCACTCTAGACAGAACTATAAACACTTCACCCGAGTGAAGCTCACCATATGAACTCTAATGCTGGTGGAGGATAATAACTGGGAAAATCTACTGCAGCTATATAATATGTGAAATGGGAGAAAAGAGAGGGGTGAGTTTTGTGCAAAACTCAGTAAGTGAATCCCCACCTATAGCGCCCCTTTCATGGGACGTTAAGAACAATGCATAAAATCATAATAAAACAAAACCACTTATAAAACATTTCATGTATACATATATATAATCAAACTCATCATTTCCCATAATTAAGATCAACAATACTCCAATAGAATAGTAGTAATTTCTGATTATGTCTAATATTTAGATGTACACACACACACACATATATATATGCTCAATTCATCATGCCATCACATTAATAACCAAATTTTTAATTTATTATCATATCTCAAATCATACAAACTCATGATGTAATAATTTCTAGAGAAAACATTGACGTTCATCAATCATAGTGTAATCATATAAATGCATCTATAGGGTTGGAGACTGGCTTTGCCAACCTTGGTGTCGGACTGGCTCCGTACACCCTTTCTTTATAAGCTGAGAATCTCTAGGGTTGAAGATTGGCTCTGCCAACCTTGGTGTCGGATTGACTCTATACACCTTTGCTTTTTGAGCAGTGAATCTATTTGATTCTAACAATCTGACCTTAGCATACCGGTAGCTATGAAATCATGCCCAAATGGTCACTCACATGGACATTGTGATTACAAGCCTCCACGGGTATGTAGCCGTCAACTTTTCTGAATCTGATGAAGATTCAGGCTCTAAAATCATTTAATTAATGATCTAAGATATAATTCAAACAATCCAGTTTTTCATAACTAGAAAACTCCATTTCATAATATCAAATAGCAAGATCTATAATCACAACTTTATTGCCTCTTCTAAAATGCATATATAATATAAAACTACTTCACACATATATAAAGCAGTTCCAAAATCCATTGAGATAATCATAAAACCTCTAACTATATATATATCATCAGTTTTACATAAAATCAGCATAGCAACTATGGTCCTATGAGTTGTCATCAAAACTAGGTTTCATGCTCTTAAATCATCAGTTTACAACACAATAACCAACAGCAAATCTCAAATCCTTATACAGAAATTCTTAAATCCAAACAATAAGTTATATTTTTATGAAAATAGCTTCTAATGCACAATATAGAGGTTACAAGTGCGAACCCACTCACCTGGAGTGGTAGAATGAGCAGGAGTGACACCAACAGGACCCTTAGAAGCAGAAACGACAATAATATCTGACATAGAAGCAATATAACTCTAAATAAATCTCTAAATAGTCTAACTTCACCATATTCATGGTAGAAGAATCTCATGGCACAAAACCATTAAGAACCCTAGATTTAACCTCTTAGAACATGAGGAATTGAAAGAGAAAGAGGTAAATCCATAAGCTAAACATACCTTAGATCCTTAAAAGGGAGAAAAATGGAGTTTAGATGATGAAAAAGTTGAAGAAATGAGGTGTAGAGGGGGAGAAGTCGTGTTTTTCTGCAGAGGAGAGGGTTGAGAGGGGTGTAGAATAGTCTGGAACTCGAAACAAGGGTTTTTATAAACTCTGTTGACCGCTACAGCGCTCAGCAGAGAACATAAAATTCATCCCCCGCACCGCTTTACTGTTCACTGTTGACCACTGCAGCGCTCTCAGCACTGTAGCACTCACTAGAATGGTTTTCCACTCTCCAGAATGGTCTCTCACTTTTCAGAATGGTCTCTTATTCTTCAAAACTCACTTATTTACATTTTCGTATTAAAGTTAAATTTTTTATTTTACTTTCTATTAACTTTTAAATATAAATGTAAATAAGGGAATACCCTTATTTGGATTCAAATAAAATATTAGAAAAATCAAAATCTTAACAAATCAAAATCTCAATTTTGGATTTTAGTTCAAATATGAGAATTCTTAGAATTCCGTAAAGTGTTGATCTTAAAATGACCTACTTAAAAGGTTGATAAATTTCGTTAAAAATCACTCTTTAACTCAGTTTTCTCTAAGGAACAATTATTGGGATTTTTTATCATAAGAATATGACTTTATCATATGGCCCTCCAAGGAGGTGTAAGGCCTAGACTTAGCAGAATTTAGAACTCGAAATGACGAGTAACAGTGATTGACACCCTTTTTGTTCGAAAAAATTTTCTAGTCCTTTTAAATTTAAAATTAGAGATATTACAGCAGCATCCAAGAATTAGCATCCAAGAATTTAGACTTAGCAGAATTTAGTCCTCTTAGATATCCAATTACGAGGGAAAACCTTGTGTGCAAACTAAATAAATATATCTATGGTTTAAAACAAGCATCACGACAGTGGTTCATGAAAATTTCCACCACCCTCATCTCTTTAGGATTTCAACAATCAAAAAATGATTATTCTCTTTTCTCTAAAACCACTAATTCTACCATTGTGTTTTTACTGGTGTATGTAGATGATATCGTCATAGCTTCCTCATCCTCATCGGCCATTCATCAAGTAAAGTAGGAATTACATAAGGCATTTAAACTCCAGGACCTTGGGACATTGATGTAATTTTTTAGCTTAGAGATAGCTAGATCTTCTAAAGGAATTTTTTAATCTCAAAGAAAATACACCCTATCACTCCTAGAAGACACTACTTTTCTATAAGCCAAACCTACCACTTTACCCATGGACCCCAACATTAAGCTAAATGCTAATGAAGGGGAACCTCTTGAAGACAACTCTCTCTATAGAAGACTCATTGGCCGCCTACTATACTTAACCATTAGTAGACCAGACATAACCTTTGCTATCAACAAACTAAGCCAATACATGTCCAAACCTCACAAACCTCATCTTGATGCTGTCCATCATTTACTTCGATATTTAAAAGCAACACCTGGACAAGGCATCCTCTTCTCAGCAAAGTTTAAAATTTGGTTAAATGCCTATGTTGATGCGAATTAGGGGAACTGCCCTAATACTTGTAGATCTGCTTCTGGACAGTGTGTATTCATAGGCGATTCTATGGTCTCATGGAAGTTAAAGAAACAGCAAACTATAGCTCGCAGCTCAACAGAGGCAGATTATAGATCATTAGCCTCACTAATGAGTGAAATTACTTGGCTTCATAGTTTACTACAAGATTTCAAGATTAACATCTCTAGTTCTATGATATACTGTGACAGTTAATCTGCAATACACATTGCATCTAATCCTACATTCCATGAAAGAACGAAACATATTGAGATTGACCTCCATTTTATTAGAGAGAAAGTTCAACAAGGTACAATTCGACTTGTTCATGTTCCTACCAAACACCAACTAGCAGACCTTTTCACAAAAGCTGTTCCCAACTCTCAGTTCAGAAATTTGTTATCCAAGATGGGCATCCAAAACATTTTCTCCCCATCTTGAGGGGGAGTATTAGAGTTAACTAGTATTAGAAATTAAGGCAGTTAGTTAGAGTTAACTAGTATTAGAGTTAAGTCAGTTAGCAAAAATCATAAGCAATAATTACTGTTACTTAGTTAGTTATTCAGTTAGTTATTTCCATTCCTTATTGCACTTGTATAAATATGAGTTCGCTTCCTTAATAAAATAACTTGATGTTATTCAGCAATTTTACTCTCAATACAATTAAAAGTAAATGTATTATACCCGTGAACTTTAAAACGCATACAAATTAATCTCTGTACTTCTCAAAATGCACGACCCAATACTAAATTTTCTTAAATTTGTGATTATTAATGAAAAATTAATTGAATGAACAATTTGCATATTTAAAAAAAATTATAGAGTCAAATTATACATTTTTAAAGTTTAGAAGAGAAAGTGCATGACCTGTAATTCATAGAAATAAAGTATTATTATTATTATTATTATTTTATAATAATCAATTGGCAGTCCTTATGAAGATCCACATCTTCCACATGGGATGCAAGTAGTGTATTCCCAAGCCCTGTCACTGGACCTTCACATGGGTATGCAAGTATATAAGTTTTGCGGGAAAGTTCTCTCACTCGCTGTGAAACTCCTGGCCTAGGTGCAACATATTGAGGTAGCTGAGCAAAAGAGACCGGCTACATAAAACTCTAACGTGGTTTGGCTTTTAATTGTTTATATCCATAGCTTCAATAAAGCATTTTAAAATCTTTTATTATTTACAATATTTAAACGATTGAAGTTGTAATCCATTCTTATAAATATTTTATTATATAAACAACTTTTAAAAATTATGCATATGGATTATTCTCATTTTTGAAATATATCTAAACCAAGCACCTAAAAGTCATGTTTATATGCCAACATTTCTGTAAAACTTTCACTTCTTATCAATGTGTAAGTTTGGATTAAATGCAAATGTTAGAAGCAGAGATATTTTGATCAGTGAAGCCCACGAGCAAAAGATGCGGGAACATAGCAGCCACATCTCCAGTTGAAGCTGAAGCTGAAGCTGAATCAAAACAATATTCTGGGATGAGAGCCAAAAGTGCTATTACGTAAATCAAACATACCAAGAAAACAAATAAAGTATTTTAATAATCATAACATGTGCTTTAATTTTATAAAATTATTCTTATATCAAAATTATTATCTTATCTATGCTTTTTGGTTACTTTATTAATAATATAATTAATATAAATGTAAAATTGAAAAAAAAAATATTCATAATATTTAACAACACTTTGGTCTCTATTACAATTCTTATTTTAATATTGCAGTCCTCCAAAAATTGATCACATACACTTGAGATCTTGAAAAGTTTGTCGTTATGACACTCCAGTGTATCGCTACTACTCTTCATCAAGAAAAAAATCAACAATAAATTGGAGTGTCACAACAATAAAATTTTTGGTGACTTAAATATATTCAATTAATATTTCAAAAATTAAAGCATAAAAAATTTTAATTTTTATCTATTATATCATTTATCACATCAATAATAATTATTGACTTCACTTTTTAAAATTTTTAAAGGTAAATAGAACCAAAAAAAAAAAACTATTTAAAGGACTAATGCAGCAAGTGCCACCTCGTCGTCGCGTGTCGCCAACCAAACGACTAACCAACAGAAACAGACACAATTCGACGTTATCAAAGTCGCAGAAACCCAACAAAACCAAAGAAAAATAAAAATATAATAATAAAATAAAAACGCGGTTTTTATTTCCCCGGTCGCTCTTGACTCTCTTCTTCCTTCTTCTTCTTTTACCAACCCTCCTTCTCTCTGCCGTAAACCTCAATCAATTTTTGCATCTTTCCCCCTCACTTGTGTCACAGCACCTCCATTTCACTTCACACCACAAACAACAAAATTATATATATTAAAAACAAAACGTTAAGGTTGTTCTTCTTCATATCCAATTAATCAATACTTTTGTGGTAAAAAGTATTGATTGATCGGAGAAGGGTTTGAAAAAAGAAACAAATACACGAAATGGGTTGTTTCGCGAGCAAAAACGGTGACACCAAGGCTAGCAGGGCTGCAAGGTGGCGATCCACGGGCATTGTTGCTTTGCGCGATTCCAAATTGAAGGTTCGTGGTGCTATTGTTCTTCTTGCAATGGGATTTTGATTATAGCAATTGGTCCTGGTCCTGGCAAAAAAATGTATAAATATTAGGTTCCTGACTATTACTATCGTTGGCTGTATTAATCTTTCTTCGGACTTATGCGTCAGTCAGGTGATTTAGGACTAAGGTAATTAACCAATATTTATTATATCTCTAAGAACATTGTACCAATTATGGGGGGTTTAATCTTTTGTTTTTATTTATTTAATTTAATAATGCCTCTCCAATCTGTTTTAGCAGAGTAAAACAATCGTGTAATTTGATGTGTGTCATCTTTAAGCGCCTATGAGTTTTCTTTGTTTTGGATGCTACTAGCTAGCATATGCTTTTATTGGTGTTGCCTAGCTGAATTTAAGATTTATTTAACTACCCCTTAACAAAGGATGATATATAATATATTGTTGTTGCAGTTGCAGACATCATGTACAGTTCTACAATTGTGTTCTATTATTATTATTATTATTATTATTGGTTGAGATGATTGATGCATGGAATAATTGCAGACATCATGATGTTATCATGTAATATTAGTTGACACACCCAGTGTGACAAGGTTTAGTAGTAGTTGTATTAATTGATACGTTATTGCGATGAGAGGTGCATATTGTGGGGCAGTACTGTGATCAAGTTAATGACATTGGGGTCTGGATCTTCTCGTGTTTCTCACTAACACGAGTGTAATATTATGAGACAGAATCACACAAAAGCGAAATTGATTCTCTTAATATGAATAATGGGAAGCCCTACCTTTTTTGTTTGAATTGCGTTACTTACATATTGACTACTTGAAGGTGATTTGTCAGTCGAATTTGATTTTCATAAAAGTACTGTTTTATGATATTCACGAGGACTACTTACTGAACATTTGATGACATTGTATGTTTTGGTGAAATTTATGTTGCTTTGCAGCTAGGCAGTGGCCTTACATTTTTTTTTCTCTGTATTTGTGTTTGTATGGATTCCCATGGATGTTTTTTTGGTACATTCTTACCTTGGACCCTTTTTCTCTCATTTTAAACAGACATTTCCTGATGAAGTTCTTGATCTAGACAGAAGTGTACGCACTCTTGACTTAACACATAATCGAATCGGTAAGCACTTTTAATTTCTTCCAGTTCCTTTTGATAATTGGATTACATTTTGGATAAAAAGCCCTTGATCAAAAGTGGATGTTATAATTTTGACCTTGCTGAGAAGTGCCTTTCCATTATTGTTTTCCTTGACTGCAGTTGACATTCCCATGGAAATTAGCAAATTAATCAATATGCAGCGCCTGGTAAGAAACAAGCATTTCCGTCTATGCCTGCAGCATGCCAACTTATGTTGAACATTTACTGTTAACCTTTTGGACTGAAGATGTTGATTATGGATTTCTTCTTCTTGTGTTGAAATATGAAGGAGCTCTAAATTAAACATGCTGCAATAGACTTTGGCATGAATATTAATTGCCATTTATTGTGAATATCAGTATTCCAGCCAATTATTGTTAAATTGAGTTTGGTTCCTTGAATTTGCACAGCATGGTAATATGATAATTCTTTTGTTTCACTATCTTATTTTTGTGTTGAGTCTTGGTGCTCTCTCTCTCTCTCTCTCTCTCTCTCTCTCTCTCTCTCTCTCTAATGGGGATGAAAGAAAGGTGCAGATGGTTTATTAGAAAGAAAGGTGAGACTGGTGGAGTTTTTGTGAGAGAATGGCTGTATGGTGTCGTTGATGATCTCTAATTGAGTCCAAGGGCAATCTAGTATTACTTAGATTAAAGATTGGGCAGATTGGCATTGGAAATCTCCTGGTTTGAAGGTGCAATGTTTTTGTTAGATTTCATAGGTTCACTTTATTTTCGGCTCAGAAAAAGTGTTAAATAAAAGGAATGGTGTTTTTTGGGTCCTCATGCTCTTCTAGATTGGTGGGTGCTTACATTTGGCTGTATCAACCAATTTTCTGTCAATGAAAAGATGTTCTTCTGGGTTTGCTTGATTGGTTTACCACCCAGTTTTTGGAATAACAATTTGTTTTCTTCTGTTGCTGGCTCTTAGGGACAGTTATTGGGTATTGATGTTGATACTCTCCACTGATTGTCAGTGGCAAATATCTAGGTGAAAGCAGATATAGATAAGGTACCTCATTCTATCACTGTTAGTTTAGGTGAGCTTTTGCTTGAAATTCCTATTTTGGCCTGAGCAATTGCCCATTTCTTTCTCTTCTAGAGTTTATGACCTCCTTCAGCCATTAGACCCCGAGCAACTTCTAAGAAGAAGAAAACTTATGAGGTGTTTTAGAGAGTCAGAGTCTGGTTAGGAAATATTCACTAGCCGAGCAAGAATTTCAGGAAATACAAATGTCATTGTTACTGACAATTTGAAAATGAGATGACCTGGATTCAATGCTTGATTGGCTTAATAATGGGCGTTTTCAATCTGTTCCAAACTTGGAAATTTGATGACTGTGAATACAGGGCTGCCTTTACTTCTTTTTTCTGTGGCTGTGTTTAGGCAGTGGTTGTTTTGAAGTTTTTTAAGAACCATAGTTGTATAGCACTAAAGATTGATTATGAACATGGTTGCATATTGAAATTCCACTAACTTCACAGGTATTGGCGGACAACCTAATTGAGAGACTGCCAGTGAATTTGGGGAAACTCCAGTCTCTAAAGCTCATGAGCCTTGATGGAAATCGAATTACTTCTTTGCCTGATGAATGTAATTCTCTTCTTTAAACCAATAAGATAAATTTTTTCAAAGAAATGTTTTTATCTTATTTGCTTCCATGTCATGTATTTAGAGGAACTTTTCTTTGTTTGTGTCATAGCTTACAGTGTATTCTTTTTCTAGTGGGCCAGTTAGTAAGGCTTGAGCGCTTATCCATCTCAGGAAATTTGTTAACATCCTTGCCAGCGACTATTGGCAGTTTAAGAAATGTAAGTGATTATCCTATTAAGTACTGACATTTTGGATTGGTAGCTGACTCCGTGTTATACACGCATTAGATGTGATGAAAAATTGCTAATTATAATGAGACAATTTAAATTTTGTTGTGTGCTTGTTGTTGTAGCTTGTTTTTGTCTAACTGTCCATGCTTCAGCTTAAGTTCGCATGTGAATCATGAAGAATCTTTAAGCATAGACGTTTGGAACTCAAGAACTCTTTGATATCCATTATTTTGTTACCTTAAATATCGTGTAAATGATGACTATATGCTAGAGAAACCTCTGGGGCTTGGATCATAACCATGTACTCGTACTAAATGAACTGAAACTGCCTTCATATTGTTTCATTGTATAGTTTGGGTAATTTTGATGTGAAGTGTGTACCATTCTTTTACTTTTAGAGTTTGATGCACCATTTGCTTGCTAATGCAGCTCGTGCTTTTGAACGTGTCAAATAACAAGTTACAGTCTCTTCCAGAATCCGTTGGGAGTTGCTTCTCTTTGGAAGAATTACAAGCTAATGGTATGTTTCTTCTTGACTCGATTTCTTCATGTATACATCGCATGAGCATGGTAATGCATGTTTTTGCATGTGTGTGTATGTGTGTTTTACAACATGCATTATTCCTTGTCAAACACGCGAAGAATCAGAGAGATTTCTTTTTCCCTATTGATGTGCTCCTTAATTAACTGGATTTTGTTGATTGTTATTCTTTTGTGGAGTATCTACCTCCTGTGATATTCTTTCTCTTTAATGGAAGCTTTCGTTTCATGATAGATACACCGTGTGTGGATATATATATATATTAATTGATAGAATGAAACAGAACTAGTATAATAGTGCATTTGTTTTAGATTTTAAATAATGTGATTATGAACTTAAATTTTATATATAATTGAAAAATTTGAAAACTGATTAGCTATTCTTTTTAGGTTTTACAAAAAAGCTGAAAACTAAATTTTTTGATATTTTGATTATCTTTAAAAAATTATCTAAATGTACGAAGTGATTTTTTTTTTTTTGGGTAAAAAAGGTGGTTTTGAGCCTTCAGAATCCCATCTAAACGCACCTTAAGGTAGTTTCTGGTACCTGTCCCAGGACAGAGAGACAGTGAAGATGGAGACATAAAAAACACTATTCCTGTATCGTGTTTGGTTATGGAGTACAAGACATGATGATTGTCTCCTTATCTTGTTCAAAAACACGAGGACAAGACATGATGAGTGTCTCCATATTTTGTTCAAAAACGCGAGGACAAGACAATAAATACATAAGACATTATGTACCACCGGCGGTGGACCACTACCCAAATAAAAAATTTTTGTGTTTTCTGTCCCGTTCCTATCTCTATCACCAAACAGGTTTGTGTCTCTATTGTTTCTATATTTCTGTCTCAAGGACAAGAACCAAACACTACCTAAGTGGACCTGAATGGAACGAAATTCCATTGACCTTGTTTGAAAGCAAATAGCCTTTTTTTAATCGCTTTTTTGTTTTTATTGTCACAAATTCTTCACAAAACTAATGGCTCGTTTATGTGCCATAACTATGATTAAAGAAGATCTTTTTTATTTAAAAAAATACTTTTTATGTTTGTTGATATATTTGTGTAAACTTTTTTCATATAAGTGAATTATTAGAAAGGGTACAAAAAAGATCTATTATTAGGAGTTATAATTTTCACCTTCTAGAAAAAGATTTTTCTCATACCATAAAAAAGATGTTCAAGAATATGAAGATCTTTTAATATTATATCCAAACATAAAATGATTTTATATCCAAATATAAAATAAATTTTACTTTCTTAAAAGATCTTTTTTAAAAAGATCATTTAAAAAGAGATCTTTTTCTAAAAAAGATCTTTTTCTGAAAGCTTATCCTAACCAACCCTAAACCTTTAACTGACAAGTGAAAAGGATGTGAAAACCTTCTATCTATTGTATCTTTAAATAAACATAAGATAATTTTTTTGTATAACCATTCAATATATCAACAATGAGTTAATCCCATGCAAGTTACATCTGATAGCTCATAGTACCAATAATCCGTTTCATTATTTCTCTCAAACTTTATTTCTTTGGCATCTCATTCTGGATGGAATTCAATAATTTTTAGATTGCTTTTGTAATGCAAATTACGCAAAATCGTAACACACAGGTTGTATAATTATCATATGAAACAAAGAATTAATATCATAAATGTAGACATCATATCTTTGTTGACCATCAATGAATCACTATATACAAACCTGAAAAAAAAAAAGAGAGTATGAATTATATACATAAGATAAATGAATTTGATCTAAATCCGTCAGTTATAGCATATATATCATTAATAATGATCATTAATAATGAAACAATTTGCAGTTATAAAAAACCTATCAATTAAACAAATTAATGATGGGATTGGTTTGGCAATTTCACAATAAAAATGCATAAGATATATGCACATGACATAAGATTGGTGCATGACTGGAATGAATTCGAAATATGAATTATTAATTCAACAATGTGGGGAGAACACACCTCCATGAAGCCAGAAGGGAGTGAACATGCAGCAACATTGAACACTGATGATAGAGGGGGAGTAGATCCATCTTTCCATTCCTATTCTATATCTCAACTCCCAAACAAGAGAAATTTTCCTTCCTCCTATTTCCTTTCCATTTCCCTTATTACTAGTCATTCAAATGCAACCTAAGTTTGAGATTACTTTTCTGATCTTGCACATTATCTTCATCCTGAAGATTAGGCGTTTAGATTCTCTCATGCTTTTTAGTTTGTTGGTCTAGGATAATTTAATCCAAGTCACAATATGGTGATATTTGGTTATAATTTGAAGCTAATGTCAATATTTCAGGGTGAAGACTGACTCTGGTGATAATATGTACCATTAGACTGCTTCTATTATGATCAACAATTTCTGTGATAATCTAATCTGGATCTTCAGAACTATTTGCATCATCTTTCTTGCTAAATGGCTTTATATTGTGATTGACTGAGCTGATTTCAATGTTTCAGATAATGATATTGAAGATCTTCCTGCGTCAGTGTGCAATCTCTCTCACTTGAAGTCACTTTCATTAGATAACAATAATGTGAAGCAGGTAGAGTGGTGCAATCCTTCACTTGATTGAATGTTACTTGACTGTTTTCTTGTTCTCTTTTTTTCATTTATTTTATTTTGTGTATGTATGTGTGATAAATTTCATGTCCTAAGTTTTAATTTATGGAACACTTCTGTTTGTAATATAAAACCAGAGATATACTGAATATTGCTTGCTTGTAAGTTCCCCCAATAGCAGTTCTGCTGCTCATTTGATTCTGTGTGAATTGGGAAGCAAGCATGATTTTCATTCTTCAGTCCTTGAAAAGAATAATCAAAATGGGAAGGTTTGGGCCGATAATGTCAGGTTACTTGTAAGTTCAGGCACCTGACTTCATCTGATAGAACTGTTCAACACTGATAAAAGAGAGTCTATCTTTCAGCTGATGGAACTGGTTGTCAATATTGTATGGAATTTTGTCTTGTCAAGTTTGTAGCATTTTATAAACTTCATATGCTTGAATGATTGGTTACAAATTGTCTTATTACTATCTTTTTCTTCTGGAGAATCCATCCAAGATGTGATGAAAGCATGATCTTAGAAGTTACTAGATTGAGTAGTTTACTTATCGCTTGTTCTTTCTGACCAGCTCGTTAACTTATGTTCCATTGCTGAGAACTAAATGTTGTACAGTAATGCTTTGAATTATTTGTCGGGATGTGTAAACTAAATGACAAGGTTGGACTAGTATAGAGAAGGTTAGCGTACTCGGGAGGAAAATGATATTTACATGGAAATGAGAGAATCTAGAGTAATTAATGAACAAAATGTTGCAGAATTGAAAGTGGTTGGGAGCCGTGGAAATAAGGGTGTCATTCAAAAATCTTTGTCCAGACAGGATATGCCTTTTTTGCAAGATGGGGGTTCCTCATCACATGATCTTAGGGGTAACTTCATCAATAAATGTAGGACAGATATTTGAATGGTTGCTTGTGCCTTGCTCTAGTGAGGTATAATAATAGACATTATTGAATAGCATCTTTTGCTGAGATATGAATGAGAGGCTTCAAGAAAACCAGTGTTTTCTAAATTACATGAACATGGGGAATTCATATAATTATTCATCCCACTAGATAACGTGGCTTGAATATCAGGAATATCCAACACCATTCTTACTAACACGCATTGGCATTATTGACTTCAAGCATTTGTAAATTGTGAGAGGTGATTGGAGTGGTGCAGCAGTGACTGAGTTTATGTCCAGAATTGTGGTATTAACTTTTTAAAAATCTTATATCTTCAATGGGGGTATTGTTTTCCACAACTACTGTGTTAGGATTCTTGTTGATGAGTTTTGACAATAGTATGGTAGCTGTTGAGCTTGTAAGGAATAAACCTTAATTGATATACTGTTTTCACAATGCCTAGAGATTATTTCCTTCTATCTTTTTGTTCTTTATAAATCTATGCATAGCATCTAAATCTTTGTTGTTTGCCCCTAGGGATCTAAACCAAGCAATTTATGTTCTAAAACAATTTCCTAAGATTGCAGAGGTCTTAATGATACACTTTGGTTTCTTTTTGAACAGATACCTCTGAATTTATTGAAAGACTGCAAAGTTCTTCAGAACATATCACTGCATGGCAATCCAATATCAATGGACCAATTTCAACAGGTACAATCGTGTTCCCTGATTTCTTTTTTCTATTAAATCAATAAAAAATGTTCAATTATCAATACAATATCAAGACAATTGAACTATTGATGAATGATGTAGATGGACGGATTCCAAGAGTTCGAAGCGAGGAGGAGAAAGAAGTTTGATAAACAAATTGATTCAAACGTGATGATTAGTTCCAGAGGTCTGGATGAGGGTGTTGATCTATGAAATCATCTCAGGCTAGTTGAGACTTGAGATCAATTGCAATGGATAATTTCACAGTTTTACATTTGGATGAACTTTGGATGTAGCATGGAAGACGGGGAATTTTATCCATGGCTTATTATTTCACATCTGAAATGTACAAGTGCAGGTCCCTGTGTCACATTGTACATGATTCTTACTTTTTTTCTGCAAATATACTGGCTTGCAAATGGAGCTATTACCCAGCAGTCATCTAAAGATTTCATAGATGGGATTTGGAGCCAATTTGTTGATAATGAAAGTGGTTATGTATCTTGTGCAGCTGTAAATTAAGATTGCTTTTGATGTAATACATGGAAGGCACTTGCATTATTTGCCCCCTTAGTTATGGCAAGTGAAAAAAATAGAATGCAAAAATCTCATGTATTGCTTTGTTTGTTTGTTTCATTCTCCTACTCTGGTTTGCTGACAAATATGGTGGCAACAACAAAATAATTTCGCTTCGTTGGGGGGGTATATCTTCTAGATAATCAATTCTGTAATATTATATTTAGATGGAAGTGAACATCCATATCAAAAGTTGGGCAGAAACTTTTTCTGTTTTTCACGACTTGTGGAAAAAATAATAAAAAAGAAATAAATACGAGATACATTTTTTAAAAAAAATATTACGATGGCGATTTCTTTCTTGAAAAAAGATTAAAAACAAGAAATAAAACATAGAAAGCTGTCTTATGAGGCCTTTCGATTACTATGTCTAATTGATGGAAACAATACGTCGTTTGGAGAAAAGCAAAATCATTAAACTGGTATACTTTGTTTATTTACATTTTTAATAACTTGTTTTGTAGCAAATAATTTTTACTGATTCAATCGTTAAATTATAACTATCCATCATTTGATCATTTGTACCAAATACTAAAAAAGTTGGGCCATCAACAAAAACGTCATCAAATAATCTTATCTGTATACAGTTAATAAATGTTGTGGACATGATTTATAAGACAATATAAAATTCCAATTTAATGGTGAGCCTTATAAAAAAAAAAAAAGGGTTTTCAATAGAAAATTATCCAATGATGTAAGATTTTTGTTACTTACATTAATGTAAGTTAATCCTTATCCTTTTTTATTGATATATTTTTCTAAAAAGTTTGCATAAATGATCATCAGCATAGTTGTAATTTAACAATTTGATCGGTAAGAATTATATTTTATATAAAGTTATCTGAGGTATAAGTGTGTCAAGTCTTATATTCGAGTCAATTGATCATTCTCCAAATATATATGTGGAGATCTATTTACTTGAATGAGTCTTCATATACTTATTTCATTGAATAGCTCTTTTTTGGTGTTGAATTTTGTCAATTGGTCTATTGAATTTGAAGTTCCCAATAATCGATCACCTGTATAAAGTTTCATCTAATTTTAAAATAATTTGATACTTTACCAGTTCACTTTATTGTTATGTATAATATATATATATTGAAAATATAAGTAAATTTTGAAAATTAAATTCTATATTTATCAGTGTCAGTTGTTTTTTGAGAGTTTTACAAATGATGAAGGGGCTAGAGAGTAATTGATAATGAAATAGGATAGAAAGATATAGTATTGACTCCTACACATCATGTAATCCTCATGTTTGGATGTTTCATAAGTTTAATGAAGAAAAGGGACAATCCTTCCTTGATCTGCAAATTGAGGGGGATAAATTTTGGGGATTTTAAGTGACATGGGAAGGACATATCCCTCCTTCACCATTCTATTCTCTCATTTAAATCACCCCTAAATAAGATTTGTTAAAATTTAACTATATCGTTCCATTTCGGTCATTCTTATGCCATCCTCCCAAACATAAGGCTATGATTCAAAGTTTTATAGAAAATAAAAGAGAGTGAATAATAATGAAATTAAAGAGAAAGGTAAGGAATAGAGTACATAGTTTAAATTAATTATTCCAGCCCAATCTATTTCCAACTTAATCACTTGAATTGGGCTTCATCTTTGGGTCTTCAAGTGACTTCTTCATGCTGGACTTGGCTATTTCTCAAACTGAATAAGAGTGGTCCATTTTGGTAGCTCATGCTCAATTGGATTGCTCTTGGTCTTTGTTTCCATGACCAGGCCTTGCAAAGCTTCTTTTAGCCTTTTGGCTTTAGCTCTAGTCATTGGTCCATCCATACACTGTAATTGATCTTGAACTATGTTAGCCTTGACTGGATTCTCATCAGTATTAGTTGAAATTATATGTTATAGTTATGTTTATATATTATGGTGTTAATTTTTTTTGTCATATAAAAAGGTTTCCTAAATAAATCTTTTAATTTTTTAGATAATTTGAAAGGTATAAAGTGATTGTTGTATTAGACAAATTTTCGGACAAAAAAAAGTCAAATTTTAATTAAAAAAAATGTGCAGGTATTTTGAAAAATAGTAGCAAGTAGGGTATGGGTTAGGAGAAATTACTTTTTGGCAAGGTGTAAATTTTTATTGTTAAAACTAAGATAAAAGCAATTGAAGTTTGCCTACCAAAGTGCTAGCTAGGGTCACTTTAGTTAAAACCCACTCAATTGCCATGCAAAACCAAAGTTAAGTAACTATTATTTGGAAGTAATTTTGGGGGAGGGAGGGATATGGGAGTGACATGGCTAACAAGAAACAATGTGTCCCTTCATTGCCATTCAAAACCAACCTTTTTTTATCGGAATCAAGAAGGGAATGAAAGCAACTTACAAACAATGAAGTGTTATAGTAATTTATCTTATTTTCTTGTAATTTTTGTGCACCTTTTAATGTCTCCAATTTTAGAAGCTTTTTAGTTGTTTTCAAAGTCAGTTTTAAGTGTTTTAAGAGTTCCTAGGCTATTATGATAGATAGTGGGTCAATTACTTATGTTTCCAATGTTAGTGGGATACTTAGTGGAATGTATAGAGGCTGCAACTCAACGATCATGCAGTCCACTTAAGCTTATAAATAGGAACTCAATGTAATACACAATCAGATTATGAATAGATTAATTTGACTTTTCTCCCATTGTGAGGACTTCCCTTTTGTTCTTGGGTAAAGAACTAAATCTGATCTTATTAAGGCATCTTGTGGCGATCAAAACAAGACTTATTACTCACCTTCTCATCTTCTCTTCAGTGTGGCGTCTATATCTTTCTGAAATTCAAAACAAACAAACACAACACCAAACTCCAACCTGAAAGTGCAAGGAAGATCCAGGATTATTCTTATTGTTGATTCAAGCTATTCAACTGTAACCAAGCTGAATCATATCATTTGGTATTCACAGCAAGGCTTTCCTTGTAATTTAGGTATGATCTTGTTTATTTATTTTTTTTCTCTTCATAAAAAAAAGTGAAAAGAAAAAGAAAAAGAGAAGAAGAAGAAGAAAACAAACCAGAACATTCTATAAGTTGTAAAAAAAAATTCCTTGTTTCAGTTCTTCTAGTCATCTCTCATTCTAAGTTCATTATTTTGATCAAAATCTGTTGCTTTAAGAGGATCATTGATTAGGTTCTTTCTTAAGAACTCATTAGTGGAAGTTTGAGTGGAAAAAGGCTAGTGTGAACATTCTAGTCAAAAGCTATTGTGAGTGACATACACAAGTGTGAGTGTCATATTTCAAGAGTGTAAACACTTTGTGAGTTTTGTGAGGTCCTATATATATATTCAGTTATCTAAATATGGCAAGAGATGGGAATTCATCAGAAGGTGGAGGATTATCCACTTTTCAAATGCAAGCATTGACTGGCCATCTAGGATGGCTATTCAATATTAAATTTGAAGAGCTCCATGAGAGGATGGATAGGATGGAAAACCATGCACTAGGTAGTCAGCATACTTCACAAAATGAAACAAATTACCAATCTGAAGAGGAAGAAACAAGTGATCAAAACACAAGGAGAAGAAGGACCATTGGGTATAATAGGAGAAGAAGAAATTCTGGTGATGAACTTAGAGGAATTAATATCAAAATTCCTCCATTTCAAGGAAAGTCTAATACGCAAGCCTATTTGGAGAGGGCAATGAGAGTGGAGCAAATATTCTCTTGTCACACATATTCTGAAAGTAATAAGGTTAAGCTTGCTGCCCTTGAATTTACTGATTATGCTCTTGTGGGATCAATTGCAGAAAGATAAAGCTAGGAATGGAGAGCAACTGGTTCAGACATGGGCTGAGATGAAAGCAATCATGAGACAGAGATTTGTGCCTTCATATTTCCATAGAGAACTGCACAACAAGTTGCAAAGTCTTACTCAAGGTTCTAAGAGTATGGATGAGTATCACAAGGAGATGGAGATGGTCATGATTCAAACAAACATTGTGGAAGATCAAGAAGCGACCATGGCTCGGTTTCTCAATGGCCTTAACCGAGATATAGCTGATGCTGTGGAGATGTATCACTATGTAGAACTTTAAGAGATAGTGCATCAAGCAATTAAGGTGGAGCAGCAATTGAAAAGGAAAAATAGAAGAAATTCTTCTAGTTCCAATTCAATTCCTTGAAGAAACAACCCAAAGAAGGAGCAACCAATTGCAATTCAGTCCAAAGAGGTTAAATCGAAGAAAATTCAACTATCAACAAGCACTTCAAAGAACCGAGATATAAAGTGCTTTTAAGTGTCTTGGAAGAGGTCACATTGTTTCTCAATGTCCTAATAAGAGAGCAATGATTTTGAAGGAAAATGGAGAGGTGGAGACCAAGGAGGAGTTGGATGCATCCCTAGATCATGAAAGTGAAGGTGAGGAAATTAGGCTTCATGATGGTGATTTGCTAGTTGTTAGAAGGATTTTGAATGTGCAGGGCAAAGAAGAAGATGATGCACAAAGGGAAAATATTTTTCATACTAGATGTCTTGTTCAACGAAAAGTATGCAGCATGATCATTGATCAAGGGAGCTGCACCAATGTGGCCAGCACAACTTTGGTGGAAAAATTGAATAAGTTGCAATGGCTTAATAATAATGGAGAATTGAATGTGGACAAGCAAGTTCTGGTACCATTCACTATTTGAGATTATGTTGATGAGGTACTTTGTGATCTAGTTCCCATGGAAGCTGCACACATACTTCTTGGAAGACCATGACAATTTGATTGCAAGGTGATCCACAATGGATACACCAACCGGTTTTCACTTGTGCACAACAAGAAGAAATTGACTCTTGCACCTTTGTCTCCAAGACAAGTTTTTGAGGACCAAATAAAAATGAGGCAGTCTAGAGAGCGAGAGGCATCCAATAAAAAGGAGAGTGAAAATAAACTTTTAAGTGAAAAAAAGAAAGGTAAACGCCAAGAGAGTGCTGAGCAAGAAAAAGAGAGTAAACACATGAGTGTCATTGCAAAAGAAAGTGATATCAAGAGAGCTTGTTTTTTTCATCAAACTATGCTTGTACTTTTGTACAAGGAGGCTTGTTTAAACTCTAACCTTGATCAAACTTCTTTGCCTAGTTCTTTTGTATCTCTTTTGCAGGAATTTGAAGATGTGCTCCCGGATGAAGTTCCAAGTGGATTGCCACCCTTGAAAGGAATTGAGCATCAAATTGATCTCATTCTCGGGGCTATACTCCCTAATAGGCCAGCCTATGGAACTAATCCCATGGAAGCAAAGGAACTTCAAAAACAAGTTGGAGAGCTGATGGAAAAAGGATGGGTGATGGAAAGCATGAGTCCTTGTGCTTTACCCGTTATTCTTGTACTAAAGAAAGATGGATCATGGAGGATGTGTATGGATTGCAAAGCCATCAACAAAATCACTGTAAAGTATAGACATCCAATTCCTAGGTTAGATGATATGCTTAATGAATTGCACGGTTCTTGCTATTTTTCCAAAATTGATTTGAAAAGTGGTTATCATCAAAATTAGGATGAAAGAAGGGGATGAATGGAAAACAGCTTTCAAAACTAAATATGGATTGTATGAATGGTTAGTAATGCCTTTTGGTTTAACTAATGCTCCTAGAACATTCATGCGCCTCATGAATTATGTTTTGCGTGCCTTACTTGGAAATTTTGTTGTTGTTTACTTTGATGATATCCTCATCTATAGCAAGAGCTTAGGTGAACATCTTGAGCATTTGAAATGTGTCTTACTTGCATTGAGAGAAGAGAGATTGTATGGTAATCTAAAAAAATGTTCTTTTTGCACTCAACAAGTAAATTTTCTTGGATTCATTGTTAGTTCAAGAGGTGTAAAATTGGATGAGGAGAAAGTAAAGGCAATTAAAGAATGGCCTACACCTAAAAATCTGAGTGATGTAAGAAGTTTTCATGGGTTAGCTAGTTTCTATAGGAGATTTGTCAAGGATTTTAGTACACTAGCTGCACCCTTAACTGAGGTTGTCAAGAAAAATGTGGGATTCAAATAGGAAAAAGAGCAAGAGATGACTTTCAATACCCTCAATGAGAGGTTGAGTAATGCACCATTACTTGTTTTGCCTGATTTCATTAAATCTTTTGAAATTGAATATGATGCTTCAGGTATAGGTATTGGCGCTGTTTTGATGTAAGAAGGACAAACTGTGGCTTATTTCAGTGAGAAATTAAGTGGTGCTAAACTTAATTACTCCACTTATGACAAAGAGTTGTATGCTTTGGTCAGAACTTTGCAGGTTTGGCAACATTATCTTTTGCCAAAAGAATTTGTGGTCCATACAGATCATGAATCCTTGAAACATTTAAAAGGACAAGGAAAGGTAAACAAAAGGCTTGGGAAGTGGATTGAATTTCTAGAACAATTTCCATATGTGATCAAATACAAGCAAGGAAAGGAGAATGTGGTTGCTGATGCACTTTCTAGGAGGTATGCACTTCTTTCTAATTTAGATGCAAAATTGCTTGGTTTTGTGCATTTGAGAGATTTGTATATAAATGATTCTGATTTTTCACAATTGTACATTGCTTGGGAGAAAGGGACAGAAAAGGATTTCTTTAGACATGATGGTTACTTATTCAAGGGTAATAGACTTTGTATGCCTAATTGTTCCTTGCGTGAATTGCTTGTTAGAGAAGCTCATGGAGGGGGTTTGATGAGTCATTTTGGGGTTAGTAAGACTTTGAGTATCTTGGTTGAACATTTCTTTTGGCCTCAAATGAAAAAGCAAGTAGAAAAAATTTGTGGTAATTGTGTTACTTGCAAAAAGGCTAAATCCAAGGTTATGCCTCATGGATTGTATACTCCATTACCTATTCCTAATTCCCCTCGGATTGATTTGTCTATGGATTTTGTATTAAGTTTGCCTCGGACCAAGAGAGGCAAAGATTCTATTTTTGTTGTTGTGGACAAATTTTCAAAAATGGTACACTTCATAGCTTGCCACAAAACTGATGATGGCACTCAAATTGCTAAATTGATTTTCAAAGAAGTGGTGAGATTGCATGGCATGCTAAGAACCATTGTCTCTAACTGTGACACCAAATTCTTAAGTCACTTTTGGAGGACCTTGTGGAACAAGTTAAGAACCAAGCTCCTTTTCTCTACAACTTGTCATCCGCAAATTGATGGACAAACTGAGGTAGTGAATAGAACTCCCTCAACCTTGTTAAGGGCTGTGATTAGTAAGAATCTAAAGTCTTGGGAAGAATGTTTGCCTCATGTAGAATTTGCTTACAATAGGGCCACACACTCTACTACTAATCATTCTCCTTTTAAAGTGGTCTATGGTTTCAATCCTTTGACTCCATTAGATTTAATCCCTTTGCCAATAAGAGAGCAAGGTAATCTAGATGGCAAAAAGAAGGCTGAATTTGTCCAGCAACTCCATGAGAAGGTGAAACAACAAATTGAGAAGAAAACATGGCAATATGCTCATCAAGCCAACAAAGGGCGCAAGAAGGTGACTTTTGAGCCGGAAGATTGGGTTTGGCTTCATATGAGGAAAGAAAGGTTTCCTGCTCAAAGGCGTTCCAAATTGCAACCAAGAGGCGATGGTCCTTTCCAAGTGATTGAGAAGATCAATGATAATGCCTACAAACTTGATCTTCCAGGTGAGAATCAAGTTAGTGCTACTTTTAATGTGACTGATTTGTCTTTGTTTGACGCAGATGATGAGCTTGATTCGAGGGCGAATCCTTTTCAAGAGGGAGTGAATGATAAGAATTCAGCCAAGGCTAACAAAGTTTAAGACCAATTACAGTGTATGGATGGACCAATGACTAGAGTTAAAGCCAAAAGGCTAAAAGAAGCTTTGCAAGGCCTGGTCATGGAAGCAAAGACCAAGAGCAATCCAATTGAGCACGAGCTACCAAAATGGACCACTCTTATTCAGTTTAAGGAATAGCCAAGTCCAGCATGAAGAAGTCACTTGAAGACCCAAAGATGAAGCTCAATTCAAGTGATTAAGTTGGAAACAGATTGGGCTGGAATAATTAATTTAAATTAAGTGTAATTTATCTTATTTTCTTGTAATTTAGACCCAAAGATGAAGTCCAATTCAAGTGATTAAGTTGGAAACAGATTGGGCTGGAATAATTAATTTAAATTAGGTGTAATTTGTCTTATTTTCTTATAATTTTCGTGCACCTTTTAATGTCTCCAATTTCAGAAGCCTTTTAGTTGTTTTCAAAGTCAGTTTTAAGTGTTTTAAGAGTTCTTAGGCTATTATGATAGATAGTGGGTCAATTACTTGTGTTTCCAATACTATAGTGGGAATTTAATGCTTAGTGGAATGTATAGAGGCTGCAACTCAATGATCATGCAGTCCACTTAAGCTTATAAATAGGAACTCAATGTAATACACAATCAGATTATGAATAGATTAATTTGACTTTTCTCCCATTGTGAGGATTTCCCTTTTGTTCTTGGGTAAAGTACTAAATCTGATCTTATCAAGGCATCTTGTGGCAATCAAAATAAGACTTATCACTCACCTTCTCATCTTCTCTTGAGTGTGGTGTCTATGTCTTTCTAGAATTCAAAACAAACAAACACAACTCCAAACTCCAACCTGAAAGTGCAAGGAAGATCCAGGATTTTTCTTATTGTTGATTCAAGCTATTCAACTTTAACCAAGCTGAATCATATCAAATACCGTAATATTCAAATGACTGTGAAAAAATAATTACATATAGACTGCAGGGCTAGTGGGGAAGGGTTTTCCTTGAAGCCAAACCCACTCTATCTGCTCTTAAAACCTTATCAACATCTGCCCATCTTGTTACATGACAAGTTTCAAAATTCGACCTAACTAGATTAGGCCAAATATCCATGAATCAAGTATTCAAGTATCATTTCTCATCCATATCCCAAGCATAAGGTGAGAAGATTAATGTCATAATAATAAGACAAAAGGAAAGGTGAAAAAGAAACACCAACACTAGTTGAGTTTATAAGAAGTATGTTTATTTGCAATAAGAAGGAAGAACAAGATTTGAATCCAACTTTCTATTATACCCAGTGCAATAAGGTGATTACTTTGATATTAATGATAAATGAGCAATACCAAAAGCATTTCGTTATACCGTGAGGTTGTCAGGCCGGTCAAGGTTTGAACTAAGTCTCACTACTTAGAAAACATGCCCTTTGGCACTAAGTGAGTTTGGAATTAATGATAAATGAATCAATACCAAAAACATTTCGTTATACTTTCAATATTTTAATTGAAAGTTTTTATAAATATTTTATACATGCTTTCATCTAAATTTAGAAAAATTAAAAACCCTAAATCCCTAATTACACACTATGGCAGGCGCATAAGTGGTTCCAAGTGAGTTTGGAATCATAATGGTGACAAAATATCAATTATTAAAGATTGAATCTTTCTACACTTGATGGTTTTTCTTTTTTCCTTGGTTATGAATATTTGCTCTATTTTTTTCCCCCTTTTCAATAGGTGATTGGCGATGTGCAGCTGATAGTAATGGTGTCCAGTGTGGTGTGGATCTGAACATAAATGATAATTGTACTTTTAGATTGTGAAACATCGTATTGATTCACATTTCATCTGTCATTGAATGAAATATGAACTCTACTTAGATGAAATTACTTTCTATATGATGGGATAAGGTGTGAGTCAATACGATATCCCACGCTTATAACAACAAAAACAACACAACTCGGATATGAGAATCGGGATGTATCAGTATCACTTGGGAAGGGGAAGGAGAAAAGAGGAATTGTAATGATATCAAGGGTAAATAGATAATTTCATAGGCAGTAACCAAGTGGGGGCTGCTACTTAAGGTGCCGCCTACTCAATACCAGTACACTACTGTTTCAGTCCGCAAAAACTCTCGGGTAAGGACCCTTTTGACCCTTCTCTTGTTTGGCCTGCCATCGTTTCTGATGCTGGATTTTTTTTCTGATGAATCACAGAACAGCATCGCGGCATAATCAAAGGCGGAAAACCTTCCGTGTTCGTCGACCGCTGCCGCTGAGCTAATAAGAAGCCCTCACTCAGCCATTCTCGTTTTTGGTACATGCCATTTTCTGATCTTTGAAAAGTAAAAAGAAACCGGTTCAATGTGGTTGTTTTTGGGTTTGGAATTAGGTTTGGTTATTTTGAACAGCCCTAAGTCAACTTGCTTCTCTGAAATGTTATTGTAAAAGGGTCTTAAAAAAAGAAAATTCTTTATTTGAATTTTTATGGTGCAGGTGTTAATGGGTGTCCTTGATTTCCACAACTGTGCTGCTTTTGGCTTGGTTAAGTCCAACACTATTATTAATCTTGAGCAAGTAGGGTTGGCACACGGACCCAGTTGCTGTCTGTTTGAGGGGAATAGTCAGAGGAAGTTTGTGGCCATGGCCTCCTCCTTCTCCACTGTTCCTGCTGAACAACTCGATAAGGGTTCCCTTCAGGTGACTGGTGACTCCTTCATCAGAGAGCATTTGAGGAAGTTGGCTCCTTATCAGCCCATTTTGCCTTTTGAGGTACCTCTCATCAAATTCAACTTTTTTGTTTTTTAATAATTGATTCTGTTTATTTCCCTTTTATTACTTCAGAGACAATGTTGTTTTACCTGAAGAATTTTTGGCATTGTTGAAATTGTTGGTTAAGAATTTTGTTGTGTTCTGCTGTTAGCTCTTAAAGCATACTTGTGCAATTGTTATTTTAAGTTGAATTGCATTGTTGTTTTGGATTAGTATTTCTTTTGTGTTTTGGTAGGTCACTTGCAACACACTGTGCACTTATTACAAGTTTCTCAAATGTATTTTCGTGTCCCTGCCTATCATCAAGAGGCAAGGAGCTCACCATTGGACCCTGACTTAATCTGCCATAGGCCCGAGCACTTGTCAGTGGTTATTTTTGTGTGGGTGGAAGTCATTCCATTGCAATGCAATTTAGTAAGAAAAGAAGGGTACTTTTTTTTTTTTGCAGGTTTTATCTTCTCGTCTTGGACGCAAGCCTGAGGATATTGTTAAGTTAGATGCTAATGAAAATCCTTATGGTCCCCCTCCAGAGGCAAGTGCTTACTCCATTTTTTTTTTTTTTTGTTGGTAGTTTCCAAAATATGAGTAAAAATGGAAAATAATTACCTGGCAATATGATATTAAATGTTGATAGTGAGATTGTAGTATTACCTTTCAATTTTCAAGTGTTTTTTTCTATTTCTAAGCTATGCTCAAGTATATGCATTTTACTCTTATTTTGTGGCCTGAGTTGACCATCAGAAGTTTGATAGGTCATGGAAGCCCTAGGATCAATAAGATTCCCATATGTCTATCCTGATCCAGAGAGCCGCAGATTGCGTGCAGCTCTTGCCCAAGATTCAGGCCTTGAATCTGAATATATTCTTGCAGGATGTGGTGCAGATGAGCTTATTGATCTGATCATGCGGTTGGAAGCTATATAACTTTTCTAATTTAGATAAGCCTCAAATTCCTTTTCTCATTAATGTCAACTTTCATGCACACATATTGCAGTTGTGTGCTTGATCCTGGAGACAAGATTGTGGACTGCCCTCCAACCTTCACAATGTATGAATTTGACGCTGCAGTTAATGGTGCCATTGTCATCAAAGGTAAGAATAACATCTTCCAAATGTAACTATTAATTTTGTTCTTATCTATTCAACCTTTTATACTTGTTGCTAGGGATTTAAAATAAAGCTGATCATGAGCCTTCATTGAATAACTCAAGGTTTGAGTTATTCCTTGACATGGTATCACAGACTCTATAATCAAGTGGTCAAAAATTCAATCTATTTTATCCCCATTCTTCTAAATAAAGTTGAATTTCAACATAAGTTAGACTAGGGCTGAGAAATGTCCATTTTTCAACCTAACGAGCTCTTGCAGAGGGAGAGAGAAAAAAAGAGCGGTGTTATAGATTTAAAACCAATCATAAAGCCTTCGCATAATAGGTCTTGGATTTTATGACTGGGTTATCGTTTTAATTTTTGTGTTCCTATTTTCCTCTCATCATTCTTTGGTTTTCTTATTGTGGTTTAGGTTTTTCTTTTTTGTGTCATGTCAAATGTTTAGGGTCTTGTTTTTTTTTTCATGTCATGTCAAATGTGCATAACTGTCTTAATTATTTAAATTGTAGTTCCAAGGAGGCCGGACTTCAGCTTGAACGTGGAACACATCACAGAGGTTGTTAAACAAGAGAAGCCTAAATGTATATTTTTAACATCTCCAAATAATCCAGATGGAAGGTGACTTTCAGCTATCCTCTCTTTTATTTTCCTAGAGTGCATATGTAGGGAATGAGGTGCCTGAATTTGTATTGTAGTAGTGTTTTCTGTTTACGCGAATTTTTTCTTCATGAAATCTTCCACTTTAAATCAAGAGTTTGTTGCAGGACCCTTTTGTTTTTATGTATATATTTTTAATTTTTTTGGTGACATTACAGTTGTGGATGAATATGATTGGCTAGCCAGTTGATATCGGGTTTTGGATAGTCACTGGTGTATGACTGGAACATGCTATCTGCTTCTGAACGTCTTATGGGTTATGATTTCAAAGATAGTTGCATGATACTATTGCTTCTCTTGTATTGATGTGAAATATTTTTCTGTCCTCACTGTGCAGAAATCTTACCAAAATGAATGCAATCTTTTAATCTTTCTTTTTAAATAATAATCAGAAGTCAGGCTTTAGTGAGGCTGCAGACTGTTGTTATATAATTAGTATGCTGGAAACTTGAGTGTCCATTCTGTTAGTTTTTGATCCTATATATATTGTTCTGACAATTTCACGACAGTATAATTGATGATGAAGTTCTGTTAAAGATACTTGAACTTCCCATATTGGTGGTGCTGGATGAAGCGTACATTGAATTTTCGGGAATTGAATCAAAGATGAATTGGGTGAAGAAACATGAGAACTTGATTGTTCTTCGGACTTTTAGCAAAAGAGCTGGTATTGACATTGTTATACCTTTTCTGTTGTCCATTACATGAGGGTTGTTGTAACCACACTTGAGTATCTGTCATTCCGTCCATAGAATTATGTTTTCACCCATATTTCCTTCATACCGCATACATGTATTTTAGTCAAGATTATTTTATTGATTTTTATTTTACAGTATGCAGTAAAACCCTTAAGTCCTTTTCCTATATATATATATATTGGTTACTTCGTTATTACATTGAGAGTTATGACAAGGATTGGAGCCTCGTGGGTTTGGGTTAAATTTGACTCAAACTTACGGGTGAGCTTGAATTATCAAGAGATAAGAGGGGTGCATGGTTGAACCTGTGAACTGAAAAATGATTGGCATTTAACACCTCATAGAGAACTGTTTTAGTATCTTTGGTCAACAAATTATAATAGTGGGATCACTGAGGAAGTGACTCCCTAGATTAAGCACCTCCTGATATCAAGCATTTTTGGATTGAATTATGCAATTCTAAGGCAAATACTAGTCTTTATGAGTGTATGATCATAAAATGAAATGTAATGAGCTGATGATGCCTAGTTGGATGTGAACGAGACTGTTATAATCAAGCAAGGTAAAAGATTCTAGAATCAAAATGAAATAGATAGAAGCGTATGATAATGCCAGTTGGATTGAACAAGCCAAAAAGTTAGATCTGCAGTCTATGTAGGATTGGGATGGCAAAGAGAGTTTGTATGGTGAATAAGTAGTTATGTTGTCAACCCCAATCCTAACCAGCAGGGACTCGTCTCTCATCAAAATCAAATTACCTTTGTCAGTTGCTCAAATTGTGGATTATCTGACGTTTCATATGTTTCTTAAAAAAAACAATATGTATAAATTCTTGTTACTGATTTGTCATATTGTATCCTTAACTGCTGATAAATAGGTTGGAGTTTTCTTGTCCTAATTGTGAAACAATTAATTCTTATTTTGAAATGAACTATTGCCTCAGGTTTAGCCGGACTTCGTGTGGGATATGGAGCTTTTCCTTTGAGCATCATTGAGTATCTTTGGAGAGCGAAGCAACCTTACAATGTATCTGTTGCTGCTGAAATTTCTGCATGTGCAGCCTTGCAAAACGCTATCTATCTAGAGGTGTTCTTTTCTTTTGTACTTTTGGATTTTAAACTCATTTATTTTTGTTGAAATTGAAGGTTTAAGATGGTGGAGGTAGAAAAGAGAGAGAATAGAGACTCAATAATATGAAAGTATATTTGATATATTGTGCTGTAATTGTAATACAATGAGATAATCCTATTTATAAGTTAAAGACAAAATCTAATCATAATGATATAATCAACCTAGATAAATATAAATCAATTTAAGATATGATATAAAATATTCTGAGATATAATGGAGATATTGATATATATTTCCTTATATCTAACAATTTTAATTGGTTATCCTCATGATTATTGAAAGTTGTTATGAGAAAGAGATGGATGGGGGTAGCACAGTTGTGTTAGGCACTTTGATATAATATACCCAAAAATACTAAAGCACCCTTGCAGCAGGTTTTAATCATATGCTATTATTCATAATAATTGCTAAAACTAATGATTTAGTTTTGACTTGCAGAATGTAAAGAATGCTTTGCTGAAAGAACGGGGGAGGCTTTATGACCTTTTGAAGGAAGTTCCGTTCCTTCGACCATTTCCAAGCTATTCTAATTTCATTCTTTGTGAGGTCACATCGGGAGTGGATGCAAAGAAGCTGAAGGTGCCTTTATTTCCATGTCTTACCTTTATTAGCTTTTCTCTTGTTTTCTCATATATGTTGTTAGTCTCAAGTGGGCAACCCTTGGCAGAACTGTAAGATTGCTGCCTTGTGATGTGGTGATCACAAGTTTAAAATTTGGAAACAGTATTTCCCTTTGTAGGTATAAGTTGCGTATATTTATCCTTTCCAGACTCCACCAATTGGAGTCTTGTGCATTGAGTAGTGGGCAACCCTTGGCACAACTGTAAGATTGCTGCGTTGTGATCTAGTGATCACATGTTCAAAATTTGGAAACAGCATTTCTGTTTACAAGGGTAAGGTTGCATATCCTTAGACTCCACCAATTGGAGTCTTGTACATTGGGTAGTAGGCAACTCTTGGCACAATCGGAAGGTTGCTGCCTTGCAATCTGGTGATCACATGTTCAAAATTTAAGGATAAGGTTGTGTATACTTATCCTCCCTAGACTAACCAATTGGAGTCTTGTGCATTGGTTTGTCCTTTATGATGTTAGTAGTCTCACATCAAATTTCAATGTGAAATGTTCATATTTTTTCCAAAATAGACGTATTGCAAAAACCAGTTAGCAAATGCTTTTTGTATTTTTTATTCCCCCTATTTTCTACTAAGGACATTATTTATATTTTTATGAACACAGGAGGACCTGGCACAAATGGGTGTGATGATTCGTCACTACAACAAGAAAGAGCTTAAAGGGTACGTTCGTGTATCTGTTGGGAAGCCTGAACAAACTGACGCACTAATGAAGTGCCTCAAGCAACTGTCCTAGTTAGAGGAATTTTGAATTGAATGTAATAGATGTGATTACACGTATTGGAGTAGTGTAAGAGGAAAACCTCTTATGTTTAACCAAGGGAGAAGTGGACATAAGCTCAAGAAAACCATGACAAAATAGTGTTTTACCTCTCATTTCCTCCTTGTGTTTGAATTCTTTAAAAATAAAAACAATTGGATTTGAATTAATTTAAGGATTAAGCATATTTTAGCCCCTTATACTTTAGACCATGTGAAATTTAGATCTTGACTTTTTAAAATGTGCAAACCAATTCCTATGGTTTTCAAACATTGCAAAAAAGCCATTCTATTAACTTCTCTATCATTTGCATTGGTAAGTTGTTATGTGCCATGAGATATTTTATGGATAAACATACCTCTTTTAAACAAATTTCCTAATCCTATGTCTCCGTGACGTCATGACTTTCAATCAAAATTGATGATTGGTGAAGGGAATTGCAACCAAATTTTTTTTTCCCCTAATCCGTAATCACTTACTGAAAATGTTACAACTCATGTTGGGAAATTTCCCTTATTTAAAGGCTAAAAATCTAAGCTTGAACCGACAAAAAGGGCGCAGGGCTTAGTTGAATTGGGGTTGATGACTTGATTAGAGTGATTGCCATTGGAATCTTATCATAGTCATCGTAGGAGTAGAGGATGTCGTCCGAACCGAAATCGAAGCCTATAGATGGAGCTAGAGTTACGGCGACTTGAGGATTGAGAGGCCATGGCTGGACTTTGAAGACATAGAGAGGGGGGGCTTTGAAGACATAGAGAGGGGGGGATTGATTTTGTGGCTAGCCGTTTGACTCTTTGGAAGAGCTCTCACAGCGAGGGGATTAATTACTACTATCAACGGTTGATACCCTGATTTCAATTAAAAACATAGTAAATAGTAACATTTGATAGTGTAACACTTGGAATTCATTTAACATTTTTTTTTTTTGGCAAATGGCACAAATCTATTGGGTTAAGTGTTCTTAGGCAGTGTTTGTTTTTTGTCCCAGGAAAAAAATACAGGGACAGTCTGTTCTTGTATCGTGTTTGGTGGTGGAGATGAAGTATGGGGACGAAAACATTTGTCCCATAGACAAAAATTTCATGTATTTTTGTTCATTCAAAAAGTGTGGATAGAATACGGGGACAATAGTCCAGCCACCGGTCGGCCACCAGTCAACATCGGCCGGCCGCCGGTCAATGGTGGTCAACAGTCAATATTTTTTTTGTCTCTACTCCATAACCAAACATGATGCAGGGATAATATTTGTTGTCTCTGTCTCCACTGTTCTTGTATTTCTGTCTCTGTCCCCCCATGAGACACAAACCAAACACTACCTTAATGCTTTGATTAAGCTTTCCTTACAACCTTTTTCAAAATTCAAAATATATATCTTTTAAAATAATTCACATGCTATCTACAAATCCATTTCTTTGGCATTCATTTTACAATAATTTTTTTCCTAGTAAATGGTACATACTCATACAACTAAGTGTGTGTGATGTTTTTTTTTTTTTTTTGTTTTCAGCAAATGGCACAAATCCCTTTAACCAACTCTCTAGTTGTTTGTTCACTTTCATTCATCCAATCATTTTCATCAATTTTTTAATCTTGACCAATTGTATTTGCCTTCATGTAAACCAATGAGGCTATTTCTACTTTTTTTTTAAATTCAAATTGGATTAATCATTACTTTAACCAAAAAAATCATTTAGCTCAGTTATATTTATATTTATATTCAATGAATAAGTTATATTTTTAATATAAGATAAATAATTTTTAAAATTTGATAATAAAATATTAATAATCAATATTATCCATGGAAATTTGATTAAATCAATCAATAATCTTGACAACAAATAATAACTTGATCCAAATTGCAATTAATCCAATAATTCTGATTCAATCTATCAGTTTCGGTTTTCCAAAAAGTTTAGAAGATATATACAACTAATTTCGAAAATATCAATTTATAGGTGATGTAAACACATGAATTACAATCAGCAATGACAATCAAACATATAAATTCGACATGTGATTCAAACATATGAATTGCATGGGTGATCCAAACATATAGTTTACAAGTATATCTTGTATGAGTAACTGTATTAGATATTTGTTTTGGAAAATCATTTGTATCCTAAAAGATATTTTTGAAGACCAATAATAAGGAAATTAATATAATCAATTTTAATTTAATTTTAATATATATTTTTCTCTCAATTTTTCGGAATTTCTAAACGTAAAGTCTTCTTCAGCGCACAGGTACAAAACTAGTACATGATGACTGCTACGTAATACATTTTTTTAGTGAATTACTACTAGGTTATACTTATAATAGTTTACTTCAGCCCCCAAATATTTTCTAATAGATAAGTAAACTTATTTTTTTTCCTACTTAATAGAGGGCTCCAAAATATAAGAGAATGAGTAATGCTAGGAAAATATATTTAGAATTCTTAATTAAAATCATGATAGTTATTGAATATAATAAAATGATATAATTTATTTATTCATTTCAAGTCACTCCACTTTAACAAGAAAATTATGATAGAGCTTTAATTGTCTAGTATTTTTCAATGTAAATGGTTAAATTCTCACTTTAGTGTCTAGAAGATAAAAGGAATATCAATTTAATCTTTCAAAAGTTGATATTTATAAGTTTAAGCCAGTGTTTTAAATTGCCGCGTCACATGATGTGGTCACAATATTGTGGTTGCGGTTCGCAATGCAACCGCATCAGATCACATCTGCAGCGTGATGTATTTTCACATAAAATTAACCACAACGTAACTGCAACGGGCCTTAAAGCTGCATCGAGTCCACAACAGCCACAATAGATAGCATCAAGGCTGCAATGGGTTTCTTTTCAAGTTGCAGATATACAAAAATTTCACAGTGTATAAGTTGTAATGTGCATTGCGATGGTTGCATTATCCGCAACCGCAACATCTATAATCGTGACTGCAACCTCAATTTAAAACAATGTTCTCTGTAGCAATTCTCTGTTACTCTAGTGAAGAATTTCTTCCTCCGTATTGCATTGTAACAGCAAATCCCAAAGGTAACAGGGAGAAAGTTAACGAGGATAACATAAATTAGTGATAAATAATACTCTATAGGAAAGAAAAAGTTTTCCCCCAGTCGCAGCTAAGTATTTTTCTCATTAATGTTAACTTTCATGCACACATACTGTAGTTGTGTGCTCAATCCTAGAGATATGATTGTGAACTGCCCTCCAACCTTCACAATATATGAATTTGACGATGCAGTTAGTGGTTTTATTCCAACCAGATGGCCGAATTAAGATTTAGGATAATGTTTCGACCAGATGACCAAATTAGGATTTGGGTTAGATCTTCGGCTTCTTCTCCAGCCTCTATTGTGAAGCTTTATAGAGGTCCTCCTCTTAATAAGTATTTAGTAAAGGATTTCAAGTTCTGAACGGAGTTATTGTATTTATGCCATTTGATCGAAATTTTACAAGCTCATTATGGGTGTATTAACTCTCACAATTTGTCTGATTATTTTTTTTCCATTCAAACATGTCTATCCAACATTTTGAGTAATGCATTCTTTCCATAGAACTATGTTTTTACCCATCTTTCCTACATGCTGCATACATGTATTTCAGTTAAGATTATTTTATTGATTTTTATTTTATTGTATGCAGTAAAACCATTGAGTCCTTTTTCTTTCTCACTTTGATGACAATGTCTTTTGTTCTTTTTTGTTCAATCAATCATGTAACAGGGAAAAAACATACCGTGCATCCCCTCCCCAACCTTAAGCGTTACTCTACCCACTTGCTCCTTACCTGTGCAGCGACCATCGCCACCTTCACCAGTAAAAGGGGGAGCCGCCCCATGGAGGGATCTCCTCTATGGTGATAGTGACCACTTTCTCTTTTTTTTTCTGTTTCTTTAATTTCTTTTTCATTGTTTGACTTCTTCGTTGTACGAGGTTTGATTGTTTTCCCTTATGACAAGTTTATCTTGATAGCAACAATATTTAAATTATAGAAATGGAGGAGAATTAGCTTATACATTTGAATTTCTCGGTTGCTCATACTTTTGGCGACATCGGATTACTCTGCTCATGGCCGGTGATACATCAACTTCTTATGTTAGTGATAGCTAGTTAGGACGTTTGATTCCATATTTGTTCTCGTATCTATGTGTTTGACATGCTTGTTTTTGTCAATCTTTTGTAAGGAGACTTTTAGAAAATGAATTCTTTGCTATTGAGGAAGCTTGCAGTATCATGGCAAAGCTGGTTAATGATTTAGGAGACTTATATGAATTGACTTATTTTTGTAGAATAATGTTATGTTTAAAGTTGTGTGATAATATTTTTAAAAACTGATTCTATCTATTTTGGCCTTGTGGTTTATGTTTTTGTATTTTTTTTTGTCCCTCTATGGAATTGGTTGTGGGCTAAGTACGGTTTAAATGAGTACATCTTTCCATAAAAAAAACGTCTTTTGATCATGTCATTTGAAATTTTTTTTAATATTGTAAAAAATAAACGAGATAAAAAAAAAAGAAAATTTTTTTTTTTTCAAAAATTGCTCCCTCATTATTTCCAGCTGATTCCCCCAACCTCGGAAATCGCGTTGGCCCATAAAAGCGAGAGAAGTGAAAAACAAAAAACAAAAAACGAAAACACAAAATCGTCCTCTGATATAACGCCACGTGGCAGAACACCCTTGATCAATGACAATAATGATTCAGAATCTACCCTCAACTTCGTTCCGACACTGTCCCATATATACCGCACTCCCTCGTCCAAACACTCTCACAAGCCAACAGGGGCATTCCCCAATACGGTGCCGTTTCGCTAACTTTAATTCCCTTTCTCGCACGAACCTCTCAACACCCCAAAAAAAAAAAAAAAAAAGTAGGTAACCCTAATTTTTTTCGTTTTATCGTCTTTAGCCGCCGCGTTTTCAGATCTCGATCCCTTTTTTCTTTCTCTCTCGATTTGAACCCCAATTTCTCTTCCTCCCATCAAATTGATACGACCCTCTTCTTGTTCTCGATTTTCTCTGTCGATCGATCCCAATTTTTGCCCTATCGGTGCACGTTTTCTGTTTATAGGGTTTCGTTCGCCGAACGCTCTTGATCTGTCTTTCCAACGTGGGATCTGAGGAAAATCGATTTTTTTTCGTTTGATTTGGGTTGTAGGTCTTCTTGTTGTCGTTCTATTTTCTCCGATTTTGTTTAAACAAATTCACGTGTATTTGATTTTGGTTCTGTCCTTCAAAATCTCGTTTGGGTGGTTAGATCTCGTGTCGCGTAATCCGATTCGGCTCCAATCTTAATAATTGTCCTTCAATTAGAGGTAATTTTTCGTTCTCGTTGGTTTGAAAAAGATCTAATGTTAGGGTTTCTTGAAATTGGGGCTTTTCTTGTTTGAATGAATTTCTTGAATCCCTAAGAGTAATTAAGATTCACCCGTTTGATTAATCCCTATTAGCGTTATTATCATCCATTTCAGCTGTCTGCGTTATAACTTGGTTTAAGGTATAATAATAAGATTATTGTTATTATTATTATTATTACTATTTCCTTATTATCATTACTATTTCCTTACAATTTTTTTTTCTTGTAACGTTCGCTAGAAATTTCTTCGAACTATTTTTTCTATGGAAATTTCTTTTGGCTTTATTTATTTAAGCAAGCATGCCTCAGTGATTGGTCCAACATCAGTTATTAAAATATCAGTTAAAGTGGTTTAGTACACGTTATGGAATTGAATATACTCTTATTCAGAACATGAGGAGTCAACACCTACTTCACTGCTTTAGTACATGTTATGGAAAATAGTTCTTTACTTTTGAATTCAAAAGCTATTTCAGAAAGATCTTATTATTAATTGTTTTGAATATAAATTAGCTAATCCAGCCACACTTTTAGCAAATGTTATGGAACTTGATGATGCTATTTATGGACATTACTGTGCTATGTCATCAATGCTAAGCCTTTATGTATATATAATTGCTTCGAGCCTATGTTATTGGTTGTTTTGTTGATAAGTTACAGATGCTTGCAGTGTGAGAAAAGCTTGTTTATCTTTATTCTTTACCTGTCCTGCAGGTAATCATGGTACAGAAGCGTCCTTTTGATGCCGAGGAAGTATTTGAGGTGTCCTTCAAACACCCAAAACACGTGGAAACCAGCAATCAGCTTGTTTCATTCTCTGAATCTGTTTTCCCCGGAGATGATTATCATGCCAGACCTAAGACATCAGGTTGGAATTTATTTGAGGGTCCTCCAAAACATGAGTATAGAAGTGTGCAATTTGAAAATAGAAATATTCTTTTCAAGGGGTTTCAAATTTGTGATCATTTTTGGACTTTGACAATTATTGTGGTTTCTGCTCTAGTCAACCAATTTTGACTTGTGATGCTTCAGACTTATTGTACATGTCTTAGCTTAACTATGAAATGTAGGTTGTTAGCTTGACTTGTTAATACTTTTATATGCTTAAGTGTCGTCCATTAAGATTTCGGGAATATTCATCTATTACCGCCTGAAGAATAATACATCTGAAGATAATTTGAATAGGCCGTGCTATTGTCTCCTGACAATGGAATTTACTTGCCCATAGATGGAAAAATTGATGGACAATTGGATGCTTTTGAGATTTTTCTTCTTCCCCAAAATCAATTTTGACATAGTCTGCTTTGTAATTTGTAGAGGGTGGATGTGGACAAGGTAATAGTGAAGGTAATGAGAAGTTTGCTGGTGAAGTTTGTGAACTTCCTAGAGGGGCTGAGGACTTTGAAACAAGCTTTCCTGTTTCTTCTTGGGCCACCAATAGCACTCCTGACGATGTGCAATCAGATTCACCTGTACATCTTGATCTTTTTCCTGAGTATTTCAGTCAAGAGCGACCATTTAGGACTTTAGCTCGCTATGAGGACATTTATTCTGTACTCCTTGAAAACCCTCCTCGCAAACTTGTACCTGTTGGAGCTAACTATCAGGCTGATGTTCCAGCATGGGATTTTTTGGGTGCCACTGATAGACCAAATATGTCTGATGCTGCTTTAGATTCAGACATTGTTGGAGATGAAGCTGAGAGAAGATTGATGGGGACTTGTATAATCCCTATGCCTCAGATGGAATCATCTACCTTCAATAACGAAGAAGTTGGAAAGGGCAGAGCTGAGTGTGGCTGTGAAGACAGGCGGTCAATGAGATGTGTGAGACAACATATAGTGGAAGAAAGAGAAAAACTTGTGAAAACCTTTGGGCACGAGAAACTCACTGAATTGGGGCTCGCGGACATGGGGGAACAAGTGGCAGAAAAATGGAGTCCAGAAGATGAACAGCTATTTCATGAGGTTGTCTTCAATAATCCAGCAAACCTTGGCAAGAATTTCTGGAACTATCTCTCCATTGTTTTTCCTTCGCGTACCAAAAAGGAAATAGTGAGTTACTATTTTAATGTGTTCATGCTTCGAAGGCGGGCAGAGCAGAACAGAAACAACCTATTAAATATCGACAGTGATGATGATGAATGGCAAGGCAGTGATGGCAATGAAATTGCAACCCAAGAGGAAGATGACGAAGACTCTGTTGCTGAGTCTCCTGTTTATCAATATCAAGATGATACTAGTTTTACTGACTGCCATGAAAATGATCTGCAAGATTACGAAGATGAGTATGCCATGAACGAAACTTGTGCTATTCATGGAACTGCAGATTTTACCCCGAGCAACATTGACGACGATTGCAAATATGATCCAGAAGAGAGCTGTCATTGTAGTGGTTCGCTTCCTGGAACCCAAACTATGGATCAAACTGTTTGGCAGGATCCATGTAATGACAAAGTTAAAGATGATTCATGTGCATTGTCTGGCTCGGGAGTTGCCATGCAGAAGACCAAGCCGAAGACTGAGAATGGTGATCATTGGCGTGGTAACTATAACGGCGTAAGCAATTGTTATGGCCAAGGATATGGTTTGGAGACTTGTGATGTAGAAGTCTGTGATCCCGGCTTTGTGTCTTGCTCTAAAAATAAGATTGACCTCCTACCTACATGCAACATGATAGAAGAAGTTTTTGGAGATGGAAGAAGGCAAGACATGAGAAGAGGTTGAGGATGCTAAGAGTGAATCTCCGCTAGCAGCAGCAGCGTGTGCTAGAGTTCGACTTTTCCTTTGTATATTTGCTATAAGATTGAAGAATTAACCTTCACTGTAAAACAATGTTTTGGAAGGTGTTTGGTTTTTGAGTTTATGTTTCGTTTATTATTCTTAAGTCCTTTTTGGAAATGTAAAATTTCTTATTCCTTAATTTTATTATAGTTTCCACTTTGTGGTGGGATCTATCTTGGATAGGGAAAAAATAGTTAGGAGAAACCATCACGGATGTAAGGGTGTATCATATATCATGATCATGATGTAATTTCGTATTATTAAATTCTTACTGGTATATTTCGTTCATTTTGTTGGTGCTTCTGTGACTGAATAGTTATGGTTAGGTATTCCTTTCTATAATAAAGCAAACTTGTTATTGTACATTAAAGAGAGGATGTCTCAATACGACAGGACTCTAGTATCAATGGATGTGATAAATGAGGGCTATGATAAATGAGGGCTATGATTATATCTACTAGTGATAAAAAGTGGGTCAGCTATTGATAATGTAAAGCATAGATGTGATGGATGATTGAGAGCTATTATTCTATTTAATAGTAATAGGGTTTCAATAGTAATAGGGTAAATGTTATGACGAGATGCAGACACTCACTCTCATATATATATATATATATATATATATATATATATATGTATGTTGTTTTTCCTTTCATTTTTTGGTTGGTCATACGTGGATGGAAATTGTGAAATTGCCCTTGGTATCCGTGTGCTGGTGCAGTTGTATTACAAGAAAAAGAGTTATTGCGGTCTTTCTGTCTTCCATAAAGTTTCATTGGGCAGGTGTTGAGAATTATTTCGAATAAATTATTTGTTTCTCCTCTTTTTTTTTTTTTGTTTGGGTCATGATTTGTCTTTTTTTTTTTTCTTTGCCAGAATTTGTTTCTCTTCTTAATCTTCTCATGTGAGCATCATTTTCTCTGTCTACTTTGTCAAATGGGCTGTGACCCTTAAAGTTCTGGTCCGCATATACAGCAACCAAAAATTGCAAAATGCCCAGCCAAAAGTCCACATAGGTCAAGTGGGTCAGGAAAAACACATTGGCCAATCCACTTATTAAAACAAATTTGAGTAAGATCCCAAATTCATTCATAAAAATTATTATGGGGACAATTAGTCGTTTAGAATTTAAAAGACTAAAATCCCAATTTAATTTCTCATATTTGAAAATTCTCATATTAATCTCTCAAATTTTACAAATAGCGACAAGTTAATCTCTATGAAATTATCGTCTGAGCTGTATTCTGTTAACTTACTTATATGCAATGTTAACTTATTTATGTGCACTATTAATTTTTATGATGAGTCTTAACTTACCTCACTCCTCTAAACAAAGTCATTTAGACTTTCTTCTTCATCTGCTCTCCTACTATAACCCTTTGCTTAGAAAAAAGATTTTGACTTCCAGTTGTTATTTGATCTGCGTAAAACAAAGGAGTGATTTAAATTAGAATTCACCCTGAAAATTAACAGTATACGTAAGCAAGTTAATAGAACACGTGGACATTTTTGTTAATAATTCAAACAACAATTTGATGAAGGGATTAATTTGTTCCCATTTATGAAATTTGAGGGACTAAATAAGAATTTTCAAATCTGAAAGACTAATTTATTCCTTATTGTAAATCTAAGAGATTAAATTGGTTATTTAGTCAATTTAAAAATTTCATCAAAATCCCTCATTTTTCATGAGATATTTTAGTCCATATGATTACCCGTCATTTCAGCACTCAGCAAAAAAAAAAAAAAAGCACATAGAGGTCATTAAATTGATGTTGAGGCTCCATTAAACTATATAATAACACTAAACAACCTCATTTTGACTTAAGACGTGAAAATGAAGGGAAAAAAAAATAAGAAAATGAGAGACTTTAGGGTTTGAAAATGCATACACATGGTTAATAGAAAAGAAGATCAAAACATGGTGGTTTTGATGTGAAAAATTAGTAATATGCCACTGCCGAATTTAACAAAGGGTCAGATTAGCAATTTAGCAGTCCACGTATATTTTTCTACTAAGTGTTGGAATGTCAACTAAATGTAGAGACTACAATGCCCCTTTTTATGAAAAGTAAGAGATCAAATGAAGATTTTTTAGTCCCACAATATTTGTCGAGTATTAATTTGAGATTGAATAGACCATAATTCTGGGCTAATCCTAGCCAACATATGGGCTAATCCTAGCAGGCTAGAACCCAGTCATAGAGTTGCAGTTATGTGATGGCTCATGCATATAATTTCCGATCTTTGGTCAGGTTTAATTGAGTCTCTATTTAACCCAACAACAAAAAAAATCGACTTGAAAGATTGCTCTCATTCTATGGTGTCAAGGCTTGCAACTTGGCCTTTTACTTTCATTCTCTATGAAGGGAGTTATTTTGAAAACACTTGGGGGGACTTATAAACCCATCATTTTCTTGTTTCACTATTATTTTCTTCTTCTTTTGGTTGTGTCACTTCTTCTCTTTTTGAGGTCATATAAAAAATCAAAGCCAAAAATCCATAAATAAATTACTAAATTTGTATAAAAATCTCTCTGAATTTTCACTCCTCAAGGATCGATTGGTATGACATAAAACTAAGGGTTAAATTTTTATGGATAAATGTATGCGTAAATTTATATGTGAAATTTATCCATAAAAATTTTACCTCATTCCATACACACCCTCAATTTAAGAAAATATCAAATTGATTCCAAAGCTGCAACTTCAACTGAAGCCTGGAACACAATTTTATATTTCTTCTCTTTCTCTGCTCGACATTCAGCAAATTTGGGTCATAATATAATTTCTTTCTTGCTTGCTTTCAACATGCAAGGTTAATGGTTGTGAAGAACATTTTTAATTTGACTGAACTTCTAAACTTTCTCTTCTGTTTCAACCAACCTTTCACTTTTTTGTCTTATAGTGTTGGGGGTAAAAGTATTTGATTAATAAGGCTGTGACAATTATGAACTTTGAAGTAGGTTGCAGCTCGGGAGTTTTATTTCATGTTTGAAAACAATTTCAGAGATTAGGATATTAGACATATGTGGAATTTCATCTGGTATCAGAATATGAAAAGAAATAAGGAATCAATTATCATCAATGTTCTCATTTTGTCTTCATTTAAGGACACTTTGCGTTGGACTTAATAAAGTCAAATCCACTAATTCATTGATGAGAGAACTCATGGTGGAACATTGAATTGGGTGCATTAGATTTTAAAAAATATTTCTTAATTTTTATTTTTTTTATTTTCAAGATTTTATGAATAAAAAAGTAAAAATTAAAAATGAAAAATTGAAAACTGAATTTTATAATTTTATAATTTCTTTTATAAAATTCTAAAAAAATATAAAACTTATTGAAAATGAAAAATAAAAACTGAAATATAATCGACTCCAACTAATATAGCAGCGACAAAAAAAAAAAAAATCGACTCCGCCTAATATAACAAGAATTAAGGAGTTGATTTTGTGCACATGACTTCATCGAGGTAGTAATAACTCCAGCATGTTTGCGCTAAGTAGGTAAGCCAAGAGCACTAGAAAATGCAGAAAGGTGAAAATACAATAATGGCGGCTCTAAACACCAAACCACATTTGCCATGTAAATGACAGGTATATGAAATGGTCCCACATGTCCATAAATTTTATATTTTGTTTGTCAAACATATTTTCCTTTTCTTTAATGAAAATTCAATGATTCTTTTAGAGTATCCCCAAAGCATTTCTGGTGAGGACTTGTTCCCTAACACATGTACCATTATTACTTGTATGAAGCAACACATGCACCTTTTACCAACATATTATATATATCTATATGGTAATGGAAAAGAAAAATAGAAAAAAGTATAGATGGGTGCTGTTTTATATGTCTATAGCCTCTTCTCTCTCTCTCTCTCTATATGTGTAAGCTTAATAACTCATTTTTTAGTTAACTGAACCTTTCTGTATAGGAGGTTGAGCTATAAGGCTCCAACTGCCAGAACTGCTACAATTTGTGACTTGATTAAAGCCCCTTATGAGCAAATTAGTATCTGCTACCATCTAATCACCCACCAAAGAAAAAGATAGTGCTACTTTCTAATCATTTTAGAACTTGAATCACTGATATGTCAGCCCCATCTAAAACTGCCTAATCAAAAATTGAAACCGTAGCAAAGTGGCTAGGATATCCATTACATCTTTCAACTAACCTTTGCCTAATTATTTTTTTAATCCCTTTCTGATAATTACAGCAAGAGGGGTGTCTGCTAAAAGGCACCTTAAAGCTCCTAGTGAATCTTCAGAATGTAATTAAAAAGAAAAAATGGGTGGTAAAATAAAATTCATGATTCATGATCAACTAATCAAGTGCTTGACAGCAATTATGTGCATTGAGTTCACTTGTATTAATATGATTGGCCCTAGCTATAACCTATGTAGGTCACTGAAAATCATTCTTGTTTACATCATCAAAAATTTCATCAATAGCAGTTCATAGAATGAAGGTGATTTCACTCAAAAGCAACTTCAGTTTGGTTTAAGAAAGTAATAAAAGTTTAATTTTGATACATTAATTATATTTTTATTAAATCTTCTATTTATATTATTTCTAAGTATTGGGGGTGAAAATTAACTATTTTTATTGATATGGGATTATATTATTGAATGACTATGTGAAATTTTTTTATATTATCAGTGTATGTTCAACTAATAATAGATGAAGAAGTGATTTTAATTAGATCCATGAGCTAAAACTAGAGCTAGTGAAGCGTGTATACCCCATCATTTTCTCTTCCACCGACAGTGTTTCTAGGACTTGATCACGGGTTGGTTGAGCTAGCATAAACCTTAAGGAAGGCATCTTTACACTAACTACGCCACAGTCTACAGAGTGGCACATAAGTAGTGTTGAGTGTCCAATCTTTTCTTGGAAGTAGTATATTTGTCAATTCTTCTATCATCACTTTTGAAGAGCCAACACAAACACTCTTCCCTCTCAAGTGAAGCTTGTGTGATAGGGACTGACATATGATCCTTAGCCACTTTAATGCAGGCACATAGATGCTATAGATACAAGTTTTCTATGCCAGGCCTGAATATGGTACTCTTAACACACCAATAGTGCATGATCCAGCCTGTTTCTGAAAATTAAATGCTGTATTATCTGAATTTTAACTTGGATATATACAATTAGACATTTAATTCTCTTTCCTAAACCCAACGAATTTGCCAATGAACATTCTTAATTTGTTAGATTTGGATACGTGAAATCTAATAGTACTACTTCATCTTTTAGTACTATTTGCTATAGATCCATTCTAGCAACTTGTGATTTATGAATAAGCTCTGGGTGGTTTTTTTTCTTTTATTTTTAATTCTGAAATTACATTAATCACAATGAGTTTTAAATCTAGAATCTTGTACATAATACTCAAATCTCTCATTACTAGACTAATCTTAATGACTTAAGTTTTGTTTGGTTTTGAAAAAATTAGAAATTTTTTTTTTGAATTTTTATTTTTATAATTTTCTTTATAAAATTATAAAAAAATTAAATAGAAATCAAATATCACATTGCCTCGTTTGCTTCTTAGATTTGTCTGATAGCTATCATTAAATCAAGCGCATATCTATAGAACAATTTGAATCTTCCAGTACTTATGTTCATTTCCTTCTTGATCTAATCTCTATTGGTACTTCTATAAATGCATGCATTTGTCTTTTCACTCACCCAAGACATTATTGACGTTGGTATATATATATTTGTATATTCTCATTTTACATATGGACTCAAAAGGGTCAATATTTTTAGTGCACATCGAGTGAGCGTGTCATCGCTGCCAGGCACACCGCACAAATTATGCGCATGCACATGTTGGCTAGTTAGAAAATTAATTGGGGGTGACAAAAACTCCAATCATATTCTATGTTTTTTTTAGCTCCAATCCCTTTGCATATTAAATTTCTATTTAATGGATATCACACATTAAGAACAACAAAGGGTGAGTGAAAAGGAGAGAGTAAAATATAGACAAACACAGCTAACCACCGTACTAAGTTGCCGGCAAATGGGGCACAATTTATGTGAGTAATTACAGCGAAATTGAAGTTATAACTTACTACAGCTTCTGGATAAGACATGAACTTGGCCGGCTTGATCAATGAAACAGGGAAAATGCTAGTTAGCATGTTGCCATGTCATGTTAATTGTCTTTGTTTTTAGATAAAAGAGTGATTCTTGTAACTTTTGGTTATACATATTAACTTAGTTCAGTTCTCTCAAAATTTGAAATTATATGCTTTCTTTTCCTTTACTATGTAATGGAAAAATACGGTAAGGTTTATACTTCGTAACTAAGGAATTATGGTGGGTTCAATTTTAGAAATAATTTCTCTATGAGAGTAAGGCTATGTATATATACGTTTCTCATATCTTATTAAGTGGGAGTCTCGTGTACGGGATCATTTTCTATTATAATTATCATTTTTATGTAATGAAAAAGTGCCGGCACCTTGGCCACCTGAGTCTTGACCCTTTGAGTTTGCCATGCTGGCTAGTTTGTGACAACTCAATTATTCAGCAGACAGAGGAAACCGAGCATGAATTAACATCCAATGCACCCTCGTCATAAAATAACAAGGAAAGTCACAAGCCACAACAATATAATCATATTATATTGTTGACCCTACATTTGTTTGCATTTACATAACTTTCTCTCTTGGATTGACCTGGATAGTTCAGGTACAGTGTGTACAAGTCGCAAACTAAGAAATGTAGCATATAAGGCCATGCTTGTTCTGGTTGTTACGTTAAACAAAAGAGATCAAATGTGAACTTTTAAAGATAACAAATAAGGGGAGTTCTGGTTGTGACGCGAGAGATTAATTTACTTCTCTTTTTGATGAATATTTGAATCTTGTATAAGTTTTATTTATGGTATGTATAAAATATATTTAGTCTTGTAAAACACATTTTAAATGTAAGCATCCAGTTCAGTGTTGAAGGCATTTTCAAGGGATCCATACTTTTTTTTTTTGTACTGTATAATTGAATTCATAATAAAATTAGTATGGGGGCTCACAAGAGCATAAAACCTTTGTTAACTAACGCTGAAAAAACTTTATCTATAGCAAGTCAATGAATTTTAATATCTTGTAATTTAGCCAAAAAAGAATCAAAGAAATTTAGGATCTGTTTGTTTTGAGTTTTCAATATTCAATTTTTATTTTCAGTTTTTTAGTTTTCAAATTTTGTGAATGAAATACTGAAAATTTTGAATATTACGGACATGTTTGATTTGAGTTTTCAGTTTTTATTTTTAATTTTTCAATTTTCAGTATTTCCTTCACAAAATCTAAAAAACTGAAAATAAAAACTAAAAACTAAAATTCAAACAAAAAATGCTCTATAAATTTCAATTTTCTATTTTCATTCCTAATTTTTAATATTTTCTTTATAAAATTCTAAAAATTAAAAAACTGAACATGAAAATTAAAAACGGAAATTAAACATGCTCTTAACAATTATCCATGCCCATAAAAAGATATTTTGAGTTTCATTCTTCATTTGTAATTTGAATTTCACACATACTTTCTTTTTTCGATATTCAAAACTTCACACACACGCTGTGACTACTTGTCAATTATATATTTGAACTGGCTTTCACTTGGATAATTATAAAGTTGACATTGCTATGTTCTATTGTGACGTGTGTTAATAAAGACTTCTCGATTAACGTAAGGGAGAACTTAACATTTGACAGATTCCATACCGACACTTGAAATTTATTTCTGTGGGCGTTATTTATAATTGGAACGTACTGCAAAACTACCTATGGCAAATGCAAATTTCATCTATTTGAAAGAGTCAAAGTGGTGAAAGAAAACACACGAAAGTTCACGCATTCAGAAAATTTAGATAATAAAAGTAAATATATATAAACAATATGAAGAAATTTTACATAATTTTTATTTTAATATAGAATTAAAATTAATCAAATACTAGGAACAAAATAATATATATATCCTTAATAAAGTTCTCAAATTTTAGTGGAGCATGTGAACCCACTATTTACACAAGTGAGCAATTCGTCTAGTGACAGATTTCTGTATATCTTAATTAATAATTATGGAATATCATAAGTTTAACTCTTGTCTTCATCCTTTATCTCCTAATACCCTAGGAAAAAAAAAAAACTCTTTAAGCAAGTGAACCTATAGTTTAGTGGAGTAGACTCATGCATGTTTCAATAAGTTTTGAGGGGCCACAAATTTGACTTCTATTCCCTTCGCATACCCCCTAATATGTTAGTTGAAAAAAAAATGTAACTCTACTATGTACTGTATAGATCGATGGCGGCTCAACATCTCTGATCAAATTTACATTGCTACTCCATTAATATAAACTCCAAGGAAATATTTATTTGAGAACTTTTAAAGTTTTACCAGCAAATGCCCTAAAAGCACTCTTCAGGAAATAAAAAACGAAAAGAATTTAAAGTTTTTATAATACATTGAAGGCATTAAAAATTTAAAAATTTTACTTCTCTGTCAAATTAAAAATCTTTCACTTGTCGTTGAGGCATTCATAATTAGCGAAACCTTAACTTTTATAATTGTAATAGACCACCCTTAGCAATTGAAGTAGAGGACGCCAAAGTGTATCACAAAAACTGGTAAAAATAAAATGGGTAAAAATTTAGGACATATTTGATTTTCATTTTCATTTTTTATTTTCAGAATTTTATAAAAAAAAATAGTATAACATAAAATAAAAACTAGAAATAAAGTTTTATTAATTAATTTCATTATCTTCAGTATTTCATTCATAAAATTCTAAAAAAAATAGAAAATGAACGTAACATAAAATAGAACTTACCCTTATAGCTTTTCACCAATTGAGGTTTGAGAGTAGCGAAAAGGGATCAAGTGCCACACAGCCTCCAAGTTATTATTGGATCCTGTCATGCACTTTTAGAGAATTTAGCCGTATAATAGTGACCCTTGGGAGCATTTACAATACTTTACAATATAATCGAAGATTCCCAAAAAGGTATTAAAGCAAAAGAGATAAAAAGAGTCGCAACATGGAAATCCTCTCAAACAAGAATTTCATTTTATCATATCATGTATGAATTTTTACTATTAATTATAATTTATTATAAAACCCAGGCTAAGATCTACCTTTTTATTAATAATAAAAATTTACTTGTAATAAGATTATATACAATTTTTACTTGAGATGATTTAGTTTTTCAATTTAATTTTTATGTATTGACGATATAAATTTTTTTAAATATTATTATCTAATCATGTTTTGTTATATATATCAATAAAAGTAATTGAGTCTTATACTAATAACTTAAAAAATCATAAAAAATAGAAGAATTTGATTATTATCAGAACATCAAAATTAAACTCTTCACTTTTATCATAATATCATCCAAACTATGAAATTTTAAAATGCTGTCAGAAGAAGGAAAATAAAATCAGTTTAATGTATCAATTTTGTAAATTGTCATTATTTTTAATTGTTTAATATTTTTAATACAATAATTAATGAATCCAATAGTGAAATGATAAAGAACAATTTTTTAATAGCGTACGAGAATTTCTGAGTGAAGATACACTCTTGGATGCAAATAAATATGCTAGTTTTTATTTGCATTTTCCGCTCGACTTGTCCCTGCCTTCCTGGCTTATGTTTTGGTGACATGGCTCAGTTCAACTATAGCAGCAACCAAAAGAAATGGTCTTCAGATCCAAGGCTAAGAGCAATCAATCTTTAAGAACAAGAACTTATAAGAAACAATGAAAATGAAAACAAAATAAAAATTGCAGAACCAACCCCACTTGATAGTGACCCATCAATACAAAAATATGAGGAATTTTCCTTTGCTTTACCAAATCAGTTTCTATTCACACGTCACCTTTTTAATTTTTACACTAATTATTACATATGCATATTAATAATCAATAATTTAAACTAATAATCATAAGGTCCAGTATAATTGATAAATAGTTAAATTTCTTAAATATCTAATTAACTGTTTGATTTTTTTATAATGTATATAGAAAGTGTCTTATGACTAGAAATAATATCCACATCAATGAACTCTACACCTTAAAAAGATTATTCATTACTTTTAATTACTTTTGACGGTAAATATTCTAGGTTTAGCCAAAAGTAGTGTATACTGTATACGATCAGTCTTGATTTACACATAAGCTAAGAATATAAATATGGCGTACAAAATTTAACTGTGAATTATTTTTTTTTTCCCTCTATAACAAGTCGCCCATGAAATGTGCCTCACTCAATCACTGCGGAGAATCAAGAAAACAGTGGCATGCTTTGATTGGAATATGAAGCAACTGAAACTGGATGGAGGGTGACCAAGAGGACCCACTTGAAAAATCTGTTTTTAAATCCAACAAACGAAAACACCATGTACTGATGGATTGGAAAGTCCAGAAGAAAGAATAACGGCCACATAGTGGAACCTTTCACTTGAACTGTGTATTGTATAGGCCAAAGAGCAGAGATTTTTTTAAGTGGTTTCTGAATTTCAAAAAAAAAAATTAATATCTCAATTTTTGGATTTAAAATAAAATTGAAGTAAAAGATAAGGTTAACATATAAATTAAAATATTCGATCTTAAAATATTCAAAATACTTTTTTAATTGTTTGGTATTACGACAGCATCTAAATTTTTTTGCCTATATATATATATATAGAGAGAGAGAGAGAGAGAGAGAGAATTAAGGCATTTTCTTGGTAGCAAGACAAAGGAAGGAATAGTTAATTGGGAATACAGTTAGTGTATAGTAGGTTCCTCAGCTATGGGATCCTCACCTGGACAATGTGTGGACCTTGGAATTTAGAAATTTCAGGTGATGCTTTTAAATTGGAAAAAGAAAAGGTGGTATTTTTCATTTGGGGTATTATATACTTCATCTGTGTACAGGTCATTGTTATTTTCATTTTCATTCTTTTATCTGCAATCCATCAATACTTCATTTTTATAAGTCATTGTCATTTTTTATTTTTGTAATATTTTGGTATAATATTCAAGGTATTAAATTTGGAATGGATGCAAGGCACTTTTCTTTTTTTTTTTCTTGATCCGAGAAAATACAAGAATTTCTCATTAATTAGATTATAAAAATAATATTTGAACCTATGAAATATAGAAATCATAAACTCATAAGTGAAATTCTTAGAGAAAGTGGAAGAAAAAAATGTTTTGTTATGTATTATTAATCAATCAACACATTCATTATTACATTAAAGGTATAGAAAAAATTAGAAGACAATAATTCACTCAGTTAATGTGTTGACAACAATACATAGTATTTTTTTTTTTTTTTTGGTTTTTAGAGCATTTAAAAATTGATTTTTTTTGTATGTATTGACATTCTAAGACAGTCCTACATGGTTGGTCAATAGAATTTTACTAAAATACTAAAGTATTTTCTATGATTTATATTTTTGGAGAAATACTATTAATTAACTGTACGTGTAAAGTTAGCATATGAAAATTAAATTCTTAATTAAAATTTTCTATATACATGATATATTGACTTGAGAGTACCTAAATGTCATGACACATGTCTATGAAAATAACCTAGATGCAATGTAGATTTATCTTAGAGTAAGGTTATATATCTTGCTTCATGGTGGAGAAATAACACTTCCAGTTAGATTAGGCGAGGTGGCGCAGTATCCTCAGTTGAGTACACGTGCTGCTATCTTCCCCCTCTCTCTCTTACCACCCTCCCTATATTTTTATTTTTTTATATTATTATTATTATTTTATCTTTTGCTTCCATGCATGGATCTCTCCTCTAAATATAGTCAAGTTTTAGAGAGAGAGTAATGTAAATGCAATGACACAGAGAGAGAGAGAGTTAAGAGAAACAAACGCACGCTCACTCACACACACACTCTCATTTTGTTCCTTTCTCTCCCTTGGTTTGCTCATCATCGCTATCATTAGCAACAAAGGTAAACACCACACTATAACCACACCTCTTCTCCAACTTTGATTTTTTCTTCAAATATCAAAACTCTCCAAAGAAAAGGAACAACAAAAGTACTATATAGTAGGCTGAACAAGAAGAAGAAGCTTTACTGCACGTTCTCTTTTGGCCCTTTTCTTTTCCTCTTTTTGTCCCTTAGATCTTGCACAAACACTTAGCTTAGAAAATTCATTTGGTCTGAATCCACATATGGGGTTTGTGTTGTGTGAATTATGATGATACAGCGCTTTTTTTCTTGCTCTTAACTCCATAATCTGATCTGGGTCGACCTTGTTCTTCCCTTGTGATCCTCTGCTCTATTGGCATTTTGTGTTGGTTGAGATCGATGAATCATTGAATTGAATTGAATTTCAGCATTCTTGAATATTCTCTCTGAGTCAGTGTTGTTGTTCTTTGTTTTTGTTGATAAAAAATCTGTGTGTGGCCTTTATTTCTTTTGCTTTTCCTTTCTTGAAAATGAATCCAATGGAAGAAGATCAAGATCAACACAACAAGAAGCACCTGTGCAAGTTCTGCAGCAAGAGCTTCCCCTGTGGTAGATCCTTGGGGGGTCACATGAGGTCTCACGTGATCAATGCCTCAGCTGACACAGATGAGAATAAGCTTCTTGTTGCTGCTGCAGCAACAACAGGAACAACTGGTTCTGAAGCTGGTTATGGTCTCAGAGAGAACCCAAAGAAGACTTGGAGGCTCACTAGTGATGACACTTTATTCTTGGACAAGTTGTGCAAAGAGTGTGGTAAAGGCTTTCCCTCCTGGAAAGCAGTATTTGGTCACATGAAGTGTCATTCTGAGAAAGAAGGAGTTCCCAATAATAATAGTACTAATAATAGTTTGGATGATCTAGTTCAAGATTCATCATGGACTAATAATAATGATGATGATGATGATGCTGGCATGAAGCTTGTTGTGGATAGCCAATCTGACAACGAAGCCACTGCCCCAAATAGAAGGAAGAGGTCCAAGAGGAGGACAAGGTACATTGCACTACCATCATCCTCTTTGTCTTTTGCTTCTGTTGCTGCAAATCCTTCTTCCTCTTCTGTTTCTGAGGCTGATGAGCAGGAGCAAGAAGAGGTTGCCCTGAGCTTAATGATGCTTAGCAGGGATGTTGGAAATTGGGGTGGCCTCAATTCTGTTGCTGAGTACTTTGATAACATCAACAACATTAACAGAAACAACTTCTACTACTCTTTGTTGCACTTTGATGCTCCATCTTCAGTAAGAACCAATCTGGTTTCTAAGATTGAGGGGAAAAAGCTTGTTGTCACAACTGGCTCTGAGTTGGCAAAAGTGACCACCAAATCAAGGGACAAGTTGGTTAGTTCAAATCTCAACTCCAAAGGAAAAAGTTCAGAACTTTTTGCTACTGAAAGTACAGGAAATGGATTCAATGGGGAAGGATTAGTTCTATCAAAGTCTGCTAGTACTCATAACAAGTACACTTCAATCAAGGCAAAGTTTTTGGATTCTGATTCAAAGTCAAATTCCTTGAGGAATTGGGTGAACAAGCCTTCAGAAGCTGAAATCAGCAAGAGCTCTCACAACAAGAGAGGCAAGTTTGAGTGTACAACTTGCAACAAAATCTTCCACTCCTACCAAGCTCTTGGGGGTCATAGAGCAAGCCACAAGAAGATCAAGGGATGTTTTGCTTCAAGGAATGAGGGTAGTGAAAACAGCATTGAATTTGAAGCAGACCCCTCCAGCACTGACCCAACAACAGAGAGCAGCAAGCACATGAAGAACAGTGACAACAATGAATATCTGGTGGAACATGAAGTTGTTGGTACTAGTGGCTTTGACACAGAGTCCAAGAAGAGCAAAGGGCATCATGAGTGCCCAATTTGCCTCAAAGTTTTCCCATCAGGGCAGGCCTTAGGTGGCCACAAGAGATCACATATGGCTGGTGGTGGGTCTGAGAGTAAAAAATGTCCAAGTCAAACAATTGCACTTCATGAATCAGTCCCAGTAATTAGGGACTTTCTTGATCTCAATCTTCCTGCAGCTGCTACTGAGGAAGGAAGCAAAAGCAACAATAGCCATGTTGATGGGCCTTACAGGCCTTGGTGTGTAGTAGGAAGCAACCACAAGCAGGAGGCACCGGTAGGCCTCATCTCTAACTAATCAAACCTCTCATAGTCAATTTCCAGCAAGAAAGTTGAGCACACTTCGAACTTCAGATCGAAGATTTTCAAAACTGTATAGAAAAAGTTTATGCATTTTATTTCATTAATTCTTTCTACAGGATTCATGTCTTCTTTGAGGTACTTACTACCGTTCTGCTCATATTCTTCGAGTAGCTCACAAGGAACTTCTCATTTCTGTTCTCTTCCTTTAGGGGGGTGACATTGATATATGTTAATGTTAATTACTTTGTTCATAGAATAAGTTCCTTTACTGCGAATTTTATTCTCATGGTATTGGTTATATCTATTTGAAACTAGAGGAATTGTAACAGATTTATACAGTTCTAGTGTTTCTTACTTTCTTTTCCCACCAACTTTCTTTCTAGCATATAATAGAAATTGTACTAGTTGTGTGAAATTCCAAAAGTGATATTTTTCTTTGGTGGGTAATTATCTTTTCTTTGCATCAAAGAGAAATGAATGAGGTGTTGAAATTCGGGATGGGTACCAGACGTCATTACACATATGAGGAGATAAAAAGGGAGATTTTATAATACACATAAAGATTGCATGTGAGCTGAAGGTGGTTGTTTAGTCACCTACCATAAAAACCTGACCACCCATCTATCTATCCCTTGTTTTTCCTTCTCTTTCTCTCACTTGGGGGCACACAAGTGGTGCGTTATTAAATCCTCCTCACTAATCATCACTACGTATTCTGAGTAGCAAATATCATAATAGTAGCTCACGAGGGGGCATGGCTGGACCACAACTATATGTGACTAAGAGAGTTATCACAACATCATTAACTTGACATGTAAGTGTAGCTTACTACAAAGAAAATTCTGCTAAGTGATAAATGACCACTTTTTTTTTTTTTCATTTCTAATTTGTTTTTAGTTAGACCCTCATTCTGTTACATATAGATCATAGGATATTTCGTGATCAGGAATTTTAATCTTAATTGATTTTTTATCAGCTGTTATTTGTACACACTAAACTAGACATATCGATCAACATTCATAAATTGTAATTTAAATAAGAATAATTCTAGCTCCATAAGTGTGGAACTGATATTTTATTTTATTTTTTATTGTCAGTATAAAATTATTTTACAGTTAATATCTTGTTTCATATTTATATACTTGCAATTTAAACTTATTTAAATTCTGATCCTATAGTATGTCCATCGCTATATCCCAAGGGTATCTACAAATAACATTTTCTTTCATCATAGTGGAAAGGGTGTGATGCTAGAGTTGGGACCGATTGGGTAAGGATGTACATTTTGTGCACAGCCATTTGAAAGAGGCTGAGAAATAAATAGGCGAGCTTTAATTTAATGTGTCATGGGCAATGCAGCTTAGAAAACGGAAGTTGTTGGGAGAGGCAGAGAGGGTTTTGGTCAGTATCACAGTATGGGGGAGTGGAGTTCATGTTTTTCTCGGCTTGTAGCAGCTGGCAGTGGCAGATCGTGTTATGCCCTGGCCTGGTCAACAAGTACAACGAACTAACTGCAATCTCAACCCATGCATATGTACTTATGTAGTTGGGCACCTGTTCTAAAGGGTATATTATTCTACACATAAGAACCAACGATGTTATTTATTTAATTATTTTTATTTATCAGAGTATCTCCTCACAGAGTAGGCGAGAGATTAATCTCTCCGAGATAACTAAATGGGGCTCCTCCCAATGATATACTTTTTTTTCAAATCCAAAATCAAATACTTAAACGATCTGAAAATCTTATCTTTAAATTCATGGAGTGTCAGAATGACATTGGCATAAAGTTATGTAAATTATTAATGGATAATATCATATATTTTTACTTTTTATGAGTTAATTTTAATATATTGTTGGTATAAATTATTTTTCTATATAAATCAAACTATGTAATTATTATTTGAGGATTTATGATATAATTATTGTAAAAGCAAAATTTTGATGATTTAATAATACATAATTAAATTATTTTCAATGTATACTTCTTAAATCATTTTCTTATGTTTAACACAATTGGTAAGTAGTTGGGCTCTTTGAACATATAGTCAGGGGTTCGCGGAATGTTTTTACATTTTTGAAAATCTAAGGGGGGAATACAAGGTTCCCATATTTGGTTCGCGGATGGAAAAAGTATCACCAGATCACCACCGGATTGCCGCTAAAGATGGGCAATTTTAGAAAAATACACTATATTCCTAGGAATGGCACTTGGTATATCAAACGCCTCTATATTGTATTCTCGGGAATAAGATTCCTCGGAAAATAAAATCATTCCACAAATCATATGCCCCTTAAAAAAGCTCTCACCTCAATGAGATTAGTTATCACTATCAACAGTGGATACCCTAGAAACAAAATATCCTTTTCCTATATCCTTAAACACTAGTAGTCTAACATTAGCTTTGTAATTGTAAGATTCGTAATAAAATTGGAAAGTTATATATTGTTTTAAGATAATGATCTACTTGAACTAAATAATTAAAAATATTGCGACTAAGCCGAGATAGAGATGGTTCGTCGGCTTGTTCATCACTTTGCTCCCCCCCCCCCCCCCCCAAACAAAAACAATGGCCTTGCACTGGAATGACATGTTCGTTGTTTAATAAATAATTTCACAAGAATTTAGAGGCTTTGCGTTATTAGGATAATCCAAGTTCACGGTTTGTTAAGGAAAAAAATTAAGACTCAAAAAGATTGAATTGAAATTTTTCGTACATCTGAACTATTTTCTGTTAACTCAATTTTAATAATCTGAATAAAAAAATATTTTAATAATTAAAAAGTCCTGTAAATGAAATTTGCAATTAAATTTTTGGATCCACATATCAGCTTACATCATGCTCTATATTGGCTGGCATAGGATAAATACTGAAAAAAATAATAAAAAAGGAAAGAGGTGGTCAAGAAGTTTTCATGTGTTGGGAAAAAATGGCTAAAATACTTGGTAGTCTAGTCAACGTATATAAATACAGAGTCAGTGGGATTCCTATAGATGTTTGGTTCCTAAAAATGTCACAGTGGGATGATTTAATAATAGCATGATGAAATAGTCACACTTGGTTTTCCACAAGGTTCCCGATGCACTCGTATAAACAATTTATTTATAGAAGGGTAAGTTAAAAAACTATTATCCAGTGACTTATATATAAGTCAATTTAAAAATTATTTATGAAAATAAACTCTATACAATATACTCCATTCAATCCATAATATAAATCGGGTGGCTTCTATGTTGGTCCACTACATGTTTAGAACCATGGGATGGTTCGTTATTTTTACTTACAAATTGAAAAAAATGACCTTAAATAAAATTTTATTTCCCATCTCCTTTCGCTTCTGCCACACTACAACCAAGCCACTCTCCTCCTCTCTTCTCTCTTCTTTCACCATGGATCTTCTGACTTATTCCTAAGATTCCGTTCTATTTATTTTCTTATTTTCCCCTCATAAGAAAATTAACCATTAACTGAGAAGTGCTTGTGTAGTGGGGTAGTTTTGATGGGGTGCCATTTGCAAAATTGCAATAAGGCTGAGCACAACAACACTTGTTACTTTCCTTGGTTGTTCGTTACAATAATAAAGCCGAATTTATGATATTTTGTGAGCTGACGTGAGCTCAATTTCCAAGTCCCTTTCCTTTCTTTCTCAAAATAAAAATAAAAAAAATTATTTATGCTCACAAGGTATGAAATAACATGTTGACTCACATCTCATATATCATTATATGAGATATGGATCCTACTTGAACAAGGTTCACACCCTATCCAATGACAGATGAGATATGAGTCAATACAATATCTCATGTACTATGAGTATAAATAACATAGCACTTCTTTGTCTGTTCTTCCCCCTTCTTTTAGTTTTGCTAGATTCTTCACCTCATTATTCCATCTCATCTGGTCCCTGATTTCTTTCAGGAATATTCATTTCTTGCTATCCCCTCCCAAACACTTAAACACAACATTTTACTATGACTTCCATGCCATGGGCACCAAATAGAAACAAACAATTTCAGAGAACCAAAAATGTTTGTTATCTTTTGCTTTGTTTCCTTCATTGCAATGAGTAGTAGTGGTAAGAATAGGTTGTTGGAAAAATTTGATCTCCTGCAAAAAAAGAAAAAAAAGAAAGAGAGCTTTGTCAAGCTTAAAGCATGCAGTGCACTGTCTTTAAGAATTATTCTGACATAGTACACAAATCTCCAAAAATATAACAGGCTCTTCTAGTATTAACTAGAAACTCAAGAACCACAATGGAAATATATCAAGACTTACACTTTGTTTTTTTCATAAAAACATATATTTATGCAGGCTACTATTTAAAATGAAGATGACCTCAATATCTTAAGCTCACAATTCTATAATATAATGCCACTAATTGTGAAGTTAATATGTTTTATGATTCTAGTACGTTAATTCATAAAACGGACTGTATTATGTTAGTAAATCAAGGATCAAAATATTAAAACAATACCAATGGCTTTTAAGAACATTTGATTTAGAAAAACTAAAATTAATAGAAAATTGAAATCATGTTTGTCTGGTACCGTTCAAAAAAATTATTTAATCACTGGAATTAATCATGCTATAAAAGCTTATTTGATTCAAATAGAATTAATGAAAGAATAAACAACATAATTGGGTATTAACGGCTAGTATACACACCTCATAAATTTAGGAAACCAATAATTCAATATAGTATAAATTTTTCCTTTGAAATGATTAGCCGTTCCAATACTTGATTAAAAAAAAAATAACAATTAAATAATAAATGGGTGAATACTAAAGCTTTTGCAACAAAGGTTCATTGCTTGTGCCATTCACAGATTGCTCTTCTATTTCTCCAATTTCCTTCTGATTCTCCAATCTTGGTTACTCCTTCTTAGTCATGGCAAAGAACCACTTTGGGATTTGCAGAGAAAAAGAATAAATGAGAGGAGAGAAAAAGAGCTGAAGGATAGTTCAGTCTTTTTAAAGTTATTATTTTAAACTTTAAAATGATTATTTACTTTCTATTTTTAAATAACTATTACATTTTTAAATCTAAACCATCCAACTAATATCCAACAGTATCAAATAATTGACCATTAGATGGTCCCAAACATATATAATGTATCGACAAACATAGAAGGCACTTATAAGTTGTTTAATGTTATGCATGAGAATTAAGATGATAATTAGTTTTTATTGATCTTTTAGAAAAATAAAAATATAATTTATCACTTATTATCAATTATCTCTCTATTAAATAATCATAATCACATATATTCATTGTTAGTCATTATAATTATAAGGGTAAAATAGGTAATAATTAATTAATATTTTCTTGAAATGCAAAAACAATGAAAAAATTAATTTATGCTTTCTTGACTTTTCTCTATTTCAATCGAAGTTAATGAACATAGAGCTGATGAGTAAATTTTTTCTTTCACTTGCACCAAATTTAACTTAATCCACCAAGGATATATTTATATATAAACATGAAATATATATTGAATCAATTTAATATTATTTTAGAATTATAAAAATAATTTTAAAAAAACTCTTAATTGGTTACTTTTTTTTTTCTAAATTCATCATTATTCATTGCTTTGTGTTATTAAATTAGTATTTTTTTATCATAAGTAAATTGATTACATTCTAAAACTAAAACTATATTCTGTATCTTTTGATTGACATATGATTAAAAAATAATCAATAACAATTTAAATTATTTATATTTTTCTATTAATATGTTTTAAAAACATTTGAATGTTATTTGGTAAATTAATAAATTTAATATAAAATCAATAACAATTGATTTATTGAATTTAACATTTATGATCCTAGTTATCACTTTGTACAAAATAATCACGGCCCGACTTGGAGATATGATTGACATGTGAAGGATTGAATACCCATATGAGCGTCCTAGGTAATGTAACTTGCTAAATATATGGATTAATTTGATTTTCATACTTAAAATGTAATTTAATCTAAATCATCAACAAATTTTCTATTCAAAGCATAGTATCTGAATTCATAAAACTAAAATATTTCAACATATATAACCATACATTCATCCTGATTAAATTTTACATGTGCTACTATAATTCGTAAGAATGTAAAATGTTTAATTTTATAACCATAGTCATAATCTGAAAATCGGTTCAATACTTGAAAACTTAATACAAATGAAGAAATTCATAAATTCTAGAACTTAAAAACATAATATGAAATTGGACATGGTTTGGATCATGCCTGCATACTCTAATCTAACATAGTCCTAGACTAAACCTCCCTGCAAAGTAAAGCTCGCTACTGGAATAGTTGTGAACTATGAAATCTATGACTAACCAATAATTGAATTTGCAATTGTAGCTGTAAGGAGGAAGGGAGATGAGTAAGTCATCAAACTCATCAAATGGATTTTCACCCATCTCGCAAATGCGACGACCAACAAGATATACATAATATATATGTACCAAGCAAAAGTTATTTTGATATTTACATACATAATGACATAGGAAAGTATTTCTAACTTCATGGTGTAGCAATTGCTAAAGAAATAGGAATTTTTGAACATGATAAATGCATACATAATAATAATAATAACTCTAATCTCTAAATTCTGAAAGGGCACATAATGAGATCCCATAAAGCGAACATTTAATTAGGTTCCATTCTCTGAATACATTAAAAGGAGGAGACCTCTTATGGACAACTTGGTACCAAGGCTAATTATTTTACAGCTGTTAAATTACTATCTGTTTCTCTATATATAGTTACCGTCTAAAACTAATTTGTAAAAAAATTGTGTAAATCTGAAAACTCTTATTTTCATATAATTCTAACAAACTAACTGTCAAGCATAACTGGGGCTCTGAAATCATGTCCAAGAGATCATCAGCTTGAAAATATTGTGATTTCAGAAACTCGCAGAGTATGTGTCTAGTCAATATTTTTAATCACACTTAATTCAATACTTTCAATAACACAAAACTAAAATTCTAAAATCATATTTCAAACATAGAAACTCTTAAATCATAATAACATGCCCATCAATAGAGATAAATTGTACTCAACTTAACATTTTTCCAATAAAACATAACTTGAGATTCTAAAAGCATAATCAGGAAGATTCATAATACATGTTTAATGATTTTGATAAACTCACTAAACCTCATATTTTTCTAATAAAATTTTTTTGAGCAGATAAAATATTTTTATGGCATACAACATATCAATCATAGTCTTATGGTTTTCTAAAATATAATTTTCATACTATAATGAAAGACCGAAATTTTTCTAGACTTGGCATAATTTGGAAGATTGTGTTTATAATATATTTTCACTTCTAACATATTTAGCAATTGTAATACTTAGAACATACTCATAATGATTGAAAATAAGATCATAAGTTTAAACACATTCACTATTTGGAGCCATAATATGTGGGTACTATCCACTTGACCTTGGAAGCTATGAATGACACTAACAACTATCATAAAATTTTTCAATCCTTTTTAATTGATTACTTTAGAAGTTGCAACATACATGATCATGACTAAAAATAGGTCTCCGTAAACTCAAGTCAATAGTTTCTCTAGAATGGTGTATCAATATATAATATTTTATATATAGTAAGCTTTCAATAAAAATTAATAAAATGGATAAAGTTGCCAAAATGCATCCATAAGAAAGGATGAAAATATATTATTAAAATAGATTTTATGAGTAATAAATATTTATAAAAAATTGATTAAAAAAATTCATCATCCCATCCCTTACTATTCTCTCTTATTCTTCTTTAATAAAGAAATTATTAAGAATTTGTATTAAATAAAATAGATCTGTAAGCATACTAATGTTTATTCGACTGAATTTCATAATGGTTTTCATAAATTAAAAAAATTCGTCATCCTTATCCTCACTTCTCTTTTTTTTTTTTTAGTAAGGAAATGTATCTTCAAATTCATATTAAATAAAAAAATTTAAAATATAACCAAATATGAATTTATGAGTATAATAAACTTTAATGAGAGGTACATCAATAATTTTAGTGAGAATTTAACAAAAAAAGTCTCCATCACCTCATTCTACATAGTATCATAGTAAACATCATATAGTTAACTCTAGAAAAATTACACAGCTACAAATTATTTCATAAGAATTAAACACCTATCTCGAAGTAGAAGAAAAATGTTGGCATTTTCCTCATACACATAATTTGTTTTATAACTTTAATTGCATTTCATGCTAAGTTTTAAATATCACAAAAAGCAAAAAAGAAAATGAAAAAAAAGTTTAGAATTTTTTTGAAAAGTATTTTGTAGAATATTTGATATAATAGCTTTATTTATTATAATTATATTTTTATCTTAATTTCTATGTTTGTATGTAAATAATTAACCTCTTACTAGGTAAAAATAATTCAAATACTCTACAATATAAACATAAAGGTCTTCATAATACACTTGAGTGGGATATTGTTGAAAAGATTTAGTACAAATTTATTAAAAAAATAGAAAAATTATCGCCTCTCATTCTTTCTTCCCCTTCCATTTTTCTTATTGGATAAAGAAAAATAATTAAAAATTTGTATTAAGCAAAATGAAAAAATTCAAAATAAAATATATTAATTTATGAGTCACTTGTCTAAATCAAGAGGTGACATATATGTGTCAAACATAATAATACCTCACATAGTGCAATTGTTGGAGGAAATTTTTGTGCTAAATGAGTATCAAACACAATAGTACATTTCTCTTTGCCATGACTTTTTCAAGCAATGGAGTGAAAGTTAATTATATTTATTGATGTTTCATTTTATAATTGAATGACCGTATAAAATTTTTTTGACACTTTTAATATATTAAAATGAAATCTTTTGTATAATATAAAAAATATTTAAAAATAAATGAACATCTTTCAATATTACTTCCAAATATAAATTAATCTTACATCCAAACATAAAAAATTTAAATTTTACTTTTCCAAAAGAGCTTATTTAAAAAAATCTATTAAAATTTTTTTTCTTAGAAGTTATTATTTTTTATCATCTAGAGAAAGGTTTCTTTTTTATAGAGTTTAATTTTAATATACTGACAAAATAAAAATAAAATTTACGTTATCATCCAATCAAATTTTCTTATTTTATATGACTTCTTTCCAAGTAATGTGAGTGGAAGTTAAATCATATTTACTAATGTGTCATCACATAATTGTAAGATTGTGTAAAAGAAAACTGTACACAATTAGTATATTAAAATTAAATATTTTTTATAATATAAAAATATTTAAAAATAATTAAGATCTTTTAATATTATATTTAAAAATAGATTAACTTGGTTATATCAAACTTGCACACATGTGAACTTGGAATGTGCCATTGAGCATGAGCAAGGACAATCAAAGCCTAACACTTGGCAAATTAGATAACCAAAATTTGGTACAAATTTTAAAGGGACAATCTTTGTTATTGTGTGACAAATGTCATCTATTTAGTTAACTATCCAACTTTTATATATAAATAGACTAGATTATGACCCACACAATTATGTGAACAATTGAATTAAGTAGATATTCAATTTTAAATTATATGTGTGTGATAAAGAAGTAATAGTAAAACAAATTATCAATAAATTGTATATGAATCATTGATCAACTTATGATGATATGGTTTTCGACATATATATATAAATGCTTCCTTATACACAACATAGCCAATTTTTTTAATGTCTATAGTACCTAGTGTACACATCTCAGTAAACAAGTTTCGTACGGCCTTAGAGTCCCTTGGACCCACTCTGGTTATTGAGTCCTAAATATTACCAAGTCTGGATCCTACATCTCATTGGAAGGCTATATAATAGAGTCATATTCTTAGGACCAAAAGTCCTGGTAATTGCTCTTCAAAGGAAAATAAATTGAAGAGTGATTTTTAATGAATTTTAGAAAACCTCTAGATGTTTCGTTTTTAGCCCATAAATTTAGAAAATCATAAGAATTTCCGAATTTGAACTAAAACTCAAAAATTGGATTTTGATTGGTTGGAGTTTTGATTTTTTTTTTAATCCAAATGGAGGGTAATTCCTTATTTACATTTATGTTTTAAAGTTAATGGAGAGTAAAATAAAAACATTAAGAAATGTAAATAAGTGAGTACAGAGGTAACCTATGTGCTTGATAATAGTAAAATGCAGCAGTTGGACTTTCTATAGTGGTCCAGGAGTGCAGTTTTGCCGCTATAGTGGTCATAGGAGTGCAGTTTTACCGTCTAGATGTTCTGAGGACCGCTATAGTGGTCATAAGTGCACACTGTTGCGGGTGCGATGGCTCCTAACGGCTATAGCGGTCCTCCTGAAGCATGAACAATGCAAAACGCGTCGTTTCACTTGCTGATACCCCCAACTTTTATAAAACCCTTCCCTCACTCCCTTCCTCCTCTATTTTTACGAACCAGAACCCTTCCCCACCATTTTCTCTCTTTTTCTTCAATCACATTCCAATCTAACTCCCCTAAATCATCAAGCTGAATATATGTTATAAGATTTTGTCTCCATTTTCACCATTATTTCATATTCTTGGTATGGATATTGTTATTTCTCTCATTATTGTCAAGTGAGGGTGCTCCTCCAATATTGTTAAGGTATATTTAGAGCAATCTGGAGCTTCCCATAGGATATTTATGAGTTTTGTTATTTCAACGGTAAACATTGATGTCATTCCACTTCCCCAAAGTCTCCGTGGTGTTGGAACTTCACAGTGTACTCCTCTAGGTGAGTGGGTTTGATCTCATGACTTTTTTTTGTTCATTCTATAATTAATTTCTAGCATTATAAAATATTTAGAGAGAATTTATACCTGAGTTTAGACATGGATTAAGATTTATATGTTTTCGCAAGGATTAACATGAAAATCTACATTTATAATAATGCATGGGACCATATTTGATAAACAGTTACTATTGTTGATTTATGCCATGACTTTATTAGGTGAGTGAGTTTGATCTCATGACTTTATTTCGTTCATTCTATAATTAATTTCTAGCATTATAAAATATTTAGAAAGAATTTATACTTGAGTTTGGACATTGATTAAGATTTATATGTTTTTGCAAGGATTAGCATGAAAATCTACATTTATAATAATGCATGAGACCATATTTGATAAGTAGCTACTATTATTGATTTATGCCATGATTTAAATTTGATTCATGGTGAGGAAATATTACATTTTATTTATGGGAAGCAATAGCTGTTGAATTTAGAATAAATAGAATTCTCATTTTATGATTTCAGTTGATTTTAGATTAGGAATTACTGAGAGGAACATAACTGTCAGTTAACGGCAGTTATTTCATTAATTTTGGTATACCAAGACCTGCAAGGGGCAAGTTATCCTTGTGTTAGTTAAGTCTGCTAGGGACGGGATTCGCCAGGGACCATTAAGATCTCAGCTATGGACTCATATTCACCAGAGATTAAGTACCACCCTTCAGTTTATGGATTATCTGTTTCTCCTTGTAATACCGTGGGAAATAATATGGTTTTTCATGAATTCAATAAATTATGATTTTATGCTTATTACGTAAAATAAATAGAAATGAATTGTCTTTTCTGCCTGATTCTTGCTTGTCCCATGTACGATTATGAGTGAGGATCCACTCACTGAGTTTTGTTATAAAACTCGCCCATCTTTTCTTTCTTTTCTCACAGATTTAGGTGTAGTTCAGGATCCTCCTCTTCCTCCCCCTATTCAATAGCACTAGTGGTTTTTGCTTTGGGGTGGACTTCACATTGATGTGAAGTTTGGTTGTTTTGTATAGATTGCTCTAGTGACGGTGTGGGTAAGCTCCCGGATCATGCATTTATTTTATTTTACACACCATGATTCTTTTATATTAAAATAATTTAGCATTCATGGTTTATTTGTAAATGAGCAACTTAGTTTAAAATATATCACAACCATGGTTTTGAATTTTATTTATGAGAAAAGGATTATGTAGGTTTATTAGAAGTGCAAGATGAGATTTAATTTACGATTTAAAGTAGATATTATAAATAAAATATGCATATAGTACAGTGTAGCAATCACAAGGTTTACGTGAGGACGCTTACACGGGGACGGGAATCCTCACGTGCCGGTCATTATTCAAATCGGGTTGTGACAGTGTCAATGCACACACACCTTCATGGAGGAGGAGATGGTTTACATACTACAAAACAAGCTCTACCTGAATTCAAACCTAGGTGCAATGCGTTTGGTACTTGTCCCAAGAGAGAGATGAAACGGACAATTAGATAATAGAGATGAAGACAGAACTGTATTTAGTAGTGTCGTACACAACTTTGTAATTAATGAAAAGTTGAAGAGGATTAGATTATAATTTGATGAAAATTTGAAAAGTGAGAAGGATAAAAGTGGAATATGAAATATTTAAAAGTATATTCTTGTAAAAAAAAATTGTTAAATTTGTATCCTCAAAAACATGTATCGAGCGTCCACTTTTTTTTTTTTTTTGGGGGTCTAAGCGTCGCTTCATTTTATAGGGACAAAAAAACCATTTTAAAATTGGACCTGAGATGCAGGTAATTTTACCTTCTTTTTTTTTTCGGTCCTATCTATCATATTCTTCAAACGGACGGATCCACCAGTGCCTAAACCACAAAAGTTTTTGTCCGAGCCAAAGCCTCAATTTTAGTTTTCGGTCAAGTCCAAAAGCCTCAATTTAAATCCATCAATTTAACCTCAACAAAGTCCCAATAAACAAGCCCAACCCAAAATCCAGCAGCTTTTAGACATTCCTCCCTTCTCTTACAAATGGCTTCAACAAATCGCCTTGAGAAAGAAAAACAAAAATAGGCTTCCACAATTGCCCCCACGCTCTGTTTCTCTTCCACCTCTCTCTCTCTCTCTCTCTCTCTCTCTCTCTCTCCAACCTTTCCAATTACTCCAAAATGGGTGCCTGTGATGTGACTATCACTGCAAATGTAAAATAATCAACTGACTGCTCACAAATTCCACACCTTGAAATTGTTCTCATCATCCAGTGTTCCAAAAATGTACCCACAGCAACAAGTAGTTCCCTTCACAAACTACCACCAACAGCAACAACAACAACAACAACAACAGTACTGTTCTTCTTCAAACCCATTCCTCTGGGCTTCTTCTTCTTCTCTTCACCCTCCAGGCACCGAACCTGTTTCGAATTCCAACGTGTATTATCCAAATTCAACCCTTCCCGCTTCTGCTCCTTCTTATGGCGCCCAACCATCGGATTCTCAGAATTGGGTCGTCAATTATGATGCTGTAAGTCGACCCATTTGATCAACTTTGGTAACAGAATCTTTGGGTTCTTGTGTTATGCCACCTCGGGGGGAGGTGCTTTCTCGCTATATATTTATCAAACCTTTTTCTTTTTTCTTTCGTTTGATATTTTTTTTTTAAAGATTAATTTTGATGCACTGTAATTTTGTACCATTACCCAATCACATGGTTTTATTTGCAAGAATTTTAAGGCAGTGGTTGAGTCGCACATTTTTGCTTGCGTGACAACACATGATTAAATGTATGTGTAATTTTTTTTTTAAAGGGATTTTATCATAGTTAAATTATGTTTTTTCCTTGTTTGTTGTTATGATTAGAAGACTATCTAATTAACTTGTCTGCAAACATGACTTCCTATAGGAGGAATTTGGATATGTGGAAGGAAGAGGATGAAAGAGGGTTATTTTTTCTAATTGAAGTTATTAATTATTAAGTATTTAGTTTTTTATATATATATATATATATATATATATAATGGAAGAATTGCAATGGATAATGTTAAGTTAGAGTGTAATGTCTTCAATTTTACGAGTATGGTGCAATGAGCAAACAGAGTAGGGAGTTAGAGTTTATTTGACCTGTGTAACGTTTTCTGGATTGCGGATGCATTGGTAAGCCTCACATTTGCATTATGGTTTTGGATTCCAATTCTTTTGATAATGCAGGCTGTTGGATCATCATCGAATGAGACATCAGTAGTACCTTCAAGTTTGCCTTCGATGTGGGATGGCACATGGCTACAACAACAGTTCACTAATGCTGTTACAGCAGTGTTGCCTAACCAAACTAATGTCACCAAATCAATGAGATGTGAGGTCTGCAAAATTGATTGTAATAGCAAAGACGTTTATGAAACACATATATCAGGAAAGAAACACAAGAAGAATTTGCAGCTACAGGCTATTCTCACCAATACAACATTATCAGGACCCTCTCAAGCAAATGTACAGAGTCAAACAAGTGGTACCCAAGGACTAGAATCAATCGGTCCTGCAGAGTCTAAGAAACGGAAGTTTTTGAATGGTGGCACTCCCACTGATTCCATAAAGGTTTGCTCAATATGCAACATTGTGTGCAATAGTCAAGCAGTATATAGCAAGCATCTAGCTGGGAAAAAGCATGCTGCTCAGGTGAATTGTAATTTGAATTATCCTTTTTTTAGATTACAATATGTTGCATTGATACAGGTATGATTTTCCGATATGGTACGAGTACGGTAAGGGGATATAGCACCTTATAAAAAATTATGATATGGGTACGGCAAGGTACGGTGCACGCAAACACACACATATAATATAGGAGATGAGTAAAATTATAGGAGAGAAGCACAAAAACTGTTTACTTATAGAGGTCTTTGCATCATATCTCATTTATTGTTACTAAAAATCTTATCCAATATATTAAAGATGGCTTCCAAAATTTGGTTAGGAATAGGATATCTTTCCGTTATATTTTGCTATGTTTTATCTGTGTTAATTGTTTAGTGGTTTAGTGTAGATTTGAAAAAAAGAAAAAGAAAAAAGATGGGTCTTGCATTTTTTTTTCTCACTCAGCACGTGTTCCCGTGCCAACACTTACGGGGAACGGAAATGACAGTCTTTTAGCCGGTCCTGTGCAACATAATTACACACCATGCACAGATTGTATGTTTTGCTGTTTTCTCCTCATTCGTTTCTGTCATGATTCATAATTTCTTTTAGCACTTATCCTGACACATTGCACACCACACACTTGTTCGTGTTCTGCATTCACTGTCGTAAAGTTAATTTTTCTCCTGAACATTTTATTACAAGAAATCTGATATTGCCCAGCTAAATTCCAATTTTTTAACCTTGGATCCAATAGCTTTGGAATCCTTACTTACGGTAAATTTCTTATGGTTTTTCCTACAAAATGATATGTCTGTGAGGTATTTATCTAGTATATGAACACTAATGAAGGCTGTGAGGACCTGCAATGGCCATGTGGGAAACTATGAATTGTTAACTAATTCAATTTTCAATTTTCTGTTATCAGGCTCACTATAGGTCTGTTGAATGTTATAGTAACTGCTTTCTAATGGTTAGCACTTTTATCAACTAGGTTTTATGGTTATTATTTTTGTACTTCCAGTTTCAATGGTTGTATTTCTGTAGATTGATCAATTAAGTGGTTGCATTTGAAAAATGCATTTTGCTAAGTTGCATATTTTGTTGTGTTGCTTGTTGAAATGCAAGAAAAAAATAAGGCGGGGAACCATTAGGGAAATATTTCTTACTCAAGCCCTCTTGATCACTCCATAGGTTGCCCTGATGTCTAATAATGGGATCGGTCCATATATTGCGGCATTTAAGCGTGAAGGTACTGGTCCTTGGAAAAAAGCTCCAAACAAAGTCAAGGTTGCGCAACCTGCCTGGTGTGATGTTTGCAAGATTAACTGTAACAGCTCGGATATGTATATTGCACACTTAGCTGGTAAGAAACACCTAAAGAACTTGGAGAAACTTTCAAAACCAAATACTGGTGCTGCGACAGCAAATGCTTTGCAAGGTGCTGCGAATCCAATAATTGGGCCACAGGAAAAGCCAGGTACTGATAAACCGAAACCCCAGAAGGCACCGGAAATGGGTATCGAGGCAAAGAAACGTAAAGTTGTAGAAGGTGGAGCTGCAGCAGGTGATGTTAGATTGTGCACTCTGTGCAATGTGGTGTGCAACAGCCAGGTCGTTTTCAATGATCACCTTGCTGGGCATAAACATGCTGCTATGGTGAAGAAGCAGGCAGAGTCAAGAGGGGAAACTACTGCCTGAGATTGTTAGTACCTGTCATCAAAATTTGGACACAATGCAGTGATCACTTCTCTTTTTTTCTAATTGTTAAATCTTTAACCTGTGGCATTATCTTGTATAGCTTGTTAGATGTGCTCTATTAACTTTTGGAATGTAAATACTCTATTTCATTGGAGATAGATTAAAGTTGGAGACTACAGAATTTGGTGGCTGGCTTCAGTTGCTGTATTTATCAGAATCATTCTTTTGAAAGTTTATTGGCTAAAGGTAAGAAACTTATAAGTTTATTTTGCCTAAAAAGGATTATAATGTCGTAAATCCTGGGCTGACTGAATTTAGAATAATATATTCTTTGAAACTGATAAACCAAAACCTGAATATTTTACTTCTGAGTTCTGAGAAATAAAGTCTGTAGATTCTTTACATATAAATAAATCCTACCACTTATTATTATTGTCGTTGATTACTCAAGCCCATCCAATCAAGTATCATCGGTTTATGTGCTTCGCTAGCTAAAAATAACCATAGTAGCTACAAGCTTTAGGAAAAGGAAGGAACTGAGTCTGTTATTAACCTAATTTTGGGGTGAATGACATATTTGAAAGCAAAGTTTGGAAACGAGAAAAAAAAATTGTTACATACTCAACCATTTTGAGAAATATTATTTATACTCACCATTTATGGAATATTGTGTTGATACACTGTTATTTATCGTTGGATAGGTTGTGGATTCCATTTAGTTTGGGACCCACTTCTCATCCAATGATAGATAGAAATATATTAACATGGCATTCCACAAATAGTGAGTAGAAATAACACTTCTCTTTACAGATATTTCTCAACAGCTAGTACTGGAACAACAAGAGCAAAGCATTGAGTCAGAATATATGTTCATTCTTGTATGGCATTTGTGAGATCTGATGGTGGCAAGGTTGGGAAAATTCGCTATGCTGGACTAGCATAAACTCTAGAACATGGCTTTCCTCGAGATTCCAACCAAAAAAAAAAGAAAAATCATATAAGTTGAAATATCAAAACCACCATGTTGCTTAGACTCAAACCACTGATGTCCAAGTAAGTGACCCGTGTATATATATTGGATATAATAATGTCAATTAAGATAGACCGTGAAGTTCATCATAGTACCTCTTCTTATGGAACCACATGCAGATCCAGGATTTGTTTGTCAATGTACGCCAGGTTTTATGAGAGTTCCTTTTTCTTGTATTAGTAGCTAGTTAGCACTTTTTTCAACTTTTTTTTTAATCTTGGCTTTCCCCCCGGTAATAATTAATCAAAAATATTGTTATACTCCTAAAACATCACAAACAAAATCATATTTTATCCACATTTTGTCTGAACCTTTAATCACGAGATAGTCAAGCAAATCAAAAAATGCCTTTTAAAATTGAGTTTGTAAATAGTTTTGTGAAACCGTTCGCCTGCTGTTTCAGAAATACACTCTTAATCAATTATCAGCATCTGCGCATGCCGCCTGTACTGTGGAGCTTTATACCAAACATAGCTTGACTTAGTCAGACAAATAATTAAAATTGAGAGTTTGAAATCAGCTCACGAATTATTAGTGAACCAATTAGTAGTAAGGCTGGCCCTGGGGTTACTCCTATGGATGGGATATTACTGGAAATATGATGGAGGTGGAAGGTCAATATATCCAGGAGGCAGAGGAGGTAGTGGCAGGGGCAATGATAGAGGAGGTGGTGGGCAAATTGACCTTCCTAGGTTGGTCTCTAACTCTACCAGCTATACTAAAATAATTACGCAATTTACAAAAAGATATAATTACATATATAAATTCAGATTTATTTCAAAACATTATTACATGTAATATTAACACCTTAGTTAATCCGAAAAATCAAGGCTATTTTCATCATCATTTTGTTGTTAATCATGATCATCATCAAGAAGTTCATTATCTGCATCATCATCAGTACTACTAGGATGCAATTTATCATGCATCCATGATCAGTTTGAAGGAAACATTACGTGTATGAGTAGTCATAAACCGTACATCACATTATTACTTTTAAACACATTCAATTTGTCTTTAAATGTTTTTAAATTCAATTACTTTTAATTTTATTTTTCTAACAAAAATTTCACAAAATTTCAATTACATCTCTGCTTAAATTAGGAGCTTCCATTATCAATTAATTTAGGGCATTTAACAATCAAAGACATAATTAAACGTCAATAACATAATAGACATATTTAAATCATTATATCTTATCAATTATATACAATTCATATAATCCTAAGAATCATTATAAGGCACATCCCCTTATAACTTCGCAGCATACATATCCTGCAATATCTGCAAATACAAACAAATTGCATAACAAATAATGTAAACAAGTTGAGAAATGACCTCTATGCTCTTTGCTTAGTCATGCAATCTTCATTTCCTATAATTCTATCATATAAATCATAAGTCTTTATCCTATATACATATTACAGCATATAAATAACAAGGATTTCATTACTGACCTTTAGTGCAGTGCAAAACAAAAAATAGAAAACCCTAGCACACAATCCAATCCAATCTTGAAAATGGGAAATGAACAAACAATTAATTTTACACAATTATAAAAATTGAAAAAAAAAATACACAATAAAGATAGAAGGGAAAAAAAAAAAGCTTCCACAGCAAACACCGTCAATGCTTCCTCCAATAGAACTCATACATTAACAAGATAGCAACAACAATCACTTCCCTAGTGTACTAAAAACCGGCACTTTGGGTAACAAAAATGAACAGAAAACTAAGCTAAATAAAAATAATAAACTGATTAAAAATATATCTCGATCATAATGGTAGGCTTGGTTTCGTGAAAGGAGGCTTTGGCAACGACCAACCAGTAGTGGTAGTGTTGATAGTGGCAAAGATAATGAGAGAGAAGAGAGAGATGTTTTGCAAAGTGAGAGAGAGGTAAACTCATTAATAACTATTAAATGAAACAATGCGTTTCGAGTTCCACAAATCATCAACAAGTTTATCGATGGGTACAAGGAATCCAAAAAGACGCGTGTCAATGTCCCAAAAATTCAAAAACCCCATCAATATAGTCGTTGATAATTTGGTTAAAAAAATAAAACTTAATTTAATATAAACCTGTCGAGAATTAATAACAATAAATAAAATAAAAATTTAATTTAATTCACACACCCATCAGTATACTAGTTGATAATGTGAATTAAAAAATAAAATTTATTAAAGTATGAACTCATCGCCATACACATTGAAAATTTCAGTTTAAAAGAATTAAAGTATAAACTCATCAATATATCATTTGCATCACGTGGCACGCTTGGCTATACCGACGGGTTACTGAAGGGCTTAGAATAAATATCCACCTTGTCAGTAAACCCGTTGGTATACCCTCCAAAATTGTTCACGTCATATGGCACATGATGGCACTAGGAATTACGAGGGATGTATCGACATATTATAATATATTTTTTTGATAAAAAATTAAATCTTTGTAAAACGTGTCAATCCATCAATATCACGTGGATTTCTGGTGGTGCTAGTCTTTGCTTGGGCAGAACAACCAACATCACCCTCCTAATACTTGCTAGTTGTGTGTGTCTTTTTGAGATTAGAATCCATGACATTGATTCTAATACCACTTGTTGAATTGAACGTTTACCATTGGGTTAAAAGTTACAATTGTTAGTCAGGGTGCAAATTAGCTCTTTTTACTTGGGTCCATCATCATCAAATGCTATGATCCAACCTAATTTCGATCTTATTTGAACCTTGTCAAGGTAGGATGTTGGCCCATAACTAATATTATATTATTAAATGTCTACCAATTTAATCCCATGCCTGTTCTCCGCCAGTGCTCTATTTAGTTTTAAATAAATTTGAATGCAAAAATGTTGTATTATATTACTCAAATTATAATTTTCATTAAAATATATGTTATCTTTAATTTTTATTGTTTCTAATTTTTTTAACAAAAATATACCCAAGTTCTCTTCTTAATCAATTATTATTTTTTAGCTATTCTCTCTTTATTAATTATTACATGTAGCTATTAATTATTTTTCTTCGTCAACTGTTCCCTTTGTTTCAAGATAATCGTAAAAAATAAATTTCTATTAATATTACGCTTATCCAATAGTCATGCACATTGTCAGCAGTAGTACGTTCATCATTACAATCAACATCATTATTAAACTGGGCAAATGTTGACTGAAATTGTATTCGAATATTCTCTTTCATAATTAAATTGTCATTTTTTTTATCCATTAGATGAAAATAAAGTGAGCAAATGTTTTTTTTTTCTGAACATTTATATGTAATAACTTGGCAAATGTTGACTGAAATGCTAGCTGATTTGAAAATCTTTAGAGATGATCAAGCTGGTGTAATTTAAAGTAAAAACTGAATATATTAATTGAAAATTTTGAGTATTTAGTTATGGATATCCAAGCCCTTGTAGCTCCCGTAGTTAAGAATGACGAACTCCAGTCACCAGTATTTGATAATATAAAAACACAATTTTAACCCTGAACTTTTAAACCGACTCTAATACTGGCAGGAAATTATGATTTAATTCGATGATTATTGAAGTTAAAACATGTTTCTATCTTGAAAAACAAATATAAAAAGAACGAAGATTTTGATCAAGTGATTTGCTGGGAGATGGAACAAGAGGGGCACATATCACGTCAAAACTCGCGTGGGTGGATTGCGATGATAATGAGGTTGACAAGCTAAAGTCAAGCGGTTCTTACGTTGCCTCCATGGTGGTGGTCACAGCTGTTGTGTGTGTGTTAGTCACTTCCCACAATATTTTGCTCTTCCTCAAACCCTGTTAGAAAAGTCAAGGAGGAGCTTCTTGTGAGATATTGTGTCAATTTATATTTATTTATTATTGAATGAGATATATATTCTATTTAAATTGGATCCATATTCCATTTAATAATATATGATATGTGAATTGATACAATATCCTGTATATGCAAATATTATTTCCTTCCTTTCCCATTTCTCTATAAACTGTTGGACAAAACGACACAGAGGTAAGAGAAACTATTTTTTAATGTCCTTAATTTCTAATTAAATATGATTAATGATCAAGTTGCTATTTAACGAACCTCAGCTCCGTTCAGAATGGCACTTTTAAAGTATCACGTGTCACGTCCTCAGAACACCAGCGCCTCAGCTTCTTCAAGGAAGTTTTTAACAAAGCTTCGTCTAAACCATGCACCGTAAGTTCACTCTGCCTAAAAAGCATTAGAGTTTATTTAATTAAGAACGATGTTATTTGCACATCAAAATAGTATCGATACCATACACTATAAAGGAAAAGAAAAAAACAATGTTTTTTTTCTCTCTCTCTTTTCCGCTCAACTTTTATTTTTTTTTTCTCATCTGTTTTGGTTTACAAGTTTACATAGAAGATTTGTAAGTTTTTTGCACTATATTTACAAGTTTTAACGACGGATTTATAAGTTTTTAAGACAGATTTACAAGTTTTTTACACTATGTTTACAAGTTTCATAAAAAACTTATAAACATAATGCAAAAAACTTGCAAACCATTTATATAAATTTATAAACCAAAACAGATAAGAGAAAAAAGTGAAAGCTGAGCGAGAAAGTGAAAGAAAGAGAAAGTACTGTTTTTATCTTTTCTTTCATAGTGTATGGTGTATGCATTGTTTTAATGTTTACGTATCATTTTTCTTTAATTAATATGGTTAAGATATTGGTTAAGAAAGTTAAAAAAGAAGTTCATGCCTTGAAAAAATTAGCTTTTTTATTTTTAACATTTAGAATCCATCATTAAATTTAAATGCTTACCTTTTTTAGCAAAACCCAAAAGATTATATAATGCCATGGAGCAAGGGCTGAATTTGGAAAAATATGTACTTTGAAACTGACAAACCAAAGCCTGAGTGTTGATTTTACGTCTGAGAAATAAAGTCTGCTGATTCTTCACATATAAATCCCACCGCTTATTATTATTATTATTATTATTATTATTCAAGTCCATGAAATAAAATATCATCAGCTTCTGTAATATACCTCACTAGCTAAATAATAACCATAGCAGTGAGAAGCTTTAGGAAAAGCAAATAATTAAAGGAGAGAGAATTATATTGAGCTTCCTTAATTATAGTTAAATTCACCTCAATATTTTTTTTATTTATTTAGATAACATTGATCCCCTTTGTATATATTATTCATTATGTGAATATGATAATATAATGATTTTATAAATTCATAGGAGATTAATGTAATAATTTCACAAACTTAGGAATCTCCTAAGTAAATTTTATAAATAGATCGAAGAAAGACAGAAAGAATTTTACCAAACTTCAAGAAAGATTAGTATAATTTAATTACCTAAAGAAAAAGAATTAATCTGTTATTAATATGTGAACAAACAATTTGAAAAATCATAACCTAACTTTGGGGCGAGAAGCATAGTTGAAAGCAGACAATAGACACCAAAAGGAAAAAAAAGACAAAAGTTACATACTCAACCATTGTATAGACATATATATATCAAACAGCACAGCAGGCACTCGCACGGCAAGAGCGAAGCATTGAGTCAATATATATGTTCATTCTCGGATGGCATTTGTGGGATCTCGTGATGCAAATAAGTGATCCGTGTGTGTGTGTGTGTATAGATATGAGGTCAATTAATTAAGCTAGACCGTGAAGGTGGTCATCATATATTAGCCATTCTTCTATCATGGAACCAGATACAGATACTATTGCATGCCCATCACTTTGTGTTCAAATTGTTCCACTCCTTTCCTTCCCCTATTTCTTTGTATTTATACAGAGGACCGCAAAAGCAAATCAGATATGTAGGCTCACCAAGTCAGTCCACTCAGTACCAAGCAACTTCCCAATAACACGCGGCTAAATATTTTATTACATCATTTCATAGCCCACTTATCAATGACTAACAGCTCAAATCTCCATTCACATGCACAAGTTTGGAATTCCAATAATGGCGAAAACTTGTCCACCAAACATCAATTTCTTTTTTTCTTCTTGTTCTTCTGTTCACATGCATGATTCAGTGGCTCACCATCCCAGTTTAACCTTCAAATAAATAACGGCAGCAGGATGCACGACACGGCAACCAGCGAAGCAAGCACGAAGATATATATTAAAACAGGAAAGAACAAAAAACGAAAAATGAATTATGCAATTCTATTTTATAACCAATAAGTATTTAATCAGAGGACAGCGAATTGCGAATAAAATATTTCATCGATTACCAAGAAACTTTGAAATCTTTCATTAGACAACTTGCTTGGTTCATTCGTACTTGTATCAACTCTCTCATTCCAATTAAGCGTACAATTTCTAAAACTCTCAAACGATTGGTAGTTTGTTACCATGGCAGATGAAGATGCAGCATCATCCTTATCTTTCAGATACGATGTTTTTCTGAGCTTTAGAGGTGGCACCCGCCATGCATTCACCGATCATCTTTATCGTGCTTTGATCAATGAAAGAATCATCACCTTCAGAGATGATCCTAATCTCAGGGTAGGTGATAAAATTAGACCTTCTCTTCTTGAGGCGATTGAAAAATCGAGGATATCAATTGTTGTGCTGTGTCGAAACTATGCATCTTCCTCATGGTGCCTAGATGAACTAGTCAAGATCATGGAGTGCAACGACAAAGGAAGATCATCGGTTTTCCCGATTTTTTACCACGTGCATCCATCAGATGTGCGGCATCAGAGAAATCAATTTGAAGCAGACATGATCAATCATGAAAGTAGATATGGCAAAGGCTCAGACAATGTGAAAGCATGGAGGTTAGCTTTGTTTGCAGTATGTGAGCTAAGCGGAACGCATTGCAAAGAAGACATGTGAGTCACTTTATAATTAAATTGCCTTTAATTGTAGCTGATAAAGTTTCAAAATGGTTTAATTTTTAATATGATATATTGATATGGCCATCACTTGACATGTCTGTAACCTTCCTAATTAAAGATTTATCAAATACCAAACAGTGCATAAATAATAGTTCCACAATAGGATCTGATGATCATCTTCATAAGGACTAAGGGTACAAGGAAGGTTTTTATTTATGTCTTAATCTTGGTAGTGTCATTGTAAGATTTGAATCATTAACGACAATTTTCTTCTGTTTATTAGTAATATATATAATTTTGGAAATACTCGGAAATAGAAAGAGTGTTTGTTCATGTGCAGGAGTGAAAGTGAGATTATCAACAAGCTTGTTGAAGAGGTCTGTGAAATACTTCCTTCTAAACCTCTACACATCAAGCACCCAATTGGATCTGATTCTCAGATTGAAAAGGCAAGATCACTCTTGGATATTGGATCTTGTGATAGCTTTTGCATGCTGGGAATTTATGGAGATGGCAAAGAAAGCAAAACCACATTTGCCGTGCAGTTGTATAATAAGATCAAACATCAGTTTGAAGCTACAAGTTTTCTTGAAAATGTTGGGAAAAAATCAAAGGTTTTTGGGTTGGAAGATCTCCAAAAGACACTCCTGTCCGAGATGGGTGAAGAGGGAAAAACCATGATAGGAAGCACATTTAAAGGATTTTCTGAAATAAAGCAAAGGTTAGGCCAGAAAAGAGTTCTTCTTGTTTTGGATGATGTTGACAATATACAACAATTAGACTCATTAGCAGGAGGACGCGATTGGTTTGGTCCGGGTAGTAGGATCATTATAACAACTAGGGATAAAAATGTGCTAGATAAGCATGTGGTAGATGATGTTAAGATTAAGATATACCACATTCAAGAATGTGAACTCAAAAGAAATAACGAAAGAAGGGATATGGAGGAAGAAGACGTAGTTGGATTTGTGGATAACTTTAGTATTATAATTAATCAGCTCATGGAAGAGGATGCACACAGTAATGTTGTTTCTATAATCGGTATGGGTGGATCGGGCAAGACTACCCTTGCTCGGAAAATCTATAACAGCAATGTGGTTAAGGAGTTGTTTCCTTGTCTTGCATGGAGTTATGTTTCTAAAGATTACACAGCAAGGGAGGTTTTTTTACGCCTTCTCCGTTGTTTGACAAAATCTTCCATGTCTAAATTTGAAGATCTAAGTGAGAAGGATTTGAAGGAGGAGGTGAGAAAATACCTGAACAGTACCACATACTTGGTAGTGCTTGATGATGTTTGGGAAACTCAAGTGTGGGATGATGTAAAAGGCGCCCTTCCAAATAAAAAGAATGGTAGCAAAATACTGATAACCAGTCGAAATACTGAGGTGGCAAACTGTACAAGCCCAAGGCCTCCCTACTATATTCCCTTCCTAAATGAAGAAGAAAGTTGGGAATTGTTTTGCAAGAAGGTGTGCTGGGGAGGGGAGTGTCCTTCTGATCTAGAGCCTATTGGTAGAGCAATTGTTGAAAGCTGTGGGGGTTTACCAATTGCTATAGTCTCCATAGCGGGTGTACTAGCTAAGAAGAAGAGGTCACAAAGAGAGTGGTTCAGAATTAAGGGGCATGTCAATTGGCATCTTGCTCAAGACAAAGAAAAAGTCATGGATGTTCTGAAGCTTAGCTATGACAACTTGCCTGAAAGATTGAAACCGTGCTTTTTGTGTTTTGGGATTTATCCTGAAGACTACAAAATCAGTGCATGTAAATTGATCCAACTATGGATAGCTGAAGGGTTCATACAACCACAAGAATATGGAATACAAGATGCACCAGAACTAGAAGATGTTGGTGAGGCCTACTTGGATGAGCTGGTGGAGCGTAGCTTAGTACAAGTGACAAGCAAGACGATTGATGGGGGTGTGAAGATATGTCAGATCCATGATCTCCTCCGCGAACTCTGCATTTCAGTGTGCAAAGCTGATGAGTTCTTGGAGGTTTGCACAGATCCCAGTGCCCATTCCTCAAACAATCCTCGCAGACTGTCCTTGTTGTGCAGCGGGCAATCTTATATGTCTTCAATCAACTGTGATCAATCACGCACTCGTTCCTTGTTCTTGTTTAATGGAAAGGAGTACCCAGATCATACACTGAAATACTTCCATTCGGTTCGTGTGCTATATTTAGGAAAAAATGCATATTTTACATCAGTACCTAGTGACTTAAAGATGATGATCCACCTAAGGTACTTGAGAATAGAACCCACTAAAGAATTCAGGGCTGTTCCGAATTGCATATGGAGCCTTCAGAATTTAGAAACACTAGATTTATGGGGTTGGGCCACAGGCACTGTCGCTAGTGGATTTTGGGAACTCAAGCAACTAAGACATGTTTATCTAAGATCGAATGCGAGCCTACCAACAGACAAGCCAAGAAGGAATAGCGAAATAATGTGGAATCTCCAAACCATCTACGAAGTGTATCTGGATAGACAAATGGCAGTCTCGTTAGACAATGGCAGCTTTCCCAAATTGAGAAAATTGGGTTTATGTTATGTCGTTGAGAAGAGCCATAAGTGTTCGTTGCATGAACTATTGCGGGGTTTGCAACACTTAAGTAATCTTCGTACACTAAAAATAAGATGTGGTTTTGCAAAGGTTACATTAGATGCAGTGGTGCTCCCGACAAACCTTACCAACATTACCTTCAGATTTTTTGAGGATTTGGACTGCATATCCATGAATACTTTGGGACGGCTTCCCAATCTCCAAAAATTGAAACTAGAGGAAGGAACCATGTCTCTTAATTGTGCTGCGGGAGAGTTTCCTCAACTTCAATTGTTGAAAATGGGAGCTGTAGATGTTCAAAGTTGGAGGCTAGAGGAAGGTGCAATGCCTTGTCTTCGTCAATTGTTCGTGGGGACCTGTGCTTTGAGTGAGTTTCCTGAACAACTGTGGCACTTGACTACCCTACGGCATGTGCATGTTTTTGCCCCCAACCCAGCATTGATGAAAAGCCTCCGAAATATCAAGGTCCATGAAGATTGTAAAATCACAATACAAGCTTTGCCTAGCAAATGTTGAGGTTATGATGATGGTTGCAACGTACAATAGCTAAGTATTCACGATTGCAAAATCTCTTTTTTATCCGTAAAATGCAAAGACATTAATACTTCATTATTTTTCCATTCTAAATCTCTAATTCCTTTCTTTTTTCAATCTTTTCCATCCGTTTCTTCTAATTTATCTGTGTGGGGCTTTCACTCTCGCTGTCATTTAAATTCGTGTTCAAGTTCGTTGTTACTTAAAAGGCTTTTGTTTTGTGTGCACTATTCTGCTCTTTTTTCTTAGATGAGCGCCTGAAATTGGGTTACATTACCATCAACTCCAAACTCCTAATATTTCTACATTCATATGTGCTGTCTTAACCCTTAACATTTATATGTGGCAAATTATATGGACCTCAGCTAAGGTACTTTATAATTAAACTTACACATTCTAGATTTTAAAAATATATTCACTTCCCTTCACTCTTAACATGGTTAAGATCTGTTAAGTTACACAATAGAATGACGTAAATACCTTTGAGAAAAAACCCTCAAAACAGCCCCAGCCACCATTGCATCAGAACCCCAGGCCCCAGCCCCTGGTTTTGCCGTTGCGGCCACCAACCCCTGGCGGCCCTTCTTCAAAGAAAGTAGAAAGAAAGGGAGGTCGCTTACTTGTCTTGAGTTTAGGGAAGAATGATATTAGGTATACAATTAAATTGCACAATAAATATACACCGCATATCTTATGTAGTGTGCATTTATTATACAATTTAATTGTACACCAAACATTATTTCATATTTCATAGGAGTGGGTGTGAGGGAGGCGCAACAGCGCATTTTGTGGGTTTGTTCTCCAAAACCCACATTTTATATGAGATCTTACTTTCAGGTAATCTTGTGGATTTATTCTCCAAAGCCTATTTCGAGCTTAAAAAAGAATAAAATGTGGGTTCATTATTTTGAGCTCATATTTTGGGTTATACTTAAAAAATACCAGAACCAATTTTTATCTGAGCTCTTGCTTCGAGCTATTCTTATGTGTTAATTACGGAAAGCCCATTTTTGAGATAGAAAATCTAAGCACATTTTTAGATTTATTTTACAAAATGGATTTCAAGAAAGAAAACCTAAGTTCATCATTTCGAGATGGGATTATGCATAACCAATGCCAAGAGTAAACTTTTATTTTTTGTTTTCTAATGAGTTCAAAAGAACATCAACTCCTTGATTCAATTGGTTCAAGGAAATGCCCATAATATTACGCATCCTAAAATGCCGCATTTTAAACCTCGACGACTTATATGTTAAAACAAAAACTCTATTTTCGTGTTGATGTTTTAGTGATATTTTAATTTCATCCCAAATATATCATTTTTATTTTATATGAATGTCATGTTGTATATATAAAAGTTCTATTTCCATCTTTCATATTTTAAATTTCAACATATATAATTAGAAATTGTCTATAAATAAGACTCAATTCATTTCAATAAGGATGATTAAACAAAATAAAGCTTTTTGCATATCAAACTTGGATCAATAATATTCATTACTAAATTGACCATATTAGTGAATAGGACAAAATTGAAATATCACCAATATAAATGGTGAATTTAATTCCATCCTATTATGAGACTCTTTGCTTTGCTCTCGATTTTAAATTGTTATTTCAAGTGTGAAGTCTAAAAAATATTTGAAGATACAGATTTTGGATGAAAATGAAAATCAATCCAAAACAACAAAAGATATTCTTTATCAAGAAGTGTTTAAAAAATATTTAGAATCAAATAAGTTAGTCACTTATATACTCCTAATTTTCTTTTTGATATTGATTATTATAATCTATTAATGAAATTGATTATTTAAAAAATGTTTTTTTTTTTAATTTTAGTGTAGCTTCTTAAGGAGAAACCAAGACCACAATTTGATGGTGTTACTTTGTGTTTGGCAAATATTTTGTACTATTAATCATATAATATCTTTCTTCTTTTATCAGATGAAATATTTTTATTGTTATATTATAATGTTATTAAAATATTTAATAATTTTATATAATATTTCGTTATATGGTTATTCCATGGATTAAAATTAAAATTTATTTAATTTTATATGGTCTACTAGTAAGAGTTTGATTTTCATATATTGATAGTGTAAAAAAAAATTTATATTGTCATTCAATTATGTATTGCCATATAAACAAAAGTGTTTAAGTATCACAATAATTACAAAGTCATGCAAATGAGATACTTTGATTGGATAATAGTATAAAAAAAATTTACACTGTTAATGTATCTAAATTAAACTCCACTAGTATATAGATAAATAAAAGTAAGACCAAATCCCAATTTAGTCCCTCATATCCGTGTGTTCTGTTAATTTACTTATGTGTATTGTTAATTTTCACGGTGGATTGTAACTTGTCTTACCCCTCTATTAAGGACAAATGACAACTTAAAGTCAAAATCTTTCTTCTGAGTAGAGAGCTACGGTGTGAAAGAAGATATAGAAAAAGGTCTAAACGATTTCGTTTAGAGGAGTGAGGCAAGTTAAGATCCAGCATAAAAATTAACAGTACATGTAAACAATTTAACTATGCACATAAGCAAATTAATAGGATATAGTTCAGACAATAATTTGATAGAGGGATTAACTTATCCCTATTTGTGAAATTTGAAGATCGGTATGAGATTTTCCAAATCTAGGGGTATGTTTGGATTGATGGAGTTGTGTGGAGTGAAGTGGGTTTTTAAATTGCTCCATTTGGATTTATAAAATTTGAATGAAATGAAGCGGAGATAGGTTGACTATTTTATCCAATTCTACCAACTCTTCACAAATTTCTTTTCCTAAAATTAGGAGAAATGTGATGAAATATAAATTAACCAAACAAAGGAGCAAAACAATTATTCTACTCTACGTCGCACCACTCCACTTCATTTTATTCCGTTCCATTTCACTGCACTACGCCCCCTCAGTCCAAACATAAGAGTATGTTTGGATTAATGGAGTATGATGGAGTGGAGCAGGGTGAAATATAATGGAGTGAACTGGAATAATTGGTCCACTTTATTGTTTGGATATTTTACTCTATCACATTCCTTCGAATTTGGAGAAAGCAAATTTATATTCCATTCCATCCAAGTTGGCAAATCCAAAAAATGAAGCAAATTAAAATACCACTTTGCTTTGTTCAGCTTCAACCAACTCTATCAATTCAAACATATCGATTCAAACATACGATATGTTTGAATTGGTGGACTTTGATGGAATGGGATGAAGCAAAGTGGAATAGAAAAAAGTGGAGTGAAGTGAACTACTCCATTATTTGGCTATTTTCTATTTCATCCTATTTCAACCAATTGAGGATGAAGAAAGTTGAGAAGAATGAATTGAATTGAATGAAATGAAATTCTTTTATCTCTACTCTATTTTATCCAAATTTAATAAATCTAAATAATTAAATAAATTAAAATATTACTCTACTAAGCTCTATTCCTTAGTCCATCCAAACGTAAATTAGAGAGAATTATTTGTTTCCCACCATGAACGCGAGGGACTAAATCGGGGTTATACACGTCCGCGGCTCTAAAAAATTTCAACTCTCTTGTTTGCACTTCCCTCTCTTCAAGTTCCACCCAAATGCGATTTCGTCCACCCCAGTGACTTTTCTCAACGCGATTTCCCATTTAAAGCTTCCCCTTTTTTATTTTAACAAATTCCAAACCATTCAATTCCACTCTTCATATTTGCGCGTCTTCTCTTCATTCTTTGGATTTCTTCAAGGTATACTATCGCTCGCTTCTGGGGCGGTTCTCTTTATTGTCACCATCTGCATCCAATACCTAACTTTCACCTCAATTTTCAATGTTTTGATGTGGGTTTCTTCAATCCTTGTTGATCCGTTGCTCATTTTTCTGTTATATATGATTCTCTACCTATTTCCTAATGCAAAATGTTTTTGTTTCATTATTATTATTGTTATTTTTTATTTGGGGTGTTGCTTCTGTGCTGTTTTCTTAACAGCAATTTTGATAAAGTTTTTAGCTTTCCATCTTAATTGTTGTGAATTTGGTTTCTTTTGGCCTAAGAAGACTAAATGGGTACACCCTTAAAAATTGTTGCTAATTTTTTTGGGTTTTGACGGGATACCAAACTCACTGTAATTGATTTCCTGTTAAGTGTGCTAAGAATCTGAAAGTTTCGTTATTTTTCACTTGTTGGTATATGTCAACAGCTACTGAATAACTATTGCTTGCAGTTCCAGGTAGAAGTTAATTTCGTAATTTGAATTCAGATCACAAAGGACAGGATCATTGTTTAATCATTATCTCTGACCTAATTCTTCAAGGAATAGATAAACAGAGAGAGAATGTTTGGTTCAAGGAAATCTCCTTTAAAAGTTGCTAAGCCTAGCTCTGTTGACCCCATCAAATCGGGTTCCAACCCGTTTGATTCTGATGACGAGGCAAACGATAACAGAAAGTATAATTCTTCGAGGAAGAGTTCCGTTGATCATGGCCTAGTTTCGCAAGAAGTTAGTAGAAACGCTTTTGATGATGCTGTTGGTGTCCACGGGTACGCTTCATCGTCCTCTCATGCCCTTTCATCGGCTGACCGAAACAGGTATAAGAATGATTTCCGTGACTCTGGAGGGTTGGAGAACCAATCAGTGCAAGAGTTGGAGAATTATGCTGTATACAAGGCTGAGGAGACTACCAAATCAGTGAAAAACTCTTTGAAGATAGCTGAGGAGATAAGAGAGGATGCAACCAAGACTTTGGTGATGTTGCATCAACAGGGCGAGCAGATTACCAGGAGTCACAATGTTGCTGTTGACATTGATCAAGATTTAAGTCGGGTAACAGTTTTGTCATCCCATAGTTTAATTAATGCAACTTTCTCAGGCCTTGTGTATAAGTTGTTGCTTCAAGTTGTTAATGTGATACCTGGGAGAAAACAATGTTGCTGTTTTTTTTATGCAGCCCCCTGGAAAGTGCATTCATCTAGTATTCTGTACTAAATTTTTTACTGTCTTATTGTCATGTACAGGGAGAAAAGCTTTTGGGAAATCTTGGTGGCATGTTCTCCAAAACATGGAAGCCAAAGAAGACTGGCACTATAACCGGTCCTGTTATTTTTGGAGGTTAATATTTAAACTCTATGTGCTCAGGTTTTAAATTTGGATAATTTTGAACTGCATGATGATCATACACATTATGTGCTTCATGGTATAGATGATCCGATCAGAAGAAAGGGCAGCCACTTGGAGCAAAGAGAGAAGTTAGGATTGACTTCTTCATCTAAAGGGCAGTCAAAGCCGGGGGCAACTCTTTCTGAACCAACCAATGCACTTGAAAAAGTTGAGGTTCGTATCAACTCAGCCAAGACTAAGTGTTTAAATTAGCTTATGTTGTGTTCAAAATAACTTGTTATCAAAAGTTTTCTGAAACAACCTACGAAAAAGAAGCAATGTTTCCCTAAAAACAATCAAATCCAAACAGGCTGTAAACTTTTATGTATAGCCATCTAAATTCTGAAGTACTGAACTCGACAAAAGCTTCATAAATGAATTCTGGCTCATTTTGCAATTGTTCCTGGCCTTAATGACCAGATCACCAGTTTGGACAATTCCACATCTTTCTCTCATTACCTGATTTACTCGCTAGTCATTATTAGCCCAGCCTACTGGGTACCGTAATTTTTATGGTCATTTTCCGTCTCATGTAGTAGAGTGTTTGTTGTTAATATTGAATTCAATACTGAAGAGATTGACCTGAAACAGGTTGAAAATAGGAATCAAGATGATGCACTGTCCGATTTAAGTGATCTCTTGGGAGAACTTAAAGACATGGCTATTGACATGGGATCTGAAATCGAGAGGTAACTTATATAGATTCTGTGCTCTCTCTAATTTTACCCTCTAGAGATTCTTGAACACTGATCAAGTCTTTTGCATGAATGATGTGCTTTCTCATGTTGTACTAGTGGAACAATTGTTCAGGATATGATTATAATATTGATAACTAATAGTGAGTTTGATCATGTCGCAGGCACAACAAAGCCTTGGATGGTTTTGAAAATGATGCGGATAAGTTGGTTGTCCGCATGAATGGTGCCAATCAACGTGGTCGTCGTTTACTTGGAAAATAGGCCAATACTGGTGCAGGTTGTAAGACTGATTTCAGCTTATGTTATTCCCATCCTTCCTTGCTTCTTTACTCTACTTTGTTATATCGATGGAGCTTCGAACTTTCTATGAAACTCTTTCTGAATATCAGTATGTACCATACATTGTGAATAAAATTGTTTTTGAAATACAGTGTTGATTTGAGATTACTTATGAATCAATGTCATGATTCATACACGTCCCTTTTGCAGCGCTGTTTACTCCACAAGCTTTTTCTCTCTGACGAGGAAACAGGTTTGTGCCTGTCATGCACACGCACTGATTCATGTCGCATAATAGCAATGCTTGTGTTTCACCTAAGGTTATGTCTCTGATTTGGATTTTCGAGGGGAATGTAAGGTTTATAGTGTAAGATTTCAAAATTTTACGTTACCTTTCCTATCCTTCTTTTTCAAAATCTAAATTCATAGACATATCTTTAGGGTGGAAGTTAACTAGCATATACTGAACTTGACAAAGTTTATACTCAACTCAATGACAATGTGTTCACTTACTGCTTCGGTTTAGTAAACAATAGACCTAATTTAGTAATTTTCATGTTCAAGCTCCACTTGCCGATCAGAATTTGTTCCACTTGACCTTAATGAGGCAAAATATTAGCATGTGACCGCGACCTTTGTGAACGTTTACTTTTAGGTTAAAAGGTATAGCCATTAACAAAGGTGCAATATTTTTTACGTAAGCAGTTAAGCTCATTAGCAGTGTTACAATATGAACTAACTCTAATCCCATATGGGTCTTGCTGAATAATGATATATTTTTCTACATATCTTTTTTCATACTAATGGAGTAAAAAACAACTTCAAGTATTGGAATCGTAAGAAGTAATGAAAACTGATTTCATTTAGTATAAAGAAGGATTTGTAAGATGTAGTAAAAAAGATATATCATTTCAGGTCTTACCAAGACAAGAAGTTGGGCCAAAACCAGCAGTAAGTGCATATTCTAAACAATATATAAAACTAGCTCGAGTTGAGTATCTCTGTTTGAAGCGCCAAATATGCTATAACAATGCAGACACAAACTGTAAGGAAAATGCTTGTTACGCTCGAGTTTTGTGGACATAATCTCTCATAGGCGTAGCGCATCGTTAACTTCAGGAAAAATGATATGTGTTGTCATTTGATATGAGACATCATGTTGTCTCACTTCTCATTTATTATTGAATAGGATGTAGACCTTACTTAAATGAGATTTACACTTTATGAATGAAAAGTGAATCGACGCAATATCCCATGTTAAGTGAGTATAAATAACATAACTCTAATTTTAGAGGAAGTAAAGAAATGATGAAATGAGAAATGGTGACAATTGATATAAATCACATGAATTGCTTTATGTACAACTAACTTTATATAATAATTTATCCACAAAATATATTTAGAAAAGAATTAAGCTATTTATGGATTAGGAGTTGAGGTTGTATATATATCATCGTTATTATTTTATTAAATTTGAACTCATTTTAAGATAAAAAAAAAATTATATAAAAATTTTGTTATGATTATGGATTATCCTCGTGCTAATTACTTATTTTCTGGTTGCTTGCCATATGATCTCATTCTACCATTTTTTGTTCATCCCTTGCCAAATTCAAGGTAAGAAATAGAATCGTGAAATGTTCATTCAAGTGAAAAGGTTGTTTATGGGTCTCAACTTTCAAATGGCAAGGCAACAATCTTTCAGCTGTATTGGGTCTCACTCTCTACATTAGGATAATTGTAGAATGATAAACTCATCCTCAATCCTAACAAAAGGGAAACCAGTCACTACTTTTGGGTGGACGTCAAGTGAAACTAAAATCCCAACAATTTATTCACAAGTTGATGATACAACCTAAATGTTTCTTCAATAATAAATTATGACACACGTATACTCCAATTACATCTAGTACTGAACTTCACACATGTGCCATGGTACTTTGTGTTGCATGACTCATGAACTTTGTACTAATTAAATCTTTGGATGTTGTAACTTTTAACAACAAATACCATAGCCTCTTTGTTGCGAAATCCTCGACTAACATGAAACTCATTTTGCCATTCAGATCCATACACTACCACAAACACCAAATCGGTGATCTAAATCACTACTAGAGCTTGCAAAATCTCTGGAGCACATTGCCTTTAAATTCAATGATGAATAATGATCGTGGCGGTCTTGAGACTTAGACTGGGACTAAGACCCTCCAAGCTTGACTTTGGGTAGTAGGCTCTATCTCCTCATCGAAGCCTTCATCGCCAATGTCCCCGCCAACTAGTACACGTAGCAGTTCCTCCTCATCGTCATCAAACATTGTCATCAACCAAATCATTTCCACCTGCTAGAGGGCCACCTTGCGCCAATGGCTACACAACTTGGATTGCAAGCTGCCAAAAACTAAGGTGTTTAATAGGATCCGCAGGCTTTGCAAATGCTTGGGAATATCCGCTGTGTAACTTCAACAGCTGGTGGAGCCTGAGGCGCTAAGGTTCCTACAACTGATGCTTGTGGAGCAGATCCTCCAGAGCTTAAGTGGCCCTCCTCCATGGTGCAAGCCTTTAGAAACGTTGTGCTTATATCAAACATGAAAGCTACCTCCACATCGTTTGTCAACCAACATTTCTTTTATACTTGATCGCCCTTTGTCCCATTGTTAAGAGCAACCTATATAGCATCTTCTTAATTACCATGTGCTGTTGCCTCAACTGGTGCAGTATTTTGCTCTGCATACCCAAGAAAATGATAAATGGATTAGCATTCTCACCCAAAAAAGCATCTCGCTCCTATGTATTGGTAATTTTACCCCACAATGAACATATATGAAATTTTCGTCTACCACTTTTTTTTCTTGACACAGACATCACAAAATGTATATCACACACTTGTGTGTGCATGCGCGCGCTTGCTGCACAACAATGGGAGTTGAGTTTTTAAAAGCTCCTTCACCTTGAAATCGTTGGAACACCCCACGATTTCCAGATAAAGTGAAAACGTTGGAAGGTTCAACAATTTCGCCTTATCAATCAAAATTGGTGCATTTTGTGTAATCTTTTACCAAAGCATGCATTGATGTTAATAATTTTTTTTTCATTTCTTTTTGTGTTATTATTTTTTTTTCACAATTATTTTTTTTTTCACAAAAGCCTCTAAATTGTTCTCATTTGAATTTTATATGGGACAAACTAGTCCCTCAAAAAAGACACCCAGAGAAGTCTTGCCAACTAAAAATATTTTAATTACATTATTTTATGTTTGAGCAAACAATATTTTAATTCTAACATTTTTAATTTGATATCAATTTGGTCATAACAAAATTTTGACATCTATTTTATCCTAAATTTTTTTAACATTAACATTGTCCTCATAATTTTAGTTTTGATATCAATTTAGTTCTAATTTTTTTTTATTTGACATTAATTTAGTCATTTCATCTACTGGAAAGCCAACCAAATAACTAAATTGTTATCAAAATTAAAAATGTTATGCCTAAATTGGTATAATTTTTTTTTAAATCAAATTGATGTCAAATTGAAGATATTAGTGCCAAAATAATTATTTACTCTTTATTTTTTTTCCTGACTTTTGTCCATGGAGAAAAAGGAAAAATAATAAACGAAAAACATAAAAAAAAAATTGCTTGAATTGTTTGAGTATGGTTGATCCTGATTCAAATAGTTATTTATCTTTTCAACCATTTCATAATCTTTTTTTTTTGCATAAATTACTTTTTGTTGCTTTTATTTATTTTCAATTAGCAACTCTTTTAATATATGTAATAAAGAAAGACATTTTTCCTTTCAAAACTAATTTTATTCGTGCATTGTTCAGCGATATTGATGCTGAATGTGTGGTCGGTGCTTCCTTCATTTTTTTTAAGATTATAACAGTTTATAATAGTTTAGTGCTAACTTAAAATTTATGTATAAAGGGACCAATTTATTCTTTTTTTCTAAAATATAAGAGACCAACTTAGGACTTTTGAAAATTTGAGGGACTAATTTGTCTTTTGATACATCTTTGAGGGACTTATTTGGATATTTTATCAAAAAACTATTTCACAATAAGAAATGTTTTCATAAAATAAAAGTCACCAACACATAAATAGTTTCAAGAAGAATTGCATGATTTTGAGTCCTTCAATACACCAGAGGATACGTAAAAACAGGTAACTATTGTTAAGCCAAAATTAAAATTTTTTCAAATTTTTACTTGTTTCATTTGTAAATAGTCTTTTTCTCAATTAGAAAAAAATTTAAAATTTAAAACTAAAATTTATTTATTTGCTTCTTTGTAAATGATTTTCCCCCAAAAAAAATTTTCCTTAATTCACCAAAAAATGATAAGAAATGTAAAATACATTTTATCCCCTAACTTTAGGTCATATGCAGTTTACCCATTGACTTTTCAAAATGTACATCATGATACCCTGAACTTTTCAAACAGTGTAAAAGACTCCTTAGACGTAATTTTGGCAACTGGGGAAGGTATACTTTATGTGCACTTAACCCTGTAATGTTTCTAATTTGTACAATCTGACATCTTGTTTATGAATTCTCATATATACTTAACTCCTTGATATTTTTATTCCATGCAATTCGATACCCTACTATAACCTAAAATTTTGCACTATTTGGAACATCATTCAGGGAGGTTTTTTGCACTGTTAGAAAAGTTTAAAGTACCGCAATATATGTTTTGAAAAGTCACAAGGTAAACTACATATAACCTAAATTTCATGGGGTAAAATGCATTTAATAAAAAAAAAAAGGACTCGTTTCATTCTAAAAAAGTTGTCTCAACCTTTTTTTTATTTTTAATTAAAAAAAATTGATTCATTAAAAGGGATAAATTAATATTATTTATTGATTCGCATAACTTACTTAAGGTACCATCTAAAAAGTGGTGTATCAAGGATACTGTAGGATTAAGTTTTTGCCATATACAAAATCGACTCTTGATCTCAAATATGGTCTTCAAAAACATTTTTTAAAATAATGGGTTATTTCCAATGTTTTTCCAATCCAAAATAAACCTCGGTGACAATACCATTTCTATTTCAATTTCCCTCTTGTTCATCGTCCCATCATGGTCTCAATTGCGACACTCTTCTTTCAAGTAGGGATGCAAATGACTCAAGCCGATCCGAAGTTGATAAAGTTTTGACTCTCCCCAATGACAATTTGTTTAACTCAAGCTCAAACTTGATAAGAATTGAGTTTAATTTTCAGACTCAAGTTTGTCTCATTAGAAACTTATGACCAACTTAAACTTGATATAGTTTCAATTAGGTGCAAATTAAATTTTTGATTTAATAAACCAAGATATTTAGTTGTAAATACATAGAGGTCAAGCTTAATCCATTTAATAAAGGAGCTTAAATCCTAAGTTTAAGCTTGTTTTTTGAGTTAAATCCATCAAGTTATGAACCAAGTTGAAAATAACCGACAAACTAATTTGTGCCACTTCGAGCACTAGTTGAAACACTAAATATACTTTTAAGGTTATGTTTGGTTGCAGGGAAAAGATGGGGATAAATTTTCTATGATTGAGTTTAATGTATAAAATTACACCTTGAGCTCAATTATGAAAAATTTATCTCCTTCCAGCCAAACACACTCAATGGATAACAATGCAGATACCCAAATAACAAGCTGTTCTAGGGACATAAGCTCACATAGACAATGTGTATAATTAATTTTAGGGAAAAGTAAAACTAGGATGAAATGAAAAAATGGTGACGATTTATATTAGTTATGTGAATTGCCTTTTTATGCACGAGTTTATATAATAATTAACCTACAAAATTGGTTGTGTGTGGAATGAGATACTTAGTGAGATATTGCAGGGGGTTACTATGAGCTATGAGGAACTTGTTCTTGTAGGATCCATTCGGTTGTGTGTGTGAAGAATTTTGATTGTTCATATGGGTGTGTCGGTTAGTGAGTGTCAAATACTAAAATGTGGTTGCGTGTGTGGGTATGCCGTGATTTTTGTGAGTGTGTATGCTGTGTATGATGCGAAGTGGTGTGTGTATGTGTCTTGTCAGGTATACGTGGGTCAATGGAAGTCTAATACCGATTATGTCTACTTGTGGAATGTCCTAAAACAGGGTATCTGAAGTTTTGAATTTTGTTGAGTCAATTGCAGCACCAGAATTTCCCTGTTCTGAATCTTGGAAGTGGATGTGGTAATGCAAATGTTGTCTATGATAAATGCTTGCTACTGGTATAATACTCTCTGGCAATGCTCTTCCTTGGCCTTGATGGCAATGCCAAATGAGTCTTAGGGAGTAGTAGAACAGATATGTGGACTGAAAGATGGCAAATACTACCTCAAACAGCTAGATAGGGACCGAAAGGAAGCAAGTTTTTGTGCTATGATAAGCCGTGCTGTTGCTGATGTTTTGGTGTGTCTGATACTTTGTGCCAATTGAATACATGGAGGTGAAGGAAACTGATGATGACGGAGAGGAGTCCCACATTCTATCATTAAATAAGACGTGATAGCAAGCTAATGTTACTCTTAGCTTGTTTTTGGGCGTGGCTATAGTCTTTTGGAATCATAAGCATGGGGTGTTGATTTGGAATTTTTTTATTCAAACAGATTGAGGACCTCATGGTTATAGATGGCAGAAAGATCTGGATTTACTTTTGTTTGTTTTCTTTCTGATGTACTTAGATCTTCTTGAACTGCTACTGTGGGTCGGAGACATTGTTACTAAACTCAACTATCGAAAATTAAAAATTAACCTACAAAATTATATCTAGAGAAATAATTATGCTACTTTTTGATTGGTTATGACATGCCATCCCATTCCATGTCATATAATCTCATTTCACCATCTTCCTTCCTCTTTCCTTCAAAATTGGTAGTAGGGAATGGAATCGTGTATGTACATTAAGAAAAATTGTAAAATGATAAATTCATGAAACAAATCACTGCTTTTGGGTGGACTTATAATGAAGCTAAAATGCCAACAATTGATTCACAGGTTGATGATACAACTTGCATGTTTCTTCAATATTAAATTATTGCAAAGCTTATAACGCTCACACTACTTACAATTATCTTAAGCTTGCAATCGCATAGTCCTAGTGCCTAGTGTACAACATTCTAGAAAACCTTGTACTAAAGTTTCCGGAGTCTAGCACAAGCTGGAGCATCAAAGTTGGGGTATACAATAAATGCAATGGACAAGGGTGCTATGTATATAGGAGAATGTACATTACTGTGTACTGGATCCAATGTTGGAATATCTCCCTCATTAGTTAACTCCAGTGGAATGCCATTCAGCACCATGGATTGGCTTTTTAGGTAATCATCTTTTGGAGTTAAGTGGTACTCCTCCCTGAATGTGACATCAGATCCTTTTGTTCCAATCCAAGAAAATGCCTTCTTGAGACGATTGAAGAATGAATCGTCCTTCCGGATGACTTTGGCCGCTTTATTTTCTGCGACATTTGCGGCCACGGGGTTTTGAACGGTGAGTATGAAGTGAGTCTGATTGCTTAAGTTGATCAGTAGTAATGTAACACCCTTCTGTAGAATGAAACAGGTAAGATTTGAGGAGTGCTTAATAATATTGAAAGAGCCAGAAGATACTTTAGCTGTAGCAATATAATCTTAAGTCACAATCTAAAGCTCAAGTCCTAGCAATTTCACTTCCACACAAAGATATGAAAACACAGAGACAGTGACAGTGAGTCACACTCCTGATTTTCAACATTCACTACCAACCAGAAAGTCTTGATTCAATGTGTCATGAACTTCAGTGCATGTAATGGAATGCAACACACTATTGATTCTTGTGATCAAATTTACGTTTTTGAATATGATAAGCTTCTCATGATTCCATATCAACTTAAACTTTGAAATAATCGGAATGGTAATCAACATCAGATATAGAATAGCGAACCCCAAAATCATGCCAGCCTATAATATTTTATCCTTCCATATGAATTGAACTAAATTATCGCGGTATGTGTTGAACTAAATTATTGCACTTACTCTGCCTTTTGAACAGTGAGCATAAGTGCGTAAAAAGGGTGAAGAAACATCACTTGAAACTGCAAGAACTCTCTTTCCCATTAGCCGATGCCACAATAGAGCACTATTCAGAAACAAGACCACAGAGCCAGGGATTAGATATGTTCAGCAATGATATACTATAGATTATTATAAATCTATAACTATGTTGCATGGATATAGATACAGTATCTGTACCTAGTATGGGGTATGAAAATTTTGGAAAAAGTGTGGTATGGGTATGCCAGTATATATAAAATAATATAAAAATTTTGTAAATTTCATGCAATGACAACTAAAATTTTAACATAAAACTGATCAAAATTATTCAATTTTACATTCCAAATTTTCAAAAAAATAAAATAAAATTGGATAGGAAGAAGGTTAGGGCTCAATAGAATTAGAATAGGAAAGGAAAGAAAAAATACAAAAAAAAAAAAATCATTAAACTGGCTTACCCAAGATTGGATATGCATACCCTAGGCGTACCTAGCCGTACCCAATTTTATTTTTTTAAAAGATGGAATCATCGGGTACGTACCCAATACGGGTACTTTTGTAAAAATCCTGTACCCATGCTTCATAGAGACAAGGATATAAAGAGAGAGAGAAAAAAAAAGAAAAGAAAACATATATACTCTCTTCTCTATTTTGCAATGAGCAATTTATACTTGCCTGTAGTAGTCAGGATTGGGAGTGAAAGTGGTGGTATTGAGAAGGCCATAGTTCCCTCCAATTAAAGTTTGCCGGCAATAAACTTTTGTGCTGTATTTGGATGCTATTCCAAGTTGATCCAAGTACCTATAAGTGATTTAGATTTCCAAAGTTACCATAAATCAGAAACAATCATTTTACTGAATAAAAAAAAATCAGAATCCTTCTTCCTTTAGCCTTAAGGAGGAAAAGAAAATGATACCAAAAGCTGTTCAGAAATGTGTTAGAAACACATCGACCACCACTGTTGTATGCCCCACCAGCTTCTCCTACCCATGCAGTAGACCAAGGACCATGTTTTTGAATGGTTTCTGTAAGATTGCTGAAAATAGATTCTACCCTGCTCAAGCGGACGGGATCTAGAATCTTCCTTTCAAGATGCTCGTCACTTCCTGAAAAAGATAACTTAGAAACGGATTAGGAAGGACAGACAATAGCATTCTCCCGACAAGTAAACAAAATACATTGTCTTTGATGCAAGATAAGTTTAAATATTGAATTGAATATATCAGTTGCAGTGCATATCTTTCAATGTATGGAAAAGTTAGCATTTGTAGAAAAATAAATAAATAAAGCTAAACAGAAAATGGTGTTATAGCACACTTCCATTTTGGCATTCATATTGTGAAAATATCTTCTGGTAGCTATGAAGATAATCAAGGAGGTAGTGGAAGAAACCATGGGGCAAGGAGGCTAAGAGGTATCGTAAAGCCAACCTTCAATATGTAATAGCTCGATGGATAATATAAATTTGTCACAAGAGGCCCTTCATAGTCTATCTCATCAGTTTTCTTGCATTTATTTGGTTTTCAGAAAAGAAAAAACTTTTGTTTCAAAGAATATGGTAGGACAGAATAGAAAGGAAAAAATAAATCTGAAAGAAACAACACCCCTCTTGTTTTTGAAAGGAAAAAATATAGTCTACCAATGAAACATGTATCTTACTCCCTCAATCACAGCTGACTGTGACTAATTCCAGTCTAATACTAGTTCAAAGAAATCAGAAAAGAAGAAACGGAAGGATTATGTTAATATATTAGAATATTGAATATCCAGTAAGAATGACTATAGTAGAAAGAATTTGTCTAGTGACATACCAACCTGGGCCCAAAGTATACAAGTGATGAGTCAGAACATTGATTATGCCTGAACCTGAGACCTGAAGAAGCCTGTTATACCACTCCTTTTCATAAAATCCCCCAGGTGCTACAAGTGAAGGTTTGAACTTGGAATTCTCATATAATACATCGAGAATTTGTTTGAGCTTTACCAAGTCTTTCCCATACTGTGCAACACCAACACTAGCACCAATGCCCTTACCACTCAATTCATTACCTATAGCACCATATGCAAGAATAAGCCATATGAAACAAAAGTGAACGTAACAAATAACTCTATTCCTTATCCTACCAAGTTCCCATGAATTGATCTTGTATCCCTTTGAAACAGTGTACTTGATAAAATCATAAGCATTCTGAGGATCCCATTCTCCTTCCCAAACATAATGACTAATCTGGTGCCTCCCATGGAGTGCATTCAATCCAAAAGTCACAATGGCTCTGCAGGTGTCAAACTCCAATTAAGTTACCAACTGCTGTATCAAGCTTTATACACAAAGTAAGGTTAACAGTATGTATAGATCAAGCCTAGAACACAGCCCAGCATCACATACATTTACTTTGAATTTTAACCAGTAATGCAAGATAGAAGACAACAAGTAAAGAACTTCAATAACACAAATAAAAAAAGCACCTGAAGTCTGTGATTATAGGGGCAAAAGCAGTACATTGAAATGGTTAATAACTGAAAATCGTAGGACTTCTGCTTTGCACAATGAAACTATTTACTTTTATTTGCATGGTTTTGTGATCGAGGAAACAAACTAATTCATTCATGCAACTAGAATCGCCCACTATTCAAACAAGGGAGGGATGCATAACTGCATATATACTAGAATATGCAGCTAAGTTGGAAGTCATTGCCAAATCTCAAGGGTAAGGAAATAAATTGAATGCAAGAAATGAAATGATTCTGATAGCATGCATTGTTATACATGTATCATTATAATAAACAGTTAGAAGTTGAAAGAGAAACAGGCTTTCCCTTCAGCAGCTATCAGGATTAAGGGTGCGTTCATTGAAGTTTACAAAAAAAAAGAAAGTGTTTTCTCTTTTTGTTTTAGTTTTCTTGGAAAAACTCATCCAATTCCCTTAACATTTTGTATAGATGTGCTCTAGTGTCTTTTTTTTTTTTTTTTCCTTTGTTAAAGTTTTGTTATTTTCTTTTTATTTTATTTTTTGGGGAGGGGGGGGGGGGGGGGGGAGCTCAAATAAACCAAAAAGAAGCAAGCAACTCTTGGGCAAATGACAGCTGTAATCACTTTGTTATCACACCGTAGTTAAAGACTTAATTGGCTTCAAGGAAAGAAGGGGCAAGGGAGGTGGAAGAAAACAACACATCTCACGGTTAAAATTCTCACCCTGTCTTATTGAAAAAATGATTCAGCTCATCCCACCTTCTCATGTGTAAACATCCCTTTGAAAATCCAAACAATCCACCTTTCATCTTTTGAAATGGATGACAAGGAGATTGCAAACTTCCTACATCATACAGCACCTGGTCTTGCAAAGAACCTCCAAGTCTTATCCTCAAAGGCTTGAAAGCTATCACACAACCATTATGAAAAGAATAACATCATACTTGAAAGTATCCATTCCAAAAATTATTATATTCATAAAAACACTCTTTCTTTATGCAACCACAACAACAAATAGAACACATCAGAGTAACTGAATTTTCTAAATCATATCAACTTAAGTAATGCAAATATACGGACCTTGGATTGCTTTGGTAAGGAAAGGATGAGACAAATCCTGAAAAACCAATCCACATTGAATAGAACAATAACTAAGTTAAAAATGGGGATTGGAAGTGCAAAGCAAATATAAATTCTACAGTGTGTTCATTTCATTTTATACACTAATGAATTCAAAGATACTCACCAAATTTACAACAGATGAATATCCCCATGGGCAATGGTTGTAGTCACACTTATCATGGGGCCACCAATCAATAGTAGCACAAATGAAGTTATCACCTGTTTCGGCTTTTGCTTGAGCTCCATCTACCAGAAGTGAACCATGAGCAATATCTTGACTTAAAGTAGCTCGAAGAGAGGCCAGAAAGAGAAACAATGCAAGGTGGATTCCCATTAGTGGATCAGTAGCAGCAGCATCCAAGTTCAACACAACTAATCCAAACTAACTGCATAAATGATAAAAGCTAATTTACAAAACAGATCTTATGAGGCTATAAATCAGCAATCTCATCTTGTATGAGTTTGAAGACATAAAATCAAGTTTTTAAAGTAATACTACATACTGATTAGTCCATTGTTAAATTGGCAACCACAAATTAAAAAGATTAAAAAGAGAATGAATATTATGTTTGTCTAATTTCCTTGAAACAAACGAGTTTAATTTTGATATATTGACGCTGACATCAAATCAACTCATTCTATTTATTTAAGTTTTCAATTTGTGGGTACAAAAGTCAATCATATTTGCTGATGTAACGATATATGATTGAATGATAATGTAAAAGTTTTTCACACTGTCACTGTATTAAAATTTAGTCTAAAACAAAATATTATGAATATCATGTTAAAACTTAGATCCCTTTTTTATAATGTTAAAAAGAGATGAATATGATGATCTTTGGAATTAATGTTGTCATGTCATAACTTAGCACTAGTCAGATGGCAATAGTGAAGAGCAGCACTGGTGTCTTATGATAATTTGTCTTTATCATGATTACCACTCATATCATTGTGATGTATAATGACAGCATCCTAAACAATTCAGTCTAGTCTACACTGAAAGGACTCTATACTAGAAGCAGCAACTAAATCGAGGTCAGCTTCTCAAAGTTTCAACCATTAAAGAAGTAAATAACAAAATTGAAATCTAATCACATGTTTAGCTAAATCCATTACAAAGAGGGCACGGAAATGTAATCACACAGATAATAATAATAAGAAGAAGAAAAAAAAATAGAACTTCGGTTTGGCATTAATCAATCATGGTCTATATTGTTTCATTCTCAGTCTAGAAGACTCAGTCAAGCCGTTTATTTCCAGTAAATAAAAAATAATTAAACTATCTTTTTTCATTTGAAAAATCATGAGAGAATAAAAAATTCTCAATATATCCAATCCAATCTTCTAAAACAGGTAAGCAGAGGTTAATATATATAACTGGAAAGGAAGGATCTAAGTTCATGAGAATTATATGACAGATATTCATATAACAAGTCCTTATTGGTAAATCTAGAGGTATGAGGTGAAAGCACATTACAAGAGGAACCCAAAAGACACAAAATGAGAGAACGAGAAAGATTCAACAGAACAGAGAGAAAACAGAAAATGACCAAACTTGAATGACACAAACCCAAGACAACGCAACCCAGATGGAAGGGAGAGAGAAAGAGACAGAAATGGTGAGAAGTACTATGAAGGGTACCAGTTCAGTTAGTTACAGTATTGGAGCAGCTGCAGCCGCATCAAGAAAGATGGCGTGGTTGATGTAGCTGTTCTTCTGCTTCGGCCAGCATTGATGGCCAAGTGTGATGGGTCAATAATGGCGGTGGGTGCTGCTCGTGAGTGCTCAAAATAAAAGGTTCTTTTCTTTATGGAAAATTCTATTTCAACAGCATATGGGCGTGAGTCTCATGTAAGTGTGCGACAAGAGTATCGAGAGAGAGAATAAATTGGGAAAAAAATAATAACAAATGGTGAGATCTCTACATATTTTGTGAGTAGATCCGGCCTGTTTGGTTTCCTTAGCAAATTTTAGAGTATGTTTGCTTGAAAATAATTTTTTAATTTTCAATTTTTTTGAGGAAAAATTAAAAAAATTAAAAATTAAAATTTATAATTTTAAGTTTTTTTAATTTTTTCTTCACAAAAATTGAAAATTGAAAACTATTTCCAACAAAATAAATTGATCCTCAATTTTTTCTTTATAAAAATTGAAAATTAAAAACAATAAACCAAATAAATGAATATTTGAAAAAGTTAGATATTAAAATATTAAATTAATTCTTTATTAGTGCTGTATACTAATATGTGGCTTTCAGACACTGTCCGTACACATTGGTGCCTGGCGTGCGTGAGGCAACCACATTAGCCATTAAAATTGTTTAAGTGTGTTTTATTATTTATGCACCTAGATTAAAGAATCATTTTAAATATACAACTATCCTAAAAATTAATTTATATTAACAAGATTATCCTCTTGTTTTATTTATCTTATAATTATTTATGATAAGTGTGAGAGAATCAATATAAAGATAAAAATAGAAAAAAATAATATTTTCTTGAAATTCTCAAATTACATGTAATTTCGGACAAAATTTGTTTCCTAAAAAGACATTTAATCATGAATGGAGGAATTATTAAGTTGGCACTATATTTGGTTAAAGGATAAGAGCATGATAAATTTCTTATAATTGAGTTTGGTTTTTTGAGATTTTATAGTTGAATTTCATATATAAAATTATATATGAAATTGAATCATAAAATATTTATTCTTATTTTTATTTTTTAACCAAATATACCAGTTGGTTTTTTTTTGTTATATTAAATTTAAAATTAAGCACTTTTCCAGTAACTTTAAAATTAGGCAAATTATATTCACATCTTTAAAAGTTATGAAATTTATCCAAAATTTTCTCTATTTATCTTAGTAACACTAATCTCCTATAGTTACATTATTCATTGTTTGGTAAAATAGAGCTTGGAGAGGATGGTATAATAATTGTATAAACTCATGTGAGGTTTGTGTTATTGTTTCATAATCTTAAGAATCTGTTGAGTAAATTTTACAAATACATAGAGAAAAGACGAGTTAAACTTTACCAACTCTCAAGATAAGTTAGCATAATTTATTATAATTATGGTAAAAGTTTGTCAAAATTATAATCTGGAGTGTTTCTTAGAAAAAGAAAAAAAATTGAAGTTACTATATAGTGTTAAGAGTTTAATTCTTATATATAATTCTATGTTGTCCATCAATATAAATTTAAGAAAATATTTCAATACAATGACTAATTATTTAATGTGATTTTACATTTTTTAAATATATTAATTGATAATGTAAAATTATTTTACAATATTAATATATAAAAATTAACTTTTAAAGGTAATAAAAAAAAATCTAGTTGAACAGAATGATTTAATAATATTATCTGTAACATAGGCAAAATTCATATGTAATTTAAGAGTTTAAATTTGTAATTCCCATTATAAAGAATATTTTAACTAATTATTATTTATTACTCCCCTCTGAAAATTACGGGAATGTCAATGATTCTTAAAAAAAAAAAAAAGGAATAAACTCGACTAGATTAATTAAATTCAGTATAAAAAGATAATGAAATAGTAAGAAAACGGTGGACGTGGCTCATGGTTTGGCAATTAAGGATAAGTTGAATTTTGATAGGCCCGTGTCTTTCGAATGTGTCGGCGTTCACCTCTGGGAAGGACATTACCCTGATTCCACATTTTTCTAGCATTAATACAAACAGCTCAGTGCGGTGTGTAATCGTTTTATTGTGGGAAATGGAATGAGAAAAATGAAAAGCGAAGCAAGTAGCAGCTATTTGCTCTCTTTTAATCTTTCTTTTTTTTTCAAATGAAACCCCAATTTAGCTGCCCCAAAAAAAAATGAACTAATTAAAAAAACTAAAACCTCAATTTATTCTCTCAAATTTATAGAAAAGATAAATTAATACCTCAAATTCCTATTGCGATTCCTCAAATTTAAAATATGAGGACAAATTAGGAGTTTTAGTCTTCTTTCTTATTTTCAGGATTAATTTCTTTTATACATGACCAAGAGTAATTTGGAATTCTTGCTAGTTACTAGTTATGTATTTAATTTCTTTTCATGTTAATAATTATTAGTCTATCAAGCGTAATTATCATCGTACCACATTCTAGCTAGTAAGTGAGTCTATAGTCTAATAGTAAACCCCTATATCTCTCAATGAGTTAATAGTAGTCACACTTTTAACTCTCATTTATGCCCCTATCCCTTAATATTTTAGTTAGAAAAAAATACCACACTCTAATTAAAAGAGATTATCTTACCTTACAGAATTGAGTCACCTTAAAAGAAAAGAAATCTCAAATTTAAGGATAGTTGTGTTCTTTATAAATGTTTAAGATAAGAGAAGCTAGCTTTCTTAATTTGATAAATCACTAACCTCAATGAAAACTTATATTGAATTATTAGTTTCAGAATCTGGAATCAAATCGAAGTCATATCGTTCCTATGAATGGATAGTCCATCATGTAAACCAATTCCCGTTGACTAGTTGTAGAGTTTGTTCAAGCCATGAGATCACTTATAAATAAAAATACTCATTCATTTTGAGAAGAAAGAATAGTTATTCAGTGTCAAGTCATGCTACATTTTTTTTTTATAACGGACTAAGTGATGCTATATTGTCATAAACATCCTGTTAATAATTTCACTGATAAGTAACAAAAATATTGAATAAAATTTATATTTAATATGTTGATGATATGAAAAATAATTTGATAATGTTTGTTTATCAATAAGGATGGAAATAGGTCAAATGATCTATTACGAGTGTTTGGTCTAGTTCGAACATAAAAAGAGACCCTTGAAGTTTTAATTTTCAATCCATTTGAAAAATTATCATTTTAAAGTTTTCTTTTTTTATTCCTTAACTAATATTCTTTATGAACCGATTAGATAAATCATTGTTATTATTATTATTATTAGTATTATTTTAAAAATCCTAATGATACTAGACGTGTTTTGACTTATTGAAGAGTATTACTTTTTTACCTATTTAAAAGCTTTAATATGAACGGGTCTCTAAATAGGAGGCCTCTAGAATAAATTAGGCTTTCAAAAAAGATTATGTTAGACCTAAAAGAATATCTATACCAAGCTTATTTAAAAAATTATGTTTGGTGTATAATTAAATTGTATAATAAATGCACATCACACATCTTATTACTATTAAATTTGATGAATGAGTGAGGACCACACATCATATCCAACAACAGTAAGATGTGTAATGTGTATTTATTGTGTAATTTAATTGTATAAAAAATATTATTCGATTTAGAAGCCACCCCAATTTAGTAATTAGCTAGCAAAACTACACTGCTCTGGTCAAAAAGCAGGTATTCCGAGTCCCTTCCTCTCCCTGTATGGGTAACCTTGAACAAGGCACTTGCCTAGTTGCCTTGCTTTTATATTTTCTTTCTCAGGTAATATAATGCAGTTGTGCCTTAACTTTATGGAGAATCATATTCCGTAGAACAAGGGTTTTTTTTTTTTTTTTTCTTGTTTGCTTTTGATGTCAGCAAGAATGTTGTTCGTTTCTGGTGATATAACGCAACGGACGGACTTTTTTGCTTGCCGGTTATAATCTGCAATTTACTCAAATTTCAATGTTACGCAACGTATGCATTTACCAGGAAGATTCATTGATTCGTGTAAAGTTCTTATTTTTTTAGGCAGTATGACTAGACTACTAAGAAAACTAGAATAAGAAAGCTTTTCGTTTTTTTTTTTTTTTGATAAAAAGGAGGTTTGGTTTTGTACAATTGTTAGAATGATAGTTATTTTTCTTAAAATTCAATTACATTTTTTCTATTAACGAAGTGATTCATATTTGATTTTTTTTTTTTTCATGTTACTGTCATGCTCTATGCTAGAAGTATTTGGCTTGATATTTATTTGCATTTAATTATATTTATTGAGCTTAATTTTTCCTATTATCTTTGGAACTTTTATTTCATTCTTGATTTTTCTTTTATCTCTCCTATTTTTATTTTTACTATTTATTTATTTATATTATTTTTCTATTTTTTTAATCTTTATTTGTAAATTGATGTTGTGATATTCTGTTCTTTTCTTTCTGCATTTTTGTTATTTTGTTTTTGTGTGATTGATATTATTCTGTATTTCATATTCATATGATTTATTATTTAAAATTGTTTATATATTTGGAGTTCATCTTTAGTTTCAGTTTTTATTTTTTTGAAAAAATTAAGACATGGGGAGAAGGGAGTTTAAATGACTTGATGGACTTTCATCTCATAGACCTGTTTCATTTAGTTTGGTCCCAAAGTGATTTGGAGTCCTATAATTCAAAGTTGTTCACCTTAACATATAAGTTGTCTTCTAAAAAAAATGCATAACTCACATTGTATAATTTGTATTGACATCAAATTTTATAGACAAGTCTATTTTATTTCATATTTTTAATATAAAAAAATGGTTTCATGTACAACCTAGCACTCTAACATGAAAGAACCTACAGAAACAGAATCTAGTGTAGTTTAGCTTATGCAACTTTGCAGTTGACGTTACAAATTTATAATCATTTCATAAAAATCAATTTAACTATGAAAGTTTGTAAGTTTGAAACCTCATGTTTTCAGCTTTCAAACAAAATTAACCTCACCTCAATCCAAATACTAGAACTTGAAATACAGGGATTAAAGTTTAGTGATCGAATAATGAAGGTTCAGTCTACAATGATTAGAGCTGGGTATATGGACCGTGGTCCGCGAACCAACTCGTTTAACTCGCAACCCGCATAAAAATGGACCAGAAAATTTTTAACCCGTCAACCCGCGGACTTTTTTTATCCGCTCCGCCTAGCCTGCGGGCTAAACGGGCCTGGCCCACGGAGTCCGCGGACCAACCCGCCTAACCCGTATACTGTAGACATAGAGACTAAGCTCCAGCTTTTGATAGTTAGTAATTGTTAATTTATATTCTTTAGTAGTTTAAATATTTTTTATACTTGAAGAAGTTATGCAAATTTAATTGGTTTGTAATTAATTTGTATGTTATTACTTTGAAAAAATTAACACTTGAATTTTAATATTTGCAGTATTCAGTAATTAGTATTGTTATTTGTTTAAAATTTAAATTGTATACTGTAAAGAAGAATGTGTATATATATTTTGTGATGTAAATTATTAAATATATTGCATAAATATAAATATATAATATAGGATATTAAAAAAGGTAAATGGATTGGCATTTTGCCTAATCCAAGCCCAGTCCGCTTAAGCCCGCAAATCCGTGGACCGGTCCGGTCCGACCCGTTTAAAATTGGTCCATTGCGGACCGGGCTAAACGGACCGGACCGGTCCGTATACCCAGTACTAACAATGATAAGGTTAAAAGTTGGATTGGCTAGCATTAGCCCGACTGATACTCTTGAGTCTCTTCGATTCTTTAGGCCTCGAGATTGAGGGGCTTGTGGTCAAAGAGACCTAGGCGCGGCCCAAGCACTTCCCCACACCCAACTTAACAAACGCTAGCCCAAAAACCTATCCGGCCTCCTCAAATTTTGCAAGGAAAATCTTGAAGTCCTACCCCCAATCTCGCCCTCTCCTTCAATGCCCCACGACCCCCTTATCAATGCCTAATCCAATATATGTACCCTACCCCCGAAGGAAAAAGATTGATCATTATAAGCCTATACATTAGCTTACCCTCTATCTTGAGCCAGACAACAATAAAAATGTAGAAGATACTATTAATTTTGAGTAAATGCCTAAATTGGTCTATAACAATTTCATTGTCAACCAAGTGGTCCCTACACAGAAATCGTCATGGAGCACTTGCATGGCACATTGGAACAGTGATTGGGATGATGATGTGGCATCAAACACAGTCTCTAGTCTTTTTTTTTTTTTTTTGCAAAGAAAATGATGTAGAAAATTCTGTCACATGGATAAAGAGAACTTTATTGAAAATGAGAAGAGTACATTAATTTATTCTAAATGGAAGCAACAATTAAGTGGGAAAAGCATAAAGAAACTTCCAAGTACATCCTCAATACATAACAGTACGCACAAGTGCATCCACATGATACTTGCAAGTCTCATTAGCATTATACCATTTGGAGAGAAGAATTGGGACAGGTCTTGGGACTTCTAGAGCCACTAAGTTCTGTGTCAATCGGAAGTCATAGATGTCACCATACTTGAATGGCACGGGCACTATGTCACCCTCTCTCTTCCAAGTCTATTAGAATGATTTTGAGGAGAGGAATGTGATGCATTAACTAGGTTACCTGCAAGTGGGTTGGGGAAGGAAATATTGTTTACGGAAGGTGGAACATGAGTCTCATATGGGTAAAGCATGTATGGGTAGAAGTAGAATGGGAAAGGTTGGTAAGTGAGTTGGTGTGATAAGTGGTTTGCAATTTGCATCATGTTAACCTCTCCCTCTTTTTTTCAAAAGTTGGGCTTTTTGTACTTCTCTGTTGACTTGTTTTGAACTTGCCCTCCCTAATGGCATCCTCCACTTGCACTCTAACAATAACCACTTACTCTCCTTTTTAATTTTGAACAATTTGATTTAATTAGGGTGGATGTGTAAAATAATAAAAGGTTGTGATCTTGTTTATCCACACAACAATCAATAGTTATGATTGAGAGGTGGATGCCTCATTCATTGTTGTTGAATTGTAAGGATTTATTGAGTAACCTAGTACTAACTTGAACCTTGTAAAAAAATGAATTCCAATCTTTTGAATAATTTTTCAATTAAAATTATTTTCATGATTAAAATCAACCAACACATTTTTAAATGTTTTCTGTTAATTAAAATTAATCAACAAACAATCATTTTTTACAAAAAGGATGTGACTTTGAGTTCCTCATTGCACTAGAGTATACGTTGGCACAGCTAACAACTATCAAGTTAAAATTAAATTTTTCATAAGTTTTTTTCCTTTTTTTCTTTTGATTTCTTCCATTTTATTTATACATAATTGTGACTTTCTTTCTTGGGAGAAAATAAATATTATTAAAGTTATATTAATTTGCATGAACTTTAGGGTAACTATATTTACACAAATGTATCAGCAGTGCAATAGGATTAACTATTAAGTTTCCATTCTTTCCTAATCACAATTAAACTCACAGACTCAAATCTAATATGTTTTTTTCTAATATATTGAGTTGCATCACGAACTATGTACTCACTTAATATTAATTAACTGGCCCATAGCTTGTGGTGCTTTTCTAGGGTTTAAAATTAGGTGTTTGTTGTACTATCGAATGAAAATCATGGGTTGCCTATCCTTTCATATGTGGTGGCTTCTAGTTGGTACACTCAGTGATATTCTGCATACTTCGGCACTTAGGCTATGATTAAGAGAATAAAAATGGAGGAAGTGAAGAAATTGTTTGAAAGTAATTTTAGGGAAAGAAGTGGTATAACTAGCAAGGGACAATGTGTCCCTCCCTTGCCACTCCAAATTGGGGTTAAGGAGGGAATGAAAACAGCTTTCAAACAAGGGAGTGATATAGTCTCTTCCACTATGTTTGTTACATTTCTCTTTCATTTTATTATTAGTCACTCCCTTCTATCATCTATAAAACTCTCAATCATAACCTTAGTGACAAATTCTCCTTTTTGCATTTCCACCACTCTCTAATTATATTTTCGTAAATATTCCACCCAACCCACAAAATTACCGTTTGAATTAATCTAACCAAATTACCATATGAATTCAATTTTCCAAGTAGTCTCTGCAATCCCTTTTCAAGTTAATCTAGCTAGTTCATCTCAACATTTTTTTTTAAAGGCAAACAAAATTCATAATCTATCCCATCATCTATCGTTCATGTTGGAACCCTCGTTCAATGCACACTCCTCCAACAGGTCATTCCTCCCCCTAACTGTAGCCCACCTTGCTCGTTCCCAATTCCAATATCAAACGTTAACATTGTATACACCCTAGAGTTGCAGTTTTCAAATAGCATGAGTTTGTGCTTAATTTTGTAAGCCTATTGTTCTGCTATGCGTGGACATGATTGGTCTATATTCTAAATGTGTTTTATGGTGGGAAGTTTATAAAGAGTGCCTTAAAGTGTCTTTGTATTGCATGTTCTGATGGAGGAAGATTACTTAAACGAAGAGAATTAAAGAAAATATACCTCAAGTGGAATTAATCACAAGTATAAGACTATTTAACAATGATTTTGGCGAGCTTTTGCAATGATCGAACAGTAAACATGTAAGTATGCATATATGATCTTATATGGAAATGGAATACTACTCTGGCATCAGGCTCAACCGAGGACTTCAATGGCAATTCGCAGCTTACCTGAAAGGTAAGGAAGGCTATGACGCATGGGTACAGAAGTTTTGCAAAAGTACCCGTACCGAGTACTTTTTGGGTACGGGTATGCGTTGGGTATGCCTGGGTATATACATGATAATTTCATTTTTTGAAAAAAAAAAAAAAAAGGGTACGGTGGGGTATGACTGGGTGCGCCTAGGGTACGCATACCCAATAGTGGGTACACCAATTTAATGAATTTTTGTATTCTTTTTATATGTTTTTTGTATTTTTTTTTTCCTTCTTTCCTTTCAAATTCTAATTCTATTGAGTCCTAACTTTTTCCCTACCCAAATTTATTTTTTTTTATAGAAAATTTGGAATGAAATATTAAATAATTTTGATCAATTTTATGTTAAAATTTTAGTTTTTATTGTGTAAAATTTATATATATATATATATATATATAGACGTACCCATATCTCACTTTTTCCAAAATTTTCATATCTCATATCTGTATCCGTACTGGGTATAGGTATCGTACCCGTATCCATATAACATAGAAGGAAGGAAATGGGTAAAGTCTAAGATGACAGAATATGGGACCAAGAGGAGGAATGAAGACTTACTACTCTTAGGCCCTTCACCTAAGTAGTCTTGCAAGTTGCAACTTTAGGAGGCCTCCAGTTACTCACACTCCTCCTTGTTGCCTTGATTTCAGCCTTTCAGCCACATGTTCATGAGCCATAATAGAATTTCCCTCACCCTTTATGCATTGGTCTTCCAAAATTACCTCTTCATTAATAATGTTTGCATTGTCACCTTCTCCATCAAGCTCAACCTCGTCCTCAAGGTTGAATCTGGGGAAATTTTGTTTCATCATAGTGACATCCTCCCAAGTTGCTTTAGAGATATAAATGTTTTGCCACTGGATCACACTATCAATGTATAAAAATTAAACTTTATCATTAATTACAATAATACCAACAAAAAAATAAATAAAAAGGCGTCTTGATAGTCTTTTGATAATGCCGGTCAAGATGCTAGTTAAAATTAAGAAAATAACTTCTTGCATTGTCATGTTTGAGTTCGATTCTTAGATTTTCCCTATTTGTAAATATAACGATCTATAAATACTTTTGTAAGCGCTCGATGAGTATAGACCCAAAAGGCATACCCTGACTTTGGAATGAAGTAAGTTTGTCCCTCAACCTAAACCTTTATATTCACAAAAAAAAAAAACTTCATTTAATTCATTTGCTTTTTTGTATATGTCTTTTAATTTGTTTACATAAAGCTAAAAGTAAATATAAAAATTATAAGTTAACTAAATGATGTTTAAATTTTAGATATGAATATTTTCAGTGTACTTTAAAATATTTGTTCTGCTTGTATTTTCATCGACAAACAAATGAAACTCAACATGCTTTGCTTCTAAGATCTCAATTTGAGGAACATAACTGTAATCCTCTATGAGTTCCCAAGTTCCTTAAAGAATCGTTTCAAAATTTGATTCTATCGAAGCAATGTCGATGCTAGCAACGCCTCTTAATCAATCTTTGTTATTCAAAGTGAACATAATTGTCACAAGCAAACTTGAATGAACAACTTTGGTTTTGATTATAATGCTAGAATTTACAACAGCAAGTGCTTGAAATATAGTAAACAAATAATAAAGAACATAAACATGAAATTGAAATACAGCAAAAGTGAATCTAATCCTAATAATTGAAGTGAAACAAGTGGGTCAAAGGCAGGATCATTACTCTTGATCTCTTAGTTCCTTGCGTCACAGTGGCTGTGAACTTTTGAGAGTGGTGAGTGTTTGATCCTTACTCACTTGTTTTAGTTCATTGATATCGTGCAAAAGGGCATCTTAAATGATATCATGCATGAGACCCATCAAAATGATGAAGAAAAAAGTTGGATAATAATAATAATATCTTGTTGGAAACCTGGTCAAACCAGAATCCTAAGAATTAAAGAATAAATCAATATTCAATGAGTAAAGTTATACAGAGAGAGGTGAGACCTGGAAGAAGGTGGAGGTCGGAGAGAAGAAATCACAGCCTTCAACACATAGCTACTGCAGCGGTACGTGATGGCAGCTAGATGCGCCTGATGCCAGTTGAGAAAGATGAGAAAGTAGAAACTCTACGCTTTTAGTTTTGGATTTGGGCATAATAAAATTAAAATCATTGTTATCTCTCTGAGATGAAAAATGTAGATGGATGACATGCCATACAATACAAAAAATATTTTTTTGATTTGATTTCGTATAAATAAAACTAATAAATAGGAAAAAAATGATACTTAAATGATGAAAAAAAGAAATAGAGGTACGCTGCATAGCAATCGCGGAGTGAACTAGATTTTGACCCACACAATCACACGAACAATTGAATTAAATCAATATACAATTTTAAATTATAAATATATATGATAAAAATAGTTTAGATAGTAAAATAAATTATTTATAACTTCTACGTGAATTATGGATCAACTTGTAATAGCATTCAACTTATTTTTCTAAACACTTCCTTATTATGCAAACATTATTGATGTGTTTTGAATTATCATAGCATATAAAACTCTTTAATTGATCTGAATAAATATAAAAATATGCATTTTCAAGAATATGAATTTTATTTTGATATATTGATGGCGTGAAAATGTTTTATACCATCGTCAAATCAAAATATTTTATTTTGATGACTTTTCAAGTATAAGTGTAAAAATCAATTATTATAACTTATATGATAATACATGATTGAATGACTGTGTAAAATTATTTTACATTATTAGTGCATGAAAATTAAATCCCAAAAATATTCTCTTTTCCTTTTTTGTTTTTTTGATCAACACACTCACACACCTATGGAAGAAGGTTCACATCCTTAGGAAAGAACCCATGGCGTGGTTTTAAGAGGCAAACACATCTTTTTTTCTAAAAACATCCCTGTATTAGAAAGTGTCGTACAAAATATTTCGTTTTCAGCCCAAAAAATCGTTAAAGAAAAAGAAGAAACCCATGATTGAAAAAAGAGAAAAAAAAAACCTTCTAGAAGGAAAACCCACAGTATAAAACCCAGACATCACTGTTTCTCGTCTCGTGTACGTTCGCGCCATCATGAAAACCCCTCCTTCTCACTTGCGGGTGCACCAGTCGCTTATCTCCGACGATACGATCATCGAAATCTTGTCATGGCTTCCGGTGAAACCCCTTCTGCGGTAACGTTCCTGGAAATCCATCATCTCCGATCCAAGTTTCATTCGTTAAACTTCATCTTCGGAGATCACCCAGAAATCCCAACCTCGTATTCACGATACGTGAGATGGACGATGAAACCAATTTCTGCGGCAGTGCTGTAACCTGCTCTGCTCGCTCTTTGCTTAATAAGCCGTCGTCATCCGCCGTTTCTGAAGACCACGCTGGCTACAAATTAGAATTAGAGGACGGGTACAGCGTCATAGGTTCCTGCGATGGCTACGAGGACAAGATCTAAGAGAACGCCCGCTTTAGTTGCTGATATTTGCAGTTTTTTCATGTTACACTACTAGGATTACGAGGCGGTGGCAATCCTTCTGGACGTGAAGGCCGACGAAGATTCACGCAAGACTCAGCTGAACTAAACTCTCGAGTTAACGATTAAACTCTTACGAGATTAATATAAAAATGAGTTTTTCTAAACTTTCGAATTTGATAACTTTGTTGGTGAAAGTTTTACACCATGGGTGACACTTGTTGGAGAGACGCCGGAAACTTCCCCGCTATTCCCACGTGCTAAAATCCCCGACGACTTAGTAAGACTAAGGACCGATCACAAGAAAGCCTGGTTCTAACATTTTGAAAGCAAGTTCCTCTGCAACAGTTTACTTATCTTTATTTAAGGTAAACCATGAGTGTTGTTTCCGCAATCCTTGCCTTTTTCATGCAGGCACAGCCAGTTTCTTGAATTATTTTCATAATCCATATACGGTTTATTCTATTAAGAAAAAGATTAAATCTGCTGCTCTTTAAGTTGTAGACCTGCCGCAACTTGAAGACCACGTCGGATAGGTAAGGGTACAGTATTTGTACCAGGTACAAATATAGGTATAGGGTATGAAAATTTTTCAAAAACTGAGATAGGGGTATGGGAAAATATATTATATAAAAATATAAAATTATAGTTAATAAAATAATCATATTGTAAAACAAATAATTTTTTGTGATGCTAAAGTTAAAATATATATAAAAAGAATGAGATTTGAAGGGATAAACTAATAGTTTAATTTATTTAATTATAAAATTTAATATTTATAAGGATTAATTTACATTTAAGTAATATTTATTTATTAAAATTATTGATTAACAAGTATGGTATCAGATACATACAAGATACAGGTACCGCAGCCATCTTAGAGTAGTCATGCTTCATAGGGTGGGAAGGATGAAAGGGGCTTATTGTGTCGTAAGTCATATTTCACTTTTTGGTGCCTTTTTTGTGGGAGATTTTTGTCGCCCACATGATGATGGTTTTCTTTTGCTTCTTCTGGGAGAGCAGCAGCAACTTAGTGCCAGCAAGTGTTATGTTTTGCGACATTACTTATGTAATGGTTAGCAAAAGAGACTTGACGTCTTTATAAGTTATCTATTTCGAAGGCTCAAGCATGGGTGGTTGATTCTATGGTATGAATTTTGATACTAGACTAAGAAGGCATTGAGACTTGAATTACTATTTATTGAGTGCTCTCCTATCAATTAGATTCATGCCTTGTTGGCTTCCGCCTATTTTCGTTTAGCTTTTTCACTTTTGATCCTTAATGTCATTTTTCTATGGTGGTTTATTTGCCAATTTTGTTTTTTAACAGTCATATTTCTTTAACATTTCCTGTTTTGTGTTGGAAAACTTTCAACTCAGCTGCATGTTTGTTTATGTTTGATACAAGTAGGCAAGTAGCTGCAGCTAAGAACGAAATCCTAAGGAAAATAGTTTCTGAGATAAAAGTAAATGATACAAACAGATTTTTTTTTAAAAAAAAAAGATGATTGCTCAAGTGCCTTGATAGGTCAATGCCTATGGTGTCCAATATATTGACAAATTGAAATTTGGCACAGTGGGCCATAACTTTCCCTCCACCTCCTCCTCCCCTCCCCAAACCTGATCCCCTTCTCCCCCTAAAGCCGGAGTCATCGTCATCGGGGCCCACCTCACCAACCTCGCTACCTTCACCCTCGTCACAGTGGGCCACATTGGGCCCTACTTTTAATTAACCAATATTTTGAAGAAAAAAAAGAAAGAAAGCCAACATCGTGCTCCTCTTCTCCCCAAACTCCATCAACTTCTCGTGGTGTGCCTTGTAACATCCCCTGCTGCTTTATAGATTAACAACTGTCCCCACAAACCAACACGGCTCTTTTCAGCATGCTTTGTCCTCACTCGCATGCTTCCTGGGAAAATCTTCAGAGGTCACCATCCCAAAATTACCTCGGGTCAAGACGCTTAACTATGGAGTTCTTTCGGTTTAGGCCACCAAAAGAAGATGCATATTCTTTTCGGTAGCCTAAACTGAAAGAACTCCATAGTTAAGCGTGCTTGACCTGGGGTAATTTTGGGATGGGTGACCTCTTGGGAAAACCTGGGAAGTTTTCCCAGGAAGCGTGCGAGTGAGGACAAAGCATGTTGAAAAGACCCGTGTGGGTTTGTGGGGACGCCAATCCATAAAGCAAACAGGGATGTTACAAATGGTATCGAGCCTGCACCTCTCCCAAGACGGTGTGGTTCTGGGACTAACTAGGCTAAGTCGGTGGGCATGTAACGCCCGGGACGAGGATGAGGTGTGATCGCCGGGGCAAAAGAGGGCACGGACAAGGAGCGGCTCCTCGCAAGGTCCTCTAAGCGGAGGGGTACATGAATGAACCGATTACACACCCGAATGAGAGGGATCCTAAGATTGTATAGGTATGGGACTATACAGTTGAGGAGGGCTTATATGAATTGATTTGCACTACCTATACCAACAAGATGCATCTTCTTTTCGGTAGCCTAAACTGAAAGAACTCCATAGTTAAGCGTGCTTGACCTGGGGTAATTTTGGGATGGGTGACCTCCTGGGAAAACCTGGGAAGTTTTCCCAGGAAGCGTGCGAGTGAGGACAAAGCATGTTGAAAAGACCCGTGTTGGTTTGTGGGGACAGTCGTCAATCCATAAAGCAGCAGGGGATGTTACATGCCTCGCCACCACATCCCTTGGCGCCATCATCACCACCACAAACACCCTCAAGATTACAACAAAAACAAATCCTATTACCTAATCAGACTCCCAACTTTGTAAACAACATTTAACAAAGAAACAACAATTAATGGTGATTCAAAGCTAAACAAGTGTTAAATTCTCTTGTGGGTATCTCGTCTACGGTGAGGATCTCCTCGTCAAATTTGATGAGGACACAAATTCTAGTGGATCCGATGAGGAGCTTGTCAGCGACGGATCCGATAGGGTTGGCGAGAGATGTGGTGGCATCGAAGAAGTGGTGGAGGGGATCGGCGACGGTGTGGAATTGGCTATCGTAGAAGATTCAGGCACCGGAATAAAATTTTTGGAGGTTGAGGGAATTGTAGTCGAGGAGCTTCTTTGCTTCGAGGTAGCCGGTGATGAAGATTTGGAAGCCACGATAGGAGGAAGTCGTTGACAATGTCAGTGTAGACACGGCCGCCCATGGCGTTGGAGGCTTCGAGGAGGAGGAAAAGGATGCTGTGGGAGTTGAGGTGGGTGGCGGCGAAGCTGGCGCCAATGACGATGACTCTAGTTTTTGGGGGAGGAGGGGATCAGGTTTCGAGAGGGGAGGAGGAGGTGGGGGAAAGCTATGGCCTACCATGCCAAATGTCAATTTGTCACAATATTGGGCACCATAGACATTGACTCATCGAGCCACATGAGCAATCACCAAAAAAAAAAAATTGGTCCTTATATGGTCAAACAAAAATAGTTTCTCATCTCTTCCCAATCAACAGTACCAGCAATATAATTTCTTTCTCGGCCACTGTTTGTGATGTATACATCAATTTGTAGCTATGGTGACATGATTTTTTAATACTATCGTTTCCCCAATTTGAACTTGCATTTGTAGCTAATCGCCATATCCATTGATCCACTTGTGTGATGTGCAATGATTGTTTCGGATGGCATAAATTTTCTGAGCTTTGTGGCCTATGGAATAGTGAGGTTTGATCTGCATGATTCATGTGACTCCCGGGATTTGATATTCTGCTAACTGGAATTATGGGATTTAACTTCAAGGCTATTTTTGTTTTGTAATATGTTAATGATGTGTTTAAGAAGGGAAATCCGACAAGTTCAAGTGAATTATGGTAACTGTTTTAGGACATAGGCATTATTGATAACTCGTCTATTGCTATCCAACCCTAGTTTGGGTTTGCTTTGGATTTAGAAGACCCAAACTCACATTCACAACTCACAAAATTACCTTAACCAATAAAATTGCTTGTTTCCCAAAATTTTTGTTTGATTTTTACCCACGTTGTGTCATGTGCTGTAACAGTTTGTATTGAAGTTAATATTTGTTACTTTGATCTATGATTAATGTATTTACTATTTTCCTAGTGACAGATGTGACATAAATACATTAGTCACAAAAAATATGGTCTTCTATAGTCAATGCCCTTCTACACAATTTCAATCATCTTTAACAACTGGACATTCATCTATACTAAGATTAGGAGAATCAACATGAATTTTATGGAGAGAAACAAGAAAAATCGAATCAAAACTGCAACAACCCAACATATTTGTAAATTTTGGATGCCTTTTAGATGTACTAATCATTGGCTTACCATAAAATTTTGTAAGATTGTTTCAAGTAAATAGAGAATAACTCCCATGCACTATTAGTGTAATTTTAAGCCACATTGAAAATAACTTTCAAGAAGCCCAAGCCCCCAAGCCTTACATCTCGTGGCTTTTGTCGGGAGAACCATCATGAAAATATACCATTTAAGAGAACAACTTTCATATATTTTTATAAAAAAAACGTCATTTGATAATAAAAAAATTGCATACATGATCCATTTTTATGTAGTCCCTCATGAGATTGCAAATCGCATGATTTCTAATGAATGACAATAAAAAAAAATACTAAAATTAGTCTCTCAATTCGCTATCTAATCCTGTATAATTTCATTACCATTTTGAACGTAGTTGATCAATTTGAAAATGAATTCATTTTCATTACAAGAGGAACATGACAAAAAACTGAATGTGGCTAAATCAACTATCATTCACGTCAATACATCGCTGACTAATATAACATTACAAACAAAACATAGCTCAAAAAATAATGGGTCGGAATAGCAGGAGCATATCAATGATGTATTACAAATGGATGCTCCATACTGTGCTAGTGCTACTACACTAACTAGATGATCTCAATCATAGGATAAGAAGCGCTTTCCCAGGTCCATATGTTGACTGTAGGTTGCTTTTTTATAACATGAGGCCCCAAAAAAACGAGAAATTTTTACATACTGGTGGAACAGATTTAATATATGCTCCAAGAATGAGTGGTTGCAACTTGCAAGTGCACATGGAGCTTGTGGTGCATGCATTAAATGTGATTCAAGATTCAAGAACATGTAAAAATTTCTCCAAAATATCTATACAAAAGAAATTCCTCGAAGAACCAAATTGGTAAGTTCCTACTGCCAAGTCAAAAAAATGGACAGTGCTATAGGAATAATATCAGAGGGAAGTACATACTGATATTCTTAGGAAGCACTCTTCAGCATGAACGGCCCCTTCCAGACTGCATTTCCACTTTCTTAGCTATTAGTAAGAGAATACGCACTTCCAGGAACCTTGACTAAAAGCTCATCTTCAAGTATACCCTCCTGTGCATCATGGTCCTGAATTTTATTCATAAGTGATGCTAATAAAAGCTAAAAGCTCACAACAGTCACCAACTTTGCATATCTAACAACTCAACTATCTTGCTAGTGGTTTTACTTACATAGGTAGACAAACTCGGTTTATGTAATTTTGGAGAGCAAGGTTTAAATGAAACCATAAACAATTAGATCAATTTTTTTGCCAATGCATGAAAGTAATCAAAGTAAACTATGAAACTACAACCAAGCACTAGATAGTATAATACACATGACGGAAAGGAATATTCTAAGAATTACGGCTTCACGCACTCTATTTGGAAATGGCACATGAAACAAGCACAGCATAGAGAGCCGATACATTGAATACCAAAAATAGACTCAATACTAAATGGCTGCAAGTGAGTAACCAATATTAAAATACATTGTAAGAACTAATCTAAGGCTCAATACCATCACATAAGTCCACAATAAGAATTGAAGAAAACCTGGTCAGTCAAATCTAAATATTTAAAAAAATGCTTAAAGATTTATACTATAATAGTATTCCACCCCACACAATGCCCCAAACTGAAGACACGAGCCATTTAAATCCAAGAATGGCAGTATCCCACGGCACTCTTACCGTCAGGGCCAAGTGGGCCAACTAAGATTTGAATGGATACAATCATCCAAACTAATCAGTTTGGTTAATAGTGTCACGAAGTATAGCATTTCTTTGTACAGGAGTCAGCATTTCATGGCAGACAGATATAACTGTTTGTCATGCTCATCTCTATAACGCAAGGAAAGAGCTGTATCAACATTCCAAAGTCAAACAGCACAGGCTCTGCTTTGGCCTGTGCATATGCATACGAGGCCAATTGTAAAATTGACAATGTTCTGTTACAACATTGCATTGCATCTATCTATCTTGAATTTGTATTAATAACCTTTTTTATAGTTTGAAATAGGTTTTCACCTAAATGTGGACAATCAAGGATACGCTCAACAATGCAAGCTTGCATCTAACCAAACTGCTATATGCACAGCCTTAAAACTACACAATTTCAACCTTAAACAAATGTAACCATTATCTGGCAAACTGACTAACAAGGTCACAACAAACCACCAAGGAATGCATGCATCAGCAGAAACAGTAATTATGCTTGCAACATACCTTAACATTGGAGCCAGTAGCACCCTTCAGACCATTTTTCATGTTATTCATTATCAATTTTAGTTGTTTCCTGGCATTTGCTCTTGCTTTGCGTCGTTCACCACATTGCGCTGCAGTAACATCATAATGGCAGGCCACACAAAGAGTTCTCATATTCTCCAGTTTGCATTCACCTAGAAAAATAAAATAGCATACAAAATTCAAACACAGCTATAACCTAATTAAATAAGATATAGAGTTCAAACAAAAAAGCTAATTTTTTCCTCCTGAATACTGAAGGGAACAGAAAGAGAAAGACATAAGTAAACATCTCAGTTGAAAAACTTACAGAACAGTAAAACATAATCAAAATGATAAATTAGCAAAATTGATAGTGGTTATTAGTATCATTGACAGCTATAGATATTAGAAATAGTGATAGAAACTAATGGCATTTGGAAGTTAAGTAGTCAATGCATCATTGAAAAGATTAGTCATAGTAAATAGTTTATTTCTTCTAGTGAATGTAAGATTTATTCTTTGGTGTATATATTATATAAATATCAAGACTGCTGAGTGCTATTTATTCAAGCAATTCACATAAATATCTCATCTAATTTTTCTCCTGAGTCTATTTTCAACTTTCTCAAGTCTAATATACCCATGTCATAGGTATAAGCTGATTAAGTGAATTTTTCACATACATCAAGATTCTATATTGACGTTTTCAGTGGGCCAATTACAACCTTAGTTGAACCAGTGCATTTATTAGACTAATTGCTGTAAAAAATATATGCCGAATAAGGTGTTTAAGAATTAAGAATGCAATACCCTCTGAAACATAATCAAGTAAATGGTTTACACTTCCAGAAGAAAAAAGTCACTAAACACTGATATCATGATTGTGCCTAAAGCAATTAGGATTAATCTTTAAAATAAATCATACCTCCGCCTTGATATACAGGAACGATATGATCAGCATGCCAGGCGTTGCCTTCACTTGGATCATTGACAAGCTTCTCAAACCTGCAGAAGGTCAACCAGCGTTTAAGAAGACCGTTGGTGTCAAGCCAACTAAGCAAGTCTATTAAGAGTCTTCCATACAGGAAGTCTTCTAACAAGCCTGCAATGTTTAGAAATATCACAAGAGAACTGACTCTGGGTATTTTACTGTCAAAGACTCACATTTTCTTTCGCTCTACAACTTTTGGTGCTACTTTCTCAATGTACTCTCGTCGTCTTTCCAATGATAAAGGTTTTATATGCTCAACAAGCTGATGACAGTCCAATTGGCAATTTGTGCAAACACCATGTTCAACTTGGAAAAGCTCCTGAAGAACTCATCTCCAGCACATTAACAGTAGCTCAGAGAGGACAAAATCTTACACTATCGTTTCAAATGAAGAACATCCAAACAACAAAACAAAATTAGTCTAATTAATTCAAATTTAAATATGATTAATGTTCTAACCTGACGAAGGAATCTGTTGCTAGTTCTCATGCGATACTCTTCGTAACAGACAAGGTTACAAAAAAGATCTTCAAAAAATTCAGGTGTCTTGGCATTGTTACCCCTGAAAGTGGAGCTATTAATTGAAGGCTAATATATATATGTGTGTGTGTGAAATAAACAATATATGATTGGTCTGGGACATACAGGCACTGCTTTTGACAAAGTTTACAGAGCGGTTCCTCTGCCAGACTCCAGCCTTGAGTGTATTCTTTTTCCTTCTTACCATGGCCACTTCGCAGAAAAACCTTCCTCCAAACAGCATCTGATGGTAAAGGATGGCTAATCTCCACCAAAGGTGTCATACGTCGTTTACTTCCACCATTTAATAATCCCTGTCAATTGTATAATTTTGTCACATTATATAAGCATCCAAAAAAGAAAAAAAATACTATCAATGTTGGGCAGATTGCTTCAAAAAGATAGCATATTCACTAAAAGAGAGTTCAGGTTTACAATGTGCACACCATGTTATTGTGGTTATTGCTTTCACTCAAATAGCACAATTCAACCGCCAAAGGAAGTTGTAATGGTTTTCCAAGTAACTTCTTGCGTTCAATTGGCCTCAAATTCTTCCACTCATTTGCAAACTCCAGAAGAGCATGCCTATAAGCAGGATTGTCCTTGGCAGATACAAACTCTATCTTCTTTTTCTCATCATCAGCAACGGGACTTAACAACTCAAGTTCCTCAGGTCGGAAATTTTCATAAAGTGGTCGAGGTCTTTTATCTGTACCCAAAATGCAAGAATACAAGTGGATCCTTCCAGTGTAAGGGCTCACCTGAAGAGCAAGCAAATGTTCCCATATTCATAAGAATGACATAAATCATCACCAACACCAATTAAAACTAAGTCATCTTTTCATTTATAGGATATATGAGTCATTTATATATCAATTTAGATTTGCGCATATGTGTGTGTGTGTACATGGTCAGGATCCACCAACGCTAGTGTCAAAGTTTACACACCAACACCATCACATAATACCTCACAGAAGGTGATCAATCAAACTGTTGAAAGCAGAATTACAATAAAATAAAATAAACAGCAATAACTATGTTCATTATTTTAGTTTTTTATAAGATATTTTGTGCATGATATGAAGGATGCAAACCTTCAACTGATTTTTTTTTTTTTTAAGATTGACTTTGATTAATGTATATCTATATATACACACACGCACACATGCGTGAGCGTGCATAGACACATGTACCGATAGGAACCTGGGGAATTGGGCCAAGCACATTGGGCCCTAATATAATTAGTGCATCATGAGTGAGAGAGAAGGTGTGGAAGCATGAAATGTGCCGTGAGGTGAGTGTAACAGAATGTGCATAATTGACGGGAGTGACGTGCAGTGAGGTGAGTGCGTAACAGAAAGTGCATGTGTGGGAGTGAGCACTATATATAGGAAGGGAATTGGGGATGGTGAGGCAGGTAGAATATTGGTTAGACACTTGGGAGAGTTGAGATGCTATAGTGCTCAAGGCTTCTCTCATTTTCTGCAAGATTTATACTGTTCTTCTCTTCCAAGAGTGTTAATAATATATAACACTTCTTCATTTCTTTGGTTTCTTTCCGTGGGTTCTATCATATACACACATACAAATGTAAGACATGAAACCATTCACGTGCCTCTACGAAATAGTTTAAGCTTCTCTGAGAGATGCCTTTTGACATAGTATCAAAACTTCTATGACTATACAGTTGAGAGTTCAATCCTTGTTGCTCTCACTCTTTTAAATTAAAAAAAAAAAAAAAAGCAGAATTTCACCACAAAGGTAAAATTTGGCCTATATGCATAATTCATGCTTCAAGCCCAACGGGCATTCGCTGCGGGGACATCTTATATATAATACCATTCATGTGTTTACCAAACAACTTAAACTTTTGGGAGATATTATTCATCGCACATGTATAGGTGAATGCTAACCATCACTTCTTTAGATGAAGGAAAGCAACCTTCACTTTGATAGTTGGACAAAAATTTCCATTTTAACTTTTCTGCTTACATTGGATAAGGTCTAGTTTAACAATAATTAAGTCTTGTGTCACTAGATGGGGTCAAGTACACAAGGTCTAGTAATTCAATTGAAGAAATATATTTTCTCTCTCCTAATAATCACTAATAGAATAATTGTTTATCTTTCCTTACAACCATTAACTTCTCTCTAAATAACTATCAACATCATAAATTTTATTTTTCATCAAAGAAACAACTATTTAATCAATAATTTAATACCAAATATAGGTTTAGGCTTAAATATACTTTTAATCTTTGTAAATATAGGCCGTTTTGATTCTAATCTCTCTAGAATCTTTTCTCAACTTTTGGTCCCTCTTTTTTCCAACATTTAGCCCAATACTGTTATGTGGTGATATTTATAAGGACTAAAAGAAAACTCTTAAAATATTAAAATATTTAGAACAATTAAAAACAAAATCTTCAATATATAGCCATATTTTAAAACACTCGTAGGGACCAAAATTCAAAACAGGAAGGACCAAAAGCAAAATGTTAGAAGAAAGAGAGATCAAAGGCCAAAAAATAAAAAATGAGGGACTAAAGATTTAAAATTTATAAGGACTAAAAAGATATTTAAGCCAATTTATATGATATTGATTAATATAAACTCACAAGATATCAAGTATGTCTGGTTAAAGCAGGAAGTTAATAACGTTCTTAATGAATGTTTTAATATTTTTTTAAAAAAAATTACGTATTATATTATTAATTTTATTACTTCTCAATGAAATTTAAAATTACTGTATTATTATGTTCAAGTTGATTGAACAAAGTCACCACATCAAAAAATAAAATAAAATAATAATAACTAATTTGGTACTAAATCAATTTTTCTAAGTAATAATTATTAACAGAAAGAAGGGGATACAGGAGAAACCAAAAATATAGGGGAAAGGAAAAGATAAAAAGATAGCTTGATTGCAATCTCTCAATATGGCACTGAGGGAGGCCAAAAACACAACCATATCCCATATCATCAGCTGCACGCACATGAACATGAATGTACTCTGCTTTGACCAGATACCCCAAAGAAAAGTTATTTTTCTTTGATGAGATACACCAAAGAAAAGCATAACTCCCATGCCACTGCCACAGAGTTTAAGCTACCTTATTCTTTCCAAAAAGAAAAACAGGAAGAAAAAAAAACTCCAGAGATCAGGATGTCACACTACAGTGTTGCAGCATCGTCAGGATTCACATAGACATATATTTGTTTCACAGACTTTACTTCTATTATGCAGAGTAATAAATAACCAATGAGGCAGTGAACCAAGTAACCAACTCATTCTAATATCAACTAACAACTGTTACAAATAAACTTTACCTCAAATCGCAGAGAATCAACTTGATTAGAGCAATATCCATTGGTTTCAAGCTGAACAGGCTGGTTGTCATCTGCTTCATCTGTTGAGGTTGATTTCTTGTCCTGCAACTGAAATATAAGACACGAGATCCTTAGCCATTCATGAACAAAGACAGTCACACAAGTGTGGTCCTTCTCTCCCTTTTAATGCAATGAAATTCACCTCTATTGTTTGATCTTTGTCTTCAAAACTCTTTTCAAACAATCTATCTTCAGCATCAACAACATCTAGATCAACATTTGCATCCAAAACTGAAGCCTTACCAAAATTGAGGCAGGAAACATTATCATCCTATTCTACCAACACAATAGAATAGTTAAAAATAGCAAATAATAAAGAGATGCAAGAAAAAAGAACTAAATAAATACCATTCTAAAGTGTGCAAAAGTGCAAAACAATTTAAAGTCTAAACTACAAATCTTACCATAACTTTAGCAGTACAAATTGAATTATTGTCAACAGAAGCCTTCGCATTGGATTTATCATCTTGATTTGCTTCTGATTCATTTGAATTTACTGGGGAAGTTTGCTTATCCAATGGTCTTTCACTCAATGCCTCTTTGGGTGCAGATTGTTCATCACAACTATCAGTTTTAAACGATGTGTCTAAATAAGAAATACCTTCAACCTGCCACCCAGCGTCCCCAAATGGAAAATGGTGTTATAAAAGATAACCCAAATATAACTAGATAAATAAATCAACTTCTAAAATATTGCAAAATAAAGGTTCAAATAATGAGCTTCTCTTATTTGGTTTTGCAATAGACTGACAAATATACAAAAGAGGAGAGTATCTCCATCCATGATTTCAAAACTGAAATCTGGTACCCAGAAATTAGAATTGATTTTATGCCTACATAGCTAATAAAAGAAAGGCAACTAATCCTACCTAATTTACAAGAATACTAATATGGAAAAATAAACTTCTATGATGAGTATATCAATTACAATAACTCCTAAAATTAGCATCAATTACAATGAACCCAATTCAGGCTTGATTGAGTAAGTAGAATCTCCCATAATCTTCACAAAACATTAAACATTTTCATTCCATAAAAAAGGGCATGAGATATGCATTATATTAGGTTGTCAAAAGTTAAGTCAAAGAAGGGGTTACACATTTATTGAAACCCACATAAGATCCCAACAGGTAGAAAAACCGATGCAAACTTAATCAGTTAATCGAACTAAGCGATAAACTTATGGCAATGTTATCACCTAGAAGAGCAACCAATGCTAAACCTAAAATAACAAAAATTGACAGTGACTAACAACTAATAGCATTAAAAAAAAACAGAGAGACCTCTATCTCTTTCTTCGCATCATATTTTCCATCTGTTGTAGATGAAACACAGTGTAAACTTCTATTTAAATTTTTCCAATGCAACTCATCCCAGGTATCCTGCATGTCGATCATACAAACAAATGCTACTTGAGAGGGGCATATCACAAGCAGCCTTAATCTCAAACCTTCAAAATAAAAACCGAAGCACCTTTGCACAGAATATGTATACATTAACCGCATTTGTTTGCCCCCGTCGATGAGCTCTATCCTCAGCCTTCAAAACATATCCACATTGTTTACATATGATATTAAACCATTTAGATATCAACAATACCAGCACATTTACACTTTATTTTCATTATATGGTAGAGTCATCAACATCAACAAGAACAAGAGATCAATCTTTGGTGCATTGCTGAGGTAAAAGAGTTTTACACTATCTCCTAATCACATACTTTCGTTTGTAAGACTATTAACAATAGTGGGTGGTTTAGCCAAACATTTTGTTTGCGTAGTAATACATGATTGGAAACTACATTAAATTTTTTTGCACTGACAACCAGAATCTCCTTTTGTAAACACAGCTTGCTAGTTTAGGGAGAACATCCTGGAAGAGCATTGGAAAGCAGTTAAAAGAATCCTATGTTACCTAGCAGGGGCGCTGTCCTATGGAAATCAGATTGCATTGGTTTAACAGAGTTCAGGTATGCGGATTGGGCTAATGATGTTGAGGATCAAAGGTCAACATCTGGGTGATTTGTATTTTTGAGTATTAATTTGGTCTCTTGGTTGTCAACGAACATGTTTAACACCCAAATACAGAATAGAAATCAAATACAGAAGCCTTGTAGATACTATTGGGGAAATTATATTGGCTTCAATCCTTGCTACAAGAACCGATGACTTGTTTGCTTTATTATCAAATTGCAAGTAAGTTCTTCACTTATCCTTGCTTTATTATGAACTCATTATTACCTTCAGATGTTATGAATATTTTAAAATATTATTTCCAAAATTTGAGTTTACAATTTATGAGTCAAGTTTACCTAGGCTCAACAAATTAAGGTAAGACAACCATGCTAAAATATGATAAGAAAAAGCACAGATCACAGGAAGATATTACATATCTTAATGCCTGACAATCATTATATATGTAAATTTATAAATGAAATGATATCTCATCAAACAGAACCTGAAGCATCACAGTTGGGCACTGAGGTAGCTCCAAGAACACAACATCTCGTGCTGTCGAGAAATCAAGTCCAAAACCTGCTGCTAGAATACCTATTATTGCAATTTTGACCTGATATACAAATGCAACTCAAATCAAAGTAGGCCTAAATAAAAAGCCAAACTAGTCCAAACTTGTTCGAATGACACAGATATCAAGAAATGCTGTTTTATTGCATACAAAATTAGGGCACTAAAAGGTAGGTAGTAAGCAAAAATGCCCAATATGGTGATTAATGTGATTTACAGGAGCATCACTGAATACGGTAAAATTGTTTTTTCTTAACGTGTGGAACACTAGACTCAACCTTTAAATGAGGGATGTAAATATGCTTGCCTACAAATGCCAGCCCACAACTAGAGTAAAAGAAAAAAAGACTGCATCAATTCGTCGAAGGCCAATAGATCAACAACAAGGCTGAGACTACCAACTCATTATAAACAAGGGAGAAACATGTCAGCCAATAATTATCATATGCGACATAAAAAGTTTATATTTGAGCAACAGAAAAACATAGCATCAAAATTATGTTAAGTTGTCTCGAATTCAATCAAGTTTTCAAAAACTAGTCTTATAGACTAAAAAGGGTGGGGGCAGAAAGAACCCGCAGAGCGAAGCGGGCAGGCGAGGGGGGGTGTTTGGTGTGCACAACAAATTCAGGGAAAGAGATGCAAACAAGATTATAATACCTCTGATGATGATCGAAAAGACACTACTGCTGATTGCCTGTCTCTAGCAAGAGTATTTCCATCAATTCTCACAAAACCTATCCCTTTCTCACATATAAACTCCTAAATGGTTCAGAAACACAAACTTCAGATCAGTAATTAGATCTAAACACCTGTGGGACTTGGACATCATCAATGCATCAGAGGCCAAAGTAAATATAAAGTATGATGATACCCAATTCAAATAAACAGAGATTCAGCCAAAACTCAAGGAAAATGTCAGTTGCTTGAGTCACCTCAGTGGCTGTGGGTAACAAAGTCAAAGTGGTTTTAAGAGTAAACTCTAATTGAGTTACTGCTTGATAGTCACATGATTTACTAAATTTGAAATATGATGGTAGACAGCCCAAAGCAAAGGATATTAGTGCATTACTGCAGTCACTACACTAAACTATATGCTGCCAAATGGATTTTTAGTAAAAGTAGGTTCCAAGTGAGGATAAATGCACCTGTACTCCATCAAGAACTTTGTGGTGATGAGCAAATATTATCATCTTTGTAGAATTCTCAGATCCTGCAATGAGTGGATGGAGGGAAAGCCATTCACGAAACCCAGAAAGCTTTGCAATTCCAAGTTCCTGGTAAGAAAGCTTTCCTAACAATAAAGAGATGAGAAAAATGAAGAAACTTAATATTCTTCCAGTTTGAATAAAATTTGAATTCAGACAACAGGTGTTCTGCAAAAGTCAGTTACAACCATAGCATATTTATTTTTCTTTTATACATACATCTAAAAAAGGAAATATCATTGGGACCCAAGGGAAAGTAGTGTGCCAATTCTCTTTGAACAACAGATAGAAACCAAAAATCGGTTTTACTATTATGTATAAGCATTGATAAATGAGCAAATGAAATCATTTTCCCGAATATTGTTATGGTAGAAAGCTGTACAGTCAATTAGGTTTAATTTCCTTGATAAGATTCTGGGTTTCAAGGCAGGAAGGAGAAAGAGAAAATAGAGATTCTGAATAATAGGATACTACAACAAAGCATTAATTCCTATTATGAAATAAAAGAAAATATGGAAATCATTCATGTAAAAACACCTAAGATACTTTATGATATTCTAAGATATAATAGAGATATTACTAAATAATTTCTAACATTCTAACATTCCCCCTCAAGCAAAAACTTACTAAACTTTAAGCTCGTTACAAATAAACCCTTAATAATGACAACACAGGAGATGGACTCCATAAGACATGACTGGTAATGCAACTTAGCGATGCTAGAGATGCAAGACTGGAAAGATAACAAGATAGCTGGAATGATCATCAGCACAAATTTCCTGGCAACCAGTAGTAGACAGTAGAACAGCATTTGAAAGCCTCCAACAACATGGGAAAAATGTTGGAGATCCAAGAACCTTGATATTAATACAAAGGCTGGTATATATCACAGCCAGGGAGAATTCATCATTGATATGACTCATCAGTGAGACGATAAAGAATGATTCACAACAAGAGGCTGGTACAATTAGATTGAATTCATCATTGTATGACTACCAGGTAAAAGACTGAGACAGCTGGGCTACCCAATATGGGTCAGGTCACTAGAGACTGTCAAATACAAGTTAGAAAGCCTAGGACTGCCAAATACAGGCAAAAACACCTGGGACTGACAAATACAGCACAGAATGGCAGCCAAAATTGCTCATCAGTTAGAAAGAGAATAACATGACAAACATCCTCTAACTTTCTCTCCATCAATGCTATGCCAGCTTTGAAAAGAGCTAGACATCTGCCGAAAAGAGGCAGTGATGGTCTCATGTGCATGAAGAGCAAATCTGGACAGTTACTGGTGAGTGGCATGTGGCAGTACATATGAGCTCCAACAACAGTGAGGATGGGGTGGCCGAACATGTGGAGGGGTGGCAAACGCAGGCATGGGTTTAGTTGGACAAGAGACACATAAAAAAAACACATCTGAGATTGCAGCCACAAAAGGAAACAAGTGACAAAGGAGCATCAGGACATGGCAAAACCAATGGTGGCAGTAGTGAGGTGCACAGCTGTGCAGAGAAGGGTAGATTGAACATCCACAGTCACAAAAGACTAAAAGAGAGACAAAAGATTTGATGGCATAAATTTCTCATAAAAGAAAAATGACTCAGAGCATACTAAATAACGGAGCATGGAATTTTTGTGGAACTTGGAATCGAAATGGTGATGAGGCAAGTCATGAAGGATGATAACGCAGTGATAGTATACCATATTGAGATAATGGGTTTTAGGAAGGAGGAAGAGAAAGAATGGACTCTAATAATAGGATATTACATTGATAGAATGCGTTCTGTCATGATACAAAAGAGACAGCACTAATCGCTAGTTATAACAATACTATACTCCAAATTGTAATTAAGGATAAAGATACAAATCATGAAATAAAAGACAAATTTAGAAACCAATACTAAGAAATCATCGAACATATTTTGTGATATTCTAAGATATATTACTAGATAATTCCTAGTATTCTAGCATTCCTATACCTCTTACATCAGAAGTTGGTATCAAATAACAGAGGCCACAATTGGACTTGTTCTGTGAGTTTTAGGGGTGTCCTATTGGGCTTTCTAGGGATCTTTAATATTATTTTTCCCCTTGGTATCATAAGAAGACTCTAAACCACCTTGGGTTAAGACTAGAATTCAACTATTCAAGCAATAAGCAACAGCATTAATGATTCCTTGTTCTGTATTAATTGGTTTTAAACACTAGAGCTTTTGACCCTGCCTTCACAGGATTTTTTGACGCAATTTCATCCAAATTTGCTATGCTTAAAACAATGATGAACTCAAAGCTATTATGCGATGAAACATTAGTTGAAACACAGACCCAGCATTTCACCACAGTAGACGCAAAGATTCATAAACAATACCATCAGGTTCATCCAAATTTTCAAGAGGCATGTCTTCACTTGCACTTCCAGGGCCATCAGTCTTCAATGCACCAACAGCAGTTTTTGCAGAAACTATATCTGATCTCTTCAGCAGCAGTCTTATAATTTGCCGTCGTTTTGGAGGTAACTGTTGCAACACATGTTCCTTCAAACGCCTAATCTACAATACATGAAATACATAATTAGACAGCATTTGATACAGTAAAGGAGCAATATCATAAAGCACTGTTTCATTCAATTGAGGAGACAAAACACAGATATTAAGTATATAAATGTAACATGTGGCAGTCAGTAAACCAAATGGATAACAAAATCAAAAACACTGGACCTGTATCCTTGAAGTAAATCACAAAATTGCAAAATAAGCAATTGATAAAAAAAAATGTATGGAATATGTTGAGAAAGTGAAACAAAGATACAATTATTTGAAAGTACGAAAAAAATTATCCAGGAATATCAATCCATAAGCATTAAGCAAATCGCCAAAACTGTATCAAGCCTTATCCAACTTGGTGGGGTTTGCCAAATAGAAAGAAGGCGCCATCAAATCACAGTCATCTAAGAATTTGACTTGGATGATCAAGTGTAAATTTCCTTTAATTACTTTAAAATGCCAGGATAGATGTTTACAAAGCTGATATCAAACAGAAAAATGCCTCAAGTAATAAATGACTGCAGTCCAAGAAAAAAAAGAAAAGAAAAGACAAAGTAATCATCAAAAGATTAAAATATGGGGAGTGAGATCCCACCATAACAGTTTGCTTTAGTAACACATTCAACTCCTCCAACCGAATGCCCTTTGAATAATCCTGCAGCATAATCCCATCATATGTGTCAACTTCCACCTTCGATAACAAATTACTACTAAAAAGAATATTGATCCAAACTCCAAAGATATAGATTTCATGATTTTACCCTCATCACAAGTAACTAAATAAAAGCTAAAAAAGATGAGAACCGTGATGTCAAAGATGGGTAACAAAATGAAACCTCAACACCCAAAAAGAGAAAATAAGAGCTTGTTTAATTTTTATTTTTATTTCCTATTTTCAGTGTATTTTCTGTTTGTCAGGATTTTATGAAGGAAATAGTAAAAACAAGAACTGAAAACAAAAAACAGGAATTTTCTTGTTTTCGTTGTTTCTTTCACAAATCTTGAAAATTATGAAACAAATTACAAACAAAAAATGAAAACAAAAATCAAACAGACCCTAAGTAATTGAATGCTCCAATCACAAAAGCTAGAAAACCTATGACCCTTTAAAAGTCTTCCTCATTTTCTTATTTTTAAACAGAAAAAATTACAAATTTAAGGCATTTTCATTAGCCAGACACATCAATACCTTATTCATTATGTTTATATTAACCAAGGTATGGGAGTAGCATTTCTTATCTTCCTGATATAAAGCATGCAAAAGATAATGCTCCTTTGACATTAAGAAATAACAACTAAGCAGCCAGACCAAATATACGCATACATACATTACACAAACACAGTGGATATGAAGAGGTCTTCAAAAAGGATTACCGCAAAATAATTTCCTTGGATGCCCTTGAAATATTTTAAATCACAATAAGTTTTTGCAAACTCATGTTTAGTCTTCCCCAACAAGCCAGGCCTGTAAAATAGATGCATTGCCCAGAAAATGAATTAACAAGCTTAAAAGAAAGATATTTTACAAATGGAAAATGTTCAATGTGAATATACTTGCCATAACATATTTATCTGATGAAAAATGTCATATGGCCTATCAGCACCTAGGAAGAAATGCACCATAAGATATAAGAACACAGTTAAAATAACCAAAAAGAAAATGATAACTAAAAGTAAACAAAGAACCAAGAAATATAGAACCATAATCCAAATAATGCAAGAAACAGATTATTCATTTTCACTCCAAGGATAATTGTTAGCTTCAAAGTTTATGCAGCTAGCTTGCTGAGACAGTGAGACATACGCTACAACCTTGACAAAGAAGGTGTCCCTGATAGCAGAATTATACGCTTGACTTCTGTTGCCACATCAAGAACAGCCTTTATCTGTAAGAATAGAAGAAAATGTGACAGAATATAAAAGCAACTATTTTAGGTTTTGGCTAAAGAAGATATAGAGATAAGGGATAATGCATTGTATTACAAAGCGGTCCTTGATAAGATCATGAATCTGTCTTCGAAAAAAATGTTTCTCCAAAAAGAAAAATGAATTTGGACAAAAAGGGTTTTTACTTTTGAGCATAAGATATAGTTCTTTAACTCTAAAACCCCAATCCAGATCTTCTGATCCTACAAATCAAAATACCATTCCTCCATCCAAAGTCATACTAATACCCACCCCCAAAAAATTATTCATAAGCTTCACAACTACGCAAACATGCAAGGAATTCATCAATCCTGAGTGGCCCAAGTGGCTCAAGGAGCGCTGCTTTTGTATACCCTCACTTTAATATCGTAAATGCCCATTGAAAATATGGCAAAAACACAAAAGAAAGATAATCATCCTAGTAATTGAACAATAACAATTATGGCATAGTCAAGATTTGCTGGAAGCTTCTATCTTGTACTACTATGACATAATCATCATTTGTTGGAAGCTTCTATCTTGTACTACACCAGCAGAAGTGATACCCAGCTAAAAGAAGAAAAGTTAATATTATTTATTTCACAGCAGCAGCAGTATGTTCTTTAAAATATAGAAGGCGACTCGCACATTCATATAAATAAGGGTTCTCCCTCTACAAATGTCACCTATAAGATAAGTATCAACTGCAATGAATGAAAAGAAAATGTGTGCCTTTCACAATGCAAGCTTTGATTTTAGTTTTAACTTTTACAAACAATAAATGAGATGGAAACAAAGCATACCTCTCCTGGCTCTGCTTTCTTTGTACATCGCACATGATGAGATTCATCAACAATCAAGAGAGCCCACTGACACTCAAGCATGTTCTTCCTTAAACGATGGAGCATGGTATAAGAAATAACCACAACTCTAGGGCATCTTGTTAAGTATACAGGATTATCTTGATGACCAAAAACTGGATTTGAAGACATGAGTAAATGCTAAGTAGTGAAGGGGAAAAAAAGAGATCACAACAAAGATATACAAATTAAAAAAGTCATCCAATAAAAGGAAAGGTAATATTCTAATTATTAAAATCAAACCCCAGTCTATAAAATTGCTTTAGAGAAAAAGCAATAAATAAAAAACTTAATCATTCTTCAATAAATCCTTGCTTGGACAGTTCAACTTAATTTCTTGACCGCATAACACTAAACAATCTTCCAAAACCTTAATCCATTATTCCTGTATCTGCAGAAGAAATCATCTGAGCTTCAAACTTCTAATGTTAAAGTTATCAGCAACTAAAAAGCCCCAATTTGGTCATCAACTAATGATCATCTTATAGTGTGTGATTGCAAACCACTCTTATCTAAACATCACTTCAGCAACACTTCCATCCACATACATCAACTTCTATTGCAGAGTTCTCAAACCAGACTTAAAATGTGCCTCACTGACCTAACCTATCTTTCAGTGTACTAATAGTACCATCTTCAAAACCAAATTCTTTTCACATCTGAATCTCCCAGTCTCCCAATACCAAACTAACTTCAGTATGTTGCATCTTCAGAAGACAGCTATAGTTGTGCACTCTAAAAAACAATTCAACAGTAACACTTTCAATAACACGATCTCTGAATATGTATTGTACTGTTACAGTGAAGATCCCACATTCTTCCCAAGAACCAGACATTTACTTCAAACTAACCCCTGGTATACTCAATACTAACAACCAGCACAAAACACAGAATCATACACAACTTAAAAATGGAAAGCACTACCAAGATGAACATCAGCAGGCAAACAGTTAGGAAGCCACCGCTCCAATTCTTCCGCCCATGAAAAACGCAGAACAGCAGGGCACACCACAAGTATAGAACCTTCATCCATGAAACATCCCGCAATAGCGATAGCCTAAAAAACAAAAACCCATGGAAACACAATGCATTTCACGTCACTATTCTTTACATCATTATATCTAATCAAAGATTTAGCAATACCAAAAAAAAAAAAAACACAACCACAATGCAACCATTTTCAGCAAACAAAGTTGCACGTAATACCTATAGCTACTAAAAACTCAACCATACAACGAAAAGATGCCATTTTTTTCCCACAATTGCACCAATTTCAGAAACAAAATTGCACCAAATACAACCAAATGCCTATTGAGAATTAGGGAAATCTCCAACAAACAGCATAAAATATATAGGTCACACTAGTCCCTAATTACCATGCACTGGCCGCCCGCTTTTTATTTTTCACAAGTCCCTAATCACCCAGCTCCTTTAAAAGGGACTAATGTTACTAAAAGGGCCTATTTAGTTTGCATTCTCATTTCCTGTGTTGTCTGTTTTCAGGACTTCGTCAAGGAAACGTGGAAAGAGTCTTCGCGCAAAGGTAAAGTATCACTGCTTTCACTGTTTCCTCAACAAAACCGTGGAAAGAGGAAAAACAAAAAAATGGAAACAAAAATCAAAGAGACTCTCTGAGGAAGAGGCTTGGCGCAAAGGTAAATTATCGGTTTACTCAAAAAAAACTAAAACCATACAGAAAAACATGCCATTTCTGATTTCTGTTGCTACCTGCAGAGTCTTCCCGAGGCCCATATCATCAGCAATGAGGCACCTGCCACCCCTTCGGAGGCCGAACCTCAGCCCATCGACCTGGAAAGGCAGCAAAGCACCCAGCAGACTCCCCGGCAGCTTGGCAATCAGCTCGTCGACCTCCTCGTCGTTGAAATGCTCCGGCCTCACCGGATTCCACCGCCCCGAAACAATGGAATGCGACATCCTCTCCACCACGTTGAACGTCCCCCATGGGATCTCCTCCACCTCAACCTCCGCAGCAGCACCCTTCAGACACCTCAAGACTGCGCGGTAATCACACAGCTTGTACACGCACGCCCTCCCTCCACCCTGAATCTGCGTGTAGTGCGACAACATCACCTGAAAGAAAGCCCAAATTATCAAAGGACAAAGAAAGTAAAGCAATAGCAATAATAATTATAATAATAATAATTTCTCGACCAATTGATAGATCATAGAGAATCAACATCCACTGAAGAAGGAAAAACGTGCGCACATTGGACAAGATGCGGTTGAGGGTGGAGAGGCAGGAGTCGGGAGAGGGGGAGGGGTTGGGGGGGAGGGGGAGAGGGGTGACGGAGAATGAGTCAGGGGAGCAGATTTCCAGCCTGGCGAGGAACGTGTGGTTGTGATTGAGGGGAGGGGATAGGGGCTGTTTGGGAGTGGGGTTGCTGCGGTGGGAGAGCTTTTGGCATTTGAAGAGGTGCCAAGGGTCCCCTCCATGGGGTTGGGGAGGTTCATGTTGTTGTTGTTGGGATTCGAGGAATGCCTTGCGTTTTGCGAGGGCGGCCTGGCGGTTCGCCTCCACTTGTTTCCTCTGTTCTTCTGTCAGTTCCATTCTTCCCTTCTCGCCGGAGGGATGGAATCATGGAAGTGATCCAAGTGTGGTGTGGGGTTTGGTTTTGAAGTGAGTGAAGTGAAAGTGAAAGTCATTGACGGGAGCAGCGGAGCAGTTTTGTTTTCAGTTTCGAGCGCGGAAAGAAAGAAAGGAAGTTGTTAATGGGCCGAATTGGGCCGGGTTCAACTTCACCCGAATCTACCCAATAACCAGTAATTTGATTCATGTCTAAACTTTGCCAACTGCGGGGTTGACTTCGTGGCTACCCATAGTCAGGAATTCGTTCCATTCCAACTATTAAATCCCGTCAGACAATGTTAATAAGTCCTGCTTTAGGCTGACCTAATTTGATAAGATAGTGTGATTGTTATGGATTAAGTCAAATAAGCTAATGCCCATCACTTGAATGGCTAGATCTTTAGTTTGGGTACTGGGACTCTACTTGCTGATATTGGGAGTACCTCCCCTTATTGACATTTTTTAATACCAAATTTTTTTTTTAAACCCTAAACAATTTTTTTTTTGAGAAATTTACGTACTCTTAAACTCAATGATAACTTCATTTCTTTTATGTGAATAATAACGTGATAAATTGGTCGAGTACGGATGCAAATTGTTTGATAAAATGTATACATTTTAAGGTGAACTATTCTGACTTCTTCTGAGTTTAGTGTTGTTGAGAAATAGCGGGCCCAAAAAGTAGAAACCAAGTGGTGCAAAATAAATATATAGAAGCATAGAATAAAGATGACACAAAAGGATTACATGATTCGGTTTAAAGCCTATTTCCATAAACAAAGGCACAATCAAATATTTCATTATGGAAATATGATGAAGATACAAAGGTGGACACACTCCACTTAATCCAAACCCCAAATAATAAGGATACAAAAGTGCTAAAATCCCACTCAAAACCAAGTTCTGAATACACCCAAAATACCTGATAGTATTTTTCTCACCGATATATGTACTCAACACTCAGAAAAGAATAAAGAGAGAACAAATACTTCTCTATAACCAAATGAGTGGAAACAAACTTGGAATATCTTTTCTTTAGTTGATCCATGCTCTTATTTACAGAGCCTCACAAGACCACGTACATTAAATGCACATCACATCTCATTTAATGCTTCAGCTTGCATACTCTGACTTTTTGTCTTTCTGCGTTTAATGTTGCACCTAAAGTCAATATTGGTGGCTATAAAAGACAAGTCACCTACAAATCTTCACATTGGCTTGATTTTTCATCCATCTTCAAATTATCAAAATTGCCTACTTCATTATGCCCAAGAGACATACTCAAATAACAAAACTACCTAATGATGAAACATGCACCAGGTTCCACAAATCAGAATAAACACCCTTAGTCCTGTAAATAGTAGTACTAAACCTGGCACTGGTTTGCTTCCCACAAACACGATGTTTACTAAAATCAGGCACAATAAATTTTCAATCACTAGGCAAGCTATACTTACTCACCATAGGCATCCCTGCCACTTGCTTATGACACAAGCGGGTAATATCCAAATCAGATGAAGATGATCCTGATGTAGCACTAATAATCGTGCTACCATAAAGTAGATAAAGACTACTAACCAAGCTACCTCTGATCACCACAAGAGCACCTTTGTAAACTTTCAAAACTCTACTTTCAGTAGAATAATTATACCGTTGAGAATCAAAAGTACTAAAAGAAATAAGATTTTTCTTTAAGCCAAGAATATGCCGAACATTAGATAAAGTTCTCACGGTTCCATCATGTAACTTGATTCGGATTATACCAATGTCAATAACCTTACAAGAAGTATTATTTCCCATAAGAATAATACCACTATTAACTAACCGGTAAGTTGTAAACTAATTTTGGTTCTGACACATGTAGTAGAAGCAGCCTGAATCAAGCATCCAAGTATCGCCCAACTGAACTGGTTGATACTGCGATAATATTTCTTGCATCTTCAACAACACTTGCTGCATCACTTAAATATTTCTTTTTTTTTTTATTTGAGCTTTGGACAATTTGCTTTTCAATGTCCTTCTTTCTTACAATATCTACATCTACATTTGCTTCTACTACTACTCGAACCAATGTTCTTCCAATTACCTCTAGCTACCAAGCCAGATGTGACACCATTAAGATCACCACTATCTTGCTTCATCCTTTCACGACATAAAAGTGAGGACTTCACCTCATAAATATCAAGACACTCACGTCTATAGACAAGTGTTTCACAAAAATGCTTGTAAGAATGAGATAAAGAACAAAGTCACATCATTGTTTATTGCTCATTAGAGAATGTCTCATCCATATTTTTCAACTTCATCACAAATAATGTGAACTCAACTATATTAATTCTCATAAACGTCCATTCTGCCATACAAAGCATATATAGACGTTGTAACACACCGAGACAGTTGGCCACCGTCTTAGTCATATATAATGACTCAACTTGGTCCATAGTGATTCTGCTATTTTCTACATCATCTGTAATGCATAATTGAAGGGTGGTAAGAGCTTTTTGATCAATATCTTCCCACTCTGAATCTTTTATTGTGTCAAGTTTCTAATCTTTGCCAGAAAGTGCTACTTTCAAGCCTTGTTGTACAAGAACGACCATAATCCGCACCTTCCACATCCCAAAGTTGATGTAACCATCGAATTGTTAGATATCAAATTTAATGGACAATATCTTCGAACAAATTTACCTAGAACTCTACAATAGCTCTTATACCAGTTTGTCAAAAAATAACGGGCCTAAAAAGTAGAAATCGAGTGGTGTAAAATAAATATTTGGAAGCGTAGGGTAAAGATGACATAAAATGATTAACATGATTCAGCTTAAAGCCTATATCCATCTAATAATTAAATATTTCACCATGGAAATATAATGAAAATACAAAGATGAACACATTTCACTCAATCCAAACCCTAAATAATAAAGATACAAAAGTGGTAAGATCTCACTGAAAATCAAGTTATAAATACACTCAAAATACTTGACAGTATTTTCCTCATCGATATTTGTACTCAACACCCAAAGAGAAGAATAAAAAGAAAACAAATACTTCTCTATAACCAAATGAGTGGAACCGGACTTGGAATATCTTTTCTTTCATTGATCCATGCTCTTATTTATAGAGCCTCAAAAGACCTGGTACATTAAATATACATCACATCTCATTTAATGCTTTAGCTTGCATACTCTGACTTTTTGTCTTTCTACATTTAATGCTGCACCTTTACATTTAATGTTGCACCTAAAGTCAATATTGGTAGCTATAAAAGTCAAGCCACCTACAAGTGTAATTACATTTACACATGGATTTACAAAATTGTCATGAGAGGTTATGAATTTACTTAAACTTACACTAGCCTCTCTATACAAATGATGTTCAATCAACTCAACCAACAACAAAAAAATGTAATATGTATATAATTACTAATGACAAAATTATAATCATGAGTTCTCTCTTCACAAGATAAAGAAGAGCTCTTTTTATAAAACAAGGGAGGGTTATTCTACAATTTGTCTTCATACTAATGATCATTTCTCAAAGAAAAAAAAAGTGATGATACCAAGCTTTTTTTATTATTAAAAGATTAGGTGGAAAATTCTAAGCTCGTAGGACTTGGAATGATAAACGGTATGACCCCTCTCCAAGAGAGGTTCCTAGTATTCGAGCCCTTGATTTTGTGAGTAAAGATAGCTCATATCTTAACCTACTTTCATTGATTTAATCTCATTGGGTAAAGCGATACCTAGCTACACTATAATAGGATTATTTATATACTTGTATAATTTCACCTTCTTTAATGTTTGAATATGAGATTTTCTACCATTATAAATTAAAATAAAGGATTTTACGGAAATAAAATTAGATAAAGGATCGATTATGTATTTGTAGCATTAAAACGCATTCTATATTTTGATCTTATTATGATAAATAAAAGTCGTTGAATGGTCTTATTTATACTATTATATTTTTATTAGCAAGAAATAATATTCACAAGAGAGCCCACATTTAAGCCAACCTGTGAACATGAGATTATATCCTTCTGTTGCAAGGGAAAAATGGAATAACTGCAAAACATAGTTAAATATTCTTTTCCCCCGTCTGCAATGCCATAATAAAAAACAAAGTTATGTATACCAAAAGTTGTCTTTACTGATAGAAAGTTAGAAAGCAAAGCGTGCAGCTAAAAATGCCAACAAGTTAGCTATAGTGGGTGTTTATGTTTACATGCATGTGGGTGACTGGGTGTGCATGGTTTTGACATAAATATATAGATAAAAGATCCTTTGCTTCCTTAGGCTGCTTGTAAGGCACATGTTACCTTGCTTGTCAGCATGTCCTGTTCAGCTTTTTGAATAGGGAGGATTTTATATATCTTCATTCACAATCAAACATGGGAATTAGAGAAGTACAGACAAGGAGTTTCAACACAAAAATTTCAGTTTCAAAGAATGGAACACAGGCTCAAACAAAGTAAGGTGTGCAAATTGTGGTACCAATACCATTGATATTATTACTCATGTTATATTATGAACTGTTTCATTTTCTTAACATCTTTTTTGGGGTTTCCAGCTAACCAAATGCACTGATTTTACTAATAAAAAACTAGCTTTTATTTTCGTTAAGGGTATATTTGGTTCAGGTGAAAAAGAGGAAAAACATTTTATAAATAAGTTTCATCTATAATTTTATATATAAAACTCACCCTTAAAATGTTTATTCCAAATTTTCCTTCAATCAAACATACCCTTAGAGTGTCATTTCTAACCCACAATCACATAAAACATGATAGGTCGAGTGGAAGTGGAAATGAAATGGCGTGGGACTGGTTCCAAAGAGCAAGTTTTCAGGGTGAATACACACAAGATGATGAGCATGTGGCTGCAGTTGTAGCCGCTGCATTTTCCATTCAATCACTTGAAGAAGGTGGGTTACTTAATTTGCATAAAATGACAGAGTCATCCCCCAAGATTTCAAGGACACAAACCATGAGAGGAGAAAATGATAACCTATCCCGATGACCAAGTTATGGTAACTAACATTTTCTGGTCACGTGATTTTATTAAATTGCTTAGAATATTCTTTCACTCAATAGGTGAGAGACTTTTACATAATTTCTAATCTTTGAATAAATAAGCATTTCACGCTACTTAGATTTATTGAACCATCATCCATTCATGAATCTTGAAAAACAATTTTTCAAACATAATGAATACTCACAATTTTGTTTTTTTGCTAGAATTTTTGCCGAAATGGATTTGAAACAATTTTCAACCTTTGTATGAAAAAAGAGTCTTTTATTAGTTTGACTTATCTAATAATTATCATCTTTAAACCTTAAAAAATAAAGGTCAGTAAAATTTTGATAAATTTTTCTTACATGGGATTATTCATTATTTTGACTGTTAGCATTGCTCTAAAAATATTGGAGCATTGTTATTAGTGAATAAAAAGATAAAATTTAATTTCCACACCAAATCACACCCATTTAGATAAAATTTTAATTCTTTAATTTTATTGAATTTTAACTTATATGAAATTTTAATTCATTCACTTAAATTATTTTTAAATTATAAAATTTAATTTAATTTTTTGATAGAATTAAATTTTAAAAATCTTTAAATGTCCTGTAAAAGAACCCGTTCATGACATTAAAAATAGAAATGCAGAATAAACTGGAAGATGATGCGATCAAATACAGGCCAGGGCATTCAATTTCCTTTCCACAAAAAGAACTTTACACCAATGAATAGTCCCAAATCCCACTTAACTAAACCTACATATGTCACAGCAGCCATTAAAACGGACATAGAATAGCAAAAAAAATCAACACCCATTCCCATTTCACATTGAGATTTCAACTAAAACTCCTGACTGGCAGATCCAATCTCGGCCTTGTTTCCCTTTCCTCCAGCAGCAGCAGCCTTCTTGGGCAACAAGTTCTGGTGAATGTTTGGCAGAACACCTCCGTTAGCAATGGTCACCGACCCCATCAACTTGCTCAGCTCCTCGTCGTTCCTGACCGCAAGCTGAATGTGCCTCGGTATGATCCTTGTCTTCTTGTTGTCCCTCGCAGCATTCCCAGCAAGCTCCAGAACCTAAACAATCAAAACCATCACACAAATAATAATAATAATAATAATAATAATAAATAAATAAATAATAACGGAATAAAGAAAATGGGCAGAATGGGGCACCTCGGCAGCGAGGTATTCGAGGACGGCGGACAGGTAAACCGGTGAGCCGGATCCGACCCGCTGGGCATAACGTCCGGCCTTGAGGTAACGGGCGACGCGGCCGACGGGGAACTGGAGGCCGGCCTTGGTGGACCTAGAGATGGCCTTTGAGGCTTTGGGTTTGCCTCTGCCGCCTTTCGTGGTTGTCGCTGCTGCTTCTGATGAACTCATGACGCGGGTTTTGGTTGCGGATTGAGGCTTCACGATTTGAATTTGGGTCGCAGAAGATTGTGAAGTTGAGTACTGTGTTGTGTTGTTGAGCAAAGTGTCTTGGTTTTGATTCATATAGAGGCGCCAGGTTGGCTTTGATTGGGTGATTGGAGGTTCTCGCGGATCGCCAGCGTGGCAACGTGAATTTTTCCTCTGGGTTTTGACATTTTGCTTGCGCTTTCAAGCGGGAAAGTATATTTTTTGGAGCTTTGAATTTTGAGGTGTCGGTTCCAATGTTATTAGGTCGTTCCTTCAATTTTCTTCTTGCTCATGCACGATTGTCGTTTCATGGCCAGTTTTTCCTTTTGCTTTTTTTTTTGGGCCTTTTTGGAAGAATTAATTAAATATCTTCAAATTGGAAAAAAAAAAAAAACTTGCGTCAAAATCACTTTCTAATTATATAACTCATGGACTGATCTTTGAAATATATTATTTTCTCCTTCTCTGATAATCTAAAATTTATTTGGTTTTAGTTTTCAGTTTTTATTTTTAGTTTTTAGGATTTTATGAAAGAAATACTGAAAATGAAAATTGAAAATTGGAATTTGTAGTTTTCAGAATTTTAAGTATTTCTTTCAAAAAATATAGAAAACTAAAAATGAAAATTGAAAATTCAAACAAATCAAACTCCTAGTTTATCATTACATACTTTTAGAAAATAACTAAGAAACAAAACAAATTGTTAAAAAATGAAAATATTAATTATTTCCAACACTTAAAAATATTTTCAGATTAATTGATTATACAGCACATGATATTCTTATTTTAAATTTATATAATTTAATTATACATTGACAAAATAATTACATATTATATATTAGTCACAGACTGATGTCTAAATTTGTTTATGGGTTAAAATAGGGATTAGAAGTGAATCGAGTAAAGTCATGAGTTATTTCTAACTCAAGTAGGTGATAGACTAAAATCTCTAGTTCATGAATCAAGTTTGAAAATTTTTTTGAGGTTTTTAATTAATTGAGTTAAGCTTGAGATTTGATATGTTTTATTCAATGGTGATGAGTGCTTGGGTACCCAAAGAAATGAAGGGGTTCCAATATCCATCTTACTTGGATCAATTAACGAGACATGTAATTTAAATAAACTAATATCAAATATGAGGTGTCAATAATATTAAATATCATAACGTATTCCAAATAATATTAAAATTCATAAAATAACCCTAACTGTTCCTTTTCCACCACTTTCCTTGTATCTCCTTTGTTGCCACCCTTATCCCCCCCCTCATTAAAATTGTAGTATCTCAAGTCCATGTGTCATTGGTTAAGCCTAATACGGTCTTTAAGTATTTTGGGAACCCTTGGTTTGCTAAACTTCACCAAGTTGCTGATTTTTATTTTTTTTAATGCAAGTAGGCCTTGCTGTAGTGAGACCTTTGATGCTAAGATATGTCCAAAACGACCCAGTTTCATTTTAAAGATCCTTCACTCTATAAATACACATCCCCATCAGTCCCCAAACACAAAAACTCAAACCCTAGCCTTCCTTTGGTCATCTTTCGCCCCTTTCACACAATCCAATCCTTTTTTATCTTCCTTAGTCATTGGATAACTTGTTTTATATTGTTTTTGTTAATTTCTTCTATGTTGAGTTAAGGCTTCCTTGTGCATGAATTTTACATGATTTTCCTTTTCCCAAATATGTGCTATAATGTTCTTGGATGTCTTATGAGTAGTTTATGATTCTATGATAGTTGTTAGTATAACTCCTAACTTCTAAGGTCAAGTAGATAGTACCCCTGTATTCCCGGCTCCAAAAGTGGTGAATAAGTTTAAACTCATGTCCTTATTTTTTATCATTATAAGTATGTTCTAAGTATCATGATTGCTAAATATGAACTTAGAAATGAAAATATGTTATAAACATGATTTCATAAGTTATGTCAAATCTAGCAAAATTTTAGTTTTTGACTATAGTATGAAAATTATATTTTAGAAAATTGTGGGACCATGGTTGATATGTTGTATGAATAAAAATGTTTTATCTGCTCAATAAAAGATTTATTATAAAAATAAGAGATTTATTAAGTTTATCAAAATCATTAGACATGTATTATCGATTGATGAAATTGTCATATTTTCAAGACTTTGGATTTCCTTATTATGTTTTTAGAATCTCAAGTTATGTTTTATTGGAAAAATGTTGAGTTGAGTATGATTTATCTCCATTGATATAGACAAATTATTATGATTTTACAAGTTTTCGTGTTTATGAAATCATGTCATCTTGAAATAAGATTTTTAGAATTTCAGTTATGTGTTATTAAAAGTATTGAACCAAGTATGATTAAAAAACATTGACTAGACACATACTCTGTGGGTTTTTGAAATCACCATGTCCGCAAGCTGGCGATCATTTAGGCATATTTTAGAACCCTAGTTATGCTTGATAGTTAACTTGTTAGAATTATACGAATTCGGAGATTTTAGAGTTTTTCAGATTTATTTAGTTGATGTGGAAATTGGCTTTATACTGTAACTATAGTTAACCAGATAGTGTGTTAACAACTGCAATGTTGTTAGTTTTGGTACTATGTTGTCCACAAAAGGATAATCTCGCCCTTTCAGAGTATTCAATGAATGGAGCCTAGTTAAATGTCTGTCTTCTGGGACCTCATTAGGTGTCCTTTCAGAATTCAAATATTAGAGAATTATATTTATTATTATGTATATTTATCTTGTTCAGAAATTTTTATTTCTCTAACAATTATTGCACCATGAATTTAGAAATGTTTTCTTATGTAATTGTGCATGTCAATATTAAAATGATTTTTGATTGCTACATGTATATATATATCTTGTTTGGTTGTCCTATGTGGATGGTGCGAGAGAATTCATTCACTGAGATTGATGCCTCACCCCTCTCCGTTCCTCCTTATAGTTGTAGTCATAGATCCAATTATTGCTCAGTCACTGATTTCGTAGACAACAACTGTTCTAGTGATGAGATTTAGCTTATAGTGAGGCTTAGTTTAGGATTATATTAGATTAGAATACTTCAATAGAATTGCAGACAGGATTTGGACCATGTATGCTATTTTAAGATTATGTATTTATTTTTAGAGTTTATAAACATCCCTGTATGTTTTCAAATTTCAAATATGGATTTGAATTGCAGATTGTGACTAATTTTATGTAACAAATCTTTTATGTACTAATGTTTTAGATTTCAAGCCTCGAACTGATTTACGAATCATAACTATAATTATGAAATGAAACAATTTATGTTTTAATGAATTATAGTAACACATGTTAAATTTAATTAAAATGAATTCATGGCTATGTATGTTGAAACATTTTAGTTTCACAAATTTGAATATTTTGCTTTAAATAGAGAATTTGATGATGATTCACATTAAAATATGTTTTAAGTATGAAAATCACATCAATCCATGTTTTCATTAAGTTACGTTACCTAGGAAACTTATGTGTGGGGACCTAATCTGTCACGTGCTAGTCATGTTCCCTAGTTGGCTCTTAACAAAAATGCTTTGATGCTAGTCACCAAAATCATAAGAGATGATAGGCTAAGGGTGATGCTGAAAGCATGGAGCACTCTATGCAATGGTGGTGTGACAAGGTGGAGGTAGAGACGACGCAGTGGGTCTCAATAATGGTTCCCTTTTGTAGGTCCATGGGTTTTGGGCATTTTGGGTGGTTCCTTGTGTAGATTTTGGGTGAAATTAACTGCAACAATGACAAGGCGGTGGATCTAATATAGCTTAATCACTTTGATTTAGGGTGCATCTTTGATTTAGAGTTCTTTAGTGTTGTACACCATTATTTTCATCCACTCCCACATACCTGATCACGAATATGTTAATTATATATACATGGATATGCATTGTAGAATTCAAGCAAGCAATTTGATTCTGACAATAAATTAAAAACCATACATAATTGACCATGACCTAGATAAGTGTAATTGTCTTTGACCATGTTTCAAGCACAAAAAGGAAGATGTCCCCTTGAACCCAAGTAGGAATTTTACCCTGTTGGGTATGATTTATGTGATGACTAGCATTGAACCATTTTAATGAAAGGTGAACAAGGTGTTAACGGAAGAGAAACAAGGATAATGGTCGAAGAGAAATAGGTGGGGTTGTTTTATAAATTTTAATATTATCTGGAATACATTATAATAGTTAATATCACTGACACCTCATATTTGATATTAGATTTTTTAAATCTCATTTGTCTTTTTAATTTATCCCTTCAATTGTCTTGGTATCAAAACAATCACCTTATTCAATAGCTTGTAAGTTAACTCGATATACAACACTATTATTTGTTATGTAGTCCTATTATGGCCAGGGACTAAGTTTTGTCCAAAACTTGATATATTATGAGGTATGAGATGAATTTATTTTTTCTTATTTATTTATTTATTTATTTGATCAGAAGAAATCAGTTTTTGTTAAAAACCAACAAGTCTGAAGGTAAGTTGTATGGGGCCGGTTTAGACTTTTACTTGAAAATTGGGTCAGGCTCATTGGGTCAGTGGGCCCATTGTCTGGAGCCTAGCAAAGGCACTCTCGTGTACCATACAGTTGCATACGGGCCCAGCCCAGCCCAGCTCGTAACCCCAGCTCCATTCTTCCAACCTTATGGTGCCGCCAACACTAGGTACCACTGAAAACCCCTTGGTCTGTGAAACTGAGGCACAGGGGGTGGCAACACGAAGAAACTGAAGCGTACCCGCTGCAGTTGCAACTAAAGAAGTTTGGAAAATGGGTAAGAAAGCGAAAGGTTCAAGGAAGGGTAAGAAGGCATGGAGAGCCAACATCAGCACACAAGACATCGAAGATTTCTTCGAGAAATCAACGAAGGACGCCCTCTCCGGCGGCCCCCTCGACGCCGTTTCCGACGACGCAATCTTCTACGAGGACAAGTCCAAAGGTACCTACCTTCCCTCTCTTTTATTTTTGGGTTTTTTTTTTTTTTTTACACTAATCATTATTTATTATTTATTATCTCTTGTGTTTTGGTTAATTTTAATTTATTCGCCCTGGTGTTTTAAATGACTTATTTTGAGGTGAGTGACTTGTAAATTGTGCGCATAATAAAACGCGGAAGATGACCAGTTGTGATTATTTGATTTTGTCTGGTGCCGTGAGTTAATATAAGCTTGTATTATTTATTTTTAATTTATGTGGAAGATGGCGAGTTATGATGATGCTTGTGCTTGTGCCTGAAAATTTGATATTTGATGATGTTGTTGTCTGACTTTTTATGTGGCTAGATCTTGCGGCGAAGAGGAAGATTGAAAAGCACAAGGAAAAAGTGCTCCGTGTTGATAGCCTGCTACAGAAAAACCAGTTTGTTAAGCCTGTGCCATCTTCTATGCTGAAGAAGTGCACTAAAAACCATAAACTGACCTCTAAGACAAAAGACGCCAATCAAGGTGGTTGTAAGGTCAGTTACGTCGTTCCATTGTTGCAGTAAAGAGGAACACAAGTTTGAAAGGGAGCAGTTATATGTTTCTTCGTCGCCGCCATCCTAAACCTTGCTGTTGAATTTGTTTTATTTACATTTATTTATTTTTTCTCTTGATCTGTCTCAGGATAATTCCGACTTAGCTTCTGGCATGTTTGATATATGGGGGGATAAAGGTGCATTGTATGCTCACTACTTTTAAGTTTCTGGTTTTCCTTTTTGTGTTATCATTATGAGATGCTTAACATAGGATTCTTTGATTTTGTGACTCAGATGGGGACAATAGTAAGGGGAAAAAGGTAAAATTTATAGCTTGCTAGACCCCTATCAGTGGGTTTCTTAATTTAGTTTATCTTTGATTCACTTTCAGTTGATAATGTGATGTATGCATGCTTGATAGGTATCAAAGCCTTCTCTTATTCCAGCAGTAGAGGTAGATCCTCCTGGATGCTCGTTCAATCCCACATTTGAAAGTCATCAGGTTGTTTATCGAGAAATGAATGCGTTTAACTTATGTTTGGTTTTTAAATTTTGTAATGAATCTTACTGAAGAGTTTCAAAAACTTAATTGTTAAACCAGGATGTGTTAGCTTGTGCTGTTGCAGAGGAAATGCAAAAAATCTACAAAGATGAACTGGGCCCTGCACCAGTGCCATTAACTGTTCCTGGAGAACCTATTGCTGAAGAAGACGTGAGTCTTGTTCTCTTCCTTTGTCATTATTGTTCTGTGGAATATTTGGTTGATTTCTATAGGTTCAGATATGTGAATTTATATTCATTGATCTGGGGTTCCAGCGTTTGTTGTCTAATGCACATATCCTATGTTCATGGATACGGGTAGGGGTACAAAAATTTTGAAAAAAGTAGAGTATGGGTACATTTATATATCTATAAAAAAATATTAAAAATTTATAAATTTCATGTTATGAAAACTAAAATTTTAACATGTAGCAGGTCAAACTTATTCAATATTATATTCTAATTTTTTTTTTTAAAAATAAATCTGGATAGGGCAAAGGCTATGGCTCATTGGAATTAGAAAAAAAGAAAAGAAAATAAAAAAAAAACCAAAAAAATACAAAAAATTATTAAACTGGCAAGTTTGGGTACGTGTACCCTGGGTGCACCCTTTTTTTTCCCCAAAATTAGAGTCATTGGGTAGGTACCCAGGCGTACCCTACACGTACCCGTACCTAGAAAGTACTCAATGCAGGTACTTTTTTAAAAATAAAGTACCCATGCTTCGTAGCACGTATTCGGACATGGCTTGAGTCAGTCCTGTTGCTTTCTTCGCAGAGGTATTTTCTTGATGTGGATGATGGGAGTGATGATGATAAAAGTAATCCTGAAAACGAGGATGATGCATCAGAGAAAAGGTATGCTGTCTAGATTTATTTAACCTTACATTACTTAAATACTGTTGTTTTCCTTTATATTATTTTTCCTTAAATCATGTTTTTTGGTGGAAATATACATTACCCCATTAAGTCAATTGAAATAATTTTCATTTTTTTTGGTCATTATTTCATATGATCATGCTATTGTGTAAAATTTGAATCTAGACTTTTGATGCATGTTGATCGCTGTTCCAAGTACGTATCAAATTCTTAATTTTATCTTTGCTAACAGCGTATTTATGGTTCCTACTTCTCATAATAATCAAACTTATTAGATGGATAAAATATTTCTGATTGCTGGAGAACGTATTACTGATGTTTATTTTTTGTTTATGTAAATGTTAAATTTGTGTAATTTCCTCTAGAACACTGCATTATGTTTACACATGGCATGCTTTTAAATGGTTCCTGAACACCACAAGAGCAAACATATGATGTATCTGTATTGTTTGAATATCTATGAAACAGGCCTATCAAAACAAAGAGGGTCACTAGAGTTGAGTTGAACAAGAGAGCTAGGCGCAAAGAACAACTGAAAAAAGAAGGAGAAACGAAGAAGTTGGAGGCATTGGCAAAAGAAATTGATAGGTAATATGGCCATTTTCTCTCTTTCCATTTATGATAAAAGATGATATTTAAGCCGCATCGGTTCTTCTGGCTACAGCATACCTGATATTATTCAGGAAATTGAGCAAGAAGATGAGGAGAAGAAGAAGAGACATCTCAGGCGAGAAGTTGCTAAACAAGAAAGGTTAAAGACACGTCCACCACGCTTAGGAAAGCACAAGTAAGCAGTTTTTTCTATTTATCTTTATTTGCTTTCTATATCATAATTATTAGGATGAGTGGAGTTTTTTAAGGTTATTCTGTATGTAAGGACTGGTATCAGGGAAAAGAATAAAGAGATGATTTGTGTATAATATGCAGAGGAAGGTACTGGTGGAGTATCAACCTTTGAGTATGTGTATTGTTCACAGAAAATAAAATAACAGTATGACAGGGTTCTAAGTGTTCAAGAGACTCACCACTCTCCCTTGCATTCCCCCATCTTTCCCATAACATAATAGTCACTCTCTCACTCCACTGACCTTGCCGTTGTTCACTGCCCTGGTCATATGCATTAGCATAAGGGGTCACAGGGGCCCAAGGTGTGTGGAGTGCATATGTAGTAATTATTGTGGAGTTTCTCTGTGGTTTCAACTAACAAATATTATGCCATAGTTGTGTCTTGATGAATGTGTATTTATCAAATTTCATAACAGGTTTGAACCTGCTCCTGTTCAAGTTCTATTAAGTGAAGAGATAAATGGATCCATCCGGAAGCTTAAGGTAGGCTTTAAATTTCTCTTGCTTAGATTTGTGTTATTTTGTTGACTCATTTTTTATAAACATGTAAATAAATTTTCCTACTTCTGTTGGTACGTATGTAGGGTTGTTGTACCCTTATAAAGGATCGATATAAAAGCTTGCAAAAGAGAGGATTGATTGCTCCAACATCCAAGAGGAGGAGGTTAGTTTACTGTTCTATCATTACATGAAATGCATATCAAATAAATTTTGCAGAGGGTTCATAATTCATTTTTTATTTTTGAGAAATATGGATCATATTTTGTCTTGCTCCACTATTCTTTTGTGGCACACGATCTTCAGCGCGATAACTGCCCTAGCCTGTCTTTCATTTGCAATTTGATTACATTGGACAAAACATTTTATATATGGCATTGATTAATGCTTTTTGTTCAATAATGTTGTTTGTTTTGTGGTGCATTGTGGTTTTAAGACTTAGATCACATTGTGGTATGCATTGGACAGGAAGTAGATTCCTCCTCGTTGTTGCCTGCCTAACATTTGAAGAAGGCCACTCCAACATTTACTAGGTGTTGATATTGATGTGGGAAGAAGGCAAGCGAAGGATGAAAGTCATTGAACAAGGGAATTCTCCCACCCCAAAACAAAGAAACAGAAGATACACTTACTATTCGTTAGATTGTGTGTGTTTGGTCTCATTATGAGACTTTCAAAAGCCCGTTTGAACTGTCAATTACCTTGAACGGTGAGTGAAACATGTTTGGATTAATGAGAAGTAAAATCAAATTTAACTGCACACTTAATCATGAAAGTAGCATTTGTTGTTTTGTGGTGAAACAAACCTTGTTGAAGTGAGCATGAACAAGGATATCTTTTTTATATTAAATAATCGTTTACATATTATTCGAATAAATAAAATTTAATAATTTTTAAATTATTTAAACTAATTTTAAAAATTAATGTTATGTTATAATGCTTAAATAAATTATAATTGCGTGAGAAATGATTTCTCATTAATATTTACAACTGAAATTTTAACTTTTTTTTTTTTAATTTCAGACTAATGTAAAATTATATCCTTGTTAGTAATAATATAGATGTAAAAGTCATTATATTATGGTTTTGTCTATAGTACATTAGATGAAATGGGGCGTATAACATATCAAGCGTTTAATCAAATAAAATGTGATTAAATTCATTTAGAACATGTTCGAATGCAATTAGCCACTCTTTCAGATGTGGCTAAATGCCTAGTATGTAGTATATAATGTTTTATCTAGTGTATCGTAGCTTTTACCTTGCATTACACGCTCAACAAATTCCATTGGGGAGTTGACACCTACCAAGGCAATGCAGTTAGTCCCAAAAGGGTTATTAAATTTCAGCATTTGTGATATTGGGTAGTTGTTACTCGAAAGTGTATCAGGTTGATTTAATGGTTTACATTGGTTTGGCTAATCGGTTCATTTCAATGCGAAAACAAATCAAACCAATGGTTTTAAATTTATGACTTTCAAACCCGATTACTTGAACATTCAATCTGATCACCAATTAACTATATATATATATTCAAGTTTTCAAAGTTTCGCTTATATTTATAGTGATAGAGTCACATTTTATATTTTTTTCTTCACATTTGTCTAAGAAATTTATCTATTTACACCATTATTAGGTATATTGTAACTAAACTTTAGATCGTTAGCTATTATAAGGGAAAACTTTTGAAAATAAAATTCTTTTACTTCAATCCAGTAGTTCGAACCAAGCTAATTCGGATTTATTTTGCACTCGCATTGAACCGATCCCATTTAGTTATTATTGAGCTTGATTTGCACTTTTGGGAAGGTTGCCATTGAGACAGCTACAAATCCAAGTGATTACGAATGTTATGAGTATTTTTAATTTTCAGAGTTTCTAACACTAAAGTATACTCTTAATCTTAAGATGATGAAAAAAAAGGGAAACTCTTAATCATGAAGGAGTAGAGATGCCTCTTCAAGATTACGTTCAATGGCTTATTGATTTTAGATAGCATTTTTTTCGGTCGTGGGGTAGGCAAATTTGATTTAGCATATGATTTCTGTTTTCCCTGTTTTCCCTGGGCTTGTAAAGGCTTAACGAGTAAGCCCACATCACATAATGTGATTACATATCCATAATATTAGGTGATATGATTTTAAGATCACAAGTACAAAGAATAGAGATCTCGGCATTGGACAGAGTAATAGATAATCTTAGCTTCAGAAATGAACATGAGATTTTGTGTTTTTTTGTTTACTGTTCTTACTGAGAAGTAGCGGTAAGGGTATAAGTGACTCCAACATCTGTAAAAATAGAGGTGAGATACCTGCAAAGACACTCCGACGCTCAAGTTAGAGAGGGTATAAGGAGTGGGAAGGTATTTTGTGTGATAGAGATGTGGTCATACCTAGGGGGCGATAGCCTCCTTATATAATGTAAGGTTACTATATGGTGAATCTGTTATGATCTTCCTTAATATTGGAGATATTATTGTGATTTAATTAATACTAAAGATAATAATAAGATATGATACAGATATGATAAGATATAGAGAGATCATATATGGGATTTGGGAGATATTCTCAACTAAATTCGAGATAAATCTGCAAAGGATACTATGTCATGTGAGCAAGTTGTGGGACCTCTTGGGAGAGTCCTCTAAGTTTGGGCCAAAGTCTGGGACTCGCATTTGAGCTCTTGTAATTTGGGTCGAGGTATAAGCCCATATTTTCTAGTCCAGTACATTTACCATATTTTCCCTTCAATTTGAAAATCAAAATAATGTTTAGTCCTAAGATTTCAATTCTATTGACAAAAGAGATCTCAAATAGACTTTCAACTCTCAAGTAGCTACTTTATCCTTGATATTTTGATCAGGAAACAAACTAAGGATTTTGCATTCCTTTTTACTTATTAAGACAACTCGAATTATCTAATTATCTAGTTCAATTGAATGAGCCATCCAAGCTTTGAAACACAGCATGAATCCATACACAATTGGCCTTCTGCAAAAAATTCTTGACAAAAGCATATGCAATTATCAATTATCAAAATTTGAGGGTTACAAAGAATAATATTAGCCCTTCTCCGGATAAATATATATTTTTCACTCCATCTCTTTATTACAAGCATATTCTGTCTATGAAATTAGGACATATACATCGAACAAAATTGGGATGACAAAACAATTTAAAGCATTAGTTTCAAATCAAATGAGAAGAGAATGACAATTCAAAGAATTGATTGTTTGTGCATTGTAACTTGGTTCCAATTTTCACATAATGCATTATATGTAGTTCTCACATCACCTTCATCCTTGATCTTCCAAAGTTCCAACATGGTTTTATAGTTCTAAATAGCCTCCACATATATTAACAATTGCTTTGTTATGTGTAGTTGTTTTAGTCTCCAATAAAATTTAATGGATATAAACATTAATATCTTTGGTAGACAGGCATTTCTTGCCATGTGGGTCTGATTTTGGATTTTACAAACACTAAAGCAATCAAAGTGTTAGGGGCTTCTTCCATTTCCCAAAGCCTGTACAGGTACAACACCATCTATAATAAATATTGTTAGTAAACCATGTCGGCATACAATGAGGAAAACAAGAGCAACATAATCATTTTGCATGACTTAACCTTGAAGAATAAATAATCAGTTTGAGTACAAAAACATGGATAGAGTTAAAAATGAGTAATTGCTATACTCTTTTTGGGGGAAAAATCAAATAGATAGATAACTGAAAATAAGCTAAGGCTAATCTTTTTAGAAGAATAATTTTATACCCCCTAATAAATCCTCTTGATAATTTTCCTAAGTGCTAAACGAAACAAGGAAAATATTGAATGCTTTGCAAATGGATTTAATATTTTGAAAATATAAAAACAAATAAATATTTTCCTTTCTAGCAAATAAGAGGAATTTAGAAGGATTCATTAAGGGATATAGCAAAACAAAGATCTTGTGAATTGCTTGAAAGGTATCAAGCTAGAGTTGAAAGAGAGAGAGAGCAGAGAAGAGCCTAACGCTAGAGAGAATGAACACGTGAGGTTTTGAGTACATGATTTGCATGATGCTTTCATTACTGAGTATTGAGATACTTATATTACAAGTGATGATAGGTTTCCTTCGTAACAAACTTAACCAACTACTAATAATCAGCTTAACAAACTTTGCTAACTAACTCTTAAGTCCTCCCTTATCATCCCCTCTCAAATTGAGGGGCTGATAGGAACAGACCCGAAGTTTGTGACGAAAACGCAGGACAGTTGATGCTGACAGAGGTTTGGTAAGTATATCCACTATTTGTTCAGTAGAGGGAATGTGTTGGACAAACACCTGTTTCTGAATAACTCGATCCCGGACAAAATGTAGGTCAATCTCAAAGTGTTTTGTACGTTGATGCAGGATGGGATTAGAGGCAAGGAGTACAGCACTAGTGTTGTCACAGAATACAGTGGGTAAGGCATTGCGGGTGATATGTAACTCTTTCAGGATGGTTTGTAACCATGTTATTTCAGCCATTACAGATGCTAGGCTTCGAAACTCAGCCTCAATGCTGGACCTAGATACAACATGTTACTTTTTGCTGGACCAAGAGATAAGGTTTGGGCCTAGATATACACAGTAGCGGCTTGTTGACTTCCTATCATCCACATCCGACCCCCAATTGAAGTCATAAAAACCAAGCAGCCTGAATTCCTTGCATTTGTGGAAGTGTAGCCCTTGGTCAATGGTCCCTGAGAGATACCTTAAGATCCTTTTGACAGCCTTCCAATGAGACTCTAGTGGCTGCTGCATAAATTGGCTGACTTTGTTCACAGAGAAAGCTATATCAGGTCTTGTGATGGTGGCATATGGGAGTCCACCAACCACAGATCTGTATAGGCTAGGATCAGAACAAGAAGTGTCTCCAGATGCTGAAAGTTTAAGTGAGGATACCATAGGTGTTGGCATTAGTTTGGCTGACACCATGCCTGCTCTTTTAAGTAAGTCTCTGACATATTTTGCTTGATTAAGATGAATTGTTCCTCTGTCAGTCCTATGAGCTTCTAAACCAAGAAAATAGTGCATTTCTCCTAGATCTTTCAAGCCAAATATGGCATTCAGTTGAGTGATCAGGGAAGATATTTTAGTGGGACTATTACCAGTAATTAAGATATCATCCACATAGGCAAGAATATATGTTGTGTTACCTTCTGCAAATCAGGTGAATAAAGATGGGTTTGGATTTGTACTGCAGAACCCAAATTTGTTGAGTGTTGCACTAAGCTTGGAGAACCATGCCCGAGGAGCCTGTTTTAGGCCATATAAAGCTTTGTTTAGCTTGCAAACTGAGTGTGATTGTCCTTGAGTAAACCCTTCAGGCTGCACCATGTATACATCTTCATTAAGGTCCCCATTCAAGAAAGCATTATTGAAGTCAAACTGTCTTATTTTCCAGCCTTGAGATAAAGCTATGGTGAGCATGATTCTTACTGTAGAGGGTTTCACTACAGGACTGAAGACTTCCCCAAAATCAATCCCTTCTTTTTGGTGGAACCCTTTTGCTACTAATCTTGCCTTATATTTTTGAATTGATCCATTTGGGTTTCTCTTGATCTTGAAAACCCATTTGCATCCTATAGGTTTAGCATTGGCTGGAGGTGATACTAGGGACCATGTTGAGTTCCTCATTAGAGCCTGATATTCCTCTTGCATTGCTTGTTTCCAATGTGGAGACAGTAAAGCTTGTGCAGCAGAAAGGGGTTCTGTGTGTAGTAGTTCTGTGTCTGAACTAGTGAGAGCAGCAACATATGTCTTGGGTTTTGTAATACCATTCTTACTTATGGTTTGCATGCTGTAAGAGTTAACAGGTTTCTGTTTGGGGATAACTTCTGCGGATGGATTGTTGGCTAGCATATGTTTTGGAATGACTTGAGCATTGGTGTCAGGTGTTGAGGTGGTGCCTGTAGTTATAGGGGAAGGAAAAACAGCAGCAGCAGGTATAGGACATAAAACATGATTGGCAGTATTAGATGGATGAATAGGCTTTTTGTGAATGAGTGGAATGCAAGGCATGAGTGAAGGTGTAATGGGTGGTGTATGTGGAGTATGATTGGGGAACAAATGCTGATATGGGAATTCAGTTTCATTGAAGACAACATCTCTAGATATATACATTTTTCCTGTTGGAGATAAACATTTGTAGCCTTGGTGGTTTGGTGCATAGCCAAGAAATAGGCATTTGTGGATCTAAGGGCTAATTTATGTGCATTATAGGGTCTGAGGTTAGGAAAACAGCTGCAACTGAAAATTCTAAGGGTGTTATAGTTTGGTTTGTGGTTGAGCAATAGTTCATGGGGTGATTTGTGGTTTGTGGTGGAGGATGGTAGTTTGTTAATGAGCTAAGTGGCTGTGACAAAGGCATCTTCCCAAAATGAAATTGGTAATGATGCAGTGGCTAGTAGGGCCAGGCCTGTGTCTGTTATGTGTCTGTGCTTTCTTTCTACTCTCCCATTTTGTTGATGGGAGTAAGGACATGTGAGTCTGTGGGTGATACCATTCTTGCTAAGAAAATTGGTGAAATTCTGTGACAAGTACTCTTTTGCATTGTCAGTTTGTAAGTTCTTTATATGTAAGCCTGTGAGTTTTTCAATCATTAATTTGTATTGTTGAAAGGCTGCAAACACTTGGGATTTGAACTCCAACAGGTAAATGCATGAATATCTGCTTGTTGCATCAACAAATGCTACATAGTATCTATTGCCAGATTTGGAAGGACATGGTGCAGGTCCCCAAAAATCTGAAACAATTAGTTCAAGTGGATGATAGTTATGTGTAGAAGGATAATGTGGTTGAGCATGTGCTTTTGCTAAACAACAAGACTCACAAAAAGAACAATCAGTACCATTTTTATTTCTTTGAATAGAGATATTACAATCAGATAGGACCTGATTTACAACTCTTGAGTTGGCATGACCTAACCGTTTATGCCAGGTATCTAAAGAACTACAGCTAGTGTGAAAAGCAATGACATTATTTACATCAACTGACTCCTTCCTAGGGATTATAGCATTGTCAAATTGATATAGCCCATTCTTATGTGAGCCTCGGAGAACAATCTCCTTGGTTACCTGGGATTTAACAAGACAGAAATCAGGGTGAAATTAAAAAAAGACATGATTATCTTTTGCAAACTTTGAAACACTAATCAAGTTCTTAGCAATATGTGGCGCATGCATAAGATTTTGGAGTTTAAAGACTCTTTTTGAATTGAGGGAATGAAGAATTGAACTGCCAATGTTTTTTATAACCATACCTGAGCCATTTCCTATCAGCACTTGTTCACCACCATTGTAATCTGAGCTGGACAGCAAGTTCTCATGATCATTGGTGAGATGGTGAGTAGCTCCAGAATCTGGATACCATGCATTGTCAGTTAGTGTTGCAGGACCAGCTATGTAGGCTCTTGGATTATGAAATGAGGAGGGTGGTGGAGGAGCATGGTTCACAACAGTTCTTGTGGGATTAGAGAAGCCATGATCAAAACGATGATAACACTGCCAAACTATATGACCCATTTTTCCACACAATTGACATTGGGGTCAGTTTGAGTTGTTCCATGTTCTTCCTCTTCTAAAACCTCTACCCCCTCAGCCTCTTCTGCCACTGTTTGCTCTTCCTAAGACAAAGTGACTTGGCCCTTGAGCTACATGGGCTTGGACAAGGTTGAGATCAACTTTCTTGAATTTTTCTAACATTTCCTCTTGAGCCATGAGGAGTGCTTCAAGTTCATCCACAGTGAATGGCTTATATCGTGATAGTACAGAGGAAATAAGTGGAGTATACTCTTCATTGAGCCCTTCAAGTATGACTTCAATGTGTTCTTGGGTGGTGATTGGTGAGCCCACAGCTGCTAGTGAGTCAACCACTTTCTTGATCTTGAGCAAGTACTCAGATGCAGGACCTTCTTTCTTGATTGCTTCCAGTTGAGTTTTCAACTGTCTCACCTTGCTTCTGGTGTGTGAGGCAAAGAAATTTTCTACTTTTTCCCAGATTTGATGAGCAAATTTGTAGCCCACCATTCTATTTTTAAATGCAGAATTCATTGATGAAAGTAGCCATGAAATGAGTACCTTGTCTTGCTGTATCCAGTTTGTGTAATCTTCTGATTGGACACCTGCAACTCTTTCAGCATCTGTCTTGAATCTTGGGGGTACCTTGTCAGCTTCAAGATGATCTTCCAGCTTGTGACCTTCAATGGTGGCCAAAGCTAGCTGCTGCCATGTGAGATAACTTTCTTCATCTAATCGATCGACTATCGGGTTTGTGAACGTTTTCAGAGTGAAGGTTGGCGCGGAGCCAGTGGTGGACGTGTTGAAAACTTCAGGCCTCTCCATGGATTAGAATAGCTTTGATACCATGAAAGATATCAGGCTAGAGTTGAAAGAGAGAGAGAGCAGAGAAGAGCCTAAAGCTAGAGAGAATGAACACGTGAGGTTTTGAGAATATGATTTGCATGCTGCTTTCATTACTGAGTATTGAGATACTTATATTACAAGTGATGATAGGTTTCCTTCGTAACAAACTTAACCAACTACTAACAATCAGCTTAACAGGCTTTGCTAACTAACTCTTAAGTCCTCCCTTATCATTGCTGAAGCCTAACTTATCTTTGGAGGTATCTAGACTTCATAGTAAAGTATTGCTTCAAATTAAATGTCACCCGAACAGACATGACCATGCATCTTAAAATGAAAAAACGCTTTCGATATTATGGCAACATATAGAGTCAGAGTGATGAAAGGTTGACTTATGAATGGTCAGGTGCCATCCACACACGCAGATGATATAAAACAATATGACTTACTGTTATTACTTATCATTTGGAGTTCAGGATCTAGGAATTCTCGAATTAGTAAGGATAATTTGTTTCTTATATTCACTTACTAATTTGTAATCTATGGGTTTTGGCTAGATTTTTTAAGAAATCAGTAAGGACAAGAGACATGAGAGACAAAACATGACAATCCTTGTGAATAAGAATTTTGTTAAAAGAAACCTCAAGAAATGGCGGCTAACTTAAGCTGAAGTAAAAAAAAGGATGGAAGGTAGATTTAGGAATTTTCACTTTAAGAGGCCTATTGGGTTTTAGGTATTGGCCGAAGAGACTTAGAATGTTTCGTTAATATCAAACACTTATGGCCTACTTGCTACGGCTGATTCGTTAGCCTGTTTTCTTTTTAAATGGGATTCCGTTCAGACCAAACACTTATGGCCTCTATACCATATTTTATTTTTATTAAAAAATGCTTTGTTTTTTCTTTGTATAGAGGCTTAGTGTTTATACTTTTATAAATAATTATATATAATCATCTATCTATTATCACACTCCGATCAAGCTCAGTCAAACCCGTTGGATTTCTCAATCTTTAAACCAGTGCTCCGATCGATTCGATGTCTGGTGTGATTTTCTCTTCCTTAATTTTTTTTTTTTTTTGGATAGATTCTGCGTAAGCTCACATAGTCACGTGTACAAACTTAAAGTTCTATTTAATTGAAGTTGGCCCAATGCGACTCAACTAAAAGTCTAAAACAAACATTCAATGGCCGGAGAGTTGATGCAGTTTAGGCTAGAAGTTTGATCCCTGTTAAGTACTAACCTCTTCGTTCTTTGCTCCCCTTCTAACATACGTTTGAGCTCTCAGGTGAAAAAGAAAAAAAAAAGTAAAGATATTTTAGTAAAAAGCCTTTATGAATAAAATTAATTTTAAGTTTATTAATTCCTGTTTATCTTGTTAATGTGAGAAATAAGATAAATCAAAATTTAAAAGAAAATGCCTGGATATAATGAAAGTAGATTGTGACCTGGATATAATGAAATTGACTTACGATCTGGAACAAACTTTTTATTTGTTTCACCATATGGAAATGACGAAACATACATTTGACCAACCCATAAAAAATATACTTTTTCGTTGAAACAATTTGAATGATGTGCCACCACTAAAATGAACATGCTATTTAAAGTCATCACTTCAGAATAATTATTAAGACTAGGTAAAATAAAATGAAACAAAATTCAAAAGTGTGTGTATATATATATATATATATATATAATTTTATATCCTATTCCATTCCTTCGTCCAAACTATGAAATAACCGATAAGTTTCAATTATACTTCTTGAGTCCTCCTTACTTAATTTCAAATTCTAACTTGGGTACAAAAATTGAAATGATTGTGAAAGCGTAAAGAGATTGAATATGTTTATATTGTTATTTTGGGAAGATGTGGATATGCACTGTGCTAAAAAGTAAAAATGTAGAGCTTATAGCGTGACACGTCTTGTAGAAGGAGCGTGCAAAAATCTAACAAGAGAACAACCCGATAAGACAAGAGACAATGAATTAAATATAGGTAACGCCGCCGTTTGTGAGAAATTGCTGGTAATTTTTATGAGATCTTGCTAATTTACGTTTTATTTATCATTGAATTAGGTGTAAATTTATTTATAGAGTTTATATCTTATTTAATAATAGATAAAAAATATGAATTAATATAATATCTTATGTCTTTTTAGTACAAATAATATTTTTCTTGTGGGACCACTGATTCTCTTTTTCACCTTCCAATTTCCATGTGCCCAACAGTCTAAGTAGTATAGTCTTGAGTTTCTGACCCTATCTAATCACTTTTCGTTCATTTTGATTTTGTTTCATATGGTTCGTTCACCTTGTTGCCCCCGCACAGTACCAGTCTAAAGGCAAACCTCAAATCGCATACACGCAATTACAAATCCAAAAGCCAAATCTCCAAGTGAGCGGTATTTGCTATTTCGTCCGTTCCTTGTTGCTAGTTCAATTACACTCAAATATAGTCCATTTTGATTTTAATTTTATTTAATGAAAAATTACCTGTCGCAACCTCGCCTAAAACCTTTATACATGGCACTTCTTGCTTTGCTCATGTATAACATATGAGGAAAAAAATCAAAAAGCTTAGATAGCCTTTGGTATCTATCTCTAATATGGAAATATGAAGGTATTGGAGTACAAACTTGTTTGGTAGTGGAAATAAGAATAACGAATTTTTGTATCCCCAATAAAGAAATACATAGAATTTCTACACTTTCAAAAAATAGGGACAACAGGGACCAAATATGGAGACAGATGTTTAATTTTTTTTTCTTTCAATAATACTTCTATACAGATTTAATATTTCCCAATGTATTCTTAAATCCGTGGGTGGTGTAGCGATTGGCCGACGGCCGTCTGGCGGTGATCCGACGAGAGTACATAATGTCTTTTATCATATATTTGTTATCTTGTCCTTGTATTTCCAAATAAATTATGAAGACAGTTATCATATCTTATAGTCCACAATCAAATACAATACAGAGGCTGTTTTTATTATCTCTGTCTCTGTCGTCTAGAGATAGTTACCAAGTGCTACTTACATATGGGAAATAACTGTCCCTACAACCTTTTTTTTTTTTTTCTTTTTCCCATGACCCTGATCTGAACTTTCCTTCAGACCGGAAACATAAAACAAAAGTACAGCTTCACTCACATCAAAACAATTATAATTTAATAATGCCTTTAGAATATTTTGGAGCTTCCAATCATTTGTGCCCAGTAGTGTTTGAAGCTTCAACCGTTGATACAAATATTATATAAGTGCTCTCAATGCAAAAATATTGGCAGGACTAATAAAGACGCAACTAATTGAAAAATGATACATTAACACTTCACAGAAAAGGTACTCGCGAATGAATGGATAAGCAATTGATGAAAGCATTCATTTATAACTCTGAAGATTATATGATCTAGCATATATGATTTATAGCTAATTTTTATGATGGCAAAGTAGACTTTCACCCTGAAGAAGTGTTGTACATACACAGATTTCCTACTTCTTATATAGGCACATATATCATGAAATCAAAATCATCACTTCTTCATTTTATTTTTATTTTTTGGCATAAATCAACAACCATCCTCCAATTATTTATGAATTCTCTGCACACCATTGTCCTGCACCGCAAGTAACATTTCTGCTTAAATTGCAGAGATATTTACTAAAATGCCAAAACAAAAAACATCATAATGATCACAAGAGAGCATATACTGATCAACAAATTTTGCTTTATTATTATTTTTTTCAACTGAATCAACTCTACATTAGTTATATATATATAGAAAATCATAATTTAGAAGCTCCTCAGTCCTCACCTTAGCTACACTCTTTCCAACTATTCACGGTCATCATACTATTCATCCTTAATAATAAACGAATAAAAAATCTCTGAAAAACATGAACAACATAGAATCAACAAAAATCCAACCTGTACGATTTCTATTTCAAAAGGTTACACAAAACATCCCCTATAAATTGATTGCAGTGATGATAATTTTATAAAAATATATGTGACATATATAATATATTATCATGATTATATGATTTTTCTCCCAACCCAGCGAACCAACCTTTTTGTTGGGAAACGAAGGGCTTGTTAAAGTGAGCATGAAAAAGCATATCCTTTTAATTTAATATTGTATTATCATTTACATATTATTAAAATAAATAAATTTTAATATTTTTTAAATTATTTAAAATATTTTATGAAATTAATTTTATTTTATAATGCTTGAATAAATTATAATTGTCTGAGAAATAATAATTTCTTAGTAATATTTATAATTAAAATTTTCAAATTACTTTATTCTTAATTCAGACTAAAATAAAATTATATTCATTTTACGAATAGATGAAAAAGTGATTATATTGTACATCTAACAAATTCAACCAGGGAGTTGACACCTACTACAACAACGCAATTAGTGCTGATGGGGTAATTTAATTTTGGGATTTGTGATATTGGGCAGTTGTTATTCGAAAGTGTATCAGATTGATCTGTAATGAATATGATAATCCAAACCAAACAAATTGACTTGATTTGGCTAACACGTTCATTTCAAGGCAAAAACAAACCAAATTGATAGTTTTAGATTTATGATTTTTAACCCAATTACTCAAACACTAATCTGATCACCCAATTAACTATTTTTTTTCTTATAGATTTCCAAGTGGTCAAAGTTTACACTCACATTTTTAGTGATAGAATTACATTTTATCTTTTTTTTTTTCCCTCACTTTTGTTTAAGAAATTTATCTATTTACACAGTTATTAAGTAGATCTTGATCAAACTTTATACTGTTATTAGTTATTATAAGGATTAAAATTTTTGAAAAATAAATTTCTTTATTTTTTACTTCAACTGAATGATTCAAACCAAACTGACCAAATTTTGATTAGATTGATGCAATTTGAATTTGTTGAAACATAATTAAAAAGAAACCAATTAAATTTGATTGATTTGGATTTATTTTGCATTCAGACTATCCAATTTAGTTATTATTGAGCTTGATCTGAGCTTTTGGGAAGGTTATCATTGAGACACCTGCAGATCCAAGTGATTATGATTTATGAACGTTCTGGATGGCTTTTTATTCAGAGAATTTCAAATGCTAAATTATACTCTTAATCTTATGACAAAAAATAGAAAACAAGGATACTCATAATCATGGAGGAGTAGAGATGCCTCTTTTTTTCGCATTAACTTTTCAATGAAGAATGCTCAGTATAGTTTTTACATGCTATTAGTTTTGGGTTGTTGGTTTTTCTTTAATGTGTGCCATCTTGCCATTCCTTTGATACTTATGAGGTCACTTGCTAGGGCTTAAGCTATATGCACTATTCTTCCAACTTGCTTGATTGTGAACCTTTGTATTGTGCAATGCATGATTGGTAATTTGCTCTTCATTACTTGGATTGAGTATACGGACATCAATTGAGCTTTTGAGCCTTTGATGGATGGATATGTTGCATATCATTCTTGTTCTTTCTTTTGTAAGATCTCTCATTAGTTATGCATTCTATAATTTATTTGTTGTCTTGCTCAAAATTGTCAGTAACATATTACGTGCATTAAGATAATAAAGACAATTTTCTTATTTTTAGCTACTTGACCACATGACCGATCTTCCATATTGTCCTTATTTAAATCTCATTGAGCTTATTTGATCCCTTATTAGATTGAGCACATCATCAACCTAAGCAGAAAACCATGAAATTCCCCAACCTTTAGGCTTAAGAGAGCAATTGTGCCTCTTGCATATGTTCTTGAGCATCAGTGTTGGGGTGTGCATGAGGACATGCATTGTTTTAAATGTTGGGGAGGTTGATATTGTAAGGGAAACCCCAAAAGGTAGAGATTTAGCAATAAATATGCATAAAAATACAAACAAAATAAAATAAAAAGCTAAAAAAATTGTTAAAAAAAAGAAGATGAAAATTATAAAAAATATATATGTTCACAAATAAAAGTATAGAGAAAGTGCTTGAATGGTTGGAAAGAGACTTGTGCAAGTATGCTTTATTTGCAATTGCATTTCTTCCATTACTGCTCTTGTGCATATATGCATTTGCTTTCTTATATCTCAGGTTTAGCTTTGCTATCCTTTATTAATCTCCAACCTTACACCAAAGCCCTATTACAAACTTGAATAAGCCCTGTTGATTTGTTCATGCAGGTGTGTGACTAGTGGAGAGTGAGATAACTTATAAGCTATGGTAATGTATTTCCATTTGAGATGACTTGAGTGTCAAATTTCAATCCTAAACACTTACAAATACTTGAGTGGTAAACACTAGCCTAGTGAGGTCTCATGTGCTTAATCCTTGCATGTTTGATTGAATTTTACCATGTATACTATCTTTTCGCTTGAAGTCGTGCTTGTCAGGAAGTTGGTGCTTGTCAGTGTTTTTGGCCCTAATGCTTGTATCCTCATAGCTTATTGGAATTGGAATTTTAGTTGTTTTCTTTGTGTTATGTTAATCTTAGGAATTATAGACTTCTAGTTGTTAGCTTTGGGATAGCTTAAGTCCCTTGATGCCTTGCCTTTACTTAGTTATTGGTCTTGCACAAGGACATGCAAGAAGCTAAGTATGAGAGATTAGTAAGTACACATTTGTACACATGTTTATACTTATTCTTAGTGTCCTAGCCTTTTTTATACGTAATTGGATATATTTGCATCACATTTGAGTTTGGGCATCAATCTGAGCACTAATGAGAATTTCTTGCATAATTACGCTTCTCTGGCACTGTTTTGTATTTTAAGCATAAATAGAGTTGTAGGCATCTAAAAATTGTTTTCTTTTGGCTTGTAAGAAAGCTAAAGCATTATCTACAAATTTCATGTAATGCATAAAATTTGAATCGAAAGTATAGCTGGTCAAAATAAGTCCAAAAATTAGAATTGATTTGCTGAGTTTCCAAATTGGATATGTTTCAATAATTAGGGAATATCTCTCATCCAAAATCCAAATAGGGGAAATAAGATGTCTATTTTCAAGAGCAGAAAATGATCTATAGATTTGATGAAGAACCAAGAGCTAGTTTGAAGGTTTTGGGTGTCAAACGGGGCTCGCAAGTTAATCGATGGACAAATTTTGCAGAACTGTGCTTTAAAAAATTGTCGAAATAGCGACCCAAAGTGTTGCTAAGGTGAAAATGTCGCTAAAGAGAGCTTTTTTGTCAACAAGTGCTACATAATATGTTTTGACACATTTTTACCCAATTATTGGATTATAAAATCAACATCTACCCCCTCAATTTCGATTAGGTGGGGCTTAATTTTAGGATTTTTCCTCTTTTCCTCTCCTCCTTCTTACTAACATCTTTTTCTTCACCACCCTCGCTATCTGTTCTCTTTTCTTCTTCTCCTCTATTCTTCTCTTAGGCTAGGTTTTTTTTTTTTCTATTTTTGTTGTAATTTCTGATGGAAGAGTAAGGATTAGAGCTAACTTAGGGATTCTCCAAAGGGCTTCAAGGGTTATATCTTCAAACATCTCTCTTATTATTAATGCATGTTGTGTTTTCTGAATTCTTTGCCTCTCATTCTTTTACATGCTTGCATTGTAATGGTATTGAGATGTGGATATGCAATTGAGTGATTAGTTAGGTGATTCTAATTAATTGATATGATCTTAACTAAATTGTGATGTCCTAGGTTCACGTGTCCTGGGCCAGGCTTGACATAGTCTTTTAGTGCCCAGGAACCCTTGGTATTTGGAGAACCTCGTTAGTGCTAAGGTTTACAATATTTTGTAGAACGGGTTCACTGCAGTGAGTAGGCAAGCTAGTTAGCCCCCCTGTATCAGTCAGGTTTGCTGCAGTGAGGACCCCGAACCTACCAGAAATCTAAAATGACGTAGTTTCACTTAACACTCCTTTTCTCTATAAATATCCAATCCCATCGACCCGCAACTAAGAAACCTGAATCCTAACCCCCCCAAAAGAGCTCTCCTCCCTCCTCACTCTCATCCTCTTCCAATCTTAGCTCACCCAAGCTCCAAGGTAAGGATTTATTAATGTTTTATGTTAGATTTCTCTCATCCCTTCCATGTTCTAGAGTTTGGGTGTTATGGGTTCTCATTGTTGTCAAGTGGAGGTACTACCCCAATGTTGTTAGACTTGTTTTTAGAGTTATTTAGATGTTATTAGAGATTGCTCATGAGTCTATGTTGCTTTATAGAAGTTGTTGGTGCCATTAAAAGCTCTCAAGGTCAAGTTACTGGTGCCCATGTACTCCCGACCCCAAATGGTGAGTGGATTCAAACCCGTGACCTTATTTTCTTGTCATTATGAGTATGTTTATACATGATGATTCCTTAACATGAATTTAGAGATGAAAGTATGATTAGAGATGATTTTGCAAGTTATGGCAAAGATAATGGTTTTGAATATAGCATGAAAATGTGTTTTGGAAAACCATGGGACTATGATTAGTACATTGTATGATATGGAAATGTTTTATGTGATCAAGTTTAAGAGATTTATTGGAAAATATATTATTTAGTATGTTTACTAAAGTTGTCAATGCGTTTTATGATTTTATGGTATCATCACATTTTCAAGAGATTTCAGAAAGTTTTTACAGTATCAAGTTGATTTATCATGGACAAACATAGAGCTAAATATGATTTAGCCTTTGAATATACATGTTATTACGATTTCAGAGTTTTATAATTATGAATGCTATTGATTTGAAGTATATATAGTATTAGAGTTACCAAGATTGTGAAAAAGATGTTAGTTTGAGAAACGACTTAGAGATTCAGTTTTCATGACACTCAAATATAGAATCCAGTATGATTCATAGCAACTATAAGTTCTATATTCAGTGGGATTTTGTAATCACAATGCCTACAAGCTGATGATCCCTTGGGCAAGATTTCATAGCTATAGTTATGCTAAAGTCAGATTGTTAGAGTTGTATAAATTCAGAGTTTCAGAGTTTTAAGAGATTTTAAAAGTTTTCAGATTTATTTGAATTAAGTGCAAACTAGTTTAGACGGTAAGTATAGAAAAATAGACAGTGACTTAACGGCTAAGAGAGATCGTTAACTTTGATACCAAGTTGTCCCTAAAGGACAACCTCACCCCATAACAAAGAATGAAACCTAGTTATGTGTCCAGTTTTATGCCATGGTTGATATGCATAACTAAAGAAATTGCTGTCATATTTATTATGCATAACTAGAGAATTTGTTATATCGTATATCTTGCGCATAACCAGAGATCAAAGAAATTCAATGATATTATTATTATTATTGCTCTATATATAGCTAGAGATTACTATTTCTCGAGGAGTTACCACACTACCAGTTAAAATGATTTCACGATTGATTATGAATTCATAATGCTTTTTATGATATCATGGAATGAGAAATGCTTTTCTTGTGTAACTATGTATGTAAATATCAAATGAATTATGTTTGTTGCATGTATATGTTATATATAGATCTTGTTGGTTGTCCCATGTGGGTGATATGTGAGAATCCACTAATTGAGTTTGATGAGTTACCCATCTCCCTTTCTCCTCATAGTTGCAGGTACATATATAGTTCAATTATTGATCTAGTAGCCCGCAGCTATCCCAGTGGTGAGCTTTACATTACTGTAAGGCTTAGGTTTCTGTCAAAGTTAGAATGCTCCTGTAGATGTACTGGTAGAATTTGAGTCATGCATATTTTTTTCAGATTATGTATTTAATTTCAGAGTTAGAAATATCTATATATATGTTTATAGATTTCAAGTATGGATTTAAAATTGTAAATTGTGACTAGCATTTATGTAACAAGCCAGAGATGAATTTATGATTTAGTTTTCAAGTGTTAAATAGATTTTCAGAACATGATTAAGATGTTTTCATAGTTTTATATGTCAAATGCTTCAATTTTTATGAATTCAAATATTATGTTTTAAATAGAGAAATTGACATTGATTTGGAAGAAAATCATGTTTTAAGATTGAAATTATGGTAAATTATGCATTTAAAGAGACACGTTACCCAAAAGGCTTATGTGGGGATGAGATTCCTTATGTGCTGGTCACGTTCCCAAGTCAGGTCATGGCATAAATAAGGGTTCCTGATTATGAAACTTGATTGTAATGATATTGAGATTGAGTTTTATGATGTGGGACAATCTTGATTGTGCATTTTTGTTGAATGATATTGATATAAGAATGCTTAATTAAGAGATTGATTGATATATATATATATGTTGATTGGTTAATTGGTGCACATTTAATTAACTAAATAATTGAGAATTAGGTCTTGGTTGAGACTTAGACTAATGCAATTGGTGCTAAAGATTAATACCAATTAAATGGAGTTTGAGATCTCAATAATCTAGTTAATTTGTATGTATTATAATCAAGTGCTTGACAGTTGTTACGTGAATTGCAGAGTTATTATTAGTAGTGGTCGCACTAATAACTTTAATTGGCCATACTCTGTGTTTGATAATATGTGAATTGGTGATAGATATGCTCTTGACCCTTCAAAATCCTTGAGTTAATATCCATTTTGGTTCATTTTAGTTTCTAGTTTCTTTTTTATTTTCATTTTTGTACTTTTGCATATTAAAATCAAAACTTCAATTAGATAGATATCGAATATCCACGTGAGATTACAAAAGTTGCATCAATGTGCTACGTTTTCTTTGCAATTCGATTATTTTACAAATTTGTTAATTTGTTAGAGTTAGAGTCGCGATACTCTAGAGTTATCAGCAACCAATTAGATATCATTAATTACATATGTGACTTTTGAAGTAGTTATTAATAATATTGAAAAACTTTTAATTGAATGAAAATACATGATTGAAAATATTGAACAATAGTATAAGAGAAAATATGAAAAAAAGAAGATCATAATCGAGAATACTGATTTTAAAGATAGGTCAAATTGGTCTCGGTAAAAACACAAATAGGACAAATAAGTCCATCAAAATATTTGAAGAAAAGGACACATTTGATCTACCATTTTAATTATGAAGGAGCACAAAATGTGTTTTTCCTTCATGGACTATTTTTGGCTGGCACAATTTCTTTTAGAGACCAACTTGATGTTTACTCCAACTTTTAACGATTTATTCAATGTAAAAAACTTTCAGGGTATAATAATTTTATAATTCATTTGAAATTTTAGAAACATATTATTTGATGCCAAAAAAATTTGCCCAATAATTATATCCAGTGTGTATTTGTTTGATTTCTTGCAGGATTTTTGACTTGTCGTGAATGGGACACAACACAAAGTTGACAACATTTATAGAAGGAGACAAGCATATCCGATTCTCCCTCGAAGTCCTTTTATCCACCACATGTTCATTGCGAAATCTCTTTCAACTAAAAAAATGGACATCAAAAGAGGGGACCCAACTATGATTTAAGCAATACAAAACAAGGAAGGCCTCAACTCAAAAGCCACTGTTCATTTTTGCATATCATAGGCGATGAGTATGACTGAACATTTAGAGAAAAAGAAGGGACTGTGATAACCATGAGTCGTCAGTGTTTGGTGCCAAACTGGAATCTGAAAGAACAACAGAGACAACAAGAAATCGAAGTAGGGGAAGAGGGTAGCAGGTCCTCTCACGTGCACAGCAACCACCAGAACTACCCTGACCCTGCCACCACCACTACCCTTCTTGTCCCCATGTATGCTTCATTCCCCACCCTTTGGTTTTGTTTACAAATTCTTAATTTATGGAACCCCTTTTATCTGATTTCTTCTTCTTCTTTTTTTCTTTGATTCTTTTGATGATGTTGAATGAGTCATAGAAATTCCCATTTTCAGTTTTTCATTCTCTTTTTTTTTTATTCTTTTTTCACACACACACACACACACACACACACACACACACACACATATATATATATATGCTTTTGAGCAAATTGGTTAAGATCTGTCTGGTTATTATTTTTATCTCCTGTTTTCACTTTTTTATTTTCAAAGGTTTTAAAACAGAAAATGTAAAAATTAAAAATAGAAAATGAAAATGAAAATCAAACGGACCATAAATTACAGTCGCAAGCAAGCAATCAGTGAGAAGTCTAACTTTTGTCCAAATTTCATATCCGAGAAATTCTTAATTATGAGCTTATAAGAAGAATTCATTATTTTGTAGTATTTAATGTTGAACGTTCATTTATTACATTAAAAATATTAGTATTAAACCCTATTAATAAGAGGACTAATAAGATTTTTTTTTTTCATTCTTCTTGGCAGTTTAATTTATTCAGGTCATCAGCATGGGTTGAAGCCCTATTTATTTACTTGGGTGTCATAGAAGAACCCATTTTTTGCATAAAAATATTGAAAAATATAATTAAACGAATTTCAATCATAACCAAATCACTAATTGCATAAGCTGCCTTCATTTTTAAATTTTATAAGATCTACTTTTTCAGAGAATTTCTTCCGTATTCACGAAGTATTTAAGAACCTTCGGAGCATTAATAGTCATTAAGTATATTTCATGGAAACGTTTCGAGTAATTTGTTATACTTTACACATGTAATTAAAATTTTAATACATACTGGGGTAAACTATGTGAATTACGGTAGAAAACTACCTCTCTTTTTTTTTTTTTTCCATTAATATAACTTCACACATACAAAGAAAGTAGAAAATTCCCATGTAATAATTTGTTCTACTTCATACAAACACTCAAGGGTGTTTATGCTCATTGGAAGATTCTCCCTCTAGCAGCATATAAGAATCTACTCATCACTTTCAGGCCTCATCCACTCTTTCTTTTCCATCGTGCTTTCTCATTAATGCCTGCCTTTAGAAGCTTAGCTTAAATATATTGTTATAAACATATAAAAATATATGAATAAAATTTTCTTTTTCACATATATATATATATATATATTCACTTTCAGGTCTTACCTACTCTTCCCTTTAAGTCATGCTTTCTCATTGAAAGCTGGCATATATAGAAGCTAAAATATGTTGCTATACTACAATGATAAGCAGTCAAAAATTTTATCCAAATTTATTTATGTTGAATTTTTAAATGGGTAAAATGATCATATTATTTTATTAAATTATTGATTGATTATAAATGTAACTGTCCAAACACTGCTTAATTATTTTTATTCACGCGCCTGATGCTCAGGTCTAATTATGACGGGGTTACAGAATTGACATGGGAAAATGGCCAGCTATGCATGCATGGGCTTGGTGGGCTTCTACCCACTTCTCAGGAAAAGCCCACATGGGTTAAGGCCCATGATACATTAGAGTCTATTGTTCAACAAGCCACATCATGCAAATCACAAAAATCAAAGTTAATAGGAGAAGAGCATGGTCATCCCAGGAATGCAAGCTCAATTGCTGCATCCTCCGGGGAGCAATATCAATTGGTGCCGACAGTGACAAAGAAAAGATCACGTTCGGATTGTGATCAACACGGGAGAAATTTTAGCTGCAAGAATAACATGGTTGAAGAGTGTGACCACCCTAGTGGTTGTGCCACGTTTTGCAGGGACAATGAAACAACCATGATGACATGGGCTTCTCTTGAATCTGGCCGGAGCTTCAAGAGTCAAACTCTAGAGGAGGATTCAGCTTGTCACTTTGGATCGGTAAATGTAGCTCAATGTTATTGGATAGGTAGGATTATGGTATTTCGATATGGGTGATGATATTTTAACACCCAAAAAATGGGTATCTGATGTCTATTCAGACAACCATATTTTTGGGTGTTAAAATATCATTACCCTTTGGACATACTAAGTGAGTGTGTCTATCAACATTGAAGAGTCACGTGTGAATAATGGGGATGATGTTAAGGTAAGTGATAATGTTGTGACCTAATTTAAGATTCATGTACAAATTAAATGATTGAGGATTGTAAGCATATGAATGGGAAATCGAGTTGCAATATTATTGCCTTACAATCCCAATTTGCCAGATCCCGCACTCATGAATCTGAAATCCTCATTATTTGCACGCGACTTTCGGTGTTGAATTGACAGACACATTTAGGCTACTTAGACATTAACATATTTCATTTCAAGTTAGTTCACATGTTTGAGGCTTACTATAATTCTTTTTCTTATTAGTTTAAATGATCTGTCTACAGACATGAACTACGATATGATACAATAATTTCTTTAATCTATGTAACCAACCTTGCTTGATTAGAAAGGACTTCTTGTTGTAGTATAGTTTATATTCTACCATATACTTTACATAGAAAATATCTTGCTGCCTTTCATTATTCATAATCTGTTTATTGTGGATTACATGGTTTCAATTTGAAATCTTGCTTCTTCTTTTTTCTTTTTCTTTTTTCCTGTTTTACTTTGTACGATCTATTTATATGAGAGTATTACTTTCTTGTTGGTTTTTAACAACAATTTATGATTTAAAAAAAAAACACTTTTAAAATTCAATATAAGCAGTAGATAATTTTGTTAGTGGCCTAATTGATTAAGAAGATACTGACTGTGTTTACATTTTAACAGGAGATTCTGGGTAGCCAAGATGATAGAGACACCAAAATAGAAACAGACCAAAGCAATTCAATAAGACGAAATCGAACTGCTGCCGTTCATAACCAGTCTGAGCGGGTTGTTAATAATTGAAGTTTTCTTCACCACTTATTAGCTAATGATCCTAACAAATCATTTAAAAAAGAAAAATTAAAAAATAAAAAGAACTTATGCATAATTTTTTCAAATTTACTAATATATACTAGCACAATTCCATTTTTTTCCCCCTTGTTTCTCTAGAGAAGAAGAGATAGAATTAATCAGAAGATGAAAGCCTTGCAGAGGTTAGTGCCTAATGCCAGTAAGGTGAGAACAATGACCACCTATTTCTTTCAAATTTATGCCCATTACATTAAGTGTCTTAGCTTCGTTTAAAATTCCTTAAAAAATATAGCAGAGACTATGTTTTTGACGAAATACCTATTTTATTCCCTAAAAACTATGGACAATTTAGTTCATCAGAATTTAAAATGTATGAAATATATTTTTTGCAATAAAAAGAAAGGGACAAATTGGCCTTTCAACATATATAGTTTCATATAATATTTTTCTTTTTGTTATTGTTTAGATAGATGGACCAATTTATTTTCTTTTTGGAATTATAATAGACTAATTTTGAACTTTTAAGTCTCGATACACTAATTTCCTAATATATTTATGAGTAACCAAAATGATATTTTAGCTTAGGTTTTTAATTGACTTCACCAATTTATTTTCAAGTAAATGGTCAATTATAGTTTTTGTATAGTTGCTAAACACACCTCCTCCTATAGTGGATTATCAATTAATTGGCAAAAAATTGCAGACTGATAAAGCTTCAATGTTAGAGGAGGTGATCAACTACTTAAAACAGCTGCAAGCACAGATCCACATGATGAGTATGACAAGCATGCCACAGATGATGGTGCCTTTAGCTATGCAACAACAGCTTCAAATGTCTATGCTAGCAAGAATGCATGGACTTGGCCTTGGAATGGGAATGGGAATGGGAATGGTCAACATAAACAACATGGCTCCACACACAGCTGCACCAAGGCCATTCCCACAACTCATGCAACCAACAACAGTAGGAGGAGCACCTGCCACTGCCCCTATATTTGTTGCACCAGCTGGTTCTTTTATGATGCCTTCATTTATTCAAGCACCTCCAAAGCCACTACCTGCAACTGCATCAGGCACCAATGCCTCAATTCCTTTGCCTGATCCATTTAGCACTACTGCTTTTGCACAAGTATGTGATTTATTAAATGCAAGTTACCCAGTGGTGATTATAATTTGGTCTCAACTCATTTCACTTTGAGAAGTTTTTAAAAACACCCTATTTTCATTTCTTTCCAACTTTTGAATTTGGTTTTAATTTTGGTCAATCGGTCAGACTAATTTCATGTGTTTCTATATTATTAAACTAGAATAATGTTTGGTGTATAATAAAATTGTATAACAAATGTATACCACACACCTTATTACTATTGAATGTGATGTGTGGTCCCCACTCATTCCACTTACTTATTGCATCCAATAGTGATATAGTTTGTAATGTGCATTTATTGCACACTAAACATTACTATATTAAACTATGGTAACAATCTCCTGGGTGGTTGGACTTTGATGATATATAATGACATGTAATTAAATAAAAATGTAAAATTCATTAGACTCGGGTTATATTTGGTAGTTTTATAGAAAATAAAAGGGAATGATTATTAACTGAATGAAGAAGAAATTTGAGAAGTGGACTCGAAGAGAATACATCATACTCTTGTTTTCCTTATCCCTCAATCATTTAAAACTTTTTAAAATTTAATTAGCTGATAATATAAAGTTATTTTACACTGTTAGTAAATAGAGATAAATCTCTTAACATTATTATTATTTGGTTTGAAAAATAAAAGTTTGTTATCTTTTGCCTTTAGGTCACATATCAATAAATATAAAATAATTTTTTAAAAAATATTTAATATCTTAAAAATTTTAAAAATAATGTTTGTTATTTAGATGATTACAATAATTAACAGATGCTCTTTGAATTTTGTGAGTTTGTATTTGATACTTCAATTCTTCTCCCTGTCATTAAGGACTAATTATATATTGATGCAGTCGGCTAATATGAATCTCTTCAACAACATGGCGGCACTTTACAGGCAACAGATCATAAGTCAGAACAATCAGGTTTTGAGCAGCTTGCCCCAAACAAACCCTGAGCAAGGCATTTGAGAAAAAAAAAAAAAATGCTATACTGCTACTGAGAGAAGCACATTATATAAGAATGAGGAGCAAAATGTGCAGGAATCATGGACTGTTCCTCAACCCAGCAACTCGTTTAAATTGCAACCTTGGCAAACATCCATGTTGAGAAATTAATATATGATATGTCATGTTAATGTAAGTGCATCAGGTTTGAAAACAATGAGTTTCGACTCGTCATGTGTTTGGTTTTTGGTTTTAAGACGTAATTTCAAGTCATAGTAATGATCTGGTAAAATAATATTCATTAAAATGGCTATTAATCTCAAATTTTTAAACAAATGTCTAACTTTATTAATGATCGATGATCATAAATAAAAAAATATTAGTTTATATTTTTTATTAAATAACGACGTATGCTATAAGCTTAATGAAAGTGATTTTGATGTATCTATAATATAAAAGCTTTTTACACACTTATCTAAGTAAACCTGTTCATTTGCATGATCATTTATGTAATAGATGTGAAAATCAACTATATTGATTGACATGATAATATATGATTGTATTTTAGTGTAAAAATCCCTTCCTTGACTTGGATCAAACTAATGACATAGAAATAAAATTAAACTCAAAGAGGGTTTAATTATTTAAAAATACACAAAAATAAACCAGACCAAAACAAGTCCGAAAGCAAGTCTGATTTGCTATAGTAATTTGGTGGATTTAAGGCTAAAAGTTAATATACTAAAAATACCCTTAAACCCAATCTAATAGCTTCTTTTTTCTCTCCTCTTTATTGAAACTATCGAAAATACTCGTAAGGATGAGTAAAATATTCAAAATACAAAATTCAATTAATTTTCATATACATTTCCAAATAATGTAATTAAATTCAATCATGCAATTTATTAATTTATTCTAAATATTAAAATTTAAATCACAATCCAATTGAATTTGATTCCTAATATATTAAATTTAATTATATCTATTTTTTATTCCAAACAACCTGCAGGGGTGGTTGTTTTCCTAACAAAAATTTCCTCCAGGCAAAGTAAAAGGGAAAATTTTTTAAACATCTAAATGGATGTAGTCATTCGTCATAATGTGAGAGGACTGCTCAGGAGAGAGAGAAGTTGTGGGGTGGGGGAGGGGGGGGGGGGGGGAAAGATGTGAGTCTGTATTTGTGGAGTATTTGAGTCCTTAAGATATAGCTAATATTCAAATAACATTGTTGCAAAAAGACCAAATTAAACGGTGAACAACTAAGTGATCAGAATAATAAAGGCAAAAAAGGATTTTTTTTTATGCTTTATTTTTATTTTTTTATCTTTAAAATTTTTTTATTTGGTTCCTTATATTGATGTGGCACAAAAGGTACTAACATAGCACACACATGGATGTGATATATGTTGAGTCATACTAGTATTTTTCATAAATTATGTAATAGAAAAGAGAGTTCGGACCAAATTGACAATAATTTTTAATATAAGTGATTGATTTTAACAAAATTAAAGAGAAGGACCAAATTGAAAAAATAATAATAATAAGATGAGAATGAAGAAGACCTCTTTCACCAATAACAAAAGATGTGAGTTGGATATCATCCCTTGCTAGCTATTAAATTAAAGTAGTCTAGACTTCCATTAGTACTATTGGAGCCTCCAACAAATTTGTATGGCCCCGTGTGAAAAATGGGGCACATACAAAAAAAAAAAGGGGGTTATCATATTCCTAAGGAAGCAAAACATGTTAAATTAGACAAGTATATGTAGAATAACCTGCAAGCTAGCTACGTGATAAAGGGAGGGAAGAAAAAGTCTACAGATTGAAGAAGGTACTGAATGGCTTAAAACAGGTACCAAGAGTGTGATACAAGAATATTGATTCTTATTTCATTAAGAATGGCTTTGAGAGACACCCTTTTGAACATACTTTGTGTGATGTCTTAGGTCCACATATCCCTAGATAGATCTAGTACAATCTTAGGGTCGCCCGGGACCCATCGGTGTTACTAGGAAGGCCCCAGGCTCATCAAATCATGGAAAGTGTAGAAACAGGTTCCCCTGAGATCGGTATAGCGATCAAAGATTGCTATAGCGGTGGATACCATGGGAGGGACCGCTATAGCAGTTAGGCCGTTTGGCTTTTTGTGTTACGGTCCTGGACCACTATAGCAATTAGATAATTTACATGGTGGGCTTTTTGTTATGTCAATCGCTATAGTGGTCTAGGATTGCCATAGCGGTGGTTTCAATACCAATATGCGTCAAAACAATGTAGTTTCATTAAAATGCTCCTTACACTATATAAACCCATCCTTAGGCTAGGAATTCATATCCTAGTCACTACCAACCATTTTCGCATCTCTCCCTTGCATTCTCTTCTGTTCTTACTCTTTCCTAAGCTTCTGGTAAGTGATTTTCATGCAGTTTAGCTAGTTTTCTTTCTCTTTTTTTCTCAAGTTTGAGTTAGGGCGTTATCAGGTATAGTTTTCTCACAACATTCTTCATCCCTACCTTTCAAAATTCAGTTCTTATGGTTATGTCAGTTGTTTATGTTTTCAGTATAATGTATGGTAGTTACCAGGTGCCATCCCTGCTCCCCATAATCAAATTTTCCACAGAAATGCACTCCTGACTACCAATGGTGAGTGGATTTAAGCTCATTGCTATAGTTTTGGTAATTATTAGTACCTTCCTCACATTACAAAAATTGTTTATGATATGTTAGGATGATTTATGCCCAAAAAAAAAAAAAATGCTTTCATGGATTATAAAAATTTTAGAAAAATTATTATTTCTCGGTTATCATGAAAATTGATTATTTCAAAAAGATCACGGGACCATTTTTGTTGTGTGTAGAATTATTTTATCAGTTAGAAAAATTGCATGAACCCTAGTTTAACATGAACAATAAGAACAATGAAATATATAGAAGATCAATTTTAGCCAATAATCAGTGAGAAACAGAATAGTGAGTTAATGACTACAAGATTGTTAACCTTGATACTAAGTGGTCCAGCTAGAGTACTAGCTAGCTCAACCCCAGTTACAATAAGGAACTTAGTGCGTTGTCCACCTATGGGTCCTAGTTAAGTACTCATCAATTTCAATTATTAGCCCAATACAATTATTTTATTCAGTTAAGCTCCTAATTCTCTATTAGTTATTATTATGAATTTAATTGAAGTATTATTTTCAGTATAATTATGTATTTAAATATTAAAATATTTTATATCATCTGCATGTATATTGTATGTATTTTGATTATTGTTCCATGTGGGTTGTAAGTGGAGATTCACTTACTAAGTTTTGATGAACCTACTCCTCTTTTTTCCTCCTCTACAGATACAACTCCATGTTCAGCTTCACCATAGGATCCTCCACCAAAAAAATACAACAAACAGAACAATTTAACAAAGACACCCCTTATTATATCAAATAACATATGACTTACATTCCAATTAGGGTACCTGCAAAACCTTCTCCCCGGATTTGCCTTGCTCTTGGATGTGAGTAGTATCAATTTGTCCCCACAACCACATCTTCGAGAACTCGTTGAGACCGTTGACGACGATGATCTGCACCTGCAAGCCACGGTTGCGTCGTTGCCATGAAACGAACAACCACAAAATGAAAGAATTGCGATGCCAAAAACAAAAGCTAGATACAGAGGGAGTGATAGAAGAAATAAAGTGGGGGAAAGAAAGTACCTGGATGCCATGGAGAGGGCCGCTGTGAATGGAGGAATAATAATGGAGGAGGTCAGGACACGAGAAGGAGAAGGAACTTTCATCTGAACGTGAGAGAGGACAATCTGTTTTTGAAATATTTTGTTTTTGTTTTTGTTTTTAAATTTATTTGTTACTGGGGGTAAAGAAGTCTTTTCTCATCTATTATTGTTCCTGTCTCCATGTATTACCAAACAAAATACAGAGATAATTTTTATTTCTGTCTCCGTCTCCATTGTTTCTGTCTTTACTATCCCAGGACAACAACCAAACATTGCCTTGGTGAGCTTCGCTTTGGAGCAAAGTTTATTAAAGATTCATGTAGTCATAGTAGTGCTTCAGTAATTAAGTAGGCAGAATCCCAAACATGCATATTATTATGTTTAGTTATTTTTGAGTTTCAGCTATTTTATTAATTGTCTTTGACTTAGGCCCAAATTCTTGTTATTACATAATTTTATATTTAGGATTTATGTTTTGAAAACATTTCATGATTATGGAATTTATTTAAATTTGAATTATTTGAATTATATATTTTTATCATTCTATGCGTATTAGCCATTCACGTTACCAAAGGCTTTCATGAGGACCCAATTCCTTACGTGCCAATCATGCTCACAAGTCAGGTCGTGACGCTTTGTATATTAAATCTTTTGATTCTGATGATACTATCATGGTGTGTCTTTATGTTGGTGATTTGACCTTCACCGGAAATAATTTGAAGATGATTGTTGAGTTCAGGGAAGCCATGGTGAAACATTTTGAAATGATGGACTTGGGCTTAATGTCTTATTTTCTTGGCATTGAAGTTGTTCAATGGAATCATGGCATTTACGTTTCTCAAAAGAAATATGCTAATGATATTTGAAAAATGTTTCAGATAGAGAATTCAAAGCTCATCTCCACACTATTTGAAGAAAAGCTGAAATTAATAATGGGAGATGAAGGAAGAGCTGTGGATCCTATCCATTTCAAGAACTTAATTGGAAGCCAAAGACTTAATAGTGACCATACTAGATATAGTTTTTGAAGTTGGATTGCTTAGACGTTTCATGGAGAAAACCCATGTTTGTCATTTGCTGGCAACAAGAAGAATTCTATGATATATTAAAGGTACCTTGAATGATGGAATTTTTTAGGAAAATACTAAAGATATGAAGCTTGTTAGATACACAAACAATAATTGGGCTGGAGACATGTAGACAAGAACAAGCACTTTAGGATATGCATTTCATCTTGGATCAAGCGCAATATCATGGTCATCGAAGAAACAACCAATCATTGTACTTTCTACGGCTAAAGCAAAATACATAGCAACAACTGGTTGTCCTACACAAGCAATATGACTAAGAAGAATTCTGGAAGTATTGCATCAAAAGTGAAGCACACCAACAACAATATTTTGTGATAATAAGTCTGCTATTACACTTGGCGAAAATCCAGTATTTCATGGGAGATCCAAGCACATAGACATATGGTTTCACAAGATTTGAGAATTGGTAGTTGAAAAGGAAATGTTGATTGATTATTGTTATATTGAAGAACAGGTTGCAGATATTTTTACAAAGTCGCTAAAAATCGAATCATTTTGCAAGTTGAAGAAAATAGTTGGAATGATTAATTGTCGATGCTTTGTTTAAAGGAGGCAATGTTATAAACTAAACAAACCTGTTGTTACTACTTCATGATTTCTTCTGTAGTTCCGCTTATTGAGGTGGAACGTTATTTGCTAAAGCAACTTCTTGTTAGTAAACAATGGAACAAGATTGCATTAATGGATGCAATTTGTTTTGACAACATGCATGCATCTATTTATATTGTACTCATTGATTATTACACTCACTCGCTATAAACAATGTTTTTCAAGAGAGAAATATATTAATTTGTGAATTTTGGTTGTCTCCTCTCTCTTCATATGTGTGTGTGAGTTTAGTTCTTTTAATATTATAACTCCCTTCAATTATTATTAATGTTGGTGAAGTCTTTAAATTAGATTTTATTTCTTGTAATTTTACTTCAAATTAGATACCATTTGCAATGGTTTGAAAATTCAAACCATAGATGCCATGTTTGATTTGTTAAACTATTTTCTTGTTAAAGTTTTGATTTTTCTTTTTTAGATAATTTAGGATTACTTGTGAGGTTATTGAGTTCTTGTCACAGACGAATTTCTTGTAGGTGGATGGCATCTTCTAGAAATAGGAGAAACATCTAAGGGCATAATAGTCACTTGACATTTGTTAACTCTTCAAAATTACTTTTTGTATTACTATTAATGATTTATTATTAGTAAGGGAGGTTATTGTAACAACTTTTAAATAATTGAGGTAAGTGCAATTTTAAATCTAAGAAGGGATTAGTGTAATATTTACTAATATCAATGGAGATTCTTGTAATTTGCCCTAATTTAAATGTATTGGCAATGTAAAAATTTTTATACTATCATCCAATTAGATCCTCCTATATGCATAACTTTTGAAGTACTCAAGTGAGAATCAGACTTATTTAATTATTTTATTAATGTGGTAGATGTGATTGGATAATTATATAAATAAATTTTATACTATCAATGCATGGAATTAAACTCATTTATTTATTCTCTAAACATAAAACAAAAAAGAAAGACATAAGTAGTGGATATTAAAAAAAATGCAAGAAACCTACAATATATTTTCCTTTCTGATCGGGTATTTATAATAAGTCTATAAAATGGATATAAATGTTAGTTTTAATATATTGATAGTATAAACCTATTTTACAAAATAATCTAATTACATATTGCCATATTAGCATAATAAGTTTGACTATTACCTTACAATTTTAAAAGTCATGTATATATACGAATTTGATTGACTGACAGTAAAAATTACTATCAGTGCAAATTATATCCTTAAAATAAACCCCAAACAATAATAGCTGTATAAATCCACAAGGACATTCTATTTATCGGATTTAACTCTTTTAAAGTAAGAAAATTTGTAATATGAGAAATTGAAAACTTAATTACCATTAGATTATTTGATGAACCCACACGCAACGAAAATTATTGATTAAATGTCGATTAACCCAAAATGTAAGAGATCATGGCCATACAATAAGTCATCATGGTAAAAAGGGGTACGATTTGCGCAAGGTTCAGCCAAGAACTCAGGAAGGAAGAACAAGGGCTAGAGAAATAGCAAATCCAAAAATAAACTTCATCAGTTCTTGTTATCGGAGCACCTCAAGTTGAAGTGGAGATTATTTTGGATAGTTCAATAGTTTTTTATTTGTGAACAATAAATAGCTGATTAATGTTTTCTTCTCTTTTTTTTCTTGGCTAAAATAGCTGACTAACTTGAGAAGCAACTAACCTATCAAACATCATATATTATATAGGAACTGAAACAAACAGTGCCAGAAATTGACCAAACGAGAGGAGACACAGACCTCATTGATGAGAATGAACCAAGCCTAAACAATATTCAATAATCATAAACAAATGTGAGAGAGAGTTAATTTATTTGTTAAAATAACGTGACATTCATGTTGATTCTTGGACATAAATGTTGATTTTTGAATAAACAAGTAGGTCATTCCATTTTGTTCATTCTACTAAGACACTAACCACTATTTTTTTTCTTTTCTGTAAAAAATTTTGACATAGCATTACTTGTAGTAAGGGTTTTAAATTGCAATTGCAGTCACGATTATTTTGTTATGTGGAGAAAAGGGGTCACAATTGCCATTGGGATGAGATTGCAGAGGGCATCACAACAGCAAAGGTGCAGCTGTAATTGTGATTGCGGACCACAATTTAAAACCATGATTGCAGCCATTCTCTAAAGTGATGCAAAGTTGTGCATGAATCCAGGAGCCAGAGTAGGTTCCACAAATAAAGTTTACAAGGGGTTGATTCAATGACATGAAAAAATTTGTCTGGTAGATTGTCATTGCTGGCTAGCTCAGGTTTGACTTCTCCAAAGTTTTCTAGTCAAGGTCTAGGAAGTCTTAGACTTAAGCTTGAAGATTTCTAGATGTCATGTTTTGAAGAAAAGGAAATACTGGGTGGCATTGATTTTTCTTTTTCCAGCAACCAACTAAAGACGTCCTTGTCTGTTTGCTTCTGCTTTAACTTTCCTTTCTGCTGCTGGAACCAAAAAGAACTTTTGCTTTTCGCTATTTCCCTTTATTGACTATTTGAACAGTCATTCACGGGGAGAGAATAGAAGACTATGCTCTGAATGTGCTTTGTTGAGGTAGTTAGTATCTTAATGTCATGGCATTGGGTGGTAAAAATTTTGTTGGGAGGAAGAGCCACTGTCCGAGAGATTAAGGGAGAAAACCTAATAGTGAGTTAAACGTCAAGTCCTGATATAAAACCTTAAGATAATGAGTTTATACATACTTTCATATTATATATTATTCACTTAGTTCATTTTTAACTAACGTGATATTTCACTTTTCACACTTGAAATTCTAACAAATTTTGGGTCGTAGAAGGAAAAAAATTGCATATTAAAACCCAAATTTAGATTGGTCAACATGATTATGTGTTCTGATTTTGTTCAACCACATTGAATTTACATTGTTGATATTTGATTGCAGTGCCAGAAATGAAAGATAGGAAAAAAGACCAATATCAAATTATATCTGGCACAGACCTCTAGTAAAATAGTTGTAATGGAAGCAATTAATGTTAAATTCTAGAGGGTATATGATGAATGGCCTATGACTTAAGACAGAGTCACAAAAAGCATTGCCTGCCTCTCACACACTTTAATTCCTGAAACCTTGCTCATGTGTTAGAAGGTCCACAAATCCCACATGCCATCTCCTCGAGGAAGGTGCTGGAAGAAGTTATACCTCATTACTGAATGACTAAATTAATCCAATGCCTTAAAAGGTAGTTTGGTAATGGTGTTGATAAAGCTTTAATCTTCTTTGCTACAATAAAGTAAATTTTAAGCCATTGATTGACTAGCTTTTAACATAAGTCCAATGTACTTCCATTAAGTTCAGAATTTAATTGATAAATCCGGCGATATTAGAAACACAGAATCTATGCAAGCAAAATTCTTAATCTTATCCTATATGATATATGGCTTAAGTTTAGGCTTCATACTCCTTAGGTTATACACTTTGACCAAAGATTAGATTGTACAAAGCGTAAAGGGATGAATGTGTATTTCTCTTGCTTCCAAGCATACTCAAAGAAGCAGTGTATTTACAGCAATTACAGCTTGCATGATTGTGCATGCTGCTGTAATTAACCGGTTTTAACTGTTTTCCAAAAAAGGGTTTAATTCACATAATAACACTACAATCACAGATGTCAAAGAATCACACATTATATATCTTTGATGTTACTGGCTACCTACTACATATGAACCAGTGATGCTTAATCCTCAAATCAGAACCTCACACTTGAAGGAAGATTTTATTCTCATACAGCTGTGCACATGTGTAGAGAGATCAATCTTACTTATGAAGCTATTTGTAGTAGAGAGAACTATTAATCTCATCATTGTTTCAAGCATACTTATACTATTCCGTGTTCAATAACAATATATGACTAATCATTAGAAATGATGAAGAGTAGTTTTCAAACTACACAGCAATTCAAGTATTCTTCAGGCTACGTGACAAAAGATAATTTGTAGTTCACATCATAGACCCTGCAGGTTTTGAGGAATGTATCTATCAGCAGAACATCTGTGCTAGTTCCTTGTTGAAGAAATTGAATCAAATTGCCTACTAACTATGATTTTGTGGTACTGGAAGGGAAAATGCATGTCACAAGTTAAGTTTAGGGTCAATTTGTCTTTCGATCTCACTTCATGGTTTTATATTTTGTATTTTCTACTTTCAAAATTTATCAAAGGAAAATGAAAATACTATTAACAAAAAAAAAACAAATGAAATTTTTTTTTATTTTTATTTTTTGTTTTCATTATTTCATCATAAAGTTATGAAAACAGAAAATACAGGAAATGAAAAATAAAAGATGAAAAATGAAAACCAAGCAAATCCTTAGATTGTTAACGTACCAAAACCCCCAAAAAAAAAAAAGAAAGATTGCACAACCAGATTATGTCTTATTATTTTGTCCTTTCTTTTTTTGGTCAAGGATTTTCAGTTAATGAAGATATTACAAGATTGACCACAGCTACACTGTCTAAAACATTTGCCAAAATTACTGAGAGGAAGCAAGGATGATCATTGGATAGAATAAAGTAAGTTAACCTGTTTATTCATTTCAAAATTAATAAGTATGTCAAAATTTTCCGACAAACAAATTATGTCTTTTTTTTTATAAAATTTGCTCTCTTGATAATGGAATAACTAGATTGAGTTGTTGCATATTAGACTTAGACAGCAAACAGATCCAAAATGTAGAAAGACTACTTATGTTATCTGTTTGAGCATGTCAAAGTATATAGTGCAGATCACTCTGGTGTGCATAGGGTAGTGGAACAATCTTAAATTATAGAAGGACTATGATGAATACCCCAACACTTGAGACAATGTTGCAAAATCATTGCCTACTACTCACCCCAGTGTTGTTTTAGAAACAATGTAGTTATTACTTACTTTGGTTTTATGTTGTGGTGTTAGCAGTTGGTTCCACCAACCGGAGAGGCTATCTCTTACAGCCTCAAGGAGGGTAATAGATGAAGTCAAAGCTTCGCACTAAAGACTTACGTGAAACACATACAGAACAATAATAGTAACAAATAATTGAATTAGTATAACATTGATGATGATTTCATAAGGAAATTCTTAATCATACACAAATTTTTCTGGACATTGTTTCTATTCTCAAATCTAATCGGATTTCGTTTTATCATTCAACAATCCAAAAGTGGCCTCCAAACCTTTGAAGTTTTACAATATAACAGTGAAAAGAAAGCAACGAAAGCATTTGTATTTTTCCTATAGTAACTAACACAGGTATCGGATATAAATATTGTGGTAATAATTAAAGACTGAGTTTAATCATTATAAAAGAAATATATAGGGCAGGTTTTGCGCAATTCAGAAGAGTGTTTTTGCATGTTAAAAATTGAGTATGATTTTTGTTAAAATAAGAAATGATTTCGTTTTTTTAATCCCTATAAATTCATTGGAAGAGAGTTAAATATATTTATTCTTTTTAACTATTTGTATTCAAAGTTCAATGGATCCAGATTAATGTGGTCAAACCAAGGTTACCTCGCAGGGATAAATTTCTCAGAACGTTTATTTATTTACAAAACTTTAAGCCAAGGCTTTGTTTAAAAAATAAAAATAAGTGTGCTAAATCGGTTTGTTTTTTTGGGCACATCAGATTTTTTTTTTTTTAGATTAACTTTGTACACCAGAAATTTGAACCTATGAAACGTTGGTGATCCATTTAATATTCATACAAATTTAATTACTTCATCATATCACAATATAAAATGGATTAAATTTTGTGTAAAATATAAGTAATATCAATAAAGTAAAATTTGCTGAATCTTACCCACCAAATCCGTGGGAATAATCTAAATCCTTAACTGTTTACCTAAATATATTTGTTTGCTAAGACAAGGTTGGCCCATTACGTAATCAAACAATTATAACATGCATACCTAACTTATTTAGAGTAAGTGCAAATTGTAAGCCATGTAAGTTGCAACATGTAACAGAGAAATATCACAGGGTGACATGGCAAAACAACATATATCCTTATTCATATATCCTTGAAATGATTATCTTGATTCTTGATTGATGTGATTTGTCTTGAAAGTTTTTCCATGCATGAAACGTGTGGATTAATTAAGTACAATGTATATGGGTTATTAGCAGCCTATCATTTCCCTAATTATAAAATAATTTAAATCTGGACAGTTATACTTTAGCTTCACCCAAAGACAACAAAGATGGAACAAGAAGCATAACTTAAAACCTACGCAAAGCGTTACAAATTACATACATGGTATTAGAGAAAAGAAATAATAAAATTTTTGGAACTTTGATCCTATTCCTTATATTATGTGAGACTTTATTTTTCTCTTTATTTCCCTCCCATCATATGAATGCAAATAAAACACCATGCTGAATCAAGAAATCAAATAATCAACATGGTAACTGTTTCATGATTATTCATGTTCCTTAACTTCAAGGTGAGGCATGCCTATTGTGATTGTGGGGCTCCAATTTTAAAGCCATAGCCGGCCCATAGGCTTAAAAGATGTAAGCCCTCCTTTCAACTCTCGCAAAGTGTTCCCTTGCCCACAAGCCTGTGTCCCCGTTGTAAAGCACTACGAGCAGCAATTTCTCAACAGGCACATTTTATATAAGTGAAAAAAATAAATCGATACAATGTTCTTTAATACAGATACTTTGTGGTCTAGGCATACAGTGCTACCTTAGTAAATATATATTAAGGAACACGGCTTCAAACAAACCCGTTAGATGTGATCTGAGACCATTTGCTCCCTTTTTCATCTCGGGTGCATACATGAAATAAATAAATAAATAATTACTTTTCAACAGTAATTGTCCCACAAAAAATAGTGATTGAACAATTTATCATCCAGTCAACTGTATCTTGAGTCTTGACATTCTCCTTTATGATTCAAAATTTTCATCTTCATAATGTATCAAATTAAGCACTTTTTTTTTTTGGGTAAAGTTTAAGCATATATCTTTAATATAATATGAATTTGCAAGGAATTTGAGAATTTGCATAAAATTTTTTTACTCATGTTAGTGACTTATTCTGCAAAAGAGGAGTGAGCCTATCCTACCTAAACTATTTTGTGAAAAAAAAAATGCTCTTGCAATACTACTATATTTTTTTCACATATCAAGATGTATTTAACAAAAAAAAAGTACGCCATGGTCTGCTTTCTACGAATTATGTCCTAGTCAATTTTATCATAAGTCACTTGTTACATATATACACAAGTTTTTCAAACCTATAAGAATTCATAGTTGGAACAAACAAAAATTAACAAAAATACTAATCTGACAAATAGTACAATCAATCCTCATAGATAAATAAATAAACAAGTTAAATCCACACAATATGATCTTCCCTCCTCTAAAATATGAAAATTTAAGTCCCGTACGTGCATGAGGGCCATAATAAACTTCCTCCATACAATTTGTCCCGATCATGCTGGCCCCTCATCCGCAGTTTGATGAATTGATATTCAAGGAACCGAACACCAATGCTATAAGGTATGGTCTAAGAAATATAGATAGGTGGTTCGTTGGTGCTAATGGTTAGGCCACATAAAAATAAAGATCATCATCAGAGCGGGTACCAAACACATGCATGCAGTGCAGACCAGAATTAGCCTTGGTCCATTGTGCATACAAAAATCAAAAGAGAGAGACAGGGGAAAAAAGAAAAAGCAAAGCAGTGAACATTAGTAATGCTTAACTTCAACTTTTGTCAATTGATTTGTGAGTAGATCAATGTGGCTAAAGCTATAATAAGAAGTATTCAACGTAAAGATAAAAGAGTCCTGCCTGCAAGGTGGTACTATTGAAGTCCAAACTTGAAAGTAGACAGACTTGAAAGTAATTGATTTTACATGATCACGTGTGTCTCCCAGACAGCAAACCATCACTATCCCTCAAATTATGGTTTTTCCCTTTGGCTACGTGAAAGATATTCAACTATAAAAGCACCCCATTAGCCCCAACACATTTCCCCACCTACAAAAACAAAACCAACTTTCATTGGCATTTTCTCACCATATTACCAAACACCCCTTGTTACCAATACCTGTTATTAGCCTTTCTGCCAACAGTGTCTGCAGCAACTTGGTCCAAAAAACTACCATGGTTTCTGAGACAAACAAATCCAAGAACGTGTGTGTAATTGGAGCAGGACCATCAGGGCTAGTGGCAGCAAGGGAGCTGAGAAAAGAGGGCCATAAGGTGGTTGTGCTGGAGCAGAATCATGATGTTGGAGGGCAATGGTTATATGAACCGAATGTGGAAGGGGAGGATCCTTTAGGGAGAAACACTTTTCTAAAAGTGCATAGCAGTATCTATAAATCTTTGAGGCTCACATCTCCAAGGGAGATCATGGGGTTCACTGATTTTCCATTTCAGGTAAAGAAAGGTAGAGACATGAGGAGGTTCCCTAGCCATACAGAGTTGCTTCTGTACCTAAAGGACTTTTGTGAATGGTTTGGGTTGAGAGAGATGATTAGGTTCAACACAAGGGTGGATTCTGTGGGGATGTTGGATTATGGTGTGTGTAGTAATGATTTGAAATGGATTGTTAGAAGCATAGAGAAGAAAAGTGAGAAGGTGGTGGAAGAGGTGTTTGATGCAGTGGTTGTAGCCACTGGTCATTACTCTCAACCTAGATTGCCCTCCATTAAAGGTAGGTGGATTTCTACTATTCTCTGAATCTCTCGTCTATCTGTGACTCACATAGAGATACAACAGGATTATGACATGAAAAGTGATTTTAGGCCCCTTAAATCTACTCATCCATTTATTTTACGCCCGAGAAAAGGATATTCATTATGGATAATGACACATTTCTAGTTCATGCATGATACATGTTTTTTCCTGTCTTTCTGTCGTTGTGATGTTCAGGAATGGATACATGGAAAAGGAAACAACTGCATAGTCACATTTATAGGTCCCCAGAACCATTCCGCAATGAGGTATATGACCAATGTAATCTCTATATTTTTCCCTTACTTTCTAAAGATTATGAACTTTATATACAACAGAAGGCCATGCAAATTGTGTAGAAGTTTGAGAAGTGAGCACATATGCATTGGCTAAACCATGAGAAATTAAATATTGTTTAGCTTTCTTATTTTAAAATTCCCCCATTTTTTGCTCTAAATTAGCACACTGAAACTTGGTGGGAAAATTTCATTCAACAGACTGTGGTGGTTGTTGGAAATTCCTTAAGTGGGCAAGATATATCAATAGAGCTTGTGGACGTAGCCAAGGAAGTCCATATGAGTTCAAGATCTCTCAATATTTCTGAGGGTCTATCTAAAGTCATATCCAAACATGAGAACTTTCACCTTCATCCACAGGTATGATCCCTTCTTAATCTTTTTCAAGTTGTAATCAAAAGTAAAGACCAAATATGTACTGAAATTCAATACAATATTTGGTAGCTTCACTACATGTGTGGTACCTTGTGCAGATAGACACCCTTCATGAGGATGGGCAGGTCACATTCGTGGATGGTTCTAGCATTGTTGCAGACACTATTTTGTACTGCACAGGGTAAAGATCAAGCTGTCAAGTAGATTGATTAAACACCAATTAGTGATAAAACAAGAATCTTTGATCTATCATAAATAGTACATATAATCAGAGAGCCAAATCAATCTCATAAATTTTCACTAACTTAAGGTGATCAAAAAGATATTATGATTGAATAATTATGATCTTAGGCTTGGAGATCACAATGTGGGGCCTGTGTCCAAACATGTCCAGTGTTTCCTTTTACAGTTAATAATAGTAGTGCATTCTAATTAGTGCATTCTAATTATTGACAGGGTTTCAAACTCAATTGGTTATGTGTAGGTACTCATATGCGTTCCCCTTTCTTAACACTAAAGAAATGGTAGTTGTGGATGATGACAGAGTGGGCCCTTTGTACGAGCACACTTTCCCCCCAGCCCTTGCTCCATCCCTGTCCTTTATAGGCATCCCCAGAAAGGTAAATTACCCTGAATTCAGTTATTTGAATTAGTGTAAGGTGACATTTTTTATTTCACATAAACATACATATTTCATCAAATAATGCAAAGCTGATACATTTACATATACATCACCCCATATTAATTTAATTTTTAGGGCTGATATTTCCTGAAATTAAGTGATATTACATAAGATACTCCCCGATTTGCATATATACGGTGACTATCTTATAGGAATACTAAGGGTTATGTTTTAAAGGGGTATTTAGTGTCACATTTCACAAAAATATAAAAATATCGAGTGTAATATCACCTAAATCTCAGAAGAGGATAATGCATATTTTCACAAATGGTAAAAAAGTTATTATATATTGAAGCAAATTGTGAGGTCATGTGCAATTTTATCTAATATTAGAGGAATTGAGCGCAAGTAATTTAACTAAATTTTTATCATTTAGTTACAACTGATCATACCTTTTTCTTTGGCACTCTTATCCTGTAATTCTACCACATAATATTGCTGTGACTTGTCAGTGAATATGAGCCATAGAGATGTGCAATAAACACTACTCATATTTAATGTATGCTAAGTAGAGCGCTCAATCAAAATAAAAATATTTAATGTATGCTACAGACATAACAGTAGTATTATTGATTGATGGGACTGTGCAGATCATAGGGTTCCCCTTCTTTGAGTCACAAGCAATATGGATAGCTCAAGTGCTTTCCGGGAAAAAAGCACTGCCATCATGGGAAGAAATGATGAAATCCATCAAGGAGTTCTACCATTCAAGAGAATTAGCAGGCATTCCTAAGCACTGCACACATGACATTGCAAGCTTTGAGGTAATATAAAAAGTAAAAAAAAGGACACCTTATTACTCTCTTAATTAAAAATTAGCATCTTGGTGATCCATTGCTCAGGTTGTTGTATTGTAACATGATAGGTTTGGTGAAAGAACACTATAATAATAGAAAAACAATTGACATCTCATTCCTAACCACTGCACACATTACATTGCAAACTTTGAGATAATTTTTTTTTTTGAAAAAAAAGGACACCTCATCAATCTTGCTTTTTGGTTTGGTGAAAGAACACTATAACAAATTAACAATTAACACTTTAGCAAAGTTTTTGTTTTTTTTATTGTAAATACAAATTAATTAAAATAAAATATTAGAATATAATGTACAATAATTGCTGATATAAAACATCAAAATAAGAGTGCTTTTTAAAACAACAATATAAATCTATAATATGTACAAAGATAAAATACAATACATTATTTTTTTAACATTGAAAAACGATTGACGCCTCATTCCTAACCACTGCACGCATCACATTGCAAACTTTGAGATATTTTTTTTTGAAAAAAAAAGACATCTCATTACTCTTGGGGTTTGGTTCGGAGAAAGAACACTATAATAATTAAGTAACATTTGAGCAAGAGTTTTTTTGTTGTATTGTAAATTTAAAATTAATTAAAAACAAAATATTAAAATATAATGTGTAATAATTGTTAATATAAAACATCAAAATAAACGTGCTTTTTAAAATACTAAGATAAATCTACAAAATGTACAACGATCAACTACAATACATTATTCTTTTAACAATTGAAAAAAACTGTCAGCTCATTCCTAACCACTGCACACATCACATTGCAAGCTTTGAGATAATTAAAATGAAAGAAGAAGATCTCATTACACTTAAATAAAATTTAGCATCTTGGTGATCCATTGTATAGGTTATTGCATTGTAACTAACATGCGTTTGGTTTGGACAATGAACACTATAGTAAGTAACATTTGAGCAAAGATTTTTTGCTGTATTGTAATTGCAGTATTGTGACAAATACGGGGAGCACGTGGGGTTCCCTCGTTTAGAAGAATGGAGAAAAGAGCTTTGCTTGTCAGCACTAATCAACTCTGAAGTCAACTTAGAGACGTATAGAGATTCTTGGGATGATGATGAGCTGCTCCAAGAGGCCCTTCAAAGCCCTCACTTCACTCGAGTTGGACTACAAGATTAATAAATTAATCAAGCATAAATTAAAATTTTCCCTCCCAAAAATTATTCACTTAAGTAGTTTCCATTTTATTATTTTATGGTTGGAGGGGACATGGTTGAATTGAATGAATGAGATGAATCTTCATCAAATTATTATATATAGGTTTGAAGATAAGGAACAGATCAGAAGCATTGTGAGTCATGTCACTTGAAATTGATGTAAGATTGAAGATTGTACTATCTTTGTTGCAGTTTTGGTAAGTACAATAATGGGTGAGTGATAGTAATTAATTAGGTTCAACCCCACAGAGCACAGTTGAAGGATCTGGATTTTTGAAACTGTAACTAATCCCAATCCCAAAATATGTCTTTTTTTCTTTTAAAGTTTGCAAAATACAAGTGAACACTTGTATGCAATGCAAAATCGTGGAATTGTACTGAACCTAATATATCTTAATATTTTAATATTAGCCATATTGACTTTATCATTAACTTTTATAACTATGAATATATAAGTTAGTAAGTCACTTGTGAATTTCAAAGGAAAATTACATTTGAAATATAAAATGAGTATGATAATCTTACATGTTGCTTTAGCCGGTAATCAATTACAAGGATAACAATATAAAGGTTTTGCTAATCAATGTCTAACGATAAAGTGTCAAAATTTTGTGATGGGTTATTTGCTTTGATAACATAAAAACTCCACCTCTCCTAGAAAAATCTCCCTTCTTAATTCTTTAACTATTGCCAGCAAGAGCACTAGTTAGATAAACCCTAATAATACTAATAATAATTTGTCGTAAGTGTTTTAAGTGCACATGATGGCACTATACTATTGGAGAACGTTAGTGGGGAATTTCATCGAACAGGTACAGGAGACAAACACGCAGGAATCATGCTAACGAAAAGCCCAAGACCAAAAGGTGAAAAGCTCATCACTGACCTATGCTCAAAGATGCTTTGGAACCGAAGAGAGTGAAGAACTTGACGCTGATCGCTGCGATTTCGATTCGATCCCTCATTTTGCGATTTGCGAGGCACTGGCTGCGCCTCGCTCACTCTCTTTTCGGCGCCTTGCACTCTCTCACGTTAGCATGATTAACTCGTTACTATATTTGATTATTCGTTTGACTTTATTGCCGAGGAAATTATAGTTTTACCCTCACCTTTTTTTTCTTCCTTCTTGACTCTTTCCTCTTCACCTTCTTTCACCAGCGAGACTCAAAATGCGATCTGCGGCTCTTTCATTGGTCCACAAAGAAGGGGGTACAAATGGGCATGAAATTCGGTGATGATGCATAGCAATCCATATTTTTGGTTGGGTGATGATATTTCAAACACCTAAAAAGGAGATGTCTATGGGCACCCATTCCAATCCAAGGGCGGGTAACAAAAACCTTTTTCTTTAAATGGAAGTCACACAATATTTAAGGATAATAGATTAAGTATTGACACGAAGTACGCGGCATTAGGTATTAAAACGATATTACTTGTGCTGGGATTCCATGGCAGATAGGGGATGGGCCGGGGCCGAGCAGTGGCTTCCGGTTGTGGAGAGGGATGGGGGACGGGTAGCGGGCCTAGCGGCTTGTGAAGTGGGATGGTTGGGGTAAAATAGATGAATTACTTGTAAAAATTATAATTTTGGGGCAAACTATCACCCTTTTATTGAGGATTATGTCGATGATAAAATAATATTAAAAGTAAATTATGATTTTTTGGTGGTCCTCCAAAATTAATCTTGAATGACGAATTCACTCAAACGTTAATTGACTTATGTTTTTAATAATAGAAGCATAATTTTAAAACTTGACTTGGTAATTGACTTAGTCTAGGAACTAAAACAATGAATTATTAGTTCAATCGAATATAATTAAATAAATATATAAAAATAAATTAAAATTTAAATAAATGTAATAAAATAATAAGTAATTATAATTTAACACATTTTTAAAGATGTGCATGCCTATATAAAATATAAATAAAAGCCTACATCTGAATTATCAAACACATGTATCTGAAATAAAAATTAGTTTTATTTTTTAAAAAACCGTCAAGATTCTATTTTACTCGTCATGGTCAAGGTTCTTGGTAAAGCTCCTGGCTCGTGTGCTCTTGAAGTTGGCCCAAAATAAATTTGAAACCCATTTCAAGCCCAACAAAAACAAAAATCCTAGCATGTTATTGTAAAGATCTATTGCCCTGCTTGGACCAGCTACTTGGCCAGCTCTCTCATTGGATTGGACTAGTCAGTCTGGTATGAGTTTTAAAACACAGAATGGAAGTGATTACATATTATATTTAATGTCAAGTTGGCACATTATAATCATCATTTTAATCTTAAAAGATCATATGTTTAACAAAACAACTCCTTTTATGCCATATTGGCATGATAGAACAACTGTTGTATTAGATCATATTTTGACAAAATGTCCCTTGAAAGAATCACTTTTGCTAACAAAAATGTGGCCATGATGGCATAATGTATAAAATCATGTTCTATACATGTTCTTCACATCTAAATGTCATGTTTAGCAAGCAAATGCTTAGAAACATTCATAATAACTTAAAATAAGGTCATGAATTCAAATCCACTCACCGTTTAGAGTCGGGAGTATGTGAATACTATCAACTTGACCTTGAAAGCTTGGAATAACACCAACAAATGTCATATAATTACAAACAATTTATGAGCATACCATAAACATACTAGGGCAGCTTTAAAGCCATTTGGGAGTATCTAAATTTGACAACAACTAAGAATATAAACACTCTAACTCGTGAATGTGAAGGAAATGAAAGAAAACTCAACATAAACCATGAACAATCCTTACCTTAAAGTTTGGAGGAGGTAAGATTGATGAAGGATGAGAACAAGGAGGTAAGAGAAAGGGGAGGCTGTTAGGGTTCGAAATTTTAGGGTAAATGCATGGGGAGGGATTTATTTAGGGAGATGGGGTGTTTTAATAAAACCGTATTGTTTTGGACGCCTATCAATGGTGGGCGTTCTCGCTGCAGCAAAGGGGCCAATCCACTTTGTCATTACAGCGAGCCTAGCTGGTTTGCATGCTCGCTGCAACTAAGATTCCTTGTTGTAGCTAGCCTGATTTGCATAAAATGCAGACTTCTACAATATGATGATTTTCTTTATTTCGAGGGTTCTCGAGGTACTAAAGGCTATTCTACGCTTAACCAATGACACGTTAACCCAAGACATCACAATAATTGGATCCCAATAAAAAAAGAAGGTTACCTACTGGAAAACCCATAGAAAATAAATGATTTTTCAAAAAATAAAATAAAAGAAAATATTGTAAAACCATCGATAACTATTTAATAATTTTTTTTAGTTTCAAAACATGTCAATAAAAATAAAATCACTCGTCGGTAATGTTATTTTCCTAACAGCCTCAGTGACGCCTTTAATACAATTGTACCAACTAGTTTTTAAATTTACACATGTCGGTATGCACGTCGGAGTTGATGACGGGTTACATCATACATCGATAGTATTCTGCCAACAAACCAAAAATCTATGGCCCAAACCCGTTGCTAATAATTGAATCTGTCAGTAAACCTGTCGGTATGTCATGCATTTCTTATAGTGAAACTAGACCTTAAAAGAAACTATATTTGTCTGTAGCCCTCAAAAGATCTACCTCGTTTGACAAATTCATTCAAAGATCAATTGACTTCCACTTTTGTTGACAAAAGTAAATACATTTATGTTTTATGTCAAGTTCGCACTTCAAAACCACTATTTTAATCCTAAATTATATCTTTGATAATATAGCTTATTTTACGATAAGTTAACATTGTAAAACGATCACTTTATTTCTTAAAAATCATATATTTAACAAAGTAGTCTCTACAAGAACTATTTTTGTTAACAAAAACAAAATGAGTGAATTTGTTAAATGTAATGGATCTTTAGATGGCCAAAAGTAAATAATGTTTCTTTTAGGTGTTATTTTGTCAATGATATTGTTTTTTGGGAGCTAAAAGAATGGTTCTCTCTACTTTTTAAAAATTTTAGTGAATATAAGCTAGTTGTAAAAAATGCCATGTGCTCTCAAAAGCACATCTAACTTTTACAAGTCGGGAGCAAAAATTCATATCAAATTCTTTGTTTATCAAATAGAACAAATATTCTTATTTTTTTTTTTAATGAGAAGCACCTCTTAGAAAATATTATACCAAACCAAATCTAATAGGTATCACAATATTAATACTAGCAAATTGAGAGGCACGTTCATGCTAGTTAATTTGCATTTTTTATTTTTTCTAAAATATTTAAAAAATAATTTAAAAATGAGAAGTTAGAGGAGTTTTTATAAATGGTAGTTACTTTTTAATTTGTAAATGTAAAAGTAGTTTTTGTGATAATCTTAAGAGAGGTATTTTCAGAATTATAAAAATTATGCATCAAATAGGTAATTATTGTCTCCTTTATGTATGCATAGATTCATTCCCAATTTATTTAAACCATTAAGCGGCAATATTATAACACTAATTGAGAAACAAAATATGGGGTCAAATGTAATTTTATCATGTTTATTCTATTTATTTTGGGTTGCTAATACAAATTTCACAAATTTACCAATAGTTTGATAAGCTTCAACCCTTATTCCTCTAGGACCATCATGGTCCTTGCCCCATGTAAGAAAGATCCATGTCTTGCATATTCTTGCAAGGTGGGTTTTATAATGGACATTTTATCTTTAGGTTCACCATGAATTTTCTATTATTAGTCATTAGATAAAACCATTCAACAAAAATGATAATCATTTAATTACTAATAATAAAGGGTCCATAATGAGCCTAAAAATTTGACGTCCACCTTATAATTTGTTATTCTTGCAATTGCAATATCTATTTTTACTATTTTGTGAGTTAATGTGGGAATTCAGGCACACCAGTCACAACAACTATACCAATATTTTTTAAATTTTTATCATTGATTTCATTGTCTAATTTTTATAGAATCAATAAATAGTAAAAGTACCTAAAATTAAATTTTATTATAAATATTTAAATTTATGTATTAAATTCTTTTACTTAAAGTTCTCTTAATATAATAGGTAAATAAAGAATAAAAAAGTGAGTATTTTAGAGGAAATAATAGCAAGTGAAAATAGTAACAATAAAAAGTATTTATAAAAAATTAATATACAGCACTCGTAACGATGTTTTATCATCTATTGCATATATAATTCTAAAAATGTTATGAAATAAACATATGGTATTACGCGTCAAAAAAAAAAATGGTATTAGTTATATAGAAGTATATAAAGAATAATTTATTTAACAGAAATAATCAATTTAGTCTTTATAATTTTTAAGCGTTAATGCAATGCATGATAAAGGAAATAATTTAAACCTTTTAACTTGTTTTTAATGTAGGTAAGTATATCCAAATTAATATATCAAACAATTTAATTTTTAAGAATTAAGAAAAAAATACAAGATACAACGGAGATTATTTTGATAAGAGTGGCACTCTTAGCATTAAAAGCCAGGAAATGTGTCTCTTTTTAAAGAAGGAATGTTACTATCAAGCCGCAAAAATAGTCATCCATAGACAACAAGATATATAATTATATGAAATGAAGAAAGAGAGAGAGGGGTATGTTAGGAAAATTAAATAAAAGTCATTAAATTGTAAGTGGCAATAGCCACTTTCGACGTTTTGCTCTAAGGGTATAATTAGGTCATTCTAAATTAATGCCAATCTTGGACAGCCCACACCACATCTTTGACAATCTATTCAATACTTCATTTAATTCTCCAGCTATACTATGAAGAGGATGTGCTACGCTATAATGCAAGAATCTTTGTTTTTGTTATGAACAAAGAAAATAACACATGCATTATTTAAATAAATAAATAAAACAAACATGTATTTAGTTTTGATAAACTCAGAGGACAAAATTTGCACCCACATTCAATTATACATTGCCATATAAATAATAAACATGGTTGATTTCATATGATTAATATTTAAAAATTCATGCAAATTGAAATTTTAATAGGAAGATAATGTATTATTATTATTATTATAACAAAATTAAACACAATAAATAAATAAATAAATACCCAAAATGGTCCCTTAAAAATATATTGGAGGGCATTAGTTCTTCACAATTTGAAAGTCTTATATTGGTCCTTTACGTTTAAAGAAAAAAAGGAGACAAATTAATCTCTCCAAATATGTCTATACAATTAAAAACACCTTATTCGGACATGTACAGTGGGACCAATATGACACATTCAATTTCTGATTGAATAATTTGTTCCTGATATATTTTTGATAGAACATTTTGTGTATTTAGTCTTAAAAAATATCAAATTAAAAACTAGGTAGTGATATTGTTGTGTATACATTACTAAACAAGTGACAAGTGAAATTTTACACAATTGGTTTTACCTGAATGCTGAAATCCTTAGATTAAGCGCGATACACCATCCAACTAGCAGCCCAAAGGAAGCTAAGTATTAGTATATTAAATTTGATGCCAAAAGTATGTTAAATTAATTAAAAAAATATATGATGAAAGCATTAATACAATCTATCCCTCTAATTAAGAAGCCCTTTGGTTCTTACATTTTACAATTCACAATGGTACCTGCTGGTTAACACTGTCAAACTCAAACACCATTTAATTTTGCTGGACTCAACCTTCTACAAACATGCATCAATTCAAAAGGAAGAGTACAAACATGTTGGTAATTTAGTCCAAACCAAATTCGTTGGAATCTAAATGATTTCAAACACTGATAGTCTAGACAAAACAAAAGTTTTTGGGGTTAGATAATCTTTTAAATAATTGTTTCATCTATGCTTTTGCTGAAATGAGGGTAGGCATGGAAGTTCCCTGGGGTAAGCTATTGGATCAAGTCCAACAAGCAAACAAGGAGGATTTAATTCCAAGAACCAAACAGGGTATACACAAGGGTTCTTTCTCTATTCTTCTAACTCACTCTTATATAGTCCATGAAGACATTTACAAAATGATCCTATAGTTTACAAAAAAAAAAAGAAAAAATGCCCATCCAAAATGTTCATGGACATAGCTTTAGGCATTGGAAATAAACTGGGGGATTACTGATTGGAAATCTCTGGCCCCTTTTCTTTCTACATGTCTTTCCCCAACTTATTAAGCATCTTTTCTCAATGGCCAATTCAGTGTTACTCTTTAGCTGTTTCAGGTTCAACAGCAAGTCTGTGATGTTAGAAGCTGATGTAGAGGACCTTCTCCTCCCCTTAGACAATACATTTCTACCAGCACTTTTTGCATAGCCAGTTGCGGTGCGAGTACCAGCGGCTTCAACAAGGCCTCCTATGGTCTGAAGATCTTCGGTCACCTCGTACCTTGACAAAGAAGCAAGGCATGGAAGAATCTCACTCTGAAAGTCCTTCTTCCGCCTCCCCCGATTCATCCGGCACTTCCTTGACTGAGTTGGTGAAGTAGATCCACCTTCTTGCTCAGTTTGACCACTGCTCTTATAGCAACAATCTAGGACCTTTGTCTCAGTCAAATTTAAGGTCATGAACTCAAAGTAATCAAAGTCAGCAGGCAGATACTGCTCAAGATTATCAACTGTACCATCCACCTTAATCTCATTCTCTGAATGATCCACTACCGTGGAAACAATTCCAGCAAACCATTGAAGAGGGCTACTCACAAAAGATTCAGATGGTGGACAAGTTGGCACTGGGGGATCATTATGGGCCGCGGCTCCTGATATGCAAACCAAAGCCCCTGCTGCCATGCTGGCTTGCTCCTCTTGCACTTCTGGATCCTCCTGGTTTGGATATTGAAAGGGCATCACAACGTGTTTTTCATCGGATTCTCCTCTGGGTGGAGAACATTCCTTGTTTTCCGGACTTGCAGGTGGCTGAAAATCAATATCCATTGGTATATTCTCATTCATGCATGAATTTAGGTCAATAATTCTAGCCAAATATTCATGCTTCATCTTGTTGCTCTCAATGAACTGTTCACTGGCAGGTTTATGGTTAGCAGGTGAATTTACATCAGGTAACTTCACAGTTCCTTCAATACATTGATTTTTGGATGGGTTCTGGCAGACTTGGGAAGCTTGAGTCATTCCATTAATGTCAAATGCAAGAGTGTTGTCTCTTCTCAAGTCACTTCCCTCGATCTTATTTGACTTCAAACCACAATGTATGCCCCCAGATTCATAAGGATTCACAAGGACAGATTCCATCTGGGTTGAGGTTTTACTTTCTTCATTGGGTTTTCCTTGGGGTACAGGCTTTTCTTTAAGCCAAGGCAATCTTGAATCCTCACATTTATCTTCTTCCCTTGCAATATGAATGCCTTGAAAAGCTGTTGCAGGCATAATATTTAGGTTTATGATCTTGGCACTACCCACATCTTCAGAACCCTTAACATGCTTCCTAACATCATGGCTAGCTGATGATGAACCATGGTTGTCACAGCTGTTTAGATCATCAGCACTAGTTGATGCTGGATGCAACAGCTTGGACCTACTGCAAAAGCTACTGCTGAGAAGATAGTTTTGACTATCTAAATTAGGGCCAGACTTGATATTATTGCATAACACCAAAGATGAAATCCCGAAACTTTCCGTACCGGTCTCAGAAACAAGCTCGTGTGAAGCACTGCTCAGTCCAGGCCTACCACTACTGTTGTAACCTTGTGTTCCTGCAGAACTCTCAGTCCATGGTCCTGGGGCAATTTGACATAACAATTGAAAACATTGAAAACTGTCAACTTGATCAACTTTTTCCCTTAGTGATTCGGCTGAAACAGATTGCCTTTCTGTGTTATTAAATTTAGCAAGGGAATCCAAGACGCTGCCATTTTCCCCTGAAAAATAGAATTCACCATTTTAGAAAAGCTATAATTGTACAAGACATGTATTATAGTAACTTCAATGCAAACTTGGGAGACAAGTTCTCACCAGCACTCTGACTTATGGACAGATCCTGTCTTTGGTTCAAACTGTGGATGACATCATTGGGAAAATTATGAGAGGCCAATTTTGTTTTCCTGGACAGATCAGCAAAAGGAGAGTTCCTGTGTTGAATTGGGGCCCCCATATCATCAGACTTCACACCTGTCTCTTCTTCAAGCTTAAATGGTACATTTAAGTCAGCAATACCATTATAGTTGGCTCCATATGATTTCTCATCATTGTTACACATGACCTGAGAAACTCCATTTAAAGTAGAAGATGACAACTGGGGCATTTCAGTCACCCTTTCATTTTCCAAAGAATCATCTTCACTATCAATGTACTCATCAGCTGGAAGTTGAAGATCCAAAATTTTATTACCAACTTTTCTGCAAGTGGACTCTGATCGTTTGGAATCTTTTAGAAATTCTTTGATTGCAGTTGGAGCATGACTGATACCAGGACATGTTTGCCTGGGGTTTTCTTGCACAGAAGCCAATGGTAATTGGATGTTTCTAGCAATTAAAACAGATGATTGACCACTCAACCAAGGCAAGTTTGATGAGTAAAGCAGAGAGTTACTTGACCATGATGTCTCCAACCTTAAAGTTTGTTTATAGAATTCATTCCTTTTAATTTCATCCATTAACTCCCTCTGTTTCTGGTAAATGCGGTGCAGCTCATGAATCTGAACAGCAAGGCACAGTTCAGCGACATAAGAAAAAAGAGTCAAGAACTAGATGATTATCCAAAAATGCTGGAGAACTGTATTATTGCTACAAATAACAAACTACCATGAGTATGCATAATTTTCTATGAGATAAGAATGGAATAACATTTAAAATATAAAAGTGAATGGTAAAAAATTGAATTAATGATAATTTTCAGAATCATTTTGATTGGACTAAGATTGATTCCTGTTTTGCTTGTCAACCCCATCTAGTGGAACAATGCTTGGCAGTTGTTGTTTTGCTTGGCACTTTTTAATATATCAATAGTCATTACTTTATCATACAAAACATTTCATTCATTTACAAACATTAAAATTTAACTAAAAATCCACTTTGTGTGTTTCTCCTTTTAGAAACCACATCTGACCCATTATATGAAAACTCCTCTGTCATCTCAATGCATTAAAATCTAGGATTACGCAACTTTAGTATGCCAGTAATGAGAAAATCATTCAACATTTTTATTCATTGTTTAATGAAGACTAAAATATGAAAGCTTAAGAAAATAATAACTTGTGTAGATAATGAGTAATGCTTCCACATGAAGATGTTGCCAGCTTTACACCATTAACCATGTATTTTCTTTTTAATAAAACACAAGAAAAGAAGTTCTTGGCAGTAATTTGCACAAATGAGCAAGACAGAAAACACAAAAGGAACCATGAAGCTCACATACCTGGTCCCTAAATACGGCTTCATGCTTGAGTATTGTCTGCTTCAGAAGTTCCTTGTTGTATGCCAAAAAGTGACACGATGATGGCAATGGCAAGGAACTAATTTGATAAGGGTCATTCATATGTTCACTGTTACCATTAGACGAGGTCCATGAGCCGCCTTCAGGGCCAAAGATGAGATCCGTTGTTGAGTAATATCCTGGGAAAGGGCCATTGCATTGCATATTTGCACCCATTCCCAATAATGCCATAAATGATAATGTAGTGGTTTCAACTTTCAATTAAACCAGATATAACTTGGTATCCTTATTTCCAAAGGAATGAGGACCTGCAATCAAACCAAAAATAAATTGGTTACTTTATAAACATAAAAAACAAACTCCATTTAAGCCCAAAGAGAAGGGACCCTTTTTTTTTTTTTTGCATAACAAGGGACACCCATTTTGATTCTTACAATTAATGTATCATGGTGACAGGACCTCCATAGCAATGTCATCCTACAGCTAAATTAACACGAAAAATGGGCAAACACAGCATAATTCATAGCAATCAAGTACTCAGAAAGAAAATGTGAGCGAATCTGTATGACAGGATAATAGAAAAAGAACAAGGAACTGCAACATGCCAACTGCAATCATCCATTAAACTTTGTTCTACAATATAGTATAATTTAAAATAGAGAATTTCAGAGCTCATATGGCATAAATCTAGAATAACATAAGAAGTATAATGCACATAGTCTGAAGACGAGATATCACTACACACAAGCACCTAAAACAGTCAATGACTAATCTAATCAAGCAGTGTGTTCTCAAGACTCAAGAGAATAATCTCCCCCAAATAATGCTCCACCTCATCCCAAAAATGAAAATTTACTGAATGACCCAGAACCCGTATTTTGCCAAAAGATGGCTCCAACTAAACTAAAATTTCAGTGCCTTTGACATAGATAACAGATAGGAATACCAAACCATCCTGCACATACATTTCATATTTAAGTGTATAAACACAAACTACTGAAGCAAATAACAAATTATGCTCACAAGTATCATTGAACCATGACAGAAGGGTAGCATACATTAAGTTAATAAATAGTAAGCACAGCATAAACTAAAGCCAAAGCACAGAAACACCAAGGACGATCAAAAGGGTTTTCTCAGCAGTCAGAATAAGCATTGATGTCCAAGTCCTATACTTGTATTTGTGAGGACTGATTACAAATAAAAAAGAAAAAGGAATGTGAAAAGCTTTGGATAAGATAGAATTAGACCATATGACATAAAGCCAGTCACAAAAATTCTCCTGGAGACAAATCTCAACTAGCAAATTATTTTGCAATCAGAATCAGATTCCCAAGACAAGAGTATCAAATCCATCAATCCAGTTAAAAAAACAAGGCGGAAAAAACATGAAATATAACAAAATCAAGTATTTCAGCTCAAAAGGTAAAAAAAAATACTACTACCTCTCAAAACAGAAAGAAGACTTATCAAAATCAATAGATGAACCAAAAGATTAACAGGATAATAATATACCGTTCAAAAAAGCTATCGTTTTCAGAGAGTCCAAACAAAGTTCAAAAACATTAATCAATGATATTTTACATAGCTCAAGACAAAAGAATCCATTAAAACCAATAAAAACTTATTATCACAAAAAAATGAAACTTTTGAGAAAAAGAAAAGAAAAGAATTATTGACTAGGAAAATGTCATGAAGAGAGACAAAGTGAACTCACCATGAGGAAGAAGAGAATATGTTCATGGCAACACTCCAAAAACAGAAGAAAAAAGTGGAATTCACACTCATTGGGAGTGGACACTTGCAAGGTTGCAGAAGAAGAGCAAAGAAGCAAAGGAAAAGCAGAAGAGAGCCATTAATGTTGAGACAAAAAAAGATATCAGAGCGACCCAGAAGAGCGAAGCAATCAAAAAGTGATCTTTACTTTTTCTCCTTTTTTGTTTTTCTTTCAGAGATTCCTTCATGGTAAAAAAAGCGGATAGAAATGTATGCTTGGATCTGCAGTGCAGTGCTTCTGATGGGCCATTCTCTCAATGAAGATTTCAGAGAGAGAGAGAGAGAGGAGAGAGAGATTCTAAGAATGAAATCCACACAACAAAACGAAAATGTACATGGAAATGAACATTAAAGTTGTCAACACCCTTTGTCTCTCTCCTCTTGGTCTATTTTCTCTCAAGATTATGACTTATCTTAACATGTTTTGTTTCTTTTGATTGTTTACTAGATTAATTCTCATTTGAATTTAATTTTAATATATTAATATAAAAATATTTTTTATAATTATCTAATTATATATTATTATATAAATAGTAAATATAGTTAACTTTTATTTTATTATTTAAAAATTTATGTAAATTAAGAAATTTGATTAGAAAATAATGTGAATATACTAAAATTTAAACTCTTTTTATTTACCTTTTTAAATAAAAAATAATTTTTACATTTTAAATTAAATTACTAATATATAACATGTTTGGTTTTCCGTTTAAAACCCAAAGTCATAGTTTTATGGTTTAAGGAAAACATTAATAGTTAGTAAAAAAAAAAGGTTATGTTAAGGATTTAAATTCTCACAAGTGGTCATTCATAATGAGTTTTATTTCATCATCATTCCAATTAAAAATTACATAAACAAATCTTTAAAAAAAATTCACTATTTCATCAATATTTGTCAAAGGAGTTCTTAAGACAAATTCATTGGAATTTGTATTTTCTCACGTATCTTAGGAAATACTGTAATAGACGTGTAAAAAAAAAATAAAGCTAGTTATGATAGATGGAAAAAAGTGATATATATATATATATATATATATATATATATATATATATATATATATATGTGTGTGTGTGTGTGTATAAATAATATATTTTTTATGTTATCAAAATTTGGATTTTTGGATATTGGTTTCGCAAGCTTTAAAAGATAATTGAAGTATGCTTATCTTGGTTACATTACACCCACTAGATTCTCTCCACCAGACTTGTTTTATGATTATTAGTTTTCAATAGAAAAATACAGGTATTAATTTATTTTTTCAGCTGAACGAAGAATATCGGATACTCCGAGTTACTGCACCATAGAATCATCAGAAACGATATTTTTATGCTATAAAGGACCACAGACGTTTCCGATTCATTTATTTTTAATTTTAATGGGGTTTGTTTGTTACATCCTCTTTCCTCTCTTGTTTTTTTATTACTAGTCCCTAGGTCTAGCGGTCAGCAGTGGGGTCCCTTGTCCTAATTTTGAAGTAACAAGCATGCAAACTTTGTGGGCATTCAATAGAAAAAGATTAATTTTTATCTCTAAAATTATATATGTGATTTATTTTAATATTTAAAATAAAAAGAGTATCATTTTAGTTCTTAAAATTTTAAAAAATAATTTAAATTAGTTCTTATATTACTATTTTTTAGGATTAATTTGAATTACCCAAAACACTAAGTTGAACTATGTTTTGAAATTTCAAGAACTAAATTAATAATTCCTTAATTTTAGAAACTAAAATGAATTACAAGTATAATTTCAGGATCTAAAGTCTAAAGTGAACATTTATTCACTTTAAATGAGTAACTTATACTACTGTTTCTGAGGATTAACTTCAATCACTAAAAACACTAAGTTGAATCATTTTTTAAAATTTCAAGGACTAAAGTAATACTTTCATAATTTTAAAAATTAAAATAAATCATAAATACAATTTCAGATATCAAAGTAAACATTTCCTCCCTTTAAATCACTTTAAATGAGTAACATAAAATGGCCGTATACTTCGTCATTATTATAAGCATATTGCTTGTCCCCTAATGGCATGAAATCAGCTAAACAATTGAGAGGCTTGTGTGTAATTAATGGAATGGAAGGTGACCCATTGCAATCATCCTATGAATGAGTTTATTCAAGCTAGAATATCACTATTGGTGAGTTAATTCAGTCCAATCATTCTTTATATATGCTAGTTGGATTTTATATTAAGTCACTTGAGCTTGAAACGCAATCATTTCAGTTGTTATCATAAACTATCTAGCTTAAAATTTCATTAGATGCACAATCAACCGGTTCCGAGATTCCAATTTGCATCCGGGGCACTCTTGTAATATTAGGTGCATAGAATAATATCATCTATTCTAAGTCTAGCTTGTAATTATAATGTAGCCCTTAATTATCCATATGAAGTTGAAAAGTGTGTCTAGATTGAAGGCAGCTTTTGCCATTCATGGGACTTTTTGGGCATTTAATTTGGAAGGATGACCTTAAATTTTTATGTGATTCGCATTAAAATATACGAGGTATTAGGGGAAGAGTTTCTAGATTGGTTGTCTGCAGCCCCTAGAAGGAAAGTGTTTTATGTATGCTCCAATGCCCTAGAAAAGCAATTTTCACCTTTGATTTTTTCTCATCTCTCTTCTTTCTCTTTCATGTAACTTGATCACCACATTCAAGGATTAAGATATTTATTGGAAGAAGAAATTTCTTCCCCTAGAAGTATGTTACGAATGGGAAGTAAATTTATCCAAAAGTGTTTTTAATTAAGTAATTTTATCTAAAAAGTGTTTGTCATATATTTTTAAAATATTTCTATTCTTGAACATTGTTCATCTGAAAATGACCTTTAAATCAAGCAATTAGTTAAAAAATTTGGTGCAAAATAACTAGCAAGTTAAAGCTTTGTGGACAAGGTGATACTTTCTTTTATTTCAAGGAGTGTATCGATCGGAAAGGACAACTTTCCCCCAGCCATCCAAGCTTCTTCACTCGAGCTCAAGGCTGAAGGCTTTAGTACCGATCGGGTCAAATAAGCTTAGACACGTCCCCTCTAAACCTGATCTTGCTATGAAAACCTTCTTGGCTTGGACTTAAACCAAACCTTTCCTAGGGCTTGAACCATCCTTCCTTCAACTCGCACATGGTTACTTGACCGCACTGTGAAGATTTCCCTATATTTTTAGATTATTTTGTTTGGATAAGATAATTAGATGACATCATTTACAAAATACTCTGTTTGCATAGTGAAATTATATCTCCTTCTCTATGGGTAAGAGTAGATGATGAACAATGCATGATATGCAATGATAGGTGGGGGAATGGTAGTGGATAGTAGGTGGGCAACTAGCAATGGGCGGTAAGATGTTGGTGATGGTGGTCTGCGAATGATAGTTGGTGGTGTGCAGTAGGCGTCCAATGGTAACGATAAGCATTCAGTGATCGGAGGTGAGGGTAAGGCCATCAAAACGGGCCAAACTCGTTAAGCCAACCTCTTTACCTGTAAAAAATAGGTGAGTCAAGCCTAAAAATTTTGCTTCCTTTGGCAAAAACCCATTTATAGCAGCACCCGCACAGGTAAATTAGTGGCTTATTCCCACTCGTTTACCCGCTATTTTTATAGCTTCCAATTTAGTGAAGTTGCAAGGTTATAACTACTAGCCCATTTGGAGGGTCAAATCCAAAAAGACACAAACCTACCAAAAGTTTGTACTTAGATTTGCATTTGGATTTCAACTTTATATTTTTATCTTGTTCTTAACTTGAATTTGCATTTAAATTGTGAAATTTGTTTTTGGGTGAACTTAGTTATTTGGATTAAATTTGTTTGTCCATATAGATTTAGATTGTGAAATTAGTTGTGTAAAATTTATTTGGATTTGTCCATATGGAAATAATATAATATTTATGAGATTTAATATAATTGCCTAATAATGCTTTATCTAATTAGAAAATTAGAAAATTCCTCTAGTTTATTTTATTGGGTTGTTTGAAGGTGCATAAGGAATGAGTAAAGTATGCCCAAATTGTGAAAAAAAAAAAATGGACGGACCTGCAAACTATAATTATACAACCTAGGTTGACAATTTTTGCTCTGGGGATAAATAGGTCGGGCTAGATGGGCTAGCCTTATTCATTTGACAACCCCAGCAAAAGGGCGGTGACTAGCGAGCCAATGGTGAGAAAGTGGTGGTTGATAAATAGTTATTGATAAATAGTAGTACACTTACAAGAGTAAAAGTTATAAGACAAAAATGAGAAAAAAAAATTTAAAATTCTCTCCATACAAAGAATATTTGAAATTCACTCTCTATAAGTATTGAGAATACTACATTAAAATACTTGAAATTTTAAAATTACATTGTGTTAATATCCAAACAATGAATTTCATGCCAAATCATTTGAAATCCTTTGAAAAAAAAAATACATTACCCTCTGGAAATATTCCATGCAAATGCACTTTAAAACTAAAAGGATGCTAATATAATTTTATCTTAGTTTTATAGCTAGAATAGGTAGAGCTTGTAAAAAAATGGTGATTTCACTAAATAAATAAATATGATGAAAGTTAAATATAATAATTTTAAAATTATTCAAAAAATGTTACAAATATTTTAAAATCAAGTTTACATGCATATAAGAATTTTAAAATTATTTATAATTTCTTTTTAGCAATTAATGTTTTTTTTTCAGCACAAAAAAAATCAATGTAGTTTTTCATTAAATTGAAGCATAAAATTTCAATATAAGTAGGGAATTTTTACACTAATGAAGTGAAAAAAAAAAATCATCAAATACCAATATAAACTATTGAAATGATATTTACCCAAAATGAATCATTTACTATTCATTAGGTGATTTCGTAGAAGGCAACTACGAAAGCCACATAGAAATGATTTCATCAAAGCCTCCTACAAAATCAAACACAAATTATACATAGCATGGGCAAAAGATTGTTTTGAGTGATGGAAATGCTTGAGATTAAAATAATATAGATGAAAGAACATATTTATTTAAAGAAATTAAATCAAGTTTTTAGTTTACATTATTGTGGTGCGTAGCATGGGCAAAAAACTAGTAGTATCGTAAATTACCTTATATAAGATATTTTGTAAAAAATGGGATGTTATAGGATGTAATGTAGGTTTTATAGACCAATTGGACGGAGTGTCATTTATTAATATATCAAGAGAGTTAAGGGATTTTATCCAAAAAAAAAAAAATCAACAACCACTTGAATATAAATATACTACTTGTTTGACCAGTACTGCGATGGACAAGATCATAATAAAAGATAATTTGTTGATCATTACTAAAAATAAATAATACTTATTTAAGTATATATCTTATTAAAAATTAAGCATATAAATTTATTTTTAAAATAAGTTAATATTTAAATGATTAAATAAATTAACAAAATATGAATGTGTCATTCTATTTTATATAGTATTTTGAATGTCATGTTTATAAGGTTGAAAAAAAACTCAGCAGACAACCTTTAACTAACAGTAAAGAGACTATTTTATGAAAAATTTTATACGGTTTGAAAGTTAAAATTATTGAATAATAAAAGAGAATAAATAAATAAATTTATTATATCATAAATATTTATATGGATGACAATGAGTATACATGAGAGAGGAGACATATGCCCTGTTATCCCCCGTCCTTGTTTAGATTTAGCCCCTCATCTTGATCCCTATCCCTATCATGGATCCCTATTCTCCATTTCTCACAGGAATTTGAATCTCTATAGATATTCACAGGTTTATTAAAAAAAATCCAAAAAGAGATCAATTTTAAAAATACTTTGAGGTTTGAAACATAAATATCCATAATAATAAATACTATACTAATGCAAATTCAACAAAGATAATTAAAAAATTAAATGTACATTAAGGTTTTCTTGATATATATATATAAGTGAAGAGGATGTATCCAGTGAGAGTAGTGATTTTATATAAGAGTTGGAGGATTAAATTCAAATCGTATACTTTTATATAAATCGTCATGATTAAAAATTATTAAAAGATCACTTAATCACTTAAAAAATTCATATTATATTTTAGTCTTGATCATTAATATAAGATTCGATAATTTAGTTTTGCTCATCTCACTCTCATATAAAATTATTTCTCTCACTTTATATAAATGGGAAATTGGCAAGTTTCACAAGGCAGGGACTTCATTCTACCATATTTAATAAATAGGGACTCTGCCTCAGCCCTATGAAGATTTAATTTACCCTCATTCCTATTCTCGTTATCGGTAATTTATTCAAGTAACTGCTTCAGCAAGTTTTCTTTTTTCTTTTTCTTTTTTTTTATCTCTAGTCATTTATATCTTTTAACTAAATTAAAATATTTAACTAGTAACAATATAAAAATATAATTCCATACTAATAAAAGATAATGAATAAATTATATTTATGTTATTTCAATTATACCTCATTTTCTTATACATCCTTTTAATAAAGGCTATATTGGTAATTTAGTGACAATAAAGTCATATAACCGATTCTCGACTGGAAGATGCAGACTTTCGAATTTTTCCACTATTGTTTGTGTTCACACAACAAAATAGCTTCACGCTGAATGCTCTTTTATTTTCCCCCCTGATGTAAAATAATCAGAGACAAAGCCGAAGATTATCTAACTTTGTAATTTTATTTTGAGTTTAATTTCTATGTAATTGTAAAAAAATTTTACATTTTCATCCAATCAAATCATCCTGTTTGCATTATTTGTCAAATAACAGGTGTGAAACTTAACCAATTTTGCTGATATGATAATACGTAATTGGATAACAAACAATGCGATAGAAATTAAATTCTTTCATTTTAGACAAAAATGCATATTAACTACACCAGCTGACTATTAGAAGGTGTTTATTTCAAGGTTTTAAATTATGTTCGCAGGAATCTCATTTCGAGGAGTGTAATATATCAGGAATATTATTCCTGAAAACTTTAAAAAATTTGTTTGTTTAGCATTAAATAATCATGTGATTATTTATTGAGATTTTTATAAATAAATTTAAAATTTATTGGTTTTATAATATATACTCCCTAGAATATATACAATAATTTTCAAAATATCCCTAACACAAATAGAATTATTATTATTATTAATTATAATTACTATTAGCGATATTTTAGGATTTATACTCAATAGTTATCATTCCCAAATCATGGGACATGGGAATGAAATCTCACTTAAACATGAAAATATTTCTTTACTAAGAGTAATTAAAACCCGTGAATAATTGTACAAAACTTATGACAAACATAGAAATAAATCATTCCAAAATAATTATTTCTGAAAATAGTTTACTATACTTTGAAATAAACACCCCTTTAGAGAAAAAAGTGAGAGGTGAAATTAAAACATACAAATCTTTTTTTTTTTTTACCCTTCCTCTTCATTTTTTGTGAACAATAAAAAAAAAGTTGTCAAGGTAGGAAATACTGTATTATGGTTATACATAAAAAAGAGTTATACTATTGATACATATTTTACATTCATACCAACTCACATCATATCTATTATTGAATGGAATGTAAGTCATATTCAAGTAGGATCTATATCTCACCTAATTATGAAGTAAGTCAACATGATGTCCCGTGTAAAATCCATGAAAATAACAATTTTTCCATAGAAAAGCACATGAAATAAGAACTAGGCAGGCAACTAGTTTTTTTTTTTTTGGTCCGGGCAGGGCAACTAATTCATAGTTGGCTGGAGCTTGAAGTGGACGTGTGATTAGTAACTGGGTATTTCTGAGCATTCTTAACTATTTTTGTGAGAGCTGCTTGTCCAAGATCCAGCCCACAAACATCAGCAAGACGTACTAGATACAACAAAACATCTGAAAGTTCTTCCTCCAAGTGTTCCTTCTCATCTGAACTCCAATTGGGTAGCCCCTTTGCAACTTCACCCTTCCATTGGAATATCTCAGATAGCTCTCCCACCTCTCCAACCTATGCACAAAGCAATAGAAAAGAAAATTGTTCATTAACAATACATGTAATAGGAAAGTGGATAACATAATTAAGTTAAGAATTAAATGAATACAAGAAAAAAAAAAATTTGAATATTCAATTAGCCATATATAGATTGGGCTTACAAGAGCTAAAAGAAGATTTCTAGGACTGTGATATTGATCCCAGCCTCTCACTTCAGCAAACTCGGCGAGCCTTTTGCTAAGTTCCCCAAGAGAAACATCTCTTGATTTTCTAGGAGTCCCATTAGAGCACTCCATGACTCCTCTTATTCACTATAGGTAGTTCTCTTGTTTATGCTCTGTCCTAATGCGGTGCATGCACAATTTATAGACAACTTGAAAGAGGGATTGTAAGATTGAGGAAAAGAAAAAGAAATGGAGAGAGAGAGAGAGATGGATGAGAACTGGGCCGAGGTGTCTAACCCATATTTTTAGTCCAGTACAATATATACACCAGTTGTTATAGTGGAGGTGCACTTGAGTGTTTTTGTTGAAGGACAACAATCATGTGAAGTATGGCAAATATGTCTCCACCTTTCCATCCATGACTTGAAACCACTTATACCCACCTGAGATTTTTTAACCTGAATCTAGGCAGCAATTCTGCAATTGGCTCCAAAAACTAATATTGTTTATCATCCTCACCCATATTTGTCCATTTGAGTAGAATCTAGCTAGCAGAGACTTGTTCATTTCCTTGTGAAGCCAGCTTTAATTTGTTCCTAGCCCATTAAATAAGGATATTATATAATAATGTTTCATACTCGATGAATCACAAAGCCTAAAGTGCCCTTTTTAGCGCATGGGTTACATATATATGTATAAATAAACACCATCAGCCACTGAAATGGCATGTGAATACCCCACAAATTGCTATATAAGATTTGCAGCATTATCGTCTAGCCTATCAAAACTCGAAATGTATGCAAAACTCAGCATGAGTGGCGGTTGTCAAGTTTGCTTGCATTGTGAGAATATAGCTATAGCCTTAACATTTGTCTAGCCTGAACGTTTTGAAAGGATTTTACATATTGAAGTTTACAGATCACAAAATATCTAAGAATTTCTCTTTATATTAACGTGTAACAAGGCAGAACAATTTTGCTTGAGGAAAATAATGATAGCTCATTCCCTTACACTTTGCAAGTTGCCATCCATCCACCTTCATGATTCTTCCTCATCATTTTCTCACATAGCCAAAATTATTACACTTGTATGAATGGATGTGAAACTTTTCTGCTTACCTTTATTTAGACCATATCATAAGGGACTAGATTAAATTATGAATACTTCATGCTATAGCTGTCAAGCCTATGATAAATTCATCTGTCTAAAAAGGTTAAGCGAATAGATAAAGGCATATAAATGGTTATATATTTGACAAGGTTTTTCATGCAAATACAATGTCTCCTTTTAACCTTACAAAATGTGAAAAATTTATTAGAATAGGATAACAAAGATCGAACCTCTTTGACTATTTGGTCATGGTGTCCTTAATACCATATCATAAAACCATTTCTACCAAATACTTAAATCCATGGATATCATGTAAATAAAAAAAAAGCCCATATTCAGTATTTGTGTGTGGATGGTTCAAACCACCCTAGCTCATGTATCAATTCATATATTTTTAGAGCAAAATTTCACGCATGTTTTACACCTGATTAATATCGTAAAGTTTTAGTTAGTAGTATATATTTTATGATTAGCAAAAATAATAATCAACTATTGTTGATTTACCTGCTATTTAGCAATATTTGTTTGGCTCAAGTTCACTTTAATAGAAAGCATTCTAGTTCTTGAGAGAATATTGTATTCATCTATGATGCATGGACACGCTGTTTGGGTGCCGTATCTATGTGTCAAACTCATGTCCGTGTCGGATATTGTGTGACACACTAATGATGTATGTTTGTATATGTTTAGTTTAAATTTTACTTTTTTTTCTTACTCCAATATAGAAAAATATAATACAAATAAGGTTATAAAAAGGAAATAATACGTAACGTTTGAGTTTATAAAAAAATAAAGTATAAGTAAAGGTTATATAAATGATATTTTAAATAATATATCCTTTTCTTTAAATTTGCATTATGGTTATACATACATTTATACCATGTCTTTGTCCTATAATTTTTCAATTATGATGTGTCCCTCATATTTGTATCGTGTCCCATATACGTGTTATTGTCTATGCTTCGTAGGTATTCGTGCATATGAAAAGCAAGCATTCTTCCTTATCCTTCTCCTATCATAAACCATATAGTTAAAGAACAAACCTTAAGAGTATGTTTGTTAGTTAGAATTTTTATGGAAAGAAAGGGGATGAAAAGACTTGTTGAGTAAGATTTTAAAATTTTATATTATAAACCTTTCCCTTTCCTCCCTATCTCTCCAAAAATCCAACTCATAAATATATACTAAATGAGTTGGGCTAAGGAACATGTCTTGGACAATGGGGGTGAGCTCGTATTTCTACCAGATGGTTTACATACCTCATCCCCTACCAATTGAATTAATTTTTTGAGAAAATTACAAAGAATTTGGTGGATTACCGACAATGAGGGTTGAGGTAGTTGGTGAGAAGTGTGCATGTATATCATAAGAACATGGGCTCAATTCACTGTATCTATTGGAGGACCTTGAAGGTAGACAATCTTTGTAAATTTGAGCCTTTGGATCCGAATCTTGGCAAGATGATTGCTGTTGAACTCACCTATACATTTCTCGATAAGAATATATATACACACAGACAGGGAATGACTCTAATGAGAAGAATGATTTATTGTAAGGGTGAGGGGAGTAAATCTGTGTCAAATAACCATATATAAATGGTCATGATTAAAAATTATTAACGGTAATTAATGATTACTTGATCATTTAAAAATATTATGTAATAATATATTTTAATTTTAACTATTTATATAAATTCAACGATTCAAATTTTCTCCTCTCACCCTCACACAATAAACCATCCTTTTTACTTATTCGTACTGTGTGTGCCTGTGTATCTATATAGTCTCTTACTTTATCCACCATGTGCACTATAAGGCTAACGACCGGAACATTACTTACTATGAATTTGCAAGAATAATGCTTTTCGTATATAACTTTTGCAATAATCAATTCAATACTTGAGAAATCATGTATCAAACTATCAATAATTGAAATTTTAACTTATAGTGAATTTATTTGTATATGAAGTCGAAATCCTTTCACCAAATTGGTTAGTAAGATAATTGCAATATCTCAATTGATTTCTCGTGATTTTTCGGATAGATATATTTCAGTAATATAATTAAAATCCCTAGTTTTTAATATATAATTTTCCACATGCTAAAATAAGATCTACAAAAGTTACATACAACAATTAGTATTCGTTATACGACAATGTCACAGTTTTTTCATTTGTTTTTTTTCTTTTTGGGTCTGAAAAGGATGTCACTATACCTGCACCAAATTGACAGCATAACAACTTGGGCTATTTTGGGGCCCAACTTTTGCAGGGTTATCATTCTTGGAGTGTCTTCATGCCATAGCAATGCTTTTGAGAACAACCACTCGAGGATTATGGCTCCATAAAGTGCTTGAATTATATTGGTTCCATAAAGTGCTTGAATAAGCCAATTAAAATTGTGGAGAGCAAGATGTTTTTGCCAAGGCATTGCCCACAAAAACATTCTTGCTTAACCATTTAAATATGGCTCAAATCACAAATGGCAATGAAATGCCTTCAATTTGCATAATACACCACTGCCACGACAAAACATGTGCTGTTGTCGCTGGCCCATATACACACACAAATTCAGATTTCTTGAAAATTAAAAGGCTTAAAACATGTATAAGCCTCAAGGCCAGTAAAAGAAGCCTGTAGGCCCATGAAGCAGAGAAAATCTTTCATGCGCTCCTAGAGAGTATCTAATGTGTGGTACATACGTATATACGTATGTATAACTGTTAATTTTGCACTTTGAGATCAGCTCAAATGACAAAGTATGATGTGCCTTCTTGGTAAGTGCATCAATTTGAGCCCCAGAGCTGGGAGGATGCTCAAAAAAATCCCCCTAGACGAAAAAGAAACCGTTAATTTTAGTATTTTTAAATTTTTAAACATTAATATTTTATTCTTAAATAATTATTCATTTTAATTTTTTTATATAAAAATAGTTACTCATTTAAAAAATTTAAGTAATATTTTTTTATTTCTTTTTAGTAATATTTGTATTAAATATTATTAACTTGAAAGAGAGAGAAATTAATGGATGAATGACAAATTATTAAATTATTATTAAATTTTTCCAGCATTGTTTTTCCTAACGAAATTAGTGCGATGGGGTGTGTATAGAGACTGATTGGTACAATCATATTTCTTTTGGGAGCAGTGGTTTTATTGTTCCTGATTTGTACTACTCATATCCTTTCCTTCTCCTTTTTCTGGAGTTGGACGTTACTTATCGAGGAAAAAATTAAACATAATGCTTTTCTGATTATATTCTTAATTTTAGTGAAAATTTAAAATTAGATAATTATTTAAATATGGAATAAATATAAACTAAAATAAGTGGTTATATATGCTTATAAAATACACGTTAAATATGTTTGAGAAACATTAAAAATTGAGAGGACCTATTGTACATTTGTAATAATGTCATTGTAATATGATTTTTTTTATACTATTTTTTTTATACTAGTCATTGTAATATGATTCCCCTTAGTATTCATTTTGTGCCATCATTCAGTCTCATTCAAGTTCCGAAGATGTCGCTCAAAATAACTTCCTCCATCTACGGTAGACACAAAAAAAAAAAAAAAAAAAGAACCCACAAGCATCCAAGGATATATCTAGGAGATTTGGAGAGAAGGTAAAAGCTTTAACCTCACCTGAGAAAGGTAAAAGCTTTTATTTGTATGACTTTACGAGTTAACTATTATGAATAATGTAGTAATATATGATTGGGTGATAGTATAGAATATATTTATACTATTAATGCATAGAAATTAAATCCTTAAATTAAATCTTTATATTTTTTAGAAGAAAATTTAGGTTTAGGAAAAAACTTGCTCAAGTTGAGCGTCCATGCATGTAAGGGAGGGAAAAAAAAAAAGAGAAATTTGTTAGACGTGATTAGGATATAAATAGAGAGGGAAAAAAATTGAGAAAGATTTGATAAAAGCTATTTGTTAGATGTGATTGGATTTGGAGAGAAATTTATTGATTGTATAAACTATTATAAATAATAGCTTTGAGAATTATTTAGACATGTGGGGAGAATAAAATTGATAGATTAAAGACGAAGGATGGTGAGGATGATGACAACGATGATGATGATAAGAGGGTTCGCAACTTTGCCCATAAAAGTTGCATTGATATTGCATGATATGAGCAGTGGGGATATAGGTGAGTATAACTTGTATCGAAAGTCTTCTTGATAGTGTGGGGTCAGGCAGTACGTCTCGTGAATCATTGATGATGGTGTATTGTGGGAGTAGTAGTGGAGCAAGTGAGAATAATTTGTGTCAAAAGTATTTCTGATAATGTGATGTTAGATGACATTTTTTTGTGAAAATGGTAGGTCTTATTTGAGATTTGTTAAGAATTAAGATTGGTGATTGTAATGTTTGATTGAATTAGTAGATTGATATGTAAAGTCATGAACATAGACAGTGAAGGCCGAGCTACGTTAATTTTATAGTGTTTTTGGCTATGTTAATTTGATAGATTGGCATGCATTTGGATTCATCATGTGGTTACAAAGATGCTTATAGATCACTTATCAATAAAGAAAATATGATAATTAAACCCAAGTCATGGCCATGCAAGAAGAGCAAAAAGTTGATAAGGTAAATCAATAGTATATTTGGATAGTATTAGAAATACTGCTATGATAATTAGTACTTTATTTTCTGGGATGTTGAAATATCTAGTAAGTACTAAACAAAATCCGTTGTACAGATTTATAGGTTACCTTTCACTCAAATTGCTTATTTAAAGGTTAGTGTGCATCTAAACACAAAATATCACTTTCCACAAAAAATTCTTTTATAAAAAGCTCTTTTAACATATATAAGACCTTAATTAAGTTTTTACTAAACGAGGCCTAAGTAATGTAGAGATAAGTATAGCACTGTTTCTAAGAAGAGTTATGACTACACTAAATTAATATCAAACTTGAAACTCCTTACTTTTATCTAATAATTGAAATAATTTCTACAAGAAATTACGAAAAAAGCATGATTGAATCAACAATGTAAAATTTGACTTAATAATTAGAAGAGTTTAGTTAGGATCACAACTTTTTCACTCTGCACTTCATACGGGTTTCTTTCACATTTTCTTAGCCTATTGATCAATACCAATGAATAACTGATCTAGGTCATTAATGTATTTCAAAGCCTCGTTTCTTGTCTTCAAATCAAGTCTTTATGAGATCTGGCCTTCAATCTCATGTAACCCCAGTGGTCTTTGATTACGTTAACGTTTGTTGAATCAAACAAATACCACTAAACCAAAAGAGTAATAAAGATAAATGAAATTATTGAATCATATTTGAAAAATGACTTAATTTTTTATGTGTATCACAAGTGAAATACATAAATAAGGATAGGAATGATGTTTCATATTTGTCTGACTCTATTTTAACTACAATTAATGTTTGTTCAACTCAAAAGAAAAAAGTAATAATAAAACTAAAATTACGGTGATATCACTTGAACTAGGAACCAATGTTATGTTCACCATTTCCATGTATTGCTTAGCACTACTTGACTCTTCTACCCACCTAGTTATTTTCATCATAAGGTCAATGTATATTTCTCTTCTATGGCTGTCTCTTTTTCTTTCTTCATAGCATGCAGTTGAATAATGTGCTTTCTACCTTCAAGATGCTGCTTGAAAGCAAACTCATCAATGCACCATAATTTGCATAGTTCACACCATTTTTTCTTATTTGGATCCTCCCCACCTTGCTGCTTAGTTTCCAACTTCAGTAATTGAGCCTTATGCTTCTTACCTTGAAAGTGCAGCTTGAGCAAGTCTTCATTCATGCATGAAACTTTACGAGTTTCACACCACTGCCTCTGATTGCTTCTACACTCTCTTCCTTCTTTCTTGCCAAATTCCAGCTCTAGTAAGTTTTCCCTGTGCTTGTGACCTCTTAAATGTTGCTCGAGATTCGATGGACTCAAGCAAGGTACTTGGCAGATTTTGCAGTGTATATTATCTGCCTTAGCTTTGTGACTGATGAGATTGCCATGAAATGGTTGGTAATGTTTCTGAGTTGGATGATGAGAATTGCTTGTTGGTTCCTTTCTCTTAGTTCCTGTAAAGCATAGACTAAATTGCCTTGAATTTGGACCTGGCAATGCCATTGGCTTGGAAGCTAGACTTGTTGATTTAACCTGAAAAATAGTTTTAGATTGACACTCTATTCATAGAAAGTGTGGCAATTCTGGGAGAACCAAATAGAACTTAGGGTGAAAATGTATATAGAAAATCCTTGATTTTCATTTTGTTCAATGAGTCCTATAATTTTCTAATGGCGGATACATATGGCAGTGCTTCTATATATGGTGATGAAAAATAATGTTTCCACTTTCTGTGAAGCAATGTTAGCGTTGCATCAGACTCACCCTCTATTATGTAGACAGTCCAAAAAAAAGGAGAGACATATTTGTTTTTATATAATATAGGGAATAGCCTAGAAAACAATGAAGAGTTAAGAGGGAATGAAGATGGATATAGAGGGAAGAATATAATGTACATGGCAGAGTTTGAGTAGGAGAAAAACCAATCTTAATCACCAGTAATCACCAGCACTAATGATCATCAAAGTTAGTTACAAAACTATAATGCAAGGCTACTAGCTATAGATGAACAGGTTCAAGAACTTACAATCTACACACAAAATTGCAGTATTTTAAAAATTGGAGGACCAGAAAGGAGAATCAATTAGTCCAAACTCCAATAGAATCAGGATATTAGAAAGCCAGAAATACAATGGGAAAAATGAGCCAAAAGAACTGAAAAACATTTAAAAAAAATGCCGTTGGTGGAGCTATATGTTGCAAACAATAGGATTATAAGATATCATATCACCTTTAAAGGAAGAGTCTTTTTTGAGGAACTGATATTTGGTCGCAAATGAAATGCTGACAAGTGTACATTTATATCATAAGAACATGGGTTCAATTTACTGTATCTATTTGAGGACCTTAAAGGTAGAGAATCTTTGTAAATTTGAGCCTTTGGATCCGAATCTTGGCAAGATGATTGGTGTTGAACTCACTTATATATTTCTCTATAAGAATATATATACACACATTGGCGATGACTCTAGTGAAAAGAATAATTTATTATGAGAGTAAGATGGATAAATTTGGATCATATAATTATATATGGATGATGATGATTGAAAGTTATTAATAGTAATCAATGATCATGTGATCATTTAAAAATATCACGTGATATTATATTTTAATTTTGACCATTCATATAAAATTTAACGACCTAAATTTTCTCCTCTCACTCTCACACAATAAATAAATCATCCCTTTTACTTGATTGGTTTTTTGTGTGCGTGGGTGTATAGTCTCTTACTTTAACCACCAACTGCATTACAAGGCTACCGACTAGAACATTAATTGCTATGAATTTGCAAGAATAATGCTTTTCGTATATAACTTTTGCAATAATCAATTCAATACTTGAGAAATCATGTATCAAACTATCAATAATTGAAAATTTAACTTATGGTGAATTTATTTGTATATGAAATCGAATTCCTTTCACTAAATTGGTTAGTAAGATAATTGCAATCTCAAGTGTAACATATGATTTCTTGTGGTTTTACGGATAGATATATTTCAGTAATATAATTAAAATCCCTAGTTTGTACTATAATTTTCCACTTGCTAAAATAAGGTCTAGATAAGTTACATATTATGAAACACAGACATTGACACAGACACAAAGACACACAAAACTAAAAAAATTACAGAATATGAACACGGCATATATATATAATTTCTTTTTATTTTGTTGTATATATTTTTTTGTCTGAAATTTTTTTTGTCATATTTGTATAACTTTTTTATTTAATTAATTCTTTTTTTTTGTTTTTTTTATCAACTAAAACATTTTCAAAATAAAATGATCAAACGACACAAGTATAACTAAATAACTAGGGTTGGTTTTGGACTCATGTTGGTAATAAAATTTTTTAAAAAAAATAAAGAAACTAACTCGGGCACATCCGTGACGTGTCCAAACCGTGTCCACTGTGAATTAAAGCTATGTCCAAACGTGTTCGAGTTTAAAAACATATTCTTTTAATTGGACAAATATAAATACACATCCAACAAGTGTTATATGGATATCAATATTCGACACGTATCCAATACATAGACACATTTACGTGCGTCTTGGGTGCGTCTTGGGACATTCAACAATTAGTATTCGTTATACGACAATATCACAGTGTTCTAATTATCTTTTTTTTTTTTTTTGGTGGCTCTGAAAAGGATGTCTCTATACCTGGCACCAAATTGACACCATAACAACTTGGGCTATTTTGGGGCCCAACTGTTGCAGGGTTATCATTCTTGTAGTGTCGTCATGCCATAGCAATGCTTTTGAGAACAACCACTCGAGGATTATGGCTCCATAAAGTGCTTGAATTATATTGGTTCCATAAAGTGCTTGAATGAGCCAATTAAAATTGTGGCGAGCAAGATATTTTTGCCAAGGCATTGCCCACAGAAACATTTCTTGCTTATCCATTTAAATATGGCTCAAATCACAAATGGCAATGAAATGCTTTCAATTTGCATAGTACACCACTGCCACGACAAAACATGTGCTGTTGTCGCTGGCCCATTTATACACACAAATTCAGACGGTATTTCTTGAATATTAAAAGGCTAAAACATGTATAAGCCTCAAGGCCAGTAAAAGAAGCCTGTAGGCCCATGAAGCAGAGAAAATCTTTCATGCGCTGCTAGAGAATATCGAATGTGTGCTCCATACGTATGTATAACTGTTAATTTTAGTATTTTTAAACTTTTAAACATTAATTCTTTTGTTTTTAAATAATTATTTATTTTAAATTTTTCTTGTATAAAAATAATTTTTCATTTAAAAATTTTAAGTACTATTTTTTATTTCTTTTCAGTAATATTTTTATTAAATATTATTAACTCATTAATAAAGAAAGAAATAGAAATTAATGGATGAATGACAATTTGTTAAATTATTATTAAATTTTTCTAACATTGTTTTACCTAACGAAATTAGTGCGAATGGGGTGTGTATAGAGACTGATTGGTACAATCATATTTCTTTTGGGAGCAGTGGTTTTATTGTTCCTGATTTGTACTACTCATATCCTTTCCTTTTCCTTTTTCTGGAGTTGGACGTTAATTATCTAGGAAAACAATAAACACAATGCTTTTCTGATTATATTCTTAATTTTAGTGAAAATTTAAAATTAGATAATTATTTAAATATGAAATAAGTATAAATTAAAATGAGTGATTATATATGCTTATAAAATACAAATTAAATATGTTTGAGAAACATTAAAAATTGAGAGGACCTATTGTACATTTTTAATAATGTCATTGTAATATGATTCCCCTTGGTATTCATTTTGTCCCATCATTCAGTCACATTCAAGTTCCGAAGATGTCACTCAAAATAACTTCCTCCATCTACGGTAGACACAAAAAAAAAAAAAAAAAGACCCAAGAGCATCCAAGGATATATATCTAGGAGATTTGGAGAGAAGGTAAAAGCTTTAACCTCACGTGAGAAAGGTAAAAGCTTTTATTTGTATGAATTTATAAAAGTGTTAACTATTATGAATGATGTGATAATATATGATTGGATAATAGTATAAAATATATTTGTATTATTAATGCATAGAAATCAAATCCTTAAATTAAATCTTTATATTTTTTAGAAGGAAGTTTAGGTCTAGGAAAAAACTTGCTCGAGTTCAGGGTCCGTGCATGTAAGGGAGGGAAAAAAAAAGAGAAATTTGTTAGATGTGATTAGAATATAAATATAGAGAAAAAAAAATTGAGAAAGATTTGATAAAAGCTATTTGTTAGATGTGATTGGATTTGGAGAGAAATTTATTGATTGTATAAATTATTATAAATAATAGTTTTAAGAATTATTTAGATATGTGGGGAGAATAAAATTGATAGATTAAAGATGAAGGATGGTGAGGATGATGACAGCAACGACGACGACGATGATGATGATAAAAGGGTTTACAACTTTATCCATAAAAGTTGCATTGGTGTTGCATGATATGAGTAGCAGTGATATGGGTGAGTGTAACTTGCATCGAAAGTCTTCTTGACAGTATGAGTTCAGGCAGCATGTCCCTGGAATCATGGATGATGGCGTATTGTGGGAGTAGTGGTGGAGCAAGTGAGAATAACTTGTGTCGATAGTATTTATGATAATGTGATGTTAGATGGCATTTTTTGTGAAAACGGTAGATCTTGTTTGAGATTTGTTCAGAATTAAGATTGATGATTGTAATGTTTGATTGAATAAGTGGATTGATTTGTAAAGTCATGGGCATAGACAATGAAGGTCAAGCTACGTTAATTTTATAGTATTTTTTGGCTATGTTAATTTGATAGATTGGCATGCATCTGGGTTCATCAAGTAATAACAGAGATACTTATAGATCACTCACCAATAGAGAAAATATGATAATTAAACCCAAGTCATGGCTATGCAAAAAGAGCAACAAGTTGACAAGGTAAATCAATAGCATATTTGGATAGTATTAGAAATACTGCTATGTTAATTAGTATTTTCTTTTCTCTAATCACTATTAAATTGAATAGATAGCATATATATATAATGTTTTATAGTCAAAAGTCATTTTATATCTATTTAGATCAAATTACTACAAAACTTCTAGAAATTCATTTTTGTTATTTTCTACGATGTTGAAATATCTAGTCAGTACTAAAAAAAAATCCGTTGTACAGATTTATAGGTTACCTTACACTCAAATTGCTTATTTAAAGGTTACTGTGTATCTAAACACAAAATATCACTTTCCACAAAATTTCTTTATAAAAAGCTCTTTTAACATAAGACCTTAATTAAGTTTTTACTAAACAAGGCCTAAGTAATGTAGAGATAAGTATAGCACTGTTTTTAAGAAGAGTTATGACTACACTAAATTAATATCAAACTTGAAACTCCTTACTTTTATCTAAATAATTGAAATAATTTCTACAAGAAATTACGAAAAAAAGAAATAAAAGCATGATTGAATCAACGATGTAAAATTTGACTTAATAAGTAGAAGAGTTTAGTTAGGCTCACAACTTTTTCACTCTGCACTTCATACGGGTTTCTTTCACATTTTCTTAGCCTATTGATCAATACCAATGAATAACTGATCTAGGTCATGAATGTATTTCAAAGCCTCATTTCTTGTCTTCAATCCAAGTCTTTATGAGATCAGGCCTTCAATCTCATGTAACCCCAGTAGTCTTTGATTATGTTAACGTTTGTTGAATCAAACAAATACCACTAAACCAACAGAGTAATAAAGATAAATGAAATTATTGAATCATATTTGAAAAATGACTTAATTTTTATGTGTATCATAAGTGAAATACATAAATAAGGATAGGAATGATGTTTCATATTTGTCTGACTCTATTTTAACTACAACTAATGTTCAACTCAAAAGAAAAAAGTAATAATAAAACTAAAATTAAGGTGATATCACATGAACTAGGAACCCACTCTCTATGTTATGTTCACCATTTCCATGTATTGCTTGGCACTACTGTTCTCTTCTACCCACCTAGTTATTTTCATCATAAGGTCAATGTATTCTCTTCTATGGCTGTCTCTTTTTCTTTCTTCATAGCATGCTGTTGAATAATGTGCTTTCTACCTTCAAGATGCTGCTTGAAAGCAAACTCATCAATGCACCATAATTTGCATAGTTCACACCATTTTTTATTATTTGGATCCTCCCCACCTTGCTGCTTAGTTTCCAACTTCAGTAATTGAGCCTTATGCTTCTTGCCTTGAAAGTGCAGCTTGAGCAAGTGTTCATTCATGCATGAAACTTTACAAGTTTCACACCACTGCCTCTGATTGCTTCTACACTCTCTTCCACCCTTCTTGCCAAATTCCAGCTCTAGTAATTTTTCCCTGTGCTTGTGACCTCTTAAATGTTGCTCGAGATTCGATGGACTCGAGCAAGGTACTTGGCAGATTTTGCAGTGTATATTATCTGCCTTGTGACTGATGAGATTGCCATGAAATGGTTGGTGATGTTTCTGAGTTGGATAATGAGAACTGCTTGTTGGTTCCTTTCTCTTAGTTCCTGTAAAGCATGGACTTAATTGCCTTGAACTTGGACCTGGCAATGCCATTGGCTTGGAAGCTAGACTTGTTGATTTAACCTGAAAAATAGTTTTAGATTGGCACTCCATGCACAGAAACTGTGGCAATTCTGGGAGAACCAAATAGACCATAGGGTGAAAATGTATATTTTTTTTCCTATTAAGCTTTATATAGAAGATCCTTGATTTTCATTTTGTTCAATGAGTCCTATAATTTTCTAATGGCGGATACATATGGCAGTGCTTCTATATATGGTGATGAAAAATAATATTTCCACTTTCTGTGAAGCAATCTTAGCATTGCACCAGGGCTCACCCTCTATCATGTGGACAGTCCAAAGAAAAAAAAAAAGGAGAGACATGTTTGTTTTTTTGTAATGTAGGGAACAGCCAAGAAAACAATGAAGAGTTAAGAGGGAATGAAGATGGATATAGAGGGAAGAATATAATGTACATGGCAGAGTTTGAGTAGGAGAAAAACCAATCTTAAATACCAGTAATCACCAACAATAATGATCTTCAAAGTTAGTTACAAAACTATAATGCAAGGCTACTAGCTATAGATGAACAGGTTCAAGAACTTATAATCTACACACAAAATTAAAGTATTTTAAAAATTGGAGGACCAGAAAGGAGAATCAATTGGTCCAAACTCCAAAAGAATCAGGATATTAGAAAGCCAGAAATACAATGGGAAAAATGAGCCCAAAGAACTGAAAAACATTTTAAAAAGAAAAATGCTGATGGTGGAGCTATATGTTGCAAACAGTAGCATTATAAGATATCATATCACCTGTAAAGGAAGAGTCTTTTTTGAGGAACTCATATTTTGGCGCAAATGAAATGCTGATACCTTCCTCCTATATGCCAGCTCTCTCTGGATTGCAATCTCCAATTGCATTGTATTCCCCTCCTTCATAGCGGTACCAGCCATCTCCAGAGTTCAAGTGTTTTCCCCTGCAATGATTTCTGTGACAATTCACAGAGTTTTCTTATGTCAATGTCATATTGAGCAAAACATAGACAGTTTTTTAACCATGCTAGCTGATCACAGTCTACTAGATTTCAATAGATTCTAATGGGTCCCCAGATTTACTCTTCTAGGAAAAATGTTGAAAGAATTCCAATTCTCCAAGGAACAAGTTTTGCAATAAAATTGCATTTAGTTGAATGAAGTAAATATGATCCAGTTATTACTTGCAACCAAACTAGGTGATCATATTGTTCTTTGATCCCAAAAACAGCTAATGTCAAAATATGGATCTAATGTCAATTAGCAATATAACTTAATGAACCGCTTACTTTCTCTATCAACAAAATACTGAAATAGATAAGTCCAATAGATTCTCTCAAAGTTATGAACAACTATGGTCAAAGAACTTGTTGAATGAGTGTTGAGACTTGAGACTGAAGACTTGAAAGAAGAAAGTGGCAATGACCAAGTGATCCTTAGGCATTAGAATTTTCATTTAATACAAGGCCATTATTGTCAATGAACAACCTGTCCATTTCAAGGTGAAAACAGCGTGACAGTAACCATTTGCCAATGCCAATTGTATGTTCCCATTGCTTGATTCTTTAGTACTGGCCATGTCAACTCCATCTACCAACTCACATTTACATATCAGTGACAATTATAATGTAACTATAGTATATTTATGAAAATAAATTATAGCCTTTATAATCAAGGTCTTCTTGAGAGTGCTTTTGGAACAAATGTTAAATCCAAAAATGTACTAGTGCATAGCAGATAAGAGCTAAGGCTACTAAAAGTTTCTTTTTCACTTGTGTTATGGCCAAGTGGTTGATCAATTAGTATCATTTTGCACAAGTGTGATAGTGATGGATTCCAAAACCTGTATAAACTGGTGGAGGGCTGAGAACACCATTCTGTTCTTACATACAGCTTTTGTATTCTGTGAATGCTATCGTTTGTCCTTTCTTTCTTTCCTTGAAGCTACAAGGCAAACCTTCAGCACAAAAAAAAGCCAAACTAACGATATTTCCATTTTCATTTTCACCTCAACTCTCTTTGAAGCTTCCATACATTTTTAGTACCATTTTTTTTTATTTGGATTTTGTGGTGTTTACTAGAAAGATGATGTCGATAGTGATATGGCCGAAAAGGCTGACCATCCCCTTGATTTGTTAATATATTTGTTGGGATCAAACCTAACTGGAGATACTTTTTTAATTAATTGAGTGTCATTAGGCATCAAAGTCATTAACTTATTTTCTTCTTTATTTATAAATTTAATTTAATTGACTTTGATTAATGACCATATACATCACTTCATTCAATGTAAATACCACATGACTTTTCCAAAGGTACCCCTAATAAAACTAAAGTTTTGCTGATAAGTGCTCCAGGTCCCTATCAATACTTGTTAAGGATTCAAAGGACAATATTAGAAAAATTAGAGCTTTGAAATTTGAATGGTACATTGGAAAAGTTCTATCTCTTGCATAACACTTTCCTTTTCGTTTTTGAATTTGTAGCAAGTACCCTGACAGCACTCATTAGCAAAGCTCATAACACATTGTTAAAAAAAATTATATAAAAAAATTTATTATGACATTTCATGAGATTATGAAGTTCACACCTAAAGAAAATGGACAATTCTTTTATGGATTCACTCCCTGTTTTCTGGATTCAGATCCTCCATAATATTGGTTCTCTTTGTTAAAAGAAAATGTAAGAATTCTTCTGGAAGTATTGAAGAAAGAAGAGAAAAAATTATGTTGCCATTTCAGGCAAAATAAATAGAAATTCAAAGTATTCATCAGAAGGTGTCAAATCCAAGTTACAAACAATGACAAATCAGAGTGTTACAGAACAAAATTTGAGCAACTTCTTCAACTTGAATGATGTGTCTTTACACGAGAAGAATCAACTGTGCATGACATGTTTTCTCCCTGTCTATGTAAACTGTATTGCAACTTACACTATGCACATTCTTTTTTTTTTTAGTAATCCAAAGATCATTTAATTTCCGAATCACAAAAAAGTACTAAACCATGTCCCCATAACCTGAGTCTACCTTGTTGTATATCTTAATCAGCATAGCAAGAACCTCCTTCATGTTAGGCCTAGCCTGTGGTGACTCATGTGTGCACTTCACCCCAACTTGTAGCAGCTCACTCATCTCCTCAGCACCCTCAACTACCGCAGATCCCCTCAACAAAACTGGCACAGATTGGCTCAAAACATGTCTTCCTGGAACCATGACACGCCTCGCCCATTCTACCAAACACTCCTCACCTCCATCCACTGCTCTCCTCCCAGTTGCCAGCTCCATAGCCAACACCCCAAAACTGTACACATCACCCTTTGTGGTGGCTTGCATTGTTTGTCCATATTCTGGTGCAACATACCCAACTGTGCCAGCAACCATTGTGCTCACATGACTGTCTCCAGCATCAACAAGTCTAGCTAGTCCAAAATCTGTGACTTTGGCCTTTCCATCTTTGTCTAGCAACACATTACTAGCCTTCACATCTCTATGCACAATTGAAGGGTAGCATTCGTGGTGCAAATAGACGAGTGCCCTCGCCACATCAATCGCCACTTCCAGGCGCCTCTTCAATGTCAACCTTGTTTTATCAGTCACAAGATCCTCCAAGCTTCCACCTCCTATGTACTCATAGACTAGTATCTTTTGTGAACCATATAGGCACCAGCCATAGAGTGTTACAAGGTTTGGATGAGGCCAACCAAAACCATGACCACTCAGAACCTCCATTTCAGCTCTGAACTCTTTCTCGCCCTCAATTCCTTCCCTTTGGAGCTTCTTCACTGCCACTTCTCTCCCATCTGGAAACACCCCTTTGTACACTGTCCCAAAGCCACCTTTTCCTATGACTCGATCCTCTTTGAAGTTGCCTGTTGCCTCCAAGATGTCAGCATGTGTGAAAACTGTCTTGTTCAGGTGAAACACCTTAACAGTATCTGATAACCATGGTGAGGATCCATTGCTGCTGGAATCATGCCCCAATTTTTTATCCCTCAAGAGGTATCCTGGTTCCACATATGGACTCTTCACCAAGAAATATACTATAAGAAAAAGAAGTCCAAAGACCAAGACAGCCAGTGTTAGAGACAGAAACACAAAAAATAGAGAGAGTTTTGTGGACTTCTTCAGGTCTTTGTGTGAGGTCATATTTTGGTTGGTATCTAAGAAATTTGGGAGGATCAAGAGGTGGTCACCCAAATATGAATCTCTTTCAAATTGGACAAATTGTCCATTTGATGGCACTAGACCTGATATGAAGGGATTGTATGAGATGTTAAATATGGTAAGCTCAACCAAGTTGACCAAACTTGTGGGAAATGTCCCTGAGAAGTTGTTGCAAGACAAATCAAGACCCTCCATGCATTTCATTTTGCCAATTTCACTAGGAATTTCACCTGAAAACTTATTCCTGGTCATGTTCAAGGTTATAAGTGGCAAATTTCCCATCTGTGTTGGGAATTTTCCAGTGAAATTGTTATCCCCTAAATCCAACATGCTGAACTTCATCATAGTACAAATTTCCAAAGGTATTTCACCACTGAGCTGGTTCCCACTAAGCTGAACATACCCAGTTATGTTAGATGTTTTAGAAGGGGAACCACATGTGCACGTTTCGGTAATACCATATCCTTTGAGAATTCTGTCCCAAAGGGTTCTGCAATTCTTCTTTGTTAGGATGCTATACACAAAGCTGAATGGTCTATAATCAGCAGGTATCCATCTCTTCATTGCCAAGCACTCACTATTGCCAGGAACAACTTTAGCAAAGTTTTTCTTATTTGATTCAAATGTGGAAATGGCATTTCTTCCAATTTTTGCCAACTCTGAGGGCAAGCTTCCAGTGAGCTTGTTATTTGCAAGATTCAACCATAGCAAGCTTGTGCAGTTTCCCAACTCTGGTGGGATTTCTCCTGTTAATGAATTATCTGCAAGCATTAGCCACAATAGAGAACTCAAGTTTCCAAGGCTTGGTGGGATTGGTCCACTGAAATTGTTGAAGGCAAGGTCAAGCATTTGAAGGCGAGTCAGTTTTCCTAATTCAGATGGAATAGGTCCACTGAACTGGTTGTATGTCAAAGTTAAGAACATAAGACCAGACATTTGAGAGATTTCAGATGGTAATGAACCTGAAAAATTGTTGTAGCTTAAGTCTAAGCGCCAAAGGTTCGTCAATGTGAAAATGCCTGATGTGATCAACCCTCCAGTGTAATAATTTGAATGGAGCACAAGAAACTTCACTTGCTTGAATTTACCAAATATCTTCTGTACGTCACCACCAAAACTGTTCCTGCTCACATCCAGGATAAACAAGTTGTTCAAGCTCAACAGGGTCTCCGGAATATCTCTTGAAAAACTGTTGTTCCCCAATAGCAATGATTGAAGACCAGAAATGGATCCAAATTCTTGGGGAACATTCCCACTAAAGTTGTTACTACGAAGATTGAGATTCACTAAATCCTTGCAATTAGCAATCTCCTTGGGGGGTTTACCACCAAACCAATTATCTGAAAGATCCAAATTTTCAAGGCTGCAATTCGCTGGAAAAGCAAGAGAAGGAACAACACCACTGAGAAAGTTTTCTGAAACTGAAAACCCTTTAAGTCTTGCAAAACCAGACCATATGCCACCACTCAGACTGTTGGTGCTCAAATCCAAGAACTGCAATCTGAGGCACTGATCAAAGCAACTATCAATCCTACCAGTGAAGTGATTGTCTGAAACATTCAAAGTGACCAAACTGTCACAAATGGCAGGAAAGTTCATCCCAAGCTCCCCTTCAAATCTGTTCATGGACAAGTCCAGTGTCTGCAACCTTGTCAAGCCAGTCAAATTCAGCTCCCCCTCAAGAATATTGTGGGAGAGGTTAAGGTACACAAGGTTCTGGCACCTCCTCAAGTCCTCAGGAATCACCCCAGATAGGGTGTTCACAGAGAGGTCAAGGTGCGTGAGCTCTGTGAGCAAAGAGAAGTTCTGGAATATTCCACCACCTATGGAACTTGAAGAGAGGTCTATGCTTACAACCCTTAAACCCGCCCCTTTGATGATGCTGCAAGAGATTCCTGACCACTGACATGGATTTGTGCTGTTCACGTTCCAGTTCATGTACCCTCCTCTACCTAGAAGAGTTTGATCGTTCAAGTAAGATTTCAGCTTCAGCAGAACTTGCTTGTCTGTCTCCAATGAATCTCCAGCAACAAATTTACCTGTTTACAAATCACCACAAAAACCATGAATTGCCTTGGTAAACGTGAAGGACAAACTCAGAACACAACATCAACCTAGGAAAACCAAAAGTGAAAAAACTATATAATATATATGTGTGTGTTATGTAACACAGAAAAACTGTAGAGAGAATCTAAGCACACCCCCCACGAGGTTGATTATTTTAAGGTATACTATGTCAGGAAAATATGAGGTTCACACATCATCAATGAACCAATTATTGTTAGGCATAATCCAAAAGGGTGTATAAGGCTAAAAAGAAAAAGGGTGAGTCTTGAGTTATTAGTTACCTGAGAAGAAAAGGACCAAGAAACAGACTAACAGGAAGCTCCATGAATCTGTTTCCTGCTGTGACATTAATGATCCTTCTCTTGTGCTATTTGTTTCCCTTTTTCTTTGAGCAAAACTGATCATGTACTTTTGATGATGATATACCCCTGAACAAAAACAAGGGTGATGAGTGTTTTGAAGGGACTTAGAAAACTATGAGGAAGTTGAGGCCATTAAAGGGATGGTGTTGTTTTGTTGGAGTGGGAACAGAATGGATTGTGTACTCACTTTCCATTTTTTTCTTTGCAGTGATATCATGTGTGTTAAGGAGTTTGTTTATTTGAATTGAAAATGAATGAAAAAAGGAACCGAGGATTGTTACTGTTTTGTATTTATATTAATCAAAAGTGTTGATTGGTATGTTCATTATATTGTTTGCTCATGTTCATGAATGTCAAAATCAGTTATGTGTTTTCTGCTATGGGTGGCATTTGTTTAATGTTGTAGACTTCGTTGGTTTAAGTAGTCCACTATTTGTGTATTGGTTTTAAATACCATATTTAGCATCTATATATAAATAATTAGAATTTTTGGTTATATTGACATATACAGGAAGAAAATTAAAATTTTATGAAGAATCTGTTCATCAAATCCATTATTTATTTATTATTTTTTTGTCTTCCAAAAGTACTAGTTGCTGGATGGAATGACTCCTTGCGTCTTGTAGCCCCTTTAAGGGTGAGATATGGGTTTTAAAATTGAAAGGAATTATATGGAAAATAAATTTTTGATATCAAATTTAATTTTAATATTTTTAATTCTAATAGTAATTCAGCCATAGTTCGTTCTCTACTAACTTAAAATGTATTTGAAGATGAATCAGACAACTTACAAATTGAAGTTTTTGAGACTTTTTATATATGAGGGGTTTTATTTAAATTTACAATGTGTGGGATACAAACACACTTACATTTATCATTGGATGAAATATGAGATTTAAATTATACAGGTTTCACATGTCATCCAAAGATAAAGATATGACTGTGTCGAAACAATATCTCAACATATTATAAGTACAAATAATATTTTCCTTTATATATATACATATAGAGCGTATCAAATCAGAGATATGGTTTATCGCATAGCGACCATATAACTATACATAAATTGTTAAAATTAAAAATTACTTAATGATCATACAATAACTTAAAAAATCATACAAATTTATGTTTTAATTTTTACTATTCATACAAAACTTAACAACTACTATTTTTCCGAGTCACTCTCACAATCAACAAGTCTTCTTGCTTGATGCTTTTTCCTGAATAGACTTGGGGAATATTTGAGTCACAAGGGGAGAGAAGCATACGAAATTGGGAGGCAAGAGGGACAGGATGGGGCGGTCGAGCAGCCGTTGCTGACCGGTCGGGAAGCACGAGTTTGATCTTTGACTGATGACCAATCATAATATTGCCAAAGACTCGGAACTTAATTCCATGTTTATGTAGGCTTCGGGGGACAAACGCAGTTTCACACAATCAAATGGCAAGTGTTATTTGTATTCTCGCCTTGCAAGATATTGTGTCGACATACTTTCATCTATTATTATAAGATATGGATCTCAAATTGAATAGAGTCCATTCCCCATCCTATAATATATTGTGTCGACATACTTTCATCTATTATTATAAGATATGAATCTCAAACTAAATAGGATCATTCCTCATCCCATAATAAATAAAAAAATATGTCAACACAGTATCCACAAATAATAAGAACAAATAATATTTCTCCAAACAAATTCCTTGGCTTTTCGAATAAGAGATTTTTTTTCTCTGTCACATATGTTTTATTTGTTGAATTGAATGTGTACGGAAAGTTCTTGTTGTCTGCAGCTATCACAATTTTAGTTAGCCGTGTGGCAGGGGCAGATTAGGAGAAACCACAAAGTCTTCCAGGTTTTGTTCATTTTTTTCTTTTCACTCTTACCTACCTCTATATTTTAGACTTTTTGACTGTTTTATTTAGAGCAAAACACTAAAGGCATGCTTGAGAGCATAGAAATTGAGGGAGTGAAAACAAATGGAAGGAACACTTGCACAGAATATATAATTGGGAGTTATTTATTGGCTTATTAGAGATGAGGGAATGGCCATCAAGAGACAAGCACACCCCTCTTAGCCATCGCAACCTGAGATTTTGGTGAACCCTCGAATTGAGGGTGAATAAGGAGGATGGGGTACTTTTGTGCAGTGTTTTTATTATGTTACCATTTTGAATGATCACACATGAAAAACACATTCATTAGATTAAAGGACAAAAGTGAAAAATAGTATCTATAAATATTTCAATTTCACTTATTTATGGTATAAACTCCTAAATGATAGACACTCCTCACATTTCTTTTCAATATCATTAATATCATTCCCTTCCGACACACCTATAAAACTCCAAAACATTTACATCCTAGATTTGCAATTTTGTCCTTAACCAAAACAATAGTCCTTAGAAAAGGAAAAGTCCCAATATGATCTTCAAAAATTAATAAAAAATCAATTATATTATTTTTCTTAGTCTTTAATCACCAGACGACAAAAAAAATATAATTGAATTTTTAATTATCAATGTAGTTAAAATTATTGATTCTGAAGAACTAATGTAGCTGATACTATATTTTGGTTTGGTGAGGTATGAACTTTAGACTTTATTTAAGAAGAATACAAAAATGTAACTTAAATCAATCAAGTATCGGTCAAAGTTCACAATTATTTTATTACTCCCTTGTACACTTACTTAATAGTTTCAAAAGATATTAAAAAAAAGCTTCAGACTTAAAAAGTAAAATTTTCCGGTATACATTTAATTAATCATAATATGGAACAATAAGTAATTTTGGGTATAACTATATTTTCAAATTTATTACACGCTTTTATTTTAGACATTCCATCTTACTTTTTATGAGGAAAAATTAACTCTCTAAAATTTTAATTAATTAATTACAAATAGGCCATTGCTAATTATTAAATCTTCAAATTGAATTCTTAAATTTATACTTACGTGTAATGGTCATCAGTAATATTAAATTTTTCAATTATATGTTTAAAATTTTATTCATTGGTAATCACCATCAATTATTAAATCGTCAAATTACATCCTGAAATAACAATAATTCTTACAATTCCATCTCCTGTTGAATTTAACTAGATTCATGAAATACTGGTAGTAAATAATATGTCAAGATTATGAGTATCACATGTCAAAATTTTCACCATTGTTTTATATTTCATTTCTCTTTTATTTTTCATCTAGTATTACTATTTAAAACACGGAGTAATAATGATATCTCCTCCTAGCAATTACCTAAATTTCATCCTAAATCAAAATTCCACTCACAATGGCCTGGGATGTAATTTTCATCACATTCAAGGAATATTCAATACATATGAGTGAGAATTCAAATTAGGAAGAGCTTAGGCACCCCATTAAAGGGGATATATTATTTCTCTAAAATACATTCCCAAAATAGAGTTAATATTAAGAGTTTGATTTCAATATATTGAAAATATAAGATATATTACATTATCAAGCAATAAAAATTTAATCAAGTGTCAAATTTTACCAGATAACACCACAATTTACCATTTTATTGAATTTCTATCGGTCATAATGTAAAATTATTTTATGTTATTAATATATATAAATTACTCTTAATTTTAAATTAACTTGGTTTGGTTATACTATGTTGTGATTTTCCAAAAGCGGTTAAATTCTCTAGGCTCTCTAAAAACTGTTGTTAAAAAATAATAGTAATATTATTTGATAAAATAGTATTAAAAATTTTCTTAATAAGATAAGTCAGAAAAGTAGTGTTTAGTAAATCTATCATAAGGTTACTTTTAAATTCCAAAATAACTATAATTGATATAAATATTAGAGATAATAGTTTCTAGAAATTAAAACCCTTAGCCAATGAAAGGTTATACTAATTTATTTTTAATTTTAGAGTGTATATAAACCAAATTCAAAAAGCATCTTATGAAGGCTCTTAAGAGCACATGTGGATTTTGAAAGCCAAGAATAAAAGCACCCAAGCTTTTTCATTTACCAAATTATAGAGAAAAAAATTAAAGCAGAGTTTCTTAAATATCTAGCTAGAAGTTCGATTCCTGATGGTATTCATGGAAAGTGTTTCATGAGATTTATCCCTTAGAAGAGCTCCCACCTCGAAAGAATTAGTTACTACTACTAATAGTGCACACTTGGGTTAAAAAAAAAGTTTGATTTATATTTCTCTAAATAGAAACACATCCCTTAAAAAAATACAATCAAATTGCAATGATCCTTTATCGTTTGACATAGAAAAAGAATATATGATTACATTCTATATCTATCGTCATGATATGTTTTAATGTTTACCAATTAATCATAACTCTGTTGATCAAAAGTTGTGTTTGGTTAATCAAAATAATTAATAATAAATATTTCAAGTGAGAAAAAGTTAGGCATTAAAATAATCTTTTTTTTCCTTTATTAATTTATTTCTTATCATTTCATGCTGTTTGGTTGATTAAGTTGTGTGCCATGATCAAAGGGCATCATGGCTAAAGGCCAAAGAAAATACTGCTAGAAAATGACATCGCCGTTTTCTTGGTTGGGTGGATGCTTTTATGAATTTCGTGGAAAACTTCGCAACGATTTATGGAGAATTAGTGGTTAAGGATAGCGAATCCTAAATGATGGCTTTAGATTCAAGTTTAAATTCAATGTGATTTGTTTATGGGAAATTTTAATGTGATGCTAAAAGCTAAATTATTGGATGTTATTATTCAATTATTAGTTTCAAGTTACTTCGGATGTTTTTATTATTCTTACAGAACTGTAATTAACACGTTAAGTTTTTATTATTTTGTTTTTGTTTTGGATAACTACTACTTAGTATTTAAAAAGTTTGTACGTACTAAAGTGGAAAAGCCATAAGGAATTATTTGACAAATTTAGATACATTAAGCTAACTTATTCAGTTATATTATTAATCAAATAGACCATGATAATTTATTGAGATTTTTATATAAGTTTTTATGGTAGAAATTAATAAATAAGGACCTATTTAAACATTATAAGTATAAAGATTCAATTATAAATTTTTAAATTACATGAGTCTATTTAAAAACCCAATAAATTTACAAAAGTCTACAGATTACTTAAACTTTTAATAAACATATTTTAGTATATAACTTAGGCATCTCACCATATCGTGAGAGTCGGTTGAAATAATGCTCTATGAAACTGAAAAAAAAAATAAGGGCACAACTTTTTTTAATAAGAATAAATCAAAATTATATTCTTTTATAAGTTACACAAATGCTATAAAAATGAATTATTTTAAAAATTTCTTTAAATAAATTTTATCAAATATTTTTATCCAGATTTTATGAAGTATTCTATTATGACTGAATTTAATTAATAATATCATTTTAACCATATAGTTAACATCCCCCTATTAACATAAGCTTAATAAATTGGCTTAGTAATTAAATAGGTGTATTTTGTGATTTACTCATATATATTTGAACCTGAAAATTAGAATTGAAGAAGATTAATTTCTTAACGTCCATTAAGATCAGCCATTTAATATGAATTGAATGAAAATAAGTTGAATGAGTGCTCTAAGGCTTGCATCAATGGCATCAGGGTATGTAATTTGTTCCCCTAGAATGGATATATAGTAAAATGAAAATATATAGTGTATAATATTTGTGCGCCACACGAATCAATTAAATAAGTTAAACATAAAGATGATAATATATTGAATCAATTTAATATTATTTTCTAATTATAAAAATATTTAAAATTATTTTTAAAAAATAATCATCTTTTATTATTTTTTTTTAATGATTCATCAAAATTTGTTGCTTTAAGTTATTAAATTAGTTTTTTGTCTATCATAAGCAAATACGATTAGTTTCTTAAACTAATTCTATGTAGTGTATCTATTGAGTGGCATACGATTAATAAGTAATCAATAATAATTTAAATTATTTTGATTTTATAATCAATATGTTTAAAAATTATTTTAATTGATAATAGTTATTGAAAATTTTTATGTATCATAATTATTGAGAATTTAACAATATATAATAAATGCTATATTTGCTAAATTAAGAAAATTAATACAAAATCAATAACAATTGATTAACTTAGCATTTCTGATCCTAGTTTCTCTCCATACTTATTATGTAACTCTGTGCCTTTTCCTATTCATGCTCAACATAAATTATTATTTAACCTTCCCATTCATGGTATCCATTTTATACTTTCAAGAAAATAAAAACACACTTATAAACATAGAATTGATGTGGTAAAGACACATCATAATGATTTATCTCAATAGCAAGAAAAGTTTGAGAGAATGAAAAAATGACACCGATGAGAATGAAATACAAATATATATACATATATATAGGGAGGGGTCAACTGTGAGGAGTAAATTTGAACTATTGAATCTTGCATCAATGACCAAGATTAATTAAAACATAAATTCATGTGACCTTTTTAAATATTCATATGAACTTTTAATCATAGCTATTCATATATAATTATATTGTCCATATTTATTCTTCTTACTCTCACTATAATGTCAATACAAATTATTTATGTTTAGACACAACAGGAACACCTAAACCTAAAAGGTTAAATATATATTATTCCAAGATAATTTCCCAATAAGGAAACCATAATTGCATTTATTGACAACAATTGTCTAAAGAATCCCCAACAAAAGTTATTCCTTCACTCATTGCATTTTAGATCAGTATTGGTGCAATAATATAAGGTAGCGTTTACCTGCAACTAATAAAAGTTGAAGTGAATAAGATAAACATAAGTAATATATATTATAACAAATGAAAATATGAATGAGAAGCTCATGTTAATAATATACTGCTTATAACTTTTATCATCAACTGAGACAAAAATAAGATAATTCGTCATATATAATAAAACAAAACAAAGTGGAAGAGAAGAATTATTATCGCCAAGATTTAGGTCTAGCAATATATGAAACAGTCAACAATGCTTAATCCAATTGATGATTTAGATGGATATGTCATATTAAATTATAAAATATAAAACAATTATAGAACAAAGACATGATAGAAAAGAAAATCACCATATCCACATAAATTTAAGTCATATAATTGCAACAATGAATCAAAAGAAAAGAGGAACACCAATTGAATATATTACACAGACATATATATAGTGAAAGAGAAAATATTATGCCAAATCATTCATAGGAAAATAATATGATATATTTCAAAGATTTATCAAATTATAATTATTTATTATTTTAATAATTTGATTTATTAATTATATTGATATTATATCATAATAAAAGAATTTCATAAAATATTGTAATAAATTAATATGATATTCAATTTAAAAAATAATTATGTAAACTCTCATTGAAGGAGAATCCTACACATATCAAACCTTTTCTGAGTATGGATAAGACTTTTAGAGTAGTTAGGGTCAGTTTGGTTTGAGTTTTCAGTTTTTAGTTTTTCAATTTTTTAGAATATGTGATGGAAAAATTGAAAATTCTGAAAACTAAAAATTGTAATTTTCAGAATTTTCAGTTTTTACTTCACAAATTCTGAAAAATTAAAAAATTGAAAATGAAAATTGAAAACTTAAACTAAATATGCTCTAGTTGCTGAATCAAATACTTTCCTGAAAATGGATAACAAATGTATTGAAACTAAATTCTATTAAGTATTTATTTACGAGATGGATTATATTTAATGTTAAACTTTGATATATGAATAATGTAACGTAAATAATGTAAGTATATGGAATGCAACACGAAGAAGGTATATATGAGAAATAAAATAGAAGTGAGTTAAAAAAGAAAAAACCCTAGTATTAATTAAATTTTTTTGAGATCCATAATTATTTTTATTTTATTATTATTTTGTTTTGCAACCACCGCAGCTATATGGTTTAAACGTTGAAGTACCTTTAAACGTCATCAACTGTCCCATCAGGGTAATTTGGGATGCAGACCAATACCTTATTCAAAGGCAAGTGAAAAATTCAACCAATACAAGTAGATAGAAAGGATTCGTAATACAATGAGTACTTCTATTAGGAATCAACAAAGCGATTCGTCATTATCATAAGCTTTTTCTTCCTTTGCAAATACAAAAGATTAACGATAATTTAACACCGTTCCCTTATTTTCTTTTTTTGTAAAACTCAAACTCACTAATATACTCGAAATAAAAAACTTTCATTGTTAGATTTCACACACATGCATGCATGATGTGTAATCTATTAGTTAGTATTGATTTATTTTTTGTTATTATTTTTGTTTCCCCTTCAATTGTCATGCACGCATATTCTATTTAAGTTGTGTTTGGTTGGTGAGTAATGGGGAACTTTTCCTTGAATAGATTCTATATATAATTATCAAAAACACCAGAATAACAGTACGTACGAGATGACCCTATAAATTCTATAGATTTAAAAAATTCATAGATGTTTGGAGTTACAGAAGTGTTTAATAATCAAACCACATTTAGAGTCACTTGAGCACAAATACAAAATTGTTTGTAAAAGACATCATACAACAAAATAACAAATAAACTTTGAATTGAATTTTACTGTGCAAGTGTTTTTTAAATTTAAATATTAAATTTCATGAATTATCATTAAATTTTACCTGCATTACTTAATAACTTTTATAAAGTATATTTTTATTAATATAAACCATTTTTTATAAACATATAAACATTAATATTTGGTGTTCGGTCTCTTCCCATTATGAGTCAATGAAATAATTAAAAGGTAGATGAACAGGGACGCTTAAATCTAAACTTAAAATAACTATATATAATTGAATAATTCTTTAGATTTTATTAATCTATTGAGTAGTGCTTTTACTAACAACAACTAAGCCAAAAAGCAAGAAATATAAACAATAAACATTCGACCAAAAAAAAAAAATTGGTTCACCTAATTATTCACAGTTTGCTTGCAATGGAGGTGCTTACACCTATGAGTTCATCATCAAATTTAAACTGAAGCAAAGTGAAAATATTTAACAATTTCTCTTGCATAATCCGGTGAATATGTGAGAGGGTGATTTCTTACATGACATTGAAGTTAGGAAAGATGGTGGCAAAAAGGGTGATCAGAGTATAAACAATAAACTTGTGCGACAAGGATTGTTACCTTAAACGATTGTTTTATATAACAGATTTAATTTAATGGATGGAAATAAAATATGTGGTTCAGTTTAAATTAAATTTCTTGCAGTTGGACCAGGATTTCTAATTAAATGAAAGTACATTGTCGCTAGGATGAAGCTGACAGCTGGAAAAGAAAAATTAACTCTACTCCTAAGGTATATGAAAACGCACACATCATATCTTAAAAATATCAAACATAGGGTAGGGGTTGCAAATTGCAGGCATCTTCATTATTGTTCTTAAAAGACTTAAAGTCAAATGTTTCAAGGTCTTATTTTTTTGCTAATATTCAAGGTCTTGATTAAAACTTGAGATCATAGTTTTAATATAATTAATTTAATTCCTTATATTATTGTTTTTCTTCATTTGAAAAGAACTATGTTTACCAAAGGCTTTTTTTTTTTTTCCTTTCCCCATAGGTCATATGAACGGCTCAAACTCTCAGCATGAGTACATAAACCACAATACAAGAAAGAAAAGACAGATACAAAGCTAAAACCTGCATGCCAAACCATAGAAGTCCTAATCAACCCGCCAGACCATCACCAAAAAAAATCATAGCCGTCTCTGGCCTTTTATTTTTCTTTTTTAACCAATAACTTTCAAAGAAAAATCATTAATAAAAAAGATAGCGATTCCTCATCCAGACGAATCTTAAAATTGCAAGATTCAAAATAGTTATAAAGCAACCAATTTAGTCACCTTTAAACCAATTTGGTCACCTTTAGTACAGGTATGTGGAACACAACCGACCCAACTATAAAATCAATATAAAAATATGTATATAATAGAGTTATTCTAGATGCTCGTAATTATGAACTAAGGAAGGTAGTGTTGGATTTTACCTAAATTCTTGGTTAAATATTCATATTATTATTGTTTTATATTTTGAAAAATTTTAAAAACGAATTGAAGACCTTGAAGGGAAAAAAAAAAAAAGGAAAGATTTGAAAAGTGGGAAGAGTAGATCTTGAGCGATATGAGCAAGAAAAGGGATGGAAAGCTTGCAAAGAGTAAGCGCAACATTAGAAGTTTGGCTAAACACCTTGCTAAGAGGGGCCCAAAAAGAATCACTTCGAGGTGTTGCTGTGAACCGTGAAGGGCTCGATAAGACTAGGGAAACATGGGATCTTGGCAAAAGCCTTGGTCTATCATTTGCTTTTGATGATGATGTGGTGACCGCCTTAGTGGAGGCCTGCACGACAAGAAAGTTGTTACCGGTAAATTTTACAGATGAATTTTTTGGGTTACTGATGGAAATTTTTATTTCCAATGGAACTACCAGCAAAATTGTGGCACACAGAAATAACATCATTGGACAGTATTACCAACAGAAAAAATCCATCGGTAATCTGGTAAAAAAAATTCATCAACAAACTTGTCAGTGCTACATGTTATCAGTGGATTTTGTTTTATTTACTGGCCAATTTTTTCCCTAACGAAATTAATTTTTAGAAAAAGAATTCAAAATTAGTTATCGATAAAAAAATCCACCTACAATTAGCACGTGATAGCTAGCACCAATTGGCGCAAATTTTTCTGGCGGATTTCCGATGGAAAATGCATTGGTAATTACATTAAAAAACAAAAAAAAATGGTTCATATCTCGCTTTTTTCATCAATAATTTCACAGGTAATACCGACAGAAAAATTTATCAATAAAATTCATCGATAATTCACATGTTTCTTGTAGTGGTAGAGGAATGATTTTAATTAGCTTATATGAGTAGGTGTTTCTTTTTGGGCTCAGTATCTGGGCAACGTCCTTTCTCTTTGCCTTTGTCCTTCATATGTTTTGTTGTTCTTTTGGTTGAAGTCTTTGCTTTTCTATTTTTTTTTCTTTGATAATGTTCTCCTTGTGGAACGCATCTCGGTCTTCATACCTTCTATGAGTTCAACATTTTATAATTATTGGGAAAAAAAATATTTGAAAGATGATCTCATGGTGAAAAAATGATTTGGAGAAGATTTGTACAAGAAAAACATGAGAAGGATTTGTTAGATAAAATAAGAAATTAAGACGTTATTCATTATTAGGATTGACCTAGATTATCAGTATATTGTCATGAGAGTTATTGTGGGATATAAATACTTCTATTGAGAATTGTTTCTGGGCATGAGAAGATAATAAAATTGAGAGGCTTTACAAATCGAGAATGGTGATGATAAGGAAAGTGGTGAGGCTGCTACGAGGTTAACTTGATGAGAGGATTTGAAACTTGATCCTCAAAAGTAACATTGATGGGAGAATTCGCAACTTTGTCTTTAAAAGTTACATTGGTGGGTGATTTGCATCATTTTCCACAAAAATTATATCAGTGGGGGTTTGTTTTTTTATCCATAAAAATTACACTGGTGAAGGTTTGCAATATTATTCATAAAAGCATACGTTTGCGGCATGTCTTATGAACAACAATGATATATGTGAAGAGAATTTGTTTTGAAAGTCTCCTTGATAATGTAGAGGTTAAGCAGCTTGTTACCTCAAAGAAAGTGATATAATTATTTTATTTGCAAGTCAAATTGAAAACCACATGCACATATATCTCATCTCTTGGATGAGTACCACTGGCTTAATTAAGAGTTCTAATTAGCCATTTTCATTTTTGGTTAAGTTCATGATCTCTTGTTTCTTCTAGTATCATCTTTTGTGTGTCACTGTTAATGAATAACTAATGTGTTGAATATTTTTCTAAGGATATATGTGTGTGTGTGTGTGTGTATATATATATGTTAAAGGAATTTCACCACAATCTATTAATATTATCTCATAAGCTAATCAATAAATTTAAAAGAAATAGTAAAATTTGATTTTAGTGTATCTAAACAAAAATTTTAAAAAAAGTTGACAAACTGTTTATATTTTTTGAATATATATACTTAAATACATTTTTATACTTTTCAATTATATCTAACTTTTTTACACCAAAAAAATATATCTAACTTTTTTAAGAAAAAGGAAAAATGAACTTTACTCTCTAAAACCGTAAAACTTAAAAAATATCTAAATTGATTTCATATCATTTCTTCATTGTATAAATTGACTCTTTTGGTAATGTTTTCATTATTGTTAATAAAAATAATGCACATTTATAAAGCTAATGCTATCAAATTGGACGCTATTTGTTAGCTTAGGAGATCCTAAAGTTTGAGGTGGTAGAACATACCTATTTTTTATTAACAATAAGAGACAAATTATTAGAAAGGCTAAAGTGTATATTTAGAAAACATTAGAGGTCAATTTATATATTTTTAAAGTTTTGAAGATAAAGTACTCAATTCTTATAATTTAAAAGGTAAAACGCAATTTTCTCATGAGAAAAATTGACCAGGGTGCCTGAACCCTATGTATTCTTCTTTGATAATTAGTATCTCAAAAGTGATATATATGATGCTATATATATGATCTGTAAAATACTTTACAGGTATTTACATTTATTTTTTTGTTAATGATTAAATCGTTCATTTTTTTTTATCTAAAATAAACTCCCATCATTTCAAAAGAGCCAGCCAGATCATCATTTTAGAGTAGTCATACTACCCAAAAAAAAAAAACCAACAAAAATACCGTCGCCGAAGCTTATCTAGTAGTTGCAAGTATTTATTTATTTATCTTTTCTAACTTGGCTAGCAAGAGAATCACTAATGTTCTACCCTAGAATGTGGTCCAAGATTAAAAAAAAGGAACCAGTTGCTTTATACAATGAATTTGTCACTTTCAGTATATATCACCTTTCAAGGGGTTAATGAAATTCAACTTTACCAATTAAACATGGTTGAACAAATTAAAGACCCCATCAATGCCTATAGTGGGTGACAAGAACGACAAACGTGCAAGCCTCCCATCACATTCTCGGATTCTACTTTACGACAAAGTTAATTTTATGAAGCAATGGATGAACTCACCTATTGGACAGCGTCTCATTCACAATCTTCAAAATTTATATGCCAAAAATCAACTCCATATTGAGGAATATCAAATATCCACATACATTTCTTGTCGAGAATAATATGCGCACTCGGGTATTAACGGCGTGAGATATATTATACACGGCCATGTCTTGTTTTGTTGTGTTGGATTATTCTTATAATATGATGCTCTTGCTGAGATCATCATGTTAATCTTTTCATTAAAAAAAGGATAAAAAAAAAAGGCTAGTCAAACTAGCTACATGCTGTTTATATCTGTAATATACCTCTTCGTTGCTTGTAATGATATTTTTAATTAATTTGATTTAAGTAATACTTAAAAGTTAACGATGTGGACATGCATGTTATCTTTTACGATGAGATTAAATAGAATGTGTTTATATTGATGATCATAGTTGGAGAAGAAGGGTGATTTACTTTTTAAAAGAGACATGATGCATATTATTATTCTTAGCATTCTTAGCATACTCCCTCCTTTGAGAGATGATTGTATTACATTTTTATCCTCTCTATTTCTAAAACATACACCCCTCTTCTAAAAAAATTTAAATAAGTTACATTTTAATCCATTTTTAATTTTGTTATTAATTATTTGTTTTCTCGTATTCATTACTTTATTTTTAGCCAAAAAAAGCCTTTACTAATAATTACATATATTAAGTTTTGTGTACAAAACAAAATAGCCAGTATATAATTAATGTCTAAAATGTTACATATAATTTAATTTTAAATTTTTACTAAACTAAGAATAAATAACTAATTATAAAAATAATTTATCTTTAAAATTTAAAATTGTGCATTTTATAGTTGTTGATTTTAGGATAGTAATATACATAAAAATAAAAAGTTGTTGTTGATATTGTATATAAACATGAACCATGAAGAGAGTAATAACAAAAATTTTATGGTTTTAATTTTTTAATAAGAAAATGTATATTAACATTATAAGTTATATTTACTATCAATGATTTATTTTATTAATATAATAACACTTTTAAAAATTAAACTATATATATAAATATCAAGATTTGATATTATTATAAGGCACATATATTTTACTTTATTAAAAAAGTAATTGTATAACTATTAATAAAGAGTATTTTAATCAAATATGAAATAATAAATATGATAGAATGGATATTAATGAAAACTTTGAAAGTAGGCTAAAGTTTAGGGTTTTACGTATTGACAATATAAATTTTTTTTTATAGTATCATTCAATTAAATCATCTCATTTGCATAACTTTTAAAATAGTAAGTATGAAACTTAATTACTTTTACTAATATATCGATACATGATTTAATAACAGTCAATGTATAGAAATTAAACTCTTAAAGTATAGCTTATTTTGGGAAAGGAGTGTATATGTTTTAGAAATTAAATGGAGTGGTGGGAGTGTAATGTTGTTATCTCTTTAAACATGCATGGGCCAATCTGAATTCCACTTTTGACTCCACTCACATCAACAAAGCATGTAAAAGTTAAAGTGAAATTGGAATTAAGATTTATTGCTCCAATGAAAAGTTTAAACTTTAATCCCACCCTTGATCTCACATGACTATAAATTAAGTAAAACTATTTAAACAAAGCCATGTGTCAATCATACAAGGCATGGCTGGCAAATGGGCTTTATCCCACTTTAGAGAGACTGATCCCAATTTTCATTTTTCCTCCAATGCAGCAGCACATCAAAACTGAACAGTCCCATCTCACAAATCCAAGCAGAATGGGATGCTAAGGGTTCGATTGATTTGAGTTTTTAATTTTTATTTTTAGGTTTTTAGATTTGATGAAAAAAAAATTAAAATTTTAAAAGATAGAATTTTCAATTTTTAATTTTTATTTTCAATATTTCCTTTATAAAATTTTAAAAATTAAAAAATTAAAAATAAAAACTGAAATGCAACTATACGTGCTCTGCATTGGAAGCTGGAGGTACTATTAGGGGAGGGGATTTTGTTTACTCAACTATATATAATGATATGAATAATTACTATTTTTAATTATTACATTGAAGACCTCGTACATGCGTATAAAGACGCAAGTTGTTACATTAAAAGTCTCTCTATTTCATATTATTAATTATGGAAATTCAAAATGTTTATGAAAGAAGAAAACGAACAAAGAACTGAGAAAAGAAAAAAGGATATAAACCCACAAGTTAGCAAACATAAATTTTAAACCGGAAGTTGTTCAAACTATCATAGCTAATACACTTGCGGTGTTTGGTACAATGTATTAAATATAATAGTATAAACTAATACTATACGTCATGTCTTTATTTGTTATTTGGTGCAAATAACATATTATATAATCTTATATGTTATATCTCCCTTATATGTTAAAATGCTGTATAACTCAATACAGCATGAGGAAGCCGTATTAGACCTGATTAGCTTTTAACGTATAAGATCATTTTTTTAAAATATATTATTAAAATAAAATAATTCTTAAATAAATAATAATAAAATAAAATTATTTTTAGTAAAATTATTTTATAATAAAATAAATATAAATAATATATAATATCAGTTTAGTTATATATAATAAAAATAAAAATAAAAATAATTGATAGTTTATAAATAAAATAAAATAATAAATATTTAATGACAAATATAGGTTTTAAATAAATAATAAATAGTATATAATATAAAATTATAAATTTAACTAATAAAATATATAAATAAATAATATGTAATACATAAAAGTACGAACCAATAGCTTAAATTTAAATAATTATGATTCAAAATATAAAATATTAAAATATATACAATAGTATTTTTTATTTATATATATATTATTGAAATAATAAATAATTATAAAATATTAAAATAAATAATAACATTTAATAAAAATTATATTATAGTTAGTAAATATTTACATAAATATAATACTTGAAAATTATTATAATAAAAATTCCTATTTATTATTATTTGATTTTATTTAATATTTAATTAAGATATTAGAATTATTTATAAATAAATAGTATTATATTACTAAACATAAAATCGAATGTCTTATGCAATGTTATACCAAATATTGTATAATATTAAAAGATCAGACCTTATACTATCAACCCTTATCTTATCAAATCTTATACTATCAATCCTTATTCTGTCAGGCATACCAAACGGGCCCTTGAAGTGTATCAAATGAAGGGGTAGCATTCGGTTGAACTTTCCCTAAATAGGCCGCAAGTGTTTGCAAAATGCCAGCTCACTTGGACTACCTATTGGTTATCATGACTTTTTCTTAAAGTTTGGCCTGCCGTGTTTGTGACCTAAAATTTAAAGCTTATGAAAACATACAAGTGTTACACGACTTAAAAGTTAATTTAAAAATCTACACTACATAACAATATTTAAATAAGCAAAAAAAAATTAGACTTTGTAATTTTAAAATAATATAACCTTTATGAAATGTATATTAAATATAAAAATATTATAATGATATATAGTGCATAAATTATATAATTATTAACAGTGGGAGGGACAATACATCCTTGACGCTCAACCTAAAAATCATCGTAATTCAAAATTTTCTTCACAATATAAGATATGATATAATTTGTAAAATATTCATAGGCTATTGAGCATTGAATACATGTGAGTATGATTTTTAATTAGAAAATTAAAATTCTTAGACACACCAATTATGGGGATATATCATTTCTCAAAACAATATATTTTTTTGTTGAATCAAAACAATAAATATTGATCTTCATGACAAAGGAAAGAGAGAATATAAAAAAATAACTAATGATGATGACAAAGGCACGAATTTCGCTAAAAGAAAATAGAAGCAGCATCTCGTGTTATTCAATGGCCCCGTAAGATTTCTATTTTTTTTTAATTTGGTTCCCCTTTGAAAAAAAAAATTATTTTGATGGCTTTTAAATATTACAATAGATAATATCTTATATGTCTATATGTACACGTATTTGCGTCTTTTTATAATTTTGATTGCGAAATATTTATTTATATATTTATATTTAATTTTTAAAAAAAATAAAAAATTGTAATTTTTTTTATGTGAAACTAACTGTTAATTTTTTTTTTAATGAAACCTAGCTAACCGTTAAATATTAGTCTTTTTTTAATATGAAATGGTCTAGTTTTCTCTACTTTAGAACTTTTTTTTTATATACAAAAGACTCTCCAGCACTCCTGATAGACAGGCGATCATATGACATATAACATAATCAAAACAATCAAGCTAGCAAGAAGTAAAAACTTTCATAGCTCCCCCAAACAATGCCCACCACACCCCCTTTGATATTGCCATTAAGGATAATGGAAAGGATCATTACAGATCTTTTAAGGATTCCAACCTTCTTGTTTGAGATAAATTGGATATAAAGGTTGTTAGATTAAAGGGAAAGTTTGCACTCGAGCCCTTTATCCAATATGCTAGTCTTACCATTATAGAGTTAAAAATATCATTTCAATTCGACTGAACAGATTCAAATACAATCATGTTCCTTGCCTATCAAATAGTTCAGCAGACAACATGTAGAAGTGAGACCCATAGTTTTAGTTTTTTTTATCAAAATCTCTTAAGGGCGTGCCCCACACCAAGCATCAAAAACTCAGAGGGGGATGCATGCTGGATAGCATACTGACAATTTTCATAGTTTGAGGCATTAGACCAGCATGATGTACAGACTAGACATTCGAAAAAGAAATGTTCCAGAGCTTCGGGCTCCTTTTTACAGAGTGTGCGGGATAAGTCAGATGATGAAATTACATTAATCAATGTCCAAATGAACTAACATGTCTCAAACTAAACTACATTAATCAGTGTCCAAATGTCCCATAAATTTCCGAATAATAATAATATAGACGAAAATAAATAAATTTACCTTTTTAAATATGCCGTGTTTATTTTCAGTTCTTTAAAGGAAGCAAATTCTGAATCGTTAACTGCAAAGCTGGTCAACAATTATGTGCCTAACCCAACTTTAGTTCCAAACCAGAGGCTGTAAACCATCTTAGTATCAAATAGATTTCTGCAATTAATATTATTTAATAGGATAAGTAAAGCTCGTGTTTTTTTTTCATCTAAATAATAATAATAATTACAAAAAAAAAGTAAAGCTCATGTTTAGAAATTTAGCATCAACTTCACTTTATCAATAATTGTTACAGCACAGTTTCTTTTTCTTTTTCTCCTGCTTTACTTTCCATCGGAACCGCACTCTAATCTTGATTCTTGAAGATTCTCAAATCTCAATAAGACCAAAGGCATTTCTGGTCCAATTACACGTCAAATTTGGTACATCCTCATTATTTCTTTCTTACAAATAATCTTGTCTTCTACATATTCTTAGTTTCACTAGCAGTAGTATTCTTCTATACTTTACGCATGTTATATTAAGTATACATATTATCATTATCTGACTAAGGGATTGTTTGGATTCTCTTGTAAAAAAAGATTTTATTTAAATGATTGTTGGGATTTAACACAAAGTCCTACATCGGTAAAAAGTAGAAGTTTTACAGCTGTTTTTTAACTTACAAATATGCATTTTGGTTGTGGTTGTTTAGGTTATATATACTTCAAGAGTGGGAGTGATGCATTGTATAATAGTTTTAGAAGCTATCCATGTAATAAAAGATTTGTAAAAATAGTTTACAACTTTAACCATTCAGTTAAAGATTTGAATTAATTTGTGTAGTTGTGCATATAGGCTTTGAAAGTCAAAGCATGTTACATTTTGTATGTTATATAGAATTTTTTGATCTCCTTTAATTTTTTTTTACATAATTTAGTAAAAGAGATTTTATGTTGCCAATGAGGATTGACACAAGTGATAAAGAGCGAGCTTGTATTACCAAGAGCCGTGCCCAAATCTTGGTGGAATAATTAGTACCGAACCCATCTAAACTTTTGTTTATAAAAAAAATATAAAATTTATGTTTGGATATGATGTCAAAAGATTTGTATTTATCATCAAACATATTTTTTAGGGCAAAATGCATTTTACTCCCTAGTACTTTTTGTGCAATTTAGACCCTAAGTTTTTAAATTGTGCATTGTGACCAAGGAAGAGAAAACCGGACCGGGCATCGGACCGGGCATCGAACCGGTCAAGGTACTGATTCAAAGGTTTAGAGGTCCGACCAGTTCAATTGGGGTTCAACTGGAATACAATAAAATATATATTTAAATATAGATATATGATTAATTAGAATATAAAAAATATATTAAATCATTAATATTAGCATAATCAACACAAAAAAAAAATATTCATAGGTTTATAATCCAACAATATTTGTTAGTGCCATTCTTTGGTTCTATTTTCTTCATTTTTGCTCTGTAACTGTCACAAAATATCGGTATTTAAGCTTTGAAACCAATATATATATATATATAATCCAACAATCTTTGTTAGTACCATTTTTTGATTCCATTTTCTTCATTTTTGCTCTATGGCTGTCACAAAATATCAGTATTTAAGCTTCAAAACCAAAATAAAAAAATAAAAAATTTCAAAGTCTTCGGACCGATTTGACAGGTCCGGTTTGTCGATTTCTCGGTTTTTCCCTATTCTGACCAGTTCTTGACCGGTTTTGACTTTCTCCGATTTTGAGGGGTTAACCGGACCGGGCAGGTGACCGGTTCCCGGTCGAACTGATTGGACCGGCCGGTCCGGTTCGATTTTCTCTTCCATGATTGTGACCCCCTATACTTACCAAATTATGCAAAAAAGCCCTTCCATTAGTAAGACATCTAATCTCACTGTTAAGTCCCCATGTGCTTCTCACGTGCATAAATTATTGGACAAAAAAACCTCTATTCTAAATCCAATTTCAAATCCCTAACTCCACAATGATTCTTCAGATCTACCTCAACCTTTGATCTGCCCCAACCTTTGAACTTGCCTTCACGCAGCCAACACTTTGAACTTAATTTCACCTCCGACAAACACATCCCTCCCTTCTCACTCAAACCCACACACATCCTTCCTTCATCTCGATTTCACCTCTGACGAACACATTCTTCCCTTCAAACATATCAAATATGAAAAGTGAATGTTAAACCGTCGAAGCCTTACTCTTATCTAATACCAGCTACTATTGAAATTTCACAACTGAAGAAGGGGTTGAAGAGGGAGCTGACTAAGGCATACTAGGTATGAAACTGAAGCATCCCTTTTTGTATGAAAAACCAATCGGACTTCGCGGACTGTGAGAGGCTGTGGCTTTGCATTAGGCTCCCCACAATGGCAGTGGACTTCACGGCTGGCTTTGCGAAGGATCTTAGGCGTGACGGTGGAGGGTTGATCGAGCAAAGGGAGCTACGAGAGAAAAGGGTCCTGCGGTTGTGTTTATGAAGTGGGATTGGATGTGTTTTGCGGTTGTGGGTTGGATTGCAAGGTTGATGGCTCAATGATGATGGTGGTGATATGGTTGGTTGCTAGCTGTAAAGGGGTCTTGGGGTTCTGATTTAATGTGATCTTTGGGTTAAATGGAAATGTAGGTTGGGTTTTTTGCTAGGCTGTTTGGTTTCTACTTCTGATTCTATTTTTGGTCTCAGAATTTTTTTTGGTTTCTTGTTCAATTATGTTTCTTGCTTCTTGTTTTGGGTTTGATTTTTTTTTCTAGTTCTTTTTTTTTTGGTTTCTAGTTCTGATTGTGTTTATGGTTTCTTGTTTTGATTTTGTTTTTGGTTTTGGTTTTGATTTTGTTTCTGGTTCTTGTTTAATGCAAACGCTACCCCTGCTTATTCTTCTTCCTCATTGGTCTTTTCTAGTCTTCTTCTTCGCCAGGACCAGTGATTAATATCAAGAGAAGGATGTGTGCATTTGAGTGAGGAGGGAGTATGGATTGGAAATTGGATTTAAAATAGGGGTTTTTTTGTCCAACAATTTATGCATGTGAGAAGCACATGGGACTTACTAATGGGATTGGATATCTCACTAATGGAAGAGCTTTTTTACACAATTTGGTAAGTATAGGGGGTCACGATGCACAATTTTAAAACGCAAGGTCTAAATTGCACAAGATCGAAAGTATAGTGGGGTAAAACGCATTTTTCCCTATTTTTATGTTATAAAAAAAAATCCTTTTTTCAGAAGATAAAATTATAGCTACTTGTTATTATTTTTTTAACTTTTTCTAGTAATTATTCTACGTTTATTTTAAAAAAAAATTTACCCAAGCATACTAAAGAACCTGAAAGATCTTTTTATTTTTAATAAAAAATGATCTTTTTTATCAAGATAATAATGACATCCAAATGAGCACTAAATGATGTATTTATTAAAATCTTTGAGACACTAATTTGTAGCCTTTTTTTTGCTCAAAAAATTTTAAAAATGATTAATTATGGCTATACACATGTTTTAACATTACTTAACAATATACACCCCCTTTTTTTAATTAAATGAATACGTTTGACAATCAAGCGAAAAAAATTAGGGTCTATTTTCATGCAATACGTTTATCAGTCAAATGTATTGTACACACTAGATGAAGCGGACATAGGGACTGGCACGCTGACGGAGTGAGTTCTGAGACCACTTTTTCCTTGCACAGTCAAACATATTACATGCTTTCCACCCAAGTATGATACATTTAACAATGCGACGAAGATCCATCACATGACCTCTATAAAAAGCAAACGTTCACACACGAAAAAGGGACCACAAATGCAATGACATTATCTTGATTTTTAGAGAGAGATTCTAGTGGGAGGTAGAGAAAAAGTTCCTGAGAAGAGAGAGGATAAGTAGAGAAGACTAGTAAAAGAGCAAAATGATGGGTAACAACATCTATCGTCTCGATCAGTGGGAACATGTTTAAGCAAATCTCAACACAAGCAAATTTTTAATCTTGTTCAACTTAAGTATTTTAATGTTGTTTAGTTCAAAAATTTAGAATATAAATTTAATTTAAAAATATTTTCAATTTTATTATAGGTTATGTAGTTTTGATTTTGTTTAGTGTAGATATTTAATTTTTATTTATTTGTAAAATATAGACTAACTATAATTAAATTAGTTCACCTTAGTTTGCAAATTTAAATGTAATGCAATAGATATACATTTGTGTAGGTTAGAAATTTTAATATTAAAATTTAACTTGAATGATAAACTATTTAGAAAAATAGTAATTTAGAGTAGTTTATACTATTGACGTTTAATTTGTAGTTTATATCTTTAGTTTCGTTTAAGTTAGGAATTTAGAGGTTAGTTTGTACATTTTTGTAAACTTTAGGAATTTAGAGGTTAAGTTTATACCATTTCATTATAACGCTCATAGCCTGCGATTGGACCATCCAATGAAAGCTCTCTACCCACCTCGACCGCAAGTTCTCTCAAGATCGAGCTACTCATCACATCTTCCTCATTTACTTCTCGAAGGTTAATTTTCTTTGTGCAACTGGACTTGGTATCGCAATTATCCCGGAAGGCTAAGCTAGTGACAATCCATCAAGAGTTCAAATGAGAGTGGATCCATCAGAGTTCAAGTGCAACGTATCTATCCAAGCACTATGAATACCTCTATAACACAAATGTCTAGAAATTGGCTATGACAATCAAATATCATTATCAAATCATGGTCGACATTAATGCTGCAACTTCCATACCATAGTGCACCTTAACCAATTAACATGGTTAACTGATACATCATTTGAATTATTTGTTTGTTTTCTTAGATTAACTTGTGAAGAATTTTGACATGAAGCTCAGAAAGACTCATATATGAATAAACACTAATAAATATTGGGTTTTGATAGTAAAATTGGACTTCATCTTATAAGCTTTGAATAAAATCAAATTATAATGAATAAACATATAATATCTCGCAACTATTTTTTTCTGAGTCATCAGAAGGAAAAAAAAATACTCGCACGCAAAAAAAAAGTGTCTAATTTGCTTCATCCAGTTCCGAGTAAAGGTGTATATATGTAGAGCCCGTTCATGTGCAATACCTCAAAACACTTGGATGTTTTGTCCTTGCATAATGCGTTTAGCAGCCAAACGTATTCCACTTTTTTTTCAACTCACATAATATGTTTAGCAGTCGAATGTTTTGCATGTGAATTGCACAATTTTCATTTGGCTGTGAAACGTATTGTGCACCCGTTCATGTGCAATATAATACCTCAAACAGTTGGATGTTTAGGCCTTGCATAATACGTTTAGCAGCAAACGTTTTCCACATTTTTTTTTACTCGCATAATACATTCAACATCCGAATGTATTGCATGCGAATTCAATGCACTATTTTCATTTGGCTGTGAAATGTATTGTGCACTTCTATTTCAATTGCAGTGTGCACATTACATTTGACTATACAACATTTTATCCCTGCTATTTTACTTCATTGTTAAGCGTATTGCTATTATATATAAAAATATATATATATATTGATAAATAATGTTAAGACCTGTGCAAATTTCATAAAAATTCAATTTTTTATTTTTTTGGGTAAAAAAGCCTAATTGGTAACTAGTTAAGAAAATTCACTAAAACAATTCATTTGTGATTAAATGATTTAACACATTTTATTCAATTAGATAATAAAATCACACTGTTTTAAAGTAAGAAGTACTTTTCCATTGAGGTTAAACGGGGTACTTTTGCAGTACTGTATATAACTAATATTTTCCCCTTTTGTCTATTCATGCAACATGTCCTCTTGGCACCCCACCCGTGTGCAGAAAAATTTGACCAGCTAGGCTTCAGGTAAAGCTATCAACAATGAACGGAGCTTGATAAACGGCTCAAAGAATTTGTTGAAATTAGTAAATTAGATTAATGAAATATACATTTTAAACTACTTTAATCTAATTTAACGTCGTCAATCTAATTTGGCTATTAGTTGGATCATCGGGCTAGTCTTTATCCTAAAAAGGTTCTTCTTTTTTTAATTAAATTAACTATCATCGAAGATAATATACGTGACTATTTTTTGTCTAAAGTATTAAAATTAATTAATTAAGTTATTTTACTAATTTATTTATCATTAAGCCAAAATCATTTAGTGAATATATCTTATTTTTATTATTTTCTAATTAATAACGTGCCAGTTGTTATTTTGAAAAAATATGATCATTTTTTTAAAAAATAGTTAACAAGTTGATAGATTGAACTGCTTTATGCACAACTTACCATGCATGTCATTGGTACTGGTTTATCTTGCTGCTTTTTCATTCATTCGCTATTATGATTTGAGTACAATTTTTAAGTTTTTCAATTTTTAAATAATTCATAAGTATTAAATAACTTTAAAGGCATGCCTTGATCTTGACAAAAACTTCACTCAATCTAATCTTTAACTCAACTAAACCCAAAACTTAATATGTCATTAGTTTCGAATAGATAATGTTTGATATATAATTAAATTATACAATAAAAATATATCACACACTTTATTACCATTGAATGTAATGTGTGGTCTTTACTCCTCTACTCATTCATCAAATTCAATGATAATAAAGTATGTGATGTGTATTTATTGTACAATTTAATTGTACACATAACATTACTCTTCCAATTATATCATTCCGTCAAAAGATCTTTTTTTTTCTCTTTTAAACTTAGGATTAATAATGTGATTCATGTCATTTTAACAAAAACAAGTTCATTTATTTATTTTTTGAATAAAAAATTTACAAGTTAGTGGATTGACCTACTTAACCCACAAAATTAGGATGGATCACACTGAATTAAATGACTAAAATAGTTGTTGGAAACATAATATACTCGACTTAATTAGTCATGATAAAATAGACACCTCAGCTAGCTAGCTAGGGCTAAACCTGCAGGTACAACTCGTTCAAAAGTATGCCTCTGATTGGAACAAGCAGACTCTCATCCCCACACGTGTTATGCAATACTTAATAAATAGAAAATTTGACATTGACCTGGCATTATATATGGCCATAAGCTTGTGCCATCACAGTCACACCTAGTTCTGATTTAAAACATGCCCTGCAAACGTGTTGTGGCATTTTTTTTTTCTTCTTCTTTTTCTTTCTCTACTATCTTTTCAAAATCAAGCACGTAGACCAAATGCATGATCCCAATTAATGACTTTGAAAAAATGATTATAATAACGATTTGCACATACAATATGTCAACAGATAAATATTGACTTTAAGATATTTTTCCTCCATTTTTTATTTTTTCTCAAACAATTCACTGCGAAGTGTGATCACGGATGGGTGCATTAGTCTATATTAAGCAATTGACCAGCGTGCACACGCTTCTGGAAGTTGAAAATATTCACACATTCAAATTTGTGGATATGCAACCAATTAGCTTACCTAGGCTAGAAGATTTGTTTTTTCATCTTTCAAAAGGGGGACCAAAGACTTGGGAAAAAAAAATGTGGTGTGTCTAACTTGCCTTACAATGATCAAAGAATTTCTTTAGATATCCACAGAAAATAAAACATCTGTCACATATTTGCTTTGAAGGACCAAAAAAGGCGGTGTACAGTAGAGTGTAAATTGAAGCCACAATGAAATCTCAACCACCATACTAAAGGCCTAAGCTTGGCGGATACGATTAATCTGGGGATTGATGAGATTTAGAAGACATCATAAAGGTAAATTACACTAACATTTTCTAAGATTAGATGACAATACATGACATGTGATACCCCTTGATTTGCCATACCTATATTGACGTCTCTGCAAGGTTCAGATCTTGATTATAAGGGTGCCTAGTATCACATCTAATAAAATTTAACAATGTCGGATGTGATTTCAGCTAATAAACCTTAACGGAGATTAGTGCATATATATCTACAAATGGAGGCATGTCTTGTGTAATATCATTTACTCTTGAGAGGTAAGTGTAATTTATCCTATATTCAAGTCAAAGCACTTAATGTTTTTATAATAAAAAAAATTAAAACAAAAAGAACGTACAGCATCACTGCATAACTATTCATTTTTCGAGAATGCTTATTTTGTTTTTGGTTTTTGGTCTTGCAAAATAGTTGTTTTGCGAGGATGTTATTTGAAGTCTGTATTCACACTTCGTATTCACTGGGCCTACTGTGAATTGGCTAGCCTAACGTAGCCCAACAAATAGGTCCAAGTCCAACTTAGATTCAGATTCAGCACTAGGTCACGTTCCTTTTTTGTCAACCACTGGGTCATGTTTCTATATGGGCTTCATGGCGAGAAAAGCCCTTTGGGAAATGTGCGTGATGCCAGTAGAAACAAGGGAGAAACAACCATCTTGGGTGGGCGTGCTGATTCAACATCTTATCTCTTAAGCAAGTGGTTGAGGTTTGATCCCCAACTCTTGTGAATGGAAAGCACTCCATGACCAGTCCCTTACTGCTTCGTGCGCTAACAGTTGGGATGAGGGATTAATCTCATGGCTACCAGTTAGAGGGATGCACTAGGAAAGACCAAAAAAAAAAAAAAAAAAGAAACAAGGGAGAAATGAGAGTCATGTCCCCATGGAATTACAAGTGCTGGAATAAAGTTGTCTCCCATAGGAGAATATCTAGGGAAACCAAAAACAAAGGAAAATCGAAAAGGCCTGAGAGCATTAAATCTCTCAATGTTTGAACATTTGATGATGATTAAAGTGGAACTGAACGATACTTAGTGATATGAAATGAAATAGAATAAGTGTTCTATTATATTGTTTGGATGTGAAGGAATGAAATGGATAAAAGTTTCTATCCCAATGTTCGGAATTATGATGCAAAGAGGTGGAATAGAAAGGTTTTTAGGTTTCCAGGTTATAGTATCTGAAGAGTATTCGATAGAGCTGAAGAAAACGAGTTACATCCAATACCATTCAATGTAATTCATTTTAAGGTGGTTACTCTAGTGCCTAGGCTGGTCAATACCTATAGTGCCTATGAGACTGTATCATTTGGTTAGTGATATAGGGACAGAAGTATAATAATGTTGTAAATACAAACTTGTTTAATGGTGGAAACAGAAACATAGGACAAAATTTTCTGTCCTCGGGACAAAAAACTCAAAATTTCTATACCTCCAAAAAGTGGGAATAAGATGAGAAAACAAAAATTTAATATTTTTTCTTTTAATAATACCCTATACATATTTATTATTTCCCAATATGTCCTCATAAAAGGCAGGATGCAAAGGCAATTCGGTGGCCAACTAGCAGTGTCATAGGCACCATAGGCATTGATCAGCCTAGGCACATGAGAGTAACCACCTCATTTTAAAATATCCAAACAAAAGAATCTAACACTATTGCTGCTTTCCTAATTAAAACATTAAACGGTACGTCTTTCAATTTGTATGCATTTAACGGTTCAGCCATATATCTTCTTAATCGTCTACTATCTGCTAATAAGATACAAATATGTGCAATAACAAACAAAACCAAAGTGTTGTTCCTGTTGCTAGATACAATTAACATTGTAGGAATGCCAAAAATAATTGTAAATGGCTGGCCCCACATCAAGTGAAGTAATGCAACAAGTCGACAAGCCTTTTTTATAACTTCATATTCAGAACTTTACCTAATGGCTGGTATACTTTAGGTGTTCCACAAGAAGTTGAAGGACTAAAATGTTGAGGGGTAGATGCCTCCCTGAGGGCAGCTAGAGCAGCCCTCTTTCTATGCCTATGTTCCCTTTGTCTCTTGAACTTGTCCTCCAATGCAGCTTTTCCTTTCTCAGCCAACTCAGCCCTGTTAAGAGCCTCTTCTGCTTGAGCTCTTAGCATCTCAATTTTCAATGATGTAGCTTCCAGTTCCTTTTTCAATAATAATTCTAACTCTGATTGGCTTCCAACTTCCACAATTGCTGATGCTTCAACTTCATTTGCCTTCTTAGCATCTCTAGCCATGGACTTGTACTCCTTCAATGAGATTGTGATGTGTTCTTCATTGCTCTCATTCTCATAATTTCTCTCTTCACTTGAAACATGTGAATGCTGATCTCTTATCTTTGCATATTGTTGGTGCTGCTTAGTCATGTCTTTGATCTTGGATTCGAGCTCATGTATGCGAGCTCTTCCCTCCACACATTCATTCATGTACTTGTTTCTCTCAGTATCAGACTTCTTCATCAATGTAGACAATTCATAAGTCATCTTTTGGTTGTGTTCCAGCTTAAGTAGTGCTTGCATGTGTGCAGCATGCTTTGCTTCTAGCTGTACCTTGCAGTTGGCTAGTTCCTTAGACAAGTTCTCAATCTCTTTTTCATAGTCACGCTGGAAAAGAAATAAAGCAAAATAGGAAAAATTATTAAAAATTAGATACCAGTATCTGATGATGGATGACCAAATTGACCACTAAAAACAAACAAATTGCATCAGCAATATTCAATTTGTTAGCTTTATTTGATTGACACTTGAGATATCTTGGGGTAATATCCCAACTAATAGCCCTGTAACAAGTATAAACCCTTTATATTAAATGTAATTCTGAATGACTTTTGAGTTTTATTATCAACTATTAGTCTGTTTGTTTTATTGTTTATATATCATTGGAGAGCATAGTACCGAGAAGTATGTTTATCTAAAGGTTGGTCAAACGTACGTTTGACCAATTGTCTAACTCTTAAACAAATAACCCATTTAACTTTTGATATAATTGTCATGATAAAGTCAAGGAAAGCATGCATCAGCTATGCCTCCCCTACATTCTAAATTTTCTTTGTATAGTTATTATAGTAATATGATTTCTTTAATTATTATATAGCTATTTCTTTTATTGACCCCCTCAAGAAAAATTTGGGGTTCCACTATTGATAGAGTAGTAATTAAGTACTTAATCAATAAGTAGTACCAGAGTAAGGCCATGAATTCAAGTCCTTCAATGACACTAGATGTTATTTTTAGCTTAATTTGACCAGTGATTAAGAGTATAGGCTATGACTCTCTGACTCATGATTCTCCTACTTCCATATAACATACAAAAATTCCCAATTGTTACTACCTTTTATCTTACCTTACTCTTCCTAGGCTGATTTTTCTTCTGATCACCTTTATCACCAGACAAGGAGAGTGCACCATAGACCGGTTTAACTGGTTCTTTATCAGTCTCACCCATAATTTTGCAGAAGTAATATGTATATGTACTATTGTCCCAAGAAAATCAAAAGGAAATTATCTGTAACATAAGGGGGAAAAAACACATACATAGTGATATTAAAATTCAAGTTAATGCAAGAAATATGGGCATAGACCATCATATTCCATCAAGGCAAGGAAAATAAAGCATCATCAAAGATAATAGAACTGATTAACATCGTTTCGGCCAAGTTAATACACAATATTAAGGAAATTAAATTTGAACATAATCCTAAAAGGAAGGAAAACAAAGATAATCATATAATTAAATTAATATCTCTACTTCATATTCAAAGGTGTAAAATTCTGTGAAAAAGAAAAGAAAAAAAAATTGTCCTAATTGCAGCTACTTGTTTAAAATCATATACAAGAGATATATCAATAATTAGAATCGATTATGTCACGACTTACCAGAAAGAAGGCAAGGTCCTAATCCAATATGTCTTGTCACCACAAAAACATAGAAAATGATGCTTCCACTGTGAACTAAAGAACCAATTAGTCCAAGTTGTTAAACATTTAAGTTGTTACCATGTAGTATATCTGCGATATCTCACAAAGCTAATAACCATTAACAATCTCTCTCTCTCTCTCTCTCTCTCTCTCTCTCTCTATATCAGAGAATATAAAGGGTATTAGCTAGCTTCACCACAAGGAATAAATAAATAAAATTAAATAAAACAATAAAATAAAGGGATACCTTTAATTTCGTTTTTCATGTAGGAGGTTGCCGGGGAAATAGAGAGCCGTTGATGGATGGAATATTGGTATAGATTATAGAAGTTTTATTTATGGGATATGCTTTTTTCGGTGAACACAAAGTCAATAACCTTGCCTCTCACGATGAGAACGGAGTTATTTGAAAGCCTGTTCCTCGGCGAGATCGGTTAAAAATATGGTTAATTACCTGAGATCTATATATTACACACTTCGACCTTCTAGTTTTCAAATTTACATCAAGCTTCCCCGACAGTTAAGAAAGATAAACTCCGTTGGCACTTGACATGAAATTTCAATTTTGCCCTTTTCATCAAAACACAATTCCCCGATTCTTTCTTGCAGAGTCACAACACAACATACGCTCTTCTCAGTCTTCTCTCCTCCTTCTTTAGCAGCCATAGATTTGCAGACTGCAACTGAGGCACCTACCCACCCAATATGGCCACATAATGTGCACTTCAGATGCACCCGCACAATATTTATTGTTATTAAGAACCAAGAATTAAAACATAAGGAAACTTGCATGTTATTACTGACAAATATCAGGGGTTGACGGTGGTAGCTTTTACTGGCATTAGGTTCCGGTGAAATTTCCATGGCTATGGCATGGAAAAAGAACATGTTTTCAAAGAAATCATAGAAGAAGAGAACAGAGGAAGATGATGGGCGAAGAAAATAGAAGAAGATGAGAATGGAACAGCCCCAAATCTGGTTCTTTACATCTCAACCCCAACCTTAACAACAACGGAAGACAAGCGGAGAAGGATTGTCGCCTTAAGCTTCCTCGTCGATGGCCTCCCACTCTACCACCTCTGTGCTGTCACTGTTGTCCAGATAGAGTTCTCATACTTTTTGTCGCTGTCGTCGATGGAGAAATGGATTGATTGATTTTGGTTTCATCGTAGTCTCCGATCATTTTCTAATACTTTTATTGATTGGTACTCTAATGGTTTGGGAGCTGTTGTGGATTAAGGAAGGCCAATGTGTATCAGCAAACACTTTGGTTTTGGAGTTTGCAAGCTCGTTGTTTGCCTTTGAAGATTCACGACAGCTGAGGAAAAGTACCGAGTTAATGTTCATTTTAGTCCCTCACTTTTCATTGTTGAGTCATTTTAGTCCCTGACTTTTAAAATGGGTCAAATTAGTCCCTAACATTACAAAATGTGAGTCATTTTAGTCCCTTAACTTAATTGTAGTTAATTTTCTATCAATTAAATGATGATTGATAACATTAAGTGATACCTTGACATACTATATATCATCTAAAGTAGAATATATTTTAAAATGACTTATTTTAATATTTAAAATTATATAAAATAAATCATTTAAATATTCATTATACATTATAAATTGACTTATTTTGTACAATTTTAGATACCAAAATAAACTATTTTAAACTCTATTACACTTTAGATGACACATGGTATAATAATATGTAACTTAATGTTACATATCATCATCTAATTGATAAAATGTTAAATAAAAGTGAAACAAAGGACTAATTTGACTCGCATTTTGTAATGTTAGGGACTGATTTGACTCATTTTAAAAGTCAGGGACTAAAATGACTCATGGATGAAAAGTTGGGGACTAAAATGAGCATTCACTCAAAAGTATCAGTGGAGATGAAAATTAGGGGGTGTGAATGGAGGAAAGGGAGGATCAAGGTTTATTAGGGTAATACTAGAATTTTAAAAATTTAGAAATAAGAGAAGTAAGTGTAATTTCTAAAATAATAAATGGGTATGTATAATATTAAATAATTTCAAAGGAGGTTGGTGTAATCTACCTTTAAACAAATTAAGAGTGTTGAGTGTCAATTATAAAACTAGAGGAAGATCAAATATAATATTGATAGATTTTGAGGGAGGTACATGTAATTAACCCTTAAAAATAATAAAAGGAAAAAGTACTTGTGTCTTTGATAGCAAGAAAGATCATGTCATCTCATTTGCAAAGCGTCACTTTCTTGTATTTGTGATTGTGGGTTGTCTATGTCTATATACTAGTATTTCTTACTCAAAATTGATAAACTTACACCATATTTACATTCTTATTAAATATGTCAGCTTCGTTTTCATAAGAGTTAATGTTCAATTTAGTTCATAACTTTATATTTGTAAGTCATTTTAGTCTCTAACTTTTAAAATGATTCAAATTAGTCGTCTAACATTACAAATTGTGAGTCATGTTAGTCATTTAACCTAGTTTTATTTAACATTCTAGCAATTAAATGATAATATATAAAGTTAAGCGACACATTAACATACCATATATGATCTAAGATAAAATAAAGTTTAAAATAACTTATTTTAGTGTCTAAAATCACATAAAATGACTTATTTTATGACTTGAAATAGAGATTTAAATAATTCATTTTGTATAATTTTAGGTACTAATATGAGTTATTTTAAATTTCATTCTACTTTAGATGATACATGATATGTGAATGTATCACTTAACGTTATACATTATCATTTAATGGATAAAATGTTAAATAAGAGTAGAATAATGGGTTAACTTAACTCACATTTTACAATATTATAAACTAATTTAACTCATTTTAAAAACCAAGCACTGAAATGAATATTATACCTGGTCAAAATAATAAGTATTCTTGAATTCACATCATACAACAAGGTTTAAAGGCACATGAGGATATTACCGAGGAAAGAGAACTAGAGTGCACTTTCGAAAAAATGGGTGCAAGGATGATGGGCTATCAATTTAAAATCTTGAGAGAGTTGACCATTAGACTATAAGAACTACCAAATGATGTGGCTTGCCAAGCTTTGGAGTGGCACACTACTAAAACAAATGTAGATATTTAATGGAAAATTCAAGGACCAATAAGAAGGCCTTCCCACATCATGAGAAGAGCTTTACTGTTTAGCTTGATACAAATTTCATGCAAACCGTACGAATCACGACTCTGACCAATCAAAAGCGAGATAAGTGCTAGGGGAAAGAGAGAGAAAACAAAGTGCGACCAAAGTCATGCGTTCCCATGAGAACGGAATCTGAAATTAGTTTTGGTAACAGAGTTTCTCTTATGAGAATAGATGTCCGACCTAGGATCGTAGCCCCGTCGAAACCACATTGTTAGGGGGAAAAAAACCTAACAATAGGGAAAATCCCTGTCTTAGATCAAAGCCCTTAGTATGATTCTTGTTCTAAAATAGCATTAGGAAAGCTGTGGCAAATTAAATCCTCTAGATGACCTATAGAGATCTTATCCAATGAGAAAAGTAAATGTCAATGTACTGAAAACAGGACCGGACCGGCCGGGCCGGATTCAACCTGAACCTCTGTCCGGTCGAGTTGGACCCCATCATTTGGAAAATAATCGTGACCGCTTGAGCCGTGAAGCAAAACCAGAAATCAAGAAAGCCACGTGACAACCGGTTTTTTAACTAAAAAAATGTAAAATAATTCATTTTGAGGGTTTTTTTTAAAAAAAAGTTTAAAATATCATTTTTTTTCTTAATTTTTTTTATTTTCTGGTATGAAAATTAGTAATTTGAGAGATTTAATCTATATAGATAATATTTATTTTAATTAAGAGATGAATTATATTATATTTCATATGTTTTGTTGATGTCTAATTTAATATTTAGTTATTTATGACATATATTTTATTTTATATTTTTATATATTTATATAAATACAGGTTTTATTATATCTAGGTTATATCCTGGTCAATTTCGATTAAACGGTTGAACCTACAACTTCTGCTCGGTTGCTCAATATCCGGTCCGGTTTTCAGAACCTTGGTAAATGTCATCTCATGTCGCACCACTTTGACATGGAGTCTTAAACCCATAGATTACATAAAAAAAAAAAAAAAAAAAAAAAAGTACTAGTAAAAGCTCAACCAGAAAAGGGGGCTTTTTCGTAAGAACAAAAGGGATGAAAAAGTGTTAATGGATCATCATTCGCACGCTCATGCATGAAATTAGAGAGATCCATGTCAGAAGGAAAATGGAATTAGAGAGATCCCAGTTAGGAGGTCCGACATCTTTGGGCTTCAGAAGGAAAATGGTCTCTCACCATCGTACTGTTGATCCTTGTGGTGGCAGCATTCATTCTCTGGCCTAAGCCACATAGGATGTACATAGTTTGCTCCCAATTTCCTTGTAAATTTATGGGGCTCAGAGGCTTAAAGTCTTGGTTAGTGTTCAAAATCACTCACATTTTGGTTTGGAAGAGTATCATAGTTTCGACCTTGTGAAAGTTATTTACAATAGGAAAACCTCTTAATTACAGCAGTGCAAGAGAGTTTATTCCAAAAGTTTGTTCAAAGACTATAAATTATTGTATGACTAATAGAAGAACCTGTGTAATGCACGACACAGTATATAAGCACTACGTAATATATTTATATAATTAAATGTTAAAATTTAATAAATATTATGAGTTTTAGGTGAGTTTTATTCGCAAAATGGAGAGTCCAAAACTGATAAGTCCTTTTTGGGAGGGATCACACTATTTATCACTCGAGGTCCTAAGACTTAAGCTTTCATGTCTGACCTTTATAATATCACTTTTTCAAGTATAAAGTAATTTATAATATCAAGTAAATGAACCATTTGAGTATAGTAAACATAATATTTTTGGTTCGATAGTAGACTGTTGTTTCTAGTAAACATGCGTCAGCTGGCTTATACAACAAAAGAAACTTTTTTTGTCAAAAAAAAAAGAAAAAGTTGGTCTTGTGTCAGCTGGTACTTCTTTCTATTTACTTTTTTTGGGCTTAATGTCTAAGCCGATTACTTGTTAGCGTCCAATTGACGCAGTTTTCATTCCTCATCCGATCGCGTATCCAACGGCGACGACTACACAGGACCAACGGTCCAGAAACACCTCGGGCCCACAGGAAGATTCTCCAGAGATATGCACCGGCAAAATTAAATAATAAGAATTTAATTTTGATGCTATAATAATATAAAAATAAAAAATATTTTATTTAGATAGGTTTTAAGTTATAGATATAAAAATTAATTATTATGATTATTTTTATATTATCAGTATATATCAATTAAATCTAAATAATAAATAATAAATGAAAAAATATATTCCTAAAAAATTAAAACTATTATTTAATTAACTTTACATACCTGCAACCAACCGCGACTTATATCAGTATAATATTCGACTTCGGATGGATTTGATAAAGCCTTTTGTAGAAGTGATTTGAGCTATAAAAAGTATAAATTAATTTTTTCTTTGGTAAATCAAAAAAGTTGATATGCTTTTGTTTTAGCTTTTAAAAATTTATTGTGCTTTTGAGAGCACTATATGAAGTACTTTTCAAAGCCAGTTTCTATTCTCTAAAATTTAAAAATAATATGATCTTATTTTAAGTAATGACAATAAATATAGAGATTACACTTTTTTAATTTTATATATATTATTATCATTTTTGATATTTTGAGCATATTTATCAAATGTATACTGCCTTGTCTTCTGCTTATTAAGAGTAATTTTTACATTATTTTACTAAACAATGATATTATGTCTTTTTAAGAATAACTTTTTTAGAGAACAATGAGCTTAGCACCTTTTAAGAGCCACAACAATGTCAAGATAAACCTCATCGCCTCATTATCTTTAAAGTCTTGTGAATATATAAGTATATAGCGAAATAACAGTGTAAAATTTTAAATTATCAATATATCAAAATTAATCTTATTTAATTTTATACTACAATATATGTAATTTTTATAATTATAAACAATAAGAGTAAAATATTTTTGTTGATATTGTAAGTGTATAATAAAAGGAGATTAATTTCCATATGCTGTCACCATATGCATCATATGTATGATGGTATTATATTTTTATTGATGTATAATAAGAAGTGGATTTTTTCAATTGAGATGTAAGAATATATAATTAAATGTTTATATAAGATAGTTTTTATGTTTATAATGTATCAAAATTAAGAATTTTTTTTTAATGTAATGACATTATAAAATAATTTTACAATTTCATCAAATAATTACCACGTTATTAAGCATAATTGAATCCTATACTCACTAGTTAGATAGCAATATAAATGAAAAAATTTGATTGGATAATAAGCTAAAAACTCCAAAATTAAATTCTAATAAAAGTTTTAGTCAGTTACAATACTAAGGCATAAAAATTAAATTTTAATATAAAATAGTTAAATTATAATGTACTAATATATAATTTTTTTTGTTACAATCATCTAATTACATAATACTGTATCAATAAAATATATTTGACTCTTTTCCTACTACATCAAAAGTCATATACATAAAAGTATTCGATTAGATGATGCTGTAAAAATATTTTACTCTATCAATATATTTAAATTAAATTTATAGAAAAATTATTTCATGTAAGTATTTAATTATATTTAATCATATTTTTAAAAATTATTAAATTTAATTTTTAAAATTCATATAAAAACATCTAACTGATTTAGGAAAAACATTTAGACACAACATATAAAATCATAGCTTTTTTTTTTATATATATACATTGTTAGTGTGAAAAATTTTTATAGTGTTATTTAATCCTATAATTTTATCTGAAATACTTTTGCTTTTAAGACAATGAGTAATCAAATCAAATACTTCTACTACGAATATCCTAATATACAATTTAATGTTTATATAAAACTCTCTTTTTTGTTGTTTGCACATTTCACCAAAATTAAATTTATAAAATTAATATCAATTAAATAATAAAAAAAGGAAAATAATTGAAATTAAACCCTAGATAGGTTAAGCGAAACAGAGAACATAACCGCCACGCAGCGGAGAGAGAGAGTGAGACGTTGATGATGCTATAAATTGGTCCTCGTCTTCTCCGCCACATTCACTGACTCACTCCCTCCCCACTCACCCACCGGTCCCTCGCGTTCTCGCAAACCCGAGTTGGTCCCCCGAGTCAGGCCGAGTCGAATCGGTGAGTCACCCAGCCGAGCTAAATCCCGGAAACTCGAGCGAGTCAGTCATGTCGGACGAGGAGCACCACTTCGAGTCGAAGGCCGATGCCGGAGCCTCCAAGACTTATCCCCAGCAGGCTGGCACTATCCGCAAAAACGGTTACATCGTCATCAAGGGCCGCCCCTGCAAGGTCCCCCACCCCCTCCTTCTCTCTCTCTCTCTCTTTCTTATTTGATGATTTTTGTTTTCGATGTTTAATTGTTGATTCGATTTCGCCGTGCTGTTTTTTTCTTTTTTTATTTTAAGAATTGTGACGTGGTTAACTTTTACTGAAGTGTTGTTTTTTTTTTCCTTGTTTGATTATGTTAATGGATTGGTTTCGCTTTGTGTTTTGGATTATTTTTGCCTTTGAGATCTGTTTTGGATGGTTAGTGTCCTTTTGGATGGATTGATTTGAGGGCATGTTTGGGGGAAAGGCTTGTTTTGGTTAAATAATCGTTTTGTTATAAGTTGTTTTGGAACCGAACGAAGCTAATCCTGATGAACTTGGTGGTGTTACTGTAGTTCCTGACGCTGTTATCATCACTTGAGCAAAAACTGTTTAGCTCACTGGGGAGATAGAAAATGGTTATATGTTGAAATTAGGGTGCGATCGGTTTCAGAAAACAGTTTTTAGTTTTTAATTTTTCTGTTTTGAGTTTTATTCCAGGATTTTGGGAAGGAAATGCTGAAAATTGGAAATGAAAACTAGATATTGTAGTCTTCACACTTTCCTCCACAAAATCCTGAGAAAATCAGAAATTAATTGAAAACTATTTTCTGATACCAAAGGTAACCTAAAGTTCTCCTTAGAAACTTGCACCGAAGAGGCCACTGATGTGGGTGGTATATGTGGACGGGGTGTTCCTTGTTGAGCTTGAACTTGTGCATCAAGTGTTGTGCAATTAAGGATGCAGGCTTTGATTTTTTTCACTTTATCAGCCTGTGTTGATTTTTGACCTTGCTTGTGTTATGTTTTAAACATTGATTTTAGTAACATGGTTTTTACCTGTTGATGTTGTCTCTTTAGTTAGATGCTGACTGATGCCTGAAAATGGGTTCTATTTTGTTACAGGTTGTTGAAGTGTCTACTTCCAAGACTGGTAAGCATGGTCATGCTAAGTGCCACTTTGTTGGAATTGACATTTTCACTGCCAAGAAGCTCGAAGATATTGTACCCTCTTCCCACAACTGTGATGTATGAACTCAATTATGTTTTTTGTGTCTTTTAACTTCTGTAATTTTTCTCTCTCCTCGACAACACTTTACTTGAAGCCTTTGCTGTGTTGATGTCTCTTTCTTCTGTTTCAGGTTCCCCATGTGAATCGCACTGACTACCAGTTGATTGATATTTCTGAGGATGGATTTGTGAGTTGCTATTTATGTCGAAAATTCCTTTTATATACCCTGCAACCTTGCTCCTGTCGTCTGAGTGTTTGCTTGAATGATGTTGTTATAGGTGAGCCTGCTTACTGAAAATGGAAACACTAAGGATGATCTGAGACTTCCCACTGATGAGAGTCTGCTTTCTCAGGTCTGTGGAAACCTATTCTTCAGTCTATTGGGTTCACATTCTGTTACAATTTATACTTCAACATTTGTCTATATCAAAATCCTTGCAATTCATGTACTGTTTTTATGTGCTTTCTGAATTGTTTTTATTTCTCTAACTGGGTATACATTACACCATTTGTTGTGTCCTCTGCAGATAAAGGATGGATTTGCTGAGGGTAAGGACCTTGTTGTGTCAGTCATGTCTGCTATGGGTGAGGAGCAGATTTGTGCCCTGAAGGATATTGGGCCAAAGAACTAGCATCACTTGCTAGCAGTTTGTTATTTCTATTTAAGCAAAAGATATTTTTGTATGGTCTTGTTCAACACTTGGGTTGTGGACACTCTAGTCAGGACTAGGTCTACGTGGTGGTGTTTATGGATGTGACTGTGCTTTATCCTGAGATTTTCTTATAAATACGCGCCTATTACTTGAAATTATAATGTTTTGGCGTATTATGCATTTATACCTATGTGAAGTAATAGGTCAGACGGAGGGGTAAAATGAAACAAGCACTTCCCACCGTAAGAAACAAGATGCATATAGAGCAGTGATGGCGAGAAGCCTATTTTCTGATCGCAAGATGCTTAATTTTAATTGGGTTCTACTCCTCCTTACCTTTGATTTGAGCTGTTGAGTTTTAAAATTGAGTAGCTTGTTTTCGTTGCTATTTTTCAAGAACTTGGCACCTGGGTTTATAGTTTTTTATTTACCTCGTTGCTTTTTAACTCTATTCCATTATTAACTTTAGGTTTTGATGGTCCTGGCCCAAACGTTTAACCAACTATTGATAATTTGATGAAAAGAAAGGATGGAGAGGCAATTGACAACCAACACATTTTATGATGGAAAACACTGAGTCTGACATTACGAACTCATCGAATGCTGGGTTCTTTTTATGAAATTTCATATCAATTGAGTGCTTGTATACGCTTCAAAAGTACTTTTATTTAAATGGAAAGTGAAGAATTAAAAAGGTGTTTAGTTTGTACATTAGTTAATCAAAACTTGTTTTAAGATGGAAAAAAGTATTTTTAGTAAAAGTTGATAAATGATATTTTTTATTCTAGGAAAGATATTTCTGAGATGAAATTTTACTCTTATTCTCACATAAATATTTTATTCATATAAAAATTATTCTCTTAAACTTACTTTTGATATATTCAAACCAAACACATTATTCTTCTAAATAATTCTTTTTAAAAGTAGTTCTAACTGGGAAAAATTTTATGGATCCTAAAAGAATATAAAGTAGTTTTGGTAAACAACTATACAACGTTAAATGTCTTCCATCTTTCTTTTTATTGTTTTTTTTGGGTCTCAATTGTCTTCCTTCTTAATCAATGTTTATCCTAATTTTTTTTTTTCGTCAGATGTTTATGCTATTTTATGCTGGTATTTAGGTAATTTTAAATAAATGTGCACAGGTTAAGGTGGAAGTTAGTTTTGCTAAATTAAGATAAGCCCAACTCGGGCTACACCTGCTCATACATTTGATAAGAAAGTAATCGCATTCTATTGGCTCAAACATGATTATTAAAAGCTCAAATTCACTCAATTATACAAATGAGCCAAACTCTGCTCAAGCTTGGTCAATACCATTAAATCTAACTTATTGAGGTATTAACAAACTAGTGCTCGCAGTTCTCAGACATAATTTCATCTGCTTGTCAAAGTCATTAATTTTAGAGTCAGTTTCGTTTAACTAGTGGAATTTGTCTAACCACAGATCATAACTCATATTGATTTGGGTCAAATTTTACAGTAACAGAAATGGTTCAGTCGTCTTAAAAGTTAAAACCAATTCAATTATACTTGCAAGCCTTTTTTGTTTTTGGTCAAACATTATTGCACGAGTACATTTTGGACTTGTTGATCTCAGGATGTGTGGCCCAAAATCATCCTAAATAATACTTGAAAGATACTGATGAAAAACAAAAAGGTTCTAAGTTTTTTTTAAAAAAAGAAAGTTCTTTAATTATACCACAGATCAGTCCAATCTCTATTTCTTTTTTCTTTTTTTAGTTTGATTTTCAATATATGTATAAGTATTTATGCTTTTAAATAGCTCTGTCTTATTCATTTAAAATGTATTTATGACTGCATACAATTCGACAATTAATGCATTGACGGAACCACATTTTGGTTGTGTAATTCAACCTACTTGCTTTGGTAATATTAATTAATGGGGATAGCCATTGTCACTCCCTTTTAGCTATTAGCTAATATCACTTTCTATTTAATGATAATTTATTTAATTATTCAAAAATGTCTTTCATTCTCATTTATATTTAAACTAACTATCTATTATTACTTCAATAGTATTTAAACTCATTATTATTAATATATATTGCAGTTTGTTTTTTTTGTATTTTTTGTTTTGTGAAAAAATTTCATAATGAATTTATTAAAATTTCTTAATAAGAAGCAATTTAGTTTTTAAAATTTTCAATATTGATTATATTTTCTATAAAATACCAATACTAATTTGAAAAAGAATCTTAAACATTAAGAAAAAATAATTAAGGGAAGTACTTTTTCAGAAAAAAATATTATATTCAAAATATTTATAATATTATTTTATATAATTAAATCTACTATTAAACAAAGATATTATATTAACATTATTTGATGTGTTAATCTTTGAAATTTTATTATAATTATAATTTTTTTTTATTTTTTCATAAAAATCAAGGTAACGTCATATGCTAAGTTAGCTATTTACCTCATAATTATATACATTGTTAAATTGTATACAAATATTTGATGACATATTTTAACAACATTTAAGCTATTTCCACCATATATGAGATATTAAATTAATTAAATAAAATGACAAAATAATATTAGATGATAGTACAAACTTTTTATGTTGATGGTGAACATTAAATATAATTTAAAATTATTAGTGATAAGTTTTACATTTCATTAAAATTTATCATGCTTTATTTTCTTAACTTATTTTTTATTTTGGATCATATTTATAGAATATTAAAATAAAAAGTACAAAAATAGTATCATGGTTGAAAAAAGTTATTTGAAGTAAAAAGAAAAAAAATTAATTCTATTTAAAAACTATTATTAAGACTAAGAGAATCAATTTGTTACATAATTATATTTTTTGTATTTATATAATATGTTTCATAAGAAAATTAAATAAAAATATTTGAAGAAAATATCAATATGAAAAATATGTGTAGATTATAAATAATATAATTGATCAAGCTATTTATAAAAGGGAAAGAGGGGTATTTTTGAATAATTAGACAAAATATTATTTATTAGGGAGTCATTAGCCATACAGTCTTGTTAATGTGTGTATTAAGGAATAAATGTCCATCCTAATTACATAAATTAAATCCAAATTTTAAATAATTTTAAACTTTTAAAATAGTGAATACTTGTAGTTTGCTTTTTATATTTTTACTTTTTATTTCTTGACTTGTATTCCTGGAACATACGTTAGCTAAAAATATTAAAATAGTATGTGTACAATTTAAATTTTTTAGGATTAAATTAGATTGATTGATCAAATGTCCTACGTGGAAGGCAATGCAGTATATTGATGCTCTTGTGGAGGAAGGAGTTAGAGGATCACACAAGTTGGCACGACTCTCGTGACACCGACTTTTCATTGATAAGACTCGAACATGAGATCATTGGTTAAGGAAAAGAAACATCTAGCCACTTCAGTCAACTATGTGTTGGTCACACCTTATTTTATTTAATAACAAGCTCTGAATTTATGCACAAGGAGTTCTCTTCATAAGAATTAAACTTTTGTTTTCTACTTCTCTATTTTCTGTTCACTTTTAGTTGTAAATTTTTTTTTCATTCTCAATTCATAAACCATATATTATTTTTACAACAATTCTGTGTTAAATTGTTTTAATATTGAATATTAGTATCATTTTTTAATCCTAGGCCACCACATCAAATCACCTTTTTCTGATTCCACACTGTATTGAGAATTACAAATACATTAAAGTTATGTTTTGCATAAGCTTTACAAGTTTTAAGAGGATCATCCATTGAAAGGATAGAGATCTCTATAGATGATGAACAAAAGTATTTGTCCATGAAGAAATAGTTTTTAAACACCCACTTTATCGAACAGCAACGAACAGTAGGACCTCACGCTTAAAGAATTCAAGCCTCTACGCTTGAACCAACACCTTGTTTTGATACACGCTTTAGCTATGTGATATTGTTCTGACTTGTAGATAGTAGTACTAGCATTGTATCACACTTGAATTTAGCTCAAAGAAGAGTGTTTGCCTCTCCTTTTAATTCGATCACATTGTGCATTCGGATTGGCTTTTATTGGGGAAAAAAAAGACACCTATTTTTTTCAAAAGATGCTTCTATGTAGTTTTTAGAGCATTTGGATTGACTTTTAAAGAAAAAAATACTTCAAATTAAAAAAAGTGGTTTTTTAAGCTAGTGGTACTCAATTTTCGAAAAAAAATTGTAGAAGCAGAAGTGGTTTTAATAAAATTATATCCCAAAATTATCTTCTACTATTATTTATAATTAATAACCTTTCCCTTGTCAAACCAAAGGCTTCTCCATTTCCACTCCTTACAATCAGGCACACACCTCTCGTCTCTCCTCATAGTCATGCACACATCTCTCATCTCTTTAGTCATGCACACACATCTAATAACACACATCTAATAAGCCTACACTCCAACTCTGTTCTGGACTTCATTGTATTTTCAGGATACACTTACTTTCATTTATTTTATTTAGAGATGTCCTTAACCATTTAGGGAGAACAAATGATATTGACTTGGGTAATGATATTTGTACAACTAAAAATTACAATATTATTACTCTTGTCACTTTGTCACCATATGATGTGTTGAGTAAGTAGGGGTGAATAGGAGTCGCCATCATATCCAATGGCAACAAAGTAAAAAGTATAAGAATATTGTAATATTTTGTTGTACAAATATCATTCTATTGGTTCAATTCTAAGAATTACATTAGGTCCGTAAATGACGTTCATATAACTATCCATTTACCTACTAATAAATAGACACTTTAACCTGTTGGAAAGAATATACAAACACTATTGTATTGATGTGTGATTTTGATATGTATTGTATGATCTGGTTGGGAATGTGCTTCCTATGATACTAAAATTTTTATGGAAACATTGTGAAAATGAGAATTACAATTTCCTGTTCCACTTGCATGGCACTCAATTTGTGAGGAACCAACTCAAAAAGAGGTAAGAGCAAAGAAAGAATTGAGAATAATATAAGGGGTCAATTACCAATAGAATATTATCATTAATGTTTTTATATTGAACTTTTATTCATGTTCTTTTACATAATTTGGTCTTAAAAAAGTACTTTTATTTTTATTTATCCAAAAATATTTATCATTACTTTTAATAATTAAAAGTACTTATTAATTGTTTACCCAAATACAAAATATAGTCTTATCTTTAAAAAAAAAAAAAGGCTCTATTAAAACAAGTTAAGTAAAATAAATACTTTTTCAAAAGCCAACCCAGACGCATAGCACATTGTTTTGTCTTTCAAAGGCTCCGTTTACACCTTCCACTGGAAATTTAATTTCATATTATGCTATGATGATGACCCAACATAAGCATATGTCAAAACAAAAACCAGAAGGAACAAAAAAAAAAAAGGGAGAGAGAAAAGCAATACTCCAAGTGGTAACATTTTAAGCTGTGTTTCATACCGAAACCTTTGACCTAAATGTGTGAAACGTTGATTTGCGTGTGTGAATAATAAGATTGGGTTGCACTTGCAGTCAACGCATGTGAATTTAAACAGCCTATTTGCCACTAGATTTGGTTTCACATGACATCTTTTGTCTTCGTCTTGATACATCAAACAGAATAAAAACTTCCCATTAAAAAGGAAAAAAACATCTTTGACCTAATAATCTAAGCAAAAGTTGACTTGGATTGAATATATGGTTGTTGGGCTTCGTTAGCACTACTCTCCCAATTTGTTATTAATAGTCATCATGAACACCGCATCAATTTGATACATTAGAATTCTATGTATTTGGTTATATGACATCTCAATGGCCAGTGTCAATTTGTAACAATTATTATTTCGTAAAATTTAGTTTGATGGTAGAGGGGGGAATGCGAATTCTTTGGCTTATGCAGAAAATTTTAAGTGGTGTAATATAATAATGTGAGGAATGGATCCCTCATCTGTAAATTATACATGAGTGAGACATGTTTCAATCCACACCTTTTATCATTTTATTTTGAAATGAATGAAAAGTACACTTGAATAAATAAATAAAATGTGTGGAATGAAACATATGACCCAAGAATGTGTTGAGTGATGAAATTAGAAATTGTATCATCACTATGTGAGTATTCTCTTGATAATCACCTTGCATTTGAACCAACTAAATCGTACCTCTACCATAGTTTATGTTACTTGATAAGTCAGATAATTTATACTTATTCATAGCATTAAATAAGAAATTTGTCTCTCAAATATATACGTAATATTAATTTAGCTTTTAAAAAAATTTACTTCAGTTTAATTCTTAAAAAATATATGTGATATCAGTTTAATAGTTGAAAGATTTTTATATTAATTTAGTTTCTAAAAAATACATGTGTCATCTATTTAATCCTTTAGTTTCTATAAATTCATGAAATTATTGATGTATGTATCTTCCATTAACTAAAGTGATTTCACATATATTTTTTAAATACTAAATTGATGTCTAAAAATTTTTCAATGACTAAATTGATATCATCTATATCTTTGAGGAACTAAATTGATATAAAAAAATCTTTTACAGGGTAGACTTATATCACCAGTGCCTTTAAGCGGATCAAAATATTAGTTTACTCTTTTTTCTAATAAAAAAACAATAGCAACCTGAATTTTAAAAATAAAATAGAATAAAAAACCAATGCATCCTTAAGAATGAGATTTTCAACATAATTTAAAAACTAGATTTATTGAAGCTTTTAAAAATAATTAATTAAACTTTAAATTAATTGCCTATATTTTTTATATTAAATATAAATTTGTGATTTACCAATAAACTCAGCCCGCTAGACCAATCCACTTTATCGGTTCGATCTCCTATTGAATTTTCAAAACATTTCTTGCAAAGTTGCATCAAATTAAAAATTAAGTTTGCCAACAAGGGTTGGCACAGGTAGATGTAGTAGGAGCGAGCTTGCATCCCATAAGGGCTGATTTTTACTTATGCTATAAGGATTTATTTGATAGGTGATCTCATAAGTTCTTTGTAAGTGTTCATAGAGCCTGGAGGTCCTGCGCTAACATTATTAGGATGACCTATGTCAAATCCACTTAAACTTTTATTTATCGAAAAAAAAAAGTTTGGGTCTGGTTTTTGTGTTTATTTTTACTTTTTTTTTATTTTTTTTTTGTAAAATCTTAAAAAAAAGTACAAAATTAAAAAACAAATGCAGCTGATTGCGGATGATGATTGATTACGTCCTGCTTCCTCTGCATACTGCACCCCTCAAACTGTTCCGGGAATGCTTAGATGTTGACTGTATACAGCCTTTACGTACCCTTATTAATTTTAGTTAAATACACAAACTTGTGTTTGGCAATTTATTTAGGACAACTACTACAATGATGCATCTCCCTAATATAATTGAACCTGACGACTTTCGAACCGTTCTCCTGGGGAATAAAATTGTATATTGGTTGGATGATCCTTAGGGAACAAATTAAAAATTGAAAAAGTTATAGTTTCCAATATTTAATTTTGCCGAGTTAATGTTGACCTGGCAGTGAAATAGTAGATTTAAAAACCAATAAAAAGGTGCCGTGTCATGGTATGTTTCGGTAGTATACAATTACTGTTAGTGCTTAAGCAATCATATTATAGTAGACTAATGTCAACTTCAAACTTCTATTCTTATACTCCGTCCTCCACGGTGTATGGCTTAGGGGACACAACTAGCTAATTCCAGAAGGATTCAAACGGAGAGTTAGATCCCCACAACGTTCAGCTCTCGCCCTCTCTTTTTTATTTTTTTTTTCCTATAAAATTAAATCAAGTAAGTTAATGTCGGAGAAAAAAAATATTTTGCTTAGTATTCCTTCGATATTATGGTACCAATATGATATTGAATAAGTAATTTGTAACGACGACATTAACCAAGCTGACCATGAAAATTGAGTGATCTTCAGAATAATCCATTATATACATATATATATATATACACTCCTCCATTGGCAGAAGTTCAAACACAGGACAAAGGACATCAGGCATAATTTTTAAATTGGAAGACGATATGTAACCACTACCTACCCTAGCTACGACATTTGCTTTGAGTGATAAGGTCTTTTAATTTGGCAATAATAGAAGGGAAAGAAAATAAAAACTTATTTTTTTAACTATGACATCTCTACTCTATAGTGTAAGACTAAGGGTATGATTGGATCAATGACATTGGGAAGAGCGGAGCGAGATTTTAAGTTGCCCCATTATTCAAATTTGAAAAATTTGAATAGAATGAAGCGAAGATTGATGAACTCTATTCAATCTAATCCAATAAACTCTTCTCAAATTTCTTTCCCCCAAATGGAACACAAGTTACTCAAATAAAGAAACAGCGTAATCATTTCACTCCGTTCTACCACACTGTACTAATCCAAACAAACCCTAAGTCTTTAGCCTTTCACTAGTAAGAGGTCCATTTTTCATAATTTTCTTCATAATTTAAACCTTAATTAATTCTCTTTCTAAAAAATATATCTCATTTTACCACTGCACCTAACTTTTTATTTTTTGACCAAGGAAACACATATTACACAACAAACTATAATAAAATGAACTAAAAACCAAAATAGCAAAAATGCTTTGAGGTACATTATTCTTTTTCTGTTTTCCAGTGTATATTATGGGTACCTAATTGGAATTTCACTATGCACGCATATAGGTTCTCCTAGCTATGTTGATCCAAACTAAACCATAATTGTAAAGCAAAAATCCTGAATTGGATCCCACTTGTGCTTTAGTGAGGCTGCTTGACAAAATTTGAAAGTGACATCGTGTGACCAACCTTTGACCTACCGCACCCACCTTTTATTCTTCATTTGATTACTATATTGATGCTTTTAAATTAGTCTTGTTACTTTGTTTCTTTTTTTGTGCCGTTTACATGAAGGGGAAAATGTTTTCTCTACCAAGAATGAAATGAATTTGAATCAATCACAAAGAGCTCAAGTCAAAAGCTTTTACTCCACATGTTTGCTTAACATGACAATCACATTAACTCAATTCAATCTGTTTGGTGAACATATTTACTAACTTGTTGTAAGCTGTCCCCTTATTTTATGGGTGCCGGTTTTGTGATGAGGTGTATGTTTCGACTTCCAAGATCTATTTTTTGAAAAAAATGTAATTTATACTCATAATATATATGATACTATGTCGATTTATATCACATCCATAATTGGATATGGTGTGGACTTCATTGAAATAATGAATAAAATATGAGTCGGCACAATATCTAATACATCATAGGTACAAATAACACAACTCCTATTTTTTGGTTACCATTTCCAATATAAAGGGTGAAGAAAAATGTGATTTATTAGTTCAACCTAGATTAGGCGCGCAAGCTCTTTCTACTGTTTCTTCTCAAGTTGTAATTTCAAACACACTATATCTATTATATATGTTGAATATTCAGATGTGAAAAATGGGGAAAAAAACGCAATATATTGAATTATTGGCCGACAAAGCAATACTACAGGGGTAATCGTTATTCCTACACTAAGACTTTGCCCATATATTTGAACTCAAATGAAATGTATTAAAGTCCTGTATAGTCTAAATATAAGATCTAAATAGCTTTTATAAGTCTTGGATAATTATCATTCTTTAAATTAGTTTATGAAATTAAGTTAAACCTACTCAATTTTAAGATAATATCAAAGCTTGTCCAATGAATGTTATTGGGTTACCCATTTATGTTCAGTCACCCTTTAAGCTAGCTTTTTTCAGAGAAGGAAACTTCCAAAATTTCAAATTCATGTACATATCCAGAATTACATGGTGAAGAGATAATTTTAGGAGTATAAAATTATAAGATTATTTTTTAATCACGGAATGTAAAATCAAAATCGTTTTTAATAATTGTGAGAATTGAAGATTGTTTCTTCATTCCCTCTCATTTTAGTTTTATATAGTTAAAAGATTAAAATGATATAGTTCTTACAATTGAAAAATGAATAATATTGATATTTTTTCAAAAAATATTGATGCCCGAATGCTTTTTTAAAATATCAAAATCCGAATTTACTTTAATAACTAATAAATAATATGTGATTTTCTCTGCCAAATTACACATCAGAAGAACAAATTGCCGACTTCCCTACTTTTTTATTTGTCTGACTACTTTTTAATTTTCCAACCATGCATATAACAGCGTGCCCACTGCCCAATGCCTATTATGCTATTGTTGTACTTGTATAAAAAAGATAATAGTTTTTCTGCATTAGAACTACTCCGCCGTTTATTTTTAACTTATGAGATTAAAGAGAATTCTGTAGATAATAATAGGGATTTTATCTGCATTGAATTATAGTTTTATTTGAAAACTGATTCAGTTTTTAATTTTTTCAATTTTTTTTACAAAATTTAAAAATTGAAAATTAAAAATAGCAAAGTAAACATGCCTAACTTTTCTTTCATCTGTAGAGTTATTTTTTCATATTCTTTTTGTGTTGTATATTTCTATGTTTGCTTTTGAGTGCTTCCTCATACTAGATCGGAGAGAGATTTTAATTTGATTAGCTCATGGGAAGCAGCAATTATAGCTCATTATGATATCCATTTTCTTTGGTCTTTGCAGCGGTGCAAAAGGGGTTTTCATGGAGGCTTTCCTAGCAGAATGAATATCAGTGTTGGCACATGTCACTCAGACACCCCACATTTGAAATCGAAAAAGTAAGGTTATAACTTCTATGACAGTGGAAAATCCATCAAAAGGGTCAGCTAAATAATCCACCTTATCAATTCTTGGATCACAATTTTTTTATTTTGTTTTCTGTAGCCAGATATTTCCCTTACATCCTTTGGGTGCATTTTAGGCGTGAAGGGAATCTTGTTTGAGGTGGTGTATACCGTGCACCGCATATGTTTGGGTGTACCGTGTGCTGCATGATCCACCAGTGAGAAAATTTGATAGGTAAGCAATTTTAAAATCAGAAAAATTGAAATCCATTTATTTGAAATTTAAAAAGTATCTCATTGAAAAAGTTTAAAATTTTTCAATATTAATATCCAAACGAAAAAATAAAATAAGTCATTTAAACTCAAAAAAATATATCGCTTCCTAAAATTGTCCATCCAAACATTTTGGAAAATATGATTTTTTTACGTACTTGTCACTCTATGCAAAGATTTTAAAAGAATTATTACCTAAATAGGTTGTTTAAGTTCAATTCGCGGATTCAAGTCTTGCAAGCGGCAAAAAATTCTTTCCTGTTAGACTTCTATCCCAATTAGAAAACTTAGTTGAGTCGGGTTGAATTAGTTAAATTTTTAATAATAGGATTTGAATATTGGTGATTAAATTGTGAGAAAAGGACAATGAGAACTCCTTCTTCAAAAGTAGAAATAAAAGTAGAAGTTGAAGTAAAATTATGAAATTATTTTGCATTTGGATGCAATTGTATAAATACTTTTTTTATATCAAAATTAAAAGTTATTAAACTATTTCAATATGATAAATATAGAAATATTTTGTTTTATAACATTACAACTAAAGAGAGTGAGAGTAAGAAGAGAGAATTTTTTTTTTCAAAAAAAAAAATTATCAGGACGAAATCATAATAGAGCCAAAAGAGAGTGCAGTTTCTAAATTTAAGAAACAAAATTCTCTTTTCTACTGCTTAGCTCTCTGCATGCTTCTCAAAAGTCAGAAAATTAATTATTTTATGTTCTTTAAAGTACGAAATTTAAAAAAATTATGTGTTTTTTCAATAAAATAGTTGTGAATTTACTTGTCAAAGCATTACATTTTCCTATAAATAGCAATAGATATTCTCATATAAAAATTTTATATAATTTTATCATATATGATATTTCATTATTTATTTTTTTATGCCATATATTATATTTAAATATTATCATCTAAATTAATAATAGGAGATCGTATATGGCAAAATAATATGAAATTTCAATATAAGAGTTTTTTATTCGGCTATACGAACTTGGTTTTCCTCTCCCTTTCGTTGTTACCGAAATAAAAGCATGCTTAAAATAATAATAAGATGGGAAACTCAATTAGTCAATGACACAGGATCGGAGCATGCGGAGATTCGGGCATCAAATGATGGTGCCATCCGTCCCTTCACTCGAGTCAGCTATAAATAAATGCGCCGTGCTTAAATGCTTAATCATATCTCAAGTTTTCATAAATCAGAAAAGGCATTTTATTTGGGTTAGCTAAGAAATAGGTCAATGTGTGTGGAGGGAAAAATATGAGAAATGTTATTTTAATTAGGATATTATATTAATATATTTATATTTATTATTGAATGAAATGTGAGATTAAAATTAAGTGGAGTCCATATCCAATTCAATGATAAATGTAAATATGTCGACATGATATTTCATAAAGTGTAAGTCAAAATAACACTACTCAAATAGTATAACAGCTTCATCCACATTATGTTTTTTTTTCAATATATCATAATTTTAAAATATAATAAAATTTAATAGATCCTTTATTATTAATTCAATCTTAATAAATTGTTTAATGTTTGATTTTTCTTAAGTTTATTTAATAAATAAATTGTCAAGAACTAACTTAGGGTTTATTTCAGAAATAAATAACTATATAATTTTAAATTATATAATTGTGATAAAAAATTTTAAATAGTAGACTAAATTGCACATAAATCATTCTTTAAATCATGAAATAATGGTCACACATAGTGGAATAAAGTTTCAAGGATAGTCACACTCATGGATCTCCAATATCGCAGTAGATATATAACTGATAAAAAAAAAGATGATACAATTAGTGAAAATATACATAAATAACATTTCAAGATAAATTTGTCACATCGAAAAAATATACATCCTTAAAAGTAACTCATTTATCCTCGTCATCAGTGCATATTTCGAGTATTAAAAAAATTACATATTTATTTATAATGATGGGCAAGATGAGAGCTTTTTTTTTTTTTTCAAAATAACTAATTTGAAAACCAAATTGTCTTTTTATATATAACTTTGTACATGAAATGAAATTTCTAATTTGAGGGGAGTAATTCATTGGATGTCGACTGATATTTACATCACACAAATTACATGCTGTAATATAAAATATTTTCTTTCTTTTATACATTCTAATAGCTTTTATTTGTACTTTTTGTTGTAATATGTCAAATTTAAAATAAAACGTATAAAGCAATGTTTTTTTAACAGCAATATACATGTAAATTTAAAAATATAATAATTAAGATATTGATCTATAACATTTAACTTTTAAAATTTTTGGTTTTATTATATATAATTATATTGTTTTTTATATTAGCTGTTAATATTATTCATTTGTAAAAAATAATTATTGATTATTTAATATAATCACTTTTTTATATATTAAATATATTAATTTTTTATATTTATAAATTATATGTGAACATATATGTGTGTGTACGTATATATATAAGAATTGTAAAAGGAAAGAAACGAAAAAAGAATCATGTTACATGACTCTACATTATTTAGTAGGAGTAAGAAAGTGCAAACAATAATGAAAAATTATTGTTCATAAACAATGTGGTGAATAGTAAATAGGACAGTATTTTAGTATAAGTATAGAAATAGATAAGATGTCTACCAAAAAAAAAAAAAGTAATAGATAAGATAATAATAATTTCTACAACTTCAGTGATTTTTATAGACTACTGTACGAGTGGGATATTGAAAAGTTTCTCAAAGAAGTTTCTTTCTCTAAATTATTTTGAATTTTGAAAAAAAGCTTATGAGAGAAGCTAAATCAAAGCACCATATAACACCCAATAAATTAGTGTCATTTGCTGAAAATAAAAATTTGTGGAATGAGTTCCAAGTGTTGCGTTATGAATGCTTCTATTAACTCTCTTTTATAATAATAAGTAGATAAGTAGATTACCTGAACCATAATGGTCCATACATAACTCGGACCAACATAAAAAGCTCCATCTTCTAGACTAAATTGATACTCGTATAAGAAAATTTTAAAGACAAAGCTGTTACTAAGTTTTTCTTTGAATGGCCAAATTGGATAGGTAGCTTAGTTTTAAAACTTTTTGGGCGAAAAAGAAGGGTGTGGATTTCAATGGAACTGGTAGTTAAGGCCTTGGTGTTAACTTGTTTTTCTTAATCAAATTCAAATAAGATCATTTTGGCTAATTTCCATAGTAACATGAATGTCCTCAACTCCCAAACTCTAAATTCAGTGCACTAATCCTATCACTACCCTACCCACTTTTGAAATAGCCAAGGTCCAACATAACAAAGCTTTCGCTCCAAGAAAGTGAGATGAGTGAATAGCTATGGTCAATGTCAACATCTTTGGATGTTAGACTAAAAATACATTCTCATTCCAGAGTGGCAAACATTGAAGAATGTTGCAACCTAAAGAGGCCTGTCCCATTATTATTTTTAGCTTTCAAAATCAAACTCAATAATGGTTGGGCCATAACAGTGATGAAAAGTAAAGAGGAAATGTCAGAGGTGGGGAGGAACTGTAATGACATTAGGATTAGGTTTTAGGAGTTGGGAGGTTGTAAAAGAAGGCCTTGAAAGGGAAATGTCCCTACCTCAGCATGACCTTTTCTTCACTTTCCTTTTATTTTCTCTAGTTTTCTTTTTTGCTTTTCTTACTTTAAAAATATATTTCTTTTTCCTAACACAGACTTTGGCATGTGAGCAACGTATAATACACATTACATTCTTACTATAGAATATTACATTATTATTTTTGATGAGGTATATTTGTTAACTATAACACATATATGTCACGATCAACATGATGTGGGCGTATTGCATAAGAATTCCCCATCTTATTTGGCATCTTTTTGTTTGAATTTTTCAGTACAATATATTGTCCTCTTTATGGCATGCCCCCTTGCACTGTGCCCATGTACGCGTGCCAATCCCACGTCAACTTTAGGGTATTTATGATTCAACTCGATTATTGGTCTGACATTTAGAGGGTTTTGATTAGGGATTAATAATAATAATAAAAAAAAATGAAATGGATGAATTTTACTTGTAATTTTTCATATAAATTTTATTCATAAACAATTTCTCCCCTATTTTATCATTGAACCAAACATATCTTTAAGGTTAATTATTCTATAATAATTAAAAATACTTGTGAAGAAGCATGTCTTTTCAATTTCCTAATTATTATAAGGTTTAAATATTTTTTAGTTTAGGAAAAATAAGTCAATTTTAGTTTTGGTAATTGATTCTTTTTAGTTCAAATATTTCTAAAACTGTGTGATTTTAATCTTTGTCATATAATTGTTAGTTGTCATGTAAGATTTAATTTACAATATGACTTGTTATTAGTTAGTTCAATATTTAACATAGAGAATAGAATGATAGAGAATAAAACAAACTAATTTTTCAAATGACTAAATCAAAAAAAAAATTAGATAGCAAAACTAAATATTGCTAATTTTTAAGATATAAATAACATATTAAAGCCTTATTATATTTTAAATTAAATAGATACTTCTTTATATGTGCGTAAATTAGTTTACTTTACCAAAAAAATATGGGAGGATATGAGTTTAAGTCTAATTCCCATCAAATGGTAATGTTTTTGTTAAGAGCATTTTCTAGCTAAATAGCTCTACCCTAAACTTAATATTTAAACTTAATATTTGTTACGTTACCGAAGCACAAAAATTAGACTTAAACGTCTATGAAAAGAACAAAAGAAAATGAGACTTAAAACTCATATCCTCCTTCTGGGATAGGATTGCTTGAGTTTTATATATAAAATTACACATAAAATTTAACTATAAAATATTTATTCAAAATTTTTATTCTCCAATCAAATATAGCCTTAGAAAGGAGAAAATAGATTGAGATTGAAATGAGGTTGTTAAATAATTTTAATTATTAAAAAAAATTATGACAAACTGTGCCTGTACCTAAGGTGAGAAGTGGTGTATGAACAGAATGACGTTTCAAATTTTAAATTCATAGTTGGTGGAAATAGCAAACCAAATGAAACAGGCAGATCGCATTCGCATCTTAAGTCAACAGCAAGCATCCAACAAGCCAATATACCGATTTTTCAAGTGAAGAAAAGAAAAACTCCAGCTGAGAAAAAAGTTCGCCATGTTCCAAGGTTCCGAATCTATAGAAATATTTACAAATGATTCATTAATAAAAAAAATAAAGTCAAGAAATGAAAAATCAAACATCACGAGCAAAAAATGCAACCTAACAAGACGAGCCAATTCCATTTGACTAGTATTATACCTCCATTATCAATGTGGGAGCCGGAAGCAAACACTTCAAATATTAAATATTGAGAAATTTTTACGAGAACAAAAGTTTAATATTTCATATTTACGCACACTATCAGTAATAATGGATCTCATTAACTTTATTTAAAATTCATTCACTTAATCAAGAGGCTGACCAATTTTAATGGAGTGCATGTAAAAATAAAGTATTAAATTTGTATGTATAAGAGAACCTTTACTTAATTATTTTTTTTATGGACTCATGAAATTTACTACTAAAAAGAATGGTTAATCCTTTTAAGACGTAGAGTCCCTTTATCCGCAAAATCCTCTCCACACAAGTAGTAAAAAGTTGAATCCTAATTACTCTGTTAGCTATCAACGTGTTTAATTAGGATGGGTTTGGTAATATTTTTTGGTTGAATGCTCTGGCTTGTGAAGAGTATAAGCTAATTTTTTTTATTTTATAAATAAAAAAATTAGGGTACTTTTACTTCTGATTTTTAAAAGTCAGAGGTGCTTTTGAAAGCACCTTATGAGGTGCTTTTAAAATTGGCTCCTATTCTTTAAAATTCAAGAAACTAATATAACCATTGAATTTAATAAAAATTTAACATTTTCTTTCCATTAATTAAGACTTTTAATTTTTTATTTTTTTCATAAATATTAATATCCATTATAATCAATTTATATTTTGAGAATCATTTTATAATATATTTATCAAATATTATTTCAATAATATAGGTTAATTGAGAGTACCTTTTTAAGAGTCCTAAAAACTCACCGAACTTTTTAGGATCACAATAATAGCAAATCTAGCGTTAATTGTGTTAGCGCGGGTGGGGAAACGGAATAAGTGAGTCAGAGTCAGTTAGACCCTGATGTCACGTGCCACGCGCTTTTCGCAAATTCCAACTTAAGAAGCCAAACCCACCCGCCATTACTGCTGCCAGCCAAGCCAAGCCAAGCCAAGCCAGGCCAAGTTAATTCTCCCCCCTCCCAATCCCATGCACACTCTCTTTGGCCATTTACCTATATTCATAAAACAAAAAACAAAGGCGAAAACAAAATAAGCTTGCAAATAAACCCACAGAATTTCAGCTCATTCGCAAAACCAAAAAATACCCACATTTTCGGTCCCCAGAAAGTAAAATGCACACAAACTTGGTTTCCATCTCCCGGCTGATTTCGCTGTTTTCTCTTTATTCCTTTTCCATTCCATTGCAATTATCAACTTAAGTAATAATGTTTCTTCTCATATTTTATGGAATATTGTATTGATGTATTTTTAATTATTATTGAATGAGATATGAATATCAAATTAAGTGGAGCCCATATTCCATTTAATGATATATAAAAATATATCAACACAGTATTTCACAAAAATGATAAATATAAATAATATTTTTCTTATAAATTATACTAAATAATTATAGTTGCAATCTTCCCTTTTCATTAAAACCCCATCCCACCACTCACCACTCACCACTCACGGCAGTCAGTCACCCGCAATTGCCGCGGCAGCAACTAAAAAGAGAAGAGAAGAGAAGAAAAGAAAACAGAGGGAAGCCAAAAAAAAAAACAGAAAGAAAGAAAGAGAAAAAATAGAACATTCCATTTTCTGTGTTTCTTCTTCTTCTTCTGAGCATTCTGCTGTGAGACTCACGAAGTGGTTGTTTTCCGAATTGGGCCATTGATCCGACCCGATTGAGCTGGGTCCGACCGGGATCCCATGGGCTGTGTGAGCTCCAAGCAGGCGGTGTCGGTGACGCCTGCGATTGACCACTCGGGCGCATTTCGCGCCAATGCGGGCGACTCGGGAAGGAAAACGCTCGACTCGAACATCATCAGCAACAAGAAGGAGAAGAAGAAGAAGAAGAAGAATCAGAGGAGTGACTCGGCCGGGGTGACTCGGAGCGAGTTGGGCGAGTCAGGGAGGGCGAGTTCCAACGCGTGCGAATCGGTGAGCTTCAGGTTGGGCAACTTCCACAAGTACGCGGAGGGAGAACACGTGGCAGCCGGATGGCCAGCCTGGCTCAGCGCCGTCGCCGGCGAAGCCATCCACGGCTGGGTTCCCCTCCGCACCGACGCCTTCGAAAAACTCGAGAAGGTTGAACTCAACTGAGAAATTGAGATAAACTTTAAAATTGAAAAAAAAAAAAAAACTAGATGCTAATTTTGATTGTTCTTTGTTATTATTTTTGGGCAGATTGGGCAGGGTACTTATAGCAGCGTGTTTCGTGCGAGGGACCTTGAGACTGGGAAGATTGTGGCGTTGAAGAAGGTGCGATTCGACAACTTCGAGCCAGAGAGCGTGAGGTTCATGGCGCGTGAGATAACGATCCTGAGGAGGCTCGATCACCCCAACATCGTGAAACTGCAGGGCCTAATCACTTCCAGGCTGTCGTGTAGCATATATCTTGTATTCGAGTACATGGAACATGACATCACCGGACTGGTGTCCAGTCCTGATGTCAAATTCAGTGAACCCCAGGTGTGTTTAAATTGCGGTCGCAGTTGTAATGGTGGCTACAATATTGCAGTTTTTCCTATTAACATTATTTGTTGTGATGAAGTTTTTTTTTTATTATTATTATTATTGGTGTGTAGATTAAATGTTACATGAAGCAGTTGTTGTCTGGTCTTGAGCATTGTCACTCGCGGGGAGTGATGCACCGTGACATCAAGGGATCGAATCTCTTGGTGAACAATGAGGGGATATTGAAGGTGGCGGATTTTGGATTGGCGAATTTCGCCAGTTCTGGGCACAGGCATCCCCTCACCAGCCGAGTCGTCACTTTGTGGTACCGGCCGCCGGAGCTTTTGCTTGGCGCCACGGATTATGGTCCTTCTGTGGATCTCTGGAGTGTTGGATGTGTTTTCGCTGAGCTGCTTGTTGGGAAGCCCATACTTCAGGGGAGAACAGAGGTAGCAGGCCATTTTCCAAAATGTGTGGATTCTCCTCTTATGATGATATGCATAGCAGTGTGATTAATTTGACTAGATGTTAATATAGAAAAGATGGCATCTATGGTATAATGAATTCTATTTTAAAAGCTTAACCAGTTCTGCTAGTGTGTGGGAAAGAAAAAAAAAAAATGACAACCCCTAAACTCTCAAGAATGCTGCTAATTGTAGTGGCATGGACACTGTTAAGATTCCCCTACAATTTTCAACCTACTTTTAACAATGCAAAGAAGTACTGCCAGCAAGATGCAGTAAGGTTTCAATACAGAAACTTATGAGTATCCTTTCTTTTGCCCAAAAGACACTATTTCTTTCTCAAAAGAGAGAAAAAAAAAAAAAAGGTTACTTGATGGAGAAGTGCTTTGTCCTTTTACCTTTAACTTTATGCATATATATATGGCAGCTTTTTGTATTCAAATTAAGGTAATGTGCACAGCATTGATCAGTGCGTATAGTGTATGGCAGTTAAAGAGAGCTGCTGAATCTGATCTAACGTAAGTTGGGTCAGATGCTTGGGTGGCCTTGTGGTTTGTGCCATACTTTAACTCTGAAGAGTAGGCCTTTTTAACTAACCTGATATCAGTTCCATTATTTTTCTACCTCACTGAAAAAGCGGCAAGCCTAATTTATGTCATCCCTACAACATGGATTGAGATTATATTCCCGGTTCCTGTTATATTACTGTATCTGAGTTGCATTATAAATTTCAAATTTAGTTCGATGTAGCTGCAGCCAACAACTGAGCAGAGCTTAAATATTGTTCCAATACCTATTGCATGAGGCTTTGCAGTAATCTGTCATTTGAAATTGATGCTATGCTATCATTAGTTGTTCAGTGGTTAAAGGTTGCGACCATTCTATTTTTTTTAATTTGGAATTAGTCAAGAATGTAATCAAACTAAAGAATGTCAACCATCAAGAAACTAAAAGCATGTCATACCCATTAACCTTTTTTTTTTCATAGAAGTGATGATTCAAGCCGAAAATACCTTCTTAAGAAGTTGGATGGATGCTAATCAACTTAAGGTCAATAAATCAATCAACTGGAAATGACAATTCCCACGATATGTTGAAATTGTTTTTCCAAACCTTCAACATTCATCGTTATTACTTGTTACACATGCAGGTTGAACAATTGCACAAAATCTTCAAGCTTTGTGGCTCCCCACCTGATGAATACTGGAAAAAGACTAGACTTCCTCATGCAACTTTGTTTAAGCCGCAACAAGCATATGCTAGTTGCCTCCGAGAGTCCTTTAAAGATTTGCCTTCATCCAGTGTAAATCTGCTGCAAACTCTTCTTTCCATCGAACCGTACAAACGTGGGACTGCCACATCTGCTCTCTCGTCAGAGGTAGGCTAGTTTTGTACTTTTATATTTGTTGTAAATTTCTGGAATGTATGCTTTCAGTGGTTAATTGGATGATTCAGGAAAACTAATGTGTAGGATTACTTTGTTTTTTTTTTTTAGCAGGACATTCTCTATTGATTTCCTTTGTCCATGTCAAATTAGACAAAATTCTCTTTGCATTTTTTTTATATCTGTGTGCATGTTAATCAATTTCTTTTTCTGGATGTTAGTCCTAGATAGATACAAACCCATTCACAATGTATCTGCAAACTTCCTGATTATGTGAATCATTGAAAATTTTCAGTATTTCAAAACAAAACCTCTTGCATGTGACCCTTCAAGCTTGCCGACATATGCACCAAGCAAGGAAATTGATGCAAAACACAGAGAAGAGTCAAGGTGAGACTGATCTTTACTGTTTATATTGTTCAGAGTTATTGGAAAATAAAGGTTTAGATTGTCACATTTTAAGGGATGCCTCTGGATTTTCTCTTATCTGTTATAGCCAATCTAAGAGAATATCTGGATGTGCGTAATTTCCCTTTGTTGAAACTACCACCATGCTTGGATATCATAAGCTGACCCATTAGAGTTTTTTTTTTTTTTTTGTCTAATTAACTAATTAATCTTAGTCAAACTTTTACTACCCTAATGACTGGGAGAGATAAGTTTGGTCTTTGGTAATTTGGTAACTTGTTTTCCAAGTATCATTTGAATGCACATGCTTCAGCAGTAAGTTAACAATGAGTTAATTTAAAGGAAGTCTACTAGTGAGACCACAACTGTACGTTATCTGAAGATGAGAAAAACAAATTATTATTGTTTGTTAAAATAACATGAACGAACATATTAAAGGAGTAATCCCTGTACCAAGGGAGACTGTAATGCACCAACACTGCTTTATACCCTCCATCTCTCTTCTCTATCTTTCTGGTGTTTCAAGTGGGTTATTTTGTTGACATATGAGAAATTGAAAAGATACAATGAATGATTCAACAGGATTCTGTTTGGCATGATCATTGAATAAAAGTTATGATCTACGATGTCCATTGTCGTCAGCATTATTTATTTGTCTATTATTTACTAATGAAATCATATTGTGATGGACCTTCAGGAAAAAGATTGGTGGGCGAGCTCGTGGAACTGAAACAAGAAAACCATCAAGAAAGGCATTAGGATGCAATAAACTAACTCCAGCAGAGGTTTATTATATCTTCCTTGCATCATTGTGTTTCTTTTTAAGTTCATGGACCCTGATTTGCAGGATTACCTAAAGTTGGTTCTCACTTTGCATTGCTATTACAGGATTTGGCTAGTCAAACTCAAACTTCCAAAAATATCAAGGGTAGATCTGTTTGCATCCTTAAAGAAGAGAAGACCAACACAGGTCAGGAGGAACAAAAGCCATCTACTGTTAAATTTGAAGATGCTTCCCATATGAAGAATGCATCTCAAGAAGATATTCCCTTTTCTGGACCATTACAAGTTTCGACATCAAGTGGCTTTGCATGGGCCAAAAGCCGTAAAGATGATGCTTCAATTCGATCCCATCGTCAAACTATTTCTAGAGGAAATATTTTCAATCCATTAGAAACTTCTACACTGAAATCCAGGAATAATTTGGACAACAGAAACCAGGAAAGTAAGGAGTTTTGTGGGGGACGCACTAGCTCCAGGGGCACCGATCTCCTTGACATTTGTAAGGTTTCGATGCAGAATCAGTGGAGTAAGTTTGATCGCCCAGATTCATTTGATGCTTCTGATGAGTACCACTCGCAAGAACTCTCTATGGCACTTTATCAAAGGGAAGATTCAATATCTAAGAGAAGCAACCTGGTAAGTTTGTTAGTTGGCCAGATTTATTGACATGGTATCAAACATGAGATATCATCTGCTTGAGAGATGGGATGAAACTCACGTGACTCTTTCTGCATATTTTTTCTGTCTCCATACATATAGAGTGATGAGGCTTGCCATTTGAAAGGGGAGATTTGGAAGTTTTTATGATTTAGGGAATTATTTTGAACTTTTTAAAATGAGAAGAAAGGCAGATTTTGTTGAAATAATGACACTACTCGAGACTAGTGACTCATAAATAACTTCAGTTCTTCCTTAGATGGCAATTCAATCAATTGATCTCTTTTGTAGACAAAGTAATTGAGGTGTTGACTTTTGTAATTTGCCAGAGGTTGAGGCCAGTAGCAGAGACTAGGTAACCATTAGAATCTTATAGATTATCATTCGTTGTTTTAATAGAAAATTTCTTGTCTATTTGATCATAAATGGATCATACATTGTCAGTTTGGCATTTGTGAGGAGCAACCAAAAATTTTAAACCTGCAATAATTACACGAAAAAAAATGAAGAAGTTCGTAAGCTTTTAGTTTTACGTAGGATTTGATTTGTCTTACAGTGCTTTGGCCTGCTTGCTTCAAATTCTTGGATGATGTGCCATTTTTATTTATCCTTGTATATACATTATTCTGATTTGCTGTCCTCCTTACAGAATTTTCAGGATCAAGGAGAAAAGGTTGAATTTTCAGGACCCCTTCTATCTCAAATGCACACAGTTGACGAGCTCTTAGAAAAACATGAGCGTCACATCCGGCGCACTGTTCGAAGATCATGGTTTCAGAGAGGTATACCATGGAAAGAACCCATTGGTTGCATTACTGTTTATCTTTTCTCCTTCATTTTTCCACTTAGACTTAGAATCATAAAAATAATACTAGAAAACTGCATTATTCCAAAGCTAATAATTTGACTTGCTATGAATGAAGCCACTCTTGAGAAGAATGTTAGTATGGCATTTCTTGTTAACCTGTGATCTCTGGACTGCAGCTAAAAAGCATGGGAAATAATTGCAAATTTAGTTATTCTGCAAGGACATAGAGAGATTGAACATCAGTTCAAACCGGCACTAGAAGTCTTTCTAAGAAGGCCATCCCCATTCTCCAAGTGCACCGCTATGAGCAGAAAATGAACAATAGAATCCTACGAAGACACAGTATCTAGCTCCATCATTTGTTACCTAGAAGATGGGGAATTCAACAAATTGAGGAACATGGCACTTTCAAAATATCTATTTATAGCATCTGAAGACCAGGTCAAAGAAAGGAAGAAAGGTTTGACTCATGAGTTATGGGTTCCCCATTTTTGGTCATTTATATAGTATAGATAAGAATTTTTTTTTTATGCTCCTCCCTCTTCTCACCTTTGCTAATTCTTGTATACTTTCAAGTCATGTCCGGCAATTGTACATATCAATTTGATTTGTCGTGACTGACTTGAGGTTATAGTCTAGCCATCTGTTTTTAAGCTTCAGATGAATCAGATATAGTAATTTCATCATATGGAAACTCCCAGTAATCTTCTTTTATATTGCTTCATTTGTGTGTCCCAGTTCAAAATCTCACTTTTTTCTGCTGCTTTCATATTCACTACACAAGCATGCTAAACATTATGAAATGCCACTGCACTTACGTATACAAACTGCTGTTGGCAGAAAGTTTTATCACAAAAAAATTTGTTGTATTGTACACTTTTTGTCTACTTTGAGTTTATGTATGTAGTGCAAATATGTAATGTGATCTGAAATTTCATGGGGAAAGTAATAAGTTCGCAGGATTTTCTTGATGAGCTGAATTTGATCTACTTGCTGTGTAAAGTTTTTTACTGTATTATTTTATCTACTTGGGAGTACACAACATTGAGTTAGTATTTTTTTTTTTTTATGCACAACGTTTAATTAGTATAACTATGTAATCCATGTCATTTAAATTAAGGCGAACCAACCAAAATTCAAAACACCTCTGCCTGTGATTCTCGTCTTGAGTGCCTTGACTATCAAAACAACTCCTATCTTCGATAATAACCATCAATAATAGTTTCACCAGTCTGTCCTTTTATTTAGATTAAGGTCTGTTACTTTGTAAAGAAAAGACAAAGGGAGTTCAAGGTAATTAAAGAATGAGGGGATTTGAGTTTGGCATTCTGTTTCCTCGATTTGGCCCCTTGCTTTATTTTGTAAAAGGGAGGAGAACAAGTTTGGTGCAAGGAAAAGGGGTGAAGAAAGGAAATAGTAGAATGGATAAAAAGGAGGGGCAAGAGTAGAGTGAAATAGAATGGAAAAGGCCACACGTGAGATTGAGATGTGCTGAAATAAAGAAAATACGAACAAGTCGTAGCTAATCCAAAACAATATGGTGGCGGCAGCGATGGTGGTGGGCATTGATGATGAAGGAGGATAAGGCCATCAAAGTCATTTTAAATTTATAATGGATCCTATTATAATGATTTATAAACAATTAAGAGAAGTAAGTGTAATATTAAAATTTAGAAGGAAATAAATATAATATTAAAATATCTTAGGAGAGGTTCCTGTAATTACTGCTTTAATTAAAGCTTATGCTTGTAACTTTTTACTTGCCCCCTCATAATTGCTTATGTGGCTTAATAAGATAGCTTCTCTTTGCATTTGTGAGAACATTGAAATAGTATAACTGTCTAAGAAATCTATTTCACAATTAAAGCTAGTTCTTGCAACTTTTTGCTTGGACCTCATACAAATTGCTTGTATGGCTTTCTTAGATATAAATACTTTCTTCCACTTGTATTTATCAGGGTTGATGTGGTAAAAACAAAAAAAAAAAACCTCTTACATTATTTGAAATTTCTACAATTTTTAATTAAAATACACGCTTCAGTTATATGTAATGCATAATTATTTTCCATAAATTATCCAAACTAAAACATTAAAGTGTGTTGTTAAATAAAAAATGCTTGCAAACTTCACTCTCCATTTTTAAATAATTGTCCAATTTTAAATGCTCACTAAAATTAAAGGAATGATTGAGATTGGGAAAACATCAAAGTCAGAAAAAGTTAAGAATAATTTATTGAATTGTTCTTGTTCTACTAATTTCTCTCTTCTTTTCACAAATGAGTCAATGATATTTAATAGAAATATTATTAAAAAAAAAATTAATACTACCTAGATTCTTGATTGGATAATCATTTTTAGATAATTTATTTTTACATGAATAATTATTCAAGGTGCAAGGGAGTATGTCGTGAAAAAAAAGAACTTGTAAAATGACCAAAAACTAAAATAAATACTGCATATGATTTTATTTATTTACTTATTATTTGAGAAGAGTAAAACTATTTGTGAAGATATTTTCTTCACAAAAACGTTTAACGGCCAATCACTCTCGACATACAAGTATGGAAAGGTTGAAACCATAGTTATACGAAACAACATGACATTCTGATATTGTATAATGGGATTTCACTTCTCTAAAATGAGGAGATTGGTAAAGTGTAAAAATGATGGGTTAATAGCCCTTGGGTGAATGATGACATTTTTGTGTGTGCATATCTCACTAAATAATCTACTAATGATTAATTCCTCACTTTTACATTTTAGCAATCTTCTCACTTTAAATGAGCCAAATTATTTAGAATGAGAGTTTATTTGACACACCTGATAGAATAAAACCTGATAATATAATGTCTGATAAACTGTTAATACTATATTGTGTTTGATGTAACATTACATGAGATATTATATTTTATATTTTATAAAATTATCATTTATTTACCAATAATTTTAATATAATTAAATAATAAATAAAAAAAAAATAAAAATATTTATTAATTAAATTTTAATTTATATTAAATATTATTATCTATTTCAATATTTAATAACTATTTATTATTTCATTAAGTAGTCCTAAATCCTAATTGATAAATGCCTAGAACCTAATCCATAACTGAATATATTTGGATATAATGCACAATCTTTTGCCACATGTGCATGAAGTTCAATTCAAACTAGAACCTGCTTGCCTTTGTTTTAGGCTTTTGTCTTGGTGTTCCAAAGAGATAAGGAGTGAAGAAAGCATGCCATGCATACAGGATAAATAATTAAGCTGGGAAATGATGCTGTGATGAATGTACAAGGAGTTGGAGTTGCAACTTGCAACTTCATCATTGCGACAAAATGGGTAGTTATTGAGCCAACGTCAGTGAAAGAGGACACGCTGAAATTGGACAAAATATGCGCTTTTCTAATGTGCATGAGATACTTTTTTTATGAAAAGTTGTAGGGTGCAACGCCTAAAGGATAGTGGCAAGATAGTATTTGAATTCATAACGAAACTCTTATTATTAATCGTTTAATAATTATTATTTTTAGTGAATGATTTGATCTAATAAATAATAATAGATGATCCATAATGAATCCAAATATACGAGGTCTACAATAAAACTCACCTATTATGCCATTGTTTTTCGTTGTAAGTGACAATTTAGATGATTATTATTTTTAGTGAATGATTTGATTTAATAAATAATAATAGATAATCTATGATGGACCAAAACATATGAAATCCGGAATAAAACTCACCTATTATGGCTATGTTTTTCTTTGTAAGTGACAATTTTATAGATGAGTACATAACCGTGATGATGTAAGTGAGGAGGGACCAGTGGATCTATATGCCACTGTGCTCTGGCCTCAAACCCTAACAACATCTCCTAAGTGGAAGTCTTTCTAAAGGAATAAATTTTTTATCACGAAATTCTTTTCATATACACACAGAGCTCATCACTTTCTAATAATCCAATAGTCAGTTGACAATGTTGTCACGGTAGTGTTTTGTTGTTGTTTTTTTAATCATATATCTTTTTAAAGTGATTATTTTAAATTGAGTTTTGATACATTATTTATATAAAAACATACGGACATTTAACTGTATATTATTTTAAAGGGGATTAAAACACTTTAACTGCTCATTGGTCACAATTTAATTTGTCATTTTATCTATGCCATAGTTGGAAATAAATGTTAACCTCCCAGTAACGATCCAGAAAGAGGTGAATGAAAAATATTACTAAATCAAACTAGGTAATGTGAATCGAAGTTTTAGTGCATGCATTAGGCTTATACTGAAAAAAAAACAAATTCTTATGAACAACATATAACACCGAATGGTTGGTTTCTGCCATAAATGAAAGGGCATTAGTGTATATATATATATATACACTATCTATATGATTGGACCGCATTCCTGCCTCATTGCTCCTAAATCAATGTCTCATTCTTACTACATTATATTATAGGGATAATTATATGGATTCACAGGATCGTTTGATATCACACTTATCCAATTTTAGTTCTCAATATTATGTTATAATAAATTATCTTAAAGTTGTTATAGTGACATTCTTTATATATTTAAAATAACTTTTATACCCTTTCCATCTCCCAAATCAATCATCTCCACTACTACTAATCCTAAACCGTTCAAACAAAGACTCAACCCACAGTAAAGTGAAGAGAGAAATATATATAACGAGACAAACAAAAGGCCATATGTCGCAGATGAAGCCGTATATATATATATATATAAACGTATTAAGGTGAAGATTTGGTTGAACAATGATTTTCCACTAAATCTATAGCATCCTCTTGCATCAACCGAAAATGGCAAAGATTGGGCAATTGCTCCCTGAAATCTATCTCCTATTCAAGCCCAATTGATAGCATAAAAAATAAATTAATGCCATATTTCACGTTCATCTGCATGTTATAGAATAAATTGAAGTTTCATGCCTTTGTATGTGTGAATGAATGAATGAATGGAGTGGCACAAGGAGGATGGGCAGTGGACTAGTGGCGGTGGCGGTGGTAGTGGTAGCGGAAGAGAAGGAGAGGAAGAAGAAAGTTTGGGGAGAATTTTTTTTAATAAAGAGTAATTTTAGAATTTTGAAATTTTTTTAGAAATCATAGAGATAAGTGTAATATTAAAAATTAAAGGGAAGTAAATATAATATTGAAAGAACTTAGACCGCACATTCCCTTCCTTGTTGAATTTTGTGATGGGACGGACCGGGCACCAGAGAGAATGGGCAGCAAGGAATCCGCCTGGTGGTCATGGAACATCCCTCAAGGGGCTGTTTATCAAAGAAAGCCGTTGATCAACGGTTAAAAAATTTAAAAATGATTATTTTATTTATATTTTGCTCTATAAAAAATAAAAAGTGGGATCAAAGTTGGGACCTTTTACTAGAGTAAAAAATCCCAAGCTCTCCCTTCATCTCTTTTATGATGCATTGCAGATGTGGCAATTGATGGGGCCAAAATGGAGATCCAACTTGAGATCCAACATTGAAAGTGCTCTTAGAAAGGTTTTTGTAATTATCCCTATATTATATTATAGTATATACATAGATTTATCAATCAAACAAATGAAACTGGAGCTTTAATTTGGTTTCGCGTGGAAGAGTTTAAAGTAAACAGATCATGAAGTAGGAAAATTACAACTTTTAGCATAAGGTACTTTTACGGAAATTTAAATAAGTGTCGTTGAAGAATATATATATATATATATATATATATATATATATAAAGGTTTAAATTTTTCTTTTGGTCTCTATTAAATTTTAGTTTTTTTTTCCTCTAAAAGATTTTCGTGACTTGTGGTCTCTGTTTTTAATATTATGTTTGTTTGCTTTTTGTCCCTACACTCCAAATATATATAGATCCTATAAGTAGTTTAACATATGCATTTAACTGGTCATTTTACCCATGCAACGCACGGGGTGATAATGAAAAATAGTTTGTTAACCATTACTTTAAAATAATAACAATTTAATTAAATATACCTTATAGTAAATTGAATATATAAATTAATTTTGAAATTAAGTTAATAGTTAAATAATTAAATAATGAACAAAATATAAATGAGTATATACCTAAAATGAGCATTTTATTTTATATCTTACTTTGAATATTATATTTATAAAGTTGAGAAAATCTCGATAAATGACTTTTAACTCATCGCTAAAGATGTCTATTTTATGAAAATTTTACACATTTTGATAGATAAAATTATTGAATTATGAAAGAAAATAATGAGTACTTTTACTATATCATGAGCTAATTACATCCTTTTAGTAAATTAAAATATTTTGATTTATAAAAATATAAAAATATATTTTATAATTAATAAAGACAATGAATAAATTTAAGTTATGCTATTTCAATCACACCTCCTTTACTTCTACATCTTTTTAGTAAAATAAAATATCAAATTTAAAAGATATGTTGTAATTAATAAAAAAAAATGAATAATTTTAATTATGTCATTTCAATTACAACCCATTTCCCTATGGTGTTACAATAATTAAATGTGACTGCTTTCTAAAATTTAGATTATGTTGTATAAAGTGATGTATAATTAAAAATAATTAATAACAATTTAAATTGTTTAGATTTTATTATCTACATTTTAAAAATTATTTTAATTGATAATACTTATTGAATTTAACAAAATATATAAATGTTATTTACTAAATTAATAAATTGATAATTTAACATGAAATAAATAACAGTTGATTAAATTTGCATAGCATTTCTACTCTAGTTCTTCCTTTATACAAACTATGTAATCTTCTTGTTCCCTATACATGGTTAACACAAACTATTTAACCTTCATATGCATAATGCCCTCTTCATACAAAATATCTAACATTTTTTGCTCCTCTCTTTGCCCCATATAAATTATATAATATTTTTGCTTCCTATCTCCGCTTCTTGCAAATTAAATTGTATAATTAAATCTCCCGCTCCATATCTTTGTGACCTACTTTTTTTTGTCCCTGTCCCCAATCTTGGTCTTGAGTCTCGAGGAATATCAAAAACAAAGAAACCTAGAAAGAAACAAAATTTTGCTATAATTTACTTGTTAAAACATAATGTGGCATGGCTATAATTATAATAAAATTAAAGTGGTATAACCCCTAAATCCATCCAACAGCCATAAATAATATTTTTTATAATTTTAATCAAACATTAAAAGTAATTTCTAAGCATAATGTACTCAATGCTCTCACTCGCATAATAAACTACTCATCTCATTTGAGTCGTTTCCACACACACACACACACACACACACACACACACACACACACACATATATATATATATATTCATTTAACTTAATGTATATCAATAAATTATGATGTAACCAAAAAAATTAATAAATTATGAGTTAGATGAATCATTATCATTATACATATATATGTTTGACAATTATATGTTTGGTATCTCATTAGGTATTAATATTAGTGAGAAAATTGTTCTATGGCAAAATACTTTTACTATGTGACCATCATTATCTTAAATAATTTTAATAGGCAACATAAGTTATAGACTTTATAAAATTACCCATCATAGATTTTTTCAACTCATTAAATTCATGATAATTTTGTCAATCAAAATGTAAATATTATTTTTTTACGTGAATAATAGCTATAGTTGTAAGATTTAAGTCTACAATTGAAATATTTTTAGATTAAAAAAATAATTGTTAATAATACATGTATGATGCTTATATTTTTTAATCACAGATTGAAAAATCTTAGCTATATGATAATAAGTATTTAAATGTAACATATTAACTTCAATTAAGTAGAAATTTATAGCAATTATAATAAACTAACATTGAATGAGACTTATTCTTGGTAATATCAATTAATTGTATTTTAACAGTAAATGAGACTTAAAGTTATGATTTTAAATATATTAACACTAAGTTTTATTTTTTTAAGAAAAAGAAAACACTGATGTTAAGCTATAAATGATTTCTCGAAGTTGGCGTGCTAAAATGACTTGGCAAGGGACCCTTAAGTATGGCAAGGAAATTAATTTTCAATTATATGATTATTTTTTAATCTTAAATATTAAATATATTATTTAAAAGGCATAAGGCATTATGCGATAAGATTTTCTTTTAATTAAATTGAATATTTATTTAAAGATTATAGTTTGATTCCTGAGATAATATAACAAATAAATATTTTTTATTCTTCTTTTAATTAGATTTTTAATTTATTATGATATTAAGATCGTACAGAATCAATACTCCTAAAATTAAGTGTATAAAAATAATTAATCAATATTAATTAATGAAGAGCATCCCTAATATTTGTATTTTATAATAGATTCCATATTAAATTGATGTCAATCAAAGAAAATATCAGAAAATTGATATCAAATGATAAAAATAGTAAATCAATTAGTTTTTTTTATCTATTTTATTTTTATTGTAAGTTGGATTTATTTTAGGCCCATGTATATCATTATTGATTATTGATATATTATTGATGATTAATTAAGAAATTATTTATTTTGAGTTTATATGAATAAACTATTATTTATTGTATTTTAATTTAAAAATAATATTGAATTACCACTCTATTAAATTAATCAAAAAAAATTTGGAAAATTAAATATATTAGATAAAATGTAAATGATGCATTATTTTTAGAATTTTAAAATAAGGATGTTATATTAAATATTTTTTTAATTAGTAAGTTAAATTAAAAAGAATATTATATTAAGATTCCTTTAAATTTGCTAATGATTAATCTAGTTTAAGTTCATGCGTTTTTTTTATAGATTAGTTATCTTTTGTTATAGTGGAAACTTTACTTAATTCAATTGAATATTTTAATATAGTTAAATTGATGTTCAATGCATATTCTAGTCATTTTTAGAGAGATTATGGTTAAAATTGTAATATTGATTAGTCCTTTTATACTTATAACAAATTCGAATAACTCGTCCTAAGTATGCGTACTTAACAAATCGACTTGTTACTTCCATATGCATTGTTTTTCATTTAAATATTTAAATTGTGTATCGGATTCAAAATTAATTTCAATAAAAAAATCAAACATAGAATTCAAATTTTCAATATTTAGGTAGTGTATCAAATTTAAAATTAGTTTCAATAAAAAAATCAAACATCAAATTCAAAACAAAATCTAAATAACAAACTCGATTACCTCCCCAAATTAAGATTCAAAATATTTGAAATGCCTAAAAATTATGAAACTGGTCAATAATATAAAATTCAATATAGAGTACCTATATTATGCTAATAGAAGAGATATATGAAGGTATGATTAGGAAAATTAATTAATAATTAGAATGTAATTTAAATTCAAAAGCTTACTTTTAAGTAGAAAGATTGAGAAAATCCTGTAGCCTAAATGACTTTATAAATAAAAAAAATTCTAAAATGAATCTTAAATATTAGTACTAAGTGAGTCTCGAATATTAGTATTATTATAAAAAAATTATAATTTTTCTATACAAAAACCTCTAATCAAGTTTAAATCAACTTGTTTTGTATTTGTCAGCATTTGTCGATTCTACCCTAATCATCATTACCATTTCCAAGTTAGCATTCATCCATGAAGACATCGGCAGCTCTACTAAGCGAAAAAATAAATAAATAAATAAAAAGCAGCATGTGCCATGTACATAACGTGCAAGGGAATGTTACATAGCATAAACTAATAAAAATGTATGGATAATTCTAAAAGCATGTGCTTATAAAAGCATAATTATCAAATCTTAAGCAATATTATTTTAGAATTTATCTTATTTATTTATATATTCATTAAACTTTATTGTGGAACAGATTTAAGAAGAAAGATAATAATTTACCTCATAAAGCAATTTATTCTTTAAACAAAGTTGCTTGACACATTGCAACCTTGATTAAAAAAAATAGGAATAAGATCAAAATATAGAACAATAAACATATACATAAAAAATATAAATAAAAGAATAAAGAAAACACAATCAAGAACCTAAGCAAAAATATGAATTGTACACTGTAAATAAAGAATGACAATGAAGATAAAAAAAAGAAAAAAATCAAAACAAAACAACACAAGGAGTATAGAAAGGAATAATGAAAATGAGATGCAATCCACATCTTTGTCCAACAAAATGCACCACCAAAGATACTTCAAAAAAGAAAAATAACAACAGAAGCAAGTATGAAATTGAAAAAAAAAAAAAGAAGAAGAAAATTCATGAAGTGACAAAACTAACTCACTACAAATGAGATATAAAGTGATGAAAAAGGTGGAAATAGAGTTACCGATTTAGTTTCAAAGCAATATTTTATTTATATCCTAATAAGTAACCTGATAAATATCTATTATTATGCACATAGAAGAATGGAAGGCTAAAATAAATACCATATTAGTTGGTGATATACTGGGAAAGTCGTGAGACACAATCATATCTTGTTAAATAATCAAATAATTCAAATAATAATAGTAGTAATCGAATCAAATAAATAAAATAAGCAGGATATATAGAAAATGGAATGAAGAAAATAAAAACATAAAAATATGTTTTATGATTCAACAACAGTTAAATAGAAATTAAAAAGTTAAACACATAAATACCAATCATTACATCATATCATGATTATTTAAAAAAATTTAAAATTTTTTAATTGACTAAAATACTAAATAGTCAACAATTTTTCAAATAAGATCACATATTAATTTTAAAATTGAAATTGATATTTAAATTATGATAGTGCTTTCAATGCACATTGTTTTTAATTAAATCCTATATTTTATTTAAAGATTAATCTTCAAAATATGAGATATCATAGAAAATTAAAAAACAATTATATTATATTGGAGTGATTTTTGGCACACACCAACCAAATTTAACATTTAATACTTTCTTTTTAATATTATTCAATTTTTAAGGAATCAATTTTCAATTTTCGAGTGATCATGGCCAATATCTAAAAATCAATACCAGATTTGATTCATAAATAGGTTTGTAAATCATATTAGTCAATTTTAAGTTGAAGATAAATTTAAAAATATCAATATAACAATTATTATTAAAAATAATAATATATAATAAGTAAATTAATGACAATTTTTTTTTAAAATGTGAAATTAATATATCACATGTTATTCAAAATTATATATAAACATCAATAGCACAAAATAAATTAATTTAGAAAATACTGTGCATATATATATATATATATATGACTAATGACAAACCAAATCTCTAAGATATAAAATGATAGTAGATATCATTTAATTTGATATCAATTAATGATAACATTGAATGATGGATATCAAATAAGATTGATAGAACTTTACTGAAAAATAATAATGATAGGCCATTTGACATCAGCTACAAATTTTAAGTATTAATCAATTAGATTTTTTTATTTTCTTAGAAGTTTGATTTTTTTTCTATGAAATATCTATTGTTCATTATTTAGTTTATTTATTGTTGATTCATAATTTTATGTTTTACGTATATTTTATAAAAATTGTTGCAGTAATATAATTTTTTTAATCAAATATATTACATAAAATGAATTGAAAAAAATAAAATGAAGAATATATACTTGTATACATTGTAAAAATATGTTTTGAATTAAATTAAATCAAATTTTTATGCAAATAGCTATTATTCAATATTAATAATATAATCTTTTAATAATATAGATTAGTTTAAAATTATATGATTTTGCATTGATTATATTGTTTTAATCGATTGTTAATGTAAAGGTAATTTTTTTTATATAAAATAACGTAAAGGTAATTTTTTTAAATAACATAAAGGAAATATTGTATCATGTAAATATAATTCACGTTTTAAATGTAATTTATTATTGATTTTATGAAATGTAACTATTTAAGACTCATAAATATTTTTTAAAATTAGAAATTCTAGAAAAATTACATGTGGAATAATTGAATGATACAAATTAGCATACAATCAAATAAGAGCAAATTATAATCAACATGTAATTAAAATCAAATTCAATTATGTCTATAATTTTTTAATGATGTATCATAATTAAATTATGAAAATATTTTTTAAAATTTTTTTAATAATTAATGTTATAAAAATTGTGGGTCCTAAATTACTTTGAAATTGACATGTGGAAAAACTTTCCTTAAAATGAGTCTTGAATATTAGTATTATAGATTAGTCCTTACTAATATTAAAAATTTTATTTGTTATCTTTATCAATATTAAAAATTCTTAAGTTTACGTGTTTATTAAATAATCCTTGAGAATAAATTAGAATAAAAAAAATTATATATTCCAATATTTAAATTTATTGGCTAAATGTTAACTAGATGCTGACATAAATAAAATGATCAATAAAAACTTGTTATGTAATGATATGTTTTGGTACTGTTCATTTATCGATAGTACCAAAGCAATTATCTTAAAATTATTTATGAATAATTTTTTTTGCTCAATTTATTGAATCGTGATCTATAAAACACAGACACTGAAACAGATAAGGGATACGACACAGACATGGAGACATATCAAATTAAAAAAATTATAGAACACGGACATGACATATATATATATATATATATATATATATTATTTTTTTATTTTTCTTTGTGTGACTTTTTTATCATTTTATGATCAACTGAAGAATTTTTAAAATAAAATGACCCAACAGCATAGGTTCAACCAAATAACTCAAGTTGATTTTAGACTCATGTTAAACTATAAAGAAGATTCAAATGCTGCTCAATATGCTTCATTTCAAAAAAATTATTTTTTAATTAGATATATACTGACATGTATCATGTGGGGATCGGGGACCGACATGTGTCCAACACATCCGTGTTTCTTAGATCATGATACAAACTGTAACAAGAGAACACTTGTCACGATTTGTTTTTAAAAAAATATCTAGTAATACATCAGAGTCATGGATGACCTTGACAGACATGGGCAAAGTGAAGAACATCGTTTTCGTAAGAAGAAAGTGATTTGAAAGTGATGATCAATTTACTAAAGATATTCATTTAACTAACCTGAAGTCTAGAAAGTAGAAAGGCTATCTAGACCCTAACGCATGGATGTCCTAATCACAATGAAGCCAAAATACCCTCTAGAAATTCTTGCCTTAGCCTCAATCATTAAGCGTTATAAATAATTAATCTGAAACGAAATAATATGGTCCCATTACTGTGAAAAGTGGGGGAAAAAAAAAGGAAACCGCTTTATTTTTCGGAAAAATAATTTGCATATAGTTTTTGATAGGTGATTTATAATAATATGAGATAATGAAAAATTTTATTTGTATATGGTATTTATATAATTCTATATGAATTTTGTGTTATTTTGATCTTACATTGAATTTATTTTTGGCGAATACAGTTTTTTTTATTTTTTTTACAATGAATCTATTTTTAGCGGATTCAGTGTTAAATCTATCTTTAATGGGTTATAAACTGAAAACACTATATTATATGATTTTTTTTCTCAAAACACCATATTAATATAAATACACCACACAAATGTCATATGTAAAAAAAAAAAACCCTAATTTTTCTCTTTATAGCAGTAAACTAGTAATTTTATTTTGTTTTTTAAAATGGCAGATATAAATTTGGTTTAGTTTTTATGTTTATACTGCACACGAGTATAGACTACACTCACGAAAGTAATCAAAATAGGGAGTAAAATACACCGTTCGTTTCAATTAACTTTAAGAGAGTAATTGTATTTTGTAAGGCTTTTAATAAATATTTTAAACACAATTACACAAACTATTTTAGCCATAAAAAATTATATGAACTATTTACTCAAATTTAATTATTTATATGGAAGCCTTTATACTTATATGTATTAATGTATTATGACATTATACCAAAAATTGTACGAAGATATTATTTAATATTTTTTATAATATAGGAAAAGAATAAAAAGCTATCAAATAAGAAAAATTGTTCTCACTTTCAGTCACTGTTGTATATTTCCTTCCTTACATACCAGCCAATTGACATTAACATTTGTTACGATTAATATTTTAAGAGTCATCTTACACAATTAACAAATATATATTTTCAATAAAAGTTTAGATTTAGGGAAAAAATTGGCCCAGTTCACTCATCAATTACTTATAGAAGTACTTATAGATTATTTACTAATAGGAAAAATCGAGAATTGAGCCTAATTTATGACAATGTATAAGTAGAAGAAGAACAAGAAAATTTTTTTTAAGAAAATGTAAAATTGTCTTAAAAGACCGTCCATCATTATAACTAAAAATATATATATATATTTATAGTTATTAATGTAGTATGAGTCCACACAGTATCCCATATATAATGAAGATAAAAAATACAATTTTAATAACTATCTAAAATAATTTAACATCCTAATTTTTTTTATTGATTAATCATATAATTTACAATATAAATACTTAGAAATTAAACTCATTTTTCAAATCGAGTTGACATTTCTCACAAAGATTGTTATTATTATTATTATTATTATTTTGTAATGTTCTCACTTTTTTTTTTTTATGTAATGTTCTCAAATGAATTTCAATCAATATATATATATGGTGGTTTCTACGGTGGCCACTCCATTATAAGGGGTTTCAGACTCTTCCTAATTGGTGAAATGAAATTTAGCCAAGTGTTTAATTTTAGTTTACCTATGTGCCTAGTTGTCACTACTATTTAAATTTTTGTTTTGACCCACTAAATATTTTTTTCTTACAATTTTACCCAAAGCTCATAGCAGACATTTGAGAAAACTGTCCTACCTTGATATATGAGATTGTTACCCCTAAATCAGAAGAAAATCAAAACGCATTCCTTCTTATAGGACCCTGCCTACTCCCTTTCAGAATATTGACAGTCATGTATTGCTTTTTATTGGCACCTTGCATGATCTAATGTGCGCTCATTCTAAAAATATTACTAAAAATTTAGACAGTCGAATGTTATATTTAATATTATACTGGTTAAGTATAAATAAAATGTTATCACATTCCAAATGCTCCTAGAATAAAAGAGAGACTACTTTTCTCTCGAACATTGTATGACATTATATGAAACCAATAGAAAATATGGATGAGAATTTTTTAAAAAATCTTTAGTAGGGAATGAATATCTCTAAAACATTTTAAGTTATGATGGTTCCAGCCTCAAATACACATGTTCACATATCTTTGTAAGAACATAATCAAATATCATAGCATAAATAGAATGTACTAGATAAAGCATGCCATACATAGCTTAGATATTATACTCTTTTTGCATATCACTTTTTTTTATCTATTTGTCTTACACATAGTGGAAGGTCTTTTTTCAAGGAATTCTCATTCTTTGGTATTACTCTTCAATATCATGATGACAAAGCGAGACTTCTACGTCACACTAATCAAGGTAGGTAACAGAAAATGACCTTACATCGCCTTCTGTGGTTAGCAGCAAAGTTTTAAATACCTTTCTTTTCATTATTCTCTTGCATAGTTATATAAATGTTTAAATAATAAACGAAAATAGAACTTAAATAACCAAGAGCCAACACGAATATTTGAATATTATAAATAAATTATTTAAAATAGAACTTAAAATTAAGCAATGAAATAAATGCAATATAGTACATAAAATATAGGTTAATAAACAATTAAACTAACCATGATGTCTAGCACAGTTGGTAGCTAGCTGGGCTTCTCAAGCATCTAGTCAAGGGTTCAATTCTCGGTGGTGTGTATGGAAAAGGTTTCATGGCCAGAGGTAAGACCCACTTATGTGAGTTTTACGCCTTGAGGGGATTAGTCATTGTTTCTAGCGGTGGATACTCTTGATTTATCAAAAAAAGAAAAAACACAATTAAACTTAAAAATAAATATAATAAAGTGCACAGATATTTAAGTAGTATAGGCTTGACAACTTAAAGTAATATAAATCATTATTGAACCTCAGTAATAATTACCAACTCTAGTAGAAGATAACTTGAAATGTAAAGGAACAGTAAAATAAAATGATAAAAGACAAAATTATTTTAATATAAAAGAATTGGAAGTCAATTAGAAAGATAAATAGCTGGATAATTTTAAAAATAAATGAGTAATATAGAAGATAGCTAATATACCTAAATTTACTTATGAGACAAATAAACTAATTATTCCTTGAAATCTTTTGTATGAAATTTCTCTAAAAAATCTCCTAAATTTTTATAAGATTTCTCTATAAACTCTCCTAAAAAAGTATACACATAAAGCTAAGATTTTGGTCTATTGAAAAGAATTAGATAATGTAACCATAGTATTAAGGAGACTCATTCCCTACCTCAAAATTATTGTAGAGATAACACTATAATCTCATGATCACTCATTCACTTACTTAATCTCTTTCAAATAATGCTCAAAGCTCTATTCTTGAAATTCTCATTCATATCACCTCTTTGTGTAGAGGTTCTAATCTTGGCCAACAAGTTTTAATAACTTGAGATCCAAGAAAATTAAATATATATTATTATATGACTAATGTGATATACGCATCACGTTTTATATATATGTGTGTGTGCGCGCGCTCATTATAATACTAATTATTTTGTTTTCATAAAGGTATCATCAATATTTTATAGTTTTATTTTAGATATTTATCAATTAAGATTTAATTCTTTGTTAAACTTTTATTAGGCTATTTTACAACAATCAACTCAAACAACTAACAAAAATATAAAATATTTTATGAAGAAGAGAATGTTACAAACGATGACTCAGTAATTAAAACTAGTGAGGCATTCGATCACAATCCACCAAGAGCAGGTTGCACTCCATTTTTCTATTCTTTATAAGTATAATGAACATTTAGGTAAATTATATGGTGGACCTCATATATTTAAGTCCATCATACCCATTAAATGAATGCTATTTTTGTTAGATAATTTGATCTAATGATTAATAAATAGAAGCTCTGTGATGGACCATAATATATAAGATCTACCATAAAACCCACTGCCAAGGCTAAGACTCACAAACACAAGTGAGCAGCAATAGATCGTCTGAATACATAACATTCTAATAACAAAACACCTTGGTTCATACAATCTTAGATCTGTCCTGTTTCAAAAGCACGCAATTAACTCACCTATTCCTATTACGGATTAATACTTAGAATTACCGAGTGCACTGCGCATATCTATCAATGCTCCGTGAGTTCAACCGTCATAGAGAATACTTTGGCACAAGGATAGCAAAAGGCACTGGTTAATTATGTTTTATAAGAAAGCACTAGCTAATTACTACATGGATATATGCATTTATTAAATTGTAAAAAAGAAAAAGAGTAGAATAATTTAACTTTTCTGGACATTTGAGAATACAGTTTGAGTAAAAAATTTTAAAAATATATTTATGTGGGTCTAATAAATTAAATAATAGCGACAAGTGCTAAAATTTAACACATGACCTTATTTCATTGGAGAAGTTAGGTAGGGTTTGGAGCTGTTTACTTTAGAGTGGATAAAGTAGAAATTACCTCTCTATATATATATATATAATTCTTCCTATGCAACGTGGAGGGTATTTGCCACGTGGTTGGACCAGGTGGCTGAATTGCCATGTCAGGCAGGAAACGCAGCTGAGGTCAGCTCATTCCACGCCAACCCGAAAAAACAAGCAGTTTTTGTTGTCATGTCCTGTCCCGTTTTACGTCTTATCGGTTTTATGTTCGTTCATGTTCGTCGTTCGTTCGTTGCAGACACAAATAGAGAGAGAGAGAGAGAGAGAGAGAGAGAGAGAGAGAGGACATGGAGAGATTGGGACACAGACAGGGACAACAACATCAACTCCTCCAACTTCCATTCACTCTCATCATTCTCCCTTTCCACTCCACCACTTCCCTTCTCCCTTCATCCCACATTCCATTCTAATAACAACAACAACAACAACAACATCGCCATCCTAATCCTCTGCCATGACATAATCCCCACATTTCACATTTCCTCCTCTAATTATCATCCCCATTATTGACATCATCATATCCTCTCTATCACAAATTCTTCTATTAAATTAATCATCACTTTTTTATTTTGTTTAACTGTTTTTTCTTTTATAATAATTTCGTTATTATTATTATTGTTGTTGTTGTTGTTGTTACCTGGTGGGCTGGCTGTTGTTTCTGAATTGGCAAATTGGATAGAATGTGGCGAATGGGAGATCTGCGAAACGCAGCGTTTAGGATGGAAGAACGCTGATAGGTTTGGATCCAATCGGGGCGGAAACAGCGCCACCGGATGGCGCTGTTCAGAAGGTTCTTTTACCGGAAGCCGCCGGATCACCTGCTCGAGATCTCCGAGAGGGTCTACGGTGTGTCCTCCCTTACCCAATTTATTTCTCTTCATTCTCAACCTTTTCCCATAAATTGCACGAATTGCAGAACGCATTTGCCTCTCTCTACTTTTTATTGTTTGTTTTTGGCACAATGCATGTGGTAGTTATAACAATGTGGTTCGGGTTCTATGTTGCCTTTTTCCTGTAATCTACGCTTATATTGCATTAAGTTGATATTAATATGTAATGACGCGTTTCCAGGTAGAAAAGTAGGAAATGATGTTTGGGAAATGGATTATATGTTGCGTTTCCCTCTCTTTGCTCTGTTCCTTGTCTGGTGTCTTTATTACGTTTATTTTCTTTTTCTTTTTTTCCCCTTGTTTGAGGGTTAGGTGATAGGTTATTCAAAGTGTGACAAAATGTAATTGGGATATGGAAAAAAAAAAAAGAAGCAGTATCTGAGTCGTAGTGATTCGTCAATTGAGGATTGTTAGTTCAAAAGATTTAAGAGATTGGTTTTCCTTGGTGGTAGCTCTAGAAGATAGACTTTAGAGTGAAGTATAGTTATGGACCTCGTGTCTATTATGTTCCAATCAGGGAACTCAAGAATTTCCAGCTGCTTGAAAATGCTTATGTGGCAAATTAAAATTGCATGCCATTAATATATGTATTTGAGAATAACATGTCATCGAATTAGCTCTAAAGAAAATGAAAGGTGAGGAAAATAATTGAGATCGTATGAAAATTATAACTTGCTGAAAATGATACACAATATATATATATATATATTGAATTGGAAAAAATATTAATTTTGTATCGCATATATTCATTTAGAGACCGGACTGTTAAATCAACTTACACCTTCTAAAGTTGAGGTCCTTTCCAAATACTTTTCCTAGTTTTTGAGTTAGACTATTGTCCTTCAGGAAATTATACTGTGCCTTGCAGCGATTGCTTCTGCTACATTCTAATAAAGAAGGTACCTCGAAGCTCGGATATGTCTGCTCTGTTTACTATCTATGCTTGATCTTCTGAAGCTTCTTTCAAACAAATTAATCTACCCTGCATTTAATGTCTTTGATTTTTTTAGCTTCTAATTAAAATCAAAACATAGAATACTAAGCATGCTAATAAGGTTTTGAATTATGTACTCATGTGTTGCCATAATATGTGACTGTAATTTCTTCATTTTCCAGTTTTTGATTGTTGCTTCTCCACGGATGTCTTGGAAGAACACGAGTACAAAGACTATATTGGAGGCATTGTAGCTCAGCTACAAGATCATTTTCCAGATGCTTCTATCATGGTGTTCAATTTCAAGGAAGGGGAAAGGCGCAGCCAAATTTCAGACGTATTGGCTCAGTATGACATGACGGTTATGGAGTACCCTCGGCAATACGAAGGTTGTCCACTTCTGCCTTTGGAGATGATCCACCATTTCCTGCGATCAAGCGAAAGCTGGTTGTCTTTGGAGGGGCAACAAAATGTGCTTTTGATGCACTGTGATAGGGGCGGGTGGCCCGTGTTGGCATTTATGCTAGCAGGTCTTTTATTGTATCGGAAACAATATAATGGGGAGCAGAAGACCCTTGAAATGGTCTACAAGCAAGCACCTAGGGAGCTTTTACAACTTTTATCGCCTCTGAACCCACAAGCTTCTCACCTAAGATATCTTCAGTATATTTACAGAAGAAATTTGGGTTCTGAGTGGCCTCCTTCAGAAACACCCCTATTTATGGATTGTCTGATTCTCAGAGACCTGCCACTATATGATGATGGAACGGGTTGCAGGCCTGTTGTACGGGTGTATGGTCCAGACCCTTCAAAACCTGCCGATAGAAGCTCTAAGCTTCTTTTCTCAACTTGTAAAAACAGAAAACTCATCCGCCACTACCAACAGGTGATGTAAATGATGCTATTAATAATACTGAGTTGTGAATTAACTAGATAGAATGCCTTCTTAAGGAATTTTAACCACAGGCAGAATGTATGCTCGTGAAAATTGATATCCATTGTCGTGTTCGAGGGGATGTTGTTCTTGAATGCATACATTTAAGTGAAGATTTCGTTCGTGAGGAGATGATGTTCAGGGTCATGTTTCATACTGCATTTGTGCGGTCGAATATATTGATGTTGAGCCGTGATGATATCGATATTATATGGGATGCAAAGGAGCAGTTACCCAAGGACTTCAAATCAGAGGTAAGTTGTTCTTATTCTTTTGTGGCAGTCATTTCTGAAGCAGTTGTAGCTGAACAAACACTCATATCTGTATCAGGTACTTTTTTTGGACGCTGACGCTGTTATACCTAATCTAACCACAGTAATTGTGAGTGGAGATGAAAATGAGTCAGAAAGTGCATCACCTGATGAATTCTATGAAGTGGAAGAGATCTTCAGCAATGCACTAGATGCACAGGAAGGTAAGGGGGAGTACGGCTCTAAAATTGTTCATGATAGTACAGTAGATGATGGAAGTCATAAAGACATTGCTGGGAAAGAATACTTGGATCCTCATACTTTTCAGGATTTTACGTTAGATGATGGAAGTCACAAACAGGTTGGAAGCATGGATTCTGGTATTAATGCAGTGAAAGACATTACTATTGATGATGTCAAGTACAAGCTCGATGGAACTGAAGATTCAGATCCTCATGCTGTGAAAGACATAGCTGTGGATGAGGGAGATATTAAATCAACTCCAGACATTGCTGTGGATGAAGGAGAAATTAAATCAACTCCCAGTGCAGTCACTTTTGATGGGATGAAAACTCTAGAAACAAAGGAAGTCAGTGTGGATGTGCATGATGAGTTGGCAGTTATGCAGATTAAATATGATGAAGATATCAATGCAACAGAAAAAGAATTAGAGTCCAAGGAAGGACAGCAGAATGATGATCTTTTTGGACCAAAATCTGATAAACCATATCCATCTACCGAAAAGAAGCATCTTTCTTCACACTCAAAACCAATTGGAGATACGGTTGCAGCAAAGCAAAAGAATAAGCCCCATGAAACACACGGGTTTGAGGCAAAACATGCAAAGCCAAATGCAACAACTAGGTGGATTCCTAGTAACAAGGGTTCTTACCAAGATTCAATGCATGTATCATATCCACATTCAAAGCCTCATAATCCACCAGCTGCTTCGTCGAATGCTCTCTCTCCTAAGGAGAAAATGACAGTTGCCAAAGGAAGGTCATCTTCTTTTGATTCTCATGGCTCTAGTGCAGTTGTTTCTATAGATAAGACAAATGAGTTGAAAAGTCATATGAGGTACCTTTCAAAATCTGCAGACAGCATAGCAGAATTAGACTCTCCACAATCATCGTTACATTCCATTAAAGAGACATGTCTTGAACTAGCTACTCAAGCACCACCCCCACCCCCACCTCCACCTCCACCTCCACCTCCACCTTCTCCCCCACCCCAACCCTCACCACCTCCACCTCCACCTCCACCTCCACCTTTGCTTGGAAGGCCACCACCTGCTTTGCCATTATCTATTAGACCAAACGATAGGATAAATATACAACATACAACTTCTTTGCCCCCTCCTCCTCCCCCTCCCTCTCCACCTCCAAATTCATTTCCTGAGCAAAGTAGAGGGAGTTTCCTGCCTCATCCCACTCCTTGGAAGTCTGTTTATTCGTCGATTGCTGTAGTTGCTCCTCCTCCTACCCCTCCCTTTAAAACAAGTGCAATTACATCAAAAGCTTCTGAATTGCTTCCTGTAGTCTCCCTTCCCCATTCACAAGCACCCCCTCTTTCTTCAAAATATGGAGTTCCATCCATTCCTCCTCCTCCTCCTCCCCGTCCTCCTCTTCTTTCCACACATGAACTTTCCTTTCCTCCTCCCTCAGCATCCCCATTTGCATCATTTCAAGCTTCACCTTCACCAAATTTAAGGAGTGATCCACCACCCCCACCCCCATCTTTACCACCGTTACTTGATTCACATAGAGTTTCATCTCCATCATCATCACCTCCACCTCCACCTCCACCTTTACCACCATTACTTGATTCACATAGAGTTTCATCTCCATCATCATCACCTCCACCTCCACCTCCTTTAAGTAAATGTCAACCACCATCAGCACCTCCACCTCCTTTAAGTAAATGTCAACCACCATCAGCACCTCCACCTCCTTTAAGAGAAGCTCAACGACCACCACCTCCATCTTCTTTAAATGGAGCTCCACCACCACCTCCTCCTCCACCTCCCTTTGGTAGGGCACCACAACCTCTTCCGCCATCAAGTGGAGCACCACTTGCACCGTTGCCACCTCCACTTCCTCAACCATGTGGTGCACCACGTCCACCACCACCACCTCCACTTCCCTTATTAAGTGGAGCATCACCTCCTTCAGTGTTTGGAAACACTTCTCCCCTGCCTCCACCAACTAGGGGAGCACCACCACCGCCACCACCTTCAGTGCATGGAGCTCTGCCTCCTTTGCCACCTCCAATGCATGGAGCACCACCTCCTCCACCACTTCCAGGAAGCCGAGGCCCACCTCCGCCACCTCCAATGAATGGAAGACCACATCCTCCACTACTTTCAGGAGGCGGAGGTCCTCCTCCGCCACCTCCTCCTGGAGCTCATGCTCCTGGTGCTCCATCTCCTCCTAGACTTCCAGGTGGTGCACCTCCACCACCTCCAGGTGGTGCTGATCCAAGTGGGAGAGGGCGTGGACTTGCACGTCCTACAGTGGCTAGTGCAATGGCAGCTCGGCGATCCTCCTTAAAGCCTCTACACTGGAGCAAGGTATCAAGGGCATTGCAAGGAAGCTTATGGGAAGAATTACAAAGAAATGGAGAACCTCAAATGTAATTTGACTTGTCCACTGTTGCAAGAGTTTGTCTAATTCATTTTTTATTTCAAATTATACACTCTGGCTCTTGCTTTCAATATCCTTGCTTTAATAATGACTGGTTTTACGTTCAATCTTAGTGCACAAGAGTTTGACGTTTCAGAGCTGGAGAAGCTTTTTTCTGCAAATGTTCCAAAGCCTACCGATTCTGGCGGTAAATCTGGAGGACAGCGCAAATCTGCTGGATCCAAAAGCGACAAAGTCCACTTGGTATTCTTCTATATGAACATTCTTGAAATATTATTTTCGGAGTAAGCCTTGTTTGAGAGGTGATTTCATGGTTTTCACATGTTAATCTTTCTTTTGGAATGTGTAATTGTCTAATTGACTATGATTTGTAGTTTTGGTTCTCAACAAAGGTTTCCAATGTTCTGGCCTTACATTTTGTTAAAGTTGGAATTTAATATCACTGTTTTCTATACCTAGTAGTTTGTTCATAAAAGAAATCACTTTGACTGTGACCTGCAATTAGACTAGGTTTTTTTTCTTTTTTTTTTTTTTGGGGAGTGCACACAAAATTTGAAATTTGTTTAATATATATATATATATATATATATTTGTTCCCATTATTTTATTAAATGTGACCTTACATTAATTCTAAATGACATAAAATAACAAAATATAATGCATTCCATTTCTTATTATTTTTGTATTATCCTCACTCCCCAATGCTAGAATTTTCTAGATCCGTCTGTGGTGACCTGACTTGAGTTATTAGGTATTTTCTTATTTGTGAGAGAAACCAATGTACAGTTTTATTTCGTGTTATGGTGTCAAGAAAATATTGAGCATACCTTGATTCTTGTGATATAAAGTGTTGAGAATGGATGACTTAGTTGAATACTTCCCTTGTAATTTTCTTTTAATGTTGTTATCCCTCAATTGTCTCTGTTCTATGTCTTGGAAATTAAAATTTAGATAATACAAAGGTATATCTTGGTGCATTTATCTTGCTTATATTCATGCAAAAATTCCTTGACTTGATGTTTATTTGGTACTTCCCTGGTATATGATCAATAATTTGTGTATTTGTATCCTTATAGATAGATATCATGGTGTATTTATTTGGCTGTTAAAGCTCATTTTTACTCAAGACTCCTTGACTTGATGTTTATTTGGTACTTGCCAGGTATCTTACAAATAATCTGTGTATTTGTATTCTTAATTGTAGATTGATCTAAGGAGGGCCAATAATACTGAAATTATGCTCACGAAGGTTAAGATGCCACTTCCTGACATGATGGTAAGCTAATACTTTGAAATATCTTAATTCATGTGAGCAACTTTTAAAGCATGAGTATGAAGTCAGGTTTTTATCCTCAACCATATATAATGACCAATAGTATTCTTTTGCATAAGACATACAATTTTAACTTTTGGAATACAAGTACAGCAAGATGTGCATTAACACAAGCTTGGAGGTGAAACTGGAGATCATGCCATACTACAAGTTGCACAGTTTCCGTATCTTAGATCTATTATACAAATTGACAGAAAAATTAAGGGAAATGTACACAATAGGATTCAAGTCACAAGATTAAATAAAGAAATGTTTCAAGTGATATTTGTGATCGAAATGTGGCTCTTAAACTTTAAGGAAAATTTTACCAAACAGCCATAAGACTGGTAATGCTTTGTGGTGCTGAATATTGAGCAGTAAAATACCAACAAGATCACAAGCCAAGTGTTGCCTGGATGACAATGTTATGGTGGATGAGTAAACATACAATATAAGATAGGATTCACAAACAATGCATGGGAGAGAACATAGGAGTAGTACTTATTGCCTACATGATAAAATCTAGCCTAAGACAGTTTGGCCATGTGAGAAGAAGACCAACAAAAGCCCCAATAAGAGGAATTGATAATTTAGTATAGCCCAATAAATAAAGTTAGAGAACGGTAAACGAAACCTACAAAAGAAACCATTAAGAAAAGAAGCCTTAGTTCTAGACAACTTTATTTGAAAACCAGGTTTGTATTAGAATACTATGATGTTGTTTGATTCATGTAGGAACCTCAACTTGTCAGAGAAGTCCTTGATTGTTGTCATTGTTGTTGTTTTTGCATCTGAGTTGCATTGAGGAGAATTATTGGAATAACTTGTGATCTGGTTGTAGGTTGTAGTTAAGACTAATGGCTTCTGATAGTAGATAGTTCCAGTAACAATCTCATGCCATATCATATTTGTACAAAATATATCAAACTTCTTGAATGTCCTCTGGTAACATTTTCTGTTTCTTGTCTAACACATCTAAATTCATATTCTCAGGCTGCAGTGCTAGCCATGGACGAGTCAGTGTTAGATGTAGATCAGGTGGAAAATCTAATTAAATTTTGTCCAACCAAAGAGGAGATGGAACTTTTGAAGGTTAAGCTTAGCAAATTTATGCATAGTTCTTAGATCTTGTTTTACCATTAAGGGATCTTGCTTCTGGCATTTGGGGGGTCTATGACTTATTCCCTTTTACTATATGTGCTAGCTTTTCTAATTTTGATTCGTCTTGGTTATGCTTATTTAGGGATACACTGGTGACCTGGAGACTTTGGGAAAGTGTGAACAGGTCTGCAAATTATTTCTTTTAATAGTAGTTGTGAAAAAAAGCTGTAAGAACATAGAACCTATAAGTGTTTCCTTGGCATATTTGTAACTGATTCATGTGTTGGTGTCTTCAAATTTTCATGAACAATGATTGAGGTGTTGTAAAAGTACAAATTTTCCTATTTTTTATCAGTGGCAGGATAAATTACTGACACTCTAATTTTTTCATAAAACTAGAAGTACAATTTTTCCTATTTTTGTATCTGGTGCTCTCCTTATTTGTTTGGAAGCAATTTCTTGCACTAAAATCTAGAAGTGAGGTGTGGCGATTGAAAAAATTAGGTAGCCAGCTACCATAAAGAGTAGTAGCAGGTTTATTTTAAGAAAACAATGGATGGAATGTAACTTTGGTTGTTCAATTTTGGTTTCTTTGAGAGAATGCCTTATCCTCTGTTGTACTCTTTATCTCTATTCTAATAAAATTTCTTTTTTCATTAAAAACATGGATGGAATGTAAACTGAATCTTAACTCTGGAACAATGGTTATAACTAGTCAGTCTTGCAGAGATTGAGACAAATTTGTGACAAAGGCATGTACGAATTTAAAGTTCATGCACTAAACTAATGACAGCTTGGCTGCTAGAGGCATGTGGAACCAAAAATTGCTTTGCTTTTGTTGATGTCTTCCTTTTAGATGTTGACTTATAAACCAAGTCATTTGATCATTTTTAATTCCAGGACCAGTGTGCTTGTATTCATATTCTTATATGTTTTGTTAATTGTTATGCTTCAGTTTTTTTTGGAGTTGATGAAGGTGCCAAGAGTGGAGTCAAAATTGAGAGTGTTTTGTTTCAAGATTCAGTTTGGGTCTCAGGTTTGTTGGTGTCTGACATTTTCCAGAATTTGTTTTGGATTTGGTTTCTTGCTTCATTTATCTTATTTTCCACTTTATGCAGATTACAGAGTTTAAGAAGAGTTTAAACACTGTAAACTCTGCCTGTGATGAGGTACTTTGCTTATGAATTTATAAACATTATTTTGCCTGTATCCCTTTTGAACTTGAATATTTTGTCCTGGCAACAGGTCCGAAATTCAGCTAAACTCAAGGAAATTATGAAGAAAATTCTTTATTTGGGCAATACATTGAATCAAGGAACGGCAAGGGGTATGTTTGTTTCAGCACCAGTAATGCCTTATTATCTTTCCATTCTGGTTGTAGGAAGCATATACACTGCCATTTCTCTCTATTTTAACAATCAGATAATTGTTGGTCCTTCATATGTGTTAGCAGACAAACTTTTATGTCTTCTTGTTAGCTCTGATTAATGCAAAGTGTCCAGATAATGGGCAAGCAATGAGTGTAAAATATCTGTACTTTTTGCAGGATCTGCTGTTGGATTCAAGTTGGATAGTCTTTTAAAGCTCAGTGACACTCGTGCTTCTAACAGTAAAATGACACTCATGCATTATCTTTGCAAGGTAAGTATTAAGTCTCAGTTGCAATGGATGAAGATATTATTTGGTGGCTTAGCTTTTTCCTTTGTTTCCAATCTGAACACCAGGTCCTAGCTGAAAGGTCTCCTGAGCAACTTGATTTTCACCTTGACGTTGTTTGCCTAGAAGCAGCCACAAAGGTGATGATTTATTTTTGGTTCTTTATATCCTATTAAATAATGGTCAGCTGCAACTTGCTACCCAGGTTTATTGGTCCAATTGCACTGTTCCCCCATATTTGTAAAAGGGAACACATTCTCTCCTGTTTTGATGACTTTTGCAATGGCCTGCCTATTGTTCAAATAATCTACTCTAATAATCATGATCCTTTTTTCCCTTGAAATTGGCTGGAGCAATGTTTGTCATTGGATCAACTCTTCTTAAATATTATTGTCCATTGATTTAGGGTGCATTTGTTTCAGATTTTTAAAATATGATTATGAAATATTATGATTTCTGCAATTGGAATACTTTTTAAATCAATGCAAAATATGATAAAGCCCATGCATGCATGGGTATATAACCAATTAAAGGTTAGATCTTCATTTCAGAAGCACATGTAGAGCATGTGACTTTTTGTTAAGAAAATAACTCCTTTGAAATTTCAAGTCATCATCAAATTGCACCCTGGGACTTTGAGACGAAAGCTCATCACTTTGGTATATGCCTGTTTGATTCTGCTTCCAAAAATTCTTTTTGGACTTCACAAATAACATGGTGAATCAATTGGGAATTTACTTGGTACTGCAGTCATAAGGGAAGTGCAATTGGGCCTATCTAGCATAGACCCTGACATGGAACGATAGTATATGAATAGGCAAAATGCAATTGACCCAAATGATTATGGAACACTTAATGGAATTGGACTATAAATTAGGGTGGCAAAATGCAACTGGCCCAAATGATAATGGCCAAAATGAAAATAACTATCTTTAGCTTTGGCCTTTTGGCAAATATCCACTGTAATTTCAACTTTTGCAATTAATCCTCCTAAATTTTGTGTGAGAAGTAACCCCTCTAATATTAGGTGCACAAATTTAGAAATCTCACTGAAATTTCAATGTCCATTAATCTCAAGTTGAGGTATTTAACATGGGAGTGCACTTTTTGAATCAAGTTCAACCAAAATCCCCACTGAATTTGATACATCTTGCTTACCTTTTTTCACTAATATGGAAGGAGCTATTTGACAGATGTTGAAAGTTTAAGCAGGTTGTTATTAAAACCTTATAGGGCAGTTTTCCCTAGGGTATTTGCATTTTAGCCAAAAGAAAATGATGTTAGAACTAGCTAACTTTCAGTATTAGGTAGTGCAGTTGCGAAGAATATAGATTGTAAATTCTGAAATGTTGCAGATACCATTGAAGTCATTAGCAGAAGAAATGCAGGCAATCATCAAGGGATTAGAAAAGGTTAAACAGGAGCTTGCTGCATCTGAAAATGACGGCCCTGTATCTGATGTCTTTCGTAAGGTGTTTAGCATTTTATGTCATGCTCTTGATTTTTCATTATGTCATCAAGAGAGTACTATGCACTAACATCTGACGGTGTAAAACTTTATTACTATGTCATCCAATCAAATTATCTCATTTGGATGACTTTTCAAGTATTAGGTGTGAGACTCAACTACTATTACTGATATGGTAATACGTGATTGGATGATGCATAATAGCAAAGAAAGTTCTGTCCCCTAGCTGAATTCATAATATTGGTTTTGCTGCATTAGAGATATAGTTGACAGTGGGTTGTTACTGTTATTATTATCATCATCAATATTTAAAGTTACAGTCAGCATAGGGAGTTCTAGTTTAGGTCTCTGTATCAGGGCTCTGGCAGTTTTTCATTTTTCATTAAATTAAATTTTCATATATTCATATAGATTTTGATAAGGATCCAATTGCTAATGCAGTTCTTGTGTTAGGACTTAGGAGTTAGCACCTCTTTCCCCTTTACGAAAGAGGAGATGATGATTCCATGACCCACTCTATAATTGGCCGAATAAGCCCATAGTTCTACTTTTTATGGTTTGTTACCTGGTTCTGATTTATATGCTCATTTGACTCACTTTTGTATATGATTCAGACATTGAAAGAATTCATTTCTGTCGCCGAGTCTGAGGTGGCATCTGTAACAAACCTGTATTCTGTTGTGGTAACTTCTTAACCATCTTTTTGATAGAATATGCATAGTGAATGAATATAAAGATCGTGTAATTTGTTTGGGACAGGGTAGAAATGCAGATGCACTTGCACTATATTTTGGTGAGGATCCTGCTCGTTGTCCATTTGAACAAGGTAGGTTGAACATTGATGCTTATTCTTGTTTCTGGAGGATACATTTCTTGTGTTTCTTCTGTTGTTGCATTTATGGTTGGAACAAGTGTGTGTGTGTGTGCGCGCGTGTATGTTTTGTCAGAAATTTAACTAATTTAGATGTAGTTTCATCATTCTCGCATTTTTAATGAAATATTTTGCGAAAAAGAAAGTGATATATGCTGTTTTCTATAGTGCTCAAGCTAGGTTCTTATTTTTGTTTTGTTGATTACAGTTACTGCAACTCTCTTAAATTTCACAAGACTCTTTTTGAAAGCACATGAGGAAAATATCAAACAAGCTGAGTTAGAGAAGAAGAAAGCTGAGAAAGAGGCTGAAATGGAGAAGGCTAAAGGCCTTAACCCAACAAAGAAGAGCGAAAAAGATAGAGAAGAAGAAAGCTAACACATGGAGATACAGGGAAGGCTACAGGAGAGTGCAAAAGATAAATGAAGCCTGGGATGTCTGCTTTTTTGCTCCGACATCATGCTATTGCCCAAGAGCCGGGCTGTACCCTGTGCACGGAAGGCGGAGTGCATTGGGGATCAAATGTAGTCCCTTTCCAAGATGGACAGTTGGCCTCTCAAGGTGATCTCTTGAGGTGGAATAGCAACTTCTTGCCACCCGAATGCCTTTGAAATTTCAAAAGGCTTCGGAATTGTTTCTTTGGTGGCATGCTGTTGAATCAGAATTTCATTGATCTTTCATGGCAGAATATCCTGGAAAGGCCAAATTTAGACCTAGCGTGGGTGCTTAGTGTGAGCACTTGAGAATGCATCTGCATCCAGTTAGTCCTATGAACAAGCCAGATCTGGTCCTTCTTGTCAGATTTTAAGAAGAAATGTGTACTAGAGCATGCCTTCAATTGCAGAAGAACTGGCTTTGGCTTTCATCATTCATCTGAAATATTTTTCCGGAACCAGAGTTCATGCTTTAGGATTTCAAGGCACCAAAGTCCATCAGTAGTACCGTGAAACCATGTACAAAGTTCTAACCCTCTTCTTTAGGATCCAAATCTTTCTCATGTAACATAGAAATTAGGTTCTCTTTTTTCTTTCAATAGAGATTTTGATAGGATGCGCTCAAGAGCATTGTGTATAGCTGTCAGGTTAAGAAGAGAATTAGAAATCAGGTCTCTGCATTGTAATTGTAATATAAGTGAAAAGCAGGCCTAGTTAGAAATGTTAGTTTTATCTTGAGAAATATAAATGCTAGTAAAGTGCAACAGGTTCTTGTTTCATTCAGTTCTCCCAGATCCTATTGCTAAATTATGTTTACATTTCATTCCTAGCATATTTCCTTTGATATCCAATTGTGCCGGAGGAGAAGGGTGGGGATGGGAAGTGTTGACTTATTTTCAGTACCAATTTACGGGCTTATTTTCAGTTTTCAGTTTAAGGTTTTTTCAGTTTTTTCTTCACATAAGAAATTAAAAACTCGAAATAGTACTGAAAACAGTAAACCAAACAGCCCTATGTTTCCCCTGCATCAAGGTTTCATTCCTTGGTTTTTTTTTGTTTGACACTTTGATGGCCTCATGCCTTCTCAAAATGAATGAAGAGGCTTGAACTACTGCAAAATAAACATTCTTCATGGAGTCCACAATGCATAGAATCTTTTTATTTATTCTCTATCTTTTGCCTTAAAGCAAACAAATAAACCACGCTGCCTCCGTTTTGCCCTTAACAGGGGACTGAGAAAGAAATTACAGTGGCTGCAGCTCCTAGATTTGATAAAATGCAACATTCACAATCAGGTAAAGAAAGTTGTCTAGCCCTTTGCTTGATGAAACATTTGGTTTCAAGTGTTATTATTCTCATTGGAAAAGATTACCAATCAATCTACAATGGTGAAGCGATGGAATAAAAAAGAAGATTGCTGAAACAAAAGATTACTCCCGCAATTCACTCCACCCTTTTATCATCCCTCCTTGCCCTCTTCCCTCGTTTTTTGAACACCGCTGAGCCGTGGCTCTTCTATTAAAAACCTTTATGCCTTCAGAAGTCGCTCAATTTGGTTCGAGTAACATGAATGAATCTTTCAAATATACCTGCTATACTAGTTTAAAATAACCTGTTGCTCCATCTCTTTTGTGAAACATGTGAAGACAATCCTTCACCAAATCAGTCATAACATGATACCTTGCTACTTAAGGTAGTTCCTCAAAATTCTTGGTGCTCAGGTAACCATAGTTGTCATCCACTGTGGATTGAATCCTCAACAAATGCTTGTCTTCCTGATCAATCCATGATCCTTCCTTGCAGCATTTGTAAAACATGCAGCTCACAATAGTGTCGAGTGTGATCAAAATTGAGTACAAATAAGCAATGAAAATGCCCTCTAAAGCCATTGAAGGCCATGTCTTTCCCCCAGTGTGATAGGTTCTTACAACCCGGGATTGGAACAAGGCCTCAATGGCAGCCAGGCCTAAATTGGCAGGCAGTGCCAGGAAAAGAGCCATTAATTTCTTTCCCCTTAGCAGAACACACGCTTTCAGAATTGCCATGTACCCGCCATGTCCCTCCATACCAGAAAGTGTCAACCCCATGTTGCATATAACTAGTGCATTGGCAAGGATCACAGAAAAGAGAACTGCCCCTGCAGCTGATAGGAAAAGTGTGCAACTTGGGGAATAGTAGCCGAGTCCTTCGGCAAAGTTGAAGGCAAAGAAAAGGAGACAAAAAGAGGTTGCATTTGCAGAGAGGATAAAGAAAGAGTTGTAGATATAGGTGTGGAGGAGTGGCTTGTAATGGAATATCATCGAAGCGAAGGATGGACACAAGATTGGTTTATGGTGACTGAGTTCTTGAATTATGGATGCTTTTGCAATGAGGAGAAAGGAGAGGGTGAAAGGAAGGGTGAAGATTGAGGTAGTGATTGTTTGAGAAACTTTAAGGTTAAGAATGGAAAACAATGGTGATGACGGAAAGCCTGCAGCATAGAATAGAGTCCTAAGGCGATTGTATATTTCAGGCAAGAGGGATGAAGAGGCAGTGACTAAAGCTTGCGAGAGGAGTATAGAAGCTGAGAAAGGGAAGGCTAGAAAAGCTGTGGTTGAGGTAAAATAATGGTAGTTTTGAAGAAAGCTGTGAATTGATCTTCTGAGAATCTTGCCTGAGACTTCCATTGGAATTGATCTTTGTTGCTGCAGCTAGAGGGGGGAGGGGGAAGATGATGATGAATTGAGTGGCTTCTCAGTTCTCACAAATGGAGACTCTAAAACACACACAGTGTATATGAGGTGTTGGTATTTCCTTTCTGTCCCAGGTATTCCTTTTGGTGTTTGCTCTTAAATTTTTGGAAGTGTAGGTTGGAGAGTTTAAGGGGTTGGTATTTTGAAGGAATGGATTAGCCAACAATAATAAGAAACTAACAATTTCCAAGGTTGGAGTTGTTTGGCCTTTCAAACTTAGTTTAGTTCTTACCAGATATTTTTTTGACACATTTGTGAGTTCTTGGTGTTCTGTGAATCCTCACCAGATTGCTGGTTTAAGAGGACCACAATTCCTTTGCGTCACTGACTTGAAATGTTAGCAATAAGTGAATTCAAGTGGCTTCTTTTTTTTGTTCTTTTTTTTTTTTTTGGGTGAACTAGCAATAAGTGATTAGGTATGACAGGCTTTTGGTCTTTGTCTTGATTATGAAATGTGTCCTTGCTTAAAATGCACATCTTAGTAGCTTATTATTATTGCTGGCTAGAATACTTTTCCAACTCAAAGAAATATATATTCAAATCATTACCAACTAAATCATTCAATTCTGGCCCCATTATCCTTGAAATTTAAGGGTCATTTCATTGCTTTTAATAAAAAAAGAAAAGCTTAAGACACGAATTATGAAAGAAAGAAAATGAAATTTAATCCCGGTTTTCATAAGATAGAATGAAGATAAAGAACAAATTTGTGACCTTGATTCGGTACTTTTCACGTGGGCTAAGAGTTGAACGTAGCTTGCAAGACATAACAGCAATTATTTTATCATATACGTATAATGGTTTACTTTATCTTCAACTTCTATCAACAATTATTAGAAATAGGGACCCCATCGTAATATGAATAGAACAAATCCTGACCCTCAATTTAACATCAAATCACATGCATATCAGGCATTATGAATGGCTGTGAGGTATGGATAGGATAATGTATTTTAATTTGTACATATATTGCATGAAACATATGTCAACTCATACTTCATCTACTATTAGATGTGAAGTAGACTTATCATTCACACCCTATCCATCATTGAATATAATACAGACCTCATCTAATTAAAATCCATACCTTATCTATTGATAGATAAGATTTAAGTCAATAAAATATCTCATATCATGTACGCTAATTAACCCATCTCTTATGGATAATATGACTTTGAGCCATTGGTGGCCAATAAGGTGATTCTATGTTTCTGGTATATGTATCATTCAGTTGGTGAGGTAAGTGCATGAGTAGTTTGACCTGGTTAGCTAGTTAGAGGGTTTTCCATTAGGGATGAGACCTTATCTTAATTTGAATTGATTTGGTTATGGTATAAATTATAATATATAAAAGGAATATTATCTAGTTAGATAAGTGCTATATATTTTTAGCTCTACTTGTTTGTTTCCCTTGCTGAGATGTCAATGCATTCGGTGACACTCCAACTGAAATTTAATTGTAATTAGGTGATTAACTACAAAATAGCAATAATGGAAAGCTTGAAAATTGAGGGTTTTTTTTTCTTCTTCTTTTGTATGGCATAGGTAAAAAGAAAAGAAAAGAAAAGCGTAAGATGACAAGAGAGAGACAGAGAGAAAGAGAATTATGGAAGAACGACAAATATATACAAAAGTGTCGGTTCCTTTTCTTTTTGCTATTTGATTGTTGAATTCATTTAAAAAAAAAAACAAGAAGAAGGTATTTTGGGAGAATAATTTTCCATTTTATCTTTATAAATTAGGCTTATTTTTTATAAACGACAAAGTAGGTGTACGACCTAAGGGGTAGTTAGGAATGATTGACTGGTAAATTAAATTGTAAACTAGAACAGTCGAAATTCGGTCATAAGATTAAGAAAAACCAATCTTTTTCGGGCCAAACAATACCAATATTTAAATAAATAATTATATAAAGCTATATTAGCATTAGTTTGACAATTTTTTATATTCTTAAAATTATATATGATATTCTTCTCAATTTGAAATTATTAAACCTGAGAAAACCAAGAATGATATCTAAGTTTTACCAATGTATAAGTCGAGATCCATCAAGTGAGCCAATCCCTAATGATATTATTATTAATAATTAATTACATATAGGTGACTAGTTATAAGTAACATGCGTAAAATTGATTTTAAATATACCAAAACTGCTAATCAATGTTATCAACGTATTAAATGAAACCGTTTAACCAGTTTATTGGTGAACTGAAAACTTGGTGAAGTCCTTATGACTCGGTCCCAACTAAATTTACCGTCAGACTAATTTGGGCCAGTCAAAGTTAAAACTTAGTTGAACTGGCTAATTCAACAAATTGAACTAGTATGGACTATTAATTTGTTAAAAGCCCAATACTTTGAAAATTCACAAATATTTTGTACATTTCGTATTATTCATGTCGATAATTTACATCAGATCATCCAGTTTGACTAAACTAGTTTAAACAATTTCATGTTGAAAGAAAAATTGTCTAAACAAATTAACCTGAACTCAATCAATGTCTTGTTTGTTCACTCTTCACAAACGAGTCTAGTTTTAATAACACTATTCATCATTAACTATCATATCAAATTCAAAATTATGCCGAGGTCATACACATACAATTTTATTTTCTTACATGGAAATTTAATTGAGAGGTATGCATATATTTAAAAATGAGTGAGTGTTCAAGTTAGTTCCTAAGATTATATGTGTGAATTATTTTGGTCCCTAATATTTAAAAATTAATTTTTTAGTTCTTAAAATTGAAAAATGCAAGTTATATTAATCGTTGATCTTATTTTGATTATTGTCAAGTCATATTTTACTAATGTGTTACATAAATTGACATATAAGTGATAAGAGAAATGTTATTTTGACTCACACTTTGTGAGACACCATGAGATTCACACCCAATTTAATGGTGAATGTGAGTGTGTCAACACGGTATCCCACAAAGTATGAGTCAAATAACATTACTCAAGTGATAAACTAAAACTCTATTTGACATCTTCCAATTAAATTATATAGAGATTCAAAACTATAATATGAATTTTACAGATAAGTAATATCATTATTATACTTAGTATCAACTATTAGTTTGAACTCATTATTCAACCATATTACCTTTGAGGCTAAGTAAGATATCATTTTGTCACTATTATTAAGGCACATTAGTAAACACGTGAAGGCAAAATAATAAAAATGGAAGGAGCTTTATGCACAGTTTTAAAAAGTCAAGAAATTGGGTTGCACATTTTAAAATATCAAGGTTTAAATTATATATAGTCTAAAGTATAAAGGTGTAAAATGTATTTAATCTTAATAAAAATAGAGTTGGTGACTAACTTGATTCATATTTTACAATATCAATAATTAAAAAGTTAATTTTTAAATTTTGTGGATCAAAATAATTTACACATATAATTTCAAGGACTAACTTGACCATTTCCTTATGTGAAAATCAAAAAAGAAATATCAAACAAATAGCCCGTGGTAATGAAAGTAAATTATAAATTCCAGTGAGTTTTACATGCAATATTAAGAGAATAGCAAAATTGTAAAAAAAAAAATAACATGTTAAAATAAATTGATTTTTAAATTATTTGCATAAATTATATGTAATTATCAAATTCTATGCATAAGTCCACTAATGAGTTGTAATGAGTAAATTGTCCAAGTATATAAATGGCAAGAAAAGAAGAAATCATAATATGAGAATTAAGCAAAGTTTCTATATAGCACAAGAAGTTCCATTGATTTTGGCACTTATCAAACCACACCTGTAAAATCGAACAACAAGAAGAATAAACAGAAGAAATTCAGAGAAAGATTTCTGAGGAGGAGGTCATACCACACACATAATGACATAATGAAGCCTTACCCAAATACTTCAATTTTGAGTTGGGTCTCCTAACTCGGTTGCTGCTTCTTCATGCCATGTTGAGTAGATCTATTGCCAGGTGTCCCTCTTGGCTAACTAACTTCCTCATTTCATAAACTCTGTGGTATACTCTTTCCAGAAATTCTTAGATAACCTAAAAGTGAGGAAAAAACATTTGCTCCAAATCATTTGCTACTTGATATGTTAGTTTTATGGATAATTATTGTCTACTAACTAATAAGCAAGGAAAAGAAAATTGGATCAGAACGGCTGATCCGACCGAGTTAACTGGAAACCGGTCACCTTGTTGATCTGGTCAATTACCTTCAACTACTAGAGCCTAAAACCGGTCAAAATCGTGAAAACCGATGAATCAGTCCCCTTTTTCAGGTTGGCCGGTTTGGAATTTTGAATATTTTCTTTCTTTCAAAGCTTAAATATTGATATCTTTCGACAATTACAGAGCAAAAACAAAAAAAAAAAAGAATCAAAGAAGGGCGCTAATAAAGATTGTCATGTTATACTTTTTCTTTCTCCGTCATTCGCAAGTTGCTTATCATAAATCTCGCTAGGCATTAACAAAAATTGTTTTCAAATGCTGTTACCGTGTTGTGAGATTGAGAATAGAAAAATTTTATATTTATTATATTTATTTTTATAGGCCTATAAATTTTTTTTGTGTTGATTAATTATGTTAATGTTAATGATTTAATATATTTTTTATATTATAATTAATTATATTTTTTTTTATTATATTATGATCGAACCTTTGTTGAACCGATTGGACCTTTGAACATGTATTTTAATCGATTCGATGCCCAGTTTATTTTTCTCTTCCTTGCTCATAAATAAAATAGAGTAGATATTTTTTCTTATTTCCATATCATTTAAGAATTTTTTTTCCTTCTCCAATTTCAGCCCTCTCATTGGAGTCCAACGTGGCATATGTAGCATTAACTTCAAGTGAGAAATTACTCTGACCCAAAAAATAAAGTGAGAAATTATTCTATAGTCTCTTGGCCCACTATCATGAATTTTGCTCCGCATTTTTATTTAAAGGAAAATGATAAATAGTATGAGCACGTATAAAAAAAATGACACACAAAATTGAAAAAACAATCAAACTATTCTTTGATTGCTCAATGATATTTTCAGTCCACAGCCAAAGACTAATTTCTTTGAGATGTGGAGATCACCAAAGTGAATTTTGCCTCTCCTAACTATTATATGTTTCATTACTCAACCATCTTTTTCTCTCTCTCTTTGATCTGTATATTAGACTGTTTGTGGTTGGTTAAAATCGTATTCGTAACAGTTTGATGAAAAGTATTTCGAGCTGTATAGCATTACTGTTATTTTAAAATGTCATTTTGTCATTAAGTAGAACATAATTGATTTACCTATGCTTCATGACCATATAAGTATACCACCTTTTAAATCCACCTTGTCCTTAAAGTTTTCTCAAGTAGCCTCCGTTGGATCTGCATTTTCCCCACTGAATCAAGATATTTGAAATCCGCCGGACACCTTGCACTGTGACTGTTCCTTAATGCAACTATAACTAGAACTTAAAATTTAGTTCAATTTGTACACAAACGTAACAAAAATGTCTGTTTCTTTCCACCATACCCAAAAAAACTAAAAATAAATAAAAATAAAGACGTAACAAAATGGAAAAGACACAAAAACACATTATGATATAAATCCAACGCAAAGATTAACGCTTATTAACAAATAAAAACAATTAACTTATTTTGTTTGTTTCATTAGAATTAAAAGAAACCCGTTCAACGTAAACGTTAAAACTACAGTTTTAGCCATAAATATTATACGGTCTTACTAATCTCCTCCTAATACTACCTGCAAAGTACATATTTCAACACATCTAATAACTAGATTTCATCTGAAAAAAAAGAAAAAGAAAAAGAAAAAGGTTATGGCAACATTAAACAACTTTTGTTTAATGTTTATCTGGATGGCAAGTATTACATTGCTGGTCAGAGAAGGCCTTTCATCAGAAATTTTAGAGCCATCTGATGGACCTATAATGAGTGATGATTATGCACCAACAGAGTCCTTACCATATGAAGAATACTTGAGTGACTGCATAGCCAAGATACCTCCAGAATGTGGGAGGCAGATCTTCTATGGGATATTTTTTGGTAAGGAGGTAGTTAGTCAACATTGCTGCTTCAGCCTTGTGCATCAAATGGGTGAATCTTGCCACAGTAGCTTGACAAAACAGACTCTAAGATCTCCACAGTTTGAAAAGATGGAACCTGAAGTTTTGCAGAGAAGTAAGCAAATATGGTTTGATTGTTCCACTGGATTCCACCTTGATGCAGGTGGTGGTGGTCTCTGGCGGAACATGATCCCTTGAAATTTAGTGGGGCAGATATGTTAATTAAATAAAATTTGAAAGAGGAAGGATCTGTTGAGACTGACATAAAACTTGACACATCTTACACTTTCGCTAGCTTTTATCAATTTTCTTTTTCTTTTTGTTTTTTTACAAAGTTCAGGATTGAAAGTTTATATATATATATATATATATATTATAGATCAAGGTCATAAAAATTTCACGATTTCAAAATTGCTTATCACAATTTTTTTTATACATATAAATTAAGGTAATAAATAAATAAATATTCATTAAATATGTGCAAATAAAAACTATTTGATTAGATCCTTATAAATTGTAATTCAGTAGTTGATCGAGAAAAAGTGAATTGTGTAAAGATTTATTAAAGGAGTAAGTGTGTCAAGTGATATACTGTCATCAAGCCCTCGTTTAAAACTATGAATATACAAATAAAATGAAATAAAAAAATTGAACTTATCGTGGATTATTGATTTTTTTTTTCCTCTACTATACTAGACATATTAACTCCTTAATAATCACTGTAATTTTTCATGAAATGGGACATATTAGCTCTATGATATATATTACTCCGTAATTCTCTACTCTAGAATGGGTTAAGAAACTGGAGTTACTCCATTAAAATTCCAAGATTGCTCCGCTTTCCAAATATGTCGCATGCTGGGAAGGGAAACAGTGTTAATTAGTGATGTAATTTTAGCCACACAATTTGATCTAACTGCCGGAATGGGGAAATTATTTTTTATATGGAGAATGGATGAAAGATATTCATTAATATGGGTTTGGGGTAAATATTATACATATATGTGGATTTATGTCACGTCCGTCAAGAGCAAAAGAATCTCGTGAGTGGCGAGATTTCAATTATCGGAATCCCTGCAATAACGTTACTGAGATTTTTTTTGTTGATACTATTTTCTGAGTATAGAATCATGTTTAATATCTGTTCTGAGTATTAACAAAATTAGGATTTATTAAGTGTTAAATTTTAAGTAGTATTTATTTTATGTTTAATATCTGTTATTTTGTTTAATACCTGTTATTTGTAACAAATATTAAATAATATTATTTGTTACACAAAAGAGAGTTATTGTGGCTGCATCATTTACATATAAAGTTACCAAAAGTGGAGATACACAAGTATTTACGACAAAGCTAGTTTCTATCACGTGACCAATGTTGTGGTTGGAGAAATAAAATTTGAATTGGAAAAGACGAAAGCAGGTTTAAAAAGAAAGAGCCGAATATTTTAATATTTTTCTACTAAATCTCTCCACAGACAAGATTTCAGAAGAAATCTTGCCAGTCACAAGATTCTACTGAAATCTTGGATGTGGTGAGATTTTGATTAAAATACTCTATTTTTTGCCTTTATGAAAACTTGCTTGTGACGAGATTTTTCTGACACCACAATAACATAAATTTATCCTTAAATCCATATCAATATATATTATACTCTCAGTATGGAAAAAAATGACCCGCCAGAATGTTCATTCTTGCTTCTCATTTAAAATTAAAATTCATTTTCACTTGATACGTCCTCTCTCTCTCTCTCTCTCTCTCTCTCTCTCTATCAGATAATTTTTTTTTTCTTCGGGCAGCTGCCCCCTCTAACCCTGTAAATGTTCGGCTACCAATGCACTTGAAGTACAATAACAATTGGTATATTTGTCGAATAAAAATTTGATACATTTTATCTTAATAACCAATAAAATAGGGCAAATTGTATTAATTTCTCATCAAATTTAATAAAATTCATCTCCACTCCTTTTAATTTGTCCGAACAATATAGACCTCCTTTTGAGGTATTGTATAATGTACGATGGAGGGAGAACGTTAAAATGATTTTATAAACTTAAAAAAGATTAGTATAATAATTTTATAAATTTAAAAATTTTCTGAACAAATTTTATAAATAGAGGTGAATGAAGTAAATTTCACCAAATCTTAAGGAAAGTCAATGTAATTTGCTCATAAAAATATCTCATACACAAGAGGAGAAAATGAAAAGGGCTCAACAAAGATAAAAGAATAGGAGAAAAATAATTCCCTCTTGCTATTGAAAAATTGGATCTAAAATGTTAATAATAATTATTCTTTTCTTAAAATTTAAGCCAAAACTAACTTGCATTTTATAAGAGTTAAATTACAGAAATTTTAACATTACATATTCACATAAAGGGACATTTTTCAGAAAAAATATATAGAAATCTAAACACCAGTTAAATTAGAAGATGAAACATCTGGATCTAATAAAATAAATGTAGAGTCCAAGTCATTTTTTATTATGGATAATTAGTGATTAACACATTCTTTTTGAACTGTGCTATTAATTCCAAAACCATTTTTTTGATATTGACGGAAATGAAATTTGAACCTATAATCTCTTAACATTTGTTTGAAAAGAATTACCAGATATTAGATAGAAATCATGAATGGTTGAAAAATGAGATGAACATTTCATATTTTAACACAACTCTAGCAATTAGTTTCTAACAACTTTTGAAACTGAAAAATATTTTCCATTCTTTTGATCCATTATTAACAGATTTTTGATAAAAATAAAATGTCAATATAATTTTCCTTTGACAAATGAGTTGGAGAATGGTAACCAAAATGAAAATAAATAATTGCAAATACTTTTGGATTATCCACTGTAAATTTTTATTTTTTATCTTTTGTGGTTGTTTCAAGTGAACGAAAATATAAGTTAAGGGGAGACTCCAAGTGAAGGATTAAAACACGTATCCAGAACCAATAAATAATCGAATGTTTACGTAAAAATACCTACTTACAAATAACCCTCAACAGAGAAACCCCAAAATCACCCATGAACTATAACAATGGGTGAGTGAAAAAGTAGTCAAATAAGCCAAGTTTGGTTGGCAGATTATTCGTTGTATTAGCTGTTTATTGAAACAAAACGGTATTCAACATCCGATATATCATAATTCATACCATTCAATTGAATAGTGTAGTTCAGCAGCTCATAATATTAGAGCCTGTTTGGCAACAGTTTTTTAAAACTATTTTGTGTTTTTAAAAGCAAAAGAATAATAAAACTTGTTTGGTAACAATTTTTTTGGATGTTTGTTTTAAAAACAGAAAAACACATTTTGGGTTTTAAAAATAAAAAAGCAAAAACTGATTTTAGGTGTTTTCTAAAACAGTTTTATTGTTCTTGGACTTCTTCCCCAACACCACCATGCTCCTCCCACCTCCGGCGAACTCCTCCATCCTTCTTCAAACTTCCCTAGCCAAGCCCGTGGCTAGCAACCAAGTGCCGGCGAGCCTCGCGACCAAGCACTGGCAAGATCTGCGACTTGTGCCCGCGAGATCCGCAACCTGTGCTCGCGAGCTTTCTGACCAAGCACCGTCAAGGAGCTTCGACCCGGCGCCCTTGACTCGCAAGCCGCGACCCCCAATGGGTGAGCTCTACGCGCGACCCTGTGACCCCGCGACCCAAATTTGACGTGCTTCGCCCGCGACCCAGCCTCACGACCAAGCGCCGTGCTCCTCCGCAACCCAACCCCCGTGACCCAGATCTGACATGCTTCGCCCCACGACCTAGCTCGGCGACCAAGCGCCATGCTCCTCCGCGACCCAGCGACCAAGTGCCATGCTCCCTCGCGACCAAGCACCGCAACCCCTCCCGCCGCCCTTCCAACCACCGTGATAGCCCCTATTATTCCTCTTTGTTGTGTATATTCTTTGTTTGTGACCTCATTTGTTATTTTGTTATCCAAACAAATTTTTTTGTTTTTTTATTTTTAAAATTGTTTTGGAAAACAGTTTTAAACAACAAAAACAAAAGAATTGTTCCAAACAATAATGTTCCATTACACAATCAATTGGTCTATCAACACCATTATATGCTAGACATGTCCCTAAGGCTTCAACATACTATTGAAGCAGTTCATTCAGGGCTGATTGATTAAGTAGATCCATTACGTTATGAAGCATGCATCTTTTGCTATGATGCATTTCGGCTAACTTGATTAGCATCCACTACGTTAAGGGCATGCAACTGACCTCGCACACACACTTTCCTAACCTTGGATTAGCCTTGTAAATCATTCTTTGTAATTTGAAATCTGATTTAAATTCTTAGGTCTGTACTCTACCAGCATTACTAATTCAAAACTCGAAAAAAGAGAAAATCAAATGACCAGCAAAACAAATTTCTCACAAAGCCCAAAAAAAAAAGAAAAAAAAATGTAATTTACATACATATATTACGAAAACTGGGTTCAACCCTATATGTTACAACAAAAATGACCTCATTAACAGTCATTCATGAGGCCAAAGAATATTGACTGACTGGTATTGCAAATGAATATGCAATGCCAATAAAAAAAATATTCAATTACAATAATAATGGCAACCCTCCAAGCTTATCTTACTGAATTCTGCAGCCTTCCTCTGCTTTAAGAAATATCAAGCCTCGTCTAATCCTCTACAACCAAACAAAGATGAATCTTTTTATGAGATAACAGATAAAGTATATGAATATGACTATGAAGTGCCTATCCATAGACTGGAGCTACAGAGAAAAATGTAAAATAGATTATCAGAAGATCCATTCTAATATCCCCATCTGATTTATTCTTTTATTCTAAAAATGGTCCAATACCTCAGTGGTATCTCTTATGCGTAGGAGATCCAATCTTTCTGAAGGCCTACGATTGGACAGGGTAGCCAGCTGCATTCAAATTTACATAAGCACATAGCAAAAAAGAAAGCAAACTGACAAACAAATAACTGATGTCAAGTCACAGATAAGTATTCACCCAAAAACTGAAGCGCTCAGGGTCTCGCAATGAGGGCATCATTGCTTCAACATTCAGGAGTCTCTCAATTCTTCTTTGATCTGTATGATATTTCAGTAGTTTAATGCTTCGGTGTTGCATTGTCATTGTAAAGGAACAAACGGGAATAATAAGTCTATAACAAAGTCAGAATCAACGGACTACTATGACAAGGATGGAAATAATTCTTCAGCATTTTCTTTTTGGGGGAAAGAAGAGATGATCAATATATCTGAGTTTTCACTCGACACAAAAATGTCCAAAGAATCCAAAATTAGCATAATGGTTGGAAGATAACCTTGTCTTGCTGCTTCTTTAGCTATTCTTATCCATGATCGAGCAGTTTCTGCTGCATTATATGTCAATTCCTGTAACTGTAACAACAAAGAAACATATTAATTAAAAAGATGGAAATTTGTTACAGTAATGTATTGAAAATAACCATCATAATTACAACTGAAGCTCAACATTCAAAATAGGCATCTGAATTGTCATCCCATTTAAAAATTTCTTGGGTGAGCCTCGACACAATGATAAGGTCTTGCGACCTAGAGGTCACGGATTTAAATCTTGGAAATAGCCTCTCCGCAAAGCAAGAGTAAGGCTGCGTACATCTACCCTCCCTAGACCCCACTAAGTGGGGGCCTCGTGCACTAGGCCGATTGTTTCAGAGTTGTCATCACTTGTTATTGTCCCATTATGCATGCTTTGTATCTGTTTTAATTCCTTAAATTGTTTAAGAAGGACTTTCTCATCTGATATGATGATAGGTCATTATTGAAAAGATGACATCCTTGGATCCTAACCACACATGGACTCTCTTTCCACCACTTTATTGGAGATCTAGAGTAGTTCACCAACAGGTTTTATTATCAAAGTAGAAGCTAATAGACTAGTAGATCGATTGACAGCTGGCTTTGTGGGTAAAAAACATACTCAGATTTCCAGCCTTAATTATGGTGGCACATTTTCTTTTTTGGTTAAAATGGTATCTATTCATCTCATCTTATCCATGACAACCATGGACCACTCGTCGTCATATCAACTGGATATTAAGAATGTCTTTCTCTGTGGTGACTTAGAGATTGTATATACATGGAAAAATCACAAAAATTTGTTGCTCAGAAAAGCGTGGATTAGTCTACAAACTACGAAAGTCTTAATATAGTCTTAAGCAGCAAAGTGATACAGCACTTAGGTATGGTTAGTAGACCAATCTGTCCTACAAGCACTTTCCATCTAATCAATGCATCTATCTCGCTGCTCATATGCATGATAGTGTTATTACAAGGGATGATCATATAGACGTTAATGGACTAAAACAACCCTATTCAAACCCTTCCAAATTAAGGAATTGCAAAAGCTACAATACATCCTCGGGATTGAATTAACCTCATCAAAAATAGGCATCGCCATGTCCCAAAGGGAGTCTGCCCTCCACATTTTTTGGAAGAGACAAGGATGTTGGATTCTAAACCAATTGATATGTCTGATTCTGAGTCCAAATGTCAAACTTCTACAAGATCAAGAGGAGCCAAATTCATACCCAGGCATACATCATGTATTTGTGGTAAAGCTAAGTTACGTTACTACAATCAAACTAGATATATCCTTTGCCATTAGTGTTGTAAGCTTGTTTCTTAACCCTCCTACTGACATTCATTGGGATAAGGCGGCTTAAACCTTGAGGTACATTACAGAAGCTGCCGAAAAGGGGTTGATCTATGAAAACAGGGATCATTCAGGCAATATTCCTAATGCATATTAGGCAAGATCACCTAATGATATGATGTCAACTTCATGGTATTACGTCCTCATCGCTGGTAATCTCATCTCTAAGAAAAGCAAAAAAGCACAATGCAGTTGCGATATGAAGCACAGAAGCAAAATATCAAGCTATGGCCTTTACTGCATGTGAGCTAGTTTGGTTGAGACATCCACTTCAAGAGTTAAAGTTTTCCAAGATCAATCCTATGAAACTCATTTGTCATAACAACGCAGCATTGCACATCAACTCCAACTCAATCTCTGTTAAGCAAACAAAACAGAGAGAAATTGCCTTCCATTTCATTTGTGACAAGTCACAAGATTCTCTATGGAGAAATCACTACCGCATTTTTGAACTCTAATAATCAACTGGCAAATCTTCACTAATTTATTTGCAGACGAATTGTAACATATGCATACATGCATCCACACGCACACACATATCTATAAAATAAGCTAGACATGCACCAGCTTGAGAGAATGTGTTGAAATCTCCTTATATGACTTGTAGTTGATGCTTTCTAATAGCTTCGATAATTAGATTAGGAAGTAGGATATTCCCCTGCTGTAATTAAGTGATCAATCACCAAATGTAAGGAATTGGGTTTTTTAAGTGATTCTGTACACTGCACATTCATGGGTGAGACTTGAGAGAGTTTTCTCTCAAGTCAAACCTTCAAAAAACATTCTCAAGTGAGGTCACAAACATTAGTATGCTATCCAACAAGACCAAAATCTTACAAACAAATCGATGCAAAAATTACAGTCAACTTACATTCTCTCTTTCTGTTGTCCGTTCTGGTGGCATAATATCCTGCACCCATTCAACCTGAGCAACACGATACCTGCATAAAACATTGAAAACACATAAACATAGTGCCAAAACTTCATGGGAGATTAAATAATTAAACAGCAAGAGAATTAGTTAAGCATAACATCCACTGGAAACCTACCCATCTTGATCCCATGAACGGATGATGTGAAATCTCCTGCGACTTTCAATCTGCACATAATGGTACTTTCTTACACATTGAAATAATACAAGAAATGATTAAAAAGGAAAAAAAAAAAAAAGCAAGTCTAGTTCAATACAGTAGTGACAGGAGATTTCTCTTTTTCTTGATAGTAAAAGCAGTTTATTAATGATGAAGAAAAGTGAACGTAGGAAGAGGATAAGGTATCATCACAAGAAGAAAAAGTAACAAGGCATGTCAATCTCTCTCTGTTTCTGCTCAAAAAAAATTCTCTAGAAAGCCATTTGCAAAACACTGCATAGAAGCTAAGAAGACCTTATCCCAAATGTTGTCTAAAGATGAGGTCTCCATGAAAATTCTAGCAAGGACTCCAGCCAAAGGCCATAAAATAGAAAAAACTGAACATTGCCACAGAATTGTGGCAAGGATTTTGAAGACAGGAAATCTTTTGATATTTTGGGAATCTGCTGCATGTGGAGAACTACACTAAATATCAAATAGATGATAGAAAGAAGTGTCTCTTTCTTGAATGTTGAAAGCAAGACAGAAATTTAACGTCCAAGCTTCATCTTCACTGGCTGAATATCATAACTAGAAGAGAGAAGTCCAAGTAACTACATAGAGAAATCAGTTATATCTTCACCTCTATATAGAAACGACCATCTGGAAGTGGCTCACATCTACATCATCAAATAGAAAAAGAAATTATTTAAAGAATATGGCATAGATGAGGCGGTTTCATGGGAGGTAATGTGTTTCATCATTATTTTTCAAGTGAAAGGGATGTCAAGCACCTACTCAGTGATTTCCACTTCACAGCCATACTCAGCTATGGAACCTGTTGAAGACTCAATGACAACCTACAAGATCAATAGACAAGCCACGAATGACAACAGATGGATCTGGTCAGTCCAATCATCTAAGTTGTAACTTAAGCACGGAAACAGGGAAAAAAAAGGATTAATAAAAAGTCTACCATTCCCATCCGATGATTGCCTTCCATTATTCTTCTTACCTGTTTTTTAAAAATTAAGATGAAAAGTAATGAAAACAAAGATATGATATTTAAACCATATAGCCTCAAAAGAAAAAAAAACCTATTTTTTTTCTACCAAAAAAAATATATATATAAACAGCCTCCTTTATCATTAATTAAATAAATTACTTTCACATATTAAATATGCCAAATAATTCTTAGACTACATCTCCCAACAGATTTTATGCAAATTTTAAGATAGCATGCAAAGTAACATACAAAAAATCAAAATCATTAGTCTCCATTCATCCTGCTCCTCACCAAATGATGCAACCATTTGCTAGAAATGGTAGGTCATTTAGCTAAATCACAGCCATTCAAATATATCTTAAGAATCCTATCATGTACTTAAGTTTTGAACAAAGAGTACAATGGCCATATATTAAGTAAAATGTCCTCCAACATAAAATTATGTAACCTAGTGAAAAAAGATAGAAAATTTTTTTTCTGGTTTCCACTAAACACCCAAACTAGACTTGTGCTATATTCACAGCATTCTAACTGATTGACATCATTGGTTATTTTACTGCCGCAAACACCCCCCCCCCCCCTTTTCTCTCTTCTTCATATAAAAATTAGATGTCAACTTTTATGTTCAAGAAAATATAGTAAACAGCAAAGATTATTTAGCTTTATGCTATAAATATGTAGAAATATTTGCAATTTATATAAATATTTGATACCATACTTGTCATAATTCTTCTGTCTGATTTATTTATGGAAAAAAAATTGAAAATGATTTTATAAATATGATGCAATTGATTTAAAATTAAGATCTTTTTACACAAACCAGAAGATAATTTGAGGATTATTTTTTCAATATCAATTAGTATACTTGTTTTTTCACAGGGGAAAAAAAAGTATACATCATGTGGTACTAACTTTTGTCATTCTCTTAAATTCGCAACTAAAAATTTTTCAGTTGATTAACAACTTCAATTCTATTCAATTCCTTTTCACAACCAAACAATCAAAAGCCCAAAGTTCTATTTTTCATTAAAGGTGCACCATAGTTATCAATGGTTAGTACAAATTTTGTAATTCGAAATATAACAAATACTTTCATATACAGGGACCGTTTCATGATAAATGATTAGAAATGAATAAGTACGTTTTTTAGCATTTAGGCTATAGCATCTAACATTTCTACACATATTTTTGTTAATAATAACAATATTCAATATATAACATGACATGAATTACCAAAAAAAAAAACAATTATTTATAATAACTAAAGAATTTAATTTGATTTCTTAAAGAGACACAACATAGCCATTAGCATCTGTCGATCAACTCACCATTAGTCTATACCGAGGTTCAAATATATTGAGTGGAAACTTTTGACATGGTATGACAACATCCATGACAAAAAGAGGGAGCAAATCTACACCAAAGTTGATTAAACTGTCATGCTCTTGCTTCCTTTCAGCATATTCATCAGGAAAGTTCTTTTGAATGATGTTCTTCAATGTCACACTAAAAACAGTTGACGAGAACATAAGTTTAGAAGAGAAAAATGTGCATTAAATCTATTAGAACTTTTATTTGATCACAATATCTAAGATTAAACTGAATTCAGTGACATGTGTCCTCCTATGCGCATAAGATATGCCTACTATAAATATCAAAGGGCATCTAGCTCCAAAATGAGTATTTGATACATGATTTTTCCCTATCAGTTTGGGCCTATCAGTGTCACATTTTTAGCAAGAACATTTTCTCAAGAAAGTAGCTTGTTATTGCAACATGCTGAGGTTTGGCACATTGGCTAGCTACATATTATACTTATACATAGAACAAATGAATAGCCTTCCTAAACCAACTACAATCTCTGTGTGTCTGTCTCTGTGTGTGTGTGTGTGTGTGTGTGTGTTTGTGTAGAGAGAGAGAGCATAATCCAAAGCTTGTAAATAGTTTTATAAATTACATTGTGAACTCTATACACAACTTACCTGATAGAACACGATCTAGGACTAATAAACAGAACTGTCCTGCACAATGGGCATCTGTTCCCTAACAAATGAGGACAAGAATTAGCACAATGAAGAAAATATATGAATTCACATAAAAAATATAATCAAGAAGAGCTAGTATCAACCACAGTCCATTGACTGAAATAGACAAGAACGGCAGAAAGAATGTCCACAAGGGGTTGTAACAGGTTCATATAATAACTTCAGGCAGAGAGTGCAATCAAAGTCATCATTACGCTCTGGTTGTCCATGTTGATTCCTCTCTGTTGAACTAGATGACACTCTTTCCAAATTTTGAAGAGAAGCTTGAAGAGAATTGCTGCGCGATATCAAATGAAAGAATTCATTTGTGATATACCACAATAAATGACCACTGTGAAAACATATATCCGTAGTTTCATCAGCCTTTCCAAAAGGGATACATAGAAAAGAAATTGAGGTGTTAAAAAAAAAAAAGAAAGAAAGAAAGAGGAAGCTAGAGGAAACATGCGAATATTTAGTACCTAAATGGATCAAGTTGAAGGCCTGAAAGAATTACATCCCGGGCCTTCTCATATTTCTCCAACTGTCAGTTTAATACAATATCATCAAGTTATGTTCAATGTGGATGCAATTATAAAATAAATGTGGATTACAGAAGCAAGTCTTAAGACTTAAACCCCTTATTTTCATATAAAGTGGCAAGAGTAAAAGGATGTGGAATTGACCTACACAAGCAGTTACTATGCAAATTTAAAAACCACTTGAGATATCCTTACACAGACAGTTAATACTAAGCAAATTCCACACCTTCATACTTACTATATGGCAAAATGATGCCTCAATTAATTATTGTCATTGAGCTGGACACTCTACATAATACAATCACGTTATCCATAAAAGATCCCAACAATAACAAAAGTATACTATATGATAAAAATCTAAAAAAGGGTAACATGGCATAACAATAGCAACCGTTTTGTTTGGTTTATTAGAAGAAAATTACAAATAATTTTATCACGCTACTTTTTGATGGGTTTCGGAGAGAATTAACCACACTAGTAAAAGTGCTTTGTATTTAACAGTATTCCCTAGAATCACTGGCAATAACTGAAACCATTTTGCCATTCTTCCTTACATATTCTCTTAAACAACCATAACAGCACCCAAGTCCAACTCCACACTTCATTCAAGATTTCCTACTCATGCAGCTACAGACCCACAGGGGACATTTGGCAACATTAAAAAAACATACATGTGTCTACAATGCAGCTCGTTTCTAGATAAATGATGTTTTGTTATTATAAATTTTAATAAACTAGTTCATATCTGAACTGAATTTGAAATAAAATTGGTTCTTGAGAAATAAATTGGTTCTAAAGGGGAGATTGACAAAGTAAGAGAGCATGATACTCTTACCAGAAAAAGAGCATTGGCCTTTAAAATGTATGATTTTACTGAATTACTTTGAAGGTCAACAAGCTTTTCAGCATCCTTCAAACCCAGCTGAAATGATTGTCAAGAGTCAATTAGTAAGAGCAAATTAGCTTGGAAAGATGATAATATTCAGCACAACAAAAATTATGCAGAGCATACTTCAGCAAGTGTTGTAGGATCAAGCCCACTCAATGGCCTATGTTCGGAAGCTGATGGAGTTCTATGCTTTAAATATTGACTAATCCTGATTGGAAGACGTTATGATTGCCATGAGATCACTGATCTTTACAAAACTAAAGGAAAATGATTTGGAAGATGTTGAAAAAATATTGTAATAAGTAATTTAAATGTAAACAGTTGGACTAAACTATACTTAACCGTATATAAGCAGCACACCGATTGCTGAGGATGATCAGATCACCAGATTTGATGTTATTCGCTCTTGAGTAGAAGTTGATTGCCTTAATAAATAATCTAAAAGTCAAAACTGGAAAGACACAGTATAAAGCATGAAAATTCCTTTCTTAGTGTATGAAATAATTTCTAAGAATCTATTTTTAGTGGCCCGCATTAACATTTGTTACGTACAAGATCGCATCCCTTTATCCATATGTTAATAGAGAATCATTTTTCAAGAATAAAGCACGAATGAAGTGGAAAAACATTAGGAATACAGAAGATAAAATTGCAACATAATCTGTTGCTCAACATATCGCAAAACGAACATCTAGTTGTTCCCCATGCAATGCATGCAGCAAAGCACCAAACCAATTCTTTTTCAAGATAATGGGCTACTTATATTAGGTAGGCTTGTCGACAACACCAATTCACTTAACTTCCATAACAAAACCCAAGAAAATGCATGTGAAATTAATCTCCACAGAAATTTCATACCAAAACAGACAGTACTGAAAAAAATGCCATGAATGTAGTTAAGAATTTATCTAAAAGCAGCATATCTCTATTCTCTATAATATTTGACGGCAGAACATAATTTGCTGGAATAAAAATGAGTAAGTAATGACATGAATAAAGGTATTCAGGATAAGATTCTGCTGGATGTAGCTGTATCCAGAACAATACTGACATGGAAAATAATCCATTCTGCCCAATCGCTTGACAGAAAGGTATACATGATAAACCAACATTCTCACTTACCTCTCATAATTTAACAAAGCTTAATCTTACATGACAAAATAGTTTAACGAAAAGACCACTCCAATACTCCCATCTTCCATAGAGACAGAAATAAGAATTACAAGCAATCATCATATACAAATGAACTGCATTCTAAAGAACAATCAACAGAACAACAAAATATAATTATTAACACACTAAAAGGTTATGACTACCTCTTCCATTCTGTTCTCACGAAATGCTTCATTGCCATTCTGCACAAGCTCGTAAACATGACGAAATGTGTCCCATGCCAAACCTTGCTGTTCATTAGCCTGCAACCCAACCAAAGCTCAACCTTCACATTAATATGCTAGATTCTTTATTAAAAGATCAATATATTCAAATTTAAAGTTTAAACCATCCGCCTGAATGATCAAATTACTAATAATCATTGCTTCTAACATTGCTTAGTGAACAAGGTATCTTTGCAACTTCCTTACATGGTAGTAATGGCAACAAAATTAACCAGAAACTGAGCCACGTAAGGAATCAATCTTTCAGAATAAAAAAATTATAACATTCGTAATAAATTAATAACAACATATAAAAAAAAGCACAGGAAAACAAAAAAAAAAATTTAAAAAAAAAATTCAATCGCATTTCCACTGACCTATCCTGTCCTCGGATTTCTCACCTTCCAATTAGGAGTTTGAAGGGGAGAAACGGAAGAGCGACGTAACAAGAGTGTTTGTCTTTTCCGTAAATTATTCTCAGCAACAAGACACTTAGACACACGAAAGCAGGGAAGGGGAAAAAAAAAAAGGCAAACAAAAAGAAACAGATTCGGAAGAAAAAAGCTGTGCACAGCTGCATAGTAAGAACAGAAACAACTACAACTAATGAAAGCAACCAAAAAAACAAAAACAAAAAAATAAAAGAGAAAAACTCAAGCAGCGAAAACATTGGAAACCAAAAAAAATAAAAAAGAATTCACCATGGTTTTCCAAACTATACAAAATACTAGAAATTAAAAACGAAAGCAAGTAAAAAGAGAACAAAGAAGCAAAACAAACGAGTGCGGTCGAAATTCTACAAAATCAATGCACGTTCGCGTAGCTTCTGAGCTACATTTTTTTCTTTTCCTTTTCCTTCTTTCTCAGGAAACAAACAGAAGAAGGCAAGAAACTGATATTAAAAAAAAAAAAGAAAAAAAAAAGCGAGTGAAGTGAGGAAGACGGACCCAAACGTAGTCTTGGACATCGCGAACGGCGTCGTCTAGGGAAGAAGTAGAAGATTGTGCGGCCATTGAGAGAGAGCGTAGATGATAGTGGTAGTGTTGTTGAATAGTGAAGAAGAAGAAGATTAGAAGAAGAGAGTGAGAAATTGAAGGTGGAGAGTTAGAAGAAGAAGAAGAAGAAGAAGAAGAAAAAGAAGGGGGGTTATGGGCATCGTGTTCGCCCCTCGCTCCTTCGTTTCATACAAGGACCAAATTCCACTACGTCCTCGCTTTTTTTTCCTTTCCTCTCTATCTCTCTTTATTTATTAATTAATAATTAATTAATAAAGCCGCACACGAGCTTGAAAATGAGATGACGATGATGATGATGACGACGGAAACCGGGTGTCGCGTGTGAAAGATGAAAATGTGGAAGTGGTGGTGGTGTCTCGCGATATAACCGTATTTGTACTTGTACGTGGAAAGGAAATCTTGCATCTTTCACTTATGCAAATTACTGCCGGAATGTGTGTGTGTGTGTGTGTGTGTGTGTTGGGGGCCACTCTCATTTTTGTGTTTGGAGTGTTATATATGAATGAATAGAATATTAATAATGAAATGACCATTAGAAATTAGAAATAGAGAGAATCAAATAGAAAAAGAGGTAAGATATAAATAAATAAATAAAGTTATTTTTCAAGCCATACTTTTTGTTCTGTTTGCTTATCCAATGTATAGCACCGTGGCACTGGAAAGCGTTGCCCATATTTCGGTCTAAAAGTCCATTCATTCTAGGTTTTTTTTTTATAAGAGTCATATGTCTGATAAAATAAGAAATGATATTATAAGACTTGATAGTATAATATTTGATAAAATTTTAACACTATATGGCATTTAGTATAATAATATATAAGATATTGTATTTTATATTTTATAATATTATCATTTATTTATAAATAATTCTAACATTATAAGTGAAAATCAAATAACAATAAAAAAAACTTTTATTAATCATTTGAATATGACTTTCAAATATTATGTTTACATAAATATTTATTAATTAAAATTTATTTTATTTTAAATATTACAATTTGTTTCAATATTTTATAATTTTTTATTATTTCAATAAATTATATAAATATTTATTTTATATATTTTAATATTTTCTATTATTTATTATAATTATAAAAATTTTATTCTTGAAATAAATATTAAATCAAAATATTGTTATTATTGATCCTTACCTTTATATAATATATTATTTACTATTTATTTTAAATATTTATTTTTTGTTAAAATATTAAAAAATAAAATTATTTTTATACCTTAAAAGCTAATTAGACCTACTACGATCTCATTATACTATATTAAGTTGTATAACATTTTAATGTATAAAGGGGTTATGATGTATAAGTTTATATAATATATTATTTGTATCAAATAATAAATAAGAGTATAACATATAGTATAAACTCATACTATTATGCTTAATATAACATACCAAACACACTTTAGGACTTTAATTTCTATGCATTGATAATATCATCTAATCATGTCATTTTATTTGCATGATTTTGTAAATAATAAATTTAAGATATAATCATCTTTATTAATGTGACAATATATAATTGAGTGATAATCTAAAAATAGTTTTACACGTTTAATAAATAAAAATTAAACTTTTGACATATTTAAATATTATAAACTAAAATGAATAGTTATAAATATTTATGGAACACATGTTGAATTTAGAGACATAAGTACTCCCTCCATCCATGTTTAAGTGTCTATTAAGGTTTATGCTTATAGATTAAAAAATTATTTAAAATATACAGCTACTAAAAAAAGTCAGTTTATATTAATAAAATTGTCTTTTTATTCTATTATGCTATAATTTTTTATTATTTATGAGAAATGTGAGAAAATCAGCATAGAACAGAGATAAAAATAATAATTAATATTTTATCAAAACTTTAAAATGACACGTAATAGTATAAAAAAAATTCATAAAAAGATACTTAAGTAGAGGTGCTTGATAATTTAATTTCTCTTAGGAGTGAGAAAAGAAAAGCCACTCGTTTACTTTGGCATTGGTTGTATCAACGAGGGGGTTTGACCTGACACTTGTAGGTCTTTGATTTGTTGGAAGTGTTGAAGGTCAAATTTTGATCTCAAGTGTCAACAGCTATTGGACTCACCTTCTTTTACAGCCAATCAGGCGCCGAGTGACGACTGAGCGTTTGCTGCACGCCATCACCGAATTATAGATTGTAGAGGAAAACTATCAGTATCGAAAGAATTTTGTTTTTGTAATCCAATACAGTACATAAGGAGAAAATTGCATCTTACTTCTTAAATTATAGGTTGTACATATTTCACTTCCAAAATTTTGAAAAATACAAATCGACCATAAAATTTTATAAATAGTATTTTGGTCCTTCTATTAAATATTTGTTTATTATTAGTTAATATAGAAAATAAGTACACCATAGCTCTTAAATATTAGTTCATATGTTACCCAGTATCCCAGGTAGCCTTGGGTTATCTTCCCAGATATATAAATATGGAAATGCTAAATATACAAATCTATTTAGAAGTAGAAAAAAAATGAGACAAAAAAAAAATTTATCTTGAAATACAAAATACAGAAAATTTCTATATTTTCAAAATGTGAGGCGAATAGTAGAAATAAGATATAGAGACAGAAATTTAATATTTTTTTCAATAATACTCCAATACATATTTAATATTTTTCTATGTGTCCTCACAACCATAGGTGGTATAGTGATAATCTGACAGCCAGCAAGAGTCCAACAGAGGTATACAATATCTTTTATCATATATTTATTGTCTTCTCCACTGTTTCTAAATAAGATAAAAAAATAATTATCATATCTTATATTTCACAATCAAATACAATACAAACATAACATTTTTTTATATTTTTATCTCTACCCTCTTCATCTCTGGTGCCCTGGCACATATACATAACAATACCCTAGAGTAGAAAACAACGTCCAACTCAATACCCTTGACTATCTTAAACTTACGCTCTTTTCGTTGGTGAGAGATCAAAAAGTTAACAGAATAATTGATTTTTACTGTTAAAAAACTTTAGGGATCAATTAATACATTTTCAAAATTTTAAACAGTAAAGTATTTATTTAACCAGTGCTCTACTGATTAAAAAATTAAAAGAGAAAATTTCTATCTTAGGAGATAAACTTCTATATTTTTAACACTTAGAACGCACCACTAAACTCAAATATTTACCTTCTTTAATATCCTAAATCAATACTCCTAATACACTATTTAACAAAATCCAAAAGCAAAATGTACATTACCTATAATTTCATAGTAGAGTCATTTTCCCTAATAATAATAATAGCAAAGTTCCAAATGCAGTTCACTTTGGAATAAAAATAGATTAATAAGCTTTTTGTAACAGAGAAAATGCATAGACTACGTTCAAGAAAAGGAAATGGATTCAATTTCATGGAGTATAAATGGACGAATAGGTTCAAGAAATATCCATGACTTCTAAAGTATTGGACATCTTTAATTAGTGGATGAGAAGGATCCAGCGCAAGCCGTCTTGGATTCGTTTTGACTCGAACGGCAACCGTCGAAGATGAGAGAATCAGAGAAGCACTATGGTACAAACAACATGTGACGAAGTTTTAGTTTAACCAAAAACTGAACGAAGTAACATTCATAAACTCGTGCCCAAAGAGATACAACCCTCTTTGTGTTCTTGGTTTAGTTGATTCCCTTTCCCCCATTCCGAATGAGCAATGGCAGCACTAGTGAAATAGTAGCATCTACTAGTTTTCTTTTTCTTTTTTTTTTCTGGTTACAAAGTATCTACTAGTGTTGGTAGACTGTAATATTATCTGAAAAAGAAGAAACTTCACGACATTGATGGGTGTGGGAATGTGTGGTTCTTGTGCTTTGTGGACCAAATTGTCTCTTTATATTATCCAATCTATTATGTGCTAATTGGACCACGTTTATTTGGTAGTATCCACAATTTTTTTTTTTTTTCCAAAATTGGTGGTGGTGTCCCTGTCTCGGTAGTTTACTCTTTGTGGGGGATGAGCATGGAAATGGGGAAGGGATTAAATACTGACCCTAGCATGGCCAACAACCGGCTAAGAGCATTAATTAAAGAGAAATGTTTGCATGTTGCCGTAGCACATTTGATTTGTGCGGCGAGAACATCTACAACCACTCACCCTTAACATTTATAAGAAATTTTCTGAAGACAATTTAGTCCATCAAGAATTGAAAATAAATATGTGATCTTTTAGTTAGCATTTGTTTATTATTTTGGGATAAGAAATACAAAACAGTAGAGACAATGAAGACGTAGATATAAAAAATGTTTTTTTTTATATCATGTTTAGTAATAGAGTACAAGACATGATACCTATAATAACGGTCTCTGTATTTTATTTGCCAACACAGAAATAATACAACAAATACATGATAAAAGACATATATACTCCTATCAAACAGCCGTTAACCGCCCATTGACTACCGCCTACTGCCATTGACCGGCAGCCTGACCACTGTCAGAGGTTGCCATCTAATGGGTATTATTGAAAAAAAAAAATTAAATTTGTATCTCCGTATCCTGTTTCCACTTTTTTAGGGATAGAAATACAGAAAAAAATTTTCTCGGGGACAAAATTTTTTTTATCTATGTATCCCGTCTCTACCACCAAACGTCCTTCTATCCCCACTATCCTTGACAATAAACAAACGCATCCTTAGAATCTTAATAATAAAACACATTAATCCCTCTCTATGTATTTGATAATTTAAACACTAACAGAATAGCACAATGAGCTGTTAACAGATGCATATTTCATCTAAAAGATAATGGAATGATTCATTTTGGTGATTGAAATCATATAAAATGGGTTATTTAAATCTCCACATGTGTAATTCCATTAACGGTGAGCTAAATGAGAGCTAATTTGTCTATCATTTTCAATTTTAAGAGATAACAAAATTATTTCTTTTCTTAAGAGGACAAAGTAGTCCGGTAAAAAAATCTTAAGGGACCAAATAGAGTATTGACGCTATTTATAGATATTATAAATTAAAATAAATAGTTTCTTGAAGTATTTATTATTAAACGTGCTCCTGAAAATGGAACTTCCTACATGACATTCATCAAATTTTAAGTAGAAAGGGCACTATACCATTTATTTCCCGGTGAGCTTGACTAGCTTCATGGGCCAAACGAATCAGACCACTCACAACAAGCTCAAATATTGGAGAAATTATTTACCTACTCCCGGAACATATTTAATACATGTTCTATGAGCATACATAACCACCCTTTTATGGGAGTGGCTATTGTCAATTTTATTTAGTTATTGCCACTCTATACTTATTATCTTTATTAGTAATGTTCCTAAAACTTGTATACTTTAGCAAATTATATATTTCATCACCTGATGAATATGAAACACTTACGAGTAACAATTCGCACAGGCTGGAAGCAAAGACTGTGAGATATTTAATTTCCAGCGTTTCGACTTCAGATTTCTTCACAGTGGCATTGACACTTGAAGAGGATGCATAACGTTAATGATCTAGAACAATGAAAAGAAAATATGCTTCATTTTCCTTAATTCTTGTTAAAAATTCTAAAATGAAACATTTTTAAATATTCTAGAGGACATTCACTGTTGATTTGATTTTAAGTACACATTTTTAGTAAAAAAAACTTTTACACAGTCATCTAATAATGTATTATCACATTAGTCATGGTAGTTCCCTCTTATATTTACTATTTAAAGAGTCATATAAATAGAAGAATATGATTGCCTGACTATATAAAATATTTTTATATGTCAGTGCATCAAAATTAATCTCTTTTTATAATAATTTCACTCACATGAAAATTAAAAATTCAACGAAAATTTCTCAAATAAAGCTATAAGAAGAAAAAAGAGAAGAAGATAGTAAAAAATGGCAAGTTAATTGCGTTCTAATTTTATAAGTTTTCTTGCTATGATTCGATACATATACATCCGTGAGTTCTGATTTTGAGAGCTTTTCTTGCTATGATTCGATATTTACCCATCCTTTTGCGTCAATACCTTCGTATATTTATCACATTAATTTGAAGATTAAATATGAGAAAAATTACAAGAAATATATCATAAAAAGTGTTGGCACCAAATTTCACTAAGTATCATATTGCCAAATTAGCGTTCAACTTTGACAGTTTGAAAGTTAGTCAAAAGCCTATTGTGGGAATAATTGATAAAGCATCTAGTTTGTCAGACAATATATGACATACAGAAGAGTTCAGCTATGATAAAGCTTGGATATCTAATTCGACAACTCTGCATTGTCAAAATTCTTCTATTCGACTTTTGACAAGTCAAAATTACAGTTTGTCATTCTTTTATTCGACTGTTGATAAGTCGAAGTAAAAGTTTGTCATTTAGGACTTGAGATATCTTAAGATTAATGAGAGGCTAAGAATGACCAATCTTCATTGTAGAGACTTGACAAGTCGAAGTTGGGGTTTGTCACTAAAAGACTTAGAAAATTTTTGATGATATTGAAGATACTGTCAAATGATTACTTCACATGTGTTCGTCAAATATCGGTTATCGACAGTTACCAGCGGTTATTAATAGAAGTGTGACAAGAACGTGACAAAGTAGTGGCAGAAGACAAATGACAAAGAAAATAACTGTCAAAGCCACGTGGACAACATCCGAGGGCAGCCAAAAGACAAGTGTCAAAATCCTAGAGTCCTAGGCTGTCTATAAATAATAGTTCTGTATACATTATAAAAGGGTTGGAATTTTTACTCAAACACTCTCTCTTACACGTCTCCAATGACAGAACAGAGGCATGAGTTTACTGAGTAATTGTTCTTGACCCATTTCTTGCTTTCTTAAGATTAATCTGTCTTTACTTTAAGTTCTTATTTTCTTTACAATTTCTGTACTTTATCTTAAGTTTGTCAATCAATTTACATTCTGCAAGTTCTTCTTCTTCCTTAAGCTATCAAAACATCTCATTTACACTGTCACAACACAAATCATGTTACAATCATTTTACATTCCATCCATTCATAAAAAAACAAGTTTGACACTCAATTCTTTTAGTGAAGAACCCAAGAGGAGTAGTTTTTCATTCCCCGAATGGAGATCTTGAAAAGCAAAAGCTGTCATCCAAACTCTTGAAGTTTGTCGATATATGCCTAGTTTAGTGCAATTTGGCCTCCTGTATAAGGAAATTATCAATTATTTGTTGTTGACAATATAAGTGTCAAAATCTGCAATAAATAAAAAGTTACAAGCATGCATGCCAGCATGACTTGCAAGAGAAGGGCTTCGCCTAAAAGGCTAAAATACATAATTGATCTCTTAGTTAAGTTTTTATGAAGGGAATTTCAATAATACTAAAAATAAAAGCAAAAAGTGTGTAGTGACAATAGGCAAATGAGAGTGACTTTATATATATTTATATATATATATATAGACAAATGGGCGTATCACATGAGAGAAGTGATTTATTATTAGAGTGAGAGGAGGAAATCTAGGCCGTATAACCATACATGGATAATCAAGATTAAAAGTTTATTAATGATAATTAATGCTCACATACTTATTTTAAAAAGTCAGATGACTTTATGTTTTAATCTCGACTATTCATGTAAGCTCCAACGATCAAAATTCACCCCTCTCACTCTTATATTAAATCACTTTTCTCATATGATATGTTCTATATATATACTAGTATTTTTACCCGTGCGATATATGGGGTGATAAGAAAAAAAAATTTAAAATTGAGTATATAACAAATTATTTGATAGCATTTTTTTTGTAAATTAATAAACAATAAAAGTAGATAATTAACAATAATATTACGATTAAAAGTAAATATTTCACATGAGTATTGCAGAAGAAAAAAAAAAGATTACAAAGGATTAATTACATCGGAATTTTGTTTCGTGTTTTGATCTTCATATGCTACAGTGCATAATATAATTAAAAAAATTAGTAAAAGACATATATAAAGACTTCATCACAAATACATTATATTGAATATTTTGTTTCATAAAATAAATAAAGAATATAAAATGCAGATCCAAACTTAAATTTCAAATTTTTTAAAACATCTCTGGATAAACAACATTTTTAGTTATGTTGTAAGGTTCCCCATTATCATCCAATATCAATATTTTCAAACCACTCATCGCTTTTACCCTAGAGATAACCATGTAAAGTTGTTCATGAGTGAAGACAGGTTTGGGTAAAAACAACCCAACAAATGACAAAGATTGACCTTGGCTTTTATATATTAATGGTCATAGCAAAGCAAAGAGTAACTGGAAATTGTCTTCTTTGAAACTTGAGAGTTATGCTCGGATTAGAAGATATTAAATTCATCCGAGGTAGGTAAACCTTTTCTCCAATTTTATTGTCAGTTACAACAATTGCTCCAATGACGTTGTTTCCCAATTCTTCAACAATCAACCTTGTTCCATTACATAATCTGAAAGATTTATCAATGTTCTTTAGCAGCATAATTGGGACTCTCTTTTTCAAAACCAATTTATAATTTGGAATGCTAGAACACTTTATATCATTTAAAAACTCAGCAGTTATCCAATCACCTTCAATACCGACATCTTTATCAGCTATACAATATGAATCAGAGCTCAGATACTCCGTTTCCTCACCACGAATTTGAGAAAACTCAAATTCGTTGACTATTTCAACTACTTTAAGAGTAGACGTTAGCAATGCCCCATCCTCAAAAAAGGCATAGTTTTTCAAATCATCCAATAAATTTGGACAAGTGAAATCTACAATACTCCTTAGAGGTGAAGTTGATTCTAAAATTGATAATTCTGCTAGAATTTTAACTTTCGCAATTCCGCCATGGTCAATTCCTAGATTTCCATCTCCAATTTAAACTATCCAGTCAGTAAACAATCTTAATTCTGGATCCATAGAGGAAAAACTTGTTGCTTGTAACCTCCTACTTTTTGTCAGTTTAAGAACCTTGCAATACGGCCACAAATTTGATAAGTTTATGGTTGCATTTACAATTTCTCCTCTTGAAGCTCTTGGAATAACTGGATGTATCTGACGAAAGTCTCCTCCAATAACTGGATGTATCTGATGGAAGTCTCCTCCAAGGACAATAGTTTTTCCACCAAATAGTTCATATTTAAACTTATTGTTTGTGAACCTTAATATATCTCTCATTGTATGATCCAATGCCTCAAAAGCAAATATATTTATCATGCATGCTTCATCCCATATAATAAGACTTGCTTGTTGGAGCAATTCTGCTTTAGAACTTCTTTGCTCAATAGTACACGTTGACAACTCAATAAGTGTCAATGGAATTGAAAATCTAGAATGATCAGCTGTCCTTCCACCAGGTAAAAGCATTGAAGCAGTCCCATTGAGTGCAACATTCAAAACAATTTTGCCATTGGATCTGACAGCAGCTGATGATGTTTTCCAAATGAATATTTTTCCAGTTCCTCCATAATCGCATACAAAGTAAAACCTCCTTTCTCAGTGGTTATGGAGTGTATTATACTATCATAAATTATCCTTTGATCTTCGTTCATTGAAGATAAGTAGCCTTGAAGGTTAACAGATGATTGTTCTCTATCATAGTTTAGCTCTTCAGCTAAGAGATTATTTTGAAATTGATAGAGTGGAGAATCATTTGGGTATGGCATGGACCGGAAGTCTTTCAAAAACCTTCTGTTTGAATTAAGTAACTTTTAATCTTGACTATTCATGTAAGGTCCAATGATCAAAATTCACTCATCTCACTCTCATAATAAATCATTTTTCTCATACGATATGTTCTATATATATATATATATATGAGTGATTTATTATGAGAGTAAGATGAGTAAATCTGAATAGTATAACCATAAATGGATAATCAAAATTGAAAATTATTAATGGTAATTAATGAATGATCACATGATCATTTAAAATCATCACTAATTTTATATTTTAATATTGACCATTCATATAAGATCCAACACAATTAAATGGATTAACAAAGTCGACTTCTTAATTAAATGCTCACACAATAATCAATCCCTAATATTAGCATGCTCGAAGTTACACGCCTTAATTGACTTAGATCATGCATTAATCAATTAATAACATATTCAAAGAACAAATCTTAGGGGTATTCCCCTCATAATTGCACATTCTTTGTATATTTGTCACTTAATCCACTTAGTGTTATGATTCTCTTATTCATGGAAATAAGACAAAGATCCTCTCACATAATATCTATATCGTAGTATTCATCACTATGTAAGGGAACTTGACCTCTATGTATGATCATTATACTAACCCTACTCTTGTATAACCCTACTATTTTACTCTTAGACTTGAGTATTGGAATATCTTTTATAGGTCCTTTACCAAAGCTATTCAAGCTTGGGAGCTGCTCAGACTCGATTCTTTAGGTAAGAACAATTTGTCATCGCATTTAACAATTGGTATAATATAAATAATTTTTTATTATTAGTGTATTTTTATCACAAATTAGTTTAATATGCTCTGAGTCCATTTAAATAGTATAGCTTATGATTTTTTAAATTTATTCACAATCAAAAGTCACTTTATATTTTGTTGAAACAAATTGATTGTAAACTTATCATCAGGAAAAAACTCATAGTTAATAGCTTTAAAGTATATTACACAACTTTTTGGCTGAATTTGGTACCAATCCCTAGACAAGAAAGTAGAGACAATAAGATAGTAGAGATAAACAAAACTGTGTTTTGTAGTAATGTATACGACATAATGATTGATGAAAAGATAAAAAAAACTAAGTTATAATTTGATAAAAAAAAAATTAAAAAAGTGAGAAATGCAAAGATGAAATATGTAATGTTTCAAAGGATATTATTGAGAAAAAAATATTTTAAATTTATGTCCTAGATACATGTCTCCCAGCATCCCTCCTTTTTGGAGATGTTTATATCCTCAATTTCTTTGTATTTTCTATCACAAGACATTTACCAAACGCTACCTTTAGAAACACGTAGAGCATATAGACTAAAACAAACATTTCTATTCTTAAGCATTTAAACACCAAATAACTTACTCAATACTCATAAGATACTTCTTATTTGTAAGTAATAACATAAGAATCCTTGTAAGTGCTCGAAGAATTGGGGAGGCGTGCCCAGACCTTTGTGGGATGATTGATACCGAACTTACCTAAACTTTTAGTTTAAAAAAATAAAAGCTTATTCAAATCATTTTATAAGAAGTTGATGTTATACAAGTGGCTGTATATATTGCCTCAATCAAGTTATTCACTCAAATTGGAGGTAATAAATAAAGTGCTTGCTGCAAATAGTATCTACTCAAAAAATTACAACTCTCTAGCAATATTCAAATATATATTTTGCTTATCCTTATATGCTTGAGTATAATTGGGCATTGCCGTTTGGTACAAGGGATCGCCCTGATTATCCCATGTCTTTTGTCCTTCAACAGCAAGGTTCTCAGAGCCTTATGCCACCAACGACTACCGCCTGGGTACAAGGCTACAACCTGACAATTTTGCACTTTTGAAATCTTACAAGTCCCGTTTGATTAAGCATACTCTTTTATTCTGTTATTAACATCTTGTTTTGACTATATTGTTTTGACTATATTGAGGATTGATGATATATATTGATCTATTGATGTTTGACTCGCCGTTGTCTTACTTTGTGTATCCAACTGTCCATGAGCTAACCTTTCTGTCCATATATATATCTTAATGTTTCTGGGTGTCAGAGAGATTAGTGTAAGCTTTGATAATTTTTAAGTTTAATAATAAGACAATTACTTTGACACAGCCGTGAATAATAATGCAATTGCTTGACCATAAAGTAAAAAATGTTATCATCTACAATTTCAATTTGATATCCATGAATTAATTAATATGTCTGAAAGGTATGGATTAATTAATATGTATTATGAAGTCTTGCGGACCACTATTTTATGTCAATTCATATTAGGGATGAAAGTATGTTATTATTACTCTAAGTGAGCTTTAAAAGTCAAATTTGCTAATTGACTTGTAGTGCCTTAGTGGTGAGGGGTGTGGGTTGGTGGGGATCCTCTCAAGTTCATTTTTGAAATGGGAGGGTCATGTTTTGATCTTGAACCTTAGTTGAGTTGGAAAAACAGTTGGCGATGTGAGAGAGAGATATAAAACTAATGGTGAGGATCTAATATGACTATATCTTGTCAAAAATGACACAAGGAGATCCACCCCCTTTTTGGGTCACAATATGCATGAGTAGGGGTGAAAATAGACTAGATGGTCTCTTAGGGGTCTACAGCCTAGTCTAACTTGTCATAGTGCCAAGATTGACAAATGAAGTCACAACTCACAACAATGAAAGGGGAATGTGAAAGACTTATGCGAAACTAAGGGGAAGAAAAGTAGGTAATAAATGAGTGAATGAATAATTTGTTGAGAAAAGAGATTCAAGATGAGAGGGAGATTGGGAGAGTGATTTGCAGTGTTAGTAACCAAAAAGGAGAGGGAGATGTTTTAGGGCATGTCAATGAATTTAGATTTTAAAGAAAAAAGTACATTTCCTTTCCTCCCTTTTCCTACCCGTCATCATTGATAGGTCTAGGTTTAGTGCTAGAAATGACAATGAAAATCTTGTCACAAACCCATTTAAAATTGTTTGTCCCCTATATTAGGATTTGCCATGTGGATAAAATTTAAACATTTATTTATAAAAATTTCCATTTCAATTTAACATCATTAATTCCCTTTTTGTAACATTTGTTAGAGACGATCAACTCCCAGGATTCACCTTGCCATGGTCAGTGTGATTTGCATCAATTTCTTCTCTGATGTTGAGTTTGTTTGGATAGGCTCCTAGGAGGAAAGAGAAGGTAATATTCTTTTCAAATCTTTTTTTAAAAAAATTCTTTTAGAAATGTTTAGTCTCTTTGTTTGTGCTTCTTAAAAAAGGAGAAGCAAAAAATAGTCAGGAATTCTGCTTTTTTCAGAAGTTGTATAAGAGATTTTTGTTGATTTTTGAAATTATTAATATTTCAAATTTATCCTCACAATTTTATGAAAAGACAAAATGTAATCTTCTTAAATCACTCTCAACCCTAACCCAATTTCCACTATCACGGTGAGAATAATTCAATTGTTATGCGTTACATTTTTATTCTATGAGTGTATTTTTATAATTCAATAAAACATAACTTAATAATAATAAATATATATAAAATTAATTTAATAAGCTCAAAAAATGTTACATAACAAAAAAAAAATATATTAAAGAATTGAATTTGTTTTACTTAAATATTTTTATTAATTACATTTATTTAAAAATAAAAAAATAAAAAATATCTTTATATACAAAAATTTCATGCGTAAAAAATACTAGAAAATTCAAACATTTTTCTTAGGAAGCAACTTTTTATACCCTTAATTGTAATTTTACATAAAAAAAAAAAGTACTCCTATATCTACTTTATCTAAACAATTTAACAATTTCTGATTATGATAAAAAAATATTTTTATAATTATATCCAAACATATAAAAATTTTGTTATTCTACTTCTAAAGAATCTGAAAAAGTATTCCTCTCAAGAATTTTGACCAAATGGAACCCTTATTATTTTCGTGCCATCACTCTTGGTCATCAATGAAAACTATCAATCTTTGTTCCCCAGTTGAATGACAAAGACAAAGAGGTTCACATAGTTTAAATCTATAGTGCTTAATGTTATGGTGGTGTGCCAGTAATCCTAAGGGCATAACGTAAAGGAAAATAATAGCAGTAAATTTAATAAAATTTATTATAATTAATGTGTAATCTTATTAACATGGCAAAATTTGAGCTCGGGTGAATTTTTCTCTCGATCCAAATTTTTCTGGTTAAAAAAGATAGTTACCAAACTCTAGAAATGTGTAATAATATGGCTTACGTATCTAGGGGAGCATTCTTCGGTCACCGCCTTAATTAGGGTGGGTTTTCTCTCTTGGTCCGTATGGCCTAATACTCTAAAGAAATGAATTAGGCTTAGAAAAATTTAAACACTAGACAAACACATTTAGGTTAAGAAATAAGTGGTTGAAAACAAACCCAATTTTTGGGTCAAACACAGGGCTCTTTGCCCCGTTGTTCATAAAACGAAAAAAAATAACGTATATTGAGCTAACACCTAATTTCTCCTAAATCTAATAGTGAAATGTACAATGGTAACCTAAATTGCCAAGAAGTCAATTCAGATGGAAGACTGTAATCGAAATAGTACACCCTTTATTTTAAATTAATTGTCTTTTTTATTTTTTTAGATACATTCATAAATCAATATATTTAGATTCAATTTATATCCATATATATATTGATTTATAAATATACCTAAAAAAGTGAAAAAGATATTTAATTTAAAGTGGAGGAAGTAAGATACTGCTAATTAAGTTGTTATTTATTTACGTACATTGTATGTTGCGTCTCTTTTACAAACAATCTTAGTTTTGGAAACAAATTAAGCATAAAAGTCAATAGAAAAGATCTAAAACTTAGGACTTAGTTTATATTTTCATTTCCTATTTTTATTATTCATGCTTTATATTTTAAGAATTTATAAAGAAAATAATGAATAAATGATATGAAATATAATTTTATTATTTTCATTTTTTTTAATATTTTCTTTATAAAAATCTTAAAATCATAAAATAAAAATAAAAAATAAAAAATAAAAATAGAAACCTAACATAACCCTATATTCCTAATACTAGTTACACTAGCTAACTTCACATCCCATCAAAACTGCAAATCACTCGATGAAGGCTATTAAGATTAGGCTTATTATCATTTGACATTATATCAATTAAATTATAAGCGAGTCAAAGACTATATCTCTCTTCCAATATATATAAGGACTGTAGCTTTTGCAAAGTACACAGAGAACTAGATCATCACAAAGTGGAGGCAAGCTTTTGTCTTTACACTTAAAATTCGGCTATACCATATATGTAACCAATAGCACAAAACTTCACATCTTTACAATGCTTGCATCCATTTCTTTATCATCCTCAGCATACTTGGTAGCCGAATCGCATTACTAATCATTCGAAGGAGTCTTTGTACTAAAATATCAAAATGTTGTGTTGTACTGTTACACCTTTTTTTTTTTTTGTGGGGTAACACTATTATACTATTACTAGCTAATTGGGCCGTAGGGATCTTTGTGCTTTGTTTTGTTGCATGGAATCAACCTTTTGAGATCTTAGATTTGTGGACTAGAATTCCGTTTTGTCCCACACTTGTTTTCTCTTAAGTTTTTTTGCCATTTTATAAGCACTTCTATATTTATGGGTCAAACTCGTATAAGAATTAAATATTCGTACAGTTGTACAACTTATATTATGTCAATGTCATTGGGGGAATCTGCTATAACCCAGATGAACTGCAACGATATACATTATTTAAATAAATATCGAGTGACACGCAGTTTATATTCTTTGGCACAAGTAAGACTGAAAAACTTCATAGCAGATACTTACATCAATTTTCAACTAAACTTTTTTCAAAGTTCAAGAGTTAGAGTATATAGTTCAAAGTTCTATACTTTGTTTAGAAGTTATATCCCCTATAGAAAGTCACGGTGATGTTTTCAATGCACCAAGAATTCTAGGGGTTCATTGGTATTCTTATCATTGTATATAATACTTTGTAAAACAATTTGTTCAATTTATTGAGAATTAAAGTTAGGAATCGGGAATAAATTTGGTCTAAAATTGTAACTAAATGGAGATTATGTGGGTGTGACTATAAAATTTAAATTGGTGACATGTAGATGCTTATGTAAATTAAAATTAAACATATGACACAATTAGATTATGGCCAATTAAAAAAGATTTGAAACCCTCTATTTTTGAGAGGGTATCATAGAAATCACCCTATTAATATATAAAAGTTGGATAGCTTTACTCTTAAATCACACAATGTGTCACTTATTTAATACCAAATTTTCCTCCAAAAATTAAACTCTTAGATACTATTGTGTTTGACACTTGTCACCTCTTGATTTGGACAAATAATTAATATATCAATATATTTTATTTTGAATTTTTTTCATTTTATTTAATACAAAATTTTAATTATTTTTCTTTATTTAATAAGAAAAATGAAGGGGAAGAAAGATGGAAAAGTGATGGTTTTCTTTTTTATTTTTTGGTGAATAAATTTTTACTAAACCCTTTTCAACAATATTCCACTCAAGTGAATTATGGATTTTTTATGTTTATATTGTTCAGTATTTGAATTATTTTTACCTTATAGGAGGTTAATTACTTATATACAAATATAAAAATAAAAAATATATAATTAAATTAAAATGTAATTGTTATAAATAATTATAACAATAAAAAATTAGGTATGAGGAAAAGGAACATTTTTCTTCTACTGTGAGGTGGATGTTTAGTTCTTATGAAATAGTTTGTAAGTATATATGTATATTTACATGTGTGTGTGTATATAATTTTTTTAGAGCTAATTATATCATATTTACTATGACACTATATAGAATGAGGTAATGGAAACTTTTTTGATAAATTCTCACTAAAATCATTGAAGCATCTCTCATTAAACTTTATTATACTTTAAATTTTTTTCCAATTTTTTATTTTAATTTTATTTAATATTAATTTGCAGCCACATTTCCTTGTTCAAGAAAAAAAAAGGGAGAATTAACCCCAAAAGAAAAAGGCAAAATTGAGGATAAGGAGGGTGGAATATTTTTTATTATTTAATTTATGAAAACCATTACAAATAGTTACTCAAATGAATATAATTATTCTTATCAATCTATTTTATTTAATATAATTTCTTAATAATTTCTTTATTCGAGAATAAGAGAGAGAGAGCACTACGGGATGACATGGTGAAATTTTGTAATCAATTTTTTATGAGTATTTATTACTCGTAAAATCTATTTTAATGATATTTTGCTTCATTTCTTTTGGATACAATTTGATAGTATCAATTTTTTATTGACAACTTATGATATATATAATCTTATATATTGATATGCAATTCGAGAGAAAACGTTGACTTAATTTTAGAGAGGCTTATATTTTGTCATAGCGATGTATGTTGCAATATCTAAAGTAACCAATCAAAGTGGATTAAAGATTTTTTTATATAACAATGATTCGAAGAACACTAATGAAACATGTTATGTTATATATGAGGAAATGTTTAGAAATATATGTTGAATTCTATATAATAAGTTGACCAATGATTTATGTATAATTTATGGACAATTTGTTTTACTATCTACTTCTTTATCAATCTCACACACACACATACAGTTTAAAATTACATATATGCCCAATTTAATTGTCTGCACAAGTGTGTGGGTTACACAATATTTTACATTTTCACTAGAGTGTAAGTTACACTTTAGTGAAAATGTAATATATCAACAATGCAAATTACCTTGTTACCATTTTGATGGTTGGGAAAGTAAAGTTGAGCTAGCACATAGCTTTTATAATAATAGAATGGTATTTATCTTTTAGGTGATAATTTATAAATAAATTAATATATAACATTATTTGTTATTTATATATTTTAGTGTTTAATTAATTTATCAGTTCTTATTATCACGGAGATTCATTTAGTATACTTGTGATTGTTTTATTGGTAACAATATCTATTACTAATGAGTGGTTATCATTTGACCATATAATCACTACTTTCAAATATATTATTTTTAGTTTTTATTTTTAAGAAAATAGTACACGTGGTTTAACAAGGTCAGCCATTATTTCTCATAATCTACCAATGCTCTTGAAAAAACTGAGGGTAATAGAAAATTCCTCAATTGTCAAATATTATTACAATTGTCAAATATTATTATTAGTAATATTAATAAATTCAATAAGGATCAAAGACTCATTTCAATTAAATTATTAAGTTTAACGATAAACTAAAAAATTCGTTAACATTTGGTTTAGCCAATAAATAATTGATCATCAGATTATTTAGTTTTGAGTTAATTTATTTGTGTTATTTGTTTCGAATACAATAAATGTGAAATTAATTAGGCTATTAAAATTTAATTGTCACAATATTTTGTGAGAATCGGCATTGATGTAAAATCCTTGAGAGAACATAATATAGATTATATAACAAATTGTAATCGTTTTCGATCCATTTCCATTTTTTATAGTTAAATTTGTAAGAAAACAACACAAATAACAAAAACTCATATTCTCATAAGAAAAAAGATCCATAGAATTAATCAAAATATTGATTTAATAAATTATAAAAGTAATATATCATTTAGAAATGTCTATTACAGTCATTCAACAAAGCAGAAATCACAAAAAAAAAATTCTATTGATGGCAAGTTTTAAAAAATGGTGAATTGTGCAAAATAAAAGGATAAAAGCATACATAAAGCCATAAAACCATAACCAAACCTATAGATTTATCATAAGCTAAAAACCCAACAACATGATAAATTCTTTGTTGAACCATTAAAAGATTATCTCTTTCTCATAACATGAACTCTTTTAAACTCTCAATTGAATTGACAACATTTTTGATAAAATTTACATCCACCAAATTCAATTAACTAAATCAACCTATAAGAAAAATTATTTTTGTAAATAAATCATCTAAAACTTCAAAAATAATTTTTTCACATAAATAAATTTGGGATAAACCTAATAAAATATAAACTTAACAAAATAAGAAAATAATTAAAGCATTGTTAATTTAACCATCTTGATTCATAGTTTAATATTTATAATAATCTATCTGAGTCATATGATAAAATTCTAATGTCAAATAATATAAACAATTCTAAAAAAACAATTGAGTGTTGGGTGATTTTTTTTCTCAAAGTTAAAACATAAAATAAAAATTTTAAATTATTTTTTAAATAATAAATGAAAAATTCTTTAATTTATTGCCCATATTTTTGTTTGGTCAATGAGTGAAGAGTTTTTTCCCCCAAAATATTAAGAAGAAAAATCATATGAAAAAATTCCCCCCCCCCCCAACCAAAACTTCACCAATTTATAGGTGAAAAGAAAGAGGGGAAAATTCCCTCCAAAAATAGGGCCCAGCAAAAACCATCAATTATAGAATAAATATAGATATAGATGGGATTAAATGTCCAAATTGGTCCCTTAGAATTGTATTGGGAGACAAATTAGTTTTTTAGATTTTGAAAGTTTTAAATTGGTCTCTTATATTTCAAATAAGAGGACAATCTGGTCTCTCTATATAATCCCGTGCAGTGAAAAAGGGACAAATTTATCCCTTCATACCGTGTATGAAACTGTACGGATGAACAATTTATCCCTTTTTTATGAAATTTAAGAGACTAATTTGAGATTTTTAAAATTTGATGGACTAATTTATTTCTAATATATTTTTAATAGATTAATTTGGGTATTTTGTCTATTGATTGATAATAAGAGATGAGAGATAAGAGATCACTCACTACTTGGGCCATAGGGGATCTTTATGCTTTGTTTTGTTGCGTGGTATCAACCATTTGAGATCTTAGATTTGTGGACTAGCTTCCGTTTCGTCAAACACTTAAATTCTCTAAGAATTAAAATTTAAGTTTAACTTGCACCAAAATATATATATATATATATATATATATATATATATATATATATATATATATTATATTATATTCCGTTTATTTTAGTTTTTGGTCTGAAACAATGCCGTTTGAAATTACCACATGTGGGGAAAACAAAAACCCTTGACCTGATAATAGATGCCAACCAAACGAAGGAATCAAAAGAAGACACTGCCTCCTTGATCCTCCAGTTATGAGAAATGGCCAATGTTTCGGAGCCCAAAAAAGTGGAAAACAGTAAGAACTGGTAATCTTTTTTTTTTGGTTACAAGGTAATCTTTGTTTATTAATCATAATTAGTATTTATTTTGGGCCTTGAAAATGTCCAGCCTATGAAATGACATGCAGGAAGGACCGTCAAAATGGCAAAATCGGTCGGGCTAACCCATTTACCTACAATCAAAAGAATTTAACGCATTTTTTAAATCAATCTGTTTCAACCTGGTCCATTTAATTCAAGGCCCATTTACCCTTTTTTAAAGGCCAGATACGGCCTTATGAGCCCAACCCACAAACCCGAAAACCCAAACCCACTCACCGGCCCTCTCATTGTCTCAATTTTGTTTTGCATGAATTAGAAGAATCGAATCGAGCGACCAATCCAACACTCCATCCAAGAGTTAGGGTTTGGGGTTAACTGCCGCGCCTTCCCTCCCACTGCACAGCAGCGCCGCCTCCAACACCAACAGGTTCCTTCCTTCTTTCTTTTCTTTTCCTTTTTTTTTTTCAATTACTTTTCGATTCTGAGTTTGTGAAAAGATGGTGGATTAGCGTAGATAGGTTTCTTTTGATGTTTTCTGCTGAACAACTAACTGGGTCTCTCTTGTTCTGTGAGTTTTTATTGAGAGCATCAAATTAATAAGATATATATATATATTCTCTAAGCAAGGGTTGATTTTTAATGTTTGTTAGGTAAGCCATGGTTAAGCATAACAATGTTATCCCTAATGGCCACTTCAAGAAGCATTGGCAAAACTATGTGAAGACCTGGTTCAATCAACCAGCAAGGAAGACAAGAAGGCGTCAAGGTAAGCTTACTTGTTAATATCTTATAATTGGTTCTGGAATAATGTTTCTTGAAATGAAGTAGATTCTGGATTTCTGGTTGGATCCATAACTGGTTTTTGTTCTGTTTTGTTGAAATGTCCGATGCATATGTCAGCTCGCCAAAAGAAGGCTGTTAAGATTTTCCCCAGGCCTACTGCTGGACCTCTCAGACCAATTGTTCATGGTCAAACCTTGAAATACAACATGAAAGTCAGAGCCGGCAGAGGATTTTCTCTTGAAGAACTTAAGGTTAAACCAGCCTTGTTCTTTCTCATCGATGTTCGTCATTATAGATACTTGTTTTGTATGTGATTTGTTAATGGGCTTGCAAACTATAACTGGTTTAGTTGGAATGTTGTAGATACACAAGTCTGTTTTTAATTAGAGAAGTTGGTAAAGGGTACAGCACATAATCTATGCTTTATTCTCTCGTGGTTACATGAACATCAATGATTGTTTATTCCATGCAAAATATGATTTATCTGAATGTCATCATTTTGAATTTGACAGTTTTTGGCTCAGTTGTTCTGGATTCTTGTTGAAATTCTTCCCTTGCTTGAAGCCAACTAAGATCCCTAAAAGTTATTTCAGGCATTGATTGAATCATAATAAAACTCTGTAAAAATTATGAGGAGTTCTGCTCCTATGCATGCCGTCTTTTTTATAGTGTATTTTTCTTGGTATACATCATAGGCTGCTGGAATTCCCAAAAAGCTGGCTCCAACCATAGGTATTGCTGTTGATCACCGTCGCAAGAACCGTTCTTTGGAGAGTCTGCAAGCTAATGTGCAAAGGCTGAAAACCTACAAGGCCAAGCTGGTTGTGTTCCCCAGACGTGCACGCAAGGTCAAGGTAATACAAAATTTTCAACTATATGATTTTGTTGTGAGGGTTTTTGTCATCAATGTTAATATATCATTTGTGCAAAATGTGATGTAAGAAATGTCTGAGTTCATCTCTTTTTTCTGTTTTTGCAGGCTGGTGATTCTACTCCTGAGGAACTTGCCAATGCCACACAAGTACAGGGTTCATACCTGCCAATTGTGAGGGAGAAGCCATCTGTGGAGCTTGTTAAGGTTACAGATGAAATGAAGGCATTCAAGGCTTATTATAAGCTTCGCCTTGAACGCACAAACAAGAAACATCATGGTGCTAGACTCAAGAAGGCTGCTGAAGCAGAAAAGGAAGAAAAGAAGTGATGACCTTGGGAAGTCAAGTTTGTTATCCATCCATATAATAGTTTTTGCTGGGCAATTTTGCTTTGCTGAGAACAAGCTTAGTCAAAATCATGGATCCCTTTACCTATTATTATTTTGTCAACTGTTATTCAAGTTTGTTGGGTTAGTTAGTGCTCTTGTTTGTCTGCATTATCTCGATACTTCTGGGAATATCTTGATATTGTTGTGTTTTTGTGATTGCTGCCTAGTTTATAATGGGATAATAAACCTTTTCTTAAATAATTATTTCTGCAAAATATCAATTTCTTGTTATAAAAATAACTAAAATAAAATACATGAGATATGAAAGGAGATCTATATTTTTTTCAAAACATAAAAAAATTATTAAAAACGAGAAGATTTCTTAGTATCTTCTAGCAAAGAATCAAAATATTTACTTATTAAATATTCAAATGAAGAGTATCAAAATTTGAATATCAATGTTGAAAGGTAAAATGACAAAATAAGAACAATTGTTGCACATCGAAAATTCAATTTATGTTTTGGGATAATTCTTTTTGTGCTTCATGCAACAAACAATGTTTATGTAAAGTATTGATCCAGTATTCATCATAAGTCCAGTGAGGAGTAAGGACAATTTGAATGGAGCATACTTAAACTGCAACCGTCAAACAAAATAAGCATCGCCTGCAATATTGTGGTTCTAGTTTTGGTTAGGCGTTGGAATGAAGAACAGCATCAAAATGAACAACAACATCAAGCCTTTTTTTCTTTGTGGTCATAATTGGCAAATTAAATGAGTGCACGTGACTAATTAAATGAATGAATTAATACCGGTAGATGCTAGGAAAATAAACGGTAGAGATGGGGAGCAACTACTTGGAGTAAATGAATCTCTCCTCCAACTACAAATAAGAAAATTAAGATTCCAATTATGATGCCATGTTGGCACTTACCAAGAAATTTAACACAATACTAATGGAGGAACCAAATGGGAATGCAAATAATATTTGAGGGACTCAATGCAAACTTTAAAAAAGGACTAAGTGAAGAACATAATATTTTACGGACTTAAAACATAGTTAAACTTGCAATATTAATAATTATCGATCATGAATAGAAATTATTTATTATGACAATATTATTATTTGATTACATATTTGCTCCACCTCTGTCAAATACTTCGAAGTTTAAATTAATATATACTGATTTTTACAATTTATCTCCCATGTTATTTTAAATAAAATTATGTGATATTCATTTTTTTATAAAAAATTGCTTTAACTTTCAAATATGAATTAAAATAAATAATTTTATTGTGTTTAAATAAAACATGGTTGACATCATTGTCACTTTATCGTTTACTCCTTCTATTTGTTTCTTATATTTATATATGAAAATATGGAGGAAAAGACTAAAATATATTTTTTCAAAAAAGTCATTATTTATCCATAAAAAAAAGTAGCACAATTGTAATTATAGTTTCATTGTAAATTTCTCATTTTATAAAAGCTATTCATTTTTAACTTATAATATATGATGTTATAACTTTTAATATTTATGAATCGGATAATTATCAAATATGTATTTGTTTGAAAGTTACATTTTAGGAACTTGTATTAAGCCAGGATCTGAAAACCGGACCGGACCGGCCGGTCGGACAGTTGAGCAGGCAAACTCTTTGTCCGTCAGGTTGGCCCCCAAAACCGGTGGGAATTGGACCGGTCACAAACCGCTCTGAGCAAGGCAATCAGAACAAACCGGCCGGTTGAACCGTTTTTTTTTTTTTTTTTACAAAAGTGATGCAAAATGACATTTTTTGGGTTTTTTTTTTAAAAAAAAAAGTCTAAAATCTCATTTTTCCTAATTTTTTCCTTTTCTAGTATCAAAATTAGTAACTTGAGAGATTTAATCCATATAGATAATGTTTATTTTGATTAAGAGATGAATTATGTTTATATTCTATGGGTTTTGTTGATGTCTAATTTAATTTTTAGTTATTTTTTGCATATATTTTATTTTATATTTTTATATATTTATATAAATACAGGTTTTATTATATCTAGGTTATATTAGGTTGGACCCCCGGTTGAACCGGTTGAACCTCCGAACCTCTGAACCCTTGCCCTGACCGGTTCGATGTCCGGTCCGGTTTTCAGAACCTTGGTATTAAGTAGCATTCTGAAAAGTTTGAAGTTATTTAGTATTAATTAAGCATTTTAAAGTTATTTATCTCTTTGTTTTTGCGTGTTATGATTGTCATATATTAATAATTTTTTTCGGATTCCCTATGTGCCAAACTGTTAATGGATATAAAAGGTCTTGAAGTCATTATTTTACTTACTTTTTCTTTGTGATTTTGTACTAACATTAATGTAATTTTTTATCTTACTGTTTTCATATAAAATATTTTAATTATTTATATAAAGGAAAATTATGATATAAATAATATTTAATTACCTATTTAATCCTCATCAAATATACTTCAATACTTAACTGATTTTTCCAATATTCAAAATGTTATTATTTGATTGAAAATTAAATTATTTTGAATTTTACTATTTGATTAATAAGTAAAGAAACTATAAACATTTTAAATTTTATTATTTTTTACAAATCATAATTTATGGCATAATATATTTTAATTATATTTATAAATATATAATAACTTGTACAAATTAGATATAGTCTTTTTAACTTATTTAATTTAATGCATTTAGAATTTAATTTGGGGTATAAAATAATTATACATTCTCTTGATACAATTTCATCAAAGTGAAATCATGGAACCCAACTATCTACTATCACAATCATTGATCATAATTTGTAATTTTGACAATTTTTTTTATTAATATTATAAAACTACTTTATGAGTTTGATTTTTATATATTAATAATGTAAAACTTTTTTATACCGTCATTTAATTATGTATTGATAAATTACATTAGTAAAAATATTTCAGTCTCACACCCACTTTTGAAAAAAAGTCTTCTAAATGAAATGATTTGTTTGGATAATAGTGTAAAATTATTTTATACTGTCAATATATAGAAATCAATTTATATATTGTCTATGTGTAAAAGTTGAAATCATAAGTTTTTTAGGGTGCATTTGCTTCGGGTTTTTTTTTTTAAAAAATTATCATAAAATTTAAATTTTATATATAATAAAAAACTAAAAATTGATCTATTTTTAAAAGCTACTTTTTTCACCTTCCAAAAAAAATGCTAAAAACCAATATTTTTGGAATTCTAATTATTTTTAAAAATTTATTTAAATATACAAAAAGTAATTTTTTTGGGTGAAAAAAAAAGTAATTTTGACTTTTGAGGCAACAAAATCTCATACAAATGCACCTTTAATTAGACTAATTAATTGATTTTATTTTATTTTTGGGTCTGAATTGAAACGTTTTATTGTTTTTGGTCGAGAGTTGAATTGTTTTTTGGGTCAAAGAATTGAAACATTTTCAAGCTTCCTGATTTTCATTTGGTCTGAACTCGGGCCATGTTTGATTAGCTTGACCGGAACTCTGATGAAAACATGAAAAAAAAATAAAATTGAAGTCTCGACCGGAAAAGAGTGAAGCAAGTCGGGTTTTTTAATTTTTATATGGCCCCCAGAGTTGCTAAATACGCATATATGTGGCTTATGGGGTAATTAGCCAAGGATGGGTGAAGGAGCAGTATCCGCTGGTATTGGATTGTGACACAGGAAAAAAAAAAGATAAAGAACAAGGGTATGCAATTCGCTACCCTCATATTATGTGACTTGCCAATTTTGTCTTGTAGCTAGTTCGCTGGCAGCGAACTCCTTTCCTTGGCTTTTAGCTTGCTCGCGTGCCCAGCGAGTAGTGTGCCCCGCTTCTCCTTTCCTTGATAGCGCATCTGGCGTGCCAAGCGAGCTGCCCAAGCACGATGCAATGCAAGTTGTGGCCGGCTTAACCACTCCAACACGTGCTTGCCGCAGTGTTCCGTCAAGTCCATCATACCTGCAACACAAAATAATGGTGAGGGAATCACTTTTCCCTGCAATCAATCCGTGAATGAATACTATTTCCTCGTGAAATTCTTCTTCAAATTGATGCTATAAAAGGAGAGTTTGGTGCGAGTTTTTTTTTGCAGTGAGTGAAGCGAGTGAATTTAGTTTGAGATCAGACTATTAGTTTTAGTTAAGCAGCTGCAAGTCTAGTCTCTCTTTTTTTTTTTTTTTGAAAAAAAGAGTAAATATTAAAAGAAAATGCCGAGACGACAACGTGATAGCACGATGGATCCAAATGAGCATATTGCTGTTCATATTTTTAATGGATATGTAAGTTTAATTTTTGTATTTTTATTATTAAGTTAATATTCTGTTCTTTATGTATACTATTGTGTTTATTATTTATCATTTTAATTGTACTTTTAGTGTTATTCTATTATAAATGTAATTTTAGATCTTTTTAATTCATTTTACGTGTCGTATACATTTTTATAATTAACTTTATTTTTAATTTTATTTGCTATTTTTCATTTTAATTCTGCATTTGTTAATTTATTGTTATAATATTCTAATTCTATTCTAAAACTTCATTTTATGTGACTATAGATTTTTAATTCATGTAACGTATTATTTTGTATAATTAAATTCATTTTTAATTCTATTTACTATTTTTCATTTTAATTCTGCTAAATTAATTTTATTGCTATTGATTTTGAATTATATTCTTAATATAATTTTAGGTTTTTTAATTCATTTAACGTATAATTTTTTATAATTAAATATATTTTGAATTCTACTTTTACTTGAAACAGGAAGAAAGAAAGTTCGAGCCCCGTCATATTTTTCTTAATCAACCTCCAAAAGATGCAATTATTGAGCGCCTACAGCGTGCTGGTTTTTACCATATTTCACAAATAGGTAGGGTGGAATTGAATGGAGCACTAATAAAAGCTTTGGTAGAACGGTGGCGACCAGAGACGCACACTTTCCATTTTCCACAGGGAGAAATGACGGTGACATTAGAAGATGTCGCCATACAATTTGGACTCCCTATTAATGGTTCACCGGTTAGTGGACTTACATCTAGCAGTATTGAACAACTGCAACTAAAATGTTTTAATTTGCTTAATGCTGTGCCTCATCCACACGTATTTAATAGAGGTGCAATCAATCTAAATTGGTTGCAACATCATATAAGAGAGCTTGATACTAGAAATGACCCGGTGTCAATAGAAATGAGTGACACGATCCTCCAACAACTGCAAGTATTTTTCATGGACCTCATTGTTGGAGGTCCATCCAAATGCTCCTGGCTCAAGTTCGTAATGGTGCATCGTGTCACTGTTGTTGTTGTTGGTGCATCCTGGTGTCATTTTCAGTTGTTGTTGCCTTGTTCTATTTCATTTTCTTGTTATTTTGTCGTTATGTTATCTTACTAATGGTGTTGTTATAATTCTACAAGTGGATGCACTCTTATTATTTCGTTATCTTATTACTAGTGTTATTAGATGTCAATTTATTTTTCTATTTGCACAATTAAATAGAAAATATTTTCATGTTGAAATAGGCAAATGAAAGTAAATTGAACAACATTATATCACATAATTGTACAATAGGCACATAACCATACAATCACATATTTTCTTGTTGAAACACAGAAATAAAGGTAAATTGAAGTACTATTACCCCCCTTTATATGCTTTCCCCTTCCCTTTTGGTTTTCTGATTGTTGGTGGGGTATACCTGCTAGTTGGTGGGGGATCTTCACGCAAGTTATATCTACTTGCACCTCGCCCACCTTGTTCCCCAACATCGTCAGCTCCCTCAACTTGGGCTTCCTCACTTACATCTCCTACTCTAGTGGTGCCCTCAGCCTGACTTCCACTACCCGATTGACCTGCATAACCTGCAAAGCCCCCAGATTGACCTGCGAAACTTGCAAGCCCCCCAAATTGTCCTGTATAACCTGCAAACCCCCCAAATTGTCCTGTATAACCTGCAAACCCCCCAGTCTAACCTCCATAAGTTGCTGACATTGTGGCAGGATCTATCCCCCATTGTTGAATTGGGGGAAATTGAAATGGAGATTGAATTTGTGGACGATACACATTTTCTTCTTGCACGACAGGTGATTGATGCACATCCAAAGCTACTTGCCCCTGGACAAGTGTGAACCTATCCTGTGGTGGTGGCGGTGGTGAGTCTGGTGTTGATGGTGAGTGTGGTGGTGGTGGTGGCGGCGGCTGAGGTGGTGGGGCTGCATCATCCTGATTTAGTGGTGTCAATCGTAGAGGCACAAAAGTATTATTCATGTACCATGATAAGTATTATTCACCCTCGACAACAGCAAAAGCAATTGGCAATATGTTCTGATTGCCATCTTGTGCAACTGCCACCAGTAGAGCTCCTTTGTATTTCCCATACAAATGTGTCCCATCTACCTGAACAAGTGGTTTGCAATACCTGAATGCCTTAATACAAGGACCGAAAGTCCAAAACAACCGGCGAAATATCCGAGTGTTCGACACCAATTCACCACTAAGGCTCGCCTCTACAGAATCTAATTGAACAATTGCTCCTTGATCAGCAGCACACATTGCCACACACCATTGCGGGAGATCTTCAAATGAGCTTTCCCAACCACCGAAAACTTTTTCAATTGCCTTGTGCTTCGCTGCCCATGCCTTTCTATATGTTGTCATATACCCGAACCGAGAATGAACCTCTGCAATGATAGATTTTATTTTAATAGATGGATCGGAATTTACCAATGGCTCTATCAATTGTGCAATCATGTCAGAGTCCAGCTTTGAGTGGTCCTGTGATTGCCTTGACCTCGTGCAAGTGTGCGGTCCGTTGTACTTCCTGATTTTCCAATAATCCTTATTCTTCCTTAAACTGGCCCTTAGAAGCCACAGACAATCCTGCCCATATTGTACACATTTACAATAAAACGTCTTCGGTTCCGACTCCTCAACTTTGTAATCTGCTCCTTTATCTATGCTATATTTTTTAACTGCCTTAATTACAGCCTCCCTATTGTCAAATTCCATTCTAATAAAGAATTCAGCATTGATAACAGAAGCTCCTACCAAGCACCAATATTAAACAATAAAAATAATTAGAATAATAAAAAATAAATGGAAAAAAAATAAAAACTAAATCTATAGCAGTGCTAAATTCTAAATTTTAAATTAATTCTAAAATTAGCAGTACATACCCATATTTTGAAACTGTGGAAATTCAGGAGCATTCATAGCTTCAATATCTAATGCACGCATGAAAGACGGCTCATTGTTTAGATATTGCCTGGCCACTATGTTTGGCACGTCCTCTTCACCTGTAGCATCATTCACATCATCATCATCAACATCATCGCCACTTTTATATTCTTCTTCATCACTTTTTTCCCATACTACTTCTCTTTCTGTAAATGTGCTTGACTCATATGCCACATTCTGATCATCAACTTCTCTGAATTCAACATACAATTCAATGACACGATTGTTTGGATGGTGCTGTTGATGTATGCGAAACATCTGTTGCATGCTATCATCATTACTGATTGGAATTGCTTGATAGTTTATGAAGCCGCCAAAAGTTGAGGATGGACATCTATATTTTATAGATGTCACTTTCTTTTGAGTATATGGATTTATAGATTGGCAAAGAGCATTCTTTAGCTCCGAAAATGAGAAAGTGTATGGAATAAAAATATTTACTGGACTCTCACAGGTAAAAAATACACCATCATTTGGATTTGTAAATATATGACCGTTATAATATACTACTACCATAACAATACTCATTTTTTCCTCACTCAAATTTTTTTCTTGTTTCTCACAAAGGGATGACAAGGGACACTAACAGAAAGAAAAACTGAAGCAAGAAGTTACGGAGGACTAAAGATGATTTTTTTTCTTTTCTGTTGCAAGTGGATGGGAAGAGAGAATGGCAGAAAGAAAAAATGAAGTACTTCTTATTGAAACAATAGAAAAAGAAGAGAAGAATGAATTTCTGAGACGATAAAATTTGTGTTTCAAATCAGCTTATATAAATAGCTAGAATATTAAAAATGCTCCACGAGCTCCACGAGAAATCACTCTCTTTTTACACTGAAATGACAATGTGGAGTAAAGTCTCTGATATCTTCACGTTGAAAAAATTGTCCGTGTTCTTCGGTGACAATTTCCAAGAATGGAAAAATATTTTTATTAATTCACTGGTAGCGAATTGTTTCCCCCATTATTCACTCTCTTTTTCACTGAAATGACAATTCGGAGTAAAGTCTCTGATATCTTTGAGTTGCAAAAGTTGGCAGAATTCTTAGGTGACAATTCTTGAGAACGGGAAGAAAAAATATTTTTATTAATTCGCTGGTAGCGAATTGTTTCCCTGAGATTTCCCTCTCTTTTTTTACTGACATGACAATTCGAAGTAAAGACTCTGATATCTTCGTGTTGAAAAAGTTGACAGAATTTTTGAGTGACAATTTCTGAGAACGGGCAAGAAAAATTTTTTTTATCCTACATTAATTCACTGCTAGCGAATTGTTAGGCCACACTCCATTTTTTTTTTCATGCATTCAATTCGCTTCCAGCGAATTCCTGCCCCCCACCCTACTTTTCTCATTTCCTTCACATCCCAATATCACCGTATTTTTCCTTCTCACTTTCCATATGAAAGTCATTGACCCGAAGGAAGTCTGCATTCCGATGTTCCGCAACGCACAATTGCAGAGAGAGAGAGGCACAAATAATAAATGGCGACGCAACTTTCATCACATACTTGTTCTTCTTCTTCTTTTTTCAGGTAATAATATTGTTCTTATCACAAGCTGCTCTGTTCTCATGTGCTTCTTTGACTAGTTATGGTTCTGCGTTTTTCTCATCATCTTTGGACGTTTGTTCCGTACTCCAATCGCCCAATCAGTGCCCGAAAGAACCATCAAGCGGAACAGTGAGGAGGACATAATTTCTGTGTTTTGGGATTGCACATTTTACCTGATGTAATATGTGTGTTGGTAATCTCGACAAACAGTATGTGTCAGATTTGTTTATTAGTTCGTTTTGAGGCAAGGCACAGAAAACCCTCTTTCACCTATTGAAAGGCCCTAAAATTACCAGATTAGATGCCTGCCTGAGCTTGAAATTGGTTCGCTTTGGTCCTAAGAATTGTATGCTTGTTTCTGACATTATCAATTTAGTTTTTGAAATTGTAAAAAGTAATTTAAATTGGTCTTTGTACTAATATTTATAAAGACTAAAATAAATCACTAAAAAGACTAATTTAAATTATATTTTATAATTTTAAGAATTAAATTGATACTTTCCTTATTCTAGCAAGCGGATATAATTTTAGGATCAAATTGAATCTTTACTTAGCTGTGTCACTCTGACTTGAACAAAAGAGAAACATGTCTCAATCCCACGAAGCTCTGATTCTGATCCAAAAAATGGTGAAAGTCCCTCCTGCAAAAGCACTCTTCTTCTTCAATTCCACAACCCATCAAGGCATTCACCACACCTCCCAATCCATTTCATTCATCCTCAACCATCTTCTTTCCTCTGGCATGCTATCCCATGCCCAATCTCTTCTCGTGCGCCTCATCTCTGGCCGAATCTGCTCACCTTTTTTATCCCCACCCTCACTCATGCATCAACTAACACAAGCCCAGTTCACTTCTTTTTCAACCCGCGCTCTTCTTTATGAGGCAATCGTTAATGCCCACGTTCATTCTCAGTTACCTGATGAAGCCCTCCATTTCTTGGAACAAATGGTTCACGATGGCCATCTCCCCATATCAAACACGTTCAATAACCTCTTGAGTTTACTTGTTAGATCAAATTGTTTTGGTAAAGCGTGGCGGGTTTTCAATGAAATGAAGGGTAAGGTTGTTCTGGATGCTTATAGTTTTGGGATTATGATCAAGGGTTGTTGTGAAGTTGGTGACTTGATGAAGGGTTTTCGGCTTCTGGCTGTGTTGGTGGAGATGGGTTTGTCTCCAAATGTTGTCATATACACTACTTTGATTGATGGATGTTGCAAGAGTGGCGATGTTCAGCTGGCAAAGAAGTTGTTTTGCAAGATGGAGGGATTGGGCTTAGTTGCCAATCAGCATACTTATAGTGTATTGATAAATGGGTTCTTCAAGCAGGGCCTTCAAAAGGAAGGGTTTCAAATGTATGAATATATGAAGCAAAGAGGAATGGTGCCTAATATTTATGCTTACAATTGTGTGATCACTGAATATTGTAATGATGGGAATGTAGATAAGGCTTTTGAGGTGTTTGATGAAATGCGTGAAAAAGGGGTGGCATATGGTGTTGTAAGCTATAACATTTTGATTGGTGGGTTGTGTAGAGTGAAGAAGATGCGGGAAGCAGTGAAGTTGGTTGATCAAGTCAACAGTGTTGGCCTAAGTCCTAATTTAATTACATATAACACATTGATCAATGGTTTTTGTGATGCTGGAAAGATGGACAATGCTGTTAGATTGTTCAATCAATTGAAGTCAAATGGACTATCACCATCCTTAGTGACCTATAACACTTTGATTGCCGGTTATTCTAAGATTGGGAATTTGGATGAAGCTCTCAACTTGGTGAAGGAAATGGAGGAGAGATGCGTTGCTCCTTCCAAAGTGACATATACAATTCTCGTTGATGCTTTTGTGCGTCTAAATCATATGGACAAAGCATTCGAGATACATTCTTTAATGGAGAAGTCTGGTTTGGTTTCCGATGTTTTAACGTATAGTGTCCTCATACATGGATTATGTATGAACGGTAACATGAAAGAGGCGTCAAAACTCTTCAAATCATTGGGTGGGCTGCGGTTGGAACCAAATAGCGTAATATATAATACGATCATTCATGGTTATTGCAAAGAAGGAAGCTCTTATAGGGCTCTTAGGTTACTCAGAGAAATGGTTGAAAATGGAATGACTCCAAATGTGGCTAGCTTTTGTTCAACCATAGGGCTTCTTTGCAAGGAAGGGAAGTGGAAGGAAGCCGAGCTTCTTTTACAGCAGATGATAAATTCAGGACTAGAGCCATCAGTTTCTTTGTGCAGTATGATTTACAAAGCCAAAGGCGAAGTGTTGAATGTTGATCTTGAAAGTGATATAATATCAAATTCATAGTATTTACCCTCTGATTCTGTTTCTTATCAATAGATCGTATTATAGTCCATTAATCAAGCCCATTCTAGAATGTTGCTGAATTTTATGTCTTGCTCAATTTGATATGAAAAATGATATATCCTTCTGCGTATTAGGTGAAGTGAGTTTCGATTACTTTTTAAGATTCTATAACATGAATTGTATATGCTTGTAAACTCCATTTAGCATGTAGGAAAAATTTGTAAAATGGTATATGGTTTCTCATTTGATATATATCCTAAATCATAATGATTGCTGCATTCTATCATACAACGGTATGCTTAGATAAAAATTCTGGAAATGAATCAAAATATTTTCTAATGTTTTGGCTTGCTACCTGCCCTGCTTTCTTGAATGTCTGCATTCAATGGAAGAAAACGTCATGTGGAAGGCTTGCTACCTGCCCTGCTTTCTTGAATGTCTGCATTCAATGGAAGAAAACTTCATGTGGAAAAAAGCTTCATGAGAAAAACACAAATTAAAGGCTAACCCTCATAAAATGTCTTGGCATGTCTGCAATTTCCTCCCGTCTATGGGTCCCTTTGGTTGAAATTTAACTGTATATTTGGCTTGTGTTGTTTAGGATTTCTTGTTTGAGTGAAATATTTATCATAACCAGAACTGCGGGATCATTTACTAGTTTCATATTAATTAAATATACAACTTGTTATAGTTGTTTCCACGTATAGTCTGAACTGTACCAGGCTGCATCTGTTCTACATGGTGTTGGATCTTGGGTGTCAACTTGAAGACTACGCAAGTTATAGGCTCTGTTTGAGCGCAAAATCTACGGCAATATATACAATGATTGCACTACTCGTTGCTTGGCCAAATTCTACGTAATCATCTCTGGACGTTATTTAGAGTAACTATTATATTGTTACCTGATTAGTTTATCCTTTTCTGTTTGGACTTGGATGAAGCTCCGTGTGAGCATTACAGTGAAATGGAAATTAATTTAAGGAGAAAGTCTAAAAAACCCGCTTCAAACAAGGTGCACATGATATAATTTAATGGATGTCCACTTGTAGTCCTGATATTTTCAAAATATGCAAAATGATCCTTACCAAATTTTGCTGTATAACTCCATTTCACCAATAGACGATAAATGGATAAAAATGTCATGTGAGGTGCACGCGCCAACTTAAGATGCCTCAATGTGACAAGCACATGAGGGTAAAATCGGAATACAAGTCCTCCAATATCCCTTGTTGCATCTTCTTCAATAGAACTGTAACATCCATACCCCTTTTTTTTTTTGTTACTCTGCAGACCAAGACTATAAGTAAAAAAAACGTGCTTGGAGGAGGCTATCCTTGTTTCACCAGTTTGGCCAATCTGAAATGAAAAAAGAGGCGAAGCTCATCTACTCATCTCGTGGACTGAAAAGGAATCCAAAATGCGGCTGAGAAGTACAGAGGATATTGTTGTTTTTGCTGTAACCAAAATTGCATCGTGGTCCTTCCTCTCAAAAATCCTAGCTGCCACAATGATGACATGGTTTTTTGGCATTTGAGATAGTCTTGGAGAATGGGTGGTGACCCTTTGGCACTCTCAAGCACTGCTCGACGGGTGGTCATAGCTGAAAGTAGTAGCAGGCTCAATGTACCCGACCTTGGATTGGTTTGCTTCGATGATCTTTCGTATTTTGGCATTGACCATAGCAGCTTCCACCCGTGGCTGCAAATTTGAGAATGGGCACATAAGATAATCCAAGAGACACCGGAAAAATATGCTTATCCAAAGAATGAAAAAATGCGTTATTTATCTTAGTTGAGTTATTGGGGTGCTAGTCAAGTAAAACAATCTATTGTGTATTTGGCTATTTGCTAACAAGTGAAACAGTGGTTATTATAATTATTGATAGGAATTGAATATCAATAACAACGGAATTATTTAGTACTTATTCTTGTTTATTTTAATTATGTATATTACGTTGATTTTGATGTATATAAAAATTATGTCAAATAATTTTAGATTAATTTAAAATTTTATAGACATGATCTATATACTATGAATTTATAATTTATTGATAGGTTTTGAAAAAAATTTTACTAATGAAAAATTGTTTTACGGTGTAGCATTTGCTTAAAATTATAACTGTATAATTTGGTTCTATATATATATATATATATATATATATATAAATGAAATTTGTTTTAATTTTATATAAATGTAACCTATTTTCATTGATGTGTTTTTCTATTCTCAGTAACTCAATATCAATTATTCTTGTTAGGCAAGTTAGCTTGTGTGTATATCTTGATATGATAGTGGTTGATTTTAGTTTTGTATATCTTCCATTGTGTGTCCCTAAATTTAAGAATATTAAATTAAGGATATTTGAATCTATTAGGATATAGAAAACCTATTTAGATTTGAAATAAGAAGTCTTGAAGACTAATGATAGGGAAATAAAGTCATGTACACTTGTATTGTTTTTCTTCCTATATTGAAAATATTTGTTCTTTGGGTGGTTGTAGACATGTAACTTACTAACTACGTATATTTTTATATATCTATAGTCATGGTTATCTTGATTAATTATTTCTATTTCTTGTGTTGTTATGCTTTATATTTAATTTATTGAATTTGTACTAGTGTACGGGGCTCGTTTCAACGTGGCAACCCCAATAATTTTATTATTCCCGATCCAATTTCAAAACTCTTTGTAATTCCTATTTCCTAATCCAATTTTAAGCCTCATTATCAACCACAGGCATGCAACATACTCGTTATTTATCTACACTCTTGTTCTGTATCTCTCTTTTCTCTACTTCTCTCAAGCTTTTTGTCCGAAAATGACTCTACATTTTCACTTCTCCTCAAACTTCTTAATTATTTTTTCTCCCATCTTATCCATTCTATTCTTATGTCATTTTCCCCTTATCTTTGAGGAGATTTTTAAAATCTCTTCATTTAATGATTCCTCCGCTTTGATTTTTTTTTTCCGATAGTGAATTAGTGACCTCTAGGCAAACTCCATTGCTGTTCATGGTGATTTAGAGCTTTTGCTTTGAGAGGAAAGATGTTTAACAAATTTCCATAGTCCAGACTAATGTGTATGTTCTAAATAAAGACACGTTTTATTTTCATTTGTGCTTTTTTTTTTTGGGTAAGATTTACATTTGTTTGTTTTTAGTCTGATATATTCAATATGATACTATGTATAAGAGAACGAAGACAAAATCCTCATTTTAATCTCAATAAAATTTTAAGTTGGATTAATTGATTCCTATAAAAGATAAACTCTCAAATTGGTCAATGTAAAATTGAATTGTCGGACAAATTGGTCCCTGCAAAAATTGAATAGTCAGACAAATTGATTCCTACAAAATTGAATGATTAGACAAGTTAGTCCCTATGTTAAGTTAGACTAGGGACTAACTTATTCGGTAATCATTTTTGTAAGGATTAATTTGGGATTTTAATAAGGACCAATTTGTCTGACCATTCAATTTTACATGGACCAATTTGAGATTTTATTTTTTTGTAAGGACTAATTTGTTTCAACAAGTTTGAGCTGCATCAATAAATTGTGAGATCGAAAATGAACACCAGACATGGTCCAATTAAAGAACATTTGCAAGTTTGACGACATCAACAAGGCTGTGGTGATTGGAGAAGGAGGCCTCACTAAGATGGGCACCGAAGCTTGTGATTGTCGAGGACTTGAAGCTTCAACAATGGAGATAATGGTGGAAATTTTATTTTTTTTTATATAAAAAAATTTGAGCCCAAATTTTTCATTTTGTTGTGTGTGTTTTTTGACTGAATAGGAACAGAGAACCCAAACTTTTTTTTTTCCACGTAGGAGAAAAGGAACTATAGAGGTGAGAGCAATCGCTAATTGTGAGAAAGAGAGATGGTATAGAAGAGAGTAGCCGCCATTAGAGAAAGAGAGGGAAAGAGAAGTACAAGACGAAGGAAGGATGGGGTGGTTGAAAAGGACAAGTGTATAAACGATAAATTAGTTATTTATATTTCTTCTCATTTTTAAAATTATTGAATCACCATTCACGTGTCAACCTTTTGTTGGATGTTGTGGCCTGCATTAACCAATAACTGTAAGTTAGCAATCACCTATGAACTTTACCCTAAAACTTTAAAAAGATAAATGTACACCGTAATTCTTTTGTTAAATTTTCATCTAGTCTTAATTGATAATAAGTGCTTTACGTTCATTAAACTTTATTAGTTCATGAGTAACTTGATATGCCAAAGTAAAAAATAACATGTAAATTTATAGCCTAAACATTATTCAACGTATGCTATTTAAATTGAAAAATTAATAGACATGTCATTTTGTGAGATTAAAAAAAAATTAGAGGTTGATTTGTACATTTTTAAATTCGAGAGAAAAGTGTTACGACCCAACTTTGGCCATGACCAATGCATAGAAAACATCTTTCCTAGCAAGCCTTAACACACAATATTTTATAGGAAAACGGACAGAGTTTCCTCTATTTTTCAGACATTCCCCAATTGAAAATACAACTTGCAATACTTTCGATTTAACTTCATAGCAAATGGGTATTAAGCATTCTCAAAATGCGTCATTCCAACATATAACAGTATCTCAACATATTCCAGATACCAAACTAGTTTTCAAACTCTATTAAACATAATACATCATATAGTTCAAGCATAAAACTAGGTTAAGTTTATAGATCTTTTCCATAACATAATTTACAAATCTAAGTAATAAGATCTCAACCTACGCATAACACAGATCCAGGGACTCTGCCTGTGACATATGGAGTAACTAACAAACTAAATAAAATGAGGTTCTAACATAAAGGCCTTCACAAGAAGGCTCACCCACTTGAAATGCACCTAAGGCTGAGTCAGAGGAACAGAACTAGATCCAGCACCAGCGCCTGTATCTGTAAAAAAACTAGAAGATAACGGGGTGAGTTTTGTAACTCAGTGAAAGATAGGATATTCATAGTTTACTAAATACAATCATAAAACAATGTAAACATAATAATGTATTGGTACTCATATATATATATATATATATAACATGAGATTTCTTGAAAACCTAACTTTACATAATCACATAATTTCAAGTATAATGGGGAGTTATTCGAAACAGAACAATAATAAGTTCAGACATGACTCAAGGTCATGTGTAGGTTAGCACCACACTTGCTAACTGGAATTGGCCCATAGCCATACAAGTTCAGACATAACAAAAGTCATGTACGGGTTAACATCCCTCGTACTAACTAGAGTTTCTCACGGTGCACCAAGGCTAATAATGTCCATGCCGCTAACTATATGTTCTAACTAGGAATTTTCCCCAAATTAACTCAAAATCATGCACATTCCACTTCCAGAATATTTTCCAACACAATCCCTTCTTATGTTATATAAAATACATTAGACATAAAATATACTCAAATTTAATAATTATTATAAAATGTTCTAAAATTCAATATTTGTTATATTTCAATAAAAAAATATTTAAATAAAAATAACAATCACATTATGACCTCCAAATAAATATTTTTCATTTCAAACATAAAACCTCCTTTTTTAATAAATAAATTATTTTCTTCTATATCAACATACTTTCAGCTCTTTATATAATTTTATATTGTTTATCATGCATAAAGTAACTTACGGATACACTATTTACTCACAAAAATTGGTTCAAAGAACCAAAGAACAACACCTTTGATGCCACCAACTCAAGTGTTGTCGTCCGATTGCTTTATCACTCTAGGAACAAGACAATATTAATATTTGTGAGATAACTATGCTATCAATTAACATCAATTAATGCCAATTCACTAAAAACCCCAAATTCAAGGGTTTAAGAAACCTAAATTAATCCTAAAATAATTTGAAACTTCAATAATTTAAATAAAGTATGGTAGGAGCTTATTTACTACTTGGAGAGCAAAATTAGTGAAGAGAATCACTTCAACACCTTCCTCTCTCTAATAGAGTCAAAGAGAAAAATGGAGTAAGGGAGAGGAAAGATGAGAAGGTGATGAAGAGGAAGTAGTGGTGATGTATATTTTGTAAAGAAATGAAGAATAAAGGAACAGAGAGAGAAGAGAAGAAAGAAGGAAGTAAAGAGGGGGAGAAGAAAGGAGGTCTCGGGGGAATGACTCAGGAGAAGAAGATGAGAGAAGATAAAGAAAAGAGAGAAAACTATGGTGGTCTATACCACTTAAGGTGCACGGTGGTCCTCAACTTGTTTTTTTTGTTTTACGATTCATCACAAATTCTAAAAATAAATTGCTATTTTTCCTTTTTAACATTGAGAATATTTTATTGAAGATACACCACTCTTTAATATTTTGTTCGAAGGAAAAGGGGGGAAATTAGTGATTCTTTGGCACAAAATTTTGTTTTAAAGTGCGACAAAATGGTGAGAGAAGAAGTGTTGGCATCATAACTTATAAAGAATGACTATCGTCACTTCAATATGTCTATTGCCACTCACAGTTTACTATTATTTATTGTGTTCTTCCTAGGATATTCTTCCTTTCATTTGTTTTTATCAACATAGTAATATAACATTGAATAATTATTATCAATTATATTTCTATTCAGATTTATAATTTTTCACTTAAAATAATTTATTTTATATTTTATATTGTCAAATTGTATTTTCATATAAAATTAATTTATTTAATAAAATTTATGTGAATTTGTATTAGATTATTTTTAAAATTTTTCTTAATATAGTAATTATATAGAGATTAAAACAATTGGTATTCAAGCAAATACTAAATAAATGAACAATATAGACAAATTAGTATGATGTAATTTATCATCATATATCCAATGTTTTATTTGAATTTAATATTTTTAATACCAAAAAACTTCTTTTAGTGTTTAATTATTTTTGCCTTCATAATCTATTTTATAATTTCATAAAACAATTTATCCTACATTCTTTTTCATAAAAAATGCTAAATTTTTATAAAAATATTGATAGAGTTCGTAATTGCAACCGAAATAAAAACTTGTTGCTTTTTATTTAAAAAAATACATTTAGTATTTGTTATGATATATAGATTAAGGGAAGGATTATTTAAAAAATAAAAGAACAGATCATAATATAAAAACAATAAAATTAAAATATTCATGATATAAGCCTTTTTAGTATTACAAACATTAACTTAAAATGAAATACTGGATATATGATTGATAATTTAAATTATACTATTTTTTATTTTTTCGATGAATAATTTTTTATTGTTATTGATTAACTTTTTTTGAAAAAAAAATACTTTCTGATTTATGATTTAAATAGTTACGATATTAAGGAAAACTATACAAATTTGATATTTAAATTCAAATTATTTTTTTAAATAAATTAACTGTAAATGAATATAAAATTTGATAATATCAAACATAAAAAAATTATTTTCTAATTACACAAAAATTATAAATGTGAATAATATAATTGATAATAATTATTCAATGTTATATTACTATGTTGATAAAAAAATGAAAGGAAAGATATTTTGGAAAGAACACAATAAATTATAGTAAAGTAGGAGTAACAATAGACATATTGGAATGGTAATAGCCACTTCCTAACTTATAAAAGAAATTAACTTTGGGATATGGAAAGTATAAAATTTTATCATATTCATATTTAATTAAATTCTCACATTTACCTGGACTTTTAAGTAACATGTGCGAGATTCAAATACATTTTCTTTATGTGATAATATATGATTAAATGACAACGTAAAATTTCAGTATATAGAAATTATTCACTCCAATCAAGAATAATTGTCCACTTTTAAAATTTTATTTTTCCATAAATAATTGTTCATTTAGGAATTTTTGATAACATTTATTAGCTTTTTTCCAGTTATACTCTTAATTAGGGGAAAAGAGAGAATAAATGGGAAGAAACAATTAAATAAGAGAGAAAAAATCTTGGTGAATATATAAAATTATATGAGTTAACAAAATTATCTCTATATAATCATTATCACTCATATTGATAAATGTATTTATACATTCAAATTAAGGGTATAAATTGATTAAAAAAATTAATATTACTAAGATATTATAAATGAATAGATATTTTGAAATATCCAAAAGTAAAAAAATAACAGATATGTTGAAACAAATGTACTATTGAAGATATTATTATAAAATACATCTAAATTTTGATAATATTTAGGCATTTTGAATATTTTCTTAATTCTTGTGCACATTTAAAATTAGACAATTGGTTCCAACCACTGAGAGTAAACTCTTTATAGAATTATGATTCTATTTTTATATTTGTTTTTATCATAAAAACCATTTAGCATCCATTTAGCGTAAGAGTGTAGAATTGGAACTTAGAATTGGAATTGGGTGACCCAATTTCAAATTTTATATTTGGTGTACTTTTAGAATTAGAATCATAAATCTATATAACAATTCCATAGAATTGAAAATAGGTAATTTTTTTTAACAAAACCCCCAAATTGGTCTTTCTTCAATTTTACATTAGACAAATTGGTCATTCTAGAAAAAAAAAATATATCCAAGTAAGTCCATACTAACTTAAAATGTTAAACAAATTGGTCATTCTAGGAAAAAAAAAAAGATAAATTAGTCTCTTAAGAATAAAAAAAAAGGGGTCAAATTGATCTTTATATTGAGGGATTAATTTATTCAATTTTTTTAATTGCAATGACTTTTTGGTACTTTTTTCTAAATGGACCAATCTCTTCTCTTCTTTATCTAGAGGGAACAATTTGGTTGACTTAAAATTTAAGAGAAAAAAAATTAAAGATTTTATCTTTTTTAAGTAAAAATAAAATTACTTAAAAAAGTAAAAAAAGATTTTTTTGAGAAGCTATAATTTCTATCTTCTAAAAAAATATTTTTTATAACTTTAAAAAGATGCTTAATAGTAAATAAAAATATTTTAATATTACATATATATATATATATATATATATATATATATAAATTAATATTATATCTAAACATAAAATATCTTTTATGTGTATAAAAAATCTTTTAAACAAGGTGATTTGCAAAAGTGTACTCAAATTAAACTCTTAACAAGTCATTACGATTGATCTAGTACTCAGAAATTTGGATACGATGGATGAGAAAATCATTGATCGACGAAATTTCCCAAGTAAAACAAAAAACAATCCTCTTAACATTTAATCCTTATTTTATGTACCGGAAAAAAAAGGAAAATCCTTATATTTTAATAGGCAAAAACCCTGGAATGTGGGCTAACTCCAAGGCAACAAGCATAAGCTCTGTTCCTGAGACACCGTGCGGTTCGAACTAAGCTCAGTGCAGAGACATGACATGAGACCCCATTAGTTAGGTAAGGTACATGTTTTGTTTGTGAATGGAAGAAATTTGTTCTGGGACAGAGACAACCACACCCCTTTCTCACCACTCACCCACTTTCCTTTACTCTCCTGCCAAATACGTACACGCACAAAAGTAGAAAAAGTTGAAAAAAAAAAGAAAAAGAAAAAGTAAAAACAGAGCTTGCTCTGTTTCAGGTTCCTTCCCCTGTTTTTCTTACTGACAGTGACAATTTTGGATGCCTCATCCATCCTCTTCAACAATCAACACAGGCAAGTTCTCTTGATGGCACCGTGCTCTCTGGGTGGCAGAGCAAGAAGAAGAAGGAAACTGCTGCAACAACTATCCCAATTCGAAACGCGCTTTGTGTTCAACCGATGCTCTGCTTTCAGAATCACGAGATCTAATAATACAACTCTGTTTTCAGAAGCTTTCTTCTTTCTGGGACCACTTTATGGTGGACATTGATAACACCGATATTTTTTTTTTTTTTGTGTCAGCTTCTTGTCATCTCCAACTTTTCAAAGCATAGTTCTTAATGCTTGTCACAAACAGAGTATATTCGGATTGCAGGCCCAAATTTTGTCGCTTTCTGCATTACTCATATGCGATCATGCTTTGCCATAAGTTCCCATTTCTTTTTCAAAATTTAATTTTTAATTTTTTTTTTTTTTTTGGTTTTGGGGTGCTTGGAAAGTTGGGCCCTTTATGTGGTTTAGCTATATTGCTTTAGATTTGTGATTTTGAGGGTATTCGATGATATGGCCAAGGGGTTTTGAAGTTTTGTGTGGTTGTGACTTGTGATGTCTATGGTTGTTGACTTGGGAGTTATCTCCTTTTGCTTTCTTGAGACGTGGGGGAAATTTTCCACTTTGGCTGCCAGTGATAATTGTTTTGGAATTATATGTTGAGACTTGGTCATAGGAAGATCAAGGAGTTCATCTTTTTGCCTCTTTTTGTTCTTTGGATTAATTACATTTTACACAATTTGATAAGAGAAGAAGAATGAGGGGTGGTAGGAAGATGAGGAAGATCCGTTTGAGCAAAATCTATTCGTTTGCTTGTGGTAAATCAGCATTCAAGGGGGACCATTCACAGATTGGGGGGCAAGGTTTTTCTAGGGTGGTATATTGCAATGAACCAGATAGCTTTGAGGCAGGGATTGGGGATTATGCAGATAATTCTGTAAGGTCCACAAAGTATACTGCTGCTAGTTTCTTTCCAAAGTCACTGTTTGAGCAGTTCAGGAGGGTTGCTAACTTCTATTTCTTGGTGATTGGTATCTTGGCCTTGACAAAGCTTGCTCCTTACACAGCTGTCAGTGCCATCCTTCCCCTTTGTGTCATCGTTGGAGCAACTATGGTGAAAGAGGGTATCGAAGATTGGCGCCGGAAAAAACAGGTGCTACATTTCTGCTGTTTACCCTATTGTGGATTTCATTTTTTTATGATAATAGAGCACTATGATGTCGTTTAATCCATGTAGCCGACACTACCTAGTGGATTAGGGCTTAGTTGTTGTTGTTGAAGTCAATTGCTTTAACCTTTTTTGTCTTCAATCCTGTGGACCAAGTGTGTAGATTCAAACTGAATCAGACCGGTCTTATCTTCTTAATTTTGATTTATTGTCTCCTATTGTGTTTATGTCGAAAAATTCTACGGACTGTGGGACATGATTGTTATCCTATAACTTGAATTGAAGAATATCAGTGATTTTTACCAAGGTTATGGAAGGATTCTGGTTATAACAACTAAAGGATTCTATTTGAGTATTTGATAGTAGTACTATTAAAATTATGGAGAGAAGTGAAATTTTAATTTTCATGACCTATGACAAGAAGCTTGTGGAAGATTCTACCTTTCTGGTTAGATCATTGGTATGAGTTGTTTGAAAAAAGGGAAGAAGTGCAATTACTTAGCTGTGTATTCATAAGTTCATTTATCTTCTTAATAATCTCTTAGATTCCAAAATCAGTTTCGTACTCAACTTGAAGAGGCTTAAATGTTTTTCTATAGTGGAAGTTTGCTTAGAAACATAAAAGTCCAAAATACTGTCTGTATATTCTTACTTCTGCTATAATATGTACTCTTAAGTTCAGTGCAATTTTGGTCATGATCTGATTTTATTTTTTACCTATATAATGAAATATCTATATGGAATTAAAACAATCAACCAAAAGTTCTGTGTATCTGGAGAAGGAAAAATTTTTAAAGATGTTGAACGGAGAGCATTTAGCATTTAACTTAATAATATCATGTAGCATTGTCTATTTCATGATCAATGGCAAGCTATGAAGTCCGGCAATATAATTTGGCTATTGGATTGCTTCTGCAGGATATTGAGGTGAACAATAGAAGAGTTAAAGTGCATAAAGGTGACCGCATTTTCGAATATACTGAGTGGAAGAATCTGAGGGTGGGAAATATAGTGAAGATAGAGAGGGATGAATTCTTCCCTGCAGATATCCTACTGCTTTCATCCAGTTATGAGGATGCAGTCTGCTATGTTGAGACCATGAACTTGGATGGGGAGACAAATCTAAAGTTAAAACAAGGGTTGGATGTAACTTCTTCCTTAGAAGAGGACTTCAAATTCCGTGATTTTAAAGCAGTAGTTAAATGTGAAGACCCAAATGCAAATTTGTACTCATTTGTTGGGAGCATGGAGTTTGAAGGACGAAGTTATCCCCTTTCTCCTCAGCAACTTCTTTTGAGAGACTCCAAACTTCGTAATACAGACTACATATATGGAGCAGTCATCTTCACCGGTCATGACACGAAGGTTATTCAAAACTCTACTGAACCCCCTTCGAAAAGAAGCACAATTGAGAGGAAGATGGATAGAATTATTTACTTCTTGTTTTGTGTTCTGTTTCTAATTGCATTTATCGGATCTATTCTCTTCGGCGTTGCAACTAAGGATGACTTGGACAATGGGGTAATGAAAAGGTGGTACCTAAGACCAGACGATTCCACAATTTTCTTTGATCCAAAAAGAGTTGCTGCAGCTGCTATATTTCATTTTTTGACTGCCTTAATGTTATATGGGTTCTTCATTCCTATCTCCTTGTATTTTTCAATAGAACTTGTAAAAGTCCTTCAAAGCATCTTCATCAATCAAGATGTCCATATGTACTATGAAGAAGCAGACAAACCAGCCCATGCTCGAACTTCAAACTTGAATGAGGAACTAGGCCAAGTTGACACAATACTTTCTGATAAAACTGGAACTCTGACTTGCAACTCAATGGAGTTCATCAAATGTTCCATTGCTGGGGTAGCTTATGGCCGAGGTGTTACAGAGGTTGGGCAGGCCATGGGTCGGAGAATTGGTGCACCTTTGATTCATGAGCATGTCATTGGATCAGAATCAGAACCAGATGAAATCAGGGAATCTCCTGATAGAAAAGCACACATCAAAGGATTTAACTTTACAGATGAAAGGATAATGAATGGAAACTGGGTTAATGAGCCTCATACAGATGTTATCCAGAAATTTTTTCGCTTATTGGCGATCTGTCATACTGCTATACCAGAAGTGGATGAAGACACAGGAAATGTCTCATATGAGGCTGAATCTCCAGATGAAGCAGCATTTGTGATTGCTGCTAGAGAAGTTGGTTTTGAATTCTTTAAAAGGACTCAGACTAGTTTATCAATTTATGAATTGGATCCTGTTTCTGGCGACAAAGTTGAAAGGTCAGTTCTTTTTCAATTGCTTTGTCTGTTTAGTAAATTTGACTCCCACATTTTCCATTGCTACTCCACGTACAACATTTTATGATGAATTGTAATTAATTAAGAAAGTCACATTCAACCACATTGTAACTTATCTTGTGATGAAAGTAGTTAATTTTCAATAATAATAATAATAATAACAACTTGGAAACTTTGACGATCTGTTCTGCTTCTGGTCTAGCCTATGTTTGGTTTACGTTTTTGGCAATGCCACTGTAAATGGACATTTGGCGAAAGGAGCTCTGGTGTTCCTTTTGGAAAATGTCCTTTCCAATTGCCTGAAATGGCAAGATTCTGTGGTTAAACTGTAAAACAAACAAGCTCCCAATGTGGAGTTTGATGTTGATATTTTTCAACTTCTAGATTAGTTGACCAACTAGACTAGAGCTGCTTATAGCAACGGTGAATTTGTATCCTTGGCTTACATCTGTGGATCCAAGAGTCTTCAATTCCTCATATGGGATCCAAAGTCTAATTGATGCTTTGATACTTGTTTTAAAATGTACAAATGGTGGAAAATTTGGTTCCCTGTCTAAACAATCTTTTATTGTTGGCATACTTTATTTTTTTGCTATGCCGTTTGGGATTAAGGATTTCACTTTATACACGCTTACTAACTGTATGCTATTACTTGATGCATTGCTTCTAATTCAATTTTGTTTTATGTTTAATTTATGTGCATTGACAATGGAAACTTGTTTTACATTGTCATCTAATCATATATTGCTACATCAACAAGGATAGTTTAGTCTTACATCCACTACATGAAAAATCATCCAAATGGAATGATTTAATTGGATGACATTATAGAAAAGTTTCACTGTCAGTATGTTTTGGAATTTACTTTCTTCCATTCAGCTAATGCTGACTTGATATCCAGTAAATACTTACTTTTTGCAGAATTTATCAGCTTCTCAATGTTTTAGAATTCAATAGCTCAAGGAAGCGAATGTCAGTGATAGTGAAAGATGAAGAAGGGAGAATTTTGCTAGTCTGTAAAGGTGCTGACAGGTTTGTGATAAATTAACTTGTTGCCTTTAGTATATTGTTCTTCCATTTGTATTTAACCTGTCGACTTGGCTTAAGTTATATTTTCATGCAGTGTCATGTTTGAAAGGCTTGCCTTGAATGGGAGAGAGTTTGAAGAGAGAACCTTGGAACATGTGAATCAATATGCTGAAGCAGGTCTAAGGACCCTTATATTGGCCTATCGTGAACTTGATGAGAAAGAATACAAGGAGTTCGATAATAAATTTTATGAAGTGAAAAATTCAGTTACTGCAGATCAGGAAACAATGATTGAGGAATTATCAAATAAAATTGAAAGCAGTCTAATCCTTCTGGGTGCCACTGCCGTAGAGGACAAGCTACAAAATGGGGTAGGTTACGGAAAAAGTTACATATGAAGATTTATCAATTGGAGTAGCGCTTGAAATTATGCCTCACAATATTGTTTTGCAAGGTTCCTGATTGCATTGAAAAGCTTGCCCAAGCTGGAATTAAGATTTGGGTTTTGACCGGGGATAAAATGGAGACTGCCATTAATATTGGGTACGATATTGTGAATTTGTGATTATGCCTTTCTTTACATTGGCTCCAGCATGAGAATTACTGTCCGAGATGTCTGACATAAACATACAATTGCAGCTTTTCCTGTAGTTTGCTTAGACATGGAATGAAACAGATTATTATTCATCTGGACAGTCCAGAAATTCAAGCATTGGAGAAGGTTGGAGACAAGATGGCTATTTCCAAGGTAAAATAATTCCCGGCCCAAAATTCAGTTATTTTTATATAAAGATTAGTTGTGCATATTGAGTACTATGAGTACATGTAAGTGAGCATGTTAACAAAACGGTTCTGTCAAAACATTCCAATACCACTGTTGTATGGTGTCTTTGGCTGGACAGGAATGCTAGAATTTTCTAGTGGGGGATCTCTTCCTCTTTGGACGACATGTAGAATCGGGTTACTTTCTTAGCTTCAATGCGGCGTTCCATGAATGGTCCTTTTAGAGGTTTTTCTTTGGTAGATATGCAGATAAATTGGCCTACCTAGTTACATGGGTCAATCTCATAGGAATTCCATGTTTTCTTTTTCTTTCTTCTTGTGAGGATGCCTTCTCCTCTTTATATGCTCTTTCCTTACTAATTATTGAATATCCTTTTCTATCAAAAAAAAGAAAATTCAATTTCCTTGTAAGATGTTCTTACTTGGAGTTGACATTGGACTTGAATGTGCTTTATAATACTCGCAATTTAAACTTATATAGTGTTGTGGGTTCTCATATTCCGGGTTTTTTGAATAAAGCATCCTGATAGATTGATATTATGAATTTTGTTTCAGAAGTTGCAAGACTTTGCATGCTTGTATGCTTTGACTTGTATGTTGTTGCTTAGTTTGTTTAATCTCTAAGCCACAATAAGTGTTCTTTTATCCTGTTTCTTACCTCTCGTTTTTTTTTCCCTTCAAAACTTTTCTTCTCCTTTGCTCAAAGGGATCGCTTGGTGTGTCAGTATCTTGATGAAACTGTAGAATTTAAAGTCCTGATATTTTTGTGCTGATTCCTGTTTCAGGCTTCAAGGGAAAGTGTCCACCGTCAGATATCAGATGGTGCTCAACAGCTTACTGCATCCAGAGGGATCTCTCAGCCGGCATTTGCTCTGATTATTGATGGAAAATCACTTGCTTATGCTCTGGAGGATAATATGAAGAACATGTTCCTAGAGCTAGCAATTGGATGTGCATCCGTTATCTGCTGTCGCTCATCACCAAAGCAGAAAGCACTGGTACGTTTCGATGTATTCTATGTTTCTTCCCCTTATTTGACATCAAGTCCTCATTATTACTATTGTTCTTATTTAGTTAATTCTGATAATAGTTCTGGTTAGCTATTATGTTCTTTTTATTGGTTTCTTTCTTAAAGGTTACTAGACTGGTCAAATCTGGAACTGGTAAAACAACACTGGCTATTGGTGATGGAGCCAATGATGTTGGAATGCTTCAAGAAGCAGATATAGGGATTGGAATCAGTGGTTTTGAAGGAATGCAGGTGCTCAAAACACTGATAAACCATTGTGTTCTTCATTATTGATTTTCACTACAGTATCAAGCTTTTATTGCAACCTTTTGTTTTGCATCCTGTGTCTTCCCAGGCTGTCATGTCCAGTGATATTGCAATCGCGCAGTTCCGGTATTTGGAAAGATTACTTCTCGTACATGGTCACTGGTGTTACCGGAGGATGTCATCAATGGTATTGCCACTAGTATACGGATCTCAACATTCCATTAATCTAGGGTTTGAAAGATGATCCGGCCTGAAACTTTTGGCATTTATATTAACTTGGTCATTGTCCTTATCACAGATATGCTATTTTTTCTACAAGAATATCACATTTGGCTTCACTTTATTCTTGTATGAGGTGCATGCGTCATTCTCCGCACAGCCTGCATACAATGACTGGTTTTTGTCTCTATATAGTATCCTCTTTTCATCACTTCCTGTGATCGCCCTTGGGGTCCTTGACCAGGATGTATCTTCCAGGTACTGTCTGAAGGTAAGCTTACTGTTCACCATCTAATATGTTGCCATGTTTATATTATTATTGCTTCTAATATGGACATTTTGACTATGGACTTGTTATAAAATAGTGTGCTGGTTTATGCATAAGGGACAACCTACAAAAGGATTTGAAAAAAAGAAAAAAACACTATGAAAAACCAGGCACTAATTTATACCATTACATCATTTGTACATAGTATCTGGCTTAACCCATAGACCTAATTGATATTCCCCCTTCATGGTGGTGTTTAATCGCTTCTTGACATTGTTATCATCTAGGAGGCCTATTTTAGCCAGTAGTAATACCGGTTAAACAAAGCAGTAAGGGTTTGTTTGGTTTTAGCAGTAATTGATTTTTTCCCCATACTCTAGGAGTACGTTTGGTGTGTGAAAATATTTCCTATTTTCATTTTTTGGAAATGATTTTCATTTTCAGATTTTCAAAATGTGAGAATGCGTATGGTTTAGAAAAGTATATTCTGTTTTCAAAAAGTGAAAACAATGAAAATGTTTGGTTTGTCTATTTTCAAAATCAAATTTGAGATAATAATATTATATTTGTTAGTGAAAAGTAAAAGACATATATATTATTTGCATTGGTTCATCTACTAAAAAAATTGTTTAATATAATAAAATTTATTTAAATTTTACATTCTAAATTTTAAATATTTATTATTGTGTTTATATAATTATAGTTTATGTTGAATCTTATTTATTTTATTGTATAAAGATATGTTTATTATATATTTATCAATTTATGGATTTCTATATATTGTTTTGAATAATTATTTTTATATTAAAATGTAAAAATCATAAACCAATTATCATCAATCTTCTCACTTTTAATAATAATAATAATAAAATCATTACCCGCAGCCACTCCCCACTGTCTACCAAAAAGAAAAAGTCACTAACCACTCTTAGTCTTCTTCAAACTTCTCTTTGACCCAAAAAAAAAAAAAAAACAACTTCTTTGTGCTACCCACAGCACTGCCAAACGCAACCCAAGCTGCTTGCTCTGCCGCGGATCCACAACGCGTCACGTGCGCAGTTGTTCAGTAACATTGCGATTTGCTCCACCGCCTGCAATGCTGTCATTGTGGTGTGTCCCAACACCACTGGTGGCCACTTGCACTGTTGGCTCCGTTGCCAGTGTGCATCATGCCACTCACGCAGATGGTCTTTGAAGACGCGATTTGCTTCACTGCCATGTTTTGCTCTCGCGATGGCTACCCTTGCTCCCAAAATGGGGCTTTATGAGGTTGTTATCAGTTTGATGATTTTTGTTGTTTTCTTTGTTCCTCATCGGCGTATTAGTGGGGTTGTGGTTTATTGTATCCATTGAGAAAGTTACCACACAGGAGATGGTGTTCCTGAGGGAGGATGAGCGAGAGGGGTGGCTGCCTTGGACAAGGGAAGACAGATTTGAGAGGGAAGTTTCTGGTTGGTGATGTGATAAGTGATTGTTGGAGAAAGAAGAACAAGTTCTTTATAATTGCAAACAAGCCATCGCATTTTCATAATGAAACTGTTCTCAACCGTGTACGAAATATTTTGTTGGAAAGACTGAAAACGTGAAAATGACGTTTTCAAATGTTCAACGAATTCAGAAAATATTTTCAATATAATCAAACCAAACACATTTCCAAATGTTGTTCTTATGTTTTCAGTGAAAATGAAAATAAAAAATGGCAAACCAAACGTGGTCATAGTTTTTAGTTTTTATTTTCTATTTTTACTATTTCCTTCACGAAAGCCTAAAAATTAGGAATACACAAAATGAAAACAAAAAAATGAAAACAGAAACCAAACTGGTTCTTATATATTGCATCATAGATAAACCCCCCTTGGTTTTATCTAGAGTGAAATCCAGTTACCATTGATTTGTTTGTTTTATTTGGGGTTCCATGTTTGCTTCTCTGATGAGTGATGATCATTCCTAGTTACTTGTGTCTAACGTGGCAGTTTCCTATCCTATACCAAGAAGGTGTGCAAAACATCCTATTCCGCTGGCGTCGAATCCTCAGCTGGATGCTTAACGGATTCGTCTGTGCCATAATGATCTTCTTCTTCTGCACTAAAGCAATCGAGGTACAGGCCTTTGACAAGGAAGGAAGAACTGCTGGGAGGGACATATTGGGAGCAACCATGTACACATGCGTGGTATGGGTTGTGAACTTGCAGATGGCACTTTCCATAAGATACTTCACCTTGATACAACACATCTTCATCTGGGGTTCCATTGCTGTGTGGTATCTCTTCCTCATGGTGTATGGAGCAATGCCTTCAAAGATCTCCACAACTGCTTACAAAGTCTTCATTGAGACTCTTGCTCCCTCTCCTTCCTTCTGGATTGTGACACTCTTTGTGGTGCCCTCAGCACTCATACCATACTTCTCATTCTCAGCTATTCAGATGAGGTTCTTTCCAATGTACCATGAAAGGGTACAATGGATAAGGTATGAAAGGAAGAAGACTAATAATGATCCTGAATACCGTGATATGTTTAGGCAAACGTCATTGCAGCTAACAAGGATGGGTTCATATGCACGTTTTGATGGAAACCATAGTACAGGTAGAACTACTAACCATAGATAGTATTTTTCAGATATTCTTTCTTTTTTCCTTTTTATTTTGTACATAGATGTTCTTAAAGACAGGAAAGGATGTAATAGTAGAAGTATTTTTTTGTTTTGGTTTACAAAGTAGAAGCATTTGATATAGTTTATTAGATTTACTTTATTTTACTTACTTTTGAGTATGGTTACAAAGTAGAAGTATTTTATATAGTTTATTTTTTATATTATAAAAAATTATTGACACAATTCTGAGTATGGTTAGGTAAAGTTCTTTTGAGTGACATTATAAATAAAATTCACACAAAAGTTTATCCTGTTTCCAGCGTGGCTATTTATATTTGAGTTGTGTTATTAGTAGTTATCGGGTGTGGGACATCATGTCAATTCACACTCCATCTACCATTGGATGGGGAGTGGGTTCCACTTAAGTAGGATCCACACCCTATTTAATAGTAGATGAGATGTTAATCGACACAGTATTCTACAATCTGAGTACAATTACCATTTCTCTTTATATTTTGGTGAGTTTGAATTGGCCAATTTAATTTCATTTAAGAAATTAAGGTATTTTAAGTTGATTTGATTGGTTTAGATTAATTTGATTGATTTAGTCTTTGATTAGATTTTTTTTTAATAGAATATGAAAGTGTACGTTTTACTAATCTCTTTTGAGATGATGCCATATCAATCTCTTTTGAGAAGATGCAATATTGGATATTTATTAAACTTAAGGTCATCTTTGGCTTGTCTGCCAATTTAGTTCGACTCAAAATTTATTAAATCAAGTTCAGATTGGTTCAAAATGGGCCAAAGTCAATTTTTTCTTGAAAAAACATTTGTTTATATTATTTAGTGATAAATTATAAAATTTTATACTTTAATTAATATATTTTAGATAATTTGATACTATTTTTATATTGATATATTTGTTTTGAAGTATGTATTGTAAAATATCTATTGAATTTTATTTTACTTGTAAAATTTGATGATTTATTATGTGTAATCACTAAATCTTTATATATTGTTTTAAGATTAGGTTGGCTTGGCTACTAATCAAGTTATCACTGGGTTGGGTCTTAGCTCCAAGAATTAACTGAACCTAAAATTTGAGCCAGGTTTGAGTTTAGTTCAATTCAACTTGACTCATCCTTTATATACTCATACTATAGATCATGGACTAATGAAAAAAAAAAAAAAATTGAATTGTGAGCTATTTATAATAAATTTGACAAGTTAGAATTCTTCCTTTATATTCCCTTGATTTCAGTTTATCTCTCAAACATATATATAGCCGAAATTACCGATATCCATCTTCATTAATATAGTTAGTATACCAATCCATTAGTATGCTACTTCTACTAATGCAAGTTAATATTGCTAGCATTTTTTTTCCCTCTTATCAAATATTAGTAGAAATTTCATTAATGAAAATTAAAGGTTGGTTTCAAAGGACTACAAGCAAGAGAAAATAGAGGGGATCACCCAACTACATTATTACTAAGAGTAGGAACAGAACAGGAAAAACCTAAGAAGGAAAAACTAAAGAAAGATCATCAAGAAGTTTATGGGAGGTCGTGATTATTTCTCGAGAAGTAACAACAACATTCTCAAAGACCATTTTCTTCCTAGCCTTCCATATGTTTGTACCTACACATAGGAACAATAGAGAAATCTTCTTCGTCAATGCTCATTCACATATAATTTTTGAATAACCATGATGAGCCTAATTCTGCATACAGTGCATCAACATTATCAGCAAAGATAAATAGAAAGGTATTGTCTCCATACTCCATGACTTTAAATCCTTTGGATGATTCCAATTGCCGCTTAGAGGACTCTCCACCATCCTTCAAGACAACGAACAATTTCCAAGTATTCGTTCATAAGGGTTTTCTGGCAATCCTCTAAGTCATTGAATCTTTTCCTTCCTAAAGAAAAGAACCTTTCCATCTTCTGTATCACAAGGTTCGTCCTCTAGAGAAGTACATGGTTGACCAATTTAATGCTCCATGAGACTTGGAACAAACGACTACAAACTTCTCTCAGCATACTCTCACCAATGATTATCAGAAAATACTCTCTTAGGGAACTCTACTAGAGCACCAAAAAACCCCAAAGGGGTACAAAGAAAAAACCCGAGCATAGCACTCCAAATTATCACTGCACCAACACATCCTGCGTTATTAAGATATTACTACTTGATTCCATTTTCTTTGTCACTTTGTAGAACGTGTTGTTTTATTTTATCTATTATTCTCATATTTTAATGAAAAAGTTGTTATTCTTTTTTTGGACACTCATTAGGAATAAAAAATATAAATTTTTTAATGTCTCGGTGTATTAGAAACATAAAAAACACATTATTCAATACAAAACTTGCTAAACTCTTTTTAATTTTAGGGTTTTTCTTTGGCATTGATTAAGAATTCCAGAAAAGATAATTTTATAAACTTTCAAATGGACTTTACATTATGAAAACTTAGAAAACACACTCTTCAATGCGAAACTTACCTCCTTAGAGTCTCAAACAAGTGTCCTAAAGGATTCTGGTTAGAAAACCCCTTAATTTTGCCCATATACATATTTATAATTTAATGTGATATTAATAATGAAATAATTATATGCTAAAAATTAAATAATGACATTCCAATAAATCTGTTCATTTGTCATATCAAGAAAATATTATTTATTCTTTACCAATACTACTTTTAATATAATTATTTATATTTATTTACTTTAATTAATTGTATTTATTTATTTTTTAATAGGGATAACTTGTTCACTTACACAACCTTGTACTATTACCAAAATTCATTTGTTGTTTTATTAGCATTTTTTTTATTTTTAACAAATAGAGTGAAGTAGACTTTTTTTTCTATATAAAACAAAAAAATAATTATTTATGGATGTTCACGGTTTCCAAGTTTATTTATCAATATATACTTTTTTTTAATAAAATCAATATGTTTAGATATCAAACGTGCATGTGTTTGATAAAATGGATGACAACTAAATATATTTTTTCTGTGCGTGTCAAATTCCCATGTCTATCAGCTCAATTTTTTAAAATAATTAAACCTGTTTTATTATTTTTTTCATAAAGAATATGGTTAACTTATTTTTTAATATTATTTAAAGTCTTGTTCATAAATTATGTTATTATTTTTATTATGAAGTATGTGGTTAACTTTTTATTCAGAATTATTGATAATTTACATTTAATGTTTTCTTATTTTAATTTTACTTGAAATTATTCAGTGTCACACAAGGTTCTGAGAATCGGACCGGACCAGCCGATGGGATCAGTTGAACCAGAAACTGGCGGCCTACTGTTCGGTTCGGCCCTTAAAATCAGTGAAGAAAAAACCAGTCAAGAACCACTTTGAATCGGCCAAGAACCAGGCAAATCGGCCTAGGCAGTCAAACAGGTTTTTTTTTCTATAAAAAAATTCAAAATGACATCATTTTGACCTAAAATCTTATTTTTTCTAATTCTTTTCCTTTTCTGGTATGAGATTAATAACTTGAGAGATTTGATCTATATGGATAATGTTTATTTTGATTAAGAGATGAATTATGTTATATTCTATCGGTTTTGTTTATGCCTAATTTAATTTTTAGTTATTTATTACATATATTTTATTTTATATTTTTATATATTTATATAAATACAGGTTTTATTATATACCGATTATATTCCGGTTGGATCCCCGATTGAACCTCTGAACCCTTACCTTGACCGGTTTGATGTCCAGTCCGGTTTTCAAAACCTTGGTTTCACATAATGATGATGATGAGATAATGCCTCCTACCCAGAGCTAGCCTTTGACACAATCTCTTATGCAATCTGAAAGTCAGCATGTGTTGCTTCCAAATAATAAAAATAAATATCAAATAAGTAATGAATTTAACTTCTATATATTGATAGCATAAAATAAAATATTAGTAGATAACGTTTTATTGAATTTGACACTTTCTTGAATTTTTATCAATTCATGGTTAAAATTGTTTTATACTATTAGTTCATAGAAACTAAATTTATAAATAATATTAAAAATTATATCAAAAGTTGACAATAACTGTTTTAATTAAAACATTAATAATAAGCATTTTATATATAAAAATTAAATAAATATGTAGAATAGTATTAAAATATAGAAATAAATATTAGTTTTTTTTAAAAAATAATACATGATAAATAATATTAGCAATAAATAGTGTTAATATAAAATATAATTATATGAATGTGATTCAAAATATTAAAAATAATTGTTGTAAATCAATAATTTTATTATTATAGTTTATAACAAGTTATCTAACGTGATTTGATACTATTTCAAATATTTATTAATTTACAGTATAAAGTTAATTTTGTAGTGACAACTGATAAAAATTTAAAAAGTTGTCAAAACATGGTGGGTAGCTTTCATAGTGGGGCAATTATCTGGTATGGTTTGACAACTTTTAAATTTCTATTAATTGATTCATTTTACATAGTGGGCAGTTACCTAGTATCAATTGATTTATTTTACAATTTCTATAAAACTCGTTTAATTGTTTTTAAAAATTAAGCTGACAGACATAACAATCTGACATGCACATAACATAATACGTTTAACTATTAGCCGTTTTATAAAACACATGCAATACGTTGATAGTTAAACGTATTATGTGTAATATGTTTGGCAGTCAAATGCATTATATTTAATATGTTTATTTATTAAAAAATTAGTGGATATTGATAAATAAGTTTGGAGACCATGGACATTCATAAATAACTATTTTTTCATTTTATATAGGAAAAAAAGCCGGGTGAAACACATCGAGTATATTCTATGTATATTAACAAAAAAAGAAAAAAACTAATTGCTTGATTCCTTTGCATAAGGCTGGAGCGACAAAGAAAATAAAATGGAGATAGTATATTAAAATCATTTAGTTACTTAAAAGATCATTAATAACTTTTATTGAACTCATTAAGTTACTTAATTTAGGGAATGAGAATGAGAATATAATTTTTTTTATCAATGACTTTTATTGAACTAAAGTTGAAATCACTTCAATAACCATCAGTAACATCTACTAAACTGAAGTCAAATTTAGATAGACACGGACCTGAGCTGGAGTGATTAGTAGAATTTCAACTTGAAAATTCAAAAAATGTAGATAAGTTATTGTTGAATTTAATAATTAATTAGTACTTTATTAAACTGCTATACTTTATCGTGTGATAAACTTTCAAAATATAAACAAATGACACGAAATAATGCAAATGTAAGTACTCAATGTTAATGGACGCCCACCATAGGCAACATTTTTTAGCTGCATTGTTACTGATACTGATGATTCCTTCTTGGACTTGCCTCCTCTGGAAAGTGCTCTGGAGGTTAAATTTATGTTGGCCAATGATTTTTATCTTATGCAATCATATGGTCATATTTTTGTTTGCATTTCTGAAGCATACTAAAAGCATGTAGCAATTGTTCGATGCTCATAAACAACCACTGACAAAAGACCCATAAATGAGATGCTTTGAAGCACAGATGAAGCAAATGTGACTGTTCATTGATCAGAACTGCATGCCATATAACAGTATAGATACTCATGCTCCCATTACATGTCAAAGAAAAGAACCTATCATTCTGGATTCACAGCAATTGCTAGGGTGAATGTGAATGTGAATGTTCATTGATCAGAATTGCATGCCATATAACAGAAACTGTTGAAAATCATGTCTTTGTTTCCTATGCCTTCTCTTGAGAACATAAAAAATATTCAAATGCGGAACAAGAATATGCGGAACTAGTTGTCACTCATGTTACAACAGATTTCACTAATTCAAGAGGACATGGAAGCAAATTTAGGTTCATGAAATTCATGCCTGGAGAGGAGATAGTACAATTGATATGCTCAGTTATACAGCAGAATCAGTAAATAAAAATTTAAATTAATTACTGATTGACAACAATAAGAAGATTAACTTATGAAAGAATTCTATCTCCTGTAACGTACGTGTTCCCTCAAAAGAGAGTGCCCAAACCCAAGACCAACAGAACAGAACAAACTGCAAGTTGCATGTTTGAACCATGTCACCCAAATCAAATCAAATCAAATTCAATTCCCACTTCTCTTCTAATTATTGCCCCCTATAACATCATCATCATCATCAAACATTGTTTATGCTCTTTTGTTCTTTTTCCATTTTTGTTTCTCACTCTCACCAGTATAGTCACTAGCTCTTTGTTTCACTGCTATGCCTCCTTATATCGAACTGGTCTACAAACTCCAAAGGAGCAACAGTCTCGTTCCTGATCCTCTTGATCTTAGGACTCAACAAACCGCGGTGCCTAAACCCATAAAGCCGAAGAACCTGATTATCTGCAAAATTGAAAGCCCTCTCCATGCTGCTCAGGCAGCGTTCCACCGGATAATCGCCGTAGCTCCCGCAAGGCTTGCAGCCCACGAAATGCGTCACAAAAGGCCACCTCTCATCACCCAGCCCGGGATGATACTTCTCAATCATCTCCTCATACCGGTCCACAAGCCCGGCCCAGTAACCGTGCAAATAGTAAGAATTCTCAAGGAACACCTTCTCCATCCACTTCTCCTTCTTCGACAGCAACAAATATATCAATGCGGATTGATCGTCGGCCTCGAAAGCCGGCCTCCCCTTCAGATTCGCCGTCAAGACCTTCCCGGCCTCCTCGCGAATCGGGCCTTTAGGGCCCATCGGGGCCCAATCATCCAGCAAATCCAACGACCACTGGCAGTTCCTGAACAGGAAGCTTCCCGTGTTAACCGCAATCCATGACTTCTGCTCGAACAACAGATCAGGGTAACCATGGAGAACCAGATTGTAATCATCGTACTTCGACAAAGGGAGCTCGAAAACCATGTCGGTGAAGAAAGCGTCACTGTCCATCCACCAAATCCATTCCACCTCAGGGTGCGACAGCATCAACCTCCTTATCATAGGCAATTTCGCCCAGTAACCAGCGAGCTCCTTGTCTAAATGTGCCAAATTGTACACGATCTCGATACCGTGGATCCTGCAGTAATCGATCTTGTTCTTGATCGATTTCAGCAAGTAATGGTCACCGATCGGGTTGTCGCACGGTTTTGGCGGTGATCCGGTCAGGAGCAAGATTCTAGGTTTTCCCCTGACGTAGTTTGGGTATTCGGGGTTCTGGCCGAGCCAGTTCTTGCGGTCTTGGTCCCAGTTGTGGATCTTGGGGCCGAGGGCAAAAGTGGAATTTAGATCGAGGGTGGTGTCGGGTTCGTTGGGATCGGAAGGGTCGGCGTCGGATCGGATCTCGGCGAGGATGCGGTTGGCTTCCTCGATGAGGTTCTGGTTGACGGCGTCCGCCTCCGAGGTCCCGAGGTTCACGCCGATTGTGCCACGTAGGACGAGGATGGTGACGAACCCGCACAGGATGGTGATCTTTATGTTGTTGAATGTTTTGTGGATCTGGCGGCCGCGGGGAAGGTTCGACAACGCTCGTCTGCCGCCGCCACCGCCGGTAGGAAGGGTGGCGCTGTTGGCTCTCTTCTGAGCCGAGAGGTTTTCTTGCCCCATCTTGTTCTTCTTGCTGTCCCCCTTACGTAAAAATAATAACACGCGCACGCACACGCGCACGCACACACACTATATCTGGTATTTGAAAGGGTTATTGAAATGAAGGGGGGTGGTGGTGGCTTGCAAGATGCAGCATAATGTAGTGGCGTGGAGTGAATGTTTTGGAGTGTGGTTAATTGGGTTTGTTGCTGATGTGGTTGTTCATGGTGGTGAGGGACAATGGGGAGAGAGTGTGGGTGAGGAGAGGGAGTACACGATGAGGGCTTGGGTACAAGACAACAACATGTTGGGGGGTGATGGCGGTGGGGGAGGGCGTTTAACTGTGTGTATCGGTGGCAATTTAGAAAGGGGAAATAGAGGAAGAAAGACGTGTCCAGCACCGACTTCTTAGGGATTTTATATTTATATTTATTGTTTTTACTCTATTGTTTTCTTCTCTGATCACCTCATTTTGCGCCTTTGATGAAGTATTGCAGATCTGCGCTCTATTTGTATTATGCAGGCATGCGATTTTTTCTTTTAAGGAATAATAACTTTTTATTTTTTGATTTATTAGGATATTCTAGTGACTAATCATCTAAACTGTAAGTCCATTTAAAGGAATAGACACTGACTGTAGATTTTAAAGTTACTCCATTATCAAGGTGAGAATTGAACTATCGACACTTCCTTAAGAAAAGAGAGAACCTTTACTATTTCATCTCGACCCTATAATTAAGGAACAATAATTTAGAAATAGAGGATAAGGATATAATTTAAAGTAAGAAAGCTTTTAGCATAAAAAATCACCAAAGGAAAATTTATATTTGGCTCATTAAAGAAATAAAAAAAAAAGGAGTAGAAGGTGTTAATCTTATCTATAAATAATAATCAGATATATTCACTTTTCAATATATCAAAATTATATAATCTTTTAAAAGTGACTTTTAATATGGAATAGAGCGAGTATCATATTCTGATAAACTACACTTGTAAAAACCCTTGTGGGTTACTCTTCAAGTATGCATAGCAATTCTACAGACGGCAACAAAGTTAACTAAAATAATTCCAGAAGAACAACATTAAAATGGTAATAATGTGGTGTCTTTATTTTTTTTTAATAATTTTTTAAGTTAAATTGTTTATTAAGGTAATTTATATACTTATTTTGCAATTTTTCAAATTTTCTATTTAAGCATAACGAATAAGTCCATAGCTACAGTACAGGAGCTGGCCTGGCATAAGCAATAGTTAAGTTTGAGTTTAATGGTTCTATTCTATTGATTGGGCATTTGCAAGCGATTCTTACAAAATCTCAATTAATGGCTGTTCGGTGATGGACAGTAGATACTTTCATTTCAAGTAATGAAGTCATTCACCAACTACATTGTCTGTTACACAGTATTATCTTTCTTAGCATCCACCCCGTCTCACATTGACATTAAATATAACATGTTGAAAGTGGTCTATGCTAGCTACTCAACTAAGCGCATAAAAGACAAGGTACACTCACAGACAATTAGAACTCATGCATGACCCTTATATTATTGATATTGAAAACATTTTCTATACATGCTTATTGTTTTTGTTGTGCTAGTTAACGCCTGATTCAACGTACCTGAATGCTTGTGCCACTTCTGATTTATTAGATTTTTCTTCTCTTACTTTAAATTTATTCTATTCTAAGTTCTTCATTGATCCACTAATGTCAGTTACTCCTAATAAACATTTTAATTAGACAGCCCCCTGCGAAGAATCATATGCATCAACATTGACCAGGCTAGTCAATAGAAAGCGCGTAGGCGTCACTTGCTGACGGTGTTACATTGGCAAATGGCAACCTTGGGGGAGAAACCAAATGCCCAACAACCGAAGGAAAAACTTAACTATGTTTGGCAAATAGACAAAAATGGAGGGAAATAGATTACAGGTGATGTTCATGTATAATTTTAATTTTTATATATAAAATTTATTTATGAAAATTTTATTAAAAAAAATTATGTACACTTTTTCACTGTTAATTTCTCATCATTTATATTTTTTCAGATCCCTCTCCCACTGCAACATCCCCATCTTCGCCTCCTGTATTTGTCCCTTGCCCTGTCCCTCTCCCTAACGTGCGCATGTGCCCCGTGTGGGCTTTCAACATTTTGCCTTATGCCCATCGTGACAAAAATGATCTATATACACATATATACGAAAGAGATGTGTCTTCTACACCTATAAAATCAGTGTGTAGGGGTGGGAAAAATAAGGCGATTTCAATTAATCAAGTAATGAAAATTCTGATAATATGAATTGATCTGAGTAATAGGGTATATATAGCTAATAAGATTTAATTTATAAATACACTCATTTTAGCAAAAATTTATACAAACATCCAATTATACAATGGAGTGGCACATCAATATAAATATAACACACGATAAAATACATCTACTCTTATCCATATAGCTGATCCTATTTAATGGGATAAAATTTAACTTCTGGTTACATTGTAGTAAATCCAATCACTTGTTATTTTAAAAATTTTATAAATAGAAGTATATCAAGTAATCAAACTAAACTTTATTTAATATTGTTGTTGCTATTTTAAAGGCAACGAGACTTGTGTGAAAGCGATGTCCTAGCTGGAGATAGCTTGGTGACTGGTACATACAGGCTAAAAATAAACAACGAGAATTTTCAGACCACAAGCAGAGGTTGACAGTGAGGAAATAGGCCCACAAGAAGTGAGAACCTGGAGGAATTTGATCAGACAGAAAGCCGGAAAGGAAGAACATAGCTTGATGTAATAGTGACAAGTGAAGATGACCAGGGAGTAGGGGGGTTGATTTTATCTGGCCTCCACATTATGCCAAGGTATCACATTTAGAGTCTCAGAGTTACACGGATTCACCCATCACCACTGTCAAAAACAGGACACCACACAAAAAAAAAATCTTCGACCTGGGGTTGATCCTCTCAAGTGGATTGTTAATATGACCCTATAAAATTCTCACCATTGATGAGATCCTTTTACGACAATTAATTTTCTTTTTGATTTTATCAAATGGGAAGATCAAAATGTGAGTACATCAAGTCAAAATTAACATGAGATGATTCAAACTCACATGATTAATATTCAAAGGACAGCCAACCGCTCTCTTTGCATACCCTATCTTGACTTTTGGTTTTTTTTTTTTAAATGAGACAACGGAAGTGGACAAACACTATTCTCCTTCTCCCATGTCATGTTGATGCTAATCTAAGGTAGATGGAATTGGTTATGGATGTGAGAATATATCATTGAGACCGGTGACGGATCTAGAAATTTTAGATAATGGAGTTAAAAGTAATATATAAGTTTAATAAAATGTTTATCATAATTTTTTCTCCTTAATGTGGAGTCAACCTAATAATATAATGAAGGTAAAATAATATATACCCATACACTTATATATAAATTCTGAAATTTTGGTGGATACACATGCTCTCAACCCCCTCTAGGTAGATCCATCCCTTGTTGAGACAAACTAAGCCTAGAGAAAGTTGGAATTTGCCTCCACTAAAGTGAGGAGAGACTAACCTATTCAGAGCTAAATCCAAAAAGTTGAGTTTGGTACAACGGACCAATAGCATGTTTGATTTTGTTTTTGGAATCCCATAATCATGATTGGGAGCTTTGTAAGAGCAAAACCAACATACTAGAAAGTGCCTTTGGAGTAGAGAATCTTTATTATTTTTTTTTTTTGCACAGGATGAAAATTTTTTTTCCGTAAATTATGCTTTATTTCATGTTATACCAATCATTTTTTTGCCACACAAGAGATAAAAATTGAAAGAGATTTAAAAATTTAAAATTGTTACCAAATATATAAAAGTATCTTTCACATGGTAATACATGATTGATGAGACAGAGAAGAGAACATGGTTTGAGGACAAAAGATTTTCATCATTTAGAGCTGAGTGTAATAACTCAGAATCTCAAAGGTGTCTAATGTTATTTATCTATAAAAAAATGTTATTTATAAGGATTTGACTCATATAAAATGAAAAAGTTGGTAACGTACAAAAATTATGAGTTAACCACCCTTGTATTAATAACTTCTATCATGTGTGTATGATGTGTGGATCCGACTGAATGATCCAAAAGTGATCAACTCCTCACTTTTAACTTTACTAACATTCTCACTTTAGAAGAGCCAAATCTTATTTAGAAAGAGAGTGAAAATTTTGATAGATAAATTTTAAGTATAAAATTACACATTAAACTCATTCATAAAAATTTTGCAATCCATTTTTAACCTAACCAAATAGGTCCTAGATGTGATGGCGGCCCATTTGGCTCCACCAGGGTCATAATTGTCCACACAATAAGTCCGTGGCACATGCATAAATATGCCAAAATTAGTGAAATCCAAGCGAGTTTTGTTCTTGTTCTTGTTCTTCGAGCTCGTTTGGATGTTTTTTTTTTCTTCTATAGAAAAATATCTTTTTAATATAAAAAAATTTTTTAGTATCTTATAAAGTTTATGTGTATCGATACCTTTTAGATAATTTGTAGTTAAAAGTTTACCACGTGTCTCATTAATTAAATTTATTAATATTTTAAACACTCATAATTAAATCATAATCATTGGATTTGAAACGGTGTGATACTGGTAAGGTGCCAAAGTAAAAAAGAAATTTTTTTTCTATTTTTTGAGTATATTTGGATAATTTTTTTAAGTAAAAGTATCATCAATAGAAAAAGTGAAAAACAATATACCTTGAAAAGCTTAAGAACCTGTTTGTTTTGCTGGAAACAATTTTCAATTTTCAATTTCTAGTTTTTAGTTTTTTTAATTTTTCCTTCATAAAAACTGAAAACTAAAAACTATTTTCAGAAAAGCAAACAGGCCATAAAATTTTTTCATCTTCTAAAAAAAACATTTTTATATCATCAAAAGAGATATTTAACAATAAATCAAAATATTTTAATATTATATTCAAACATATATTCACATTTATTCAAATGTAAATTAATTAACTTTTATGTAATGTAAATTAATTAACTTTTACTTTTAAAAAGGTGTTAATTAAAACCATCAATCAGAAAACACATCTTTTCTGAGCACCACGTCCTGACGTCCTAACGACCTCTTCTTCTTCTTCTTCGATCCTTTCATCATAACCATTTGAGCGAGTTTGGGTTGGTTTTACCACAGAGCAACCTCTCCTACTATCAATCTCCGGCGAACCTCTCCGATCAGCTCCGGCAAACCTCTCCGATCAATCTCCGGTATGCTCTTGCACCCAAAGATCAATCTCATTGGGCAATTTCTGCATGAAAAGCCACAACGAATTGCGTTTCCCAATACGCTCATCATTTATGAGATCCGATCTCCATTCAAAAACAAAATTAAAATGGAGAAATAGAGACTGGGAACGATAATGTGTGTGTGTGTGTCTATATATATATAATAAAAATTCAAGTAATTCGTGTTGCTCTTTCTGTTTTGTCTGATTGATTGATTGGAAAAGGTAGGGGGTGAGAAATTGGGAAGGATGAGTGAGGTATTTGAAGGGTACGAGCGTCAATACTGTGAGCTATCGGCGAATCTTTCGCGGCAATGCACTGCAGCCTCTTCTCTTCATGGAGGTAATGCAATCTAATCCTTTCGTTTACGCTTACTTTTCAACATTTCGTTTTATGTTTTTTGGCTTTGTTTTTGTTTGCATTATCTATATGCTTTTTTAATTTTTTTCCTGCCACCTGTTTTGTTGAAGTTAATGATTTTTGAGATCATCTTGACAAATCCTAGATACAGGGAGACTGTTGTTTTGCATTTTGAATCCAATGATCTCACAAGGTTGACAGGAATGTTATATGATAGAGTTTTACATCTGACAGAAATTATTGCATTCTTTTGTGAATCGTGATATAGCTTTTGTAGATTTCTATGGACAGTTTGCTTGCTTCTTTTCTGGAGTTGTTAATACTTCTTTTTTGAATTTGATGTCATGCATATTGGAACTGTTGGATGTGATATTTTATGTGATCTTAAACTTTTTCTGTTTTGGTAGTTTGAGCAGATGTAATTATAAGGATGTAGTAGGAAACATAAGCATATGTCATGGGCTTACTATGGGTCAATTCTTGTCCAAAAGCATTTTATTATGATAATTTATTTATATTTATATCCTTTTAGTTGAAGACGCTTAAGCTAATTTGTCAAGGACGTAATCTTTTAGTCCTTCAAAATAATACAAAAAAAAAAAAAGGAATGTTTTTCTTATAATGACTTGGCAGTTACTGTTTTGTGCTGCAGAGCAGAAGAAGCAGAAACTTTCTGAAATAAAAGCCGGATTAGATGATGCTGATACATTGGTATAATAGGACGTCTGTTCTCTTCCTCATGATGCTTGACTCTATCATAATTCTTAGTTGAATATTTTCAGATTCGGAAAATGGACCTTGAGGCTAGGAGTTTGCAGCCAAGTATGAAGGCTACTCTTCTTGCCAAGTTAAGGGAATATAAAACTGATTTGAATAATTTGAAGAATGAAGTAAAAAGGGTCACATCAGCTAATGTCAGCGTTACTGGTCGAGATGAGTTGCTGGCGTCAGGACGGGCTGATACATTGACGGTATCTCTCTTTTCCAACCTTCCTAAGGCACTAAGAGGTGTCAAGTTTTCTTTTTGAGCTGCAAAGTGTATGCATTGAATGATATAGAGCAAGAGTTTTTTCAAATTCTGAGAGCACCTAGGAAGTTTTGATAAGAAGATGTTACTTAATAGATATGGGATCTCAGATCAGGTACTTTTATTGTTCTAAAGGCCTTTTTGTAGTGAAAGCATGTTATTGATACATTCATGAAAACAAATAAACATGGAGTCATTTTCAGTTTTTCAATGGTGAGGGTAATACATGATGCATGATGTTTTTTCATGGTGAAGGTAATACACGATGCATGATATAGATATTTTGAATCTCAACTGTGGATTTTTTGTAATTGGAATTTTACTTGCAACACAATCCTATGCTTCTTATGTAACTCCTCACGGATATGTGAATATTTTAGTCTCAATACTATGCATTCTAATGGCTACTTATGGATGCTATGACAGGTATCAAATGACCAAAGAGGAAGACTGTTGATGTCTACTGAGAGATTAAATCAGTCCACTGATAGGATAAAGGAGAGCAGAAAAACAATCCTGGAGACGGAGGAGCTTGGTGTCTCTATTCTCCAAGATTTGCATCAACAACGTCAATCTCTACTCCATGCCCACAATACGGTAAGTTTGCCACGTACCAGTTCCTATTTCCATTTTGTAGTGCATTGACCCTCTTTTTTCAGATGATTCAAGGTGCATTTTTGTTTAATCTTTGAGGGGGGGGGGGGGGGGGGGAAATCCTTTCATAGTTGTTCTTACAGAATTTTTTTTTCCCTTCAGAAAATACTCTTATAACTTATGTCAAAAGCAGTGAAGTTTTTATTTTTTGAAAAAAAATTAGCCTTTTTTAGAGAAATTATCATGCCAGTAACTTTTTTTATTCATGTCTTTTAAATTAAGAAAGTACTTTTTTTTTCCTTGAAAAAATGTCCTTAGCATTTGATGCTAAGATCTCTTCAACTAGCAGATGCACTTAATCAATGTGTTTTTCCCTGTGCAAAATCAATCTGACCTCAGGCTTGTCAGACCTGGTTTTCCAAATATTAAAGTACAATTTAGTTGCCAAAGCTAAAATACTGTACTTTTTCCCCATCCAGCTCCATGGAGTGGATGATAACATTAGTAGGAGCAAGAGGATTTTGGGAGCCATGTCAAGAAGGATGAGCCGGAACAAATGGATTGTTGGCTCTTTGATGGCAGCTCTAGTCCTTGCAATTATATTTATCCTATGTTTCAAGCTGACTCGTTAGCCTCTCTTTGCTTGTTATGTATATGGCTTAGTTATCTCAGATTGGTGTGTAATGTTTGTTTCCGAGCAATGTGAGCATTTGAAGGGTTGTGTGAGCGGTAGTTCTCACCTAGTTCTCTTATTACATGTATGATTCTTTCATTCAAGCAAATGAAAATATCGTCTTGCCTCGTTCCCACTTATATTTTATGCTTTATTTGTTCTAATTTTTAGTAACATATATACAAAGAATATTAGTGAAATCATCAGCACGAAAAGATGACTCAATTTTATTACAAAAAAAAAAAAAAATACAAGGTACAAAGCTAGGGCCGATATCTCGGCAAGAGATGACTGAGACCCTGGTTCGAATGAAATTGAATATTCAGACAAAAAATAAATAAAATATCCTTTTATAAATTATGTAATAGTTAATTCAATTGAAAATAGAACTATCTTTAGGGCAAGTTAGATCGGTCAGATTAAGTCTAGCAAAAAATATTCAAATTTTAATTTTGTTAGTTTTTTTTTTTATGAGGAAAAGTTTAGATTAAGGAAAAGCTCACCCCGTGCAAAGTCAGGGCAGACCACCAACCTCAACGAGAGTTTAACAAGCATATTTTGTTCAGTTATTCGATCTGGTGCACTGACCTACTTAGCTTATGTTGGCAGCTCTAACTAGCATTAATTATGCAAATGTCGTAGAAAGACTATATAAGTTGCAATTTAGGCTTTGAGCTAATTTCTTAAGACGCAAAAGCATTTTGCCAGAAGAGAAATGTTTAGTGCAAAATTGTATTCGCTAAAGTGTTTAACAAATATAAGATGGAGATGGTGGTATATCATCGAAAATGATAAAAGAATAAGGGCCCAAAATTAAACACAGAAGAAAAAAAATATTATATATATGGTGGTGGGGGGATCTTGGTTACATTTTCTATTTATTTTTTTTATGGACCAAACGTATCTATCATTGGAAGTAATTCTTTGATAATTGGTTATAAACATGCTCATTACATTGGACGACATTATAATGTTTTGTCATAAATTATACTAGTATTGTGACAATAAGTAAAAAATAGCAAATTAAATAAATTTTAATTTATGGAATGACTGTATAATAAAGTCATTGTGTAAAAATATTAAAGATGTTAATAACATTACAATAATAAGAGTAATTCATGTAATAAGAAAAGAATATATTATATGACTAATGGTACAAAAAATTTGTCATACATAACATACCTCCATCAAAGTCTTGGTTCCTCTTTGAAAAACTACATTAAAGTAAAAGAAAACTCATTTTTCATAGTGATAAGATACATACCTATTCCCAAGCCGAACAATATCAGCAATATTTGGGTCAAATAATAATCGAGTTCCAAACATCACATTATGAATTACCTACAATTATGGAGTTGCACTCCTATCATATATGCTAATCGTAAATATCTTTTAACATTTTGTGCCATTACATTTTTAAACTGCACGAATATATATATATATATATATATATATATATATATATATATATATATATATCTTATAGCGGCGTGTCACGGCCGTCCGCCGCTATAGGGAGCTCGTTGCGGAGTGGGTGGCCATCGCAGGTGTCACGGTGGGAGTCGTGGCCGTTACTGCTTCAGGTCATGGCTTCCATGGGTTTTGACCCTTTCTGCTAGGCCCATTTACTGAGGGGGTAAAAATGACTTTGTCCGATAAAAGTAAATCCTACCTTTTTACTAAGTTCAAACTTCAAAAGTCAATAAACATCACAACATAGCTGCTACCTACTTCTCCAAGCTTTTAACTATTGCTCTTCACTTTCCCTTTCCACGTTCTGCTCCGATTGACCGGTGATTTTGGCCGCAACAGCCGATGAGCTCCCTGCTTCCCAGTGGGGTAGCTTCTCTCCATTGTAGCAAGTGACTCTCTTCCTTGAATCCCTCCCTTGTTTTCCTTTGTTCCCGAGCCAACTTTGTTTTTACCTTCTTCTTTTTTTTCCTTCTCTCCATTTCCTTCTTGTAGTAGATTCTCTCCTTTTTCTTTTCATTTTTTTTTTCTTTGCTATAAGCTTTCAACCATCAGTGCTCATACTTCAGGGCTTCGGCCCTTATATTTCTGTTTCAGCTTCTATTTTATTTTAGTCATTGGCCTTATGACCCTTTGTTTGGCCTTTTGGGAATGTGAACTAACATGTATGATATAAATATGAATATATGATATGCCTTTAAATTATTAGATGATTGAGTTTAATTGAGAATTTTTTTTTTTTTAACATTTATATGTATTATGCATTTATGTGTAAAATGCACAATATTTACATATATTTTTATGAAATAGAGGTCATCCCACTATTCGCTATATCGCTATAGCATTTTTGGGGTTGGCATTGACTACTATGATATATACACACACATATGAATTCAGTGAAAATTTAAAATACTAAACAGTGATATAATTAATTTAGTTTCCGCTATTTTGAATTTTTGAATTCACTTCATAATTTACATTGTTTGAATTCAAGTGATAATTCACGTAAAATCACATATAAAATATTACGCAAAAATTTGAAATATTAAACAGTAATATAATCAGGTTAGCTTAAGTTGTTTTGAATTCATGTGATAATTGGGTTTCGATGATTTTATTTTTGTTTTCAGTTTCCTATTTAATTGCGGAGGATTTGCCAGTGATTGTTTTGTGAGATTAAACTTAAATTAGTTAAAAAAATCATAGTCCCATAAATCTCTATTAGCTGGCAATTGTATATCCATAAAAAGTGGAAAATTTTCAAATTCATTTCAACAAATCAATTTTTAGAACTGAGCTCATTATGTAATTTTAAGCAACAGAGATTTTAAGACATTTGCCAATTTCAACAACTTTTAAAAAGAATATGTAACAACACTGTCAGCTAAATAAAACTATTTTATTCAAACTCTTCTATTCAAAATTAAAATATTAATGGTTAGTAATTGTTTTTTTAACGTTTTGTGCCATTATATATAGGAATTCAGCAGAAATTTGAAATATTAAACAATAATATAATTAATTTAGTTTACAAATTCATGTGATAATTCAATCATATATATATATATTATTGGTATTGTTAAACTGCGATATATTGATATTTGAATAATTTATTTATGATGAAGAATGAATTAGTTGATTAATTCTCTAAATAAAAAAAGTGGGAGAAGATTCAATAATATATATTGAAAAGTCATTCCCAGAATAAAAACTATCAAGTTAGTGGAGTAAGAAGATAATGGAGAGAAAGGATAATCTCATAAATTAAATGGAGTGAAAAGATATTCAAATTAATTTTCAAAAACTTTCCTTTTTAGGTAAAAATATTATTAGAATTTGGAGGGAAGCATAATCAAGCTTTCAAGTATTATTATCTCATTAAAATTTTTTGTAAATTGTTCTTAAATATTTCTTTTGATTGCTCAAGGATATCTCCGGCCGGTAGCTGAAAACTAATCCCTCCGAGGCATGGAAATCACCGAAATGAGTTTTGACTCTCCCAACAAAGTCTTTTTTTATACACAATACAGGAGTCGAATCCTGATACATATTTAAAGGAACTAGTCATCTTACCAACTATTTCAGGCTTTGTTGGTATGGTTCTTAAATATTAATAGTATATGTTTGTAATATATTACTCTCAAGTAAATTATTTGATTCAAACAAATAAAATATCATGCCACGTTCATTCTTATTTGTTCAGATGATTCTATGATACTTCGTTCTGGCACATACAAAAATGCCAACAAAAATAGGCAGCACGTTAACAATGAAATTGCAATAACTTTTTATTCCCGTAAAATGGGAAAAAAAAATTGTCACCAATCATGATTAACACCAGATGCGGGAAGATTTGTAGAGACCTAAAAGCAGGGATTTGGGGCCTTTAGGCCCACCCTTTTGCATAAAAAACAAAAAAAGAAAGAAGCAGGGATTTGTTCGGAAAAAAAAAGGGAACAAAATGAATCCTTTTAATAGAATAGTATAGATTAGAGAAATAAATTATTTCTTTTTCTTTTAGTAATTAATTAAATAGTAAATGCTAACCAACTCAGAGAAATAACCATTCAGTCATTGACAAGGAAAATTTCAAAGATACAAAATGTGTTATTGTTTCCCTCATAATCAAAGCACTGAATCCAGCTACTTTGAACTGAGTTTAACCATTCAGCAACATCACAGCACTTTGTATAAAGAAAATCAGGGAGGGGAAAAGCTTTGGTTCAGTGTGTAATTTTGTTTGACAAAAACATTTCAAAACTAATAATTCATTTCGCAGACCCTGGTTGCACCCTCTCTACATGCAATGGCAAAATTGTATACATTTACTCTTCTCTGACCCCACGAGCAAAGAGTCTTATGTACTAGACCGCCCTTTTAACTCTATTTCTCAGGTAAAATTTATGGTTTCTTGACATTTTCCCATCAACATAAGCATTCATCTAGAGTTTCAATAAAACACAAAGCTTATGATACTTTGAACTGAATTGAACATAACTAGTACGAGGTATTCCTTCCGGAAGTGCCTCAGTAGGACACACATCTTGAGCAAGTGATATTTCAAAAATGACCCAGCAGGAGTTTCTTTCAACCCCAAATGAAGAGGGTGGATATTGGATCAACACCTAACATCTGAGGGCAAAAGTTCAACAATAGATGTTGAGGTAACAAGTTTCCATTAAAGCAAGGAACACAGACAGAACCTTCACAGGACAATTTACTGCAGCAACGAATTGCTTGCCCCTCCATCCTTTAGTCAACACAGCAAATTGAGATACTCAAGCATCCTCAGGAGAGGAATCAATAGTTCGCAGGTCATCTTCATCCTCTTCACCATCTTCATCATAGTCAATAGAATCAGGCTGTCCATTAAGATCCACTGTAGCACCATTCGACTTTCTAACAAACTGTCCCCTCACACGAGGCCGCCTCTCGGCTAGTCGTTTCCGATTGACGTACCTAATTTTCTTATCAAAACAACGCTCTTTCCTTTTTTGTCTAAACTTCATTAATGCCACTTCTCTCCTATCGACTTTAGGTATTTTTGCTTCAGATGGATTTGAACTTCCAAATGATGGCCATGACTGAGTAGTGGGAACTTGACCAGGTTGTAAGCATATACTCATTGGGTAATATGGGAAGGATGTCATCCCTGTAGCATGAGGAGAACCATGATGAACATGATTGTATTGTGAAATCATAGTTGTAGAGGCGTGATTCTGCATGTCTTGGATATTCTTTTGATACATTTGTGATGATGAAGGCATCATAACATGATTAACAACTCCTGAAATATAATATGGATAAGCATGTGGGGCAGCCATGCCAGATGCTTCACGATCCAATCCACGAGTCCCATTTCCTGCATGCATCGTGCCTGAAGGTATATTTTCTTCCTTGTAGTGCCTTTGCTGCAAAACTTCTATCAATGCAGGAGGAGTACAAGACCTCCCAACAGAGAAAGAATCGAGAATACTATTGCCGCTAGGTAAATCATCTTGTGATTGACTTTCACACATCTCTCCATTTTCATGAATTTGAAGGTCATCCACCCCTTGTTGAGCACATGCTTGATGCATATCTTCCTTTCTAACACATGCAGCAGCATTGTTGTCAACATGAACGGCTCCTTCAAAGTTGCTCTTCAGCACTGATGCTTTAACATAAGTAAAGAAGGCTGATGACTCTCCAATCCTAAGTTCACTCTTCTTTGGACAAGATGAAAAATGTCCTATAAATTATGACAAAGAGAAAATAATAAAACTGAATACTGGTAATTGCATAAGTAAAATCTTGTGCAACCATATGAAAGCCAAAATCTTTTCAGATTAAAGCCACTTTCAGAATTAATAACCGTGGAGCTATGTAAATGTAAGGCAAAATATGAGGCACAAGTCACCATATATACTAATTTGTATACATGAACAAAAATAGTCGCATAAACTGCCTAGTTGGGCATTTGTTATCAAACCCAAAGCAAGGCCCCATAATTACAAAGGTGCACCATAGAAGGCTAGGGGGGCGAGTAGAGAATCAGACGCAAGGGAGTCGTGATGAGAATGCAGGACGGAAAGGATTTGGCTCATTAGTGGACAGGGAAAATAATCTCATCTTCACATGGCAGACAATGTGGGAGGGCAGGTATGTAGTTTTGTTAGTTGGTGGAAAGAATAGAGTTTCAACAATTTCCGTACAAACCTACCACTGTCCTTCACATGACACTGATATCAACAGCAGAATTTAAGTAACTAACAGCTGTTCTAGTTATATCAGCAATAAAAAAGCCAATTGAAGAGGAGAAACACACCTGTTCGGTGATCACTAATTCCCAGCACATCAGGCCGATATTCTGATGCACGGGCATCTGGAGGCTCCTCAACAACAGCAGCAACAATGGCCATAGTAGACTGAAAGGGTAATTATGCACATAAATGATCACAGAACTACACCAATAGTATATGTGTGGGTATAGGCACAAGTATCAGATATGGCACCATTATAGGGATATGGCATTTGTTGACACATTAGGATATGTATAGTCAGATATGACATAAATAATATATAGAGAAAAATATATATATATACATACTCATAAAAGATGAAAAAAAATATGAAAGCATCATAAGACGTAATGAACTTAAGAGTAGTGCTACATCTACACCCATGTGCATTTGCAATAAATTTAAATCTCTTTCTACAGTACTGGATGACCTCAAGATCTGTACAGATGATACACCACCATTTTTCTACAGACATCCACAGTTAATCCAATGGCTCTATATATACAAAACTGTGACATTTTATATCTTCAATTTATACGAAAATAACATTTTTCAAGGTTTTACTTCATAAAATTCATGATTTGTGTTGTTTCAAGGCCCATGCTGCTTTCAGATTTATTTGTGGATATTAAGTTATTTAAAATGAGCTATATGCCATTTGCATTTACTCATTAATAAACAATTCATAGTAACTATTATTAATGGGACTTCATAATTCAATCTCTTTAACAGCATCAAACTTGATGTCTCTTTTACATATGGAAGGCTATATGAAAACATATAAGCATTACAATGAAAGATTACATTCTAAAAGGTAGAATGATTTGCAAAGTAAGCCCAAATCAACACTTTTTTCATAGATATTAGAATTTTAAGGTTTACCGCAGTGCACGAGTCCATTGATCTGTGATCATATTGAACACATTGCTTACACACATTCTTTCATGATTTAAGTACTCTTTTTTAACATTCACCTCTTGCTCTTGCTGGATTGACATTCCTGTCTCTGGATTAGTGTTTCTCTTGGACTTGTCATCCGTGTCATCTGAGAATAAGGTGGTACTGTTTGTATTGGCATCACTAGGGTCTGTTGCTACCAAATCAAAGTCATAACTCAGTATGTTCTTCTCAACAAGTCCAAGCTGCCAGAATAGATATAAAACAATAGTTAAATTTCATTTTGAGAAGTCTTAATGAGAAGTCTTAATCGTGAATTGGAAAATTCAAAGAAAAGTGTCATATGACTATGTATATGAAAATACCTAAGTCAAGCAAGACAAAAGGGGAGAGGCTATCCTAACATTCTATATTCCATGCTTGGTTTTCCATTTAAAGTGTTTCCACATGAAGTCCCTGCTAAATTAAGCTGGATTAATTCTAATTTCCACAATACGTATTCTTATCATCAGACAGTATCGTGACATTGTTTCTTGCAAATTTGAAACAACTATCATTGATGCCTGTTTGATGGTAACAGGCACAAAGTTGATACTTTCTCAAACAAAAGGTTTAAGCCTTATCTAACGACGTAGGCAGCAACTTATTTACTAATAATGTCAAGCATACCATGTTTAGAATATAATGCATACACAGATGAGGTAGCCTGATAAGTGGTATGTCGTGTGGCTCACACAAAGTCTTAAGCAACCACAACAACTACATACAAGATTTGCCATGTAAGAACATACTGGACTAATCAGAAACCATAAAGCTGTTGGTTGATCGTTCAAAGTAACCTCAAAACTTACCAGAGAAACTTTCAAAATGGTAAAAAGATATTTCACTTATTTAAGTATATCACAAAAATATGTATATAATATGTTATTCCTTTAACAAGAGGACATTCAAGTGTCATTCAAACTCTGGCTCATGTGAGTCTAAATCCTGACACTCAGTTTCTAAAATATAAAGATAATGGCTGTAACAGTTTTCGAAACACTGCAATTATGAACTTTGACAGCATGAAATAGAGGTGCTTAAAGTCCAAAGCTAAGTTGGTCCTCAGATTCCATTTCATATTGCCGCAGTTACAGGTAGTCAGTGGAAAACCAATAATAAAATGAATAAGAAAATAAAATGGGGAGCATCCATAATTATGAAGTTGTGCAATACAAACCATGCGCCTCCTTCTCCACATGTGCGTCCACAAATTTAATAGTTCATTAGTGCGTAAAGGCTTTACTAGATAGTCTGCTGCTCCAAGTCTCAAGCACTTAACAACAACGGATGCCTCATCTTGTGCGGACATCACTTATAAAAACAAGATATTCAAAAACATTGATGAGGAGCTGGATATAATTTGCTTAAATTAAAATGTCTTACTGGTTTCTTAGCAAAATAAAGAACCAAAGCTTACTTATAACAGGAATTCTGCGCAATTCTTTGTCTCGTGCTATATACTTCAACATCTTCACGCCTTTCCCCATTGGAAGGTCAAGTTCAGCTAGTATGATATCTATATATTGCCCCTCTGCATTCAGTGCATCAATTACCTGCCTTGCTGACCTTACCGAAGTAACTGAAGCACAAGAAATTCAGAGTTTACATATAATCTCACGGTGCTGTCATAAGTTGCATAAACAATAAATCAGACAGGACAGGCTAAACTGCATCACACAATAGGATTCAGAAAGCATTCTATGAAATCAATCACCACCTGAATTTTAGTTTCAACGGTAGAAAAGCTTCTCAAAATTTTCATACTACTGAGTTCTACAAAGAAAAATTTGAACTCAAAATAAAAAATTCCCTCAAGCTTCTAAAAGGCTTACAACACCCCGGGAAGGCCTTATGGCAGCCAAACATTTCTCTTGGCTTTATATTTTATCATTCATCTTCAACAAATGGCCCTCAACTATGAAAAACCATAAATAATAATTTTGATCAATCATTGAATATTACTAGAATAGAGAACTCAAACAAATGGAATAACCGCTAATCAAAGATGTAAAGTCAAGTAACTCAACAACTAGAAAAAACACTGCAAAGTTGACTCGATGGAACTTAAGTTTGACTAAGCTATCATTGAACCACCAGCTCATATATCGTTCATTTTCCATAGCACAGCAAAGATTATGCACGTAAATCAACAAAACAGGTCAAGTACCTTTGAAATATTCGTTAATAAGAAAATATTTACAATAAAAAGAAAGATAAGGCTCATAGTTTCATAGTAATAATAATACCTTGGTAAGAGCATCTCAAAAGAAGAGTAAAAACCTCAGAAGAGCTCTTGGAATCATTATCACACAACAAAATCCTCACTTTACTTCTATCAATGAACCCATCACCACCACTCTTACCATTACCACCACCACCACCAATTTCTCTGTTCAAATTAACCTCCTCTGCCTCCATACCCCAAAAACTAAAAACAAATAAATTTATTTAACAAAAAAAAAAAAAAACTCACCCACGCCCTCATAAAAGCCTCTAACTTATAAAAACCTATAGAACTTGCATAAAAACTCTCATTCCCACAACCCCACTTGGCAAAACCATTGAGTGATAGCTCCAAAAGAATTTAAAAAAAAAAAAAACCCATTGGTTAATGAGTCATCAAATTCAAAACCAATTCATCGTCATCATCATAACCCACTAGTCACGTTTGTTAGGAGATCAAAGGGCCAGGAACGAAGACAACCAATAGAGATCAAACGGCTGCGTTTCGACGGCGCACGTTAGCATAGAGTCACAGAAAACAAAACACCCGCAAAAAGAAAAACTCGATCTTTTTCAGCCCCTTGAGTCTGCGAGACGAAGCATTTTCTGGAGGGTCGTCGGGAAGCGCAGCACATGTTGTAATTAACAACGACTTAATGCGATACTGGGTGGGTGTGGCTAACTTGCGCCGGGAAAGGGGAGAGGGAGGGGTTGGGAGATTGGGTTTGTGGAGGGTGCGCAGTGCGCATAGAGGGTAGGGTAGGGAAGAGGAACACGTGGAAAGTGATGGGAAAAGTGCAATAGAATAAGGGTGGTGATAGAGAGGAGGCCACGTCACCCGCAGATCTTTTTGTTACTGAAGGGGAAAAAAAGAATGCGTGTGAGAGTGACACCAAAATATCACATCCTTGTGATTCAGATGAAATAAATATAAATAAATATGGGCTTAATTATTCCCCAATTTTGAATCTTTAAATTCCACCTAAAAAAAAGGGGGAATTTCGAGTGTATTTTTCATAGCATTGTTTTGGGTATTTTTATAATTTTTTAGATTTAAGTTAACAATATTTTATTTTTGTTTAACAATTTATAAATTAGAGTAGTTTTAATATATTTTAATTAAAGTCACAAAAATTATGCAAGTGGTGATCAAATTAAATAATATATATAAGGTTATAAACACAAATTTCATTTGGTCCAAAATTTTGATATATATATATATATATTAAAATGAATTATATTTAATTTTTATATTGAATTTTAAAATAATTGTCCTAGTACTTAAATATTTATATTTACATGATAATATGTAATTAAATAATAATATAATAAAATTATATTGATTGTATAATACCTCGAGTATATGTGGCTCTAAATAGGTTCAGTACGGTTTTAGAGTTCCCCGGGATCCACTCATGTAGCCGGGAAGGCCCCAGGTACCAAGATGACCCAAATGTGCAACGGTCACTGCTATAATAGTCACAAAAGGGAATTTTAGCACTCTATCAATCACTATAGTGGTCCAGGATTGTTATAACGATCGTTTGTTGGTCAAATAAAGGAGCCCGTAGCAGCCAAATTGCAAGACTACTATAGCGATGCCACTGTTCCAGAAAGTGTGATATCCTAAAATACGAAATTTATTAGTATCTAAATTATTATTATTATCCTTGTTGATTAGCATTATTAATACTTATCATTACTATTATTATTATTGGTGTTATTAATAATAATATTATTATTATTATAATATATATATATATATATATGTAGCACGCGCGCGTGCACACACACGCATATATATATGAAAACCTTTTTGTCTAAGTGCAAGAGACGCAGACACTTTCATTCTCGACGATATTATCTCATAGTCTCCAAGTATATTTTTGGTATATCATAATACTCCCAAATATTTTTCTAAGAACCCTAGTTACCCAAGGATTTTTTTTTTCTAGAAAGAAAAAACGTGGTTTCTCTCAATTTTCTTTCGGTAAGTGATCTTCATAAAATTTAGTCAATTCCTTTTTATCTAGTTTGTGAATTTGGGATGATTTTCTCACAACATTTTTCCTCTCTATCATCCTGAACTCAATTTGGGCGATAAAATCAAATTGTTTATGTTTTTATTATATTATTTGGCAGTTACCAGAGCCATTCTTGATTCCTAAGGTCAAGTTGTTAGTGGAAGTACACTCTCGGCTACTAATTATGAGTGGGTTTAAGCTCATAACCATGCTTTTGGTTATTATTAGTATTTTCCCAGTATTATATAAATTGTTTGTGAAATTCTATAGTAACTTATGCCAAATACATGCTTTTACAGATTATGTCAATTTCAGAAAAATTATTATCTTTCACATTTATCATGAAAACCTCATTTTAAAAAGCTCATGTGACTATAATTGATACCTTGCATATTATAGAATATCAAATATGGGCTATTGAAAGTATTGAACAAAGTATGATTCATAACAATTATCAGATACATATTCTGTTGGATTCTAAAATCACTATATCTACAAGCTTGTGATCCCTTGAGCATGATTTCTGAACCTTAGTTATGCTACATTCAAATTGTTAGAATTATATGAATTCAGAACTTTTATATTTATTTGGTTTATGTATAAGTTATTTTGTATTAATTAGTGAGATACTGAACAGTGAGTTAACAGCTGTAGAATTGATCATTAACCTTGATACTAAGTGGTCCGCTAGAGGACTAGCTCACCTATAGAAGGAACCTAGTGTGTTGTCCATTTATGAGACTTAGTTAAATACCCATCAGATTAGCCATTGACTCAGATTCAGCTATCCAATTCAAATATTTATGTATAGAATAATTCTTATTTCTCTACTAGTTATTGCCATGGATTCAGTTAATTTATTGTTTTTAGTTCAGTTATATGTAATTATATATAAAATATTTTACATCAATTACATGTATATATTATGTATTTTTTGTTGTTGTCCCATTTAGGTTGTGAGTGGAAACTCACTCACTGAGTTTTGATAAACTCATCCCTTTCTTTTCCTCCACTATAGATATAGTTATAAGCTTAGTTATACCACAAGATCCTTTTCAGTAGTGCTATAGCTTCTTTTGGTGAGTTTTGCTTTGGAATGGAACTTACTATTGGTTATGTCAGTTTAGTAGTGCTCCAATAATTGTATGGACAGGATCTCGGACATGCATTATAATGTTTTAATTATTTTCAGAATTTCAATAATTTATTTAATTATGTTTGGTTTAGCCCAAATTATGGATTTTATGCAGTTCTATAATCAGGATTTATGATTAAAAACACTTTCAAAATTATGAAATTTAATTAAATTTAAAATATTTTAAATATATTCAATTTATTTATGCATATTAGCTAATCACATTATTAGAGGCTTCTGTGGGGATCCAATCCCTCACATGCCGGTCATGTTCTCTAGGCGGGTTGTGACATAAATAGTATAAATGATATGTTTTGTATTATATATGATTACTGACTTCAAAGTTTGATTATGGGATTTCAGTTATGATTATATTGCCTTTAAAGAATAGGTGATTTGTATGTAGAAAATGAATTTATGCTTTTAAATAGATTCTACATTTTAACTATGCATATAGAGAGACTCAACGGTCACGAGAGTTACATAGCGATGTGATTCCTCACATGTAGGTCACGTTCCAAAATGTGGTTGTGACAGACTTAAGTCTTTGTATAATTTTATACTATCATGTGCTACTTGTTACTCTTTTTGGTGAACTTTTCTTGATGGCAATGGTGCCTATGTTGTTTGACGAGCTCCCTTGTGCTCTTGTGGTTATTTGTAGTGCGATGCGCAACCATCTATAAGTTTTGATGTGTTATTTTAAAGTTTTGTGTAGTCTTATTTATTGTGATAATGGCTTAGCTTGTATGATATCAAATGTCAAATTGTCTTATGCAATTAGATTTTTAGCTTTTTACCTTTAATTACAAATAAAAATCTTGAAATGGAAATAACATATTCAATTTATGAAATTAAACAAAAAAAAAAAGAGATTAGAGGGAAAAATAAAAATGAAAAAAACTAAGGAAACAATTAACTAAAATTATTTTCTAAATGTATACTTAGCGTAACTAGTAAAACTACTTCTTATAACACTCTAAGTGCTTTGCTTGAAGGAAATATTAAGGGTGTGTTTGTTTTGGGTGTTTTCAGTTTTCATTTTCACTGAAAATTGAAAATAAAGATGAAAATGCGTTTGCTTCAGAGTTTTGAAAAAATTTTCTGGAAAAATGAGTTAAAAAAGGTGGAAAAACTGAAAACGCAAAAAACCAGTTTTTACTCTTTCCTTTGGAAATTTTGAGAATGAGAAACGGAAAAAATGAAAACGCGGTGGCATAAGTGTAAAAATAATGAACTTTGGGTGACACTTGAAACCCTACACTGACTGAGAACTCTCCTACACGGACTCAACTATTGAGCCTCTAGAAACACAACAGGGACTCCTTCGTGCGCTCTCTCACTCAGCTCTCATCAAGTAAAGCTCTTGCCTTCCTCCACTGTTTTCTCTTTGATCTTCCTTTTCATCATCATGCCCATGGCTCCCCTTTGCTGCATGCTTTGTCTTCTGAGATCTCACTGCCTGATGAAGGGAGTCGCGAGGAAGGGACGTCCAACTACAACGATGAAGGGAGCTACAACCGCCGTCGCTAGAAGGAAGCCATGACCGTTGCCAGAAGGGAACTCGCGACTGCCACCAGAAGGGAGCAGGAGACCGCCACCAAAAAGGAGCCACGACGGCTGCTACGAAGGGCGCCCGCGACCGCCCGAGGAGGGGAGCCCGAGATCGCCTGAGGAAGGAGCCTTGACAACTGCCACCAGGAAGGGAGTCGACCGCCGCTGCTACCAGGAAAAGGGTTGTGACCGCATCTGGGAAAGAGCCAAGGCCGCCGTTATTCCATGGATTTTGGGTTCAATGGGTTTGGGGATCTATGCTTGAAATGAAATTTTTTTTAGTGAAACATAAGATCAATTATGGGTATGGCATAAATCTTACAATTATGGGTATTGGTCACTGATTAGGATTGGATCTGGCCATTATTGAGGGTAGTTCTAATTGTTTTACTTATTATTGTATGGTTAGTGTTATGTGTGGTTTTCTTGGTCCACTGATTGCTTCATTAAGTGTTTCCTTTGTTTCATCTTACATTAGGATTGGTTCACTGATTGTTCTATGGTTAGTGTTATGGCATGCTTTTCTTGCTTAACCGTGGGCTAATGCTAACCAAAAATTATAATTGTGGGTGGGTTGGTATACAAAGAAAATGTGAATCTGCATGGTGAACATGTAGTTAATGGCATTCAGGCTTTTGTTTGTGGTGACTGGGTGAAGCATATAGCTAGTTCTTTTAGAGACACTTTATTGTTTCCTGATTGTGTTTACTCTCTACATCATTTCCAAATTTGCTTCAGGTGCATCCTCATGTAATTCAATTTTCTTTCTTGTGCTTTTCAAATAAATTAGAGTAAATTACAATTGACATTACAGATTGAAAAAAAAAAAATCAGGCATGCTTCTTCAACTATTCAAGGGTAAATATTGAATGATATGATACTATCTTAAATATGGCATTGATTTATTTATGCCTACTGATTGGGATTTATGCTATCTTGCACCTGGTGGATTTGATTTATGTTATGTTGTGCTGATTAGGTCTAATTTAGGTGCTAATTGAGTTTTCACACTAGTAAGATTATACTTGTTATTGTTCATAATGAACCATGGTTGATTGATGTAAAGTTATTAGCATAAGATGAGAGGAAAATATGAACTTGGAGATAGAATGGAATGGTCAATCTCAAACACAAAGGCTTTCATTGATGTGCTTTATGAAAGAGTGAAGAAGAATCAACAACAAAGTTCATCTTTTAAGAGAGCAGTTTGGGAAGATATAAACAATGAGTTGGCTACCATAATTGGCGTGAGTTATGGTGTAAACAGATTGAAAGGAAAGTATCAACGCCTACGCACTTTACACCGTGAATTTTCAACTTTGCTATCTCGCACCAGAGTTACTTGGGACTCTACATCCAATAAAGTAAATGCCCCTCAAGAAGTATGAGATGACTTGATTTCAGTATGCTCAACTTTATTAATTAAAATATAATCATTTTCAATGTAATGATATTATATCTTATTCGTTTACCTAATATTAAATTTCATTTATATTTTGCAGAAAGGAAAGTACTAAAAACACTTTAAGAAGAATGGAATTGAGTTTGACTATGAGATGCTAGGTGAAATATTTAATTCTAGTATAGCAATTGGCAAATTAAGCCATGCTTCCACTCAAGAGCCACCAAACTATGATGAGGAGAGACAAATGGAAGATGACTTTCTTTCAAAAGGTGTGCATCATGTTGGCTCCATTGATGCTGGTGATGATGACCCAGAAGAAATTGGTGATAAAAGCAAACATATGGGATCTTCAAGTGGATGTCAGTGCAAAGAGGCAAAGAATTCAAGAATAGAAAGACTTGAAGAAGCTTTGAGCCAATGGAGTGAATCAATGACTGCAAGGATAGAATCCTCCAAAGCAAAAATTGAAGCACTAAAAGCTAAGGCAGAGCGATACAAAGCACAAGCTAACCAAGCTACAAGCCCGATATCTGATCCTTATTCTATAGATGCATGCATGGAATTACTATACTCCATGGAGGATATTTCAAGCAAAATCTACAACAACGCATTGGTGAAGTTTAAAGATAGTGATTGGAGACGCATGTTTATTAAGATGCCTTCATTTATAAGGAAGGATTGGCTAGCATCACTTGAGTAGTACTAAGTTGATTATAGCCTTTGTGCTTTATATTTAATGTTGGTAGTGACTTATTTAACTTATTAGTGTTTTCAGTTGATGTTTGTGCTTTATTTTTAATGTTTGTAGTGACTTATGTAACTTTTGAGTATTGGATTAATGTGAGATATGTTATGTACTGACTTATTCAACTATTTGGTATTGGATGCATTTCAATATTTTCTATTGTTGAAACTAATTGACTTTATTGATATTATGAACAGGTTAATATGTCATTATATGAATCCATAAATAGTTCAAGTAGTGACAGTAGTACAAATTCAAGTGACTTGGATAATAATTTGGGATATTTGATTATAGTTTCACTTATCAGGGAATATGAGCACAATTTTATTAGTAAAATACCATGTAGAACTTCTATGTTGACTGGCAAGATGTATACTCTTAAGTTCTTGGCTGGGCATGAACCTAAATGCTATGAGAGTTTAGAATGGAGAAATATGTATTTATGAGCTTTTGTGACACTTTAAGGGAAGTTGGAAATTTAAAGGATGGTAAAAAAAGTAAGTGTGGAGGAAGCAGTTGCAATGTTCTTAATAATATTGTGTCATACTACACGGCATCGAGTTGTTGCTGAGCACTTTCAACATTCCCTACAAACTATTAGCCAATGGTTTAAAATAGTTTTAAAAGCAGTTTGCAAGTTGGGTAGTAGGATTATTCGATCAAGAAGTCAAACAACTACTCATCCATATATCATGGGCAATCAAAGGTTCTTTCCATACTTTCAGGTGCATTTTTCACATGTTTCTCTAACATATAATCAATTGTATGTAATTTGTACTAAATTATTACTCATATTTCAAATGCAGAATTGAATTGGTGCCATTGATGACACACATGTAGCAACTTGGGCTCCTGCATCCAAAGAAAATGCCTTTCGTGGAAGAAAAGTTTTGATAATAGAAAATGTATTGGCAGTATGTGATTTTGACATGATGTTTACATTTATTTATTCGGGCTGGGAAGGGACAACAAATGATTTTAGGGTGTTTTTAGATGCTTTATCTCCTACAAATAACTTTCCAAAGCCCCATGGAGGTATGCTTTCTTCCCATAGCAATTTGCATTATATACATCACTAATGACTAACTTACTAGTGCTTCAATTTATTTACAGATCAATTTTATCTTTTTGACTCTGGATTTCCTAATATATCTGGTTATCTTGCTCCATATCGTAAAGAAAGATATCATTTGCGTGATTTTTGTGAAAGGGGATGGGCACGGGGAAAAAAGGAATTGTTCAGTCATAGACACTCTTCATTGAGAAATATCATTGAGAGATGTTTTGGAATATTGAAGGCAAGGTTTCCAATTTTAAGGTTGATGCCAAATTATCCTGTTAGAAGACAAAGGCTAATTCCAACTGCTTGTTATGCTATACATAATTTTATTATACTACAACATAGAATAGACATGCTTTTTGTCCATTACTATACAGAAGACTTAGCTAGAAATGAATGTGGCTTAGGGGTTGACCAGCAAGGCATTAATATTGATGCTGCTCAAGCAAATCAAATGGCACAAGTTCGAGAAACTATTGCAGATCAAATGTGGGAAACTTACCGAAGGCAATGAGATTCATTATATGATTGATGATTGTACTTCTTTTTGTGGTATTACAAAGAGTTTAAGATGAAAAGACTCTATCTAACATATAACACGTGTATTTGGATCTATTTTTATTGAGTTGTATGTAACATATAACACTTGTTATTATTTATGTTATGTTGGTTATATTATTAGCCTAATATTTTTGGAGTAAATGATTTTTTTTGTGCTATACATAATGTTTCAATTTGACATCAATTTAGTCTAGAAGATATTTATTTCTGCATCGATTTAGTTATTCTGATAAGTCAAATTTAAAATAACTAAATTGATGTCAAAATAAAAAAATATAGGATTGAATTGAAGTCAAAATTAAAAGAACTATGACTAAATCTATCTGGAGAAAAATTTATTAGGACTAAGTTGCTGTCAAAATTAAAAATATTTCAACATCACTAATGTTAAAAAATTTGTAACAATCAAATGATAGTCTAGTCTATTAAAAATAAAATTATTTCAATTAAAATTTAATTTGAAGTTCATATAAAATTATTTTCAAAAGTTCTAATTTATTGAAAACAGACAAAACAAACGGGTTTTCAAAATTTTCATATTTTGGAAACTGAAAACATAGAATCAAAACAAACAGGTTTTCTAAAAACTGAAAATTGAAAATGAAAACTATTTCAGAAAATAAAAACTGGAAATGAAAACTGAAAATTTTTTCACAAAGCAAACAGCCCCTAAAGATTTCTTATTAGAAATGCACGTACAATGCACTCACAATGCACGGGTATCGTGTACTTAAGCATAAATGTTGATGAACCTTTTCCTATAATAAATTTTCTCTCCTTTGGCTACTAAGGCTAATATTATGAATAGTAAGCACTTAAAATTTTATTAACAATTAATAAGCTTAACATGTTCTAATACTCACTGTGTTCCAATAATTTTACTTGTACTTCCTTGAGTTTGATCCATAATAAACAATTTTGCTAAGCCGAAATTCGATATCTTAGGATTCATTTCTTCGTCTAAGAGAATGTTACTTACTTTGAGATCAAGATGTATAATGCGTAGTCTAGAATCCTCATGAAGATAAAAAAAAGGCCTCAAGCAACACCTCCAATAATTTTGTAGCACTTTATCCAAGCCAATTCTCCCTTCTTGATTGGATCTACATATACACCAAAGTTATAGAGTTTAATACTATGTTTTAGTCTTTGTATTGGAAAAGAAGGTCCAAGACAGATGTAATGAGTATCAGTCCAATTATGAACTTACCAAATATGAAGTAATCAAGGCTTTTATTAGGAACAAATTCATAAACAAGTAACCTTTCATTTCCTTCCAAACAGAATCCAAGCAACTTAACTAAATTTCAGTGTTGAAGCTTGGCCAATAAAAGGACTTCATTCTTAAATTCCATAGGTCCTTGGCCTGAGTCCCTTGATAGCCTTTTGACAGCAATAATTAATCAATAAAGATGTTGTGCATGTTTGGGATGCTGAGTAAGCAACCTTTTTTTTTTTTTTCAAAAACTAAATCTTATTTGGGTAAATTTGGTGTAAAATTTAAGTTGTTAAGGCTAGATTAATTTCAGTTTTTAGTTTTCATTTTCAATTTTTCAATTTCCAGGATTTTGTGAAGAAAATACTAAAAATTGGAAATGAAAACTGAAAATTAGAATTTATAATTTTCAGAATTTTTAGTATCTCCTTCACAAAGTCTAGAAAACTGGAAAATTGAAAAAAAATTTGGAAACTCAAACCAAACAAACCCTTAATTTTGGGGGGAAGGGGGAGAAAAAAATGTTCTGACAAAATAGTCTAAGGCTAAATTTTGTGCATTTAATTGGAAGAAGCTATTTATATTGTTTTTGCCAAATTGAACCTAAATATTGAATATTATATAATATAAAAAATAATTTTATATCATTTTTAATAATTTTATCATACAAAAGTAACATTTTTCATATTATCTAAATAAAATAGATTATCTCAAAACAACTTTTCAATCCAAATATAAATTGATTATCACATAAGTGATTATATTAAAAATGATTCTTCAACCAAGCAATTATTGAAATAAGTTTAATCTTTAAAGCTTTTCCAAACACACCTATTAACAAAAAGGTATAATAATTATAATATATTCCATTCTGTTATATTAAATTATTCTATAAATAAATTTTGACTAGAAAAAAAAAAACTGATTCTATATTTATCAAGGAAGTACATATAAGTGAAAAGTTTAGATAATAGTTTTTTTAGGTGAGCTTAAAAGAATCGTCGTTAAAATAGTGACTAATTCATATGTATAGACATAGGTTTTATAGGTTTTATGTCTAATCACGAGACCCACGCTTACAGGATGTTTGAAAAGTTTTTAAGAGATAGAATTGAATTGAATTCTATCTGAAATTGAATTGAATTCTGATATTTAGAATGAATTAGTAAATAAAAGAATTAAATTGAATTCCTTGGTTTGGAATGTATCTAAAAATGAATTAATTTATTTATTTTTACCATTTTATCCTTCACCAATTAATTCTTTGACAATGTTCCCCTATAAAAAATTGGGGTTGTTTAAGTAAAAAAAAAGGAAGAGCAGACCGCTGCCATTACCATTACCACCGTGGTCTCCTTTCTTTCTACTCCCCACCAGCCACCGCGACTCTACCCTCCTCAAACCCGTCACCACCGCATTGAACACAGATCGACGAAGCTCCTCCTTCCCATGTTACCTCCTTATGCGCCCCCTTCCTCCATCCCCATTGTGTCGCGCCACCACTGCGCGGAAGCCATCGCCACGGTGGTGCCGCTCTTCCCTGCTCATCGCGCACAATAATCGTGAGTTTCACCGCCCTCCACTCTGACCACTGCACCTTCGTGTCTCCCTGAACCATCGCTCCGTCGCGCCCTTCGCAACCTCACCGTCACCCCTCAGCACAAACCCAACAATAAATCACACCCACTTGGATCTGATTTACTTTGAGAGCTTTTTATGAAATTCAATTCTCACATTATTTAAATTCTTTGAGTTAAATTATTTCCAAAATAGGGAATTAAATTCAATTGCCAATAGAATTGAATCTCGAGGGCTTTCCAAACAACCCGTTAGGGATTGAAAGCAAACAGATTTTCGCTTGGCATCTGATCCCTCCGTGATTAGCTCGCTTGTATGTATTGATGCCTTCAAAGAAACCAAGCGTTGAATTTGAAAGGTATCCTTGCCTTGCCTCTCCCTTGGTACATGCAAGCAAGCATGCATGCATGCAAATTCTGTTTCAGAGCATTCCCATTCCGATCCCACCAACTTGTGAGTATGGAAGCAACATGATATGATATAGCTAAGCTAAGCCAGCTAGCTCCACCAAACAAGCCATCAATCAATCCAATGTTGAACCACCTTCGTCGTCGCTGCTGCTGCTGCTGCTGCAGGAAGCCCGCCACCATTCCCAACCGCGCTTCACCAATCACCACCGCCGCCACACCCTCCTCCACTTCAAACCACCTGCACGCCGCCCTCACCAACATCCTGACGGCCTCCAACTTCAACTTCTCCGAAGCTACCTCACTCACCAAACACCTCTTCCACTCTCTCCTCCTCCAAAAAACCCCCACGCGCACCGCATGTTCCTCCCTCTTCCACGCGCTCACCGCCCACTCGCCGAACCCCAACGCCTTCTCCGTCCTCATAATCGCCTTCTGCGAAATGGGTCTCGTCGAAGAAGCCCTTTGGGTATACAAAAAGGTGGTGGGTTCTCTGCCTCTGTTGAAGGCTTGCAATGCGCTTCTTCACGCGCTCGTCAAGGCGGAGAGGTTTGATTCCGTGTGGGAGGTGTACGGGAATATGGTGTCGCGCAGATTCTCCCCTACGGTTGTTACCTACGGCATTCTGATGCAGTGTTGCTGCAACCAAGGCGATTCCGTTGGTGCACGCAAGATGTTCGGTGAAATGCTTGAACGTAAAATTGAACCCACCGTTGTGGTTTACACTATACTGATCCGTGTTTTTTGCAACGAGGGTCTAACGGGTGATGCTGAGGGCGTGTTTGGGTTGATGAGGGAATCTGGGGTGGCTCCTAATTTGTACACGTACAAGACTCTCATGGATGGGTATGGAAAGGTGGCTGACGTGAAACGGGTTCTTGAGTTGTATGGTGAAATGCTAATGCAAGGGTTGCACCCCGATGTTGTGACATTTGCTACTATGATAGATGTTCTGTGCAAGGTGGGAGATTTGAAGGCTGCGCGGAATTGTTTCAACGTGTATGCTTATAATTCCTTGATTGGTGGATACTGTAAGGCAGGGAACTTGCCAGAGGCGATGCGTTTGAAGGTAGAAATGGAGAGGTCTGGAATCTCGCCAGATGTTTTCACTTACAATATACTCATCAAGGGTCTTAGTGACTTGGGGAGATTGGAAGAAGCTGAGGAGTTGACGCGGAAAATGGAGACTGCTGGGGTAGTTGCAAATTCTGTGACATACAATGTGATGATTGATGGGTGCTGTAAGAAAGGCGATATGGAGAAGGCTATTGAGGTGTGTTCCCAAATGAGTGAAAGGAAAATTGAGCCCAATGTTATAACATTTTCTACATTGATTGATGGGTTTTGCAAGAAAGAAAATGTAAAAGCTGCAATGGGGTTGTATGCAGAAATGGTGATCAAACGTCTTGTGCCGGATGTGGTAACGTACACGGCTTTGATTGACGGGCACTGCAAGGATGGGAACATGAAAGAGGCTTTCAGGCTACTCAAGGAGATGGTTGATGCAGGACTAACACCCAATGTGTTTACAGTTAGTTGTCTAATTGATGGTCTTTTGAAAGATGGAAGGACATACGATGCAATTAAACTGTTCTTGGAGAAAACTGGAGCTGGTTGCCCTGGAGATAAAATGGATGGGAGCTTATGTTCCCCAAACAATGTGATTTATTCCATTTTAATTCAAGGTTTATGCAAAGATGGACAGATTTTTAAGGCCACCAAGTTTTTTTCTGACATGAGATGTAATGGTTTCCAACCAGACATACTAGTTTATGTTATCATGTTGCAGGCACATTTCCAATACAAGCATATGCTTGATGTAATGATGCTGCATGCAGACATAGTGAAGATAGGGTTTATGCGAAATACTTCCATACATCGTGTATTGTCTAGGGGCTATCGAGAGAATGGATATTTGAAATCAGCTCATATGTGTTCTTAATCAGGAGGGTGCATGTCTGGACTCCTTGACACCAAGTTAGCACAGTGTGTTGCTTGTGTTAAAATATAAGGAGCAAAATGCTTTTTCCCAACTGAATATGTTCAGTTACTTAAATCATAATGCTGCTGGTGCTTAATAAGTTAATATATTACGAAGGATTTATGCTTTGAGCATTTGGTGGAGCACAAAATAAAATATGTTCTGATCATGCCTGTAACATTATTTATTCGAAGACCATCTGAGGCATATTGCACAATGAAGGGGACTTGCTTTCCTACTTTGACGGCTTGTGACATGAGAAATGCAGATTGGCATGGTGTCTACGAGGTTCTCCTCTCATGAATTGAGTAGTGAAGAGTGAAGAGAAAGGATAACTTGCATCTTTTGACTAAAATTATTTAGAGGCACGCCCTGGCCATCCTTTGAACTATAAACCCATGATTAAGTAAACTAATAGAGATCTGATGTGACTTATTTCTGACTGATTTTATAAAATAACCAGCTTAGGGGCTTTAGTTTGCTATAATGTATGAGTAGATGAGTTCTATTTCGAGAACAACCCCCGTTTTAAGCCTTCTTATTTTCCCCCTTTTTGTGTGATTTGAGAGTAACAATGTGAACACCCGATTTTGTCCGGCCATCTAAGCAGGAAAATCCAAAAATTTGCATTTTCATTTCTTTAACAAAGATAGGGCTGTCTTGTTAATTTTATTTCTAAAAGAAAATTTCCCAACAAGAATAAAAATAAAGAAAAAGGAGAGAAAAAGAACAAAATACAAAATTGCCTTTTTTAAACCTTCACAAAAATAAAAATTTTCATGCCAGACTATGGCTCACTTCTTGAGCCTGCATTTGGTGGTATTTGTCTTGAGTGGATGTTTAAATAGAGAGTGGGTCCATTTTATTTTATCTTACTCCCTCCTAGGAGTCTCAATTCAAAAGACAAAAGAGAAGGGAAAACCACTGTTATGCCCCAGTTACACAAGCAAGATACAAACATGATGGGTGATAAGCATGAATTGTTTTTTATTTTAGCACTTAGTGGACACAGAAGCAATAAAAAGAAGGCCACAACGGTGTAGCATCTGGCACGCCTGACTCACAAAGATGGGCAGCACCATTGAAAAAGCCGAGGTGTGGCATCACACCGTTCCCTGCAGTGAAGATGGGCTTCTGACCAGGTGAAGAAGTGCTCTGTAAACAGCAGAAGCATGGGAAACAATTCTATTCAGTTTCTCTTCATCCCAAGAGCAGTATGGAATTAAGCATAAAAAAAAAAAAAACAAGCTCAACATAAATAGAGAGACTGGCTTTCATTTAGGGGGATGACGGTATTCACCTTCAAAAATTTTATGATAAACCATTACAGCCCCAATGATCATCACAGATCATCATCATCCATCTCTGATCACCTTGAATTTTGATTGAAACAAAATAAAAGGAAGAAGATACACAGAAAAACTAGCATTGTTGGTACTATGGTCAGTCATTCAAACTAGTCACATTTGGTCAGAGTCCTTGGCAACAGAGAAGGAAATTAGAAAATCACAGGGACGAATCCTTCAATCTTCTTTACTCCCTAGCAATACCAGACATATCTTCTCAGCCTCCTGCATCAATTAGAGAGAAGGAAAATCAAACAAGAAAAAAGAGGTACAGTCGCTTTGCATTGGTTCACATGGCATTTCTCTTATAAACTAATCTGTTTGTGAAGCCAACCTCCTAAAACCAACATATTCCAAACCCGTAACCAAATCCCATCCACACTCAACCCATGAATACAATTCTCCCAACATCCACATCATTAATCCAACCAACTCAAAAACAAACCACAAACCAAACCAGAAATTCATGTCTTTCACCAATGTGAGCAAATACAAAATGACCAAAATCAATTTTCATCACATTCTAAGACATAACCAAGCATAAGTCCAGGACTTGTCAAAACAAAATTTAAAAAAGGGAAGCTGAAAAATAAAAATGGGGAGTCAGCAGGGAACATTACCGCAGCCTCTTTCCCTACAGCATCACCATCATGATCTTGCCCTCCCACAAACTCCCTGAGCCACCATCGAACCATCTTCACCTCTGCCATGGCTACACACTCCTCCACCATTCCCTGCATGAACACCAAAAATTTTCAGACCTGTCCTCATAACACCATCGTCACTTCCCCCTCCTACCCCTTTGGCCGCGGATCTCAGCCCAGCAACCACGATCTACGTTTCGTCAACCTCCTCTGAGCCGCGGTTGTTCCCATCGCCATTGCCATGTCCATCTCTTCACAACCATTCCTACTGAGCTAGTGTAAACCCATCCCTTCAGGCTTGCCATTTGCAAACCCAAACACCGTGGCCCAACCACCATGAACTCCCTTAAACCCATTTTCAGATTTACCTTACACACAGCCACCTCCATCTTCCCTGAGGCTGTGACCGCAAGCTCCCTTCCTCCCATGGCTTCAGGCGGCAGTTTCCATTGTTCCAGAGGTAGCATTGCCGCGAAAATCTGCCATCCCCACCGCGAAGATTTCGGTTCTCACAGCCGCCTGGCGCCGCGACCTCCTCCTCCTCCTCCTCCTCGCGATACCAGCCATGGCGACGGCTTCAGTTCCCTCTTGACCGCCGTGCCCCTCCCCTTCTCTTCCTCCCTTGGCCGCGGCTCCTCTCCCTTACATGCTAAGCTCTTCTCTCTTATTCTCTCTGTGTTCTGTGTTTGTGTCTCAATCCCATCTAAGACAGTGAAACCCATATTCCAGACCCTTCTTCATCGTTTTCCTGCTTTCCTTTATTTATTCATTTTTTTTTTCTCTTTCTCGTTTAATTAATAATGTTTGGGCTGTTAGGATCATTTTAGGAGGGATTAGTTTTTGTGACCAGCCACTTAAAAATGGATGTGAGATGTGCATTAGCACTCAACTAGTATGATGTCATTTGGGGTGTTTTATTATAAATATGAAAAAAAGGGTTTGAATGATAAGAATGTTAGAGTTATTTTAGTATAAAAAAATAAAAATAAATAAATAATAAGGTGTGGATGATGGGAATGTTTGGATTTTTTTTTTTTTTTCTAAAACTAGAAATGAATAATGAGAATGTTTAGGGTGTTTTATTTTATTTATTTTAACATGTGCTATAGATAGTTGGGCTATTTTCCCTTTCTTGTATATATTTTGTCAATTATTTGCTTATTTTCACTTGTCTTGTACTCATTTTTTGTAGGTGATTTAGTTACTTTATTTAATGTTAGTGAATTTCGTGCTAAAAGCTTTTAAAAATTAAAAATGGTATCTAGGACCTTGTATTTCCTAGTTGAATTATTTTGCTTGTCCCTGTACTTTGATTAGAGTAAATAATTATATGTTTATTAGTTATTTACAAATATGTCTTGTCAATTCATGTCAAAATTAGTGTTTGTCATTAAAAATAAAAAATGATTTTCTTTCCAATAAAAAATAATAAAAGAATGTTTTTGAACATCCTTCGATCCATGCAATGATCAATAAAAGTGATTGAGTAGCAAATGTTACCTTCATTATTGTTGAATCATAAAGATTCATTGAGTAGCCGAGTGTTAACTTGAATCCTCTTCAAGAACGGATTTCATTTTTAAAGAAAATATGCTTTACCACGAGGGGTTTTAAATAATTAAAATCAACCAACGCACAAATATTTTTTACAGAACTACGTGACTTTGAGTTCCTCATTGCACCAGAGGATATGTAGGAGCAGGCTATCTCTGTCAAGCCAAAATTAATTTTTCTTAATATATTTGTCAAATTGTAAATATTTTGTGTAAACTATTTATTAGTTGTTAAGATTGTAAATATATTTTTCAAAACTAAATTTTCTTAATGTATTTATTTAAATTTTAAATATACTTGCCAAAATTAATTTTCTTAATTTATTTGTTAAAATATAAATATTTTGTGTAAATCATTTTTAAATTTATGTGTTAAAATTGTGAATATATTTGTCAAAATTAATTTTTCTTAATAAATGTGTTTAAGTTGTAAATATTTTGCTAAATTAATTTTCGTTAATTTATGTGTTTAAATTATAATTTTTATCTTCCTTATTTGAAATTTTTTAAAGGGTTATTATTTAATTTGCACAATTCACTAAGGTACCGTTTAAATACGGGTGTACTAGGGGTGCTGTAGGATTAAGTTCCTATCCTTCCCTTTGCATAACCGACTCCCGAACTCATATCTGGTTTTCGAAGACTGTTTTCTTAAATAAGATTGGTTTTTCCAAGGTTTTCCAATTTAAATAAATCTGGTGGCGACTCCAATTTTCAAACGATTATTTTTCGCCGTCCCGTCGCGATCCCGGTTGTGACAGATGGCGACTCCACTGGGGACCTCAGTAAGAGAGTCAGGCCTATTATAGTTAGTTGTGCAAATTAAATATATACCCCATTTATTCTTGTTTTTCTTTCCTCACTTTATTTTGTGCAGTGTTTCTTGAATTCTCTTTTGTATAGTTTAATTCTCTTGATGTTTATATATAATATTTGTTTATTCGTTAAAACTCTAGGATAGACGACTATTGTTATTCTGTATATACCTGTGGTTTGAATTTTGTAAAATTTTCTTTATTTATTAAAATCTTAGGATAGATAACTATTTTGTACATATGTGTTGTTTGTATCTTGTTTTGCAGGAGTGTCTGTAGTGATAGGATCGGAAGGTTTGTATGCTCCTAGCACACACTTCACGATCACTTAATTCACACACTGTATTCTTGGACTCTATACCCGAGCCCGTGCGAGCCTAGGATTAGGGGGTTTCTTGACATTGCCATGAGGGGCTTCATGCTCACTTGGTAGTTGTTGGGACACCACTCAGATTGCTACTGGCCTTATGAGTCAATCATATTGAGAGGGCTTATCCCTACTTATGGTTGGTTCAGAGGTCGGATCCTTGTCCTGTAGATAAGGGCAATCTGGGGACCATGGTCATTAGAAGTCTAGACCCACCATGAATGTATACACGTATAGTCAAACCTAGCAGCTAACACGTTAGGGTTTCTGGCCTTAGAACATCCTACCCATTAGGTTTACCCGGTTAGGACAATGGGAGCATGCTTCTTTCATCCTTTTACACAACACTCCTTTATGCTTTATTTTAGTTATTTTTACATCAAACATTGTTACATTGCATTTAGGTTAGCTAGTTGCTCATCTCATAGCTTAATGTTGACATTCATCCTCAAGATGCTTAGGCATTTTATTTATTATCACATGCATTCATTCCATTCATTTTTCATAACATAACCTTTTTTTTACATGAAATGTTTCTTTTCTTCAGTTGTGTTCACTTACATAGGTTTGTGCATCATTAAATTCTCAAGGAAACATAAAAAATTAAAAAAAAATTTCATAGAAACATGCATTCTTATCTCTTCCATCCTTTTAATTCTACTCAATTATTTCATTCTTGTACACAGTGTATGTGGTTTTTGATTCATCATCAGTTCAAAGCAAATGGATGCAATACCGATGAACACTAGCAATGTACATGACTGGAAAAGAAATATCAAGGTTACAGTGACGAGCAATGAGCTAGAGAAAGTAAAAGAAATAGTTCAGTTGATGCCTCGTGAAGTCCGATCCTCTTTCAAGAATACTTACGGGTGCATATTGGATTTGCTGTCCATTCCGGTGGAAGCGCCAGCATTGAGTGCTCTCTTACAATTCTGGAACCCTTCTCTTTGTTGCTTTGAGTTGCCCGATCTTGATGCTGTGCCAACCATAGAAGAATATGTGGTTATAATGAGACTACCGATCCAAGAAAAATCAGGTGTATATCTATACCAAGGGCATTATGTTAATAAGGAGAACGTTGCCAGGATAATCAGAGTTGATTCAAACCAGATGATAATGGAAGTAAGGGGGTCTACTCAAGGAATCAGAAGAAGTTTGCTGGAGACACATATGCAAACTTTGGCTCAACAAGGAGATTGGGATTTCTTCAAACGAACACTGGCACTGACTATCTATGGGTTGGTCTTATTTCCATTCACGCCCGATGTCATCGCACTGCCGCCATGGATGTGTTTTTCAAGTTCGAAACGTGTGGCATGAATCCTATCCCGGCCATGCTAGCAGATACATTCCTTTCTTTAGGGGTTTGTACTCAAAAGAGGGGGGGAAGGCTGCGCTGTTGTTTGCCAATGCTATACGTGTGGTTCATGACTCATGTATATGCTAATAGCCGCATGGGCCTTCTTCCTAATCCGTTAAGGGACTTCCATCACATACAGATAAAGTGTCAAGAAGCTCAGGCATGGAAAAAAGAATTCTCACAGATCCAATCAAACACTTTCAAATGGGTATGTCCTTGGTATCGTGGAGACAGTGTTATCTACAGCTGTGGTGACTTCCATAATGTTCCGCTGATGGGTCCAAGGGGATGTATTTCCTATACACCTGCTTTAGTGCTTAGACAACTCCACTGGACTCAAACAAAGCCACAAGAAGAACAACTTAAAGTATTCAGTTTCTTATACCAAAAAGATAAGAGTACCCTGGAGCAAGAAAGGAAGATCAAAATGGCATGGGGTGATGTCAAAATCTTAGGGAAAACAGATCTCGGCCAACAACGTTTAACCTCTTCTCAAGAATACAAAGACTAGAGGAAGACAAGAGTCGGGAAAGATAATATCCCAAAGGATATTCCCAACAACCTAGCTCCCACGCAAACTCCAGAGTCGGCCCAACAGATGGAAATGATGAAGGCCCAAATGCAGTTTCTGGAGGAGAAAAAGGAAGCGGCAGACCTGAAGGCTGACATCCTTCAAGATCAATGCAAGAAAATGGTCAAAGAAATTGAGGCCCTAAAAGACGAATGTATTGAGGCAACAGAAATCACCAAGTCCAGGAAGGGCAAAGAGAAAATCTCAAGCATGCATCTGGCCAAAATCCAAGAGCTAGAGGGAGGACTCCACAAGCTTGTGAAGGAAAAGAATCAGCTGGAGAGAGAGGTTAGTAAGAAAAATCGCATGATGGAAAGAGTAGAATTGGAAGTCAGCCAACGAGATAAAGACATCTGGAGCTTGAGAATGGAGGTCAAGAAAGAGAAAGGTATGAGAGAAAAACTGGAGGGACAAGTGAAGCACCTATCAACCATGTTGACACATACTGAGCAGAAGGCTACTCAAGGATGGGCATCAGCAAACCAATATCATGATTTGTTTGTTGATGCAACAGTCGGGAAGTCATGGAGAGAAAAGGCGTTAGAATGGGAAGAAAAATGTGGAAAGCTCACCGGTGAATTGAGTCATTACATTCCAAATTTTATTTACCGCTTTGAGCAAGCCAAGAAGCAAATTAATAAGTTGCCACCATTTAGATTGCCTCAAGAGGTGACAGAATTCATGGATTCATGCGAAAGGATCACTAAAGGCCTCAAGAGGAAGAAAATGAAAGCTTTGATGTAATCATCTATCATGAGTCAAGGATTGTTGAATTTCCTTGTTAAGAAAAGAGGATTGAAACTCATGAAATGTATCTTGAAACGATTTGTACTCAGAGCTTCACCCAAGAATGAATGAAACTTTAATGTTTGTACTTTCACTTCGACTGGCAATTGTGACTTCTCAAGCTCGCCAGATGCTCTCTATAGAGGAATAGATGTTCCCTTAGAAAGTAATCAATCACATTTTTACCTTGAGATAGGTCGTCCTTGTGTAAAAGTGTGAGAATGCTCAGGCATATGAAAAGGAACCACATTGCTAGTGTTCATTAGATAGTACCTATAGAGGAGTGAATCCTCCCTTAGATTTGCTATCAACCACACCTTGACTTATAGGGTGATATATCCATAAGAATGGGTGCAGGGCATCCTTGCTTTTAAAAAATAAAATAAAAAAGGGAACTTTTTGACCTCTTTCGTTTGTTTCTTATATATATATATAAAAAAATGATAAAAAAAAAAAACATAAAATAAGATTTTAACTTCTCGGCTGAAACAGTTTGTGAAAGCGCAAGATTCGTAACCATTGGGCGCCCAAGGAAAGAGGATACCGATCTAACTCGTGTTCATAACACTAGAGCTCGAACCAAGATGGCCGGCGGAAACACAGAACCAGGAAGGACCATCCCGTCTGCAATTACTTCTGAAGCGGGAAGAGCTATTCCAGCTGTAACCACCTCGGCTATAATTACTTCCGAACCCGGAAGAAACTTAAGCATGGAAGTTGATGCGGTGAGAGGAAGACTAAATGAGTTGTCAAGTAACCAAGGAAGAATGGAAGAGATGATGCGGGCTATGATGGAGTCACTCGACTTATTGAGAGCCCACCAAAACTCAGGTGGTGTACAACCAAGTGCTAAGACGATAACCATACCTGTGGTATCAGATGCAGCTCTAAATGTCACGCAAGGGGTGAATGATAATCCCCGCGAACAACCACCACCGACAATGCCTATTGGAGAAGGATATCACGCGGTAGAGAATATACATGCTGAAAGGCATGGGCACGCTACCCACATTTGGGAGCAGCCTCCAAATGTCATCCCAAGGCAACTCTCTTCCTCGGGGAATAATCGTGCAGAGACAGAAAAGGACAAGTCGAGAGAAGAATGGATGGAAAAAATTCAGGAACAAATTAAGGCAATCCAAAGGCCAAATAATTATGGCTACATGGAGATTGAGCAACTTTGCCCTCCCATTAGCACGGTTGTCCCTAAAGATTTTAAAATTCCTGATTTTTCGAAATATGATGGAACTGGCAACCCACTCTTCCATTTAAAGAGTTACTGTACCAAGATGTCAATCTGGTCCAAAGATGAAAAATTTCTCATTAGCTTTTTCCACGAGAGTTTGACCGGACCGGCTCTAGAATGGTACATCCAGTTAGATCATGCAAAGATTTCCTGTTGGGGAGAGCTGGCTGACCAATTCATGAACCAGTATAAGTTTAACTTGGAAATAGCGCCCAGCCGTGAACAGCTGGGTACAACGCAAAAGAAGAAAGATGAATCCTTTAAACAATATGCTCAGAGATGGAGAGCTTTGGCTGCTCAAGTGCAACCACCACTCATCCCATCTGAGATGTGTTCATACTTCCTAGCAACTCTAGGGTCTCCTTACATCGGGGCAATGGCGGGAGCAGCATACCGAGATTTTTCTGAGTTAATAACCGCTGGAGAAAGAATTGAGAGCTTGACTAAAGCTGGCAAACTCCCGATGAGCAGTGAAGACACTAAGAGAGGATTCACTTGAGAAAGAAGGAGACGGAGGTAAATTATGTACAAAGTCAGCAGCCTTTTACCCCAAGATACACACCAATGCACCAGGACTCCATCTGACATCATACCATACCTCAAACTCTCCATACCCGTTTTACCAAACCACAAACACTACTCCATATTCCCAGCCACAAATCAACAACATCCACATACGGCCATATCGACCCGCCCGTCCAACATATCCAACCATACATCCTCAGAGCTTCCTAAACACAGCACCTCGACCCAATTCTCAAAACCAAAATCGCAATCGTTTCCCAAACCTACCACCTTTTCCAAAGTTAGCCATTTCCAATGCCGACCTTTATCAACGGTTGTTTGATGCTCATTTGATTTCACCATACCCTGTGCACCCATTACAACCTCCGTTTCCGACTTGGTACAATCCAAACCTGACTTGCAAATACCATATAGATGTCGCGGGACATTCGATTGAAGATTGTGAAGGCTTTAAGACGGCAGTGAGAAAACTAATTGCTTGTGGAAGACTGGATCTCCAAGAAGATCCAAAGCCCGATATTGTTAATAACCCAATCCCAAATCATGAAAGAGGAAGTCGTGTGAATGCCTTGGAAGTGGAGAAACAATTGATCAAAAAGGTTTTGAGTCTCCGAACACCCATGGAGAAAGTGTTTATTGCTTTGAAGGAAGCTAATTATAACATCACAGCACCTGCCTCTATGATGAAAGAAGAGGAGAAATATGATATGGAATCAAGATGTGCATACCATTGTGGAAGTGCAGGGACATGATATTGAGACTTGTTGGGATTTCAAAGTGCGTGTACAAGAACTACTCACTTTAGGTGTGATACAGGCAAAAGAAGCGAGTGTTGAAGAGGTGAATGTGATTGAGCGTTTTGTACTCAAAGTGCCTCCACTTAATCAAACTCCAAAATCTGAAAAGATAGTGATCACTGTGAAGAAGCCAACACCTTTCAGTTATGAGGACACACGTGCTGTTCCTTGGAATTATGAGACTCAGGTCAAGACAAGTGGAGACATAGGAGAAACCTCAAGACCCGAGAAAGCGAGGAAGTGACAGTGTCATGGAAGTAAAGGGAATAACAAGGAGTGGAAGAGTTTATGGGCCCAAAGAGTTGGAGAAGGGGAAGTTTGTTGATGAAGGTAACATTGACAAAAGCTTAGGCTCAGAGAGAAAAGAAAGAGAAGAGGAGGAGGAGGAGGTTTTGAAGATTATGAAGCAAAGCGAGTATGATATTCTAGATCAACTAAAGAAGACTCCCGCTAGAATATCACTCTTGTCACTAATCTTGTCATCTGAACTCCACCAAAAAGCAAAGGTTGAAGGTGTTAAAGGAGGCCTATGTCAAGCCAGATGCATCATTGGAGAATGTAGTAAACATGGTGGACCCGGGGAAGCGTGTTAACATGATCACATTTTCAGATAAAGAGATTATATCTCAGACAAACCCCAGAGCACTATACATAACTCTTAAATGCAAGGGTTACATTGTGCCCAGAGTCCTTATTGATGGAGGGTCAGGGCTAAATGTCTTGCCAGTATCAACCTTGCACTATTTGTCAATGAGTAAGGATGATATACTGCCACGCTTAATGGTAGTGAAAGCATTTGACTGAGCTAAGAAGAGCATCCTTGGAGAAATAACAACATACTTGAGATGGGCCCAAGCAGATTTGAAGTATTATTCCAAGTGATGGAGATTGAGTCGGATTATAATATGCTACTGGGAAGACCATGGATTAACAACGCCGGAGCTGTCCCCTCAACCTTGCATCAAAAGGTGAAATATGTGGAGAATGGAATGGTCGTTACAATTCATGGAGAAAAAGAAATCTTAGTATCCAAACCAGTGACATTGCCATATGTGGAGAATGTAGAGCTGGTGGAGAGTAGTTTATCGCATAATTTAGAAGTAGTAGGATTGAAACAAGAGCAAGCTAAACCCCCAATACAAAGTCAGGTAGTGGCCCACATAATGGCTAAGAACGAATATTTGGAGGGCAAAGGACTGGGATCGTGTTTGCAAGGCACCCAAACCCCTATATCGGTCCCTGAAAAGTTCAACCGGTTTGGTCTGGGGTACAAGGACTCGTTGAACGAGGAGATGAGAACTTTGAGTCTGGAGCGGAAAGAACAAAGTGGAAAAATGAAGCAAATCCCTCACTTAAGAGAGACGTTTCATGGCCCGATTGAAGTAATTACAATTTGGAATAGTTCACTCCCCTTGCCATTATACTACCATCAACATGGTGGATGCTGAGAAGGCAAAAGAACTCAACAATGCTCATGCTGTTGACAATGATGAGATCTCGATGAACTGCTTGAACCCGGTGATTGATGTTATTGCTGCAAAGTAATTTGTTGGGCTGTATTAATTAAGATTTATGCTTTTGTTTATGCTACTGTGAGACATCGTTTAAATAAGCTTACATGATTTTTCAATAGCCTTCCTTTATATTTTCCGTTTTGCTTCATTCCTTTTCCCTTTCTTTTGTTTTCTCCTTTCCCTTATTTCTTTACTTTTCCATTCCCAGCTTGTTAATTCGTGTTTGTCCTATGTTGTTTGTGATCCATTTTAGCATTCCAACCTACCATAATTACTTTCCAGGAACATGAATGACATAGAAATTTTTCCACAAGAAATGGAATTTGGAAACATATCAATTGATTCTCTTCTTTGCATTTGATTGCGATAACCATGAATCTGAAGAGGATGAGGGAGATATTGAGCAGTTTTCAAGCTTATTAGAACATACAGAAAAAGGATTTGATCTGGACAATGAAGTGATCGAGGTGATTAACATGGGCACTGAAGAAGAGAAAAAGGAGTTGAAAATAGTGGCAAATCCTGAACGTATAGAGATGATTGCGTTGTTTAAGGAATTCTGGATGTATTTGCATGGTCCTATCGTGATATGCCAGGATTAGACCCAGATTGCTTCGCACAAGATCCCTTTGTATCCTCGGTTTGAATCAAGAAGCAAAAGTTGAGGAGGATACTACTGATATGTCATTGAAGATAAAGGAAGAAGTGACTAAACAGCTTGAGGTGGGTTCTGGAGGTTTCAAGACATCTTGATTGGGTGGCTAATGTTGTGCCCGTGCCTAAAAAGGACGGAAAAGTCAGGATGTGTGTAGATTATCGGGATTTGAATAAAGCTAGTCCAAAAGACGATTTTCCTCTCCCTTACATTGATGTCCTTGTTGATAATACAGCTAGAAGTCACCGATTTTCCTTTATGGATGGATATTCTGGGTATAATCAGATCCCTATGGATGTTCATGACAAAGGAAAAACTACTTTCATAACTTGTAGTGGGGAACATTTTGCTATACAGTCATGCCATTTGGATTGAAGAATCTTTGGTGCCACCTACCAACGTGCTATGGTCACATTGTTCCATGACATGATGCACAAAGAGATTGAAGTGTATGTAGATGATATGGTCGCCAAGTCTAATGAGGTAGAAAGCCACGTGGCGCTTCTAAAACTGCTCGAGAGGCTCATAAAGTATAAGTTACGATTGAACCCTAATAAATGCATTTTTGGGGCTTCTACAGGGAAGTTACTCGGGTTCATTGTCAGTAGAGAAGGGATAAAAGTGGATCCTGACAAAGTAAAGGCGATACAAGAAATGTCAGCTCCTCGAACGAGCGAAGTGAGAAGTTTTCTTGGAAGGCTCAACTACATTGCTAGATTCATTGCCAATTTGACTAGTACATGTGAGCCTATATTCAAGCTGCTGCGAAAACATCAACCTGGGGAGTGGAATGATAAATGCCAAGAAGCCTTTGATAAGATAAAGGCTTATCTAATGAAGCCTCCAATTCTAGCTCCACCTGTACCAGACCGTCCTTTAATATTATACCTCACGGTGTTGCCCACGTCACTTGGGGCAATGTTGGGTCAATATGATGAGTCTGGTAAGAAGGAACAGGCAATTTATTATCTGAGCAAGAAGTTTAATGACTGTGAATCCCGTTATCTGGCGATTGAAAAGACTTGTTGTGCATTAGTGTGGGCATCCAAGAGGTTGAGGCAGTACATGTTATACTATACTACCTGGTTAATCTCTCGAATGGATCCATTGAGATACATATTTGATAGTCCACATGTGTCGTTGAGAATGTCAAAGTGGCAAGTGGTGCTATCCGAATTCGATATCAAATATGTGACTCAGAAGTCTATCAAGGGAACTGCAATTGCAGATCATCTAGCTGAAAATCCTCTTGAGGATATACAACCTATCGTGCCTGAATTCCCCGATGGTGAAGTATTAACAGTGGAAAAAGATGAGATAGAAAAGGAGAATGTATGGAAAATGTACTTTGATGGGGCTGTCAATATGAATGGATGTGGAATAGGAGCTGTAGTGGTATCACCAGCCGGGAAGCAGTACCCAGTTTCCATCAAGTTGAATTTTGAATGTACAAACAACATCGCAGAATATGAGGCTTGTGCGAATGGTTTGTAAGTTGCAATTGACTTAGGGATCAAAGAATTAAAGGTGTTTGGAGACTCTGCGCTCATAATCTACCAAGTTATTGGAGAATGGCGCACAAAAGATCCAAAATTGATACCTTATCAGAAGTATTTATCTCGACTAATTGAGCACTTTGATGATATATCATTTTCTCACTTAACTCGAGACAAAAATCAATTTGCGGATGCTTTAGCCACTTTGGCTGTGATGACTAAGTTGGAGATCCACGCAAATGTACAACCTATTCGCGTAGAGGTGCAAGATGAACCGATATACTGTGTGGCGTAGAGATTGAACCAGACGGCCAACCATGGTATCATGACATCAAACAATATGTTCAAAGAGGAGAATACCCGATTGGAGCAAATGAAGTGCAAAGAAAAACAATTCGAAGGTTGTCCATGACCTTTTTCCTAAATGGCGAAGTCCTTTACAAGCGGAATCATGACACCACTCTCCTTAGATGTGTAGATGCTCATGAAGCTCGAATGATCATGATCGAGATCCACGAAGGAATCTGTGGAACTCACGCTAATGGGCATATGATGGCGCGCAAGATCCTAAGAAGTGGATATTATTGGTCTACCATGGAAAATGACTGCATCGGTTATGTTCGAAAGTGTCACAAATGTCAAACATATGCAGATCGAATCAATGCTCCTCCCATTCCATTACACAACATGGTATCTCCTTGGCCTTTCTCAATGTGGGGCATGGATGTCATCGGCCCGATTAATCCCAAAGCATCCAACGGCCATTGTTTCATTTTGGTCGCAATTGACTATTTCACAAAGTGGGTGGAGGCTACTTCATATGCCAACATCACACAAAAGGTGTTTCTCAGATTTATTAAAAGGGACATTATTTGCAGATATGGGATTCCAGAAAGAATTATCACAGATAATGCTCCTAACCTTAATGGTGCCGAAGTTCGAAAGTTCTTTGAAACTTTCAAGATCAAGCATCACAATTCAGCTCCTTATAGACCTCAAATGAATGGCGCAGTTGAGGCCGCAAATAAAAATATCAAGAAAATCGTAGCCAAGATGGTGGTGAATTATAAGGATTGGCATGAAATGCTGCCTTATGCTTTGCACGCATATCGAACCAACATAAGGTCAAGCACAGGGGCAACTCCCTTCTCATTGGTATATGGAATGGAAGCCGTATCTCCATAGAAGTGGAAATCCCGTCCTTAAGGGTTCTAATGGAGGCTGAGTTGGGAGAATTTGAATGGGCGAGGGCTCGATATGAACAGCTCAACATGATAGAAGAGAAAAGACTGGCGGCTATTTGTCATGGTCAGTTGTACCAAGGTAGGATGGCTAAGGCTTTTAACAAGAAAGTCCGTCCTAGGGATTTTTATCCAGGGGATTTGGTTTTGAAGAAAATTCTCCCTAATCAAGAGGATGCACGGGGCAAGTGGGCTCCAAGTTATGAAGGTCCCTACATTGTCAAGCAAGCATTCTCAGGTGGGGCGTTGATTTTGCAAAACATGGATGGACAAGAATTGCCTAAACCAATCAATACCGATGCAGTCAAAAAGTTCTATGCTTGAAAAGATGTTGAAAAGGCCCGTTAGGTTGAAAACTCGAAAGAGCAACCTAAGCAAAAGTTAGGGTAAAACGAAAAAAAAAAGAAAAAGAAAAACAAAAGAAAGAAAAAGCTCGTTAGGTTGAAAACTCGAAAGAGCAACCTAGGCAAAAGTTAGAAAAAAAAAAAAAAAAGATAAGCATCATCTCAAGCAACCTATACTGGGGCAATTTTTAGTGTTGAATTTGTCCAGTGAATCAAATAGCCCAAGAGTAAAAATGGGGCAATTTTTCAGAAAAAGGGTTGAAGACATCTTCATAGATCAGGGCTATGGTATTCAACTGCTGTAAGAAATCGATTGAATGAGCCACAAAGAACCGGAACTGGGGCAAAATTTCATGTTTTTCACAATCTTGTCTTTCACTTTTATGATTGTTCCCACCTTTTGTCATCCAATACACCAAGCAATAAAGATGTCTATTCGGCCACTCTTTTTATTTTCTCTTTAAATGCATGTTTATTTATGATGTCTCAAGTAAGCATAAATTTAAGTTTAAATTTATACAATCCTAATAATTCTCATAGCGATGCATCCGTGACTAGCATCACACCAAGAAAATTTAGAAGTTTCAGTCAAACTTGGCAGAAAAGCGATCATCATCCTAAAAAAGGGGAAAAAGGGAACGAAGTAAGCGAAGTTACAGAAGAAAAGAAAACTTATGCCAGAAGATCCAGTGGGTGAATTACGAGTTTGATCGATTATAGTCTTCCTTGAGGCTTGCTCGATTTGGTTACTGACAGTTTTTCTGAAATAAACTGAAAATTGATGACTTATGCAAAAGAGATAATGTGAAATTTGTTGTTTTCCATGATCACCATTTAATTTTTCTGTCGGCCTCAGGTTGCCAATTTACATTTCATGTCGGCCTCAGATTGCCAATTTACTTTCCATGTCGGCCTCAGATTGCCAATTTACACTTCATGTCGGCCTCAGATTGCCACTTTACTTTTCATGTCGGCCTCAGATCGCCAATTTAATTTCCCTGTCGGCCTCAGATTGCCAATTTACTTTCCATGTCGGTCTCAGATTGCCAATTTACATTTCCAGTCGGCCTCAGATTGCCAATTTACTTTTTCATGTCGGCCTCAGTTTGCCAAATTTACTTTTCAGTCGGCCTCAGATTGCCACTTTATTTTTCATGTCGGCCTCAGATTGCCACTTTACTTTCAGTTGGCCTCAGTTTGCCAAATTTACATTTTCAGTCGGCCTCAGATTGCCGTTTTAAGCTTCCTGTCGGCCTCAGATTGCCACTTTATTTTCAGTCAGCCTCAGATTGCAAATTTACTTTTCAGTCGGCCTCAGATTGTCACTTTATTTTTCATGTCGGCCTCAGATTGCCACTTTACTTTCAGTTGGCCTCAGTTTGCTAAATTTACATTTTCAGTCGGCCTCAGATTGTCGTTTTAAGTTTCCTGTCGGCCTCAGATTGCCACTTTATTTTCAGTCGGCCTCAGATTGCCACTTTACTTTTCAGTCGGCCTCAGTTTGCCAAATTTATTTTACAGTCGGCCTCAGATTGCCAAATTTACCTTTTCAGTCGGCCTCAGATTGCCGTTTTAACTTTCAGTCGGCCTCAGATTGCCAATTTACTTTTTCAGTCGGCCTCAGATTGCCGTTTTAACTTTTCAGTCGACCTCAGATTACCTTTTTTTCTTTTTCGTCTGGTCTCATATTGCCATGGTTTTAATTTCATGTTGTTTGTTGACCCGTATCCGTTTGGTCACAAGATTTTGTTCAGATTGCTACAACCCATATCAATTTTTCAATTTCTGTGAAGCCCCTGTCGGCTTTTCAATTTATGTTAGTCCGCATCGGTTTTTAAGTTTCTAGTCAGCTCCTGTCGGCTTTTACATAGGAGCATTTAGTTCTTTCATCACTTGAATTCAATCCTTCTTGTTATTTTCAATTTCATGCATTGCCGAACAATATCAATGTTCATGTCTTTACTCATTCTTTATGAAAGCAATATGCAAAAACTTATGTTTTTCGTATTCCCGTATAAGAAATGAGTAAAGAGGGGCAACTGTGAACACCCGATTTTGTCCGGCCATCTAAACAGGAAAATCCAAAAATTTGCATTTTCATTTCTTTAACAAAGATAGGGCTGTCTTGTTAATTTTATTTCTAAAAGAAAATTTCCCAACAAGAATAAAAATAAAGAAAAAGGAGAGAAAAAGAACAAAATACAAAATTGCCTTTTTTAAACCTTCACAAAAATAAAAATTTTCATGCCAGACTATGGCTCACTTCTTGAGCCTGCATTTGGTGGTATTTGTCTTGAGTGGATGTTTAAATAGAGAGTGGGTCCATTTTATTTTATCTTACTCCCTCCTAGGAGTCTGACCCGAAAAGACAAAAGAGAAGGGAAAACCACTGTTATGCCCCAGTTACACAAGCAAGATACAAACATGATGGGTGATAAGCATGAATTGTTTTTTATTTTAGCACTTAGTGGACACAGAAGCAATAAAAAGAAGGCCACAACGGTGTAGCATCTGGCACGCCTGACTCACAAAGATGGGCAGCACCATTGAAAAAGCCGAGGTGTGGCATCACACCGTTCCCTGCAGTGAAGATGGGCTTCTGACCAGGTGAAGAAGTGCTCAGAAATGCGAAGCATGGGAAACAATTCTATTCAGTTTCTCTTCATCCCAAGAGCAGTATGGAATTAAGCATAAAAAAAAAAAAAACAAGCTCAACATAAATAGAGAGACTGGCTTTCATTTAGGGGGATGACGGTATTCACCTTCAAAAATTTTATGATAAACCATTACAGCCCCAATGATCATCACAGATCATCATCATCCATCTCTGATCACCTTGAATTTTGATTGAAACAAAATAAAAGGAAGAAGATACACAGAAAAACTAGCATTGTTGGTACTATGGTCAGTCATTCAAACTAGTCACATTTGGTCAGAGTCCTTGGCAACAGAGAAGGAAATTAGAAAATCACAGGGACGAATCCTTCAATCTTCTTTACTCCCTAGCAATACCAGACATATCTTCTCAGCCTCCTGCATCAATTAGAGAGAAGGAAAATCAAACAAGAAAAAAGAGGTACAGTCGCTTTGCATTGGTTCACATGGCATTTCTCTTATAAACTAATCTGTTTGTGAAGCCAACCTCCTAAAACCAACATATTCCAAACCCGTAACCAAATCCCATCCACACTCAACCCATGAATACAATTCTCCCAACATCCACATCATTAATCCAACCAACTCAAAAACAAACCACAAACCAAACCAGAAATTCATGTCTTTCACCAATGTGAGCAAATACAAAATGACCAAAATCAATTTTCATCACATTCTAAGACATAACCAAGCATAAGTCCAGGACTTGTCAAAACAAAATTTAAAAAAGGGAAGCTGAAAAATAAAAATGGGGAGTCAGCAGGGAACATTACCGCAGCCTCTTTCCCTACAGCATCACCATCATGATCTTGCCCTCCCACAAACTCCCTGAGCCACCATCGAACCATCTTCACCTCTGCCATGGCTACACACTCCTCCACCATTCCCTGCATGAACACCAAAAATTTTCAGACCTGTCCTCATAACACCATCGTCACTTCCCCCTCCTACCCCTTTGGCCGCGGATCTCAGCCCAGCAACCACGATCTACGTTTCGTCAACCTCCTCTGAGCCGCGGTTGTTCCCATCGCCATTGCCATGTCCATCTCTTCACAACCATTCCTACTGAGCTAGTGTAAACCCATCCCTTCAGGCTTGCCATTTGCAAACCCAAACACCGTGGCCCAACCACCATGAACTCCCTTAAACCCATTTTCAGATTTACCTTACACACAGCCACCTCCATCTTCCCTGAGGCTGTGACCGCAAGCTCCCTTCCTCCCATGGCTTCAGGCGGCAGTTTCCATTGTTCCAGAGGTAGCATTGCCGCGAAAATCTGCCATCCCCACCGCGAAGATTTCGGTTCTCACAGCCGCCTGGCGCCGCAACCTCCTCCTCCTCCTCCTCCTCGCGATACCAGCCATGGCGACGGCTTCAGTTCCCTCTTGACCGCCGCGCCCCTCCCCTTCTCTTCCTCCCTTGGCCGCGGCTCCCTCTCCCTTACATGCTAAGCTCTTCTCTCTTATTCTCTCTGTGTTCTGTGTTTGTGTCTCAATCCCATCTAAGACAGTGAAACCCATATTCCAGACCCTTCTTCATCGTTTTCCTGCTTTCCTTTATTTATTCATTTTTTTTTTCTCTTTCTCGTTTAATTAATAATGTTTGGGCTGTTAGGATCATTTTAGGAGGGATTAGTTTTTGTGACCAGCCACTTAAAAATGGATGTGAGATGTGCATTAGCACTCAACTAGTATGATGTCATTTGGGGTGTTTTATTATAAATATGAAAAAAAAGGGTTTGAATGATAAGAATGTTAGAGTTATTTTAGTATAAAAAATAAAAATAAATAAATAATAAGGTGTGGATGATGGGAATGTTTGATTTTTTTTTTTCTAAAACTAGAAATGAATAATGAGAATGTTTAGGGTGTTTTATTTTATTTATTTTAACATGTGCTATAGATAGTTGGGCTATTTTCCCTTTCTTGTATATATTTTGTCAATTATTTGCTTATTTTCACTTGTCTTGTACTCATTTTTTGTAGGTGATTTAGTTACTTTATTTAATGTTAGTGAATTTCGTGCTAAAAGCTTTTAAAAATTAAAAATGGTATCTAGGACCTTGTATTTCCTAGTTGAATTATTTTGCTTGTCCCTGTACTTTGATTAGAGTAAATAATTATATGTTTATTAGTTATTTACAAATATGTCTTGTCAATTCATGTCAAAATTAGTGTTTGTCATTAAAAATAAAAAATGATTTTCTTTCCAATAAAAAATAATAAAAGAATGTTTTTGAACATCCTTCGATCCATGCAATGATCAATAAAAGTGATTGAGTAGCAAATGTTACCTTCATTATTGTTGAATCATAAAGATTCATTGAGTAGCCGAGTGTTAACTTGAATCCTCTTCAAGAACGGATTTCATTTTTAAAGAAAATATGCTTTACCACGAGGGGTTTTAAATAATTAAAATCAACCAACGCACAAATATTTTTTACAGAACTACGTGACTTTGAGTTCCTCATTGCACCAGAGGATATGTAGGAGCAAGCTATCTCTGTCAAGCCAAAATTAATTTTTCTTAATATATTTGTCAAATTGTAAATATTTTGTGTAAACTATTTATTAGTTGTTAAGATTGTAAATATATTTTTCAAAACTAAATTTTCTTAATGTATTTATTTAAATTTTAAATATACTTGCCAAAATTAATTTTCTTAATTTATTTGTTAAAATATAAATATTTTGTGTAAATCATTTTTAAATTTATGTGTTAAAATTGTGAATATATTTGTCAAAATTAATTTTTCTTAATAAATGTGTTTAAGTTGTAAATATTTTGCTAAATTAATTTTCGTTAATTTATGTGTTTAAATTATAATTTTTATCTTCCTTATTTGAAATTTTTTTAAAGGGTTATTATTTAATTTGCACAATTCACTAAGGTACCGTTTAAATACGGGTGTACTAGGGGTGCTGTAGGATTAAGTTCCTATCCTTCCCTTTGTATAACCGACTCCCGAACTCATATCTGGTTTTCGAAGACTGTTTTCTTAAATAAGATTGGTTTTTCCAAGGTTTTCCAATTTAAATAAATCTGGTGGCGACTCCAATTTTCAAACAATTATTTTTCGCCGTCCCGTCGCGATCCCGGTTGTGACAAACAATATTCACTTTTGCAGCTCCGTTATTTGGTCATTGAGAACTTTTGTGCCTTTTTATTCTATTTTTTCAAGAAAATAAAAGAAAAATAGACTTTTACAGCTCTAAATACATGTGAAACATTTGCTAATTGCTATGCATGGTCGAAAGTATCACGAAAGTACATTCATAAATCGGGTTTCCCAAGTTATATATAATATTGTCTTGGAACAAATATATATATATATATATATATACAGTGACAGATCCAGAAAATTTAGATACTGGGGGCAAAACATATAATGGGGGCCTAAGAAGCACGGACACACCGACTTGGTGGTGTATCCATGTGTCGGACACGTGTCGGTGTCCGACACCCGCACGACATGTGTCCACGTGTTCGACACCCGCAAAACATATGTTAGACATGCGTTCATGTGCATCCAATTAAAAAAATAATTTATTTGAACTTAAACACGCACCAAACACGGCTGGACATTACTCTAATATACTGTGAACTCGGCTTGGACACCCTGCGGACATGCCTGAGTTGGTTTCTTTTTTTTTTTCAAATTTTTAATACTAACATGAGTCAAAAATCAACCATAATTATTTAGTTGGACCTATGCTGTTTGGTCATTTTATTCTGAAAATTTTTCAATTGATCATAGAAAAACAAAAAGAAGAATTAAGTAGATAAAAAAAAAGTATACAAACACAACAAGAAGAAATTCAAATAAAAAAAGACAAAAAATTCATACAACAAAATAAAAAAAATTATATATATATATATATATCTGAGTATACGTGTCACTTGTAGTTTTTGAGTTTGGTGTGTCCATATCTCATTAATGCAGTCGTGTGTGTCCTGCATTCATGTCAATCTGTGCTTTATAAATGGGGACAGACTTAATTGAGTAATAGGGGCAATACATATATTTATTAATATTCTCTAATAGAAAACTAAAATTTCACTGACCAAACGCCGCGATTGCCCCAGTGTAGATCCGCCCCTGTTAATATATATATATATATAAGAACAAGACTTTGTGGCTGATTGAATCCATTTGGCTAGCTAGCCAAAAAGAGGGCGTGAAGGGGGCTGTTGACTTTGTTAATGAGCTACATGGCATTGCTGCTTAGAGTTTGTGACACGGTCCATTCATGGAGCACCTGAAATGGTTCAACCCTTTGGTTCAAAGGGGTCTGAACAAGTCGGTTTGTGTCCCCATGCCCACGTGGCATCGTAAAGCTCAATTCCACAATAGCCTAAAGCCACCAAAGCCAAATCAAACCCTTAAGAGGTACCTTGAGGGCAACAACCACACCAAGGTGCTGCTACACTTCAGATACTTAATGAGAAAAAGATCCACTTTCAACTCCATTGATAGCTTTTCTTTCCTTTTTGCCCTCAAAGCTTGCGTTCAGAAACATTCCTCAACCCAAGGAAAACAATTGCATGCCCTCATCATAAAATTTGGGTACCAAGGCATAGTTCAACTCCAGACATCCCTTCTTAAAGTGTATGCTGATGGGGGGAGTCTGCGTGATGCTCAGAAAGTGTTTGATGAAATGCCCTCTAAGAACAATATATGCTGGACCTCTTTGATTTCTGCATATGTTGACAATCGCAAACCCACCAAAGCCTTACAAATGTTCAGGATGATGCAGATGGACAATGTGGAACCTGATCAAGTCACCATAACTGTTGCTCTCTCTGCCTGTGCCGATACCGGGGCATTGGAAATGGGTGAATGGATCCATGATTTTGTCCAGCGCAAGCAAGGTATGAAAAGAGATTTGTGCTTGACTAATGCTCTCATAAACATGTATGCTAAATGTGGGGATGTCACTACTGCAAGGAGGTTGTTTGACAGCACAAGGAACAAAGATGTCACAACTTGGACCTCCATGATTGTGGGGCATGCACTGCATGGACAAGCACATGAAGCCCTTCAACTTTTCTCAGAAATGAACACAAGGAGGGACAAGAGAGATTGTAGTTCTGGCAGCGATCTATTAACCCCGAATGATGTAACCTTCATAGGAGTTTTAATGGCTTGTAGCCATGCAGGGTTGGTTGAGGAAGGGAAGCAACATTTCAGAAGTATGAGTGAGGATTATGGTTTGCGGCCCAGAGAGCCTCACTTTGGCTGCATGGTGGATCTTTTATGCAGAGGTGGTCATCTGAGAGATGCATATGACTTCATTATGGAGATGCCGGCACCGCCAAATGCAGTAATCTGGCGAACCTTGCTGGGGGCTTGCAGCCTCCATGGTGAATTGGAGCTGGCTGCAGAAGTTCAGCGAAAGCTGCTCGAGTTAGACCCTGATTATGTGGGTGACAGTGTTGCTATGTCAAATATGTATGCGAACAAAGGGATGTGGAATAACAAGATGATTGTTAGGAATCAGATAAAACAGTCCAGAGTTCCTGGTTGCAGTTCAATTGAGGTGGGAAGTGGAGTTGGTGAGTTTGTTAGTGCAGATGAATATGATAGTAATCCTTAGGAGATATATCATGTTCTTGAGGATATGATCAGAAGCATGAAAGCTTATGGTTTCTTGCCAAATGCTTCTAGCTTATCAAGAGTACCCATAAAGGGTCGTTGAAATATACAATCAAAGTCAGCAAAGCTATTTCCTTTGTTTTATTTACCCCTCCCATCCCATCCATAGCTGTAAACAAAATTAAACTGATGGCTTGAAAAAGGCTGAATTAACTTATTTTTTCTAGAGGCAAAAGAAAACTCTACCTCATTTCTACCACTGTCCTAATGAATTATGAGTTTTGCCTAACTGAAATTTCAAAGGGGGAACTTGCTCTTCCAGATTGAGACAAGTAAAGAATGCTCTCAACTTAAGATTTAATGTAAAAGCACTAGCAGATATTATAAAAATTTGAATATTTTTTTGATAAACTTGCTTAAAGTAACTGTAAATCGAACAGAAGCTAAATACAAGCATTGAAGCAGGTGACTAAACGTACGAAGGTGAGTATTTGAAGTTCATGGAGCATTTCGAAGAACTATGAACTATCAAATTAGCATTGTATTCACCGTAGTTCGGAATCTATTATCAAAGGAAAAAATGTGATACTTCTCATGAGAAGTAGAAGCATGGGTGAATTTTTCAATTCCAATCGTGCAAATGTCCACAATAAATCGAGTTATGAGAGCTCATAACATGGAAACATTTATTAGAGTTTTGTATTGTTTAAGGATATATGCCAAATAGTCTTTATAAAAGTCTAGACAACTCTTTTTCCATGAATTTGTTTTTAATGATGTCGATGCTCAATTCTAAGATGATATTAGAGACGCTCCAAATGTCTACTCCAGAAAGTGAAATTTTGACGTATAAGGAAGTCATAATAAATAAATTTACACAATACATTGAATAGTATTAGGTAATCTTATTATGTCTAATTCCTCATGCTAAATGCACCCTCAAATATTTTTATTGAATTTAATCCTTTGCAAATTTTATAAGTAATTTAAAAAATTAATCAATCACTATTTCTTATATAAGTTTAAGAAGAAGTACTATTAGTTAAAGATATTCATTCTTGATGCACTATAATATCATCCAATTATATATTTCTTGTTTAATATGATACATTGATGGTCTAAAAGAATTTGACACTATTATCTAATCACGTATATTTGCAAGACTATTATGGTGAGTTTGTTTTAGATTTTAAAAAAATGATCATAAAATTTAAATTTTATAAATAATTGAAAAAATTGAAAACTTTTTTTTTTTCAGAAATAACTCTTTTTAGCTTCCAAAAAAACTAAAAACTAATTTGGTTTCATGATATTTTAAAATTCAGATTATTTTCTAAAAATTATTTGAATACATGAAAAAGTAATTTTTTTCAAATGAAAAAAAGTGATTACGCAGCCTTAATACAGAGTGGTTGAGCTCAACTCCCACGCTTATGCGACAAGTTACGGTTGGAGCACTGACTGGAAGGATTTTAAGCATCTAAATTAAATTTTTAGGTTAAATCTTTAAAAAAGAGAACTATCGTGTTGTGGCAATGAATTGTACTTATTGTTATAAAAATGCTATTTTAACACTTAAAAGTGGGTGTTTAAGTGAGATACTCACTTTATTATCATTGGATGGAATGGTGATTTTCATTATTTTCACTCATCCAACACCTTCAATGATAATAAAGTGGATGTCTCACTTAGACACTATTTTTGGGTGTTGAAATAGCAATGCTATTATTGTTATGGTGCAGTGAAGGAGTCCCGAAAATGTGGCAGCGAGTGCACCAGTTGCGGAGCTCCGCGTAGTGACACCACGCCAGTCACCACCACACAGCAGGTCACTGTTTGTGTTTAGGCGAGCCAGCCAGCCACCCAAGATTCACTTGATGCCATCTTTTGAGGAGGAGCTGAACAATCTCTTCCCAAATAAGGAAACAGTTTTCCATTTCTTAGGTGGATATCTGTTCCACCCCACGAACAGGGTATGGGGACTTGTTCTCAGATACTATGAGGCTTATTCAGCTAATGCTGAGGAAAGAATAGGCATCCAGATTAGAGTGTTCGACACCGGAACTGGTCCATTTCAACATGTATTGGATCAGATCTTAGCTTGTTCTTTGAAGGAGAATCTTTTGCCCGATGTTGACCGGAGGCGGCATATTATTAGGTCATCAGGAAAGCCAAAGCCGAAAGCAGTACTAGTGACATCCTTAAGCTCTGGTTATTTTGAAAAGGTCAGAGACATGTATTGGGAATATCCTACTGTTAAACGAGAAGTTGTTGGCATATTCCAGCCAAGCCATGGAGAATATCAGCAAGCTGAGAAGCAGATGCATAACCAGAAAGCTTGGGCAGAAATGTATCTCTTAAGCTTGACCGATGTGTTGGTCACTAGCTCATGGTCTACATCTGGCTATGTTGCACAGGTGCTGGGGGGGTTTAAAGCCGTGGATACTCTACAAGCCTGAGAATGGAACAGCACCTGATCCTCCTTGTCAACGTGCCATGTCAATGGAGCCATGTTTCCATGCTCCGCCCTTCTATGACTGCAAGGCTAAGAGAGGAAATGATACGGGTGCACTTGTTCCACATGTAAGGTACTGTGAGGATATGAGCTGGGGTCTCAAGCTTGTTGATAATTATGGTTAGCTGGCTATGGTCATTTATGCTAGTGTGACAGTCGGAACTCGCTGCAAATCGTGGCGAAATTTTGTTGTACAATAGGACTATTATTCATTCTAAATTTATATTGCTTCCCACAGAATCCTTAAATAGAAATTCATCAGTACTATAATTATAGTAGTTATTGAGTTCGTAGTGTATTAGCATCATCGACTACATCACAACTTTGTCCCAGCCTTGCATCACAGCTCAGGTTGTCTCACGGTCGCAGCCTCACTAATGACTAATGTCTTGCCAGTGGCTGAGTACTACTGCTGCCATTCATCCTAAGTATGTTTCCAACTCCCTGCTTCTATTGTCTCTGTACATTCTTGCAAAATCTTTCACTGTTCTGTTGTTTCTATTGGCCGGAGTGATGGTTTTGGCTTGAATACTGCAGAGGTCATTTTATTGTTCCGGTTTGTGTTGATTTAGGGTTTAGTATTACCTTGTTTTGGTTACATGTATGTGATATGCAAGGTCAAGGTTATGGGACAATAGTTCTTGATTTTATTTATTTTGCTTATTCAAGGATATTACATGGTCCTACGATGAGCGTGGAACGAGGAAATGGGGGAACAAATTCCATGATAAAACGGGGGACAAAGGCCAAAATGGAGTGACAAAGATGAAGAGCAAGGAGGCACTCTCCAATTCTATGCGCAAGTGCCATCTCTTTTTGTAAGATGACTTGATCGGTGGGTAGATTGTTGACACTTATTTTCAGCGGATGACATTCTTGTATTCTCAAAAGCATCCCAAGAGGGCTATACCTTACACTAGATATAAATTTTCCTATATGGATATGCTTCAAGACAGAAAGTAAAGGATGAATCATTCATTTTATTCACTCATATTGAATAGATGGATATGAGGATCTTAATCATGCAAATGTGTTACATCCAACAGGCAACATACTCTAGGTTGACTCACATGGTGGGTCGCTCAATATTTTGCTTTCCTCTTTGCTATATTTTGGTGTTTGATAGATAAATAAGAGTGGGTGACTCTTAATAAAAAAGAATAGAATGAAAATATAAATGCAATGGAAAATAATATACAACCTTCATGTATAGCTGTTTATTAAGTTTCACGAATGAGAGGAATACAAAAAAAAATACATGACATTTTCTACTTAACCTACTAATTTGAATGAACAAGAAACAAATACTACAATAAAGTAGAGACAAATTTTGTAAGTAATCTCAACAATAGAAAACTATTGCTATTCAATGTTAAACACTCTAACTTTGTGGATCATTATTAGTCAAATCAAATATGTTTTGAACTAGACTACTGAGGTTTTGAATATTTAACGATTCATAGCAACGATTTTTTTCAACTTTAAAAGCATCAAAGAACTTCTCAAGGGAGATAATGTCTCTTTTATGCTTCTCCACTTCCTCCTTTTAAATCACTCTCAAACAAAAGGGTTGGCTATTTTTCCTCTTATCCTTCCAGACATAGCCTAATAGACAGAGTTTATTAAAAGAATCCGAGGAGAAATATGAAAGGGGAGAAGGCCGCAAATGAAGCAAAACCATCCACATTCACATATATGCTCTAGCATTAGAAAGCACAAGAAGGTATCCTTATGGTAAACCGTTGGTTTAAATTATAAACCACAACCTTAACAAAGAAAGGAACCAACATCCGATCATTTAACCATACAACAGTTAAGTGCTCTTAAGCCATTGGAATTCATCTTAGTTTTTATTCAGTGATCAGTTCTTTCTTCCTTCGCATAAGATAATATGGTAGCCATGCCTGCATCATTAAAAACGGATATTAGCTTGTGAGGATTAGGGATCAAGATAATCAACAGTTAGAGTGCAAGAGAGATACGTTGACTTGAAAGGAGCACTGGTAGCTCCAATAGCAGTGCTAAAGGCAACATCCTGAAATGGCCCAGCCATCTTTCCACGCGGGAACCATCCAAGGTCTCCACCCTTCTTTCCTGATGGACATTCTGAATACTCTTGGGCTACCTGTGTGGATAGTGAAATATTATTGATGATAAACAATTTTTGAAAAAAAATCTATCTCTGGAGTTATTTTGAATGAACAGATGGTTGTTTCTTCTTTCCAACAATTTGCACTGATTGAACTCTGTATTACTAATAAAGGGTAGTGGGGGGACAATAGAAAATCACTGTGGTATTTCACTCGAAATAATATTCTTCGCCCTACAATAAATAGAAAACTAAAAAACAACTTAAAGGGGATAAAAAAAGTAACAAATATCAATGTATAACTTCCAAACGAAAATACCTTTGCAAACTCTGCTGGTGGGACCTTATCTCCATTGCTAAGCCAACCATCCTCCAGCTTCTTGTATGCCTCGTTGATCTTACCTTGCTTCTCACATAAGATATGCCTTGCTGCGTGAAATATGAAATGAAAAATAAATGCCATTCTAAGATCAGAACAATGAGAGAACTGATCATGTGGTTACAAGGTACCCATGGACGGGGAAAATTACCTACCTTTGACATAGGTGCAGGTACCAAGCCCATCTGCACCTTTCCCACCTTTTCCTTTGCCCTTAGAAGCATTCTCATCACTTCCACTTGCAGCTTGTTTCCCCTTTCCCTTTGCTGACTCCTTTGGTTTTGAGTCTTTTCCCATGGTTCTCACAATTTAATGATTTCCACTGAATAATTAAAGCAAGCATTTGCAGATTACAAAATTTAACCAGTAAAGGTCAAGCAACAAGTGGAAAGTAACTATAAACAATTTTCTTTGTCAAACAGAAGAAGAAGTCTATTGAGATGAGGATAAAGAATTACAAGAGTGAGGAGGATAAGGAATCCTCCAGAACAAATGTAGGCAACATAAAACAACAATAAACCCTTTTCTCACTAGATGTGATTAGTTATATGGATCAAATGACATCATTATGTCTATTGTGAACTATGGTTTTAGACAAGTTTTTTAAGTCTAAATATCTCTTAATGGCTTCATTTATATTTACTCTTGGTCTCATTTTACCTCTAACTATTGGGTCCTGCATTCCATCTTATTTACACTTTTTAATGGGGCTTATGCAGATTTTTTCCTAACATGATAAAATCATGGCTTAATTAATCTGCAGATCTCTATAATTTCACTCAATTTTCAATTAGATCTCTGTAGTTTAAAAGTTTTTAACTAGGTCCCTATATTGCATAATTTTTTTTAATTAGGTCCCTTTCTCTATAAACTGTTACAAAAATATTAAATTAAATGGAATCTTTAAAGAATATTCTTTATCACCACCATTTGTTCATCATTCACTGTCATTTGTTCATCATGAATGGCTAACATTTGTCCTTGTCTCTATCACAAACCCCACCCCGTCAGCTTCCTCTCTATCACCACCATTTGTTCATCATTCACCGTCACCATTCCATCATCACCACCACCCCCAAATAAATAGGTCTAAAAAATAAATAAAAAAGAAACAGAACAGAATAAGCCATAAGGAATTAGGGATAATAAAAAAAAAAGAAGAGATTCTGGAAAGGGGAATGTTTGGTTTGGAATGATTTGGGATTTCAAACAACACAAACAAAGGCAGGGGATCTGGTTTGGTCTCCGCTGCACAACCACCACAGCATCTCTGCCTTTTCCCTCTTCACCACTTCCACCTAATCCATCTTCGGCTCCTCCTCACGATGCCATTTTCGGTTATTGGCGTCGGCTTCCAGCAGGAAGTTGAGGATGGCCTTGGCGCCGCGGAGCTTAAGGGCAGTGCGGTCGTAGGCCTTGGCAGCTTTGATGGCAGTGTCGAATGTCCCCAGCCATACCCTTGACCTGTGCTTGTTCAGGGTCTCAAATCTCCGCCGAAAAACTTCCCCCACAGTCTCTGGCGGATACTTCTGTAGTGCTTCTACTCTTCGCTCTTCATGCGGTTCTTCTTCTCCTCCTCCTCCTCCTCCTCTAGTTGTATAAACTTGATCCACTCCGTATCCTTCGGGACTGAGATTTGCAAAGACAGCTTTCGATTCGGCTGACGTGGTTTCTTTTTCGTGGTTTGAGGCCCTGCGTACGGTGTTGTGATTGCATGTGAGAATTTGGTGTGGAATCGGGAATTTGGGGTTTGGAGGTCATATATGTCATTTGATGGGAAATCGAGGAGTTGGGTGAAGTATTGATTGACGGAAGAGGAAGATTCGGAAGTGGAAGATTGGGAACAGAGGAAGTCGAATTGGGATTGGGAGGAAGTAGGATTTGGTTGATTAAATTGGAAGGAGAAGGTGTTTTGGGGAAGAGGGAGTGCGGAGAGTTTGCCTAGAAGATGGAGTTTGATGCGGTTGAGGGCAGAAAGATCTGCAGGGTTAGCCATCACTATTTGCAGGGATAGGTGGGGGGTTGTGAGTGTGCAAGGTGGTGTTTTAGAGTGCACCATGTATCACTAGTTGTATGAGTGTTCCAACTGAAATGAATGACTAGGATTTTGTTTTTTCAATCTAAAACTGTAGCTAAAGAATATTCTTTGAAGATTCCATTTAATTTAACATTTAACGGTTTATAGAGACAGGGACCTAATTAAAAAAATGTATGCAATATAGGATCCTAGTTAAAAACAGTTAAACTATAGGGACCTAATTGAAAATTGAGTGAAATTCTAGGGACCTTTAGATTAATTAAACCTAAAATCATCTATAGACAAGCTTCTACTATTTTTATAATAGATGCTAGTTTTCCTTTTATTGCAGTCATTCTTAATATCATCTAATATGTCCACTCATCTAACGCAACATCCTCATCTCAGCAACATTGAACTCATTCTATTGTTGGCTTTTTACCACCAAAAAAATGAGAAAGATCAATATAACAAAGCTTTCCAATCTGTCAACATTCATTTAGAGAAACCTCATAAAAAAGGCCTTGAGCTCTGCACCAACTAGACCTAAATATAACCAAATTAAAACGAGGATAATACAAACAACAAAAATGCAGTAACAAATGTAAATCTATAAATTCCATGAGAATTACAGATTGTGTCAGATGCTTATTGGAATTTTTTGAGATAAAATAAACAAAATATGTTAAGACTTAAGAGAAAGAAAAGAAACACAAAAAGAAGGATTGGAAATCCACCCATAGCAAGCACAAAAGAACAATAAAAAGCTCAGCTCAAAATAACCTAACCCCAACCCCTCCCTGCCCAACATAAAAAGAGATAAAAGCAAAGAAAAAAAAGAAGAAATCCATCTGCTGTACCCACACTGAAGCCTAGGAAACAACACTATTCCATGTACCCAACAAAAGATGACATTGAACTGCCGAAACAAAGACCATAACCCCACAAAATAACCCAATAGGCATAAAATTTTCTTCTTCACCCTGCCTAAACCTTATAAATTGATAGATAATTAGATATACAGATATTGATCAAAGGACTACAAACCCATTGCTCCAAAAGTTCTTAACGGAAATGAATGTAGCAATATCTACTAAGCTCACACACATAAAAAATGCAACACGCTAATAGTGTGTTTGGATTTGAGTTTAGGGGGCTTAGAGTTGATTCCCCCCACCCACAAAAAGGGAAAAAAGAATTGATTCTACTAATAAAAATCAAAATTGATTAAGGTAGAAGTGAAATATTTTGTTGCTTTTTGTTGGAAACATTTTTAAAGCAATTGCCAAACATAAATCACTTTATGTAAAATCAATTTTGACAGAATCAATTCTATCCAGAATTAATTCTACAAACGCAGAACCAAACACACACTAAGGGTATGTTGAGTGGACAAAAATACAGCTACGGCAACCTATAGGAAATCTGCATCGAGTCCTTTTCTTTGATAGAACTACACCTGCTCAGCTCATTTTCGGTTCAAGTGCGTAACAAATGGTGGACAAAGGCTGTAATCTTTTCACACAAGGGAAAACCAGACACAGGCATAACTCAAGTGGAATACTAGCCATATACAAGATTTTAAAAGTACAGACGGAAAAAAAAGAAAGAAAGATAGAAGTAACCAGGACATTATCATAATAGCTAACTCAAACACAGACAAACTCAAAAACCAATAATATAATCTAGCTGTCTCAGAAACAGAAGCTCATTGATGTCTCTGAAAACGATAAACACTCCAAACAAACACATGCAATCCCAACCCATCATCAGTTTCATGGCATAGAACAACAACACAAAAAGGGGGCAAAAAGGAACGCATCATAAAATTGAGTGCATCCTAGTACAATAATACTATTTCACGAAAAAAAACATATCCGTGTCATTATAGCAACAGTAATATGATTGGGTTTCAGAAACAAGTAAAGTGGAGCTGACCACAAAAAAAAAAATTGTAGTATCCGTACATAGCATAAGCAATTGAAAAGCACAAATCAATAGGAAACGAAGAATTGGAACAAAGAAGTTAATAACAAAAAATCGAAGAATTTTTTTTTTTTTTACCTGTAAGCAGAAGTGAAGCTCGAATTTGGGAGATATTGTGAAGCGTTTTTTAAACGAAGAAGATCGAATGAATTCCATTTCGGTTTTTCTTTTTAATCTATTTACGATATTGCCCCGGCAGTACGGCCCAGAAAGCACAGGCCCATACTAGCTGAATCCTGAATAGCAGTGATATTACCGTGGGTGCTTCGTAATTGTTGGCATGCAAAAAATGAGTTTTATTATAATTTTAAGTTTTACTACGCTCGTTTTCTTTTTCTTTTTTTTTTCACCTGAAAAATAAGGAAGTTTTGAATTTGATTCTTGCAGAATTTTTATTTGATTTCGATCCAAACTAGAAATGTTTTATTTTAGTATTATTTAAAATTGTCAGTTTAATAATAAAAAATAAAACAAAATCACTTTTAATTAAATAACTAATAAAAAGTTTTATTTATTATAGTTTAGTTTTATTTTAAGCTTTTTATTGTGAATAAAATTACGTCATATTGGAAACATAGTACTCTCTTACACTATTTTACAAATTATCATACCAAATACTAATATTAAAATTTTCATAAATATTATATCATTAAGTATTATAATATCAACCTTTTATCCTGCCATAGCCCATAGGTGCTAGACAAAGCTCGAGTATCACTGTACCCATTTATAGAAAAAGAAAAGAGAAAAGGGCCCAGGTATCATTAGCCAGGTCTATTTCCAATACGCTAACGATAAGCTACTCACACCAGACCAAAAGAAAGAAAAAAAACAAACTACTCACATATCGTGTATTCTTTGCCTTTTGTGTACTGAACCCATGCTCACTTAGTAAAGCTCTAAATTTTTATTAGCACCAAGCATAAAGAATTAACCGACATTAACATATGTTCTAATTGGAACATTAAATTCAACAAAATTTATGATTGGAACAAGGGAGGCTTAAATTATTTATACAAATAAAATGTAGGTCTAGTACCGAAAGAAAAACATTTGTTTGGTTCTTTGAATCACTGACATTACAAGTATATGCCTATCAAGGGTCCTAACTCTAATCTCTGGTTGACGTAGTTGCAACCTTGCATCATGTTATAACTTAAAGGCTCCAACCAAGAACACAATTCAAGAGCTCCTCCTTCGGAGCATATAACATAATGTCTTGAAAAGCTAGCTTCCTTCCAGGAGAAACCAAATTGAGACTATTCAGATTCAGAATCTGATAGTGGCATTTGATAAGCATCTGATGGTTCAAAATCAGTCATAGATGGAGGAGCCTGATTTTTAGTTGAACGCCTTTGGAGCCCATCTCTTGGTCTCTGTTTCCTTCTATTATCCCCAGAAGGTGCCTGTCAGAGTCAAAGGCTGAAAATATTATAGATGAAAATATTACCTGTTTTGCTTATAAAATGGATTGGCATCAGGTTTCTTGTAGGTCACCTATTTTTGTAGTTTCAATGCTTTTACAATTCACTTCATCAGTTAAACCAGCCGTTGGTATATTTTATTCATATGATGGAATATGGTTAAAATATAATTTTCTTTGTCTATGACATTATTTTAATTGGCGCTCTACAACAAGAGAAAACAAATTTAGAATACACAACAAAAAGACAGGAGAGGAGCTCTAGCTTTAACACAATTTAAAATATTCACCATCGTTTTTTTTTTCAAAACCAACAGACAGACCCTTCTGTCCACCATCTTAACCGAAATAATTCATCACGCAACTTACACGTGTTTACTAGTACAAGCAGCAACCTCTGATTAGTCATCATCTATATAAAAATTTCTAAGTCTTTCCTTAATTTTTTTTCTTTATTTATTTGGTATTTTATTATTCTAACATATAAATAAAAAGTACACATGATAAGCACAATTAGCCAAAAGTTACCTCAGAACTTGGTTGACTTGGTTGATTTGATTTAGATATCTGAGCTTGTTGGTTCCTTCGCATCCAGATGGTACCAAGAGAAATTAATGCTCCCAGAAGCAAAACAGGACCAATTCTTGGATCATTGAGGTAAATCGGGAGTCCCCTAACCACATCCTGAATCTTCTGGTTCAGATTTTTCAAAGGAATCTTTTGTGCAGTTGTGGACCAAGCAGGTTCTGTATCATCTGGAACAAGCTTAGGAGTTCGAAGCGTCTGCAAAGATGACACAGAATATACAACAAGAAAACGATAAAGAATTGATTCCATCAACATCTATATCTTATTTTAAAGCATCAACCTGAATTGGTTGGCATTCATGAAACTATGATCACATAAATAAAAGTAACATTTGACGTCATGAAGCACGGTTGCAAAACACCAGATTTCAGAATCAAATAACTGCTCTAAGGAGATAGAGGAAACATCCCAGGTTACTACATTATTGCTTGCGAGCAAAACTTATTCATGAGTAAAAGACTTACAAAGAATGGTAAATCTCTTGAGTCACCATCTGTTATTATACTTGCAAGCCATTGGGTTATCTGCTAAAAAGCAAACATTAGAAAATATCATAGGAAAACTACAGAGTATATCAACATGATTGTATGAGTTACGAAAGAAATGCAAAACTACTCATGGCAGACATGCAAACATCATACAAAGCATCACTTTGCAATGTGGAAATTTTACTGTAAAAGGCAAACCTGTGAAACATCATTTGCACCCTGGTACCTAGCTACAAACTGGCCCGCCTGATCATATTCATCAACTAGATCTTTGACCAGTAATGATTTCCAAGTTGTCTTTTCCTGCGTCCTTGTATCCACAGCACTACTATTCCTTAGGTAACGAATAATAAATAACTGAGGAATATCATCCATGCCCCTGTGTTGTCCACAAGTGTGATCGCTGGCCGCATGACCGAGGTAAAATTGACAGTAGTCCTACATAAATCAGTTCTGTTAATAGCTCAGGCCAGAAATAGTTGCAATTTGCAAAGACAAGGCAAAATGTATTCTTCATTCAGGTGCTATAAATAGCGATCATCAAGTATATTAGAGACAGGAGACAGAATGACATCTAACAGGGCAGCAAATTAGCAAAATGTAGCTTGGATGCCCATGGGACATTTTCAAATAAAATGGGCACACTTCAGGCAAATTTAATTATGAAAAAAAGAAGTGTTTAGATTACACTACAAATAAATTCATTCACTAATGCTGAGTATCAGCGCTGTATAATGACTAATTTTATTTTGAATGACAAACAAAACTAAGTATATATCAAACAAATGAAAGAAAAGAATTACCTTTTGCTTTTCACCATCAAGCCAAGCAAATGTCAACCGCTTTCTCTTAAGTGCATCCACAGCTGGAGCTAAGGTTTGATTTTCAGATGATGCATCTACCTCGCTATGCTTAGACAATGTTTCTTGGACCCTGCACATAGTCTATGGACCTGAATTACAACATCTGCCAAATCTGAAGGATACATACTTGTTTAAAAGAGAAATATCTAGCTCTATGGAGTATACGTAGTGACAAATATTAGTGATAAAATCTGTCATAAGCCAATTACTGCATATGCATCCTATAGAAATATAATCATAACAAAAAGAATGTGAACTATACACAACTTTTCAGAATGCTAAATTATTGTTACATCATGAACAACTAAAGGTCTGAATCTGGAGGCATAGATAACCTTGTCAAAACCCAAATATCAATGGCAACAATGATTGGACTTTTGAATGGAACCCAAATAAGCATCATTCTTAATGTAAATGATGAATTAGCAACAATAGCAAGTACTTTGCGAACATATTAAAGAAATTATGACCAAAACAAAAGACAAAATACATACTTCACGTAGTTTGTTCAATTCTAGACTTGGCCTTCCTACTGCAATAGCACAATACCAAATAACTGTATCATATCCAGCACGAGAATAGCCATGGGGATCACAACCTAACTCCATTGAAGTTACACTCCTTAGTTGTGGAAGCTCTGGAAGAAGAAAGGGAGGAGAGGGCAAAATGCAGCAGATTTAATTAGGGCTTAGAAATTTCAGCAACACAATAAGGACCTAATTTCCCCAGAAGAAAAAAAGCAAAAATAAAATAAAATAAAGACTTAACAATCTTGGGTTAATATTTGCAGTCGAGGTTACATTCATTAAGATGAAGTTAAAAAATTAGTCAAAAGTTACCAACATAAGTAGGGTTCACTCGGTTTTTTCCTTCTTGTTTTTCTCCTGATGAAATGGATATCAACATTTCCAGCAACGTAAAGTTTTACAATGTATTTTCATGCAGGAATGAAGAATTACATTCTCTGACAGACTCTGGCTTAATCCAAGAAGTCAGCTCCATCAATTTTAGATTACAAGTGTGCTTGGGTTAGCTTAAACGGCTTACACTCCAAAGCATTTTGAGAGAATTTTAGAAAATTAAAACTAAAAGAAAGAAAAGATCTTTCATGTTTAAGATCTATTGAACTTGTCAACTACTCCCCTTCTCCTGCAGACAAATTCTCAACCCTGACCTTTTCACTCCAATATACCATTTAAAGAATTTCTGGCTACATCACCTCCCAACCCACCTTCCTATATAATCCATGGAATCAAAGGCACTGGGAAATCTAAACCATGAATCTAGATCTACCTTGCTCTTTATTATTTTCCATCATATTCAAAAACAAAGAATTGTTAACTGAGCCTGCAGCACAAATACAATGATAGTCAGTCAAATGAAGAACAGAAGTGAAGTCAAATGGCTCTCTGGTAGTATGACAAAGAAGAAACAGACCATGGTGTACAACAGGTTTGACACCTGGGTCTTTAAGAAATACTACAGCAGGTGCAGATTCCACCCCAAATCTGACATTTAATTAAAAAAAAAAAAAGGTTATTAAAAACTCTATACTAGATCAAGCAATGAATCAATAAGCTAGTGAATTCTCATATCACCATCTACATGGACAAGTACCAAGTAGAATAAAGTTTGCTAAGATTAAATTTTGTGAAAATCGCCACTTACGCTCCCCACCAATAGGAAGATTCTTCTTCACGCCAGAGAATGAAAGCGAATGAAGCATAAGCCCAATAGTCTTTTGCTGCTTGTCGTATAAATGGAGCAGCACGCTCCCCAGATTTTGTGAAAAAGATTACTTTTACCTACAAGCCAGGGGTCCACAAAATCTGAACAATTAATTGAACCAGATAAATTCAAATATACATCTACAGAATCAAAGAGCATGTAACGAGATTAATATTTTCATAAAAAAAATTCATTTGAGAAGCACTAAAGAGCAGCAAATCATATGAAAATGAGATATAAGCATTACATGCACCAGCTAGCATTGAATCCTTATACCATAAAACATCAGTTTTTAGGAATGTAGTGACAATAAGCTTTGTGGTTGTTTAATAACAATACTAGACCATCCACCATATTTGTATGACCGATTTTTGGCTTGCTGCCATAAGCAGCCATCCACCATTAATAACACTGAATATAAGTCATTCTTAATGGTTAGTTTTTCTTAGTTCCCCTCCCCCTCTACCTCTAACTATTGGGATATCTTTCATTGGATGTACTCTACTCACTAGTTGATGATGGCGAGATTCTATTTCTATGATCTTTTTCATGATAGATCCTAAGTCTATCTTGTCTAGTGTAATTCTCCCAAAAATAATTGGCCACCCAAATTAAATTAGACATCAGACCTATCGCCAAAAATCAATAACAAAGAAAAAATACAAAGAGATAAATAGCAAGGGAAATATAGAACAACATTTATGTTAAGAAAATCAACGAATAGAACATGTTGAAAGCAATACAAGGCCATAAGCAAGGGATATGTACCTTACGAAGAGTGCTCTTTGCAAAAAAATTTGGCACCTGGAATTTTAGAAGTAGAGCTCCAAATAAACTTCCACCCAGTAACCATAGAAACCCAAACAAGCAAACACAGTAGACAAATTATACTGACAAAAGAAAATCAAGAGTATTACATCGTGCAATGTTGTAAATGGTGTCTAAGATTCATTATATAAGCAAACCACATTTTGTACTTATAATATCATATAATTATGGTAACTCTACATGTTATGTTTACTACATGAACTCTACATATTCAAGTCTCCCTTGTATTGTTCAAACACTAGGGTTTCACCATCTATATTGGTGATACATAGCAACTCTATGGGGGATACGTAGCAACTCTATGGGGCCTATCATAACATTATGATTGTCATTGCTGCCAGAAAGCATGGTCTTTCTACATCTATTTGTGCAGGCAACATTCATGGTGACTTACGTGACTTCAATGAGATGTTAGCCCTTACTAATACCCCAGTGAAGGAGCTTGAGCTTGAGCAACTTACTACATTTTTCATGCTTTTAGCTCTATGCAGTTTTCCTCCATATTACTATATTTGTCATGATCAAATTTTGGGTTCACCTATTCTCCCTGCTCTCTCCGTTGCATGGTCCATCTTACTTCAAGTTCCATCCAATCAGCCCCATTATTTTGTTCTTAGGCCCTTGATCCTCCTGATGCCTCTACCCTCGTACATGAGGCCAACAACAATCATGGCTAATCTCAAGATAACTTTGGTAAGTGTCATCCAAAGTGTGATTACTACCATTGCCTGCATCATACCATCGACAAGGGCCACCCATAGAGTGCTAATGTTGCCCAAACTGCTCTTGTATATCTTATTGGGATTTTATATGGATTTAGATGCTTCACCCTTAACTATAAATACTCCTTTGCACATCAAATGTAATAGACAACCTTGATATTGATCAATTCCATTATCCTCCATTTTGCCTCTACTTGTGTTGCTTATATTATTCCATCACACACAAAAGGTTATAATCAAAATGCTGCAGAGAAACTTGGCTCAAAAGCCTATTCAAGTAGAAGTTAAGTAAAACCCAAAGATGAGACAAGTGACATAGCTTACTTCAACTTACAAGAACAGATGTCTATAATTAAAGATCTAGGCTGTTTTGCCAAAGGTATAAAAAACAGCACATTCTTCCTGTTCTGTGGAGATTCAACAAAAAATATTGAAACTGACCAAATTAAGAACTTCAACAAAAATCTGGGGGAAAATCATTGCAGGCAGATAAGGAAACAAAATCAAGCTTGTTCATAGCCAAAACACAATATCATACTGTATTAATTCCTCACCCAAGATCACTATACATGTTCCCTTATTTAAAGAAATTTGTATTAACTCACAATCACTAGAACACAGACATAAGAAAGAACAATACCTCGCACATTCACAGAGGAAAGACTATTAAGAGTTCAGAGTTGAGGCAAATTACCAGTGACTCCTTTGAGTAGTAGTTAATTTGGGGTAAAGCCAATACATTTGTTGCAAACCAATTTGTAACCTTGTCAACCGTAAGCTCTCCATCAAACCTAACATGGGAATAAATGACGTAAATATGCCTTATGCAAGTATACAAAGTGCACTTGCCAGTTCAAACCCAGGTCTTAAAACTCACCTACTATAACATTTCGCAGCACGACATCTGGGAGGAATGGCAACAAGAGCTGGAATTCCTGGATAAGTTTATTGAATAGGTTAAGACAAGCCACATGTGATCCTTCTCGTATCTAATTTAAAACAGTCAACTAACTTTTATGACCTAAAACATGTATTTGTAAATCAAGTACGATTACTGGCAATTTCTGGAACTTCACACTTCTCAGAAAATGCATTTCCAATAACAACACTCAGCTCAAGTGAACATATATCTACTTTTTGTCAGGGACAGACCACTGTTGGTTGATTGGGGTTAAAAAATTTCTCCTACTTCATATATGATTTAAAGATTTCCCCAACATTCTCACAAAATTTCATCCCAATAGAAGATTGATCGGGTAATTTAAAACCTTAAACAAATCCAAATTTGGACTTTTCTCCTCATTTGAATTCCCAATTCCGATTTTCAAAATTTTCTCAGCTACATAACAGCAAACACCCAATTTACAGCAGCTAAACCCTCAAAGACAGCATTTTCTGTTTGGATTAATTTAAGTTCATAATCACAGTGCTTTTGAAAAGAGAAGAGAGAGGGGGGGGGGGGGGAAGCAAGTAATTACAGAAAAACTAATCAAATCCAAACATCCCAATACTAGCTGTTGTATAATATATATAGAAGTGTCAAACAAACAACTGTTTAAATGGCTGTCTGAGAGATCCTATAAGACAAACAAACAAAAGGCAGAAAACAAGAATTTGAATGTAGTTAGCAGTCAGCACATACCATCTTTAAAAAAAGGTTTCCCTGTGGATCTTTTATCAGCAAGGTACACAGCAAGCTCCACCTCACCAAGTTCCACTATACCAATATTTGCAACAGGATCAAGCAGAGAAGCTAAATGCAAAGAAATCAGTCAGAATAGTCTCATCCTTGAAGTTGTGACCAGCATAACAAATGCTATGATATTTAATGTCCAAAAATGGCAATATCTACTTCCCAAGAAGAAAAAATAAAGAAAAAGACTAATGCCTGTTTTTCATTTTGTAAGAAGAACAAGAACCCTTCCAATAAGAGAGAGAGAGAGAGAGAGAGGTGGGAGGGGCAGAATCACTGAATACAACATAAACTACTAGCTTTATCCCCCTTTTCCAGCCATTAACATTTGAAAAATTATCTACTAGCTCAGTCGAGAAAATTAAATTCTGATAAGTAGAAACGGAAATTATTATCTCCATATTCAGTGCACAGAATTTTATATGACAGGTGACAGGAGACTATGGAAAAAAAAATCATACCAATCTTATTCCAGGACTCAGAAAACTGAGCACAGCGTTTGCTCCCCAATGAATACAGCTGTTCCAAATGCATTGAGCATGGATATCAAGTCAAACATTACTCAAACAATTAACAGCTCAAATTTGTGGAATGAGGAAAGAATGGTGATTGATACAGAGTTTTTAAAAGCAAGATCGATCAAATCTATCTTTTGAGAGACAAAAGAATACTGAAAAAGTGAACTTGGTGAAAATTAATGAAGCATTCCAGATTAAAAATGTGACAGATCATAATTTTTAGTTTCCATATCTTCAGACAACGTGCTGGGAAGCAAATCATTTACCAAGGTATAGTTACAGCTCAAATATATTCTGACTTTATTCTTAAGGCGAAGTAATACATTCCAAGATTACAAACGAATAAAATGCATTCAGTGGAAATTCAACTGGCTTCCACCCTGTTTAAGTTTGAAGCAGTGCAGTCAAAAGTGCCAAAAGAGATGCCTAATAAAGTACTGAGGTGAGGTGCCAGAAGGGGCCAGCATATCTTGATGTTTGAAGCACTGCCTATTAATGCGCAAGCCCCTGGTGTACCTTTCTGGTTCAGGTATGCCTTTAACACATTATTAACAGTGAAAATTCATGAAATTTCATCCATCTTACTTCTCAAGACAAACACTTAGCAGTTAGCAGCATGAAATTTAGTAAATTGAACACCTTGGGGGCATTTGTTTCGGGGTTTCAAATTACGTTCTTAGGAATTACATTCCTGAGAATGTCAAACACAAGAATGTCATTTCCAGATATTGTAAAAAACTTGTTTATTAGCATTAAACATTCTTGGGATTATTTGGTGAAATTCCTGAAAATAAATTTTCAATTTATTTGTTTAATAATACATAATTCTGGAAATGTATATTATAATTTTCAAAATATCTAAAACATATTTAATGGTAATCATAATTGTGGAGAGAAGTGAAATGAATGAGGGGTATTTTGGTATTTTTGTTTGATAATTATTATTCCAAAGTCATGGGAATCTTTTATTCCCGCCCTTTATCATGAGAATGAAATTTGCTCAACATGGAAATATCTGTTTCTTGTGAATAATTGATACCCGAGTATAATTCTATAAAACCTATAACAAGCATAGAAATAAATCATTCCCAAGCGATGATTCCTGGGAATAAATTTGTAAAACTTCAAACAAATGCCCCCTCAATATTTTATTTCTATTACGACCTTTTTGTAAGAATTTTTACTATGAATATAAATATATAATGCTTGAGTAATTACTTTACATGGAAAGTCAATACAAAATAGTCAAAATTTTTAACGTTTTCTGCTTTTCCTAATGTTAACACCTTTCTTCAAGAAGGAATTTACATTTTGATACATCTCACATCAAACCATTATAATCCTATTTTCCCCATTGATTAAGGAAATGGGGCCAAAGCCTGGAAATTATAAAAGAATCTAATAAATGCTGAAAACTTAGACATGACCAATTCATGAAATTTTTACATGAGATGATCCATTCCCAAATCGGATCACATTCTATCTTGTTTAAGAAGTTCCAAAGTTTTAAAATATTATTAAAATAACAATAAGTGGAATGCTAATATCCTAAAATAAACAACCTCAGTATTTCTTTAGGTTGAACAAATTATTAGCATCCTGCTTTTGTTCCTCTAGTTTCAAAAATTATAATAACCTGCATTCACGAAATAACACAACATGTAGCCTACTTGTAATTATGAAAGCAATATAATTTGAGTTGAACATTTAACTTTTTTTTCTATCACCAAAAAACTACAACTACTACTAATAATAATAATAAAAAAAAAGAAACAGTCAAACAAACTGAACGATGATTGATATCTGAAGTCTCTATCTGTAAACAAACAGTACAACTCAAGGTGGGGGCTATAAGAAACCAATTCATGAAGCTCGAGAAATGTGAAAGGAGAAATACAAAATTGAACATTAACAGAGTTTCACAAACTCAAATTTTCATCAATTATTAAATTCAACTGGCAAGAATTTTAGCTTCATGCAGTAGTTATGGAGATTATAAGTGGTAACGAAAGTTAGTGGTGTTGATGTTGCCCAAAAAATGAAATAATAACAATACATCATGAACTGGAACCAAGAAATGAATAGAACAATAATTAAATGTGTATAATGGCCAAGATGATGGTAACAAGGTGATATCATATCAGCCCCTTCCAGTATGTATTATTCACAGTAAAGAAGAATAAAAGATAGATACACTAGATTTTTGAGAGACCAGTTCTCTCCCAAAGTCCACCACTTTCTGAGGTATCCCTCGGTACACCCTCCCTTTGCCTGTATTTATCTCACCTCTCCTCATAACAGATTCAATTTGCCTCTTCTCTGCCTAGATGGCACAGTCTGTTACAGCCCCATCTCTCATGCTGACACATGCCTCACATTTCTTATTCTTCCTAGTGTACAGACTATCGTGGACCCCTCCCATAATCCCCACAGAAGGACCCTTACCACTGGAATTAGGATGGGCCATGACATAATAATAATCATATATCACAACAACAAAAAAAGAAAATTCATATTGAAAGAAAATTAGACTGCATTCATATCGGTTACAATATATCAGCATATTCTACACTGTATATACCTGAATTAGCCATGGCTTTGAATCTGGAAATATAGACTGGAAGTCACTTGTAGTAATGACTTTAGAATAATGATCAATAGACCCTGAGAGTTTAAAAACGATGTATGCATAATTAAGAGAATTTCGCAGTCACAAATCCTGCGAAAATGATAAACATAAATTCATAAATTCCTATCAACTGCAACAGAGTCTTAACTAACCAGAAGTAGGGGCATCTAGTAAAGGGAAGTCCAATTCCGAAATAGGTGTCCCTGCATAATGCTTACTGGCACTCTCAACAATTTGCTACCACCAAGAAACCATGTCATTTAATGGAAAAACACACGAGATGATGTAAATCAGGGATATGACAAACATCCAGGGAACAGATCTTAGAGAACAGGCATAAATTTTAAGTGAATGCAAAAGAAAGCACTCACAAGTTGTTCATCGATTCCAAATATGTCATAGTCTCTTTTCCATAAAGGATTTGTCAGCAACTCATAAGCATATCGAATCTGTAAGTCATGCTCTCAAAATAAATTGCACAAACAAAACCAAGTAAATCCACAATACTTGGTGTCATATCATAATGGGCACCCATCAAGTAAAGAATATATCACATACATGTAGTACATAAAACCATGTTACAATATCTAGACATATAGTACTGAAGAAAACACGAATTTGCAGATAAGAATTGATACTAATGGCATTAATATTTGGATTGTGCTATGGAATAGAATTAATATTAATGGCATATTGTAGGATCGTAAGGCTCTTTGCCTTGATATGTGTCTAACTATGGTGCTTGCTCATAAGTTGTTCACCCTGTTCTTACATTGTTCTGCCTCAATTTCTTTACAGGGCTACTTATTCAGCATAATTGGTGAATGTCGGGAGTGTCCTAGGTCCCTGGACATCACTTGATTTGGCAGAAGTAAGGAGGTTAAGCTTTATTAAGGCAATATGCGACAGTTGATGCATTTGGTTGACAAATCTCTCGTATTCTTAAGGAGATTTCTTTAGCACACCACTTGATTAGGGATGGGATTCTATTTTTTTTTTTTTCCCATAAGATAAGATTCGGTTTTTGGATCCTATTTGGCAAAGCACATGGCCTTACATAGGGAAGCTATGTCAAATTGATTTTCTCTTTTTCCTAGGTTGCATTCTGTTTCTCTAGGAGGGCTCCCCATCCTCCTTTCTCTCTGTAATTTTTCTCTGTCCTAATAAATATATTCTTTTACCAAAAAAAAAAAAATGTTTGCCAGGTTCTACCAGTATGCAGAAGAAGGGGACTGGATGACTTTTGATATTTACAGACAATTCCCACACCTCAATGTCCTGAATCATTTTTTGCTTAGGGACTCTATACAAATCAGTACCATCATTTTCCAGCAAGGACCAAGTTTAGCAAGCAGATAGAACGCAATCCCTATGGTCTCTTGTGGTTGAAATTTTTTGGTTTTCCTGACATCCTGATTTGCACTAGGCTGGCTGCAATAGCAATGACTGTACTTAATACTCAAACATGCATAATGCTTGCCTCTCCTCATATCACTTCTCACATAGCATTTGCAACAATGAGCAACCTTTTAAGGCAGCTGCGGTTCATAATGTCAAGGCCACAGCTGTATATCTCAGATCTTAGCTGATTTGTTCCCTGAGAAGTTACAACCCTGATGATGGGATTCACATATACTTGAAAATCTCTCTTTATAGGCATAACAAATTAACAATGTTCAAATGAATTCAGCAGTCTCTAGTTTTTGAGCAAAAAGTATAATCTATTGAATATGAATCAGACTGGTCACAAGCAAATAAATCAAATTATAAAATCAGCACAATAAACTTAAACTAAATTCAGATTAAACTGAAACCAAGTTGAATAATCCAAATGATGGTGTTTGAGGCATATTTAAATAGATTCGTCTTCATATTACCCCATAGTTGATCTCTTTCAAGATTTGAAGAATTATCCAGATATAATTTAAACACAAACTCTCCATTAAAGGCCTTTTTTTAAAAAAAATCCTTATGAGATTCTGTGCATCATACAATAACTTAATTGGTAGACTATAGAGCTAAAAAAAAAAAACAAGACTTCTCAAAACGAACCTTTAGGAACTCACGAATATCAGAGACTTCTGGAGCCGAATTCCTGAAAGACCACATAACTAGTGTCATAAGATAGCTAATTAACACGGTCATTAACCATGCAAGAGGATGCCGCACAAAAATGTTTGCACATTCCCAACAAACTTCTACAGGCCAACATGTTCAACAAACTACATTGTAAACAAAGTCATTGTCCTATATCTAAGTTATTTTACTGGACAAAATGGCATTGTTACATACATGTAGTCGTCACCACCTAGCTAAAAAAAAAAAATTGCTGTTGTTATTGTTATTGATATTTGAATTAGTTTACTAAAAGAATCTTAATTCACCTGTTGTCTAAGGTAATCTGAACCAAAAAAGAAAAAGAAAAAAAGAATGCAAAAAATGTAAAATATAAGATAACAAAGCTACAGTACCCATGATGCTAAGTAGAGTGAGCAGTTCAGTTTGATAGTCACAATCTCATTTACAATAGCTCAAAACAGAAACCAAACATGTAACTACTTCAATCAGCCACTTTTCCCTACACCGTCATTACTGGTGACAATTGAATCCCTAGAGTCTCCTTGCACACATAATCAGAACTTTAAATTGCAGGCTGCAATTCTATTTTCTGTATTAATGTAATCAAAATTCCAGCCTAAAACCATGCACACAATACAAGCTTGAGTCGAACCACTGTATGATGTGTCTAAATTAGTAAATTCACGTCATTCAGTGGACAGATCCAAAAGAAGAGAACTCTAGTTTAATTACCATTTGGATTGAAGCTGGTCGTAAGCCTCCTTCACCTTCTCGACCGGACTATAACTCTCGATTTTCAGAACTATAAAGTAATGATGATGATGATGATGATGATAATAATAATAATAATTTCAAGATTAAAACAAAAAACACAGAGAGAGAGAGGGAGGAAGAAAGAAAGAATATATGAATACCGTCGTAATGGGAAGGAGGGAAGGAATTGGGAATAACGACGAGCTGGTAGAGCATGGCAAAGCCGAAGAGAAGGATGGGGAGGACGTACGCTCTGACGGTGGAAGCCATTGAGGCTGAGGCTGAGGCTGAATCTGAAGCCCTAGCCATGGGCGAGGATAGATAGTTGAAAGAAATTAAGAAACAGAAACAGAAGAAGAAGGAGCTGAGTGCGAGTGATTAGAAGAGCGTGAGGTATTCGACGGATTGATTCATTATGATGGAGGCTACGTATTCCGAGTGATGATGATGATGATGGCAGTGCGTGACAAACTTGCTCAGATTGTTTAAGGTTGCTACAAGTTCTCCTCCTATCCGGGGGAGGATCTTTTGTCCTTCCTCTCCACGAAAACTTTTGCTACCCCCTCCAAAACGTGCCATATGCATTCCCTAAAGTTCATACAATATTTTAAATTCTAAATTTATTATTATTATTATTATTTGAGTGCCATTTTGTCTAAGAAAAAATGTTGTTAGTACTCGGAGCACGTGCGACATCTTGCTAACACCACATTCACTAGGGCTATACACCATCCGGCCTGGCCCGGTGACCCAATCCGGACTCGGGCTAGTTGGGTTGAGTCTGACCCGAGATGTGCAAAAAGGGATGGGTCAGCATAAAAAATAAGGCAGATCCGTGTATTTTATAACCGAGTCAAGCCGCGAGTCACCCAATCTGGCTCGGTTACATATGTTTTGTTCATTTTAACTTTTATCCTTAGTTGTCAATCTATCACTCTTACTTTTCAAACTTAGAGATAAGACAACACACACGGTCACACACTTTCACTTTTCGTTTTCCTTTTTTGATGCTTTGTTAGAGCACAAAGGAGGAGCCATTGAGCCAAGGAGCTTTCTTCTCCAAGTGCCAACCCATTTTCCAACGTGCGACAGCTGTTTGCAAGGATTAGCGCTTTGCTTCCTCGAAGGTTTGCTAGCCTCCATTTCTGGCCAACCGCATCAGTCTCTCTTATCGCCACCACAACCTGTCTGAACCACCACACACCGATAGGCTGAAGACCAAACAACACAAATCCCTGTAAGCGGCCTGAAGCTTCACTAGAAAACTCGATCACAAAGCCCCGTGTCCAGCCGCACCCCATCGGGTTAGTAGGAGCTGTTGTCACGCACATCATTGTCCAGCTCACCGGAGCCTCACCAGAGAAGACAGGCACCATTGCCACTCCATCGTTGGCATCTATGATGCTCTGTTAGGGACTAAGGCCATGGACTAAGGTGAGGAAGGCATCTCCTCTCCGATTTCCTCAGTGAGTTATTGTTTCGTCTTAATGTTATTATCATCCCTTTCAGTGATACTGCTTCCATTCTTGCTCAAGAATATGTTAAGGTTAATGGTTTGTAACTTGTTATTTTTCACATTATTCCCAATTCTCCTACTTCATGTCAGGGTTCAGTCAAGTTTTTATTTTGGCCCCAATTTTGTTTTTTGGTTGTTAAGTTAGCGATTTGAGTCATTTACACCAAGTCATCGATCACTAATTTATGTTTGTAATTTTATATATTCAATAGTTATAATAAGAAGTTATGAACAACTAAAAATAAGGATTTTGACTCTCTTGTAACTATTTTTAGGAGACCTTATTTCAGCCATCTCATGATTTCAACTTGGCTTTGGTGAACAATTTGTAGAGCCTATTGTTGGCCACAATAGCAAGAATCTAAGGTAACCTTGAGACTTAATAACTCTTCTAGTTATTTCACTCCTCATAATTCATATTTTGGTTTTGTTCTATGGGCTTGTCACTTGTGGATGCTTTAGTTCAATTTACACTTTAACAAATCATATTATTTTAAACCAATTATTGTTTTAATTCAATGTTGGTAATTATTTATTATTTTTCTTACCATTTAGGTTTAGGTTAAAAACAAATGGAACGGGGAAAGCCATCTAGTTCAAGTTTAGTTAATGAAATTGGTGATATAGTCTAAAATCCTTCAACAAACACAAATACCAATATTTTAACCTCAACTATTACTTTAGCCCCGCCAATAATTAATAGGAAGAATGATGGTGAGAAAAATGAAGGTGAAGTAAAGGCTAATAAGGGTAAAAAGTCAATCGTTTGGGATCATTTTACTATGTTTCCTTTGGTAGAGAATAAGGGAGCATACAAGGCCAAATTTTATCATTACTATGAAGTGTATAGTTGTCACCAAAATAAACACGGCACTAATTCAATGAATAAATACCTACGTAGGTCTTATAAATGGATATTTAATAAAGTGGGAAAGAAGGAGACACTTCATGGGTATATATGCCAAGGATTGGTGAAGGAGAGGAAAATGGTCTATGCATGACATGTGTTGGTTATAACTTGGAGTACTGTAACAAGGTGGTAGCTAAATTTGTGATATATATGAAGTGCAATTCAAGGTTGTAGAAAGGTGTGGGTTTCATAAGATATTAAATCGATTAGAGCCTAGATTCACAATACCATCTAGAGTGACAATTTCAAGAGATTATTGTCAACTATTTTTAGATGAAAAGAAAAAGCTTAAGGCTTGGTTTATGAAATCACGCATCCATGTTTGTTTAACAGTGGATTGCTGGACATCAAACCAAAATTTATCCTACATGTGTTTGACTGTGCATTTTATTGATGAAGAATGGAAATTGCAAAAAAGAATTATTAACTTTTGTCTAATTGAGAACCACGAAAGTGAAACCATAAGAAGAGAAATTGAGAGGTGTTTAGGAGAATTGGGAATTGAAAATGTGTTCATAATCACAGTGGATAATGCAAGCTCAAATGAGGGGGCAATTTCATACCTTCAAAAGAGATTAGATGCTAGAGGTGGGTTGGTGTATGGAGGAAAATAATTACATATTAGGTGTTGTGCTCATATCTTAAATTTGATTGTCAGTGAAGGTATCAAAGAGTAACAAACTTCTTCAGAAAGCATTAGGAATATTGTTCGATATATTAGATCTTCTCCCCAAAGGCTAACAAAGTTTAAAGAATACATAATAGCTAAAATGATAAAATCTCCAAGTCTTGTGTGTTTAGGTGTCCTAACTAGGTGGAATTCCATCTATTTGATGTTACAACAAGCAGAGAAGTTTGAAAAAACTTTTGATAGACTTCATGATCAAGAGTCTGATTTTAGGAAATAGGTTTGTGAGGACGAAAAAGTGAAAAGGAAAGCTAGTCCGCCTACAAATTCTAATTGGCAACATGCTAGAATATTTGTTGAGTTTTTGAAAATTTTATATGAAGTGACTTTATGTTTCTTAGGCTCCTTACATGTCACTTCTAAAAATTGCTTTCATGAAATTGCATAAGTACAAACTCAATTGATATCATGGAGCCATAATCATACTGAGCTTTTTGGGGACTATGGCATGTTCTATGAAATCAAAGTATGATAAATATTGGGTAAATGTTGAAAAGTTTAACCCATTGTTGTTTATTGCTATTGTTTCGGACCCTCAATACAAACTTGATTTTACCACTTGGATTTTAGAGGATATATATGATAAAGAGTTGGCTACTAATATGTCTATTTTGGTTAAAGACACATGGGATTCATTGTATAAATTTTATTTAAAAGGAGATTCTAATGAAAGTGAAGATAGTGGCCATTATTCTAAAGGTGTTGATTTGCATCAGAGCGTTAAGGGGTTATCTAGTCTCAAAGGTGTTTCTAAAAATAAGGTGAATAGTTGGAAAAACAAAAGAAGGCTAAAGCTAACTTAGACAGTAAATCAAATCTTGAGAAGTTCTTGGAAGAGAATGATGTTGGAGATTTTAACATATTAGATGGGTGGAAAACAAATTCTTCAAAGTATTATATCCTTTCTCTTATAGCTCATGATACCCCTAGCATTTTAGTTTCAACAGTTGCATCTAAATCTTGCTTTAGCATAGGTGGGCATGTGCTTGATGTCTTTCAAAGCTCTTTGTCACCAAAAAGGGTTGAAGCTCCAATATCCACCCAAAAGTGGCTATGCCCTACTGGACTTAAAGCTGATGATAAGGATTTTGATCAATTTGATAGCATTGAGAGTATTTTTTATGGTTAGTTTATAACATAGTGATGTTTTCTTTGTTTGTCCATATATACTTTCATATGAAATTGGCTAACTTTATGTGTTTTGCAAATGTTTCAAAGAAAGGAATGAGTTTGCAGTTACAAAACATGAATATAAACTGATGGATGTTGATTACCTCTAGTCTTTTGGAATAGAAAAGCTCAAATGACATTCTGTTGTAGTATTTTTTTGATATTTAGTTACTGGTTAAAAACATTGTTTTGGTGTGTAAAAAGCCAAAATACTTGAATTAAAATCACACAAAAGTTTGTATTGCTGCATTTTTTTTTTAGTATTCAACTGTAATTTCAAATCACTTGTTCTAATGATGTATAGAGGCCTAAAAATGTTGGATTAGAACAATAGAAAGTCATGTTTGCTGCAATTTCTTTTTGTATTCAACTACTTCAAAGCATATGCCATTAAGTGTAAAGAAGCCTAAAAGGCTTGGCTTGGTAAAAGTGTGTATATGATCAATTCCAAAATAATTTTATCCAATTCCAATGAATACATCAAAGTTTAAGTAAATTTCTTGCCTTCTGTTGCTTTAGTTCAAGATTTTTTAATGGGATATCTTTTCTATTATTCTGTTTAAAAGTTCTATAACTTTACTTCTTAATCTAATTATGTTTCTTAAGCCATAATTGTGATTAAGAGAGTAATTTTAGGTACTAAGGAAAATTTCAGAAGAATATTTTTCCTGTGATTATGCTATTTGTGGTTGTAACTTTAAAATAGATAGGATTTAGAATGAACTAAGTCAACTAAATGTTCAGGGGAACTATCCTTTTGCTGGTTCTGTCACTAGTCACCACTAGTCCATATCTACCTTGTAAGCATCCTGTATATCTTTCCAAGCCAACCAAAGTTTTGACACATTAGAATTCCATTTTCACTAATCTTCTCTTCCTATTCCTTTTTTTTTTTAATTTGCAGGTACATTATCTAGATTTGTTTACCTCTACAGTTGTTTTTTTTTTAATTCATATCCTATTCTCCAACGTTTTATTAAAGGTAACTTACTTTACATTTTATTTTGTACCAAAAAAAAAAAACCATAACTTGATTCTATTATTAAATCTTTATAAGACATATATTTTTATACCATGTGCATGAAGAGACATGAAAAAGCAACTTGCTTTGATTATGGGAAGCATTTAATCAATGGAGTGGAGTTGTGTAATTTTTTATTAGTTCAGCTACCAATGCCAGGTATTAATTCTTTCTCTTAAATTAACTCTATTGCAATTTGTGATTTTGCACTTTTTTTTTCTTAAATATGTGCTATAATGTTGTTTTCTCATTAACATGAATGACTTAAATATGAATTATTTTGCTTATATTGTTGGTAGAAGTTTGGACTTTGGAACATTATTGAGATTGATTGTTATTATCTCCTAGTCTTAGGCACAATTTTTTTTTTCTTTTCTCTTTTTTCCGGAGATATGGAAAACAAAGATGTTTAAAAATGTTTGGCTTAGTTTAGGCCCGATGTGTACCCAAACGTGATCAGGTTTACTAGGGTCTAAGGTCAGGTTAGGGTCTACAAAATTAGCCTAGTCAAAATATAGTGCCAAATTTGAGCCAAGTCAAACCCATCATAACTCGTCCCATGTACACCCCTAACATTCACCATTTGGATGGGTGTATACCCTACTTGAACAATCACCTCCTAATTTATGGCACTTTTGAATTTAAATCTCAAACTTAAAAGAAGAAAATCGCTTCCTCTAGAAAAAAGAATATGAGCTTTAAATGAAGAGTATAATTCGATATATATATTATTTTTGTTTAGATTTGGATAATTTAAATTTTAAAGTGACAATTTTTCTAAAGTGAGACATCTTTCATCATTGTACTAATAAAGTGCATGGCGTGTAAGATTCATAAATTGATCTAATAGCGAGAACCTCCTGACTTTATCACTTTAGATGGATTCTCACTTTAGAGCATTTATTTTCATTTTTGTTAAGGACCAAATCAAGAATTTATTTCAAAACTATTATATAATTATAGGTTTGAATATATTTTTAGTCTTCATCGTTTTGGTTCTTCTTTTCTCATTTTCTTTGTTTTTGGTTCCTTTCCTATAAATTTAATGTTAAATAATGGTATTTATAAGGATTAAAAGAAGATTCTTATAATATTTAAGAGGCAAAAATAAAATTTTTAATATTTGAAACAATAAAATGCATATTCAAAAATATTTGTTGAGACCAAAATTTAGAAGAATAAGGATTAAAAACAAAGAAAATGAAAAAAAAAATTGAAAGGCTAAAACCAAAACAAAAATTTTAGAGGTACCAAAACCAGAATTACCAATATTTATAAGGACTAAAAACATATTTAAGCCTACATTTATAAATCGTATATGTGGTAAATCATAATTCGATATAGAATTACTTATTAGCTTACCTTTTAATTTGAAGTATGATATTATTATATTGTTACATAAAAGTCTAAAACTTGTCTCAGACTAGTTAGGCTTGGTTTGGTTATGTTTTTAGAAAGTCGGCTATACTTAAGTAAAGGATAAATCAATTTTTTTTTGTTTGGTAAACATAAAAGTTGATAAATTTTTGCTCTTGACTTTTAAAAGTTAGGAATGTTTTTAGAACACCTCGTAAGGTGTTTTATAGATTTGGTTCATACTTTCTTTAGCTATATGACCTTACTTTGTTTAGTGACAATAAAAGTTGAAATTCCATCATTTAGTATCTATATCCATTGGTAGATGAATTAGCTTCTTTAGCTATTGTTGTGGTTGATTGAGTATGATATAATAAGTCACTAACATGTATTTGGGATTAGTTAGCTTTGGATGCTAGTGTTTAATGAATTACCATTTCATATGTGAAAAAATATATCTATATACATTATCTTCATTTTAGATTAAGAGCAATTTTTTTAGCCTATAAGAGCAACTTTATAATATATTTATCAAACACCACTATTATATCTTCTAATTATTTGATCAAACAAAACTATTATGCCTTATTAAGAGCAGATTTTGGAAACCACAGAACCGATGTAAGATGGTGAGGACTTTCTCCTTCCTTTATCAAGTGTTTAGGGTTTCATTCTCACATTTGGAATGGAGCAGTTTTAAAACTTGTAACCAACTATATCCCCTTAAATGGGCCTAAAGTACGTGAAGGAATTAGTAACTGCATCTGGTGGTGGATCCCTTGGGAAACCAAAAAATAAAAGATTAATTTTTGGTTTGGGTGTTCAAAACTGATCTAAACTAAATTAAAACAAATAAAAAAAATAAAAAACCGATCAAAACCAAAATAAATTGATTTGAATTGGGTCTTAATTTGTGAAAAAGAACCAAATTGATTGATTTTCGGTTCTTATTTCCAAAACTAAACTAAATCGATAATATATTACATTAATAGTTAAATATATTAATTAGATATATGTCATACCTCGAGTACAAGTGTCCTTAAACAAGTCCAGTACGGTCCTAGGGTCCTTTGGGATCCACCCGTGTTACCGAGAAGACCCCCAAATGCATGAAAGGTCAGAAGAGGCAGAAACCAAGTTGCAGCTGAATTCTACAGAATAGGTTTGTTGCAGCAAGAAATCCTAGCTATAGTGAACAGGCAAGCCAACCTGTACGCTTTGTGTCTGACACGACCCGATCTGGGCATGTGACTGGCACGTGGGGAGTCTCATCCCCACATAAGCCTTATGACCTGTATATTACTTTATGTATGCATATTTAAGACAAGAAAATCCATTTAAAACAAAATTTCGTTTCTACATACAAATCACCTGTTTCTCAAGATATTAATAACTAAAATCTCATCATTAATATCAAAAGTCTTAAATCATGGCAGAATCCATATACAAAATACAAATATATATATCAATTACTTTTGTCCAGTTTGTCCAGAAACAACCAGTTTCATTAAATACAAACCATAGTATAATCAAATATGCAAAATGCAAAATGAGCTCTATATGAATCATGACTCCTACCTGCAATAACACAGGAGCACTCTACAAAATAAAAAATGCTTCACTCAAGTGAAGTTCACCAGCTAATCCTTTATTGCTGCTAGGAAGTAAGAGGCTGGGGAGAATCTGCAGCAGCTGCTGTATTTGTAAATAGGAGGAAAGGAGAGGGGTGAGTTTTTATACAAAAACTCAGTGAGTGAATCCCCACCTGCAACCCCCTTCATGGGACATCAGTAAAACCATGCAATATATGTATGAAAATCATTTATAACGTAGAGCTTTAAAACATTTCATATAACTATGTATACATAATCAATTAGTTATTGGCCTTTAAAATCATTAACAGTATCTAATTAGAGAAACAGAAATCTCTACTCTATGGTTCTTCAAGAACCGAAATACTCTGCTCTATGATCCATCAGGGATCCAATGTGGACACCAACATAGGTTCCATTTTCTGCTCTATGATATTGTCCTTTAAGACAACTTGGTACCAAGGTTAACGATCATTCAGCTGTTAACTCGCTGTCTGTTTCTCTATAGCTACTGTTCAGTATCAATAGAAAATCAAATCCTCTCTCTATGATCCACAAGGGCTTCTACCCTAGGGTTCAAAGCTTTCTCATATAACAGAATCCAATATATCAGAAATCATCAGATCAACATAAAAGTTTTATCATTCAAGAGTCAAAAACAAATATTCATATACTCATTTCAACCAACAATAGTGTCCCATGGTTTGATCAAAATCATGTTCATGCTTTCATCAAAACTACATTCTCAAACTCATATAGTTCAACAGAAATATCAAATCTCTTTACAGTAATCATTAAAACCATGCATAAAATTATATTTTCATGAAAATACTTCTAATGCTCAACATAGAAGCCATAGAGGTGAACCCACTCACCTAGAGTGGTAGAATAAATAGGAGAGACACCAACAGGACCCTAGGAGGTAGAAACGGCACCACTATCTGCCAGTAAAGCAATAAAACTCTAAATCAATCTCAGAAGAATCCTATTCTCACTCCCATCAATATGGAGGAGTACTATGACCATAGAACAAGAGAGAACCTAAGATTAATTTTAAGAACAAGAGAAGAATAGATGAGATAGGAAGGAAATCTAGTAAAATCTCTTACCTTTAAGCCTTGGGAAGTGAAAGATTGATGAAAATGGGGGAGAGAGAGAGATTGGGGATGAGAGTTTCACGTTTTCTATGGGGGTAGGGTGTGTTTTGGTTGAGTGAAGCTTTTGGACCCCGAGATGGGGTTTTTAAGTCTTCTGTCAAGCGCTACAGCACTAACTAGAGAGCATATCGCGCACCGCCTTACTGTTCTGTTGAGCGCTGTAGTGCTCTTAGCGTCGCAGCACTCACCAAAGAGCATAAAAATTCACTTCTTATTATTCTGTTGACCGTTGCAGCGCTGTAGCGCTCACCAGAATGGTTTTTCCTTCTTCAGGATAGTCTCTAACTCTCCAAAATGGTCTCTCACCTCCTAGAACTCACTTATTTACATTTCCTTATTAAAGTTAAATATTAACTTTAAACATAAATGTAAATAAGGATTACCCCCCCATTTGGATTTAAATAAAATATCTAAAAAAATCAAAATCCCAAGGAATCAAAATATAAGTTTTGAGTTCTAGTTCAAATCTGGAAATTTTTACGATTTTTAAAACTTGGGGGTTAAAAACGAAGTATTTAAAGTTTTCATAAATTTCATTAAAAATACTCCTTCAACTCATTTTCCTCTTAGGAACCATTACCGGGACTTTTGATCCCAAAATTATGGTTCTATCATATAGCCCTCCAATGGCGTGTAGGGTCTCAAACTTAGAAAAATTCAGGACCCGGATTCATCTACAGACACGTGTGCTGCTCTACACATTTCTAGGTAACGGTATATCTAAGGTATTACAGTGTCAATTAGGCTCATTGCAGCGACGTGCTACAGCGAGGGCAGTCAATGCCAATACATTGTAAAACGATACAGTTTTGAAAAGTGAAACCCCTTCCTTTAAGAACCCTTTCCCTCGGGCTCTCACTTACAAAGCCCAAAAACCCTCACCCCTTAAACACATTTCCTTGCTCTTTCAATTTTATTCCAATCTTCTTCCTCCTAATTTCAATGTGAGTTTAATTGTTGATTTATGCTTCCTTTTTCAGACTTGAAAAAGAAACAGTGGAATTCTAAAAACAATTTTGAATAAACTAAATGTTAGTCATAACAATCATAACTAAAATCAGTAAATCGCAGTTTTTGGATTGAATCTCGTTATAATTATTATTGATTCTAATTGATAGAATTCATTAATTTTAACTTCTTTTTTTTTTATATTCTTTACTTTTTAGCTATGATTTATATTTTCTTCATTCTATGAATTATTAATGGAATAATGCTGAATCAAATTGAAAATATATCCTGAAACTCCAAATTATAGTAATTGACTACTAAATGAGATAAACAGTAATAATTTTGTTCATAAATAGTTAAATACAAATCAATTTAACGTAAGAAAAGATCTGTAACAACCTCTTTATGTTATATTTTATATAAAAGTTATAAAAGAATCATATTGAACATATAAAATAATCATTATACTATCTATGATCCTTTGTTTGAGATTCAATTATTTTTTAGTACTCACAGTCCTTCATTGATCAAATCATAATTCAATTATTCTTAAAAATAAAACAATAGCATTTCCACTATAGTATTATTTGAAAATTTATTAATATCAATAAAACACTGATAATGTAACCTACATGGATGGTTTGTACCCACAGATAAGATTTAAAACGTAAATGAAATAGTGAATTAATATAGTAATAATTTTACCAGTAATTAATAGAAAGGATTTTAGCAGTAATTGGTAATAATTATAATTGAAAAACTTAAAATTAGAATTGTGTCGATTTAAATCTTAAACTATAAATTGTTTCATTACTCTATTTTTTCCAACTTATTATTATCTACTATTATAATATTTGAGAGTCATTTCATGGAAAGTATTATAAGTGTCTTTCATACAGAACTTTAGGGTACACGTGTCATTCATATAGTGATTTAAGATCCACTTTTCTAAACATATATGTCTCCAGATTTTTTTACTTAATTTACAATTAAATTATTAATTATTAATAAAATCAAATTTACTATTATTAAAGATTACATGAATCAATAAAATTAGAATTATTAAGATATATTTATGGGATTACAAATCATTAAAATTATGATTTATAATTAAAATTAAGAATCATTAAGAATGGAAAACAAATATAGAATTAAGAATAATTGAAAATGAAAAATGGATTAGATATAAATGAATTGTGGTGATTAAAATATTAATAGGGCATTACAACAAAAAATAGTGTGATATAAAAAAAAAAATAAAAAAGGGGAACGCCTTAATTAGATCAACAAAAAATTCTCCATCACAATAAAAAATCATGTGATATAAAAAAAAAAGGAATGCCTTGATCAGATCAACAAAAAAGTCTCCTATTTACCATGCGATTATGGCGTGCAAGATCCTTTAGTGGCAAATCTTTATGTTTTATTTTTTATCCATTATTATTAGATTTGATTTTGTTATATCCATGAGATTCCTTAATATGTCAATGTAACCATAACATCGGATAAAGCAAAACATGACCACTATTATTACTTATTGAATCCCTATATATATATGTGTGTGTGTGTGTGTGTATGTATAATCAATCATCGATTTAGGTGTAAGGTAAAAATTTGTTAATTGCATTTGGATCACACTACTAATAATTAACAAGTCTAATAAATTGACAAACAGATTCATTTGGCTAAAATAAAAGGTAATGAACCAATTCATAATTATCTATTCTAATTTACTTGATACTTAATGAAGGATTTCGTTAGGTTGATCATAGAAAAGAGATGAATTTGTCTCAGAATTTCACATAGGAGCATTTTTTTTTTATCAATCTATTTCAGATAGAAATGAAAGCAAGCATTTGTCATTTCTAAAATTAAACAAAGTAAATAGTCACCTCTAAAGAGATAAGGCGTCTTTTGTGACTTGCATATTTATAAAAATAACAAACCCAGTCTTTTTTTTTTTTTTGAGCGAGATATTCATTTATACTATAATATATATCAATTGAAAAATATACACAATATTATATATTATATGCAAATTATATTATTATTATTATAGATTATAAATCTACTATACTAATATTTCATACGCATTTCATGAAAACTATTACACGTGTCATTCATATGGTGATTTAGACTTCACATGTCATTCATATAGTGAATTAGGCCCCACCTTTCTTAATCTTTATGTCTAAAGATTTTTTTAAAACTTAGTTTACAATTTACTTATTAATTATTTTTATATGAAATAAAATCAAATATTACAATCATTAAAGAATCGAATATTATAGTCATTAAAAGTTATAATTTGTACTAAGAAAGAACTAATGTCAATATAATGACGATTTATAATTAAACTAAGAACCATTAATAGCCTCATATTAAGAAGGTAATATAAAAAAATTATAAAGGAAATATTTTCAAAATAAATAAGCTTTAAAATTAGTATTTTTTTAAAAAGAAAACGGCAGGTCAATTTGTTAATAAATTACTAATTGATTAACTTTGATATGGTAATAATTCAAAATTCAATTTCTATCAAATTTATTCTTAATCAAATATTTAAGACTCATTATAATACAAATATGATAATTTATTTTTAATCAAATATGATACAATTGATACAATACTAATATTCAAGACTCATTACATAAAAAAGTTTTCATACATTATTTATAGAAAAACTATACCCCATCATTTCATAATATTAATGCTTAAAGTAAGTTTTTGAATTTAATTTAGCGTCTAATTATCAATTATTTTTTCCAATAATACCTATATATCTCTCTATCATTAATAAAAGTAATATAAAAAATAAAAAATAACATAAACAAAATTATAATTCAATATATTATACCATAAAAATTATATATATAATTATAGTATTAATGATAATAAAGCTATTATATTTATGTTGCATTAGTAGTATTTGTTATAATGAATATTTATATTTTAAAGTTGAAAGTATTTTTAAATTTTTTTAATAAACCCATAAAATATCAATAGGGATTCAAATCCTCACATGAAATGAGGAATTGAGACGCATGATCGGGATGTGGATAAGAATAGAGGCAACATTCTAAATGAAGATGTGATTAGGGGAAAATTTTCTTCTAACTTCAAATTTAACACTTTTGAAAATCATAATAAAAAAATTATCTATCTATCTATATCACTATATTCTATTTAATTTTTTACAACTTGCATATTCCAATCTATTAATTCCATAATTTTTTCATAGTAATTTTTTGAAAAAAAACACCTTTAAATTTTCAACACTAAAATATTTTTAAAAAATTAATTCCACAATTTACATTTCTTTGATAATGATGCTAAATATTTATTAATTTTAAAAATTAAATAGTTATATTATTTTTTATTCAAAATAATATTATAATTAATATACTACTCTAATAATTATATATTTTTTTAATAATTATTACACATTAATTATAACATATATTTTAGGATGTATAAGGAAAAGACGTGTAATTGAAATCGTATAAATTAAATTTATTTATTATTATTTAATTAAAAATATATTTTTATTTTTTATAAATTAAATATTTTAATTTAGTGAAAGGATATAAACGACTAGGGATGATAAAAAAAATTGAAAATAGGTACATGTATGAATTACCCACAATGACAAAAGGAGCTGAGACATATTTTATCTACATAAGGACGATCAATGGTGCTAAGTCCATATTTGTTAAACGTGATATCGACGGGGATAACACACTTTTATTTTTTAATTATTTTTATTATATTTGCATTATGTATGCATTTTAATTTTAATTTAGATTATGTTTCACTAATAATATTTGTTATTATGAATATTTATTTTTCAAATTATAAAATATTTTTAAAGTTTTTCTCTTTTTGAAATTTGTTAATAAACCCCTGAATATCATAGATATCCAAAATTCATACGGAAAATGGGAAATAGGGATCCATAAGGGAGATGTGGATGAGGATGAGAAACAAAATTCTAAATAGTGACAGGAGGCGTGGGACATGTCTCCTTTCTCATGAATATTCATTGTTCTCCCTATAAGTGGCTCATGATATATAGTAAAATCGTTCATTTATTCTCTTTATTTATTCAACAATATAATTTCAACTTTCGAAACATGCAAAATTTTTATAAAATAAACTTTTTATTGTTAGTTGTAGGTCATCTATCAAGATTTTTTCAACCTTATAAACATGATATTCAAAATAAGATATAAAATAGAATGACATATTTATATTTTGTCCACTTATTTAATTATTTAAATATAAGCTTACTTTTAAGATAAATTTATATACTCAATTTTCAATAAGATATATTAAAATAAATTATCATCTATTTTCAATAATGATTAATAAACTATTTTTTATTATCTCATCATGCATCGCACGGGCCCAACAACTAGTTAATAAATAAGTCAAACTCAAAAACTCTCTAAAGGATCGAAAGAAGCCAAGGTACATAAGTTGAACAAGCCAAGAAAGTTAAACTAGGAACACAGAACAAACAGCAAACAAAACATAAAAGCAATGCGCACGTTTCTAATCATCATGTTCATTTAGAAGATAGAGTATAATCGAATAAGCTCTTATAGAATATGCAAGCAGGATATCTTGAATAGGACCACAACAATCATTTAACATAACCTAAATAAGAACACAGCTTCGTTGTTAATTCACAAATAACAACTACAAAGTTAGGTGGGGTGTTTTTCTTATAACACTAAATTTGAATCATTAGCAGAACTTTATTTAAAATCATGCACATACACATATCCATAAAGGTTCAAGAGGTATAGTGCATGAAGAAGTAATCCAAGAAATTTACCCGAAACCAGAAAAGATGTGAGGCATCATTAATTTGTTTGTTGAGAAGAAAGGCAGTCATGTATATGATCACACCATAGTGGAAAACATAAGCAATTCCCATAATACTAACGGGATGTTTGTTTCGGGGTATATTTAATTATTCCTGAGAATAGGTAGTTGGAAATGATGTGTTCATACGTTTGTTACAAGTTTTATAAAAAAATTCCTCGATATTAATTATTCTATGGAGAAAGATTTTCCTGTGATTTAGTGAAGTTTTATTTCCAAGTTAAAAGATGGGTAAAGAAAAATTCCCATAATTTAGGAATCACAATTATTAAGCATAATTACTAAACAATCCCTTAATTATTTGACTTTTTCTCTTTTTATGATTGTGTTAAGGGTATTTTGGAAATTATAACATATATTCTTGAGAATATAGAATGTAAACAAAAAAGTTATAAATTTATTCCTGGGAATCTTAACAAAAAATCCTAGGAATGTTTAATTCTAAATAAATATTTTTTTAAAGATATCCGAGAATAATATTTCAAAAAATATCATTCCTAGGAATCTCACTCCTAGGAACCTAATTTCAAACATTGAAACAAACGCTCCCAAAAGGGGGTTAACAGAATCTCCTTTTCTTAAGTTAGATGACAATGTTGCCCATGATAAATGGTGACGATGTTGTGCATGATGAGTACGATATTCATAGTTAGAGACAATGGGAATCGATAACCAATTTCCCACAAACGGCACCAATGTTCCAGACTAGATTGATTTCCGACCAGTTGGCCAACAAAACTGCCGATAAGAGGATATAAGGGTGTTCAACCGGAATTGCGAGTGATGACGAAAAGGAGCATTTTAAAATGAAGTCGCCACTAAGTTTTATTTAAATCCGGAAAAAAAAAGTAGAAAAAAAATTTTCATTTTAAAAGAAATGATCTTTGAAATAAGATTTGGGTTTGATAGTCGATTATGCATAGGAAAGGGCAAAAAGTTTATTTTTGCAATACCCCTGATACATCTGTATTACTAAGGTTACCTTATTTGATTGTGCTAATTATTAATAACCTTTGAAATATTTATTGTATTATTTTTATACAAAAAAAAATCACACAAGAATAAAACAAATGTCTTTCTTAAAAAAAAAATTGGAACATCAAATTGTCACAACTCATATGTCCAAAATATTTAGTTAACAAGCCGTCGCCACTAAATTAACATCTTCATTTGAAATAAAATATTCAATAATCCGAGAGCTAGCTCAAATTAAATAAAAATAAAATCTCTACTACAAATGATAAGTATTTACAAATAACACAAAAATTATGAAAATTTATTTTGGCTTGATAGGGATACCTACTCCTACATATCCCCTGTTGCAATGAGAAACTCAAAGTCACGTAGTTTTGTAAAAAATATTTATTGGTTGATTGATTTTATTATTGAAAAGAAATTTTAGAATATCAAGCTGCTATAGCTAAGATATTCTAAGTGTATATAATTAATGAGCCTTCGTGGCAGGTATAACCAAAAACAATAATGATCTAGCCATTTCTAAAAAAAATGAAGACACAAACCTTATAGGGCCCAAAATGATGACTCAAACAAAAATATCCATAAGAAACAACAACAAAAAAAATCAGTAAAATAAAAAATGAAAAAAGAAAAGGGAATCCTACACCTAACATATTTTCAGAGACACACACGAATTTGAAAGATAGGGATCTCATTTTTCTTATGGGGCTGAAATAGAGAGGATGGGCTGGGGATACATAGAGAGATGTCCATCAATGGAGGAGGGAGCCCATGTGAAGGAGGAGGAAGACAAAGCCAACCAGCACGCAGTGGTGAGTCGATCCAACACAGCAAGCACCCGGTGGCGCTATGAAGCTCTCGGTGCTAGCAGTGATGGTGTAAGAATGGCGGAAGAGAAGAGGGCAACGTCGGTTAGGCTATGCTAGGGAGGAGTCGTGGAGCTCACGATTGTTCCCAATCGCTGAGAGAGAAATTGAAAGGGATGGAAGGCATATTTGAAAGAGGAGGAAGGATCTAGCTCACCCTTGTAATACCTTAGGTATACTATTACCTAGGAAAGTGTAGAGCAGCACACGTGTCCTTAGATAAATCCAGGTCCTGAATTTCACTAAGTCTGAGACCCTACACGTCCTTGGAGGGCTATATGACATAACCATATTTTTGGGATCAAAAGTCCCGATAATGGTTCCTAAGAGGACAATAAGTTAAAGGCTAATTTTTAACAAATTTTACAAAAGCTTTAAATATTTCGTTTTTAGCCTCCAAGTTTTAAAAGTTATGAGAATCCCTGGATTTGAACTAAAACCTAAAATTTATATTTTTATTTCTTGGGATTTTGATTTTTTAGATATTTTATTTGAATCCAAATGGGGGGTATAAGTGAGTTCTGGGGAGTGAGAGACCATTCTGGAGAGTGAGAGACCATTTTGGAGAGTGAAAAACTATTCTAGTGAGCACTGTAGTGGTCGACAGATCACTTAAAAATCCCATTTCAGGGTCCAAAATCTTCATTCTCTTGAAACACACTCCCATCCCCTAGGAAACACGAAAACTCTCATCTCCAACCTCTCTCTCACCCATTTTCATTAATCTAACACCATCCTTTCACTTCCAAGATTCAAAGGTAAGAGATTTTACTAGTTTTCCTTCTTATTTCATCTATTTTTCTCTTGTTCTTAGAGTTAATCTTGGGTTCGTTCTTATCCTATGGTCATAGTGCTCCTCCATATTGATGGGAGTTAGAATAGAGCTCTTCTGAGATTGATTTAGTTTTATTGCTTTACTGGCAGATAGTGGTGTCATTTCTACCTCCCAAGGTCCTGTTGGTGTCAATCTTGTTAGTTCTACCACCCCAGGTGAGTGGGTTCATATCTGTGGCTTCTATGTTGAGCATTAGAAGTATTTTCATGAAAATATGGCTTTATGCATGGTTTTAGTAATTACTGTAAAGAGATTTGATATTTCTATTAAATTGCAAGATTTTGGAAATGTTGTTTGAAAGAAAGCATGAACATGATTTTGGTTAAACCATGGCACCACTATTGTTGAATAAGATTATGAATATTTGATTTATGAATCATAAATATTGAAAGTTGTTATGTTGATTTTATGGTTACTGATACTCTAGATATTATTGTATGAAAAAGTTTTGAACCCTAGGGTAGAAGTCCTTGTGGAATATAGAGAAAGGACTCAGTTTTCTGATAATGCTAGATAGTAACTATAGAGAAATAGACAGCAAGTTAATAGCTAAATGATCATTAACCTTGGTACCAAATTGTCCAAAGGACAATCTCATAGAGCAGAGAATGGAACCTGAAACCTGTTTAGGTGTCCACATTAGATCCCTGATGGATCATAGAGCAACACATTTCAGTTCTAAAGAATCATAGAGTAGATATTCTTGTTTCTCTAGTTAGGTACTGTTGTTGATTGTAAAGACAGATAATGATTTGGTTATATATGTATATAGTTATATAAAATGTTTTAAAGCTTTACACTCTTATTGTATGATATATTGCATGGTTTCTCTGGTGTCCCATGAAGGGGGTTGTAGATGGAGATTCACTCACTAAGTTTTTCCATAAAAACTCACTCCTCACTTTTTCTCCTATTTACAGATACAACAGGTATTGTGGATTCTTTCCAGCCCCCTACTTCCCAGCAGCAATAGAGATTCAGTCGGTGAGCTTCACCTGAGTGAAGTATTCATGATTCAGTTTAGAGTGCTCCAGTGTTCTTGCAGGCATGAGTCTTGATTCATATAGGGATTATTTTGCATTTTGCATATTAAATCATATTATGGTTTGTATTTAATGGGTTTGGTCACTTCTGAACAAATGTGACAAAGTAGTTGATATATATATATATATATATATTGTGTATGTGATGCTATGATTTCAAACTTTAGATATTGATTATTAGACTTTAGTTATAAATATCTTAATTTCAAAAAACAGGTGATTTGTATGTAGAAAATGAAATTCTGTTTTACGTGGACTTTCCTATTTAAATATGCATATAGAGTAATGCATGCTTATGTGAGAATGAGATTCTTCGCGTGCCAGTCACATGCCTAAATCGGGTCGTGACAACCCCATGGCGATGTGGTTGTTTGTGGTCGTCGGAGGGTAGATCTGAGATGAGGAAGAAAGGGGGCAGTGATGGTGTAGTGATGTATAAGCCTCGGCGGTTGACGACGCGACGGAGATGGGTTCATAGCTGCGAAGGGTGGAGCCACGGTGGCAGCATCAGCCGCAACCTCCCTTCCTTTCCTTCTCTTTTATTCTTTTATTTTTTGTTTATGGGTTATATCTATGTAGGGGTTTATTTGGACTAAGATTAGCCTGATCTTGTGTTGCCTCTGTGATGCTTGGTCCCTAATTTTTTTCGTTGAAGTTTGGCAAAATGGTTCGATGCTGGAATGTTGTTGAATTTGTGGATTGTATGGATTGAGTTTGTGTTGATTAAAATTTGGTATTTGGGGTTTGGTCTATGTTTGTTCATGATTTTGTAGGTAGTGTATCCGTTTGGGTGATGAGAGAGGTTGGTTTTCAAATGATTTTGAGATAATGTGTGGCTAAAACAATGAAAAAAATGAACCCACACCAAATAGCTTACCTGTGTTGGTTTTCTCTTCTCTGTGTAAACAACTCTCCCTTTTTTGCTTAGAAGATGAAGATGGTAATAAGAGAATCCAATCTTCCTAATGGTGATTGATCTATTCTTCCTTATGTGAATTTTGATCCTATTTATACACAATTGAGGATTGATTTTTCTAGATATGATAGGGGACTCTTGTGATCTGATTGAGAGACTTTTATCCCCAAACTACTGCTGATTTTAGGGGATTCAATACTGACTTTATTTGATTTTCTGCTTTTTCTGAATTTTTCTTTCTTTGTTTGGTGATCCTCTTTCAGAAAACAAGAAGGAAAATGATGCTGAAGATAGACGCTCCTCATCCTTTTATATATATATACTTGAAAGAAGATAGAAGGGAAATCGATGCATCATTAGTCAAAAAGCAATGTGTCATTTATTATTATTATTATTGTTAATTTTCAATTAATTTTTTTTAAACAAAGAAGGGGGTATAGGCTAAATTGAGTTGGACATTCTTTTTTTTTTTAAGAAACAAGATGCAAAACAAGGATAAAGTGCACCAAACACTCATGTAATGAAAGAAATTTGGATGGCCTTGATTAAAAAAAGAACTATGATCATAAAGGCGCCAAGTTTATTTTTTTATTTTTTTATTTTAATTTTTTTCCAAAGTAGAAATGACAACTTTTTTTTAATCTAAAAAGGGTTGTAAAAATGGTGGGCTAAAAATGATAATGAGCATTCTTCACAAGCTATAAAAATATGTCAATTTTTGGGGTTTTTCTGTTTTATGGGCCGGATAAAATCAGGTATTCACATTACTGATAAGTAATTTTAAGAGCATTAAATCCTAGTGAAACCACTCTTTCATGACTAGTCAAGAAGTATCAATGAGGAGATTGTTCATCTACCAATGGAGCTGTTTACTTTTATTGGTCCTGATGAACTAGTCAGATATCTCAACAAACTGTATCAATCTAGTTATTTTGACATTTAAGTGTGGGTGTCTCATTTGAACACCCACTCAATCACTGTTCGATTAGAAACAGTGGTCCTCACTCATCCATATCATTAAACGGTGATCAAGTGGGTGTGTAAATGGCATTAAGACACCCATACTTGAATGTCAAAATTATATTGTTGTTTAATCAATCAAAAGTAGTTTTTGAGAATGAAGACTTGTCAATTGCTAGTTTGTAACAACACCACAATCCGATAATTTATCCCATAATCGCCAAGACGAAGGAGATTGTATTGGTTGAAGTCTCAAGTTAAATTTTGACATGATGTGATTATATTTTAACCTTTATTTTTTTTTAAGTTAAAGGGAAAACTATCATGTAAAAAAAGAGACTTAATAATGGTGAGATTGGCATGATAAAATCATACATGTTAAAAGTTAAAAATTGAGGATTCATACTATTTAAAAAGACATATCAAGCAAATAGGTTAAACTTTGCTTTATATTTGAAAAGTAAACTAGCCCTTAGCTTAAGTTTAACATCATATGAGCTATTTTCAGTACTAAGACTATTTGGTTGGGGTAAAAATAGCTCGAAAATAAAAAGGTAATGAAACATGTATCTGCCAACATATTGCATCCTTTGTTAATCTATTTACCAACATCATGTATTTACTAAACACCCCCTAATATTGACTTATATCCAAACTTCTTTTTCTCTCTATTTTTACCAATAAAAAGGCAATCAAGCATGTATTTACCAACATCATGCCATTCATGTGTCCTTCGATAATATAAATGCTAGAAAACTTAATGATAAATGTCAGGAGAAGAGGACAGCTGCTTTTATATAAATTTTTACTATCGGATCCAGTTGATTAAGATCCACCAATCTATAGAAACAATCTGGTAATTTTTATGTAGAAATTTTTAATCTAAATTCTAACTTATGCATGAATCTTTTAACATGTCTATGCGCTTGCTAAGTCTAGGGACTATACCCTTATTTTAATAGAATGTCTAACATTGAATTCACCTAAATCTTTTCTCTATTTATATCGGGGATTGCTATCCTCCAAACTTTCATGTGGAGGTTAGCATCCTCCGCATTTTCATTTAGACAAAAACACCAAATCTTTTTAGTTTACATTAAAAAAGAAAAAAATCTGACTTACGTCAAAGGCCAAAAACATTGGCAAAATTTCCCAAAACCCTAAAAACACCCACTCAAGGAAAAAATGATTAGTTGAATTGAAATGGGGGAAATGATCGGATAGAAGGGGGAAAAAAAGAAATGGCAAATGGAAAATTGCAAGAAAAATGAAGATGGTACTAGTGGCTGCGTTGCATAAGTCTCATCCATTAGATGGGCACAACAAAAGGAAAGGAAAACGAAAAGCTGATCATCGATGCACGAGATGTAACGCCTGAGGCTGACAAGGATAAGGAATGATCATCGGTGCAAGAAGGCATGGACAAGGAGCAGCTCTTGGCAGGCTTCTACGTGGAGGGGTACATAAATGAACCGATTAAACACCACAGTGAGAAGGATCCTGAGACTGTGTAGGAATGAGATTATACAATTAAGGATAATTTATACGAATTGATTGGTACTATTTATACCAACAAGATGCATCTTCTTTTTGGTAGCCCATCAATAAAGAACTCCACAGTTAAACGTACTTGACTTGGAGAAATTTTGGGATGGGTGACCTCCTACGAAGTTTTCCCAGGAAGCATATGAGTGAGAACAAAACATGCTGAAAAGACCTGCGTATGTTTGTGTGGACAGTCGTCAAGATGGGATGTTGCACGAGAACCAAGGGAAAGAGAAGATATGAGAGTTTGAAAATGTTAAATATTTTTGTCCAAATGAAAATGTCGATGATGTTATCCTTAACATAAATAAATGTGTGGAGGATAACAATTCCCATATATATGATAATAGAAATTTATGTATTTTTAGCGCAACTCAAACAACTTTCTACATGTGGAAAAAAGTTAATTTACTTATTTTACTTTCTTCAAGACTGAGATCCCTTAGTTTAGTAAGATACCTCCTCTCAATGACTACAACTGATTGATTGATAGCAGCAATATCAATTTCCACACTGAGCTTACAAATGTTAAAGGTACATGCCTAACTCATCCTCATACCCCAAAATTTCAATCAACTCATCAACTGATCCTGCTGCATCCTCAGCTAGGAAGTAAGATGTAGAATTAGAAGACTGAGTGCAACAATTGCCAGTGCCACCACATACCAAGTTGAAATCAGATACACTGTCTCCACCACCACTCGCAGCACAATTTCCAAAAGAAATATAATCAGATGAATTAGCACATTGCCAATTATTACTATCTTCATTATCTGAAAAGCATGAAGGTGTGACCACTTGGTTGAAAACTAGTCTAGGAACACAACAAGGGGAGCCAATTGCACTTGTTACCTGTGGTCCATCATCACAAGGGCCTATAGCATCTAATAAGCCACCTCCAACTTGGTCACTGCCATTGCCACTAGTACCATCACTACTAGCCTCACCTTTTTCACGACCCCCCATTAGTAACTTTGAAAACACTGCTCTTGCAGCTTCATGGGCATTAACTTTCTGAGAAAAAGAAGTGGCCATTTTGTTGAGCAGCTTTGCAGAAGCTGAAGAGTGACCTGACATGGTGCTCAAATTAATATCATGAGATTCAATAGTGCTGCTCCCATTAATAACATGTTGCCATGATGATTTTACTGCATCAAGATAACCTGATCCTACAATTTTTCTTGCTACTTTGTTGATTAGATGAGTTGAAGATGAGATTGACTTTGATGAACCCTGCTGATGAGACTGTTGTGTAGTAGTCTTTGATGGAACCGTGTTTAAGTCCGTGGAGCTTGACTCTCCGGTCGTGACTACAGCTTCTGAATCTGATGAGGAACTAGTTGTGCTAATTGGTTTGGGACTCAATGAATCTAAGCCTTTCTTTTCTGAGTGCTTTTTCAGATATGAGTTCCAATAGTTCTTGATTTCGTTGTCTGTTCGCATTGGCAAGTGTTTCGCTATACTTGACCACCTACTATAGGAAAGGAATAAGTAATGTGACATACTAAAGGTGAATTTAGTTTCAGAAAGCAGTTTTCATTTCTTTCAATTTTGTGTTTCCAATTAGTTTCTTGTTTTTCAGGATTTTATGAAAGAATCGGTTTTTCATTCTTTATTGTCAATTTTCACTATTTACGACCAATTTAACTGATTCAACTAATTAAACCATGAACCAGAGATCTTGTGTATATTTTCTTAATAAAATACTCTTCAGCAATATTCATTTGTATATGACTCGGCTGTTTTACTATATAAGTTCAACATGTGGCTTAATCAAGCTGAAGTTTAGTATTATCTGTTTAAAAGAGCAAAATATGATTGATTGAAAGCTTCAGGTTGTTCTCGGAGATATTTCCTATATCATAAAGGAAAATTTGTATAAAATGGATAAATTCTGCAGACAATATATTTTCTAGAGATATGTTTCAGTTTCACCTGTTGCCAAGAACGGCATGAAGTCTTATAATGGTCTGCTCTTCTTCTTCGCTTAATTGCCCTCTCTTAATGCCAGGTCGGAGGTAATTAAACCATCTCAGCCTGCAACTCTTTCCACATCTTTGAAGACCTGTACAATACAAGGGAACTCACTCTCAAGAAGTACTCAAAAAAGTTGCCATCTAATCATGAAAAGTGTCATTTTTAGTTAAATAGTAGTTAATTTAGATGTGTCCAAGAGTAAAGTTTTAAAGCATTTTTCCCACTTAAGCTGGTAGATAGAGTCATACAAATGACTTTATACCCCAATAAAAGCTTATTAGAAATTAAATTAAGGTTCCAGTTCCATCATGCCTTAAGAATAAAAATAAAATAAGATAAAATAAAGATGCAAGTTATTTGCCCAAATATGTTAAAACAACAACAGTCAAGCCTGCATTGTCCCAGTCAATTGGCTTATTAATGGGACAAATCGAATGACAAGGAGTAAATCTTGGTGAATCTTCACAGCAAGATTACTCTGCCACTTACAATGTTGATCATTGCCTAACAAACTAAAATATCATAAAACAAGTGGATAAAATAGACTAATGGTCAGCTAGTAAAATCTAAATCATGACAAAATAACAAGACTAGAGGGTGTATAACTAAGGGGTTGGAGAAAAAACTTCACCAGCTTTCTCCGGCAAGGTACGCCAGCTTCCGGTGCCCCATCTCTGAATGTAAGCTATGAGTTTCTGGTCTTCTTGAACTGTCCACGCACCCTTTTTCAATTCCTCATGGCCGCAGCAAGGAGTCCTTCCCATTTTGCATTGACAATGGAGGCAGGAATTGAAGCAATATAAGGTTTTAGAAGGAATGGCTAATATGGCTAGGGAGGGACGACAGAGTGTCTTTCTCACTGAGGGGCAAATCGATCAGATTATTGGGAGATATTTTTCAAACCACCTATCCTTTGTATATCATGTCGAAATCTAATTATCACCCTTAAATTTTATGTGATCTCTATTTAGAAATAAAAACTTTGATTTTTCATCTTTAATTTTGATTGGTGTTCATAAACACCTATTTTTTGGTATTCAAATAACACTCTCCTAAATTATTATACTGCTACTGTGGGCCTTTTCAGGGTAACACGGGGTTACGTTACGTTACGTCATGTCCTACAAGCTGAGGTGGAGAAAGTTATGTAAGAAGACAATATGCTGTGGCTGTGGCTGCATGGTGTTGAATTGAGTACCACCACTTTTGAACTTTGATGCAAGCATGTGGGGGGTAGGGGCGGGGGGGACTATATAGCTGTGCCAAAGAGGAGATGCGTTAATTCGCAAGCTGACAATCAGCAAAGGAGCTACAAAGCATGGCCCTTGCATTGCTCCTTATGGGGGTGCGGGATTGGAGACTAGGAATTGATAATTTACTCCAAGGGAAATTGATAAATGATAAGCAATTTGCAATCATGATAAGTAGAAAAGGACTTAAGTACATGTAATTTATTTATTTATGCATGTCCATGCGCACAGGCTGTGGTGGCCGAGCGGTGGTTGTAGGAAATAAATTGTGATTCAAAGAGGTCAGACTCATATCATGTATAGTAATATACCACGTATGTACGGTTAATTGGCAACTTGTGTGTAGTGTCCCAAATTTTTTTTTTTTTTTTGTGATAAGCTGGTGTCCCAAATATTTGAGGCTAGAATAGGACCAAACATCATCAGTATATTTAGTTATTTGCTACTAAGGTTGGCCTTGGAGACGTGTCATCTCAAGAACAGTGCAGTTTTGTTTCTGTAGAATTTGATGAGGTAGAAGGGGTAGGCTATGAGGAAAAGACAATAACACAAACACGAGCACACAGGACAGGATATGGAGATATATTAAACCAAAAATTTATAAATATAGATCTGGTATATATATTTGTTGTATTATTTTTTTTATATTTTTTGTTTTAATTTTTTTATATTTATATAATTTTTTATCTGATTAATTATTTTTTTATTTTTTATTTATCTATGGATAAATTTTTAAAATAAAATAATCTAATAATACAAATTCAGCTAAATAATTAGGGTTTATTTTAGGTTCATATTGATATTAAAAATTTAAAATAAAAATAAACTAAGTCAGCTGTATCAGTACAATATCCAAGCTCCAAAAACTATTGTTTTATTTAGATGCATATGGACATATGTCCAATACATATTATATACATGTTCTATGGATGCCGGTGACACATGTCCAACACATAAATACACCAGTGTCCGTGCTTCTCTGCAATTGTGTAACTCAAGGCATCTGCGTACGGAAACAATTTCAATTTGCTTTTGTTTGTTGTTCATAAATAAAGCAGAGCTAATCAATAGTGCTACTTTTGTTTTTGCATAACACGTAAGATGCACATCATCAAAGACCGAAAAAAAAAACACGTGAAACCCACCTTTTGTTTTTTTACTTCGACTTCTCTGTCCAGCCTGCTCTTTTTATCTCTAGTGTCTGGTATGTTCTCGGGATTGAAATTTCTTTATGGAAAACCCACAATTTTAATCATAAAATAATTCAAAAAAGAAACTATATTAACTCATGATTTGTTAAAGATTTATTTCATTTGATAAATTCATCAAAACATCAATTAATCTCTATTTTTATTAGCAAAAGTAAGTTATTTTATAAGAAATATAATTTTATTTTAATTGCAGCGGTCATTCTATAATATCAATTTTACATAAGATAAGCTATTTTTTCAAAGATATGATCTTTTTTTTAATAAAAAAGAGGCTCAAACCCCACAGCAAGAGGGAGCAGAAAACTAAACAAAAGAGTACAGAACCAAGTACAATCAACTAATAATCTAAGAGACATAGCAAAACCAAAAGCCAAAAGGAAATCACAAACAGAGGAGGATCCAAAATTGGAGAAGCCACTCTGGAGTGTATAAAAACTTCTCTGATATAGATGCACTTTGCATCATAGCCAAAACCTTATTTTCCAGTGCAGCAACCACAAAACAAAAGATTTAATGCTGACTTCTTTCTTCACCATATACATGCTGACCCTCCACTAATAACACAAATTCAAACTCTTCAAACAAACCAGCCAACACCCAAAAACTTCTTATTGAAATGGCAGCGAGGAAAAAGAAAAACATCATGTGCTTATATTCCACTTTAAAGACCACAACTTCTAGAACAAAAATGCTTAACCTCCTTGGAGACTTCACAACACCAATGGAAAAAATTCCAAAATCCAAATCGAACAAAACATAAAGTTCCAAACTATAGCATTGTCAGAAATATGACATGCTTCCATATTCAGCATCTTATCTCTAAATCCAAATAATCTTCATAGCAAACGAGGCAACTCACAATTGAGACACACACTCCTAGTAAACTACCACAAGCAGAATCAATTTCCGTAGAAAATAAGACTACTTTACCTGTGTATCACTCCGCTCAACACATTGCTTTTTAAATTTCAGCTAACCTCCCTCAACTCACATATCTCCCCTTCATTTATAATTAAAATCTCACAGTATATCACTCCACTCATCTCCACCAAACCACCTTTCCACCATAACTTGGGGTTGAGAAGAATATAACCTACCAAACAAAAAGAGTTAAACAAACAAACGAATTTACCATTTTTTCTCAATCCTCACAGTGTATCTCTTTACTCATCTCCACTCAAGATTGTGTATCTCCCTCAAACTCACAACTCCCCCACAAAAACTCTATGTGTTTCACTCCATATCAATCCTTATTCATCAATCACAACTCCAATAATAAAACTCTTAACAAAAGAATCTCTCCAGAAATGTCACCTTATTCGAAATCAAGGAAAAACCACCTGCAGAAAGAACAACCAAGCTCCAGACAAACCAGTTATGAACATTCAGAAAAAAAAAAGGACCAACATCTGTGCATGATATTAGACAAGAAACAAAGCCAATTAATTTTTTCATTCTAGAAAATAACTTTATTTCTTAACTCCCAAATTGATAAAAGTATAGCATAAAAGCACACATTCCAACCTCGTCTTTACCTACTCTTGAAATCCACTGCTCTCCACATCTCAAAATTTATGATTAGATCATCAGCTATCACCTAATTAATACCCCATCAGTTACATCAACAAGCCCAAATTTTCCATGTATGATGACAAGTGAAAAAAACATGTGACAAAGTTTCATCAAACGTATTACAAAAACACATTTAACATCTCCATTTATGATGATATTCAAACGATTCAAACGAACTTTTGTATTGATTCTACCATGAAGGATGAACCACACAAATAACTTTTCCCTAGGTGGGGCCCAACCATGCCACACACACTCTCAAGATAAGAGTTAGCTTGAGAAACATTGTTACTTAACTGGACAATAAAAGACTGAACAACATAAGTCTAGGAAGGATGATGACACCAAGCAACACTATTTGATTTATTTTTTGTTAATTGAACACTATCCAAAATACACTCTAATTCCTTCAACATAGGTTCTTCCCACTGAAAAAGATTCCTATGCCAACTTAGACTCCATCTCCAACCTAAATTACTTCAAAAACCACACTCTGCAATATACTTCTTCTTTTTGAGGGATATGGAATAACGCCTTGGAAATAACACCATAAGCTTATTTTTACCAATCCAAAAATCCTCCCATAACCAGGTATTACTACCATCCCCAACTACTTTCCTAATCCCAAAAGAGACAATAGATCAAAGACATGATCTTTTGGAACTAGGTAATGGTTCCAAAGTGCAAACTTAGTATAAAATATTAAACATAATCACTTCTATTAATAAAAATATAATCAATTTATTGTTGGGGAATGTTGGTATAAACTTCAACTTGGTATAAAACATAGTTATCAGATTTGATTTGGTGATTAACTTAGTCAAGGTACCAGGTCATTGGGACAATGGTTCAAAGAGTGGGTCATTGATTGAACCGGTTGAGCAGGACTTTATTAAATTATTGTATAAAAATATAATTTAATGTAATTAAATAATATATATATAATTTATTGCACATAAAAGGATAATAGCAAGTTTGGCTTAGTGGTTGTTGCATGCTTTCCTTTCCAGTAGCGCCAAGATTTGATTCCCCTCTTGTCATTTTTTAGAATTATTCAAGATTTCACATGGGGTTTAAAGTGGTGCATGCTAGGCACAGGTGGTTCACAGGTGACTTGGCCGATTCAACCCGTGTTTAATCAAGTTTGACTGGTTTAATTGCCTAATCGATCCAACTATCAAATCACACTGGACCAGTGATCGATTTATTGGTTTTCATTGCTATGGTATAAATATTATATATAATTACTTCTGTTAACAAATATGCTTTCTTTTAAGGGCAATTTTATCCATGGCATAATCTTTTGGGGGTCATAATGATATTTCTCCTCCTCTTTATTGTTTTCACTTCCCCATTACCTATGTTTTTCTATATGTTTTTGTTTTTTGTTTTTTCTCTTTTGCCAGCAATGCATCATTATGGGTTTTGTCTTTTTGGTTTCAGAATGCATCAGAAATGTTTTTGGTCAGATATCATCAAATTTTGTTAGCCAAACTTAAAGTTGTTGACCACGGTCAAGGCCCTTTTCTCCCAAGGCTGCTCCAAGATAGGCGAGGCCCATCATTTGCCCATTTCGAATAGGATTCATAATCATCCAACGGTATGCAAAGTTGGTACAACGCTTCTGACCAAAAGGACGAAAGAGAGAAAAAAAACACAGCGTTGGCACAACAACCACACAACGCAAAAAACGACCAAGAGAAAATATAAAGCAAAAAGCGAGTCATAATTTTGACTATAAACAATATGAACAACATACAATGAGCATATTTTTTGTTATTTGTTTAATGATAATCTTTTTGTTACTTACATGTTAGTGGGCATATACATACGACAACGGGTGTAATGGGATAATTACAATTTCAACATAAAAGGTCATAATCATTCAAGAATATATCTTAATCTCATGCTTGCAAAAAGTTGTAAAAAGGGCAAAGTTGGAAGGCACATCTCAATCGTTGCAAATTCGAATCATTTCCTATCCAAGCCAAAGGGATCAACGAGTAGCATAGGAAATTACCAAGAAAGTGAGCAATTATTTTTTTTGTTACGCTTCTTTGCATATTGCATTCTATTTTATCATTGCACTTAGCAAGGTAATTATCATGCCATTAACAAAAACTGACCACACATTAACAGTAATCTCTAAGCATTACTTACTAAACATGAGCTCATGAATGAAAATAACGTGTATATCGTTGTATAATTTCAGATCATGTAGTGATTAAGCTTATAGCCTAATAGTTATGGTTGTCTCATGCACCTTTGAGCAGGTAGTTCCGTGTTCGACTTCCACCTCCCCTTCCTCTATCCTCTCTAGGAAAATCCTTAACTTTAATACATTTGTTAAAAAAAATCAAATCAAATCATGCATATGTTCATAAAGAAAATTAATATTGTTTCAATTCTACACTTCTATTCAATATTGTTTCAATAGAGCATATATATATATATATATATGTCATGAGGGTATTCTAAATGCCATTTTAAGATCATGATGAAAAGGAAATGGTCCTCTTCTTACTATTATTAGGGGAAATTGATTCCAATTTTTGAAAAAAAATTAAAATATCATACATTTACTGAGAAAATTCATTTAAATCTTGGTACTAGTTAATCAAAGATCTCAAATACGTGTTATTCAAACAAAGTACATCATTTATAATCCAGTAAAATCCAAATTCACTCTCGATCAAATGCAAGCATACAAATAAAACCATGTGGCATTTGGGCCTGGCTTACCTTAGCATATCTGAACTTTTGAGGCGATAATCTTAATGATGGCGATGGCATCAATTTCTATCAACGTTGACCATCTTGGTTTAGTGCTTAGTGGAAGAAAAAAATTGAAATGTTTGGCATTAAATTTACTGGACTATGGACAAAGGTAGCCACATCAAATTGTTACCATCAAGGTTATTTGTCCTAGTTTGTGACCAATCATCTCAAATAAGAGTCCACAAAATTAGGTACCATTTCCCTTAACGAACAAAAAGCCAACAGTGTGGTTCAATTCTAGCCCCAATTGGATTCACACAACATTTATCTATATCATGTTTTCTAAATCAAAACACTGTTTTGTAAGACATTTTCTCTTTACTCAGTTTCACACAAGGTAACCTTACTTTTTCAAAGCCAATTGTATGCCTCCATGTTGCCCTGGACTTGATACGGTGCATGAATTCGACTAAATGCATATCTTGCTAACTTGGTGACTGAGAGAGACGGAACTAGAAAATAATAACTAGAAGAAATAGTTTGGTGTATATATATATATATATATATGATTGAATATATACTTTAATTATATCTAATATGTACACAACATTATTTTTGTGTGGCGAGATGACTTCAACCCTCAATGAAGTTGCGGCAAATTAACGATTAGTGTAACCATAAATGGAGTGGATTAACTAAACATATAATTACCTGGTAGAGAAAAATGGACACTTGCTCCAATCATGTTTCACCCTCAAGGTTCAGCGCAATCATTTTGCTAGGCCATTGGATATTTGGATACGGATAAAATAGGATAAGATTATATTGGCCTTTCACATGCTATGGTTTGGATTAAGCTTAATTATATTATACGCAAAAAAATCTCCTTCCGTATCTCAATTCCTGTTTAATGGTTGTCTCTTTCTCTTTTTTAAATATTTCATCTTTGACTCTTTATGAATACTTCTTGGAAGTACATATGTAACAGACCGTATTTAGTGGTCTCAAGGCTGTGAAATAATTGACATTACCAAATCATAATCGGAATTAATATTGTCCTTAGCTAAGCATGATAGTTTAATTACCTGGCATACGTTGATGTCTACTTTTGATTTAAAAATTATACTTTTCTTAAATTTAATTGTATATATATATATATATATATATATATATATATTAATTCTTAGTTTTTGTCTAAGAAACATAATTAGATACAAAAAGAGGAAGCAGAAGACTTGGATCCTATATGCCCAATATTTTTCCTTATACACCTCTCGTCTGGCCCTATACTTACATAGTCAAAGACCTCTTATGACCCTCTTTATAGTTCTTTCATTGCATATTTTTTACTTTTATTTATAGCTATTACCTGCCTATCAATCACCCATCTGTTTATAAATACGATAATTAGTTCACCAAAAAGAAAAAAGACGATTATTAAACTCACGTAGCAGTGATGGTTTTTTAAAAACTAATAAAAAGACCAAAGAAATGTATATTTTATAAACAAAATCGTCAGATTTAACAATCATAACATTTATAAACAAAATATAGACGCGACCTGTGAAAAAAGATTACTAATAATAAAAATTAAATTATTTAAAACAAAAAAACTCATGTTCACTTTTTTTCAATAAACATTGACGTTGGTCTTGTAAAAATATACACACTACATTTTTTTTGGCTTATACATATACACATCACATTGATCTTTCATTTGTTAAGGACATAAAATTAATCCCCCCCAAAAGATGAATAAGATTAATTTCTTTTAAAGTGTAACAAAAGTTTCTCTATTCGTTTTGGATATAGTGTGCATTTGGATGATTTTTTTTCCTCCTCAAAACCCTTTTTGTATATTTGGATAATTTTGCAAAAATAATCAGAATATTAAATAAATCAGCTTTTGGTTTTTTTAGGAGGTAGAAAGAGTATTTTATAAAAAAAAATCAGCTTAAATTTTTTCTAATTATGTATAAAATTTAAGTTTTATAATATATTTTTAAATATGAAACAAACACACCCATATATAAGTCAAAGTAAAAATTCTTTTTATTACTTACCTTTACCCCTATTTTTTTTAATTTCGGTTTAGTCCTTGCCTTTCATTTCTTTTTCAATTTGATCTCTTCAAATAATTTTTAATTTAGTCTTAAGTCAATGTTATGTCACGTAATTAACAAAAAATGCTAAGTGGCATAAACAATGCTAATATGGATTGTGCCATGTCAGTATTTTTCATCAATTATACGATGAAATGGCGACTTTGGACCAAATTGACAATTTAAAATATAAGAGAACAAATTGAGAAAATAAAAGATATGGGACTAAAAAATCATTTTTCCTATATATACTTAATCTTCAATTCTTCTTAGTGCTTTTAGTTAGGCCTATGTCTAAGAAGAGTTATTCTTCTTCTTCCTTTTTTATTTTTTCGGTCTAAACCATGGATAATCTTCTATCAGAAGTAATTATGCTCGAATTGGGTAGGACTAATACTGTAGCCCCCAAGCAGGGCGCGAACTCGAGGTACACACGTCATGGTGTTATTATCAATGATCTTGTCGTATATATGTATTTTTTATTGATCAGGATTTGCTTAAATACAAAATTATTTTGTTCCGAAAAAATAGAGTTATTACTTGACTATAAAGAAATATATTTTTAAATACTAATTAAATAGAGTTGTGACATGACTTGTGTCGCTTGGGCTTAGAAGGATGCATGAGCACCTAAGAAGGACAGTGTGGGCCTGTGGGCCCGCTGGGAAAGGCCCTTAAGTTTCGGCAGTAGAGTTGAGTTGCGTGTGCGGGACTTTGAAAGAAGACAAGAAAGGCATAGCTGGCGCAGCGGTGGAGACACCTGGCGGCCAAGGAGTGACGTTGGTTGGGCAGTCCATGACGCTAAACAAATGCAAACGCGATAAAAAAATTATTACGTATACTCTTTTAATATAAATTTATTTATTATTAAAAAAGAAATAAATTCTACTTATATCCTATTTAATAATAAATAAAAAATAAGTCAATATAATACCCGTATAAAACCAGCACAAATATCATAAGTTGAATTCAAATGCAAATGCCGACCGTTAAAAGAAGCCCACCTTTTTTTTTTTTAATCTTTCCCTCAATCTGATGTCAGCTTATGTGGGACACACACTTGCACAGCATTGCATAGCTGTTAACCGTTAAGATCTCATACTTCACCAGGTGGGTGGGACCCCATTACACACGTTTATTTCAGCTCATCTTCTCTTCGTACTCTTTTTGAAAACGGAAAAAAAAAAAAAAATCGACCCATGAGATATTTATGGCACATTTCGTTTTAAAAAATATTTTTTGTTTTTTGTTTTTTAGTTAACCTCTTTTTTACCTTTGTGATTTTGTGAATGAGATAGTTAAGACAACAAAATACAGTTTTAAATTTTCATTTTCACAATTTATTTTATAAAACTTTAAAAAATAAAAATTAAATAAAAATTATTTTCTAAAATCAAATGCCCTCATAAAATTCTCTTTTAATGTTTTTACAGTGTAGTTGAATTAGTCAAGTTTTTTCATAATGACTTCACAATAAAAATTCGTATTGGCAAAAGAGATAAGAGGGGTGTAATAGGTGCGGTAAAAAAATCAAGTGATATTATATTTGGTCCTTTAAAATAAGGAGGTCGGTAAGTGTAAAAATAAGGGTTAATTATTTTTGGATCAATAACTTCTATCCCGTATACATCATGTGTGGATCTTACTAAATAATCTAAAAATGATTAGTTAATTACTTTTACACTTTACCAATCTTCTCACATTCAATGAGTAAAATCCCTTTGGAAATTAGGGAAAACATAATGTCAATACTTATGAGTTTCTCATTCGTACGTGAAATTTTATTCTCGCCTTCAATCATTATTCATTTGATAATTGGGTCTAATGAATAAGTAGATTTTTTTTTTGTTTTGGAAAAAGAGCTTTCAATCCATAACAATTAGTCACAAAGTCTTGAGTAATATTAATATATAATTAAATTTGATTTAACTTCTTAGGTTTCATTTCTTAATTAATTATGCATGAGTAAATATGTTGATAAACAGTTAATAAATTCACACATATGTTGTGGTTTTAGCTAGAGACAACTTTTTCCCACCCTATGCTGATTAAAATAAAATTGATTTACTAACTCCTCTTTTTAATTTGTCTCATGCTAAGAAGCATGGACACACTGACTTGGTGGCGTGTCCATGTGTTGGACACGTGTTGAACACACGTTCATATGCGTCCAATTAAAAAAGTAATTTTTTTGAACTCGGAGATGTATCAAACATGGCTGAACACTGCTCTAATTCACTGTGAACGTGACTTGGATGCCCTTGTGGACACACCTAAGTTGGTTTCTTTATTTTTCTTTTCAAATTTTTAATATCAACATGAGCCCAAAATCAACCATAGTTATTTGGTTGGATATGTGTTGTTGGATAATTTTATTTTGAAAATTTTTCAGTTGATAACAAAAAAAGAAGAAAAAATTAGATAAAAAGAAATTTAGACAAAAAAAAATCATGCAACAAAACCAAAAAATTATTTATATATATATATATATATATATATATATATATATATATATATATATATATATATATATATATATATATATTTCACTTGATTATCTTCTTTTTTTGGGGCATAAATTTTCCTTTACAGTCTCAAAAAATGATACCATCAACCAAGTCAAGTATTGTTTAAATATCTTACTACTAACACAATCATAATTTTTTATATATATACATCAAGGATATTTATTACCAAAAATAATGTTTAATCTCCTCGAGGTGTAAAACTCATATACATGGACTTTGTCTGTGATATCTGAGGTACACGTGTCAATAGATTTTTCTGTACAACCTCAAGATCTCTCGAGATCCACCCATGTTGCCAGGTCCTGAATTTTACTAAGTCTGAATCCTACACCTCCTTAGAGGAGGGTTATATGATAGAGTTAGATTTTCGAAATCAGAAGTCCCATAATTTGTTCTCCAAAAGAAAATAAGCTAAAGGATGATTTTTAAGGAATTTTATAAAACCTTTAAGTGTTTCTTTTTTAACCCATAAATTTAGAAAATCTCGAAGATTCCCATATTTGAACTAAAAGTCAAAATTTCGATTTTGACTGGTTGAGATTTTTTTTATATATTTATTTGAATCCAAATGGAGGATATTTTCTTATTAACATTTATGTTTTAAAATTAAGGGAGAGCTAAATAAATGAGGAAATTAATTTAAAATTAATAAATGTAAATAAGTGAGTACTAAGACAACCCAGAAGTGATTAGCAGGGTACACAGAAAACTGCTAGAGTGCTATAGCAGTGTCAGTAGAGCAAAAACAGTGCAAAACAACATAATTTTGCTAAATGAATCCCTTGTCCCCATAAAACCCTTGTCGGCCATGAAAACCACCTGCAAAACCCGAAACCCTCCTCCTAAACTCCTTCCCTCACATTTTCTCTCAACCTCGTTCAAATCTATCTTTTCTCAAGCTTCAAGGTATGTGTTTGTTGATAGAATTTATCTATTTTCCTCCCATTCTTTCATGTTCTAAGTATGAATTGTTGTTTGTCTCCATTGTTGTTAAGTGGGAGTACTACCCCAATATTATTAGAGTTAGATTCGAGCTCTCTAGAGATTGTTAGAGTTTAATCTAGAGTTTTGTGGCTTCAATGGAAGATATTTGAGCCATCCCTTCTCCTCGGAGCTCCATTGGTGTTGATACTATCACTTCCTCCTCTCCAGGTGAGTAAGTTTGATCTCATAGCCTTAGTTCTATCATTATGAGTATGTTTCTTGTATTATAATTGTTAAACATGAAATTTGAAATGAGAAAAAGTATGTAATATTATTTTACATGATTATGTTAAGCTATAAAAATTATGATTTATGATGATGACATGAAAGAAATGTGTTTTGGAAAATCATGGAACCATGATTGTTGCATTGTATGCTGTGGAAAATGTTTTATTAAGAAAATATGTATTGTAGCAAGATGACTATTTTATCGAATATATTTTTATGGGTTTCTTCATATCACTATATATTCAAGTTTTAAGATTTCAAGTTATGTTTTAGAATATCCAGTTAATATATTTATATATCTTAGAGAAATGTGAAATAAGAGTATGACCCAACTTTATAAATAAATATGTTATATAAATTTTCGAGTTATTATGATTATAAACCCTAGTGTTTGAACTATGATTTTAGAGCTATCAAGTATATGAAAAAATATGTTAGTTTGTACCAAGAGGTATAGAATTCAGTATGATTCATAACAACTGCTAGATACATATTCTGTGGGCTTGAAATCGGAATGCTTACAAGCGGTGATCCCTTGGGCTCAATTTTCATAGCCATAGTTATGCTAACGTCAAATTGTTAGAGTTATGTGAATTCAAAACTCTCATACTACTAAGAATTTAGGGGCTTATGTTCGCCATGAACTGGGCACCCACCATTTTATTATGGATTTTGTTAAACTAGTTTAGTCAGTAGAGATAAAGAGACAGACTGTGAGTTAACGACAGTTATTCCATTAACCTTGGTATACCAAGATCCATTAGGGGCAACTTTATTCTATTCCAAATTAGTATGCCAGGGATGCGATTCACCAGGGACCACTAAGATTATAAACAGAAGCTCTTGTTCGCTAGGAACTGAGTAACACTTTATAGTTTATGATTTTATAGTTTTATTGTTATTATATATTTATTTATTATGTTCAGCATACTGTTTCTCGATGCATTACCGCACCCTCGGTTAAAATGATTTCATGATTAATCGAAAATTTAGAAATGCGTGTTTATGAATATATGAAATGAAAAATGTTTTGTTATATAGTTATGTATGTAGATATTAAATGATTTATATTTACTGCATGTATACTGTATTATGTATATTTCTTGGTTATCCCATGTGGGTGATGGGTGATGGATGAGAACTCACTTACTAAGTCTGTTGACTCACCCTTCTCCTTTCCTCTTAGAGTTGCAGGTACATATGTCGTTCAAACATCGATCCAATAGCCACAGTTATCCTTTGGTTAGGTTTACATTGTTGTAAGGCTTAAGATTAGGCTTATTTTAGATTTAGAATACTCCAGTAGTCTTGAAGACAGGATCCGAATCACACATGTATTTTGAGATATTGTAGCTATTTTCAAGTTTATATATTTCCTTTATGTTTCCAGAGTTTAAATATGTATTTGGTATAGGAACCATGATTAACAGGTTTGCAAAATGAGCTAAATATGTATTTATGATTTAGTTTTCGAGTCTTAAACTGATTTTCAAAGTACAACAAAAGTGTTTACAAATCTATATATGTGAATGATTCAGTTTTTATGACTTTTAAATATTGCGTTTTAATTAGAGGAAAAATTATAATGATTTAAAAGAAAATCATACTCAATTATGTTACTATACTATTTTATGCATTTAGAGAGACACATCACCCAGTAATCTTATATGGGGATGAGATTCTTCATGTACCGATCATGTTCCTAGTCACGAAACCCTCTCCATACACATCGCCATGAAATTGAACCCCTAATAAATAATGTAATAAAGTGGCTGATAAATTAACCTAGTTAATTAGAGAAAGGTTGGATGGAAATCTAGTATAATGAGGTGCTCAATTACATTTGGGATGTACTCTCTTTGGATTATTGTGATTGAATAAATTCACTTTACACAGTAAAAAAAGATACTTAAATAATATACATGGACATATGTTCGAATTTCACTACTTTTACATTTTGGTATAAAAAAAGACGTATAAAAAATCGCACATATGTACATGTGTATATATGTGGAATACTCACATATTGATTTGTAGAATTTTACCAACGAATGGCTAGTTGAAGTGGCAGAAGCTCTTTCCTTTTAACCAATTGAGATGCATGAAAAAATTGCTTCCACTAATAGGATACTAGTAGAAAATTAAAAAAAAGAAGAAGGCATAATAATAATAATTAATTTGCGGCATTTTGATTGAACTGTGATAGAACAATTTTTTAAGGCTACAAGATGTTTTAGGTGTAAATTAGTTCATATTCAAATATTAATGTAGCCCAAACTATAAGATCTTTTGGTAAAATTTTAACCACAACTTAATGTGTCATCATCTTGATTTATTTATGATATATCTTTTTCTTCTCTAAGATTCAAGATGTTTCAAGTGTGAAATTAATTACGATTTAAGTATTAATTTAGCCAGCATAACCGGACCATAGGATATCTTTAGCAGATTTTGAACCCTCATTTGTCTCGAAGGCAGCCACAAGCACGGCGCTGTGCTATTGGCATTTGTTAGTACAAGCCTACAACCAACGCATGAGAAAAAGCTTTAAATAGGGTAAGCCCTTGACTACTAGTCCACTACATGTGGAGATCGATCTACGCAATTGTTGTTTGCAAAAATGCTATTCTAAAAGTGGGTGTCTCAATTATCATTGAATGCGATGAATAAGTGGAGAAAGTTTAAACCACTATCACATCTAATGGTGATAGAGTGAATATGCCAATTTGACATCTATTTTTAGGTGTTAAAATATTAATTTTTGTTATCTGGTTTGATCATCGGTGCATTATAGTACTTAATTAGGTGTAAACTCAAATGTTTGTCAACATTAAATAAATTCCACTAGCAAGTTAGCACAACTTTCATCTATGTACTATACCTGCATAAAAGTGTTTTTTTTTGTGTGGTTATCTCTGAATAGAAGTACTGAATGTCTTCATCATGCTTAACCATTGCTTTTAAATAAATTAAGGGTTTTGCTAAAGCATGTTCTTAGGAACTCTTTAAGAAACCAAAAGTAGACAAATTTAGAAGTTTTTAATGCATTTAATGTATTGGAAACTTATAAGTTTTACCTTTCTATAAAATAAATTTCCACTTTAAGACCCTTAAATAATGCCCTTAAGACACTCATTAGCAAAACCCTTAAATAAAACCTTGTCATAACTTTATCTTGCCAGTGAATATGGATCATTAATTAAATTATATATATCATGTATTTAACTTAACTCATATATATCTTGGAGATATGTTAAAGACAAATTCATGGCTTTATAGTAAGTTTGTCACTAAGTGAGTGGGAATAAGTACTCCACATAACATGCAGATCCACCAAAGCTTTAAACCGATATTAAATTTCTTAGCCGTTGATCTAGAACAACTTTTGGAATCATTGATTGAAAGTATGAGGTTTTGATCTTTTGTACCAAAATCAGGTAGTGCACAATCATTATCCAAAATGTATCATTCAAATTCTTTAATTAGAAATGGAAAAGAAATATGATGGCTGCCTACGGTCAATTTATCTGGAATATGCTCGTCCTTAGTGAATCACACGGTACCCTTGTCTATAATATATGGTCATAATTTGAGCTTGAATTATGAAGAACTTGATTGGGTTTTGTGTTTGGATTTTTTCGAAAATTGATAATACTTATGACAAGAGGATTAGTAAGTGTTGGAAGGTGATAAATTTTAACTCCAGCTGAGTGTAATTCTATCTTCGGTTGACATATGAAATGCATTCAATGTACACAATATGTCACTTTCCAAGAGCAACGTAAGTGCAATAAAGCACTACGGGATTGAAGGCTTTGCTCTCCTCGTTTGGTTTTCATGGTACTCAAATTAGTATGGTTGAAAGTGAAAGTTTTACTTGCTTAATCACCTAATCAAATTTTCATACTCGTGATATGTTTAACTAAAAAGTAAAAGTTAGGGTAAATTTTTTATCGACGAGGTTCATGTAACACATAACCTTATTCCTAAAAAAATTTATCCTCTTTTTTATTCTTTAGCCAAACATAATCTTAAAAGTATGTTTTATTGAAGGTTAAAACTAGATATAAAAATTATATGAATGAATTTCATGTGTAAAAAATGAGTAATGTGGTCATTTTTTAGCTATAGATTTATTTTATAATTTGCAGACTCAGTTTTTTTCATCAATTTTTTTATTAAAATTGATTAAATATAAATATAAATTTGGTGTCATTAGACAATACTCTTTGCCCAGTGTGTAATGAAACGTGGTTGGCGTTTCTAAAAGTACCCCACATGAGATGTGAGTAGGAAAATATTATTTGCACTTATATTATATATGAGATTATGCCGACTTATGCTTCATTCATTATCAAATTAGATATAGACTTCATTTGAATGGAATTATCTACATCTCATCTAATGATAAATGAGATGTGAGTTGATATAATATCTTATACAACACATTTACAAATATCCTAAGTCATTGTGTGACAACGTTACAAACGTTTCTTCTTGATAAAGGGGGTCCAAACCTTGCGCCGGAAGACTTGATAAATAATTTCTTTCTAGAAAACTTTACACCATCATGGAAGATAAAAAAATTAAAATAATTTACTTTTATTTCAATAAAAAAAGGTTAAACATTATTACATAGACTGGGAGGTACCGTTGAATTGGTGGCGTGGTATCACAAAGAAAACGAAGTATAACCAAGGAGCTGTTTTTTTAATGTATATATTTGCCATCAGACTAAAAACGAGTTAATAAAAAGCTGTAAAAGCTAAGGCATATTATTGCCAGCGATTTCATATATAGTTAAAGGATCAAGCCGTGTAGAATTCAAACTGGTGGACTTTTGAAAGGATTCATCATGTGAAACAAATTAAGGTACCACATGGTATAAAGTAGATACGTACGTGCATTATATTTTTGGACAAAATAAGAAAGAAGAGCATCAGTGTTCTCATGCCATGCCATACCATAGCTTCAAAACGCAATGCATGCATCATGAAACGGGAAATGAAATGAATGATTTGACAAATTCAACTGAATGAATAAATGAATGAATTGAACGATAAATTAGTTAATAATCACAGATGCAGACAAAACTGCTGAGTACTATTTCTTAATTTAGTTAACCCGACAAAATTTAAAGATTTTTTTTTCTTTTTTTGTGATGTTTTCATTAGTAATTTCTAACTTACATATTTAGCTAACGACTCGGTGGACAACTGCTATTTGAATTTGGCTGAATGAGAAGAAATAATTAAGATCAAAATTCACAAGTACATCCAATAAAAGGAATCATAGAGATTAATGGAAGGTAAATTAGACCATATTCTTGGTTAATTTCCCTTTATCTATTTACTTGATTCTCTATCGAAGATGGCTTTGCAACTGAAGCCACACATTCAATTTGTCTTCACTTGCACAAATTCTTTGTTCCTGCTTGATTTGCAGAAAGATTTAGAGAAATTTATACTCTCCTTCCCAGAGATTTAGTTTAATTATATTTTATATTCTTCTATTTTACAAAATTATTACTAATCTCCCTTAAAATTTATTAAAATTATATTGAGCTCCCCATAAATATTAGTTCATTAATTTAAGTGATACAAAAAAGTGACATATTCATAATTATTAATGAAAAATCATAACATTTTGACAACATTCGATATGTATATGTTAACTAAAATACCTCATTTTTTTAATCATAAGTTATAATTATAAGTTTTATTTTCATGTAACATGCATAAAAATTATTTTATTCAATTAATATGTCAAATAGTACCAAAATATTATAATTTCATCATTAATAATTATATATATTTCATGTTATCTTTTTTGTCACTTAATTAACGAACTAGTATCTACAATAGAAGTCAATGTAATTTTAGTAAATCTCAAGGGAGGTTATTATTAGTTTTATAAAATAAAGTGGTGTCGAATGAAATTATATTAAATTTCAAGATAGATTAATGTAATTTTCTTAAACATTTATTCCTAAGATTGAAAATGTTACTATTTTAACACCCAACTCACTTTATCACAATTTGATATGATGAATAAATGAAATGAATGGGGATCATCATAATATTCAATAATACTCATTTTTTAGTGTTAAAATAATATTACTCTTTGAAACATTTTCTTCTTCATGCTAAAGAGAATTATTTTAAGGACTTTTATAAAAAAAGCAAGGTTAAAATTTTTGTAGTGAGTCTCATAGTTTGAAAACATTAAAATTCATCCTACTGATACCAAAATTTTCATTTTTATTTCGAGCCAATGCCCTCGGATAAATCCTTCTTTTAGGAGAAGTGTTGAGTGAAGCTGCTACCAGGCAACGAGTTTAACTATAGGATATGGATATCAATCATGCAAATGCTGTAGTCGTACAAATCAATGAATGTTGTGGGTACAGAATATTTTCCTTAGATTGATTGGGTAAAAATGTTTGAATTTATGTGTTTTGACCATGAAACATACTTGTCATTGACACGCACGCAAGAGCAAGGGCGGGAGAGAGGAACTTCAACACTCAACAGTCCTGATTTGCACTACAAGGAGATTCATTGAAGGTAAAAAATTGTAGAAATACATATCACATATCTTATCATTTCATTATTATTAGGTATGATGAATGATTCTTATTTACTTAACACATTCATTAATAATAAAATATATATAATATATATTTATTATATAATTTTATTATAGGTATGATATTAATACTTTGCTAAATATTTTCTGTCCACGTCAAAGTTAGCGCGTGCGCGTGTTTACAAGGGAGAATGAAAGAGACGAGAGAAAGAAATGTTAGTTTTTTCAAATGCAACCGTACTTGACTCAGTCCCCACAATCCAGAATTAAATAATGCAATTCAAATATTACCAGAATAAAGGTTCATTCCTTACAATATTTGCTGATAGAATAGAATCAAGAAAAACAAGATCAACCATGTAGTATAGGGTACCTACTAGTCTCATTCTAGTATTAATTTTAATCCAAGGTCATACACCATAATAATAATAATCATGCTCATGCCAAGTGCCAACCATAACATGCCTGAAGTATCAAAAGCACCAAAACAGCATATGGTTACAAGATTTCATACATTACAAAATACATGCTTCACTATTATATATTCACACATCATTTAGTTCAAATATATAAAGACAGACAACAGCAACCACCATCAAATTAAATGTCATAAAATAAAATCATAAGCTGGTTTTTCTTTCCTATGTAACTTTATCTGAACCTAGTAATTCCACAAGGTAGCAAGGTCCAGTAGTGCAGCTGAAGCAGGTGGAGGAGGGTGCTGAGTTTCAAAGTGCCTCCCACCAAAATCAAAATTTGAAACAACAGAAGAGATTTCATTGTTCACATCAGTAGTAGTAAGACCTGTTTCCTGTGAGACACAGACCATTATTTCCCCCTCAGGTTCGAAACCATCATTATTATTATTATTATTATTCCTCAGGTTTGATCCATCAAGCAAGGCTCTAATTAAGGTCTGGTCCAGTGTGCTGTAAGAAGAACCAGCTGGTAATGGCAAATTTGGTGAATTTTTAAGTATCCCTTGAGAGGAGGAGGAGGAGGAGGAGGAGAATGAAGCACCATAGGGGGTGATTCTTGGAATAACATGCGAAGGGTTTGAAGGAGAACCAAAAGGGGTGTTGCTGAAGGGATCAAAGACCCCTCCTTGGTTGTTGTTCCTATGAGCATCAATTGGATTGGAGAAGCAGGGCACGTAAGCTGGTTCAGTCACAGCCAGTGCTTTTGTACTCTTGCCATTATTGGAAGGTGGTGAATCAGCCAAAGGTGGCAACAACACAGAAGAAGGACCCAATCCATTGCCAAATGAGTCCAACCTCAGTATCCCAGAAATAGGTGTTTTCTTCCCAGTTGAACTCTTCTGAAACACCCTACAAATCACCCACTCATTCTGCAACACATCACAAATCCATTACCAATACCATTAACTAGCACTCAATAAAAAGTAAAAACTCACAAAAACATGAGGGAACCAAAAGGGGTGCAGTTGAAAACAGAGGAAACAGGGTTTGATCAAGCCAATTGAGTTTTTACCTTTGCAGTTTTGGGGAGGTTGTGGACAGAGAATTTTCCCTCAAGCCTGAACTCATGCATGACCCATTCAGTTTTCTCTCCTTTGGGTGCCCTTCCTCTGTAGAAAACCAGTGTTTTCTTCATTCCAACCAGTGATTTCCCTCTGTGTATCTCCTTGTCTTTTCCTGTGGCCTTCCAATATCCTGATTCAGTTGCTCTATTAGTCCTCAAACCTGTCGGGTATTTCCTGTCCCTCACACAGAAAAAGTACCACTCTTTTTCACCCATTTTGGCTTTCCCTACCACCAAAAAACAAAAAAAAAGATCATACAAAGTTATGATTTCTGAAGGGAAATTGCCAAAGAAAATGAATATAGGAAGAAGCAAAAAAGAAAGTTAAAAAGGCTGCCGGTGCACAAGCCTCCCAGGATTATCCCACAAGCAAAGAGACTCTTTTCAGAATTTGAACTCGTGACAAGGCAGCGAAGGAAAAAATAGTGGGGACTTGAAAATTTGGTTCCTTTAAACTTACATGGCAAATCCCAAGGCTCAGACTTATTCAAGTCCACCTCTCCAATGGCCCTTGCAGAAAAGCCTGTGTCAGTGACCTTCATGTAAAGGTAATGACTTATAAGCTCTTCATCAGTTGGGTGAAACCTGAAGCCAGGTGGCAAATCCATCTGACCCTCTTCCTTACACAGCACTGAAACTGAAACGTTTTCCATTACCAGTTACTCTCTAAGACCCCTCTTCCTTTCTTAGCTGAAAACCTCTATAAGACCTTAACACAACTCAAAGGGTGGAGTTTCAATCAGGAAAAGTAAGAATTCTCAAAAGGGCCACCTTTTTTTTTTTCCTCAATAAACCTTTGCAATGAAAAGGAAACTGAATTCAGGAGAATAATAATCTATATTGACAAGATGGTAGTGAGGTTGAGGAGAGGAACCACAGGAAAGTGAGCAGAAAGTGGGAAAGAAAAGGGAAGGATTGTGATGAAAATCATGGAAGACATGAACTGAAAAGGTGGTGTGGTTTCAAAGACCGGAAGGATGTGTTGTGGAGATGTTAATAGGTTGAAAAGAAGCTGAGAGATAGAGAAGCCCCCTAAATACTGGTGTGTTTGGAGAGAAGAAACGTGGCATGTAAGGCAAGCCGCTTTCGTTGGTGGTTTATAACCCACTTCTGCAACTTTTTTTTTTTTTTTTTTTGTGATCATAATTTTATCCCTCATGAGGTGTTCACACCATGCCCAAACACCATGCATGTGATTATGATAATCCAAAGTGGTTACTTGTTAAACTCACTATTTGATCATAAAACATAAATTTCGTACATAATAATAATCTTTTTTGTTTTTGGAGAAATTTTTTAATATTTTAACAGGAATCATCAAGCAAGACAACGATGCTGATTGGTGCATCTCAACTCAGCATGCAATATTATATAATAAGTTTTTTTATTTCCTTTTCTCAATGATTATAGGAAAATAAAATAAGGGTCAAGTGGTGTAGTTAATATGCATTTTTGTCTAAATTAAAAGAGTCTAAATTCTATGACATCTAATTATATATTATGATTAAGTTTTACATTCATTACTTGAGAAATTATAAAAATGAGATAATTTAATTGAATGTTACATTACTAATACATAAAAATTAAACTCAAAATAAAGATACAAAATTAAAGAATATCCCTGCTTTGTCTCATTATTTTCCATAAAGGAAAATAAAAGAGCATTTGGGAAACTATTTTATTGTGTGAATACAAGTGAACATCTTATTTAATTCCTTAAAATTTTTGTATCGAGTTATTTTTTCCCCTAAAAAAAGAAATTAATCTCGTGATTCCTCAAGACTTGTAATGGAGATTTAGATGACTTATTTTATAAATTTTAGTTACCAAAATAAGTCATTTTAATCTCTATTCTATTTCAGATCGATAATATACGTATCACTTAATGACCTACTTTGTTAGTATTTAAGAAATCAAATACATATAAAGAGACTAATATATTCTATTATTAAAATCTTAAAAAATCATAAATTTAATTTTAATTTTTAAAGGATTAAAATGGTTTTATAATTTTTTTTTGAGGGATCACAAGGAGTATTTACTTAAAAGAATAATGATCATCCAAAAGCCTGCATCTTTCTTTAGAGAATCGGTTATTCTTATATCACTTTATTGTAAGTAAATTACCAATACGGCCTTTAGGGTTTATTGGTGGCAAACGACAAAAGAAAAACAATGAGGAATGAAAAAAAAAAAAAACTGGCTTTTTTAAATAAAAAGTTTCCGAACCGACATGGCAAAGATATTTCAGGCTATTAAAGTTGAAAATGGATACTTGGCTACTTGAAAGGCCAATTTTTCTTTTTCTTTCTTTCTTTCTTTCTTTCTTTTTTTTCTTTTCTGTACTAACAGCTGAATTTCTGATTCACAACCTTAAGCGTATATAGAATGATAAATCGATGAAGATCTACCCATAAAATAATAAATAAACAAATGAAGAACTAGCCGCAGGAGCATATAGATCTTTGGATAAAAGGATTTAATTTTGATGTAATTTAATTATATATTATTATATTAATTATAATAGTTGACTTTGTATCTACTAGATTATTTATATACTTAAAAAAAAAATCAGCTACTGATAAAATCATGCAAATAAAACAATCAAATTGGATAAAATATCAATACATTAACATTATTTGATTTGGATAATTCCCAATAAATGTTGGTTAAATCTTAGAGGGTGGCAAATCCCCCGTCCAAAAATCATTTTCTTGCTAGCCACATGGTGTCTTTCTTTTTTTTTGTTTCCTTGTTTGGATAGGGCTAACCCCATACGGTTTAATAATCCCATAAAATAAGAATTTAATTTAAAAAAGCATACATTGATATATAATTCTTCTTTTTTTTTTTATAAAAAGTATCATTTATAAAAAAAAATTAACAAAAATTTTAAATTAAAAACTATATTACATCTCATTTTAAAACAAATTCAAACACCTTTCTTATCCGTAAGACAATTAAAATAGAAATGTACAAGAAGAACCAAAATCACTCACAAAAAAAAAAAAAAAATACACTCACGGTAGTGATATTTGGAGCCACCTGCCCCACACGTACCATATACCGGCGGCTATGGTGAACGGTTTTCCGACTACACGTAATTTAATCAAAGATGGATTATATTGTATGTTGATTTAAATTAATCGTATATTAATTTAGGCAAACAACTAGGATCAGAATGATTTTTTTTTTTAACTCCTTGTATTTATTACTCCATGCCTATAAATAGGCACCAACCAAATTATTCAGCTAGTTTCTATGTTTCTCTTCTTCTGGGTTCTTGGTTCCAGCATGGTATTAGAACCATAGCAACCACAATAAAATATTTCCTTCTACTACAATCAGCTCTATGCGAATAGAAATTTTCTTTTTCACCTTCTTCCTATCTTCTTCGAACACTGTTAGAGCCAAATTAAACACTTCCTTTCTTTTCTTCCCTTTATTGCACTTTCAGAATTAACTATCTCTATTTTCTTCTTCTGGTTTCTTCCTCCGCTCTGCTTTAGTTTTCCGTTCGCATTTTCATATTTTGGCTTCAAATTTGATTTATATTCTCCTCGTACTCCCAGAGTTTCCTTCCTTCGTGCAGTCCTAGAGTTTCCTGCCTCCACATAGTCCCAGAGTTTCCTGGTTCCATCTAGGCCCTCCAGGCGTTTTTTGATTACCTCTAGGCCTGCCAAGCTCCTTGTAGCTCTTGCCTCCACTATCAATTTCTATTTAATTGTAATAAGATTAAATCTTAGCGAGCTTTAGTTTGAGGGGGTGTTTAAAATTAGAAAATATTTAATAATATTGTACATTCAAATATTCTATATCATATTTTAGATTAACTCAAATTGGTTTGATTCTTATGTTTTGATTTTATTGGCCTATAAATATGCATACCTGTTTGTAAATTATATAACATCTCAAGAAATATAAATTATTATTTTTCTCCGCTGCCATGGATATTAACACTGCAGATAAATGTAACACGCCATGTGGCGCAAAGTGGTTATAGATGGTCAATATTTTTTGTTTTTTTAATTTTTTTTACCTTTTTAAATATTTAGCTTATCAACAATTTTTTTTTATTTTTCACTATTTTAATGATATTACTGATGGGCTTACCAATGACTTATTTCACTTTTTTTAAAATTTTATTTTATTTATTTATTATTAACAAGTTTGCCGATAATAATTTGAATTGTATGCATTGGCGCGTAACTGTTGAGGTTCTCAAAATTCGTCAATAAACCTGTTGGTAATTAATAATCTTCGAAACAAACCTTTTTATTTAATAATTATTGATGGGTTCACCCATCTGTAAGCCGTGTATAATGCAAGAATAGAACCCTCTTCCCCTTATTATGCAACCTCTCTCTTTTCCATTTCTTTCTCTTTTGTTGTGCCACCTCTGCCACTACATTATTGACCGTTGCCAAAGCCTTTATTCACAAAACCAAGCCCACCATTGCAATCCAAGTACTTTTTGTAGTATTTTGATCTGTTAGATTTTTTATTTGGCTTAGTTTTTCTGTTCTTTTTTTTTTTTTAGCTAAAAATTCAGTTTCAAAACATTGGAGAAGGGGTTTTGTTGGTATTTTGTTAATGTGGGAAGGCTGTTGGAGGGAGCACTGATATAGTTTGAAGAAGGACCTTCAATTTTTTTTTCCCATTTTTATTGTGTATTATTTTTTCAATGTTTTTAACCACTTAAAATTAAATGTGTTTGTTCATTTTAGATTTTTAGGATTTGATTGGGTTGCATGCAAGCAACTTTGGATTTTTTTTTGTGCACTGCTATATAGATTAGCAACAAAATCTTTCTTATTCATATGCTTTAATATATATGCAGAATAGAGACTTATAATTTTTATGATAGAGTTTTAGGAAATTGGGATTGCATGACTAAGGGAAAGGCTGTAGATATTCTTTCTCGACTTTTGCACTGTTTGTTGTGGAGTTTGATTGTATTTGCAGAGATTACAGGATATGCATGCTGTGAAGTTACAAAGGTATGTGTTGTAGAGTAGTTTTTAAAATTATATGAATTATATGTGATTGTTAAGCTATAATTGTTTGAATATGTTTGTTATATATATTGTTATGTTTAATGTCTCTGATTATTGAATGCATTGAATAGTTGATGATGGAAACTTTTATTTTAATGGAGATTCTACGAAATTTTTTTAACTTTTTATTAGGCATTAGGCTAAGTAATTGAAATTTTGCTAATTTTTTAATATCATATTATTATTTAAGAAAATAAATAAAAATGAAAAAACAATTAAAAATACCATATTAAAAAAATAAGAAGGTTAAAATGCACCCATGAAATCAAGGGAATGAATACTAGTGGACATATAATCATGTTAACACATATCTTTTGAACTAATTTGACCCTTCTATGTTTGCATTTAAATCGAGTGTATGGCCATAGAAAAATTTAATAGGCTAACTTCTTTTTATCTTAATTGAGATTAAAAATTATAGGTGACGATTAAAAGGATATTATAAATATGACAATTTACAAAAAATAATTTAAATTATAGTTTGAGGAATAGGCACACCACGGTGGGAACAAGGACAAACCTAATATCAGACATAGTTGACAGAGGCTGGGCCCAACATGAACATCCCTCCTTCAAATGGGGAGGAGATTTGGGATGAGACAGTTGGCGACTCTTACAATGGTCACATATACAACATGGGTGTTACGACCCGATTTGGGCATGTGACCAGCATGTGGGGAGTCTCATTCCCACGTAAGCCTCGAGACTTGTGTAAAGCTCTACATGCACATTTAAATAAGGAAAATCCATGTAAAACAATAATTCAATTTCAATATATAAATTCCCTGTTTTCTGGAGTCAAGATCTTGATAACTAAAATATCATCTTCAACATCAACGTTTGAAATAACTCATTCTCCATACACAAAATACAAATATACATATCAAACTATGTTTGTTTAGTTTGTCCAGAAACAATCAGTTTCATTAAATACAAACTATAGTATAATCAAATATGCAAAATGCAAAATGAGCTCTATATGAATCAGGACTCCTGCCTGCAATACCACTAGAGCACTCTATAGAACCAAAAATGCTTCACTCAAGTGAAGCTCACCAGCTAATCCTCTATTGCTGCTGGAAAGTAGGAGGCTGGGAAGAATTCGCAGCAGCTGCTGTATCTGTAAATAGAAGGAAAGGAGAGGGGTGAGTTTTTATACAAAAACTCAGTGAGTGAATCCCCACCTGCAACCCTCTTCATGGGATATCAGTAAAACCATGCAGTATATGTATGAAAATCATTTATAACGTAGAGCTATAAAACATTTAACATAACTATATACACAAAATCAATTAATCATGGGCCTTTAAAATCATTAACAGTATCTAACTAGAGAAACAAAAATCTCTACTCTATGGTTCTTCAAGAACCGAAATACTCTGCTCTATGATCCATCAGGGATCTAATGTGGACACCAACATAGGTTCCATTATCTGCTCTATGAGATTGTCCTTTAGGACAACTTGGTACCACAGTTAACGATCATTCAACCATTAACTCGCTATCTGTTTCTCTATAGCTACTGTTTAGTATCAACAGAAAAAAAAATCTTCTCTCTATGATCCACAAGGGTTTCTACCCTAGGGTTCAAAGTTTTTTCATATAACAGAATCCAATACATCAGAAATCATCAAATCAACATAAAAATTCTATCATTCAAGAGTTAAACCAAATATTCATATACCCATTTCAACAACAATAGTATCCCATGGTTTGATCAAAATCATGTTCATGCTTTCATCAAAACTACATTCTCAAACTCATATAGTTCAATAGAAACATCAAATCTCTTTACAGTAATCATTAAAACCATGCATAAGGTTATATTTTCATGAAAATACTTCTAATGCTCAACATAGAAGCCACAGAGATGAACCCACTCACTTGGAGTGGTAGAATGAATAGGAGAGACACCAACAGGACTCTGGGAGGTAGAAACAGCACCACTATCTGCCAGTAAAGCAATAAAACTCTAAATCAATCTCAGAAGAACCCTATTCTCACTTCCATCAATATGGAGGAGTACTATGACCATAGAACAAGAGGAAACCCAAGATTAACTCTAAGAATAAGAGAGGAATAGATGAGATAGGAAGGAAATCTAGTAAAATCTCTTACCTTTAAGCCTTGGAAGTGAAAGATTGATGTTAGATTGATGAAATAGAAGAGAGAGAGATTGGGGACGAGAGTTCGCGTTTCCTGGGAGGGAGAGGGGTATTTTTGCACAAATGAAGGTTCTGGACCCCGAGATGGGGTTTTTAAGTCGTCTGTCGAGCGCTGCAGCGCTAACTAGAGAGCTTATCGCGCACCGCCTTACTGTTCTGTTGAGCGCTGCAGCGCTCTCAATGCCACAATGCTCTCAGTGTCGCAGCGCTCACCAGAGAGCACAAAAGATGGTCTTCACATACATTTCCTTATTAAAGTTAAATCAACATTTCCTTATTAAAGTTAAATCAAATAAAATATCTAAAAAATCAAAATCCCAAAGAATCAAAATCTAAATTTTGGGTTTTAGTTCAAATCCGGAAATTTTTACGATTTTTAAAACTTGGGGGCTAAAAACGAACTATTTAAAGCTTTCATAAAATTCATTAAAAATCCTCCTTCAACTCATTTTCCTCTTAGGAACCATTACCGGGACTTTTGATCCCAAAATTATGGTTCTATCATATAGCTCTCCAATGGCGTGTAGGGTCTCAGACTTAGAAAAATTCAAAACCCGATTTTATCTACAGACACGTGTACTGCTCTACACGTTTCTAGGTAACAGTATATCTAAGGTATTACAATGGGGCACTACACTGATAGCATGTCCTACTCCTTTGCCACTTGGTCAGTTGCTAAGAGAGATACCTTGCAGGAGCATGTGCATGCCCTAAAGGAGGAGCTGAAGTAGCAAACATAGCTTAGCCAGTAGCACTAGGAGCAAATAGCTAGTGGGCCAAGTGACAATCAAGGAGGAGCTAAGCGATATTTGATAGCTGAAGATCTCATGGAGCATCAGCAACAAAAGAATGCCAATAAAGATAAAAATAAATTTAAGAGGATGAAGAAGGAGATAACTGTCAATATGATGAGATTTTTCAAGCAAATGGGCGCAGGATCATTTGCTACTCTACAGCCACTCTATAGCAGCCAATCCCATCCATTACAGAGGCATCTTCCTCTAATGATCGATAGCAATGATTTTGATATGATGATGAAGAGGACTTTAGTTAGCCTTTTTTTATTTCTCTATTTTTTTAGATATTTTTATATTTATCACGCTTTTGACTTTTAGTTAGTTTGTTGTGATATTTTGATTCCTGTTATTGTTTATTATATTACTTTTTCTATAGGGTATTTCATTACTTCCTTATTTTATATCATTTTTATTTGTAATTAAATAATTATATAAATAAAAATAAATTAATAAATATCAAATAATTAGATAACTTATACAAAACTTAACATATAGCAATTAAATTTGTCTACCAAAAAAATTATTGACAAGTAGTACCCATCGGTAATATATTAATTATTCAATTAAAAGATAGAGCACTTAAATTTGTGCATAAGTTGGTAATAATTGAATAATTTTTTTTTATTTCGACAACACATCGGTAATATTTACCTAACCCATCAATAATATTAATTTCATGACGACCAATTGATGCAATTTTTTTATTTTTTATTTTTATAACCGTCGGTAAATCCATTAATAATTATCTACAAGTATGTGTATCCATCGGTAATAATATTTTGACAGACAAAAAACTAACCCCACATATCAGTCAGTAAATATGTTGGTATAATTAGTCCCTTAATATACTGTCGGTATTCGACGTATTTTTTGAAGTGCATATGGACAACAAAAATGCTCATATAAGAAAAGAAAATAGAAGGGGAAAAAAAGGACAAAGCCTTAAGAAATTAAAAGAAATAGAGCTGTCATAATAGAAGAAAGATGATAGTTCCCTTCTATAATATCTACACAAGGAAAGACCGAAAAAATATAGAAGAAAGAAAAAATGATTAGTGCTGGCTAAAAAAACCAACAAATTAATTAAAATTATATTATTTTTTAATGAATATAATATAAATTTACTAAGGGTTTTTGCCTACTAAACACATTTGTTCATCATAAAGGAAATTCCCTTCGAATTGTTTTTAAGAATTAAAATTGTGAGTCAATTTTATCCTTTTTAGGGGCTAATATATCATATTGAAAACTCTTGGGGACTTATATATATATATATATATATATATATATATATATATATATATATATATATATATATATATATATATATTCTAAAATGGATTAAGTAATTTCAATTGACACACATTTTTAATTCTTTTGAACTATATAAATGATTCTAATTTTCTGAGAAATAAATTTGTTTAGCGATAATTTTGTTAGGAGCTATTTAAAGGCTTATTCTATCACAAAATTTTTCACATATTGTCATGAGCTGATTTTGGAACAGGATCGGTATGTGAAGGATTGAGTCTCTATGGAAGTCTTTTAGGTAACATGACTCACTACTTGCATGACTAAATATGATTTTCATTCTCAAAACATAATTTAATATAAATCATTACCAACTTCTCTAATTAAAGCATAATATTTGAATTCATAAAATTGAAATGTTTCAACATACGTAGCCATGAATTCATCTTAGTTAAATCAAACATGTGATTTAGCAATATGTAAAAATGTGAACTACTTCATTTCATAACCATCATCTTAACCCGTAAATCAATTCAAGGATTGAAATCCAAAACATAAGTGCATTGTTGGTTGTTACATAAATTTAATCGCAATCTACATTTCAAATCAATACTTGAAATTTGAAAACATGAATGGATATTCATAAACTTTGGCAAATAAAAACATAATCTTAAAATAGAATGCATGGTTCGGATCCTACCTGCATAATTACTAGAGCACTCTAATCTAACATTAAGCCTCACTACAAGGCAAAGCTCACCACTGGAATAGTTGTAGTCCACTCAAATGATGGTTGAACGATGACTGGATTTGTAACTGTAGCTGTAAGAAGGGAGGGAGAAGGGTGAATCATCAAACTTAGTGAGTGGATTCTCAGCCACCATCTACACAGAACAACCAACAGGATAATAATGTATAGAATGAAACTTCACAATTCATTTTGATATTTATATACATAATTATGATGAGGTAAATCATATGACTTATGTGAAAGCCTTTCTATTTTAATAAGTATTAATTAGTAGAGAAACTGAAGCTGTAATTCATTGCCTAGCATGTCAAGCCACCTCCATCAGAAGTCATTTCCCATCCACATGATGTCATGTTCGAGCGGCTTCACCTCCATTGGTAGCCATTTCCTAGCGGGACAACATAAAGGCACCTAACTAGATCCTATAAGTTACTGAGGGGTGAGCTAGTCCTCTAGTGGATAACTTGATATCAAGGCTAATGATCCTAACAGTCATTAACTCACTGTTTATTCCTTTATAATTACAATCTAAAATTGGCTTTCAAATAAATTGAATAAATTTGAAAACTTTAAAAGTCTCATAATTCTAACAATATGATAATCAAGCATATCTAGAGTTCTAAAAAACATGTCCAAGGGATTACCAGCTTGTAAACAATGACTTTTGAAACTAACCAAAATATATACCTGGTCATTGTCATGAATCACACTCAACTCAACATTTACAATAAAATATAACTAGGATTCTAAAATTATAATTAGGAAGTCCATAATCTTGAAAGCACAATAATTCATCAAATCAATAAAACATGTGTGGCAACTATAGCAAATCAAGCTCACCTCAATATATTCAAATAAATATCTTCTTGGGAGGGGAAAACATTTTTCATGGCATACAAGTGTATTGCATACAAGCATATTGATAACGGTCTCATTGTTTTCCAAATATAATTTTTATGCTACAACCAAAATCTATAATTTTGCTAAATCTAGTATAACTTGTAAAATCATGTTCAATATATATTTCAATTTCTAAGATTATGTAAAGTATATATGATTCTAAGAAAAAGAAGGTAATGACAAAAAAGCTATGAGATCAAACTCACTCACCGTGAGGGGTTGAGTGTGGAGTGTCACCTCCAACTGACCTTAGGAGCAAGGAATATAATGACACTAACAATTACCATAAAATCATAAACAACTTATGATAAACTTAATGATGGACATACTTAAGGATGGTTGGGAAAAGGAAAACATGAAGAATTTTGTATACGAGCTGCCCTAGCTCAAGAACATTGAAGAAAATGAAAAGACATGGGGGAGAATGAAGGAAACACTTACCCAAGAGGATAAGGGGAGAAAGAGAGCTTGAAATTAGAGCGAGATCAAGGGAATGAAAAAGCCTTAGGGCTATTAGGGTTTGACGTTAGGGGTGTTTGGCACGTTATGATGTGTATTTATAGGGTGGGGGATTATTAAAATGAAATTATGTCATTTTCAGGTTTTCCAGTATCAGGGTCTCACCATGGTGAGATGGAGGCTCACTGCAATGAGATGTATGAGCATGCCCCTTTGAGGGACTGATCAATGCACCCACCACGGCGAAGGGAACACTGGCCATCTGAGTTTCCTTGCACCGTGCCCCCTTTTTTGGGCTAATCAGAATGCCTGCAAAGGTGAGGGGGAGACTACCCATGGCTAGAGGTGGGTATGAGGACCGGTTCAGTCTGGTTCATTTCATAAATAAACTAGGCTTTAGGGTGGTTTGCATAACCTTTTTTTTATGTTCACAGTTTTGCCCCTACATAGGCTCGCGGTCTAACTCGTGCACTAATCGCGAACCTGCCCATATAACCCTATTTTTTTCATATTTTTTCACTTTTTTTTATACCCTATATTATATATTTATATTTATATAGTATATTTTATGAGGTAAAATATATATGCACAGTTTTTTACAGTATCCAATTTCCAACTTAAATTTTGAACTAATAATAGTATTAATTACTTAATACTACAAATATAAAAATTAAACATTCAATTTCAAAAATTCAAAATGTTAATTGTTTTTAAAATAATAATATACAAAATTACAAACTAATCAAATATGCATAACTTCTCCAATCATTGAAAATAGCAAAAGTACTAAAGAATATAAATTGACAACTATCAACTATCAAACATAAGCAAATCAAATTCCAAATGTAAATACTAAAATAGTATATTAAGCCAACTCACTAAAATTCATTCATCAAGGACATAAATAAATATGGCAAATAGAATTATTCTTTCACTTATGCGGGCAAACAGGTTGGTATGCAAACCATGCGAGCCAGGACTATTTAACCCGCGAGTTAAGCGGAGCGGATAAAAAAAGTCTGTGAGTTGGCGGACAAAAAATTTTTTAGTCCATTTTCATGTAGATTGTGGGTTAAACGGGTTGGTCCAAGGATTGCGGCCCATATACCTAGCTCTACCCATGGCGAGTCTGTTTGCTTGGTAGGGAGCTAGTTTTGCATTTCGGGGATTATTTCGCCATTGGCCGATTCCGAGGCTTCTTATGGCTGTATTAGGCTTATCTAAAGACATGTGGACTTAAGACATTATATATATATATATAACAATTTATGGCTTTCTACAAATTATATATATATAGAGTATGACAGCATAATTTTTTTTAAAAAAAGATACTATTAAAATTAATTTGTTAAAAATATTTTTTAATTAGAAGAAATCTCTATATCTTCATATAAAAAAAAATAAAAAAATAAAAATTATAATTCTATTTTTTAGAATTTTATCTGAACAATACTAAATAAAACTTAAAGAAATGATTTTTTAATCAAAAAATACTTTTCTTGTAAAATAAAACAAACATCGAAAAAATTGTAACACATCAAAATTTTATATAAGCAAGTTTTCATATGTTAATTTATTATTTTAATATGTAGAGGCTAGAAACCTAGAACATAGTACCCAAATAGCGCAATTATAATTTCACAACATTCAAACTTGAAATTCCCTGATATCATAATATAGGGATGAAAATCTTTAGTCCCTAAACCATATCTCATTTCTCATCCCGCTAATCATATATTAACGTGAAAGATAATATTATATATTTGGTAACTATTTTAAAATTTTCAATTTCTTTCGATTTTATTTCTTACATGACAGTACATGATTGGTGGGACGGGAAAATGGGGCATGGTTTGGGGATAAAAGATTTCTATCCTACAATATAGTACCCCAAAAAGCACAATTTTAATATTACAAAAATTTTAAATTCAAAACTTAAATAACACAATTCATCTTACATGTCTGATCCATAAAAGCCTAAATTTGGGTTGGTTCAAACTAGGTCTAAAGGTTAGGGATGCAAATCCAATGACTGAATCAATATGTGGTCAATTCTAATTAGATCCGAACCGAATTGATTCGATGATTTAATCCGAACCAAATTAATTTAGTTGGATCAATTCGGATTCATAAGGTTTATCATGTTAATTCGATCCGTTTGCATCCCTAGATTCAACCATTAAACTATAATTACTTATCATTGAGATTATTTGTGCCAAATTTCATAAAAAAATGAACATCAATAAAAATAAAATCATATAGCATTTTCTCATCCATGGTTGTTGGATTGAGTGGTAATATGTCTTCGTGCTTGAGTTTAATTAGACATTCAGTCATTGAGATAGCTTTATAAGTAATGCTAGGTGTTCAAATTTGCTAAAAAGCATCCATTATAAGTAAGGCAACTGCAGCATTCTAAGCGAGAATTAGTCTCGCAAGTATATCAATTCATTTTCATAATTGAAAAAGACTGTTTTTCTCCCTATAAATAAATAAATAAAATTAGGAGAGGGGAAGCTTTTAAAATCACAACATATGACCAGTTGGAAAAAAGGAGATTATATCATTATACCAGCAATTTGGATTCCGTGCCTGCAACAGAAACTTTAAAACTCTTAATTAGCATTATATAATCAATTAACAATATAAATAACTAAATAAGAAAATGAAGGCTTCATGTCCCTATGTTTCTCTTACATGCATCGTGATGGCTGACATTTTAGCTACCTATGCTGAATCATGTGCATGTAGCGTCTGGCTTGAAGAGCCGCCAAGACTATCTACTATACTTTAATTTTAATGCCTTAGCTATTGATGCTAGCTGGGTGTATTGGCCGCGTTCTGCACGAAAATGGACTAGAAATTTTTTAGTTCACTAATCACTGAATTTTTTTTGTCCATATTGTTTAACTTATGGGCTAAATGGGCCTAGCCCGTGAGTTTATGAACCAGCCCGCTAGCCCACATAAATAAAGTAATGCTTCCATACATTTTGCGTTATTTATTTATGTTCTTGATGGATGGATTTCGGTAAGTTTGTTTATTCGACCATTTTTATATTTATATTTGGTATTTGATTTGCTTATGTTTGGTATTTAATAGTTGGTAATTGTTAATTTATATTCTTTTGTAGTTTCACTATTTTTTATTATTAGAGAAGTTATGCATATTTGATTGGTAATTAATATGTTGGATACTGTAATAAAAAGTGTATATATATATTTTATGAGGTAGAATATATTGTATAAATATAAATATATAAATATAATATAGTAGATGGTATAAAACAACAGCTAAAAAAAATGAAAGAAAAAAAAAGGCTAGTTCGCAGGTTGGTACGAGCAAAAAATGTGAAAAAAAAGGTTTAGTGAACTAGTCCGCGAACTCGTAGGTTTATGTGAGGCAAACGCACACTAGGCTAAAATCAAGTTCATTTATGAAACCAACCAGCCCGGTGGAGATGAACATTGGAGATGCATAAGGAATGTCCAGGATCAATTTGTTAATTTGAAATAAAAGAAAATTAAAAGTAATTAAGATGAACATTGGAGAGCATAAGGAATGTCAGGTTTATATTTATTGAGGTGGTTAGGAAAAAAATCTATAAATAATGGGAAATCAGTTGGTGTTTCCTTAGCTAATTTGTCCAACTTACTAAGCAAAAATGTATATATTAATTTTTTTTTTCATGTGTGTTTTGAATACATTACCCTTCATATTTCTAACTATATGAATTTAATTTCGATAACTACTAATAATAAAGAGTTTTATATATATGCATTTAATTATATATTAACACGTTATAAAAAATAGAGTAAACCTTAAAATGATTCCCATCAATTTTGTGTCAAACAAATTAGCCCTAAGGGTACGTTTGGTTGGAGGATACGTAAAAATAGGGTGAAATGTTTTTATGTTAGATGAGTTCCTTATTTAAAGTTAAATATGGAATTCATACATAAAAAATTATCCTAATTTCTTATCTCCAACTAAACATAATCTAAGAAAAAAAATTGGTATTTTGATGTTTGATCTTTAATCTTTCAAAATATCAAATAATATAAGAGAAGATGAGGTTTTGAGAGAAAAAAAGGGATACATAATCCACTTTGAGAAGTGATTATGGTTGAAAATAATGGAAATAAAAGTTTGAAATTAAGAAGATAAAGAAGAGAGAGAAAATTGTGTCTTTTGTGAGAAAGGCAAGAAGCTAGAAGATTTTTTTTTAAAAAAAAAAATTTCCCTAACAAATGTAGAAAGGCAGTAAAGAGAGATAGATGAAAGAAAAAATAGTGGGAGAAAAAAAAAAGAAACCATAAGTGAAGGAAGACAAAACTTTTGACGTTATTAAAATATTCCTCACTAAAGTAGTTCTATAATTGAAAATTTAGATTAGAACTGACAATAAACTAAAAAATGCTAGACAACCTCAGAGTGACATGTGTATGTCCTTGTACATTCTGGGGTATGAAAATATGACAATATCCCTAGTCAAAACAAAATGTTGAGAAATGACAACAATTATAATAACAATTTTGACATTTCAATGGGAAAATAATTAATTAGAGCAAACTTCCCCTCTTTAATGAAGTAATGAGTTGTTATTTTGGAAAAATCTAAACATTGATCTAGCCATTTAACGTTCGTAGGCTGGTCTCAAGGTTTTCGTGTTAATATAACCAAATCTGGCCTATTTAATTTGCCGGTTAAACATCACTATAAGAAAAATGATGAGAATTTCAAAATTTCATTTTTAATATTAATTTTTTTCATGCCCTTTTTAATAAGTGTTAAAACAAATCTTTAAATTTACATTTATTTATAACATTTTGGGTATTCTCTATGTTTAATAATTGTTAAGAAAAGTTTTTAAATGTTTCTGTTAGCCACTTAAGTCAAAATTACTTTTTTGATAACAGTTTTATTGTCAAGAAAAGTATTATTAAAAAAATTAATTTTAACATTAAGTGGTCATTAAATAAACTTAAGAATTTTTCTTAACAACTATTAAACGTGAAACATACTCAAAATGTAGTTGTTAGGCATCACATTTATTATTCATTTGTATATAAGTTTTATAAATAAGTGTCCATATAAAGATTTTTTTAACACTATATTAATGAATGCCAAAAATTAATTGTTTAAAATACATTTTTTTTTCTTGCAGAACCCAACAATCTAACTCATTTGTATAGTTAATTGTAAGAGTTTGATCCTTTTAATCAAAGTTCTGAAAATCGGACCGGACATCGAACCGATCAGGGCAAGAGTTTAGAGGTTCAACCGGTACAACTGGAGGTCCAACCGGAATATAACCGGTACATAATAAAACTTATATTTATATAAATATATAAAAATATAAAATAAAATATATGTCATAAATAAATAAAAATTAATTTAGGTATCAACAAAACCCATAGAATATAACATAACTCATCTCTTAATCAAAATAAACATTATCCATATAGATTAAATCTCTCAAGTTACTAATTCTCATACGAGAAAAAGGGAAAAGAATTAGGAAAAAAAAAAAAAGAGATTTTAGGCCTTTTTAAAAAAAAAACCTAAAATAATGCCATTTTGCATCTCTTTTGTAAAAAATAAAAATAAAAATGGTTTGACCAGCCGGGCCGGTTTGCCCGGTTCCCGACCGGTTCAATGCGGTTCTTGGCCGGTCAGATCTCCGCCAGTTTTGGGGGCCAACCCGGACCGGACAGCAGGTCGGTTTCCAGTTCAACCAGTCCGACCGGGCGGTTCGGTCCTGTTTTCAGAACCTGGCTTTTAATAAAGTAACAATATAAAATTCAATGATTGTATTGTGACATTTTTACTAATAGTATTCGATATTGTTGTTGTAAGGTATCAAGGACAAGTCGAGAGAAAGGAAAACCAGGGAGTAAAAGGAGAGAAAATGTAATGCAAAGTTTCCAACTAAATGAATAAGTGATGTATTCAACTGTACTCAAATATATGAGAAGGAGGCTATACATATAGTGATAGCTCAAACTTCTCTAGGAAGTTACATTCACGTGCACTTATAACTCCCTAACACCTCTCCCTATCTCGGCCCCCAACAAACTCATGAGGTGAAAAGTTCAACTTTGAGTTTGCTATGAAGATAAGGGAAACCTGTGCTGCTCATAGGTTTGGTGAGAATATGTTTGGAGCACTGGTGGAACACAGGATTGGAAGCCAACATCACAGCACTTAGATTATCACAGTAGATAGGTGGAGCAAGAATTGATAAGGAAAGCTCAGACAAGAGTGCTCGGAGCCATGAAATTTTAGCTGTCACCGATGCTAAACTTCTATATTCTGCTTCAATGCTTAACCTACAGACTATACATTGCTTTTTTGAAAACCATGAAATGAGGTTAGCGCCTAAGAAGACACAAAAGGCAGAGGTACTATTGCGATCACCAGGATCAGATCCCCAATCGTAATCACAAAAGGCCCTAAGATTCAGAGAGGGAGACATGCGCAAAGAGAGGCCATGAGTAAGAGTTTCTTGAAGATAACGAAGAATGCGTTTCATAACCTTCCAATGTGAAATAAGTGGACGATGCATGAACTAGCAAACTTTGTTAACAAAATAAGCAATCTCAGGATGAATGATTGTTGCACACTATAGAGCTCCAACAATAGATCGATACAAGGATGGATCTTCAAATAAATCATCACCTTAGTTCAAGTCTTTGAGGCTATAAGTCATTGGTATAGGCAAAGTGTAACATCCCCAAATTTATAACTAAGATAAATATTAATTAGCGATAGCAAAAAACCAAGAGAATCTGGACAAATGTTATAAAACACAACAAATAGACTACTTAAGTATGTCTAGAGAAAAATGCAAAGAATTACGAAAATGCCATCACTTAGTAGAAATTACGAAAATGCCCTTGCTATGTAAAGGAAATTACCAAACTACCCTTGCCTTATTAAATGACAAAGATACCCTTACTCTATGAATGGAATTACAAGAATACCACTATCATTGTCTAATTACAAAAATATCCTTGTCTTAGTTAAAGAAATTACTACAATGCCATTTGCACAAATCTTTAGACAAGAATGAATCTAAGCCATTGGATTAAGGTGATAACACAATAATTTAACCACATACATCATACACATTTCTGAATCACATACATGCACTAAAGGTTAGAAAATCTCCACTAACATCTTTGCACAAAACATGGAGCATTTTCATCCAACATGTTTGCATAAAACATGGAAACATGTTTGCACAAAACATGGAGCATTTTCATCCAACATGTTTGCATAAAACATGGAAACATGTTTGCATAAAACATGGAAACATGTTAACATGTGTGCATAAAACAAGGAGCATTTTCATCCCAAAATTCAGCCAACATGTTTCCATAAATCATGCTCCAAGTGCTTTCCTTTTTCTGTTATTTTCTCTAATCTTTCCACTATAAATACTCCTCAAACTCTCTTCAATTCAGAAACTCCCTAAGTGTTCTTTCTTTCTTATTCTATCATTCTTATTATGTTCTTTAAAGACTTCTCTTGATCCTCTAAACTTCATCCAAACACTTAAATCCTAAGTTCAATCTTTCACTAGCCCTCACAAGAGTTACAATCTTTAACTCTAGTGAGAAATATTTTCTTAAGCACTCAAGTTCTAGAGCCAAGATTCAAGGAGGGTCATCCACTCTAAAGACTCTTGTTCAAAGCTTAAGGAAGAAGAGAATGACCCTTTTTAGACCCTACACAAGAGGTAGGAGCTTCATCTTTAATTGTTCAAGCATTGTTGGCATCTAACCTTGATAGAATGCCTCAAGTTTGAGTTATTGTCAAAAGTTTTGAATGATTTGAAAAAATATATTTTTAGAAATATGACATGTTCTATTCTATTATGAGTACTCTTATGATATTATCAAACTCAAATATAACTTGAAAAGATTGTATGTGAAACCTGATTTAATAAAGGTAACTTAAGACATGAAAATGGTAGGTGCTGGAATTTCTAGTTGTTTCTGGCAGCAAGTGCTTCGAAAACTACCGTTCATAAAATATCAAGCATCTCGAAGTTAAAATAATTTTACTATAAACTAGACACATTATAGAACATTCTCCAAAAAGAATCACTTAAAACGGAGTTTTCTAGCTCAAGATATAATTTTTTTAAAGTAGAGCCTAAGACTGAAACTTTAAATTTGACCTTGTAGTAGTAAAATAGGTGTAACTCACTCTAGAAAAATGCAAATGGACTGATTTCAACTTTGTTGGAGAGCTAACATATATAGGAATACATCCATATATGTTATATATAAAGCTTTGTACCTCGTAAATACAGAATGAGAAATAAATTTCGGGATAGTGTATTGTGAAAGTGCAGTTTGGAAAGGTTCTGGCTAAGGAAAGACTTGGTATTTAAGCGTGTCCATTGTGACCCACCTCTCTTTCATGGGAACCCTCCTATGCATGGTTAACAATTGATTTACACTATTCCAAATATGTAAATGCTAAAATTTGATGAGTTAGGAATTTGGAACTACCTTTACTAAGTTGAGATAACAAGTATACAGAGAATTATAAACTTTCTTCTAAAAGATGTCAAAATTATAAATAAAAGAATCAAGTCTAGTAAAGAGAGAATTTTAAGAATTTAAGTAGAATAATAATCTTCAAGAGTTATATGAAAACCATAATAAAGATATATAAAGAACCTATAATAATATTTTGAAGTGCATTAATGTATTAATGGAATTCTAAGAGTACAAAGAACACTAAGAGAAAAAGATAATACTAAGACATCCATTACCTCTTAGGAACACTAGGAACTCAACTTGATAACTTTGGTTGCTTAAAATGAATCATTTATGAAAATGTTTACTATGAGATTTACATGATATTATCCATATTTCATGAAGTGAATTATAGTAAAGTAAATGTATGGTGATGAGGATAAATGATTGATTGCCCATGATTTATTGTGATTACATGATGATATGCATACATTCATTTTCAAAGGAAATAATAAAAGTAAAAGCCTGTGAAATTAGCAATGAAAGTCTGGAAAAGTGGACTAGAGCTAAGCTCACGCTTAACCGTTGAGATTACGGTAACAAAAAGAAAATAAAAGTAAAGTTTGAAAAAGTAGCAATCAAAGTCTGGAAAAGTGGACTTGAGCTAAACTCACGGCTTAACCCCCTAAACCGTTGAGATCACGACAACGGAAAGGAAACCAAAAAGGTTGTGGCGACGACCACGGTATGAGCTCATTACCCTTTAGGGTGGTCTAAGGCATTGATGCATTCATCCCGTGAGTAATTAAGAAATATGTTGATGAAATAAATGAAAGATGATGATCACTAAACAAGTGAATGTTGAGGATGAGTAATCATGAAATGCATGCAGCTCCTAAATGATTATTGCTTATTAGTGGTTTTTCATGATATATTTATATGTATGCTTGATGAAATACTGAATGGATATTTCTCTAATGTTCAAGATTAGTTTAAAAGTAACTGCACTTCGGCTAATCACGTTTGTGAAAGTTTGATAATTGAATCTTTACCTGTTCACTTTTTTATAATAAACCCGAAGTGACTGGGACGACAACGATGACACTTTTAGCACAAGTAGGAACTCCTACTGAGAAATCATGTATTTCTCACTCCTATGTTTATTTTCCGTTGTCGTTACCAGAGACAGACGTGTCCACCTAAAGCAACGAAGTTGTAGCTGAGGAAGGAGGTAGCGCGTGAAGATTTCAAACCTTTCAAGTAGGAGCATTCCGAGCTTTAGTTACATTATAGTTTGTGAGAAACAATTAGTAATACTAGAACTTATATTGTTATTTGTAATAACTTATCAGTATGATATATGCCCTGTTGTGACTTATGTATTAAGTGATTTTATTCCAGTTTATGTGATAATAGTTATACACTTAGTCTCTTATTCCGCTTATTTAATTAAGTGCGCAATGTAACTTGATTATTATCTATAAAAACGCTATGTATTTCACTTCTCGTTACAGGCTTAAGTTTTCAAAAAAATTAATTTATTTAAATAAAAAAAAAACTTTCACTATTTTTCTAAGTTAATTTCAAAAGAAAATAAATATAAGGCATAAGTGACAACTAATAGAATCCAAATGTGAACTTAAGCACAGTGGGGTTCTATTAGGGTGTTACACAAAGGCTTATAATTGGCCATTTTTGCTTTGATGAGAACATGTAAGGTATCAAAGACAAGTTGAGAAAAAGGAATACTAGAGAGAAAAAGGAGACATAGTCTAATGCAAAGTTTCTAATTGAATGAATGAGTGATGTATTCAATTGGACTCAACATACATGAGAAGGTGGCTATATATATAGTGATAGCTTAGGCTTCTCTGGGAAGTTACATTCACGTGCACCTATAACTAACTGATAACTGTTTTGTTTATACAAAGCTAACTAACTCCCTAACACTTGTTAAATTAAAAGTATTTGTTTACATATAATGGTCCCTTTTCATTTCTTTTCTGCTTAAAATTGAGTTGGCAACCAGTAGTTATAAATTCTTTTCTTGCTTTGAAATTTGCATGGAAGTTTGCCATGCAAAATAAATGAACATTCTAAACTTTGAGCTCACAACTAAAAAGAACAATGCTTTCTCTTCATGACCTCCCTTATGGCTCATAGATGGTGGATTAGTTTAGTTGTAACTGCTAAAAGCTATAACTTAAAGAACAAGTGATAATTAAAACAGAGTTAGTTTCCTCCGATTGTAATATGGATTCAATCTTTCATAAGCATCGACCAATATAATAGTTATTAATTTATAACCCCAAGTTTAGTTTGTGTTCTTGTTATCAATGGCAATTTATACATGGTGCATGCTGCTATATTTTCTATATGTTAGGCTTATGATCCTTTCTATGGTATGTTTGGATGAGAAGAGAAAATGAGAGAAAATACATTTTTTTCTTATTTTTTTTATTGAGTAGAAAAGTAAAAGGATAGAAAATAAAATAGTATGACAATGACTTTTTTAATGATTGTCTTTTGTGATTGTTAAAGAAAAGCAAGAGGTAAGAAAGTAGATTATCAAAATTTATTCACAGCCTATTCAATGGAGCTCATGGACTTTTTTTTTTCTTGCTAATCTTCTGTGGCAACATTTCAAATCATAGAAACATTAAGGGCACGTTTTGTTTTTGTTTTTAGTTTTCAAGCTTATATATTTTATAAATAAAATATTAAAAATTATAAAAATTATAAACTTTAGTTGTCAATTTTCATTTACAGATTTCTAAGGATGTAAGCAAACCGGACTGATCCAATGAACCCAAGGGATCCAAACTGATCCAATAGGTTTGGTTTGGTTTAGATCAGACCATCCAATCAATTAGATCAGATCTTGTCAGATTTGATGATATAATGGTTCAGCCATCAGATTTCTATTTTCAAATTCGAGATCCAATCTAATCTGAACCTCCTATATCCTTTTTTTTTTTATACATTAACTTAGTTTATTAACTTTCCTCATACTTAAAAATCAAAACTTTCCTACATAGATCACATTTCTCTTTTATGCCCACCATAACATTGTTCAGCTTTATCATCTCAACACTTATCCCGCCCCATTTCCTGTTCCCGAGCTTGAACACGTCTTGCTTGTGAGGGTTCTCCAAGAGTTTGAACTTCTTGCATATCTTCTACACCCTCTTCTTGTACCTGTAGTGTGTCATTAGAAATAGAAAAAAAATAACTTCTCGATATGGAAGTCGAAGAAGTCATCAGCTTCATTGATGGAGAAAAAGCCGAGCTCAGTCTTGATAGTGTATGTTGCCTAAACGATGAGCTCATGCCGTGGGTTCGAAGGAGGTGATGATGATAGATTCATGGTGGTTGTTGGCAAAGCAAGACAAAGAGAGATCAAAGGAGAGAAAAAAAAAAAAGGAAAGAAAGATGGAGGAAAAATGGAAGGTTTCTTGAAAATGCAAAGTAGATATTATTACATGTATCTAGATATTATTTTTTTTCAAGTAAGAATTTGAAAAAATTAAATAAGTAAATCTAATGACTCGATCTGAACTAACCCGAAGTTGATCGTATCGGTTTGGTTCGAATCGAGCAACAAAAAAAGCATGAACCTATACCAATTCAAATCAACAAAAAAGTGATCGGTTCATATTCATTTTCCTGCCCAAATCCAATCCAAACTAACCCAATTACACCCCTATAGATTTCACATTTTTTTTCACACAATCTTAAAGTTAAAAAAAAAAATGAAAACTAAAACAAATCCCGCTCTAATTTTTGCTCCTTTTCTTCACTCCTTACTTCTATTTTCCAATTTTCTCTCAAAACAAACTAAAGGTAAAAGTCATGCATTTCATATATAGAAACACAGGCAAATTCTAAGGTAGGGAAAGATGAGTTTGGGATCATGTGGTCCTTGAATCTCATGTAATTATTTTATTAGCAAAGTTATCTTAAAATTACAATTTTTCCCTTTTTTCAGATTTAACTTTCTTTTTCATGTCTACCTGAGTCAACCCCTTGGCGACGGTAGGGAGTTAAGTGGAGGTGGAGCTGAGGGCTTCAACAATGGCCGAGAAGTATTAGTTGCCAGTGGCAATGGTGACTGAGAAAGGTGCAATTGCAAATATAATTTTTTTTTTTTTGTTTGAAAAAATTGCAGTGTTTCTATATGGTAAACTTTAAGCTAATTTAAAATCCATGCTTATGAATTAGTGAAGTAATGTATAATGATAGAGCGGTGGAAAGTGAGGAGTGAGAGGTGGCGCCACAATGTCCATGGCAATTAAGGCCTCCTCTACTAAGGCTTAGTGTAGTCCAAGTGAGCTTTTCATTTTGTGTGTTCTCATTCTGTGATTGGCTGATTCCACACAGAGAAAGTATATAAAAAAAAAAAACAAAAACAAAAATTGATTTTTGAATCTGGGTTTTTGTTCTTGTCAATTAGATATTGTGAATTTGTAATGTTTTCTGAAATTGGCAGTGGAGCCACAAAAATTGAAAGCCCCTCACAAGCACACCCAACTAGGCGAATTTGCTTCCAATGGGGACCTTGCTTGTTTTCCACCCATTGACACCCATTTTCGCCAACAATGGTGCCTGTAACTCCGTGAGGGCATCAGACAGGAAAGGGAGGTGGTAGAGTGGGGGAATAAAAGAAGAAGTATGGGAAGATGATAATAAGGATAAAATGGGGAAATCCCCATCAAAATTATTTTAGTAAATATTAAAATATGAATATATATTATTATAAAATTATTTTTTAAGATACAATACTTTTATCTCAACTGTTAAGTTAAAATTTAATAATTGAGATTTAAGAACCACGTGATGCCCAACTCATTTTCCTAGCATAGAATTGTGAATAGAGAAAGATCTAGCTCTCACTACGAATTTTCATGAAATTAAAGCAAACAGAACTGTTTGCAAGAGGACATACACACATCAAGAGTTCCATTCGACCGGGTAACCTAGGATAGCTAATAATATCTCCAGCTAGGGCAGGAGCTAGGAATGCATCATGTCATGCAGTTGCCATCTTTGGCCAGGAAAGGGTGCGTGCACAATTGTACATTTTCAGGCTCGCCTGCATTCATCGCCTGCATTCATAGTCAATGTGCATATCTGCCAAGTAAGCGTCAGTGGAAAAAGCAGGGAAATTGATGAATCAAAAGGAAAAAAAGATTACCTTGTATTATTTATTTTATTTATATTTATTAGATTATTCTTTACTATGGAAGAGATTAATCTTTTGAAATGCCATCAAACGTATATACTAAAATCTCATTTAATGGAGGTCTTTTCCATGTACATAATAGCTCTTTTAACCGAGACTAACAGAGTGCTACATATCATCTACTGTGTACTTTATGGCTCTCTTTCATTTTGTATTATTACTGTAAAGTTTTTTGGTTTTACATTATTAGATAATTATGTATTAATTTTTGTAACATATTTAATTAATTAGCATAAGAGTCAAATAATTCTAATAATGTGATAATATAAGATTAAACAATAGTATAAAAGAACTTTGCATCAATAACATATTAAAAACTAAATCTTATTATTTTTTTCACATTATCAGCTATCATATATAAATGAATGATTTAATTCGGATATATTTATGTTATTTAATTATGAATTCAGACGTCGTTTACATTGTTGGAATCATCCAATAACTACCTTATAAGCCACATATATAGTAACATAAAATTTATTAACGGTATAAAGAAAATTAAACTTTATATTTGCATCATATCAAAATCAAATTCTTAAAATGAAACCGAGTTACTTTAAAAACACTTCAAATATTATGAAAAACTAATCCTTTAACCCGCACATAATCAAAGGCCACGCCACCATCTCCACTACTTGGCCAATTCCCAACCCAATTGAATCCCAGCTCCATTCCGCCTAGGCAAGCTCCCATTGGGTTTTGATTAAGGGTGCTCAAAGCATGCAAATCCATTTAATTGGTTTGACCTCTTTGAACTTAATCACAGATAGATTGCGCTTGCGTTTCAGCCAATGATGCTGTGCTGGTGTAAGAGGTGGGCCCTGTTTCACCAGCTCCGACATGAGGGAATGAAAGAGACGTTTACGTGGAACAATGCCATTGGTTCAAAACCCCGCTAACAATGGAAGAGATAATAATAAATATTAATTATTAGTTGTATCTTTGAAGTTAGGCAAGTGTCAAGGAGATCTGATTTGACAGAATATGAATATGGTATGTGTGGAAGAAAATCTTGGATTGGCCATTTCATCTTTGGAACCAAATTACGATTTTGATTTGACGATTCAATTGGATACTTGGGCTGCCTAACTTTCGGAGGTAACCATCGGAGAAACACAGAACTATGAAATTAAGAATTAGAAGGAAAGAAAAAAACATAATATATTGGGGTTTATGTATGTTTGGGGCTGAAATTTGTACGTGTCTTTATTGTGTGATCGCATTGATATTCAATTCATTTATCTATGGTTGACAATTTGCCACTATATTGTAATCTGATTTTATTTTGTTTCCATTTGGGGGTTTGACTTTGGTGTCATAATATTCTAGTCGTATTCAGTTTTTGTACCAATAGAAATAAACTTTGAGAAATAAACAATTTTCTTTTAATCATTATATATTGTTTCATCAAGTGTGATGTAACCCCCACCCGCTTCTCTTAAAGAAAAAGGTGTGAGATACACTTGTTGCTCGAGTAGAGGTTCCTACCTTAACTCACTCATTCCTACTTCGGATAAACAAACACCAGCAGGATATAACTCACCTAGTTAAGTCACCCAATAGTCAAAACGTACATGCTAAAAATGGTATCAAGATAAGATTAGTTTGAATATGTATTGCTTATGACTTTTAAAGTAAATAAATGAAATAATGAAGTTTTACTTTTTCGCATCCGTGAAGGAAATATGAGGCTTATTTGTAAAAAATTCTGAGAGGAAAAAAATAATATTTAATTTTTTAAAAAATAAAGTATTTCTAGAATTTAATAGCATGCTTATTTGTACTTTTCAAAGAAGTATAATAAGAAAATAATCAATTTTTATGCTCTTTTTAGAAGCAGTAGAAGAGAGGGAATGTTATTGGTTATATATTCAAATTAATTGAATTATAAATTTATTACCATAAATTTTATAAAAAAATAAAAAATAACCTTTAATTAAATAACTCTTATTGCTTACGTATTTAAATTACAAATCATATCCTTAATTATTATAATTTTACCTAAAAAATTACTTCTACATCTCTATTCCATCCAAACACACAATTTAACAATATCTGATTATAAATTTTCTATTTTTGGTTCTAATTGTAGTTCTGCTTCTGCTTTTGAAGAAATATTTATCCTAGAATTTTAACCAAATGAACCCACCATAGTCATAGTCAGAAGTAAATTTTCTACTTTTGCTTCTAATTGTGCTTCTGCTTCTGCTTTTGAAGAAATATTTATCCTAAAATTTTAACCAAATGAACCCACCATATTCATAGTCAGAAGTAAAATTTGAGTTGGAGTTTTTTTTATTCTCTTTCTTTTTTATGTCTCTAAAATTACTATGTCTATCTCCTCTGAACTTGTTAAAATTATTATATTGCCCTCTTTTCTATTGTGCATAATATGATGTGTATTTTAAGGATTAAAATCACTTGAATAAATAAAGATGAGTCGGATGAGTCGGATGAAATTCACCAAACCCTAACGTCATTCAAAGTTGCCCTTTATCCATTTTAGTGCGCAAGATGAAGAAGATATATAGAAATAGAGATAATAGCGAAGCCAGTACAGTGCCGTCTGCATGCTGGAAGGATAATAAAAATGTGTAGACGAGAATTGAGGCAATGCTATTCGGAGAGGTATTAATTTGTTCTAGAAATGTGTCATTTTACCTAGTAGCTGGAATTTGTTCAGCTTCTAGAAAGAAGTAGACCCTTTTGCGTGACACTTTTATATGACTTTTTTAAATCAAATTCTCTGAATTATACGCTTCTGTTCTACCTAAAATTTTTCATTAATGGTGAAAATTCAACTATAATCAAGTCATATAAAATTTAGGCTTAAGAGGATACATTCCTCTTCTTGGCCGGCCGCAACAACAGCATTAAGTATACCTAGGATATCAAATATTGTGGATTGTCGAAGTATCGTTTCAAGGTTTTGAAGCCTTTTTTTTGGAAACACTTCTACAAGCATCCAAACAAAAGGCTGCACACACATAATTATTTAATTCATTTAAATACACCATGCACACGTTGAAGATATTACATAATTAAATATATTTTATTATCTATGATTATGCATATATAAATCATGAACAGTGAGTGATGACTCCCACCCAATTAACTTGGAGCAAAAGAATATTCCTATTTGATGTCATGGGTGACCTCTGATCAAGTTATCGCTAGTTCTTTCTTGGCTTGCTTGCGGCTGTAGGGAAACACATCAGTAGCACAACACATGGGACACAAATAAAATTGAATTAAGCATGCATTGCCTCCTTTTTTTTATTATTATTATTGCAGTTTAATAGTAGCAGTATTGAGTTTTTTTTTTTTTTTTTGGTACAAGCATTTGAGATATTTGTTGTTTGTTGGTGTCTGTTTTCCACGTATTGTAGATGCTTGATTTTAAGGGCTTTGCCTTGATATATATTAAAAAAATATTTTTTCCAATTTAATTAATGAAAGGCAAGTTATGCAATTCCTGTAAAATAAAATAAAATTTTCAGAGAAAATAAATAATAAATAATAATATATTAAAATATTAGAATTTATGGATACGAAATATCATGTTATCCTAATAATATTATAAAATACTCTTTGCTTAAGAATATTAATTACTTGAAAATTGATGCCTCCGAATGATGATGACAATGCAGACAAGTATAGAAATCTGTTTGAAAACAAGACAAAAAGACAATAATAACGATCCCAATTAAATCTTGAGATGACTATATATATTGGATCATGGAGAACTAAACTCTTCGTTTTTCATTTCTTTTTTTCTTTCCGTAGAATATGTGTAGAAAAACACTAAGAACCTGTTTTTTCAATTTTTTTTTCACAAAAATTGAAAATTAAAAATTGAAAACTGAAAACTGTTTCCAACAAAACAAACAAGCCCCAAACGTTTGTCATTCATTTTTTTAGGTTGTCTTTGACATTGAATCATGTCAATCTATTTTGTTAAATTGTCCCTGACATTAATGTCATGTACAAATAACATTTTTGTGTACATTAATAACCCTTTTACTGTTATGTGGTATTATATATGTATTCTTTTTATGGTTGAAACAAGCCATAGTCTCTTCCCGCTGGGAAGGAGCCAGCTATATTACATATCAAAAGTTTCAGAGTTCAAAGCTCAAACAAAAGAACAGACCGGATTAAATATCGCATTCATCAAAACTAGATACACTAACGATAGATAATCACAAAATCATGACTAATATAAACAATATATCATGATTTGGTAAAATAATCTAAAGCTAAATTTTAGAGCAGTTGAAGTCGAGCCTGATAAACCGGCCCAAATAGGCTAAAAAATGTGCATGCTAGGCTGAAGAAATAAGAGAAAAGATGTAAATTGGTCCGGCTCAGCTCGGCCCAAATTGGTCCGACCTGCCTTGTACTGGGTTGGCCCGATAGTTTGAACACTAATTTTTTATTAAATAATAAATTATATATATGAGCTATAAATACTTGAATTTAGACTTTTTAACCTATTTTTTTACTTAAAAAATCTAAACTAATAATAAATATTGACTATATATATTGTGGTTCACTTCACTATTGCATCAAATTAAGTCATTGAAAATTAGTTATCAAATAAAAATCAAGTTTCATTTATCATTTTCCCAAATAAAGCAAAAATAATAACATTACTTACTAATAGTTTATTTTTTAATCCACTATAATAAAATAAAAAAGTATTTTTTATTAATATTTTATGAACCATACAATTAAAAAAAATAAACAAAAAAATTTGGCCCATGGACAACAAATTGGGCTAGACTAGCACTTTTTTTTACCTAAACTAACATAGCCCAAAGTGGCCTGGCCCAATGTGGGCCAGCTCGAATGAGCTGGATTGGGCCATTTTGACAGATCTATTCATAACTATATATGAACTAGATGCTATATCCAAACTAGCAGCGGCTCCTGAGAATACTCATAACTTTGATAGAAAAGATGTAATTTTGACATATATATAATCATTGAAAATACTTATAAGTTTTTAATATCAACAAAGTGTATAAGTATTTTTAACGGTAATTTATATTAAAATTATTTTTTCAATAATACTTTTATTGATATTTAAATTATTGAAAATAACTATTTTTCTTGTAGTTAATTTTTGTTGCATAAAACAACAACTTTGCATCATCAATGCAAATAATGCTTAACTTACATATTCTGTCATTGGTATTGACGAAACATGATTAGAACCTCTTCAGGTTTAGGTGGAACAAACTCGTCTAAAATTAGACTGATATGACGAAATAGGACATGTACATCTAAAAACATGCATGTAAAAAGGTCTTACCAATAAACTTTCGAATGTATTATTATATGTTTCCAAACATATGGAATCCTCGACCACCTTCACTGTATTATATTATTCCTGAATTAGTTAGAGAGCTACTCTTATTTATTCCCATGCAATGAGTATATCATATTCCAGTGCACTTAGACAACTTATTTTAACAGAGATCAAATACAGTTTAGGGCATTTAGTTTTTAAGCATTCATCCATCATCCCCAGCCTAATGTTCAGTCAAAAAAAGGTAGAGCTGCCAGATTGATCCTTTTTCCACGTGCCTATACTAACAACAACAATTAAAATTTTAGGCTCCAAATTAAATTAGGAATGTTCGATATTTGACTCCGTAGGCTTTCATTTATTTCTGATTTCTTCATGATTATACTCTTAATCGGATCTATACCATTATGTAAGCAAAGAATTCCCTATTACAGTGAGTTACTCTTATCCGAAAACCACCACTAGCGTCACTTGAATAGCAAAAGCACATTATTAATAAGGTATGTTTGGATTGATGGTGAGTAGTAGAGTAGAGTGGAATATTAAAATAGAGTGGAGAGGAGCGGAGTGGAGTAATAATATTATTCTATTACATTATTAGGATGTTTTAATAATGGAAAGGAGGAATATTTCATCCCATTGTCTGAATATGTTAATGGAATGAAATATAATTGTTATAATTATAAGCTTTTTATTTCAATAATTCCTTAAAGATAGAATAAAGTAATATTATTAGTAATAGTGAGAGAATTAATTTTGTCAAGGCTTGTTTGGTATTGTTATAACTCTTAAAAAGCTATTGAGTTCTTTCAACTCTTAAAAAGCTATTGAGTTCTTTTGGCTCTGAAAAAATTGCTCTCAAAAGGTTATAGTAGCAGTATTGGTAAATTAATACAAAAATTGCTTTCAATTAGTAGGAGTGATTGAGGTAGTTTGTGGTAAATATATTATAAAGTTACTCTCAAAATATAAAATAATTACAATGGACATAAATATCTTGTGAAAAATAAAAATTTAAAAGCCTAAGTTAATTGAAGGATAAAATTGAATATTTATTAAAATTCAAAGGTTCTATTAGTTTTTTAAATTTTTTTGAATTTCAAAAAGAGCATAGGCTAGCTTTGAAAAGCACCATATGATGTGCTTTTAAAATATCATAGTTTTTTTTATTTATGAAATAGAAAAAAATTGGCTTATACCTTTATAAATTAGAGCACCCAATTGAAAAGCATTACTAAATACACCCTAAGTCTAACAACATATTTCATCTCATTCCCCGAAGGGTTGGGAGTAGAGAGGGATGGTGTGGGATCACACAGAATAAACTTTATTCATCTTCTCTTCACTCCATTCAACTTTAACGTAACCAAACAATAAAATTAGTTAAAAGTCCACTCTGTTCCTTCCTACTCCACCCAACTCCACCAATCCAAAAAGACACCCTAAAAGAATGCTCCTTCTCTTTTCTTGTGTAAACTAAAACGACTCTCTCAGTGATTTAATTTCTTTAAATATAAACAACACCTTCTCTTTCCACAATGCTAGTATTTTTTTAAAATAAGTATATATGTACATTCTTTAATTGGTTCAAATTTTGTTCAACTTGTTTTCTTGATTTTCTTTCTACTAATTTGTAAATTATGGAAATTTACAAATTAAATATCGGATATCTCGAATACTATTGTTTAGTTAAGCCAAATGGAAATTTGAGCATGCATTCTTCATTTGCATTATTTAATACTTTTTAAAATATAAATAATATATGTATCAAATTAACAAGTATTTGCCAACGAGAGTGGACGTATTTGATTAAGATTTCACTCATACTCCACAAGAGTATGGGTTCAGATTTGATGACCAATTTAAGTACATCATTGGTGGAGTGATATCTAATCTCTTACAGAAATACTCGAACCAATTGGTTAGGTCTTTTCTAATCTTGCAGGTGTGGGATATCGATTCTTATCTTTACCTAAACTTTTTTGCATTAAAAAATATTATGATTTAGTGGTGAAATGGTTATTTTTATACAATATAATAAGTCCTATTTTTAAGTCTCTACTTCGATTTTTAATTTTCTAGTTTTACACAAATATCATACATATATAAAAAGTCTAGACCCATCGACATGCTAGCTAGCTATTTGTCCTATTTTCAATCGTCATTATAATAGATTGTGTTAGGAAAATCAATGGAAAATTTATTTTCAATCGTCATAAAAGAAAAAGAAGTAAAAGGAAAGGAAAATTGGGACATCGAAGCCCTTTGTGAATATATATATATATGCTACTCTCTATCATGAACTAAATCTTCCAAACGCTTAAGTTAATGGCTAATGAGTAAAGGTACATAAATCGTTTTGCATCTAATACATTTCCTTATGTGAATGTCTTTTTGAACTTTAAGTATAAACTATTTATCATAATGGGATTAACAAGTTCCAAATAATTGATAGATAAAGGTATATGAATCATTTGATATTTAAAACTCCCATCTCATTTTCACCCAAAAGGAGGATATCTCAACAGCAAATTGATGAAGGTTTAGGTATAGACTGATTTGCATATACTACTTTTATAACTAGATTCGAACTTATGCTAATTGTCTGCATTTTCTAAAGCAAAATGCATGCAGAAGATGCCACTATTCACCAGCCACTTATGTATATATATATATGAACGAAAGTGATTGCCCAACATTATTAATTGAGGAAATCTCTATCTACCCTGGCTTCGGTGCATTTGTGCTAATAGCTTCTAAAACCCTTCTTATTGATCTATAAATCCATTATATATAATTAAATAAGCTTCCATTAAGTGGCACGTAACACCTCTTATAAGTAAATCAAAATGAACAAGTGATGAAATCACGAACATATACACTAATTAATAATTAAGGTTTTGCTAATATGTGCCCATGAAACACTGATTAAGAATATAGGAATAAAAAATTTCAAAGACTTTAATACATTAATGTATTGAAATTCGGAAACTCTCGGTGAGGAAAATAAAAAGAAAAATTTAGGTATTATTGACCAGTTTCTTTAAATTTTAGTGATTATAAATCTAGTCACATTTAATGGATTTTGTCTATATCAAAAAACTGGATGTGCGAAATTAATCTGCACAAAGTAAGGGCATTTAATGTATTTTTTTTAATTTAAATGGATAAAAAATCCTCTATTTTGTTACATTGTCCATTAATATCATAAACCATTTCATTGTTATACAGTGTTATGTATGTATTTTTTTTAACGGTAAATTACACTGACCTCTGTTGAGATTTAGTAAAGTTATTACACTGATCTCCTTTCTATATCACACAATAAATAATGCATTTATGGGTGATTAGTATTATTTGGATAAATAGAGACGAGTCGGGGTAAATTTGACCGAATGTCAAGGGAGTTCACTATAATTTACCCTTCTTTTAATGGTTAAAATTACAAGCATAGACTCTTCTAGCTGGTGGGAAGAAGCCAACTATATTACATATCAAAAGTTTCAAAGTTCAAACCTGAACGAAAAGGACCAGACGAGATTAACTATTACATTCATCAAAACTAGATACACTAACAACATGTAAACACAAAATCATGAATAAGATAAACACAACATCGTGATTCATGACTAAGAAGTAAGAACTAGACGCTATCACCAAACCAGCAGAAGCTCTTGTTGAGATTACTCATGAATTAATTCTTTCCCTTTCTTCGTATGTTGCATCTCTTTTTGGATTTTGCTCTATCCCAAATCCCTACAACAATAAAGATTTTATACCAAAGTTTTCGGTGAGGATGAGAATTAATCGCACCATCCTTTAGCCCATTAGCTTGGTCTTAATTTTTTTTTTTTTTTGCATTTCCACATTCCAATCCGAGCTAAAGTTTTCCAATATAATACCAGGCTAAAATAGCAAGATCCACATTTGTTTTTTTCTTCCGACTAAAAAACAGAGTTCCCAACTAGGCTTCAAAGAATATCCTTGTGTTCCATCACTTCAAATGAATAGACCACAATCTCCAAAATTTATAACATGATGAGAAGAATATTAAATGACCAATAGACTCAACGACTACAAGAAAAAAAAATAGTTTTCTCAGCAATCCAAACATAAAAAATATCAATAAAAATATTATAAAAAAAATTTTAACAAAAAAGTTATTGTTAAAAATATACTTATAAACTTTTATTGTTAAGAAAAATTTATAAGTATTTTTAACAGTCGCTTTATATTAAAACTATTTTTGAATAATACTATCATTGACATTTAGATGGTTAAAAATAATCATTTTTCTCTTAGTGAATATCATTTTTTTGTTTTTCATAAAACAATAACTTTGCATCATCAATACCAATAATGCTTAACTTAACATAATGTGTCATTGGTATTGACGAACCATGATTAGAAGCTCATCAGGTTTAGGTGGAACAAACACTTCTAAAATGAGACTGATATGACGAAATAGGACCTGCATGCACATCTAAAAAAAATGCATGTAGAAAGGTCTTAATAATAAACTTTTGAATGTATTATTTTAAGTTTCCAACATATGAAATCCTCCGCGGCCTTCACTATATTATATTATTCCTGAATTAGTTAGTGAGCTACTTTTAATTATTCCCATGCAATGAGTTACGTTGGACGTCCCCATATCTTATTTCTAGTGTCATAATATAGTACTCCATCCCAATATCCCACTTCTGCAATTAGACAACTTTTTTTATTTATTTATTTAAACAGAGATCGAATACAGTCTAGGGAATTTAATTTTTAAGCATTCATATCCGCGGCCTAAGGTTCAATCCAAAAATTGGTAGAGCTGCCACATTCATCCTTTTTCGACGTGCCTATACTAGCAACAAATATTTGAGGCCCCAAATTCGATATTCAACCCCTATCTATTCCATCCAATTTTGACATATTTTGATATAATAAGTTTTGTGTACTGCCTTTATTAATGTCAATCTATCTCCTCTCAACAACACCTTCGTTTTACACAATGCTAGTCTTTTTTTTTTAAAAAAAAAAACTTATATATATTCTTTAATTGGTTTAAATTTCTTTTCACATGTTTTCTCGATTTACTTTCTACTAATTTATAAATTATGGAATCTAATTAATTATCGGATGTCGCGAATACTAGTGTTTAGCTAAAGCTATTTGGAAATTTGAGCATCCACTCCTCATTTGTATTATTTAATAATTTTTAAAATATAAATTATATATGCATGAAAACAACAAGTAGTTGCCAATGACATTGGCCGTATTTGTTTAAGGTTTAACTCATGCCCCATAAGAGTATAAGTTTAAATTTATTGACCGATATGAGGACCTCATTTGTGGAGTGATATCTAATTCCTAGTTTATAATCTTCAAAGTAATTGGGAGGTATTTCCTAATTTTGCAGGCGGGGTACCAATGTTTACCCCACTTAATTTCAATTTTGCATAAAAAAAAATAACAAAAAGTTGTATGATTTAGTGGTGAAATGGTTATTTTTATACAATACACTAATTAAGTCTTTTTTTTAAGCCTTTGCTTCAATATTTTCTAGTTTTACACAAATATCATACATATATAAAAAGTGAAGATCTGCTGACATGCTAGCTGTTTGTCCTATTTTCATCCCTAACAATAATAGAGCGTGTTAGGAAAAGCAAAAGGATTTTTTAAGATAAAAAGAAGTAAAAGCAATAGAAAAATTGGGACATTGAAGCCATTTGTGAATGTATGTATTTTGCACCTCTCTATCATGGACTAACTTTCTCAAAAGCTTAGGCTAATGAATAGAAATACATGAATATATTTGCTTTATATATAATACATTCCCTCATGTGAATGTCTCTTTCGATCTTATAGTTTGAATTATTTATCATTATGACTAATAGGGTTAACAAGGCCCAAATAACTGATAAATAGAGTCATATGAATGATTTTATATCTAAAACTTCTATATCATTTTCACCCCAAAAGGAGGGTATGGCAAATTGATTGGTTTAAAGGCTTAGGTATAGACTGATGTGCATATAGTACTTTTATAATTAGATTCGCACTTATGCTAATTGTCTGCATTTTCTAAAGTAACATGCATGCAGAAGATGCCACAATTCACCAGCCATTTATACCAATTATTTTATTTTACATTTGACAGCTTTTCACATACTACATATATATGAACGGAAGTAATTATTGCTTGATTCATGTTGCCTAACGATTAAACAAAGCCAACATTATTAACTGAGGAAATCTTTCTCTACTCTAGCTTCGGTTCATTTGTGCTAATACCTTTCTATTACCCTTCTTAGTGATCTATAAATTAAATCCATTATGTATAATTAAATAAGTTTCCATTAAGTGGCACGTAACACCTTTTATAAATAAATCAAAATGAACATGTGATAAAATTATGGACATAGATACTAGTTAATTAGGTTTTGCTAATCAGCAATTAACTTTAGGATACTGATTAGGATTACAGATAATAATTTTTTTTTAAAAGATTTTGACATATTTAATGTATTATTGGAATTTGGAAATTATAAAAGCTCTTTTTTTTTATATATATACATTTTTTCTTTTTAAAACCATAACCAACGCCCTTTTAATTAAATAAACCCTAATAATAACTAGAGTAAAGGTAAGATTCGTTAATAATTGGTAAGGGCTGGTATATGCACGACTTGCAAACATGAAAGAGACTGACCTAAAGGCATTATATAAAAACCGGTAATCTTAGGATTATCACCTAACATTAACACATTGGAGATTAGGGATAATTCATATGTCATCGAAATCAAGTTCTCAATAGCCATTATTGGCATAATTAATATTTCCATAACGAAGAACACATGAATGGAGTGGTCCAACTCTAGTTCTTGCTGATTTCTGATCGCCATTAACAGACACTGAACACATCCTTTCTGTTTTTTTTCCTTCCTTTCATTGTTAAGTAGGGAAAAGTATATATGCTAAAGCATCTAGTGGTTCAGGTAAACAACTTGCGAATTTTAAAAGCGTAGTACAACGTAACACAACAAAAGTCTTTAACTTGTTTATTACAATACTTTTATTTGGTATGAAAAAGAAAAATAATTAAGGAAAATAGGATAAATTTGATGCGTTAACTTTGTTGCCCTAATAGAAATATTCTGCATTATCTTAAAATCACTTTTAAGTTTAATGGACAGCACGTTTGCCATATGAAATTAAACATGGAATTAGATTACGAAATTGGAAGTTAATTTCAATTTCCATGTTTGAGGTAACACATATGATTGAAATTAGAAAAAATTACACTAACCTTTCTCGAGATTTAATGTAATTACATTCAGCATCCTTCTATTTTATAAATTTATCATTGATCTCCTTAAGATTAACTAAAATTACACTGATCACTTCTGTATATACTAATTCATTAATTTAAGTGACAAAAAAATTTATATATACATAAGTATATTAATGATAAAATTATAATATTTTAGTAATATTTAATACATCAATTGAATAAAATACCTTTTTATCACATGAAAGAAAACTTATAATTATAACTTATGACAAAAAAAAAGTATTCTAGTTAATATGTATGGCAAATGTTATCAAAATATTATTATTTTTATCCATATATATATATATATATGTGTGTGTGTGTGTGTGTATTCCATTTTTTCTCACTTAAATTAAGGAACTAATATCTGTAGAGAATGTTAGTGTAATTTTAGTGAGTCTCAAAAGGGATCAGTAATAATTTTGTAAAGTAGAGGGTGCTAAATGTAATTACATTAAACCTCAGAGAAGGTGAATGTAAATTACTTTTGAAATTATAATTCCACAATCCAATTCCATGAAATTAATGAACAATTAAAATTGATCATTCTTAATTCATAACTATACCATATGAATTGTCAATTACAAAATGTATTAAATATGTCTCTCGTAATTAAAGTCTATATAATTTTTTTCTCTTTCTCATTTACTTTCCAATAATTATATTACAATTCTTTATAAAACCCAAACATAAAATTTAAAATTCTTAATCAATTCCAATTATTATAAACTTAGAGTTGGAATTAAAATTTCACATTACAATTTCAATTCTAATATCCAAACGAACCTAATAGCTTTCTTAACCCTTGCATTTCAAAGTTGCTCTAAATGAATCTTACCATCATAGGTATTATTGGGTTGGGCCATTTTCGAGTTACGTTAGTTTTGGGCAAAAAAATGTCGGCCTAGCCCAATTTATTTGGGCCACAAGCTAGCCATGTGCCAATAATTCTTTTTGGCTTATTCAATTTTTTTAAAAATAAATTCCATAGTTCATATAAATACTAGAGGATAAAAATATCAATTATGAGGATTTTATTCTTAGTTTATGTGAGAATGAGAAATGAATTTTTTTTTTCAATAATTAAATTTTGTCAAATTAATTTGATATAAAAATGAAGTGAATTAAAAAAATATTATCATTTTTTGTCAATATTTTTTTTAGTTTGAACATTTTCAAGTGAAAAAGGGTCCAACAATCTAAATTCAAATAGTAATAACTGATATATATATATATATATATGTGTGTGTGTGTGTGTGTGTGTGTGTGTGTATAAAATTAATTTTTTATGCATAAAAAAAGTCAACTGCATATATATAGTTGATTATTTAATTAAAAAATAGTGTTCAGACTATTGGGCCAACCCGACCCATAGCAGGCTTGGCCCATTTAGGTTAGGCCAAATCAGTCAAATTAAGTTGGCAAACTTTTTTTTTTCCAATTTTTTTAGCTTAGCCCATCCTATTTTTTGGGCTAGCCCATTCGACTCGATCAATTTTGATAGTTAAGAGAAAATTATACTAACCTCCCTAAAGATTTAGTATAATTACACTTGTTTCCCTCTATTTTGTAAAGTTATTACTAACTTTCCTTAGGTTTACTAAAATTATAATGGCATCTCATGCAGATATTAATTCAATAATTTAAGGAACAAAAAAAGATAACGTAAAACATATACACATGATTGTTAATGATAAAATTATAATACTTTGCTAATGTTAAATATATTAATTGAATAAAATGCTTTTTTATATTATTTTATGATAAAAGGGGTATTTTAGTTAATTTATGTCAAATATTATAATTTTATCACTAATAATCATATATCATGTTCTTTTTTTATTATTTAAATTAATTAATTAACATTTGTATGGAAGGGGAGTGCAATTTTGCAAAATAGAAGGATCTCAAGTGTGAATTACTCAAACAAGAAAAGTAAAGATGTAACCACAAAAGTAGGAGTAAAGATATTTATGCTTACTTAATGGTTTATTTTGGTTAAGCTTTGGTGAATATATTTTTATAACATGACATAGGCTTTAATATATTTTGCTCTTGAGAAGAAGAAAGGTGAAAGCCCATGTTAACTTTCGCAAGGGCCAACCCTACTAGTCCGCTCTAGCCCAAATTTCCCACAAACAAAATCTAGGGAATGCTAAATCCAAATGTGGGCAAATCTTGTTCGAGAATTTTTTTTATTCCTTGCAAATGCAGCATTGGAGAAGCCTGCGTAGAGTGGCGAAAGAAAAAACCACGAGAGTCAATGGACTCAATGGAGATTCTGGATATGTTTGGATTAGAGTTTATAAATAAGATTTTACGTCAACTAGATTTTACAAAATTAATTTTAGTTAAAAGTGAGTTAGGGCCAATGTAATTTATATTTGGTAACTTTAATATCAAAACTGATTATGGTAGAGTGAATATCATTTAGATAATATTCAAAATCACTTTTATATGGATAATTACTGAAATTAAAAGTACATGAGTTTACATTATAATATTATCCTTTTATTTTATTTTAATTTTAAAAATATTTGAATAAACTATTTTAATATTATTATAATGAAAATTATACTTACTGATTAAATAAAGAATTTTATAAATATTATTATGAAGATACTGAAATATCTACGGGTGTTAATATTAAGTTACAAATAAAAATAAAAAAATTAACTAAAACAACGGCGTAAAAAAATTAAGTTGAAATTGTAATCAAGAGCAGTGTAAATTAAATATAGTTTTGATGTAATATTAGTGTAAGATTTTTCGCACAATTAACAAACTATGTGTTGTTGCATAAACAAACTATGACAGGTTTGCCTTTAATATTCCTTACAATACTAAAGAAATTGGCTATTATTTTTAAGATTCGACGGGGAACGTTCAACCTAAAAGCAAAAACATATCACTTCTATCCCAACCAAGGTTTGGAGTAAAATCATGTTGAGATTGAGCCACACAAAAATCATCCAAACAAAATTTCACTTCGTTCAAGAAATTTCAACAGCATTTAACAATGCAAACGCCAAAGCAAACACACCCATCATTCCAAGATACTCCTAAAAGTATAGATAGAGGAAGAAATAACAAATTTCAGCCACTAACAAAATCTTATTTTATCCAGTTTTATTTTTTAATCAATATCAATGGTTAAAATACATTATGCTTTGAATGCTCTTCCCTTTTTAGGAGCATTTTGGACAAGTCACTAAACTCTGATTCTGATGTTCCAACCAATAAAGTCACATAATTACCAATAATTCATCAAGTACTGAAGTTAAATCACAAAAGAACCTAAACATACTGTCGATCAACAATCAAACGGAATATGTCATAAGATTGGCTAGTGGGATATGGTTTGCCTTGTCACAAACGATAAAAAGGTAACTGGTTGTTAACGTTGTTAACCCGCCTAGAACCATGATGATGCCATCCCTTTTACTTTCTCTCTTTTAGAATATTTGTCTATTTTTGCACAAAATCATCTTTTAAAATATTAATTAATTTCAAATTCTAATAAGTAGATTCTTTTTTTTAATTGCAATGATACCCTGAGTAATTAATAACCAGTAATGTAACCTTTGATTTTCAACATTTAATATGTTCTACAATTAATGAGTATTAGGATATATTAGTTCATACATCATTATTTTGCATATGAATACTTTATTACTATATTATTTATCACTTTTCTTAATATCTATATTTGTCCAAATTTGACAAATATTTTGCAAGAGAGAGAGAGTAACTTCTACTTAAATAGATGTACAATTTTGAAGTATATACATGTGTTATAAAGAAATAGTCTAGATTGTCAAACAAATTGTTCATAAATTGTATATGAATTATTGATTAATCTATGATAGTATTCAATAATCTACATTTCTAAACATTTTCTTATACACAATAGTACTGGTTTCATTATTGTTCTCTAATTCATCTTGACTTATAACAATCTCCAATTCTCTCCTACTGGTAACTATAGAAATTGAAATACACAATTGACCATGACTAAAAATAGACTTTTTCAAAATTAGACCAACATTTCCTCTAGTGTGGAACAGGCGATGCACATGAAATTGAGTCGCGTATCTATGTAAGTTTTCTTTAGTGTTTCCTAAACCACATTTCATTAGTGTTCTCTAAATCATCATAGCATATAAAGATCTCCAATCATCTTCGATAGGTGATTGTTGGGAAAATAGGTCACTTTCCCTCCTTGAGAACCACCCTAAACAAAAAAATAAAACAGAAACACAACCACAATCCACAACACAAGAATTTAATGTGGAAAACTCCAAAATCGGAGAAAAATTATGGCCGTTGCCAAACGACAACCAGAGAATAACGCTATTTGAAAATTTTTACAACACATAGACTTCTCTCTTAAACACCCACACCCCCAGTACACCCACACTCTCCAAAGCAAATATCTGAACTACACCTTACAACATTCAAAGAGTATAGAGAAAGAAAGAAAAGTCATATACAAGCTTAAAGTGTTTTCGACTGGTACAAGTTGAAGCAAAGAACTTGGGTCTATATATATAGCCATAACCTTCTCTCTCCACTTGCAATCCTGGGTGATGTGGGACTTGTTACAAGAAGTTTCCCTTTCCCCTTTCATTCCTAGACGATGTGGGACTTCTTACAAGATGCTTTATTTCAATCAAAACCAACAATCTCCACCTTGATTGAAATGAGCACATCTTTAGCTTCCATTGTCTATATTGATAATCATAATTTAAAGAACTATCATACTCCACCATATAAGTATACTCACTTAAAATGAGACAATTCCAAGAATTTCACCTTGGCACTTGTCGAAACCTTGTTGAAAATTTATGGTGCAACTTCTATGTTGGCTTTCTCCGGAAGTTCCTCAGCCATCGATATAACCCCCACCACACACCCTGCATCTCAATGCCAACCAATGCCCATGTGCAACTGTGAATCCGCTAGCAACAACTTATCCTTTTCCATGGCAACGCGGTAATGCCATGAGGATACACTTCTTACCTTTTAGTAAACATCATCCTCTCCTCCTAGGAGAGCAACGTTGCAAGCATCAGATTGAAAGTCTTTTTCCGACACTGCGCCACTTGGACAATTTTTCTTTGCATGCCCAGGCTTTCCGTATTTCCAACATGTCACACTTCTTCCACGATTCCTTTTCCCATAAGTGTCACTTCTAGCTACCAATACTAAATTTGAAGTGCTACCCTCATTTTTCATTCTTTTTTCTTCAGCAATGACTTTCTGGCAACTTTTTCAAAATTCAGAGTTCCTTCCCATACATCAATACATGTTTGATGTGCTCATAGGAAGTTGATAACACCAAGATGGTTAGAGACTTTCATGCTATCATCCATACGTAGATTATGAAATTGCTCCTTTAACAACAACCGATTTGAGATGCCCATTGCTAGTTATAACCCTTCAAGTTTCTCCCAAAGTTTCTTGGTTGTCAATATTCCTTGTACATTTGCAAGAACATTCTTAGCCAAACACAGACGAATTGCACTTGCTGCTCTCAAATCCAGTTACTCCCATTTTTCATCATCCATATCAACAATATTCTCTTTCAATACCTTGTGCAAACCTGATTGTATTAGCACATCCTTGACTTGTATCTGCCACAAGCCAAAATTGATTCTTCTATCGAATTTCTCTATGTCATACTTCACAACACTTGAAAAACTTGACATTGTTGCAATCGTGTACTAGAATAGTGTAAATCAACCTTCCAGTAATAACAACCAAGGATGATCCTCAAACACCAAGGAGAAATTCTTTTTTGATGTGGAAGATCAGACTAAGCTGCAACCGCAGAGCATACTAAGAAGAAATCCCACCGAACCAAAGCTCTGATACCACTTGTTGGGAAAATAGGCCACTTTCCCTCTTTGAAAACCACCATAAACAGAGAAATAAAATAGAAACACAATCACAACACAAGAATTTAACGTGGAAAACTCCAAAATCGGAAAAAACCATGGCCGTTGCCAAACGATAACCAGTGAATAATGCTATGTGAAGATTTTTACAATACATAGACTTCTCTTTCAAACAACCACACCCCCAGTACACCCACACTCTCCAAAGCGAATATATGAACTACACCTCACAATACTCAAAGAGTATAGAGGAAAAAAGAAAAGTCAAATACAAACTTAAAGTGTTTTCAACTGGTACAAGTTGAAGCAAAGAACTTCGGTCTATATATATAGCCATGACTTCCCATCTCCACTTGCAATCATGGGCGATGTGGGGCTTATTACAAGAAACTTCCCTCTAGTGTGGGGCTTCTTTCAAGATGCTTTATTTCAATCAAAACCAACAGTAATTATAGAAATTGCGACATACAACTAACCATGACTGAAAATGACATTTTCAAAATTAAACCAACATTTCCTCTAGTGTGGAACTCCTGTGATGCATATGAGTTTAGTTATGTGTCTATATATAAGATTATATATATATCATAAATTTTACACAAAGATTGATAATATCAATATTATCAAAATGCATCCATAAAAAATAATAAAATGTATTACTGAGATAGATATTACCAATAACAAATATTTATGACAATTTGATTAAAAATACTTCACCATCTCATTCCCTTACTATTCTTTCTTCTTGAGTGAAAAAAGTACTAAAAATTTGTATTAAATGAAATGGATTTATAAGCAAATAATCCATTCAGGTGAATATTTTGAAATGTTTTTAATAAATAAAATTTTTTTATCATCCTTATCCTTGCTTTCCCCTTTTTTACTGGAGTAAGGAAATGTGGTCAACAATTCACATTAAATAAAAGAAAATTTTAAAATATAGAAAAATATGAATTTAGAGCATAATCAGCTTAATGACAGAAACATAAATGATTTTAGTCAAAATTTATAAAAAAAAAAAATTCTACCACCACATTCTCCATAGTGTTATAGTAAAAATCATATAATTAGCACTAAAAAAAAAATGGCTACAAATTTCTTCTTAGTAGTGTGATTCAAGGAAAAGCTAGGTTCAATCTCAATCCACCTAGTGAAATATTCTACAACAAATAATTCAATTGTCTTGGGATGACTCGGAAAGGGCCGAGAGCATGCATATATTCCCCATTTGTAAAAAGGCCAACTAACCTTCAAGCACTGTAATTTCTTATTGGAAATATGCTTCAAATTAAATCTCCTAACCCCTATCATTTCCCACATTTTCCCACAAACTCCAGGTAGTCTTTCTTCATGGCCAGCCAATAGTATTCATTCTATGTATTTTTGTTCTAAGTTCTCAACTTCCAGCATGATTATTGCGACATATTCCTTCATGGATTTCCTCTATGATCAATCAAGTACAATTCTAGTTGATGCACTTCAACAGGGGCTGTGTATATTCTCAGCAACATAATTCTCCTGTCACCAAGTATAAAAGTTTGCATCCGTGCTCAGTTTCTTAGCTTCTTTTTCCTTGACGGTAATTTCCATCTATTAAGTATATATTTCCATATTATTGCTTCCTTCCATTTGAGCTCTTGTTCTACAGAGCTCATAAAACAATTACTCCTTTGTGCAACTTCCACTTGAATCACTGACCTATTATTCAATACTGACTTGGTACTAGCTAGCTTTGATAACAGGTCGACCCAAAAATTATGTTCTCGGAGAATGTAGTCCACATAGCAGTATAGCACTCATCAAATTTCTTTATAAGTTCCTGGACTTTTTCAATCTACTTCACCAACCAGTGCTCCTTTGCCTCAAACTCTCCATCCACTTATCCTGTCACAAATCGAGAATCTCCTTGTATAGCAAGATGTTGGAGAGTAGAAGTAAAAGAAATAATGAAAAAAAAACACAATTAATGTTATTTGGTCTCTCTAACTTACATCTATGATTTCATAAATCTTTTATTATTCGCAACTTTTGAATGACTGAAGCTGCAAACTATCCATACAAAATATTTCATCAGATGGACAGCTCCTAAAACTACCTATAAAATGGATTATTCTTACTCTTAGAGAATACCTAACCCAAATAACCAAAAATATAATAATGTTATGTGTACAATAAAATTACACGATAAATACACACCAACACCTTATCATCATTAAATGTAACGAGTGAGTGGGATCGGATGAGTGTCCTCACTCATCACATCTAATGGTGATAAAGTATGTGGTGTGTATTTGTTATATAATTTTATTGTACACATAACATTATACAAACATATTTATAGGCCAATATTCTTGTGAAGCTTCTACTACTTTACCATGTGAGACTTTGGGTTAAATCCCAGCATAATCTTCTCGACTCCCTGCTCTTGTGTTGATTTGAGACCAAGATCCAGTCAATGAACTTTAACCCAAGTAACAATCCTTAATTAGTTATTATGTCAGGGGTTCCTAGCGTTGGATCAAGAGTATAATGGAAACAACTATTTGTACTATTTTTCTTTTAAGTTTAATAATTAATTTGTATCGCATATTGAAAGAGAAAAAAGGCAAAGACCATATATACCTTCGATGATATGCGAGCATAAAGCCGAGGCTATGCCTAACAAAGCTAGAACCTACCTAGCAAAGCATTGGGTAGGGGAGCTGCCAAGGAGCCAGCCAGCCTCGAACATTATAAGAACTCGAAATTAAAGAGCAGAACCGATGAAAGGAACCCAAATGCTTCTACAGATCCAACAAACCCATCGGGGAATTTCTTTCTTTCTTTTTTCGACATTACACAAAAATTAATTGAAATGTTTTGGTTTAGCGATGTTGTGTTTGTGTTTGTTTTGGCCTATAGGCAATTTATCTGGGTGAAACATGGAATTTGGCGCACTCATATAGGTACTCCATCCATTTTATATTAAATATTGCTTTTTTTTATTTGTACAACAATTAAGACTAAGATACCTCTCTATTTCAAAATAATAGTCATATTGGTTAAATATATTAATTTATATCCATTTCTCAATAGGACTACTTTCTTCATTTGTGAATTGTATTAAGATATATTAATTTTTAATTAATTTGGAAAAATTTTCAAAAACACAATTAAAAATAAGTTACGGGAGTAAATGATAATGTCCAGTGTGAAGAACGATGAGAAGATTATGTAGGATGGAATTGTTGGAGGAAATTAGACATTAGTATTGGTTGCACAATAACAAATTAACAATGGATGGATTGCTTCTAGAACTTCGTGAGGCCGGTGCTGACTTACCCGCATGAGAAATTGTGGCCAACAAGTTTTTTGGTGAAAATTTCAAACCGCATAAGCACAGATTGGCCCGAATTAAATTTTCAATGCTTGTATAAAATTTAGAATTTTTTTAATCAGCACCCTTGTCCGAGTGGACTGGTTTAAAAAGATAATTTTCATGTGGGAGAGATGAGTTTTTGTTTTTAAAAGTATGAGTCTCATTCAAAAGTTTTCACTCTCTCTGATCCTGAATATAATTTGGTTTTTTTATTATGCACGAAAATTAAAATAATAATTAGATCTTATTAATATTCTAAAAACTAAAATTAAAAGAAACAAACTTTTATTACTCAACTTTCACTCATTATCTCTCGAACTAAATACTCCAATAAACTCACATCCACTCATTTTATCTCCAATTAGATAAAGGGATAAAATATGTATATAATAATTAATAACTCATTAAAATGTAAAAACAACATATATTTTGAACCAGAAAAAAAACTTATATTGAGGATTAGAGAAAGTAATTATAGTATCGTTAATCAAGACACTCATTAGAAAAACCCTAAAATTTAACATCCAGTTAAAGATCTTTATTAGATCCTTTAATGAGTTAGTTTAAGCGAAAGGATAGGTAACAAAATCAGGATTTTTACCGAAATAAAATAAGAAAAAAGATTATATACACAATTATAACATTTTGAATTTTATGTATGCATGTACACTTGTTTTTTATATTAGGGAAATTGGTTGACTATCAGGTAATTTCACAAAACAATAACACAAAGAAAAGCAGTCAATACTTGACCGATTTCTGTTCATTATGGTACCCACAGAAATTAGTCAATAGGTGAGTGACTTCAATATTTATCAATTGGACGACTGGGGTTCGTTAGTTGTTGGATCGTGCAGTTGAGAGCTTGATTTCGCCTAGTCTATTGCATACATGACACGTGGTGAAATCAGTTGACACTCAACAACCAACAAACCCCAGCCGTCCGATCTTCAGCAATATATATATATATATTTGTGTGTGTGTTGTGTGTTAAAGATCGAACATGAGTAAACCGATTTCAGCCAGTATATCATTCGACATTTTGGGATATTGAGAGTGAAAAAAAGAGAGTAGATTAGTAGTGTAAGTGGAAAAGAATATAAAAAAAAAAAGGAACAAAATAGATGGCACAAAATGATTTAAGGCATTATGATAATTTTGGACATATCGAAATAAATCTTCATATGGATGTAAATTTGTATTCATTTATTAGATTAGTATATTTTATTTTGTCAATATTCTTTAATTACATATAATAGTTTTTTAATTTAGTTTGGTGCATTCTAAATCTAGTTTAGTGCACTTTAAACCTATTTTAGCTATATAATTTAATTTAATTAGCAGTTATTGTAGTTAGATTACACTATAAATATGTTTGGTAAATAACATATTTTAATTAGATTTACAAATAAGTTTAGGAAAAAGAATGTTTAATTAGTTTAGTGATACTGAAAAGTGGAACCTATTTATTGGATGTTAGAAAACATGTTTATTTTTAAATAGATTAGTTAGTTGTTTTAGGGAGATTTGTGTGAGGTAAACGTTGTTAGTTAGTTGTACAATTTAATTAGATTAGTAAATATTAATTAGTAAATAATATGTTTGGTAAATATGTTTAGTACATAATATGTTTATTACTTAATTAGGGATATACTATAAATATGTTTAGTAAATAATATATTTTAATTAGATTTATCAACATGTTTAGGAAATAATATATTTTAAATAGTTTAGTGAAAAATTTTAGCTAAGTAAATATGCTGAAAAGTAAAACCTACTTATTGAAAGTAAATTTTTTTCATATTAGAAATTTTATATTTTTAATTAGATTTGTTAATTGATTTAGGAAGATTAGTGCACATTAAACATATTTTAGTTGTAAAATTTAATTAGATTAGTATATATTGTAGTTGGATTACACTATGTGTAGTATATAATGTAATTTAATTAGATTTATGAACTTGTTTAGTTAGTTGAAATTAAATTAGATTTAGATTAGAAATTAAATTTTGTAGATTAGAAATTTTCATTTTTAATAAGATTAGTTAGTTGTTTTAGGGAGATTAGTGCACCTTAAGCATATATTTTAATTAGATCTATGAACATATTCAGGAAATTAGTAGATAAATAATATTTTAATTTGATTAGACAGTTGTTTTAGTTAGACTAGTGCACCGTAAATCTATTTTAGTTGAATACATTAATTAGATTAGTAAATATTATAGTTATATTACGATATAAATATAATTTAGTAAAAGTTAAATTTTATTTAGAATAGTAAAGTTTTTTTTAATTAAATTTGTTAGTTAGTTCTTTTGGTTACCTTAGTTCTCATTTAATTAAATTGGTACGTTTTAAATCTATTTAATATAAGTTTTTTTTTTTATTATTTCGTACTTCAGTCAACTCGTGTATTGTGTGGTAGATGAGACTACATAAAAAAGGTAGATCTCCACATGAGGCCATACTTGGAACAAGCCCGTTTTTGGCATGCTGTGCAAATTAAATTCCTTGAGTATGACAATGCTTTGCACCTTTGGAAAAAAATGTGACTAAAATTCAGGTCAAGCAAGCAACACGAGTTTACATTATGCTATTGATTGGGGGATGCTATTTGCAGACGAGTCAATTACTAGAGTTCACTTGAGATGGTTGCCTTTGTTGCGTGATTTTCAAGAGTGTGGGAGGCTTAGTTAGGGGTCCACTGTGTTATCCACATTGTACCATGATTTGTGCCGCGCAGTTAACATCTCAGTAGGTGATCTTGCTGGGTGTCTTGTCTTGCTATAGTTATGGATATGGCATAGAGTGCCATCACTCAGTCCCACAATTGATGACCTTGGTTTTAGGTTTCCATTGGCCAGGAGGTATATTATTACACCAAAATTCTTAATTATTATGTAAATTATGTTGTTTATCATTACAATGCCACAAATTATCAACTAATTTATATTTTTTTTTTCAAATGGACCGGATTTGCTGCGCCGCTTGATGCGCATGAGAGATGCATGCCAATTCTTAGGGCATGAAATGATCAGCTCCGTTATACGGATGTAAGTTTTCGAATATTATTTAGGTGTATATATATATAAGTGGAAAGCTAATCAATTTCTTGAACAATTTGTGTGGACATCGTATGATATCCCGCAATCCAGCAAATAACACCAGCATGGGTTCACTTTGAGGTTAAAATTTGGGCATAACTTACATCATTAATCTGCTACCCATGTGTTGAGTGGCATCATGTCAATCTCGTGCTTAGACAATTTGGTGCAAAGCAACCCATTCCATTCGAAGATGCCTTGCACACAAGGGATGCACGGGGCATGGAGTGTACATGGTGGCCAGATTGTCACGGGACATGGTATCAGTTATGGAATCAACGAAGAGAATGAGTAGTCTTATATCATTGTGCTCGCAGTTTAGGTCAGTTGCCTTCACCCGAGTACTTTGATTGGTATATTCATGTTGTACGGGGGGTTTTATCAGGTAAGCGGGTGTTTCGTGACCCCCGACATGTGCAGCTATGAGTTGATTCATCGTCGGGTGCCGCATCGGTGCCTGCTGCAGCTATGCCTCCTTATGCTCCAAATTGACGTCGGCGAGCTCGTCGAAGGCAAGTAGGGACTTACACTAAATGTTTTCATGCCCAGGAAGACAGCCATGATAAGGATAACGAGGTTGATGATGATTATGCTGGTGTAGGTTCAGAGATGTCTGGGTCTAAAGGTCACAACATGGGTGATCCTACTCAGGAATAGATGATTGATTCTAGTGATCAAAGCATGGGTGGTCACATTTAGGAGCACATGGCCAGTTCTAGCTTTCACACAAAGGGTGATCCTGGTCACGAGTACGTGGTCGGGTCTACTTCACACACAATGGGTGCATTTGGGCATGATTGCACAGCCGGTTCTATTTCTCATGAATACTTGCCCAGTTTGAGTTCGGCCTTTAGCCTAGTATATCAATTCTCCATGGGTTTAAGCTTGATGCTTGATCATATGGATATGGCAGCATGTGAGAGGCTTTGAACCAAACCCCATTACCAAGTCCATATTCCAGATCTACATAGAGATATCTAGATGACCCGTCTAGGTTACACCATCAATCCTTGACTATTATGAGTCCCATGACCATAGACTATGACCACCTATCCTTTGATCTTTTGGGTGGGACTACTCTATCAGCATTTGTCACAACACACATATCGCATGAACTTAGAGGCGAGGAGCTTGCGGGCGACGATCATAGGAGGATGAGCATAGGGGTGAGGAGCTTGGCTCGCAGGAGATTCGGGCCACCTGCTGCCATACCTATGGCCATCTGATAGTAGCTCAGCGTAACCAGTGAAATCACTAGTCTGACAGCTAGGTTAATGTTTATATGTGTTTGTAAATTTTATCCCATTTTGTTTTATGCATAGTTGATCATGTTAAGTCTAACTTGTGCAATATGACAATATATTTTGCAAGGCAGTGGATCATGGATATTCTGATGTATTTAATTGTATTTGGTGCTCATATAGTACCTCTTGATGTATTTGCTATTGACTTGGTAAGGTGTAATGTAATTAGCTACAAACGTAGTAAGATATGATGTATCAGCTATTCATATAATCTAGAATGATGATTTAACAAATGTTTAGGTAATTATGTAGTGCTTGTAACTTAAAAAGATACTTCATTAGAACCCCTTGAACATCTTTCAACATAAAAAATTAAGCAATACACCAAATGATCTGATACATGAACTTTTACAACTTACAAATAAAAAGCACATACTACACCATATGACTTGATCTGCTTTTTGATTGTTGGGCCCGCCTGATTTGAAGAGGTAGCTACTAAGGTGGGGAATCATCGCCTGGTGTGATCCTCCCATCTGCATAGTCTATATCTCTTACCATCTCCGGATTTGACCTCATCCATTTCATTTCAAATTTTGTTTGACACTGGTCGGCCATCTTTGGTTCATCTAAGCAACCGGTGCAAACTCCATTCTATAGACTTCTAGAATAGTATTCATGTGATAGACATTATCAACATAAGTACCCCATTCAACTCGTGCTTTAGTATGTGCACAGGCAGCAAGTACATGATGACAAGGATAATGTACAGCTTGAAATTCTTTGCAATCACAATATCGAGCCTCAACTCTGACTTTGTAAGTTCTTTTGCTCCAATTACCCACAGGTTATGTCTTTTCTACAACAAAGGACTCATCAGATCGTGAAAAATTAGTAAAAAAAATGCTCCCCAATGATTGCCTGTTCTTGTGATATGCTCGCATTAAGGCTTCAGAGAACTCTTGTCCTACCGCTAGTTGGCCCTCTGCCTGCTTCACTCGTTTCATAAATAATGCAGCAAGACGATAGTAAGTGGCCTTCACTAATCTAGTTATTGGAAGATTACAGACACCTTTCAAGACAGGATTTATACACTTAGACATATTAGTGGTCATATGACCATATATGCGCCCCTCATCTTAGTGTTGCATTCACTTTCCTACAAGAATCCTGTCCAGCTATGCATCCATATTTGGATCCTCACATCTCACCAACTTATGATAATAGACAAACTCACTCCGAGTTTTTGAATATGCAGCATTGATCAGAGCTCACTTTGCATCTTTGCTCTTGAATCTTAGTGCAAAGTTGGATGCAATGTGGCGAATGCCATAAGCATGATAAGCATTTGGAGGATACTCTCCACTACCTTATGCATCTAAAGCTACTTTGATAGCAGCATGCCTATCAGAAATTATTAGTATGTCCTTCTGCGATGTCACATGGTGCCGAAGATTTGTTTGGAAAAAAGACCAAGCCTCTGTTGTCTCCCCTTCAACCATAGCAAATGCAATAAGGAAAATGTTTGAGTTACCATCCTGTGCAATTGTCATTAGTAGTTTCCCACCATATTTGCCGTACAAATATGTTCCATTAACAGTCACAAAACACTTGCAATGTTTAAAACCCTCTATACATGGCGATAATGTCCAAAATAGGTAGTGAAACATGACACAACTACGATCAACCAAATTACGAACATAATAAGGCAGAGTTGAAATTTCAATGATTGTACCTGGAATAAATGACTGCAAAGCCAGTAGCCATTTCAGAAGATCATTGTACGACTCCTCCCAATCACCATAAATCCGAACAATGGCCTTTTGCTTTGCAAGCCATGCTTTCCTGTATGAAATATGGAATTCATACTTTGAATAAACTAAGGCCTGCAATGTCCTGAGAGGAACTATTGGATCAGTTTCAACTATAGAATGGATGCTAGCAGCGATGACATGAATATCCAGCTGAGAGTGTTTCTGCAAAATTCTGGCAGAAAAACAAGTATGTTATCTATTGTTCTTTTTAATCTCCCACAGTCCTTTCTTTTATCGATATATAATAAGAATGCTCCAATTACATCTTCTCCCAAAGTACTTGCATTGCCCCTAATATTTCACGTGATCTGACAGACATACCTTGTACTCAGTCCCTTTTGGATACTATAGTTTTTTACTGCAAGAAGTACATATTCTTTGTTTGGGAATTGTCATGCAACTAATTCACTCCATGTAATCCCATTGTATCGCTATCATCCAATTGTTTCACTTGCATTACTTCAAAATTTAAACTTGAATAGTGACCAACTCGTTGACTTTTAGATTGTGTTTAAGTTTGGGTTGTCGATGGTTGGCCCTAGGTCAGAGGTACTACTTTCTCGTCTATCTCATCTTCGAACAACTCTGTAAAATTTAAAGTATATTTAATAGTTTATACAAATTTTTGCAATACTAAACACTATATAATTTACAGCAATAAAAATTAAATAATATAAAAAAAAAGATATACCAGCATATTGAAATTTGTTGTACCAAATCTACAATTCAAATCATATACTAAAATATAAAATATTATGAATATTAAAGTGTAATAAAAGGAGTTTGATTTATTACCTTCATTTAGGTCCTCTTCGGAATCCTCCTCATTAGAATTATCATCATAACTCGGATTTGATTAGATTTTGCCCAAATTACTGCCAACAAGCATTTTAAAGCTTTGGCCACTATCAAATCATTCTCATTTTCAGGCATAAAATTTTCATTTCACATAGCATTTGACATCACCAATGTTAGAGAACGATGGGCTAATGAACCTTCAACAAATGTTGGATCAGCAGCAGATCCCCCATAGCTTAAGTTCAAGTCTCCAAGAACTATGAATACCTCCATAACACTAAGATCGAGAAATTGAGCATGATAGTTGAACATCATCTTGATGTCATCGTCAGTTTGAATCAAGCAACTTATGAAACATAACGTACCTTGTCTTACCAATTATGGCAGCTAATATAATATATGTATTATTTACTTGTTATGTTGCTGTAACTTGTGCATGATTTTCTGATGAAACTCAGAAATAGTCATGGACGAACAAACTCACACAGGTACTGGATTTGGACAACCGAACATTACCCCATCTTGTGTATTTTGCACTATTTCATAATTATAGTGCACAAGAATATAACCTCTTGCTACCATTTCTCCCTCAAAAAACTCATAAAACCTGATACTAATTTCAAAGCATTTCGGCTCTCACTCTCTTCACACAGATAAAGACTTAAATGTGGAGTTATATAGATGGAGAGGGCAAGAGTCACGGTGACATTTTTGAGACAAGATCTGAGAGATGCAAGGAAATCAGTGAACGCTTGAGTGATTTCTAAGTATTTTACGCATGCTAGAAATCGGTCACCCAAGTGTTGACCGATTTCTTTGGGTAAATAACTCACAGAAATCGGTGAATTGTAGACCGCTTCCTTTGGGTTTGTATGTTTTGAAATCAACTGATAATTAACCGATTTCTTTAATATATAAAAAAAAGAATGTACATGCATACATAAAGTTTAAAATGTGACGCATCCATATATAATCTTTTTTTATATTTTATTTCAGTAAAAAAGCCCCACATCTGCCGAGCTAGGACAAAAACCTCATTTCGGTATGGCCCATGCGTGGTCTAGGCAAACGAAAATGCATCAGCATCGGTGATTTTCACAATGGTTTATGGAAAACGACATGATATTGTAGGAAATATGCTACTTTGATGTATTTAATTGTCAATTACTTCTTCACTAAGGTTTGATATAAATAAGTTATTGCAATCGTTCGCCAGCTTTTGCAGTTGTCATGACGATGCACACTCAACCTTGAAGGAAGAAAAGGAAGAAGGCAAGAACAAGGGGCATTACTAAAATTATAGGTCACACAAACATTTCAATGAACCTATTTGGATATTGTCATCATACTAATAATCCTTCAAGCTTAACTCCTCAATTGGTTAAGTACTTTATAGTCACATAAAAACTGTACTTTGCGCAAAGACGAAAGACCGAGTTTCATCTTATTAACAGAGGGAGTAGTTAGTGGGGAAGAAGAATTTCATTAACTCAGTACTGATTCCTTTAACACTTCAATGAAATTTGACGTCATACGTTTAACGGACAAGCCACAGTTTTATGAGTGTGTTTTATTATACAGACCATTTTTTCTTCGTTTCCTGAGGAGTGATATACTACAAACCACATTTGTATACGACTTGTTCAAGCTAAGAAAGTTTCTTTTGTTTCTTGTCCTGCCATTGCTTGATATCAGCTTCTATCTTTGCGTTCACCCTTGACTGAAACCCTGGATATGGTTCATATCCAAAAGATGATTGGAGGACCTAAACAAAAAACCTTAATGTCAAATTCACCTTGTTTCAATCATCAGAGAGACCAGTCGAAATGAATATGACAAGCACTTACCTCAAGCAACACGAAGAAAGGAGCCATTAGAAAAGCTTGAACAAGGTTGTCTAAGAGAGCTGGTGCACGTTTCTAATGGAGAAGAAAAAAGGTCAAAACATAACTGAAATGCACAACCCATGCTGCATCATGCTTATTATTAGTTATGGAATTTAAATCATTTACCTCGAACATGCCATGACCAATGAACTGTCCAGTCCAACAAAACAACTGAGCAGCCAACGCAACCTGAAAAGATAGTCATCATAAAGGAGTTATAATTTTGTTCACAACACACCAAAATAGCTTTCAGTATGCCTCACAGCTTTGTCATATAGTTTAAAAGGTTAAAGCAAGAGAAAAACCAACTGATAGTATGTTTTGCTCTTTAATGCAGGTATGAAGCACCGGAAAACTTTTTCATGCCTTGCATACTTCCCAATTATGCAAATAAAATGCCACCATGCCACAATCCATAATAGAAGCAAAGAGATGATAAAAGTGCTGTAGAGCAACTAACAGCCAAAGCTTTGACACAAACCCTATCTACTCCTACAAAACATGGTTAGGTAATAACATGGTTGCTGCCTTGCGACCTGAAAGTCACGGGGCCAAATGTGGAAACAGCCCCTCTGCTTGCAAGGGGAAGGCCATAAGGCTGCCTTGTGCACTGGCCTACCATTTTTAATGTAGGACATTCATTTTAAATAGAATAGATAAGCAAGTTAGACATCAGTATGACTTTGAAATTGTATATTTGATTGTGTTCTTCCAGTTGCTACTTGCTAGTTTTGAATTTTCTTATTTAAGCAAATAGCAACAGACGCCCATGTAGGAGGGCCAAGGGAAACAATGTAATATGAAGATATCAGACATAACTGACAACTCTTTTATTATGCAATGACAACCAATTAAATTTGTCCAAATAAATTCATCCAACCATAAATCGGACCCAGATAAGACTCACCTTCCAGTTTGATTTGTTCAAAAAGGGGGGAAAAGAAAACAAGAGTACAAACAAATTATGAAGTTAATGGGGACAAAAACAAAGAGGGCCCGTGTTAAAACCAGGTTGAAAGAATGTGAGAAACTCCACCCCAAGGGCGAAGTCAAAACATTCAGAGGTTCTCAACACATCATAATTATTAGGATCTCCTTCTGGAGGCCCTCGACATTAATTCACCATCACCTTGAACAAACAAAAATGGGACAAACAAGCAAATTAAATAGGCTTTGCTGAACAGTGCAACATTTCAACACATGAAAAGAAGTACATATTATTGAAACAAAATACATTATATTAACTCCTATATAATGTGGTGTCAACTGTCAAATTAGTACTGGGAACTAACTTAAATTCAACGCAATAATATATTGTACGGGTAGATTGAGGTAGACACAAATTCCACTTCAATTGCTAGCAACCAGAACAAAACAAGCACATGAATTAACTAATAAGGGTAAAGATCCATTAGGGTGCTTGAAATGATATGCGTAGGCATGGTTCTCTTTAATCCCTCAAATTAAGAAATTATTAATTTGGTTCCTGAAATAGCACAAAATGAAAAATATTCAAATTAGTCCTACAGTAATGTTTGCAGGGAATTCTTTTTTAAGTATTATTTGTCAAAACCGCAGGTAATCTATGCTGTCGTCGCTTTATAGGGACTAATTTGAATCAATAAAATGATTGATTTGAACACCCCCCCCCCCTCCTTTTTTCTTTTTTTTTTTGCAAATTCAGAGATTAAATTAATAAGTTCTTAATTTTAGGAAATAAAGTGAAACATGCAATTCGATTTCAAGCACCAAAATCGACATGAATAAAGAGACAAGTAGAAAGAGCGGACATACTTTCCAAGCGATTGAGAATCCGAGGTTGTTGGCGACAAAACTGGCGCCGACCCAACAGAGGAATGTGAGAAGGGCGGCGAGGGAGCCGGCCTTGATGTCGAGGGCGGCGTAGAAGAGTGCGTAGATGACGGTGAACAAGAAACCGTAATTGAGGGTCAGAACGGAAGGGAGCAGTGAGGGCGAGGAGAAGAGGGGCGGGGTGAAGTAGAGGGGGATGAGGGCGGTGAACAAGATTGGCCACACGAACACGATGTGGATGAACACGTTGATTTGGTTGCTATGGTACGCCCCGTAGAACGCGAAGTGCTTCTCCAGGTCCAGAACACCCATTTCTAACGGATTTTCCCACGAATTCGGTCTCACAAAGAAATTCAATTGTTTTGTGGTTGTTGCTGGATGCTGGAATGGAATAGGAATTTGGGGGTTGCTTCTTGTTTTTCTCTGGGTTAATGTGGAAGGTGGTGGTGGTTGAATTGAACAATATTCTATTTTGATAACAGAATTGAAATTATTTTATTGAATACTATTGAACTACTGGCTGAGGAATAGCACATTGGAAGCGGCGTCTTCGGACGTGGTTTCGTCGTAGGCAAGAGAGAGCATGTGCTGACATTAGCACATATGTCATTATGGCCAACTGTTTTTTTTTTTTTTTCTGTAAATAAAAACGGAAAATATGCCGTGCTAATAGGCTATATTGTGAACTATATAGAACATAATAAGTATTTGGCAAAATGGACAAAATTAAGAAACTTAGGAGCACATTGGGGTGTACAAGAGACGAATTAGATCATGTTGAATAGGACCTGAACTTGGCCCGATTTGTAGATCGGGTTAATTTTTGAAACTCAAACCCAACCCAATAATGACCCAACTATATCCCGGGTAATACCGGGTTAACCTGGCATTCAAACAATATACAATAATTTAGATATTGCATATAATATAGTTATAAAATTTTACAAATAAGAAATAAATTTTTTGAGATATTTTACGATATAGGTTTCAAAATAAATCATGTCAATGTAGAAATAACATCAAGATATGTAAAATATATTAATTGAACTTTAAAATCTTATAATTTTTCATAAATTATTATAAAAATATATATCTCTTAAGGGATAATTTGACTTCCGACCGGGTCGATCCAACCTGAAATATGACTCGAACTCGACCCAAAAAGTGTATCGGGTCAAATTTTAAGATCTGAACCCGTCCCAATAAGTTTCTGGCCGAACTGGGTTGGCAGGACGGGTGTCACGACCCACCTACGGAGTGTGATTGGCACGTGAGGATTTGGGTCCCCTACTAAGTTCTCTCAGAACCAACTAACTAATATGCATAAATAATCCAAATTTATTCAAAATATCTCAAGTTCAACTAAAACTTCAATAATATGAAATTGTTCTCAAAACATAAATTCTGAACATAAATTTGCATAAAATCCATATTCTAAGCCAAAGTCAAACATAACAAAACAATTAACAGAAATTCTGAAAAAATATCATGCATGTCCGGGGATCCTACCTACACAATTAATTGGAGCACTACTAGACTGACATAATTGACAATAAGCTCCACTCCAAAGCGAAGCTCACCAAGGAAGCTGTAGCACAACTACTGAGGATCCTGTGGTACAACTGAAACTGTAGCTGTATCTGTAGGGAAAGGAAAAGAGAGGGGTGAGTTCATCAAAACTCAGTGAGCGAGCCTCCACTCACAACCCACACGGGACAATAACAAAATACATAACATATACATGCAACTGATGTGAAATATATTACATATATAATTACATATAAATTAACTGAATCTATGGCAATAACTAGTAGAGATACATGAATTATTCTATACATAATTATCTGAGCTAAATAGCTAAATCTGAGCCAATGGCTAATCTGATGGGCACCTAACTAGGTCCCATAAATGGACACCTCACTAGGTTCCTTATTGTAGGTGAGTTAGTCCTCTAGCGGACCACTTGGTACCAAGGTTAAAGATCAATCCTGCAGCCGTTAACTCGCTGATCTGTTTCTTACTAATTAATATAAAATAATTTGTTCATAAACCAAAAAAATATAAAAGCTCTGAATTCATATAATTCTAACAATTTGACTGTAGCATAACTGAGATTCTAAAATCATGCCCAAAGGATCACCAACTTGTAGACATAGTGATTTCAGTAATCAATAGAATATGTATCTGACAATTGTTATGAATTATACTTTATTCAATACTTTCAATAAATCATATCTAATATTCTAAAATCTTCATAGGAAATACATAGTCTGAAAATATGATAATCAATATTTCTACTGTAAACATTAAACTAAGGTCTCACAATTTCATAAACTAGGAAAAAGATATTCTATAACACGTAAGGTATCAATTATGGTCCCATGAGTTTTGCTAAAATGATTAATTTTCATGATAACTGTAAAAGTAATAATATTTCTAAAACAGGCATAATTATAACAATATATTCTCTTGACATAAATCATTCTAAAATTTCATAAATAATTTATATAATATGGAAAAATATTAATAATGACCAAAAGTATGATTATGAGCTTAATCCCACTCACAGTTGGTAGTCATGAGTGTGCTTCTACTAATAACTTTACTCTGAAGTATTGGAATGGTACAAATAACCAATCTCACAGATTAAAAGAAAGGAGCGTCACAACGTCCCAAGAGAGGATTAGCTAGGCTCACTGAAGCTCGGTCATGAAGATCATGAGCTTGACAAGAGATGAGTTCGGCTAAGTAGAGGTTTGGTTTAGAGGAGATTTGACTTAGAGGAGGTGGAAGCAAAACTTAGCAAAATGAAACTAAACATTTCTTACACATACACACTCCTACACTCATATATTTATACACAAATATAATAATCATGAATAATATTAGTGTTATTTGTCCACACTTAATAATAATAATAAATATTATTAATGCTAACTACACTTAGTAATTATAATGTTAAATAATAATAATGCTAACTACACTTAGTAATAATAATGTTAAATAATAATAATACTAGGTACACTTAATAATAATAATGATAATGCTAGCTATACTTAGTAATAATAATAATTATTAATATTAGTGGCATATATCTAGACTTAATAATAGTAATAACTAATATTAATACTAACCACACTTAGTAATTATAATGTTAAATAATAATAATGCTAACTACATTTAGTAATAATAATATTAAATAATAATAATGCTAGATACACTTAATAATAATAATGCTAATGCTAGCTACACTTAGTAATTATAATGTTAAATAATAATAATAATAATAATAATTCAAAATAATTATAATTTCTTTATTTGGGATATCACATACTACCCCCCTTAAAAGAGATTTGGTCCCCAAATCTAAACAACGTACCCTGAGATGGAAATAGATGGGGATATTTGATTTTCATAGCTTCCCAAGTTGCTTCTTCACCGGAATGGTTACTCCAGATAACTTTTACTGAGGCTATCTCCTTTGAACGAAGTTTCTTAATTTGTCTATCTACGATGGTAACTGGTTCCTCTTCATACGACAAGTTCTTATCAATTTGGACGATTTGTGAAGTGAGCACATGAGATTGGTCAGGCATATATTTTCTAAGCATACTAACATGAAACACTGGGTGTATGGTTGATAATCTGGGAGGCAGTGCCAACTTATAAGCCACCGCTCCAACTCTTTCTAAGATTTTAAACGGACCAATAAAACGAGGGCTTAACTTTCCTTGCTTACCGAACCTCACTACTCATTTCATGGGGGATATTCTCAAAAACACGTGGTCCCCAATCTCAAACTCCAAGTTACGTCGACGATTATCTGCATATGACTTCTGCCTGGATTGTGCTGCTAAGAGACGTTCTCTAATCAATTGGACCTTTTCTAAGGTTTCTTGAACTAGGTCCGGGCCTAAAGACTTAGATTCACCAAGTTCAAACCACCCAATGGGAGACCTACACCGCCTCCCATACAAGGCTTCAAATGGTGCCATCTGGATACTAGCCTGGTAACTATTGTTGTATGAAAACTCTATCAAGGGTAGGTGATCACACCAGCTTCCTCCGAAATATAGTATGCAGGCTCTGAGCATATCTTCTAAGGTTTGTATTGTCCTTTCTGACTGACCATCTGTTTGGGGATGAAAAGCTGTGGTTAAATCCACACGTGTCCCAAGGGCCTCTTGAAATGCCCTCCAGAATCGTAAGTGAACTGGGACCCTCTGTCGGATATGATAGATACTGGGACACCATGGAGTCTGACTATCTCTTCAATATATAACTGAGCATACTGTGCTGCACTAAAGGTAGTTTTTACTGGTAAAAAGTGTGCTGACTTGGTCATTCTATCTACTATTACCCATATGGAGTCAAACCCTTTGGTGGTTCGAGGTAACCCAACTACGAAGTCCATGATTATCCTCTCCCACTTCCATTCTGGAATATTTATCTGCTGAAGTAACCCTGTCGGCCTCTGGTGTTCAGCCTTGACTTGTTGGCATACCAAGCATCTAGCCACAAAGTCACCGATATCTCTCTTCATCCCATTCCACCAGAATAACTGTTTTAAATCCTGATACATCTTAGTTGATCTTGGGTGTACTGAGTATGCTGCACCATGGGCTTCTTCCACTACTTTTCTCCTCAACTCATCTGTAGTAGGTACGCATAATCGATTTTCAAGGTGCAATACACCCTCAGTATCAACTGAGAACTCTGTATTCTCACCTTTACGAACATCCTCAACTAACTTAGCTAGTTTCGGATCTTCACCTTGCTGTGCTTTGATCTGTCCTACCAAGGTTGACTGAGCCTTAATGTGAGCTAGAAAGCCCCTAATTCACTAAGGCCGAACTGAACTCCTTCAGCTTCTAACTTGTGGATATCTTCTACTAACGGTTGTTTTACTAGCGCTATGTGGGCCAAACTGCCTGTCGACTTCCTGCTTAAAGCATCTGCCACTACATTCGCCTTCCCTGGGTGGTACGAGATCGTACAGTCATAATCTTTTAACAACTCAAGCCATCTATGATGTCTCAGGTTCAGATCCTTTTGTTGAAAGATATACTTCAAGTTCTTGTGGTTTGTGAAAATCTCACAAGTCTCTCCGTACAGGTAATGTCTCCAAATCTTCAAGGAAAAAATCACTGCTGCCATCTCCAAATCATGGGTAGGATAATTTTGCTCATGCTTCTTAAGTTGCCGCGAGGCGTACACTATAACCTGACCATGCTGCATCAAGACACAGCCAAGTCCAATTCTAGAAGCGTCACAGAATACTGAAAAACCTCCTAAACCTGAAGGTAGTACAAGAACTGGTGCCGTGGTCAAGCATGTTTTGAGCCTCTGGAAACTTTCCTCACACTCTTCTGTCCATTGAAACTTGATATTATTCTGTGTCAACTTGGTCATAGGTGCTGCAATTCCCGAGAAATCTTAAACGAATCGTCTGTAATATCCTGCCAAGCCCAAGAAACTATGAACTTCTGAAACTGTTGTAGGTCTAGGCCATTGCTGCACTGCTTCTACCTTCTTTGGATCTACCATGATGCCATCCTTCGACACTACGTGTCTAAGGAATGCCACTTGATCTGGCCAAAATTCACACTTGGAGAACTTGGCATATAACCGATTCTCCCTCAAGGTTTGTAAAACTATTCTCAGGTGTTGTTCATGTTCCTCCTTACTTCTGGAATACACTAAGATGTCATAGATGAAGACAATCACAAAGTGATCCAGAAATGGTTTAAACACCCTATTCATTAAATCCATGAAGGCTGCTGGGGCATTGGTCAACCCAAAGGACATCACTAAGAACTCATAATGTCCATAGCGAGTCCTGAAAGCCGTCTTAGGTATATCTTCATCCTTAATCTTTAGCTGATGGTAACCAGATCGAAGGTCAATCTTGGAAAAACATGTTGCCCCTTGAAGCTGGTCAAAAAGATCATCTATACGGGGCAAAGGGTATCGGTTCTTAATCGTCACCTTATTTAGCTGCCTATAGTCTATACACATTCTCATCGAACCGTCTTTCTTCTTAACGAACAACACTGGAGCACCCCATGGAGAGGTACTTGGCTGTATGAATCCCTTGTCCAACAACTCCTGTAATTGCTCTTTCAATTCTTTTAATTCTGCTAGAGCCATGCGATGGGGGTATAGAGATGGGCCTAACTTCTGGTTCAAGCTCTATCCCAAACTCTATTTCTCTCTTTGGTGGCATACCTGGCAAATCATCTGGAAATACATCTGGAAACTCATTAGCCACCGGAATCATTTTCAAACTTGGTATCTCTGCCTTTACATCCCTGACTGCAGCTAAAAACCCATAACCACCTCTATCTATCAACCGTAGCGTATTCATAGCTGATATGAAGCTCGTTGGTGTCGAGCATCTTGTGCCAAGAAACTCTCTTGGTTCATCACCTGGCACCTCGAATCTCACTACCTTTCTATAACAATCTATCCAGGCATGACATGGGAATAACCAATCTATGCCTAGAATAACGTCAAAGTCAGACATGTCCAACACTTTCAAATGTGCTAGCGCTTCCATGTCACCAACTTTGACTGCGCATGATCTATATACTTTCTGAATAAGGATGGGCTTTCCCGAAGGTACCCCAACTAAAAACGGCTCGTCAAGATCCTCAGGGGATCTTCCAAACCGTACAGTAAAGAATGGGGATACATAAGAGTGGGTAGACCACGAGTCAAATAACGTCATAGCATCGAAGGAACATACTGTTGTCATACCTGTTACTACTTCATTTGAAGCCTGCGCATCCTGACGGGTTATCGCAAATAGACGGGGTTGTCCTCCACTACCCTGGCTTCTACTGCCTGCTCCTCTTTTGCATGTATCTCTGCCAACAAGACCTCTACTCACGACCCCACGGCCTGCCGCTGTGATGACACAGTCCTGGGTTGTCGACTGAAGAGATTGAATTGATGTGGAGGGGTTAGTTGACCTCTGGCTAGGAGCTCTTTGAAACATCGGGCATTCTACGCGCTTATGACCCGGCTGGCCACATCCATAACATACTGAAGAGCCAAACCAACATTGACCCTAATGTCTCTTTTCGCAAGTCGGGCATACTGGATATGACTGCCATGAACCCTGTCCACTATCCTGACTACCCCCTCTACTCAGAGTCTGTGATATAGTTGAACGTGCCGGGATGGGCTCTGAGAAGGTGGCCTTACCCGACTGACTCCACTGTTGTCCCTGCTGATGGTGACCCTTGCTCGACCTGCTCTGCTCGAGAAAGAGGCATGAACCTTGGCCTTTTTGTTGGCCTCTGACATCGCTTTTCGCTCTGCTAGACCATTCTCAAGACCAATTGCTGTGTCTACTACCTGAGCATAATCCATGGTCCCGACGTGAGGCTGCAAGCTGAGGAATAAGTCTCTTGGCAGACCCTGAATGAAACGTCTCACCCTAGCTGTCTCTGTTAGTATCATACTAGAGGTTGCTTATGCAAGATAAGTGAAACGCTCATCATACTCAGTAATTGTCATGCCTGGAGTTAAACGGAGCTTCAAAACTCCTCAATCATTTGTGCTCGGTGGCTTTCTGATATGAATCTTCGCATGAAGGCTTCCTTGAATCGTTCCCAAGATGGAGAGCTAGCAGTTCCATACCTCTGTCGGAACTCCTGATACCATAACTCTGCTTGCCTCTGAGCTGGAAACCAGCTAACTACATCGCTCTTTCCGAAGAACAATGGATGACACCAACTATCTTCTCCACCTGCCTAAGGAATTCCTGGGGATCCTGACTCGTTAGACGCCCGTTGAAAGTGGGTGGGTCCATTCTCTTGAAACGCTCTAAGGCTGAGTCATCTGTATCTCTTACTGGAGGTGGCTGTGTAGTCGCTTCTAGCTGTCTGACCATCACATCTGTCAAATTTGTTACCATCTGTTCAAAAGCTCTAAGGCGAAGGCGTGATGAGTGTACAGGTAGCATGATTATACTGTGAAATGGAGGACATATGACAAGATCATGAGTGTCAAGAAAAGACAAACTCTTATTGAACCTAGACAAAATTGACTCTTTCCTAAAGGCCTCAAATAGCACCACATCAATGCAAATGGGCGCGCTTCCATTTACGTAAATGCCATGTTATTTGTGGACACTTGCTCTAATAATATGTAGGGAAACCTATTTTTCTGATACCAATTTGTCACGACCCACCTACGGAGTGTGATCGGCACGTGAGGATTTGGGTCCCATGGAAGCCTCTGGTAACGTAACTAATTAATATGCATAAATAATCCAAATTTATTCAAAATATCTCAAGTTCAACTAAAACTTCAATAATATGAAATTGTTCTCAAAACATAAATTTGCATAAAATTCATATTCTAGGCCAAAGCCAAACATAACAAAACAATTAACAGAAATTCTGAAAATATATCATGCATATCCGGGGATCCTGCCTACACAATTTATTGGAGCACTACTAGACTGACATAATTGACAATAAGCTCCACTCCAAAGCGAAGCTCACCAAAGAAGTTGTAGCACAACTACTGAGGATCCTGTGGTACAACTGAAACTGTAGCTGTATCTGTAGGGAAAGGAAAAGAGAGGGGTGAGTTCATCAAAACTCAGTGAGTGAGCCTCCACTCACAACCCACATGGGACAATAACAAAATACATAACATATACATGCAACTGATGTGAAATATATTACATATATAATTACATATAAATTAACTGAATCTATGGCAATAACTAGTAGAGATACATGAATTATTCTATACATAATTATCTCGAAATTTGAATAGCTAAATCTGAGCCAATGGCTAATCTGATGGGCACCTAACTAGGTCCCATAAATGGACACCTCACTAGGTTCCTTATTGTGGGTAAGCTAGTCCTCTAGCGGACCACTTGATACCAAGGTTAACGATCAATCCTGCAACTGTTAACTCGCTGGTCTGTTTCTTACTAATTAATATAAAATAATTTGTTCATAAACCAAATAAATATAAAAGTTCTGAATTCATATAATTCTAACAATTTGACTGTAGTATAACTGAGATTCTAAAATCATGCCCAAGGGATCACCAGCTTGTAGACATAGTGATTTCAATAATCAATAGAATATATATCTGACAATTGTTATGAATTATACTTTATTCAATACTTTCAATAAATCATATCTAATATTCTAAAATCTTCATAGGAAATACATAGTCTGAAAATATGATAATCAATATTTCTACTGTAAACATTAAACTAAGGTCTCACAATTTCATAAACTAGGAAAAAGATATTATATAACACGCAAGGTATCAATTATGGTCCCATGAGTTTTGCTAAAATGATTAATTTTCATGATAACTGTAAAAGTAATAATATTTCTAAAACAGGCATAATTATAACAATATATTCTCTTGACATAAATCATTCTAAAATTTCATAAATAATTTATATAATATGGAAAAATATTAATAATGACCAAAAGTATGATTATGAGCTTAATCCCACTCACCGTTGGTAGTCATGAGTGTGCTTCTACTAATAACTTTACTCTGAAGTATTGGAATGGTACAAATAACCAATCTCACAGATTAAAAGAAAGGAGCGTCACAACGTCCCAAGAGAGGATTAGCTAGGCTCACTGAAGCTCGGCCATGAAGATCATAAGCTTGACAAGAGATGAGTTCGGCCAAGAAGAGGTTTGGTTTGGAGGAGGTTTGACTTAGAGGAGGTGAAAGCAAAACTTAACAAAATGAAACTAAACATTTCTTACACATACACACTCCTACACTCATATATTTATACACAAATATAATAATCATGAATAATATTAGTGCTATTTGTCTACACTTAATAATAATAATAAATATTATTAATGCTAACTACACTTAGTAATTATAATGTTAAATAATAATAATGCTAACTACACTTAGTAATAATAATGTTAAATAATAATAATGCTAGGTACACTTAATAATAATAATGATAATGTTAGCTACACTTAGTAATAATAATAATTATTAATATTAGTGGCATATATCTAGACTTAATAATAGTAATAACTAATATTAATGCTAACCACACTTAGTAATTATAATGTTAAATAATAATAATGCTAACTACACTTAGTAATAATAATGTTAAATAATAATAATGCTAGGTACACTTAATAATAATAATACCAATGCTAGCTACACTTAGTAATTATAATGTTAAATAATAATAATAATAATAATAAATAATAATAATAATAATTCAAAATAATTATAATTTCTTTATTTGGGATATCACAACGGGATAGGTCATGAATACCTCTAGGAGCACATGATTGTTTCTTTTTTATTTTGTTTTTTCCTAGACTAATACTTTCAAGACGTGAAGCTCTGTCTGCGAATTTCTTTTTATACAAACCATAAAAAATTAACCCCTACTAAACACTTAAAGAGCCTAGCTAGATGTCACTGTATTAGGTCTTGTGGTTCTAAATTTTTTTTATAATTTTTTATGATTATAAACTAAAACAATGAAAAACAATATAACATGTTGTAATTATTGATAAAAATATATTAATCTAAAATAATAAAATATGAATTGAACAAGCAGAACTTCTGCGTAGCTCAAGCTGATAAAAATGTAGGGTTGATATGGGCTTAGCTCCGGTATGATACCAAATTACCAATAGAAAAAAGGTACAGTTGATGGAAATTGATGAAATGTTTACGAATGAGGATATAGGGGTCATTTTGATTAATCAATTTTGTTGGAAGTATGTAACTTGAAGGGTGGTTCTTCATTTTACTCTTATCCACTCTATCCCACATATGTAAGGACCAGCATCCCAACCAATTTCTTGTTCTAGCTGCACTGATCTTTCAAAACAATGGCTGAAGCTATCATGGGTTTCACCGTCTTCAAGTCATATGTTCATAGCTCATGTCTACAAACAAGGAGATTTGAAGTGAACCCGTCTTCAAGATTGGTAAAAGAAAAGAGACCCTTGTCCGTTTTCATCTCTTAATATGAAAAAAATGAACACGTCTTTCTGGTTTCAAAGGTGAAAAATGACAGTGTCTTTGTTTTTGCAGCCTAAGCAGCATTCAGCCTCCACCCTTTTCAATAGATCATGGCAGGTAAGTAGTAAATGTTAAAAAAGAATATATGATGGAAACCAGGTTCAGTAGTTAAACCTTGATATTATATTGTATCTTGTGTATTTGTTTGTATACAAGGTTGTAGAGGGTAAGAGCAAAAGAGCTTCTTTGTATAAAGTGAATGGTTTGCCAGATTTGCCCTTGATGGCAGTTTTAGTAGAGCAAATGGAAGGCCAGAGAGATCTTTTGACCATTAAATCAATTGTGCATCTTAGTGATAATGCAATAAAAAATGTTTGTAAGTCTCATAATAACTCCTCTTTAGCCCTTGGTTGAGATCTTTTTCCTCCAAACCTTGGTCTTAAATTTTTGTTTCTTTTTTCATCCATCCCCTGGCAATTTCAATATGAATTATTTATTGGTACCCTTTTTGTTACAGACTCCTGGTACATAATGTTCACGGTTTGGGGATGCTTATTCTTTGGTTCCATGAAGGTCACTTAATTACCTTCTTCCATTCAAGTTGTGTACGAAAATTTAGAAGTTTACTTCAAATTTGGCTTTAATTTGTTTCGTTTGATGTGTTTTAGGATCCATATTACGACTCAGAAACATATAGGGGAGATGGAGGAGATGGTACTGGAAACTGGATCTATGAGAAGGTAAGACTTTGCTATTATCTTAATAGAGGGCCCCAAATTGTGGAGGGCCAATCAAAACATGTCTAACAAATCCTATTGCTAACAAGTTTAAGTGCTTTTGGTCAGAAACCATTAATTACAGTTAGCTGGTGAATGAAACATTATAGCATCCGCATCATTTATCAGCATCAGAAGAACCCAAGCTTCGTGCCATAGGGATCAACTATTAAGTTTCAGTTGGCTGATGATTGAAACATTATGCTATCCACTTTATGTATCAACATCGGAAGGGACCAAACCGACAACTATAGGAGAAAAATAAATTAAACTAACTACATGAAAACAACAACATGCTTTTATTAAGGAATTGAAAGCTAGCCTCCACCCATAGCCGTTGAATAATTGCTCTGAATTCTTTCCGTACATAGCAACACCAACAAAAACTCACGTACCCTTTGGGCAACAGAGAACCTATAGTAGTATATTAAGGATGGAATGAGTGTGCCAACGTGGGGTAGCTCAACTGGTCAGGCCCTCCGCTCCTGCACGCCAGGACTTGGGTTCGATTCCAGGCAACGCGTTGGTAGGCGATCTGTAATTCCGTCGTAAACCCTCATTGAGGTTGGTGGTTTGCCCTGGCCTTGCATGAGGGCGAGCTTTCCCCTAATCTAAACTTCTTGTAAATCAAAAAAGGATGGAATGAGTGTTACTTTTACACACTCAAGATTTGGGATTCATTGGGGTTTAAATATAGAACTAGTTTCACTCCATCATAGAAATTGACCCCAGATTCTCCGCTTAATGGATATTCTAACTCCCTGATTTTCAATCCATTGGAAATAGTAATTAATCATTTCAAGGTGTAGAGCTCACAAATACAAGTATTGCCTTTGGCCACAAGACACTCTCCATACACACTGTCAGAAATTGAACCCCTGACTAGATACTTACAGTCCAGTTAATTATCAACTGTACTAGGTCTTGGAGCTATTTTTACTCAATAGCTAGCATAGAGTCGGCCACTTTCTTTTCTAAATGAGTAAGCAAATCTGACTTAGTCAATAAAGGGAAAATGTGAAACCAATTCAAGTTAAATTTTAATTTTAAAATCTAACAATAGGACGAAATATATCATTTACAACATGAAATTTTATTTGAAATCAACTATAATCAAAACTCCAAAGAAGGAACATCTATGACTGTGAGTATTATTATGAATATGCAGCAAGAAATTATGGAAGCAGAAGCCAGAGAAGCTCTGTGGCGCGAGGAGCTGATAGAGGAGATAGAACAAAAGGTTGGAGGGTTGAAGGAACTTGAAGAAGCAGGCAAAAAGGAAGAACTAGTCAAGTGATTTTTCTGCAGTCATGACTCGCATTTTGCTTCCGTCAATTGGAACCAAGCGATCCTTCATTATTGTATATACAGGAATATAGGTTCATCATTAAGAATGAACTCTTATGCTTCAAATATATTATTGATCGACAGATCATTATTTTGAATAGGGGGGTCGCTATATAAATTGACCAGCGAGAAGGATTTTTAATTCTATTATTAAACAACAATGTTGGTCTGTATAAAGACATTTTCGTTGAAATGTTGCGAAGAGTCTTATTAGCACCGCTGTATATGTGACGAATTAATTTTTGTGGAATGTTACAAAGAGAAAGCTGGTCAATTAGGATAGAGTAACGATATTTAAGTGAGAAGAAAGAAAATTGTTTGCCAAGCGTGGGTAACCCTTTTTTTTTTATCAGTTTTATGTTGAAATTTTAGTTTTCATCACATGAAATTTATAAAATTTTAATATTATATATATAGATGTATTTGTACCCTAATTTTTCTAAAATTTGCGTATCTCATGTCTTTATCTATGCAACATAGTGCATAAGGCACATGAATTGCACTGAGTTTTGGTTTTCAAATGCGTTTCACGAAAACTGACCGAAGATAGTGCATTTGATCCGATTGGAATCAAATTAGTCAAATCTAACTTTTGCATTCCATGAAAGTTGTATAACAACCGATCACCTAGTAACTTCTACAACTTGAACCTGCCAAAATCCTCAGAGCATTATCAAATAAAGCTTAATGAGACCACAACAAAAATTCCCAGAATATCATTTGGAAATCACTCATAGACCCTGGTTCAGACCAAGAAAAAGAAATATATTTACTTAATATTTCTAAAGTGTATATCGTGCTTCTTAAGACTTGGGTTCGTAAACTTAAAAGGATTAATATTGAGTGAGAGCAATGCAATAAGAATCCCTTTTGAAATGACTTGGGTCTTGAACAGTGATGTTGATCCAATATGGGAGTCTGAGGGATGATATGAAAAGAATCCCTGCTATATTTTTTCCTATCCCATCACCCCTAAGTAACATGTGTTTATGGTGAAAGTTTGGATTCCTAGGTACTATTAAGACAAGACATAAAAATGACCCTACAAAATGACAAAATCTCCCTTAATGTGACATGGATTAATGAACAGTATAGATATTAGGCTAAAGGTGAGGGTGAACTATATTTGGATTGTTTTGCAAAGGCATGTACGTGTATAAAGTCCAAATGACTACCTAAAATGGGTCCTCTCCTCAAAGGTGTAATTCTCCTCTCCTCTCATGGTGTCCTTTCTATGATCAAAAGAGAACTTCATCATCCTCCCACTGGACTGCTCCTTTCATGCAGACCCAAGAACCTCTGGACAAGGATATATCATCCAAACCTATCAAGCTACATAAAAGGTAGTCATTTGGGCCTTAGCTTCAACCCATAGACATTTTCCTTTACAGGCTTTATCCATGTATCCATCAATCTTATGAGCTCAAGGCAGGGCCCTACGCAACTCAAACCGCCAAGTAGAGGTGTCAAAATGGTCAGCCCGCCCTATTTAGGCAGCCACTAAAAGCCTATTGAAAGCAGTAGGCACCAAAATAAAATGGGTTGAAATAGCTAGCCCAGTCCATTTTGAGGCAAGTTGGTAGATTAGTGGGTCAGCCCGTTAGAAATTTAAAAAATTGAAAAAAAAAAACTTTTTAATAAGTTGTTGACTTTTTTTTCAAATAAAAAACTTTTTAAAACATTTTTGTCTCTATTTTTTTTGTCTGGAAATTTCATTAGAACACAGGGCAAAGTCCAAAAACAATTACAAAGGGGGATGAAAGCACATGCATGAACACAAAACCCCCCTAATTGTAACTTTTTTGGCTTTCATAGTTTTGGTTTTGGTCACTATCTCACCAACACCAAGACTGCGTGTACATAGCGAGATTGTAATTGTACGGATTGAGACCACCTTACTATTTACGAATGCCTAATACAAACCGTGTGCCCTCTTTTTAGTCCTTGGGTTGGGCTTGTCTAACGGTGTCCATTATACAGGCCTTTTTTTTTCACACATAGATGCTCTTAGCCTCTTACCAATAAATTTTTTTTTAAAAAAAAAAAGTTTGGTCAAGTCCGCTCCAACCCGCCTAAACTCGCGGATTAAGCGCCGGGGGGGATTTGGCTGGCTGAAATTTTTTGACAGGTTCAAAAAATCAATCCAGCCTACTAAAAATGATGGTTTTGGCGGACCAATCCAACAGGCTGAGCCCGTTTTGACATGTCTACCACCAAGTCTCTCCGGTCATAGTATCCAATTCATTTCATCCGATATGGTAGGGAACAGACCCCGATATGAATTATGCAGCAATAGCAAACTATCTTGTCTTGTGCTTGAGTGAACTTTCTAGCACAAACCCCGTCCCATACCATATAAGCAAGGTCATATTTGCGTTTCTCTGAAAAGAGTTGATGTCACAGTGACAAAGGAGTCATAGTTCACTAGTTCACGTGAATTAAGGTGGATCAAGCAAAATTCAGTTGAAGTAATCAAGAGGCATATTTTTGGGTCTTAAGATCTAAATTCATTTTTCTTCATTTTTTGGTCTGATTTTCAATTGGAAATTTTTAGCCGTGGCAATGTGGCAATGGGACGTGGGGTCGTGCTGGGTCCCGCGAACAGCCAACACATGAATTTGGGTTTTCATGTGTGTGCGCCGGGATCTTGAGTGACTTTCTTGTCCTCTATCTTCTTACCCATTTACCAAAAAGAAAATGTGGCAGAGCGAAAAAACAAAACCTACATTTATCCAAGAGGGAACAAAAAATTTAAAATTAATATATCATCTTTTTAAATTAATAAAAAATATAGTATTAACATATATGTGTCTTTGAAAGCGTTCAATTCCTGAAATGAATTGATTGGTAAAATAAATATATTAATCGTGACGTACTGACATAATTTCTGTTATGAAAAATTGAAAAGCGACCAAGTGAAAGGGCACCACATATCTTAGTAGGGTATCAAATAGAAACTTTATATTTTAGGTTTCTTTTTTTTTGGTGAATATCAGGTTTTTTTTTTAATTAAACAAATCTCCCTTAACTATACTTTAGTATTTTTAGTAAAGGAAAAAAATCATATTGTAGATTATGTAGACAAACACTTGTTTCAACAGTAGGAAATTGTAAATCTTTGACTGTTAACCTGTTATAAACTTACAATTTTCCGAAATTTAGTCTCACAATATATAAGCTATGTAATAATAATAATAATAATAAGAAGAAGAAGTATGAATCCAAGTCTTTTGATGGTAGTACCCTTTTCTGATTTAAAATTCTTCTGTTCTGAAGGATTTCCTTCCATAGAATAAATCTTACACCATTAAAATGTCGTGGGAGTTGCCAAAATGATAAAACCCTTAAGAAGTGGATGGCTATAACAATTCGTGAAAAAAATAAAATAAAAAAGAAATCTTTGGAAGAAAGAATTACTCTCATTGTCATTGCATACTTGGCATACATATATCCAATCCGGTGGCCTAAAAGCTAAAACTGAAGCTTCTGCACTCCATTTCTCAGTCACTATTCTTCTGCCCGGCCACACGAATTCTAACATGAATAATGAATATCTTATCTTATCCCATAACAGAGCAGAGGAGAGCAATTGATAAATGATTGAACATACCATAAATGAATTCACGCGATGAGATCCTCTACACCTTAGAAACCGCCTTCAGTCTCAATGCTCTCACACGCTCTTTTGCACAACACAATTTAGAGCATTCCACCATGTAAAATATCTATGGGACAATGTCACACATGTGCACTCTAATGTGATTTCGAAGCCAAATCCATGCCTATGCTCTTTGGCTGCCAAATACTAAAGTAGACATGGGATAATGTATGTTAGAAGTGCCTCAGGTAAATTCGTTAAATCATGACAAATTCAAATCATAAACTTGTAGACTCATGAGAGTTTACAATTCAGAAAATATTACTTGAAAAATATATCTTAGATATTTAAGAATAATAAAATATTTTTTATTAATATTGGATAAATTTAATCTTATAACAACATAAATGAGATAAATATCATAAAATATATAAAATATAACACAATCCATGTCTTCGTTTTGCATAAAATAAATAAAAGCAGCAAATAATTTACATTTGGATAGTAAAATCAACCATAAATCTAAACTCATTAGTAGAATTAGGAGTTTATCGATTTTGTTAGAATTTACTTAAACTCGTACAAGTTTAACAAAAAGTAGAGAATTTATATATGTTCACGAGTTAACTCGATTTTGTGTGGTAAGATAGAAAACTCATAAGCGTTTAAGAGTTAACTCGAGAGTTTAATAATCATGATGATAATAATCAACTATATGATCTTATGATAGATATATTTCATGCTGATAGATTTATTGTAGGTTATATTTGGTTTAGGATACAAATAAAGTATAAATTTTTATGGATGAGTTTCACATGTAAATAATTTATAATATATTTATTTTGTGCTCTCATTTGAAAGAAAAAATATCAAAGTTATAGTCCTAGTAACACACTAAACAACTTGAAAATGACCATTCAGTAAGAGCAGTGTAACTTAGTATATTGTCCCATTGACCTTTTTCTTGGAGATCCGTAACCTTCTCTATTACAAACAATTCATTAAAAAATAATTAAATAAAAGAAAGAAGTCTTGCTCTCCAATAACTTTGAGTTTTTTTTTTTTTAAATTAATCCTCCATTGTTTATGGAATTTAGGATTATATCAAATCCAAACTTCTCTATTTTTACAAACACCTGACTATCCTAAACTAGAGTGGTAAACACATTGTTGGATCGAGTGTTTACTACCAGACTAAAAGTTATAGCTATTAATCAGGGTGTAACTCATTTTACTTAAGCTTATAACCAAATGCCATGATTTGATCTGACTTCGATCCCATCTAAGCCTTACTAAGGCAAGATGCTGACCTACAATCAATAATCCCCTTCCTAGCATACATACTATCCACAGTCCATGCCTTTTAGGGAATTGGGCCTCCAACCCAATTTGACTCCGACCAACATAGCCTTGCCAAGGTAGAAAGTTGGCCTCCAACCAACATCACCTCTCAGCACCTGCTAGTAGTCCATGCTTTTCTAAGAATCAAACCCATGACCTTGGCTCTAAACCACCAATTAGGAAAAAGCATCATACCCCATTAAGAACCACCCTTGAACATAGAGAAATAAAAATAGGAACACAATCATAATACAATAATTAACTTAGAAAACTTTAAAATGGAAGAAAAACCATGGTTGTTGCCAAATGACAACTAGAGAATAACATTATGTGAAATTTTTTACAACACGTAGATATCTTTATCTTATACCCGATAGCCTGATTACACCCATACTCTCCAAAGTAAGTATGTAAATTACATCTTACAACACTCCAAGATGAGTACAAAGAAAAAAAAATCAGATACAAGCTTAAAGTATTTCAAACTAGTGCTAGTTGAAACAATGGAATTGGGTCTACATATATAGCCTTGGCCTCCATCCCCACTTGTAATCCTAGGTGATGTGGGACTTGTTTCAAGAAGCTTCACTCTTCTTGTCACGACTCGATTTAGGCACATGACCGGCATGTGAGAAATCTCATTCTCACGCAAGCCTTATGACCTATTTTCTAATTTTACATGCATGCTCTGCTCTAACGTCCATGAAAGGTAGAAATTTTCTCTTTGTCTATATATAAATCACTTGTTCTCTGGAATCAAAATTATTATATTTAAAATCTTGTAATAGCCTCTCAAATCTTAAAATCATGAATTATTTATACATACAGACCAAATACACTTTGTCAAATGTTCAAAACATCATATACAATTTAAAATATAACTATATTATGCCAAATGCAAAAATAAAACATACTCTAGGTCCGAGATCCTGCCTGCAATGTACTGGAGCACTCTAGATAGAATGAGAATGCTTCACTCAAGTGAAGCTTACCAGCTATACTCTAGTGTTACGGGGACACTGGTGACTAAGAGGCTACTATACTTGTAATAGAGAGGAAAGCAGAGGGGTGAGTTTTGTTATCAAAACTCAGTGAGTGAATCCTCACTTGAAACGCCCTTTCATAGGACACCAAAGAAACAAAGCATAAATCATAACAACAATAATAATACTCAAAGTCTCGCATAATCAAATATACATATATTTCTAAAAGTCCTTTATGATCAACATGTTATAACTTAAAAGCAATTTTCTCTTAATTTAACTTCATACCCGAAATCATACAAGCACACAACATAGTAGCTCCTAGAGAAACAGTAATCTTTGCTCTGGTTACACACAATGTTTGTGATGTAACAAAACTCTGAATATAAAGTCTCTGAATATCTCTGGCCTGGGCTACTTGGTACCAAGGTTAACGGATTTACTGCCATTAACACACAGCCTGTTTCTCTATAGATACCTTATAAACTAACCAAATAAATTCATGAAAGCTAAAACCTTTAAACCTCTTTAGTTCTCTGAGAGCTTTGAATATGTCTGACTCTAACAGTTTGACCTTAGCATAATTGTGGCTATAAAATCATATCCAAGGGATCATAGACTAGAAGGCTTAATAACATGCTTGAAATAAAAAGGTTAAAACCATAGTTCTAATCATTTCTCTAAATTTCATATCTAATTATAAAACTAAATCATATACAAATAAATTCCAGAATCCAGTAAAACAATCACAGAATTCTCTAACAGTAGCATAAATTACCAATTCTACTTAAAATCAGTATAACAAATATGGTCCCATGAGTTTTATCAAAGCCAGTGTCATGCTCTAAAAATTAATAGTTCAAAACATATATTCAACAGTAAACTTGAAATCCTTATGTACTATTTCTCTAAAATCAAATAGTAAATCATATTTTCATGAAAATAACTCTAATGCAGAATATAGAGATAATAGATATGAACCCACTTATCACTTGGAGGGCTGAATAGTGCAGAACTAATACCAACAGCACACTAGGAAGCATAACTGACAGCAATATCTGATATAGAAGTAATAGAACTCTAAATTAACCTCTAAAACCTCTGAATACTCAAAATCCACATTTAGAAAGGTAGAAAACTTCTCTCCCATGAGAAGCTTAGAGAATCACCCTAATAACAAAAAGAAAAGGGAGAAAAGAGAGCAAACCTAGGAGAACAACATACCTTAAAGCCTTAAGAATCAAAGATTGAAGTTGGAATTGAGAAGAATGGAAGGAAATGGAGTTGTGGGGGTGAGAATCATGATTTGGAAGTGAGAGCTCGAGGTTGGGGGTGAGGGAATCATGTTTTGGGGTGTGGGAATGTTCTGGACCCCAAAATGGGGATTTTTAACTCTCCTGGGTGGTCCCCTGTCCAGTTGCCGCACCGACTTACTCTGCTTACCTCAAGGCGATCATATGACCGCCAAGGTCTCTCAATGATCTCACTTATTTTCATTTCTTACTTTAAAGTCAAATCTTTCATTTACTTCCTATTAACTTTTAAACATAAATGTAAACAAGTGAATACTCCCCATTTGGACTCAAATAAAATATTAGAAAAATCAAAATTTTAACAAGTCAAAATCTAAAATTTTTATTTTAGTTCAAATTCAGAAATTTCCATGATTTTATAAACTTGGACGCCAGAAACGATGTGTTTAAAGGTTTCAAAAAATTCATTAAAAATCACTTTTTGACTCAGTTTTTTCTAAAGAACAATTACCGGGACTTTTGGTTCCAATAATATGACTTTATCATATGGCCCTCCAAGGGCATATAGAGTCTAGACTTAGAAAATTTGTTGACTCAGAATGATAGGTAGGGGTAACTGACGCCGTTTTAGCCCGGAAAATTTTCTAACCCTTTTTATTTAAAATTAGGGGTATTACACTCCCCTTGCATTCTTGGACAATATGAGACTTTTTCCAAGTTGTTTTATTCCAATGAAAACCAGCACATGCATATGCAAGAAAAAATACCATTGAGGAAGTTAGTGTTAGGGTATGTGATTAGAGATTGGAAATTAGTTAGAGTTTCTAATATTCAGTTAGGAATTAATTAATCGATAGTTATCCTCATGAGTCTATATAAGGCTCACGTCACATTATATATTACTTTTCTATCTCATTAGTAAAATCTTCCATTCAATTCTATCTATTATTTCTATCTTTTCTATGTTACCATGAATTTCAACAATTAGATGAAAAATAAATAATAATACAAAAAATGGAAAATGGAAAAAAAAATGTCTTTGAACTATAGAGGGGATGATCTTCTCCCTATGCAGCTCCACTTTGAGCAAATGAACGTGGAGCGAGAGTTTAGAGGAAAAGAGAGTGACTAATGTTAATGCTTTCTAGAGCCAAAAAAATTGGTAAAGAGTTATTTGGTTAATATATAATTAGATCATCTTTCATTTTTGAGTAATCCCCGTAGGCATGTGAGGTAGGATAGAATTTTGGTAGGGTATGGTCAAGGTATTCTGAATAGAATAAAAGGTTTGAAATGGAATCCTATAATAGCACCTTATATATCCACAAAAAGGAAAGGCATTATTATAAATCTTACTAGAACTACTCGTTTTTTTATCAGAAACTTGTGATTTAGCTTTTGATGTAGCCGGTAAAGGGAAAAATTCTTAATTGTTGGCACAAGAAAATAAAGCAGTTGATTTAACAGCACAAGGTGTGATAGTCATTAATCATGAAGAGGAATTTGTTGCTCTTAAAGAATGTATCACTTTAGGAATTCTAACGATTTGTTTAACTGATACAAATTGCGACCTAAATCTTGTGGATATTTCAATTCCAATTAATGATGATGCTATAGCTTCAACCAGATCAATACTTAACAAATTAGTATTTGTTTTGATCCAATTCGACCTTTTTACTGTTTGAATTAAATCTTAATTTTTTTCTAAACCGCTTAGTTGATCCTAAAAATAAATACCCATATCTCTTCTACAAAAATATATTAAGATATACACCTTATATTTGTTAGATATTTTTTAAATTTTCATAAATATTTTCAAAAATATAATATTAAATGGTTATAGTAAGATATATAAAAGGTTACAAATATATATATATATAATGTAATTTATTATTTTTTACATTATTTTGCACCACAATATAATAATATGCATGAGGTTCTAAGCTTAAACCTTATAGTGATCATTGCATTTCAAGAAATGCCAAAATAATAATCATACTTATGTGATATCCCAAATAAAGAAATTATAATTATTATGAATTATTATTATTATTATTATTATTTATTATTATTATCAAGTGCACCTAACACTAATATTATTTAACATTATAATTACTAAGTGTGGTTAGCATTAATATTAGTTATTACTATTATTAAGTCTAGATATATGCCACTAATATTAATAATAATTAATATTACTAAGTGTAGCTAGCATTTGCATTATTATTATTAAGTGTACCTAGCATTATTATTATTTAACATTATTATTACTAAGTGTAGCTAGCATTATCAATATTATTATTAAGTGTACCTAGCATTATTATTATTTAACATTATAATTACTAAGTGTAGCTAGCATTATAATTATTATTACTAAGTGTAGTTAGCATTATTATTATTTAACATTATAATTACTAAGTGTAGTTAGCATTAATAATATTTATTATTATTACTAAGTGTAGACAAATAGCACTAATATTATTCATGATTATTATATTTGTGTATAAATATATGAGTGTAGGAGTGTGTATGTGTAAGAAATGTTTAGTTTCATTTTGCTAAGTTTTGCTTCCACCTCCTCTAAGTCAAACTTCCTCTAAACCAAACCTCTTCTTGGCCGAACTCATCTCTTGTCAAGCTCATGATCTTCATGACCGAGCTTCAGTGAGCCTAGCTAATCCTCTTTTGGGATGTTGTGACGCTCATTTCTTTTAATCTGTGAGATTGGTTATTTGTACTATTCCAATACTTCAAAGTAAAGTTATTAGTAGAAGCACACTCACGACTACCAACGATGAGTGGGATTAAGCTCATAATCATACTTTTGGTCATTATTAATATTTTTTCATATTATATAAATTATTTATGAAATTTTAAAATGATTTATGTCAAGAGAATATATTGTTATAATTATACCTGTTTTAGAAATATTATTACTTTTACAGTTATCATGAAAATTAATCATTTTAGCAAAACTCATGGGACCATAATTGATACCTTGCGTGTTATAGAATATCTTTTTCCTAGTTTATGAAATTGTGAGACCTCAGTTTAATGTTTACAGTAGAAATATTGATTATCATGTTTTCAGACTATGTATTTCCTATGAAGATTTTAGAATATTAGATATGATTTATTGAAAGTATTGAATAAAGTATAATTCATAACAATTGTCATATACATATTCTATTGATTACTGAAATCAACTATGTCTACAAGCTGGTGATCCCTTGGGCATGATTTTAGAATCTCAGTTATGCTACAGTCAAATTGTTAGAATTATATGAATTCAGAGCTTTTATATTTATTTGGTTTATGAACAAATTATTTTATATTAATTAGTGAGAAACAGATCAACGAGTTAACAGCTGCAAGATTGATCGTTAACCTTGGTACCAAGTGGTCCGCTAGAGGACTAGCTCACCCACAATAAGGAACCTAGTGAGGTGTCCATTTATGGGACCTAATTAGGTGCCCATCAGATTAGTCATTGGCTCAGATTTAGCTATTCAGCTCAGATAATTATGTACAGAATAATTCATGTTTCTCTACTAGTTATTGCCATAGATTCAGTTAATTTATATGTAATTATATATATAATATATATTTCACATCAGTTGCATGTATATGTTATGTATTTTGTTATTGTCCCGTGTGGGTTGTGAGTGGAGGCTTGCTCACTGAGTTTTGATGAACTCACCCCTCTCTTTTCCTTTGTCTACAGATACAGCTACAATTTCAGTTGTACCACAGGATCCTCAGTAGTTGTGCTACAGCTTCCTTGGTGAGCTTCGCTTTGGAGTGGAGCTTATTGTCAATTATGTCAGTCTAGTAGTGCTCCAATAAATTGTGTAGGCAGGATCCCCGGACATGCATGATATATTTTCAGAATTTCTGTTAATTGTTTTGTTATGTTTGGCTTTGGCCTAGAATATGGATTTTATGCAAATTTATATTCAGAATTTATGTTTTGAGAACAATTTCATATTATTGAAGTTTTAGTTGAACTTGAGATATTTTGAATAAATTTGGATTATTTATGCATATTAGTCAGTTATGTTACCAGGGGCATCCGTGGGAACCCAAATCCTCACGTGCCGGTCACACTCCGTAGGTGGGTCGTGACAACTTACAAATCAAAATAAAAATGAACTGTGTATTACCAATACATATCTTTCACTTATCAAGGAATAAAAAGAAAAGTGTCATGAAAAATAAGAATTTTGTAGAATATTTAATTTAAAAGCTAATATTTAATATAAAAAAGAGTTAATGTTCATTTTAGTCCCTCATTTTTCATTAATGAGTCATTTTAGTCCCTAACTTTTAAAATGAGTTAAATTAGTCATCGACATTGCAAAAAATTGAGTCATATTAGTCCCTCAACCAACTTTTACTTAATATTTTATCAATTAAATGATGAAAGACAAGTTTGAAGGACACCTTGACATATCATATATCATATGAAATTGGATAAAATTTAAAATGACTCATTTTAGTGTTTAAAATTATACAAAATAAGTTACTTAAATATTCATTCTGAGTAATATAATGATTCATTTTGTGCAATTTTATATAATAAAATAAGTTATTTTAAACTTTGTTCTACTTAAGATGATACATGATATGATAACATATTACTTAACGTTACATATCATCATTTAATTGATAAAAATATTAAATAAAAGTGGAATAAGGGCTTGATTCATATTTTGTAATGTCAGGGACTAATTAACTCATTTAAAAGTCAGAAATTAAAATGATTCACGAGTGAAAAGTCAGGGACAAAAATGAGTATTAACTCATAAAAAAATTAAACAATCCCCCTAATCACGGATTGAGGTTTCAAGCGAAAAAGGAATAAGTCCATGAATAACTAAAATTAAAATTCTTATTATACTTTAAGAAAATTTAAAATTCTTTTTATGCTTTAATATTTAAAACTCTTGTATTTTACGTAACACTTTTTAGGAAATTTTACAACTACCCCTATTATACTTGTTAAGAAAAATCGAGGGAAAAAAAAAACAGGCTCATTCTCTTCTCTTATATATGAGTTAATGCTCACTTTAGTCCCTCACATTTCATGCATGAGTCAATTTAGTCCCTGACTTTTAAAATGAGTCAATTTGGTCCCTCACATTTGCAATTGTGAGTCACTTTAGTCCCTCTGTCATGTGGGATCACTTTTAAAAGATGTTGACGGAAGGACGAAAATGACTCACAATTGCAAATGTGAAGGACCAAATTGACTCATTTTAAAAGTCAGGGACTAAATTGACTCACACATGAAATGTGAGGGACTAAAGTGATCATTGACTCCTTATATATTTAAGCTATATCAGCAAAAAAATTTCTATTACCTTTATTTTCAGAAATTTTTCTCTCACTTATTTTTTCCGTGCACGATTCTAAATATAACTAAATGTTAAGCAATACAAAATTAACAAGAAAATAAGTTTAATATTGAAAAAATTAGAATGTTATAATGCATGAATAAACATTCCAACAAATAAGTAAGATTAGAAATAAATTTATTATAGATAAAATGAAAATAGTATCTATTATATTTTTGCTTAAAGTAATTTTAAATCATGTGGTTTTTTTGGATAAAATTAATCATGTGATATTAAAACTTATAAAATTCAGTTAAAAAAAATAAAAGTTATAATAGGGAGATTAAATCAGTTAAAATCTAACCTAACAGATAAAAGTAGAAGGAGAGAAAAAATCAAAGAGGAAATACAATTATTAAATATAATTTACATTTTATTTCCTTTTTAATATATATAATTTATTATAAGAGGTAATGGTATCATTTCATTTATCAAGTGATCTTAAAATAATGTTTGAAATTTTGATGAAAAAATATGTATATACGTTTATTACCAATCTATATGGAGATTTTTATTGGTCCATATAGACAAGGTTTTAAAACCCAAGATTTGGCTTGAGTTTTTATAGAATTTCCCTTGACATTATTAAAATTATGAGGTAATTTGATTTGATTTAATTAATGTTAAAAACTATTTTTGGAGTATCCGAATTGATACGTATAAGATGTGACCATTACAAACAATTACACAATAAAAAATGAAAAAGAAAATTTTAATTTACGTTAATTAATATTTACTTATCATTTATATAATTTTAATAATTATATTATTTTAATAGAATATGAAAGTTAACAAACATGTAGTGATTTTCCTTATAGATTATAATATTTTTGTTCGTATGTCTTATCATAAGATATGAAAGGAAAGAAGAAAATTACAGTAAAATGATTTTTCAATAACTATAGTTATCAGTCTAGAAATAAATATTATTCTTCAAATATTTCTATTTTTCATTAGGGCAGTGCTTGGCATTACACAAAAAACTTCGTCCAAAAACACAAGAATACCACTCCTCCGTTGAGCATTTGATGTTTTGAAAAATAAAAACTGATAGGAAAAATTTAGAAATGTAAATAATGGTATGATATTTCGCACATCAACTCGTATGGATGCTTTTGAGCCACGTTGCATTTTGCCTTTTGTTATAGTTATTTTACATATAATTTTTATTTCATACAAGTATACAATACATTTTATATTATTTATTACTATTTGTTTATATTTCTTAAAACTTAATTGTTGTTTTTAAAAGGATAAATAACAAAAATTACTCTTAAGATTTGCTCTAATAAAACTCCACATCATTCTTATCAAAATTTGACATGTAATAATAATAATAATAATAATAATAATAATAACAAATTAATGAAGAAAATAAAAACCAGCAAGAGAATGAATTTTATAAACGTGATTTCAACTCACACTTTTTAGATTAAACTAATTCTTAAAGTTCAAATCCTAAATTTTCTATTCTCAAATCTATATCTGAATAAAAAACAACATTGAATTAGTTAAGTTTCTGCATAAAAATGACATGTAAGCTTTACAATTGAAAAGTAATGAGAAATGTATGATAAGTTAATCCATCTTCAGTATTGTGAAGGATTTACATGATAAATTGATTCTTAAATATTTATAAAATTATTCAAATTAGTTTCTGATAAAAATGTAAATAGAATAAATAAATTCACTAAAATACTAAAAAAATTAATTTGTCATATACTTTTAATTGTGAGGGATTACAAATATATTTTTTTAATTAAATGATCAATTTACCTATATTATTTCTATCCAAGGTTAACTCAGTAACTTACTCTTTCTCTGATATATTTACAGTGTTACTACGTAACAACTCAAATAAAAGAATAAATTAATTTTGGTTTAAGCTATATTTAGATTTAAAGATATGAAATTTAGGATTTAAGTTTTAAGAACTAAGAAAACTGCTGACTTAAAATTATATTTATAAAATTTATTCTCTCTCGTTAATTTTATTTTTATTTTAATTATTTATTTTCTATTTATTTTTTTTCTGGAAAAATAGCATGAAGTGTAATTTAAGAAAATCTTTAGAACAATCTTTGTTACTTTCTCTTTTTTGAAACGAAACTTTAGCCTAGATACGCTATCAAATCAATTAATAAGATAAGCCAACAAAATTGTCCATTTTTAAGAGAGACACACACACATGTGACGTGACATCGGACATGTCAACTAGCAGGATGCAGGTACTGCTGTGCTGGGGTTGGGTGGTAATTAACTATCCTTAATAAAAGCAAAGATAGCGTGGATGTGGATAACGCTTACGGTTTTTAGTAATTTCCTTTCGCACTGCAATTGAAAATGGATAAAGGTTATTCATTTATTTACTCGTGTTGCTTTTCACAGGAAAACAGACAACGCTATTTATATCCATCTTTTTAGAGACCCATCACTAGCCACATTTGCACATGGAGTATTATTATATGTGTAATAAAATTATACAATCATAATACTATTTATGATATTATTTTATCCATTCATAATATATATATTAATATATTATGAAATAAAATAATATTATGTGTTATTATAATATAAATATTATTATTTTAATATCTAAAAATAAATATTTAATTAAATTTTATATTTTATTATTATTAAATATAATAAATTAATTAAAAAAAAGTAAAAATTATTATTATTTCTAATAGTAATAGAATTAATATTTCAATTAAATACAGTGATGAAATAATATTTTTTTTTTTTTTATGAACATTTTACTTGTAACATTATTATACAAGAGCTAGTACACCGATATTTATTCTTCCATGCCCACAACACCACAGCTTAACTTGTACGCCAATGAGGCTGTGTTTAAAAGCCACCATCTCCATCTCTCTCACCAAACCATTCACATTGGAAAAAAAAACACTTATTTTGTTTGTCTGTTTTAAGTTTGCGCTTTTTATCCATTGAATAGCAAGAAAAGTGCTTTTGGTTGTCCCGTGCCTTTTTGTTTCAGAAGCCTCAACATTCTTGCCATCATACATACAAAGCTGGAATTTTTGCTCCACAACCCAGTGTTTAGAATCTCAAAAGAAAAGAAATAAGAAAAAGAAAACTGGGTTTTGGTCCTAAAGCTGAAACAAGTTTCATTGAAAGTATCCCATTTTCATTTTCATTATCTGATCCTTGACAAGATCTCTGATTTTGGATTAATGGCTTGTTCCTTGAAGAGTGTTTCTTGTGCTGCTGGGAATATGCTTGGCTCTGAACAAACCAAAGGGGTTTTGGGGCCTTGTCCTTCAATTGCGTTCTCAAGACCTGGTAAAGCAAAACCAAGGGCATGTTCTGTTCTGAGTGCTGATTTCATGGGACAACCCATCAATCTTCAAGATAAAAAAAATCCTGGGTGTTGCAGTTCCAAAACCTCCGCCAATGCCTCAATTCATGTATGTATTGTGAAGTTTTCTTTTATTTCTTGGTTTTTTATTTTTACCCTTTAGCTTTCAAACTATATTCTTTTTTTTTTTCCATTTTTTTCTTAGCATTCAATTTATTTGTTTCAGGCACAAGCAACTATATGCATTAGCAAAGCTTTGCAGTGGTGGAAGAAAAACCTGAAGCCTAACATGATTGAGATCCATTCAGCACAAGAACTTGTCAATTCTTTGCTCAACGCTGGAGATTCACTGGTTGTGGTCGACTTTTATTCACCTGGTTGTGGAGGCTGCAAAGCCCTCCATCCAAAGGTAATTAATCCATGCACTATGTTGTTTGGAATTAAAATTTATAAACTATAAGTCCCTTATTACCCCCCATAAAATTCGGTATATTGAACTGATTTATCTTCAATCTGAAAAAATTTGTTCAGATCTGCCAAATTGCTGAACTGTACCCAAATGCAATTTTTCTGCAAGTCAATTATGAGGAGCTGAAAACCATGTGTCATGCTCTGCACATTCATGTGTTACCATTCTTCAGGGTCTATAGAGGTGCTGAGGGTAGAGTTAGCAGCTTCAGCTGTACCATTGCAACTGTAAGATTTTGATTGTGACTGATATACAAACCCTTTTGCTATTAGTTTCATACATTGCCTTGTTAATTTGTTATGTTTTTCTAAAATTATAACTTTATGTTGTGGATATGTTGTGCTACAGATCAAGAAGTTTAAGGATGCCTTAACAAAGCATGGGAATGAAAGCTGTAGTTTAGGCCCAGCAAAAGGCTTGGATGAATCCGAGTTGCAAAAATTGGTGTCCATTGGTGAAATTTCAGTTAATTTGCCGTGGCTATATCCCAAGGAAGGGAAATTGGAGGATTTGGTTCTACAAAGGCATGATTATTCTGGCGTTTGGAGCATGGGAGATAACAATAGTATCCTTATGCAGGATGTAATAGCTTGATACCAATAGTTTATACTAGCAACTAGGACATTTTTCTTGCTATATCAGAGAATGAAGATTATAATGGAGAGTAAAGAAGCTTCTCCATTCCTTTTTTTTTTTTAAATTTCTCCTATGATGTTTTCTGATTTATTTTTTGGGTTGTAAATCTATATTTTTGCGGAGGGTTTGTTGGGGGCATTTTTTTGTTTTTTTTGGGGGTGAAATCGAGCGGCTGCAATTTAACTTGTATTTCTGAGAAATATCTTCTCCCCTTGTAGTAGCATTTAGCATTTACATTACTCTATGAAATTTTGTAATTTCAAGTCAAGTGGATCCGAACTATTTCCTTCTCCTGAATGATATTATTTGCGACTTTATGCTGGATGAGTGCTGATACTTAGTACGAATTGAAACATGTCAATTTTGTGTAATAGTAGTGTTTATGGCAGAATTTGGTATTTATTTGTTAATAATAAATAATTGACAAACTCTTTATACAGGAGGTCAAACTGCTTTAAACCATGTGTGATCGACAAATTTCAAGAGTTTTGATAACAATATTTGCTTTTTAAGATCTCAATTTGAGGAGTGAAAAACTATTCCTCTATGATTTTTCACCAAAAGAATTAAGTGTCAAACTTGTTTTTTATGAATAAAGATGGAACGTTAAGTGATCATGTGTTACGTGTGTGTGTGTGTAATGTTTGACGCATTCAAGAAGAAGAAGAAGAAATGTAGAATGGAAAATAATTGACAAACTGAAAATAAAGTACAGAAATTGTAAAAAAGTTGAAAAAAATCTAATCCTAGGAAAGTAAATGAGAGTGGGTTAAGAACAATTACTCAGTGAACTTAAGACTCTTTTCTGTCATTGGAGACATGTATGAGAGTGAGTGTGTGAATAAAAATTCTAACCATTTATAATATATACTAAACTGGTATTTATAGATAGCCTAGGACTCTAGGATTTTGACACATGTCTTCTGGCTGCCCTTGGATGTTGTCCACGTGATTTTGCCAGTTATTTTCTTTGTCATTTGTCTTCTACCGCTACTTTGTCACGTTCTTATCATACTTCTGTCATTAACCGTTGGGAACCGTCAATAACCGTCATTTGACGAATACATACGCAGCAATTATCTTGACAATATCTTTAACATCTTCAAAATTTTCTTAGTGTTGAATGACAAACTCTGACTTCAATCTGTCGAACTCCAACTTTGACTGACGAACTCCCACTTCGACTTATCGAACGTCAGTCTCAACTTTGCTTGCATGCTCGAATATTCAGCTTCATCCTGAATGACAAACATCCATTTTGACATGTCAACTATCAAATTTGTCTTTTCGTCAACATCGATATGCCTTAAGAATCATACTTCATCAGTGTCAACTAATTTGGACATGTCAACTGTTTGTCCTTATTTGTCATTATCAATGGCCCTCATGCTTTGCAACCAAACTCCTATCATTATTGTCTTTGTCTCGCCAAACTTGAATAACAGTTTGACTTTTGGATATTTAGTAAAATTTGGTGTCAACAAGTAATTTATAGTTTTTCACTCACATGTGACAAATCGTTCTTTACCAACTGTGCCAAGGACCAACCCTCATCGGCAAAGTGATAAATTAATTTCTGCTTGTGTTTTAGCTTTCTCCTACTTTATTGCCCCGACAACGCAATATTTGTGATGATATTTGGGAGGTATTTTATTTGTATATCTAGCGCCATCGTAACATAAATGAAAATGACGCTTATACATAATATTCTGGTTCAAGAATGTTACATGCTAGTCTTTGTATGCGGAGAGAAAAGAATATCGTAATGAGATATATATTTATAGACAGAACTTTGTTATTACACATACATAACATTACTGTAATATGAACATAAATTGATAAGGTTCATATATAACTTTTGGGGCAAAAATCTCACAGGCCACATGTGAGTCTTTGGTGTTAAAAAACAAAAAAGAAAGTAAATAATAATAATAATCGTAAAAAGATCGTATAAAATTTGTAATAAACGTGTATGTTGTTTTAACAGAGAGAAAAAAGGTAGATTCGTGTGCGTCTGTGTCTCAGTATGTGTATCATTATTATGATACATTTCGCTATTAAATGAGACGTGACTTTAATCAACCAATAGGCAGGGCAATTGATATAGCTTGTTTATTTCAGTATATTATTTGATTTTTCAGTTACCTAGTAAAAGTGACTAAATCCTCTGATGCGGGGAGGTAGATAAATATTTGATCATGAGAGACACTTTCCGATGGTAAAACTCCACCAAAAATCTTAAAGGGGCCAAATAATATAATAAATAAATTATATAAGAAAAACCATATTAAATTTAATTATATATAAAATAAGAAAAGATTTTTTTTTGTATAAGAGATGAAAAGAACAAATCTTAGTCATTAAATCATACATGGATGATATCCAATTACATTCCTTTCTTCTATTAGATGTCATCCAAACACACCATCAAAGTTAAACTAAATATAAATTAAATATTAACAATGATTAGATATAGAAGCAAGCAAATTATAATCTCAAAGAAAGTATACAGACAATTTATGTGACATTAATTTAATCACTAAAAGATTTTTTATATCAAATTATTAGTTCCTAAAAAATGAACAGGTATCAATTTAATCTCTACAAGAATTTCTATATCTAATGTTTAATCTTTAAAAAAAACATGTGACATTATTCTAGTACCTGAGAGTTTGATTGGAAGATTAAAGTGAGTGGAATGGAAGTGTCATTAATGGAATAGAGAGGAGAGATGAGGGGAGGAGTGGATGATAAAATGTCACTTTGTTGTTTGGGTGTTGAGGAGGAAAAGTGAGGGACTCTTACAACAATTATCTTGCAACAATTGTCTCTAACGCTCCAATTTGGCGGTTCACAATTTTTACTGTTTGCTATAGCGAGGGGAGGTTTTAGTGTGCCTTCTTGGCCATGCCTCTCCCTCCTTATAAAACTTTCCCAAACACAATTTGATCAAATCTTCCCTTCCTTCCCTTGCCATTCCTCTCCCATCCATAGCTCCCAATCAGACCCTAAAATATGCATTTGATTTCTATTTAGTCCACTAAGTTATAAATTCATGAGCCTATTTGATGCCATTTTTATTATCAATGCTGTCACATATATTTTTTAGGGACTAAGTTCATGTAACAATTTTAATGATTAAATTGATATAATGTGTATTTTTTTAGGTACTAAATTGATATAAAATATATTTCAAAAACAAAACTGATCCCACATACATATCTATGAAAAGCATAAACTATTTTTTTTTTTGTTTGGTAAATAAAAAAGTTTGAGTGTTTTTACTCTCTACTTTTAAATGTCAATAATGCTCTTGAGAGGCCCTCATGAGGTGTCTTTTAGAGTTGGTTTAAGTTCTCAAAAACTTTAAAGACTAATATACTCTAATTAATTATAATAAAAGTAGAAATTGACATTTTTAATGTCTATATCTGTTATAATTATTTTAGATTTTAAAAATAGCTTTATAATATATTAACCAAATAATACTATTATAACTTTTTAAAACTTATGGTCAACGTTTAACCCTTTAAATGAATCTACATTATGTGAATAGATTAGTTACTGCATTCAACAATAAATATCATAGAAAACAAAAAAATTATCACTTTTTAAGAGCAATTTTTAGAGTAAAAAAACTTAGCAACTTAAAAAATCATAACAATACCACGTCAAACCCAAATATATAATGGATGAGTATAATTATACTGATATTATATTCCTCGCATATATAGATGATATTAAAAGAATTATGATCAAATTACACTGATGTAACATTAAATAAAATTATACCACTTATAACTTTAAATGACACAATTTTTTATCGATCAAATCATTGAATTATAATTACATAGCATAAAGATTAATTATGTCAAATTTCATAAAAATTGAACATCAATAGCAATGCAATCATGTAACTTTTATTTTTATCCATTTTAAGTGTATATATTATGTTGATTTTGATGTATATATAAATTATATCAAATAATTTTATATTAATTTAAAATTTTACAGACTTGATCTATAAGATATGAACTTCTAATTCAATGGTGAATTTTGTAAAAATTTATACTAATAAAAAATTATTTAATAGTATAATATTTTTTTTAAAATTACAACAATGTAATATAATATGATCTTAACCAATATTAATAAAATATTTCACAAATCAGATGTCAGAATTTCCTAACGCTAAAAATAACATAACGCGTATCCGGCAATGAACCTCGATATGCCCTCTCACCCGTGGCATTGACGTGGATCCTACTCAGCGTGGGTCCCCATGAATGGATACAATGATAGCATCCAGAATGGACAGAGCCACCCAGAACTGCAGCTCATGATCATCAATTCTTTGTTTTTATTGTAAGAATTAGTTCTATTTCATTACAAAAATTTATCTAACAAATGCTTAATGGCATTGATTTAAGAATAAAAATAAAAAATTTGATATTGGTAAAGTTAATTTTTTCTATTTTTAAAGAGGGAAATTATAAAATAAATTAAATCTTGCTTCTTTTAATATTTTTAATCATGCCCATAAGATACTAATTGGAAAAAAAAAAACCCTTATTTATATATATGCTCCAGCATTCGCAGCCGACACTATAAAGTTGAATGCTCAATTTGTCAATAAATGAAAAATTCGAATTTTAAAACCTTCATATCTACTGGATACAAAAAATTTTAAAAAAATTCTTATAGATCTAATTTACGGATCCCAATCGAGTCATACAAATAGCGCAAGCCATGTGCAATTGCCAATTGCGGACCGTGGCAATATATATAAAAGTAAAATTATATTATTTAGCAATTTTATATGAGATATATTTTTATCCATCTAACAATCATTTATTGTAAAGACTATTAATGCAAAATTTTATAGCAAATTGTCATATACTTCTTATTCTGGTTAATTTAAAATATATATATATATATATATATATATATATATATATATATATATATATATTAATTTTGATATAAAAATATTAAAGTAATTTAAAATCTTATAAACCTAATTTATAAGGCATGTACTTTTAATCCAACTATAGATTTTCTAAACAAATTATATCAATAAAATTTTATTTAACAATTACTTAAAGTTATATTGATATAATTAGACCACAACTTATGTATATTTACTCTATGTGACTCAAGTGAGAAAAGTGGTTTAATGATAAAAGTGAAAAACATAAATATTAAAAATTGAATCTTACACTAATAATTAATATCAAAACAGAAAGTCACATAACTTTTTAAAATGACAATGTCAAGTATAAATTTACTTTTAATTTTGACAATTTATATATAATTATACAATCCAATTTTATTTTATTTCTCACTTTTATAATAAATTAATTCTCGTGCTCCCTCACCTATCCTTGCAAAGATGAGGCTATGGATAAGGCAAGCTGGTGAAGAATGCGAGTTCAGTGTCAAATCAGGATCTGCAGCCAGAAGTTGCTTTCATTGTCTGTCTCGCGATGCAAATACCAGAACACAGAACAGCGCCGCGGTTTCAAGTTTCCGCAACAGTACTATAATCTAGCAAGCGCTGAGTCACTTGTCTGCCCTATCCTTATCTTTTTCCTTTTTGTAAAGCCACGCCAGATCCACAACGACTCCGAATTTACAATTTGGACAACAAGAAGATCGAGTATGACCATAATAATACCTTTCCATTATAATAAGAACGTTTATTTTCTCATAATAAAATTTTATCAGTTATTTATAATTCAGAACGTATTGATTTTTCACATTAAAAAAAAAACAATGTATTAATTTCAAATTTATTTTTATTTTATAATTATTCAAATGATAATTAAGTCTGTTGTCATTACAGATTATAAAATATAACTTTGTATAGGTTGAGTGAGTTTATTGCAGATCTTTACTTCTACGTAGTTAGCACCCAAAAAAAAAATGGCGTAAAACTTTATTGAATATTAATGGAGGTGGATCAACAGTGATATTGAGTTGTTGTTGTATGTTAATTATAAAATGTGCGAAAATACTCAAATAGAGACATGTCTTGGTACTTTGTTGTTTAGGTCGGACAATATGTCTGGTGTATTAACCTTCATGATTTATTTTTTAATAAATTATATATTAAATAATAAAAGAATTTACAAGATAAATAATAAGTTTAATATCTATGCACCGAGCATAAAATGAGATATTGATTAATAACTTTTCACCTAATTTGGCACTCTCTTAAATTATATTAGTTGACAACATAAAATTGCTTTATATTATTAATGTACAAAAATTGAACTTATAAAAAAAATTAGAATAAATAACACTTATTACCCTTGAGCTAGGTTTTTAGCACTCCACCCCATTCTTCTATAAATATAACACTCCACGCCATCCATATTTTAAAGGCGCTATTATTTTTATTATTAAAAATTTCTCTAATCATTTGTCTCATTGGTATTTTATCTTAAAATACTATAATTTTCAATTACTTTAACTTTATTTACATATAATAAAAATAATAAAATAAATTGAAATTTTATTATTTGATGAAATATTACAACTTTAACTTTTCAAAGCATGATAATTTCAGAGTTCAAAAACTAAAATTATGTTTTTAACTTTTCTTTCATAGTACATATAATTACTTTAGTAATATTGAGTATAATTTATAATTAAATGAACATTATTTTATACAGTAAGTTAATATTTTAATATTAAAATTTAGCATACATATATTTAGTAGTTATCGTTATCAATATTTTAAAACTTTTATATGGTTTTCAAAATTTGTCGGTGCAATTTGCAAGTTGGAGAAGAAGCAATTAATTCATTTCATATATGTGTAAACTTATTGGTGATGCTGAACAAATTAAGCTAACAATCTCTCCCCTAGTGCCAATCAAGGATTCAAGTTCATGCTCTAGCACCACTTGTTAGATCAAATGCTTGTCACTAAGCCAAAAATTATAACTATTAGCAATGACACAATTTTATTCCTTAAATTTTTCTAGAATCGCATCTAATTTGAGAAGTTGCACCCATTACAAGTGACATAAGTCTGAGTTATTGTACCCTTCAAATCCTAAGGGTGACATTAGACAAATTAAACCAATGACAATCGTAGAGAAAATTGGAAAATTATTGGCTTTTTGGAAAGCAAATCTAATGTGAAGAGTTGGTCATTTTGTACTGATTAAGTTTGTTCTTAATAACCTCCCTTTTTATTACCTAATCATTTTTCAAATTCCTAAAGCAGTGAGAGCTAAAATTATTACCTTACAAAAAAGATTCTTTTAGAGCTGAGCTCTATTTTTCCAAAGATGAGGATCCCAATTGAATGAGATATCACACAAAATCCCAAAAACACAAGTAGATTAGGAGTGAGGGACTTAACTATTCAGAATGCAGCTTTACTATTTAAGTAGCAGTCGCGGGGCCTTTACAGGAGAAGGTGGTATGTTCTAAGTATGGTTTGCTCCCTAATATAATGTTACAGGTTAGAGATGTTGCAATTAAGGGAAGCCAATAGGGCCAAATTTCTAATCTTAACATTTTTTAATGACGATGTTGTAAAATTTGCACAGAACGGTATGGGGGGAAAAGTGGCAGATTGATTCACAACTCTTTTATGGCACGAGAATTGGGTTGGAGAGATCAACAAGGAAGGTGAATTACAGGTCCGTTTGGATATTACAATTTCTTACTTTTTCTAATTTTTTGAAAGTCAAAAATTATATTTTTACTTTTTGTCTTGTTTGGTTAAACAGTTTATAACTTCTTTAAAAGTTATTTTTAATGATTTTTAAGAAGTTAAAATATCTAGTTTCTTAATAAATTCTTTCTAAAACAGTAAAAATAAGTACTTTATTATTATATATTTGAATATAAAATAACTTATTCATAAGTCATTTTTGTATAACAATTTAAATAAGCTATTTACCCAAACAGACATCTAAACTGTGGAATTGAGAATCTTGCTTTGAGAGGTTACCTTCCTAGGACACGATGAATAGTATCACGCTTTATCCTATCCTTAAATATAAAACTTCCTAATAAGGCGATAAGTTAATTTTTAATATTCTTTTCTTTTTCGTATTATGGTCAGAGCAATATTATACGGCTGATTCAAATTTTCATTATGTTTATAATAAAAATGGAAAGGCAATTATCAAAGAAGGAAAGACATTAGGTAGCACTCCTTTTTTATTCAATTAAATAAAGCTAAAGGCTCTATGATTTTGATTTCTGGTTAGAATTGCATTCATTAGTATGTTTACTATTTTTTATGCATCAATTTAAATTATTGGAAGTAGCTTGAGATGAAAATTTGGTGTTGTACCCTTTATATGTACTTTCTCTATTCTCAAATAGGTGTCAATTTTAAGAATTTTTGTTTTTCCATTATAACTGTCCATTTTCCATTTTAGAAATATAGGCAATATTAAATTTTTTTCAACTATACGTCAATTAGATGATAAATGGAGAAGAGAGAATAATTAAGAAAGGAAGCAATAAATAATGAGGGTAATTTAGTTAAACACACTTAAATTTTACTAACATCAAGTGTTTGCCATCATTTCCTTAATCCATAAAATTTTGGTGTTCCGGACTTTTCTGACAACACGGATGGGTCATCTGGGACCCTAAGGCCATACTAGACTTGTCTAGTGATGTGTGGAACTGAGGTATTACAGCGTTGAGGCCAATGGTTTGCACTTTGCACGTGACTAGGTGGCTTGGATCAAGATGGAGCTGTTAACGATTTCCATGATGGTGAGACATTTGCCAAGGTGGAGATTTGTTGACAAAGTTGGCTCATATTTATCTTGATGGGATAACAATTGATTTTTTTTATGTTTTCCTTTAGATGTGTATCCTAAGATGTGTGTCCTAAGACATATATCCTAATATATGTATCATTAGATTTAGGAATATTTAAATCAAGGATATATTAAATCTGGTAGAAAATGATAAATCTGATAGAATATATGAAATATAGTAGGATATGTGAAGTATATTAGGATATGAGAAATCTTTTTAGATTTGGAAAATCGATTAAGATTTGATTTGAAGAATATGTTAGGATTTGGAAGCAGTCTTGGAGATAAGACTCTTGGTTATAAATAAAATCAATGTCCTAGGTGCATGGTAGTGTGAAAGAGCAAGTGAGAGATGTGGACTCTGTTATGAGAGATGATGTACAAAAGGCTTTCTGACTGTAAAGAAAGTGAGAATCTTGTACTATTTTTCTTCTTATAGTGAAAGTGTTTGTTTCTCATGATGAATGTAGATATGTAATTTGTCAAACCATATTAAATCCTTTTGTCTCTACATTCATTGCCATCTTGTTTATTTTATCCCTTTATGTTGTTTTGTTTTTATTTTGTTCATTGAATTCATACGAGTGTGTTTGTGAGACTCATTCTGTTGCGTCATCCCCAACTGTTCTTGAGGCTTTTGCCCTTCTCCTCACAATTAATTTGGTGTACTAGGGATCTTTCGTAGAATGAGGACGCGTTAAATGTGTTTTTTTTTTTCTGTGGGAAAAGTATATGATAATATTATGAGATATGTATTTTTTATATACAATTAACTATTAAATATTGACTAATGCTAATAAAATTATCTAGCTCCACCCTTGCATGTAATGAGTATGAAAGTTAAACATAATTATTGATGTAATACATAACAATGTAAAACTTTTAAATTACGTAAGCAACTAAATTAAATCCAATTATTTATGTTTGAAACAAAAAGTTGATATAATATTATCTCGTGACAAATGAAGTTAATTACTTTCTGCATAGAGTCATATATTCTAGTATTTATTCAAAACAGGCCAAAAAGTCCAAAGAGGCTAAATTACAAATGTTAGCGGAGCACCTTCCATCCACATGGGAAGCTCATGAGAAATACACTTACCATCTCTTTTCAGTTTCACATGGGAAAAATTAATTGATATGAAACAACACAATAGGTGTAGACAGTTATGGATAAAAGCCCAAAGGTGTTAATCAGATAAATTTCTTTTGAGCAGGGCCTAAATTACCTAAATATTATCTCATTTCATGATTAGGTCAGGCAGCACTATTTCGCAAATAGGAGGCCCGAGAAATGGGCATGGGCTTCGGCTTCATGGGGCTGAAGAAGACAAAGCCGAGTATAACCATAAAAACAAAAAAGAAACCATTCCTTGAGGATGTGCTTAAGTACAGCCTAAATTGTGCTTAGCAATATGGTTATATTTGGCTTCATCTTCAAATGGTTAGTGTCTTTTTTATTTTTTGACAGGAAAAGCTTGTCTTTGCCACTTAATTCTTCATTTCGGTTAACTACAGTTTGCAATGGAGCAAAACAATAGGGTTTTTTTTACATATTTAAAATAAAAAAAAATGATAAATTTGATATATATCCTGCTTTGTGGAAACTTGAAATATGTCTTTTTTTTTATATAAGTGCGAATTGACTTTTGTACATAAGTCATACAAGCATAAAACAATTTATGTACTAAATTATAAACACAAAAATGCATAATTTGCATCAAGCTGAAGTGAATTGCACAAAACATAAGTCTACCAAGGGTGGTGCGACTTATGTTCTGTTATAATTCGCTCCAGCTTGATGCAACTTATGTCCTTTGATGTCTACAAATTCACACAAAAGCTGTTTTTGCTTGAAATCAGTGTGATATCAGTCACAGAGGAGTGTGATATAAGTTGAGAAAAATAGCTGAAAGTTGTTATATACTAGTTCACTACAATAGTGAAGTTAGAGTAAATTACATCAAAAAATTAAAACAATAAATTACACAAAGAACTAAAACAATGCATAAATTAAACTAAATTTTTTAAATGAAATGAAAAATGGTATACTAGCTCGATAAAACAATAATAAACTATCAACACTGAATTTAAACTAAATTAAGCAAACAAACTAATTAACTAAACAAAACAAAATAATACTAAATTACACTAAACTAAAATTAAACTGAAAAGATAAATTAAACTAAATTAATAAAAAAAATAAAACAATAATAAATTACAAAAAAAATTACACATTGGAAAAAAATACAGTAAGAATCTTTTAGAAAAAGTATTAAAAAAATTTATAGAGCAACAAAATCTCAACCGTTGTGATGATGGGCACATAACTGACAGATTAGAAGAATTGATAATTTTTTTATGTTTTTCTTATTCATGTTATTTTATTTTAATATTTTAATTTATGTTATTGTTTAGTTGGTATTTGTTTCAGTTTTTTATAGTTTTGCATTTCTCTTAGTGTTATTTAGTTTAAATTTCTTTTGTTTAGTTAATTAGACTATTTAGTTAATCTGTGTAGTTATCTTTGTCATTAAAAAATATAGTTTAATTTAGTTATTGTTTTAGGTTAGTTTTTTGTGTGATTTATTATTGTTTTAGTTTTTTGGATTAATTTAGTTTAATTTATCATTTTAGTTTAATTTCGGTTTAGTATAGTTTAGTATAATTTTATTTTGTTAGTTAATTAGTTTGTTTGGTTAGTTTAGTTTAAATTTAGTATTGGTAGTTTTTTGTTGTTTTGTCGATCTAATATACCATTTTTCATTTCATTCAAAAAATTTAGTTTAATTTATATATTGTTTTAGTTCTCAACTGATATCATACTTCTCTGTGACTGATATCACACTAGTCTCAAGTGAAAACAGCTTCTATGCGAATTTGTAGACACCAGCAAGACATAAGTTGCACCAAGCTGGAGCGACCTATAACAAAACATAAGTCGCACCACCCTTGGTAGACTTATGTTCTGTGCAATTTGTTTCAGCTTGATACGACTTATGCATTGTTGTGTCTATAATTTAGTACACAAATTATTTCAAACTTATATAATTTATGTATAAAAGTCAATTCACACTACCTTGTACGACTTATATATATAAAAAAAGGATATATTTCGAGTTTTCACCAAAACATGACATATATCAAGTTTATCATTCTTTTAATTTTAAATCTGCAGAAAAAACCCCAAAACAATACGATCCCAAACTCCATCTGCCTTCAAATTTATCTGCAATGTCTTTCAAATCTGGGGCTCAATATGCCTATCAACAAACTCACCTAAATTTTCATCGTTTATAATAAGTAGCTCTCTAGAATTGATCACAGGAGAAGTGGAATTTTTTTACTTTCTTTCAGAACTAAGGGTGAGTTTGTTTCTTGTTTTAGCTCATAATTATTTTTTCACTCTGAAAATAATTTTTCATGTATTTGAATAATTTTTTTAAAAAATCAGAATCTAAAAAAAAATCCGTCTTTAATTTTTTTTTATAAAAACTAAAATGAGTAACTCATAAAAAAAATTCAATTTTCATTTTTTTTCAATTAAATGTAAAATTTCAGTTTTATAATTACTTTATTCAAATTCTGAAACAAACACATCCCAATTAATTCTATCATCAATCAATTCTATAAAAGCAAAACAAAACACGCTAACAAGCACAAAGTTAGGGGTGTGGAAATGAAAATAGCATATGGCCAAAAGTAAAATGAACGGATGAAATGAAATAGTCTGGATTTTTTATGAGAACATGAGTCTCATGCTCCGAAGCAAAATAAAAAAAAGTACTGCAGACAGAAATAGCAGGCGTGAGGATAAAATGTTAAAACAGAACAGAGATATTCAGAAGTAACTAATAGAGTAATCAGCCTCCTTGCTCTTAATATTTTTAATTTGACGCCAATTTATTCTTACTAAAATTTTTGACATCAATTTAGTTTTAATATTTTTAATTTTGATATCAGTTTAGTTATTTTTATTGATTTTAACCTTAAATGAATGACTAAATTATGTCAAATAAAAAATATTAGGAATAAAAAATTGATATTGAAATTAAAAATATCATATCCAAATTAATGTTAAAACTTTTGTTAAGATTAAATTGATATAAAACTAAAAATATTAAAATTAAATAAATATAAAAAATATAATTAAATTAAATTGATATCAAATTAAAAATGCTAAGACTAAAATATTCTTCAGAGTTGGTGACAAATTATATATCATCATATGCACATCTGATAATACGTGCAATTTTAGTGCATCAGTGGCCAAAAGATTGCTGAGGTGTCTTAACAAATACTGGATATCAACGCATGTGAATTACTGTCAGGTAATTTGCTTTATAACATTATGTCATAATAATATGGAGGAAAAAAAACAGAAGAAGAAATTGCAATGTAAAATAAAAATTTATTGTTTTCACAAATCACAATACATCAAGATAATCAGATCACTCTGGTTTCAAAGTACATAAAAATGCTAGAAAATAAAATTATGCATCAGACACATTCCCAATAACAATTAGTTACTCTCTGTATGTTATAAAAGTTGTGAAAAAAAAAAAAGATCACAAGAAAACTAATCACAAAAAGAACTATCAAAGAGCAGTGGCATCTGCACACTACATTTGTTTTTCACTTTCTTTGATGCCTGTATTGAAATTTAAACAAAGATTGTTATTGGATCATGCATGTTTGGTATATAGTTTGATCAGCTTTCATTTTACTTCTCAAACCATGGTTTGAGACTCAATGATGTTCATATGTAATGCAATTATGTAACTAACCTGAATTTTCCAAACATGCTGACCTAAGTTAAAACTTAATCTTCATTATTCAAATCATGGTTTGGTGTTCAAATTGAAAATTCACTCTATTACTCATCCAAAAAATTAACAATTAGCCCACCATTCTGTCTCCATATAGGAATTTTCCAGAGATAAATGTCATGTTGTATGGTAAGCAGTAACCCATTTCGCTATGCCTTGAGAACATCACGAAATTCTGCTCAGAGCTTCAAAGCGCAAATGCTCTAAACAAATAGAGGATATTATCAACCCTGCCACAAAGTGTAGGTGCTTCTGGTTTTGAGAATCATCAATTGCAAAATTACCATTCCAGCCAAGAATGGAGTAGAGAGTTACGACATATAAACTAAATATGTGTAAAACTAAGGAACATAAAATAGGAACAAAAATAATCCAAGGTACGAGAAAATAAATAAAATATTAAAACCCTAAATTAGTCCCTCAAATTTATAAGGGGGGATAAATTATTACATCTAAATTAGAAAATATCATATTAATCCCTCAAAATTTTTAAAAAAAGGACATGTCAATGCCTTTGTATAATTGTCGTATAAGTTGTGTCATGTTAACTTACTTATGTGTATTGTTAACTTGTTTACATATATTATTAACTTTTATGGTGAATCCTGATTTGTCTCACTCCTTTAAACGAAGTTGTTTAGATATTTTTTTTATTTGTTATCTCACCATAGCTTTCTGTTGAGAAAACATATTTTGACTTTTGTTCTGTGTAGAATAGAGAAAGGAGGCATGTTATGATTCACTGTGAAAATTAACAGTATACATAAATAAATTAACAAAATACATGGATATTTCTGTTAACAATTCAGACAATAATTTGATGGAGGAACTATTTTATCCCTTTTTATAAAATTTGATGGATTAATATAAAATTTTCTAAATTTAATGGACTAATTTATCCCTCGTTATAAACAAAGAGAATGTAATTTGTGAATGAAGGGAATCAATTACAATTGAATCAAAAATAAAAAAGTAAAAGAATCTGAGTATATTTAAAACCATCAGAGGCACAGGCAAAAGGGAACAATAACAAGAAGTCTGTTGATGGAACAAAAACATTAATTTCCTATCAATATGAGACATAGTACTAATCTAATTCTAAGCTATCCAAACTATAACGAAAGACGAAGTAAAAGAATAAAAAAAAACTAATAGGATTTTTTTTTTTTGGTCGAGGGAGGGGATTGTTTTTTTGTTTTTGGGGGCGGGGGGGGGGGGGGGGTGGTGGGAGTGGGTTGAAGACCCTCCAGCATAAAGTTCTGCTGGGAGTTCGAACTTGGCGCACCATTCAACGAATGCAGTTGCTTGCTGGCCTCGATGTGCAAAACTAATGGGATAAGAATAGAAGCTTGCGGCTTCGGCCATAGCCCATAGGGGTTGGGGTGGTAGAAATAGGGCACTGGAGTCGGCAGAAGCCATCCCTATCCGAAGGCCGTTTTAGTTTTTATTTATTTATTTTATTTTTTCTGAACAGTTGGGGCCATAGCTGCAATAGGCCAACTTTTCAGCTTTGGGTCAATCCTAGCCCAAATCATGTTGAAAATGGGTCTAAACACGAATAAGTTGGGCTCGTTGTGTCCATAATGAATACTACTCATTGATTCGAGGTCCAGGATAGGTGTCTCGCCCTATATTCTACAGATGCATGTGATGGGAAATTTGAGTTTAAAACTTGATAGTCCATTTGACACAAAAACACTTGATAATCCATACAAAATCATATACTGTCGTATGGGCTATCAAAATTTTCTCGGTACAATCTTTTAGGCTTTAAAACAGCATGAGAAAATGTCCAGGTGTTGGCTTGTCTGACCCAAAAAAACAAGTGTTTGGGTCACGGACTAGAAAAACAGAGATGCAAAGTTGATAATATATTTAAGTATATATGCTTTTACAAAGGTGACAGACTTGCGGAATCATTAATTAGTAGTCGCCATAATGAGCCAATGTGACATTACTCGATAAAAAAAAGGTGAATATTGTCATGAATCATATGAAACATGTCCTCTCATGCGAATATACTCATATCAAGGTGGCTTGAATTAAACTCCTAACCCTTCTAATCCTGATAGCTCTAATACCATGTCATGAATCATCTCTCTTATAAATTTAAATTGATCGTAGATATAGATATATAAATGGTTTTGTACTCTAACTTAGAGCCATGTAGACTATGTTTTGCTACTTTGCTATCAGCTTATACATTAGTGCCAGTTCGTTTGCCAAACAATTTAATCTATCACTGTACATAAATAAATTGGCAAGGCTTTCATTCTTACCAATTTGATGATAAACACGTTGAAAGTGAACAGTCATGGCATGGCACAGTTCAATCAAGACACGTTTTGTTTGCGGGGTCGCTGAAAAGAGTGACAATTAGAGGGAAGAGAAAAACATTGACGTAGAGATTTGCAGAATGGTCGCTATATTGTTGATAGTAAATAAATCGAGATCGATGAATGTCGGATCCTTATTATGTGAAGCTTTAGCATTTCATTTACATACAAATGATAGAGATATTTTAGGACGTGTTCATTTTAAGTTTAAAAATATTTCTATTATATAATTTTTGAATACGTTAAATTGTTCGTTTTACTTGATATTAGAGTTTTATGTTCATATTTTATTTACTTAAAATCACTTTTATTAATTAAAAAAACACTTAAATAAAAGTTCCACATTTATGACGATATTAGCACCATGTTTGTCTGGGTTTGATCAGAATAAAACAAGGAGCACCGCTAGCTCCATCTAGCTACCAGCCACTAACGGAAATGGTCAAATAATCTTATAAATGGATATTGTTTTCTTCTAGCCAGTGGAGTCATATTTGATATTCCTTGTTCCCTTTTACTATAATAAGTGATTAACAGTGTCTTCGTGAGAGATGATTTATCAGTGTAAAGACATAATAAATATTATGCATGCGTTGTGCAAGTGGTTCATTGAATTGATGCTTGATGAGAATTGAGATTAAAGTGATTACATACATAAAGAAAAGTGGGGACTTGTTCCCTTTTCCGTGTCTATTCGTATCACTTGCACTGTGTGTGGACACTTCTCTCTGCTCATCTGCTCTGAACTTTTAATCCAATGCTAAGTTGTGCCTAAGATGGCATGGAATGGGTGGGTCAACGTCATGGCCAAAAAGGGGCAAAATTCATGGGTCCAAAACGACGGCTGTGCAACACTAGTCATGTAGTTTCAACTTTTCACACGGCTTCATGGTTTTGCATAATATGCAGTTATGGATTTGGCTGCTATTGACCTTAGATTACACTTCGGAACTTACATTTTTAAAATTAAAATGTAAAATTATTATTATTGAAAAAAAATAACAAATGCTTAATATGTGTTTGTAATTTATTTTATAAATACACATATTTTATAGAATTTTAAATTATTAATTTTTTTTTACTAAAAATTATGATCATGCATTTAATACTTTGAAGTATATGTTGAAAGAGCCAAATTTGTGCATTCATCTATGTGCGAAGCATCTACATTACTGTACAGAACTGTATCGCATTCATGTGAATTGTTATGAGAAATGATATTTGGATATTCAAAAGTAGATGTTCCATTTAGACATCTATTATCTTACTATTGAATAATATTATGCACCCTATCAAATCTTATTCATTCATATTTTTCATCTTTAAATGTGATAGATGTCAAAATGGACATTCACTTTTGGACGTTCAAATATTATTTCTTGGATTGTTACTATGACACTTGTACTTGCTTATGTACATTCTCACACATTTCATGTTACTAATTTACTATAAATGCATATATATGTTCATATTTTTAAGTCTTATGATACTTTTTCAAAATTATTGTGCATTATATTTATATAATTTGATTTTCACTGCTTGCTATATTTGCACCAATATGAGCAAACTTAATATATGTATAGGATATCCAAAGTGGCGACAAAAAAAAGAAAGCAGAAACTATGTATAAAAGCATATAGTAACACTATAAGTCTGAATTGACTAACCTACTCTGCTACATAGAAAGCGAAAAAGAAAAAAGTGAAATGCAAATACTTAAGGGAGTGAAGAAAATCTTAAACTCACATTCATAGTACTTGCGAAACTTATGAACATCTAATGGACGTCTGAACCGCTTACAAAAGCTGGGGATGTAGCTCAGGTGATAGAGCGATTGATACTCCGCTTTTAAAAGCCAAGTGTTTGCTTTTCTAATTTTTTTTTCTTTCCATCATCATCCCAATTGTCCTTTTTAATTTTATTTTTTGTTTTCCTTCTTCGGGGGATTGTTCTGGGCCTCTAGGAAACAGCCAATTTCCAAGCTCACACAACAGAGGCATCTAATACGTGCAAACCACCTAGAAAAAGCACCAGCAACAAAAAAGCTTTTCTTCATTTGAATTTGAACCAACTAGGGACCAATGTGTGCTAGCTGCTACGTGCATTGCCATAGACCATCCTTTATCTTCCTTTGTACCTCTAGAGCTTAACATGTTCATCAACATGGCCATTGTGCTTCTCTCCCTATCTTACACCTTTTTATTCTGCCACATCGTGCATCCTTCCTATATCAGCTCTCAAGATGCCCATCTCACATCTCCATTCTTGTTTCTTGTTCACTTTTCACACCTTTCGGCTTCATACCATCTCATATCTTACTGGGGAAGAAAATAGAGAAGAAGAGCTAATTAATACAACTTCATAACAACTATAGTAATAATAGTATGTGCTTTAATTTTCATATTTAGAGAAGCACTAAACCGTAATTTAAACTCTCATACATATATATAGCTTTTCCAATATCATAGTTTTGAATCTCTAAACAAAAATAGAAACATGCTTTAAATATCAGTTAACTTCTTTAACGTTTCAACATCCATTATGCACAACAATAATAAACAAAAAAAAAATCAAAGAAAGAAATTAATTTTATAGAGTGTAACAAATTGTAACATGTATAAGTGGGCGCAAAATAGTCTACTTAGAAAAATTACTTCAGTTAATAGTATACAGTATAAATAAATAGGGACTTTACGCAAAATAATACTCTACTTTCCTTATCTATAAATTAGATTTCAAGTTGTATATATGACCTTAACCATGCCATTTTTTGTTTACATATGGAAGATTAGCAACCAAGCTATTTAGGAAGAGCAGTTAATATTGGTCAATTGAATAACACATACATAACAAACAAGAATGGCTGTAAATGCGTACTGCTGTCAGGAAGAGAATCCTAAAAATTAAGAAAGTGACTTAATGGGGGCTACAAAAGGCCAGAGGGTATGGAGTACATATAAAATATAACAAGAAAATGCCGCTCACACATGGCTAAGGAACTGTTTTTGCTTCTTTTTAAATTCAAATTACTTAGGAATATTTTACACATGCCATAGCAACTTTAAGTGCGGGTTGTAAATTCAGCTTTTCAAAGAACCAATGGCAATGAATGAATAAATTTGTCATTGGGGGTGTGTTTTTGCTTCTTCGAATATGTAACTTCACTGCATGACCGAACGAACACCATCACCCACGTGTTGCGTTGCCCTGTCTCATGTTCTCCAATTCTCTTCCATTTTCATCTGATTTTGATTAAATGTTTGGGAGAGGAATTTGTTTGAGTGCGGACAGGTTTTTAGATATTCTAAAACTGCGGAAAATATTTTTATTGTATATAATTTAATATTCAACATTTTAATTATATTATCAAAATGCAATTAAAATAAAGTGTTGTCTCAAGAAATTAAATTGATAAATATTAAATGAAGAAAATTTTATGTGATTCTGCAAGTTCTTGAGCAGAAAGAAGTTGTTGCTATATGTGTACTCCTATTTAACATTTTTCATATAATTAAAAAACAGTGAAGAGTGGCTTAGAATTTCTCAAGTTAAGTTGTCAGCCCAGTGAACCCACCACGTTACAACATTGATTGAGTTGAGGTTGTTGCAGGCTCTCTCTGTGCCACAAATATGAATGAAATTCAAACTTTGCTAGTGACACAATGTGAATGTAAACATGCAAGATCCATAAGTTGGCTAGATTTAATTTTCAATGGATGGACGGTACAATGTTTGGTGAGAGGTATTAATTGCTGTTTTTATTAATTGGTGAGAGCAATGTTTGGAGTACTTCAATTTACTTCGTCCCTAGCTACCGGTAAAAAAACTCTGTGAAAATATATGGGAATCATAATTCCATAATAACCCAGATTACGTGTATAAGATCGGCACTCATGCATTAATAAAGTCTATTTTAAGTGCACTTTCGGTTGGTTTTGCTAATTAAATATTTTCGCTTAGAATAAGAAAAAAAGGTATGTCCGTTTTCTCGGGTCTAGTAATTTAATTTAAACCGTTAACTTGGAATCCTTGGTTTCATTGTCCTGAAAAATTTACAATATACACAATCTGTAACGTTTTATATTTGCCACATGCTCTGACACAGTGACATGCGTGTGTGGTTGTCCATATATCCAGTCTAATAGAAAAATGTTTAGGGTATCTTATTTGGGAATAAAAGTAGTGATAAAAAATTTTTAGATAAATGTTATGTGTAAAATTATATATGATACTCATTTGGAGAATTTTAATCTTTATTTTTACTTTCTAATCAAACACATTCTTAACGTATGATAAAATTTCACAATAAACTTATATCCCTATTATTTTTCTTTTCTATTCCAATATTTTAATATTGTTGACTCAACTTTCTTATTTTGTCTTCTCTTATATTTATAACTATATTATAAATTTATTGACATAATTATGTTATACAAATAACATCTCTCGCTCTAAAATGTTTCAGAGAAAAACCAGTCTAAATTCACACATAGAGGCTACCAATTGACCAAATTCAGCTAGTGAGAAAACAGAACTACGACAACAACAGTGCCAGTTGATGGTAGATCTAGATATGGTAACTTGTGACCTGTGTAGGCTGCATGGGGAACTGTCTTCGGCTCATTGCCTACAAGTTGCAAGGACAATTTTTATTCAAGGTGGGTTTTACCATATATCTCTTATTTTTAGTTCGTTAGGGATATTTTATTATTAATTGTTGGATCAAAACTTTCACAAAAAATAATAATTATCTAACTATTTATGATAAAGGGGTCTAAGATTGATCTAAATATAAGAAGCTCACCTTATAATTTGTTCCAATTTTTAATATCAACGAATCAAACTCAAACCACATAAATTTATACATGTTTTCGAAACACAATTTTTTTTAATATATAAGTGTGTTTAGAATCATAAAAAAATAGAAATGGTTTCACTTGGGTTTGAAATTGAAAAAAATTAAGAAATGTGTTGAATTGTAATTACATGAAATTTTATCTTTTAATTGATTTTGAATTCCTTTAATTTTTTTTTATAGGATTTTGATGAAAATAAATTGATTTTAAAATTTAAACACAAATTAAATTAAGTTATTTCGTGTCAATCATTTTGAACACAATTTAGCGTATTTTGAAATGAGAATTTTCTTATTTCGAAGGAATATATTAATGTTCTAACCACTTCAATTCAACTCTTAAGATGTGTTTGGTTTATAATAACTCTAGTTAAATAGAAAATTAGCTTTTTTCACTGTTGTTTGAAATATGATTTGAAGGTAAATATTATATCAAAATATAACAATAACAGCCACTAAACTTTTTTTCAACTCAGTGCAATTGGCTACATATATAAAAGAGCGCCAAATATCATATTCACGTTTAGTCCATTAACATCAAAACGTGAATATGATATTTGTCCAAGTACCCATTCAAAACGAGATTTTACCATTTGTACGATGGATGTTATTCCAGCTCTCTTAAATGATTCAGTTCCTAATGTTATTCTGTGTAATGTGTTCAAGCAACATAGAATTAAACACATTAATTAAATACGTTAAAATTTAGTTTATTCCTTTTGAATCATAATTTGAGTTTTCTGAAAGCAAAAATAAATACAAATAGCAAGTACCAATGAACACACAGAAGGAAGTAACAACCACGTGGTTTGAGGAATAGAACCTTGTCCCCTGCATTAAAAAAAGAAGTATATTATTTATATTTATAATACATAAAATATGAGCTTATCAAATCAACTCATATTTTATTTATTATTGGATGATGTGTGGACCTTATTTAACTAGGATTCATCTCATATCTAATGATAGATGAAATATTAGTCAATACTATGCCTAATACTTTAGGAATACAAATAATATTTTTTTTAAAAAAAAAAAACTGCTGCACCTGGCAATTTTGTGTCCCCACACCTCGCAAGAGTTCCAGTTCGTTGGTACTGTGACGTTGGCTTAAGCAACCAAAGCAAAAAGATACTCTCTTCGCTAGCTCCCTGGCAACATCTATTTATCCACACCCCCAAGTCCCCAACACATGCCCTCTGCCTTTGCTCACAAGTAACTATAGCCTCTCTGCTTCTCTTTCTCTCCTCATTATAAGGTGTGTTGTTCTGTTTCACATTGAGATATTTTCTGAAGGCTCATTACTTTCTAAGGGGGAAAAGATGGCGCTTTTGGCTCTTCTCTTGGTGGGATTTCTCTCGCGGCTGGGATCTTCTGTTTCTGCTTATTCAGATGGTGGTGGTGGTTGGATGAATGCTCATGCAACCTTCTATGGAGGGGGTGATGCCTCTGGCACAATGGGTAAGTAAAACTTTTATTGTTAAGCCACGCACAATATATACATGTGCCCATTTTGCTAAGTAAAAATAGTAATTATTTTTCTAGGAGATTCTTAGATACTCATTCTCTTCTAGTAAAAGAAAATATCTTATTTTGTACTATTTAATAATATGGATAAAAAATGTCATTAATGAAAAATTAAATGATGGTCTACATAGTTGAGGGAGCTACACATTGAATGAAAGAAAACACATCTTTTCATAGTTCAGACTCTGAATTCTTTTTATTGGACTAATGCTACCCCAAAAATAGAAAGACAGAGAGAATTGCAAAAAAAAAAAAAAAAGTCAGACTAATTAAAGTCGTCTAATTCACTTATATATACATCTAATGACTAATTAATTAACAACTATGTCTTCTGATAAATAAATTCAAACAAATGATCTAATTCTCCACTATTTTCTTTCTCTTTTAGGCTTTCAAGTAAACTATGACTAACTATAATCCCTTGCCATGACTTCGTCACAAAAATTGCGTCTCATATGTTCAGGGATTGGAATGACATATCATATCATATCATATATCTCATAATTTTTGTAGTGTGATTTTGGGCTTTGATTTGTTGTAGGTGGAGCCTGTGGATATGGGAACCTGTACAGCCAAGGCTATGGGACTAACACAGCTGCTCTAAGCACAGCCTTGTTCAACAATGGCTTGAGCTGTGGGGCTTGTTTCGAGATAAGGTGTGTTAATGACAATAGGTGGTGCCTCCCAAGGTCAATTGTGGTCACTGCCACCAATTTCTGCCCACCAAACAATGCACTTCCAAATAATGCTGGTGGATGGTGTAACCCTCCCCTTCACCACTTTGATCTCTCTCAGCCTGTCTTCCAACAAATAGCTCAGTACAGTGCAGGCATAGTGCCTGTTGCTTACAGAAGGTAGTAGCAGTTGATTTTCATTTATTTTTATCTTTGTTTTAAACTTTTAATTTCTTATTCTCATCGGGGTTCTTTACTGCATGTTTGATTTGAGCTTCTATTTTCAATTTTTATTTTTAAATTTTTTAATTTTATAAAGAAAATACTAAAAATTTGAAAATTATAAATTTTAATTTTAATTTTTGATTTTCAGTATTTAACAATTTCTTTACAAAATTCTAAAATTTAAAAATGAAAACTGAAACTGCACTTACATTTTTTGGAACCATCATTATCATAAAGAATGCCTGCACTACTCTAGTCAAGTAGTCATGGAATGCCTAATAAAACAAAATCTGGTATATACCAAAATAGAAAATAATAATTCTTGTAAGTTGTAATTATCGTTTTTGACGCATGATCTAAGCGTTGTTCTCCCGGCTGAGGCATAGAAATAAAGTTTTTTTTTGTATAATTTCGATTAATTATAAGTTATCTTTTATATTACTTAATTTTAAAATAATAGTTAAAGAAATTATTATAGCCATTAAATATTTTTATAATTATATAATAATACATGATTAAATAATTATATGAAAGAATTTGACACTAGTATATATCAAAATTAAATCTTACACATTATTGATTTAATTTTTTATTCCATATATATAGTCCTTTTTGCCTTGTGAAAAAGAATTTTCTTACACAAGTAATGCCTCATGACCATAAAGTACAGAATAGAAGTCTCTTGTATCCTATTATAATAAGGCAAAGATTTAAGTGTTTCCTATCAAAAGAATTTTTTGAAAATTGCATAGGTGAAGTGCTGAAGGAGAGTTGCTAGGAATTTCTAGAGCAAAGTTTAAAGTTGTTGGGTCTTAAAGAATCTTGAATTTCTAGATAAATACTAATAGACCATGTTCATGTTCTGGTGACTTGTAAGGAATATATTCCACCGGCAAGTTAACCAAAAGTCCAAAACCCCTTTTATCTTGATGCCTTGGTTCAACATTCTTTTTTTTTTTTTTCCTTCCAATAAAACACTGCTAAAGCAATCTAACGATAGATGCGAGCCAACAAAACGAGCTCACTAGTTAACATCACCCGTACACTAACAAAGGCCACAACAAGCAGGCAAAAAAGGACATACAAATAAATAACTAAAAGCAATAATCAGGAACAATACAAAATGAATCAAACAATAACCCTAGCTTACCACTTTGTTGTCCTTAGTGTTTACCAAGCATTTGATTCGCCTCTTTTCAATGTTGATAACGTATAGGGTACCTTGCCGAAAGAGAGGGGGCATCAGGTTCACCATCAATGGCCACTCTTACTTCAACCTAGTCCTAATCACCAACGTTGGTGGTGCTGGTGATGTTCATGCGGTTTCCATCAAAGGCTCAAGAACCAATTGGCAACCAATGTCAAGGAACTGGGGTCAGAACTGGCAAAGCAACTCATACCTCAATGGACAAAGCCTCTCCTTCAAGATTACCACTAGTGATGGCCGCACATTGGTCTCTTACAATGTTGCACCTGCTGGCTGGTCCTTTGGCCAAACCTTCACAGGCCAACAATTCAACTAGAACAACATAAACCCTTTTCAATTAGTCATTGTAATTGTTGGTTCGTGAAGTTACAATTGCATTTTGTCATACTCAGTAGTGTAATACAAGTGTAGTATAATAGGAAAGTATTATGGTATAGGAGTGAGTGATTAGTGAGTTTTAGGAGCAAATGAAAAAAAAGGGGGCTTATTTTATGATAGTCCTAGTCATTTGAATTGTGTTGTGAGGAATTACGTTCCTGTCTATGTTTGAAAAAGGCTGAGATTTGGTGGCAGTGGTGGATGTTTAGGGTTCACCACCCGGCAGTATTTGTTTTCTCTTTTTTTTTAAAAAAGAAAAATTGTTTTGTATGTGTGGTTCGTGTCATATTCCATCCACAAATGGAAAATGAGAAACATGATATTTGCTAGCTTAACAAAAGCGAGTAGTGTAAAGAGAGGAAAAAAAGAAGCATGTTTGCTTCCATATGAAGTCATTGTCTTCAACTTTATGTATTTGTGTGTTGTGAGAGTGAATGTAAAACATGAATGAATAAAATTGCTTTTGTAGGTTCAAAGTGTCTACCTCAGCCACCTGCCCCAGCTCTTGCTCTCTTAGTTATCATGTGATTATTTACTTCTCTATTATTATTATTTTTTTAACCGGTGAGAAACTGTCAATTCCTTTGTTGCGGACACAAAATTTAACGTATTCAATATTTATTCACTCCAATTAATATAATAGTGTAATACTGTTATTAATTTTGATGTAGTACAGCCGTACCAGAGCAAACAAATTTAATTGTGAGTTTACTTTTTATTCACTAACAATATAAAAATCAGCCAATCAAGTATTGTCACACATTAACAAAGCAAGTTGGACTCTCACTCCCTTACTTAAAAAATCATACACATGATAACATTTAATTTGATGATAATATAAAATAATTTTATATTGTCGATACATTTATATTAATCACTTAATATTATCATTCAATTATACATTAATAAATATTATAAGTGGTAACAATAGTTTGAAAAATTAAATTTTTAAATTGATATATTAGCACATGATTTGAGGATTGAATAAACAATGAATCAAATTAAATTTTATTTTTAGAATTTTTTTTATTGGTAGAATTAACTAGAAGAAATAAGCTTATTCTTTTTTTTGGGTCTAAGAAGAAACAATGCTTGGGTCCAAGAAATAGTATCTGGGTCAATTTTTGGGTCAGAATATGGGTCAGCACATCTGGGTCATTGGCTGTGATGATTTTTTTCACCAACGAAGGATAAAATGAAGCAAGACCCAAACAATTAGGCCACGGCCCCTATGTTTTTTGACAAAAACATTTATTCCTTTCACTTTTCTATTCGACAAAAGGAAGAGAAGGATTTGATTTTGATGGCCCAAAGGAAAAGATTCTTGTATGTATTATTATTATTATCAAGAATATGTTTTTTATATGGTTAATTTATATACAATTATAATATAAAAGTTTTAGACAGTCATTTAATCATATCTTAATGTGTTAAGAATTCAAACAGAATTAACATGAATTTGAGAAAGCAAGAGCAAGACAATAAAATCCTCCCTACAAGACTATTATTATCAAATAGCGTTTCCCTAAAAGAACAACAATGTTTTAATTTCGTGAAGATCTAGCTATGTTTTAACCTTGGCCCTTAAATGTAAAAGTAGAGATATCTTAGCTACAACGTAACTTTGAGCTAGCCACGTGTCTAGCAAGGATTGGCCAGTGATGATATCTCAACCCGTGTCATAGATCATGCAAGGTGGCACTTGGTCACCCCACAGAATCTTGTCCCAACCAACAACAACGAAGAATTGGATTTGCCGATATATGAGCTAAGATAAAAGGATAAGTCATGACGCACGTGGACCGTCGGATCCAAATATCCCCTAAGCCAACGGTGGAACACACACAAGGAACATGAACCACATGAATGGATTAGGGAGGAAATACAAATGAAATGAAATTGAGAAAGAGCCATGCACTAAACAAAATCCAAAGCATATTTTTCCATCTTTCACCACACCACCCCTTCTTAGGATCTAATCCCCCCAAGCTTAGTTAGGTCCTCAAAATGGCCACCGTTACCACGCAGGCTTCAGCCACCATTTTCAGGCCATGTCCTTCAAAATCAAGGTTCCTCACTGGCTCTTCCGGTAAACTAAACAGGCAAGTGGCTATTAGGCCAATGGGGTCTCTTCCATGTGCCTCTTTTAAGGTTGAAGCCAAGAAAGGAGAGTGGTTGCCAGGCTTGCCCTCCCCAGCTTACCTCAATGGCAGGTATATTATATCACCAGCATTTACACAAATATTTATCTTAACTATAGTTATGTTAGTAACTTTTATTAGGTGCTGTATTAATTATTCATGAATTTTTTTAATGTGAAATATATATATTTTTACTTTTTAAAAAATAAAGCATACTGCTTGGTGAGTCTCACTACTCTTTTAGAAAATAACACTTTTATTTACACCTTTTTCATTGTCTGAGTATAATTAATTCGCCTCATTTTCTATATATGCACACACACTCTCTTGATTCCACCACACACTGCTGCATGTGAGGTAATTTGTCTCTTATAGATGTCCAAAAATCATCTCTCATACTATAGCCTTATGATGCCTTGATGACGCTTTCCCTAAAAATTAGTTCACTCCCTTCCCACAATCTCCTTGTTCGATAGCACCTTAGTTTGAGTATAATTATTTGTACATATAGACTTAATAGTTTGTGTAGCCATCTTTTCTTATTATGCGTGTTTAATTATGTGTCCATTTGCATTCATTACTATCATTAACTAGTTAATATGTGTGTTTTTGTATATGGTGGCTGCTATATATTAGTCTTCCTGGAGACAATGGTTTTGATCCTTTGGGGCTTGCTGAGGATCCAGAGAACTTGAAGTGGTATATTCAGGCTGAGCTTGTGAATGCACGCTGGGCCATGTTGGGTGTTGTAGGGATGTTGCTCCCTGAGGTCTTAACCAGCTTTGGGATCATCAATGTCCCTAAATGGTATGATGCTGGGAAAGCCGAGTACTTTGCATCATCCTCAACACTCTTCGTGATTGAGTTCATCTTGTTCCATTACGTCGAGATCAGAAGATGGCAGGACATTAAGAACCCTGGGTGTGTCAACCAAGACCCCATCTTCAAGCAATACAGCTTGCCCCCTCATGAGTGTGGATACCCTGGTAGCGTCTTCAACCCCTTGAACTTTGCACCAACTCTGGAGGCCAAGGAGAAGGAACTTGCCAATGGTAATTGTTTGTCCAGGTAATGTTATTTGTATCACTTCTTGGGACATCTTTGAAAGAAGATCCTGAGGTATTCTTTAAACACTGGTCGAGTGAAAAGTTGACTTCTACTTTGAACCAAAACCAATGTTTAAAGGACAACTCAAGATACCCTTCAAAGATATTCTTAAAAAGTGGTACAAATAACATTTCTCTTGCTTTATTATCAGGGCACAATACACTTTTTCTTTTATTCTTTTGCCTACTTTTTGAGCTAACCTTGTGTGTTTGTAATTAATGTATGCAGGGAGATTGGCAATGTTGGCATTCTTGGGATTTATAGTTCAACACAACGTGACAGGCAAAGGTCCATTTGACAACCTCTTGCAGCACCTCTCAGACCCATGGCACAACACCATTATCCAAACACTGAGTGGCAACTAAGTTTGTATCCAAAATAACGTTGAAAGCCTGTGGAATGATCGTGTACTCTAATCCTAATGTGGATGAATTTTGAGAGAGATTTGGGCATGATTGTAAAACATCCATCTACTTTTCATGTACAGAGGAACTAAGATGGTTTTATATTGTTATTTATATTTAGATCCAAGCCCATTTATTAGCAACTGAAACCTGATACTTCAAGAATCAAGTTTCTAATACAACACCACTCCCAAATTATGTATATGCACTTCCATTTGCTACAAAATTAAAATTTAGAGCTTGGATCAGTGAATCAAATTTCTAAAACCTACCACTAATAAAATGAGTTAAGATAACTAAGACTATAATATGTGGGTTGTGGACAAACTGCAATTCTACCAGTCTTGTACAACACATACACGATACAGCTAACACATACGGTGCTAAATCCCAACCATATGAGCTCAATTAAGGCATAGGTGGGGAAGCTGCATATCGGTTTTGTGTGAGAAGTTCATTCACAAGCACTGACCACATCCCTTTCCGTTAGACTAATGTTATTTGTACATATAGGTTGAAACACTTAGATCTACAATTGGACGGGTGTGACCCCAACATTTTTTTCTTTCACTTAAACTTACCTCTCGATTGCAAAAACTATTCATGGTTGGTGAAAGCCAATTAGTAACTGCAAAGTAAATGTAATTAGCTAGTTATATAAATAGACTAAAAACCATTTAACTCTCATCTCGCGGAGGTGGGCATGCAAAGTGATCAAAAGTTGTACATTTAAGCAAGAAGTTCCATTTAACTCCTCCAATGCATCACTGCCCTGACACAACCCCAAGTTTAGTGATAACCAGAATAGCCAGGCAGTGAAACACTGGTAGAGCACTCAGCATCTCCATTGTGATTATCACTGTATGTTAGATAACAATGAATTGAAATTGCATATCAGTTTTGAGAAAAGAAAAAAGTGATAAATAATTAGTGTAATCAAAGGTTTTCATTCTACTTAGAATGAATAGCTTATAGCTAGTAACAAGGGGTGCAGTCTTCATCTGAAGAATGTGATTCAGCTTCCCCATAAAGTACAACAAAAAGCTCTCCAAAATTGAGAATGCAAGAAGCATAATAACAGTCAACGCACCAAAATGGTGGAAATTTTGGTTCATCGGCATTTGGCAACATCAACGGATGGTTATCATTATTCAAAAGTCATCCATTCCTATAAATATGATGAAAAAACTATCCCAAGTAAGATTTTATCCTGAAGAAAATGTAAATATGTGTTCAGAGAGAGCGTGTGTGTAGTGGCACCTGGCAGTGATTCAAGGTGTGCAGCGTCTCAAGTCTTCTTTGAGAGTAGAGCCGTGGAGGAGGAGAACTTTGAAGAAAGCAAGCCGATGTGTTGTTGAGGTAGTGTGTGTCTCAGAATGTAGATGTTAAATTTTATATCTAAAAAAATAAAAAGAAGAGTTTTGTCCTGATTTAGCGATGATTGATTGGAGGTTCTTCTTTCTTTTCTTTTGATATGTGATTGAAGGAAGAATCTTTTGTTTGAAAATAAATAAATAAATGATGGAAGACAAAAACAGACCAAGGAAAGTTTTGCTCCGTTGCATTTCGTTGTGGCTGCAACACCGTTTTGTTGCAGTTTTTTGTGTGATTAGAGCTCAAACCGCAATTGTGGTCTGATGCCATTGCTGGCACTACTGCAACCAAAATGTTACCGTCTCATCATGTGATGCAGTCCGCAATTTCTATCAGTGGTGTGCACAACACTTACTACCTATCCAGCACATTCAATTGAAATCATTTGGTGTTTTCTTATATTTTTCCTGTCAATGAAAACAGTTTATCAGCATCAAAATACACTGATTCATAACTCTAGTGTTAGCAATGATCCCTCTGTGGCATGCAGACATGCTAAAATACCAGCCTAATATTATAGAAGTTATTTAATGAACAGGTATATCAGTTGTTAGTAAGAATTATATGATTACCCGGGATGTGACACAATCATACCTTCTGTAGATGCACTCGTTCAATTGATTTTCTAAGAGAGTCTTTCATTGATATTTGCCAGCTTAATCCAATGGCTGAAATAAAAATGAAAACATAGCACAAAGTTACTCCACGATGGCCATTTAGAATTTGATAACGTGTGAATAAGATTATGTAGTGTTCATGCTATTGCACAAAGGGATATGAGCAAATCTAAATGTACAAGGAGAAGACGCATATATGACGAGTTACAAAGCATCAAAACCACAAGTTTAAGCATCACCTGAAGTTGAGAGACAACATCCATTATTCACTTGATGTAACAAATTAAGTACATGCAAAAGGCATATGAGATGAATAAATTCATCTTACAGTTCAAGGCTTCCAAACTTCCTAATGAATTAAAATGAGAAACCTTTGAGCTCTTCTATCATCAACAAACCAAAAACAAAAAACCATAAAAATCAGCAGAAATTTTTAGTTTCTGACAAACCTTTTTGCCCTTTTCTTGTGGGCTAAGTTGAGAAAATTTTGCAATCACCTCCTCAAAATTACTGAAAGCAGTGACCAGTATGGAGAACTATTATAAACCTGACGGGGCTTTCATCTTTTCTTTTGAACTAAACACTTCATAGATGAATTTCACGTTATCTCCTGAAGTTACACCAGATTCAAGGAAGCCTCTTACACATAGCCGAAATTGAAATCACATCTATTCCAAATAAAATCTTTAGCTACTAGCCAAACCTTATATTTTGTAATTGCTTGAGGAGGGTTATATTTTCTTTTGAATATCTAAACTCTAAAATGAATTACGCTTATAATTTCAGTCATTAAATTCAAGATTCACTTTTTTGCCTTTCTCTCTCATTTTGTTATTCCTTACGGTTATTCATTGGTTGAACCTTTGCCTCTTTTACATCAATGTGAATCCGCCATTTTTGTCCGCGTTAAACAAAATCAGCCTACCTACCCCATATTTCTTTGTACACTTTTTATCAAAAGGCATTGTTCTCTTGCCTTTTTTCTTTTTTTGAGGCGCTTTCTTTTTAGTAACATGCCTTACTTTTTTCTTTTCACACTATGGCAACACATATCAGTGCAAGAATGCAAGCTCGTGCCATCTCTTAGATAAAAAGCATCCAAAATACGTTTGACTCAATCAATTCTATGCACTATAAAACCTAAAAGTAAGCTTTTGACTTTCTTAGTTGAATAAATATCAAATAGTAATTCAATATCTAGGGGAGAGAACCAGGGTGTGTATGGTTTCGTTTTCATTTACAGCTTTCATTCACTGTATTTTCTATTTTTAGAATTTTACAAAGAAAATAGTGAAAATAAAAAATAAAAATAGAAAACAAGATTTTATTGTTTCCATTATTTTGATTATTTCATTTACAAAATTCTAAAATTAGGAAAAACAAGAAACAGAAATAGTAACCAAACAGGTGTTAATATTTTGTAGCCTAGTACTTAAGTAAATCACAGTGGGGCATCGATGGAAGAGAGATGTTTCATTGAACCCGAAAATATTGTTTAATGATTGACTTCAAGTGTCACTGAGTTTCACTGCAAAAGTAGATGGAGGAATGGAGTCAATTTGCATTCAATAACAAGTTGGTACGTAGGCACCAAGCTCATTCAATATGTAATCAATTTTTGTGGTTCATCCACTACATATATGTTATATTATATATTCAAATCAGTTTAAAATAGAGATTAAGTGTAGCCTTTAGTGGGAAGCTGACTCCGAGTCCATTGAAGTTGACAATGGATTTAAAAATTAATAGAGGAATAGAAGCAGCAAGCAATGATTTTAGAATTGCTTTTCTAGTAAGTCAGCTTCATAAGTGGCTATACTTCCTAAACGGTGTTCCTTGGTCTAAGTGATTTTGCTTTACTCTTTTCACTGTGAATTATAAATCAGATGATGGAAAGTAAGGTGAAATGGCTTATCAGTTGCATTTTTTTCAAGACCTCATAATAAAGAGTGTTAAGCACACTCGTGGGACCAAATGCATTGAGTCATTTTGCAAATGGGTGGTCTAAAGCATATGAAGCATTATATTTTCTCCACGGTAATCAATGTTGCCATAATCTATCATGTTCAAACTTGAGTGATTTAAGGCATAGCTTTTCTATGTTTGAATTCCTTTACTGTTTTCTTTATGAACTGAAGCTCACTTTGGCTTGTTACACTGGGAAAGCCCATGGTAAGTAATATGATGATATTTGGTCTTATCTCAAATCTTTGTGCCTTGGCTGCTAGTTTGGTCAGGACTCTTGTTATAGGATAATAAATGAAGAGAAGTTGTTACAAGATCCCAAAGCATTAAGGTAGATTGTGCTCTATCTAATAATAGAGTGATATTTCAATTTAATTAGTGGCAGGACTCACTTTTTTTTATCTGAAATGACACTTCATCAGTGAGTAAAGTACAATCTATCCGAAGTTCTATGGTATGATGATGCAAATATTTGTGTATTTGTGAAGTTATTGGCTGCCAAAACGTTAGGAAATTGAGGAAATATCAAGAAATTAAGAGTCAATGAGAATTGGGAAATGAAATTAAAAAATATCTTAAATATGTTGTTTTCTTCGATAATTTTATTGATAAAGCTCAACACTCTGAGAGGAAAAAGCGGAGCAGAGAATCCAAAACAAATATCCTAAATATGTGCAAATAGTAATTTGCAATGAAGGGTATATAGGTTACAAAATTTGCAATAAGCTATTTTAATTAGTTATGGCTAGAAATTGATGATGATGCTTACTCCCAACGAACAGTCTTTATGGTTTTAGTTCCTATAATAATTGAAATTTGGCATGGACATATATGGAGGAAAAGAAAACAAGGGTTGCTTTCTTTGAGAAAAGGGAAAGGTCAGAAAAAGGGAAATGGGTGGAAAAGCCAAAAAGGTAACAAAGACTCAAAGAGTGCAATGCGCCAAGAGGAAGAGGATATCTTCAATGTGTCATTTTTTCGCATTTAAGGGTCCCATCGCAACTCATCTTATTCACAAAGCGTGGCTTGTATTAGATTGAAGCTGAGAAAATATCTCATTGTTTTCTTGTGCGTGATTGATTAAGGACACACGTAGGGTTGAATTTGGTATGTATATCCACCCCCAAAGTGCTGTATAAGGTATTTTCAGAGCTAATATCTAACATATTTTAATATAATTTCTACTGATAAGAGCACATACTTCAGGAATATTTAATTATTTCAATTTGTAATAGTTATGTACCAATTAATACGATTCTTTTCGTAAACTTATCATGTCAGACAATGTAAGCAGAAAGGAAAAACTAATTTTTATGTTAAAAAGGCGATATAAAGAAGTAGTATTAAACTATATATAAAGATTGTTTACCTTATAAAAGAGGACCCCAAATATCTGCAGAGAAATTTATCAGAGAAAAGAGAACAGTCCAGGTTTTTGTCAGTATTAATCTTTAAAAATTATGAAAAATATTAGAATATATTTTTTCTTTCAGAATCTGTGCATGGGTTAATATTGCTGTTAAGTTTTAAGATGAAACTTTAACTACTCAAAACAACTTTAAGTATTATCTGGTATTTTGAATGTATATGCATGAATGACTCAACAAATTTAAAAGATAGAACGAATTAGAGAAAAGGTTGAAACGGGGAACATCAACAAAATTTATTCTAGCGGTCCAGCTTTCATGTTAGTTGTCTAGAGTTTAGACCCTTTGGTGCAGAAAGAGGAGACCTAGCTGGCATGTTTTAGATGCAAGCTTATCCTCCTGAGTCCGAAAAGAGAACCTGAGTGAAAGATCTTGAATTCCACTATAGCCCCACAAACTCTGCATATGTTGGAATAACTTCCAAGGATAAAACAAGCAATAAAAGTAATAATGCTTTTGTTTTGTTGTATTAAATTCAGAAATTTAATGATTATATACCATTATAACAAAGCACTAGAGGTGTGACTATGACAAGAGTATCATCCACTACCCTTGCATCGTATTTTTTGTGGCTGTATTCTAGTTCTGGACTTTATTTCTTATCTCATCTTTTGAAAAAGCAGCTACCTCTTCTGACGTTCAGACACAGAAATACGGGGAACTAGTCACAAGATATACTGACTTGTTCTTCAACGAACCAAAAACATGTAACAATGGAAGACCCCATCCCCTTTTTCACAAGAAAATACACTACCTCTGGATTTTTATACATAGTCAAGATATTTTCTATCTCTTTCCAGTAATTTCACAAATATTTATATGTACAACAACTCAAACTCAGCAAACTAAGCACATAAAAAAGAAGAGGCACTTGTTCATAGTGCCACATGAAAAAAAGGGAAGACAAAATTAGTTCCATCCTACTTATACACCTTGTAGATTAGTTCCCCCCACTTGTGTTGAGGCCATCAGAGACTACCAACCTTCGCTTCATTCCAAGGTCAGCGAGGCTAATCAAATGCTCATTGCTGAAAGATGGTCACCATCTCATGCTCACTCCAGAAGAAGTGACTTAACCTCAATCCTCAGACACTGTACAAGACAAGTATCCCAGAGGGTCACTAAAGTCAGGTGTTCTCATGAAAGTTAAGTGATCTAGACAAAGCTGCAGGATTAGCTCGCAACAGTGGAGAGGTTTCAACAACATGATTCTTCTCTTCCTTCTTCTTTGATTGGAAGGCCTTGAACATACCTCCCCCACTGACACATTCATTCTTGATTCCTAGAGTTGCCCATATAGAACTCTTTGCAGCTTCACTAGGGTCATCAATTCTCAAAGTTTTGGGAATCAAGACACACCCATTTCTCTGCCTTGAAGGTTCTTCCTTTTGCTGATATTCTTGTGTAACCATGTCATCATCCCTGCAGTGCTTCCCAAGAGTTGGAGAATTCAGATTAGAGTTGAGAGACTTTGGAGTTGGTGCAGACGGATGTGAGGAAAACCAGGGAATGTTCCAATTCCCCGGCACACTGCAATTCCAAAAAGCTGCAGGATAGAATGACATGGGAAATCCTGGAGGACACAAAGCAGGTGAGGGAACTGCAGAATTCCATGGATAAGGCCAAGGAACACTAGGGATGCATGGAACTTGAGGAGGAAGGAAACCATTGCTTTGTACAGGTTGTACTAAAGGTTCTTGGGGTGTGGTTTTGCCAGTTTCCTCCATAGAATTTGAAACCGTAATGGAAGATCCACTTGAGCAGTCATCAGCATTTTCCCCACTTTTGCAAGGGATGGAAACCCTTTGATCCTCAATGCCATGAAACCCGTTTCGTGTGCCATTACTAAGAACCTTTTTCTCTGCAAGATTAAGGACAGATGCCATGGAATCACAAATTGGTGGATCCAATCCAAAGCTCAGGACTCTACCATTAGTTTTCAACATCGGGAGATGAGTTCCATTAGGAGTATCAATTCTAGCAGCTTGAAGAGCCTCAGAGATGGTGATATGGCGATAGTGTGAGGCACTGTTCTTGTTCTTCCTTCTCCCTGCCCCAACTGGCACATTCCTCATGGTGCCACCAGCAGTCCAGTATCTTTGACACGCTTTGCAGAAGTAGCGCGGCTGGTTGACGTTGTAGTTGTTGTAGTAACAGAACTTGGTGTCCATGCTATTGCATCGTGGGCACGGAAGCACTTTATCTGGCTTTTTCAGTGTCTTCTCTTGCTGCGAGTTGTTGTTGGTCACATCGCTTTGCTCGTTCTCTGACTTGCCATTCTTTGTTTTTGCAGTTTCTTCGTCTATTGAAGGTGTCTTCGGGTTCTGAATAGCCTCGGGCAATGTGACTGAATCCTTTTTGTTATTATTAGTCTCTGCAGCATTTGGAGGAGAATCAGCTTCTTTCTTTTTCTCAGTAACTTCATCAGCTGGAGGATCCTAATATTTTGACAAAATGATTTTTTCTTAATTATTGAAATGCATACCACAGAAATATCACCAAGATATATTATAAAGATTCACCATTTCATGGATAGAAATGGCATTAAAGCACCAACAAGATCAAGGGAAAATCAACAAGCTTTAAGAAAGTTAAAAATATTTTCCTCCACTTCTATTTGTAAATGAAAACAAGGAAAATTGATACTTGTTATATTAGTATCTATGTGCAGGGTGTATGCCAGTTAAACCTTTTTACCCTGTCATTGTTCCACAATACAAATACAGCCCAAATTACTAGTAGAAAGCAACAAACCAAGGGTTAAGAAAATTTTAGATTAGGAACTCATGGAACTAAGTTAATAAATTAGCTGTGAGCTGAATATTCCAATTGAAAATATTTTTTTATGTTACATCTTTAATGAAGGTATCAAATGGAAAATTAGGCCCTTATAGAGTCAAAAAGTAGATCATAAACAGAAGGATTTGGGAAAAGAGAAGAACTAATCAGATTATAGAAACAACAAAAACTGATTTATATAAAAGCAAATACTCAGGTTCCTCTGGCATAGTTGAGTGAAATTGTTTCAGTAGATTGCTTCGATCAATACTAAAATGGAAAATTGAACACTAAACTTCAAAAAAATAAAGAAGAAAAAACTCCAATTCCAATGAGTTAACAAAACCCGAAAGTAATTACTTTGCGCAGTTTAGAGCAAAAATTTTAAAAAGTATTTTTCAGAAAAACAACCAATTCTGCTTCCAAGGCTCTGTTTCTCAAGTTCCAGACACCAAAAATAGGATCCCAAATTTTGCAATCGGAAAACATAGGAAACAACCAATTTTGAACAGCTAAAAAAGAAAAGTTAGGTAGGCATTACAGATTCCAAAAACAACTTGAATAAGGAAAAAAAAATACCGAAAATATTTTCAAAAAAGGAAAAAAAAAAAGCTTGAACCAACCATATATGCAGTAAAAGGAAAGGGGCAAAAAAAAAAAAAAAAAAGGTTAATAAAAAAACGACCATGAGTTGTTTTAGCATAATTAATTTCACAAAATCAAAACCTACGATGTGTATCACTAATAGAACACTCCTTGTCTCCTTAATCATATTATTATGAACTGTACCTTGTTGTCTCCTTGTTCTGTCTCCTCTTCATCGTTTAATTCACCAACAACCTCTCTGTCTTCTTGTTGTTGATTTTCCTCTCCTTGTTCCTTTCGGTCAACGTCCATCGTCGCTGGCGACAACGCATCGCCAGCGGCAATGGCAGAAACCAAGGCATCCCCGGGAAAGGGGATCTTCTGGCCAAAGAGCTTGATCGCAGGGTCTTTGTTTTCCAGCATTTCTTTGTATTTTCTTTGCAAAGTAGTATCCAAAACACAAAGTAGTAACAACCAGAGGTTGTTGTAACTGGAAAAAGAAAATAAACAAGGGAAGAGAGTTTTCAGGGGTTTCAGTTGCAACAGTTTGGTTCGTTAACAAAGTGTGCGATTGAGTTGGTTTTTTTGGGTTTTGGGAATGAGAGAGAGAGAGAGGGGGGGGGGGGGCTTTGATCGGTGTTGGCAATGAAAGCACGACGAGTTGGATTTTGATCCGTTTAAACGAAGCAAGGGTGCCACGTCATCGTTGGGTCTCGATTCCTGGCCACAAGTATTTGTGGCCTGCAATAGATTTTCTTTTCAATGCGCCTTTGATGTTGATTCTTCTGTGGTTAGTTGCACACTCTTTTCCGTGCACCCCGGCTTGTGGCCATGTCAGCATGTGCCTTTTTTCCTCTCCTTTCAAACTCTCTGTTCAAGTTCATCGATGGTGCCGAAACTTTTTGCCTAACGTGGAAGAGTGTGATTGGTTGGAGTGGAGATAATTTGTCCAATGAAACCTGGCCAGGCTGCTGCATAGACAAAGGAACAAAAGGGAAGAAATTTCAAAGCTTGCTAGCTGTTATTTTATTGTTTTTCTCTTTTGTTTTCTTTTTTCTTTTTTTTTGCTCTCAACTGTTGATATCTATAATTTAATATATGAAAATTAATTTAGTTCAAGTTTGATCGGCACATTATAAATGCTTTTTTTAAAAAATAATCAATTACTTTATTCATAAAATTTGAGTGTGAGATTTTACTGAAAAAAATCAAATTACAAAAGCCAATCAAATGTTAGAATATTTTTTAAAATTTAATTTGTATACATTCACGATTTAAAATAGTTTTACTTTGTTAACCATTATAATTTTATCAAAATGAAAAAAATTATGGAAGGTATCTTTGATATATGGTGGATAGCTATTTTTAGGATTAATATATTTTATCCCTTTGAATTTTAGATTATGTGTAGTTTACACTTTAACTTTTCAAAACGAGTATCATGATACCCTGAACCTTCTAAACTGTGTAAAATTTTCCTACTTTTCAAACAATGCATAACTTTAAGTTATAACAGAGTGTTGGGTTGCACACAATAAGAAAAAAAGGGAAGTTAATTGCATATGAGAATTCATAGATAAGATGTCAGGTTGTAGAAATTAGAAATATCAGAATGTTAAGTGCACATAAATTTTACCTTCACTAGTTGTTAAAATTATAGTGAAGGGCATTTTATACAATTTAGAAAGTTTAGGGTATTTTATACAATTTAAAAAGTTTAAGGTATCACTATGTACATTTTGAAAAATCATGATGTAAATTACACAGACCTAAAATTCAAAGAGATAAGATATATTTAACCCTTATTTTTATGATCTATCACTTTAGTATAATTCTATTGGATGACAATTCAATACTTTTATATCAGCAGTACACATACTTTTTTTTTTTGGGTATATTAACTGATGTTTAAATGAAAGGGGTTGAACATGAAGATAAATCTTTAGCTCATGCACCAAAATTGAAGATGACAGAAGAAAATAGTGGCATATATATTAGTGATAATATGCTTAATCAATACAACTAATTCAAATGTTTGGTACATCGATGGTTGCCCGAGTGTTAGCTCGATCAAGTGTTATTTTAAATTGAATTTCATTTTTATGCATAGAATAGATAGTGTAAGATTATTACCTAATAGGTTGGTTTCATGTAAGTAGGTTGACTTTTGGATAAGTTTTACTTGCAAGAGGTCAGGGGTTTAAATTTTAGAAAGCTTTCTTAGAAAGGTGTCGTACTATTTAACCACTTCAAGAGATTTAAGCTTCCTTATCTAACTTTAGTTCATAAAAAAATATATTTAAAATTATTTTATATTTTCAACCAAGAAAATTTTCAAAAAAGTGTCAAATGATGGTGGAGAGTTATAATGGTAGATAGTTGTCTAATATGATTTGTCATTGTCTTAAAATTCTATTGATTAATAGTGTGAAATTATTTTATATTGTTAGCACATGTAAATTATATTATTTTAAATTTTTGATTCATTACTGTAGAAAGTATTTTATTTAGAGTTTAATTTTGATACACTGATAGTGTAAATTTATTTTATATTATCATCCAATCAAAATATTTTGTTTGAATGACTTTTTAAATAGTAAGTGTAAAAATCAACTATTATAACTTATGTAGCAATATATGACTAGATGACTATGTAAAAAAAAAATTTACATTATATATGTATGGCAATTAAATCCTTTTATTTAATTAATAATTATTCTCAACGTGATATTTTATTGAAAATTAATCACTTAAGCAACATCGACCGTTAGAACAGAACCAAAAAAAAAAAAAAAAGAAGAAAAGCCTAGGCCATTCCGTTGTCGCTCAGTTAATAAGGAATCGTATAACTTTGTTCCCCCATTCTGAAGTGTAATCAAGTTTTGTATCGTTCATTATTTTTTGCATGGAAACAAAGGAATATTGTAATAATTCATCCATGAAATGATAGTGTTGATATTCATTTTGGTTTCTAACTTTACATTAGTGAATCATTTTAGTCTTTAATTTTTAAAAGAGTTAAATTACTCCCAACATTATAAATTGTGATTCATATTAGTCTCTCAGCTCATTTTTATTAATATTTCAACAATAACATGTAACATTAGGTGATAGTTTGATACAACTTATATAATCTCAAGTAGAATTACATTTAAATTGATTAATTTTGGTATTTAAAATTACATAAAACGTGTCATTCAAATATACTTTTCAAGTCATAAAATAATTTATTTTATACAATAATAAACATTAAATAAATTATTTTAAATTTCATTATATTTCAAAAAGCATATAATATGTCAAGACATCATTTAACGTTATATATCATCATTTAATTAATAAAATATTAAATAAAATAGAATAAAAAACTAACGTAACTTACATTTTATAATATCATAAACTAATTTCACTCATTTTAATTATTAGAGATTAAATTAACTTATAAATATAAAGGCATGGACTAAAATAAAAATCAACCCAAAAATATATGTCTACTTAAAAGATAATAGCATTGCCCCTGTCTCTTTCCGTTACTCCAACCTTTATGTGCCCATGAATAAAAGTAGCGTATGCCATCACTTGCCACTTTTTAGTCTAATTTTTTGGAATTGAAATGCTAATGTCACCAACACGGAATAAGTATCCAAGCCCATCAAATTTGAATTCGATACTTTATGCTAAAAAGAATGGATACATTAATTATAACTATAGTAACCCAATTGTTAAATATTTATAAATAAATTGCCCAGTGTACTTTGTTTCGGGTTTTATACACAGTATTTAGAGCAATCGGAACTATCGAATGTGATTCCGACAAAACATGTTGCCTCCGAACAACATTTAAATTATCACTCCTTTTCATCTATTGTCGCACCCCCTTTTCAATGTTTTTAATTTAACATTCCTAGAATGTCCTTATATAAACATTGTGTTAAATTCTTTTTCTATTACGACTTTTATATTTTAAATTATATTTAATAATTACACTAATTAATATTACACATAGAAATTAATTATCTTTAATTTATGAATTTTTAAATAAAATCAACGTATTATTTTTTTAGTATTTTAACATTTAAAAGAAATATATGTTCGTTTTATACTTTCATGCAAGTAAGAGAAGAGATAACACACTTCTATGTCATAATATTTTGAGAATTTTTTTTTAAAAATTTGTTTGATAGATTAAATTCAATGTAAGTAGTAGTTTGAAATTGAGTGAGAATGGAGATGTGTGTGGTGGTGATAAGTATGCATTTATATACATATTTGCTCCTGATTATACATATTTGTTCCCAATTATTAGTGTCCTAACTCTCTTTTAAATTTAATTGGTTACATTTGCATTATATTTGAGTTTAGATATCAATTTAAGCATTAATGTGAATTTCTGTATAGTTCAATATTTTGTGTATACTTGGAGTTGTAGACCTTTAAAAATTGTTCTTTAGCTTGTAGAAAATCTAAGAAAATTATCTACAACTTTCATGCAGAGCACAAAAGCCGATTCAAAAGTCTAGCCAATTATAATAAGCTCGAAAATCAAAATTGACGTGCTGAATTTTCAGATTGGGCATGCTTCAATAATCAGGATATATCTCTCTCATCCCAAATCTAAATGAGGAAAATAAGGTATTCATGTTAAAGAGAAGAAAAATATATACCACTTTCATGAAGACACTAAGAGTTAATTCGAATGTTTCAGGGGTCAAACTGGACCTGGAAGTGAGTTAATGGACAAATTTTGCGAAATTGTGCTGTTAGAAACTGTTAATGTAGCGACTCAAACCTTCGCTATAGCAAGAATGTCGCTAAAATGACTAGAACCATTGCTAAAGCGAGTGCACTTGTCATAAAATGCTACAAAATGCATTTTGACGCATTTTTACCAAGTTTTGGGGTTATAAATGCAACTTCTGCCCTCCAAAACACAAAAACCAGGACCTTTAGTTCAATTTTAGGTTAAGTTAGGTTTAGTTTTAGAATTTTTCCTTTGTTCTTCTCCTATTTCTTCCTCACCTCATCTCCTCTATCTTTTTCCTGTTTGCCAATTCTCTTCTCCTCTTCTCTTTCAGGTTTAGTTTATTTTCCTCTTGTAACCTCCATTAATGGAAGAGTGAGTTTTTAATCTAGCTTGAGGAACCTTCAATTTTGTAGTTGCTCTTGAGATCTTGTTCTCTAATTTGGTAATGCAATTTATGTTTCTTGCTCTTTTCTCTCTTTTTTATCATGACTATGTATTATAATGGTATTGAGATGTGTATTTGTGATTAGGTTGGGTTAAATATGTGTTGATTGGTATATTGACATGTGTTTGATCTTCATGGGAATTGGATAGAATTAGGGTTTAGGCCTAACCTCACATGAATTGTATGTAATTGTTTGCTATGATTTTCTCATTTCCGCTCTTTGCTATATTTGTGGTTGTAATATCTCGAAATTGAATGCCTTTAGGAAGGATATGCCTAAACATAGGAATGGTTAGATAAAGCTTTAAAGATATTTAAATACTTAAAAAAAAAATAGAAAAAAAAGGTTATATATAAAATAAACAAATCAAATAATGAATCAATATAAATCTCTATTTTTAAATTTATGTGAAATAGCAAACTATGTAATATCTAAATATTAAAAGAAAAATATCAATCTCGAAAGGAGAAAATAATAATGTTGTGTATCAATTTTTTTCCTTATCAATGTCTAGTTTTTATTTGAATTTGATATTTAATCTTTTTATATAATATGATATTCAGTTTACGTTATGGTATTTGATTTTTAAACTTTGAAAATATTATCTTATCAAATCTATTAGATTCAATATTGCTTATAATTATCGTTTATCGTTGATATTTATATTTGTATCAATATTATATATTATATATTTTGTTGGAATTACAAGAGATGAAATATATTATATTTCCCTTTTCATATATGCTCTTTAGAAATTAATTTTAGTATAATTACTAAGGTCACATTAAGATTTATTTAGATATCTACCATTTATATTTATGGTGTAAATATCAATCAAGATTTGAGAATATATATTTTATAATATAATATAAAGTTTCAGTTATGATATTAGTTCATTCCTTTTATCAGATATTGTAATTATTCTATAAGAATTTGACTATTAGTGTGTATATGTGTGTGTGTGTGTGAAATATTTCATGGATATAACTTTCATAATAATGATATTTAATTGAAGATATTAGATATTATTTGTATTTAACATGTATTATGAATATGATTTGAAATATATTATCGAGAATTATTACATATTATATAACAAGTCATCAATGATTAAATTAAGTCTGAAATTTATTGATTGTGAATTATTATTATCAATATATTATTATTATTATAAGAAATATATATATATATATATATATATATAGCAATGCATCTAGCGCTAAGGTACATAGCGTTGTTGTTGTTGTTGTTGTTATTATTATTATTATTATTATTTTTTATATATATAGCAAAGTGTTGTTATAAAATCACATAAGTTATTATTGTTGTTTTTCCAAAATTGTCAACGTGATTCCCGTAACTTTGGCTGATGTTAGTTTTTGCAGAAGCAATAGTAATGATATAGTGAAATCTCTTGAGCTATAGTTACGTGGGTTAGTTAGGTTTTAAATTTACAAGGTGTTGAAACATGAACTGACATTGGACGGCGTGCTTCCTAACACGGAAGTGCTCCGATTTGAAGTTATATTTTTATCCTCTAGCATATATATATTCGACACATTATAATACTCTTAAATAATATTATAAGAACCCTAGCCGTCCAAGGATTTTTTCCTAGAGAGAAAGACGTAATTTCTCTCAACCCCCTTTGATTAATCTCTTCCGGTAGGTGCTCTCACCTCTAGCCTTATATAGTTATGAGTTTAGCAAATCTTTAGATTATCATGGTATAGTTTTCTCTTCTCATTCAATTCCAAGACATTCCTAATTCTTGTCTATAATTCCATTGCAATTAAGAGTGTCATTCCAATTCCCAGTATCATGTAGGCAGTGGTCAGACACTCCTGGCAACGAACGGTAAGTGGGTTTAAGCTCATGGTCATACTTTTGGTCATTATTAATATTTTTTAGCATTGTATAAGTTGTTTATGAAATTCTAGAATGATTTATGCCAGATATCTGCTTTCACAGATTATGTCAATTTTTAGAAAATCATTGTTTTTCAGAGTTATGATGAAAACCTTATTTTAGAAAACTCATATAATCATATTTGATACCTTGCATGTTATAGAATATCTTTTTATCAGTTTATGAAATTATGAGATCTTAGTTTAATGTTTACAGTAGAAATAATGATTACCATGTTTTTCAGACTATGGATTTTCTATAAAGATTTTAGAACATCAGACATGATTCATTGACAGTGTTGAATAAAGTATGATTCATAACAATTGTCAGATACATATTCTGTTGCCTTCTGAAATTACTATGTCTACAAGCTGGTGATCCCTTGAGTATGATTTTAGAACCTCAGTTATGCTAAAGTCAGATTGTTAGAAGATAACGATTGTCAAATACATATTTTGTTGGCTTTTAAAGTCACTATGTCTATAAGCCGGTGATCTCTTGGGCATGATTTTAGAACCTCAGTTATGCTAAAGTCAGATTATTAAAATTATATGAATTCATAGCTTTCAGATTTATCTATTTTAATTGAAAGTCATTATTATTATTTTTATTTTTATAATTATTGAGAAACAAATCAGTGAATTAATGGCTGCAGGATGGATCGTTAACCTTGGTACCAAGTGGTCCACCAGAGGACTAGCTCACCCACAGTAAGGAACCTAGTGAGGTGTCCATTTATAGGACCTAGTTAGGTGCCCATGAGATTAGCCATTGGCTTAGATTTAACTATTCAGCTCGAATATTTATGTACAGAATAAGTACTGTTTCTCTACTAGTTATTGTCATAATTTCAGATAAATTGTTTTTCAGTTAAGTTATATATATATAAATATATAAAGTGTTTTATAGCAACTGCATATATATATTATGTATTTTATTATTATCCCATGTGGGTTGTGAGTGGAGGCTCGCTCACTGAGTTTTGATGAACTCACCCCTCTTTTTTTCCTTCGCTTTACAGTTATAGTTGCAGCTCCAGTTATCATTCAGACCCAGTCTCAGTAGCTTTGCAGTTGTTCTATTGGTGAACTTCACTTTGTAGTGAAGTTTAAATTAGGATCATGTTATAATATAGTGCTCTAGTAGTGTGCAGGCAGGGTCCTCGGACATCATTTAGCATGTATGATTATTTTAAAGTTATGTTGTTTTATCATAATTATATTTTATATAATTTCTTCAAGGAACACAATTTAAAATTATTTATTTCAGTTATAGGTTTTGGAACATTTAGATTAATTAAATATTTTATTTATTTTATTAGTAAAGTTTTCAAGAAATTTTGAGGAATTTATTTATTTATAATTTATTATGAGCATTAATTTAGTAATTTACTAAGCATGATTATATGAATTTAATTCCAGAAGGCTTTCATAAGGGACAATATCCCTTATGTGCTGGTCACGGTTTTTTGGGTCGTGACAGTAGTATAGGTGTATGATAATGACTCATATTGCATGCAAGTTAGGTGTTTGCATTTATGTTTGCAGGTCTATAAGTATGAGTGTGAGTTTTGGAATATGAGGAATTAGGATTTCGGTTAGGTCTTAAGGTTTATCTCTTTAAGTGTCGGGGGTATTGGCTTAGAGAGGTTTAATCTAATAGTTATGCAATTTATGCCATCTTGATGTTAGTGATTGAGCTACTACATTTTCCTAGGAATCTCAAGCTAAAGCTTTTTGATTGTTAGTTTAGTTGTTTTATTTTATTCCCATTTTATTTCCTTTGCATTAAATCCTTGAACTCAAAACCTCTATTTCATGTACATGCTCGATTAAGCAATGACCGAACATCAACATAAGACGACTTGAATTGCATCATTGTGCTACATTTTTGTTTGCAATTTGGTTTTTACAAATTCTAATTTGATAGTGAGCTAGAGTCATGCCATTCTTGTACCTGTCAAGTAGTCTTCCAAGGGAAAGGGATCAAGGTGGTAATGTGGTGTAACAATCCTTAGTGATGGCCTCGTGTTAAGTGAGGACTGTAAGTGGACTAGGTTGTCTTGTCCAAACGAACCAAATGTGTTTGGTTCAAGTCACCAAGTCTAATCAATAAGAGCCGATAGAACTGACGACTAATTGGATTGGGTATCGAAATTTTTTAAAATTAGACTTGATGTCCAAATTACTGATCCAAATCAGACCAAACCATATATGTTTTTTTTTTCACTACTCTAATACTTAATCATATTCTTTCCATTTATTGTGGTCCAATTCCATTGGAATATGTATAGTTTTAAATTTTGTATGTAGTTGATTCATCTAACTATATGTCATGGTTTAGTTTGTTGTGATGATATTTAGTTTTATATATATTTATATATATATATTGAATGTGACTATTGATTAACAAATCATTCTTTAATTATGTGTATTATTGTAAGATACATTTTAGATCATATAAATTCAAGACAACATTATAGAATTAAGATAAAAGACATACCCAAATTGGTCATGAGAAATTGGTGATTGAGACGATAAGTGTTCCTCTTGCTAGACCCTTCTCCCTATCCACTCTATCACAAGGCAGAAGCTATCGATAGGGCAAGCTAGAAATGTGTATATCATAGTAAGTAGTAGGGAGGGGACTTAGCCTTGTATTTATAATCTTAACAGACTCTCCCATCAAGAGTCACTATCAGGAAAACCTTTATGGGCTTATGATAATAGGCCTACACTATGCCAGCTAACCACACTAACTTTTATTAATAGGTGTGCAAAGCCCACAACATGAATCAATTATAATTATTGGGTTTACCGTGCTTGTCTACAATCAAAATCACATCATCAACCTAATTTTCACAAAATAAAATCCACAATTAATTGTAGCCCACACAAGGAAATTCCAACATTCTCCTACTTGGGAAAAATTAATTGTGTTTTTAATTCTTTTACAAAACATTTCAAGAAAAAGACTCTAGGGTTGAACAACTAAAGAAAACACAATATGTGGCCATATTTTAATAAAAAAAATATGATATATAGACAACACATTTCATATGACTCCATCAAATAATGTCAACTATGTTGAATCATAGCAGTCATTGATCACTTATTGACACAACTTCTTTCCATGGTTACAAACACAGTTCTACATTATTGACACAAGCCTTGTTGTGGCAGTGTAGCAAGAAAAACAACATAAAAAATGATCCAAAATATATGTTGTTTTCTTATTAGTCTTCCAATTTCTCTCCAACATGCTTGTTTATAATATAAGCAAGAGAAATTTAATCAAGTTGTCTCACATGTCTATTATGGTTTTTATAAAGAGACTGAATCTATATGCTTGAGTATAACACCAAACTCAAGTTCATTAATATAAGTACTCAGAAAGGCATTATCAAAGTTGCAACTTTAACTATAACATGTGAATATAATATAAAGAACATGTGTACCAAGTTTATCATATAAGTTAATGATAGAAAAGATAAGTTTGTATACAATACTCCTACTAACCAAGGACATTGAAAGAGCTCAAGACACCCATATTCACAACGTGTTTATGAAAACATATAGGCTTTAAACCTTTAGTCAGAGGATCTGCTATCATTAATTTGGTATCTATATGTTCAACTATTATCTTTCTTTCTCTCACCAAATCTCTCACTGTCAAACACTTCAACTCCAAATGCTTGGACCCACTGGTTGTCTTATTATTCTTTGTGAAGAGCACAGCTGCACTATTATCACAATAAATCAACGTTGGCTTGGAAATGGAGTTAACAATCTGAAGCCTAGTAATAAGATTTCTCAACCAAATAGCTTGAGCAGCTGCTCCATAACATGCAATTAACTCAACATGCATAGTAGAAAAAGTTGTTAGAGTTTGCTTAACACTATTCCGAGACACAACACCTCCAGCTAACATGAAAATATAGCCTGAAGTAGACTTCATATCATCAGCACACCCAACAAGATCCAAATTAGTATATCCTTCTGATTCAAGACTCTCAACATTTCTATACACAAACACAAAATCTCTTGTCTGTTTCAAGCATCTCATCAATTTCTTAACAGCTGTCCACTGTGATTCCCCAAGGTTAGAAAGATACCTTCCAAGAATAGACACTATAAAGGTTATGTCAGGTCTTGTACAAACCTGAATATACATCAAGCTCCCTACTGCACTTGCATAAAAGGAATGTCCTTCATTCTCACTTTCTCAATATCATTACTAAGAAACTGAGATTTGCTAAATTTTTCTCCTTTGGCCATTGGCACATCACCAACCTTGCAACCTCCCATGTTGAAGCGATTTACTACTCTATCAATGTAAGCTTTCTGAGATAACCCCAACAAACGACATGCTCTATCTCTATGTATCTCAACACCTAACATAAAAGAAGCATTTCCAAGGTCTTTCATGTTAAAAGCCTCACATAACATTTTCTTGGTTTTAACAAGCAACCCAAGATCACTATTGGCAAGCAAAATGTCATCAACATAAAGGACAAAAAAAAAACAAATATACTCTCACTCACCTTGAGATAGATAAACTGATCAACTTGATTTTCTATGAAGCTGTGTGAAGTGACTACCTCATCAAACTTCAAATACCATTGACGAGAAGCCTGTTTTAGACTATATATAGATATTTTCAATCTACAAACGATCTCCTTTCTTTCAACATCTGCAAACCTATTGGGCTGAACCACATATACCTCTTCAACTATATCATCATTTAGAAAAGTTGTTTTGATATCCATCTGATGTAGCTCAAAATTATAGTGAGCAATAAGAGCTATTATAACTCTAAAAGAATCTTTTGAAGACACAAGAGAGAAATTTTCTGAATAATCAATCCCCTCATTTTGAGTAAATCCTTTCACTACCAATCTAGCTTTAAAACCCTAAATCTTACCTTTAGAGTCCTTCTTGGTTTTATAAACCCACTTGCATCCAATGAGTTTGCAATTTTCAGGAAGTTTGGCTAGCTCTTACACTCCATTGTTGGCCATTAGCTGCATTTCCTCCTTTATAACATCTATCCACATGGAAGATTGAGGACAAGATATAGCATCATCAAAAGTTATATGGTCTATCACTTGTCCAATATCATAGTCATGCTCTCCAAGGTAAACATAATAATCATTTAATATTGCAGGTCTTCTCCATCTCTATAAACTCTTAACAGGGGCCTCCACACGAAACCTCTGTAGGCTGAGGAACCTCAACATGGACAACTAGATCATGAATAGGAGCATCCATTGGCATGGCAACATCATGGAAAATTGGCAAAGGCAATGAAACTGTCTTAATAGGATCTAGATGAACATCACTAGCTAGAGGAACTTCAAGTTCACCAACATCATATTCAAGAAATTTTGCAATTAAAGACTCCACAATTGTATGACCTCTAAACTAGGATTATAGAACTTGTAGCCTTTTGCATAGTCTGGATACCCTATGAAAAACATCGACTAGTTTGTGGTCAAATTTTTTCTCTATAGGATTATACAATCTTACCCCTACTGGACATCCCTAAACTCGAAAATGGTTAAGGCTAAGCTCTCTACTGGTCCAAAGGTCAAAAGGTGTTTTAGGAACAGATTTGGAAAGGACCATATTAAGAATATACAAGGCAATTTAGGACATTCCCCCCACAAAAAATCTGGCAATTTGGTCCTACTAATTGTGCTCCTTATCATATCCTTAAGGGTGCAATTACGATTTAGGGCCACCCCACTTTCCTCAAGACTACCAGGCATGGTATATTGGACAACCATCACTCATTCTTGTAAGTATTTAGCAAATGGACCTATATGTTGCCCAAAAACATCATGCTTACCATAATACTCACCTCCTAAGTCACGACCCAATTTTTGGAACGTGACCGGCACGTGAGAAATCCCATTTTCACACAAGCCTCATAGCCTGCTAACTGTTTTGCATGCATGCTTTGCTCTAAAATAAATGGAAAGTATAAATTTTTTCTTTTTCGATATACATATCACCTGTCCTCTATGATCAAAATCATTGTATCTAAAATCTTGCAACAACCTTTCAAGTTTCAAATCATGAATCACTTATACATATAGATCAAAATATAATTCTTTAAAGGTCCAGATCATTATTTACAAATCAAAATATAATCATAATATGCTGAATGCAAAAACAAAACATGCTCTAGGTTCGAGTTCCTGCCTGCAATGTATTGGAGCACTCAGACCAAAACGTCACATACTTCACCTACCTACAAACTCACCAACTGGAACTTATGACTATTGGAAGATTCACAACAGCTGCTCTATCTGAAAAGAAATAGAGGAAGGAAGACAAGGGTGAGTTTTGTAACCAAAACTCAGTGAGTGAATCCTCACCTATAGCCCCCTTTTCATGGGACGTTACGAACAATGCATAAAATCATAAAAAAACTGTAACACCTAATTTTTAACCTAACTTTCTAGAATACATTAGGTTAATCATTAAGTTATTACCTTTTAGTCTCGTTCATTTAATAAAATACTTAGCGAAAATATGGGTAAATTTTTTTTTTTTTGGAAATTGAAAACAAAACAAGAGCCTCGTGTTAGAATAAAACCTAACGATTGCCGCAGTCATGACATGAGAAGGAAGAAAGCATATCATTAATAATCACCAAATACAAATATTACACATAACAAGACATCATAAACACATCTTCATTAATACATTAATTACTACTAGCATAGCTTCATAGTCATATCAAAAGAAATACACGCCTATAAATAAAAATCTAAAGCGGCGTCTTCATTGTTCACATTGCATCTCTTTGACTCGACTCGCAGTACATTCCGTATACCCATCCCTCAGTAGAAGTCACGAACCTTGCTACTATCTTCGTCTGGAGACGACACGAAAGAAAAGAGAAAGAGAGGGATGAGAAACTTATTCAAGATTCTCAGTAGGGATTTCCGACTCTAACACATGTGTCATTGTCACTGTCCCCACCCACTTCGGTTTTAATTATAAAAAGGTGGTCATGCATAAAGTTTAACTTTTAATTTTCTCAAATCTATTTATCCGAAGTGGGTGTTTTTTAGTATGGGTATTAATGATATGAATGCAACAGATATTGGATGCATGCATGACAATGCATTATGCAAGCAGTCAATAGAACTTATCATCAAGGAAAAATATTAATATATAAGTGGCATATAAAACTCTTTCTTTTCTCATGACAATGTGACTTTAAAAACATCATATCTCTTTCTCATGGTTGAACTCTTAAGTTCTTTTTCTCAAAGACCACCCTCTTAAACATGGTCACCTAAATCCAACCGACATGCCGCCCCGGTGATTTTTATCATGGTCGCCAAACTCCGTCTCACCTAATCGTCTAGGAATGAGCTCAATCCTAACTAGTCGTCACTAGATTTAACATGGGGAATAATAGAGGGGGTAACACATCACTAGTTTCCATCTCATTATCTGAATAAACGAACCATGAGATAGAATCCCGACTACTAGAGTACGGGTTAGGGGCGTAAGGGTCACCTAATACACCAACTCCTTGAGTGCGGGTGAGGGACTTAAGGATCATCTAATACACCATCTCCCAGAGTGTGGGTTAGGGTTATTTCCTTCTTCGAAACGCATCTACGGCATCTAGTGCACAGTAAATTTGTCTGCTCTGGTAGGCTGCATCTACCATACCCTCATGGTTTTGTTATCTCCTTACCGAGGTAGGAGAAATGTGTCTCGGTGTGTTATGTAAGAATGCATCATAAACACATGCCCTCAACTATCATCATGGAACCTTATGCAATACGTATGTCATGCTCACAAATTTATGCACTTCATCATAGTATGCCACAAGCTATTCACACAACATATTCCTCATTTAAACCTCATGCTATGATAAACTCATATCTCAAACAATCATTTCCTTATGCATCATAAACATTTCAACAAATTATTGCATCATATAAATACCATAGCATTGACAATTTATTAATGTCTTATGCATTGACCCTTAAGGTCTTTAACTCACAACCTAAGTTATAAATCATCACAACTTAATCTCTCGGGTACCTATAGGCTCATATCTAAGTATTCCTCACTCAATACTATGATTACAAATATTTCTAAGCCTCAAGAATGCAGAATCTAAAATTCTAACTTTACGGGTACCTAGGAGTCACAACAATGACCCTTTCTAAGTCCGGTTTGCTCCTAAGGCATCAAGATCAAGTCCTAAACCAATTATGAGTCATTCCTACATATTTAAACTAATTTAAAACCATGATTAGCATTTTTAAACCTTGCTAGACAGAATCCATAAAATTTAAACATTAAGGGATCTAAACTTTCAAGTTAATTCTTTTCTAGTTTTTAACTTCTCTTATCTTTCACACATGAGTTTTAACATTAATTGTACTCAAACTTAATCATATTATCATCATCAAACAGCACATACAGTGGCCATAAAATAGCAAGGCAGAACCAAAACCAAGTCTCCATAAAAAGGCATCAAACACAATTTCTAAAGCACATAAAATCCTAGTTTCTCTTGGAACCTTTTTCAAACTTTCAAAACTCATTTATAAACATTTTTAACATCTAAAATCATCAAAATATTTATGAGGGCAGTAGCTAAATCAAATTTGTCTCAAGAGGTCCTAAATTCATAAAACTTAGTTCTATGCATTCCTTAAACTCATGAAAGGTTAGAAAAATTATAAAACATAGTTTCAATACTTGTAACACATAAAACCCCTTAGGTGCCGAAATCTCAAGCTAATGAAATAAATATTTCCAAGCCTTAAGTTTGAGATCATAATGGGCAAGTCTTTGAGCTCTAGGTTCTCTTTAAGTGATAACATAAAAATAAACATGCTTATGCACTTGTTTTAGCTTTCCTTAGAAAGTAAAGTGAGAGCATAAAATAAACATAAGATACAACTAATTATTATCTTTGGTATATTAAGTGAGGACTTGAAATATAAACATGATAATGCAAAGCTTGAAACATAAACATGATAGTGCAAGTTCATTTATTATCTTGATACTTAGTGACAGCAAGGAAAGTAAATATGATGTGCAAAGCATAAACATAAATATGAATGCAAGATTCATTTTAATCTTAGCTAGAGCTCTTACAAGACTTTAGAGATACAACCCAACACTTATCTCATCACAAAGAGAGCTTTAGAGTTCTTGGACCAAGTTCTCAAAGGAACTATGTGGTTCTTGAACATCATCATTAAGCTCAAATAAGCAAGCTTTTAAAGGAAAGTAAAACTTTAAGAGAGTAAGAACCAAACAGCATTCTTTCATGATATAAAATAGAAATAAAGATACTTTATAAATTTTAACAAAACCTTTGAAGAAAACTATGGAGGCCGAAATCATAGAAGACAAGAAAAGGAAAGAAAAATCAAAACTTTACTAGATCAAGAACAAAACTCAAGCTTTAGAGGTTCCTTTGAGATGAACACAAGGTCATCATCTAGGAGCTCTCATCATCAAGCTATCATATTCACATAAACAAGGCCAAGAGGCCGAAATGAAAAAAAGAAAAGGAAAGCAAAAGAAAGCTAAAAAAGAAACCAACAAAAAAACTAGAGAAAACACATTTTTGAGTAAAAACAAAGTTTGAAAGCAACTCCCTACCAAATATGAAGATAAAAGCTTGGTCTTGAGGATGGAAATAAGAAGAGTAACTCCCCCTAAAGTGGAGATGTGGCTTCGGTCTTGAGAGAAAGAAAGGAAAGGAGATGTGTTCTTGGTGAGCTTGTGTTTGAGGTCAAGTGTTTACGAGATTTGATGATGATTCAAGGTTGTGAGGTGGTGTTTAGAGGTTATGTGATGATGATTCAAAAGGAAAAAAAAGAAGATGAAGCAGAAGAATGCTCTTGAAACTTAAGAGAAAATGAGAGAACTAGCAAGAATGCTTAGAAACCAAAACTTAGCAAATGATCTAAAGTGTGAACAAGTTCATCCAAGCAAGGTATTTATAGAGAAAACAACATATAGGGGCTGTAAAGGGAGGGGTCTAGCTGAATCCTTCTTGGCCTTGGGAGGAAGAGAAAATATCTTCTAATGTTGTCATACAAAGCATGTTTTGAGGTATGGAAGACATGGCACAATATATGGCTTCAAGTAAGGTGATTTGAGAGAGATTTTTCTTTTTATTTTGAATGAAATTAGTCTTCTAGAAGCTAGACATGGCTGGAAGTTTTTCAGCCACAAATAAATGAGGAAAATGGTTTATTTCATTTAGTTATTCATTTGGAAAATCAAGCTTGATTGAAAATATGACAAGGTATGGTGTATATGAGTTGGAAGCATGGTCTTGGTGTATCAAAATTTTGCACATGTGATGGAAATGGGGAGGGCATGCTTCGGCCAGAATGCAGCAGCCAAGGGGAGAGAAAAATCTCTCATGTAATTGGGTGTTAATGATAGGTTTAAGTGTGTATTAGTTTAGGTACAAGGTTAGGAGTTATTAAGCATAAGTTTAGGTAACTAAGAATGAGGTTTAAGAGTTTTATGACAAGGTTAAGGAGTACTCATACACATTTAGAGATTTTAAACTTCATTTTATGAGTAAACAAGGTAGACAAATTTCCATGATTTAAGGAATTGGAAAGAGAAAACACAATTCAAGATTCCATGACTAGAAATCTTGAATTTAAAATAAGATTTCAAGTTGTAATTAAGCAATCTTAGGTTCTAATCAATTTTAATAAATTATTTTGACTCAAGATTAATTATGAAAATTAATTGACCTTCAATTAGAGCCTAATATTGCTTAGGTTTGCTTAATCACGCGATTAAGCATAAAAACACGAAACTAGGGGCAAAATCTTAATTTTGCACTAATTTCGCCCGGGACCTCTAGGACCAAAACTAAGGTTACAGAGTACATAAAAACATCTTTTAAAACCATTTGGAGAAGTTTCAGGTTCATCCGGCATTTGCAAATGGGTAAAACACCGCATGGGCGTTTTGGTCATTTTGACCCGAAAACTCGAAAAATGAGATTTTCGATTCCGGAAAGGTACACAAACCCATTAATGCCCTTCTAACATTGAGTTTGCCCTTTGAGTACTTTCCGATCGGCTTTCCTCGAATTCCGGGCTGAAAATGACCTCAGGGGCATTTTGGTCATTTTTACTCTAACAGAAAATTGGGGCGTTACAAAAACTATACCACTTATAAAACATTTCATGTATACATATATATAATCAAACTTATCATTTCCCATAATTAGAATCAACAATACTCCAATAGAAAAGCAGCAATTTCTGATTATGTCTAATATCTAGATGTACACACACCCACACACACACACACACGCATACACACACATATATATATATATATGATCAATTCATCATGCCACTACATTAATAACCAAATTTTCAATTTATTATCATATCTCAAATCATACAAACTGATGATGTAATAATTTTTAGAGAAAACATTGACGTCCATCAATCTTAGTGTAATCATATAAATGCATCTATAGGGTTGGATACTGTCTCTACCAACCTTGGTGTCGGACTGGCTTTATACACCCTTTCTTTATGAGCTGAGAACCTCTAAGGTTGGAGACTGGCTCTGCCAACCTTGGTGTCGGACTGGCTTTATACACCTCTGCTTTATGAGCTGTGAATCTATCTGATTCTAACAGTCTGACCTTAGCATACTGGTGGTTATGAAATCACGCCCAAATGGTCACTCACATGAACCTTGTGATTACAAGCCTCCAAGGGTATGTAGTCGTCAACTGTTCTGAATCAGACGAAGATTCAAGCTCTAAAATCATTTAATTAATCATTTGAGATATAATTCTAACAATCCAGTTTTCATAACTAGAAAACTCCATTTCATAATTTCAAATAGCAAGGTCTATAAGCACAACTTTATTGCCTCTTCTAAATTGCATATCTAATATAAAACTACTTCACACATATATAAAGCAGTTCCAAAATCCATTGAGATAATCATAAAACCTCTAAATATATATATATATATATATATATCATCAGTTTTACATAAAATCAACATAGCAACTATGGTCCTATGAGTTTTCATCAAAACTAGGTTTTATGCTCTTAAATAATCAGTTTACAACATAATAACCAACAGCAAATCTCAAATCCTTATATAATATTTCTCTAAAATCAAGTAGTAATTTGTAATTTCATGAAAATAACTCTAATGCAGAACATAGAGGTTACAGGTGCAAACCCACTCACCTGGAGTGGTAGAATGAGCAGGAGTGACACCAACAGGACCCTTGGAAGTAGAAATGATAGTAATATATGACATAGGAGCCATAATACTCTAGATTAACTTCTAGAAATAACTAAATAACTCAAATCTGACTCTAATACCAAGGAATAACATCACCTCTTGGATAACTTAGAGGCATAGCAAAACTAACCTCAAGAGCAAAGGGGAAAATGGAAGAAAATAAAGCAAAACGAAGAGAATAACATACCTTTAAGCCTTAGGAATGAAAGATTGGAGTTAGATTGAGAGAAATGGAGTGAGAGAAGGTTGGGAGAGGGATTTTCGTGTTTCTCTGCAGAGGAGGAGGGTGGGGGATGTGTTTTTATGTTTATGAAGGTTCTGAACCCCGAAATGGGATTTTTAAATACACTGTTGACCGCTTGGGCGGTCTCCAGAATAGTTGCATCGCCTTACTCTCTCTGTTGACTGCTTGGGCGGTCTCCAAAGCGATCCCTTCTCTAGCTTTATTCTCTCTATTTACCGCTTGGGTGGTCTCCAAAATAGTTTAACACTCTTCATGATGGCTTCTCACTCCCCAAGATGGACTCTCACTTTCCAGAACTCACTTATTTGCATTTATTAATTTTAAGTTAATGTCCATTAACTTTAAAACATAAATATAAATAAGAAAAGATCCCTCATTTGGATTCAAATAAAATATCAAAAAAATTAAAATCCCAACAAATCAAAATCCAAATTTTGGGTTTTAGTTCAAATCCAGGAATTCTTCGAGTTTCGTAAACTTGGGGGTTAAAAAAGGAGGGTTTAATGGTTTCATAAAATCCATTAAAAATTATTCTTTAACTTATTTTTCTATGAGGAACAAATATCGGACTTTTGATCCCAATAATATGACTCTATCATGGGGCCCTTCAAGGAGGTGTAACGTCCAGACTTAGAGAAATTCAAGCCCCGAAATGATAGTTAAGGGTAGCTAGTACCCGTCTTAGCTAAAAAAATATTTTCTATCCTTTTTATTTAAAAGTAGGGCATTACATCCCAGGTCAGACCTCACAATTTTGATGACTTTTCCTAATTGCTTTTCAACCTCAATTTTGAAGATTTTGCATTTTTTTTAAAGCATCTGATTTTTCTTTAATCAAGTAAAGATAGCCATATCAGGAAAAATCATCAATAAAAGCGATAAAGAACTTATTTCAATATATTGTAAAGGAATAAGGCCCACTAATATCAGTGTGAATAATTTCCAAAAGGTCTAAACTACAAGTTGCCCTTTCTTTTTAGTCTTGGTTAATTTTTCCTAATGCAATCCACACAAATCTCTACATCATAAAAAATAAGCGATGGAAGGATATTATTTTTAATCAATCTATCAATCCTTTCCTTAGAAATATGTTCTAAGTGTTTATGTCACAACGTGTAAGATTTATCCTTAATTCTAGCATGCTTTGCAATTGAAGATTCAACAACTAAAGAAGCATAAAGATCATCCATAGCCAAACATAGTTTATATAAACTATTATCTAAAAAATCATGTCCCAAAACTTGAGAGTCACGTATCAAATTAACCCTTCCACCACCAAAATGAAAATGAAAACCAACTTTGTCTAAAATAGAAATAGAAATTAAAGTTCTCCTAAAGGAAGACACATAAAAGGTGTTCTTTAAAACAATCTCAAAACCAAACTCTAAAGACAACTTAACATCTCCAATGAACTCAACATCAACTTTAAGGTTGTTGCCAACCGTCAGGTTGGCTTCAATTAGACTTGGTTTCCATTTGTTTATGAACCCTTGCAAGGTAATAGCAACATGTGTTGTGGCACCATTATCAAACTACTAAGTATCTGAAGGGGCATAAACTATATAAGATTCAAAACTAACAAAAGTTAAAGACATACCTCCTTGTTTCAATTTGTTTTGCAACCGAGACTTAAACCTAGAACTATCCTTCCATACATGAACCTTTTGCTTATAGTGGAAACATTTCACATTTTTCCGATGGCAACTTTAGGATCTCCTACAAAAGGGTTTTGACCAGGATTGCTACCCTTCCTATTAGTTCCCTTTTGATGAATAAAGACTCCAGCATATTTTCTATTTTTCCCATGATATGCAGGACCCTTGCCATGATAAAGATTGGGCTAGAAGGTTAAAAGAGCACTCTCACTCTTTTCTTTCTTGTTTTCTCTTCCTTAGCAACACACTTAGTAATAAGGTCATTTACTGTCCGGGTTTCATTCATGGCATTATAAGCAGTCTTAATTTGAAAAAACTCAACTGGTATAGAATCCAAAACAAGATGAACAAGAAAGCTATCATCAATGGGAATTTTAAGAGCGTTAAGTTTAGATTGGAGATGTACCATTTTCATAATGTATTCCCTGACTCCCCCAGTATTATCATATGACATAGTGGTCATTTTTTTCATATAGGTTCCATACTCAGCATTATTGGATACAAGATACCATTACCTTATCGCTGTCATTAGTTCCTTAGCATTGTTGGTTTCTGGCAAGCCACCAACAATGTGATCTGAAATGGTTCTCTTGATCGCTATCAAGCTTAACCTATTAGACCTCTCCCACTTTGCATAAATAGTCCTTATGTTCTTGTGTACTCTCATCTATAAGATCACTTGGCTTATTTACATGCAAAGCCAAATCAATATCAACAATACCCAGAGCAAAATAAATGTCCGGTTTCCATCTCTTATAGTTTGAACCAGTCAAAACCTGAATCGTAGCTATACTTTTATTAACAGTAAAGGAAACTACAATAGGAATGCAAAACAATGATTAGTCACATGGGCATTGGAATAAAAAATAGTTTGCCAACAATATAAGGCATGCTAAGGACCTAAATATAAAATCACAACCCCTCCTTTGGGATGGGTATGCAAAAATTATATGAAGATCCCTCATGTAAAGCTAATAATGAGAAAATTTCCAATACTTAAGAAAATCTCCTTTGGGATGATAATCTCAAATAATTAAATGTAACTCACATCAACATACCCTACAGTTCCTAATTATAGCATACAATAACCCCCTTTGGGGTGGCGATTGTTTGCAATAACTAGAAACATCCTTCACATGATGATCAAATTCAATGAATTCACATTAACAAACCACTTTGATGAAAATATTTTTAGGAATTCACAAAACCAATCATATAGGGAAACAATGCCCAACAGACTACAACAATAATCTAGTACAATATGGGATACCTTTCAACATGTGTCTCTACTAGTCATAAAATAGCATAAAGTGCATTCCATGAATAATAGAATTTAGTCTAGTCCATAGATATGTCCAAATCAAAATTATATAAATTAACACATTAAAATTCAACATATTCATATATATTGGCCAAAATAAAAATAATATGAAACAAATTATCTACAGAGCGGAATTGATAGGGAACTCAATGTCATTAAGTACTGTAATTCAAAAAAATCATATGAACTACATGTAATCTTATAGAAATAAAAGTAATCCAACATGTATGGAGTTGTATACGATGAACTACAAAAGAAATATTTCAATGGTTTCAAAAGAAACACCATGGATTAATTGATAAAATAAAAGACATATGTATCAATCAATCTTTGAGGCAAAAAGGAAATGCTAACAATATAAATATATCTCCATATATATTTTATTGATTAAAAAAAAAAGAAAAGTGTCTACATGTCTTCTGATTCCAAAAGAAATCCAACATGGCTTGGAAAGAAAATCAAATGAAAGCTTTCTGACACACACACATATACGGTGATAATCGAAAAGCATCATAGAAGTCAATTCAGAAGAGTCTCAATGATAATTGATAATCGCTATATCAATTAAAAAAATCTTTAAAAAAAAAAAAGGAATTTTCATAATCATTACACATAGTTATTAGAAGTATCAAAATTTAGAAAAAGGGATTTTGATACATGAGATATCCATGTTCAATCGCCATTAGAATTTTTTTTTTAATTGCATACAATGGATTTTGAATCTATATGATAGGTTCTGATATCACATTTAAGATAAATTTTAGATTATATAAATTTAAGACACCGTTATAGAATTGAAATAAAAGACATACCTGAATTGGTTATGAGAAATTGGTGATTGAGACGAAAAGTGTTCCTCTTACCCGACTTTTCTCCCTATCCACTCTATCACAAGGCAGCAGTTATCGATGGAGCAAGCTAGAAATGTGTATATCACAGTAAGTGGTAGGGAGGGGACCTAGTCTTGTATTTATAACCTCAACAAGCTTTTTTTGATCAAGAGTCATTGCCAGGGAAGCCCTTATGGGCTTACTATACTATGCCACCTAACCACACTAACTTTTAGTAATAGGTGTGCACAGCCCATAACATGGATCAATTATAATTATTGGGCTTATCGTGCTTGTCTACGATCAAGATCATGTCGTCAATTCAATTTTCACAAAATAAAATCCACAATTAATTGTAGCCCACACAAGGAAATTCCAACAATGATTGCGTTTGAGCTAATGTTTTATATAAAATTTGTAATTTTACCTTTTTTGTGGCTTTTTTTTTTTCTCTCTTCTTTTTATTTGTACTTGGAATGACTGTGAAAAAAATTGTAATTGAGTTCGGTTTTGGTATAGCAAGAAAAAAATAGTTCAAAATTGATTGTTCAAACTAAACACTCACTCAATGTATTATTTTAGATTTTAAAAATTTTAGATTTTAAAAGTGATTATAAATTATTAATTAAGTGTAATAAAAATCCAAAAATAATTGAAAGAAATTTACTAAAAACGTAACAACTGCTATAAAGTATATGTCAGTGCTACCTCGATTAATTTATAATAATTAATAATTTATTTAGCTTTGTGAAAAGTAATATAAATTAATTAACTATATTACACCACATTTAGCCTCAATAATGAGGGCCTAGACTTTAGAGTAAACATTCACTTGTCAGGTTTATTGTGTGATATAAACGTTAATGTAATAAATGCTATATTTAGTGAAGAATATATATATATATATATATATAGAGAGAGAGAGAGAGAGATTGATCGATTCATATGCATTAATTGATCATACATTTCCTTTAGGTGGCCATTGCTACAAAGTATATTGAGTTATTTCTGGGAATAACTATTTAGAAATGATGCATTCTCATGTTTATTATAAGTTATATAAAATCATGCATCAATTGTTCTTGGAAAAAAATTTCTCATGGTTTAGTGAGGTTTCATTCCCACAATGAAATGTGAGATTAAAAAGTTTCTATGACTTGCGAATGATAGTTATTAAGCATAAATATAAAAATATTCCTACATTATTTGACTCTTCCCCCACAATTTTCATTTATACGTAGTCATCTGACTTCATAAATCCATTATGCTCTCAATTTGAAAAATTTTGTTAATTGTTATATTAATTGAGATAAATGAACTTTTTAAAAATTAATTGTTTTTTTTTTTTCTGGAAGTGTAATTTCATTTTGGATCATAATAGTAATAAATGTGTTAGTGGTATTTTGAAAATTATGACATATATTTTCAGAAATATATTTACAAAATAAATAATTTTTAAATTTATTTATAAGAATCTTAATAAATAATATCAGAAATATTTAATACTAAAATTATTTGTTTGAAATATCTAGGAATAAAATTTTCAGGAATATTATACCTAGAAAATGTGATTTTTGAAAATATAATTTCAAATATTGAAGCAAACGCTCCCTTAATTTCTCTCTCCTTAAAGGGTTTAATTTTGCAATAACCTCATCATGCAAATCTTTTATATAGGAAGGAAACTCTAGTGAAGGAATGATTTATTATAAGAGTTAGAGAAGTAAGTTTAGGTCATATAACCATATAGAGATGATTATGATTAAAAGTTATTAATAGTAATTAATAATCATATAATCATTTAAAAATATCATGTAATTTTATGTTTTAATCTTGATTATTTATATAAGATTTAACAACTTAGATTTGCTTCTCTCACTATCTCAATAAATCATCTATCTCACTTGAGTTGTTACCTCATTCAATCAAATTTATACATTTATATTTATGATCATTAAATGGTTTTATCAAAGTGAAAAAATATTTAACTGTGTAAATATAAAAGTTAATTATACTTATTAATATAATAAAATATAATTAAATAACAGTGTTAACTTTTTTTTCGTATAATTGATACATCAAAATTAAATATTTTCTTAATTCAAATTCTCATGTTTAACTTGTACAATTTATTACAAGTGGTCTTAAAAGGAGTTTTTTTTTTTTTAATCTTCAACAAATCTGCGTCCTCTTTCAACCAAACTTGTAAGTTGAATAAAAGCTCAAATTGACTCTAAAGTCTCAACAACTCACGGACAAGTGTTTTGGAAGCAAATGGATTTGTCTCGGGAGTAGAAGAAAAAGAGCAAAGGAAAGTTGGATCAGATCAGATAGACAAAAGAAGAATAAAAAATAAATAAAAAGAAAGCAGAGAGGGAAATTGCCGAAACGTGACTAGATTAAAGTCAGCTAATGCTAATCTGAAAAGAAAGGACCCAAAAGAAAAAGATTGATGTGCCTCTCTCTTCTTGCCACATCAGCTCCAACATTTTCCAATCTTGTATGTAAAGCGGCTTTGTGAAAGCATACAAACCCTTGCGACACGTGTCCATATCAGGACACGTGTTGGTCATCCATGTGGCTCTCGGTTAACAGTTGAGTCGCTTTAACAAACTGCATGCCGAAAAGGAGACACGTGTCCCCCAAAGTGGGAAAATTATAATATGAAGAAAAATAGGGGTAATGGTACACGTAAGGAAGGAAAAAGGTGCTGCAGGAGCATAAAGTTTGGAATCTTTCGGCGCAAATGGTCAACCAGTTTCGTATTGTAGTTTTTAATTTAAGCGAAATTAAAGTGAGAGATAATTTAATTTAATTAAACTCAGATTAACACTGAAATGTCCAAGTCAGTGGTAACTTTGTGTGATTAAAGTTGCTTTTCATAATGCTTGGGGCGGCCGCGTGGTCGGTTGAGGGTTACTTAATTCCAATTTAATATTTTGAATATGACAAAATTTTGATGGGGATGGACACATTCAACTTTTTATTATAATATATATATATATATATATATATATATATGCAACTTCAGAGGGGAGAGTACAATTCAACACCCATTATCATACCCAGTGCCCATTGACTCATTCTACCCTTTTCGTTGCTTCTCATGTAGGGGAACCCCTAAAAGGTGCAGTTTAATATTATTGCATGTATAACTTCGCCATAAAAAGCCCATAAGGAAAAGCAGAAAAGAAGTGTCGGAGTCAGGGGAGTTTATTAATCATTTGAGTTTAATAATTTGAATAGCTGCAAATTTGCAGTAATCTACACGTCTTATGCCTTAACCCTAATTTTGTTTCTTCCAAACAAAAATTCTCTTCTCAGTGTGACAAACACCCTCCCCAACTTTATATAATGGGAAAAAAAATTTTATTTTTCCAAATAAAAATCATGAAAAGGCATTACTCTAATAATTATGGATTTATGGAGGGAAAACTTGATATTTTTTCTCCAGATTAGTATACTTTTAGAGAATCGAACTTGTATTTTCATTCTTATAGATGCTTAAACTATTTATTCAGCTATTTTTCGTCCAACAATTTGTTGCTAAAAAAATAACATAATTCACATTAATATGAGTAATTATACAAATACATCTCAGCTGTAATTATATATATATATATCGAAAATAAGGTTTCAGTCCATGATCTCACGATAAATTTTTTGAATCTCTCACCATTTGTTCAATCATAATGGTTTATACATTAATCGTTTTGATGATAGAGGAAATGAAAGGAATAAAAAAAGATAAAAATGAGATAGAAAGGAAAATAATAGAAAAGAAGGAAGAGATAAATGAGTTATCATGTTATCCCCATATTGAGTGAACACAATTATACAAAATAAATCTTAAATTATTTTATTTAAGATAAAAGTGAATTGTAATTTTAAGTGATCTTTATTTATAAGATCAATAACTAGCGTTATAAAACACTATTTTAAGTAGCATTTTTATCAAACTGACCATACCTCATTAAAAAAATTTATGAACTATTTTTAAGACTAATAAATTATTTTGTTATCTTTTATTTAATATAAATGAAAAATAAAGTTGATAGAGCAAATAAAATTAGAAAAATGTGAGTCATGGGATGAAATGGAAGAAAGTTCTCATCCTTTAATTTCAACCCTTAAGTTGACATCAAATAAAGGTCGGAAATCCATTCCTGTCATTTCCACGTTCCTATGCTACATCGAGTAGCCTTAGAGACGGGAGCCTTGTAGAATTGTTGTAAGAACTAGTAAGTATATGTGGAGTTTGATTTTCTTCAATGTTCGTTTGGTTATTTTTTTTTTTTCCTCTTATCGCCCACCTGCTTCATGAAGCTTATAAACAATCCCGCCTAGGCCTTTTTATTGGAATAACAATACTAAACGTATTTATCCAACTTAAAAGTTCTTAAGCAGACAATTTTTTATCCTATATTATCTATTACATTTTTTTCTTTTCGTTGGATCCACAGTTGGATGCAGTGATTAATGCATTTGTATACTGCAGGTTTATTAAACTACTTCATTCCTAAAATGAGAATCGAATATCAACACTTGGTTAAGGAAGGAGATGACATTTACCACCTCACTTCGGTCTCGTGATTATCTATTACACATTTTGTTCAACAATTAAAATATATAGGAATTTAATTTTAACAAATTGTCAGTGTAAATCTAATTATGAATTTTGACATTATAAAAGTTTTTAATTCTTATATTTACTATTTCAAGAGTCTCACGTATAACTGAATAATATTGCAAAACTCTTTTTACAATTAAAATATATCAAACTTAATCTCTCTCTATATAAATGCACTGTTGATAGTTACTGCACTTTTATTGTGCAAACATCTCCAGTAATTAGTCTCCTAAATTTTCAGTTCCAGCGTTAAGTAACTAATAGTGTAAACAACTGAGCAAGTAGATTTTTTTTTCTTTTTAAATTTCAATCACAGTTATTGGCCATTGCTACAAGCCCACATGGTGGTTTGGCAGGCTTCAACCCAATCCTTTTCCGTTATGGGCCAAAAATGAACTGGATGCAACAAGACTAATAATTGGGCCCACTGTTTGTCACCTCCCTACTCATCAACCGACACGGTTCTGACAAAAAACAAAATCATCAGGGTCCCTTTTTTTGCTCTATAGCAGGTTGACTGTCACGGGGCTGTGGAAAAATTAATTTCGCACAGTCCGAGAAGTGGAAAAAAAAGGGTAATTTTTTATTTTTCAAAATAAAAAACTCACACAGTGTGAGATTTTGAAAAAGGAAAATTTAAAAATTAATCCCGAATGGCGCAAGAATTTTTAAAAAATATTAACAGAGAAGACAATGTTATTCGACTGTAACCATGACTGGTGGACATTCACGCCACGTTGCCATTTTCTTACATCTTGCGGCTACATTATTATGACCCAATTGATTCATTCCGTTCTATAAAATGCTTGCTGAACAAATACTTTATTTTCGTCGATATTAAGTCAACGGAACTGTTACTATGGTGTTGAAAGGGTGCCTTTTATTTTAATTGCTTGTGTTTAAATTTTAAGTTAACAGATAACAAAACTAGGCATTGTAAATACATTATTGGTAACGTGAGCATTTAAGGAAATATTTATATATGTGAACACGTTATTACCAAACAAAGACTAGTATGCATATGGATACGTTACTAATTAATTATTTTAGTAATGGGTTCTTCCAAATCCTACCTAATTGATGTTTCAAATCTTTATTGTTACAACCACAATGTGTTCTTTTTCATTTTATTTTTATAATTTAATTAAAAATATTCTAGAAAATGTTCTCTAAAAATAGAAAAACTATTATTAATTTAAAGACATTACAATATTCATATTACATGAACTACCAAAAAATACATGTCTTACACAAATGATAAAAACAAGAGTATTAATGACTATTTCCTCTTAGGTGGCTTCTTTACCAATGGAGACCATCTGGAAGACGGCTAAATGTTTTCTTGTAACTCGAGACCAATCCCTCTCGGCCAATGTGTGCCAAGATTATTGCTTCTCCTCCTCCCCCTCCATCTCTCTCTCATCCCTTCCTCCCTCCCCCTCCCTCCGTTATCATATCCTACAGATTTAGATTTAGGTCTTGCCACACGGCTAGATGTAGATATACCCTTGAACCCCGCTCTGTATGGTCAACCGGGGAGAGTATTAGCTGAGGTTGCATCTCTTCATCTATGGGTCATTACACATCTTCTTGTACACTAGATTCATTGGCCTATACGTTCAAGTCAAAGTCACACGGGATGCAGATTAAGCATCATCAATGTTGTAGGAACTATTCATCCTAAACTCTATAGTGCCATTGCTATCAACGGACCCTCTTCCCTCTTCCTCAACTCAAAATGCTCATTGAACTACGTCGGTTGCCCCTTGCATCAAGGGACATTCATGGTGGTTCAACACTATGTTGATTCCGTACTAAGGAAGATTGCTGATTATTCCCTTTCCTGTAACAAATAATAATTTTTGCATTATCTAATAATAAAATTATAGAATGATTTAGTATATAATTCTAAAATCCTTTCAACTAATCTTAAATATTTTTTATTTGATTAAAAAAATTAGAACATCAGGGACAAAGTGATAGAAGGAATAAAAATTATATTCCTGCTTACTAATCTACAAAATAAAAATATTTTGACAGATAAAATAAAAATCATATTCTTGCTTACTAATCCAAAAAATATTTTGACAAAAAAATAAGAATTAGCTCACATTATTTTAAAAAAATCTCGCCAATACATGCTAACTTGAAATTATTGTGTTATTAATAGCCATTTGGTTCCTCATATTTCTTTTTTTTTTTCACACTGCCTCATTATCTCAGTTTCACGGTCTCACTAGACATATACTTAAGAAGAAAAAACCGCTACATCCTCACTAGTACTCTTCCTTGCATTGTTTGACATCCTTTCCTCCAACATGCCAATTTATAAGCAAGCAGTACTCATATTGTTGTTGGGTGTGAGGCACGCTGATCACGAGGTCGCTTTGGGGAGCAAACACTTGGTTGTAGGGGCGTAACTGAAGGGAGCCACAAGGCAAGCTGCAAACGCGACGTGACGGGGCATGTAAAATCTAGCACCATGCGAGGTTTATAGGGCAGTATCTCGTGGCTTGGCCATGCGGTAGGAGCACAACGCGTGGTGAGGGCGGGAATCTCGCACTATGCAAGATTTCAGGCACAGGGCACTGTCCCCCGATTCTGTAATTTTGTTCAAACTTTTGCATTATGCAAGGTTTAGTACTCCATAATTGGTGTAATTTTCTCTCAAATTCCATTATTGATATTATTTCACTGACCCTCCATAATAAAATAATTTTTCCAAACCATCACACAATAATTGCTACATTGGTAGGCATAGCCTTATTATACTCCTGGATATTGGGTTATGTATGATAGTATGATTTGATATTGAGCATTCCATATCCATTTTGGTTATATACTGTTGAAGTTTTCAACTTCTATATCTTTTGTACCTTGATCCATTAGTGATAGTGTGAGATTAGCTTGGAAGGGTTAAGATCAAAACTACTTGTGAGTGAGGGTTGACTGTAAATAGCTTGAGAAAGCTTGTAAAAAGAATATTTGACTTTCTCGGGTTAAGAAAGTATTTGATAGTAGAGCTCAATAGATTTGTTGAGAACTAGATGTAAGTATTGTTTAGCTGAACCAGTATAAAATCATCTGTGTGATATTCTATTTTTCCTATCTCTTTAAATTGTTGTGTTATTCATTTTTGTTGTGTAAATCTTTATACTTGTTTAAACATCTTTTTGAAACTTTTATTTAGTTTATGGACACTTTGGAAAATAACGTACCGAAGCCTAATAGCTTATGTTTTCCTATGCCTTCTAGTTTAAAACACTTGATAGACATTGTTTAAAAAGTTAAAGAATTTGAAAGCATGATTCAACCCTACTTTTCGTGCTACATCTTCACTTATAAAAAGCTTTCCAAGATGCCACTCCTATCCATTTATGAGGGCTCCTCGTCTAATGTGGCACTCTGACGGCTTAGACAACGATGTTGATTGCCACCCCCAATGAGGAGAACTTCAGCTAGTCTTTTTCTAGCTATTTCTATTACATTTTGGATAGTTTTTATATTTATCAACTTTGTATTAATTTTGTTCTGATACTTTGTTTATTTACTCTATTACTTCATTGCTTTGTTTATTTAATTATCATTTCATTATTTCCTTATTTCATACCATTTTAATTGATAATTAAATTATCAAATAAATAAAAAATAAATGAATAAATGCCAAACAATTAAATAGTTTATATAAATTCTTTACATACGGTAATGTAATTATTCTTTAAAAAAAAATTATCAATGAGTAAACCTGTTGAAAACAAAAGTGTTTTTTTTAAAAAAATACAAAATAAATATTGGACACCCATCGGTAAAAAATAAATAAATTTTTTTATTTCCAAACTCCATCGTTACTAATAAAATACTTGTCAGTAATATTATTTTCTTGATGATCTCAATGACGCTCTTAATACATATGTATGGACTGATTTTTTATTTTTGTCCTATCGGTATGCTAGTTGACATTTACCGATGGGTTCTATGACCCGTCAATAATATTTTACCGACAAACCAAAAATCAGTACGTATTCATTGATAAAATTTGAATCCATTGATAAACCTGTCAATATTTTGTGTAAATCTTGTAGTGTTAGGGAAGCAAAAAAGTGCAACTTTCTTCAAGAATATGCATGTTTAAAATCCAAAAAATCATGAGAAGATTAAAGATTCATCACAAGAGAGTTTCTGTAAAGTAGATTTACTTGTATGAATTTTTATAGAACTGGATTGTCTTCGTCAGCCAAAGCGTGTATCAAATCAGAAAGGTTGCACCTCATATTAGATTCTTATGTATTACTTTTTTTTGCCCTTTTCCACCTGTGGGCTATTTGAGTTTTAGCTTAATTGTATCTCCCACTTAGATTTGGGTTTGTTATCTATGAATCTGATATTATCTTAATGCTCCTAGGGATACTAGTATAAGGTCCTTTGTTCAACCCTTGGAGTATTAGAATCCAGTCGCCCCCTTCCAGCCACCTGACCAAAAAAAACAATAATGGAATTGACCCAAAAAAGAAAAAAAAAATTATGGTGTGTGAGAGTTTGCTTCTAGTTTTTGTTTAAGGCAGGACTACTATTTTAATCCGATCATATCACTAACAAAATACACCCTAAAATAAACTATATTCACCTATAACCCTTTAAAGATTCATCTTATTTGACAAATTTCCCCAAATGTCAACTAATCGTCTTTGTTTCCATTATCAAAACTAAATCCTTCAAAGGTTATTTTGTCAAATATATGATTTTTTATAGGCTAAAGTGGTTATTGTACAATATTAACTTAGCATAAAATTAGCTATATTTTCAAAGATAAGATGTTTAGGGACTAAAGTAGTGATTCTATAGTGCAAACTTGACATAAAACATAAAATGTAATCATTTCTGTTAACAAAAATAGAGGCAAGTTGGCATTTGAGTGAATTTATCAAACAAGGTGGATCTTTTGAAGGCTACAGGCAAATATAATTTCTTTTGAGAATTATTTTATTAGTGATCTAATCTTTTTGAGGCCAAAATAGTAGTTCTCCCTTCATTTAATTTTCATGGAACTTTGGCCCCATTGTTTTATTAAAAGAGTCCATTCCTATTCTTTTTTAATTATTTAATAAGCTGTTCACGGAAGAAATTTTTTTATCCTTATGGAAATATGCTTTAGAGTACTATGCAAGGTTATCAAACTAAGAATTTTATATAAACTCATGGAACTTTGATATACTCGAATCGTAATAAACTCATCTAACAAACTCATAAGAGTTTACTTATTTTAGAATCACTATTACAAATACTTATTACATTTAATCACAATAAAATAAATTTATGACAAAATAAATATATATAGAAATTCCACCTATGGTATCATAATGAAGTACATACAAGTCTCATTAAATATGAAATACAAATTAAAATCACAATAAATTTAACAAATTAGACTTTAATTGAGATGTCAAAAAATCAAAAGTACTTACAGTGAACCATCTTAACTTCAATTTTGAAATGTCCAATTATGAGTGCTTATTATGAAATTTGATGTTTTGTTACTTGAGAGAACAAATCCTAACTAAAATACTAAACATGAGGTTTATCCCAAGTTTACTTGACTTTAACTAAATTTATGCAAATTTATTGAGTTCACCTGATTATATCTAGATTTATTTAAGTTCAAGTTTTGTAGTGATTTAATTTGATTTGGGGATCTGAATTATTAAACTCATAGCAGTTTACAAGTTAACTCTAAACAAAATTTCAGCACTATTTGAATCTTTGATAGTATAAGTAAAACTAGTCATTACAAATGAAAATAGGCTAGGTGGTCTATCAATTACTTGTAGTTTGACCTCTGTTTGGCTTAACCTGGCATGGCCTGCTAAAAATTAGGACTAGGTTTAGGCCTATTTAAAAGCCTACTTACCTTAACAGGACATGTTTAGACTTGTTGTCAGGCCAACCAGGAGTTGTTAAGCTATATATGTTCAATATTTAATTGTAAAAAGAATGTCACATAGTGGGAATCCAAAGGACCTCTCACCAAGTTGTCACACTAATCTACCACTAAATGAGACACTATTTTAGCATTCTTACTGCAAAGCTGGAGGTGCTAGAGCTAAGGCTGGAAAAGAAGGAATTTGAGAGAATGAAGAAGAAAAGAAGATAGTTGTTCTCTGAATGATTGTATTCACTTGTTGATCAATGATTGAGTTTACGGGGTTTATAGACATGATGTTAGCTCAGCTGCAATACTGACAACAAACTATAACTGATAACAAACTGTAACTAACTCAGTTAGAGTTTTACATGGGATTGAATTCTAGCTAGATTAGCTTCACTATCCCTTACAAAAGCTTTCACTAAATCGGACACTATTTTAGCATTCTTACCACAAGTTTAAACATTTATTATGTTCTTGCGCTTCAAATATGCAATATGCAACGCTTGTGTTTGTATTTGTATTTGAATTTTTTAGAATTTCAGGCTTTCTAAGTAGGCTTTAGGTCAACCACACTGATGAACATGTCAGAATTAAGCTTAAAAAATTGTCTATAACTTACTATGGGCCAGCGCTGTTTGTTTGATCCTTTGTAACCTCCCTTTTTAAAAGCAAGTGTGTGCATTATCAAATTCCATTTGATCTCTCCTCAGTGTTAATCAAGAATTTCTCAGAAGTTGACCATTTTTTTTTTTGCTTTCTAAAAGTGAGCAGACATAAAGGATTGCGTGTAGTTTGTAGCTTTGTTTGATGCGTTTTTCCACACTTTTATCTCCGAAAGCTAGCGTGAAAACACTTGTCCTCTACTAAATATTTGTCCCCAAGAATTTCTCAGAAACTTGACTATTATGTTTATTTCCAAAGGTTAAAAGAATTAAAGCGTTGCAAAATGGGGCTAGAATTTAGGCTTTTCTTTTCTTGCACGTGCTATTAACTTTCTTTCAGCCAATTGAAAGTATTTGGCTTTCAACTTTCACCCCCCCCACACACGTTTATATTAATTTTATCACCGTGGTAGTTGGGTTGTGTTGTGTTTTCAAGAGCAAGATTATCTAATTAGAAAAATATTATCAGGATCTTTAATAGAAAAAATAACAATAATTAAATAAAATTAAGTGAAATTACTCATTTATTCATCTAAAAATTAATAAATGTGCCACATTATTTTGATGGATTTTCGACTATCTAATATTTTTTCCACTGACTTTATATATTCTTCTGGCTAACTGAATTGAAGTATTCACCATCCAAACTCAGGTTTATATAAATGAAATGAAACGATCCACCAAACGATAGAACATTGGTTTCCATTGAAGTCAAACACATAAAATTTTATAATATAGGATGGTTACTGCCAAATGCATGCGTCTACTTCTTGCATAGACAGCCAAAGAGCACTTGGAGGAAAAAGCAGGGGAAATTGTGTTACATCTAAAGTCAGATGGAGACTTTTAGTTGAAATTTAGCAAATTGATGTTTCCTTATAGGCAATGACATGTTCTATCTTTGCTCAATCACAAAAATGGCACCAACCTATGGGCCAATTTTATTTTATTTTAACACACTAGCAAGATCAGGACCATTGTGATTGTGACCAATCTGAATTACTTGCACATTTTAGATTTAACCACAATCACTCTATGTCAAACTGCTTTCAGTTTTATGCTCATCAGAGTGCTAGGTTGTCCTATGTGCTAGTGGAGAAAAGCGTTGTTCCCACTAGCAATAGCAATTATCTGCATGACCGCTGAAACTAGAATATTGAGGCTTTTTTTCAATTGTTGAACGAGAAATGTGATTTGTAAGTAACTTTTGTAGGGTACTATATTGACAAACTTCTATCTATTATTAAATGGGATATGAAATCAGAACTTAAACAATAATAGATGAAAATATGTCAGCATAATATCTCATCAATGTTGCGTACAAATAACATCACTATTGTTGAATATGACTTCCACCACCTGAAAATTAGTGTGCATGCACCAGAGGCAGAACAACTAACACATTCTTTTATACTCTCACACTACTGTTAACGGACTAAGACCACACAAAAGGGAAAAACATTAGACACCACTTATCATGCAATCACAATGACCCCGAAAATACCCCATCATTTGAAAAGAAAAAAAAAAATCTGCACTTGATAAAGCAATTCAACCCTGCTGAACATGGCATGATCACTACCTCATTTCGTGCCTACTATCTGTGGACCCTTAGTGAGTTTCTTGGTGGTGTACCCATCTTTACTGTTCCAACACTATTCACATAAGGAATATACATCCTTTAGGTTCACGGCTATTTCCACTAGAACTTGACTTGGATATTAGTGTACCAGCTTGGTTTTTATCACACCCAACATTTTTGTGTCACCTTCCACTTTCATTGTGTGGTGTTGCTCCATCTTTTCTTGCCACGTTGACTTGAAATATGTCTTTCATGTATGTGTCCGTTCACCTAACAAACCTTGCTCGCCAATTAATTAGCTTTGGGTTTGTTTTCCCATCCTCAAGGCCACAGTAGCTGCTGAGAGCTTTCCAAAGAGTGGAAGCGCCTTGATCCTCCAAAAAATGATGGGTTGCTTTCACCTTTTTGAATTTGGCACTATGAATATATATATTGCTCCTCCGTCATCCACTTTCCATTAAATAAAAGAATCAAGAAAAACCTGAGGTCTACAAGTATAAATATGACCTAGCATATGTGAAGCAAAACACAATCTAGAGACTTAATATTGTCCTTGAGAAGTCTATTTGCAAAAATGAAAGGCACTACTCTCATTCCCTTGTTTGTGATTCTTCTAGGTCTCTCCCATCTTATCTGCTTGGAAGCAGTCCCAATGACAAGTAATTTCGAGTTATCATATTTCCAATTTCACTCTTGTAGAGATATATAGTTCATATGCTTATTATTATATTCATCTTCTAATTCTCCCAATATGCATGAACTTAATGCTATAAACAGGAACTGAAAGCCTCATGCAAGGTCCCAAAGTTCATCTTGCACTAGAGAATATGCACGACCACAAGGTACAATTTTGATGGCCTAAGACTATTTAGTATGCTAAGTCGCTTAATTAAGACATGTACTATGCATTGTTTATTAGATATATATGAAGAAGCTTATATATGTTGCATGTTTTTTCAAATTATTAATACAGGTTCTTATTTCTGAAAAAAGCTGGGAAGAGCCAACAATTAGTGAGAGGATGGACTTGGAGCTCCATGACTACCCACCATCTGGGGCTAATAACCGTCACACTCCAAGAGCTCCATGATCCATGACTACCCACCATCTGGGGCTAATTCTGTGAAGATTGTTACTATATAGTAATTCCTCTATGATGCTAGAAGGCACGCTCTACCTAATACAATCTCATAATCATGTGTTAGCTGAGCTCAGTGATTAATTAGTGCGTAACAAGTTTCTCAATAATTAACTTGCTTAAGTAGACATGACAGGTGCTGTGAATCCAAAGTGTTTAGTATGATTAATGTGGGAACTCAGACCCTTGTGTTTGTTAGTTAAATCTCTGCTTTTTTTGTTCATGAGAAGTAGATTTTTGAATATTGATGGAATAGTGCCTCTACTGCTTCAACCTTCGAAATAATTGCCAGAATCAAAAGAAAAACTTTTACCGTTATTTTGCACAAACAATTCGATAGAAATACAATGTGTGGATAAACAAGCAATATTGACAATACAATGAGTAATTATGTGAAAATAAAATCAAATGGTCCATCAAATTCAGGCGACACATATTCAATTTATCTATTTCTATTTCATTTCAGCTAACTTTTCATTTCTAAAATGCCGTTTATTGAATAATCGAATTAAGTTGATTATTTGCTAATGGAAGAGGTTTGGTTCGCTTAGAAATTTCTCCGATTCAAGATAGAGTATGAGATACCATTGCCTTTATCCTTGGACTCCAACACCACAATAACAGATTATTAATTATTTATTCACTCTTTAATTAACTTAAATATTTAATTAAGGCTCGAAATCGAGTTTATACTTTAGAGTCGTTGGGAGACCTTAGACCAAGAGGGTAACTAAGTGCATAGCTACCAACATGCACCTGAACATATATATGATAAAAATCTCTTAACATGTTTCAATAGAGGCCATTCATGTATATTATCATTAATAATGTTATTTTAACACCCATTTTTGGGTATTCTAACCAGACACCCACTTTATTATTGGATGGGATTGTAAGTTATACTCATCCCTATTCATTCATCTCATCCAACGGTGATGGAATGGATGTCTGGATGGGACACCTAAAAGTAGGTATTGAAATAGCATTACTCTATTATTATTTAGAGAAATGATATGTGTACAACAAACATACAATATATATAAGTGAAAAAAAAAGGTGTTGTGTTCAGGGAATAAAAAATTGAAATGGTCCATCACTTATTTATTTTTTCGGTCTATGTTATAAAAATATTTTACAAAAATATTATACACATATCATTTTTCTGTTATTTGTCTTACCTTGATGCACACGGAGTGGCCTCTACTTATCATATTCACATTACTATAAAATATTTCATATGATGTCTATACATTACAATTTTTGAAAAACATTATCCTTATTTCAACTGCAATAAGCTGAAAAAAGAGTTTTCCTTTAAAATTAGAACAAAATACAAATTCTGAAATTAATGCGCTAATTTGCAATCGTTTCTTTTAGATATCCGTTTTCTGTTTTCGATCAACAAGACAACAACCAGTAGGAGTAGATCTACAGGACATATGCGAAAACATATTTCACTATCAATGCATTTATCAAATTCAAAATGTATTTAACTCTGAAAATGTTTAGATACAATTAAATTATGGGAAACAACCATTTTAGCTCTCAAAAGTATTATATCATTGACAAAATATTTATACCACAAAATTATGCTTGCCCATGGCAATTAACGTTTGAGTAGATTTGTCAAACTAATTAATATTTAGAGGGTCACATGCAAATATAATTTCTTTAAGAGAGCTAGTAGTTCGATTCCTTTTTTTATTATGATATACATAATTGTTTCAAGTAAGCGTTTTGTTGTAATTAGCCTAGCCAGACTCTAGATTACTAACCTTAAAATTGATCATTTATTTATATTGATTTTGTGTTTTAATTAATTAGTCATACAAAATCAAGGAATATTTTATGCTATAAAGCATTTGATATCTGTCACAAGACAAAAAGGATAGAGATAGTGATACAGTAGAGAGTAAAAGATACCGAAGATGGAGATGGAATTGGGGTAGTGGTATACATGACATATAGTCATTGATGAAAAGATAAGAAGATTATATCATAATTTGATGAAAACTTAAAAAATGAGAATAACAAAGATGAAATAGAAAATCTTTAAAGAATTGCATTATTGAAAATATAATATTTTAAATTTCTATCCCAGAGAAATGTGTCAATGTTTTTCTTTTTAATAATAAAAATTAACTTAAAAATTATCCAGAAACAATTTTAAAATATTTGCCTCTTTAATTTTCCCTTCTCCAAACATTCTTCTCTCTTACCTCTCTGCATTTATGTCTAAAGACATTTAGCCAGCGCTACTCAAAACATACAATATCAGGACGGAAAATTTTCTTATATTTTTATTTATATAGGAAAATAGAACTCCCGTAAAAAAAAACGGAAAATAGAACTAAAAACTGGTTCAAGATATTCAAACCCTTGTGACGTATACCCAACAAAATAAAGCTTAATAAAGCCACATAATATCTTGCAGGTAATCAGTTCCTCCGATGGCTCTTGGGTTTGAATTATGTTAATTTTATTCATAATACACGAAACACTGTGTTGACTCATCTCATTCATTGTTAGATGGGGTATGGACGTCATTCAAATAGGATTCATATTTTATTTAATCTAATGATAGATGAGATGTAAGTCAGTACGGTGTCTCGTATCATGTGAGTACAAATAACATTTTTCTTGGGTTTTGATATTCAAGATGACTTCAATTTACTAGTCCCACTGTTTACTTCTCTATATTATGTCAACAGCACGAATTCAGTGTTGTTATCCAATATCTAGAGAGTGGAAAACATTGGAGTATTCTCATATGTGAGGGTCCAATTACTGTACATCGCGAGGAGAATTAAAGCAGTGTGAAAATAATTCCCCTTAACATAGTGTGAACCTACGAATAATCACAATCAGCAGTTGCAAATAAAATTCTTAATTATGGGAACTTGCGTCATTCATGTAGGCAAAGCTATTGCGTCTACCAGAAATTCTTCAATGCTCTGGAATGACAAGTGTGGCTTATATTCCACACTTATTAATTGGATAATATTTTAGTTAGGACCCATTTTAATATTTATTTTCAATTGAAATTTCACTCTGGAACATGTTCAACTGCTCTAAAAATATGTAAAAATAAAAAATTTCTATGAGCATTACCTTTTCGGCCACAATCGTCCACCCCCAATTTAATTAGTCTCCGAACACATTAACGCGTAAAAGTTAAAGTTGCTTGCTAGAGATACATGTGGCATTAAACCGACATATAGCCTTTTGTTTATAGCCCTTCTTTTGCAAGAAAAAGATATGGAAATATAAATATGAAAAAGCATTTATTTACCTGCAGCAGGGTGCTTGGTGCTTACGTAGAATATAAACAAATTCTTAGAACTATAATAATGATGACTAATCCAAATTGTTTATGTTTATTTTGTGCAATCTTGGAGAAAAAATATTGATATTCTAACACCTAAAAATAAATATTTCAATTTTTGAATGTGATGGATGAGTGGAGAAAATTAAGATCACCTTCACATATAAAGTTGATGAAGTGAGTGTTTTAATTGGATACTTACTTTTAAATGTTGGAATAACATTTTTATTGAATAAATATCTCATGTACAACTTATTCAACACTAATTTGTTTTCGTGTTAGGTGGGGAAAGTGATCCATAAAGTTATGGGTAGAATAGAATTCCGTCCACTGCTTTCCCTAATACTACGGCCGTTTCCAAATCTTGGAAAAGTAGAGGCCAAAAAATATTCATTCCAGCGTATGAAGTTTGTGGGATTCTCATACTATAGCAAATATGTAAGATCAGAAACTCACAATTAATGAATTTGGATATTGCATGAAACTATATGGAAATGTTAATTTATAAAAAAGAAAAAAAAGGAAGAACACAAAGTGAAGTATGCATAAAAATTTAATAGCCATGAGCACAACACTTGTAAGCTCGTTACAACACGTCTTCCAGAGACAAGATCATAATCTAGATTCTCATTATCTCTCTGCAATCAATCATGCTATACGGGAAATTTTTAAAGAGATCCACATTCCACTTATCTATTGATTTATATAGCTAAGCACTAGAGTGTTGCATTCTTTAAGTGCCAGACATGTCTAGGTGTTATCTGAAACAAAAAGCAAGACGATCAATTTCCTTGCAATTTGGCAAATTCTGACGAATTAAAAACTTGCTAATGAGGGATTGCAATTAGAACATCTTGTCCTTACAAGAGATACTCCTCTTACGTTTGCATATTTTCACGATTATAATTAAGTTCTTTTGTTTGAGAAGGCACAGCAGCCTTAAGAACTAAGGAACAAATTAAATGGCAAATGCATAGCAGATATGCTAGTGATGCACCTAGAGATCTTTATAAATTATATAATTGACAGAAGGTTCACGCAGAAACATGATTAAAATATTTCTTTATCTTCGATATATTAGTGATAATTGGAGGTGCATGTATGTACAAAAGCTAATGTAAGAACAATCCGTACTTAGAAAACTCCAAGGGAAAAAGAACAAATTTTTCATATCTCTCTGGTCCTAAAACTTTATCAAGACACTTTTGGAATCACGCACTATTATTCCTCATCCAATAGGACCGACACATCTTTTGCACCCCATGATTTCTTTGCTTATTTTGTAAAGCTTCCAACAGATGGCTTGCATGCTCTGAGAAACTTCTTCGTTTAACCCTTTTAGCTTTTGTTGTTTTTCTACAATCAATAACAACAATTTCTTTGGCTATTCTGCTTTAGTTTCATAGAATGCTGATATAACATGCTAGGTGGCCCACCAACTAGGTAGTGGGTATCACAAATTCACAACGAATAGAGTGCTGATTCACATGCGAGGTGGCAGTTAAAAATATAATTAATTGAATTAACAATTCAGAAAATAAAGACGAGCGTGGACAACCAAATTCCATGACCGGCAACAATGGGGACTTAATATGCAAACGGATCAAGCCTACTTACAATCTCTATCTCTTGCCTTGACGGTAATGGCGAAAGACTTAGTGCTTGATCTTGTTTTTGTCTTCCGCTCATTTTTTTTTTATTACTAATGTCTTCATATTTTCTAAGACCTTTAGACTATATTCGCAAATTTAAGTTTGGAAGGAGGAGGAAAGGAGAGATTTTTAAAGTTTTTTTACATTAACGAGTTTTAATTTTTAGAAGAGTAAAATTTTGAGGGCTTTTATTAACCCCTCAAAATCCCTATTTTATAGTTTCTTCAAATTGGGGGATTTCAGAGGAATTACTATTTAAATTACATTATTATCCCTACTAAAAAATTAAAACACCATTTTGATTAATCAATTTTAATTTCATCTTTTGATTATTTTCATCTGAATCTAACATTGATCTTTCATGAAAATTAATCACCTACCTAATTAATAGAATATGTTTAACAAATTAATAGATAATTTTTTTTGTATAAAACAAACATTTCTATTTTTTGGCAAAAATACATTGACATATATATATATATATATATATATATATATATATATATATATATAGACGTTGAGACTTTGCTAAAAAGAAATAGAAAATTATTTTAATATACACAATTTTAAGATAACAATTTTTCAAAAATGAATATTCTTAAAATTTATAAAACATAAAAGGTTTTTAAAATTTTTAAAATTAATATAGAACATATTACCTACTATAAAAATATTAACTATTTTGAATTTATTTAAGTTAAGGGTAAAATTGTAAGGATATATTATTGTAACAACCACTCATTTAAAAGACATTATTTGAAAATTAGACAGTCAAATATGATATTTAACGTTATGCTAGTTGAGTACAAATAAATTATCCTAACAAAGGTACTTAACATTAATATTCATGAATGATCATATAACACATAATAAGCTTGAACACATTATTTACACATAACTCCAAATGCTTATAAAATCTTAAAGAGACTACCTTCCCCTCGGGCATTACTTGACTAATATGAAATTAACAGAAAACAGGGATGAGAATTGAAAATAATTCTCAGTAGGGAATGAATATCTCTATAACATTTTGAACTATGGTAGTTCCAACCGTATCTACAGAGAAAGTACACATTGCTATATCTCTTTATAAGAATATAATCATATATCATAGCATAAATAGGTTGTACTAGATAATACATGTCATGCAAAGTTTATTAAGATTATTATCTTTTTGCATTAATCTTTCATTTTTCCTTGTTTGCTTGTTCCACACATAGTTGAAGGCCTTCTCTTAGGAAATTCTCATTCTCTGGTGTTACTCTTTAATATCGTGACGACAAGCGAGACGTTTGTGCCGCACTAACCAAGGCAGATAACATAAAAGGACCTTTCGTCTCTGTCCCTTTGTCTTCTTGTGGTTAGGGTGAAAGTTTTAAATGTTTTCTTTTTTTTTCATTATTCTCTTACATAGTTGCATAAATTTAAAATATGAGATGCAAAATCTTTAAGTAATAAATAGAAATAGAACTTAAGAACTAATATGAATATTCAAATATTATAAATGAATTCTTTAAAAGAAAACTTAAAATTCACCAATGAAATAAATGAAACATAGTGCATAAAATATAGGTTCATGCAACTTAAAAATAAATAAAGTGCATGCATATTCAAGTAGTATAAACATTACAACTCAAAGTAATATAAATCATTCTTTAACCCTACCAATAATCAACAACTTTAGTAAAAGATAACTTGAAAAGTAAAGGAACAGTAAAGTAAAACAATAGTGGGAAAAATATTTTAATATAAAAGAATAATAATTCAAAAGAACTGAAAGTCAATTAGAAAGATAAATAACCAAATAATTTTGAAGATAAATAAGTAATATAGAAAATAGCTAATGTAACCGTAATTTATTCATAAGACTATGTAAAACAAACTAATCATTCCTTGAAATCTTCTAAACTTTTATGAGATTTCTCTGTAAAATCTTCTAAACTTTTATGGGATTTCTCTTGAAAATCTCCTAAACTTTTATATGTATAACAAAGATTTTGGAAATAATTAGGCAATGTAACCATAATTTTCGATAGAGACTCATTCCCTATATTATAATTATTGTAGAGATAACACTATAATTTCATGATCACTCCTTCTTCTTTTTCTTTCACTTAACCTCTTTCAAGAATGCCCAAAGCTCTGCACTTGATCTCTTAAAAGTGCTTAAAGCTCCACTTCTACCTATATAGAGGTTCTTAGTGTGGCCACCAAGCTTAGAAACTTGAGCACCAAGCAACTTAGCCAGCAAATTTTAGAACTTGATTACCAAGTAATATCTATGTTATTATATTACTACATATTATATATATAAGATAATATATGTGTATTACTATACATGATATACATCACGTTATATTATATTATATTATATATATATAATATATATATATAGTAATGTTTACACTATATTATTTTCTAATACCTTAATATATATTGAAATGTCTCTGTAAAATATGAGTAATAATTTAATCAATATTTAATTCTTTGCTAAATAATCAACTTAAATAACTAATAAGAATATGATAAATTACCTTATAAAATATTTTATGAAAAAGGGGATGTTACAATTATAATCTCTCTCTTTCTTTTTCCTTGTCAATTTTAAACTCGTGAGTATGATTAGTTTAAACCCTTTAAAACCCTTTATTTGCTTTCCTTTTATTTTGCTTTGATGCATTTCCTTTCCTTCCCCTCCAAACTCATAAACATAGCCTTAGTGTGCATTGTTTTGCTTTGGTGTTGTCCTTTTAGCCATGACTTTTTCTTTATGTTCGTCTCTGCTACTACTGTTGTTTTGCTCGTTGCCACATCCTTGGCCATCTCGAGATTTTGACTTGTAAAAAAAATTAAATACTATTTATTATTTAACAGATCAATTTTGTAGGTCAGTGTCATCTAATGTTTTTAATATAATTAATGATATGTCAAATGATAATTAATAGCGAGGAAGAATTTTTTTTCTTGCTTTAATAGCATTTAAGAACTTTTTGTCATTTTAGAGGATTTCAGATTATGTGTTAATATAATATTATACACATTAGGGTGTGTTTAGATTAGCCATGAGATTAAAAGTATTTCAATAATTAATTATAAGTATAATCACTTTTTTAATAATCAATTATGTAAAACCGATATAAATATCAATGTTCTGAGAACTGAACTGGACCGGCCGGTCGGACCGGTTGAACTGGGAACCGGCCTGTTGTCCAGTCCGGGTTGGCCCCTAAACTGATGGAGATTGGACCGACCAAGAACCGCTTTGAACTAGCTAGGAACCGGGCAAACCGGCAAACCGGCCTTACCGATCAAACGGAGTTTTTTTTTTTTTTTTTTTACAAAAGAGATTCAAAAATGACTCTTTTTTTGGGCTTTTTTTAAAAAAAAAGCTTAAAATCTTATTTTTTTTCCCTAATTCGTTTCCTTTTCTAGTATGAGAATTAGTAACTTGAGAGATTTAATCCATATGAATAATTTTTATTTTGATTAATAGATGAATTATGTTATATTTTATAGGTTTTTTTGATACATAAATTAATTTTAGTTATTTATGACATATATTTTATTTTACATTTTTAAAAATTTCTATAAATACAAGTTTTATTATATACCGGTTATATTCCGGTTGGACCCCCGGTTGAACCGGTTGAATCTCTGAACCTCTGAACCCTTACCCTGACCGGTTTGATGTCCGGTCCGGTTTTCAGAACCTTGATAAATATAATGTGAAAAGTCTTTTTCCAATAAATTAATTTATATGAAAGTTCAAATAATAATTTTTTTAATCTATATGTGTACGTACGATGTACAAAGCTATTAGAAATTGGTTGATGGTGATTAGATAATACAGATGAGATCATAGTTTAAACCTAATCACCTTTATAATTCTATTACCAAAGAGAAAAAATGTATGTACAGTGTACATCTTACACTAAAACTTCTCAATGAATCAGTGCAGTATTTTTTATTAATCACGTAATTTGTAATTAATGTGACAAAAATGAAAATTATCGCATTAACAGTAAAACACATTTAATTAACAAAAAAAAAAAGTATACATGATTGACTGAATGTAACAAGGGCGTAGCTAGAAAAAAGTGATGTCAGAACATCAGTACGGTTGCAACCCTAACAAGGATAATCTGATTCATTTGAAAAAAATTCCTTATGTGTAGTGTTCCTTCAAGGGCAGAGCAGACCTAAGCAATGAGTAATCAATTGAGTATCTACTCAATCATTTTCAATATGCTATTGGTCTATTTCTACTAGTCAAGGGTTTGATATCCAAGTCAGATGCGTGACAAAATGATTTGAATCTTCATCTGCCCCAATTTATCGTGGTTACCATGATTACTAGTTCATTTGGCTATAATAAAACTAATCGGTCCAATACACAACAATTATTGTCAATACTGCAATGTTGCCATTATAGTGGCCAATTTTGTTGGAGTTGATGTCGCCTGTGGTTCTTGGGCTTGGAAAGTTAAGGTACACAAATGGGAATATAATTTTAAGAGGATTTGGGAATATAATGGTGAAACATTTATTCTGCTTCATTTATTAATTGACATATCAATTATTGCATTAAAAATATAGGGAAGTGGAAGGCAATAATGACCCACAAAACTTATATGTCAATTAATAAATGAATCAGAGCAAGTGTTTTATGTTATTCTCGGTGCACCTAAGTCTTCCTTTATAATGGTGCATGCATAGTTGAACAAGAACAAATGTCGTGATCCATGTTACACAGTCAACTGGGTTAATTAAACATGTGATTGGTGAATCAAAGGAAATGTCATAAGTTTCTTCATATTTATTCAGCCTTGCCGCTTTCTTTTGGCCTTCACAAAGTCAAAGAAATACTATTTATTAACTGTGTATGTATTTCTACTCCAAAACAATTAGTGGTAACAAGAGATTATGACGCATTTACCAGGGTTCAACTTGTGATTGGAGAATCCAATGAAGTAGTATTAGTCTCTATGTAATAATAACAATAAATTTTGTAAGACTGATTATCAAGGCATGACAACCAATTTAGTACAAAAGAAACTTGGTTTCACTACAGATGATAAAAGCAATATTACATCATAAGGAAAGAAAACCTCGTTATATGCACTAATCATCTGCAGAGGGAGCAACAGCAGGTGATGGTGAAGGAGCACCTGTCTGATCAACACGCATAAATCCAAATTTCTTGATAAGCTCATTGGCTATGAGCTCATTAGCACTGTCCGTGGGGTGGTACTCATCCCAAAAAACGTACTTGCTTCTGTCTCTGCAAAGTCTTGATGCAGGTAAACATGTAAGAGCGGGTCTAATCTTCCCAAAGGAGCAACAGGGTGAGTCTGAATTTTGGAATCCTACATCGCAACCATGATTTCAATGGAAGTCATTCTCAGCACACAAGTTAGCTAACATATTTCATTCTTTTTTCACAATTTTATGATCATGTATGAATTATTGTCTATAATTCAAAATGTAATGACATTGAGAAACCTTTTGAACTTCTCAAGATATTGGTCCGTGCAGCAAGTTGTTAACGAAAGTAATACGGAATAGTATCATTTGTACATAATCAATATGTCCATTGAACTCTAGAAAGCACGCTCTCAAAATGGGGAATTCATGGAACTAAGAGTGACTGCAGTGGTAAGTGATAATGTTGTCATCAGCCATATTAGTAAAGTCCTCATCATTTGCATATGAATTTCCGATCGAGTGATGTTATAACTTAACATTATAGTCACCCCGGTTTTCTTTTCATCGATGCAAACTCCCTATCAATGAGTGCGTACAAATAATATAACTCTGTAATACATGTACTTACCATACTTTTTTGGGTTGGTAATCACATCATTAACAACATCATATGCATCTCCGAATCTGTAGCTTGAATTGGGAAGTTGTTTCCCCAAGTCATCCATTAACTTGCTTGCAGCTTTATTAAAGCCAAGGGCCAGCTTGTTGGTCCTATCTTGACAATTCCCAGAAGTACTAAGCACCCTTTGAAGGGGAATGCAGCCCATTGGGCCCAGCCCAAACACCATCAGCTCTCTTGCTCCTAAGCTGTGCAATAGCTGACCCAAAAAAAAGAAAAACATAATTGTAAAGAAAAAATACATTACTATTAGTATTAAAAATAAAAAATGAAATACAAAGGAATGGTAGCTTGTGTTAGTGTAGAGAAAATAAACCTTCAGTTGTTGTTGTAGTGTTCCTACTAAGTAGTCAATGAAGGTTTGATCATTGTATATCCATGAGTCAGTGTAAACAGGCATCAAGTAATTGTTAATGAAGTCATTGCTGCCTAAAGCAACAACATAACGAGCTCCCCGGAAAAACTTGTCTGCCTCCTCTGTCCCAATTTTGCCTCTAACTAGTTCTTGTGTTCCCTGAAATAGTTCAATCTGCTTGTAGAGAGAAAACCTTTGAATCTGCAGGAAGAATGGTGTTTAATTCAAAACTATATATCAGTATCTTGCTACTCTTACTAAATGGCTATAATTTGACAACAAAAACATTATCAGAGTTTACAATAGTAACTTACAAAATAGCTCCCAGTGTCATTCAATATGCCACCACCCCCAGAAGCAAAATTGACCCCATTTTCCAATATATCATCTTCAGTTAATGATGGGTCCAGAAATGCTGGAGGCCTAGGAAGGCCCATTTTATCACCTGAACATGTAAAATATCAGTTATGGTTACAATTAGAAAATTGCTTTTATTTCTAAACAGCAGAACAAAATTCTGATTCCAAATGAAAAATATTATTCATACTAATTGTATATGAGACATTATACTGACTCAGAGATGTGAATCCCATTCAAATAACACTTACAACCCATCTAATAATGGATGGACTGGGAGTCGACATGATATCCCAAATACAATGAATATAAATAACACAAGTCATTCCAAATTTACACAATATGAAACACCTCGACAACTACAACTAAATAGTCCTGGGTATGTAATGCATTTAGACACAAAAATAATAAAAGAACAACTTGTTCACGTTTACAGAAGGTTGAAGTTAGAGAAAAACAAGAAGCCATCTAGGGGCTTCTTGAAAGTTAAACCTACATGCTAGAATAATTGAGTTAACTTCTTGTATAAGCTAATTATTTACATGTGGCTGGGCCATGAAAATGGTGGGTAAATTTTTCATGGACAAGGTTTATGTATAATTTTACATATGAAACCCAATTATGAAAATTTATAACTCATTTTTTGCCCTTAATCAAACACAACCTTAAGTTAAAAAGACTTACCTATTATATCGGCAACTGTGCGGCCATTACAGAACCTCCCATTGGGGAGCCCCTTGTCCAAGTCAATACCATACCAAGGCAAGCTTGCCTGAGCAAGGCTTTTGGAGAGGTACTTGTTGTTTCCAACATCCGAGAGTGAGTCTCCAAAGATGAACTGCACAACCTTGCAATGGCAACCTTCAAGCCCAATTCCTAAAATCGTGGCCAATGTAACAGCTAGCACAAGGTTGAACTTCATGTTTGTTTAGTGGTGATCTCTTCAAGGATCTTCACAAGTTATATTATTCCTCAAGCACAAAGGGTCTAAGCTAAGGTTGAAAGCATTTGGGTTGGTTTGTTTTATAGTAGTTTTGGAATTTTTTAAGCATATAATAATGTGATTGTGCTGTGTTGCCAGCAACAAATGGAAAAAATGTGTCCTTTCCAATAGAGGGAGAAGTAGATTGTTTGATAAACCAACTATTGCTGATTCAAACCTCCTGCAACTACCCTTATTTTCTGTTACAGCTTTTATTTGTGAATGCATAACTCCTGAAGACCACAAATATGTATGCTGAAGTCATGATTTTATTATTTTTTTAGCTTTTCTTTATGGGTGGTAGAGTCATGATTTTGTCAATGTTACTACTTGAAAATTGAAATGAGTTGGTTCGGAACACTCTCCCATTACAAGAAATAAAGGTTAAGCATTGGAAAGTCCTAATTGGTAGAATATGGTAACCGGATCGGATAGTCTTCGGCTGAACTGTTATGGTTAGTGCACCTACCTATGCCATTGCTTGCAAAATTACACTTGGGGCCATATCGTTCAACTATTGCCAGTGGCAGAGGTTGGAAATTTTGTTTGGGGACAACTAATTTTGATCCGTAAAGTATATTATGATAATCAAATTAAAGCTAATCATGTAGTACAAACCACTGCTCTCATTTCAGTGGTTCCATATATATATAACTTTTAAAGCAAAAAATGCGATAAATATTAGTATGTATTTGAATTAGCTTTGAATTTATTTTTTTTTGGATAAGTGGTAGTTTGACTTGTAATCATAACCAAAAAGAAGTTTTAAAAATCTATATGAGTGGATTCAAAACTTAAAATTAATTTTTTTCATCTAATTCATTCATTTTTTTTTTTTTACCTAAACACGCGGGGAAAATTATTTCAAAATAGCTTGTACTGAAAAAAAAAAATTGTTTTCTCCCGTTCCCAAACATACGCCAAATAATATAAAATTTTTTGTTATCATTAGAAATCAAAGTAGAGCTTAGACTTAACAAGCTTATTGATTGATTATTAAATCTATGATTCAACTCTTGTAGTTTCTTGTCTATCGTAACAAAACACATTCTACTATAAAATGATGCTGGCTGAATTGTAACGTGATATATATTTTCAGTTTTATTTTTTAATTTAAAATATAAGCTAATGAATTTTTAATTCAAAGAATTAGTATATATAGAGTGATATCATTTATGCAGGGTAGTATATTTAGACTTAAAACCTATTTATGACCGGGCCATGACTCCTAGTTATTAAGATGCGCCATTGATAAATTGCTAAGTCGCGCTCTGGTCTTAATATAAAGTTAACGAAAAAAAAAAAATTAAGCCAAAAGCAGAAAAAAATGATTTAAAAATCAGAATAAGTCGATGAAATATAAAAGTATGACTTAGTTTAGGCTAAAATATTATTTATATCACTTAAATTATATCAAGATTTAAATTTAGTTTAAAAAGTTTTTATTTTTCGTTATATTTATGTCCTAATACCATTTTCAAAACATAAATGACATTCAAGTTATGACTGAAAACTTGATCTTTCATATTTCATTGTGATCTCCAATATTGTATGTTGTGGCTTCGAAATATTGTAATTTGACCTACTTCAATATTTTCCGTCTATGATTTAGATGATGAAATCTATCAAAAGTTCAAGGTAGAAACGTTTTGAAAACGCCAATGACGTCGAAACCTTGATAAAATGTAAGTGATATAAATAAAGGTTTACCTTATTATTTATTTAGGGTGTCTTTGCTTGAGGTAAGAGTGGAGATAAAAATTTTATGGATGAATTTCATATATAATTTTACATATAAAGGTTATTCATATAATTTTTATCTTTTTTTAACTTTCCAACTAAATATACGTTCAATGCTTAATTTTAATGTAAGAACAGCGTAAATTTTTTTTTTTTACTTTATCATCAATCAAACACTTCGACTTGCATAATTATTCTAATAATAGATATGAAAGTCAACTATATTTATTGATGTGATAATATATAATTAATATATTCATATGTAGACTATGAACTTAAAACATTTCTTTTGGTACTTCAGAAATTATGTTAATCACAATGACGTTTGAACCTAGAAGTTAATGTATACTATCCAAATCAGTTACCACTAGACCAATCCTAGTAGCTTATCTTAAAACATATTTTGATAGTGATGAAGTGACAATTGATTTCATAATTTTAATGATTTTTTCTTCATCTTCTCTATTGGTAAAAAATAAGATAACTTTATGTATTAATTTTTTTAATATAATAAATAATAACAAGAGCTCAAAACCTCAAAATACCAGAGAGGGGAGGTAAGCAAAGTTTTCTTTTTTTAAAAAAAATTAAGGTATCAATCGGCAAAAATAATGATTGATGCCCTCAAGACACAAAGCTCATAAACATGCATTTTGCCTCTGGCCACAAGGTCCTCTCATACATCGTTAGAAATCAAACCACTGGCTAGATACTTAAAGAACTTAATTAATTACCAATTGTGTTAGACCTCGTGATCTCAACTTGATGAATTAAATTAATAGTGAACTCTCAATTAGGTCACTGTCAAAGTATTTCTAGACAAATTGGTGCCACTCACGAAAAAAAAAATCTTAATCCCATACAAATTAAAATATAGGACAAGAGTTAGTCTCTCATCAACATTTCGATAAATTTATTGGTTCTATTAGTGTTTTAACTAGAAAATTATGTTCATAGAAACTACATTCCTGAAAATATTATTTCTAGGAATATCATTCATGTACTATAAAAAGCTTTGTTTGTTTTGTTTTATAAATTCCTGAAAATCATTTTTAGGATTCTCAATAATGCATAATTTTGGGAATATATGTGATAATTCTAAAAAAATATCTCTACATTTAATGTGAGCCAAAAAATAAGATAATTGATGGATGTTTTAATATTTTTGTTCAATAATTTTTATTTTCATGTCATGAGAATTTTTCATTCACAACCCCCTATCATGGGAATCAAATTTTATTAAAACATAAGAATATAATTTTCTTGGGATGAATGATACATGCGAATATTTTTTACAAAAACTTGTAAGTACATGGGAATATATTATCATTCCAAGTAATTATTTCCTAGAATATATTGACAATCCTTAAAACAAAAGCTCTCTTAGTGAAAAAAAAATCATAATAATATTGGGCCCAAATTTACAGGTTTGGAATGTTGAGTTGGCCTGACTCGAAGTGCGCTACTCAATTTCAAGCTAGGCCAAATTGGGTTGGACTAATTTGAGCTAACATTTTTTCATTCCTTTTATAGCCTAGTGCATGCTCTTTCTCTTCTTTTTTTTTTTTTTTTTGAGTTGTTCTGAGCTGCCCATGCTGGGCATATCTTAACGGCTCTAGCTTTGTTGAAACCTAATAGAAAAGGTGATCTCTTGAGTAAGAACAAAGAGTTTAATTTGTCAAGTAGAGCATGGCTTTATTAGGTCACAAGTCACAACCTAAGAATGATCTAGAAGGGAAGAATGATTATTTCTTCAACAATAGTGCTTCTAATTGGTGTACTAGATTGCCCTTATCCTTGCCCTAATTTTTTTTTGGTTAATAGTCCTTGCTAGATTACATATCTTAGGGTTTAGGGTTTTTGTTCAATAACTTTTATTCTCAAGTCATGAGAATCTTTCATTCACAACCCTTATCATGGGAATCAAATTTTATTAAAACATAAAAATATAATTTTCTTAGGATGAATGATATCTGTGAATATTTTTTATAAAAACCTGTAAGTACATGGGAATATATTATTATTATTCCCAAGTCATTATTTCCGAGAATATATTGGCAATCTTTAAAACAAATGCTCTCTTAGTGAAAAAAATCATTATAATATTGGGCTAACTTGAGCTAACATTTTTTCATTCCTTTTATAGCCCAGTACATGCTTTATTTTTATTGAGTTGTTCTGACCTGCCCATGGCTAGGCATATTTTGACAACTCTAGCTTTGTTGAAATCCAACAGAAAGGTGATCTCCTAAGTAAGAACAAAGAGTTTGTCAAGTATAGAATGACTTTATTAGCTCACAAGTCACAACCTATGAATAATCTAGAAGGGAAGGAATGAATATTTCTTCAATAATATCGCTTATGATTGGTGTACTAGATTGTCTTTCTCCTTGCCTGACTTTTTTCTTTTTTGGTTAATGGTCCTTGCTAGATTATATATCTTAGGGTTTACAGTTTTTGTTCAATAATTTTTATTCTTATGTCATGAGAATTTTTTGGTCACAACCCCTGTCATGGGAATCAAATTTTACTAAAGCATAAGAATATAATTTTCTTGGGATGAATGATACCTAATAATATTTTTTATCAAAATGTGTAAGTGTATAGGAATATATTATTGTTCCCTAGTAATTATTTTCAAGAATATATTGAAAATTCTTATAGCAAACGCTCCCTTACTAAAAAAAAATCATGATAATACTGGGCCCAAACTTACAGGTTTAGGATGTCAAGTTGGCCAGACTTGAAGTGCACTGCTCAATTTCAAGTTAGGCCAAATTGGGTTGGACTAAATTGAGCTAACATTTTTTTCATTCCTTTTGTAGCCTAGTACATGCCCTCTCTCTTTTTTTTTTTGGGTTGTTTTGACCTGCCCATGGCTGGGCATATTTTGACAGCTTTAGTTTTGTTGAAATCCAACAGAAAGGTGATCTCTTGAGCAACAACAAAGAGTTTGTCAAGTAGAGCATGACTTTATTAGCTCACAAGTCACAACCTATGAATGATCTCAAAGGAAAGGAATGATTATTTCTTCAACAATATCGCTTCTGATTGGTCTACTAGATTGCCCTTATCCTTGCTTGACTTTTTCTGTTTTTGCTTAACAACCCCTATCCTTGCTTCTGATTTATTCTTCTTCTTTTTCTTCAACAACCCTTATTCTCGCATCTGATTATATATCTTAGTTGTTTGTCTTTCCTAACTTGTGGGTGGTGTTTTTGTACTGCTGATTTTGGGCCTGTTGTTTGAGTTAGTCTTTTGCTCTTTGCCATCTTTACCCAACCAAAAAATGAAAACAAGGGAGACAATATTTTCAATGGGTGTGGATCCTCTTAAATGTTTCTTCAACATGACCTTGTTATGTTAAATCTTCACTATTGATCAAACTCTCTTTTTGACATAATTAATTTTCTTTTTATCTTAATCAAGGGCAAGGATCAACACATAGTCACATCATGTCAAAAATTGACATGAGAGGATTGTCACCCATTTTCAACACACCTATTTACTTTTGACCAAAATCTAAAAATACCCATTACTTTGTTGGTTGATATCGGTGAAGCATGAGCCTTGTTTCTTGGAAAATTTTCCTAAAGCAAGACTTTCAAAACTTGTAGTATTTAGAGAAAGCAAGTGATTTCATTCAAAATTAAGAATACTAGATAATGCAAGTGTTTTAGTCCAATTTTTTTTTCAATGTTGTGTCCCATGTATTTAGATATTTTTTTTTCCCAATCTAGTCCCTTTAATTACAATTTGTCTTCTCTTTAGTTTATAAACACTTTTTTTTTTTCATATAAACAATGAAAAATGTTATTGTAACACAAATGATGGTAACATGACATCCATGTGGATGTAACATGATGTAAATGGTGTCATGTCAATATTTTTGTCAATTATATGATGGAAATGTGATTATGTACCAAATTCAAGGCGACTTGTAATGTAAGCGGCTAAATTAGAGTAAATTACATATAAAAGGCCAAATTAACAAAACAAAATATAGATAATAGACCAAATCTTAAAAAATAAGGAAATGAGAATAAAAAAAACTCATTTTTCCAATTAAATTCATAATCAAGGCTTAAATATACTATTGGTCCCTAAAAATATGCAAGTTTTGGTTTTCATCACTAAAGTATTTTTGTTTGGTTTTAGTTCAAATATTTTTAAAATTAGTTGGTTTTAGTCCCTGTCATGTATAATAATTGGTTGTTATAAACCAAGTACTTTTAAAAATGTTTGGACGAAAACCAAAGAAAATTTTTTTTCAACTAAAACCAAAATTTACTTATTTTTTAGAGACCAAAAACAAATTTAATCCATAAATTATATATTAACATATGTATCAATTTAATTAAAATAAAATCAATTTGTTGCCAATTACATCCTAAATGTTCAACCAATGTAATAAGACTTGTGTACAACTTCACACAAATTCATAATTTAAAAAAGAATAAATAATATCCATATTTTTCATATATCGTTTTAGAAAAACCATTACTATCAACTTTCTTATTTTTGCAAAAATCAAGATCCGATGTATCTTACTATCATTTGTAATTCTTGTCTTAATTCTATTATATAATAATCAATTTCTTCTTTTCCATTTTTTTGCACATTATTTCTATTTATTTCTCTTTTGTATTCACTTTAGAGTAAAAAAATAAAAAGACAAGTATGAATAAAAGGAGATCATGTAGGTGAAATTAGGAGAGGAAAGAAGGGAAAAATCACCCATCAAATTGTCTTTTCTTTTCCTGACCATCTAGATTTTTTTACTATTTATATATATTCCCCAATTGTCTTAAGTTAAGAGTAAAGAGTAGAGAGGAGCCAAAAGTGCATTTCATCTTCTTGCTTCAACTTCTCTTTGCTTGTTCACTTCTTTTCTTTATGCAGCTGCCTTGTGTCTTGGCTGCCATTGTTTTAACTTTTAATAGTGGCACTCCCATTCACCACATTGTGAGGGCCGACCAATGATTTGATGGTGCTCAAGAGTTGGGATGCAACTACATTGAAAGCACTGGAGATCAGGGCAAAGTTTGTTGTACAGATCCACGGTCGAAAGTTGAAAGATGGGAGAAGCTATGGCCCGAAAAATGCTCCTCGGTGAGAATCGATGAACCACCCGGCTCAAGCGATTTCATTGATTTTCCCAGTTGTGGTTCGATTTTTAAATTTTTTGTTTTCAGTGACTACCTAGATCAGACAAGGGTCCAGTTCTCGATTCAACCAGTCAAACCGGCCAGTCCAATCTGGTTTTCTCTTCCGTGGTTGGAAGTGACACGAAAATTATGAAGAATTATCAAAATCGTGGAAGGCCCATAGGTAATAAAGGATTATGGTGTCAACAAAACAACTTTGGAGACAACAAAAATGAAGATACAATGCGTAATTTTGATGCCAATTTTGTGTGCTCTAACATTGGAAGGAATGTGAATGTTGAATTACCTATTCATGGAATTTTCAATAGTAGTAGAGAATGAAGTAACATTGGAGTGCCTATATCATTCAAAAACAAATTTCTTAGAAATTGTTTCGGAATTGCCAAGGTATTATAATACCAAGATATGACTAAATTGGTTCACCCTTTTAAGTTACTTCTTGTTGTCTTTAAGCAATATTTTGCATGATTGATTTGTACAAAAGTATTAGAGAAGTTTCATTTCTTTAGGTACATGATTAGGTTCAAAAGTTAAGTTGGATTTCTTCATATATGATGAATTTGGAGAAAAGGGCTAAAAGTTAGGCTTTGGAATTTGCAATTTTTGTGATGAAGGAAGTCTAAGTAAGTCCTTAGGGCTAGAAGCTAATTTATGTCTTATTGACAATCTTTATGGTGTTAGATACTCTTGAGGATCAAACCATGTGCCCTATGACATTGTAGGATTGAACCATCGTCACTTGAATTATATAATCAATGAATGGTGTATCTATGACATATCTTTTAATTATATGTTTTGCATTTATATATGAACATATGTTCTTTGGGTTGTTTGACAAATGATTTGCATATCTATTGCAATGAAAATATTATTGAGATTTCAAGGGAAGTGATGATTTTACCTATGAAACACTATGGAACAAGGAGTGACAATGCTACAATGAAGTGGTCATTTTTTTTAAGCAATTTTAAGAGAGTGGATGGAATGGCTAGTAAGGAACAATGTATCCCTCCTTTGCTACTCAGCCATCATTTTTTTACCTCCAAATTGGGGAATTAAGAAGAGAATGAGTGTAATTCCCCTTCAATTCTCTCATTAATATTGTTAAACAACCAAACAAGGGAACGAAATACTATCTTTCACTCTACTCCTCACTTTTCTTTTTCATTCCATTAACGCATGTTCCCTTCCATAATCTATAAAAAAAAAACTCCCAAGCATAACCTTATGGTTTTGTACTAATTGTTTGATGTAAGAGTGTTTCAATTTATGATTATTTGAACCATGATTGATGTGATGATAACCTTGATTGCTGGAATCTAATGAATTGACCCATGTCAAATTAAATATAAGGATTGGTGATATTATTTTCATTGAGAACCAAAAAAAAAAATTCTTGGAAGGAATGATTGATGGAAATTGTAGCTAACGATAGTAGACGTTACCATTATGGTGGTTTGAGCTCTAGTTAGTAGGGATATTGCTAACCCTACGTGTTTGACCAACATGTCCAAATTAATTATGGTCACACTAGCAACAAGTGATGGGGACACTGGACATGTATGGATCTTGATTATGATTTTTAATTTGCATTTGAGGTCTCTACACTTGAGTGTTATTGTATTTCCAATTTGTGATGAATATGGTATTTATGTAAATTGCTTTTAGAGTACTTTTATGTATAAACATATGGTATTGGGTGAAATTCCTTTATCTTGAGTTTATTCCATAAATATGTTGTCCTTCACTTGTTCAGTTGGACTCATCCTTCTTTTCTCATGTCTTAGATCCCAATGTCGACCTAAGTTCTGCGCCTTTAGCTCCGTAAAGCCACTATTTCTCTTTGGCGGGCCAACACTTATTGTGTGGGCCTTCTCAATTATTATAATTATGTTATGTATTTGAATTTGAACATTGTGATATTTAGATTTCTCCATTAGTCCACATAGACATGATCTTGTGTTGGCTATGTTATTTAGTAGTATTAATACTTGTGCATGTATCAGCATACACACACACACACAAAGATATTATATTATTTTAACTCTGGGTGCATGTGGAGTATGCCATGAATATTGTGTTGGTTATCTGTGAATTTTCCTGGTCATGTATTCAGGAAATTATTAGTTTTCTTATTTATTTATTTATTTTTGTAAAATTCTAGTTAAACTTGCTAGGGGATTGATTATCTATATACAATGGTTATAGTCTAGTTTGGATCATGACAATCAACTAGCTTGATTTTTTTCTCCAAGTAACAAATGTTCGACACCCACAACATCTAGTGTTCTAATGAAAAAAATTATTAGGATTATATATAATATTACCTATCAAAAACTCTACTGCACATGCAATTTAGAATTCACTAACAGTATATTTGTTAGTTCAGGTTTTGGAGGGAAAGGGAGGACTTATAATTTATATTACAAGTCCTTCTCTCTCATTCATTTCCCTCCAAAATCCAAACTCACAGATATATCCTAAGGTATAGATGAATTTACCAAAAGCTCAGTCAGTTTATGTCAACTTGGACTGATGTACATAAAGAATGCTCCTAGTCATGGCTTATTTTTCTTAATTGAATTTGACATCGAGCTCAAACTTTTTAATGATAATGATTAGGTTGGATGTTCTAACACAAGGAGGAATATTACTAACTTTTGCATCTATCTGGGGAAGCCTTTGCCACTATAGTTTATGTGAACTTGTCTTGTATTGCTAAATGACCTTGTGTAATAGCCCAGACCCCTGGCATTGCAATATTGTCCGCTTTGAGGCCTTGCGCCCCTCACGGCTTTGTTCTTGGTGTGGACGTCAACCACCCAAAACGCGTTACAATGGGAAAGGTATCCACACCCTCTTATAAGGCATGTTTCGTTCCCCTCTCCAACCGATGTGGGACTCCTAAATTCCCCCACAGGGCTTACCCACCGCAATGGGAGGATTATTGTAATACCTGGTGTACACGTGTCTGTAGACAAGTTTTATATGGCCTCAAGGTCCCCCGGGACCCAACCATGCTGTCGGGTCCGGGATTTTGCTAAGTCTGAAGCCCTACACCTCCTTGGAGGGCTATATGTTAGAGTCACTTTCTTGGGATCAAAAGTCCCGGTAATTGCTCTCTAGATGGATATGAATTGATGTGTGATTTTTAATGAATTTTAGAAAACATTTAGATGTTTCATTTCTAGCCCCCAAGTTAAGAAAATCGTCGAAATTTCGGATTTTGAACTAAAACTCAAAAATGAGATTTTGATTGGTTGGGTTTTTGATTTTTTTTGATATTTTATTTGAATCCAAATGGGAGGTATTTCCTTATTTACATTTATGTTTTAAAGTTAATAGGAAAGAAAATAAATGATAAAGTAAAGAAATGTAAATAATCATGATAGCAATATGTCTGCTGTTATATTAGCAAAATGTTGCTGATACCATGATAGTAAGCTGTTACTGTCTATGGTTCTTTGTCCTGACTCACATTCTTTATTCTTTATTCTTTGTCCCACGGTGGCATCTTTGGTGTTTGTTGCTACCCACGGCTGGCTTGCTATGTTCTTTGTCCACTTTGGTTTCTTTGTGTGGTATCCACAGTGGCTTTCTTTGTGTTCTTGTCCCACTGGCTGTTGGCCCTTGCTGTCCATGGCTGACTGTTGGGCCTTGCTTTCCACGGCTAGAGATTTCAAAAAGAGTAATGAAAATGTTTAATGACAGAAAAATGTTGCTGTTATAGAGTTCCCACAGCTGAGAATGAGTTCCCACAGCTGGGAATGAGTTCTCATAGCTGATAATCAATTCTCACAGCTGAGAATGAGTTCCCACAGTTGGGAATGAGTTCTCACAGCTGAGAATCAATTCTCACAGTTGAGATTGAGTTCCCACAGCTGAGAATGAGTTCCCACAGCTGCGAATGAGTTCTCACAGCTGGGAATCAGTTCTCACGGCTGGGAATGAGTTCCCACAGCTGAGAATGAGTTCCCACAGCTGAGTTTGAGTTTCTCACAGCTGGGGATGAGTTTCCCACAGCTGAGGGTAAGTTTCCACAGTTGGGAATATAATTCCACAGCTGATAATGGGTTTCCACGGCTAATTCCATAGCTGTGACAAGTTTGTCACAGCTAAGACCTTTAGTGCATAGTAACCCGTAAGTGCACAGTACCCCCGTCATAAAAACGAGAATGAAGGGGAAAAACCTTTCCCCCTTATTTTCTTTCCTTTTTCCTTCAAACCAGAAACTCTCCCCTCTCTTTTTCTCTCATTTTCCTTCAACCTCATTCCAACCTAGCTCCCATAAATCATCAAGGTGAGTATATATTACAAGATCTTGTCTCCTTTTTGTCATTCTTGCACATTCTCGAAATGGGCATTTTTATTTCTCTTTTTTTGTCAAGTGGGGGTGCTCCCCTAATTTTGTTAAGGCTAGATTAGAGTTATTTTAGATATTGATAAATTTTAATGTTGAGTTTATTGGTTATTTTAGTCGACGTGGTGCCCTCTCCTGCTCCCCGGAGCTCAGTTAGAGTTGACGTTACCCCTCCCTCCCCTCCAGGTGAGTGGGTTTGACCTCATAACCTTAGATTTCCTCATTATTGATATGTTCATGTATTATGATTATGTTAAATATGAAGTTAAAGACAAGACTAAGTATATATTATGATTTTACATGCTTATGTACGCTAGAGGAATTTATGATTTATGATAGTAGCATGAAAAATGTATTTTAGAAAACCATGGGACTATGATTGATAGATTGTATGTTATTAAAATGTTTATTGTTCAACTCTAAGAGATTTGTGCAAGAGTATATGATTTAATAGTTATTATTTCATCAAATATATTTTAAAAGTTTATGATATGTTTATGATTCAAGATGTGAGATATTATTATGACGCTAGAGATTTTTATATGATTTAGAACCCCAATAATTTGAACTATGATTTCAGATATATTAAGTATATTAGAATGTATTAGCTGAGAAATGGATTTAGAACTTCGGTTTGTAGTACCAAGAGGTACGAAATTCAGTATGATTCCTAGCGACTGTCAGATACATATTTTGTGGGCTTGAAATCGGAATGCCTACAAGCAGTGATCCCTTGGGCTCGATTTTCATAGCCACCGTTTTGCTAAAGTCAGATTGTTGGAGTTGTATGAGTCTAGAACTCTCAGAGTACTAAGAATTTAGAGGCTTTTGTTCGCCAGGGCCTGAGTACCCACCTTTCAGATTTAAAATGATTTTATTAAAAGAGCTAGAATATGATTATGACTTGATTTAGAGATTTTATGAATTACCACAATGATTTTAAGAGTAAACTAATTTATGTATTATGGAGTTTTAAACTCCAGAGTAGAGTCTAACACAGAGTTTTAGAGAAATGATATATTTTGTGATTTAGAGACTAAATGGTAGCTATAAAGAAACAAAGAGTGAGGTAATGGCTGGGAAAAACGATCGTTAACCTTGGTACCAAGTTATTCTGAGAGGACAATCTCACAGAGCAGAAAATGGAACCTAGTTAGGTGTCCAAATTGGATCCAGAAGGATCCCTGTGAACACCCAATTTTGTTCGGCCCAAAATAAAAATTTCCAATATATTTGATCTTACTTTTCTTATAGTATTTTTATTTCAAGCCCATTTTGTATTAAAAAAAAAAAGTAAATCCATTTTGTTTTGAATAAAAAAAAAATTTGTTATTAGCCCATGTCATTGTTGGCCGTTGTCATCATTGTTGTTATTTAAAAAAAAAAAAATTCTTGTTTTCAGCCCATTGCATTGTTAGCCAAAAAAAAAAATAAAAAATAAAAAAGGAAAAGGTCTGATCTCCGTGTCTAATCAAGTTGAAGAAAAGCAAAATAAAAAAGGTCAAAAGATGTACAGGACTGCATTTAATTTTCTAGTGGTGCATTTAATGATCAGAGTTGACAATTGTAGTGCAAAGAATCACAATTAATGCTGTGTCGGGATCTATGCATTTAATTTTCCTGACTGTCAGGATCAATGCATTTAATGCAGTGTGTATAAATAAAAATTTTAAAAGATCGCAAGGGGGGACGGTCTTGGGGGATCTCTGGACAATCTTCACAAAAAAAAAATAAACAAACAGAGAAAGCTCTTTGGGGTTGGAGATTTCAACAGAGTCAGAAGGAAATATCAGAAACGGAGAGGAAGAAAATACACAGCAAGAATGATTACCATCATCATCAACACTTAATTCCTGTTGCTATTTTCATTAAAAAGAGTGATCTAATCTTAGAGACTCTGAGAGAAGGAACAGGGATTAACATCTGAATTTTCCTTAAACAAAAAGAAAGGAATAAACATAGAGATATACACAGGTAAGTCATAGTAAAGTATTGGTGCATTTTTTTTTGTATCTTTAGTGACAACATTTTTTCAAGAACTCTTGCAGCTTGTATTCACATACATGGAAATTTATTTCCTAGTGTCATACATAACCACAACCACAGATAGAAGAAAAGCAATCATCCATCCCCTGCATCTAAATTAGAAATAATCCACCAACAACCCATAGCACCCTCAAAACCATGAACAACATCAATTAAACCAATAGAGTGTGAATGGAGGTTGAATCTGAAACAAAGTAAAAATGAGATCCCAGAACCTTGATCTCATCTTGACTGGAACCACGTGACAGCAGGAGAGGGAAAATGTGGTCGCGCGGAGGAGCAGAGGTTGCTGCCACTGTCACGATTTCAGGCGGCCCAGGATCGCCGATCCGCGTCATGCATCATGGCCGTGCGCAGTTGCCGCCAGATGCTCCCTTTCTGCACCACCGCGCACTACCCCTTTCTCTGCCACGCTGTGCCATGCTGAGGTCGTGCTCCCTGGCAGCGATCCAGCGCCAGTTGCTGAGCACCCCTCCTCCTCCTTCCCCTCATATGCAGAAATCTTGTTCTCTCTCATACTCTCTTCCTCTGTGTGCGTGTGTGATTGAAAAATGGAGAGCCCCCCATCTCTCTCTTATTTTCTGTGTTGGTGTGCTAGTGCTAGTGGACAAATAAGAAATGAAACTTACCCATTTTGCACGCCCTTCTGCCAGTTTCTTTTATTTCCTCATTTTTTTTATTTTTGGTTTAAGATCAATTGTATATGTGGGTTGGTTAAATAGCTTAGGAGTTTATTTGGGTTAAAATTTTTGCGCTAGTTATTAGGATTTGAAATTGATTTGGGTTGGGGCTGTTTATCTCTCTCTCTCTCTCCGCCTCTCTCTCTAGTTTTCTCACTCTTTGTACATTGTGTTTTGTCTCTAAAGAATAATGGAACTCAAGACTCACATAACGTTCCCGATACTTCTTGTGGTGACTTTGTTAATTTTTATTTTATTTCTTTAGTACTTTGTGCATTTGGTTCCTATATTGGTCACGTTAAATTGTCTTTATGGAACAAGACTTCACTTTGTGGACCGTATATGCATTACTTTATGTAGGTAGGACCTCTTTTTGTTTGTTTTTCTTTGTTGGTCCGTGAGCCACCGTTTCCTTTTTGAAAAATAATCAATCCATATACTTTTTTGTTTTCAATTAAAATATGAAGTCACAATCAACATTTCCTTATGGCTGCCAAACCGTGTTGCATTTTATGGTATTGGGTTTAGTTTGTTTTGTTTATCTTTTATTTAGGCATGACATGTTGTGCCTCCAAACCAGAAAGTAATTATTTGAATTGAACTGCAATGTGTTATTGTCAGGTAATTTATTTTAATCGTAAGTTTAGAAAGTAATTATTTACTTGATTTAGTAAATTTTGTTCTAAAAACTTTAAAAAATAAAATAAAAGTAATATAATATTTAGGACCTTTGTCTTTTAGTGTATACTTTACGTGTCTCGGTATTTTTTGTACAGATTAATTGCATGTTTGTTATTTGTTTATAGATTAGTTTATTAATTTATGTTGAAATTAGTGTCAAAAATAAATAAATTTGTTTCATGTTTCTTTCTTGTAAGTAAATACCCTTTTTTTAAAAAAAAATAAAAATAAAAATAAAAATAAAAATAAAAATAATTTCCAATGCTGAAGGTGATTGAGTGGCAAATGTCATCTTCATCAATATTGAACCATAAGGGTTTATTGAGTAGCCAAGTGCTAACTTGAATCCTATAATGAATTTTTTTTATACAAAAAAAATTTATTAATTAAAATCAATCAACACACAAATATTTTCTATAGAACTACGTGACTTTGAGTTCCTCATTGCACCAGAGGATACGTAGGAGCAGGTTATTATTTCCTGTCAAGCCAAAATTAATTTTTCTTAATTTATTTGTCAAATTGTAAATATTTTGTGTAAATTATTTATTAGTTGTTAAGATTGTAAATATATTTTCCAAAACTAAATTTTCTTAATGTATTTGTTTAAATTTTAAATGTACTTGCCAAAATTAATTTTTCTTAATTTATTTGTCAAATTGTAAATATTTTGTGTAAATTATTTATTAGTTGTTAAGATTGTAAATATATTTTCCAAAACTAAATTTTCGTAATGTATTTGTTTAAATTTTAAATGTACTTGCCAAAATTAATTTTTAATTTATTTGTCAAATTATAAATATTTTGTGTAAATTATTTATTAGTTGTTAAGATTGTAAATATATTTTCCAAAACTAAATTTTCCTAATGTATTTGTTTAAATTTTAAATGTACTTGCCAAAATTAATTTTTAATTTATTTGTCAAATTGTAAATATTTTGTGTAAATTATTTATTAGTTGTTAAGATTGTAAATATATTTTCCAAAACTAAATTTTCTTAATGTATTTGTTTAAATTTTAAATATACTTGCCAAAAATTAATTTTCTTAATTTATTTGTTAAATTATAAATATTTTATGTAAATCATTTTTAAATTTATGTGTTAAAATTGTGAATATATTTGTCAAAAATTAATTTTTCTTAATAAATGTGTTTAAGTTGTAAATATTTTGCTAAATTAATTTTCCTTAATTTATGTGTTTAAATTATAATTTTTATCTTCCTTATTTGAATTTTTTTTAAAGGGTTATTATTTAATTTGCACAATTCACTAAGGTACCGTTTAAATACGGGTGTACTAGGGGTGCTGTAGGATTAAGTTCCTATCCTTCCCTTTGCATAACCGACTCCCGAACTCATATCTGGTTTTCGAAGATTGTTTTCTTAAATAAGATTGGTTTTTCCAAGGTTTTCCAATTTAAATAAATCTGGTGGCGACTCCAATTTTCAAATAATTATTTTTCGCCGTCCCGTCGCGATCCCGGTTGCGACAGATGGCGACTCCACTGGGGATTATCAGTAAGAGAGTCAGGCCTATACAGTTAATTGTGCAAATTATATATACCCCCGTTGATTCTTGTTTTCTTTTTTATTTTGTACAGTATTTCTTTTATTTTTCTTTTACAAGATTTAGTGTTCATATATTTGCTTTATTTACTAAAACCTTAGGATAGATGATTATTGTATTTTGTATATATTTGTTGTTTGAATTCTGTTTGTATTTTTCTCATTGTTTTGTATAGTGTTTCTTTATTTTTCTTTTTTTCGAACGATTTAAATATTCCTTCTATTTAAATGTAATGTTTAATTAATTTGCTAAAACCTTAGGTTAGAAGACTTTTGTTATTTTGTATATATGTATTCTCTGAATTTTGTTTTGCAGGAGTATATAGTGTTATGATTGAAAGGTTTGTATGCTCCCTGCACACACATCACAATCACTTCACACACTGTGTTTTTGGACTCTATACCCGAGCCCGTGCGAGCTAAGGATTAGGGGGTTTCCTGACATTGCCATGAGGGGCTTCATGCTCACTTGGTAGTTGTTGGGATACCACTCGGATTGTTACTGCTTTATGGATCAATCATATTGAGAGGGTTCATCCCTACTTGTGGTTGGTTCAAAAGTCAGATTCTTGTCCTGGGGACCATGGTCAGTAGAAGTCTAGACCCACCATGAATGTGTGCACAAATAGTTGAACATAGCAACCTCCCAAATAGGGTTTTTGGCCTTTGAACTTCCCACCCGTTAAGCTTTACCCTGTTAGGACAGAGGGAGCATGCTTTTTTCATCTCTTTACACTATACTCCTTTATGTTTTACTTTTTGTTGTTTTTACATTATCACATTGTATCTAAGTTAACTAGCTTATTGTCTCATACTATACATTCTCATCATTCATAACATAGACAAGCATTGTGTTCATTGCAGCATGTATTTCATTTTCTCATATTTTTCTTAACACAACAATACTCTTAGCATTCACATGTATTTTCTTGTTTATTTGATCATGTAGGATTGTGCATTTCATAAAAGAATATTTTTAATAAGAGCATGCATTTTTTTTTCATTTTACTCAATTATTTCATTTTTGTTCACATTGGTTTTTAATTGATAATAAAACAAAGTCTTCATTAGTTCAGATCAAATGGAAACAACACAGATGAACACTAGCAATGCACATGACTGGAAAAGAAACATCAAAATTACAGTGACAAGCAGCGAGTTAGAGAAAGTGAAAGAATTAATTCAATTGATGCCTCGTGAAGTCTTATCCTCTTTCAAGGATATGTATGGGCGCATATTGGATTTGTTGCTCATCCCTGTAGAACCTCCAGCTTTGAGTGCTCTCTCACAATTTTGGAATCCTTCTCTTTGCTGTTTCGAATTGCCTGATCTTGATGCAACACCAACTATGGAAGAGTATATAGTCATGTTAAGGCTACCAATTCGAGAAGAATCTGGTGTATACCACTACCAAGGACATTATGTTAGCAAAGAAAAGATTGCCAGAATAATTGGAGTTGATCCAAACCAGATGAGAATGGAAGTAAGGGGATCTACTCAAGGAATCAGAAAGAGTTTTTTAGAAACCCATATGCAGATGTTGGCTCAACAAGGAAGTTGGGATTTCTTCAATCGTACACTAGCACTGGCAATTTATGGATTGATCTTATTCCCATTCACACCAAATGTTGTTGACCAGGCTGCTATGGATGTGTTTTTCAAATTCGAGACGTGTGGCGTGAATCCTATCCCAGCTATCTTGGTAGATACATTTCTTTCCTTGGGAGTTTGCATTCAGAAAAATGGAGGAAGATTGCGCTGTTGTTTGCCTATGTTGTATGTCTGGTTCATGACTCATGCATATGCTGATAATCGCATGGGCCTCTTTCCTAATCCATTAGGAGACTTCTATCGCATACAGATAAATCATCAAGAGGCAAAAATATGGAAAAAGGAGTTCTCACAGATACAATCTAGTACTTTCAAATGGGTTTGTCCTTGGTATCATGGAGAAAGTGTTATCTACAGTTGTGGCGATTTTCACAACGTTCCTTTAATGGGTCCGAGGGGATGCATTGCCTATACACCCGCATTGGTGCTCAGACAACTTCACTGGACCCAAACAAAGCCAGAAGAGGAGCAACTAAAGGGGTTCAGCTTCTTGTATCAGAAAGATAAAAACACCATGGAACAAGAAAAGAAGATCAAAATGGCATGGAATGATATCAAAATCCTAGGGAAAAGGGAACTTGGCCAACAACGTTTAACCTCTTCTCAAGAATACAGGGAATGGAGGAAAACAAGAATTGGCAGAGATAACTGTTCAAAGGATATTCTAAGCAATTTCGTTCCTATGCAAACATTAAAAGTACCTCAATGGACATCCCAAGTAGAATCAATGAAGGCACAAATGCGATGCTTGGAAGAAGAAAAGGAGGCAGCTGACCTAAAAGCTAACATTCTGCAACACCAATGTGAGAAAATGATTAAGGAGATTGAGACCCTGAAAGATGAGTGCGCCGAAGCTGCAGAAATTGCAAAGTCTAGAAAAGGCAAAGAGAAGATCTCAACCACTCATTTGGCCAAGATCAAAGAGCTTGAAGAAAAACTCCACACGTCCATGAAAGAAAGGAGCAAGTTAGAGCAAGAGATTAATAAGAAGAGCCGCATGGTGGGAAGAATGGAACAAGAAATCAACAGTAGGGATAAGAATGTTTTCAACTTAAAACTAGAGATCAATAAAGAGAAAGATGTGCGAAAGAAGTTGGAAGAACAAGTGGAATATCTGTCAACAGTTTTGGCACAAACTGAACAAAATGCCACTCGAGGGTGGGCAGCAGCAAATCATTATCACGATTTGTTTGTCGACGCAGTGGAATTTGGAAAGTCATGGAGAGAAAAGGCTTTGGAGTGGGAAGAAAAGTATGGAAAACTCAATAGTGAATTGAGTCATTATATCCCCAACTTCATATACCGATTTGAGCAAGCCAATGAACAAATTAGCAAGATGCCACCATTCAGATTACCTCGAGAAGTGACAGAGTTTATGGACGTATGTGAAAGCATCACTAAAGACCTCAGAAGAAAAAAGATGAAGTTTTTGATGTAGTAATTTGTATTGAATAAAGGGTTGCTGATGTAGTAATTTTCTATGTTGTCAATTTCGAAAAGGCTTGTACTCGGAACTTCACCTAGGAATTAATGAAATTCTCAATGTTTGTGCTACTTTGAATTTCTCTAACTCATTAGATACTTTTTATAGAGGAATAAATGTTCCCTTAGAAAGTAATCATTCACATTTTTATCTTGAGATGGCTCATCCTCGTGCAAAAATGTGAGAAGCTTAGTCATCAGGAAAACAATTGCATTGCTAGTGTTCATTAGATAGCACCTACAGAGGAGTGGATTCTCCCTGTGGATTTGTTATCAACCACACCTTGACTTATAGGGTAACATACCCATAAGAATAGGTGTGGGGTATCCTTACTATTGAAAAGAACTTTTGATGATTGTTGTTCGATTTTTGTTTTACATAAAAAACAAATATAAAATCTTTAACCCTTCTGGTTATTGTTATACACAGAGTGTGCGTGAGTGTGCACGTGTAACTCGTAACCATTGGGCGCCCAAGGAAAGAGGATACCGATCTAACTCGTGTTCATAACACCAGAGCTCGAACCAAGATGGCAGGAGGTAATGGTGATTCAGGGAGAATCATCACAGCTGTAGCTAATTCTGAACCAGGGAGGAATCTGAGTATAGAAGTTGATGAAATGAGGGGACAGTTGAATGCAATGATGGATACTCAGGCCAGGATGGAAGAAATAATGCGAACTATGAAAGAATCACTCGACTTATTGGGAGCTAATCAAAATCGAGATAGAGTGAATATGCCAGTAAGTGTGCAACCCAGTGCTGCAATGATAACCATACCTATGGTATCAGATGCAACTCTAAATGTTACACAATGGATGAATGACATGGGGGGGATACTAGGTAATCCTCATGAACAACCACCACCGACAATGCCAATTACCCTCCCCATTGGAGAAGGTTATCATGCCATAGAAAACACACATACTGAAGGGCACGAGCATGCTACCCACACTTGGGAGCAACCTCGTGTTGCTGTTCAAAGACAATTATCTTCCTCGGGGAATAATCGCGCGGAGATAGAAAAGGATAAGTTCAAAGAAGAATGGATGAAGAAGATTCAGGATCAAATTAAGGCCATCCAAGGACCTACCACCTATGGTTATGTGGAGGTTGAACAACTGTACCCTCCCGTTGACCTGATAGTTCCCAAGGACTTCAAAGTTCCTGATTTCTCAAAATATGATGGGACCGGTAACCCTTTGTTCCACTTGAAGAGTTATTGTACCAAAATGGCAATATGGTCCAAAGATGAAAGGTTTCTTGTTAGCTTTTTCCATGAAAGCTTGACTGGACCAGCCTTAGAATGGTACATTCAATTGGATCATTCAAAAATCACAAGCTGGAGAGAATTAGTTGATCTGTTCATGAGCCAATACAAGTTTAACCTTGAAGTGGCACCGACAAGAGAGCAACTAAGCACAATGCAGAAAAAGAAAGATGAAACATTTAAACAGTATGCTCAAAGATGGAGAACATTAGCTGCTCAAGTCCAACCACCTCTCATCCCAACAGAAATGTGTTCATACTTTTTGGGAACCTTAGGATCGTCTTATATTGGAGCTATGGCAGGAGCAGCGTACAAAGATTTCTCTGAGTTGATCATTGCTGGAGAAAGGATTGAGAATCTTGCTAAAGCTGGCAAGCTTCCAGTAACTAGTGAAGACACAAGAAAAGGTTTTCCGCCCAGGAAGAAGGAGACTGATGTGAATTATGTACAAAGTCAACAACCCTTTATCCCAAGATACACACCAATGCACCCAAGACCCCAAACACCACCATACCAAACCTCAGCCACTGCTTACCCAATTTACCAAACCTCACAAACCACAAATGCCATCCCATATCCCCAGCCTCAGGTTAATAACATTCACATACGACCATACCAACCAGCACGTCCTACATATCCAACCACATATCACCAGAACTACCAAAACACCTCAACATCCCGACCCAATTTCCAAAACCAAAATCGCAATCGATTCCCAAACCTTCCACCTTTCCCAAAGTTATCCATTTCAAATGCTGACCTTTTTCAAAAGTTATTTGAGGCTCACCTGATCTCACCATGTCCCGTGCGTCCATTAGAACCACCATTCCCAACATGGTACAATCCAAACTTAACTTGTAAATATCACATGGATATAGTAGGGCATTCAATTGAAGATTGTGAAAGTTTCAAGACAGCGGTAAAGAAACTAATTGCTTGTGGACGATTGGACCTTCAAGAAGAGTCAAAACCAGATATTGTCCTTAACCCAATGCCAAATCATGAAGGAGGAAGTCGGGTTAACGCTTTAGAGGAAGAAGAACCGCTAGTCAAGAAGGTTTTGAGTCTCCGTACACCGATGGAGAAAGTGTTTAATGCTTTGAAAGAGACTAATTATGACATCACAGCACCCGCTTCGATGATGAAAGAAGAGGAGAAATATGATATGGAATCAAGATGTGCATTCCATTGTGGAAGCCTTGGACATGATATTGAGAATTGTTGGGATTTCAAAGTTCATATACAAGAACTACTCACTTTAGGTGTGATACAAGCAAAAAAGAAGCAGAATTCCATTGAAGAGGTGGATGTAATCGAACCATTTGTGCTCCGAGTGCCTCCACTTAACCCAACTCCGAAACCAGAAAAGTGGTAATTACTTTGAAGAAACCAACACCTTTTAGTTATGAGGACACACATGCTATACCTTGGAATTATGGGACTGAGGTGGAAATAGGAGAAACCTCAAAGGCCCAATCAAGTAAAGAAGAGGTTGGTATCATGGAAATAAAGGGAATCACAAGAAGTTGAAGGATTTATGGGCCTGGAGAGCTGGCAAAGGGAAAATTTGTTGACGATAGAAATGTTGAAAAAGGTTCAAATGTAGGAAGAAAAGAAGAAGATGATGATGAGGAATTCCTAAAGATCATGAAGCAAAGTGAGTATGATATTTTAGAGCAACTGAAGAAGACTCCCGCTAGAATATCTCTTTTGTCATTAATCTTATCATCTGAACCTCATCAAAAAGCAGTGCTAAAAGTTTTGAAAGAGGCTTATGTCAAACCTGATACTTCATTACAGAACATGGTGAATATGGTGGATCCAGTGAAACGTGTCAACATGATCACATTCTCAGATGAAGAAATAGTGTCACAATCCAACCCACGAGCACTGTATATAACCCTCAAATGTAAAGGTTATATAGTACCCAGAGTTCTCATTGATGGAGGGTCAGGATTGAATGTCTTACCTGTGTCAACTTTAAGCTATTTGTCGATGAGTAAGGATGATATTCTGCCACAAATAATGGTAGTGAAAGCTTTCGACGGAGCTAAGAAGAGCATCCTTGGGGAGATGGTGTTGTTGCTAGAGATTGGCCCAAGTAAATTTGAGGTGTTATTCTAGGTAATGGAGATTGAGTCCGACTACAATATGCTACTTGGAAGGCCATGGATAAACAGCGTTGGTGCTGTCCCTTCAACCTTGCATCAAAAGGTTAAGTACATTGAAAATGGTTCAGTCGTTACAATCCATGGGGAGAAAGAAATCATAGTATCCAAACCAGTGGCATTGCCATATGTTGAAAATGTAGAGCTAGTGGAGAGCAGTTTATGGCACAACCTGGAGGTGGTAGGGTTGAGACAGGAACAGGAAAAGACCCCAATACAAAATCAAGTAGTGGCTCATATCATGACCAAGAGTGGGTATCTGGAAAGTAAAGGATTGGGACCATGGTTGCAAGGCACCCGAACACCTATATTGGTCCCAGAGAAGTTCAACCGATTTGGTCTAGGGTACGAGATCCCAGTGGACGAAAAGATGAGTGCTTTGAGTTTAGAGCAGAAAAAGCAAAAAGGACGAATGAAACAGATCCCTCACCTGAAGGAGACATTTCCTAGTCCAGCTGAAGTAATTATAGCCGAGGAAGTTCAATTCCCTTGCTACCGCCTCGCCATCAATACCTTGGATGTCGAAACAATTCAAGAAGATAATAAGTTTCTTGCTGCCAGCAATGATGAGATGCTGATGAACTGGACAACGGAACCAATGCTTGATATTATTGCTGAAAAGTAATTATTTGGGTTGTACTATTCAAGAATTGCTTATGCTTTTGTTTATGCTACTCAGAGACATCATCTAAATGAACTTGCATGATTTTTCAATAATCTTTCTTTATATGTTCCTTTTGCCTCATTTCTGTTTCTGTTCTTTAATCTCTCCTTTCTTTTATTTCTTTCCTTTACCACTCTCGCTCGTTAATTTGTGTTTGTTCCATGTTGTTTATGTTTTATGATCCACCATTTGTTTTAAGCATTCCAACCCACCACAATTGCTTTCCAGGAATTTGAATGTCATAGAAATTTTGCCACATGAAAAGGAATTTGGGGTTTTATCAATCGATTCTCTTGCTACAATTGACTATGATAACCATGAGTCTGAAGATGATGAAGAAGCTGTTGAGCAGTTTTCAAATTCTTGGAATACTCGTAAAAGGATTCGACCTAGATAATGAGGTGATTGAGGTGGTTAACATAGGCACTGAAGAAGAAAAGAAGGAGCTGAAAATAGTGGAAAATCCTGAACGCTCGAAAATGATTGCATTGTTCAAAGAATTCCTTGATGTGTTTGCATGGTCCTATCATGATATGCCAGGATTAGACCCAGAGATTGCATCACACAAGATTCCTTTGTATCCAGAGGTTGAGCCGAAAAAGCAAAAGTTGAGGAGAATGCGACCAGATATGTCATTAAAAATAAAAGAAGAAGTGACTAAACAGTTGGAGGGTGGGTTTTTGGAAGTATCAAGACACACTGATTGGGTGGCTAACATTGTGCCTGTGCCTAAAAAGGATGGGAAGGTTAGAATGTGTGTAGACTATCGAGAGTTAAATAAAGCTAGCCCGAAAGATGATTTTCCTTTACCCCATATTGATGTCCTTGTTGATAATACAGCCGGAAATCATCGATTTTCCTTTATGGATGGATACTCTGGGTATAATCAGATTCCTATGGATATTCATGACAAAGAAAAAACTACTTTCATAACCCCGTGGGGAACATTTTGCTATGCAGTCATGCCGTTCGGATTGAAGAATGCTGGCGCCACATACCAACGTGCCATGGTCGCATTATTTCATGACATGATGCATAAGGAGATTGAAGTGTACGTGGATGATATGGTCGCCAAGTCCAAGGAGGGAGAAAGTCATGTGGCAGTTTTACGAAAGTTGTTTGAAAGGCTCAGAAGATATAAACTCCGATTGAACCCGAATAAATGCATTTTTGAAGCTTCTACAGGGAAATTACTTGGGTTCATTGTTAGCAGAGAAGGGATAAAGGTAGATCCTGATAAGGTGAAGGCGATACAGGAGATGCCTGCTCCCCGAACTGAACGGGAGGTTAGAAGTTTTCTGGGAAGACTCAACTATATTGCTAGATTTATTGCCAATCTAACTAGTACTTGTGAGCCTATATTCAAGCTGCTAAAACAAAGAACCTGGAGAATGGAACAAAGAATGCCAAGAAGCCTTTGACAAAATAAAGGCTTATTTAATGAAGCCTCCAATTCTGACCCCACCTGTACCAAGTCGTCCTTTAATATTGTATCTCACAGTGTTGCCCACCTCACTCGGGGCAATGTTGGGACAATATGATGAGTCTGGAAAGAGGGAACAAGCAATTTATTATCTGAGCAAGAAGTTTAATGACTGTGAATCCCGCTATCTGGCAATTGAAAAGACTTGTTGTGCGTTAGTGTGGACTTCCAAGAGATTGAGGCAGTATATGTTATACTACACTACCTGGTTAATATCTCGAATGGATCCATTGAAATACATATTTGATAGTCCTCATGTATCGTTAAGAATGTCAAAATGGCAAGTGATGTTGTCCGAATTTGATATCAAATATGTAACTCAAAAGTCCATCAAGGGAAGTGCAATCGCTGATCATCTAGCTGAAAATCCGCTTGAGGATAGACAGCCCACCTCGTCTGAATTCCCTGACAGTGAGGTGTTGTCGGTAGAAAAAGAAGATGAAGAAGAGGAGAATGTGTGGAAAATGTACTTTGATGGGGCTGTCAATATGAATGGATGTGGAATAGGAGCTGTAGTGGTGTCCCCAACCGGGAAGCAATACCCAGTTTCCGTCAAACTAGACTTTGACTGTACCAATAATATTGCAGAATATGAAGCATGTGCAAATGGTTTACAAGTTGCAATGAACTTAGGAATCAAGGAATTGAAAGTCTTTGGAGATTCTACACTTATCATTTATTAGGTCAATGGACAATGGCGAACCAAGGATCCAAAATTGGTGCCTTATCAGAGGTATTTGTCTCGACTAATCGAATGGTTTGACGATGTGTCGTTCTCCCACTTAACTCGAGATCATAACCAATTTGCGGATGCCTTGGCGACTTTGGCTGCAATGACCAAGTTGGAAGTCCACTCCAATGTCCAACCCATCCATATAGAAGTGCAAAGTGAACCGATATACTGTGACAGTGTAGAGATTGAGTCAGATGGTCAACCTTGGTATCATGATATCAAGCAGTATATTCAAAAGGGAGAATACCCAGACGGAGCGAATGAGGTGAATAAAAAAACAATTCGTCGACTGGCTATGGCATTTTTCTTGAATGGTGAAGTCCTCTACAAAAGGAATTATGATGGTACTCTCCTAAGATGCGTAGATGCTCATGAAGCCCGTGTAATCATGACAGAAATTCATGAGGGGATTTGTGGAACTCACGCTAATGGGCATATGATGGCACGCAAAATTTTAAGGAGTGGTTATTATTGGTCCACCATGGAGAGTAACTGTATCAGTTATGTTCGAAAGTGTCACAAATGTCAAATTTATGCAGACCGAGTTAATGCTCCTCCAGTTCCATTGCACAACATGGTATCTCCTTGGCCTTTCTTAATGTGGGGCATGGATGTCATTGGCCCAATTAATCCTAAGGCATCCAATGGTCATCGTTTCATTTTGGTCGCAATCGACTATTTCACAAAGTGGGTGGAAGCTGCTTCATATGCCAACATCACACAGAAGGTGTTCATCAGATTCATCAAGAGAGACATTATCTGTAGGTATGGGATTCCAGAAAGAATTATCACGGATAATGCTCCTAACCTCAATGGTGCAGAAGTTCAGAAGTTCTTAGAGATTTTCAAAATCAAGCGTCACAACTCAGCTCCATATAGGCCTCAAATGAATGGTGCGGTTGAATCTGCAAATAAGAACATCAAGAAAATCATCGCCAAAATGGTGGTGAATTATAAAAATTGGCATGAAATGCTACCATATGCTTTACACGCATATCGTACTTACATTCGGTCAAGCACAGGAACAACTCCCTTCTAGTTGGTATATGGAATGGAAGCGGTATCTCCTATAGAAGTGGAAATCCCATCATTAAGGGTTTTAATGGAGGCTGAGTTGGAAGAATCTGAATGGGTAAAGGCTCGATATGAACAGCTAAATATGATGGAAGAAAAAAGATTGGCAGCTTTTTGTCATGGCCAATTGTATCAAAGCAGAATGGCTAAGGCTTTTAACAAGAGAGTCCGCCCTAGAGATTTTCATCCAGGGGATTTGGTTTTGAAGAAAATTCTCCCTAATGAAGAGGATACACGGGGAAAATGGGCCCCAAGCTATGAAGGTCCTTACATTGTCAAGCAAGCATTCTCAGGTGGAGCATTGATTTTGCAAAATATGGACGGACAAGAATTGCCCAAACCAATCAATACTGATGTAGTCAAAAAGTTTTATGCTTGAAAAGATTAAAAAAAAAAGAAGGGGGTCCGTTAGGTCGAAAACTCGAAAGAACGACCTAAGCAAAAGTTAGGGTCAAATGAAAAAAAAGAAATAAAGAAAAATAATAAGAAAAAGAGCTCGTTAGGTTGAAAACTCGAAAGAGCGGCCTAAGCAAAAGTTAGAGCAAAAAGATAAGCATAATCTCGAATAACCTACACTGGGGCAATTCTTGGGTGTTGAATTTGTCCATTGGATCAAGCAAACCAGGATTGAAACTAGGGCGAATTTTTGGAAAGAAAAGGCTTGAAGACATATCATCAAAGATCATGATTATAGTGTTCAACTTGTTTCAAGAAGTCGATTGAGCGAGCCACAAAGAACCTAAACTGGGGCAAGATTTCATGTCTTTCACAATTCTATCTTTCACTTTTGTGTTTTACCTTTTCTTAAACATTTTGTCACCCAAAACACCAAGCAATAAAGATTCTTATTCAGCTAATTCTTCCATTTCCTCCTCGAATGCATGTTTATTTATGATGTCTCGAGTAAGCATAAATTTAAGTTTAAAGCTATACAACCTGACAATGCTTACAGCAATACATCAATAGCTAGTATCTCAACAAGAGAATTCAGAAGTTTTCAGCAAAGCTTATTGGAAAAGTAATCATAATCCCATAAAAAAGGAGAGAAAGAAGAAAGGACAGGGAATGTAGTAAAGGAAGTTGCAGAAGAAACAGGAAAAACTCACATGTGTTAAAAGGCCCAACACATGAAATACGAGTTTGATCGGTTAAAATCTTCCTTGAAGTTTGCTTGATTTGGTTACGGTTAGTTTTCGAGAATGTGTTTGAAATAAATTGAAAATGCATGATGAATTCATGATTTTTTGCAAATAAGAAAAAAAAAGAAAAATGTGAAAATTATTGTTTTTTGTGTCAATTCACTTTTTCTGATTGGCCTCATATCGCCACTTTACTTCTCTGTCAGTTTTAGATTGCCAATTTACTTTTTCCGTCGACTTTTAAATTTCTGTCAGCCCCTGTCGGTTTTTAAATTTCTGTCAGTAAATTTCTGTCAGCCCCTGTCGGCTTTTAAATTTCTGCCAGCCCCCGTCGGCTTTTAAATTTCTGCCAGCCCCCGTCGGCTTTTAAATTTCTGCCAGCCCCCGTCGGCTTTTAAATTTCTGCCAGTCGACTTTTAAATTCTGCCGACCAGTCGACTTTTAAATTTCTGCCATCCCCCGTCGGCTTTTAAATTTCTGCAAGCCTACGTCGGCTTTTAAATTCTGTCGACCCAGTCGACTTTTAAATTCTGCCGACCAGTCGACTTTTAAATTCTGTCGACCAGTCGACCTTTAAATTTCTGCCCGACCCAATCGACTTTTAAATTCTGTCGACCACATCGGCTTTTAAATTCTGCCGACCAGTCGACTTTTAAATTCAAGTAAGCCCCCGTCGGCTTTTAAATTTCCAGTCAAACCCTGTCGGCTTTTACATTTCTAGTCAGCCCTTGTTGGCTTTTAAATTCCAGGCAGCCCCAGTCGGCTTTTAAAAGCCAGTTAGCCCCCATCGATTTTTAGAGTGCAGTTAGTCCTATCAAATTTCCAATTTCAGTTAGCCTTCGTCGGTTTTTTCAAATTCTGTTAGCGTCCGTTGGTTTTTAAATTTCTGTTAGCTCCTGTCAGCTTTCTAAGATATTTGTTAACCCCAATTGGCTTTTGAATTCTTGTCAGCTTTTTGCTTGAGCAAATAAATTTCACTTCTTGTCAATCATACATCTTGGTTTTTGAATCGCATCATTGCATAGCATATGTCTCTCATGAGCATCTAGTTTTTTACTTCTAATTTCAAGTTTCCTTATATTTTCAATTTCATTCATCACCGTACAAAATTGATGTTCATATCTTTACTCATTCCTTATAATGACAATATGAAGAATTCAAGTTTTTCATATTCTCTTATAAGAAATAAATAAAGAGGGGCAACTGTGAACACCCAATTTTGTTCGGCCCAAAATAAAAATTTCCAATATATTTGATCTTACTTTTCTTATAGTATTTTTATTTCAAGCCCATTTTGTATTAAAAAAAAAAAGCAAATCCATTTTGTTTTGAATAAAAAAAAATTTGTTATTAGCCCATGTCATTGTTGGCCGTTGTCATCATTGTTGTTATTTAAAAAAAAAAATTCTTGTTTTCAGCCCATTGCATTGTTAGCCAAAAAATAAAAAATAAAAAATAAAAAAGGAAAAGGTCTGATCTCCGTGTCTAATCAAGTTGAAGAAAAGCAAAATAAAAAAGGTTAAAAGATGTACAGGACTGCATTTAATTTTCTAGTGGTGCATTTAATGATCAGAGTTGACAATTGTAGTGCAAAGAATCACAATTAATGCTGTGTCGGGATCTATGCATTTAATTTTCCTGACTGTCAGGATCAATGCATTTAATGCAGTGTGTATAAATAAAAATTTTAAAAGATCGCAAGGGGGGACGGTCTTGGGGGATCTCTGGACAATCTTCACAAAAAAAAATAAACAAACAGAGAAAGCTCTTTGGGGTTGGAGATTTCAATAGAGTCAGAAGGAAATATCAGAAACTGAGAGGAAGAAAATACACAGCAAGAATGATTACCATCATCATCAACACTTAATTCCTGTTGCTATTTTCATTAAAAAGAGTGATCTAATCTTAGAGACTCTGAGAGAAGGAACAGGGATTAACATCTGAATTTTCCTTAAACAAAAAGAAAGGAATAAACATAGAGATATACACAGGTAAGTCATAGTAAAGTATTGGTGCATTTTTTTTTGTATCTTTAGTGACAACATTTTTTTTCAAGAACTCTTGCAGCTTGTATTCACATACATGGAAATTTATTTCCTAGTGTCATACATAACCACAACCACAGATAGAAGAAAAGCAATCATCCATTCCCTGCATCTAAATTAGAAATAATCCACCAACAACCCATAACACCCTCAAAACCATGAACAACATCAATTAAACCAATAGAGTGTGAATGGAGGTTGAATTTGAAACAAAGTAAAAATGAGATCCCAGAACCTTGATCTCATCTTGACTGGAACCACGTGACAGCAGGAGAGGGAAAATGTGGTCGCGCGGAGGAGCAGAGGTTGCTGCCACTGACACGATTTCAGGCGGCCCAGGATCGCCGATCCGCGTCATGCATCATGGCCGTGCGCAGTTGCCGCCAGATGCTCCCTTTCTGCACCACCGCGCACTACCCCTTTCTCTGCCACGCTGTGCCATGTTGAGGTCGTGCTCCCTGGCAGCGATCCAGCGCCAGTTGCTGAGCACCCCTCCTCCTCCTTCCCCTCATATGCAGAAATCTTGTTCTCTCTCATACTCTCTTCCTCTGTGTGCGTGTGTGATTGAAAAATGGAGAGCCCCCCATCTCTCTCTTATTTTCTGTGTTGGTGTGCTAGTGCTAGTGGACAAATAAGAAATGAAACTTACCCATTTTGCACGCCCTTCTGCCAGTTTCTTTTATTTCCTCATTTTTTTTTATTTTTGGTTTAAGATCAATTGTATATGTGGGTTGGTTAAATAGCTTAGGAGTTTATTTGGGTTAAAATTTTTGCGCTAGTTATTAGGATTTGAAATTGATTTGAGTTGGGGCTGTTTATCTCTCTCTCTCTCTCCGCCTCTTTCTCTAGTTCTCTCACTCTCTGTACATTGTGTTTTGTCTCTAAAGAATAATGGAACTCAAGACTCACATAACGTTCCAGATACTTCTTGTGGTGACTTTGTTAATTTTTATTTTATTTCTTTAGTACTTTGTGCATTTGGTTCCCATATTGGTCACGTTAAATTGTCTTTATGGAACAAGACTTCACTTTGTGGACCGTATATGCATTACTTTATGTAGGTAGGACCTCTTTTTGTTTGTTTTTCTTTGTTGGTCCGTGAGCCACCGTTTCCTTTTTGAAAAATAATCAATCCATATACTTTTTTGTTTTTAATTAAAATATGAAGTCACAATCAACATTTCCTTATGGCTGCCAAACCGTGTTGCATTTTATGGTATTGGGTTTAGTTTGTTTTGTTTATCTTTTATTTAGGCATGACATGTTGTGCCTCCAAACCAGAAAGTAATTATTTGAATTGAACTGCAATGTGTTATTGTCAGGTAATTTATTTTAATCGTAAGTTTAGAAAGTAATTATTTACTTGATTTAGTAAATTTTGTTCTAAAAACTTTAAAAAATAAAATAAAAGTAATATAATATTTAGGACCTTTGTCTTTTAGTGTATACTTTACGTGTCTCGGTATTTTTTGTACAGATTAATTGCATGTTTGTTATTTGTTTATAGATTAGTTTATTAATTTATGTTGAAATTAGTGTCAAAAATAAATAAATTTGTTTCATGTTTCTTTCTTGTAAGTAAATACCCTTTTTTTTTTAAAATAAAATAAAAATAAAAATAATTTCCAATGCTGAAGGTGATTGAGTGGCAAATGTCATCTTCATCAATATTGAACCATAAGGGTTTATTGAGTAGCCAAGTGCTAACTTGAATCCTATAATGAATTTTTTTTATACAAAAAAAAATTTATTAATTAAAATCAATCAACACACAAATATTTTCTATAGAACTACGTGACTTTGAGTTCCTCATTGCACCAGAGGATACGTAGGAGCAGGTTATTATTTCCTGTCAAGCCAAAATTAATTTTTCTTAATTTATTTGTCAAATTGTAAATATTTTGTGTAAATTATTTATTAGTTGTTAAGATTGTAAATATATTTTCCAAAACTAAATTTTCTTAATGTATTTGTTTAAATTTTAAATGTACTTGCCAAAATTAATTTTTAATTTATTTGTCAAATTGTAAATATTTTGTGTAAATTATTTATTAGTTGTTAAGATTGTAAATATATTTTCCAAAACTAAATTTTCTTAATGTATTTGTTTAAATTTTAAATATACTTGCCAAAAATTAATTTTCTTAATTTATTTGTTAAATTATAAATATTTTATGTAAATCATTTTTAAATTTATGTGTTAAAATTGTGAATATATTTGTCAAAAATTAATTTTTCTTAATAAATGTGTTTAAGTTGTAAATATTTTGCTAAATTAATTTTCCTTAATTTATGTGTTTAAATTATAATTTTTATCTTCCTTATTTGAATTTTTTTTAAAGGGTTATTATTTAATTTGCACAATTCACTAAGGTACCGTTTAAATACGGGTGTACTAGGGGTGTTGTAGGATTAAGTTCCTATCCTTCCCTTTGCATAACCGACTCCCGAACTCATATCTGGTTTTCGAAGATTGTTTTCTTAAATAAGATTGGTTTTTCCAAGGTTTTCCAATTTAAATAAATCTGGTGGCGACTCCAATTTTCAAATAATTATTTTTCGCCGTCCCGTCGCGATCCAATCCCAGAGATCAGAGAAATTGTTATGTCATGGTTGACATGCATAACTAGAGAATTTATATTTTGTTATGCGAGGCATAACTAGAGATCCTTGTTTCTCTATGATATTACTGTTCTTTATGTTTTACTAGAGATTTCCAGCTTTATTGTCCTTATGATTATAGATAAATATGTTTTCAGAGATTATTTACTATTTCAGAGAATATTTGATTTAAGAGCTATTATGTATATATATGGAAAATGATTTCTCTTTAGAGTAAGAACTTAGAGAGGGTTTCCTATGAATTTTTTTAATGCGTGTTTATGAATATATAAAGTGAAAAGTGTTTTGTTATACAACTACGTATATAGATATTAAATGTGATGCATGCATATTATATTATCGTATATTCTTGGTTGCCCCATGTGGGTGATGGGTGAGAGCTCACTCACTGAGTCCATCGAGTCACCCCTCTCCCTTCCTCTCATAGTCGCAGGTCCAAAGACGGTTAGACTTCGATTCCAGAGATGCTGTCAATTTCCCTGTGGTAAGTCTTACTTTGGAGTAAGGCTTAGCTTAGAGTTTCATTAGAGTAGAGTGCTCCAGTAGATGTGCAGGCAGGATCCAGCCATGCATTATTTTCAGACTATGTACATGAATTTAGAGACTTAATTATTTATGTATATGTTCTTAGAATATGTGCATGAAATTTAAATGTAAAGTATGGACAAAAAGTTTTGTAAACGGCTAGAGATGTACTGATGATTTAGTTTGCATGCATTAAACAGATTTTCAGAGATTGAATTAAAGGATTTCTAAAGCTTTAAATATTAAAGTATTTCAGAGTTTTTATTTCAGAAATTCAGTCCCGGATGAGAATTTAAATAAAGATTTAAAGGAAATTATGTTTCAAGAACGAATATTTTCATAAATTATGCATTTAGAGAGCCACGACACCCAGAAGGCTTACGTGAGGATGGAATTCCTCACGTGCCGGTCACGTTCCCTAGTCGGGTAGTGACACCTTGTCTTTCCCACACCACGTCCCATCTCTGTATATTGTAATAACCAATCAACCATATACCTTGCCCATTGTTGTTAAAAAAAAAAAAACCCTAAACCCACACAAGCCAAACAAATAAATAAAGTAAAAGAAGCACACATATTTAGGCCAATAATGTCTACGTCCACAACTCAACAAATCAATCTACTAACTTTATGTGAAAAATACAATTACTAATTTAATAATCTCTCACAAACCTAAAACTCTAATACACCCAATCTCACAAAATAATTTCTATTCATCTAATAAAAAACTCACTCAAACAACATACACATTAGCACAAAAAATGGCACATATTCAATTTTATTTTTTCCTATTGCTATGAGCACGAAGACAACACACACCAAAAAGCAAAAAACAAACAGGTGTGTACACTACTTCTCCTTTCATACCTTCAATTCCAATGCTTCTCATCCCAACCACGTCACGTTTTATACCTTTTTTTTCAGATGGGCTTAAAACACAATCCAAGGCAATAAAAAACCTAACAAATCTCCATCTTGCCTTGTGATTGGAAAAAATTGGATATTGGTAGCAATTGTCAAAAGGTTTTATCAAAGTACTAGGAAATGTTACCTTCTCCTTTGGCATAGTGACCCCCCATCAACTTATACAAATTACCACCAATCTTCTTACCCTTCACTATCTTCGAAGAAGTTTGATTAACTTGCATTACTCCATCTCTTATAGAATATTCATAGCCTAACGCATCAAGTCTACCCAAAGAAATCAAATTTCTTCCAAGTGTAGGTACATACCTCACATCACCAAGTGTCCACACACAACCATTATGCATTTTAATTTTAAGTAATCATCACTACAAGCATCATAAGTGTCAAACCATTTCTTTTTGCAACAAACATGATTAGAACGGCTAGAATCTAAAAGCCAGCAATCACTATTAAGATTTTTCTCTTCTTCAACCATTAACACATCAATTTCATAATTTGAGTATTCTTCCACAGATGCATTAGCATATTTAAACTTCTCTTTTCCTTTTCCTTTGCTCCTTTCAAATTCTTCTATATCTGCTTTCAATTTCCTATAATAAAGTTTAGTATGACCCATCTCATGACAATAATAACATTGTTTATCTTTACAGTTCAGTTTTGATGCTGAAGATCTTGAGTTATCCCTGCCAAAATTTTCGTCACTAGACATGCTTCTACCATTGCTAGTTCTAGCAACAAAAACACTTTCTTCTGATTGACCATTAGATCTTTTTAATTTTTCATTCTCCAATAACATAATAACCACATCATCAACTTTCAAAGTATCTTTTCCAACGAGCAATGTAGTAATTAAACTATCATAATTATTTGGAAGAGATGATAATAATAACATTGCTTTATCTTCATCATCAATTTTCACACCAATACTAGATAATTGTGTAATCAATTTTGTAAAATGATTCACATAATCTCTAATGTCAGCACCAGTATCCATCTCCAACTGATATAATTCTTTCTTTAAAAATAAATGATTTGTGAGAGACTTTGACATATACATATTTTCTAGCTTCTTCCACAAATCAATAGCAGAAGTTTCATTCAAAACATTGTACTTTACCTCAAGTGCTAGACACAAACAAATTGTACTAACAAATTTCATCTCCATTTTTTCCCATTCTTCATTTAACATCTTTTCAGGCTTTTTCTCCTTTCTATTCAGAACTTTAGGCAGCCCATGGTGCACTAGAATATCTTTGATATTACTTTGCCACAGACTAAAATTGTTTTTTTATCAAAAGGCTCAACCTCAAATTTGCTCATTAAACCTTGCATCATTGCCATTAAAAAACCAAAAGCAAGATCAAAACCTGCTTTGATACCAGTTGTTAAAAAAAAAAAAATCAAATCCACACAAGCCAAACAAATAAATAGAATAAAAGAAGCATACGTATTCAGTCCAATAATGCCTACATCTACAACTCAACAAATCAATCCACTAACTTCATATAAAAAATACAATCACAAATTTAATAATCTCTCACAAATACAAAACTCCAATACACCCAATCTCACCAAATAATTTCTCTCCACCTAATAAAAAACTTAGTCAAACAACATACACACTAGCACAAAAAATGACACACACTCAATTTTATTTTTTCCTGTTGCTACGAGCACGAAGACAACACACACCAAAAAGCAAAAAGCAAACAGCGGCACAACTACTCCTTTTATACCTTCAATTCCAATGCTTCTCATTCCAACCACTTTCACGTTTTATTCTTTCTTTTAGCAAATGGGCTTAAAATACAAGCCAAGGCAATAAAAAGCCCAACACCCATAGCCCATTATTACATGAAGCAATGAACTTAACTGCGTCCTTATTCATGAAAAACTCAATGTTTAATCTATCTCCTGCCCTCTTCCTTTTACTATCCCTGTTCACAAGCTGGGAATGCCATCTTGCACCCTTTTTTTTTTTAGTATTGCCAACCTTACATGTCATTGACCCCTTCGATGTAGGGACTTAAAAACTGTTTTACTCATTATGAAATTTCGGATGGTTAGTTTTCATACACAATGTATATGTGCTTCTCTTTACTTAAATAACAAAGCTTCACTTTGCTATCATTCAGAGATATTTGTTACTCCTACATAGGAATGGATCATTTACTTTCCTTCTTGAATCTTATGCAAAACAAGCTTATCACATCAATTATTTCAAGGCCTTTCTATGCCTATCAACTACAACCTTGTCCAATCTCTTCTTGATTTCTTTAATATGGTGAGCCATGCTAGAACAAACAACAAGTGGAATAGAATGTTAGAGGAATTGGCCTAAATATCCAAAAAATATAAGATAAATCTTTCTGCCTCAATTCCACCTACTTGCACTTTCGTTTTGTCACTCCTTTCTACACTTCTTCAGGGCTCAGGCGTTGTTAATAAGCTATAAGCCAATAGGGTATTTATTATTGAATAGTTGTACTTGTATGCTCTCTTCATCTAATAAAATATTCCTCTTCCAAATTGCCACTATAGCTACTCTCTTTAAGATTTTTTTTTTCTCAATAGCCAACTAACCACTACTAAGTATTCAACTAATTTATTCTATTCTAATCCTATCATGCTAGCTGCTATGTGCAACAACATCATTTGCTTCTGGCATTGCAGACGTAGAGAGAGGCTACGAATTGCGTCCTATAAAAAATAAAAATTTAATAGAGCTAATTTTGAACATATGTATAATAGCACTCCTGTTACTGAGCACTTACTTATATTGAACCAAGGGGAGGTGGGTACTTTTTTTACTTGATTTGCACTAGTCGATTATTGGTGCTTTAATTTAGAGCCGCCCAGTTCTGAAATTTCCTAGAGCTTTAAGGGAATTAAAAAATAAGCTTCTAAACTAGTCTTTATAACCAATTAGTAACATATGGGCTATTGTTGAACATACAAACAAATTCTCATTTATAGATTTCATAAGCACGGACCGGAACAACATATAATATGAGGGAGCTAGGCTAGACAAATTTCTATATATATATATCATTTTTGGTTCTTCTTTATTAGATTTGACATATTAATTAATTTTCTTAGTGGACCGCCTTTCCACTGGATCTTTCTGAAAGTAGCTTTACTTTGATCTAAAACGCAAATACATAGCCTTCTTAGGAATATGCTTAGAACTTATCGAAACCTTGTTCAGGATATAATCATATAACCACAATGGATAGTGACAGCAGCTAGTTAGAATCCTAGACCGTTGTGTTAAAAGCAGAATCAGGATCAGGCAACAGATATTTAAGGTCATGTTGATGCTCTTCAAACCATGTGACATTACTTCTTGCATCATCAATGAGGAAGGAAGAAGAAGACGACTCTGGTTCCACCAACTTCATGACCATGAGCTTCCTCTTCTTGTAGTTGGCTTTGAAGCATGCTTGTCTTAGCCTTTTTGTATTATCTTCAAGTTGCAAATCCGGCATTTCCTCCAACAGCTTCTTTTCTTTCTCCAATATCTCAATGGCATTCCTTATTTTTTCATCACTTGCTTGGCCCTCTTGTCCTTGATCGTGCACCATCTACCCAATTAAAAGTACACATCTAATCTAGAAAATGCTTTAATTTTGTAATAAACATGTATGGATATGATTTTTTTCCCTAAAATACACCCAAAAAAATGAAATGTATTTTTAAAGTAGATATAGAAATATTGCTAATGCCATGCTCTCCACAATCACGTTACCGTCACATCAGGTGCATTTTCCTGCAATTTTTCATGATCGCAACACAATCGCACCCAAAATCATATGGGGTGGACATAATATATTTATGTTCAGGAAATGGAGACAAGAAATATAAGAATATATTGTATATTCTTGTGAAAAAATGCTCTATTGAGTTTAAATATTTACACTTTATACAAATTTCATCTTCTCAAAATTATGCACTGTATTTGTTGGCACTTCACAAAATGAATTGAAATACCTGCACATTTTTTTATCAAGGCTTGGAGACTCATCAGCTTCCTGTGGGGCCACCTTTGAATCCCTAACTCCCTACACCTTCTCTTCAAATGTTTCAGGCCCACATTAAGCTTTCTGGCTGCTTGTACTATGGGCATGTAGAAGCACTGAGAAATGGTCTTCCTTGACAAGGTTCTGCCACTGCCACTTTTCTCTCCTCCACTTGTCTCACCTCCACTTGTCTCACCCTTCAACTCTAATTTCCAAATTCCTTTGCCACTTTCTTCAATATTGTTGCATGATAAAAACACAAGTTTATCTGAATCATTTCCAGCATCAATTTCATTCCAAACAGAATGCATTTTCTTAACATCATCAAAGTCATAACCTGCAATACCATTAAGGAAAAAAAAAACACATAAAAATGAGGACAAGTACCATAATATATATATATATATATATATATTATATGTTCTTACCGGGAAGTTGAAGTAAGGATGCAAGTAGCTCCGGCGTCCGTAGAAACGGGGGTGGGGTACCTGCAAAGACACTCCGATGCTTAAGTTAGAAAAGCGTAAAGAGTGAGAGGTGTTTTTATGAGGTAAAAGATGATCATACCTGGGGGGCGTTAGCCCCTTTTATATGAAGTGAGGTGACCCCATCGAGAATCTGTTATGATATGAACTGAATGTAAGAGATATTCCCGTGATTTAATTAGTTGTTAGAGATAATTGTAGGATAAAGGCGGATTATGTGCGGATATAGTGAGATATTCTCGGCTAGATCCGTGATATGATCTTTTAAGGGATACTTTCTTCCTTGTGAAAGATCTGCAGGTCCTATAGAAGATGTAACATCCCCCTGCTGCTTTATGGATTGACGACTATCCCCACAAACCAACACAGGTCCTTTCAGCATGCTTTGTCCTCACTCACATGCTTCCTGGGAAAACTTCCCAGGAGGTCACCCATCCCAAAATTACCCCAGGTCAAGCACGCTTAACTGTGGAGTTCTTTCAGTTTGGGCTACCGAAAAGAAGATGCATCTTGTTGGTATAGGTAGTGCAAATCAATTCATATAAGCCCTCCTCAACTGTATAGTCCTATACCTATACAATCTTAGGATCCCTCTCATTCGGGTGTGTAATCGGTTCATTCATGTACCCCTCCGCTTAGAGGACCTTACGAGGAGCCGCTCCTTGTCCGTGCCCTCTTTGCACCGGCGATCACTCCTCGTCCTCGTCCCCGGGCATTACATGCCCACCAGCTTCCGCCTGGTTCGTCCCCGAACCACACCGTACTGGGAGAAGTGCAGTCTTTGATACCATTTGTAACATCCCCTGCTGCTTTTTGGATTGACGACTGTCTCCACAAACCAACACGAGTCCTTTCTAGTCCAGTACATAGCCCCCGAGCTTGGTTGAAGTCTGAGGACTTCATGCCGAGCTCAAAAGAAGTTGAGTCTCTTCGTTTGCAGTAGTGGCTGTTGTGGGAGAACGTGTGTTACACATGTCATCTTTCTATTGGGAGAACAATCATTTTTCATAAATGTGGGGATCGTGGGTTCGCTTATTCACCGTTAGATTAAAGTGATAAGTCCCCTGCCATTGGATGATGAATGTTTCAGATGCGTTATTGATTGGAGGGAAGTGCTTTTGATCGTTGGATGAGTTCCAGTTTCTGAGTAAATGAGCAAAAGGCTTTTCAGATTTTCATTTCTAGAAAACTCCTATCTTTCTCGTTCTTCTCTGTTCTCGCTCTCTGTGCTAAGCCTTTTGTGAGCTTTTCAAGTCACGTATCCAACCTTTTATTGCTTCAAATTGGTTAGTTGATTTATTTCTTTGCCTTCTTTACTTTAATCAATTTACATTTTTGTATCTGGAACCCTAGGCTAGGAGATTGTTGTTATCTGCTTGGTTCATGTTGAGGCCATTTTCTTTTGCCTGAGTTTGCTTTTATTACTTTTTTTATTTTTAAGTAATTTTCGATGGCTAAAGGAGATGCTGTCTCTGTTTCTGGTAAGGGGAAAGAGATAGTGAGTGAGGGTGAGGTTGAAGTCGATCCTTACGGTTGGCTTAGTGATGAGGTCAAGGAAGTGGCTTCAATTTTTGATAATAGGGAGTCAGTCCGTAGGTTTAGGAGGGCTTGCTTAGTGTCGAGCTACGGGGAGAGAAGGATAGAGTGTGCTCGTTGTGGTGCCGATGATAGGGTGTGTAATTATAGGGAGGATGAAAGGGAAGCCGACTTTATTTACATGTATATAGATTTCTTTGAGAAATTAGATGTTAGGTTCCCTTTTACCCATTTTGAGGAGGGGTGTTTAAATAAAGTAAATGTTGCCCCTTCTCAACTTCATCCGAACAGTTGGGCTTTTGTTCGAGCATTCGAGAATTTATTCGCTATGCTCGGTCATGAGCCTAGTGTGGATGTATTTTTTTATTTTTTCCAAGTTAAAGGGGTTGATAAGGGTACCTGGATTTCTTTTAGTAGTGTACCCCCCCGAAAAAAGCTATTAAGTTTGCTGACTTCTAGCTTTAAGAAGTTTAAGGAAAAATTTATCAAGGTGAGGTCCATCGAGTCTGAGTTTCCCTTTTTCCTAGATTCTGATGGTTTGGAGAGGTTTCCCCTTTATTGGCAACACAATCCTCGACAAATTTTCAGAGTAGAGTATAGTTCTCTTTCCCTTTTGGACCAGCTGGTGGTTGATTTCCTGGAGGAGTGTGTGAGTCCCAGCTCTCCGCTCTCTTGTGAGATTTTATTGGAGTGGGGATTTGATAATAAGAGGGTTCTCGAACATATAGGTAGTATTTACGAGCTGTCGTCCTTTATTTTTGCCGATCTAATTTGTTATATTGGTTCTTATCTTGGTAAATTTTTCAGGTGAGATGGCCCCAAAACTAGGTCCCAAGGAGCTGGCTGCTCTCAAACGTCAGCGGAATATGGTGGTGGAGGAGAGTCAAGTTCCTCCTATTTCTCCTGGGATGGGCTCGAGCTCGGGGACACCTACCGATCCGAACCCTCTGAGAGATCGAAAGAGGCCTAGGGTTTCTACTAGTCTTCAAGAGAGGGAGGCAATGCCATCACTTTCACCTCCTGCTCTTGTCGGGGCTGCCGAGGTGAAGGATTTTCTGCAGTCGATTAACTCCTCAAGTCTTTGGAGCCTTCAATTCCCGACTCCAGAGTTCATCGACCAATAGTTCATCCATGCCGAGGACCGAGCTTTGATGGAGAGGGCGGGGATTCCTGGTCTCTGCCGTCATTTGGAGATCTAGGGTCTCTGTCAGGCTACCATTGCTCGATTTCTGGAGAGGCAGTATGGCAGTTCTATTCATGAGCTGGAGACTTCGAGGGTTATTTCGGCCGACTACAAGGCCGAAAAGGAGCAGGCTGAGTTGAAGCTAGCCGAAGAGAGGAGGGGCTGGCTTGAGGCCCAAAAAGCCTATGAAGACAAAATTGACAGCCTTATTGCTTGGCTGATGCATCGAAGCTCAAAATCCAGGAGTCTGAAGCTGGGAAGAAGGTGTTCGAGGTGGAGAATAAGAGGTTGACTGAAGAGAACAAGCGCCTGCAAGATGAGGTGGGCTTTCTGAAGGACGATGTGGTCGGCCAATACACTGCTGGTTTTGACCGTGCTCTTGACCAAGTCCGATTCTTTCATGGGGACTTGGACTTGAGTCAATGCGGTCCATTCAAAAAGGTGGTCGATGGCGCATTGGTCAACCACCTTGCTGATGAAGGGGTCGAGGTCTCTCAGGCTGTGGAGCCAGTTTCAACTATTAGGTCTTTTACTTTGTAATAGTTATGTTCGGATATTGATAAGTACTTTGTGTGTTTGTAAAAGACCTTTTATTTGGCCAATTAGTGATTTTCTTATCAGTTCAAAGATAGATTTGACAGATATGATTGATATAATGTATGCTCGGACCGTATACTAAAGATGGTATGATCGGATGGAAAGTAAGAAAGAAGGTGTTTTAACTAGTTAAAATGAATTATTCAATGTAATGTATGCTTCAAATCATATATTCAGGATGATATAATCGGATGTCACGATGCATGCTCGGATTATGTTGTTGTGGATAATTATATGATCGAATAATATTTAAATTATAAAAGCTGATACTCGAATTGAGACACTAAGGGGGTGTCGGCTGAGGATAGTTTGGTGCTAGTGATGAGAATGTTCTTCCCCCGTTGGTGTGCGTTGTCCCTGTTTCTCGGGACAGTAGCCGAGACCGATGCAAAGGTACGCCTTCACCACTTGGCGAGGGCCAAGGTTGACGTGAGTATGGCGGCTTTGTCCTCCATCGCCGGACCGAGCCGAGGCTTCTGTAGAGGTGCGCCTTCACCACTTGGGAAGGGCCAAGGTTGACGTGAGTATGGCGGCTTTGTCCCTCTACTGCTCGGGATTGGAGCCGAGGCTGCTGTAGAGGTGCGCCTTCACCACTTGGCAAGGGCCAAGGTTGACGTGAGTATGGTGGCTTTGTCTTTGTTTGCCAAGGGATTTTTGCCAGTCTGCAATTGAGTAAAGTTGAATAATATATTAAAAAAAGAAATTACATCGTCTACCACCGAAGTGTTTAGCTCATATCCGATCATACCTCGTTCAAACCTTTGATGGTAAAACCCAGTGGGATAAAACTCATCAAAAGAAAAAGAGTGCACCCATCGTATATGATTTAAGGCGTTACAATTCTAACTGTAGTACTTCCTTAGGGATGCAGCATTCCATGTTCTCGGAAGTTCTTTTCCTAAGAGCTCGACTATTTTGTAGGCTCCTCAGCCTACTGCTTGTGTTACTCGGAATGGTCCCTCCCAGTTAGGGGCTAGTTTTCCATCTCCCGGAGGCTTCATTTGTAGTTCTACTTTGCGTAATACCAAGTCCCCAATCTGGAAGGATCTTGGGTCGAGCTTTTTATTTTAGAGCCGAGCCACCCTTTGTTTGGTTGCTTGTTCTTTGATGTGGGCTAGTTCTCTGTCTTCTTCGATAAGATCAAGCTCGGCCCTTCTATTTTCATCATTTGCCTCTTCTGTAATTGCCATTCGTCGGACGTTGGGTTGAGCAACTTCTACTGGGAGCATGGCTTCACTACCAAAAACGAGTCTGTATGGTGTCTCCTGTGTTGAGGATTGGGCAGTAGTATGATACTCCCATAAGACTTCGGACAAGTCATCGGCCCATAATCCTTTTGTTTTGTCGAGCTTCTTCTTGAGTGCGGTGAGGATGACTTTATTCGCGGCCTCGGCAAGGTCGTTGGTTTGTGGATGTTCTACAGAGGCAAATATGTGCTTGATTTGGAAGTTGTCGCATAGCTCCTTCAATCTTCGGTCCTTGAATTGTGTGCCGTTGTCTGTGATTAACTCTTTGGGGAGTCCGAACCTACATATGATTCTTTTCCAGATAAATTTCCTCACCTTTTCTGCAGTGATTGTTGCGAGAGGTTCTGCCTCGATCCATTTGGTGAAGTAGTCAATGGCTACTACCAAGTATTTGAGTTGTCCTTGTGCCAGGGGAAATGGACCGAGTAGATCAATTCCCCATCTGTGGAAAGGCCAGCTGGCTTCCGAGAAGTGTAGTGGTTATGGATGTCTTTGGGAGACGTCAAAAAACCTTTGGCATTTGTCACATCTTCGCACAAATTCCGAGCAGTCAGTCTTCATAGTATTCCAGAAATACCCTGCTCGGAGTATCTTGGCAGCAAGAGCTCGGCCTCCTATGTGGTTTCCGCATACTCCTTCATGGACCTCGGCCATAACATCGTTGACCTCCTGGGGGCCAAGGCATTTCAAGAGCGGCAATGAGTACCCTATTCTGAAAAGTTGGTCGCCACATAGTGTGTAGAAGCTAGCTTGCCGTTTGAATTTTTTCTCGTTGGACAGCGAGGTTAGGATTTCTTCAATTGTTAGGTATCTGAGGAATGGAGTTCGCCAATCTTGGCCTCCGATCTCAGTATTACAACTTTCAGATTGAAGGCAGCTCGGATTCTGAATCTTTACCTGGATCACGGACTTGTTGTTTTGCGGTTTGCTCGTGCTGGCGAGTTTAGAGAGAATATCTGCCCTTGTATTGTGCTCTCTTGGTATGTGAGTTATTTCGCAAGAGGCAAAGTGTTGCATTAAATTCTTTACCAGTGCTAGATATTTCTCTAGTAAAGGATCTCTAGCTGCAAAAGTTCCGTTCACCTGTCCGACGACTAGCTGAGAATCTGTCTTTACTTCGAGCTTTTGAACTCCAACTTCTTAGGCAAGCTTAAGACCAACGATTAAGGCTTCATATTCGGCTTGGTTGTTACTGGCTTGGAATTGAAATTGGAGAGATTGTTCTATTAAAATTCCTTCTCCGTTCTCTAGTGTGATTCCAGCCCCACTTCCTTTCCCGGTGGCGGCTCCATCAACATGTAGTTTCCAGGAGCCAAATTCTTGTTGAGGAGTCTGTGAGAGTTCGGCCACGAAGTCGGCAAGGGTTTGCGCTTTAATAGGGCCTCTAGGTTGGAATTCCAAGCTGTATTCTGATAATTCTACAGACCATGAGATCATTCTTCCAGCCAATTCGGGCTTGATCAATATTTGCCGGATAGGTTGTTCTGTGCGAACGACAATGTGATGACTCTGGAAGTACGGTCTTAATTTTCTGGCCGATACTACGACTGCAAATGCTAGCTTTTCAATTTTTTGGTATCTTTGCTCAGGACCTTGGAGTGTTTTGCTAACGAAATACACGGGTTGTTGCATCTTGTCCCTTTCTGTGACGAGGACTGAACTTACGGCGTGCTCGGTTACCGAAAGGTAAAGAAAGAGAGTTTCTCCAAGGTGGGGCTTAGTGAGCACAGGAGGCGTTGAGAGTAGTACCTTTAACTCATTGAAATCCGTTTCGCAATCCTCGGACCACTCAAAAGACGCCTGCTTTCTTAGCTTTTTAAAGAATGGGGCTGCTTTCTCAGCTGATCTTGATAAAAAGCGAGAAAGCGCTGCTAGGCGTCCTGTTAATTGTTGTACTTCTTTTACCGAGCTTAGACTTCTCATTTCAACTATTGCTTGGCATTTGTCCGGGTTGGCTTCTATTCCTCGATTGGTGAGCATAAAGCCGAGAAACTTTCCTCCGTGAACTCCGAATGCACATTTTTCTGGATTCAATCTCATGTTGTATGTTCGGAGCTGTTGGAATAGCTCTTTGAGATCTCTTATATGGTCTACTGCTGGAGGTGTTTTAGCCACCATATCATCAACATAGACTTCGACATTTCGGCCGATTTGTTCCTCAAAAACTTTGTTCATGAGTCTCTGGTAAGTGGCCCCTGCATTTTTCAAGCCAAAAGGCATGACTTTGTAACAAAAGTTGGCGTGTTCTGTAAGGAAGGCTATCTTATCCTCATCTTCTGGGTGCATTCTGATCTAGTTGTATCCTGAGTATGCATCCATAAAGCTCAGATATTGATAGCCAGAAGCGTTGTCGACGAGCTTGTCGATGCTTGGGAGCGGGTAGGAATCCGTTGGGCAGGCTTTGTTAAGATCAGTGAAGTCTACACACATGCGCCATTTGCCCGAGCTTTTCTTTACCATTACCACATTTGCTAACAACGTGGTATATCGTATCTTCCTGATGAACCCTGCTTTAAGGAGTTTCTTCGTCTCCTCCAAAGCTGCTTTTTGTCGCTCGACTCCCAGAGTTCTTTTCTTTTGCGTTATGGGCCGAGCTTTTGGATTGACCATTAACTTATAACTGATTACATCTGGGCTTATTCCTAGCATATCGGCCGGGGTCCACGCGAAAAAGGTCCGCATTTTTTAAAAGTAATGCGGAGAGCTCTGAAGACCAGCTCGGAGGTAGGTCGGTTTCGATGAATGTCACCTTTTCAGCCGTACCGCCAATTTGGACCGGCTGCAAGTCATCGGTCGGCTGTGGTCGGTTCTGGATTTCTCCTCTGGGATCCAGCTCTGAGATCAGGGGGATTTGATCGGTGTGGAATACATTGTGTATCTGCTCAGGTTTCTGCTTTTCCGTGGATTTGACCTTCAAGCATTCGTTGTAACAAGTCCTCGCTTCTTTTTGGTCAGCGTGCACTACGCCGACTTTGGATTCGGATACTGTGAATTTCATGGCCAAATGTGGTGTTGAGACCACAGCTCCTAGGGCGTTAAGTGAGGTCGCCCTAGAATTATGTGGTAGGGACTGTTTGCATCAATGACGAGGTACTGGAGGTCGACCGTCTTTGTCAATGGTTATATGCCGAATGTCGTCCTGAGCCATACGTAACCGAGCACCTTTACTCTGATCCCGGTGAATCCGACCAGTTCACCATTGTAAGGGAGGAGAGAGACTTCGGATAGTTGCATCCGCTTGAAGGTGGAATAGAAGAGTATTTCAGCTGAACTCCCTTGATCCACAAGGACTTTCTTGACCAAGAAATTACCAACAAGAATGGAAATTACAACAGGGTCGTGTAAATTTTCATCAATTCCTTTGAAGTCAAAATCTGAGAAAGATATTACCGGGTTTTTGGTTTTTGATTTTGAGGAAGGTGATGTTCCTTCGAGTGACATGATTGCCTGGAGTGATCTTTTTCTGGCTGAGTTACTCTCGCCTCCTCCAGCGAATCCTCCAGCAATGTGGTCAATGACACCATGGATTCTTGGTTCTTCATGGGAGGGTGACCTCATTTGTTCAGATTTTTTTCGTCTTGGTGGGGATTCGCTGTCCAAAGATGTTGAGGAACCTCAGCATTTTCTTCGTTCCTAGCTTCGGCCTCTTTTCTTTTCTTCTTTCTTATTATTAACGAATTGCTTGAGATGTCCATCTCGGATGAGACGTTCAATCCTATTCTTCAGGCTCTTGCATTCGTCTGTTGTGTGTCTTCTGGAATTATGATATTCACAGATTTTGTTTTGGTCTGTGCCTTTTGGTCCTGGCCGAGGATCACCTTTAGTTGGCTTCAGGAGCTGAGCGCTGAATATCTCCGTCAGGATTGTACTTGCTCTAGCGTTGAGTGGGGTGTAAGTAGTAAATCCTAGTTCCGAGTATCCAGAATTCCACTTGTGTTTATGCTTGCCTTCTTGGTGCTTCTGGTCCGAGTTATCCTTGTTTTGTTTCTGATTCTGCTTCTCCGCTTCTCGGAGCTCCTCGGCATTGATGTATCCAAGGGCTCTATCTCGGAGTTCGTGTATAGTTCTCGGTCTGGTGATTGCTAGGCTTTCTTTGAATGGTCCAGATCGCAGACCTATTCTGATTTGGTGAAGTTCCACTGCTGGGTTAAGGTCGGGTATTTGGGATGCTTCTTCTTGGAATCTAGTCAGATAAGCTCTTAAGGACTCGTTGGATCCTTGCCTGACATGTTCCAAAGAGTCTGACGTCTTGTTATAGATTTTGGATGATACGAACCTGTTAATGAAGGCTCTTATGAGGTCTTCAAACCTATGAATGGAATTCGAAGGTAAGGTTGAGAACAATAAAAGTGCCGATTTTTCCAGAAAGGAGGGAAAAGTTCGGCAAAGGATTCTATCCGTGGCTCCATTTATGAGCATCATGGATCTGAACATTGTTATGAATGATTGAGGGTCCCCTGTTCCGTCATAGGGGCAGAGTGTTGTTGGGAGTCTAAAATTGGCCGGAAGATTGGTGGCCATTAGCTTTGCTGAGAATGGTCCGCAGTCTATGGGTTCAGGCTCATTATCATATTCAGCTTGATAGGTAGGATAATGGGAATATGTTGGTTTGCTGTAGTTGCATCCATGACTGGCAAACTCCGTATGCTCGTGGTGGGTTGCTCCTTGTCTGGGGTTTCTTGAACTTTCAAACTTCAGTGATTGATTTTCTTCTTGAAGCCTGCGGAGCTGATCCATTAATCGGCAGTTTTCCTCCTGTAGCTGGTCAAGATTAGGAGGAGAGTATGGAGGGTGACTATTTGGAGGTGTGTTTTGGCTGGAGGTCAGCCATAGTTGTTGGATTGTTTGGTTTGTGAGGTAGGCTTGTTGACCGGCCCCACGGTGGGCGCCAATGTTCTTACCGGGAAGTTGAAGTAAGGATGCAAGTAGCTCCAGCGTCCGTAGAAATGGGGGTGGGGTACCTGCAAAGACACTCCGATGCTTAAGTTAGAAAAGTGTCGAGAGTGAGAGGTGTTTTTATGAGGTAAAAGATGATCATACCTGGGGGGCGTTAGCCCCTTTTATATGAGGTGAGGTGACCCCATCGAGAATCTGTTATGATATGAACTGAATGTAGGAGATATTCCCGTGATTTAATTAGTTGTTAGAGATAATTGTAGGATAAAGGCGGATTATGTGTGGATATAGTGAGATATTCTCGGCTAGATTCATGATGTGATCTTTTAAGGGATACTTTCTTCCTTGTGAAAGATCTGCAGGTCCTATAGAAGAGGTCTCCTTGACTGGACCGAGGTCTGGGTCCTTTATCCGAGGTCTTGTGTTTTGGACCGAGGTATAGGTCCATATTTTCTAGTCCAGTACAATATATATATATATTAGAATTGGAAAAACTCACATACTAATACAGTAATTCACCTTGTATGTTTATTGGTGTACGTTCTGTGGGAAGAGTTTCATAAAAAATATCAGGATAATGAGACTCCATAAAAGGGGTGGCATTAACATTATTGCGATCTTGCATGGGAAATTCATATGGCCAATTATCCACTGCATGATACCCATCATTAGCATTACCCCTGCAGGAGAAATTGAAGATATATCACAAGGACTTGATAAGTCTTGTGTTTGTGGTAAATGGATACAGTGTACTGCAAGTGTGTATTAGTAGCATAAAAAGCTTAATTAATTTACCTGCATTGCCATTGATCATATGAAGAGAATTGGCACGTAATTGGAAGTGGATTGTTTCCTTGTGCTGTTTCAATGTTAGTGTTCCAAGTCCAACGGATGAGTTGCTGACTCTCCATATCCAGGTTGAAAACTTGGTAGTGTGAAATGAACAAAGAAGTTCACATTATACAGTAGTGGTAAGTAAGAAATTAATTCTATGATGATACTTGATAATGATGAGTCTATACTAGAGAGGTAATTAGCAATTCCTTTTTGGAGAAAGTGCGTGCCGCTTGTTTTATTGCTTAACATGTGAGTTACTTAGAGTTACTAGATCAATTAATTACCAGGATCACCTCTATTTATTCAAAGTTTATGTATTATGGAGTTTAGGGGGGAGGACTAACCCACGGGAGCGATGAATATTGAAGATGAGATGTAAATATTAATCGTGGAATCTTACTTCAATGAATTATCAAGATTAAAATATAAAGTTATATAACTTTTTAAATAATAACGTGATTATTAATTAATTTTTAATTTTGATCATTTGTGTATAATTATTTCTACAAGAGAAATAAGTATTTTCAACAATTAATGATATTAAAGGTGTCAAAAAAAGTATTATCAATAAAAGTAATTTTGGCATAAAGTGATCATTAAAAATATTTATAAGCTTTTATTAAAAATTATTGAATGTCAAAGTACCCAAAATTACTTATTATAAGTATTTTCAAAAATTCCTTTTGGGTATTTTTAACATTTAATAATTATCACTTAAAGCTCAGGAGTCTTTTTAATAATCATTTTATGTAAAAATTACTTTTTTCTTATAATATTTTTATTGACACTTTCAATATAATTAATTGATGAAAATATTCATTTTTCTTGTAGTGCATACAGATTAGATTTACTCATATTATTCTCATAACCAGGGATGGATCTACATGTTGAGGAGTGGGGGCACGTGCCTCCACAAAAATTTTAAAATAAATACATGGTTTTATTATATTTTTATCCCCATTATCTTGTTAAATTTGCCCCTATATTAATTTAAAATAAGACAAAATAATAAGATACAATGTATTTTACTTCTTTCTATATTGGTGTGTTTTTTTTTCCTCTAATACTAAAATTTTCTGGATCCGTAACTGCTCGTGACAAATTAACAATCCACCCCTGCCTCTCACTTGATGGTTGATACGCCTCACATGGAGTTCAATTATCTATACTTCGTTATGTACCGTTGTTTTGATTATTTCAAATTTTAGTGCAGCTTCAATGATTTTTTTTAAAACATATTGTTACTTAATTAAATAATGTAGTATTAAAATAATGAGACTCTTGAAATATTAGTACGATAGTTAATTTTTTTAATAATGAATTGGTGCATAATTAAGTGATAGTAAAAAGAATTTTTCAATAATAGTTTATCAAATGGTTTTTATGTCCATTTCCATAAATGAATTAATAGTATGAAATAATGTTAAATCCAAAAACAAAAACAAAACAAAAAATGCTCCAATCAATTAGCAGTTCACAATCTGCTTCACATCTGATATGGTTGCGAATGACTGATATCCACTAGCTACACATTAATCTTGCCACAAATTAGTGTATTAAATCACAAATCATGGTCGTTTACCTTTCTGAAAAACTCACTCCCTAATAATTCCATTGCCATGGGAGAAAAGAAGTGAGGCGACTTTATTCTTCTTTCTTTTTTTTTTTTCTTTTTTTTCTTTTTCAATTGTTGCAGTTCCTTTATTTGATTAATTTCGGAGACTTAGCTACAACGATCGTGGACGTGTAGTGTAACCGACCTCATCAAATTCTCTAATTAATGTTACTTTATGTTACGAAGGGTGATGTGAAACACCCGGTTCAATTGTTCAAATTTGCTGTTTTACATTACAATAGAATTATTGAATAATTATGTCTCTTTAATGACAAGGGCTCCAGTTTATAGTTCAATCTATTCGTTCAACTAATTAAATTTCTAGTTGAACCGTGATTGTAGCGAAATTAAACCCCCCAAAAAAAATAATTCTGGAGCCGAATACGTGAATGGTTCACTCAATTGAAGGATTTGATCTGGTTTTTAAAACATGTTAATTGGAGCTTATGGATCATGATCCACGAGTCGATCTGTTTAACCCATAATTCACTTGGATTTGAACCAAATAATTTCCTAAACCCATTAATTTACAGCATTTTTTTTTAGCTCCGCTCAACCCATAGGCTAAACAGGCTAAACCTACAAGTTAGTAGACTCTATCCAAACCCAAAGTAAATCAATTTCGATATTTCATCCACCTACTAATTTAAGACTTTATTCTTTTCGACACATCTATCTATTCCATGTATACTCGTGTACTGCATATGTATATGTCAAGGAAATCATTCACCGGCTATTTTTTATATTAGGGTTTAATTTTTATACACTGATAGTGTAAAATATTTTAATACTATCATCCAGTCATGTATTGTCACACCAATAAAAATAATTAAATTTCACACCCACTATTTAAAAATTTATGCAAACGAGGCAATTTTGATTTGATGATTGTAAGCACATAGAAATTAAACTCTTTATATTATGTTTTCATATTTGGTCGGGAGAAGGGGGATTTTGAGAGAGGAGGAGATCATATGGGATCGAATTCCAGGGAAGGTTTTAAGAAGCAACATATCCTCCCACTTGAACTCAAGACTCGTTCGCATATTATGTTAAATTATAAAACATCCATCTTTCCCTTTGTTATGGGAGCATAAGCCATCTTAAAGAGCTCGAAGGAGGAAACCAATGCCAAATTGAGTGACCAATGATTCGTTGATGTTAGCAATTTGTGTATGCTTATCGATATTGTCTGCAGGGGATGTGACAAACAAATTCTTTGCAGAAGGGTGATTGCCTATTCCAAGCACAGAGGGATTATTATTGCCACTCATTGCATGTACCCTCCCGTGACCGCAGCAGTGACCACTCTATTATTACACGGTTATAATCCACTAAAGCAAATTACTGACGAAAAATGTATTATTATTTGTTATTTTAAATATAAGTATATAACTATTCACAAATCATTGAAAAGAGTGATATGGTAAGTCTCATTTCAAGCAAACAAGAAAGCTTATTTGTACGGGCTCTCTCACAAAAAAAAGGTACCTTTTCCTTACAGGTTTAAGTATGTTTTTATCCCTGAAAATATAGTACATAAGTTTGGTGGAAAAATAATTTGTATATTGTATTTTGGGAGGTAATTTATTCTTATATGAGATAATGAATAAATTTACTTGTATATGATATTTTTAGAATCCATTTTATTTTCATTTTTCTGAATCTATCTTTTTCGAATGCTGAACCTGTCTTTGACGGATTTTATATTTCCAAATCTGCTTTTGACAAATTCTGTATTAAGTTTTATTTTACACTTAATCTGACTTTGACATAATATATTTAAATCCGTCAAAGGCGAATTCTATACTAAAATAAAAATCATATTGCATAATTTTTTCCCAAAACACCATATTAATGTAAATACACTACAAAAATCCCATATCCAAAAAAAAAAAAAAGACCCTAAGTTTGGTTTGGATCCAATTTCTTTTAGATGTTTGATTTTGATCTATGCTGTACTAAATTGTAATTCCTATAACGATTTAAGAATATGTAATTAGTACTTACAAATATTAAAAAATTTATTTTTTGAACCTTACAAATATATTTAAAAATTTTCTTTTGGTTCTTGTCAATATAACCACTTAATCATTGGACTAATACAGCAAGGAATAAAATCAACCCTTTTGAAAAATATGTACCAAAATACTTTCCTTACAAACTTAACTCATAACTAAACACTCATGTATAGTTACAGATATTGACAAGTGAAAGAGAATCCATTAGATGCTTCATTACCAAATGGCAATGCTTCAAAAGCCACTTGATCAAAGGAAAAATTATTGAACTGAGGACGATTGTCAGGCGTATGATCCCAAATGCACCACTGCAGGGACTCGTTGCAATTCAAACTTCGAAAAATATGATAATGAAAATATAAACATTTTAAAGTGAAAACTGCATGCCAAGCGCACCTAGATTCAAGATACTTTATCCAATAAGTGCATTAAATTGTACTACAATTTCACAACACCACCCACTATAATCCAGACTCCGAAAAATAAGCACTGAAATCTGCTTCGACCAAAAATAATACTAAAAAAAATGAGAAATTCTTATAAGCACATGGGATGCATTTAAGATTTTCTCTTGATTTTTATGGAGGATTTCACGAATACAGGTGACGACATCGCATTGGAGATGAAATGAAAAATGAGTGCCCAAAAAAACAGGAAAGTGGACAGAGCAAAGAACTTGGTAAAAATAATACTACTTGTCAACAATATTCGAAATCCCTTTCGTTAGATTGATCATTATCCTGAGTCATTTTAGCCCAAAGACTGCAAAACTTATAAATAGTTAAATACCGTTTGTAATAGATTTCTAAATCAAAATTATACAGTAATAAATAGCAGGAAACATGAAATACGCGATTGGGTGCGTAGTAAAATATTATAGATCCCAAAAACCACTCAGACCAGTACTTACTTTTGTACTCAATGCCTCCTTCCTCCTCTCCCATGGCTATGCCCACCTCTTCCACCCCTACCTCTGCCACCCTTTCCTCCATGATGCCTTCCTCCATCACCACGACTACCAAATGCCTTGTTCTGCTCAGACTTCGAATGCATCTCTTCTGGCAAGGGAAGGATATGATCGACACACTTCCGGAAGCTAAAATCATCGACAGAGTCATCCTCCCTGATGAGGAAGAAGCACTTACTCTTGAAGGTAGGATGCTTGCGGACTTGGAAAGCGCGAATGCCAAGACCAATCTTTTTATCAGGCTCTGCATGGCCTTTCTTGAGCAGTTCCAGCAACACCAAATGCTCATACTGACACACAAACCAAGTCATGCCGGATTCAGTAAGAAATAAATTCAGGGTTTCATGGTTGCAGCTATTGCAATATCATGATACATTAAAGAAAATTAACAACAAAATACTATTATAGAACTGTGTAAAATCCCAATCTAAACATCTAGTGGCAATAAGCTTTCATGAAGTCAAATACTTCAACTCTGACATGTAAATATGCAGTGAAACTGAGTTTCCATATCATATTTGATGGCACTGAAAAGAAATTAAAAAATTCATGCACTGAAACAGCTGATTTTAATGCAGTTATGGAACCCTTTTCAAGGAAACTGTTTGCAACACGCGGCGGCCAGCAAATGATCTTTTTGAAACAAGACACACATATATATAGCTATAAAAGCTGAAATTGAACACGCTAGAAGATTCCTTCACTAATATTATGAAGTCATAGGACAACAAGTGAAAAGCACTGCACACAAATTTGCTCAACTTTCTGGATGCGGAGACTCCTAAGAAGAATCAACTTATGAGACAACAGCCTTCAGAGTAAACTAGTGCAGGGAATACTCAAATTAACATTCAGTCAAATCAATAAAAATAAATATAGGCACAAAATATCAGAAAATGCTATACAGAAGAACAGATAGTTGTTCCTCAACTGAATCCCTCCATTTTATAAGAAAGACAATGGAAAATCCAGCTGGAATTGAAATATTAATGCCACATATCCAGAATTGGTAAGGATTGTTGCCAGAATTTACTATGAATTAAGGCAGGCGGCTGAATGAGAAAAGCTAGCTGCATGATACAATTAACCAATAAAGCAAGTGCGATATATTTTGAGTTTAACTTCAATAACATAACAGTGTATATTTTTATTTCACAATATTAGCTAATTACATATTGCCACATCAGCAAAAACAAGTTTGACTCTCATCCCACTATTTTAAAAGTAATGCATATGGGACTCTGATTGAATAACAGTATAGAAAGTTTTTACATTATCAATGCATCGGAATTAGATCCATATTATTTTTAACTATCTCATTCTCTTATATTAGAGATTCCAGATAAAAAAAATAGTACCGATGTATCTTAATCAATCAGTGCCAATAGCAACAGAAGAAACATTTATAAGAAAAAGGACAATTTTAAAACACCCCCAGAAAGAATGATATTTGTAAAGTTCTTTTGGTGTTTATGCTAACATGTATACTATTTTAATTTTAACGAGTTAATCACCATCCCCCATTGTACTCACCAGCAGAACTTTGGCTGAACTTCGTCAAAAAAGAAAAAGCAATGGCTTTTATTCTATGCATGTTTGTTTATTAAACCCTAATTATAGAAAATCAATCCATGTGATCCCTGGAAATTAACTATATAACGTACGTAGATCAGGCAGAGCAAATAAAACATCACAAATTCAATCAATCATCAAGATTAATTAAGCTATAATAATAAACAAAAAAGAGAGAGAGAATGTGATGAGGGAACAACAACAACAACAACAACAACAATAATAATAATAATACCTTGTTGATGTTGAGATAGTGAGGCCAGGCATTGAGAAAATTGAAGAAGTAATTGAACATCTCCAAGGAAGACACGAAGCTCTTGGGCCCCAACTTCACTGGCTCACCTGCTTCCTTCTTTTCTTCTTCTCCTTTTCCTTCTTGTGGTTCCTCCAGCTTCTCCAAGCGTTGTTCCTCCACCGACTTTTCCTTCTCTTCCTCTACCTTCTGCTTCTTCGAAACCACGTCGTCCTTCTCCCCTTCTTCTTCTTCTTTGGGTTTGTCCTCCTCCCTCGGCCTCTTCTCCTTGGGCTCCCCGCCGTCGTCGCCGGACTCGGGCTTCTCGACGTCCATGTCGACGGCAGCGGCGGCGGCCGTGGTGTTGGGATCGATGGTCTCCGGTGCGCTGCCTTCTGCCATGGGAGGGAGCGAGAGAGATCAGGGTTTTTGGTGGATTCTAAGTCGTAACTAAAACCCCAGACGGTGATTGGGATTGTGCGTGGGAAGTGGCATGCGACTTAACGACGCGCTCAGCGGAGGGATTTTATAGGCCCAACTAACTAGGTTTTGTGAAAGAGGTACGGGTGCAAAAGTGATGGATCAGCTCGTATCGGGTTAGATCAAACTCGAACTTGGCCCGGCTTTTAAATCGGGTAATTATTTAGAGTCCAAATCCGACTCGATGAAAACCTGACAAAGTCAACTTGACTCTTAAATGATCTAGATAGATTTTGATATTATATATATATATATATATATATATATATATATATAGTAATGTTATAAAATTTTACAAGTAAGAAATAAAAGTGAAGAGATATTTTGTAATATATATTTCAAAGCAAACAATATGATTATAAAAGCAATATCAAGTTATCTAATATATGTTAATTGAAAAATAAAAATTTATAATTTATCATTAATTATTATAAAAACTTATAACACAAATAACATTATTTGACTTCAAGTTAGTCGACAGAATTGGGCCATAAACACTCCTAAAAAGAGGTGTTGTTGATTGTTGTGCTGTTGTGTGGATTATGGGTGCGCTCACTTCATATATTAACAAATTCGTCCCTCTTGAAGTTTGCATCAAATAAATTGGCCTATCTTTTTGGCAAAAATACATAAAGAGGTCTCTATTAATTTAAAATAATAAATAAATTGATCCTTCTAAAAAAAAAAGAGGAGAAATTAATCCCTTAAGAATCATAAAAAAAAAAGTCAAATTCTTGTACAAATGAATTAATTTGTTCGATATTTTAAATTGACAGGAACTTCTTTTGGTTTTTTTTTTAAAGGATCGATTTGTCTTATTCTTTTTCTAGAGAGATCAATTTGTCCTACATAAATTTAAGAGGGAACAATTTGGGTTTTATCTTCTTTCTTTGGTCCCCATTTTTTAGTTTTTATCCAAACTTTTAAAAGTATTTGGTTTTGATTCTTATTGCATTAACCCAATTGTTGGCCGATTATATTTATACGATCAAAAACATATTCTTAAAATATTTACAAGGATGAAATCCAAAAATTTGAATATTTTTAAGTACTGGATGTATATTTTAAAATATTTGAAGGGATCAAAATTAAAACAATCAAGATCACAACCATTTTTTTAAAAAAATTAGATCAAAACAAGAAAAATATAAGAACCAAAACTAGAATTTGTTATATTTTCAAGGTTACAAAAAGTAAAATTTTATTTTTATAAAAATATTTTGGCTACATTAGGATCGCCAATAGCAAAATAGATCCAAATAAACCTACAAATCTACAATGGGCATTCTTGGCGACTAGATTTGGCCCCGTGTATTTAGGCCCACTAGTTAAATGAGTCAGTCCAACATATGAAAAAGATAACAAGCAGGGATAATATTAACCTGACCAATTAAGACTACTACGCAAGACTCAAAAACGTTGGCCCAACTTGTTCAAACCTAGCCCATTTAGGCTTTCAAGTTGAATGTAACGTCGACCAATAAACGTTAACAAGCTAGTATAGTATTAGCCTTTGACCAAAACAAAAAAGGCTGGTATAGTAATAGCTTGACGCTTTTAAGGGTAGCCCATTGGCTTAAATAGGCCAACTTTGTCAACGAAGAATTTGTAAATATTATTACCCATCAAATATAATCAACACATTACATAATATTAACCTGGCCTAGTTAAGATTACCCATAAACAAGTCAGGACTACCAGTTTAGCAAAGCCAATTTAAGCTTGCAAGTTAAATGCGTCAGGTCAATCAATAGTAAGTGTTAATCAACTAGCATAATATTGACATGATCTATTTAAGGCTAGCCCACATACTTAAACAACCTAACACGACATTTGTGAGTTAAATGAGTTAGACAAAGCTATAGCAAGTATACTAGATCATGCAAATAATAACGTATTAAATAGAGTATCATTTCCACGATGATTGGTCAACTATTGGTGTAACTAATAGAGACGACTATTTGGATTAAAAAATATATATAATGAATCAATTTATGAAATTTTTAATAAAATAAAGTTGCAAGAAAAGTAAATGCAAGCAAGAAAAAGAATGATGAATAATTTATGAATAGAAAATATGCTATGATATGAGCACTAGGGCTATTGAATTCACCAATTTGCTAATTCAATGACCATGGATTTCTATTACTATGGCTTTATTTTAATTGATTAATGGTTAGTCCCCCTAAAATAATTTCAATCCTTCTCATGGTTATGCAATTCTTTTTCACCAAAATTGATTGTTTAATCTCTTAGTACAAACTAATTTTGGAAAAGGATGAAGGTATATGGAAATCTAACAAAGACCACACAAAGCATGTTTGTCTATCTCTAGATTAAACATTATTTTCAAACCAACTATCTAGTTATATTGTAAATCAACAAATAAGTTAAATAGTGATCACGCATTCAAAGGCATAAGGAACAATCATAAACCTTAAATCATTAGAATGAAAACAAAGGTAACATCAATTCAGAGCTAATATCGTCATAGAAACAAGTCCATCAATGCCTGAGCAAAGCAGGTTTAGCTCATGACGGATGAAAATATATAAGAAAAATGAAGAAAAGAACAGAAAACACAAATAAAAGGCCATGGAGAAAAGACTTGAAACACTTGGAGGTGATTGCATGAGGTTGAACACGTTATTCCTCTTTCATGGCGCCCAAAATTAATCTCTCTCCTAGGATTGCCCTTGTACTTCGGTAATAATGCCTTAAGGTGTAAAAACTGCTCCAAATCGGACCAGAGTGCTAAAATATGGTTAGGATTGAGCGGTTGTAATATCCCATTTAGATTAAAACAAATGGCATAAATTTACATGGGCAATTATAGCATTCCTAACAATACAATCGGAGTATTTTAGCATGAGTACTTAAAAGTACTATTACAACTGACCAAATATATTAAAACTTATGATAGGAAACCCAATCATGAGTCCATAAAATCCACAGCAGCTATAAGAATCTGTCTTCCCCTAGCTTTACTTGGCTAATTTGAAACCACCAGAAAATAAGAATGAAAATTATATATGATAATTCTCACTAGAGAAGGAATTGTTCTAAAACTATTGAGCTATGGTGGTTTTATCTGAATCTACATAGAAAATACACATAACTACATATCTTTTATAGAAACATAATCAAACGTCATAAATTCATAATATCATCAGTAGAGGATGCTATGCAAGTCTTGTCATGATTCTGATTTCTTTACTTTAATCTTTCACTTTCCTTAGTCTGTTTGTTTCACAAGTAGTTAAAGACCTTTTCTTGGAGAATTCTCATTCCGATGACAAAGTCAGACTTTTACGCCACACTAACCAAGGCAGGCATCATAAAAAGAACCTTACATCTCTGTCCCTCTACCTTCTTGGCGATGAGGGGCAAATCTTTTATATGCCTTCTTATTCATTATTCTCTTAAGGGGGTTTGTTTCAAGGTTTGAAATTAGGTTCCTAAGAATGTGATTTCTGGGAATGATATTCCTAGGAATGTTATTCTCGAGTATCTTTAAAAAATTGTTTATTTAGCATTAAACATTTTTGGGATTATTTGTTAAGATTCTTGGGAATAAATTTAAAACTTGTTTGTTTTATAATTTATATTTCTGAAAACCCACCCTTCAACTTGGGAATGAAATTTCACTAAATCACAGGAAATTTTTTTTCCATGGAATAATTAATACTTGGGAAAATTTTTATAAAACTTGTAACAAACATATGAACACATCATTCCCAATTACCTATTCCCAAGAATAATTAAATATACACCGAAACAAACGCCTTGTTATTGTTATGCAACATTTCACATAAAAATGCATAAATTCATAATAAATATAAAATGCATAAACTCAATAAATAATTAGAACTTTAAATAAAGGCATATGAAATAAATATTAAACTTGAATCATATTCAGTAAACTATAAAGTTGAGCAATTAATGATTTGAATAAAATGCATGAAATATAAATTAAAGCACAACTTAAAAATAAATTACATAAGAATTTAAATAGCATAAGTTTGACAAAGATGAATGAAGTAATATCTTAACAATTTCTCAAAGCATACTCTATTCCGCTTCCGTTAACATTCTATCCAGTTTACTCCGATAGTTTCCTGTAGACCAAGTAAATTTTCTCTCAAAGAGTCTCAAATCAGAAACTCTCATATCTTGGACCCACTGTCTCAATTCTTCAATGCTACCCAAGCACCCTCTGCCACTATACTTTTCCTCGGGATTTAAAACTTCATTCAAATCACCCATGATAATACAAGGAAATTCCATATTGCTATGTAATTCAACTTATTCATCCCATACACTCTTTCTTGCTTCTCTATCATTAGGAGCATAGACAACAATAACTGCACACTTGAATGAAACCTTACAAATCTCCCCCTATATAGATATCCATCTATTCCCTTTCCTAATATGAGATTTTTTAAACACCTCATTGTCCCATACCATTTCAAACCTCCACAATTGTCAATCACCAGCAAATCAACCTAGGAAAAAACATCACACCCCCATCATTTTCTAATTTTTAGATAAAAAACATTTGAGTGTTTTGTTTCAACCAAACCCAAGAAGAAGCAAGAATGACTATTAATTAATTTCTTCATAGCCTCAGCTTTCCCATTACCCCCAATTCCTCTAATATTCCAACATATAATATTCATAAGCAACATAATAGATCACCAACATGAGAGCGAGAAGCTAGGCACCATTAATGGATTTATTCTTCCTCAATCTACCGTTCTTCTTTTTGATAGTATCAGTATAAATACTGCAGGATTCCCCATTTGCAAGGATAACAACTATCTCCTTTTTTTTTTGAGAACTTAAACCAATTTTCTTCCCCAAATTCCAAGCTACAGAAGCATCCTCCTTTCCAAGACGTATCAAGTTAACCTTTTGTTTCCCATTCAAATGAGAACCGTCCAACACCTTATCTATATGGACCTGTTCCACAGCCACAACTTTCTCACCAGTCCATGGGGGAGAAGGGTTGCCACCACCTGGTCTTGAGATTCCTCAAACAACTGATATGTATTATTATTAATGGGCTCATACTACAGTTCAAAACCTGGAGGGGCCACATGTTCATAAGTCTTTTTATCCACCATACTCTCAATTAAGAGTTTCTCCAAACTAAATGGGTCACTATTTTCAAATGAGGCCCTACTGGGCATATTACCCATATTGAGTTTGAGCCTAATAAATATTCAATATTTACATGATGACTAAAGATAGCGGTCGATGTTGATGGACTTTCCCTAGTAAGCCCATTATTGACTTCATCATTTCCCATATGCAATAACTGATCATTATCATCTATTGCTTCTCTCTCCACTTGGACTGATACACCACCTTCCACCACCCCTCCTACTAGTGCATCACCAGCAGAGGCTTGATGATCCACTTGCGGTAACCCAATCTCCATGTCCCTGTACTCACAAACATGGACTTCAAAAATATGCTCCTCCATAGATAGCTGCACCCATGAATTAATTGGTTCCATCAGTATTGTATCAACTCGAACAAAAGCACTCCTAAAGCCATTTGTATCCTCCACTGTGTACACCACCTTGCCTCACTTTTCTCCAATTCTGGCAAAATTCATTGGAGCCCATCCATGCAATGCAATATCCTTCAATTCCAACCACACCCTCCTTACACCACTAACCTCTTCCACATTCCAAGTTCAAACGTCATCCAAAACATGTAACATAGAGTCCATACCGGTTTTCAATGCATGATTGCATTCCTCTACCGTCCGAAAAGTGATCAAGACCTTATATTGATCAATATGTCTCACATATTGAGGAATAACTCCCTCCACCATGAGTCTATCTCCCACAGACTCTGCATTTAAAGGTTTCATCCTTTCCCCTATTAGGCTTCTGCAAATCCAAACGAGATTGTCATCACAGACCTCACCCTCAACACAAGTACCTTGGATTAGATCATAGTATCATCATTATCAAGTGTACCACCACCTGCGTAACACTGCTTAGATTCCTTAACACCCACAACACATCAAGTGTTTAGAGCCCCAGATAGGCAAATGACATTCCATCCCTCGTTTTAAGGAAGGGTGATATGTTTCTTGGTTCTTTGCCTCTCCCATAGTTTTGCATGGACTTGCCCACATCCTGTTATCTTACATACTTTGCCAGGCTGACAAAGATAACACATTTCCTAATCTTTGTCCCATCCAATTTTGCCATAGTCCTACGTGCATCATCATGAGTTCGATACCTGACAAACCCAAAAGGATTACATTTGGTTTTGAGGATTTTTCAAGACAAATACATGCCCACCATATCACCATGATACTTGAATATTTGGTTCAACCAAATTGGCGTCATTTGTTTGGGTAAGTTATCAACAAATAATGTCATTTGGTTCCTATGGTTTCGTCCTTGGTTAGTACCATTGACATCGATTCCTTCTCTAGCCAAACCAACCTGTCCTATCATACAACCCCTAGCCTTCTTTCTCACTCTCTCTCAAAAGCAAAGTAAATGCTTATCCATCAAGTGCAGAATATATATTTGATGCTTATCCACTCATTACAAAAGCAACAATCAACAGACTAGAAATTTGAATCTACAATATGGAATAACAAAATCTTTAGTGGCAAACACAGATTTAATAACCACCAATCTAAACCAACAGCCAAATCTAAAACTGAAAAATTGCAAGAAACCAATATCCAACAGCAAGAAGAAATTTCACCAAGTTGGAGGAATAAATCCATAAACCAAAAAATTTCAGTAGTAACAAACCGACTTGGGCACGTGACCAGCACACAAGAAATCTGATTTTCATGTAAGTTTCATGACTTGGATTTCTCTATATGCATAGTTAAATTTAAGTTTATTTAAAACAAAACATCTTTTTTCCTATAATCAAATCACTCGTTCCTTAAATTCAAAATAATCAAATGATCAAAATGAACCAATCTGAAGTTTCATAATTTGTCTTTAAGGTCTGAAATTATAATTCAACATATAATTTAAATTTCTCTATTTAAAAAAATGTTCATGAAACTAACACAATTAAATCCTTAAACATAAAACCTGAATATACAATCATAGTATGCAAAATGCAAAATATGATCTGAGGTCCGAGATCCTGCCTGTGATGTACTGGAGTACTCTAAATAGAATGAGAATGCTTCACTCAATTAAAGCTTATTAGCTATACTCTAGTGCCACTAGGATACTGATGGCTAGGAGAACAGTAGTTACAATACGTGTAATAGAGAGGAAAGCAAAAGGTGAGTTTTGTTACCAAAACTCAATGAGTGAGTTCTCACCTAAAATCCCCTTTTATGGGATACCAAAGAAACAATGCATAAATCATAATAACATTAATAATATTCAAATGTATTACACAATCAAGTTTACGTTTATATATTTATGTACATATTCAAATAATCATTTTACAAACTCAAAACAATATTCTCAATTCACTTTCATACCTAAAATCATCCAAGCTCATAGGGTAGTAGCTCCTAGAGAAACAGTAATCTCTGCTCTGATTACGCACAATGTCTGTGACGTAACAAAACTCTGAATATAAACCTCTAATCACATCTATGGATTACATATTGTCATTCTCAGTATAATAATAAATTCTCTATTATCTCTGGCTCGGGTAACTTGGTACCAAGGTTAATGGATTTTCTGCCATTAATACACAGCTTGTTTCTCTATAGCTACCTTCTAAACTAACTAAATAAATTCATTTAAAAATGAAAGTCTTTAAACCTTTTAGTTCTCCAAGAGCTTTGAATCTATTTGACCCAATAGTTTGACCTTAGCATAACTGTAACTATGAAATCATGCTCAAAGGATCACCCTTTGCAAACATTTGTGATTTTATAAACTCACAAAATATGTAGTCGTCAACTGTTCCGAATGTTATAAAGATTCAAGTTCTAAAATCATTTTTGTTTAATTGTTTAAAACATAATTCAAACCATCAAGCTCTTCATGACTATAAATACACAATTTTGTTCTCTTATCTAAATAGCATTTTCAAGTATATAACTATGTCATATACATAAATTATATCCAGTATTCAATTTAACTTTCATAAAAGCTTTCCATAATCACAATTATCATCAAATACACTTGAAATCAATTCAAAAATATGGTCCCATGAGTTTTATCAAAAACATGTTTCATGCTCTAAAATCAACAGTTCTAAAACATATAATCCAATAGTAACTTTAAATCCTTGTACAATAATCTCTAAAATCAAACAGTAAGTTGTATTTCCATGAAAATAACATCTAATGCACAACATAGATATCACAAATGTGAACCCACTCCACTGGTGGGATGAACGATGAAGAACTGACTTCCACAGCACAATAGAAAGTAGAATTGATAGCAGTATCTGATATAGAAGTAATATAACTCTAAATCAACCTTTAAAATTTGTAAATATGATTAAATCCATCTCTAACCAGGTAAAAGGCTCATTTCCCTTAAGAAACATAGAGGACCCCCTCTAAATGAGGAAAACTTAAAGGAAATGAAGAAAAATTAGCAAAATAACATACCTTTAAGCTTAGAGGATAGAAGATTTCTCATTAAACTTAAAAGAATTGGAAGAAAATGGAGTTTAGAGGGTCGAATGAGGTTGGGAGGTGAAGTTTTGCATTTGGGGGGAGTGGGGGAGTGTTTTTGGATGTGTAAATGTTATGGACCCCAAAACAGGGGTTTTTATAGCACTATTGACCACTACAACACTTAATGACCGTTGTTGCGCTCACCAGAGCACTGTCTTACTGTTCATTTGATCGCTGCATTACTCACCAAAATGGTTTTTCACCCTCCAGAATGGTCTTTTAGTCCTCATTTATTTTACTCTCTATTAACTTTAAAATATAAATGTAAATAAGGAAATATCCCCTATTTGAATTCAAATAAGATATTAGAAAAATGAAAAATCCTAACAAATCAAAATCCAAATTTTGGTCTGGGAATTCACATGGTTTTATAAACTTGTGGATTAAAAATAGAGTATTTAAAGGTTTCATAAAATTCATTAAAAATCACTCTTTAACTTATTTTTCTCTAGGAAACAATTACCGGGACTTTTGGTCCCAAGAATATGACTCTTTCATATGACTCTCTAAGGACGTGTAGGGTCCAGACCTAGTGAGATTTAGGACCCGGAATAACAGGTAAAGGTAACTGATACCTTTTTTAGTTCGAAAAATTTTTCTAACCCTTTTATTTTAAAACTAAGGTATTACACAAAGTCACCGATCTAAACTCCAACCACAATGCCAATTCAAAAATCGAAGAACTTAAATAACCAAATCAGAGAATCGAAGCTTCTCCTCATATCTAAAACACAAATCAGTGGAGAAAGAACCCGCTCAACGAAGTACAACGTCACAAATTGCCTGGAACCACACTACATCTAATGAAGCAAGATCCACAATGGAAAAACTAGATCTGCAAGCAAGAAGGAACAGAGCCAGCAAGCCACAATCAGAGATCTTGACAACTCTGTGTTCGTTGCCAAAAAATGCAAGTCTTGCCCAACAATAGGTGAACCAACACACCACCTGATGCGGAACCCCGTGGATATTAAGACCCAGAAACCCCAACACAATTGATAAAGATGATAAGATTGAAAACCAAATAAATATAACAAGGGAATCACTCTACCTTGTAATCCTCTATTCAGTTTCCTGATGCAACAATCCAAGGGAATCACTCTACCTCACTTGTACGCACAAAATTTCTTAAAAGAAACCAAGAAATTTCATTCAACATCAAAAACTAAAACTTGTGTCTGCCAAGTTTTGAGGTATTTATACCTCTTATTTAGGTTAAATCTGTTTCCTAACTCTACCAGACTAGGCCCAAATTACTACGCTACCAATTGGGCTTAACAAACATAAAATAAAACAAGTCTTAAACATTTTAAAATAAAAACTGATAAAATAAAATAAATAAACCAAACTTGGCCCAACATGGCCGAAATATTTTATTAATGCAAATTAAGCCAATAATTCAAGTCTTGAAATGTCAAGTTTGCCCTCCTAAGCTCGTATCATTCCCTCCTTCCTCAAAAAAAGATTCGTCCTTGAATCTTGTATGCATTTCCAGTTGTCTTTGCTAGCACAAAACATGATCCAGGGTCAAATGCAACATCTTCAAATTCCTGTAACAAAGAAACAAAACTACTAGGCAAATTTGGGTAAAGTTTAGTGTTAGAGAGTAAAACTTCCTTAAACGGAAGCATAATCAAAGCTCGCTTGCCTAGCAAAGCACTCTTCAAATCTCTCTCTTTTGCATAAAAACATAATTTGCTCTCCACGTTACCACTCTTCTCTTTTCTTTCATATTTTCCTTGTTTTTCACTCACCAATGGGCCTTTGTCATTACTCTTTTCACTCATGGCCTCTTGTCTCTCTACTTTTTGCTGTAACCTCACTGCCTATATTTCCCAAAGTAGTTTGGTGAAACGTCACTTGATCAAGATAGACCTCTTTTGGTGATAACGGTGCAAGAGTGATTTTGTGACCATTATTCTCAAATGAGTATCGATTCGAGAAGCCATCATGTAGCACCCGTCGATCATATTGCCAAGGTCTCCCCAACAACATGTGACTAGCTTGCATAGGTACTACATCACACAACACTTCATCAACATACTTCCCAATAGAGAAAGCAACCCTCACTTGTTTGTTAACCTTCAATTCACCACTATCATTCAACCACTGCAACCTATAGGGATTGGGATGCTTAACACATTTCAACCCCAATTTCTCCACCATAACAGTACTAGCAACATTAGTACAACTCCCTCCATCAATAATCAAACTGCACACCTTGCCACCAACTAGACATCTAGTATGGAAGATGTTTTCTCTTTGCTCTAGGCTATCCTCATTTACCTGCAAATTTAAAGCACGCCTAGCAACAAGAGATTCACCTTGCACAACATACTCCACATCACCATCAGAACAATCCTCCAAAGGTGGCATACTATCATGATCAGAATCATCACCATGATCAGACTCAGACACAATATCACCTTCCCTAATAACCATCATTCTCTTGTTTGGGCAATCAGCAGCATAATGACCTAAACCATGACACCGAAAACATTTAATATCTCTGTGTCTAGTAGTAGAGGAAGAGGAAGAGGAATGAGGAATACCTTTCTTTTTTGTTGAATCTAGAACTATCTCCTTGGAATTGGAGCCATTTGCTTTCTTTTTCTCATCATCATGAGACCATCTTGAACCCCATTTTGAGGTGGAATTCGAAAATGGTTTTGATGCCCGCCATTTTTGTTGCTTCTCCACCTTCATGGCCATGCTTACTAAATCTTCCATCTCCACATAATGGTGCAATTCAACCACACCAGTTATCTCTCTATTAAGACCACCAAGAAACCTTGCCATAGTTACCTCTGGATCTTCCTCTATATTGGCCTTGATCATAAGCATCTCCATCTTTTTATGGTAGTCTTCAACAGATTGTGAACCTTGAGTTAGCTTGTGCAACCTGTGATGCACCTCCCTATAGTAATAAGAAGGCACAAATCGCTTCCTCATGACACACTTCATGGCATTCCAAGTCTCAATAGGAGGCTCTCCATTCCTTCGTCTAGACTTCACTAACTCATCCCACCAAATTAGAGCATAATCAGAAAACTCTACTAGAGCCAAACGCACGTTTTTCCCCTCAGAATAATTGTGGCAAGCAAAGATCATCTCTATCTTCCTTTCCCACTGTAAATATGCTTCAACATCGTTTCTTCCTTTAAATGGTGGTATATGCATCTTGATAGCATTCATGTTGTTGTCCAGCTGTCCTTTAGACCCAAACTTCATATTTCCAACTGAATCATCATCATCAGACTCCTCAGACTGATCATGGTAGGAATCATTGCGACGATGTCGATGCCTTGTAAAAAATTTGCCACCACCCTTGGTCTTAGTTTGTGACACCTCATTCAGCCGTATATCCATAGCATCCAATCTATTTTGTATTTGCTGAAGGGTCTTCTGCATGAGCTGCATGTCAGAGAGAGTATTTTTCTCAGTGTCACTCTTTGATGTGTTGCAAGCCATTTGAACAACCTGCAAAGTGATAAAATAGACAACCTCACAAAGCACTCACTCACATGTTTCACTCACGTGTTTCATTCAAAAGTGAACACTCATGTTTGTACTCAATACGGCTTTTGTCCTCTTTTGTACTCACCACTTTTGCCTTTTACCACTCTTGACCCCTTATAAATGTTGCACGTCAGAAACCAAACAAAATCAAACAAGATAAAGTCCCAAGTAATATTAAAATAGCACAAGAAATAACCAAAGAACTGATAAAAAAGAATAATACCAAACCAAAAGATAGGAAATAAATTGACACAAAAAGAGATAAAATAAATGAAAATAAAAATTGAAGGACTCGAAATAGGAGAAAAGAAAAAGAAAATAGAAAGAAAAGAAAGAAAAAAAAAATCTATTTTTTTTTTGCTGCGCTACCTTCTTTTTTTTTTTGGATTTCTTTTTTTTTTTTTTTGGTCAGCGCCTCGGTTTTTCTCTTTTGCTTGCTGCTTTTGTTTTTTTTTCTTTGAAATGCTTTTTTTTTTGTGCGCTACTTTTTTTTTTTTTTTTTTTTTGGTTGTGCGCTTGCGCACTGAAGCTACGCGAATGAAACAAGGAAAAAAAAAACAAGGGATGGAGTTGAAAGAAACGCAAATAAGGAAAAATTCAACGCAGATAACTGGAAATCGAAAAAAATAAAAATAAAAAATTCAACGCTGATAAGGAAAAAATTGATGAAAAACAAGGACAGAATTGAGAAAGAAGGAATTAAAATAGATAAATAGGAATTTATCTAACATCTGAGACTGATACTAAATGATGTGGAACCCCGTGGATATTAAGACTCAGAAATCCCAACACACAATTGATAAAGATGATAGGATTGAAAACCAAATAAATATAACAAGGGAATCACTCTACCTTGTAATCCTCTATTCAGTTTTCTGATGCAACAAGCCAAGAGAATCACTCTACCTCACTTGTACGCACAAAGTTTCTTAAAAGAAACCAAGAAATTTCATTCAACATCAAAAACTAAAACCTGTATCTGTCAAGTTTTGAGGTATTTATACCTCTTATTTAGGTTAAATCTATTTCCTAACCCTACCAGACTAGGCCCAAATTACTACACTACCAATTGGGCTTAACAAATATAAAATAAAACAAGTCTTAAATATTTTAAAATAAAAACTGATAAAATAAAATAAATAAACCAAACTTAACCCAACATGGCCGGAATATTTTATTAATGCAAATTAAGCCAATAATTCAAGTCTTGAAATGTCAAGTTTGCCCTCCTAAACTCGTATCACCACCCCTGGAGAAGAAACAGATCTGCCGGAGAAGAACACTGTTGCAGAAACTGCGTCGACTACTAAATATAATATTATCAGGCTTTATCCTATACGATGAATCAGATAGGACCTTATAGAATTGACACACTTTTGGATGCGATGACAAAAAGGAATTAAAAATAAAAAATAAAAATGGCATCAAAAGGAATTAAAAAAATTTTAAAATAAAAATGGCATCAATTGAAATGTGAATATGAATAGCAGTCTAATAGTGAGTTGAAGCAGTGAATACGAATAGCACCACTCATTAAATACCACTGTAAGTCGGTTTTTCATGAACTAACATTGTTTTTTTAATTCAAAATTAAATTCTTTTGAAAATGGCTTCTTAAAGCAGAAATATTGGTTACGGCATATTCTTAATATTATAGGATAATAACTACAAAATAATTGATTTCCCCATGCAACACGAAGGGTACTATTAGCATCCCCAGATTAAGCTTTCAATTTCTCTGTGATAAGTCGGAATCATTTGAACATCATTTGAACTGATACCGATGCTTAAGTAATTATATTGCCATTGATGGATCTTAAAAGCTGAAAACGATGGTGAAGGATTATTTCGGAAAGCAACAGTTCAGTTATTTCTTTTGCTTTTTTTGTTTCTTCCCTTGAAAAAACGGTCAGATAGTTCTTTTACTTTAATACAGCTCTAAAGTGGTGGGTCAGAAAGAGTATACCACAGTGCTGGCTATGCTCTTAGAGCAAGATTTGTCTCATCCTCCTTAATTCACCCCCTAAAATCTCTTTATGTTTGTAACGTGATGAAACCTTGAAAGTTTGAAACGTATGAACTGACTTATTTGTCGGAACCATATTAATTTATAGGTTTTGTTTAATTGGTATTCTTCGGGTACTGGTTAAGAATTTAAAAAAAGATAAGACTTACACTATAAAGTGTGTTTTACGTGTTTCCAAGATGAAAATATTATTTGTACTCACTATGCATTAGATATTGTGCCGACTCACATCCCATCCACCATTGGATTGAATGTGGATCTCACTTGAATGGGGTTCATACCTCATCCAGTGGTGGATAGGATGTGAGTCGATACAGTGTCTCATATATAATGAGTACAAATAACATAACTCTTTCAAGAAATCGGATCCATTAAAAAGTATTCAAACTTGCTATTTGTAGAATCCTTAACCAATGTCATTGGGATACTAGTTAGAAAAACCTTGATTTATAAACTAGAAAAAGAAAATGCGGTAAGTGAATACAAGCTACTAGAAGATAATTGTGCCCTTCATGGATAAGCGAGAAAAATAAAGGAAGAAGTACATGATAGAGAGGATTTTAAAGCTAATAAACGTTTTCTTTACCAACAGAATTCGATGCAGTAGTGACCAAATTGTACTAAGACAATGGTAAGTAAGCTGCATGGAGGATCAACATTTAAATTTAAAGAAGAAGATTGTTAAGAGGGTCTCTTAATTACAATAGTATTCAGATTGAAAACATTTTAAAGACAAATAAATTAAGAATTTAATTTTGATAACTTTCAATCATATGTTTCTAATTGTAAGACTTTTAAAATAATAGGTAATTGAACCTAACTCTTTTGTTGATATGGTAATATACGATTAGAAAACTATATAAATTTTTTTTTTTTCACACAATCAAATAAATAAACGTTTTCTTTAGAACTTTGAACGGAGGACTGGGGGGATAGGCAATACAAATTGAGGTAAGAAAAGCATAAAGGAGTTCCATTAAGCACAAGAAACCAAGACTACGATTTCATCGCATGGAGTGAAGAGCTTGGACCTCTAAAGAGGATTAACATAAAGAAAGTGCTGGAACATAAAAGCCTGTTATTGGTTGGTTTGTTTTTTCGGTAGTGGTTGCTCTTCCCCACATTCTTCCAAAATTCTCTACTTTTAATGGCTTTCTTAACTCTGTTGCATTAGCATTCTAGACGAATGACTGACTTCTACGGTTCTACCTTTCAATTTTGTTTGCCATGCCACTAATGTAATTTGGGTGAGATCCTATAAATGTGTCTAGTTGGTAACTTGGTAAGAGTTACAGACAATTGGCGGGTTTTAATTTTGCATTTGCTCTGCATTCAAAATTTTCTTTCCTTATTCTTACTCTTTCTCTCATTTCCCATCAAGATACTTCCTATGAGCCTCTAAAAGATTCTTTTACAAGACTCTAGGAGAAGAATTTATGCCTTACTTAAAAAGTAAATGCTATCAATTTTTATGTGTTAGAGTCCCACATTGTTTAAGAAGATGGCCTAATATAAAAGTTTGGACAACCCTTTTTCCATGAGCTATTTTAAAGTTGAGTTAGACCCACTATCCTACAAACTTCACACTCGAGATATCCAATCTTAGACATGAGGGAGTGTGTTAGAGTATATGGCCAAGATAATCTTTATAAAAGCTTGGGCAACTCCACCCCCCTCCTCCCCATAAACTAGCTTTTGAGATTGAGTTTAATCTACTCATTCTTAAGAATATGTTTATTTATTTATTTATTTTACCAAAAACCAGCTGGAGGTATACATTGGATTAACTGCTGTATTAAATGTTTTTAGATAATTCTCATTTTCGTAGTTACCAACATATTGCTTCTTTTAAGGAAGTGACACATTTAATTATCAATGACTAATATAATGGATTTTTTGAATTTTCGATAAATAGTTTTGAAAGGTATTGAATTTGCTTCTCATGGTCGTACACTAAAATGTAAGCACTTCTCGCAATTGGACTTCAAACTCTGGTTCACTAAATTTGTCTGCTAAACTCAATCTCTGCTGGTATTGTGGTTTTATTTTTAACTAATGTGTTCAATAATTTTTTTTAAGGCAAAATAGGCATGTTGATCTCTTTTCTTTACTCTATTTTTCATGGTGATATCTTATCTTTTATTTTTCTTAATTTAGTCCTTTATGTTTCAAATTGCTTTCAATTGATCCCAAATCACTATTCTGTCATAGAATTGATAGAAAATGCTCATGTCGCATAGTTCACGCCAGCACCATTTGAGCTACATTAGTATTTTTTTTCAATTGTATAACGAAAGAGTGATTTGAAATCAAATTGAAAATGATATAAAATATAAGGGACCAAATTGTGAGAAATAAAAAGAGATTAAATAAAAAAATTCTAGTAAAAATAAGAGACAAAATAACCTATTTTACCTTTTCTCAGGACAAACTTTATGGTTTATTTTTTGTAAGTCTATATCGCTCCATGTTTTCATCACTTCAGGGTAAATTCTAATGGGTGGGGAATTTTCCCTTTTTTAATGTTTCATGAAATGTCTCAGAATAACAAGTTTTCCCAATAAAATAAACTAAACTCAGAAGGCTGCTGGTTCAATTAAGCAATATGCAGAGAATAATACATCTCATTGGCATATATGCCTTCAAGATGTGGTACAAGGACACATCAGCAAGGCCAGATGACGTGGCAGATAAAGTATTCAAGGCACAGGGTCCGGTCTTTGTTTGGTAAAAAAGAGCAAGGGCAAATGATAGGGATGTAGGGAAACTGAAATGAAAAGATACTTGGCTTCCCAAGGACATTGTTCCAATTAACTTTTGTTCAAACCTGTCAGAGTCTTCAAAAACAGCCTTATATATTTGCTTCTATAGCATGGTTATGATTGAGGTGAATCTAAAACCTTCCCTACATCTTCTGGGGTTCTTATGCTTTATGCTTTTATTCTTCCAAGCTCCAAATCCCGTAGAAGATAAAACTGCAGGTTTATTCTAAGCATGAGCAATAGGAAATAGGTAACTTACTGTCATACACATTACCTACTACTCTTCTTCTTCTTAGCCTCAAACAAACAAGCTTTTCTTCCTCCAAATTCTCCAAAAACATGAGCCTCTTGACTTTCAGAGGATTCTTTATTTTATTGTGTGTTGGGGTTTTAGCTTCTCAACCATGCATGGTTTCTGGCCTGAGAAGTCAAGACCTTGCTCTGAAATGGGGTAAAGGGCAGTTACCATTTGTTCAAATATCGCGCATCCTAAGGGCTGTTACAGTGGAGGATTTGCAATCAAAGTTGGACTTGGCACCTGCACCTTCAGTGACCTTTGATCCCAATCAATCAAACAAAAGGACAGTTCATAAAGGGTCAGATCCCATTCACAACAGATGTTGATGCCCTTTACTACGCTGAGGAATGGCAAGTGAGTTCCCTAATGCAGAGACAGAAACAACTTGTTCTTTGCTTTGTTAACCATTTCTAGAGGAGGTTGATTGGTTTTGTACGTTTTTCTTTCCATTTGTTTTTACTTCTATTGAGTTATCTGTAAGGTGAAGAACTACAGCTGGAAGCTCAACTTTGAGCCAGCATCATTTCTGATAGTTTAGAGAAATTATAGGTAGTGACCAATAGTAGCTGGATAGTTTAATGATATTGCTGGCTCTCAAATACAGAATATAGTGCATTTTCTTTTTCTTTTTTTCTTCTTTTTTTTTTAATATCAAGGGAAGATTATATATATATATATATGACTTTTGCTCTAGTTATGCCTCCAATTGCTTGTTCCCCACTAATATGCTGACTCTTGTTCCTGCATAATGCAGTTGCTAACTGATAATGGAAATAAAATCATCTGAATTGTTTAGGTACATTTTACTCCTTCACCTATTTCATCCTTGCATTTAATAAAACTAAGAAGCAATTCCCATGTGAAAAGCAGCAAGTGTCTTTAAATTTTTCAGTCTCTTCTACCCTGGAGACTTGCCTCTTAGCACATCAATGGTAGCACAGCACCACACCACACATGGACAATGCATGTCTAGATCATCAATATCATGACTCATGCTGGTTCTAGGAAAGGAATAGAAAGTACCAAGAATTTATAAATATAAATAAAGGATTTTTCTTCGTAATGTTGCCTTACTCAGATGGCAAGAAGAGGAGGATAAAATGTTATATACTTGTACACTTAATTGAAAATGACAAAAAGAAAGAAGAAAAGATCTTTTTCCAATCAACAAGATGGGCTATTCTGTGAAAAACAGTGAAAAGCCAGGGTAGGAGGCTTGCCTGTTGCAACTAAATGAAACAAGGCCTGTTTCTCTCCCAACGGTATGTTGAGTATGACCAAGGTCAACAGCTTCCAATGTGACCGAAACCTCATTATTTCAGCCAGTCTTAGCAGGAAGCTGAGATCTCCGGTATCTGCTATTCCTGTGCAAATTGAACTGCACTGAAGACATCTTATGTGCAACTTCCTGCCAAATCATGTTCACTGCATCCCCATGCTGGGATGGATACTGATACTCAAAGTGATGCGTAATTTCCTTCAATCTTTCCCACATCCTGGTCCACTCCTCCTTCTTGATCGAACGAAGGAGATTTAGCAAGAAGCCTTTCTTTACAGCATTGGATGCGCGGACAAATAAGGAAAATTTTGAGTAGTCCAAGACATCTTCGAATGGTAGCTCAATTTCATCACTAATGATCACAGGAACACAATGGCTTACTATGGCATCAAAGAGGCGGTTGGAGGATGGGGTATCTCCAGCAATGTTCAGGCAGAATTTGGATAAGGCCATGCCTTGGCTTGCCCGATTGACTCCATTTCCTCCTATGCTCCCAAATGTGAAATGCACATCTTTCTCATCTTTGAGGAGGTAATACAGCTCTTGGCGAATAGCTCCTCCCTAGAATTTCAAAACATGATAATTTAATCAATTAACATGAAGATTGGCTCATAGAATTAGTACTATAAAATTGATAAGTAATATTGATGGAAAAGGCTTATTTGTCGTTAATGATTTTATAATATTGACAAAAAGGCACCAGAAATCCTGTCACTACAATGACTCTCAAAAGAGCAACCTTATCAGGATGTGTTTTAATATTCCAACAAATTGATCCTAAAAAATGTGCCTAATCCATGCCTATAGATGCCAAAGAAAAATAACTCGATTAAAATCATCCCCACAAAAACCATTGGAGCGGTTTCTGATATCAGCAACATGAAAATGTAATAATCTCACCCATCAACACAAAAGTGAAGGCTTTATACATGCATACTGCTCCTAACTGTTCTGATTCAAGCTCTACATGACTGTACATTCCACTAGTGCATTTCACGTCCATTGGAGTCAGCTCCATGATACTACTATTAAATTACTAATAGACCACGGGGCATAATTGCATATTCAATGGTAATAATATGGTCTACAATCTATATATTGAGATTATTCGATTATGAGGTGAAGTGTAAATAGTGCCAAAGAATATGGACAGTTAAATTTTATTCGGTTCTCAATTAGCCTATAAATTTTAAAAGATAGGGAGACAAGGACATGCAAATTGTTGCAAAAAGAGGCAGAGAATGAACAGTACAATACATTTCATGCATCTGTTCTCTATGCTCATATCAAATCTGTTGCAATCAGGGAGGGTTTGTTAATTCCAAATTATTCCTACCGCTCACTTAAGGATGTGTTTGTGAGTTAGAGATCTACTGATTTAAGGAGGGGAGGGAGGGAATAGGAAGGTCTAGTATATACCCTTCCCCTTCTTTGGGAGTTTTGTAAAAGCAGGGAAAATAAAGGGAAGGTTTTTCATAAATCCTCAAAAACCCTCCCAAAATGGGGGATTTCATAAACCCTCCATTTCAGCCCCCTTGTCTATTTTAAACTCCTAAACAAGAGCAAGGTTAAACCTTCCAATATCCCTTCTTCCCTTACCCTTCCTTCCTAATTCACTTTCCTTTCTCTCAGAACTCCCAAACAAACCCTAAGAAGCTAAAGCACCTTGACATCATGCCAATACTAAATAAAATAGAATATAGGCATTTTGCCAACCATAAATGAGCATAATCAACTACCAATGATGTCATAGATGAAGTCACCAACAAAAGCAGGGAACCAAATTGTATCACAAGCCAATGCTCAAATCTTTTCATAATAAACCAATAATAATGTATCAAACAGATAACATGAATATGGGAGAAACTCACATCTTTCCTGTATATTGCCCCCTGGAAATACACCAGTGTGGAACGTTCGTCGTATGAAGCTGATTTAGCTCTTGGTATGGTGCCTACTAGATGCCGATAGGGAGCTATTATATCTTTCTTGATATTTGCTAATTCATCAGGGTACCTTCCAAAATCAGCAAGAACAAGCATAGCAGAACCCAACTTTTTCCTCGCATCCAGCAGGCTGTTAGGATGGTGAGCTACAATTAGATGATCCTTTCCCCCCGACCATTTCCATTCTTTCTGGCCCATTAGAAACCGTACCAACTTGTCTTGCAACATTTTGTTAACACTAACTTTTTCCCCTCCTTGAAGCTTGGAATGCCGATTGTAACTCAAAGATGCAAAAAATGGCACAAAAATTACATCTGCTTGACTTGAATCCTGCACTTTAATTGCAGTGCGCGGATGGCCAATTTTTGCGGTGTTTGATGACAGAAGATCAAGGGTGAGCCAGTATTCCACACTGTGCTGCAAGTTAAGTCCACCAGGATAGCGTGGGATATGTTTGGGGTTATCCACCTCTGGCCATGTTTGATTTACACTTCCCTTCCAACCTAATAACCCAAAGTGAAACTCTGGAGGCAAGTCATACATGAATACCCTCAATGGTGCCCTAGTTGGGTCAGATGCCATACTCATCTGCTGTCCTATAGAACTTGTTGTCAGGCTCGAATTTGAAACTTGACAATCAGATTCTCCATATCTTCGCGATTGAAATTCTAAGTCCCCAGAAGGGTACTGAGGATGCACAATTTGTTCCCTCTTGAAATTGGGCATGAAGTAAAGTGATGTGTTATTAACAAGAATAAGCTCTAACACTGATCTAGGTATCAAAGAATGGCTGCTATACTGGAACAGGAAAAGGGAAGAAACGACCAAAAGGAACATCGAAACGAGCATCACGAAAAATATAAACCTCGAGTGAAGCATTCCCTTATCTGACATTGTTGAATATCAGGGTCCAATTTAAGCAATTCTCACAGGCAACACAGGCAAATAGACAGAGCTGATTAAAGGGTATGTACCCCCCAAACTCACAAAGCAAAGACGTTGATCGGAGTCAATTATGGCCTTAACAATACAAAACCTTCTACCATCCACCACCCTACCTGCATCCACACCTCATCTCTCCCACGAGCACAAAAGACCACTCTCACCTATTTAATGGCTTCTCAACCTTCTAAATGCTGACGTATAAGATCCCAACAGTTCCATCATGTATAGTGAAATTCCACACACAAAGCAATGGAAAGATCCCCACTTCATATACAACACATTGATTGAGGTGATACCATTAAAACAACCAACCAATAAAGCCTTTGACAATCAACCTGTATTTTTTAGCCTAGTCAAATTTAGTCATAGACAAATCTATAAGCAAAGCACATTGGGGAAAAAAAAAAAGGTCTTAGCTTTCAGCATATAGAAGTCAACAAGTAAGTTTGTCTGGATTTTTTTTTTCCCAGATAACAAGCTATGGAATTTAAATAATAAAAAAAAACAAGAAAATGTTTGGACTGAAGAAACCAAGAACAATTTTGCATCTGGGTATTCAAGAAAAAAGTGTACCTGATAAGGAGAAAACAAAAGGAATGGACTTTTGTGGACAAAGGAGCATTTTTTTTTTTATCTTTTGTTCTCGTGTTACCGATGGAGGGCCAATGTGTGCGAAATGCGAATGTCATCAGCATTCATTATATTGTTTGTATTCTTCAGCTTTCTTGCGGAATTCAAATACCCATTAAAATAATACGTAAACAAATGGTACTATGGACTATTATTTACTGGTTCTTAGTTTATTTGCGTTCTCTTTTTTGGCAGTAATGAGCCATCAAAGGGAAAACTCCCACTTTCTGTCAGTTTGTGGATACATTTATTATTGCAATTTGGGTTTTGGTAAATGGTCTTTCAGTAGTTTTCCTATTGCTTGATTGAAAAGTTAAATACAGAAAATATTTTGAGAATATAAAGAATTGTTAGGCTTAAATATGTTTTTATCCCAAAAATAAAATGAGTTTTAGTTTTGGCCATTTTAAAAAGTTTTGTTTGGTTTCAATTCAAATATTTTTAAAACCACTTGATTCCAGTTCTTGTTGCATATCATTGTTGGTTATTATATATGATTGAATGACTTAATCATTTTTTATGAAGTTCAACATTTAATATACATAGTTTAATGATAAAAACTAAAACCAAATTAATTTTTCTCATTGAAATAAAAAATAAAATAAAAATTAAAACCAAAATTTACTTATTTCTAATAATTAGATTTATTATTAGATAAATTTCTTAGGAGAATTTAAAATTATTAATAATGCACGAAATATATAAATTAAAGAATTGCATCAAAACTTTGGGGGTAATTGGGTTTTCTTCCATCAATTAGGTACGTGAAGACAAGTTTGAAAGTTGAATGAAGACGGTTACGCATCCATTATATTCTGGGCAAAAGTCAAAATCCTGATTTTGTATAGATTTTGGAAGATAACCCAACCTCAGAAGAAGGATTAGGACCTTGCCTCTAAAAAGAGATTGACATAAAAGTTTATATTGAGCTTACAAGATTTTAAAAGAATTTCACTTAGAGTGGTTGTTTGGTGGAATTAAGTATGGAATTAGAGCTTAGAATTAAAATTAGGCAACCCAATGTCAAATTTTTTATTCAGTACCCTTTTAGAATGAGAGTATAATTTCACGCAACAATTCTATGAAATTAAAAAATAATCAGCCCAAGTATTTTTTTCAATTTTCAACTAATATCTTGAAAATTACCAATTTCATATATCATAATTTTTATCGCTCTCTAACTATAACCACCTCTAATCTGTCACCTACACCCCAACCACCACAAGTTATCTGCTTGAAGTAAACTTAATAGAGAGAAAATATTTTAAGTTATAGATCACATGCCCAAACAATATAAATGAGATTGAATCTAAAATTCTAATTATGGATCCTAATATTTTTATAAGAATCAAATATGAAATTCTGAACTAATTTAAATTTTTAAAATTCTAAACTTCAATTCAATTTACGTGGACTAATCGGACTTGAAAACAAATATGAATTAATCCAATTCGTCTGAAGCAATTGAAGATGAGAGATGGCAAATCGCCAATGGAAACGAGACTTTTATATGCTTCAAATGGATAGGATTTCTCTTATGAAAGAAAGATTTTTTTTTTCTTCCTTACGGGCATTGCAACCTCCCATGTGTACCAAACTGTAAAAGTTGCTAATTATGGGGTTGAGAACTTGTCAATGATAAGTTTTAATTAAAATAATAATTTTAAAAAAAATTCGTCAATGACAAATTTAATTAAAAAACAATATGACAATAATTCCGTCAGTAACAAATTTTACAGAAAATTATATAATAATAAATTTATGGATGATAAATTTAAGTAAAAATATCATATTTCTATAAATTCTTTCAAAATCTCATTTTCATATAAAATTTATACAAAACTTATATATAATATAAATAGAAATATTATTCTTAACATCTAGAAGTGGGTGTCCAATTAAAATACTTACTCTTAGATATTAAACTAACATTGTTTCGAAATAAAAAGTCAAAATAGGTTAACATTGCAGTGTGAAATAAATAGGATCAGGTATTACTCCAAAAAGAAGAACTAGCAAACCAAAAAGGTTTGAAGAAATGCCTAAAATAATAACAACCTTAGGTTTCTAAAGCTGTGGTTCATGCAGAAAATGGACGAGACACCTGTAAAGTAAGCGCATAAAGAAAGGAAGGGAAAGAACATTTTCTTTTTCACTTTTGACACCAACATATATAATACTAATTATATAATGTATGCTTGCGCTTTGTGCTTCTATCATATTCTCTGTTTTCTTTAGGTGAAAAAAAAAAAAAAAAGAAGGTACCATAAGATTAAGGAGTATGAAGAGCCCTTATTTCGTTTTCATTTCCATAATTCCATATGTCATCTCAACAATAAATACATGGACCACATCCTTTTACAATGTTCTGCTATTTAGAAGTTTTCTAATGCAAAACAAAAGACGCATATTAAGAAACTTTTTTTTGTCCAAACTCTCAGACTGATAAGTTGATCTTATCTCATATGATGCCAAGAAACTGTTCTTGAGAGGAATTTGTTATCTTTTCTTTTTTGGGTCATGAAAGTTGAAATGACAACTTAATCACATTGTCTAAATTCATTGCCAAAAAATCACATTGCCTTAATTTAATTATTGGCCTCAAGATTTCATCATAGCAAATTTTTCATTATCTTGGTTTGTAAGAAAAGTGTGGTCTCTAAATCATGATAATAACAATGCATTTTTTTTATAAGTATAATTTCTATGTACTGACAGTGCCAGCTAATAGAATTTACTAAAATAACAAACTATGGCTAGTAAAGTTGATAATATGTATTTTTTATAGGGGAATAGTAGATAATTATTTTCTATAATTTGTCATTTTGATTAAATTATATTGGTTGACAATCTAGAACTCTTTTGTCCTATCAATATATAGAAATTAAATTATTTTTTCACACCGGCTTTATTCTATTTATTCAGTTAACATTGATTTTCTATGAATACATTGTTCATTATTTGATAGAAGGGAATGCGGTCTAATTATTTTACAAGCTTAAAAGAGATCAGTATAATGATTTCAAAAACTTAAGACTTTACGAGTAAATTTTACAAATAAATGAGACGTGGTTGAATTTTACCAAATGAAAAGTTAGTATAATTTGTCTTCTTTTTTTTTTTTGTTGCTTTTTGGTCATGCTTATTCCCTATCTTTCCTTTTTTATTTGTTGGTCTGATTCACTATTTTAATTTTAGGGCAAATGATTCACTAGACTTTTTTTTTTGTGGTCTGGACTGTTCTTTGACATTTACTGAAAGAAAGTTTACTCTCTTTCTGGGCTTTTCCCCACTGAAATCATTGAGCCCAGAAGTGATAGTAGGATCAGCAGATTCTTTCAACAGAAACCCGTAGTTTAGGCCCAATGGTAGTTTTCTTAACTTCTAAATGCCCATTTATAAAAGCGTTCAGAAATCTAACCAAAAATATCCGTTCGTTCGACCAAAATAATAAAAATAAATGCGTTCGGAAAAGTGCTTAAAATTTGCATACTTTCGTGGTTGAGGCCTGAGCGCAAATGAGAAGTCTGTTTGTTCAAATGGTAGGGGAATGCGGGTCCAATCCCGCAAGATGTAGAATGATATCACTTGCCCTCATCTCAGGAGCTTGTGAGACAGGAAAAAAAAAAACAGAGAGAGAGAATTTTGCCCTACCCTTATAAAATTTAAAGGTATTGGCCAAAATAAATAAAAAAAATTGCAGGCAAAAAAGAAAAAAGATTTCCAAAGTTGGAGGTTGAATACCTCACATACAAAAAAAAAAAAAAAAAACCCTATATGGTCTATCTAAAATAAATAGTCATCGAAATGTGACTAACTTTGTCTTGAAAGACTATTAGTCTATTACCAATCAGGTGATAAATTTGATGCCTCATACGATTATTCTATTTGCTCATCTATGTTTCCTTTTTAATATTTGGTACGTAGAATATTAATATTTATAAATGCCGATCCAACCGATCTTGAAGGTTGTGCTATGGCACATTGGCACTGCTTCTGAGACAGATGCCAGATTCTATGCGTACATATTGAGAAATGAAGAGGGAAAAAAAAAATTAAAATAAGGTCGGATCTACGTTCAAGCGCTCTTACCCACATGAGATGTCTCGTAGTTCATGATATCAAACTAGTATCTTTAAATAAATTTCTTTAATATTTAACACAAGAAAAGGACAACGACAACGACAATTGTTTACATGAATAGGTTTCTTAACATACTAGTTTTGGGAGAGGGGTCCCACAAGAGGCCTTAGTGGTAGGTTTCACCATGCATGAAATTAACTATTTAATTAATTTCGGTGCATTGCAGGGAACAAGATGGCTATAGCCCTAGTGATGATCCAATTGTAGGGTAGTAGGTGCTACCACAAAAATGGCAGGTGGCCATAACTGCACTTCTTTAGTAGAAGTAATATAACAAAAATCACATTTTAGGTGAAATCTAGTTGATGAATTTTCAAGGGCATTTGGGTCCTCCACGCTTGGTCTTCCAGTTGTTGTAGCAGGGGCACACAGCCTTGTTCCCATAGTAGCCAGGAGGAACACAAAGACACTTGTTGCAACATTTTTGGCAGAAGAACATGCACGGCTTGTGGTACTGTGTCTGGCCACATCTTCTAGCGCATTGGGATGGGCACTCTGATCAAACCAAATTCAGAAACAAAACCCCTATTAGATTACATTTAATTCACACAATTCAGGTTACGATGTAATATATACTATCATCTCTAATTATGTATTGTCACGTGATTGATTTCTAACCTATAGAAAATGCTATATAGCTCGAACTATTTTCACACGAAAAAAAAAAAAAAACACCAAAGTTATGTGACATCACTTGCTAACCTGTCTTTTTTTATGTTTTTCATCAAGTTTCAACGGCCACTTCAACTTAGACAAGAGTATATTACAAAAATAGAATTTCAACTGCCACTTCAACTTAGACAAGAGTATATTACAAAAGTAGAAGTGACAGTTGGAAAACATAAAAAAAGACAGGTTACCAATTTGTATTCATACCAAAAATGATTTGTCTTAGCCTATTACGTTAAGGTAATACGAAAAGATTTAATTAAATGATAGGATAAAAAAAATAATTGTTTAAATTAATTAAAATTAAACTCTTAAAACTAATGTCTTGAAATAGATTGATAGTTTGGTAAATCTGCAGCAACTGTCAATGTTCATAGTGAAAGCGATTGTGCCAAGTGGTGCATGAATGTGATTATAATTGATTACTCACGGTAACTCTTCAGACTTCCAGGTCCATAATTCCCCTGAAAATTAAAGGAAAAAAAGTGTCAAGATGTGAATTTTCAGGATCATTACCCTTGCAACAGCAAAATGCCTCCCAGGGAAGAAGGAGGTGGAAATCAAATGCTAAAAACTAAGAGAAGAGATACTCACACCATCCAAGTGATACTGAGCAGCATCTTTTGCCATAACCTGCAAGGATAGTAGAGATTTGAAGCAAGGTTATTTTTCAGCTTACTTTGAAGCATAGTACACAAGTACAACAATGGCATTAATTTAGCTACTAGAGATATAATAATAATAATAACAATAATAATAATAATAATAGTAAGTCATTAATATTTCTCCATATACATGTAAGATATTGGTGTGTGATGGAGTATTAGGAGGGGACTAACCTGAGTTGAGATCATGGAAATGGCAAGGAGTGCCAGAAGCAGAACAGAGACAAGCTTAGCCATGGCCATTGCACAAGACAAAAGAGAGTACAAAGAGCACTTTGTAGAGAAAAGGAGAGAAAAGAAACAGCTAAGTGAGGAAAGTGTGAGAGGGGCCTCTGGTGGCTTTAAGAGGCCTTAATGGTTTGGTATGTTTGGTTTGGTTCAGATGCGAAGGCTTGTATGGGCTATAAATAGAGCTGCGGTAAAGTTTGAAGCCAGCAGATTGGATAATTGGAGTTTAGGATTCCGCAATGTAGTAGTATTTATTATTATTGTTATTATTATCTTTTTTGTTGCATATGGACCTTTTTTCATGATAACGTGAGATTATTCAGTGCTGTACCTACATATTGCTGCTTTCTTATCGAAAATTTGTGCACCATTCATTAATTATTTTTTATGATTTTCCGGTAGTTGATACAGTTGCATTCATCGGGATATATATATATATATATATAATATAATATAATATAGTATATTGTAAATATAAAAATATTGTATATAAAATTCTAATCATATATTATTATAGATATATGTGATCCTCACTCAATACCTTAAAGCCATCGTATATTAGTGGCACACGAGTGATGACTGATACGCATTTAGTATATCAAAATGAATCTCTATAATAATCAGTCTTAATATACTAATAAATATAAAATTATCAGATTATACATGTATTGAAAAATGTGATCTTACATCATAGGTTTCTTTAGATGTTATGGTCCCTCCAGTTAAGCAATTTATTGAGGCTAAAATTGAGAAATTAATTTCAAATAATGCAGATAAAAAAAAAGTTTTGATATGACAAGTTTAATAACGTAAAAATGTATAAAATTCATGTGCAAAGTTAGGTACCGTTTGGTTTTTGCCCAAGTACAGTGGAGACAAAAACATAGAGACAATCAAGATGGAGGTGAAAAACACTGTCTCTGTATCGTGTTTGATAGTGGAGTATAAGATATGATAACTATCTTTATATCTTATTTGGAAACATGGAAACAAGATAAAAAATATATGATAAGGGCATTATTTATCCCCTCCAGACCACTGTCAGACTGCCCATAATAGTGAGGACAAATAGGAAAATATTAAACATATATATAGGGATATTAGTGAAAGAAAAATATTAAATTTTTATCTCTGAATTCTATCTCAATTGTCCCTCTATTTTGAAGGTAAATAAATTTTCTATACGTGTCTCTACAACTAAATACCTGTGTCTTCTATGTATTTGTATTTTTTGTCCCAAGACAGAAATCAAACACTACCTTAAGTATTAATTGTATGAAATTTTTTTAATTAATAAAAACAAGATAAAGCAAAAAGTATATATATATTAATTCCATTACAACTTGCCAACTCGGAAGAATCTATCAATCAACTTAAAAATGTCACAAGGGATAGCGTCTATTGCCTTATTTCAATAAAAATTCTATATTTTTTATGATATATGATTCATTAATAATATTTAAAAATTTATATCAATAATACATTACACTCAAATTTTGTAAGTATTTAAAATAAATTTTAGTAATAATCCTAAGACCTATCTCTCAAATAATCAAGTACCATTTTTATATCATTAAGAGTTAAATTTTAATATATTATTAGTGCTGTAGAAATTAATTTTTATGTCATCAAATAATCATATGTATTATAGTTATGATAATTATTATACATATTATATATTTTTTATATAATAATATACATAATTAAATAATATCAGAAAATTTTTTAGATAATATTATAGAACTCTTAAGCGCTTATATGGACCACTATTTTGATTGATTTAAAGACATATTAAAAGGTATTTGCATTCATTTTTAATTTAAAAAATTAAAAAAAAAAAGATTGCAAGACTATACAACTCTATTGCAAAAGATGATCTAGTATTCCATAATTCTTTTTAAAAATTTGTATATTGAAATTGTGTTAAAATTAAATTTTATTATTACTTAAACAATAAGAAATTATTATATAATATATATATTGTGGCATAGGGTCTTTTTTTTTTTAACTTAGTTAAAATTTAAAGAATCTATTTTAATACAATATCATATAAGATTAAATTTATATATTCATCTAATGGCCTATTATTATATTAGTAAAAATGATTGAGTTTTATCATAATAATTTTAAAAGTCACAAACATACAAATACATAGGTAGTTGGAGTTACAAACATTCTCTTCCCTTAATTGTAATTTTAGATTCAAAGTAATCGATATTCAAAGAATAGTTTTTTTATTAGAAACTCAAATAATTAAACAAGATTATATCCTACAAGAGGATATTTATGAGAAGAAAAAAAGAAGTATATATAATTGAATAATAATAAAATTAATTTCCGAAGAAATATTTGTTTTTCTACGTGAGTAGAGATACTCAAAAGAATACTGCCGAATATCTCTATACAAAATCAAATTTTTTTTTTAGATTTTTTTTATTTCATATTTTTAATTTAGAATAGAATTTATATTCTAAATAAAAAAGAAATTTCAAATTAGCATGAAAAGTTATTAACAAAATAGAATTCAAATTCGAAATTATAGACCGAACCTACCAACAGAACGACGGCATGGTATCATTCGAAAGTGAGAAGCCGATCACATGGGTGGGTAGTTAACACTGGGACCCCAAAGGCCAGAGGCACATATAAACATATATTAATATATATAATTGAAAGGGCAGAAAGGGTAAGCCATGTGCCGTAGTGAACTTGCACATGACCTCAAAGACAGGCCAAAAATGCGACAGCAATGTGCACGATGCGCTGTCACCGCCACACACCCAATTGCCAATGTCCCTTCGCTAATGAGTAATGGCTCTCTCAAAGGACTAGGCACTGTACCCGTATGCCTGCAACCCCATCATCTTCCTTTGGGCTTAGCCTCTTTCCTTATTCCTATGGGCTTTCTCGCCAATGTCTCGGTTTCTTTTCCCACTGCCTCATAGCCATGAGAAATTCTTCTGCCCACCCGGAGAAAATGCTCGCTCTTTCTCCATAAGTAGCATTGTGCCATATGGTATTATGGGCCATGTTACTTTTTGCATTGAAAAACGTATTTTAACAATGTTGATAAATTGCAATCCATCGAAAACGTATTTTATTTCAAATAATATTAAACAAATAAAAGTCAATTTCAGTGAGGCATTGCAATCCAACTAAAACCCATAATCAAACCAAGCTCATTTCATTCCAAACATAGTTTAATAAATAATTTTTAATTGTAATAAAATAATCATCAGCTATGCTAATAAATTTTGCCGCCAATGTAAAAAAAAAAATAGTGGACTTCCCGTTTTTTGCAATATCATAGTTTTACTTATTTGTGGTTGTCTTTCAATTGTTATATAACTTATTTATTGTGTTTTTTCAGTCTCTTTAATTTTATTAATTTTAGTTATACTATAATAATTTTTTCTGATATTTAGAGTGTATATATATATATATATCTAAAATTTCCCTGGCACAAAATTAAAATTTTGCTAAAAATAGATAAAAAAAATTGATGAAATGATGAAAATATTCAAATATATTTATATTTAAAATTAAATAAAGTATATACAATCTATAATTATATTTTTCTTTTCTTTCAATTCTATTTCTTTGCAACTACCTTAATAAATAATCTAATTAGCTAGGCCACAAATCTAACAAGTTATAAAACACAATAAAATCACTACTTGAAAACCATTTGAAAACAAAGCTCCCAAAATAGAACAAAAAAGCTACAGTTTATCACAAACTATAACATGCAATTGATAAGTCACCATAAAGACTTAGGCAATTTTTAAAGCACCGCTTGATTTTTTTTTAGAATTGGTATGATTCGTAGCCCTTGTTTGAATAAATCATCATCATTGCTTCCTGTTACAAATTACTCCTTGCAACAATAAGATCCATATACAATTAGTTCAAAATAATTGCTTCCTTTACCTTGTTACATTAAAAAGAATGGAACTTCTATTTCCATGTATCAAACCTTTGTTTTTCACTCAAAAGAATAGAATCGTCTTTATCATGGGCTAACTATAATACTTAGACTCTCAAATTCCAGATGAGGGTGTCCTTGGATAATTGGTTGAATCCTGTTGCATACTACTATTTGTTAGAAATAACTATAAAAAGTAATAAAAAATAAAAAAAAATTGTAAAACACACATCACCTGAGACAAATGATTGACATTAACACCTTGTAATATGGGCATATATGGCAGATTTGATCCATTTAACAGTTGAAGGTAAGAACCATCTATAAAAGCCTACACATAAATAGTAAATTAATTGTATACCCTAAACCATTAGGGGGGAAAAAAGAAGAAAAAAAAACTACTAATATCTTACTTGATAAAAATTTACATGATTTGATGGAGTTGTATAAGCAAAATAAGGAGAAGAGATGGTTGATCGTGCCATTAATGATGGTGCAACTTCTTCCATATTTGCTCTTTGACCTCCTTTACGTGTATCCATTCTCTTTGTTGCACCTACATTTAAAAGAGTAATATATTTACAATAATATAAAATAATAGAATTCAATATCAATATTACAAAAGGAGCTTACTTGTATTAGTCTCTTCTTTGTCTTCTTTTGATGCTTTTTTCTTTCGTTTGTCAAAGTGCCCTTTTTGTCTAGAACTAAAGACACCTTGTCTTTAGTTCTTGCTATAGAAGGGTCTAATATGGGAAGTTCACCAACTTCATGTACTTTTCTACTTTCAGAATTTTTCACAAGAGAAATATCATCCAAATCCGATTTCTTCATGAGATTCTCAAGTGCTTTATGACCATTATCTAAAGTCTCCCACAAAAGTTGTCTTGCCTCCTCATTTCCTTGACTCATCTGCACAAGATCATAAGCATATCTCATAGCACTATTGCGAAACACAATTGAGGCCTTAATTGTATCTTTTGTTGCCAATGTACATGTATCATAAGCATAGACCATTTTCCTTCCTTGCTTGCTCCATCTTTTCAAAAAATACTTCTTTGGAATTTCATGCACATTTTTTTGCTTTAAAATAGCAAATGTATGACAACAAAGAATGCCTAATGTAATAAATTTTGCACAAGTACAACTTATATCCAATGAAGAAGTGTCAAGGCAAACAATATGCATATTCATATCCTTTCCATGCATCACACATTCAAATTTGTACAAACTTCCATTAACTTCAATTTCATGGATGTCACAAGCACTAGTACCATTAAGATACTCATTTTCAACTAGCTTGTATAGCTTATGTTTATAAACATTTGATGCATGCTTCAAAATGTTACTATGTATATTAGCACATGGAGGTTTAGTACTATTACAACGATAGTCTTCTTCCACCTCATTTCTACGCCATCTTTTCACAAGTTTTTCAAAACTCACAACAAAATTACTAAGAGAAGTAGTCTTACTAGCAATTTCATTCAACACATTGTTTGCACTCTCACTTCTTTGGGAAGACTTTATTCCACCATCAAAAGTGTCTTTGTTAAGAGCCGTACACCACTTTCCTCGAATCTTATACAAACTTTGTAGCCACTTGTGATCTTCAACATTATAAGTCAAGATCATTTTAGCCTATGTGTCTTCAAATTCTTTTTTGGACTCACACTTCTGCAAGCATTTATGAAACAACTTTTGGAAGCCTTTATCACTATTCAACCTACCTAAATGTGATGGTGCATTTTTAGAGATATGCCATAAGCATAAATGATGAGAAGTATTAGGAAACACTTTCTCAATTGCCTTTGCCATTGCTTGATCTTGATCAGTAAAAATGGTCTTGGGTGGTTGGTTACCCATTAATTGTAGAAAAGTACTAAAAAGCCATTCAAATGATGCAGTTGTCTCATCTAATAAAAATGCACAAACAAACATTGTATTTTGCCAATAATGATTTATGCCCACAAATGGTGCACATACCAAATTGTACTTATTTGTTCGATATGTGGTATCAAAAACAACTACATCTCCAAAACAATCATAGTCAGTTCTTGACCTACCATCTCTCCAATAAAAGTTTGTTATTCGCCCTTCATGGTCAACTTGCACATCCCAATAAAACATTCCTCCTTCCTCATTAGCTTTACCTTTAAAGTAACTCACCAAGCTTTGAGAATCTCCCGCCTCAATTAACATCATTTTTTGGGAGTTAATATAATTATAACAATCTTTTTTGAAAAACCCCAAATTTTCAATTCCGCCACTTTCTTCAACCATATATGAGTAAGCATCAATTGTTCGAATGCCTGCATGTACCATTGAAGTCAAAGTTATCCCTTTTTCTTTTGAAACCTTTTTTGCAGATCTTAGTAAGTGCCTCTCTTCAGGCAATGCCAATTCATGATTATGCTCCTCTATAAAGCGTGATACTTTCCATATTCCATCTTTGTCGATTTCCCAACATATCATTGCTTCACATCCAGTTCTACAATCATTTTTCTTGTAAGTTTCACTAGATGAAGGCCTGTTTTTCTTGAATCCGTTTTTGGAGCAAACAAAATGTTTTCTACTAAGTCTTGGAGGCATTCCACGAAAATATTGCTTATCAATTCTAACACTAAAGCCTAACTCGTGAGCATAGTTCAAATACAAGCTATATGCCTCATTCTCATCATGAGCAATTTTCCCCACAAACAATTTTTTTTCAGACTCACGATGAAGAATATTAGACCCATTTGCATCTTCACTGTGATTGAACTCTAGTTCTTCTTCAGTTGCACAATAACTTAACTCTCCTTGACTTTTGTCATTTAAACCTTCCCAACTATTGCTTTCAGATTGCAATCCCTCCATATATCTACATGATAGAATAAAAAAGATAACATGACGACACTAAATTTTTTTTTTGGCAAGATATTAATTCAAATAATAAAGAATTTGTATTATCCAACAAAATGAAATAGAAACTCACATTTAAACATAAAAACTCAAAGCAACATTGATGTTTTGCTACCTACAGTTGATGGAGCGTTCTATTTTTATTCTTCATAGATGATTTTTTTTATATTTCATAATAACTAATTTTTACCAAGTTTAATATTTATCAAGAGACATAAAACTTACCTGGATAGAAGCCTAGAAAGAGCCAACTGTCTTTCATTGTGTAAAAAAATTGATGCTACAGTGCTACTTGTTATCTCTTATTTTGTGTTGCTGTAGAATCGCGTGTTGTAAAACCACGTTACTGTAAATTCGTGGAGAAAAAGGAAGTGAAAAAGTTAAAGGAAGAAGGCACAAGAAATGAGAAATGAGAAAAGTTAAAAAAGTAAACTCTAGTTAACTTTTAGAAATATTGACTTTTATTTGACATTGGTGGCAAAATGGTTTTCCAATGCAAAAAGTAACATGGCCCACAATACCATGTGGCACAATGCTACTGATGGAGGAAGAGCGAGCATTTCCTCCTGGTGGAAAGAAGAATTTCTCCATAGCCATACATTATCTTTATTCCTTTTCAATAATCGAGAATAAAGGAAAAAATTAATGTGGATCCACCTTGTTATATTTTTTTTTTAAGTTTTATCCTTTCTTTAAAAAAATGCACTAATTAAATTTTTATTATAATCTTTTATTTTTTAAATAATTTTACATATCTGTAGATTCCCATGAGGGGATGGAGATCCATGAAAATTAAAGATGTGGGAAAATTCTCCCAAGAATATGGATGAAATGGGGAAAAATTTTGAAGCGCGGTGCAGGAATGAGAGACTATTCACTGCTCTTGTCCTGACCAATTGTCATCCCTCGTATAAAAATAGTAGAGAAGTTATTGTAATTAATAAAATCAGAGAGTAATGGATTATTTAAAATAATATTATGTAAGCACAAAAATAATTTAGAATCTAATAAGAGTAAAATAATCATTGATGGAAAACAAGAATCGAGTCAACTTCCTCATTTTGTTGAAAAACATATATAGAGCCAAGAGAGTGAGAGAAAAAGGAGAGACAAGAAAGAAAATTTTTTTAATATGAGAAAATGAAGAAAGAGATCGTTACATTGAGTTATAAAGTTTGGTTGGATATATGTATATATATTGGAGGAAAAAAAGTATTTTTTTTAATTTTTTTAAAAAAAGAATTTAATTGTATATTAATTTGTTTGTGCTTTTAAAAAAAAATACAAAGAGAAAATAATTTTTTTTTGCTTTTTTTAGAAGGTAGAAATAGAAGTATATGGTAGAAAAAAGAGAATGTTACTGGATATTTTTTAAAATTATTTAAATTATAAATCTATCTTCACAAATTTTATAAAAAGATAAAAAATAGTCTTTCGTTAAATCACTCTCACCCTTTGCCCTATTTAAATTACAAATTATATTTTTAATTGTAACTTTACCTAAAAAAGTACACCTCTATAATTATATCAAAATGTATAAAAATTTTGTGCTTCTCCTTTTGATTATGCTTCTGCTTACTTCTCCCAAAATTTGATAATCAAATGAGCTTATAATGTGAATTAATAATAGAGAATTCATAAACCATAATCTCCAAATTAATCACAAAGTTCATCTGACAAACTTCAAAATAATGTAATACCTCCCTTGGACGCACAACACAAGCTCAAGTATGTTTGCTAGCATTCCCAACTTGAGATCTATGTGGTCATAGAATTGATCGACAATGGACAAAAAAATAATATTGATCACATAAATTATTAAGAAAATCACTGTTACTAATGGGCAATAAAGCTCGACTAGGAATCGAACACCTCCCATTCAATCCTAACGCAATTTTGTAAGTGGCAATAAAGCTATTTGTGCTGAGTCTCCTGTGTTGTTTTTTTATATTATTATTTTAAACTCATTAAAATTCACCATTTTCTTTTTGTTATGAATAGTATTTTCATTACTGAGAAAAGAGGTCAAACCCAAGTTGACAATAAGAAGAACAAATATATTCAAAAAACTTATAGTTCCCAAGATGGATCAGCTGGAGTAACTAGAGATATAATACACTTAATTGGAGCCAATATCGAAAGTGACCGAAAGATTTTGGACAATGATAGTTTTTGGGTAATGCCTTTGGCCATGACCATGACGTTGACAAACACCACTTTTAGCAATGCTGTTGAATCGATCTTGAGCTGTTTAGTACTTCTTGCTGAACGAAAGATGCAATCCCTGTAAGGCTCTCATCAACTTTTGGGTTGGGCTACCTCCAGGCTAGGCCTTGTGGGTAATGCTATGACACAGCGATCATATGTTGTGGCCCGTTGGTGCTCTAAGATGGGGCCGCCAAAATGTGTAAGCTTTACTTGACTCAAACTACGTTCGTTTTTACTTTTGAGTAAATGCTATTTATGCTCACACAGTATAGAACACCATATCAATATACCCTTATTTATTATTGGATGAGATGTGAATTTCAAACTAAATTGAATTTACACTTCATCTAATAGTGGATAAGAGTGTATTAATATAGCGTTCCATAAATGGTGAGTATAAATAACATTTTTCTTTTACTCTTGTCACTAGCTTAAACGACAATCCATTGGGACTTCTGCTTGTGATTTAACACAGACAGAGCACAAAGCCAACAGCAATATCGTCAATTTCCTTTTGCAGTTTACTCTTTGGTGCCTAATCCTAAGAAAAAATTAATAAACGATAATAAACAAAAATGTTGAGTCAAACTACCTAAAAGATAGAGGGATCCCGACTATCAAATAACTAATTTGATGAAGTTTGCAAATGGTGGCTGGCTGTATTTTTCCATGACTACATTGCATCGTACACAAGCCACTTTGTCTTTGCGTGAGAAATATATATTAATTTAGACAATGGCTGCAAATAAAACTTTCCAATCAACTATTCCATTAAAAAAAAAAAAAAACAATAATTTGCAATATGATCACTAATTGCATGCTCCTTCAATTGTGAACAACTTATTGACTTCCTAAATGTTATATCACAAAAAATAGGCACTAGTACTTATGCATTTGCATTGAATTCTTATGCTCTTGGGAACTTTAAATTAATTATTAGCTTTGAAATGTGGGGGATTTTATACATTTTATTAATATTATTTCAAAGTTTAATGTTATTATATTACAATTATTGTTAAGTTTTGTTTTAATTGTGACTTTGACCAAGTCATGCCATATACACGTTGATATGTTATCCGTTGCAAGAGAAATTGGTTACAGCCTCAATGCTTTATTTTCGGGATTCCTTGGTCACGATGAGACTGCATCTTTTATCCGTTGGAAGCAATTTGGGTTATATATATTATTCCTTTTCATGCAATATTTTTAGCGAGAGATATATATAGTTTACGGAAAAAGAAAATTATCATAGCAAAAATTAACTTCTTCTTCTAGTCTTTTACTGGTTCCCTTTGAGCAATCTAAGAGAGTTGTTCATGTAGCCTCACTAGTTCAAATGCAGAGTTAGTAGGATGTGACTGTTGTATTCTGGGAAGTATTGGTCATGAAGACCATCTGCACCCGTCTTTAAGCTTGTGGTGGCAAAATACTCTTAAGCTCAATGACTAGCATGCCTCAACCATTGATAACAATAAGCTATCTCTTTTGTTCTTTATTGTTTATTTATTTGATTCTTCATCTTTTGTTATTGTATTGAATTGATTGATTATATACAAGAAATTATTGTTTGTGTCTATCAATCTATTAATAAAGTGTTATTCCAGATTATTCTTACCAACAAATTTTACTATATTCAAATTGATTCGACATTCGGTTCTAGTCAATTGGATTGACTCATTATCAATGTAAAGCTCTCTAATTATTGTTTTTATGTTCATAATGCAAATTTAAAATCTTATTTAAGAGAAATAAATGTTAAACCATTTGAATACTTGACCTAATTTAATGTTTAGTTAGTTTAAGTGATTCGTTACTTTTTCTCTTCAAATTAGGTCTCCAGTTCTAGTACTATATGAAAAAGAAAACTAGCATTGAGAGAACTTTATCTTATAATAAGTTGTGCAACCTCGAGATAAATTAGTTAGAATGGTCTCTAGATCAAGGTGATTGAGACCAAAATTTATAGGGATAATTACAGTGACCTTCTTTAAAATCAATTAATCTTACATGTAACCTCCTCATTCTTTTTAGAATTATATTCACATCCCTTGCTTTTAAATGATTTATAAAATTCCAGCATTACTCCTTAAACTAAAAACCTATCTCCTTCCGCACCCACTCTTTTCAATTTTCATCCACCTTCACCTCCCTTATTGTTGTATTCTCAACAATCCACTACCTTCAATTTTTCCTCCCTCTTCTTGTCACAAAAAACATCAGAATGAAGACCAAAAGAGAATACCTTTTCGTTTTTGTTTTCCCTTTAATCTTAGGGTCGGAGTTCAAGAGAGATAGAGAAAAAAAGAGAGAGGCGGCCACCATTGAGAGGTAGTGGCTATGACAGAGACGGCGGCGGCTAATTCGGAGTGGTAGTTGTTGGTCGTGCGACAAGGTGAAAAGCAACGATGACAAAGGCGCGACCGTGAAGGTGGGTTACGGCTTAACAATGGACAACGAGCTGAGGCCACCGTTGCTGTGCTCAGTGCATGAGATGTGACCACAAGGGTTGAGCGAAGGGGTGGTTTCCAAACAAAGGTGATTCTTGTGATGGCTTTAGATTTAGCCGGTCATTGTAATAGTTAAGAAATTATAGTAGCAAAAAATGAAGAGCCACCTGAGTAAATACTAATTTGATGGACTTGCTTTGATTATAGAAGGCTACATTATACAAATATTTTAGCTTTACAATCGCCACTTTAATTATTTCTAGTAAGCTCACTTTGTGCGTTGTGTCTAAATAACCAATTTCATTTGTACAATTCTTCGTATGGAGATGAATTAAATGGATATGAAAGGTAACTGTTGTTGTGAGTTCATAATTGATCGGGGATGAAAAAGGGGCGGATGAAGGGAGGGATAGAATGATGACATTCAATAGGAATAAAGCAATTAATAAAGGATAGAATTGTCGTTTTATATTTTTTGATTTTTTTTTAAAAAATAAAATTTAGAATTAGGGGAGATTAGTGTAATGTTACTAAGTAAATTAAGGAACGCAGGTGTCAGTTTAAAGTCTAGGAGGGGTAATTGTAATATATATATATTAAATGACTTCAAGAAAGATGGGTGTAATTATCTAAATTTATATATATCTAACTATCTATATATATATTTTTTGTGTATAAAAAGTTGAGGGAGTAAAAAGGCATCCACAATAAGGTAAGATACATTATAATTTATAAGTCTTATCGATGGATATCTTACAATAGTGCTTGCTTATGGCTGAAAATCATGGCAGAATAGAGAGAGGTGAGAGAATGAAACTCACGAATGATATAAAAGTGAGTGGCTTATATGCAAAATGTGAGAGTAATTAATAAGTGATGAATAATATATTTGTAACTAATTATATCTTAATTATATTAATCACTAAATAACTAGCATAATTATCTCAATTTCGAACGGAAAAAAGAATAATCACTAATGAGATTCAAAGCTAACCATGTGTTTGAGAAAGCTGTAAATTAAAATTATTTGAACAATCAGTTATTTGTATAATCTTGTATATATATGTGTGTGTATATATATATATATATATATATATATATAGTCAACTCTGAGAATCAATTTTATTTAGATGATATGAAAAAGGTTATTAAATGATTTATTTATATTATATATATATAATATTTGGCATTTTAGTTTAATTTGTTAAAAATATCATGATTTTAGAATAATCAGCTTGTTCTTATAATAAAAAGTTTCAAAAAATTTAAAAAAAATTCAAAATATTACTTATAATAATAAGTTATTTTTCAACTTAAATTTACTAACCTTTGATTATAATATATTTTCATGCTTTTAGTATTACCAAATATAATAATTTTTTTCAAAACAATTTTTTCGTTAGGGAAAAAAATTATTTCTTCTATGTTCGCAAACATGTTGATTTCAAACTCAATCTTTATATCAGCAATCACAAAATAACCATTATAAGTTATTTTTGGATCTTTTTTTGGTCCAAATATATAAGTCATTTTCTAATTTCAAGAAAACATTAATTACCTTTTACCTATTTTGCCTCTATATTTATAATGAGTGGGAATAAATAGATGTTACTATGATTATTAAATAAAGAGATAATTTATGATGAATGATTAGGGTATTTTCATCTTATATTTTCTTTTTTAAAAGAAAGATTAATAAAATCCAATTATTACCTTAATTCTAGTGCATAACCTTAAGGCACTGTTTGGTGTATCATTTAAGATAAGACTTGATAATATTAAATACAATAGTATAAGATTTGATAGTATAATATAAAGAATCTATTGTATAAGTTTTTATACTATTAATTATTTACTGTGCCACATGACTAGCGGTAAACAAGCAAACAGGTGGTGACCGACGAGGGTCAAGTGACAGAGGTGACCAATAGATGGCAGGGGCGATGAGTAGCAAGGGCAATCGATGAGTGGTGGGTAGTGGTCGAGAATGACGGGTGGTGATTGACAAGCTACTATCATCGGTGGGTGGGGATGGGACATTGATATAGAAGAGAGTAAGTAATGGTTAAAGTTTGGAATTGATTAATAAAAATAATAATACTAGATGCTATCATCAAGCCTTCTGAGATCAGATAATTTAATCTTATAATTATAGAATATAAATAATTTGACCGTATAATATTATACTATTATATATGACACCAAATATATAATAAAAATTAATTTTATAATATTAGTTAATATTACCCAACTTTATACTATGTGTTGAACGAGACCTAAACAACTTATATATTAATGAGAGGAAAAGTAAAATACAAGCTTCTAATAAAATACTAATAAAATATAATTATGTGCATCGAAAAAGGCGATGGTTACGGAGTGATAAATGCGCATGTGAGGTCGAGAAGTATGCTCTGGTGATTTATAGCTTTTTTTTTTTTTTTATTTGGTCTGGATCAATAGTTTACTTTATCATCTCTAGTAGTAGTAACTGAACCAACTGCACCCTTTGATGAGGACGACGATTTCTCATGGTAACTCCTGTTCTAACCAACGGTTTGGGAAACAAACTAATCTGCGACTAATAACTGTTTTATCTCATGTTAAAAAAACACATTGGCCATATCCGAGGTACAGGTCCAGCAGACCCAATTTCTCGGGGATCTTGATTTGCCATATGTTAGGGGGAGTGGGGTTTCTGTGGAGGCCAGCGGTGGTTTTGTTTTCTTTTGTCGAAATGGAAACAAGACATATCCAGCGTTGACGTGTACTTCACGCGTTGCCTACCGTATGCAACCATCATATCGTATGCCACGTAAATCAGATCATCCCAAAATCATGTTTTTTCCTATCATTTTTTTATTATTACGTAGAAGATAAATATTTAAAAATTTTAAAGATTAGAATTGTTACTAAATATATATTAATTATATTGCACGTTGATTGAATATAGAAAAAGAGACGGGAGGGACAACGTGATTTCCTTTATTTATCAAAGGCACAACCCTTTATGCTCTTGTTGCTTCTGTGAGCAGACCCATGTGACTTGGAGGGAAAGGTCATGTGCCAAGGTGCCCCTGAGAGAAATGGATAAGTTAGAGCAAGGTATGTAGTCTAAGCAAAATACCTTATTTCCTTCTTAAGATGTGGACTTAAATATAGGAGATAACTATCATTTTAACTGCTAAAAATCATATCACTGATAAAATAATCCTTAAAAGAAATTATGTTTGTCTATGGGCCTCTAGAGATTTTTGACAAATTCACTCAAATATCAATTGACCTTGAATTTTGCTAACTGAAGTGATTACATTTCATGTTTTATGCAAGGAAGAGAAAATCGGACCGGACCAATCGGTCCAACCGAGTTAATTGAAAACTAGACACCTTGTCGATCAGGTTGTCACCTAAGAACGGGATGCCAAGAAAACTAGTAAAAAATCATTGATTTGCCTGAACCAGTGGCGGGTCAAGTGTTCGGCGGTCCAAAAAATTTTGAGGAAAAAGAAAAGTTTCTTTCTTTCAAGCATAGTGCCCTTACTTATCAAAGCTGTACATTGCCACCAAAGTTATTAGAAGAGAAGCAGTCTTTCACGATGGCGATGAAATTGATTTTGAAGCCAGCACTAGAAAAGGAAAGCTTTGCAGTCAGCGATTTGTATGGCTGCAACACATATTGACCTTCGCTGTTGTTCTTTGAGGAGCATAGCATCCTTCATTCAAGTATGAGAAGTGCAAACACAGTAGACACAGAAACAGAAGAAAAACCGATAATGAGAGAGAAGAATGTGAACATGGCTCAAAGGGAATGTGTTTCTTGCGGCTCCTACACTTCTTTTCATATTCAAAACTAGGGTTTTTTCTTTTGATGGATAATGAGTTATGGGCCAGCCAAACCATCTTAGCCCATATTTTCATGTTAAGGGGTCATGGGAAAAACCAATATATATATTGAATGACAAGCCTAAAACAAAAACTAATATAGGAAAAGTTACTTAAGTTATATTAAAAGTTAATTAATTGTTCACACTAAATAAAAAAAGTGAGTTAATTGCTGGAATAAAAATAATAACCAATAGATATTTATTATTCATTTAAATTATTTAATAGTTTATATTATATATAGTTAGTCTTTTTTGTATTCTGGTTGGACCGGTTAGACCATTAAACCTTTGAACCAGTGGCTTGTTCGATTTGATATCCAATACGATTTTCTCTTTCTTGGTTTTACGTCAAGTTAATTTACACCATAGAATCATCATTTTAGTCTCAAAAGATCATATCTTTAATAAATAGTACTTTTTATGCAAAGTTAGAGTTGTATAATGATCACTTTAGTCTCCTAAAATCATATATATCTTTGACAAGAAAATTGATCTTGAAAGAATCACTTTTGTTAATGAAAACAAATTTCAACTGATGTTTAAGTGAAAGGCGGATTACAATAGTAACTCCTCATTGTCTAATGTCACTCTCTGTTTATTCAATTGTTCTAAAATATGCTTCATTATTTGATTTTTATTTCTTTTGTTTTTGCTATATTTTATTTTATTACAATTCTTTATTTATTTTCCTTGACTACGTTTAATGTTTTGTTCTATTTGTATATTGGATTTTATGATTTTGAATTTTTATGGGTCGGTCCAATTCATAGTTTTATTTTCTTTTGTCCTTTTTCGATTTAATTGAAGAAAATAATTAAGTAATATATTATATATGTAAATATCTAATTTAATATATTATATATATTTCCTTACTTTTCAAGAATAAAAATAAAACATAAAAATTAAGAGATCAACCTGGCAAACGTTAACATATTAATTTTATTTAATACTAGATTGAATTATATAAACACAAGATGACAATTTTGTATTGGGTATTATGAATATTTTACACTACAATTTGTTTATTCACATTTTTTTTTATTATTTTTACCTAACATACTTACCACTATGTTATGCAGAGTGGAAGATAATTATTACATTATCAAATTTTCAAAGTAATTTGATGTTTATATCTAAATAGTTATATTAAAAGAATTAATTAAGATATATACTTATAATATTTAGTGACCATATAAAAATAAAAATATAACCCATATTAAACATTTTGACATTACCTTAATTATCACTTAATAAAATTAATATAAAATTATTATGAAATTTTTTTTACAATAAATAAATAAATACAAAAAATTGAATCCTTATACATTAAAGGGGATTTTGTTTCCCCAAATTGTTTTTAAAAAGCAAGGTAATGCAATACTTTAAATTTTTTGTTTACTTAATAATTATAATATTTTTGGCATACAAATTTTATACTAATATTTGATATATTTTCACATAACATTTAAGAATCACTACAAGAAAAGTGCGGGATACCGACTCATTTACCGACAGATTTTTTCATGGGTGTGATTTATATCAATGGGTGTACCGACAGTTACAGGGGTATCGATTCCCAGGCCGTCAATCAATATTACCGACTTTAGAGGAGAACCCATCAGTTATTTTCGACAAGTATACCGACTAGTATTAAAATATACACCAATCAGTACAGTTAAATAAAAGGCGTCACCAAGGCCGTCAGAGACATATTTATACTGACAGGTTTATTTAATTGTACCAACGAATGTTCAAGTTAATAAAATAAATTTTAAATAATTTACCGACGGGTTTATTTATTTATGAAAAAAATTATTAAAAAATATTAATTATTACTAACAGTTATACCCATTAGTAAAAAATTAATTTTTTATTTCATTATTGATTTGTTTATTTATTTGATATATAATAACCTAATTATGAATTAAATTGATATTGAATAAGAAAATAATAAAATGATTAAATAAAATATCAAATTATGACAATAAAATATATACAAATTATACTAAATGTAAAAAAATATAAAGAATAGAAAAAAAATGAAGCTAGATAAAAAATAGTTGAACTCTAGGGTGTTAGCATCGTCGACGTCGTCATTATCATCATCATCATCTGAATCATCATCGTCATCCGCGCATCCGACTGTGACTGGCGCTCAGAGATGGAGAGGAATGGGATATGGGGGAATTGGGTCTGGGGATCTTCTTTCCGGAGCTAAAGGATCCAGAAGCCTGCACATCCCGGAAGAATGTCATCACGTCTGCAGTGATCTTCTGTCGTATCGTCTGGAACTGAGCCTTTTCCTTCTTTGCTTTCTCCTGTTGCCGCTGCTCCAAGGAGAGCTTAAGCTCTCTAATCTATCTTAACTCCTATTCCATAGCTGCTTGGCCTGCTTGCTGCTCCTGCTGTTGCTAGATCAATTGTGCCTGTTGCTGGATCAACTGTGCCTACTACTGCAGCTCTTGATTGAGGGCATGCACATGCTCCCTCAGGACATTATCCCCAGTAGCTGACCTAGTGGCAGAGGATAAGGATATACTCTCAGGATAGTACCCCATCTCATATATACTGTCCTAGTATGGGCCACCAACCACCTAGACCTAGACATGTAAGTTATAGCTTCTAAAATTTTTAATTCAGAAACTATCATTAAATGAAAATAAATGGATCTTGAAATTCAATAATTTATGGAGTCCAAGAACATACTTTGATCCATAATGAAGATGAAGATAAAGCAAAATAAGAAGATTGAAATTGTGTAGAAACTGATTTCTATTCCTTGGCCTTCTTCTTACTCTCTTCTTTCTCTAGTGATGGTAGAAATGATAAGATACTTCATAAGTAGGAATAGGACCGGTTAGAAAATGGATATAAAACCTTCAGAAACCAACTTCCATCAAGTTGGTAACTACCCTAATAACTTCCCTTCTATTAATTTTATTATTTATGTATTAAACCAATAAAATAATACACATGTTTAATATCACATGAGATATATTTTCTAACAAGACATCCTCCTTGTTTGGAGGAGGAGGAATGTCAGCATGGGGCCCAGCGTCAGTCACCTGGGTCTGGTGTTGGATCTATGCCTGCTCCCAAAGGTCTGTAAACTCACATTGCAAAGAAAAAAGATAACACACATTGTAAGTAATAATTATGAAATAAATGGAAATAATAATAAAAATGAAGTATAGATATGTGTAAATTCAAACTTACACAAATCGCTTTGGAGCGAGGGTTGACCCAGACCTCTTTAGTAGATTCCCTTCTCTACTCATTCTTTTGGGTGTAAGTCTCCCAAAATAGGTTGCCATGTGTTGGAGGACAGCTCAACTCCCTTGCCTGCACAAATAAGCACAATAAAGTTATTAAAATATATTGTTTGCCACAATTCAAATATAGTAAATGTTATTATAAAATGGAGAAATGTTAGAGAATTAGCAAATGCTTGCGAGTCCCCTCCTGGGTTCACCCGTCAACTTATTTAATAAAATATAAAAAAAAACATTGTTAAATATACCGTCGGATATTATGCGCGCCATGTAGCGCATACTAGTGCCACTTTTTACCAATGGTTCTATCGACGGGTTTGTCATGCACACCAATTACAACCATAATTATTCCCCAAAATGCGACACCTCATTGGAGGTGGAGTCGGCAACTATAGACGGGTTCAATCCTGTCGATATTGTCTGTCGCTATCCTGCATTTTTCTAGTAGTGAATCCAACACATCAAGGGGTGACCCAAAAAAAAAAAAAAGATTGACTTGAGAAAGGTTACATGAAATGTTAGAGTATAGGTGCCAAAATGACTCGACCTAACCCACTCAGGCCAAGCCACTTCGAGTTAGGTTACTCTCGAGCCAGGTTTGATTTGATTATGTTAATTTTGGGCTAGCATTTTGTGATATCCTATATACGAAATTTAGTGGTATATAAATTATTATTACTATTGGAATTACTATTATTAATATTACTTCAAAGGTATGATATAAGTTACATTATTTTATATTATATATATATAAACAAAATTACCGGTGTTATTATTATTATTATTATTATTATAAATAGTAACCAAAACGTGATGGTGACGTGCTTTACTATTTAAGTTTTTATAATAATAAAAATATCAATACTTGTTGCGTTTGGTTCCTTGCACCATTTCATGCGTTTTGGTTACTATTTATAATAATAATAATAATACCGATAATTTTGTTTATGTATATATATATATATATATAAAATCCTTGAAGCAAAACACGATGAAGCATACCTTGTTCAACGTTGTGCGGCGGGTGCAGGAGGCAGATCGTGTCGAATTTGGCTTTTTTTCTCCTATGCCACTAGTATATATTTAGCACATTATAATACTTCTAAATATTCTTATAAGAATCCTAGCTGCCCAAGGATTTTTTATAGAGAGAAAAACATAGTTTCTCTCAATTTTCTCCAATCAATCTCATTCGGTAAGTGATTTTCATGGAATTTAGCCAATTCCTTCCCCTTTCTATCTAGTCTGTGAGCTTGGGTACTGTTATGTATGGTTTTCTCTCACCATTCTTCCTTCCTATCATCCCAAACTTAGTTTGGGCGAATATATTAAATTGTTTATGTTTTGATCATATTGTTTGGTAGTTACTCGTGTCATTCCTGCTATCCAAGATCAAGTTGTCAGCGGAAGCACGCTCCTGGCTATTAATGGTAAGTGGATTTAATCTCATGACTATAATTTTGGTCATCATTATTATTTTTTCAGTATTATATAAATTATTTATGGAATTTTAGAATGATTTATGCCCATAAAATATGCTTTATGGATTATAGAAATTTTTGCAAATTATTATTTTGTAGTTATCATGAAAGATTATTATTTTAGAAACCTCATGGAACCATACTTGCTGTATGTATGATTTAGATTTATTTTATCAGTCAAAAAATTTCATGAACTCCAAAATTGTATGAACAATGAATTTTGTTGCTATTATTTTTAGCCAATAATTGGTGAGAAATAGATCAGTGATGAGTTAACGGCTGTAAGATTGATCGTTAAGCTTGATACCAAGTGGTTCGCTAACTAGCTCACCCACAGTAAGAAATATAGTGAGACATCCATTTATGGAACCTAATTAGGTGTCTGTTAGATTAGCCATTGATTCAGATTTAGCTATCAAGCTTAGATTATTTATATGTAGAATACCTTCTGTTTCTCTACTAGTTGTTGCCATGTATTTAGTTAAATTATTGTTTTAAGTATAATTATATGTAATTTTATATATATAATGTTTTACGCAGTTGCATGTATATATTATGTATTTTTGTTGTTATCCCATGTAGGTTGTGAATGGAGGCTCACTCACTGAGGTTTGATAAACTCACCCCTCTCTTATCCTCCCCTATAGATATAGCTACATGTTCAGTTGCACCACAAGATTTTCTCAGTAGTGCTGCAACTTCTTTTGGTAAGCTTCACTTTGTAGTGGAGCTTATTATAGTTATGTTAGTTTAGTAGTACTCCAGTAGTTGTGTAGGCAAGATATCGGATATGCACAATATGATTTTATTTATTTTATAAATGTCAACTATTTTATTAATTATATTTGGCTTTAGCCCAGATTATAGATTTTATGCAGTTTTATATTTAGAATTTATATTTTGGAGATTTTTTCAGATTTATGAAATTTAGTTAAACTGGAAATATTATAAATAGATTTTGATTTATTTATGCATATTAATCAGTAACGTTATCAGATACTTTCATGTGGACTCAATCTCTCATGCATCGATCACGTTCCCTTAGGCGGGTCGTGACACATTTGGCTAGCCTAGCCCAATCCTTTGTGGGCCACAAGCCAAATATTGGGCCAACCTTATAATTTTCCAAATAAATAAATATATTTTGGGAATCGGGCAATGTTTGTTTTTGGTCAAACATTTGTCTCTTTTTTTTCAATTAAACCCCAATTCTTTAAAGTTATATAACTTTGGTCTTTGAGGAGAAATAGTCAGTTACTCACCTTAGGCATTGAGCTTTGGATGAATGCTATTTTTTATATAAAAGAAAATGGGTCACTTTGGTCTTTAGGGCAATTCGTGGGTCCTTTAGGGTGTGTTTGTTTTAGATTTTAAAAAAACCAATCATAAAAGTTAAATTTTATATTTAATTGAAAAAATTAAAAATTGATTTGTTTGAGATTTTGATTTTTTACAGATATTATTCAAATATACAAAAGTGATTTTTTTTAGTGAAAAAAGTTATTTTGAGCTAAAGATTCCAAACAAATGTACCCTCATTAGTTTTTACGGAAATAGAGGAATTGGCCAAAAAAGTTGTTATAACGCTTGTATTATAATTTGGTAATCAATTATTTAAAAAATCATCATAAAAAATAAAAATAATATTCGGGTTATTGGGTCAGTCCAACTTGACTCAATTTGAACCAAGTTAAATTGGGCTATAATTTTGTTTTTTTTGCTACTATCTAGCCGAACCCATACTTTATTCAGGCTTGGCTCATTTCAATGACGCTAGCTTAGAGTACAGGATATGAAAGTGAGTTGTCTTCCACCTTTTAACGAGGGTGACAATGTTAAAGTCTCACGTCGGGGGAATCATGTCATTCAACCATAAGTTCCGCCCAGCTCCTATCTAATAGGAGACCAATTTTTTGGGTTTGGCTTCACTCTTAAGCTTCATGACACATGAATCGTATGTTTGGTGCTTTGCCTAGTTTTTTTGGTTTTTTTAGCTAGATTCGATGCTACTAAAGCCTGCAGCCTGGAAAGGCTAGTTAATTGCCGGTATATGGTGTTTTGGGATCTTCGTACAGCGGCAACCGATGAGAGAATCAAACAAATTTGGCTTGAAATAGTCCAACTATTACGGAAAGAGGCATCTTTAACGTAGGTCCTATTATATATAGGTGCGCCTAACATTGAAAACCAGGCCCCGCCCTTCAACACATTGTGTTTTCCTTGTATTTTTCCTGGTAGTATTTGCACGGTATGAAACATAGAAGGAAAGCAAAGCTTTGCTTTCTTCAATAATGAAAGTAACTTTCGACAAAAAATAATAATAATAATAATAATGATCATAATCATATTTACTACTGTATGAGACATATGGGTGGTTATAATATTAGATTTCCCCCTTATGAAGCATGGTACTCCAAAATGGCTACGGTACCCATATTCGATACGTATCTGGTACCAATATTTATTGGGTACTCTGGTGGGTACTTATTAATAAACTATTTCAATAAGTAAATATTACTTAAATATAAATTAATTTTTATAAAATATTAAATTTTTTAATTAAATGAATTAAACTACTCTTTTTTCCCTTCAAATCTCATTCTTTTTTATATATTTTTACTTGGACATTATAAAAAATCATTTATTTAATAATATAATTATTTTATTAATTATAATTTTATATTTTCATATAATATATCTTCTCATTCCTATACTCCTCTTTTTAAAAAAATTTCATACCCTATACCCATATTATACCTGGTACTCATACCTATGCAACATAGAAAGTAGCAATATTGTTGTCAAATTCTTGACAATTGGTTTTCCTTACCATTATGTATCTCATAAAGTTTGTTATATCTGAACGTCTTTCAATATGTGGTTCAAAGGCATTGAATCTGAACGTACATTACTACCAATTTAATTTGATGATAGCATCAAATTAAGCTCTCATGCTTCACATTAATTTTGTCAAGCTAGTATAGCAAGATTATGCGAACGATTGGACAAGTAAATGTTCTCTTTTCACAAAAAGCTACGACATGACTCAATCAGTTGTGGTTGTATAGAGTTCGCATTATTTCTTTTATATATATAGAGTGAAGGTTGTATAGATTTCATAAAGAGGATTTTATGCTTTTCATGAGCTTGTGTTATAGAATATTTGCAAATTAATGACAAAAAGTAAGAATGAGCAAGGCAAAACATGCAAGGGCATGCACTCTCATCCATCCTCGATAGAGCATAGACATATATTTTAAGGCCAACCGTCCATCCGTACCTAATTTGGGGCTCACATGCATGATTTAATCTTTACTCTTATGCACATTTGACGATCCTTTACATTATCCTTACGAAGCTTACGCGGATATATATATATATGTGTATATATATATATATATATAGATTGGCCATGTCTGCCATTTGAATTGATCCTTCCAAATAGGGAAATTTTAATATATTGAGATTATGATGGCCCTCTAAAGTACTCTTCATAAATCCTTAATGACTAAGAAACAATACCCTACATCACATTGCGTGGTTAATATTGGTCTTTCGTTAATTCTTTATGCAGCGATGCTTTGGCTATAGGCATTTGATCGACGTATAATAGTTGGATGCACTTGAAATCTTGACGCATCAAATCAAAGCTAAGCCTTTTGCGTTTTGATTATAGAAATTTCCCACCCACTTGTAATTTTTTTTATTCTTATTAATGTATTTTTTTCTCAATTCCTGTTTGGTTTGAGTAATTTATTGGTCAAAACATGGGTTTAAATTGTGGTCCATTATTATTGTGGTGACCTTAGCAACCATATTTGAGCAGCAATTATATGTTACACTAATGTTTTTTCATAAGTTTCTACCTCACATTACAAGTACAACTACAATAAGCATTTCATAACTTAAGGGCAGAGATGCATTGCCATTTATTTACACTCATATAAGTTAGGCATATTCAAAGACAAGAAAGCATATGTATACTTCGTTCATTGCTGAAGACCCCATATAAATTACAAGGCAAAAGATAGCAAGTCCAGCTGCCACTTCCAACTTACTAAAGCTACATTTTTTGCTTTAAGTTCTTTAATTTTCTACCTTTATTGAAACAGGTTGCTTATGGTTTATGACCAATTCCACTGACTCTATACCCAAAAGAGAGGTGTCACTTCTCCACAATTACAGTACATAATTGTGCAGCTTAACCTTTAGTCAACTTTAATTAATAAATCATAATATCAAAGAAAATATTTAAAGCCGTATCCTCATCGACATGATTGAATATAAGTGGGCCTTAAGGATATGATATTCCAAATGCTATATGATTGGACAAAGATAATTTATCTTCATCATCACATGGACAATAGCCTGTTTTCTTGCCTTGAGGACATGACAAGGTTAAATATGTCGTTGTTTACATCTTTGGGCTTTCCGAGCAGGATCTACAACTTTACTCAATCAAGCCTGATATATCACAGTGTTATTGATGATGTAGAAATTGGGTGGGCGCTTGAGATGTGATCTTCTGACATTCTTTTTCACAATTTGCTATGCCTCTAAATGCTAAGTAAATGTTTTTAGTTGTTTCACTTGCCAATGGGAGATGAAGTATAATGGAGAGTGTCATGAATCAACTCTTTAAAAAAAAATTATGAATAGACACGTATAAATGATTTTATATCTAACCTATGTCATTTTTTTGGTTTAAAACATGAACAATTTATAAAAAAGTCAAAGCTTTAATTATAGTCATTGAGATAGTGATACCATATCATGGACCATAGAAAAATGAAGCTAATGAATAAAAAAACGACACATGAATTATTTTATATATAAGAATCTAATATTTGAATTGGTCAAGCACTAGCTAGCTAAGTGAACAAGTACTAATCTCCTGATATAACGGTAGTAGGATAAAGTAGTTAACCCAATTTGTACTAATCAAACCAGGCAAGAATCAGTTTATATACGGGATGTTTTACTTTATTGTACATCAATCTATTCAATGATCGATCAAAGTTTGATTGCGCAGTTAGCGTGGTATATATAATTCACTAGTAATCGAAAAAAAGTATAATTCACTATCAGAAGCGAAATTGGACAGCTCACTCATTAAGTACAATTCAACATACAAAACCGGAGGGCCTTTCCCCAACTCAAAGTATATAATCAAGATACAAAAATCACTGTAACAAATTCATATAAAAGATCATATAGCTAGTTTAGAAATTCTATATACTAGTATATTAAGAAAAAGAAAAGAAATGGTTTCCAATTTTCATTTCCTTACCAGATTAATTAATTAGTATTTCATCATCGATCTCCGCTTAATTGTCCTATACCCCTGGGCTACCCTAGGAAGAAAGTTGAATTAGATTATTGAGAGTAACAAAGGAGATGTGCCAAAAAATTGAACAGAAGAAGAACAAGAGAAGAGAACACGTGGATTTATATAACATATCCCCAAGCATAAACCCTGAATTTCATAATCTTCTTTTACAAGAATAGATCACATCTCTCTTTTGGTAGTCCAAGCTTGCAAGAAATTAAAGAAAGAAAGATAGATGATAGAAAAAATTTCAATCAGTTAATTTGGTACACAAACCCTGCACTCTATTTTTTTTTTTTTTGTTTCTGTCTTTGTAAGGGATCATCAACGAGCAGAATTAGGAGGAGAGTACTCACAAACAACCTCAGTTTGCACTTCCCTTCTGTGAAAGTTCCTGTGGCATCCACAAGCTGCACATGTAAGAGCCCCACTAGTTCCCTCCCCTGAACTAGCCATGAACTCCCTGCAGCCATCCACAGCATACCCTCCAATATTAGCTGCATGATTCTTCTGGCACTCCCCGTATCTTATGTTCCTGACCACTGTTGATGAAGTGTTAGCCACATCTCTTTTCAGCACCACCTGTCTCTTCTTCATGCTTACAAAAACCCTAATCTCACCCCCACTCAAATACTATATATATGAATGGATGTATCTGTATATGTATGTGTACGGGCAACACTTAATTTGGGATCCAATCAGTTTTCCATTTCACCCCAAAAATCCCTAGGAAATCAGATATATATAGCTAGAGGATGATGATGAGTGATGACTATAGGCATAGGTCCAGGTTTATTTATATAGGTCAGTGCTGGGTGGTGGACTAACCCTAACCCTAGTGTGTAAATTTATAAAATGGCTTATTTGGGGTTAAAGGACTTATAGCTAGGAGCGAGAGATGGAAATTAAGATATTGATTTCTTGGGTATATGAGCAGCCTTATTTTACCTACTCTTTGGTGGTCATATAGTTCAACACTTCAGCCAATGAGTGAGGACACGCATAGGAACACTTAGTCCCTCAAAGTATTATTGTTTAATAAGCCAATGAAGGAACAACGCGTCAACAAGTGGGAGTGGTGGGGTTCTTGATTGGTTATTATGCTAGAGAAAGGTAGAAGTCGGTTTACACAATGATCACCCCCTTTCTTTTGGAAGTATAAGTAAAGGAAAGTCTCCATACCGCGCAATGTGGCGCCCCTCATCAAGAACCGGACAAAACTTAAAATGGAAACCAAAGGAGGAGATACTTGTCCTTACACTAACCATACAACCCTGGAATTGTCTTTCAGAAATTGATAGCTCACCTGTATCAAAAAGAAAGACTTGACAGAAATTAGAAAGGAAAATTAGATTAAAAATAAAAATAGAGAAGCTTAGCTATATATGTAGGTACACGCGGGGCAGTTATTGTAATGCAAATCAGGTGATGAGATGAGAGTGAAGGGAATTGCTTAGCTTTTCGGTCAAAGTCATTGATTAAAATATTTAAACACAGTTACCAACCAAAGGGTAGATGCTAATTTGATATCTGCAAATGGGTCCAATTTGATACTCAAAAGGCAGGTTGCTGTGGCCCTTGCAACTGTGGCAACAACTCTTGTCTAATTAATTACCTAAGATTCTAATAATTATAAGACCATTCCCCACACTCATATGAATGAGGACCCTTTTCTTCTCTCCTTTGGATCAAATCCGGGACAATCATAACTTTACAAAATTTCAACATCATTAATATGCTCTTGAACTATCTGCAACCATTTTCACATATACATATTATATATATGATTCCTTTTTCCTTTTGCAATAATAAGTAATTCCGAGAAAAGAAGAAAACGGCTCATAAAACTCCCGATTTCCCACTCACAGAAAATGTGAAAGACGTGTCCTTCAACTCTCGATCTGCATAGAATTGAACCTCATAAATATATAGTTTTCACAGCAAGGGTTTGCTAACAAAGGACAAAACAACAAAATAGATGAGATAAGATTACAGATCATATATAGTATAGAAAAGAAAAGCAGCCGTTTTTAACACGAGACATCAGCAGCACATTGTTTGAAAAGTTCTTATTATTGGCCAAAGGGAATGGTGGGGTGGAGAAGAGTAGAAACGCCATTAGACAAGTTTGATGTTGAAAGGCTTATTAGATTCTTCGCTTTAGCCATGAGTAATACATGCAGAAGCTGGCATGAGGAGCCTCTCCACCAACGCCATATCAAAGTGAAGAACTAGAAAGGGACAAAGCACACAATTATGGGGGCAGTAACATGTGAACGTTTGAGAAAGTGACAAAGGACAAGGACACATGTGCTTGTCAATCAGAAGCTTGCACGTAGTTTATGTACTTATAAATACTGACATATAAATTAAAAAATTCTTATTTGGATGATCCCCATTGGGAAAAGCATAACTGTGAATTTGGTTTTATTTGTTGTGAGGCAAAAAAAAAAAAAACTGACGCTGGAAGATTAATAGATTTATGAATAGCTAAAAAAATAATTGAAACAATTTAAATACTGAAGTATAATTAATGTCTTCAATTTATGCTGAGTGTACAATTGCCTCAATATTAATTCATAAACACAAGAGACAATGGCACAAGTTTGCCAGAGTTGAGGTGTGAATTAATCGTGGGCAGTTTTCTATTAGCAGAATTTATGAAAGTGTTGAAACAATGTGCCATGATGCTTGGCTGTAAACCATTGTGTGTCTTTTGGCTAAGGTCAAGTAGTGCTGATGGAAGTGTGTGGTGGTTCTGTTCTGTTGTGTTGGAGATCATAAGTTGGGGTCACTACTGCTACCATTTTGTTTGTCCATGTGATATTATTGTTGGATTAAAAAGTTTCTCATTCCCACCAATTGTGTAATCAAACTCATAATGAAGATTATCTTGTTCGGTGTCACGTGTGAACCACTAGCCATCTACGTGTCCTGCAGAAGACATTTTGTGATTGTACGTACTTGTAGTTGTTACTGGATCCTTGGATCGCTTTGTTCCTGTTGAATTCCCTGGAGGAGGTCCTTCGTCAATCTTGGATATATTCGTTATACGTGAACATTTTTTTTAACATTTTTCTGAACTGATGAGTTGGAGGTACACCACTGATTTATATATAACACGCCCTAGCTGTCAACTTTAGTATTCAACTTATGACCACTTAGTTATGGAGATTTCGATAATATATTATGAAATCATATATATCTCCAAAAGAAAAAGATAAAGATAATGGATAGATGCATATAAATAGTTTTAGTAATATAATTAAGTGTAGATAAATATAAACATATGTGTATATATATATATATGAAAGTGAAACAAGTGGGGCATATGGTTTATTAATTATAAGAATGAGAGTTCAGTCTTATATGAATGATGAGATTAATATATAATTAAGATTAAAATACTAGGCATAGACTTTCATATGATTGCTAATTATATTAGTTAACTTTCAATTATGATCATCCATATACAGTCATACGATTTAAATTTACTCATTTTACTCTGGTAATTAACAACTCTCACTTGATTCACTGCATATATATATATATATATATATAGAGAGAGAGAGAGAGAGATCCATTTCCTCTAATAGTAAGTATACTATATTTACTCCAAAGAGTAAGTATGCTACATTTACTCCATTGAATATCTTTTTATTAACAACATATTTCATTAATCCAACTGTTAAATCATGTCATATTATCTTGATGATTAAGTATACCAAATTTCATAAAAATTTGATATTGATAGGTATGTTATCTAATACTCATAATTCACATATATTTTCAAAATTATATTGTAGGCCCAAATGAAAAGAGATGATAAAGTACCAAACTGTTTTAAAATTTTATGAAACTTTATATACTTGATGTGGGTTATAAAAATTCACACACACACACAATATATATATATATATAGTGTTTCTTGTTTCTTGAGTTTCGAATTTTTCGTGTTTTGATTTATGTGTTTGTTCTGTAGGGCTCCTAGTATTTTGTACCTTGTCGATTTTCAATATGAATCTAAAAGTTGTACTTGGGAAGGTGGTTTCTATACACACACATTTTTTTGAGTTTGATATAAGGATAAAAATGGGAGAGAATTTTTTGTGTATGAACTCTATGTATAATTTTATATAGGAAGCTTTTCTATAAGATTTTTCTCCCTTAGTTTGACACTCTAAACTAGCACTTCATTAAGGTAAAAAGATTTTTCTCAAAAGTGTCTCTTTTAATTAAGATGTGTTTGATTGAAGGAAAAAATCGAGTGAAATATCTATGGATGAACTTATGTGTAAGTGAAATGTTTTTACTCAAAGTTTTCTCTTTAGATTAATAATTTAATTTTGATACACTAACATTGTCATGCTTTCAATCAAATCTCTTATTTTATATGTATTTTCAAGTATTGGGATATGGAAGTTACATTAATCATATTGATTGATGTGATATTACATAATTAATTACATAATTGTGTAAAAAAAATTTACATTATTAGTATGTTAAAATTAATCATCAAATTAAAGTATGTTTAGTTGGGGATAAAATGAGTTGAAAATTTATTCATGACCTTTATGCATAAAGCTACGTATGAAACTTATTTATAAATTTTCTACGAATTTTCACTTCATTAGCAAATATCTATTAACGTGTTTAATTATACTTTTATAGAACTGATTTAGTTAGAATTAATTTTTGAAGTAAAGTGATTTATGTTCTATAGTTCTTCTAAAAATGATTTTCATAAAAAATAAGAAATTTTCACATCGTCTAAAATTAATTGTAGAGTTATGGATTGAATTTAGTGAATAGAAAACGAACATGTTATAAGTCAACCAGAATTGATTTTTTCCTCGTAGAATCAATTTCCGGGTCCAGGGGTCCCAAACATGTATGCAGGGATGGATTTACATTTAGTGATGTTGGGGCTTATGCCCCACAAAATTTTCGAAATAATTTAATAATTATGTAAGTATATGTATTATTATCCCATTATAATATTAAATTTGATCCCATATTAACCGTAAATGAGACAAAATAATTAAGATACCATGTATCCTACTCTTTTACTACATGTCTATCATATTTGCCCCGTTATCAAAATTTTGTAGATCTCTCACTGCATGTGTGCCCATCGTAAGTTCGTAACCAACTACCTTTGACTACCCGTCGTTTATTTTATTTGCTACTCTAGTAGCAAAATATACGGGAATTAAGAAATCATGGTTTTTTTTTTAATAAAATTATTCCACCTAAATGGCTCAATTTTTGACATCTAATCACATATACATTATCAATACCACATTATGCTTTTCTAACTGAACATTAAAATTGGAAGAGTAGAATTGAAAAATTAATCATAATTTTTTTTTATTAATACGTGAGAATGATAACTATTATAAATAAAAAAAATTCTCTGAAAGGCCACATGAAATGGATCCCTCTGCAAATAGAAAAAATAAAAAGAAGAGAGAAAGGAGAGAAGGGGGGGGGGGGTGTACTGTACCATATGACTTCTAGGAAAATATAAGGATTGGCCATTACAATAAAAAAAGACCCTTTTCCCCCTCGTCTAAATTCTTTGATTTAATACTAGTTAATGGAATCGTTATTTACCAAAAAAATTTAATGGGATAGTTAGATTTCAATTATAATTTCCCGTTTAGACAAAAATTCGTTGGGACAGCCTAGCAAGTGCTTCCATATATGTGTGGATCAGATTGTGGCTAATTTGCTTAAATCACATCAACAGAAAAGTTAAAGAATTGGGCTGCCCGACTGCTAAGGGAAGGATACACCAACTTGATTAACTATCAAAGGGACTTGACCATTTATTCATCAGAAACGTTAATTGTATATCCTGAATAAAGATAGAAGACAACGACCCCATGATAGGATAAAAAGTATATAGTTCAGTAAAAATTGAAAAATCATGAATATTTTTCACGGTTGATTAAATGGGTGTCGGGTAAAGAATGTTCGGTTGCTATGTTCAAATAACATTGCTCCTCATTCATATATCACAGATTGATAGCCCACTCTAACTGACTTAACAATTTTCAAAAATTGATTCAATTGATCATATTATGAATTATCTTTTCTAGAAATTAAGTTGATTGATAGAGATATATAAATAATTTTATCTCCATTATATTATTGGGTTAAGATCAAGTTACACACGGTAAAACTCTAAGTAACTGTTATCCTACTAAATAACTTCTTTATAGTTGTAATTTTTTTTAACCAAAACCTACTGTTAAATTTGAAACCCATGTCATACATATCATGTTTGTCAAATTTTAACTTAATCTAACATAATTGATAGTTAGTTGGACTTCTAAAATATCAAGTTAAGTATTTAATTTTTGATAATGTGTATAAAAAGAATTTTATAACTAAAGACAAAATCTATGTCTATAATAAACTTCATGCTACGAGGGAATGATGATAATTATTTTAAAAGTTATATAAAACATAATATATAATTGGTGAAACGTGAAACTTATTTTATACTTTGTGATCAATATATAAAATTAAAGTGGTATGATTAATTATGGAGAATAACGAACATTTGAATGTGAGAGACTTAAGAAACGCAATTAGGGAGAATATCACAATTGATTTCAACTTTACAAAGCACCAATGATTTTCATATTGGAGATGATGCGATGAGACCCTTTGCTTCTTACCAACCGTACCCAAATTTATGAGTCTATCTGGTAAGAAATGTATGCTACCTGAGTCTTCTTTTGACTTCCTTTTTAGACAATGACTAATTAAAATGAATCCTTAGAAATAGAACTCAAGAACAGTGTGTTTGGATTTTCTTTTTAAACTCTTAAAGTCATAGTTTAGGGAAAAAGTTATAGAAGATAATTTTTTCCCAAATCATAGTTTCAACTTCGGAGCTTTCAAATTTGAATCTGATCGAACATGCTTGAAAGCTATCAACAGTCCTATACTTAACATTTTTAAGTAAAGAAGTATAGGATGGAGGGAGGTTCATCTCACTCTAAAATCAGTGCAAACCTCAATGAAGATTTACGGTAAGATTACATGTCAACTAACATTAGAAAAACCCTGAATTTAAATCCAAGTCATATTATTGTCATAATGAGTTGAAAGTCAATAATGTGAATCATCCCTATTAGATTTCAATCCTATAATTCGTCATTTGAATTAGACAGAATTCTATACTAAATATTATATTTATAAGTTTAATTGTGATGCACTAATAGTGTAAAATTATTTTACATTGTCATCCAATTAGAATATTTTGTTTATATGACTTTTTAAGGAGTGAGAGTAAAAGTTAACTATAATGATTTATATGACAATACATAATTAAATAACTGTGTAAAAAACTTTTATATTGTCAATGTATGACAATTAAATCGAATATTTATTAGTGCATGTTTAACTAGAAATAATAGGAAAATATTATATGTTCTTCATATTTATTTTTTATGTGAAATAAAAATATTTATAAATGGGTTTGACTCTACTTACAAATTAAAAAATATATCCAAATCTAAATTGAATAAAAAAAACAAATATTCTTCACACTCTGATTAAACTAATCAACAATCTGTGATTCGACTCCTTTCTCAAATATTATCAATATCAAATTATCTTTTACATGAGAGACAAATATGAAAAGTGTTGCATATTAAAATATATATTATTTTGCCTTCTAAAGAGCTAAACATCTGTCTACCTGTTACACTATCAAGATAAAAATACTCGCAATGAGATACAATAACACCTAACACGCAAAGGCACCCAACAAAAGGGAGAAAACACATATTTTATCAAAAAAAAAAAGGGGGGGATCAAATAGTACTTTGATTTTTCTAAAGGCTATTTAGATATAAAATAGTTTTCTAAAATTCTACATTTTACTGAAAAGGGGATAAAATAAGCTTACAGAATTATTAAAATGATGTTACATTTTAACACTCACAAACTAATGTGATGATATCAAGTTTTAGGACCTATTTAATGTAAAAAATATTTTAGGAACTAGATTGATGTTACAAAAATCTATTAGAGACTAAAATTCTTATTTACTGAAAAATATATTAATTATTTTTCAAATTTTAAAATACTAAACAATGTTACATTTTATTTAATAATTTTCATTTTATATTCTATAACTAATTGATTTAATTTTTATACATTATTAGTGTAAAAAAACTTTTATACAGACATCCAAATATGTATTGTCATATTGGCAAAAGAGATATCTTAAATTAAAAGTCTTATAATTAAAAGCATGTGAAATTATTTTAAATTAATCATGTATCAAAATTAATGTCAAACTGATATGGTGTTTAGTACTTTTATTTCCTTTTAACATATTTTATTTACATGATTCAAAAATATCTGACATTTCATTCTAATATCCTTTTCTTTTCTCTCAAACTTTTAACAATAAGGTGAGGAAAAAGGGAAGGCCAGGGTAAATTACTTAATTATAATAATTAGTTATAATAGATTTGGATATAGATTATTTATGAATGGGCTATTCCAGATATAAAGCATTATGTAGGTCAGGGTAAATTAAGCAATCTTTGAATATGGCGTATCCACAATCCTAGAGAAACGTTCCTTTCTCCATGTTAGGGCGTCCCTTTCTCCATGTTAGAGCAAGCATGTGCTTCAACCCCACGATGAAATAGCATTCTACATCATACTTTATATATCCATGTTTTGTCAAATTCAAGCCCATTTTTCCTTCACAAATGACCAACTATATTTCCTTTTCAGGGCATTTAGAAACTTATAGAATTCAATTCTATCAAGAAATTGAATTAAATTCCATAGTTTAAAAGTAACTTAAGTGAAGGAATTCAAATCTCATGAGAATTGAAATCCAACAAAACTAAGGAATTGAAATAAGACCTAAATGGGTGTGATTTGGTGTGGGAATTGAATTCCAATAAATGAAAATATCAAAATAACCTTAGTTGAATATAGTATTTTATTCATAACCTATTAATAAATGATAAAATAGTAAAAATAATTAAATTAATTCATTTTTAGACTTATTCCAAACTAAGGAATTGAATTCAATTCTTTAATTTATTAACTTATTCCAAACATAAGAATTCAATTCAATTCCGTCTCATTAAAAGTTTTCAAACGCCCTATTTGGTATAACACTGTAGGCTATCAAATTATATAGAGATGGAAGGGCAAGCTCAAGAAAAAAGGTAGAGAAGAATTAATGTTTCGTTGATAGAATAATATGCGAATATGTAAATAAATTAGATTGATTGTAAATTAATTTGTAATTGATTTTATTTGTAATTAGGTTTATTGCTCCAGATCTATAAATATGTCAGATCTTATTGTAATATAGATACCATAATCAGCTGCAATTAAATTAAAGAGCACAATCTTTCTCTTAATCAATTTTAAATTTCATATCCAATTTATCATGCAAGCAATTAGCTGTATAAGGAGAAATAAATTATGATACGGTCAAATTGCATTAGAATCAATTTACATATAATTACAAACTCCTCTAAGTTGTTATGGTCAAATTGAAGAGCATAATTTTCTATATATTATATTCACTATTATTACTATTATGATACGGGCAAATTGAATGAAAAGTTATCTATTGATACTGAAATATTATTGTTTCCCTAATTTACCCTCTAAAAATATGCTCATATCACTCATATACAAAGCTTGCTCATCTCTCTTTTTTTTTTTTAAAAGAAAAAAAAGTTTCATCTATCCAATTGGGTATTTCATCTTCTTTCCTTTGCCTCTTCTACAAGAATTTTAATCTCTCTCTTATATAATTTCAAATCGACCTTTGGAGCTATTAAGGAGATCAAGTGACCAGTAAGAAGAATTGAGAATGAGATGAGAGTGATAATGCAATGGCGAATGATTGAGCGGCAAAAACGATATGATTCTCTTCTTCTCTTTTCTATTTTTTAATCCAATGTACGATTTTCTTCTTCTCATGAATGAAAATGTTTTTTCTTTTGTTTTCTAAGCCTTTCAATCATGTTTTTGAGTGGGTTTTCACTCCCATATGATAAAGTTTCGGTTTTTATAATTTTTGGGCTTATGGGTATATATATTGTGGTTTTTTAGAAAAAAACCTGACGTTGGAAGTATTATGTAGCGTAAACAATGAGACCAAAGAGGCCTTTTTTGTTTTTGAAGAGAGATGTCTAAAAAGCTCATTTGCTCAACTTAAGTTCTGCTCTTAGCTATCTATGCATTCTTAGGAACAGCCACTGATGGGAATGAAGGTATTTTCATGACTCGATCTTCCATTTTAGTATAGTTTGTCTCAAAATAATTTGTTTACTTTTTTTGTTCTCACTAATGGCAGGAATAAGCTATAGAAATTTCATAGCCAATTCCAGATGCTTAGGTCCAAACCATTCTATTTGGTACAAAGGTATTGGTTTTTCTTTATGTTTATATTGCCTCTTTGCATTATATATTTTTCCTGACTCCTAATGTGTGCATTAATAGGTAATGTTCTAAATTATTTGCATATCAGAAACCTATATATCCACCATATTAGAATTTCATAATAGGTTCTTTTTATTTTTCCTTACTTGTTGCTGGAAATAACAATGAATAAATTCATGAAACAAATGAGTCTTGGTTGATTGAAGATTGAAAAGGTCTTTGTTATGATTGATGCAGGCTGTGATATTGAGGTATTCAGCTCAGCTCACACTCACAATTAAACTACAATTAATTTCGGCCACCTTTGTCATGGTGCACAAGACAAATGTTTGGACCATTTGCTGGGATATGAAAGTGTTTGTTGAAACCTATGTTGTAAATCTCTCACTTTTAAATTTGATTATGAAGTTACGAACGCTGTAAGAGTCTAAATGATTGTAAATGGTTGTCGCCAATGTTCTAAGCCTATATTCAAGTGATTGTCATGTAAAGAACAGGACATTTTTTGTTGCTGCACATTTGTTTGTGAATAAAGAAGATATTGAAGCTAAAATATAGGGCATTAATGTGCAACTTTGTGTTTTTTGTTATTAGTTCTAATATGTAAACATGGGTTATGGTTACATGTGGAGTGGTGATTCACTTACAATATCCAGACTTTTATTTCAGCTTACTTTCAAATTTTGTGGAAGTTGAATTATATATGTATTTTTTATTGTAATGATGATCCATTTGGTGTTTTCCACATTTTTGTTGGTTTCATTTTCAAATTATTGGCTTTATTTGATACACTATCTTAAGGTTTTCTTTTGTATACTCATGTCATTGCTTATATACTTTCAAGGAGTATTCTTTTACTGCTATTCAGTTATCACTCTTACTTGTGTTTGCTATTCTTTTGGTTCTCGCTACAATAAATGTGCGGGATACTAATGGGTTTATTGACGGATTCAATTATTACTGACGGACTTACCAATGGGTATAGGTTATTGGTTTTTAGTTTGTTAGTGTAATGCTATTGACAAATATTCTCGCCTATTAGTAAGGGCTGACAGGCATACCAAAGGGGTAAAAACAAAAATCAGTTAGTACAATTATATTAAAGGCATCACGAAGGTCATCAAGAAAATAATATTGTCAATGGTTTTTTTACTTTTACTGATTGGTGTTGAAAATAAAAAATATTTTATTAATTTTTACCGATGGGTTTCCAATATTTATTTTATTTTTTTAAAAGACATTTATTTTCAACAAGATTGCCAGTCAGTAAAGTTTTTATGTTTTTCTTGAAGAGCCGATTATATTGTCATGTGTGATTCATTTATATAAACAGTCCAATTGTTTGATATTTATTCATTCATTTTTTCTTTATATAATAATTTGATTCTCAATTAAAATGATATTAAACAAGAAAATAATAAAATAAACAAAGTATCACAATAAAATAAATACAAAATACAATAAACATAAAAAGTATCCAAAATGAAGTAAAAGAGGATGGAGAAAGACTAGCTAAACTTCTCCTCATCGACATTTTCACATCAAACCCATAGCCACCATCTGATGGTGAGGAGGCCATAGTAATAGAGGGGAGTGGCATCTAAGGGAGTTTTTTCTTGCTAGATGATCCTGAGGCTTGAATGTTCCTAAAGAAACTCATAACATCGCTGTGATCTTCTTTTGCATCCTCTATCTTGAATTTACCTTTTTCTTTCTTAGTCTTCTCTTGCTGCTACTGCTCCAAGAATAGCTACTGCTCCAAGAATAGCTTCAACTGTCGGATCTCTCTAAGCTCCTCCTCCACTGCTATTCAACTCGTTGACTGCTCCTAGAACTGCTGGAAAAGCTATGTATGCTGCTCTTACTAATGTTGGATAAGTTGTGTCTATTGTTGCAGCTCCTAATTAAGGCTTGCACATGATTCCTCAAGGCATCATTCCTAGGAACTGGCCTAGTGGTGGAGGATAGGAACATACTATCAGGGTAGTACTCTATCTTATACATGCGACCCTTGTAAAGGCTGCCGACCATCTAGGCTCAAATATCCTGTTTGGAGGAAGGATGTCAGCATCATATCCAACCTCCTCCACCTGGGTCCATGCCTGCTCCTAAAGCTTTGTATATTCACGTTGTAGAGAAACAAACATAAAAGATATTATAAGCAATAAATATGGCATAAATGAAAAAGTAATAAAAATCAAATACTAAGAGGTCCAAATTCAGACTTACATATGTCATTTCAAAGCGAGGGTCGACCTACACATCTCCTGTCTCCCCTCTCTCACCCTTTTGGGTGTGAGTCTCTTAGAATCGCTTCCCTTACTTTGAAGGGCGATTTAGCTCCATAGCTTACATAGAGATATACATTAAAATCATAAAACATACTATTTGTACAATTCAAATGTAGTATATTAATAATATATTAAATGTAAAAAGATTGAAGTTTGACCATATGCTTTCAGGCCCTTTCCCAGGTGCTCGACCCACCGGTGTGAAATGACCAACCTTTCAAGAGGCCCAGTTTATCTTGCCCTTCTTGAAACTATCCTTGAAGGTAAGGTCGGATGCTCGGTGGTGCCCTAGCTCGCTGAGGTTGGCATCATTCAGCCAAGAGTTACTCATGTGCCCTTTACGAGTATTGTGGAAGATGCCCCCAATATCTTGGATGACCTAATCTTTTAAGCCTACTTGATGGTGGCCTCATGCTCTGGCGGAATGTAAAAGGACCTCTACATATACAAATCTCACAACATATAAATAATCATAAGCAAATAGATAACATAAACATATTTTAAAATAAGTGAATAAATTATAGCATTACCTTCCATTCTTGCCTCCAAATCTCCTTGACATTTCTTGTGATGTCATTCCAAGTAGACCACGAGTAGCTATATGTACTTCGTACACCCTCCATAATCTGGTGGCAACCCTTAGCAAAAGGATCAAAACTATCACATAGATGAACTAAATTAGATACAATGAAAATATTTGAAACATCATATACAATCCAAAATTGAAATATATCATAGAAAATATATTTAAACTTAACTGTCTTTATCATCCTACCTAATCTAGTGGAGACCCACCATCGGGTCCAAATAGCCTATCATTTGGGCTGAGCAGCCTTCTATTCGGATCCCGTGTCTGTAACCCACCCAAGGAAGCAAGGGTATAATAAGATGTGGGACTAGGAGCCAGGCCAGTAGTAGCGTTGGGGTCAGGGTCACTATTGTGGGTAGGTTGTGATAGGGAATAGGGCAGAGGTGGAGGGTTACCATATCCAAGAATGAGCATCATCTAAACGGGAGGGATGTTGGCGGCAAGGACAATGGTGGTGGTAGTAAGGACGATGGTGGAGGTAATGGAAGGGGAGGTAGTGGTGGATAAACCAACCTTCTTAGGTCAGCCTTTGCCTCTACCAGTCATACTGAAACAATTAAATAATCTACAAACAGATATAATTACATCGGGAAATTTACAATAATTTCAAAATATTGTTGTATATGATATTTAATACTATAGTTAATCTGACAGTTCAAGGCTATTTTCATCATCACTTTGTTATTGATCATTATCTGCATCATCATTCATTACTATCACTTATTTTATCTTCATGATTTCTCATTTGATAATTACTTGTGCATTCAATTGTGTCAACTTCCTAATAGTCAATGCAAGATGATTTTCAGGATTGTATCGATTGCTGCCCTTGAAGGCGGTGGATTGTCCGCTTGAGAAACATCTTCAACAGTATTTACTCTACATTAATCCTACCTCTTACTTTTGTCTGTTTACAACATTCCAATTTAATATACTTTTCTTAGGATAAGACATAATAAACATTTTATAATAAACCTTTTTAGTATCTTGGGCTATAATAAATGGATCATAATTTCCATATCTTCTTATGTGGTTTGTTTCAATAGTTTTGTAATTGTGTTGTTATGTGCCAGTAAGTCGCATAGGATCATAACATTCACATTTGAATAGCATACACTTTTTTGTGGGTTCACCAACATACTCAAACTCAATGATTTCCTTAACAACAACATACCAACCACATTCTATATTCCAATTATCACCTTTAACACAAGCATCAGTGTTGTCAATTTTTAGTCCTGCACCCAAATTAGTTATATGAAACTTGTACCCATGAACATAGTACATAAACTAACTTACAACTTTATTTTTGGGCCCTCAAGCTAAATTAAACAAATAGGGACATTTTTCAAGATTATTTTTGTTTTACACTTGCATAGATGAAGTTTGAAATATCAAATTACCTTATATAAAACAAAATTTACTAACAACAATGTAGTAGGCCTTGTTTGGCATGGTGGATAGGATAAGGGCTGATAGGATAAGGCCTGATAGGATAAAGGCTGATAAATTTTTAATACTATACAGTGTTTAGAGTGACACTGTATAAAACATTGTCCTGTTTAAGATAATACTATCATATGTTTGGTAACACACTACATAAGATTAAAAAATTGTGTTTTGACAAAAATACCCTTTATTTAGAAATCAATATATTTATTCAATATTTTTATATCATACTAAAATTAATAAGTTCATGACTTGAAAGATTAATATTAACAAAAATCTAAGACTTGAAAAAAACTTACGATAACCAATAATAAAATTAATAATTAATATCAAATTTATAATTTTTATATTATTTTAACTTAAAAGATTAACTCGACGCAAAACTTTTGAAAAAAAAAACACATCACAAGTAATACAATAACAAAATCATTTAAAATTTTGATTGTATATTAATTTTTAACAAATAAAATCCCCCTGGAATTTTAAAAAAAACTCAAAACCAATGATATACCTTATACAAAAAATTTAAGACGTGAAAATCATATTGGTCTCATGTGTTATTCAATTTATTTATATATGTAAAATATTGAATTAGTCCAATTCAACTTCAAAGTCTCCATAGATAATCACAAATATTGTTAAGTCACATCACAAAGCATGAAGAAATACCTTGAATATATACAAAATTTCATAGCAACTAAAAACCATTAATTTATAATAATAAGTACTTTCAAACAAAACAAAATAACATAAGTTTCAACAATCATAGTATGTTGAAATTATCACCAAGTAATGCAACTTGTAGTTTGTTGCATATCCAAATCTAGTTCTAGTTTTCAAATACTTTTCCCTTTCTCATTAGTTATCAAAAAGAAAACCCTTCCCAAACTTGATACCACTAATTATGTTTTAGCAAATTCTTCACAAATATGACTCTACGTGCACCTTGATACCCCCAAAATAGATGCACCAATGGAGGGTCATGTATAAGCAAACGGTCTGCTTTGTCTTGCTCTTCTGGTGTGAGATCATCCATTTTTGTCAATGCATCAGCAACTGCCCTTGAATCGTCAAAAAATTCTCTTGCAACCTTCGCACCTTCAGCCATAGATTTTACACTTTCAGCCACTTCACTCATCCTATCAGCAAATTTTCCAACAACTTCTACAAGCTGACTAGCAAACTTGTCCATGCTATTAGCTAAGATATTTTCCCCTCTTGACCTTTTTCTCACTCGTTGATTTTCAGAATGCACAATTTTGCTCTTGTTCTTATTTTGATTCACAGACATTGATTGAGTGACATCTTGAATGTCATCATCACTCATCCTAAAAGCATCTTCAAATCATTATTACCATGAGTGTGCTCCTTTTTGTCTAAGTCCTCAATCACATCAGTAGGAGCCTCAACATTTTATCCAGTTGCACGATCCTTTCCAAAGATTACCATCAACCGATCAAAGTAAGGAAATGTTTTGTTCCTATAGGTCTTCAAGATTGCATCTCTCTGTGTATACAAAAAATACAAAGTGTTCAGATTAATTAATTAAAAATAAAAAAGAGAGAAGAAAAAAATATAATTCAATCCATTAAAAGAAATATAAAACCTTATTCGCTTAGATGTAGGCATTCCATACATCATCACTATCGACTAAAACCTTTTTGTTGACATCATCCCATCCAAAACCACTTGTGTTAAGCATGTCATATATATTACCATATTCTGTTTTAAGCCTCCTTATCATGGACTCAATATGTGGTTTCGCCTTTAGGCCCGCTTGAGGAAACTTGACTTCTAACTTTTGTTCCAACCATTTAAAAGTACCATTTTTAAATTGCCCAACATCAGCCCTTTTGTTTAAAGTAACTGCCTCTTCTAGCAAATCTAATAATGCATTAAACTCTTCATCACTCCAATTCATACATTCTCCTTTAACTTTGACAACTTGTTGAGTACTTTCAGATGCCATACCTATCAATAGATAGTACATGTGTAGAAAGTAAAAACAAATAACTAGATTCAAATAGCAAAATAAAACATTAGGTTAAAATTACGAGTACTTTTATAAGTTGATACATCCAAAGTTCATCATCAAAAATATCAAAGTACATATCAAGAAACTAAAAATTATAAAAGCACATAACAAATTTACAATACAACCAAATTAAACTCAAAATAAAACCTCAAGCCTACAAATAACTTCAATGAGCAATCCAAGCATTATACATTTCATTTGCCAATGCATCTCTCCAAGCACTCCAAGCTTCACTTGGCTTAATGGTTTCTATGTTATCATGTGGTTCTAGCTCCACATCTTCAGTTGACATGTTATCCAACTCTGTTTCTAATGGATCTACAAGCATCTCCCTTCTAATCAGATTGTGTAATAAGCAACAAGCAATAATAATTCGATTATGAGTTTTAACTGGATAATAACTTGGACTCCTTAAAATTTCCCAACGCATCTTCAACAATCCAAATGTTCTTTCTATCACATTTCTAGCTTGAGCATGTCGCTTATTGAATATTTCTTCAGGAGTTGCTGGATCATGTCCATGTCTCCATTCACTAAGATGGTAACGGGTACCTCTATAAGGGGCAAGAAACCCGTCTTCGTTAGTATATCCAGCATCTACCAAGTAGTAGTATCCTATTTCATCAGACAAGTATATACTCAATAACAATTTTTATTATAATAAACTTAAGAGTTTGAATGTAATTTGTACATTCTTACCAATTGGAACTTTAAGACCATTTCTTCTATTAATTGCATCACGTAATACTCTAGCATCGGAAGCAGAACCTTCCCAACCCGGCAACACATATAAATTTCATATCTCGAGAGCATGCACCTAAAACATTTGTGGCAATTTGACCTTTTCGATTTCTATATCTTGGTTTGTCAGCCTCTAGAACATTAACACTAATATAGGTTCCATCTAAAGCTCCAAGACAACCCTAAAATGGATAAGCAAATAATTTTTAACAACACTAATTAATGCAAAATAAATACATGCCACAATGGAAAAAGAAAAAGAAATCTTAGACTTCAAAAAAAAATTCATACCTTGAACCATTTCCACCTATCATTAATGCAATCATCGGGAATAGGATCTGGTGCCCTAAGTAATTTTTCTTGTAATCTCAACATAGAGCTCAATACTAAATTGAAATATCTACTAACAGTTTCCCTTGAACGTTGAAATTTAAATTTAATTACACGATTTTTGGCATAATGAGCCAATATGTGTAAAAACATAGCAATTTGCTCTTCTATTGGTACTAACCCATCTTCCTTTAGCTTAGCCTCAACACGTAGGAGAGAACACAATACTCCAAATGTATTAGTATCCATTCGAAGTTGCTCCACACAAGAAACATCACCATTTATTAGCCTCCTTATAAATTCTACCCTTGCTTCTTGCCTTACATGTGGTCTTAAGCGTCGCTTTAGGGATAATCTCTCATGTTGCATTTGAGCTACACGGTAAACATTTAGGTATGAGTTAATACATACAATTATTATCTCTAGAAAAGCTTGTTCCATAATCAGGTACATTGATATCATGCTAAGGAGCTCACTAATATCATTAAGCCATCCATTTAGATCATTTAGCCATTGATTTGGGTCAAGCCTTTTGTTTGGATCCATATCACCTAAAAGTAAAAACTACTCATTAAAGAACCACATAAAAAAAATCAAAGAAAGCTAATCATTAAAATGAAAAATTAATGCCAAGAATGTAAGGTAAGCAATGTTTTAGGTTTTGCAGATACTTACATTACATGTATAAACTTGAGATAGCAACTTCAATAAAGCTACAAGTCTACAACACTACAAGAAGACTTTACTAGTAAAATATATTCTCATATAATACTAAAGTGTTTCCTTTAATATGATACAAGTAAAATAACTCCAATAGTTACCGATTCTTTTTTTCTGTACAAGCTTGCACTATCTCAAAGTGAAGAAACCACAAAGGGAACTCTTGTATACATTCATGACTACAATCATATATAATAATAGAACTTTACAGAGAATGCAGAGAATTTTCTCGAGAACTTTGCAGGAAACCATTGTATACATTCATGACTACAAGCATTCTTTTTCTCTCATGTCAAATATTTGGCTTGTTAACAAAGAGAGCACATGAAGGTTTTGATTGAGGAAATATATCAAACATCTAAAAGACAATTTTTTTAAATAAATTTAAACAACACAAGGATTAAATTCTCATAGCTAAGACAAGAAATCCATAACAGAACATAGTAATCTAGATTTTCAAGAAAGAAAAAAAAGTATCATTGAATATATGCTATGTTTGAACTCACACTGTACCAAAAAACAAGGCATGCAAAAAAAAAAAACTCCAAAATTCAAGTTTTTCAATAAGGCAAAAAGTGGGATATATGCCTTATTGGTGACCATAACAATTCAAGTCCCTTATATCCCTTTGCCTCACAAATAATGCCTCTAATCTTATTCTCAATGACGACTTAGGATCGATGGCCACGAACCATGCTGTGTCGCAAATTTTCTAATCCAGTTTTTCGCTTAAATGAAAAAGAAAATAAAAAGATAAAAGAAAAGGAGAAGGTTTGTATGGTTTGCTTACCTTTTGAGAAAGGGATTTGCTTGAGAAGAAAACAACTGTTTGCTTCACTGCAAAGATAAAAAAAAAAATAATAGGCTATAAAAAATTGAGACATTGCAACAAATAAGTGAGAATCAAGGTAGAATAGAAGGAAAATGAACCAGTATGAAACGAGCTTTGGTCTTCTCAACAATGGTAGAGTAGAGTTTGTGAGGTAGAGAAGAGAGAAGATCCTCTGATCAATGGAGGGAGGGCTGGAATAGGAAAAGTTTGTGTTCACCTTATTAATTAAAAAGTTATCAGGTCTAATCCCACCTCCACAGACCTGATAAAATTATACGTTGAAATGGTGTATAAGGGGGTTATACTGGATAAGCTTATACAATACTATGGATACACCAAACAATGGATAAGTTCATAATGTATTGTATAAGTCTATACTATCAGGCTTAGTACAGAATGGGCCCTTAGGGTACATAATTTAGCAAAATAGACTTACATATAATCTAAACCAGTCTGAAAATTATTGAAGAGAATCTTGATCATGCAGTTGTTCAAAGTACCTAATTTTGAAAATATCTTTTAGATAATTTTAAGGATATATAACATCACATTTTTTAATGTAGAAAAAAAGGTTATTGACTTACAACCTAAATTGTTGCATTTCATCACAATTTATCAAAATATGTAAATGTGCAAAATTCCACAAGTTGGAAGTCAACCATTAGGGCTTGCTCTTTCTAACAACACAACCAGGTTGATTGAATACAAACAATATTGATATAATAGAGCATTCTCCTCCATCATTATTACGACCAACTCAAGTTCTCCTAGATTGACCATGTGGCTGAAAGTAAAATGAGCAAAAATTTCAAGTCTCTTTTGACTGATATGTCTGATATATTGATCCACCACTTTAGACCTATTCTTCACAGTTCTTTTAAACTTTCATATTTCTCTTTCAAATAGATACACCCACTTGTACTGAACTGGTTCATACACTCATGTTTCATATGCCAAATGTATGGGCAAGTGTTCTATTGAGTCAAAGAACCTGGAAAGAAATATTCTCATTAATTTGCATAGAATTAGGGGAATATTTTTATCGTGATAAGTAGATTATTAACCCTAAGAGTAGATAAACATAAATCCTTGAAATACTAACTCAGCTTGGTTAGAGGCTTGGAGACAATTTTAGGTAGCCTTCTAAATGTAATTTGAAGCAAACACTATTTGAAGACATGACAATTGTGGCTTTTCATGCCAACAAGATTACCAAGTGCAACATTGACGCATCTGCCTAAGTTAGAAGCATAACCATTGGGCATTCTCAACTGATAAATAGCTTGTTTATGAGTGCAATTCAGAGCATATTTGGCCTTTATTTTATAGAATTGTTCATCTCTTAATTCTTTTAAAAACAAATTAGGCCCTATGCAATACTTAGCTAGATCATGCATTGCCTTGTTATTTTCTTTGGTTTGATCTATATCCATTACAACATTCATAATATTGTTGAACACGTTATTTTTTCTATCCATGATATTTAAATAATAATGCACTAAATTATCTTTTCAATATGGCAATTCCCAGAAGATACTTTGTTTGGTCTAATTATGGTATAACCCATAACCTGCCAATTGCACTATCTTTCAGATTTCTATTATTTTTTGGAAATCCTTAACTCGATCCCACATTTAGTGACCACTTAGTCTAATTAGAGGCTCATCATATTAACACAATTAATTTTAAAGCCTATCTACTTCACTTATATGGATGATCAATATCTAAGAACCTTTTGTGAGAATCAAACCAAGAGTTCTTTCTTTAGTGTTTCAAAGTGAATTAATGCCTTAGTATCCTCCATGCAAATCAGGCATGCTAATTTGCCTTATGTTATCCATCTAGACAAAATTTCATAAGCTGAAAAGTCATTGATGGTATACATTAATGCTGCTCTCATCATGAAATTTTACTTTGTTGAACAGTCAATAGTAAGAGCACCCTCGCCCGCCAACTCATTCAATTCATCCAAAAAGGGTTAAAGATACATATTTGGATTATCAGGTCTAGGGATTATATATGTTAAGAGCAAGTAAGGATCTTTTATGCATATTTTAGGAGGGGAATTGTATGGCATAGCAACTTCAGGGCAACACGAATAGGGTTTGCTAAATTAGTTATTCAGTATAAATCCATCTGAACAAAGTCTCAATCTAACATTTTGAGGGTCAAAGGCAAACTTAGTATGTGTTTGATCAAAATCTTTTCACGCTTCGGCATGCAATGATGATTCATCACACCATCACCCTTTTGATTTTCATTGTAATGCCTTATATAATAAGTCAAGTTCATTGATGCCTAGGGATTACATTATTTTCTGAGAGACATCCTTATACCTCCCATTTCCACGTCTCTTGGTTTAAACCTAGATTCTTAGCAAAACTTAAACTCAATCAATGTAATATCATCTTTGTAATAAAGCATGCAACCTTTTGAATAATAGTCAATATTTATTTTCTTAAACCCAAGTTTAGAAACTAACTTTTTAACTTGATAAAATTTTTTGAAATTATGTCAGGATTCAGACTTAGCTCACTGATCAGTGCAGCTCATTAATCAAAAGAACTTTGGCTTTAGTTCCCTTTAGACATAATATTCAACAACCAAACTGCTAATGACAACTCAAAGCACACACAATTCTCCCGTAAAGGTTGATATGTATCCATTAGCAGACTATAAAACCTAGCGGCATCTTGGTTAGGATCCTCAATTGAAGGCTAAGAACAATGAATAGCAAATTCAGGACCAGTAGCATCAAAAACCATCCTTTTATGTCTACATAGATTATCATCCAACAACACATTACCCACATCGTACTGAACTACGTGGACCCTACCAGAACTGCTTCCAATCTAAAACATTTCCTTCTTGATCCTTATGCTCGGTGTAAATCCAATAGTCAGGTATGATGAACCCCCACTTGTACCAATGAACACTCATAGTATCATCATCTAAATACTTCCTACACTTGCACTTATTGCATAGAGACCTAAATTTTGCCTCATCAATAAATTGTTGTGTTTGACATGCTACCCTCATAAACTTTTCAACACCATTATAAACTTTCAGTTTAATCCCCTTTTCTTAGGATGCATTCTATCATACATGCATGATCGATTTGAAGGAAACATTGCGTGTGAGTAATCCTAAACCCTATAATTTTTTTAAGATGCCATGTTATTACTTTCAAACGAATTCAATTTGTTTTAAATTTTTTTTAACTAAATTAATTTTAATTTTATTTGCCTAACAAAAATTTCAATAACATCTCCTCTTAAATTAGGAGTTTTTTCCATCAAATAATTCAATGCACTCAACAATCATAGATATTATTAAACGTCAATAACAAAATAGATATATTTAAATAGTTACATCTTAACAATTACAAATAATTCACATAATCATAAAAATCATTCTAGAGTGCAATCCCTTATCACTTCACAACATGCATGTTCTGCAATATCCACAAACATAAAGAATCTCACAGTAAACAATGCAAACAAGTTAGAAAAAGGATCTCTACGCTTTCCCTTCCTCCTAGTCACACAATCCCTGTTTTAGAAATCATAACTCTTTATTTGACATTCATATTAAAAAATATAAACAACAAAGATTTGGACACTAACCTTTAGTGTAGTCCAAGAAAAAAAATGAAAAGCTCCATGCACGTAACCAAATCAAATCTTGAAAATCCAATATGAACAAATATTTAATTTTCCACACTTATAAGCATTGATGCATAGAAAACACATAATAAAATTAGAGAAAAAAATTGCAAACCAAAGCTCTCAATGTCAACACTATCAATGCCATCCTCTGATACAACTCCTACATTAACAAAATGGCAACAACAATTACTCTTCAATTGAAAAACGATACTTTGGGCAATGGAAATGAACGGAAAAACTAAGCCAAATAAAAAAATAATTCAATTACGATGCTCAATAGCGTACTTAGATTGCAGTAATGGCCTTGGTTTCATGAACGGTTCTCTAGCGATAGTGAATAGTGGCAATGAAAGGTGCCGCCGGGGGGGGGGGGGAGGGAAACAAGAAAGAACTTGCAAAAATAGGACAGGAAAAAGGCGCTAGTTTCAAATATTTGCAGATTACTGACAATTAACCCATCGGTAATCATTAAATGAAATGGTGCATTTCACATTTCAATAATTATAGACAAGTATGGGGAATCACAAGAGATAAGTGCCAACATCACAATAATTCAAAAACTCATCAGTAATTAAAGTAAAAAAAGATAAAAATAATTAAAAAATAAATATTAATTTAACACAACCCTGTCGATATACCATATGGTTATCGTAAAAAAAAGGAATCTATTAAAAAATAAATAAAATAAAATAAAATCTTTCGATAAACCTAACAATAATTATACTAAAAAAACAAAAATAAATTTAATAAAAAAACCCATCAGTAAGGGAAAGAATTTACAACAAAAAAAAAATCAAAAATCAAGATTAATTCTTACCCATTAGTAAATCAGGGTAAAAAATAAAAAATTAATTTAAAATTATATTTAACTTTACTCTTTGATAAACCCATCGATAACAACAAGCACTCTACGTGGCATGCTTGCATGTAGCGATGGGTTTCTGACGGGCTTTAAATTATTAACCAACCAATCAGTAAACCCGTCAGAATATCCAGCGGGAATTGTGCGTGCCATATGGCACAAATTAGCGTCATCCACTATGGGTTTACCGATAGTGTTGTCTATTATTGTGATGGAAGACTAAATAATAAAAGAAAAAGTGTCATTTGGCCAGAAAGCCGATCGACAGTTACGAATGGGCCGGATCCGTCCTCCGATTTCTGGTAGTGTTTAATTTCATATGGAACTTTATATGCTATTTTGGTTTTGAATCACTTCCTTTATTCTTGCCATGTTTGTGTGTGCTAGCTTTCCAACTATGGAACCTAATCTTGGCCAGACAAAGATAGTACTATCAAAATAACAAACAGCCCAAGGGCTGCCCCCCAGCCCCCTTCATTGGGCCCTCATCCTACCACCGCTCACTTCTCTAGTTGGCCCTCATGGCCCTAGCCCACATGACCTACCAACATGTGTAGGCTGATAGTGGGCAACCGATAAACCAGCCCACACATAAATTTCAAGATCTGGTTAACATTGCAACCTAATGTTATTTGTTTGAACACCGATAGCAGTGGCATCCCAGTTATATATAATGATTTTGACTACAACGACTGAGCTTTTGAAATTGCATGGCCACAATTTTTCATAGTTAATCTTCTTGACAGGCTCCTCCCTTGACGATGCTTGTTCATGGGACTCCAACTTTTAGCATTCTCAGTAGCTAAATTCAATTTTTTGTAGTCCAACTTCCTACGCAAGTTTTTTTCCCCTTGCGAATAACATTGGTATTTCTTATTTATTTATAATTTATTAATAATGTTTAGACTCTATACAAACATGTATCTTCATTTCATAAATTTCCCATTGTATCTGAGGTGGATTCATTTATATGATTTTAAAAAGTTACAGTTAGACTCATGAATTATTTGTAAAAGCATTGATAAAGTTTTATTTTTTTAATAGATATTAGAAATTATTTGGCAATATTAAACTTTACTTTTTTATTTATATTTAAATTTTGCATTTTGATATACTTTTGATTAGTGGTAACTAGTAACTGATTACGCTAATAAATATGTTTTTTCTATTTTAATTTTTTAAATATCCAATTTTATTTTATTAAAACTAAATTGCAATAATAAACTAATTAGATTCATAGTCGACTATTCTAGTGATTTGTATATATAGTTTAGTGCTTTTCTAATTCATTTTTTCAAAAAAAATCAAAATTTGAAGATTTTGCTTGGGCTAGTCCATGTGGGTTGAGAGTAACTTATAGGTGGGTTGGGGCTAGTCCATAGGTGGGTCAACCAATGGACTAGTTCATAGGCCAACTCATTTTAAACGTTGGTGAATTTTTTAATTTTTATAAGTGGGTTGTCCCATGGGTTGGCCCTGGCCCTCAAGGGCCACATGGGCTTTTGGCCCTGTAGGCTTTTTAGTCCTATGGGCTTTTTGACTCTGACCCATGTGAGTTACAGCCAAGTAGTAGTGAGCTGGCCCATTTGGCACCTCTATACAAAGATTAATCTTTCACTGGAAGTCTTGGAGGCTATTAATAGAATAACAAACCCCATTGCGTCTGTGACAGTATGTTTTATTAAAGCATGTATGATATGTAACTTTAAATTACCTGATGTTTTATAATATGGACTTTGATGAACTTGGAGGGATGATGAGATGGTCTGGTTTGTGTCGTAGCAATTATCTAATATAATGTTGATTAACATTATCCACATTGACAATTCCACTTTTTCCCACTGATTGCTATGATTTGTTTGTTCTCATACACATGATAGGCAGCATGCCCGAAGTTGATTCATATTGAAACATGAATTTAAATTAAAGCAAATTCTTCTAACCTATGGCATGAGTTGCAAAGTATGACAATATATATGCTAACATGGGCAGATGTATCTGATCAAAATAGACCTTTTATGAAATATTAGAATGCCAATTTATAACATACTTTACCACTCAAAGTGTCATGAACATACTGTTTTGAGTAGCTGTTTCATGAATTTTGTTTATTTTACCGAGCTATATGATTATGTTTTATCTTGTATGTCACCAAGTCTTTTGGGGGCGTGCCAGGACGGGAATGACAACTAATTTAAAAAATGAAGTCGTCATCAATTTTAATTAGGCTAAAATTAGAAAGTCTTTTAATTTACAAAACCGATCTTTTAAAAGAGATTTGAGGTTCAGGAGTCCAATTATGATTTGGGAAATGTGGAAACTTAATCCTACTGTACTTCAAATACATCCGTATAAATATGGTTAACCTAGAACTTACTATGCAAATTAATATATAACTTTAATAATATTTATTTTTCCCCAAAATATTCACAACAATAAAATATTTACCAAAAATTTTAAAAGAAAAGAGAATTTTAAAAAAAATTAAAGAACAAAAATCCACTCTTGCACAGGATCCGATTTAGCACTAGATTACTAAATAAATCCTCACAATTCAATAGTACATGAAAGTGGAATCCACCTCTCAATCATAACAATTGAATATTGCACAGATAATAAAAAAAACACCTTTTTATTTTTGTTTCAAAATCCTTAAATCTACAGAATAGAAGATTTCCTTTTGTTTGTTTGTTTTTTTTTTTTTGGAAAACCCTTTTGTTCGTTTTTTACTCGAGACACAAAGCCCCACAAACCAAAACCCCAAAAACCCAATAGTTTGAAGAAAAAAAAAAAAGAACAATAAAATTTTGACCCAAAAGCATAGCTACCCCAACAAGCCCACCCAATGACTCAACAAAAAGGATTACAGAATCAAGGGAGAGTGAGGCAGCAGTAACATGCAGAGAGGGAAGACTGTGCGGCGGCAGGCCGGTGAGCTCCGATGTGGTGGAGGCTGACGCGGCTGACTTCCGACTGGAGTGCGTGTGCGACATGGTGGCAAGGGCAGGATGTGGTGGCGGCGCTCAAGGGACTGCGGGAGAGGGGTTCTCGCCTTGATCCAACATCCCTCTAATCCGCTTTTGTGTTTCTTTCCTTGCCCCTCTCTCTCTCTGTTTTTTTTTATAAATAAAACAAAAGACCTGGACAAGGTCTAATGGGCTGAAAAATTTGAACTAGGGGAATTGGATGGGGAAGACACACTTTTTCTTTTTAGGCAGAAGAAAACAAAAGGGGCTGGACAAAATATGGTATCCATATTGTGTTTGGACATTCGTGTTTTATAACATATTTTTAAAATTAAAACAAATACCGTTAATCATCTTACTCAATTATTATATTATTTATTATTTAATTTAGTTATCACTTTTAGGTGGTTACTACACAAAGTAATACTCTTTGAGAAGAAAATTTACATTATGGATGAAGCCGTGATTGAGCAGATTTTGGTATGATCAGTGGTTAAATTTGTAGAGATTTATTTTGAATGCATTGTGCTTATTTATAGGAGTTTGCTTAGGTATAAAATCAATAGTAATAAGGTTGGTTTTTTTATTTTTATTTTTTTTTCACCTGTATCTGTAGTCACCCCATATTTGTGCACCGTGATTTCTCCTTTATACTATTATGGGAAGTTTGAAGAGCTGTTATTACACAATAACACATATTTACAATGATTATCCTATATCAAGATTATTTACTTTTCGGTGCATAAATTTAAAGTTTTTTAAAAAAAGGCCAAGATCTTAAGAATGCATTTGGTTTGTGAAAATATTTTCTGTTTTTATTTCCTGTTTTCATTTTCTGAAAGGATTTTTATTGTCAAATTTTCAAAATTTGAAAATACGTTTGGTTTAAAACATGTAGATTCTGTTTTTAGAAAGTGAAAACAATAAAAATATGTTTTGTTTATTTGTTTTCAAAATATATTTTCAAAATCAAATATAAGATAATAATATTATATTTTATTAAATTATATATAAAAATATTATTTGCATTGGTTCATCTAAAGATGTTGTCAATCACAACAAAATTTACTAAAAATTTTTTATGAAAATTCAAGAATAAAATAAATTGCCTACTTTTGAGTTATGTTTATGATTTTAAAAATTGAATTTTACACTTTTATGCAATCATATCATCTTATTTGTATGATTTTTCAAGTAGTGGATATGAGACTTAATCATCTTTATTAATATAACAATATATGATTGGGTAACAATGTAAATTTTTTTTATAATATCAACAAATAGAAATTAAACTCTATTTTATTATAATTATCAATTATTACATTATGATTTATATGTGGATAAACATTTAAACACGATGAAAATATGTTTAATTTATCTATTTTCAAAATTTAATTTAATAGAGAAAAATTATGTTTGTTATTGAATAGTAAAATCATTTAAACTTATGGATAAAATTTAAAATTTAATTTAATTTATATGTGTTGAAAGTGTAAGAGTGCATTTGATTTGTGATCTTATTTTCATTTTCTGAAAATGATTTCCATTTTAAGATTTTTTAAATTTTGAAAATGTGTTTGGTTTATAAAAATATGTTATGTTTTCATAAAGTAAAACAATAAAAATATATTTTATTTGTTTGTTGTCAATATGTAATTCTCAAAATCAATTTTAAGATCATAAAATTATATTTAGTATTAAATAATAAGAAATATATATTTGATTTGCATTTTTTCATTTACCAAAAGAATTTATAAAAATCTAAAATAACTCTATAAGAAATTTATATTAAAAATAAAACAAATTACTCACTTTTGGATTCTTTTGTTATGATTATTAATTATTATGTTTTGACTTGTGTAGGTAAATATTTAAATAATATTATAAAATTATTTTATACTGTTAATATATAGAATAAAAACTATAATTATAATAAAATAAATTATTTTTAATAAATTTCTAATTAACTTACATGCCATAACAAAACCCATGGAACCTCTAGTGTTGAAGCTAACGAAACAAAAACAAAAAGATAAAAGCACACAAGATGTTACGAACACAATTGAATGGCCATGTACGTCTCAAGTGGCATATGCACTTCTAGTATTAGAGTGCACCATAGTTGCTCTAATCTTATTAAAGAAAACAGAAGTGTTTTCTTTCAACAGGGATCGAAGGCTACATTAATTTCTATATTCTCAATATTCACAAAACTGCCACTACATTTTCATTAAAAATGTTTTCAAATGTTACAACAGAAAACACTGAAAACAGCAAATTGGCCTTTTCACTTTTTCAGACATTTCTGCAGGAAATATTTTCAAAAGAATGAACCAAACATATTTTCACTTCCATTTTCTATTTTCAGTGAAAATGGAAACAGAAAATAGTCAAACCAAGCACAGCCTAAGCTTTTGTAATGTTATTTTTCATATTCAAATCATATAAGCAAAACGCAATTTCCAATATTAAAAGGAAAATTTTAAAATGACGAACACAGTATTTTTATTGCGTAATATTTGTTTCCCTTTCATATTGCCCCTTTTTCTTTTCTTTTTTTTCGTAGATCATGTCATATTATCTTGCTGACCTCTCTTAGTCCTTCAATTATCACAACTATTTTGTCCAATATAAAAACTTTAACCTTTTATATTATATCTGAAGTGACATTTATTCTACAAACATAATGATAGATAATAGATATAATACATATTACATTGCTTTAAGCTTTAACTAATTTAAAATTAAATCTTATTTACACGATTTTTTTATAGTTATTTCTAAATTTAAAATTTATATTTACAGGTTGTTCCGATTTTAACTCCCAACATATATTATTTTTACATATACAAAACACTATTACATGAGTTATAGATATTCTTTTGTGCTTTTGATTAATATCTAATAATTCAATGTTAATTAATCAATTAATCATTTAAATAATTACAATCTCCATTTTCAACCAATTTATTCACTTACCTTTTTATTTTTTGTTCCATCAGGAATAAAAGACAAAGAAAAGCACTATCCTCTAAGATGAACAGTTCCCACCGAATCACTTAACAGAAGCAAAGTGAGCTCAGGTTGGGGGGGGGGGGGGGGGGTTGCCACATAAAATAAGAAACTGAATCTGTTGCTCCTTTCTTCGCCAACCAGTTAGTACAAGAGTTCCTTTTGCAAAGAGTATGCTCAATGACTACCTCCCAATCCTCGTTCACAAGATGCCCGATAGCTGCAATAATACCTACATAAGCATGGAAGCCATCTACGCCTTTGTTTATCAAGTCCACAGCTAGCAGAGAATTAGAATGGCATAAGAGATTCCTTACACCATTCTCCTTTGCCATCAAGAGACCATGCTTAATAGCCAGGATAGCAGTTATCCGAGGAACAGAAGAGATTTTTGAAAAAATTATGAGCTTTCGGTTGAGGCACTTCACCATTGTCACACCAAATATCATCAATGAAATGCCGCTCAATTTTATTTTTTCTTTGCCTAATAATTGTTTGAGTGTGAAAAAAAGTGGGTGCTGCGATCGCCATGTTTGATCCACTTTTCTCTAGATTTCTGGTACCAAATGTGCTTTTCCTGCTGCCAAACTTTAAAGCGTTCCCCTTGGAGATGTTTTACTAGTTGGATAAGATTAGAGGAAGGAGTAATTCCTAGTTGCCATTGAACACCCCTTAGTCTAGCCTCAAGCCCTTTTTTTGTTTAAAAACATTGCCAAAGGTTGTTTTATTAATTTTCAAGGACTCCAACCTAACCTGTTGCAGTTTCATACTAACACATTCTCTTGTAACTCCCCACGTTGTACGAACCAAGTTAGGATAATTCGGATGGGAATTCCATGCAGCTTGAAATCTAAAAGGCCGATTTCTGGAATTGATTGGAGGAGCATTGCATCTAAGGAGTAAAGGATTATGATTAGAGTGAACCAGTTGTAGTGTTTCCACAAAGGCATCTAGAAAAAAAGTACGCAATTCGCAAGTGGCAAGGCCTTTATCTAGGCATTTGGAGATGTGTCAGCCTATGACTGTGTGGCGAAACCATGTGAATTTCTCACCTACACAACCTAAATCTACTAAACCGCAATCTTCCAACATGTTTGCAAAGATAACAGCTCTGGACTGGGAAAAAGCACCACCATCAACTTCAGAAGGATCTAGGATTTCATTGAAGTCCCTAACTAAGGCCCAAAGGATGTGGATGTTATGACTAAGTTCACACAAATAATTACACAATTGAGTACAGGTAGCAAAGTTCGAGCTTGCATAAACTGCTATACACGCCCAAGCATGATGGTTCGAAGCAATCTTAATAGTAATGGCCTGCGAGGAGAGATCAATGATAGAGAGATAAATATTTAGGCGTTTGGCCAGCACCCAAATACCCCCTAAATGACCATTAGCATCTTCAATAGCAAGAAGTGAGAACCCCTGAGCATTCCAAAAACTAGCTACACGAGTAAAGGGAATATGAGTTTCGTAAATAAGGCATAAATCGAGTTTATACTTGCTCATCAAATCTTTGAGCTGATTCTTTGCGTTCACATTATTAGCACCCTGGATGTTTTAGGAGAGGATAACAAGATCTTCGAATTCAATCATCATAACAATAAGAGTTAAGAAAGCCATAGCAAGCCTATTATTGTACCATGACAGTGTCCTCTTCACCTTCCAATTGAGTTTCCTCGACTACATTACCCATTTTCTCCCTATAATCTGCGTCCTCTTCCACTATGGTATTAGTGCTGGCCATGAAGACACAGGGCTGATCACTGGTTGGTTCTATGTGAATAGTGTTATGCAATTCATCATGGGCACTTTTATTAATATCTGGGCCCTTATGATGTGTTGGGGGAGTAATATGAGGATCATGTGTTCTATCTTTTTTTTGTTGCACCTGCTTAGAGGGCCCAACTTCGTTACTCGTTGATGTGTCCTAGGAAGAGAAGGGAGATAGATTGGGGTCATTATGGGTCCTTTTTTTCTTGATCCAGTCATTGTGCTTATAGTCTACTGAAGGTCCAGGCCCATAAGTGTTGCCTTGGTTGCGCTCTTTTACATGATGTGTTGCATGGCCATGATTTGAGTTATTTTTGGCATGCAAATGATAAGAATCACACCCTAGATTCTTGGTAGCTGGTTTACGGGATTTCTTCTTTTTTTTTTTTTTTTTGAACAACGATCCAATCCCTATGAAGATATTCCATAAATTTCTCCTCCTTGATTTCTAGAATTGGCGTTTTTTGAATTTTGATTCTTCGCCACAATAGGGTTCTGCGGTTAGTTTTGATTTGCAGCTGGCTCCTCAGCCTTAGTGGTGTGATCCATCTTCACCACCGTAGTATTAGATTGTGTAGCAGCACCCTGTGAGGTCAACGGTTTTGTTACCATTCTCTTACAGTCTTTGGCATAATGGCCATAGCAACCACACCCAGCACATATGATATGGAGCCCTTCATACTCTACCTTGTACCACTCATGTTCGAGACCTACCTTTCCTACCACCGGTTTGGTGAGATCAACTTCAACACAAACCCTTGTAAACTTGCCAGAGTGGAAGTAATTGGCAGTGTTTGCACCCACTTTAACCGGTCTTCCCACCCTAGCAGCCAACACTCTGAGAACATTCGCATCACAGAATGCTATGTTAAGATCAGGAAACCTAATCCAAACCAAAGTTTTGTCCACATGTGCTTTCCCTGACGTAAATTATTGTTGAGATCAAGGTTGTACCACGAGATAATGATCAAAGATCATCCAGGGCCCACTCTCCATAACCTTCGTTCTGTCCGTCTCCAAATCACATTTGACCATGAAATAACCATGTCCAATATCAACTAAGTCGAAACTTCCCATGAGGCGCCATGTAGTCTTAAGTTGTTCTTTCATGGTATTGAAAACAATCCTTTTTCCTAGAAGCTTTATTGCTAGAGCATCCTGCGATGGAATACTCAATCTCTCCTTTGTGGTCATATCTAAATAGACCATTGGTCTAAGAGGCTTACCATCAACATCTACCAATCTTGCGAGGTTTTCCCCTAGCAGATCACACTCTTCCGTCGGCGGTGGTGGATGTTTACTCCTAGTGACCTTATGACGAAAAAAGATGGAGAACCCACCTGGCTTGATGTCTGCTCTGTCTGGTGGTTTTGTGGGTGCTGGCACATTCTTAGTGCTGTCTTCTATACGAAACCTTTGCGCACTCATACAAACCTCAAGTTCCATTTAAAAATAAAAATTTTTTAAAAATCTTTTAAAAATGAAATGACTTGAAGAACTAGCCTTTTATTTATAAAAATACAATATATTCCCGTAAAACAAATACAATATATTTAATGACTTGAAGACGTATAAGTAAATCATGAATCTTATTAGGCTTTGAATCTTATACTACAAGTCCATATTATGTAACATTTACATGATAAAAGAACTAGCCATAAAACATTTTTTTACAATGGGGCTCTAACCCCAAATCAGGTTAACATTTTTTATATAATGAAAAACTTTTGTTAAATCTTTTATTAATATTTTTACTTGATTGTGACTTTTTTTTTTTATTAATATTGGTATCCAATAAAAGATGTTAGACATATATATTGGATAAATATTTTTCACACATTGGGAAAGCTAACGCTTTTTATATGATAAAATAATCTTTTTTGTCAATATTGATATCTAATGAGTGATGTTAAATTGAAGAAAATTTTTTTTACATTGATGCTTTAGCCCCAAAATAGCTTAAAATTTTTTAATGGATGAAATAAATTAGTCATAAATTTATTTATTTTATTAATACTAATACTTAACAAGTGATATTAGATATATACATTGCATAAATATTTTTTTTACAACAAAGCCCTAGCCCCAAATCAATTAACATTATTTTATATGAAAAAATGATTTGGTCATAAAATAATTTTGGGATGAGTGACCTCCTGAGAAATTTTCCTAGGAAGCATGTAAGTGAGAACAAAGCATGTTGAAAAGGCCGGTATTAGTTTGTGGGGACAGTTGTCAATCCATAAAATAGCATGGGATGTTACAATTTGGAGGAGGAACTCAATATATATGCAACAACATTTGGGTTTCACTATTAGAAATGCCATGACCCAACTTGGGAAGGTTACTGGCATGTCAGTAATCTCATCTCCAAGCTTCGTGACCTCTGAGTCTCTCTAAAAACATAATTTATCATAATATAATACTTAAAATATGATCTCTTGAAAATCTTTAGCATTTTCTCTAATTAAAACATAATATTTAATTTCATAAACTAAAAGTATTTAATATTCAAACTATGAAAATATCTTAGCCAAGTCCACTAACCATGAAATCATAACTGTTTTAGTAACTAATCTAATCTTAAATCTAAAAATCTGTTTAACACTTGAAAACTGCATCACGAATCCATCTCTAACTTGTACATAATTTTAATCAAACTCTACAATTTCAAAATCATACTTGTAAGCTGAAAAAAATATACAAAACTGTGTAAAAGTAAATACATAATCTAAAATAATACATGGCTTGGATGCTGCCTGCACATATACTGGACAACTTTACTCTAACAAGACTATAAACTAAGCCTTACTCCAAAGTAAGATTCACCACCGAGAATAATTGCGTCTACCAAACAAAATGCTGAGCAATATCTGTACCTGCAACTATGAAGAGGAAAGGAGAAAGGTGAGTCCACGAATTCAGTTAGTGAGCTCTCACTCATCACCCACATAGGACAACCAAGGAATATATAATACGTAATATACATGCAACAATCATAAGCCATTTGATATTCATATCCACAACTACATAGAAAAGATATGTCTATATTTATAAATTCATAGAAAAGCATCTCTAATTTCTTACTCTAACAAGAACCATTTTCCATACATATACATAATAGCTTTTAAATCAAACATTCTCTGAAAGGCATCAATAATATTTGAAAACATAAATAACAATACTATAATAGAGAAATAAGAATATTTGGTTATGAATTTCATGAAAATATATATTCCGGTTATGCATGTCAACCATAACATAACAGATTCTTTGCTCTGTAAACCCTTAAGAATCTAAATCGGACACATAACTAGATTCCATATCTGCTATGTGAGATTGTCCCTAAGGACAACTTAGTACAAAGATTAACGATCATTTTTCCTAACCGTTAACTCATTGTTTATTTCTCTATAGCTATCGTCTAGTCGCTAAATCGTAAAATCTAATTATTTATCTAAAACTCTGTGTTAGGCTCTACTCTAGAGTTAAAACTCTATCATATATAAATACCCTACTCTTGAAATCACAAAATCTCTAATGTATATAAAATCATAACTATGCTCTAACTCTTTATAAAACCATTTAAATAAGAAAGCTTTTGAAAATCTGAAAGCTCTAGACTCATATAAGTCTAACAATATGACTTTAACATAACCATGGCTATGAAATCATACCCAAAGGATCACCACTTGTAAGCACCATGATTTCTAGAGCCCACAGAATATGTATCTGGCGGTTGCTATGAATTATACTAAATTCCATACATTTTGAGTATCATAACAACTGAATTTCTTTTCTCTAAAGCTCTATTATATGCTCTATTCTAGGTTCAATACTCTTTCATATAAATTTTATACTACTCTAAAGATCATGATAACATTTGTATATCAAAGCTAAGCATACTCTACTCTATATATTTTTATAATAACTCTTCTTGTTATGCTAAAGGCTTTTTGAATCTCTTGAAAACGTGTCAATATCATAAGCCATAAAACGCATTGAAAACTTTAGTAAACTTTATTAAATCCCATCATTTCCAATAAATCCCTTTTTGAGCACATAAAACATTTTCACCACATACAACATAGCAATTATGGTCCCATGATTTTGTAAAACTCATTCTTTCATGCTATCATCATAAATCATATTTTTTCTAGCTAGACATAATCAACTAAATTCAATTTTTATACTTTTTCTCATCTCAAATTTCGTATTTGACAATCATAATGCAAAAATCATATTTATAATGATGAAACTAAGGCTATGAGATCGAATCCACTCACCTGGAGGAGAAGCAGAAAGGGCATCAACGTCGACTAAGCTTCGTGGAGCGGAAATGGCACCAATGTCTGCCATTACAACCATGAAACTCTAGATTAAACTCTAATACTCTCTAGTTTGCTCTAGATAAACTTTAACAATGTTGGGGGAGTATCCCCCACTTGACAATGATGGAGAAACAACAAAGCCTATACATAAAGGAAGAAGGAGGGCAAGTAATCTTGCATAAAACATTGACAAACCCTTACCTCGGAGCTTGGATTATGGAGATTGGAATGGGTTGGGAGTGAGGAAGGTAGAAGAGGAGGAAATGGTGCTTTGGGGCTAGATTTTCGGTTTGTCATGGAGGAACCCAAGTCAGGAGGGGTTTATAAGGGCATGAGGGTCTCATTTAATGAAATGCATCATTTTGGTATTGTTTGTCATCATATTGCTACTCACTATAGTGAGTCTGTTCTGTAGAATTCTACAGTAATAGCACCCAAACTGCATCTTCTATCATTTTGGCATCTAGGTTGTCTCATTGCTCATTTATTTACACTTTTCATTAACTTTAAAACATAAATATAAATAAGAAAACACCCATCATTTGGATTCAAAGAAAATATCATAAAAATCAAAATCCCAACAACTCAAAATTCAAATTTTTAGTTTTAGTTCAAATCCAGGAATCTTTAAGATTTTCTACACTTGTGGGCTAAAAACGAAACACTTAAAGGTTTCATAAAATTCTTTAAAAATCATTGTTTAACTTATTTTCCTTTGGAGAACAATTACCAGGACTTTTGATCCCAATAATGTGGCTCTATCATATAGCCCTTCAAGAAGGTGTAGGATCCAGACTTATTGAAATTCAGGACCTAACAACAAGGGTGAGTCATAGGGGACCCTAGGGCCATACGGAGCTTGTCCATTAACACGTGTACTTGAGGTATTACAAGAAGTCCGCAGTATACCAATGAGAGTTACTAATAGGTGTACCAATGGGATAACCGACTTCGTTGCATGAAATTTTTTGAAAAAAAAACTGTCGACAACATGTTAATAGACCTGTAGGTAATATTTTGTTCCATTATGCACCATATGGCGTGCAACATATCGACGTGTGTACCAATGGGCTTTCTGACGACATGGATATTTATTAGAGCCCATTGATAAACCCATCGAAAAATGTAATATGCCACGTGGCACAAAAACAGTTATTGACAACCAATTTTTTTGTTTTTAAATTTTTAAAATATTTATTATATCGATGGGTTTACTAACAGGTATAATCAATTTAATTTTTCTTTTATTAAAATAATGTTATCGACTGGTTATTTATTATTTACTTGTCATTTAATCACTTATTACCAACGAGTTTTTTTATGGCAATTTGAACTTTGGGGATGTTGGCGCATGAATCTTGAGATTTCCAAAACCTGTTGGTAATTAGTGCCAATTGAAAAGCTATATTTCAGTAACTAATTACAGACAGGTCCCATCGGTAAGCCGCACATATGGCATTGGCAAAGCCCTTTTTCTTCCTCATTCTATAACCTTTTTATCTCTCCTCCTTCTCTCTCTCTCTCTCTCTCTCTCTCTCTCTCTCTCTCTCTATTTCACCACCATTGCGTGCTGTTGATGGGGCCTCCATTCGCTAAATCAAGCCCACCATTGCAATCTAGGTATGTTTCTGAGCATTTTCATTAGTTTAATTTTTTGATGTAGTTTGGTTTTCTGTTCGTTTTTATTGCTCAAAGTGTTGAGTTTTAATATATTGGAGATTGATTGTTGTTGATATTTTATTAATGTAGAAGTTCTATTGGAGGGAGCATTGACAAAGTTTCAAGAGGGAGCTTCGATCTTTTTATATATTTTTACTATGTATTTTATTTTTCAATTTTTACAATAGTGTAAAATTAAATGTGTTTGTTCATTTTAGATTTTTAGGATTTGATTTGGTTGCGTGTTTGGAGCTTTTTATTATTTTATGTGCACTATTGTATAGATTAGTAATGAAATTGTTGTTATCTATATGTTTTAATAAGTATATAGGATAGAGACTTATGCTTCCTATGATAGAATTGTAGGAAATTAGGATTGTATGACTAAGGGAAAGGCGCAGAGGTAATTCCCTATCTTGTTTGTGGAGTTTGACTATATTTGTGGAGATTACAAGATATGCATGTTGTGAAGTTATAAAGGAATACACTCTAGAATGATTTCTAGGATTATGTGAATTGCATGTAATTTTTAAGTTATGATTATTTAAATAACTTTGTTATGTTGCTGTTCTTTAATAATGTTTTTTATTGTTGAAAGCATTGATTAATTGATGATGGAAATTCCTAATTTAAGTAGAGATGCTGCCAAAATTTTGTGAACATTTTCTTAGGCAAATGTAATTAAAAGTAATGAGTAATTGAATTAAATCTATTTAAAGACAAATAGAATGTGTTTAAAAGTAATAAGACATGCTTTATATAATTTAAGGAAAAATTCTGAGACAAATTAATTAATAATGTGTTGTTGCTAAGAAATTATAGGGCTTATTGTTACATACAATGTTTCCTTCAGATCAATCACATATGTATGATAAGTTGCATCCTAATAGAAAAGGGATTAAAATGAAATTCTATGATGGTGTTGAAGAATTTATGATGGTAGAATGTAAAAAATAACAATTCATTGATAAGACAAAAGTTAGATATCCATGTAATAAGTACAAATATAGTAAATATTTAGATGTCAAAACCATAAGGGTTTATTCGTACATATGGGAATTCGTGCTTGATTATTGGATTTGGATCCAGCATGTGGAGATAGTTAATACAGGGAATCAAGTGGGTATGTTTCAAGTTGGAAATAGTTTTGGTGGGGTCCACATAGGTTAGAAAGGTATGGGCAATATGTCATGAGAAGACAACTGTCTAGACATCGTGAAATGGTTTTTGATGCTGCTCTACCTATTTTATGGCTTATTATTCTCAACCTTCAATTGAGGAGCCCAACCAAGTGCTTCTAGATTTTATAGCCTATCACAGGTTGTAAATCGACCTTTGTGGTAGGATTGTGTGCACTCTGAGTTGCTATTAGCAGTTCGGATGTTGACTATTAATTCTAAAAGGAACCAAAGCCAAAGTTCTTTTGATTAGTAGACTGCACTGATCAATGAGCTATGTTCAAATCCCAAGGTAATTCTAAAATATTTTTATCAAGCTAAAAAATTAGTTTCTAAGCTTTGGGTTAAGGGAAATAATGATTGAATTTTGTTTGAAATGTTGCATGCTTTATTACAAAGATGGTAGTGCATTGACTGAGTGTAAGTTCTACCAAGAATTCAGGTTTAAACCCAAGAGACGTGGAAGTGGGAGGTATAAGAATGTCCCTAAAAAAAGCATTATTTTCCCTTAATCCCTAGACTCAAGAGACTATATGCACTAATGAGCTCAACTTCTCACATGAGGTGGCATAGTGAAAATCTAAGGAGTGATAGTGTGATGACTTATGTATTACATGGTGAAGCATGGAAATATTTTGATCAAACATATTTTGACTTTGTCTTTAACCCCTGAAATGTTTGATTAAAACTCTGTTTAGATGGATTTACCCTAAATAACCAATTTAGCAAATCTTATTCATGTTGGTCCATAGTTATTATGCCGACAATCTCCCTCTTAAAATGTACATGAAAGATCTTTGTGCATTGTACAAGCAAAAAAAAGTTCATGACTATAGCTTGAGGCATGATCGTTGTGAATATACTTAGCCCAACCCTAGCCTATGTTTTCTTAGGGTCAAAATCCTAAAATAAGTTTATACTAGAAATGTCAAAACAACTAAGTTCGCTACGCTAACTCGCTAAAAATGTTTTTTGATGGATTAGGCTAAACTTTTGAATATGCTTATAAGTTTTAGCCCACCTAACCCACGAGCTTAGGAGGGTTAGGGTGGGCCTGACATCAATTTTTTTTTTAAAAAAAAAGAAAAATTATGTGCTCACAAAGCGAGATGAGCAGGTCTGCTTTGACATCTCTTTTTTACTTTTTAAGGTTGGCCCTTTGTTTCCTTTGATATCTCTAATTGACACCCAACATACATTTTTTTGTTTTTTGTCATCTTTGACTCCAAGGATCGGACTCACGATCCTACACCACTATCCTATGTGCATATCTTGCAAAGGCATTGGTATTATCACCTGAGCTAGCCTTGCAGTGCACCCAACATACACGTCTTATGGCTAAAACTGCTGAACATCCAACAAGCTTTTAGGACTACAAAGACCAAACAGGTTAAGTTCCACAATTTTTGTAACAATAGATGTACAGTTTTTCTGCTCCCTCTTTGTACCATAGATGTACAGTTTGTCATGACAATAATTGTTCTTTGGGTCGAAGCAATATTTGCACTTTATGTACAACAAAAACTAATTAACGGTCCAACAGAACCATTTATGCTTTCTGGCCTAGGCTGACAGCAGGCTTCTTCGATGTTTTCTTTTTTGGTCAATGGTTCTTCGATGTTGTTAGGTAATGGATTTCTGACCAAAACATGCATAACGGATCGAAATAGACCTCACGACTTAAGCTTGAACATCCGATTTTTAAAAACAAAATTCCAGCTCGACCAAAAACGAAAAACTTTAGGGCGCCTCCAACGAGTTAAGGTAATTGATCCCAAAAACACTAGTTAAGGTAATGGATCACACATATTGGCAAAAAGCAAAAAAAAAAAAAAAAGACAATGGATCACAAAGGAAGAGGAAAAAATCCATGGTTGGAAATCTTACTTTACTTGACCGCAAAAAAAAGAGAGAGAGACCTTATTCTATAAACTCTTTCTGTCTCTCCGTTTCTCCTCCAAAAAAGATGACCATAAAATAAAGAGTTAAAATACCTGCATTTTTTGTAGTGCTAGAAAATTCCTACCTCAGCACATTCTCCATCACTGACTTTAGATACTATCTTAAACTTTATGCATACTTGCTTAAAATCTGTGATTTGTTTTTTAGAAAATAAAATTTGATTATACCTCTTAACAAATATACGACTCCATGGAAGAGCTAATAACAATAGGTACATTTTTTATAGACTAACAACCTTTTTTTCCCTTTTAAATAAATCTATTCAAATGCTGAAGATGTTCCTCTCCACAGTCAAACATGAAGAATTTCATATATAATATGTCCCTTGCACAGGAATCTTTTTTGGACTTAAAATATAAGTAATTAAAAAAAATAATGGATAACAATGATCAAATAGACTACTTGATCATAGAAGCTTTAATATTATGTTATGAAATGTCTCCCAAAAGTACTTAAATAACTTTATTAGTTGCACAAAAATTTTTTTATTACTACCACTCATAAATATTTTCTTATCTCACCTCAAATTTCTAATAAAACAAGCATTTATCAATTGCTAGTTTAAATTGGCTTGTCACTATACGAAAAATGAGTATTTTCAACAATTTTAATATTAAAAGAGTCAATGAAAATATTATCAATAAAATTTTATTAGTATTTTCAATGGCCACGTAATGTTAAAATTATTTTTCTTGACAATATTTTTATTGATACTTAATTATTTAAAATACTCATTTTTCTTGTAGTATGTCATCATATTATTTCGAGCTTCATAGTCTGACCCCTAGTTTTTTTTTTTTTAAAAAAAAACGTAAATACTGAAATGTAAAGTTGACTTAGCTTGTTGTATTACTTTCTTATCTTTGCTTTTAATTTAGTAATCCTTTTAAATAAAAATCCTTATGTTTCTAATCATTTAATCAATCTAATTTTGATACATCTGTTAATCACACTAATAATTATGTGTTGTTGACTCGTGATGTCATGTCATATTATCATTAACTCGTTATCATATCGTAGTCACATTACTGCCACATCATTTCATTATATTACTTCCATTAAAGTTTTTATCAAATCGTAAATGAAGACTAAATTGATAAATGTTTTAAAGTATAAATAACCTAATTAATTGAGCTAAAACAAAAACAAACAGCTTATTTTACCTGCAATTTACCAATTATGTTTAATATATATATTATATACTATTTGAAATCTTCCTAAATTAAGATAGATGATTAAATTTGAAAATTTGGTATGTTTGTATTCATCGTATGGACTCATTTTAGACTTGTAAGGAGAGAAAAAGACACAAACTAGTGGGTATTGAAAAAGTATTAAAACCTATTTAATTTTAGTTTGCAGGATTTTATAAAATAAATATTAAAAATTACAAATAAAAACTGAAAATTGAATTTCATAGTTTTCACAATTTTTAGTATTTTCTTTACCAAATTTGAAGAATTGAAAAACTGAAACTAAATCTGCTATAAAGTAATGGGTTTAGCATTTGATGAGTCTTTCTTTTTTTTACGTTTTATGCAATAAGTTAGGTGAGGAAACCTAAGTAGGGCCCTAGACTTGGAGTAATAAACGGTACAACCCTTCACGCAAAGAGCTTATCAAGATTTGAAAGCTTGCGATAAAACTTGTAGAGAACTCAATCCATGTTTTGGGGATTTGGATGGGTCTTTCTCTCTCTATGTGATTGTAGAATGGATCCATAAAACAAGTAAAAATACTACTATTCTCTCTCTTTCTTTTTTTGGGTCCGAAAATGCTATTATTCTTACTATATTTGAATGAATTAGTCACTAGCTATGGACTAAGGGGTCGACCATGGAGCCAAAGAAACTGACCGTCGTGGACCATTTATTTATATCCGAGCGATATCTAAATTATTGGAGCTTGCAGGCTAAGGTATGATCAATATTTGTGCAGAATAAACAGTAGTTGGCTCAAACTCACATTGTGCCAGCATAAGTTGAGAATTAATATTGGGCCAAGCATTCATTCAAGCATGAATGCTGAAGGATCATAGCCATGGATAGAACTTATATAGGGTCGATTTCTCTTTTGTGAACTAAAATGGATAATATTGCATTCATAGGGTCCGACATAATACTTATTGCTCTTGATTGAGATTGAGGACAACAGTGCATATGTGTTGGCCACTAATATCTTCCCTACAAGCTATATTAATGAAATATAATATACAAGATTTGCCGCCAAATATTGTACTGGTTGCAGGAACAACAATTCAGAGCTTACGATACACTACCAATACCATATACTAATTTACACACGAAAAAACTGTGATGTATAGTGGCTGGCCCCAATATGGGACAAGGCAAGCCTTTATTTTTGCGGGGTCTTGTGCCACAATGTTTACTTAATTCATTGCCTGGTTAGAAGGCAATAGGCTTAATGTCTTAGATCCACACATGATTCTGTCCAACTAATTATCCGGTACTGCATGAGTCATGGTAGATGGATTCTCCGATCTTGTTTCTTTAGAGGGCTGGATTGACAGGGAAATTTAGAGAGATGACGTTAACTGTACAATCTGTGAGGACTTCAGTTGGAAATAAGCCCGTGCCATTAATAAGGAAAATAAATTTTGAAAGGACAAAAAATGGAAAAAGAAAAAGGGGGTGTCTGTCATAGCTTTATTATGTAGAAGTACCCCATATGCCAATGAGCCCTTTGAAAGGTCGTCTCAAAAGGAAGCTTCCCTTCGAGGCTTCGACCGAAAATATAAAAGAATAAAAACCTAAATTTAGTCCCTCTTATTTTAAAAGTTTCATTATAATCCCTCAAATTTTAGAAATAGAAATAAGCTAGTCCCACTAATTTATCTTCATTTCTAAACTAGTTTATCTCCATTTTTGAGATTTGAAAAACTACGATGACATTTTTTAAATCTAAATAACCAATTTGTTTTCTTTTTTGAAATTTGAGAGATTATGATGTGATTTTCTAAATCTGATAGACTGATTTATTCCTCATTATAAATATGAGAGATTAAATTGAAATTTCAATTAAAATAAAAAAGGAAGCTTCCCTAATTTGAAAGAAAGGGTTGTCGATCCATTATGACTAGTGGTAAAAGTTCACTAATAATTTGTACTCTCTAAAGTTTTGTACTTCCTCTGATGCTTCTCAACTATCCACTTTATTTTTAATTTTTATTTTACTTCATTTGTTTATATATCAAATTAAGAAGTAAGAATTTTTGTTTACTAGTAACACCCTTATTGTAATTGATTGTACCTTATCTCTTTTTATTTTTCAAGAGCATAATCATACTTGAAAACTGTGGCAAATAGGCGGAATCTTGGCGATTAACACACTTTGACATTGTTAACAATATTTATTCATTGCTTTCTTAATATGTGTATCTTTTTTTTGGTTTTGGACAACTGAGATGCAATGAAGGCAATACAATTTTGTAACTAGATACATTGAAATTTCTCTTAATTTCCCTAAGTGACTCATATTTTTGCATATGACCTTTGAGTGATGCATTAACAATCATATTGTGTTTGGGTGGGAATAAATTGAGGATGGTTTGGGGTGCATAATCTGTTAAGGGTGAATTAAGTGCAAAATGTAAAAAAATTGAGGGAACATAATTTTCTGTAGGGGATTGTGTGCTTAACTTTTCAACAAATAATCCACTACCAGCAGTTTATGAAGTATAAAAATTGAAAAATTAATGTCATATTATTTGTTTGGTGCACATTCGCTCCACATGTTCCTCATAGAGAAATGAATAATATTTCATTTTGTTTGAGCTATATGTAGACCTTATGGAGAAATGAATAATAATTCATTCCATCTATATAAACTCATATGGAGACGAGACAGAAAGATCACCCTCTTCTATGTACCCCAATTGCTCTCTCACACTTTTGAAGGGAATAGAATCTGCTACCAGCGGATTATGTACCATTGTTGTCTATTTTGGAGATTTTGGATCATAATTCGCTTGTAGCAAAATTTGTTTCTTCTTCCTATAGTTATCCCAAGTTTTTTTGAAGACCCATATTCTTGTATTAAGGTTTATCAATGTCCATATTAAAATTAATTTTCCTAGATTAGCATTGTGATTATTGCAATTGCAAGAAATTTGAGAAAATGTGAATAATGTGACTATAATTACTATTGTGATGAAATTACGGAGAGAATCATAGTAACGGCATTAAGTTCATGATTGCAATTGTCAAATGCAGTATAAAACTATAGATCAATGAATAATTGCCTCCAAATATGCCTAGACTCAATATTCAATAAGATGAGTGGAGCAAAAATAATAGACGAAGAGCTAAATATTAAAAAGAAAAAAAAGTACTCATTTTCCCTCCAAAACTACATCATAAACATTTTCAATTGAAATTTCAAGTGTGAGAAGAGAAGTCTCGTATTGACTAATATTTGATAATGAACAAAGTGAAGAAGTATATAGGACAAGAGGATTTGCTTCTTGTTTTAAGATTTTGACTCAATATGTGGGGTATGATATCCTTTTGTATTTATTTATTTAGCTCATTGTTTGCAACCCCTCTAAACACTTTGTCCCCAAGCAGACTAACAAAAAAAATGTGATTCATCTAACTCTTCTTAGTCACCATAACCTTTTTTTTTCTCCTACGAGATTTCTCAATTTCCTACGTTGTTTTGCTTTACCCGCTGCATTGCACGTAGGTGATGTTTCAGAACCAAGTCCATAATGATTGAAATTTATTCCACTCCAATCTCACTTTTGCGTTTCCACCCATCCAAAAAAACCAGCAGAAGGAAGCTGATTCGCATCAACTAGTGAAAGTCAACGACACCCATCTAACCATACTACATGACAAACACAGCAGATCAAAATTTCAGTTGCATCTAAGAATTATTCAACCTCATACTTCTAGACACTTGATTTTGCTGGCCTAATAAACCAAAATCCAATCCAATCCAATCCAAATCAAATTTCCCTATCTCATTTATGAATTCAGGAAATAGCCACCCCATTAAGCACCCCTTTACAGTTGTTCCTTTTTAATTGGAAAACCAGCTGAAAATGAGATATCATCGCGCCAACCTTGATACCCTTTACACTATGCTTGATTTGAATAAAAGTCTCCCAAATCACTTTTTATTTGTCAATAAACCATATTGATTTTACATTCCCAAGAAGCCCACGGGCGAACTTCGAACAAGATACTCCACACTTAATTTTGAAAGCCCTGTAAGCCACAAGCCAGCCATGCCTCTAAATCTAAAGCATATAATACTATGAGACATTGACATATTCCCAATTTTCTACTCAGGTTTTAGAACCTTGATATGAATTTTGGGAAATTTTAATCGTAACTAAAAACTAAAAGTGATGGAGTTAACTAAAAGTTAATCTTGGTTTAAGACAAATTTTACATGTGATGTTAACAGTTTAAATCTTTGAGTCACCGTTTGAGCGAAGATTTTACAAAATTATAATTATAATAAATTTACCTAACAAAATTTAATGGAAGGTTTCGAATTTCACTAAATTTTGGCTTGTGCGGATGGCAAAATGAAAGAAAAATAAAATTATTTTTAAAGCAATGAAATAAGAACATATTATGTAGGAAAATGCAAGACATTCAATTTCTTTTTCAAAAAACAAATGTCAAAATGATGTGACATAAGTAATAATCTTTAGATGAATAAGTAAGTTCTATCGCTACATTTAATCTAACCACTATCATATATTCTACACAAAATTATGATTAATTTATTCTAGTTGTATAGCATTACTCATTTATTCATGGGTTTTTTTAAAACCAGTGCTCTAAATGCACTACTTAAAGAATAAAAAAAAAGACAATTTTTGAAAAAAAATTTAGTAGGTTTTATGTATTAAAAACTTATAGGACCTGTCTAGTTTTAACAAAAAAATCAATTTTTATTTTCTATTTAAGATTTTTTCTTATTTTTAATATTTTGTGAAGAAAACAGTGAAAAAGATAAAATTCAGTTTTTCAATTTTATATTTTCAACTTTCACTTTTTTTCACAAGATTTTTTAAACAAGAAACCAACTTAAAACTGAAATTATTTTCTAAAATTAAATAGACACTAAAATATTCACTTTTCAATACAAAATTTGTCTTTTTTTTTTTTCTTTCTTAACTTGTGCTGCTAAGGCACATTATTTATTTCTAAATTATTAATAAAATATAATTATAATAAACTTCAGTACATTTTTGTTTTGGCCATTTTTTAAACTCCTTATCTTCCTCTCCCCTGCTAAGTGCAATGGAACAGCTTTTCCTCTTCTTCCTCCTCTCCGTGGCTCCCTGGCTTTGGGTGCAGCCTCAGGTGCGCGCCCCACGGTTTTTTCACTCTCCTTTACTGTTTTGGCTTTTGAGCCACTAAAAATGGGTGCATTCACCTTTTCACCAATCTGTGGTCAAAGCGGAATCCCATTGGCTGAAAAACAAGGCCAAGCCAAACCCTTCACATGCAAGACGCTTAAGTGGAGTGAATTCTACCTTACACCAGTGGAGGAAAAATATTCATCCTCTACAAACTTTTTAACCACAAAATGTCTTAACATATACTTAAAAATATTATTTTAACATATAAAAAGTTGGTATTTATTGAGACATTCACCTTTTAACTATTAGATATAATAATACTCCCCGCTCATTTTATCTATCTATCACATCTAATTATTAAAGAGTGAGTGTCCTAATATAAATTTATTTTTTAAATGTTAAAATAACATTTTCCTATTATAATAAGCAACGAGCCCCATATGATATTTTAGAGGTGTTAAGTTGGTGTGGAGGAATAAACACTCCTCCTCCATGGAGCATTACGTAAGAATTGGTCCACTCAAGTAGCATCGTTTGGTCATATTGCAAAGCTAAAATAACTGGAAAATATTATTGTAAACTTAGATTTATAGTAAATCTTATATGTGATACTATCTTAACAATTATTTTATAATATGTATATATTTTTAACTTTAATTATTTTTTAAAATGTTGAAATGTTGCCACTTATAGAATTTACTGTAAATCTGATACCATACTATTATTACTCAAAAATAATTTGACTTTTGCTAATCAGTATAATATGATTACTAATTAAGAATATGTTAAACTACTTTCTTTCTCAAATAATTATCTAATTGATATGATCAATAATTGCTAATTTGGCTCATAGATTATTGTTTCAATTTTCTTGATAATTGTCTAATTCATGATAAATTCTGCAATGATATCCAGGCAAAACATTTATCGATATAAATTCTATCAATAACTCCGATTGCTAAAGAAAGCATGGCCTGTGAATGTATGGGCAACTCAGCAACTCCAACAGCTAAGGACAGCGTCCGCTTGTGCGCGTGTGCGTGTGTGTACGAGTACACTCTCGCACTCGTGTGTTGAGATTTTTTTTTTAAATTATTTAAATGAAATTATTCTTTTCTAACAAATTTTGAATACTAATGATTTACATGAATCTATACATAATGTATTTCACTTCTAAAATTATAAAAAAGATTAGTTTACAGTATTTATTTTTTAATTAGTTTAAAATAATTTTACAATTTACATGCATTATTTTATTGTATATCCTTTTATGGGTTTTCAGTACAATGTTTTCTTTTTTAGGTTGCATATATCATGCTACTTCATTTAAAAGTTATAGTTTAATTAGAATAAAAGAGTTATTGATTGTGTATTAAAATTACGATATGAAAAGTATTTAGTATATATATCCATATTATTAAATCCTCTTACATATTGTAACTGTTTTTTTTTTTCTCATTTTTTTGTAACTCGCACATTATAACGCGATGAGAAGGTGATGCATTACAATGAACAAGATGTACATGATGTAAGCAATACTCGCAATATCGTAACTTTCAATTTTACAATTGGGCACTTTTCTTTTGGCATTTAGATGAGAAAGTTGCTAAAGTGCAAAAAGTAAAGGATTAACCACCCATTGGATCAATAAGTATTTAATGATAGTTAATCATTCACTTTTGTACTTTATCAATCTCCTCACTTTAGATGAGCTAAATATCTCTCTCTTTTTAGACCATAATTTCATTCGAGACTCCTATTAGATGCTTTTTGAGACATCCTAGATATTCAAGAGAGAAAAGATGAGCATTGGTGAGAGAAATTGAAGGAAAAAAAAAAATGAAGTAACAGGTCTTGTATGTTTTATGTCTTTGGTTGGGTGATGAGTGTTTTGGATTTTGTGGGGGGTTCAAATAATTAAGTTGTTAAAAATTTTATACCGAAATAGATCCCATATCTTGATAGTTAAGAATATTTCTTAATATGTTTCATTTTTTCTAAAAAAGAGTTAATGCTCATTTTAGTTCTTACTTTTTACTTATAAGTTATTTTAGTCTTTGACTTTTAAAATGAGTCAAATCAGTCTCCGACATTACAAAATGAGTCAAATTAATCCCTTATTTCACTTTTATTTAATATTTTATTAATTAAATGATGATATATAACGTTAAGTGATATTTTATCATACTGTGTGGCATCTAAAGTATAATGAAGTTTAAAATAACTTATTTTGGTATCTAAAATTGTATAAAAAGAATTATTTTATAACTTAGAATGAATATTTAAATGACTCATTTTGTATAATTTTAAACATTAAAATAAGTCATTTTAAACTTTATTTTATTTCAGATAATATATGAAATGTCAAAGTATCACTTAAGGTTATCAATCATCATTTAATTGATAGAATATCAAGTAAGATTGGATTGACGGACTAAAATGACTAATATTTTATAATGTCGATGACTAATTTGACTCATTTTAAAAGTCAGGGACTAAAATGAATCAAAAATAAAAAGTGAAGAACTAAAATGAATATTAACTCTTTAAAAATAGCTTCATTCACTTAATATAATATAATATAATACAATATTAGATAACCTTCATCTTAACGCACAATATAATTTTTTTTTTCAAAATATTTGTATCAATAATTTATATAATGTGGCATTAGTAAAACTGCGATATTAGCTATAAATACCCTTAGAAATGTCACAAAATACAACTTTATATCATATGATTGGAACAATAAACTATCCTCAGTGAAAAGGGTCTATTGACACTTGCGTTGAGAGAGAGGAAAATGCATATAAGGTTAGAGCATGCCTTTTACCAACCTTTTATTGAACGAGTAGGTGTCAGCATAACGACCAAGCAATTAATAACCAAGCATTTCTATAGATAGAGGCAACACTATGCGTGCGGCAACGGATAGTAGTTTATGGTTGGTAGCGTGAAACATTCCTTTAACATGGAATGATGAAATGAAGCTCCGATGGATAACTAACCCCGAAAGGGAAGATAAAATTACTGGCATATAGGAGAAGACAATAACACCCAGAAAAACATATCAAAATGCAGCACCCACCTTGAAGGATGACAATTTTTTCATTTTTTAAAAAAGGGCAAACTTATCTACCACCAACAGAGGTTAGTCTAAAGAAATTAGTAGAGAAAGAAAAACAAAATTGTAAACGTATGTTCTAGTGTTTGAAGAATCAAAATTATTCCATCCATTCACAAATAAATGTCTATATCTATAACTTAACTTTTCCACGGTTATTTGCCTTAAAAAAAAAAAAGATAATTAATTATTTTGTATTCTATCCTTATTAAATAAATAAACAGGAAGAATAGTCAAGTAAAAGAGAGATGAAGACTTCGTTGGTGGAGCGATATGTAATTCTTATTGAAAATCCTCAAAAATGGTAAGAGAGTCTTTTCTAATTCTAGCGGGATGACACTCACACTTGGACAAGAATCCTCTAAAGTGAAGATTTCGTTTTAGAAAGTGAAGTAAAAAAATTTTATCTTTGGATTAATAAAGTTAAAAGTAGGACTCTCTTTACTCTATTAATCTAAGGGTGAAATTGCTCACTTTATCCTCTAAAGTGAAATCGGATCCAAATCCCTCACATTTAACCTACCTAAACTTTTATTTATTAAAAAAAAGCAAAAGAGAGAGAATGAATTTAAGAGATGATTACGGTTTTTCAAAATATATTTAAATTATTTTTTTATTGAGACTTATTTGATAGTAGTATTTTTTTTAAAAAAATAGTATTATTCTTTTAGTACCGATAAATTATCTTTATTACTAAATCTTTTAATTATCTTCCTTAACCAATATAAATTAGCTCACTTAATCGATTTTATGTTCATGTATCACCATACTTAAATTTCATTCTCAGGTTTCTCACCATATTGGTGGGTGAGCTATAATCATATCTATAAATACTTGATGAGCCTAAATATGCTTTGACCCTAGTTTAGGCTAATTTTTCCCTTAACCTAAACATTTTACTACAAAAAAAAAAAACATATATCTTAATTATATTATCTCCCATACTTTAATACGAGTGTTGCTTTCAGCTATTACTTTCTCACCTCCATTACTCTCTTCCTCTCTCCTTCATTACTCTCTTCCTCAACTATTTTAATCAAATTTAATAGGATATAACTGAAAAATAATTAATACTCATTTCTTTTAGAATATCTATTCACTTTCAGACAACGTCATATTTCAAAATATTTATCAATTTTTAATTCCAATAAAGCATTAATTTTTTACTTCCAATATTATCCCTAATTAATTTCACATTTTCAAAGCATTTAATTAATATTAGTCTGAAACATTATGCTATATTAATTAATATATAGAGATATATTAGTCAATTCATTATATTTTACTCAATTACCAATATCATTTATTATCTTTCTTAATATTTGTATTTTCTTAAATTGACAGATATTTTAAACGAGGAAATATTGTTTAATTTTTTAAAAGGAACAATTATATTAGTGAAAATAATTTTAAAATTAAATAGTTATTTGAGAATAAAAGTACTTTTCTATGTGTTTTTGGTCCCTATAAATATTAATTATTTTAATTTTAATCCGTTTAAAATTATTATTTTAATTTTTAGTTCCTCATTCTTCTGTTATTATGTTTTCATCCCTACCATTTGTATGCACTATAGTAAATAAAAGATATTTATAAGGAACAAAGAAAGACTTTTAAAATGCATATTTTAAACTACTTATAATGACCTAAATTCAGAGTGATGGACCAGAAACCCCAAAAAAATAAATAGAGGAATTAAAATCAAAAGCACTTATATTATAAGGATTAACAACATATCTAACCCATAAAAGTAATACGTTAGGTAAAGGTAAAAATAGAAAAAATAATTAATTATTAAAAATAATTAATATTGATTTAATATAGTTAAATGATAAATAATTTAAGATATTTTTAAAATAATTATAAGTAAACGAAGGAAATATTTTATTTAATTTATTAACAAATGTTTTTAAAGAAAAAAGAAAGAACACCGTAAGAACACAAACGGGCCTTGAGACGGTGGAACCAAAGTGCTTCCAATAGAGAAGAGAAAAAAGACTAGGTCGAAAGGAGAAGGAGAAGCAATAGACATTTCGGTTTGGACTAGCTACTATTAACTTCGTTAATTTTCAAACAATATCTGCTTAATCTTAAGATTCATCCACATAAACAAATAAATAAATAATCTGCATAAGATTCACAACATATTCAACTAAGGTTAACTGGTAGATATCAAAGCATTAATATTAACGGTAATATAGAATAAAGTACTGCTTGTAATGTACACTTTTTTTTTCCCCTATGTAGAGAGAGTAAGGTGGTGTTATCTTCCTACTCAGGCTTTCAATTTAGAAAGGTAGGTTCCATTAATTTGCACAAGCTCTAACAATAAAGTCTGATTCACAAAAGAAGAAAATAAAAGACAAAAAGGAAAAAGAAAAAAAAAAAACTATGGACGCTTTGATCAACCCCTCTCTAAAGCTAGAACAACCCCACTGTACTTTCCTCCAGCGACATGTTAATTAGATCTTCATGGCATTGTGCTGCTGTTCCATCATCAAAGAGCCAATTCTCCAGCACGGTGAGAGGGACTACTTGTTCTTCCTCCAGGTTCGGCTTGCTCTCTTCAACCGACACAGATTGATGAGAACCACCACCATCAGATGAGTTGAATGATGAGTTGAAGCTCATGAAATCAAATGATGATGCATTCTCTGGTGGTGTGCAAGTTATGTTGCTCTGTGCCCCTTCGCTTGAACTTGACCCTGTGGTGGTTACCATGTTGCTGAATGAGTTATTACCTGAGTATGTTTCAGATGATTTTGGGGACGACTTCATCCAGTTTTCTAGCAGCCTTGCTATGTTCTCAGCACTTGATGCGTATGTTGTGGATGATGGTGAATATTGGTTTTGTGTTGTTGAGGCAAAGGGTGGTGTTTCTTGGTTAAGAATTGAATTAGTAGTAGTAGTTGTTGATGAGGGTTTGGTGTCAGGGAAAACATTTACATGCTGAAGGGGTGGCTTGTCAAGGGACAGTGCCTCACACAAGGCTTGTTTGGCCATTTGGATATCTGTTTGGAGCCTTCTCTCCCACTGACCCTTTGGTTGTGATGATGAACAAGAGTGTCCTTCTTTCTTATGGCCTTCATCATCAGTCCCAGTTTGAGCCATCTTCAGCTTTTTCTTCAAATGGGTGTTCCAATAGTTCTTTATATCATTGTCTGTCCTCTGTGGAAGATAAGAAGCTATAGCAGCCCATCTGCAATAATATACATAAATCATGTCACAATAAATTAAAACAATTAAACATACCGCCAATTTTTTTTTTTCCTTTAATTCGGATGATCCTATTCATCAGATTCATATACCCCATATTTGGAAATCTGATAAAATTTATTATTCAAGCTTTGAAATTGATATGGCAAAAGATGGGAGTGGCTAGGTAGCAGAAGTTTACCTGTTCCCCAAAAGCGCTTGGAGGTGGATTATCATTTTCTCTTCATGATCAGTGAAGTTGCCTCTTTTGATACCAGGTCGAAGATAGTTGGTCCATCTAAGCCTGCAGCTTTTACTGCACCTCATCAAACCTGAAAAAAAAAGCAAAATTAATGGCACATAAAAATCATTCCCCTTCCCAAGAAAAGCAAAAAAAGAAAAAAAAAGAAAAAAAGAGGAAAGCACCACCACTGCAGGGGTATATTTATTTTTAGACCAATTTTAATAAATCAAACAGCATACCCAGTTCAGAAAAAAAAAAAAAGGAAAGCCAGAATCACAGAAATGAAAAGGCTTAATAAATTATAATTAAAACGGAGTATTATTTTCTTTTACCTGTGTTGGTGGGAACTGATCTCCAATTCCCAGGACCATGTTCTTGAATGTAAGAGACCAAGATGATGTCCTCCTCCGGAGTCCAAGGCCCTTTCTTAATCCCAATTTTGTCACAGCAAGGTGGTCTCCCCATGTTATCTATATAGCTAGTGCTGTATATAGCTACTGTATACTCTTTTTCTCTCCTTATTCAGAGCAGTGATCAAAGTTTCTGAGAAAAAAAAAAGTGTTAATTTCTGCTTCATGTACATAAATATAGAGAGAGAGAATCAATTCTCAGAATGAGACTCGTTGCTCTCTCTCTATAGCTCTCACTTTCTCTCTTAGAAATGGAGGGACAATCGTTTTACGAATGGGGCTTGCCTTGTCTATAGTGTTAGGCACATATATATAGACACGAGAGAACAAGAAGAACGAAGCTCTACGTTTGACCAAAGGGGGGAAAAGATGAGGTAAAAAATTAAGAAGAGGTCAAAACGGACAGCAAGAGCATTTACTCATGCCTTGCAAAAAGTCAGCTTTGTGTCCAACTCTCTCTCTCTCTCTCTCTCTCTCTCTCTCTGCTCTCCCTAATAAGCGTTACACGCGAATCCGTGGGCATTCAATATGGCAGAAGTGGAAATTAAACACCCAGAAACAAAGGAAAATATTTAAAATCCCTCCTGGTTTTATGTAATTTCATTTTGACCATTTAAATTCTTTCTTCTTCTTTTTTTCCGGCTGTGAAGCGTTCAAATTTATTGTGACTCAATTAAATTCCTTTATTTATGTCTCAATGTTAATTTTTTAATGTATTTTATAATACTATCAATAATATTAATTATCTCTTTTCTTTAATTAAATTTTCCTATTTACTCTCTCTTCTTTAATAAAAGTTATAGCTGAAAAAAAATTATCTAAAATTTCTAAATTAACAGTCATTTTCAATAGGAGGAAGTATTATATTTTTATCAAATTAAATTAAATCATGATTTTTGTTTCGATACTCATAGGATATGAGTACTCTTTATATAATTAATTATTATGATTTGATATATTTATAAAATTTGGATTAGAGATATATGTAATTCGTTCTTAATCATAAATAACTAAAAAATATTGGTATTCTTAAATTTTTATAAGGGGTATCAGAGAATTCCTAAATATAATATTATGAAAAACATATAAATATAGCCAAAGAAAGGATGGAAAAATTAGTAGCTACTCCTAAATTGTGTTGTTGTTTTCAAATTTTCGCTCACGTAGTGTGAACATAGGGACTAACAATCAGCTTTTTTCCGTCCGAAATACATTGGTCACTGCTTAGGGTACGTTTGATTAGGAAGTGAAATTGAATGTAAATTTTCTATAGATAAGATTTATGTATAATTTTATATATGAAACTTATTTATAAAAATTTATATCCTATTTTTATCTTTTAACTAAATATACCCTAGTGTTTTATATAATACTTGGCTTTTGAATGCAGCAAGTGGTTGTCAATGTAATTAAAGCTCGAGTAAAATTAGTATCGGCGAGTCTGATTCGTGATAACGTATTTATTTATCTTTTAAAATATAAAATATCAGGCTTAAACCTCAGACCTTGTGATGTGTGCTAGATTATGTTGCTTGATCATGAGTCTTTCAACTCCACCATATGTAGAGATATATGGTATCTATCACAAGTGCTGCTCGATCAAGAATACGACCTTCCCTCCCCGTTGTCGGCCATGCCTCTGAACTTAGAGACTGTTGAGGGTTGTGGTTACGGAATTTTGAAATTTCACCTAGTACAAATACACAGCTATACTTGATTTGATTTGACGTTAAATTGATGATGATGATGATAATAATAGTGATGTTATCGGTACATTTAGCTATGGGTGTTTCCTAAGAAATTCATGTTTCGACCATTGACCCTGATCGACGACTAGAGTGAGTGCGATCACATCCGGTGAAAATAGGATGATTATCCTAATAAGACACCTACTAGTAGATACATAAACAAAATGGTTAAATATATTTTATCCCCTTAAATTTTAAATCATATATAATTTAAATCATGACTTTTTAAACCGTGCATTACGACACCCTGAACTTTTTAAATTGTGTAAAAAAATTCCCCTAATTTTCAAACAGTGCATTACTACACCTTGAACTTTTCAAACTGTGCAAAAAAAATCCCAAAAATTTAAGTCATAGCAGGGTAGGGTTGAACACAATAAAAAAGTTAGGGGTTAATTTCACATATTATTCACGGAGAATGTGTCGAGTTGCACAAATTAGAAACTTCAGGGGTTAAGTGCACATAAATCTTACCTTTATTAGTTACCAAAATTATACTAAGAGGTGTTTTGCATAGTTTCAAAAGTTTAGGATGTCGCGATACACATTTTGAAAAATCAAGGGATAAATTACACATGAACTAAAATTCAAGGGTAAATACATTTATCTCTAAATAAAATTTGCATTGATATAATAAATAAAACAAATGCATTACTAACTAATACAGTAACATGTATTAGCCATATAGAGCTTGTTTGGATAACTTTTTAGGAAGAAATAAAAATTACTTTTTGAAATTTTTCAAACAAAAAATGTTTCTAGAATTTATTTGTACTTCTCAAAAAAGCAGAAGCAGGTTTCTCTGCATACTTCTGTTATAAGCTGAAATAGTAGAAGAAAGAAAGTATTCTTGGTTGATTTTTAAAATTATTTAGATTTCAAATTATCCTTATAAATTTTATGAAAATGTAAAAAATAACTTTTCACAAAATTATTCTCACCCCTCATCTTATTTTCATTGGCACATTTGTAATAATTTAATTGTTCTGTTATGTTTTATTTTGTGCATGTATTATTTTATAATTCAATAAAATATAACTCAACAATAATAAATATATATATACATATTAGTTTAATTAGTTTAATAAGCCTAATAAATATTAAATAACATAATAAATATTAAATATTTTTTATTTTTTATTTAAATATCTTTTACTAATTATATTTAGTTAAAAATAAATAAGAAATTAAAAAAGTTTTATATAAAAATATTCAGGTAAAAAAAACACTAGAAATTCAAAAGTAGTGTGTTTGGTTCACTCGTTTTCTATTTTCATTTTCAGTAAAAAAAAAATCCATTAGAAAATATGTTTGGTGAACATTACAAAAAATATTTCTGAAAAAGGGGACTGATTTTGAAAACATCAATTTCACGTTTCTTGCATGTTCTTTTGTACTGGTTGGAAATATTTCCAATTGAAAAGGCGATGGCAAGGTTGTAATATTAAGGAGATCTCTTATTTGTTATATCAATGACCAATATTCGAGTTCTACTATGTGATAATTCCATCTTTTTTTCCCTATATATGGACTCTTTATCATCTCTTCAAAACGCATAGTTCAATAAAAAGGCAGGCACACTAAGTCACAAACTATGGATATCATGAATTGGTCGTTATTCAAGCACATTGCACTTGGCCACATAAATAGTTATAGTTAATTTTTTTTTGGGTACAGTATATTTAAATTCTTTTTTTAGTAATGTATATTTAAATTCTTTATTAGCTATTTTGAAGACATATACATGTGTGTCTCTAGTTATTATAAGAGACAATTATACTGACATATCTTAAAGTTTAGTATAATTATATCTGACACTCTTTTATTTTTTAAAATTATTATTGACCTCTCTTGAAATTCACTAAAATTACCCCAACATCACTTATAAATACTTATCCTTAATTTAAGTGACAAAAGAAAAACTTGTGACATTTTTTTCTATGCAAGTTTTATCTATAGTATTTAATCAATATTATCATATATCATGCTTGTAATATCTATGATTGTTAAAGTAAAAATTTCTAGCAATTTTTTAAGTAAGAAATAAATTATACTCATTACAATATTAAATTCTTATGTACTTACAAGTCAAAATATAATAATTGATAATTATGAAAGAAAAAAATAAAAAAGAGCAATTTATTTTATTCTTCTTGTCATAATATTTTATAGATTTAGATTTTTATAAATTCTTGTTAGTAGATGAATCAATGCAAATTAAATTATATAAATTTTATTATTTAATATCAAGCATAATTTTATCATGTTAAATTTGATTTTGAAAAAATATTTTGAAATTAGACAAACCAAACATGTTTTAATCATTTTCATTTTCTAAAAATAGAATATGCTTTTATAAACCAAACACATTTCCCAATTTTCACATTTTGAAAATGAAAATCCCTATTAGAAAATGAAAACAAAAAATATTTTTACAAACTAAATACGCTCTACGAGTAAACCAAACACACTTTTTATACCTTCAATTGAAATTTTAATTAAAAAAAAGTATTTTTATAATTACATTCAAATGCTAAAAAATTTTCAACTTTTGCTTCTGATTTTTCTTCTACTTCTAAAGAATATGAAGAAGTGCTTCTTCTAAAATTTTAATCAAACGAGCTTATGTTTTCTTTTTTGATAAAAAAAAAATAGAAATACATAAATCTCCTGAACTTAAATCCTATTTTTAGGCCAAAGACCTTCCATATTTATCAGATATATATTGAAAGTTAATTAATAATAATTGATGGTAATATGCTTATTTAAAAAATTTACATGATTTTATATTTTAATCTTAATCATTCATGTAAGATCCAACGGTCAAGATTCACTTCTCTTACTCTCACAATAAATCATTTTTCTCATAGAAAAATATTACTTGTACTCGCAAGATATAGGACACCGTACCGACTCACATCTCATCCACCATTAAATGAGATTTGAACCTTACTTGAATGATGTCTATACTCTATCATCCATTGTCCAATAATGGATGAGACGCAAATCAATACGATATCCCATATATTGTGAGTACAAATAACGCAACTCTTTCTCATATGATACGTTATATATATATATATATAATAAAAATTAAATTCATTAATCATGCATTGACTTTAATTATTGTGAGATAATCTTAGAAGATACTCCTTTCATTTGACCATTAGGATTAATATTTTTTTCGGTGTACAACCAAGGATATCCACCATCAATCACGGTGACTAATCCTTGCACTGAATTGTAGATATTTCGATGGGTGGGACAGCTGGCCTGGAGATTTAAAGTTTCTCCATACCCAAAACCAGGAATATATCGAACCCTTGACATTTGATTAAAGATGAATGAGTCCCTTCCACTCAACCACACCCCCGGGTTACCATTAGGATTAATATGCACATTAAAAAATATATTAAATGATCTTGATAATATATGATAGTAAAATTAATTTTTCAAAATTAATTTTATATTGAAATTACAAATTCAGGAAAATTTGTCTTTATCTGAATTATAGTTAAGCATTGTCCATAAACTTTAAAAATATGTAAATTGATCCCCTAAACTTTTCTTAAATGTGCATTTTAGCCAAAGTTAGTATATTATACCTTTGAACATTGAAACATGTGCAAATTAACTCAACTTTATTAAATGTGCAAATTGACACTAAAATTTTCTTAAATTTATATTTTTTGTTAATAATTGATAAAAAAACATTACCGAAAATGGTCAATTTGCATATTTAAGAAAATTTCCGGGGTTGAACTATACATTATTAAAGTTTTAAGATTTAGAGTCATGACTGATAGTTTAGAGGGTAAAGTACGGTTTAAATAAAATTAAATATATTTTATACTAACTACAATAAAATGTATATAATTATTGTGAGAACAAATTTAACTTTAAATTTTATGAAAAAAGAGAAGAGATAGGAGGAGCAAAAGAGAGAAGAGGACCGAGAAGGGGGGACCGAGAAGGAAAAGAAGGGTGGGGTTTGGAATAGATTTAATATAATAGCTCAACTTGCAGAAGGGATGAGGAGCTTAGGAATACGAGAGCACATCACAAGTGAAACCAAAAAATCAGAAGGGCCAGAACATGCTCCTACAGCACTATGTTAATTTTTATTTATTTATTTTTTTTGGGTTACTCCTATCAATTCTCTCACAATTTTATTCTTTACCACAAAACTTAACTTTTGTTCAATAAAAAAATGATTTATTTTATTTGTTTCCAAAAAAAATTTTTTTTTAACTTTAATTTTGTTTCACATTACAGTTTTGAAAAATTAATAAGAAGGGTAAAGACAAAAAGAAAAAAAAAATTGACTAGCTCGGTACAACCGTCATATAAATGAAAACGATTTGTAGATATAACAAACACATGATTTTACGAGCACGGCTCACTGCAAAATCATATACCCTCTTCGGCCGAAAGTGTAAAAGAATTTAGTTAACTAATCATTAATTATAAGATATGAGAAAATTAAATAAGGAGAGATATATTACATTTAATCAACGTTTATGAGGGGCTGTGGATTCGGGATCAGTATCTTTTATGATATGATTGCAATCGCATGGCAATGGTGGGAAAGGGGGTGTTGCTTCAGTTTGACAACGTCGACAAATATGTGTTCATTTTTTGGACTTGTGGACCATCGACTATGAAAAAAAATGACTAATGAGAATGAAAGAGGGGGCTAGCAAACCGCCATTCAATGCCGTCTCTTTCTTTCATTCTGCATCTATAACCAAGTTCATGCAAATTAAATAGTTACGCTTATTTAAGTTTGCAGAGCAAGATAAACTAGAGTAGACCTTTTTTTAAAAAAAAAAATCTTAGACTTTACTATAGTAAATAATCAATATTTCACATAAAAACCAATATTTAACAACTTAATTATAGTATTAAAAAATCAGTAGATTAAATGATAAGGATAACCAATAGGTACTATTAGGATAAATGATGAGTTTAAATTTGATACACGTACGCTACGATCTGATTCGAATATTTAATTTATATGATTTTTTAAATAGTAAATAAAAGAGTTAATTGTCATGACGAATATGATAATTTATAAGTAATAATTGCCTGAAAATTTTTTGTACCATTGGTATATATAGAAATTAAATCATTAAATGATAAAAAAAAATTTGTAGATCTCTTATGATTTTTTAAATAATTCATTATTAAATCTCCCACTACTTTCTCTGTTTTCGATCCCATCTAGTTCCGGTAGAATGTATGTTAGCCATATACCGTGCAGGGTTAGATCCTTTGAACTGTTATATACAGCAGGATCTGAATAATGATTCGTGGACATGAAATGTTCAAGTACTGAGACTCACACAGCACTGGCAAATGGCAATTGATAGTGGAGGTTGCATTACAATTGTTTTTAATTTGTTGCCGAATAATAATAGGGTCCGTAAATTTTATATAATATATTGGCACACGCCATAAGCTATAAAGCTATATGTAGGACGATATCATATTTCGTTCGTTTCGTTTCAATCATCACTTCACCATTTAAATCAGGTTATATCAACGTGGCCTATCCCTCTCCGCTCTCACCACTCGTTTTATTTTTGTTTTTTTCTTTTATTGGCTTTACACTTGTTTTTATTAGCACCAAGTTCTAAGGTCAGCTATAGAACCAGCCACACTTATATGACGGTGTGTATATCAATATTTTATAAACACGTTATCGTAGATATAAGTCCAAATTATAAAATAATTTTTCATTCATATGGGTGCAAATGGCCCCTCTTATGATTTCTGAAGGTAGGTCTGCCCTCCGTGAGAGTTATTGAAGGACGAATCTTAGGGTTTTTTTAATCAAAATAAACCCCCCCAAAAGAGGGGGAAAAAAAAACAAGAATCAACCATTCAAATATTAATTATAAGGAATGAATAATTTTGTCTTGCCAATGGCTTTTTATCGAAAGCTCCTGTGAAAATAATTTATATGTGTTTTTGTAAAAGTTTTCTACAAAAATAGACACAATTAATTTCATATCTATCTTTGTAGAAGTCTTTTATGAAAACACATGTAAATCATGTTCATAGAAGCCTTCTACAAAAACAAATTGGTTGTTATCTATATAAAGTATTTAGTAGTGATGGTCCCCAACTAGTTTCAGTTTTCACTTTTACTATATTGACTCAAGTTGAAAGAGTAAAATCTTAGAGAAATGGTGTAAGAAAATCTTTATCGACTCTATGCGAGTATCCAAATTGCTAGACAATTGGATCAAATGGTATTTAAATTTATTTAATTAAGTATTTATTTAGTTATTTAGTAGTTAATGTTACCTATTAGGGTATAGGAATGAAATTACTTTTGATAATTATTTGTTATTAGGATAAATAGCTAATTGCTATTGTTTAATTTAATTTGATGACTATTGTTAGTTAATACTTAGTGAATGCACATTAACCAATTAGGTTTATGGATTCTTTTTAATTATTTTAAAATATTTCCATAGTGGATAATTATTTGTTATAATAATTTATTAGTAGTTAAAATATCAATATAAGTTAGGGTTTAGGGATCGTTGTTAATAAATAAGGTTTTATGTTAGTATTTAATTTATATAACAAATAAATATTTCATAGAATTTAGTGAGTAATTATTTGTTTTATTCATGTAGCTCGATTGTATTCTGTGACCTAGGCGCGTAGGATATGACCCAGGCGCCTATTTTGCGCTCTTTTGGAGAGGTGACGATCGGGGAGTCACGCATTCCACCTTTCATATGGAGAGTGCACAATCACCCTCCAGGGCGTTGCTATGCATTAATGGAGTCACAGTGAGCAAGTGCATTGGTGCACTCCAGAGATATCTAGGTCAAGACATTTAGACCATGTGTAAGCAGCTTCTGAGCACAGTGTTGGATGTTAGGCAGAGGCTACGATCATTCGTGAAGCTTTTATGGTTTAAGTTCTAGCTAGCAGTTGCCTGAGAGCGCATTAGAGATAGATGTGCAGTGCCACACTCAGGCTTACATTATACAGTTGATTGGCCAATTTCTAATGCCAAATAAGTCGAGTTCCCAAGGTTCATATGAAGTGGTTGCCTTTGCTGGGGAACTTCGGTTTGTATGGGACTTTAAGTTAAGGATCTATTGTGCTTGCAACGCTATACCGTGCTCTATGTCAAGTGACCAATTATTGAGTGACTAACATAGGAGGATGTGGGGTGCTACTGCTGTCATGGGCATAGTATAGGATCTGGCTACTGCGCTCTACAGGGTTTAAGATTAGGTTTTCATTTACTGACAGGTAAAACACTTTAAAGATTATTTTGTTTTCTCGTTGTACCTGTATATGTTTAAAATTCTCTTTTTGAAATGTTTTTTTTTAGGTGAGTAAGACTACTACCTTTGAGATCGGACTTTGCTAGGGCTTGATTGGTGTGGATAAGGAGACTTATTAATGCCACAACTATTGATGGGGTATTATTACATTAAGGAATTTAAATATTATTACAAAGTTATTTTACATATATGTTAACATCAACATAGTTCATATGGATGCTATATGAGGACCCCAACATCATGGTCGTCATGCCGGATTGGGTGATAGCCTCAATTGAGGCTTGTAGATCTGTCTGCTCCTTGGTGTGCCTCAAGATAATGGAATGGCACCAAGTGGATCTCTTGTTATCCGCCATTTTGGGGGACACAACATATCCCCCTAACTCCGGTGAACATTGATAGGTTGCATGGCAAGGACAGGCGCGGGGCTGATCAGAAGTGGTGGCTGACTAAGCATGCAGTATATCATCAATATAGTGATGAGTAGCACAGCACCACCATATAGTGTATGTATACAGGTTCATTGTTTTATTTCAGGGTTCAAGGCAACATTAATTAATTTCTTCGAACTATATCCCTATTAATGAAAGAGATAGAAAAAAGTGGAGGGGAGAAAGTAATTAAGAAAGAGAGAGGAAAATAGTAAGGGCAATTCAATAAAATAAACTTAAATTATCTTAACATTAAGATTGTACCTATTATTTTCTTAATCCATGTGCACATTTACAAGTAAACACTTACTTGTGAATGAATGGAGTAGTTGATATTTATTATGAACACGTATTTTTCAAAGAAAAAGTATTTTTTATTTATATAAATTTAGGAATTTAATTTTGTTACGTTAATAGTGTTAGTTTTACATAATTATTCAATCATATAATTTCATGTCAGTGGCTAACTCACACCCTATTACTTCAAAGTCATGCAAATTGAGAGATTTAGGCTTAGTTTGGTATTGGTGTAGTTCTCAAAAAGTTATTGAGCTCTTTGACCTTCCAAAACACCACCTCACAAAGCCATAGTATTTGGTAAATATGCTCTAAATATCCAAAATGATAATAATAAATATAAATATTAAATAGTATAATTTCTATATTTATTATTATTATTAATTATAGTAAAGTCATATTAACCTTTTGAATTTTAGAAATCATAAGTCAGTCTTGAAAAGCATCTCATGAGGTGCCTTAAAAAACATCATTGGCTTTTAAAAGCCGAAAGCAAAATCACCTTGCCTTTTTGATTTACCAAATAAAAAAAAATTCAATTATAGTTTTCATAAGGTAGAGCACTCTTCTCCAAAGAGTATTATTAAAATCACCTTTAATTCGATTATAGTATCGATTTTTTTCATTATCAGTATATCAAAAGTAAACTCTGATTTTAAACAATTTTAAGTATTATTTCAATATTATATAAAATTTAAAATTATACAACATGCAAATATTTTTTTGTAAAAAAAAAATCAACACAAATGCACCCATAATAATACCACTTTCATTTTTCAAATAAGTGTCCATTTTTAAAATTTAGGCAATACTAATTTTTTTTAAACTGTTCTCTTTGTTTGAAAACAAATATCTTTTTTACTTTTAGGTTTATTTATGTCCAAATGCATCACTTTATGAATAAGCTTAAAAAATAAAAAAAATATTTATTTTAAAATGAAGATAGTGTGTTCATATTAAGAGAAAGAGAGAAGATAAGCAAAAGAGAAAAAGCAGTGGACATGAGAGATTAACTAAGAAAGAGAAATGAAAGTAGTGAAAATAATTTAATTATCTTAATATTAAAATTATATCAATTTCTTTATTGCATTTGTGCATTTAAAACTAGACAGACGTTTTCGGTAAAGTGACCGCCTCCTCCGGTGAGAATCTTTCCTCAAGGTTCTAGAAATTTACAGAACCTATCCAACCGCAATTGTTGTCAGCTGATCTTGATAGACATGAGGCTGTCGTCGCATGATGAATGACTAGCTAGATCTGATTAAAACTAAATGCAAGTAATTTATAAATTACTACTGCTATAGTTTATCCAAAACATTTTTCAAAAATTAATCTAATCCAAATTCCAAACAGGGTTTTGAAAATTGGATAGCCAATGAATGCGAGTATGTATACGTGTACATAGATATGTGTACACGCGTGAGGCAGATTGTGGGCTGTTTGGTGAGAATGTAAGATCAATGCATTAAAGTTGGGCCCACATGCCATCCAGTACATTTATACGAAAAAAAGATGGAATATCAAGGGCTCAAAATTTCTGCCTCAAGATAAACCAACCATTAAAGATCTTTCAGCTTCTTCATTGATATCATCATAAACCAGGCCCCCTAAACGAATGCGTAGCTGAAATCAAACTGAGCCATAGGTTCATGCTTCCCTTTCCCAATCATATCAACAAGACTTCATTGAACACAGTTTTGTAGTCATATCGGTAGAAGTTAACCCAACAAAGCAAAGTTAATGCTAAGGAAAATTAAAGAAATTAACTGATATAAAAACCAAGGCTAAAATCTGAGGTTAAAAACTGATACTAACATTTTTCGTTTTTGCTTTCATTATTTACAAATAATTTCATTAATAATGCTAGAAGCTATTCTAGAATTTTCTCAAACTATGATACCTCATCATAAATTATAGAATATTCTTACTAAATATTCTTTCTTGCCTTTAATAACTTTTATTCTAATTCTAGACTATTCCTATTGAATATTTCCCCTAATTTTATACTGTAACGTTACCATCCCTTGAGATCAATCTTGTCCTTAAGGTTGTTAAACAAAAACAAAATAACAATCTGTCTAAAAATTATAAATCCTAAACTCTCTTTTTTTTTTTTTGGTAACAAGAAGTACATGGAAAGTAAAATTCCCAACAGGATCCCTAATAGAAAATATAAAATAACAAAAATTTGACCTACTAATATTTAGTAAAGTAGTATGCCTCTCCAATATGGACAACTAGGTTCCTAGGCCATTGTCAATTTTGGGCCCAATAAATTGTGTGGGTCAGGTTTTGCTTATCACGTAACTCACTAAATTTTATCCCTTGATATTCGAGTCGTGCTAAGGTTAACCTTTAGTTATTATGTTCTGATCTCATAATTTTTGTTTTGTTTTGACAAAACAAGATACAAGAAAAATAGCGGTAATATTTTTTCTTTTTATAAAAATCAAACTAGAGGCCTTGCCCATAAATAAATAGTGTACAATATTTATTTTATGAAAGCTAACTAATACATTCACAAATACATATGAATTATCCAATGTCTAAATAATATATATATATATAGATATATTATAAATACACAAATAAATCCAAATAGAATATCATAAATACTAAATATATAGTAAAAATAATAAATATTTTTTAGCTAATAGTGACTGGTAATCAATGAAGTAATTAAACTTCCAATGGAGTTATATATAACTCATCCGAATATATCTTTTGAACTAAAATAAAATCCTAGCTATTCTCATTATTTGAAATAAAATTCTATCTACTTTCCTTGAACGAGCTACTCCAAATTATCCTTATTTACTTGATTCTCATTACTTCTCATCTAGAAATGACATGGAAATAAAACAGGATGAGAATTTGAAATTTCTAGTAAAATGCACATAATAAGGTAATCATCAAAATCACCTCTAGCCAACTTTCATTTATGCATGATAATATAAATGAACATACACATACATATAAGATTGCATTCAATCGCATATAAAGTATGTAGTTTTGTCTTTTCATTTACTATCTCCATCTTTATACGTCTCTTCCTTTATATATATATATATATATATATGGGGATTGCTAACCTCCACATTTTCATGTGTAAGTTAGCATCCTACTCATTTTATTTTGGACTAAAAAGACAACATTATTTATGACAGACCACATTTATTAATGGGGTAAAACTATAAATTTAACCTCCTACAATTAATTGACAAATAACTTTTTAACTGTACACTCTCTCTTTCCACCCTCTCTCCAATTACTGTCCATGCGCTACGTAACATTGGGTTTTTTCCTTTTTTCTTTTTTTTATTTATTTTTTCACCACTTCAAGCCAATTGCATTTGCTGCCACAACGTCTTGTCTTTTGTTGTGCTTTTGCCATATTGGATGAGTATGGGAGTATATTATATTTTTTCAAATCAGCTTTAGAAAACATGTTTGGTAATTCTTTTGAAAACAGGCAAAACATTATTTGTGTGTTATAAGTCAAATAAGCCTCATTGCCTTCTTAATCGATATAAATTAGAATGTTAATTTGATATTTTTAAATGTTTTACATAAATTTTTTATTAAATAAATTTATTCCTTTTTTTTATGGATGATAAAACATTTGCTGAATAAAAATTTGAGGAAAAAATATTTAACCAATACAAATTCTATAAGAAACTAAACATTCACCAATTAATACTTCATCGTATCATTGTAGGGCTTTAATATGTAGCTTACGAAAAAAAAAATCTTCACTTGTGTCATAGCAATTTTAACAAAGAAGCACTTATATCCATTACAAAATATCCTTCACCAAAATTTGTTACTGTCAAAGATACTAATGAGAATAAGATAAATAAACTTCTTGTCAGAGCATTAATCAACCCATTCAAGAAATCTTTCTCCAACCTCTTGGCATCCTTCAAATCACAAAAAAAAAAAAAAAAACTCATTAGTATCAATATTTATATGAAAATAAAAGAAATGAAAATATAACAACAATAATTAAAAGTTATTAGCTCACTTGTTTGGAGATTGAAAGGGCAAGACTTGAGTAGCTCTCTTCTTAATTGGACAATTTCGAGCATCATGATCAGTCCCACCACAATTAGGAACGTGACAATAGCGAACCTTCTTGGCAACTTCAACCCCTCCTTTGGTCCTTGACCTTCTTGGTCTACCTTTTGTTACAGACTTAGAAGGATTTTCAACAGTATTGCATCCATCATCATTCAAAGAGCTATTAATCTGATAAGTGCTTGAAAATTGTTGTTCAAAGGGGACTTCCTCCTGAATTTCAGGCATATCCTTGATGAGACAAACAAGTCTTTCCAGCTCCTTTGTAGCATAACCAAGTCGATTTTTTGTCTTCAAGGATTCAAGTTCTAGATCTTGAATAAGAGACTGAAAATTTTGAGAGGATTTGTTGTTGTTGCTAATTACATGACTAAATTTAAGAGTCAATGAGCTTTCTTGTCTCCACCTAACTAAAAGATATTTATCAGGTATGCTAAAATAATTCTTCATAGTTAGCACTCATATGGCATGTCTGCATAATATTCCAAAAAACTCAAATTCTTTACAGGAACAACAAATAGATTAATCATTCTCTACCCAACTCACAGTACTACCCCCAGTGAATTTTTCAGAATGTCTCACAGCATAAGAGCCATTGCTATACTTAAGAGAACACTCTATCTCATGTTGAAATAGATCAAAGGCATACGGTGTAAGGATTTTTGCAGCATGTTTCTCAATAAGCATGTATGTCCGTACTTGAGTATTGAGATACTTCTGACGCATTGAAGCCTCTTCCCCAGCTTGATTTCTTATGCTTACAGCAACACCAACCTACAAGCAAAGATATCCTCGTAAACAAATAATTAAATTTAGTTAACTTAACTTAATTGCTATAATAAAAAAACAAAGTGAAATAATTTCTTACTTGCTCAATAAAATTTTTTAAACTAGTCTTTGTATATAGGAATCCTTTTACATAAGAGTTTATGGATTCTGATCGACCGGTAGTTGTCATGCCGACAGAAAAGAAGTCTTTGAAGTAAGCTAACGCCCAACATTTACGAGTAGAATAAAGCAAATGTATATGTTTATCCATGCTTAATCCAAAATTTGTATCCATTAAACACCATTGTTCTTCAAAGACTTCCATTGATTCTAAATTATATAACCTGTAAAATTCAGATTTAAAGTCATTAAATTTGAGCCCCAACGGAAAGCAAACCAACTTGATAGCTTTGCTACAATATGCTATATGCAAAATGCATGCTTTGTGTAAGGCAATTCTATAGAAATAGCTTCTTTAAGTGCAAGGTCCTGATCTGTTAGAATTGTTTGTGGATGTTTCCCCTTCATAAACTCTGCAAAACACTAAGACATAGACCGGAAAAAGTCAACATACTGTGCATAAAAGTTTTATTTATTTTTTTCCTTTGTTTTAAACTATAATTTAGAAAAAATATCTTACCTTTAAAGCCTATGTGAAAGCAGAGGTCTTCTCATCTCTTAACAAAACACAACCAAAAAAAGTTGAATTTCCATGATTATCAACTCCAATCCATAATCCAAGAGGCATGGCATAACGATTTATACGATATGTTGTATAAAAAACAACTACATCTCCAAAATTTTCATATGCTCTAACTAAATCTCCAAATGCCCAGATGATATGCTCAAGCTTGTTTTTGTCATCCAATTTAAAATCATATTTGAAATCACCATCCATATCCTTCAAAGTGTTGCACAGTTTAAGTGCTTCTGCTGCATCATTCTCTTGGCCAATACAACTTTGAGATTGAAGAAAATTTCTAATGTCCTTCTCCATAAATGGTAAATGGCCAGGGTCAACACCTTTTTCTAACTCCAGCACTCTCATCATAAGATTGACTAAACAACCAGCTTTTGAGAGCAATAGTATACGCTTTTGATCCATAGGATGGATATCACGAAAAACTGGAAGGAACCGAACTTCCTTATCATCCAATAACTCATGATTGTGTGAATTATTGAAATGTGTAACTACCCATATATTATTCCCCTCAATTTTTTCTTAGTAATCCACATTTTTGCATTACAACTACACCTTGAAGATTTTCTCTTCCTTTGTTGATCTACTTGCTAGACCTTTTGAGACCTATTAATGCCACTACGATGACAAACAAATTCCCTTCTATAAATGCCTTGCTCTTTGCTTGCTACAACATGATCACACCTAATTGAAAATCCATTGTTTTTGGCAAACATGGAGTAAAAACTATAAGCATCTTCATCAGTGTTGAATATTTGACCATCAAAAGAAATGGAATCATTGTTGCTAACTATTTCTAAACCTTCACATTGTGGACTAACAAAGTCTCTATCTTCACCAAAATCAACCTCTACATGCCAATCACATGCCTCATCTAAATCTTCTGATATTATCATGACTCAAAAATCTGAATAGTTCAAATAAAAGAAAATCACGATGCTGCCAAGATATAACCCCCAAACCAAATGAAAGCCAAATTAAAAATTAACAAGAACTCATAGAAATAATGATTTCTATGGCGGATGGGGTCTTAAATTAAAAGAAGCAAAATAGAGGAAAAGTATGTTAATGTTCCTATTAGAGAAGAAAGGAAAAATAGCATTCTTGTATTCACTTGGTGGAGGAAGTCGAGAGACTTTCACAATGGAGGAGAGCTTGGGCTTCTGCTACATGAAGATGAACAAGTGCCAAAAGACAAAAAAAGGGCAGAGAGCTGAAGCGCATAAGTGTGGGCATGGAAAAGAGTGTGTACAATGACGAAGTGCACATATCCTCCTGTATGTTGCGTGAACTGGTTGCCAAATGCCAATGCAATTGGCTTGAAATGGTGAAAAACTAAATAAAAGCATAGTCCATGGAGTGGTGAAAAGACTTGACATTTACGTTGTGGCAGCAAATGCAATTGGCATGAAGTGGTGAAAAAATAAATAAAAAAAGAAAAAAAAGGAGAAAACCCAATGTTATGTAGTGCGTGGACAGTAGTTGGAGAGAGGGTAGAAGAGAGAGTGTACAGTTAAAAAGTTATTTGTCAATTAATTGTAGGAGGATAAATGTACAGTTTTACCCCATTAAAAGATGTGATCTATCATAAATAATGTTGACTTTTTGGTCCAAAATAAAATGAGTAGGATGCTAACCTACACATGAAGATGTGGAGGTTATCAATCCCCTATATATATATATATATATATATATATATATATATATATATAGCGTATAACATGACAAAGATAACTTATTATAAAAGTAAGAGGATTAAATCTGGGCCATATAACCATACATGGATGGTCAAGATTTAAAGATAATTAATGCTCACATTCTCATTTTAAAAAGTCATGTGACTTTACATTTTAATTTTGATCATTCATATAAAATCTAATGGTTAAGAATAACTCATCTCACTCTCATAATAAATCACATTTCTCATATGATACGTTTCCTATATATATATATCTTTATACATCTCTTCCTTTATACATATCTTTTTTATTCACCTAGTTTAGCCAATTAGTGGGTAATGAGCTCATACCAAAAGTTAATTGTTATCGACTAATACAATGGGGATAAATAAGGTATTAGAACAGTTGGGGATCAACTCTTTCTAGCAAGGATTATTTTTAAATTAGTGGGGATAGAGTCCAACATCTTTAATATTTTATTGGGATAAATGCATTTTACCCCCCTGAATTTAGGTCATGTGCAATTTACCCCCTGATTTTTCAAAATATGCATTGCGATACTCTGAACTTTTCAAACTGTGTAAAATACCCCTCAGTATAATTTTGGCAACTAATAAAGGTAAGATTTATGGACACTAAACCCCGATATTTCTAATTTATGCAACCCGACACTTTGTCCGTGAATACTATGTGTAATTAACCTCTAACTTTTTTATTGTGTGCAGCTCGACACCATACTATGACTTACATTTTGGGCCGGGGGGGGCGGGGAGTTTACACAGTTTGAAAAGTTCGGGGTGTCATAACAAACTATTTGAAAAGTAGGGTTTTTTTACACATTTTGAAAAGTTCACGGTGCTGTCATGCATGTTTTGAAAATTCGGGGTTTAAATTGCATATGACTTAAAATTTAGGGGAATAAAATGCATTTAACTATATTTTATATAACATTAGTACTTTTTCAGTGGGGACCATGTCCAATATCTTTTCATATTACATTAATACTTCTTTAGTGGGAACTAAGTCCAATATCTTTAACATTTTCTTATTATCACATTAATACTTTATCAGTGGGGACCATGTCCAATGTTATTTTCACACACACACACACATATACACATATATAACTTAATACTTTCTTTTAACATAGCTATACATGATGAAATAATGCATAACATACAACATTTAACGTATAACATATGCACATTTTTGTTATGTCACATAACAACATCATATATCAATCCATAAAATGTTAGAACTACGTAGTCTCTCACATGTTATTTTGTAATTATAATTGTACAAATATTTAATTTTTTTTATTGCATATATACAAGTATACAACTAAAATTAGGCAATTAGCGCGTCATTTATTTTGTCTTCGTTTATTTAAAAGGTAAAAATAAGCGAGATACAAGGAAATGACTATTGATACTCTGCATTGTCTAATACCACTCTCTAATAAATGAGATTTTATTCAATTGTCCCTAAAATGCCCCTCATTACTATATTGTTATTTCTTTTTATTTTGGTCATCTTTTATTATATTAAAACTCTTTAACTTTTTCCTTGACTACATCTAATGGTTTGATTCACTTGGTTATTGGATTATATGATTTTGTATTATACGATCAGTCCAATTCGTGATTTTTGTTTTCTTTTTTTTTTCAATTTAGTTGGAGGAAATAATTTAACAAAATCGTGAAATGACGAAGAGGTTTGGTTTTAAAAAAAGATTATAAGAGGATAAATTACCCAAATATTTTTAAATTAAATGATTTTTTTTTTATTTTGGACTCATTTTCTAAATGATCAAGTATATTAAATTCATATTTTCTAAATAATAAAAAATGTGCCTAACCAATTTTATTAATCTTAATATCTCATACATTATTAAAACATCTTAAATGTTATGGGAAAATATATCGTCAAATATATATCTGTATAAAATTTTTATCCCAAAAATATTATAATTATCAAGTAAACAAAAAATTTAATATATTATAATACCTTTCTTTTTAGAAACAATTTGGGCAAATAAATCCCCTTTAATATATAATGATTTTTTTTTCACCTTTATTTATTAAGTGATAATTAATGTAATGCCAAAATGTTTAATATGGGTTATATTTTTATTTTTATATGGTCACTAAATATTATAAGTGTATATCTTAATTAACTCATTTAATATAACTATTTCGATATAAACATTAAATTACTTTGAAATTTTGATAATGTAATAATTATCTACCACTCTACAGAACATAATAGTAAGTATGTTAGGTAAAAATAGTAAAAATAGTAAAAAAATGTGAATAAACAAAGTGTAGTATACAATATTCATAATACCCAACAAAAGTTTCTCATCTTGTGTTAATATAATTCAATCCAATATTAAATAAAAGTAATATGTTAACGTTTGCCGTGTTGGTCTCTCAATTTTTATTGTTTATTTTTATTCATAAAAGGTAACAAAACACATATAATATATTAAATTATTTTTTTACATATATGACATATTACTTAATTATTTTCTTCAGCTAAATTGAAAAAGACAGAAAAATAAGACCATGAATTGGAATAACTGCATAAAAATTCAAAATAAAAAAAAATACAATATCCAAATAGAACAAAACATTAAACATAATCAAGGAAAATTAAAATTAAAGAACTGTAACAAAATAAAAATTGACAAAAACAAAAGAAATAACAATAATGTAATTAAGGGGATTTCTGAACAATTGAATAAAAACTCATTTAAGAAGGAATGGCATTAGATAATGAGGAGTGACAATAGCCATTCCTGAAAATAAATTGTGCATCTATGTTCAAGAAAAAAGAGCAGCCCAAGAATTTTTTTTTCTATTTTTGATAATTAAATGGTATGGCTCAAAACTAGATACTCCAACATGTTGGGGCGAGAGAATTTGATCAAGGGAGAAAGGAATGGATTTAGGTGTTGGAGTAGTTGGGTATGATGACTTATGAGTTCGTTCAAGAGAGACAATGGTCAATTCTTACAACTTTAATATATCATGCACATGAAATGTAAGTGGAGTTATATAATTTTTCCGGAAATTGAGTTTGGTGGGCTGGATTTGCCTTTAGGCCAGAGGGGTTTCCATTTGGTAGTTTTGTAATAAAAGGGCATAGTCATTTTTGCATGAATGATGCAGGTGAAGTTATTAACAGATGGGTGAAGCTAATTAAGGTTGTGGTGCTTGCTCCCTCTAAAGTTGGGAGCTAGCACCACACTAGAATTTATCCCTATATGTCGATGTATGCACAGTCTTCTCCAATCTTCTTCTAACTTACCAGTGCCCACGGCCCAACGCTTCCCAATCTTGTCTAGAATTTCCCATCGTGTGCTCTGTTGCCACCACCCTCCTTAAATGATCACTCCGACCACCACTACACCCTTTGCCATCACTAGGCCACCTATCCACCTTCAATTTAAACCAATCTATCGCACCTCGTGTGTGATATCAGGAACTCACAAAATTAACACACTCAATATTTTTCTCTCACAAATATAACATAACACTCATAATGGAAGAGGAAACTTTCTTTGACTAAAACTTGATGAGTTGATGATTTTTTCTTAATTTTTGTTTGATACCAAAGCACGGTACACAACTTGCCTTTTATAGGCTTTGTAGGCTAATAAAATATTTAAACAATACAAAACCATACACTGAAGCAAGTAGCATGTAGCAAAGTTAAGTCCTACTCATCAACTGTATAGCATGAGGTGTAGGTGCTGTGAAGATCAAGGAAATCAAGGCAAGACACATATGTCCTGTAATAACTTATTACAAGACACATAATGGCAGTTGCAATTTTGCTCTTTATCAAGGTAACATGTGGAAGTTAATGATGGGCAAGGAACGCTTGGTTTAATTCTGACATTGCCTCCCTTAAACTAAGCTTGTAAAATTTATTATTCCAAGCATCTTCTTCAACTTGTAAAACAATTCAAACTTCAATGGCTTAGTAAAAATATCTGCAACTTGATTTCAGTGGAACAATAATCAATCATTATTTCCTTATCATCGACCAATTCTCGAATCTTGTGGAATCAAATATCAATGTGCTTAGACCTCCCATGGAATACTAGATTTTTGCAAAGTGTAATTGCTGACTTGTTGTCATAGAATATCATTGTGGGAGAGCTTTGCTTTTGATTCACCATTTCAAGAATTTTCCTTAGCCATACTGCTTGTGTGGCACAACTTGCGGCTACTATGTATTCTACTTCTACTGTAGAAAGTGCAACAACAGGTTGTTTCTTTGATGACCATAACACAACACTTGACCCAGGATGAAAAATATACCCTGAAGTGCTTCTCCTTGTCTCCATGTCACTTGCCCAATCACTATCTGTGTATCCAACAAGTTTCACATTATCAATATTTTCATAAAATATTCCATCATTCAGGGTACCTTTGATATATCGAAGAATTCGTTTTGCTGCTTGTGGATGACAGGCATGAGGCTCCTCCATAAATCGGCTGAGTAAACTAACTCCAAAGACTATGTCTAGCCTGGTTTTGTCAAGTATCTCAGACTTCCAATCAAGCTTTTGAAATAAGTATGACTGACAGTTCTTCCTTTATCTTCTTTCATCAGCTTCAATTTTCTTCAACTGGAGTAGCAACTGGCTTTGAATTTTCCATCAGAAATTTTCTCAAAATGTCATTAGCATATTTCTTTTGAGAAATAAAAATCCCATCTTCCTTTGGAATTACTTCGATGCCAAGAAAATAAGACATCAAGCCTAAATCAGTCATTTCAAAATGTTTCTCCATAGCCTCCCTGAATTATGTAATCAGCTTCAAATTACTGCCAATGAAAATCAGATCATCAACATAAAGGCAGATAGTAAGAATATCTCCAAGTTCAACTGATTTAATGTACAAAGTATGTTCAAAGGGACATTTCTGAAAGCCATTCTCAATGAAGTACGAGTCAATCTTCTTATACCATCCTCTCGATGCCTGTTTTAAACCATACAGGGCTTTCTTCAATCTGTAAACTTTATCTTCTCACCCACTGATCTCATAACCTGCAAGCTGCTCAACATACACTTCTTCTTCCAAAGTGCCATTCAGAAATGCAGACTTAACATCCATCTGGTATATCTTCCACTTATTTTGAGCAGATAGTGAAATAATCATGCGAATTGTGTCAAGTCTAGCAACAGGAGCAAATACTTCAAAATAATCAATACCTGGCTTTTGTCTATACCCTTTTGCAACCAATCTAGCCTTAAGACGATCAATCTCACCATTGGGCTTGTACTTTGTCTTGTACACCCACTTGACTCCAATTGGCCTTTTCCCTGCAAGTAAATCAATTAGCACCCATGTATCATTCTTCTCCATCACATGAATCTCCTCATCTATGGCTTTTCTCTAATTCTTATCATTAGAAGTTTCTTCATAGCTCACTGGTTTACAATATGCAAATAGAGCAAAATTGGCAATCCCTTTATTAGACAAGTCATTATCATTACCCATTACATAATCCTTCAATCTGGCTGGTGGCTGACGATTCCTCTAAGGTTAGCTGGATGATTTTGGTTGAGTTGATGTTTCTAGCTGTTCATATTCTTCGACATAATAATCAGGAAAAGTCACAGGCTCCTTTTGAGATTTGGCCAACTAGTCCCATGTTCCTTTCTCATCAAACGTCACATCTCTGCTGACTATAACCTTCTTTGTCTATAGATTATACAACTTGTATGTCTTTGAGTTCATACTATAGCTAATAAAAATGCATTTCTCATCTTTATTGTCTAGCTTCTTCCTCAACTGATCTGGTACATGGGCATAGGCAATACACCCAAAGATTATGAGATGATGAATTGATGGCTTTCTTTCACTCCAAGCTTCTTCTAGTGTCTTATCACAAACACTCATTGTAGGGCACCTGTTCAAAAGATAAACTGTAGTAGCAACTGCTTCTGCCCAAAATTCTTCAGGCATTTGTTTGAATCTCAGCATGCATCTGACCATATCCATGATTGTCCTATTCTTCCTTTCTACTATTCCATTCTACTGTGGAGTGTATATGGTTGTCAACTAATGTTCGATTCCATGTTGTTCAAAGTAATCTACACAAGCAAGATACTCCTAATTTCTGTTTTCTGTTTCAAAAAAATACACTCATGTTTTCCTGCTAAAGTCATCAATAAAAGTGATGAAATACTTGCTGTCACCATGAGTTGGTACTTCAATAGTACACAAATCTAAGTGCACGATTTCCAATAACTTCTTTGCTCTCCAAGATTTTCCAACAGGAAATGAATCTCTGTGCTTCTTTCCCAATTGACAAGTCTCACAAACACAATTAGGAATTTCAACAATTGGCAAACTAGAAACAAGTTCTTTTCTCGAGAGATAATTCAATCCAGAAAAGTGAAAGTGCCCAAAACGCATATGCCATAGCCAGTTATCATCAGGTATCATAGAACTCAAGCAGCAACATTTTTCATGTTGCATTTTCAGTGGAAAAAGTCTATTTGAAGTCATTTTTACCTTGATAATAAACTCCTCATGCTCATCAAATATCATGCAGTTACCTTGATAAATCCGTATATCATAGCCTTTCTCTGATAACTATCCAATACTCAACAAATTGTGATAAAGTCCAAGAGCATAAAACACATCAGAAATGTAATTATGAGAGTCATCTTTCAATTTGATTTCTATCTGACCTTTTCCCAAAATAGGAATATTTGTATTGTTGCCAAATGCAATAGAAGATTTACCTGACTCATCAAGTGAAGAGAATAATTCCTTTTTACCACACATACGATTGCTACAACCAGTATCCAAATACCATGTATTTTCATATTCTAAAAAGGAATTGCTTGTTAGAAAAAGACTTTGTGGATTAGAAATCTCACCAATTTCTTGACATTGGCTTTTAGCAACATTGGCTTGATTGTTGAAGTTATTTTGACTCATCAGCTTGAATCTACAATCTGTAACTTTGTTACTAAATTTTTCGTAGTGGAAGCAGTTGAAATTTGTTCTCTTCGGGTAGTAGTTATCTCTTCCTCTTCCTCGGCTAGCAGGTCCAAAATTGTTTCCACCTCTTCCTTGGTTAGGTGGTCTGAAATTGTTACCTCTTCCTTGAGTATAGTTATTGCCACGACCTCTTCCTTTGAAACTTACTTAGCCTCTGCCTCTATTATTGTAACCTCGACCTCTTGCTTGTCCATCATAGCTTGATTCAGCATCATGGTTTAGATTCACCCGGCTCTTCAGGGCATCTTCTATTACTTTTTCTGTCTTCTCCAAAATTCTGTTGACATGGCTTTATATGCTTCCTTGCAATTCTGCAATTGTCATTTTGTCTGTATCATTGGACGTCAATATTGTTTTCACCACATGATCAAACTTCATCGGCATAGTGCATAGAATTTTCTCTACCACCGTACTATCTGAAATTTTCTCTCCATAGACTCTCATCTTATTGACAAGATCAGTAACACGAAAAAAATATTGTTCAACAGTTTCTGAGCTAGACATCTCATACCTCTCATATTCTCTGTGCAAGGATTGCAATTTTGATTTTTTGTGCCATCTCTACACCTTTGTAAGACAGCTTCAAAATATCCCAAGCTTCTTTAGCGGTTTTGGCATTAGCAATTTTGCCAAATACCGAATAATCTACTCCTTGATGAATTTGTGACAACGCTAATTGATCTCTCCTATCGGCAGTTGCATCAGCTTCTTCTTGTAAGTCTGGATCAACAAGGCTCCAAATATTGTGAGCCCTTAAGTGAGTTGCCATCAAAGTTTCCCAATAACTATAATCCAATTTCCCATCTAATTTGGGACTTGACCAAACAATATTGCAATTGTTTGTCATAATGACGCTAACTATTTGAGAACACTCTTGTTCGTCACATACTCTCTAAATAAATTGACGTTGGATTTAACCAGCTCTGATACCAATTTGATATCAGGAACTCACAAAATTAACACACTCAATATTTTTCTCTCACAAATATAACATAACACTCGTAATGGAATAGGAAACTTTCTTTGACTGAAACTTGATGAGATGATGATCTTTTTTTAAATTTTTGTTTGATACCAAAGCACGGTACACACCTTGCCTTTTATAGGCTTTGTAGGCTAATAAAATATTTAAACAATACAAAACCTTACACTAAAGTAACTAACATGTAGCAAAGTTAAGTCCTACTCATCAACTGTATAGCATGAGGTGTAGGTGTTGTGAAGATCAAGGAAATCAAGGCAAGACATGTATGTGCTATAATAACTTATTACAAGACACATAATGGTGGTTGCAATTTTGCTCTTTATCAAGGCAACACGTGGAAGTTGATGATGGGCAAGGAATGTTTGGTTTGATTCTAACAGTGTGTAACAAAGACAACATCATCACCACTAGTAATTAGAGATCAAAGAAAGGCAAATAATAATTACAGCCTTTTTGTGCAAAAGTACTAACTCAAAGAAAGATATATCTGAGAGAGAAAGAAAGAGGGGGCGCTATAGCTCCAGCCGGGAGAAGAAGCACGTCCTCGGTTGCTACAGATGCTGGTAGTCTTGTTGGCAGTGTCAGCAGCAACACAATGGAGGTACAATGACGCTGAGGAGAGACAGGTGGTGTCGGCTTGGGATAAGAGAGAAAGAGAGAGGAAGTGATGCTTTTGGTGGGCACCACACATCGATGGAGTATAGTTGTTCTACATATAATCTCCACCATTGATATTAAGATGAATGATTGAGATTAAGAAGTGTGTGATGATTCTTACTTGCCAAATTTGCCTAACAGAAGAGGGTTTCCATTTGGAAGTTTTGTAAAAAAGGGCATAGTCATTATTTCAAGAATGATGCAAGTGGAATTATTAACAAAATTTTATATTAATAAGTTGAGGCTTATGAATGATTTTATATCTAAAACATTCCTTTATGCAAATGTCTTTTTTTCTAGATTTAAAACGGGAACAATTTATTATACATAAGAATAATAAGAATAAAAATCCTAACCACTTGATTATTATGACTTTAATATTATGTTATGAAACTATTTCCTTCAAAAACTTAATTTGATGAATAGCTAAAGTGGAGTTGAGTGGATTGTTTTGTGCTACCAGTGAAATATTGTAATGAATGCAAAGTATTGAAACTCACACAAATGTGTTATGAAACAGAGGTATTGGAGGTTACTCAATTTGAATGGAGGAGAAATTCTTGAATGAATCTAGACCGCTAAGGTGGATTATGCTTTATCCAATGATAGTGTGACATTTAAATTTCAGTTAGTAATAGGACCTACATTTTAATCTAAAATATTATTTTATCATTGAATAGAATACAATCTACTTGACACTCTATGACTATATAAGTATTTCTCTTTAATAGATGGTGAGGCAAGTTCCTAGAAGTGTGCCACATTATTGATGAAGCCTATCATGAACAACTGGGGCCATGGCTCCCAAACTTTTTTTTTGAAAAAATTAACTTATATATGAAGAGGTTTTGTACTTCATTCGCTTGAAAATAATTAAGCAATTTAAAAAAATTTATTTTTCTACAATTAAGAATCCATTTAGGAATTTTAGATAATATTATTTTTTGGATAAATTACACAAATCTTCCCTGAAGTCGACCAATATTACAATTATATTCTCATAGATTTTAAAATAACAAAGAACTTCCTTGATGTATTTAATTATATTACAATAACCTGCCATCATCTTAGATTTTAAATTTCTAAAAATTAAAAAACATATGCAGGATGATTATTTTACCCTCAGCCCTAACCTTTCTCCCCACACAGAGTGCATTGCCTCCATGGCTGCCTGCTAACCTTTCTCCAGTCTCCACCCACTAAGCCTACTCCCTCCATGGCACTACTGCCAATGACTCATCAACATCAACATCAACACTGGAAGCACCCTCTCCGCGGCAATGACAACCCATCTCGACGACTTCCCTCTTCCAATTCAGCCGTGATGACCATCCAAAGAAACGACCAGACAAACCCCAATTTTGACCCTCTCCCGATCAACTTCCGGCAAGGGAAACAACATCATATCTTTCGTGTCGCTCATCCCTCTTCCAAAGCTATTAATTGGTCCCCCACACCCACGTAATGCCATTTGCCATTTCTTGTGTTTGAATGATGCATTTTTAACAAATCTTTCCAGCATCTATCTTTTACAAACATGCCTTTCAAAAATCGAATCCAATGGTCATAGATATGAGGAATGCAATTTAATTAATTTCTCTGTGTTTAAATTCTGTGGGGGAAAAAAATAGTGGAAGTGCTTTACTTCAGGCATTTGATGGGATTGAAGATGAGGCGAATGATGAAAAAAAAAAAAAAAAAGGGTGGTTGTTGGATGTTGCTAGCTAGAGGTTAAAGAAGATAGATAAGTAACTATGTTGCCCGGATACGGATACGGTACCCATACCCAGTACGGATATGGGTATGGGGTACGAAAATTTTATAAAAAGTAGGATACGAGTATGCCAATATAAATTAAAAAATATATAAATTTCATATAGTAAAAATAACAATTTCAACTTAAATAATTTTAAATTGTTCAACAATTAATATTACATTCCAAAATAAAATACTTCAATACTCAAAAAGCTTTTAACTACTAATTCACATTTTCATTTTCATAAAACATAACTACAGTGAAAGTATATGAATGTGATATATTTTCAGAGGCTTAAATATTCAACCCTTTCCCCCCTTTCCTTCATTCCCCCTCCTGTCCCTAAGTCCCCTCCCCCTCCATCCTTCTCCTCCCTTTATAAACTGAACCTTCCCTCACACCTTCATTCATAACAACCAAACTCAAGAGAGATAAAGACACACCCTTACCTCACAATCATGATTCACAAGTCATTAGATCTGAAAGAACAAATCAGCAACTCAGAGGAAAGCAAGCAACACGCCGTTGAGAAGGCCGGCGGAGAGAGCTACCGTCAGGATCGATAGCACAAGTGGATGCATAAGCTGGCTTCATGGAGTGTCTCAGGCGCAATGGAGGAGGGCTAAGCAGGTAGAGGGAGCTGCGAGAGAAAAGCCTTTGTGGTTTTCTGGCAATGTTGTGGTTGGTAGCGGAGTTTGCGGCTGTTTGTATGGTGTCGTCGGTGATGGGCGATGAAGAAGTGTAGAAGAGCAGGTGAGGTTCTATAAGGAAGAAATTATGGCCTAAGGGGTTGGCGAAAAAAAACAGAGACAAAACATTTAAAAAAAACACCCAAAACGGCAGTGTTTTGGTGAAAATGGCATACCCAACACTAGGTATGTGTACCCCGTGCGTATCTCGCCGTACCCAGATGTACCTAATTTTTTTTTTTCAAAAAAGAAGGATGATAGGTACGTACCCATGCATACCCAACGCGTACCCAAACATACCCGTACCCAACACGTACCTGGTACAAGTACTTTTCCAATTCTGGCATACCTATGCTTCAGAGGTAAGTAAGCATCAATTGTAGATCTAGGAGGGTTTAAGTATAATATTGATGAATCTTAAGGAAGATCCAAGTAACTTACCCTTACCTTTTTTCATTTATGCCCTTTATTTAAAGAAGGGAGTGAATAACTAGGAGGATGATGTGATGTAATAAGGCTATCTATTTCCTTAAAATCTATTATTAATGTTTAACCCCTTAAATGGGCATACAATATGCAAATAGATTAGTCACTGCATACGATAATGAATATCATGAGAAATTTAAAAAAAAAAAAGAGAATAAATGAGAAGAAATAGTTAAAGAAGGGAGATAGTAAGTATTAGGGGTAGTATCAAAGTCAACATTGAGATATTTTCAACCGTTTTCTAAATTTCTCATTTAGAAATTGAATAGTTATTGTCAACCAAAGGAGTAAAAAGTTTATAAAATTAAATGTCGAGATGTTGTTTTTGGCAAATGATGTGAACATTCTCCGTAAATAGGCTTGTCCAACATAACGGTTTATTAGCTTATAATTTTAATTACAAATAACAAAATACATCATACTTTGAGCATTACTTTACAGTGGAAATGTTGTTTTGTTAAAATACATAGGCAGTAATGAGTTGAATAGAAGCTTCAACAATCAAGTGACAAATTTGTTAACTCTAAACTTTGCACTGATTATTAAGGATGCTTAGACAATATTTTACATTTTTGGGTATATATTTGGAAATACAAGAAAATAGTTTTTAGTAAAAACTATTTAAAAATAATTTCACTTGGCTAAAAAATTTGACTGGATTGCACGTGAAAAATTTTAATTTTAAGGGTAAAATCTACTTATAAGTGATAAAGGAATATTTTCAAAAATTTTAATTATAACAAAAGTAGATGATTTTAAACTATAATGTTTTTACCAAAATAAATGTAAATATCAAAAGTTATAAAATATAAATAAATCATTTTCATATTCATCTTAATGATTTGTCATATAAAAAGAATTATTTTTATACAATACAAATAAAATACATTACTTTAAAATTATTTTATTTTATAAAAGCATGATTATTTTTATAATCAATTATTAAAACAGCTAGTATTTGACTCGCATCTTTGCGCAGACATTTAAAATGAGTAGACACCCAATAATGAAATCATAGTTATATCCATTACAAATTGATTTAAGCATAAAAACAACTTCTCCATAGATGGTACTAAAAGAACACCGAGCAATGACTCTCATCAAGCCAAACAATATGAATGTCGGCAGTCCTCTGTTTTGATTTTGTTCTCAATTTCGTTTCGAGTGTTACATATGTATAATTGGGCAATCTTTGTTGTAGATCCTATAGGAGGTATCAACTTACCCATCAAATGATAATTATGCCCATACAATATGAATGTCGGAGGTCCTCTGGTTTGATTTATTATTCTATCAATTTTTTCACCCATTGATATGAAAGCAAATATCTTATTATATGCTTTTATGTTATCACCAAAGTGGTTACTTTTTGCATGTTTTCCAAATAATAAATCATCTAAATTGGGTCTTTTATTATATAGGATTTTGATGGTGTATTTATATCAATATGGTGTTTTAGAAAATAATTTCACAATATGATTTTTTTTTTAGTATAGAATCCACTTTGACAGATTCAAATATATTATGTTAAAATTAGATTAAATGTAAAAGAAAAGTTAATATAGAATCCGTCAAAAATAAATTTAGAAAAATGAAAAATATCACAAAATTCGCCTGTGGCGGATTCTATGAACATCATATATAAGTAAATTTACCCATTATCTCATATAAGTATAAATCATCTGCCAAAACATCGTATACAAATTATTTTTCCTAAATTTCAACCCATCTTGATCTTGGGCTTTCAATTTGTCATTGCTGTTGAGCTGACTTGGTATCGATGAGTGGGATGACCATGGCATAAGACTTCCTCCAGATATGTTTCAATTCCAACTAGGTTTTTTTGTTTTTCTTTTTTCCATCTTTATTCTTAAAACAACAAAACGATTCTCAATTCATGCTACGAGTTTTAAAGGGTTATCTGGCATCAAGAATAGGATATACTCCCCCTTTCAAAATATTTGGCAATTTTAATTTGACCAAATATAAATATTAAGAAAGATAATAAATGATGTTAGTAATAGAGTAAAATATAGTTAATAGATTAATATATCATATGTATTAATTAATACAGTACAATATTTAAAGTTAATATTAGGTGAAATACTTTAAAAATGTAAAATTAAGTAAGAGTAATATTGGAAGAATAAAATTAATACTTTATTAAAATGTAAAATTAATAGATATTTTAAAATATAAAATTATCTGAACATTGACTGATATTCTAAAAAGAATCGAGTATATGATTGGATTTTGGGAGGAAATATCACAAATACTCCAAAAAGCAAATATAATTCTATTTCGTAATATATTTAAAAGATTGATTTTTAAAACTTGCAAATGATGAGAATATTTTCACATTGAAAATTGTGAGAATTTAGATACATTTGTCAAAAATTAAAAAGGGCAAATGAAGTTGGTAAAAATAAAAAATTTTCAAAATAAGCAGTCTTATCTTTTTTATTATTATTATTATTATTATTATTATGGAATTTCTCAAGTTTAAGTTGAATAAAAGATAAATGTACAAAAACAAGTAAGGAAAGAAAGAACAACCACATACCTTACGTTTGCACCTTTGTTGTTTTATTCAATGATATTCAGAAAGTGATTTACCTAAATCTTTGATGCTCATTATACATAGAATGATAGAAAATTCTATATCCTTAGAAATCAAATTAATAATTACTCAATAATAAATTACAAAATAATTCAATTACATTTTTCTAAGGTTTACGAGGAAATTACTTTAATATTTAGTTACGAGTAATCGTTACGTTAATATTTTTTCAGTTCATTGATCGGAATATGTTTATCCCTATATATATAAAACACAATTTATCCATATAAGGAAATCAAATGTGATAATTCCTCCTTCATTCTTTCTTAATTTAATTAATTAAAAGGAAGTTAATTATTTAATTAAATAATTAAAATAATAATAAATATATTTAATGCATGATTTCAGTGTACGTTTGAAATATTGCGTTATTTGAATATTTATTAAAAATAACCAAAAAGTATAATAAAAGATACAAACATATTATGTTTATCAAAATTTTCATAATTGATATATATATATACTAATATCGATTATCTAATACTATGCAGTAATGATATTAATTTCATGAATCTGATAAAATTTTTAATTTTTATGAATCAAAATTGGATAACTGATATCAATTACTCTATGATTCTTATTTGACATTCATTTTTTGATCTTATTTGATATTAATTGTTTTAAATTACCATTATTTAATATATCATATTAGTAAGATATCAAATTTCAATTTATATCTAAAAAATTAAGATTGTCATTGTTGTTATATCTCAATTTCCATTTTTTATTTGAAAATTTAATATCATATCAATTCAATAGTTTTTTTTATTGAGATCAATTAAATAATATATTTAAATCTATTCAACAATGATTGTAATATAAATTATTAAATCCAAAATATGATCCAAATCTCAATTATATATATTGATTTCATTGTAAATTAATTTATTTATGAACCTAAAAAAATTAAATCTCTCAAGCAAATTCAAACATATATGAAATAAAATAAATTATCTAATTAATAATAAACAATGTGTATTTTATCATTGACAATATATAGACTTCCAACCAACTAAAATAATAAAAAATCTAAATGAATAATAGATGAATATTGCAACTTATATCAATTTGTTATTTCACTTTTATTATTTGAATCTTTAAGTCATATTAGATTAATCTAATATCAATTCTAATTTTATATCTAAGAGATTTAATGTGATCTTATTTGTATACTGCAATCATTTTTTCTATTTGAAACTTAATCATTTGACATCAATTCAAAAGTTTCCTATTTTAAATCAAGTAGTTGTTTTAAATCGATTCAATATTAAATGTACTTTAGTTTTTATTAATATAATAAAATTATTAACATTTGTTTATATAAGTATTTAATTTAATTTATTCTAATATAAAAATATTGTATATATATATATATATTTATACACTAAGAAAACACATGAAAAACCCAAAAAAAAATCTTTTAAAATGGACTAATTAAGTTTATTTTGATCACACCAATTTGTATTTCTTTTATAATTATATTCATTTATAAAATGAACCATATTAAATTCTTATTTATTATAATATTGCTCATATGACAAATAAAATTGTAGAATAATTTTTTTATGGATATTAAAATCCTAAATAGCTAGTTGATGATACCAAATATATAATAAATGGGTGATAATAAATAATCTTATATAGGTTATGCAAATATATAAATTGCATACACAACGATTAGTGCATTGAATGTAATGATTTATTTTAATAAAAATCTTATTTACCTTTTCATTAATATAAATACAACAAATTTAATTGCTCAAAAAACTAATAGAATAAAAAATTATAAAAATTTTACAACTTATACTTATTGTTATAATTTCGTATCATAATTGTATTTAAGCAAATTGAGTAACAAACATAGTATATCTTATAATATTACAATTACCCTTTATTAGGATTATTAATATATTTTTTAATATTTTGGTACCTTACAAGTATTGCACATGTAAATATATGAGTTATTTATTTTACAAAATCACATGTATAATAAATCATATAAAATTAATATATTATAATTAAATTCAATTTTTAATATATATATATATGTGTGTGTGTGTGTATTTACTCAATCAATTTCTTAAAAATTATAAACGTAAAATGCCCTGGATCGCACGAGTAAAAAACTAATTAACTTTATATGATTAATTGATTGTGTATTTTTTTTTCTCACTTTTCATGACTGAATGTTTTGTGTTAAAACTTAAAAGCATAAGCTATTATATATGAAAATAAAATCTATAATAAAATATTTTAAATTATATCAAAATAGAAAATTAAAAATCTTAAATACTATACTAATAAATCTGTATTAATAAAATTTATAATTTTAAGAATATAAAATAGAAAAAAATCATAAGTTTAATTTTAATCATTAGTAAAATAGAACTAAATATAAATTTTAATTTACACAAATTTACTTTTAATCATTTAATAAAATAGAACTAAATATAAAATTTGTCTATCCTCATTCTTAGATTTAACTTTATAATTTTTAATACAATGGTTCTCAAAAATGGAATAAAAAATTATATTTTAATTTTCATTATTTTGTCTTATAAAGAAGATAGTTTGTTTCCTCTCATTATTTTGTGTGTGTTATTTCTATGTTATGAATGATAAGATGTTTCTCTTTCTCTTTTAATTATTATTTCAATTACAATAATAAGAAATACCCAGTTATTTAACGTATATGGGTTACATTTATATTTAAGAACTATTTTTATCACATAGTCATTAAAGATTTTTGGGTAATTAAACAAATAAAAAGAACTGGGCAATCTGATGACAATATTTATAATAAGAATGCCACCTTTAGTGATTTAATCTCAAGCCAATTTTTATAATTGCAAAGCCACTTACACAGATAAGAAATTTAGTCTTTACTTTTTTTCTGAAACTAACAAAAGAGATTATTGAATATGATGAGAATTAATTATCTGTAAAACTCTGATAATACAATTACCAACTTTTCTTTGTTAAAATTATGTTTTTGTAATATCAATTCATATTAATATTTGTTAATAATAATTGGGTAAATATTCTAATATCTCTTTTTTTTAATGCAGATTTCAATGGACGTGTAGTTGAAGGTACACCTCATCTTCAAAATTCTATTTCAGTTACGTATTGTTTTACATATTTAAATTCTTCCTTTTTGAGATTAGTTATAATAATACCCAGATGACATATCTGATTAATATAATTCATGATTAATATTTTATAGTCCAAAACATTTATATACCAAACTTAAATAAATTGGGTCTTTTTTATATGGGATTTTAGTGATGTATTTATATCAATATGGTATTTTGGGAAAGAATCACGCAATATTTTTTTTTCAATATAGGATTCAAATATATTTTGTCAAAGTCAAATTAAGTGTAAAATAAAAGTTAATACAGAATCCGCCAAAGTTAAAAAAAAATCAACAAAATGAAAATAATACAGAATTCGCCTGTAACGGATTCTATAAATACCATATACAAAAAAATTTACCCAATTTCTCATATAAGCATAAATCACCTACCAAAACACCATATACAAATTATTTTTCCTAAAATTTACTCTAATTCTTGAATAACTATCTAATTTTAAATACGTACTTGAACTAAAAAAATGTTTAGGAAACAATTAAAATTAGAAAAATTTAAAAATAATTTGCTGAACTGTCTTTTATATTTTGAATAATCTAACTTTCTCTTCCATCTTCCATTATATCTCTCTTCTTCTTTAATGGTATTTAATAGGAGTATTATCAAAAATAAATAATTAATACTACTTAAGTTTTTGAAATGAACAATTAATTATAGACCCAAAAAAAATTGAAAAGGATAACTATTCAAGGATGGAGAGAATAACAAAAGAATATTGATGAAAAATTACCTTTATTTTTTTATTTATCAAAAGTTTAGATTGGAGAGATAACTCATTCGAATCGAAAGACAAAACCTAGGAATGAACATAAATCATGTCAATGCATGAGCAAAAAAAACCTGATGAATTAAGCTCTAAAAATAGTCTTATATATTTGATACATTGCTATAAAACATTTTATATTATTAATTAATTATGTATCAGTATACAAGTGACTTTTGATATAATTATCAAGAGTTAAATATTTTTAGCAATATGGTAATATCTAATTTGACGATGAGATTAATCCTTTTTGCTGTGAAATAATAGGTCCAAAAAGTAGAAATAGAGTGGCACAAAAATAAATATGTGGAAGTATAAAAATAAATTATATCAAGAATTGACGTAGTTCGACTTAAAGCCTACGTCCATGGGTAAAGACAACAACTAAATATTTCACTATGGAAATATAATAGAGATACAAAAGGTAGACACACTCCACTCAACCTAAATCCCAAATACATATAGAATACTTAACAATATTTTTCTTACTAGTGTATATTCTTAACTCACAAAAGAGAATAATTTATATGGAACAAATGATTTTACTCTAATATACTAAAAGGAGGAAAGGATTTAGATTTTATTTTTGTTCTGTCGATGACAGAAGTGCTGCAAGAGCTTTAGGTGCTAAAATTTCAACCTTGTTTACTGTTCATTTCAGTGCCATTTAATGCACCCTTTTGACTAACTTGCAGATTGTATGCGTTGCAATAAATGTTCCAGTATTGCAATAAATGCAATTGTCCTTGCATAGGCACGTAAGTCAAGCCATCATTAATGTAAGTCAAGCCACACAATTCCGACATTTTTTGTTGCTAATAACGAGATTAATTTTGATGATAGTAAAATCTTAGTCTTTTATGAGTTATGAAATAATTATAGTAAGAGTTAAACACATTTTTCAAAAAAAAAAAGAGTTAAATACATTTAATTACATAGTTACATGTGATTGACTGAGTACTGCTTAAAAATCTACAATATTTATAGTATATCAAAATTAAATCTTTTAAACAAATATGTAAAAAAAAAAAGAAGAAGCAAATTTCTAGAGGTGAACACGCTATATAATATTTATAGTATATGAAAATTAAATCTATGAAACGAATATGCTATTTTTGTTATAACTTTATTAAATTCAAGAATCAAATTGCTATTTCTTCTATTTCAGAGATAAGTATTCTACAATGCGAATTTTTCAGAGACGCACATGTAGTTTTTTCCCGAAAAATTTCAGCAGTACAGGTACATTAAAATTAAGGTTTACCATAATAAAACTTATAGTTTAGAATTCAGTAACAAGACATCTTAAATTATATATATATATATATATATAATCCTCTTGCAATTCAAAATGTTCCTTTCTAAGAGATAAATATGTCCAATTCGATATAAATTATGTTGAAAATTCTCAAGATATATATAGAAAATTCCTGCATTGCTGAACTTAGAATCAAGATGGTTTCTTGCATTTTGCCCCTAATAAAAGATAAAGTGTGCACTATTAATAAGTTAGCATCCGATCACAAGTGTTTTTGACTAATTCGCAGAGCCAAAGAAGCTATTTATTGGGCGGAGAAAGCAAATGCAGACGCGTCCAAAATCTGTGACATAGCGTGATGGCGGCAATGTTCCACCCCAATCCAATGTTAATTGCAGCATGCACTAGCAAACAAATTGTGTGCTGAATAAATCGTTTGGCTCGTATGGCACTTCCTTATTCAAATTGTATAGAGACACATTTCGTACATCAATTTTGTTTTCTTCGACCAAACATACACTAATAATCATAAAAAGTCTCTATGGGATTAAATAGTTGACCTATTCTAACAAACATACTTGATATTCCCACCTCAATTTCTCACGCTCACACAAGATACCAAGTGCAAAATGATTGGTTTTATTTTTAGCTTCTTACATATTTGAGGTTGCGGAAGGCGCGATCTGATTGATTATCTGATTGATTAAAGGAGAAGAAAAGGGGGTATCTAATATCATCATAGGGTACGTGGAAGAGAGGTATTGAATTGGAATGATAGGATAAAGTTGCATTTAAGAGTTAGGTGAGTGCGGAATGGGATCAATCAATGGTCCTCCTCTCACTGTCTCACTGAGGGTGTGCACGTATACTGGTTCTTACATAAATTTTAATTTTGGTTGATGAAGTGCAATTTTGTAATATAAGTTCGTACGAAAACAATTGTTGAGACTGAATTGAAATGATACGAAACATGATCGATTTATCTATCGTGTAAATAATTGACAGCAGGATGTGAATGTGTTTTAAAGGAATCAGAGAAAGGCTTTTTTTGTATTCTTCCTTTTGAGTGGACTTTGTTGATGTCATTGTTTGTTTGTTCTTTTTTTTTTTTTGTAATATTATTCTCTGCTCGAGACAATAGTGTTAAAAAGCCACCTACAAACGCTTTACACCCAATCATTCTAGATAGTGTTTGTATCCTCAATTTTGTCACACTACTGGCACAGAGTTAGCTGATGTTTATTTCCCTGAATACTGCCATTGCTTCTTCTCCTAGAAAAAAATGTGTGACTGGTAGGTCTTCTATCTCAGCTAGCATTACTATATCAAACACTAATATGGCCTTTTTTAAGACTTTCAAGACAACAAATTTCTCTAATTAACACACTATCGAGGTGTTAATTTTCTAGTGTTCAAATAGTTGCCCTAGTAAGACATCAAGAGAGGATATTAAATACTCCCTCTAATTTAGTATATCTTTGAAAAACTAATAATAACACACATATTAAGATAAAATATATATATATATATCGGTGAATGTATAAGATTATGAGTTGATAAACTTATCTCTGTATGATTATTATTACTCATCTAAATAAGTGTATCAACACATTCAAATTAAGGTTATAAGTGGAAGAAAAAGGTTAATATTTCGAAGATACCGTAAATGGATAGATATTTTAAAATATTAACAAGTATAAAAAAAAATGACAAATATATTAAAATGGGTGGGAGTATAACAAGAAATGATGCACAACAACTACATGAGAAGAGTGTGCTTTAGAGATATATTAGATTAGATGAGTTTGTTCATGATATCAGATATACACAATTACTCAATATATTCTCTCTAAAAGAAAACAAAAGCTGCACTAACCGAGAAGGAAACGTTTACTTCAACTCTCAAATATATTTTTATTCAACTCTTATGCTTATTACATGCATATATGACACAACCTTTTATAGGCTTTTAAGACATAACACGACAAAATGAAAGCAATTTGCAAGTCATGGATAGTAATAAATATGATGTGCAAAAAGTCTTCAAGCGTGAAAGCTTATTAAATACTTTTGGACAATCTCATTAAACGCTCTTGGACTTTCTTACTTTGTGAGCTATGAAAACAACTTGGTTTAATTGTCCACATTGCCTTTCTTAAACCAAACATTGAAAATTGATCATTCCAAGCATTTTCTTCAACTTGCAGAATAACTCATTCTTCAAAAACTTTGTAAAAATATTTGCAACTTATTCTTCAGTATAACAATAATCAATCAACACTTCTTTCTCAACTACCAATTCTCGAATCTTATGGAATCGAATATCAATATGTTTGAATCTACCATGAAACACTAGATTTTTACAAAGTGCAATAGCAAACTTGTTGTCAAAAAATAATATTATGGGAGTATTTTGTTTATGCTTCAATGCTTCAAGAATTCTTCTAAGCCATACTACTTGTGTAGCACAGCTGGTTGCTGCAATGTATTCTGCCTCAGCTGTGGAGAGTGCAATAATCGATTGTTTCTTTGAAGACCAAGATATTGCGCCAGACCTAAGATAAAAACATATCCAGAAGTACTTTTCATATTTCAATGTCACCTACTCAATCATTATCTGTATATCCAACAAGCCTCACATCATTAGTATCACTATAAAAAAAATTCCATCAGTTATGGTACCTTTGATATAGCGAAGAACTCTTTTAGCTACTTACAAATGATAGGTGCGCGGCTCTTCCATGAACATGCTTAATAATCCAACTCCAAAAACTGTCTAGTTTGGTTGCAATCAAATCTCTCAAAATTCCAATCAAACTCTTGTAATAGGTTGGACCTACAGCTTTCCCTTGATATTCCGTTATCAATTTAAGCTTTTCTTTAACTAAAGTGGAGACTGGCTTTGAATTTTCCATCTGAAACTTTTTCAGAATATCATCAGCATATTTCTTTTGAGAAATGAAAATGCCATGATCCTATTGAACAACTCTAATGCCTAGAAAGTAAGACATTAGACCCAGATATATCATTTCAAAATGTTTCATCATGACCTCCCTGAATTCTGCAATCATCTACAAATTATTTCTAATGAAAATCAAATCATCAACATAAAGGCATACAATGAGCATATCGACGGATTCAACAGATTTAATGTACAAAGTATATTCAAATGGGCATATTTGAAAACCATTCTCAATAAAATAAGAATCAGTCTTCTTGTACCATGCTCTTGGTGCTTGTTTCAAACCATACAATGCCTTCTTCAATCTGTAGACTTTATCCTTTTCTCTAGGGATCACATAGCCTGCAGGTTGCTCAATAATACTTCTTCCTCCAAAGTATCATTCGAAAAAGCAGACTTGACATTCATTTAATATATGTTGCACTTATTTTGAGCAGAAAGTGAAATAATCATCCAAATTGTATCAAGTCTAGCAATAGGGGTAAATACCCTAAAGTAATCAATACCTGACTTTTGCTTGTATCCCTTCATAACCAATCTTGCTTTGAACCGATCAATCTCACCATTGGGCTTATACTTTGTCTTGTATACCCATTTCACTCCTATTGGCTTCTTATCTGCAGGAAAACTCGTTAGTATCCAAGTATTATTTTTCTTAATTGCAAAATTTTTTTCACGCATTGCTTTTCTCCAATTTTGTCAGTGGAAGCTTCTTCAAAGCTTATTGGTTCGCAATATGCAAATAAAGCAAAATTGATAATCTCTTCATCAGATGGATGATTATCATTGCTCACAACACAATTGCCCAGTCTTGCTAGTAATTGTCGATTCCTTTGAGGTCGACTTGATGATTATGGTCGAGATGATGTGCCTGCCTGCCCATCTTCTTCTTCCTCTTCTTCAAAATTATCATAAATCAACACAGGCTACTTCTGAGTTTTGGAAGACCAATCCCATATTGTTTCTTCATCAAAATTCACATCTCGACTGATGATCACTTTCTTTGTATATGGATTATACAATTTATATGCCTTAGAGTTCACGTTGTAACCAATGAAAATACATTTCTCACCTTTGTCATTCAATTTCTCCCTTAACTGATCTGGTATATGAGCATATGCAATACACCCAAAAACTCTGAGATGATAAACTAAAGGCTTCCTTCCACTCCAAGCTTCTTCAAGAGTCTTATTGTGAGCGCTCCTTGTTAAACACCTATTTAAAATATAAACAGCAGTAGCAACCGCTTCTGCCCAAAATTCTTTTGGCAGCTGCTTAAACCGCAACATGCTTCTCACCATATCCATAATTGTCCTATTCTTTCTTTCAGCTACTCTATTTTGCTGGGTAGTATATTTGGTTGTTAATTGATGTTGAATCCCATGCAAGATATTCTTGTCCTCTGTCTATTCTTAGAATCTTGATTTTGTAACCACTTTGATTATCCACAAATGCCTTGAATGACTTGAAAAAATCACATACTTCTTATTTTTGTTTCAGAAAATACACCCAAGTCTTTCTGCTAAAGCCATAAATAAAAGTAATGAAATACCTGATTCCACTATATGATGGAACATCAATGGTGCATAAATCTAAATGCATAATCTCCAATAACCTTTTTGCTCTCCAAGATTTTTCAACAGAAAATGATTTTCTATGCTTCTTTCTCAATTAACAAGTCTCACAAATACAATTAGAAATTTGAACAATTGGCAAACCAGATACAAGTTTTTTCCTTGACAAGTAATTTAATCCAAAAATGATAATGTCCAAAACGCATGTGCCACAACCAGTTATCATCAAATATCACTGAACTCAAGCAAGAAAATTTTCATGTTGAATTTTCAATGGGAAAATTATGTTCCGAGTCATTTTTACCTTGGCTGCAAATCTTCCATTCTTGTCAAATATTGTGCAGTATCCTTGATAAATTTGAATATTATAACCTTTCTCTGACAATTGTCCCAAACTCAACCAATTGTGATGAAGACCGGGAGCATATACCACATCAAAAATTAAATTGTAAGAATCATCTTTCAATATATTTCTTTTTATCTGAACTTTTCCCAAAATTGAAATATTTGATTTGTTGCCAAATTTCACAGATACTTTTACAGTTTCATCTAATGAAGGAAAAAACTTCGTTTCCCACATATGTGATTTCTACAACTAGTATCTAAAACACCATATATTTTCTTTAAGATCAATAGAATTGCTTGCCGAAAATAGGCTGTGTGGATTAGAATTCTCACCTATATCTTAACAATAGTTTTAGGCAATATTTGCTTGAGTGCTACTACTTTGATTCATTGGTCTATATCTACAATCTGCAGTTATATGCCCAAATTTTCCGTACTGAAAACAATTAAAGTTTGTTTTTTCTTGATGAAAATTATCTCTTCCTCTTGCTCGATTAGCAGGCCCAAAATTATTTTCTCCTCTTTGTTAATTGTGTGGTCTGAAATTATTGTCTCTTCCTTGATTGTAATTAGTGCCATGACCTCTTCTTCTGAAATTTCTTCTACCTCTGCCTCTAAAGCTTCCTCTTCCTTGGCCATAGCTTCTATTTTTTCCTTCATGGCTTGATTTACCAAATCTGTTCAAATTCACCCGACTCTGCAAGGCTTCTTCTGCTGATTTTTTCGTCTTCTCTAAGATCCTGCTAACATGACTTTCTATGTTTCCCTGCAATTCTGCAATTTTCATTCTATCTATGTCCCGTGACTCAATTATTGTAGTCACCACATGATCAAATTTGATTAACATAGTGAGGAGGATTTTCTCAACCATCTTGCTATCTTCAATATTTTCTCTATATACTCTCATCTTATTGGCAAGGTCAGCGACACGAAAAAAAAAATTATTTAATAGTTTCTAAGCTGGACATTTCATACCTTTCATATTCTCTACGCAAAGACTATTGTTTGGATTTTTGCGCCTTCTCTACACCTTTGTAAAATAGATTTAGAGTATCCTATGCTTCATTAGCAGTTTTGGCATTTGTAATTTTGCCAAACACTGAATAATCCACTCCTTGAAGGATTTGTGGTAGCGCCAATTGGTCTCTCCTTTGAATTGCTTAATCTGCTCATTCTTGAATGCCCAGTTTAACAAAACTACAAATACTGTGAGCTTTTAAATGATTCTATATTAAAGCCTCCCAGCAATAATAATAATAATCAAGTTTCCCATCTAATTTGGGACCGGATCAAACAATGTTGTAATTGTTTGCCATATCGACTCAAGAAAAAATTAACTATATGAGACCACTTATATTTCTCACAAACTCTCTAAAATTTAGCGTCGGATTTAACCATCTATGATACCAATGTGATATTGATACACATAATTACTCAAGATATTCTCTCTAATCGAGAAGGAAATGTTTACTTCAACTCTCAAATATATTTTTATTCAACTCTTATGCTTATTACATGCATATAGGACACAACCTTTTATAAGCTTTTAAGACATAATATGACAAAATGAAAGCAACTTGAAAGTCATGGATAGTAATAAATATATTGTGCTAAAAGTCTTCAGGCGTGAAAGCTTATTAAATGCTTTTGGACAATCTCATTAAGTGTTCTTGGACTTTCTTGCTTTGTGAGCTATGAAAACAACTTGGTTTAATTGCCCACAGTTCACTTATGTTAGGCTTGGTCAATGTGGGGGAGATAAGTCAACTAGCAAATTAATCTTTTGTACTAGGTGATGTCTGAAAGAGGTTCACCATCAAATTGGCTAAGCTTGCTATTGGGGTCCATGGGTGGAGTCGCAACTTTTTCGGTTTAAAAACAAATCTCATGTAACAAGGAAAGGGCATTGGAGATTTTCTAAGGAAGAATGCCCTCTTTAGAAGAGGGTGGTAGTGTCTTGCAATGAATTGAGTGGAAATGAACCCTTAGATCTCCAAAGGGCTAAAAATGGATGTGGGGTATGAGCTGAAATTAAATTTGTAATGTGAATTTTGTGAATGAGGAGCTGTTGAGATCATTGGTAGGAGGCACTCACATGGATATAAGTTTTGGAACGGCATTTGGGTGCTAGATATAAGACTTACAGAAACATTGCCAAGATTTTTCTCCTTATCGGAGCAAAAAGAGTCTAGTGTAGGTGATTGTGGTCTTTGGAATGGGCTGAAATGAATTTGGAATCCTCACTGGCCAAGACAATTATACCAAAGGGAATTAGATCTCCTGTAAGAACTTCATAATGTGCTAACTTTTTAGTATCAATTTCTCTCCATTTTTCATAGTGACTATTATTTTGAAATGGGAGAAGTGTATGTCATATTTAGTTTTATTGGTTATGATGAATTTTTTATGTTATGTATTTAGTACATTTGCTGGAGTTTTTCAGATTTGTGGCATGGTTTTGCGCCCCGCCTGTTTGATCTGAGCGCTAAAGAATTTTATAAAATAAAAAAAACCGATATTATTGGTTCAATATTTAGATTTAAGATTTTTCAACACAAAAAATAAACTCTAAATCTGATCACTCGATTAAGATGCCAAGAATCAATTTAGAAGTCTTCTCTAAAATTGAATATTGAGATTATGCATGAGTTGATTCGGTCAAATTGGCTACTGTGACCATAAATCAAACCATATATATATATGAAGTTCATGTCATGTAGATCATATTATTTAAATTAATCTGAAGTTGTTTAACATAGTTTTTATATACATTAAAATCAATGTAAGATATATATTTAAAATAATAAGGATAAGAGCTATATAATTATATTTTCAATGGTGTTCAGTTTTCATGAAATTTGACACAAATAATCTTTATAATTTGGTAATTTTGATTTAACAATTAGATTAACAAACTATGGTTAAAGTTATCCCGAAATATTTTAATCATAATCCTTTAACTATAATCGACGACGAAAATGTAATACCTATATTTCTTTTTGTAGATAAAAGTTTTCAACATATTACGACTCGCTGCTCCTTCGGAATTTAATGGATCGGGACTAGAAGTTCACATCTTATCACGTATGGCGTGTATATGGACTGTCGCAGAAAAGTAAACGTGCACAGCTACATTTAATTGGTGATGGGTGATGCTCCTTACTCCTTGGACATGGCCAATTATATTGTACTAGGGGATACAAAAAAAATCCCTAAAGCAGGCACCCGTAGAAATTAGTCACAATGAAGGCAGAGATGATGGCAAGTTTAATCCCATGGGGACAGGGTTGGAGTCTCATTTACTAAATGGGATTGGGAGGGGGAGTAAAGTTCTCACATCATGGAAACTCATCAATTTCTCGTTTATATAATTTTTTTGAATATAAACTTTATATATACATTCTCACCTAAAAGTGGAGGCAAGATTGTTGTAGGTGTTTCCAGCATACGTACGAGCCGACATGGAGTATCTGCAAAGATATTTTGATGCTCGAGTCAATAAATAAATGAGGCATATGGGTTTAGAGTGTAATGAGTGATAGAATTATAATATGATACCTAGGGCACTAAGCCTTTTTATAAAGTGAGGTTACCATGTCATAAATCAAGAGATAATTTTTCCTGAATATGATATATACTCTAGGTATTTAACAAATATTAGATATATTCAATATTTATGGGAGGATATTATCCAATATAAAAGATATGGTGAGATAATCACCCTTAGATGAATAACTTCCATTGTATATGAGTCTCACTAAATGATTTAATGGATTTGCATTATTTATGTATGTATTTTTATTTTTAATCTAGATTATGTTGTATTAATGGTATTTGTTATTGTAGATATTTATGTTTCGAATTTCAAAGTGTTTTAAAAAAATTTCTCTTTTGTGAATTTTAAATTTTTTCAATAAACCCTAGCATACCATGGAAATTCAAATTCTCATGAGAATAGGGGATGAGGACTTGTGGCAACGATGTGAAAAAGTCTAAATGGGAATGGGGTCGGGAGGAGGCATAGATACTTATTGTCATCCCTAAATTGCACTATAACTATGGAGAAAAACTAGGAGGAGAAAGATGGGATGTAGAAATAATTATACTCTTTTATAAAGTTCAAAATTGTATCATCATAGTAAAATGATATTTTAATTCAAAATAAGGTCCTATTACTAATTTAAGAGAAATATTATTCTAACTTATAATTTGTAAGATACTGTGTCAATACACTCATATTTATTATTAAATAAATTGTGAGACCCAAATTAAGTGAGATTTACACCCAACTTAATTGTAGAATATAAGTGTGCAAATACGATGTCCTAAAAAAGAATGAGTCAAAATAGTATAACTCCTAATTTAACACTCAATAAGAAATAAATACTAATGACATTTTAAAAGTTTTTAATACCTACTCTATCTTGAAAACTTCAAAAACTCATGATTCAATGTAAAACTTATTATTCTGGATTTCTTAGAAAAATCTATAAAATCAAATAATGTTGTATCATGGGGTTTTCTAATAAGTGTCTTAAAGATATTGACTAAAAGTTTATAAAAGATATTCCTTTTCATTAAAAATTTGATTTTCCATGTTCTCAATATACAATATCTATTAAAAAATTTGCGGGCCTACTCTTTTTTTAATTGAATCATGAGTAGTGCATAGAAAAAAAACAAAAACAAAAACAAAACGTATATTTTTTAGTAGTGCATAATTCATTTAAATGCTCTATAATCATGCAATGATTCCTAAACGTGAAGGGCCAAATTGCTCTGACACCACTAAGGGCACCTACCTACCATGACTGGGAGCAATATCGTTCAGTTATGTTAGGCTATGAAAGTATCAATTTATGGGTGGGTCTGGGCCCTCTACACAAACCAATGAATAAGTGAAATGTGTCTTATGATGACGCAATCGCCGTTAAGAGTGAGCTATGATTCTATGTTCTGTATGTTACTGAGGTTTCATTGCCAGGTGTCGCTCTCAGAGTGTGGGAGAGAATTTCAAAGCGATCATCGTCATAACGTTGCCAAACGTAGCTAGCTCTATGGTGGGGTACTGCGCCCGACAAAAGGATTCAATGTGGCGTGATCTTGGAGGTGCTATCCTGCGACTCAATTCCGCTTTGCTGTCACCTTCCCTATATTCACAAGTCAAACCTTCTTATTTCCAACTAATTTCCTTCTCCACAAAAATGTCACATTCATTTTGTTATTTTTTGAATGAGATAATAATTTTCTCTTACCCATTTCTTTTTCTGTGATATCCATTAATAACCCATTCGTTTTTCTGTAATATCCATTAATAATAAAGTAAGCGAGTGATCTAATATAATACCTATTTTCTAGTATTAAAATAACATTATTTTTCTTTTTAGGGTTTTAATAACACTGGTTAAGGGCCTGTATGATTTCAATTTTAAGTTTTTATTTTTAAGATTTTATGAAGGAAATACTGAAAACTGGAAATAGAAATTAAAAATTAAAATTTGTAGTTTTCAGAATTTTTAATATTTTCTTAATAAAATCTGAAAATTAAAAATTCAAACCAAATAAACCTTTGGTTTTTAATGGTGAAAAATTTTGATACTCCCAATACATTGAATGTATCAATAACTTAAAAACTTTATTTTTCCAATAAAGAACTCTACTTTGAAAATCTTAACTAGTGTCCTAAAAAGGGTACTGATTACCAAAACCTTCTTTTTTAATATGCAAATGGCCATGAGGTATTGTTCAAGGGAATCAAAATATACATATATTTGGACCGGTGAGAGCTAGCTGAGCAAGTTCACAGGGTACATTTGTCATCCCCCTTCACATGAGAAAAATGAACAGACATGAAATGACTAACCAAAGATAGGCCGTTTGAGATTATTTCCCCAAAATAGTTGTCCTCGGCAGTGGGTAGAGGGCACAAAAAATTGCTCTATTTTTTGGTCGTGAAAATTTTTTCTGATATCACCCTCCAGAATTACATCCAATATGCAGCAATGAAGACCCAAGAGCAAAAATGAGGCCCAACATGCAACCCAATGCTTCACATTCTCTCACGTCCAGGCCCGACACAAAACACTCTTCATTCGTGATCACAGATCCCACTATCCCCACAGGCCACAGCCACCATTATGACAAGTTGTCAACATTAATCTTGAATTTAAGTCCCATTTAGATAAACAATTTATTGAAGTATTTAGAGAAAAATAATTTTTAAAAAGTAACTTGTAAATAAGTTATTTTACATCCAAATATATAATAATAAAAATATTTATTTTTTAATATTTTAGAACGTGTTTCTTAAAAATTAGATATTTTAATTTATTAAAAAGCACTTAGAATAACTTTTAGAAAAATAATAAACTGTTTAGTCAAACAGAAAAAAAAAAAGTAAAAATATGACTTTTAACTTTCAGAAAGTTAAAATAAGTCATAAGTTATACTATCCAAATAGACTCTTAACACATATATGTATGGGTGGATTTACATCTACAGTTATGGGACTTATGACCCAACCAAAATTTTGAAATTTGCCTGGAGATATATAAGTATATGTATACTTTGATTCTACTACTTTATTATGTTTTATCTCATATTAAAATAAAATTATTTAAAATATTAGTAAGTCTATGAATTAATTTTGCTCCCACTATCTAAATTTTCTTGATTCGTCACGTAATCGATTCCAATCGAGATAGCCCATCGATTAATATACTTTTTAAACTCAATTTTACTATAAGAATTTGTATTTATATTTAGACGTACCATTATGTTATTTAAATATGAATTCAATATTTCATATACTTATTATTCTTTTTGCATATTTTTATTTATTTTTAATACTTGTTGGATAAGAATTACAAAATATCATTGAAACATTTGATGACAAGGAAAACATAAATTCATTTAATTTATTTTTGTTGAATGACTCAAAATATTTATATATTATCTCTCACATACCATAGATAAATTTAGTAAAAATAAAAAATATTTCGCTGATGATTTGCTGCAATAACAAAACATCAATTAAGCAAATACTCTAAAATGACGATTTTTTTTTAAAAAAAATAGAGAAGTAACGTAATCATTTTTATTAAACTCTATTTTCACAAAATATTAGATAATAATATAATAAAATTTTATATTAACATGATTGAAATTAATTTATTCTAATTAATATTTTAAAGTCAAAATTTATTTTACTATTTTATTAGTATAATGATAATATTATGACAAGTCTAAATCTGCAACAAGTCACCATAGCGCAGTCGATAGAAATTGAGGTTTCTTTTTTTTTTCATTTGTTTTATTTTTTTTTTATGATAGAAATTGAGTTTGATCAAATCAACCTTTTATTTCATTATGTATATTTTGATTGAGTTAATACTCATTTTAGTCTTTTACTTTATACTTATTAGTTACTTTAGTCCTTGACTTTTAAAATGAGTCAAATTAGCTCTCCATATTGTAAAATATGAGTCATGTTAGTCTCTAAACCCATTCTTATTTAATATTCTATAAATTAAATTATGATAAGTAACTTAAGTGATACTTTGACATATTATACATGTCATTTGAAGTGGAATTAAGTTTAAAATGTCTTATTTTGATTTCTAATATTATATAAAAGGAGTAATTTAAACATTCATTCTAAGCCATAAAATAATTCATTTTTGTGCAATTTTATATACCAAAATAAGTTATTTTAAACTTCATTATACGTTAGATGACATATGGTACGATAAGGTATCACTTGACGCTACACATTATCATTTAATTGATAAAATATTCAATAAAAATGGGATAAGAGATTAACTTAATTCATATTTTATAATTTTAAAGACTAATTTAACTCATTTTAAAAGTTAAAAACTAAGATAATTCACAAATAAAAGATCAAGAATTAAAATAAGGATTAACTCATTTTTATTATTTACCACACCTTTACCGCAGAAAGGATTCTAAGCAAATCTTCAAGTCATCCAGTGCCAGCTGGAAAGAGAGCTCACACTCCCTTTTTTTTTTTTTTTTTTTTTAAGTATTGCTTTTACTTCAAGCAATTTGTCTGGATCAACGAATTTATGGGCCTATGGCACGACGTACAAAACCATCTACATGAACCTTTCTTGATGAGCCCATACGAGCACCTTTAAGTTGTTTTGGTGAGCCTTAAATTCAAACTTACCTTACCCAATAGAACCGTGGGGATTTAACTCATGGCCGAAATGATAGCCATTCACCCTTAATCAGCCGCCGTGCTCGATCCCCTGTCTTTGGGAATGAAAAGCCTTCCCTGCACTACCTATCCCACTCCTTTGAAGTGCCTCGCACAAACCCAAGAAAGAGACAATATCGCTGGTGACTTTAGATACTCCGAGACAAAAAAAAAAAAAAAGAACCGTGGGGATTTGAACTTCTCCCATGCTAGGGACATTTTGAGGATCTGAAGACAACCTTCGAGAGCTGCATAAATTGCTTCATTTCTAATTTGAAATTTCATCGATCTCTAAGAAACATGTTCAATAATACTTTCTTACCCATTCTGAAAACAACTCGAGCTTTAGAGTCTTTTTGCAATTCCATGCCAAAAGTGTTCCAAGCTTGAGATCATTTACTTTATATGATCTGATTACTACGAATCAAAATAAGATGTGGAACTAGCTCAATACTCAGGAACGGATCTATTCATAAACTATTGGGGGGCTTGTGCCCCAACTAAACCTTAAAACTTTTTTAGAGGTGTATAAATAGATATATAATTTGCTTCCATTGTTTTATTACTAATGCCCCCACATGAAGATAAAAATGATGTGAAACTTCTTATTGTGTCTATGAATTATTTTTGTCCCCATTGTTTAAATCTCTGAATCCGTCACTGTCACTCTTTTTCATGAGGTTCAAGGCAAGAATGCGATGGCCATAACATGAGTGTGGTTGATGATGCCACATCTTTTTATTAAAATGTTACAATGATGTTTGCAAGATAGAAACGCATAATGTCGTAAATTCAACCATGGAACTGGTATTTTACAATCTTTATTTAACTTTTAATAAATTCGTACAAGGTACGCAAAAGTAAATATTATCACTTATTAGTAAAATATGCATCATTCATAAGAGGAAGCAAACGACAGTATTATTTATTAAACGGTAGTATTGCATCAAGCTGTGGACGAAGATTTTCGTGCAGACTGCATCAAATACTGAAGAAGTCCCAGTGATTTATCATGAGGAGGGACAATCTCTTTCACTAATTGGTGATCAAGAATAGCCATAAGCCAAGAATATAACACAGGAAACTCCTCCGGCACCATGAACTGTATCGCAAGAACTTTTTCATGAGCCTTATAAGAGCCCAACGATGAACAAAAGTCTTCATTCCATTTTCAAGCAGATTCAACTTCTCAAACACTGCCTTAGTGGCCTCTTCTTGTGCTTCTCCTTCAGTTTTGAAAACTACTCTGAAATAGCTGTGTAATAAAGAAAACACAACCATTAGTACAGAGGGGTTTTGTTTGTGAGACAGAAATTTCTGTCTCCTTTATATTGGATGGGAACAAAATAATTCAGAAAAAAAAATTGTGTCTCTTAATTATCAACTTTTTTTTTTAATGAATGAATTGACCCAATTTAATTGAAGACAGAAGCATAAAAAGAAAACAGAGGATTTGAACTCCGTTTTCCCATTTTTTGCTGCATATTATAGATAACCATCATCAATTACAGCCGAACAAGCATAAGAAATTTCAACTTGTGAAGCCCCTTTTTTTTTTTCAATCTCAATGGAATTATCAATATCCCAGTTCCATTACTAGGAATTGATTAACCAGGCCCGGCCCGGCTTGGCTCGGCCATACTTGATGGAATTCTTTTAAAGGGATAGGAGTCTCATAACAATGATTGTTTTCATTTTTAAGCTTGAAGTTGAGAATTGCAATTAAGAGATCAAGGTATCTATCACCTTAACCAATCTAGCATTGATAATTTGTTAAGAAAACTAACCATGTAGGTTAATTAGTTCTATATTTCACAAAGTTCACAGCTAGGTAGCAGCTTAATCTTATAATCTTTAGCTAATGTTGCTATGGATGATTGCATTAAATAAGCGTAGTGTTATGGTTTGATTGACTCTGACTTCATTTGGGCCTTGCCAAGGTAGGATGTTGACTCACAACCAACCATCTATCTAGTAGCAACTGTCGTATTCAGTCCATGCTGTTTTAGGAATCAAGTCTCGCAGGCGATCTCACCCCTTCCCAACACCTGCCGGCAGTCTATACCTTTTCGGGAATGAAACCCATAACCATGGCTCTAATACTACTTGTTGAATCGACCACTTATCTGACTCTGATTCCATCCAAAGCTTGCCAAGAAAAGATGCTGACCCACAATCCACAATTTTCAAACACACTTTTAATCGGATAGGTCATTTTTTATTTTATATATCTATTATCTTGTTATCCTTCTATATATTAAAGACTAACGGTATATGGTCTAAATTGGTTAAATACCAAAACCCATAAAATTTTTGTGGCTTTAAATGATCACATTTTAGCTAAAATATTTTGAAAAGGCACGTTTGATGCATAATGTAAGGCCTGATAGTATTAGGTAATACTATAAAGTCAATTTTTATTACATGTTTAGTGTCACATATGACAATATAATATTATATGGTCAAATCATTTTTAACCTATGACTATAATATTAAGTTATCAGGTTCCAAAAGGTCTGATAACATCTAATAATATTATTTTTACTAGCTAATTTCAAATCAACTATAACTTACTCTTTTACGTCAACCCCACACCCCTACCCACCTTCTCCTGCCTTGCTACTGGTTGTCACCCGCACCTGTCGGTCGACGCATGCACCCACCAGTCATCGTTCATTGCCCATCACTCACCGCCAGTCATCCCCTGGTCGCCATCTACCACCCATCAGTCATCGCTAGCTTGCTTGTCCATCGTCAGTCATGTGGCGCACCAAATAATGGATAGTAAAAAAATGTATACAATGGATAACATATAATATACTATCGATCTTATACTATCGTGTTTTGTCCTATACAAAGCACTAAATAGGGCCTAAAAGGAAAACGCTAGACAACCAAAAACTTATCCAACATGTTGTATCCAAACGATATTGCATGATTATTAGCCTTTAGATGAATTGATGGGTCATATCAATTTATTTCATCCAACAATCACCTGTAAACTTACCTAGAATTTTGTATCTAGAATGATGTGGCATAACTATTAGCCTTTAGATGAATTGTGGGTCATATCATTTTATATCATCCAACTATCACCGTGATTTTTGTCAAAGATTATGTACATATTTCTCTAAAAGTGTAGCATTACTCAAAGTGAAAGTACAAATAAAGTCTAGTTTCTTCTAATTAGAATTGCTTAACGAAACCTAAAAAAAAAAAGTTTCAAAGCTTTTTAGTGAGTCTTACGTATTAAAAGCATCAAAATTCATCTTTTCAATAATTTTTTTTAACATCTTAACTAGTGCTCTTAGAATAATAGTAAGAATATTCATTAGATATGTCTAGAAAACTTTTACAAGTATACAAGAAAGTATAGTGTAAATTCTCTTCGTACTAATAATCATTTATTTATATTACTCACCCACTATTATGACTTGAGTAAAATAAGGAAGCACAACTAGTAAATACATGTTCCTCGATGAATTTAGACTATAAGTGTGTTAGAGCTCTTTTATAAGGATCATCAGAGAGCAATTTAGGACCATCTTTCTAGGTTTCATCAATATACTCAAGTATCAGAACTAACTCACATATGACCTTTCCATTGTGAACAATTACAGGAACCTTCTTGTACACATGATTGTACTTGAGGAGCAACTTGCTCTTATTAGCTTTAGTTTTTAGTTTTCAATTTTAGTTTTTAAGATTTTATGAAGGAAATACTAAAAACTAAAAATAAAAACTAAGAACTGGATTTTATAGTTTTCACAGTTTTCAGTATTTTATTCACAAAATTTAGAAAATTGAAAATCCATGAATGAAAACTAAAATTAAAAAATAAAACCAAATAGACCCTCAGTTTCCTTTTACATTCTCCTAAGTACACCCCTGAGTTTAAAGGCAAATTCTACCCTCTTGACAAAGGACTCCTCCATAAACCACATGGGATTACCTTGTTTTGCTCTGCTATTACCTTATATTTCCAATATGTGAAATCATTGTATGATGATGTAGTTTGATCTATTCTAGTCCAATGGGAAGTTTTATATGAAGTCCAATTCAATGTAAACTTACTGCCCAAGCTAGTGCACATAGGTTTAATAAAATAAAATGATAATAGAAAAAAACCTATGTGCTAAATATGGATCTTGTTCATTCAATCCAAGTTTCAAACCCTCCAAAAATCATAAGCATAACGATACAAAACAGATTGTATTATTTTTCAAATGGATTTAAATCATCTAAAGTGAGAAAGTGAGGGTGTTCCCACCTTTGGATTAAAAAAGTGCATGGTACATGGGATCCACAAATTGATCCAATGGTGAGAATCCCCTTATTTTCTCACTTTAGATTGACTATCACTTTATATAATCTAAATCATTTTTAAATTGGCAGGGATTGATTTCTTTCTCCTAAAGGTAGTTGTTTGGTCTTCATTTTTGGACCATGAATTTAAATACACTTGTCTATGAAGTGGTATTAAAAAACAAAATATCCAATTTTTTAGAATGTGATATGATTCAACCTAGTCATTTATTTTTAAACTATTAATATTAAAAATTTATTAGGCCCTAATAAATTTAGTGCAAATCGAGTAGACCCACTATATGAACAATGCTCTGCTAGAGTCAATTATTGTATATGTTATTCACAAGATTTAAAATTATTCTTAAAAGAAATAAATAACAATTTGAATAAACTAAGAGTTGAAGCTTCGAAAGAATTTTCCAATGGAAATCTTTTCCTACGAGAATTACCACTACTAGTTGACCTAGAAAGCATTCTAAATCATTTTTTTGTTACAAGAGAACTGTCTTGATGGTGTTATTTAAGGCCTCCATCCTTTCCATAGATTTATCATCTACTCCTTTGTTGCCAAATGTTTTCAGGAAAGTTGTCCTAGCCCTTAAGCAAATCCTATTATCTGTAGTGTGTGGCATGGTTATGCTCCACCAAAAGCTGAACTGTTTGTGTGGTTTATCTTCCTTGCGAGGGTTAATACCAAAACTCATCTGTCCCATTTGAATATCACTAAAGATGACAATGATAAGTGTGTTTTTTTTCAATGCTTTTGATGAAATACTATCACATCTTTTCTTTACTTGTAAACATTTTTGGAAAATTTGGGTCTGTTAGTGTAATTGGTGGGGAGTTAAATGGTGTAAATAGTGGCTGAGAATCCTAAGATAAATTTTTCATCATAGATAGATAGTGCATTCATAGGCAAAAAGTGGGGAGAATGGAATGTATGCTTTTATGCCATTTTGCTCTCTATTTGGGAACTGAGGAAGAAGGTTAACTTTCAAAAGGAAAAGATTAACTTGAATGTTTTTTTGAATAATCTCATGTAAAGGTATAAGTCTTAGTTGTCTGGTGAGCTCTAAATGATCCTTTCGTATGGAGTTTGGCTTGGCTTATATGTGGTTTTCGTGGATATTTTCCTCTAAATAGGGACCTAGAAAGCCTTAAAAGTCTTAAGTTTCTCATTAGAAAAATTACCCCATGGGCCGTACTGAGTAGCTCGAAAGAAAGAGGAATGGTTTAGTAAGCTAATTTTGGTACAGTGTGTTTTAATCCATTACTACCATGCGGATCTCATAATTGATTACAGATAGTTTTTTTGGTGTGTTGGAAGTGGTGTGTGGAGAGATACATAGAGCGATGCTTTACTTTTGAGGGGAAGTCTTTGCCTTAGATCCATGTGTCTCTAAATAAATCCAATACAGTCTTAGGTCCCTCAGGACCTACCTGTGTCACTAAGAAGGCCCCGACCATATCAAAGTATAGAAACAACAACCTCTTATGCAGGTACCCTTGCCATCGCAAGCTGCCCCCTCATCGTAGCGAGGGACCCGCCATAGCAAGGTACCCTTCACCATGGCGAGCTCATGGGCCAACCCCTGTATGAGGCGATGCAGGGAAACTCACCAAAGTGAGGTACCCCATCACTATGGCAAGTGCATAGTTCAGTCCTTCAATGGGACGCATTCAGATAGATTCGCCATGGCAAGCTCAGCCCTCACCATGGTGAGTCCTTCATAACCAGAAAACCCCAAAATGACGCAGTTTCATTAAAACACCCCTCCCTTGTATAAACCCATCCCCCACATGTTTGGGGCCCAAAAATGCAAACCCTATTATCCCCAACTTCTTCTCCACCCTTTACTTTCTTTCTCCTTTTATCCTACCTCCTCCAAGCTTCAAGATAAAGATTCGTTAATGGTTTATGCTAAGTTTTTCTCTTTTCTTCCTTTCCTGTGTGGTTGGGTGTTTATGTTCTTAGATGTTATCAAGTTTGGGTGCTCTCTCAATATTCATAGGATTCTTCTAGTATGATTATAGTTTATTCATGAGTTTTGTGATTCCAGGGCAGATGTTGGTGTCATTCTCACTTCCTAGAGCTCTATTGGTGTCGACACCTCTTTTTCAACCCTTTCAAGTGAGTGAGTTTAAGTTCACGACTTCATTTTTTGCCATTACAAGTAGTTTCAACACCATGTTTGAACCCTTCATGAATTTAGAAATTTAGTTATGCTATGAACACACATTTTAAAAATTATGTCAAGTTGGAAAAATTGTGATTTTACGACATTCCATGAAAATGCATGACTTTTTGAACCATTGTTGATGCTTGTATGCTATCTATGTATCATGTTTTTAACTACTCCTAGTAAATTATGAAAAGAGTTTATTTGTTCCAAAGATTCAAAAGTGAACTGTAGAAGTGATGAAAAGTATTAAGTTGATAACTATAGCTTTGGGATTTTAGCATATTGCCTGTGAGTGATGTTTGGATAAGAATTAAAGAGAGACAGAATTCTGAGTTAATTATAGTAAATTTGTTAACATTGGAATACCATGATGACCACAAGGGGAAATTACTCTATACTTAGATTATTCCACAAGGGACGCAGTTCAGAAAGAATCGTTAAAAATCTTAGCTAGGTACTCTTGTTCATGAGAGATTGAGCATCGTCCTTATAACTCTTTTAGTAATCTATCCCTTTGCCCTAATTAGACCATATACAATCATGGAAGTGGACCCTACCAAAAAAATATATAAATGGTAATTGTCTATTATATATTAGAATTTGGTTTTTATACAATATTAGTCTAAAAAAATTTGTAATATCTCGAGTATATGTGTCTTTAGATGAGTCTAGTATAGCCTTAGGGTCCTTCGAAACTCACACCAAGACAGCCCCATATATGCGTAGGACCCTTCACACATAGAGCATGTGTTTATGACACTATTATAGTGGTCTAGGACTGCTATAGCAGTGGAAAAGAGCAAGGACATAATCCTTTACTCGTTGATGACCACTATAGCAGTTAGTGCATGGAAAGGGAAGGTTGTCAGGTACTCTATCAATGGTACCCCCGATGCACGAACAATACAAAACGATGCAGTTTTGTTTAAGTGACACCTCACCCCTTATATAGCCTCTAACTCGGGATTTCTTCTCCATTATCACTAAAACCCTACCCTAAAACATCATTTCCTATCTTTCTCTTTTAATCTAATCCCATTCCTTCTCCTTCCAAGATTAAAGGTAAGGTTTTGTTAGTTTTTGTCATCTTATTCCTTTTTCACTACATGTTCAAGAGTATGAGCTTTCTTGTTTCTCTCATTGTTGTCAAGTGAGGGTGCTCCCCCAATGTTATTAGAGTAGATCTGCGGTTATGTAGAGATACCCATATATTATTCATGATTTTATTTGCTTCCACGATAGACTTTGGTGTCATTCCCGCTCCACGGAGTTCAGTTGGTGTTGACGTCATTCCTTCCTCCCCTCCAGGTGAATGATTCTGATCTCATAGCTTTTGTTTCATCGTTATGGATATGCTTCTTGCATGATGATTGTCAAACATAAAAACATGAGATGAAAACATGATATAGATATGTATTTACAAGTGATGACAAAACTAGCAAAGTTTATGATTTTGATTTTTGGCATGAAAACCATATTTTAGAAAACCATGAGACTATGAATTGGACAGATGCATGTTATGAAAATGTTTTATATGCTCATCGAATAATCATTGAGAAAAAATGTATGATTTAAAGATATTTATGAAAGTTGTTAAATATGTATTATAGATTATGATACTACCATGTTTTAAGATTTGAAATTTCATAAAATTGTTTTATTGAAATATTAAGTTGAGCAATGTTGAATAAAGTATGATTTAGTTTCATAAAGAAATATGTCTTTATGATTTCAGAGTTTTTATGATTATGAACTCTAGTGTTTTGAAGTAGGATATTAGAGCTATCAAGTATATGAAAATACATTAGCTAAGATATGAATTTAGAACTTCAGCTTTATGGTATTAAAAGGTACAAAATTTGATATGATTCATAGCAACTGTGAGATACATATTCTGTAGGGTTGAAATCGAAATTCCTACAAGCAGATGATCCCTTGGACATAATTTTCACAGTCACAGTTATGCTAAAGTCAGATTGTTAGAGTTATATGAACCCAGACTCTCAGACTACTAAGAATTTAAGAGTTTTAAGATCTCAATTAGGGGCTCTTATTTGCGAGGAACTGAGCACCCATCCTTCAGTTATGGATTTTGTCAAACTATTTTAGCTTATAAAGATAAGAAAATAGATAGTTATTTAACTGCTGTGATGAGATCATTAACCTTTGTACCAAATTTTCCGCCAGAGGATAATATCGCCCCCAGCATATACAGAATGTTGGACCTAATTAAGTACCCATAGCTTGTCCACCAAGGACCATTTTATTTCATCTAGGAACTGAGCACCACCTTACAGTTTGTGATTTTATAGTTTTTGTTATTATATATGTATTTATCATGTTCAACATATTGTTTCTCTATACCCTACCGCGCATCAGTTAAATTTTTTTTTCTTGATAGATTATGAATTTATAAATGTTTTTCTATAAATCAATGAATACAAAGATCTTTTTCCCTTATAGCTATATATGTATTTATCAAATGTTTTATGTTTGCTGCATGTATATTTCATTATGTATGTTCCTTGGTTACCCCATGTGGGTGATGGGTGAGAATCTATTCATTGAGTTCATTAACTCGCCCATTTCCCTTCCTCTTCATAGTTGCAGGTACATCTATAGTTTAGGGGCTAATCTAGTAGATGAAGTTGTTTCCAGTAGTGAGTCTTACTTTGCAATAAGGCTTAGAATATGATTATGTTAGAGTTAAGTGCTCCAATAGATGTGTAGGCATGATCTAAACTATGCATTTATTTTCAGACTATATATTTAATTTCATAATATGAAATATTTATATGTATGTTTTCAAGGTTCAAGTAGGTATTTGAAATATAGACTATGGTTAAAGATTAACGAGCCAAATATGAATTATGATTTAGATCCCAAAGTGCTAGACCTGCTTTCATACTATGATTAAGATTTTGGAATGGATTAGCTCCTATTTTCATGAATAATAGAATTGATCAAGAAGTTTTCAGGCCTATGTATTTTAAAATTTCAGTGTATGAATCTCAAATAGTTTGTTTTAAGAGATATTTGAAACGATGAGTTAAAGTTAAGTATGTTTCAAGATGAAAATCAGGTTATTTTCATACATGTAGTAGTCGACGTCACCCAAGAGACTTACGTGGGGATAGAATTCCTTACGTGTTATTCACGTTCCCAAGTCGTGTTGTGACAAAATTTTACAATGACAACCGAGTATGTATTACTACAATAGTAAAAGTGTTTGATTCAACAACTAACCAACTTAAAAGTCTTACAAATAGAAATATGCGATTAGATGACTATCTAAAACTCTTTTACAATGATAGGACACCAAACTTTATTTATTATGAAAAACTGATGAGGGTAAACAAACCAAGCCAAATACAGATTCTAATATATGCTGCCAATCCTATTATAAGGAAAGCATGCTTATGAAGAAGCAAAGGGACAGTCCATCATGTCAAGCAGTGGCAGAAGATTTCAGTGCAGACTGCCTTAATTGCTGAAGAAGTGCCACTGTTTTATCAAAAGGAGGGGTTGCTTCTTTCACTGCTGGGATTTCAGCTACAGCTATCAGCCAAGAAAACAACACAGGAAACTTCTCTGGCACTATCAACATGATGCCAAGAACTTCTTCCTGTGCCTTGTAAGCGCCAAATAATGAACAAAACATGATGTCTACAATTCCAGCATTGTTTTTGCCAACACAAGGATTGCCATCTGCAAAAAAATTCTTCATTTCATTCTCAAGTAGACTCAGTTTCTCATAGACTTCGCTAATGGCTTTTTGTTGCGCTTCTCCTTCAGTTTTGAATACGAGGAAAGTGGTCTCAAATAGCTGTAGATAGTGAAATGAAAAAGGGAAAAAAAAAAAAAAAAAAAACAAGAGAACAAGCATTAGAGTGAAATAGTGCGAGAAATTTCAGCTTAATACAAAACTGACTTCTTGTGAAGTTGATCCTAATAACTCACAGCTAATTAGCAATTTAATCTTTTGATTTCTCCACCATTCGTATATTTAGCATCTCGTTCAGCACTATGGCATCTTTAAGTAACGTGTGCACTTAAATTTTTGGTTTGAGCATAATTTCAAAAACATTTCCCTCCCGAGATTGGTACTATACACAATTTAGTTAACAAACAAAAAACTGTGAAGAATAAAAAAAGTTTTCTGTTTACTTTTAGAAAAACAGTATTCACCTTCTATTTTTTGTTAGTATTCTGTTTTCAGGATCTTAAAGAAAAAATACTCAAGATTAGAAATGAAAACTAAAAATTGAATTATACCATTTACATTGTTTTTGTCCATGAAGTTCTAAAAAACAGAAAATTAATCAGAAACGAGAAGTAGAGAGCGAACTGCTTCCTGAAACCAAATGCACTACTTTTTATAATTCTCTGGAACTTTCTGTCAAACATGCACTGTGCAATTCGAACCGTGATACCAAGATTTCTTTTAATTAAAGAAATTCACATAGGCTCAGCGTCTTTGTTTCAGTCTATTCAGTAATCTATTACCTAGGAAATTGAGGCTCAGACATAGATGAATACAGCCAAGTAAATTCTCTGTAAGTGACATGAAAATTTTATAGAAGGATATTTATTCATACTGGATAGAGCCAGAAATTAAACTTAAACAGAGGTCCAAAACTATTGACTAAAAAGAAATTAATTTTATTTCACTACCGTACAAAATATAGTGCATATATATATTATATGAAAAGCAAAAATTGATCACAACCAAAAGGTTACCTGTTCCTCGATGAATTTGGACCAGAAACGGGCTTGGGCCCTTTTGTAGGGATCATCAGGGAGCAGTTTAGGACCATGTTTCCAGGTTTCATCAATGTACTCAAGGATCACTACAGATTCAGATATGGCCTTTCCATTATGAACAAGCACAGGAACCTTCTTGTAAACAGGATTGTACTTGAGGAGCAAGTCACTTTTGTTTGTTAGATCTTCTTCCACATACTCATAAGGTATGCCCTTGAGTTTAAGGGCCAGTTCCACCCTCTTGACAAATGGGCTAGCCCAGAAACCGTATAGGATCACATTGTTCTGCTCTGCCATCACCCTCTAGTCTTAGATCAAGATTAATTTCTAAATAATGGAATTCTAATATATCTGAGTAGTTGTCCTATATATGAATATGGATTATAAGGATTCCAATTTTGCCTTGAACTTGTTCCTCAAGTTATATTATAAGGTGTATTCTTCGGTTGACCACAGTGGATTGATTTCTTCTTCCCCAAGAAGCTTTGCTTTATGCTCAGCTTGTATATTTAATATCTACACATATCTCAAATTGATGCTAAAATAATAATAATAAAAATTCAATAAACATTTTTGAATAATGAGCATTGACTTTAGGACAAGATAAAACACACAATTATTTAGTATGGAGCCTCACAAAAGCGCGTACGATTCACTTTAATTTGTTTGGTCTATTATTCTATATGGGAAACGATGAGCGAAATTTTTAATTTCCCCATCCATTAATTTAAATTTTAAGAGTTTTACTGAGTAAACATGTTATGCGCAATGGCCAACTTGACCATTGAAAGGAATTGGCAAATAAAATATTTACAAAACCTCCAAAGGGACACATTGATCCCTCTAAGACAAAAAAAAAATACTAAATAAATCTCTATCAATTTAAAATATTAGACAAATTGGCCCCTCTAAAAAATATAAGATAAATTAGTTTCCCAAAAATCATGAAAATAATTAGATTGATCAAAGAATTAATTTGGTCAATTTTTTAAAGTAGAGAATTTTTCATTTTTTTTAAATGATCAATTTATTCACTTTTTAAGAGGGGCGAATCTATTCGACTTAAAATTTAAAATTTATGAGGAAGAGAGGGTTATATCTAAAATTTTTGTACTCTAGGCTTCCATTTTAGAAATGTTCATTCAATGGGGATGGCAATCGAGAACATGAATCGTGGTTGGCAAATAATTCCAAGTCATTACAAATTGAGTTTAATTTAAATACTTTTATACCATCGTCTAATAAAAAAAATTCATTAGAATACAATATCAAATAGTAAATGAAGTCAACTGCCATAGTTAACATGTTAATACATAATTTGATGACTATTTAAAATTCTTTTATATTACTAGTGCATAGAAAATAAATCTTGACAAATTTTAGATAGATTAATTTTCGAGTCTAAGTTTATTGTATTAACAGTATTAAACTTGGTAAATAGAATGGGTGAAATTCAACCACATTTCTATTGTGGCAATGTAAGATTGGTTAACAATAAAAAGAAATTAAACTCAACACGAAAATATAAGATATATTTTTTAGGTGAAGAATATATAATTAGATTATTGTTTAAAATAAGAGTTTAATTTTTATATACGAGATAATCACTCAAGAAAATGTCAAATCATTATCCACCATGATTTGACACATTTTTGAATGTATGTTGGATAATGATGTAAACTTGTATTAGACACTTATAAGTGCATAGAAATTAGAATTCGGCACGTAAGATGATAGGTAAAGTGCAAATGTGAGATTAATTATCCTTGTATGAATAACTTTCAAATTAACAATACTAATAAATCACTTTATTAATCACCTCATTTTAGAGGAGTCAATCTCTAAAAATTAAGAGTTTAATTTTAATACATTAACAGTGTAAAATAGTTTAACACCGTCATCCAATCAAAATATTTAATTTAGATGACTTTTTAGATAGTGGGTATAAAAGTTAACTATCATGACTTGTATAGTAATACATGATTGAATGACTATCTAAAAAAATTTTACACTATAAATGGCAATTAAATTCAAAAATTAAACTACGAAAATAATATTTATTGTGTTAAAATTAGAATTATGTCAATTATAAATTCGGAAAATAATTATTTTCATTCCAATTAAAAAAAAAACAAAAACAAAATCAATCATACCCAATTGGTAATCGGTCTTGCTGATCATAATAAAACAACGGTTGGATTACCAACGGACGTGGAGTGAGGGTCCTGATTGGCCTAAACTGAAGGGCCCACTCTCATAGCTTCGCAACAAAAGGCTTAGATTGAATTGAAAAGGGCAAAAAAAAAAGAAAGGAAAAATTCTTAGATTGAATCCATACATTCAATTCAATTCGTTCGTTTTATTCAATCATCACATTCAAACCAAAAAGCTCAAGTGTGTGTTAACTAACCCAGCCAACCAACGAAACTTTCCTACGAAAGAGTGAGGAACAAACGAAGCATCCGGCCGGGCGACATTTGCGCTAGCCTCGTATTTTCCGGAACCCACATATGAAACTTTTGACGGGCACATACCCACGAAGCACAAAGCGAACACCATTTCCAACACAAGACCAGAGACTCACAAAACAAACACACGAGACAAAAGCAAAACGCCACGCCACTCCCTTCTGCTTCTGCAATCGAAACAAAAATAAATAAATAAAAAGAAAGCGACAATTTTCGTTGTTCCCAATCTTCCCACACTTTTGTTTGCAGAGAGATCGTTCGTTCGTTCGTTCGTTCCTTCCTCATCTTCCACGAATTGCTCATTCATGAAGAAGACTCAAAGTTGATTTTCGTAGGTGCCCCACCACCAACACCACTCAGGATTCATTTTCATCTTCGCACGCTTGTGAGTAAGGGCTCTTTCCCCCTCCTTCCATTCGCGTCTTCTCCTTTTATAACCATTTTTATTAACCGCTGTAATAGATTTTCTAACCTTTTGTCTTTTTAATTAATAATAAATAGGGAGGGGAGATTTGGTTATGGAAACTGTTTCATTAATTGAATCCCAGGTTCTACCCTTTTTTTATTATTATCATTCTTTTACCCTGGAATTTACACGGCTGCTTGATTCTTAAATTGAGAATGTCCCGGGGACTAATTTATAATAACTTGAAATTTATGTGAATCGTTTTGCCGCTAAGTGATCCCTTGTTTCGTTGTGCAGCCATAGCAATCTGATTTATTATATGATGATGATGATTCTTTTTGTTACATCATCATTCTCTTTGAAAGCAATAAGCCCTTGGTTTGTGTTTGGATTAGTATGTTTTGTATTGAAAATAGCTTATAGCTTATAACTGAAATCCGACTAAGAGAGCTTTTGAAAAGAAACAAAAAGCTATTATTTCTCCAAAAGTAGAGCATTGCCATACATTCAAACCACCAAAAATACAAAATGGCCACAATTTGGATAGATTACAATGGTGATGGTTGGCTGAAATAAAGTGGTATGAAAAAATTCTGGCTATGTAGCATCTTTCACACAACAATCCTAACTAAATATGCTATTGTACTGTTGCTTGTTTTGGCCATCGGTCTTAGTGGCCATCTTGCCATTTAGTGCATTTCATGTTTATACGCATTAATGTATTTCACTCCATCCATGTAGTAGTCCAAATCAGTTTGGAGGAAATAACTATTCGTCATGGTTACCAAGGGGAACCCGGGAGACAACAGAAATAATAGGAGTTCATCGTCTGTTTTCATAGTAGTTGGCTTGTGTGCTTTCTTCTACATAATAGGTTTATGGCAACGGAGTGGTTTTGGAAAGGGAGATAGCATAGCCGTTCAGATTACTAGACAGACGGATTGCAATGTTCTCTCTGATCTAAACTATGAGACCCACCATGATGGTGATGCTGGAACGATTGATGGTTCCGAAGCAGAAGTTAAGGAATTCAAGCCATGTGAGGACCAATACATTGATTACACTCCTTGTCACGATCAAAGACGAGCAATGACATTCCCCCGGGAGAATATGGTGTATAGAGAAAGGCACTGTCCTCCTCAAGAGGAAAAACTTTACTGTCTCATACCCGCACCGAGAGGATATGCAACCCCATTTCCATGGCCCAAGAGCCGTGATTATGTACCATATGCAAATGCGCCTTACAAGAGCCTGACAGTTGAGAAGGCTGTGCAGAATTGGATACAGTATGAAGGGAATGTTTTCAGGTTCCCGGGTGGAGGCACACAGTTTCCCCATGGAGCTGATGCTTATATTGATGAACTTGCATCTGTTATTCCGTTGGACAACGGCATGGTTAGAACTGCATTAGATACTGGTTGTGGGGTAAGTCAAATCATAAAACTTAGAAGACATTCTAGTTTGGGTTGAAGCTTTTGTTTGTCATCTACTGATCTACATAATGTTTGCATAAAGAAATTCTTGCACATAATGGGACATCATTCCTGGTGAATAATTATAAGCTTTCCTAGTGGGTCCTTGTGCTTCTGAATCCTTCGTTGATTCAATATTTTCTCATTTATTGAAACATATTTGTTTCTTTCTTGTTTCCTTTTCAGAGTTTGAGCTCGCATTTGTACATGTAGGTGTAGCTTCCATTTATCTATATTCTAGCTCATTTTTTATTATTGATGGTGCTAGGTTGCTAGTTGGGGCGCCTACCTGTTTAAGAAAAATGTTGTTACAATGTCAATTGCACCAAGGGACTCTCATGAAGCTCAAGTTCAATTTGCTTTGGAAAGAGGTGTTCCAGCAATTATTGGTGTTCTTGGAACCATAATGCTGCCTTTCCCTTCAGGATCTTTTGACATGGCACATTGTTCTCGGTGTTTGATTCCATGGGGTGCAAATGGTGAGAATGATTATGATGTTCTTGGACTGGGGCAATTAAAATATTTCCTTTGGTTCAACTAATAAAACTCTTGGTATCACTTTAGGAAATGATCAAATAGGTTATTATGGCTTATATGGTTTAAAACAAAAAAAGATTTTTATGATATATGCATGTATTACAATGATTCAAAGCCTGATCCAGATGGATTACTTTGATTTTGCTGTGGCTTCTGTTGAAATTAAGATTGACAGCTTAGGATGTGTTTGTGAGTTTGACTTCTGAGGGAAATGGAGGGAAGGGAAGGGATTTGTAAAGTAAAATTTCAAATTTTACACTACAAGCCCTTTTCCTTTCCTCCCTTCCCCTTTAAAGTCAAATTCAGAAACACCCCCACCCTTAAAGGTTGGCTTGCTAGCTACTTGCATCTTTTTTTTAGCTCCACTGGCCATAGTCTACCTAAATCCTAAAATAATTTCAAGTGCCAAAACTATGGTCTACCAATTTATAATGGTTTTCAATTTTTTTACTTTAATTGATTAATCTTTGATTTATTTCATTCTAATTCATCTTGTTTCTTGTTTCCTTATATTCTGTTGAATGGTTTATTAACAAAAGCAATACTTGATCTTTTAGGTTGTTAAAAGTAGTTTAACCTGTAATTGTTGGAATTTTTTCCTCAGATGGAATGTATATGAAGGAAGTTGACCGAGTTCTTAGACCTGGGGGTTACTGGATCCTTTCTGGTCCTCCTATCAACTGGAGGACTAACTACGGAGCATGGCAGCGTCCTGAAGATGAGCTTGAGGAGGAGCAAAAGCAGATTGAGGATGTTGCTAAACTTCTTTGCTGGGAAAAGAAACATGAGAATGGTGAAATTGCGATCTGGAGAAAAAGATTGAGTTATGATGAATGCAGTGAACAAGATACTCGATCATCATCATGTGATACCACAAATGCCAATGATGTCTGGTAGATATTTTCATTTCATCTTTTTGACCATTCTCTTTTGGTTTTGTTGATTACTTATTGCCAAGTTCGTGATCTATACTCAGAAAGTCAGATACCTATTATTACTGTAGCACCAGATACTGTGTTAACATGGAAGGACAATATGAATTTCAATTTTAAATAACTGCCTAATTTCTTTCTCAATCTGTACTTTTAGAATAGAGTTTAGTTACTCTCATTTACATGACTTTTCAAATAGTGGGTGTGAGATTTACCTACCTATGCTGATGTGGTAATATATTATTAGATGACAGTGTAAAAAGTTTATACATTGTCAATGCATAGAAATTAAACTCTTATGAATGATAATAGTGCAACATTATTGAAATATTTACAACTGTTTTCCTGCCTTTAGTTGCCACTGTTAGATGCTAGTCCCAGACATATTTCTTAGGGTTTGTCTTTGGAAGGATACATTGAGTTTGGATCTTTTTTTCTTTTATTAAAGAAGTTTGGAATTTATTCTAGATTCATTATGTCAGAGTTATTTCTTGGCTGGTAATGAGTTGTCTTTCAAGATTGTTTGAGTACTTGAGAAGTTTCAAGAGGTCAGATTTTCAGTCCTTTATGCTGTAAAGTACTAGTGCAATACTAGTCCCTAACCTTTGGGTTATAGGACTGTGGTTTCAATTTTTATCTGAAGGCTCTGACACTGTCTAGGTACAAGAAGATGGAAAACTGTATAAGCCCTACTAAAGCAAGCGGTACATGGAAGCCATTCCCAGAGAGACTCAATGCTGTTCCTTCTGGAATAACCGCTGGATCCATTCCTGGTGCATCTGTGGAGGTATTTGAAGAGGATAAACGGTTATGGAAGAAGCATGTGAATGCTTACAAGCGGATCAACAAAATCATTGACTCAGGGAGGTATCGCAACATCATGGACATGAATGCTGGTCTGGGAGGTTTTGCTGCTGCCCTGGATTCTCCCAAATTATGGGTTATGAATGTTGTGCCTACAATTGCCGAGAAAGCTAACCTGGGTGTTATATTTGAGCGTGGATTGATTGGCATTTATCATGATTGGTAACTTCTATGCCTGGCTTTCTTTTTACTTTTTGGTCTCTGAGCAAATTTAATTTGTCGTTGAGTTGGTTATATGTTTTTAGAGGTTTGTCCTTCGTACAAGCTAAGATGTTAACTCTAGGAATAGAGTAGCCTTGATCTTCATACATAGAGAATTTGTACATTGAAATTTTATAAAACAATAGAATAAGAATGTTTTGGTTATTTATTCAAAATGTTGGAAGTCCATATGTTTTCTTAACATAGAAAAAGCATTTGGGTGTCTTTTTTGCTGAAGTACATGTCAGACAGTCTAAGTCGCAAAAATTTGCATTCCACTGTTGGAAATATGCTTGCTATGTGGACAGTTAGTATTTGTGACTATGTATTATAAAACAATGAGGGAAAAAGAATAATGGAGTCAAAAAGAGACAAAGCATTAAAATCAAGAGATTAGATAAACCATTGTCTTTGTCCACAAGAGAATTTGTGTTATTGCACCCAATTTGGTTTCCATATCCAGACTTCTCTACTTTTCTATGACCTTCGTTATTTCATCCTCAGTTCAAAACTGAACCTGTGTGGCTGGAAAAGTCATCTTGTTGAAGGACTTGTTCTTAGTTACTTGTTGGCAGTTGCAAGGATCATTCTGAGAAACATAAACATTTGATGAAAAATATGTTTATGTACTGCTGGACTTTCTGTACTCGGATCACATTTATAAATTCTTGTTTAAGAAATAAATTCTTAATTATGCTTTCAATGATTGAATTCCATATAATCTATGTTGACTTTTGTTGGCTTATCAGTAGTTGGATTTTCATACCGTACAAATTTGGTGGAGACGGTAATAGAGATCCTTGTTTATTTTAAAACTTTTCTCTTTTCTACCAGGTGTGAAGCCTTCTCCACATATCCAAGGACCTATGACCTAATCCATGCAAATGGTGTTTTCAGCCTGTACAAGAATGAGTAAGTTGATTTATTTAGCAATCATTTTATAATTTAACCTATATACCAGATGAGTTGTGGTTTTAATGGCCAGTTGTACTTGTCTATGACACCTGGATAGACTAAATGATAGTTCCATAACCATAAATATAATGGCAAATTGGTAAAGATGCCAAAGTTATACCATATCAACCTTGTGGTGGAAACCACCTTGGAGACATGTTGGAAGGAAAACAAACTACTTCAGGTTTTCCCTGACTCAAATGATCAAATACAGGTGTAGCACAGAAGACATTCTGCTGGAGATGGATCGCATCTTACGACCTGAAGGAGCAGTAATTTTCCGGGATCACGCGGATGTGCTAACGAAGGTGAAAAAAATCACGAGAGGAATGAGATGGAATACCAAAATGGTGGATCATGAGGATGGTCCCCTGGTTTCAGAGAAGGTGCTGTTTGCTGTCAAGAAGTATTGGGTTGCAGGTGACAACACCACGAGTTCACAGTAACAACACGTTATTGGAATGGAAGAATTGTTCCAAGATGACAGATTACAAAATGCTTCTACTTGTGCTTTGGAATCAACATATTTCTAGCTGAGTAAGAGAGCTTGGGGACATAACATTGTCTTGCGCCTAACACATCAGTGGGCATATTGGTTATTTTGTTAAATGTAGAGAGTCAATACATGTCCTAGTCTTTTAGGGTTCATGAATTATAGTCATCAGATTTCTTCATTTGGCTACCCTAACAGTTTTTATTCTTATCTTTTTTTTTTCTTGGGGATAAACATATACTCTCTTGAGATCATGCTGATGTTAATTAAGATCTTGAAGCTCAGGTCTTCGTAGAGCTGGGTTTTGGCTTCACATTTTCTGCTTCTTTTTTGGCTAGGCACTGTCTCCTGCATTGGGTGGATTTTCCGGTCTTTTAATGTGTAACAGCTTATAACTTTAATCAGTTCCAATAGAAGTGGTTCCTGCCTGAAAGGTCTGTGAGTAAAACATGTTGTGTGTATAGTTAAAGCCTTGTTAGTTGAGCTGATTTGGGTATTGCGGTTCACTGTTTACTACCAACCACTAATGACATTGTCATAGCTGAGTAATCTTAGTTGTATGCTGATAACTTTTTTCTTAAAGACATTTACTATATATTCTAAGTTTATCATATATTTTATGGTGAATGCTGTGGTGTTCCTTACTTTGTAGGGAGTATCCCACGCACAACTTGTTATCCAATTGATAAAGATTAGAAGTTCTATCAATACTCCAATTAATCGTGGTACACCGTGATAATTATTTAGTTTTTGTGAGACTGATAAATTGTGATTAACTATATTTTAAAAAATAGCCAAAATTTAGTTGTGTGATCTTGGGACACAGATTAGATTTTATTAAGTTTTATGATCACACGTATACAGTTTAGAATTATTATAGTGCATTATATGTATTTTAAAGTGGCCAAAATTTATCTATATAAATTTGAAATATTCCTATAAAGTTCTTTTTAACTTCAGGATTTTGCTTAATTTCATATCACACAGATAAAATTTAGAAATTATTATTATGTATTATATATAAATGGTGTATCGATATGTAACATCCTTTTTCCTTAAAATAAGTTACGTGACGATAGATTTAGTTTATTTGTCTAGATTAAATGCTTTCATTGTCTAGCTTAATGCATTAAGAGTTGTTCAATTATTGGTTTAAAAGATAAATTAATGGCGGTAGTTACTTTCATTAATTATGTTTTCATATAACAATGATACAATTCTACTTAATGGTCACGCAAACGCACTCTCACTAAGTGTTTGACTAACACATGAAATAGTATGTAATATCTCGTATACATATGTCCCTAAGCAAGTCTTATACAGTCTTAGGATCCCTCGAGACCCACATGTATTGAGGGGAAGGCTGCACGTACACAACAACCTAAAAATACGGAAAATGTCTTTTTGGACAGTATTGTAGTGATCAGGAGAGGTAAGGTGGTGTGGGCAAAGAAAATATGCTTTCTGGAGAGCGCTGCAATGGTCATGCACTAAGGTGGTGCATAGAAGAAATGCTCTCTAGTAAGCGTTGCAATCCTCATTTGAGTGTTGTGGAGCTCATGGGTGATATAAAAATCCCCCATTTCGGGTTTCCAGATCACAAACACAACCCCCAACCCCCAAAAATACAAAACCCTCACCAACCTAAACCTCTCTCACCCCCGAACTCCATTTCTATCAAATATAACTTCAATCTTATCTTCCAAGCTCAAGGTAAGTTGATTTGTTGTTTTTACTTTTTCTCCAATCTTTTCTTATCCTTAGGGTGGTCTTCATGTTGTTTAAGAAATGAAGCTCTTACATGGTGTTAATGTTAGATTCGAGTCATTTAGATATTATTAGGAAGTAATCTAGAGTTTATTGCTTCAATGACAGATATTGGTGTCATTTTTGCTCCAAGGAGCTCAACCAATGTTGACCCCTCATATTCCACCCCTCCAAGTGAGTAGGTTCAAACATATGATCTCTATGTTGTTCATTAAGGTTATTTTCATGAAAATGTGGCTTATTGCATGATTTTAGAGCTTATTGCATGATTTTAGAGCTTATTGCATGATTTTAGAGATTATTGCAAGAGATTTGAGATTTTCGTTGATTTGTGAAAATGTGATTTTCAGAATAGCATGAACTATATGCTTTGTGTAAAACCGTGGGACCATTGTTGCTAAAATGAGTTTATAGAGAGCTGGATTATGAATATTACTGTTTAGAGATGTTATAATGATTATATGATTTCTAGTACCATATGCTTTATATGATAGAACTTTTGAAACTCAGAGTAGAACCCTTGTAGAGATTTAGACAAAAGAACTAGTTTTATGATTTTAGCCCAGACAATAGCTAAGAGAGAAAAAAAAATGTGAGTTAACGATAGTTGTTCTATTAACTTTGGTATACCAAGTTGCCCACCAGGGCTAGAGAAATCAGAGATGGGACCTAAGTAGGTGCCATAGAGTTCAGAGATTTTGTTATGTCACAAGATTTATGCATAATTAGAGATACATGTTTTTCTATTAGATTACTTTTATTGATTTATGAATTAATGGTTTTGATTATGTTTATATGTAAATATGAATTTTTTTTTTAGTATTATTGATATTATTATGATTTTATTCATTGTTCCTTGATGTCCTATGAAGGGGTTTCAAGTGAGAATTCATTCACTGAGTTTTTGTGTAAAACTCACCCTCTCTTTTTCTTCCATTTACAGATACAGTAGCCGCTTTGGTTCTACCCAGCCACCTTCTTTCCAACAGTAGTAGAGTTCTAGCTGGTGAGCTTCACTTGGGTGAAACATCTTTTGTTCTTAAGTTTAGAATGCTCCAGTGACCCAGATTATAGCGTATGTTTTGCATTTTGATTTCTATGATTCATTGCACTTAAAAAAGATTTTAGTTTCATGGTTATTTGTATAAGAGCAACTTTATATATATATTTTTGTATTATGATTATAGACGTTAGAGTTTGATTATGAAATATCAGTTATAATTATATATTGATTTCGAGGAATAGATGATTTGTGTGTAGAACAAGGAATTTATGTCTTAAATGGATTTTATGAATGAAATATGTGTATAGAGAAAATTAACAGGCCATGAGGCTTATGTGGAGATGAAATTCCTCACGTGCCGGTCACATTCCTAGATCAGGTCATGACATAGTAATCCATAATCATGGTTTTATGAGCCTATGTTAGTTTAATTACCAATTACAGCAACCTAATTTCTTAACGAAGTTAATTCTAATCCTTTATCAAATGGATGTAATTTAATCAATTGATCAAATACCTCAATAGAATCCTAATTATGCATGCGGATGAACATGCAATCAGGCAACTCTAAAAAATATCATTGCAATAATTCACACAACTGATATTAAAGAGAGATGACAAAAGGGAGAGAAAAAACTAATCATAAATTGCGATTAAAAATACGAACCCCAGGAACAATCTTAATCTTTAGTTATCCTTGCATGCGGTAAAAGGATTACTCTTCCATAGGTGGAGGATCACAATCAAAGTTGAGTAAAAGTGCAGATTGCAATCCTAAACATGAGTCAAAACAATGATGGAAAGCTCCCAAAACCTAGAGAGAGTATAGAGAGAGAAGTTAAGGAGTGGAGAGAGAAAGTGCTTGATGGTAAAAATAATAGCAATATGTCCGTCACGACCTACCTAGAAAACGTGCCCGGCACGTGAGGAATTGGATCTCCATAGAAGCCTCTAATAATGTAATTATCTAATGTGCATAAATAAATTGAATATATTTAAAATATATCAAATTTAACTAAATTTTATAATTTTGGAAATACTTCTAATCATAAATCTTGAACATAAAACTGCGTAAAATCTATAATCTAGGCCGAAACCAAATATAATTAAATAAATAATCGAAATTCTGAAATTAATTAAACCCCTATAATACATGTTCGGGATCCTGCCTACACAATTATTAGAGCACTACTAACTAACATAACCAATAGTAAGCTCCACTCCAAAGTAAAACTTACCAAAAGAAGCTGTAGCACTATTGGAGAGGATGTTGTGGTGCAACTGAACCTATAGTTGTATCTATAGGGGAAGGAAAATATATGGATGAGTTCGTCAAAACTCAATGAGTGAGCCTCTGTAACAGCCCAGACACCCGGCATTGTGGATATTGTCCGCTTTGGGGCCTCGCGCCCCTCACGGGTTTGTTCTTGCTGGGACTTGCTCCCACGCAAAACGCGTCCACAAGGAGGAGGTATCCACACCCTTATAAGGCATGCTTCGTTCACCTCCCCAATCGATGTGGGACTTGCTCCATCCCCCTCATGGGGATCCAGCGTCCTCGCTGGCACACCGATCCCGGGCCCGGCTCTGATACCATCTGTAATGACCCGGACACCCAAAGATTGTGGATATTGTCCGCTTTGGGGCCTCGCGCCCCTCACGGGTTTGTTCTTGCTGGGACTTGCTCCCACGCAAAACGCGTCCACAAGGAGGAGGTATCCACACCCTTATAAGGCATTCTTCGTTCACCTCCCCAATCGATGTGGGACTTGCTCCAGTACTATGCAAGGAAACCTAATGCTCTGATACCATCTGTAACAGCCCAGACACCCGGCATTGTGGATATTGTCCGCTTTGGGGCCTCGCGCCCCTCACGGGTTTGTTCTTGCTGGGACTTGCTCCCACGCAAAACGCGTCCACAAAGCGGACAATATCCACAATGCCGGGTGTCTGGGCTGTTACAGCCTCCACTCATAACCCATATGGGACAGCAACAAAAATACATAACATATATATGCAATTGATCTAAAATATTTTATATAGAATTACATATAATTGTACTGAAACAAAAAGTTAACTAAATCTATGGCAATAACAAGTAGAGAAATAGTAATGGTTCTATACATAAATATCTAAGTTGAATAGTTGAATTTGAGTCAATGGCTTATCTGATGGGCACCTAACTAGGTTCCATAAATGAACACCACATTGGGTTCCTTATGTGGGTGAGCTAGTCCTCTAGCGGACCACTTGGTACCAAAGTTAACGATCAATCTTGCAGCCATTAACTCGCTAATCTGTTTCTCACTATTCATTGGCTAAAAATAATAGTAACAAAATTTAATATTTTTACTGTTCATACAAAACTGGGATTCATGAAATTTTCTGACTGATAAAATAAATCTAAATCATACATACAATAAGTATGGTCCCATGAGTTTTCTAAAATAATAGCAATAAAATTCACTATTTTTACTGTTAATACAAAACTGAGATTCATGAAAATTTTTTACTGATAAAATAAATCTAAATCATGCATACAATAAGTATGGTACAGTGAGTTTTCTAAAATAATAATTTGTCATTGTAACTACAAAACAATAATTTTCTAAAATTTCTATAATCCATAAAGGCATATTTCTTGGCATAAATCATTCTAAAATTTCATAAATAATTTATATAATGTGGTAAAAATAATAATAATGATAAAAGTGTGGCCATGAATTTAAACTCACTCACCATTAGTAGCCGAAAGTGTGCTTCCACTAACAACTTGATTATGGGAAACTGGAATGACACCGATAGCTACCAAACAATATAATGAAAGTACAAGCAATTTGATTTTATCACCAAACTAACTTTGGGATGATAGGAAGGAAAAATGTTGACAGAAAATCATGTTTGACAATACACAAACTCATATACTAGATAAAAAGAGGAAAGAACTGACTAAAGTCTATGACGATCACTTACCGAAAAAGATTAATCGGAGAAGATTGGGAAAAATCACATTTTTCTCTCTAGGGAACAATCCTTGGGCAGTTAAGATTCTTAAAACAAATTTAAGAGTATTATGATGTGCCAAATGTATACTAAGTATAAAATACCCCACGTGGCACTATTTCGCATCCACTTCACTTAGCACCGCATGGGAGCTACTCTCATTCCATACTGATATATATATATATATATATATATATATATATATATATATATATATATATCTGTGTGTGTGTGTGTGTGCGTGTGTGTATAATAATAATAATATTAAAATGTCAATTTTATAATGATAATACGTTATAATATTATTAAAACAATAACCAAATAATAATAATAGTAATAAGTACTAATGATGATGATAGCAATAATGTATATATGATGATGATAATAATAATAATAGCAATAATAATTCGGATACTAATAAATTTCGTATTTAGGATATTACAAAGTCAAAGGTGTCTACAATTGTTGACATATTCCTATTTATAATGTAGTAAAATTAACACAAAATTTGGCCCAGGTTGGTGAAATAGCGTCGCACCGACACTGCCTATAAGTGTTTGACTGTCTGGGTGATCATTAACCGATGGGGCGGCTAATTAAAAGTCTTGTGATTGTGGTTCCTCTTTCCACCGCCAAGGCAGTCCTCAAATGCTGGGGTCGTCAAAAGTGTGTCGGAGTCCCTTTTCTACTTTAATGCACCAACCTAGAAGTCTTTGTTACCGAACAACACTCACGCAAAGAGATTAAAAGCATTGGGTACTTCCAAAATATAATTATTCGCTAAAAATAGTGCTGATAACTAAGAAGTTATTCAATGATATATGATAAGGACAAAGTACAAATCTGCCAATTATCCATCAATTAAGTATAATTAAAATGCAAAATATCCAAAGTTAAGGTGGAAAATGGGTGCATAAATGCAACCCGTCAAGAACATAAAATATTTTCATGGCACTCAACAATCAATCATGGTACTATGATTTTCTAAAAACAATTTTTTTCATGCTATAATCAGAAAACATAATTTAGCTAACTATGCATATCTCAAACAAATCAAGCTTCATATACATTTTCACCTCTACTTTTCATGTTTCGCAAACATAATACATGAAACATACTCATAATGATGAAACTATGGTTGTGAGTTCAACTCACTAACCTGGAGAGGGAGAACTAGAGACGTCAACAACCAAGGAGTTTGGTGAAGTGGAGGTAGCACCAATGTTTGTCATAACCACAACAAAACCCATGAATATTCTAGGATACTCTCTAAACAATTCTAAAAATACTCTAAGAATATTGGGGGAGCACCCAAACTTAACAACGACTAAGAGATAACAACACCTATAACATAGAGAATGAAGATGAAGGAGGAATCTAACATAAACTATAGACAAATCCTTACCTTGGAGCTTGGAGGAGGTAAAATTGAGGGTAGTTGAGAATAAGGGGGTAGAAGAAAGGTTTTGGGGTTACGATTCTTAGATTTTTGGGGATGAATCCGAGTATAAGGGTATTGATAGGGTAGAGGGTCACCTAATCAAAAGTACATTGTTTTGTATTGTTCTGACGTTGAGTGGTATTGCTGTATCGGTCAAGGGGCCAAGAACACCTAGCTGTTACAACACATGACCACTATACTAGTCCATAAACGCTATAATGGTGGATAGAGATCCTACCTATGCCCAAACCAACAACTTGACCACTATAACGATCCTCAACCACTATAGTGGTCTCAGACACGGTCTTTTCACACTTTTCATGGTTTTGTGGTTCCAGGACCCTCTCGGCAAGGTTGGTCCCAAGAAACCCTAAGGCATACTAGACTTGTCTAGGGATGCGTGAGCATGGGGTATTACACTCCATGTGGGGATTATGAGTGAGAATCTATTCATTTAGTTTTAGATGAAACTCACCATTTCTTTTCCTCCCTCTTATAGACACAGTTGTTGCTCCAGATCCTTCTCAGCAATAATATTACTTCAGTTTGGGTTAGGGGTGTAAATGGGTCGACTCAGATTGTATTTGAGAAAAAAATAAATTTGAATCGATCACTCTCTAATAGGTTCGAATTCATGAATTTATTTTGGAAAATCCAAACCAAACCGATCCAATCAACTTCGTGTTGGTTTGGATTGGGTCATTGGATTTACCTGTTTATTATTTTTCTCAATTTTTACCCAAAAATTCAATAAAAATGCTCTAAATTTAAAATATCAAAATTTTATATAAGTAAATTCATATGATAAGATGCTATATTCTAATGTGGTATAAGTTTACAATGATAATGAGGTGACATTTGTTTGGGTCTTAAATTGCATGTTAACGATAGTAAATGGTAAACGAATAATAAATTTAAGTAAATGCTATAGTTAATGATTAATAACAACAACAACAACAACAACAATAATAATATTAGGATTTATTTGAGTTGGATTTTGGGTTGGAGGATACAAATCTGATGACCGAACCAATATGTGATTGGTTCTAGTTAGATTCGAATAAAATAACCCAATGACTTAGTCCTAGTCGGACCAATCTAATCGGATTAGTTTGCGTTTATTAGGTTGGCTCGATCCGCTTACACCCCTAGTTTTGGTGAGATTTATTTTATAGTGAACCATCACTTTATATTTTTTTAGAGTGCACTAATGATTTTGCGGGTAAGGTCCCAAACCATGCATAAGTATAGTATTTTGTTACCATGATTCAGATTTGACATGTATTTAAATTTATATGGTTTTATGGTTTTGTATAGAGCAACTCAATTATATTTTATTTTATGATTATGGACTTTAGACCTGACTTATGTAAGGGAAGAATATATATATATATATATATATATATATATATATATATATATATATATATATATATATATATATATATATAATTGATCATGTTTTGGAATATTATATTGAATACGAATGACGTTTAAATTATGTATATAGTATGACTCAGCAACCATGAAGCTTATGTGGGGATGAGATTTCCCATGTGTATGTCACGTTCTCAAATCGGATTGTGACAAGATCGTTTCTTGAAAAGGAAACTCTTGAATAAATGTGAAAATTAGATTATATAAAATCATTGCTTTATGGTTGTGGTTTCTATAGATTATGCTTGTGTGAAGGTGGATTTAAATTTGAAAGAATATGGGTCATTTTATATGAAGATGAGGCAATAAAAGAATGAGAGCATTAAAATTGTTACAGAGAGAGAGAGAGAGAACAAATAGAGTGAAGGGGATTATGATGATTTGAAATTTAAAAGAGAGGAAAAAAATGAATATATACCAATTAAAATGTCGAGGCCATAATATGTTAATATCTCACATTAGAATAGTATAATATTTGTGTGATTAGAATATATTTAATATATGCTAACATATATAGAAATTATTTTTTTTAGTTTAAATTCAATCAGATCATTTTTCGAAAAGGAAACTTTTGAATAAATGTGAAAAATCAGATATATAAAATCCTTGCTTGTGGTTCCCAAAAATTATACTTATGCCAACGTGGTTTTAATTTTAAAAGAATATGGACAATTTTAAATTGATATGATATTGAATTGATTGTTTTAATTGATTGATCATATAACGTAAATGTCCATCATAATTGAATGATTGATCATTTTAATTAATTTTATGGATATAATTTATTTATTTATTTTTAATTAGAAACTACAATAAGTCAACATATTTATTAAAAGCCCCATTTTCATTTCTAAGGTAAAAAAATTGTTCCTTTATTTTGAACAAAAAACACAGAGAAACCCAAACCCAAAGTGAAAATTTCATTATTTGCTTTTGGTTTAGGTCAATAGTTCTCGTAATTGAGATTTAAGATTCACTTACTCAATTGATGCAATTTTCGATATTTGTCTCAATGTCCAGTTCATTTTCCAAGGAAAAAGTGACGGAAAATGTAACAACAAAAATTATAATTTAGATTTCATTCACACTAATTTCTTCAAATTCTTTATCATTTCAAAACCAAAAGCCAATTTTTTATTTTAAAAAAACTAGCTTTAAAAATTCCATAGTTTATCAAAATCGGTTATAGCTAAAAACTCATTTGTCTATAATATTTTAATAATTTAGTGTTTTAATGATATATAATACATTGATTTATATTTCATTTACACCAATTGTTAATATTTTAATGTGAAATAGTTTTGATTGGCATATTGATGAGCCTTATGATTTAAATTATCACTTATAATAGTTTGAAGTTCAATATTTAATATAGAATATTTATATTGTGATAATGAAAGAGATATATGGAGATGGATTTTTTTAAATAGTTAATGATTAGAGTTATGAAATTTGTGAATTCTAAATTACTTTGAAAACAATAACTATAAAAGTTTCCTTAAAATGAATATGAAAAATTAGTATAGTATATATGGTAGTATTTGGTAGGGGGAGAGGGACAGGGACAGGGATGAAAATAATAAATATGTAGAAGGGGATTATTGAAAGAAAAAAAATATTAACTTTCTGTCTTTGTATCCTGTCCTCGTTGTCCTCATCTTTCGAAGATACATAAATTTTGTGTTTTTCTGTCACAGGAATAGAAATTTTTTTTATCCCATGTTCCTATCTCTCCCTTCAAACACATTTCTGTCTCTATTGTCCCTATATTTTGTGTCATATCTCTCAAACTAAACGTTATCTAATAGATTTAATAACGGACACCATACTTATTTACTTCTCATCGAATATTGAATATGATGTGAATCTTACTTGAATTAGTCGATACTCCATTCTTCTAATAGTAGATGAAAAATGACCAAGTACGACATGCAATGATAAATAAGTATAAATAATATAATATAGCTCATCCAACAAATATTCAGACCAAAAAGAGAAAAATAATAAATTATCCAACAAATACGTCATACCCACCAAAACACCGCTGTCCCATTAAGCGAAACGACGAATTTACCCCCACGATGTTGACAGATGTCAGGCGCTAGTTGATTCATTTCGTGGGCCCGCAGATACCGGTGTTTCCCACGAGTGTGCGCTCCAATAAAACCCCGCAAAACCCTAAACAAACGCCCTTTCCTCGCTCGTTTTCACTTTGTACTTCTACCTCCAACCAAACGCAGAGTGACCCACCCTCGTTCTCACTCTCTCACTCTTCGTAACGAAACTAACGGAACCGAAAAAAAGAAACTGTGCAATCAACGAGTTAGGGTTTGCGTGAGAGAGAAAGAGAGAGGGGGGGAAGGACGAAGATGGTGGGCGACAAGTCGAAGAAGCTGAAAGCGTCGGAGAAGGGCGAGAATTTGGAGGAAATGGACGGAGAGCTCGTCCTCTCCGTCGAGAAGTTACAAGAGATCCAAGACGAGCTCGAAAAGGTATCCAAAAAAAAAAAAAACAAACCCTTTACTCTCAAATTCGCTAATTGTTTTGTTTTTTAAATCTGTGACTCCTGGTTCACCTTGAAACCTTAAATGCTAGTGCTAAGATAGCTTTGATTTGATAAATGTTAGTATACACTCTTGAGTCCCCGCACGTGACAACATTTTAGCTGTTCCAAATATAATTTAATATTGTACTTCATCTGTTTCTGTATAACTTTCAAAATACCAAACAATACACGGATTAAGAGAAACAAAAAAAAATATTGGTAAATGTAGAAAAAGTTATGAGTTGACAAAACTATTCTTTCGTAGTCATTGCTATTCATTTTGGTAAATGTATTGATTACTTAACTAACATGTGTATACTAAGAGTATAAATTGAAGAAAAAAATCAATGTTATCTAGATATTGTAAATGGACAGATATTCTGAAACATGAGAATGTCAAAAATCAACAATTATTATGAAACAGATGGAGTAATATGTAGATACTATGAAAATCAATAATTAATATGTTGTCATGTGTTATGGTACACATAAATCTGGGTCTATATTATGACCATTCGCTCTGATTTAGATAATGGTTCTGGAGCCTCCTAATTGCTTATCACGCAATATAATTATGTTTGTTATGCATTGTTTGCTTTAGCTCTCTTGTTTTTTAGTTTAATTTTGATGCACATACAATGTGTACCCAATCAAATCCTGTTCTGCTGATCTATGATGTGTCAATCTATGATTGAATGATTTTCATTGACAATGTATTATAATTAAACTCTTTGTTTATTGTGCAATTAATAATACTTGCTTTAATGTAGATCAATGAGGAGGCCAGTGATAAAGTACTTGAGATAGAGCAGAAGTACAACGAGATTAGGAAGCCAGTCTACGATAAGCGCAACGAGATTATCAAATCTATTCCTGACTTCTGGTTGACTGCTGTGAGTTTTCTCTCTGTTTTTTTTTAGACATATTTTGTTATTTAAATGTTGGGATTGTGAAATTGTTGATGTTAGAATGTTAGGAATGCCATGTTTACATTTATTTGTTCTCCTTATGGTGCAGTTTTTGAGTCATCCTGCTCTTGGTGATCTCCTGAATGATGAAGATCAAAAGGTTCGGCCCCCCTTTTATGACATCTCATTTAAGCTTATCTACAGCAACAAGCAGTTATGAAGCATTTTGGTCCATTTATTGGATGATCTTAATAAAGCATCCTTTTAATCTCATTTAAGCTGTTTTGATCCTCTTTTCATATGCTGGAAATTGAGACTTATGAAAGTAAGGCTTAGAGAAAGCTGAAAATGGCAAACAACGGTTTTATATTGCAGTTGCGTTGCAATTACTGTAATTGCAGAAAATTGTAAAAAATGTGGCTGATGTGGCCTCAATTGTGAGACATCCAAAAGTGCAATATTGTGGCGGCAGTTGAGCTGTTTTCATAATTTCTGACTAAATTAACCTTGGTAAATTATCAAATTTCACTCTCATGTAAGCACTTACTGAATTGTCTTTACAAACACTATTCGGATTTAGACTGTACCTGTGATAGTCGCTATATAAGTACTTGCTTGAGCTGTTTTACCCAAATTTTGTCTAAATCTTACATTCTGCTTTTTTATTTAAATTACTCAGGATTTTGTTTTGAAAATTCCATGGAAGTACTTACAATATTGTATTTCCTTTGGTTGTAGATACCTGATGTATAACTCTAATTCATTACTAAATCCCTGTTTTATAGATATTTAAGTATTTGAGTTCTCTTGAGGTTGAGGATTGTAAAGATGTCGAATCAGGTTACTCAATCACCTTTGTAAGTTCCTTTTCCCCCATTTCATCCTCTCCCCCTTTCCGCCCGTTGATGCATATTTCATAGAAATGATAATCAAATCACCTGTAGGTTTTGGAAATTTATCTTTTGCTTGAACTGTTCACATCAACTGAAAAAGTGCATTTTAATAATTTCTTGTTCAGAATTTCAATCCCAATCCTTACTTTGAGGATGCAAAGCTTGTAAAGACTTTTACCTTCCTTGAAGAAGGAACAACAAAGGTTACTGCTACACCCATAAAATGGAAAGAGGGAAAGGTAAGGATTTTTTTTCACTTGGTTTTTCCGCTTTAAGCTTCTTCCATCCTCCTTTTGCATGTTTTACAACTTTACTCCAAAAATAATCCTTAAACATGAAGGGCATACCCAATGGAGTTAATCATGAGAAGAAAGGGAATAAGCGGGCTCCTACTGATGTCAGGTTTGTGTCTAAATATGTGTTCAGTGTTTTACATTTACAAATAATAGTGAAAAAAAAGAAGAAAGCCAGCCATTTTCCAGGTATCCTCTATTTAAGTACAAATTAAAATTATAATGAATATTACTTATTGGCTTTGTATATAAGGCAAGGTTTTCAGGAGCGAGCTTTTACGTATGAACGGTAGAGGGATACAAGAACGAAGAGCGTAGGAACGGAAGGTCCGACCAGAATAGACATTTCATTCACACACACACACACATATATATGACAACACAAATATGCAAAATTGGTCACAATTAACATAATAATGCACTGCTTCAATTAAAAAGGCATAAAGTCACAAACAAATCATAAGTTTTTGACATAATTTAAAACATTAAAGGCCTGGAGTCCTATTATCTTGACAATCTTTTTTTCTCAAATAATGCCTATTATAATACATAAAATCAGTACCAATGTGCACACAAAAAGCAAAATATTCAGCAAACCAAATATATATGCACAGTACTGATCAAAACAAAAGACACCCAAGTAGACTCAAATAAGTCAAATTAAAAAAAGGAAAAGTCAAACAAAAATAAAAACAAAACAAGACAAATAGAAGTTCTACAAACAGAGAAGAAGCAGAAGCAACACACACTTGCAGATTGAGGAAACACGAAGAAGACCCAAGCAGAAGCAGAAGCAGGCGATGGTGCAGGGAACACGAAAACACAAACGATTGCGATGCTGATGGAGAAGATAGAGGCAGACGACTGCCGAGCCGTCATGGTCGAAGGCAGCTCGTCACTGGCGGCAGGTTTGGGGAGGAATTGGCATAGAGGTAAGTGATAGAGTGAGTGGGAAAGATCAAGTGAGGGGAAGGTCGGGGCAGAGGTAAGTTAGGTTTTTTTTTTTTTGGGGAAACTTGGCCTGGTCAGGCTCCAAATTTTGAGCCTGAGTGAAGCGCTCAACGCGCAAGGAGCAGCCCCTCCTAGTGCTCTGCGGTCTTGTACGGCGCTCCACCGCCGACCACCAAAATCGTGCCTGTGATCAGGAACAAGTACGGAGAGACCTTGTAAGTTTGTAGGATCATCCGCTTCTACGTGCTAGCACGCACTGCTGACAACCTTGATATAAGGTCACTCATTCTTCTTGGACCAGTTAGCTGTGCTTTTACTTTCTTGGAATGCAAAATGAGCTTTTGGAGTTTTGCCTGGTCTCCAAATCTATTTTTGATAATAACTTTCTGTCCTAGTTTTGTCTGCTAAACTAGTATTTAGTTATTTATCCCACACACAGTTATATTCAAGCTAATCAATCAGCACATTCATGAAGGGGCACCTGATTAGTGATGCCTGCATGGGTTACTAAACCAAATTCCTCTATCTGTATTCTTCTTTGTCGAGAGAGACTTTTATTTGACATTTGGCCTATGGCTGAAGCTAAACAAAGGGAGAAAAAGAAATGGGAGGAATTCCCACTGAACTACATACGGGCTCTACATGCTAGAGGTTGGTCATAATGGAGGCCAGTTGTGGATCATCCAAAATCTCTTGGGAAACTTATTCCAATTCCTACATATGTATCATAGAGTAGTAGCCATAACTACCTGCTCTCCTTGTTCGCCATCCATCCCATTAAGGCATTAATCATGTTAGATGTCTTTGCACCATTTTCTATTTGAGCTGACCCGAAATATGAGAGGTCTTTTCAAATGACAACATGATCTATTGGAACTTTAGGCTCCACATATCCTTTCCTTGCACAAGCACAAGTTCCTATTTGTTCATGAGGACAACTCAGTGGCAAGTTGGGCAGGAAAGATCAGCTGAAATATTACAATAACAACTGAGCCGTTTTCCACTAGGTGGGGTTAGCTATATAGATCAATTGGTGCCATTGCGCCCTTTCATCAACCATGTTTATAGACAAGCTATTAAAATCCAAGTCATTTTTAATGGCTAACCAAGGTCCCTATTAGTTCAACAAGAGGACAATATATTCACAAGCAGGGAGGATTCTATCATGCTCTATGATGTTGCAACTCTTATGGTTTTGCAGCAAATTTTTTCTCAAGTTTGAATGGTATTTTTTATAACCACAAATTACACTTGAAGCAATCATCAATTTCATCTGTCCACCCTGAAGCAACCTTATAACCAGATAATACAGTATCTGACAACCCCACCCCCCCCCCCCCCCCCCCAAAAAAAAAAAAAAACAAAATTGAACTGATTTTTACCTCTCCTTCATGAATCTAACAAATCAAAGATCTCCTCAGGCATTTTCAAGTGTACATGTTTTGTTAATAAGCAAAGCCTCCAAGATTTCTCTCAACTGACCAACAGAGAACATGGGGAGTAATAGTTTTTGATTGAGGGTTAGGAAACCTTGACATGGATAATGTACACATATACTTGAAGTCTGCTTTCGGTATACCTTGTAGCACACTTCTCCACTCATAAGAGCAGTGTATTTTGGCACCAAGTGTCCAGCCTCGATCTTTATTGATAATGTAGATCTCTAGAGTTAGTGAAGTGAATTTTTTTTTCCTCCCAGAAATACAGCCTTGCTTTGCTGTGACAGTACATTTGAAAGCAGGTGAATCCCTGATGCGCAGACCACCCTCATTCTTTGGATTCCAATGTTGCAACCAGCTTTTCCAATGAATGCCTTCTCCTTGCTATGCATCACTCCACTAAAACCTTTGCTTATCACTGTGGATGAACAAGCAGCATCAACAAGACATGATATGTGTAGGAAAAAGAGGAATCGCAGACATAAAATTTCCTTGATTGCTACAGCCAGAAATCTGTTAACTCTATCAAACAACTCCACATACATGGCGTAGGTTTATGTGTTCTATAAAGAATGTTAGACTTCAATCCAAGAGAAGTTGCTATAGGCATATTCAAGGGAGCTATCAGTTTATCCTGCAGACTGGCTTTTTTCTCTGATACTTACAGTTCAAGATATGTTTCCCTGTAGCCCGATCTACGGTAAGGCCAAATCAAGGTGCTCTCACCAGTGTCGTGTAGTCTCTAGGGCTATTCTGAAGAGGTGCGGGGGTGTTGTAGTGTAGCTGGTTTTGGAGAACCATATTATTTATCCAATATGAAACCTTGGACCAAATTTTAACACCATGTGGAGTAGCAGACATTACTTACCCAAATTATGTTCCCCACTTGTAAAGCATATCTCTATCCCGTGGAAAGCTTCATGGGCATTGCTGCCTGAATAGTTGTCCCCTGATGAATTCTGCTTTGGTTAAAATCTGGAGTTCTGTACAATTTCTGGACTATTTGCTAATGTATTATTCTTCCTATATGTTGGCTTGTTTCAATTTTTTTCTATTTTGGATAAAAGAAGAAATTCTGTTAACAAGAGAATATTCGAAATATGCAAACTTTTATTCAGTGAAGGGGGAATAAATTAGAAGGAAATTTTTTCTTCACTTCTTTCTTGTCAACCAATTATCAATATTTTCTGTGGAAAAATTATTCTTATAGCGCTGTTGATGAACACTGCATGGAACAGATAGTTAATAATATTTTTTGTGCTGTGAATGCAGTTTCTTTAGTTGGTTTAGTGACACTGAGCAGAAAGATGATATGGATGACATTCATGACGAGGTATTTTTTTTCTGGTTTTGTATAATTCTTTCTAGAGTTGTGCATCCCTGCAATTGGTTCTCTATTACATTAAAATTTACAAATTACAATCATTGACTTTCTTTAGTTTGTTTTTCTCTCTCACATAACTCCCAGTGTAATATATGCCTCCAAATTGCAGGTTGCAGAAATAATCAAGGATGATTTATGGCCAAATCCTCTCACTTACTTTAACAATGTAAGTTACTTTCAGTACTTGTATCTTTACCTCTTCCTTGAATGACAATCATGCTCTAAAGTTTCACTTTGTCATTCGTTTTACTCTGCCATTTTCTGTTTCCTTGTGTTTTGAACGATACTTGATTATAATGGAACAGGATGAGCCTGATGAAGGTGATGAGGACGAAATTGACGATGAGGTAATGACACTCCATTTTCTTTTCCTAGACAAAGCTTTGGTGATTTGAAAATGCTAGAGTACTGATTACCTACAAAGTTCAGCTAGTAGACAGTTCTTTTTTTTTTTTTTTTTGGGGGGGGGGGGGGGACTGATATAAGATGGTCCGATCTAAGACTCCATTAAAAGAGGTAAAGAAATTGAACAAAATATTGAGGCAAAATTTATGGAAGAATGCTGTACTGAACGTATTGATTTTTTCTGTTCCCCTTTTCCACCAAGTCTCATCCCTGGTGATGTTGGTACAAGAATCAATTGACATCATTGGACTCTCAAAACTTCTCTCGGCAACTCAAGTTTGGAATTTAATGCTTCTCTGGACTCATCAACTACAACTAGGGGTCAGACTATGTTAACTCCCTAATCACAAATGAGATGTGAATTACATTTAATTAATTCTATATTATAGAGATTTTCAGTAAAGAAGATACAGAAGAATGCCGAAAGTTCTAATTATAATCATGGAAAGAAAAATAGCAAAGAATTTGGATGCATTTCAAGATGGAAAAATAATATAACATATAGATCTGATTTGTAAAATCTTTGCATCTGTTTTCAGACTCCATGATTGTGTGTGTATCTGTCACAGATAACCACTAACCACTTTGTTATCTAGCCAGCTTGAACTTCGAAAATAATCTCTATTGGGTTTTATAACTTCCATTAGTTTTTTGACTGGTCAATGCGCAGATTGACACATCTCCTGTGGTATATTTTTCCTGTATCTTTCTTTTTTTTATTCAACATTCCTTCCCCCGGTTGCCCTCAATGTTAAGGAGCTGTTGGCTTAATTGCTATGGTGGAACTGGAGATGGTTTGAGGGATCACAGTTTGTTCAGTGCTGCTTGTGATTTTTCATTTCTTACTGTTAATTTCTGTGAGAGCTTGTCAGAGATGCAGACATCTGTCCTAAAATTTGTAGCTATTTTGAAATGCTTTAAAGCCAAAATTAAGCAGTTGCTTTGTGTTTTGGAGTAAAAAGATATTAACATGTTTTGTTGTCTTTTATTTTTATTTGTACATAATATATGTATTTGGACATTGGTATGACGAAAAGACCCCTATTGAATGCTGAATATAAAAAAAGTACCCATCTCTTAAAGAGGGGCAATATGACAAGAACAGGGTTTTTTTTTTTTTAACCCTAGCTCTTGTAACAACTCTCTGGCTTCTCTCCTTCTACTTCTTCTCCACTGCTCTCAAGTCTCTAGTGTCTCACAGTGAAATGAACCTACACTGAAACATTTGGCGCCTCCACTAGGGAGGCATGAGATCGCTGTTAGCATATGGAAGAAGGAAGAAACGAAACCCCCAATTTTCAAACCAAAATCCCTATCCCCCAAATCATAAGCTTCATCTTTTCATTTTTCCTTTGCGACTGGAACACTAGTGGAAACGTAGGTGTAGGGGCATGACATTGGTGTTCCTAACGACAATGAACAGTGTTGCCAACACCAGCAGGGAGCTGTAGTGCTACCTTCTGTCCAACGACCCACAACCGCAATGTAGAACTGCCGCCTCCTGCGAAGGCCCAACCGACCAATGGGTTCTACTCCCACAATGACGAGCACCCATGCCGTGGTTGTGGTCGCGTGAGCTACTCGCATTATTAGCCTGCACTTTGAAGGTGAAAAATGCATCACTTCCCTCAACCCACCATCGTCAATGAGTTTACTGGCGGCTACTCGTAGATCAACTGTGGAATGATTGGTGACATTGAGCTTTTTCTTTCTGGCAACCCAATGGTGGGAGAGTGCCTCGAGCAAAGAACCATGATGACGTTTACAACAACGAACCTGCGCCTCGAACGCTGTGTTTTTTCCTTTTACCCTTTCTATCACTCAATGCAAAGTACATGTTGACTGCTTGCTATTCCCACCTCACTTTCTCCTTTATGAGCTATTGAGAAATTCATCTGGAGATGTTCTTGAATGGGTTCCCTTTAATGGGAAGCTTGATTTTTATTTTTTCTCATGATTCTGATTGTTGACTTGCTCTGAAGGTGCTTGTATTATTGCCTGTGGGCCTGAATGATGTTTTCATGGTGGCATATCAGGTTATGCATTTGACTTAGTGATAACTATAATTTCAGAATTTTTAAACTTTAACATAAGAAGGCTGATGTATGTAATTTTAGCGTATCTCATTCATTACTACACCCATTCCTTATTGACTAGGATATGATAAAAGTTTTTGAATGTGGAAGAGGAGCTCACAGTAAATATAACTCAAGTGGAAATGTAAGCCTCTCTAGAGTTAATTACCCATGTTGGTTCGGTAGCATTTCATTCAAGCATATTCTTTTTTCTTTGAAGCCAACGGTTTTCGGTTTTTTTTCTTTAATTGTTACTTATTTATAATGTATAATAGCCCAAGCCCACTAAACGTTCATTCCAGTAAATATGCTGATAGTTAATGAACATATCGATATATAGCTGCATAAGTTTTAGGGACATTAATTTAAAGACCAATGTGCGAAGACACATGTTTTGAGCATGGAAATGTTAAGATCAAGGAGTATCTTTTCTTTGACCAAAAAGAAAAGGAAAAATGTATCTTTTCTTTTATAGATAGTTTGCATTCTTTAGGATGAGTTAAGCTTCTATGAGTTTCTATTCTGAACTCAAATCTCTAGTTCCTTTTAATCTACTATGGTTGTTTTAAGTGTGTAAACATAAATTACCAGACTTAATGCCATATCTTGTACATTGAGGTTTCTCATAATTTCACTGTGTGATAAAAAGAATTATATGAATTAGAATGCATGAGGTCTGATGTGTTCAAATAGCTGAGGTTGAAGGTGTCAAGATGCTACTGTGCTGTTTGTTTTTATTAAGTTATTTCTTAAAAGTCCATATTAACTTCAAGTGCTAAGAATACAAAGAGTATTCTTCTCTTCTCTTCTTGTTAATAAAATATCTTCTTTTATCCACAAAAAAAAAAAAAGAATACGGAGTGGACTCTAGTTAGTATCATCTGTGAGAAGGGGGAAAAAAAAACGAATTCATTGTGAGCAGGGTTTGAGTTTCTTTGTCTAAGCATAACCCGTACTACTAGCTTGTGCTACCCGATATACTTATGCTTGGGCTTAAAAGTGTAACGTACTTGTTTCCTTAAGATGTGGGCTAGCATTATTGAGGTCGATGTTTACTATATTACCTATCTCTTATGAGCTGTAATTTACTTCTTGGGTGGCCTATCTTGCTCTAGTTATTTTGAAGATTGTTATTTGCTGTTCAATGTCTTTATTTGACTCAAGTTGGGAGAGTAACATTCCATTAGCTTATAGTTTTGCTAATCATGAGTATACTGATTAGTCTATGGGTGACTCATACTATATACATGATTTTATGCACACGTGGATATCTTGATTTGTGACATATGTTGACTGAATGCAATTCTCTGGAAATTTGTAGTCATTCACATTGTCTAGGCTGGTCTTTCCCAATTCTAAAATGCAACTTTGTCATATTTTGCAAACTAATATGATGAAAATCTGTTATTACACAAAAATCTATACTGCCTATCGGCTTGGCTTTCAAGAAAACAATTTCTTGCTTGTAAATGCCATACTTGTTTAAATGCATCATTCTTTGAATTGATAATGCCATATTGAAAATAATTGAATGATTGAGCTAGATAATGAATGGAAATTGTTGATTTTTAAGATCATCACATATGTTTGCCAAATAATGAAATTATAACTATTTCCTATAATTTTCCAGCTTATAAAAGGTATCATGCTTAGCAAATTACAAAGTATAAGCACAAATATCATGAGAAATTTGATAAGGTTGATGTCGTTCATGTTATTTATGAGCATTTGTTATTAAATTGGATTAACAATGACCAGATTATCCAAAACAAGAACTCGGAATCTTTGTCCACTCAAACATGAGTAGAGGTCCTAGCCCAAAGCGGCACGTAAGTGGGCTAACTCGGAATATTTGCCCACTCAAACGTTTGTGGAGGCCTTAGGCCAAAGAGGCAAGGAAAGGGGCTAACTCGGAATCTTCGGCCACTCAAACGTGAGTGGAGGCCCTAGGCCAGAGTAGTAGGAAGGGAGCTAACTCAGAATTTTCGCCCACTCAAACGTGAGTGGAGGCCCTTGCCCAAAGCAGCAAGGAAGGGGGCTAACTTGAGATCTTTGCCCACTCAAACATGAGTGGAGGCCCTAGCCCAGAGTGGCATGGAGGGCGCTAACTCGAGATCTTTGCCCACTTAAATGTAAGTGGGGGCCCTAGCCTAAAGCAGCATGGAAAGGGGCTAACTCGAGATCTTCGCCCTGGAGGCTAGCCTAGCAACATGGAAGGGGGGCTAATTTGGAATCTTCACCTACATGAGTGGATGCCCTAGCCCAAAGTGGCATGGAAGGGGGTTAACTTGGAATCTTCACCTACTGAAATGTGAGTGGAGGCTCTAGCCCAAAGCTGCATGAAAGAGGGCTAACTCAAGATCTTCGTCCACTCAAACGTGAGTGGAGGCCCTTGCCTTAAGTTGCTTAAAGGGGTGAGAACAAAATTAGCACCCACTCACCGAAACATCAGTGGAAGCCCTTGTCTTAAGTGGTTGAAAGAGGCTAGAAATAACCAGTGCCCACTCATTGAAATGGGAGTGGAGGCCCTTGCTTGAAGTAGCTGAAAGGGGCTAGAAATGACCAATGCTCACTCGCCGAAATGGGGGTGGGGACCCTTGCCTTAAGTGGCTGGAAGGGCTTAGAACAGAATCAACTCCCATTCACCATAATGAGAGTGGAAGTCCTTGTCTTTAGTGCCTGAAAGAGAGTAGAACAAAATTAACAGAGCCAATTTAAATCGGCCAAAGAATAAAAGAGGGCCTATAAATCTTGCTTTCTAATATCAGGAAAGATATTAGCTCTCCTATTACCCTATTTCCTTTGCAAAGAGAAGACCATATTGGATGGGATCACAGCTAGGTGAAATATCGCTGTGTTGGGCTCATCAAATATTGGGAAAACCACTGTTATTATGGCTTCTACAGACCATCCAAAGAATTCAAGAAATTGGATTTGCAAGAAAGCAAACAAAGTATGATTCCCAAATGAAAGGGGGCTAAAGCCTTCTCACAGTTGTAAATAAACTGCATAGGTCCAGTATTACAATCATAAGAAGATGAATGAAACAACAAAACAGTAATAATGGTAAACGGAGGAAAAGAACATGTGCCATTTAATGTAAAACTTGATTTTCATGCACAATCGTTTGAAAAAACACTTTTCTTTGCTTATGCATGGAAATCTTGAGATTATATGCCCCTTAGAGATTTTCATGGTATAATGACAATAATTTGGGTATATGTGATCTCCTTTCATCCTGATTTTGTGATTAAATTCTTGATTATGTATGGCCTGAATTAGGGGTAGCACATAAGAAATTTATTTAAGAACTTGTATGAAGGTAAATGTAGTATCAATTGCTTTGAAGTTGGGATGGTTGGGTCATAAACTTTTTGATGCCTAAACTGGTTGTTATCTTGTTCTCATTCTTCATTATGATAAATCCTGATCATCTAGCTTTGTGGATTTACTGCTCAAGCATATGAATGTGGTAGAGTGTGGAGCTTGTAGAATTTTGTTTATGATAGCTCAAATGAATTACTTGGTGATGAGATATTATTCATGTATGGTATCATTGAGTCAAACATTTTACATTTATATGTTACACCAAGGAAATTTTGGTTCTATCTTTGTGCTTCCACTACATGATAAGATACCTTCATGCATTTAGGTCCACAACTATCAAGTTTTAGCTCAATTTGCCATTTTCACAATCTGTATTATCTTGGCATCTATCATTTTGAGTATATGCTGAGAAATACAACCTGAAACCATGGCGTTAAATTTGTCACAGTTTCAGACATGGTCAATTATGTTGAATTGGTGGGAATTTTCAAATTATGTTGAATTCTTGTGACTGCTTATAATATTTTATTCCACTAACTATTCTATGGGCTATTTAAGTGCGTGCTCAACAAAGAGCTACACCTCTTAGTTGGGCAGGGAGCTAATGTTTTGGAGTAAATATATATTAACATGTTTTGTTGTCTTTTATTTGTTTATACATAATATATGTATTTGGACAATGGTATGACAAAGAGACTGCTGAATATGAAAAAGTGCCCAACTCTTAAAGAGCGGCACTATGACAAGAACAGGGGTTTTTTTTAAACCCTAGCTCTCAACAACTCTGGCTTCTCTCCATCTCCTTCTTCTACTACTTCTCCACCGCTCTCAAGTCTCTCATGTCTCGCTGTGAAATGAACCTACAATGAAACCCTTTGCTAAGAAATAATTGGTTAACTAAACATACAAATTGTTGTTTATTTTAATGAACTCAGGTCTTTCAGGCTTTGCATGTGATACTAGTTACATTATTCCATTTATATGTATGGAATATAGATATTATGGTACCGTTTATAAGGTGCAAAATTTTCCTCATTTGCAGGAAAAGGACGATGATGACTCTGAAGATGATGATGATCAAGAGGATGGTGAGGATGAAGGTGAGGAGGATGATGGCAAGTGAAAATTGCATTATGCTGATATTAACTGTTTGGCTTTATCTGGTTATAGGAGTGTGTAAGTGGGTTTTAGGGAATGGTGATCATGGACACTCTTTCTGGTTAACTCATGTCAGCAAGGGCAGCTACCAAGGCCAGTTAGTGGTTCTGTTTATGACCATAATGTATTCATTGTGCTGTGAAGTTATTTCTGGTTTCGTCCCTAGTGCACTTTTCCAGATACTAATGGTACATTGGCTTTATTTCTCGGCCTTTTGTTGTGAAGCTGCGTAGTAAAATTGAGGTATTTATTTTTGTTTGGAAAAAAAAAAAATTGCGGTGTCTAGTGTAGCTGTTTGGTGTTTTCCTAGAATGCTGGATGACCGCTGAAAGCAAATTGTACAAGTGAGTGATGTTCCCTGAAGCCGATTTTCAAAATCATTTCAATGCTATTCATCTGTTTTACCGATGATTGTTTATTGTTTATTTCTTCCATCTTCTAATTTTAGGGTAAACACTACAATCACCTTTCAAATTTGATTAAATTGCACTTTACCTCGGCCCCCTGCCCCCCACAAAAAAAAAAAAAAACACACAACCCCCCAAAATATATTGTATTCCGTCACATTAAATTTAAATAGCTAATAAAAAATATTAGTTGAAAATAATTTTCTTGATTTTATATTAGTATATGAAGAAAAATAAAAGATATTAAAATACTTTAAAGAAATAGATTATTATATTTTTTATTTTTATATTTGATTAAATTAATAATAATTATTTAAATTTAAAGCAAATAATAAATTACATTAACACACTATAATTTTGAATAATTAAAATTAGAATTTATAATATTTACAACTATAAATAAAATTATTTGTTTTTAAATATATAAATAAATAACCAAAAAACATTTTTATTTTATTGAAATTTTGTTTTTTACTAAATATTTATTTAAAATTAGAATTATTTATAATAATAACAAAATAATTGTATATCATATAATATAATGTAATATTTTATAACACGCCACACCAAAATTATATAATATAAAAATTAAAATTTTAACATGCCTAACATAACTATGTTTTGTACTATTATATTTTATATTAGTAGACTTTATCTTATTAGGTGGGCCTGCAGAAATAGAATTCAATCGATTATTGTAAAATAACACTATCGCATCAATTAACAAATTTGAATTTTATTGAAAAATACAGAAAGTAACAAATGCCTAAAGCAACCAAGTAATAGAAGAGAAGGTTGAGTGGCAATGGAAGTGGTTGCCATTTCAATTTGTTTATTATCACTTGTTTATTAAGTCTTATTATAATTGTTCTAAAGTGCCCTTTCAATCTAATCTTATTTCCTTTACTGAAAAAATCTCATCTTATTTCTAATTTTATTCATATTTAATATAATTAATATTTTTGTTCAAAAACGTTTCTCTTGTAATATTTTATTTTATAAAAATTAAATATTTTACTTTTGGCTAATTTCACAATGAAATATATTAGATTTACATTTTTACATAGTGAACGAAAAAAAATGTAACATTAATTTTGTTAATTTTAAATATAATCTTCAAATTGAATTAAGTATTTTTTGTTTCTGGGTCATCGACAAGGTGCTTGTGACTCAGTATTCCGACACCATGAAAGAAAATTGGCGCTGCCTCCCAAGTCCTCTTCTCTATTCATTCCACATGGACTCGATACTGTTCGCGATGTAGCACAACATATTCGTGAAGGACTTGAGTAGTTTCCACTCCACCTTTATATGTATACCTATGCTGTGTTTAGTGATCTTGTTTCATATGACGATCTTCATATCGATTATCACCCGAGATACTGAGTTTTTTAAATTATATTGTGAATGATGCAGACCTAAATTATCAACAAACAAATATAAATAGAAATTTATAGATTGTGGAACGATACAACCATAAATTAAAAAATTTTAAATTATGTCCATGACAAAAAATGACTTAATTAAACTTGAAAACTATATTTGAAACTAACAAAATCGATTTGTTACTTTTTTTCGTTCACTGTATAAAAATATAAATTTAATATATTTCATCAAAAAATTAATCAAAAATAAAATATTAAAGGAGAAAATTTTTTAAACAAAAATATTAATTAATTATATAAAGAAAATTAAATTAGAAATAAGATTAGATTGAAAAGACATTTTACAATAATTTTTTAATAAGACTCAATAAATAAGGAGTGATAATAACTAAAATGGAATGAGAAAAAATTGATGTTATAGAAATGTAAAAAGAGAGAAAGAGTCAGAATTTGATAGGTGTCACGGGGGTCTGTGCCAGGCATGGTCGAGTGGCTATGAGAGGAGGTGCTCATTCCTTGAAATTGATAACAAGTTATACTTTCTTCATTCTACTCCAATAATCGTTTAAAGTAATAAACACAAAAATTGAAAAACAATGTATTAGTAACTTTAATTTTAAAAATATAAAAGACAAAATCATTATGTGATTGACTTAAAAAGTTACATTGACTTAAAAATCATGCTAAATTGAAGAGGTGATTAAAGAAAGTAAAATAATAACAATTAATAAAAATAAGAATAAAATGAGCACAAATATTTTTACTAAAATCATAAAATGGAAAATGACTACAAAATATATATTTTTTTTCTAAAATGGATATTATTTTATAATGAAATGAATAGGAGATAATATTAGGAAGTGAGAAAATTAAAAGATAAACATTATTTATTATTATTTTTAAATTAGTGTTGATTGGTTGTTAAAGGTGATATGGATGAAATTAGTGAAACGCATTAAGAGATAATGCTAAGAAATGAGAGAATTACAATTAAATATCTTATTACTTACTCTTAAATTACAATATTTGAATGAAAGAATAAAATGTTACTTTAAAAGCGAAGAATTTTACTTTCAACCAATATCATTTAGGGTCTTATGCGTTTTTTTTTTTTTTTACCACAAATACAATTTTGTGTTATGATTTGTCAAAAGTATATTGGCAATAATGAGTTGCAATATTAAATTTATATCTTTAGACATTACAATTAAACTCTATTTTTATTGAAGATATAAAATGTACCTTTTCATTCTACTATAGTAATCATTTAATCAAAAATATTATTCCATATTAATTGTCTTCTAAAGTTCTAATATAAAATTAATCATTTTATATTAATTTACCCTTATTTCTATTAATTCTAACTTCTTTTTTCTTTTTTCATCATTTCTTTTGTTGACCTATGTATTTATTAAAACATAATTAATATGTTTCTCAATTAGTTAAAGGGTTATTTAATATTTCATAATTGTTTTTGAAAAAAAAATCATAACTATTAATTCCAGGATAAATGACCGTTATTATATAATTGTGTGAATATTTTTATATATAAAATAAGTTGTAGTTTGCCCATTAGTTTTTGGCATAGAAATAAGATGTAGTAAATAAATGGTCAACTTACTTTTTTGGGGTCAAAAAGTTGATAGCATTCATTCACTTAGCATACCAATTATCTACAGGATAAAATATTACAAGTTTAAGGTTGGTCCATAGTTGGCACAATCCCATAAGCCAGACAAAAATCACTCCACGTGCTAAGTGATAACGAAACACTACACTAACAACGCAGAGAGGGCATTCCATGGTGGACTAGTAGCTTCTCTTGAAGAAGATACAAAAGCACCTTGCAAGCTTTCTTCTAACAACATCAATCCATTAGGTGAAAGGATGTACACAGATTAACTTGCTCTACAATAACTCTCTAAGTTTTTTCCCCTATGATTAACCTTCTTTTATAAATCGAGGTTGAATCTAATTCTTTTCTTCTAACTTGCAGGAAGCTTGACAATATACATATATAACACAAAACTAATTTGTCCAACGCGGAAAAAAATCGAAGAAAAAGAACAACATAGAAAGAAAAAGACCTAAAGAATAGAACAAAGAGAACAACACAACATGGCTGGTACAAAGAGAACAAAGGCAGCAAAGTAAAAAATATATATATAAACTAGGTTTAATTATACTACAGGTCTCTATAATTTTACTCAATTTTTAATTAGATCCTTATAGTTAAAAATTTATAAGTAGATCCCTATAGTGTATGAAATTTTTAAAGCAGGTCATTGTCGTTACAAAAAAACAAAATTTTCCATTGGAATATGAAATATTCTATTTCCATCTCTTTCTTCACATAACGGTCGGAACCTGATTGAAAATTCTCATAAATTATAAGGACTTAATTTAAAATTTAGTGAAATTATAGGAATCCGAAAAATAATTAAATATATTAAGGAAATGATTGAATGAACTTGAAATTAGAGTAAATTTAAATTATTTTACAATATTATCATTATCATCTACCTTAATAGTGCCTCTCATAATGAATCTATTCACTAACATTCTTTCTCATAAGGGTATCAAGGGAACAAAATAAGTAAGTGACAACTTTTGTGTTAATCTAATCATACAAAAGAAGATCTTCCAACAAAAGAAATTTTTAGGCACTCTTAGAGCAAAACAAAATATTTGTTTTACTCTATTTATTAATCGACATATCAAATTTGCATTAAAAATATAAGGGAAATATGAGAAATAATGACCTATAAAACTTATGTATCAATTAATAAATAAATCAAAACAAATATTTTTTCTTATTTTCGATGCACTTAAGTATTTCTCCTTCCTACTATTAATTTCATTGGTATAACATAAAGAAGTCATATTGTAACGCCTCGATTTTCTGCTAGAGTGAAAATGACCGAAATGCCCCTGAGGTCATTTTCGGCCCAGAATTCGAGGAAAGCCGATCTGGCAGTACTCGAAGGGCAAACTCAATGTTGGAAGGGGATTAGATGACCTGTGTACCTTTCCGGAATCGAAAATCTCGTTTTTCGAGTTTTCAGGTCAAAATGACCAACACGCCCCTGCGGTGTTTTACCTATTTGCAAGTGCCGGATGAACCCGAAACTTCTCTAGATGGTTTTAAAAGGCATTTTTATGTATTCTACGACCTCAGTTTTAATTATGGAGGTCCCGGGCAAAATTAGTGCAAAATTACGATTTTATCCCTAGTTTCGTGTTTTTACGCTTAATCGCGTGATTAAGCAAACCTAAGCAATATTAGGCTCTAATCGAAGATTAATTAATTTCCATAATTAATCTTGAGTCAAAATAATTTATTAAAGTTGATTAGAACCTAAAAGTGCTTAATTACAACTTAAAATCTTATTTTAAATTCAAGATTTCTAGTCATGGAATCTTGAATAGTGTTTTCTCTCTCCAATTCCCTAAATTATGGAATTTTGTCTACATTGTTTTATTCATAAAATGAATTTAAAATCTCCTAAATATGTATGAGTACTCCTTAATCATGTCATAAAGGTTCCTAATCACATTCTTAGTCACCTAAACTTATGTTTAATGACTCCTAACCTTACACCTAAGCTAATACACCCCTAAACACATCACTAACACACTATTACATGACCAAAACTCCCTCCTCCCTTGCTGCATCAGACCTGCACGAAATTCATCATCCATTTTATCACAATTTAATTTTATTTCACACTCCAAAGACTATGGTTGAAGCCATGTCATCAAAGTGCAATTCTCTCACCTCATGTTCCATGAGGATTCATTCTCCTCCACACATGCCTCACCTCATGTTCCATGAGGATTCATTCTCCTCCACTCATTCACTCTTATTCTTCTCTATAAATATCATGCCTAGATGAACCTTTGCTACACTTTGTTCATTTGCTAAGTTTAGTCTTTTAGTTTTTCTCTAAGTTCTTCCTTTTTCTCTCAAATCTCAAGAGCATTCTTCTTCTTCATCTTCTTCTTTTTCCTTTTGAAACATCATCACACAACCTTGAAACACCACCCCACCACCTTGGATCATCATACAAACACCTAAACTTCCATTCTCAAACACAAGCTCACCAAGAACACATTTCCTTCCTTTTTCTTTCATCAAGGCCGAATCATCATCACCATCCTAGGAGGTGTTGCTCGTATCATTTTCATCTTCAAGTCCAAGCTTTTTGTCTTCACTCTAGGTAGGAGTGTTTTCTAAACTTTGTCTTCTTGAAAATGAGTTCTTTCTAGCTTTCTCTTGGGTTTTCTTTTTGAAACTTTCTTTGGTTTCCCTTTCTTGTATTTTCGGCCTCTTGGCCTTGATGAGTACATGATAGCTCAATGATGAGGACTCCTAGATAATGACTATGTGTTCATCTCAAAGGAAACTCTAGAGCTTGAGGTTTTATTTTCTTTGAGTTCCAACTTTATTTTCTAACTCAAAAATGATTTTTACTCAAGAATACCTTTACTTTTCTTGCTATTATGATTTCGGTTTCTTTGTTCCTTTCTTTAACTTTTCGGTTACCATTTTCCTTTTTGATCTTTGAAGTTTTATTTGTTCAAAAAGTTTTGCTTTCTTTGAGCTTGATGATGATGTTCAAGAACCTCATAATTCCTTTGAGAACTTGGTTCAAGAACTCTAAAGCTCTCTTTGTAATGAGATATGTGTTGGGTTATTATGTTGTTAAAGTCTTGGATGAGCTTTAGATCACCTTAAAATGAACCTTGCATCATGTTTATTTTATGTTTTGCACATCATGTTTACTTTCTTTGCTATCACTAAGTACCAAGGTAATAAAAGAACTTGCATTATCATGTTTATATTTCAAGTTCTCACCTAAATATCAAAGATAATAATATAATACATACCATATTTATTTTATGCTTTGCACATCATATTTACTTTCTTTGTTATCACTAAGTACCAAGGTAATAAAGGAGCTTGCATTATCATGTTTATATTTCAAGCTATGGATTATCATGTTTATGTTTTAAGTTCTCACCTAAATATCAAAGATAATAATATAATGCATCACATATTTATTTTATGCTCTCACTTTACTTTCTAGCAAAAACTAAAACAAGTGCATGAGCATGTTTATTTTTATGTCATCACTTTAATGAACCTAGAGCTCAAAGACTTGCCCATTGTTGTCTCAACAAAGGTCTAAAAATATTTATTGCTTTTGGTCCCTATTTCGGCCCTAAGAGGCTTTGGTGTTTCCAAGTATTGAAAACTATGTTTTATAATTTTTCTAAGCTTATGTAAGTATAAGAAATATGTAGAACTAAGTTTTATGAATTTAGGACCTCTTGAGATAAAAATGATTTATCTATTACCCTCTTAAGTATTTTTATGATTTTAGGTGATAAAAGTGTCCATAAATGAGTTTTGAAAGTTGAAAAAGGTTCCAAGAGAAACTAGTATTGTATGTGCTTTAGAAATTGTGTTTCATGTCTTTTATGGAGATGTTTGTTTCGGTTCTGCCTTGCTATGTTTGGCCACTGTATGAGTTGTGTTAATAATGATAAGATGCTTATGTTTGAGTAAAAATAATGTTAAGACTCATATGTGAAAGATAGGATAAGTTAGGAACCAGAAAAGAATTAATTTGAGAATTTTAGATCCCTTAATGATGGAATTTTCTGGATTCTGTCCAGCAAGGTTTAGAAATGATAATCATGGTTCTAAATTAGTTTAAATGTGTAGGAATGACTCATAATTGGTTTAGGGCTTAATCTTGATGCTTTAGGAACAAACTGGACTTAGAAAGAGTCATTGTTGTGACTCCTAGGTACCCGTAAAGTTGGGATTTTAAATTCTGCATCCTTGAGATCTAGAGATGTTCTTGACCATAGTGTGAGGTGAGAAATACTTAGTTATAACCTCATAGGTTCCCAAGAGACTAGGTTTTGATGATTTATAACTTAGATTGTGAGTTAAGGACCTTAAGGGTCGATGCATAAGATATTAAGAAGTCTTGAGTTTTTATGATGCTTAATTTTATGCAAGTATGATATATGATACATGAGCTTTATCTATGTGAGTATGATGTGTTTAAAATATATGCTATGATGAGTTTGGAATATATGCTATAATCTATGTAAGAATGATGAGTTTGAAATATATGTTATGATGTTTATCTATGTGAGAATGATGTATTAGAAGAATATGCTTGATGATGCATGAACCCTAAAATGTTTTATTGATGATACATGAGGAAATGATTATTGAGATGTTAAGTTGTGTGATTAGCTTGTGGCATGAATTTTGGTTTGAAGGAAATTCAGGTTTAACGGCCGATTATCTTTGCCAATTTCTATCAAACCTAAAAGAGTTGAAAAATGTTTTAAATTACCATATGAGTTGAAAACCCTGGGTGACACTTTGGTTCGGCCGAGCACCCCCAGGAGATATTTTTATGTGACAAGCATTGAGGCGTACTTCTCTGCTACGGTGAGGAGGAGGCAAATCCGTGAGGGTATGTGCAGATGCCTTACCAAAGCGGACAATTATTTGTGCACTCGAGGCCAGTAGAACGTTTCAAAGAATGAAATATGTTTATGTTACCCCCTCATTTTACCCCATATTAAATCTAGTGACGACTAGTTAGGATTGAGCTCATTCCTAGGCGATTAGGTGAGACGGAGATAGGAGGTTATGATAAAAATCGTAGGCGGTGTATCGGTTGGAAATAGGTGGATATGTTTTAAGAGGGTGGTTTTTGAGAAAAAGAACAAAAGAGATATGATGCTTTTAAGTCACATAAGTATGAGAAAAGTAAGAGTTGTAATATGCCCTTATGCCACTTGCATGAATCTAGATTGTTGTGATTTGTTGATTTATGTGCTCAAGTATTGCCATACATTCATGCTTAAACATGTTGCATTCATGACATCAAGATGCATACTAAAAGATATGGACCTTGGATAAATAGTTTCATAAACCCTAATAATGAATCTCATATGCATGAACACCTTTTATAAATAAACTCAAGGTTCCTGAGGATGTGAACGATGTAACCCTAGAATAGGAGATTCCTCTTGAGATTCTTTAGTAAGATTCTCACTCTTTTCTCTTCTTTTTCTCGCTTAGTCACATCTTGAGACTGATGGCGACATTCGTGGTCTTCATTGACACATCCGTCAGAGGCGCCCCTAACGAGGAACTCACGCTCAGGTCTACGTATGCCCACTCCTGCCGCCTTGCTTTTGGATCCGTTACACTCCATTTCCGGGTTCTAGTAGCAGATGTTTTAGGGAGGCTTAGTGCACACACTCACATGTAGACTGGATAAACCTGCTTTTGTTTTGAGGTTATTCACTATAGGTGCACTCGGGTAGTGATGGTTTACTTTATGTTACTTTACGTTTCTCTGTTTCTATTGTACTTCCTTTCCCATTTGTATTACAAGCTCTGCCCGTCCCAATGAGGGTATGACTACTTATGTATTCTAAGTTATGTTATTAATGAAACGTTTCTCTTGTTGTGATGATTTATGCTCAGCTGTTATATGTTTCCATTTCTGTGTTTCTCTATGAGTGTTAAGCGTGCTTTATATTCCTATTATTCGATTAGACTAAGAACGTGGCTCTCACTTTGTTGTGTGTTTAAAAAAAAAAAAAAAATTTACTCGTAATTTTCCTTTAGTATTTTAAGAAAAGGATGAGACTATGAAGTAATAGCCTAATGTTTAACCTAATGTGTTCTAGAAAGTTGGGTTAAGAAAGTATAGCATAATGTAACACCCTAATTTTTAACCCAACTTTCTAGAACACATTAGGTTAAACATTAGGCTATTACTTCATAGTCTCATCCTTTTCTTAAAATACTAAAGGAAAATTACGAGTAAATTTTTTTTTTTTTTTTTTAAAACACACAACAAAGTGAGGGCCAGGCTCTTAGTCTAATCGAATAATAGGAATATAAAGCACGCTTAACACTCATAGAGAAACACAGAAATGGAAACATATAACAGCTGAGCATAAATCATCACAACAAGAGAAACGTTTCATTAATAACATAACTTAGAATACATAAGTAGTCATACCCTCATTGGGACGGGCAGAGCTTGTAATACAGCAGAAAGGAAGTACAATAGAAACAGAGAAACGTAAAGTAACATAAAGTAAACCATCACTACCCGAGTTCACCTATAGTGAATAACCTCAAAACAAAAGCAGGTTTATCCAGTCTACATGTGAGTGTGTGCACTAAGCCTCCCCTAAAACATCTGCTACTAGAACTCGGGGAAATGGAGTGTAACGGATGCAAGAACGTAAGGCGGCAGGAGTGGGCATACGTGTAGACTGAGCGTGAGTTCCTCGTTAGGGGCGCCTCTCGGACGGATGTGTCAATGAAGACCACGAATGTCGCCATCAGTCAAGATGTGACTAAGCGAGAAAAAGAAGAGAAAAGAGTGAGAATCTTACTAAAGAATCTCAGTAGGAATCTCCTATTCTAGGGTTACATCGTTCACATCCTCAGGAACCTTGAGTTTATTTATAAAAGGTGTTCATGCATATGAGATTCATTATTAGGGTTTATGAAACTATTTATCCAAGGTCCATATCTTTTAGTATGCATCTTGATGTCATGAATGCAACATGTTTAAGCATGAATGTATGGCAATACTTGAGCACATAAATCAACAAATCACAATAATCTAGATTCATGCAAGTGGCATAAGAGCATATTACAACTCTTACTTTTCTCATACTTATGTGACTTAAAAGCATCATATCTCTTTTGTTCTTTTTCTCAAAAACCACCCTCTTAAAACATATCCACCTATTTCCAACCGATACACCGTCCCGGCGATTTTTATCATAACCTCCTATCTCCGTCTCACCTAATCGCCTAGGAATGAGCTCAATCCTAACTAGTCGTCACTAGATTTAATATGGGGTAAAATGAGGGCGTAACATAAACATATTTCATTCTTTGAAACGTTCTATCGGCCTCGAGTGCACAAATAATTGTCCGCTTTGGTAAGGCTGCATCTGCACATACCCTCACGGATTTGCCTCCTCCTCACCGTAGCAGAGAAGTACGCCTCAATGCTTGTCACATAAAAATATCCTGGGGTGCTCGGCCAACTGTCACCCAGGGTTTTCAACTCATATGGTACTTTAAAACATTTTTCAACTCTTTTAGGTTTGATAGAAATTGGCAAAGCATAACGGCTGTTAAACTGAATTTCCTTCAAACCAAAATTCATGCCACAAGCTAATCACACAACTTAACATCTCAATAATCATTTCCTCAATGTATCATCAATAAAACATTTTAGAGTTCATGCATCATCAAGCATATTCTTCTAATACATCATTCTCACATAGATAAACATCATAACATATATTTCAAACTCATCATTCTTACATAGATTATAGCAGATATTCCAAACTCATCATAGCATATATTTTAAACACATCATACTCACATAGATAAAGCTCATGTATCATATATCATACTTGCATAAAATTAAGCATCATAAAAACTCAAGACTTCTTAATATCTTATGCATCGACCCTTAAGGTCCTTAACTCACAATCTAAGTTATAAATCATCAAAACCTAGTCTCTTGGGAACCTATGAGGTTATAACTAAGTATTTCTCACCTCACACTATGGTCAAGAACATCTCTAGATCTCAAGGATGCAGAATTTAAAATCCCAACTTTACGGGTACCTAGGAGTCACAACAATGACTCTTTCTAAGTCCAGTTTGTTCCTAAAGCATCAAGATTAAGCCCTAAACCAATTATGAGTCATTCCTACACATTTAAACTAATTTAGAACCATGATTATCATTTCTAAACCTTGCTGGACAGAATCCAGAAAATTCCATCATTAAGGGATCTAAAACTCTCAAATTAATTCTTTCTCGGTTCCTAACTTATCCTATCTTTCACATATGAGTCTTAACATTATTTTTACTCAAACATAAGCATCTTATCATTATTAACACAACTCATACAGTGGCCAAACATAGCAAGGCAGAACCAAAACAAACATCTCCATAAAAGACATGAAACACAATTTCTAAAGCACATACAATACTAGTTTCTCTTGGAACCTTTTTCAACTTTCAAAACTCATTTATGGACACTTTTATCACCTAAAATCATAAAAATACTTAAGAGGGTAATAGATAAATCATTTTTATCTCAAGAGGTCCTAAATTCATAAAACTTAGTTCTACATATTTCTTATACTTACATAAGCTTAGAAAAATTATAAAACATAGTTTTCAATACTTGGAAACACCAAAGCCTCTTAGGGCCGAAATAGGGACCAAAAGCAATAAATATTTTTAGACCTTTGTTGAGACAACAATGGGCAAGTCTTTGAGCTCTAGGTTCATTAAAGTGATGACATAAAAATAAACATGCTCATGCACTTGTTTTAGTTTTTGCTAGAAAGTAAAGTGAGAGCATAAAATAAATATGTGATGCATTATATTATTATCTTTGATATTTAGGTGAGAACTTGAAACATAAACATGATAATCCATAGCTTGAAATATAAACATGATAATGCAAGCTCCTTTATTACCTTGGTACTTAGTGATAACAAAGAAAGTAAATATGATGTGCAAAGCATAAAATAAATATGGTATGTATTATATTATTATCTTTGATATTTAGGTGAGAACTTGAAATATAAACATGATAATGCAAGTTCTTTTATTACCTTGGTACTTAGTGATAGCAAAGAAAGTAAACATGATGTGCAAAACATAAAATAAACATGATGCAAGGTTCATTTTAAGGTGATCTAAAGCTCATCCAAGACTTTAACAACATAATAACCCAACACATATCTCATTACAAAGAGAGCTTTAGAGTTCTTGAACCAAGTTCTCAAAGGAATTATGAGGTTCTTGAACATCATCATCAAGCTCAAAGAAAGCAAAACTTTTTGAACAAATAAAACTTCAAAGATCAAAAAGGAAAATGGTAACCGAAAAGTTAAAGAAAGGAACAAAGAAACCGAAATCATAATAGCAAGAAAAGTAAAGGTATTCTTGAGTAAAAATCATTTTTGAGTTAGAAAATAAAGTTGGAACTCAAAGAAAATAAAACCTCAAGCTCTAGAGTTTCCTTTGAGATGAACACATAGTCATTATCTAGGAGTCCTCATCATTGAGCTATCATGTACTCATCAAGGCCAAGAGGCCGAAAATACAAGAAAGGGAAACCAAAGAAAGTTTCAAAAGAAAACCCAAGAGAAAGCTAGAAAGAACTCATTTTCAAGAAGACAAAGTTTAGAAAACACTCCTACCTAGAGTGAAGACAAAAAGCTTGGACTTGAAGATGAAAATGATACGAGCAACACCTCCTAGGATGGTGATGATGATTCGGCCTTGATGAAAGAAAAAGGAAGGAAATGTGTTCTTGGTGAGCTTGTGTTTGAGAATGGAAGTTTAGGTGTTTGTATGATGATCCAAGGTGGTGGGGTGGTGTTTCAAGGTTGTGTGATGATGTTTCAAAAGGAAAAAGAAGAAGATGAAGAAGAAGAATGCTCTTGAGATTTGAGAGAAAAAGGAAGAACTTAGAGAAAACTAAAAACTAAACTTAGCAAATGAACAAAGTGTAGCAAAGGTTCATCTAGGCATGGTATTTATAGAGAAGAATAAGAGTGAATGAGTGGAGGAGAATGAATCCTCATGGAACATGAGGTGAGGCATGTGTGGAGGAGAATGAATCCTCATGGAACATGAGGTGAGAGAATTGCACTTTGATGACATGGCTTCAACCATAGTCTTTGGAGTGTGAAATAAAATTAAATTGTGATAAAATGGATGATGAATTTCGTGCAGGTCTGATGCAGCAAGGGAGGAGGGAGTTTTGGTCATGTAATAGTGTGTTAGTGATGTGTTTAGGGGTGTATTAGCTTAGGTGTAAGGTTAGGAGTCATTAAACATAAGTTTAGGTGACTAAGAATGTGATTAGGAACCTTTATGACATGATTAAGGAGTACTCATACATATTTAGGAGATTTTAAATTCATTTTATGAATAAAACAATGTAGACAAAATTCCATAATTTAGGGAATTGGAGAGAGAAAACACTATTCAAGATTCCATGACTAGAAATCTTGAATTTAAAATAAGATTTTAAGTTGTAATTAAGCACTTTTAGGTTCTAATCAACTTTAATAAATTATTTTGACTCAAGATTAATTATGGAAATTAATTAATCTTCGATTAGAGCCTAATATTGCTTAGGTTTGCTTAATCACGCGATTAAGCGTAAAAACACGAAACTAGGGATAAAATCGTAATTTTGCACTAATTTTGCCCGGGACCTCCATAATTAAAACTGAGGTCGTAGAATACATAAAAATGCCTTTTAAAACCATCTAGAGAAGTTACGGTTCATCCTAAGCACTTGCAAATAGGTAAAACACCGCAGGGTGTTTTGGTCATTTTGACCAAAACTCAAAAACGAGATTTTCGATTCCGGAAAGGTACACAGGTCATCTAATCCCCTTCCAATATTGAGTTTGCCCTTCGAGTACTGCCAGATCGGCTTTCCTCGAATTCTGGGCTGAAAATGACCTCAGGGGCATTTCGGTCATTTTCACTCTAGCGTAAAATCGGCGCTACATTACTCCTCCTTAAAAGAATTTCGTCCTCAAATTGCTACCTTAGAAAAGCTCTGGATACTTCGTCCTCATTTCTGACTCCAGCTCCCATGTATACTCTTCTGTCTTGTCTCGTCCCCACGCCATTTTCTTTAACATTTCGGTTACCATTTTCCTTTTTGATCTTTGAAGTTTTATTTGTTCAAAAAGTTTTGCTTTCTTTGAGCTTGATGATGATGTTCAAGAACCTCATAATTCCTTTGAGAACTTGGTTCAAGAACTCTAAAGTTCTTTTTGTAATGAGATATGTGTTGGGTTATTATGTTGTTAAAGTCTTGGATCATGTAACGCCCGGGGACGAGGACGAGGAGTGATCGCCGGTGCAAAGAGGGCACGGACAAGGAGCGGCTCCTCGCAAGGTCCTCTAAGCGGAGGGGTAGATGAATGAACCAATTACACACCCGAATGACAGGGATCCTAAGACTGTATAGGTATGGGACTATACAGTTGAGGAGGGCTTATATGAATTGATTGGTACTACCTATACCAACAAGATGCATCTTCTTTTCGGTAGCCCAAACTGAAAGAACTCCACAGTTAAGCGTGCTTGACCTGGGGTAATGTTGGGATGGGTGACCTCCTGGGAAGTTTTCCTAGGAAGCGTGCGAGTGAGGACAAAGCATGCTGAAAAGACTCGTGTTGGTTTGTGGGGATAGTCGTCAATCCATAAAGCAGCAGGGGATGTTACACATATTTACTATGAAAATTTTTTAGTACTTTTTGCATATACTCTTTTTAAGAGGCATCAATTTCTTTTCTTTATAGTACTGCTACTTTTTTTCCTAATAAATTTTTATACTATCACTTACCTACCGTGATTTCCGTTCCTTAATTACTATACTTGGCACTATAAATTTTGGTGCAATCTTTTCGCACCAAATACTAACATATATTTATAAAATATTCGTCCAAAATATATTGTTTTTCCAATATTTACCAAAGTATATTGGTTATGATCAGATAAGTTATTGTAGTGGAGACTACTAATCTATTTGAAAGTGAAAAGACAATGACAAATCATTCTAAAAACCAATTTTGGCTAGTTAATTTCTTTCATGGTATATAAGATTTTGATTTAGCATATACAATTTAACTTGAAATGTTGAATACCAATACTGATGAAATTTTATTTTATTTATTTATTTATTTATTTTTATAAACTTAGAGAATGGTAGAATAATGATTTGAAACTTTATGGGTTTTAAAAGTTTAATTATTCTTCAATTTTCTATAATTTCGATCAATTTTCAATTAAGTCCCTATAGTGTATGAGAATTTTCAATCAGGTTCCTGTCATTATGTGAAAAGAGAGATAGAAATAGAATATTTTATATTTAATGGAATATTTAATATTCTAAAGAATATTTTGTTTTTTTATAACGGCATATGGATCTAATTAAAAAATTTGTTTTTTATAACAGCAAGGACTTGATTAAAAAATCTCATACACTATAGGAACTTGCTTAAAAACTTTTAAATTATAGAAACCTAGTTGAAAATTAAGTGACACTATAGGGACATGCGGTATAATTAAACATATAAACTAGCCTACACAAAAAAAAAAACTTAGAACAAAACATGGAAAACTACCTTTAGACTAAATACAATAAGATAAATCCCAATCAAAACCATCAACAGAGGCATAGATTATCACCCATCACAAGAACAACCCTCGGATACAGCTCGATATTTAAGCAATCGCGAGATCTCCAAATGAATAAGCTATCCCACACCATTTCAAACAAATCCAAAACACTACTATCCTGGAGAATATACTGGACGGGAAATGACTCAAACTCTCATGTAATGGGAGAGGTGGGAAGATAAAAAAAAGAGACAAACTACATGAAGGGAGTTGCCAAAACCACCATAAAGGGTTAAGCCACCTTCATGGGCCCAGCATCCCCTTCAAAACAGAGAAGAGATGTGGGAAGCTGGTTTGTTGTTAGGGTGCGGGATGCACTATGCTACTATGCTATGCTAGGGTTTGGTTGTCAACCTACTTTTTAAAATATGTTATTTTTGTCCACATATGTTTATTTTCTTTGTTCTCTTGCTAATCAAAGCTCAGTTGATCAAGGGCATTGGTCAAGAAACAGAGTGAAATTTTTTTTGAAACTTTTAATATATTTAATGTATCAAAATTTTAAAAGTATTATTTTTCAATCAAAAACCTTTTTAAGTGCAGGACCCTAATTAATAACATTTTTATTTTTTTTAAAGAATTTAATAAAATTTAATAATGAATAAATTAAATATGATTACCCAGGCCCACAGGGTGACTCACGCTTTGTTGCGTGAAGATTTGGACTCAAGAACCCCTGTTGCTCTGTATCTAGTGTAGAGGTTCCCTATGAGTTTTTCATTTTTTTCTTGTTTTCCTTGATGTCTCAAGAAAAACTAAAAAAGAATAAATGAAGTAATTGATTCTCTCTATCTCTCTCTCTCTCTCTGGAGGAATATGGAGTCTCATCAGATTCCACAAGCAAAGCCATTAATCATTTGTGCTAGCCTCCAAGTGCTCTCTCTCTTTGATTGTTATCACTTGTATTCCATGAGTTACAATAAATAACGATGATAGAATTTAAAGGAAAAAAAAACTACTAAATGTTTTCTTAATAATCTTTCATGATACATATAATTTGAAACAAATTTTTTAAAAAAAGGTATAAATAAATAGATAGAGATAGAAGAAATACAACAAATGTCAAATTAATACTTGAGAAAATTACACTAACCTTCTTTAAGATCTAGTGTAATTACACTCAACATCCCTCTATTTTACAAAACTATCATTGACCTCCATTGACGATCCCTAAACTTAAACTGACCTCCCTTATATATACTAGTTTATTAATTTAAGTGATAAAAAAATATGATATATACATAAGTATTAATGATGAAATTATAATATTTTAGCAATATTTAATGCATCAGTTGAATAAAATACTTTAATATCATATGACAAAAATTATAATTATAATTTATGATTAAAAAGGTATTCTAATATATATATATATATATATGTCAAATATTATTAAAATATTATAATTTTTTATTAATAATAATGTATATATTTCATGTTATATTTATTTGTCGCTTAAATTAATGAACTAGTATCTACGGGGGATGTTAGTGTAATTTTAGTAAACCTCAGGAGAGTTCAGTGATAGTTTTATTATATAGAGGGGTGCCAAATATAATTACATTAAACCTTAGGAGAAGTGAGTGTAAATTACTCGTAATAATTTTAACATTTTAATTTTATCATTTTTTTGTTTAAGTTTTTTTATTTTTACTAACTAATAATATTATAATTTAATTTTGATGTATCATATAACAAAAAAGAATTTGTTTTTAATACACTTACGATGTAAAATTTTTTATATTATTATTTAATCAAGTTACCTTGTATGCACGCCTTTTGAAATAGTGATGGTGAGAGTTAAATATATTTGTTAACATGAAAATACATAATTGAATGATAATATTTATATATTAAAATTTAACTTGTATTATTAACTCTGAGAAAAATCTCTCAATAATACAAAAGAACATATATGGTTAATTTAATTTAATTTTGATGCACTTTTAAAATAAAAGGGTTTTATATTGTTGTCTATTATTTATGAGATTTTTTGTAGTTGTAAATGTAAGAGTAGACCATTTTTATTAATACGACCATATATAATTAAACAATAGTATAAAATTATTTTATATAGTGATTGGTCAATGGTATTTAATATGTATTGTAATTCTCTCTCTCTCTCTCTCATCACTTATTATTTTCTTTGCTGACTTCTCATAATTTTTAAATCAATAACTTGAATTACGTAACTCTTCACTAAGAAAAACAACAACTAAGTCTTTTATATACCCTTTTTAAAAAATAAAATTAATAAATTACTTTCATAATTCATCACTCTTAAGCTTATTTAAGAGTGTTGTTAGATGTATAATTAAATTACACAATAAATACACGCTACATATTTTATTACTATTGAATTTGATAAATGAGTAGGATGAGTGGGGACCACACATCACATCCAATAGTAATAAAATATATAGTATATATTTATTATGTAATTTAGTTATACATCAAATATTATTCCTTATTTAAATTATAAAAGACTGATTTATACTTCAAATAAAAATCATAAAATAATAATCTTTGTGGTGATAATGGAAGGGCCGAGATTTTACATATTCACTTGTTATATAAGATAGCACACATTGCTCAAAATATGGGTGACAAAGAAAAGAGATTGCATAATCTGAGAAGCAATTAAGCAAAGGGAGATGGCAGATCCTTGTATTCCCACAGTAGACCTCTCTCCTTTCCTGAGGGGAGATGATGAGGATGGCAGGAAGAAAGCCATGGAAACCATCTCCAAAGCATGTTCCGAGTATGGCTTCTTCCAAATCGTGAACCATGGGGTGTCCCTTGATTTGATGAGGAGAGCCAGGGAGCTGTCCAAGGCATTCTTCGATTACCCAGATGAAGAGAAGAACAGGAGCAGCCCTTCCGCCAAAGCACCCCTTCCTGCTGGCTACAATAGGCAGCCTTCTAACTCACTCGACAAGAATGAGTACTTGCTTGTTTTTCCTCCAGGATCCCCCTTCAATGTCTTTCCTCAAAACCCTCCTGAGTTCAGGTAACTCATCAACATCCTCTCATTAATTTTTTTCCATTTGATTTTATACATATATTGAGTGTGTTGCTAGAGTATATTCATGACATGACATCGATACGTACCAAATGATGAGGAGTTTGATCTTTATAATTTCTGTTATGATAAATTATTTGCGCTTCAAGTTTAAAAGATTGTATTCGTGTGAGGGAGCGTGATAGAGTGTATTCATGGCCTGGCATGTGGTTCTCTCATAGTGAATGTAATTTGAGTGACAAGAGTAAAGCTGTATTGTTAAGAAAAAGAATTAAAAAAAAATAAAGGTAATTATTATGTATAAAATAAAGTAATATGATGTAAACATTTAAAATTGACACATATGTCTCCTCGTTTTGAGTAATAAATTCATATAAAATCTTTGATTCTCTGGCAATTTCCGACAAATAATAGTGCCAAACTGATTTCTTTTATTTTCTTCTTAACATTATATTATATTGATTTTGTGTGTGGAATCAAATATATAACGAAATGAACTGAATCTGTTCTTAGGATTCGAACTCCTTTGAAAAAGACAAGTGTGTTGCTGTTCAAATTTTCTTGTCTTCTTCAATTAATTATACGAGAATTGTTACTTTGCTAACAAAAATCAATATTATCCTTATATTATCTATTTATTTATTATTGGATATGATGATAGCCGTGTCATACTCATCATATCCAATAATAATAATTTGGATGGTTAAGCTGTACTGTTGGCTCTTATTGTCAAAGTAACATTAATTTAAGCATATTTCTTGAAAGGGGTGGGAAGAAAGCTACGGCGGGTATTTGGAGGCTGTTTCCATCGATAGTGTTAATTTTATTTAATTGTCACTTTACCATTCTCGAAACTTTTTCTATTAAAATACGGTTATCAAGAAAAGAACACCATGCTCACAGAGAAACACAACCATCTGCTAGCAACATTCCACCTGCCAAGAGGAAAACGTAAAAGCATAGAGCATATGATAGAAGAGCTGTGTCCAAATATGATCACAATCCCCAAAATCAAGCCTGCCTTAACACATTAACAGCCGTGGTACAGGACCACTTCTCAATGTGAATGTTCATATTTTCTTGAGTGAAGTACTTGTTTAATCCCTTAAGATTTTTTCATTGAACTATTTAGTCTCTCAAGAAAAATAATTACCTTAATAGTTCCTTAAAATTAAAAACATCGGTCTCGTTAGTTCTTTGTTACTTCTCCATTCAGGGACGCCATCACCACCACCACCATGGTCCTCCTTTGTTTGCAGAAATGCCACCACCACCACCACCACTATGGTTCTCCTCTCCCTGAACAAGCTTATGCCCTCTCAACCACGACCACCACCACCACATGAACAAGCTTATGCCTTCTCAACCTCACAACCCAATCATCACCACCACCAACACCCGCGGCCTCCTTCCTCACCACAACATCCTCCATCAACAACCATCATTTTCCAACTACAACTAAACAAAATCAAATCACAGCAAGTCCCAACAAATCATAAACCAAGCAAGTTTATTTCATTTCAAACAGTAACAAAATCCCAAAGAAAAGAGAAAAGAGAAAAAGGGAGGAGGTTTTGTAGCCGCGGCTCTCCCCACCAAACACCTTGGTGAAGCTGCAGATGAAGCCGATCGTTGTGTTCTGGAAGTTCCAGGAGGTGAGGTGGAGCTATGGGTCATGGAGACCAAGGGGGAGAGGAAGAGGAAGAGGAAGAGGAAGGAGAGTAGAACCATGGTGGAGGTAGTGGTGGCGGCGGCAGTTAACGTCCGTTTAACATTTCATGTAAGCATTCCGTTAGTGTTTCAAGTCTTAAATCCGTTTAGTGACTAATTATTCCTATAAATAAGATCTTCAGGGACCGCGACTATAATTTCAGATGTTGAAGGACTAAGTAGACTAGTGAAATTTTTTTAAGGGACTACTAGGATAGTTTACTCTATTTTCTTATATGTTTAATAGATGACAACTGAGAAGTTACTTTTGATAGAAAAAAAAAAAAGAATCTGGGTCCATTTGATTTCAGTAAGATTACTTTTTAAAAAAATTTAATTAATACGAATTACCTTCAAAGAATCTGAGTATATGAAAAGTAAATTTAAGAGAATAATTTTTGTTTCGAATAAGATAAAGTAAGATTATTTTTAATTATTAATGTAAGAATAATAGTAAGATTTTATCACAAAAGTACTTTTTCTAGAATGAAAAGTATCTTTAGTGACATTTTTCTCAAAAATACTAAACGCATTGGAAGATCAAAAGCGTAAAATAAGTAGGCATCAAGATATTTGATTTCTGATTGATTATGATTATTTTTGTCAGATTAAATAATTATCTAATTTATTGAACTTTTTATGTTTTTATAGGACTGACTGTATTTTTATTTAATACATTTTTGTTTACATGTTATTTTAAATACATACTGAGAGAACGGCAAAGAAGTGACTTGTAATTTGGAAGGATATAGGGTGGGTTTCTTTCGCCTAATAAAAAATAATTCACTTTAATTTTATATATAATTAAAAAATTAAAATACATTCCTTAAAAAAATTATTCCTTTTAACTTCTAAAAAAATTGAAATGTTTTTGAGATTCTAATTTCTTTTTAAAAATATCTAAATATAAAAAAAGTGATTTTTGAATAAAAAATTATTTTTACCAAAACAAAAATTCTTATCCAAATGCACCCTAATAAAATTTTTTAGGCTGCCAGATGTGGGTTACGCAAATACCTATGTTTAACCATATAAATATATTTTATCATTCAATTATACATTATCATATTAGTTATTAATAAAGATAGTTGAGTTTTACACTCATTATCTAAATAGTCATCCAAATGCAATAATTTAATGGACAATAGTATAAAAAAGCTTTAGATTCTCTGTGTATGAAAAATTAAACTCTTAAACATATAGCATTCCGATTAAAAAAGCTGAAGCCGAGGGACAACTGGTATGTGCGTAAATGGTGTGGGGATCTATTCCCATCCCCTCTCCCAAGACCAAAAAATAAATAAAGTTAAGCATGAAGACTAAATGTAATGGTAGAATCAAAACCTGATCCCCTCCTCTAAAAAATAACTTTATTACACAAATTTATTATTTATCTCTAAAATATACACTTTACTTCAGATAACTTTGCCAATTAAACTTGTAAGTACACTTTCACAAAAAAAAAAAAAAAACTTGCATGTACATACTTTAAAAGTGTTCAAAGGAAATCACTGTGCTAAAAAATGAATACTGGAACCGTAAGCATCATCGATCTTCACTTGAAATTCTGATTTGAAAATTAAAAGTGGAAACTATCGTTCGAATAATTCAAGAATAAAAGCTGCTAGATTTTAAAAAAGCATCTTCGAATAGCTACCACTTGTTAAATAATATTCCATATCCTTCACATAAAAATTAATGAATGTCTGTTAACATGTACATGTCAAATGTGACAGGGAAGTGCTTGAAGAAGTGTTTGTGCAGCTGAGCAAGACGGGTTTGCTACTGGAGAGCATTGTGAATGAGTGTTTGGGGCTCCCTCCAAACTTCCTGAAGGAGTTCAATCATGATAGGAGCTGGGATTTCATGACGGCACTGCGTTACTTCCCAGCTTCGAGCGGCGACGACAATGGAATCACAGAGCATGAAGATGGCAACTGCATCACCTTTGTGATCCAGGATGATGTTGGAGGCCTCCAGGTCCGCAAGAATGGAGAGTGGTTCCCTGTTGTTCCTGCTGAGGGCAACATTGTCGTCAATATTGGGGATGTTATTCAGGTGATTGAACCATTTGTTTTTTCACCTTCAATTCCCTTAATTCTTCCTTTCCAACTTGGTGGTTCTAATTCTTCTTCCTCTTTCTCTTCAACCCCTTGTGGTCAATAAAATTTGAAGCAGATCCTCCAAGAGTTGTACCTGAACCCATCATATTTTTGTACTTTTTGTGTTGTCAAAACATGATGGCATAGTGTTACAAAGTCTCATATTAATTAATTAGTATCCTAAGAGTGAAGAACTAAAAATTGAAACATTTTAATTTTTTTAAGATATTCAATTCATTAAAAACTTTAAAGCTTTACTTGCAGGGTATGTTTGGTTGAGAAGTAAAAATGAGAGTAAAAATATTGTTGATGAGTTCTATGTGTAATTAATTTTACACATACTGCTCATCCTATAAATTTTCACCTTATTTTTACTCTTTATTCAAACACAGCCTTAATAAAAAAAAAAATTCTGTTTTTACTTTCATAAGCAATGGCATTAGTAATGGTTAGCAACACCCTTAAATAAATCCGAAAAATTAGTTTAGTATATATTGGGAAAGCTCTCATTTAACCTATTAGTCTTTTGATTTGTGATCTTCCTATGCATTTAAGTTGGTTTTCTCATTGTGAGTTGGGCTACATAGACACTACCCATAGGCTAGATATGCTTTGACATCAATGTGATGGTGCTAATTGCCGTAATTCAAAGTCTGGTTGATTGCTTTTATTCTGCGTTTCCTTAGTAGTAATAAAGAAGTTAGAAACATGGTATAAGGAAGCAACTGAATTTGATTACATTACATGTCATGAATTACCTGCTCTTTATATGTGATCTTTGGACATATCTAACTAGTTTTGTTGAGATTGTGATCCAAGGTCTTGAGCAACAAGAAGTTCAAGAGTGCAACTCACCGAGTCGTGAGAGCAGCACGAGACCGGTACTCTTATGTCTTCTTTCACAACTTAACTGGGGAGAAGTGGGTTGAGCCCTTGCCACAGTTCACCAAAGAGATTGGGGAGCCACCAAAGTACAGAGGATTCCAATTTAAGGAGTATCAAGCACTGAGGATGAGAAACAAGACCCATCCACCTTCTCGCCCTGAGGATGTGATCCACATTACTCATTATGAAATTAATTAATGCCTAGACTCAAGACTACTCTTGTGTCTGCCCTCTTGAGATTTCATAGTTTTGGTTTGTTTGTGAACTTTTATAAGTTGATGTTGCTCCCATATTTTGAAACCATCAATAAATAAGAGTTTGGGATTTGCAATAGCTTCAGGAATGAAAAAAAAGATGCAAGTCATATTGTGCTCTTGTTTTTAACTTGAGCATTTCCTTGGATTCTTGACCTTCTGGTGTTGTAGATAAACTTAACAAATGATAGTTGAGGTGGCTAGCAACTGAGTTCAAAACTGGAAGCTTTTGCATCATTTCCATTCCATTTACTCATTTAGGAAAGTTCGTCATGAGGCTAAAATGATCTTTGAATTAGTTTTTCATATAATTTTACCAGCAAATCTAATCTATGAAATTTTCACCGACCTTGGACATGGGCTAGCACTATCGATAGTTTTGACAAGGCTTGGCAGGAGTCGGAGTCAATTCCAACTATGATACTTCATAATGACCAAATAGACTTAAATAATAAGATAAATTCTATCGACTTCCCTTAGGTCTATTAAAAATATAATTACCTCCCCTTATATTTTAAAATTGCACCTTCCTCCCTTGCCTATAAATAATTTATAAAATCCTAAAATTACCCTTAGCAAAAACTAAAAACCCATCTTTCTTCAACCTTCACTCACCTCCAAAATCCTAAACCCCAATTAAACTACTCAGAGTCTCAGACACACCACACTAGCCAAGAAAATGGAGTTATCACAGAAAGGAAACTAGCCTGACAACATATATTTGTTGTCCCCTCCATCTTGTTTTTCTCGAGCTAATTTCTAGAAATTGAAAAGAAAAACAATGAAAAAAAAAGAAAAAGAAAACCTATAATCAAATATGCATCTTCATAGCATATTGAAATGGAACTCGTATTATTCCATTGAGACAGGTAACATAGATGCATGTACTACATCTTGCTATATTAATGACTTAACGGGCAAACCCTGTAGGTTCCATGCATTTCAACTAGGATATTGATTGAAGTTGTTCTGGCATGATTTCTGATAATAATTAGAAGGTGCACGCCCTTTTGTTTCAATTTTCACTTTAATTATTCAGTCAGCGTTGAAAGCAGCTTCATTGTATACTGCGCGAATCGATTTTTGGATGGCTTGGTGTCGAACCTGCAAGGTCGGGCATCGGGATTGGGGTCAGGCTCAGAGGCGCGGAAGATGGAGGAGGACGGAGTCGAGAAAAGTCTTGAAGAGGAAGAAGACAATGACAGCAGTGAAGAGTGGCATTCGTTAGAAAATTTAAAACATAATCAAGGATATGAATGTCTTTTGGTATGTTTTAGACATGTATAACCCATGTGCCCTAAAAGATAAGGGGAATGAGTGTTAAAAAATGAAGAAAGATGAGTGAGATTTTAAAATCTATGATAAAGTAAGTGATTTTTGATAAATTATAAAGGAGGTTGATATAATTTGTCCTACATAATAAGATGTGGACCTTGATTGATGGCACCAAATTTTTTTTTTTGGGCTTAATTATAGCCCATATTTTCACCCTATGCCAAGCAAGTCCTAATAAAAATCATTTTAGAATTCTCAAGTGCAACTGAAATCAAGAGACTTCATATCACCTCGCTAAGAAATTTTTTTATATAGGCATAATTCTAAGAATCAATTTTTAGGCACAGTCATAAAATAAGTAGGTAAGACTTATAAATAAATTAATATATATTAAATAAAGTTAATAGACTCCGCTCATGAATATGTATAAATATTATGCGTTAACTTATATTCATACGAGAATATCTCCCTGGCTAGTGCTCCAAGGGGTGAAAATGTCGCTGCCTGTGTTGCACATTAAAATGAGGCATACCCGATGTTTTTGGTTTATTTTATTTTATTTTTTTGTCATAAATGATACCCGCTTGAATGCACCGTGACCCAGTTGTATAAAAGCATCAAGATCTAGGGAAAGGGTCAATCTTGGGCTTTCCTGTGATTTGTTTTGGTCATGGGGCTTTACTGCGATTGTCCTTCTTGCTTGTGTTGCCCGCATCACGAGCTGGCTATGTGTGTCTATCTATCTTCGGGCTCTGTTGTGTTTTTGCTTCTTGCATTTGTACCTCCGGAACAAAATATCTATATCAGACAAAAAAAATATGAAAATCAAAATATCTCTTCAGACAGAAGCAAAATACAACAATGTCTGTCAAAAATACCAAAAACACATAGATTAAGAAAAAGAACAAATCAATATTGATAATGGTTCAAATTGTGCAAGCGGACGAACCTGTCTCTTTCTACAAAATTGATCTTGATTGATACGTTGAAATGGAGAGAGTGTCCCATAGGGCAAACGCTATTATACACATAAAGTTTGGGCCATAAGTGCTCATGAGACCTCTCTTTCAAGGTGGCTCCCCTATGTGAAACTCATTAGATTGTCATCCCCTTTGAAAACCAGCATCCTAACGACTGTGCGACACTTAACTTGAAGCACAATTGTTGGACAAAAAAGAAATCCAAACACAAATTTAACGTAATTCATTCTTCACTGTCTACATCTACGATGTCACAAATCTTCCACTATTAACAATTTTTGAAAGGTTAAAGTTACAAAAATATCTTTACAAATCTTTCAATATGGATAGCTCCTAAGGATTAACCATATAGATATTTACTATTAATGAGCTTGTTTGGTTAAAATTATGAGAGAAGTAATTTTTTAGATTCTTCAAAAGTAAAAGTAAAATCAGAAGCATAAATAGAAAATTTTTATATGTTTGGATGTAATTGTAAAAATACTTTTACTGAAAATTGAAGTTACTAAATTATTTGGATAGAGAAAATATAGAAGTACTTATTTTTTAGTAAAATTACAGTTAAGGGCATGAAAAATTGCTTCCTACAAAAAGATGTTTGAATTTTCCAGTATTTTTAATATATGTTGTATTTCTTATTTATTTTTAACTAAATATAATTCATAAAATATTTAAATAAAATAAATTCAATTATTTAACATTTAATATTTTTTTATGTTATGTGATATTTATTGGACTTATTAAAATAATTTTATAAATATTTATCATTATTAAGTTATGTTTTATTGAATTATTAAACAATACAAGTACAAAATAAAATATAGTGTAGAACAATTAAGTTACTGCAACTGTGATAGTGAAAATATAATGAGGGGGCGAGAGTGATTTAGTGCAAGGTTACTTCCTGCTTTTTCATAAAATTTATGAGGATAAATTTGGAATATAAATAAATTCAATAATAAATTTAATTGATCACATTTTTTTGTAGTCTTATAGAAGAAGCCACAAATTCAAATTCAAAAAACTTAAAATGTATCAAATAAATTTAAATTTAGTAATAGGCCAAAAAAAAATTAACTTTTGAACTAAATAGTATTTAGCTCTTTTTTATGTATTTTAATATAATATTGCTTTTTCTATTTTCATTTCCTAACTAATAGCTTCATATATGATTGTTATGTAAATTAAATATAATTATTTAATTTTTATTTAATATTATTTGAATTAATTTATAGTTTTATATTCTGATAATAAACTCTGCAATGCATGCACATGCCACTATGCTAGTTTTACAAGGAAAAAAAGAGTTCCGGCCGCCACATTTCGGAGGCGTGAGCCATGAGGTTGATGTGCTCGCGAGGGCATAGCTTAGCATGAATATGTAGTAACATAACGATGTTAAGGCTGTTAGTATTTTTATTTATTTATTTATTGTAACTCTAAAAATTTTATTAGTTTAATATTTCGGCTCACAGCACCTATAACAAGTGAAATCTTTTATGTTGAATTCAAGTTTAAGTTTTTAAAATAAGTGGAGACATATACATAGTTGAAAGGGGCCATGTTTTGTATTTGGGGATAACAATGACCACAATATTGCAAGCAGCATCAAATCAAATAAGTGGAGTTTTCTCACTAGCATTTGCGAATGGAACATGATGTGGTAGTGCAGTGAAAAATATACTACAACAATGCCAAGCTAAACTTGACGTCAACATCGATCGCTACAAATTAAAAACAGCTACATATACAATGTGCAATTATTTTCCTGTGTTTTAAATTTCCACCTTCTTTAGGTAATTTCATGTTTCCAAATCAAGGAATCGATCTCCAACATATTGATTATAAGCTTTCCGTTATTATTATTATTTTTTCAATTCAAGAGCCTACTTTTCAAAATATAATATATTAGAAAGTGACTAGGGTCATTATTTTTTTGATAGAATAACCAGGCTAATTATTTATTTGAAGTATCAGGGAGACAAAATCCCTAAAATTTAGGTTGGTGACACATTCTTTTTCGCTCAACGAAACGATCAAGTGGCCGCTGAAAGCTCAATTCCAATACCCTCTTATAAAATCTTTATCTATGCCAAAGAGGAGCCAGTTCAGCATAGGAAAACGAAGTCTCACTAATATTCATCCACTAGTTTAATTCTTTTGAAGCTTTTTTTTTCTAATAGTAAATATCCATTTTATTAACTAATTATCGGAAAAAAAATTTCCATTTTAGTCTTAATATTTTATAGTTGACTTCAGTATGGTCATGGAAAAATTTTAATATCAATTTCGTACTAATATTTTTAAATTTGGCATCAGTTTCATCATTCTATCAAATTGTTAGTAATTTCTGTGTATCTTTCTTGACTAATTAGGGAGGCAATTTTCACCTCGTCAATTGAAATATAAATAAATGATTGCATCAAAAGTTATTGATAATTTGATAGAATATGAAATTAATATCAAATTACAAAGTGTTAGAGCTGAATTGATATTAATTTTCGAAATTAAATTAATATTAACTTTAAAAAATATTTAATTTTTCAATCTATCTATATATCTATATCTATATATATATATATATAAAAGTAAAATTTACTCGCCATAGTCATTAATGACTCATGCATTTACTCTATCTTGCAATTATAACTCACTGTATTCTGTAATTAAAATTCACTCTAATTTATAATATATAAAATAATATTATTTAATATTTTTTATTTTTCTTTTTGAAAAAAAAAACCACAATAGAAAGGCATGGAAGAGCCACAATAGAAAGGCGTGGATGACAGCACAAATAGAAGAAGCGGTTAGTGTTCTGGGTCGTGGACTAATGCATGCACATTTTATTTAAATCTGGAAGTTAAATTCTCAATTAAAGGGTGGTTCGTTACTACAAATGTAGAGATGGCAAAGTAAGTCAATCCGTCTTAATTCAACAAGCCCCCGCCAATGGCCTGCCTAAAATGGGGTAGGGTAGCTCAGCCCATCAAAGTAAAATGGGCTGAAACAATTAATTTGTCTCCTTTTTATGTAATAAAAATATTAATAAAAGTTTTAGTTCAATATAACAATGAGATAATATGGATGTAAACTTAAAAAAATTTAAATTATGTACTTTGTAGTTGTTACACATTTTAAATTACATTTCATAAATTATAAGACATGAAAAATCCTCATAAAATTTGATCATAAGTCTGTAATAAGCTTATAAAAGTGAACAAATTAACACTACAAAGTCCATAATCATAAAATTATATATATATTTGGGTCAAGTAAAACAATAGCAACATCATAGTCTAGAATAAAGGTTTGAATAATCTAAAGTCAGTATCTCACTTTCTATAGTAAAGTAAGAAAATTTTATTATTGGACCAATAAAATTGGAAGTGGGGCCCTTTTCATTTTACTAATTTAAAAGTAAAACTCCACACTCTACTCTTAATTAAGATCCAAATCCCTAGAACAAAAGCTAAGTCCTTCTCAACCAATGGATTGAAATTTTGTTGTGAGTTTAAAAGTTCAACCCAATAGTATACCAAAAATAGGTCCAACCCAACCCATAAAAAAATAATGAATTAGATAGGTCAATCCGATGGACGAAGCTCATTTTACCATCTCTAGAAATTAATAGCCATTATGGGGATTTGATTGTATTGGGAGGTTCGATTATTTATTTGTTGTTTGTTATGGTAGACGGAAATTCGGATATGAATATGTCAATCCCTCCTATCTCCTTCTTTAAGGTAACATTTGGTAAATGTCCTAGAATAGAAAATATGGAGATATTGAGGACAATAATGTGTTTGGAGAAAAGAGTAGAGACAAAAAAAACTCCAAAATTGTCTTCACTTCAAGACAATTTTAATTTTAAGCCAATTTATGTCCCTCTAAAAAGGAGGGACGCTGGCAATGTCTCTAGGACACAAATAAACTTTTTTTTCAAGAATATCCTTTTAAACATTTCATATTTTATCCTTACCCTTCTCACGTTTCAATTTTTTCATCAAATTATAACCCACTATAGTTCATCTTTTCATCAACCACTATGTCTTATACACCACTAACAAATACAATTTAATCTCAGTCTTTATATTGTCTCTAGCTTTGTTGTCTCACTATCTTTTTTTTTTTTTTTTGTCTTGGGATAGATACCAAAGCACAGCCTAAAGGAAGGCTGAGCATCGAATAAAATTTATACTATCATTTAATTAGTAAATATAATTAACTCTTATATTTAATAATCTTTAATAAATAATGTAAATGAAGGGATTTGATTGTATGATATTATTTTTTATACTATTAGTGTAATAACCTAGTTTAAATAAAAAAATTAGAAAAAATTTTTGAACAAGAAAGGGTGTCTGTTACCCTTATCTGTCATTCCAAGTTCTGAATTTCACTAAGTTTGGACTCTACACGCCCTTAGAGGGCTATATAATAGAATCATTTGCGTGGGATCAAAAGTTTCGGTAATTATTCCTGAGAGGAAAACAAATTGAAGAACTATTGTTAATAAATTTTATGAAATTATGAAACATTTCGTTTTTAACCCACAAGTTTATAAAATCTTAAAAATCCCCGGATTTGAACTTAAACCTAAAATATGGATTTTGATTTGTTGGGATTTTCATTTTTTTGATATTTTATTTGAATTCAAATGGGGGTATTTCTTTGTTTACATTTATGTTTTAAAGTTAATGCAGAATAAAATAAATGAAGATATTAAAAAATGTAAATAAGTGAGTATAGAAATAACCCATTCCAACACACACCAACATCTGAATTATAGTATAAAAATATGAGAAAAACCACTTTAATGAGTGCTGCAGCACTTAATGAGCACTACAGTGATCCTGGAACAGTAAAGCGGTGTTAGTTAGCAAAATTATGCAGTTTGGTGAGTGTTGTAGTGCTCAAAATTTTTATAAAACCCTCTGTTTCAGGGTCCAGAACATACACACACTCTTTCTCACCCTCTAAACACGAAAATATCGCCCTTCCACCCCTAAGTCACCTCTAAACTCCATTTTCTTCCCTTTTTCTCAATTTTAGCATTAATATTTCACTCCTAAGGCTTTAAGATATATTGTTCTTCAATTCCAATTTTACTCTTGTTCCCCTTCAATTTCTTCTTGTTCTTTGGGGTTTGATAGGGTGTTTATCATAGATATACCATAGTGTTCTTTTGATAGGATTGAAGTTAGATTTGAGTATTTAGAAGTTAATCTAGAATTCTATTGATTTAATGGTAGATAGCTATTCCTACTTCCCAGAACTCTGGTGGTGGCATTCGTGTGTCTTTTATCACTCTAGGTGCGTGGGTTCACATTTGCAACTTTTATGTTAATTATTATATCTATTTTCATTCAAAATATGAAAATTATATATGATTTTAGAGTTTATCTCATGAACTACTGAGATTTCTATGGAATATTATGTTTTCACCTATTACTTTTATCATAATAACATGTTTTCTTGAAAATCAAGGGACATCCACTATTGAGGCTGAGTTTTTATACAATTACACTGTGAATTTAATTAATTAGAGCTGATTTTATGATCCTATGATTCTGGTACTGCATATTATTATATAAAGAGAGATTTTGAACCCTAAGATAGAAGAATTTAGGAATGATAGAGAAATGAGTGAGATTTCTAGTTAAGCTGGCAATAACTATAGAGAAATAGGCTGTGAGTTAACGGCAGGTAATCCGTTAACATTGGCACCAAGTAAGCTAGGCCAGAGATATCATATAATTTATTGTTACACAGGGGACGGCAATACGTAACTTCTAGATATGACTAGAGATTTATATTCAGAGTTATGTTACGTCACAAATATTGTGCGTAACTAGAGCATAGATTACTATTTCTCTATTAGAGTAGAGTACTGTTAGACCAGTTTATAGAATGCTAAGATTTGATACTTTATTATTATCACTATTATTCTGGTGTTGTGTATCTTCTCTTGGTGTCCCATGAAGGGAGATCCAGGCGATAACTCACTAACTAAGTTTTGGTTACAAAACTCATCCCTCTGTTTCTTCTCATATGTTACAGATATTATAGCTGCTGAGGGTATTTTCGCATCATCTTCCTCCTAGCAGCATTAGATTTCATTTGGTGAGCTTATTAGATGAGGTGTCTGGTATTATACTCTAGATGTGCTCAGGTGTAATACAGGCAGGATCTCAAACTGTAGAGCATAGTTACATTTTGCATAGTCTTGTATATTAGGATATTATTTGAACTATATAATCTATACTTTTCATAGACACTTTATATGTAAAAGACTTCATACATATTTCGTGATACTATAATATTAATTAGCCTTTGAAAGAGATTGTGAGATTTTAGTTTTATGAATATGATTTCAAGAATAGGCAATAATTTGTATATAGAAAGAGAAATATTTTATGAATTTTTCATAATTCAAATGTGCATATAGAAATAGATAATACAAGTCACGAGACTTACGTGTGAATGGAGTTTCTCACATGTCGGTCACATGACCAAGTAGAATTGTGACAATTAGTATATTTAAATTACATTTAACAAATATATACTAACTAGAAAAATAGATAAATAAATATAGATTTTAATTTTAATGCATTGTCGGTGTAAAAGTGCTTTCACTACAAGAAAAGTGAGTATTTTTAACAGTTATTTTATGTCAAAATTATTTCTCTTGATAATATATTTTTATTGAGATTTTAATTGTTTAAAATACTCATTCTTCTTGTAGTGTTTACGCTATTATTTAATCAAAATATTTCATTTGTATAACTTTTCAAGTAATAGATGAAATAGTCAACTATCATACTTGGTGTGATAATATATAATTGAATAAATATCTAAAAAAAAAAAAAAGAAAGAAGACATGCATAAGTATAGATATTGCAGAGGGCAGGCTGTCTTCTTCAATATGACACACATAAGTAGCAAGGCATGTGGTCTCAGAAAAGGCAGCAATGGTTAATATCTTCCTGGTCCATCATTTTACATCATACCGATACCCATTTTAATTTCATCCTTCTCTATTTTACGGCTTATATATATCCTTAATTAATTAATTAGCCTTTATTACTCAATCTAAACTTAATCAATTCAGGATTTATTAATATATAACGCAATAGTTATAGTTAAGATTATCTTTTTGGTTTTTACAACTAACAATGCTTTTCACAACGGGGCAATGTATATATATAAATATCTCCATCTAATGATGAAGGTCATAGGAAAATAAATAAATATAACGCCTTTTCCTGGATGCTTGACAAACAAGTTAGACAGGAATGTAGTCTAAATAACAAGAATAATAATAATGATTAGGGAAGAAGATAAATACCATAGCTTGTTCCAAATTGAGCTGTGTGCTTTTAGACAAAAAAAAGTTCCATAGAAAATTGAGATGTATTAATTTTATTTGTCTAGAGCATGCCCTTTCTTTCCATCAAAATTGAAAACATGTTAAGTTTAGAAACCAAAACAAAACAAAAAGTTTTATTTTTCATTTTGTACATGAAATTGCTATATATCGAGTCGTTATCAAGGATTCAAGAGAGCGTTTATTTATTTTTATTTTTATTTTTTCAATTGTCGGTATGGTAGTCTATATGCAATTCTTGGCATGTGATTTTGTGACAATAACTTCTACGTATGTGGTGTAAAAACTAAAAGGCTGAGGAATCTCACGTGGATACTTGGCATTATATATGCCCTAAATTGTTTGGGCATGCTGGGAACTAATTTGAAATATCAATTTCATGCCCAAAATAAAAATTATAAGAAACCAAAAAGAAAAGAACGAATCAGGCTTTCACTTGTTGAAAGAAGCCACTAAGCAATGTGTTATTGACATGAGTGGATTAAATATTATTTCAAGAAATCACTTTTTTTTTCAAATTTTTCTCAAAACAAATTTTTACTTATAAAATGTTAAATACAAAATCAACTTAACTAAGGGTTATTTATGCTTTAAAAAACAGATAATAATTCATTGTTTTACTTTTTTTAAAAGAATAATACTATACATTCAAAAAAATATATATACAAACTTTTTTATAGAAATTACGATGATTGTTGGATGAAATTATAGTATGACCCACTAATTTATCTAAAGACTAACAATTATAATATATAATTATAAACACAAAAGTTTGATAAAATTTCTAATTATCTAACATTTTCTTTTTGAAATATATATAGTTGATTCTCTCATAGGGAAAGAGAATTTTGATCCTTAAATTTAGAAATAACTCTCTTCTCATGTAATTATCATTTTATCCTTAAATTTTCGTGAAAAAATGTTACTCTCTTCTACGTCTCATCAATCTCTTTCTTTGTGTTCCTAATTAATTGTAGTTTTGTAACAAAAGTGCTTTTAAATTTATCACATCCATTCAAACAATTCCTAATTTTAATAAAAAGCATTTAACTATACAATTACATTCACGGGAAAAACTTAAAAAGAACCCCTAAAATCTTAACAAAAAGGGCCTAGTTCTAACCCATGCTACACCTTGCGCGTGATTCCTAAAATGTTTTTTCATTCCTAGAAATGCTATTTTTGAGAATAAAGATATTTGGTTTGCAAACTGAATACTAAGTGATATTAATAGGAATACTGTTTATTTTTTAAAAAATATCCATGACAAAATAATATCATTTGGTGGTGATAGTCCAATCTCAATTGACAGTGCTCTAGTCTTGATCATCGGTAACGAAGTTGATTGATGGCTCCAATAAAGTAGTGGTGGTTCGATAGTGGGTAGCAATGGTCTAGCGCCGGCTGATGGTGGCCCGATGGCTGTGATAGTTGTATTCGCAGCTTAGGATGTTGGGATAATTTAATCTTTCATTTTCTAAAATATTTCATTCTCATGAGAATTCGGGAATAAAAATAGACTTATTTTTATTTCCGAAAATACAACATTCCTGAAAATATTTTTTTCTGAGCGCGAATCAAATATAAAAATCTTTCATTCCTCTCGTTAAATTTCCGAAAACATTTCGTGAACCACACCCTCGCTCCCTTGGTGGATTGTTTTTGGCTGCTTCTTCATGTAGCAATGCGTTGCAATCAGCTCATAATGTATTATTAATAGGATGTTTCAATTCCAATATTATTATAATCACTAATTGATCTGCGTCAAACAAAGTGGATTACATAATGACAAATTACAGTAAAAAGTAGAGCATACACACCGGTTAATTGGATTTCTTCGTTGAATTATCATGCTTATTTACTTTTTGCAGTTATATCGCAATAAACTAATCATTGATTATTATATGCAATCCAAAATTAACCTAATCTCTATCGGGGCTAGCGTTATTTGTCGTTATTCATGATGTGCCTTTACCTGATATAAGACTCACTAAGATTAAGAAGTACAACATCTCAGAATTTTACTCTCACCTATTGGAAGTTGAAACTGTTTGATTCAAATGCATGTAGCTATAAGAATAACAGCGAAAATGAAATGGTGAAAAAAATTGGGATATATTCAGAGGAGAAGAACGATAATTCATATAGTTCGCTGTCGTCTTCAGCAAGGAAAGTAAGTTAGCGTTTGGTTAGCCCCATTTGTTCATGAACTCAAAGGGTCACTTTAATTTATTTATTTTTTCTTTTTTGTGTTTTGTGGTCAATTCCAAGTTCCATACAAGAAACTTGAGCCTGTTCATAAATGCAACGAAAACGATATTGCTAGTGGTCCTTAGGCTGACGAAGGTAATAGCATATATATGTCGATGACAAGCTTTAAGTTTTCTTTATGCGTATATATTGTCTTTTTTCCTGTTTAAGCACTGTGATATTTATAATTACTGCATGTTGGCAATGTCATTTGTTTGATTTCGTCATAGAAAGAAAACGTTTGAGAAATGCAGATCTAATATCTATGCTTCTAAACATATGACTAAGTTATTTGATCATAAAGCAGCTAAACTAGGCTTATATTAAGCTATTTAAATTAAGGGTAATGTTGTATGGTCATAAAAATATGTATAGAAGTTTTGACAGAAATCATAGTAATTACTATATGAAATAAAATGATATGACATACTTATCTATTTAGAGATCAACAATCATATCAAATATGATCCCTATTAGTTGTAGATAGCTACACACATGGCCAGCGTACAATAGTTTCTGAGGGAAAAAAATAAATAAAGAAAGTGATGAACATGAAGCTAATCATGGATAATCAACTAGATCCATCCAAATTGAGCTGCCCTAGCTAGCTAGTGGAGTAGTGATGATCAAGCTATTGGCAAGGGGGTGTTAATGTTAATTCACAAATGCTAGTAGCTTCTAATTGATATTAAAGTCTTCTGCTAACTATGTTAATTCAATTCACAAATCGCAGACTCACCCTTCTTAATATTAATATTATCATTAGGCTCAAAGGAAAGGCAATGGCCACTAGAGGAATCCCAAAGTTCCCCAGCAAAGTTGCAGAGCAAAAGGCAAAGGCCAAAGGCAAGACGAAATGATTACTTGAATGAGAAGGGACCCACATGATAGTTTTTCCTTTACAGGTCCTTCAATTTTTTGACTTGGGATCGGGACCCACCTCGGCCACCATTGTCTTTATGGATTGAATGATAAAAAAGAGCACCTCACGTGGAGTCTGAACCAAAGAGGCTGTCCAACCACAATAAAAGGGGCAACTCCTCCCTTCAATTCCATAAAATAAAATTAAACAAAAATTCAAAGATTTTTCCACTCTCAGTTTCCTCCTATTGAAATACAAACCTACCCCTCCATACAATTGAAATTTGAAAGAATAGAAATTAAAAATTTGTACATGTTATTATTATAATTCAAAAGCTTAACACACAGCAACAAAGCAATTTCTTTTCTGAAAAAATAAATCATGCTTTTTAAAGCTCACCCATATAATTCCCACTTATAATTATCCCTGTTGCTTAAAGCTCTTACCCTAGTCCTTCTTTCTCTCTCCTAAACCACATCAATTCTCAAAGCAAATTCCTTCCCTTCTGGCTTCTACAAAGAAAGAAACCTAAATAACCTAGACACACATCCCCTCCTCCAAATATAGGCACACCAAGAGAAAGACCCACCACAGAGATTAAGCCCCATAAACTCACTGATCAAAACCTGTCTCATAACAACAACCATCTCAAGCACGCGCCCATACACAAAACCAACACAAAGCACAAAACACAAAGGCACACATATATAGAAACCAATTATCAACTTCTTCAATTCCATCCATGATCATGGAGGGAGGTGATGATCTCCACCACCATCACCATCACCACCAACATCACCATCAACACAAACAAAACTTCCCATTCCAACTCCTCGAGAAGAAAGAGGATCAACAAGAAGCAGCTTCATGCTCAACCTCGTCACCATACCCATCCCTAGCCATCTCCGCAGAACCAAGCACCTCCAACTCAAGCCGTTCCAACAACAACAACCAGCTCCTTCCTCCACCCTCTTCGGACAAAAAACCACTACTAAAACGAACCTCCACAAAGGACCGGCACACGAAGGTGGACGGCCGAGGCCGCCGCATTCGTATGCCAGCCCTATGTGCTGCTAGAGTATTCCAGCTCACACGTGAGCTGGGACACAAATCCGATGGCGAAACCATAGAGTGGCTCCTTCAGCAGGCGGAGCCAGCCGTCATCGCTGCCACTGGAACCGGCACCATCCCCGCCAACTTCACGTCCCTTAACATATCATTAAGAAGTTCAGGTTCATCTATGTCGGTTCCATCTCAGCTAAGGTCTTCCTACTTCAACCCTAATTTCTCATTCCAAACAAGGAGAAGCTTCTTCCCCGGAATTTCCTTGTCTTCAGAGAATTCCAACACTTCCACCACCACCAACATGTTCAATTTTCAGTCCAATAGCCTAATTAGCGCAGGCATGCTGCAAGCCAAGCACGAATTGCGCGATACCAGTGACGCGCCAACGACCTTGGACTTGTCCGCAGAAGAGATTTTGGGAAGGAAACGGAGAAGCGCCGCCGAGCAAGACTTGTCGGCTTCTGCGGCGCAGCATCAAGTTGGGGGCTACTTGTTGCAATCAAGTAGCACCGGTTCGATTCCAGCTAGCCATGCTCAGATTCCGGCTAATATATGGATGGTGGCGAATTCGAATAGCCAAGTGATGAGTGGTGATCCTGTGTGGACGTTCCCAGGGGTGAACAACAGTGCTTTGTATAGAGGCAATATGTCCAGTGGATTGCACTTCATGAATTTTCCTACCCCTATGGCCTTGTTGCCTGGACAACAATTAGGGCCTTCTGGAATCGGTGGCGGTGGCGGTGGCGGCAGCGATGGTGCGAATTTAAATGAAGGGCATTTGAGTATGCTCGCCGGGCTTAGCTCTTATCGTTCGATCGGCGGTTCGGAGTCTCAGGCAAGTGGCTCACAACAATCACATCATGGTGGTGGCAGCGATGATCGGCATGATAGCACTAGTCATCACTCATAGAAAGGGATCCATGATCTTCTTTCTTTCCTTTTTACCTACATGTGTTAGTAGTTTGATATGTGTTAACACAAACGTGACGCGAGGTTTGATTGCCCTATAGAATTGAGTTTTAATTTGTTTAATCCAATAGATTAATTTTGTTCTTTTTTTTTTTAATTTTTGGTGTGATTAATATTTTGGAAAGGGAGTTGGGGCTTGGGTGATGGAAGAGAGAAGAGGGTTTTTTAGGGTTTGAGAGATGACACTATTTAACGGTTGATTATTTGGCTGGCTTTCTTAATTTTCTGTTAAAAGAGAAAACTGTCTCTCTTTTGATTTATATTTCACTACACAATATCTTATCTTCATTGTTTGTGCAATTCACTTTTCTTTTCTTCAGTTCTCTGATCTTTTTCCCCTGAAAGACTTTTAATTTGTAATTTTATGCTTTTCATATCTTACTCCCATAACCTTAAGGTAAGTCTCCATAGTCCTTCCTAGCTAACTCGCATTTGTGTTTGCTACATTTTGATTTCTCTTTTTTTCCTTTTTCACCTTTGATTCTTGGTCTTAAAGTTTTAGTGCAGTAAAAGGGATGAAACAGTGCCACTGCAAGACCAATGTAAAAATGCATCTATCCGTATGGTATATATATACGTGTTAATTTTTACGCTATGCTTTTCGATCATTCTGATTCCAAGTCAAGGCCATGAATCTCGAGGTTCACAGTGCATAGATATATGATTAAGATTTTTCAGAGAGAAAGAGTCATGGAGAGAGGTAATAGGATGGTGGGGTCAAGACCTTATCGGTTCCAGGTGTTGGCTCCGGTGGTGGGATCCATATGCTGGTCATTGCCCAAACCAATGTACAATGTCACTGACAAACAGGTGGATCATTCCTCATCTTTTTTTTTTTTCAATTTTTTTTCTTTTATTTATTTATTTATTTTTGGGGATCAATTTTATGGAGCAGTTGCTGGCATCAGAGTCTTAATGACCCTACTGGGATATGGCCCACCATTCCATCAATCAGGATCGTTCATTTGGCGGGCCATCATATTTTTTATGGACACATTGAATGATTGGGTCTTAGTCAGCTAAGGGAAAAATGTAGAATTTGGTGTTTCAGGGTCATACTCTCATCACCCGTCCCTTGTTTCACCTTCAATCACGTTTTGAATTACTCCGTCCATTTTATTTTTCGTACATTGAAATCACAATAAGATTTGAATTTATAATTTCATAATAAACTACTAGAATCCCTCATCACTAGTTTAATCTTAGTGTCTTCCTCCATCCACTCTTTGATTAGGCACAAGCACAAGATATGCAGTGTGTTTAGGTCCTCCATCATCAAGGCACCATAGTTAGTACTCTTGTGAGGTTAAACCTTAAAAGTAGAGTCATGATTAAATTAGGTTCTCTACAAAATAACAACTCCACAATTTGAGTGCTTCATATTGAAGGTAATTTCCTTTTACCTAAGATTGCAGTTCTCTTCCCTAAACACAATGGTAAGATTGGTGTTTTATGATTCGGAGGTAATGGTCCCTTTTATTGCTATTCACTGGCATTGCCACCAATTTGCTTAATTAAGTTTATAAATTTGTGTTATTTTATTGGAATCGAATAATATCCCGTCGTCACTAAAAGAATAAGCAACATCTATGGTTGGCGAAATTGAAAATTAGTATGGAAGGCGGAAAGCAGATTTAGGATATTCCCTCCACTATATTTTAATTTTTGTTATGCGCAATATGATTGAAAGTTTAGCTTTATTTACGGGGATGGTGTCAATTTCATTTATTACACGAGTATAAAGCAAACCAAGAAAATTAAATAGTATATAATCTTGTTAACTCATAATCAAAAGTTGACATATCTGATTAATATAATCTGCTACTCGATGAAATTTGCATGGTCGATGGAATAAGGTACCTTGGTGAGAGGTTCGAATATAAGTATGGGCGCTGATAATGGCATTGCTTTAAGATATGGCTCCCATCTTGTGCTGCTGCAAAAGGCGAATCAGGAAAGCATATAGTTGAATTGAGAAATGTTATTTGCTAGCGTTTCTTGTATGGCCAGTTAGGCAGGCTTATGAGCTTCTATAATTAATCACATATACATATTATTGTATATATTGACACTTGAGAGATCATAATTTAAATTGTGGTTGATCATGGGGTTGTATTGCGACATAAAAAACTACCAACAAATGCCATTGATGATTGCCATTGCGATGTGATTGCAGAAGACATTGCAATATATTGCAGTTACAGGTGCAGTTGCGGACCACAATTTAAAATAAAAAAAGAGATTATAAGTCAAGAAAAAAAAACATAACCAGTTAATGATTGTGTTTTGCTGATATCAAAGAGATGACATTTCGTGGTAAAATTTTCTGATATGCCCTACTGCCCACCGCAGCAGAAGATTGATGTGTCTTGTACTCAAGCAGAAGACATTGTTGTTTCACTCATGTGATGCGTCACATATGCAGATACATCTTGAACATTCTGTTGTTAAGTTACAATCGCGCGGTATGCAAGCTAGATGGGTCCTTCAACGTTGGTCATCCTTTGGACTTTGCAGTGCACAAGTCCAACAGACAAGTATGGCTTTTCAGGCTTTTTACGTAATGACCTTCTCATACTATATCTGTATTACAGTAGCCGTATTTATGAGTAAAAAAGGCAGTGCAAATATGCGGGAGAGAACAATTAGCTACCGCAGTTGGAAAGAAGCATAGTATGAAGTTGTAAATTTATTTATTTATTTTGTTTAAATAGAATTATAAAGAGTTCAATTTATATGCACTTTTTTTTAAGCTATTATTCAATTAAATCATTATATTTGTATGATTTTTTAAGTAATAAATATAAGATTTAATCATTTTTAATAAGATAATATATAATTTAATAACAGCTTGGAATCAGTGTATTGAAAATATACTAAATTCTAAATTCTAAAACCTGGCTAATTGCTTCAAGTTTGACAACCAAAGCTAATACCTTCTCAATGTAAACAGTTTTAATATACATCTGGCAGAAAATTTCTTGTCCATTTCCATCTTTTTATGTTCACTAGACACATCAACTGTTCATCTCAATTATATATATAAAGTAGCATAAGCAATGGATATGAATGATCATAGGGATATGACATTTTTTTTTAATGTGTTATTATATTTAACATATTGATTGGGCATAATGCGGGACACTTGTATGCTAAAAAAATTTCATAACTTTCCTCTTTCAAAATTTTATTTTATCTGTTTTTCACATCGCTCATGGTGATGTTTAAGGTGGTGTTCAATTACAACATACAACAAACTTTTCTTTTTTATATGTTTATTCTTTTTAATTAATATTTGTATCATATAATAATTGGTTATAAAATCTGACTAATTCACACCTACCAAACTGCATTACTTGATCACAAGATCGAAATTTAGTTAATTACTGGTGATAACTAAAATTATGCTATTTGAGTTTTAGAGATAACGTCATAATGTGAAAAAAGAAATGCTTTCTGAGTAGAAGGGCAAAATTATTCAGCAATCACAGTGAATTTACAAGCATAAAATTAACTTCTTTATATCCAAATATGCCAGCTTCATTCCCATCTTCCAGTGGGATTGAACCCAAGAGAGATGATTAAGGAACACAGACCCTAGTCTATATGTGCCGATGTGCACTGGAATTAAAAAAAAACTTTTTATTCGAATATAAATGTATCTTATCGATTTACTGGGTTCATTTGCATGGTGAGGTGATGTCACTATCTACCAGTCGGTGAAATCATGTTTGTCATCTTTCATCAATGATTTGTCTGATTATTAGGAAGTGTTTCATTGGTCATTTATTATTTTTTTGGTGGTTATTGGTCATTTATTATTATTGTTATTATGACTAAAACAATTAACATATATGCACACAGCAGTGTGCAGCATTACCACCACTTGTGAAGTGGAGAATAAGGTCTAATGGATCGTACTAGCAATTGTTCACATGGATCTGAAAACTGACATAGCCACAGGAATGCGGTCCCCCTAAGACAATCTTGTATCCCAAAATTTTCTAGCACCAATCTCTCTCTCTCTCTCTTAAAGGGTGAACAAGTCGGCTAGATCTTGGGCACAAAAGGGGCTGCAAGTTCACCTACTAAGAGGCAACAGATTCCATTAATTTGGTCCATATAATAATACCTCCCTTAACTCCTTGGTTTTGGGCCCAGGAAACCTCTTAATCATGCCATGGTTTCTGATAAGGAAATATGATAGGTATTGATGCACCAGCATGTGCCTCCATACTGGTGTTTAGCCTACAACTTGGGGGTTACTTGTTTATTATGACATATAAGAAATTAGATCGAGATACATCCACTCAAAATCTCTGTGCACTGACCTGCTATTGTTTGCACTTTGTATGGAGATGTCTAGCTAGAATCTTGGTAGGGAGAGATAACTAAGCCAACCCATTGACAATTTGACATTCAGTGTAATTGCATTTAGAAAAAAAGTATATGTACAAAAAGAAATGCTTTATATGTAGAAGGGCACAATTATTCAGCAATCGCTAATATCATGTACCTCTACTCAACTCTTTAACCTTTTGAGAAAGATTGTTGGACGTAGAATCAGAGGTTTTATAACTAAGTACTTATGCTTCAAAGTCCTCCATGGATGTTCCAGTGTGAGAAGAGACTTAGTAAGATAAAATATTGTTTATATATTTCTACTCAACAATTTAAATTTATGGAAGAGATGGTTTATGACGTGCGCAAATATACAGGGTCTCCTCTACTCAAGCAAAACAAAATTACAAAATCAGGTAAACTATGCTAGCTAACTAATAGATATATGACATAATTAAGTAGCTACATTAGCATACATAGATAGATGTACGTGTGATGGATTTAAGTAAGCTGTGTACTCTTTGTGGTCATTAAGGAGGTAGTTGAACAAGTAATCAGGTGGTAATCACAGTCGTGTTATTTCCCCCAAACTAGTTTTTAATCTTGAATTGGTACACACTACACAGTGACAACAGATGGTCAGGGAGGTACAATAATGCAAAAGGTGCAGTTGCACAATAACAAGCAGTGGCACATCCCTCACGTGTCGTGTTGGATGATCAGTTATTAAGGATTTGTCCTAACTGGTGACTTGCTGCAGGTAGCATGTGGATTCTAAACTGCCCAAACATATGAGGAGTATGGGTATGTCTCCATAGATGCTGCATAAATTTTCACTTATAGCTAGCTAGCTCCAACTATACACTGTGGGGTAAAAGGTGGACCACTAGGAAAAACAATTCTATATGTGGTACCATACTCTTATGTCCTAAAACTAAGAAAATATAAGCAAATTCATTATCTATATGATTATGTTGGAGTAGTTTGTTTGATATTTTGATTTTGATTAAATGCTTATATACATGGCCTCGCAGACATACCGGGGTTAGCAATGTCATCTCTCTTTCCCATTTCCTCCCCTTGTCTTTCATTTTATATTGTTAAAATAAAGTGCTGCATGCACATTAGCACAAGGAAAAGTCTACAAGCATCGAGATTAATGGAAGTAAATTAACATTCACGCTAGGCTCGATACCCTATAATCAGGCTTGAGAATGAGATTTTAGGGGATAGTTAGAAATGTCAAAGTGGGCTCGACCCGCCGGCTTGATTCGCCAAAATTGCCTTCTTTTTAGTGGACTGTACTAAACTTTTGAAACCATAAAAAAATTCTAGCTCCATGCAACCCACCCCACTTAACCCACGCATTTAAGTGGGTTGGGGATGGGCCTAGCCCACAGGCTTAACTCTTTTTTTCAAGAACAAACTCACAAATTACAATATTAGTAGTTAGTACATACTCATAGACTTTTTCTAGGTCTGAACTACAACACCCCCAAAGGGACAACCGAACAAGAAACACAAAGCCCATGAATTGGAAACGAGAGGTGTTCAAGCCCAAAAAATGACATAGCACTAGGTGAAAAAGTTAAAAGCTTAAAGACAAATAGAAAAATTGGGTATGATTTAATTAAAAAAATAAGTTTTTTATGAAGTTTTTTTAAAAGAAGATCATTGAACCGTTAATAAGATAGGCTGGCCCGTCAATCTACCCTAAAATGGGTTAGGTTAACTATTTCGACTCATTTAAATTTGACAGGTGTTGCTCTATTTTTTTGTAAGCTTTTTGTAGACTCGGCTACTTTCACATCTCCGGAATGGAATGTAGCCTGAGAAGCTACCTCCTTCAACCAACTCTTGTAACATCTGGATTCAATAAAACAATCATTTCAATTTCAACACCCACGAGCCATCTCATCAATCCAAATTTCTTCAATTTCATTTCGACCCATCCAATGAAAACCAACAGTGGTATCAGAGCTACGTTTGGTCATATACTAGGCGTAGTATATATTTGTTTCTAGCCATCCAACTAAACACATTAAAACCAAATCCATATCACTAAATCCTTATATATAACTATGACAATTTCAACTCTCAATCTCCTAGTCCCCATTTTGTCAAAAGGCAATTATGAGGATTGCCAGAGTAAAGAAAAAAAAGACATTCCTTCAAGCACAAGATTTGTGGGATGTTGTCCAAGATAGATTCACCATGCCAAAGAATCAAGCACCACTTTCTGCTACAAAAATGAAGTTGAAGGAATATCAGCAGAAAAATTATGTTGCCTTATGCTTCCTACAACAAGCAGTCCACAAAGACAATTTTCTCAAAAATAGGAATATCATCAGCAAAGGACGTATGAGACAATTTGGAGAAAAATTTTAGAGGTGACAAGGAGGTAGGTATAATCCTCCTACAATCTTTAAGGAAACAATATGCAAATATGAGAATGAAAGATTATGAGACAATACAAAAAATTTCTATACAATATTAATGAGTTCAGTAAGTGAAATTAAAGTTTATGGGGAAGATTTTCCAGATAATAAAGTAGTGGAAAAGATATTAATTAGATTGCCAGTTAAGTTGATCCTAAAGTGTCAACAATAGAAGACATGAATGATCTATCAATCCTAACGGCAATAATAGTAATAAGCTCATTACATACTTTTGAGCAAACACTAACAAGTCATGAAGAAGATTCCATAGAAAATGCTTTCCAGTCTAAGATCAATATAAAGTCTTACAAACTAAACAAAGGAGGAGGGAATTATTATAATCAAGACAATATTGTCATCTATGCAAAAAGAATAATCACACTATAGAGGAGTGTCGATCCAAATGTTAGAGATGCAGAAGACATTCACATTTCAAGAATGACTGCAAATATCGGCAACAAGAAAAGGCAAATTTCACTGAAAGCATGTAATATTTGGCATATTCGGCAAAGTTCAGAGAGTTGAAGGAAGATGGTCAATAGAGATTCATCAGCCATGTGCTCTATGGGGCTAGCATAGCACAAAATCTATTAAGCATTGGTCGACTACTTGATAAAGGTTACAAGGTGATCTTCAATGCTGGGAAGTGCACAATCATGGAAAAAAAAAGGGTCAACTAATTGTTACAACAGAAATGACCCCCAATAGAACATTCTCAATGATTATGCCACCATGGCAAAGGAGCACAACTACATCAAGCATCAAACAGGAGAAATAAGTTATTAAGAAAAATCAAATGGTGAGTTTATTTGCTAGAGAGCAGTAAAAGCCTACGATAGTTAACAAGATAAAAGTCGAGAGCGACCTAAGAAGAATGATCAAGGTCATGAGAACAAAAAGAAGATGTCAAAGAGCAATAATACAGATGTCAAAACTATTCAATATCGTCAACCAAGACAAAGCATCAACAAGAAGAAAAATAAAACAAGGATTCAGACTCTAGAAAAGTACATCTGCTTGACTAATATCAGCACATTAAACAACCAAGCATCAAGCCGTTGTGAAAACTTTTCCTTCCTCATGAGCAAGGATCCCAAGGGCATCGACGACTCAAAAGAGGAAGCGGACCTCCTGCATAGGAGCAAGAAAAAGGTTCGTAACAATGACATATGCTTCAGTGGAGCATCTTCAAGGGTACCAAGAGTTGAAGAATGGATGAACGAGGGGGGAAATATAAAAGAAGCAACCAAATCTTATGCAGAGCTACTGAAACAAGGAACTGATAATGATGGATGGATGTCTGAAGACAACTCAGAGGAGGACTCAATGGAAGAATCAGATAGTGAGTATAATGGCGATACCAACAACAAATCAACAGAAGGATCGGATGATGAAGGAGCTGGGGAGGAAACCGAAAAGAGCAAGAACAGGGAGAAAAAAATCAAAGAAAAGGTGGCTGCTTTTGAGATAAAGGACTTTCCTGGAGGGTCCTTTTCCATCAATGTCTCAAAAAATGAGAAGAAATGAATGGAGAAACCATGGAAGGATACTCTCATTGTCAAGCTTTTGGGTAGAAAGATAGGTTACGCTGCTTTGCGGAGGAAAATATGGACCATTTGGGCTCGAAAAGCTAACTTTGATCTTATTGATATTGGCAACGACTACTTTCTAGTCAGGCTATATGCCAAAGAGGATTATGAACATGCCCTCACAGAAGGTCCATGGTTGGTCTTTGACCACTATTTGGCTGTCAGAAAATGGGAACCAAGGTTTGATTCCTCAAATGCCCCGATTGATAAGATAGCAGCTTGGGTTCGTATACCTGGGTTACCTATTGAATATTATGATAAGGAATTCTTGGGTGAGGTGGGGAACAAAATAGGAAAGACACTGGATATAAACACGGCCAGCTTATCAAGAGGAAAATTTGCACGAATGTGCATAGAATTGGACTTGGATAAACCATTAACAGCTCAATTTGGGGTGGATGGTAAAACACATTTTGTTGAATATGAAGGCATACATATGATCTGCTTCCAATTTGGAAAATTTGGACATGTGAAAGAAAAATGCCCGCTAAAACCGGAGGCACCACCAAATACCACAATGCTGCCACAGACGACGGAGGAAGGAATCATCATGGAAAAGACAACCGAGCATATTCCCAAAACAGGGGAGGGCAACAAGGTAAATTCAGAAGACCAAGGCAGGTTTGGTCCTTGGATGATAGTCCAACGACAAAGGAGGACACGTAGACTGACAAAAGGAGGGGAATGCAGCAACCATGATGCACCCAATAATGGGAGACAAAAGCAAGGAGAGCACGTAGCCAAAAAATCCAAATTTGATGCTATCAGATATGTACAAGACGAAGTAGTAGAACAGGTAGGTACGGAGGGACCTCCTGAGCAGAACCAACGAGTGGAACCAAATAGTAGTGACAAAAGAGGGTTCTTAAATGGCAGTCAAATGAGGAAACAAAAGGCTCAACAAGCAATAAACTGGGATGATTGGGAAACCCACCAACAACAACCCAAGAGTGAACAAAAAAATGGAGGAGGCGATAGAGTTAACGACGAAGTCCTTAATGAGCCAAATGAGTATTTATCCCGCATAAGGAATGCCTACGAAATTGAAGGCCTAAGTTCTGTGGAGGATACCATGGTTCCTAATACATACCCAAGTCAACTGGGATTATATGGAGGATACAACCCGATACAGGAAAACAATGTTATGGCGGCTTGTCCTATTTTGGGGGAAGAAATAAACCCGAAACCACCTGACATACAACAAAAGAGAAATGAGGACAACAATAACCAGGAAAGAGAGACGATCGTGGAAGAACCCGATGAGGTAAAAGATAAGGCCCCATCTCTATGCCAAGGAGATGTGGAAATGCAAGGTGTCTAGGCTTTTTGCCGGGTTCTCTGAGGTAACTCCTTTTATACACTTTTTATTATGAATATTATATCATGGAATTGTAGAGGAGTAGTGAAAAAGGGGTTCGTACGCACCCTTAAAGAATTTGTTCGCTTACACAGCCCCATGATAGTGGCTATTCAGGAGCCTAGATGTAGTGGTGATATGGCTAGAAGAGTGATTAAAAAACTTGGATTCTGGAAACATCTTTTGGTAGAAGCCAGAGGTTATGCTGGTGGTGTATGGCTATTATGGAATAAACAAGATCTTAAAGTAACTATGCTGGAGCTTAATGATCAATTTTTGTATGTCCATATTGAGGATACGGGGCAGTCCTGGTTTTTAACTGTTGTTTATATTAACCCCCAAGTAACTAGGAGGGGGAATATATGGGCCATAATCGCAAACAAGAACCCTCCCAATGGTAGTGCATGGTTAGTTGTTGGAGACTTTAACGAAATAAGTGGCCCAGAAGAGAAAAAAGGCGGAGGTAATACGGATACTCATAGATGCAACAAATTCAATGATTGGATTCGCAATACAAACCTTATTGATATGGGTTTTAGTGGATCAAAGTTGACGTGGAAAGGACCAAAATGGGAGGGAAGAGAGAGGGTGTTCAAAAGATTAGATAGGGCCTTATGTAATAATGATGGAATACTTTTGTGGCCAGAAGCTCGGGTCATCGTTCTCCCTCGTATAAGTTCAGACCACCATCCCCTTTTGATAAAGCTTGCCAATATCAATAAGGACAAGTTTTCCCCTCCTTTTCGTTTTGAGGCGATGTGGCTTAGGCACCCTGATTTCAGGAGCTTTCTTAAAAGAACCTGGAGCTTCATAGCTAGTATCCCTGAGGCGATCAGATCTTTCACACCAAAACTGAAGGAATGGAATGATCAAGTTTTTGGTAATGTTTTCAAAGAAAAAAAAAATCTTATAGCCCGTATCAGTGGAATTCAAAACTCTGTGAATTACGGGTATAGCAAATATCTGGCTGACTTGGAATGTAAGCTGAATGTAGAGTTGGAGGAGTATCTCGAACATGAAGAAATGATGTGGAAGCAAAAATCTAGAAAGAAGTGGATAATTGATGGGGATCGCAATACACGATACTACCATACAAAAACAATCATCAGGAGAAGGAAAAATAAAATACATGCTCTCCGAGACAATAATGGGAATTGGATAGGGGAGGAGAAAATAATCCAGTCACATGTGCTGCAGCACTTCAAAAATATTTTCCAAAGCGATACTAATCTATATTCCCCCCTCAATACCAACCATATGTACCCACTATTGAATGAACACCAGATCCAGATGCTCCAAGAAAGTATTACCCCCGATGATGTTACTAAAGCTTTATTCAGCATAGGGTCTCTCAAAGCTCTGGGGGAAGATGGTTTCCAAGCCATTTTCTTTAAGGAAAGTTGGGAACTAATCGATGATAAGATGACATAGTTCATCATGGAGGTTTGGAGGAATCCAGCCTTTTTAAAAAGTGTGAATAATACAATGTTGGTTCTCATTCCAAAGACAAACAACCCGGAGTTTGTCAACCAATTAAGGCCCATCTCTCTTTGCAACGTGAATTACAAAATCATATCCAAAATCTTGGTTCAGAAAATCAAACCTCTTCTACATGATAGAATCACCCCGAATCAAGCTAGTTTTATCCCGGGGAGGAATATTCAGGAGCATATCATAATAGCAAAAGAGATGGTCCACTCTATGAAGAAAATCAAAGGGAGACGTGGGTTCATGACATTGAAAATAGACCTCGAAAAAGCTTATGATAACCTCAATTGGGATTTCATTGATGATAGCCTCCAATATTTTAACATTTCGGATGAACTCCGGAACATCATCATGCAGTGTGTTAAAACACCAACTTTTAAAATTCTTTGGAATGGGCAAAAGACGGAGGAATTCAATCCTAACAAAGGGATCAGACAGGGAGACCCTCTATCCCCATACCTGTTTGTGATATGTCTTGACCGCCTCTCCCACATCATTGAAGACAATGTAGAAAAAGGTATTTGGAAGCCAATGAAAGCATGGAGAAACGGGCCTCTCATTTTTCATCTTGCCTTTGCAGATGATCTTTTACTTTTTGCAGAGGCCTCATGTGATCAGATACCTACAATTATGGAGGTGTTAAGTTGCTTTTGTGCGGCTGCGGGTCAAAAGATAAATTCTGAGAAAACAAATGTCCTTTTCTCCAGGAACGTGGGAAATATAACTAGGAGAGATATCCTGAACATCTGCGGATTCAGGGAAACCAAGGAAATGGGGCGCTACCTTAGAGCCCAAATCCTCAATGGCGAAATTCTAGCAGGACTTATGGCCAAATACTGGAGAAGATCAAAGGAAAACTTCAAGGATGGAAAGCACAATGTCTTTCTCTAGCGGGTCGCGTTACTCTTGCCCAAGCGGTTATTGGGGCAGCTCCCCTTTTCTTCATGCAACATGATAAAATCCCAATAGGTATATGTAGAGAGATTGAAAAAATGCAAAGAAGTTTCATCTGGGGTGGATTGGAAAATGTTAAAAAGCCCATTTGCTGAATTGGGAAACGCTTTGCGGGCCCAAGGAGAAAGTTGGTTTGGGATTTAAGAGAGTTGAAGAGATGAATGAGGCCTTTATAATCAAAATTGCTTGGAAAATGGTGACGGAAAGGAACTCGATGTGTGCTCAAACTCTCATAGCAAAATATGCTAGAGGTGTGGATTTCCCCAATATGCTAATTGCCAGAGCTGGTGACTCAACCATATGGAAAGCAATAGTGCAAGTGTGGCCAAGGATGCAGGAGCATATGAGAAAGAGGATAGGGAATGGAGAAAATGTGCTGTTCTAGACTGATAAATGGCTTTGCAATTATGGATCTTTACTTGAGCTCAGCACAGCTGAAATAGCAGAAAGTGAAAGAAACAAGAGAGTGTGTGAGCTTGTCAAAATAAATGGGGAATGGGACACGGAGCAGATGAAGAACTTCCTTCCCTCTGACATTTTAGAGGACATCAACAGTATCCCCCCGCCTTTACCTACAAATAATCCAACAGGATTCCTTTGGGGACCGAGCAGAGATGGCATTTTCACTATCAAAGACACCTATGCCATGTTAACGGATAACAATACTTCTAGAAGGAGCACAGACAAAAATTGGAATCAAATATGGGGTTGGGAAGGCCCTCAAAGAATAAAAACTTTTCTCTGGTTGATGAACCACGATCTCATTATTACAGCAAGCAAAAGATCAAAATGGTATGGTTCTAACCCTTGCTGTCATAGGTGCATTAATGTGGTCGAAGATACTCTTCATGTGCTAAGAGATTGCCCATATGCTGTCGGAATATGGATCCACCTTATTCAAAGTGAGGAAGTCTCCCTCTTCTTCACGCTAAATTTACAAGATTGGATTGATGTCAATATGAAGAAGCAGATGGGGTTGGATAAGAGAATGGATTGGAAGGTCATTTTTGGAGTAGCTGTTTGGAGAATTTGGAATTGGAGGAACAAGGAAATCTTTGAACAAGGATTCATTCGCCCAACAATGGCTCACACCATCATTATTTCCCAAGCTGTTGAGATAATGAAAGTTATGGAAAAGAAGCCTACAAAAGAAGGAAACAAATAAAGGTCTATCATTCAAATCAGATGGCATCCCCCAGAACAAGGCTGGCTGAAGCTCAACACTGATGGCGCGGCAAAAGGCAACCCGGGACAGGCAGGATGTGGGGGCTTATTAAGAGATGAAAATGGAAGATGGATTTTTGGCTTTGCTAAAAGAACGGGTAGATGTACCGCCTTTGCTGCAGAGCTTTGGGGCATCTACATTGGCCTTAACTTAACATGGGAAAGGGGATTCAAGAAAGTTTGGGTTGAGTCAGATTCGTCTTCTACGATCCACCTGATTAAAAATTGCAAAGAGACTAGTGGAAAGCATGTTTTGATATCAAGAATTCATAATCTTATGAAATGCAGTTGGAATATTGAGTTCAGAACCACCTACAGAGAAGGGAACACTTGCGCAGATTGGCTTGCAAACCTTAGCTTAACTCTGGAGCTAGAAACAAATATCTAGGACACTCCTCCCGCTGGATGTCTCGTGTATCTCCATAATGATGATTATGGGGCCTTCCTGCCCCGTGCTACTATTATTTAGTTTGTTTTCTTCCTTTGGGCTTAGGCCCTCGTTTGTACCAAAAAAAAAAAAAACAACCAAGCATCAAAAAAGAAAAGTTATCAATTACCGCTAACATTACAGCAAGGACGAGCATCTAACCAATAATTTACAATCATTGTTGCGCAAATGTGCATCAAGGAGGAGTGTTAAAATAAAGTGCTGCACATTGGCAAAAGGAAAAGTCTAGAAGCATCAATTAATAAACTAACAAACACTTTAGGCTTAATATATGTGAAGCAAAACTAGACTAGTCTAGAAATCTCTTAAAATCTATACCAAATTATAAAAAGGATTAGGTTTGGTAACCATTTTTGGTGTTTCTTCATTATATTGAACTCTTTTTTTCAAGTCCATGAACATATGAGTTATATCATTTACAAGCAAATAAAAAAAAATAAAATAAAATACAACTGTGTTGATGAATGCAACCACAACAGTTTGTGGCTAATGCATTGATTTATAAAGCTACTGTGTTAAAATGATAGATATACTCCTATAGCAATTCTTGTTCTCCTTCTGCTTGAATCCTAGAAGGCTAGTAGCTGACTTGGCCTTACTCCGACTTGCAATGAACCGAGCTAGGAACCTGCTGCTACTCAAATCCACAAAGCTTCCAATCGATCTTGGCAGGGGTTGGTTGACCACTGTAATGCCATTTTCACTAGGGTGACTAGGAATTTCCTATACTCAACTGGATTTGGTGCTCCATCAAGATACATCTGGGACTAAAAATAGTCTAGGTGGTCTTGCGGATCTGTGGTCCCATCGTATAACTTTATATCTGTCAAAGGCTTGTATCCTTAGGCAACACATAATTCTTAGTATGCTCTTGAAAGGGAGACTCTGGTTCCTCGGGATGCTGGGTGTTCTTACTCTAACTTATGTGGGAGTGTACTAGGGAATCGTGATGGGGCCTTCTTGATGGGCTCAAGCTCTATCTCTTGCTTCTCCTTGGATTGGGGCTGCACACCATGCTTCGTCTTCTATTTTGCCCGAAGCTTAGAGTCTGTCTTATAATATTCCTTAGGCTTGGGCTTTGGTGTCTTGTTAACGTTCGAAGTTGGGTCTCCAAATCCCAAGCTTGGTCTTCCTGGATCCGAAGCTGGGCTTTCATTGTCATAACCTAACTTGGGAACATGACCGACACGTGAGGAATTCCATCCCTACGTAAGCTTACTGGATGACGTGTCTCTCTAAATGCTTAATTTATCAATAAATATAATAATTAAAATGTGATCTATTTGAAATCGCTACCATTTTTTTCTCTAATTAAAGCATAATGCTTATTTTCATAAACTGAAAGTATTAAATAATTTTAATCTCTGAAAATTCTTAACCAAATCTGCTAATTTAGAAATTCATAACTATCCTAACATAAAGAATTAATCTTAAACCTGAAAATCTTAACAGTTGAAAACTAAATTGTAAATACGTTTCTAGTTCATCACATGAATCTATAATCACAATTTACATTTCAATTGCATACTTAATATATGAAAATACTATAATATATCCAACTACATACGTGGATAGGATCCTGCCTGCATATCTGCTGGAGTACTCTACTCTAACAAAACTCTACACTAAGCTTTACTCCAAAGTAAGGCTTACCGCAGAGAAACAATTGCATCTATGGAACTAGAATCTGAATTGCCTCTGAACCTACAACTATGAAAAGAAGGGAGAAAGGTGAGTCAACGAACTCAATGAATGAGCTCTCAACCATCATCCACATGGGACAACCAATTAATATAATACAATATGCATACAACAATTATAATCCATAACTATATAGAAAAGATATTTCTGTATTTATAAATTCATAGAAAACATATCTCCGTTCTTACTCTAATGAGGAATCATTTTCCATATATAAACACAATAGCTTTTAAATCAAAAATTCTCTGAAAACCTAAATAAAAGTACTCTAATAGAGAAACATGGATATCTAGTTATGCATTGCATAACAATATATTCTCTAACTATACATGTCAACCATGACATAGCAAATTTTCTGATCTCTAGGATCCATCAATGATCCGAATCTTGGACACTTAAATAGGTTCCATCTCTGCTCTATGAGATTGCCCCTAAGGACAACTTAGTACTAAGGTTAACGATTATTTTTCCCAGCCATTAACTCACTGTTTGTTTCTCTATAGTTACCATCTAGTCTCTAAATCATAAAAACTAATCACTTCTCTAAAACTCTGTTATGGCTCTTCTCTAGACTTAAAACTCGATATAATTATCCTTTTCTTAAGATCATAAAATATTTGAATACATATAAAATCATTTAAATATGAAGGGTGGGTGCTCAGTCCCCGATGAACAAGAGCCCCTAAATTCTTAGTACTCTGAGAGTTCTAGACTCATATAACTCTAACAACTTGACTTTAGCATAACTGTGACTGTGAAATCATGTCCAAGGGATCACTCACTTGCAGGCATTCTAATTTCAAGCCCACAGAATATGTATCTGGCAGTTGTTATGAACTACACTGAATTTCGTAGCTCTTGGTACCCTAAAACTGAAGTTTTAAATTCTCATTTCTCAAGCTATCCACTTTTCATAAACTTGATGGCTTTAATATCATACTTCAAAATAAGAGGGTTCATATTCGTGAAAACTTTGTAATCAAAATATACATTTATATTTGTAAAATTAAATCATATTCTATTCAACACTATCTCAATATACCTCAACTGGGTAATATAAAACATAGTTTGAAATCTGAAATCCAAAAATCATAGCAATATCGTAAACTCTTAAAAACATAGCTGATAAAATGGCAACTTGCTACAATACGTATTTTCTAAATAAATACTTTCTCAAACATATAAAACATTTTTCATAGTATATATCATACCAATCATGGTCCCATGGTTTTCTAAAACACATTTCTTCCATGCCATCATCATAAATCATAATTTTTCTAGATAGAGATAGTCATGTAAAATCATTCCATATATTTTTTTTCTTATCTAAAACTTCATATTTAACAACCATAATACAAGAACATATTCATAATGATGAAACTAAAGCTATGAGGTCAAACCCAATCACCGTTTAAAGCCGGGAGTATATGGGCACCACCAACTTGACCTTGAGAGCTTGGAATGACATCAACAACTACCATAGAGTAACCACAAACTCTAATTAGACTCTAACAACCTCTAGATAACTCAAACATAACTCTAACAACATTAGGGGAGCACCACCACTTGACAACAATGGGAGAAACAACAAATCCCTAACCATAGAACACGAAAAGGAAAGAAAGGAGATAGCAAAACTAACAAAACCCTCTTACCTTTGATCTTGGAAGGAGAAAGAATGGTGTAGGATTGAAAGAGGAAGGGTTGGCAGAGAGTTAGAGAGGGAGGGTTTCGATTTCTGTGTGAGAAACCCAAGTATCAAGGTGTTTTATAAAGGTTCGAAGCTCCTTTATCGAAACTGTGTCATTTTGAATTGTACTGACATCGAGTTCGCTCGCTGCAACGAACCTGGAGAGTCAACAACTTATTGCAGCTAACATATCTTGCTGCAGCGAGTCTCCTAGCCTGTCTACTCACTGCAGCGAACATAACTCGCTATAGTGAGGCTATTCTGCACAATTTTGCAGCAATAGCACCTAACAACATTATTTATGTAAATGTCCTCATTTATTTTACTCTCCATTAACTTTAAAACAAAAATGTAAATAGGAAAATACTCTTATTTTGGATTCAAATAAAATATAAAAAAATTAAAACCCCAACTAATCAAAATCCAATTTTTGAATTCTAGTTCAAATTCGAAAATTCTCACGATATTCTAAACTTATGTGTAATACCCCAAATTTAAATAAAAGAGTTAGAATATTTTTCGGGCTAAAAGGGTGTTAGTTACTGTTATCTGTCACTCCGGATCCTGAAATTTTTCTAAGTCTGGACCCTACATGCCCTTGGAGGGCCATATAATAGAGTCATATTCTTGGGACCGAAGGTCCCAGTAATTGTTCCTTAGAGAAAACTAAGTTAAAGAGTGATTTTTAAGGAATTTTTTGAAACCTTTAAATGTTTCGTTTTTAGTCGATGAGTTTATAAAACCGTGAAAATTTCTGGATTTGAACTAAAACCAAAAATTTTGATTTTGATTGGTTTGGATTTTGATTTTTTAAACATTTTATTTGAATCCAAATAGGAGGTATTCCCTTATTTACATTTATGTTTAAAAGTTAATAGGAAATAAAAGTTAATAGAAATGTAATAAGTGAGCTTTAGAGAGTGGGAGACTAAAGAGACTATCCTGGAGAGTGACAAACCTTGCTAGTGAGTGCTGCAGCGTTAAAGAGTGCTGCAGCGGTCAACTGAAGTGAGCAAACCATTTTTATGCTCTCTGGTGAGCGCCGCAGCGCTGCTAAGAGCGCTGCAGCACTCAACAGATGACATAAAAACCCCTGTTCGGGGTCCAGAACCTTCATTTCATCCAAAACACCACTCACCCCCCTAGGAAACGCAAAACTCTCATCCCCAATCTCTTTCTCTCCCATTTTCATCAATCTAACGTCAATCTTTCACTTCCAAGGCTTCAAGGTAAGAGATCTTGATGTTTCCTCTCATTTTCTTCTATTTCCCCTTTGTTCTTGAGGTTAGTTTTGCTATTCCTCCATATTATCCCAGAGGTGGAGTTCCTCCTAGGTGTTAGAGTTAGATATGAGTTAATTACTGCTTTCTAGAAGTTAATCTAGAGTATTATGGCTCCTATGTCAGATACAACTGTTGTTCCTGCTCCAAGGAGCTCTGTTAGTGTAGATTCTTCATTGTTCACCCCTCCAGGTGAGTGGGTTTTTATCTGTGATCTCTATATTCTGCATCAGAGGTTATTTGCATAAAAATACGATTTACTGTCTGATTTTAGAGATTACTATATAAAGATTTGAGATTTATATTGATTTATGAAACTATGGTTTTCTGAATAGCATGAACTATATTTTAGAAAACTCATGGGACCATATTTGTTGGATTGATTATATGTTGATTTGATGATATATGAAATTGCTAGATACTTTTATCATAGTTTTCAATTGATTCTAAAACTGATTTATGTTCATGAACTAGTTTTATAACTAGATACAAGTTTAGAAGAGAAATTATAACTATGGTTGTTGAAATGCTTATCTTATGTCAAAAATGGATTATGTGAGTGGTTACTAGAGAACTTTGAGACTTTAAGAAATGTTATTATGATTTTAGAGTTTTCAAGTTCATGAAAGAATGTTGTTGAGAATTGGTTTAGAAACTTAAACATAAAAAGGGTTTTAGAGCTTGAAATCTTTGTGAGATTCAGAACAGTTGGCGGATACATACTCTGTGAGCTGTTGAAATCACAAATGTCTACAAAGGGTGATCCCTTGGACATGATTCATAGCCACAGTTATGCTAAGGTCAGACTGTTAGAATCAGACAGATTCAGAGCTCTAGAGAATAAAAAAAGTTTTAAAGGATTGGTTTTAATGGATTTATTTGATTAGTTTAGAGGGTAGCTATATAGAAACAGGTTGTATGAGTTAACGGCAGTAAATCCGTTAATCTTGGTACCAAGTAGCCCGAGCCAGAGATATTCAAAGCAATTATATTCAGAGATTGATTGTCACACTGGGGACGGCGATACGTAACGCTTAGATGTGACCAGAGATTTATATTCAGAGTTTTGTTACGTCACAGATACTGTGCATAACCAGAGCAGAGATTACTGTTTCTCTAGGAACTGCTATATTGTGTTATTTGTATGATTTTAGTCATGAAAATAAATTCAGAGAAATTGTTTTAAGTTATAACATGATGATTATAAAGGACTTTTAGAAATATATATATGCCTGGTTATGTTAGATTATTAGTATTATTCATGTTTTTATGATATTATGCGTTATTTCCTTGATATCCCATGGAAGGGGGTTTCAGATGAGGATTCACTCACTGAGTTTTGGTTACAAAACTCATCCCTCTCCTCCCTCTCTTATTTTTACAGATAGAGCAGCTATTGTGAACCTCTCATCAGTCATAGATTCCAGTCGGTGAGTCTGTAGGTGAGGCATATAATGTTTTGGTTAGAGTGCTCCAGTATATTGCAGGTAGGATCCCGAACAATAGAGCATGTGTTATAATTTTTGCATATTACGACATTATTTGAAGTTGTATTGAACAATTCAGCATTTACGAATGTCTTGAATCAGAGTAGTTTTACATAAAGATGTTTGTATTATGATTTACAGACAACAGAGTTTGAATTATGAAATTTCAACATAGACTAGTATGATTTGAGAAACAGGTGATTTGTATGTAGAAAATGAAAATGTATTTTGAATAATTTCATGATTAACTATGCATATAGAGCAATTTAGGTCATGAAACTTACGTGGGAATAGAATTTCTCACGTGCCTAAATTGGGTCGTGACATTATGGGCTAAAAACAAAGCATCTAGAGGTTTTCTAAAATTCATTAAAAATCTACTCTTCAATTTACTTTCCTTTGAAGAGCAATTACCAGGACTTTTGATCCCAAGAATCTGGCTCTATCATATAGCCCTCCAAGGAGGTGTAGGCTCTAGACTTAGCAAAATCTCAGACCTGACAACATGGGTGGGTCCTGGAGAACCTTGAGGTTTTACAGAACTTGTTTACTGATACGTGTACACTGGGTATTACATCTGCTCTCCTGGCCCGACTCTTCTCCCTTCGAAGGCACTCTACTTCTTGGTTTTATCTACCCATCTCTCTCTCTAAGCCCTATAGATGTAAAGCTTGATCTAGTACCAGATGTAGCAACACTTGGTAGGGTATGGTAGAATTTGGTGCACTTCTACCAGAGAAGCAAGGATACGGTGGTTCTCAGCCGCTTTGGTTGAATGTAGATTGTCGGCGACCAATGGGTTTTGTTGTTGGACAGTGACTTGATTCACTTGAACTTCCTTGGATCCTCATCCCTTAATACATGACACAGTCTCTGAAGTCGTTAACCCATCCCGCATGACACGACTGGTGCCCTTCTTTGCTTGAGGGGCACGAATTTTATCATTTTTTGGGTCCAAGCCATGATTCTTCTCAAATAGTGCAAAGGTAAAGGAGAAACAACCAATGTCTTTCCTGGCAATGGCGCCAATGTTATGGGATGGCTAGTTGCTTCTTAAACTCAAGCATATGGCAGTGCTGACTTCCCTTCCTTTTAAACCAATGGTGAGGGTACTTGCAAGGACTCCACTTAACTATGTGAGTTTGTGAAGCTAACATGTTTTAGTATATGGCAAGAATACTTGTTCGTTTCCCTTTTTCCTTATAAAGGTGTTGCTCTTTGCAATGGCTACCCATGCATTTCAGAACATGGAGTGATAGTTCTGAGTTAGCGGGATAGTTCACGTTTCAAATATGAACTTCCACGCCTATTCTGTGTACTGGTTTTCCGAGTTTATAGCGTTCAATTAGCTACGCGTTTCATGGTTGAATTCAAATTGAATTGGTTTGACTATTTCATCATGGCCCTATCGGCCTTGTAATTGGGCTGGGAACTAGCCCGTAACCACAATTTAAAAGTATATATGCTCCATCAAATCTATTATTCAATATCACATTATATATATATATATATATATATATATATATATATATATATATATATGTAATTCATTACAAGCTATCAAATTAATCCTTGAAGAACAAAACTAATGGTATTTATTATTGGGTTTAATTTTATTGTGTTAATATAGTATAAACAAAATTTCATTGTCATTCAATCATTTATTAATACATCAATAAAGTTGACTTTTATATTTAAGGTAAAATGCACTTATCCCCTGAAAGTACCAAGAAATGATACTCTACTCTATTTTTTTGACAATGTACACTCCACCCTATTTCACTAAGGGTTTGTTTGGTGTATTATCTTTTATGATCTGATTTTTTTTATAAGTTATATGCTAAATAATGAAAATACTTATAAAATAAGTAACGAATTTAATTTGTCTGTATAGCAGTATAAAATAAAATATTGGCAAATAGCTTTTACTAAATATTTTCTTGAATTTTTATTGGTTCAAGATTAAAAATATTTTATACTATCATTTTATTGAAACTAAATCCATAAATAATATAAAAAAAGTATACAAAAAGTTAACATAATATAATTTTTTCAATTAAAAAATTAATAATAATAATTTAAACAAAGAAGATATAAAAATTAAATAAATGTTTAGAATGATTTTAAAATATATAAATAAACATTAGATATTTTTAGAAAAACAATACAAGATAAATAACACTACTAATAAATAATATTAATATAAAATATATTTATATGTATGTGATTGAAAATATTAAAAATAATTGTTATTAATAGATAATTTAATTATCATAGTTAATAGTTAGTTATCTAGTATAATTTGATATTATTTTGAATTTTTATTAATTTGTAGTGTAAAATTGATTTTATAGTGTCAACTAATAAAAATTTAAAAAAACTTCAAACTGTGGTGGCTAGTTATAATACTAGGCAGTTACACAACATGATTTGATATTTTTTAAATTTATATTAATTGATTTATTTTATAATTATTATTTTATGAGTTTATTTTTTATGTACTAACGGTTTAAATGATTTCTATAATGTATTTAAGCATATTTTGTCACGTAGTCAAAGTAATTTACTCTTTATCCACCACATAAAAAGTCATTTAAACGGAACTATTAATTGGATAGTAGTATAAAAAACTTTTATACTCTCAACGCATCAAAATTAAATTCTTAATTTTTTTTATAATATTTATAATTTGCCAAATATGAAATTATTTACTAGTATATGAATTATCATCATTATTATTATTATTATTATTATGTTAGATAAACGAGATGCAGGGCTTATATACACATATATAAGTAACGAGAATGCATGCATTACTACTATCATTATTATATATATAATAACGAAGGCGCATCAGAGCTCAAACTGTGCTCAACGGGATGTGGATCATTTTAGTTTTTTTTATACTTGCAGTATATATTTGACATGTCATAGTGTAGCATCCTCAATTTTTCTTAATATAGTATTGCTTGATTATAGTTTTTTAGAAAGTATGAGGATTTTGTTTAGGCAAGAAATATTTAGATATAGTAAAAAAAAATATCTAAATTAAAATATATAAGACTTAGCATCAAAATGTAAAATATTTAATTATTCCCTTGGATTTTATTAAAATTAGAAAATACCACTAAATAATAGAAGAAAAGCATATAACATAATTAATATCAGAAAAAGTCTACATAAATCTTAAGAAAAAAAAACTTGAGGAGTGTCAAAAATTATGATGAAAAAAAATTATAAATATAATTTAAACATAATTTTGATTATGAATATCAATATTAAGTAAATTTGTATAATATTAGTATAATTACACAAAAAAAAAAACCTAACCTAGGATATGAAATAAATATCGAAAAATCCTAGAAAATAACTCTAGGTCACATTAAAAAAAAAATTTCACTAAATTATAATATTAGACAAAGAAGACCACAAAATAGGACTCTTTATTAAACCATGAATAGTGTTAAAAATCACATTGACCTTTAATTAATTAATTTTGACTTAAATAAAGCTTAAAACACCTAATTAATTACCTAAGCTTTAAGATAATTTTCCAAAATCTTGATTAAACTCACTAGTACTCTTAAATCAATTAAATGACACCTAGAATGATGTAAAATTTGGACTCATAAAAAATAATAATATATATTCTAAAAGTAAAGGATATTTCATATGACATATTATCCAAAGCCAACCATTTTTAACTAAAAATTTCAACCATGGTGAACTTGTCCCCTTATCATGATAGACAACTCAAAAATTGACATGGCCTGCTGTAAAAAAATATATATATTTTTTTTAGATGACTAATTATTTTAATTAACTTAAAATAGGCCTAATTAAGGTAAAAATATATAAAAAAATACTAAAAATTATAGAAAATTCGTAAAACAATTATAGATAGCATGTAAATAAGGTAAAAATATGTTATTGATAATATATCAATGAAATATAATTTTTTTAGATGAATATTTTATTAATTACCAAAGTATATGTAACTTTAAAATAAAATTTTAATATACAAAATTTGTCATTTTCATATATTAATCATTCAAGACAACTTGCAACCCACTATAACTTTATTAGAGATAAGATTCAGATCTAGTGGCTGCAAAAGACAAGATAATAATAATTTAAAAATAGTTAAATAGATTATTAATTAATTAATTACTAATAACACTAATAATAATGTAAAATACCAAATAAAATGTAAATAATTATAAAAAATTATATAAATTTCGTGAATCCTTGTATTATATCTCCAAAAATCTAATGAAGATATTTAAAAATAAATTAAGTTATTTACCAATTAATTAGCTTAATTAAGATTAACTAGTTTAAGTAATTTTGCCTTATTTTAAATAATTCATTATTAAATTATATGTAAAAATATTAAAATTTACTAAATGTCTTTAAATCATGTCATTAACATTTTAGTATGTCTTTAAGTGATAATTAAGAATTTATTAAATTATTTAGTATTAGTTTTAATATTTTACTAATGAAACTAACTAAATATGACAAATAAATTATAAAATTAATAATATTTTAATCCTAGACATTTTCTATAAATAGCACACCTCTAAACACAATTCCACACTTCATTCTTCTGCTCAAAAACGTGTAGCCATTATTTCTCTTCATTTACTTCATTTTCATACCAAAAACACTTATAAAATTTTACCAAAACACTCCCAAATTATCATATCTTCTTATCACCATCTACCATCAACATTTTCTAGCCTTTATACATGAATCTTAGCCCTTAGAAAAGGTTTAGAAAAGTTGAAGAAGTTGCTGATCTAGCCTTGGTATAATAAAGTTTCTAAAACTCCAAGAACAAGTAGGGGTTTTCTTTCACTTCTAAGCTTCATATATAATTTTCTTGTATGATGTTATGTTATGTGATATTCAAAGCTTATGTTTATTGTTTTTAATACCTTTGAATGATTTAATGATGGTGTCATAAAACACTTAATCTATGTGTATATGATGCATATTTATTTGTCTCCTTATATGGTTGAAAATTGTGATTTAAGATCATTTCAAATTTTTATTATGTTTTCTTCAAATATTTAAATATTGTATGAAGTTGTAATAATATGTTAAACCATATGTATTTTTCTTTGGTAAAAGCTTTGTCTACAAGTTATGGAATTTTAAGGTAATATAGTTTTGATCTCATTATAATTGTGAAACATTTCTATTCATGAAAGGTGCTTTATTTAATTTACTAAAATGAATGGATTCTAAATCTTTGAGCATGCAATATTTAGTTTGGTTTGTGTGTTGTATTTCTCTTGGGACCATTAAAACTTAATATGATATAAAAGACAATAAAATATATTTATATTAATCATAACCTTTATTATGGACCTTGGACTATAAACCTTGAACTATGGACCTTGGACTATGAACTTTGAACTATGGATTTTGAATTACGGAACTTGGACTATGAACCTTGAACTATGGACCTTGAACTACAGAACTTGGACTATGAACCTTGAACTATAAATATTTGACTTGATTATACATTTATTAATAATAAGGAATATTGTTTACAAATAATTAAATTTAAGGTCCCATTAGAAACATGACACGTAAACTAGCTAGTTTCTTGCTTGAAGTGATTTTCTAAAGCTTGGGTATATTTTTGGCTATTTCGTTTTATATTTCTTGAAAGATTTCATGATGTTTTCTTTGCTTTATGATTATATCCTTATATGTATAAAAATATTCTTTTTACCTATGTAAGATAATTTACCTAAGTATTTTCTAAAGATAGATTTGAAATGATTTTGGGTATATTTAGACTTATGGGATTAGTAAAGAAAGTATTATATGAATACTTGAAATTGAATTATTATATAAAAACTAAGTTAAGCGTATTTCATTATAAAAAAAATGAGTTTATTACAATAGTATGTTTTGGTGCTTCATTGATAATTATAAAGAAATATGGTTTTTGTTTAGGAATCTTATATTGTTTGGGCTTTATGTGCAAATATGGAAAATCTTGTGGTCTACATGTGAATATGAAAGAAATTGTGGAAACTTTCTATAATTTTCATACTTTATGCATACTATGTACACAATGTAAAATGGACAAATAGATAAGTGACACCTCGGGCCCCGCCTTGTAGCGGAAAGGGACTTAGTGGATGTTTTAGTGATGCCTTGGGCCCCGCCATGCTAGCGGACAAGGACATGGCATTCACTGATCTGACTAGGGGACGCCTTAACAATGAGAGCTCTCACAAATCCAATATGAACAAATCTTGCAGATTAAAGCTATTAGAAGGGAACGAGATATTATAAAAGGAAGTTATAGTACATTCATGATTATTTACTATATTTTTTTTACTGCACTTTTATTATGATTGATATTATACACTTCCATCTTGCTTGACATTAGCAAAATATAATTTGTGCATTTTGCTGCACTCCCGTGTTATTCTTAGTATTTTTGGATATGAAATAGGACTCCCCTGGAAACATCACCCTACTGGGAGACTTCTCTCACCCCTTTTCTTTGATGTTTCCAGATACCGTGGATCGTCTTCAACAATGAAATGGATGTAGTCATTGACTTAATTTCTAAATAATTAGATTCTATTATGTGTGCTAAATAGAATCTTTACTATATGTTACCAGACTTTGGTTATGTGGTATTGTGATATTAAAGTTTTTCTTCATGTATCTTGAATGTGTAATATGTACTATTGTACCCTATGAATCGATATTGGTAGTAAAGTATGTTTTCTATAGATGATGGTTGTCTAAACTGTGGGAATTATTGATTAACAAACATTAATATTTTTTTAGAGAAAAAGCATTCTTTGTTATTAAAATAATAATAATAATAATTTACCTTTAGGTTACTAGAAGAAAGTGTATTACTGTGGAATGTAATTTGGAAAGGTTACGGCTAAGGAAAGATTTGGTATTTAAGCGTTTCCATTGTGACCCACCTCTCTTTTCTGGGAGACTACCAGATACATGATTTACAGTTAATACACATTATTCTAGTATATAACTATGAATAAGAAATAATCATAACAAAAAAAAAATTATCAAATTTCAAGTTACTAATTAGTAGCTAACCATTGCAATATTAAAAAATTAGGATGAAAGAATTAGAGTTTATTAGGGTGTTACACATAACACTCTTAAATAATCTTCCAATAAGAACCCTAACTACCCAAGGATTTTTCCCTAGAGAAAGAAACATGATCCCTCTCAATTTTCTTCAATTAATCTCTTTCGGTAAGTGATCTTTATGGAATTTAACCAGTTCCATCCTTTTTTTTATCTAGACTGTGAGCTTTGATACTGTTAGGTATAATTTTCTCGCAACATTCTTCCTCCCTACCATCCCAAACTTAGTTTGATAGGGTGATAGAATCAAATTGTTTATGTTTTTATTATATTATTTGGCAGTTACTGGTGTTATTCTTACACCTCAAAGTCAAGTTGTCAGTGGGAGCACACTCCTAGCTATCAATGGTGAGTGGGTTTAAGCTCATGACTATACTTATGGTCATTATTATTATTTTTCCTAGATTATATAAATTATTTTTGAAATTTTAGAATGATTTATGTAATAAATATTCTTTTATGGATTATAGAGATTTTAGAAAATCATTGTTTTGTAATTATCATGACATTATTATTTAGAAAACTCATGGGATTGTTGTATATATGATTTAGATTTATTTTATCACCTAGAAAATTTCATGAATCTCAGTTTTGTATGAACAATAAGAACGTTAAATTTTGTTGCTATTAGTTTTTAGCCAATAATTAGTGAGAAACATATTAGTGAGTTAACGACTGTAGGATTGATTGTTAACTTTGGTACTAATGGTCCGTTAACCTTGGTACCTTGGTCTGTCAGAGGACTAGCTCATCCACAAAAGGAACCTAGTATGGTATCCATTTATGGGACCTAGTCAGATGCCCATCAGATTAGCCATTGGCTCAGATTCAGCTCTTCAGCTCAAATATTTATGTACAGAATAGTTAATGTTTCTCTACTAGTTATTGTTATGGATTTAGTTAAATTATTGTTTTTAGTATAGTTATATGTAATTATATATAAAATGTTTTATATTAGTTGCATGTACATGTTATGTATTTTTATTGTTATCCCATGTGGGTTGTGAGTGGAGGGTCACTTGCTGAGTTTTGATGAATTCACCCCTCTCATTTTCTCTCTCTATAGATATAGTTACAAGTTCGATTGCACATGATCCTTCTCAGTAGTGCAACAGCTTCTTTGATGAACTTTGCTTTGGAGTGAAGCTTACTATTGGCTATGTCAGTTCAGTGGTGCTCTAGTAATTGTGTAGGTAAGATCCTGGACATGCATTTTAGTTATATTCAGAACTTCAATCATTTATTTTAAATTATATTTGGTTTTGGCCCAGATTATGGTTATTACATATATATTTTCTTATTCAAGATTTATGTTTTGGAAATATTTTCAGAATTATGGAAAATTTGTTAAATTTGAGATATTTCAAATTATTTATACATATTAGCCAGTCACATTATCAAAAGCTTCCGTGGGGACCCAATCCCTCACATACCAGTCATGTTCCATAAGCAAGTTGTGACAATATTTTACTTTCATATAATATCAAATATAAAAATATATATCTTGTTTTCTTTTTCTTATAATATTTCCACCTTACTATATTTTTGTCATAATACATGCAGTGAACATAGAAAACATACAAAAGTAATATTATTTATGAAAGTTATATACCAATATTTTTATTAGATATAAATCCATTTACATGTCTCAACTTAATAGCTTAAACTTTTAGAAAAAATAGTTTCATAACATGATATTAAAGCATATATGATTAAATGATCTAGAGTTTGATATTGTTGCCCCTACTTCAAAATAAAAATAATTAAATTTTAGCACAAGATAAAGCAAGCACCTGCATTGCCCACTCTTCAAGGCCTACAAGAGGTATTTGCTTGAGGGGGTATATTAAATAGAAAACCATTCATGTACCTCAACTTAAAAACTTAAACTTTTGGAATAGACAGCTACATGACAATTTTATTTTATGCTACTATGTATAGAAATTAAATTCATTACTTATTTTGTCATTGTTTTTACTATTTAGTATATAATTAATTAAAAATCAAATCATAAAAAAAGAATACATCGAACACACTTTTAGTGAAATGAGCTTGAATGCAAATTTTTCAAACAAATATGGTGAAATGTCATTTATTGATACCTCATGGAAGGTAAGTGCATTTTACGCTTATATTTATTACTTGAAAAATCACGGAAATAAGAGAATTTGTTTGAGTGATAACATATAAGATCTTTATACTGTTAATACACCAAAATTAAACTCTTCCTTATTTCTCCTGGGTTGGACTCCCTTTTACCTGAAAAAGCCCAAACTTTGTATAAGCTCATTGGTTATTCTTTATTAACATTTTTTCAAGTGTAATGTTTACTCTATGTTACTGAAAGGTCTTCCTAACACCATTGTATTACTCGTGCATTGCGTGAAAAAATAAAATATAAAGTCAAACGTTATATCATTCCTTATGATTTTTTTCCATAAAGTTTTTATATTTTTCAATGAAGTGAAGAAAAGCGTGATGAGTTAAGGATGTTTGCATTCCTAGTTATTTTTTGATTGCTCAAGGGTATCTCCCGTCGACAATCGAAGACTATTCCCTCCGAGGCGTGGAGATCACCGAAATGGATTTTCCTTCCCCCAACAAAGCTCTTTTCTATACACACGGCAGGAGTCGAACCCCTAACACATGCTTAAAGGATCCAGCCGCATTCCTAGTTATTTTCCTTAGTAAAACATTTTCAATTTGTACAACATATGTATTATTGTCATCAATTCACAAATTATTAGAAGGCAAGGCAAGTCAAACATATATATATATATTGAGTATTTACTAAATGTTATTTTTTATAAAAATAATATTTATAGAATATACTCATTCCAAAGTCTTACAAAAATAATAGATAAAAATTATTTTAAAAATAAATATTATTTGTAATGTTTTTGCATATATTTTAACAGATGCTATATTTACATATCATTAAAATTAACAAATATATGAACATGTAGGAATCAAAGTTAATGTATGGTCACCTTAACAAAATTATATGGATGATAGGATCCAATTAATTTCTCGATTAAGCATAAATATAGAAAGAAAAAGTACAGAAGATAACTATAAAAAACGCAATGCCGATCATCTCAAGACAAAATTTATTATCATTTTTAGTATTTATTATTATTTGAAGCAGGACAAAAAATGAACATGATTATTTGATAAAATGAAAATCAAATGAAGATGCTAAATAAATAATTTATTTTTAGAATTGTTTTACTTTTCATTTAAAACTCAATAACTATTATTGTCTAATGTTACCATGTAAGCGATTGTTATTGTGCCAAATGACAAATTCTTTGTTTCCAAATGTCAAATGCAAAGTCCAAATAGCAAAATTCAACCAAGGTCTTCCTTTTATATTGGATATATTAGATTATTATAAATACATCAAACGATATAATTTTTATATAATATAAATCAATCTAATATTACAATTATTTGAATTACTTATAATAATATGAAATTATTCTATTAAGTTTGACAAAACCCCATTTTAGTCCTTTTAGAACTTTAAATCTGATAAATTAATCCCTATAAAAAAAAAACTCTTAAATTGGTTCATGTAAAATTGAATCATCGGATAAATTGCTTCCTGATAAAAACAAAAATCAAATTGGTAGGGACCAATTTGTTTGCCTATTCAATTTTACATAGGCTAATTTGAGATCATTTTTTTATAGTGACCAATTTATTCGAATTGAAATTTTAGAGGAATAAAAATAAGAGTTTTGTTTTTAAGTGTTGAGTTCTTTTTTGTATTTACAGGACATTTGGAAACCCCTGAAATTTAATTCTATCAAGAAATTAAATTGAATTCTATAGTTTGAAAACAACTTAAGTGAATGAATTGAAATCCCACGAAAATTGAAATCCAACAAAACTAAGAAATTGAAATCAGACCCAAATGAATGCGATTTAGTGTGGGAATTAAATTCTAACAAATGAAAATACTAAAATAACCGACCTTAGTTGAATATAATGTTTTATTCCTAACCTATTAATGAAGAATAAAATAGTAAAAATAATTAAATTAATTCATTTTTAAATCAATTTCAAATTAAGGAGTTGAATTCAATTATTTAATTTACTTACTCATTTCAAACATAAGAACTCAATTCAATCTTTTACAAAATTCAATTCTTAATGGAATTCAATTCAATTATATCTCATTAAAAGTTTCCAAATGTCCTGTTAAGGTGAAACTATGATCTAAATGGGATTGGTTTGCCTAATAAATAAAAGTGATACTGCTATTAATAATGCTTTCAAGTTTATAAGTGGAGACTTTTTATTTAAAACTCAATAAATATTATTGTTTAATGTTGGCATATAAGTAATGTTATTGCGCCAAATGGCAAGTTCCTTTTCCAAATGTCAAATGCAAAGTCCATATGGCAAAATTCAACCAAAGTCTTACTTTTATACATCAGCCTATATCAGATTAGATTAGATATTATATATTAGATTAGATCAGATTATTGTATGATTTAGTAATATTTTTTAAGTGTTAGTAAAACTCAATTATATTGCGGTGATTTTTCACAAGAAACCAAAAAAATTCATAGCTAATTTTTGCGTCAGAGTGGGTGCTTTGAAGGATTTCATTTTTTTTTTTTTTTGCAAATTGTTACTGATTTAATCGGAAGGGAGAAAATTTTTGCAGGTGATTTTCGTTGCAAAATTCGTGAGTAATTTAATCCGAAGCAAAATCCACAGGTAATCAAAACCTTCACTGTTTCTTTCCTCCTATTGAATCCACCATAATATGTTAATAAGACACAGGTCATGACTATGCAACATCATGTCAAAAAATAGTCTCAGTGTTAATAGTGCTTTGTGGTGATAGTTAAGATAATACGTTGGATTCTATAAATAAAAATGTTGGTTAAGGAACTATTAGGTAAAGAAAATTTAAAAACATTCAAATGGCTTGAATATATTTTTTAGTCCCTAGAAAATAAGCGAGATTTAGTTTTGACTTTAATTTTTATTTTTATCTAAACACTTACAAAACTATTTGGTTTTAATCCTTGGAATTAGTTTGTCTCTACTAAATGTTGAGTTAGCAGATGAAAAATCATATTATCCAATCCTATATGTTATGTGATATATATTAGATCCATATGTGTCACAACCCTATTATAAAATGAGTTATTAGATTTGGTAAGATAGGTTAATATGTTGAGCCTAATGGATTTTTGAATAAGAATTTTAACACAGGATTATAATGTGCCATATATGACTATTGATATGATAAAGGATTAGATAATGTAACTTTTTGTTAGCCAGCAAAACATTTAACATAGACAATCTAATTGCAGGTAGGGGTACCAAAATGGGTTGGACCTGCCAAGTTGGTCTGCCAATCCGCTTTATTTTGATTGGGTGAGTTGACATTTCTAACCTAAATAACTAAAACGGATCAGCCCTTCCAACCCCATTTTACATATGGTCAACCTATAGCGGGTCGGGGCTAGTTGCTAACATAACAAGAAATATAACAAAAAATGAGTGAATCTGCTGGGTTGGCCCGCTAACTCGCCATTTTTTAACGAGGCGAGTTGGCACTTTCAGTCCAAATAATAAAAATGGGTCAACTCTTTCCGCCATGTTTTATAGCCAACCTGTGGTGAGGCTAAGCATGTTGACCCACCCCGTTGCCACCCCTAATTGTAGAGACTAAAATCAAAACATTTTGGAAACATTATTTGGACCAAAATCAAAACTCATTTATTTTTTAAAGATGACACAAAATATTATATTTAACAAGTCTTGTACACTTACCCTATTTAATAAATCTTTATACATATTAAATTTAATTGATTTGACAATTGATTTATATAATATTATTTTGATAATCAAGCATGACAAATTTCAGAAATATTGAATAGTAATACGCAAGTCATCAAATAATTGATATTTACTTATATTTTCAAAAAAAATTCTCCATAAAAATAAAATAAAATAATAAACTATCAAATCATTTTCACATTGTATGAAATGTTATAAATTTGATCCATTTGGTAAGAACTTTAAACTCAACTGTTGGATTGATGATATTTCATGTCCAAAAGATGTTATTAGATAGAGTAAGTATATCATAATTTACTCCCTATATATAGGAAGATGATCAAGTGAGAAGAGTGGTTTTATATATATGAGTAAGGGGAGCAAATTTAGACTGTTAGATCTTATATTAATAATTAAGATTAAAATATAAAATCATATATATATTTTTTAAATCTTAGTCAGTCATATATGGTTATATGATCCAACTTTTCATCTCTCACTATCATATAAAACCAGTTGTGTTGCTCTCTCTCTATATATATATATAAGGGGATCTATTTACTCTAGAAATAAGTTGTTATATACTTATTCTATCCAATAACTGTTTTTAGATATGAAATCTTATTAATCAAACCGTTAAATTTAAAGTTCCTATCAAATAGATCAAGTTTATAAAATTTTATATAATTTAAAAAATTATTTAATAGTTCATTATTTTATTTTATTTTAACGGATAACATACTTTTTAATATATAAGTAAACATGGATTCTTAGATTATATGTTTGATGTTTTCTACTTTATCTTTTGTAAAACAAAATGGACAATTTTTGCTGGCTATAAAAGTCGGCTTAAGTATATGAAATATTTTGATTTGATATAGGAGTTTAGTTGAGTTTTATTCTTCCGGTGTCGTATTTTCACTTTTTTTTTCCAAAGTCAGGTTGAGTTTTATGCGTGCCCACGTATCACGCTAGTCAGGTTGAGTGTTTTTGCTGAGAAGGAGTCAGCAAAAATGGGGTGGTTGTGCGTTGTGAGTTGTGAGTTGTGAGTTGTGAGTGACACTAAAGCTTCATTTGGAACTCTCCGCTCATTCTGTCACTGTTTGTCTTGTGTTGTGCAGCTAGCTTTTATGATGGTCAGGAGTGGAAGCTGGAGCTGGTGGACTCACACCAAAACTGTTGCTTTGCTCTGGCTCGTCTCTGCCTTCTTCTTCTTCATCTTGTTCCAGATGCTTCTCCACAACTCTTCACACACCCTTTCATCATCTTCTTCTTTTTCAGGTAAATTTCTCGTCACACACCCTTTTCAAACTTTGCTTTCATGATTTATTTGTTTTCTTTTGTTTGTGTGCGTATGATGTTTCCTAGTAAGGTAGATTTCTATATTGTAACGATTGGTGAGAATTTCTTCAACTTGGGTCATTACAATTTGCCAAACTGATGATAATTTCGGTCTCCCAAGACAAATTTGGCTTTTCTACTGTGTGTTTATTTAACTTCTTTATTTGGGCTTAACTTACTAATTTTGTGTAAAGATTTTTTATTATTTATTTGTTGAGGTTTTTATTCAAAAATTTGATTTTGGTGGAGAAATCTGTGATTGTGGTACTAAGTTAAAAAGGGTCTGTCTTAGATTCTTCAAACATAAACTGGGAGAGAAGATCGAAGTTATATGAGAAGATGGCGAGAGATCTTGATGAGCATGGAGCTGCTTTCCTGCAACATGGTGAAACCTCTCAGTCATTGTCTCTTTCAGATATCTTTACTCTGAAGGATGGATCTGTAACGCCTGTGCTGAAGGTTCTTATAACAGTTTAAGCTGTGATTTGTGGAGTTGCTTGTGCAGCAACTGATGATTAGTTTCCATATATGCAGCCTGCGAATCCTCCAGTGAGAGCTAATGTGTTGTATATGAGCACTGAATTCTCCGTCCCTGTCGCGTAAGCATTAGTGGATGTTATTAATGATCATTGTTTGCATCTATACTCTACAATGTCATAACTTTTTTTCCGAATTTGACCATGGTTTTGAATTGAATGATAATATATTTAGATGCGACGGTCATTTAAGGATGCTCTTTCCTTTATCTAATATGAGCTGAAAAACTATTTGTTTCTAGAAAGTTCTTTTGCTTTGATTTGAAGCTTGCATACTAATGACAAATCGTTCACTAGATTCATGGAATATTGCTCATGAATGGAGAAGTGGGTCATGCTAGAGATTCATGCTCATGGTAAATTTCAAAGGAGGTGGAGATGTGAAATCAAATTTTTGAACTAGTGATCTGGCTAATGATTGGCCTAAGGGCACTAGTTAAGGATAAAAGTTTTGACTAATCAATGGATTGGAAACAAACATTTTACTTTTTCAATCAAAACTTTCCTTTTTTTGATTTCTTAACTATTGTCCTTAGGGTACTAGCTAGCAAAATCCTTTAAACTATTGCAGAACTTTTCTAGGTAGATTCTGGCTATAAGATATGGTATTATGATGTATTCTTATACCCTAATTTATAGCATTTCATAGTACCGCAGCAATAAGATGCTTGTTGCTTGATCTTTTATCCTTACAGTTTTTGTTCTTTTCTTTTTATTATTTTAGCTGCAAGGTTTATTTATTTGCAAATTTCTGTTACCATTCAGAGCTTTGCTGTTTCATCATTAGATTCATATTTGCATTAAATGATAGTTGTGTATTATTTACAAATAAATGTTGTTTCCTCAAATACTTTGTACTTTATCAGGAATAAAATTACCATTTTTTTGTGTTATGGTACTGACTCTCCTTTTATTGTACATTTTGGTCCCTTTTCTGCTTGGGTAAATTACATTTTTCATACAAAACTAAACCCCCTTCATGTTTTAGAGATGTTTATTTTGCCTCCTTTATTTGAACTTCCTTGAAAATTTTGGAATCTACAATCATGAATACCTTAGTTAGGAACTGAAAATAGAGAGGCCATCTCCCACCTCTATAATGATTTTCTTTGCTTTGCCAAAACTCCATCAACGGTGCACACCGCCTTTCCTATATTTTGTTTTTTGCTGTTTAGGCCCAGGATTTATAGTGTTTCCTACTACTCCATTTTCTATAATTTAAGCAGAGAGTACACAGTCTCCTCCATCAGTATGCTTAAAACAAAATCTCAATGCATTTTGATGAATACTGTCCTGTTTAGGCATGAATAATCACTTGCAGTGTTTTTAAATATTCAAGGGGGTGTAGTGTCTCATTTTGAGACTTAATTGATGTGGAACCCCATGGATATAAAGATCTTGAAACCCTAGGCACACACTTTCATAATGAACAAGATTTAGGATAAAAATCATCCCTACTAAACCCTCAAGAAACATGTTCTTGACAACTTAGATAACAGGAGAAAAGATAGGGTTTTTCCGGCTAGACCTCTAAAAAACTTGTGGTCACTGGAGAGGGATTTTCCTTACCAGACCTCCAAAGAACCTGTTCTTGGCAACCTAGATCAAAGGGAGGATAGAAAGTTCTGCATCACACTCAACCAAAATGAGAATTTCCATTCTCACATTTTGAAAGAAACCGTCAATTTGTATTCATCGTAAAAAATTCTGTCTATAGGCCAAATTGCCTATTTATACATAAATACTAAAAATTAATAGAAGCATAAAAGATTTAATCCTATCTAAAGATTTGATCTTAGATAAATATCCTAAGGTATAAATCCTAAACAAATCATAAACAAATCTTGAACAAATTGTGCTTTACTAATCCTAATTAAAATACAAATAAAGAAAATCAAATTCCAAAATATCAAAATAAGTAATAATGTCTTTTAGATCTGCCCAAATATTTTGGATTCTCTTGCAAGATTCTGAAAAGTCCAATTTGCCCTTTGGTGCTTGATCATTGATGGGTGTAAATTGTATGATATTGTAGACTAGTTCTTTAAAACTGATGCAGACAAAAAACTTTAAGGGGTATGGTTTGATTATACCTTTGTTTTTTCTTTTGCTTTCCTGGTAAAAGGAGCATAGCATACCACTTTTATAAATCATTATGACCATAATATCTTCACCTTCACATATCCTTCTTTATCATTGCATTTATCTTCATTGATTTATTTTTTCTATTACCTTAAATCAAGTGATTTGATATTCATATAGACTTGTGTGGCTTGCATGATACAGGGAGGCTGTCAAAAATATATTTAATCCATACTTTGATAAAGGTAAGCTGTAGTTTGGTCCAACCTATTACCTATAGCTAGACAAAGACAACAACAGAATTCACAATTTAGATTCAATCGTTGTCTGTATGTTTAAATATAATTGCTTCAACATGTCCTCTATCTTTTTTATTTTATTGGCATTCTGACATGTGTGTAAATTAGCAATCTGGTTTCAGAACTCCAGTCTGTACCATTTTAGCATGTTTCATGCCTCCCACCATATTGAACCTGTACCTGCCACCAAAGAAGAGGTATACTTTCATTTTGAATATTTCCTTCTCTTCTTGGTGGTGTGCTAACTAACTCATTAGAATCATTCTTGTTTCAGATAGAAGCTGAAGCATCTTCTGTTCAAGCTGTTGCAAGGACACTCTGCCCTTTGAATATTGTTTTGGATAGGGTGGTTTTGACTTCAACTGGGGTGCTCCTGGGTTGCTGGCAGGTTACTTTCCATAATCTAAAAGGATAATGTATTTTGTTTCGTTGTCCTTGATGACCAATGCACTATAGACTGTGAATCGCGCATATGGACATGATTCCTTGATACTACTCTCTAGCAGCACCTCCCCCCTCTCTCTCTCATACACAAATAAAGCAGTGTGATATACTGAATCCTATCCAGTGAAAATTTAGAATGTGGAAGCTTGACAACCATAAAGACTCAACTAAATTGAGCTTGTATCTAAAGATAGAAAGTGAGGGGTACACACTCTTAGATCAACAAAGTTCACTATAATCATAATTCATAACTCACTAAATGATCTAAGGTAAATACCGCTTTACTCTCTCATTTTAGAGAGAAGCTCACTTCAGAGAACCTTTTTCTAAAGTTATTAGCTTTTGGCCTTAAGTGATTCATTATTCTAAATTTTCCAATTTTACAACAAAAGTTGAAGATATATATCTGTAGCATTTTACCTGTATTTGTATGATTCATTTGGTGTCTTTGGTTTACTGATTCTGGAAATCTTTTGGCACAATTTTTTATCACCATGAAAAGGAAACGGCAAAGCTTTGTTTGTCATTCATGCTTTTAAATAAATCCTTTTCCAGCTTTTGTGTTAATTCTTTTGTTTTCTTGTAACTTGATGACTGTTTACTTTCATATTTGCTTGGTGAATTTCTTAGCACCTCAGGTAATTGTGGAGACTTTCAACCTGTGCATCAATCGGAAACATAATAAATTTGAAACCAATAACAGAAAATGAAACTCCCTCTATAACTTAACCAGTAGGTTGAATTATCTCTGTATTAGTATTTCAAACAACATTTACGACTTACAAACCAGGGCTTGATTTTATACTTATTCTGCAGGTCACCTCAGGGACAGATCCCATAACCATTCGTGCTAAGTTGAAGGATGTGCTTCCACATGCACCAGAGAAGCAACTTGTAAGCATCATTTGAATTCTCAGTTTTGCAATAATTTCAGTGCAACAAAGATGAATTCACTATGGCTTGACGCAAAGATACCTTTTGATGTTGCAAGATGTAATTAGAATCTTTTTTTTCCCCCTCCTTATATAAAATAAGTGGCTTTGGGAATTAAAAGGGGCTCCCTGGCTTTCCATTTGTCTGAAATCTCTGTCCTGAATGGCTGCATTAATTTGAGATGCCTTCTTTAGAATTCTTTTATGATATAAATTCTATGGGATCCAATCCTTTTGTTCTGCTTGGTTATTAGAAACTAAAATTTCACAACTTTATGGTGCTTGATGATCTTCCATCATTATTTTTGTCTGCAGTATGATGCTGCAATTCTTCACACGTCATTTGCAAGGCTCATGGGTCCACCTAAAGCATCATCTACGGTAATATGCATCTAAAGTATTTCCTCAAATTTATTAGAGTTAACTGCTAAAGTGACATCATTGCCCATTGCCCATTTTGAATTGCATTTGCCACTGAGAACTGACCTGGACCTGACCTATGGTTAAGAAGTAACAGTTTTTAACATGTCGGATGCCTATAATTCAAGTTGACATCAATTTGTTTCACTCTTCATGCAAATTTAGTTGCACTTTATAAAATTTTAGAATTCATTTGTGATGTGACTCAGCTTTTTTTTTCATTTGGCAATTGATTTGACGCATGTGAAGTGTCAAGTTGTATTGTCATAGAATCTGTGTTGCATGCATAAGGGTATGGGATACAAAAATTTTAAAAAAAGTGGAGTATGGGGACATTTATATGTGTAAAAAAAATATTGAAATTTTACAAATTTCATGCATTGAAAACTAAAATTTTAACATAAAAGATAGGTATAAATTATACAACATTACATTTCAAAATATAAAAAATAAAAAGAAATTTGGGTAGGGGAAAGGTCAGGGCTCAATGGAATTGGATAAAAGAAGGAAAGGAAAGAAAAAATATGAAAAAAAAAAATTCATTAGGGGCGTACCCACCTGTACCTTGCCATACCAATTTTTTTTTTGGATAAACACTGATTTTGGTCCTTTTAAAATTTCAAGTTGGACAAATTGGTCCCTGTTAAAAAAAAAAAAATTGGTCCTTGCAAAATTGAATAGTTAGATAAATTAGTCCCTAAAAGTGAATTGTTAGACAAGTTTGTCCTCCTTGCCCAACTTATTTGAAGGACTAATTTGGCTGATTATTCAATTTTGTAGGGACCAAGTTGAGATTTTTTTTTAATAGGGACTAATTTGTCCAACTTAAAATTTTAGAGGAATCAAAATGGGTGTTGTCTTTTTTTTTTTTCTTTTTCACACCTGGGCTTACCCCGGCTTATCCGTACCTAAAAAGTATCCAGCAAAAATGGAGTACCTATGTTTCATAGCATAGAATGAATTGAACTTGCAAGAGGATAGCAAATATAGCAAGGAGTAACATAACTTGATTTCCTCATTGCTGATCAAGTGTTGAGGGAACATCTCTGATTTCTAATACTATATATTTAGGGTGTGTTTGTTTGTATTTTTTTTAACAAAAAAGTGATTATTCTTAACTTAAAAAAATCACTTTTCATAGAAGTTCTTCATATCAGCTTCCACTCAAAAGATAAAAACTACTTAAAATAATCTAGTTTCATCTTTTGAGTAGAAGCTGATATACATAGCTTATATGAAAAGTGACTTTTTTTGCTTGAAAAAAACACCACTGTTCTGTCACCAAAAAAAAAAAAATCCAAAAGAAATGCACCCTTAATGGATAGCAGTATCATGTTAATCCCATTTTTCCTCTCTATTCTATCACTTACTCTAAATTCTTGTTATATGCAGGAACTTCCTGAAACGTCAGATGATGTCCAATTTTTGCATGAGCTAGTTCATCGACTTAACAGTCAGAGTCGTGGATTCAAGGTTTGCTGTTATGTCATTTCTAATTTTTGATGGGCAGTAAGAACAAAAATTGCATTTCAAAGTTGAAATCTGAGTGTGTTTTCTTAGCAGTTAAATTTGAATTGAGAGAGAATGAAAAAGGGTCGTGGGATAGAAGGGATGATATTTTCTTGACAAAACTCCAAATTGGCTCCTCTTAAATTTTGTGTGGGACAAATGGTCCTTTTGGAAAAAAAAAAAGAACTCAAAGAAGATTCTATCAATTTAAAATGTCAGATAAATTGGTCCCTTCAAAAAAAATTGATCAAATTGGTCAATCAAAAATCATGGAAAAATTGATCTATGTACAAAGGGTATGTTTGGATGCACTCCTTTCTATCTAATTCTTCTCAATTTTCTTCTCCCCTAAATTGAGGGAAATGAGATTGAATAAAAGATATCCCAACAATAGAATAGCTCCGTCTCATTTTATTTCACTCACCATTTTCCATCAATCCAAACATATCCAAATGGACTAATTTATTCGATATTTTTAATTGACAGTGATTTCTTTAGATACGTTGTTTTATGCAAGGAACAATTTATATATATATTTGGTACAGGGACCAATTCGTTCGATGTAAAATTTAAGAGAGGCTTCCTATTAGTCGCATGTTAAGGGGAGAATCTAACTCATTGTATTTAGTCGTAATCCTAATCAAACTAGACTTTACCAATTTTATTGAAGATACACTCCCCCTTGATTTTTGACCCTATCAATTTTGTGGTATTGTCAAAATATGAGTTGTTAGAACTTTTCATATTATCTATTAGCACTCTTGACTATTATTTTACATTAATTCTTTGACTTTGAATCAAACTTGTGTTCAGGCAGTGGTGTCTGAACTCTGGTACGTGGAGGAATATGATGTGCTTGCTCTTGCACTAAATGGAAGAATGAACATTCGTAAATTCAAACTTGGGTGCGCAAGAGCATGAAGTTTAGACACGCACAAATTAACACGTACGTACAAGAACCAACACAGAAGGCCACGTGGTATAATCGAGTATAAATTATATCATAGTTAGATTTACTAGTATGTGTATGTGTAATCATGGAGCAGTCTTGTATCTAGATTGTATATCTCTTACTCCACAAAAGAAATCGAATTTGTAATTGGCAGAGCCATTAGATAAATACAAAATTTTTTCACGAGAAATAAGACAAGCAATGGCCTTGTAATTAAATTAGAAGTAATTCTGAAATTGAGTCAAGATTCTTAATCATTTTATCAACTATGCTAATCCTCCATGGCTAAGGTTCTTAATCATAATAACTATTATTGTTTTAAACCATATGTGTTCAAAGAAAAGGGAAAATATATAAATAAAATGTTTTTCTGACAGGTGCCCTAAAATTCATAAATTAAAGTGGTGTTAAAATGCTTACTTGGATTAAAAATCATAGGAACTGCTCCGATTATAATTATTAATGATAATAATTTAGATCAAAATTACAATTTTTCTCTCTAAATTATTTGAATCTAAAATTTATTATATTCTAACTAATTTAATTTTCTCACAATGGATAAAACCCTTTAAACATAAGTTTTTTCATCCACATAACTCAATATGAAACTTTGTTTAAAAATAACAAATGTCCAATTGTTTAGTGAGAAAGGGATTGGTCGAGTGGAACAGCACAATGTCATGAATTAAAATAAGTCATAAACTTAGGGATTACTTGGTTTGAATTTTCAGTTTTTTTATTTTCAGTATTTTTTTTATAAAATTTTAAAAATTAAAAATTAAAACCAAACATACTCTTAAATCCTTACTTTTTTTGGTTGAAATAAGATAAATACTAGTTAGTCTGAGTCTATAGATTTTCCTAGACAACGTGCAAAGACTTTTCCTACCTTGTATTAGGGCCTCATTCTCTCGTACTAACATTTTTATAAAAGCAAATTACTTAAATTACTTTAAAAAAGAAAAAAAGGGTCTCGAGTTAACAGCCCAAAATTACTTATAACGATACAAAAAAACAGAAGTAAGGGCTAGAAAGAGGGTATCACGTGGGGAACTCGTTGGTGTTGGGTGATGGCAGCAAAGTTGCATGAGGTAGCCACGCGCCTTCTAGTGAAGGCTGCCCTCTTGCCACACTCTCTTGTCTTGCAACCTGCGCACTTAATACTCCCTTCCCTTGTTATATTTCCCACCAACCAACCAACTCAACCTCTTCCGTTTGAATACTCTCTTTCTTCCCTACACAATTGCAAATTTTTATTTTTTTTCAGGTGAGCTAAAATGCTTCATCCTATTATGGGGTTGAAAGATTTGGTGCCCCTTTTCTTTATTTTTCTTAAACTGAGGTTGTTTCTGTTGCTCTGCAAGGATTCTGTCGAAGGCATAGCTGGTTTGATTGTGTTGTCTAATATGGGATCCGAGGCTGCGGCTTCTGTGGTTGACCAGGTCAACACGGTGGAAGAGACATCGAGAAAGAGGTGATAAGACATTTGATTCATATAGATGTGGTGGATCCATTGCAATTTTTGATGATGATGTATGGCACATGAAAAAGCCTTGTTCACTGGAAATTCGTAACTTATTAATAAAACTTTGATTTGATTCCTTTGTTGCTGAATCATTGTTGTTAACACAAAAGATTAAATGGGCTTACTTCCATAGTTCCATTGTTTTCTTTGGGCCAAAATGTTAAAATATGTCATTGATTTATGTGGCTGACTCCAGCTAATGGGAAAAGCCTCATTGGCTGTTGTTGGGTTCAACCGTTCAAGGCATTTGATGCATTGACCTGGTGCAACTACCATAAATTTTCGTAGTTCATTGCATTTAAAGGCTCTCTTCTCCTGGGTATTTGGTCTAGCTGTATTTTTCGTTACCATTAATTTTAGTATCAGCAATGCTACATGGCTCGAAACCCACTAACATGAAAAACTACAAAAGGTGAAATAACCAATCATGGGAGGTTTTGAAAAATAAAGGGGGAGAGAGAAAGTTTGGTAGTTATCAAGATGCGGTCTGCAGGAGTTATGTTTTACATTTTGTACTTAGAGAAATATTATTTTGACTTACATTATGTGGGATATCATGTCGACACACTCATATCCACCATTGAATTGGATGTAGACCTCACTTAATTTGGGTTCCACACTTGATCCAATAGTGGATGTGAGTGTGTCGACACAGTGTCTCATAAACTGATTCAAAATAACATTTCTCTTATATGTTTCACGAATTATCGGTCATACCACTAATCATTTCTGTTTCAGTATAGCCTGAATTAAAGTAGAATTAGTAGTAATACTAGCAGCATTTGCATACTAGGTGTCTACAGACGCAATTTCCCCAGTTCTGTGAATTTAAAGCTTAGTTATTGGACCCAGCTGCACTTCTTACTACAAATTTAAATATAGTCTGAAGTCTGAACTACTAATTGAAAGTTGTAGGAGTGGTAAAAGCAGTTTCAGCACTATATGCTAGGTCTCTCTTACATAAATAGTTAAATGTGCAGCAATAGCTTCAATATATGGTTTCAGTTTCTGTTATCTTGACATATGACAGGTCCTCTCCTGGTAAAAGGAACCGTGGGAAAGTCCCCAAGAGAGCTCGCAAGGCTGAAAGGGAGAAAATGAAGCGCGACCAGTTGAATGAACTCTTTCTTGATCTTGCCAATGCACTCGGTAACTTCTTATGCTGCTGCCATGTCGAATTTTTTTAGTTCATTGGGATTTGACTCTAACCTTGTTTTGTTCCATATTCAACATCACAACTATGTTTGATTTTCACCTTGTAGATTAAGTCACCTTTGACATGTTGCAAGATATATGATATCCTTTTTCTCTCTTGTGGGGGGTAACAGATCTTGGTGAGCAGAACAACGGAAAAGCTTCCATATTGCGCGAAACCACCAGACTCTTGAAAGACTTTTTCAGTCAGATCGAGTCCCTGAAGAAGGAGAATGCATCTTTATTGTCTGAAACTCATTATGTAAGTGCCTCATGAATTTCTTCCTCCTTCTTCCTTTGGTTTTCCCCTATGGAGAATAATGGTATGTGCAGTGTGCTGCTAGGTATTGAGAAGCATTTGTATCATTTGATGGTAGACTTTATCTGATTATCATTTCACCGATCTCTTGAAACAAATATTTGGGAAAATTGCACTTTAGCCCCTTAAACTATATGTCTGCACTTTAAATCCCAAATTTAAAAGATGTGCAGACCCCTGAACTTTTTTGAATATGCAATTGACTCTTTTGTTAATTTTTTCCATCAATTGTTAAGAAAAACATCACAAATTTAAGAAATTTTAGGGTATTGGGTTGTATATTTAGAAAAGTTTGGTGGATCAATTTATACATATTCCAAAATCAAGAGATATAGTACACTTTGGCTAAAATGCATATATGTGAAAGCTCGGGGAATTGATTTGCACATTTTTAAAATTTAGGGACTAAAATGCACATGGCCTATAATTAGGGGGGGGGTTAAAGTGAAATTTGCTGCTTATGCTTTGATGTCACTATCAATGTATGCTTGTGTCTGGTTATATTTCATGTTATTGCCTTCATTGAGCAGGTGACTTTGGAGAAAAATGAGGTGGAGGAGGAGAATTCTGCTCTAGAAGCTCAAATTGAGAAACTTCAAGGTGAGATAGAAGCAAGAGCAGCCCAGCCTAGACCAGACCTGAGTGTGCCTCCTCCTTTCAAACTTCATCCGCCGGAACAGGCGATAAATTTTCCGGTAGAGAGCCTCCAGTTGTCTACCATGGAACCTTCTTTGCAGCAAGGACCTGCAGTTATGGTTGTCCCCTTCCATCCGCATCATCAAACTGCTTTGTCAGCTCCTGAAGTTGCTGAGCTTATACCAAAAGCCACCTCAACTGTCAGTAAACCGCAAGCCAGGTATCTGACCCCTGCGGATTCATGGCCATCACAGCTCCTTTCTGCCAAGAGAAAAGGAAATTCTGAACTTGGACATTAGGAAGAAGTACTAGACATTTTCTTTTTCCTTTTGTTTTTTTTTTCTTGTAAGTATTTGGTTTTCAATGTAAAAGTTGGGAAATAAACTGGCTATTATAATTTTGAGGGACAAGGTGAAAACTATGGTCACAAAAATAATTCCATTTGAAAAAGATAGACAGAATTAATAATCATGCAGTCATTGGATTATATGTGAATTTGTATGGAAAATGTTGATGTAACATTGAAGAGGTATAATGAAGAATTATGTACATAAACCTCTGTGTGTGTGTGTGTGTGTGTGAAGTGTTATGTATATAGCATTACTAATTATAGTTGATTTTTTAAGAATTTACAAAGAAACCGTTTACTACAACAAAAAAAATTAAAACTATAACCATTCACAAAGACAAAGGAGAAAATATCAGTTTAGCTAGGTTACTGAGGAAGGTGTTGAACGAAAGGAGTTGACATTTCAACATATTTTATCTTTATTTATTTTTAAGGTGTGCTTCATTAGAGAATAAAAATAGAAGAAAATTATACATGTAATTTATCTGCACAATCAGGGGGGCTTCTAGTGTATGGGAGGAGCCATGCCCCCCTCCCACCCGGCGGGCATTCTCAATTTCTTTTATAAGATGGTCATTTTTGTAAAATTTGGCCCCAAACAATAATTATTTATTTAATTTTTATGAATTTTTAATTTAATTTTATGCTTAAATATTATAAGAAATAATGTGCTCCGTTAAAATGTATGTTTTCCTTGAATTTAATTGTAAAATATTTATTTCGTTTTTGTATGATGATTTTTGTTTAATTTTTAAATAAAATTAAGAATTACTAAAATATATTTTTTTTAATGTAAACTCAACTTTTAAGTATTGATCTCTCCTAAAAAAATTAGTTTAGCTATGCTCCTGTTCACAGCTCTCTCTCGTTACCCATGGTGTTTTTTTTCTTTGGTCAACATATGGAGTCTATCCGCAAAATATTTTCCCTTGCCCTTTCTCTATTTTTATCCAAACCCAACGCCCCTTTTACGTGAATTTTTACTTTTAATTTTTTTTAATTTGGTTTTAAATATTACGTAACGCTTGTCAATATGGTCCTGCCTCTGGTCGCATGCAACTGTATATACTTAGATAAAACAAAATGCTATTTATAGTACTGTTACGTTTTATACTATATTATACTGTTTATAGTAATGTTACGTTTTATATTATATTATACTGTTTATAGTACTGTTACATTTTTCATTTTTTTATTTTGTTTAAATATTACGTAACGCTTGTCAATATGGTCCTGCCTCTGGTCGCATGCAACTGTATATACTTAGATAAAACAAAATGCTATTTATAGTACTGTTACGTTTTATACTATATTATACTGTTTATAGTAATGTTACGTTTTATATTATATTATACTGTTTATAGTACTGTTACATTTTTCATTTTTTTATCTTGTTTAACTTTATCTATTGTTCCAAACTCTAATGTAGAGAGCGCAGAACGAACCTCACAAACTCTAATGTAGACACGCATCACAATGATATTTTTTAACCGTTTGTTTCTTTTAGTTTTTACTATTTTTATGTATAATATAATATAATATATATATATATATATATATATATATATATATATAAATAAATAAAATTTATTAAAAATTAATTCATGATATATTGACAAATAAACAATATCTATACAATACAATTATATATAATAAAACAAAAATATTTAAAAAATGTTATAGATTAGTATTTTAATTATCAAATTATTAAAACTTCTATGTAAGTACTAGTTTATGTGTTTTATTTTTAATTTTACATATTACTAGATGGTACCCGTGCCCTGCACGGAAAAATAATTTTTAGAATAATTAAGTTTAAATTAATTAAATTTGTTAAGCACTTTGTGTTATAAGACATTCAAATAATTTTGACAATGTATAAATTAATAAAAAGATGAAGGTAATATATTATAATTTTTATAATATATAAGTTATTTATTTCATTTTACAGTTGTTGATATTTGATCACATGAAGATGATACTAACAACTTGACCTTTTATCAATTAATGGAAAAAAAAAAACTATTACATGTCATTTAGAGCTAATTGATAATGCAATATATACAACCTTTCCATATTTTGCGGCAACTAAGAAAGAAAAAATTTGATATAGACGTACTCAATGTATTGATAAATATCTTTCCAGCTCAGCATTATAAGAATGATGATGGTTCAACTTGGAATATGTGAATCAAAGATATATGAATAAGAGATATGTTTCAACATACAATATGAAGAATAAAATATATTAATAATTAAATACATAAGTCTATTTGAAGTGAATTCAACTAAAGTGACAAAACCTAAGTTAAGTTTTGAAACATTTCCTTGAAAACAACATTATTGGCTGAAGAACTAAATTGGCTAAAGATAATCATACCAATTGCAATCAATGTAACAGAAAATGATGAAATATACTTACCTTTTTCTAAATTCAATAGATTCAGGAATGTTAGAGTTGATGAATAATCTAGCCACATGAAGGGAGTTAGACAACTTTCTATACTTCGAAATCCCTGTGAAAAAAAAAATGAAGACCAATGACATACAAAACTATGTGGAAAGTTCGCTAGAAATAACTAAAATAGTTTAATAATAATAATATAAATTACCTTGATCATCCTTAATTTTGCACCGTTGCAAAAGGAGTACTACAGGGCCATCATTTCTTTTTGAAAGATATGCATTAACAGTTTTAGCATATTCATCCCAAAGTGTGCAAGAAAGTACGCGTGCACTATGAGAAAAAATATAATAGAAATAGAACATAGAACATCTTATCACATCTTCCATGGGATGGTAAGCATCTATTTTGCCAAGGACGTCTACAATGTCATGTAATAAAAAAGGTTAAACATAAGTATATTGTCAAATCCGGACAACATAAGACCATACTTTGAATACTAAAATCATCAATAGTTTCTATAACTTTGGTTGAAAACTAGAAATGAATCATGAATTTATCTCAAGCACTTCGATATGAACCACTATTCGGTTTCACATCAAACTGAGAGATTTCATATACCTTTCCTTCTTGCAAAGTCTTAATAAAGTTGTTGACAAAATAACGCTTGACATGACCATGAACCCTCACACCCTTTGAAAAACTTGTCAAACAGTTAAAAAACAATTGAAAGGAAATAACCCAAATGTGGAACCACAAAAAAAAAATGAAAATGAAATCATCCATTTCAAATGAAAGAACATAATAAGATTTTTAACGTGAACAAAAAATTGATTTTACCTCTTTGTCTTCAACACCATTTTGATGCTGTTAATTTCACCATGGTAATTGTAACCTGGAGTAGTCCATAATCTAATGACACGAACAATAATTTCCCATGATTTTTTTGGAGGAGAAATATTAAGAACAGAGTCAAATGAAGTGATAGTCAATATGGTAGACATTATGCCAAATACTTGAGAAGGAAACGTACAATAATAGGAAAGATGATTAAGAAATATCATTCATAAGAAATTGTAGAATCATCTCATATTTATAGATGGAAAACATTAAATTTTTTTGGAATTAGAAACACATGGGGAAGAGTTACGGGACAAATACAGGACTACTATCGGATAAAAGAAAAAAAAAGAAAAGGAGATAGTCTTCTTGGAAGTAGAGATGGTCTTCAATGGACTCCAGAAAAAAAAAATAAAAGATAGTCTTATTGTATGTGACAATTTAGTATTAAAAAATTAACCTTTTAAATTCTATTACTATTATTGACTCTTCAAATTCTGTTATAGCAGAGATGGTCTTCAAATTCTATTGCTGTTATATTATTGACTCTCCAAATTATGTTAAAACACTTAATCTCAAACTTTTCATTAGCCAAAATTAGAGTAAATATTAATAATGATAATAAAACAAAACGTACTCAAAATCCTTAGAGTCGGCTTGTCTACTAATCATACATCGTAGGAAGAAAAGAAAATTTAATATTCAAGGGTATATAGAAACCAACCAATAGGATAGGATTGTACCTATAAGTGGATATAGTTAACGGTAGAATAATTAAAAAAAATAAATGTAAAATTACTAAATTGAAACTTTTACTCTTCTTTGTTAATATATAGATATAGATTTGACTGTAGATGGATTATTTTGCATGATATTGTAGATAGATTTAAATATTAAATTTATTATAGGTAGATAAAAAGTAGTTAGATGAGAAAGTTGGGATTTAACTTTAATAGTACAACAGTAGTTTCAAAGAAAGAAAACTTTCAGAATTTGTTCCTATGTTAAGAAGATTATGGTGAAAAAAAAAATGACTTTTCAGATTCTGACCTTTTAAATTCTTTGTAGTATTACTTTTATATGATAGATATATGATATGAAACATACTCAAAATTCTTAGAGTCGGCTTGTCTACTAATCATACATCTTGGGAAGAAGAGAAAATTTAATATTCAAGGGTATATAGAAACCAAACAATAGAATAGGATTGTACCTATAAGTGGATATAGTTAACGGTAGAATAATTAAAAATAATAAATACAAAATTATTAAATTGAAACTTTTACTCTTCTTTGTTAATATATAGATATAGATTTGAGTGTAGATAGATTATTTTGTACGATATTGTAGATAGATTTAAATTTTAAATTTAATTATAGGTTGATAAAAAGTAGGGAGATAAGAAAGTTGGAATTTAACTTTAATAGTACAACAGTAGTTTCAAGGAAAGAAAACAGTTCCTTGAAACTACTGTTGTACTATTAAAGTTAAATCCCAACTCTCTCATCTCATTACTTTTTATCTACCTATAATTAAATTTAATATTTAAATCTATCTACAATATCATACAAAATAATCCATCTACAGTCAAATCTATATCTATATATATTAACAAAGAAGAGTAAAAGTTTCAATTTAGTAATTTTACATTTATTTTTTTTAATTATTCTACCATTAACTGTATAGGTACAATCCTATCCTATTGGTTGGTTTCTATATACCTTTGAATATTAAATTTTCTCTTCTTCCTACGATGTATGATTAGTAGACAAGCCGACTCTAAGGATTTTGAGTACATTTTGCTTTATTATCATTATTAATATTTACTCTAATTTTGGCTAATGAAAAGTTTGAGATCAAGTGTTTTAACAGGATTTGGAGAGTCAATAATATAACAGCAATAGAATTTGAAGACCATCTCTGCTATAACAGAATTTGAAGAGTCAATAATAGCAATAGAATTTGAAAGATTAATTTTTTAATACTAAATTGTCACATGCAATAAGACTATCTTTTATTTTTTTTCCGGAGTCCATCGAAGACCATCTCTACTTCCAAGAAGACTATATCCTTTTCTTTTTTTTTCTTTTATCCGATAGTAGTCCTGTATTTGTCCCGTAACTCTTCCCCATGTGTTTCTAATTCCAAAAAAATTCAATGTTTTCCATCTATAAATATGAGATGATTCTACAATTTCTTAGACAGGATATTTCTTAATTATCTTTCCTATTATTGTACGTTTCCTTCTCAAGTATTTGGCATAATGTCTACCATATTGGCTACCACTTCATTTTACTCTGTTCTTAATATTTCTCCTCCAAAAAAATCATGAGAAATTATTGTTCGTGTCATTAGATTATGGACTACTCTAGGTTACAATTACCATGGTGAAATTAATAGCATCAAAATGGTGTTGAAGACAAAGAGGTAAAATCAATTTTTTATTCACGTTAAAAATCTTATTATGTTCTTTCATTTGAAATGGATGATTTCATTTTCATTTTTTTTTTGTGGTTCCACATTTGGGTTATTGCCTTTCAATTGTTTTTTAATTGTTTGATAATTTTTTTCAAAGGGTATGAGGATTCATGGTCATGTCAAGCGTTATTTTGTCAACAACTTCATTAAGACTTTATAAGAAGGAAAGGTATATGAAATCTCTCAGTTTGATGTGAAACCGAATAGTGGTTCATATCGAAGTGCTCGAGATAAATTCATGATTCATTTCCAGTTTTCAACCAAAGTTATAGAAAATATTGATGATTTTAGTATTCAAAGTATGGTCTAATGTTGTCCGGATTTGACAATATACTTATGTTTAAACTTTTTTATTACATTACATTGTAGACGTCCTTGGCAAAATAGATGCTTGCCATCCCATGGAAGATGTGATAAGATGTTCTATGTTCTATTTCTATTATATTTTTTCTCACAGTGCACACGTACTTTCTTGCACACTTTGGGATGAATATGCTAAAACTGTTAATGCATATCTTTCAAAAAGAAATGATGGCCTTGTAGCACTCCTTTTGCAATGGTGCAAAATTAAGGATGATCAAGGTAATTTATATTATTATTATTAAACTATTTTAGTTATTTCTAGTGAACTTTCCACATAGTTTTGTATGTCATTGGTCTACATATTTTTTTCTCACAGGGATTTCGAAGTATAGAAAGTTGTCTAACTCCCTTCATGTGACTAGATTATTCATCAACTCTAACATTCTTGAATCTATTGAATTAGAAAAAGGTAAGCATATTTCATCCTTTGTTGTCACATTGATTGCAATTGGTATAGCCAATTTAGTTCTTCAGCCAATAATGTTGTTTTCAAGGAAGTGTTTCAAAACTTAACTTAGGTATTGTCACTTTAGTTGAATTCACTTCAAATAGACTTATGTATTTAATTATTAATATATTTTATTCTTCATATTGTATGTTGAAACATATCTCTTATTCATATATCTTTGATTCACATATTCCAAGTTGAACCATCATCATTCTTATAATGCTGAGCTGGAAAGATATTTATCAATACATTGAGTACGTCTATATCAAATTTTTTCTTTCTTAGTTGCCGCAAAATATGGAAAGGTTGTATATATTGCATTATCAATTAGCTCTAAATGACATGTAATAGTTTTTTTTTTTCCATTAATTGATAAAAGGTCAAGTTGTTAGTATCATCTTCATGTGATCAAATATCAACAACTGTAAAATGAAATAAATAACTTATATATTATAAAAATTATAATATATTACCTTCATCTTTTTATTAATTTATACATTGTCAAAATTATTTGAATGTCTTATAACACAAAGTGCTTAACAAATTTAATTAATTTAAACTTAATTATTCTAAAAATTATTTTTCCGTGCAGGGCACGGGTACCATCTAGTGTTAAGAAAATTATGGTGAAAAAAAAAAATGACTTTTCAGATTCTAACCTTTTAAATTCTTTGTAGTATTACTTTTATATGATAGATATATGATATATGATATGAAACGTACTCAAAATCCTTAGAGTCGGCTTGTCTACTACATCTTGGGAAGAAGAGAAAATTTAATATTCAAGGGTATATAGAAATCAACCAATAGGATAGGATTGTACCTATAAGTGGATATAGTTAACGGTAGAATAATTAAAAATAATAAATGTAAAATTATTAAATTGAAACTTTTACTCTTCTTTGTTGATATATAGATATAGATTTGAGTGTAGATGGATTATTTTGTACAATATTGTAGATAGATTTAAATTTTAAATTTAATTATAGGTAGATAAAAAGTAGGGAGATGAGAAAGTTGGAATTTAACTTTAATAGTACAACAATAGTTTCAAGGAAAGAAAACTTTCAGAATTTTTTCCTATGTTAAGAAAATTATGGTGAAAAAAAAAAGACTTTTCAGATTCTGACCTTTTAAATTCTTTGCAGTATTACTTTTATATATAGATATATGATATAATATGATATGATGATAAAACAGTACAAATAGAAACTATTAAAATATGTAAGAGAAAGATAGTGCTATATTTTATCAACTGATTTTTCATAATCTTTTACACAATGATTTTCTTACACGTTGCTTCTTGCAAAATACGAGGTGGGTCATGGTTATACGATCTTTCAATTGTTTTTCACTTATTATGCAAATTGTTTGGCAAAATTTGGGAAAATTGCATTTCAACCATTTTTTGACGAGATGAATTGATATTTTCAATCCAAATAACTAAAACGGGTCAATTCGCCCGTCACGTTTTATGGCCAATCCACCACAGGTTAAGCGTGCGAGTTGACCCCCTTGCCTCATTTGCCACCATTAGCACCCACCCTTTGCACTTCGGCCACCAAGAGGAGAGAAGGAATCTTCATGGAGAATCGCCATCCATACGCCGGAAAGTAGACCCAACATAAGTTTACGTTTACATATGTATTATTAAAACCTTGAAGGCTATGTCGAACAGGTTGGATTAGTATTCTTATGATCCAGATGGAGAGAACAAATGAAGCCTAACTAGATGACAGGTAATGCTGGCTCTATTTCAACAGTGGAAGAGGATCTATAAAATATTTTTGGCATCTATAGTGTTTGAATGTTGTCGATTGGGCCTACTATTGGTGTGGTTCTGGTGGAATTCCAAGAAGGAGGATCTTCCACCGGTGATTATGTTAGTATATAAGATGTTGGGATGTCTTAATATGGGATTTGCACGGTGCATGGTATCTAATATGCTGTTTGTAAGTGTAAAAGATGGTTTAGGATGGGTGCATTTCTTTGATGTATTTCCATTTCAGAGCTTGTCTCTTTCTGATCCTTTTCTTCTTAAGGTGATCATTATACTTATCTTAAAATTAAAAAATTGTACAGACTTTATTGACGATTGAAACTCGGGGATTCCAGGTCAATTTTATGGTGTGTTGATAAAAAGTTTTTTTTAAAAAATAATGATGAGTTTATTGGTGACTTTTATAGTTTTATCTAATATTGATTAGTCATGTTCGAGATATTGATATAATTTATTAGCAAAAAATATTACATGTATTTATTTGATATAGGAAATCGTGTTGATTTATTTTTTATTTATCATTGAATAGGATATAAATTTTATTTAAATAATATTTATATTTGACCTAATGATAGATGAAATATGAATCAATATAATACTGAGGTGAAGTAAGTATATATAAGGTAACTTTGACCAGCAAAGCAACTCAGCAAGCACTAACCCATAGAAGGATTCAGTGCGCGAGGATCCATACTGGTCCCGCATTCTAGGTGAAATAAAATAAAAAATAACTGATCGATTTTAATCCAACGGTCCGATTAGAGTTACCCGAAACACATAGAAATATCTACCATAATGCCACTCTAACATCATAACAACTCTCTCTCTCTCTCTCTCACACACCTGCACCTGTCTAGTTTGCTTTTGCTTTCTTGTTGCAGACGCAACTAGCGGCAAATCCTAGGTACACTCTCAAATCAAAACAAACCTGAGTTTCAGTTCAGACACAGACACAATCCCTTCATCAAAGATGGGAGCTGGAAGTTTGCTGAAGGTGGTTCTTCAAAACTTTGATGTCCTTGCTTGGTATGTCTTATGCACTTATGTTTCACCCTTTTCCCTCTTTTCTATGAAAAAGTACCCTCCTTTTGTTCTGTCCTCAACTACCCACTTTAAAACACACTTCTTTCTCCTGGAATTATGGGCTGGAATAGCTTCCTCAAATAAACTTTATTTTTTTAGTTTATTTTTTATTTAATTTTTGTTCTCTTTGTCTTTTAAACTGATTCCAATGACTCGGGGGTTTCTCTTGCAGGCCTGTGCTTAGTCTCGTGTATCCTCTGTAAGTGCACACAGGGCAATATCTTTACAAGCTTTACTTATTTTTACGGGGGAAAAAAAGGGTTGTGTTGTAAATTTACATTTATTTCACTGTCCTGTGATGGGGTAAGGCTGTTGATTGAGGATAGAAATTGGATCATGACTTATTGTGGTTTTTTATTTTTATTTTTTGGTACAATGGCACAGATATGCATCAGTCAGGGCAATTGAGAGCAAGTCTCCCGTTGATGACCAGCAATGGCTCACTTATTGGGTTCTCTATTCCATGATCACCCTCTTTGAACTCACTTTGGCAAAAGTTCTTGAATGGTATACTTTTTGTCTTCTTTGATTTTTTTGATTTATAACATAACATTATGGCGTCGTCTAATTAATGTAGCCTGCTCCACATAGTGAGACAAGGCTTAGTTGTCATTACTGTTGTGATTTTTCTTGTTTATTTGGCATAGTTTGATCGCTTTGTAAATTTCATGATAACTTGAGATTTTTTACTAAGGTTACTATTTTGAGGGTTGTAACTTATTTCGGATGTAGTAGTCAATTTGGACGTAATTTACAGCAAATATCAATAATCAGTCCTTGTAGAAGGTTAAGTCTCCTCATAACAGATCCATTGTCTTGAAGTTTGGATAATATACAGGCCCATGTTATGTTGAAATTCACTGCTATTTAGGAGAATGAGGTGACAAGGATCTAACTCTTAACTATTAGGTCATAGAAGTTATGATATTATGTCAGTGACCAGCTCCTGCATAAGCTTAAGATGCTAGGTAAAGGCTCATGAATGTTTCTACAGCTGATAGAATAATCTATCTAGTTTTTTTTTTTTTTTGTGTGTTTTGTTTGTGTGTGTTGAGAGAAGGGGGAGGGGGGGGGGGTGGGGGGGGTGGGGTGGGGTTATAAAATAATCTATCCAATGTTTACAAAAGGGTCATGCATGGTACGTATTGAAGCTTACCAGCAGTAAAATTCATACTTGACCACGGTTTTCTGGTGTTCATAAAGTGTTAGTAGAAGTATTATGTCAATTTCCAGTTGCGCATGTAGATTCATTTGTTATTGTTTTGTTTTTACATGGAGATGATTTGAGCTTCAAAATCTATACCTTATAGCGTCCGATTTGGTAGTTTTGGAAAATGACATCATTAATTGTATAATCTTAAAGATTTAAAGGGGTGATACTGGTTGTCAGTGTAAGTACACATAAATGCGAATATACTTCATAGTACATACATAACAATGTTGAATTCCTGCAGTACATCATCTGCATTGTATCAAGCTTTGTATTTATGTTGTGTTGAGTCTTTTAGAGAGAAAAGTTTGAGGAGGTGCAAACCTTGTGGTTAATTTTTTTTTTTTTCATTCAATGTCTTTTATCATTGGGTGGATTCAACAGTATAAATCAATTGGCGTCATTGTACCCTGTTATAAATCATGATTGGATTGGTTGAATTTTCACTTCCAATATTCTAACAAAAAAACATAATTCTCATTCAACACTACAGGATCCCAATCTGGCCATATGCAAAGCTGATCCTAACCTGCTGGCTAGTCCTTCCTTACTTCAGTGGTGCTGCCTATGTTTATGAGCATTATGTGAGACCTTTCTTTGTCAATCCTGATACAATTAACATTTCGTATGTTCCAAGCAAAAAGGACTCCTCTGGTAAGCCAGATGACATTCTAAGGAAGTACATTCAAGAGAATGGAACCGAAGCATTCGAGAATTTGATCAACAAGGTAATTTTCCACATCTGAGACTTGGTTATTTCAGAACTACTATGCTATCTTTTATATCTGTCGTGTTGTCACCGTGCAGGCTGATAAATCAAAGAAGAGCTATTGATGAATCCAACCTTGTAGCTTTCTTGTGTGCATATACAATTTCCCCTGGTGCTGACATACTTCTTTTCTTACCAGAGAAGATACTTAGGCCTTTTCTCTTCTTCTGACTTGGATTACCTTTTATTGAAGTAATTGTTAGTGTGTAACTATCTAAGGCTTAGTCATCTATGTTTTGTCTAGAGGCAATGACAGCTATACTATATAGATAATAGAAGAACAAATCAACTTGTAGATTCATTTTTTATTTCACTAGTAAGAAGTCAGAACCCCAATCCCCTGAGAGGATATACATTATGTAAACCCAATCGGCACGTTATTTTGTTTGATGTTACGGTAAACTATGGAAAGAGGGTGAAATCGTGACAAAAAAGGTCGTTGTCTTGTGGCTCAGAGGTAATAATAGATTTATATATATTTTGGTTCTTGATTCAGGAATGTGAATACACAATGGACACTGACCTAAAAGGCTTTTTATATTTTATTTTATATTTTTATAATTTTTTTTATTTTTTTTTAAATCCTAACAAACATGAAACAATATGAAAATATGAAATAAAAACAAGACATAAAAGTAGGGATCAAAGTTATATTGAAGTTATCATCATTAATTACCAATTGTGATTAACGTGTTTATATTGAGATTCATTGATTCTAATAGTGATTTCAGCTTTGAATCCTTTGCTAGAAATTATCATTATTTTCTCTAAAACTGGTTCGAGGAAATTTTTTGTTGTAAGTTTACTTTAAATACGAAATAAGTTAATTTAAATACTTAACAGTTTACGCTCTGAAGAATTTATGACCTAATGCATTTATTGACCTGCATGTGAGAACATTGGGATGCAAATACTAAGGAAAATCACTTTTAAAGAAAAGAACATAATCTTATTGTATCTACTCATGATCTTAATGTATGCAAAGTACATAGTAAATTACAGCCAGCCATAGAGTTAAGAAAAATATTTACAATTGGGTTTTGTACAAAATTGCTTGAATTCGTATGTGGTATCATCTAATTGCACTCAAGTTAAACAAATATATGATATGTAATATAAAACAAAAGTAACAGTTGAGTGTGTGACGGAAAGAGTAGAGTGGTGAGTACGAATTGGTTTTCGTATCGGAATGGTGAGCGTAGGTTATATATAAAATTACACGAATGCATAGGTAGCATAATCTTAATTGTACTCTAAGTTAAATAATTAAATTAATAATAATAATAACTGAGAGCGACAGAAAAACTGAAGTGGGGAGCAAGAATTCGATTTCGTACTATAAAATCATTTGCTTTTGCAAAAGAGGTTGGATGATAGGAATGGGTTTTATAAAAAATAAATGTGAATGGCATCATCTAATTGCATTGAAGTTAAAAATATATATATGGCAAAATAAAAAAAAGTTGAACATGTGATGAAAGGCAGAGTGACGAGGAGCAATTATTTGAAATAATAATAATAATAATAATAATAATAATAGGAGACATGTATAAAAAGAATTCAAAATCGATAACTATTATCTGAAGAAAAATGAAAAAAAAAAAAAAAAAGATCGTTAAAATGTTTTCTTTTTCCAAGCTTAAACAAAGTAAATGACATGAGAGAGTAATTTGAATGAAAAAACAAAAAAAAGGGAATACAGAATCAAAGGGAGAATCAAATTTTTGTAACCGCCAGATGATCTAATAGCCATCAATTGTGCACGACGAATTCAGTCAAGCATGATTTCAGACTCTGACAAAGTAAAGCAATTGAGACATTCTGAATAAGAATCATTTCAGACATCACTTAAAAAAGTGTTCATAAGAAGCCTTGTGGCAGCTAAACTCACACAGTGGAGAGGCTCCACCACATACTTAAAAAGCAAAAACTATGGCTACACCCCACTTCCATTAAATTTCAAAAGCAAAGTTCGGTTCATTTGAAAAAGGATTGAAAGGGTGGTGACATGAGCTCCACTTATTGGAAAGATCAGTCACATTATCCTCTGATTATCCATACGGCTACAAACTATGTCATTAAATGGCCCTTTATGGCCATAACACTCGGAAGGATTATCGGTCTGTCGTCATCACAGATGGCAATCAGTTGTGCATACCAGCAAGGAGCTTTTTTTGGCAGCAGTCAGGCTTCAGTCTTTTCTTCAGCTTCGGCATTGCCTTCGGCATTGTCTTTGCATTCGGCTTCAGCTTCATCTTCGTCAGCATTCAAGGTTTGGTGAAGATAATCCTGAGCTTCATCTAATGCTGATTCCTTTGCATCAGCAGCATACAGAATCTTCTTAATTGCAACAGACATCTGCATGGATAACATAAAGCTGATGTTTAGATTTACTTAATTCATTTTGAGTGAGTTGTTAGTTTACTTTTAACAACCCTTATTTCATAAAAAAAACTTCATGATTGATTGGCCATGATCTTGAGCTATTTGGGTTTTACTAATCAACACAAGGTTTAGATATGGATTATTTTTAAGAATACATATAAAAGAAACCGTAAGCAATTTCAGACGCCAATTTACATGCCATCATCGAACAGTATCATACCAAAGCAAAAACTACAGCAAGGGAAAGGTAGGGAGGGGCTACCAGCCTACCACATTGTTAGAAAGAGACAAACACATGTTGGCGCACACAGGTTAAAAAATAAAAATGTTACTAGAATTCCAAACCCCACAAAAAAGCATTGCTATTTGACAAATTCTAACGCAGTCCTTGTTGAGTTAGTGACTATGATGGTCCTTGAATCTTAACCATTGAAATTAAAATTAACAGGTGAGATTAAAATATTTTATTATAAACAATAATTATATTATAATATTACAAGATTTTTAAAAAATAATTTTATGTACTCTATTTATTTTATCTGTCCTATTTTTTCAATTTCTTGTACTGCCACTACTCGTCACCACTGTGAGCACTATTACTACACCTCCACCGCCACTGCCGGCAATGTCCTCTGCCACAGCCGGCGATCCCCTCAGCACCCTTTCAACCTAGAGACATCTTCCCCAAAAAGATCTCAACTCAAGCAAAGGCCAAAACTTCAACAAGGGGCATATTTCCTCATGAACTCAAGGAGATCAATGAGAATAAATGAACAAAAATCTTAGATTTTACCATCATTACAGAACAAGATTCTTTATCTTTGCCATTATTTCATCCCAAAAAGAGCAATTCATTTGAACAAAGCCAAGTAAAAAAATGATAAAAGAACAAAATTTAGAAAACATCCCAAAACCACGATCTACACCTCCACCACCAGCAACAGGTTCTGCACCAGCTGCCAGAGCTATTCCTTCTTGTACTCGATTTGCTTCCACTTCGCCACCTTTGCGTTTCAGATAACGCCAACTGGGTTTGAACAAAACTCCATGTTGCAGTAGCTCGAGGTGGTGTTGGCAGCAATAAATGTGAATTTGTAGATGAAGGTTCTGAATAAGGCAGATCAAGCAGCTGACGAAGGAGGCAGGTCATGTGGCTGGGGAAGAAGCAGATCACAGAGAATAAAAAAAAGAAAAGGGAGGGTGGATGGGTAAGAGAGGAAGGGAAGAGGGGTAGAGAGAAAGAGTCGGGGCATAAGAACTCGCCATGACTAAAGAAATGTGAATTTATAACTCATCAGTGACCATAACTTATCCTTCCACTTAACCAAACTAACAAATTTTTGAACAAGCAATTCTGCAATATTTATTGCAGAAATTTAGGTAAAAGAAAATGATTGACTAAGTCATGATAGTAGAATATGATATATTATTCACTGAAGCACACAAAAGTTAGACATGATCAAAAGCACACTGAAAATGAAAAAGGACCTCTCAATCAATTGTTAATAAAAATAACTAAAACTGCAATGCAAGCATTCAACAGAATCCTTACAGGATCATTCTCCACTTCTGCAGCTTGACAAAGAATTTCTATATCCCTTAGTTTTGCAAAGTAGAAGTCCCTTTCTTTTTCCAAGAGATCAACTGAGAGTTTGAGATCAGTAACCTGAGAAACAGAAAACAGAAGAATAAAAAGAACAATAAGAACCAAAATATAGTGAACGATGAACTAACAAGCGACAAATTTTCAATGGCAATGCCCATATAAGAACCAATGGATTGATAGGTAACTGAAACTGTGAAAGCATAGACATCCGAACTGTGAAAGCATAGACATCCACCAAGTCTACATAGAATACACACACAGCAATTCCTTGGTATAGAATTCAATTATAAGACCAAGTCCAAGGACTACTTCTTCAGGTATGTAATACATCCAGTTATGCCCCTTAAAGGAGAATTTTGTCATATGTCATTTCTATAATTGATTAATTCTCACAGGCAGAGAACCTAATGTTCACACCTGCTTGGACAAAGCCTGAATCTCTGCTGAAGAATTCAGCCCACCTGCTCCTCCACTAGACCTCAATTGTTTTGGCCCTGCACTCAGACATAACCCAAAAAGGAAGACAGAAAATGATGAGAAGAAAAATAGAGTAACATCCTAAAACCATCAAGAAAAATTTAGAATGATTAAGGATCAGAGTCACCAAGAAGCCAACCAGAGATTCTATTACAACCTAGTGCGTCGCCTGAGCCAGAATTATTCATAGCACTTGTTTGTAGAGATTTTGAGCTCTTCAGACTCTTAAGATTTCGGTCCTTTCCACCCTTACACCTACGCTCCACGGGATTATAGTTCCTACAGGAAAAAAGGAAGGAAAAAAAATATGGTCAAGCATATACAACACAGAACAAGAAAATATATGCATGGCATACTATTGCACATCCAAATATTAGTAAAAATATGCATTGGATGAGTACCATACAGGTAATGGTACAAATTTAAGTATTCCAGCAAATAACATAGAAACATTGACAACCAAAGATGTTAAAAGAATGGCAAGGAACTCGGAGCAAGTAGCATACTCATTCATAATGCCACCATTCACAGAATCACAGTAACGTTTCAGCCATTGTAGAAACTCCAAGTTATCCAGAGGTCGGCCTTTCACTAGTCTGTTAACTTCAATATGCTGCCACAGGGTAGTCAAGTTATCCCATTAAATGCAAACATAAACAATTGATCATGCCAAAGTATTTCCTACTACTAGTTTTCAATCTGAAATGAAGTAATCATCTGAAAATACATTCAGTTTTAAAGCCAGGGAAACATTTGCACCCTGGCACACAACTTCAATGTAACCAATGAAACTGTTATTGAGCATCAAAGCCAGAAAGCACACCTAACTTGTCCTTCATCAAATCTCTCACGTAGGTCTAGCCAACCAAGATAATCCCCCAAAATTCCAGATCAACAGTGATGTAAGCATAAGCATGTAAACTGAGGTAGAGAGGAAGGCAAGAGGGAAGGGAAAAAAAAAATAAAGAAAGGGATTCCCACTAATATGGAATTAGAATGAAAGCACACTATTGAGCTCTACCCACATTAGAACTTCCAGGCCTTCATAAGCACAGTATTTACTCATGCTAAAATTTTGTTAGTGATATATCATTCCATTGAAAGTTTGAAACCTTGAAAAAAGAAACTTCAATTTTGATACTACACCTAAAAGTTATAATTAGCAATCCCAGTTTTATTTCTTTCATTCACATCTACTAAAGCTAAGTTCTTTTCCATGTATATATATAGGTATGGCAAACATTTTACAAGCACCATGCTTAACATTGGGACAGGAAGAAACAGATACCTTTTCAATTTTCAGCTTATTGAACACATCCTGCAGAATTTTGTAATTCTGGATCATATCATACTCCGTCTTTGCATCAAAGTTCACCTAGAATAAAGCCCAGATTTCAAAAATTACTCTTCATAGAAATTAAATATCAGAATAGCATAAAAGGAAAACGAACCAAAGTCATCTAGCCACCTTGTGCATTGGAACAACCCCTGGATAAGTCATGTCCATCATCTGGCATTGAACAGCGCCAGATGCAGCCTAGCCAAGAGCATACGCCATAACCAGGATCAGCACCAAAGAGTATATTTTCATGATAGATAACAAAGTTTTATTAGCTTTAACATTAACTTAAAAGCTTTTTGTTATTAATATGTCTTTCCTCTAATGGTTAAACAGAATCCTTACTCCAAATAGCTTTACACAAAAAAAAAAGGAGGAAATGAAAAAGAAAATACAAGATTGTGATGCAAAAAACAACAGCAGCAGCTCTGTAGCTGCATTGTTGTCCACGCTTGAAGGCACCATTTAACAGTTGGCAAATGTAAATATATAAACATAATTAGTTGTCCAGATTCTTTTGAAGCCCATACCCAAGTGGTGCTAACTATGTAAGCACACAACTACAGCAATAAACATGTCATACCACCTAAACTTCAGAAACACTAAAACAGTATCATTGAATATCATCTTTGGGAAAAAAAAAAAAAAAAAAATCTGCAATGTGAACAACCAAGAGCCAACTCCACAAAGTGTAATTATTTGAAAAATGCTAGCTAGCTAGCAACTTTGCCAGAATTTAGCTGCCAAAATGATATGACATGCCACTTCATTTCATCAAAGGATCACCATCATCTTTATCAAAGATTATGAAAATATTTTTCTGATGCCGTAACATTGCTCCAGAGCAGGACATCAATTAAGACAGGCAAATCAAAACACTAACAAATCAACTTATCCACATTCAATATATCAAGATTCCAGGCACCAAAATCCTCTTAAAGGTTCACTCACTCCACCTCATTCAGCGGAACCCATCTGAAGAAAAAAAAAAAAAACTCAACCTTTGAGGGGTTCTTCACTGAAAAAACCAAATTCTAATTCCCACAATGACCCAATCTGGTTCAATAAAAAACACAAAAAAAATTCCCAAATACGTAAAGGAATCTAAGAATCCTTTCATGCATGAAAAGGCTTAGCCACTGCATTGCAAAAACAAGCACACCCCACGAAGAAAAAAGCAAATGGGGTTGAGATTTTGGCATAAAAAACGAAAACCCATTTCTCAAAAAACCATCTTTGAACCAAACAATGCCTAAAACAATGGAAAGGAAAAAAAAAAAAGGGGGGGGGGGGGGGGTACCTCCTCAATGCGAGAGAGGTTGAGTTGAAGGCGGTTGTTGATCCAAGTGAGAATCTCGTTCCTGCCGACAAAGTAAGCACTGTCCATAATGCCTATACTCGTCGCCATTCTTACACCCCACAAAACGAAAAAAAGAAAAGGAAAAAAGAACAAGAACAAGAACAAATAACCACACACCAAAGAGAAAATGAGAGATGAAAAATGGAAGAAGCAGAGAAAATAAGAACAAAGGTGTATTTTTAATATTTTATGTGAATAGAGGGATCAAGATTTTGAGGGGAGGAATGTTGGGGAGGGGTTTTAAAGAAAATTTTAAACAAAGCTTTCTTTTTGTGGTTTTTATTTATGTTTTTATTGTTATTTAATTTTGGGTAAATGTTGAAACGGAAGGAATTGGCATTGAATGGGAATGAATGAATGAGTGGTGAAGGATTGGCTTTGATTCTGCAAAGAAAGAAAAGAGATGGAAACAGGAAAAGAGGGACTCAACCAAACCGTACATAGAGAGACTCTGCGTGTGAATAGAGAGAGAGAGGTTCTCAAGAATATTGCAATGCCAATGTGTTGAGTCGCACTCTTCCTTCCAACACTTAAAAAAGGAGCTTGTTTGATGCTTGGTTTTTTCTCAAGTTAATTTTAATATCTTATGAATATAAAGTTTTTATATTATTAATTAGATTTTTTTTACCTTAATAAAATTCAAAAATATTGATAATTTTTAATTAAATGTGGCTAAAAATTTATTACATATTCCATGAACTCAATTTATTAAAATATAAAAAATTAAAAATTTAATCACAACCATTGAAGATAAAATAATATTAGAGCCCTTTGGACACCGACTGAAAAAAAAAAAAAAAATTTATGAATTTATTGTTGAGTTTTATTTTGATACTCTATGTACAAAACTTTTACACTATTAGTATATAGAAATTAAATTATTTCATTTTAGTTTAATTTTAATATATCAACAGTATAAAAAAAATTATATAATCATCCAACTATATGTTGTCATATCAACAAAAGAAACTTGTTTAACTCTATTCTCGCTAACTCAAAAGTCATATAAATATGAAAGGATTTGATTGGATGACCATATAAAGATTATTTATATAGTTAATGCATCAAACTTAAATTCTTATTTTTTGATATATTACCAATATAAATTTTATATTTCATTTAATTATGTACTATTTTTTGTGAAACTTTTTAAATTATAAGTATGAGATTCAATATTTTCTATAGATTTACTCATTTGATAACATACGATTGAATAACAATACAAAATTTAATACACTAAAATTATTCTTTTATTATATGTTATTATGTTATTCAAATATTTATTTTTTCAATAGTTATTCTAAAATTTATACATTTAACAGTACACAATTAATTAGTAAGATTAAAAACTAAAATGATAGTTTACTAAAATTAGTTTTATATTTATTATTGATCACATTGGAAAACTTTTATTTTATTATTTACAAACAATAGATTGAGGTAACTAATAACACCAGCTTCTTAAAACAAAAATGAAAACTTGAATATTAGATAAGTAATTTTTACGTAACCTCTATATTGTTGCCTCTTACCAAAAAAAAAAATTATATTGTTGCAAATTACTTTTGTAAATGATTTAAACAAATAATATATAAAGGCATTTAATAATCTTATATATATATATATATATATATATATGTGTGTGTGTGTGTGTGTGGGGTTTATTTTGATTAATCAAATTAGTTTAGTTGTTATGATTACGTCATGCTGAGATTTGGTGCCAAATGGAAGGATTACTTTCTATAATTGTTAATTATTTAGTTTGTATATTAGTATAATGTACTGTCTAATATAATCTAATACTATTTTCGTAAAAGGAGGTTGAGGAAGTGGAATCCTTCGATGTGTTTGTCTTATTCGAAATAGGGTAAAGGAGAAGCAGGCCCTCACCAAGAAAATCTTAAATTGGACAAATGGTTCACCAAAGGGGCAAGGACTTGTGAGAATTATAGTAATTTGTTTTGTTGTATCAAATGCTATTCTTAGTACTCTTTTATGGCTAAAAGGTAAAACGACTTTTTATCTCAACCTAGACACTTATCACCAGCCAGCCATAGAAAAGCCCGCTGATCTTTTGTTGTTTTTTTAATAAAAGAAATTATAATTATACTTATAAATTATGAGATATCGTGTCAACTCATACATTATCTATTATTAAATAAGATATGGACTCATAAAATCTACATTTTATCCAATAACAGGTGGGGTATGACTCAATACAGTATTTCACATCCTATAAAAATAGATAACACTTTTTTTTACTACCATATTCAATATTAAAAATAGTAATTAGTAATTTCAAAATAAAGAAATAGACGTGAGTTTTATTTATGGCTACAAAGTCTTCTTTACATATTTTATAATTAAATATTTAAGAAACTCAATTAATTACCAATTATATTAAGCTTGTGACTCCATCGAATTTAATAATATAAACCAATATGCTTTTTCTGATTTTTTTCGCGCTTTATGTAGTTTATGCAAAGTGAACAGTTGTAGCCACTAAAAAAAGTAAACACTTTGTTTTCTTATAAGAAAAAGTAAACAGGTTTGAAACTATTAAAAAAAAGTAAACAGCTTCTCATGGATGATTCGCAACTCTTATTTTTTGGGTAGAATGGATGGATGATCCGTAACTTAATTGGTCAAAAAATATCTTTCTTTCCAATTGATAATCCAAAAATACCAAAACCCAAAATAAAAAATAAAAAATTGCGAAAACTCAACTCAAATTTTATAAGTAAAGGAATATGCTTGAGATTAATTTTGGATCAAGTAATCAATTCCTCCATAAATTTGTTGCGACAAATCTTGTGTTGCTCGTTCCAAAACAACGTGTCATTAGATGCATTCTTAGATCTGAAAATCAACATACTTCAAGATTTTTGTTTTTACGTGAATATGATTTTTGTCAGCTCACCTAATCTTGGAAATGCATTTCTTTATTCCGGTATTGTCATTGTGACGAAGCTTACAAGTTTTAAATTACAGTGTTGAAGAATAATAAGATGGTACTTTTTTTTTTCACATGCAAGACAAATTATGTTCAAGAGGAAAATAGACATCGAAAAGAAGGTATAACCACCACAATGTCTCATATATATTGTGGCTTGTAAATGTGTTTTATATCTTGCTTTGTTTCTTTCGTTCAAGTTGTGTCATTATTTAGGCATTTACTATTGAGGACAAAATGGCTTTTAACGTGAAATGATCTCGACTCGATCATTGCTTTTCTTAATTATAATTTTTTTTAAGAGAATAACTTTAATATTCATTCTGTTAATATTATACTCACACTTGAGGGATAATCACGTATGTCTTTGTCTCCTCTCTTTCATTTAATTTTATTTGGAGAATTCTACTATGCACTTTGTATGTTTGGGTCTGTAATGTACCTTCGCTTAATGACCTTTCAAAACTGTGGCTAAACAATTATTTAGCCAAACATTTATGATATTTAGCTACACTTTATGTAATTAGCCACATTTTATAATGTTGTTATTGTAGATGTAATGCAGAATATGCTTTTTGTTTTTGAGTGCATTTGGATTAGGAAAAGCACTTTTTTTAATTAAAAAAAGAAGAATGCTTCTATGTTTTTTAAGCTCGTTTGGATGCTTTTATTTTATAAAAAGGATCATTTTTAATAAAAAAAAATCCTTTTATCTTTTTTTATATGTTCAGACAATTTTTTAAAGTAAAAACAGAATTATTAGAAAAAGTAAAAAATATTTTTTTATAGCATAAAAAATATATTTAATAATAAATAAAGATCTTTTAATATTACATCCAAATATAAATTGACGTTACATCCAAATATAAATTAAGTTTTACTTTTTCAAAAGATTTTATTTCAAAATATGAATTAAAAAAATATCTTTTTCTAAAAAATCATCCAAACTTTTTTTAAAAAACCAACCCTTATGGTGTGTGGATTGGCTTTTTGAAAATAAAACTTTAAATTAAAAAAGTGGTTCCACTGCTTATTTTTTTCAAGTTAGTAATGCCCAACTTCTAAAATGGGGTCGTAGAAATGGCTTGTTAATAAAATCACATTCCAAAACTGTCATGACCCAATTTGGATCATGATTGATAAGTGGTAAATCTCCTCATCACATAAGCATCATTGCTGCTAAATCGTATTGTATGCATAATTTAAACACCATTTTAAAGTCCAAAACATAATAAGTATATATAAATTCTCCCATTTCATAAGTCAAATATGAAATCCTTAATCATATATATATATATATATATATATATATATATATATATATATATATATGTAACATAATAATAACTATATATAGATATACTCTAAACTCTGAAGGACAGCTAACAAGGTCCTGTATTCGACACCTAATCAGATTCTATTATTTGAATACTCTGATAGAAGCGAGATTGTCCGCAAGGCTAATGATCTTTCAGCCGTTAACTTATTGTTTGATTTTCTATAGCTACCGTATAACTTAAAAGCAAATCATAAAAAATAAATAAGTTATCTATCTTGCATAGTTGGGCCCTAACTTTGATTCTTGGAAAGCATTATTTCATAAGTATATGATTCCAACAAACATTCAAACGTGCCTAGCAATAATAATAAATCCTACACCTAGTGACAATCTATTTTTAAAGTAGTATGTACAACAAAAGATAGTCCTATGAGTTTTCCTACGCTTTTTTCATTATTTCATTTGAAAACATAAATTCTAAACTTGTCATAAACTCATGTAAGCTCATACAATTTCATACTTGCCAATAAAATAATTTATAAATTCATGCTTAAATATCATGGAGCTAAGAAATTAACTCTAATGACCAAATAAATGTCATAAAATTGAACCCATTTATTTGGAGGCGAGGAACGCGAGGTGTCAATACCAATGGAGCATTGAGGAATGGGAATGACATCAACATTTGCTATGGAAGCAACATAAAGCCATGAATAAGCTATAAAATCACTAGAACAACTCTATGGATATTGGGAGAGTAACCAAACTTGACAACAATCAAGAATAACAACACCCAATCACATGGAAAAGGAAGAAAAGATAGGAATCTAACATAATTCATATACAAATCCTCAACTTCAAGCTTAGAGGAGGTAGGATTGGATGAGGAAGAGAGTGAAGGGTCGAAAAAGACGTTGAAAGATGTTAGGGTTTGAACTTTGGGTTTAAAACGCATAAGGGAAAGGTTTTTATATTGTTGGGGTCACTTAATGAAATTACATCGTTTTTTGTGTGTTCTAATGTCAAGGGCATCGCTATGGCAGCCTATAACCGCTATAGCAGTTGACAAAGCAACGAAACCCACACGCTGATCAACCTGACTGCTATAGTGGTCACAAGAATGCAAGTTTTATATTTTTTGGGTTTTTCGTATATCCAGAGCCTTCCTGACCACACGGGTAGGTCCTGGGAGATCTTAAGACTGTACTAGACTTATCTAGGGACATGTGGACATGAGGCATCACAAAAACCATCCCTCATTATTATTATATAATTACAACCCTATCCATTATCATACTTTTAGACTTCTTCCATCTCACTCCTCAAAGTCACGTACATTGTAACATCTTTTTTTTAAAATAATAATAAATATAATAAAAATAATAATAATGATAAAATAAAATAGTTTGTGTGTAACAATTTTAAGTCATATATCAAATTCAAATATTTTATTGATCTTACTTAATAATTTTACATCAATATCTATTTTAAATATTAGATCAAAATTTTAAAATATTGATATTAACTGTTTAATGTAAGACCATAAATTGTTAGTAATGAACTCAAAATATATTATATTAAGTTAAGAATAAAATGTATTAAGAGTAATAGGTAATAATATGTTAAGTATTAATAATTAAGGTGCATAATTTTTATACAAGAAAAATAATGTATACAATATATATATATATATATATATATATATAAAAGAATAGTGGGGGGCGGCTCACATAGGCACCGCCACTCACCCACAACATTTCAGCCACATTCTGTTGGCTGTCTTCATATATATATATATATATATATGTACGTGAGTGTGTGTGTGTGTATGTGTGTAAAAAGGAAAAGAAAGAAAAAGAAGAGAGTGACAGAGAAAGAGAGTGACGGGGAGGAAGAGAGAGAAGAGAGAGGAGAGAGAAAGGAAGAGAGAAGAAAGAGAAAGATAGTAAGGATAGAGCTCAACTAGTCCACATAATCTCCATCTGGCTACCAAATTTAAGGTAGGAATGAATTGATTTATGCAAAATAAAACCATGGTTACAATTATTATTACTATTACTCATTTTATATACTGTCATTTTACATTACAGATACTCATTATTATTTATTATTTTTATTCTTTTATAATTATGGATTTGAATATTGGTTAAAATAATATTAATAAAATTCCCTTCTCTCTCTCTAATGGCCCCGCTTGCTCACCGCTCCGGTTTCTTTTTAATATTTAATTATAAATGTTCCCTTCACTCTCTACCGGTCCCGTCGGTTCACCGTGCTCCGGTTTCTTTTTATCACTAAATTATAAATATTCTCTTCTCTCCCCATCGGTCCAGTGCGGACTACCGCCGCTCCGATTTCTTTATTTATTTTGATGTTTCTTTATATTTATGCGAATTGTTATTTAATTCAAGTAAGTTAAATATTCCTTTTTATTTATGTTGCTATTTGTTCCATTTTGAAATTTATTATATTATTTATATGATATTATATTAATTTGAATTGTCGATATTTATAATTCAATTGGCAACTCTATGGGTTAATACATTTTATTAAGTCATTAATTTATTTGGTTCAATTTATTTATGCATGAATTAATAAATGTTATGCATTGATGTTTTACTATTTAAATTAATTTTAAGAGCTCTTATTATAGATTAATTGTATGATTTCCTTATTATGAAATTATGAGCAATAACTATTAAATTAATATGATTTGCCACTAACCACAGTTAAGGCAGAGGGATACACATAAGATCCTTTCATGTTACCTGCCTTGGTTAGAATGGCTAAGAGTTTTGCTTTGTCGTCACAATGAAAGAACAATACGAAAGAATAAGAATTCCCTAAGATAAGGCCTTCAAGTATGTGTGAGATAAGCAAACAGATGAAAGAGAAAATTAAAGTAAAGAAATCATAAACTTGATAAGATATGCATGACATGTTCTACATGGCATATCTTAATTGATTATGTTCATATAATGTTATTGTAACCATGTGTACTTTCCGTGCGCATACCTACAAAAACCAACCATAGTTCAAATGTTTTAAAACTATTCATTTTCTACTGAGAATTTTCTTAAATTCTCATTTTTGTTTATTTTATTTCTAGTGATTTCAGATTAGTCAAGTAGCATCGAATGGAAGGCAGCTGCTATAAGTTTATGGACTTGTGTTTAATAAATGTGTGATTGTATGTTGTAATTTTTAGAAATATTCAGTTTGTACCTAATGACACTAATTTGTCATGTTAGAATATCATGTTTGTAATCTTTTACTTAATGTAAACAATTGTGCTTCATGTATAAAATCATATAATTAGTTTCTGTATGAACGAGTATTACAGTTATGGTATCAGAGCTCCGTTCTCTGGATATTACAAAAGTTATATGTAGATTGAGTCTCTTTTATTTACAAGTCATGGCCCTAGTTTCTCTCTGCATGCCTTATAGTATTCTCAATGCACTAAATATACAATATTGAGCCTGATCAACTCAATATTGGGTTATTTATGTACTTGTAGGACTATATGGCATCAGGAGATCAAGAAATCCCAGAAGATCAGAGTGCACCAAATGTCACTCTATCAGGGATGATGGGAGTCATGATGAGTCTAGTTGAAGCTGTCAAAGCCCAGACAGAATCAAATAGGATGCTTTTTCAACAAATGCAAGAGACTCAACATAGGAACAACCATCATAATGGGGAAAATAGTGGAAACCTTACTGGGGGAACACTAGTAACTAATCACAATTACCACGGGCTATCAGAGTTTAGGAAAGCCTCACCACCTTCATTCCATGGGGAATATGACCCAATTCTTGCTGAAAAATGGGTCATGCAATTAGAAAAGATCTTTAGCGTTTTAGGGTGTACAGACATACAAAAAGTAGTCTTTGCCACCTATATGTTAGAAGGGGAAGCAGAGCATTGGTGGAGGGGTGCCAAAAGTTTGTTAGAGTCTAGCAAAACTGAAATTTCTTGGGAAGTATTTCTGACCACTTTCTTTGATAAGTATTTCCCTGATAATGTTAAGGATGAGAAAGAGGCTGAGTTTATACAACTCAAGCAGGGGAATTTGACCATAGGTCAGTATGTGGCTAGATTCGATGAACTTTCCAAATTTTCTTCTTATCTGAAAAGTAATCCGGATGGGCGATGGAAGACAACAAAATTTGAGTTAGGTTTAAGACCTGAGATTAGAGACAAGGTGTCTACTTTAGAGATTAAAGACTATGCCACTCTAGTCAATAAATGTAGGATAGCCGAAAAGAGCTACCTAGACCTGGAGTCAGAAAAAGAAAGGCAAAATTTTCTCAAAAGAAAGAGGATGATAGAGGCTCAAAAGAAAAATAATTTTAGGAGTGGAATGAACCTAGGGAAGGGAAAACAATTTTTAACTAGGGAACCTTTATCTACATGCAATAAGTGTGGAAAATCTCATGGATCTAAACCTTACCTTTTTGGACAAAATGTTTGTTACCGATGTGGAAAGCCAGGACACTATATCAAGGACTGCACCAATGGGAAACCATCGAATAACCTTACACCAAGACCACAAACTAAAGGGAGAGTATTTACTCTTAATGGTGAAGAGGCAGTTCATTCTTCTAAGATGATCAAATGTACATGCTTTATAAAAAATTATCCCTTAATTGCATTGTTTGACTCAGGAGCTACACATTCCTTCATATCTATTGACTGCGTCAAGAAGTTAAAATTGTCTCTATCTTATTTGCCTTTTGATCTGTTAGTTTATACTCCCACAGGAGAAAAAGTTTCTACATCTTATGCCTATTTACACTGTCCCATTTTAATTAAAGGAATACCTTTTATTATTGATCTTGTTTGTTTACCTTTGTCTGGAGTTAATATCATAATTGGAATGGACTGGATGTCTTCTAATAATATTCTTCTATATTGTCCCAAAAAGCTTGCTTACTTTTATAATGACCCAGTCAAAAAACAAAATTCCTTTGACACCATTTCCCTAAATGCCACTCAAGTAGATAAGTGTCTCTTGGATGAAGTTCAAGGGATCCTCCTTTATTCTTTAAATACTGAGGTTGAAAAACATATAAACGGCATACCTTTAGTGAGAGACTTTCCAGAAGTGTTTCCTAAGGATATAGTGAACCTGCCACCAGAAAGAGAAGTTGAGTTTTCCATTGAACTGATACCTGGAACTGGACCTTTATCCTTTGCACCTTATAGAATGCCACTTCTAGAGCTTAATGAACTTAAGAAACAAATTGAGGATTTGTTGTCCAAAGGATTCATCAGGCCTAGTGTATCACCATGGGGTGCACCAGTTTTGCTGGTAAAGAAAAAGGATGGGAGCATGAGGTTGTGTATAGACTATAGACAGTTGAATAAGGTCACAATTAAAAATAAATACCCACTCCCTAGAATAGATGACCTATTGGATCAACTTTTAGGAGCATCAATTTTCTCAAAAATTGATTTGAGATCAGGATATCATCAAATAAGAGTAAAGCAAGAAGATATATCTAAGACAGCCTTTAGGACTAGGTATGGTCACTATGAATATCTTGTGATGCCTTTTGGACTTACCAATGCTCCTGCAGTATTTATGGATTACATGAATAGGATTTTTAGGCCTTATCTTGACAAATTTGTGGTAGTCTTTATAGATGATATTCTTATCTATTCAAAGACTAAGGAGGAGCATGAACAACATCTTAGAATAGTGTTGCAAACTTTGAAGGACAAGCAGTTGTATGCTAAGCTAGAAAAATGTGAGTTTTGGATGCAGGAGGTAAAGTTTTTAGGTCATGTGATCACTCAAGGAGGGGTGGCTGTTGATCCAAGCAAAGTTGAAGCCGTAGTTCACTGGGAAAGGCCAAAGACAGTCACTGAGATTAGGAGTTTTCTTGGATTAGCTGGTTATTATAGGAGGTTCATTAAAGGATTCTCCCAACTAGTTTTACCATTGACTAGGTTAACTAGGAAAAACCAAGCCTTTGAATGGAACTCGACTTGTGAAACTAGCTTTCAAGAGTTGAAAGATAGGCTTACCTCTACCCCAGTGTTAATAATTCCAGACCCTAGGAAAAACTTTGTAGTATATTGTGATGCATCTAAGAAAGGATTATGTTGTGTTTTGATGCAAGAAGGGAGAGTTGTGGCTTATGCTTCTAGGCAACTTAGGTCTCATGAAGAGAACTACCCAACCCATGACCTAGAATTAACTGCTGTAGTATTTGCCTTGAAGATTTGGAGACATTATTTATATGGGGTAAAATTTGAGGTTTATAGTGACCATAAGAGTTTGAAATATTTTTTTGATCAGAAGGAATTAAACATGAGACAAAGGAGATGGGTTGAATTTTTAAAGGACTATGATTTTGAGTTAAAATATCATGCCAGCAAAGCTAATGTTGTAGCTGATGCCTTGAGCAGAAAGTCCTTGCACATGTCTTTGATGATGATAGAAGAGCATAAGTTACTGGAAGAATTTAGGAATTTGAAAATTTCAGTATCCCTACAACCCCATTGCTTATATGCTAATGAACTTAGAATAGAATCTCATTTAAATGATCAAGTCAGGAATGCCCAAGACAGTGATGAGTTCTTAAGGTCCCTCAAGAGCAAGATTGAAGTAGAGCAACTTGAGCATTTCCAACTTGATGAAAGGGGAGCTGTAATGTATGAGGGAAGGTTATGTGTGCCTACTAATGAAGAATTGAGAAATCAGATTTTGGCAGAGGCACATTGTAGTAAATTCACCATGCATCCAGGAACAACAAAGATGTATCAGGACCTCAAGAAATGGTTTTGGTGGAATGGCATGAAAAGAGACATAGCTAATTTTGTAGCTAAGTGTCTTACTTTTCAAAAGGTTAAGATCGAACACCAAAAACCTGCAGAATTGTTACAGCCTCTAGATATTCCTGAGTGGAAATGGGATAGTATATCAATGGATTTTGTTGTAGGACTACCAAGAACTCCTTCAGGCTATGATGCTGCATGGGTAATTGTTGATAGATTAACCAAATCTACCCATATTTTACCAATAAAGATTAGTTGGCCATTGTATAGGTTAGCTCAGAGTTATATCCAGGAAATTGTAAGGTTACATGGGGTACCAACTAGCATAGTCTCAGACAGAGATCCTAGATTTACCTCAAAGTTTTGGGTAGCCTTACAAGATGCCTTAGGTACTAAACTTCGTTTTAGTACAGCTTACCACCCTCAAACAGATGGTCAAACTGAGAGAACTATCCAAACTTTGGAGGACATGCTTAGAGCCTGTGTGCTAGAGCTGCGAGGAAGTTGGGATACTCATCTACCATTAATAGAGTTTGCCTACAACAATAGTTATCATTCAAGCATAGGCATGGCTCCATTTGAAGCTCTATATGGTAGAAAGTGTAGGTCACCTTTGTGTTGGTTTGAAATAGGAGAAAAGAGTTTACTAGGACCTGATATAGTACAACAAACCACAGAAAAGATTAAGTTCATTAAGAAAAAGTTACTCACTGCACAGAGTAAACAGAAAAGTTATGCTGACAAAAGAAGGAGACCTTTAGCATTTAAAGAAGGGGACCATGTCTTCCTTAGACTCACTCCCACTACTGGAGTTGGCAAAGCCCTTAAATCCAAAAAGTTAAGCCCAAAATTCATTGGTCCATTTCAAATTCTTAAAAGAATAGGATCAGTTGCATATCAAATTGCACTTCCACCCAATCTTTCAAATCTTCATAATGTCTTTCATGTCTCTCAGCTCAGAAAATATTGTTTTGACCCTTCACACATCATAGAACATGAGACAATGCAAGTAAGAGATAATTTAACATATGAGGCTAAACCAATGCAAATCATAGATAGATCTGTCAAAAACTTAAGAGGAAAAGAAATTCCTTTGGTCAAAGTGGTTTGGAAAGGGTTATCACCTGAAGAGGCAACATGGGAACTAGAAGATGAGGTTAAGAAGACCAATCCAGAATTATACGAAACAGGTCAGTGAATTTTGGGGACAAAATTCCTAAAAGGAGGGGAGAATTGTAACATCTTTTTTTTAAAATAATAATAAATATAATAAAAATAATAATAATGATAAAATAAAATAGTTTGTGTGTAACAATTTTAAGTCATATATCAAATTCAAATATTTTATTAATCTTACTTAATAATTTTACATCAATATCTATTTTAAATATTAGATCAAAATTTTAAAATATTGATATTAACTGTTTAATGTAAGACCATAAATTGTTAGTAATGAACTCAAAATATATTATATTAAGTTAAGAATAAAATGTATTAAGAGTAATAGGTAATAATATGTTAAGTATTAATAATTAAGGTGTATAATTTTTATACAAGAAAAATAATGTATACAATATATATATATATAAAAAAAAAGAATAGTGGGGGGCGGCGCACATAGGCACCGCCACTCACCCACAACATTTCAGCCACATTCTGTTGGCTGTCTTCATATATATATATATATGTACGTGAGTGTGTGTGTGTGTGTAAAAAGGAAAAGAAAGAAAAAGAAGAGAGTGACAGAGAAAGAGAGTGACGGGAAGGAAGAGAGAGAAGAGAGAGGAGAGAGAAAGGAAGAGAGAAGAAAGAGAAAGATAGTAAGGATAGAGCTCAACTAGTCCACATAATCTCTATCTGTCAGTCAAATTTAAGGTAGGAATGAATTGATTTATGCAAAATAAAACCATGGTTACAATTATTATTACTATTACTCATTTTATATACTATCATTTTACATTACAGATACTCATTATTATTTATTATTTTTATTCTTTTATAATTATGGATTTGAATATTGGTTAAAATAATATTAATAAAATTCCCTTCTCTCTCTACCGGTCCCGCTTGCTCACCAAGGCCCGCTTTCTTTACTATTTAATTATAAATGTTTCCTTCACTCTCTACCGGTCCCATCGGTTCACCGCGCTCCGGTTTCTTTTTATCACTAAATTATAAATATTCTCTTCTCTCCCCATCGGTCAAGTGCGGACTACCGCCGCTCCGATTTCTTTATTTATTTTGATGTTTCTTTATATTTATGCGAATTGTTATTTAATTCAAGTAAGTTAAATATTCCTTTTTATTTATGTTGCTATTTGTTCCATTTTGAAATTTATTATATTATTTATATGATATTATATTAATTTGAATTGTCGATATTTATAATTCAATTGGCAACTCTATGGGTTAATACATTTTATTATGTCATTAATTTATTTGGTTTAATTTATTTATGCATGAATTAATAAATGTTATGCATTGATGTTTTACTATTTAAATTAATTTTAAGAGCTCTTATTATAGATTAATTGTATGATTTCCTTATTATGAAATTATGAGCAATAACTATTAAATTAATATGATTTGCCACTAACCACAGTTAAGGCAGAGGGATACACATAAGATCCTTTCATGTTACCTGCCTTGGTTAGAATGACTAAGAGTTTTGCTTTGTTGTCACAATGAAAGAACAATACGAAAGAATAGGAATTCCCTAAGATAAGGCCTTCAAGTATGTGTGAGATAAGCAAACAGATGAAAGAGAAAATTAAAGTAAAGAAATCATAAACTTGATAAGATATGCATGACATGTTCTACATGACATATCTTAATTGATTATGTTCATATAATGTTATTGTAACCATGTGTACTTTTCGTGCAGACACGGCTGAAACCAACCATGGTTCAAATGTTTTAAAACTATTCATTTTCTACTGAGAATTTTCTTAAATTCTCATTTTTCTTTATTTTATTTCTGGTGGTTTCAGATTAGTCAAGTAGCATCGAATGGAAGGCAGCTGCTATAAGTTTATGGACTTGTGTTTAATAAATGTGTGATTGTATGTTGTAATTTTTAGAAATATTCAGTTTGTACCTAATGACACTAATTTGTCATGTTAGAATCTCATGTTTGTAATCTTTTACTTAATGTAAACAATTGTGCTTCATGTATAAAATCATATAATTAGTTTCTATACGAACGAGTATTACATACATACTTCTCATAAGCTTGCACCTCAACTCTTTTCCGAATTTCATATGGAAATACAAAATAAAGATTTTTACATTCTGGAGAGACAATTTGTAGACAATTTTATCGACTACTGAAAGTTGTTAGAAAACTAGGAAATGGTATCATAAGTCCTCTTGATGATGCATTTAGAGATTTCCTAACAATATTGGCGAAGATGAGTGATATTGGCCTCATTTTAAGAATTGTACTGGGGCACAGAGAACACTCATATAGCTATCCATGTACCTATTGATACACAGACACCTTTCAAGCTATGTATGATTTTGATCTATGTGCTCTACATTTGCATGGTCTGGTTGGAAATGTACTGCTTATATGATACTAGAATTTTTATGAAAGCATTACAAAGGCTAAAATTATTGAATTTTTATTATTGTTCTTTTATGTAATTTGGTTTTAAAAAATATTTTTATTTTTGTTTATCTAAATATATTTATAAATACTTTTAATAACTAAAAGCACTTATTAGATTGTCTATCTAAACATAAAATGATATTTTCTAAAAGAAAAACTCTACTAAAAACAATAGCCAATCCAAACGCATTGTCTTCTTTCCAATTTCAAATTGAGGAACACACGTTTTTTTTTTACTGTTTAAATTTTCATGTCTTTGTCTAAAGTAATCATGGTTGTTACAATATAATTGAGATTAGAAACAAGTTACTTATTAAATTGATTAGAGATTAACTGGTAGTTACTCTATATGAGCTTGTATTACTCTTGTATGAAACAATTTTTAATTATTTAGTAAACTTTAAATTGTTCTCCCAACTACCTAGGCCATGTTTCTCAACATGGTAGCTCTCAAAGTATCCATCATGAGGACCTTTGCTTCTATTATATTGTGCACTGGGTTCATTGGTCTCTTTTTACATTGCTATTTCTTTTTCTTTTTGGAAAATAAAGTTAAATAGATCCATTTTTGTTTATTTTCCCTTCCATTATCTTTATGTTCAGCTCTGCATTTCAGTTTTATTCCTCACACTTTTTAGATTTAGATTCAACCTTATCACATCTTCAATACACAAATCAACATATTTTCTTGTTCGTTTACTAATTAGGTGTTTCAAGTGTTTCTTCTCCTTCTTTAATGCTAGTGATCTCTTATTCTTGCTGCCATCTCTTATTCAACTTTTTTTTTTCTTGCTTCTTGTTGGTGCGTCCTGCTCTGTTATTTGTTTATTAGTGGATCTTTGGTGAGAGTTGCATCTTTCGCCATCACTATCACTACCACTATGATAAACAACTTTGGTGACAAAGGGTTTGCTCTGGCACTAGGGCTATGTTTTTAACCGTGATAAGTAACGGAATGACATGGAGTTGAATAAAATGAAGCAACAATTATTGCATCATATTATTTGGAATAGCTTACATTTCATCTCATTCCTCTCAATTTGGGAAAGAAACATAGAGAAATATAGTTATATAAGATAAAATAGACTCCATTGATTTTCATTCCACACCATCCAATTTTGTTATAAAGAAACAATAGAAATTGTTATAATTACATTCCCTTCATTATTGTCCACCCTATTCTGCCAATCCAACATAGTTTAGATGACATATGTCGCCAATGATTGTGGATGTACGTTGGCCTTCGTCTTGTCGGTGTACTCTTTATCATTGCCTTTGATCTATATATGCTTCCCCGTTGTAGATTGGCAATGATCTACCACTGGATTTTTGGCATCAAGACTTTTTTTTGCATACTAGATAGGTTAAAAGTTGATAATATAAAATCTAATAAGATAAGATGTGATAATATAAGTCCTGATGAACTTTTAACATTATACAATGTTTGATACCGAACTATATAAGATATTATATTTTAATTATATTATAGAAAACTATTGTTTATTTACAAATAATTATAGTGTTCTAAGTAAACATTAAATAAAATAAAAAAATAAAAAATTATTAATTATTTAAATAAAATGCTCAAATATTTTATTTATGTAAACAATTAGTAATTAAAGTTTAAATTATATCAAATTATATTATTTATTTCAATATTTTATAACTATTTATTATTTCCATGGATTATATAAATATAAAATATACTCTTTTATATATTTTAATATTTTCTATTTTTAATTATAACTATTCAAATTTTATTTTAAAAATGAAAATTAAACCAAAATATTTTTATTTTTATTCTTTACTTTTATATATTAAATATTATTTATTGTTTATTTAAAATTTTTATTTTTTCTTAAATATTTATTATTTTATTTTATCTTATTTTGATTTTAATGATTATGATTATTTCAATTTTACTATATATAATTAAATTGATATCCTATATTATATTTTAATGGTATTTATTTATTATGAAATAATTTTATTAAGAATTATTTTTTATTTATATGTTTTTTTACTTATTATTATTTATACTTTATTTAATAATTATTTTATTAAAAGGTAAAAGTGATTTTATACATTAATAGTTAATCAGACCTAATATGTCCTCTCATGATTGATTAAATTATACAACATTTTAACATATAAAAGATTTATAATGTGCAAGCTTATTCAATATGATACCTGTCTGCACTAAATAATAGATAAAGATATAACGTATAGTATTAACTTTTCTTATCATGCCTAGTCTTGCCTATCAAACATATGCCAAATCTATTTGCTAGTCTAATTCTTCTCCTTTTCTTCTTGATAAAATCTTATTCTTCCCCACTGTTCTTAGCATGTTTATTAGGTAAGAATGTAAGATTGACCCAATGAACCATAAATTAAATATAATTAATTATTAGTATTATTATTAGCTAATATGGTAGGAAATAGAGGGTGAGGACAAAAGTAAACTCATAACCATCCATAACTCATTGAGACATGCAGAAATTTACCATTAAATTATGGGTTTCCTTAGAAAATATATATTAGTTCGATTCTCAAACTTGTAACTTTTGAACAAAAAATAATTATTTTTGAATTTTGAAAGTTTTGTAGTTAAATTTTAATAATTAATTAAGTCACTTTTTATCTTTTTGTTTACATTTTAAGGGATTTATCTATTTACACTTTCATGGAATATCTGATAACCAATCAATACACTATTATTGATGCTCATAACAGTAAAAAAAGACTAAAATCTTACAAGGCAAAGATGACCAGTGATTATAGGATGTACACATATCAAGTGAGAATTGAATCCGTTATGTGAGAAACCAGAGAACAAGCGTTTTAACCATCAGATTCAATTATATGGCCCAGATTTCAAATACACGAGTTCAAAATCACACTTGATATACGAACTAACCATCAAGTGACGTCAACCTAAGTTTAATCCTGAATTTTATTCCCTAACTCAACACACCATTAGTGAATATATATTTTGGTCCGTGAATGAGTTGTAGCCTAAGTGCCTAACACTTTAGTTCCCTAACATATTGATATTACAAAAAGCTTAGTAATGTGTTGTGATATGCAAATGAGAAAAAGATAAAGAGATTCGTAAATGTATAAGAACAGCTGTGTAGTTTCTCACTCTATCATATCCACTCAAGCCTTTACATAGCACTGAATTCTACCTGATTTTCAATCAGCCACTACCATTTAGTGATGCTCCAAATTGATATTACATCTCATGGTTAGTGTCACATCCTTAGATATTAGCTTTTGATCCTATCGATGATGTGGGTGTAGACAAGGCAAGGCTCTCAACAAAATAGACGAAAACAAGTTAGTCGCATGAAACGTAAATTGAGTCTGTAGTGACACTGAAGATCTTTTGCCGTAAAGCTTTATTTATTCCTTTCTTTTTCAATGTTTTTTGTGGGTTTAAGGAAAGAAAATCATTGATTAGAAGGCACTTGTAAAAAAGGATAAATAAAGGTCCAAGGAGATCCACTAATCATCGTGCGTTACAATTTCAGTTATGAGGTAATTTTTATTTTCATTAAAAAATAGCTAGCATTATTGAAAAGCAAATCCAGCACTTTGGTGGAAAGCGTAATCCAGCACTAAGATTTGGAAAAATGCTATAAATTAATCCATTGCTTGACAATTGATATTTTTTAATAATAACCGGCTTATGTCATTTTAAGTTCGGTAGAGATAAGAAATCCTGTATACAATATTAGATATTTGAGTAAGTATTTATAAAATATAATATTCTCAATTATGGATGAGTGGGAGTCACCATCATATTCAATGATGATAAAATGATATTTTAATAAGATATTTACTTTTGAATGTTAAAATGATTTTTTTTTTTCACTCAATGCTTTGTGTTTCCTTTTCAGTGAGATGTGTTGTATCTGAGCTGTAACGGGAGAATTTGTTTTGATATTGTAGTCCGACTTATTTTGTCCCTTCCACTCAATCTTCATTTGATTATTATAAGAGTACTATGGTTATAAATCTCTTTATAATAATTAATTCTTACAAGGATTACTTTCTTATGATTCTTTTTTTTAATACTTATAATTCAAACTTCTATTTTCACCCATAAAATTAAAATTACTTATCAAACTATGAACAAGAAATGTTCATTTTAATTATTGAAATTGTATATGAGTTTCACTTTAATTAGTCCCTAAAATTAAAAAAATTAGCAATTTAGTTATTGAAATTGTAAAAAATTATTTAAGTTATTCCCTAAAGCAATATTAGTAGGGACTGATTTGAATAACAAAAAGAACTAATTTAAATCATATTTTTCAATTTCAGAAATTAAATTGTTAATTTCTTGATTTGAGAACTAAAGTGAATCATACATACAATTCCAAAAATAAAAAAAATGAACCTTTATTCTATCTACGGATCTACTTAATTACACATTACACACGCGCTATTATACTCCTATGATACTATCGAAAAATAACATAACAAAATTTTAAGAGTACAAATAGGTTGTTTTGAGAGTATGCATGAAGGAGCTAAAACCATCGGTATCTCGGATCTATTATCAGGAGCACATCTAATTCAGTCCAACCCGATTGGGTACACGAAGAAGTATACGGGTCTCCATTTATTTTTGAATTCCCAGAGCTTGAGTACCGGTGGTTATCTTTTTCATTTTTTGGGGTCTATTTTGTGGTTATTGTTCAAACCATCATCATTTCTGTATTTCAGTTTTTTTTTTTTTTTTTTTTTCTGTTTGTGTAATCTCTGTCGGTGTTTTTTTCAAACTCTAAAAAATAATCTAATTGGTGAAAAACAAATATTGTTTTTGGGCCATGAAAACAAATTTCATTGCAAGTGAATGGACAACTACAGCAATGGGAGATGATAAAAACACACTGGCCTTACCCTTTTTGGTCAGAGACCAGGGCTTCTATCGATTTTTGTTCCAGCCAGGGCTTTGGATCGCTCAAGCTTTAAGTGAACAGCCCAAAACCCCAAATCCCACATGACCAAAAACAAAAAACCCAAATCCCAGTATCACCACAACCTACGAAAGTAACTAGGGTTTCTTCTGTGTTTGGGTCCCTTAAAAGGCGCTGAGTGAGTGCAGAGCGAAAACAGAAGAAGAAGAAGCGCCACAGAAGAAGAAGAAGCAGCAGCGATGGTTCACGTCTCCTTCTACCGCAATTGTGAGTTCACGCTTTGCTTTTTTTCCCTTGTTGTTATTACACATCTTAAATCCTAACGTAAAACAATGCTTTTTCTTTTTTATTGTTTAATTGATGAGAACAGATGGGAAGACGTTCAAGAAGCCGCGTCGTCCGTACGAGAAGGAGCGTCTGGACGCGGAGCTGAAGCTGGTTGGGGAGTACGGTCTACGGTGCAAGAGGGAGCTGTGGAGAGTACAGTACGCGCTGAGCAGGATCCGCAACAACGCGAGGAACCTGCTGACGCTTGACGAGAAGAACCCGCGCCGGATCTTCGAGGGGGAGGCTCTCCTCCGCAGGATGTTCCGTTACGGGCTCCTCGACGAGACTCAGAACAAGCTCGATTATGTCCTGGCTCTCACCGTTGAGAACTTTCTGGAACGCAGGCTCCAGACCCTTGTCTTTAAGTCTGGCATGGCCAAGTCCATTCACCATGCTAGGGTCCTCATCAGACAGAGGCATATCAGGTGCTTTCTTTTAGTTTTGTATTTTTCGGATCTTGAAATTAGGTGGAGATTGTTTTCCTTGTATCTATCTACATTGTGTGTTTTATGTATTTGTATGAAATTTGGTGGAAATTGTTTTTTTTTTTCTTTTTTTTTTAATAGTCTTTGTGGCACTGCCTGCTACTGAATATATTAGTGTGGTTACACCTGATTAAGAGGAAGGTGTTTAATTTTTCCAAAAAGAAAATGTAATTTTTGAATATAATTAATAAAATCCGGTCAGGTATGTGGGAGACTTACAAAACATGTATGTACTCCGATATAATGCAATTATACTCTGTTCACATTTTAGCTGCGTTTTGTGTTGTTAGTTCCTTGTGACTTGGACATTTTTCATTTTGTGATTGAAATTTGCAAACTAAAGGCCTGATTGGTTATTGTTTCCATTTTTCTGTTTTCAAGACTTTGTGAAAGAAATGCTGAAAATATTGAAAACAAAAAAAAATCTTTTTTTCGTAATTACTTCCTGTTATCGCTATTTTGTTCACCAAATTATGAAAACAGAGAGTAAAATGAATGAAATCAAAACGAAAATGGAAACCAAACAGGCCCTAATTTATGTTTCATGTTCAATAGATTTTTTGAACAATTTACATTATTCATTTTTGGCCAGTTGATTTTTTTATGGTTTCTTGTTCATTTGCTCCTTTGTCTTCCATTTTTCTAGCAACTGTTGATAGAGCATTCTTTTCCACTTTATAAGTTCCATGTTGTTCAAGATGAAGGACTATTTGGTATCATCCATATGTGGTCTTTTTCAGGGAACATTATGGTTGCTATTGTTTTATATTTATAGTTTGTTAAAAAATTGACTTTTTTTTTTTTGTGGTCATTTCTGGGCTTGGCAGGGTTGGTAGACAGGTGGTGAACATCCCATCTTTCATGGTGAGGGTTGATTCACAGAAGCACATTGACTTCTCCCTCACAAGTCCCCTTGGTGGTGGACGTCCTGGAAGGGTGAAGAGAAAGAACCTCAGGGCTGCTGCAAAGAAGGCTGCTGGTGGTGATGGAGATGAGGAGGATGAGGATTAAATCATAAATGTTTCTAAAAGCTAGTGCTTTCAGATCTTGCACTGGCTTTTCTTTTAGTCTATCATCATTGAGCACCATACTTTTTTCGTTTCTTGGTTATTGTTTGAGAACCATGCTATTTTTGCCTGAGATGTGGTGTTTTGAACTTGAGAGTTATCCCCCAAAAAAAATAACTCTGGTGGCATTGATTTGTTCAAAGGCCTCTAATCCTACTGTGTTTGCAGTTTCTGAGCTCCATTTTCTCTGAAGAATATCATCATCATATAGGAGTTTGAATGAATTATCTTTGTTGGTGAATATTTCACAATAGAAGCAGAAAGGTTTGCAAAGGCTGTACTTTCCTACCAATTTACCATCCACATTATTTTATGGGGTGAATGATAAGCTGATTAGTAGGCCGTGGTTAATCTGTACAATGATACGTAGATGGTGGTATTTTTCTAAAGCATAGCTAGTATCCGTATGTTTGTTTTAGACCTTTTTTCACACCTACCAGTGTTTTATTGAAAGCGAGTATGCACAGGGGCCAATTCTTGCCTCTTGTCTGATCTGCTGAAATATGAAACCATGTGCAAATGTTATTAACAATTTGCGAAATTGAATATTTTATGAATTTCTCGAGCATACTCCCGAATTAAAGTTTGTCAACAAAACAGTTTTTTGTTCTTGGCACACTTTATCTATATAAGTATTTCTTTAAATAATAATTTTTAACTTCCCTCTTTCTCTTTATTATTCATTTGAATAGTATAATTTGTTAAAAGTCATATTTGTACTTTTTATCCTGATTGGTAAAATAATTAATTATTTTTAAAAAAAATTATATTTAGTATTTTTTAAAAAGTTAAAATATTTAATTTTTTATTAAATATTTTCTGGAACACTAAAAATAATTATTTTTATTATCATATATTTGAATATAAAATAACTTAATTATGAATTATTTTTTAAAAATTATTTCTATATAAATATTTAAATATGAATGTTTCAACTTTCAAGTTTGTCTGTGTCATATGGCGGCACAATAGAATCGATTAAGTTAAGAAATAATAAAAAAAAAACTTACTTTTTTCTGGAAAACAATTTTTTGAAATATCCTTTCTCACCATAAATAGGAGGAGGAAATATAAAATCAAGCCCGTGTTTTTTGAAAATGAACTTGTCCTGGTAATGTCTCATTGTTTTGCTTATCCTGGTATTAAGTCCGCAAATCATATTGATTTGGTCATAATAATATTAAATTGTGCCCATTTCACAGCAGCAATTAGAATCCCTGGCCGAGAGCACAGCAGATTTTGAAATCCCAAATTCCCAACTCAAAAAACACGCTTTCTTTCTTTCTTTCTTTCTTTCTTTCTCGTCCTTCCTTACAGGTGAATAACAGTAAACAAGAGATGGATTCTCTGAAGATCTTCAAAGGCAAAGGCTATTATGGCAAAGTAGAAGACCACAATCACAACGACCTCGAAGATCAACCACAACAACAAGAACGACACAAACCCTTCAAACCCTTAACCCTCATTATCTCCATCTTCGCCATCTTCTTCCTCACTCTAACCCTCGCCGTCGCCCTCGCCGCCCTCATCCACCACACCAACACCGAGCCCCCTGACTCCCCCGCCGAGTCCATCCGAGCCGCCTGCTCCCACACTCGCTTCCCCGACTCCTGCTTCTCCTCCATCTCCTCCTCCCTCAACACCACCAGAACCGCCGCCGCCGTCATCGATCCCCAAACCATCCTGAAGCTCTCTCTCCGAGTCTCCATCGACGAGCTCCTCAGGCTCCGTTCCTCCCTCTCCAACGGCGGCGGACCCTCCGTTGCGGACTGCAGGGAGCAGGTGGACGACGCGGTGGGTCGGCTCAACGACTCGATGTCGTCGGTGGAGGTGGCGGTCGGAAGGGGAAAGGGATTGGTGATGACGGAGGCGGAGGTTGCGGACGTGAGGACGTGGGTGAGTGCGGCGGTTACGGACCAGCAGACCTGCCTTGATGGACTGGAGGAGATGGGATCGTCGTCAGCGGCGAAGGTGAAGAAGGAGATGGAGAGGTGCGGAGAGTACACCAGCAATAGCTTGGCCATTGTTGCCAACATGAAAGCGTTGTTCGAGCGGTTCCATATGCCAATTCATTGATTGTTTGATTGCGTTGTGAGTACTCTACATTGTGTGTTTGGATTTCCCTTGGTAACTTCAAAATCATTATTTGGGTAAATTAAGGGCGTTTTTGATTTCAGGAAATAGTTTTCGTTTCTCATTTTCTATCTTCAGATAGTCCCACCCCCCCCCCCCCCCCCGGGCTCTTTTTTTTTTTTTTGCAGAACCTCGTGAAGGATACAGCGAAAGTTATAAGCTTCAGTTTTCAATATTTGTTTCTAGTTTTCCACTGTTTCCTTCGCAAGATCCTGAAAACCAAAAACAAATTGAAAACAGAAAAAGAAAGTTGTTTTCTGAGATCGACTGTGCCCGTATTGCGTCAAAATTAAGTTGTTTCGTTATTGTTGTTTATTTTTGTTGTAAGCTCAATTAACATGTACTGCGTTGTAATTTAGTGATGTATATGTTCATACAATAAGGGAAAAATTAAAAAGTGACGGTAGGAGTGTTTACGTCTCAGCTTATCAAGTGTTGTACTAAAATTATAGTTAAGTGACAGACAATGATCACACCTAAAGTTGATGGTGTGTGGAGTTGTGAATTTCTCATTTGTATGTCATTTGATGAATTTAGTGATGTTATAGAATGTTGAATTCATTGAATGAGGTAGGATCGCTGAAGTGAATGTCAGTGGGAAAAAAGTGTATATATGAATTGAACTTTGGTTTGCTGGTATGGGAAGGTTGAGCAGTGAATGTTGTGATGTGTGGTTGGTCTCTTGTTTTTGTGCTATGTGCAAAACTGATGATTCTTTGATGGCTGTGAAAATGGTAGGGGATCTCGTGTCTTTCCTTTTCCCCCCCTAAATGTTTTGGAATTTTGAGCAGTGGATATGGTATTTTGTAAATTGCATTTGCATCTATGTGTGTAGCTATATCGGGTGAGTTGATAATACTGTGATGAGTGTGAAAAATGGTAGGGTGGGTGGATTGCAGGAGTGAAAGTTTCAATGATTTGAAGGAACCAGTGATAGAGTCGATTATGATGTGAGGAGATGAAATGGGAATGAAAGGAAAGAGATTGGGACGTGGCATTCATTCATGAAGAGCCAAAGAGAAGACAAGAGTTGCTCAAAAGAGAGGGACTGGAATCCCCTTTTTCTGCATGGGGGAGGAAAACTCTTTCTTGCTCGTTGATAATAATCTCAAATATTTCCTCTTTGAAAAACAAACCGAGGAATCAGGTGTGGTACGAAATGCAATTTATGGTATTGAGTATTGATTACGGACTATTGGCAACATTGTATTTTGCAGAAAATGCAGAAGGTAATGTTCAAAACTTAAAATGTTTTACATTACATTGCTTGGTAATGTCATACCCTTTGAGTTGCTTGTTTGTTCAGTTGTGGGAGCACTACTTGTAACCTGGATTGATACCAGAAACTCACTAAAATAATACACTTAATATTTTGCTCTCACAAATATAACACCACACACATAATGGAAGAGGAAATATTTGAGATCTTATAACTTGGTGAGACTTATGTTTCAAATATGGTCCATAGCTGCCTTTTATAAGCTTCATGTACCAATAAAATATTAAACTAAATAACAAACCCAACGTTGAAGCAACTAACATGCATGAAGTCATACAGCTGTGTAGGCTACTAGTAATAAAGAAAGCATATGTTGTAATAACTATTACAAGACACATCATAGCAGCATCAATTTTGCTTTTTGTCTAACCAACACGTGGTAGTCTGAGGATGAGCTATGGACTACTAGATGCAAAACCATAGGTATGTTTGGTTTAATGTTTTTGACATTGCCTCCCTTAAACAAAGCTTATAAAATTTATTACTCCAAGCATCTTCTTCAATTTGTAAAACAGCTTAGGTTTCAATGGCTTTGTAAAAATATCTACAACTTGATCTCCAATGGAACAATAATCAATCAATATTTCCTTATCAACAACCAATTCCTGAATCTTGTGGAATTGAATATCAATGTGCTTGGGCTTCCCATGGAATACTGGATTTTTGCAAAGTGCAATTGCTGACTTATTGTCACAAAATATCATTGTGGGAGAGTTTTGCTTCTGGCTTAAAACTTCAAGAATTTTTCTTAGCCATATCACCTGTGTAGCACAACTTGTGGCTGCTATGTATTTGGCTTCTATTGTAGAAAATGCAGCAACATGTTGTTTCTTTGATGACCATGACACAACACCTGATCCAAGATGGAAAATATAACTTGAAGTGCTTGTCCTTGTCTCTATGTCACCTGCCCAAACACTATATGTATATCTAACAAGTTTCATATCATCATTATTTTCATAAAATATTCTATCATTTAGGGTACTTTTGATATATCAAAGAATCCGCTTTGCTGCTTGCAAATGACAAGCTCGTGGTTCCTCCGTAAATTAGCTGAGTAAACCAACTCAAAGACTATGTCTGGCCTGGTTGTTGTCAAGTATCTCAAGCTTCCAATCAAACTCTTGAAACAAGTAGGATTGACAATTCTTCCTTTATTTTCTTTCATCAACCTCAATTTTTCTTCAACTGGAGTAGCAACTGGCTTTGAATTTTCCATATGATATTTTCTCAAAATGTCATTAGCATATTTCTTTTTGAGAAGTAAAAATCCCATCCTCCTTTTGAATTACTTCGATGTCGAGAAAATAAGACATTAAGCCTAAATCATTCATTTCAAATTGTTTATCTATAGACTCATTAAATTCTGTAATTATCTTCAAATTATTGCCAGTGAAAATCAGATCATCAACATAAAGACAGATAGTAAGAATATCTTCAGGTTCAATTAATTTAATGTACAAAGTATGTTTAAAAGGACATTTCTGAAAATCATTCTCAATGAAATAGGAGTCAATCTTCTTATACCATGCTCTCGGTACATGTTTCAAATCATACAGAGCTTTCTTCAACTTGTAAACTTCATCTTCTCCTCCAGGGATCTCATAACCTGCTCGCTGCTCAACATACATTTCTTCTTCTAAAGTGCTAGTGAAATAATCATGCGAATGGTGTCTAATCTAGTTAAGGAGCAAATACTTCAAAATAATCAATACCTGGCTTTTGTCTATACCCTTTTGCAACTAATATAGCCTTAAAACGATCAATCTCACCATTGGGCTTGCACTTAGTCTTGTACACCCACTTTACTTCAATTCGCCTTTCTTCTGCAGGTAAATCAATTAGCTCCCATGTATCATTCTTTTCAATTGCATGAATCTCCTTATCCATGGATTTTCTCCAATTCTCATCATTATAGCTTCTTCATAGCTCATTGGTTCGCAATCTGCAAATAGAGTAAAATTGACAATCTCTTCATCAGACAAGTCATTATCATTACCCACAACATAGTCTTTCAATCTGGCTGGTGGTTGATGATTCCTCTGAGATCAGCTGGATGATTCTGGTTGAGTTGTTGTTTATAGCTGTTCATCTTCTTCTACATAACAATCAGAAAAGGTCATAGGCTCCTTGTAAGATTTGGCCAACTAGTCCCATGTTCCTTTCTCATCAAACGTCACATCTCTGCTGATTATAACCTTTTTTGTCTCTGGATTATACAACTTGTATGCCTTTGAGTTCATACTATAACTAATGAAAATGCATTTCTCACCTTTGTTGTCTAGCTTCTTCCTCAGCTGATCTGGTACATAGGCATAAGCAATACACCCAAAAATTCTGAGATGATGTATTGATGGCTTTCTTCCACTCCAACTTCTTCTGGTGTCTTATCACGAACAGTCCTTGTAGGGCACCTGTTCAAAAGATAAACTGCAGTAGCTACTACTTCTGCCTAAAATTCTTTAGGCATTTGTTTGAATCTCAGCATGCATCTGACCATATCCATGATTGTCCTGTTCTTTCTTTCTGCTACTCCATTCTGTTGGAGGTGTATTTGGTTATCAAATAATGTTGAATCCATGTTGTTCAAAGAAATCTGCACAAGCAAGATACTCCTATCCTCTGTCTATTATGAGAATTTTGATTCTACAGCCATTTTGTTTCTCCACAACTGCGTTAAATGACTTAAAGGCATCATAAGCTTCTGTTTTCTGTTTAAGAAAATACACCCATGTTTTTCTGCTAAAATCATTAATAAAAGCGATAAAATATCTGCTGCCATCATGAGTTGGTACTTTAACAGTGCATAGATATGAGTACACGATTTTCAATAACTCCTTTGTTCTCCATGATTTTCCAACAGGAAATGAATCTTTGTGTTTTTTCCCCAATTGACAAGTCTTACAGATACAATTAGGAATTTCAACAATCGGCAAACCAGAAACAAGTTCTTTTTTAGATAGATAATTTAATATATAAAAGTGAAAGTGCCCAAAACGCATATGCCATAGCCAGTTATCATTATGTATCATAGAACTCAAGCAGGAAAATTTTTCATGCTGCATTTTCAGTGGAAAAAGTCTATTTGAAGTCATTTTTACCTTCGCAATAAATCTCTCATCCTCATCAAATATCATGTAGTAACCTTGATAAATCTGTATATCATAGCCTTTCTCTGACAACTGCCCAATACTCAACAAATTGTGATAAAGTCCAGGAGCATAAAACACATCAGAAATGAAATTGTAAGAGCCATCTTTCAATTTGATTTCTATCTGACATTTTCCCAAAATAGGAATATTTGTATTGTTGCCAAATGAAATAGTAGATTTAACTGACTTATCAAGTGAAGAGAATAATTATTTTTTCCACACATATGATTGCTATAGCCAGTATCCAAATACCATATATTTTCATCTTCTAAAAAAGAATTGCTTGTTAGAAAAAGACTTGGTGGATTAGAAACTCACCAATTTCTTGACATTGGCTTTCAGCAGGCTTGATTGTTGAAGTTATTCTGACTCATCAGCTTGAATCTACAATCTGTAGCTTTGTGATAGAATTCCTCGCAGTAGAAGCAGTTGAAATTTGTTCTCTCCTGATAGCAGTTGCCTCTTCCTCTTTCTCGGCTAGTAGGCCCAAAATTGTTTCCACCTCTTCCTTTGCTAGGTGGTCTGAAATTATTGCCTCTTCCTTGACTATAGTTATTGATACGACCTCTTCCTCTGAAACCTTCTCTTCCTCTGCCTCTATTATTGTAATCTCGACCTCTTGCTTCTCCATCATAGCTTGATTCGGCATCATTGTTTAGATTCACCCGACTCTTCAGGGCTTTTTCTATTGCTTTTTCTGTCTTCTCCAAAATCCTACTGACATGGCTTTCTATGCTGCCTTGCAATTTTGCAATTGTCATTTTATCTGTATCATGGAACTCCAATATTATAGTCACCCCATGATCAAACTTTATCGGCATGGTGCGTAGAATTTTCTCTACCACCGTACTATCTGAAATATTCTCTCCATAGACTCTCATCTTATTAACAAGGTCAGTAACACGAGAAAAATATTGTTCAATAGTTTTTGAGCTAGACATCTCATACCTCTTATATTCTCTACACAAGGATTGTAATTTTGATTTTTGTGCCATCTCTACACCTTTGTAAGACAGCTTCAAAATATCCTAAGCTTCTTTGGCGGTTTTGACATTAGCAATTTTGCCAAATATCGAATAATCTACTCCTTGATGAATTTGTGACAGTGCCAATTGATCTCTTCTGAGGGCAGCTGCATCAGCTTCTTCTTGTAAGCCTAGATCAACAAGATTCCAAATATTGTGAGCTCTTAAGTAAGTTGCCATCAAGGTCTCCCAATATTGTAATTGTTTGTCATAATGACAATAACTGTTTGAGAACACTATTGTTCCTCAAACAGTCTCTAAATAAATTAGCGCTGAATTTAACCAGCTCTGATATCAATTTGATACCAGAAACTACTAAAATAACACACTTAATATTTTTCTATCACAAACATAACACCACACACATAATGGAAGAGGAAATATTTGAGATCTAATAACTTGGTGAGACTTATGTGTTTCAAACACAGTACATAGATGCCTTTTATAGGCTTCATGTAACAATAAAATATTAAACTAAATAACAAACCCAACGTTGAAGCAACTAATTAACATGCATGGAGTCATACAACTGTATAGGCAACTAGTAATAAAGAAAGCATGTGTTGTAATAACTATTATAAGGCATATCATGGCAGCAGCAATTTTGCTTTTTATCTAGCCAACACATGGTAGTCTGATCATGAGCTATGGACTACTAGATGCAAAACCATGGGTACGCTTGGTTTAGTGTTTCTGACATCGATCCCAGATTGTTAATCTCATTCTCTATGAATTTTGAAGCACTGGAGCTTCTTTGGCCAGAGATGATTGAATGTTTGTGCTCACACCTTTGCAACTGCTTCCACAAGTTGTGGAAATTTGCAAACTTAAAGTTCTACTTGTTTTGAAAGGAAATCACTTATCCCTTAATTGGTATTAACATATGTGGAGAAGGGAAAGCAAAGGCACAGATAGAATGAGAAAAAAAATGTTAAGCTAGAAAAAGGAGTTATTTTGTATCATTTGGTATTCCATCATTTGCAGTTGAATACACTAACAATTATTACTGAAAATAGAAAATAGTAATGACCTATAAAATTAAGAGTTGGTCTATTAGCATTTTAGAATTTATTGGATAAAACTAAACTAACTCCTTTTTTTTTCATCTTTTGAATGGAAACGAAGGAAATCAAAAGAGCACTTTTTTCCCTCTTTATCTCATCATATATCATATAATGTAAAAGCTCCCAATCAGAGTAATGACAATTTCACAAAGACAATATTACAATACGATTGCTGCTATTGATCTCGAAATACCAATAGCAATATAAAACTAATGGAAGCCAATTCAACAGCAAAACAAGACGAAGGACTTAGTGCAGCCACAGTAGATTGATGTAGTAGCATATAATATGAGTTTTCACTCTTCAAGGTCATTCCTCGAGTTTCCTGCAGAACGTGGTCTCAAGAAATTAGAGGAAAGAGTTAAGAACTATGGGGTGACAACTGAGAAGAATAATATCATACGAGAAATGATAATTGTACTCATGAAGTGCAAAATATTGTGTCAATTTATACACCATTTACCATTGAATGAGGCGTGAATTCTACTCGAATGGAGTTCACATCCCATCCAATGATGGATAGAGTATGAGTCGGTACGGTGTCTCATATCTCATAAATACAAATAACACTGCTCATATCACGGAGGAGGGAGTTCAAACAGTCCCTCCATAAGCCCCATCCCAGCCCCTTTCTCCCTCTCTCAGCTGATCTGTGAGCTTCACGATAGATGTGATGGACCTTTACTTGCCCAGGATTCTTCAAAAAGGGCCTGATCCTGTGGGGTAAGATGAGGTGAGGTGATCTCCTCTTTGTATAGTTTGCTCCTCCCATTGGATGGGCCACCAGTACTATGCAGTTCATGGCCCACGATTACAGTAACTTAATAGAATCATTGCCTATTAAAATGCCTAACATAATCCTAATCATAATACACCACGACACGAGCTTAATTTATTTATTTCTGATATACATGCATCTGCTTAATACATATTTAGCTTTGAAGATTATGGTTGGCGGCACATTTCATTCGCTATGTGTCAGCACTCATTGCCTTCTGTGCGTTCTTTTCAGTTAGTCTCGCCCGTTGGTTCACTCATTTCATTCGCCGCAATGTATAATTTTCTTCTTCGTTATGGAGCGCATGTTGGTTGGCCCGTCAAAATCTGATCCAATCTAGAAGGTAGTAAGGGTTTATAAAGCACAGGAGATTGAAAATAAAGGGTAATTCAAGAGTTAATGGCCAACGTTCGCCTTGATAATTAATTAATTAATATTGGAACATCACGGAAAAATCAACTACTTTAGCCCGAATACTTGATTAATGCTAGCATTATTCGGATATATTAAAACCACTACCTAGCAAACTCTGATGCAATCACAATTTTAGAAAGAATAATATTTGGTGTACAACTAAGTTGCACAATAAATCAACACCACATACGTTATCACTATTGAATGTGATGTGTGGTCCCTGCTCATCTCATTCATTCATCAAATTCAATGGTGATAAAGTGTGTGATGTGTATTTATTGGACAATTTAATTGTACATCTAACATCACTCTTCTAGAAAGATACTTGAAGACGAAAATTTAGAGACGCGCTCATCGATTCACAAGGCGGAAAACAAGAGAAGAGGGGAGGGAGAGAAAGCGGGCAGGGCGCAGGAGGTGGACGCCATCATCTTGTCTCACGATGCGTCGGTATATCAGTTCTGTGTCAAAAGTGAAACATAAAAGAAAGTCTAACAACATGAATCCTGTGTTGTTTTGGCTGGTCTTGTGTTGTGCTCCTGGTGTAGCGTGTTTTGTGTGTTATTTGTGGTGGTGGTTTTCTGGGACACGTGAATTTTTTTGTGAGCCTCTGTGCTCACTTTTTTGGTTGTGATCCTCTCTGTGTAGGTTTGAGCCATTCCAAATTATCGGGGAACAAAAAAAAAAAAAAAAAAGAAAGAAAAGAAGCAAGTAACTAACTATGCAGAGGAGAACAAGCAAAATCATTTACGTTATTCTTTTGTCGATACAAAACCACAGTTTGTGTGAAAAAAATAGTGAAATACAGTGATCGAATTTGGTTTCTGTGCTGAAGAAAAATTAACTCGATTATGATTAGTTTCATGTAATACTGCTTTCTTACGTTAACAAGAACGAACTCTCGTTCCGTTTCTTTTATTTTCAATGTCTTTTTCACTTTCAGACCTTAAAGCTTTGATGTGACGAGCAATGAAGAAGGCCAATAACCAATCTGCGTCCAAAACTCTCTTTCGGCAGAGAAAGCAATAGGCAGATTTCCTGTTGGTTTTGATCTCCTTTTTTCTTCTTCTATATTTCACCCTTTATTTCCCTTTCTATTTTGCATGATTTTTATTGAGTCTTTTTTTCGCTTTCTTTCCCTGGTGTTATAAATTTCAATCAGCTTTTAGACAAAATCTAAAACGTGTCGCCCTCCCACATATGAAAAGTACAAAAATACAAGGCAAGTACAATGCGTGAGGGGAAAAAAGTAATACCATTATTTTTACATACAATTTGTGAGATTTTGTACCAATTCATTCACATCCATTATTAAGAAAAGATATGAGATTCGGGTTAAATAGGATTTATATTTTATTCAATAATAAATAAAAGTATAGTTTAATTTAGATATACTAATGATATAAAAATATTTTACATCATTATTCAATCTAAATATTTTATTTAGATAACTTTTTAAATAATAAATTTAAAAATTAACTATCATAATTTATATAATAATATATAATTAAATAAATATATAAAAAAAATTTACACTTTCTATGCATATCAATTAAATCCATGAAAACGTCAGACTCTATATCTTTTACGTTGTGTAAACAAACAATATTTCTTCGGTAAAAAATCCTCACGTAGAAAAGGGTTAGAAATTTAGAATGATATTAACCACCCAACCACGTGTGCACCGTTAACAGTTTTCTCTCATGGGCCAGTGCCACATGTAGATGGGGCACACATCACCATCTGTTCCTTTTACTTACATTGTACAATTTGTACTTCCCATGCTGTCTCCAACTAAGATATCTTCGTTATCAAGAAACTGAGCAGAGGCACAGCTCAGTCCAGGCATATTACCCAACCAAAAACCAAAGTTAAATAAATTAGTTAAAAGAGTAAACCCCAAAATAGTTCGTAAGAATTTTTAAATCGGATAAAATGGTTCCTGAAAAATAAAAATAAATAAATCAGTCCCTCATCTTTTTAAAAATCGGATAAAAGAGTCCCTGACGAATAAAAACAGACAAATCAGTCCCTCACCTTTTCAAAAAGGGGACAAAATAGTCCTTCCATCAATATGAAAATGAAAATTTGTGAAGAAATGTATGACATATAATTTAGTTTAATAAGAATAATTAAGAGTGATATGTCATCCATTTAACAAATCATTAATAGAAAATTTTGATGGGAGGACTATTTTGTCTAATTTTTGAAAATGTAAGGGACTGATTTGTCTGTTTTTATTCGTCAGGGACCATCTTGTCCAATTTTTGAAAAGGTGAGGGATTGATTTGTCTATTTTTATTCCTCAGGGACCATTTTGTCCAATTTGAAAATCTTCAGGGACTATTTTGGGGGTTTACTCTAGTTAAAAAGAAGGGTAGTTGTCTTTGCTAGTAGAGAAAAGCTTTTTATTTTACCTAATATATAAATACTCAAATCAACAAGTAGTGGTTAGTTAAAATAAATATGAATTTTAATTATGTAAGTGTTAAACAAGATTTTGACTAAAAATGAATATAGCTATACTACTAATAAAGACAAAATACAAATTATTTGAACTATGACTATTACATGTCATTTTAAGGGTGAGTCGAGACACAATGACAGGATTCTTATATAGTGATATGGAAATCATTGGATTCAAATCCTAAAAGTTGTCTCACTACAAAATAGAAATAAAATTGCGTATATTTATCCTTCCTAAATTTCACTGGATGAAAGTCTTATGTATTGAGCTGTTTTTTTTATAATTTATTACATGTAATTTTCGGTGTCTAAATCGATAAATAATGAGACTGATGCCAGTAAAATTATTAACTCGTGACTTTGGTATGATGAGCCTGACAAGGCTCTAACCACTTGCCAACTTGCTGAGAATCTCTGTTTTTTGAATTCTGATGCGTGGGGTTGAGGTGCCCCAATAATTAACTACCAATTTAGGAAAGGCCAAATTGCTAGGTCAACTCGGCAGATTAAGAACTGTCAAGTGGAGCAATAGATTATAAATTCTGCAGAATCTGAAACCTATAACAGCAAGCCATGATGGTGAAAACGTTTTGAAACCTTCTCAAGGACCACAAAACTCGAGAGTACCAACACACCCGGTTCTGCCAAGAGAATTGCAATGTTGCATTATTGTAATAATATTAAAGGAATGATTTCTAAGATGGCCATTGAAACCACTATTATCGTTGTAAATTAGTTATTGAAATTCAACCTATTACCTATCAGCTCTAACTCCATTGAGAAACATCAAACATAAGTTCTAAGACATGGTCAATAATAACACAGAATAAATCCATGATAATGTACACAACTTGTAGAATCAAATATATAATTTCAATCTATTCCCATTCCAAAATAGACACCTTCTTCTGTCTCTTATGCCTTGGAAAATTGTAATCTCTTAATGCTAACTTTATCAGCTATGTTGCCTAGATCTGAGATCTGTACCGTACTTGATATGAATACAGTGCAGAGTGCGAAAAATTTTATAAAAAGTGGGGTATGGGTGTGCCAATATATACATAATCATAAATTTCATATGATAAAAACAACAATTTCAACATAAAATAATTCTAAATTGTTCAACAATCAATATTATATTCCAAAATAAAATACTACAATACTCAAAACAATGTTCAACACAAGAACATAACAATCATTTAAACATAATTAACAATCAAACTCTAACAATCTCAATCTCATCATTTCCTTCCTTATCACCAGTAAAAAGAACAGTCTCTAAATCAGACTTATCAAGTGAAAGACTAGTAATGGTTATGACTCTTGTGTTTGGTTTACAAGCTAAATTCTTAATAATCTTGTATGATATATTTAGGAATGAATTATTCCTATGTTTAGTTAATACAAATATTCCCAAGAATATTGTGTATTTTTCCAAAAATAGCCCTACCAATTTAAATAAAAATTTTATTTTTTATCACATTAAATTGTAATTAGCATAATATAATACATATAACACATTCTAATCCCAATATTATGAACATTGCTTATTCATATAAAGAAAATTATTTATATCTATAAAGCAACGTACTTTTTCTGAAAAAAAAACTATAATTAATTAACTTTTCTTTTACAAAAGAAAAAAAAATGAAGGCGATGAAACACACAACAGAAGCAAGAGCAGTGGGTTAGGGATTTCAACCGTGAATTTGGGTATGAGGTAGCGTGAGAGAGTTAATGACCATGGGTGCAACAATAGTAAGTCGTCGAGAGAGCCGTCGTTGCCTGCTTTGGATTGCCGCTGCTGTGCAAGGTGGTTCATGAGCATTGCACCGTTGCCCAGCTTCAAGCGTTCTGTAAGCGTCGCATCGCCACCCAACTTCAAGCACTCCGTCAGCATCGTGCCGTCGCCCAGCTTCAAGCATTCCATGAGCACACCGGCGATCAGCGATGAAGAACAAAGAAGTGGAGAAGAGATTTTGGGGGAGGTGAGTTTCTTAGGAATTTAGACTGACTAGTTGTGTAAGGGAATAAAGGGTGAAAGGTGAAAAAATTGAAAACGTTTGAAAATGAAAAAAAAAATCCAAATGACGTACCCAGATCCAGGTACGCGTACCCCTTGAGTACCCAGCCGTACCTAGCTGTACCCAATTTTTTCGTTCAAAAAAAGAGAGTGATGGGTACATACCCACGCATACCAACGCCTACCCATACTAAAAAGACCCAGTATGGGTACTTTCCCAATTTCCCCATACCTGTGCTTTAGAGTTTATCGGCCCTCATCTTGGTAATTTATGTATAAAATAAAAAAGAATCAAATTCTCAATTCCCCATATTCCTCTCTATTAAAGCATATCCAATAAGATAACTCACAATATTTGTGCTCTTTATGGTTAGTTAGATTGAAAACATTATCATTGATTTACTTAGATTCACCAGAACAGAAGCACACACACAGCCTTGATGAGCTAGACAAACGGATTAATACAGCTTGATGCAACCAAATATTTCTATTTGAAACATGATGGACAGATAAAATAAAAGTAAATAGAGGAGGAGAAAAAGATTATTACTAATTTCTTTTCTAACTCGCTCATTTTTTAATTTTTTCTTTCTTTCTGCAGGTTAGGGAGGAGAAGGAGGTGAAGCGGCATGATAATGGGCAATGCAAACAAGTTTGGGGAAGATCGGAAAAGAAGATTATATTAAAGTAAAGAGAAAGTAAAGAAGATGAAAACTGAGATCAATTACAATTCTGCGATGCTTCAATTGAACTTATGAAAATGGTCATTGCAACCCAACATGTACCCCCAAGAGCTAAAATTATTCACCTGTCCTGGTGCCAACATTTGAAAAGCCATAATGGCAATTTAAAAGGAAAGACTCAGATCTGTGAACCTTCTAAAACTGTATCTTTGACCCTAACATAGGACCAGAAATTTACCCCAAAAAAGTGGGCAGAGATTACCCCTTGAGCCAAGAATTCGGTGTCTTCGAAATGCAAAGATTGGCAATTTCATTCAGATGAAATCCATAAAGCACTATCCTCCAGAGACGAACATGTCAGCATCCCATCACGGCGCAATTATACACAAAGCTCCCTGATTGCCTGCTGGCTAGCAGGTTCCACTGCAGTTCGCCTTCGCCTGGGACACAAGCATTAACCTCAATCCCTCTTCCATCCACAGCCCTGGGACCACCAATAACAATTAGCATATTTCCACATGCTCGGAAGGCTAATCCCCAGCCGTTCATGGAGACTACTCGCTCAGGCAATCTACCAATAGTGACCCATGTGTTACTGTCTTTATAATATCTCCTTACCTCCTGCTGTGCATAATCTGCAGCATATAATACATTATTGACAACTGCAACCAAAGGAGGAGCCTCAGCAGCAGCTCGCATTTCAGTCACCCCAGACCCTCCACTTCGTCCAGGGAACATGTTAGGTATTTCACGCCATTTTCTTGTCTGCAGATCAAACTCCTCGCCAGATGTTAGCTGCTTTGAGTTGCCTACTCCAATCCCGCCAATGACATAAAACTTCCCATCTAAAAACACACCAGAACACATTTTTCTTGCTTTAATCATGTTAGGAAGAATCTCCCAGGTTCCTGTTTCCGAGTTATAAAGCTCAGCTGAGCTCAAGATGTTACCACGAGGATCACAACCACCAGCTAATATGGCAACTTCTCCAAGGCTGGCAGAACCGAACAAGCATCTGGGGACATTCATTTCCATACCAGACGACCAAGAGTTCGTCAAAATGCTATATCTGTTGATGACAGGAGACATTATTTCCTTTCCAAAAACAAGAAGCTCCGTACCAACAGCCAATGACTCCTTATCTGAACAGATAAAGCATTCATTAGAAGGCATTCTAGGCAATCGCATCCATCGACCACGGTTTGGATCAAATGCCTCCCATTCAGGGAGATTACAAGAGAAGTAAACCCAATGTTCTATGATACCCATCTGCCGCCTAAGCCTATAAAGCTCTCCAGTGCGAATTAGAGATCGAAAACTCTGATTCAGTGATGCAATCGAGCCATAGTCAGACCTTGAGCATCGTAGGAGACAATTAATTGAGATGTCCCTGCCAAGTTGGTGGATAAGAGAACTTGAGTCTGAATGATCACCTGCATGATCTTGTTCGTTCAATTGGTTAAAGGAAAGGGAAAGATTAAGTGTATTCATCTGTGTTTCCCCTTCCTCAGGAACTTGATCAAACGAATTCATCTGTGTCTCCCCTTCCTCAGGAGCATCTGAAAGCTTGCGCGACTTTCTCAACACAGCTTCTTCCTCTAGTTCCAGTCGGCGCTTATTGTTTGAAAGCTCCATCACACAGAAAGTATTGTAAATCCACTCGCTCTCTTGCTCACATGAGCCTGGTAAGTCCCTCGAAATGAGAAAGGATGGACCCTCCAACATATCGGCAGAAAGAATTGATCTGGTTACATACAAAATCCTTTGTTTCTTATCCATCAAAATCAAAATGAAACATCAATCAGTCAGTAAGACAACTCTTGCTATATCTAAGACCAAAATGCTTAGTCACTTACAACAAACACATACCAGTTTAAAGCTGAAAAATATGAAACCTCAAGCATCAATTTTACTTGGGCCACAAAGAATAGCAGAATACCCATAAACGAAACATGCAAATATAATACCAATTAGAAAACAAATAAACAATAAACTCAAAACAATCTTCACCAATAAATTATAAATGCACACAAAATCTCATCCACCCTCCTATACAATCATTGATTTGGCACACAAAATTCAGCTCATGCACACAAGAGATCAGAAACACATCAATGAACATCAAAGGGGTGGTAATCATACTTCAAAATTAAATTAAAACCGAGATATATAGCCCTAGAGAATGCGCATATCCAAAAATCAGATCTCAGGGGGTGACTTAACATAAGAATCCAATTAAAATAAGGGAGTAAAAATTTTGAGAATTAATAAAATGAAAAAATTAGAATCAAAATGATGGCATGCATGACCAAATTCAAAGCCTGCAGCTTTTGCTTTTCATCCTCCAACAAATCAATTCAACAGAAAAAATAATTTTCTTTTTTTATCAAAAATAAAAGGACATCAATAATAATTTGCATTGAAGGCAACCCCGGATACCCTTTTCCCCACTTTTTTGTTTCCTACCCCGAGATTCAGAAAAGCAAAGGCCTCCCAAGAAAAAAGCTCAAAAGGGATACAAAATAATAATAATAATAATAACTGAAAAAAAAAATATAGACACAGAAATAGAAAAGCTTACGAATTTAGATAAAACAGAAGCGAAGTGCTAATGGTTATTTCGCGGTTCCTCCACCAGGTTTCGATACTTTCTGCGAATCACAAGCAGACCAAACAGCGTGCTCCCTTTCTCTTTCCTCTCCCTTCCTTCTCTGTGTGTGTGCGCGTTTGTCATTTGGTTGCGGTTTGTTTATGTTGTGTTGGGTTGTGTTGTTGTTCTTGTGGTGTGGTGTGTTGGGTCATGTGTGTATGTTTTGTGTTGTGTCAATAGAATACTCAATGCTATTGTTCGGATTTATGTATTTATAAATTGAAAAAAAATTAAAAAAAAACATAAATTAAAAAAATAAAACGGCAGAGAGAGAAAAAAAAGAAAGAAAGAAATAGTGATTGGTGGAGCCTACGGCTACCATAATGGTATTAGGATGAAATAGCTCGAATAGTACGGTCGAACTCCTAAATGGAGTCCCCTCCCAAAAATATTTTTCATATAAAGAGATCTGAGCCTTTTTTTTTCACTTGTAAAAACATTTTGTTGGTGAAATTTTTATTAAATATTTTTTTTTATTTTTTAAGGATATTTTCTGATCGACAGTTAAAAATTAATTCTTTCGAGGTGTGAAAATTATTAAAGTGAGTTTTGTCTCTTCCAATGAAATCCTTTTTTATATATCTGTGGCGTGAGTCACGACACGTATTTAAAGAATCTGGCGCTTACCATTGTATCAGTCACTTGTTGGTAAATTTTTATTAAATATGTGCCCATAACTTTTCAAACTTTCCAATACGTTCACCGTCTTGAAAATTTAACTCATTCTTCAATATACAACTCAGAATTATTATCTTAGTCATTATCTCTGATTCCTTGACGGGTCTTTTAAATACGCTTATTAGAAAAAATCTTTACGAAATAGAAGTATTTGTGCAATGTTTTAATATACATCGAAATTTACAACCTAAAAGAAAAATTATTCAAATGCTAATCGGAGTCACTCTTTACCAGAACTATCAATAAAATATACAAGAAAATTACAAGCTGGAATCCTGTCAAAGAACTAAGAAGTATACCTTAGCATCCTAAATGTGCCCAACCCTCTACACATCTATTACTTTCCCTGAGAATGTGCCTAATATTAAGTAATCTAAAATTAAATTCCTGAAAGTTGAACATTTTCGTTTAATCAAATATTTTTTATTCATATGACTTTTTAAATTATAAATATTAAAATTAATCATATTTTCTGATATAGTAATATATAATTAAGTGATAATAATGTATCAAAATTTAATCCTAAAAAATATTATTCTTTTGTATTACTTGATGCTTTAATTTTTTACTTGTATAATCAAATTGAAAGTTAAATATTCTTTTTTTTTTAATTAAAATAGTTTTATATTGCTCTTTGTACGTTTGGTTCACTTAACTATGCGCTATATTTAATAATTATTTTTTTTTTTAATTAACATATAAGAGAAGTATTTTAATATTTAATATTTTTTATTAAAGAAATTGTTCGCATAATTTCATGCTAAAAATAGTAATGAAGTATAGCATTATCTAAGCGAAATAATTTTTTTTTTTTGTGTAACATAATAGAACCTAATCTTTTTATTTCACAGTATTTTAATTCAATTATATTTTAAATATAATTATTAAAATTTTAAATACTAATATTTTCTAATAACTTCTCATTTGAAAATAATTAATTTTTTCTCGAGCATCATACATTAAATAATTATAAAATATATTAAATTACACTAATTTCTCTTGAGACTTAGGTAATAATATACATCATATCCTTATATTTTAGAGTTGTTTTATTTACACTTATAGAGCATGAAATAACATTTCGACTTACATTTATCTATCATTAGATGTGATATGAATTTTATTTAAGTAGAATCCACACTATTTCCAATAGTTGATGAGTTGACAAGGTGACCTATATTTTATGAGTACAAATATTATTTTTTTTATATTTAATGATATGTAATACTAAACATTACGGAAACATAATCATTTTGCGCACAAAAAAACATGATATCTTTTGTTTTTATATATGAAAATCAAAATTTTAAAGATAATAAAATTTGAATCTATGATCTTATATATTCTAGACACAAATGCCTTACTATTAACCAAATCTTAATGACTTTGGGTAAAGATGACAATAACTACCCTATAAAAGAATCAATGTAGACGCAATTAAATTAAAAGATATAATAATGCTTTTGCATAACTAGTGCTCTTGTTAAGGATTAAAAATAGAAAGTTTCGCATTAAGAATATGAATTTTTATGTTTTTAATATATAAGATCTACTAAAAACTTTTAAAAGTTGTTTTTCTTTTTTTTTTCCTCATCACCCAATGTCATCCCCTAAATGCACTAGTTAGAAAAATCCAAAGGTATAATATGTAAAGACTAATTTTAATGTGATGTTAATGTGATAGAGTTATATATTATCATTCAATCACATATTTACATTAATATTACTTTTAAGAAAATAGATAATTAAGTCAAATATTTTTATTAATATAATAATACGTAGTTAGATAGGGGCATATAACATGAGAAGAATAATTTTTTATAAGAGTTAGATGATCAAATATGAGTTGTATAACCATACATGAGTAATAAAAATTAAAAATTAATTAATTATAATTAATACTCACATGCTTCTTTTAAAAAATCACATGATTTTATATTTTTAATCTTGAATTCATGAAAAATTCAATGGCCCAAATTTACTCCTCCTACTCTCAATTATAACCATCCCACACTACATTCATGAATTCTAATAATATCTAACCCCACCCAATTAACATAAAGAAAAGTGAGTATTAATTTATTTTCCAGCAATGTTATTTATACATTTGAGAGCGGATATCTCATTGAGACACATTCTATCTCTAGTGAATGTGATTGTAACCTCCACTCACCCCATTCATTTATTAGATCCAATAACTATAGGATGAATATCTCAACGGGATACCTACTATCATATTACAAATAATATTTTTGTTAACATATTGTATAAAAATTTGTTGGAGAAAGACATTATGAATTTCGCTAGCATGTGGTTGGACCACACCGCTTCGAATTGCGGCGTGGGCTGGCTGGAGGGCTAAAACAGTAAAACCGCTAAGCTAACGGCCGTTTTCGGGGTTCTGTGCGCATGCTGCAAAACAAATTTGGTCTTCTTGCATATTAGTTGCATCTGCTGTTCCCTTATGTCCTTTTTCGGTTTTCTCTTCCCTTCTTCCAACAAATATCAATTCATTTTAAATTAAACAATAAAATTCATTTATTAAATGTTAGATTTTGAAGATTCTTGTTTTAAAATTTGAATATAAATAAAAATAAGTGGATCAAATATTTATCACGTATTATTAAAGGACCTGATCTGCTCACAAAAATCAGAATGTTCATTCATTCTCTTTTTGGAATCAGATTATAAATATAAGGAGAGATTTATTTATTTTGAAAGTAAGTCTTGGTATACTTGCTTCATTGAATAACTTTTTTTTATAAATATCAGATTTCATAAATCCAACTATTAAATTGTAAGCTCCCACCATAAAAATTAAATGTATCAAATTTCATAAAATTTTAAAATATTTTGACACTTCATCATCAATTTTCATTTGGATGAATAATATAGTTTTGAAAATACATATAAATCTCAAGTAAATAATATATATATTAATGTCCAATTTTTTTGAAATTGAATTGATGAAATATATTATTAATAAAATATTTAATGGAGTAAGTATTGCAAATTTAATCATGCAGTAAACGTGTATATATATACACACAAATTATCGAAGAAATAAAGTTCATTTTCACGTTCAAGGCTTACTAAATATTTGGTTATTAATTTTGAAATACATTCAAAAAACTAAAGCATATTTGAAGAAAATTTTTCTACTACTAATTTTAACTAAATAACTTAAATTTTATTTAAGTTCGTATAAAATTGATAATACAAATTGTTTCTACATCATGCATTAAGCATGAGAATAGCAATAATTTCTCAAATATGTTGCCCTAAAATTTTTTGCATCGACTTTAACTGAGGCTTGGGTTGCAGCAACATTATATTGAATTTTCATGATAATCAAGCCATACTCATTATATAATTAAGGGTAAAATGTATTTTATTTCCCTGAACTTTAGGTCATATATATAATTTATACTTTGATTTTTTAAAACGTACATCGTGACACCTTGGATTTTTTAAACTGTGTAAAATATTCCTTCAGTTAAGTTGATATTTATTTTTATCATTAAAAATAGTCATATATATGTCACGTGCATAATTAAACAGACAAAAATATCATTTATTTTAATCAAATTTACAAACCCTAAACCATCTCTCACCTATAATGGATAAAAATACCTTTTTATTACGATCAAACTCTAGCATTTGAAAAGTATTTTTGTCTATTTCTAAATAGGAGAGGGTTTAGGGTTTGTAAATTTGATTAAAAGGAATAGTATTTTTGCTTGTTTAATTATATATATGACATGTATATGACTATTTAATGATGGAAATAGATGTCAACTTAATCAAATGGGTATTTTGCACCGTTTGAAAAAGTTTAGAGTGTCGCAATACATGTTTTAAAAAGTCAAGAATAAATTACACATGACCTAAAATTTATGGGATATAATATATTTTACCTTATAATTAATTAATCGACTTAATAGCCGCAAAGTCGGCATCAAACCCATAAGGTCACATTCTAATAGCCACACATAAATTGAAATTATCTGTGTCATATGATACTCAGACCTGCATCATAAATAGTTAAGTACCCATACAGGAACATCAATCTCACAACCAGGGGAAACAAATCTAAAGAAAATCTCAACAATGATGGTCGAATATTCTATCTATAATTATCACCGATGCAATTAAAGGAAACTCTCAAGAAAATCTTCTTGTTCTTGGAAACTAAGCAAAAATGCTACTCAAGAATGTCTTACTACATAAACATTATATTGACTGCCATATATAAGAGCTATACACTAGGGAATTTATGATCATTTCACTGATTTTGTCCTTAATTCTACTTGTTTATACCTTAAGGGTATGTTTATGAGTTTAAATTTTGAAGGGAAAAGGAAGGGATATATATATATATCCCTTTTTGGAAATCTTAATTTCTCTTTTTCTTTGGAGAGTTAAGCAATATTAACTTATCAAAGAAAAAACATCTAGTTGCCTATATATACCTTAATCGCTAGAATATTTTTACAGGTTTTCACCGGTGATATTTCTATCTTGAAGAAATCAGCATACATTAATCGAGTTCTCTAGGCAAGAACAAATAGGGCTTGTTTGGAACAATTTTTTTGTTTTTGTTTTTTAAAATTGTTCTCCAAAACAATTTTCAAAAACAATAAAATAAGAAAACTTGTTTGGATAACCACAACAAAGATCAAAACAACAATCACAACAAAGAATATGACAAAGATCAACAAAGAACAAGAGATCAATTTACAACTTTGTATCATTTTACAAATAACATAAAAAATGAACACAACCACCACAAGAGAGGGAGAACCAGGCAGAGAAAGAGAAAGAAAGGGGGAGATCTGGGTGGCGCGCAGTGGGGCTTGGTCGCGGGGTCACGGAGCACGGCTGGCTTGGTCTCGGGGGCAGATGGTATCAGATCTGGGAGGCGGAGCATGGCGGGGCTTGGTCGTTGGGCTGGCTGAGGTCGCGACAAGTCTAGGTCTTGTGGAGCTAGCTCACCAAGGGTCGCACGCGGTGGCTGGGTCGTGGAGCTCGCTCTCGTGGGGCTTGGTCATGTTTGCTCGCGTCTGGTCTGCTAGGTTCGCGTTAGCCTTCTCCTGCCCCGCGGTGGTGCTGCTCACGGTGGCGCCGGACTGGTCCACTGGGTTCCCGTCGGTCTTCTCCTACTCACAGTGGTCCTGGTCGCGGTAGTCGACTGGTCCTGCTAACGGTGGCGTCGGAGCTGGCCGCAGTGGCGCTGGAGCTAGTCATGGTGGGACTGGTGGTTGAGAGATGGTGAAAGTTTTGAGAGTTGATCTTGTTTTTTGTTTTGCAAAACACCTAAAATTTGTTTTGTGTTTTCTGTTTTTAAAGCTCAAATCTATTTTAGTTTTTAAAACCAACTTTAAGAATACAGGTTGCCAAACAAATTTTTTGGGTTTTTTGTTTTTAAAAATTGCTTCCAAACAACCTTATGATAATTGTGGAAGAACTTAATTTTGAATAAAACTTCAAGTTGAACATTAATTTATTAGGGAATTTTCATCAAGCTCATTATTTTTTTTCATGATATCCACTACTGGTAACAGCATCTAATCTCTTTTGAGGTTGGAACTCCCCCTAAGGGGGTATCTGTCCACGGGACCCTTTTTCCATACACATCATAAAGAATCGAATTTTAACTAGATGCTTTTAAGGAACTAAGCTAGCTAGCTACTAATTTTCAAGCTTGTTATTTTTTTTTTGTTAAATATATGACCAAAAATGTTACAATTTTAATAGCTAAAAGTAAATATTTGATTAAGTCATTCACTTTATCAGCATTGTAATAATCCCTACTCATCCATTAATCTATTATATTTAATGTTGAAAAAGTAGGAGAAACCTATTTTTAGGCGTTGATATAAAATACTACGCATGCGTTACCAACTCGGTTAAGATTTTCATTGGATGATGTACACAATAATACATGCTTTGATACATTTGAAAAAATCAACAGCACGTGTATGTATATAAATTAGTTGAATACTGCATTAATGCAAGCTTTGTAATTAATTGACTAACCCTAAAATCTATCTATTATTAAACAAGAGAACACAAAACGCAACTTAATAAAGTAAATTCATAATTCACAATTTTTTTCTGATGAAATTGACCTATCAAATAAAATATTTTATCGGCATTGCAAGGTCATTTTCAACATTTAAGAAAAAAAACCTAAAGAAGACTAGCTGAGCAAACAAGATAACTCTGAATATGCATTTTGACATGACTGAATTTTTTTTCAATTTCCAGAGATAATCAAGCACGATGCGCAGCGGTGATATATAAATAGAGTTTGATTTTTATATATTGATAGTATAAATTTTTTTATGTAGTTATTTAATTATATATTACTATATCAGTTAATATGATTGAATTTGATATCAATTACTTAAAAAATTATACAAATATCATGATTTAATTGAATAATAACATATAAAAATTTTACAATAATATTCATGCATTAAAATTAAACACAATAAATATATATTAATTGCTTTCAACGTTATAAAACCTGTCAAAACAGATGATCAATCAGAAAATTTAAACCATCAATCCTATATCTAATTTTACTTGCGTCTTCGACTTTATTTCGTCATAGCGTGACTTGGGGTTTCGATGCCTTCATCAATTCTATCTTTAATTTGCGTGCCTTGACTTTTAGACTTTGTGGGAGGAGGGAATAGGACGTTAAAGCAGAGAAATCCTTAGTTGATCTAGTGAAAAATAAAAATAAAAAGCTTTTGATTTAATGTAAAGTTTAATTTTAATATAATAATAATAAAAAAATTTTATATTATTATCCAATCAAATTATTATTTTTATATAACTTCTTAAGTATTAAGTGTGGTATTTAATCATTTTGATATGGTAATATAACTATATATTTTTTTTTACATTGATAAAGTTATTTTACATTTATTTACGCGTCATTATTTAAAGAGTAATTAAGAATCTCTCCATTGAAGTCTCAGTTTCTTTTTTGTTTCTTAGTGATATATATATATGTATATAAGAATTTATTTAAATAATGTTTTAAAAATTTTAAAAAAAATATTTGCATTGCAAAAGATAATATTTTATATTATTAAAGCATGAGACTTATAATTAAATTTTAAAACTTAACTTTTTTAGTAGCCTTAAATCTTAATGGTATCCTGAAGGCATTGCCTCACTTATTAGAAAAACCTTAAAAAGGAAAAAAATCACCCTTAATTTTTGGATAGATCGAGCACGTACGTATTTTCAAACATTTTGCTATAATGTAAACATTAATTAATTTTGATATTTTATTGTAATATCAACAATTAATTTTGATGCGCATGGAACTACTGACAATATATATAAATATTTAATTATATATTGAGTTTAATTTTTATGTATTGATAATATAAAATCTTTTTATATTGTCATCCAATCATGTGTTACTATATTTATAAAGATAATTAAGTTTTATGTTTACTATTTGAAAAGATATCTAAATAAAATGATTTGATTGTATGAAATGTTAATATATTAAAATTGAACTCTTATGCATTGTTACAATAGCAAATATGATTGACCCTATCATATGATTGACCCTATCATGACAACCACTAGTTGAATATGCCAATAAAAAGTTGTTTGTATGGAGGACACTATAAATTTCTTTTACACTATCTATCAAAATTCAACTTTTTAAAAATAATTGAGATTATTCACTTGCTTTTTTTTTTTTCTTTTTCTAAAATAAAAACTGTCCGTTGGTACACATGATTTTTATAAGAAGGGAATCGGGAGCTATATATATCCGGAATTAACAAAATTAAAGTGCTTTTGTGGAGTGTTTTTCACACGACGATGATAAGTACGTAGAGAATCAGCTCAGGTCACAAGCTAGGAAAAAAAAGATGCATAGCATAGCATAGCATAGCATAGCATAGCATATATACTTAAGCATGTACGAGAGAGGACCTGCAGAGAACATGGGAAACCATCCAACTAGGAAGCAACTATGTAATGTTCTCATTTACGTGTCTGAATTTGTGAAGAAATTGAGATCAAAGTGAATGGAATTTTCTTTCTGATTATCCCAACTTGGAGGTTGAAATAATGTTAACAGATAATGCAAAAGTTCAATGTCTTCTATATTATCTAAAATGCATGCATAATGGGAATAAGAAGCCGTGTGCTTGATGAAGATGGTGACGGCTATGATGCCACGCTCAAGTTTTCAGGGGTCAGAAATGGAAAAGTACTCCAATGCATGGGAATTCATATGATGTGATATATATTGGCATCGTTAACCAAAAAGAATAATGTTGTAATTTTGAATATGGTTCCGTATGCGCCACAGACTGGTGATAATGACATTGCTCTACAGAGAAACAGTAAGTATCCAACAAATCTATTAACTAGTGACACATACGAGCTAGCTACATATATAGCTGCAATTATTGTGATCGATCAGTGCAAATTAAAACCCAAAGGGATAAAAATAAAATAAAATCGAGGAATTATTATCATTTAAGAATAAAAGCATCTTGTCCTTTCTCCCGAAGAAAAAGAAAATGAAATCGCAAAGAACAAAAAAGCTTCTAGCATCCAAAGAGAAATGTTATTTGTTCCATTATTTTTGAGAATATTTTTCAAGGGATATTATTTCTTATAAAAATAAGGGTTTTTTCTTTTTTTTTAAAATGTTTTATGAAGAAAATAATAACACTATAACAAATTTGGGCTAAGACAACACTTTTCTTTAGCAACAACAAAAAATAATAAAATCATGGTCCATGTTTTCATTTTCTTCCAATCAAATATTAACGATCCCCTAATTTGGAACTTTCCCTTTGCATTAGGAAGTGGATTCCATCCGTAATCTTGACTAGTGAAGGTGTTTACTCGTTTTGGGCTTGGCCAGTCGGACGTGGGCAAAACCAAACCATGGATCACATAAAATTATTCAGATTTATACTCAGAAAGATATAAAAACAAATTGCTGCACCTTTTGGCAAGCTTTTTAAAGTACTTGTTAATCTCAGGTCATTGTTAATTACGTACGCAAAATTATTCCCTGAATTCATAAATAGCTAACTGCACAAGATCGAATCATCTTTAACTTTTGTAAAAAATTTGTCTAATATGTACAAGATATTAATTTTGATATACAGTTAGTATAAAATATTTTATATTGTTGATTAATCATATTTTATATACATATGTAATTTTTTGAGTAGTTATAGTGAAAGTCAATTGTTTCTAAATGATTTGTTAAATATTGGATTAGGTGCTTGTGTAAAAATCGTTATATTGATAATATATTAAATAAATCGTTATTTAAATATACAAAATTGATTGAGATACTAAGTAATTTTGATTCTTAAAAATAATTATCAATCAAATATCATTTTTGTGAACGCCAATGAGGTATGGCACAATCGACAAGAGCTGGGTTAATTTGTATTCCACAAGAAAATGAGTTTGATATCCATTGTCAATGTGATATCCATTGGTATAAGCGATCTCGGAAGTCTTATATAAATATTTTCTAAGTTCAAACACCATGACTTGACATTGGTGGGATACCAGCCCAACCAATTAGACTCATGTAATATATATAAAAAAATAATCTTTTGTGAGGAGTTTATTTTATCATATATATATATATATATATAATGCATTATATAATTAAGATGAGTGGTTTATTATGAGAGTGAGATGGGTGAATCTTGACTGTTGGATCTTACACTGACAATTTATATATGATTATACGGTCCATATTTATTCATCTCTCTTATAATAAATTTCTCATCTAATGCGATATGTCTCCTATATATATACTCTTTTAATATAAATATGTAAGTATTTTCAACTAATTAATTTTTTTGGCACATCTAAATTTTAAATAAGGTATGTTTGAATATATGTCTTCACACATATTATCATTCACTAGTAGTTTAATTCCGTATTGCTTATGTCTTCAACTATTTGAATGCATGCACCAAACCAATAAGTTGACACGTGGAATTCCATAACAGATTAAAACGGTTGCCGTCTGAGCATTTTGATCACAATTATAGCGCATGTACATAGTGATTAGCTGCTTGATCAAACCTAACACTTTTGCTTCACTTTACTACATTATGAAGGCTACCTCTCTCCTTTTACACGGTTCCTGCTGGTATTAGCATAAAATAAAATCTGTATCCTTAAGATTTGTTGAAGTTCCTCTCCTGACCAACAACTGGCTTAGGTTAACAAAAAGTAGAATACCAGCACTATGAAATATATAGTTATGTACAGTATATAATTAGTCATTGAAACGATTATTATAAAAATATTATTTGTACTTATGTATTTGAAATATTGTTCCAACTTACATTCTATCTATTATTGAATAAGATATGAATTCTATTTAAGTAGGGTCTGCATTCTATTCAATAATGAATAGAATATGAGTCAATATAATATCTTAGATTTTATTTTACAGATAATACATCTCGGATTGCAATGATTGTGACACTTCACAATTCTATACTAGCCAAGTTACTAATAGCCAGTTTTATTTATAACTGTCACATGAACACGTACAACCATATTGTCATGAGATATCACTAACTGATACGATTCTGTTTATTTTAAAAGACGGAAAAGTAAGGATGCTAAACTAGGACTTTTGGTAAAGAAAGTTTTACATTTCTAAAACACGACACGTACACACCTTCTAGAAAACAATCTCCTATATAATAATAGACAAGAAAGCAATGATAGAATTTTTTTTTTTTACAAATGATAGTATATTAAAATTGATCTCATGTAATAATCAATTAACATGAAAAACAAAAACTAAAATGTGCGATCTTTTTTAGGGGAAAAAAAAAAAGCTAAGAAAGAAGCTCCCCGCATCTTTTATAATAACGATAACTAATTATTAAGTGAATATGAATTTTAGAGGTGTCAAAAAGGGCTCAGCCCGCCTGGTCGGTCCGCCAAACCCGCCAATTTTAGCGGGCTGGGTTAAAGTTTTGAGCCCGCAAAAAAATTCCAACCCGCTTAACCCACCCCGCTTAACCCGGGGGTTGTGGCGAGTTGGGGCGGGTCTGGCCCGCCGGGCCAAGTCTCTTTTTTTTTAAAAAAAAATATAATTTATTGGTAAAAAAATATGAAATGTATAACTGTGAACACCCGATTTTATACGGCCCATAAAACGAAAATCCAAAGATCAGCGTATTTTTAGAGTTTAACCCATTTATAGAATCATGTTAGTAGTTTAATTTTGTTAAAGGAAATTGCAAACCATTTTAAGCCTTGTCTATAGTTCATTGCTGTGTTTGATGCAAATTCAATTCAAACCATTTTTGTTTAGATTCATTTACTATTGTTTTATTTTTTTGTTTCACGTTCAGCCCACCTTCAAAAGAAAAAAAAAAAGGGGTCCGTTTTCATTTAGCAACAAAATAATAATAATAAAAAAGGTAAATAAAAACGAAGTGGCAGGCATGGGTTCACATACTCGTGAAGCAACAATAGAATTGGGATGAGGAAAAGTGAAAAATAAATAAAAGGAAAAGAACACAATGATGATGTTTTTCTCAGCTTTATGCAAAGCGTTAGAGTTCCTTTCGGTTCCAGAGAACATGTGAGCTGGGGAGAGCTGTCAACCAACCGGAAAAGCAGGGATGAACATCATAGAAATAGGGAGATTTTCATTTTTAGTTCCTGATATATCTCTGCAAGGTAAAGAATGAGTTTAGAAACACATGCATAGCATCATCCTTGCACATCTCCTTCTTGGTTTTCATTAATAGCGTCATCATGATTGTTACAAGGGAAGCCAAGTTATTCTTTGAACTACATCCCTTCACAAATAGCAAATCAACTCCTCTTCCCTACCTATCAATGCAATACCCACCCCTCTGTACCAACATAACCAGAAAATGACTAAAATCAATAGTCCATAGCCACCCAATCTCCATTCCACATCACAATACTCCACCCACCTTCCTATAAAAAATATCAAAGCCCATATAATACAAGAGCAACCAGAATAATTCCAAACTTTTTCAACAAACAAAAATGGGAGTCATAGCCAAAAACCACAGCTCACAATACTCATAAACCAGAAAAATGAAGAGCAAAGGGGAGAGAAGCTACGGCTGTAACTTCAGCTGCCATACGCTGCTTCCGCCTCCTCCCCTAGACACGCCACTGCGCGCGCCTCTCCTCCTTGCACCAATCAAAGCCTGGCCGCGAACCACTGTGGTTGTTCCCTGCGAACTCCACCTTCACTCCCCCTTCGCGACTTGCTTGAGTCCGTGAGAAGCCCAGCCAGCCTCCACATGCGCGGCCCCTTCCTCCCTTGCTCGCACAGCCACGGACCATCCCAGGCACGAAAACCGCGCCTCCTTCACTGCTGAGATCATCGCGCATTGCCCCTCTCCTTCACGCCAGAAAACGCACCCTTCTCAGCTTCGTAAGTCGCTACACCATCAAGTCCGCCAGCCACTCAGCAGTGCCGTGGCACCATCCTCGTTCTTTCCCCCTCAACCGCGCACTAACTACCCTCTCCTCCATGTTTGGCCGCGTGGCCTTCTTCTCCCTCTCTCTCTCTCTGCGTGTATGTGTGCGAGTGTGTTTGTATTTGAAACTCATATTCCAAAAGGTTCCAGACCCTTCATTGCTTTCCCTACTGCTCTTTTTTAATTCGTATTCTATTATTTTATGTGGAAATTTGTCTTCAGTATAGTGAAGATGTGTTTGGGTTTGTGGCATGTATGTCTAAAGTTGGATTTCATTTTGGGCTCAACAAGCGTTAGGCCATGTTGTTTGGGATCATTCTTTTTGAGGGAAGTCAGGTCTTTGTTTTTAATTTATTTTGTCAAAGTTGGTTGTCCTTGTCTTGGGTCTATATTTTGGGTTTTGCTATGTGGTTCTTTTTTTTGGCTAGGATCATGTTTTGTTTTTTGTGGGAAATATTAGATGTAGTGTTTTAGTTAAGTTCATTTATTTGGTTAAAATTTTTCTCTGAGGCTAGGATTTTTAAGTTAGTTCTCAATATCCTTTTTGTTTAAAAAATAATAAAATGTTTTATTTTTTTGAGTCTCTTAAATTTATATATAATAAAAATAAAATAAAATGACAAAAATCTAAAAAATATTTTTTAATCCACGCAACAACTTGTGATATTAATGTATGAATTATCATCCTCAAGTTTCACAAGAATGTAAGGGTTTATTGTATGGTTCACACTATCCTAAACCCCGTGCAAGAGTGTTTTTTTTATTTCTTTCGTAAAAATTATTTCAAAAAATATCAAAATCAATCAACACAGTTTTCATTCTATTTTTTCTTTTAATTAAAATCCATTAAACACAGAAACATTTTCTAAAGAACTACGTGACTTTGAATTCTTCATCGCACCAGAGGATACGTAGGAGCAGGTGATTCCTGTCAAGTCAAAATTAGATTTTAGTAGGTTATTTTATGCTATCTCATTTTTTATTTGTAAATATTTATTATTAGTTTTGTTTATTTATAAATATTTATTGTCTTTTATTGTTATGTATTATTTTTAATTTCAGCTAATAATCAAATTATTTCAAATAAAGAAGTTAATTTAGCCGTGACGGCTTGTTAACTTAGTGCATTGGATACCTGAGTCATGTGATGACTTGGTATTTCAAATTTTCAAGCTAAAAATAAGTTTTTATGATGTCATTTTATTTTGTTTAGCATGCAAATATTTTTATCCGTTATTATTATTATTATTATTATTATCCTTTTTCTTTATTATATTAATTTGAGTTAATCATTGAGGTGTATATATTTTATTTCAAACAAAGAGGTTAATTTAGCCGAGACGGCTTGTTAACCGACATTTTAGAATATCTGAGTTGTGACAACTCGATGTTCTATTTTCTTTATTTTTTAATAAAAACATAAATAAATATTTTGAAAGGTTATTAATAATTTGCACAATTAATTAAGGTACCGTCTAAAGACGGGTGCATTAGGGGTGCTGTAGGATTAAGTTCCTACCATTCCCTAAACATAACCGACTCCCGAGCTTAAATCTGGGTTCAAAGATCAATTTCTTCGAATAAAACGGTTTTTTTTCATGTTTTTCCGATTTAATAAAACTTGGTGGCGACTCCATTTTAAACAAAAAATCATTTTTTTCGTCGTCCCGTCGCGATCCTGGTTGCGACAATAACCCAGAAAAGATAAAAAGTAAGAAATATATATACTCATCAATATAGTAACATTATACAATTAAAAATATTCACTCAAAGTTAAAACTTAAAAATAAAACAGTGTCATAACCCAAAAATAATACTATTAACAATAATATTTTTTAATCAAAGTTGCGGTATAATTATTATGAACTTTGAAAAATTGGGTATAAATAAATAAAAAAAATATTTTTTAAAAATATTTTTTAAAAAAATTCAAGATAATATTAAAAAATATTTTCTTAGAATTTTTTTTATTTTTTGGCGGGCTGGCCTGCCAACCCATCAACCTGCCCTAAAATGGGTTGGGCTGAATATTTCAACCCATATTTTTTTGGCGGGCCGGCCCGCCCCGCCCCGCTTTTGTCGGGCTTTTGGCGGGGCGGGCCTAAACGGGGCGGGCCGGCCCGTTTTGACACCTCTAATGAATTTTTGTCCTTAAAAAACTTATGTGACATCGTGATAGTTTTACAAAGATTTTTCACATCAAATATATTCTTAAAAGATCAAATGTGACATCATATTAGTCTCTAGATTTTTTTTTATATATATGCATCAAATAGATCTTTGGAAATTAGCATATAACATCACTTTAATCTTTATCGAGGGGAGTTTTTGATCTCATACTTGATTTGATATGAACTTCTACATACCTTTTTGATATCACCTAACTTTCAGAACAAAGATTATTTGATCTCATTCTTTTCTCATAAAAAAAGGGTTTTATGGACCTATTTAATATCAAGCATCTTTTATATATAAGGACTAAAATGGTATAGCATTGTAACTTTTAATGACTTATTTGATGTCAAACAAATGTATGACATTAATTAATGTTACATGTTAATTAACTTTTACGGACTCATTTTATGTTAAAATCCTTTCAAAAATTGAGTTGATATGTCAATGGATCTTATTAAAAAATCAGATATAATAACTTTTTAATATATCAATTTATTCGAATATATATATAGCCTAACCAATCCTGAACTATTCACTCGTAAGTCGGAATAGAGTCGTATGCAACTAGTTAGTTGAGTCTAATAGTAATAAACAATTTAAAATAAAATCCTACACGCAAGCATTTGACAGACAACTTGACACATTCATTCCTTTATTGAACGCCACCAAGACCTATGTCTAGCGAAGCTAAAAAATAAATAGTGAATAAATAAGTAAATAAATAAATAAAAAGAAAGGTAAAGTTTGGTGATCATTCCTCCATTTGGCATCTTTGTTTTGGGTGTCTAAGGCTGATATAATTTGGAGGGGTTCAAAGGTCCGAATCTTATTTGTTCATTTCCTCTCCTTTGCGCTAATCTTTTTATAACTCACACGTGGCAATCAAAAAGTAAGCTTTTATATAAGGGTTTTTTATGAGAACATTTATTAAGGATATTTAAAAAGATAAATTTTTAAATTTAGTGGTGACTTTTAAAGTATTAAAAATATAAATGTTTTTTTTATAGTAGATTTTTTTCTTTTAATTTTTTATTGAGTGTCCTTAAAATACTGACTAGATAAACCCTTTATATAAAAACATGTGAGGAGTTATTTGAGTTAATTTTGCATAGATAAACCCTTTATGTGTGTGTGTGTGTGTGTGTGTAAGGTGGATTTTGTATGGTTACTATGTTTCTTTAAGTAGGAGATATTTGAGTTAAATGAAGTTTTTAAAATTATAAACCATTACATGAAGGTAGATAGATGATTTTATATATATATATATATATATATGACATATTGTGCATTTGAGTTTTGTGGTACTCCCTCCAACTGTCAGATAAAACAAAAGCATACATATTAAGAAAATTCTAAATAAATATTGATAGTAATGGTATAAAGTTATGTAAATGGACTGACTTTTCCTTATTTAAAAATATATATAATTAATATTCTTTTGAGATGATGTGTAAGCACTAAGAGTAGTATTAAAAAAACATTATTAATATTTTTTTAAAATGATAAGTTGGCAGTTAATGACTTAAAATATAAAAAATTCCAATAAGTACGATTAACTTGAAATAGAGGAAGAATTTGATATGGGCTTTTATATCTGCTGGCTGCTCCAATTACTTCACATTATATACACCAGCGTTTTCAGCCATCACAATTCACAAGGGGTTATGAAAAGCAGCAAATTATAATGGTAGTTATGCACTAAAAGTCAAGACTAACACACCACTGTGAAACTAAATTGCATAAGGAGAAGAATAGTCGTAGAGGAAGAAGAACAACATTACATAAAAAATAAGAGGAAGAAGAGGTACCCAGATGATAAAGAAGAGACAAGATCAAGTCATATATCTTATCACCTATTTCAACTCAATATTCACTTGCACATGGTCAATTGGTCATGAAGCCTATGTTTGGTATTCTTATCATATGATTATAACAATTTTAAGCTAGATCTTATTATTTTCATTAATAAATGTCATCCTGCAAATTTAAGCCAAATATAATGGACCGAACTGCATCTTGGCTGACCTATGATTCAGAACCTGCATAAGCAGGGGGCTCTTAGAAAGGCCGACCCACTATAGAATTGAGCTAATTAAATGGACCCCATAGTTCAGGCCTAATAAGATAAGATATCTTAACCACCTCCAGGTTTAAAACATAACCTCAAGTCTGTTATACAAGATAAAAGATTCCTCTCTAGAGTATATGGAGATATGATATTCAGTTATCCTAAGATCAAGAGATAAGATAACAACTAATCCTCTATATAGAGTAAAACTGACCCTGAGCCAAGTAATTAACATCTTAATTATCACTCTCTTGAGTAAAACCTCTTCTAATATAGGCATCGGAGTCCTTGTAGGTCCCCGACCCCTGGTGTTGGAAGCTTGAAGATCTATCTATCATAGCTAAGATTAGTCGAGGACTCACATCTAAAAAACAAGTCAGAACATTTGGCGCCCACTATGGGATTAGTAAACAAATCACTATGTGATATCAAGGGAACAAATCCTATTCAAGGGCATTTCTAGTCAAATAAATCAACTTCTAGGTGATAGGGAACAAATCCTTATCAAGGGGGCATTTTTGGTCAAACAAATCAACTTCTAGGTGATATCTCACCATCATTCCACAAATCCTCATCAATTGCTCTCCCCACTACCAAACAAACCATATTTCTACCACTCTTGGAGACTCATTAATACAATATTTCTATATATGAAAGAAACTCAACAATATATCCTTGGACTTTGAAGCACAGTTTTGACGACCGACCTCTTCCGACTGAGCTCCTACATGGTCCCCCGGTCGAGCTATACCACCTCTAGCTAAATTATACCACCTATTGGCTGAGTTCTTGCACTGCCCCTTGATCAAGTAGCGCCACCTTTTGGTTAACCTGTGCCTACTCTTGGCTAAGCTCCTCCATCGCCTATCGGCCAAGCTCTAGCAAGGCCCCTAGACACATCCTTTTTACTCAAAATCAATCCATTTATGATCTAGAGCAAACCGAGCGGGCCACAGTTGAACCAACAAACCAATTTGTGCATGTAAACTGGACCTTGTGTGCTTGCATGGTACATGGAATTTTATCCAAGGAATCGAACCTTGGACATGCAAGTTAATGGATGCTGGGTGTGCATGGGAACCACTAACCCATGTGCATGGTTGTTCGTTTATGTGTCATTAAATAGATATATGTTACATATTAAATTGCCTTAAATTATAATTTTGTATACTAATTTAATTAATTCCAATTCAACCAGTTCAACTAGTGATTCAATGACCAAGTGCGCCTTAATCGGGTTGATCACCAGTTCATTTCTAGAAACTATGCTCCCAGCCGAGCTATGCCACTGCCAGGTTGAGCTTCGTTGCCATCTCTGGCCGATCCATACCAGTTCTAGGTCAATTTCTTTCACCTCTTGGCTGAGCTATGCCACCTACCGACCGACCTTCGTCACCTCCTGGCTAAGCTCACTACCTTCTAGCCTAGCTTTGCAGCCTTCCAGCCAGGAACTTCGCATAAACATGGAGATTGCACAACCATTGCACCATAAGTCTGGTATGGCTATTTTATGTTCCATACATGCACACATATCAGCTTGGCCTAACCATTGTAGCTAGCCATCTTTATCCAACAAATGATCGAGCTCATCTCAATTCTTAATCAACAATGATGTGAAGAATTTTTTAAGCGCTATATATATGTTATTCTAATACTCAAACAACTTAAACATGAATTTTTTTTGTCATTTTATCCTTGCAATCAATTAACTTTGATATGAGCATTTTTGGAGGCCTAACATAATCTTTCACCAACCTGATCCAAATAATTTCAGCATATTTATCATGTTTCTGTTAACGTTAGATCAGTTAGTAATAGTTAGTGACAAGACTAACCTCCCAATGTAATCATATATATATATATAGATTCAGTGTAATCCTAGTAGACTTGATCATTCAATCTGTATCATTGCTATTAAGTTGAATGAAATTTCAGGGTTTCATCTTCTTCTTCTTCCCATCCCTGATCTCAAACTCCAGCTTAGAGTAAAGTTTCGCAGCAAATCTGAGATTTTAGTCTAGGAATTCTCTCACATGATAGACTAGCATTTTAGGTTTATACTTGAATCCATAACGGATTGCAGATTTTGGACCAACGGGTTACTAGCCCAACACATGATTGGAACCTTTTATCTCTGGAGTTGTCTGATTTAATATAATTGTTTGTCTTAATAGTGTAATATCATTGCTGATCAATTGAATCACTAATCGTTCAAACTGTTTTGCTGTCTTACATGACTAGCTAGCTGCACACCCATTTATAAGAGGAATGCCTAAAAGATTTTTTCCCCCCCTTAAGTTACCCAAAGCATATTCCATCTCACTAACTTAAATGTAACCCTTTACCCAGGGCACTGGCTGATTGGACCTTGACTACATTTTCAATGTGCAACTTAAAGGGTAATTAAGTAAGAAAGATACCAATAATCTTGGATCATCATACTCATAAAGCACTATCTTACTTTAAAAGTTTTCACTTCCCCCACAATCATCTTTCAGGTATATATGATCCATATTGTCTATCGACATATTGGGCCATTCGAACTTGTTGGATTAATTTTTAGTAGCCGACCAATTCCGTACCTTAAACGAACCATTAAAACTTCCAAGGCAACATCCATTAATATATTGAATATTAATTTATAAAGAGTGCTGCCGAAGCAAGTCAAAAGAAAATTTACCCCTAACGCATTAGTAAAATAAAGAATCATTAATCTCTTCCCCTTCTCTTTGGTGGTGTTTAGATTCTTCCACTGCTCCGACCTTTTAATTCTACTTTTTCACATAGATTATTAGAATATATATATATAATGTAACAATATTGTACTTTCAGTAATGAACGAGACATTTCTCATTGATATTTCGGAAATGGAGACATGGATGTGTCTGCGACCTTCTCTTCTCGTCTTTTGGTCGTTTTTGTTTTCTGTTTTTCTTTCTTTCTTTCTTTCTTTTGGTCTAAGGCCTAACCCACCATCTTTTGGTAGTTTGGCAAAGAGATTTCACTTAATTGTGTCTTGGGTTTTGATATCTTTTGTGAAGACTATTATTTGTACGTACTATAATTTTCACTAATCAATATAGTGCATTGTAATATTTTTCGTACTAAATTATTATATTAATATTTCGACGTCAGAGGTAGGATGGGCCCATCGAGTGACGTTGGGTTGGGCCTTGTTAAAGGAATCTCGTACCAATTTTCATAATGCTTAAAAACAAAAAAATTAAACTGCCAAACCATACGACTGAAAAAAGACGTACCCAAAATTAAAAAAAATTCTCTCAGACCGAAAAAAAAGCAAAATAATCTCATGACAAGGTTAAAAAAAAAAGGGGAATCTCAAGACCAAAAAGGGGTAAAAAATTCTCATAGCATTTCACATTTTCCACACTCAGCTAATTGGGAGACTATTGGATTACCAAAGTTTGATCCCAACAAAATTAATTGACTCTAGCATATTTTGGTCGTCATTACACTTGTATTTGATGCGTACAGAATTTCCTAAGAGGAAGAGATAGAAATCTTTCTTTTTCCAAGAAGGAAAAAAGCTTAAAATACAAGTGTTTGGGCTCCATGTTTAATTAGCTTTTTTTTTTTTGGTATGCAAGTTAAGTAGTTGTTATAAATGATTGGATCAATGATGATATTATACCTAACTATGCCTAGCAGCCTAGCTAACTCAATCATATGTGCATGTAACAACCTTATCAATTAGGCTTTTACTATAAATATTTTAGTTCTCCATGCAGGTTGCAACTCCTATGTTTTGAAATTAGATTCTGTGACTGGCGTAACCGCTTATAGTTACAAAGTTGAAGAGAATTGAACATCATCACTAGGCATCTAGGCTTTTTGGCATTGCAGCAACTCTTTTGATTTCCAAAAACGAGTTTAAACAAAGAAATGTTAGGCATACATTATATAATATTTCTTTATAATAATTTTACATCTCTAGAGTATAGAAGTACATGGACCCCATAATTGTTTTGTCTTCGTGTGCCTATATACACTAGAAATGTAAGGTTATTATAAAGAAATATTGTATATTAAACATTTATCTAAAATAAATTATAGTAGTGTTGTTGGTAAAGTAATATAAAAGTTGCTTGCAATGGGGAAAAATCACCATGGTAATATTTAGTAAATATATTATAAAGTTACTCTTAGAAATTAAAATGACTATAATAGATATAAGCAATAAAGATAGTACTTTCTACTTTTATTATCATTAGTTAGAATAAGGTTATATATACTAGTCTTTTAAATTTTAGAGAGTATAAGTCATTTATGAAAAACACCTCTATAAAGTAATTGATCTGAAAAAACCCCTATCTTTTAAAAGGCCAAAAAAGCACCACAATTATTTTATTTACTAAATAAAAAAAATTGACTTTTTTTTTTTTTTAATAAGTATGAGCACTTCTTGGAGAGCACTACCAAATGAATCCTTAGATGAATTCCTTACTACTATCATTGTATGGCCATAATGCATATGCTTTTTGAATCATTGATTTTTTGGCGTTCGTGGCACATAAGTGCATAATTTCATACAGTGGCAAGTCCGCGAGTGATCTCAACCATTATGCTAACATCAGAGTAGGCCAGTATATCAAAGAATAATCAAAGAGAAAATTGCATCTAACTCGTCCACACTTTCAATATATAATCTTAATTTTTAACCAAATGTACGATACAGCACATGCCCTTTTCAGAGGGAAAATTTGGATGTCTCCCAGTTGTAACTCATTCCAATATTATGATGTAAACACACTCTAGAAAGTCCGATATCTTGGACCGAATCCCAGATTTAGAACAACCAATCGCATGGGGATAGTGAACGTCACAATCCATATATATGTATCATCAACTTGCATTATATTAACTGCAAGTTGTATCACGTTTTATTTGTTTCCATGGAAAAAGAATATAGATGTATAATAAGATCCATGTTATACAGTGTTAAGAGGCTACCTACTTGACAAATGTTTTGCTGGAATTCTCACCATCAACCTTCATTTCACATCAGATAGCCTAATTAGTTAATTCATTCTTGCTACATGACTTATATATATGGCTTTATTTGTTAAATGGGTTTAATCTGCGGACCGGACCGCATCACCTGATGTGGCCACAATATTGTGGTCATCGCAATTGTATTAGGCTGCAATTGCAGTGTGTCACCGAATCACATAAATTGACTGCAACGTAATTGCACGGGTTTAAATTACGGACCGCATCATCTGTTGCGACCACAATTGTGGTCGCCATAACATTAGGCTCCAATTGCAGTGTGTCACCGAATCACATAAATCAGCTGCAATGTAATTGCATGGGACCGCATTACCGCATTAGGCCTCAATGAGTTCAATTTCAAGTTGCAAATACGAAAAAAAAAAACTGCATTGGGTGCAATGCTCATTGAGATAGCCGCATTATCCAAAATTGCAACAATTGCATGTATCCACAACTACAACCGCAATTTAAAACTCACTCAGATCACTAATGACAATCCTACTAACTACTTAATCGAATAAGTCTGATAAATCTGGTATTAATTTTTCACGTTAATAAATCTACTTCATAAAATTGTACCTCTATTTTTATCTGTATTAACCCTTAAAATTGAAGCTCTCGTAAATGTTCATAAATATAATACATCATGAAAATGGTTAATAAGCACTCTCTCAACACGACGGGTAGATGATTTTTCCCCGTTGCAGTGATTACATTGCCTATATAGATTAATTCAACCTTAGATTCTTATTAAACTTTGTATTTATATTTATTTTCAATTTGATATACATTTTTTCAGTTCCAACAATTTTTTTTTCCTTTTTTCGAGGTACTCTCATATACCAAATGATGTTGTGGGCATGACTCTCCCAGCAGAAATTCAAACCACGATTTATCAAGTACAGAGAAGTAGCGCGAGAGGTAGCCTTTTCTCCAAGACGTAACCCCACTCGGTAATTTGATATGCATTTTCTTCACAGTATTATCACATAATTCTGTAGATAATCGACTTGATATGATTAAAATTCTATTAAAATTGATTGAAGAGATATATTATATGGCTCGAATATTTGAATGTTCAATTTAGACAAACAGTGGTTACGGGAGATAAATTTCTCCACTACTTTCTCTTTCGTCCATGTCATCCGTCAAAATTTTAAGACCCGCTTAGCAAGCCTAATAAAATAAAGACTGATAGTATAAGGTTTGATAGAATAAAACTTAATAATATAAGTTTTAATAAACTTTTAATACTATACAGTGTTTAGTGTAATACTGCGTAAGATATTTGATTTTATATTTAATAATATCATACTATTTTTTTACAAATAACTCTAATATCTTAATTAAACATTAAATAAAATCAATAATAGTAAGATAAGAATTAATATAATAATTTTCAAATATTATATTTATGTAAATATTTACTAATTAATATTTTATTTTATTAAATGTTATTATTTATTTCAATATGTTATAATTATTTATTATTTCAATAATATATAAATAAAAAATAATATTTTATATATTTTATATTTTTAGTCATAATTATTTAGATTTAAGTTATTGATCCTTAATTTTATATATTACATATTATTTATTATTTATTTATATATTTTATTAGTTAATAATTTATAATTATATAGTATATATTATTTGTTATTTATTTAAAATATTTATTTGTTATTAAATATTTATTAATTATATTTATTTTTATTTTTATTATATATAACTAAATTGATATTATATATTATTTATATTTATTTTATTATTATTTATTTAATAACTATTTTATTTTATTAAAATATTTAAAAAATGATCTTATACATTAAAAACTAATTAGGTCTAATATGGTCTCCCCATGCTGTATTTAATTATATAGCATTTTGACATATAAGAGGGTTAAGATGTATAAGGTTATATAATACGTTATGTACACCAAATAACATATAAAAACACAACTTATAGTATCAACTTATACTATCATGTTTAATATATCGTACCAAACACCCCTTTAAAGTTCCTTGTCGCCTATTTAGATAGCTTTTATAAGTGTTGGGCAATTCTATCACTTGAGCTAGCTTTTGGAGTTGAGTTAGATACACTCAATTTTAAAATGGTATCAGACCCTATGCTATAATTATTATTGGGCACTTCGATCTGAATAGCATTCCTCTTTATTCAATTATACAGATGAAATGGTAACCCGCCCATTGTGTATGGGGTCAGTTTTACATGAACCAAATCGGGATTTGCATGCCAAAACATAAACAAAGTACACCACCAATTAACCGAAGTTAGTGGCTTCAGTTAAGCCTAGAAACTCGTAAAATACAAAAATGGGGGAATTAAACTTCTTGTTTCTTTCAGGCTCTCTGCGTTTTATTCGGAGGAATCACTGATGAATGAACATTTCACCTTTTGTTGAAAACTGAAAAGCATAATCACAGGGTTTTTCAATTCCAACCCTTTGTCTCTATGATTTTTCTTGTTCCTATCGGCTATTTGTTTTATTCCCTCAATGCATGGAGTGAAGATAAAAGATGCTCCTTCCAAAGTCCCCAACACGTGCACTCGCTTTTAATTATTGTTTTGTTTGCTAATTTGCATTGTTCATACTTCACACAACCTATGCTAGCTTTCTCTCTGCAATGGTGTGTTTCCTTAGCATAGACTATGAATACCATACATAGAAATGTCCCTAGAAATGGATGTCTAATTGGGACAATCACTATATCACTGTATAATTATTGGATATGATGAATAGATAAGAGTGAGTGAAGCCTATCATCACATTTAGTGGTGATGAAATGAGTGTCTCATCAGGACACTCACTTCTAAATGTTAAAATAACATTACTCGTAACTTACATTATTATTGAACCCTTTTTCTTTGTTAATTCTTTTATCTTTCTCTTATCTATTATAGTGGGGTTAGATTTTTTTTTTTTGTATGGATATTTGTGTAGAATTATCTACAGTTGACCTCATCATGAATTACGATAATAGAGAGGCGGTTCTTGTCGTTTGACCGAACTCATCTACCAAACACCAAAGAGCTCAACATATGTTGCTTGTTTCTAAATCACACGTACAGTAAAATAAATAAGGTATTCACAAAAAAAAGTAAAATAAATAAAGTGAGACTACACCTGTTAATATTTTTTGTTCCTAAATCATTAATATGTGTTTGGTACTTGACAAAAATGAAAAATGTTCTTTACTGATATTCATTTTCATACAAAATTCACTTCAAGGGTGTATTTGGTTAGGGTAAAAATAAAAGATAAATTTTTATAATTGAGCTTTATAATGTGTTAAAATTTCATATAAATTTTATCAATGAAAATTTACCTTAATTTTTATCCCATAGCTAACCAAAAACACACCCTAAATTTAATTAATTTGACTCAAATTGAATCAACTTACAAAGATTCTTCTAGTCTCATAAACCATCTTTTTCAAAAATTTAAATTAATAAAAAAGATATGTAAATGATTTTTATATTAAAAAAAAAGGATCAAACTCTAAACTACTCAATTATAGAAGCTTAAATATCATAAGTCAAACATTACGAACCTTCTCTAAAATAAAATCTTAAGTTAATGGATAGAGACAAATAAATAGTTTTATATCTAATAATTCTTTTGTCCTTGAATAATTTTTCAATTATAAATATTCACTAGAATTAAGGAAATGATTGATAAAATATCAATGATAATAAAAATTATGAATAATTTATTAAATGACCATTGTTTATTTTCAATACTGTAACTTCCTCTCTCTTATTTCACTAATGAGTCAATAGTATTTAATAAGAATATTATTGGTAAAAAATAATTAATATTATCCAAAATTTTAAAATGTATATTTATTTATAGACAAAGCATGTGAATTTTTAAAATAGATAATTATTCAAGGATGAAGAAAGTATTTCTCACATTGATTGATCTGGTTTTTTTTTTTCTGTTAGAATTAATTAATCTGAGATTTGAATATCTTTTCCAACAGTATTATTATCCATCCAGGGCCATCCATATACCAGATATAAAGAAAAAATCAAAACTTTAATTAAGAAAAATGAGTTTTCTACTTGAACGGTTGAACCAACCAGATGCATCGGTTATGTTTCGAAGGTTTCAACTAGCTTTAATTCAGAAAAAAAATGCGTTTATACTACTTGAACCAACCATTCAACTACTGGAATTAACAAAAGCACGTACCCCATGTATACATCCTTTATAATAACATCGAGTCACCGACTAGAGATCAATATATCATCAATTTTGAGAAGATTAATTGATTAAGAAATGCTGAAAGATAAAATGAAATCCCAATACATCATTTTATGAATGAATCTCAAAACTGAAAAAGACATTTATTTTGAAACAGAGGAGTGACCAATCGAACATATAATAATATAGTAATAGGTAAATGGTACAGAGAGCATATGCCTCGGATCATGTTTTATACATTTTTAATGGAGAAGCAAAATAAAGAATGAGAGGTGCTCGTGACCAATAGCACAGTCCTCGCTGTTAATTGGATCCAAGGTCATGTGATCCGAGATGCACGCTGAGCAATCTCATCTATGCATGATGCACCTTTTTTGAGTTATCAGCTTCAAATCAATTCCCTGTGTCATCAGCAATTCAGCATATTCACACATTTTATTGATCTTTATGTCCCACTTTTTGGGCTTTAAATAAATTTTCTTCGTCATATCATGTGACAATGTACTATTAGAAGTAGCTGTTGAATTGTTAGCTTGTTTATGTTAGAGTCCCAAGTTGCTAATGAATATAGCCAAACTAGTCTTTATAAGACTTTCGACAACCTTTTGATACGTGCTCAAAAGGGCAAATTGGACATTTAGACACTGGAAGAACAGATGAGAATTGTAGCATGCCCATGGAACCTATCACAAGGGCATCAGCTAAAAGGATTCAAAACAATTTTGGAAGCTTGGCTAAATCATTTGTTGAAGAGATGCATCAAGAATTAGTCAAGACTCCTATTAATAATTATGGACAGCCCAAAATATTATTATTAGTGAATTGGCATTGATAAAATATTTTTGTCATGTTGGATCAAGTCTGTTTATTTAGTTTGTTAGTTTTTTTTATTTAAAAAAAAATGTTTTAAGACTTGTTTTATTTTATGTTTGTTAAACCCAATTGGTAGTGTAGTAATTTGGGCCTAGTCTAGTAGGGTTAGGAAATAGATTTAACCTAAATAAGAGGTATAAATACCTCCAAACTTGGCAGACACAAGGAGCTTTTGGATTGAATGAAATTTCTTGGTTTCTTTTAAGAAACTTTGTACGTACAAATGAGGTAAAGTGATTCTCTTGACTTGTTGCATCAGGAAGCTGAATAAGGATTATAAGGTAGAGTGATTCCCTTGTAGTATTTTTATTTGGTTTTCAATCCTATCATCTTTATCAATTATGTGTTGGGGTTTCTAGGTCTTAATATCCACGGGGTTCCACATCATTTGGTATCAACCCTTCTCATAAATTAGATATTGGAATTGAGTTAAACCAACTCAATTTCTTAAAAAATTTTGCTATTTGTCTCAATGATTTCACCATAAGAATTGAATGAAAAGTGACAATGAACAATCACAAATGGAACAGGAGAGGGAAAAATTGGGTTGGGGTGCAAAACACATATGAGTAGCCAAAAACTGATCAATTTTATATAACAATGAATTTCGTCTTTGTATGTTCTAATGTTTCTCTTTCTTCAAATGGGATCAAAGCCTATCACGTGATTGTTATTGGCCTTCCATAGATGTGTTATGCAAACTTCATGCTGTAGATGTCTAGTCCAAACTAGTCCGAGGCATGAGGAAGAGTTTATGTAAAGTGGTTCTAAGCATTAAAATTTGATGATTTTACAAATTTTTTTCAATAAAATAAGAAAAGGATTATTTGCTTAGAAAAAAATGTGATGAATATTTATCACCTACTTTTATCATTTATGTGATCATCTTGATTTTCATTGGTTAGATACTGAAATAACAACCAAACTTAAAGTATGCGAATATTAAATTATTTATAAGATTAATTTAGAAAATTTGTTTGGTTGATGAACCCAATTTTAACAACTCATTCTTATATACACTCGCACTAAAATCGGTGAATCTCATAATAAAGTGAGTAAACCTTAAATAAAATTAGTGGACCTCACATTTATTATGAGCATATGATGCAGGAATTTCTTAATTTAAGGACGCTTAAGATAATGAAATAATACATAATTAAAGCTCAGTTTATAGTCTTATAATTCAATCAAAAAGTTTATGGGCTTATAAGATATTATTTGGGTTCGAATAATAACTATCTTATTTTACATCATCGTCAACTTACTTTTAATGGCGAATATATTTAATCATCTTTCTGAGAAGACCAGCCTTGCTAATTACAATTACCCCAAAGCTTCTTAATTTCTTTATGCGTCCTTGACTTATAAATTAATTGTGCCCTTGCATGTGCAGCTCATGATTATTCACTGCTATACTATTGATGATTTCTTTAATCTTCTTCTGGTCTGATATATGCATAACATTGCCACCACGATTTAAAAAAAGTCTAAATATTACTTTAATTATCTTGCCTAATAAAAAAATTTCATAAAATACACTACAGTTCAGTACTTATCCTAGAAAGGCATTACCCATCAGCACCTACTAAATCTATTCAATTTGTTATATTGAAAGCTTGAAGAATGGATGGTATTTAAGAGTTGTCACCATGGAGCCAGAAAAATATCAAACCCGGCTCAACCCATTCCGCCAAACTCATCAGTTGACAGCTCAAGTGTTAGTTTAGGCTGTTAGTGCTGTTGCATAGTAGTTACAATTTGTTACTGAGTCTTTTATTAGCAATCCTAGCCCCTAAATGAATATGTGTTAGTGCTGAATTGTAATGACACTAGTTTAATACTGTACTCCATTGTAAATCCATCAATCACATTTTCTTCAAAACAGGCTTGAGTCAAAAACCATATTGAACCCACTTTTAATTATGTAGTTAGAATATAAAATCATTTATATATCTTTTAGGATAGATAATTTTATAACATAGTATTATAGTCACAATAACTAAGAGGTTAACGATTCAATTATTAGTATCATTTATTATGATAAATTATTCACGCTTTAAACCAAAAAAAAACATTCGCGTGAGAGTATGATAGAGTACAAAATGATTCACATATCTCTACCCATCAACTTAAGCTTTTGAGAAATATGATTTATGACATATGTGAGTTCAATTTTTTACAACCCAACCTATCATTTTGGTGGCAGATAGAATTGGGTTGCCTCATGAGCGGCAGCATCATGTTATTCACACTAATTCAAGTAAAGAAGAAAAAAGTATCACATAATTTAATGATGGATAATCTTCTATTTTCTCACTTTACAAGGATATCATTTAAGAAGATTTGAATCATATTTTTTTTAATCAAAATTGGTTCATGGTGAGATAAATTACATAATTAAAATCACTAGAAAAATATTTTTTGCCTAACTTAACTTCTATTGAATACTAAAGTTGGGTGGTTGACATATTATTATTATTGGGGTTTCTTCACATTTTTTGAGACTACTTATCATTTGAATTATATATTGAGATTATCGATTTCAAGTTTTTTTTCATTTAAAATAAATTCATCACTACTTTTTTTTAATAAAGTAGATAATATTTATTCACTTAGCAGATCAACTAACCACAGAAAAAAAATTACAAATTATTAGGAGGATAATCGACAATTAGATACGGCTTAATGGCCAAACAAATTACATAAAATTCTGCTAAGTGCTGGAGCCTATGCAAGTTTCATCTAAAGTCATCAATACATCAATCCAGTAGAAGAAAAAAGGCACACACAGGTTATTAACCTACTTTGCAAGAATTTATAGAGTTTATCCTATGGATAATCTTCTATTATATACTCACATTAGATCAGCTTCACTCTCTAAATTTGCAAAAAGCTTACAGCATGAAAAACATGCAGACCTTCCAAACAAAGTGCACCATTATGCACAAAAAGGAAAAACAAAAGATCGATGAAACCTCATTCTGTCCACCATTAATTGAGATTATCAAGCACTGTCATGACCTAGGCACATACAAGTCCAATATAATGTTGCTAATGTGTTTGCAATAGTAAGTATCACAATAGGCAACTTCAAATCATTTCTCACTAAGCAAACACTACTACCATCAATTGAATCACCATGTGAAGAGGAAGAGGGAAGTCTGAAAAAAGAAAAGAAAAGAAGGGGTCACCAGCCACCATGAAGAAATTTGGCCATCAACCACCGTTAAACTTAAACTTACTTGTTCCTAAAACAATATCTTGTGCGTTACATTACTATGATTTTTAAATGCTTTATTGAGACAGAATGCACATGTACGTTTATGAAATAAGATGTTAAGATTGTCAGTAATTAATTATAATAAAATCAAGGAAATCTAAAATTCTATATGTTCTATTTATTCATATGCCGACTTATCAATTTCAGTTATAATTTTGCTCTGTGTTATATGAATAAATAGGAACTCGAAATTAAGATTCCGTTTTTCGTGATCGTACAAAACAGGATTGCAGTGGAACAGAAAAATAAAATAAAAAAATCGTGGTGGCCAGATACTTTTATAGTTTTTTTTTTTAATGCCAAAAGGACTATTTTTTGTTGTTATATATTATTTGATAGCGACTATGATTACATAATATGCATATTAAAAAGAATTTCTGCTCATGTGATGCTGCTTCTGTTCCAATCAGATTGTTTGATTCCTTTTAATTAGATTGATTCCCTTGGTCGAGAGAGGCAGGGAAGAAAATCAGTAGTAGTTCATGGAAATTAAAATGATTTTATATTAGATTTCATTTATTTTAGGATAAATAATTGCAGATTTCTCCCTTGATATTGACTCATATTACACATGACGTCCACCTCTCAATTTGTCAAATCATACCTTATAACCTCTTCTGAGATTATTTATTTATTTATTTGATAAGTGGAAATTGTTTGGCCCTCTTAGATAGAAACATAAGCACATCAAGTATCACTACCATAAACATACGAGTCATTGGTGAAGTTTTGAAGTCCAAATTTTTTTTTGGGTAAAGGAATTATTGACAAATTGTCCACTGGTAACATTCGCACCTTTTGACACTAGTATGCCTATTTCCGCTGATAATTTCACTAGTAAATTTGGCGCATTTCACATTCTAATTAAATTGGCGCATCAATTACCGGCTGAAGATCCCACAATAAGTGGTGCAGCAATATTGACGCCAAATGGCGCCAGCGTTACCGGCAAATTCGCCGCCGATAATTTATTAGGAAAATTAAAGAAAAAAGAAAAGAATACCCTTAGCAAGGGAATATCCACGGGTAAAATTAGCGTAAACAATTTTTCAGAGGAGAGTTTAATATAATATATACTACGGGGTAATTCTACAGATAATTAGTAGAATGGGATGACGCGTTTTGGGTTAACACCATCGACGGATTCTCTGTTGGCATTTGAATTTTTTTAACGTTGGTGCAAGAAACGTCTTGGCTCCTATGTTACCTGCGGATAGGCTGACACGTGTCTCTACATTTTTCACATTATCGACAGAAATTCCACAAGTAATGTGCTTTAATGAAACACACTGTTTTATTTAAAACAGTACCAGTGGAAAAATCTGTTGGTCCTTCTGAAACATAACCATGGCCAATCCTTCTCCCCTCACTCTGCGCGACTTTCTCTCTCTCTCTCTCTTCTCTCTCTATCTCCTTTCATTCTCGTCTTGGTTTTCTAGTGATATCTCTACTTCAATGTCGCCGTTGAAGGGGAGGAGACCACCTTTACGATCTTCTCGAAGTCTTCTACAATTTAATTAATTTTGTTTTTTATTTGATGTCTTTTTTTTCCCATTTTATAGCTAATCTTTTTTTAAAAAAATTTATTTTGGTTTAGTTCTCTACCACCGCTGCAGTTGTCGCCATTGCTGAAAGTAAATTTATCATATTTTCTTTTGTTTTGTTTTTTGTAATACTAATTCCTAATTTTTTTTCGATACTAATTCTTATTAAATAAATATTGATTCTCTATTAGTCAATTTTGTGTTTTCTAAAATAAATATAAATTATTATAAGCACTAATTTGTTGATTTACTAAATTGATTTTGTCAATGAGCTTTGGATCTACTTGGAGCATTTCTAGGGTAGACCATATGATTTTTCCATCTTCTTAGATGTTAGTATTTGTTTATCTTTTATTAATTGAGTTTTTGTGTTATGCTAGAGACTTGAATTTGTTAGGATAGATTTGTACCTTTGCAAATTGCATGCGGTGGTGGGGAAGGCTAAGAGTTCATTCCCATTTTTTGCCAGAAAGTTTGATTGTGTTTGCGGAGATTACAGGGCATTCATGTTGTGGTGTTAGGGAGTGTGCTTATGTTGTGCTGTTAGGGAGTGTGCTCAATAATGGTTTTAGGATCTTATGTGTTCTTTTTTTGGCTTAATTATGTAGTTTAATTTATTCGATTAATTTGTATTGATTAAAATCAATTTTGTGGTATGTCCTGGTTTAAGGGGAAATTCTGTCAAAACTTTGTTACTATAAGGAAAAGACTCCTAATTGAAGGGGAGGCTCTGCTAAATATTATTAATTTACATAGAAGAATTCTAGTGAACGGGAGGCTCTATTCAATTAAAAATTGAAATGATTAAAATATTCTAAAGTCTCCTAAGTTTTTAAGCATGGCTCTGTTGACTGAAGATTATAATTAAATAAAATTGTAATTTCTAATAGTTTTTATATGAATTTCTGAGGTTCAATTACCCTTTTAAGAATTATGTGTCTCGCGAACAAACTATGAATGTATGATAGGTTGCACCTTGGTCAAAGAGGATCAAACCTAATAAATTTTATGTGGGAGTTGATGAGTTTGTAAAGGTTGCTGTCACTCACAACAATTTATAAATGAATAAAAAGTTAAGTGTCCCTGTGCTAGGTGTAAATATAGGAATTGTATTATTTTGATATTCACACCATTAGATATTGCCTCTACAAGGATGATTTTAAGGCAAATTATTAGTTTTGGACTAAGCATGGGATAGTTGCTATGCAAGACTCTGAATATATTGGTGTTGATAATAACTATGTTGGAGGTAGTTCAAGCAGGGTCAATCTAGGTGAGCATGACACAGAGAATGTTAATTGGAAGGATAATTCTAGACAATATGGGGAAATAATTTATAACGCGGTTGGTCCTCAAGTTCATGCAGATTATGAACCTTCCATTGAGGTCCATAATCTTGAGGCTAGGAGATTTTTCTTTCTACTGGAAGCTGCAAAGGCACCTTTATGGGAAAAGTATGTATACTTGGAGTTGTATCTAGAGGTTAGGATGTTAACAACAAAGTCAAAAGCTAAGCAAAGTTAGAATTTCTTTGACCAATAAGCAACATTGATGAGCGAGATTAGTCCACAACCTATTTCTATTCCAAAGGATTATTATCCAACTTAGAAATCAGTTTCAAAACTTGAGATGAAATAAGAAAAGATAGATTATTATTTTAAGGGATGTATGTTGTGCTACAAAAATGATATAAACCTAACCTAATGCATCTGTGAATGCACTATTTCACTCTAATTCCAAGGTTAAAAGTGTTGTATGCTTTTATGACTTCAACACCTCACATGAGGTTGCATTTTTAGAATAGGAGAAACAATAGTGTCAAGACCCACCCTTGCCATGGTGAAGCCTGACAATGCTTTGATCAAACTTATCATTTGTTTGATGCTGATCCACAAAATGTTTGGTTAGGGCTACAGATAGATTTACTCTAAATAATTAGTTTAGCAAACCCAATTAGTGTTGGGTCATGTACCTTGACATCTAGGAGCTCTGAGATGGAAATCCTAGTTGGCTAATTGAGGCCAACCTAGAGTTTTTGTTGTAATAATAAGACAATGATCCTTCGATGAGAATTCATTGAAAGCCAAGGTGAGCAGGGCATCACAGAGGTGTGGTGGCTTTGTCCACTATTGTGGTTCTGCTGCTACCAAGTATACCCATTTACGGATAGTTAGTCACTATGCCAAACATTTATAATTTTTTTTGTAAAATTTATTTTTTACATATAGTAATTTTTTTGTGTGTTTTGCTTGAATTGTAGCCAGCCTCATGAAAAGGCCACCTACACAAAGTGAGCTGTTTGAGAAGACACAAATGTACAAGGGGATAAGTCTATGTGGGTCATCGATGCTCGCTCCAAGCATAGTTGAGCAAGTTTTGAAAGATAAATATTTGTCTATATGTGATTTATTATTTCATTTATGTGATGAAATTGTAATTAGTTTCATATTTTTTAAATTGTAATTATTTCCTTGAGGTGGACAGGACCCAATAGCAAACCTAGCAGAGCATCGAAGGAAATGAGCCAGTTGACTGCCCACCATTGATAAGGACCAATTGTGGTAAGAGTTAGTCGGCGGTCCTTACACGAACTACATTTGCGACATAGGGACATTCCATGAAAATAGTTTGTCCCCTAGCTCTGTCACTGTGGCATCTACAAGTAATGATAAGCTATGTGAGTAAGTTCACTTGCTTAATACGGAATTCAAGGCTCAACCAAAGCAACATTAGCGAGTGATGTGAGAAGCAATAGAGCAATAGAGCAATAGGCTTTCCTGGAAAGCAGTATTAAGATTGTGGAGGAGAAGGGCAACAAAAAGGAGAAGATGAGAATCGACATCAGGAGGGAGATGATATCTTTGTGGTAGAAGATGCAAGTAGGCTACTCCTAACCACTAGAGTTCGATGATGATATTTTATTTCTTTTTAGTAAACTATGATACCACTAGAGCTCTCACCCGTGTTACCGAAAAGGCCCTGAAACTATAAAGTCATGATAGTGCAGAAAAAAGGCATATATGAGATTGCTATAGTAGTTGAGGACTACTATAGCGGTCAAGCTGTCCATTGGGTGGTAGGCGGTCTCTGGAGATTGCTATAGCGGTGCCCCCGATGTAAAAAATGATGTAGTTTCGTTAAGTGAGACCCTTACCTCTGTATATACTTTCAACCACACATTTTCTCTATAAAAAAAAATAATTTGAAACCCTATATTCCCAACCCTTTTTCCTTCCATTCACTCTGATCTTCTCTCAATTCTATCTCCTCCAAGCTCCAAATTAAGGATTTACCTATGGTTTATGTTAAATTCTTCTCTTTTGTTCCTCTTGCACATTGTGGTGGCTGTTGTTTCTCAATATTGTCAAGTTTGGGGGTACTCTCCCAATGTTCATAGAGTTGATTTAGAGTTGTTATAGATTATTCATGGGTTTTTTTGTTGCCATGGCAGACAATGGTGTCTCCCTACTCCACGGAGCTCCATTGCTGTTGACACCACTTGTTTCTCCTTTCCAAGTAAATGGGTTCAATCCTTTGACCTATATTTTTTGTTAGTATAGATATTTTGTTAGCCTTATGGTATAAATGCTTGATTTTGGAGACTATATCAAGACAAGTTGGGATTATGGAGGATTTTGTCAAGATTATGAACTTACACCAAGATTTGAGCTTTTATGGCTATTGAAAGTCATGAAAATATGTCGGAAAACCCATAGGACCGCTTGCTATTATATTGATTTTATGAATAGTTTGACTATGAGTATGAATATTTAGAAATGATATGATTATCCAATGTTTTCAAGAGTTACATATTTATGAGAATTTTCCTTACAAGTTTAGAGTTAGAGCACAATTATGAAATTTTAGAGTAAAATTTCCTTGTTTTCATGATTTTAAGATTAGGCAACAGCTATAGAAAAATAGATAGTAAGTTAACAATTGTGAGAAAACCGTTAACCTTGGTACTAAGTTATCCACTAGAGGACAATCTCACCCTATTAGAGAAATCAGAGATGAAACCTCATTAAGTGTCCAATACGGGACCTTATAAGGTATCCATAGAGATCAGAGTATTATCAGAGATTATTATTGCTATACTATGTATGTGTTTGTGTATCCAGAGATTCTTGTTTTTCGATTAGATTATTGTTATTCATGATTGCATAAATTATTGGTTTTATATAAGATTATATATATATAAATATGAAAATGGTTTTATAGATGATGCATTTTGATATTATGATTATATATCTTTGTTGATTGTCCCATGTGGGGTTTGCCGATGAGAATCTATTCACTGAGTTTTAGATGAAATTTACTCTTTTCCTTTTCTCCCCTTTACAGATACAGTAGCTGCTCTGCTTCAAGTCCTTCTCGACCTCCTCCCCAGCAACATTAGTGTTTTCAGCTTGGTGAACTTCACTTCACAGTGAAGTATTTTGGGTTTGTCATAGAGTATGCTCCAATAGTTTTGCAGGAAGGGTCCCGAGCCATGCATTATTTTACTTGTTGGTTACCATGATTCATATTTGTTATGTATGCAAAGTTATATAGTTCTCATGGTTTTGTATAAAGAGCAACTTTGCATATCTTGAATAATTATTATTATAGATTTAGATTTGGATTATAGGTGCTAATTATGTTTTGAAAAAGGCATATTGATTTATATTTGAAAATGGAAATTTTATCTAATTATGCATGTAGCATGACTCAGCGACTATGGGACTTATGCGGGGGTGAGAATTTTCACATGCCGGTCACGTTTACAAATCGGTTCATGACATAAATATTGTTATATTACTTGTAAACTTTTTATGACATTTGCATTTATTTTTATTTTCAAATGTTTGTACATAGTGTTTATAGTATATTTGTTTGTTAATATCTTTTTCTAATTTGTGTTATTATCAAATTTATTTATGTATCTATAATTAAATAAAGATTAGGAATAATTATATTTTATAAATTTAAAAACTAAATAATACAAAAATTTAAAATTTAAAAAATAAATCATCAAATAATACAATTAAAAAATTTAAAATATTAATTACCAGTGAATTCACTGGTAATGTTTTACATAGAAATTTTTGTTTCTTTTATGCATTACCGATGCAAAATTCACTGATAAGCATATCAATAAATAAAACGTTAGTTAATATTACTAATGGAAAATCCCCTGGTATGTGTTTTTTTTTATCATTTATCATTTTATTCTTTCCCCGCATGTTACAGAGGATGAATTTGTTGGCAATATTTTTTCTCTAGACAATTTTTGAATAGGTTACTAAGGGAATTTAACAAAAAATTCACCAGTAATTCCCTCAGTATTTTATAGGAGGATTTTATTTTCTCTTATAATTAAGGTTTACCAAGACACTATTCTGTGATGTGTTTTCAGCCAGTAGATTCGTTTGTTGATTAATTTTTTGTCGGTAATTGCTAAAAATCTGCGGTAAAAGGCTTATTTCTAGTAATGTGTTAGAACACATTGATATGAAAAGAAACAACGCCAAGAGAACAAAACAAAACAAAACATTAATGCGCCAAACCTAAAGCTAATGATGTGGGCTAGGGATAAAACCAGCCAATACCTTCTGCTTCTCGAAAAGCTTGAGAGAACTCATAACCATGTTAAATTAAAACATTTGCTGATTGACATTGGAGAAGCCACATCGCAGGCTTGAACAGATACGAACCCAAACAAGCACTGCCTCTACTATGATCATCACACACAAATTAAAAAGGCACTTCAACCACCCCACCAAACAAACATTTTTGATTCCCATGATTCCTAGAGGGCCAATGTCCTCATCAAAATGGATTACCACATCGCCAACACTGGGGCATGGTGGAGACAGCTTCTCCAGAAAATGATTGATATCCAATTTATAAAAATCGAATTTCGACAAGTGCACCAGGTCTCAAGTAATAAGAATGAGAAGAGATTTCACCCAAGAGGATTTAAACTCAAGTATCAATTCGATTAGGCACTTTAATATCTAAGAAAATGTGTAACTAAAATAGTTCAACAATTAAAATAAATCTAAAAACTAGAAAGACTAAAATAATTTAAGAAAAAATATATATGAAGACAAATGTTAAGAGTTGATTTCATCAAATTAAATTCCCTAGATATACACTACCCAATTGTTAAGATCTTTTTCCTAATAATTCTATTCTTGGTCAAATTTCTCAATACTAATTGTTATAACATGATATTTCACTACTATAACCTTCTTAGGATGAACTAGAGAGACAATCTCTTGTACTATTTTAAATTTATCCTAAGAATGAAGAACAAGAATTCATAAAGACCATATAGATAAGCACTTCTATCTCTAATTACTTTAACCTATATTAAATTCTTGTTTGAATTATTTTATAAAGTAAAATCTCTTTCGACAATATAAAACCATGCATTACTTAATGGATGGCCAAACCAAGAACACCATTAATATTACTAGAAAATAAAGAATAAATTAAAAAGAAATTCAAATAACAAAAATGGTGCAAAATAGTTTGCTAAGAATCCATCTTCCTAACACCGTTGGGAGTTTAGAAAGACATGGAAAAAAGAATGAAAGCCAAAATCCAAAGAACTCTAAAACTCAAAAATAAAAAATTGTCTTGAAAAAACTAAAAACTACCTATTTATCCTTGAAAATAAAACTGAATAAGATAATAATCTTATCCAAATTTCCAATTATCTCTCCTCAAATCATACTGAAATCTTTTCCAATTATCTCTTCAATCCTCAATTGTTTATCAATTATCTTATTCTGCAAATCAAATCAATTTAGTGAGGATATTTTGTCAATAAATCTTCATAAAATCACAACTCACGAAATATATTAACTTGAGAATTTAAACTGATTTCTCAATATAGTTATTAGTGAAGAATAACTCAATTTAAATGTGATTAGGATCAAATAACTTGGATAAATTAAGAGATTTGTCCAAGTTATCACAACCCCATACTTGAATTTTGCTTGTCCTCAAGTAAAATAAGAGAATAATATCCAAGAACATTCAATCTCATTACCCCAACCACTAGAGAAGAATTTCCATTTTAGCCATAACATGGATAACAGTAGATAGATAGTTGTCAACCTTAACACTAATTAACTTGCCAAAGTAAAAAATTTTCAAATCTTAATGAATCACTTGCAAACTCCAATCAATTCAATCAAAAGCAGGCAGGCTCAAATCAATTTTCCAAATGGACTTCCACATTACTTACCAATTTAGCATACAAAATTAAATAAGTTAGCCAACGGGGTCAGAATAATTTGCAGAACACAATTTTAGCACAATTCAATTCCAATTTTATTCTTGGGGATTAACTAACTCTAAATGCTCTATCGAAGGTGGCTCTTCAAAATGAATGTTCAATCAATGGGTCTCGGTCCAATTGGCCCAAGGCATTAGGTAATAAAGCACCCCTCGGATCTAATTACCCAAGTTATCCATTTGCATAGACACACGACAACTATCTAGGATTAAATTTTAGCAACTTAAATTTTTTTCATTTTCTTTTATTTGTGGGTCCTACTAAGGAGGGAAATCCACCAACAAATCTCCACCATTCTGACTTAAATGGGGATTTGCTGCTTAACCAAGCATTTTTTTATAGCATGCAAGTTAAACTTTTAGTCATTATTGGTCGCTCCCAAAGGGGAGAGTGACACTAGCAAGTATACTAGGTCGTCAAGTAATAGAGTAAAAGGAGGGGTTGTCATACCCACAAGGATAATTCAAGTACCGATTCTAGCTAATTAGATAACAAGTTGAACAATTGAAATGAAATGATATCAAAGGAATTTGAAGACTAAAGTGCTAAAGCAATGTAAAAGCTATTTAAGAATTGATGGAATTAAATGCTAGGGTGATTTACTTCAACTATGTGTGATTAATATGCAACATGAACATCAATATGCCTTGTCCACATTTCATTGAGTGATGGTGGGATCTCTATGTTCATTAAAAGTCTTTCTCAAGATCATCTAATGCTACTCAATTAGAGTTGAACACCTAATCTCTTAGCATGCCTAACTCTAACTAAGTGATTTAATTATCAAGTCCTTAAATACCACATGAATCATGTTTGCCTATCTGTAGGTGTCATTCAACTCATGGCATTGCATTCATAGGAATGACTCTTACTCATTCTCTCAAATTTGTAAAAACCCCTATAATCCTAAATTGGTGATCAAGCAATTCAAGATAAATAAGATCAAATACAATGTTCACTATCAAATAAGAACAAGACATAAATTCATTCACATTAGCATTTTATCAAACACATAGCCTCCATAAATCACCCTAAGCAAAAAAGGTTTAGTTACAAGTCATGGGAGACAAAATAAAATCAACATCAAATGAAAAGGCCATAAACAATAAAATACTCAAAGAGTTGAAGAGCAATCCCAAGAGAAGTCTCCTTCCCAAGTGCTTGATCTTCAATCTCCTTTCTCTCCAAGCTCTAGCCTTTTCTTTCTCCCATTTCGTGCTTCTCCCTCACTCCTTGCTCCAATGTGTTTTTTTTTTATCAATTATGGGCTGTCAGAGTAAGTAATAAGGCCCAATTTACATGGCAGGTTCGTGCACCCATGCTGTAGCGTGGGTATGGCCACGCTGGAGCGTAACTTAAGTGAAAATATCATAACTATGACAGCAACTCACGCTGTAGCGTAGGTTGCCACGCTTCTGGGCTTCGCCAGGACCCAGCATGCTCCAGCATGGATTTCTATGCTCCAGCATGAATTTCTGACATCCCTTCAGCTCCATTTCTTCCTCCTTTGCATGCCTAGCTCAAATACTTCCCTAATTCTTCTTCCAAAAAAGCTATAATCGAATGGAAAACACAACTAGAATGCAAGGTTAACGTCAGTGTAATCATGCAAGAATTTGAACTAAATGATGTAAAAGAGGCACCAATGGAAACTAAAACAAATTATCAATAAACTAAAAGTTCCAAGAAAACTAAAGAAAAACATAACTCCTAAGGGAGTTATCAATTATATTTGAACATTATCATTAATATGGATATTATCCAATAAAAGCAACTTCATCTCTAGCGTTTCATATATCCAATGTACCTTACATCTATGGGCTTTGATTTGGAATAGAATGTCAGGTTCTTTGTTGAGATGGATAGTACTCTGGCTATCATGAAATAACACAAACTTCTCTTGATTAATGCCAACTCTTGAAGGAAATTTTCGCATCCATGAGTTCTTTAGAAGCCTAAGTGACATCAATATTCAACCTCAATGGAAGATCCAAGACAACACATTTTTGGATACTTCCATGACACAACTCCCCATGAAAGATAATCAATAAGTACCCAGAAGTAGACTTTCTAGAATCAAAATCACCATCTATATTCTCATCTGCGTAGCCATCTAATACAGGTTGACTACTCCCAAAGCAAAAACAAACTCTGAAAGTGCCTCTAAAATACCTAAAAATCCACTTCACTACTTGCTATTGTTTTTTACCAGGATTAGAGATAATGACTATCAACACAAATTGATTTGTATTGTGTGTAAAATCATGTAATCTCAAAAGATGTTAATATAATTTACCCTTTATTTTGTTGTAAAAATTTTCTTTGATTTATTTTACTTTCGATAAACTTACAGTGCATGGTTATACTAAGATGAGCGTAATAATTTGTTGAAAAAATCTACCTTTTGGTCTCTAACTAAAATAGCTAGGAGACAATGCAAAAAATGCGTGGGAGGATGGTCCAATGGTGGTGATGGTGCGGTGGTGATTCAATGTTGGCAATGGTGGTTTGACAAAGGCAACTGAGGTTCATATTTTTCACACATTTAAAATGAAAAATCCATTATTTATGAAAATGTCTCTTTTGAATGTTATTTATGTGAATATCTTGTTTTTAGGGGAAATTGTTGCACGCTTTGATAATTTCAATGGATTTTGTAGTTAACTTGAAATCGATTTGGGTTAAAACGATTTCAATGTGGCACAATAATAAATGCAACTAGTTCAGTTGTTTTGTGTACTCTTCTTTTAAGTTAAATATGTAAACAACGGAAATGAGACTCATCAATTTACTTTTGACCCCTTTTTGTTGTTCACTTTTATTTTTTTTCGCTCTCGTTCTATTCCTTTTTCTCACAAACTTTCAGAAAATCTCACAATAGTTTTGCGTGGATAAAATAGAAACGATGAAAATAGATCACTTGGAAAGAATATTACTCTCTCCATTTTAAATATAAGTTATTTTTGGGTTATGCACAAGAATAATGTAAAGGTTGATCTTGTTGATCTTCTGAAAAAAATGAAAATAAAAGATAGAAATATCATCTGATTACTTATCCCATCATACATTCTCTCTTTATTAAATAATCATAATAACTCATATCCACTTATTCTTACATCCTTTCATAATGATTATAAAATAATTAACAATTAATAATTAATTAATTAAATATCAAATGATTTATATTTTCAAATATACAAAGAATAAAAAAAACTCCAAAATGACTTATATTACGCAATGGAGGGGTAACGAATTGCTCATCAGTGGTGAAGAACTCACTGATTTTTGTTATGATTATTATTATTATATCAGTTGCTAACTATTTCTTATTTCTTTGTAGTTTTACTGTCAGTTTACAAAACTATTTGTATCAGCCTTGCTTTCTATTCAGACCAATTTTGGATTAAGAACAAAGTCAAGGAAAAATATCTTGCCTATTGTTATTATATATAATGCGCTCAGAAAACAAAGAGTTATATGATCTTCCTTTTTCATTTCATTGCCTTCAATTGTATTCATTTTATTAACACAACTTCGAGGTTTAAAATTAAAGGAGCAGGGAAAGAAGAAGAAAAAAAGACAATTGAATTAATGGACTAAAAGATGACATTTTATTCTTAATCAGATGTTTGAAAGCAAAAGAGAAGAAAGGGAAACTTACATGCAACTAATAAGCCTGCCCGTCCATTGTGAAATGCTGCAGCGTTTTTTTTTTTTTTTGCCCCAGTTTCTCCTTCATTTTGGACATTAACATTGGTTCATATCATAATAGTGCTTGGCTATTGGCATAGAACTTCTCTATCTGGAAACACCTGGGAGATGCATGCCATTCGGCACGTACCCTGCCCTTGTTGGAGCAAGAACATGGATGAAGAGCGTTTGCATTGACTAGTCAACTTATGCCCTCGGTCACGTTACCCCAATGTTGATGTTCCCCCATTTTGTCTACGCATTTCTTTATTATTCTCATGATCACCATTATCGATATAATTTTATTCTTTTTGGCTACCCTTTTCCCTTTATTGAATGTTTTATATGAATAACATCTATAAAGATCTTAGATGAATTTTCTCATAGTTATAGTGATCTACTCATACTCGATAATTATTTGCCTATTTTAATTACATGTGATGGCCCGCTCTTGCAGCTCACACAAATATGTGCTAGCTAGTATTATTGGGAAGACTCGTTTAAGATTTTTCTTAGAAAGGTTGCAAGAGATCATCAAACTATACCTACACCCTTAAAAAATTAATCAATAATTATAAATATCCCGAGAATATAATAGCAATTTTCTGCACTGTAGCATTGTTGGAAATCTTTTAGATAACATGGTATTGCGTGTAGGGGCTGACACATAACTGAGAGAGGATTAAAAAAACTAAAAAAAATGAACCACAAACCTTGCTCACACTCTTTTTGATCTGTTTCTTCTTCTCACTTGAAATATGCACACGGTGCTCTGAACCCAATCTGGGTACACGCTGGGGACGACAGTGTAGCGTATCTCTATAAAGCTGATTCTCTTTCTCTCTCCAAAGCCCTATTTAAATACAACCATAACCCCTCTTCTTTCTCTCAAGGCATTACCACTTGTTTTTCTCTCCCCTCCCAAACCACTACCCGTATCTACATTACAAACCCCAACCCCATCTCTTGTTCTTGATTCCTTCTTCGCCCGTTCACTCGGTATATCTTCAGTTTTTTTCTCTGAGAGTTAAACACCTTTTAACAACCGAAAGATATTAAGTTTTTCCCATCTCTTTAACCAATTTCAAATTGTCTCTTGACACTTTCATTTCTAGATATATCCCTACACATAGAGTTACTGTTATTCCTCACCCTCATCACTTGCTATTATAACTAATCATTACCTAGTGAGTAGTGACTAATAGATATAGCATTGGTATATATTGGTAGCTAGGTTTCTTTCATTATTAGACTTTAAAAGGAGTTTATATAAAAGATGTCTAGCAGAAGGTCAAGGTCAAGGCAAACTAGTGGGTCAAGGAATATCACTGATGATCAGATCAATGACCTTGTCTCCAAGTTGCAGCAGCTTCTTCCAGAGATTCGTGATAGGCGCTCTGACAAGGTTCCTTTTACCTTCATAGATCATATATCACACATTAGAAATTCTGCTTTTTTAGTTTCTGTGCTTGATTACACTTATCTAGATGCCAGTTTTCCACTAACTAAGCCCTATCTATTATTATATTGCTGGGTTTTCATTTTCATTTGTGTTGCAACTTCCAAGAGCTGATTATGTACCCGTATTGGAAATTCAATGTGAACCCCAACAAAATCTTACTCCCCAGAGATTCTTGAGAAAAATAAAAATATTAAAGGTGTATTTGATTGAGGGAAAAAAATAGAGTGAAAATTATATGAACAAGTTTCGTGTATAAAATTATATGTGAAATTCATCCATAAAAATTTTACTCCAAACTAAACACACCTTGAGATGATAACAAAATGAAATGTTTTTCTTGGAACTTCTGAAAAATATTTCTCTTTTCAAATCTACTGTACGTTTTGAATCTTTGAAACCTTCTTCTCTAGCTTTTCTTGCTTTGCAAAATTGCTGAGCATTTTGTAAGATCTCATCTATCTTAAAGTGAAATAAACAAAAACACAACAAACGTAACTAATTTAACTTATTTACATTGATGATGAGAATATCATGTACGAGAACTATTATTTTAACCGCCCATAACGTGAGTAGGGTAAGAATCAAAATATACATATATCAAGATATATATATATATATATATATAGTGTATATTTATTGGAGAAAGTTGGTATGATATTTGATGTTGAAAAATCATATTTAAATAACACAGCCCTTTATATATATATATTGGAGTTTAATTTTGATTTCCGGAGAATCTAAAAGAGTTTTATGATGTCTTTTAATTAAATCTAACCTTTTATATGATTTTTCAAGTAAAAGGGGTTGAAGCTAACAAAATTAATTGGTATACCACTCTATGATTAGATAATTATGTAATTTTTTTTTTACTTTTCAGTATATTAAAATTAAATCCTATATACTGTCCACAAGTCTTTTTCTTAAGTGAATTTTTGAATGTGTTCATCTCAGGTTTCAGCTTCCAAGGTGTTGCAAGAGACGTGCAACTATATCAGAAGCTTACACAGGGAAGTGGACGACCTAAGCGAACGCTTGTCCGAGCTGTTGGCTACAACTGACACTGCACAAGCTGCAATAATAAGGAATTTACTTATGCAATAGATCCATGGATCAGTACTTCATCGCATAATTCATAGTTATTAGCACTTCAATAGTACTCTTGTGAGATGATTCGAGTAGTGGTCCTTGTATTTCTTCTCCTTTTCGCACTTCATCACTTTTGTTATTAGATTTGTCTGTCCTCCGCTAGATATGCATGGTTACATCCTTTTGCAAAGCTCAATTTCTTTAGATATTAAATAAAATAATTTCAGGGTTCGTGCTTTGCTATATATTAATACATTTTCACTTTCTAAGCACATTCATAGTCCAATGCCTGAAGTGTGGAACTAATGTCTTTAATTGTTCGCGATAACCACAACAAAAGCCCCATTTCCGCATTTCATAATGAAAAGTGTGGTTGGATTTTCGTTTGAACTTTTAAATTTATAATAAAGTTATGAGTTACAAGAAAGAGAGAGGGGGGAGGGGGGAGGGGGGAGGGAGAAATATCCAAATTGATGATTGACAATTGATAAATTCATCCCTCATAAAAAACAATTAATCTCAAAGTCTTTGATTATTGCAAAAATAGGACAAATAAATCCTTGAATCTTGCTACCAATTACAAGTGTGATGTGGAAATTAAATGCTGACTAAGATTCTCTATATTGATGAGGTCCACAATTCCCCTTCATCTCCACCTCACAAAAACACACCATTTGCGTAGAGCAAAGACATCCCCAAATTTTGAAAAAGTTCACATACATTTTTGTTTGAGATTTGTTAAAAACAAAAGTGAAAACTGAAAGGTATCAGTGCTTGGCTTTGAAATAAGGAAGAAGAAGAGCTAAGGTGTGAGACAAAAAAGAGAGAACTCTGAGAAGATTCCAAATTGAGTCTCTGTGACTGAATTTATGACAAAGTAATTTTGTTTACAAGGTTTATACACAAGTGAGATTACATATGTGCTGTACTTAATGCACTAACTAATTAACTGTTTCTTCAACATCCAGTAGCCTATACTAACTACCTTACATTCCCCTTCAAACTTAGGGTTTGCAGATTAGCAACCCTAAGTTTGTCTTGGAATTTTACAAAGAGTGTGGATGAAATTGGCTTCGTAAATATATTGGCTACTTGAAACTTAGCTGGTATATGACTAACAAGCACTCTCACTTTGGCTACATGATCCCTCATGAAATGCAAGTCTAATCCAAAATGTTTCAATTTTGAATGCAAAATAGGGTTAGCTGCCATGAGCACAGTACTCAAAGTATGACAATAGATCTTAGATGTGGCATCGCTCCTGAATGAGATTGAAATCCAAAACAAATAAGCAACAATAGCTACAAACCCTCTGTTTTTGCTTCAATGCTGCTTCTGGACACAACATGTTGTTTCTTAGAGGACTAAGAGATGAGATTTGGTCCATGAAACATACAAAATTCACTTGTAGCCTTTCGATCATGAGGGTCAGAAATCCCAATTCGAACCAGTATAGGTTGTGAGGGATAGATTCTTAGACTTCTTAATGTGCAGATTGATAGTGCCACTTAAGTATCTTAGAATTCTTTTCACTACTTTCCAATGAGAATCAAGTGGAGTTTGCATGAATTGACACACCTTGTTGATGCAATAAGCCAATTTAGGTCTAGTGATAGTAAGATATTGCAAACTTCCTACCACCGACTTGTACAAGCTAGGATAAGGGAAAGTATGACTACTCGAGACTGAGAGCTTCAAAGAAGAAGGGATTGGAGTGACATAAGTTATATAGCCCTCCATAGCTAGCAAGTTCTTGATATATTTGGACTGTGATAGTAGCAAACCACCATAAGAAGTATGAGAAACTTCAATACCTAAGAAGTAGTGCAGCTCCCCCATGTCTTTTAATGCAATGAAGCATTGAGATACTACAATGAGCTCACAAATATAGCTAGATTAGCTACTTGTTATGATAATGTCATCAACATTTATGAGAACATATGTTGCAATTGTTGGAGTGACCTTCATGAAAAGAATGGATATGATTTAGTGGCCCAGAAACTAAGTTATTGGAGAGCAAAAGTAAGCTTATGAAACTAAGCCCTTGGAGTCTGTTTCAGCCCATCCAAGGCCTTAGTTAGCTTGCACACAAGGGAACCATATCTTGTTTCATAATCCTGTGGTTGTTTCATGTAGACATCCTCCACTAAATCACCATTCAAAAATGCAGCATTAACTTCCAATTGCCTAATGCTCAAAGACATAATTAGCAACAACTAGAGACAAAATGAGTTTTCTTAAAGTGGGTTTGATCATTGGACTGAATTTCTCAGTGTAATCAAAACTAAGCCTTTGATTGAATCCTTGTGCAACTATGTTGACCTTATACTTTTGTAATGTGCCATTAGAGTTGTACTTTCCTCTAAAAACAAACTTGCTCCTAATTGGTTGTCTCTCAAGAAGAATCGAAACAAGTTGCCAGGTGTTGTTTCTCATGAGGGCAATGTATTTTTTATCCATAACTTGTTTCCAATGTGGGATGGTCAAGGCTTGTTTAACTAAACTTGTTATTAGACTTGCAGAGAATGCCTTAGGCTTGAAGATACCTACTTTTGCTCATGTAACCATTTTGTGATCATTTACAGGTTTCACTGATTCAGCACTACTTTTCTGTTTCAGAATGTTTCTGATCTTGGAAATAGCTTTGGGACTAGGTGGAGGGATATTTGATGGATGGACTTTAATTCCTAGTATAGGAATAGTAACTATTGCACTAAACTGAGCAAAAGAAGTTACTAAAGTAGATGCATGAACTGTAGGTTGGCCAAGTATAAGATTTACCTAAGTTGGCACAGTAATTGGCTTTGGCATCAAGGGAATAGCTGCCATGGTAGCAGGGAATCAAGCTAAAATTTTCTCTTAGGATTAGTTCCAAATCCAATTTGGCAGCGAAACTTGTATGTCTCCTTGGAATTAGGTGCATTCTCAGGTGAAGATGGAAAAGTTATCTTCACATGCAAATTTAAATAAGAAGTTGACACGTGGAGCAGTGCATCATGCTCTTAATAATATAGGGTGTACCATAGCTATTCATAATAAAACAATAGTCTCTCTCCCCCAACCTGCCCCCACCATCAACTTTTCCTCCCTCATTGTAAAATCCTACATCAGCCCTGAACCATTGCAGCTTCCTTGACCCAAGGCTTTTCATTGGCACCATCATCCTCGTCTCACTCCTCAACTACAAGATCTAGATCTATGGAAAAGTTATCTTCACATGCAGATTTAAATAAGAAGTTGACACATGGAGCAGTGCATCATGCTCTTAATCATACAGGGTGTACCACAGCTATTCATAATGACATAATAGTCTCTCTCCCCCAAACTGCCCTCACCATCAACTTTTGCTCCCTCATCGTAAAATCCCACATCAACCCTGAAACCATTGCAGCTTCCTTGACCCAGGGCTTTTCATTGGCACCATCATCCTCATCTTACTCCTCAGCCACAAGATCTGGATCTCGCCTCGCAACTTCTTCGTCTACCTCACCGTCGTCGGAACTAATTGGAAAATCTGTCTCACATCCAAGGTCAACCTTGTTGCCGCTGCATACTACTTCCTCCTTGTCAAGCGCACCTTCTCCTCCAGGCGCTCTAGGAAGGCATCGACGAATCCTTCTCCTCCGGCTCCGCTAGAGAACGTCATGCTCCTTCATCGCACCTTAAGAAAGTCATAGGTCGTGGCGCTCTGTGAGGCTACGGCTGCACCTCCGTTCTTCGATCACATTGAATTCAAAATGAGGATGATGAATCTACGCATGGAGGGGGAGCGTTTCTTGATGAACATGGCGATCAATGACGGTAGCATTGGAAGAGAAGCCTTGAATGGAGGCGAGAGAATCTTCGGTGGTGGCGGGGGAAGAGGACGAAGGTTTGGTTTGGTTTGCGACGAGTGTTTGAGAGCAATGATGATGACGGGAACTAACGACAATGGTTTTCTTCATTGCCATATACGACGAGGCCGCCAGCGAAAAATCCTAGCGAGGATTGCCATTGATAGCGGTTTTCTTTTATCTCGTGATAAATTGAAGAAGAGGAAATTTTGCATTTAAGTAAAAAAAGAAAAAGACGGAGGAGCAGCGATCACGTGCGGTGCAGTATACGATAAGGAAGAGAGAAGAAGTAAGGAAAATAGGGGTGCTTGTGATATACCATATATGATAAGGTCTATGGTATGTCATTCCATATGTCAACTTCTTATTTAAATCTGCATGTAAAGATAACTTTTCCATCTTCACCTGAGAATGCCCCTTGGAATTAAAGCAAAAGTGATGGCGCTAGCTTTACGGGCAATGACCATGACGCCGTTAGAATTGAGAAAGATATAGAGTCATAGAGACTTGAGAGAGTGTCGAGATTGTGATTCTATGAAATGGTGAAAGTTGAAAAGGTTGAAAGAATTGAGAGGGATTTGATTTCAAAGAATGAAGTGAGTGTATGGTGGTGGCTCTGAGAGAGCGAGTGTATGACAATGTGAGACAATGAGAGTTCAATGACAATGTTTTAGGGTGGAGCCATAGGAGGTTCTACCTTTACTTTTAGTTTAATGAATCATATTTAAAAATGACAAAAAAGTGAGAGAGCTTGGTGGATTATTTGGGTTTTTCCCTATTTTATTTTGGTCAAAATAGACAACTTGGGTTGGTCTGCGAACCCCCGAACTTAGTCCATTTAACCTGCGGGTTAAGTAGTGCAGGTCATAAAAGACCATAGATTTGCGGACTAAATTTTTTTTGTATTTTTGTGTGAATTGCTGGTTAAGCGAATCGGTTCGCGGATCGTGGCTCATGTACTCAGCTCTAAGCATTCATTCTTTGGACTAGGTTCGTTGCTTTTGGGTTGCAGTGACTCGCAAACACTGTAAGGGGGTGAGCGTTTGATTTGTCAATTTAACACAATAATACTTTTTGGAGGAGCTAGCATGTTTTGGCGGAGGTTGAAAAGAAATAGGAAGGGATGCATCTAAAAGGTTGAAACAATATATGAAGAAGGGTAGCACTCTTTCAAGGAGACATCTAAAAAAGGTGAATCCAAGCATCAGAATAGATTCTTTATCCACGATTCTGGGTTTGATTATGTTAATTGTGATGGGAGCTAGGGCCCCGATGGGTTTGATGAAGTCTGAAGCTTTTGTCTGTGGATGAAGATGTTATTGATGCATTGGTGAAATGCCAAAAATTGAAATGTGGTTAACTTGTTAAATTGTCTTCATGCATGTTAGTGTTGTTTTCTTTTTTATGATTCTGTTTTTGTGTTTTTGGACCTTTGTTAGATTTGTTACAGTGCTTCATTTTCTTATTTCACTTTTCATCTCTTGATGTACCATTTGTTACTCTTTGTTGAGATTTAAGGGTTTAGCACTTTATAATTGTGGAAAAAAAAAAGAGATCCCATCATGCCCTATTTTCGTAATTATTATGGTCCTCAGGATTACTTAGTTTTTTTGCTAGTAACCTATTAGTCCACCAACAATATTGTTAAGGACTAATTTGAGATTCTCTTAAAAAAAAATAAATGAAAGATTCTCTCCAAATCATTTCTCTAGTTGAAACTAAAATAATTAGCGAACTTAAGAACTAACACATAATGTTAGCCTAGAACTAACATTCCCTTCTCTTCACCTGTGACCGGTCAATACCTTCTTAATTTCCAGAAGAGACTTGTTTATTTGTACTCAAAAGTCTAGTTAACACTTTTGATCTGAAAAGTTAAAAATATATTTTTTATTTTTTTATTTTTTCATACAAATCCAAAGTGTGCCTCGACGCGGTATCAAAGATCTTGGAGTAGAAATACACTTTCTCTTTGGGGAATCAAACTCATAAACTTTTATCTGATTGACACAACACTCATAATGTCGTCACACATTGTAAAAGAAAAAGACATTTCTTCAGCGTCTTTTGCTGGGAGCATGGGTGTATCATTACTAGCCAGAGAACAAGTTCTGACTCGCGCACCGCCTAAATCAAACACAATATCCGCCGAGAGGAGCATTGAGATTGTGATATATCTACGTACAATGATAATTAATTAATTATATGCATTGAAATTCAATCATATATGTGGTGCGATCAAGATAACGTGGATTCAAGTTACTAGATATTCGCATACGTAGCCTGCCTTAATTCTTTTTCTCTCTTTTTCTGTGGTGTTCTCTTGTGTGAGGATTAGGAGTGTGCAAGAACAAGCTGGGTCAAATTTGAATCTGCCCCGATTTTAAGACAATGGCATTTCTTTAATCTTTCGATCCGATAAATGATTAGGTCAAATCAGATTAACCTGACTTTTAAAGAACTTATAAAGATTTTGAAATTTTACATAGTAAAATTATAAAATTTTATAAGTAAGAAATAAAACTCATGAGATATTTTAAGATAAATATTTCAAAACAAACTATGAGACTATAAAAAATAATATCAAGTTATTTAAAATGTATTAATTGAAGTATAAATTTTATAATTTATCACTAATTATTATAAAAAAAATATAACTATAAAAGAATTTTTAACTTCAGGTCAGGTTGGGCCAACCTGGAACATGACCTGAACCTAGCCCAAATAACACAACAAGTCAAATTTAAGGACATTAATCCAACCCAATAAGTTTCAAGTTGGGCTATACTAGCTAGCCAGGTTGGTTCATGAACACTACTAGTGAGTATTGTTGAGGGGTGATGTCACGTACCTTTCATTTGTGGTGGCAGCCCGACTATTTTTCTTCTTCTTTCTGTGTCTTAAATTCGTGTCTTTCATTTTGTTTTCATTGTCCCCATTGTGGGTATTTTTTCGTTGATATTAATTTGTCCCCTTTATGGGTGTTTGGTTCTACTTGTGGGCGGCGTTTAGTCTTCCCTTATGAGTGTTTCTCTTTTGACTATCTTATATATACACAGATGTTTAGATTTACTTTGAATTAATAAAGGCATAACACATTCTCTAGACTACAACACTTTTCATATGGGTCTCTATTGTGAAAGATGCTTTGACATTGATAGTCTTTAGGCAAGGTGCAAAGTCATAGATCGTTGATTAGTTCAAAATATGGACTGTATCTATTATTTTACTCAATCTAGGTTTAATGAAGATGTAATAAAACATTCTCTAGACTAAAGCATTTTTCATCTGGGTCTCTGCTGTGAAAGATGCTTTGATATTGACAGTCTTCAGGCGATGAGTAGAGTCACAGATCATTGGTTAGTTCAAAATGTGAAGTGTAATTGTTTCTTATTCAATCTAGATTTAATGAAGGCATAGCTAGTACATTCTTCAGCCTACAACACTTTTCATGTAGGTCTTCGTTACAAAATATGCTTTGACATCGATAGTCTTTATGTGAGGAATAGAGTCACAGATCATTAGTTAATTCAGAATATGGAATCTATCTATTTTTTATTTAACCTACTAGATTTACAGTATATTTTTGGATTTGTAAGTGTTGTTAAACTTATATATGAATAAAATTCTCTTTCTTGATAGGGAAAAAAAAATGATATTCGCAAGTGTAACATGATGTTCATAAAAAATCAAGGAGTAACTGTTGCCACATCTTTATATCTATTTTCATACCATAATTAATAAGTTATTGTTTAAGTGTTCTAAAACTCCTTTTATCTTTCACAATTAAATTAATAAAATGTCATTATTCTATGTTCAATTCATGAGGTTTCTATGATACCCTTATAAAATTCAAGAGCATTAATACTTTTTAGTTAGTTATGTCTAAGACTATGTCAACAATTGAAAAATAAAAGGTACCGGTATTTTGTGGGTACCGAAGGAAAAAGCTTAATTCATAATTAATAATATTAATATTTTTGTTTATTTTTTATGTAATCTTTATTTTAGGGTGAAATGCATTTTATCTCCTAAATCTTAATTAAGTAATGTACAGTTTATGCCCAAACTTTTCAAAATATGAATCGTGATACCTTAAATTTTCTAAACAGTATAAACAACACATGTCTTGAAGTTCAGGGAGCAAATGTATTTACCCTTTAATTTTATGGAAATATTTTCAATTTTTACTCATTTTTCTCATGAAATTTATCAAATTTATATTTCCACATGAAGACAAAAAAAATAATTGTACCAAATTGATTTTTTTAATCTTAAACAATATTCAAATTGAGTTGAGTTTTTCACTTCAAATAACTTTCTCTAGTTATAACAGAACTATCAATGTAGTAATAAAAATCTGAATTGTAATAGAAAGTATAAAATATTTGATATAATATTAGTAATAAAATTTGAATTAAATAAAATTATTCTTAATAATAAATTTTAAATTTAATTTTCATTGCCAAAGTAAAAAAAATGTACTATCATCAAATAATATTTTGTTATTTTATTTAACGAGTTTAAAATGCCATATATATTATTAAAACACCTTAAATGATGTAAAAATATATTATCAAATATAATAATAAAATGTTTATTCTAAATAGTTTATATATAATTATCAAATAGATAAATAAGTTATTGTATTATATTACCATAAATTTTAAGAATTAAAATGAGAATAAAAACTACAACAAAAATTAGAGATCACCACTAAAGTTGTTAATATAATTGTTTTTAATACTAAATTAAATTATATAAATACAAGATGAAAAATCTTTGAGTAAGTATGTTATATATTACAATTTATTTTTCACATTTTTATCTATTTTGTATCTAATAATATCTAATATAATATAATATCATGTAGATAGTTATTACATGCTAAAAGTTTTTAAATTTAATTAACTTTTATGTCTATATTGTTATATTAGATAAATTAATTAAAAATACTTAGAATACATGGACATATAAAAATAAAAAAAATAAATATTAAACATTTTAAAAATAAATTAATTATCATTTAATAAAAATCACGTAAAATTATTATGAAGCTTTTTTGCAAAATAAAAAAAATAAAGAAACACAAATCATCATATGTCAAAAGAAGATTTGTAACACCCGTCTGTTCTAAAGACAATACTAGAGATTTAGACAGTCAAATACGATATTTAATATTATACTAATTAAGTACAAATAAAGTATCCTGACAAAAGTACTTAACTATAAAGTTTGTAGCCAAACTATCATAATAAACTTGAACACTATTTATATCTTCCAATACTCGCATAATCTGAATTAGACTACCTTATTGTCGGACATTATTTGGCTAATCTGAAACCACCAGAAAATAGGGATGAGAATTGAAAATAATTCTCAGTAGGGAATGAATATCTCTATAACATTTTGAACTATGGCGGTTTCAGCCGCATCTACACGGAAAATACACATGGTCACATCTCTTTATAAGAAAATAATCATATAATATAGTACAAATAGAATATACTGGATAAAGCATGTCATGCAAGGCTTATTAACATTATCATTTTTTTTTGCATTGATTTTTCACTTTCCCCTGTCTGCTTGTTCCACACATAGTCGAAGGCCTTCTCTTCAGGAATTCTCATTCCGGTGTTACTCTTTAACATCGTGACGACAAAGCGAGACGTTTACGCCACACTAACCAAGGCAGGTAACATAAAAAGACCTTTCATTTATGTCCCTCTGCCTTCTTACGGTTAGGGGCAAAGTTTTAAATCTATATATTCTTTTTCATTATTCTCTTGCTTAGTTGCATAAATGAGATACAAAATCTTTAAGTAATAAATAGAACTCAAGAACCAACATGAATATTTGAATATTATAAATGAGTTATTTAAAATTTAGCTGTGAAATAAATGGAACATAGTGCATAATTAAACTAAATAAATAAAGTGTATAGATATTCAAATAGTACAAAATTGACAACTCAAAATAATATAAAGGATAGCTAATGTCATCATAAATTTACTTCTAACACTGTGTGAAACAAAGTAATATTTCCTTAAAATATCCTAAACTCTTATAAGATTTTCTCTTTAAAATCTCTTAGACTTTTATGAGATTTTTCTAACAAATCTCCTAAATTTTTATGAGATTTATCTGTAAAGTCTCCTAAACTTTTATGGGATTTCTCTAACAAATCTCCTAAAATTTTATGATATCTATCTATAAAATCTCCTAAACTCTTATGAGATGTCTCTAACAAATCTCATAACGTTTTATGGGATTTATCTATAAAATCTCCTAAACAAAATGTGCATAAAACAAAGATTTTGAAAAGGATTGGACGATATAGCTATGGTTTAAAGAGATTTTCTTCCCTACCTTAAAATTCTCATAGAGATGACACTAAAATCTCACGATGACTACTTCTCCTATTTCCTTCTCTTCCTTCCACTTAATTCTTCAAGAATGCTCAATCTCTAAACTTGATTTTTCACTTGCAATGCTTCCTTCCCCATCACCTCTTTATATAGTGTCTCTAACCTTGGGCTCCAAGTTTAGAAACTTGGGCTCCAAGCTTAAAAGCTTGATCACCAAGTAAGTTAAATAGATATATTATTATATTGTTATATATATATATATATATATATATATATAAACTTATATTGTACATTAAGTGTTATACATACATATATATTTATGATACTAGTTTTCATAAAGTATTGTTTTAGAGATTTTCTCAATTATAATTTAATTCTTTGTTAAACTTCCATTAGATTATTCTACGATAATTAATTCAAACATTAGTAAGAATATGATAAATTACTCTATAAAATACTTTACTCAAAAAGGGGATGTTACAAGATTTACTTAACATCATTAATATCAATGAGTCTGAATAATATTGAAGTAAGAATAAATTATTAGTTTAACTCTTTCAGATTTTAGGGCAATTAAATAAAGTGTATTTAATAGGATGTGACAATACAAAATAGGATGTGGCAAGCAATAATCACTCCTAAAAAACTAGGTAAACTATATATATATATATAGTTCAAAATTTGTATTACCTTCAGATATTCATCAATGTGAAACTATTTAATTTCACTACTTTCTAAACCCTCCGAAAATACTGGGCACTTCTTGAAATATAATTATAAATTAACAGCCCATAACCAATATCAAGTTGGCCAACTCAGGGGAGCTAAGTTATCGCTTATTAGTTAATTGTTAGCAATTATTATCGAGTTATAGCTAGTGTTAGTTTTTCTTCTTTTTGATAAATTGGACAGAGGCTCAAAACATCCAAATAAGAGCATAGGTTACAGCAAAATGGTACATACAAAAACATAAAAACTCATGAAAGTGTAAGGCAAACGATAAAAGCATGAACAAAAGCTTTTAAGAACACAATTGAAAGAAGCACCACAAGAAGCATAAACTACTTCTAACGCCTTTCTTACTTGTCCCTAGCTCAAACACACTTTTTTCCAATTTCCATATGTACGTAGTTCAGCCGAAACAGAATCGAAAAGAAACCGCACCGTTGCTGAAAGAGCAACGGCAACAACAATACATAGCAAAAGCAAAAAAGATATAAACAAAAGGAACTTCACAGTGTTGCAACACGTCTAACTAATATCCCCGGGGATGCTCTCAGCACATCAAAGTTACTCTCCTCAGCACTCGAAGCCTTTAAAGAAGGAAAGACTTGAGAAACCTTGAATCACAAAAAGCAAACGAGTAAAAAATGAGTAATTTATCAAACCGAAGGACAACGTACAATTTATCAAATGGTTCATAACCTTATATAAAAAGATCTAAATATCAATGCACAAAAATTACTCCACCCGTCGTTCAAATTTTGAAAAAAAAATTGTTCAATATTATCTCTCATTTGAGAGTTTTGAGGATTTTTTTTTTTTTTTTTTTACTTTTACTTTGCACATATTCTCACTCCGCACACCATCTTTTCATGTAATAATTATTGCATAACTTTCTAGAAGAGCAATTTTCTAAACAGACTTTTTTGTGTATTTGTGCATTTTAAATAATTTCTTAGTTAATTTTTTCTAACCAGTGGACATTGGTTAAGAATTTCAATAAAAGTAAGTTTATAAACTTTTTGGTGGGCCTTATACTAAAATATCACATTTTCTCATAAAAAAACTTTAGAAGGTGTTTAGTATGATGCATTAGGCATAATAATATGAACTAATATTATACCTATACCTTTATCCATTGTTTAGCGCAGATAACATATTATATAACCTTATACGTCATAACCTCCTTAATTATATGTTAAAATGCTATATAACTTAATACAACATAATGAGGTCGTATTAGGCTTGATTAGCTTTTAACATATAACATCACTTTTATTTTTTAAATATTTTATTAAACTAAAGTAATTCTTAAATAAATAAATACAAGTAATATATAATATCAATTTAGATATATATAATAAAAATAAAAATAAATATTATTGATAAAACAATAAATAAAATAAAATAATAAATATTTGATAACAAATAAATATTTTAAATAAACAATATACTATAAAAATTATAAATTATTAACTAATAAAATATATAAATAAATAATATATAAAATATAAAATAAGGATTAATAATTTAAATTTAATAATTATGATTATAAATATAAATATTAAATGTATAAAACAGTATTTTTTATTTATATAATTTGTTGAAATAATACATAATTATAAAATATTGAAACAAATAATAAAATTTAATATAAATTAAATTTCAATTAATAAAGATTTACATAAATACAATATTTTAAAATTATTATAATGAAAATTCCAATTTTATTATCATTTTGATTTTATTTAATATTTAATTAAGGTATTATAATTATTTGTAAATAAATATAATATTACATAATATAAAACATAATATCTTATACAATGTTACACCAAACACTATATAATATTAAAAATTTATTGGGTTTTATATTGTCAGGTCTTATACTATTAGCCCTTATCTTATCGGGCGTACCAAACGAGCCCTTACTTCTTTAGAATATTTAATTAGTACCCTTAGGACACTTGTTAGAAAACCCCTTGAGACAATGATTAAGGATACCAAAAGAAACAGGTTTCAATTCTTAAGCTTTATTATGGGCTATTAAAAATTTATCTTTTCAATACTAAACTTTTCCTTTTTTAATTTCTTGATAATTACCTTTCAGGACACTTATAAGCAAAACCCAAATTTTAAAAGACAACTAGCACAAAATTAGGGAGCGATTAAATTCATTAGAGTATGATAAGATCAAAATTAAATCCTTACTGGGAGGCAAAGTAGGCACATGAGAAGGGATCCCAATGTCATCTCAAAATTCAATACCCCAGGGGCCATGCATGCATATGAATATGATCCCCATCTCTCTTCATTAATGTAACCTAAAATGTCAAGTCCCTCATTAAATTCGCTCACGTTCGCCAACACGAACCTTCGACACCGTCCCAATTACCGCGCCAAAAAAGCCCAACAAGTCCGTAATTACCACAACAAGGCAAGGTCAATTTCGTCAAAAGACAAGTATACGTTCGTTAGTTGAGCCCTGTGCCTTCGACCATCAAGGCCGCGTGCTTCCCTTATCTGCATTTTTAAATGTTTTATGATTTCAAACAAAAACAAACATAACAGTAACATATAACTTTCAGGGGTCGTTTTAACATGAGGCAGCACATGTTCTGGACCTTGTGATGGTCTATTATTTATTACCATCTTATTTTAATGGCTCAGATTTAAAGATCAAATAATTATATAAAACTATAAAACAAAGATATAATTTTAAAATTAAAAATAATATTTTTAAAAAGGCGAAACTGTCTCTACTTGGCTCTCTCTCTTATTTTGGATCTCTCTACCACCTATCACTAGTTTATCAATACCGCCGCATCCACCCCCACCCCCCTGGCACCTCAAGCCAAGGCCGTCCGTGAAAATGTCTCTTCCTTTTCTCTCCTTCTTCTTTGTATGACATCACTATCGCTCCACGCCCCAAACCACTGCTGCCGCTGCCATAGTTCAGTTCACAAGGATTGGAGTTCAACTTAGTTGGCAGCAAGAGGGTCTTCTTCCCGGCAGTGATAGTACTGAGAGCTTGATTTCCAGCAATGGTGAAGATTTTGCCACCTCCTTCCGTTGCTTTTTGACTCAGTTTTTGGTCTATATACAATGGGGGCTCAAACAACAATGTGGTGGTGTAGTGTTGATGTTGATGGCTCTTCAAATTTTGAAGATAAATTATTTTGGCTGAAATTGTTTGAAAAGTTAATGGGTTCTTATCATTATTTTCATATATATTATGATTTATTAAAATAACTAAATTTGTTGATCAGCACACGAAAGTCACCCAGCGCATTTGGTTCTTACCTGTTCAGATCATGCCTGGGCACTAAGTTACGGGCCATACAAATGAAGAAAAAAATTCAGAAACCACCCATTAGAATAAAAGTAATACTTTTATACATACAAAAGTTTTTAAGTAAACTGTTGGAAAGAATATGATAAAAAATGGAGTTAAAGCAAAGTGAGAATTGGAGGTGGAAGATGAGCAGTTCACAAAAATGGGTTTAGTGGTGGCAGTACCAAACGGAGAAGAAGAAAGCTAAAAGGAGATAGATGGGTATGAAAAAAAATTTAAGGACTTTTTTGTAATTTTAAGGCTGACTACGTGATTGGCCTGTAAGATACGCTGACCACCGTAACATGACCCAACTTTCCGAATACCATAATAATCTGTATCTGGGTTCTTCTCTCTGGAAGAGAAGGGCACAGGATGCAGGAAGAGGAGAACAAGGAACAGAAGAAGAAGAAGAAGAAACGGGTTTGGAGATATTGATGACAACGTTGTAAGAAAGAAAGGTTTCGGGATTTTGTTTTGTTTTGTTGGAAGAGGGGCTTCTTCCTCTTAATTAGGGGAAACTGCTTTGGAGCTCCTTACGAGGTTGATGACCCTTTGAGCTCTCACCCCACTTTTGCAGGCACGTCGTCCTTTTACCACTTTCCATCCTCTTCGTTGTTTTAATTTGTTCTGATATAGAATTAATGCATTAAGGTAGCTAGCTAAGACCACTTCATGCATGAAAAAGATTGTGTGATGTGTTTTTTATTTTTTATTTTTTTGTTAATTTTTAGTCATAAAAATTTAAATTAATTTCACTACAAGAAGAAAAATAGATATTTTCAACTATTCTCGACAATTAAAGTGTCAATAAAAGTATTATAAAGAAAAATAATTTTGACATAAAGTGATTGTTGAAAATATTTATAAATTTTTAGTGACAATTAGTACATGTCGAAAATATCCAAAAGATGTATTTTCGACATGTATTAATTGTTGATAAAAAGTTATAAGTATTTTCAATGGTCATTTTATGTCAAAATTTCTTTTTTTTGACAACACATTTATTAACTAGGGCCGCTAAAAATGTTATTAAAAATGCTTATTTTTGTGGTTGTTTTTTTTAGTGGTAGTATAAAAATTTAAATTGATACGTTGTTAATTTTGGACATAAAATTTAAATACAGTTGAAGTAGGTCTGGTCTATCTGAGAGGTAGTCTACTTTAAAATTTTGAATTGTTCTTATAATATGTCTGTAAGTTTAAATTTTAGAAAAAAAAAATGAAATGATGATTTTCGGGACAAATGATATCATCAGGCCTTGGTTGAAGTTTTCAGTTTACGCTGTGCTTTGCACGATGGAGCCAAAATGAGTACTACAATGTTGTCGCGTCCACTAGACCCCGGCCATTGTAGGCTAAAGCTCTTTCAACAATTGTTCTATTCACAAAACTTGCATCGAAGGCTGTATTTAAAGGAAAACAAGTGTCAAAATACTAAAACACTAAAACCAACTAAACGTTTGTAGAATCACACCCCCCCCCCCCCCCCCCCCCCCCTTCTTTCTCCTTCCCTTTTCACTCCTCCAAGCACATTTAAATAAGATGTTTCATCACACTTTAAATATATAAATTTGTTTCATTGACATATTTGCGATCAATTGTTTTATATATTACTCTCTTCGTTCCCAAATATAAGTTCTTATTATAATAAGATATATTGACTTTTTAATGTAGAAGTTTGTCCAAAATGGAGTTTATATTTGGGAATCGAGAGAATAATAACTTTAAATTTCTGTGCGGTATGCAATATCCCTGAGGATATTTAATAAGGGGTTCATGTATTCATAATAATCATCATTGGAAGTATGTACTTTTTACTCGTGCAAGTTTCTTATGTGTCTATCTCTCTGATGCAGACTTTCAAGTCTTTCTCTGGTCTCAACATATATGATACATGTCATGCATCTCATTAGTAATTTTTGCCTGATGAATTATTCCAAGAAGACAAATGTCCCTCATGCTGAGATTTTCTATATGTTTCTTTAAATTAAGTCTTTTTTTTTATTTTAAAATGGTTAGTCTTTTACAGATGTTGCAGAAGTTCCAGGCACAAGTATCCATTCCTTAACTCATCCGAGTCCAAGGGTGCATGGATACAGTCATGAAGGTAAACCTGAGGCTCTCCCAGTCCCAACTCCAACATCTGAAGGTGACATACTTTCCTCCCCGCATTTAAAAGCCTTCACATTCAGTGATCTGAAGAACGCAACAAGAAACTTTCGCCCCAAGAGTCTACTAGGACAAGGGGGATTTGGTCATGTCCATAAAGGGTGGATTGATGAGCATTCCCTTGGTGCTGCAAAGCCTGGATTTGGAATGATTGTAGCTGTGAAGAAGCTTAAACCTGAAGGCTTTCAGGGGCACAAAGAGTGGCTGGTAGGTTGCATTCATTGGAACTTAATTCTGCTACTCAGCTTAAAATGAATCAAATTCCCTCATTATGTTTCTGTATCTACAGTCTGAAGTCAATTATCTTGGCCAACTTCATCATCCAAACCTTGTCAAGCTTATTGGATATTGCAACCCGCTTCTAGTCTATGAGTACATGCCGAAAGACTGCTTGGAGAATCATCTGTTTTGCAGTGTGTTGATGCCTTTAGTAGCATAAGTTTCGAGTAATACGCATTTGAACCTGAGTTTAGTTTGATTTAACAGTTCGTAAATCAACCTTTCAGATATATTTGAACATTACATTGCATCCATTTGTTAACTGTGCCTTAATCAACTGTGAAACTGGTACTTGCAGGGGGCGCGAGACCGCTTCCTTGGGCAACAAGGATCAAAGTTGCCATTGGTGCTGCTCAAGGCCTCACCTTCTTACAAGAGTCTGAGCAACCAGTTATCTACCGTGATTGCAAGGCTTCTAATATTCTACTGGATTCGGTAAGTTGGCTAATCATTAGCATTCCTCTTGTATTGTATATATTTGTTGAAAATTCCTTGTTTCAACTTCAGTAGTCCTAGTATACTGGTGGAATTTCAACTTGTGTTTTCAATAAATTCAGGAGTTTGATGCAAAGTTATCAGACTTTGGTTTAGCCAAAGCAGGGCCCACTGGCGATCGTACTCATGTTTCTACCCAAGTCCTGGGTACTCAAGACAACGCTGCTCCTGAATATATTGCTACAGGTTTGATTTTTGCTCAAGTTTTATGATTTATCATCATGCTTGTTCCATATTATTTAGTGGCTTTATCAGCTTCCTCCCTTTCAATGCTTTTGGATTCTTTTGCTGGATATTGTTAAATTGATATTTCAAAATCAAACTATTGCATTCATGGATATAACTATTATTGTGTTTTATCTTGGTAATAAAGCAAGACTTAAGTGGATTGAAAGTCAAAACAACTTAAAGATCAACAACTAAACTTCAATAATCTCAATGTACACATTCGAGTCTATTTGTACATAATGTTTTCTGTGCCATAAATGATCAGATCAATTTACCAATCAGTTCTGTCCCGAACCGACTTTTCCAAAATCTTAAGCTGTTTGGTGAAGGAACATGAATGGCTTTGTTATATCTCTAGCACGATCTAGAATCAACCAACCTCACCAGAAGTTTATGTTATTAGATGAAGGAACATGATATGACTTGATTATATGAGGTTCATATGGAATTGCTTATATGATAACCAAATAATCTTTGACATGAAGCAGATAGGCTGACTGCGAAGTGTGATGTCTATAGCTTTGGCGTTGTGCTGTTGGAACTACTCTCAGGCCGCTGCGCCGTCGACAAAACAAAACCTGGGGTGGAACAAAACCTGGTAGATTGGGCAAGACCCTATCTGGGTGATAGGAGGAAATTGTTCAGGATTATGGACACCAAGTTAGAGGGTCAGTACCCCAAGAGAGGGCAGCTCATACAGCTGCAATTCTTGCATTACAATGCACTAGTGAGGCCAAAATCAGGCCACAGATGTCTGAGGTTTTGGCTACATTGGAAAAATTGCCAACCTTGAGACATTCAATTTCAGCAAGCCCCATGAGGGACAGTAAGTATGTGACTAGTCCTAATAGAAAATCCCCAATGAGACATTGTCATCATCATTCAGTAGACAGGAAGTCCGTCTCTAGTTACATTAGTGACATTTCTGCTATGTCCCCACTGGCGTCCCCAATAAAATCTCCAAGAATGCTATCACCCAGAGGGGTAATGTAACATATGTGTATTTTTACTTTTCATGTGGATACTTTAGTGTAGATATCCTTTTTGTTCTGGATCCTGTTTGGTGCTAGCACCATTAGGGGAGTTTTGTGTACTTTTATTTTTACCTGTAGGTGGAGAGATTTGGTCATTGAGAGATATCATGAGCATCAAAATGCAAATTCATATATATGTTCTCTTAATCAAGAGACATTATTTCGTCTCTGCCATTATAGCAACATTAATTCTTGCGATGAGCACCATTAACATTAAGAGTAAAACTTCCAATTGTTACTAAAAGGAATTGTAGGGCATCAATTTGACCCATAGAAATATTTGTGGTATTAATTTGGTGATGGAAAAAGTTGCAGAACATCAATTTGGTCCTTAAAAATTTTGGGACATCAACATATTTATCAAAATATTATAATTTATTTTAAATTAGTCCTAGCTTTTTAAAATCTTTTGAAGTAACTTAAAATAAATTTTAATTTTTGAAAGACTAAATTAATGTCACAAATTTTGCAATGACTAAATTGATATTACAACTTTTTTGAAAATTAAATTGATATCCCAAAACTCTTTTAAGAATCAATTTGAAATTTTACTCTAAACATTAATGTACACTATACCCAAAACCATATGGATTTAGATTTTGAAATTTAGATACGCTTATATTGCAGAAGAGTTCAACATTGTCGGTACAATAAAATTAAACTCAAAGAAAAATACACAGAATTTTTGTTATTTAATAATTTTTATTAAAAAAAATTGATTAATCTAGTTGCTGATTTAAAATTATTGTTCGTTATTTCAATAACGACACATAGCAAATTATAGAAAATGAAAGAGTGTCATACAAGGATTCGTATTTTCACATATTGAAAAGGAATACTACTGTACGTTTTCTTTCTATATTCACAAATATTATCATACATTGTACCAAAAACATATTATCATACATTAATTTAAGACCTTCTATATAATATAAACAACATTATATTTATATTAAGTTTTAAGATCCTGAGATGTGTGGAAGAAATTTCAATCAGATAACGACTTTTTAAGAAATATCTAAATTGAAAGAAGTCACCATAGAAAGGGGGAAAATTAATGAGAAAAGATTGCTAACAACACAAAACTGAAATTCCACCAACATCGCCAGAATTGTGAATAGATTCCTGCCGTTAAATTCTCCCCAGAAAAGCAACAAGAAGTTTAAGCCAATTGGGTATGGGTATATATATATATATATATATATATATATATATATATATTTGTAACAAACCATCTTCTAAAATGATCAAATAAGTAAGAGTACCGCTGCCACCCCAATAATAATAAAGATAAAAATAAATAAATAAATACAATAGTTAATTGAAAAAAGAAGACGAAATTAAGATAGCTATTGCATTATTTTCACTTCAGCAATTTATAAATCCAGAGAAATTAAAAGCTAAGCATGAAAAAGACTTTCATGACTTTGAAGACAGCCTTATTATTCTTCAGATTTTATTCGTATCATAACTACAGAAAATGTGACATAGGAAGATAGAAAGATTTCTATAAACATTCTACTAATTAAGCTTGCATCAAGCTCTAAGCAGCATCAATTTCAGCTAGCTGTGAATCTGTAAACCATGAAATGATTGTATATCTCTCCAGGGCGCACAATCTGTGATGGGAAATTAGGATGGTTCACAGAATCTGGGAAGCCTTGTGTCTCCATGGCAATACCACCATACTTGTGATATATGGCACCACCTTTGCCTATGGTATCCTTCAACATGCCACTAGTATAGAACTGAACACCAGGTTGGTTAGACCATATCTCAAGTTTCCTTCCAGATACACTGTCTTTTATTATAGCCACTTTCTTCAGGTGATCATGGCTACTCTTGTCAAGGACATAGTTCATGTCATATAGGCCAGGAAGGTCATGAATCTGGCTACCAACTTCTTTTGGTTCAAGGAAATCATATGGGGTGCCCTTAACAGGTTTGATTTCACCTGTTGGGATGAGCTTTGCATCCACTGGTGTGATCTGTGACCCAAAAATCTGGACTGTGTGTGAGAGGATGTCACCACTGTTGTGTCCCCTCAAGTTCCAGTATGTGTGCTGGGCTAGGTTCACTGGTGTGGCTTTGTCTACTGGCTTGGCAATCATCTTCACACCCAATTCGTTTGATCCAATGAACATGTATGTCACTGATACTTCAAGTTTTCCAGGAAAGCCTGGGAAATTTTGATTTAGAGAGAAAGGGGGAAAAAAAAAACTTAAAATGATGTTAATATATGAGAGGAAAAGTATAGTAGATAGAATCCAAAAATATTATTTGTACTCATATTTCATGGGACATTATGTTAATTCACATTTCATTCATTCATCATTGAATGTGATGTGAATATGAGTCGGCACAATATCCTATTCAATATGAGTAGAGATAACATAACTCTCCAAGAGAATGAAACAAATGTCAAGATATGAACTAGTAAAAATGAAATGAAGGAAATGTCAATGTGACAGGAAGAGAGCAGCAGAGAATGAAACAAATATATCACAATTATATATAAACTAACATGGTATAGTTAAAGTGTGTACCTTGTTCATTATCATAACTGTCATAGGTAAATGTTATTTCACTATCTTCCTTGTGGCTTTTTAATGTCCATACAACATCACTGAACCCCGGGGTACCACCTGATATTTATATCATATGTACAAATTGTTTAAACCAATTATAATTAACTAAAGCAATAATTGTGCATATACATAATTGCATAGGATGTGTATGAGGAATAGTACTAGTAAATTCAACTATGATTTGATTAATATAATATACCGTGGAGTGTGTTCCCATGATCATTAGCAGGCAATTTGTAGGTTTTCCCATCCAAAGTGAACTGAGCATGTCCGATTCTATTTGCCACACGTCCAATAAGAGCTCCGAAGTAACATGTATCATTCTGCAGCAAATTACAAACCTTTAGTCAGAGAAATTGTTATTGTTTCTGGTTTACTAGTTAATAATGAATTGCTTAGTAATCCTGTCACACAACCATGTTTTGATGAAAGAAAATAATGTTATATGAACACACTTGAAAGACTCATACGGTTCGACGCGCACGAAATATAAGGGGTGGATGTGTACCGAAAGTCTATTTCGTATACCGATCACTGTGTACGTATACTTTTTCATGCTCACATAATTATATATACATATTTTTGGCTCTAATGTTTTATTAAATTTGACCCATATTAATTTAGATGAGATAAAATAACAATGTGCAGTCCAATCTATATTTTATTATACTTATATATTATCTTTACTCATAACCAAAGTTTTTCTAGATTCTCATAGTCTCAATTTTTAAAAAAAAAATTCATTTGTACACAAAAATGAATGGTTTTTTTACACGCATTAGGAGATACGAATACTAATCCCACACAGTTGTAAAGTACAATTATATGAAGCAAGAACACAATTTAGTGTCAAAATTGATCAATGATTGTCTTCCTAAAGATTTTTGGGTTGCTCAAATGCTACCAACAGCATAAATAAATAGAACATAGAGAATCAAAAGATAGAGCCAAATCAAGGGTGAGAATTAAATCTAAGAAGCAATTTTATTTATTTATTTATTTTTACTTTTGAATTAATTAGCTAATTGAATCACAGAAGAATTAATGTATGTACCTCGTACGATTCAATGGAATCATAGCCAAGCACAATATCAGCTAAATTTCCTGTTGAGTCAAACACGAAAGAGAAAGTTTATGTGATTGCTTTTGAAAGAGAATAATTTAAGCCAACATTAGCATATATGCATAGTGAAGAATATGAGAATAAGATAAAAACAAACCATGTTTATCAGGGACAATGACTGAGACTATTGTTGCACCATAGTTTGTAAAATTCAACCTCATATTTCCTCTCTTGAGTTCATAAAACTCAATCTTCTTATCATTTTCATCATGCGCCTGAGCAAGGACCAGAAGCCCCAATAGAAGAGAAGAAACTAGGTATATCTTAATCATAATGGAAAAAAAAATTAAAGAATAAGAATATTTGAATTGACAACTAGTTTCTTTCTTTCTACCTAGTTATTCCTCTAATGTGAATTGAAGTCCCGATCATTAGATATTTATAGAGAGAAAAGATCAGAGATAAAATCAAAATTTAAAATCTCAACAAATATATTATTTGTGGTTTTGTGGATAATAGAATGCTAGATCTTAGCTATTCTGTTAGCAATAGTTGTTACTGTAGTATTTGCTTTTATCTCTTTAAATTGGATTTTCAAAATTATTTTAAAAAAATATGGATTAATTTCTCATCTATCGGATAATTACATGCTACGATACATACAAGTATTTCGTAGATTTTTTTTTCCTTTCATTTTTGTAATTACCGATGAAGTTTTGTTCCTTAATTCAATATGTGAAGCCAGTATGGTGTATCTGTTTTTGAGCCATTTTTTCTTTTTTTTTTAACGTTATTTTTTTTTAATTCTTTCTTCATATTGAGTAGATTATGATGAATTTGGAAGTTTGTCAGAGTCAATTTTACATTTACATGTGAACACGGGAGTAGCTGCATCTCTCGTGGCCATGATCACATTAAGCACTTCCTATACAGTGATGCTTGTAGCCGATGAAGAGTTGCCGTAGCATTTGTGCGTCGTGACTACGTATTAGATGTGTGCCCATATTACATGATACATTAATAATATATATTTATATCTATTTAATTTAAAATTTATTTTTTCTTTTTCTAGCATAGAAAAACATAATATAAATAGAATTATAAAAATAAAATAAAATATAAATTTTTGAGTTTATAAAAAAAAAATAAAGTTTATATAAATAATATTTTAAATAATAATATTTTTTTAAAATTTTAGTTTAATATATCATATTCGTATCCTATAATTTTTAACTTTAATATGTGTTTCTCGTGTCAGCATCATGTTTGTCCTACATACGTGTCAATTGCTCTGCAATACCATCCTCTGACAGATAAAAATAAAAATAAAAATCCCCAAGCCGCTCCTCATTCCAAATGAATTTAAAAATTAAAAGGAAAAAGAAGATATATTGCACCTCGAATCATATTATATCATGCCATGTATCTTATAAAAGTAAGACTATGACTTTTCATATTATTGATATTGAAAGTCTCAATTTAATGCTCTCAATTTAATATTTTTTTATTTTCTTTAAACATTTATTAGGTAGCTGCACATATCAATTTTGGACTCTTCCATCTATTTATTGTGGATTTTTTACGGAAATAAAAAAAAGAATATATCACATAGATTCCCTCGTTCCCTAACTTATTTTTATTTACATATGTATCCTATTTTTAATTTCATAGAAGTCGGTTTGAATTAACTTTTGTATAAAGTTTAAATTTTTGAGTCAAATCCCTCTTAAGTCAATTTAAATCAATGAGAATATGTAGCCTCGGTCACAAGTAAAACTCTTTCAAAATTCGATTATAAGCCACTATATTGCATAGATGAAGTCGATTTTAATCGAATTCTTCATGTGCCACTTTCACCCACTTTCCTTTTTTCTGTTTCCTCTGCTTCCAGGCTTCACCCCTGTTTGATCAATTTTCCTTTTTATTCAACAATTCACATTCAATGCTTCCAAATCTACTACACGAGCTTATTATTATTTATTCTCTTGTTTATATATACACACACACACACATGCCTCTGTTTCATTCAGTTTCTTCTTCTTACTCTTCATTTTCTTTGCTGAAGAAGCAAGCTTTCACAGCCAAAAACAAAAGCTTTATATTATAATTCTATTATATTTTTGTCTAGTTGCACTTGTTAAAGTTTGAATCTTTGTGTAACTTGGAAGAGAAGAAGTCTTGTGGGTATCTGAGTTCTTGCCATATGGAGAGGGATTTTTTTGCTTGAGTTCCAAAAATTGTGCAGGCACTAGTATGAAAGATGATGCTGCTAACAAAACAAAAGATCCAGGTAGCTTTTTTTCATTTTTTTTCTTTTTCCTATGGAATAATTTTCATTTCTCAAGTTGTTGTTTCTTTTTTGTTTTCATTCGAGATAATTTGTTTTTGGAATTTTCTGTTCATTATTTAGTCCTGTAAGTGGAGGCAAAGTGAAGTCTGGAAGAAGAGGAAACAGATGGAGGAGGAAAATCTAGAGTGGCTTCCTTTGCTTTGGTTTTGGGCTTGCCACAAGGAATCTAACTTGAATGAGATGGGCCACCAAGTGAGGGAAAAGGGAGGGAAGCTACCAAAGAAAACTGAGATGATTAACATTAAAAAAGAAACAAGGAAAATTGGTTGAAAGTGGCACACGAAGAATCAGTAGTTAAGTGAAGGGAGGTAGATTAAAATAGACTTATACCTACATATGACACAGCCCAAAAAGAGTTTTTAATCAAATTCAACATGGCTAAAGAGTCAATTAAAATTGACTTCACATAGGTGAGACAGTCGCTTATTATAGACTTTGGAAAGAGTCTGACATGTAATAGAGGCTACAAATTCTCACTAATTTGAGTTTTTGACTGTTGCAGGCTCTGTACTAAAGTCGATTAAAATTGACTTATGAGGAATTTGACTAAAAGTTTTGAATTTTATATGAAAGTTGATTTAAATCGACTTTTATTATGTTAAAAACAGGATATAAGTTAGGGGATCTATGTAATATGTTGCTTTTTATTTTATTTATGTAAAAAATCCATTTATTGACAATCATTTTACTTTTCTTTTTTTGGTAGTTAATCATTTTGCTTTTCCAAAAAAATTTTGTATGTTTCCATCAATCTATATCTTTCTAATATTTTTTATCTAGACGGTATGGTACCGTGCTATATTTAAAATTATCAAAATATAATTTAAGTGTTGGTTTTATCTATTATTACCTTTTCCTTTGGTAGAGATCTTGTTACTTATAAATGTTCATTGAATTACTTTTATGGCATAAATAATAAAAAAGTTTACAAAATGAAATATGTATTTTCAAAATAATGAAAGACAACAATAAAAACATATTGAAATGGATATAACATATTCAATTTGTGAGATTAAACCAAAAAAATTGAAGAGATTAGAGAGGAAAAACCTAAGAAAACGATTAACAAAAAATATTTTCTAAATGTTATACTTGAGGTAAGTAGTAAGGCTACTTCAGGTTCCTTATAATAAGCACCCTAATTACTTTCCCTAAGGCTTGGTGGTCACTTAATGCGATACAAGATACAAGAAGTGATGACTTAGGCAGTTTGAGTGCTATACAAGTCCACCCTCTAAATGTGATTTTTATGTTGATCTCATACGTAAGAGTGGTAAGTGGCTACTTGCTGCATCTGTTACATGCATGGTTTTGCTGTGCGGTCTCGAAGGGACCTGAAGTGGAGATCAAGGGCTAATTATTTTGGTAGAAAACTTCAATTATGGTATGGGGAATTATGTCTCTATTTGAAGTTGATATTAGCATATGCAAACAGGATAGAAGTAGACCCCCACAGGAGGCAACTCAGAAAGGAGTTACTTGAAAAAATACATGAGGATCTCATGGGCATGTGGTTTTGTTGCATATCTTGATTTTTGAAGGTATATCAATATTTGGTGGAAACCCCGTGCATATTTATATCTTTCTAATTTTTTTTTATCTAGACCCATGCATTGTATGTGCGTTACCCGTGCAATATTTAAAATCATCAAAATATAATTTGAATGTTGGTTTTATCCATTATTATCTTTTTCTTTGTAAAGATCCGTTGTTACTTATTTATATATTCATTGAATTACTTTTATAGCATAAGTAATAAAAAAATTGTACAAAATAATACTTATATATAATTACAAAATAATGAAAGAAAACAAATAAAAAAAATCTTGAAATGGAGATAACTTTCTCTGGAAAAGATGAAAAAAAAAAAAAAACTGCAAGGTAATTAAAGATTTCATGTGGATCACTGGGTTGTTGACATGCGGATCCATTAATATTTAAAGAAAAATAAAAGAAAAGAAAACACCCACCTACATCAATGTTCCTCCTTCCACTTCAATGGGTCACTAACATGCTTGCTGTGAACTACCCGATAGCGCGTGCTCCTAATAGACCACCATCCCAGTGGTCACCGGACGTGCGCGCCACTACTACTGACGCCGCCCTTCGTGCTCTTGGTGACCTCCTAAAGCACATGTATCTGGTGTTAGAGCCTCATATGACCTCTTCAATTGCTCAATGTCAAAAGTTCTAGTGAAAGCTCCTCTTCTGCTACACTGCCTGTGCCTGGTGCTTCCTCCTTGGCTTGAAACGTGATCTTCCCTCGCCGCTGCAACCATGAGGATCTACTATGAGCTTTTGTATGTCTGCATGTTCCTTCTGTTTGGGGATCTGTACGTCTGCCTACTTATCCCGAGTGTGTTTGCTATGTCCATCCTTTCATGGCGAAAGGTTGCTGGAGGAGGTTATGCATTTTTTAAGGTTGTTGAAATGCGATTGGAGAAGTGCAGTCAGAGAAAGCGGTAGGAAGAAAGGACCCAACATGGGAGGAGTGGGGTTGTCTGCACATTAGAAAATTCCTTTTATAATTTTTTTAAATACCATTAAATGATGCACCCACATGTCAACAAGCAACTGGACAGTCAACAATCTACAGCATATCTTCACCCATAGTTCACCTTTTTGGTTTCTCAAGTCATCTACAGTTGGATACAATGATTAATCCCGTCACATATTGTAGGCTCATTTAATTAGGTAGACACTGATTATGGGTTTTAAAGTTACTCCATTCCCAAGACAATGATTGAATCCTCGATACTTAGTTAAGAAAAAAGAGAGTCCTTACCATCTCATCTCAATCCTCGTGGTTACCCATATTTTGAGAACTCGCCAATAACATTTTCAGTTTGCATGATTAAACAAAAACAATAAAGATATTAGAAATAAAAATAAGAATGAAAGAAACTAAGGAAGCAATTGACTAAAACTATTTATTAAATATTATACTTGACATAAGTAGCAAAGCTGCTTCTTTTAGCATTCTAAGTATTTCGCTTTAAGTAAATATTAAAGGTTCCTTATGATAAACACACGGGCAATGCAGGTGCAATGCACGGGTACCGTACCTATTGGGCTTGCCAATGAAAAATATTACCCTTCATTGAGTTTGTCAATCATTTTGGTACTACCTGAGAATTGTGACCTTCCAGCAAAGTGCTGGTCCACAACATTAAATGAAAAAACTTGTCATCTAGAATTTATAAATGTTTCATTAGCAATATCAACAAAATCTGCATTGTAGGATATAATGGTGTTTGCTCTTGTGCATATACAGGTTAATGCCTACCATGTCTATGAAAGGTTAATAGGAGGCCATTTAATGGATTATTCAGGTGAGAGTGATTTAATGTAATTTTTTTTTTCATGATATTTGATTGAATAACTTTGGAATCTAAATAATTTCAAATATAAACCAATAACACTATGTCTCTTCTACTACTTCTATTTCTATATAAGCATACAGGGACCTGCTTATGAAAAAAGCAGAAAAACTAAGGGTGCGTTTACTTTGCTGTTTTCAGTTTTCAGTTTTTTCAGTTTTTCCTTTACAAAAATTAAAAACTGAAAGCTGAAAACTGGACAACTGAAACCAAACGCATCCTAATTATTTTCTCTTTTTTCTTTTTTTGAGCTGCACAAACAAACATACTAAGGCATTCTAGAAATACTTTAAAAAAAAATTAAAAGAAGTACTTTTCTCTTATAAGTTTTTCCAAACGGGCTTAATGTAGCCTTTTAAAATTTGAATAAATGACATTTTTATTTTTAAGAGTCTTTATTTTGTAATATCTCAAACACCATTGCTATGATTAAGCTTAACACTATGTTTCAAGCATTAATATTGCTATCTTCTGTCTACACGTGTTGAGTGCACAACACCATTGCCACAATAGACATTGACCAGGATAGGCACCTAAGCAACAGCAGGTGGGGAATGATGGTGGTAGTGGCATAACATTTTTACCTTGTAGTTCCACTAGATTATGTTGGCAACTAAATCATCCATTTATAGAAGTTTGTATCTTGCTAATTAAAGTGAACAAATCTCCTCATATGTAACATGGCTGGTGGAACAGTTATTTCAGATGGTAACCTATCAGCCAGCCAGTCATCACTTCAATATGTTGCACTTTTTTATGCTAAACTCATGTCTCCTACGGTCCTACTACCCTTAGAAATCATTTAAAAAATTACAAAATAAAATATTCAATTTCAAAATAATGAAAGACAACAAATAAAAAAAATTCAAATGAAGATAACATATTCAATTTATGAGATTAAACAAAGATAATAGAGAGATTAGAGGAAAAATAAAAATGAAAAAAATTAAGAAAGTGATTAATTAAAACTATTTTCTAAGTGTTATATTTGATCTTTTAGCAATCTAAGTACTTTGCTCAAAGTAAGTGCTAAAGGTTCTTTATACTCTCTCTTTTCATTTTTAATTATCTTTTAGGAAATCAGTAAGAGTTTGATATAACAGAAATTTAGAGTGAGTTTGTTCCAGAGTTTGAAAAAAGTGTTTATAGAGGCTAAATTTTATATATAATTGAAAAAGCTGAAAACTGATTTTTTTAAAATTTTGATTATTTTTTAAAAATTATCCAAAGATATGAAAAGTTATTTTTTTGAATGAAAAAAGTGATTATTTGCCCAAATAATAAAAAACAAACGCATCCTTAATTTATTTGTACAAAAATTATGTTTAGATACGTTGAGTTTAGGGTTTAGGTACAAAAATTGAATTTAGATATAGTAAGTCTGTAACGTATCAAATTTTTATTAATTTCCAATAAAATATTTAAAAATAAAGTGATAGTAATAAACATACGGCCAAACATCGGAACAATGTATGTACGATGCACGGATACCGTCCATGGTAGCGTAACTTATGTAGGAAGACTGCAAAACTTCCTCTCTATCCGAATTAACTTTTTCTTTTAAGCAGGTTGAACTTTGCTTTACTTTGCTTCTCTTCTCCTTCTGGTCCTCAATATGATAACATCGGAATCTGAACTTGCCCACTTGGGTTCATATTATACACTTCCTTAGTTTCATCTATATGTAAGAAAGGGGTAAATTACAAAGGCTACTCATGAGATTTGCTCCTATGACATCCCATTTTATTTTTTTTAAAATTTGACACTGCACTTATTTTCTTATAAGAAATAAAATTAAAAAATAGAGAAAAATTAATAAAATAGAAAATAAAAACTAGCAAAATAGAAAGAATTTTATAAATATATTCAATATGTCTCTTAAATTAAACTAATTCTTAAATTATAATCCTAAATTCTATATCCTCAAATCTATACCTGGCTTAAAAAAATTATTTGAGTTGCTATATAAAAAATACATGTGCCTCTTAGGAATAACAAGTGTTAAAATCTATGGTTGAGCAGAGCAAAAAAATAAAATTGAATAAAAATTAAATTAATAAATTATTTAAATGCTTCAACGGAATTATCCATTCCTTTCGGTAATAGATACCAGGGGTTAAAAAAAAAACAACAATTGACACGGGAAGATTTTTATAATCCTTCTAGTAATTACAAAATCAATTTGGATTCATAGAAACCCATTTAGCTGGCTGTGAATTTGTAAAGCATCCGGTGCTTGTATGTCTCTCCAGGACGCACAATCTGTGATGGGAAATTAGGATGGTTCACAGCATCTGGGAAGCCTTGCGTCTCCAAGGCCATACCACCATACTTGTGATATATGGCACCATCCTTGCCTTTGATATCAGTCAACATGCCACCAGTATAGTACTGCAAACCAGGCTGGTTAGATGATAGCTCAAGTGTCCTCCCAGATACACTGTCTTTCACAATAGCCACCTTTTTCATGGGTTTGCCAGAGCTACCTTTGTCAAGGACATAGTTGATGTCATATAGGCCTGGGAGGTCATGAATCCTGCTACCGACTTCTTTTGGTTCAATGAAGTCATATGGGGTGCCCTTAACTGGTGTGGTTGCACCTGTTGGGATGAGCTGGTCATCCACTGGTGTGATCTGTGACCCAAAAATCTGGACTGTGTGTGAGAGGATGTCACCACTGTTGTGTCCCCTCAAGTTCCAGTATGAATGCTGGGCTAGGTTCACTGGTGTGGCTTTGTCTACAGGCTTGGCAATCATCCTCACACTCAATTTGTTTGGTCCAGTCAGCATGTATTGCACTGATGCCTTGAGTTTTCCAGGAAAGCCTAGGAAATTTTGATTTAGAGAGAAAAGAAGAATACTGAAAATGTTAATATGAGAGGAAGAGTGTAGCTGACGAAAAATTTCTTAGGTGAGCATCATGGAATGTTTAGTATCCATAATAAAGTGATATTTTAACTGCGACTCACATTTAATATCAACTTTTAATTCAAATGTCATTTATTAGTGGATATGGAATATATGACTCACATTTAATAACAATTTAACAAATATTATTCGTAATTATATTTTATGAGACACGGTGTTGATTCATATTCCATCCATCCACTATTGGATGTAATGTAAATATGAGTGGACACAATATTTCGTACATGATTAGTATATGATTAGTATAGATAACGTAACTCTCGAATGAAACAAATTGTCAAATTAAGAATCAGTAATCAAGAGTACGTACCTTCTTCTTTATCTTGACTAACATAAGTAAATGTTATTTCACTGTCTTTCTTGTAGGATTTTACTGTCCATACTCTATCACTGAACCCCTGGGGACCACCTGATATATCATATGTACAAAATGTTCAAATAGCTATCATTAATTTAATAAAAATTTCCTTTATTCCATATTAATAATCATTATCATAATTTCCTATAATTTTAATATATTAAAATATTAATATATTTGGTTATAATTATGGAACAGAGGGAGTATATAATTTGGTCTGAAAATGGGAAGTGTGCGTAGTTGCATGGATTAGGAGGAACTTCAACCAATATACCATGGAGTGTGTTCCCATGATCATTAGCAGGCAATTTGTAGGTCTTTCCATCAAGAGTAAACTGAGCTTTTCCAATTCTATTTGCAACACGTCCAACAAGGGCTCCGAAGTAAACGTTATCATTCTGCACCAAATTACAAGGCCTTGTTGAGTTTGAGAAAAATAAATATTGGTTATATTTTATTATTCTTGAATACTACATTGCATTGCATATTAATCGTGGTACACAACACGGAAATATTTGGAAGCTATGAGAGTAAGATAAATCTTTTACTTTGTTCCATTTATTAATTAACACATCAATTATTACATTAAAAGTGCAGACCAAAAAAGAGACACTAATAGCTCATTAAACTAATGTGTTATTTAATAAATGAAACAGAACAAATATTTCATTTTACTCTCATTTCAATGGCCATGTCAAGGAGTATTGTTTTCCCCTTTCTTAATTGAATTTCTGAAGAATTTAAGTATCATGTGTACGTACCTTGTACGAATCAATGGAATCATAGCCAAGCACAATGTCATCTAATTTCCCTGTAGAGTCAAATACCACAGATAAAAAAGTTCATGTGATTGCTTCTGAAAGAGAATAATCTAAACCAACATATACGCATGCATATACATAGTTAAGAAGAATAAGAATAAGATAAAAAACAAAACCAACCATGTTTATCAGGGAGAATGACCGAGACAATTGTTGCACCATAGTTTGTCAAATTCATAGTCATATTTCCTTTCTTGAGTTCATAAAACCCAATCTTCTGGTCATTTTTATTTGCCTGAGCGAGGACCAGAAGCCCCAGGAGAGAGGAAAAAACCAGGTATCCCTTAAACATCATGGAAAAATAATAAATTTTCAATTGGGGGTACTCTCTTAATTTCTTTCTATTGAGTGCATGCGGATATGTGAAGTCCAGTCCATTAGATATTTATAGAGAGAAAAAAAAAAAGGATAAAAAAGGGATATTGAGGTTGACTGTAAATAGACATGTTCTTTTTTTTTTTAATGGTTCTTAACAGATGTTTCATTTGACCATATATTAAAAGTTTGTAGAAAATAGAATACTTGCCCTGTTTAGCTTTTGCCTATTTTATTATCGTTATCATAGTATTATTGGCTCTTATCCAGTAGTTTCTGAAATAGTAAGCGGATAAAAGACCTCAAGACAGTAATACACTACAGATAAAGTTTAAAATTGGTAGCCTGTTATTCAGTTTACAAACAAATTCACTTTTGAAGAAATTTTCCTCCTCATATCAATATTGGTACTCGCATTGGTCATCAGCAATGATGTGATATCAATGCTCGTTACAACACGATTCTTTGATATAAAAGGTGCCTCTGAAGGTCATATTGTCAATCTATGAGGCAAGTGACAAGGCTTATTTCATGGTGTGAATCTGCTTATGCTAGGTGGTGAAGGCATTTTGAAGCTTTTATTTGTTGCATAGTGATGCAACTTATTCTTTTTTGCTGTTTGTTAATTTTTCAGACTTTGTTCTTCCTGCTCCTTACTTCTTTTTCTGTGAGTTGAGCGTTCAATAATATTTATCGGAGTAAAAGAAAATCACTCAAAACAATTGCATTTCCTGATAAGGCCCTAGTAATTTTGCAGTATGGAAAAGCTAGGGGGTAAAAAGAATATTACAACAACAAAATTGGGACACAGTTGTGAAAGAATATTAAATAAAAAAATCGTGGTTATATAAACACACTTGTGAATCTACACATATAATAGAGATAATATAACCTACATATGACATCAAAAAGATATTTTACATAACCGGTATACACTAGTACACTAAAATATAGCATTACTTCCGGCGGTGGATATTCTGGGTTCATCCAAAAAGGAAATGTCCTATACTAAGACAAGTTCTCAAATGCCTGAGCCTCACGTGCAACCTTGATGAAAACATCTTCCAATGTGGTGTCAGCTAAGCCCCATGCAGAAACTGTGAAGTTTCTCTTTGCAGTTTCAACAGCTTGGAACACATTAGCTATTCTAACCTCATCTTTTGGGATCTCAAACTTCTGAGTGCCAGAGATATGGTATACCTTCTTAGCACTTGGGGAGAGTTGATGCACCAAGTTCTCTACATCCTTTTCATGATCCAAAGATGTTGTCATTGTGAACACATAAGTTCCTCCGTATCTGGCTTTCAACTATGATAAACAAACAGAAGAACACAAAAAAAAATTCAGCGTCTACAGGGTTGAAATTCACAGTAAATCCACGAACATTGGAAGTGCATCACCAGTAAAGATCTTAAGGGCCTATTCGATTTTCACTTTTACTCATAGTTATCAAACTCAACTTGGTCATTGACTCGATCAAGGCACTACTAGGTCATTGGTTTAACAAGTAAGTAATTGGTTAAACTGTTTCAATCGGATTAAATTAAATTAATATCTAAACAAACAATTTTGTGTAAGATATTATAACAACAAAACAACTTAGCCTAGCAGTAGTGGAGCTCTTCATTGTTAGGGTAGGCTGGGTTCGATCTCCATAACTTGCAGTTTTTGACTTATTGATCTAGTTTGACTGTGCGTGGTTCGAAGTTGGCCCTACCTATTTGCGCCCGGTTCACACCAGGTTTGGTCCAAATTAGACCCGTAACAGGTTCACTGGTTTTCAGATCAAACTGACTGGTCCGATTTGAGTTTCATTACTATGCTTTTACTACTTTTCAGAATTTTATGGAAAAAAAAAAATGAAAACAGGGAACAGTACTTTATTATTTCCACTGTTTTCTCCATAAAATCTTAAAAAACAATAAACCAGTTAAAAAACAAGAAATGAATACAAAAACTAAACAAAAAGTTTATCTCGATCAACTTTACAATGAAGAATGAAAGTAGAAGCTCCTTTTCGATGTATGGGCTTAAGCCCTTAAATTGAAAGGACCTAATGCATAGGCTGAGGGCTTAGTAAGCAATAGGCTACCCAAATCCATGACCAACTTTATTTTGCAATTCACTTTGATAAAAAAATAAAATCAAATATCAGATTGCTTAACTAAACCTGTTAAAAGTTAAAACAGTTTTCAAGAACCACATTACATTTTATAGGAGAGGAGCTCAATGATAAGGTGAACTATAATAAAGTTCATACGAGAAACAGAAGAATATGAGATTTAATTTTGTATAAAAATAAAGAAGATTTTTATTCATGAACATTAAAAACCAACAATAATTTTTCTCTATTTAGCTTCTAAAATAAGCAGCAAAAGAGTGTGTGTGTGTGTGTGTGTGCTTTTTTTTTATTTTAAATAACTTCCCTGAATTTTTAAGTTTACATCAAAACAGCCTAAAAAATAATGTAATAAAAGAGTGTATCCAAAATTAAAATTGAGACAAAAAAAAATTATATATATAAGCAATGTACCTCCTTTGGATTTCCTATGCACTGCAAGCTACCATCTACAAATATTCCTAATCGATCACATAGGACCTCTGCCTCTTCCATGGAATGTGCTGATGAAAAAAGCATGCAAATGAGATTTGTCAATCTATGGATTCACAAAGAGAGAGAGCGGGGGGGAAGAACATCTTAATGTTGCTGTTATGAAACCAAATAAATGAACAAGCTGATAAATCTAAATCACAGACAGCAAGCAGGACAATGGATTTAATAATGCAACAACTTGTATCTGTGTTTCAAAAACCAAAGGAGAGTAAGAGCATACTGGTGAGGATGATAGCACGATCCTGTTTCGCACGCTTAACGACATTCCACAAGTTGTTTCTTGATGCAGGGTCTAATCCAGTACTTGGCTCATCCATATAAACAACCTTAAATGGATTCAACATTTACAGAATAAGATGACCTAACATGAAACTTCTAAACATGCTTTTAGTTAAAAATTCTTATAATAAAATGGATTGAATTGAGAAGAAGAAAACACACTCTAGGATCCCCAATCAATGAAATTGCAACACTAAGCCTTCTCTTCATTCCTCCACTGTATTTTCCAGCTTGTCTATCAGCTACTCCTCCATGGAAAAGGCTTACATTTTTCAAAGATTCTTCCACTGCCTGCAGCATTAGATTGCAAGCTTGAATATTACTCTGAACAGATGGTTGTTCAACTTGTGTATGCATTGCAATCATCCACACCCTCTTATCAGATATGTAAGGCTTAAATGATAAACAATTAAGCTTGGAGGGACAATAAACTAGCCTCATAACCAATGATGTTTCACATACATGTTAAGATATTACAAAAGATTTGTAGATTACTAGACAATTTTTAAAATAGTAATTGTCAAAGTTTAATCTGTCCAATGCATTTGTCAAATTGTCATCGAAGAGGAAAAACAAATAACAACTATAAGACAGGCCAATGATCTACTTTCATTATTCAAAATCTTATACTGTGCAAGAATCACTCACAAATCATAATCTAAAATTGACTTACTTGTGTTAAGGCTGAACCTTTAAGATTTTTAAGTCTGCCATAAAAGAGTAGATGCTCTCTTCCTGTCAGGGTTTCCCATAGCAAGCTAAAATATCAAGAGATAAAAATCTTATAAATTTCTAAAATATCATCAATTGAACTTTACTTAAGAGAAAACAAAAATCACAAGAAACTCCAGCTTACTCATGCTGTGGGCAGACACCCATGCTAGTATATACTCCATCCATCTGAGTTCTTATGTCCAGACCTTGAACAAATGCTGTACCAGAGGTTGGCTTTGTGAGACCAATCATCTGTAAGCATGCATAGGCTGGTCAGATTTCTGAACTGAGGAGAACCAGTTAAAGAAACACGAGTTTCAAGGAATTTCAACATAATATTATAACATGTGAAATCAAATCATCAGACTTGACTACATCCCTATGTAAATTCAAACATCTTTAAGCAGGCCTGGGAATTTTAACTGACCATATTGATAAAAGAAGTCTTCCCAGCACCGTTGGGACCAAGCATACCGAAGCATTCCCCTTGAGGCAAAGCGAGGGACAAGCCTCTCACTGCAAACTTCTCAGGGTTACCATCCCTCCCTGGATAGACCTTTTTCAGGTTGTCACATACAATTGCATGACTAATAGTTGGTTCAAGTAGCAGCTGCTCCACCTTCTCCCTCTGAAGAGAAAAAGAAAAAGTAACATATTATATATGTAACCAAGACACATCATATTGAATAGCTAAGGCTACATTTTTGTTTTGGGGGTGGGGAATTGCAACATAGAGTTCCTAGTTCTACCACTAAAAATTATCGTTAAGTTTATGTTACAGTACAAACCAGTCTAACTTTCAGTTTGCCTTCATCTTACAGTTTTCCCCCAACAGACAATACATATATCAATGTATTGTTTAAAATTAAAAGATTGTAGCTGAGGAAGGGTACTTTTTCAATAATGGAATCCATGCCTAATCAAGATACCACCTAGCTATGCCAAGTTATTCAAGTATTGTGTATCAAGCTACCACAACTCACTGTGGTGGCATCATCACTTCGTTTTCTAAAACCAGGAGGCAAACACCACTTATTGAAGGACATCATGTTTCTTACTTTCTAAAACCAGTAAGTGAACATATAATTACGAATTATATGTATTCAAGACAAGCGAAATTCACCTCTTGACTGACATCAGGTTTCTCCATCTGAACAAATACTTTAGATCCCTGCTTTTCCATACTAGGCTTCCGAAAAGATGAATGTTGCTTTTTCTGAAATCCTTGCAAGAAAAAAAGAGGACTTTTCCTACTTCCTGATGAAAAAACTTGATCGACGTAATAAGCAACAAAAAGCACCAACACCCATTCGACAAACATGATAATTAAGATATCCTTCATGCCATTTGTGCCATTACTTAGATCTCCCCACCGCATACCATGAGTCCCTAATTCATCGCCACTGAAGGCTGATTGTGCAAACTCATATAACCCACGATATAAGGAAAACCCAGGATACAACTCCAGAACAATGATCCACCCTCCTGAAGAAATAGAATAGACAATCATTAGGCCACAGCCCAGAAGAAAAATTAGTAAATGCCGACATGATGGTGCACGACACATAACTGACATGATATATAAGTACATATAAATTAAAATGCTAATGATCATATTGGTCCATTCAGTTCAGTTAATAGAGAAATACTTGCTACATTTGACACCGATGCAACCTTAAATGCCAACTCATATCATTCATGATTATGTACCAATTTAGAGAAGCATCACATTGCTAATAAAGTAACACTCCAGCTCTGCTCATCATGACCAAAACCAAAACATTTCTGTTATTATTGTGTACTGGTTTGAATGATGGAGCTCTAAGAACTACAAATAAATTCGGAAAGAACTTGATCAGACATGCTAGATAGGTCCCTTGAACAGTAGTAGGTGGACATGACAGCAAAGAAATTTCAAAGATCTATTTTATAGAGGGAAATAGGATAAAGCCGTTCTTCAGCCCAAATTTTGAACTGAAGCAGGATTCCAGCCACTTGAACAAAGTGGGACAACAACATGCTGGGAAAGGGAAGGAAGACATTAAGTGGCAGTTTATGTCACACTTAGCAATTGTTTTCTCTCCATTTTCCATGCTTCTTAAGGAGACTGGTAACAGTTCAGGGAAAATCACTTGAAAGAAAATCGTGGTGAAAATGTTTCAGTTTAGGTACAATTAAGAACCCAACCTGTTAACCATTATTGCAATTCGTCCAGAAAATAATTGAGAACAGAAACAATTATTATAATGGATATTGCTGCAGCAATCAACAACATTATCCATGCAGAAAACTATCAATTCTGTTACAAAACCATTAGCACCCATCCGAACACGGTTCCTTGAAAATAATCAAATCAAATTATATATGGGAAACATATGAATGAACTTGGTAAATTAACTTACTTGGAAATGATGTATTTTGAAGAAAAAATTGGAAAAGAGAGCCACCCAACAGCCCACTTCCAAACACCCCTATATATGCAGTTACTGCAATTATAAATAACACATGTCAGTAATCAGATCTGAGAAAAGAAAATGCAGATAAACTCATTATTATGAACAATATGGGCAGCAATCATCAAACCTGTGGCAGTCTTAACATCTGAAAACATGGAAGCCAATAGAAACGCCAACGAAATTTGTAAATTTATATAGATGAAGTAAAATACAAATTGGATACTGTAGTCATTCGTTGTAAAGAATTTCAACCCTGAAATTAAAAAGTCAGTTGCATTAAATAGAAATGGTAAATGCCAAAAAAGAAAAAGGAAACAGTTCACTGGTTACATTCTTACCTATGACTGAGCCAAATATCACAAAACACAGCATGTAGATCACAGATATGGCAAGAAAATAACCATATGAAATCAGCCAATACGGTCCATCACTAAGACCATGCATTTTCATCATGATTCTTAATTTTTGCTGCTTCTCATAGACTAGAGACGTCAGAACAACCTGCATCAATAAATACACGTTAAATAATTAAGCATACGAGAAAATGAAGTCAACTGTGTTAACACAAGATATTAGATAAAAACTTTGACACTGACTTTGAATCATGTACTGTTCAGTATGCAAGAACACTCAACTACAAAAATGGTTATACACACATATAAAGATGAGAAGAATGTAGAAACCTATTCTACAATCAGTTTCAGCACTTCCCTCTCATTTATGCTAACTTCTATTAATAAAAACAACTTAGTTCGTTGCAAGCATATATGTTCACATGTCTATGTACTTACAGGGAAAAGTTGCAACACGACCCATGTAAAAAAGAGACCACCTAGAAGAGAAGCCAAATCAAACGTGACTGGGGTCTCAGGTTTTGGCATTTCCTTCACAAACTCAAACAACATTTTGGTACTGGATCCCTTCAGAAACTGAAGATAGGCATTTGATACCTGCAAGCATATAGACACTAGATGTCAGTCCCATCATAATCTGTCAAGTGCACAAAATTAGATGCAGAAATGTTATTAAACTGAAAAGTGGGAAAATGTATATAGAGGGATATAAGTATTGTTTATCAGCTTAATAACAGTGATCAAGTGTAACGACTGATTAGTTTCAAATTTTAAAATAAAAGCAATTGAATGCTAGATATGTATCATGATCATAATTCCACTTACTACCTCCACTCAAACTACGCATTTTCAGAACTATTAAAGATTAATCAAGTGTCTTCTCCAGAAATTACATAGTTTTCCAGTTAATCCAAATCTATTCGAACAATGATCATCAAGTACCTGTTTTGACTTTAAACTTGATATTTCAATTCAATTAAAAAAAATTGATAGATTCAGTGCATCTACTAGCACTCTAGCAAGCATCATGTAGTTATTTTATGTACCGAGACATATAGTTTTCTGTCTCATGTTATATCAGTTATCATAATAATATCAAGGAGGATGCAGAAATAGAAGTTTCAGATACATACCAGATTTACAGAACGAGGAAGTCGTGCCAATGCAATAGGATCAAAGCCAGTGTTATTTTGTATGGTTGAGTTGTACCATATGCTGACATTATATATACTCCGATTTGTATTTAGAAAATCATAACCTATCAAAAGAATATAAAAATAAGTATGGCTTCCACACTTAATACAAATAGAAATAAAATTGTAACAAGTATCTACCTGCAGATATCTCATTGATCTGTCTCTCAGTGTTACTTCTTCGATAACCTTCAAATAGCTCATTGTTCACTTCAGAAGAACTGTTGCGCCATAAAGGTAACACCTGAGCACATGTTACCTCTAGATCCAGTGGAAAATAAAAATTTGAATTAGTAAAGAAAATTATAGACATGAGATACAAGCCCTGAACATAACCAACCTAGATATTCACAACGAATGCATACTCCACGAATGTGTAAAACGAGAATGGTATATATACTCCTTGCAAACAAATTCAAAATAATTTGTGGGAGCACTGATTAGCCACAAGATGACTGTTATCATGAAAAGTATGCATCCAAAAGGTTGCAATCATGGCATCTTGACAAGGTGAACAATAAATTCTTGTGTATTACTTTATCTTGTATACTCCTTAATACACATCCCCTAGTTTTGAAGACAGAACAATGATCCTATAGCTAAACTTCTTCACTAACAAAAGTATATCAATGTGACCATTCAACATGCCATCAACAAGCAAGCACCAATCTTAACACACACATCCACCCACACCCCATACACACACCAAGACGGTTTGATTTTATGCAAAGGTCAATTCCCACTTACTGCCTGTACTTCTTTTACTTTTGATACTGTTGTCATAAATTCAAACTAGTTGAATTACTTATTCCACCCAGACAACAAGAACTTGAATTATACAGAAATTGAAAAATAAAATCCAAAGCCTGCAAGTTCATTATCTGACTATTCTAATCGCGCATTGCCTTGTAAATTAGTATACAGGAATTTCTCAATGGATTGTCAATTTTCACTACAAACACCTGTCTACAGCACAGCCATGCATATTGATTCACTTTCCTGTAATCACATCTTACTAGTTAGTAGAAACCTTATCAATACAATGAGGTCACATACCTTGCTGTCTGCTAAAGGATGCTATCTGGATTGGAAAGGACGAAGCAAGGTTCTGTGTGCACTGTCTTTGTAGATAATAAACAGGAAGATCCGAAAAGAAAGCAGGTTCAAGAAAATTGGTGTATTCTGTCTTCGATGCAGATCCCTATTTTGATGATTTCACCAGCATCCAGTTCACATAGAAAGAATGGAGTCAGACTAGATGAAAATCAAAACAAAATTTACACAAGAAGGCAAACAATATAGCCAATGAACAGAGAAAATTTATAAATTAAACATGTTAACTCACCAGGACATTTGTTGCCAAGCTAGCCATAAGATCAGAAGTATTTACAGTAAAGTTACTAGGGAACATATTCCCATACAAAACTGAAGAAGAGGGAAAATACACATGGTTAAGACATCTAGACAAGGTGTAAACCTCATCATGGCATCAATTCAGGTGAACCAAGGTGCACAACAACATGCTAATTAATAAAAATAAAAACAAGAAGTACAATCCAAGGTTACATGTAGAAAAATGAAAAAAGAAGCAATTTAATTTTTAAGGGGGGTGTGTGGTATGTACTTTCTCCAAAAGACTGATTATTGCCAGTGAAGAGCATGGTGATAGGACATGAGCCATTGTTCCTGCAGGACTGGTTTGGAAGATCAGAATGAGAGACCAAATCTGTTCTCACAGCTCTATACTGAGGGGCAGGAACTTGCATCAAAGGAGGCCATTCAGAAGGGCTAGGAATGGCACATGCTCCAACTTGGTCAAAATCTGAGTACTGAGCCCCACACACCTTCTCCAGGCACTGGTCACCTTGTGTCTTGGTACATGTGCAGCCACACTTGTACTTGGCCTTGTCAAGTTGTTTGTCCAACAGCTTTTGGAGAAGAAGCAGCAACAGACACAGCAAGAATGGGTACATGATGAGCCTAACAGTTGTCCTAACATTTCTTTTCTGCAAAATTCAATGACATAATAATATGTTATATGTTAAATGTTATGAAAAATACAATGAGATATCAATCACACAAAGCATGACATGAGGGGTAACATGTTCCTCTTTTGCTGCTTATTAACACCTGAAAGGTCAAATTCTTCCTGAGAAGAGCGTTTGCTTGAGTCCTGAAACTTGCAGGTTCATTGGGTGGATTTCCCATTGTGTTGTGTTGTGTTGTTTTGTGTGTTTCTTATATGCCTTTTACCTTTTGAACAATGTTTGGATTTTTCTATTTTTTTTTTGTTCCTAAGCCAGATTGTCAACAGAACATAAACCTTCCTCTCTCTGGCAAGACATTGAACTGTGTTGCGTTTTATAGGCACTTCTTGGTGTGCTACCAAATCACCCCTCAACTTCACGTTATTTTCGAGAATGCCATTCATGTCGTTGCGGATTCAGTGTGGACTCGGCTTTATTGGATAAGCGGTGGACTTTTCTCTACCGATTATGCCCTTTGTCAAATGACTATAATGCCCACATATTCCTTTGATGTTGAGCAATCTATAATTTATATGAAATTAATTTTGATCTGTTGTTGCAAAATTTTATATATTGTCATATTAATGAAAATAGTTGAGTTTTATAATTGTTATTATTTTAAAATTTGTATATAATAGTGTATGATTAAATAATATTAAATCAATTACCTTATAATAAGTTAGCTCAAGTCAGATTAATCCAGGTTCAATAAATTTCAAATATTAATGAAGTAAATAAATAAATTTTCATTTTATATTTATAATTTACAATGTATAAAATGAAAATTATAATTTTAGAACCTTCAAATATTAAAAAAAAATAAGGGGATCATTTTTTTCAGATTTTATTTTTATCTAGTATATGAGGATATTTTATAGTTAAATTTTCAATCAAGTAATGTTTGAGTTTTTCACTATCTTTGTTTAAAATTATAATTTAGTCTTCTTTTATACGACACTTGAAAAAAAAGAAAACAAGTAAGCTAACAAAAAATAAGTAATCTACTTTAACTTTAAAAGTTCTCAATATACAATATGCTCATTAATATCATATTTATTTATTTATTTTAATTAGAATATGATTTTTTATTTTGATACTCTTAAACACTTTTTTTTTATGAATTCGAAAGTATATCTCAACATTTTTTTATGTGAATATTCTGACATTATACTAATATTAATACTAGTCTTCCCTCATCGTCAACTTTAATTAAAATAAAACACTATTGCTGTGATTTTTCGTGCGTTGCATACAGTGCACTAGTTCTTACTTGTTACCGAGTCCAATCTCATATCATTTTCATACATTGCTTATTGGAGTCACGATTTGAGAGGAAGGAACCAAGAAAATACTTCCTTTTCCATAAAATATCTGTTAAATTTAGATAAATATAGATATTAAAAAAATTGATAAATAATATGATAATAAAGTATTACTACATAAAATAATAGTACATAGACTAATATGTTTTCATAGTTATTAATTATAAAGCACATTAAATAGTTGAAAATGAAATGCTATACTAATGGTCATTAATTACTCAAGAATATTATTGGAATAAAAAAAATCTATTTCATTGAAATATAAAATTAATAGATATTTTAAAAGATAACTTTGTGGATAAAATTTTTGAAAAGGAACGAGTAATAAACAAAGAAACATAACAGGAAAAATGAAATCTGTTAACTGGACATAAGTTGAATTTGTCTCATGCATACGATACAACCAATGCGATCCTAATAAAATAATCTAAAATGATTAAAATCCAATGTTCTCTCTGGGTTCCTACTTCGTATCTCCTTGTAAGAAAAAATTTATTAAGAAACAAATACTGTCGATTGGTTATTTGTCTCTATTTAGGGCAGTTGCGGTGTGACATCCTAGGGTAACTTATTAACTATGAAGTTGCTTTCAGGCATCAAATGACTTTTCTTTGCTGCCATGAGAAAGCATCCACAATTTTCCTAGTTTTCCCATGGGGCCAGAAATTTCGTAGAAAGAAAAACTTCATTCCCCTCATCGACATTTGCCTCAATGTATTCGATCAGTTGACTACCATTAAAATGAAACGACAAATCAAGCCGCAATGAAAATTAATTTTATTACAAACCTCATGTTTGATCATAAACTGTTTCAGAATCATTTATTAACATTGGGATATTCTAGTTATCTTCTTTAGCTAGTTGTGTGTGAAGTAGAAATCATTATAATTTTTTTTAGCTAAAATATCAAGGGATAGGATATGGAAATAAGAGTTGAACTTGTAAATTTTTTTATTTATTGAGACATGTAAGAGACTATCACTAGATTGTGTGCTCAGTTGCAGAAATAATTATAATTAATTAGTAATAAAATGAACAATGAAATTGCATTTTTTTTCTTTTGAAAAAACTATATTGATTATTGAGTAGATTTCATTTATACACTGCATTACCTTGTGTTTTAGAGCAATATTTTATGATTTTTTTAACGCTAAAGTAGGTTAAATTGCTAACCTCTCGAGATTTACGAAAATTACTCGGACTTTCTTTTAATTTTAGAAATTGCACTTACTCAGTTTTGGCCTTTGTATAGAACATGAGGGGCTTTATAATCTATAAAGACAAGCTATTGGGTAGTGTTTGGTTTTTGTGTCGGGACAGAAAATATGGAGATACTGAAGACACAAAGTTGTTTGATTGTAGAGATAGGAATAGAGGACAAAAAATGTTTTTGTCCAAGGACACAAAACTATAAAAAAAAATTTGTACATCCAAAATGAAAAGACAGTGGGAACATGAATGGAGATAAAAATTTAATATTTTTTCTTTTAATAATATTCATATACATATTTATATTTTGACTAAAGGTTCATTTTGATTTTTGAAATTGTATGTGTAATTCACTTTAGTCCCTAAAATTAAGAAAGTATCCCTTTATTCATTTCAGAAAGTGATTCAACATAATCCTTTTGATGATTTAAGTTAGTCCTCCGAAACAATAGTATATAAGGACTAATTTAAATCAATTTTTGAAATTCCAAGAATTAAAATGATACTTTCTTAATTTTAAGGATTAAAGTGAATCACATATATAATTTTAGGGACCAAAGTGAATATTTACTTTTTATATTTCCCTATTTATCCACACTACCATGGGTGGTCCAGCAGCCGGTGGTGATGGTCCAGTGGGGTATATAATATATTTTATCATGTATTTGTTGTCTTGTCATCGTATTTCCAAATAAGATATAAAAACAATTGTCATATTTTGTGTTTCATAACCAAATACAATAGAAAGACGGTATTTTTTGTATCTCCATTTTATTATTTCTATTATTTTTGTCTCCACTATCCTAGTACATAAACCAAACGCTACCTTGTTTAATACAACTTTCCACTAGGTGCTTTTTTTTTTTTAAGTTTCTTTCATTTTTTATATAATTTTATTGATAAAGAATGTGATCAATTTGTAATGCATTCATAAAAGAGCATTGCAATGATCGCCAATGAAATGTTGCCAAATTATTTAATAAAATTTATAATCAATTACTAATATATGAAATAACAACATTACTAACCGATTTAATATAAAACATCGATAAATGTCACCATGGTAATATTCTTTTTTTTTTCTTTTAACATGAAAGTTTAGGTGAGGATAAGCATCAGTGTTCCATTAGGGCCAGGAAAGATCCCCAACCTCTTTGAAGATTTCCAAGAGGGATTACATATCGCTCCACCAACGAGGTCCTAATATTGGTCAAAGGATTCGAACATATCCCCTTATAGGGTATGAGTCAAATCTTAATCAACTATGTCCACCTTTGTTGGCATCATTATGCTTTTATACATGGTGAAAGTAAGCCGATAAATAGCTAGGAGATCGAAGAGAAATTTTTTTTTAAAGAAATAAAAATAAAGCCACAAGAACCATGAGATATAGTACAGTTAGTAGTTAGTTAGACTTTTTAAGCATTTAGTTAGGGGTTTGATTTCAGTCAAACTCTTTAAACATTTAGTTAAAGGTTTGATTTCTGACAGTGTATATGAAGAGGGTTTCGTGATCAGAGCCAAAAACTACGTTTGTAAATTCTACACCGCAAAGAGATTTGTTATTACTACAACCTTGGATTCATATGTTCACCCAACAAAATAAACCCACAAGAAGACAAGCACACATTGCGGTTGATCTTGCAATTAATGAAGGGCCGTTTTGACCATCAGCTAAATCTTAATAGAAGTTAGGATTACAAACAAAAATAATAATAAAGAAAAAAGAAGAGAATTCATTTCATAAAAATCAGATCATAATTTGTGAATCTTTTAATCCCCCTAGTGTATATGTTAACATAAATTTTTTTATCGGATTGAAAGGCTGTTTAATTTAAGCATGCATCACACAATCAATGAAGAAAAAGAAGAAAATCACAATTTTAGTTCCTGCTTTAGTGAACTCTAAGTAACCCAGATCCTTAAACTTATGAAATTGGCTTAATAATTAAGGAAGGGTTGATTATGATAGTTCTCAGTTTACCTTAATTTGCCAATATATGGCATCCACAGTTTTCATATTTTTTGACAAGATGATAAATTTTTAGCGATACTTATCAAACCCGAATTGGTATTTGACTTGGTTAAGACACCAGATTACTGCGTCACTGGTTCAACTAGTACATTATTGCTTGAATCACGTTAATTAAATAAATATATAAAAATATAACTTAAGATAACTAAGGATATATATATATATATATATATATATATATATATATATGACACTCTATGCACTTGGCTTGCTAGTTGAGTGTGACCCTTTTTCTAGTATGGTCCGGCTGTGATAACTATGTTTCTAGCATATTAGGTATGTTTAGATCTTCTATTCACTGTAGCATATGTATATTCATCCCTTATCCTAGGTAGTTTGGATTGATTGAATATACCTAGTTTTGCAATTAAAATCTCTTTAGTTAGTTTTGGAGGAAAATATTCTTACGAGAATTTAAAATACAAAGAATTTTAAATGCTTCAATTGAATTTTCTTCATTTTCTAATTTGTCTGTTTGTAGAAGATAACTGTATTACTTCATTTACAAAATATGTTATTTGCATAGTGGAATTATATCACTTTCTCTATTGGTAAGAGTAGGTGGTGGGCACCAAATGACATGCAATAGTGGGTGGGCACTAATGGCCATGGATGACGGGCATACAATTGGTGTCGGGTGGTGCATGGTAGGTGGCTAAAGGTTGGTGATGGGAGGTCGATGACAGGCCAGAATCGGCGACTGGGGCAATCAACAAAAGGGGAGCAACTATAATGGTTAATAAACGATAATAGATTTGGCGAAGTGATAGTTATAAGACAGGTAAAAGGGAATTTTTAGAATTCTCTATCTAGAGAGGGAATTTGAAATTCACTTTTTCATATTTTGAAAATATCTCATAAAAATTCTTGTAATTTTGAAATGAGAAATGATGCATGTACATATCATGCTTCACAACATATGGCTTGGAACCCTTAGATTGGATAAAAACATTTGAAAAATATTTTTAAGTAAAACTAGAATTTCTTTCAACCATAGATTAGTCGTGCGTCGTTTGAATATGTCAAATGTTGTGATTCATATAACATTTCTCTTTTCGAAATTTCTGTGATAGTATCCAAACAAGAAATTTCATACCAAAATATTTGAAATTCTTTCAAAATATACATTATCCTATGAAAATGTTCCATTCAACCACATCAGTTCAAGACTAAGGGAATTGTGATTCATCTAGGTTTCAAGCTACATGAGAGCTAGCATGGATACTATCTTTCCTAATAGTTATATTATTTATACTCATAAAATATGATCGTATAGGAGACTATGCTGACTTACACCTTATTTATTATTGGATGAGGTGTGAACCCATTCAAGTAGGATCCACTATTAAAATCACATTTTAAAAATCACTTAAAATAAATATTTTTATTATTATGTATTTAAATATAAAAGAACTTATTCATATCCCTTTTAGAAGTTACTTTTATATAAAGACTTAGATAAATCGTTTACTCAAATAGGCTCTTAGGTTATATTTGGATTGGTGAAGTTGAATGAAAGGGGAGAGAATGGAGTGGAATTTTAATTAACTCCATTATTTGGATATGTAAAATTTGGATTAAGAGGAATGGAAATGATGGAGCTCATTCCATCCAATTTCATCAATACCATTTCTCTCTATTTTCTTTTCCCTTCCCTATTGGGGGAAAATGGGATGGAATAAGGTTTTAGTAAATAAATATTATTAATCTATCTACATTACTAATATTACCATGCTCTAGCTCAGATGTATTATGCGAATATAAAGTTCCATTGATATATCCAAACAATGAAGTGAGATAATTATCTAACTCCATTCCATTCTACTCAATTTTATTTTACTCTACTATTTATCATCAATCCAAACTTAATCTTAGAATAACTATATGAAAAAAAAAGATAAAACTACAATTTATTAACCCTATCTAACAAATTTTCCGGCGTAAACGAAAGTAGCAGCGCTCAATTTTCAAATCGTACGAAAACGAAAGCCGTAAAGATTATGGAATGTGAACATGCTTGTTCAGTGGCATTGTGTAATGACGATGAACCTTCATAGATGCGAGGAGAAGTCAACTAATATATGTGCGTGACTTTTGACGATACATAACTTAATTGTTGAACAATGTGACTAATAAGCAGAAATAAATTATTCTATGTGCCGTGATACATGACATTATGATATAATAATAATTGGAACCCCCATCCCCATTAATTGGAAACTCGAACGAAATTTCAAGCATTTAATTCAAATTTACTTGAAGTGTTTGAGTTTGACTTTGATAAAATTATTCCCTATAAAATATATCGAAACAAAGGTTCATTCCCACTGCTTATGAGCACCGCTCATATTTTGAACAGGACCACAAAAATCTTCAATTCTTCTTGCATCAGCTGCAGTTTATTAAACATTTTTTATGGTTTAAAACTTGTGCAGTTAAGAGAATTCAACTCGATGTTTGATCTCATGAATATATGAATTATTTATTTTAACTCATTTAAATAATTAGTTTGTCAATGTTCAAAGTCCCAACACTGAAGAGGTGATGTGGGGAACTCGCTGTGGTCACTTACTGAAACAACGGATTATGCACAACAAAATTCTTTTTTCACAAAAAAAAAAAAAAAGATTTTAAGAATATAAACTGGTAATGGTTGAGATTACTTGCTTAGAGTGCAAGTAAACTAAAAGTCCATCAAGATCTAAGTAGTGTGGAGTCAGTATGTGGACCCACGCACCGCGTAAACCAATGTGTGCAATTTTTAGACTATATTATATATTTTGACTACGATACATTATTTTTTATATTGGTTTAATTTTAAGAGTGTAACTGCCATATAGAATTATTTTTAGACTATCAACTAATAAAAAACTGTCATATGATCCATTATCAAATCACATCTAATTCAAATTTTAAAAAATTACATAAAATAGATGAATTGTCAACTTTTTATTAGTTGATGGTGATTAATATTTTATATATATATATATATATATATATATATATATATATATATATATATATATATATATATATATATATATATTTTGAGTTAAAACGAAAAATGCATTACATACTTTTGTAAATTGAATAAAAAATTAATTTAAACATTTATTATGTATTACATGAACTTATAAATACTTTGAGAATATGCAGAAATATATTTTATACATACTTTCTTTTTTCAATTAAATAGATGTAAGAAAGGATATAGATAAATTGATATAAAAATCATTCCCGTCATTTTTTTATTACAAAAGTAGTGTCCCAATCCCGTTAACGGTCGAGTGACTAATTTGCCCTTCTCCGTGTTTTGCTAAAATGACCCAAATGTCCTCATATAGAACAAGAAGCCAAAAGAGCATAATTTTATTACACTTAAAACAAATTTGATACCGTTCAATAAATTTCTTTTATTTGCATAGTTTTTCAAAAATAGGTATACAAGTTAATTATATTTACTGATATCTTACAGAAAAAATTAAATTTATCGATGTGATAATTTATAATTGGATAATAATATAAATTTTATTTAAATAACATTTTTCATATTGAATACCAACATGAAAAAGTATTATAACTTGAAAAATGCATTACACATCCTTTCAATATAAATTTGAATATTTTCATATTTGTAAAGATGATCAAAATAGAGATACCCATAATAAAGGAAATCAAATACCCAAAATGAGGACAACAAAAACATTACAAAAGGACAACGAATATTCATACAAAGAAAAAGGACGATGAACACATTCAGACAAAGGATAACAAAAACAAAGCACAAAATTCTAAACAATAGATTACCATCAAATTAAAGAGTCAAGATGACAATCTCCTTAAACAATATTCACAAAAAGGAAGATTAAATAAAGAAGAGAGAAAACTTTATTATCATCATCATCATCACAAACTACCATTGATGTTTGATTAAATTGCATTCCAGCCTATTATTCTTTAAAAATTGCACTCCACCCACTAAATTTGAATAACTAATTTATTTTATTACTTTCTTTATATATATATATTCAAATATTTTTTAAAAAGTAGAGTATTATATAATTTTTAATTTTGTCATTTCATCAAATTAATAAATAATTATTAAAAATAAAGTAAATAATGAATTACATCAATATAAATTATAATTTTAAATGATAAAAATTAATAATGGTTTATAATAACTATAAACACAAATAATAAATTAATAAAAAAATTATTTTATTATGATTTTAATTTTTTGCAAAATATTTACTTAAGATTAGAATTATTTATAATAATGAGAGGATAATTGTATATCATCTAATGTAATATCTTATACAATGTCATATAGAATATTATAAAACATTAAAATTTTAATAGGCCTAATACTATTAGGTCTTATACTATTAAATATTATCTTATTAGACCTTATTCTATTTGACATACAAAATGTAAAGATATGTATGTATGTTAGTTTGGATTTTGGTAAGAAGAGGAGGACTTATAGTGTGATTTTTTATTATTTTTACTTATGATCATAATAATTATTAATTATTAGTTGTTAGTTATTAGTTATTATTTTTTAATTATTAATAGAACAATTGGAGTGAAGTGCAATTTTTTTTTAACAAGAATGGGGTGTATTCTAATTTAGCTAAACCACAAAGATAAGTTGTGCTATTTACTTATGTTATTATTTTTTATACTTGGAGCCAACTTTCATCAAACTATCCTCTTTAGTCTTTTCAAGTTGCGAGAAAATTGAAGTTGAGCCTCAAATCTTTTGATTTATTATGCACCTTTATTATTAGTTATTGTGAGATTATTATTTTTATTGAATAATTTAATCTTAACTAATAATAAAATTTTTTGATAAATTTAAAAGTGAGAGATCCTCTGTAAAACTCACAGTTTTACCTTTTTTTTTTTTTGGTGATGTAAGTTACACACCTGTTATTCTCAACTAATTTAAGAAAAATACGCGTTTTTGCGTATTGCTCTGTTCATTGTTTCTTTCGGTCAGAGAATAACATTTTAAAGAAGTTAATGGTCCATGTCAAATAATGAGATAATCGCAAGAGTTGTACTTTCGAGCCAATGCAATGTCAAGTGTGAAGTAAGATTGCTTCAGGTTCAGAAAATCTTCTCAGAGAACACTGAAAAGGACAACCCGCCCCATTATCATTTAGCAAATTGAAAATGGGAAAGTTCCAAGTAAATGTTATGTTTAGAAATGGTATAAATATGCTATATTAAGTAAGAAAAAAAAACGCGTTAAAAAATGTAAGAATAAAACAATTTGAAACATGATATATGTTAAGCTCAAATAACCGTGTATTGTCCTTAGAAAAGCATTATATTTAATATTTAATTTTAATACAATAATAATATTATTCATTCAAATCATTTCGTGGTAACAATTGAAATCATGACATATCTCTATATGCAAATTTACTTAAATTATTGATTAAATTGATTTTTAATTAACGGCAATAATCTAAAACTTAACCCCAAAAGATTTTGTCCAAGGTATATTAAATGAATTAGCGACTCTTTATAAATGTGATGAAACATCTTGTGTGTGATTCCCCACAGGTCATATAATATGCTATACGATTAGCTTTCGGCCCTCAAAAAATCTAAACTCAACAAATCATTTAAAAGTTGAAGTTATTTACATATTTATCAACTTGGAAACTGACAAGTCCGAGGAGAAAAAAAGTATTCTATAAAATTATTACATGGTCGGTTTTCCATTCCTTCTAACTAGTATCTTCATCTATTCATATATGTCTTTTAAGATTTTGGCATATGAATTAAGAAATTAAATTATTCAATATACACAAATACACAAACAAAAAATTGTTTATATTTACACAATTACCCTTATATAAAATCGTATAATAATTATTATAAGAAAAATTTAAATGTATATAGCAAGGGAATATACGTAAAAATAAGAATGAAAAAGAATAATTAATATTTCATTAAAATTATTAAATAATAAATAATAGTAAATAGTTTTTTCTCCCTAAAAAACAATTATTCACGTACGGAGGTAGAATGATTCTATCGTGACAAGAAAACAGAGAACAGAAACCACTGTAAAAGTACAAGAACCAAGGTTGCTTCCTGCTATAAATACCAGCTCACCCTCGCTTTCTCCATACTCAGAATTCCTCATTATTCAACGCACACACACATACTCAAGCAAAAACGAACACAAACAAAAAAACACTAAAACCAAAAAAAAAGAAAAAAAAAAGACACGAAGGAAGCAACGAAGCATGGAACTTAGGAGCGGTTTGCCGCTTCTGGCACAACAATTCAGCGCGCTGCTAACGAAGAACCTGTTGCTGTCGTGGCGGAACAAGAAGGCGACGCTGTTGCAGGTTCTGTCGCCGCTTCTGTTCATATTCCTGATATTCGCCATTGACAAGGCCATCAAGTCACAGTACTCGAACACCACTTACTACAAGAGCCTCACCGACCCTCCCTTTCACCCTTCCCCTCCCATCCCTCCCTGCGAGACCAAGTTCTTCGTCAAGCTCCCTTGCTATGACTTCCTCTGGAGCGGTCATGACAACCCAACGTTTCACACCATTGTTGACCGTATCATGAAGAACAACCCTGGCAGGGTGATACCTCCCTCCAAGGTAAATTTGAAATTCTCATTTTGGGTTGGCTTGCTTTTTGTGTTTATAATCAAATTATCTACATGGTTTTGAGACCAATTGTGATTTTCTGGCTTGTTTCGTGTTTCTAATGCTTGTTATATGCAAAATTTTTCTTGTGTTTGTGCCTGTTTATAACATGTTATCAGAGTCACCGTGATCAAGTGGTCAGAGGTTCGATCCTTGATATAAATTGTTCATGCTTTAAGCTTGAAAAGAAAAGATGCCATCAGCCAGTTTTTGGAGTGATGATTTATGATGATAATTGCTCAATAGCTTACTTTGACAGATTTTGAATAAAAATTTAAAAAATAAAAGAAAACAATTAATCAGATCTGGGCGTACTTTGGGACCAATTAAGGTTTGGTGCATTATTAAGTGAGCTGAATTCTTATGGAGAGAACTAGAAGTTCTAATGTTTTTCATGACAGTGCTGGAGTGTTAGTTCGGTTAGTCTCTCTCAGCAATACCTGATTAATTTGCTGATTTTAGGATTGGTTGATTTTTCTTTTGTTTCAAGATTCATTGTTTATTGTCTGACGGTAGTTGATCAAGGTCACAGCAAAAATGGACCGTGATAGCAGGCTAATTTTATGTGCAATGTCAAGAGTTGGAATCTTGACTCTGAGAAGAGCATTATTTGACCACTACCCTTGGCCAAAAAATTGCACAATTCATTTCTTTAAAAAGATAGTTTTCTATTTGTCTTGTGTGAAAAGAGTAATTGTAGCTGTGAAAGCACATCATGCAAGAGTTTGGTTATTTGAATTCACGGTTCAAACAGATGACATATATAAGGGGAGAGAAAAGAATGAAATTAGAAAGGGTCTCATGCTCTGGTCTTTGTTTTGCAGGTTAAATCCTTTAAAGATAAAGCCGCAGTGGATGACTGGCTTTTTAATAATCCTATGCACTGTCCAGGGGCTTTACATTTCACGGAAAAAAGTGACACCATCATTAGCTATGGTGTACAGACAAATTCAACTGCTGTTCAAAAGAGAGGGAGATATCAAGACCCCACTAATGCATTTCAAATCCCACTTCAGCTTGCGGCAGAGCGAGAAATTGCCAGATACCTGATTGGAGGTGCAAAAGCTTTTTCATTGTTGAACTTTTGTGATCAACTATCTTCCTTGAATGATAAAATTTATTTTGTTCAGTACCCCTATATTTCACTTTAAAAAGCTACGATCTAATTAATGACTTGGTAAAAATTCAGAGCCAAACTTCAGCTGGAATGTCTTTTTGAAGGAATATGCACACCCAGCCATGTCAGCTTTCTCTGCAGTGGGTTCAATAGGCCCAGCATTTTTCCTTGCAATTGCCATGTTTAATTTTGTTCTTCAGATGAGCTCTTTGGTGGCAGAAAAAGAGCTTAAACTTCGCCAGGTATATACCCTGCACAGGTTAAAGTTCGTTCCCTATGAAAATGCCATCTTCTTCCAGTGGTATTTATTGGAACTTTGCTCTTTCTGTTGTCACAGGCTATGACTATGATGGGCCTTTATGACTCTGCTTATTGGTTATCCTGGCTCATATGGGAGGCATTTACTACTTTCTTATCATCCCTTCTCATAGTTCTCTTTGGAATGATGTTTCAGCTTCGTTTCTTCTTGAAAAACAGCTTTCTGGTCCTATTCATTCTGTTCTTCCTGTTTGAACTCAATATGGTAAGAATATTCAGAATTCTTTTGGTTTACCATTTATAGCTTCCGCTTGTGCATTGGGATTTGTATGTCGGTATATATATATATATTTTTCCTGATGCACAATAATTTCCTGATGCATAATAATTTTCTTTTATTTCAGACTGGCTTTGCCTTCATGTTATCTGCTTTCATTCGCAAGTCATCTTCAGCAACAACACTGGGCTTCTTCGTATATATTGTTGGCTTTGTTACTCAGGCATGAGTCCTTTTCAAACCTTGTTGATAAGGTCTGTTGCCCGGATGGAAAGAAAACATGCTGATGTTCTCCTTGTCTGTGATGTTTCTAATTGCAGATCGTTGTACAAGCAGGATTTCCTTATACAACAAGCATCTCCAAGACTTTCCGAACTATCTGGTCATTCTTCCCGCCTAATCCTTTCGCTCAAGCTCTACAGATGCTTTCAGATGAGGTTGCAACTCCTGAAGATCATGGTATTAGCTGGAGTAAAAGGGGACAATGCCCTAGTGAGGACGACAACTGTGTGATAACAATTGTATGTAATAATTGGACCTCCGAATCCCAATGCCCCAAAAAACCTTTGTCGTACTTTTCCCTCTTACTTTCTTTTCCATAGTTCTATACTTGCTTTGGCTTTTCCTTTCCTTTCATCCTCAATTATGTCATGGCTTCAAAAGTGACTCAGTATTTCTTCTTTCTTTGACAGAATGATATTTATAAATGGCTGCTGGCTACATTCTTTCTGTGGTTTGTTCTGGCTCTCTACTTTGACAACATTATCCCAAATGCATCTGGTGTGAGGAAATCCAAGTTATACTTTCTTAATCCCAGTTATTGGATGGGAAAAGGAGGCCAAAAAGTGAGAGGTATTTTTTTTTTTTTTTTGGTGATTTATGTTGCGTTCATTATATTTTCTCTTGTCTTCTGTTTATGGCTGAACTCTTCTTTCCCCTTTCCTCATCTTGCTTTTGTAGAGGGTGGGAATTGTAGTTGCTGCATATTTTCAGTCCCACATCAAGAGTATAGTGCACCAGATGATGAAGATGTGCTTGAAGAAGAAAACACTGTAAAACGACAGATGACAGAAGGTGGTGTTGATGTAAATGTTGCTGTTCAAATACGTGGCCTTACAAAGACATATGCTGGTGCATGTAAAATTGGTTGCTGCTGTAAATGTAAAAGAACTACTCCTTACAATGCCGTTAAGGTACAGAATTTCCTGATAAAATTTTGGTCTTAGCAGTTTTGGGTGATCTAAAGAAGACTTCTCAGTCGTTCGTCTATTTTCTTGCAATATTTTTCATGGTTGAAGTCTTTGCCTGAGTGGTTTCAATGCAATTCTATCACGAGATGGATCTCAGTATCTATCTCTTAGATGGTCATACAAACTAAACATGCAGAAATGTTCTTAAGTTGATTTCTTTCTGGATCATGATTATCAAGATTATCAATTAGCTATTTCTCGGAAGTCTGAACTTTTCCTCCATTTTTTTTTCCCCTTTCAGCTCAATGTCCCTCATGTTTTATGTTTAAATATTGCGTAGACATTGTTTTGTACTTTACTTCCTGATGTAAGTTATCCATATTGGGATGATGAGCAATGTGCTATTCTCAAATTATTTTCAGGGTTTATGGGTGAACTTTGAAAAGGATCAGCTATTTTGTCTTTTAGGACCCAATGGAGCTGGAAAAACTACGGCTATTAATTGTTTGACAGGGATAACTCCAGTAACTGATGGAGATGGTGAAAACTAACTCTCTCTCTCTCTCTCTCTCCCTCTTCTATCTACTACATTGACAATTTGTTAATAAAAACATTTTTCAGTAATCATGAAAAGCAGATTATTAACATTTCCAATTTAAATATTTAATTAACAGCATTGATTTATGGATGCTCCATCCGGAGCTCCACTGGAATGTCAAACATTCAAAAGCTTATAGGAGTATGCCCCCAGGTGTTTCCCTCTCCCTCTCTGTCACTATATTTGTTTTTCATGTATGGAAGTATATCTCGCCTCATTAAGAATGCCTAAATATGATTTTCAAGCTGAACGATTCTCTCTTTTCGAATCTTCTCATTAGCAGTCTAACTGAGATTCTATTAATTTTTCTCATTTGCAGTTTGATATCCTATGGGATGCACTGTCTGGTGAAGAGCACCTTCAACTCTTTGCTACTATTAAAGGCCTTTCCCCAAGTTCCATCAACTCAGTATGTCTGTCTTCCCCAGAACTTTTTTTTCCCCCTTAAAAATTGTAATGTTTGAAAATGAATTATTCTTATAGCTTCTTCTAATTCAAGTTCTTCTGAAAAATATAGATTATCCAGGCATCATTGGGAGAGGTGAGACTCACTGATGCAGCCAAAGTGAGAGCTGGAAGTTACAGTGGAGGAATGAAACGCCGTCTCAGTGTAGCAATTGCCCTTATTGGTGACCCCAAATTAGTTGTTTTGGATGAGCCAGTACGCAGAGTTGGATATACCCTTTAATGATTTTATTCTATTGGATTGATTCCAATATTCATCTTTTTTTATTTTTATTTCTTAGACTACTGGCATGGATCCAATAACAAGGAGACATGTGTGGGACATAATTGAAAATGCGAAAAAAGGACGTGCCATTGTTCTTACTACACACTCCATGGAAGAAGCTGACATTCTAAGTGACCGCATAGGAATCATGGCGAAGGGAAGGCTTCGCTGCATTGGAACCTCAATCAGATTGAAATCACGCTTTGGTACAGGTTTTATTGCTAATATCAGCTTCTACGGGAGCAATGTTGAACGCAGTCCTCCCGATGGGGATGCAGTTTCTGCAGTGCATCGCGAGGCTGTGAAGCAATTCTTTAAGAATGTAAGCTAGATACTTATGGTGATTTTGAAGTACTTCCATGGCAAAAGGGATTGATTTTTTTATTCCCTGAATTGTTTTGACAGCATTTAGATGTAGTGCCAAAGGAAGAAAACAACAAATTTCTAACTTTTGTGATTCCTCATGACAGAGAGGGGTTCCTGACGGTAAGCTTTCTTTTATTGGTTTCATTTCCACTTACTTCAGATCTTTTCTGACATGAGGCTTTCAATCTTAACTGTTGGCCGAATACTGATCAACATGAAAGCAGATATTCACTGGAATTTTCTCGTTTATGTTGATCCACCGGCAGAATTTTTAGTTTTGAGTCACAATAGTTACTCTTGTTGTGATGATCATGAATTAGGCTGTAGTTATGCTGTCATGTGTATTATATGAATTCACTTGTGCTTAATTTCAAATGGGAAAAAACAAAAAACTGAGAGATCCTTTGATGCCAATGAAGAAAAACAAGGATTTCATCTGTGCATTTTCTTTTTATAATTTGGGTGCATGCTTGGTTAGTTCAGTATTGCTTTTCTTGATGGAAAAATGAAAATATTTTCAAATGAATCCGGTCTATGCCGTAATGTCACAGTTTAAGACCAAGGAAAACCCTTGTATTAACATGCCCAGCTGACTTAATTATTGCAATCAAGTGTGCTGCTACATGCATTTCATATAAAGCTGAACACAGACTAGGTATTAGGTAGCACTAAAACAGGACGAAATGTCTTAAGTATGCGGTGAGAATTATACACAGCACACCCCAAACGAGTCATGATATAGAAAATTATGATTAAATATTTGGATTATATTGTCTTATTTTTCCTGTTGCTTCCCTACCAGAATTTTTTCGCTGAGCTTGAAGATAGAGAAGAAGAATTTGGCATATCTGACATCCAGCTTGGTCTGACAACTCTTGAAGAAGTCTTCCTGAGTATTGCAAAACAAGCAGAGCTAGAAACTGCCGCAGCTGAAGGGAGCCTAGTCACTTTGACCTTAACGTCTGGAGAGTCTGCACAGGTAAGTGCGGCCATCTTTTGTTTTCAGTTATTCTACAGTGAGGTATAACACACAATGAACATATAAACCTGTTCATTAATGCACTAGTACCCTTAACAAGTGCTGAAGTGCACATCCTATAGTGAAGTTATATGAGTTGCTGCTATGACAACTAGCCATTTCATGCTGCTGAATACAATAATTATTGTGCAGATTCCGATAGGAGCTAGATTTGTGGGGATTCCAGGAACAGAATCTGAAGAATACCCAACAGGGTTCATGGTAGAAGTATATTGGGAGCAAGATGATACTGGTGCCTTATGTATTTCTGGCCACTCTGAGAAAGCTCCGGTTCCTCCTGGTGTTCAACTATCATCATCCCCTCTGGTAAGACACCGTCGGAATCTACGCCAGTCACGATCAGTTCGCGGGGTTGTGATCGATCCCAGTCAAGTTAGTTCAGTCAATTTTCGGTGAAGCATACCCCAGGTTTTAGGAGATGATGGCTCATACATTTTCTTTGATTTTGATTTTGTACATCTCTATAGCAGAGAGTTTTTACTTGAATATAGAATTTAGCCATACTTCCCATTTTTATGATCTCAGCCATTTATGTCTTATTCTGCTGCTTTGTAGTTGTAAATACTGTAAAAATGAATATGCTATTGAGTATGCTTTGTAGTTGTAAATACTCTTAAAATGAATATGCTATTGAGTATTGACGCGCCCATTATGAATATGAAAGTGCACAATATTAGGTTGGTGAGTCGGAATAAAATGTCATTTTTGCAATTTGCTATGAAAACTTTAATACTCTCTGCGGAAAAGTTCTTCACACCAACCAATCATATATTATTATTATTATTAGGTGTATAACTTTTTGAAAGAATTGAATATTTGGAATGACATGATTTTATATGATTGAATAATATATATAATTTTCTTTACATTTGAAAATTTGTCAAAATATATCCAAATATAAATACAGAGTCTGTAGTTAAGATCTTTACCATAAAAGATAATTCACGAGCTATTTTTTGCGGCCATTACCAAACACCTGAAACTCACACCATTGATATGTTATGGTATCATCAGAGTCGGGTACACCCCAAGTGTAATAACCACTTTACGGATGTGAGCGGAAGCGCGCCCAAATAGAAGAGACGGAAAAATGGAGTACGGTGAATAGTAATTTGCAGTGGGTCTCACGTCACTATTCACGTGAATAGTACTATGTAGTGGGACCCGCTTCACTATTTATGAATAGTCTCGTTACTATTTACACCAACAAAATAGACCAAGATAAATGCACACCAATATTTTAACGTGGAAAACCCTCCTGTAATTTTGAGGGAAAAACCACGGGCCAAACTCCGAAAAATACTCCACTATATTTAAAAAGTAATTACAATATAGTGTATCCCCAATGAGACTCTCTTCTACTACAATTAGTAGTATTACAGAGATCTAGAGAATATATCCAAAACCCCCCAGTGTATACTCACACTACACTCTTGGAATTTTCTTACACACACTCTCTATTTTTCTCTCACTACAAGAAGCCTACACTGCTTCTTCCTATACAACTGAGGAAATGCTTCTCAGTTCGGGATGCAAAAACCGCCTGCTTGAAGGCTCTATTTATAGATGATTTTTGAAAGTTACTGTGCATATTTCGGCGTAAATTTGTGTATCACATCTTGTGCATGTCTTGCGATGTCTCTTTGATTTTCAACATTCGGTGGCTGCAAAATGCACCGCCACCGGCCACTTTTTCTACATGATAGGTTGTGGGAGATTTCTTTATCCGAAGTTAGGATGGTGTACTAAAAGGCAGCAAACCTTTGGAGTATCATTTATATATGAAGGATTGAAGAGTCATTCTATCTGTTATTTAGGTCAAGAAACAGCAGTATGCAAAAGCCAAAACCTTCATCTAGCCAGGCACTCATGTATTTTATATTAATAGTGATGATACGTTTCAAGCTGAATTACAAGGATTTGACAGCAATTAGAGAGTAAAATAGGAAACTAAATAAATGCAAACTATTATCCTAATTTACTGCCCAGTATTCTATCCTTAATTTCAGCTATCCTTAACATTTCCTCTCAAGATGGAGCACATGTCAATCATGCCCATCTTGTTACAAATCTGAATGACCTTATTCCCAAGTAGAGCTTTAGTTAACACATCAGTTAGCTGGTCTCTGGTTCAAATATGCTTTGGGGAGATTAATCAAATGATTATGCAGTAGCAACGACATCAGCCCAAAACACCTTTGGAACTTTCATATGGAACAGAAGTGCTCTTGCTGTTTTTAAAAGGTGATTGTTTTTTCTTTCGGGAACCCCATTTTGTTGAGGGGTCGAGCCACATGAGGATTGGTGATTATGCCTTTTTGAGACAAAAAGGTGGAGAATTGAGCAGAAAAATATTCTTTCCCATTCACTTCACAAAATATGAATAGTTGTTTTAAATTTTTTTTTTTTTAATAATTATGAGAATAATGGCATAACACCATCAAGGGAAGCCAGATACAAGAACATAAGCTCAAAACAGACACAGAACTATCAAGCTAAAGCTATTAACCTCCACCAAACAAATACAACACCCACACAAAGAAACTAACTATGGTAACATCCATCCAAAAAAGTACCAACATTAGAAAACTCCAAACATCACATCATCAGGCAGCGTCCCCGAAAGAAGGAATACACCAAGAGATTCCACCATAATTCACTCTAACAGACAAAACAAGGAGACAAGAAGCAGCCACCAAGCACAACATCATGACTTTAAGCCCCAAAATACACCTCTAGTTGAAAACCTCAAAGTGATCACCTCAAACTATGCAAATGACCTTCTTATAGCCTTTAGATCTGGTCTTCAAACAAAGCAACAGCCTCAGTCACGATTCCTAGTGCAAAAACTTACTTCCTGTCAGACCCAATCATACTAAATAGGTAGTACAAACCATCTTACAGCACACAAATGTGATCTACCACTCCCTTAAGCCCCTTCAACAATGCCATCAAGGCCAAGGAATAGCAACGGTTTATACCTCAGAAAAGGTAGAAAAGATAGGAAATACCTCAGACCAATGTTACATGAAATACAACCAAGTAATGCGAGAGAAGTCATCAACAAAAGTTACAAAATAACGAAAACCTGATTTTGAAATCACCAGACAAGGACCCCAAATACCTAAATCTACAATATCAAACAGACATGCAACTCGCTTATTTTCTCTATGAAAATAGGAAGTTCTACAATGTTTGGCTAATTGGCAAGGCTTACAATCTAAGCTAGACATAGGCTTCAAACTGGGACAAAGTTTCTCCAAGGTTGGAAGAGAAGGATGACCATAAACAACAATGAAGATGATGAAGAGACGGAGTCACCCCACTAGTGCATGTAATTGGAAGTGACACATTACCAGAAGGTGCATCAAGGATGTATAAGCCACCTGATTCATGACCACTGCCCATAATCTTCTTCGTACTAAGATCCTGAAAGACAAAATGACGGGAAAAAATAAACATCACAATTAAGGGTTTTCATAATTTGGCTAACGGAGAGAAGATTAAAAGGAGATTTTGGCAAATAGAGGACAAAGATAAGAGGCAAGGAATGAGTGGGTTATCTAGTACGTACCACTTCCTGCAATTCGAAAAGTGGAACCATCTGCTAAAGTGAAATGAGAGACATGGGATGAAGGAACAATGTTGGATAAGATACCTACGTGTTTCCTATCATGTGATCTGCGGCACCCGAATCATTGATCCAACAACAAGAGGAGGTGGAAAGGCAAGCAGTTGAGTAACCTGTCTGGACTAAGGAAGCTGTGGAAGATGTAGCGGGTTGCTGTGAAGCATAAAACTCTGTGAGCCACTGCAATAGTTGCTGGACCTTCTAGTTTAGGTGTTGGAGGGGTAGGCAGTAAGCCTTTTTGTGTGGCAGCATGAGCAAATTTGAGTCTGGGAAAGGATGATGGCTTCCCACGTAGTTTCCAACAATTCTTCTTGACGCAAATAGATATCACATTAGCTTCCTTATCATTGAGCTAGTCATCCGCCGAACTACTTCATACCAAAGTTAACAATCGATCTCGTTAATTCGCTGTTTTGTTTCTCACCCATCATTGGCTAAAATCTAGTGTTCAAAATAATTTACTGTTCTTGTTGTTCATCCTACACTGGGGTTCATGCAATTTTTCTAACTCTAATAAAAAAATTCTAAATCATACACATAGCAATTATCATCCCATGAGTTTTCTAAGTAATTAATTTTTCATGGCAACTGAGAAACAATAATTTCTCCAAAATTCCTATGATCTATGAAAACATGTTTTCTTGGCATAAATAATTCATATAACATTGGAAAATAGTAATAATGACTGAAGGTATGGTCATGAACTTAAACTCACTCACCGTTCATAGTTGGGATAGTCGAGAGTGTGTTTCCATTGACAACCTAACTCTGGGAAATAGGATTGACACCTATAACTATCAAACAATACAGTGAAAACATATAGAATAATTTGACATTGTGCCTGAATTTGGAATGTTAGTGAGGAAGACTGTTGTGAGAAAATTATATGTTTGCTAGTACCCAAACTTATAAACTAGATGAAAAAGGGGAGAAATATGGCTAAATTATATGAAAATCACTTACCGAAAGTTTGGGGAGAAGGAAGAACAAAATAAAAATGTGAGAGAAAGGTACAAAGTGTTGGCAGCAACTAGGGTATTTAACCCAAGCTTGGGAATGAGCTTATATAGTGTCTGGGAGCATTTTAATAAAAGTGCGTCGTTTTAACGTGGTGTCGTTTTACTAAAGAACTTTACACAGTCATATAAAATACACATAGATTACTGTTTTGACTAAAAAAATGTCTGTTTATCAATTTTTTAATAATTCTTCGCTATGGCACAAAACGAACTCGAAGTATTTTGTATTTTTTTTATATGTTTACTTAAAAAAAATTTAAGTAAAAATAAAATCACTAAAGAAATTATTTTTTAAAAATTATGATTTTCATCTTTCACAAAAGAATAATTTTATAGTATAAAATATGTATTTAAGAAAAAATTGAAAAAATTGTAATATTATGCCTAAATATAAATTAATTTATATCCAGGAGTAAAATTGTTTTTACAGTTTTTAAATGTTTAAATATGTTTTTAGTCCACATAAATAATATAAGTCATTTTGGTTTTTGTCTCTATTTTTTTGTTCTGTTTTGGTTTATGTCTTTTATTTTCTTGGTTTTTAGTCCCTATCATATAAACTTAATGTTAAATAATAATATTTATTAGGATTAAAACAAGATTTTTGAAATATTTAAAGATATAAAGGCCAAAATTTAAAAGAATAATGACAAAAAGAAAAAGGAAAAAAAAACTAAAACCAAAGCAAAAATGTTAGACGAACTAAAACATATTTGAGCCTTCTTTAAATTTTTAAAAACCGTTTTTTTTCCTTCTTTCGTAAGCTTATTTGCAATGTAAAGAGTTGGAATCTTGAACCAGAACTTTAAGAGCATTATTTAGTTGCTAACCCTTAGCCAAAAATTGCATGATTAATCTCTTAAAAAGATAGTTTTCTGTGGTTTCAACATCAATTTATTTTTCAAATAGGCGTTCATCTCATGTATATTACAATTAAAAATCAATAATTAATCACCTTTTCTTTTTTTTAATAGAAAATGGATGTTTTTCACATGAATTTTCAATATATATAATCAAATTTAATACCTTTAGTTCTAAATGATTCACACATATTATGGTTTTCCTATAAATAAATGTAATAACATTCTCATCAAAATATGTAACAGTAACTTCTCAACAGTAATGTGAGAATAGTATTAATAATACTCTTAAAAAGATGCTTCATGTTGACTAATGTCAACTAATGTTTAATTATAAAGATTATCTTTTGGAGAATTTTTGAACTAATTAATTATAAATTAACACATTCTCCTCCTTCTTTTTATTTACCAAACTAAATTCCAATTAATTAGCATTGTCAGCTCCACCGTTGTGATATCTCAGGTCCATGTATCTCTAGATAAGTCTAATAAAGTCTTAGGTGTCCCCTAAGACAATTTCCTATAAGGATACTTATTAGTCTTTTTTTCGTTTCTCAAAATATTTCTATACATTTTCTTTGTATTGTTCACATTGTGAGAATTTGGACTAAGTATGGTGTAAAGTGAGAAAGAAATTAGTAGGTTTAAGAATAATTAAAAGTTTAGATTTTATGATGCCAAAGAGAAGAAATTTGACGATTTGAGACTTTTTTGACATGCCATAAAAAGTTTTAAGGTTTAACACATTTAGAAATTTTAAGGACTAATCTGACCTTATTTTAAAATTATGCCACGTCAAATGGCCATATGGCATGCCACGCACATGGATCCCCATTACACGTGACACATGTCCTGCCACATGAGATTGACATGACATATCACAACATATGGCATGCGATGTGACACATTGTGTCACTTAATGTGTCACGTTAGCAAAATATTAACAGTTAATTAAGTGTTTTAAATCAGCAGCTAAAGTAACCTATGGAATGCAATTTTAGGGACTAAGCAGTTTATTTAAAGATTTCAGGAACTAGAGCGATCTACGCTTATAATTTCAGGGGTTAAAGTGAACCACTTTTACTCAAAATTTATGTAAATAATGTTAAAATCAAATAGATCTTTTAAAATACTATGTAATAATATTTAATTACATTTCTAAATTCTAACTAAATTAAAAAAATATATGAAAATATATCATTTTTTTTATGAACCTATTACAATAGATCATAGTAACTAATATAGTGTATCAATACATTATGTAATCTTCACCATTATTACATCACAGGAAACCCCACAATAACTCAAACTTGCGGTGCGCCAAACACGCGGTGCATGCATGCAAAGTGTGAAGTTATTTTCTTACTCTAAAAACCGACGAGTACGAGGAGGTTGTTTAAAATTAGAGAAATGATTATTGTTAGCACAGTATTACGTCGTTGCCTCCCTTCCCAAGTTCCCATATGCCAACCAAGACAAGAGAAAAAACAAACAGAATAGGAAAAACCACTGTAAACAACAAAACAACCACCTTAATAATTCTCATCTTCCTCTTCTTCTTCCTCTTCCTCATCATCATCATCCTCCTATAATACCAAACACAACCCCTTCTTCTCCCTCCTGATTAACAACAACAACAACAACAACAACCATAATAATATACAACAACAAGAAGAGAGAGAAATTAAGAATAATAATAATAATAATATAAGAAAAAGAAGAGAGAGGCAATAATCAATCAACCATGGTGGAAACCATGAGCGGTTTCGCGCTGCTCCTGCAACAATTCAGGGCGCTGCTGATGAAGAACATGCTGCTTTCGCTGCGGAACAAGAAGGCGACGATATTGCAGCTGATATCGCCGCTGTTCTTCATAATGCTGATATTCGCCATTGACAAGTCGACGAATGCAGCAAGAGATTCGGGGAAGAAGGGCAATTCGAAGGCCGTCATGGACCCTGAGACTCAGCCTTTCCCTGCCATCCCTCCATGCGAGTCCAAGCTCATAATCAGGCTACCTTGCTATGACTTCGTTTGGAGCGGTGTCCAAAACCGCAAGCTTCGCAAGATTGTTAAAGGTATCATGAGGAACAACCCTGGCAGGGTAATACCACAAGAAAAGGTATAATATATGTATAATTGAGTAGTGTTAGATGTACGGATAGATCTTACATTACCACTCATTATATATATATATATATTTTGTTTTTTTATAAGAGTGATATTGATACATTAAAAAAAAGAAATCATTGTGATATTTGGTGTAGGATTATTGTACAGCTTTATTGTATACAGAACATTATTCCATATAATTATATAGAATAATTGAAAGATACCTGCGCAATTTAAATTGAATTTATCTAATGGATACCTTCATGAGAAAATAACTAATGAAATGAAACCTTTGTATTGGGAAGAAAAACCCATATGTTATTCGTTTTTTTCTATTCGGCATGATAGATTTTGGGATGATTAAAATGAGGAATCATTTTTTCCTTTCTTTCGTAAGCTTATTTGCAATTTAACGAGTTGGAATCTTGAGCCAGAACTTTGAGAAGAGCATTATTTAACTGGTACCTTTTACCCAAAAATTGCATGATTAATCTCTTGAAAAGATAGTTCTCTCTATTTGCTTTTGTGTGAAAAGAGTTGTTGCTGTTGCTGCTGTGAAAGCACAGCATGCAAGAGTTTGATTATGTAAATCCATGGTTCTTTCAGGCAGACTAGTGCATGCTTAAGGGGAGAGAAAACAATGACTAATAATGAAAATGAGAGAGAGATTAAACAGAAGGAGAATTGAGGATATCATTAGAAAATGTCTAACCATGCCTTTTTTCTTTTTTTGGCAGGTTATGTCCTTTAAAGATAAAGCTGAAGTGGATGACTGGCTTTTTAACAATCCTATGGTCAGTCCACTGGCCATACATTTCACACAAACTGGTAAAACCAGCATCAGCTATGGTATACAGACAAATTCAACTGCTCTTGATATAAGGGGGAAACGTGAAGACCCCACTACTTCATTTCAACTCCCACTTCAGCTCAATGCAGAGAGAGAAATTGCCAGATACCTGATTGAAGGTGCAAAAGCTTGTTCATCATTCAACTTTGTTGTGATCAACTATCTTCCTTGAGTGATAAAAATTTATTGTGCTCAGTGGTCAACACCCCTTTATATTTCACTATAAGAAGCTATGATATGATCTAATTGATGGCTTGGTAAAATTTCAGACCCAAAATTCAGCTGGAATTTCTCTTTGAAGGATTTTGCACACCCGGCCACGCCAGAAGAATCTTCAGTGGGCAATATAGGTCCAGTGTTTTTCCTTGCAATCACCATGTTTAATTTTGTTCTTCAGCTAAGCACTTTGGTGACAGAGAAAGAGCTTAAACTTCGCCAGGTATGCATACCTACTGCACGGGGAATTGTTAGTTGCTCTTGAAACAAGTGGAAAAAAAAATGCATTTGTTTTAATCCATTTATTGTTTGACACATGAGTGAACGTGGGTCAGCTTTGTCTCCTCAAGCTAGTATCAGTGTTCACTTATACGTCAAACAATGAATTGATTAACGCAAATTTTTTCTTGCTCCAAAAGCAATTGAGAGTTTCTCTGCACTGCATAAGTTAAAGTTGATGAACCTATGAAGTTGCCATCTTTCTCCAAATTTTATTTATCGGTATTTTACTCTTTGTTGTCACAGGCAATGAATATGATGGGCCTTTATGACACTGCTTACTGGTTATCCTGGCTCATCTGGGAGACAGTTATGACATTGATATCATCCCTTTTGATAGTTCTCTTTGGAATGATGTTTCTGTTTCCATTCTTCTTGAAAAACAATTTTGCAGTCCTATTCTTTCTATTCTTCCTATTTGCACTCAATATGGTGAGAATATTCGGAATAGCTTCCTTTTTGTTCATTGGATTTTTCATGTTGATACATATATATATTCCTGATATATAATGATGATAATTCTCTTTTATTTTAGACTGCATTAGCCTTCTTGACATCTGCTTTCATTAGTAAGTCGGCTTCGGCAACAAGAGTGGGTTTCTTGATATTTCTTATTGGCTTTGTGACTCAGGCATGAATCCTTTTCACACTTTGCAGACAAGGTTTATCCAACAGATAGAAGGAAAGGAAGCTGATATTCTCCTTTTGTGTGATGTTACTAATTGCAGATGGTGACTTCACTATCAGGATTTCCTTATTCAAAAAGCCACTCCAAGGATTTGAGAATATTCTGGTCTCTCTTCCCACCTAATCTTTTTGCTAAAGCTCTAGCTATACTTTCAAGCGCGGTTTCAACTCCTGAAGCTGGTGGCATTAGATGGAGTGATCGGGGAAACTGCCCTGTTGATGATCCGAACTGTGTGTTAACAATTGTAAGTGATAGTTAGACCTCTGAATCCCTACGCCCCAAGAAGTCTCAATTAAGAAGCCTTTGACTTGCTTTTCCCTCGTGAAAAGTTCGTACTTGCTCTTGAAGCAAGAAAAAGCACTTGTTCCAGTACATTTATTTGTTTGATACAGAAGTGAATGTGGGTCAACCCTTTTGTCTCCTAAAGTATCAGCATTCACTTTTCCATTTATATGTCAAACAATAAATGGAATCACAGAAAATACTTTTCCATATTCCATACTTGCTTTGGCTTTTCCATTTTCTTCATCCTCAATTGTGTCACTGCTTCAATGGGGACTTAGCATCTCTTCTTTCATTGACAGGATGATGTATTTATGTGGCTGTTGAGTACTTTCGTTCTGTGGTTTGTTCTGGCCCTCTACTTTGACAACATTATCCCAAATGCAGCTGGTCTGAGGAAATCAAAGTTATACTTTCTTTATCCTGGTTATTGGACGGGAAGAGGAGAACAAAGAATGAAAGGTGACTCTTCTTTGTGATCTAATTGTATTTTCTTGTCTGCTGTTCATGGCTGAACTCTTCTCCCCCCTTTTGTGATTTTGATTTTGTAGAGGGTTCGAATCTAAAATGTTGCTGCAAAGGTTCAACCAAGCTTGTTGAGAAAGTACCAGAACCAGATGATGAAGATGTCCGCCACGAGGAAAGTGCTGTAAAACGACAAGTAGAAGCAGGTGTGATTGATGAAAATGTTGCTGTTCAGATACGTGGCCTTAAGAAGACATATCCTGGTGGAACTAAAGCTGGTTGCTGCTACTGCTGCTGCATCAAAAGAACTGCTCCTTACAGCGCTGTTAAGGTACAACCTTTACTGATAAATTTTTTGTCTTAGCAATTTGGGTGATCTAAAGAAGACTTCTCAGCCCTTTGTTGTTTTCATTCAATGTTTTTCATGGTTCAAAGTCTTTGCCTGCCTGGTCACAATATCATCCATGTTAAATCATCAAAGAAAAAAATGAAAGACTAACTGCGGAAGCGCACCTGATCATCTAACATGGCTGTATTCTCAAATTGTTTTTCAGGGTTTATGGGTGAACTTTGAGAAGGATCGGCTATTTTGTCTTTTAGGACCCAACGGAGCTGGAAAAACCACAACTATTAGTTGTTTGACAGGGTTAGCTCCAGTAACTGATGGAGATGGTGAAACTCTCTCTCTCTCTCTCTCTCTCTCTCTCTCTCTCTCTCTCCTCTTTAACTGACTTCTACTTTGGCCATTCATCAATAAAAACATTTTTCAGTAGTCATGAAGATTATGTTAACATTTCCATTTTTACTTAACAGCATTGATTTACGGACATTCCATCCGGAGCTCCATTGGCATGGCACACATTCAAAGGATAATAGGAGTGTGCCCCCAGGTGTTTCTCTCTCCCTCTCTGTCACTAACTATATATAGTTTTCATGTTTAAGAATGTCTAAATATGATTTTCAAGTGTTGACTACACTATCCTTTTATCCTCATTAACAGTCTAACTAAGCTTACATTGGATTTTCCCATTTGCAGTTTGATATCCTATGGGATAGACTGTCTGGTGAAGAGCACCTTCGACTCTTTGCTCTTCTTAAAGGCCTTCCCCCAAGTTCCATTGAAACAGTATGTCTTTTATTTCTTTTTTCACAACACACATCATCTCAAATATATCCGGAGAACTTTTATGATTTAAAAGTTCCAAATTGATTCATTATAATTCAAAAGAGGAGACAAATGGCTCTCGCATGAGTATGTACAATTGAAAAACAATGTATAGAAATGTGTGGCTCTCAATTGGAGACTTTTAAAATTTGAGGGCTAGTTGATTGCTGGATATTTCTTTTAGGGATCAAAATAGGTAATTATTTTTTTCCCCAATGATTAAGAGCTCCACATTTATCAAGAATGGAGCAGGCATATCATTGAATCAGTAGCAAGGCATTTGGAAAGCTTTATTGAGATTAAATTAAATTGAATTTTTATATTTGGAATGACTCGGTAAATTAAAGAATTTAATTTAATTTATTGTTTTGGAATGAGTTTAAAAATAAATTAATTTAATTATTTTTACTATTTTATTTTTCATTAATAAGTTAAAAATAAATTAGTAAGATTATTTTCATATTTTCATTTGTTATAATTTAATTTCCATTTCAGTTCTTTAATTTTGTTGGAATTCAATTCAATTCCTTAATAGAATTGAATTCCAAGAGTTTTCAAACTTTGGATATATGTACTCCTGCTCTTCAATTGTTCTTTTACATTCACACACGGCTTCTCCATCAGAACCATTTTGCTTTTGAAAGAACGAATGATTCTTATGGCTCCTTTTAATTCATTCTTCTGAAAAATGTAGATTGTCCAGACATTATTGGCAGAGGTGCAACTTGCTGCATCGGCCAAAGTGAGATCTGGAAGTTACAGTGGAGGAATGAAGCGGCGTATTAGTGTTGCAATTGCCCTTATTGGTGACCCCAAATTAGTTATTTTGGATGAACCGGTATGCAGAGTTGGATATTCCCTTTAATGAATCTCTTTGTAATTTTTAGTATATTTGTTTAATTCTTTTAAGTAAAATCAGAATCATTTGAAAAAGAGAAGAATGATTTTTTTCTTCTTCTTAAAAGTTAGAATTTTTATTTTCTAAAAGAATAAAAATATTGTAATATTATATTCAAATATAAATTAATATTACATCCAAATAAATCAAGATCGGACATTTAAACGAGATCTTATCCTATTGATTTGATGATTAGAAGATGAATTATTTTATTTGTACTTACTATACATGGGACACCGTGTGGACTTACATCTTATCCATCACTAGGTGAGGTATGGACCTTATTCAAGTGACATCCATATTCAATCCAATGATGGATAGGATGTGAGTCGGCATGATATCTCATGCATAGTGAGTACAAATAATATTTTTTCTTAGAAGATTCATCCTTGTTTTGGTTTTTTCTTTTTTTAAAAAAAAAAATTTATCAGACTACTGGTATGGATCCAATAACAAGGAGGCATGTGTGGGATGTGATTGAACGTGCGAAAAAAGGGCGTGCCATTGTTCTTACGACACACTCTATGGAAGAAGCTGACATTCTAAGTGACCGCATAGCAATCGTGGCTAAGGGAAGGCTTCGCTGCATTGGCACCTCAATCAGATTGAAGTCACGCTTTGGTGCTGGTTTTATTGCTACTATCAGCTTCAAAGGAAGCAATAATGAGGACGCAGTTTCTTCAAAACATCGCGAAGCATTGAAGAAGTTCTTCAAGAATGTAGGATGAATAGTTGCGATGATTTAAATATATTTCCATGACGATCAAAGGATTGATATTTGACCCCTTAAATTATTTTGACAGCATTTAGATGTGAAGCCAAAGGAAGAGAACAACAGCTTTCTAACTTACGTGATTCCTCATGAGAAAGAGGAGTTCATGACTGTAAGCTTTCTTTCTTTTATGGGCCTCGTTTCCATTTCCTTTGGATCTGTTCTAACGTTTCGAATACTGATCAACATGAAAGCACAAGAGCACATCTTCACTGGGATTTGCTTGTTTATGTTGATCAACCGGCAGTTTTCAGTTTTGAGTCACAATGGTTACTGTGGTTGTGATGACCATGCAAACTTTGAATCTTTGAATCTTAGTTTCAAACTTGGTGAACTTATTGATAATCAATGGAAAAGGATGTTGTTAAGCTATTTGTGTGTTATATGAAAACACCAGTACTTAATAATGAAGAAAAAAGAAAAAGAAAAAAGTAAATTCTTATTTTGGTCCATCAGAAATATATATTATATAAGAGAATACATTAGTTTGTCAGGATTTAAAAATCATTTATTATTTTTTATAATTTAAAAAATGAGACAAATTGATCCTTTCGTATAGGTTTGAACAATTGGGGGGGAAAAACATCGTATGTACAAATGAACCAATTTATGCTCCCTTTTTAAATTGTGAGGGATTAACAAATGACTTTCAGATGCAGAGAAACTAATTTGTCCGTCGATATATCATTTTGAGAGACCAGAATGAGTATTTAGTTAAAAAAAAAAAAAATAGATAGATAAGGTGAAATTTGATATTAAGGTGAAATTTGATTAGCTAGGATTAAGACAGAATGGAATGCCTATGTATGCAGTGAGAATCACACATAGTAGGGCTAGTGACATGTTTGGGGATACATTTTCTTATTTTGCTGGTGCTTCCCATGCAGGAATTTTTCGCCGAGCTCCAAGATAGAGAAGAAGAATTTGGCATATCTGACATCCAGCTTGGTCTGACAACTCTTGAAGATGTTTTCCTGAATATTGCAAGACAAGCAGAGCTAGAAACTGCTGCAGCTGAAGGGAGAGAAATGACTTTGACCTTAACATCTGGAGAGTCTGCACAGGTAAGTGCAACCATCTTTTGCTTTCGGTTGAGCTCTAACTAGTTGTATTCATTTTCAACAGACAATGAAATATAAACATGTTCATTTACGCACTAATACACTCTAACGAGTGCACCATCCTATGGTGAAAGAAAAAAACTCAAGCATGTGGAATTGGAGTTACTCTTTTGCTTTTGTATTAAAAGTTATATGATTTGCAGCCATGAAAACTAGCCATTTCATGCTGATGAATGCAAAAACTATTATGCAGATTCCTGTAGGAGCTAGATTTGTGGGGATTCCAGGAACAGAATGTGAAGAATTCCCAAGAGGGTTCATGGTAGAAGTATATTGGGAGCAAGATGAGAATGGTGCCTTGTGTATTGGTGGCAACTCACAGAAAATTGCAGTCCCTCCTGGTGTTCAACTACCATCTCCTCCTCCTGCAGGATCAGTTCATGGAGTTGTGATCGATCCCAGTCAAGTTAGCTGAGTCAATTTTCCATGACTCCATGTTTTGTTGGGGATGGTGATCCATACATTTTCTTTGTTTTTGATTTGTTCATCTCTTTTGCAGTTAGCGCCACTTTTACTAATCTACTTGCACATAGAATTTAGCCATCTCCCCTGTTTTTAAGAGTATTTTTTATTATTATTGTTATGGGCGGATTTTGATATATACACTTTATTTGTTTGAGTGTATAGTGTACCTTCATTGAACGATGTTGTAACTGAAGCGTCGCTAAATGCACTCTAGTGTAGCTGAATGTATTTATCTATGCTATTAGTGAATTTAACTACACTTTCAAAGTGTTGTTAAAATATGCAGGATTACAGACTAGCGTTTAGTATGTATAATTAGTTTGTTAGATTTCATCCCGTCATGTCTTGCTCTTCTGGTTTGTAGTTTTAATTTGAAAATGGATGATAGTGGCACACCAGCTATTAATGAGAAAGTGCACACTAATTCTATGTGATTACATTAACACAAATTAGTGTGCATTTGGATGTGGGATTATTTTGGCTCAAAATCATTTTTTTTTACGTATTTGGATCATTTTTAAAAAACAATCAAAATCTAAAACAAAAAAATCAATTTTTATCTTTCTTGTAGAAGTTAAAAAGAATAGTTTCTGAAGAAAAAAAAAAGGATCAGTTTTCATTTTTTTAGCTATATATAAAATTTATGTTTTATAATTATCTTTTCTATTATTTGAAACAGTAAAAGAGAGAGGAAATATGGTACAAATTAATAAACTAATTAAATTTCAAAAGCTATCCTTGATATTTTCTAAAATTGCAAAGCATGTTTATTCTTCACTTGTGGTATGGTTGATGTGGGAATAAAAACGGGTAAAAAATTTTATTGATGAGTTTTATGTGTAAAATTATATAAAAAATACTCATCGACAATTTTTCTATAATTTTATCCCTTAACCTAATATACCCTTAATATTAAATATACAATAAACACCCATATGGGTGGCCCATGTGGGTGTGAAAGGAGTGATGAGGAGAGAATAAGTGAGGAGAAAAAGTAAGTGGTGAGTCCTATATATTTTGTGAGTTGAGTGTTTGAGAATTTAGGGGTGTTAAAATAGCAAAGTCCTTAAATATATGTATTAATATATCAAGTGAGAATGATTTCTGTTTCTTTTTAGAAGTAAGAGCAAATATTTTAGCTTTTGAATCTAATTGTATGATTGAGATTTCATTATCATTATTAATTAAAATGTATATGTGACACCCTTTCCCAAGACCTTCCTCTTCTCCTCGACACTTTCCCCATCACAATGCCTAACCATCCCTCTCGGGGATGTCAATCAGGTCAGATGAACTCACGAACTAGCAGATTTTAACCCAAAGCAACCCATAAAATACATATTGGGTTGGGTTGAATCCAAAAATCTGTAACCTATGAAACATGGACAGTGAATTTAAAAATTTACAACCCATCTATATTTTAGTTGTCTCAAACTTGTGCAATACACATGTGTTACATCCCAACTGAACCTTCAAACTACTTTTTCTTTTCTTTTTCATTTTGTTTTAAATGAGTCGGACCATTATGTTAACCGCCAAACATGTTTAAGATCGACCTGCAGGCTTGAATGGACCAGCCCATTTAAGCTTATTTTTCAAGTGAAAACATTACAAAAAGACAAAAAGTAATTTGTAAGTAACAAGGCTTATGTTTTCAAAATAAATAAACAAACAGGTAAATGGGACACAGCCTAGCAAGTTAGATGGGATGATATTTAAGTGTTATATAGAAAACAAATTAGTTTAACCGAATCAAACTTTTAAAGATGACCTATCTAATTTTGATGGATAATTTGAACTGGCCCTGGATTTAACTCATTTTGACAACCTACGATTGATGTTTGATTCAATTTCATAACTTTAAATATAGATGAACCACTTAATAACATTCTATAAAATATATTTTTACATTAATCCAACCATTATTATGCCAAATCTTAAGAAAATCATTTGTTTCAAATTTTACAACAATTGAAAATTGAGAATCAATAAAAAATGTAATCATTACTCTTTATTCTTATATATTTTAAATATGCATATTGCCTTTTAACTTTGATGTATTTAAAAAATGGATCAAATTATTTTAAATATGTCTATTCCCATGCTAAGGGCTTGGGAAAAGGTCAAGATATCAATGTGCCCCATCCTCAACGAAGTATGTTATGACCCAAGCCCATTAGTAATGAGTTTGTTAGGTTTATTAGTCGTTAGTTAGGATTTAGCCCTATAAGGCTTCAAAGAAGTTATTACCTTCATTGAATCTTTTTAAATCATATTGAGAATAATTTGGATCCTTATGGAGTTCTTGGAGTTTGGAAACCAGACTCTCAAATATACTTCTGCATTGACTAGTTGAAATGCCTTCAAAACGTTTGGGATGAAATCTTGTTCGAGCACATCCATGTTACCAGACCATACTTGTCCAAACAAATAGGTTCATAGGAACACAAAGGTACACGTTAATTATGATACACACTGGGAAAATAAGAATAAAAATAAAAATACAATATGGACAGTCAAGGAATCAAGTTGAAAACAAACAGAACATAGATATAGTCGCAACATGCAAACCTTAAAACCTATGATGTACAAATAACCTTTAAAATGCAGCAAAAGAAGATACAACCTGATCAAACACACGCAACTATGGTCCCATTAGTTCAGCAAATTCAGAGATATATATCCCCCACACAAGTTTTAAGCTCCTCAAGTTTCAACTCGCAACCAGTCTTCTTCACATCACCTCCTCCACTCTGCTTGAATTACCTTCCCTGAAAGATGAACAAACTAGTTTATATATTATCAACAAAGCAAAAACAAAGGCATATACCAACTTGGAAAACTAAAATTTAAAGTCTACCAAGTTGATTTACTTTGAAGAAAAGGACATGTACTGTCTTGGAATCTGTTGTCAAGATCATTAGATTTAATACTTAAAAACCAAAAGCTTTCTCAAAGACATTTTTTGTCTGGCATGACCAAAGCAATATTTATCACATCTAGAAGATGCCATGGCTTTGTCATATTTCATGGTGAAATCAGAAGGTAAGGAAGAAGTATATCTTACCATTCCCACCTTTAGAAGATGGCACAGATTTGTCACTTTTGGGGCCCACTTTGCCACTTGCTTGAACTGATCTCTGTGTCCTAGGTGAAGGTGAACTAATTTTGCTGTTAGTGGAAGATGGCAGAGAGTGTCGCCCAGCAGGGCTGTTTCTCTCGCTTCCATCTTGTCCAAATCTTGGGGACCCTTGGGTCCTCAACTTTGCCTTGGCAGATTCAGTGACTGCCATATAGCTTGGTACTGTAGGACTACTCTGTAAACCACTCTCAGCACGATCCTGCTTTGCCAATATTGAGGATTTCCGGGTAGGTTTCTGGTTTTCATTGCCTTTTTTATCTTCCTTGTGATTCAAATCTCCATTTGTTAATGGAGCATTTTCATCTTTATAGATAGTCTCTGGTAGATCACCCTGCTCATTTCTAGCTTCGTCAGCAGAAGTGTAATTATCTTTAGTTGTAGTCTCTGTCAAGGGCTCTGATTCCATAGTCACTTGATAACCGCTTGGAATGTCAAACTGCTCCTTCTTAACTGAAGGTCTTGGAGTAATTTCTACAACAGGTGCATTGGAGATGGTCAATAATTCTTTATTCTTCATCTTTTCATGAGAAGTAATGACCCCATCTTCTGAAACAGCTTCGTTCTTGATCTTTTCATTAGAAGTAATGACCCCTTGTTCTGAAACAGCTTCCGTCTTGATCTTTTCATTAGAAGTAATGATCCCTTGTTCTGAAACAGCTTCCTTCTTCATCTTTTCCTTGGAAGAAATGACCACTTGTTCTGAAGCGGCTTCCTTCTTGATCTTTTCCTTAGAGGTAATGACCCCTTGTTCCAAAACAGCCTGGCCAGCGGTAGCTGTTGTCTTTTCCAGGTGCTGCTTTGGGGTCTCAGATTCAACTTCAGGCAAAACAGCATTCTCAACAACAGGGTTATGAATCTTTCTCAAGTTACGTTTAACCTTTTCAAGCTCACTTTGTGGATTTTCTTGCACTGGATCCGATGGTTGGCTTGAAATTTTCCGTATATTACGTTTTGGTTTTTCAGATTCAGGATTTGCTTGCACAGTGACTGATTCAAAATTTGCAGTAGGCAGCTTCCTGGTACGTCTTGACTTGCTAAGTTGAGCTTCTCCAACTGCAATATTGCCTTGCTTTCTTGAAGATTTAGAGTCTCGAGTTTTCTTGGGTCGGGGGATTGGTTTCCAAAAGTTAGATGCAGACCAGCGTTCCAACCAGCTTGAGACTGAATTTGGATCCCCACCAACATATTGCAGGTGCAGGGCCATTGTTGTTGTTGATGAAGCAAAAAGCTGAAACAACAAACTATTGTTTTCAAGTACCCAATTTGACTCGGATCAAAACACAAATGATAGAAGTATGCACCAGATAATTTATGCCTAATATTAGTAAAAAGCCTCTTTATCATATGGTAAGACAAATCCAATATTGCACACAAACTGACTTCGAACAAATGCTAACATATTCATATCTTGATATGAATGCCTTCAGCTTTGAAATAACTACACCCCGGGTGAATATGACTGATACTCTTCTCAGTGAACAATGGCAACTAATTGAATAACAAATTGGTTAGATAATACATAGCAACTAATTGAATAACAAATTGGTTAGAGAAAACATAGCTGCTCATGCAATTAGAATTGTGAACATGCGCTCCAGTTGAATCAACATCTAATTAATTTTACAACAATTTGATCTGATTCAAAGTGTGTTTATCACTTCGTCTAAACTTAAACCAAAAAGTGCTTGAAAACATAACTTTTATTCAAAGTTTTTTTTCTTTACAAAAAATTATTCTTTCTAGCTAATGAAAATAGCACTAAAACAGCCTCTTTTCCCCCTTGTGTGTGTGTTGGTGTGTTTGGGGGCATGGGTTGAAAAAACATATCATTACCCTTGTTTTCTTCAAAACAAAGCTCAAGCGAAATTGCCCTTAATTAATTAGTAAATCCGGGCTCTCAAAATTTTGCTTTGGCTAAGAATATTTAGGTAAATCTAGCATCCTCATGCTTGTATTTCCTCATTCCAATCTATAAACAGATACATGCAGCATGTTAGAATCATTAAGGCAGAACATTTTGGACCTATTTCTTATTTTAAACAATAGTGGGAAAAAAGAGTAAACAAAACTTTTGTAAATAGCAAGCTTTAGGGAGACATGTAAAAAACATCAGCTTAGAAAGACAACCACAAGTAGCATATGGTCATATTTTAGGCTCCTAAAAGTCAGTTCTGCTCAAAAAAACAGATGCAATTTTTTAACCTATCTTTGTATCAAAATCCATTATCCATTATTACAGTAACTACAAAAGTAAACATTAAAAAGTATACATATTTTCTCTGCAGTTGAGAGAAATTAGCAGGTATGTTCTACTTTCTGTCTCTGTACTTGCAGGTGGGTCCTACTTGCTCATAGAGCAAAACACAGAACAACACCCCTACAGTTCTCTCAACTATGGGGATTGAAATTCTATATTCTGATTATTCTCGCATCGCGTGTAAATTAATTATTTTCAAATGAAAAATATCCAGAATAAGTGAGTAAAAGAAAAATAATAATCTTCTCACAAGCATGGCCAAATTGAAGTTACCTTACAGATGAAAGTATTTACTGACAGCTGAGAAATTTTTGTGGATATACCAACTGGCTCACCAAGTTTGCCATCCTGAAGCACAAGTGCACAATACATTCAGAAGAAAAAGATCATTGGAAATGGCAAATAGTTAAACAATAGGAAAAACCACAAAAAAAAAAAAAAAAATTTCTCGGCAATGCTGTTTTCAATTAAGGAAAACCAAGTCAATAAGTGGATATTCATTAACCACTATTCGCAGTTTTAAGCATCATAAACCACCAGAATAAGGTCTCCTTCCTCTTTGTGCATGATACACTCATAAACTTGATGCTATCCAACAAGAGCTGATTGATGCATCATCTACCAACTAAAAGAAACACATCAGAAATTTCACATTGTTTGATAAATACACATTTTCCACTTGTACCGTTATCAAATCCTATCTAATAAGTGCTAAAGAAAATGGTAGAACACAATCCTTAACGGGTTATCTAACAAACTCTGAATGAAATAAAAAGTAGTGGCTGATAAGAGGCCACCCTCCATCTTGTAGTAGTTAAATGCAATTTATTGCCCACTCAGTTCTCATTTTGAATGTGCTGCCTGTTCAGCCAAAATTCTCACATTTCGATGTTGTTCTGATTTGACCAACAGAGTCAGGCATGTGAAAAATGGAAAATGAGAAGCTATACAAATGCATTATTTTGTCCCAGGAAAGATTAATCAGAAAGAAGCTATAGTAATAGTAATGAGATGAAACATTATTAATAATTTGCAGAGAACTCCGATTTTAGATAAAAGTACCAGAGGCTTAAATAGAGCACACTTCTCTTGGATTTCAAATCCAACATCAGTCTGTCTAGCCCTTCTTCCGCGAACAAATGCTTGTAACTTGACAATCGCATACATGGAGCATAACGTAGCAACTGCTTGTCTCCTAACCAAGTGCCCACGAATAAGTGCTTGCAACCTTATTATGCCTTTTAGGGCCCTAAATGCCCTACGAGCCTTCATGAGAGATGCTTCCATTAGTAGATATCAAATATTGCAAATTTGATTAACTAATACAACCAGAAAGAAGTCCAACAGAAAAGCATTTTAAAACTAATTTCAACATTAGCAAATTCATAGATTTGTTTTACTTCAAACCATGAAGCTTTTTACCACATAGGATTGAACAAATAAACTTGCTCTGAGTTAAAATTTAATAAAATAAGGTCACAAATGAAAAGAATGCAGTCAAAGGAAGACAGAAATTACATAAGTCCATGACTCTATGGGTTCTAACTCTAAACACCACACAAAAAGATAAGTTCCAGCATCATGAAATCTTCTAAAATTATTGATTTTTTGATCCAACAAAGTCTTCAGGTCAGATGTCACTACATCTAGAATTAGATTTATAGCAAAAAATAAGTTCCACAATTTATTATCCTTTAGCAGTGTACATCTAGTTATCTTATCCCAGATTACACTTCAAAATTCTAATATTTTATACTGAAAGTCACTTAGGATTTAATATGTTAAGTGCCTTTACAACAGTAAGACACTTACCAAGTAGCCCCTGAAAGCAGCCTGTGCCTTTGTTGCTGCTTCTTCCAGCCTGATTTTCTCTGGATCAGGTGTTGCATCTTGATCAACAGATTCCACAGTGTCAATTTCTTGATTCCCAGGTAAAAGATTTTCTGCTTCTCTGTTCTCCAGTTCTATGTCCTCCTCATTTCTAACAATCTGATTTGGGGATGGATCTAAAGCCAAACCATTTTCTGACAAGTTGGAAGCAACCACTGTTTCTTTTTTATTAACAAGCTTCTACATGAAATTATGGTAAAGAAATCAGAAGTTTAACAAAGGGAAAGCTAGTAATGAAATACATTCAAATTTCCTAAGTATAAATTTTATACTATTCAATAGCACAACAGCAATTATATACCCTAGCTACGTTTCTTGTTCATAGTCTTAGATGGTTAACACATACTGCATAATGAGGTGAGCACAAAACAACCAAAGTATAATGCAAAAGTCTAGTTTCATGGAAATGACATCAAAGCAGAATGTGGTTTTACAGTGAGGCAAATGTCATAGGAAACTGTGACCTTCGACCTTCATTGGAGATCAAAATTCACATTCTCTTTTTCCTACCCTATTCCCTCTGTCATAACAACATTTGATTAACAATTATGAAGAGCGAAGATATCATTTAGGTCAAATGAAGATTTGTGTAATGTGAAATATAGCCTAGTCTTGCATTGAAGAGAATTGTAATGGAATTACAATGTTACATTGACTATCATTGGATTACCTCTCTTCCTTTTGAAATATTTGATTTGGAAGACTTCTTCCCAAATAGTACGGTTTTGATCCATCTTCCCGGTGATTTCCCCATTCTGAGATTACAACCTGTAGCAGAATAACAATGAAACTGATTTCTAATTGGATCCTTATGACTTATTTCACATCATTAAATAGGAGAGGAAATAAACAAACAACAAAAGTACACTTACCCCTGAAAACATGCAAGCAAGATGGCTACTAATTACTAAACAGGTTACAAGATCATCAAATTTAGTTACTTTAATTAGCTAGAGCAACTAAGATTAAGCAGTGAACTGTTGCCATAAAGCATGACCACACTGAGCCAAGACTCATGGTTGTGATTCCTAAGTCACTATGGTCATACCCAATTCCTTTAGGTAGCCAAGCATGTACTGTGACTTGTGGGACAACTGGCATCCCTCAAAGTCTTAATCAGCCAACCTATTCGGATAAACAAATTAAAAGGCAGGAATTTTTTAGGATAAGAAGACATCATTTCAGAATTTCAAGAAAAGGGATCAAAGTAGGGTGAACCATTCACTCATCACAAAATTTCAATAGCAAAAAAGAAAAAAGGATGGTAGGCCAACATAATCCTAAAGGCTTTGAAACTATGTCAAGGGAAATAATGAGCAACAACTATCAACAGCGAAAGATAATATAACGTACAAAAATTGATCGCATCTTTCCTCTTATGCAATAATAATACTGCACCAAATAAGGGGGCCACCACTCATTTGCTTAATATGTAGTCACCGACAATAATAGTACATGACAAAAACAAAATAATAATAATAAAAGTACACCACTAGAATTGGATAGAGGTGAGGAGTTAGATTAGTCTTCATAAGATCTTAGTTTCAAGCATCAGTGTGATCAACATAATTTCAGAAATATCAAAAAAAATAAAAAAAATAAAAATAAACCACAAGTCCACAAGGCAAATTATGCGTGATCCATTGATCTTCCAAACCTCCATGGAATTCTTCACCAACTGGAATTTCTTTGAAAATTATCTCATCAATTGCAATAGCCTAGCAGCAATCAAGAACAAACACACCAAGCAAAAGTCTCGAAACTGAAAGCAGAACAAAATCAAAAACACGATCCAACATATCTACAAAGCAAGAAACTCAAAAATGAGCAAAACACAGCTTCATGCATCAATGTCTGAAAAATTGCATCTAAATATAAACTTGTTCATGTGAAGCTTAGATCTGACAAATTACCTGTTGAATGTGGAATCTCTTGGCCTCAAATATCTACAGTTCCTAAAAAAAACATAACCACGTTGGAACTACGAGACTAAGAATATAAATACGAAAATAAATAAAAACTAATGTTACTGCTGCTTCTTTTTTTTCCCCTAAAAGTTTCTCCACAACAATAAGATCAAAACAATATGCATTTATATATATAAAATAGAGTGAACTAGAGACTATAGTAGATCAAGAGTAAGAAAGAACACTAGGGAAGATAGTGTACCATGGAAGACAGCGAGCGAAGAGTGAAGGTTGGAAAAAAATGAGAACCAAAATGGGACCTGATAAAAAGCTTCATCAATGTGACTTGTTTGTTGAGCTGCATGCTCTCTTTGAAGCTTGTGGAGTTAATGTTAAATTAATATTTTTTCTTTTTTTTTTGGAAAAAAAGAAGAAAGAAATACTGGAACTGAAAATGAAAAGATTGGATTTATTTGTGTCTGTTTGGGAAATGACGACGTGAGGTCAACGCTCACTGAATATTTGGCGGCAAGACTCGTTGTCACCGCTAGATGCAGTGACAGTTTGATCGAACGGTGGATGTTGTGATTGTGATAGGCTACGCTCGAGTGCATGTCAAGAGAAAAAAAAAAATATATTATTTATACTTACAGGTTATAATGATCGTGTAAACTTACATGTTATTATTATATAAGATATGAACCCTATTTGATAATATTTATATTTTATTTAATAATAAATAAAATATAAATTAACATTATATTTTATATTTTGTGATTACAAATAAAATAATTATGGAAAAGGACCGAGTTGGTTGTGTGTGCAGTTACTTCGGAACCAAGTGTTCCAGCTTCTTTATTCCGAAGCATTGCGAAATGACGTTTGAGCCCTCGCGTGTAAAGGTCAATCTCACGCTCATAGGCGCGTTTCGGGGAACGTGAGCCGTTGATCTGTGCGGCTGATGGGGAAGGTGAAGATGGGAACGCGTGGCGTTTTATGGTGAAAGTAGGTGGAATGGGAATCGAGTTGGTTGGAATATATATGGAACCACGGTGGCAAGCGGGGTCTTGTTCTGTCTTGTTGGTACTTTTTAATTGAGAACCTTTTTTTAATGTAACGGCTTCTGCCAGAGTTTTTTTTTTTTTTAATTACTCTCTCCATTGTATATTATCCTCCAAAATCCCAAAAAAGACGTAAAAATGATAAAAAAAATATTGATTGACAAAATTATTCCTATTTAATAAGTATAATTATTCTCTTAAAAAAAATAAAAATAGATAGATTATCCTTAATTATAATAAAGGTATAACTGCAAAAAAGAAATTAATGTTATTTTGATTAAATAAATGGACAAAATAAAATAAAAAATTTGAAAAAAAGGGACAAATAAAATATAACTGAGGGAGTATAAATTTAGATGAGTTTAACATTGATCATCCCATCAAGATTAGAGTATGCTTCTAAGGAAATACACAAGTATTTACATGGACTTACAAAATCTCCTACCAAAAGTGCCCTTAAAAATCAAACTCATGTTCTTGTACCAATTAGCAATAGAGTTTTCAATATATTGCGAGAGTTATTTTTGATAGTTTTTATTGATACATAAAAATTTATTAAATTTGGCATAGTTCATACTATCAAAGTTTAGGCAATTTCAAGCTCAATGGGTACTTATAAGTTATAAAGGATTTAATTTTTATGAACTAATTATGTAAATATTTCTAATATAGTCATTTAATTATGTAATGTCATATCGATTATGATATTTGATTTTTATATTTATTCTTTGAAAAATTATATAAATAAAAAATTTTGATTGGATGATACTATAAAAATATTTTGCACTATCAATATATAAAAATAAATTTATTTATACAATTATTTATTAACAAATCCTCACATCAGTAACAAAAAATCAAACTTATACAGATCTTTGTGGAACACGAGTTTGTTTCTTGCCAGGCACGTCTACCCTCATTTAAATTCTCAATAGTTTTATAGTCGTATAAAATATTTTTTAACCTAATGATTTAAAGTCAACCCTTTATAAATTAAAGACTTAAACTCAAGACACCTTAACTAGAAAAGTAAAATTATTATGGTAAGTCATACGACCTTTTCACTAATATAATTGCCTTATATCAATGAACTATGTAAAAGAATCTTAATTATAAAATTCTGCTCGCATATTACATTCTAATCAAGGGCTTCCTACCCCGTGGTTCACATATATAAATCAAAGTTATGTAGTATTATGGAAGGATACAGAAAATTCTCTAAACAATGGGATTGGGACAAATACACTGCAGAGGATTTTTATAACCTGAAAAAAAAATATTCCTTTGGTACTCATAGGTTACCATTACCTTATTATATTCAATAATTGTAATTTAGTTATTGATTGTATAAATCTGATTAATTTGGATTAATAAAATACATGACTTATTTTTACCTATAAATAACTAATAAATACTGATACTTTAAAATTTTATAAGAATAAAAAAGAATCCAAAAAAAAAATGCATGTGTTACAAAGAAAATTTTGAAAATTACTTACCAAAAAGGGATCTATATTATAAAGATCAGATCATATGTTCTTATCAAAATTTGAAAATTCTTTTAAAAGGATATAAATATATATTACCTCGTTGTTTCATTAATTATGATCTCACACTGAAAATTACTGAAATTTCTCATCATATTTATGTATTTATTTTTATTATTACCTAAATTTTCTTCATGTTAGGAAAAAAAAAAAACTTGGATGATTGTAGATATATACTGTGTTTGTACCAGACCAAAAACGTGAAGTGTCACGAGTGGCACGTGGGGTTGCAATTATCCTCCTTTTCACACAAAAGTACTCAATAGCCAATCAGCCATAATAATTATGCGGTAAACGTTATTTATATACCATCAATGTGTTGTGTACTGGAAGTTATTCAATTCGATGCGGCCTATTTATGGCCATTGAAAAGGTAAAGTAATTAAGCATTGTTCAGAAGTTTGGGTCCACTATCAAGCGTCACGACAAAGGCAGAAAATTTTCTTATTGTGTCTCTGCTCATACTTCATAGTAAAGCTATTGATGACCGATGAGCGATTACTTATTTGAAATACTTTGAACTATGTAGACCCTCAAATTATATATACTAGTGGTAACAAGGTAGTATATTAGTAAGTTACTTGAGGAGTGAATACAACTCGAACTAGCTTTTCTTCGTAAGCCTTGAAGGTTCCATTAGAATGGAGGGTGGTGTACCTAGCCTTCCACCTAGAGAATCAATGTACTTAAGAGAGGTTTGTAGGTGTGTTGGGTTGAATGAACATATCTGCCTATGTTTTGAACCACCCCTTAAGTAGGAAGGATAGGATGCCTATTGTCACTTCCATAACATTTCAAAGCAGGGTTAGTGGGTTTAATGGGCTTGGCCACATCATAAAGATCATGGGTATATGTAACTCCATACCAAGCTAGGTCGGAGATTGGACACATATCGCATGGGTCGAGTCCTTAGTTTAAGACTTACTCTCACTGGTTTTGACATTGGGCCTACTCTTGGGCCTTTATCAAAATGGACTTGGGCCCATGTTTAGGTTGATCTTTGGGGTGATTCCCTGCAATGTCTTCATGTATTTCTCGAAGGACGTAATCCACCCGCTGTTTATCCAAGCATTTCAACAGAGATTGGGAGAGGCCCTTCTTGTAGAGCTAATCATTAATGATAGTGTAATACAAAGCTTGATGAGCGATCTATCTTGCTTCCCAAGGTTTGCTAGGCAGGGTTCCAAGATTCAAGTACTCGAGGATATTGGCTGCCCAATTCAGAGACTAGGTAATGCTTCCAACATCGTCAGCTTCTGCCACACTAACCCTTTTAAGGGTTTCCAGGATGAGGCTCTTGTTATTTTCTTCTAGCTTGTGCTGACTAGCTTTGACAATACACCAACTCAGATGTTTTCTTCTCGTGGTATGTGTTTAACTCCAGTGTTGATAGAGTCGGAGCACTTCTATTTGACTTTTTATAAATAGCGGCGAAGTAACAAATCTCTAGAGAAGTAGGTGCCTTTTATCAGAGAAGTGAATATTTGGGAACCACTACATACCACTAGCTCTCTTATCCCCATGTCTTTTGTCAAATTGAGTCCTACTGTAATAGCCCTATACTCAACTTGGTTGTTGGATGTTGTGAAGTCAAAATAGACCAACATCTCAACTTAGACCTCGTCGTTTCATTCCAACAAGCCCCAACCTCACTGCCACTAGAGGTGTCAAAAGTGCCTATGGCCTTGGGGCCCCCAGCCCCCTTGACTTGGCCCTATCAAGCAGCAGCCCGCAACCATGGTGGGCTTCCTCAGCCCCAACCCACATAAGCCCCCCAAATGTATGGGCTCAAAGTGGGTAACCTGTGGTTCAGCCCCCATCTTATTCACTTTTTTTTCGTTTTCTCATAAAACATATCAAACCAAACACATGTTGCATCTTAAGCATCCATCAGACCTGTAAAGCGAAAATATTTTCTTGTTCTAAAATCAAAACTAAGAAAATAAAAAAACCCTAAATCCCAATTCTTCAATTTCTTAAATTAAGGTTGATCATCAAACTTTCCATCATTGAACCTTCTTAGAAGAGTGCATTGAGTGTCACGAGAATGTTTGGAGAAGATCCTCGTTCAACAAATCAAAATCGTGTTTGTATCGTGAGAAGCTTTTGCTTTTATGCTTGATTTTAATGGTGAAAGTGAAGAAGACAATGACAATGGCTTCTCCAATGCTGTGTAATTCAATTCAACTCTACTAAGGAGAACGAATGAATGAAGGAACAAACCCAACACGATCCTCTTTAGAGTTCAGTATTTTTCAGATTCTATTCTTTTCTTCTTCTTCTTTTTAATCAAACTCTGTTATTTTGGTAGTGTTAGGAAACTTCTCTGGAAATGGAAACTCAACAGAGTCTATGTTGCCAGAGAAATCAAGGTGTTTTCCCTTATTTCTTTATTCTTTATTTTCATGTAATTTATTTTTCATGTTTAGCTTCTTGGAAAATTCCCGAGAAAGCTGAAACATGTGTCAATGTGTGCACTTGATTCTTGCATTGTTCAAACTTGTTATTGTAAGAGGGATTTGCTTTTTTACTTGGTGCATAATTCAGCAACGTGTGGATCTGCCAATGTTACTTAATTTGAATACTTTATTCGAAAGTTTTTTTTTTATGAATAGGTTATGAATAATCATGTAATGATTGAGGATGATCAAAGTTTTGGCAGTGGGCTTGGTAAAGGATATTTTGATTGGGCTCAACAATGACTATAACAAAACAACTTGTTATTCGGATCCAAAAAAAAAAACGTATATTATTTTTTGTCTTTTTAATATCAATGACCAAAAGATGGATTTTCTCTCGATGACCTAAAACTATGAATTATGGAATTTTTGGTTTATGGGTCAGCCCAAGTGGGCTAAGATTAATCCTTAGGTGGGCTAGGGCCAGTCATAAGTGGGCTAAGGCAAGGGTCAACCTATTGAAAGAGTTGTTAAAATTTGGAATTTTTGTAAATAGGTTGGCCCATGGGCTGGCCCTGGCCCACAAGGCTCATATGGGTTTTTGGCCCTATAGGCTTTTTTCAAGTGTGAGCTTATTGGCCCTATGGGCTTTTTGGCCCTGACCCACATAAGTCAGGGCTTAATATAGTGGGCCAGGGCTTTTTGACAACTCTAACTGCCACAAAGGTTAAAGGAGCCATCTATGTTGAGAGTTCAGGTCTCCGAGCTGTTTTCTTCATCATCCAAAATTCCCTAACAAAGTCTGCCAACACCTGAGCCCTAATAGTTGTTCTCGACTCATACCAAATGTCAAATTTGGATAGCTCTATTAATTAGGAAATCATTCGACCTCAGAGATCAACATAATGCAAAACTTGTTGGATAAGCTGGTCAGTTTTGACCAAGACTGGATGAGCCTAGAAATACTACCATAGTCTCCGAGCTACCAATATTAAGTATAATACAAATTTTTCCAATTATTGGTATTTAAGCTCGGATCCCTGCAAAGCTTTGTTAGTGAAGTAAACTAGCACTTGGGCTCTATTCTCTTTTCTGATAAGAGCTGCCCCTACCATGGCTTTCAATTTGGATAATGTTAGTGGGGTGGCCAAGTACCGCTTGAAATCCTAGAAAACCTCCTCGCATTGTTTCGTCCATTCAAAACTTTTTCATTTCCTTGATAGTTCAAACAGTGGTAGTGACTTCCAAGCTTACAGTGATAGAAACCTTGAGAATGAGGCTAGCTTTACTGTGAGCTTTTGCACCTCCTTTACGCAGGTTGAGATTTTTATTTACAACATTGCTTGACATTTATCCAGATTTGCCTCAATGTCTCGGTGGGTGAGCATGAATGCAAGGAATTTCCTAGCATCCATCACGAATGTATACTAGTTGGATTAAGTCTCATTCGATGCTTGTAAGTACAATAAAAAATTTGTTGGAAGTTAGGTATGAGGTTGCCGACTTCTGCTGTCTTAACCAACATATGATCTATGTAAACTTCCATCTTGTTTCCAAGGTACAGACCGAAGATTTTGTTCATCAACACATGATAAGTGGATCCCACGTGTTTTTAATCCAAATAGCATTATCCGATAGCAATAGTTTGCCAAAGGTATGATGAAAACTATCTTCTCCTCATCTTCTGACTTTATTGGGATCTGATTATACCCTAAGTACACATCCATAAAGCTAAGAAATCGAAAATCAAAGGCTGAGTCTACTAGTTTGTCAACACTTGGCAATAGTAAAGGTCTTTTGAGCAGGCTTATTCAAATCAGTCTAGTTGACGCAAATACGAAGCTTTTTGTTAGCTTTCGAGACTAGCACAACGTTTGATAACCATCTCAGGTAGAACAGTTCCCTTATGAACCCCACCTTTAATAGCTCGGAGGCTTGTTCCATTATCACCTTCGCCTCGTCATCCGATATCCATTTCCTCCTCGGAGCTATGGGCTTGGAGCTAGGTAGATCAAATGGTGATGGCTCATGATTTCGAGTTTTATGCCTGACACATCAGCTGCAAACCAGGAAATGAGGTATGTGTTGGCTTTTAAAAGTTGAACCAATGACTTTCTCCGGAGGTGGAAGATTCTTACTAGTCTTTGTAGTTTTGTTTGGGTCTCTCCCTATCTGAATTTGCTCCAATTTTCCCTCTAGTTCGGGCTTGTTATGGGTTTTTTTGACTTTGCATGCTTAGATCCACCGACATCACATTTTGGGTTTTGTTCACATGCCTGTGTCTGATTATTATTTTTATACATAAATATCTACCTTATCTATTTCTTCGTACAGATCAAATATGTATTTCACGAGACTCCTGTGCGTTCGTTTCTAGCTCCACTGGAAAGGGATTTGTGATGCCATGTTGAGTATATGTAACTTAATAATCATATTAACATGTTGAGTATCCTATGGGTGTGAGTTTCTCCTATTTTGATATCTGGTGTTATAAATTCCTTGGTGAAGAACATAAGTTTAGTGAAGACCATAAAATGGAGATACCCCCATTTTATGGTTATATATTTGGAAATGCAATGGAAACTGAACCTAGTACCCCCATTTTGGACAAGTTTTTTTTTTTTTTTTTTCAGGCTTTGATATCTTAAACAATATCTCATGCCACATTTTTAGGGATAATTGGTATGTTTGTTTCAAATTCAAATTTTTACACTCTATCTATTTATAAATTTAACACTAAGATTAATACAGTTGCTATAACAAATTTTTGAAAATGTTCAAATTTATTTTTGTCGAGTTTGGATATCTTATCTACCATTTTTTAGGGATAACTGAAATGCTTGTTTCACATTCAAATTTTTTCCACTTTTTCTTTTTATAAATTTAAGATTAAGATGATGTAGTATTGTTATACTATTCATTCATTCTTTTTCTTCTTTTGTAAAAAACAAATATCACATCATTTTTACTTTACATCCTATTCATCTTGTTATTTTAAAAAATATTTTATTATTCTTAATACTTCTTTAAATATATATGGAGGATTAACACAATAATATTTCTGACAACTCTGCCAACAATTTAAGGCAACATATATATATATATATATATATATATATATATATGTGTGTGTGTGTGTGTGTGTGTGTGTGTGTGTGTGTGTGTGTGTGTGAATGGATATCTATTCATTCTTACTAAAATCTCTATACAAGTTTCATACATTGCAAAGATTTTATATTTTGACTTATTTTTTAAGTTTTTAATCATGTTACTATTATTCCTTTCACATGGTACATCACAAGTTATATTTACTAATTGTTTAATTCTTTGTTTTTCTTGACATCAATACATGTTTTTCAACACTCATAACCATCAAAATATGATTTGTTAAACGAATTTGGGGTTATGTGATGACTTTTAAAATACACTATTAATACATATGCAATAAATGCAAGTTGTAACACGAAATTTAAGCAGCTTACGTGATTATTATTATTATTATTGGTCTTTTTTTCTTTATGACAATGCAATTAATATTCAGATGCACATAGGCTATCGTGGCTATACCATTGCAGTTTCTAATTTCTTCAGGATTAACTCTCTTAATGAAAATCAAGAATATTATTCTTTGTGAATGATCAACTTTTATTAAGCAACTGCTGTGATTGTTATTGGTATTTTTTCTTTGTGACAATGTAACAAAAGTTAATCACTTAGTTAATAAATAATGTATCATGGCTATGCCATAGTAGTTTCTAATTTCTTCAAGATTAACTCTCTTGATGAAAATCAATAATATTGTTCTTTGTGAAGGCTCAACTTCTATTAAGCAACTTCTGTAATTATTATTGGTCTTTTTTCTTTGTGACAATGTAACAAGAATTAAACTTTCTAACACTTCTGTGATATATTGAAATGTTATCATCACTTTTCAATATTATATATTTTTCTATTAGGGTTTGTGACAATAATATGCAATAAAAATATTCAATTTTAGAGTAAGAAAATATAAAAATAAAAAAAAAGTTAAAAGAAATGTAGTGTTTTACATTTTTATAATTCATTTAAATAATAAAGGTATGAAATTATTAAAATAATGAATAAATAACTGTTAATATAAATTAAATTTGTTTATAATAAATTTGGATTGGTATTGATTATAAATGTTATTTAAATGATTACATATTTCAATAGTACTATATAATTTAAATTTAATTCAAATAATCAATATGAAATAAGATGAAGATAACAACTGGAGAATTTATTTGAATTTTGGTTTTAATTGGAAGCAAGAGAAAGGGATTAGTGGATGTTGACATAGGAGGTTTACTTTTCCTCTTTCAAATCTTACTTCAATTGATCAATCCTCTTCACAACTATTATTCATTTCCAAACATTCTGATTCTCAAACCTTTTTCTTATACACACCTTGGAGCACCACTTCGTAACAATGTAGAGCCTAGGCACATAGCCCCGTCTTTTCCTTGTTTTTTTTATATCTTTTTCTTTTCATATTTTTAACTATTTCCACAAATTATGTGCACTTTTTGACATTCAAGAAATTTCAATTTCTCAATACATATTTCAGTGGAGATTGGAGACACTGGAAAGAGACAAGCTACCCACTATTACACATTATCATTTATTATTATCAAATTATATCCAAAAATATAAAATTGTGACAAGTCACTATATGTATATTAAAAAAGAGCCACAATTACATGATACTGACAAATAATGTTTATATTTATTACTATATGTATATTAAAAAACAAAACAGAAATGACAGGAGAGAAAGGTGGAGACAAAATGTTAGACAAAGAAGACAAAATATGAGCACTGATAATATGTATGAATACTTGGCAAGAAGGCGTGCAAATTATCAACTAACAACAACATGACATCATCAATTCTTATTTAGAAAAATGAGACTAACAAGGGTGAAGCAATTGGCTTGCTCTTCACCAAACCAACAATTCAGCATGGGTAAATAACATTTTTTCATAAAATATAGTATCCATATTTGGCCCAAAAAAAAAAACTATCGATTTAATTAATGTGCTACATAATTTATGCATTTTTAAAAAATAAATGTAGCTTCTAATTTTGCCTCAACGAGATTTCAAGAGATCCATGATAATGAAGCAGGACCAAACGACAACCGAGTTTATGCCAATGATAATGGTTAGTGCACTACTTTAAAAATTTTAATACTATGACTACGTTAAAGGACTCTTTTTATTTCAACACCATACATTTATTTTAAAAATAAATTCATCTTTCAATTTTGCCTCAACAAGATTTCAAAGGACTCATGACAATGAAGGAGGACCTAGCAACAACCAAGTTTATGCCAATGATAATGATTAGTATAATACTTTAAAAATTGTAATATTGTGACTGCGCTAAAAGAATATTTTTATTTTAACACCATACATTTATTTCAATAATTCTAATTGGTATTTGTAATATAAATGATTTTACTATATTTTTTAATTATATAGATGATAAATGGATTGCCACACACTTTTATACGTATTAAAAAATAATTGATATTTTAAAAAATAAATGCAGCTTTTAATTTTGCCGCAACAATATTTCAAGGAACATACGACAATGAAATAGGACCCAACAACAGTCGAGTTTATGCCAATGAAGACAAGGGTTAGTAATGTAAATTACCTTAGTAATTATTATTCTTTGACTAATTAAAGATTTCTATTAATACCATACATTGATTATATTATTATTCAATACATTGATTCTTATATTTATTACTTTGCGTTTCTCTTTTTTTATTATTTTATAATAGTGTATTTTTAAAATAATGCATACACTGAATAGATAAAAATCATTATTGAACACATATAGACAGTGCACCTATTCTCCATGATTTGTGTATGAGATGTAGTTTTCAAACAACTCATAATAGTGGGAGAAATTTTTGTGAGATTGCAACAATGATCATTCCTCAATTAGCTAATCCAAGGACCTGTATTCACTACAATGCACGATTGCTTTACCATAAATCATTTGTTATTTGCTATTCTGGAGGAAAAATCTTTATCCCATAACCAAATCCTCCTCAAGAGTTACTTGATATTTTTCTGGACCCTTCAAGAGAAGGGAACCATTTTAGAAAACATATTAGATGTTACAACCATATATTTTCATTCACTTCGTGTGGTGTACACGTTGATAAAAGAATATCGTCAATGGGTCATGGTATATATACTTTCCAGGCACAAGGAGAAATATATCATAGTATAGGTGGATTCTTTCCAAATGAGGGTTCCAGACCACACTTCTTGCAAATATACATATATGATACTGAACATGAGTTTCAAAATAGGATGATGGAACTTTAGGGCCTATTTGATTTGAGTTTCCAGTTTCCAGTTTTCATTTTCAGTTTTCTAGTTTTCTAGATTTTGTGAAGGAAATACTGAAAGTTTTGAAAACTACAAATTCCAATTTTCAATTTTCATTTCCAGTTTTCCTTATTTCCTTCACAAAATCCTAAAAACTGAAAATTAAAAATTGAAAACTGAAACCAAATAGGCCTTAGTTTTTAAATTACAACAGATTCTCCATTTCCATAATCCTTTTGTGCATGCGTTAAGTCAATTTGCATTGCAACTAGATATTCTTAATTGTACACTTCATATTAAAGAGTGTCATCTTAATCAACCACAATATCATCTCCAAACTGCTTCACAAATCGTAGCAATTATTCTTGGTGAAGATATGGGATCAATGGTACATGGAAGAGATATTATGGTGTAAACCCGTGCTGAACAACTTAGGACAATTCAAGAAACTGAGGGATATTACAATCCATTACAATATCCTCTTATATTTCCCGAAAGATCCTATGGGTGGGATCTTCATACTACTAATCACAATGGGAGAAACATAACATGTCAAGAATATTATAGCTACATGCTCCAGATACATATATATTCTGCATTGTTTATTTATCATAAGAGCTAATATCACCGTTAAATTTTGTCATATTCATTGAAAATTTGATTTATTATAAATTCGCCATAATGATAATGATAAGTCTCTATTATTACGAGCAGGCCAACTTCTACAACAATATGTTGCAGATAACTTTGTTAAGATCGAATCATGAAGGTTAAGGTGGATTTGAGATCATCAAAACAACATTCGTGCTGAAGTGTATCAAGGTTTGCAAGATACCTTGCACATAGGAGAAACTAATGCAGGTAAACAACTATAGTAGACTGATACTTTATATAATATGAGCTACAACATATAATTTATAGAATTTTATTTCAACTAGTACGTTTTGCTTTTATAGAAATTGTTGGATGATATTGCCATCATCCTTTGTTGGTGGTCATCTAGACATGACACAATGTTATGAAGATGAAATGACTATTGTCCTTAAATATGGCAAACCTGATATTTCCCTGACAATAACATGCAGCCCTTCTTGGAATGAAATCACATCTCAACTCATATCTTTCCAAACCCTACAAGATAGTCCTAATTTACTAACAAGAATATTTCGAGCAAAATTTGAGCAATCAAAAGATGATGTTATCAATAAGGGATCTTGGGTATGGTAAAAAGCTATATCTATGTCACTGAATTTCAGAAAAGAGGACTACTACATGTACACATGCTTCTCATCTTAGATGACAATGATATATTATGAGACCCAGAACAATATGACTGTATAGTCAAAGCTGAGATACCATTTAAGGAAGAAGAGATATAGTTACATGCAGAGATATTGAAGCATATGATACATGGACCATACAGTACATTTAACCCAAGTTATTAATGTATGAAGAATGAAACCTGTAAGAAAAAATATCCTAAAATCTTTTTACAAGAGACCTGCCATGGTGATGGCTCATTTCCACTATACAAAAGACGATTTATCCAATCGGTGCCTCTTAATGAAAATGTCATAATTGATAATAGAAGGGTTGTCCCTTACAACCCTTGGCTATTATTGAGGTATGATTGTCATGTGAATGTTGAAGTTCGTAGCAGCATTAAGAGCATTAAATATCTTTATAAGTATTGCTACAAAGACCCAGATTGAGTATCAATGGAGCTTTATAAAGGTTCTTATATTGATAAGGTTCAACAATATGTTGATGCTAGATGGATTTGTGCTCGAGGCATGTTGAAGAATATTTAGATTTAACCTTTACGGAATGCATCCTTCTATTGAAAAGTTACAAATTTATTTACCTAATCGACATCAAGTGCGATTTTATGATCACCAAAGTATTCATGACATCCTAATGATGAGTATTACTCAAGAACAATGCTTACTCAATTTTTAGCATTGAATCAAAAAGATCCAGAATCTAGACATTAATTATGTAAAGAAATTCCATAACATTATACTTGGAACAATTGATAACAGGAATGGTATAGGTGAAAGTCACAAAAGAAAGTTATTGGAAGAATTTATATTGTATCTCCTTCAGAAGGAGAGGAATTCTACTTGCGTCTTTTACTATCTAATCTCAGAGGTCCAACTAGTTAGGAATACTTATTTATTACAAATGGTACATGCTTTTCCACATTCAAATAATCAGCTGAGCATTGGGGATTATTATAGAGTGACAATAATATTCGTGAATGCTTGCTAGAAGCATCCAATTTACGAATGCCATGTGCTTTAAGGAGGTTATTTGCAATCAAATTAGTTTTTTGTGAACCCTCCGATGTGATAAGCCTATGGAATGAGTTATATACCTATATGGTGGATGATTATCCATCAACAAGTACTACCACAATAGTAGGCTTGACTAATATGCTATTGAGATCTTTGAATGACACTTTGATTCAACAAGAAAAATAAATTACTCATCACGATTTGTTGCCCTTAACATTTGATACTACCGAAGACAATTCATTGTCAAAGGTCATACAAGAAGAGTTGTTGGTTAAAATACCTCAACAAGATATTGAAGCTATTGATAAGTTAAATAATGGCCAATCAATTGTTTTCAAAACAATTATAGATGTCATTGAGTGAAAAAAAATAAATTTTTTTTTGTATGGGTCTGGGGGAACAAGTAAGTCCTTTCTTTATCATGCGCTTATTGTGAGTTCGAGAATTAAAGGACATATTGTCTTAGCCATTGTCACATATATGGAATAGTTGCAACCTTATTACTTAGTGGTTGAAGGACGCATTCTAGATTTAAGATATCTATAAATCCAGAACTGTCTTCTATATGCTCTATAAGTAAGCAATCTGATCTTGTAAAACTAATTAGACAAACAACAACTATTATTTGGCATGAGGCACCAATGGCAAATAGATATGTTTTGGAGGTAGTGGATCGCACATAATTGGGCATTCTTGATTGTAATACTCCATCTGGTGGAAAATTGGAGAAAGTCACAAATGATAGCAGTATGCATTGTCAAATCTCGTTTATGGGCTTACACAAAACTCTTACAATTGCACCAAAATATGCGATCCCTATAAGATTGAGAATTTGCGCAATATCTTATGCACATTGGAGATGATACTGAAGCTACCTTAGACAATGATATGATACAAGTTCCCCGCTCCCTCCCCCCCAAAAAAAATGGCAATACCATAGGATGAAGAAGGTGCAATACAAAATCTCATACATGAAACAATTCCAAGTCTAGAAACTCATGGTCGGGATACATCTTATATGGTTGAAAGAGCTATACTTACACCAAAAAGTCAGGATGTTTAAAAAATAAATGACCTTATTACAAGTCATTTCCCAGGAGAAGAGCGGAACTTGGTATCATTTGATGAGGTTGAAGGTGATACAAATAATTTATATCAACAAGAATACCTAAACTCCATTTGCCTAGATGGTTTGCCACCACATGTCCTCAAAGTAAAAAAAAATAACACCTCTGATGTTATTGCGAAACATAGACCCAAAAGCCGATTTATGTAATAGTGCAAGGTTACTATATCGTGGAACTTTTTTGAATATGTTGAATGTAGAAATTTTAACAAGTCACCACTTTGGACAAAGAGCTTTTTTGCCTAGGATAAAACACAAAACAAAAGAGAGTGCAGGACTACCCTTAATGCTTGTTAGAAAGCAATTTCCTGTTAAATTGAGTTTTGCACTGACAATTAATAAGGTATAAGGACAAACCATTCCTAATATTGGGATTTATCTATGAAAACATGTTTTTAGCTATGGACAATTGTCTGTTGCTGTATCTAACAGTGTTTCTCAATGTAGCACAAAAATACTGATTAGAAAAGGAAAGTTGAAAGGGAAAATGGAGAACTCACTAGGATTTTTGTTTTTAAAAAAGTTTTGTTATCTCAACCTGAGGTAATAATCGTTTTACACACTCACATTTTCAAGTTTTATTTATTTATTTTTATTGTAATCAACTCTTTTTTTTTTTTAGTTTGTAAATCAATTATAACTTGAAGATTGTGTAGATATATACAAACAAATCAACATTTGAGGAACTCTTCCAAATATGTCAGGAGTTGAAAAGAAATAATTTAGAAATATACTTTACCAAATAAGGGAGTACTAAATTTTTTGTTTTTGATTTTTGGAAATTTTTTTATTTAAAAAATAACTTCAACTGGTATATGTGTAGGATGGAGAGTTTGAAAAACTTTGAAATACTTGGAAAGATAAGCAATCTCTTACCTTAGTCACCGTAATTGACAACAAGGTTAAATTAAATAATAATATAATTAAAATATTATTTTTAATTTATTTATTACTTTATTTTTGGTCTATTTCTTAAAATTTGGAATAATAGATTCATTGTCTACAAATTTACTCTTTTGGTTGGGGAGTCACAATAGTAGCAAATAAAATTCAATTTTGGAATATGATAAAAAAAAGAATTATTGTCCTAGAAGACTGAGCAGTAATACAATTATGCGTGTTAACACGTTTTATAGTATGTATTTCTATGTGTTATACAATTAGTGTTGATCAAATCAATACTAACTTTTTTTATGGTTCGTAATCTAGGAAACAGAAAGATGCAACTTTATCTCATGGTTATTATGTTTGTGATTCTAGGTAATTATATTTTTATTGATTATTCATCTTGAAATTTAGTTGCAATGATTATGATAATATGATAACATTAACCAAAATACATTTATTTGAATAGGGACGTTCATGTGAAACAAGATATTTGCATTCCACATATGAATAGTTTATTCTGTAACATCTACTATGTTAACATGTAAAGTCGATATATTTCGTTCATTATTTCTAATTAATTTATTATCTTTAATACGTAATTTATTTTGCAGTTTTTCAAAACACAACAATTTACAGATGATGAGATGTATAAAGAGTTGACTAGAATTCTTACAAGGTGAAAAGTTTTAGATATATAAACTTCAAATAATTTCAGCAAAACTTATTTTATAATAAAAATATACTAAACATATTTTATTTGCATATAATACAATAAAGTGAAGAACGTTTCAGACATTTGATCACTTTTTTGCCTCCCAATTAAATCAAAGTACCATGAATGATATTTGAAGAAAACATATTATATAACTTTGGAAAATACATTATTTGAGTGTGTGAAATTAATACTCATTTCTTTTACTCTTTTTTTGTTTGATATTTGAACATGTTATGTTATATTTAAATATTTATTTTATTGAGGAAACGTTATCATATATAATATTTAGTATTAGTTATCATAATTCCCAAAAAATAAAAAAGACAACTCGACAAGCATTATTGTAGTGTTTGGCAAGTTGCTAGTAATTAATTTTGTTAATATCTAAAAGATAAACAATGTGTCTTGATAGATCAAGACGCTAGTAGATGATAATGCAGGTCTTGCCATGTTGTACTCATCAAGGATGGCATCGTGTTCTTGGGCGTCAAGAGTGACCCAAAGTCACTGTGTTATGTTAATCTTCCATTGTTAACATGTTTTAATTTAACCGAGGGTGGAAATAGAATTAAACAAATTTAACTTAAAACTTGGTTTAAGGTACATTCATAATTTTAAGCTAATTCAAAAGCAATTCATATAAATCGTTGGATGCCTTTATGATGGCTCATATTTTCTCACTGCAATTATTACCAACTCATATTCTCCATATAAGAATTTGCCCCTAGGTTACTGTTCTTAGCAGGGGCAGAGCCTTAGCGCCTTAAAATTTTCAATTTTTATTTTTATGGGTGTATATATATATATATATTTGGCTCCCCCTTAAAATTTTTTGTATGTTATAAAAATTTATAGTATGGTATACTATTATTATTTATTGAGAAGGGATTTGATAAGTTTAGTATCTCAATAGTTTAATTTTATTATCCTCTTTTATTTTATTTTTATTTATTTCTATGTAAATAAAAAAATATCATTCAAATATTTGAGATAAATTCTTATAAACCCTTTACTTAATCAGATATTTAAATATTATAATAAACAATATGCTGTGTATATACGTGTTTAATTTATTGAGTTTTGGTTAGAATGTGTATTTTCCTTTATAATAATAGTTAATGTCAAACAGATTGATCCTTCAAGGAAAAAAAATAATTCGATCATCCCTCATAATTAAAGTTATAGGAAAGATTAGTCTTTCTTTAATATTTTTGAATGATTTATAAGACAAATTATTCTTTAATAATACATAAATAATTCAAACTGATTGCTAATAAAAACACAGATAAGATAAGAAAAAAACTTTATAAAAATATTGAAAATGAACTAATTTTTCCTTTATTTTTATTCTAAGGATTGTGAAATATTTTTTTCTTGAGAAATCAATTTATTGAGTACAATTTTTATTAAACTTATATATATATATATATATATATATATATATATATATATATATATATATATATATATGTATGTATAGTGAAGTGACTTTCTTGTATAATCTATAGCTTAAAAAAACTAGAAAATATATTATATATTTTTTCTGTGTACGCTATCTTTTAATATTTATTTTCCTTATAAGTTCCCCCGCCCCTCTCCCCCCTTCCCAGTGCAAACTAACCAACCGCTCTGCAGTTTTTGACGGAAAAACGGCTCTCGTCTCCCTCTGTTTTCATACAGCAAGGCATGCATGTTTAAATTTGAAATTCGAACATTAGAAGGAGCCTCTTGTACTGTTTTTTTCTTCAGCCCGGTATGGGTCCGCCACCAGCCCCACCATGGCCCAACAAACGACGAATCTGTCATTGACATTCTCGCTTTCATTACCTTCTAATTTGATTTGATTTGATTTGATTTCAAACCTACCAATCAACTATCATGCTTAGCTGGCTTCACCATCCATTTGAGACCCCATCTAAATATCCCTAAATTATCATTATATGGTTTTGAAGCATATTTAATTTAATACATAAGATAACGGTTTAAACATTTGGTTGGTAGCAGTGTGTAAGTTATGGGGGATTATTCTCGGACATTTGGACCACATTTACTAAATGTGATTAAAAAACAATGTTAGTTGTGTAACCAAAAACAGGGAAAAAAAAAAAAACAATGTTAGTTGACTCTTAAGAGAATTGCCAACAATGTGATGTTAGTCACAGATGGAACACGTATGACCAATATTTTTTTTAATTTTTTAGGCAATTTGTAGTTGACAATAATAATTAATTCTTTCGAACTGACAGTTCCCATTAAGAGGGTAAACCTCTTGTCACAAGGCTCTTTTTATACACACCATTGAATCAAATTGCTGACTAAATATTTAAGGAATTTAACTAACTACTAATTGTATTAGGCCTTGTGATTACATATGACAAATATTGAGTGACTGCATTGAAACTATGAGTGATTAGAAATTTTAAAATATTTCTATCACATTTTACCTTACCTCGTACTCCATGTAAACACTAAACTTATTATATTTAAATTTTATAAGACCCTCATTTTACACCCTCCACCTTATTTCTCCCTCCTTAGATTTAGATGGACACTCAAAATTATCTACTTTTTGAGTATTTAACTAACATCACTTTTATGACAAATAGATTTTGACAAGGTTTTTGGAAGGAAAGTATTTCTATGATTAAATATATTAACATTTAGCCACACTTTTGATTGCAGTTAGTCACGGTTGGAGAATGTGGTCAACAATCGGTAATGCGTAGTTCGCCATAACTTGTTCGACGTGCCACAACTTATTCGACGTACCATACCAATGGTTTCAAGTCATATATATTAGTTCTTTTGCTTAAGTAATTAAGGTGGTCGAACTAAGTGCTGTGAATGAAAGTAAGTTTTATTCTATTACACATTGATTTGTCTCAAACTGATTAATTGAGGTCTAAAAATGACTTCTAGGTATTAGTGATTTAAAAATAAATAAATAAACTTACATATATTTTATTCCCTGTAAACATAGGAAATTTTAATTTTTTTAAAAATTTTTACTCCAGTTTTTGGTCTTCATTTTAAAAATTTTACTTGTAGCCATTGTCATTAGATGAGACCAATGGACTAATGACATATTAGATGGAAACGGTGTCACATGCCAAGGCTAAGGTGAAGGTGGACTTTCATCTGATATGTTGTTAGTTAATGGATCTCATTTAACAACAAGGATTAAAACCAAAATTTTGAAAAATGAGGGATCAAAATCAAAATCAAATTAAAGAAAGACCAAAACTAAAATTGTCTATATTTATAATTAGGTGTTTGCTTCCAGACTTTCAATAATTGCATAGTATCAAAATATGTTCTAATATGTTAAATTTTTGTTGGTCTTATGATCCATGAAAATGTCTAGTCAATATCTAATAAGCACTTTTAAATATTAGGACTTATAATTTTCTTTATTTATACTTTATTCACAAGGATCATTTTACAAATATAGTGAAATTTTCAATTCATTCCTAAATTAAAATTCCTAGTTTCTAGCCTTGGAAGTGGTGGTGGTGGAGGCTGGAGGAGAAGGAGAAGGCTGAGGTGGTGGCTCTAGCCCAGGACGAAATTAGGGATTTTAGTTCATGGATGACTTGAGGATTTTACTAAACTTGTGCATTTCTAAAATGACCCTTGTGAATAAAGTAGAAATAAAGAAAATGATAAATCCCAATATTTAAAAGTACAAACCGGATATTGGCTAGATGCTTATATGGATCATAAGACCAAAAGAAAAATTTAACACATTAGGACATATTTTGATACTATTCAATTATTGAGAGTATCGAAGCAAACACCTTATAATTATAGAATAAAAGTCATACCTGTATTGCAAACTTTGTTTGGCATAGGAAGTTTACTTTTCAAGAATATGCATGAGAGTTTAATTTTAATGTACTTACGAAATAAAATTGTTTCACCAAGTCATATAATTTTTTTTGCATAGTCATCTCATCGTATATTTTCACATTAGTAAAATGTCTCATTTTACCCAACTACTCCAAAAGTCATGTCATGAAAATTAAAGTCTATATACAATTTTTTTTTCGCAATATCAAATTATCACATTTGCATTCTACTTCATTGCTTGCAAAGTATTTGTCAAGTTTGAACAAACACATATATTAAAAATGTCATAAATAAAATAGGAATAGAGTACTTTTATGTAAAATTATAATATATGGATTAATATACCCTAATGATCATTAATTGTAGTGCACATTAAATGGTTAAAAAAAATGTTACACTATTGGTCATTAATTATCCAAAGATATTATTGGAACAAAAAGTATATACTTTATTAAAATGTGAAATTGATAGATATTTTGGAGGATGGTTTTATCTGAAAATGGATAAATAAATTGAAAAATATGGAGTAAGATAATTAGATTAGATTTATTTATTTTTTAAAATATGATTTCTCCAATATTTCTATAGACTTGAAGGATATCAATACTTTCTAATTATTTATTATTAAGAATAAATCATATATCTTGTTAACTCAACTCAAGATTTTGAAATCTATCCAATAAAAAATAAGTCATAATCTTTGATTATACAAAGTGAATCGGTATCATAGATAGTGAAGTGAGAGAAGCAAGGAAAATCAGAGACAACTTCGGAGACTGGGGTGAACCATGCAGTTTTCAAGGGGACCCGGATAAGCAGAAGTCGTCAACAGCAGCATCCTTAAATTTGAGTTATTCCCGCCCAAAGGGATAGTTGTGGAAAGAAACAAGACAAGATATAACCTTATAAAATCCTCGTTACATGACAGACACGACATCAAAGCTCCAGTTTTTGAACAAAGTTTCAGTTACACAGCAGCACAAGCACCCACACACACACAAACACAGAGACAAGCTTCTCTTCTCATCAACAATCTCATTTCCCAGGATTCACAATCAGACATGGAAGAACCCGTCAAGGAAAACCCCTCTGCTGCCTCCGGTAACAGAACAAACACACTCCGAACTCTTCTTTTCTCACACATCTCATCACCAACTCTACATATATGTTTTCATTTTATTATACAAAACAAACAGGGTGGTCATATGTGACACATGAGAAGCCTCTTCCTTGTGACAACGTTTTTAATTGGCTTATATTGTGCTCTGTTGTGGTTGTGTTCTTCAGGGTCTGCCAGATCCAAGCTTCAGAGGTACTCTCTCCGCTCAGCCACTAAGTCCATGGAAGACAAGCCCGACGCACACGGTTGCTCCGATTCTTCCGACTCCAAGAGGTACTCTCATGTTTCAACATAGAGAAAATGATAATTTTACTACGGCTTAAATATGTTTTTGATCATGGAACGAAAAAAAAAAAGTGGGTTTTGATTTTGGTCCCAAGATTCATTACTTTATTCTGGTTCAAACATTTTCATAATTGTTTGACTTTAGTCCCTACCTTTAGTCTGTCGAAGATTGAACTGATTGATAGAAAGCCACGTTATCTGTCTGATTCCAAGGTTGATACACTGTTTATAGCATGTGCTTGGCGTTTTCGCTACCAATTATTTGGAATTTTGGATGACAATATATTTAAGGGTTGTTTGATCATTCTATTGACTATTTGTAGACTGCATCTCTGAATTACTTCCAAAGTTCTGACAGTAGTTACACAATTGCTTTGTTTTTGTTTTTGTGTGTTTTTTCTTTTATTCATTTATAGGGGGGCAAAATTTACAGTTACATTGTTAATTTCAGGGGAAGAACTGCTACAAGTGTAAGCAAAAGTGTGGGAGTTCTTGATTTCTCTGGCAAGGAGAGGTCTAGTGGTGCCAAACCACCCAGAAGGCTATCCATTCCTGCGAAAGCATCGGCGACTCCTGGCCCAAAGCAGGCTGCTGCTGGCAGCATTACCCCAATCTCTGAGACCAGAACAAGGAGGCCTGCTAATGGAAAAGGCAGGAATGAAACACCAATCTCTGACATTTCAAAGACACCAGGCAGAACCAAATTCAATCTCATAACTTCGGCTTCATATTGGCTTAACCAGATCAAGCTCTCTGAATCTGCTGCCAAGCACTCAGTTTCACTAGGCTTCTTCAAACTAGCCTTGGAGGCAGGATGTGAGGTACAACAAAAAACATACATAAATCTAGTCATTGTACTGAAAACACACAGGGGCACACATCTTTTTCTTTTGTGTATGTTCCGATTATCTTTCCCTGTTATGTTTCTTAAGAGAAATGTTATTTGTGCATTGTGATTTTAGTGTGTTTGTTGGCACTGAAGAATGACGGGAAAATAATGGGGAATTCATGTTCGTGAATGGAGATTCTTGGGGGTTATGATGGTAAGTGATGATATTGCCACCTAACTGTGGATTTATCTGCTAATGATTGAGAATTGGGTGGTAGTATTATCACTTACCATTGTAGTCCCTCCATTCTCAATTCATCAACTTGAATTTCTCATTATATATGCGTCACTCTTTAAGTGTTGATGGACACGCAATCACTGTACAAATATCATTTCTTGTTCTTGTAATTGCATTTTGTGTTATGTAGTCAGTCATATTCTTCATGGATATGGTAAGGCTGACTGACTTTGGTGCAATGTAGTGCCATTGTTTTTTCGCTCAATAGTTGAACCAATTTTTAATTTTAGCTATTTCCTTTTTCATTCCTTTTTGACATCAACGATAGCCACTCCAGCGAATGCAAGAAGAGCTAAAATCATTTGTTAGTAGACATGAGCTTGCTGACCTTGCCGACACTGTGAAAGAATTGTTTGAAAGCTATGGTATCTCAGAGAACACAGAGCAGCCACAGGTATCTGAAACTATTTCAGAGGTGCCAGGAGAGGGAACTCGATCCTCTGATGATGATGTGCACAGCTCTTCTTCTACCATGGGAACTAGGAAACTGAATCCCAAGTGCTTGAACATAGACCCTACTCAACTCACTCCTGCCGCAGAGTCAACAAAGAAGGAGATTTCTCAAAAGGGTAATCCTGGATCCAGGTTGAGAGCAAAATTCAGCACAAACTCCCCAAAATCAAGGCCTGCGTTGGAAAGTGGGAATCATAGGTCAGTTAAAAAAGCTGAGAAGCCAAGCAAGCAAGAACTTAATAAGGAAAAGGGCATGGTCAGGAGGCAGGAAAAGAAATCTAATGTTAAAGAAGGTAAAGTGACCGAGTGTGGAGCAAAATGTCTATTTTATGATATCTATGATATATATTCTAGTTCAGTTGTTAAAGTATAAAACCTGAGCTTTATGTGAACAAGGGTAAATTACACATGTGAAATCTATTGTTAAATAAAGGTAAATTCCCATAAATGAGCTTCATGTGTTAAATTACACAAGAAATCCATCCATGGAAAATTTACTTAAATTTTTACTCTCCAACCAAATATACTCCTAGGGTCAGTTTGGTACAGTTGTAAAAATGAAGGAAAAAATCTTCACAAATTAAATTTACAAGTAAAATTTCATAAAAATCTAATCAATGAGACTTTCACCTCTATTCTTATCCTTATACAATACTCATCCTTATTATGATATGTTCTTTGCTCACAGTCCCGGGCAGCATTCCCCAGAGAAACAAAGAAAATGTGGTAAATGGCTTACTATGTAGTGTAGTTTTTAACATGTTGTAGAAATATACATGGCTAATGATATTTTATTCCTCTCTTTAGGAAGCTAGGAACAATGAAGAGATCAACATGACAGAAGTCGTGTGAACAAGCTCTTTTCAGCTTGCATTGCTGGATTTTTGTGGTCCTCAAACTTGGAAGTGTGTCTTGGCTGTGTTTTATGTGGAACTTGGTTCTGTATAGGAGTTCAGATGAAAAGTTGTTTTATACTGTGTGCTGTCAAAGTTTGCATTTCTTCTTGTTTGGTCCTTTTTGTTTTATACAGCTTCTACTCAAACCAAACTGTATTGAATCTTATGATTTGTGTCTATAGGTGGTTTTATAATATTTGTGAAGGCAATAGATTTCTTCGACAAAATTTGTTATTTTTTAACAATTTTCGAGAGTATCTTTTGAGTTTAAATCTTTTTGTTAGAATTCAGTGAATTTATGTTAAATGATCATATGCTCAAATTCAAACTTTGTTTGCAGGGGCACGGGCAGTATCACTGTTGCATGAACCCATTTGGATAATGTAGAACATGATTGCATAGGGACAGGGTAAGCTATCCAATGTTACACGCTTGAAGCTAACATTAATCCTTGTGATCGAACCAATTCAACAAACCACAGCTTTTATATTAAGCCATGTTGACAATAATCCAAAGCAAATTGACACGTAGAATTCTATTTTACATTAACTGATATAAAATGTTAAAACTACAATAAATAAAAAATACGGTCTATCATTCAAAACAGCAAGATGTTGTGGCTGATAGATTAGATCATCTGACCGAGAATTGGTGGACCAAGTCTGCACTAATGAAACCCCTTATTGGACTTTCAGATGTACTAGCGATTGAGGCTTGCTGCCTAAATTCATATTTTACACTAAAAAAAAGCAATGAAAATAATTTATTGAAATGATTGCACCGACAACCATGGTAGTTTTGATATTTTATTCATTTATTTCTCGATTTTTCAAGGGAAATCTTAATTCCACCATTCATACTTAACTACCGCCTTGCTATCAAGCCACATTTTTTAATTATTAGATAAAAAATCATCACTTGCATATGACTTTTACATATCCTTTTCTAAACACTAGGCTATAAAAGAATGACATGTAATAGAGAAATGAAGAGAACATTATAAACATTACTGAAGATGAAGAGATAAAAATATAGTCACCAAACAGAGAAAAAGTTGGCCATCAAATGTAATCAATCCCCCTTGCAAATAGTTAATAGATGAATAGATTTTCTTTTTATGAAAAAGATACATTAAAATACTAAAATTGTTTAGAGATGCAACGCAGGAATAGATATGGTGGTTGTAACCAAAAAAGGATATGGTGGTTCAAGTGAGTTTTTTTTTTAAAAAAAAACTGACCAAGCAGTAGTTTTTTCTTTCGAACCAGTAGACAACAAACTTCATGGAACATAAGAACGGTTTTATTTTTTATAGATGCGAAGTAAAATACTAAAATGGGTGGTTAACAATTTAGTAGATGAGAGTTAGAGAGGCATATTAGATGGATAAAATGGGAAATTAAAATTGGAAACCAAAAAGCAGCTACCCCCTCTATTCCCTTTATTATTGTATCAAAGTAGTAAGGTAGGAGGTTACTTGGAGGATGTTAATGTCATGATGTTGCCTTCTCCTTTCCTTGATTTGCCTTGTTGTAAGCTGGGATGAGAGGTGATGTACATGCAAGCACTTCACCAAGGATCGGTAGTGATCTTAGGTGTGGTCTAGTATAGGAGTACGAATGAATACCTGTTTACTTTCAAATGTTCCTTAAATAAGAGGTCCAAATGTTCATTACCACTTTCCTCATTTTTTGGGATGTGGTTAGTCTTGAGCATCGTGGGGTACGTGGGTTTGTGCGGGATGACGTCGGACCACGACCTTGAGCCAAGTAAGGTTGGAGGGCGTTAGTTGTGCTCAGTATGCTATCCACCGACTTGTGGGCTTGAACCCTTGGCCTCCATTTCTTTGGGCCATGATTTTGGCTCCAGCTTTGGGTTTACCCAAAGTGATATTGGGCTGCCTATTGGGCCATATAGGTAGCTCATAACAATTATATATATAGATTAATTGACATCGAACATTATTTTCTGTCTTACATATTCTAAAAAAATGAAGGATGGCTAAATTGAATGCTCATCAAGCACTAAATAAGATTGTGCTTTGTTTATTTTTAGCATGACATTTTATCTTCACGAGACGGGAGAGTCACCACTGACTTGCATACTTATATGAATTGTGAAATGTCAATTTGAGTGAAAGCCCACATTATTAACAGAAAAGTTCAAAACAATGGAGATGCAGAGGATCGAACCCTGTACCTCCCGCATGCAAAGCGGGCGCTCTACCATTTGAGCTACATCCCCATGTTACTGAGTGGCAATTATTAAATTTCAATAACTTAAAAGCTTTCATCTGATAATGTCTATAATATATCCAAGAATTGTCCTTATAATAGGGTGGATGGTGTGATATTTTGCTGATGAAAATTCTTCCTCTGGCACGAGGAAAGAATTTCTCCTATTTTTGTTGTACCCTTGTTAGCGCTGGATGCACTGCATTATTGTACGGCTGAGTTTATTCTCATCAGTGGCTCAATGGATACGTAAAGGGCATGCATTTATGTATGTTATTGCATAAAACTTATAATAAGATACAGAGAAAAGCTTTTTTTTTTTTAATTTATTTTGACACCCAAAAAGGTGGGACATCTAGACACTAGAGAAAAGTGATAAAAATGTGAAGAGAGAAGATAAAAATGAAAATGAGTAGGTGATGGGGATGCTTTTGTGAGGAGGGTATTGGAGTGTCTAGGAAAAGGGTGATGTTGAAATAACAATGCTCTAAGACTATATATTTGGTTGAGAGTAAAAGTAGGGGATAAATTTTCAAAGATAAATTTCATGTATAATTTTATAGTATAAGAATGACATGGTGGCACAAGCACTCGCAGATTTAGGAATTTTAAATAGTGGGGACAAAATAATATATAAATTTAATTAAATATCTTACATAATTTTTTCTTTTAATACGAGGTCAACCTAATAATATAATGGAGATAAAATAATATATACTCATACACTAATATATAAATTCTAAAATTTTAGTGGGGATGCATGCCCCAAGCCCCCTCCAAGTAATTAAATCCATCCCTGAGCTCAAGCCACAAAGTGATGAATAACTATTTGAGAAATGATTGATGTATAATATTTCTTCACAACAAGTTTACACTTTTATACTATAAAAATGCACACACATGAAGAAAAAATGCTTTCTTGTGCCCATACTTGTTTTGCCTTGGTGTGTTTTTATACTATGGGGGTATAAACTTGTAAAAAAAATTGTACATCAATCATTTTTCTTAATTTGTATCATGTAATCCAAATTGTTCAGATTATAAGTTGTAGAGTAAAATCTCGAATTAGTCTTCAAAAGAGTGGTAAGAAATTAATTTGGTTATTGAAATATTTATAATATCAATTTGGTTTCGAAATATTAAAATTCATTTTAAGTTACTGCAAACTTTTTCTAATAATTCAAACTAACTTAAAAAATAAATTTTACTTTTTGGAGGATTAACTTGATGTCACATATTTTTCAAGGATCAAATTGATATTACAACTATTTTGAGAACTAAATTGATGTCCCATAGTGCTTTCAATGACCAATTTGAGATTTCACTCTAAGTTTTATTAAGATGGATCAAGAATGTATGGCTTATATAAGAATATATGTAAGTAGTGCACAAGGAGTTTGTGCAATTATCATAGCTTAATTGTTAGAGGAAAAGTTTTTGGAGCATCCAAAGTGTGAACATAATATGAAAGCACCAGATATAGACAGCAAAATTAAAGTAACTGCTTTATAACCTCCAATCCAGCTACACTGTGATATACATCATGACTATATCAAGGAAAATTTAATTACATGTACGTCCAGCATTTTTTATTCCTGTCAACTCTGACAATTCTTCTTCAATTCCATCCTAAATACACATAAACTGCATGCCAAGTTGCTAGCAATCTAGACAAATCCTACAGAACAATAGAGTACATTGGTTTATTTAAAGTTTAAAACAGCTTAGAATTAAAAGTTTTTCTAGACAATTAGAGGGGTAAAAAGTGCTTATTCTCAAAAATACTATTAACAAGCATGCCTCAATTGGTGTTGTCTCTATTATCACCAGGAGACCCTGATGCACTTTTGGTGCTAGAGAGTGGCAAAGATGGTGGTAGAAACACCAAACTCCCATTCTGTGTATTAGCTGGTGCTGCCTTGTTCAAGAAACTTGATGCACAACCAATATTGGCTTTGGAAGTTGAAGGCAAAGTAGAATTATTAGATGCTTGAAACAGCTCACCCCATTTCATTTTCTGACCCAAATTTTCTCCAACACTAGTACCCTGGTTTCCTTGTGTGCTCAAAGTCCCACTGCTTCCTGCGCTGATGATTGAGGTGAGTGCTACTGCCAGTGCTGACTGAAAATTGGGGTCTGCAGTGATTACTTTTGTTGCTGCAGCTATGGTGTCTGGAAGAGAATGTTGAGCTTCTTGACAAGGGAATGGAACATTGCTGTTGTTGTTCCTTTGCATGAAGGAATGGTAGATGTTTTCCATTGGTTGTGATCTTCCAAGGTTTATGGTGCTAAGGACATTCCTACTATTGAATGGTTGAGAAGGATTATTATTGTAGCTGAGGAAGCCATTATTATTGCCCCAAGTTATTGCATTGGATTCTGAGGAGCTGAAGTTGAGGCTTGTGGAAGAAGGGTATCTTGGGGGGTTGTAGTTTGAGTTGAATCTGCCAAAAGGGGCTGAGGAAGAAGATGATGGGTTTGATGTGAGGTCAAGGGTGATTGTTGGGTGTGAAGGTGAAGCTGATAGTGCTGGATGGGAGAGGAAGAATTGCTTTGATTTGGAACCATCTGATGAGAGGTAGCAGTTAATGCCATGAAGGTTGGCAGCAGTGGTGGATGATGTGGCTGCTAATGATGAAGGGATTGAGGCAGAGTGAGAGGTTGATGAGCCTGAGAGTAGCATGGAAGCAGCTGCAGAAGTGGTGGAGGCCATGGCAGTGGCTGAAAGTGGGAGAGGGTGGTTGTGGTTACCTTCATAGGTGGTGATTAAAATGGACATGTCTTGTGCACATCTTTGCACCTGAAATATTGTCCATGGAATTGCAAGTTAACACACAATATTGATATAGAGTGAAAATATTTGTACATTCAACAAGTTAATATGCGACATCCAATACTTCCTTTTTATTTTTATAAAAATATTATTTTAATGCTTAAAAAGTGAATATCTATTGTAACATATATTTTATAACTCTTTTTTAGTATCTATCACATCCAATAGTTATAAAGTATGTGTCTCAATAAATACTCACTTTTTAAGTGCTAGAATAACACTACCCTTATTTTTACTCTTCTATTGTCTTTTTACCTTTTTCTTTTATATATATATTTTTCCTCTAGGTGTCCAAAGTGTCCGCGCAACGAGTGGTTTAAATAATAAAACTCCTCTTAATTAATATTTAAAGAACATCCAGATGTTTTTGAAGAGATATCTTCAAAGTAATGTAAATAACATTAATTTTTTTTGTATATTATTTTCTAGAATAATGCTTTTTGTACAATAAAGTTGTAAAACTACACCAATAGTTACAATGTCTTTTTGTCTTTTAGTATATCAATACTCATTTTCATAAAAAGACAAAAAATATTGAGTGTTATGGTCTATTTGGATAGTATAACTTATAATTTTTTTCAATTTTTTAAAAGTCAAAAGTTATAATTTTACTTTTAATCATGTTTGGCTAAAGAGCTGATTATTTCTCTAAAAGTTATTTTTAGTGATTCTTTAAAGGTTAAAATATCTAGCTTTTAAAGAAATACTTTATAAAACACTGAAAATAAGCATTTTTATTATTATGTGTTTGAATATAAAATAATTTATTCATAATTATAAGTTACTTTTTAAAAGTTACTTCTGTATAAGCCATTAAATAAATTATTTGGACCTTAGTATAAGATTATTGTACAATTTTATTGTATACCTACCATTACTGACTCTATCTTTTTAACATTAATTGCAATATCTCCTTACACAAACTTGTGACACTTTTGTTCAATTGATGTACAAAAACTTCAGTATTCATTCACACTCAAATTACTTTGGCTATATTCTGTTCGTACATTGTGTAATCAAATAAGATTTCCCTATGAATGTATAGTTTTATAAATTACAGATTTACAACAAAAGAATTTCAACATTGTCTGGCAATTTGAACGTTAATTAAGTAGTATTCTAGAGGATATACCTGCTTTCTTACGGGGCAAGATGGCGCAACTGTGCAACGATAGTAAGCTCGAGGACAAGGGTTTCCCTTTGAAATCTTCTGCCCATATTTTCTCCATTGACATCCATCATTCATCTATTTCAAATGATTTATCCTTTTTATAAGCATAACTTTGCATATGTGAAACAAATTATTTGTGTGACTACTGACTATAGTGTGTGTGTTACGAATAGAAGCTGTCTGTTCCTAAATTACGTCTTATCAATCATTTATCATATAAAAGATAAGTAATCTATATTAATAATTATTTAAAAATTTTAAATATTATTAAATAATTATCTATTTTGTGATAATAAATAATTGATGGAAAAGAAAAAATAACATGACATGGATACAAGTTATTTAAGTAGTCAAGTTTATTTCCATTAGTTTAAAATACAGTTGAATATGGCAGACAGAGATATTTACTTACTGTTGGGGTGTCACATCTTGCTCTCACACAAACTCTAGCCTTCTTTGCAGGATTGTGTTGGGAAAGTTCATCCTCTCCGGCATCTTCTCTAGTTGTCTTGAGTGCCTTGCTAGGTGGCCAAGTCTCCCCAGCTTCCTCCTTTGGTGCTTCGGAACTATTGGTGGGGCTTGGATTCGCCACATGTTCAGTTGTGCTTTCTGACTTTGATGTCTCAAATTTGCAGTCCAATCCAAGTGCCAGCCCTTCTTTATATTCTTCCTCTTTCAATGGTTTAGAGGCTTTTGCTTTCTCATGATGACTTCTTGGATTACTTGGGAGTCTTCCAAGGCTTAGGGAAACTAGCTCTGATTCCTCTAATAATGTTTCTTGATGGTTATGATCAATATCATTTACTTTATTATCATCAGCAGGAGGATTTTTTGTCTCTTGTTGGATTGTGTTGTGGAATTGCATTTGCAGTGTCCGGTACTCATTCAATATTCGGTTCAAGTACATCTTTAGCCTTTGGTTTTCTTCTCTCACTTCACCCATTTCGGCTTTCGCATTTTCAAGTTCATCAACCTAAAAGAACCATGCATGCATGGATATATATACCAAAGAAAATAATAATTATAGACAGCTGCTTTTAAATTTCTAAATAATGATCCGTTTAAACCAAGTTTAAGTTTCGATATGCTTATGCCATTTAATAACTTTTTGAGTATAAGATTTCAACAAGCTAATAGTTGTATTTAAAATTTATACATAACTAGTAGATCGAATATATCAAATTTTATACTCTTTAAAAGATGATTTGATATTTCATCATACTACTTTATTTTTATGGATATTTAAAAATACTAGTAAATATAAATAATCAAAATACATGTCTATCGTTATCCAATTTTTTTGAAATTTAACATATTTAATCATCAATATAATATTATATAATTTAATGATAGGATCAATTAAATTCAATTTTTATGAAGAGTTATTGAATGTTATAAATATACCAATACTTATCTGATATAAACGAATTTCCACCCAAAAAGTAATTTTAATACATAGTAATAAGTGTAAAGAACTCCACCATCTAATGACATATTATTAATAGATGAGTTTTAAACCTTACTAAAAAAAAAAAATAGACGAGTTTTGAAGCAGTGGTTATCAAAGTCAAATATTTTTGTTCATGATATAAAATATAATTAGATGAGAGTGTAAAAATTTATATCAATAATGTGAAAACTAAAATTAAGATATAATATTATATATTATAATTATATTGAAAAATCTAACCTGTTGTTTCTTGGTTGAGGATGCACTAATTGGCACAGGCTCCAGCTTGGATTTTTCGGAATTAGTCATGGGTGGTTCCTGTATCACATCCCAAAATGCCAAAAACAAAATATGTAAATATGCATACACAAATATAATTTTCTTGTTACTTTTCCCGTTTTCCCCCTTGATGCAAGTACATGTACCTAGGGTTTTACCAACCGGTTGTATGTACGTTCTACAATAACAGAAATTTGAGGGTACTGCTTCTTATATGCTGGCATATAACTGGAAACTGAGACTAACGGAATAAAACTATGAGCAAGTGTATGCCATCATTAGGGAACAATACATGAGAAATTGAGAATCTTTTCCCTTCTTTTATGGTAGGAAAGAGAATCTTTTGGTTTTGCATCTGCAAGTCAATAGTCATATTTTTGACATTAATCATATCATTATATTGCTAGTTTTCCCGTCGGCACATGCATGAGTCAACTCTTATCAAAGGCGCAGACTAGTTGTTAATCTCTTGAAGCTATCAATGCCGATGAAATGGCAATATATGTTGAATATACACATATATTGCAAGAGAAAATATGCACGACAGGACATGTGCCGTACTATTAATGGTTTTTTTTTTTTCGGTTTGCATTCAAACAAACAATCACTGAAAGTCAAGATTTATGATTGTAGGATAAAGAATTGCTGATCAATTAAGACAAGATATACAGAGAAACAAATCTTTCCCAATAAAAGGTAGGTGGTTATTTTTCTTGTTTGTTCTTGGATATCCACCGGTAATAGCAGTGACTGTTCCTTTAGAGATGGGAGTTTTTTAAAGCATAAATGTTTGGTCATAGACCCTTTAAGGTGGTTATTTTTCTGCTACTACGTATATGCTATTTTTTTTTTTTTCGTAAGCCAAGCTTCTTCACTGCAAACCATGCATGAACTTCATATTTTTGGTTTTCAGGAGCCCAGATTTTTGGATATGTTCGAACTTTGGAAAATACTATAGTTAGTGGGAAAAAGAGAAATATGATGCAATTGATCCTTGTTTAGCCTATTAAGCAGTGATATGTCAACATGAATAGTGATCTTAATCCTACCTATAATTAAATCTCCACTCATCTCAATCTATTTTAGCTATGCCAAAGTAGATATATGATGTACAATATGTCAGTAACAGCAACGATTATTTAGCCTTTAAAGGTAAATTTAAAAGGGTAATGTAAATAAATTAAAATCTTTGCAATGTTTAAACAAGATTGGTAAGTGATGAAAAGATTTTGATTGCCGAGTACAAACAAATAAATGGATTGCAGATATAGAAAAACAAAAAAGATTCAAGGATCAGAAATTGTTGATTTAATTTTCTTGAACCTTTATTTTGACTACCAAACAAAAAACACACCATGTACAGATATAAGCAGCTTTGAATCAACTCAATATGCAGAGAAAGAAAGAGATCTGGTTGTTTTTGTCATTTGAATGTTAAACTAAACGCATGCCACTTTGATTAGATATCAGCAGAGAATCAATTTTCACCTCAATAGCAGTCTCTTGTTTAGGATGATCTTCATCATCACCACCACCACTAGACCCATTTCTCTTCTGATCCTTGATTGCATGATCACCTCCATGGCTTGATCTTTCGGAACCAAACTCCATATGCAAATTAAAAGAGAGATATATAGCTTAATATCCCTTGTTTCTTTTCTTCTTTCTTTCTGCTTTCTGGGGTCAGCAAACAAAGCCCCACTTTCTGTGTTAATATAGAGAGGACCTGCATGAAGTATTTGACTATTGAAAAAGAATTAAAAAAATCAAAATGGGAAAACGATAATTGTTGATCAGCACTAGCTAGATGTGTCTAACTCGGATAAACACGCACAAAATGTCAAATTTCCCAGCCCGAATATACCCATATCCAATTGCTAGACAGAAAAAATAAATTAATGTAAGAAAGAGATTGTAAGTGTTAAGTATTGTTTGAGTCCAAAGGATTTATATAATAAGTGGAAGAATTCAACTTCAACGTTTTGGACAATATGTCAGAGAGAGCGAAAGAGGGGTTGAAGCCGTAATGCTCGGACACCGCCTACTACAAAAGTAATATCGTTGAAGTTTCGAAAGAAAATTAACATTACGAAAGTCGCATATGGAGCTAAAACCTCCAAAAGCTAAAGGGTTTTAATGGTCAAACTTTTTGTCAAGCCGGTTAAAATGATTTTACATGTAATATGCTATCTCACGCGAATAATTTGGTATTAAACTCTTTACCAGTTGATTATAATAATTTTAATATCATATTATAAAATTATCTTTTTAAAATATTTAAATTGATAAATAAAAATACATGAATAATTTTATGTTACGGTTTACACTCTTCAATATTTCTTTGTCTTTTCTTTGAGTCGACCAACTTTAACGGAGTGGGAGCTACATAGTCTTGGCTTTCCTTTGGACTAATATCCTTATTTGTCACTACATATATACTTTTTTGTTATATAAATTACCTTTATCTAAAAGAATAAAAGCAGTAAAAATTTAATTATGTACAATTTGATAAAAGATTTTTTGTCCTAAAATTTAAGTTATTATAAGTAAAAACACATTAACATTTTTCATTTTATGTTTAATTATTAAAAATAATTTTTTTTTACGTGTCTTGACCTTAAAGTTACAATATTAACCTTCCTAATTTTTTTGGGTCAAATAACCTTCCAATTTATGCTACTTATGCCTTTGATTTTTCGTTCTTGACCGTATATATATAATCCTTCCCCCTTTTCTTTGCCCGGGGCGCTTTTTTGGGGTAATATTTTATTTTACTCCCTTTTTACTTTGTCTCGTTTTGAAGAGAATCCATTACGTAACATACATCTACATATATAGATATAATTGAAAAGAGTGGTCAAAGTAGGGCATGTGTGAATGGTGGTTCCTGATTGGTCCTACAGTGATTTCTTGTTTTAATTAGGTTTAACTACTTAATAGCTTATGCGTTTGAAATCGTGTATATATATATATATAAAATTGTCAGCCACGTACGTCATAAGGGGCATGAGGGGAGATAACAGAGCTTTGAAAATTTCAAACTCAATTCACTCTCCTTTGATTGGGCCTTTTATGCTGTAAAAAAGATTATTGATGTATAAAGTGCGTAAGTCTCCCCTTGGAGCAATTATAAGTCTACACATTTTTTCCCCCAAGAACAATATTATAGTACGTAGTTTAATTTTGATTCATTAATTGGTTTCTTTTATGTATATAATCTTATCTTAGGTAAAATAATGATTATGTTATTGAAGTATCGCTTATTTTCATGTCTGCCTCCGGTATACGAAATATGTTTTGAAAAACCAAACTTCCTGAATTTTGATAAAGACTGAGAAATGAATTATATTAATTTAATCCTAATTAAAATTCTTACAATTTACTCCTTGAAGTTTAGTTAATCAGATTTCACATTTGGTTAAGGATTCAGAAAAGAAAAGCAATATATAGAAGAGACTAAATTTTCAAGTTTCCAATGTATGAGGCCCGTCTTAAAGTTTATAGTGTTATCTTTTTTCATTTCCTTAACCAGTAAGAGCACTGGCTAGAAAAATCTTTAACATATTATACCAACCTCAAGTGATCTGCGTATGCTAAAATTATTTAAGGGGTTATGAATTAGAAAATAAACATTGAATGTTAAACAAGAAAACAAATCAATTTTCTAAGGTATAATAATCTTTATTGTATCCTTATTATCATATTCAAACTGTTTTCGTAGCACACCGACATATGATTAAATGATAATACATGCAATAACTTTCACAGATAAAGATAAATCAAAATTAAATTATATTGTGCCATAAAAAATTATATTACGAACAGGTCATTTTATCAAATCATACTACTACTAATAATAATAAAGGAATCGTGATTCAATTCAAATATGATATGTATGGAGAATGACGACTGTTCATCAATTTCGTTTAATAATCAGAATTGAAAAAAGATGATGATAAGAGTTGAACACCAGCTGGTAGTAATAATAATAATAAAAATCTTAGATACAAGAATTAGCCTTGTGTAGAATTGTTTAATTTTACATATAGTAGCCGTTATTATTATTAAAGCATTTAATTTCAATATTTATAGTCAATTTTATATGGCCTGTCTTCAAAAGGAAATTTCTATATGCTTATTAGTCATTTTAAATTGAAAAACTATTAAGTTTCTAAAAAATAATAATGAAAAAAAATAATTAATAAAAAAATGTAGTTTTATTTTTAATTAGGTTACAATAAAAAACAAATCTAACCGAAGAAAAGACAAAAGCAGACTTATTAATTAAATTAGATATTAAAACAATTGACCTTTTGCAAGCCTGAAAATAGAAGATAAAACTCACAGGAACTGTAGTTGGAAAAATTCTAACTCCGTGGAAGAATTAGAATGTTTCTTCCTCCGTAATATATAACACTACTAAAAATATTTATGGGTTCCATTTGTTAGTATAAAGCTTACAAATTTTGTGGTTATAAAGGTTGTGGTAGAATGGCAGCTGTAGTTGATACGCAAAAGACACACATACTTCAATCTTGACTTTAGCATATTAAGTTCAAAATAAAGTACTAGTATATTATACATTGCTGGGGTGAAGGTGCCAACGACATCAATTCATCGTTCACATTAAGAAGTTAAAGGTTGAAGTAAAAAAGTAAATAATGAGGAGAAATACTGCGTATATATACATGCGTATTATTATTATTATGCGAATTAAATTTTTTTTTCTGTTTCCTTTTTGTTCTATATTTTCGAGACAAAAAAAAATACAGAGATCAACGCTGAACGCGCATATGATAATGAAAGAGACCTAAGAAGTAAATAATATTAGTCAACCAAATTATCGCATATATACTCATAAAAGTTAAACAGACTCCATATAAACCAGGGAATCATTAATCTAACGGTAGCATGAGCATCTCGTATTAAATATTTTGGCATGTGTCTGATATTTATTTAATGATAAATCGTTGGTATAGCATCATATGTTGTAACAACTAACAAGCATACGTAGGTTTGAAAGTGTACGTTTAAAAACCTTCGCGCCAGACGTACCTAGAATACATATTAATTAATTTAATTCAATTTATCCACGTGTATGCTTAGGACTTTATATAAATGGTAACCCTTTTTATAATAATGTAAAGAGACCATTTCTTTTTTCCGTTAAATTGGAATAAGACAAACTAAAGATAAACTCCGTTGACGTCTATTACCTTAAAAAAAAAAAAAACTCCATTGACGTCTAATACTTTCCTTCATCCACTTTGTACATAGGTAGATTTGAGAGAGAGAGAGAGAGAGAGAGAGAGAGAGAATTCAGATTCCTGAGTATTTCTCCCATACGTATTTTGCAATTTGCAGATAGATAATTGGCGAGCGGTAATTTGGAAAATAAAGAATGGATTTAATTTTGATAAATTAACAATGTAAAAAAAATTATATAATTTTATTTAATAACATAATATCATATTAGTAAATATAATTAATTTATAATATGAAAGAGTTTTACACTGATAACATAATATATCAAAATTAAAGAAAAAAGAATTAGTTGCATATAAAACGTGACAAGTGGAGCACCCTATTCGTAAAACGATAAATAATATTAGACGTTACACAAAGCTTATAACTCAATTGGCCATGCGAGAACAAATATTTCTTAAAAAAAAAAAAATAACACAGAAGTAACCCGCCCAGGAAAGTCAATACAAAGGTTTCAATCGATACAAACGCCATCAAGTTTCAATTATAATTTTATTTTCTAGTTGTAAGGTTAACGGAAGGAAGCCTATCTTACATATTTCCTTTCTTAAAAATTTTCCCTGTTTTTTTCTAGCTAACCTATTAATTGATTTTGGATTTAATTTTTATGTACCGATAAAGTAAAATGATTTTTACACAAACTTCTATTATTGTATTATCACATAAGTTATGATATATAGTTGACTTTTATATTCATTATTTAATAAAATCCAAATGAAATAATTTGATTGGATAATAATATTAATGTAAAATATTATATTATTGGTATATTAAAATTAAACTCATTAAATATTATCAAGTTGAACGTTATTTAATTTGGTCCTTGTTAAAAGTTTTCGATTTAATTTCTGCTTACATCCGTATGGCAAAGAGTTATTACCTGAATAAAATAGGATAATCAAGTTTTTTCGTAGAAGTTATATCTCTTTCAGCCAAAGAAAGTAATTAGCTCTATGGAACAAATACCTTCATTCTTGCTTAAGATATTAGTAAGTGAATATAACGAAACTCCATTAATTTTATAGAAGTCATATCTTAATAGAACAAAACATTTATATTGCTTAAAGATTATAATTTTTCTTGAGGAAAAAAAGTTATCATTTTTTGGCTGGGTTTTGGACGCACTTTTGTCATGTTTGCTTTCTTGAGTTCTTGTGAATTAGCTCATGAAATTTTATTGAAATTGAGGGAAGAATATCTCTCCCAATATTGCCTGAATTGATATTTTTGGGATGACTATCTTGTAATATATTTGTTGTGATATTATTATAGCTTACTTTAGGAAACAATTAGCACGTTTCTTTGTATAGGTGATTTGCAAAGATTATGTTCCAGTAATAGTCACCGTGTGATTAGCGTAGGATTGAGGGAGCTTTGTGTGTGTATATATATATATATTTCACTAAATGTATTCCTTGACAAGACATTACACAAATATTTCTTCTTTATATGGTACCAGAGCTACGTCTGGTAGGCCTGCCATTGCTGTCATGGCTAACGAGGATAGCAAGAATAAACACGTCACTGCTGACGATGTGAAACTAAGGAGGACGATCTCTCCTTATGACATTACTGCAAACGACAATCCAGGAATTCTCTTGACGCAAGTTCAACTGAGAGGAGAGAATTATGATGAGTGGGCTCGCTCTTTGAGGACAGTGTTGAGGGCAAGAAAGAAGTTTGGGTTCATAGATGGAACAATCAAATGACCGGCAGAAAAATCAACAGATATTGAAGATTGGTGGACAAACAATTCTTTGTTGGTGTCATGGATAATGAACATGATTGAGCCCAATCTTCGTTCAACCATATCACATATGGAAGGGACCTGTGGCTAGATGTTGAGGAACGCTTCTCTGTGGCAAATGGGCCACGCATACAACAACTCAAAGCAGAGCTGGCTGAATGCAAGCAGAAAGGTGTGACTATTGCTAATTATTATGGGCAGATGAAAAACCTGTGGGAAGAACTGGCAAACCATGAGCAAACACCTTCATGCACATGTGGTGGGTGCACTTGTAACCTCACATCCAAGATGGAGAAGAGGAGTGAAGAAGAAAAAATTCATCAGTTTCTCATAGGACTTGATGGGTCTGTTTATGGGACTGTGAGATCAAATTTGCTTGCTCAAGACCCTTTGCCAAGTCTGAATAAAATTTATTCAACCTTGGTGCAAGAAGAACGTGTGAGAACTATCACTCACGGGAAAGAAGAATGAAATGAGGTGATGAGTTTTGTTGTCCAAACTGTAAGAAAACAGTACAACAAAGTTGAAGGAAAGAATCAAAACATAATCTGCAGCAACTGCAATCGTTCTGGGCATGCCTCTAAAGGCTGTTTTCAGAGGATTGGATATTCGGAATGGTGGGGAGAACAACCTCGAGAAGCTGGATGAGGAGGTGATCACGACAGAGCCAAACAACAAGGAATGAGCTCCAATATGAGAGGACGTGGTGCAATGGCTAAAGCCAATGTAGCGCAAGCCTCCGCACTGGAATCAGAACCAACTAGCAAGATGACAGATGATGATAAATCTGCTATTACTGGACTTAGAGGCGAGCAGTGGAAAACACTGGTGAATCCCTTACATAATGTCAAATTAGAAACCACAGAAACGTTGACTGGTAAGCCTAATTTTTCGAAATGGATTATAGATTCGGGTGCGTCTCATCATATGACAGCTGAGTTAAAATGTTTGACTGATGTAAAAGATAACTTGGAATGTCCAGTAGTGCTTCCTGATGGAAGCCGAGTTCTTGCTGCCAAGGAAGGAAGGGTGGTACTTAGTGATGCTCTGAAACTAAGCAAAGTTCTCTATGTGCCCAACTTAAAATGCAATCTGATTTCAGTATCACAGCTTGTTGATGAATTGATGTGCACAGTTTTTTTCATTGATAAATTTTGTGTTATACAGGACCGTATCTCGAGGATGGTGATTGGAGCGGGTGAATGAAGAGAGGGGCTCTACTACCTTGGAGGAATGGCTGTTGCGACTACTGTGAAATGTGATGATGGAAATATTTTCAATTTGTGGCATAAGCGACTAAGACACCCATCTCCTAAGGTTCTAGAGTTTATTCCAAATGTTGGTTCTAAGAGAAGCAATACATTATGTAATGAAACCTGTGATATTTGTCTTAGAGCTAAACAATGTAGACAAAGTTTTCCCATTAGTATTAATAAAACAGTGGGCAATTTTCAGTTGATTTATTGTGACTTGTGAGGGCCTTATAGAACTGTGGCACATTGTGGTGCTAGATATTTTTTAACCATTGTGGATGATTACTCATGAGCTGTGTGGATTTATTTGTTGAAAGAAAAGAAAGAAGTGTTCACACGCATGTGTCAATTCTTTGCTATGGTGGAACGACAATTTGGAAAACTAGTTAAAGTTGTACATAGTGACAATGGTACAGAATTTACGTGCATGAGTGACTATTTTCAAGATAATGGAATTGTTCATGAAACATCTTGTACAGGGACTCCTCAGCAAAATGGATGGGTGGAGCAAAAACATAGGCATGTTCTCAATGTTGCTCTGCACTCCGCTTTGAATCTTATCTTCCTATTGAGTTTTGGGGAGAATACATCTTGGCTGCCCAGTACTTGATCAATCGTACACCTTCGATAATGTTGAATGGGAAGACCCCTTATGAGATGCTTTACAAGAAACCACCACCTCTCAATCATCTCCGTGTTTTTGGGAGCTTGTGCTATGTTCATAATCGAGACACCAAAAGGGATAAATTTGCAAGCCGTAGTCGATGATGTGTTTTCTTGGGATATCCTTATGGTAAAAAGGGTTGGCGAGTATATGATTTGGAAGCAAGAGAGTTCTTGGTGTCTAGAGATGTGGTGTTTTCTGAAAATCAATTTCCCTATGCTCACTCTCAATCCTTGGCATCTAACCATACGGACCTAAGCAATATTTTGCCACGGGGTAGCATTGATGTTGATAACGAAATAGGGATTGCACAATCCAATTCAGAGAATAGAACCAACACCGAAAATGTGGGTAATTCTGAGTGGAGTGAAGGTGAAGTGTTTTTGCCTGAGAGTGGTGCAACTGAAAGGGAGGGCTTGAGTATTGATGAGCAGCCCCTTGGTCGTGGACATCGTATCAAGATACCATCCACTAAGCTGAAAGGTTTTGTGACCAACTCAATCTGCAAAGTAGACCCCTCTCCAAGTTCCCTGTTACTTCTCACTCCTCAGGTACACCTTATCCTCTAACACATTATGTGAATTATGATAACTTCTCTGTGCAACACAGGCATTTTTCGGTAGCTGTTAGTGCAAGCACTGAACCTCAATTGTTTGCTGAGGCCATGAAAAATGAAAGATGGTGACAGGCCATGCAGACTGAAGTGGAAGCATTGGAGAATAATAGGACTTGGACTTTGGAGTCACTGCCACCTGGAAAGAAAGCTATTGGGTGTAAGTGGGTCTATCGAATCAAGTATAACTCTGATGGTTCTGTTGAGTGGTTCAAAGCTCGACTTGTGATACTGGGAAATAATCAGGTTGAAGGGATTGATTACAATGAAACTTTCGCCCCAGTTGCAAAGATGGTGACGGTGCAGACATTTTTTGCTGTTGCAGCTGCTAGAAATTGGGAGCTTCATCAAATGGACGTTCATAATGCCTTTTTACATGGGGATCTTCAAGAGGAGGTGTATATGAAACTTTCCCTCAAACCAACAAAGTTTGTAGACTATGCAAGTCATTGTACGGATTGAAACAAGCTCCTCGATGCTGGTTTGCCAAATTGGCAGGTGCTTTGAAAAAGTATGGATTTGCACAGTCCTCCTCCGATCACTCACTCTTTGTCTTACTACGTGAACATGTAAAGCTGCATGTGTTAGTTTATGTGGATGATCTCGTGATTTCAGGTAATGATGGTGAAGCCATCGCAACTTTCAAAACATACTTGAGTGAATGCTTTCATATGAAAGATCTTGGAGTGTTGAAATATTTTTTGGGCATCGAGGTGGCACGTAACTCCACTGGTATTTTCTTGTGTCAAAGCAAATATGCATTGGATATCATCTCTAAAGTCGGATTATTGGGAGCCAAGCCTACTGGCTTTCCCATGGATCCACATCATTACCTATCTTTGGCCACCGGTGATCTCCTTGCAGATCCAGAATGCTATCACCGGTTGGTAGGCAGATTAATCAACCTCTCTGTTACTAGGCCTGATCTTTCTTATTGTGTGCATCACTTGCTCAGTTCATGCAACAACTGAGACAAGACCACTAGGATGCTGCTCTTCATTTGGTGCGTTACTTGAAAGGTAATCCTGGTCAAGGAATTTTACTGCGAGGAGATTGTGACTTGCAGCTCTATGCTTGGTGTGATTCAGATTGGGCTAGTTGCCCTTTGGCTCGAAGATCTCTTACTGGCTGGTTTATTCTTCTTGGTGATTCTCCTATCTCTTGGAAAACTAAGAAACAACACATGGTGTCTCGCTCTTCCACAAAAGCAGAATATCGCTCTATGGCTTCTACTGTTTGTGAGCTCAAATGGCTAAAGGAACTCTTATCATGTTTTGACATTGCTCATCCACAACCTATCAAACTTTATTGCGACAATCAAGCTGCTTTACACATTGCTGCCAATCCTGTGTTTCATGAACGTAACAAACACATTGAAGTAGATTGTCATTTTATTCATGATGAATTGCAACGAGGAATTATTACTACATGTCATGTGCCTTCTAATGCTCAATTGGCAGATGTCTTGACCAAGGCTTTGGGTAAAATCCATTTTGATGCTGTGCTTTCCAAGTTGGGCATCTGCAATCCGTCCGCTCCAACTTGAGGGAGGATATTGAAATTGAGGGAAGAATATCTCTCCCAATATTGCCTGACTTGATATTTTTGGGATGACTATCTTGTAATATATTTGCTACGATATTATTATAGTTTACTTTAGGAAACAATTAGCACGTTTCTTTGTATAGGTGATTTGTAAAGATTATGTTCCAGTAATAGTCACCGTGTGATTAGCGTAGGATTTAGGGAGCTTTGCGTATATATATATATTTCACTAGATGTATCCCTTGACAAGACATTACACAAATATTTCTTCTTTATAAATTCTTTTGGGGTTATGGGCTTGTGGTCTGCTATAAGTTTTTATTTTTATTTTTATTTGTACTGTTTATTTTCATTTCAGTTTCTCTGTGTGTTTGGAGGCGTTTTTTTTATCTCCTATTGTATTTTTCTTATACTTCTCGTTTTGGGAGTCAAACTATTTCTAATTATTTAAAAAAAATTTCCGCGAGTTAATTTGGTCTATGAAATGGTCCATATATATATTATTGATGTGTTTATTGTTAGTATAAATATCATTATTGTGTTTCTCGCTCTTTAATTAAACTAACTGCTACATGTGCTATATTGAGTGATGTTGATTAATTATTAGCTAATAACATGTTCAATTAATTAATAGACTAGCTAATATATAACACCTTTTTTTTTTTTTTTTTGCAGTATTTGCCTCTTCTATGTCCCCTTGAGCAATGGCAATGTCCTACATAATTCATTTGTACTGGATTTTTGGCGTCTTTTGTTGTTGTGCTGAAACTAGAATATATGGTTTCTTTTATTGAGTACCCATTTTAATTTCCAACAAATCTTTCAAGCTGGGTGTATATGACGGTGGCTCATGTTTGATAGGCTGGCTATAAAGTCACTGGTTTGACTATGTTGGTATATGAATGTCTTGAGTTCTTACTTCCATGAGATGAATGGTACTGTTACATGTTGTAACGTAATTTTAGCATTTTTTTCCGTTTTAACTTTCTAAAGAATAAGTATACATGAATATAGTTTCAAACATTAGTTATTTATTAAAGAAAGAATTATTTTTGTGTTCAAATATAATCATGAAATAGTCATAACTTAAGAATAAAATATCTTGAAATTACAACATTTAGAAAAATGTTTTTAACATAAAAATTAGTCAACGGCTTTTTAATCGAACAGAGGTAATTTTGATTAAGGAAACAAAAATTAAAAAAAAAAAAACATAAAGAGGAGTAAAAAGTAAGAACCTACTTAATCACTCGGGCTCATATTTATGGATTCTGGATTTCTGATTATCATCATACCAGTTTAATATTAGTACGATGAGAAAATATTGTACTTTTAAACAAAATCTTAGTCAATGAATACGATGTTACACTAATATGAACCAATATGAATGTGCATGTATGGCAATTTGTTGAATAATATTGTTATATCACCTTGGAAACAAATAGAAGTCAAATTGCGAATCATCGGCTTCCCACCACTAGATATTGTTTATTCATCATGACTTTTCTGCCAATCAACGTCCACTTTTTTAATTTCCACCCGGAAAAATTAAAATGTGGAAATTTATTATTATTATTTTTTTGTGTTCTATAAATTGATATTTTAATTCGTTCACAGTTTTTCACATATCATATAGCAACAAAACTATATTTTCCCGAAAATCCAATCCTTTACCCTATGCTTGAAGTGGTTTTAGATAATGTTTTGATTTTTATTTTATTTTCAACTAGTGGATTAATTCACATTTTTAAATTTAATATGAGATTTTAAAATATAAATTAAATTATTAATTAAAAATTATTTTAAACATATAAGTAATACTATTAAAGAATAATGCTAGATGATGTTGGATAATTTTATGAACAGTGATAGAAGTTATTAAATATGATTATGGTGGGTTTTTTTATTTTTGGGTACAATTATGGTGTTTGAATTTATCAAAACATGTGTCGGGATAGGGGAAGCAAAAGAAATATAAACATAAAAATTTAACATAGTTTTGCTTTCATTGTTTACAACTTTTAAACAGTTAAAGTTACCAACCATCCTTACAATCTTTGCATTACATGGATATCTTCTGAAAATTAACAATGAAATGAATCACTCTTACTTTTGGAGAATATTTAAACCCAATCACCAAACCCATATTTACAAGTCAAAACACTTGCAAAACTTTTAATTTTTATTGATGTGGTATTTTCGATTAAATCCCTATAACACGGGCGTGTATGGACTTGGAAAATAAATTCAAAAGAATTTAGAGATATCAAAAGGTGGTTATCCAACACAATTATTTTTATGTAATAGTGTAGAATAATATAGATACTAGTTATAAAAATATTATCATATCTTATTCTGTTTTTCAATTTGTAAAATTTTTTGAATTATACTTTACCCTATAGGCCTTGTATATTTACCCATAAAATTTAAAAAATGCGCAATTTCTTAACTGTGCAAATTTGCCCTTACATTAGCTTTTTATCTATTGTTAGAAAAAATAGCGTAAATTTAAGAAAATTTAGAATATGAAGCTGCATATTATTTATTAGTTTAGATTATTACATTGCACCTAATATAAAGTTTGAGAGGGTATAATACACATATTTTTCATTAATAATAAACAAAAATTCAACCAAAAGGACTAAAACACATCCATGAAATATTAGACAATCAATCTGCACATTTTAAAAGTTTTGGGGTAGAATACACAAGATCTATAATTCACCGATAAAATATAATTTTCTCTTATTTTTAATATTTTCTTTGCAAGACCTTAGCTTAAAAATAGAAAGTAATGTTTTTGCAATTAATATTAAAAATAAAATAAAAATACAAAATATTTTTCTGAAACTGTGCTTATCTCACAGTGAATCAACACCCAAAGAGGAGTCCAGGTTTTAAGCAAAGCAAGGAATGGAATTGCTTTTTAACATTTTATAAAAATACCTAGGTGAACTTCATGCACAAGTCTGGAATAAAGGATCTCCAAGCAAGGAAAGCAAAGCCATCCAAGTTTCCATATAATGGAAAAATATATAATAGTTCGCAGAAGGCTAATCCTTTACGATCAAACAAAAGTTGCCGACAAATAGTTCAAAATATCTCTCATAACTCATAACAACACTACTCTTCTGCCCCAGTTTCTTTGGAATTTTTGGAGCTTAATCTCTATAGGTTGCTCAATTATTGCTTGTTCAATTCATCCTCAATGGAATTGGGAGCTGATAAAGGTAGAGGGCCTAGAGGTGGTAGAAGGGGTGGAGCAGGAACAGGCTCACAAACTCCAGTGGTTGAAGAGATCGCACCTAATTGGGGATGGACGGAAGACTCTGCAGGACACTGTCTTATAGTCGATCTTCCTGGTACTTCTTCCAACACCTGTTTGACTTTTGAAAAGAAACAACTAGGATATGTATAAATAGAGAAAAAAAAAATGTTTTAAAGATAACATTTAGACACCAAAATAGACCCTATAATATACTTTGCAAAAATGAGTGTGAATTTCAGTTATGTAGGTATTGAATCGATTTTAGGTAATAATAGATGAGAAATGTTTCTGGCATTATACTGATTCAATACTCATGTAACTGAAATTCATATTTATTTTTATGATATTGTTCATTGTATGTCGATTTTAGTGTTTAAATTGATATTTAAATAGTGGATGTTATTTCTCAATCCATAACTCTCACATAATACAAAAATTAATTGGAAAAAAAAAATGCTTAGTTAGATACAGGATCGATAATCAAACTTCATACCATGGCAGAAGATTCCTTTAGAAAGGATCTCAAACTTAATTTTGTAGTAACAATATGCTATGTGAAATTATGAATCTCCATTTCATCATGCTTCTTAATTCAGGATTCAGGAAAGAGGACGTGAAGCTACAGGTTGATGACACTGACCACATAATTGTAAGAGGCGAAAGGCTAACGAATGAACAGAAACTCTTGAACTTTGAGCTGATATTTCCAGCGCCAGTGGATTCAGATATGGATAACATAGGCGCACGTTTTGACAGGGAGATCCTTTATGTGCTTGTCCCCAAGCTGAAAAGGTCACAAGAGAATCAAGAAAGTGAGATCGTAGAGGAGGAAGGAGAAGCTGCAAATGGCAATGTTGAAACAGCAGAAGAGATAGTAAACAATCATCATCAGGAACCCATTAATGCTGACAATAAACAATGGAGGGGTCCAAGTAAACAACACCGCAGGGAAAGCGAAAAGGAAGAAAGGAAGAATGATAATAATGCATACGTGGATGGTTTTCCTGAAGAAGTGATAAGGAAGTGGGAAAGAGGATCCTCCTCTGGCTTTTCAAGGAGTGCTGTGAAGTTTCTGAGGAGAAACAAGGGGATTGTTATAACTGCTGTCATAGCTTTTTCCTTTGGGTTGTATGTATCTCATAAGCTCCACTCCTTAACTGCACCATGAAGTGAAGTCACATGTAGATATTCAAACAACAACATGGTGTGTATTTTCATTCCCTGAAAGAATTAATTGGGCATGTTGGAAGAATCTGAAAACTTGAAAGAGGGATAGATGAGCAACTGTTATTTTAGCCCTCTAAAATTACATACAGGTATTTATCATTATGTTGGTTCCTTCATTGTAAATGTACATGACATTGGTCCTTTTATTTAATGTCAACCTTTACCATCAGATTGGTATCTAAAAGGATGAAGCATAATTAGTAAAGATTGAATGTGAAAGATTGGATGTCATCTTCCTTATCTTCTCTTAACATTTTATTCAGGGACATGACACATTTTCACTCATATTCTTTCCAAACATATACTAATTGGTTTAGCAGCATAGATAAATAAAGTAAATTAACTTAGGTTTGTGGTTATGAATGGAAGCCATGATAATGGGAAAATTTAAAGTGCATGCTATTTCAAACGTGGGGTTATTAGTGTTGTGCGCTTAAGCCGCTGCTTCCCTGAAAATTAGAGAAGGAGAATTGGTTGTTCAGCTCTGCCCGTGCTTACAAATTGAGGCTGCTCTGCAAGCAACCTAGTCAAGAATTTTTTTAAGGTAGCAAATCCTTGTTAGCCTTAAGAGCATCCCAAGAGATTTCAAACTGCTTCCTCTAGGTGACATGTTCTTTCATTTGTTCTTTTGGATCAGAATGCTCTTTCATTTGTTCAATTTAACTGCATCTCCCCATCATTCATGTTATTTTGTTTTCGAAAGTCCCTCTACCTTTTTTTTTTGGGGTCAAACTCTACCTTGTTTTTGTCATCTATTACCTTGTTGCCTCTTTTTGGGTCTTGACCTGTATATATAGCTTTGATCTTAATTTCAAAATAGGCTAATTGTTGGGCTTTGACCTCCTAGCTTTTTGTTTTCTGGCACACATTATAAGATAAATGGGCTACTCTGTATTGGTAATCTGGCCACAGGTATACATGCTTCCAGCTCCGACTGCTATTGTGAAATTGTAGGGAGAATTATCGACATGTTACATGCGAACAACACCCCATAAAAGGTTATATAACATGAGATTTTGGAGGGAAGTGATTGATAATCGATATAGCTAACTGAAAAAATAGGGGTTTGAATTGACAAATGTCAATGTTACATTTGTGTAGTTTCAACTAATCGTATACTACTTTTGTATGATTTTTGTATAATTTTTTATTTTGATGCACTAGTTTTATATTGTGAAAAATAAATGTTTAATTGGGTTCTTGATTCCGTCATCCATTACAAAAATGTGAGAGCTAAAAGAATGTTCTGTGAATATTCTTTTACTATAATTTTGTATTAAAAAAAAAATGCCACATAGTCTAGGAGTGCCTAGTGGGGATGGATTTCGGCCAATATGAAATAGATCTCGACCAATAGGAAATAGAGCTCAGCCAACAGGACATAGAGCTCGGCCAACAGGACATAGAACTCAGCCAATATATGAAATAGAGTTCCACCTTCTCCCAACTGATATTCTTGTTCAAAGTAAGGGATTAAAATGACTCATGTATGAAATGTCAGGGACTAACATGAGTATTAACTCATATTTTTAATATAAAATTATAGTAAAAGAATATTCTATGAATATTTTATTAGCCTTCACGTTTTTGTAACAGGTAATAGGTTCATGGATCCAATTAAAAATTTATTTTCAGTATAAGGACTCAATTGAAAACTTTTAAAATGTAGAGATTTAATTGAAAATTCAATGAAACTATAGAGACTAGCGGATTAATTAAACCTTTTGAAAAAGTGAAGGATTAAACCAAATATTTTAATTGACGTGCCAATATATAATAATTGAATATCTAGTGAGCCTTTTTATTAACAAATATATCGGCAATGTACGCAAATTAAATTTTTATTATAAATATTAAATATTTTTCATGAATAAAAGTGTAAAGCTAGTTTAATAAGTGTAAATCCAAAAGTTAAGATAAAATAATATTACTTTCAGTATTTTGAACAACTTCTAACCAGTTTATGAACTCTTTTGGTTGGTTTTCAGAGGAAACAAAACCAAAATCAACTGTCATCCGGGGTCTAAATATGGGAGGGACTGAAGAGAAAGACAAACATGAGGATGAAGCTGAGAAGAATAAGAAGGAGAAGAAGAATAAGAAGGAGAAGAAAGAGAAAGCCGAGGATGGTGATCATGGAAATGAAGAAGAGGAATCCAAGGAGAAGAAAAAGGAGGACAAGGAAGCTGGGAAGGAGAAGAAGGAGAAGAACCCTGAAGATAAGAAAGATCCTGCAAAGCTGAAGAAAAAGCTTGAGAAAATAGACACCAAGATGCAGGCACTGGTGGGTAAGAGAGAAGAAATATTGAAGTTGCTTCAAGAAGTTGAACGAGGTGGTGCAACTTCAAGTTTAGATTAACCATTTTTTATGGTTTATGCTATAAGTGGATGTACCTCTCTGTATAGTATATGTATATGTATACATACGATAATTGTAGAGATAGCCCCAGTTTGTAATTTTGCAGTGTTAGATTCCTGGCTAGTGTGATTCCTTCAATCCAAGTTAAATAACGGAAAAATGCAAATACAGTAAACTCTTACAATATCTTCTATTGATTCGGTTTTAAAAAGTCTGTTCCAGCACCCCTGTTCTTATTGTTCAAGTCACCGTTTGAGGAATAGGGATAACATATTACGGTAATGGTGTAATTTTAATTAGGCAAACATGATTTATAACATGTACTTAAATAATTATTTAATATATATAAAATATTTAAATGCTTTTGGTCACTGAAAAATAAACAAATTTTAGTTTTGGTCCTTCAACAAACAAAATCAAAGACTAATTTGACTTGTATTTTGTAATTTGAGAGACTCAAAACTTAATTTTCAAATTATAGGGATTAAAGTGATTCACACATATAATTGCATAAACTTAAATGGATATTTATTACTCTAAGAAACAGAATCAACTTAGGCTATGTTTTGGTGTGAGGGTACAAAAATGGGATGAAAATTTTCATTGACGAGTTTCATGTCCATAAAGCTCATCCATGAAGAGTGAAGCAATATTTTTAGCCCTGCAACAAGGAATAATATTTGATTTACAACAAAGTAGTACAACAATGTTAAAATAACAATCACAATGTTTATGTTGTCTTGTAGTGCATAATATCCACCCTCACTAAAAAACAAAATAATAATATAAGTGTTGTTGTACCATTATTTTATAACTTTGTTATACATGTGACAGTATTCTTTAAACAAGCATACCTAAAGAGCGAAGCAACAATGATTTTAGTACATAGCGGTCCCCTACAAATCAAAAACATTTTCAGGCTCCAGAGTATTTTCACTCTGCAAACTGTATCAACTTTGGTCGTTAATTTGCTAGCTTGAGTCTTACTCTTCCAATATTTGTCATTATCTCTAGGCCTTATGTTCAGAGTCCCAATTGATAGTTACAATCGATTAGGGGAAATTTCGTTTTATACAGACTCAACTGATGGTATTTTTGTACATGAGGAAACATCACATGACAAGCCAAGCTTACTCTTGCTACCTTTCCCCCCAGATAAATTTTCATGCCACTAAATAGAAACAAGGGAAACCCCAAAGATGAAAATTTGATTCCTCAGCATTCTTCATAGCAAAATGAGCAAGTGTCCAGGATTATATTTTGATATTGGGAAGAAGGCCAGAGGTTCTATCAGCTTATTTGCTGCCAATTATTTTCCTTTCTATTTTTTTTTTAGTATTTTATTTGAAAAAGATTTTGAAATGATGATATTAAACCAACCTTGTTTTACATCCTGACAACAATTTTTTTTTTTCTTCTCAGATGTTCTTCACAAGGACTATCTTCAACGACCACCAATGCAATTTCACTATAAATTCATGGATTGGAATTTAGACCTCTCTTGTCAACGTAATCTCAACATAACCTTCATCCCTTTTTCTTTTTACGTTTTGCTTTTGGTTAAAACTTGTTCTTTTTCTTTACATTGATTTTTTTTTACTGCTGAAGGGGTCAGTTGATATGCATAACAAACATAATTATATTAAGGATTTAGCCACATGTACTGTTTCTACCCGCTTCAACCCACTTAAATTTTTTTACCCTTTTTGTTATTCAATTTGAATAGAATTGATTCTAATTAGTGCCTAGGAAACTTGTTAGAACTTTTGTTATGCGATGCAATGATAAGGATGTTGTCTTTGTAACTTTGAGGTCATGAGTTAAAATCTTAGAAATAGTCTTTCCGTTTATTGGGTAATACTGCATACATCTACACTCCCCAAACCTCATGAAAGGAGAGTCTCATGTACTTGCCCGCTCCTTATTTGAGTGTAGCAATTAGTCTACAAGGATCTCAGAACATACGAGAACAATATGAAATAGCTGTGGAATTTCAAGTCTGACTATGGTGCCTTGGCTTCTGTATCTTTCACATTACAGTACAACAAACTCTGCCTGGACTGAGGACCCTTATAGAATGTACCGTACCTGATTCCGGAAAGGTACAAAATTAGTTTTCACTTGCCTAGATAGTAACATACAATTATTTCATCTTTAATCATTTTGAATCTTGATTTTCATTGCACCTGTGATCTGACTAATGTTCCTAATCTGAATGAATTCAATTACAGGTGGAATTTCAGTACTTGAATAACTACACTGGGATCACTGGTTGCATTGGATTATTGAGTAATCCAGAAGGAGAATATAGCCCAGTTGCAAACGTGTCAGGTCTTATGGGAACCAGCATTCTGTCCCTGGGAGGCAGTGTTGCCTTTGACACATCAACAAGTATAATGAACAACCTGAGTGCTGGTTTGAGCTTGAAGGGTCCCTACCTTGCTGCTTCCTTGACCGTGTGAGCCTACCCACAATATGTAATGTAGAGATTAAATTTAACACAAAATATATTGGAATATAGATGTTGTGATCTCTAACTAGCCATTTTATATTGTGGTTGTGTTAGTTGATGCATTGTGATTGCGTCAAATTTTGGTGTGTTTGCAACTTGAAATAAAGCTCATTGCGGTTTGATGTAGTCTGTTGCAATCCGTCACTGCCCTAATAAGATTATGTTACAGTTAATTTTTGTGATTTGGAGTCACACCAGAATTTGTGGCGGGATGCGGTTGTGGTGGTTACCGCAACCGCAATAGTGCAATCCCTTGATATGATGTGCTCTGCAATTTAAACAAAACAACATGTATGCCTTTTTTCCGCTAGATAGGGTTAAAAGTCAGATATATGGATCTAACACTACTTCATTATGCCCTATCATAGTGCATATCAATTGACAAACTATATAAAGCCAAGTCAAGCATTATTATTTGTTACTGCTCAGTTTTCTCTTCTAATGTCTTTCTTCAAAGCTGAAATGACTGACATGATGAAGTTTGGTGCATGTTATGCAGGCATGACTTGTTTGACACACTAAAAGCCTCTTGTTATCTTGAAGTAAACCCCCTGACAAAGAGTGCCATTGCAGTTGAGGTGAATCATAGCCTTTCATCCAAGGAGACGACTGGTGTTAACTTCGGTGCTCAGCACGAATTATTCCCTTGTACTTTAGTTAAGGCTCGACTAGACTCCCATGGCAAAGCAGGTGCTCTTATTCAACTGGGTTTGTTGGACAGATTATTTATGACTATGGCTGGAGAAATGGATTTTGGCGGTGAGGATCTGATTCCCAAGGTTGGATTCTCCATGGCTTTAAGACCCTAGTGAAGAATTTTCAGAAGATGTTGCAAACTGCATGAAAGTTTTGAATTTAGACCTCCTTCAATTTTCCTTCAATATTGAACAGATTGAGATCCTTGTCTCTTTGATGGATTGATAACCAAGGTAACAAACCGAACACATTTCTTATGAATAAATTATAATAGTACTACAAATAAGCAAATATCTATTTATCAAAGATTTTTAAACCTTCCAATTCCCTAAGGAAAGTACTACCCCCTTGATATAGTTGTAAAATCTTGTGAGTGCAATGACAACAGACAACCTGTAGCATTTTTCATTTGTGCAAAATGGAAGGGGAAGTATCAGAGAAATAATCTAAATTCTCCAGCAACAACAATTAAGCCTTATACAACTGGGTAAGATCAATTAAATGGATTAGATAATGTCAATGTCGTATCATAAACTATCTGCATAGTCATGCCATTAACATCTAAATCTTTTCTAACCGTTTCATCTGTAGTTTTTCTTGAAACCTCTACACCTAGCAATTAGGCTACTATCAGTACTTGCCTTCTACACATCCTCTCCACACATGACTAACTATTTAAGACTGAATTTTACTTTCCACAATAGATGTTACCCCAACTTTATCTTCAATATATTTATTTCTAATCCTAATTTATGTGTGTCCACTTATCTAATATCTAATTTTTTCATACCTGCAACATTGAACTTATTTTCTTATTGGGTTTTTTACTGTCTAAATTTAGTTCCACACAAGTAGTCTATATACGTGAATCTAAACTCTCAAATGGTAAATGAAATAACATCAAATTTCCTGCTTTGCAACTTCCAAAGTATACAAAAACTGCGTTTACATTTATTGTTGATGGTTTAGGTATGCATCATTCACAATATAGAAAACTTGTATCTACAGTGATAATTAAAAGACACTGAAAACACAACACAAAAAGACAACCATATGCACATAGCATCATCATATATACTCTCCCACACAACAGCTTGGTGAGGTAGAAACTACACATGAGAACCTTGAAGAAGTCCTTCACGAATCTGGCTAGCTACATCGCGAACAGCACCAGGTCCATGTGGAATGAACACAGCCGAAGACTTGGAGGCAGCACCAATTTCTTTCATGGTGTCAAAATACTGAGTCACAAGCACCATGTCCATGACATCTTTTGCGGTTGTCCCTGGCACATTAACTGAGAATCCCAGCACACTATCTCTCAAGCCATCCACAATTGCTTGGCGTTGGCGAGCAATACCAAGCCCTGCAAGATACTTAGACTCAGCCTCACCCTCGGCTCGCTTAATCTGCAAGATTTTCTCTGCCTCTGCCTTCTCATTAGCTGCCACCCTCAATCTTGCAGCTGATTTTATTACACGATAACACACTATAAGTAAGGGCCTGTTTGATCCGCATTATTAGATAATAAAGATTGATAGTATAAGATTTGATAGTATAAGGCCTGATAGTCTAAGATTTGTTAAAATTTTAATAGTATATAGTGTTTTGATTAAGCATGAACAAGCCAATCCAGCAGGACAGGAAAATTTTTGTTTTTACTATGTTACCCAAAATAGCACTATCGGCAGGAAAAACGTAGCACTCAGCAGAGGAATGAGGTAAAATATAGATAAAATCATTTGAGCTCAAGATAACACTTCATTAATGCACAAGCATAAGTCATAGCAGATTGAGTTGAAAGCAGAAGTTGAACTCATATTACATACCAGCATTGATTTCATTCATAGCCCTTTTCACATGCTCATCAGGCTCTATATCAACAATCAGTGTTTGAACAATTTCATACCCATAAGTAGACATGGCCTGTTAGAAGTTAAAGCACAAAAATCAAATTATACATAAATCCCATTTTATATAAACATTTTATAGCTTATATAGAATACCTTCTCAAGTTCATCTTCTACAGCTTTGGCAATTTCATTTTTCTGCTCAAATGCATCATCCAAGTTGAGTTTTGGAACACTTGATCTAATCACTGAAATTAGATAGCAGTTTTATATGTTAGCTCATAATTTATGCTTAAACCACTTCTTGTGTGTTTGTGCATCAATGTTAGGGAGAATTATAGTTTATACCATCAAAAACGTAGGCTTGGATTTGGGTCTTTGTATCGCTAAGTTTGTAGAAAGCATCACTGGCCTTCTCTGCCAGGGCACGATATTGAACTGAAGCAACAACGTTCACAAAGACATTATCCTGTAACAAAGTAACCATCAAAACTGGTCAATCACGTTAAGGTTTTTGTTCTGTATCCATAGATATTGGTACCCTTTGTTTACTAATGATGGTAATTGAATCTTTAATTTTCTATATTTTAATAAATTTGATTAGTGAAACATATAGTATATTCTTAACCATAAATAACTAAAAGTTACCAATAGCCTTAAATTTTATGAGGGAACCAAGAAAACCCTTCAAATTAATCATTATATATAGTTAGATAGTGTGAAACATGAAATGAGCCGTATTAGTGAGAGGTTGTTACAGTTAACAAACCTCTAGTTGACTATGACAAATTGTAAAAAAATATATAAATAAAAAAAAGTCTGAAATTATCTACAAGAAGTTGTCATCTAATTAATATCTAACAACTTAATTATGACATTAAAAATATAGTTATGATAAAAGATATTAATGACCTACAAATGTGAGTTCAGTAATAACTTACAAAGCTTAGTAAACATCGAATAATAATGGTACAATACAAAACAATAACAATTTCTTGATTAAAAAATAATTAAAAATTACAAAACAATAACAATTTCTTGATTAAAAAAATAATTAAAAATTTCTAATTTTCCAAATGCAATTTCACAAGGAATGTCCAAATCAGAAGAAGATAATTCCAAAATGGCGGCTAATAAGCATTCAATGGCCCTAATAATTTGGGTGGAAACATCTAAATGCAAGAAAAATAAAGATGAACCTTCGTCTTGGTCTCGCATCGAACATCCAATTGCTGTACCCGAAGAGAGAGATGACCTCCGAGTTGACTTCCAATGATCCACGGCACGCAGTGGCATCCTGGCTGAAGTACCTCTTCATATTTCCCAAATCTTTCTTTCATTGCTACCGTTGACTGGTCAACTTGCACACAGCAAAAAAGATTCCCCATTTCCTTTTACAATCTGCAACACTTCAAAATGTACACCATCGTGCCATCAACTCAACAAGACTTATATATATATATATATATGAAGAAGAACATCATAGAAATTCAAAGTATTTCAATCAAATACTTCATTGCAATACAAAAGCTTTCGAGTCTTAAACTTATGCAACATATTCATGCAATAATACAAGACGTAAACTGAACTGCAAGGTGTATTTGATTTCAGTTTCTATTTTTTATTTTCCCAGAATATAAATACTAAAAATAGAAAATAAAACTGAAAACAAAATTTTATTGTTTTCAATATTTCTTTTATAAAATCCTAAAAATAGAAAATAAACATTAGCACTTGTAACTTTACGACTTGAGTGTGTATCATTGAACATAATAGCAACAAAAGTATTATCGGTAGTCTTCCTTTGTCTATAAAAAGGAAGCTCCATGGTATTGTAGATCATCCGAAACTTGCAATAAAAACATTAGCACTAGCAATAACATAACCACTCGATTTTCATCCTGTTGATACATGCTTCAATGCACACAGGGCGAGAAAGGAAGACTTACAGTCGAGGGAATTGAAAAAAATGTAAGAACAAATGGTGTGGTAGCAAGAAAGATGCTGATAAGATGAGAAATTCAGAATGACACCTCAAGATACATTCAGACCCCAGAAAAAGCTGACTTTGGAGGCCAGCATAGAGCATACGTATATGCTAACCAACAGTTGAAAATTGACAAATTAAAGACATGCTATTTTCTATACACGTCACAATTGATTAATTTTATTATATTTATCCATCTGTATATCTATAGCTCGTGTAGGTGTTTCCTTACAGCTAACACATGTATCATGTCATGAAGATGAAACTTAGACATATGCTTAGGCATAAAAAGGATTGAAAAGGAGACAATTATATAATAATGGTATTAGTTAAATCCAAAAGACAAAGATACATAATTATATATAATTATTCGTTTGTCAAATACCGACGTTTTATTGGTCTGAATTGGAGCTGTGAGTGAAAAAAACTAGATTCAGAGAGCTTTACCCTTTGAGGCAAGTTAATTAGATTTCAACAAATTTTGGATATTAGTGGTTTAAATAAAAATCATTAATTAGTCAAATAAGTAACTTATTAGAACTTTCAATGAAAGCGAAATCAAATCTGATATAAAGAATGTACATAATATTTTAGAACAAGTTACAAGCACAGCAGAGTTTAGAAGAAATCTATCAACCTAAAAGAACAAAAAAGAAAGAAGTTTGAAAGAAAACCACTGGCCAATTTTAAATCAAAATTCAATTGCGGGGAAACTTCCAAGAGTTTTCCTGTGCCTGTAGTTCAGCAATTGTGGGTCAACCAAAACAATAAATATATATATGTGTGTGTGTGTGTGTGTGTGTGTGTGTGTTTGTATGTATGTATAAAAGCAATTCAATAACACCGTTAAAATTCACCAACCCCAAATTTTACAAAATGTTAACATGAAATGAATATAATGTGCGGATCTAAGTGTTAAGGGAATATGTTAATTAAGCTTCATGTTACTTTATAAAGCAATATATATATTTACATGATCAAGTAATTGAGGTGGTTGAAAGTTGAGTGCAGTTCTTTTAATATCATCATGAAGCAAAATCAAATGCAGGTGCCCTATATGTTTGTAGTGTCTGGTAGCACTAAGCCATTAATCCTTTTTGAATCAAAACTATCCCCCTAATACCAGAAGTCATTAGCTAAGTGTACTCCTTTTTTGGATGCTATTTTGGTTTTTATTTCCCTTCTATTACTATTTATTATGCATTCATTGTATAGCCTTTTTTTCATTGATCTAAGCCTTTATAACAGAATTTAATCTAAATTGTCACCAGTGGATTGAAATGTTGAACTAGTAGCACCATGTTTTCTCAATAACATGAGTTTTCCCAAAATGGGTCCCTTCTAGTCTTGTCAAAGTGATCCTAGGCCCCTAGTTTGACCCTCAAGCCCATCATTTCAACCCCACTAAAATTTCAGCCCATAGCTTAGGGGTTTAATAGGCCCCTGACCCACTAAACTTATTAAAACAGTAGATCAACCTTCATGAACTATATGTCAGCCCATCTTAAAAATAAAAATATAGCTTAATGTCTAAAATCCTTTTAATTAAATTTTTACCTAACCTTTTTAAAGTATTAGAAGACGTCCCGAAACCACTACAAGCTTCAAAAACAGGAGAAATTGATACAATTACTTTGGAAATGCCATTAGCTATAAAGAAAAGTACTTGACCCAAGTTCTTTCTTCATCCCCAATGGTATATTCCAGCATAGCAACATTAACCGTTATTCATGGTGATTTGAGGATGTATTCTAATTCTTTAAGAGGGCGGCTGAAAATTCAACACCCTGTCAACATTCAGGAAAACACCATGAGAGAAGGGGTCCAATTTGGGAAAACTCATGCCACTGAGAGAATTAGTGCTGTTGGTTCAAAATGTCAATCCTCTGATATCGATTCAATTGTATTCTGGAAGATGGGTCAGTGAAAAAAGCCGCACTAATCAACAAAGTAAATAGTGATAGAAGATTTATAGAAACTGAAATAGCATATAAAAAAGGAGTACATTTAGCTAATGAATTTGGGTCTCAACAGGATTGTTCCAATTCAACAAGCATTAGCGCAGCCATATACTACAAACGTGTCGGGCAACTGCATTCAGCTTTGCTTCATAACTATGTTAAAAGACTTGCATACACCAATGCTTTCAAATCTTCACAAATACTTGCTAACAGCAACTTAATTATGCAACTTAAAAACAAACAAAAATATCGTACAGACCCGTATTTAATTCTTTCTTAACAGGCGTATAACACTTTTTTTATAAAGAAGAAACCTAGAAACACTTAGGCATAGAAGGATTCAAGTGAGAAAATTGTACGTGCAATAATGTATTAATTAATTCCAAAAGACAAAGATATATAATTAATTTACTAGTCAAATACGTACCAAAGTTTTGTTGGTTTAGACAAGGTCTGAATTCAAGTTGCAGATGAAAAGGAATTAGCTTTTTTCCAGGGAGCTTCACCCCTCGAGCCAAGTTAATTATTAAATTCTAACAAATTTTAGATGCTAGTTATTTAAACATAAATAGTTAATTAGTCAAATGAGTAACTTGGTGGTATTGGTTTCAAGTATGAGTTTGGAGTTCTGTATTAGTTAAATTTGAACAGAGTTAACAGTATATATATTGAGAGGACCCATAAACTCATTGTTAAGATTTTGGATCAAGATATGGTGGTGTTAAACACACTTTTATGGTTTATTGCTCATAGTTGAAACTTGAGCAAAAAAGAAATGTGATAAAAAGCACGTACACTGAGAACAAACCCAGCAGAGTTTCGAAGAAATCTATCAATAAAAAGGTTTAAAGAAAACCAGTGGCGAAATTGAAATTCAATTGCGGGGCAATTTTAAAAAGTTTTCCTTTGCTTGTAGTTCAAGCAATAGCAGTGGGTCAACGTCAGCCAAAAAACTGATAAATAAAGTAAAAAAAAAATGAAAAAGCGATTCGCTCCAATGCCAGAAAACCAAAGGTACGTAGCATTAGTTTAGGGATATGTTACAGGCACGATACGGGTGGTATATAAACAATGAACGGGATACTAATCAACGGAACCCAGCAACTCATTAAATATCTAATAAGGGGTTCAATTATTGACCATATAAAGAGGATTTTGTATTTAGAGACAAGACCCATATCTATGCTTTGAGGGTATTAGTCATTATTTTCGACAATAAATACCCTTGATTTATTCAAAAAAAGAAACAAGACACTGCACCAAAAGAATGAAAACATATGAGATACAAAAATAATGTTGCAAAAACTATATGTGAATGTTAAGTAGCGGAACAAGAGAAATACAAAAACAAACACAAATTTTAATTTGGCTTAGCTTTCATTGTCTATATCCATGACTTGACAGATCAATCTAAAACCTTTCACTATCTGTAATTTGTGAATAACTAAAGTTATAAATTATTATTGCAAATCTTTCATCGCATGGACAACTACTAAAAATTACTCATACAATGAATCACCCACTCTTGAAAGATGACTAAACCCAACCACCAAATGTTACATTTATAACCCAAAACACTAGCAATGCTTCTAATTCTTACTAATACAGAATTTCGGATTAAATTTCAATTGTGGATATATATTATATATAAATATAAGGGTTTAATTTTGATATATTAATATTGTCATAAAATGGTCATTCAATTAAATTATTTTATTAGCATGAACTTTCAAGTCGTGAATACAAAAGTCAAATACTTCTTGTCACGAAGCCATGCCTCCCAAAAGGATAAGTTGACCGACAGAGACACATGAATGATTTTAAATCTAACACGCTTCCACACATGAATTCCTATTTTGGGTTTGAGCTCATAATGGGGATATCAAGGATCAAACTTGACTCCAATACCATATATCTCATGAAACTATGTTTCCCAAAAGCTTAAGCGAGAGTACACATGGATAGTTTTATATCTAGTACTTCTTAATATTGATTGATAATACATGATTAGATAGTGTGCATCAAAATAAAATTTTAAATATAAATATCATATTATAAACAATAAAATAATTAATTAAATCATAAGATAAATATAATTTTATAATTTTTTAACTATAAATTTCCATTAAAATAATATAAAAGACTAATGTTATTTGAGGATTTGGATCCTCTAAAGTGATAATTCCTTTAATGTGAAAAAGTGAGGGGGTTTTCATATTTGAATCAATGAAGTGAATGGTGCATGCCGTGGCTGAGCTTGAAGTAAAATTTTAGGGGGCTAAAGAATATAATATATAAATTAGATAATGAAAATTAAATTAAAATAAACTACGTATCATATATGTAGACTTTAAAGCAAATAATTATCACGACAAATACTAGTGTGTGTTCAAAATAACTAAGATTAAATGTATTTCAATAACTAATTATTGTAAGTATAATTGATTTTTCATAACCGATTATTTGAAACGAAATCTTACATTTAGGTGGAAGCTATTCATGATGTTCAAATATTTTTCAACCTCTCTGAGGATAATGCTATTTTCATAATTTTTTTTTTATACTAATTGGATGGGTTGAGAGATTTATGGCAATGATCCAAATCAGGGACTAATTAACTATGATATTATACTTAGAATGGGGGCCCTTATTTTGTTGTTTGAATCAATTTTTTGTGGGGGTAACATTGCATCAATGGAGATGCTATCCGGGAAAAAGGGGGCTGGCTTTGTGTGAGGAAAATCTCAAATATCATAATGGCTATCTACTTTCTTGTAGTAGCGGTGGTAACCAATGTCGCAAATAGCATTGGCTGCTTTGGCGAAGAACTACCATAAACTGACATTGTGAATCTGTGATAGCTAAGTTGATAATCATTACCATTTTTGAGTTTCTATTGCCAATAAGTTGCTCAAATAAAATAAGTTTAGTGTTCATTTCCTGTCAATATTGAAGGCAGCCTTTGTGCTTCTGATAAATCCATTGACAAGTACACATGCTTATATTAGGTGGTTCTGGCATTTTTATTTGTAGTCTTTATTACCTTATATAGTGGGTCATCCATGTCAATTGTGATGCACTCTTTGATCCTCAATGGAAGTCGTTTTTTGATTTTACTCAAAAATTATGATAACGATTAAATCTTATTGATATTATATAAAGTAAAAATAAAAAAGATATATACTTTTTTATCATTCAACCTAGCTTCATTTATTCTCTCTCCAACTGAATAATCTAATAAATTTGACTCCACTCATTTTCTCTCCAATTAAATAGAGAAATAAAATTGATATGAAATAATAAATAAGTTATTAAAATATAAAAACAACTTATATTTTAAAAGAAAAAAAAACTCAACAAACAACTTATATTGAAAATCGAAGGGAGTAACTTATTAGCTCTTGGAGGTTTGACCAAGAAAAAAAGGGCTCTTGGAGGCATGGCTGCCTTAGCACAATTGACCTATTTTGCATAACTTTTCTTTTAAATGATGTGTGAATATATATGCTATTTGATTAAGTTAATTGTTTAATTTTTATACACTGAAAACATAAAATATTCTTACATTATTATCCAATCATATATTGTTACATTGACAAAAATGATTAAGTCTTATACTCACAATTTGAGAAGGCATACAAATAAAATTATTTGATTAGATGATAATATAAAAAAAATTTATACTATCATTATATTAAAATTAAACTCTTAAATTAATCTAACTTATCTAGTTATTTATTGCATATCACTTATCGATTTCATGTGCCTTGATTTCCGTAGATATTTAAGTCATTGGGACTTGGCCAATGCTATTCTTTCTTCTTCATCAAATAAAAAAAAAAATGTTATTCTTTCTTCGAGATCTGACCATCGTGTGTGCCCGAAATCTAGCAATATCCCACATTTATTTACTTTCCCTTCAGAATATTTATCTATTTTTAAATAAATATCTATTTTAATAAAATATTAATTTTATTATTCTAAGACTATCTCTAATTAATTTTATATACTGAAAGTATTTCGTCTAATATTAGCTTTAAATATTATAATGTATTAATTAATACGTAGGGTATATTAGTCCATTTATTATATTTTACTTCATTACTAATATTATTTATTATCTGTGTTTAATCAAAATTGATAGATATTTTAAAAGGGATGGAATGTATTTTTTTGTATTCATTTAATTTACTATTAAAGATAAATTACCTTTATTTGTACCCTTCTTGTGGGTTGCACTATCAGAATAGATGTTATTTGAACTCAAACACCTTCTAAAATTTAGAACATGTTAACATAAAATGAATTTAATGAGTGGTCCTGTATCCTAAGAAAATATGTGAAGCTTTACGTTACTTGATACAGCAATATTAACACAATCAACTAACTGAGTTGGTTGAAATTTGAACACAGCTCTTTTGATGCCATTATGAAACAGAGTTGAATGTAGGTGCCCGATATGTCTGTAGTATACAGCAGCACAAATCTTTCTTAAATCAAAACTATCCTTCTAAGACCTTAATTCTTTAACCAAGTGTATACCTTTTTGATACGCAATTTCAGTTTCTATTTCTCCTCTATCACTATTTACTTTGCTTTCATTTGTATAGCCTTTTTTCCATTAACATATCTCCTTTAGTAACCAATTTTAAATCAAAACAATTTTTTCATAGAATTGTATTATTTGTACTTATAGGTATTGGACATCGTGTTGTTTTACATCTCATTAATCATTAAATGAGATGTGAATCTCATTCAAATAGGATTCACATCCCATTTAATAGTAAATAATATGTGAATGGACATAATATTTCGAATTTTATAAGTATAAATAACATTTTTTTCTTCTTCTGAATTATGAGTTTTTCGAAAATGGTCCCTTCCCTCATGACAAGTGTTGAATCTTCACCCGCCCACTTAAAAGTGTTCGATGCAATCCCAAAAACAACAATCACTAAGCAACAGTAGAAATTGATGTCAATACACTTGAAATACCCAAGCACAAAGAAATTACTTGACCCAAGTCCTTTCATAATCCCTAGCAATATTTCCAATATAATGATATCAACTTTTACCATTGTTCTATTATTTGATGTTTTTGAGACGTCATCTAATACTTTGAAGATAGCTCGTGAATATTTGAAACCCGTGACGAGGGAAGGGGCCAAATTTGGAAAATATATGCCCTTGAAAGAGGTCATTTATTTTTTCAAAAGGGATTGGGGGTGTAGTTAGGTCAATATGATATTTTAGAAAAAAAATTATACAATATGATATTTTCAATATAGAATTCACCAAAAACAGATTCAACAATGAATTCGTCAAAGAAAGATTTAGTATACAAAAAAAAAATTTAACAATAAATCCTCCAACAGTAGTTTGACTCGTGAATTCAACAAGGCGTGATGAATACAAAGATAAGAATAAAAAAGTCTCAAAAATCAATAACATAAGTTGTTGATTTATTATTTGTCATGACATAGTACTCTGACACCAGTTAAAGTGGAAGCAATCTTGAAAACATCAATATGTGAACTTTATTGCACAACTCACTACTCAACCAAGCTTGCTGTCAAAGGAAACTCATTAGAAGGGAAACCAAACAAATTTATTTTAGTGAAGTGAAGAGACAACAAACAAAAGAACAACAAAAATGAAGAAAATAACAAAAAAGGAGGGGAATTTAATTACCAAGCCATCATGAAGAGAATCTTCATCGGGCCAATTCATTGTAGTATTTTCAAGAGAAGGAGCTCTTGGTTTAGAGAGGATGTGCAGTGCTAGGGTAGTGTCTTTAAGAGAAGGTGCTCTTGTTGGAGAAGATGTGCAGTGCTAGGCTAGGGTTTGAACAAGAATAGGGAAAATCACTACACCACTTGTAAAGAAACCCTATGACACACCTTAAAAATATGTGATGCAAAACGGTGTCATTTTACTTTAGCTACGTTAGATAAGCTTTACTTCTTTACTTAGGCATTTCACTTGGCAGCCAGTCCATCTTAACAAGTCCAATGTTTGCACTTGTAAAGGATCATGTGACCTTCTCTAGATTAAGAACCAATGTGTCCGTCAAGAAAATTGTGAAGGATTGCTTTTGTGATCATAAATTAAAAATATCATGTTCATCATATGCCTAACTTATCTAGTGTTTATACCCCCAATTCAACTTAACCGAAAAAAAGGCATATTTGAAGGATAAACTTCCTTTTTAGCAAAGTATGCATATGGCTAATAATTAATAGTTCAAATTTTTTATTTATGTTATCATTTATTAAAAAATAGATGCTTAGTTTGTATGGTGTATGAAATCATAAATAGACCAATCAATTTGTACTGATATTGTTATTATTAATATAAGAATACAATTAATTAAGGATGGCAAATTTACCTACCCAAGGGTATCCATGCATATCCGCAAATTCTTCCTTGTGACTTTTGGGGGTGAACATTTTAATTACTTGTCTACTAAATAGGGTGGGAATCATTATCTCATACTTGCTGGTACCTAACCACAAGGTGTGGTGTGGTGTGGTAGAAGCTCATCTTGTTTTTTAAACATGTGGTCAAGGGTTCAATCCTCACTCATGGGAATGAATATTTCGTGGCCAATTGTTTGCCTCTTTGGGAGAGTTCCCGCGGCGAGGGGATTAGTCATTGCTACCGGTGATAAATACCCTGATTTTGATTAAAAAAAAAAGACTTGCTAGTACCCGATATGAAAATTATTTTAGAAAAAAAAGTACTCTTTGATCCTGAAATATTTATGTTTTAATACGTTACCTTTTTGAAAGATTAATTACATACACTTGAGCCCTCAAAAATTTGTAATTATAACATTTTGGTTGTCAATAGTTCAATTGAATACACTTTAATCCTCCAAAAATTTGATGCTATAGCACTTCAGCCCAAAGAAAAATGGTAACATTAGAATAAAGTGTTATAATACAAAAACTTTGGGGAAACTCAAGTGTATGCAATTGATTTTTCCTTTGGACTGAAGTGTTATAACATCAAATCTTTAAGGACCAAAGCATAGGCTATTGAACTTTTGAGAAACGAAGTGTTATTATGCAAATCTTTAAGGAGTTAAGTATATGTAATTGAACTTTCGATGATTGGATTGTTAAAACAAAAACATTTCAAGGATTAAAGTGTAATTTTACTCAAATATTTAAAATACCATCTATACATACAGTGCTTAGTTGCATTCATGCATCATTTATGTATCATTATTTTGAGCATTTTACATCATTTGTGTGATAAGACAGTATTATTCCATGAATTCTTACTTAGTCCATATTTTGCATTGTTAGAAGAAACCATGGTTAATTGCACTATTTTAATGGTTAAATATGTTTTGGTGCTCCCTATGCCTTTAATCTCTCTTTTTGAGTGTTGTGTAGTTGTAGGGGTTTCACATATTGGTGGATAAAGGCCTAAAAAGGAGTTTGGAACACTTAGTCCCAATTTTTGGGTTAGAACAACACCCATAACAGTCTATGACTACCATAACAGTTAATAGGGAATGTTGCAAAATGGAACCGCAAAGCTAGGACCACCATAACAGTCCATGACCACGTTAGCGGTCAGCAGTGGCAAGGACAATTGAGCAGGAATGGCAAGGACCATGACAACGGTCATGCATGGGTGGAACGCAACATTGGCGAAGCCCCAGTTATATTTAAGCACACCCTATTTCTTATGTATTTTTTTTTCTACATTGTGAATAGTGATAGGTTAAGCATTAGAGACACCTTTTGCCTTTTTTTTTTGTTGGCATCAAGCTCTCTCTCTCTCTCTAGGTTTTGGGAGCTTCAAATCTTTGTTTTGGCTTTCGTTTGGGATTATGATCACACTCTCCAATACATTGATTGTGGTCCTCCACTTATGGAGGAGTAATTTTCTTTATCTTGCACTAAGATAATTGAAGATTGAGAATTGTGAATGAGGCTCCAATTTTCTTTCCCTATTGTTATCTTTCTTTAATATTGATTGTGTAGATTATTGCAATTATATTTTTTAGAGCTACCTGATCATGTGTTAATTCATGTTGTGAGTTATATACATAACTAGGATTATTAGGGTATTTGGTTAATTGATTGAATTATATTTACTTAGTAAGGGGTTGGAATTAATTCCTGGGAGATTAGGTTGCAACAATTGGTGATTAAATTGACATAGGCTCGTAAAACTATGATTATGGATTACTATTGCATATGTTAGTCAAATCCTTAGTGGGAGTACGATTATATAACCACTAAGTAGAATTGTATCATTGTTATATGATAACATAATTAAAGAAAGTAACCACTGCAATGCATTAATCCTTTAGATCAATGATTTGATAATTCTTAATCTAAAGGACCTCTTATACATGTAATTTTTCTCGTATAATTTTCTCTATTAATTTCTATTCTCGAAAGAATTTCAAAAGCCCTCAATTTTCTCAATTAACTAGAAACACTTCCACGTGAGATGATCGGAGTTGCACTCTAAACTACATTTTTGTGCAATTTAGCATTTTCTCTATTTTAACTTGTTACGAGTAATGACAATCCACATCACACGCGCATGCGTGCTCACACAAATATATATAAGGTTTGGATCAAGATAGATCGACGTAACTTTAAACAACTATTATACCATTGAATAACTTTTTATTGATATAAAGTTTTATAAAACTCATAGTATTAGACGCTCATATCATATAAATCATGTCTATAAAATTTAAATTAATCTAAAATCATTTGGTATGATTTTTGTGTACACCAAATGCAACATAATTTATATGCTTAAAATGGATATCAATAAGAGCTACACATAATTGCATTGTTATTGATGTTCAAATTTTATGAAATTTGACATAAGTGATCTTTATGATAGATAATTATATAATTTTGTAGTTGGATCGACAAAAAAAGCATTTCATAGAAAATTGTAAGTAGTGTAACTACACTTAAAGTTACACTTATGTAACTTGATCCCATCTACGTGTGTGTGTGTGTGTTATTTTTGAATTGACTAGATGTTGTTATTTAGATTTGTTAATTTTTGTTATTTAAATTGATGAATATTATTGCTATTTAGATCTACTTGTACTTTTTTCGTAATAATAATTTTGCTTACAACATGAAAATATTCATTTTTTAAATATTTAAATGGTTAAAATTAAATATGTATTTGAATTATTTATTTTATACTTAAAATGATTAATAATTAGAATGATATTATTAACATGGATGATAATTATTCGGAGCAGGGGAGGGGAGTGGTCCCTCATCCCCATCTCGTGCTTCTAGATTTTCCCGTCTTCACTCCCATTCTCCATGGTGGGGGAAAATTCGTCTTCATCTTCAATCCTCATGGATCCTCGTCTCTTAGAGGGATCTACGAGTATCTTGAAATATTTAAAAAGTAGAAAATTATACAAACAATTTAGATCATCCTTTTTGTGAAAAAAAAATGCAAAATAATAATAAAATAAGATTGATTCAAGTCTTAGAGTCTATTATACCATTATAATTTATAACACTAAATTCTCTAACTTTTAATAAATTTTGCAATATAAACCTTTTAACATAGTACAATATCATCACAAAATTGTTAGAATGCCCTCGGGACTGGGATCACCATAGGACGAGGGGCATTACCTCCATCCCCATCCCTGCGCTAAACATGGGGCCGCTTTTGTCCCCTTCCATGCCTCCACTAGTAAGAAATTCTCCAAAGATAAGGATTCGAATGCAGAGCTCCGATAGATATTCCTGCCAACAGATCTTCCTAATTACTAAGATGAAGATGATTTATAAAAAAAAAATAATTGTTGACTAAAATTAATATAAACCAAACGCATCATGCACGTAAAGCTCTCCTTCTGTCTCCCTTAATCATGCATTGGCACATGATCAAATAATAATCAAAATATATTTAAAAATTAAGTTATCAAATATATAATATTTATTTAATTAATATTAATAAATGATTAGAAGAATAAAGAAAAAGACACCAAAATTATTAAATAACATATATATCTATTCTTTATTAATAGTAATCCTCGAAAGACATTGTGATTTTAATATATTAAAAAGTTGACGTATTTGACTATATTTATAATAAGATATATCAACTTCTTAATATCCTAAAGTCACACACATTTTTTCATAAGGACTGGATAAAGAAGCAAATTCATTCCCTGTTGGGAGTGCCAACAATTTCTCCCAACGCTTTCCGATTCAGGATAAAGCAATTCCCAAGATGATTGGTGGAAATCAAACAAGAAGATCGCGTTGTAGAAGAACAAGATTAAATTGTTATTCTTTTGCAGAAAATTGAAAAAAAAAAAAAATTGCCCCTCGTGGCTTCGAGACTCTCTTTCTCTATCGTCCCACGTGGCAGTTTAGGCACCCTTCACCCACGAAAACCTCTTCCTCTTCCTCTGCCTCTTACCCCAAGCGTCCCAAACCCATCATCCATGGCGGTCCCTGCACCTTCCTCCCCTCCTTCTCTTCGATCCCTCATCCACTCCAACCGCACCACCTTCTCCTCCCAATTCCGCCACAAACCCTCGCTCCCCACCACCACCAAATCCACCAAACCCCTCACCATCTTCGCCATGGCAACAAAAAAGAAGGTAATACAATCATGCTTCCCCAATCCTAAATGAACTAAAGTAGTTAATTTAATCATTTCCCTTATCTTCTCATTAACAAACCTCCTGACAGCTGTAACTAACTTCATAACCGTATAACTAACTACTTAAGCGTAATTTTTATTTTTTACTTAGGTGAACAAGTACGACGAGAACTGGAAGAAGGAGTGGTTCGGACCGGGGATATTCTACGAGGGCAGCGAGGAGGTGGAGTTTGACGTGTTCAAGAAGCTGGAGAAGAAGAAGGTGCTCAGCAACGTGGAGAAGGCGGGGCTTCTGTCGAAGGCGGAGGAGCTGGGGCTGACGCTCTCCTCCATCGAGAAGCTCGGAGTGTTCTCCAAGGCCGAGGAGCTCGGGCTGCTCAGCTTGCTCGACAGGGCCGCCGGATCCTCTCCCTCCGCCCTCGCGTCGGCGGCGCTGCCGGCCCTCGTCGCAGCCGTGGCAGCGGTGGTTCTTATTCCCGATGACTCCGCCGGGCTCGTTGCCGTGCAGGCGGTTGTTGCCGCCGCGCTCGGCGTCGGTGCTGTTGGGTTGTTCGTTGGGGCTGTCGTGCTCGGCGGGTTGCAAGAGGCGGATTGAATGAGTGAACGTAATTTTAGATCGTCAAAGTAACTTTGAATTTTTTGTTTTTATTTTTTATCTTAGTTTGAAGAAAATATTAATGGAAGTGATTATAATTGACGTGTATCAAAGTCTTTGGTCGAAAGTATATTGCAGCATTGGATGAGATAGTAAACTTCCACGGGTCTGCTTGGTTTAAGGTTAAAAAAAGAAGGGAAATTTTTATGAATAAATTTTATATTTAATTTTATTATTAGAGTTTGTTGGTGAAAATTTTCACCTAATTTTTAATCTTATAGCCAAGCATAAGCACAGCCCTAGTGTTAAGTAGGTGAACCTTGATCATAAAGTAAAAGATAAAAATGCTAGGCCGCACACCAGTTTTGGCACTTGGGTGAGTTCTGTCTCTAAGATAGTATTTGTTTTTTGTCCCATAATATAAAACATAGAGATATTAGAGATATAAATATGTTTGGTGAAACATAAAAATTAGTTTCAAGATAAATTTTGTCCAAATATTTTTTCAATAAAAAACTAAGAATAGTGGGAACACAAGATTTCTGTCTTTACTGTCTCAGTATCTTTTTGTTTTTTTTGTTCTAGTTCAGCAACCGGACACCACCAAATAGTCTAATACTTACATAGCAATAGTCAGTCGACTAGACTATTGAGCAATATAGTTCCTGTTTTGTTAGGGGAAGTACTAGAAATTGAGAAAATTACTATGTAAAGCTTTGAATAAATCTCAGTTTTTTTTGTCTTTGAAAGATCTAAATGATTTTGGAAACAAGTGTGGAAGAAGTGCATCACCTTCCGTAAATTTTTTAACGTCATTTCCAAATATATCTAAAGCAAATGAACCGTAAACATGACAACTATAGTTTCTCCTCCTTGATAATCTCCAAGTAGGACGCTCTTGTCTTGTTGAAGTTTCTTTAGTTTCAAATCCTCATTGGCTTTAAGAGCATCATACTTCAATTTCCGTTATTATTATTTTTTTCAGTAAATAATCTTAATGAATGAAAGCATTCAGGGAGCCACTAGCAACAAGTACAAAGTTAACAAAGATTCGATCAGGAATGCTACTTATGAGATTATGTCACCAATCATAAATAGAATCGTTAATCAATTATCCTTATGACTGTTTTCAGTAAAGAATTGGTGGATATTAATCTCTTCCTGCATTTAATCAACTGCTCAAGCAAAAAATGTGGAAATCACTAGCAACAGAAAAGACGTGTTAAGTAGAAGCAGTAAAGAACTGGCAAAACAAACCGCAAACGATTTACTCGAGTCTGATAACATAACAGAAAAATAAAATGAGCACAACTGGAAAACAATTATATTTTCTACCTGAAAACAGAGAAAAGAAGTATGCCTGAAGTGATTCCAGCTAAAACTAGGTATGCATCTGCAGAGTGCATGAGACATACCCTAACAATGCCTTCTACAGCAAAGTAACAATGTCCAGAAAATGCACGAATCATCACCACCACCAGTCCACCAACAACAACAATCTTCAAAGCCTTGTCTTAACTAAGTAGGGTCGGCTATATGGATCAAGCAACACCACAAAACTCTATCATAAATCCTATTCATATTAAAATCATTGGCATTTAAACTTTTTTTAATTATCTCCCCCAAAGTTTTCATTAGTCTTCCTCTATGACTTTTTATGGTGTTATTCTCCATTTGGTCTATTCTCCTTATTGTGGCATCTACAAATTTCCTCTAAACATGTCCAAACCACCTGAGACAAGATTCTACCATATTCTCTATGATAAGTGCCACCCCTATTTTCTCTTTAATGTATTCATTATTTATTTTATCATATCTTGTGTGATCACTAATCCATCACAACATTCTCTTCTGTATCACATGTAGCTTATTTTCATGTTGACTGTTCACCATCTAACATTTAGTCTTATACAACAAAGTCGGTCTTTTCTCAATTCTTCTATTAGTACTATAACATCTACAAATAGTATACACCAAGGTACTGGGCCCTAAATATGTCCCGTAAGCATATCCAAGGCTCGTTATGCACGTATCACCATGGAAATAAAAAATAAGGCCTCAAGTTTGGAATCACTAACCTTGCTTTCTCCAATTTCCCACCCAACCACATCATCCATAGCAAATAATGTAATTTTCTTCCCCTGTTTCCAAAGAAGCAGCAATCAGGGTGGGGTGAAGCATTCACATTAAATCCCAACAAAAAACTATTCGACACGACAATATGACAGAATGGCCAGTTCAGTTCTTGCTGCATTTATCAAATTTCAATAAATTTGTCCTAAAATGGACCAAGTTGGTCAGATTAACTTCTCATACACAAATACCTAATAAGCAGAAAATCTACACATGGAAAACCAAGAAAATTAAGTCAGCGTCAGGACACATCCAACCAAATTTCCATAAAGCCAAGATTAGATATCCATCTTCGTATTAAGTACCCTGATAATAGATGTTTCAAAAGAGTCATTCAAGCTTTGGTATGTGTTTGATTCTGTGTTTGTAAAATTGATTCTAAAATAAAGTGATTTATATTTAATAATTCATCTAGAATTGATTCTGGTAGAAAACAATAAATTTTCACATCTCTCAGAATCACTCATTTCTGATAACCAAATATTGCATTTTTTTTTTTTTATAGAACCGATTTTAGGCTCTTAAAGTCAATTTTGGGGTGGCCAAATATTGCTAAGTTTTATATTATTTTATTAAGCAATATTATTATGACATTTTGAGAATAAATTTTTAAGAGCTCCAAAAACTCAATAGCTTTTTAAAAGTCCATAGAGCTCAATTTAAGAGTTATAACAATATCATATCAAGCCTGAGCCCTGAATGAAGAAAAAAGATCGACGAGAAATCATGCATGGAGAAGTCATCTTAGTAATACCGTCATTGGTTCCCATGCTGCCATCTGGCCTAGTCGTGGTGGAGAAATATATATCCGCTACATAACTCAAAACACTTACAGACCAATAGCTACCTCATTAATGTGATCCACAACTATGAATATCTATGATATCGTATCAACGTGATGATATGCATGCTATATAGAAACTAGCAAGTCAATACAGAAAAATGCCTTCAATTCTCGTCAAGACCTCTTAATCAAGGAAGGTAAAAAATAACAAACAACAAATCAAAGCCCATTGAAAACAACCATCTACACATTTAGTCTTAAAATAATTGTACAAGTAAATATATAGTCAGTGTGATTTGAACAACTTGAAATTCAAGCAAACATGAGAATACAATGTTTAAACAAGCATACAAGTGCTTTGGAAATTTAGACTCATCAAAGGACATATGACTATTGCACTAACTTTTGCCACTGTATTCCTCACCCCTGTGACGATGTCTCCTTCTCTTTTCTGATTTCTTGACATCTCTACCCATCCTTGAATCATTGTATCCACTTGAATCAGAGTCAGATAACCATGAGGCCCTCTTGCTCTTCCGCTTGTGCTGTATATCAGAATCCTCAAATGCTTCAGAATCAGATCGATGACTTCTCCGTCTCCTCCTCTCCTTCTTACTCTTTCTTCGCCTGCGCCCATACTCATCATCCTCATCTGAAGACTTGTCCCTCTTCCTCCTATGCTCCCTCCTTCTCTTCCTACTACTCCTTTCACTGGAATCATCTGAATCACTAACTTCCCTCTTCCCACTTCTCTTCTTTGATCTGCCTCTCTTTCTCCTCTTCTTGTCAGAATCCTGGTCTGACCCATCATCATCCAAATCCCTCTTCTTTTTAGAGGAACCTCCCTTCCCAGTAATTTTCTTCCCTGATCTTTCAGCAAGAATTCTCTCAATCTCTGAATCATACTCAGAATCTGAACTATCACTATCCTCCTCCTCCTCCTCCTCTGAGCTCTCAACCACCTTATCAGCCTTCCCCTTCAACTTTTTATCCAATCCACCCAACCCCAGAGGCTGCACGGCTTCAGCATCCTTATCCTCATTATCATCCTTGATTTTCACATAGTTCTTGCACTGAAATTTGAGGTGCCCAACACGGCCACACTTCTTGCAGGCCCCACGGGAGACATCAACATCAGAATTGGTTATCTTTGCAAGCTGAAGAAGCCCCTGGAAGCTGGCATAAGCATTCTCAGCATCAGGTTGGGCATTTGGCAGATTTTGCAAAGAATCCTTGTCATCCTTGTTTGGCGCATAAGGGTCATAGCCAATGGCACTCTGCCATATGCCATGTGTTTGAAGGGCTGCACTACTGTGCACCCTGTTGTTCGCAGGCATGCGAACCCTACCTGCCGTAGCCGGCATCTTGAGATTTTGATGTCAATCCCCAACCTTGGAAAAAAAAAAATCCTCTTAGTACCAACAGCCATAAAAACAAGTCGAGAAGAATCAGCAAGAAAGATTCTGTGATTTCTATCACATCCCAGAAAAACAAAACAATTAATATGACCAACCTCCCGGGGTTTGGGGTGAAGTCCTCTCATCTAGGGTATGTTTGGCTGGAGGGCAATAGTCACTCCTTGATTGAATTTCTATGTGTAAAATTATACATGAAGGTCCATCATGAACAATTTACCCTAATTTTTACTCTCCGTAGTCCAAACAAACATATCCCTGAGGAGAGGCATGCTGGATTTTGATTAAACTGGGACAAGAAACTATAAGCAACAGCTCGGTTTATTATGGGACAGCTCATCATGTTCATATCAATCTATTATACGCCTTTGCATCTAGCATTGGGTAGACCTCATATAATCACTATCAGCTCTACCCACAATCCTCTCCCCCCCCCCCCCCCAAAAAAAAAATCAACAGAAGTTTTCTCATTCGGCTTTTAGTTATCAGCAGCTTTGAATCCAAAATAAACTAATCCAAACGAAACACACCCTTGGTCAGCATACGGCATAAACTTACTCAAATTCATATTTCTACGGAACAAACAAGCATACAAACAATAGAATCCAATACAGAACAAAATTACTGCGATGATAACACACCTTAATTTTTACAAATAAGGAAAGAAAAAAATTAACCCTAGAATCAATCAAATAGGGCTTCCCACTATCTTCTGGTAATTGTATGGTGTTAGCCTAAATACCAAATTCAATAATAATCAGAATCGTTATTTTATATTTCTTATCATTGGCAAAGTTATCGCAGATTTGATTTGGGAGCACTAATGAATTAAAAGGGAAAAGGGGGAAGTAGATATGAATGAGAGAATGAAAGGGGGCATGAGAGAGAGAGAGAGGAGCAAACAGTGGCAGAAGAAAGCACTGAACGAACCTATAGTGAGCAGTGGCTAGGAGGAGCTTTGTCAGTAGCAGGCTTCACAGGCAGAGGCAGAGATGAGATGAGAGGAAAGGAAGCTTTGGAACTGAGTTGAGGCGGTGAATATGAATGTGAATGATTTGGATTTGGATTAATGAGACACACGAGAGGATGTTATTTATTTATTTATTTTTTGGGGTACAAGAAGGGGCTAGAGGCCCAAGACAGAGAGACAAACTACACCCTAGAATCATGGGCCAAATAAAAAAATCATCATCCCACAAGACTTGAAGTAATCCATGACGTGGAGAGCTCCAAGTATGACCGAAAAAATATTTAAAAAAAAGAGGGAGTTACAAATAGAGGTGTCAAATGAGCTAGCACAGCCCTATTGGTCCTCGCTCATGTGGGGCAAGGCCAAAAAGCCCACAACTACAAAAAGTCCATTGGGCCAAAAGCCCATGGGACCAAAAGCCCGCATGGGCCTTGTGGGCCAGGGCCAGCCCACTTTTAAAAATTTATCAACATTTAAAATGAGTTGGCCCACCTATGGGCTAATCCCAACCCATCTATAAGTTAACCTGAGCCCACATGGGCTAGCCCATAAAAAAAAATTCAGATTTTGATTTTTTTTTTTAATGAATTAGAAAAGCACTAGACTACTTATACAGATAAGATAATGCAAAATTTAAATACAAATAAAAAAGTTTAATATTGTCAAATAATTTCGAATGTCTATTGAAAAAATCAAAAGAAACCATAAGCCCATAATAACACAATTATTATAGAATTTCAATAAAATCTTAAAGTTCAGAAAATCTAGCTTTAATCAGGGATCAAGAATGGCAGTGATGAAAATCTAGCAATTCCTCGTAAAATTTTTTGTACTTGACGAAATTTCGGCAGCATTTCCCTTTGGTCTCCAAGTACACGACTTGAACATGGTAAGATTTACCATGAACAAGTATGCACCCAGAGAACAAAAGAAAATGTAGTGACCGAAATTTTGTCAAGTACAAAATTTTAGATTTAAAGAATAAACATTAACCAACTAAAGAGAAAATTTCTTCCCAAATTGTCCCACTTGGACAATTCAAGATTCAATATAGTGAACAGTACAAAAATGTACACATGCTCACTATGTTGAATCTCAAACGAGAATCTAAGGGCCTATTTGATTTGCTGTTTTCAGTTTTTAATTTTTGTGAAGGACTAAAAAAACTGAAAATTGAAAACTAAAAACTGAAAACTAAAAACAGCAAATCAAACATGCCCTAAGGTTTCACTCAAACTAATATACAATAACAGAAAAAAGAGGATTATTGCATAACAAACAATATATATTCTAGCTTCCCAGAACGTTTTGTAATTTTTGTTCATTTACACAACTTCAACCAGAAAATTTAAGTAAGAACAAATACCGAACTATTTGAATTAATCAAGTCTATGTAGGGGTTACATTTTTGTGTTACGGAGATAGTTTTCAATAAAGTTAAATTTTAATAATTTTTTATAGAAAAAACAAAATAAAGGAAAAGCTTGTATGTAACTAGAATTAAGGTAGATCCCCTGCTCATTGAGCATTGGTGATGTACTTAGGTGGCATATCAACAGAGAAATTAGGAATTTTAAAAGAAGTATATATTTTTAAGGAAAAATTGAAGGTGAAGATAAATTCCACTGTATTCTACCATGATGGATCATCAACGATACTGTATAAATTCATCATTAAGTTAAAGGGTTAAACTTTGGCTTTGAGGTTATGGTGTGAAGAAATGGAAAAAGGCAACCTAGATGTTTTATCTTGCTGGTTATGAACAGAATAGATGGTTTGCTTTCACATGGAAGATGACTGGGGCTAGTTAAAAGTGGTACAAAAGTGTGATAAGCTCTATCAAGCTTCTTAATCAAAATAAACAACTATGGTTATACATGCTCTATGTAGAGTTTGCTTTTATTTCTATGGCAATCAGAAAAATGCAGCTTGAAGATTCAAAATTTCTTGTATAGAATGGTCCTGTCCCGAAGAAAGCTCAGGCTGTTCCCAAATTGAGGAGAGATAGCAACTCAAGCTCGAGTAATGATGTGAAGAAAATTCCTGTTAAGAACAGGTCGGAACGATGGAAAGCAACAGGAGTTAAAGCATTGTCTGAATGCAACTCGGAGGTAATAAACTGTCTATGGTTTGTGTTATGGTCTTTTCGTTTTAAATAGATTAATTTATGAATAGCAGTAGGATTGGTTGGGCTTGTAGGATTTGCACATTGCACGACCATAGCTTCACAGCTGCAAAATGAGGAGCAGCAAGTTGAAGTTTCTTCAGCAAGCTCAAGTTTCTACAGCAAGTTGAAGTTTCTGTAGCTTCACTGCTTCAAAATGAGGTTCAGTCATTGTACGTGAGTTGGCTCCACATTCTTCCACATGCAGTTTGGGAGAGGGTCACAACATGTAGTTAAGCTTAAGGATTATGAATTTATGACCTTGTATCCAAACTACCTAGATACTTATTTATTTTCCAAGAGATTATTTGAATCTTTAACCATTGCCATCCTCTTAAAAGTTTTCATAATGACATTCTCTATCTATTAATGAGTTCCAAATCTCTCACAGCTAGCAGCTACATTTGGAGAATTTTCTTTACTGGTTTATACCTTCTATTGGTACTTCATGTTTTACTCTCCAGATATTTCACTTTTCTGGTTTATAGCTTCTCTAAATATGTATTAAATTTAATTCTAGATTGTGTTTGAAACTCTGGCAAAAGCTAACAGATTTTATATAATTTTTGAGAACATATATCACTTGTCTACTGATATTAAACTCTCAACGAGTATCAAATTACTACATTTTAACTAATTGCATAAAAAACTAACAGAAACATGTACCAAATCATTTCACAACAAATTGATTGCACCTCATAGCATATTAGCATTTCTACTAATAACAAAAGTTAAGAAATGGGAATCTATGTTTAGTGTTTACTCACTAAAGAATTGAAGATAGGACAATTGGACAAGAAGTCTCCTTGTTCCTCAAACAGAAATCCAATGCCAGATTAAACAATGAGGTGGCACACTCACCTATAAGACCAACACAAAAGTGAAATAAATTAAATTTGAAGCTATTGGTTGAGTGATAGGATCATAGTATCAGACAAAGAGAATGGAAACATAGAGTATAATTTGTATCTGAGATCGTATTTGTATTAATCACAAAACGAAAGAAATAAAGGGTTGCCAGGTATTAGAGAAACCCAACTGCTCTCCCAAGTCCCAATTCCAATTCTGAGATGGCCCCCTTGGTAGCTCTCCCCTCCCCATAATAGAATATTCACTCCCTCACTCCCCTAACCTTGCTTATGTGGCAGAGTTAGTTAAAGAGCCCTTCCCTCACTCCCTCAGTCACATGCTCCCCATTCCCCACATGTGTCTTCCTATTCTTCCTAACATCTGCATTAGCAATTTAGCATAAGGGGTACATGGATCATATTACATAGTGGGGAAATATTCTAAGGGGTCCTAACATTGAGAGCTGTAAAATATAAAATCCCCTAATCAAATTTAAAAAACCATATACTCACGCTTGCTTCTAAGTGAAAGCTGTAATAAGCATATAAGCAAATTATTATTACGATCACTATAGTCAAATTTTGTACTGTATCTAAAATAGGCACGACACAAATAATGCAGATTTCATAAGAATAGTATCTGGAAGTTTCAAATGACCCTGTCAATTTTCAGAACTTCAGATCATTCATTCCAAAGGGGGCTGGAATTTTATGGAAAATTAAGGCATTGCCATTGAATGAAACATGAAGTAAAAGCTTTAACATTCCACTAGCAATTCCCTGTCCTCCCCAAAAGAAGGAACCTAGAGAGAGGCTAAATTCCATAAACCAATTCTGAAAAAAGAAGATCCTCACCCCTTATTAACATTCCTCATTAAGTAACTTCAATGACAAATCCTAATAAGTAATAAAAAAGGGCTAAACCAATCTACAAGAAATGACCAATCATTCTTACTCTATAAATAAAACTCAGCAATAACAGGACTAAGAATATTACCGAAATTGCAAGTAAAAGACAAAGCTTCAGGAAACATGAAAAGCTCATATGTTAGTACACAAAACAAATATAGTTGTTAGAATATGAAAACTGAAAAGGAAAACCGGTAATGAATCATTGTCGACGCATGAATCATTGGGCTTCCAATAAAGAATCGAAGCTTAAAACCTTTTTCCCCCCAGATTATTGAACAATAAACAAGTTCACGTGGCAATCTTAAAAGGCAAAGAAATGCGATTCATAGAGAGAGGCAGAGAAAGAGAGAGAATCAACGCATACAGCAAAGAAATGCGATAAATGGAGAGAGAATCGAAGCTTCCAACAAAGAAATGGAATAAAAGCGATGAATCTGATGGTGCTCTTCCTGAATCGCACAAAAATCATTATGAAGAACTCAAATGAGAGGAAGATCAAAATGCAAAATGAGAAGAGAAGGATAAAAATCGAACCTCTAACAATGTTTTAGAGGAAACGAAGCGTATAAAAATCGTGAATCAATGGTGGAAGATTCGTGAATCAACCTTGATTGGAGAGTTTGAGGAATTGGGATTTAGGGTTCCTTTGACATTGCACTATTGGAGTGCTCTTTCGGGCGTTTGTGAAACGAAGATGAAACGAAAATGAAAATAATAAAATGAACTTAATTTAATATAATGGTTAATCCCTAACTTATTAATAAATAATAAAATAATAAAAAATAATTAAATTAATTTAAAAAATTAAATTAAATTTATTAATTTAATTAGTCCATTTAAATATAATAATTTAATTCAATTAATTTCATTAAAAATTCCAAACTTCCTGTTTAGCTTGTAGATCTCATCTGAAGAGTGAGGTTGATGTGTTTCTTATTCTTGTGGTCCATGTTGGTTATTTGATGTGTTTCTTTAAATGAAAAGATGAAAAAGATTAAATATGTGGATTGACCCACGGGTTCTTCACTCCTAGCTCACGCATTTTGGTGGATCATATTCATATGGGCTAGGTGTCACGAATCTGCTTTTTCTTGATTTGCTAATTAACTAATATTTGTAAGATACCGAAAGACCGTAGAAAAATATAGAATATTGTGGAATAATGTAGAATACTCTAGAATGTTCTAGAATCTTGTAGAACCATGTAGAATCATCTAGAACTATGTAGAAACATGTAGAAGCATCTAGAAGCATGTAGAGACATGTAGAATTGTCTAGAAGCTTCTAGAGGCATGTAGGAGTTATCTAGAGTGTCCTTAGTAGATATGTGTAGATGACTCTAGATATATGTGGAGATGTATATAATGTAGGAAGGTTCTAGATACAAAATCCGGACCGTCCATTAGAATCAATCTCCACCGTCCATTGAGGAGGTGGAAGGCTATATAAAGGGGTGGCCATTCTTGGCCAAACCATCCAAGTGATCCAAGTCATTTGTAAGCTTTCCTTTGTGTAGTGCAAAAGAGTTATCTCCACCAAAGTTCTCTTATTCTCTTGTGCTCTTAGCTGCTAGTTATTTTGAGTGAAATGAGCAGTGCTTAGCTCAAGAGGTTGAGTAAGTCCAAGTGCCGGCACGGTTGCGTTGGAGTGTGTTCAAGGCCGTGACAATTTTGGCATCAGAGCAAGGTTCGTGTGGGAGCACAAGTGGGTCGTGTGAAGAAAATGGCTTCAAATGTGACTGAGGAACATGTGGAGGCTCCAAGGGGGAGGGATGTCATTCCTCCTCATACCAAGAAGACCCGTGGGTCAAGCAAACCAAGGGGCGAAGATTTTGGTGCTTTGGAGGAAAGGGTTTCTTTGTTGGAGAATGCTCTAACAAACATGGATGTGCGCATCCAAAGGGTGGAGCATGACAAGGAAACCTTAGAGACTCATGTGTTGGGAGAGCTAGATGTCATGACTGCTCTCAAGAGTGAAGAAGAAAGAGATGAACGCCTCAACCAAGTTGAAGGCAAGCTTGAAGGTGTCATGAAGCTACTTGAAGAGGCTCGAGCATCCCTTGAGGAAGTCAGGTTACGAACTACTGCTAGTACTCAAGGTGGAGCAAGGGAAACTCCACGAGTTGATCTCCCCAAGCCAAAGGAATTCAAGGGCGTGAGGGACGCTCGAGAGGTGGAGAATTTCTTATGGCAGATGGAGAGGTACTTCGAATGCCAAGGGGTGGCAGAAGAACAATTGAAGGTACGTACTGCTTCTCTCTATCTTTCTGATAATGCAATCTTATGGTGGAGAAGGAAGCATGCAGACATAGAGAGAGGCACTTGCAACATAGCCACGTGGGAAGATTTCAAGAGGGAATTGAAGAGACAATTCTTCCCCAAGAACGTGGTTTATGAAGCAAGAAAGAAGTTAAGGGAATTAAAGCATAGAACCACGATTGGTGACTATGTGAGAGAGTTCACCACACTCACGCTTCAAATCCCTAATTTAGCCTCAGAAGATGCGTTATTCTTCTTCATTGATGGACTCCAACCTTGGGCAAAGCAAGAGTTGCAAAGGCGAGGAGTCTAAGATGTAGATGAAGCCATTGTAGTGGCCGAGTCACTCACGGAGTACCAACGAGGAGACTCCAAGTCTAAACCATCTTCTAAGGCTAGCTCCTCTAAAGGTGGGGGAGACAAAGGGAGAAATATTCCTCCAAAGAAAGACTTCAAATACTCTTCTAAGAGAGAGTATGAGGAGAAAAAAAAGGCTTTTGTGCCTAAAGGAGGATGCTTCGTGTGCAAGGGGCCACACCAAATGAAGGATTGTCCCAAACTAGGGACATTGGCATCCATTGTCGAGGAACAGAAATCCCAAACACAGGAGACTGAATATGTTGGATCTGTCCAACTCTTGAATGTCTTAAAAGGTAAAGAATTATGCCCTACTGAGAAGAAGAATGGGTTGATGTACGTGGAAGCACTCATAAAAGGGAGGCCTATTGTAGCTATGATTGACACTGGTGCCACATATAATTTCATCACACCCCAGGAAGCAGAGAGACTTGGGTTAAAGGTCATGGAGAAGAATGGTTGGCTCAAGACCGTCAACACCAAGGGAGAACCTCTTAGAGGAATGGTGAAAGAGGTAGATGTGACTTTTGGCTCATGGAGTGGATTTGTAGATTTTTCAGTCGCACCTATGGATGACTTCAAGATTGTCCTTGGATTGGACTTCTTGAGGAAAGTGAACGTGGTACCCATGCCGTATTGTGATGCGGTGTGTGTTATGGAGAAAAGGTCTCCATGTATGATCCCTACACTCTCCAAGCCTGGAGGAACTCCAATGTTGTCTGCCATGCAACTAAAGAAAGGGGTCAAGAAGGGAGAGATGACCTACTTAGCTTTGCTCAAGGAAGAAACCATAGTGAAAGATGGGGATGTACCCCTACAAATCAAAGAAGTCCTTGAGGAAAACAAGAATGTCATGCCTCCCGAATTATCGAAACAACTTCCTCCTAGGAGAAAGGTGGATCACAGGATCGACTTAGAAGCAGGTACGAAGCCACCCGCGTTAGCACCATATAGGATGGCACCACCAAAGTTGGAAGAGTTGAGGAAGCAACTCAAGGAGTTGTTGGATGCTGGTTTTATCCGTCCGTCCAAAGCACCATATGGAGCACCGGTCTTATTCCAAAAGAAGCATGATGGCTCGTTAAGGCTATGCATCGACTATCGGGCACTTAACAAGGTAACTATAAAGAACAAGTACCCCATTTCTTTGATAGTTGATTTGTTTGATCAATTAGGAAAAGCAAAGTGGTTTTCAAAGTTAGACTTAAGGTCGGGTTATCATCAAGTGAGGATTGCCGATGGTGATGAACCAAAGACCACTTGTGTGACAAGGTACGGTTCGTATGAGTGGTTGGTAATGCCTTTTGGCTTAACCAATGCTCCTGCGACATTTTGTACCTTAATGAATGAGATTTTCCATCCTTATTTTGATCAGTTCGTAGTGGTCTACTTGGATGATATTGTAATATATAGCAATACTATTGAGGACCATGTGGATCACTTACGAATCGTGTTCAAGACCTTAAGGGAAAATAACTTATATGTGAAAAAGGAGAAGTGTTCCTTTGCCAAGGATGAGGTCCATTTCTTGAGGCATGTGATTAAGGATGGAACCCTCCGGATGGATGAGGAGAAGGTTAGAGCTATCAAAGAATGGGAACCCCCAAGCAAGGTGTCCGAGCTGAGATCATTTCTTGGACTAGCAAACTATTATCGGCGCTTCATCAAAGGGTATTCTGCCAAAGCTGCGCTGTTGACTGATCTCCTTAAGAAGAATCACTCATGGGAGTGGGCAGAGAAATGTCAGAAGGCCTTTGATGAATTAAAGACTGCAATAATAGGGAGCCCGTGTTGTCCCTACCGGATCACTTTAAAGTGTTCGAGGTCCACACAAATGCTTCTGACTTTGCCATAGGAGGTGTCCTCATGCAAAAGGGACATCCTATCGCATTTGAAAGTCGCAAGTTGAATGATATCGAGCGACGTTACACGGTGCAAGAAAAAGAGATGACAGCTGTGGTGCATTGCTTAAGGACATGGCGTCACTACTTACTAGGGTCACACTTTATTGTCAAGACTGACAATGTGGCCACTAGTTACTTTCAAACTCAAAAGAAGTTAAGCCCTAAACAAGCTAGATGGCAAGACTTCTTGGCTGAGTTTGACTTCAAATTTGAGTACAAGCCAGGAAAGGCTAACGTAGTGGCAGACGCACTGAGTTGAAAGACTGAATTAGCAGCCATTTCCATGGCTGAAGGAGATATTATTCAAGCAATCAAAGAGGGATTAGATCATGATCCCTTAGCAAAGAAGCTGGTAGAGATGGCTAGAGAAGGAAAAACCAAGAGATTTTGGGTAGAAGATGGCCTACTCTACACCAAAGGAAGAAGACTATATGTCCCCAAGTGGGACAATTAGAGGAGAAAGTTGGTAAACGAGTGTCACGACACGAAGTGGGCTGGTCACCCAGGGAAACATCGTACGTTGGCGCTAGTAGAAGCAACCTATTATTGGCCGCAAATGCGAGATGAAGTGGAAAGTTATGTGAAGACTTGTCTTGTTTGCCAACAAGACAAGATAGAGAACCGATCTCCTAGCGGATTACTGGAACCGCTACCTATCCCAGAGCGATCATGGGAGAGTGTCTCCTTGGACTTCATCTCTGCGTTACCTAAGTCTGAGGGGTATGGGTCCATCTTGGTAGTGGTGGATCGATTTTCCAAGTATGCTACATTCATCCCTGCCCCTACAGATTGTACTGCTGAGGACGCAGCGCGATTATTCTTCAAGAATGTGGTGAAGTATTGGGGATTGCCTAAGACAATCATCAGTGATCGAGACCCACGCTTCACAGGTCGATTGTGGACAGAGTTGTTTAAACTCTTGGGGACAGAATTACACTTCTCAACTAGCTTCCACCCACAAACTGATGGGCAAACTGAGAGGGTGAATGCTTTGTTGGAATGCTACTTAAGGCACTTTGTGAGTGCTAACCAAAAGGATTGGCCTAAGCTCATGGATATAGCTCAATTCTCCTACAACTTGCAAAGGAGTGAGTCTACGGGGAAAAGTCCATTTGAGGTCGTGAATGGACAACAACCTATTACACCCCATACCCTTTCATCCTCTTACGCAGGGAAGAGCCCCGAAGCATATCATATGGCTAAGTCTTGGAATGAGCAAGCTGATGTTACCCGCTCTTACCTTGACAAAGCCGCAAAAAGGATGAAGAAGTGGGCAGATAAGAAGAGGAGATATGCAAGCTACAATATAGGGGATAAAGTAATGATCAAACTCCTTCCCTAACAATTCAAGGCCTTTCGCAAGGTGCATAAAGGTTTAATCCGTAAATATGAAGGACCGTATGAAGTTGTTAGGCAAATAGGGGAGGTGGCCTATAAGATAAACCTCCCACCAACCATGAAGATCCACCCAGTCTTCCATGTAAGCATGCTCAAGCCATACCATGAAGACATGGAGGAGCCAACTAGAAGTAACTCAAGGCGAGCACCACCTATAGTGATCAAGTCCTTTGACAAAGAGGTAGAGGAGGTGTTAGCTAATCGAGTCATCAGAAAGAGAGGAGTACCACCAACTATCCAATACTTGATCAAATGGAAGGGACAGCCAGTGAGCGAGGCAAGTTGGGAAACACGAGAAGATCTCTGGCAGTTCCAAGACCACCTAAAGCATTACCACGACCAGAGCGCGACGAGGACGTCTGGGCAATAGGTGGGGGAGATTGTCACGAACGGTTTTTCTTGACGGGTTAATTAACGGAAGATTTTAGAAGATACCGGAAGACCGTAGAAAAATATAGAATATTGTGGAATAATGTAGAATACTCTAGAATGTTCTAGAATCTTGTAGAACCATGTAGAATCATCTAGAACTATGTAGAAACATGTAGAAGCATCTAGAAGCATGTAGAGACATGTAGAATTGTCTAGAAGCTTCTAGAGGCATGTAGGAGTTATCTAGAGTGTCCTTAGTAGATATGTGTAGATGACTCTAGATATATGTGGAGATGTATATAATGTAGGAAAGTTCTGGATACAAAATCCGGACCGTCCATTAGAATCAATCTCCACCGTCCATTGAGGAGGTGGAAGGCTATATAAAGGGGTGGCCATTCTTAGCTAAACCATTCAAGTGATCCAAGTCATTTGTAAGCTTTCCTTTGTGTAGTGCAAAAGAGTTATCTCCACCAAAGTTCTCTTATTCTCTTGTGCTCTTAGCTTCCGTTGCTAGTTATTTTGAGTGAGGCTGACTTGGTGCTTAGCTCAAGAGGTTGAGTAAGTCCAAGTGCCGGCACGGTTGCGTTGGAGTGTGTCCAAGGCCGTGACATAGGGCTATGGTACAGTTAAGAGGCATGTGTTTTTAATTTTTAGTTTTTAGTTTTTATTTTTAATTTTTCTGTAAATTATGAAAGAAAAATTGAAAAAACTGAAAATTAAAATTTATAGTTTTCAGAATTTTTAATATCTTTTTCACAAAATTTAAAAAATTAAAAAAGAATCTAAAAACTAAAAATAAACAATCCCCAAACATATGAGCTGGGCCAAATGAAAGGGCCGGGCCCAACCCGTGCATTTTGGTGGAATATGTGGGCTGGGGCCGTGTCAATTTTTTTTTTTTTTTATTTTGAAGTAAGGGAAGCTCACTTTCAGCATTTAAAAGAGGCGTTAGTCAAAGAGCCATTTTACTATTAAGGTGTATATATATTTTATCTTATATGTTGATGCTAATTTTATCTTTTAAGTTATTTAATATGAATTTTATTTTTGGTATTATATTATGTAAAAATAAAATTGCTAGATGATTTCAAAGTAATTTCTCATATAATTTTTAATTAAATATTTTAATTTTAAGTTTGATAATAAAATAAAACTAAAGAAATAGTATTCATAAAAATAGATAATAATGTTCATAGAAATAACGTAAGAAATAATTTAAAGTTTGACGAAATGTTCATAATTTTACATATATAATTTATTTAACCCAACTTAAATTAAATTTATTTATTATTTTAGACTAAAAAGGTGCTTTTGATTCATATGTAGTCGTATTCTCAGCTCATGAGTTATAAATATCTTTTTGGAGAAATACGCATTTTTTATTTTATTTACTCGACTGTTAACATCATTTTGAAATTTATAGATGGCATATGGGTCATCTTCATCATCACGTATAGTTGATCCCAAGCTAGAAGATACGTCTTTGTTTGCGATGCAAGAAACTCATGTTTCCCAACACATTTGAAATGGAAGACCTGATCAAAGATTATAATATGTTAGACAATCTATGCCTACTCATCAGAGAGTTGAGGAAATTCCTAATGTCATCGTTCCATATTTACAGCTGGCAAGATTTTATGAAGTGGCAAAGTTTGCATTCTTTCAAGTGGATCATATATTGATATCTGCTTTAGTGGAGAGTTGGAGGCCCGAGACACATACATCCCACATGCCTCCGGGAGATTGCACGATCACATTACAAGATGTTGCTACCCAAACCAGTTTCCGTATCAACAGGAGACCAGTGATTGGCAGCACTTTTGGTCCATGGGAACCGATCTTGCAACAACTGCTTGGTGTAATATAACTCCTCTAGAAGCCAATTACATGATGCTCGAGTACGAATAGGTTGGTTGAATGCTACGTTTAGTGATACAAATAATTATTTTGATGATGAGGTCCAACTTCAGCAATTTGCTCTAGCATATATTTTGAGATTGATTGGAGGACTTTTGTTTCCAAATCATTCTGGAAAATTGGCACCCATAAAGGTTTCTACCAGTGTTAGAGGGTTTTGCGATGGCTGGAGAATACAGTTGGGGTTCAACATTGTTGAGTTATTTATATCATGAGCTATGCGATGCCACATGTTATAGTCGGTATGATATCAGAGGCATGTGTGTCTTAGTTCAGTTAGGAGCATGGGATAGATTCCTGCTGAATTGCCCTGAATGCTCCACCACATCTGATAGTTAATGTTCCATATGGCACTTGGTATGCCTTCAAATGTGACCCCAAATGGCTCTTCAAATTTTTTACCATTTGAGTACACAAAGATAAGAAAAGTACTCATTTTTCAGTAACAAACACAAATATATATATATATATATATATATATATATATATATATATATATATACATATATATATATATATATATATATATATGAAAGACAAGTAGGAGCGATTTAGAGTAGATAGCCAAAGAGGATGAGACAAACTCAAATTAAAAAAAAAAAAGTACAGAGGGAGAATTGTCTATTAGTAATTCAAAGTGAGAAAATGAAGGAGGAGAAAAAACTTGTTTGGTGTGAAAATAACTCATAGGGAAATTAAGCTGGTAACTACCATATGGTAACATTAGGTGAATGGTGCTTTTTCAACTGGCACCACTAGTGGCACATGGTGCAATAGCACCATTCATTAGTTGCTATCACGTGGCAGTTACCAGCTTTCTCCTTAGCTTCGACAAGACGTGCTTGTGTTGTCCATCAATGTGACTGAACCAAGTGACATTGAATGAGTTTCTGCTATAAGTGGTGATACATGGAATGGTGTCACTATGTTTGACATGACAAAAAAAAAATTAGGGTGGTTGTTGACATGACAAAAATCAACCCTGACGCAAAAATACTTTCAAAATCACACCAATATTATAAATAGATGTTAATTTCACACCAATTTAGTAAAAAAGCTGGTTTCTGGCTCAATCAAGCGAACCGGCCCAATTTTCAAAATCATATTCAATATACAATAAATATAAGAGTTTAATCGACATGCATTGATAATATAAAATATTTTTACCTTATTAGCCAATAAAAAAATGACAAGTAATCCATCGTGCATAGTTTTTTGACATTTAAATGAAAGTTAGTTATAAAATAACTTACGTGACACTTTTTTATTGAATGATAATGTAAAGATCTTTATACTGTCAATGTATACTAATTAAATTCTAATCATAAAAAGACGTGATATGCCCATCAAAGAGAAAAAATGAAAAACAAAAGAAACTTGATATGATTAAATCCTATGCGAGCCAGTCGATTTACGGATGATATTTACCGCAAAAATTCTATCATGATCAGACAATTTATGGCTAAGAAAAATACGAGGAGATATACGAAATTAATCTTGAAAAGGGTGTAAATATATGTACTTAATGATTTTTTAAAAAATTTAGAAGGGTTAAAAAAGCCTTATAAATAATTATCATTCAACAATTGGACCAATGCAATAAGGACCAAGATCAAACTTAGACACATGATAAAAAGAATAAAAATGTACTTGGGGGGGGGGCGATCAGAATTCATTATATTTATAACAACAACAAAAATATTTTAGTCAAAATGATTTATAAAAATTTAGAATAAATCTGTATCTTTGTTCTGTAAGTATTGTTTAGATAAAGGGTAAATATAATTACACCAATCTCTCTTGAAGTTTGGTGAAATCTAAGCTATCTTTCCTTTATTTATAAAATTTGTTCAGGAGATTCATGAATTTGTGAAATCATTACATTGAACTCTCATATATTTCACAATGAATAGTATATCCAGGAGAGGTAGGTGTTAGTGGACAAATAGGGAGAGTCGGGGTGAATTTTACCAAATTTTGAGAGAGGTCAGTGTAATTTTTCCTTGGATAAATGAAATATAATTTAGAATAGCTATTGTTGTGTGTGGATTAATATCTTATATATATTATTTTACAATTGGTTCTTTATTTTTTATTTGAATTTTAAAAGCTAAACCTAGCACTGTTCATTCAAACTACAACATGGAAATGTGTCAGGGCAAGGTTACTGCCCTAGAATCATCATCCCACAAGACTAAGTAGTCCATAACGTGGAATGCTCCACATTCTAGTTTGGTTTATTTTATAAAATGAAATTAAATCTCTTTTAATAGTATAAATTATTTATTAGTTGATGAGTGACCAAATCAAAAACAACATTAAGATTGCTAGAAAATAATGAGTATATTTAAAAAAATTCAAATACTAAAAGAAGTGCAAAACAATTCCCTAAGAATCCTTCTGTCTAAGATCTTTGGAAATTAGAAAGTCATGGAAGAAAGAACGAAAGCAATAATAAAAAAAATTGAAAGTGTTAGACCCTCAATTACAAATTGATTAGATTTTGATACAAAAATTGAACTAGTTTAGTTAATAGATTTCATATTAACGAGAAGTAGATTCGAGTGGAACGGGATTCAGTTTCCTAAGTATAAGGTACTAGATTTGATTATGTACTCGGGTAATTAATCTCTCATATGATGAATGCTCTTAGAAACCTAAAAGATAATATATGGACTTTATTTTATTTTGGTTCGGTTCTATATTGGATTGGTTGAATTGATTCGTTTCTCTGTTAAAACTTTTTTAAAACATAACGTTTAAGTTCACTAAATTAAAATAATCATTAATATTTCAATAAAAACTATGCAAGTATAAAATCTAATTTGTTATATTAAATGTTATACTAATGTTTACGACTGACTAGTGAAGAAAATATAATAAAAAGTTTGAACAAAAATGATATATAGAGTTTAATTTCTTTCAACTGACAGTGTGAAAAAAATTGATCTAATTAGATCCTTCAATTTGTATAAATTTTCAAATACTGGATATGAGACTCAATCATCTTGTTTTGCTAGTGTTGCAACACATAATTAAATGATAGTAGGAAAAAGTTCTACACCATTGATACATTAAAATTAAACTCAATTATATATATATAGATTCAAAACTATTGAGACAATTAAAGAATTAATAGATAATTAGAAATATAGAACCTATATTTAAGATGTGATAAGAATAAGAATAAGTAATAAGTAATACTTAATATATCTCAGGAATGTACATAAACTGTGTTCAAGCAATTAGTATTACATGGTTGTGATCGATTTTAAAGAGTAAAATTGAAAACTGAAATGAGTTGATCGATTGATTTTTACTGTTAGATAAGAACTAATCTAGATTATTATTTCGGCTTTGATCAATTTTTAGTTTTTGTGGATCAATTTTCAGTATAGATTCAATTAGGCTAAACACTTAAACCCTAAATTTTAAACAAAAATAATATTATTACAAAAAATTTGGCATAAAACAACATTTATTTTTTGAAACATATAAAAAGTATTACTTTTTGTACATATAGACAACACTTTTTAAAATATGTTGCATTTGATATCTAAAAAATATTATATTCTCTACTCAAAAGTGTTGCCTTAAATAATTGACCACACTTGTTATAGCAACACTACGAAAAGTAATGCATTAGCTTAAAAATTTACTTTAAAAATGTACCATTTTGTTAAAATATATTGTCTTTTACAAGTGGCTACATATGATGTAGCAACTCTTAAAAAAGTGAGGACTTAACTTAAAAATTGTGGTATTTACTATATCAAGAGCAATACATTTAAAAAAAATGTTGCTTATATGTGCATAAGGAACAATTTTTATATATACCAAAAATTAAGTTTTCTTTTAAATATAAATTTGTTGTAGTGTATTGTCAATAGTGCAAAAAATAAAAAAGATAGGGATAAAGGGGAAACACAATGATTTTTAACGTGGAAAACCCCCATTATGAGGGACAAAAAACCACGGGACCTAATTCAGTAAAATCTCCACTATGAAAAAATGTCGATGATTACAGCAGAAGGTTTGACCAAAGAGATGCAAAATATGCATGACCTCCTTGTTTGCTATCAGCATGATAGAAATCGCCAAAATGGACAATATTGAAGCCAATGAGAGATTGCGTAGTTGATAAAGATTAAGCTCGTGTCTCACTTCAGAGTCCCCATGCATGTGCATTCATGTTACATGCATTCTCCTATTCTTGAAATAGGGTGTCCTCTCACCTAAAATTTGCAAAAACAAACAGCATTAATAGATATATATATATATATAAAAAAAAAAAGATCAAATCAAATTATAAATTAAAAATATAGAATGATAAACTTCAACGTACTTGTTTCTTTGAAGTGCATGCAATTCCAAAAATGCATAATTACGCTTATTCATTCTCTTTCTGCTGTGTTTCCATGAAAGCATTTTCTCGTGTATACGTTGGATAAGGCATGACACTCCCAATGAGATTCTCAAAATCTCTCAAAGCCTCCATGTTATGATCAAAATCAGTCGTTTTCTTGATCTGCTCAAGTTGGAGTCGAGCAGCTTCTCTCTGTTTTTCTACCCTAATCTGCTTCCAATTTGACAAAGTCTTCTTTATTGTACTATCATCATGCATGGTAGGTGTTGGTACTTCATAATTACTTTCCAGCAATAAGGGTGCTTCAACACAATCCATTTTCTCTCGTGTGCAAGGGTTTGCCCTTGTGCCCTCCAAAATCACGCTGGCGGATGCTACTAATAATAATGGCTTCTTGACAAATTTCTTTTTGAGAGAGAAAGGTTTTTTCTTGATCTTTGGCTTCTTGACAAGCTTTTCTTTGACAAAGAAAGTCTTCATCTTGATTCTTGGTGCGCGACGCTTTTCAGTTTGCTGAGATTCTATCATCATGCAATGTAACAGAAAGTGTCAAGCATAAACAAATTGATTGATGAATGAGTCATGCAATCCCTAATAAATGAGGTGGCCAAACTAGGTTAATTCTGTTATGTGTAAATGAAGCATATATATATATATATGATATAAATGAATTAACAAATAGAAACGGAGGTGTTTAACAGATGTTTAAATCAATTCTGATTTTATCATAACTAATCTATATCTATATCTATCTATATATATATAGTAAAATTCACTGCATTTGCATTAATTGCTTACAATAACTTTCAATTATTATATGATTTACTATATTTTATAATTAAAATTTATTTTAATTTATAACTGTCATAAACAACAATATAATTTATAGTGAAAATTTATTCTAATTTCTAATAATTTACAACTATATGAGTATTTATTAATATTTATTTTTTAAACAATTAGACAAAAACTTCAATAATTACACTGAATTTTAACTCATGTAAACACAATTTTTATAATCTTAATTTTTAGAATATAATTAATCTATTTAATATTTTAAAAATTAATTTTATTTTATTCTTAAATCATTTTTTCAAATAGCAAAGTTTAAAGGAAGTGACTATAGCATCTTAAAAAAAATAAATTTCATGCAATATTTTATTTAGTTTCATTTATTAATTTTAAAAGTTAAAGTATCCATATATATAGTAAAATTCACTGGATAACTTCCAATTATTATATGATTTATTACTATATTTTATTATGATTTATAACTATCATAAACAATAATATAATTTATAGTGAAAATTTATTCTAATTTCTAATAATTTATAACTATTTGAGTATTCATTAATTCGATTTTCTCAATCAATTTTTTTAAAATGGTCAAGTTTAAATGAAGTTGCCATAACATCTTAAAAAAAGTAAATTTCATGCAATATTTTATTTAGTTTCATATATTAATTTTAAAAGTTAAAGTATAAATAGTAATATTTATTACATTTGCTTTCATTACTCACACAAACTTGCAATTATTATATGAATTGCTATATTTTATAATAAAATTTTATTTTAATTTATAACTATCATAAATAAGAATAATTTGTAGTTAAAGCTTATTGTAATTTCTAATAACTTACAACTATATGAGTATTTATTAATTTTGATTTTGAGACAGTTAGGTTAAAACTTCAATAATTACATTGAACTTTAACTCATAACAACATAATTTTTGTAATATTAATTTTGAGAATTAATCTTTTTATCATTTTAGAAATTAATTTGATTTCCTTTTTAAATCAAAATATTTTTCAACTTTAAAATATTTAATGCACGGCCAAGTTTAATGGAATTGACTATAACATCTTTTAAAAAAATTCATGCAATATATTTTATTTCGTTTCATATAAGATATTAACCTTTTATCATAATATTGATTTTAAAATTTAAATTATAAATTAATACTTTAATGTGGGATATCATAAATACATTAATCATCTTTGAATTATTAAAAAGTGAAAAACTAAAATTATTTTTAAATAAAAAAAATAAAATGTTTTTACCAATAGTTTTGTAAATTACATGTAGTATGTTGTTTTGTTTATTAGTTAGTATTTTATTTTACTATTCATTATTTAATATGATAGTAAATATTTAAAATTTATTTCTAATATTTTTCCACATAGATTAAATTCACTTTAGTTATTATGTTGTTTCATAAAACTTTACAATTTCTTAATTTAATTAATAATGATTGTGCTACTCAACAAACTTTTCTTCAAACTTTCCTAATTATACAAAATATAGTAAAAAAATAATTTCATATTATTACAAATTAATATAATTACCAGAAAAATAAATGAAATCTCAAACATTAAATAAACGATTATCATTTTGAATTAAAAATAGTAACATATTTGTTATCACTAATTGTCAATAAAAAACTAAATAAATTTTGATTAAAAAGTTAGTTTCTTTTTCATTTTTAAAGCAATGTGAATTCTCTAATTTTAAAAACATATTTGCTTTGCCTGTGTGTGCTTCCTAAAAATCAAAACATTGAAGACACATTGTTTATATTAAAAAATTTAAAGAGTTTTAAAATACTTCTATATAAAGTTTAGAAATAACATCATACACTCATTTAAATGATATTATTAATTGAATTAATTATTACATATTCTATACAATTAAAGGTCTAGCAAAATAGTATAGAGCATTATGATGTGATTGACAAAGCAATTGACAATATATTGAACAAGAGCTTATATACTAAAATTTACAATACTTTTAATAAATTTGATTGAATTTCTAGGTCATTGCTTGCAACAGAAAAATAAAAATTATTAGTTGCAAGAGAAAAATAAAAATTCTCAATTATACTCCTTTTTAAGAGCATCAATTTATCATTAAAAATATGAAATGAAATATGACTATTTTTTATGCCTAGGCTATTATATAATAAACAATAACAATAAAAATAACTACATGTGTCACTATTGATTAACAAGTTAGTATTCTATGAATATAGTTTGACTCATCCCCTCCAAAAGGGAAGAAATGTTAATTATTATGCTCCTTAACAGAATAAGTTTTACATTAGAAATTTGTAAGTGGAACAAAGTTACTTTTTAGGCACTGAGAACTTATATAATTAAAAAAAGACAATTATGTGAAGTAATATTTTCACAATAATTCTTATTCAGCTAATAATTTTAGTAATAAAGGACTCAAAGTGGCTTTTTATTTAAGAAGAAGAAGAAAATAATTTTTGACAACGGTATGTTATACAATAAGAATCATAAACATAAGTCAAGACTATCATTAAATTGTAAGAATTATATTTGTCAATATATATATTTTGTCTTAGACAATTATATATTGTATTGTCAATAGAATAACATTAGCAAAAGGGTTGAGAGATTTTATAAATATTATCAAGAAATGCTTGAAAAAATATTTAGAATCAAGTAAGTTGTGTTAAAATATAAAAATAGCACTATAAGAAATTTGGCCTAAAACAATTTTTTTTTTTGGAACATTTGAAAAGTGTTACTTTTTTTATATATAGACAACACTTTTTTTAAATGTGTTGCCTTTTATATCTAAAAAATGTTGTCTTCTCTACTCAAAAGTGTTGCCTTAAACAATTGGTCACACTTGCTATAGCATATACTATGAAAAATGATGCATTAGCTTAGAAATATATCCTTAGGTTAAAAAGTGTTACCTTTAATAATTGGTCACATGTGATATAGCAACTCTTCAAAAAGTGATGTTTTAACTTTAAAAAGTGTAGCATTTGCTATATCAAAAACAACTGTAGTACCCCCAAATTTTAAATAAAAGAGTTAAAAAAATTTTTTGGCTAAAATGGTATCAGTCACCATTACCTGTCATTCCGGGTCTTGAATTTTTCTAAGTCTTGACGCTACATGCCCTTGGAGGGCCATATGATAAAGTCATGTTTTTGGGACCAAAAGTCCCATTAATTGTTCCTTAGAGAAAAATGAGTTAAAGAGTAATTTTTAATATTTTTTTTGAAACCTTTAAACACCTCGTTTCTAGCGTCAAAGTTTATAAAATCGTGAAAATTTTCAAATTTGAACTAAAATCCAAAATTTAGATTTTAATTTGTTGGGATTTTGATTCTTCTAATATTTTATTTGAATCCAAATGGGGGGTATTTCCTTATTTATATTTATGTTTAAAAGTTAATAGGAAGTAAAGTAAATGATTTAACTTTAAATAACTGAGTAAGGTGGTAAACAGAGAGTAAGGTGGTGCTGCAATAATACCAGGGACCACCTAGGCGATCAACAGTTTTATAAAAACCTTCATTTCGGGTTCCAGGCCATTCCATACGGCTCTTCACCCTTTTCCTTTGCAGAGAAACATGATTTTCACCCCAAGACCCCATTTTTTTCACTTTCTCTCATTTAAACTTCAATCCTTTGATTTCTAAGGCTTCAAGGTATGTTGTTCTCCTAGTTTTGCTTTCTTTTCTCCCCTTTCTTCTGGTTATTAAGGTGATTCTCTAAGTTTATCAAGGGAGAGAGGTTTTCTACTTGGTTAGAAATGAGTTTTGATTATTCAAAGGTTTTAGAGGTTGATTTAGAGTTTTATGGCTTCTATATCAGATACTGCTATCAGTTCTGCTCCCTAGTGTGTTGTTGGTGTTGGTTCTGCATTGTTCACCCCTCCAGGTGAGTGAGTTTTTATCTGTGATTTCTATGTTATGCATTAAAACTATTTTCATAGAGATAGCACTTATTACTTGATTTTAAAAGATTACTGCATAAGGATTTGAGATTGCTGTTGGAATATATGTTTTGAACTGTAGATTTTAGAGCATGAAACCTGTTTTTGAGAAAACTCATGGGACCATGTTTGCTATACTGATTTTATATAGAATTGATGATATGTTAGTGGTTAGAGATTTTTGTGATAATTTCAATGGTCTCTGGTACTGGTTTATGCATATGGTTATACACCTAGAAATACTATTTAGAAAAGAGAATGGAATTGTGACTACAATTTTGCTATTGAGAAATCTAATATTGAGATATGTTTTGGGACAATTAAACAAAAATAGTTTTAGAGCTTGAATCTTCATGGAATTCAGAACAGTTGACGGATACATATTCTGAGGATATATGAAATCATGAATATCTGCAAAAGGGTAATCCCTTAGGCATGATTTCATAGCCGTGGTTATGCTAAAGTCGGATAATTAGAGTTGTATACTCATAACAACTACCAGCTACATATTCTATGGCCTTTGAAATCACAATGCCTTCAAGTTGGTGATCCCTTAGACATGATTTCATAGCCACAGTTATACTAAGGTCAGACTGTTAGAATCAGATAGATTCAGAGCTCACAAGAAAACTAAAAGAGCCCACGAGGGGCAATTCATTCAAAGAAACCATTAAACTCAGTCCACGAGGGATAATTTATTCAGAAAAACCATTAAACTTAGCCCATGAGGGGCGTCATTCACGAAAAACTAAACATCAACAAAACAGAATAGAGACAGAGGACAAAACAGAACAAAGATAGAGAACAAAACAGAATAGAGAAAGAGATTATTATTCCTTTAATAGTTATTGCATCATAAGCCAATATGGTTTTGGATATGAAAGTAAATTGAGAAAATGGATTTGAGTTTTCAAAATGATAACTAGTATGTATATATATGCATATGTTTTATTTGATTATATAAATCTTTGAATATTATTATTATTATTATTATTATTATTTAATGCATTGTTTCTTTGGGTCCCATGAAAGGGGATTTCATGTGAGAACTCACTCACTGAATTTTGGTTACAAAACCCACCCCCACCCCTCTATTCTTCTTATATTTTACAGATATCATAGCTGCTGGGGGTATCTCCCAGCCATCTTCCTTCCAGCAGTATTAGATTCTAGAGATGAGCAAGATGGTCATGCATTTAGAGGGCTCCAGTGTAGATGTAGGCAGGTTCCCGAACTTAGAGCATGTTTTAATTTGCATTTGGTGTATTACAATCACATTTGTTTGGTATATGATAACTTGAACATGTGGATAAATGTATGTTGATTTATATCGATAAATGTTTTCAGGATTTGGAACTTCAAATATTTGTTACAAGATTTCATATATAATTATCTTGATTTTAGAGAACATATAGATGGTTTGTAGAAAAAACATAATAATTTAAATAGACTTTATGAACAGAGCATGCATTTAGAGACAATCAACAGGTCTCAAGGCTTACGTGCGAACGAAACTTCTCACGTGCCCAGGTCGGATCGTGACAACAACACATTTAAAAAAAGTGTTGCCTAAGTGTGCATAAGCAACACTTTTTATGTGTACCTAAAACTAAGTGTTTTTTTAGGCATAAATTTCTTGTAGTGTAAGGTGAATCTTTTATCTTTTAATCAAAATTTGTAATTCTTAATTTGATTTAATATCAATATAACAAGTGATAATAAGTCACAAATCTATAATATATTAGATCTATAGTTTAGAGTTTTTTATATGTATAATATACAATCTAGAATTTATTATATCTTAATTTATCTCAAACCTACATGTAATTTTTGAACTTATGCTACAAGTTTATATTAAAATTTTGCTAAACATAATTATGCTTACATGACAAACAAAATGGGAGTTAGAACAATTTTATTATTAATAATAATATCTCAAATTAGTAATACAAAACATACGCAATTGATGGTCCTTCTAAATTTGTATACTACAAAATATTGATTTAATTATTATCAATTCAAGAAATTTAAATAATTATATTGATATAAATGCGTTCCACATTGATATGACATGCATTTCACATTGATATGAATTCAACAAACATTACCCATGAAAGGCCCATGATATCTTTATGCAAGAAGAAAGTCAAGATCGATAGGAAAATGATATCAAATCACATATCAAAATCATCCCAAAGTTATGAAAACGTAAATATCCAAATAGATTCCAAAATGCAAGACTAGCCACTGAATTCCTATAAAAAAAAATAGTATTCCTCTATAAATTCATGGACACAATAAAGTGGTAATTAGACTCCCTCAATAAAAATTTTTTATTCTATAAATAAAATAATTCCCAAAATATTTTATCTTTGTTTACATATATTTTTTATTTTCATAATTTCTTTATAAATATTCTCATTAAAATAATTTTAAAAATATAAACAAATCCGTGCATTGCACGGGGTTAGCCTCTAGTTGATATGATTCGTGACTTTTGGTTCTATTTTAAAAAACCAATCCCAAAAACCAACATAAATTAAATCAACCTCATTTTTTTTTATCACAACTTAGCTTCATATTTTATATTTTTAACTTTAATTACCATATAGTAAACAAAGTTGAGGGATTGTTTGCGGTCCTCACGATAAAAGTTGACAACCGGTATTCACAATTTGTTTCAGTAATTGAAAGGCAATTCTCCCCACCAGTACTCAAACCATGTGGAAGTTGGTCCAAACTCTGAACTCCACTATCCATTTGTTACATAACTTCTGTAATTTAAAAAATATGCCTCTTAACTCTATCATAAGAACTACTTATATATCTACAACTTTAAGAATAACAACATTTATAATAACTCCAGTAACTTCTCATTTTCTAAATTATTTTATAATTTATTATTTCTTTCTTAAATATTTTAGAAAAATTAAAAAATACAAATTTACTGGCAAGTGCTAGTTTTGGAGTAATGGCAAATATAGTTTCATGTTTATGATGAATCCTATATATGGCATCATATCAATAATTCAAAATATAATATAAAGTTATAAATATATAGATATTATAAAATTGATTGGTTGATAGCGTACCATTTGTAAGATTCACTATAGCTCAAGTCTATATTAATATTTTGCTTTTTTTTTTCCCTATAATCAGTATAATGGGGTTTCAAAAACAATAGAGGGTAAATTTTAATTGCGCATTAAAAATTATAAAATATATTTTAAACTTTTCTGTTATATTGTGGTTGAGTTGGGATTTAAGTACAATAATTGAGGAATTTTCGGAGCAAGAGTTAGGATTCTCACTTTAAAAGATGGCATGTGTATAATAAATGCACATTCGAGTGGTGATGGGTCAGTTGTTTAGCTGTTCTCATCACTATAGCTCCCATATAATTGCCATAATTATCAATAGCCTTTTTACCACCATAAGTCTTACGGAGAATTAGATAGATTTTCTTCACCTTAATTATCTCAACTTCCTCATATCATATCTATGATATCGCTGCGTAGGAGTAGCATAGCAACGTCTTCTGTGGAGATCATGCTTGCTTCCACCAACTATGTTGCTATGCTGTTAGTCCCCGAGATTCTTTTGTTGTTGACTTGACTTTACCATGAAATGATTTTGCAATTATTAATCAGGCTTGCAACAAAAGCTTGTGAATTAAGCTTCATTAACAAACATTGATTAAAAGTCATAAAAAGAGGACCACTTGTGCTCATCAAACCTGTGATTGCGTAAAATTCATTTACTAACCATAACACAACATGGGTACATATAGAATAGGACTTAGGAGTTAGGAGTTTAAATCCAAATCGTTAATTTTGTAATTTTCAACATAAATGGCAGCTTGACTTAACTAATAGCTAATAATTTTTTTTTAAAGAAAAAAGAAAATATTTGTTGGTTCTTTGAGATCTATGGTGAACTTTGAAGATGTTCAAGGAGGGAATAAGGGATGTAATGGGTTGTTCTTAAGCCTGTACGATTGACCATGATGAAAATGAGGGTGAAGACATAGAGAGTATTTTCATGATCATCCGGGGAAAAAGCGTAGGCTTTCTTTGGACCACGTGCAGCTTCTTGAGAAAAGCGAGACACAGCAGTTGGAGATGGATAGAATTTGATATAGAAGCTAATAATTATAAAATAATAGAAAATTATAAACATTGAAATAAAATTGGAAAGGTTATGTAAAAAGTTTAATTATAATATACTAACAATGTAAAGAAGTTTACACTCTTATCCAATTAAATATATCCTTTTGCATTACTTTTCAGGTAATGCAAATGAAAGTTTAAAATATTTCATCACGTGATATTACATAATTAGATTATAGCGTAAAAATTTTTTATTCTATCAGTGTATTCAAATTAAATCCTTCTGTAATAATGTTAAGTTTGTAATAAACATTCCTAAAAGGCAAAAATATTTTGACTATCAAATTATTAACACAAAATTATAAAAAAACGTAACATAAAAATTTAAAAACATGATAAAGAATGAGGCTCATTTTTCATACAAAGTTTGGCTGACACAATTACAATGGTACTGTACATGTGTGGAAATGATTTTGGGGTGGTAGTGGCTACAGAATTCGCTGGATGCAAAGTATGTGTATAAAAAACAAAAGAAAAATGTAGGAACCTAATTCGCTAGTAGCAAATTATGTACCAAATGTTTTAAATAAAAAATCCACATGTCAGGGAGCTGAACATTTTGCTGGATGCGGATTGTGTACTTTAGGTTGCAGCATTGCACTAAGAACATATGAGCGTGCCTGCAATGCTGCAACCTATCCTGGCGTGTCAAGAAGCAAAATCTCCTGTGCCCGGATTGTGTGCCTTAGATTTTTTTTGTTGTTGGTAATTTTAGGTATATAATCCGTTAGAAGCAGATTATCTCATCCCACTCTGATTACGTCAGAAATGACATATTCTGATATTAAGCCTCTTCTACATTCATATAAAAATTCATTTCCCAATAAGAATGATAGGCCTTTTCTGTAACTATCAACAAATATTATTAAAAAAAGGTAAGTTTTCTAATTATTATCAATTAAAGGAAGAAACATATTTCCTTAATATTTTATGATTTCTCAGTATATAATCAAGTTATTTTTATTAATATTTTAATTTTCATTTAAATTATAATTTCATAGTATAATTTATCATGTATTTTTATTTGAATTATTTTTAGGTAAATATTTAGATATATATATATATATACACTTTACAAAATATTGAAAAAATGCTTAAAAATATAACTAAAATGAAAATAAAAATTTTGTCAAAAACAATGGAATTTTTTAGTTAAATGAAATTTAAAAATAGAAATATATTTTTGTCAATAGAAAATAAATAAAAGACCCAAAAAATTTTGCATCCAAATTTTTAATGAATAAGGATTAAAAACATAAATAACGTTTAAAATTTAAAGTAAAAGGTAGCATTTTTCTATACTTAGTGAAAATGTTAAAAAAAAAACAACGATTAAAAACGTAACACACATAAAATTTAAAAATAAAAAGAAAAATTCTTCAATAAGTGAAAATTTACACCAAAAAATTTAATTTTTTTATTAAAATTTAAAGATTTTTTATTAAATTTTTATTTTAATTTAACTGCTTTTTCTTACTTAATTTTAGATTTTTTTTTCTATAAATCCATTATCCATTATCAGAAGTAATGACTAATCCCTTAAGGTGCAAAACTCTCTAATATTGTCTCTGGGCAGGAGTCCATCTCTATACATAGTGATAGAAATCGAATCTCTAACTAAATACTTAAAGAGCCTAGTCAGCTACTAATTTTGTTTAGCCTTATAATTATTTTAGGTTTTTGTTATGTTTCTTTCTTCATCATTGTAATTATAATCTTGTAAATCTATCATTCTCTTTATTGATTAAACTATGTTATTTTAAACTATTAGATTAGCAAGAAATTAATGATTTGATAATGATGTAAGTGTAAAATTCTTACACTTTGGATCCTAACACATATAATTCTTAAAAGACTAACTCATTGTTCCAAAAAAAATTTGAGAACTAATTTGATTGTTAACCCATTTAGTTCTCTTGAGACTAGACATGGTGTGGTCCCCCACCACTTCCGATACTTGACATGGTCCATGAAAAAATTTGCAAATCGAATCCCACTTACATTAACTCCAATTTAATAAAAATTCTATTTGATCCTTTCATTCCTTCCACTACATCCCTTATCCTTGCATCATACCCTTTCGAAAAGTCCTTTTAGCCTTCAAAGCATATATCTACGACTTCACAAATCTATCAACTGAATTTTGTATGAAAAATACAATCATTGATCTAACAATCTTCCATAAACCCAAAATCCCAATATGTTCAATCTCACAAATAATTTTTTTCACACAAACAAAAATACTCACTAATACGAATTGTTGCGACTTACAAATAAATTAAAATTTATTTTATGCTAAGTTGCACAAAAAATTTAGTAAGGGGCACAATCTAGGTCGTCTCTCAAGCAAGTATTACTAGCTAATTAGAAATTTGGAGCTTTTGAAACTTTTATAATAATGAAAATTAATTGAGAATATTATATAAGAAGAATTACATGCACAAGGAGTCATTCAGATTAATAATTGTTCCATCATTGGTTTAGATGATTAATTCGTGGCAGTCGTTACTTTCATTAATTATGTTATCACATAATAATAATGCAATTCTACTTGGTGATCACACAATCACACTACCACTAAGGATTTGACTCACATATGCACTAGTAATCCATAATCATGGTTCTATGAGCCTATGCCGGTTTAATTACCAATTTCAGGAATCTAATCTCTCAATGGAGTTAATTCCAATCCCTTGCCAAATTGATATTATTTAGTCAATTGACCAAATATCCTAATAGAATCCTAATTACGCATACAACTCAATATGAATAAATACACAATTAGGCATCTCTCAAAAACATAATTTCAATAGTTCATACAATTAATATTAAAGAGAAATAACAAAAGAAAAAAAAAAACAACCACAAATTGTATTAAAAATTGGAACCTCAAGAACAAATCTCAATCCCCAGTTATCCTTGCACAAGGTAAAGGAAATTACTCATTCACAGATAGAGGATCACAATCAATATTATGAAAAGTGCAATCACAATCCCAAATGGAAGCCAAAACATCACATAACCTAGAAATAATAGAGAGATGAAAAGAGAGAAACTGTAAAGGGAGAAAGAAGATAGCCCTAGAACAAATATAGAAGATCCCTTTTTAACCTATGCTAAGTAGATATATATAATACATAATCACTGCAAAAAACAGGACCCAAAATAATTAAAAAAAAAAACTTGTTTTACAAACTGATACTTGCACAGACACTACTGCGTATGTTTTCAAGCTCGTTTTCAGCCCCAAAACGTTTTAATTAGCTCTTGGGCCTTGAAATAGAAGTTGTAGCCCTTTGAATAAGCTTTGGTTTATTTTTAATTTTTATTGTGTTTTTCTTTTTCAATTTTTATAACCATGCAAAATTAAATATTTGTTCATTTTTTATTTCGGAATGAGCTTTTGATTTTATTTGTTTGTGCATTGCTATATATGTTAGTAACGAAATCATTGTTATTTATATGTTTTAATATGTATATAAGATAAAGACTTATGATTTTTAGGATAAAATTGCATCATTAGGGGGAAGGGCGGCGCGGAGGTCCTTCCCTGACTTGTTTGCATTTTTTGCTATACAGATTGTTTATATTTGTGGAGATTATAGGATATGCATAATGAGAAGTTATAAAGGATGCTCTCTAGAATGATTTTTAGGATTATGTACATTGTATGTAATTGTTTAAATCTGTCTACTATGTTATTGACGTTTAATGATGTCTATTTAGGGTTTATTGAATACACTGAAATAATTGATTATGGAAGTTCTTAATTTAAGCGGAGGTGTTGTTGAAATTTTTGTTAGCCAAATAAAATTAAAATTAATTGAATTAAAAAGATTTAAAGACAAATTGAATATGTTTAAAAGTAATAATGCGATGTCTTTATAAAAAGTAGGGTTTATGGTTACTCATATGTGCAATATTTCCTTTAAACCTATCATGGATATATGATAGATTGCATCATCATAGACGAGGTTTAAACTGAAATTTTATAATGGTGTTGAAGAATTTTTTAGGGTAGCATATCAAACATAACAGTTTATTGTTAAGATAAAAGTTAAGTGTTCATATAATAAGTACGAATATAGGAAGTATTTAGATAATGGTACCATAATGGTTCATTGTTACAAGTGGGGGTTCATGCTTGATTATTGGATTTGGATCGAACATTGGGAGGTAGTTAATGCAGAGAATCAAGTAGGTATGTTTTATATTGGAAGTCATTTTGGTGGGCTCCACGTAGCTCAACACAATATGGGTAAAGGGCGAAGGTTCTCGAGTTTAAGGAGGTGAAAAGTGTGTGTGTGTGTGTGTGTGTGTGTGTGTGTGTGTATTCTCTACCTCAAAACAGAGGTTTTTATAAAAATGTTGACTGATGCAGCACTTACCAAAGAGCATAAAATCGTCCCTTATATCGTCTTACTGTTCCCTTGACCACTGCAATGCTGTCTATAATGGTTTTTTCTCCCAACTTTGGGCTACAATTCAAGTGTTAGTGTATACTAAACTAGGTTGTCTCAATACTCACTTATTTATATTTGCATTTCTTAATTTTAAGCTAGTGTCCTTGTTTGTTTTACTCTCTATTAACTTTAAAACATAAATATAAATAAGGAAATATCGCACATTTAGATATAAATAAAATATAAGAAAAATCAAAATTCCAACAAACCAATATCCAAATTTTTTGTTTTAGTTTAAATCCGAAAAGTCTTACAATTTTACAAACTTGTAGGCTAAAAATGAAATGTTTAAAGGCCTTATAAAATTCACTAAAAATCATTTTTTAACTTATTTTCCTTTTGGGAACAATTACTGGGACTTTTGATCCCAAAAAAAGTTGTTCTATTATATGATCCTCCAAGGGCATGTAGGATCTAGACTTAGTGAAATTTAGGATTCAGAACAACATATAAAGGTTACAGGCACCTTTCCTTGTTCAAAAAAAAAAAATTTCTAACCTTTTTATTTAAACTAGGGTATTACAATGACCTACAAGGTGCCACTCCCATCCATTACTAACAACTCCTCGTATGATGATAGTGACGACTCTAACGGGTCAGATGACATCAACGCCAATGAGGAGGGCTTCAGTTAGTCTTTTTTACCTATTTATATTATATTTGAACTTTTTATATTGATCACATTTTATATTTATTTTATTCTAATACTTTATTTATTTACTCTGTTACTTCATTATTTTATTTATTTAATTATCATTTCAGAATTTTTTTTTCATATCATTTTAATTTATAATTAAATTATTATATAAATAATAAATAAATGTCAAATAATTAGATAATTTATATAAATTCTTGATATACTGTAATGTAATTAGTCTAAAAAAAAAAGTTATCGACGGGTATACCTGTCGGAAATAAATGTATTTTTAAAAAATAAAAAGTAAAATAAATATTGAAGACTTATCGATAAACCTGTTGATAATAAATAAATAAAATATTTTTTATGTCCAAAACCCATTAATACAAATAAAATATCCGTTGGTAATATTATTTCCCTGATGAATGATGCCTTTTAATATGTGTGTATCGACTGAACTTTTGCTTTTTGTCCTGTCAACGCTTACCAATGGGTGCTATTACCCCTCGATATTATTCTATTGACAAACCGAAAATGATGAGCCGTACTCGTCGTCGATCAATCTGTCGGTAAAATTCGATTTCATCAGTATATTTGTTGATATCCCACGTAAATCTTATAAGTTTTTTGTTTTGTTTTGGTCAAGCAAGTACTTTGTCATTAACCATCAAGTATTGGTGGAAGCACACAAGTTTAAGAGACCCTTCATATTAGAAGGTGAACAACTTGTAAGAATGAGGATTAATAAAGATCAAACTTTAAATAGCGCATAGAAATTTTAATATTATATTATGAACAATCTCTAAAAAATTAAATTGTTCAATAAAAATATAAGAATAATTTTATATGTTAATATGCTACAAAACCCTTAAAAATAGGAGCATTATCTAAAGCTATTTATTATAAAGAACCATTTAACTATATTATTAACTATTGTGAAACTTAATACACCTTTTACATCTAAGATTAGGAGAACTCTCGTGGAAAAAGATTAGGAGAGTTAGATCCCTCTAGTTTCACAATTCTCAAAATCATTTTGATGGTATACGACTCACATGGAAAAAGATTTGCTCTATCTCCAAGAAGATGTTAGAAAAATTTTTAAGATCTTTTTTTGTTTCTTGGGTAAAAAAATTCCTAACATTAAATATCTGCTAGAGGCTCAACATCAAATAATTGAGTACAATCCTACCAATTACCAAAGACGGAGAGGATTGCCGCCTAAACTCATACAAAAAATAATAATATTTTTTGTTCCAAAAAAAAAATTGATCATATATATTTAGGCCGATGTAACACTAGATATACACTGCAATTGAGGTCCAATAGCTCACCCACGCGAAAGACATGCACAGTTGGAGACCTTGTGACATAGTCATATGGGGTCCACCACATTAAAATCTCAAACGGTTTTAAGAAAACCACTGTCCGCCGAACCCCCATCATTTTTGCGCCCAACAAGGATGAAGCTAAAAACGCGTGAAAGTAATTAGGATGGAGTAGGATGTGAAAAATAATTTGTTAGAAGTAATTACCAAAAAACAAAAAAAATCAAAGGTACACAATCTGTGCCTAGTGGATTTCGTTCCCTGACACGCTGAGGATGATTGCAGCATTGCAGGCATGCTTGTGTGCTCCCGGTGCAATGATGCAACCCAACGCACACAATCCGCGCCAGTCAATTCTGCTCCCTGACACGCGGATTCTTCAATTTAAAATTTGGTACATAATCAGTTGGTAACAGATTATATTCCTGAGCTTTTTTTTTATTTTTTTGCTTTTTCTACGCATAATCCGCACCTATCAAATTCTATGCGCATTACCGTCCTAAAATCATTCCCACACATGTACAAAACTATTGTAATTGTATCAGCCAAACTTCATATGAAATAAAATGAGCCTATAGTAGGTGTACATCACTGATGAAATTCACGTCAGAAGGGATAATGCTTAAATGCAGAGAAATCTAACCAATCAAACTTAATCACGTTCATATAAAAATTGGTCGATTGTATTGAAAATAAAGTCATGTTGTATTTGGTGCATGGAATTGAACATAGATTGGGACATTAGAATTGAAATTAGATGACTCAATTTAAATTTTTATCCTTAAAATAATATATAAAATTAACAAATAAAATAGACATTTTGATTTCTAACTTATATTATATAAATTATTAATTTTAAAATTTATTAAATATCTATCTCTTTAATTTTTTTTGTTGTACAGACGAAAGGAAACAGCAAAAGAACAAAGCAAAACAGGAAGGCTAACAACCCAAATATTCTACTCTATAATAATTATTTATCTTTTATATATATATATATATATATCCTAATAATCATGTAACAATTCCATAATAAATTCGAACAGGAAATAAGTTTTCAAATCAATTCCAACTTCCCAATCCAATAACCACCGCACCCACTTTTATCATGAATGCTCAGGTATTAATCTCGTCAGTATGCAAAATTGTTTCTAGTGGAAAAATTAATGACCGTGCAGGCGCATTCACTATTTCACTTCGACTGGCATTTATTCCTTCCACAATAAAAACGAGAGAGCGCAATAAAAGTTAGCGGCAAATCAATCACGGGCAAAACCACCGTCCACCACAAGATCATGTCCGGTTACGAACTCCGAGTCACCGGACGCAAGGAACAGCACCGCGTCCGCCACGTGCTTCGGCGTCAAAACGACCCCCTTCAGCCGCGCGTTTTGCGCGTACAGCCTCTTTAGCTCCTCGTCCTCCAGTCCGTGAGAAGCACGCGTCAGGGGCGTGGAAAGCGCGTTGGGTGACACGCAGTTCACCCTAATGCCGTGCTCCGCGAGCTGTATGCTCGCGGCGCGCACCAGACCCAGCACCGCGTGCTTCGACATGAAGTAGTCGACGCGCCTGGATCCCCCGCGCGTGGCGGCGACGCTTCCCGTGCAGACGATGGCGCCCCTCACGCGCCCATCGACCATGGCACGCGCCGCGTGCTTGACGCAGAGGGCCATGCCGCGGGCGTTGACGGAGAAGAGACTGTCGAATTGGGAGACGTCGAGGTCGAGGATGGTCTGGTCGGAGGGGCTGAGGATGCCGGCGTTGCTGAACATGATGTCGAGGTGGCCGTGAGCGTTGACTGTGGACTCCACGAGGTGTTTCACCTGAGATTCGTCTGCCACGTCGCAGTGGACGTAGCTGCACCTATGGAGTCATGTGAAGAAGGAAAATCTTGTTTAGTTTGGAATGAAAGTTGTGGGTTTTGACCCGCAAATGGAAAAGATGGAGGTATATTGATTTAGTTAATGATTATTTTAGTTCTTTAACCTTTAAAATATATTAATTTAATATTTATTATTTTAAAAATATAAGTTATATTAATTTTTTAATCTATTTTTATTTAATATTTTATCAATTAAATGATAATAAATAGTCTTAAATAATATATTGACATATTATGTCATCTAAAATGTAATGAAATTTAAAATAACTTGTTTTATATAATTTTAAATATTAAAGTGAGTTATTTTAATCATACTTTATTTTAGATGACATATGACATAGTAAGGTATCATTTAACATTATATATCATTATTTAATTGATAAAAATGTTAAATAAAGGTGGGATGAAGTAATAACTTTGCTTATTTTTTATAATATTAGAGACAAATTTGACTCATTTTAAATAATTAAGAATTAAAATAACTCATAAATATAAAATTGAGACTAAAATGAGCATTAATTTTGTTTTTATTTCTACTATTATGATATTAATTTTTAAATTTTTTTATAAATGAATACATTTTTATTTCTTACTTTAAAAGATTTTTTTTCATGGCAAGGCATGTTAATTTACTTAAGTTTTTAAAGGTTCTTTTAATAGCTCTTTTAAAGTTTTGAATTCAGTTCTAATTTGAATATATCAGCAACTTAGTTCAACAATTTATATGCTTTACTTAAAATTTAGTATCTGTAGTTTTTATTAATTTAAAAATATTTAATTTTGTTTACAATAATCATATAAAAAATAAAAGATACGATGATATGTAATTAGTTTTTTTTATGTGAAATACTATTTTTATAAACTACCAGCCTCACAAATTCCAAATACAATCTAGTACCTCATTGATCCACACTTAATCAATCACATCTTTAGCTAGATCAGCTAATTATGTTGATTTAATTTTCTTTTAAACATCGCAGTGACACGAAAAAACAATTGATGAAATAATTGGCCTGATAAGAGTTTTGTAATTTCAAAATAAATTTATAGAGTAACTATGATTCTAATCTGTATATTTGATAAAAAAAAAATATATTGTACCGAAATATTAAAATATTTTATTAGTACGATTTTCTTATACCATTGATTATTATAGTGTAAGAAAAATTTTCAACTCTAATAATAAATATTATACATAACATAATAATAATACATAATTAATTAATAATACGAAAATATTTATTTGATACGATATTACAATTAAACTAATAGTTACATTCAAAATTAAGTTATAAATAAAAACTAGTTTCAATTTCTTCTTATTACAACCTAGTAAACACATATTTTAAATTTGATGGAATAACAAATGGAAAGAATGTTTTAAGAATTTCTTGGACCTGTGAGAGCCAACGGATGCTGCTACTTGGTTGCCGAGATCGTCCTGGATGTCTGCTATCACCACCATACGTGCCCCTTGCTCGGCAAACAACCGTGCCGTCGCTTCGCCGATCCCGCTGGCCCCGCCGGTGATGATGGCTACTTTGCCGGCTAACTTGTGGCCACTGGCGACGGAGTTAGCTGCTTCGGCCATTCTTTTTTATGGGGTCAAAGGGTGAAGCACTCTGGAATTCTGGATGGAGAATGAAGCAGCGTGGCTATATTATACTCTTAAGTATATTAATAAGTAGTTCGTTTTGTTTCTGACACTTGGGCACACTATATTACTCCTCCTATACCTACCCCTACCCTCATATTCACTTTCTGCACGCATTCAAATATTATACTAACACGCAGCAGCGTGAGTTGACTAATTTCTTGTTTGTTAGTATTTTTTCCAAGTTGATAAAGAAAATCAATATTATTCTTTGGTTTTTAAACTATTTTTATAAAAAAAAAAGGTAAAAAAATTAACTTTTTTTAGTTAGAGTAATATTTTTTATACTTCTAAAATTATAATAATCAGAATGAAATTTAAACCTAATACCTCAAATATGCTATTCAAATTTTTTACCAATAGTTCAATCCTAATAAATTTATTGTTAGAGTAATATAATGTATGCATTTGTTTCTTAAACAATTGAAGAAGTTATACAACTTTATTGTATTTGATAATCACATTACTTTTATGAAAAATATAAAAATTTGTTACGTACCATAACCGGAGCGAAATGGATACCTCGTGGGTGGTCTTTTAATCTTGCCTTCAGGTGGTGAAAGACGGCGGCGGAGTACCTGCAAAAGGCACTCCAACGCCCAAGTCAGGTAAAAAGAGGATTACTGTGTGGCTAGAAAAAAGAACATACCTCCTGGAATTTTTCTCCTCCTATTTGTACGCAGGTCCTCTCCTAGGAAAGGGATTTCTAGGGTTGAGGTGTACAGTACGGGCTTGTTGACCTGTAAGGGATGGAAGGGATGCCAAGCGACGGGACCAGAAACCTTAGCAGGTTTCTAGTCCGTTCTCGTCCCGTGCTTTCTCCATTTTCCTTCCGACATGCTGGCTTCTTGACACTTGTGGTAAGGAGTGAGGAACCACTGATCTTCATCAGGATGTCGGAGGTCAAAGTTCGGACCCCTAGAATCGGAGAGCTTATTCCCTTCTTCATATGATGTCATTTCGAGATCCGACCTCAATGTCCATCGTCCGACTTACAGCTAGTAATAGTTGCCCCCAAGTCGGTAGGCGGGACACATTCCAACTTCCAAGCTTTGAACAATGTCTCACCTGTGGGTGGATACCTTCTATGCATGGTTTATTATAGCCATCCAAGATCCAAGGAATGCCAGTGATGGGGAATCCAGGCATAGGATCTTGGCATGGGACAAATTCATTTGATCCGGACTTGGGATCATCCGAGGAGTCGCTGCATGTTTTCTAAGATTATTTATTTTCACTCAGGGTACCCAAACGACGCGTCGCTAGGCATTTTGTGGAGGCTGCCACGTACGCTCGTCGACGGTTACCGAGGCAGTGTGGGGCCTTATTCTTTCCGGGGCTTTAAATACCTTTTTTTTCTGGATCTCTCTTCACTTTCGCCCTCTAATTTCTCCCTCTCTGCTCTGTCACTGTCACTTTCTGTAACACCCGACTGTTTAGTCATATGTCACTGCTGCTTTCTTTTCCAGCCTATTCACCAGTGAGTTCTTCTTCCCTTTTTCTGATTTTTCTTTTTTCAGGTATGGCTTCGATGGTTGTTCTCGGGTGCATTTTTTGCTTTTTTCGTCTTTTGTTCTGCTACTTTCCTGGCTTATTTTGGGTTTAGGAGGGTAGCACTGGGATGGTTTTGGTTTTCTGCCACTCTTCCTAGGGTGGCGCCGCCTTATTACATAGCGGGGACCACCCTTAGTTTTCCTTCCTTTTTGAATTTCAAGATACATATTTCGCACTCAAATTTTAGGTATTTTCCATTGAGGTTCCCTTGTAGGATTTCTAATGGACGTTAAGATCATGATCCCTAGCTCTTTGGACAACGACCTTGTGGCCCACTTTTCCTTGGAGGTTGTCGGGGTTTGAAGCGTCATGAACGAGAGAATGTTAGAAAGATATAGGGATTCCCCGATATTTACTGATGTCGAGGTCTCCGGCCATCACGAGATTGTACTTCCGAGAAGGAAGGAAAGAGTTTGCAGGAGACCTGGGGAGGGGGAAGATAACTTTCTGTGGATGTACGATATCGTGCTGTCCCGTTTGAAAGTCACTCTTCCCTTCTCGGAATTCGAGGTGGCCATACTTAAGAGGATGAACGTGGCTCCTTCATAACTTCATTCGAACTCTTGGGCCATTCTCCGAGGTTTTGAGATGGTTTGCAGGTTCCTGGGCATTTCACTGTCCCAACGTGTCTTCTTCTCTCTCTTCATGCTCATGACTTATCAAGGGAAGGATAAAAAACCAGCCATGGTATCCCTCCGCGAAGTGGTCAATTAGAAATGCTTCGAGACATACGAGAAGTCCTACCACAATTTCAAGTCTTAGTATTTTAAAGTGAAAGCCAAGTCTGGTTTTTCCCTTCTCTTCCTTTCTTCAGAGGGGAAACCTTTGTTTCCACTCTACTGGGAGTCATCCTATTCTTCTCTGACGTATCATGCTCGTAATCTCACATCCAGGGAAGCTACCATTGTAAAAATTTTTGTTGATACTTGGGGCCGGAAACAGGACCACCTGAACTTGAAAAGAATTATTGATGTGTCTTCCGAGGACGCCAAGTTGTATATAGGTCTAATTCAGTCTTCCGTTTTCATTACTTTTTTCACTTAATGTTTTTATGCTGATAATTGTTGCTATGTTTGTTTTTGCAGAGATATCTTTGAAGAAAAACATCGCCATTCTCTGGTCTTTGACCAAGGGTGCCACCTCTTCACAGCCCGAGAAGGAAGGTAGTTCTGAGTTAGGGGGTTCGGGGTCGTCCCTTCGAGTAGTCAGTAAGAAGCGGAAAGCCTCCGAGGATTCGAAGACAACAACCGTTGACTCTTCGGTAGTCGAACCCGAAGTCCCTTCCCCTAAGGTTTCTGATGTCTGTTCTTGGGGGTGTTTTCCCTCTCTTTGCCTTTTGGCTCCAAACTTTCGATTAAAAGAGTTCATGTCTGGTATTTGCAATATGGCCTTCCGACGCCACGTGCGCTAGCACGACCCCTCTGCGTACCTTTCTCACCTTCAGGAGGATTTAGTCAAGGCTGCCGGCTTCCTCCATTGTTATGAGGAGGTCATTGCTGAGGTCCCCGCGCTCCAAAGTCGTATTGAGTCTTTGGAGTATGAGAAGGCCATTCTAGAGAAGAAGCTGGAGGATAAAGAGAAGGAACTAGGGAAAGAGATCTCTGACCTCAAGAAGAGCTTAAGTAATCTAGAGGAGAAGGAGAAAGCTTGGAGAGAGAAGAAGGGCAAGCTTGTGGCGGACAAGGCCAAAGTGGAAGACATTCTAGCTGAGTCCGAGTCTGAGTGGGCTGAGGTAGTCAAGGCTTGGACCGCTAGCTCTAATGATATTTTTGAAAATGTAATGGCACAAGTTCGGGTCCTTGTCGGTCCTGAAGTAGATTTATCCTCGGTGGGTATCTTTCACCATGTAGTTGATGGTCGAATTGAAGATATCCCCGAGGAGGTTGAAGATTAGGCTTTTTCTTTTTTCCTCTTTTTGTAAGTCCCCTCGGGGCCCCTTATGTACTTGAAGAAATATTAATAGAATGTTTTGCTTATTATTCTTGTGTTTTTTAGATAATTTTCCTTACTCGTTTAACTCGGCTTCTTGTATCATTATGATTCCTTCTTGCCCCCATAATGCCCCCGAGACAGGCGGGATACCGAGGAACGGTAGTCGAACCATCTTAAAATAGTGAAATCGTACTAATATCACGTGTTTACATCAATTTGTGTGCGAAGAAGAGTTCAGGTGCGGCCTCATCATAATACAAAAGACCGGGTATGGTCGTGTTGTTTATGGGGCGAAGAGGAGTTCGAGTGAGGCCTTTTTTCTTGGAAACGTGATAATTAAAATGAGGTGCTAATGTAACTAAGGATGCTTTCATTAATGGAAACCGGTGGTTGCTATCCAACTGGCCCAGGGGGTGGAGACCTCATTAAAACCTTCCCAGAAAAACCCAAGAGGAAAAATCCTGGTAAGGAAAAAGAGTACCCCGACCTCCGTCGTTAATTACATGATTTTACAAGTAGTACTTTCTCAGGTTTACAGCGTTCTATGCTCGGGTAACTTTTCTTCCTTCCATTGCAATGAGTTTGTACACTCCTTTGCCCAGGACTTCTGTAACCTTGTAGGGCCCTTCCCAGTTACGGGCTAACTTTCCTTGACCTGGCTTTGGGGGTCCGATATCTGCTCTCCTTAGCACTAAATCGTCGACATTGAAGGATCTTAGGCGAACACCGTTGTCATATCTTCGTGTTATCCTTCTTTTCAGCTTTAGTTGTCGGATGTGCGCTCAATTCGTACTTCGTGGAGCAAGTCGAGCTCTTCCCTTCTTCTAGCTGAATTATCCTCTTCGAAGTATAGAATAGTTCGGAGGGTTGGTTCTCCGATTTCGACTGGAATCACTGCTTCCGACCCATAAACCAGCTGAAGTGGGGTCTCACCCATAGCGGAATGAGGGGTGGTGCGCTGGGCCCAAAGTGCACTGCCGAGTTCGTCGACCCACCTCCCTTTTGCTTATTCTAGCCTTCTCTTCAGTCCTTGTAGGATTACTTTATTAGCGGCTTCTACTTGTCCATTGGCTTGAGGGTGCTATGAGTTATTTCGAAGTTCTCCATTAACTGCTTAAATTTGTTGTCGGTAAATTGGGTGCCATTGTCAGTTATGATTCTTCTCAGGACTCCAAATCGGGTGAGGATATTTTTCCAAACAAATTTTCGGCATTGCGTTGACGTTATGGAGGCGAGGGGCTCAGCTTCTATCCACTTCGTAAAGTAATCAACTCCAACAATAAGGACCTTGAGCTGGCTTGGTGCTATGAGGAAAGGTCCCAAGAGGTCGAGTCCCCATTGATCGAAGGGCCAAGGGGTCGTAACTATCATCATCTTTTCGACTGGAGCACTATGAAACTTTGCATATTTCTGGCAGCTGTCACACTTTCTGGCCAGTTCTTTTGTGTCCTTCTTCATTATGGGCCAGCAATATCCTGCTCGGAGAGCCTTCAGAGCTAGGGTTTGTCTGCCTAGGTATTGGTTCCTATTCCTTTGTGAATTTCCTCCAGAACATATTGGCTCTGCTGCGGTCTGAGGCACTTCAACATCGGCTGAGACAGACTTCTCCAATAGAGGACCCTGTTCAATAGAGTAAAGTGTAGATCTTCATGCTTAATCTTCTTTGCTTTTTGATAATCTTCCGGTAGTGTTTCGTGCTCAAGGAAACATATGAAGTCCAAGGTCCAATCTGCGTCGCTGTCTATTGCTCCTATTTCTTTGTCTTCATTGATTGTGGGTGAGTGCAATGTTGCCGTGATCAAGCTCCAATTATTCCCCCAGGCTTTGTGCTTACCAGCTTAGATAGGACGTCTGCTCGAGAATTACCTTCTCCAGGTATGTGCTAGAGATTCACATATCTGATTTCCACTATTCGTCTCTTCACCAATTCCAGATACTGCTTGAGACGTATTCTCCCGTCACATGGGAAGCTACGATGTGGGAGTCTATGAGGACTTGAAGAGATGTGATATTCAATTCTCTTGCCAAGTTTAGTCAGGAGATCAAAGCTTCATACTCGGCCTGGTTGTTGGAAGTCGGAAATTCGAAGGTGATAGACATTTCTACCATAGTTTCAACGTCCTTTTCTATTATGATTCCGGCTCCATTTCCCTTCCTATTTGAAGAGCTGTCCATGTAAAGCTTCCATTTGTTAGTGACGAGTCCCTCTTCATCTGTTCATTCTTGGACAAAATCAGCCAATACCTGTTTTTTCACCGTGGTTCAGGCTTCATATCTGATGTCAAATTCAGACAGCTCTATGGACCAAGATATCATTCTTCCGGCTAAGTCTGGTTTTTGCAAAATTTGCCGGAACGGCATGTTGGTCCTGACTCGTATAATGTTGGCTTGAAAATGCTGTCTCAGTCTTCGGGCCGTAAGCACTAATGCAAACGTAGTTTTTGTCCAGCCTTTGATAGCAGAGTTTGGAATCATGAAGTGCTTTTCTTGTGAAGTATAGTAGCTTCTACTCTCTTTCCGACTCCCATACTAGAACACCTCCTACGACTTTGTGGCCTGTCGACAAATACAAGATCAGTTACTCTCCTTTAATTGGTTTGGTGAGAGTAGGCAGAGAGGTGAAGTACTTCTTGAAATGCTGAAAGGCTTCTTCACACTGCTCGGTCCACTTGAAGTCATTGCCTTTCCTCAATAGCTCAAATACTAGTAGAGATTTCCTTGCTGACTATGATAAGAATCTCGACAGTGTCGTCAAGCGACCCGTTAACATCTGGACTTCCTTCTTTGTTTTGGGACTCCTCATTTCTATTATCGCTTGACATTTGTCCTGGTTGGCTTCTATTCCTCGGTGGGTTGACATCAACCTGAAGAATTTTTCGGCACCGACAGCAAAGGTGCATTTGGCGGGGTTGAGGAGCATTCGTTGATCCTTGAGCCATTTCAAGACAACTTTTAGTCCCCAGCGGGTACTCGGAAGCAGTCATCTTGACCATCATGTCATCTATGTATACTTCTAGGACTTTTTCGAGGTGTTCGCCGAAGACCTTGTTCATGAGTCGTTGATAAGTGGACTCTATGTTCTTTAACCCAAACAATATAACTTTGTAGCAATAGTTCGCTCTTGGGGTAATGAACGCCGTTTTCTCCTCGTCCCTCGGGTCCATCGGGATCTGGTTGTATCCAGAGTGAGCATCAATGAAGGATAACAATCCAAATCCTGAGGCGGAGTCTACTAACCCATCAATGCTAGGAAGAGGATAGGGGTCCATCGGGCATGGCTTGTTAAGGTCGGTATAATCCACACACATCCGCAGTTTCCCATTTGTCTTCGGGACCATCACTACGTTCGAGAGCCAAGTCGGGTACTGCACTTCTCGGATGAAGCCGACTTTCAATAATTCTTTTGCCTGCTTGATTACTTCTAGTTCTTTGATTGGAGCCATCCTTATCTTTTTCTAGGCAAGGGGATTAGATCCGGGATATACAGATAACCGGTGTGTCATGGTCTCTGGGGCCACACCGGGCATATCCGAGGTGGCCCATACGAAGATATCCGAGTTTTGTTGGAGGAATCTTACCAGCTTTACTTTTATCGCGGGAGGAAGATCCCGATTTATCACAGTATTCTGTCCGGTTGTTCCAATCTGGATCTCCTCGAGCTCTCCTTTGGGTTGAGGTCTGTGTCCGTTCTTGTGACTTTGGACCTCAAGATCTATCATCGCCACATTCCATTCTTCGTCCATGGTTGTCGTTTTACCGACGTCCAGGCTTGCGTTGTAACACCTCCTTGCTGCCTCTTTGTTGCTTTTTACCGTAACAATTTGGCTCCCCATCATCGTGAAACTTCATGACCTGGTGAACTGTGGAAATGATGGCTCCTAACTTGTTGATTGTTGGTTGTCCCATTATAACATTACAAGCTGATGGCTTTTGGAGGACCAAAAAGTCTACCGGGATCGTTTTGGCATTAGGGGATTTCCCCACGGTTACGTGGAGGGTAACATAACCGTTTGGTCTTGCTCTCTCCCCCGTGAATCCAACGAGGTCCTCCGGATATGCCTTTAAATCGGCATCTTTTAGTCCGAGTTTATTGAAGGCGTTGCGGAATAGGATATCTGCGGAGCTCCCTTGATCTACCAGAACCCTTCTGACTTCGGCATTTAGGGTCAATATTGAGATTACCATGGGGTTGTCTTGTCCCAGAGTCAGTCCGGGGTTATCTTCCTCTGAAAAGGATATTGGGAGGAATTGCCCAGTTGTGGCATGCCATCCTTTCTTTTCAATTCTCATGACTTCCTTTAGTGCCCTTTTTCTCAAGACCTTTGTTATTCCTCCTCCAGCAAACCCTCCTGCAATGGTGTGAATGGTGCGAGGTGCGGTTTTCCCATGGTCATTCCTTCTGGTCTTGACCCTTCTGGCCTATATTGCTGGGTCCCGGGGTCATAGTTCATGGTTTCGTGGATTCGAGGACAACCTTCGTTTTCTCGGGCTTCTTCAGGACGCTACGTACCTTGCCAACTTCCCTGCTCGGATTAACTCTTCGATGGCATCCCGAAGGTCCTGGCAATCTTCAGTTCAATGGCCGTGGCTTCGATGGTATTCGTAATCAATAGATTTGTCGATGTTGGGGGTTACCTTTAATGGAGGTGGGTGTGGCAAGTTCTCCGTCGCGTTGATTTCTTGATAGACTTGAGCTGGCAACACTCGGAGCGAGGTGTATTCCTGATAGCGTTCGCCCTTCTGAATCTGAGCTTGTTTTCGTGCTCGTTCATCTCGTTTCGGGCTTGTCTTTCATGAGTCATACCTTTCAGCGAGGCTCAAGGCCTCCTCCAGGTTGATATACTTTTTCGCCCTCCTCTGGAGTTCCTCAAGGGTTCTGGGCTCTTTTTTGGCTATTGAACGTTGGAAATCCCCTGGTTTGAGTCCTGCAAGGAGGGTTATCAAGGCCGTTTATGGGGTGAGATCTCTGATCTTCAAGGCCTCTTGGTTGAATCGCTCTAGATAATTCCGGAAGGGCTTGGTGGGAAGTTGTTTGAAACCGATCAAGCTAGTCACCGACTTCATCTTGTTCGACTTTTGGTGAATTGCGCCAGGAAGCGGGAGCTGAGATCTAAGAACTTATGAATGGATACTGGCTGAAGCTGGTTGAACCACGTGAGAGCGGACTTCTGTAGCGTTAATGGGAAAGCCTTGCATCTAATCGGATCCGCGGTACCGTCAAGAAGCATTCTTGTTCTGAAAATGTCCAAATGCTCCTGAGGGTTCGTGGTCTAATCCTACTGCCTGATATCTGTTAGGGGCTAGAAGCTTGCCGAAATTGGGTATTTCATGATTGCTTCATCAAAGGGCGTGTTTAGGTCATCATAACCTTCCGGGGGCAGTGAGTAATCATTTCTTTGCCTTTCATTTGTGAGGCGCCCTGATCGATAGGGGCTAGAGGCTGCTACGAATGACGTTGGGGTTCATCTGCTTTCGTATTGGAACGTCGGGCCTGGGCTATCCGGATTATAGGAATCTTCCACCAAGGTTTCTTGCTCAGGGAATGTGGATCATCTGCCTCGCTGGGCTTTTTCAGGCATGTTTCGTGCACCTCACAAAGTTGCTCCTCGAGCTCATGGATTTTCTCGTTTTGTTTCCTAATCCTCTTTTCTACTTCCTCTATTCAAATGTATTCTCTGTGGCGTCATTCTTCATGGTGCCTTTGTCGTTCAAGCTCGTGCTCGAGACTGGCCATCCTTGCTCTTTGCTTGTTCAACAGATTTAGTATTTCCTGGTAGAGGAGGCTGCTGCTTTTTGGGATGTGTATGACTGAGGCTGGTTGGGACCTACCAGCTGGGACTTCTGGTTCCTGGGGGGCCTTCCCCGGCCTTTTCCTTGGTTCACCAGTGGTGGAGGCTGAAGCGCAGGCCGTAAGGCCGTCCTGGGGCTAAGACAATGGCTGGGCAGTGGGAGCAGGGTCGGAAGCTGGGGCTCCTTCCTCGTCACGAGCGAGCCTGCCCGTTGTCTTCATTCTGGCCATCCTCAAGAAGTAGTGGCTGGGGTGGGGGTAGCTTGCAAGAAAAATGGGTATGATGAGAAAGAGGCCTGGAACGAAGGGTTCCGTTCGTCATTGAAAATCTTTAAAGAAGCTCGCAGGTGGCTAGAGAATGGAGCTAACTGGTACGCGGGAGGCTGTGGGTGACAATGGGGTGGTGTATAGTGGTATATGGTGGTGAGTGTCCCCCTCCTCGACAACGGCGCCAGTGTTACGTACCGTACCAGAAGTGAAAAGGATACCTCGTGGGTGGTCTTTTAATCTTGCCTTCAGGTGGTGAGAGACGGCGGCAGGGTGCCTACAAAAGGCAATTCGACGCAAAGTCATGTAAAAAGAGGATTACTGTGTAGCTAAAAAAAAGAACATACCTCCTGGAATTTTTCTGCTCCTATTTGTACGCCGGTCCTCTCTTAGAAAAGGGATTTCTAGGGCTAGGTGCACAGTATGAGCTTGCTGACCTATAAGGTACAGAAGGGATGCCAAGTGACGGGACCAGAAACCGTTCTTGTCCCATGCTTTCTTCATTTTCCTTCCAACATGCTAGCTTCTTGACACTAATGGCAAGGAGCGAGGAACAACTGATCTTCATAAGGATGTCGGAGGTCAAAGTTCAAACTCCTGGAATCCGGAGAGCTTATTCCCTTCTTCATACGATGTCATTCCGAAATCCAACCTCAATCTCCATCGTTCGACTTACAGCTAGTAACAAAATTTATTTAAACTATGTAATATTACTTTTGTCATATATAATAGGAGGAACATCATCCACCCAAAAACAACAACAACAACAACAACAACAACAACAATAATAATAATAATAATAAAGGAGGAGCATCAAAACGGCAGTTGGAACACACTGGAAAATATATTTCACATAATGAAACTTTTATTTTAAAAATGGCGTAAAAAGTTTGAAAATAATTAAGATTTCAATATAATATTTTGTCATATAAATTTTTTTGAAAGCTAAATTGAAAAATATAAAAAAAGGAAACAAAGAAATTAAAATAAAAATTATTTACAAAAATTAACTAGCACTACATTCCTAGTAACAACACCAAAATTTGATATGAATTGTCACTACCTGCAACAAATTAAAACTATAGTGAATGCTAAATCACACAAAAAATATAGTTAGGGTGCAACTCAAGTCATTTCATGTGGAAATGTTTTTATTTAATTGAGAAAATTGTGGGTTGTTTGAAATTGTTGTGAGAATAAAAATTAATAAAGAAAATTATATGAGAAAAATTATTTGTACAAGAAGTCTTTTAGATTAAGAATTGTTCAATCTTTGATTCAAAGGATTAATTTTTTGCGGTGGTTACTTTAAGTAATTATGTTGTCAAACAATAATGATGCAATTCTACTTAACGGTCACACAATCGTAATTCGACTAAGGGTTTGACTAATATGTACATTAGTAATCCATAATTATGGTTCTGAGCATATGCCTATTTAATTACCAATCGCAGCAACCTAATCTTCCAATGGAGTTAATTCTAATCCCTTACCAAATGGATGTAATTTAATCAATTGATTAAATACCCCAACGAAATCCTAATTATGCATATAGCTTACAACGTAAATGGACATACAATCAGATAGTTCTGAAAAACACAATTGCAATAAGATATAATTGTATTAAAGAGAGATAAACAAGAGGAAAAGAAAAATCAACTACAAATTGCATTAATAATTGGAATCTCAAGCACAATTCTAAACCCTTAGTTATTCTTATGCAAAGAAAAGAAAATTACTCCTCCATAGGTGGAGGATCATAATCAATGTAATAGAGAGTACAATTGTAATCCCAAACGAGAGCCAAAATAAGGATTGGAAGCTCTCAAAACCTAGAGAGAGAATTTGACGGCAATCCTAAAGATTATTAATCAAAAGGTGTCTCTAATGTTTAACCTGCCACTATTTATAATGCAACAAAATAACATAAAAAGCAAGATCCCTTAAGCTTAAATCTGGCATGTGTTCCACCAATGCATTCCTGTTGCTGCAGTCATTTACCACTGTGGTGGTCCTACCTTCTCACATTGGAAGTGCCTTCCCTTGTTGACCATTGAGTGATCCCATTATAATTGAAGTGCATCTAAAAAGTGTTCCGAGTCTTTTTTTAGTCCAATACAGCAACCTAAGAAGTTCCTGTTACTGAATAATACTCACACAAAGGGATTAAAAACACAAGGGACTTCACATATAATTATTCATTGAAAATGGGGCTAATAGCTATAAATGATGAGGATTAAACACAAATTCACCATATACCAATCAATTAAGCACAAACTAGATGCAAAATGTTCAGAGTTTGAAAGGATAATAGGTGTATAAATGTGACCATCACTTGGGTTGCAAATTAAATAATGTGAAAGAGTGATTTTCCTTAGTAAAAAAAAGTACACCAAGGAGTTACTAAAGAAGTTTAAAATGGATCATCTAAAATCCAATGGCAACTCCAATCCACCCAACATCAAGGATTGATAAAGATGAAGATGGAAAAGAAATGGATGAAACTAAATTTAGAGGGATGATTATCTTTTTAATGTATTTAACATCTTCAAGGTCAAATATTGCATATAGTGTTGGCTTCTGCTAGCGCTCGATTTCAATCACAACCCAAAGAATCTCATCTAGTGGCTATTAAAACGATACGTTAAAAGGATACCTATATATCTTCTTGGCACCACTTCCCTTGGTTTATGGTATCCTAAAACTAATCTATTTGATTTTAAAGCATTTTGTGATACAGACTAAGTAGGGGACAAAATTGATAGAAAAAACACAAGTGGCTGCCTAACACTTCTTGATTGTTCTCTTGTATCTTAGAGCAGTAGAAAATAAAACATAGTTGCTCTCTTAACTACTAAAGCCAAGTATATGGCTATGTCAAGCTATTGTACAAAAATACTTTAGATGAAACATATGTCAGTTGATTTATAATATTGACTATGATTGCATTCCCTTATTTTATGAAAACATGAGTGCTATAAATTTATCAAATTTTTTTTTTATATCCAGGAACTAAGCACATTTAAATTAAACATCATTTCATTACAGAGCATGACCAAAATAAAAACATAGAAGTCAACGTATCCTTTTAAGAGCAATTAGCTGACATATTAACAAAACCTTTTCTTGAAGAAAGGTTTAATGATCTAAGGAACTGCATTGGCATGGTTAAGCTCATCCAAGATTTGTTAACATGTTTATGCTATTAAAATGATATTTGTTCATGATCTAATTCTCTTTATATGCATAAATTCAAAGAAATTGTGAAGAGGAAGAGGAGATCTTCCGTTAATTATTCAAATTTTGGAAGAACAAATTGGGTCTATTTGGGTTATGCATTGCTAACCATTGCACTATGAAGAACTTCAACTTGTGGGTCACGTGGGCTACTTCTTTTCAATTTTTATTTTATTTTTGGGTGGGTATCTCTCTACAACATTTGAACCTTGTTATAATTGGACTTATTATATAACCATGTTTATGCTCAGAACTTTTCTACACATATTTGGGCCAGCTTCTTCCCTTGTTCGCATATAATATTGGCTTATACCCACCATTATATCAACCCAAACATTTACCTATTCACCTTAACCTTATCCTACCACCACTGTAAAAATATCTTTACTACTCCTTACATTCCTACAACTATCCACACCATATCTTATCCTTTTTTATAGCTATTATTTTTCAAAATGAAACGCTATCCTTTACTCCTCAATTCTATTTGTTTCATTTGCTCTTCCATTTCTTTCACCAACACCTTTCAATCATTCCATGTTCTTAGTCTCTTCACACTGCCTTTTATACCATCTCTGAAACCTTTCATCTCCTCCAACCATCACTCTTATGCTCCAAATCAAAACTTGCACAAACAAAAGCCCTCTATCTAAGAGAATCAAGCCAAGAACATGGCTCATACCAAGGTATCCACTGAGAGATAGAACATGCAACCCAAACCTGTTTCCTCTGAGTAAGAAGCTTTAAAGAAAAAGAAAGTGATTTCTCCTACCATTTTAAAAGGCAAGGTTGGGATGCCTTATTTGATATAAATAAAAGAGTTCATCCCTCTCTCGTAAAATTGGTTTATACTAATATTGCATTTCATGGAGGCTGCATCTTCTCTACTGTGAAAGGCAAAAGCATTTTAATTAGTCTTTAGATTATCAAAGATGTATTAAATATTTCTAATCATAGGCAAAAAATGTTTGCTCATTAAAATGGCTTGGCCATTATCAAATAACCATTCCCTATCATGAAATGTTCTCTACAATCTATGATCATTTACATATCTTATATAAAAATCATCAAACTCATGGTGCACTTGAACGTACCTAGACTCAATTGCATCGCATCATAGCACTTTATTTTTCCAAGGAATTGGAGTTTTGAAATGATATCTTACATGGACACAATTATTCTCTAGCTTTAATACCCGAAACCCCTCTCTATTTTGAATATTGGATGATGAATGTGATGTATGAGTGCATTATTAATGCTAAAGACCCCTCCTTGCCATACTCCATGCTTCTCACTTGCTTCTTTAAGCATTTTGGCATTGATTTAGAGAATGAGTACTCTGAGAAGGTTACAAAAGTCATGCATCTTTACTGTAACTCATGGACTAATGTTATTCATCTGCTTTTGGACGTTTTAATGTTATTTCTGTGTTTTGGACACCACTAGAAGCATAGAAGGATGAATGTACTACTCCAATACTGCACTGCATTTCATCATCTATCTATCTAGGGCCTCTCTACATTTTCTTGTCCATGCTTGCCACTCATTATTCTGCAGCTTCTTATCCCTTTGATGACAAATGGGGGAGAACACTGGATGGAAATAATAGTGGTGGATAGCATGTTGATCATAGATCATGATGGCATGCAGAGACTATTAGCACTATCATCATCACATGAGTATTAGCTCCGCATGGGTAATATACTTTCACACTTAAGCATTCTGTTTGCAAATTGGTGTTTATTTTTTATTTTTTATTATTATGTTGAGCTACTTTGATATACATTTTAAACAAAATCTGCCAAAAAAAAAAAAAACTCTATTACACTTGAGTAATATAAAAAATAATTTTGGACACACAATTAACTAAAATTGGTTGATATTATACTTATCTCCTCATAGATTTTAAAATTACACATATTACCCTTAAATAAATGATCAAATATTTATTAAAATAATTTTTTTAATATGTCCAAATTACCCCCAACAAGTTCATCTTCCTCCTCCCTCCACTCTATCTCCATTGCGCCTCAAAACCCAACCCAGAAAGAAACGAAACAACCACAACAACAACAACAACAACACTTCCTTCTTTTTCTCCTCCATCATATTCTTCTTCCGCCCAACTCTCAATCTTCTAGTTAAAACTACCGTCATTTATTCCTCCTCCTTCCCCTCACATTGCACTCTCTCCATCAACAAAATTAAAAATGACAACACAGCCACACCGTCCACACACAGCCACGTCGTTTCCCTCTCTATCCCATTGGCAGAGAAGACGATGCCATTGGCGGCGCCGTGCGTGGAGCTCGAGCCAGAATATCGTCCTGTTGTTCGCGCTTTCTCAATGCTTTAGATTATCGATCGATCTTCTTCGAACCTCGGATCCTCTCTCTCTTCCTTTGTGTGCGTTCATTTTACTTCGAATTTCAATTTGGATTGGTTTAGCTTCGGTGGAAATTCGATTTTTTGATTGGTCAATTCTGGTTAATATTTTTCCATTGATGTTGCTATTCTGTGATCGCTATCACTAGGAGTTGAAACCTTAGGCTATTATTGAGTTTCTGGGGGCAGATTGGCGATGTGGTGGGGTTGGGTAATTGGGTGAGTGCAGCTATGCTGGCCTTGTGGTAAAGAAGGCGCACCAAAGCCATTTCATGTGGATTTTATTTTATTTTTCCAAAATTAATTTTTGAATTATTATTAGTTATCTATTATTAATAAGAGATGTCACTACAATAATATTTAAACAATTAAGAATGATAGATGTATTTTTAAAATGTAGAAGGGATAATTGTAATATTAACAAAGATCAGTGAAGATTGTTATAATTTTCCTGTAAGAAAAAATGACGAGGTGTTAAAATTTCAATCGGATTTTTATATATTCAGGATGGAATCTAAGTTAGATATCTATCCACATCATTTATATTGGGTATCCGTTTTCTAGGAAAATAATTTTGAAGTCAACAATTATGAAATAGTTTTTAAATTGTGAAATTAATATAATAATAGAAGTGCTTATAAATTTAAATGTCAGGTTTCATTACAAATAGTACAGTTGCTTTTGGTCTAATTACTTATTTAATATTATTTTTCTCTATCATTATTTTATAATGAAGAAGCATATAAACATGAATATACCCAAATTGAGTTTGGTGAGTAGAAGTAAACTGATCAAGAAGCATATAAACAAGAATGTTTCCGATCTTTGGCTGAGCAGTGGAACCAGACTTTTGGGTCCATTCGGATAATACAGTTAATCATAACTTTTTAAATTTTTTAAAAGTCAAAAATCATATTTTAATTGTTTATTCTGTTTGATTATGTAGCTTTTTATTTATTAAAAAGTTATTTTTAGAGTTTTTAAAAAGTTAAAATATCTAACTTTTTAATAAGTATTTTATAAAACGTGAATTAAAAAATGAGTATTTTTATTGATATACATTTAAATACAAAATAACATAGTTATAAGTTACATTTTAAAAATGCTTAAATGAGTTTTTTTCTCAAGGATATTCACCATCGATAGTAGTGACTAATCCTTTTGAGGTGAAAGTTTTTCTAAGAAGATAAATCTATGGTCATAAGATCCTTTGCATACACACCGTTAGGAATCAAACCCCTGACTAGATGCTTAAGGATCTCAACAAGAGATCAATTATGTCAGGCCTTGTGGTTGCTTACATAAGTTATTTCCTAAAAAAAAAAAGTCTTCGCAAAAGTCGCGAGTTCAATTTTATTGGGGCCAATTTTAACCCGGAAAATGAAAAAAAAAAAGACAACAAGTTAATTAGAATCCAACAAAAAAAATTGTCCATAATTTTACTTGTTATAAAGTGATTTTTCATGCAAAAACAAAAAGTTAAAAATGGATCCTTAACGATATGTCGTTTTATTGATGGGTATAGAACTAGAGGCGAAACATCTTTGGGGGCTGAGGGGGCCCTACCAACCCCCCTGCGAAAAAAAAAACTTTTTTTCATTTTCAATATATATATTTATTGTCTCACCAAAAAATGTGTAAGATATATAATTAATTATTATAATTATTAGAAAATTAATATGTCATATTCTATGAGATAAAAGAAACTCGCTAATATATTAGATAGGTTCAAGAAATTTTTTTTTATCTCTAATTTGTGAGAACAAAAAAATCCACTTAAACTTTTTCTATGTTCTTATGTTCACATCAAAATATTTTATTTGCATATTCTTATTTTAAAATTTATTTGATTAATATGTTTGTCAAGAATTGACAAAACTTTTTATGTTCGATTGGAAAGTAAATATGAAGTATAAATTTTCATAGATAAGTTCTATGCATGTGTAAAATTTACATGGAATTCATATCATCAATGGAAATTTACATATCATTTTTACTCTCTAGATAAATACACCCTTAGTGTGCATAAAATCCTCTTAATTCAAAATGTCTTTTACATGTATTAAACAATCATTAAATATTGTGCAAATTATAACTCGTGCTATTGTGAATATATTTTTAAACTAACAAAGTTGTTAATAAGTTGATGATTAGAAGTACATATCATCTTTGTCCCTCCTAAATTTTTAACCATCTTCCCCTACTGATCGAACACATTTAACTTGTACCGAAGGAACATGTAAATATTTTTGCTTGGCATGATGGTAAATACACTAATATAAAGTAAACAATATTTTTGTTATTGAACAGGTCGCGAAGCAGAGTTGAAAAAGTAACTCAGCATACAAAATGCAACTCCTACGTGGTAACAAGAAGCAAATTAAATGTAGGAGAACAAGTAGTTAATGGTTAGAGATGTCATGCGTATAATTAAATTTTATAATAAATATATATCACATATATTTTTATTATTGGATTTGATGAATGAGTAATATGGTGAGACTACACATCACATCCAATGATAATAAAATATATGATGTATATTTATTATGTAATTTAATTGTATACCAAACAATATTGTTCAAATAATTATCTTCACCGCCGCATGGTAGAGGAACCGTCCACACTTAGGTCATGGCCAGTGACAAAGTCCGAGTCATTGGAGACCAAAAACAACACAGCATCGGCCACATGTTTGGGCGTGAGCACCACCCCCTTCAGCCTCGCGTATTGACCATAAGCCTCTTGCACCCCCTCCTCATTCATCCCTAGGAATTTACAAGTCATGGGTGTTGCTAATCCACTAGGCGACACACAGTTCACCCTAATCCCATGCTCCGCAAGCTGCACGCTCGCTGCCGTCATCAACCCCAGTACCGCGTGCTTCGACATGATGTAGTCTGTCGCCGCCGATCCACCGTGGCTGGCTGCGAGACTCGCCGTGCATACTATACTACCCCTCACGCGCTTCTCCACCATTGCACGCGCCGCGTGTTTCAAACACAAAGCCATGCCGCGAACGTTGACTGAGAACAAGCCGTCAAATTGGGACATGTCGAGCTCAAGGAGGGTCTGATTGGAGGAAAAATACAAGCGTTGATTTGAATGAAAACATAGATTCAGTGAAATTTAACTCATTTTTTCTTTATTCATAAAATTTGACATAGAAAGTCTTTGGATCTATAAAATCATAAAATTATTACACTAATCTTTTATTTATCACATAATTAATAAAATACACAAAAAAAAAAAATCAGTACCATTTAGATAAATAGAGAGAAGGCAAAATGAATCTCTCCAAGCCTGGAGATGGCCAACGTAATTTATCCTAACAAAAGTTACAGTTCAATGGTTAAACGGAATTTTACCTGATGAGAGGGACTAGCGATCCCGGCGTTGCTGAACATGATGTCGAGTTGACCGTAATTGGTGACCGTTGATTGGACGAGGTTTTGCACTTGATCTTCATCTGTGACATCACAGTGGACGAAGATGCACCTGTGTGTGCCTATGGACGCAGCCACAAGATTCCCAAGCTCGTCTTGAATGTCGGCGATGACCACCGTACGCGCCCCTTGGTCAGCAAACACACCCGCCGTCGCTTTGCCGATGCCGCTGGCACCGCCGGTGACAATGGCCACCTTGCCTGATAGCTTGAGACCGCTGCCGGTGGATGTTGACTCAGCCATTCTTTGATGGGAGATTTTTGGTCACTTTAGCTTAGTACTAAGAGATAAAAGACTTAATAGTGATTAGTAATAGATTGGCCTTGTTACATGTGCTGGGGGTTTTCACGTTCTCGACACTACTCCTGCTGGTATCGAGAAGTGCACGAGGGAAAGAGGCAAAAGACTATAGTGTAGCTTTTGTTTAATTATTTGTCTTCTGTACCAAAAAAAATATAAAAATAAAAACTTTTGTCTTTTAGAAATGTGACAACAAAACAGAGTCACAGCATTAAAAAATTCGACCCCTGATCTGATTTTAATATACAGGAATGGTAATGTTATTTAAACGTTACGAAAAAATGGTAATCCTATTAAGGCATCAATTTTTTCATGAGCTAATTGGATCACCTCTAATTGTAATAAAATGCTGTTGACACCAAATTTTACTAAGTGTCCAAAAGTCGAACTGTCATTCAATTTTGGCGAGACAAGTACAGTAATAAAAGGAGTTTGGTTGTCAAAGCATGAAGGTCATTGATAAACACAAATAATGATAAACAGTTGACATGTCGAAGTTAGTTGACACTGATGAAGTATGATTCTCAAGGCAAATCGATGTTGACAAAATGACAAATTTGATGGTCAACATGTCGAAGTGGATGTTTGTCATTCAGGATGAAGCTAGATATTCGAGCATGCAAGCCAATAATGACAAAGTGGAGACTGATGTTCGACAAGTCAAAGTGGGAGTTCGTCAGTCGAAGTTGGAGTTCGACAGGTCGAAATTAGAGTTTGTCATTCAACACTTAAAAAATTTTGAAGATCTTAAGAAGATCATCACAGTGATCAGTAGAAGACAGATGTTGGTCATATGGCAGTTAACAGCAGTTTCCAGCAGTTACTGACAGAGGCCTTATAAAGACAAGACGAAGTGATAACTGTCCGACGACAAAGGCGCATGACGAAGTAGTTCTCATGCCCAAGGTTCGACAAGTGGAAATGGGAGTTTGTCACTTGAAGACTTGGAAGATTTTGGATAGAGTAATTGAAAGCTAGACAACTATCACATTCGAAATTCGACAAGTCAAACTCATGGTTTGTCACTTTAATACTTAGAAAATTTTGAAGATGTTGAAGATATTGTCAAGATAATTGCTTCGTATGTGTTCGTCAAATGGCGGTTATTGACAGAAGTATGACAAGAACGTGACAAAGTAGTGGCAAAAGGCAAATGACAAATGACAAAGAAAATAACTGGCAAAGACACGTGGACAACATCCAAGGGCAGCCAGAAGACAAGTGTCAAAATCCTAAAGTCCTAGGCTATCTATAAATACTAGTTCTGTACACATTGTAAGGGGTTAGAATTTTCACTCACACACTCACTCTAAAAACGTCTCCAATAACTACACAGAGTCCAGAGTTCACTGAGTATTGTTATCAACCCTCTCTTTTATTTCTCTAGGATTAGATTTCCTTTTAAGTTCTTTGCATTTCTTTACATTTTATGTACTTCATTTCCAGTTTGTCAATCAATTTCCAGTTTGCATTCTTCTTCTTTTTCGTCTTTAATCCGTCAAAACATTTCATTCACAATATCACAACACACATTTCATTCACATTGTCAGAACATAAATCACATTACAATAATTTTACATCCTGCCCTCATTCATAAAACATAGTTTGACACTCGATTCTTCTTTCGGTGAAGAACCTAAGAGGAGTAGCTTTTCGCTCTCCGAATTGAGATCTTGAAAAGCAAAGGCTGTCATCCAAACTCCTAAAGTTTGTCGATATACGCCTGGTTTAGAGCAATTTGGCCTCCTGCATAAGGAAATTATCAATTATTTGTTGTTGACAATATAAGTGGCAAAATCTGCAATAAACAAATACTATGATAATACTTTTGTTATGTGAAAATGTAAGGAAATAAGTAATTTTATACAGTTTCTTTTAACAGTTCTACTACACAACAAAAAACAATTTCGACGAAATTAGTACAAATAGTAGCGTCATGACAGTCCAAAAATGAAGAGGTGTTAAACTTTCAATTCGTTTTTTACAGCTCCTGGTTGGATATCTATCCACATCATTCATTGGCAGGGATGGATCCAGAAAAGATGCATAGGAGGGGCCGAAAATATTAACCATAGCAAAAAAAAAAAAATAGTACATGTAATATATAAAAAATATTATATATTATACAAAAAAAAATTATACATATATTATCATATTATATTTGGTACAATATATAAAACTTGTCACCAATGAAATATATTCTAAAAGTTAAATTATAAATTACAAATTACAAATCACAAATATTTTGTTTGAGTGTTTGAGAGTTTCAATTAAGTATTTCTAATTTTCTATGTTCGCCTATATATAAGTTGCTTATAAATTTAGTTTACCAATAAATAAATAACATATAAAATATTTTTTTCAAAGATATTATAGTGCAATTTTTAAATAAAAAGTTTAAAATCTTACTTCATAAACTAACTAATATATTTAGAATGAATTAATAGAATTGAATGTGAATATATCTAAATAATAAAAATAAGAGTTTTTTTTGTTAAAAAGACACAGGTTAAGAATGCCTAAACACAAGTAAGTTTTGTTAATGGATCCTATACTTAGAAAAACATAAAACCTTCACGACCACTTTCAAATGTAAAATTTTCTATTTCTAACTCCTTAATTAGTATTGTTAGGGCAATAATCAGATAAATATTAAAGATAGAAGTATAATAGATATTTATTTTTTCCCATATATACATATAAACTTAAATATTTTTTTATATTTTTCAATCATATAAATATATATATTATCCGTGTCCCCCTATCCATCCGTCTATTTTTGTTTTATTTTTTGGTGGTGAAACAAAGAAAAGAAAAAACTACACCAGGTCATTTATTCATTGGGATTTGGGTCTTCATTTTGTAGGAAAATAATTTTCAAGTCAACAGTTATAAAATAGTTTTTAAATTAAGAAATATAATAATAGAGTGGTGGTTGATTATATTATTTATTTATTTATTTATTTTTCCACGTGAGAGTGGTTGATAAATTGAAATGTCTAGTTTTATTACAAATAATACAGTTGTTTATGTCTTATTTAATATATTTTTTCTCTATCACTATTTTACAATCAGGAAGCACATAAACAGAAATATCTCTATAATATATATATATATATATATATATATATATATAGAAGTATACCCAATTGAGTTTGGTTGAGTGCAAGTAGACTAATCAAGAAGCATATAAACAGGAATTTCTCCAATTAAGTTTGGCTGAATGGAAGTAGACTCAGAGGAATCGGGAGTTCAACTCTGATGAAGTCAACGTTACCCCCGGAAATGACACAAAGAAGAAAAAAAACAGAAAAAGAAAACAAGAGGTGAGAAATTAGACATCAATAAAAATTATTTCCATAATTTCTTTAAAATAAAGTGACATATCATTTAAAAATAAAAGTTAAAAAAAAAATCCTAACAGAGATGTGATTTTATTGTTTGGTACAGAACACATCTAATTGCTGGGTATATATAACCCTCAAGTTTTTAATCAATTGTAATTAGTCATTTTCAATTTTTAAATCTTCCAATTAGATCGTAAAATTATAACAATCCTTAGAATTGGTCCTTCCATTCAATTTTGAGTTTAGATCATTAATGTGGCAAATATATATATGAGCTACATGTCATAATTTCTTGTAATTCTCTTTTCAAAATTTTTTACAATGTTATTTAAAGTTTCTAAAATGCATATTAATTTTATCAAAAAGTTAGAACAAATCCTGAAAAAAAAATAATGCTTCTCTCCCATTTTTTTTAATTAAAAAAACCTTGTTCACGTTCTTTGCATTTTTGGGATAATTGATTAGAAAAACAAAAGTAACAATTAACTTGAAATTAGACGACACAAAATGCTCAATTCACCACAATTCACCATTTTGATTCAAGTATTCAAGAGAGAGAGAGAGAGAGAAAGAGATTTATTTAGTTAGTAATTAAAAAAATTTAATCATTTTTTTTACTATATTTAATTCCTTAGATTTTTCAATATGTACTTTTTTTAATAACTTGCATTGAATAATTGAATAATATAATAAGCAAAAGAAATCATAATAGAAAAAGAAATCATAATAGAAAGAAGAATTGCAAGTATTATAATGTGGCATCATGTTGATATTTTCCAATTGAACTCTAAATTGAATAAACGGATTAATTTTAAAGATAGTTATAGTTTAAGCCTTTAAGCATCTATATAGCAGACTAGAAATATTTTGACCCAATCTCAAAGAAAACTCGGTCAAGGGGTCTCACGACTCGCCCACATAGCGTAGTAGCTTCTAAAGATTTTCCATCGATTTAGCCTGGGATATCTCCTAAATTAACCACTAGATTGTATGAGATCTCCTATTAGCTCACGAAATCTAATATTATTTTATCATATCTTCTATATTATATTATATCTCCTATAAATATGAATATATCTAATTTATACTAAATCCTAGGATTATATTTCATATTCAAGGAAGATTATCTCCTAATTTATCACGTGGAGTGTCTTCGTAGATTCCCCACCATCACTCACACGAACAATTGGAAAAACATGCACTGTTACCTGATTTCCAGGTAAGAAGAAGGAGCTAGGCTGCAAACAATCAATAGAAAGGGAACAAATTCTTGTCAGGAGTGTTTCTCGTCAAATAATTCAATTTCTAGGTGATATCTCACCACAATTAACAAATCATCATTGAATTACATCTTTCACCATCAAAATGAATCTCTAGGTCATATCCCTCTATTATTCCATCTTTTTAATATTTTCATAAATAATTGCGTGAAAACATATTCTGCACATTTATTTGACACAAATACATGTGAAATTCGATATTCGTGTATTCACATGATTCCCAATTGGACAATAGAATACTTGCCAAAACAAAATTCCATAAATTTAACCATGATTCTTGTTTTAGTTTCTTTTAATTTGTTAACACAAGCATACCATGCTAGCTACCATGGTTGTTCCTCTGACACAACCACAATAAAAACAAAAGAAGAGGAAGAGAAATACAACACAGCTTCCAACCTCACAAACACGAAAATTGTAAACCATGTGTCTATCTTTTTCCATCCAAAATACATGCATCTTGTATATATATGTGTGTGTGTGTGTGTGATCTTCATCATGAAAAATATATTACAAATTGTTTCCACCTTCTAGAAGTTGTTACAAGGGAACAATACATAATCTCCGTCACGGAGCACCCCATCCTTCACTACACTAAAGGCCAAGCCGCATAAGCACAGTATCAGCTGCAGCAAACCGCCATAAGTTGCCGAGCTCCCTAGCAGCTCCGACGAGCAATTCATCCTTCGTCCACAGCAAACTAACAAGCCACGCGATGAGAGAAACTATGGCGGCGACACACTCCTTCCTTGCAACTCCACGCCAGCGGAAATCAAGGGTCAGTGCCTATCACACATGCTGTCTTCCTCTTCGGCAAAACCAGCAGGGCCCATTCCCCAGGCTACGTCGTGTGAGGAACAGTGACAACACCGGTGGTCCCTATACGCCACCACCCTCCTCCTGGTCTCAGCCCGGCAACACTCCCTCTGTTCCGGTCTTCTCGCGGTAAAGATAGCGCGCACCCTGAGCACTTGCGCAGACCTGCACACATGGACCTCATGCCCGCCACCATGACCTCCCCGGATGCGAGATCCTCTACTAGCTTCAACAACACCACTTGCGTATGGCTTCCTAAACAAGAGGAGAGAACTACGGTTTTTGACCAGTTGGCCCGTTAGCCCAAATGCAAAAAAAAAAAAAAAAAAAAAAGGAAAAGGGAAAAATAGGGCAGATAATTCATATTATGGCCAAAGTGCTAAAGATGGGATTCGAACCTAGACCCTCATATTTACAAACAAAACTCACATACGCTACCCCACAAGTTTAGTATCAGTTTGTGGTTGCATGTGAACATATATAACCACTGATACCTGATCATTATTTAGCATGAGACTCTTGTACTCATAACACCGGTTGTCCTTTGGACATGCTATATTTCTAGATGCCAAAAATACTCGTTATGAACTAAAATCTTATAACTGATTAATTTTACTTTGGAAACATTTCAAAGGCTGTGTTTCATTCTCATAATCAATTAACTTTGATATGAAATATTTTAATTGTAAGATGTAAAAGATCTAGTAGATACTAGACATATCCTATTCTTTATATGCTCAACACCTTATTCAATCAACTTTGATCTAAATAATTATTGGGTGCTAGACATAACTTATTCTCATGATCAAATAATCTTGATATATTTTATATGATAGAAATATCTTGTCCTCATAATATATTGATATGAGTATTTTTGAATGCCGAGCATACTTTCTCTTTTCTGAGATCAATCCAAAATTTCATGAAGCTGAACATATATTACCCTCAGAATCAACTTGGTTAGATATGAATAATTTTATGCAATGTTGGGATACTATATAACGACAGATTACTGTCATTACTATTATAACCCAGAAAAGAAGATCAATCACAAGAGAGTTTTCTGTATTCTATAACAGTTCTTCATAAATGCATTATACATAATTCTTTGATTTCTTATCATGAGCATATTACTATATTGACTTACTTTCCAATATCAAATTTGCAGAGATTAAACCCTATGTTAGCAATTGGACTAGGTGCTCCGTCATTCCAGGCCAAGTTTCGATTTAGGACCTGAGTCAGCAACTTGACCATTCACTACGCCATCGTCACCCCCCAACCGAGCCATGCTACCATATCCTAATATATACATCAAGCTTTCTCCAACACTCATCATTATAGCTAGAAGGCACTTAAGAACACCAATCAAAGTCCGAGTGGACCTCGAATCCACTTCGAACTCCCCCAGTAGAACAAGGTGTGCTACTCAGATCGTCCTCAAATTCATGTTGACCACGTTTCAGGTGCACGTCCTAGCGGACCTTGGATCTACTCCAACCTCCCCCTACAGAACAAGGTGTGCCACCTAGACTATCCTCAGATTCATGCTAACCACGTTCTTGGTGCATATCTGAAAGTCTTGGCGGACCTCATATCCATTCTAACCTCCCCCTGCTAGAATAAGGTGTGCCACCCAAACTGTCCTCAGATTCATACCGACCATGTTCTTGGTGTACAACTGAAAGTCTGAACAAACCTTGGATCCACTCCAACCTCGCCGGTAGACCAAGAGGTGCCACCCCAACCGTCTTTGGATCCACAACACAACTAAAAGTCCGAGTGGAGCTTGGATCTCCTCTGACATCCCCCCGACAAGTCAAGGTGTGCCACTTGTACCGTCCTCGGAATCACACCAACGACGTTCTTAGTGCACAATTGAAAGTCCGGGCGGACCTTGGATCGTCTCTAGTCTCCCCTTGATAGACCAAGGTGTGCCACCTCAACTGTCCTCGGAATCACGCTGAGCATGTTCCCAGTGCACAATTGAAAGTCTTGGTGGACATAAGGGCATAAGTTGGACCTCTCCAACAACCCGCACTCAATACAGAAAAGCATAACTTTGTAGCAAGAAAATGAAAAATATACAAAGTAGATAGCAGACTTAGTACTCAACAATTTAGACTAAATTAATCCCCAGCATCACTAGCAAACAGATCAAACTCTCACATCATGACTTTGGTACACCCTCATGCTGCCAAATCAAACCCATCTTGCGACTTCAACACACTCTCAGGGCACCAAGTCGAAGTATAACACTCCATAAAACACCAATTCCCTCGTAATTAGGTCTCATGTAAAAGAAGGATCAACACAATGTGCCACAAGCTGATGATGAGCTCATCCCATGCCAGTGATGACTCATTTAAGATTACAGCACCAATTAAAGGGTTTATGTCAGTAAACAAGTTACATTGTCTTTCACCCAAATAGAATAAGGAACTGATGTCGTAGCCATTTTTTATTCACACAACTAAGAGCTGCATATATGCTGATAAGTCTACTTATAAATGCATGTAAGTAGCTCACTTTGCTAGTCATTCTACAATTTTTTCAAGTCTGATAATAAATAACAAGAGCTCACAACACTCATCTCAAAATAATATCAAGAACAATCACAACTCTGTTACAAATATATACATACATACATAGAGAGAGAGAGAGAGAGAGAGAGAGAGAGAGAGAGAGAGCACATATTGCTTTGTCTTGTGACATATATTTTCTTTCTTCCATTAATTTTTTCTAATTAATAAAAGGCTCAAACTCTCAATTTGAGAGGAGCTATAGAACAGAGCACAACATGAAAAAAAATTATTCACTCAATTTGTTGGGCTTGTCATCCTATATGCTTTCTTTAGTCATCGCCTATTATGATAATAGAAAAAGTAAGGAAAAACTCATCTAAAACAGTAAGCTATCACAAACTGATCCAAATCCAACCATGAACATAGCAGAGATACTAAATATATAAGAGAACTAGTTATGACCATGTTATGTCTATTCATGTAAGACCATTGATATGCTGACAAGTATGGTTATAAATACACGTAGGTGCTTTACATTTAGTGCTCATTTTGTTGTTTTTAGAAGTTTTATAATAACAATATCTAACAGTACTTGTCCCAAATAAATCTAAAAAGTAGTCACAACTCTAATAAAAAACAGAGTAATAAAAACTAACACCATGAGCCAACATACAATGGGGTACCAGTGTGTTGCGATCCTTTTATATACAATGACAAATAACACTCAAGCCTAGCACAAACCACTAACAATTTCTTAATAAAAACCCAGGGAAGGCTGTTAGAATGATCAAGCTAGTAATAATGATGAAATTACTTGGGAAAAATTCAAAATTTGTGATTTCCAAGGATTGTGAGTTTGGCAAGCTGAAGTAGCGGATAAATCCTGCTCACTGGTTGGAGAAAGAAAACAAACAATACCTCCCTCTAGTGTGTCAAGAGGAAAAATACAATGAAGCCCATTGAGAGATAGACAGAGATTTGCAGAGGAAAGGTGCGAAACTTTTGGGCTTCCCCATATTGAAGTGAGAAATTATGATCTAAAGGAATAACTAGTGTGAGTTTGGTTTTTTATTCCCCACGGTGCGCCAATTACTAGTGTGAGCTTGCTTTTTGTCTATTCCTCTACCGTGGTATTTGATGCGAATTTGTTGTCCAAATCTATTGTTCCCTTAACATTTCGTAGAGAGAATTTTGGTCCCCTTAGTTTAGTAAGAGAAAATAGACTTAAAAAGTGGGCATTGATAAGCAAGATTGGCCTTTTAAATAGGCTCCAACAATAATAACAATAATTGCCAACCTTGCCTTTGCACTCAAGCTCTTGTCTTTTAGAAATGTGGGTTCTTTTGGTTGAAGGAAAGAAGTAATTTATGCACTATCTTTTAACAGTACTACTATTACTACACAGCACAACAATTTCGACTAAGTTAGTACAAGTACTAGCTACATGACGATGACAGTCCAAAAATGAATTTCCAATCTGTTTTTCACAGATTCAGGATGAAATCTAAGATGTCTGTCCACATCATTTATTGGGTCTTCATTTTGTAGAAAAAGAATTTTCAAGTCGACAATTATAAAATATAGTTTTTAAATCTAAGTTAGAAAGAATAATTTTATTCTAACAACAATAAAAATAAGACGTCCACTCTATCACTGTTGGATGCGACCATCATATCCAATAGTGATTGAGCAAATGTCTCACTTTTTGTAACCATTACACAATCTGCAAGTGATTCCTTTCTTAAGATTCATTTCTAGCCAAGGAATCGGTAACAATTTTTTTTTTTCTTTCATCAAATCACGCAGGATACTTGTTAAGTAATGCCATGAAAAAACTGTTCCTGGTATTAATCAACAAACTCGTGTTGGTTAATCAAAACCATACTGATGACATTTGAATGGAGGTAGTTCCAAAAGACCAAACCATTGGAATGTTCAAGTTGCCATACCCCCCCCCCCCCCCCCAACCTTTTTAAAAAATTGCCTATACAAGCAATAGAAGGACAAGGGGTTGAAAATTGGTCAATTGCTAGAAGTATAATGCAATAATTTACAGGGTCCCGCATAATGGGGGGAGAAACACTTCAACAACATTGTTAGCTTCTTTGATTGCTGGAAGTCATTTAACAGTGATCTGACTGTGACTCATAGAAATCACTTGGGCAAGGAGACATAACCTCTTGTTCCAGCAACTGCACTACCTGATTCATTGATGGACGGTCGTCTGCATTCGCGTCTGTGCAACATGCTGCTAGCTCAAGGATCACTTCAACGGACGGCCAATCTGCATCGGTGCATCTTTTGTCTACGACATCTGCCAATCTGTTCTCTCTTAGGACTGTGTTCATCTGAAAATTATTTCCCAAAAATTTAGTTTAATATGTTTTGAAAAATGAGAGGAAGAAAAAGAAGAAAGAAATAATATTGGTTTAGGGTTTATATGACTTATGCATTGAATGAGTTAAAGCTTACCCAACCAACTACATTTAGACCTCTCTTTAGAAAAGAAGGGTCTGTTGGTCTCTTTCCAGTTACAAGTTCTAGCAATAAAACTCCAAAGCTATATATGTCTGACTTCTCAGTTGCTCTCCCACTTTGTAGATACTCTGATGTTGACATGTAATTAAAAAACCATCAACCATTCAGTTGTTTCTCTGTAGATTAGTCACTACTTACTTCAACTGAATTAAATTGTTGCGAGTCATGAATATTATTTAAAACACTTATGTTTAGAATACAAAACACTACATGAAAACAGGTGTAGCATTCATAGATGTCTAATACAGAGAAAGATGCAGCATACTACATTGGAAAGGAAGGATTTAATCTCTGTGATTCAATCAGCTATGAAAAAAGTTTAAATTTCGTTTTCACAGTTATAATGTTACTAATTGAATGATTCATGGACAGTTTTGACATAATTATTTATCTACAGTTCTATAGCTAGAAAATTGATTCTCTGAGTCATCATCATGTATTTAAGCCCAAACTAAACACATTATACTGCCACTCTTCAAGCAGATTTCAATGATGTAACTCGAAATATCAATGGAGTTAAACTGTTAAAGGTAACCTGATAACTCTACACCCTAATAGAAGTGCTGGTATGCAGAACTATGTACATACCTGGAGCCAAATAGCCAAATGTGCCAGCAACCACTGTTGTAACATGTACATCTTCATCAACCAAAAGCTTTGCAAGACCAAAATCAGAGACGTGAGGCTCCATGTTTTCATCAAGAAGGATGTTGCTGGATTTTATGTCACGATGCACAATTTTCGGGCTGCAGTCGTGGTGCAAGTAAGCCAAACCCTGGGCAGAACCAAGGGCTATCTTTAGGCGAGCACTCCAATTCAGAGATTGTTCAGTATTTTCTAAACCAGGAAGGATTCATGAAAAAATTAGAAAATTACAGAACTAAAGGGCATGTCATAATGGAATCATAATTGACCAAAGACCCGTTCCATCTCGTATAGGCTAGAGCTCATTCCAACAAAGTTAAAAAGTTTTTGAGTAGTGCTGCACAGCTAGAAAAATTTGATTGGATAAAGCTAGAATTTCAGATTCAAAGGTAGTTTTTGGATGTGAGAACCACTCACCCAAGTAAGGGTCACTGACAATGACAACACAAAAATTCCAACTGAGATATTCCAAATACATAAAATTCGACTGATCGTTTTCTTCTCTGTTAGGGATGATGATAATCGATACATTACAGCTATTTGGGGCAAAAAAGAGAGGGAGCGGGGGAGGATGGTGGGGAGGATTTCTTTGGCTAAGAATATTATTATTGTTGCTGAATGCATGTACCATTCATTTGTGTTGCTAACTATCAGGCTTCTAGTAAGACTTAAAATATATTTAGGTGATACATTTTACGGATAAGGTTCCCCTAAAGTGAGGGGTATCCACCCTTGAACTCAACAAAGTGCATTGGAATCATAAACTGCTAAATGATCTAATCGTAGATCCTTCTCACTTTCTCACTTCAAAGACAAACTCACGTTTAATGATTCTTTCTGAAAGTTTACTGGCTTGCACAAGGACAGCCTCTTATCCCTGCCTAACTCTTGCATTTCTCCACAATTTGTCCACCAAAACTTTCCCATTTGTCAGAGGCTCTCCAAGAATAATTCAACTTAAGGAAAAGAGAGATAGACAATGCATATAAAATGAACTATACCATGCAAGAGATCATCTAAGCTTCCCATTGCCAAATAATCATAGATTAGAAGCTTTGTAGAAGGAAGCCTGCAGTAACCACGCAGGTTCACTAAATTGATGTGCTTGATGCTACCTAAGATCTCCAGCTCCCTTTCAAACCCTTGATTAGACCCTTCACGACTTCTATCGATCCGCTTAACAGCAAATGTACCACAATCATTCATCACCATTCGGTAAACGGTACCAAATCCTCCAGAGCCCACCACATCCTCTTCGTCAAGAGACTCCAGCTTTTCAATGATCTCAGATGATGGATATGGCAGATCACCATGGAAGGTAATAAGTACTGTGGCTGTTACAAGAGCAGGTTTAATAACTTAACATTCATAAAGAAGAAAAGACTAATTGACATGACTTTATTTTATTTTGTGGATAGGAGATTGTCAAATTGGAAACACCACCATTCCTACTTGATTCTGGATTGACTTGTTTCTTCACTTCTGTGTATCTCCTAGCAGCTCTTTCCTTCTTTGACGGCAAACAAATCCAGAGTAATAAAAGTACAAAGACAAGTCCAAGGCCCATTGTTGATATTGCACCAATTAACACCCACTTCACATAATGTGAAGATCTTTTGGTGGGTACTGCAAATATTTAAATGGTAATGGTTATCAAACAAAATAAAATCACGATTAATCAATATGTAATACGGTTATAAGATCTTGTGTCTGAAATGGTATTTTAAAATGTAAATTCTAAGACTTGACATGCCTGCAGCTTCATCATTCTCAGCATGCGGTAGAACCACAGGGAAGCCGAGTGATGTCCGGCATGGTTTTTGAACTTGCCGCCCACAAAGATCTAAATTGCCAATAAACCTGTTCATATGTCAAGAAAGAAAAACTAGACAATGAGACCAACTGCCCTCACATATAGCATGGACCAAATAGGTGAAAACTAAACCATAGTATATTAAGACCAAAAATTAAGAAGAAAGGAGTTGAGACTTGGAGGGAACATGTTAGTTAAGAATGATTAGTTATAAACATGTAAAACATGTGTAAGGGTACTCTGATCTTTTAATATCGTATGGTTGCTTCTTGTACATAAGAGAGAGATGCTCATTTACATAAATAATAGACATAAACAATATTTAGTGCCTTTGCTTTTCATTTATCCCTCTACTTTATGTCTGTAACAAACAATCATCATAGGCATGCAATAGCATAGCTGCACTGAAGTCTCTGGGATTTATAGGTAGCATGTAATATGTATGGCATTATGATTGGGATTTATTTTAAAGTTGTTCCTCACATGGTTCTGCTCACTTCACAATCTTGAGCAGTTCAATAAACAGGAATTTATTTGGTCTGCTGATTTGAGTTTTTTTTTATCCATACATATTTGATCTTAGGTTGAACAACTGGGTCTAGGTTAATGGTATCATTAATGAGATGCACATTTAGCTATTTGGGTCACTATTTTTCCTTTGGTTGTAAGAGCTGACTTTTGTTAAATTGTGCCTTTTTTTTTTTCTTTTTGGGGAAGGTTGGAGTTTGGTTATTTCGGTTAAGTGGAGAAAGTTTTAATAGTCCCCTGTTATTGTCTAAATTTTAAAAGCTTCTGATAGTGGGTTGGAATCCTTTGGATAAGTTGTAAGTTCCTAGTCATATTTTCCCCTTAAAAAAAAAATACAACATTGACCAATAATAATAATACAATATTTCTTTTTTGTTTTTCTAGTAATAAAGGCAAATAGCAGCAAAAAATAGTAATAAAAGGAAATAACATGAGAAAATATAGGGCGAATAGGACAAAGCAAGTAATCCAAAATACAAAAAACAGAAGGAAAAAACAAACAAACAGATGAAAATCTTTTGAATTATTTTGTTTGGGTTGAAAATTAATTTTGTTTCTTGCTTGAGTGTGTTTGCTTTGTTTAGTGACATAATTTTATGTCAATTACCTTTCTTAAAATAAATTAACTTTATAATTTTATTACATGAATTGACTTTAAATTTTTCTCACAACGATGGCCTATCAAATAGTTTATATAAGTCATGGATGCAATACCACCTAAATTTAATGATTCCAAAAACATAGGCACCAGAAGTTAAGCTTATGATCATATTAACTATAGCTTATCATCCTGCTAAGCCTGACCAGGAAGTGTCCATAGCATAATAAGAGCAGTATGAATGATTACTTACACGTTTTTCCCAAAGGTTCCTAGTACTCCAATGTCAGGGATTTCACCAGAAAAGAAATTGGTTGACAAGTTCCTAAGTCAAGCAGGATCAAGCAGATTATACCATGTTATGGTTATCAATAATCAATATCATTATGCAGCTATGTGCAAAAAGAACCTACAGAAGTTGCAAATGTGTGAGCTGTCCAATGGATGAAGGTATCCCACCCTTTAATGAGTTGCTTGATAAGTCCCTGTAAGTAAATTTCTATTTATCAAAAATCAAAATAATAATTAAAATGCTACTGAAAAATAGATCACTTTTAAAAGCTGAATTGAAACCTTAACAGAAAGTAGAAGCCAATTCAAAGCAAAACAGATACTGAAAAAACAATGGAAAAGAAATAAAAGATAGAGTATTTACAGTATCTTTAAATGCAGTAGATTTCCAATGTCTGATGGGATGCCTCCTTGAAAATAATTACCCCTCAAGTACCTTTCATTACAATCAAATAAAATGCATCAGCCCTTCAAGAAATAGAAGGAAAGGAAGAACAGAAATTACAATTAAAGGAATAGACCTGATAAAGCTATGAACTATTTCACTTACAGTGCTCTTAGCTCAGTACACTTGGTAATTTCATTAGGAATAATTCCATGTAAGCCATTCTGATGAAGTGCCCTGCTTCAATGCAAACCATTGATTGAATAAAGTAAGGACATATTTAACCAAAAAAAGAAAAATAAGGAGGCCGTAAATTATGGATGTTAAATCTCTCCATTTTAAGAAGTGAACATGTGGAGGAGTAACATGTTGTACTTACAGTCTCCGCAGTCTACTGAGTTTACCAATGCAGGGAGAAATAATTCCCCCCAGTTGCATGTGAGGCAGATTTCTGAAGTACACAAGACAAACACTAGAATCTTAATATATGAATTAGATAACACCATAATATTTTATCAAAATATAGGGCTTGTTTGGTTTACATTTCTATTTCCTATTTTCATTTTCAGTGTTTTCCGGTATTAGGATTTTGTGAAAAAAATATATATATTGAAATTAGGAAATAAAAACAAGAAACAGTATGTTATGATTTTGGCTATTTAACAAAATCTTGAAAACAGAAAATAAAGAAAATGAAAACAGGAATGGAAAACAGAAACCAAACAAACCTTATGGTTTTCACCTATAATTTCTATTCTCTGTCTTCTTTTGCCTCTAGTTATTACTAGGCTACCCTCCAATAATAAAAGTAAATGAATAAAGAGACTAAAGAAAATGTGCTTCTTACTTACATTGAGCGAACTCGTTGTTGTTCCCCTGGATAACAGGTGATACCAGTCCATGCACAGTGAGTCTCATTAGAATGTTGCCAATCGCTGAGAAAACTCCTTGTGTCATTCAAAGTGCTTTTGATTTCCAACAACGTGATACCTAAGACATGAACCAAAATCAGAAGTTTCAAACATTTATACCCACCTTATTTATAACTTAATTTCCATAGACTACCCAAAATGCAATTACTCTGTAGTCCCACTCCAAGCCAAAAAGTAAAACATAGAACAAAGATTTTTCAACACATGATCATCCCAGATTTATTGTGTTACATCAGCAACGAAAAGCAGAAGAGCGTGTACAGGAAAACAACAAAAGAAGAAGCACATAGGATAAAAGGGGTTCATTTTTTTTTTTTTTTTTACCATCTTGTGTGAGAGCAAGAGAGGAATGGCAGAAAACAGTGTTGGAAATCACCAACACAAACCAAGCCACAGGACCCATATCCATATTGCAGAGTTCTAAATGGATGCTAATGCTAATAGCTCAGGCTTTCTGAGTTAAACTGGGTGGCAATAGAGTTAAAGTCAAGTGGCTGAACTCACTGTGTGAAAGATAGTGAACAGTGGTGATGATTCCAGTTGTTGGTGGAGTTGTGATGACAATGTAGACCTCAGGGGGTTGCCATGATTAAACCTTTGACAGAAATAATAATTTGAACTTTTGAAGCATGTAGAGAGAGAGAGAGAGAAGGAATGCTTGCTTTTCACTCCACTACTCAGAACACCTTATTTTTACCATACTGAAATGCAGTGTTCTTGAAAGCTGCTATACGGTCCTAATATTGGTAGAGAAATGTTTTTCTTTTTAGTTTAATTTAAAAGTACACTCGATTGAAAGAGCTTTGTACTGGTATTTATTCATATACTTCAATTTTATAGGATTTTTCACTTTCAGGTAATATATAATCGGATTAAACAATTTTTTTGCTATGATAATACGAAATTCTATATCAATGTAAAATACTTTATAATAAGGATATATTTGGTTAGGGAATAAAAATGAAATATAAATATTTATGAACTAGTATTATGTATAAAATTATACATAAAATTTATTTATGAAACATTTATTCATATTTTTATCATCTAATCAAATATACCCTCAATTTGCATACAAATTATACTTTTTTTTTACCTCTAAAGAATACATTAATTAAATGGGACAATATAAAAGAATTCAAAAAAATTAAACACAAATTATTTAATTAGGTTTACTTTATTAAATCTCATAACTGTCTTTGAGAATAAATCTTACGTGTCCTTAAAATATGTTTAAATAACCTCCCTAAGAATAAATATCTCGAACCACCAAAAAAGAATAAATATCTCTTTTTTTTAATATCAGAAATGAGTTAAAATAACATGACTGATATTTATAGGGAAATGAACCTTCATATGGTGTTTGTATATCATATTTTTTTAATACAACTCAAATGAGTCAAACGTATAGAAAGGAATATCTTATAGGGACCGTTTGTTTGAGATTTCATGCAAAAAAATTAGTTTTGAGTTTTTAAAATTACATACAAAATTTAAATTTTATAATAAATTTTTAAAAAATAATAACAAATGCAATCATAGTCTCGAAAAGAACAAGCTTAAAGATTTTAATGATTGATGGACATTTATTTTGAGAGTAATTTACACTCACTTCTCCTAAGGTTCAATATAATTATATTAGGTACTCTTCTATTTTATAAAACTATCAGTAACCATCTGCAAAATTTGCTGAAATTTCACTGACCTTTTATACATATACTAATTTGTTAATTTAAGTGAAAAAGAAAGATAATATGAGATATATATATATAATTATTAATAATAAAATTATAATATTTTAATAATATTTGACATGTATATTAATTAAAATAAATCTTTTTATCATAAATTATAATTATAGGTTTTATTTTTAAATGATAAAAAAATATTTTATTTGATTAATATATTAAATATTGCTAGAATATTATAATTTTATCATTAATAATTTTATATATATATATTATCTTTATTTTATCACTTAATGAACTAGTATATATAGGGGGATCAATACAATTTTAATGAATTTCAAAGGAGGTTGGTGATAGTTTTATAAAATAGAAGGTGCTAAGTGTAAGTATACTAAATTTAAAGTTTGTATAATTTTCTCTTTTCTTAATAAAATGTGTTGAATAGATATGTACCCGAAAAAATAGATTGATTCAATTATATATGTATTATAAAAAATATTGTGTCCTCCGTTATAAATTTTCAAAACAGAATATCATGAAGTATTAAACTTTACCAGGGCTATTATACATTACGGAATCTGATTGGCTGAGACCATATTAGCAATCACATTAAGACTGTATATACGTTGCAGCATTAAATTGTAACGGAAAATCAAAATATCTTTTCTTAATATTTAAGTCTATAAATAATACCCATTCATGAGTTTAATATGCAATTATAAGATAAAAGTATTTTATATTCTCATTCAATCATGTATTACTATATTAATAAAAGTAATTAAATCTCACTTTCACTACTTAAAAAATCATGAAAATTTGATAATTTGATTAGTGATGTATGATAGTATAAAAAGATTTCACATTACCAATAAATAAAAATTAAACTCTTAATTTCAATATATTAATAGTATAAAAATATTTTTTATTACCATCCAATCAAGTTTTTCTATTTACATGAATAAAAAACTCAACCATATTTATTAATATCACAATATATGATTAAAATGATATTGTAAAACTTCTTCAAGACATCAAAATTAAATTCTTCATTTATATGCTCGTGTAATAAGTGAATGTTAAGATATACTACATATTAAAATAAATAAATGCATTGTGTACCCATATAATGAGCATATATATTAATTATATAATCTAGCACGTTGATCCCTAAAATTATATATGTACTTTATTTTAATAAGCTTAATTTCTATATGACAGTATAAAATACTATAATTTAATTATGTATTATTACATTAGTAAAAATAGTTGAATTCTATACTCACCACCTAAAAAGTCATTCAAATAGATAATTTGATTGAATCCCAATAATCTATAGAATAGAGGGAAGGGAACTGGTTTTTTGTGTCCAATTTTAATTTTCCATTTTACCCGTCTAATATGTCTCTCTAACTATTATTTACAAAATTGTCAACCACCCATTTTAGTATTTTACCTCACGTCCAAAAAAATAAAATCGGTCTCATGTTCCACCATGTTATAATCGTGTGCTACTTGGTGTGTATTGGTCCAAAAGCAAAAACAACTATTGCTTAGTCAGTTTTTTTTTTTTTTTTATAAATCTTGCTTCAGCCACGATATCTGTTCCTCCAATGCATCTCTAAATAATTTTACGTTTTTATGTATCTTTTTCAACCTTTTAAGATATAGGGAAAAGAAAATCCATTATCTATTACCTATTTGAATGGCGTGATGGCTAACTTTTTCTTTTTATTTTTATTTGATGACTATCTTTGTGCCTCTTCATCTCCTGCAATATTTATAATGTTCTCTTCTTCTCTTTATTAAATATCACATTTTTATTACATAGTATTTAAAAAAATATTTACAAAAGTCATATATAAATTATGATTTTATTCTAAGAATTAAAAAATACGACTTGACATTCACCACAGCAGCCGATAAGATGCTATTGCATATAAATATATAAAGTAAACTCAAACGATATTGCAAAAGGTAACGACGAATGGTCTTTTTCATTAAAAGCACCGCAGAGTGAAATAACCGTTCTACAATGGACAACAGCATCTGAAAAAGCCTTTCAACCACTTCGTCGTATTTCGTTCGAGGTTCCAATTTGAAACAGGAACCGTCTCATCCGGGCAGCGTAGTAAAATGTCGACGACACACCAGACATTTCGAAGAGTAGAGGGATGCAATGAATCTTATTCAAACTTGGAGCACCATTTTGATGGCACAACGTCATGGAAATGACGATTCGTTCTATCAAAATTGGAGAATGACCAGCCTATCGTAGTTAAGTTCACAATCAATATTTTGGACTATGTGGTTCGATGATCAATTTGAAATTATGAAGCGTTAGTTGGATTTTAGGTCTGACACAAAAAATAAAAAGGTTAGAGAGAAATATTTTAAAAATATTACTTTAATATCTAAAGTGAATATTTAATTGGGATATCATTTTATTATAATTGAATGCGATAATGGTCTTAACTCACATCATCCATCTATCACATATAATCTATTACTACTAATAAAGGAATTCATGCAACTCTCATTTGGTGTCCAAATTTCAGTTTCCAATTAGGCCATTTGTCTAAATTTGTTAAGCATGGGATTGACCAATTGACTGTTATGGTTTTCAATATACAAAATGATATGATATCCCACCACAATTATTATTAAGAAATTGAGGTAGTAATTGTATAGTGCAATATTTCAGGACTAATATTAAATTGGATATTTTGATAATGTGAAATTAATTAGGGGTAAAATTGAAAAAAAAATTAATACTTTATTTGAATATGAAATTGATAGATATTTTACAATATTAAGTTGTCTGAAAGTGGATAAATATTCCAAAAATGAAAAAGAATCTTTTTAATTTTTTTAATCTTTTCAAGATAACTTAATCAATCATGGGTCTTCACATGAAATGATCCTTTTTTGCTTTTTTGCTTATTTGATTTACATTCTCCTCACACTAAAATGACAAAAAAACAAAAAGCTTTCCAATGTGCTTTATTTAAAAAGATTTAATTATCACGTACTGATAGTATAAAAAAAATTTACATACCCATTCAATCATATATTGTCACATAAGTCATGATAGTTGACTTTTATACTTACTATTTGGAAAGTCATCCAAACTAATTTTACACTGTCAGTGCATCAAAATTAAATTTTTTTTAAAATAGCAAAATTGTTACTTCTCCTAAATGTAGCTTTGACTCTTCCAAAAATTAAAACAATCAGCCCTTAACATTATGCTAACTATGCAAGCAGTTTAGTACTAAGCTCAACTCTAACGGCTAATGCCACACCTTATTTATCTCAATGAAATTAATTGGAATATAAATTTCAATGTTCAATGCACTTCTATTTTGCTAATTGGTAAAAGAGAAGTGTGCCTAAAATTAAAATTTACATTTAACTTTCTTTCTTTCTAAAGAAAAAAAAAAGAAGAACTTTCTATGTTAAATGTAGGAGTTAAAGAAACAGATTGAGTACATCAAGACCTTGTAACAATTAAATTAGCTCAAAGCTAACTTAGTAGGCACCATCCTACAAAAGCTTGTTCATCGATATGCTAATGGCAACCTTAACCATCGACTAGTGCGGTAAGTGGAAGGTAAATCGCATATGTTTGTGAGCAATTTCAACTCAAAGGAATCCCAAGAATGATGGGGAGCGTCCCTTGGTCTCCACCATGCATGGCAATGAGTTACTCCCTTTATTCCTTATTAATAGTCGTCTTGTCTCAGTTTTGTGGGGTTCAGCCGATGGGCCCCACCATGTGAAATGAAAGAAAAAGAAAAGGGAGATGAGAGAAATTTCAAACAAAAAAAATTACTATGCATGCGTGAAGGATTTCGGTGCAACGCATTTTTCCTTTTTGGTGTAGTGATGCACAGATCATGTTCACACTATGCATTACTTTTATAAATAGAAGCGAGAATTCATTTGAAGACACAACCAGTAGCAAAGACCAAGAGTTGCACAATAAGGAAAAAAATACACAAAGAGTGTGTTATTTTTCTGAGAGTGACAGAAAAATAGAAAGTGTGAGAAAATCTAAAGAGTGCAGGGTGTGGGCAAATACACCGAGAATACTTTTGGGTATCATCTTTTTTACTCCTTAGTGCTGCAAAAGTGTAGTATTTGAATATAAAGATTTTTACCGGGAAACACTATATTTACCTCTTGGGTTGGAAAGTGCAGAAACGATATTTTGTAACTATCCTGAATATAGTAGAATATTTTTTGAAGTCTGTTCCGTGATTTTTCCTCTGATATTTGGGGGTTTCCACATGAAAAATATGATGTGCAATTTTTCTTAATCTATTTATTGGCATAAATAGTGACATGGTTTTCACTCCGGTGAATAGTAATGTCGATCATATTATTCACAAGAACAGTAATGCGGTCCAATTGCCGAGTACTATTCACGTGAATAGTCATGGTCCTACTATAAATTACTATTCACCCTGATATTTATTCTTGTTGCTGCGCTGATTGATAGATTTAATTCTATCAGATTTATTTTCGGTACTTATTGTCATACATTGACTTCATTTTATTACACTGTGAATTAGTCTATGAGCCTAACAGGTTTCATAATAAGGAATTATGGGAGTAGTAAAAGAAAATTAAAAGCCCATCAAACATTGTAATGATGTTGGATAATTCGTGGCTAGCTTATAACAGTTCGTAAAATTAGCATCATAGCTATTTGTTAGAGTTGTGTTATGTATATTCATAGATTATGTGACACTGTATCATTTCACGGCCCATGCAAGCAACATTTTTCTGTTTATTAAATTAACAAAAACACCGACGGTGGCATCTAAATACCAAGCTTAATATCATTCACACGCCTAAGAACAAAGTAGACATTGGCGTGTGGCATTTGTGCACCCATCTCTCAAATTCCAAGTCTTCCCTTGCATGCACTCAGTTCATGTTTAAGTATCTCAAAATTATGACCACATTGAAAGAATCAGCAACATGAAATTACTCAATTAGAGAACAACAAGACAATCTTCTTCATGTTTTAGCACTTCAACACAAATTCATAATACAACTTGAGTTGAATTGAGTTTAAAATAGAACTAAGAAATGGAGAATGGGACCACTAATTCTCCTACTTCACTAGAGCTCCAACGTTAACAAACACTTGCAACACCTCCCCATTGAGGATGGATATCCTTGAAATTTAACATTGGTGGTTGCTTTCTCCAATTTTACAATTTAGCAATCACTGTTTTAACAACAACAACAAAAAAAATAGTATTCCACGAGTAAGATCCCCACCCTACAAGGAGCCACCCCATTGCCAAGGGCCACAAGGTTGGCAGCTCGTAGTCCTTTTCATTGATCTTGGACTGTTATCGGTACACCAAGATAGAAAAGGGCGGCACAACTAGAGAGCTTCTTCAATTAGTTGTACTCTACTATGCACAGATGCTTTAAAATAGTTGACTTATCCATACGTATTGTATCAGATATTTTACCAATATATTTAAATACTCCTAGTTATATTGTGCATGTTGTTAATTTGATTTGTATCTCTTTATCTTACTGGTGTCATATTAAATACTCGTACCAATATCCGTGCAATATAGGTTGCATTTCACTTTCACCATTGTACTCATTGTAGCATTATTCGGGCCAGGGTTGTCTATGTGCAAACCAACGTTAACTGGACTTTAGGCTTTGCAATTCCAACAATTTCCCTTGCTTTCTCCATAACTATCTTCTTGCTCAGTCGCCACACCTTCATTTGCAGTAGCGCTTAAGTAAGCATGAGCATCTTCTCAGATATGACCAAGGTGATTGCAGCAGGATGTAGGAAATGCAACCTAAATGCTTCTAGGAGGACCCTTTATCATCTTGCTCAAGATGTCGCAACAAATCAGAACTGGGATTTTGTTGTCCATCATATGCATGTTGGTAGCAGCAATTGTTGAGAAGAAGCGCCGAGCCACAACTTAGCTTTTAAGACTTTGGTTCGTTCATTTCACCCACAAGATTTGCTTTGTTGTAGCCACAGTTTGCACTATAATGGCTAAATGAGGCATTTGCTGTTGTTGCTATAATGGAATTCTTTACCATGCAAATGCCAGAGAGCATGAAGACTGTAGCTAGGGCAGTCTTCTTTCTGAGCTTGTCAATTTGCAAATTACATCGGTTCCATAGTTATCAGTGTCATCAACAAAGTGATATCACACAGAAGAAGAATACCATGGCTAGGTGGTCATGATTTAGACAAGAATAGGCTTGATTACTACTATTATCATATTATGTCATTGCTACAATGGGTGGGCTGAATTTTTTATACTTCAATTTGTTTGCTGGCGGTTACTTCATAACCGGCAAGGGCAATGGGATAGCAGAAGTGCTACCAGAGAAATTAGAGAATCCAATTACTGGCAGGATGGGAGAATCATTGGAGGCAAAGGATGAGGTGAAGATTTTGACATTAATGGCACTTAGAGTGGGCAACATGATGCTGCCATTCCCCTTGCTTTGAGCAGAAATCGCAAAATAGAAATGCTACTTGGATAAAGTTATTTTTGGTGTTGTTCAACGATGGAAATTCTTGTATAAATGAATGAAAAATTTATGTACATGATTCAAGTGACAACATTATCAATTAGGTGTTAGATTTTTTTTTTCTTTTTTTGGGATACACTACTACCCAATACAATCTTCAGTTTTTCATCAATCATTATCATATATACCACTACCAAATAGATTTACATTTCTATCTCTAGTATTGTTTATCTTTACTATTTCACCGCCTCCATCTTTTTTATCCTAAGATAGGTATTAAATGCTACCAAAAGGAGGTAGCGGTCTTTCAATGAAAGTTTTCCTATTCTTAGGGCTTGAAAATGAAATCTTTAATTAAGGGATCAAGACACCTACCATTTTAACTAATCCAACATTGGTACAATGTCATGAATATTATCCAGGCTTATTTTCTTACTTAACTCGAGAGTGATTTAGTGATTTACATTAAACTTCACATTATTCAATCATCATTTAATCATTTAGTTGTTGCGTTCTTAATCTTGAGGACTAATCTCCCGTTGAAGATTCGTCACCTTGTTTACCCTAAACCTAGGTTGCCTCTACATGGGAGGATGACTAGGTTTAGAAACACCATGTTGTGGGAGAGTACACACCTCAAAGGGCTTATGAGTGGCTCTTGACAAATTGCAAGACTTGGAATTACATGGATAGCTGGAAGTCAATTTGGAAATTATCTTGTCTGGAAAAAATCAAGTTTCTTCTATGGTTGTGTTTACATAATGCCTTACCCACTATCAATTTGAGGTTTCATTGGCGGTTCTCAACATCTTCGTTATGCCCCCAGTGCGATAAAAGGGAGGAGACAATCCTCCACTGTGTTAGGGATTGTGCGGACTCCCAGGTCATTTGGTCATGTATGACTTAGATTCTGTGTGGAGTTTTTCATGTTGGACTTGCATGCATGGTTGCATCGTTTTGCTGGAGAGGAGGATGATAGCTTCCTTGTAGCCTTCTGGTGGGTTTGGCATTGAAAGAATAATAAAGTACTTGATTCAGAGCACTAGACTACTCAAACTGTGACAGGGCATATTTATCAAACTGTGCAAGATGTCCAACTCTCTTGCAACCAGGATCAATGCAGAATGGAGATTGTCTCAGCTTGGATATTATATATTATTGGTAGGGTGAGTGTGAAGGTGGATGGTAGTGTGATGTAGACCTTGCAAAAGTTTGATGTTCGTGGCATTCTTAAGAACATTGAAGGTGGTTGGCTTCGAGGGTTTTCAAGTTTGGTGACTGAGCATGATATCACTATGATTAAATTGATTACTACCTTTGCATTTGTCATGGATGAAAGGGCATTGCAAAGTATTCTGCGAATGTGATAATATGGAGGCTCTGCATTTGGTGAATTCTAATGTTACTCCTGGGGCTCATGATTTGCATGTTTTGCTAGTGGAGATTGAGGGCCTATTGGAGAAGCAATGAGAGGTGCGTTTGAGCTGGGAACCACTAACAGCCAATTTGAATGCTGATTTCTTCACTAAAATGGAGGCGTATCACAAAAAGGGATTCAAAGTGTGAAAAGTTCATACCTTAGATTTGTGGCATATAAGGCTTAAAGATCTTATATGATTATTTATTTTCTGTTCCTTGTCCAACTACCAAAAAAAAAAAAGCTCTTCCAGATCACAACATATGATTATATAATAGTTTAAAAAGGATCTTTCAGACCGTGTATGCTTGCTGAATTGTGTCTACGTCAATCCCCTTCAGTTTCAAAACTGACTCTACATGTCCTTTGAGTGTATGCAGTTCTCTCAATCTGCAAGCAATTATTAGGACACAAATGAATACATATTTGTGGTTTATGGTAAAAAAATCAACTAGATTTACATCCAACAGTAGTAGTGTGGTTTATAACTATATGACAACACAACATATTAAGAGTTCAGTACTCTGACATTTATTTGCAACTTAGACCCTACATTTATGCAGTATAATGAAATTCACAACTTGTATGCTGGCAAAGTGGCATATACAAGCAATGTTTGCCTGTTTATTTATTTCCAACCGAATACCAAATCGAACACAAGCAGTTAAATATTGCTACCTACCTTGCAATTTCGGCTCTCCTTTTCGCTTCTTCCGCCATTTGATTCAGTTCATTGAAATGTGTGCGTTCGGTGAACATCTTCGCGTCAGGCGGTTGTAATCCATGCAACGTTCTTTGTGCATGTGCCCATTGAAGTTCCCGTTGTTCCTTTCCAAAGTCCTTTTGCCTTGTGAATGCAATCTACATGACAATGAAAGCCATAAGCATACAGACGAAAGTTATGCCCTCCTAGGATAAACTACCAAAACAAGCCCTACTCACCCTTTGCTCAATGACAAGTTCCCAAGCCCTTCCACTCAGAGCATATCGAATGAAGAACTTGATGAAATCAAGAGGGATGTAGAATATTAAGTTGTATAACCATATTACACCAGCCCAACCCCACCCTATTCCTTCAATGGCAGCGAAGCTCCAGTTTGCATATACTGCAATCAAAGTGGCAATCTGCAAAAAATCCGAATCAATTACATAGGCCATACTTGATATAACTGGAAACAAAAAATTTCAAAATAATAAATGGTTATTTGGCTTACCAGCTGAGCAATCACAAAAGCAGTCACCAGCAAAATACCAGGACGTTCAACGTATGACCAACCCCGAGACCGAGTCACAAATATTAGAGCCTGACTAATAGTGCTCACTTGAAGATAAATTGCAGATGCTAGTTTCCGGAAGTCATCATGAGCAGATTTTTCAAGAGTGGCCACCCCAAATACTCGCTGCACAAAGAGCAGGCAAGCAAATGAATGAGCCATAAAAAATAAATAACAGCAGCACACACAGTCCATGTAAGGCATCAATTGACATTGATGCATGCAACTAACTAGGTAAAACTAAATCATAGATGAATCAGAGTATACATGCCATGAGAGATGAAAGTGCACACATTACTTTCACACAATAAACTCCAAAACAATCAAATTCAATTGAACTAGAGAGTATATTGGGATCCAAAACCATCAAAGAGAAAATATACTGGGAAGAAATCTGTCTTGTATGCTGCCCAGAAAAATATGACTGTCATCATTGCCAAGTAACTTCCAAGCACAACGCCAGTGGTAAATATCTCAGCTAGCTTCCAGCTATCTGGCAGAGGAGATGGTTTTACCCTATCTTTTGAAATTGTCATAATAGTACCTACAATGCAATAGATGTTGTAATATTAGCTGCCAATAAAGCTCAGAAACAACAGAAAGCATAATGTGGGAGAAATCAGAAAAGAAACAACGACGAACCATCATTTAGAATGGCGATAATGAGCACCATAAAAGGGGGGAAGTCAAACTTCCATATGAGAGCCAGCAACATGAAACCAAGCTGCAAGCATGTCAAAGTAGTGTAGTAAGAATATGAAACCAAGGCAATAACTATTATATCACATGATGACATGCGAGGAGGAAAACATATTCCAAAGATCCAAAATAACTCACCACAATACGAATTGTAATTGAGACAGCATAAATCTGCATAAAAAAAAAAAAGAAACAAAATGGTCAAATGAGGCACTAGTATTGGCCCAAGTACATGTGGCCTGATTAAAACCTAATTGTAAGTATGATGCATTACAATAACACCATAAGTAAAAGTGACATAGGTGATAAAAAAAGCTGTTAAGAAGATATCAACAGTAGTTCAATTGCTCACTGTATAATTTTTCATTCTCTGGAAGATAGCTCGGCTGGTCAACACAGCACTAATAATAACGCTAAGGCCTGGTTCTGTTAAAACAATATCAGATGCACTACGAGCAGCATCAGTCGCATCAGCAACAGCTATACCAATGTCTGCCTTCTTGAGTGCAGGCGCATCATTCACTCCATCACCAGTCATGCCACAGATGTGTTTCCTAGCTTGTAAGCGTTTCACAATCTCATACTTGTGCTCTGGCCAAGTATATAAACCAATCAATATGAGAAAAGAAGCATATAATGCACAATTACCACAACCAATAATTACTCTTGCATCCAATAGATTTCCAACAACAATTTAAAAAAAAAACAGTCAAGTGCATGACCAACAAAAATGCATACCAGGAAAAACACCAGCAAATCCATCAGCTTTTTCTATTAGTTCATCAATGGGTAAGGCAGAAATAGATTCATCCTTATTCTGTCCAAGCAATGCAGATGAAGGGTACATATTTGTACCCATTCCCAAGCGACGACCTGTTTCCTTTCCTATTGCTAGCTGATCTCCTGATAAGAAAAAGAAAGATACATAAATTTAATTAGAAGGAAGATATGGGATTAATAAGGTCAGAAAACTAAACTACACTTATGGCTATGTAGGAAATCACATTCATTAGCAAATAAGACAAAAATGAAAATTAGGAGGAGGATTTCATCAAAAGAAAATTAGAAGGAGGATTAGGGGTTAATAAGGTTCAAAAAATATACTGTGGCAATCTTGGAAAATAGATATATCACTATAAGAGCACAAGAAAAGTTTGTCTCCAATGGATGCCATGGATCACAAATTCTTTCACTATAGGATGTTTACGATAACTTGGTTACAAACTTGTTGCACTTCAGTCAAACCATGCAAAGCATAATCCTTCATCTACAAGTACATATTTGTGTTGACTCAATCAAGTTCAATCATGAATCTTAATCAACATGCATAACAAGTTGAATTGGCCAATAATATTTGCTGAATCCAATAATAACAAGTAAAAGTAGGACGCAGATGTCATAGGACTAACAAATTTTGCACCAGTTGCTTGCTTAATGGAACTACTTGAATTAATTTGCTATAAAGAAAAGTGACTCCAGGCTATAAATAAATGCAGTAGACCTGTAATCATTTTGACATTGACTCCAAGGTTTAGTGCCCTCCGTATTGTTTCTGCGCTGTCATGCCTAGGCGGGTCAAACAGAGGCATGAGGCCAATAAACTGCCATGGTCCCCCAGCACTCTCTTTCCTTCGATCTGGAACTTCCTGTACAAAATGGCAAACAACATAATTGAACATTTCTAGCATAAAATACAGGTACAGAAAAATCACCAAATGATCAAGCAAGAGAGCATGCAATAAACCAAACTACCTGGTATGCTACAGCAAGGGATCGTAAACCACGCTCTGCAAACTTGTCTATTACAGCATGAACTCTACGTTCAATGTCTGATTTATTGTGTGCAAGATGAAGGATCTAGCAATCGCAGACAAATCAAGATGAGAACATATGAAATTTTAACCAATGATGAGAACGAGAACAATGTTACTAGAATACCTGTTCTGGTGCACCTTTGCTTACTCTATGCATTTTACCATCACGATCAATATAAGTCAGTGCTGTCCGCTTATCAGTAGGATTGAAGGGAAGAAAATGTACTTCTTGGATACCAACACGAGCCTTGATAGCATTAAGTAAGAATAAAATTATTATACAAATTTAAATACAGAAAAGAAACTCAATTATAAGGATTTGCATATTATAATTGCTTACAGCAAATAAATATGTCATCAGAAGAATTGCAGTGAATAATATAGCAATGACTAACCTCCTTCGGATCAGCCAGCATCCCAACTATGGCAGAATCTATTGCATCTTGATTCTCAAGTCTTGAGGCTCGAGCTGCCATCAAAACAACAGTATCTGGATCCACTCCTTTTGCAAAAACCTTGTGGGTGAAAACAAAAAATAATTAGAAATCATACATATGAAACAGAAAGAGATAATCAGCAAGTAAAACCATTCATCATCCACCTCAATAAGATTTTTGTCAACAGTAAGCTTATTTAACGTTAGAGTCCCAGTTTTATCACTGCAAAGCACATCCATACCAGCCATCTCTTCAATAGCTGTCATCCTCTTTGTGATAGCCCCCTGAAAACATTACAACCAATTAACCACAACTTCTTGCCGTGTCCTGTCCACCAAACACACTCAACTGAAAATGCCTAACTGACCTGCTGAGATAGCCTATGAGAACCAATGGCCATGGTCACTGAGAGAACAGTAGGCATGGCAATTGGAATCCCCCCAATAAGAAGTACAAGAAGGTTATCGATTCCTGGACGATACTTCCGGTCTTGGATGGGATACATAACAATAATCTCAATAATCATCCCCACGGCAATTGAGCATATGCAGAAGTTCCCAATTGCAGTCAAGACCTAGACAGCAACATAAAATAGAAGAAATGAAATCTTAAAAATTAAAAAACGACATCTCCAAACACCAGGAAAATTGAGTCTGCATTCATGTTACCTTTTGAAAGTGACCCACTTGATTAGTGGTATCTACAAGGTGAGCAGCTTTTCCAAAGAAGGTATGAACACCTGTGGCGATGACCACAGCTTCAATCTCTCCTTGTTTGCAGGTAGAACCTGAATACACACCATCACCAGGGCCCTTTGTCACTGGCAAGGACTCACCTGTAAGTGCAGACTGAAGTACAAAGCAAAGGGAAAGAAGGGTGTAATCGAACCAGTTGGCGTATAATGGATAAAGGAGCAGAACATATATGATATAGAACAAGAAAAGGCCAAAATATCAGAGAACTCACCTGATCAATTTTCAAAGGATCTCCTTCAAGAAGACGAGCGTCGGCAGGTATAATATCTCCAAGTTTAATGCTGATTATGTCACCGGGAACGAGCACCGCAGCATCTAGCTCACTCCACCCACCATCTCTAAGAACCTTTACAACACAGACATGAGAAAAGAAACTATGAACACTAAAAAAATTAAGACCTTTGTAAAGCAAAGATTTTACAGCACCAATATTGAATGCACGCAATATTGAAAGTGAAAGGAAGCTCAATTTGACACCTTTGCTTGTGGAGCAAGACGAGCCATGAGAGCTGCAGCAGCATTACCAGCATTGTTTTCCTCTATGAAACTGATGGTTGAATTGATGAGAAGCAAGGTGATGATACCAACAAAGTCTTGCCAATCAGGGGGCTTCCCCTGCATAAAAATTCAAGCAACAGTTTCAACTAACAAGAAACAAATATTATAGCAATTGAGAACTCTCACAGCTGAGTACATATACTCTCAAGTCTCAACTCAACTCACCCCTCCATTGGCAAGTGCAATTGCCATTATAGCAGCAGCCTCCATAACCCAAGAGAGAGGATTCCACATAAACCCCAAGAACTTCAAAAACTTGCTCTCCTGAAAATAAAAAACAGAAGATAATTTACCTCAAAAATCCAACATTTTTTTGTCTACATGAGACTTGATCAATGACGAAGAAGAAGAGTGAAACAATTAATTAAAAAAAAAAATCCAACCTTTTTCTCTTCAAGCTTGTTGTGGCCAAAAATAGTCAACCTTTCGTCAGCAGCCTCACTGGTGAGACCTTCTCTGCTACATCTCAGATTCTCAAAGACCTCCTCAATGGGTATGTTCTCCTGCATTCACAAGGTCCCAGAACACAAAAAAAAAAAAAAACTATGAGATGAGACTCATTCATCAGAGAAACAAAGTGAGACCAAGGAAGAGAGGCATAGAGTGATTCAGATCTGTTACCAAATCTACAGTTTCCTTCAACACATTCTCCAATATTTGGGACTTGTCACCCATGGTCCACCACTGCCTCTTATCTCTCACAAGCTTCTCTTCAGAAAATTAGCACACTCAAGCTTCAACCGTGAGGACTTGGCACCAGAACAAGTACAAAGGAACAAACAATGAAGCATATGCAATCAAAGTCTGTGAGTTTGTGTGTGTGTGTGTGTGTGTGTGTGTGTGTGTGTATTGGACAACCTTAAATTGTTCTGAGTTCTGACCACAAATTCTGAGGGAAACGATGTTTTGTTCAAACCATAACTGTGACACACACACAATGACACAACAACTCTGAAGAGAGAAGGCAGAAGGCGGAAGGATAAAAACGCCGGTGGAAGTGCAAGCACGTCAGAGAAGCAGATTGAGCCAGTCAGTAACAGTCACATACAAGTCACACTAGTCCAACTTTGCTTTGCATTTCTTTATTTTCCTTATTTATTCTTTCTCTTATCTTTTCCAATTCATATTTTATTATTTAAAAAACAATCAATATATTCCTCCATCTGTTTCGTAATAACAATGTTTTTAGCCTTTTGATGTTTTGGAATATGCAATTACGTTAAGTTTTTCTTCCATTTATATTTTTTAAATGTGTGTTGTTAGAGAGTAAAATAAAGGTAAAAATTCTCTAAATTAGAGTCATGCGTAATTTTATATGGGAAATGTATATTCAAATGCTCTTTGTATGACTTTTTCAAATAGTAAAGTGAAATGTAACTATATCTACTGATTTAGCTTTATATGATTTGATGAATGTGTAAATTTTTTTCTATTATTAATGTATTCCAATTAAATCCTTTAAATAAAATAAATTTCAACTATGTATAATTCTTTTACTTTAAAATTTATACCTTTACAATGAGAATTTCTCAATTTTTTTCTGATGACCCTTAACAAAAAATTTACTATTTTATTACAATTTTTCATGATAAGAGTTCAAATTATATTTCATAAATAAATGCATTTTTTTATTTTTAATTACATAGTATCTTACCGTTATGTATATTGTAAATTTATATTAGTCTTTTATTTTAGATTACAAATACAATTTTATTTTAGATAAATTGTATTAAAAATTGTTATATAATATATTGTAATATTTTAGTTTTAATTAAATTTATAATTATTATTTTAATTTATTTATGATAAATTTTTTGGTACTCCGAAATCAAAAGAATATATTTACTTTATTTTATTTAATAAATAACACATCAACTATTATATTAAATATGTAAAAAAAATAAAAAATAACAATAATCTATAAAATTAATATATTATTTATTAAATGAAATAAAATAAATATTTTTTTTACTCTCCAAACATCCCAGCATTTTTATCAATATTATGAAAATAAGCCGTACAATGCACGGTCCGGGCCACAACGTCAGTTTTTCTTTCTTTCTTTCCTTTTTTAGAGGTGGGGCCACAATGTTAGTGGGCTGAATAATAAATCAATATCTATGGCGTATTAATTTCCAATTGAGTCACAGTAAATGGGTAAAACATACATAACGTTCCTCTCCAAAAAAAAAAAAAAAAAAGGAAAGAAAGAAAACATGGTTACATTAATGAGAAAGTTTAGCAAAACCACTACCCGTAGCAAGCATTCACTTGGAGGAGAAAATCGTGGATCATACGCCTGAGAGGCTAAGACACCTGACCTTGGTATCTTGAATATAGATCAATTGGAAATGGAAAAAAGTCAAGTAAAGCCCAAGTTGGTCTCGAATAATTTTAGCACAAGCTAGTTCTCTATGCAAACTATCCACTTGGTTCCTAATAATGTCAAATACCAAACACCAAACGGTTCCGGACGTTAACTCTAATGGAGTTGGTGACATGGCAAGTTCGTAAATACCAAATGCCCCCAAATTATTGCCTGTCTCCACCCACCCCCACCATCCCACCACATTCCCTCATCCCCACCGCCTCCACCCCTAGTCTCATTACCCCCTGCTCCATCTCCACCCCCACTGCCACACTACACTACTGTGAAACCTCCGCTCCCACCCTTTACCCCAAACCCAAAAGTAACCCATAACAGAGGCACACACTCCTTCCCACCAAGTAACCCAATCGCAGCTTGAGAGCTTGAGCTTCACTTCGCTTTAATGGCAGCGAATGAGTAGTAAGAGGGAAACACTAAGAAGAGAAAACGTGTTCCAGTTCCAGGAGGCTCTGACACTGAAGCATTTCATGAATCCCCATCTAAGGCTCCCAAGCTCCTTGCAGCTAAGAAGCCCTTCAAATCGCACAAACCTAAAGCAGTTGCTAAAGACAAGAAGGCTCCCGTTACAGGCCTAGAACGTCGTCTTCAATCTAAGGTTCTATTCTTCATAAAATAACAAATATGTTAACTTACCAGCAATTGCTTTGAAATTTATTGGAATATGTGTTTTTCTGTTTCTGTGATTAGTATACTAATTGGTGAAAAATTTGGAGATTGTTTGTTTTGAGTAGTTGGTTTAATTGTTCAATTTTCAGGAACCTGGCCTCATCTTTGTGTAGTTGGTTTAATTCTTCAATTTTCACGAACTTGGACTCACCTTTGTGACAGAGATGGAGGTGGAGTTTGGCTTTGGAGTTGAGGATAGAGGCGGAGGTTTCATGGTGGTGTAATGCAGTGGGGCTGGAGAGGCTAGGGGTGGAGGCAATGGGATGCGGGAGTAGTGGAGACAGGAAGAGTGTCAAAAAAACACAAAATTTCTTTACCTTTAAAATGTGAGGATAGTAAGAATATGATACAAAATTAGAAATCTAATATTTTTTCTTCCAATAATATCCTTACACATATTTATTATTTATTTCTCCGTCTTCACTATCTCTATTATTCCTGTATTTTTGTCTCAATGACAATAAACAAACGCTACCTTTGAGTCTGACAATTGATGTTTGACATTGCTTGCTATGGATCAAGCAGATGATTTTCAATTGTCAAGGACTATCTTGTCCAATACTAAAATTGTTAGAGACTAACTTTGAGGTTCACTAAAAAAAAGTCAAGCAATCTACAATTCCGCCTCATTTTTTTTTGTCTAATTTGACCTAGCTAGGCCTTTTAAAAATAAAAATATTATAGATAATTAGAAATTTTATAAAAAATAATGTGGTATTTTTTTGGCTACTAAAAAATTAAAAATAAAAAATATTAAAAAATAATGTGTTGTAATTATTAATTTTTAAATAAATTAATAAATTATATTATTTTATTCAATAATTATAGGATTTGGGAACACGATTAGGGTTAGAAGATTTCTGTCCCATGTACTCCAATCAGGGACGGATCTACTAACAAATTGTTGGGGTTCATGCCCTCACAAAAATTTTATAATTTATTTAGGACTATATAGGCATATATTTTTTTTACTTTTATTATTTATTAAATTTGATTTCATATTAAGATAAAAATAATGTAAAATTTAATATAAATTTAATTGGAATATACCGATAGTATAAAAAAATTTTAAACATTCATCAATCATATAATAATACATTAGCAAATACGATTACTTTTAAATTTCAATACTTGAAAAGTCATACAAAAGAAAAGATTTGATTATATAAAAATGTAAAAAAAAATTTACACTATTAGTGCACTAAAATTAAATCCATTTAATATTGTGTGTACTAAATTTTATGATTCATCACTCGGGTGTTTTTTTTAATATGGGATTTGAGTGATATATTTACATTAATATGATATTTTGGGAAAAATTTATACAATATGGTATTTTTAATATAAAATTTGTTAAAGACGGATTCAAAAATAAGGAAAAGAAAATCAACACTAAATCTCCATCAAAAGCTAATTCAGTGTAAAAAAAATTAACACTGAAGGCAGATTCAATATAAATGAACATAACACAAAATCTATCACAAATAGATTTTATAAATACTATATATAAAAAAATTTATTAATTATCTCATATTAGCATAAATCACCTATTAAAATACCAGATATAAATTATTTGTTCTTCGTGGTAGCCCCAATAATTCATTCATCCTAACCATAATTTGTCCCCAGCTGGTAGTGTACGGTGTCAAATGTGCACAAGCTAGCGACAGCAAGTAATTATACATATTGTTTATTTTCCCTTTCTTTCCATTGTTGTAAAGCACTCTACTGCTTAGAGACTGCTGTAGGTAGCAAGCAATTATAAAATAATACCACGCTACATTTTGGGTAAATTAATTTTAAACCGAGTATTCGTTCACGTCTTGTTGAATGGAATGGGACGTGGCTTTCGTAGGTAGGTCACCAGCTAAATCAACAATCGTTTTTTGGTTTTGGGTTTCGTCTCATGTTTGCAATGAAACTTTCAATGACATATATTATATTGATGGATGTGGGCAGCAAGTTTTCATCAAAGAAACTAGATCAAAATTATATTGGGGGATCGATTCATATTTCGAACTTATAGGTAATCCACAAATGAGAAAGCGAGCCTTATTTTAGTTATTATTTAATTTATACCAAATTGAAATTTGGGTGTACGTACATCTATGCATCGTTTAATATATAGGATAAGACCTGATTATATTAGTTAATGCTACAATATCAATTTTTAGCACATATTTGGTGTCACTTATAATAATATAGGGTTATACAATCAAAACATTATAATCCTATAACTGTAAAATTAAATTATTACATCCAAATGGTCTGATAATACATGATAATATTTTTTTTACTAGTTAATCTTAGATTAATCATAGCATACTCTTGTACAATAACAACCACCCCACCTATCATTGGTCAATGTCAACCCACCTCTAGTCACCACCCGCCGCTTGCCACCTCCCAGTCACTGCACCTATCCATGTACCATTGATAATGTGTGGCACTCTAAATTAAACAAGTATAGGATAAAAACTTATACAATGAATTTTTTATACTATACTATTAGGTCTTATCATATACAATGCTGCAAACCAAGCCTTAGGCCCCATTTGATACATAGGATAAGATATAATTATATTAGCTAATATTATAAAACTTTTTTTATCATATATTTGATGTCATATATGATAGTATAATCTTACACAATTCAACCACTTTTGTTCATTATCACGTTGTAGGAAACTTGATTACACTTTATAGTATTATTTTTACTGGCAAATTCCAAATTAACCTTAGCTTACTCTTTCGTGTCAACATCTGCCCCTTGCCACTTGTCCTTGGACCCTCCGCCACTTGCTGCGACCTATCACCAGTCATCACCCACCTACTCGTACGCTATTGGTTAGCACACTGAACACTAGATATATGGGACAGAAACTTATATAATAAATTCTTTATCCTATACAATGTACCAAAGAGAGTCTTGATATATAGGCAAAGAAAATGGCTGTAGGTGATGAGAGGGAAATTTCACAAAAACATTCTTTTACCATTCCCGCCATTGTACAAAATGTTTTTTTTTTTTTTCAAACAATCTTTGATTTCATTCTTTGAACAAATAATAATGTTATATTAAAAAATTATTAAATTTTTTTGGAAAAATAACAGTTACTACTAGATATAATAATGTTAACAATAACATATTTATCTAAAAATTATTAATAAATAAAATCGAAAATTTCTAACATTACTGTGCGAGCAAATCTAAACACCTATGAATAGGGGAGAAAAGACATAAAATTGAAAAAAAAAATAAAAAAACTTTTGAGTATTTTTAACCATGTATACAGATCCTCTTTTTAGCACGTTTGAAATTACATTAATTGTAATGAGGATTAAACCCATGACTTTATATATCTTACTCAAATTCCTTACCACTAGACTAATCATAATAACTTACATACACACATATTACATAGGTTTAACATGAGTGTCAAATAATTATGTAAAAATAATATAACCTGAATTTGAGACTTAAGGGGGGTTGTTTGGGGGATTTCGGGGTGAACAATCATTTTTTTCACTTAAATGTTATACGACAAGACTTTTATGCATAATTTTACACAATTTAATGATTTTTACACATTTTTTAAATATTGGTTAATTAAATAATAGTATTATCTTCCGATTAGCTAAACTCTATTACCTAGTTCATATATATACTCTGGTCTAACCGTATTTTATTTTATTTTTTGTAGTAGTTAAATAAAGAATAGAAAACAAACAAATAATTACACAAGATCTCTAACCATATTTTATTTTCTACACACATGAAAAGTATATCAACTTTAATTAGGTCGTTGCACGTTAGAAGATCCAGATAGGCCGGAACGTGGTTGGCTTAAAGCATGTCTTGACTCCTATTATTTTGAGATTTTATTCATATGTGGGCAAACATATATCATCAATGGAAAAAAGGAAGCACAAATCTTGCAATTTTATTTCCGGAAAGAGGGATTTATTTAATAATAAAATACAACAACAGTGACCATAAACATAAGTACTAAAATACCGCAAATCTCATGGCTGTAACTAGATTTCACCAAAAGTTTCAGTAGTACTTTTCCAAAATATTTTACTTTATTTTTGAAGATCGATATGGAGCGTTAGCAAGAACGCATGGTGATTAAGTCAGTGATAAATTTAAAAAATTTAGATAATGAAAGTGAAAATAATACATATATACAAAAGGAAATTAACATAATTTTTATCTAAATATAAGATCAAAATTAATAGAGTAATAGAACAAAATATACATACACATATATATATGTATGTGTGCGTGCGCGTGCACGTGTGCTACTAAACAAATTTAAAGTTTATTGTGAGAATATAGGCCTCAATATTATCTAAGTAAATTCGTCCATGAATCAAGTTAAGAATAACCATATTTTCTACAAAATAAGTGAAGGTGATAATGATATATATATATATATATATATATATAATACTTTGTATTTTTCTATCAGTAAATATCTACTTCAAGTTTTCAGTATCCGTTCATTAAATACAAGTAATATTATTCTTAAAGTGTCTAGTTGCCTTGCGGTGTAGGTGACGGGGATTTCACGATTTCAATTGCGTGCGCATGTGAAACAAAGGCAGTGAGAATGAGACAGAACAGGGGTCCCACAATTCCCAAAGATATGTAATAGTAAACCCTATTGGGCAATCAAACGTGATTTTTTGCTGCATCTAATGGCAAGGGCCCAACAAGTTGAGAGTCATCACATCACACGATTTTGGTCCTTTTCACACCTCCAAACAAGGTACAATCCGTACTGTTCCGTAATACCTTACAGTCAAACCATATGCTGATACATATGAACTATTTAATTTTAATCTAAGTCATTAACATTTGAAGTTCAGTGAACTTTTCAACTAATTTGATTTGGTCAGTCACAACAATTTGTTATAAGAGATCGATCAATCTATTATTAAGATAAAATTCTTCTACACCAAGTTTATCATCTACAAAACTGGAATTTAAAATCTTACTCACGAGAAAATAAGTGTTAAACTACATAATTCAATTGTATTTTTTTCCCCCTTATTTTTTGTCTTGCCTCTAATTATCTGCCACTTAAAAAATTTATATATTTATGATGAATTAATTTAATGATTTCACATAATGAAATATTAAATGTAGATTAGTTTTTAAATATTAATTCTTTATTGAGTTAAATATATTTTTGTCTTTGAAAAACAAATGGGTTTTGATTTTGGTACTTGAAAAAGTAAAATTAGTCTTGCTCCAAATATTTCTAAAACTACTTTGTTTTAGTTCTTGTAATTACTTTATTAAATGCTGACTAATAGAAAATCATATTATTTAAACTTATATGGTAATCACTAGCTGCATGTGACTTATCATGACCTTATGTGTCAAAATGCTCACCCTATAAGCCATTACATCAAATCCATTAACTTATCTTAATGGACATAGTAACTCATTTTATAGTAGAATTTTGAAACTTCACATAGGGTTAATGACAACATATGGAATTGGATAATGTGATTTTCTGTTAACTAGCATTACTAAAAAAATGTGAGTGACTTGCAGATTTTTTGCCTTGGTATTATCGACAGATTTACCAATGGAAAAGAAAGGAATTTCATAAAGAAAAAATTTGGAAAACCGTCACCAATGGATTTTTCGACCAGTAATATTCACGCTATCTAGTGCCAAATTTAGCGTGCATTCTGTTGGTAATTTAGCGATAATTAAAAAAAAAATTAGCCCATTACTAACTAATTTTTTCCATCACTAATGCATTTTTCCGGTCATATTCAAACTTGTAAAAATCTCACCTAATTGCTGAAGCTATGGGCAAATTTTTCCTCGATAATATTATTGGTGGATTTTTTAGCTCATTACTAGGTATGCAAATTTTCAAAAATTGCGCTTGATTGTTGAACTTATTGGCAAAAAAAATCCTCTGGTAACAAGAATTTTTTTTTTTACTTTTAATGTTATCAGCGAATTTGATGGGCTAAAAAATATTTTTTAAAAAATGGTACTTTTAATGGTAGATTTTTTTGCGATAATAGTGGAAGTGAAACATAGCATTCTTGGGTTAAGCTACATATGGAAAATCCATGATAATGGTTAAAAATTCACAACAATCTTTTCAAATATACAACCACTCATCCTCCTCCATTTCTATCATTGCTCTCTTTCTGCTCTCTCCATCTCTCTCGTCTCGATTTTCCGGCCAAGGCTCCACCGTTGCACTGCTATTTTTGGTAAAAAGACCACCATTGTGTCTCTGTCTTGAAGTTATCTACATTTTAATCGGTTTTGTATTTTGATTTGGTTTGTTTTTATTACCATTGTCTTATTACACTTTTCCCCTTTTTTTTAGATATGTTGCCACATCCACTGCTACTCACCTTCGTCGCCACCGGAGACACTACTATAGGTGAGTCTTTTTTTAAGTACTAATTGAATTTTAGATATTAAAAAGGCCATTTAAATTATTGATTTCGTTTATTTTTCTTTTTCTGGATTTTGTAACTTTTTTCTAACTTTGCACCATTGCCTACCGCTACCATTGCTGTCGACGCCATCAAAGTTGATGTCACCATCAGAGTCGTACACAAGAATTATTTTTTTAAAAAAAAAGGGTGTTACTAGCATATTTTTTTGCTAGTAATGTATAATTAAAAAATTCTAAATTAATATTACTAGTGAATTTATCCATAGGTAATTATAAACTTTTTTTTTCCAAAAAATGCATTACAAAGGGGAAAATCCACTGGTAACCCACAAAAAATCCATAGATAATGTTTCCCCACAGACCAATTTTTGACGAATTTTTCCAGCTAGTTTCCAATGAATTTTTTATGTAAATTTTTGTGATGCCTTAAATCTACGTATCCCTAAATAAGTTTAGTACAACCTTAGGGTCCCCTATACCCATATTGTCAGGAAGGTCTTGAATAAATGAAAAACCCAAAAATGTAGAACTTACATTCTTATGACCACTATAGTAGTGGTGGCCATGGCAAGACAACTATAGCTGTTATAATATAATGGTTAGGTTGTTCATCATTTGGGTTTTGTTGCTCTCTCAACGACTATAGCGATCATAGACGGCGATAGTGGTGCTCCCGATGCTAGAACACATTCAAAAGGATGTTGGTTCATTAAGTGACTCCCAACTCTATAATCCCCACCCTCAATGCATTATAACCCCAAAATTCGAACTCTAACCCTTCTAAACCACTTTCCTACCTTATTTCCACTCCTCCTCCTCCTGTATTCTTACCTCCTCCTCTATTCGTACACCTTCTAAGCCCTAAGGTAAGAGATTATTGATGTTTTATATTAGATTTCTCTTTTTTCTTTATTTTCTTATGTTTAGGTGTTGTTGTTCTTAATTGTTGCCAAATTTGGTTACTCTTCTAATGTTCATACAGTTATTCTAGAATGGTTAAAGCTTATTCATGGGTTTTTATTGCTTTCATGGTAGACATTAGTGTTATTTCCGGCTCATCGGAGCTCTATTGGTGCTAGCACCATAAGTTCCACCGTTTAAGATGGGTAGGTTCAATCCTATGACCTTTATTTAGGTCATAAGAGATATTTTCTTAACCTTATAATATTGAAACATGATTTTAAAATTCATGACTAGTATGAATTATTAAAAAATTATGCCAAGTTTAGAGATTTCATGCTTTCCAATTTATCATGAAAAATATGTTAGGAAACTCATGGGACCATGTTTATTGCTCTAATTAATTTACAAATAGATTTTGATTCTGATTATGAGTATTTAGAAATGCTATGTTTATCACAATGCTTTTTGGATGTACATATTCATGCAAAGTTTTGCTTACAAAGATAAGAATTAGAGCTCAATTATAAAATTACAAAAAATAATCTAGCTTTCATGCTTTTAGTTATATGGTAGTTATAGAGGACAAACAATTAGTTAATAACTGTAAGATCATTAACCTTGATATCAAGTTGTCTGTCAGAACACAATCTTGCACCTATCATAATATTTAGAGAACAGAACTTAGTTAAGTGTCCAATATAGGACCTTGTTAGGTGCCCTTCAAAGTTTAGAGTATATTATATATATTTATTATTATGCTATATATAATCAGAACTTATTGTTTCTCTAATACTATATTGTTTACTTGCTCTTTCAAGATTTCTTGATTTTTAAATTATTATTAAATAAATATGAAAATTGATTTACAATTATTGCATTATTATATTTATTATCCTCATTGGTTATCCTATGTGAAGGTTATAGGTGAGATTTACTAAGTTTTAGATAAAACTCACCTTTATCTTTTCTCCCCCCTATAGATACAGCTATTGCTTCAGATCGTTCTCAAGTTCCTCTTCAATAGTAGTACTTTAGCTTGGGTGAGCTTCATGTTGTAGTGAAACAGCAGTTTATGTTTCTTTAGAGTGCTCTAATGACTATGCGGACAAACCCCCAGACCATGCATATATTTTGGGTTTCATATTTTGACGTTTATATACATGTATTTATTTATGTTGGATTTACATGGATATATGTTGGAGTAATTCAAATTATATTTAATTACTCGTGATAATTTCACACTATGGAATTGATTATGAGCTTTGATATTATATTGATTTAGATTTTGAAAGAAAATTTATATTTCAAATTTTGCATCCACATGTAATTCATCTAGGTAATTTTACTTCTATTTTTACTCATAACCTAACACATCTTAAGGGTGTGTTTGGTTAGAGAGCAAAAATAGGGTAAAAATTACCTAGATGAGTTCTATGTTATTTTACACATGAAGCTCATCTAGGTAAATTTTACTCTCATTTTTAGTCTTTAACCAAACACATCTTAAAGTTTTTGCAAGTGATACAGAGCCATGATACAAGACGATGGTCTTGTTGGTCCCAGTTCAATAACTCTTCTGATTCATGATCAGCAGCTTAATCTTTTGTTGTCTTGTATCTTGCTGGCTGGGATCTTTCCTTTATCATTTGAAACTTCTGACCCTTTATCAATGCCAAAGTCTCATTTAGCTTATCAGCGATTAAACTTTAAAATTGACTTGGTGTATACACAGCCATGATGGAAGTCGTGGGTGTAGATGCTGTAGAGGGTGAAGAATACTTGGACCATGGATCTTGAGCTCTGATACCATAAAGGTATCAGGCCAAGAATTAGAAGATAGGAAAATGAGCTTGAGAATAAAAAAGTGATTGAGAGAACTATTGAGGAGATAGAAGTGAATTCTCATTGACCGAATTCTTACAATATAGAAGAAGTTTGTATATGTTTTAATTTACATAGTGAGTGTTGAGGAAGCTACTAGTGCTGCAAACAAACTCATCAACTTAACCAATCTAACAGTTCATAACTAATTACAGATGTTGAGACTTATCTCTATGTAATACTGCTATCACCCCTCATATGGTTATAACACAATAGCAATTATTATAAATAGCTGAAATCCTTAGTATAGATGTGACTATCTTTTTGGTTTTATGCCAAGCTAAGAATAAAAAGCAAGACAACATAGCACAAAAAGAAAAAAATAAAAAAAAACAGCAACAACAACAAAGAACAATTATCTTTAAGTGTAGCATGCCAGATACATATGCTATAAGGAGAATATAATGACCAAAATTTGTCACTATTTTATGCACAAGGTTGTGGTACACTATGCGAAGTGTATACCGTATATACATTTATCGAGTTTGGCTAAACGTATTAAAAAGTATAATATAAAGAAATAGTCATACTATTTTGTAAATGTGGCTAAATTTATATGCATATATCCACACTTTAAAATATTTAACCACACTTGCTGAATATGGCTACATAATTAGTGTGTTATATACCTTAATCCTTATGTATCATAGAGAGAACCCTAGTGTCTCGGTGCAATGGAGAGCAATACCAGATTAATCTAGTAGCACAAAAAGCGCCTATATCTTTACTTTGAATTTGGCTAACATTTTTCCATCTGAACCTTTCATGTCATGTCTTAGCTTTAAATTAGCTAACTTTTCCCTATCGAGTCCTTTCTGAAAAATATATATTTTTCATTTATAGTTCTGAGCAATAACAATATATATATTTATAATCCATAACAATTTATTTAGTGATAAAATCTTTTTTTAATAATGATGATCACATCTGATGACGAACTTTGTTATATATGAAAAGGACATACACTTGATTCCCCTGGTAAAAATAATAATAAGAAAAAACATAAATCATAGAGGAGCAGATGCAACCAATAAGCTAAGAGAAAACTAGCGAAGTGTTGACAATTGTGGAGATGAAAAGATAAAAAGGGGAAAGCAAACTTCAGAGGCATTTTCCCTTCGTTTACTTTCCACTGACGCCTGTGGTTTTTTCAACCCAGTCTTTCCAAGCACAGTACTTTTTGTACCCCCTCCGTACATAAATAGGTATTGAGATTTCTCTTTTGTATAAATAAAAGTCTAATTTATAAATCAACACAATATTAATTAACTTCTTCTTGTTATATTCCTATTAATATAATGGAGGAGAGAAAGAAATAGAGGGAAGAGAATAATTAAAAAATAGAGAAAAAAATGGTGAGAATAATTTAATAAAATACATTTAAATTATCCTAACATCAAGATTATACCAATCATTTTCATAATACATGTGTACATTTATAAATGGACACTTATTCGTAAACGAATAGAGTATCAATCAATTAATAGTTAGGAAAAAAAATTTCTATTCATTGTCCTAAAAATGACAGTTAAAATTTTTAAAATAAATAAGTTTTAAATGTTTTTAACAGACCTCATGTCTTAAAAATATAACAATCAAGATTTTCAAAGATAAACTTAGGGGTTGTTTGGTTCAATTTCTAATTTTCAGTTTTTTATAATTTGCAAAGAAAAAGTTAAAAAACTAGAAATAAAAATTAAAAATTAAAATTTATATTTTTAAAATTTTTAATATTTTTTAAAATAATTTAAAAAATTAAGAGTAAAAATTGAAAATTAAAAGCAAACCCACCTTATATTTTTTTGCTGTCTTCACAACTTTTTGCAACCTTGGCAATGGTTAACAAAACTCATCGAAAAATTGGAAAATAGAGAGGGAGCCCCACAGTCATAAAGCATGGTTGGTATCTCTGGACTTCATGTGTCATAATTGGGCCCCGTTTTCAACCCATCTTGCATAGAGCAATTAATACTGTGGCACTGCTCCCAGCCTCCCACGTGCTTAGACTGGGTCCCACAGCACATTTAGATGCCGTAAACCAGCAATTAAACAGGGGTCATGCTTTTGACCAAAGAAAAAAGAAAAGGAAAAGGGAGTATTGGTTGAAAAATAAAAGAATTATAAAAGTATAATAATTATAAACTGAAAGCATAAATATCATTTTAATAAAAGTTTTGTTTTCTTATTTTTATACTTTAATCAGTAGCATTAACCGAAAACTTATTAGATAAAGGTCCCATCGATCCATTGGTTTATTTTATTTTACTTTTATAATTCATGATTGACTGCTTGTATATGATTGCACAAAACTATGAAAATCAGATTTTGGTAATATAATGGACACATTTTATCAATTAAAATAATCTTGAAATCATTTTAAAAAATCACATTTTTTATATTGTAACTGATATACTGATGAATGGTTATTTTTTCTTTTGTTGTGTGAAAAATTGATAGCAAATACATATATGCGTATTTGAATTAATTTGTTATAGTTAAAATAACTTATAATTAAATTTTTTATAGGAGTTTTTCTAAAAAAATATTTTTTTTTATTAAATTTTATGCTAAATCAAACTCAACCATGCTTTAGAACTGAATTTGAGCAAGATATATTTTTTTATCTTTGCAAATCAACAAAATAGTTGAATCTTTCCAAACATGGTTCATTTATCATGAAAATAATTATTATCAATAACACCGCATATTTAGGAAACTTACATGATCATGTAAGCTGTATTTTTTCATTTGTTTCATAGTGAGATTATTCCTCATCTGTCAACAAAAATACTTCCTCCATTATCTATTAATAATCACTCTCAAAAAACCATACCAGTTTAATACATTGAAAATGGCATAGTTTGATAAATTAGTCAGATATATTAGCTATATACATCAATTTTTTAATATATTAAAATAATATAGTTTCTCGAGAGTGACTATTAATAAGAAAGAGAGAGAGGAAATGTTATAAAAATTTCTCATTTGTTAAATAAAAATGTATTTTTATTATTATTTTTGGTGTGTATATGGTGGTGAAGATTGGCTTGTGTGTAAAGTCTTCTAGAGGAAAAAAAGAAAAAATTAAAAACCTAAATGCTATCAACGATAAACTTTGTGCTTGTACTACAAAGGTGGAGTTAACTTTTAAAGGTGGAGTTAACTTTACTTTCTATTATTATTATTATAGCTCATGTTTTCCATGCAGAAAGGAATCGTTCTACAGCAAAATCATTTCATTGTGGGTAGGATCTCCTCAAAAAAGGAAAGTTTTGCTTTCTGCCAGTGGAAACGTGTGGTGTTGCCATTCTCCGCTTCCGTTTTTTTTTTTCCTTCTTATTGAGGCTCTAAAAATACTTTTAGTGAAATGAGAATGACACTCTACATTTGAGCTCAACGTGTTTGGTAAATTTGCTTATTCTGGTAAAAGTAATTTTTAGAAAAATATTTTTTAAATACTTTTCATTTTAATAAAATTACTTTTGAGATAAAATCTCATTATTATTCTCATATTAATAATTAAAAGTAATTTTTCTTTTATTTTATATATCCAAATAAAAATCATTCTCTTAAACTTATTTTTAATATACTCAAACTAAAAAAAAACCAATTCTTTTAAAAATAACTTCTCTAAAAATTATTTTTTTCAACTTTATTCTTTTGAAAATAATTCTCTTCAAAGGCAAACCAATAGGACCCATCCTCGTCACCTTTCATATTTCTGGCTTCCTTTATCAGGTTTTGCTTTTTGAGTACTATTATATGAGATGATATGATTTGAGGTACAGTCTCTACCTGTACTCCAATTACAAAGTAAGAGGGGGGAAGTGTTTCTACATGTCAAAAGTTAGCAAGATATTGATTCCAAGTGTCACAAAACCATCAAATTGTGGGAAAAGTTAAATAACGAATGAATGAATGAATGAATGTTTTTTAATTGTATTGCCCCAGCAATATTATATGCCTTAGTTGAACATGAAAGTAACATGGCAACATATCCGCTTCATATGGAACTGAATCCTGAGGCATGTTATGAGAAAGAAATTAAACGCGATTCCTTCACAAAATAAGACAATCATGATTCTATAGTAAATCGCATTTTGTACCACAGGGAATATTCTGGCAGCTGAAGGACAAAGAGAACCAGCTTTTGCATAGCATCAATAGGCAATAGCACATTAGGGTCATGGTAATATAAGAAGACATTAAATTGAACCAAAGATAAAAAGGGTCTTTTTCCACATATAATTTTTTAGTGGTGTATTTACATTAATATGGTATTTTGAAAAAAATTTATATAATATGGTGTTTTCAGTATAGAATCCATCAAAGACAGATTCAACACTTTATTTTAATATTATTTTATTGAATCCGTCAAAGACGGATTCAATAAAAAAATATTTATGTACTAAATTCACATTAAATTCAATGTAAAAAATATTATTTTATTGAATCCGTCAATGACGGATTCAATAAAATAATATTAAAATAAAACCCCGCATTCAAAATCAGTTTCATAATCTACCAAAATAATATTTTTTTATTCTAAAAAATCATATACAAATAAATTTACCCATTTTATCATTTTAGTGTAAATTACCTATACAAACACCATATATAAATTATTTTTTCAGATAAAAACCCTCAGCGGGCTTAATGAAAATTGAAAATAGATCAACGATTTAATTATTTAAAGTAAAATTTTTCTTGTCAAATATACTTTTCAGTTTTCAGGGATTAATTGTCCTTGTGGCTGATATGCATATCTGATATTTTCTGAGTTTTGGTCACCTTTTTCTTCTGCACATATTAAATAATTATTATATCGACAAATCCGACAATAATGCTGCGTGAGAATCTTACAAATCAAATAATAAGACTTGAAAGCTGAGACAAAAAGGCAATATTCTAACAATAAAATAACTGGAAAAAAAAAAGGACAATCAAGAATGCAGTGAGAATTGTTTTCAGAATTTTGGGATTATTGTGACCAGTATAAATTTGGACATATTTCTCGAGATTGTACGGTGGCAATAAATTCTACGTTGTGGACGGCTACCTAAATCTTGACTGTTAGAAACGTGTATTGTCGCCATGGAAAGCAACCCAGTAATGCAAAAAAAAAAAACAAAAAAAGAAATAAAACCAGGAATCTTCCGAAAACAAAGCGTTTTTTCCTCTTTAAAAAAAGAAACAAAAAATGAGTTGTATGCTATCCAGCCAAAAATTGAACTAGTGTTGCACTAGACATGAATTGTATCAAATTAATTTATATAATTAAATACATTAAGTACGTAATCCATTTTTCAATCAATTAGTTAAATTACAAATTAAATCCTTTTCTTTGTTTTTTTTTTTTATTTTGGTTGAAAACTAAATCCTTTTCTATCGCAGTAACACATGTTTTCTTTGGGTTTCATTTTTATTTTATTTTAGTGTGTCTGGTTTATCTGGAAGAGCATTGGACCATAAATATGGGTCGAAACGTATTGACGCCAGGCTACATCCAGACAAAGCCCAACTGGGAAATGTACAATCCGACTCAAAAACGCACGATATATGTGCAAATTTCGATTAAAAAACAACCTAAATAAAAATAAACAAATAAACTACAAAAAGTCGTTGCTAAAAACAAAAAAAATACTGCCGAAATTACAGCAAGGAGCAAACAGATAGAACGAGTGCTAAAACAAAATAATGTTTCGCTTGGTAATAATAACAATAAGATATAAGAAACAGACAAAAATAGCATAAATTAAACTAAGTTTATTTTTTATATATAATCATTGTAATTTTTCTTTTTTAACACTATGCAATTATACATTGACACGTTATTAAGGATATTTGATTCTTGAAATAACTTAAAAAATATTAAAAATAATGCACGATTGACAATCAATATAAAACATATTATACTGACAATTTCTCAAAATTAAAGCAATAAATAATGTAATTCATTTTGTTCTATGTTTATTACATAAATACTTTTATTATCAATACATATGAAAAAAATATTAATTTTGAATATCATCAGTGGGATTTCTTCGATACTCTTATAAAATTCAATGGTGTCAATACTTTTTTGGTTATTTGTGGCTGAAAATGAACTCTGTGTTCTATTAATCTAAGCTTTTGAAATCTATCAGATCAAAAATTGAGCCACAATTTTTCATTACATAAGGGCACCAATAGCCTGTTGGTACTAAAGGAAAAACCATATGAATTTTTTAAAAATATTATATTGAAATCTAATCGTGTGTGTGAGACCTTTGAGATAGTATAAGAGTCCATTGCTTGTCCTCATGTAATAATATATAATTAAATAATAATATATTACTCTTTATAATGATAGTGTATCGAAATTAATCGATACACAAAATGCCATTATATTTATAATAAGAACCACTACAAACAATTCAAAAATGCTATCAAAATGATAGATTTGGTTAGTGAACTGTTAGTTTATATATAGTTCATGATTAATTGATAGGATACTTTATTACCACTCTCTACAAAGAGAAATCCACTATTTGTATAGTTGGATAATTTTTTATAAAATCAGAATAGAAAAAAAAATCAAATTTCAATTATATATGCAAAATTTAAGCTTTATAATATTTTTTTTAAAAAAAAAAACAATGAGTCGCAAATGGTTGGAGCGGCCCATTCAAACTGCACTAACGAATTACAACAAAAAACAAAACAAAAAATGTTATGACCCAAAAGCACGAGCCCAGAAATGGGCCCAAATAACATGTTCAATAAAGGCCCAACAGGTGGCCCAAAGTTGGAGCCCACAACCGCAAAGCCAGACCACAAATCCAAAGCTGGCTTTGCATTTCGGGTTTCGACCTCATATGGCAGTAAACCACACGATCCCACGATCATCGTGGCATGGTCACATATGTTGAAACTCACTATCCAGACGCTGAAATAAGGGGATAGTGGCAATGGGTAACTCTATTGCCTATTTAAGGGGTGCTTCTAATGATACAGGTACACATTTTAAAACACCCACATACAAACCTCAAGCTCATATTGATACACTTAGTCAACCCCCATCCCAACTACAGCAAGGAAGACAAGCTAGGAAACATAAGAGCTATGTCATGTTATCCTTTCATTCTCAAGCAACTTCCTAACTTACTACTTTGTTACATTGGCATCATTGCTAAGGACACCATAGCTTTTCATTCTTTGTCTCGCATTTACACTAGGAGAGCTAATATGGCTAGAACCAAGACCACTAGGAGAGTCATCCCCTATGGTGGCGTCGCTCCAAATCCCCCAAAAGCACAACATGACAGAACTGCGTCGTCAAAATCGGCCTTCCAAACCTATGGATGTGGCAAGCATCTGTAGTCCATATTCCAGAGGCCGACGATGCAAATGTTGGAGCAACCACTCCAAGTACCCTTGCAACCGAAGCCCCAATAGGACATATCGATTCACAACTAGGAACTCAGTAGGGCATCAAGGGCGGGAGTCCTGCCTTCCAATCCCCAGCTTGTTGATATTTTCCATATGATGTGTGACCAAGCAATTCGAGTTCAAGCCTTGGAAAATGAACTCAAATGGAGAAGACAAGATGATGAAAGATTACAATAGGAACAGGCCAATGCTTGGGAAGCTGAAATCCAGCTCCAAGAAGGCGACGAACAATCCCAAGGAATGGCTCACGCCGTGAGACCCTATCACCTTTGGAAAGACACCCTCGGGATTAAAGCATAGGAAGAGAAAAGGCTAGGAGACATCGATCCGGCGATGGAGCTCAAATAGAAATGGAGACAAACTGAGCTCAAGAAGTCATGATCATAATGTCGAGAGTGATAGTAAGGAAGACGATCTAAGAAGAATAAAAGCTACATTGATTATCATTTCATCCCTAGGTAACTTCCCACCTTACTACTCAATTGCCAGAAAAAAAAAATGCAATAAATGAATGTGTTCTTTCAATTATCTATTTATACTAGACCAAAAAAACGATTTATTTATTCTTTTATATATGCGTTCTTTCAGCTTTACTAGCACTAGTAAATTGATAGCCAGCCACACATTTTTTGTTTCTTTTTATTTTTTTAACTTTTTTTTATTATTTTTATAATTTTCCTCAGCTCCCTATACATTAAGGGTATTTTGGAAAATAGAAAATTTAGACACTAAAAGTAGTTAAAAAGAGAACTAAAATTGGGACCAGTCGAGGCATAGCAACCCCTGAGAAATCAACGCATAGAAGGCCAATCAACCGCATCAGGGGTTCTTCCCATCCGTAGAGACCATAGCCATGATTCAAGCTTTCCCTAGCAAGCCAATCAACGCAATTATTGCCTTCTCTATAAGTGTGATCAAACATAACCTCCCAATCTCTCCTCAACAAGAACTAGATACGATGGAGAGTGCAAGGGAGCATGGGCCTATTTCCTTGCATTTTACTAATTTCTTCACTTTAGAGCAGACAAATCTAAATTTTAAAATCTTACACTACAAAACCTTCTATTCCCTTCCTTTTCCTCCCAAGATTCAATCTTGCAAACGTACATACCCTAAAAGAATGAAATCCACAGACTTCACCCACCAATATTTACCACCCCGATTAATTTCCAAAACTTTTGTATTTTTAACCCTCATGTAATTCAACATATATCACAAACCTTGAGTGCATTGGAGATTCTAGAACATTGTAATTATAATTATTAACTATTCGACTAAAATCAACGATGTTGATGTCAAATATGACAATTCTCCAAGATTAGATAGATAAACACAGCCTTTTTCAAGGCCAACTTTTCTCTTCTTTCGAACAAGTTTCGGGACACTTCTATTATTCTTTCCCCATTGTATTCACTTACAGAGCACCTAGAAGGCTGTATTTGAATTGAACAAATATACATTCGCTAAAACATTGTACAAGTGCTACCAAATATTCATGAGTTGTGACCTGTAGAAAACAGAAGGCTGTCGCGTACTAAAAATTTTGGGTGATTTCTACCATTCTCTCTCTCTTTGAAAGGGTTTAGAACTCCTTTAGGTGATCCAATAGATGTTTACCATGTATTATTTATTAATTATTCAAAACATCATCTCTGTGTCAAGTCTATGTGTGAGACTTATCCCACTGTTTTAATTTAAAAATTAGCACATGGACCTTTATGATAAAATTCAAAATTTTGTGATTCAACCCCAAATCCTGTTTCTAATGTAGACCCTTTCTTAATTACAAAGAAACCCTATGCTGCCACCATCAACCACAGCCAAAGCGGCCACCACGTGGTAGAGCTCGCCACAACTATGCAACGAGGAGATTGCTGCTGGAAAGATGCACATGCTTCAACACGAATCCATGAGCAAAAACAAACTGCAAGAACAATGGAGGAAAAGGACGAGTAATAGTAATTACACAAATGAACCCATAGCTTAAAAAACTATTATTCCAATTGATTAGCTTTTGTTTATGAAATCTCTATATCTCCTAACTTTCATGGGCAAATGGCAGCTATAAATAGCCATTCTAAGACGCCATCCACTTCACCCATTATCACTGATCAGGTATTCAAAGACAGGATGAAAACTGTTAGGCAAATAGAAGTCACAATGATGGTTTCCGCTATGGTGGGAGGTGGCGACAACAAAGGGGTGTGGAACGTGTGCGGTAGGGTTCTTTGCTAGAGGACTTTTGGTTGAATCAAAATACCTATAATTTTATCAGAAAGGCCCATAGGATTAATTTTAAAATTAAAAAGATTTAGACTCCTAGAAAATAAATTTAAAACTAAAAATAAGTTGAATACTTGTGAGACACATAGATGATGATTTGAATAATTAATAAATAGATATCAAACATCTATTGCACCACCTTAGAGGGGCTCAAACCCCTCCAAAAAGAGAGGGTATGGTAGAAATCACCTTTTTAAAATGCATGCTTTGGAGTTGAGGATTAATAGAGAAGCGTGGAAGAAAAAATTGCCACACCATATATCACGTTTTTATCACGATACTGTCCTTTTAAATATTAAAAGAATAACATATCAATAACCTCAAATTAAATCAACTTATAGTACCAAAAAGATAAAAAGAAAGAAGATGAAATCAACAATCAATATATACAACTTTCATTGCATGACTCAACGTGATCCTACCAAAGCTAATCTTACGTGAGTCTAATTATAAGGGAAAAAAAAATAAAAGCAAAACAAGCTGGTGCAAAATGGTGGAAATCCAGTAGAATTTACCTTCCTATTTGTTCACTATGATTGACGCTTCCACTCATTTCCATGAGGCCATTTGTTTCCTCCTACCCTGCAAAAAAGACCAAAAGTTAAGTATGGGGGCCACCTTATGTCCAGCCCCTAATACACCACTTCACCCGTAGACTATTCCTGTTATTCACATGCATAAAACAGCATGAAAATAATATATTTACATGTGCATTGATTCACCCGTGTCACTAAACACCATACTAAGATACTTTACGAGATTCCAGCCAAAACTCTCCTCAGGTCAGATTTCTGCTCTGGAGTTAGCCTTGAAGGATACTTGACGTCAAGCTTAATCCTCAAATTCCCCTTCCTCCCAGGTTCTTTTGACAAGGGCATTCCTTCATTAGGGACAACAACCTCAGCACCAGGTTTGACGATATCAGTAATTGGGATCATGAGACTCCTTCCATCCAAGGTGGTGAGGTCCAAGGTTTTGCCCGTAAGAGCCTCCAGAAGAGTTATCTCCTGCTGGATCACCAAGTCATTACCATCCCTTCTATAAAGACCATGTGGTTTCTCATCTATCACAAAAATAAGATCTGCTGGGATGACACCAGGCTCCTGGTTACCCTTCTCAGGGAAAGTAACCTTCGTTCCTTTCTTCCAGCCAGGTTTTATCTCAATGGTCAAAATCTCCTCCACATTCCAACACTTCCTGAAAGGGAATTGCTGGTGTCAAACATAGTGAACAAACATAAATATCCATTTCACTAGATGTAAAAGAACCAAAGAAGATTTTTTTTAATGTGATGATCATGAAATTACTAAGGCAATCCTTTTCCTATTTCTTTAATGTTAAAGAATAATTAGATTGACAGTCAGATTATGGTTTTCAAGATCCTCAGAAACTTTTTATCCTTGCACATTAGAAGATCTGTGTCTAAACTAAAGTACTAAACCAACATATCAGAGTAGCAGAGGCTCCAACTCTAGAGAAACAAGAATAGTTTAATCAATCAAAACATGCAACCATTAAATTTTTGTAAGAGGAAATAAAAGAAACTAGGCTGAATTATACATTTGGTCGCTCTGGTTCTAATTAAGTGTGATTTTGGCCCTCAAGCTTCAGTCACAACAATGATAGTGCAACTTTTAGCTCGTGAGGTTTGTGGAGGATCGATGTATGAAGCATTACCCTTACAAGCCAAAGGATTTAAATCAGTGACCTCTAAATCACAAGATAGTAATCTTACCGTTGTGCTCACCCTCTAACCTATACATATCCTATATTGAACAAAATTTTCCAAGATCCAAGTAGTACTGAGCATGATACACATAACTAGTGCCAAAAAGGGTGGCAACCTAATGCATGAGGATCCCACTATTGTGGTGTTTGGACGGGTTAAGATGTATTCAGCCATACACTAGAGAACAGAAAAATATGCTGTTTCTGCAACTTCAACCCAGACCTACGGGTTACAGTGCAGCACTACTCACCTTGACTTGAGTTGTTTACTAATTTATAATCTAAATTCTTATCTGAAACTAAGCTAGATGTCATTTTCTTCGTTCATTCAACGAAAACAATATGATGGCTTTCTATATTTAACACATCAGACATCAATATCTTCACAATTATCTGCTTCAACCACCTCCTTTTTAAGTCTCCAAATCCCTTAATTAAACACCGCTGTAAATATGGCAAGATAGATTTCATTTGAAAGCAAACATGCCGATAAAGACATTTCTCTGTCAGGCAACCCTAGCTCAATTGCAGGATGATTAATAAACACAGAACATTATCACAAGAAGGGAAGGACAACACATATGGGGATGAGACTTTAATTTTAACCAGTTCATGCCTAGTGAAAACAGATATGCTTAAGTTTAATTTTTATTTTGTACTCTTGTTTCCATATTTTAATGGCTACGCAGAAACCTCCTAGTTTACATAAATACAATCATCAGTTATGAACCAATATATGGTATAGCATTTGAAGCCAAGTATAGGCATGCCGACAAAAGGAAAAGAAAATTTATAACCAAAATAGAAATTTGCAAGATTTTTGGTTTGATTTCTGTTTTCACTTTCAATTAACATGTTTTCATTGATGATTACTAAAGTACCACATTCTTTTTCTTACGTTTCCTTCTTTCAACATTATTTTGTTTTTAATATTTCCTTCACAGTATTTTAAAACAGAAAACATAATGAAAGCAAAGTGACATTTCTGTAATTAGTAACGGAAATATATCATCTGAAAATGAAAACAGTCAATAAGTTATCCCCGAGTTAGCATATGAATAATAATATTATTGAACATTAATATGAATATTCCATATGCATAAATTTTGAAGGACACAACGACAGTAAACATTTTCTCCAGAAAACCAAGAAGGCAACCAAAGTTTATACATTCTGAAAATGAACTTAAATTATCTCAGTTATGCTACAGAAAGGATAACACTGTCTCCATTTTCCAGAATGTTTTTATAAGAAAGCTCAGTGAAGTAAATTTATACAATAATACACTTTCAAAAAATAAAAAGTAATAATCCAGTCAGAACAATAGCCAGAAAAAATGTTGCTTAGCCAATTCCCGACCAAAGTTCAATTCATAGTTCACCCTAAATAAAATGTAGCCTGGGGGAAATGCCAGTAAGATTCTTAAGCATCAGACATGACCAAAAATCATAATTGATTGCAAATTTACAAATTGACACACTCAACTATGTTCAGAGATAATCTTCAAATCACATGAATTAGATATCAATAGCATTAGATTCCACACCCTAACTATGGCAATGGATTCAAATCATGATGTGTTCAAAAAAAGTACAATGATATAAATTTTTCTTAACCAATGCATTTCACATATAGGGTGCTTTTTTGTTTGGGATTCTGGAGCCCCAATGTACTTTTTTTCACACACAAAAAAATCACTTTTCGTGTATTTGAATAATTTTTAAAAAATAATCAAAATCTCAAAAAAATCAGTTTTCAGCTTTTTTAATTAAATATAAAATTTAAGTTTCCTAATTACTTTTTTTCAAAATCTGAAGCAAACACACCCATAATAAAGTGATGAATGTGGTCTTAACATGCAGCATTATGGCATTAGCAGGACTACATCAACTAGGTCCAGCCAAAGCAGGTGCAAAGTGTGCATGACCCTCTACACCTGCCTATCAGTGCAAAACTTTAAAGCCGTATCTACTAGCTACTGCATTTCCTCTCAAGACATTATCATGTCCACAAAGTCACAACCATCAAGGATTTGACTTCATATTACCTATCAATCAGGGATTTGAAACTTCAAGATCAACCAAAAGTTAAGTTCCCAAGCAACCACTACAGTTCGGTGTAATACTGTTCTATACTTCTGTTAATCAAGCTAAGTCAAAGGGGGAGGGGCACAATGGTCAGCTGGAAAGAGAGGGTTTGCATCTTGAAGGGTGAGACTTCAATGTCGTAATTAGAATTCAACCTTTGCAACTAGGATTCGCTGATATGGCAAACCTTCCTGGTAAAAGCTTGCACAATGGACACACAAGGTCCAATATGAATGGCAGTTAGGTCCTTTGGTAGGTGGAAAATTTGTAACTAAAACCACTTCAAAGGACTTCACTTTCATTCTTAGTTGAAAACCAGTACCAATCAATTCACTTTCAACCACCATCTATATCGCATGTCTAACTCAATACAGCTTATAACAACGTTTGACAAAAATCACAGGGAAAATGTTAATATAGATGTTATTAGGGTATACTAGGAATTCTACATGTGACATGATATCAACCAATGATTTTATAATATCAATATATTTACGACTTTAAATTGTGGTTTAGATTATTAGTATGTTATCACATATAGGATTCACCATAAACCAAGACTATATAATAAGGGCATTCCAGCGCATAAGTCTTCCACCTGATGGGTTCTAGGGAGATTAGATGTATAGAGCCTTACCCTCCACTTAGGACTTGAACACATTACCTCCAAATCACAATGCAGCAACCTTACCTTGCACCAAGGCTCACCCTTTGAACCCAAGACTATAGTGATGTCACTAAAAATAAAGGCGTTTTTTTCACAACAATTTAAGGCACATTAAACATGCTATTAGACTAATTAATTAAATTGTCTTCATTGACAGTGACATATAATGGGTGCATTTGCATAAACTATTCAAAAAAGCATTCTGATGATAAGTGACAAATGGGTACTCCAAATGTGCTTCTATAAAAAACGGGGAACTGATTGTTCTCTGAATTAGCTTTTTTTTTTTTTTTTTATAAAATTTATCTAAACACCTACACAAATTCAATTCTATTTTTTCAAAAATAATACTTCTATTTTTTAAAAATAGCACAATCAATCGCACCAAATATCACACTAGAAGTAGGGGACTACGAACCAACAAAAAAACAAAATCTCAAAGAAGCACAACATTTCGAAATAGGGTCAGGGTTCGAAACTAAGAGTTTTACCCGAAAGCATCGTAGACGTTCCTAGAGATCTTCATCTTCTTCTTGACGCCCTTGTACAGATCCTCCAAGCTGCACGGCAGCGTGTTCTCAACAGCGGGCGCCTTCCTCCCGGGCCCACCGAACCCATTCGCCGTCCTAAAGAACCCGTCCCTCCTCCCCCCGCCGGCCCTCCCACCACCGCCCCCGGCGTCTGCGCCGTCGGGTCCAAAAAACTCGTTATAAATATCATCCGCATCGCGGGGATTGAACCGAAACGACGTCGTAGGGTTCTGGCGCTGCTGGTGGTGGTGGTGGTTATTATTATGGTAGTGGTTGTGGCCGTTACCATTCTGGTAAGCGCGTGAAGAAGAAGAAGAAGACGAGGATGATGACGGTGATGGGAACTGGCCAGACTTGAGTGCCTCCTCGCCGTAGAGATCGTAGATCTGACGCTTCTGAGGGTCGCTGAGGACATCGTAGGCTTCGGAGATACGTTTGAATTTGGCCTCGGCTTCGGACTTGTTGAGGGGGTTCTTGTCGGGGTGCCAGATCATGGCCAGCCTCTTGTACGCTTTCTTGAGGTCGTCGTCGCTCGCGTTTCGGTTCACTTTCAGTATGTTGTAGTAATCCATGCCCATTCCCCAACTCACTCGCTCACCTTCACCTCACACACAACACGAACACGACAACCTTTTTGTTTTGTTCTGTTTTGTTTTTTGTGTCTCTGTTTGGGGGGTTTTGATTTTTGAATGAGTGGTGTCGGTTCTGGATCCGACGGTTGAGAGTGGGGATAACGGAAAAAGGGGAAGTTGTGGTTGTGAGTGGGCGGGTTTGGATCCGACGGTTAGGAGTGGGGTGCTGGATGAGTTTCGAGGAAGAAGGGAATGGGGGATTACAGACGGAAATCGTAATCATATGCGGGTCCCCTGCCATTACGACCAACACGGATTTGTTCCTTCTATTTTATTGTGGCTAATTAATTAATGTTTTAAGAATAATTTTGATACATATCGTTGGTTAAGGATCTTATACTATTTGTTCGATTTGAAATTTTGAACGACGGTAAATATGAGAATCAAACACTTCTATTTTGATTCTATGAGTTTAATTTTGATACAATAATAGTATAAAATTAATTTAGACTATTATTCAATAAAAATATTTTGTTTAGACGTCTTTTTAAATAGTGTATGTAAAATTCAACTATCATAACTTACGTAACAATACATAATTGAATAATGTGTAGAATTTTTTATATCATCCGTGCATAATAATTAAAACCCTTATTTCTTTTATGGGATAATAGGAAAGAAACCATTTGTCCCGAATCGATGGTCTCACTTCCTAGTTACTAATAAAAAAGCATCATATAAGTTATGTATAGTTATAGATCCGAACTTCACCCACCAAAGGATGATCACAAACTCCCTGCATTTGAGAGAGAGTCGCAGGGAAGAAAAAGAGTTAGGTGGGGGCTCTGTTGCAAACAAGAGACTTGAACACTATACATGCGAGTTTTCACACACTAGGTGAGCAGGGCTACCACTAGGCCATTTACGTGGTTGTTCATTTATGTATAGTTATATATATAAATTGCATTTATATTTATTTAATTAAATTCGGCTCAACCAATTGAACTAATTATCCATTGGTTGAGCTAGCGACTTAGTGTTTTAATCGAATTGATCATTGGCCCAGTTCTGAAAACTATGTTGGGAAGTGTGATAAACCCAATGGTCAAATGTGATGTCTCAGATCCACATGTCCTTGACTAGGTTTAGCACATCCTTTAGGTACCTCGCAAACCTTCGGATTTTATAAAAAACCATTAGATTGCTAAAGTCTGCATTTTATCCAGAATAGGCTTGTTGTAGTGAGGAATCCTAGCTGCAGCGAGCAAGCAAGCCAATTGGGCTCGTTGTAGTGAGAAAAGGTCGCTACAGTGAGAAGGGGAGCAGCATACTTAGCAGGCTCTGACGGACACAAAAAATAATGCAGTTTCGTTTAAATAAAACTCCACCTTTATAAGTACCCTTCCATATGCATTTTCTCTTCAAAAACACAAAAACCCTAACTCTCCTCCTTCTTCTACCTCTTCATTCTCATGCTCTCTCAATCCTACATCCTCTAAGCATCAAGATAAGGACTGTTCGTGGTTTATGCTAGAGTTCCTTCCTCTTCTTTCTTTTCTTGTGCTTGGTTGTTGTTGTTCTCAGTTGTTGTCAAGTTTGGGTACCCTCCCAATGATCATATAGTTATTCTAGTAAGCTTGTAACTTATTCATGTGTCTATGTTGTTCTATGATAATTGTTGGTGTTATTCCTAGTCCGAAGGTCAAGTTGGTGGTGATACCTTTCACCCAGGTCTTCAAGGCAAGTGGATTTAAACTCATGAATTTATTTTCATCATTATCAGTATGTCTTATGTATTATGATTGTTAAACATGGAGGTAGAGATGAAAATATACATGGGTCATGATTTTACATGCTATGCCAAGCTAGCAAAAATTATGATTTTGATTTTAGCATGAAATATATATTTTAAGAAAATCATAGCATAATTGATTATTATATGGTATGAAAGTGTTTTATACGCTCATGAAAGGATTTATTGGAAAATATATGATTTAGCAAGTCACTAAAGTTGCCAATACATTTTTATTGATTTAAGAGATTGCCACATTTTCAAGAGTTAGGATTTTAGATTTATGCTTTCAGAATATCAAGATATAATGTATTAGAAAAATATTGAGCAAAGTATAATTTATCCTCATGAACAGATAAGTTATTTTGATTTCAGAGTTATTATGATTATGAACTACGTTGCTTTGAAATATGATATTAGAATTATCAAGTTTATGAAAGTATGTTAACTTGAGATATAATTTTGGGATTTTCATTTTATGATATTGAAAGTATGGAACTCAGTATGATTCATAGCAATTGTCATATATATATTATGTGAGCTTTTGAAATCATGATGCCTACAAAATGGTGATATCTTAGGCATGATTTTATAGCCACAATTCTGCGAAAGTCAAATTGTTAGAGTTATATGAATGCAGAGTTTTCAGACTTTTAAGAGTTTTCAAATTTATTTGATTTATGTGTGAATTGGTTTTAGATGGTAACTATAGAGGAATAGACAGTGTGTTAACGGCTGTAAGAGATCGTTAGTTTTGGTACCAAGTTGTCAGCCAAAGGACAATCTCGGCCCCAGAGTATTCAGAGAATGGAACCTAGTTTGGGGTCGAATACGAAACCTAGTTAAGCATCTAATATGGGACCTTATAAGGTACTGTAGAGATCAAAGTAATTCTAGATATTATTGTTTCTCTAATAATTATCGCATCACAAGTCTAAAATGATTTCATGCGAGATGACAAATTTGGAAAAGCTTTCCTATGAATCCATGAATTTCAAAATGTTTTTCTATGCAGTTATGTATGTACCTCTCTCCCTTCCTCCTCATAGTTGCAAGTCTAATATTTGCTCAATCATTGTTCCAATAGATGCAACTGTTCCAGTGGTGAGCTTTATTTTGTAGTAAGGCTTAGTCTAAGGTTATATTATATTAGAGTGCTCAAATAGTTATGCAAGAAGAATCTGAACCATACATCCTAGTTTAAGATTATGTATTTATTTTAGTTATCAACATCCTTATACGTTTTCAGATTTCAAGCTTTGTTTTGTGATGTACATTGTAATTAGAATTTATGTAACAAGCCAAATATGTACTCATGATTCGATTTTTAATTATTAAGCTGATTTTTAGATTTGACTAAGAGCATAAAATAAGACAAATTCACAATTAAGTATGTTGAAATAGTTCAGTTTATGAAATTAAATGCTACGTTTTGAAGAGAGAAATTGATATCAATTTATAAGAAATCATGTTTTAATTATGAAAATCATGTTAATTTATGTATTTAGTAAGTCATGCTACTCAAAAGACTTATATGAGGACCCAGACCTCCACATATCGATCACGTTGCTAAGTTAAATCGTGACACTAGAGCCCAAACCAATAGGCCTGGAACTAACCCAAATCTAGGTCCAGAGCCTCTCCCCACCTAGCTCCATAAGCTTCGCCACATGGAAGCTAAGTCCCAAGCCACAATCAATCAATCCCACTCACCCACTAACAAGGAACACAGGAATGAAGGAACTCAAGCACAATCAGCCCTCTATCCACGAAAACCACCTGGGAGTTATCCCCATAAATACCTCTATGGACTTCAGATACAATTTTTACATTCACTTGCATACTGTCACGCCTTTTGAGCCTTTGCTGACTTAGCAGTGGAGTCCTTGCAAGTACGCCCCTTGCCATTGGAGAGGAAAGCTTTGATGTCACCTTGTGTTCTCAAACTCTACATTTTTGTGGTAACAAGGCAACATCTTGACCTATCTTTTCTACTTCCTCGTTAATGGTGGGTTTTGTAAAAAAATTATTTTATAGAAAATTATTCAATGATATAAGAGTTGCTTAAAATTGTGTATAAAAGAAAAAGAGTTGCTTAAAATTACACCTGTATAACTTGATCTTAAACCATATATATTGAAGAATACAAAAAAGTCAATCGCATGCAAAATTTACAAACATCTACATTGAAGAATGAAGAAAAATGTTATGATTTTTCTATTCTTATTTTCTATTTAGAGAAGAAAATTGAAGGCTACATCTCATTCCAAATTTGTAGTTATAATATGAGTAAATTATACTCTCTTTCCCTGATATTTGTAGAAATTCAATCCACCCCCTCAAGTTATTTGACTTACACTAATATTCTCCAATTTATCTATTTTTTAGATGAGTTACTGAAAGTATCCTGCCCTTATCATCACCCTCTCTCACTCACACACTGCTCTTCTCTCTGCTTTCTCCATCCCCCTTCCTTAGTCGAAGGCAAAAATTTTAATCATGTGTGCAAATTCAAAATTTCAAAAGGCACAAAAGCTAATTAACAAAAAAAAAAAAGAACGCATGTGTTTTCATTTGACGAATTGATTCATTGATTGGTTTTGAAATTTGAATTGAAATTATTACATATCCAGAAGTAGAAAAGGAAAGATGATGATTGTGTGCATGTTGTGACGGAGGAGAATGGAGGAGGCATTGTTATTTGGGTGGTGATGACCTGGGAACTCAAGTATTTGTTCTTGTTTCTTTTTTTTTTTTTTGGTCACGCAAGGGGGGGTTGAGCATCCTCCCAGCTCTGTTAGGGCTCGAACATGATGCACTTTTCCTAAGAGGCGCATTATGCTTTTTTTTTTTTTTTTTTTTGCCAATTGAGCTGGCCTCCAAGTGCAATATTTGTTCTTGTTCAAAGTCTGTGATTCTGAACATGAAATAGCCTGGTTCAAGCTTTACGAAAGCGTAGTAAATGTGTGTGAAGTACTGTGTCAATGGCATCAACTGGCTAGGAAGGGACCATATGAAGGTCAATATGTAGCTCTAACTAGTCCTTCAGAAGATTCAACTTTTGCATGGCTTTGGAAACTCAACGTGAGAATAACAACTAAAAGGAGTGTGAATAATGATATCACAAACATATGACTATAACTCAAATTATTCTCTCTATGTTCATAAAAATTTTGCCTCTGGCCGAGGAAGGAGGAGGGAGAGAGTCAATATGGGGGGCATTTCTTGTAACTCATCCAAAAAATTGGTAAATTAAAGGATGTTAATGTAGATCAAATAACTAAAAACGGGTAGATTAAATTTCTATAAAGTTCATGAAAGATGAGTATGATTTACACTAATAATATTTTAGATCATTTATGTCAAGTGTGAAATGGTTGTGTATACTGAAAGGTAAAGACAGAATGGATGCTTTTTAACACTCATTAGGTTATATGGAATTATTCAAAATTTAAAATGGTTTTTTGGAATTATTTAGAATAGTTTGATTTGATATAGATTAAGTTAATTATATGATTTAAAAATTTATTCTCTTATTCGAAACTCATAAGAAACGGAATTTTAATTAATTTACAAGTCAAATTCTTTGTTTGAATAATTTACTTAATTACCTTAATTTAAAATAAGCAAAACCACTAGAAAATAATAATAATAATAATAATGTCAATTTATACCGTTAAAACAAAACTAGATGAAATCTACTCACCTTTATTGTTCTATTTATTCAAAACCAAATTATACACACAAGATTTTAAAATCAAATCAATTCATACAATATTTGATTTCCAAACAAAGTGGAAGAATCTCCTACCACTCGCACAAGTTTATTTGCAATTTAGCATACATTGGACAGTGGACACAAACAACCGAATGGATAAATAAAGACGTTTCCACCTCCCACTTGCAATCTAGGGCTCTTTTATGTTTCTACCTCATGGGAATTGACCGTACAAGAGAAATTGTCTAAACAAGGTTAAAAAAGATGAAAAAACAAAAAATAATGAGAACTAAATATAGCACATTTCCCCCTTAAAAAAAAAACACATAAGTTAGCACACATTTTCAGACAAATTTAATTGCTTCAAGTAGCAGATACCTAGACTTTCTACACTTTTCTCAGAAGTTTATGTCGCCAATAAGACAATCCCTGTCTGGTTTTCTGCACATAAGTTAGAAAAATCACTTTTATCAATTGGAATTATCAAACACAAATATAGCAGGACAAAGATATACAAAGAATATGCAACATCTTTGGGGGCTATAGTGTGTGCCCCAACATTTTTTGCTGACAAGCTATAAACCATCATTAGTATGCAATTGCATTGCTTCCAATGCATGCTTCAGGCATCTAACATCAAATCCCACTGAGAAACCTCTAAGCTACCCAACTCATACACAAACCAGCCCAAAACTTGCTTTCATGGAGAGATTTTCCATAAGCCATATTTTCAAGCAGTGCATGCAATGAAAGGAACAAAAAAACTGAGGGAGCACGGTGGTTATGGACAGAAATGACATTGCACTCAAACCACCACAGCTTGACCACTTATTCCATCATGAAGCTGAAGTGAGCCGTCCTTCATCAAGTTTACGCTCAAACTCTTAAATCTCTCCCTTGAATACTGCCTAGATGCTTTTCTCCAGTCAGTTCCAGTTTTCATCATAGCAACAAACTCCTCATAACTTATGCGACCATCCTGCTAAGTGAAAACACAAAATTAGAAAGTGCAAGGGAACAGTATACAAGAATGTAATATGAGAAGCAAGCAAATGATTGTAAATTCCCATGGCGTTGCACTGTTGGTGTAAATATGTAACTAAGAAACTAAGGGTCTATTTGGTTTCAATTTTTAGTTTTTATTTTCAGTTTTTCAATAGAAGTTTGTGAAGGAAACACTGAAAACTAAAAATTGAAATTTGTAGTTTTCAGAATTTTCAGTATTTCCTTCACAAAATTTGAAAAACTAGAAAACTAAAAACTAGAAACTCAAACTGAACAAGCCCATAGTTTTTAGAACTTTCAGTGTTTCCTTCACAAAATTTGGAAAACTGTAAAATTGAAAATGAAAAATGAAACTGAAAATTCAAACCAAACAAGCCCTAAGAACCTTAAGAGAGGAAAACAAAAAATAAGTCAGCAATAACTATAAGTGATGAGCATGAAAGTTAAACCTTGTCAGTGTCGACTTCTCGCATGATGTCATTCAACACATTAGCATCAGTTTCTCCTGACTCATCAGCTAATGCTTCCTGTAGCTCACCAAACTCGATATATCCACTATCATCTTTGTCAAAGAACTCGAATGCTTTACGGAAATGCTCATCATTCTCCATTTTTTGCAAGTGAATCGTCACAGCTACAAACTCTCCATAATCAAGCACTCCATTCCCATCAACATCAGCCTAAGTAATTCATGGAAACAAATTTGTATTACAAAAACACATTAGTCCAGGATTAGGGTAAGAATGGAAAAATACACTTGGTAGGTCCAGGATTAGATGTATGAATCTTATTTCAAATGAAGGTAAGACTAAATGTTACACCAGCTTTACAGTAAAGTGGGCAATGCTATTAATCAAAAGATACCACTTTCCTCAAGCAAGGAACAATCTCCACAAGAAACCAAAAAAGGGTAATATCCATATTTGAGAGAAACTCTACCATCATATTTTAATAACTAAATATTACTTCAAGGAAATGTTTGGTTGGAGGGTAAAAATGGGGCTCAGAATTTGCATGAATGAGCTTCATGTGTAAGTGTTATTTTACACATGAAACCCATTCATGCAATTTTTATCCTCACTTATACCCCTCAACCAAACACACCCTACAATAGAGACCCTATAAGTGTATTCTAGACATAAGTTACACCCCCCAAGTGCATTAAATGAGACATCTGATTATTACATGATTGTTAAGCACCACAAGGTCCAAAATGGCCAGCTAAGTTACATTTGTCATGCATTTTCCGCACAGCAATGCAATGGGGTAGATAGAACAGAGAAAATCTTCATTACAGGGAGGCCTGGCTCTGCTCAATACACCCTCTTATGCAAAATCATGCAGCAGAAGTCCAGAAAAATGGTTCCCAAGAGCTCCACCAGATTTGTTCATAAATCATAATCAAAGAAATGATACTATATGAAACAATTCCATTATAGAGCAGTATATAGTTATGGAACCTTACCACTTCCATCAGCATCTTTATCTCTGGCTCGGCCAATTGTGAACCGACTTTCCTCAACCCAGCCTTCAGTTCCTCATATGTTACTCTTCCATCTCTGTCAGTATCCATCAATGTAAACATATCTTTGATAATTTCTACCTCTTCAACAGATAAATGTTCTGCAATTACCTGTAGCATTGATTCAAATAAAACCAAATCAGTGAAATCACCAAAACTTCAGCTTCCTTATTATTTCAATCATAAAAACAATTGAATCAACAATCAAGCATAAACCACAATATATGCTAACCCGCAGAGCTTTCTTTTTTAATCTATTCATCATAGAGAATTGCTTAAGCCTTGACCTCACAATATCTCCCAATGGAGCATTTGAAGCTTTCTTTGCATTTTGTAGCCAGGGATGATCTGCAAGCAAAAATAAGGACAGTAAATATTCATACCACTTTCTTCGTCAGGTAGACTTGATACATAGTTCAGCCTCCCACATCATACAGATTCAAATGTGCAACAATTTATCTTCCTTTTTGAGGGGGAGGAGGCAACGATGCAAAGGATCCAGGTGAGAATGAGAATATTGCCTCTTAAAACAAAGAAAAAGGCCATACTGTCAATATGCATGACTATTTCAAACTGCTTATTCTGATTTTGAGGCCCATAAAGACACACTATTTAGGTATCACAAGATAAAACCTTCTAGACACAAAATAAACCTCAAATGCCACTTTTCAATTGGGTTAAGTTTGGTTATGGGGTAAAATAAGATGTAAATTTTCATGGGTGAGTTCTATGACATGGACTTCATAGAAATTTTACCCTCATTTTTACTCCCCATTTTCATAGATGAAAGTTTCTTCCCTCCCAGACCTGTATGCCTTAGCCAGACAAAATGTATAAACGATGTTACATTGTAAACCCATAGAGCCAGAAACAAATGCAAATGAATCTAGCTCTTATGATGGATAATTGAAATCCATCTTATGCAAATAGTAGGAGCCTCTTTAACAAAAACCACAAATGAAGAGTATGTTTTGTTGAGTCAACTTTGGAAATAGTGAAAATGGTTTTCAACTAAAGTTATGACCTACTCCACCTTTTCATATTATAGTCATACCAACAAAGTGTGAACTGTGAAGTGATTCCATCCCAAATTTTCCACCCTCTCACTTTCCGCCTACCAATCCAAGCACGCCCTATAGATCCTCCCGTACCTAACAATGTATTCTACTCTTTCGCCACTAATCCCAAGACAAGGAATAAATTCCCTCCATCATTGCAGCTACCTAACTTTCCAGAATAGTATTATGTATAACAGGAACATAGTCCAAGTGAGTTTGGGAAGTTTAATCCTTCTTTGACATATTTTATCCCCCATCACTGATCACATTTGAAGGTTTCTTTCTTCCATCTCCCCCTTCATTTACTTTTTTCTGCTGAACAGTTTATCCACGACATTTTAAAGTCCAAATACATGTAATAATCAGCCACAAAGGGGGAAGCTTACGCTTATGATTCATCCCTTACATTTACTATCAGATGACTTACTAAAAACCTAGTCAGTATCTCTTGCATCTAGAAACCTGTTTCTTAATTAAACCAACCACAACCAAGGTGAAAGTGAATAATTAAACTGTTCTACATATTGGTTTTAACCCTTAATTGATCCTTTACCCAGTGTTTTGGGACTACACAAAGTCAATAAAGAGAATCATCCTAACCAAAAACAACAAAATTTAACCCACCAAACAAAACACAGTGTATACTGTACTAAAACTAAAGTATAGAGCAAAGAGCAAAGGACTTACCAAGCACCTCCTCAGCAGTCAAGCGCCTTTTAGGATCCGGTTCCAACATCTGCCTTACAAGGCTTTTAGCACTATCCGATATATGAGGCCAAGGTTCCCTCTTGAAGTCAATCACCCCCCTCAAAATCGCCAGAGCCACACCTTGCTCCGTCTCTGCCACAATCCCAAACCTCACTTCAAAACTTAATTTAAAAACAAATAATAATAATAATAATAATAATCATGATGATGATGAGAATGATGATGAGGATGATAATAATGATGATAATAATTAAAAAAAACACACACACAACAAGGGCACCCACCACCACCTCACACCTACCTGCCCAAAAGGGAGGAACCCCACACAACAAGATATAAAGAATCACGCCAGCGCTCCACACGTCAACCTCCGGCCCATATTTCCTCTTCAAAACCTCCGGCGCCATGTAGTACGGACTCCCCACAATCTCCGAAAACGTCTGCCCTATTAAACATAAAAAAAAAAAAAATCCCAATACAAAATTAAATTGAAAAAAAAAAATCCCCATAAATTCAATCAATAAATCAATAAATAAAGCCACCCATAATAATCACCTCCAAATAACCAATTAACAAAACAAACATAAAAATTAAATTCAACAGAACACAAGTTCATCTGAGTCGTCGAAATTTCCATTTCTGACCTGGCTTGAAGAACACCGAGAGCCCAAAATCAATGGCCTTTAGAGGCGAATTCTCTTTCTTATTCGCAAAGAGAAAATTCTCAGGCTTGAGGTCCCTATGCATGACACCATTAGCGTGACACATCCTCACAACCTCAGCAATCGTCCGAAACACCCCGGCGGCGGCGCGTTCGCTGTAGTGACCCCTCGCAACGATCCTATCGAAGAGCTCCCCACCCTCGCAAAGCTCCATGACGATGTGAACGTTCTCGTCGTCCTCGTACGCGCCTTTCAGCTTCACCACGTTCGGGTGCTCCGGCAGCTTCGACATGATCGCCACCTCGCGCCGCACGTCATCCACGTCGACGGCGGTGCGAAGCTTCCGCTTCGAGATGGACTTGCAGGCCAGGGCCTCCTTGGTTTCGCGGTCGGTGCAGAGGTAAGTGATTCCGAACTCCCCGCGGCCCAGCTCGCGGCCCAGTATGTACCTGTCGCTTATTCGGGCCCCCGCCGGGATGTCGCCTTTTAGGACGCGGATCGGGGCTGAGGGCCGGACTGGGCCGGAGGAGAACGGGGTCGGTTTTCGGCGGTTGGGTTCTTTGTTCGGGTCGTGGTTGTTGGGCTTTGTTGTTGTTTTGGTGGTGGTGGTGGTGCTGTCTACCACGTCTGCTCTGGCGCAAGCGTTGCAGTTTCCCATACTGTGTTTCTTTTTCTTTATATTTTGTCTTTTTTTTTAATATTATTTCTTGGGTCTTCGGAGGTTTGGAGTTCAGAGAAGAGAAGGTTTGGGGTTTGGTACTGTGTGGTCCCGTCGGTGGGAATTTCCCGGTGAGGAGAAGGAGGTAGAGAGAGGGTGTGAGCTTAGTTGAAGGAGAAAAATAAATGTAGTCTTTCCAATTGTGTAGTAATTGTAGTAGTAGTTGTTGTTGTTAAGTGCATACGCGTCAATTTTTGGGATTGTAATTTTGGGTGGGGGCTCGGGGGAGGGGTGTTTTTATTTATTTTTTAATCGGAGGGGTGTTTTTTAATTGTTTTCTAAGGAGGAGAATATCGTTGCGGTCAAATACAAAAAGGGAAAAAGCGAATATCCTGATTTTTTAAGCTGAGAATGTGGATCAGGTGTACTTCATTTACTTGTTCATTCTTTGTTTGCAAGTTATGGAAGTATATTTTTTTATATTTTATTATTATTATTAGAAGTAAGGCTTTAAAAGATTGGGATATTTAATCATTTAAAATAAATTATTGGGGTATCTTATCATTAATCTAATTTTTTTTTTGGATTATAAAGCATGTGTATAAACTTGTCTCGAATTAAATTAATTTCTACTTGATTGTTAAGAAACAAGAGGTTTTTTTTATGTAAAAGTTAATTTTTGAAACTAAGATTAAAATTGACGTTTTATTTAAAAGAGTTGAAGTTCATTGTAATTTTAAATTGCGATGAATAAGTGTGTCGTGTCTCGATTTTATTTTGATTGAATAATTGGTATTTATTTTATGTATATGCATACTATGGGCTAGTTTTAAAATATATAGCACGCAACGAAAAAATATTTCAAGGTAGTTTTTCAAAATAAAAAAAATAGAAAAGAAAATTACCAAACATGCATTTAGAGGTAAGTACACTATCTTGTGCATATATTTTTGCTTGTCGAAGTATATTATTTTGCTTGATTAGATGCAAATATTTTTAACAGTTTTTTATAATTAAAGTGTCAATAAAAAAAATTTTAAATACGTTTGATATATATTAATTATCGATAAAGGTTTATTAATATTTTTTAACAATCACTTTATATTAAAATTATTTTTCTTGATAATACATCTATTAACATTTTAATTGTCGATAAGAGTTGAAAACGCTTTTCTTTTCCAGTGTCTTGGGGTTAAACGGAGTTTATATTTTATAATTTTATCAGATGATTTTTCAATGCGATAAGGAGGTCGCTGAATCTCCCAACCCACCTCTCTCGGATAATTACGTGGGCCTTTGACACTTGGAAAGTCATTTTCAATTTCAATTTGAAGGAAAATACATCTCAGCTAAATATGAGACGACGGGAAGGCCAACGTTGCTCCAGACTTTTGGCTTGGTTATACCTATATATATTAGTACATGATATTTTTTTCTCTCACGGGCAGCTAGTAGAAATACAAGTAATCAAGTAGGAAACGTTTCTGCGGAGTTAAATACGGAGGAAACTTGTAACTAAACGTAACAAATACAAAATAGAAGCTTCTATTTGAATACATTATATTATTCCTTTTTTTTTTTTTATGTTAGCGCATTATTCCTTTTATTTCAGAAACTTGTTCTCTAAACTGGTCATTATTAACCATTAGAATTTATAGCTTGTTTGGAATATTGACTCAAGTTATTTAATGAATCATGGTGGCCCATTTTGCCCGACGCACGACACAAACTATCTAGAGAAACAATTATTTTATATTTTTTATACTAATAATATTTGTATATTTAAAAAGTGATTTTTTTTTTATACCTTGAGGATTGTGTTTTTTTGAATTTAAAAATTATGATTTAATTATGAATATTTAAAATATTAATAAATTTAATTAATATGACACGTGATAAATTTTTAATCACAATTTATCTAAAATATTTAGATACCTATTAATTTTATAGGATACTAAAAAAAACCTTAAAAAGTACATTCACTGGGGACAATAGCTAAAGAAATAGTGTCTTGATCCCATCTATGCTCATCAAGTGTAAAACTGAGGCAACAAGACGAAAACATGATTCAATATAAACTGGATATCTTTTTACGTGTAACCTAAGGCCTTTTATTTGGATCAATGGCCAAATTTATTTAAACTTTAATTAGAATTGTTTTAACCTCACTTGGTCTTTTTTTCCAAGTCAAGATTCAATGTACTGGCCATTCACAATTTGACATTTGTTTTGTGAACGTCAAAATTAATTTGTACATTTGTATAATTTACCAAAATGAAACGTACTTCATAATGTTAAAAAAGAAAAAAACCGACAATATTGGCAAAGGGACACTTTCCTTCTTTTTCTTTTGTACATCTACATTATAGACATCCGAGGTAATGCTAATATTTTGAGACTTAGTAATATTTTTTTGTCAGTACGGATTTTTCATACCAACCGCTCTGAAGAATTGGATCAAAATCGGTGTGTTGCGTTGTTTTGTAGTTTTTCCACGCGGATTGTCTTTGGCTGGCAGCTATAAAACGGCAGCACCTCATTGCCGACCACTAATAAACAAAGAGAAGAACTTAGATATGTGAACCAACAAAACCCACCACAGTTGGTAAGGTGACTAAGTTCTTTAAGTATGTGTCAGAGATTCGACTCCTGACTGCCGTGTGTATAGAAGAGATATTGTTGGGAGAAATAAAACTCACTTTGATGATCTCCACGTCTCGAAGGGATTAGTTTTCAGCCGGAGAGATACCCTTGATTAATAATAAAAAAAAAAACTTACATATGTGAATAGGTAGAAAAAATATTTACCTACCGCAACTTTATAATTTATTGTTATTTCTCACTTTTTTATTTATTGAATAAAATAAAATAAATATATTTTCTTGCTTATCACTAAGAATTTCTCAATATATAATATTGACCGCTGACCTTTTTTTCCATATATATATATATATATATATATATATATATATATATATATATATATATATATATATATATATATATTTCCTTTATCAGTTTATTGTTCAAACGAAAAATATGATAGTGGGAAAGGTGGGGAATGGAATGCTTTTCTTTAGGACTTTGGTTGGCGGAGTTGTTCACCGGTGGGGGGGCTACGTTAGGAATATTTTGACTTAATAGCCGGACCATATTAATATGAATATAATAAGAAGACATGTTATTGTAGTAAAATATATAACTTTCTTTTGTATGCGGAAAAAGAAATCTTGAAAGACAATCCACCCTAAAGAATTAAAAGCAATACTTTGCAATCTTCAAGGGTCAGTATGAAAACACTCAAAGTAAATCATGAAGGCTTAATAATCAATGTAGAAGCAACACACGTTAACTAGCTAGTGAGTTCTTATTCAGCTGCTGGTAAATTACACTCGCTTACCAATTGGTCAGCTTGAATATTACGTCCAAGTTTCTTTTTTGGCTATTTGATATTCCGATTCAAATCAGAAGAGGAGTAACACTCACTTCTTGTAAGTGGATTTGTGGATGACAATGTCTTATGGCTACATCGAAGTTTTAATGCATACAATATAGCATATAGTATAACTTGATAATGAAGACAAGAAGTTTTCCTTGTGGTTACAACAGTTTTTATTGAATTATTTTATCATGTTTATTTTAACTATCATTAATTAGGTTATATTAGTACAGAAAAGGAACTTTAGATTGAATATAATAGAAAAGGAACTTCAGAATATAGAAAAGGAACTTTAGGTTGAATATAATATCATTTTGCACCAAGAGGAGCTTCTATGGTATCAGAAATCTAAGAAAAATTGGGTCATGTTTGGAGATAGGAATACTGAGTTGTTTCATATGCAGACTTTAATCAAGTGAAACAAGAACAGAGTGCATGGTATTTTTATTGATGATGATTCTTGGTCAGTTGATCCTGATGTTCTTAAGGGCGAAACTTTTAACATTTTACAATAACTTATTTGCATCCAGGGAAGCTGTGATTCCTGATGCTCTAAGTGATTTACCTTCCTCAAAACTAAGTTAGGATGGATGTGTAGCTTTAACAGCTCCTGTGACTAAAGAAGAAGTTCATATGGCCATTATGTCGATGAAATCCTTTAAGGCTTCTGGGCCTGATGGGTATAAAGCATTTTTCTTCAAGAATTATTGGGATGATGTTGGGGATGACGTTTGAAAAGTTGTTAGAGAAGCTTTCTCAAGTAGTCGTTTGAATTCTAGACTTTTAGAAATCTTGATTGTCTTAATTCCCAAAACATAGCAACCTGGGAGAATGAAAGAATTTAGACCTATTAGCCTGTGTAATATGCTTTATAAACTTATTACCTAGGAATTGGTCAATTGCCTTCGCCGCTTTTTGGAAAATCTAATTGGCCTTCTGTAAAGGAGTTTTATCTTTGGGCAAGGCACAATAGACAATATTATTCTTGCCCAAAAAGTGCTGCATTTAATGAAGAAGACAAAATGTAAACATGGTACTCTTGCTTTTAAAGTTGATCTACATAAGGCTTGTGATCGGGTTGAGTAGGGCTTTTCTGGAACAGCCCTATTTGACTTTGATTTTCCTACTTCCACTGTTGCTCTTATTATGATGTGTGTTACTTCTTCTTCTCTCTCAATACTTTGGAATGGTGCTAAGTTGGATTCCTTTGCTTCCTCACGCAGCTTAAGACAAGGAAATCTTATGTCCCCTTATCTTTTTGTACTTTGTATGAAGAAATTAGAAATTCTTTTTAGTGAAAAGGTCAATAGTGCTGATTAGGAGCTAGTAGCGGTCTTAAGAGGGAGACTTCATATTTCTCATCTTATGTTTGCTGATGACATTATTCTTTTCTACAAAGCTAAAAGTACCCAAGTTCATTTGATTTTATTGACACTCAATGAATTCTATCAGGCGTCTGGAATGAAAATCAATTTTGAAAAATCCAAAGCATTGTGTTTGAAGAATATTTCTCAACAATGTAAGGAAAATTTTACTAGCATATCTTACATACGCTTTATGTGCGATATTAGTAAATACTTTTGTGTTCCTTCAATCCAGGATAAGGTGAAGCGGTTTACCTTTGATGACATTTTGCCAAAATTCAAGGCCGTTTGGCGTCTTGGAAAGGGAAACTTCTCAACAGGACTGGTAGGATCTGTCTAGCAAAGTCTGTCATTTCCTCTATTCCTGTTCATCATATGTAAGTGCTTTATTTTTCCCCAAGCTGTCTATAAGACCATCAATCATATGACTCGGCACTTTATTTGGAATGATCGAGAAGGTTCTAGAAGTCTTAATCTAGTCAATTGGAAAAAGATTATTAGCCCTAAACGTTTTAAGGGATTTGGTATTTGTGAAGCACATCGAAGTAATTTGGCTTTACTGGATAAACTTGTTTGGGTGTTAATTCATGATGATGACAAATTGTGGCCTCAAGTGATTCGACACAAGTACTTTTCAAATTCATTTGTCCTAAATAATACTCTTCGAGCGACCTCTTCGTGTGTGGTTAATGGCATTATGAAGGTAGCAAATGCTCTTACAGATGGTGATGATTTCCATGAATGAGAAGCCCTTTCTCCTACTCTTTCAGCCTTAATGGTTTTTTATAAGGAAAGCTAGCCTTGTGTACTTTTTTTCTTTTGCTTTTTATCTTGCTATCTACCCAAAAAAATAATAATTAGTATAAACAAATATTTAATCAAAGAGTCAATTTATCCAAATCTTCTTATTCCACTATTTATTTCTTTATTTGTTTAAATAAAAAGAAAAGATGGATCAAATTGTTGATTTAAAAACTCACCTCTACTTTTAACTCCAACCAACACATTCTGAAGAGTTTAACTTTTATACACTAACAACGTAATGTTTTTTATACTTTATTCTAATTTATATGTCATTTCAAGTAGTGAATGTAAATTTTTTCAAAGAAAAAGAACAGTGATGTAGGTGTGAGATTTAACTAATTTGATAATATGTTATTGGATGACAATATTACTTAACATTGTTAATATATCAAAATTAATTCTTAATTTAATTAAAATAATTAAAGATAACACTTGTATTAATATATATGTCAAAGATATAAAAAAAAAATGGATTAGAAACCAACAAAAACATCAAAGATAGTATGGAAATAGCAAAGTTTAGAAGGATAAAAATGTCAGAAAAAAAATCTAACGTGATTTTATATAATTTAAAAGCAACAAAATATTTTAGATGTGAAAAATTTGACAAAGCCATTTTTTTTAAGGTATTCACCACCTACAATAATGATTAATCCCTTTGAGCTGGAAGCTCCTAAGAACTCAGCTGCCAACCAACTAAGTCAGACCTCCTAGTTCGATGAAACTAATTCTAATTGAATGGATGGTATCACTCAAAGCAACTCACGCTTAAACGCCAAAATTAAATAAACATAGCATCAATTTGAATTGCTAGCTCAGTCTATTTTTATTGCTCAAACTTTTGGCATTGTAAATTAAAATTGTCATGATTTCGCAATTTATTTTTGTTGAGATCAAGCACTAGTTAAGTTTTCCTAAATAATCGTTAAAAATAAGTCAATAAAAAAATGGTTAAAAAGAATGTCTTTATCTTAGAATGACTGAATGAGTAATATTTTGATTAAATATAACGGAAAATATTATTATATTTATAAGCGATGTTTGAAAAATCAATAAAAAAAATTGAATTAATGCGTTTTGTTAATGATAATAATAATAATTATTATTATTTTAACCTTTTTTTATCACAATTTAATCCATTTATAGATTAAATTTATTGTAAATGCATTTGAATGTAATAAATAATAAGAAATAATCAAACCGAATAATATACTTACGTCATCATTCACTAAATTTAGACCATGGTTAGTAAGCAATTTTTCAATGATAAATAATATCTTTAAAATTGCCTATATTTTAAATTTAAAATCCAACCTATAATTTTAAGGCATTGCTTGAGTTCTTGCCGTCTCTCTTGATTAATGGAAACCAGCCTAGGAAAGCAATGAAATAGGAACGTATTTGAATCAATAACTTATATTAATTCTTATATAAAAATAATTTTTAAAAAATAATAGGTTGTTTTGTGTTTGATATGTAATAATAAAAATACTTTTTAAGTATTTGAAAAGTGTTAACCTTAACTTCTCAAAAATGCTAAAAATAATTTTTTAAGAAACAATAAATTTTATTATTATAAATCAAAACAAAAATCTAAAAATGTTATTTTCAACTTCCAATTATTTTAAAAATGGTAAAATAGCATAAATTACTTTTGAGGTTTGATTAAATTTCATTTATCTCATTCTTACTCAAAAATTACACTCCACCCCATTAAACTTAAATAACTAATAAAAAATATTATTTTAATATTATTTTATTTTCTATAGTATAGGATGAAAAATACACGTTAAAAATTTGCAAATATTTAAAAGTATAGTATTATATACTTTCAAATTTTATATTTATTTGAATTAATAAGTAATTATTAAAATAAAATATATAATAAGTTACATCAATAAAAATTATAATTTTAAATAATAAATATTAGCAAATGTTTATAATAAATATTTAAATAATAAAAATTATTTTAAATTTATAGAAACTAATTAATAAATATTTTTTATATTTTTATAATGTTACTATCGTGCTAAATATTTACTTAAGAATAGGATTATTTGTAATAATGAGAGGATAATTGTATATCATATAATGTAACATCTTATATAACGTCATGTCAAACACTATATAATATTAAAATTTTAACAAGTCTAATACTATTAGGTCGTATCCTATTACCGTTATCATATCAAACAAACCCTTAAAGGACATTATAGGATAAACTATTTGAATTACTAATATTGTGATTTTAAATTACCTAGGTCTACAGCATTGCATTGTTTTGCACCTTATTATTGACAATCTAGATTACCAAAACAATCTACATTAACTCCTTAACGGTTGTCTATGTGAATTCCCACTTATGCAATAATCCTAAATCCTAATATTATTGTTATTATTATTACTATTATCACTATCATCATCATCATCTTAATAATAATTAATAATTAATTAATATTATTACTAATTGTTAGATTATAATTATTATATTTTATTATTTTTACATATTATCATAATAATTAATAATAATATTAATAATAAATATTAATAGAACAAGTGGGATGCAATGCAATTCTTTAATAAAAATGGGTTGGAAGATAATTCAGTCAGATTTCAAGCATGATTTGTAATATTTACTATGAAAAAAATTACAAACAATGTCATCCACACAAGTCCAGAATCTAGAAACCGAATTCGCGGTCCTGGTGTGGGGAATTTATCCATTGTTGACACGGTCAATGTGGGCAGGCTGAAGTCCTAAAGTTGTGTTATATTTTTATGATCACACTTGAGGAAAATAGATCCTTGATGTCGATGTTAAAAAATTAGGATTATGTTATTTATATTCATAATACATAGAATATAATGTCAACTCACATCTTAAGTGTAAAATCTATTCAAATAAGGTTCAAGTCTTATTCAATGTTGAATAAAATATTGATCGACATGATGTTCCATATATTATGGATATAAAGAATACTTTTCTAACAAATTATGCCGATTTTTTTTTTGTACTCAGAGGAATATTGCCTTTTTCTTCATTGAGAAGCTAGAAAGTCCTCTTTAAAGTCCAAGACCCTCCCTTCCATTAACGCAAAGAACAAGTAACGTGCAAGATTTACAAGCAATACCGCCGTATATTATGACTAAATGTTTTGCAAATTTTTAATTAATGCATTAACAAGTGATTAGTGTGTCTGTTTCAAAGGAAGCTGGGTGCTGCAACCCTTTAATAAAAATTAAACTATCTCTCACTAAAGTTTCAATGTCTACTAACAATTATGTTTACTGAAGGTCCGACTTCTATCTCTTATGCAGAAAAGTACCCAAAAAAAAAAAAAAAATTGAAATCAAGCAAGCAGATGTTGTATCCATGGACCATTAATGGATTATCTTTTATTGTTGGCAAATATTCAGGCGCAAGTTTAGGAAAGATTTGATATCATGTTTGTTTTAATTTGATTTTCTAGGATTCTTTGTGATTGATATGCAGACTTGTGCTCTCCGATTTTTTTTTCATTTTTCCTTTTTGGGATAGATTTTTCATGTGGGTTTGAGATTTTTTTTTTTTCCATCATGAATTTTCTTTCTGCAACTACAAAAAAAAAAATCAACAAAAAAAGGGCTGCATAATTTTAGACCGCAGATAAATAAGCTGGGACATTTATTTTGTGGATTAAAACTAGTCAAGCCTAAAACGGCTGGCTCCACCCATTTGACAGCCCTATGCAACAAGCAACCTTGTGCCGTGTGCCACAATTTTGCTGAGAAAATAATAGTAACTAATTAAAGGGTTTTGTTAATTAGTGCCCTTAAACCAATGGTTAAGATTCCTAAAAACGTTAAGTTTCAAAATTTTATTATGAATGCAATGTTTTGAAAATACACAATCTTATTTTTCCAATGAAAACATTTTTTTTTTCGTATGCCCAATGCAAACATTTTACTTTTTGATTTATAGGGTACTGATTAGAGAAACCGCTAAATATTATACTTAGCTCTGTGCAGGGATGGAGGGGGCAAGCAGGGGCTTTGGTTGCCCTTCCCCTCAAACTTTTTGTTTTAAAATACATATATAATTATATTTAATTAATTAAAAATATAAAAATATTTATACTTATATGCATATATTAAAAAAATAAAAGATATATTACACTTTTATTTGTTTAAAATCACTCAGATTCAATTTGATTAATTCATTTGAAATATATTAATTAGGTTATGAAAAAAAAATCTAAGAATTATTATAAAAAATTTGTACAATGTGTCCTTGTGAGAAATATTTTTAATGTTAATTATTTATAGATAACTAAATTTATAGTCGATTATAGTATGGTAGAAGCACACATAGTAAATTTAAAATACCTAATTACAGCTCTCAAGCATCTAAGTAACTAAGATATGATAACATATATATTAAATATATTTTTTCATATTAACATACATTGAAAATTTTGTTTTATAATCTAATTACAATTTAATATTTTTGGCTCCTCCTTCCTATAATTGCTGGATCCGTCCTTGGCTCTACGTTGCATGATTGCCAACTCACTCTCTTTGTTTTGTTTACTTCTTACCCTTTTGTTCTTAGTTACAATGTTTCTTTTTTTCTTTGTCTCTACATTATTTAAAGTGTTAAATCTACATCCGGATTGAAGTTATTTCACAGGTGCATTTAACACCCAAAAGTGCATTGGTGCAGGATCGAACCACTGATACTACAAAGACTCTTGTAAAAGCTGAGTTCAAACTTCAAAGTTTTCTATCGCATGGACAAAGTCGGGCGTAGCTTTGATTTCATTCATGATTATGGAAATGAAAGAATGTATATATTATGCGTGTTATTGAAAACACACTCAAAACCAGGAGAAAAAGTTGCAAAGGAAGGTATATATTTAGGGTGTGTTTGGTTGAGGGATAAAAGTTATATGAATAGATTTTATATATAAAATAACACATGAAGTCAATTCATATATTTTTAATACCTATTTTTACCCTTATACCAAACATAGCCTTAAGAGTGAAAATTTTATTGTTAGTTTTCTTTCCCTTAAATTACGAGCTTAAAATATCAAGATAAATAACATATTAAGCAATGCTACTGATTCAAAAGAATTTTGTTTTAAAAAAATTATTAAATAGAGAACAAAAAATATATTCATTTATTCATTTTAAAACTTTACGAATCTTATCTAACAAATAATGGCTGATAGGACTTCTTTGTGCTTTAACATTTCAAACAGTCCTGAACACAAAACCCAATAATAAAAATAATTATAATACGTGGCGATTTGAGACCTGGAGTCGAAGGTTTTTAGGCCATTGTATCCCTCCATAAGTCATCACAGAGGGCAAATTGAAGGGGAAAAATACTAAGGCCTCGAATTAGTGCCTTTTTCTTTTTTTGGTCGGGAGGGGGGATTTGTTTTTTTGGAGAGATGGGGTTGAGCACCTCCAACTCTGCTGGGGGCCTGAACCCGAGTGTTCATTTTTAATGAGACTTTCAATTTTGTCATCTGCGTCATGTTTCATGTGCCTCAAATTAGTTCCTTATATTTATATAAAGGGAGACCATAATTGTGTTGGATCTTGAGTGATTGTTGGCCTTGAGCAAAAGCGAGTTACTCCTTTTGATTGCACAGTTCATACGGCAACGCTAAATTCCTGACTTCCTTTTAAACTTTTTCCCCAAGTCATTAATCATTAGTTTGGTGTAATAGGGTTCCAAGGGGTGAGATTAATATTTCTTTATAAATTATAGATTTGTTTCACTTTACGGGTACTCATAGATTTGTTTCACTTTACGGGTACTCGCATCATTTTGGCACAACATATGTGTGTACTTTATATTTTGGTACATCTACTCGAAGCCGAAGTATTTAGGATGCGTTCGATCTAAGAAAATAAATAGTTTTTAATTTCAATGTTCTGTTTTTATTCGTTGAAGAAAATAGTGAGAACGAAAAATTAAAAAATGAATTCTATAATTTTCCTTGTCTTTTATACGAAATTCTTAAAAACATAAAGCATAAAATAAAAACCTGAAAAATTATTTTCTAAAACCAAACATATTGATAAAATTTTACTTGAAAACTTAGGGTAAGTTTCATTTTAGAAAATAAATTTCAATTTTAATTTTTTGTTTTATTATTTTCAAGATTTTCCAAAGAAATTGGATTTTATATTTTTTATTATTTACTTCATAAAATCCTAAAAATCAAGAAACTAACTTAAAATATTAAATGAAAACCATTTTCTGAAATAAAATATAAAATCCACCATTAACCAACTATGAATATGTAATTTAGTTTTTAGCATATAATAACTAGTATAAATGGTTGTCATCTTAGGGTATGGTTGGGAGTTTTTTGGTGATGGCCATTAATGGAATGGAAGAGAAAAAAAGGTAAGAGAATAGATGTATGCATGTCACACCTTGATTAGAAGTTTTTAATATAAGTGAGTGGAATGGAATAATGTATAAATTTTATTTTCCTTTTTTGCCCTTTTATTTTATACATATGATTTTTAAAGATGAGGCCAAAATAAAGAAATATATATGCATCAAATAATCTCCACTTGTCCCCCAAATTGAGGGGTTATTAGAATTTACCGTAGACAGAGGCATTGAGGGCTTGACTGACTCTTCCTTATCTTTCCCTTCCCTCACATATAACCCTTGCAAACACACATCAAGAAGAAATTTCCCTTCCCTGCCTCACCCTCCTGCCAATTCTCTCGATTGCTGCGGAATGCATGCATCCGAGCTCGTTGCATAAGTTTCCACCCCTTTTTTTTTTCGGTCAAGGAAGTTTCTATCCTTTTAATGAGGGAGAGAATGTCTGGGATTTCGACCCCCAAAAAAAAAAAGAAGGAATGGGACATTTGGTGCATGAGTTGAAATGAGTATGTTTTCGGTCATGAGTTCACATGGTTCTTCTATATTTTTGGTCAAAAAGTTGACATGATCACATGAGTGTAGTTAGGTGCAATTGCATTTGTTTTGGGCCTTGTTTGTTTCCTGGATACAAAATTTTGGGCTTGGGGTTAGCTAAGGTACACCAGCCTTAGGTAATTAGCGGACCACAGATCATCTTCATTATTTCAACCCCACAAAAAAAAAATCATTTTCATTATTCAAAATTTATTTATCTTTATTAATTGGTAGCATGACATAAAGTGAATGAAAGTTGACTATTCCACCAATCTCATATACCTCACTAATCTCGGCATAAATGGGCTATATTATTAGGCAATTTGATTACAGCGACATAAATCTATAACCTAAGTATTAAACCAAAACGCGTAACGCATACTAGTGTAAGGTAAATTCGGGTCTCTTCGCAAGTTGGCGTAGATAAATATGACTTATTTACCTGGTTTCTGTATAAAATTGAGGATTCTCTTTGCTTCTAAGAGATCCACAATCATTGGTACCGCACACCAAGCAGCGATGGATTCAATAATTTAAACAGTATGGGCAAAAATTATATAATACTAAGTTTTACATAATTTTTATATTAATGTGGGGTTAAATTTAATAAATAATAAAGGTAAATTATAAATTTAATATATATATATATATATATTTCTAAACAAATCATAAAATTTTAATTTTTGTGGCGCATGTAGCGCGGGGACAATAACTTTTATCTTGGGCAACTACACATTTGGGATCAAGTTTGACTGTGTGGTTAGAGCCCACATCCCCCTTCCCGGGGTACTTGAGTTAAAAATAAAAAAATGTCCACAAGCGGAAAAGAAATCCAAGTAGATACTTGCACCAGTCCACGATGAAAAAAATTTGGACGAGAAGATGCAATAATGCAATCCAAACAATTGAGGTACATAACTATCCACCCACAATAAAACCAACAAGATCAACTATTTGTTACTTTCACACCAAAAAAAAAATGTTATTTGGGTTCCCATAAACTACAAAACAGTATGAGGGAAGAAAATAGTGTAAAACTGCATATACTAAGAGTTTCCATGGGCATGGATGAATCAGGCAGTACTATTTGTTATTTGGGTTTTCCATAAAGTACAAAACAGCATAAGCTAAGAAGTACGGACACACCGACTTGGTAGTGTCTCCGAATGTAGGACACATGTTGGTGTTTGACACTCATATGACATGTGTTGGACACGCATTCATACGTGTCCAATTAAAAATAATAATTTTTTTGAGCTCGGACATGTACCGAACATGGCTAGACATTGCTCTAATTCACTATAGACGTGGTTTGGACATCCATTGAACACGCTTGAGTTAGTTTCTTTATTTTTTTAAAAAAATTTTAATATCAATGTGAGCCCCAAATCAATTCTAGTTATTTGGTAATTCTTCAGTTGATCATAAAAAAAAAAGAATTGATTAGATAAAAAAATTATACAAAGACGATAAAATGAAATTCAGACAAAAAAAGACAAAAGAATCATACAACAATATATATATATATATTGTGTCCGTGTCTTGTAATTTTTTGAGTTTGGTGTGCCTCCGTGTTAGTGTTTGTGCTGCATATAGTAAGAGTTTCCTTGGGCATGGATGAATTAGAGAGTACTAACGGAAAAAATATGTATATGTGGGAGGGGGTTTGGTTCAAGTTATCAAATCTAATATCCATGAATTTGGTGATTGAGTCAAACATTCATTGATTCTAATTGGATTGTACTTGGTTGATCCGATAATCCAAACCAAACTGAACTAATTAAATTGGTTTGGCTCGAATTTGTTAGGTTTATTGGCTTAGACCGATCCACTTACATCATACTATAATAATAATATAATTAGTAGGTAGTATTAAAAAACTTTAACCAACAATACAATAAAATCGAACTCTAAATTATATTACTAATTAGAAAATAAATAATTTCATATATTATTAATGGGAAGTTTTCTCGACGAACTTTATATATTTTTTAAATATGTATGTATATTCATTTTGCTTGTCCATTTCTGCTGTTAATGTATTAACAAACTCCTGATTGTACAAAAAAAAAAAGATCAAAAAATAATTTTTGAAAAATGCAGTATGTACATAAAAGGCTAGTTGTATGACTGGATTTCTCGGAACTTATGAAATTACAATGTATTGATTTGGACACTAAATTAATTATAGTGGCTTTATATAAGCATTTCTTGAATAACTTTTATTTGAAGTTTAAGGTTCAAATTTTGAACACCTGTTTTGAAAAAAAAAACTAATTACTGTTATCTCGAAATTATGTGAATAATTTTTTTGAAAAAAAACATTAATATGATGAATTGTCCTAATAATTTCCGAGGATGACGAGAGACTGTTTCTTGCTCAAGAAGCAAATTTAAGTTGTCATATATTAGTCCACAACAAGTCATTTTCAAAAACGAGTTGCAGTCCAAGAGTCAACCTGCTTAATCCATCATTTTGGTGAGTTGGGTCGGCAAAATATGAACTCATATAAAAATAGGTTAATTTGGACCGATTCACTTAAGGTTAAGTGGGTTGATATGATTTATTCAATTTTTTTTATAAAAATTCAACTTCTCTCTTATATTGGGTCAAGAGTCACATACTTATCTCATGTTCCATTACAATCTCTACCTAATAAAAAAGGAATTCCAGGTCCACTCTTTAACCCAAATGGCATGCTCTAGCCCCATTTCCTTTTTCTTTTTCTTTTTTTAAACAAATTTAAGGATTTTTAGGCTTTCTTTTTATTTTTTAATTATTTAGTGAGTCAACCCGCACAACCCATTAACTCGAATGACTTGAGTCGAGAGGCATTTTCATAGCTTGCCAGTAGAGTGGGTTAACTCATATTCAACATTTCAATTTGCAACCCATGATAGACCAATTCGTATGAGCCGAGTTGGATTCATATGGGTTGACCTATTTTGATAGCTCTAATCACCAATGATAATAATGGTACAAGTGTCTCAATTATGCATTCACCTTTGGTGATCAAATACTAACATTTTTTGAAGAAAAAAAAAAATTACCCGAAAACTTGAGGTCTTACAAACTTTCTAATGGTTGCGCGTGAGCCACAAGGCATAGCGACACCCGAGTCTCTTCTCATTTCGGAATTTAATCACTAATAATTAATCATAATAATATTCTTTTTCTTTTTGATCAAGAAAAATTAAAAAAAAGGAAAAAAAGTAAAACGGGAAGGAGAAGGCAGAGTGCAGTGACATTATATCAGGGCTCACCTCACACGCTTTTGTGTTGTCTCCCCAATTTACTTGGACAAGTCTCTCCCTTTGACACCACACAGCAGCCGCCACCTCTCTCTCTCTCTCTCTCTCTCTCACACACACAGCTTCTCTGCTTCTCATCCCTTCTTCTCTTATATGGTTCCACAACACTTCTGAACTCAAACTCTGAAAACCATGCAGGTACCTCTACCTCTCTCTCTTTGTTCTTATTTCATGTTTTGATGCCCATTTATTCATCATGTGCCGCATTGGTTTCATGGGTCAATCGTAAATTTTACAGCTTTTGTATGTGTTCTGTGTTTTGGTATTTCTGGGGTGCCTCATGGATGCGTGTTCGGTGGAAAAATTGAGACTTCTTCAAGTGTTACAATCACGTCCTGTGAAAAGTGTCGGACTCGGAGTTAGCAGCATTACCGTGTTCTTTTTCTGTTGTTTATTGGTACAGAGAGTGAGTGGTTTTCCACAGTTACCTATAGAATAAAAGGGGTTGTGGAAATTTAGTCACTTTTGATGTATCAGCACCTTTTCTTTGTTATTTGTGAGGACGTGTCGTTTTTTTTTTTTATTGTTTTGATAATTCATTTTTGCTAAGAATTCAAGGATTTTCGGTTTGCTGAGCGTGATATATGAATGTTGATTCAATCTGAATATGATTTGTGTCCCCCTTTTGGTTATTATAAAATTTGTGGTCATTTTGATTTGGTGTTCCTAATGTGAGTCTGTCCTGGAACAAGACCTGTGTCAATGTTCTGGCTTTAGTTGGACTTGTAAAGCAGTTGGGGAGAAGCAAATCTTACGGAGATGCTGGATAAAAGGAGCTTTAAAGATGTAGCATAGTGTTTTCATATTTTCGCTTCTAGTTAGTGGATTTGATCTTTCTGGATGAAATGTGGAATGTGATTTGGGAGGCACTCTCTTCTTTTTGGTGAAATTGTCTACTTCAATGGTAGATTATTTGATACAAGGCTTTATTGATAATTATAATAATGTAAACAAGCTTAGAGTGAGTGTTAGGTTGGCTGTGTTGGTAGTGTTGATGCTTTGGTTCTGGATGCTGCTGCTGAACTGCTCTATCCAAATACAACTTTGTAGCAGGTGTTATGATGTCATAAAAATGAGCTTCAAGATTATGAGTTGTGCTGGTGCCTGTTTTTGTATCTTGCAATGGTTGGTATGTTGCTTGTTTGCTGTCATGTAGAAAGTTCATTGAAAATTGACCTCTTCCTGCGCATGCCTACCTCTTTCATTTTGTCATGGAATCTCATAATCACGAGCTATTCAACTTTATTTGCAGAATATGTTACGATCCAAGCAGATCAGTACACTTTCAAGTAGTGCTAGGAGTTTTTTCCTTAGTGGTACGCGATGTAACGCAGCAGATGGCAATTCGTGCACTTGCCCTGAGGAAGAAACATGTGTGTCAAGAAGACAGCAGAGGAAAAATGAAGTTTTACATGCACAGAATCCATCCTCCTCAGTATCCAAAACTACAACTGGAGTAGAAGGAATCTTGGTTTCAGGAAACTCAGTAAATGGACCAGCATCCCACAAGGCTGTAGGGGTTGATCAATCTGGTTATATACAACAAATCAGGTCTACTTCTTCTCCATCAAGGAAATCAGAGTCTGTAACGTATGCTAGCTTTGGTGATGGTGTTCAGGAGCAGGTCGGACACTCATCTTCTCTTAATGCAGACCAGTTTTATAGGGCCGGTATTGCAGCTGTCAATTTTCTTTCTGATTTAGTTAACTACAAGCTTCCTTTGTCAGATGGGATGGGAATACTAAGCTCCTCTAAAAATCATATGGTTGATCCGTCCAGGACCCTACCCACCATCAGGTCTTCAAATGTGAAACAAGTAAGAAAGGAGAATTTTACTAGTGTTCATCCAAAGCCTCCTGTTTCTACTCAGGCAGGGCCATCAAACCATACAAGTAATTATCATGGTGCAAAGGGGAAAGGCAACAAATCAAATGCAGGTACAGGCTTTAAGCATGTTGCCTCTACAGGGATGGGGAATTCCGGGGTGGCTCCAAATCTCCCTTTAAATAATCATGACCGCAGAGCCTTGCCACAGAGAACAGGAACTCATTCAAACCGCTTTGTGCCAAATTTTGGTTCCAGCATGCAACCTTCAAATCCACAGATGTTGGGATCATATAGGGAAAGTTTCAATAAACACCCCAGGGATATGAAAATGTCAGCAGGAATTGCTCCATCAAACAGGCATTTTACAAACAATGGGCGAGTTGTAGAAGTGGTTTCAGACATATTGCGACAGTTAAAGTGGGGTCCTGCTACAGAGAAGGCTCTTTCTAACCTGAATTTTTCTATTGATGCATATCAAGCTAACCAAATCCTGAAGCAACTTCAGGACCATTCAGTTGCTCTGAGCTTTTTTTACTGGTTAAAGCGACGCCCAGGTTTCTGTCATGATGGCCATACTTATACCACCATGGTTGGAATCCTGGGTCGTGCAAGACAGTTTGGGGCAATAAACAAATTGTTAGAGCAGATGGTCAAGGATGGATGCGAGCCTAACGTGGTGACATATAATCGCTTGATTCACAGCTATGGCCGTGCAAACTACCTGAAGGAAGCGCTGCATGTGTTCAGTCAAATGCAGGAGGTGGGATGTGAGCCCGATCGTGTCACATACTGCACGCTCATTGATATCCATGCAAAAGCGGGATTTCTTGATGTTGCCATGTCAATGTATGAAAGAATGCAAGAAGCTGGTCTTTCTCCTGACACATTTACTTACAGTGTCATAATCAACTGCCTTGGAAAGTCTGGTAATTTAGCTGCTGCCCATAGGCTATTTTGTGAGATGGTTGATCAGGGTTGTGTTCCTAACCTAGTCACCTACAACATCATGATTGCTTTGCAAGCTAAAGCAAGGAACTACCGGACAGCATTGAAACTGTATCGGGACATGCAGAATGTTGGATTTGAACCTGACAAAGTTACTTACAGCATAGTAATGGAGGTGCTTGGTCACTGTGGGTATCTTGAGGAAACAGAAGCAGTTTTCGTTGAGATGAAACGAAAAAATTGGGTGCCGGATGAACCTGTTTATGGTCTTCTAGTTGACCTGTGGGGAAAGGCTGGTAATGTTCAGAAGGCTTGGGAATGGTATCAGACAATGCTGAGTGCAGGTTTGCTGCCAAATGTACCAACCTGCAATTCCCTTCTCAGCGCATTCCTCAGGGTGCATCGGTTGCCAGATGCATATAATGTTCTCCAAAGCATGCTGGATCTTGGTCTAAGCCCTTCTTTGCAAACTTATACTCTGCTTCTCAGTTGTTGTACAGAGGCTCAATCACCTTATGATCTGGGTTTCTGTTGTGAGCTTATGGCAATTACTGGCCATCCTGCTCATGCGTTTTTGTTGTCCATGCCAGCATCCGGACCTGATGGTCAAAATGTGCGGGATCATGTTAGCAAATTCTTGGACCTGATGCATTCCGAGGATCGAGAGGGCAAAAGGGGGCTCGTAGATGCGGTGGTGGATTTCCTTCACAAATCTGGGCTCAAGGAAGAGGCTGGTTCGGTTTGGGAGGTGGCTGCGCAAAGAAATGTGTATCCAGATGCTGTCAAGGAGAAGAGTTCATGCTATTGGCTCATAAATCTTCATGTTATGTCTGATGGAACTGCCGTGACAGCATTGTCTAGGACACTTGCTTGGTTCCGCAGACAGATGCTGATATCCGGTGTTAGCCCTAGCCGGATTGATATCGTCACCGGATGGGGCCGAAGGAGCAGGGTTACAGGTACTTCTCTGGTGAGACAGGCAGTGCATGAACTGCTCCATATATTCAGTTTCCCATTTTTCACTGAAAATAACAATTCAGGTTGTTTTGTGGGATGTGGGGAGCCACTTAGTAAATGGTTGCTCCACCCTTATGTGGAACGAATGCATTTGCTATAGTTGGTCATTGTAGAACCATTTCCCCTTCAGCTTAGACACAATTTTGCTGCGGGAAACGAGCATGGAGTGGGATGTTTTAATGCACAATGCTGACATTGTACTTGATTTCAGAATTGTCGTAGTGTGCAGTTATCTGTGTTATTATCTTCTAAGTTTATTTTGTTTTGGCAATGGCAAACTGAATGCTTGATGGTAATCATTGCCCTGTTCATATAATATTCCATTTGGTCTTTGTGAAATATAGGAAATTACAAGGACATGCTTGGTTTTGGTTTTCATTTTTTGTGGTTCCTATTTTTGCAGAATTTTGTGAAGGAAATAGTGAAAATAGGAAATAAAAATTGAAAATAAGATTTTATTATTTTCAGTATTTTCTTCACATAAAATTCTGAAAACAGGAAATGAAAACGGTAACCAAATAGATCCTTATTTTTTGTCATGTCATCTCATTTTTTTTTATGGTCAAAATTTCAGGCCAAAACTGCTATATCCAATTAGCTTAGCTTATGCATGAAAAGTACTGTGTTAAAGTTGCAAAGGTTGTCACTGAAAATGACTGCCTCCAATCTGCTTAGAATTGTTGGGCAGTGACAAACAATTATTAGAATGGCATGTCAATGGGAATTCGTTACCTACTTACCTTCATAGTTGTGTAACGCTTTCCCTTAAATTATAAATACTCGACAATCTTTGGACGAGAACAAAATGACATGGTACTGAATGTAAAACAGGCATGTCGGCCACAAGAGTTTTTGTGAGTTAAGATTTTGGAGGGGAGGGATGAGTGAGATAAGAAAAGAGTCCATTGAGGAAATGGTTGCAGCTGGAATTGTAGTGATGTTAGTTTACTGTCGAAGATTATTGTAATGAGCCAAAGGCATAGTGAAGCGGTTATCAGGAATTCATGCCGCCGTGGAAAGCAAGTGTATTTTTATTAACTAATACAAGAAAATTAATAATTTTTCGTGTCATGTTATAATTTTTTAAAAGGCTCCTCTAGAGTTAAAGTGAGAATGATTGTTAAATGAGAAAGTGGAGGGTTTATCATTTTCGAATTATTTGATAGAACTCATTCATAATCATAGTTATTGTTCCAAGAATAATAAATTCTCCACCTTTTTTTCTCTTTATAATCACCAGCACTTTAAAGAATTCAAATTCAATAATTTTATATGTCAAAACCCTATTGTAAAACAGTTTGTTAGGTCGGGTAAGGTAGATTATTGGATTGAGTCTAATAGGGTATTGAACAAGGGTTTTGATAAAATTATGAAGCGACCTTATATAGTAATGATACATTTCAGGTCCAGTGACTTTTGATTGATTTCTCTTCAGATCTGAATGGGACATTGGAGAAGTAGGAAGAATTTGGTATGCCATTTTGTCACTGTAGGGCAGCTATGCGTGAGTAAGGGGAAAGGGACTTTCCCTGCGAGACTTTACCTCCGGGAGAATTGCACTATTTCCCTTCGGAGGGGTGAAGCTTGTTAGAGTAAGGGGAAAGGGGCTTGCTGGTGTGCGTGAGTGCACTTCTATTTTCCTGCTTTTTCCGGCTATGTAAGATTACTAACTATCATGTAGAATTTGATAACGTTACCTTCCGTTGGCCAATTTAACATTTAACATAGAGTAATGGGTCAGGACTAAAATTAAATGGTTTTGGAAGTATTTGGATCAAAAGATTCGAAACCAATTTTTTTTCAAAGACCAAAATAAAAAATTGCCTATTTTTCAAAAATTAAAAGCATATATCCAAGTAAACCGATGTATAGATTCATAGGAAATTTAACCTTCTTAACGATCACATATAATCTACCATTTTGTTTTTCAATTAAGGGGAGAAAAGAGTAGGTGCATTCACTCCATTACAGATTGAATTCTGATCCTTTTTTTTTTTTTGTCAGAATTCTGATCTTCGGTGTGGTATTATAAGGCAATCTAAATGTTTTAACACATCAAACTACTGGAGCCGGTTATTCTCACTGATCTGTTTTGAGCTAAAAATAAATGGATTGAATTGGATCGACTCGCAATTCGAATGAACTTAGCAAAATGCTTGCCCATGTTTATACCGATTGCATAAACCCACAGATTCATGGGCTATTCGGTCGCCACAATTTCATATGTTGTCTTTCCTCTTACTAATTCAAATTATTAAAATAAATTTGATTTTAAAATTTTTTTACTTAAAACTAAAAAAATCCAAATTTAATTTCTCTATCAAATTTAACTCTAAAAATGCTTTTTTTTAACATTAAAGACAAATTTCTCTATCAGACCCCTAGAATTTCACCTCATTTAGTTAAGCAGAAAATAAGGAAAGAAAGAAAACTTCATTAATTGGCCCACCTGTAAAGTTTCTTTGCTAACATGCGATGAAAATTGGAATGCATACGTGAAAGTGGGTGAATTTACAATTTTTTTCCACAATAAATTTAACCTTTTACATATCATTTAGCATGAAAAGAAAAACTAATAATACACAATATTAGTGATAAAATATTATTTTTTCTATAATAAATTTTATATAAAAATATGATTAATTGTGAGATCCATAAAATAAAAATAATATGCTTATATTTTATAATATATTGTATATCTTTTTTATTTTAAAATATATTTATATTTGTTAAAGACATACATGTCATTTTATACAACTTATAAGTTTTCTTTCCTCTTATTTTCTCCACATCCAAACAAAAGAAAAGAAAACACTCTTTTCTCTACATTTTCTTCTTTTTCCATTTTATTTCTTCTCATTTTCTTTCCTCTCACTTTCTCTTCACATCCAAACAAATCATAAGAGATGATGAGATGTGGTGATAAGTTGAAACAGAGAGTTGAATTGTGGGGGGAGAAAGAGGATTAGAGAGTTAGGCCATGTTTGGATATTAGATGGTGAACGGAATTATTTTTGTATATTTTTTTGGTAATTTTGCTTTTATTAAAAAATACACAAATATATAAAAAATATAAATTTTGTTTATCAAAGTAATGGCACACAAACAAACACAATGGACTAGTTTGGATGATTGTTTAGAAAAATATTTTTTAATTAATCTTTTAAAACAATATATTTCAGAAAAAGTAAAACTTAATTATTTTATATTTAGATATAATATTAAAATATATTTTTTTATTATCAAACAATTTTTCAGAAGATATAAATTATAACCTGCCAAAAAATATTTTTTTAATCTTTTACTTTTTCTCATAATTTTGCTTTTATTTAAAATGTTTACCTAAATATACTAAAAAACACAGAAATTTTTTTTTATAAGATTTTTTTAATCAAAATAATGACATCCAGATGAGCATAATGTAGTTTTTTTTTAATAGTTTTTTAAGTAGAGGAATGACAAATAGGGAACATCTATTAGTATATACTTACAAAGTTATCCTAATAAAACAAAAGTAAAAACAGAAAATACTATTCTTTTAATAATAATAGTAGTAGTAGTAGCAAATAAAAAGAGTGAAATATGAAAATAGTATAAATAATTAAAAAATTAAAGTGACCTAAAACTTTTATATAGTATCATATATAATTAATTATTTTGACGAATATAAATATGGACATATAACTACTAGAGCTATTAAAATGGATTGTTAAAATAGATTGGACAATATTGAGATATGTTAATTTTGGGCAAAAACATGTTGGCACAGCCCAATCTATTCAGGCTAGGGGCTAACTCATCTTTTTTCTTGTTATTTTATTTTAAAACTTTATAGTTCATGAAAAAGGTCATTGGATAAAAATAAAAACTATTAGTAAATGCTGATCTTAATGATAACAAAGCAGCATTGATGCGCTTGTTTAGCTCAAATGATTGGAAATCTAATAAGTTTGCATCTGTGCCTAATGGGAAAAGAATCCAAAAAATGGCTTTGGATAGTAGGCTATGGAAGAATATAGTCATATGTCTTAAGGCTGCTGCTCCTCTTATTACAGTCCTTCGTTTGGTTGATTTAGATGAAAAATCAGCCATGAGTTTCATATGTGAGGGGGTGATTTCGGCAAATGGGAGGATAAATTCAACTTTAGTAATGTGAAAAAAGGCAAACTTCAAATCTACTTGAAATTTAATTTTTTATAACAAGTTATTTGTTTTCTAATAGTTCAATTTGTTATATTTATTACCTCAATCTAATTTGTATTTGCTTGTTTGGTATTTTTAGTTATGAACGTATTTGGAAAATTATTGATGAAAGATGGGAAAACAAACTCCATAAGCCGTTACATGCTAGAGCCTATTATCTTAATCCCTATTTCCAATGTGACTCTGACTTGAAGGTTGATGATGCTAAGGTCAAACAAGACTTGTATAATTGTATGGCCAAATTGGTTTGTAACACAACAGAAAGGAATAAGATTAGTCTGTAGCTTGCTGATTTCCATTATGCTAGAGGCCTCTTTGGCATTGACACATTGAAGAGTAGTAGATAAACTATGCTTCCTCTTGAGTGGTGGGACATTTATTGGGGTGGTTGTCCAGAATTAAAAAGGTTTGCCATTTGTGTTCTTAGCTTAACCTGTAGTTCTTCTGGATGTGAACCTAATTGGAGTGTATTTAAAATGGTAAATAAAATTAATTTATTACTTTGCTTTTAGTTTAAGTTCAGATTATTTGAATTTTGTCATTTTATTTTTATTTTGATCGAGGACATCCATTATGATGATGATTGAATAACTAAAGAAGGGGATCATGTGGATGTTGCTCAAGAAGAGGATGAGAACGCTCGACAACCACTTGAGGATGATCTTAGTGCTAGGCATAGTAATGAAGTTAATGTGGATGAAATAGATAGTAGCGACTTACTTGTGAGTTGAAGCAATGCAAGTTTAGATGATCATGTTCATGTGATTGTGGATGTAATTATTGATCATGAAGCTTCATTTGATGAGGAGGAAGAAGAATATAGTGATATTGATGATGATGAGATTGAATATGTTGGAGGATTTGAGTTTTAAGACCTGAATTGTTGGATTTGCTTAAGTTATATCAGTAGGATCTTACGCTTTGGTTTGATTGGACTTGGAATGTGATATTGTACTTTGTTATTTATCATTGTGTATGGTTTATTATGGATTTATGGCATTGTCATGTACTAATGTTTAACTTTGAAGTTGATGTTGAATTTATTTTGTTTAGTGTGTGTGTGTATTCATTTTAGGTAAATTAATACAAGTTTACAAGTTGAGTTTATACAGACTCTACAAGTTTATTTAAACTTTCAAGTTTGATTATCTTGATTAATATAATTAATTATATAAAGGACATCATTGCAAAGAAAAAGAATAGCATCCCATTACTTTAAGAATTTAATTTTAATATGCTATAAATGTAAATTTTCTTATACAAATGCTTAATTATATACTATTATATCATAAAAGTGTTTAATTGTCATAACCCGATTTAGGCACGTGACCAGTGTGTGAGAAATTCTATTCCCATGTAAATCTCGTGACCTGAGTTTGTTTATATGCACATTTAATGATAAAACTATTTCAAACAAACTTCTTTTTCTATATATAAATCACCTGTCCTTCAAATTCAAAATAATGAAAATGATCAAAATAATCAAATATAAAGTTTTATAATTTGTCTCTAAGGTTTGAAGTCATAATACAACATATAATTATAAGTTGCTCTGTTTCAAGATGTCCATGAAACTAATACAATTAAGTCCCTAAGTACAAAACATGAAAATACTATCATAGTATGCAAAACGCAAAACATGATATAAGATCCGGGATCCTCCCTGCATTGTACTGGAGTACTCTAAACAAAATGAGAATGTTTCACTCAAATGAAGAGCTTACCAACTAAACTCTACTACTGCTGGGACACTGATGGTTGGGAGTGGCCCACAATGGCTTCAGTATCTATAAATGAAATGAAGAAAAGAGGGGTAAGTTTTTATGCAAAAATTCAGTGAGTGAACTATCACTTGAAATCCTCTTTCATGGGACACTAAGAAAACAATGCATAAAAATTATAATAACAATAATAACACTCAAAGGTAATGTATAATCACATGTGTGTGTGTGTATGTGTATATATTATATCATCATTTCATAATATCATAAAACATATTTCTTTTGTTACTTTTATGCTAGAAATCATATAAACTTATAGTGTCATAGCTCCTACAAGAACAGTAATGTCTATCAATTATGGTATAATCGTGTCTCTGCTCTGATATGTGATTTTGTCTATTAATCATGATATAATTGTATCTTTGCTCTGATATGTGGTTATTAAAGGACCAAATTTGGACACCTAAATAGGTTCCATTCTCTGCTTTAATTAGTGAGATTGTCTCTTAAGCACAACTTAGTATCAAGGTTAATGATCAATTCCAGCTATTAACTCGCTAGTTTTTTTTTCAATAGCTTCTGCCTAAACCAATTAAATAAATCCATATAAATCTAAAAACCTTTAAATTTTTTAATTCTCTGTGAGCATTGAATTTATCTGATTTTAATAGTCTGACATTAACATAACTATGACTATGAAATCATATCCAAGGGATCACCCTTTGTAGACATTTGTGATTTCATACATCCATAAAATATGTAGCCGTCAACTGTTCTGAATGTCATAAAGATTCAAGCTCTAAAATTTTTTTGATTGCTTATCTAAAACATATATTAAACATTCAAGCTTTTCATAAAAAAGCAAACTCAATACTACACTTTGAAATTTTAAGGTTTACAACCAAAATTCTAATATTTCCTTTAAACCTCGTATCTGAATATAAAACTGTAGCATATATATAAATTATTGCCAAAATCCATTCAAACAATCATAAAAGCCTATAACAATTACATATATAATCAATTCTATCTAAAATCAATTCAACAATAATGGTCCCATGAGTTTTTAAGAAAACATGTCCTCATGATAAAACTAGTAGGTAATTGTAATATCCCAAATACAGAATTTAGTAGTATATAAATTATTATTATCATTGGTATTATTATTATTATTAATATTACTTCAAAAGTAATGATATAAGTTATGTTATATATATATCTGTGTGTGTGTGTGTGTGTGTGTGTGTGTAACATATACAGGTAAGTAATGAAGACGTACGAAGAAGCCTGCAGTTCCATTTGTTTTTTTTTGCAGTTTCGTTTTTGTTTCATACTGCTAGTATATTTTTGACATACCATAATACTCTGAAATATCTTTCAAAGAATCCTAACCGCCCAAGGATTTCTCATAGAGAGAAATGTCACAACTCGCTTAGGGAACGTGACCGGCATGTGAGGGATTGAGTCTCCACTGAAGCCTCTAATAACGTAATTGACTAGTATGCATAAATAAATCAAAATATAATTATAATAATTTCAGTTTAACTAAATTCCATAAATATGAAAATATCTCCAAAACATAAATCCTGAATATAAAACTGCATAAAATCTATAATCTAGACCGAAACCAAACATAAATAATAAAATAGCTGATATATAAAATAAATAAAACTATATTATGCATGTCTGGGATCTTGCCTACACAACTATTGGAGCACTAATAAACTAATATAACCTATAATAAGCTCCACTATGAAGCAAAACTCACCAAAATAAGTTGCAGCACTACTGGGAAGGATCTTGTGGTGCAACTGAACTTGTCGGTCTATCTGTAGGGGAGAAAAAGAGAGGGTTAAGTTCATCAAAACTCAATGAGTGAGCCTCCACTCACAACCCACATGAGACAACAATAAAAATACATAATATATTCATGCAACTGTGTAAAGCATAATTTTAAGGCTTTCGTGTATATTAATCAATCACGTTACCAGAGGCTTTCGTGGGGACCCAATCCCTTACATGCCGGTCACATTCTCTAGGCGGGTCGTGACAGTAATAACACAATATCTGTAATACCTGGGGTACACGTGTCAGTAGACGAGTTTCACATGACCTCAAGGTCCCCTGGGATCCACTATTATTGCCGGGTCAGGGTTTTTGTTAAGTTTGGAGCCCTACACCTCAATAGAGGGCTATATGTTTGAGCCACAATCTTGGGACCAAAAGTCCCGGTAATGGCTCTCCAAAGGGAAATGAATTGAAGAGTGATTTTTTTCGAATTGTAGGAAACCTTTAGATATTTCGTTTTTAGCCCCCAAGTTTAGAAAATCGTCGGAATTCCAAAATTTGAACTAGAATTCAAAAATGAGATTTTGATTGGTTGGGGTTTTGATTTGTTTTTATATTTTATTTGAATCCAAATGAGGGGTATTTTCTTATTTACATTTATGTTTTAAAGTTAATAGGAAGTAAAATAAATGATTTAACTTAGAGTAAAGAAATGGAAATAAGTGAGTGAGTTTTGGGATAAGTCATATGCCTATGACAGCAAAATGGTGAATCTGGTGTTTGCTGTCACCGCTATAGCGGTCCTAGACCGCTATCGCTATAGCGGTCACAGGAAGTATGCAGCTCGGTATTTAGCCTCTGGAGACCGCTATAGCAGTCCAGGACCGCTATAGCGGTCATAAGTGACCAGGCACGTGTCAGTTTTCCGAAAACAGTGCAAAACACATCGTTTTACTTGCTGAGACCTCCTCCTTATACTTAAACCCTCCCCCACTCATTTTCTTCCCCAATTTTTGCCCAAACCAGCAGCCCCCCAAAACCCCATTTCTCTCTTTTCTCTCAATCAATCATCAATCCATCTTCCTCAAGCTTCAAGGTATGTGTTTGTTGATAGATTTTGGTCTCTTTTCTTCCATTTCCTTCATGTTCTTAGTATGGGTCTTTGTTTTCTCTCATTGTTGTCAAATGGGGGGTGCTCCCCCAATGTTGTTAGAGTTGTATTAGAGCAATCTAGAGATATCCATAGAGTATTGATGAGTTTTTATGATTGTTATAGTCGACGTTGGTGCCCTCCCTGCTCCCCAGAGCTCAGTTGGAGTTGACGCCACCTATTCCTCCCCCTCCATGTGAGTGGGTTTGACCCCATTTCCTTAGTTTCCACATTATAACAATATGTTCTTGCATTATGGTTGATAAATATGAAATTAGAGATAGAATTAAATGTATATTATGATTTTACATGAATATGTCAACTTAGAAAAATTATGATTTATGATAATAGCATGAAAATGAAATTTAGAAAGCCATGGGACCATAATTATTATATTGTATGTTATAGAAAATGTTTTGCATGCTTGAGAAGAGATTTATGGAAGAGATATACGTTATGAATTTAAAATTTCGCTATGCTTCAAGACTTAGTATTTTTATTAATCGTTTTTATTATATATGTTTTAAGAGTTTATGATATGCTATTGATTCAAGCCTTGAGATTTATAAATATGATTTTAGAGTATTCAGCTGACATATGTATATATATTGGAAAAATGTTTGATACAGTATGATTTTATTTGATGAATAGAAATGTATATTTTGGTTTTAGAGGTTTTGTGATTATGAACTCTTTTATTTTGAAGTATAATGGCAAAGTTATTAAGTTATGAAATATGTTAGTTAAGAAATGGATTTAAAACTTCAGTTTTATGGTACCAAGAGATACGGAATTCTATATGATTCTTAGCAACTGTCAGATATATACTCTGTGGGCTTGAAATCGGGATGCCTTCAAGTGGGTGATCCCTTGGGCTCGATTTTCATAGCCACAGTTATGCTAAAGTCGGATTGCTAGAGTAATATGAGTCTAAAACTCTTAGAGTACTAAGAACTTAGGGGCTCTGCTTCGCCAGGGACAAAGTACCCACTCTTCAACTGTAGTTTTCCTTTGTCAAACTAGTTTAGCCGGTAGAGATAATGAAACAGACAGTTAGTTAACGGCTGTGAAGAGATCGTTAACCTTGGTACCAAGTTGTCCGTTAGAGGACAGTTTCGCCCCCAGCAGTTACAGAGAATGGGACCTAGTTAGGTGCCCACAGTTTGTCCGAGAGGGACTATTACAGATTCAGCAGGAGTTCTGATTCGCCAGGGACAGAGTCTCACTTCATAGTTTAAAATTTTATAGCTTTTATTATTGTGATATATTTATTATATTCAACATACTGTTTCCCGACGCTCTGCCGCACCCTCAGTTAAAATGATTTCATGCTTGATTTTGAGTTAGAAATGTTTATTTCTAAATACATGGAATGAAAAGTGTTTTTCCTAGAGCTAGCTATGTATTTAAATATGAAATGAATCATTATTGCTACATGTATATTATATTATGTATATTCTTGGTTATCCCATGTAGGTGATGAGTGAGAGCTCACTCACTGAGTCCGTTGACTCACCCCTCTCCCTTCCTCTAATAGTTGCAGGTACAGACGTCATTCACCATCGATCCAAAGAGTCGCAATTATCCCCTGGTGATCTTTGCATTGTTGTAAGGCTTAGTTTAGGATTCTGTTAGTTTAGAGTGCTCCAGTAGTTTTGCAGGCAGGATCCAAGCCACGCATGTATTTTGAGATGTTATAGATAATTTAAGAGATTATGTATTTTCCCTATATGTTTTAGAGCTCTAGAATGTATTTTAAAATATGGGCTATAATTAGAGATTTATGTGAAAGTTAATGAAAGGGTGGGCATGTAACGCCCGGGGACGAGGACGAGGAGTGATCGCCGGTGCAAAGAAGGCACGGACAAGGTGCGGCTCCTCACAAGGTCCTCTAAGCGAAGGGGTACATGAATGAACCGATTATACACCTGAATGAGAGGGATCCTAAGATTGTATAGGTATGTGACTATACAGTTGAGGGGGGCTTATATGAATTGATTTGCACTACCTATACCAACAAGATGCATCTTCTTTTCGGTAGCCTAAACTGAAAGAACTCCATAGTTAAGCGTGCTTGACCTGGGGTAGTTTTGGGATGGGTGACCTCCTGGGAAGTTTTCCCAGGAAGCATGCGAGTGAGGACAAAGCATGCTGAAAAGACCTGTGTTAGTTTGTGGGGACAGTCATCAATCCATAAGCAGCAGGGGATGTTACAATATCCAACAGTAATATCAGTAATTCATGAAATAAACTCCAAAATCCAATTTATTTTTCATATTCTAAGTGAAAATAGATATAATGAGTAACATAGAAGTTGCAGATGTGAACCCATTCACCTAGAGTGATGGAATATATAGAAACCTCACCTACAAAATCCTGGGGAAGTGGGAACAACACCACTATCTAACATAGAATCAATAGAGTTCTAGATTAACCTCTAATACTTCCTAATTAGATAGATACAACTCTAACACCATGAAAAACCTCACTTCCTTAAGAACCACGAACTTCTCTATGCCAACCCCTCAAAAACAAAGGAATCTTAAAAGAAAGATGCATAAACCATAAATGAACATGCCTTAGAGCTTGGATGGTGGAAAAATCTAGGTTAAACTTGAAAGAAATGAAAGAAAAGGGAGATTTGGGGGGTGAAAGGGGTAGAGAGATGAAGTTTTTGTATTTGGGGAAGGTGAACGGAGTGGGTGTGTGTTCTGGATCCCGAAATAGAGGGTTTTTATAAAATTCTAACCGTTGTAGCGCATATTAGAGAGTATACAATTGTCCCCTGCATCGCCTTGAGCACTGCAGCTGTAACATCCACAATTTTTCTTAATATAATGTTACTTTATTATAGTTTTTTTTATTTAGAAAGTATGAGAATTTTGTTTTGGCAGGAAATATTTAGAGATGTTCATTAAAAAAAATATCTAATTAAAATATACAAGACTTAGCATCAAAATGTAAAATATTTAATTATTTCCTTGGATTTTATTAAAATTAGAAAATGTCACTAAATAATACAAAATAAGCTTATAACATAATTAGCTATAGAAAAAGCCAATACAAATTTTAGAAAAGCTTAAAGAGTATAAAAAATTATGATGAAAAATTATAAATACACTTTAAATATAATTTTGATGATAAATATCAATATTAAGTAAATTTGTATAATATTAGTATAATTACACAAAAATAACCTAGCCTAGGGTATAAAATAAATACCGAAAAATCCTAGAAAACAACTCTAGGTCACATTAAAATTTTTTTTAACTAACTTATAATATTAGACAAAGAGGACCACGAAATAGGACTCTCTATTAGACCATGGATAGTGTTAAAAATTATTTTTTTTATATTTAATTAATTAATTTTAATTTAATTAAAGCTTAAATAATCACTTAAGCTTTAAGATAATGTTCCTAAACCTTGATTAATCTAACTAATAATCTCATATCAGTTAATCAACACTTAGATCAACCACTTGGAATAAAAAGAAAAATATATTTGAAAAATAAATTAAATTATCAAACTTTCATATCATAATTATTGAAAAAACCACCAAACTTTGACTAAAAATTTCAATAATGGTAAGCTTGTCTCCCTATCTTATTGGACAGCTCAAAATTCACATGAGCTGTAATATATATATATATATATATTTTAGTTATAGATAATTAATTATTTTAATTAACTCAAAATAGATCTAATTAAGGTAAAAATATATTAAAATTATAGAAAATATGTCAAAAACTTATAGATAACATATAAATAAAGTAGAAACATGTTTTTGATAGTAGATTAAGGAAATTTAATTATTTAATTAATTACCTAGTATATGTAACTTTAAGATAAAATTTTAAATATGTAAAATTTGTTATTTTCATATATTAATCATTTAAGACAACTTGCCACCTATTACAACTTTAATAGAGATAAGATTCAGACCTAGAGGCTGCCAAGATAAGATAACAATAATTTTAAAATATTTAAATAAACTATTAATTAATTAATTCCTAATAACACTAGTAATAATGTAAAATACCAAATAAAATGTAAATAATTATAAAAAAATTATATAAATTTCTTGAATCCTCGTATTATATCTCTAATAATCTAAGGAAGATATTTAAAAATAAATTAAGTTATTTACTAATTAATTAGCTTAATTAAGATTGACTAGTTTAAGTAATTTTGCCTTATTTTGAATAATTCATTATTAAATTATATGTAAATATATTGAAATTTACTAAATATCCTTACATCATGTCATTAACATTTTAGTATGTCTTTAAGTGATAAATGAGAATTTATTAAATTATTTATTATTAGTTTTAATATTTTACTAATGAAACTAACTAAATATGACAAATAAATTATAAAATTAATAATATTTTAATCCTAGATTTTTTCTATAAATAGTACACCTCTAAACACAACTCCACACTTCATTCTTCTGCCCAAAAACTATAAAAAAAAACGTGTAGTCATCATTTTTCTTCATTTACTTTATTTTCACACCAATAATACTTACAAAATTTAGTAAACACCCCCAAATTATCATCTATTGTTATCACCATCTACCATTAACACTTCCTAGCCTTTATACATGAATTTTAGCCTTTAGAAAAGGTTTAGAAAGGTTGAAGAAGTTGCTGGTTTAGCCTTGGTGTAGCAAAGTGTCTAAAGCTCCAAGAACAAGTAAGGGTTTTCTTTCACTTCTAAACTTCATGTATGATTTCATTTTTGTATGATGTTGTGTTATAAGATATTCAAAGTTTATGTTTATTTTCTTTAATATCTTTGAATGATTTAAAGATGGTGTCATAAACCACTACATCTATGTGTATATGACGCATATTTATTTGTCTACTTATATGGTTGAAAAGTGTGAGTGTGATTTAAGATCATTTTGAATTTTTATTATGCCTTTTTGAAATATTTAAATATTTTATGAAGTTATTTTAATATGTTAAATCATGTATATTTTATTTGATAAAGCTTTGTCCATAAGTTATGAAGTTTTAAGGTGATATAGTTTTGATTTCATTATGTATTTGATTGTGAAAAATTTTTTTATTCAAGAAAAGTGCTTTATTTAATTCACTATAATGAATAGATTCTAAACCTTTGAGCATGTAATATTTAGCTTGGTTTATGTGTTGTAGTTCTCTTGGGACCATTAAGACTTAATAAGATATAAAAGACACTAAAATATATTTATATTAATCATAACATTTGCTATGGACCTATAAATATATGGATATTATCTCGACTATTATGAGTCTTTAAGATTCACTTGGACCTGATGAAGACAATTTTTTATTATAATATTTGGACTCGAACTATGAACCTTGAATTATGGACCTTGGACTATGAATAATTGACTTGATCATCCATTTATTAATATCAAGAAATATTATTTACAAAGATTTAAATTTAAGGTCCCATTAGAAACATGACATGTAAACTAGCTAGTTTCTTGCTTGAAGTGATTTTCTAAAGCTTGAGTATATTTTTGGCTATTTCTTTTTATATTTCTTGAAAGATTTCATGCTCTTTTCTTTGCTCTATGATTATATCCTTATATGCATAAAAATATTCTTTTTACCTATGTTGAACATGTAAAGATAATTTACCTAAGTATTTTCTAAAGATAGATTTGAAATGATTTTGGATGTATTTTGACTTATGGAATTAGTAAAAAAAAAAATATTATATGAATACTTGAAATTGATTTATTATATAAAAACTAAGTTAAGCATAATTTATTATACAGAAAATGAGTTTATTATAATAGTATGTTTTGGTGCTTTAATGATAATTATAAAGAAATATGGTTTTTGTTGAGGAATCTTATATTGTTTAGGCTTTATGTGCAAATATGAAAAATTTTGTCTACATGTGAATATGAAAGAAATTGTGGAAACTTTATATAATTTTCATACTTTATACATACTATGTACACAATGTAAAATAGATAAATAAATAAGTGACACCTCGGGCCCCGTCTTGTAGTGTAAAAGGACTTGATGAATGTTTTAGTGATGCCCTGGGCCTCGCCATGCTAGCGAACAAGGACATGACATTCACTGATCTGACTAGGGGATGCCCTAAAAATGAGAGCTCTCATAGATCCCATATGAAACAAACCTTGCAAACTATAACCATTATAAGGGAACAAGATATTAAAAAGGGAGTTTAGAGTACACTCATGATTATTTATTACATTTTTTTTATTGCACTCTTATTATAATTGATATTATGCACTTCCATCTTGCTTGACATTAGTAAAATATAATTTGTGCATCTTGCTGCACTCCCGTGTTATTCTTAGTATTTTTGGGATGAAATGGGACTCCCCTGGAAATATCACCCTACTGGACGACTTCTCTCACCCCTTTTCTTTTATGTTTCTAGATAGCATGGATTGTCATCAACAGTGAAATGGATGTAGCCTTGGACTTAATTTCTAAATAATCAGATTCTATTATGTGTGCTAGATAGAATCTTTACTATCTATTACCAGACTTTGGTTATGTTGTATTGTTGTATTAAAGTTTCCTTCATGTATCTTGAATGTGTAATATGTACTGCACCCTATGAATTGATGTTGGTAGTTAAGTATATTTTCTATAGATAATGGTTGTCTAGACTGTGGGAATTAACGATTAACAAATATTAATATTATGTTAGAGAAGAAACATTCTTTGTTATTTAAAAAATTATCTTTAGGATACTGGAAGAAAGTGTATTATTGTGAGAATATAATTTGGAAAGGTTCTGGCTAAAGAAAGACTTAGTATTTAAGCGTGTCCATTGTGACCCACCTCTCTTTTCTAGGAGTCTACCAGATACATGATTTACAGTTAATACACATTATTCTAGTATATAACTATGAATAAGAAATAATCATAGCAGTAAAAAAAAATTCTTGCAAATTTCAAGTTACAAATTAGTAATTAACCATTATAATATTAAAAATTAAGATAGAAGAATTAGAATTTAGTAGGGTGTTATAGCAGCACTCTCCAAAATAGTTTTTCTCCCAACTTTGAGCTATAATTCAAGTATTGGTATATATTGAACTGAGTCGTCCTTATTTATTTTATTCTTTATTAACTTTAAAACATAAATGTAAATAAAGAAATACCCCAATTTGGATTCAAATAAATTATCATAAAAATCAAAATCCAAATTTTAGGTTTTAGTTCAAATTCGAGAATTTTTAGGATTTTCTAAACTTGTGGACTAAAAACAAAACGTTTAAAGGTTTTATAAAATTCATCAAAAATCACTCTTCAACTTATTTTCCTTTTGGGAACTATTATCAGGATTTTTGATCCAAGAAAATAGTTCTATCATACAGCTCTCCAAGAACGTGTAGGATTCAGACTTAGTGGAATTCAGGATCCGGAACGATAGGTAAGGGTAACTGAAAACCTTTTTAGTTCAAAAAATTTTTCTAGCCCTTTTATTTAAAACTTGGGGTATTACATTAATTTAATTATTCACGATCATAAAAATCTTACAAAAAGAAATATAGCATTAAATAATAATATAAAATTCTTCTATGTTGTTGGTACGTAAAAGTTATTCTCTTATTTAATATATATTTTTTTAATTTTATCCATGAGTATTAAGTTATTCTGGTTAATTTGATTCTTCTAAGTTCATCCAACACAAAAATTATGGGAATGCAAATATGCAATTGTGAAATTGTTTTGCTTAATTATATATTATATTATTATTATACCATAAAAGTGTTTAATTTAATTATTCACGATGATAAAAATCTTACAAAAAGAAATATAGTATTAAATAATAATATAAAATTCTTCTATGTAGTTAGTACATAAAAGTTATTCTCTTATTTAATATATATATTTTTAATTTTATCCATGAGTATTAAGTTATTCTGGTTAATTTGATTCTTCTAAGTTCATCCAACACAAAAATTATGGGAATGCAAATATGCAATTGTGAAATTGTTTTGCTTAATTATATATTATATTATTATTATATCATAAAAGTGTTTAATTTAATTATTCACGATCATAAAAATCTTACAAAAAGAAATATAGCATTAAATAATAATATAAAATTCTTCTACATATTTAGTACATAAAAGTTATTCTCTTATTTAATATATATATATTTTTAATTTTATCCATGAGTATTAAGTTATTATAGTTAATTTAACTCTACTCAATTCACCAAACACAAAAAATATGGGAATGCAAATATGCAATTGTGAAATTTTTTTTCCCCAGGAAAAACCCTATTCTTGTCCTTTATATTTTAGTGATATTTCGATTTGTCTCAAATATTTTTATTTTGAACTTTAATTGCATCCTTGGTACTTTGAAATTTTATTTTATTTTATTCGATAACATTGTCAATTTTATTAACAAATACTATCGATTAAGCTTTGAAATATTAATTCCTATAACGTGGATGCCTTATTCTATAAGTAGCAACTCTATTTTTATCCAATCATTGTCATTCAAATAGAGTAGATCTTATTTATAAACAACTTCTAACTTAAAAAATTATAGTTTAAACAACTAAGGATGAAAATAGACCTTTTACATGTATAATATGACATCCACATGAGATAAATATGGATATGTTTGTGCCAAATTAACCTATATTAATAAAAAATGATCTAGTTAAAGTAAAATCAAAATGTTAGGAATGACATTGGAAAAAAAAAGAGTGAATACTCTATTTGGTTCCTCAAGATTTTTACATTGGATTATTTTGTCCTTCAAAAAAAGAAATTAATTTTGTGGTCCTTCAAGATTGAAAATGGTGGGTACATTAGTCCCTATGTTAGCTTTTCATTAGTGGACTTACACATATGACACAGTACATTGATGACACACCATTAAAATGTTAGAGACAAGTTAAATGAAACTATTTTGGAACTTATTACACTTAGTTTGGTGTATAAAATTGCACAAAATGAATCACTTTATGATTTATAATAGAGATTTAAATGACTTATTTTGTGAATTTCAACCATAAAAATGAGTCATTTGAAACTCTATTTCATTTCAAATGACATGTACATCACTTAACATGTATGAAGCACAGACACGGGACACAACACGAACACGGAATTTGAAACTCTATTTCATTTCAAATGACATGTACATCACTTAACATGTATGAAGCACAGACCTGACACAAATACCTAACACGACCTAATATGCACTAAACTCAAAAAATTACAGAATACGAATACGACATATATATATATATAATTTTTTTATTTTGTTATGTGATTTTTTTTGTCTTTTGTTGATTTGAATTTTTTTTGGTCATGTTTGCATAATTTTTTAATCTAATTAATTTTTTTTTTGTGATCAACTGAAATTTTTTTAAAATAAAATGACCTAACAGCACGGGTCCAATCAAATAATTATGGTTGATTTTGGACTCATGTTAATATTAAAAAATTTGAAAAAAAAAACCAACTTAGGCTTATCCACGAGGCGTTCAATCCACATCCACTATAAATTAGAGCAGTGTTCAGTCATGTTTGGTGAGTATCCAAGCTCAAAAAAATTATTTTTTTTAATTGAATGTGTACGGACGCATGTCCAACACGTGTTGTGTAAGTGTCGGACAAGTCAACAAGTCGGTGTATCTGTGCTTCTTAGCTTAACATCATGTTAGTAGGTCAATATATAATTTTATTAATATTTAAAAAATTAAATACATACAAAGGAGCTAATGTGTGTTATTATTAGAATCTTGAGGGACTGTAAGTTTAATTTTAATTTTTAAAAAACTAAATAATATTCTAAAATTTTATTGAAGGACTGCACGATATATTTATTAAGAAAAAAAAGCCTTAGACGAAATTGAAATTGAAATATCGCAAAAAGGCCATGAATGAAAAATCGAGTTTACGATTGTGATGTATGAAATGTTAAATCAAGTTTATGTTTTTGTGTTTTTTAAGAAGACATGAAATTCTGAATGTTTTTATTTTTTTAGTAATTTCCATGCTTATAAATGAATAATTGATTATTTGATAATCATCCATCCCTGTCTGTCTACTCATCAAACCCTCCTGCGTGTTGTTGTTGTGCATGCATCTGTGTGTGGGTGGGTAGGTGTCTGCCTCCCCTCACAGTTTCCCCCCACTCTCTCCCTTCACTCTGATTTCGCCCCTTCTCTTCTCCTTTCCCTCACTCACTCACTCACTCACTATTCACTTCCCTCCTCCTCTTCCTTCTTCTTTCAATCGTTCCTTCTCTCTCTGCAATTTCCACACCCACATTCTCTCTCTCTCTCTCTCTCTCTCTCAATTGTCAATTCAACAACAACACACATTTATGCACGTGACTTCCCTTCCCCCAAACTCAATCCAATTCCATGGCGCACAAAAAACGAAACCCTACCGCACGCTCCAAATCCTCCCCGCCGGCCGCCCCTCCTCCTCCTCCATCAGCCGATACCAATGCCGATTCACCGGAATCCGACGTATGCACAGCCGTTTCCGATCAATCCGCCGCTCAATCCTATGACGGCGGCGATTCTCCGCCCTCCTACGCAGCAATCAAGCTCGAATGCGAGCGAGCCCTAACCGCACTGCGCCGCGGGAATCGGGCCAGGGCGCTGAAGCTGATGAAGGAGTGCTGCTCAAGGCATGAGAGCTCTGGCTTCGCCCACCGCGTCCAAGGCACGCTCTGCGTCAAGGTCGCCGCCACGCTCGACGACCCCGCTGCGAAGCAGCGACACCTCCGCGCCGCCCTCGAGTCGGCTCGGAGGGCCGTAGAGCTGTCGCCGAACTCGATCGAGTTCGCGCACTTCTACGCGAACCTGATGTTCGAGCTCGCGACGGAGGCGAAGGAGTTCGAGGAGGTGGCGCGCGAGTCCGGCAGGGCGCTCGGCGTCGAGCGCCCTGTTGATCCCGCCAGGGAGAGCCTCCAGGAGGAAGGACAGCAGGCGATAGCCACGGCGGAGGCACGTGTTGCTCACGTGCAGGGGGAGCTCCGGCAGCTCGTGCAGAAGGCGAACATCGCTGCGCTGTCGTGCTGGATGAAGAATTTGGGCACCGGAGAGGAGAAATTCCGGCTGATTCCGATTCGGCGTGCTGTGGCGGCGGAGGAGGACCCCCTGGAGGTGCGGCTGGTTCAGGGAAGGAGGCCTAACGAGATCAAGAAGTCGAACAAGTCGACGGAGGAGAGAAGGAAGGAAATTGAGGTTCGTGTTGCGGCAGCGAGGCTTATGCAGCAGAAGGCAGAGTCGCCACAGGCACAGAGCGAAGGAGATAGGGACGAAAGAGCGTTGGATTCGCCGGATTTGGGTTCCGGTCATCGGAGAAGGTATGGGCATATGAGAAAGGATGGATCTAATTTTGAGAGGAAGGGTTGGGTTAAGTCTTATTGGGATGCTATGAGTGTTGAGATGAAGAAGGAGTTGCTTAGGATTAGGGTTTGTGATCTGAAGTCCCATTTTGGGTCCTCGAAGGATTCTTTGCTTATGGAGGTTTTGTCTGAGGTTTTGTTTTATGGAGAAGCCAATAGGACTTGGAGGTTCTGGCTTTGCTGCCGCTGCGGCGAGAAGTTCTCAAATTCGGAGTCTCATGGGCAGCATGTTATGCAGGAACACATGGGGAGCCTCTTGCCGGAGCTACAGAGGCTTTTGCCCCGGAATGCTGATAGTGATTGGGTTGAGATGATTCTTAATTGTGCTTGGAAGCCTGTGGATGTTATGGCCGCGGTTGAAATGCTCGAAAGTAAAGCCAGATTCAGGGATTGTTCCTTCAAAGAGGATTCCTACTTGGATCATCACACAGAGGAGTACATTGATTCCTTTAACGAATCAAGCGATTCTTACCCTGATAGCAGAAATTTAAGGCATAGTCTCCGTTGTTGTACAGCAGAAATTAGTTGCTATAGTAAAATTGCAGAGAGTGATGTTAGAGGTGGTGTTGAGGTGGGAGGATCTATAGGATATCCCCTTGTTGATAGTTGGCCAATTTCCAATGACCCTGAGCGTGCGAAACTTCTGGGTAGAATTAGTGCTGTGTTTGAGATGCTTATTAGACACAAGTATCTTGCTGCCAGTCACGTTAACAAGGTCATGCAAATTACTGTGGATGAGATACAGGGTCTTGCTGGTGGTTCAGAACTCCTAAACCATGGCGTGGACCGAACTCCACTGTGCATATGCTTTCTGGGAGCTGCTCAGCTCAAGAAAGTTCTCCAATTTTTGCAGGAATTATCTCATGCTTGTGGTTTGGGTAGATATGCCGAGAAAAGTAGCGGTCCCATTGATGATTTGCATAACACCAGACAAGGTCCTGAGATCAAAGAGAAGATTGTTCTCAATGGAGATGCATCATACCTCCTTCTGGATGAGTGTTTACTGCCGGTAAAAGTTATTCCTGATACAGCTGAGGGTGCTGTTCCGGATGATGTGAATGCCCCAACTCCTCCTGATGTGGTTTCATACAATACCGATGCTTTGCTGTCCTGGATATTTTCAGGTTTACCTAGTGGTGATCAACTGAAATCGTGGATGCATACACTAGAAGATAGAAGACATCAAGGAATGGAAATAGTCCAAATGCTGGAAAAGGAGTTCTATCACCTACAGGGTCTCTGTGATAAGAAGTGTGATCGAATAGGTTATGAGGAAGCTCTACGGGCAGTAGAGGATCTTTATCTAGAGGAAAGCAGAAAGAGGGAAAATAATGGTGAATTTGTCCTGCGAAGCTATGAGTCTGTCTTAAGAAGGCGGAGAGAAGAGCTTATTGAGAGCGAGAATGATGTTACCTGTGTTAGCAATAGGTTTGAGTTGGATGCTATATCAAATGTTTTGCAAGAAGCAGAAGCAATGAGCGCTAATCAATTTGGCTATGAGGATGGTTATGGGGGTATGACTTCTCAACTATGTGATTTGGAAGCTGGTGAAGAAGATGGATGGAGAATGAGGGAACATCAAATGGATGGCTGTATTGAAATTGCATTTCAGAAAGTGAAGGAGCTTTCATCTGTCGAGGTCAGTGTTTTCAATCTTGTCACATGTCTACTATACAAAAAGGTTGACCATCTTCCTTGATGTTTCCCCACATCATTTTGCAATGCAGCTTAGAAAAATTGATGCACGAATCATGAGAAGTGTTGCAGAGATGCAGCAATTGGAACTCAATCTTGGGCCTATTTCTGCTTATGATTATCGAGCAATATTATTTCCTCTAGTGAAATCATACCTAAGGGTTTGTATTCAAACTGTTGAAACATGTTTTGTTACCCTTCCTTTCTCTTACTCTTATGTCTTACCTATATTTGCCTTTGTTTTGCTTATTTAGGCACACTTGGAAAATCTGGCCGAGAGAGATGCAACAGAGAAGTCTGATGCTGCAAGAGAAGCATTTTTGGCTGAACTTGCTCTTGATTCTAAGAAGATTGTTAAAGGAGGAAGTGAGAACATCAGACATTTGGAGAAAACAAAAGATAAGAAGAAAAATAAAGATCATAGAAAAACAAGAGATTTAAAGGTGGTCATCATGCATATTGAATTTGTTCATATTGGGCCAAACTTCATGACAACTGACAACTGGGTAATGATTTCTTTCATGCAGGCTACGAGTGGTCATGAAGAGCTCTTGCATCAAGCTATGATTCCCGAGTCAGAGTATGTTTCTGTTTTGCAGTTTTTGCCTGTTCATCTTTTTATTTAAGTCTTTTGTGATATTGTGACTTCTTATGAATGCTTACAATGTGTTTCTGCTGCAGTATCCATCCAGTTTCACCTGATAGCAAAGATTCTGAGGTTGTTATTCCTATGAATAGTGATGACTTGGATCAAGAGGGAGATGAATTTAGACTTAAAATTGAGCTAGAAGAGGATGAAAAGAAGCTTGAAGAAACTTTGGAATTTCAAAGGAGGATAGAAAATGAAGCTAAACAGAAGCACCTTGCTAAGCAACAAATGAAATCATCTGGTACATATTTTGAGAAAGCAGAAGACAAACCTCAGGATGCTCAATTGAAGGTGGTTGCTGATGGCCCAGATGTATGTGAACATATAAGACTGCCCATGCAGGTGTGTATCTGTTGTTTCTGTTTCTCCTATTTAAAGGGATAGAATTTCTGGCTGCTAGTCATCAATTTACTGTTGCATGGAAATGTGGACCTTTGAGGCATTTACGGGAAAAGGAAATATTTTGTAGATATGAATTATTTACTGCAGGAAATACACCTCAGACTTGTGCATTTGTTTTTTTCAGGAGAAGTTGGCAAAGGAGAATGGTTATGCAAGCAATCTGGATGGTGTGCTTATTACCACAACAAATGGTTCCATGGTGTCAATTAAATCTTCAGCTGATTTACCTGCCCAAAATCTTCATTTTATGCATCATTCAAAAACTAATCAAGGTTGGTAATCATTTTTAAAGATATCTTAAATTGTAGTGTTTATGTATTTATTTATTCTTTTGGTTGAGATACTCATTACTCCCTCTCTTGTTCTCCAGCTGACCTGGCTAATGGAGTACTTCCTGAGGATGGTCTTCATTTGCCTGATCAGCGTGCAGGAAGAAAACATAAACGGCGTAAGAATCCTTCCAGATTAGTGGATGGAAAGTTTGAATCTGTTGCACTGGAACAAGAGAATATTGGGGTTACACAAGCTGAGAATCATTTAAGAGGGCAGGTTAAACTCCTTAACAACCATGATGTTAACAAAGGTTAGTTCTAACCTTGCCCGAAGATTCTTTCTTGTAATGCTGGTGTATATGAATTTTAATCTAAAAAGAAGATATTCAACATTCCATCTTATAATTATCTGCTGAGTGCTGGTTTATCACACTATAAGTGTTGGTGGTACACCTATCATACTTCAATATTGCACTAATTTTTATGATGCTTTCAGGAGGACTTTCTCTTGATCGTTAGTCATTACAACTGTCTTATGTTATCATTTGTGCTTCAGTTGCTTATTATCTTTCATTTTGCCGGTGGTAGAACTATGGTTTCAGATCTGCATTTAAGCACATGTTACCTTTTGGTCCCTGAGGAAAATATCCCAATCCTTTTTCCCCCTCTTTGTGTAACATGCAAAATCAAATGCAGGCTGCTTGGCTTCTGTTCAGTCATCTTTGTTTTACTTAGGCCATTTCATTTGCTTCATCCCTTTTGTTGTGTTTTCTTTAACAAAAATGTTGCGACGTCAAGTGACAGTATTATTTTTGTTGAATCAGTTTCTTATTTATATGATTAAAATTTTGTTGCATGTCTGCTTTTTTCTTATCCGGCATCTGAGTTGTTATGTGCCTAGGTATCTTCAACTGAGATCACTTATGCATTGGTTTATATTGTTTGCATATTTTGTATTGGAAACTAATTTCCAAATGCTACTGCCTTGATTTGATATGAATAGAAATAGTATGGTGACAACAATTGTAGTTTCTCTGGCGGTGCTTATTTGGATATGGAAAATCTTCTCTTTTACACTTCAATAACAAAGATTTTGGTCAAAACATGCTCCTGTACTTTTAATTTATATTCCAAATCCCATTTGGTAGTGGTTTGAAACCCCATTATTGTATCCGTGTCTCTTCTTTTCTGTGAGAATTCTGTTAAGGTATGTTAGTTCAAAGTTGTTTATTGATGTAGAAATCTAATTTTAGTTTGTGGGCCTAGATTATGTCCTATTGTATAGGGAGTAATTTTTTTTAAGAAAATGAATAAAAGGCATCTTATAAAGTTGTTATCTCACACATGAAAACTACTATATTGATGCTTTGATATGTCATTAGTGTGGGGAGACGATGGACCAAAAATGGTGAAAGAGTTGCAAGTTGAAGATGAGGAGGAGGAAAGATTCCAGGCTGATCTTAAAAATGCTGTGCGCCAAAGTTTGGGTGATAATGTTTTTCCCTCCCTCTTCATGTAGACCGGTTAAAGTATCTTATGTACCTGATATGTGTTTTCTTATGCCATATTTCTCTTCTTTCTTGGAAAATTGAACTCAACAGAGATGTTTTAATGCAGAGTTCTGTGATGATTTTCCTTTCTCCTTTTCTGTATCTGTTGGATCCCACTGTGGCCTGATGCCATCTTTGCTAAATCTGAAGTTGTGAAATCAATGCCATATTGTGGATATGTTTATTTCTGAGCTAGTTTCAGTAGTGTATGACCAACATTACGTAGGGTGTGGCAACATGATATGATAGATAGCCATTCATTCATTCATATATATATATATAAAAAGAATAACACCTTGAAGGGAGTAGGTTTCCATAAAAAAATATGGAATCCAATTTACAATTTGTACTGTATTTTCAACAGTGTGAGTTAGAGTGCTACTAATCATTGGCCTGCCCTCCGTCATGATTCCAATTGCATTGTATGTTTCAATATTTCTTTCCTTGCCAGAGAATCGGCTTGCTTTTGGTCATTTATAATGTTTTCTCTTCCATTCAAAATCGATTGTCAACTTTCTCCATAATGTGATAAATTTCATGTCATCTGCTTGTCAAAAACACATATCTGCTTGTCTCACAGAATAATACCATTTCTCTCAATGATTGTATCATAGAACCATTGTCTGTGGTTGGTATAAATGTTGCGACTTGCAAGGTTGCATTTTCCATTTATTCACCATAATCCTATGAAGCTTTACCTGTTTTTTGGGCACTTGGCTGCCACATTTTATTTCCGTAATATATTTGTTGTCATTGCCATTTCTCTAAAATACCATAGTTACAATAATTGCTGTCTGTGCTACAAGTAAAGCATGACTTGGCATAACTGTGGGGCAAATATTTTCAGTTTGCCTTTAATTAGCTATAATATATCATTTACCTGCTTAATTTATAATTCTGATTTCATCTCCTTGAAGAATAATGGAAACATTGATGACTCTAACTTTGTAAGAGATTCTGCTTATCAGATACATATCAAGCGCATAGGAAAGTGCCGTTAGTTTCCAGTTTGAGCATGTCTCAGAGAGCTTCTTCACGAGTAGAGGAAGACACAAGTGAGAATCTGAATGGAACTTCTTTGATTGGTACTGGGCTGAAGAATGAAGTGGGTGAATATAATTGTTTTCTTAATGTAATTATTCAGGTAGGTCTTTTTCAAGTCAGTTTTCCACTTTGTTACAGTAGTTTCTGATGCACCCTTTTTATTGATTTTGCATAGCCTGAAATAACTTTTTGTCTCTGTGAGTTCAGTCATTGTGGCATTTAAGACGTTTCCGGGATGAATTTCTTGGCAGATCAAGATCAACGCATGATCATGTGGGTAATCCGTGTGTTGTGTGTGCATTGTATGACATCTTTATTGCCATGGATGTTGCAACAAAAGATTCCAGTAGAGAAGCAGTAGCACCTACTTCCCTGAGGATAGCCCTGAGCAATTTGTATCCAGATAGTAACTTCTTCCAGGAGGTAACTTCAATGGGATATGATTGTTTCATGGTTGTAGTGAATTCTTTGTAACTTGAATTTTGTTGACTACTTCATGCATCATAGGAAGAGATATAATACAGTTATCGTGTGGACATTTGACAGGCTCAGATGAATGATGCTTCTGAAGTACTGGCAGTGACATTTGACTGCCTTCACCAATCATTTACTCGTGGTTCAAGTGTTTCTCATATGGAATCGGTGAAAAACAACACTACAGGATCTTGGGATTGTGCGAGTAATAATTGTATTGTACATTCACTTTTTGGAATGGACATTTTTGAACAAATGAACTGCTACCACTGTGGTCTTGAATCCAGACGCTTGAAGTATACCTCGTTCTTTCACAATATAAATGCCAATGCCTTCCGGACAATGAAGGTATCTTTTGGAAGGATATTCTAACATCTACCAATCTGTAGATTTCTGTTAATTTCAACTTGTTGAGTACCTTAACTGGTCACTTCTTTTACTCTCCAGGCTGTGTCAGCTGAAAGCTCCTTTGATAAGCTTTTGAATTTGGTGGAGATGAACCATCAGTTGGCTTGTGATCCAGAAGTTGGTGGTTGTGGCAGGCTCAATTACGTCCATCATTTTCTTTCAACTCCACCCCATGTTTTTATGATAGGTTGCTCAGTTGTTACATGTGGACTATTTTTCTTCACTTCTTTTTGTTGGGGTTTGCCATGATGTTGGTCTTTATCTTTATTTCCTGCACGTTTGGAATTTGCAGTTCTAGGTTGGCAAAATACATGTGAGAGTGCTGATGATATAAAAGCAACTGTTGCAGCCCTGAGTACAAAGATCAATATTAGTGTCCTTTATGGTGGTTTGGATCATGAAAGTACCTATAGCTTGGTTTCAGTGGTATGTATTTGCATCATAAAAATGTATAGAATGTTCATATTTATTCTTTTGCATTGTGGCTGTAAGTGATGAGATATACATCTTTGATAGAACAGAGATGTGCAATGTAAACCTGCATATTTAAATTGTCCTTTTAATATTAGATTTTATGCACAATTAGCAGCTTTAGCCATTCAAGCTTCATATTTCTTTGTTTCTTGTTTCTCCACTCATCCCCCATTGCCCTATCTTAATTTTAGCTTTCTTCCCCCTCTTAGCTTAAAAAATATCACTTATAAAAGAATGTTTCTAAATTTTAAAACAAATTCCCTAAAGGACTGCACCTAACTAGATATATATATTTTTTGTGATACATACATAAAACAAACATGATACTGATATATGATATTTTTTTTTTGATATATTTTTATAAAGAATGATGGGAAGAATGGCTGGAAAATTGTCTATAAATAATAAATTTTTTGTACCATAAAAATATTTTTTTATCCCCCTTTTCACTCCGTTGGTCCAATTTTCAGTAGATGATTGATTGACATTTTGCTCAACAGTAGTCATGTGGTGAGTTCTACATTAACGCACTAAATGCATAAATGGTCTGGTTCAGTGGCGCTCGGCAATCCCAATTTTCCACACTATTTATGTTCCTAATTTGTGTCGTTTAAATTTGCAGGTTTGCTATTATGGGCAGCATTACCACTGCTTTGCTTATAGTCATGACCGTGAACAATGGATTATGTATGATGATAAGACTGTCAAGGTGAGTTGAATCTTTGAGCAGATGAATGTATCACATTCTGTGCTTCCTTTGTACTCATTGTTTTCAACAATGTCAGGTAATTGGTGGGTGGGCTGATGTTCTTACAATGTGTGAAAGAGGGCGCCTACAACCTCAGGTTCTTTTCTTTGAAGCTGTAAATTAGTTTTCTGGCAGAAGTGATAACATCATGTGCTGGACTGAAGAACTGAGTTTGACGTAGTGAGGCATCCGACTGGTTTACGGTGAGGCGCTGCTTATGAAGATGCCTTTTTGCTTACATACAAGTGATGTAGGGAGTAAAGCTGCTGGTTTCAGTGATGTCAACAAGCTTTGGTATGCATACCTCAGTTGGGAATTGCATTCAAAATTTGTGAAGGAGTGTGTAAGTAGTTACAACTGGGTCTCCAAGGGGGGAGATTACGTCCGAATTCCATAATATTTTTTGAGTAAATGGACAAAATTGGACACTGAAGAGTGAAGAGCACAGAGTGTGGTGTTTATTGCTAAGCATCACTCAACACAATTGGCCTATAGTGATTATCAGTTATCACATTCATTTCTTTCATCCATGTAGTAAGCAAGTTTTGGTATTGGAAAGCTCTACAATTTGTTGAGGTTTGCCAGATATTTGTAGAAGACCTTAGGCTGTTCTTTGGTAAACATAATTGCCCCTTGTTGGGAACATTACCATTTGCAGGATGGTTTCAACGTTTCTAACCCTCATTGCCCCTCCCTGGTCAAAATACTAAAAAAAAAAGAATGAAGAGAGGATCTGTATAGCTTACATACAATTAGATTTGCTGTCATTTTTCTACAATTACAGATGAAAAAGGAGTTTTGTTTGCTGATCTTTGGATATACTGGACATAAGTTTCCTCTGCTGTGATATGGATACCTGTCAATAGTTATGGAGCGTGCTGCATGGCTGGATTTGTGCAGTGGAAAAATTGAGGAGCTTCCATCCAGTGTCCTCCTTATCACTTCACATTCTTCGATGTTGCTTCTGTCAATTTGTGGTTGGGGAAGGGGAGGTTGGGTTGTCTAAAATCAACAATAGTCAGTCAGTCTTTCTTTCTTTCTCTCTTTCCTTCCTTTTTTTGTTTCCTCAAATGTAGCAACTGCTTATGCAATTTTTGTTTTTTTTTGGGTTGGGGGGGGGGGGGGTTAAATGAAGGCAATGACATCAAATAGTTATTGTAGTTTCAGAAGATAACTATTAACTTTTTGTGAGGATAGAACAAGGATCTTGTGACAATTTTGTCCTGCATTTTTGGCTATTGGGGTCAACTAAGATGGATGATTATACTGCTTTGTTTTATATATTGTGCGGAAGAGTATATTAGGCATCTTGAGGCTGTGCTTTTTTTCTAGAAAAACAATGGGCTGTGCCTAAGTTGTAGGTTCAGTTTCCTTTGGAATGTTCTGAACTCTTAACTGGCAATAGTCGCCTATTAAGGACGTTAACTACATTTATGTTGTATAAGTCTACTTCTATTGGGCTTTTCTTGCCTCTATCAAGATTTTATTTGGTTAAAATTTAATTTTAATAATATTATTGTAAAAACTTTACATTGCAACAATTTAATTAAAGTCATGGATGGGAAACTCGACTTACATGTTTAACTTAAGAAAAAAAAAAAGTTATTGCAGTGTATCATAAGTAATCCTTGTATTGATCCACCATTACTACGAACATGACGGTCCTTAGTCTCCTTGAGATTTAATGATAATTGATATGAAATTCAGTTTAAAGATAACCGTAAAATAAAAACTCAAAAAAAAAAAAAAATATCCTCTAACACCAACCATGTCTAATCAAATGTAAGTGTGCCCCTAACTAATAAAACACTTATAGTTAATTGTGATGGTATGTCTTTGCGACGGAAAAAAAAAATCTTTGCAATCAAATAAAGATAAGTCTCACAAGACATTAAAATAAGCCAAACTCATAAAGCTACCTAACAGTCTTGAAAAATTCTTAAAATCCTTACAGATATAGATAATATTGAAGATTGTGACAATAAATATACATGTGTCACCAAGTTATGCACCCAGCCCATGTATGAAAAAGCCACCATTCAATAACTTCTCATGAAAAGGAGCCACAGTTAGACATAGCTAGATAGCTCTGACCACAAAATGGTAACCTCCTAAAAGTTAGGACTCTCCCACACTCTCAAGTACACCTGTCCCCAATGGTCTCACTCTTGGATGAACCAACTCCATACATTTCGCTGCTCTCTCTCTCTCTCTCTCTCAATCTGTACTTTTACTCAGTCTTCCCACTCCCACCAGATCCGCATATTAACACAGCTTTGCTGTTGCTGTGACACCAACGTGCAACACCTTTCACTCCCAACAACAACAACAACCAACAACAACAATCCCTTCTACATAACCTCTCTCTCCTTCCTTCTGCCGTATCTTCCTCCTACAAAATCCAGTCTCTTCATGCATTTACCATCGAGGATGATCTAGTATTCTTGTAGGGGTCCCCATCATTTTTGACAAAAGTGGTGGAAATATGACCCTTAAGGGTGGCACAACATTGGCATGTGCAGCATGCAAATACCAGAGAAAGAAGTGCACCCCTGAGTGCCCTCTTGCCCCATACTTCCCTGCTGACCAACCAAAGGTTTTTCTGAATGTCCACAAGCTATTTGGAGTAAGCAACATTGTGAAGATATTGAAGAAGTTGGATCCTAGCCAGAAGAAAGTAGCAATGGACTCTCTAATCACTCAAGCGAATTATAGGGAGAAGTATCCTGTGCATGGTTGTTGGGAGGAAGTGTGCAGGCTTCGTTACCAAATATGGCAGATGGAAGAAGAGCTTCAAGTAGTTCATCAACAGCTTGAGATGTGTAGGCATCATCATCATCAAGGACAATCCATGCATGATCATGATGATATGACTTCACAATTGGAGTTAGGAATGGCACCATGCACTAGTAATAATAACAATGCCCTTTCACTCTTCAATGTTCCACAGCCACAGGTTTGCAACATCAACACACTTGCTGCTTTGCCTGTGTCACAACATCAGCAGCAACAATGTCAATACATGCCCTTCAATCCCCTTTACATGGATTCCAAGGATAATGTCACAAATCCATCATTGTGGGTTCAGCACCCTTATGCAAATCAAAATGGAAGCTCCATGATGCAACCTCAGTTGGTTGCCACACAGCCACTGCCTGTCCAACAAGAAGTTGTTGAAGAGTATGATGAAATGCATCCGTTTTTTGATGCAATTGATGACAGACAATCGTACATTTATTCCAAGGAGGCTTATGAGTCAAGGTAGATTGATCATTTCATAATTAATCAGACAAGCCAAAAGAACAGCATTATTAACAGTTGTCATTGTCACATAGAGAGCTTAACACAGAAATTTTAAGGAACATATAGAAAGGGTTGGTGTAATCAAATGTTTATGATCGAGATCCAAATATCCAATAAAATATAATTAAATAGTCATATTTGGCTAATAAAGTTGGCTTAACTGTTAGGATGGAATGGTTTCAACTCGAAGATCTTATGTTTGATTCATGCATGCAGCACTTCATTAGTAGGTCTACCGCAAGATCATATTGAAGCATGTGGCATATGCCATATATGACCTTGAAGTAGGTTCTCCTAAACTTATTGCAGACTAAAAGAAAAGGACAAATGCTAGCCTAAATACTCATTTTGGTCTTTTAGAAATATATCAAGTGACAATTAGTCCCTCGGGATTTTAATTTTACGGAACTAAGTAAGACCAATTTGTCCTCTTTTTTTATTTGTGAGGAACCAATAGAGGACTTTAAAATCTCATAAACTAATTTGTTCTCCAATGTATTTGTGAGGGATTAAAATGGGTTTACTCAAAATGGTACATATTTGATATATATTGAACATCTGCTTGCAGTTCAGAAGAGTCACTGAGAGATACAAGAAAGTGCATTGAGCATGTTGCTGAGAATGAACTGAAGAGTGCTGCTGCATGCTTCAGCCTTACTAGCGTCAGCTGATCAATGAGGTGTCCCTTTCCCCTTGAACAAACAGACAAGTTTTGAGTTTCCATTCTTCGTTCCTTTTTTGGTTTCTAGTTAATTTCTTGGTAAGCTTTTCATGATTTAGTTTTTAATCTTTCACTTTGTCAAAATTTTGAATAGAAGCAAATACTTTCCCATGTCCATGCATCAATTATTATGAGTGCAGGCAAAGAATAATATTCAATTTGGCTTATTTTAGTCAATCTATACTATACCTTTGATTGTTTTCAGCAGTTAATTAGCTCTCTCTTACCTATTATGTAGCAACAATTTGATCTGTAATGCAAAAAGAAAAAATGATTCAGGAGATAATAATCTCAGCGGCAAATGAAGCCTGCGAAAAATTTGGAAGCCATGTTATAGCTTTACCTTCTGGTGTTGGAAGAAGCCTCTTGGGAAAAACCAGCAGAAAGTTTGATTTTAAATAACATGAAAAAGAATTTGAATCAAAGAAATAACCGAAAGCAAAACATGACATATTAGAGAGGAAAACTATTCAGATCCATAATGTTATCGTTTAGTTACTGAATTCAAAATTCAGAACTGAAGTATAACGAAATTGGCTAATGATTTGCATAATTTAATCTTTGTATTATAACTGTCTCAACATTTGAGCATCAAATTTCACTTTTTACATTTTATCTGCATGTAGTTATGCAGTACAAGGAGGGCTTTCAGTATCTTAGTCTTCCTTAACCAATGGTGTTGTCTGCATTGTAGAGCTGTTTTATTGGTTTTACACGCTGATGAAAAAGAGCCACAATGTCAAAATACTTTGAAAATATTATTTTTATCTGCATTTGATGTCTGTAATTATCTATCTGCATTTCCTTTTAACATAAGCAAAATGCTGCTTCCCATTTGAATTCAGAGCAGTGGGAACCAAATTTCAGATGCTTGAGATCTTGTTTGTTTTCACTATAAACCTTTCTCTACTTGAAGAGAAGCAAAAGAAAATTGAGAGAACTGCCTTTTTTTTTTTTTACCTGAAAAATTGAAAGTATGAACATAGATTTCGAAACATAATGAAATTTGCATTTCCTTGTATTTTAAAATTTAAAATGTTTCAGCCAATGGAGATGGCTCATCTGGTCACTTTTCGTCATTTTCTTGTGAATTATTTGATAGAGTTAAATTTTAACACACTAAAAGTATAAGCTTTTTTTTACATTATCATCCAATCAAATCTCTACTTTTATATGAATTTTTAAGCAATGAGGATAGAAACTAATCATACTTGCTGATATGAAATTGCATGATTACCTTAGATCACCTTATTTGGTCTTTAAACTTGAACAATTTTATCATAATGGAATGAGTGGTTGAACCTTAGGCCACTTGGTCATGGAGATTCCGATACCAAGTTATCAAATTATTTATCTCAAAAACATAAAATGATTGATAGAAATACATGAGTGATTTTATACTCTACCACGTCCTTTTGTGAGGTGACATCTATGATCAATCCTTGCATTAATATCAATATAAAAGTAGTTTAACTGTTATGAAACAATCAAAATAGGTTAATGGAACGAAATGATTTTGGTGATACTCTCACGGTACAAGATTAGAGTCTCACTTTCCTTTTAGCCTGACAAAAATAATTAAGGGCCATGTTATTTGTATTTATTGGAAATAAAATATTGTGCTGGCTCACGCTTCATCCATTGTTGAATAGATGTGAACTTGGATGAAATATGAGTCGACACACAGTCTCACGCCCTATTGTTATGAATACTCAATCCCTTTTATAATATCTATCAATTTTGACCAAACAAAGATATTAAGAAAGGTAATAAATGATATTAATAATGTAGTAAAATATAGTAAATTAACTAATATATATCTAACTATTAATTAATATATCATAATATTCAAGGCGATGTGAACTTGGATGAAATATGAGTTGACACACAGTCTCACGCCCTATTATTATGAATACTCAATCCCTTTCATAATATCTGTCAATTTTGACCAAACAAAGATATTAAGAAAGGTAATAAATGATATTAATAATGTAGTAAAATATAGTAAATTGACTAATATATATCTAACTATTAATTAATATATCACAATATTCAAGACTAATATTGGATATAATGCTTTGAAAATGTAAAATTAATTAGGTGTAATATTGAAAGAATAAAACTAATACGTTATTGAAATAAGAAATTGAAAAATATTTTAAAATATGATGTTATTTAAAAGTGGATAGATATTCTCAAAGGGAGGGAGTAATATTTTTCAACGATTAGAAAGCAAAAGTTGGAACAGGACTAATGTCTACAATTGGGCCACGTTGCACTAAACCAGAAAGGAGGCCAGTTTTCATTCAATCAATGATCAGTTACAATTATGTCAAGCATAGTTATTAAACTCGGCCCGGTGTTCAATTTGGTCAAGGCATTGGGTCACTGGTTAAATTGATTGAACTAGATTCAATTAAATTAATGTGGTAAAACATAATTTAATGAAACTTAAGAGCACAACAACTAACTTGGTCCAGTGGTTAAATAGTGTGGCCAAGGGAGTTTGTGGCTTCCATGTGTTGGGTTCGACTCCTAAACTGATTTGGCAGTTGGTTTACTGGTTTTTGATTCACATCAAGTTTGACTAGGTTAAATGCTTGTTCTGTCCATTCAAAGAATTAGACTAGTTTGGTAGCCAATACATTGGTTTTCGATTTGAATCGACCGGTCCAATCTTGTTTCCACAACAATGATGTCAAGTGACATTTTTTTCTTGACCTAAACAAAAAAAAAACTTAAATAATTACGTGGGGTTGAAGTTGGCATCATGATTCTTTCTATTGGAGAAACAATTTCAACTTTAGTCCAATTTTACATTTTATGATGCATTATTGATTATTGATATAGTAAGTACCTAAGAAGCACAGATGCACCAACTTAGTGGTCTGTCCATATGTCAGACACGTGTCAATGTCCAACACCCACACGACACGTGTTGGACACATGTCCATACCTATCCAATTAAAAATAATAATTATTTTGAGCTTGGACATGCACCAAACATGGCTGGACACTCTTCTAATTCATTGTGGATGCATCTTGGACACTAGCAGATATTCCTGAGTTGGTTTCTTTATTTTTTTTTCAAATTTTTAATATCAACACGAGCCCAAAATCAATCCTTGTTATTTGGTTAGACCCATTCTATTGTGTCATTTTATTTTGAAAATTTTTCAGTTGATCACAAAAAAAAGAAGAATTAATTAGATAAAAAAAATTATACAAACATGACAAAAAGAAATTAAAACAAAACAAAGACAAAAAAAAAAAATCATACAACAAAATAAAAAAATTATTTTGTCGTACCAGCCAAAAGTGAGATTTAAAGTGGGATATTCATCGAAAACGTTTTTGTCTGCCAACACAAGTACTTTTCTCTCTTCGTGGCTGGTCATTTAACCTTCGCTACCCTTGCATGAATGTCAATTCAAACTAAATGCACACAAAAAATTAATTATAACACACATTAACAAAAGTGTTTGATTAATCACTCATTAAATAAAAACCTATAATCGAATAACAACGCAAAACTCATTTTACATTAACACTGTATCAAGATAAATATCAGTAAACTCTCAAACTAGTCCCTAACCCTTTCGGTGTCAGACAACTTGCTCCCTTACAAAAAGAAATTCCTAGTTAATCTATGAAAATGTCAAAAGTCAAGCACTAAAGAAAGATCTTGCCCGTCTTAAATTATTTTCCTACCCCTACTCACCCCACCACACTCCCTTTGTCCCTCATCCCCACTGTGTAACATCCTAATTTTTTTTCAGAAAATAATTGAGGCTTTAGTAGTAAGAATATCAAAATTTTGGTGTACACAAAAATGATGAGAACAATGTAACGAACGTTAAAAAAAAAAAAAAACGTGAATAGTATTTTGCAGGCCCCGTAGACCCACCGGAACAACTGAAACCTCAGATTCAAGACACAAGGTGCCCGAAATTTGGAAATTATAGGATTAAGGTTAGAAATAGGTAGGAATAAATATTTTATACCTAGAATTAATTTTCAGGCAATAGTTGATTACCCGGGTACACTATTTTACCCATTCGGTTAAATTACGGTGTGTAGTTTTTACACAGTATAAAGCTACCAGTGCAAGCATGCCACCTAGGGTGACAAGTGTGTGGCTTGAGATATGCCACACCATTGCACCTTTATGGCTAACCAATAGGAATTGTACAAAATTACCATATTTAACTTTAAGAAAAACCATTTTGTACTTGAAATCATTATCCATTTTGCCCTAAACTCACAAGATCAATATCTTATCACCACCACTCCATCATTTTCGTGCAACACTCCAAAAATACAGCCTCCATGTTTGTTTCCTCTCAAACCTCCATTAACAAGCTTCAAGCTCCTAAAACCCTAGCCTAAAGTCACTAAAACACAAAGTTTCCTTCACAAAACTTGTTCTAGACATCAACACCTACAAATATAACCGATTAGATTCTCCAAAAACCTCACCTTATCACATCACTCATCTCTGGTTAGAGGAGTATTTTACTGTATTTTAAGAGCTTTGGGGTAGAGTATATCTGTCTTGGAGTATACAAGAGACAAAGAGGCATTAGCTTCCAAGGGTAGGGTTTTCTTTGGCCTTTTTCTTTCCAAATTATTCTGTAAATTTTTTGGGTTTTATTTCGACATTTATGGTTATATTTGATGATAATATGTTGATATTGATGTGTTAATTTTGGTGGAGTGTTTGGATGAGGTTAAATAATGATTTTTGTCAAAATAAGTTTTGGCTAGGCTGCTGAATTTTCGGATTTCAGCAGGACAGGATTTGTTCATGAATTTTCTAGTTCAATTCTATTCATTTTTATGAGCTATAAAAATTATATGTTGAAGACAACATCATAAGGAAACTCTTATAATTTTCGTGGTGCATAATAAAGAGTTTTACTGCCTGAGAAAAATCAAGAACCAAGAGTATATCTATGCTGGCTGAAATCTTGGTACTGGATCTGTGAATTTGTATAAATTTTTATTCATAGCAAATGATGGAGTTATCCTTTGAAATTTTTACAGAGTTTTTTTAGACATCTTTAAGTATAACTGTGATTTTTATTTTGAGTTGTTTCTATCATTTGCTAAAGTTAAAAATTGTGTGAAACCTATTCTGAGCTGTGAAAAAGTGGCCTCTGACCACTAAAATTGTAGAATTTATTTGACATGGTTCTAGTATTCTGTTTGCTATGAACTTTTTACAGGGACTTTTAGACACATTGAGGTGTCATAGAGAATTTTTATGGCCAGTGAATTGCCCATTGGATATGTGAATTAAATGTTGTCCCCATAATGGTAAATCTGTCAAGAAGCTGGAATGGTGAAGATGTATTAAGTTAATGATAGAAATCTATTTAATCCAAGTATATATCATATGAATGTATGTTAATTGTTTGAAAGGCTTGTTTATAAAGTATGAATGAGACTCCAATGATACTGAATGCCTATATCTGGGATACAAACCTGACTTTGAAATAGAAAGGTCCATGACATGGTTGTATGACAAAAGAGAATATGTGAAATTTAATGGTGCATGTTTTAACATACAGGGAAAATAGAAACAAGGCTTATGTGTGATAGAGAGGGAAGGCAAAAATAAGAACTTCCCAAGAAATTTTATGAGTCGGTAGACTTATCGACTAGGAAATAGAATTGTGTGTGATTGAAATGGAAAAAATGAAGTCGATGATCACGAATAGGAATGAGCTCATGTCCTAGCAGTCTATGGTCCTCTCGAGGAGTTATCCACTACATATGTTACCTGATGTGAATCTAAGCCTTCCCTATGTTAATAAAAGAACTACTACACTAAGTTGAATTCTATGTGATATAAGAGAAACACTTATGATTAATACCATTTTGCATATAATTTTCTTTGACTCATGTATGCTAATATTGATATATGTGATCTAACATGATGTTTTTCTTTATTATTATAAATGCATTTACTGTTTATATTCTGTCTGTATGTAAGGGGTTACCCTACTGAGAATTTTATAATATTCTCACCCCTATTTGTGTATATCTTTGTATTGTGCTCAGACTCTGCAGATGCCTCTGGCTGAGGAGAGGCCATCATACCGATGGCCAATGGTTTCACGTAGAAGGACATGAGACTTACGTGGGCTTTTGACTTGTATGTAGTGTAGAATAGTGCCAGGAACTTACCAGCTTGTAGACTAATTGGTGTTAGATGTCTTAGTTCCATTTCTGTGTGTTTAGTATTTTGTTGGACCTTGATATTTGAGCAAGCTTGGTAGATCTTTTGATAGTAGTTACTGTGTTGTATTATAAGCGAAGTGACTTAACTTCAAGTATGGTATGTATTAAAGAAAGCGGTATGTAAAGTAATAATATATGTACATTTTATAGTAGTTTTCTTTATAACTCTAGAGTTTGGTTTATCTTATTTCATTTCATTTGACTAGTGGATATTATAGAAAGGAAGTGATACTCTTCTAATTACAATGTTAATGCTCGAGTAATACATGGTAGTTAGGAGGGTGTTACATTATGGTATCAAAGCCGGATTATCCTATAAGCCTGAGGATTGGACCGGCTATGCTTTCTTAGAAATTGTCATGCATTATGACTTTATATATATGTGTATGATCACTGATTTGAAATGTTGTGGGTTCTTTGTACACTTTGCTTGGTATTGAGACTGATCAACTCAATATTTTCGCTTTGGTGTGATAGGAACCAATGACTTGAATCATGAACTAGTAGTGGAGCCGAAACGATGCCGACATGATGAATACTTTTCGTGAGATGGCGGCTGCCATGAGGGAACAAGCTACACTAATACCCGAATGATGGAGCAATCGAACCGCAATGAAAGGCAAAACCCGGTGATAATCCTGTAGTGAACGAAGTCGATGTAGAATATCGAAATTTGCCGAGTTCGAAAGGCAAATCCCCTCCATTTCGAGGAGCTTTTAATCCCTGTAAAGCAGAAGAATGGATAAAGGCTATGGAAAAGATTTTCTCCGTTCTTCCTTGCACAGAGATCCAGAAGGTGGCCTTTGCCACCTATATGCTAGAAGCAGATGCAGATTTTTGGTGGGTTGGCACCAAGGGATTATTTGAAGCTTCCCATACTGTAGTTACCTGGACTATTTTTAAGGAAGCTTTTTACCATAAGTACTTCCCTATTTCTGTGAGAAATGTGAAGGAATTGGAGTTCATGGCTCTCAAACAAGGACCTATGAGTGTAGCAGAGTATACTGCCAAATTTGAAGAGCTCTGCAAGTTTTCTACAATTTATCAACGTGACCGGATGAAGTTTGGAAATGCATGAAATATGAAGGAGGTCTACGAGAAGATATAGAAGCATTGTAAGTCTCTTGGAGATTAGGGACTATCCTACCTTGGTAAATAAATGTCGACGCAAGAGCAGGAGTCCAACAGAAGCTAACAAATTTCAAGTATGCCCAAAACAATGCTAGAAGGGGATTAGCACCTCAAGGTCCCCGATTCAAGCACATTAACCAACCTCGGAGAAGGTTTCCACCCAACAATAACAACAACAACAACAAAGGAAAACAACTTCAACCTCTAAGACTGAGACAGGAGAGATTGCCCTAAGTGTGGGAAAAATCATGGGAATCGACCTTCTTTGGACAACGCAAATCATTTGCTTTGGCTGTGGGAAACCAGGACATAAGATATTTGAGTGCCCTAACAAGAAAGGTCATCGGCCCGCCTCCAGGCCACAACAACATGGGCGTTTTTACTATAAGTGCCAAGGAAGCTTCTCAATCTGCCGATCCGATCCGAGGTAAGTGTGAAATAAATGGTAATGTCCTAGATATCTTGTATGATACCGGTGCCACTCATTCTTTCATATCCCATGACTGTGTCTGAAGTTGCAATTATCTCGTGTGAACTACCTTATGATCTTCTTGTATCCACTCCTCACTGGTCTGTTAGGACTTGTTATACTGTGTAAATATTCCTCTTCAAATAGGTGCTAGAGACTTTCTTGCCAATTTAGTTTGTCTTCCTTTATCCGGTCTAGATGTAATTTTAGGTATGGATTGGCTAGTACCCAATTATGTCCTTTTACCTTTGTCGGATCGAGTGCCATATTTCTTTCCACTCTACCCTCCATTCCTGTGGTTCCTTTTTCTTTTTATTTGAACCTTGTAACATCCAACCCTAGTAAGACAGATCGTCAGGAATATGTTCTCCTTTCTACTAGTGAAACTGAATGTGACTACGAGTTGAGCAAGATTCCAGTGGTGAGGGAATATCCAGATGTTTTTCCAGAGGATATTCCAGAATTTCCTCCTGAAAGAGAGATTGAATTTTCCATCGAGTTGGTTCCAGGAACGGGTCCTATTTCAATTGCTCCTTATAGGATGTCCCCTTTGGAGTTGAAAGAATTAAAGTCCCAAATTGAAGAACTGTTAGGGAAGCATTTTATTAGACCAAGTGCCTCTCCATGGGGAGCCCCTGTTCTTCTGGTGAAGAAAAAGGATGGGGGTATGAGGCTTTGTGTAGACTATAGGCAATTGAACAAAGTGACAATAAAAAATAAGTACCCCTTGCCAAGAATTGACGATCTCATGGATCAATTACGAGGTGCAACTGTATTCTCAAAGATTGATCTTAGATCAGGGTACCATCAGATTCAGGTTCGGAATGAGGATATATCTAAAACTGCTTTTAGAACTCGATATGGGCATTACGAGTATAGGGTGATGTCTTTTGGATTGACTAATGCTCCGACTGTATTCATGGATTATATGAATCGAATCTTCCGCCCTTACTTGGATAAATTTGTAGTTGTCTTCATAGATGACATACTTATATATTCAAGGATTGAGGAAGAACATATGGAGCACCTTGGGGTTGTGTTACAAATCCTAAGAGAGAGAAAGTTGTATGCTAAGTTGTCAAAATGTGAATTCGGATGGGAGAGGTTAGATTCCTAGGTCATGTAGTATCACGAGGAGGAATCTCTCAGAGATCCCGATAAGGTAGAATCGATACTCCATTGGGAGCGACCAACAACGGTGACGGAGATTCGGAGTTTCCTAGGGTTAATGGATATTATAGGCGTTTTATCATGAATTTTTCTCGAGATAGCATTACCTTTGACTAAATTAACCCGAAAGAATGCTCCATTCAATTGGACACCGAGTGTGAAAATAGTTTCCAGGAGTTGAAATAAAAGTTAACCACGGCTCCAGTCTAGTATTACCCGATCCTTATATACCCTATGAGGTTTATTGTGATGCTTCTAGTAAGGGTTTAGGATGTGTGTTGATGCAAAATCATAACGTGGTTGCCTATGCTTCTCGGCAGTTGAAACCTCATGAAGTAAACTATCCCACCCATGACCTTGAACTTGCAAATGTGGTTTTGCCCTAAAGATTTGGCGACATCATTTGTATGGTGTGCGCTTTAATGTTTTCTCGATCATAAAAGTTTAAAGTATCTTTTTGATCAAAAAGAGTTGAATATGCGGCAAAGAAGGTGGATGGAATTCCTCAAGGACTATGAGTTTAGTCTGAATTACCATCCAGGCAAGGCAAATGTTGTTGCCGATGCTCTAAGTAGAAAATCCCTAAGTGTAGCATGCTTGATGATTAAAGAGACGGAGCTAGTTGAAAGTTTCAAGGAACTTAGTTTAGACATGTCTGTGAACCCTCAGGGTGTGGTGCTAGGGCAAATAAAGGTAACAAGTGCGTTCAAAGGACAAATTTTAGCTGCACAACGTGAAAACCCAGAATTTCAGGAGATATTAAGATCAATTCATGCAAAGAAGTTGCCAGGATTCACTCAAGACCAACAAGGTATATGGAGATACAAGGATAGGGTATGTGTACCCACAAGTGGCGATCTTAGAAAGAAGATCTTAGAGGAAGCTCATAGGGGTGAACTTACTATACATCCAGGCATTAGTAAAATGTATGTGGATCTCAAGAAAATGTTCTGGTGGTCAGGAATGAAAAAAGATATAGAAGAGTGTGTCAGGAAGTGTTTAACTTGTCAAAAAGTTAAAATAGAACATCAAAAACCAGTTGGGACCCTGCAACCCTTAGAAATCCCGGAATGGAAGTGGGAAAGTATTTCTATGGACTTTGTAATGGGTTTGCCAAGGACATCATCAGGTCATGATGCTATATGGGTTATAGTAGATAGATTGACCAAGTCTGCTCATTTCTTACCCATTAAGGCTAATTTTCCTTTAGATAAGTTAGCTTCCTTGTACATCCAAGAAATAGTAAGACTACACGGTGTTCCTTCCTCTATAGTTTCTGACAGAGATCCAAGGTTTACTTCGAGATTTTGGGGAACGTTCCAAAAAGCCTTTGGTACCAAACTTTGTTTGAGCACTGCCTATCATCCCCAAACTGACGGGCAAACAGAACGAACCATACAAACCCTGGAAGATATGCTAAGGGCATGCGTGATTGAGCAGAAGGGAAGTTGGGACAAGTTACTCCCATTGGTTGAGTTTGCTTATAATACTTGACCATCATGCTAGTATTGCCATGGCCCCGTATGAAGCTCTATATGGAAGAAAATGTCAATCCCCATTGTGTTGGTATGATTCGGGAGAAGCGAGACTATTGGGACCCGATCTTGTTAATCAAACAACGGAACAAATCCAGAAGATCAGGAGCAAGATTCTCACCGCACAGAGTCGTCAAAAGAGCTATGCTGATACTCGAAGGAAACCTTTAGAATTTCAAGAGGGAGAACATGTATTCCTGAAGGTCACGCCCACTACTGGAGTAGGTAGAGCCCTTAGAATTAAAAAGTTGTCACCTAGGTTTATAGGTCCTTTTCAAATTCTTCAACGAATTGGCTCAGCTGCTTACGGATAGCCTTACCTCCACATTTATCCAACCTTCATAATGTCTTCCATGTATCTCAACTTCGAATGTACCACCCAGATCAAAACCATATCATTGAGCCCGAGTCTATACAGTTAAGGGATGACTTGACGTTTCAAGCCCCTCCTATTCAGATCGTTGATAGAGAAGTCAGGCAACTTAGAAATAAATCTGTGCAACTTGTAAAAGTGGCTTGGGGTGGACCTGGAAATGAAGAGTATACATGGGAACTAGAATCATGTATGAAGACAGATCATCCGGAATTATTTCGGTATGAAATTTTGAGGGCAAAATTTTTTTAAGGTGGGGAGTAATGTAACATCCTAATTTTTCAGAAAATAATTGAGGCTTTAGTAGTAAGAATATCAAAATTTTGGTGTACACAAAAATGATGAGAACAATGTAACAAACCTTAAAAAAAAAAAAAAAGAAAACGTGAATAGTATTTTGCAGCCCAGTAGACCCACCTGACAATTGAAACCTTAGATTCAAGACCAAGGTGCGAAATTTGGAAATTATAGGATTAAGGTTAGAAATAGGTAGGAATAAATATTTTATACCTAGAATTAATTTTCAGGCAATAGTTGATTACCTGGGTACACTATTTTACCCATTCGGTTAAATTACGGTTGTGTAGTTTTTACACAAGTATAAAGCTACCAAGTGCAAGCATGCCACCTAGGGTGACAAGTGTGTGGCTTGAGATATGCCACACCATTGCACCTTTATGGCTAACCAATAGGAATTGTACAAAATTACCATATTTAACTTTAAGAAAAACCATTTTGTACTTGAAATCATTATCCATTTTGCCCTAAACTCACAAGATCAATATCTTATCACCACCACTCCATCATTTTCGTGCAACACTCCAAAAATACAGCCTCCATGTTTGTTTCCTCTCAAACCTCCATTAACAAGCTTCAAGCTCCAAAACCCTAGCCTAAAGTCACTAAAACACAAAGTTTCCTTCACAAAACTTGTTCTAGACATCAACACCTACAAATATAACCGATTAGATTCTCCAAAAACCTCACCTTATCACATCACTCATCTCTGGTTAGAGGAGTATTTTACTGTATTTTAAGAGCTTTGGGGTAGAGTATATCTGTCTTGGAGTATACAAGAGACAAAGAGGCATTAGCTTCCAAGGGTAGGGTTTTCTTTGGCCTTTTTCTTTCCAAATTATTCTGTAAATTTTTTTGGGTTTTATTTCGACATTTATGGTTATATTTGATGATAATATGTTGATATTGATGTGTTAATTTTGGTGGAGTGTTTGGATGAGGTTAAATAATGATTTTTGTCAAAATAAGTTTTGGCTAGGCTGCTGAATTTTCGGATTTCAGCAGGACAGGATTTGTTCATGAATTTTCTAGTTCAATTCTATTCATTTTTATGAGCTATAAAAATTATATGTTGAAGACAACATCATAAGGAAACTCTTATAATTTTCGTGGTGCATAATAAAGAGTTTTACTGCCTGAGAAAAATCAAGAACCAAGAGTATATCTATGCTGGCTGAAATCTTGGTACTGGATCTGTGAATTTGTATAAATTTTTATTCATAGCAAATGATGGAGTTATCCTTTGAAATTTTTACAGAGTTTTTTTAGACATCTTTAAGTATAACTGTGATTTTTATTTTGAGTTGTTTCTATCATTTGCTAAAGTTAAAAATTGTGTGAAACCTATTACATTTGTGAAAAAGTGGCCTCGACCACTAAAATTGTAGAATTTATTTGACATGGTTCTAGTATTCTGTTTGCTATGAACTTTTTACAGGGACTTTTAGACACATTGAGGTGTCATAGAGAATTTTTATGGCCAGTGAATTGCCCATTGGATATGTGAATTAAATGTTGTCCCCATAATGGTAAATCTGTCAAGAAGCTGGAATGGTGAAGATGTATTAAGTTAATGATAGAAATCTATTTAATCCAAGTATATATCATATGAATGTATGTTAATTGTTTGAAAGGCTTGTTTATAAAGTATGAATGAGACTCCAATGATACTGAATGCCTATATCTGGGATACAAACCTGACTTTGAAATAGAAAGGTCCATGACATGGTTGTATGACAAAAGAGAATATGTGAAATTTAATGGTGCATGTTTTAACATACGGGAAAATAGAAACAAGGCTTATGTGTGATAGAGAGGGAAGGCAAAAATAAGAACTTCCCAAGAAATTTTATGAGTCGGTAGACTTATCGACTAGGAAATAGAATTGTGTGTGATTCAAAAATGGAAAAAAATGAAGTCTGATGATCACGAATAGGAATGAGCTCATGTCCTAGCAGTCTATGGTCCTCTGAGGAGTTATCCACTACATATGTTACCTGATGTGAATCTAAGCCTTCCCTATGTTAATAAAAGAACTACTACACTAAGTTGAATTCTATGTGATATAAGAGAAACACTTATGATTAATACCATTTTGCATATAATTTTCTTTGACTCATGTATGCTAATATTGATATATGTGATCTAACATGATGTTTTTCTTTATTATTATAAATGCATTTACTGTTTATATTCAGCCTGTATGTAAGGGGTTACCCTACTGAGAAATTTATAATATTCTCACCCCTATTTGTGTATATCTTTGTATTGTGCTCTGACTCTGCAGATGCCTCTGGCTGAGGAGAGGCCATCATACCGATGGCCAATGGTTTCACGTAGAAGGACATGAGACTTACGTGGGCTTTTGACTTGTATGTAGTGTAGAATAGTGCCAGGAACTTACCAGCTTGTAGACTAATTGGTGTTAGATGTCTTAGTTCCATTTCTGTGTGTTTAGTATTTTGTTGGACCTTGATATTTGAGCAAGCTTGGTAGATCTTTTGATAGTAGTTACTGTGTTGTATTATGTTTAAGTGACTTAACTTCAAGTATGGTATGTATTAAAGAAAGCGGTATGTAAAGTAATAATATATGTACATTTTATAGTAGTTTTCTTTATAACTCTAGAGTTTGGTTTATCTTATTTCATTTCATTTGACTAGTGGATATTATAGAAAGGAAGTGATATTCTTCTAATTACAATGTTAATGCTCGAGTAATACATGGTAGTTAGGAGGGTGTTACACACTGCCTCCATCCCTATCCTCCGCCCCCACCATGATCATCTTTCGGGTAAAAAAGAAGGAGTAGTTGGGCACAAAAAAATCCTCCCTTCCTACGACACAACCACAACAACAAAAACATCATTAATAACCTATCATCAACTCCATTACCTGTATAAAAAACCATCCTTATCCTAAAATCCTCAAGTCAAACCCAGCAACTACATAAATAACCAAATCAAACACATCACAAGCACAATCCCTAAATTAAAAAAATCACAACAAAGAATCCATTCTTATCCAATAGAATCATAGCTAGACCATAAAATAAAAATCCATAGACAAACCCTAACCCCTTAAACAAAAAATCATAAAAAAATATTGCAACCCATTTTGCTATAATCACGTAAGAGAGAGAAAGAATAGAGTCACAACCTATTGCTCTTTGCCCTCATCGTCGTCCTACCTCGAACCACCACATAGTCGTTGCACCCTCACTGCGAACTCTACTGCATTCTCTTCCTTCACTGTCGCGGGTCCACTGTTTCATATCATACGACCATTGTCCTCCTCCTCAGTTGCACAAAGCCACCACAATCAATGTGTGCCTTTGTATTACTTCACACTTCCGTCGTCACAGCGCTACAATGTGTCATCCACTCTTGTGCCATTATAAACTCAACTTGCTGATGGCTGCCCACAAAAGTGAGTAAAAACCACAAGTGCGGAGGTCGTTCAAGTAATATAGTAGTGAGTAAAAGAGTATCGTATCCACATGGATTGGATAGAAGTATGCTAGCGATCAACTAAACTACTGTATTCAGGCTTAAACAATATCGATTTAATGAAAATTAAGAGAAAATATATAAATGAACAATTAACTAAGGAAACACTAACACAAACTAAAAACGAGAGACAATCAAAGTTAAAAGGACTAAGGGACCTCTTTCATCCTCTACTTCACTTGGATATGCAAATCACTTAAATAAACATCAACAAGTTAGTTTTGTTAGCATGCCAATTACAATTAAAATCCTATTTATAAGTCAATTAACTGTGTCTTTTTCACCTAAAATACTAAGTATCCTTGTTAATTAGTGTGAAATCAACCTATTATTGAGAACTAACATCAAGCATTTACTATGCAAGGCCCATGGGTTTGTTTCCACCCCATTGACTAATTCTCACACCTATACCAATTAAGTGTAAAAGAACAAGCATTATCCATAACCAATTTCCAATATTCATACTCCTATGTCTAGTTCAAGGAAATCCCTCAAATCAACTTAAATGGTGGCCAAATATATAAGAGCATTAAGATAATAAATGTATAACCAAAACCAACATCATTAATATTCAAACAGGCAAATCTACAAACATCCAAGATCCATAGAGGGGTCCAAAGGATCCCTTAGCTATAAGTTTAGCAAGACATAATGATAAACAAGCAAACCACTAGTTCAAGAAACATAATAAACATTAAAGAACAAAAAAAGAAAGGAAGATATGAACAAATGATTCTTTAATCCTCCTCCAAGCTTTTAGTCTTTAATTTTCAAGATAAATCTCTCTCTAGTGTTAGCCTCTCCCAAAATTTAGATTTTCTCTTTGATAATGTGCTAAAAAAGGTAGAAAAAATGAACTCCCCGTTTCTGGCCCTAAAATTTGGTCTAAACATTTCTAAAAGTGGGCCTGGGCCACGTCAAGTTGCAAGTTGTTAAAAACATCAGGTCACGACTCGACTTTTAAAAATTGCTGAAACATTTGCGTGCCAGTAGGTTGCAAACTTGTAGATTTCAAGTTATGACTCAGCAGCGCTTTTTCATCATGCCTTGCTTTCTTCCTCTTCGTTTCCAATTAGATTCTTTTTAAGCTTGCAAAATCTACAATTTCCATTGTAAAAAAAATCACCAAATGATATTTTAATTTGAAATTCGCAATTCAACTCAATAAATCATGTTTTATGATATTGAAATTTTCAACAAAAGTTTCAAGACAATAACATGCCAATTCTACTTATTTTAAAATATTTTACTTAAAAAAAACTACGAACAAAGCATGCAATTTAAGCCTAACTCCATAAACTGGAGTTATCACCTGTTTTCGTTTGTTACTATTTTGAGGGTGTTTGTAATGGTCATGGGAATGATGGTTTTTTTTTTTGTTTTTAATATGTAAAAAAGGACGAACTTTCATGGAGTTGATGGGTGTAGGGGATGAAGATGATGATGAGTTGTTTTACTTTTATTACAAGATGATGGTGGTGGTAGTGAGGGTGGGGATAAGGATAGGGGTGGAGGTAATGGGGATGAGGGACAGAGAGAGTTAGGGTGGGTGGAGTCTTTACTAATCCTGGTTGGACATGCCACATAAACAAGTTTGTTAGACTTAATACCATGGATTACTAAGTGTTCAACTTTTGATATTGTTAGGGATCAACTAATTAATTTCTTTTTGTTAGGGACCAAGTTGTCTAACGTCAAAATTGTCAAGGACCAGCTTGGGAATTTACTCTAAAATTTTTTATTTATTAAATGGTTATGTCAAACTCTTTTATATTATTAGTACATTAAAATTAATCTAAAATCATAATAACAATATAAAAATTTTTCTATATTTCTTTATATATTATTTCTTCACACAAATAATTCACTTCAAATTAAGATATATAAAAACAAAATTTTCAAATTTTCATTTTTTTTTCGTGATCAAATTTAAGATTATGATATCAAATTAATTCTCCTGGGTAGGGTCTTAGGCTCATTGTTCCCACATAGGTATTTAATTTTTTTTTGGGTGTTGAACGTGGGCCTAAGCCCAAAAGGAGGAAACTAAACCATTACACAGCAGATATCATTCAGACCAAAAAACAAAAAAAAGAAAGCAGATATAATATACGGGTAAAGAGAACCCCATAAGCATCATAGCGCAGAAACTCCCCAAGGGTTGCTCCAAATCGTATTATCACAACAGTGTAGAAACCCGCAAACCTTTTCTAAGAAAGCTGTGCAAAATCCGATTCTTCTTCTTATTCTTCACACACAATGAAGCTCGACGTTGATGTCTTGAGATATCTCTCCAAAGAGGATTTTAGGGTTCTCACCGCCGTTGAGTTGGGCATGAGGAATGTGCGTGCCTTGCCTTGCGTTTCTCACTCACTCATACGTTCAATTCAATTTACAAAATTCAAAAACAATAAAAATTATACTTGTTTATGTTACTTTGAGCTGAATTTGCTAAAATCCCTTTCTCTTTTCCTTGCAGCATGAAATTGTACCTTCTGAACTCATCGACCGAATTGCTCGTCTCAAGTAAGTTCAATACTCTTTTGGTTTCAATGTTCGTCATGATTTTGTTTTTTGGTTGGTTTTAAATGGATTGTCCACGGTGAATGCGTGTAGGCATGGGGGCACGTACAAGGTTTTGAAGAATTTGCTCAAGCATAAGTTGTTACACCACGACTCCTCTAAATGTTAGTAACCAGTGATATATATATATATAACAACAACAACTATGGTTTTTAAGTGTGCTCATGATTGCGTTGCTCTCAATGCTGTTACTTGCGGAAAATTGCGCAAAAAGAAAACAAAAATATAGCTGATGTGATTGCAATTGCGATATAGAATCGCAATTTAAATCACTGGTATTACCATGTTTAAGTTCGTCTGCATGACCCTCTAGTTAAACCTTGATTTTCTTTCAGATGATGGATTCCGCCTTACCTACCTTGGTTATGATTATCTTGCCATTAAAACTATGGTGAACAAAGGAGTGTTTGTGGGTGTTGGCCGACAAATTGGTGTTGGAAAAGAATCTGGTACTCTTTTGTGATTTGGCAAAACTAGTCTAGTGCTTTTAATATTCTAATACGGTACTGGTCTATAGTATTTCAGTCATTTCCTAATTGTTGGATTTGTTGTCTGCTAGATATATTTGAGGTTGCATGTGAAGATGGAACTGTTCTAGCTATGAAGCTGCATAGGCTTGGTAGAGTTTCTTTCAGGGCTGTCAAATCAAAGCGTGACTACCTAAGACATCGTAGTAGTTATAACTGGCTGTATTTGTCTCGGCTTGCTGCCCTTAAAGAATTTGCTTTCATGAAGGTTACCCGCCCGATATTGTTTTAATTCCATTTTTCTCTGTTCAACTCTTTAACAGAATTATTCTTTTTATGCGATTTTCTAATGGCACATGGTCTGCTTGAGCAGGCTTTGGAAACACATGGCTTTCCTGTTCCAAAGGCTATAGAACATAATAGACATTGTGTAGTCATGTCACTTGTCCCAGGCTACCCTCTGTGAGTGTTCTTTCATTACCACGCATTATTTTATTTCACACCCAAGCCACCTTTGCCACCGGACTTGCTTTTATCCTAATTATTCTTGTAGTCAGTTTTGGTGATAAAATGCTTCTTGTGCTTCTTGTTATTGAAATTATGCTTTTTAAGATTTTAAGGCACTACAATGCGCTTTGCTTCTCTCTGAAAATTAGATTAGGGCTCACTTTGGAAATTGGAATCACTCAGAAAATTTTGCTTCTTAAGATTGTAAGGCTTGCATTGGAATAGGATTGGTCAATTGGGCCCAGATTTGCTCAAGTATATCCTCCAATTTTTGTAAATTGGGATAAGATTAGTCAATTCAAACATTGTTGGACACTGGTTTATTTGTTGTAGTACTTCTGGCTGGGGATGGTATTTGTTGATCTTTGGATTGGTATTGCAACAGTAAATGGTGTGCTTGAGCATATTGAGCATTGGATCTGTGCTTTTCTTTATCTTTTGTTTGTTATACCAGTGGGCATGAAATATGTGCATCATTTCTTAAGTAGGTTAATATTTTTTGACTGTATGCAATTGCCAATTGGTTGCATGGGATTTAGTTACAACATTGATTGGATATGCTTAGCTCTGGAATTGTGGTCCTCTATTTATTCTTTCTCAGCTGGTGCCAAGAGGCATTCAGTATGAGCTGCATGTTTTAGGCAATGTGTTTATCACTGGTGATTCGTATTGTATTGAGCATGTGCTGTCTTATCTCTGCAATTCAGTTGCTTTAAATTTTCTTTTAGGATTCTTGTGGTGGGTTTGAATAACAACAGTTTCTTATGTAATATGACAATCTGTTTATTCTTGGGCTGCTTTGTCTCCCAGAACATGTAATATTGCCTTTCAAGATCCTTGCAACTTTTAATGTTTTCTCCATTGCTGTTGTTTTTAGTTGCCTTTTCTTGTTTGTAGTCTTCATCCTTTTGCTAGTTTTGGTAGACAATTGCTTGAATTTGTCTCTGGCTTTTGCAATTTCAGTGTTCAGGTGAAACAATTACAAAACCCAGAGACAGTTTTTGAGAAAATTCTTGGTATAGTTGTTCGGCTGGCAGAGCATGGTCTCATTCATTGCGATTTCAATGAATTTAACATCATGGTATGCACGTGTGACTTGTGCTGGCTTGTCAGCATAATTTTTAAAGAGAATACGAAATTTTGTTTCATGATATCTGTTATTTCAATGGCTTCTACTTCTAGCTTACTCTCTGATTTCCGTTCATTGTAGATCGATGATGATGAAAAAATTACCATGATTGATTTTCCACAAATGGTGTCTGTATCACATCGTAATGCACAGATGTAAGGGTCTCCTAGTCTCCTCTCCTCGTATCATACTTTGTCACATGGAATCATTGATTTCATGCTTATATAAATGATAACTTTTTTTATTATCACAATTCTAAACAGGACCTGTCACTTTGCTATGATTTATTTGTTTTCAACATTAGATCACTAATTACAATTAAGAGAAACCAACAATTTTTATCTTTTCAAGATGTTCAACAAATATATTTGTTGCTTAACTGCTTATTATTTATACTTGTTTCAGGTACTTTGACCGTGATGTTGAATGTATTTTTAAGTTTTTCAGAAAGAGGTTCGTAATCTTTCGGTATTGCTTATTTGTGAACAAATTTGCTTTTGCTCATCATTTTAAATTGTCGCTGCTGTCTTGGTAATATAAACAATTTGAGGTAAATATCAAATGATTTCTCTGATAACTTAGTCAAACTGCTGGCTCAACTTTCATTAAGTAGTTCTAAGTTACATCTGATATCTCAAGTTGAGATAACTTGTTAGAAATTGCAACCTGCATGAAAAGTCTATTGGCCAAGCACCAAAATGAACCCAAAAACTTTATTCTATCCCACTGCATTTCTAATGACATATTTGTTTATAACTGCTCTTTAATTTGTTTTTGTTAGTATAAACTATCATAATATTGATTGAGATGTATTTGTATGACTTTGTGATTCTTCTTTCCTATTTGTTGATTGAGATGTATTTATATGACATTGTGATTCTTCTTTCCTATTTGTTGAGTACAGCTACATGCATGTTGTTTGCATTGGTATTGTGAAATATTTGAAGTACTTGTATATTGATTAAAAACTGCAAACGTCATACATTGGATCTCATGCACATTTGCGACATACGTGAAGCTTTTGTCTATATTTATACAAAGAATTTCATTCATGAGAGTGAACTCTTGTTTCATTTTTGAGTTGCTGAACTTATTGAAAGATTTTGGATCTAATCTTTGGCTGCTCAGTCAACAATCTTCATCATTTGTCCCCAATTCTGTGTTTCAGGTTCAATCTTTCGTTTCAAGAAAGCATAGATGATGCTGATGGTTCTGCCGAAGGGAAAGATGAAGGTGGAAGGCTCTGTTTTTCCGAAATTGAAAGAAATGCTGGTTTTTTAGATAAAGAACTTGCTGCCAGTGGCTTTTCTAGAAGGGATGAAGAAGATATTCAGAGGGTATAAGTTTTATTGTTCTATGCGGAAAGGGGAAAATATGGTCTCCTTTTTGTTTTTATCAAAATGCAAGATAATTTTGCACTTTTGTTTTCCATCTGTCGAACGATAACATTGTTACTGCCGGGCTTGGGGATTAGAGTTGTCTGTCTGATTTATATGCATGGATTGTGAAGCTTTCATCTTGTATTTGATTCTGCCTCAAAGCTTTTCAAATTTGTATGCAGTTCATTGAAGGCGGGGCAGAGAGTGATACAAATTCAGATAGTGAAGGGGTTGACTCAGTGGAAAACCTGAATGAAGCAAACAGTAAAGATGATGATTCTTCACATTTGTTGGAGCAGGTAATACTTCCATTAGCTTTTGTTGTAATAACAGATAAAAGCTATGCGTTTCCTATTCTGCTGATTAGTTTGGTTTTCTGTTTCTTTTTAGTATTTTGAATGATATAATTTTTGGTATATAGAAAGGAAATTGTTACACTTAGAGAAAAGAAGAAATGTCCGAACATCTGTGATGCAACTGAATTATTATGTGATGTAAATTTCAATAACCCATATTTTATTCATCTGAAGTTTGTTAATGGTTCAGCCAATGTCTATTGGGCATTACACTCCGCCTAACTTCTTTTTTTTTTCCAGCTATCTCATTAGTTGTGCAGTTCTAATTTTTTCAATCTTGTATAAAGATTGTTGTTTTACTTGCCCAAAATGAAGCCATTTTTTTAATTTGAATAACCAGGATGAGGAACTTGAAAATAAAGGAAAAGAGAAGAGCTGTGAAGCTGGTGAAAGCAGTGCATCTGAAAAGGAAGATGAGAGTGATGAGGTGAGCAAAGCTGTATTTCTTTTATTGGGTGGTGGTTTTGTCATTTATGTCTATGCTGCTTCCTTTTCTTCTGCCAAATATTTGATTCAAAGAAGAATCAAGTCTTTAAGGTTGATTCATGATGAGTTTTTTGGGGAAGTAGTATGTGTTTGGCTTATCAGCATGGAATGCTAAGGTTTTCTTATAGTGCTTCTCTTTTTGATTTCTTTACAAACACCATAGCTTTTCATCAAAGAGGCCATGATTCATTGAGTTGACCCAAACAAGGATATTACTAGGGTAAGAATTGGAGCTTAGTGAGTCACTCCGTCAGTACAGAATATGGATACGTATGTGGTTTTCCAAATGCAGAATTTTCTTGATCTTTATTTTATTATCATAACTGAGTTTATTATAGAATATTATCTTCCTGTATTGCCTCTTGATGGGTTAAAAAAAGGATATTATTTAACTGAAAAATTGGTAAAAGTCTGACATGAAGGCACTTTGCTTGGTTCTGTGATTCAGTTTACGTTTAACAGTAGCCCGCTATCAATTAGATTGACTATGTCAAAATGTAAAGGAAGCATTTTATTACTATTTGAATGAATATCATGTTATTCTAGTTTGTATAATGATTATCTGGCCTTCGTATCAGAACAATAATGGAAGTGATTTTGGTTTACAGGAAGAAAGGGAGGCAATGGAAAATGAAGCTGAACTTGTGAAGAGGTTGAATAAGCAGAGACAACGAGCCATAGCAGCAGCTCGTAGGGGACGGAAGACCCTTGCATCCAGGAATTCATACAAAGACAAGGGGGGTAGGTCCTCTCACAGTTCCAAAATTCAGAAACAGTTGAGCAGCTGGTGAGAGACGAAATCCATGTAATTTACCATATGACTGTCAAATTTTGTTAAAAACCTACTTTAAAATACGTCAATGTAGTTTCATCTTGCATCAGAACCATTAAAGTCTGGTAGGCCAACTTAGGCTTATGTTATCTGTTAAGGCATATACAACGAGAGGAGAGGCGATACGAAGAGATAGGAAAGCAGGTATTTAGTGTTTATGTTGAGTCTTCTATAAGGCTTTCTCTTGTTTTGTCTATAGAGGAGGATAAGTATAATCCTATTACATGTTATGTTTTTTGTTTAATGAAAATTTTGCCTTTTGCATGTTAGTGGAAAATTTACCTTAATTAAAGCAAATATGTTTGGATTCAAATTGCGATATGTTTATTCAAGCAGGGGGGAGACAGGTAGGATATCAAATTGGAAAAATAAACGTGGCATCATGCTACTAATTTTGTTCAACCCACCATGATGGGTCATGCATCTCTGTCCCAATCAATTGCCAGTGAGTAGCTACCACGTTAGTCGGGCCACACAATGTCTGGGCACTCCTTTAAACTTGCCCTGGTTAACCTGCTAAAGAATCAACACGAAACCGTTGCAACCTATATTGTGGCCTTGTGTTTGAGTAGCATTTGCAACCTATGATGTGGCCTTGTGTTTCAGGAGCATTTGCAACGTAGTTAAAGGTTCATCTTGGTTCTTAAAATTGGATGCACATTTCATTTTAGTTCTTAAAATTTAAAAAATATTAATTTAATTGTGAGGGTTGCAAAAGGTGATTCAAGTTAGTTTTAGAATAATATAGGTGAGGACTAATTTGAATAATTGAGAGGATTAATTTGGATAGTTTTTTATAATTTTAAAGATTAAAATATAATTTCTTAATTTCAGATGAAGTGTATGTGCAGTTTTAAGAACCACATGAACTCATTTTTTTTGTATCATTTGTTGCAAGCATACTTGTTCACTACAATATATTACCTATAGATTTTGTGTTAGCAAATTTGATTGTAGATGGCTTTCAATGTTGAAATAAAGTGATTTATATTTGCATTTTTATCTTTATATTGATTTTTTAAAAAATTGGTTAACTAAAGTTGCTTTTAGTGACAATTAATTCAGATAATCTTTTTATATCATTTCAAGAGAAAATATATTTAGCCTGTTAAATAACAATTAATTGCGATACAGTTTTTTCTATATCGAATTAAAAATATTACACCCCAATGTTTTTTTCGTCAAAAAAAAGAAGAAGAAGAAAACAGGTGTTGGGTGATAAACCCTGTGTCTAGCGTAGGTTAGCCCATAGCGTCGCCCATCTACGACGAAGACCAGAAGGAGGTTTCTTTCGACCAGAAAAAAAGAGGTGGTTCGTCGTAGAGCATAAACCTCGTTGTGTTTGGTACCTGTTCCGGAATAGAAAAGACAAGAGACGATAGGATAACAGAAATATGGATGATATTACAGATGGAGATAAACTGTGTTCAGAAATAGTGTACAAGATCCGGTGCTTAATAAAAATACGAAGAAGGTTATACTATAATTTTGATGAAAAATTGAAATGTACAAAAGATAAATATAAATTATAAAAAATTTGAAATGATATTTTTTAAAAAATATTTTAAATTTATGTTGCATAAACATGTCGTTAATGTGGCCTTCTTGAAAAGACAAAATGTGGCTCAAAAATTTCCCCGGGGTAAAAAACAGTCTTGGAATTTTGTGTCTGTCTCTTTCCCCAATTATGTTTATGTTTATGCCCTCAATGACTCTTATTTCCGAAAAAAAAAAAAAAAACAAAGAATCAGTGCAATTGTTTTCTTATTGAGGACGGCACCTCAGTGCTTATCCGATTCGATTTGTTATTTCATGAAATTAAGCTTGTGTTGTGAGCCATTAAAGCCTTGCTTTTTCATACATACAGAAAAAGACAGTACCTTTTAGAAGAAAAACTTCTAGAAAACTTTTCAGCTCTTTTTTTTTTTTTTTTTATCTGAAAGAAGACGTCATTTAGGTATTTACAAATTAAAAGATATATATTAGCTCTAAATCAAATCAAATAAAGAACAAATGCATTCTACACTGAAAAATAACCAACAATTCAGTTTTAATTTTCATTTTTTTAATTTTCAAAATTTTATGAAGAAAATACTGGAAATTAATATTTATAGTTTTCAGAATTTTTAGTACTTTCTTTATAAAATTTAAAAAACTAAAATAAAAAATAAAAACTGGAAATTCAAACCAAAGAAGTCGTAATGTAATTCTATTTTTTTTTCTCAATATTGATACGCATTTCACATTGAAGACTAATACAACAAATATTTCAATTTAAAAAATAGGAAAAAATGCAATTAACCCCCTTAAACATAAGGGTGAGCATAATTTAACTCCTGATATTTTAAAAGGTACAATTTGACATCTTATACTTTTCAAACTATGTGAAATACATCTTTAGTTAGTTTATCATCCAATTTTTTAGTTAAATGTTATGTGTTACTCAAATGTAAAATTTTATAGACAATTTTTTTATATTATCATTTAATTAGGTAGTGTCACATTAGTAAAAATAATTAAATTTCATATTCAATAATTAAAAAATTATTTAGATGAGATAATTTAATTAATCACTGTATAAATTTTTTTAACATTACTATGCAAATTAAACTCATCCTTTTTTTTTTTTTTTTTTATAGAAAAAAGGCTACCCAACTTAAAAGGATAAAAACAAGTGAATTTCCATTATAGGGAAGATTCCATTATTGTTTGGTGCACTTTCATGGGACACACATCCCCACCTCAATCATAACAATCATAGTAATCCACACATAAAAAAAAAAAAACAATAACAACTCTTAATTCGACAACAGCCGAACATTTCCTCTCCCAACGCCACATGCACATGCCTTAGCACAACGAGGCTTTCATCTATATATGCACACTTGCACAGCCACCGCGCATACACCTCCGGAACCAACCATCGTCGTGGAAATTAAGGAACCGCAAAGCCGGAACCGGAGGGAGGGAAGGGGACAGCGACGACGACGACGGCGATGGAGTGGGTTGCGAATCGGTGGACCGGTGCGGCCGCGGCGATATGGATCCAGTGGAGCTGCGGCGCATCGTACACCTTCAGCATATATTCCCCTGTGCTCAAGTCCACGCAAGGCTACGACCAATCAACGCTCGATACCGTTTCGGTATTCAAGGACATAGGCGCAAACTTCGGGATCCTCTCCGGCCTCCTCTATTCCGCCGTGACGCCCTACGAAGCCGACCACCGCGACGGCGGAGGAGGAGGAGGGGTGCAGGCGTCGCCGTCGAAGTCGAAGTGGACCTCCCTGGGCGGGCCTTGGGTGGTGCTGGCGGCCGGGGCTGTGCAGTGCTTCGTGGGCTTCATGTTTATTTGGGCCTCGGTGGTTGGGCTTATTGGGCCTCCGCCGGTTCCCGTGATGTGCTTCTTTGCGTGGCTGGGGTCTAACGGGCAGACGTTCTTGAACACCACGAATGTTGTCACGGGCTTGCGCAATTTCCCTGAGTATAGTGGCACCATTGTCGGCATCATGAAGGTGCCTTCTTTATTTATTTATTTTTTTCGCTAATAAAGAAATTGATGTTAATGCTCACTGAATTGGAGTGTGGATTCATTTGGAAGTACATAGTCAGTTGTTATATGTATGGCTGATGGCTGTGAAACTTGGGGCATTGGAATGTGAGTGAGATGAATCACATTTCCCTCTTAATCGAGAAAAGAAGAAGTGTTAAGAGAAAAAAGAGAGAGAGAGAGAGAGAAAGGGAGAGCAAGGGGGTAGTGTAGTGACCCTTTGGCAAAAAGACTTTTCTGTGATTTCTGTCATTGGAAGTTAATTTAAGCTTCTCATAAGATTCATTCATTATTGGATTGGTCGGTCAAGCCTATGCACTTCTGGTTGGAAATGTATAGGGAGCTCCATCTTTAGCCCATACACTAGCTTACCCTTTACTTCTGGTTGGAAAACAACAACTACATATAAGGTGGTTAGGGAGTCCAGAGTTAAGGGAGATCTTTGTTTAATGAAAAAAGCTCCCCTTTGTCCTTTTACACTCCATTAAAATCATAACCCACCAAGTTATTAAAAATTAAATGTATAGTTTATTATATATTTTTTAAATTTAAAGATAAGCTTACTTTAAAGGAGCTTTTTCCTTTTTTGATAATGTGAGACTTCGTTACTCAATTTTCTGTACTAGCTGACTTTTGAAATGAATATGTTTATCCTTCCACGCATGCTAAGGAAAATAATGTATCTGTACTTGCCATCTTGCTTCATAAAGTACTTATGTTAAATATTTCACACCTTTTAAAACCTTTAATATATAAGGAAGGAGTTCAATGATTCCAATGGATGCTCAAGTTTGTTGGAATGATTTTAGTGAGATCATTTATTACACTACGAGACTGGTCTAAGAAGTGATGTTAAAAAGCCCTTAATCTTTGCTATTTACTTATGCTATCTGCTTGGTTCATATTCCTGAGAATGCTGTATGCATTTCTTTCTTGATCAGGGCTTCCTTGGACTCAGTGGAGCAATCCTGATCCAACTGTATCACACATTTATTGATGGTGACCCTACCACCTACCTTCTGATGCTTGCTTGCCTGCCTACATTCATCTGCATATTGCTTATGTTTTTTGTGAGGATCTATGAAGTGCATGATAGTGATTACAAGAAGCATTTGAATGGTTTCTCTGTGGTCACTGTGATCATTGTTGCATATCTAATGTTCATAATAATCTTACAAAACTTTGTCAGCTTACCATCCTGGGCACGCATGTTCACATTTGTAATCCTTGTGGTTCTACTAGCATTGCCTTTTGGCATTGCTATCAAAGCACATTATGAGGAGACACGGAAATTTGTACAAACCTACTCCTTTGAGAGGGCCCCTTCAACAAACAACCGCAAGTTTATTACATCCTCGAGTTATTCTCCATCAGGGAATCACATGGAATACCAAGAGCTACCCAGTAATGAGGGGCAGGTGCAGTTGACTTCAGATGACATATTGCCCCTGGAGGAGGACATGAACCTCTTGCAAGCTATGTGTACTATTGAGTTTTGGATGTTGTTTATAACCATGATATCAGGGTTAGGCTCTGGGCTGGCAACAATAAATAACATGAGCCAAATAGGGCAATCTCTCGGCTATAGTACTATAGAGATTAATAATTTGGTGTCATTGTGGAGTATGTGGAATTTTCTTGGCCGTTTTGGAGGTGGCTATGTATCAGATTATATCATGCACAAAAAAGGTTGGCCGAGGCCCTTGTTGATGACCGCAAGTCTGGGGACCATGATTCTTGGCCATGTGATTATAGCTTCTGGTTTCCCTGGAAATCTGTTTTTGGGTCCTGTACTGGTGGGCATCTGCTATGGTGCAAATTGGTCCTTAATGCCTACAGTTACTTCTGAGATATTTGGTATAAGGCATATGGGCACCATTTTCAACACTATTGCTGCAGCAAGTCCACTTGGATCTTATATACTTTCTGTGAGAGTTGTTGGATTTATTTATGACAAGGAAGCCAATAAAGAAGATAACTCATGCGTTGGTATCCATTGCTTCATGTCATCCTTTTTTATCCTGGCAGGAGTAGCTTTTCTTGCATTTTTGGTTGGTCTAGCATTATACTTCCGGACCCGAAGGTTCTATAAGCTAGTTGTGCTTAAAAGATTGAAACATTCTGCATGATGATGACAAATGTATTTGCCAGCATTTCAGCACAAGGTAATGGCTTAGGAAACGATTATTGTTTTCTCTAATCCGTTTGGCATAAATATAACCATTGCGATCTTCTAGAGGTTATCTATGAGGCTGAATAAAACCAGTCATGTATTCTACTTTTTCTGTCCCCATGGAATACAAAAAAAAAAAAAAAAGATGCAGTTCACTGTTCTTTCACTTTTGTATCCACCTGTCTTTGATTATGATATGAGCATGGATTCTCACTTCTTTATCTATACAGTGAAATAACTTGTTGGATTCAATTCTTTGGAAATCAATATTAATGTCAGTTAATAAGTGTTTCCGTACTTTTTTTTTTTTTAAACTAAACATGTCAAAGTAATTTATTTTTTCAAGATATTGACATATGAGTTTTAAAGCCCATTGTTATGTAAGCTGAAGATAAACTCAAGTTCCATCAAGTGTAGTGCTAAAACTCCTAAGTTGGTTTTACTTGTATTAACTTCATTGCATGTGTTCACTTGACTGGCCTAGGTGTACTGCAGAAATTAGTTGTCTATGTATCCTCTTTGACAAGTCCCACATTGATGAAGCATAACATAGCAATTCTCAGGACAGTGTATAGAATGAACAAGCAGCCACATTACAAAGCATACCTTTCTCGGCCTTTTGGCTAAGATGAAGTGTAGTATCTGTTCTTATCAGTTTAATATATGATATGTGGGCCAATGGCCCACAAGATATTAAATTAATTTTTTTAGGGAGAGGGTCAGTGACAGTAGCTTGCTACTAGGACTCTTATGTGTCGCCCATGTGTTGCACTATTGCATGGGCCTGGGACATCCCACCCAAAACACTTTAAATGGTTTCTTTTAACCCAGTGATTGAACTTAGAACTGTCCTTAAGATGGCTGTTATCCAGCCAGATGATTGGGAAATGTGAAGGCTGAAAATATTTCATTTCGGAAAGGAAAAACAAAAGAAGAAAATAATGAAGGAAGGAAAATCAGGTTAATCCCGGTACTTTTGTCCTGGATATATTAAATGAACTGAAGCAGTCGCATGCTTAGAATTGACAAATTACACAATGCAAACACTAAATTTTGCAGTTATATTCCATGGCTTACTGGCTGTGTTGATTATGGGTGCCTATGATTGGTGCACTTTCATAAATTAAGTTTGAGCCAGTGAGTGAATTTTAAATTGGATTTTCATAGGTGGATTTTAGGGCTTGCATTTCTTGACTTCGGAATAGGAGCCCAAAAATCCACTGGATGTTGTGCTTTGCTTCTTGTATGTTCTTGATTGCCAATAGGTTATGCAGAGTTGCGCTCGGTGATCCTCGGATATTAAGTCCAATAGATCCACCTTGTCACAGAACCAGTGCACATGGCAGTATGCCTTTAAGCCAGGAAAATTGAAAACAATCTGACCAAGCTGGGCTCTGATACCAGTGATGGAACCAGAATTCCTGAATGAATGTAGGTGTGTATTATTGAGTTGGGAATATTCGGCAATCACCAAGAACCCTAATTGATTACAGAATACAGAGGAATGGAGAGTCCTCTAGCTCTCACAACAATGTACGAAATGAATAGACACCCTTCTAATTCTCTTTCTCTCCCTTTTATTGACCTATTCTCCTCCCCCATCTGTTTTTCAACTCCCTATCCAGCTGTCATTTCTTACAGTTAAGGCCTAACTGCCTATTCCTTCTCTCATAAACCTTCCCATATGATGCGGAACCCCATGGATATCAACACCCAGAAACCCTAACACAATTGATATGGAAGATAGAATTGAAAACCAAATAAATTATCACAAGGAAATCACTCTACCTTATAATCTTTTATTCAGCTTCCTGATACAACAAGATAAGGGAATCACTCAACCTCACTTGCACACACAAAGTTTGTTAAAAGAAACCGGAGAAATTTCATTCAACATAAAACTGATCTATAGTGGCTACCAAGTTTGGAGGTATTTATACCTCTTATTTGGGTTAAATTTATTTCCTAGCCCTACTAGACTAGGCCCAAATTACTACACTACTAACTGGGTTTAACAAACCTAAAAATAAAACAAGTCTTGAAACATTTAAAAATAAAAACTAATAAAATAAAATAAATAAACTAGGCTTAGCCCAACATGACCGGAACATATGCTTGATGCAAATCAAGCCAATAATAAGATTTTCCTTCAAGTTTTAAAATATCCATTTTATCCTCCTAAGCTCGTATCATTCCCTCCTTTCTCAAAAAAGATTTGTCCTCGAATCTTGTAGGTGTTTCTATTTGTCCTTGTTAGCATCGAACATGGTCCAGGGTCAAACACAACATCTTCAAATTCTTGCAACAGAGAGACAAAATGACATGGAAAATTTGGGGGAAATGCAATTGCGGAGAGTGAAACTTCGTTGAACCAAATCAGAACAAAATCTCTAGTGTTGAACAAACCACCCTGCAAATATTTCTTTTTTGCACAAAAACATTGTATCCCTTCAATTTTGTCACCCTGCTCATTTTTCACACTCTGTTCTTTCTTTATACTTACCAATAAGCTTTTTTCTGCATTCTTTTCACTCTTGACCTCTATTCGCTCTTCCTTTTCTAGTATTTCATGCTCTGAATTCCCAAAAGAATATTGTGGGATTTTGATTTGATCAAGATACACCTCATTGGGAGATAATTTGTGTTCACTACGTTCTGGGTTGTCTACATGAACTTGTAAATCCCATGCTGACTTAGTAGCAAAAGGCTCACTATGCACAACATTGTCAGTATGTTCTTTATCAGAGCAATCCTCCAAAGATGGCATAGTATCACTATCAACAGACTCATAACCATCATCAGAATCAGACACATCTTCATCTCTTTTAACATCCAAGGTTTTTTTGATTGGGCAACCATATGCACAAGAACCCAATCCGAAACATCGAAAGCACATAATATCTGTATGCCTCGAAGTGGCAGTAGGAGAAAATGAATTAGAGGTACCTTTATCACGGTGTGATTTCGGATACTTCTTCTTCATGTTATCTCCAACTCTTCTATGCCAAACAAAATCAGCATCAAGCAAAATGATTTTAATAACTTCTGTGAGAAGAGCAGCAACGGTAGAAAGTTTTTTCACAAATCTGCAATAAAATCCAGCTAAACCATGAAAACTCCTTACCTCAGCAGCACTCTTAGGTGTTGGCCATTCGCGAATAGCTTTCACTTTATCATCATCAACCTCAATTCCACGTGCACTTACAACAAAACCAAGAAAGATGACTTTATCAATGCAAAATGTGCACTTTTTAAGGCTAGCAAAAAACTTTTCTTTCCTTAGCATCTCTGAAACAGCGTTAACATGCAAAATGTGATCATCTAGGCATGTGCTATAAATGAGAATATCATCAAAATAAACAACAACAAACTTGCTTAAGAAATCTCTCAAAACATGGTTCATCAAACGCATGAAAGTATTAGGTGCATTTGTTAACCCAAAAGGCATAAGCAACCACTCATAAAGACCATATTTTGTTTTAAAGGCAGTCTTCCATTCATCCCCTGGTTTCATTCGAATTTGATGATGATAGGAATACGTCTTCTGGGACTTTGAAGGTTTATAAAGGGAAGAAATTCAAGGGGATTAGTAGATTAGCTGAGATTAATTCAGCAACTAAAAAGGATTTAAGTGGGGTCCATAGTGAGAGAAAGAACTAACAGTTTTATGAGAGTGAAAGATTTAAGGAGTAGTATACGAGTTTTCTGTTATGAAGGTATTCATTTAAATTGTAGGTAGGAAATTAGGATAATCAATTAGGTACTTTGTTATTTTGGTTTTGGAGTGAGTGAGTGAGCTACTTAGTGCTCAGCTCTCTCTATTGTCTTTGCTTTTGCTAATTCCTTTATCATTCACAGTAAAACACATATTCAGCGTTTTCTTATGCTACTTTAGATCTTCTTTGTTGTGTGATCTTATTAATTGGCATCAGAGCTCTCGACTTGGGAGCTGTGTGGGCCTCTTTTATCACGAATGTTGCAAATATGGAGGATCAAGTTGCTGAGCTGTGAATGAAATTGGATCGAGTAATACATCTGCTAGAGAAGAAGGACGACCGATGCCGTCGCACACGCGGCCAGTCACGACCACCACGACGGCTGTCTCCCCGGGTGGGCACTGATGACCGCTGGAATGGGGGTTCCAGAGGAGTTGAAAGGAAACCTCGTACCCCTTCTCCACCTCGCAACGAGTGCCGTGTATCGAGGTCTCTAGACCGTGATGCTCAGAGCAACCCCCCCCCCTCGGATCCCTCAATAGCCATCCTCGCCACTGGGAGCGCCCTCCATGGGTCAACAGGCACCCTGAATACGACTACAACAATCCTTCACGGCGTCGCGGCCGAGATCGGCGAATGGAGGTCCCCGTTTTCATGGGGGATGATATCTTAGGATGGCTCGTCAAAATCGAGTGATGCTTTCACATTAATGACATCGAGGCAGAGGAGAAGTTTGAAGGGGTGATGTTGGCTCTCGAAGGGAAGCCGTTGTATTGGTATTAGGAGTGGGAGGAGCAAACTCAATTTCCATCCTTGGGGGTGGGTTGGGGGGGAGGGGGGGGTTCGGCGACGCTATCACGTGACGCTTTCAACCAGGGGTGATCAAGGACCCCTACGGGCCACTGTTACGCCTGAAACAAACAGGGGCAGTGCTAGATTACATTGAGGAGTTTGAGCGGATCTCGCGACCCATGCACCAGGTGGACAGGGAAATGTTGAAAGGAATATTCATCAATGGGCTTAGAGGAGATCTTTGAGCTGTAAGAAAGAGCTTAGAATTGGGTTCTTTGGCTAAAGTAAAGGACAAAGCCCTCATGCTTGAAGAGAGAAACAGAGAATGGCGTGGGGGGAATATTGGGCTTTCTGAACACGGTTTGGGTCACACTAATGGCCCAACCACGTATAAAACCCATTTTACACCTTCCAGAAGCGTTGGGAGTCAAGCACCTTTACCAAATGTTCTTGCGAAGCAAATGGAGAGCACAAATAAGGAAGGAATTCGACGCCTCTCCTAGGAGGAGCTTTAAGATTGTAGTCGCAAGGGGCTGTGCTTTAAATGCGGAGAGCGTTGGGATTGTGGGCATGTGTGTAAACTTCGAAATTACCACCTTGCTCTAGTGGAATACTCGGAGAATGAGGACGACTTCAAGGTAGACGCTGACACTGAAAAGGAAGAGTTGGAACCTGAACTCGCCATGAAATTGCTTCATCTAACTTTTAACAGCTTACAAGGTTTCATAACCTGTAACAAGTCGTTCAAGGTTCGAGGGAAGGTTAGAGATTCAGAGGTTATCATCTTAGTGGATACGGGAGCTGAAGCCAATTTTATCTCATCCCCCTTAGCTTCTCAGCTCTAGCTTCCAACAAGAGATATATCGTTTACAGTGGAGGTGGGTACGAGCGAAGTCCGTCATGGATTGGGTCTATGCGAGAATTTGGAGATCCAGATCCAAGGAATTTCCATTACTCAATCCTGGGGTATGGATGGATTGCTGGTTTAGGAGACGTAAGGGCCAATTTCCAGAAATCATGTCTCCAATGGAAGATGGGGGAAGATTAGAGGAGCATCCAGGGTGACCCTGCACTAGGGACAACCAGTGCCTCGTGGCGAACCACACTGAAAGCATTGAAGGCTGATGGAGAGGGCTATTATGTCACCCCATATTTGAAAACAACAGTGGGGGAGTCTAAACAACAAGAGAGCCCGGCCGAATTAATACCTGAAGACATTAAAGAGCTGCTCAAGCAATATGATGATATATGTCACCTCTTAGAAGGACTACCTCCTCAACGTGCTCATAATCATTCTATTAATTTGAAAGGGGGAGCAAACACACCCAACATCAGACCCTATAGGTATCCATATTTTCAGAAGAATGAAATTGAGAAAATCATCGGTGAAATGTTGTCATCAGGAATAATCAGAACCAACACAAGTCTTTATTCTAGCCCAGTTATTCTAGTACGCAAGAAAGATGGAGGTTGGCGTTTCTGTGTGGACTATCGTGCCTTGAATAAGGTAACTGTTCCTGATAAATTCCTAATTTTGATCATAGACGAGTTGTTGGATGAGTTAGGAAGGGCAAATTTTTTCTCGAAGTTAGATTTGAAGTCCGGTTATCACCAGATCAGAATGAAGGAGTGTGATGTGGAAAAAACAGCTTTTCATACACACGAAGGGCACTATGAGTTTCTAGTTATGCCGTTTGGGCTAACCAACGCCCCTTCTACTTTCCAGGCATTGATGAATACTGTTCTGAAACCATATTTGAGGAAATTTACCCTAATGTTCTTTGATGACATCCTAATTTATAGCAGAAATGAAGAGGAGCACAGGGAACATTTGATGAAAGTACTGGAATTATTGCAACAACGCCAGCTATATATTAAACGGAAAAAGTGCTCTTTTGCACAACCGGAGATAGAGTATTTGGGGCATGTGATCTCTGGGAAGGGAGTGGCAGCTGATACAAGGAAAATTGAAGCCATGTTAGCCTGGCCTCTCCCTCGTGATCTAAAGGGGCTGAGGGGATTTCTGGGAATCACAGGTTATTACAGGAGGTTTGTTCAGGGATATGGAAAAATTGCTTGGCCCTTAACTCAGCTCCTCAAGGGTGACTGTTTCAAGTGGAATGTAGAGGCACAAGGGGCGTTTGACCTCTTAAAGGAAGCTATGACCACTCTTCCAGTTCTAGCAATTCTTGACTTTGAGAAGACTTCTGTGGTTGAGACGGATGCATTAGGCAAAGGACTAGGAGCAGTCTTGATGCAGGAGGGCAGACCGATAGCTTTCCTAAGTCAAAAACTGTCAAAGAGAGCCCAATAGAAATCAGTGTATGAGAGGGAACTCATGGCAATAGTCCTAGCTATGCAGAAATGGAGGCATTACCTCTTGGGAAGGAGGTTTGTCATACATTCAGATAAGAAGAGTTTGAAATTCCTGGTAGATCAACAAATAATGAGTGAAGGGCAGCAAAAGTGGATCACCAAGTTGTTGGGTTTCGATTTTGAAATCAGGTATAAAGCTGGCAATGAAAATGGGACTGTTGATGCACTATCCCGCAGAACCAATTTTGTTGCCATTTCTTCAGTAATATTTCAGAATTGGGAAGGGCTGGAAGATGAAATTCAGGCTGATGGAAAGTTAAAGGGATATTACAAGACCTTATTCAAGGGATAGAAATGCATGATGGGTATGAAATAAAAAGCGGGAGACTGTATTACAAAGGGTGGGTGGTCATTCCTAGGAATTCACATCGAATTCCAATAATTCTTCAAGAATTTCATGATTCAGCTTTAGAGGGGCACTCTGGGTTTTTCAGAACCTACAAGCGGATCTCTGGGTTAGTTTGGTGGGAACTGGGAAGGCATGAGGTAGAAAATTCAAAAGTATGTTCAAGAGTGTGAAGTTTGCAACAGAAATAAATACCAAACTTTATCACTAGCTGGCCTTCTCCAACCCCTGCTAATTCCTTCTAAGGTATGGGAAGACATTTCCATGGACTTCATAGGGGGGCTCCCAAAAAGCCAAGGTAAAGATACTATTTTAGTAGTTGTAGATAGACTCTCAAAGCACGTCCATTTCTTGGGATTAAGCCACCTTTATTCAGCCAAGGAGGTGGCAAGTCTCTTCATTAAGGAAATTGTATGATTGCATGGATTTCCTTCCTCTATAGTGACAGGCAGGGATAAGGTATTCATGAGTTCTTTCTAGGCAGAATTATTCAAACAAGTAGGAACCAAACTGAAGTACAGTTTAGCTTATCATCCGCAAATGGATGGACAAACAGAAGTTGTAAATAAGTGTTTAGAAACCTATCTTAGGGGTTTTTCCAGTACTAAGCCGAAACAATGGAATAAATGGTTATCATGGGCTGAGTTGTGGTTTAATACCACCTTCCATTCTGCTACAAATACTACTCCTTTTAAAATTCTTTATGGAAGGGATCCACCGACAGTGATTAGGGGAGATGTGTCACCCTCATCAGTTGAAGAAATTAATCAGCTTATGGCTAAGAGGAATTCCGTTTTAGATGAATTGAAATGGAATTTAAATAAGGCTCAAGCTAGGATGAAAGCTCAGGCGAACCAAAAGAGGAAAGAGATAGAATATGAGGTGGGAGACAAGGTATACTTGAAGATTCAGCCGTACATATGAAAGTCTTTGGCCAAGCGTGTGAATCAGAAGTTAAGCCCCTGCTTTTATGGTCCCTTTGAGATCAGTGAAAGGGTAGGAAAGGTTGCCTACAAGTTAATCCTCCCTGAGGGGTCCTTAGTGCATCCAGTTTTTCATGTCTCATTGTTGAAAAAATGCTTAAGTTCGGATGTGCAGTGCCAGCCTTTGCCTCAAGGCCTTACTGAGGATTGGGAGCTAAAGATTGAACCAGCAGAAGTAATAGCAACTCGTGTTAATGACCAAGGAAAAGAAGAAATTTTGGTTCGATGGAAGGACTTGCCTGAGTTTGAAAATACATGGGAATTGGTCGCTGACATTTAGTTACATTTTCCTCAATTCCACCTTGGGGACATGGTGGTAGTTCAAGAGGGGGGTATTGATAGGAATAAGTCTTCTGGGACTTTGAAAGTTTATAAAAGGAAGAAATTCAAGGGGATTAGAAGATTAGCTGAGATTAATTCAGCAACTGAAAAGGATTTACGTGGGGTCCATAGTGAGCGAGAGAACTAACAGTTTTATGAGAGTGAAAGATTTAAGTAGTAGTATACGAGTTTTCTGTTATGAGGGTATTCATTTAAATTGTAGGTAGGAAATTAGGGGAATCGGTTAGGTACTTTGTTATTTTGGTTTTGGAGTAAGTGAGCTACTTAGTGCTCAACTCTCTGTCTTGTCTTTGCTTTTGCTAATTTCTTTATTATTCACAGTAATACACATATTCAGTGTTTTCTTATGCTACTTTAGATCTTCTTTGTTGTGTGATCTTATTAGATGATATCCACTTTTTAAGTCAATTTTAGTGAATATGCATGTACCATGAAGCTCATCAAGCATGTCATCTAACCTAGGGATAAGATGGCGATACTTTACCCTGATTTTATTGACTGCACGACAGTCAACACACATCCGCCAAGTGCCATCTTTTTTTGGAACCAACAACACAGGCATTGCACAGGGACTTATGCTCTCCCTCACGTGCCCTTTTGCCAGTAGCTCATCCACTTGCCTTTGAAGTTCCTTAGTCTCCTCAGGATTACTTCTATAGGTGGGTCTGTTTGGAATGCTAGCACCATGCATGAAATCAATCTGGTGCTCAATTCCACGCAATGGTGGTAAACCATTCGATACCTCAGTAGGAAACACAACTGCAAACTCCTGTAGCAAATAAACAAAACAACTAGGCAAATTTGGGTTAAGTTCGGTGTCAGAGAGTAAAATTTTCTTAAGCCTAATCATAATCAAAGCTCTTTTGCTTAACCAAGCACTCTTTAAATCTTTCTCTCTCTCTTGCATAGAAACATAATTTGCTCTCAACTGTCACTCTTTTCTTTTCTCTCACTTTTTTCTTGTCTTTCACTCACCAGTGGGCCTTTGTCTTTACTTTTGTCACTCATGGCCTCTTTTCTCTCTACTTTTTCAGTGACCTCACTTCCCATATTTCCCAAAGTAGTTTGGTGAAGCTTCACTTGATTAAGATAGACCTCCTTGGGCGATAATGGTGCAAGAGTAATTTTGTGACTGTTATGCTCAAACGAGTATCGATTCTTGAAGCCATCATGTAGCACCCGCCGATCATATTACCAAGGTCTCCCCAACAACATTTGACTGGGTTGCATAGGGATTATATCACACAACACCTCATCAACATACTTCCCAATAGAGAAAGCAACCCTCACTTGTCTATTAAGCTTCAACTTACCACTATCATTCAACCACTGCAACCTATACGGATTAGGATATTTAACACATTTCAGCTCCAGTTTCTCCACCATAACAGTACTAGCAACATTAGGACAACTCCCTCCATCAATAATCAAACTGCACACCTTGCCACCAACTAGACATCTAGTATGAAAGATGTTCTCTCGTTGCTCTAAGCTATCCTCCTTCACGTGCAAATTTAAAGCACGCCTGGCAACAAGAGATTCACCCTGCACAACATACTCCACATCACTATCAGAACAATCCTCCAAAGACGGCATACTATCATGATTAGAATCATCACTATGATCAGATTCAGACACAATATCACCTTTCCTAATAACCATGATTCGCTTGTTTAATACTAGCCGGTTTCCAGTTAGTCCCTAGCCCCCCATAGTCCAATTCAATACGCATCCATCGGTCTGTGTATATATGTGCAGTCCGGAGGCCATTATTTTGATTGCTGCATGACACAAATCTCCTGCTGTCTGCATTGATTATTTTCTTTCTCTTCAAATTAGTTCCTCACAACATTCCATTATCCCACAAAGTCAAAGACCTGAGCTCAGTTCATTTAGTTAGGGTGAACTGAGATATCTATAGATATGCCATAATCACTGAAACATCTCTCAAGGGTTGACCTCCTTTGGAATTTTCCCTTCATATCTCTTCCTAGTTCCTAGAATTGATCTGTTAATTCTGCTCTACGAACTCTGCTCACTCAATACAAGAACATGTCCTTGTCATTTTTAATTTGTCCCCTCCAAAGAAAGAGAGGGAAATTGCTGCTACAGAATGAAAGAGAGGGTACTTCTTAAGTTTCTTTGGCACAGATATTTTAACTTTAATATTATAGTTCCCTCTCTCAGTGGTCCTTAATGCCCAAAGTCACCCCAAATTTTTGGTTTTGGGATATATGTGCAGCATATTCAACACCATTACCATAGCAAATTCAGTTGGATCTTATATATCCTCTGTACGATTAACTGGGTACTAAAGGATAATAAATGTCAGAAATGAGTTCATGCACTAGAACTAATTGTTTATGCCACCTTTCTTTACATCGCATCTGCATAGGTTTGTATCTTTTCAACAAAAGGCTTCGATGATCATGTTATATTCAGTGAACTTAAATTCTGCATTATACGTTTTCACTGTGAGGGAGTATTGAATTTCTTCTTTATGTATGTTAACTCTGAAAATCTTTTGCTGTCTTTCTATAAACCATTGCTGCACATATCAGGATTTGAATGAGATAATACTCTTACATTTTTTTTTTTTTCTGCTGTAGTTTGCTTCTGGACAAGTTATTTGCATGTTTAAGTCGAAGTAGCATTGCTTCCTTGATTGAAGGTAAGGGAAATTCTCCCATTCTACGCTTTAAAAATTCTGGCAAAAGCATCAGTCATTTGGAAAGTTAAAAGCATACTACTTGAAAAATTATTTCAAGAGATTTCTTGGAGCTTTTCGGCATGCTACTATTCTGTTGTATATGGTTGAGTTATTGAGAAGTGGGGGGACACAACACCTTGAGTAATTATTCCATACAATTTATGGTTGGTAAAACATTGGAAGTTTTTCACTTGGCAGACAGAACAGGAACTCTCAAAATGCTAGCTTTACATATTTGAACATTCATTGAAATGTATATATCACAGAGAAACTGGTATATATGTTTGTTTCAATTTGTCTTTGTAATATAGAGGGAATAGGAGTTTGAAAGTGGCTGGTTTGTATTCTGTACTCTTTTGGTGCAAATGTAAAAGAATCATGCCTTCAATTGGAAAAGAAAAATATTATTTGTACTCACAATGCATGGGATACTGTGTTGGCACACATTTCATCTACTGTTGGATGTGGGGTCCATGCCCCCATCTAACAACGGATGATAAGATATAAGTTGACACGGTATCCTATGCATTGTTAATACAAATATCATTACTCATTGGAAAAATGAGCCCATTTTAGTGCACTGCAACGCGTGGTAGACATGTTCGTCCTTGCTGCAGGTGCACAATGGGGCAGGTCGCAAGTTCGACTTCAATCCGTCCCTGTTCACCGGATGCGCGTGATATAGACCCAAAAACGGAGTAGTAACCCTTTCCAGTTTCAACTAGCTGGTCTGTATAGTTTTGTTGAGCATTACACTATCCGTTCTTTTTGGTTTCTAAAATGAATATTGCTTACTAGCCTGTACGTACATAACAAACGGAATGAAGTAAAGTTGATGAAAAGCATGTCGATTTGAAGAATAACGAGAATAAGAACTGGAAATTTTATGAAATTGATAAGCTTGTGAAAATGGAAGGCATTCACTGGTGTGATTCTTACCCCCGTGAGTTCCTGGACTTTTCGCCCCCGCTCAACTTTCCTTTGCCTTACACATTTGTCATTTTGAGTAAGGGAAAAAAAATATATTTGTACTAATTGTGTGTAAGATATTATCTCGACTTACATTTTATTCTTAATTATATGTGCTGTGGAGCCTATTTGAATGAGTTTGCATCTCATCCAATAGTGAATGTAATGTGAGTTGACACAATATTTCACACACAATGAGTACAAATAATACAGCTCTATGAGTAATCATCCAATATGTGATCTATCGACTTTTGTATCGGACAAATTTAAATTTAGCATAAATAACATAAATCATCTTTAAAGTTTTGTTAAATTAGATTCCACTCTATTGTTTCTAAAAATTTACATTCCACCTTTTTTCTTCCGACTAGATTGCTGATATATCTTTTAATGAGTTTTAATTATGATTTTTTTAAAATGAAATCAAGGAGTTCAGTGAATCACGACTTTCATGAAATATTGAGTGTGTTTGTTGGACTTTTTTTCAGCTTAGAATAACTTTTATTTACTCAAAAATTATCTTTTATATATTTAAATAATTTCTAAAAAATAACCAAAATATAAAAAAAAATTTCAGTTTTTTTTTTATAAAAGCTAAAAAATACCTTCTGAAAAAAATATAAATCTTTTATCAGTTAAACATACTACCTCTATTTCAAAATAAATATTTTTTTAACTTTTTAGGTTTAATTATAAAGTGATGTATTTGAATACAAATTATTTTATAAAGTAATATATCTATTTAGATAAAATAATTTGTGTTTACATACATCACTTTATAAACAAATCTAAAACTTTAAAAAATATTTATTTTAAAATAAAAAATAAAAATTCATAATATATATTTTTTAAAATCTAAAACAAAGGTAACCTCAGTGTATAGCAAACAATCAATGTCTCTACCACTTTGTTTTGAAATTGAAGATTTTTTTATTTATTTTTACTTTGGTCGAAGTTGAAGACTTATTTCAGTAGATAGGTCCACTGCTCGTACTTTTCATTTAGAATTATGATATTTATACTCACAGTAATATATAGGATATTATATCGAGTCATATCTCATTTATTATTAAATAAGTTATGGATCTTATTTAAGTAAAATTCATATTTCATCTAATAATAAACTATATATGAATATAAATAATATTTTTCTTTTATTTATGAAGACAAAACAATCTCTTTCAATTTGACAGGTTCATATTTTATCTAATAATAATAAATGATATATACATGAAATTGATGCCTTCGGAGTATAAATAATACCTTCCTTTCATAACATCTCTTTCAAATTATTACTGCCCAAGGCGCAGGTGTCATCACCAGAGTGAACCCAAAAAGCCTCTGAAAATCACCGTCAAATGGAAGAGATCTCAACAAGAAATCGAGAACCCAAAAAATCCAAGAAAGCTAATCAACCGCGACGATGAGGGACTGGAGGGTGAAGCTGAATTCGTACGCGAACTCGAAGTGGGTGTCGACGGTGGGGAGCATATGGATTCAGTGCACCAGCGGGTCACTCTACACTTTCTCAATCTACTCCCAAACCCTCAAGTCAACGCTCCACTACGACCAGTCAACGCTCGACACCCTCTCTGTCTTCAAGGACATCGGGGCCAACGTTGGCGTCCTCTCTGGCCTCTTGTACGACTTCTTCGCGGGCCGAACCGCCAACGGGCCTTGGATCGTCCACTTGTTGGGCTCGGCCCAATGCTTCTTGGGCTATTTTTTCATGTGGGCCGCCGTAGCCGGCCTCCTCCCTTCTCCGGTGCCCGTGCCGGCCATGTGCCTATTCATGTTCGTGGCGGCTCATGCTCAGAGCTACTTCAACACTTCCAATGTTGTCACCGCTGTCCACAATTTCCCTAGCTACAGTGGAACCATCGTCGGCATTATGAAGGTAATTTTTTTATTTTTTTTTTGTTGAGGGAATCATTTATTTTTGTTTTTAATTTTTTTAATAGATATTTCTAAATTCTGCTGAACTAAGTTGCCATTTGTTTCTCTGATAAATAACGCGTGAATCGTATTAGTTCCTGGTCACTCTACTCGTTGAAATTATGACATTAGTTTTTTAATGTCACAATTGTGAAATGTGAGAGAAATTAGTACTGAAATACAAATGAATCAATTTAGTTCCTCAATGCAATGTTGTTATTTTTAAGGGACTGATTCTATTCAAAATTTAAATTTTTAGAGATTAATTTAATTTATTTGTATTTTAGAAAATAACTTGACTCACAAAAGTCAATTTTTTAATTTCAGATACTGAAGTTATCCATGGTAACAATTTCAGTAACTAAAGTTAACATTAACATTTATTCCATCGATAACTTTGTTATTTTACACTATGTTGGTGTAATTACTTTTAAGTATATTGGTCCGAGAAATGTTATTTTGAATCACACTTTATGGGACACCGTGCCAATACACTTACAATCCAATGATGAATGTAAGTGTGTCGGCACGGTGTCCCAAAAAATGTGAGTAAAATAACATCTCTCTATTGGTACCATGCCTACACAACATAATTTTGATTTTGAAGTGTCTGAATTTCCAAGATTGTACGAGTGGTATGTTGCTGATACTTGACAGGATTCCAGCCTTTAATTCTCGGTGTGTTGCATTGTGTTCAACTTTGGCCTTTTTTTTTTCCCTTCCTTTTTAGGGATTTCTTGGTCTCAGTGGAGCAATACTAATTCAAGTGTATCGGACAATATTTAACAATAAGCCTAAATCTTATCTTCTGATGCTAGCCCTCTTGCCACCTTTGAATACTTTGTTGCTTATGTGGTTTATAAGAATCCACAGCACTCACGACCGAGATGAAAGGAAATATCTGAATATGTTTTTTTCAATGGCTCTGGTTGTTGCTGCATATCTTATGGTTGTTATAATCCTAGAGAGCATACTTAGTCTGCCATTATTGGTCCTTGTTTTTGTGTTGATTGTGCTCATCCTGTTGCTAGCCTCACCTCTTTGCATTGCAATCAAAGCACATGAAAGGACCTGCAATAGTACTTCAGAAAATTCTCTTGATGAGAGGTCCCAACTAATTGTGGAGCCAGGACCCCTGGATAACAAACAAAGGACTTGGCAACCGGAAGAAAACCTGAATCTTTTCCAAGCAGTGAAAACTGTAAACTTTTGGATTTTGTTTGTCTCTATGGCATGTGGCATGGGATCAGGGCTTGCAACAGTTAATAATATCGGCCAAATAGGGGAATCCCTTGGTTATTCAAGCCACAAGACAGGTTCCTTAGTTTCATTGTGGAGCATTTGGAATTTTCTCGGCCGTTTCGGAGCCGGTTATATATCAGATTATTTTTTGCACGCACGAGGATGGGCAAGGCCCTTATTTATGGTCATCACTTTGATGATCATGAGCATTGGCCATCTTGTGATTGCTTCTGGACTTCCTGCTGCTCTATATGTTGGCTCAATATTGGTTGGTATTTGTTATGGCTCTCAATGGTCCCTAATGCCCACAATAACTTCTGAGATATTTGGTGTGGGACATATGGGCAGCATATTCAACACCATTACCATAGCAGGTCCATTGGGGTCTTATTTATTCTCAGTAAGAGTAGTTGGGTATATATATGACAAGGAAGCATCAGAAGGAAACATATGCATGGGAACTCATTGTTTTATGTTCTCTTTCCTTATAATGGCATCTGCCACTATTATGGGTTCTCTGGCAGCTTTAGGTTTGTTTTTCCGGTCAAGAAACTATTATGGTCAGGTTGTACATAGAAGAATTCAGAATATTCTGTGATGGAGTATACAGATCAGATCGCAGCATACTGTGAAGGAATAATGAATTTGTGGGGGTTCAGTGATTTAAAAGGTAATGTCTGTGCTTTGCTTTTGCTGTGTGTGTGAGTGCGCACAATACACATCTTTATGACTCACTCTCTTCAAATTTTTGTGACATGCTGCAATTTGTAGTGGATTGATGTGAATTATCCTCACTAATGCCATGTCCATGTGATTATTTTTTTGCAGCCAGCATGGGAAAGACTCCTAGCTAACGTGTAATTAATGTCCTGATGCATATACATGATCCGGTGTTGATTCTATCACTACGATCATTAGTTCATGCTTCTTACACCAGATCTGAATTTAGAATATGGCACTTTTTACTTTAGTATATGAGGTTGTGTGCATGCTAATGCTATGGAGATAATGATCAACAATAAGCAGTCACTGCAGAGACGTAGTTTCCTTTGGGTGTCGTATATTCAAGGAAATGAATCTCATGTGAAGATCTCAAATTACTTTGTCTTGTGTTAATTTTTTCCGTTGATTAAGAATGTTGTGCCAAGTACAAGGATCCAGGGATCCGCAAAAGAATCTAACCAATGGTAAAAATTATTAACACATGACAAGGTCAATTTTCACGAGAGACATATTCAAAAGAATGCAGGTGACAGGGTCTTAATCAAGTAAGAAGGTAATAGTACATGGATTCGTAAAGTATTTGGGATGGAATTGGAAATCACTTTGTACGTCCTTGGGGCACTAATATAAAAATGTGGAAAGTTGAAAGGAGAGTACAGCTCATTTTCACTTTGGATTATATTTTCAGGCCAATCTGCCCATAGCATGAAATGAAAGTGAGAGTGGATTTCGTAATGTTTATGATTTTCCCATGAGTTTTTTTTTTTTTTTTTTTCATTTTCCCTTTTCATTCACACCAAGAAAGGAAGTAAATTGTCTTTAATCCTTTTATTTTTCACCGACAGTTCAAATTACCCTCTTTTTTATTTACGGTCTTATCTAGCATATATATATATATATATATATTCTTTTTCTTTGAAAATTGCATTTCATCATTGAATTATAGGTTTTGTGCATTTTACTCTCTCAATTTTATAAATGTGTAATTTGATCTTTTATGTTCCATTAATGAGCACTTCCCCATTTGTTTGTCCTATCTGTCAAAAACTCGTACCCAATAATAACCCTTTTTATTTAATCTAATAATTTATCTTATTAAACTTAATAACTCGTTTTAAAGTATAATTTTAGCATATAAAATTATGATGTGCAAGGTGAAATTATTGTCTATTATGTAGGATTGAATGACATGACTTTCAATTAGTCATCTCAATATTTAACAGAGAAAAACTCAAGATAAAAGTTAAAATCAAATAGTTTTGAAAATATTTGGATCGGAACTTTCTTTCCACAAAAGAGAAATTCATTTATTTGTTCAAGCTCTAAAAACTAGGTCAATTAATCAAACCCAAAAACACAATTTTATGGCAAAATAAGGCGTTGGTAAGTAAAAATATACTGATTGGTGAACGGAAATCTCCTTTTTTATTTAATTTATTTAGGTCGAAAGATCGATCATGCTAATAGGATAAAATCAAACTGGGGCAATATCTACGACAATAGGACTTCTTACATTATGTATGCCATCTGTCCAGACTATTGATGAGGATAATACACTTAGCATAGGAAATTTTCCTCCAACAATGTTGACAACAAAAGATTGTTTCTCCTTAATGGATTTGAATGAGATAACTTGAGGCATGACACCGATGTCCATGTTTGAACTCTGTAAGACCATCACCATGCAGGTGGAGTTAGCGACGCCAACATTTGTGACCGTTCTCGTAAAATTGACCGCGAAATGTTGCATCGGATGAACTTGAATTGCCATCGCAGGATAATTTACATCCTTCACCATCGATCTCCCAACAGCTGTTGATGAAGGGCAACTACTATTGTCTCCTGTGATTTCTCTCACTGTTGGCGTGTCATATCCTATATCACATTGCAAATTCAAACATGCTCCCCAAGAACCAAAGGAAACTTTGTCCCATTTGATGTAAAACCATTTATTGATCTTCCTGAGAGTGTTAGATCATGAAATTATGAAAATTATTAGATGAAATTAATTTATATGATTTATCAAGTCATCTAAATATTGACAATTATGACATAACAAATACAAAATTCTAGCAAAGTTTCTAATTATTTATTATTTTTCAACGTGAATGTAAAATCACTTTGGTCAGTTGTGGTTAGATCCTCTTTTCCCTTAACTAAGGGTCTTGAGTTCGAGCCCTCGAGAAAAATGAATATCGAGAGAAGCATGTCACTTATGAAATCTCAAACCCTTGAACAAAATTGCCTCTAATGGAAGGACGCAGTGTGGGAAATCAAGGAAGAAAATATTAAACAAATTGTAATGTTAAATTAAATATCCTTGGTTCAAATTTTATTACGATCAACGTAATTTTTGAAGCGTAAGAAAAAAAATGTTCTTTAAATATTATAGTTAATATATATTTTATCGAAATATAAAATACTTTCTTGTAATATACTAAAAATTTTACATTTTATTAAATTATTTACAATAAAATAAGTCCTTAAGAACTTTACTGTGAACATATTTTATCGAACTATATATATATATATATATATACACGTACCACGGAAATTATTGATAACGTCACCCCTTTTTTTTTTTTATCAGTGATAACATCAACCTTAAAAGACATGAAATTCCCACTTATAATAAGAGAAAAATCGTAGTTGTACTTTTACCACCTAAAAAAAAAAGTCGTTGCATGCAATTTTTTTTGAAAAGGGTCCAAAAAACAAATTCTTTTAACTTTATTCAATGGATAATATTATTTTGACTTACATTTTGTGTGGCACTATGTCCACACACTTACTTTTACCATTAAATTAGATATGAATCTCACTTAATTTGGGTCTCATACCCCATCTAACAGTAGATATGAGTTTATCATCACGATATTATAAAGTGTGAGTCAAAATAACATTCTTCTTATTTAATATGCAATCTAGTTTTGTTACTTTAAAATTGTGCGAATTTGTCTTGATGCTTTTCATTTGTGTGGATAACTATATTTTATTAATAAATATTAGTTTTTAAGATAGAAAGAGATATATCATTAAAATGCTATTTTGTACTCTTCTCCTCTTATCCTTCTTACAATAACGCTCTTTAATTAACACGTGTCTCACTTTTTTTCATAAATAAACTAATGTTTGTTATCGAAATGCACTCATTTGCACAGACAGAAGAGTATCTGGACCAATTTATCTGTTTTTAAGGTAATAGAACTAAAATGTATGCAGAGTAAAATTGAAGAGGGTTTTTTTGAACTTTTTCCTAGTTTTTTTTTTTTTAATCTTTTTTGTGTCACTCAACAAAGGGAGTGGGAATTTCATGTTAATTAATCAAAAATTAAGTGACTGATGATAAATGAAAATATTATCTCATGGAATCTTCAATCATATATATACATAAATCCCTGACTTGCATCAAATAATATCATTATCATTTACCACTACAGACTTCCTAATTCCCTACTAAACAACATGAAATTTATACTATTAACACATATATTCCCTTGCGCATCTTTAGCCATACTTATTGAATGATTCCAAATAACATAATCCATTACAAAATATGCCTAAAATGTCTGAGACTTTCATCTTTTTCTCCTGGTCATGGCCCCTACTTTCCAACCTCTCACTATTACTATCCTCAAGGCTATGGTTGGTCTAGAAATAAGAGGGTAGTAAAATCTTAGAACAAAAATCATGAACATTAATTTTGTTACAAGTCCTTTTTTTAAAAACAGAACAAATTTAAAGGATCAAAATTCAAAACTTTTTCCTTGATCAGAAATATTCGCCACTTCATCAACACATGTGCCATTCCTAAACGTGGCTACCCTTGAACTAACACTACCCTATTATTATTCTTACCTGGAACAAGACATTGCCTTGTATGACATCAATAATGAGCATGTGGTGACATGATCCCAACCCTATCTATTTTTGGAACGAACTTGCCTGTCACTTCTAATATCTTTGTTTGTTTCCTCCATTATCATAGTCTTTATTGTGGGATGGTCACAGTTGAATGCCTCACTCTTCTGTTTCTTTAATTAATTTGTTGGTCCGTGGTAATCCCAAGTGGATTCCATTCTTTATTATTATTATCTGAATATAATGTGAACTCAACCTGAACACGGAATAGATGCTTTTCTGCTACTTTTTAAGACATGGCTTAATGACTTTGCAACCGTGCCCCTGACAATGCAATCAATGCGAACTGTCACTTCTTCTTGACTATAGCTTATGTCTGATTATTAATTTGTTTCATATCCGATTGATCGGTCATAAGATGAAGGTTCTTTTAACATTGATTTTTTTGTGTTCAAATCATTAATTTTATAAAATTACAATGACATTTTCTTAAATTGAAATTTATTAAAAATTAATATGACTTATTTATTTATTTATTTGAATAATATTGATCTTCCTTTCTATAATGTAATGAAAGAAAAGATGATATAATGATTTCAGAAATTTGTGGAAAAATAGTATAATAATTTCACAAATTTTTAAAAATATTAAATAAATTTTATAAATAGAAAAGATTCAGAATGAGTTTTAACAGATTTGAAAAGATGTGAATATAATTTGACATAATTTTTTTTATTTAAAAACTGAAATATAAAATATTTTTGAAAAAATTACTTTAGAAAACTTACTTTTAAAAGAATTGATTAATATTTGATTTCACTGTATTAGAAATAAGTTTTAGAGAATAGGTTTTATTTAAATAAGATATTTATATAAGAATAATAGTAAGATTTTATCTCAAAAATATTTTTTTAAAAATAAAATGTATCATTTATTTACTTTTATTTAAAGTATTTTTTTCACTTTAAAATAAATTTTGGTAAACACATATGCAAACTAAACATCTTTTAATTTATCAATTTTCATTTTCATTTGAATATAAGTAATTTTGGGGTGTTTCTAAACAACCACTTAAAGTGTCTACATTGTTAACAAGCTTTGTGGTCTAAACACAGCAAAAGTGAACGAACAAAGTTCAACCCAACTTGGTTTAATTAACTTAATAGGTGCTGTCTTTCTCTAAAGTCTTAACAGCCAGCATTACTTAATTAAGAGAATAGATGCAAAAAGTCAACTGCTGAACTAAGACACCATCCACCACTTGCCTGTGGCCTCTTTCAACCCCCGTGAAACCGTGGCTTGTGAGAAAAAGAAAAGGGCCATAAATGGAACAGAAGGGGACTTCAAATCTGGTGGTTGTGTGGAGTTTCCCATTTTTTATTGACAGATTTGAATGGAAAACAATGTGAGAGCTGACTTAAACAGGAGTTGAAGACAAGAATTGAGTATAAAAAGAAAGGAAAAAGTGGCAAAAGACATTGAAAGTGATTTGGCTTTCTAGAACTGGCAATAGAAAAAATTAAAGAAAGTTGTGTGCGTGTGTGTGTGTGTGTGTGTGAGAGAGAGAGAGAGAGAGAGGAGAGCATGTTTGAATTGATGCTTAGATACGGAGCAGTTGGCAGAAGGCAGAAAATTCAACACCCCCAGAACGCAGTTTTCCTTTTAAATTCTATCATCTCTTCCCTATTAAGTCAACGAACTGCGAAAGCTTTGTGGCATTGGATGTATACATGAGTTGAAGTGCAGATGATATTGTGGTATGTAGAGGCCTTTCAAGTGGTTTGAAGAGAGATGAAGGGTGTTCTTTCCTTCAGCTTCTTTTGTTTTTGCTTGTCGCTGCTTTTGGATTCTTCAAGTTCACTTCCTCTATGTGTTGATTCCAGTGAGTCTTTCACTTTTTTTGTTTCTTTTAATGCTAATATTTTGTGCTTTGCCCACTTGTTTTTTTTGTTGTAGTTTTCAGAGCCTTAGCTCAAAATCCCAACCTGTTTCATTTTCTTGTTTTCGTGTTTCTTCTTTATTATGTTTGTGTAGGGGCACCCTTTACCCTGAATACAACACTTGGATTCTGTCCTTACAATGGAAGCACGTGTTGCAACCCCACACAAGATGCACAAATACAGAAGCAGTTCCAGGCCATGAAAATATCTGACCCTGCCTGTGCCTCGGTTTTGAAATCAATACTTTGTGCAGTAAGATATCGTTTTTCCCATAAGCATATATCTAAAAGAGGACCTAAAAATTGTGTGTGTGTGTGTGTGTGTGTGTGTCCGCTTCAATAAGGTATACTAATAAGTTCTTCATGTTTGAGTTGTGGCATCAAATAGCAACTAATGAGCAATGACTAAGTTTGATAACTTCTTCACGGCATGAATACCTGGTCCATGTATTGAAATTAGAGGCTAAAGAGTAAGAACCTTCTCCATTTGTCATAGATGGTTTGCTTTGAAACCTAAACTTATTCATAGTCAATGTTTCATACTGGAATATTGAATAGGTAGAAGAATTTTCTTGTCATGTAAAAGTCACCAATATGTTGTGAACTCTCAATTGTTGACATAGTAACTTTCTGCCCTGCGTTCATTTCTTTGCTACCTTTGTATTGTAGAGGTGTGACCCATTCTCAGCAGAGCTATTTACAGTACAATCCTCTCCAAGATCAGTTCCTGTGCTTTGCAATTCCACCATACCATCAAATTCTTCCCAGTCAAAGGCAGCTGTAGAGGACTTCTGCTCTCAAGTATGGGACACATGTCAAACTGTATCCATAATGAATTCTCCATTTGCACCTTCATTGCAAGGACAAACAGGAGGAGCACCAGTTAAGGCCAATGCAACCAAACTCACTGATTTGTGGCAATCCAAAGCTGATTTTTGCAATGCATTTGGTGGAGCATCTGATAACACATCAGTATGCTTTGAAGGGGAACCTGTTGCACTGAACAAAACTGGGGCTCCTATTAACCCCCCTCATGGCTTGTGCCTTGAGAAAATTGGTAATGGATCTTATCTCAACATGGTGGCTCATCCTGATGGCTCGAACAGAGCATTCTTCTCTAGCCAAATGGGCAAGGTTTTTCTGGCAACACATCCGGATGAGGGATCAGGAGGAACATTGAAGCTTGATGAATCAAGTCCCTTTGTTGATCTGACTGATCAAGTCTACTTTGATACTCAATTTGGAATGATGGGCATGGCATTTCATCCGAATTTCGCACAAAACGGTAGATTCTTTGCTTCGTTTAACTGCGATAAGACCAAGTGGTCAGGATGTACTGGAAGATGCTCATGTAATTCAGATGTTAACTGTGATCCATCAAAGATAGGTACTGACAATGGTGCCCAACCATGCCAGTATCAAACTGTGATTGCAGAATATACTGCTAATGTCACCGGATCTCAACCTTCATCGGTACACACCTCTCTACTCACATAAAAGAGGTAGTGTCTATGAACAGCTTAATTCAATTAATATAACTGAATTGTTAATATTTTGGCAGGCCGAAAGTGCAAAATCAACAGAGGTGAGGAGGATATTTACCATGGGCCTACCATTCACATCTCACCATGCAGGTCAGATACTCTTTGGACCAAAAGATGGGTATTTATACTTCATGATGGGTGATGGAGGAGGTTCAGGTGATCCATACAATTTCTCCCAAAACAAGAAGTCCTTGCTTGGAAAGATTATGAGGCTTGATATAGATAACATCCCAAGTGAGTGTTACTAAGAATTAGCCATGTGCAAAGCTTTTCTATCCTTTCTTTTAACAAAGTAGCTTTCTTGTTTTGGCAATGACATCTATTCTTGAATCTTCAGGTGCAGCAGAAATTAGCAAACTTGGGCTGTGGGGTAACTACTCCATCCCAAAGGATAATCCATTCAGTGAAGACAAAGATCTGCAGCCTGAAATATGGGCCTTGGGACTGAGAAATCCTTGGCGCTGCAGTTTTGATGCAGAAAGAGCTTCATATTTTCTGTGTGCAGATGTTGGAGAGGTTTGTGAATACTTAATCCTAAAACAATTTGATGGCTTCAATTTATGCAGGAATGTTACACAATCAGCATTACAGCTTGCAAGAGACTGAAATATGCCCTTCCTACCCACAGGCCCCAATTTCCTTATTAGAGAAACATGGGATTTTTTTAACTTTTTATTTTCTTAAGCATGATTCCTTGATCACCTTGATTCTTGAAACTGTAAAACTACAAGTAACTGGCACCAGCTTGACTCATAATATCCTTTAATCATACCTAGAATGGCACTGAACAACTGGTTTAACAACAGGTCTTTATCTTTAGTGTAATTGCATTGCTGTTAACATCCTATCCTGCCATAAATTGGAGGCTTTTATGCTTCAAGATGAAAAACATTATTTCTAATCTTAGTGACTTTATGACTTCTACTTTATTCTTAGTGACCCCCAAAAAAAAAAATAAAAAAAAAACAAAAAAAGAGAAAAGAAACAGAAACTACTCTAATATTTATAACCTATGCTTCCTATAAGGTGTTATGCTAACTTTGTGAGAGTTCAGTGGAACATTCTTAACTATACAATTGATTCATGCAGGATCTTTACGAGGAGGTGGATCTAATTACAAAGGGTGGAAACTATGGCTGGCGTGTTTATGAAGGCCCGTATCTATTCCACCCTACACAATCACCTGGAGGCAATACCTCCCTACAATCCATAAATCCGATTTTCCCAATACTGGGCTACAACCATTCAGAGGTAAACAAGAATGAAGGATCAGCATCCATCACTGGAGGATATATCTATCGATCAACTACTGATCCTTGCACATATGGAAGGTACATATTGAAAGACTCAATTAATAGATGTACGAAATCTTTAGAAGACCAAATCGGCGTCGTCTATACCTGCATAGGACTAATTTGAGTGTTTACTCATGCGATATATATTACAAGCTGCTATGTTGCTTATCATTAATCATTGAATTTCAGGTACTTGTATGGAGATCTGTATGCTGGTGCAATATGGGCAGCCACAGAAGAACCACAAAACAGTGGAAATTTCAGCACTAGTAGAATCCCTTTCAGTTGTGCACATGATTCTCCTCTCCATTGTGACTCTGTACCTGGAAGCTCCCTTCAAGCTCTTGGCTACATCTTTTCATTTGGTGAAGACAACAACAAAGATGTTTACATCCTTGCAAGCAGTGGTGTTTACCGAGTTGTTCGTCCGAGTCGCTGCAACTATGCATGCTCACTAGAAAAGGCAACAAATGCTACTGCAGGCCAACCTCCTCCTCCTTCTCCATCTCATGCTACCCATTTGAGCAACTTTTCTGGATATCTGTTGCTGCAATTTTCATCTTTCTTTCTGCTTTTGTTGGGTTTTGTGTAGTATGTTATGATCTTTGTACATCATATTATATGTAGAGATAAGAGGATTTTTACTTCACGTTTCCTCTTTTCTCTTCTACATTTTCTTGTGCCTGTGCTCGTTTAAAAACAAGCAATAAGTGAGCTCAGAATCTAAATTTGCTTTTTGGTTTGACACACAATTTCGTGCATGAATGGGTTGAAATTAGCCATGTGTTCAATTAAAGAGACCCTCAAATATATATCTTCAACTTGAACTAAAACTTTGGAAGAGCCAAAATAGATGTTTCCGAGTGCGTATTATGTGAGTAAATCATTCTCAAATTGTTTTCTCTGTCTACGAAACTCTGACTCAACCTATGAAGCACCAAGATAAAATCAGTACTGACATGGTCCGACACTGATACGAGAATATGATAAAATTCTAAAATTTAAAATGTAGAAATATGAGTATATACACTAATTATATATTAAATTTAAAGTAATATTATCAATATGTTATTAAATTTACTGAACTCTTATCGTAACTCTATATATATATATATGACATTTTATGGACAAACCAATTTGTAAAACTACCCAAACAATTAATTTTGATGCATCTTGAAATATCAAACTATCAATATCAAATATAATACATCCTAGATACCGAGTCACAGTGAGATGATGAAGTATCTTTGTTTCATAAGACTCAACTTTATTTAAGATGACCAAGTATAGTATAATGTCTCACTATTAAATTAAAGAATAAATTACACTCAAATCCCCTATAGTTGTCCAATATACACTAATTTTCTCTATTTTAGCCATCTTTGGGATGGGTTGCCAAAAATGTTGTCACCTTTACCCTCTCTCACTCGCTCACACTCGCACTGGGACTCCCTCGCCCCTTCTCACTCACACTCACACTCACACGTAGAATCAGTGCAACCTCTCAAACTCAAGAACCTAAGCGTTGCAAGAGCCTCAAAAGAGTATGCTAGGCTCTCATTCTTTTCCCATCATCCTCTCCTATTCATCACCTCTTTTACATTATTCTTCTATTGTCTACGTTTTTATGCATTTATATATGTAATATATTTTTTATTGTAATCATTTTTAGTTTGATTTTATGTTTTATTTATAAGATACTTTTTTAAGTACAACTAAATGATTTTACATCTACATATCTCTTTTAGTTTTTGTTTTTGTCTTATTCACTGTGAGTGGTTGCTATTTTTAAGTGCTTTGCAATGAATATATACATCGAGTTGTAAAGTAACTGGAATCATTTTTGAATTGTTGAGATTGTCTTCGATGTTAATATGTAAGCTTTTGTTAATATGAAAAGTTTCTCTATTTTTTCTCATAAAAAAAGGGAGTCATTTAGCTAAAAGCATCATTTAGAAAAAGGTGCGTTAATAGAAGGATAAACATCATGATCTCTTACTTTGTTTGCTTATTATGTCATCGTGTTTTTGCTTCTCCATTTTGCAGTTTTTTCCTCTCGCGGTTTCCTTTTTTAATTCTTGAAACATGATTTGATTTTTGATTTTACGGTAATAAATTTTGATCAATAGTGTTTATATTATATGATTCATAATATTATTTGGTTTTATTTTTTATGTTTCTTATTGCTAATTAAATAGATATTTTTATTTCTAAAGTGAAAATATTTTTTTGTTTTAACAATTTTTTTACATTGATCATTTTATACTTATTATTCTTATGTGTATAATTTTAACCTTTAAAATAGTGTTAATGTTACCATTCTAATTAAATACCATTACTATTAAAATATATATTTATAATTTAAAAATTTAGTTTGTGGCGATAGTTTGTATTTGATTCTTATTATATTTTATGCATTTTATATAGTAGTATATCAAATTAGTGTTAAATAATATGTTTTTAGAAATTTCATTTTTTTAATATTTCGGGCAACATGATTAGTTCTTTTCTATTTCAGATTATGTAATAAACTGATAAATAAATCATTGTAATTATATTTTGGTCTTATATAATATTAGACTCATTTATTCATATTCATTTATACTATTACATATATAGAAATAAAATGTTTTTCATGTAAAAATTACAAAAGAAACAAATTGATGATGCTCTATAATATAATGAAAAATATTATATTATTAAAATTGAAAAATACTTATTTGCCTAAAAATGTGACTTCATTTAATTAAAAAAATATTTTTACAATTTACACAAACATATATTCTTCACTTATTATGTCTTAATACATTTTATGCAATGTAGTTGATAAAAAATTAAATTAACAAAACAATTTTTGCAAAATATAAGTGCAATATCAAATTTTAAATTAATAATAAATAAATTAAATAATGAATAATAGATATTTCATAGAAACTTAATGCAAATTAGTTAATAATAAGATATTTTTTCTATTGTTGAAATATTCATTTTACCCTTCTAAGCTGATATCACATGATCAGTGACCATCATGTGCATGTAATCACTAATATCAGTAGGTAACAACTAAATTAATTTATGTAACAATTCACCAAAACTAATTTGTCTTAGTTGCCTCTAAGCCAAACAGTTAAGAGTACTGTATAGCTTTTTGAACATTCCTCTGCAGTTCACTAGAGACCTATGGTGCAAACTTTGAGTGCAGGAATGCATATTTCATTCAAAGATGTTTTCTTTATATCAAGGATGGTATATTGACTATCGAGGCAAAAAGACAAAAACTCACAAATCAAGCCACAACTTCCGAAAATTATACTAACAATCTTATAATACCGCAATCATTTGTAGATGTGGAAAGCTTAACTAACGACTATGCACTTGTTGGTCCCTTTTTTTATTTCTGATTTGAGTTCTTAATAAATTCAGTTCTCTAATAAAAAAGGAAAAACTACTATGCACTTGCTCTTTACTAACTTGCAGTGAGTTAGTAACGAGGCTTGATTCAGCTTATTTAATATATCACCCCTAGCTTATGTTTTATTTTTGGATTTATATCATCACACTATTTAATTTTGCTAAACTTTAAGGCAATTTAATGTAATAAAACATCATTATTACTATTGTTATACTTAAATAATGACTATATATATGCAAATGGAGTTTTTGTGTATCATTGAAAAATTGTGAAGAAATTTTTACTTTAAGCATTGAGTTTGTTTATTCGAAGGTGGTATTTTTGATTAACTGAAGGAATCCAAAAAATAATAATTATTTTATTATTGAAAAATGATTTTAAGGTGCTGGTCAACTATAGTTAGAAAGTAGAATATGAATTCTCTTTTGAAATTTGTGTTCTAAGTGGTTTATATGATCACTTAAGAAGTTTGTGATGGTAACTATTATTTTTTTCTTTTAATTATTTGATTGCAAAGCAAAACATTCAAGATGAATTTTAGAGTGCATGAAGTAATCAACACTACATTTCGACCATTAGAAAATTGTAGCTTTTAAATTATCCGTAACTTTTTTTTCTTTTTCCAATTCAGCTCCTGATTATTATTATTATTATTTTGGTTTTAATGTTTCACAGGTGATTAGATTTGTTGACATAATAAGCGAAAAAAGAGAAGTGGAATATATCCACCTCAATCATCATTACATAAATTAGATGAAGTTAGATGGAAGAACGACAATGCAAAATAAAAAAAATTGAAACCTAAATTAAAAAAGGTCTTTTCGAACATATAATCAAAACTTTTTGTAAAATTAAAAGCTTAAGTATGTAACTAGAGCTTTATCCTTTATTAATTTAGGAGTTGAAAATCCATTTATATATGCTTTGAAGTAACATTATGATGAAGATTTCCTCATGGTACATTAAGGAAACTTAATTTTACTCTCACAACTGAGGACATAATACATACTAAAAGAGTGTCAGTCCTAAGATTCCAGAGGATTATTCGTATAAGTCCTTTATGTTCTGATGGTAAAGAAGTTTGAATGCATGTCTTTTTTTTTTTAATTATTAATGTTATTATTATTTACATTAAAAAGGTTGTATATATGCCTCATAAATAAGCTCGGATGCTATATACTGATATTTAATTCAGCTGAATATGATATTACTATAAGATCCATGAGATTGGTCCTGTAGCTGCTATGAATGGCATTATAAAGTTTTGTCTCTGAACCACTTGACTCAAGAAAAGACGTAGAATGAGTGAATCCTTAAATTGTTCTTGAAAGAGTTGTACAACATCAGTCGGTCTTTGAAAGTTTTGTGATATCAATTTACTCTTTAAAAGAGTTTTGGAATATTAATTTAGTCTTCAAAAATTTGTGACGTAAATTCAATCATCAAAAGATTAAAACTCATTTAAAGTCAATCCATTTTTTTGACAATTTTAAATAAATTTTAATATTTGGAGGATAATATTGATGTTACAAATTTTTCGAGGACAAAATTGATATTACAATAATTTTAAAGACTAAACTAACATAGCATTATTCTTTCAAAGATCAATTTGAGATTTTATGCAATGAATAATTATTTTTAGAATATAAAATTATTTATCTGCCTCTACCATGAGTTTAAACTTTTGGAAAGAGCTATCTTCATAACATGGTATGAGTGGCTTCATAATTATTGACTAATAACATATGTGGTTACGAACCAAGTTCAAACAAAGAGCCAACTTAGAAAACAATGTTTATATGGACTGCAACATTGAGCCAACTTCACGGCATGGGAAAAACAAGAATCAAAATACAATTGGAGAAGCTCATATAGATCGTTGTGGAGATAAACACAACTTAAGTGGGTGCCTAATGAACAAGTAATTTGATTCAGCTGAATTTCAAGCTAGTATCCATGTGATTCCAAAAAGGTTCCTTTATTTTGGAGTGGTGGAGTTTGGCTCATTTATCTTTCCTTCAGTCATATTTCGGTAATATTCTATAAAAGGGTACATACTACATGGAGTTTAATGAGGAGTGGATCCTCTCATAAACAAAATACACATGAAAGATTGTGAATTCATCCTCATCCTGAAATTTTTTATATGTATTTTTTTTATCCTTTTTAAATAAAAAACATTTAGGAGTGAGGATGAAAACATGACCCTCTCATATATAATTTGCATATGATAGGATCTACTATAGGATTTTATCATTTCAATTGTCCCTATATTGTTGAAAATTTATAAAAGAAAGAGGAGGTTATTATGCACCGTGATTTTTTGAAAATCTTTGACTAGAGTTTCCGGCATCACTGAGACTAGCTCTTAAGTATTAATGTAACAGAAATAAAAAAAAACTATTAATTTAATTTAAAAGGACGTTTCAACAATTGTTTTCCTTGAGATTTTAATGTTATCCTTTATTTGAGAGTGTAACTTTTTCTCATTACACCCAATTATTATTACTGATAAAAATAAGTATAATTTGATCATATCTAATATCTAATTTTCCTTTCAAAAAAAGACCCAAATAGTCCACATCTATACATATATAAAGGAAATTAAATTCTCTATAATAACTATCAATTTGGTGCACAATTTTTATAGTTCCATTAATATCCCTCCTAACTCTATCATAAGAACTACTTGCATATCTGCAACTTCAAGAATAACTACAATTTATAATCACTGCTGTAATTTCTCATTTTATAAATTATTTTTATATTTATTATTTCTTTCTTAGATATTTTAAATAAATTAAAAAATACAAATTGACGGGCACATAATTGCATGTCAATTTGCTAGTAACAGATAATAAAAATTCAAGTGTTGAATTAATATATTCTATATGAACCTACTGGGGGAGAAAAATGTGTGGGGTATGACATAGATTTCAAATAACCACTATTCTTTATTTAAGACTTCAAAAGCATTTTTGTTAGATTAGCTGTTTAAGTAAGGTCATGATGAAGTTTTGATTTCAACTATCGACTCCAAAACATAACTAGTTGTACACTACATTGAACTGTTGTTCTCAGTTCTCATTATTATTTATGTTCTTTACTACTTACTTAGATGTTGGCATAACCTCTCCAATGATTAAGATAAAGCATTCAAATCTAGCTGACATATATGCGTGTAAGACATGATGAGCAGACCAGATTAATCTCAGATCGAATGAAGAAAACCTAGTACAGTAGCTTTGTAACGCCTCTGTCTCTCCTTTGCCTAGCCATTGTTAATTGAGAAATGTTATTTGTTTTTGAAATTTATATGATATCGTGCCGACACATTTCCATTTACTTTTGAATGGGATGTGGATTCCACTTCATTCAAGAATATACGAGAGTGGGTCAAACACATTATAAATATAAATAACACTATTCTTATTAAATTCAGCTTCAATAATGCGTCCCCCTTCAAAATTAAAAATTATTTCTTGGGCTAAAGCTGAAACAAAAGTACTTGCTTTTGTATTTTTTTTTTTTAATGGAAAACACGGTGCCTATTATTAGATGATCACAATAAATTTGTGAAGATCCCTTCATTTTGTTTACAAAGTATTAACTTTTTTTAACTTTATTTCGACCAAAAGAAAATGTAGAGATCAAGTTATTTTACTTCTGAGTACATTATTAAGCTTTCATATACCAGCAATAACATTACAAATGGCAACCTATTTTTCTTTTTAGCCAAGAGGGGAATCAAATCCTGCACTTGAAATAAGTTCATCTACTTCATGATGCAACCTTGAGGCCTAGTATGGTTGGTAGCTAGTTAGGCTCCTTAAGCATCCAGTGAGCGGTTCGATTCTTGGCGGTGTGTATGAAAAATGTTTCATGATCAGAGACAAAATCCACATATGTAAGCTCTACTCCTTAAAGAAATTAGTTATTACTTTCGATAATGGATACCCTCCGTTCATAAAAAAAAAAAAAATTTACTTCAGGATACTAAAATGCAAACTGCCATGTCAAATTATTGAGCATGGAATTGTTAATGTAAACAAATGACAAACAACCTCATTGCAGCTTAAAGTTGTCGGAAAATATCCAAGCAGAAGATGCTGAACGCAAAACAAAACAAGATGCTGTTCATAATTAATTTCCCTTTTTTTTACCCTATAACCTTCAGATAAATCAAACTAACACATACAAAAGTATTTATTTTTCTTAAGCGTATAAATTATTTATTTAAACAGACATCAAAACCCAATATAAATATAAATTTAATCCAGAAACAACACATATCAACTGTTTGTAATGGAAATTTTCAAAATATGTTTTCTAAGATTTAATTTTGATACATATCACCTAATTATATCATCTTATACATAATCTTTTAAATAATAAGTAAAAATCAAACATACTTTTTGTTAAAATAGTAATACATAATTGAGTGATTATATAAAAACTTTATGCTGTAAATACATTAAAATTAGACTCAATTTTAATAAATAGTTTCATCAAATAACCCAGGAGAAAACAAATCCAGCCCTTTACCCAAATTCCGGGCATTTTGTCCCTCTGCTTCTCCAAATCATATCATCTCTCTCTTTTATTTTTTTCTTCCCCAGTATCACAGGCATTAGGATTTTAATTTTTTAGGACGTAACCCTTTGTATTAGAGGGCTTGTACCCTTTGTTTGGTCCAGACCATTTTTTTTTTTTTGGTTTTTTTAAGATATCCATCCTGAGATATGATGATCAATCCATTCGTCTACTTTAGAAGTCTATTTAAGAAGTCAAATGTTAGTCATAAATTTTAAAACTGATCAACTTCGGATTGAATTTTCGACAATAATTTTTTTTTTAAAAAAGAGAGTTCTTATTATATCACTTTGGCCTATGGGATTAAAAAAAAAAAGCTTATTAATTTAATTTACTTTTTTTTATTTAGAATTTCATCATTTCTCTGAAAAACACAAACATTGCCCTCTCTCTCTTCCCCCTCATTCTCTCTCTCTCTCTCTCTCTGTACAATCCATTCACTTTCATTTTCTTCTCCTCAATGCTAACCCATGATCCTCTACATGTAATCCCACAATACTAACCCTAAAACCCTCTCTCTCGATCTCTCCCTTCTACCTCTCACATCATGTCTCAAGGATCTCCCCTTCCCAACACCGAACCCTCCAACCCTCACTCGCCGGAGCCCGATTCCCAACAGGACAAAACAGAAACCGCCACCACCGCCGCCGCAACCGACGGCGCCACCACCACAGCCACCGCCGAAGCTCCTCCTCCCCATCCGGCCACCACCCGGAGCAACCGACCGTCCCGCGCGTGCACCATTCGCGCCGCTGCCCGCCTTCAATCGGCGTCACAGAAGCAGGCGATTGAGCGCCGGAACAAGGCCGCCGCGAAGAAGGAGCAGCAACAGCGCCGCCGCCGCGAGGAGTCGCCGTCGCCGCCGTCATCGCCGCAGCAGCAGCAATGCAGCAAGATCGTGATGCAGCTTGTGGAACCGCCACCGCAGTCGCAGCTGCCGCGGTGGAACCTCCGGTGCATGTGGGAGCTGGCTTCCGTGCTCAATTTCCTTCATGTGAGCTTCCAAAAAGCTTTGATCATTGTTCTTCGCTTCGAGTTTTTGTAATGCATTTGGTGTTATTAAGGTTTTTTTTTTTCGTTAAAGAAACATAAAAATTGGTGGGATAATGTGGTGGTGTTGGTGTTGCAGCTGTTTAGGCCTCTTGTGAATATACAAATAGAATTCTCTGCTGAAGAGTTTGAGACAGCACTTCTTAACCCAAATGACACATTGGCTGATATTCACATGCCTTTGCTAAAGGTTGGTGCTTTAGAATTTGAGCTTGTGGTTTTTGCTCATTTTTTCCTTTCTTGTTCAATGCATTATTTAGTCTTTCTTCTGTGAATTTAGGTCCTCAATCCTAGCCTTTTGTGCATTTTTGTTAGCTTATTATTTAATCTTTGTTGTGTTTACTCATCGGAAGTTTTTGTAATATTTCATTATCGTGTTTTTTTTTATGCTTTATTGTAGGTTATTCTTTGTTAAATTTGGCGAGTTCTGCATTGCTTATAAGTGTGTAGTGTACCTTGGATGAGAATTGTAGTTGAATGCTTGTTTAGTTGAGTACTTGAGTGTCATTGATAAGCTGTAAGAGAAAATTCAGGCTGTGAAGTGTGATTCTTGTTAGTATAGGATTGCAGGAGACTGCTGCATTTGAATGGAAATAGAGTACTCTGCCAGGAATTGCTTTGGTTAGTGCAAGCATAAATGTAATCATGTAAGTGTCATAATGACACAGGTGAGAACTTGTCTTAGTTTTCTAAATGAATGGGTTTGGATTTGTATGATGAAATTGAGGACTATGAATCTTCACGACCCAGCCAGTGGATTAGTCCTTATTCAATGGGGTAGTTGGCTTTTAGAATCTGGGAATTGATGGGGAACCAAAACTGAATCCTAGTGAGTTTGGTGGTTGTGATTATGTTACTAATTGATGAACTCCTGGCCATGATGTAGAATTCACAAATATTAGATTGTGTGTGGGATGGACATAATTGTTTGTGCCTGAGTTTCATGCTTGACCAATATGGGTTAGTTCAAAGCAGGTACTTGATTGGATTTGCTGGTTTTATTGCATATATGAGAAACCCTTGCTTTACCTTTCTGAAAGAGAGAAGTACATTTTTACCTAATATTCACATGAGTATAGCACTTGGGACATGTGCTGCTTGTGTGCGCTTTGATTTAAATGCTCATTTTACTATTGAATGCCGTGTGCAAGTGCACAGCCATTAACTTTGTTGTCTAATCCTAGTGGTTTTTAAGTTAACTGATGAATTATATGTTGTATCAAGTGGTTACAAGTTTCAGAAGTACCTGCATAATTTTTTTTTATAACTTGCTTTTACTCTGTATTCAGACATGTGTTCCCCTATGCACATAATGTTCAGAGTGCAAAAGAATCTCAAAAATTATCCAGGTCATTACTGCAAGATGCTGGTGTATAATTTGCTGGAAAGTTTGTAAAAGCAATTAGGCATGGTCACAAATAAGTTATTAAAAGGAAAGGCTAACATTGAAGAATTCTCCAAAGTTTTGAGCCAAGGTCTTCATTGTACCTAATTCTTACTGCAAGCTTTCTAACTTGAAGTATAGTTTCCTGCCAGATTCAAACATCGTAGGAGTTCAGCAAAAATGTACAGGATGTAGTTCTTTAGTGAAATCCCTGTGCTTTGGTGAGAAAATGTTTGTATTAGAGGCAGGATATTCTTCAAGTCCATGATCTAATCGGTGGATGAATTGATTAAACATTGGTGGTACTTGATGGTGACAACAAAAAACAATAATAACCAAGCATTTTCCCATCAGGTGGGGTTGATAACATAGATCAAATGAACCATAAACCGTGATATAGACAAGTCACTTAAATATAAGTCCCTGAACCAGTGATGGTCCCTGAACTTACCTCAAACTCTAAATTTAGCTTTTTCGTTGAGTAATATGATAGCATCAATGTTGCATTTATCTTGTAGTTGTAGGGTAGGTACATAAATTGATAAATGATAAATAGATAGTGTGGAGTGAGAGAAAGTTGAGGCACTTTAATGTTGGAAGTCATACACTGACACTTGCATATCTTGTAGAGGTGTTTGAAATTTTGTACTTTTAAGGTGCTGCAGTGCATTGAACCTCATTCTCTCTCAATATTTTTGCCACTATAAAATCTATACCTTTTAGTTCTTATAGGCCCGTGATCTTTAGATTTATGTGCAGAGAGGGGCCAATCAAAACTTTGGTGATACCTGAACTTATTAATGCTTTCTTTTTGGCTTAAGTACTACACTAACATCAATCATCTATTATTCTTCGTGTCTGAGGGAAGGTTGAGGCTGTTTAATGTAAGTGACCTTGCAGTCTGAGATCTTTTAACAGATGTTTGACATTGTCTTTCTAAGCCAGAATTATAGAGCAACAATCTCTGTCAATGTTTTTTTCTGTGGAGATCAATACCTTCTTTTATGTATGTTGTCACATCTTTTAAATACTGCTGCTGGTCTAATAATAACACTTACTGAATCTTTTGATAGGCAATCCCTCCCATTACGCGAATGGCACTCACACGTGATACGTGGATAACTGTATTATGCAGAAAATTGAGAGATTGGTGGCATTGGGTACTGAGAAACCTCTGTTGAAGAAGCTGATATTTGAGAATAATGTATATTTTGTAGTTTCCATAGCTAATATGAGGATGAAATTCAAATGCAGGTTGCCGATGGGGATCTTCCAATTGTTGCCTCACATGGGTAAGTAGTCAACTTGTCATTCAGTATCTAATATCCTATGTTGTTAATCTTCAAGCATTTCCTAAGTCTCAGACTATACTTACATGACAGGGCGGAGGTTGAAGTATATAAATCACTTGATCCAGGGGTCCGTGTAGTCATCTTAAAAGCATTGTGTGACATCCGTGTTGAGGTATAACTACTGTATGTTCTATGCATCGAAGTTCACCCTCTTATCACCACTGTTGCTTTGTTTTGTTGCAACCTACCCTCCCATTTTGGTTTATTTTTCCCATCCCTCTATTTTTCGTGTCAAGTGGTTCTTTGTGCCTGTGCATTTAGCAAGGGTGTGATAATCAACTTCAAAAGTTTGTCTTGTAATACAATTCACATATATGCATGGCCATGTTATATTCTTAGATGGTCAATGGCTTTTCGATCCAATCAGGGCTCCTCATTCCCTTATAACTTCCTCTGGGGAGTTTGAAGAGGGTGGTGGGGCAGGGTAGCAGAGATCCTGAGATAGAATACTATTAGGTACATAATGATTAAATTTGCTATTACTTTCCAGCAAGAAGATATCCGAAGTTACATTGACAACTCACTCAAACATGGTGTTCAACTTTCAACATTTCGTAAGGAGCGCATTGGTGGTGATTCACATGGAATTTCTTATTGGTGATATACTCTTGCTTTCACTTCAACCTGTTCAAAATTTGAACGTCATATTAGAAAGTTTGTACATTTATGTCTATTTCTGCTTTTATTCACTTGGCATTTGATTAACACAGGTATGAAGATGACCCAATTATTGGTCATAGGTTATATCGGGAAATAAGGAAAACTGAAGTGGTTCAAATGAAGAAAGGTAAACCAAGAGGTTCTCAGGTTCTTTCTAATACAACATACCAGTGGGAAGCAGTTGCTACCAATTTTGATGAATTTCAAGATGTTTCTGTAAGTTACTGAAGCTTGTCTATCTATATTCACTTTACATGTTTAAACAATTATAGGGGTGTTTTTCTTGGAATTGGGACTTTGGTGTTTAGGTCTGTGACCTAAATTATGAATCACTTGATAGATTAATAAGCCAGTTCGTAACAGTGTTTTTATATCTGGAATCACAAATTGATCCTAATTTGTCATGATTTAGAAACCCTGACTAAATTAAGAAGTGAACTTTTTGAGTAGGTAACAGTAGAAAATCTAGATCAAGCATGATCCTGACTACAAAACACATTAGCTTCACAAATTATTGACCAAGATCCTAAGTATATCGATGATGAAAACCTTGATCGTTAAAATCACATGATGTGCTTACAAATATTATTTATATCTGTAGTATTTCATTTGTTAGTGCCACTTCACATGGCTGCTAAAGCTAACTGAAAAATCCAGTTGCTGAGAACAAGTTGAGTTAATTAGTGACAGAAAACTACTGTAGGAACTGTATCACTGTACACTGCCCATTGAAACTGTTATATACTATACCAATAACAAAACAACCACAAGTCTTGTCTGACTAATTTGGCTACCTACATCAATCAATAATGTCATGGTGTCCTGTCATAGATCATGTTTATAGACAAATATTAAAATCTATATCTTAATGGTTTTGCCAATAAAACCGTCACATATTGTAAAGCTTTGTTTAGTTATAAAGACCTTGAGAATAATGCCAGAGATGCTAGATGCATAATTTAATCTGAAAAATGAGATGGTTAAGCGATTTCTGAATTTATGGCCTTTCTTGTCTACCTTGCAGACTAATTGAAAGTGGTTCACATTACTGCAAAAGATTTTGCCTGCCTTTTTGTTATGAGAACATATAATGCAAATTATTACAGCCTAAAAAACTGTACTTCCAAAATAAAAATAAATAAGTCTGCCATATTTAGTAATATAGGTTAAGCTCCTTTGATGGATCACTATTACCAAACAGTCAAAATTAGATGTGAAAATTATTGCATGGGATCAGATGTTTAATGTGGTCTGATTATGTCATACTAGTCTAAGATCTTCTCTTTGATCAATGTTATTCTGAAGTTTCATTATCAAGCTTCCTTATTTTTCTTTTTCCACTTTCAAAGGGAACAATAAAACAAAGAGTCGCCTACCTGTCCCCTACTTTTTATATATGGATTGCAGCTCCTTTATTTTGTTGTTTGAGCTGCATCTAATTTGAATTTATGCATCTGGTTGCACAGGAGAAGCTTTTTTCAAGTAAAAACAGAACAGAGGCTTCTGTAGGGAAAAAGCTGAAGATAGATATGCTTCCTGAAATTGAGAAAGTTCACAAGGTACCTTTTTTTTGTTGGTATGTTTACTATTTTTTTTCCAATTGGGTAGTGAGAAATCGAAAATCAAGAAGATTGGGACTCTCTCGGAATTGAACTCGAACTTGTGTTCTGTCTCTTTTCATCCTGATTTATGGTCTGTGAGGGATCTTGTTTTTGACTGAAACAAAATTGGTCTGCCTGTACATTTGTGCAGAGAAAGGAAAGATTGCTGAAAAAGCAACACAGACAAGCTCTTCTTCTTGATAATTTCTTGGTTGTTGATGGGCTTGCCCCAGGGCGTTCACTTCGTGATAGGAAACCTGTTACCTACACTTTTGGTAAGGGCAAGAATGTTTAACTCATTATAACAGGAGCCAACTTTTCCACGGTCTTGGTAGTTGTTGCCCACATTACATATTTACATCTTGATTTAACAGCAGGAGTTGGCCTTTTCATTCTCCTGTTCTTTTCTGCATGTACTGCCATAGTAACTGATGTATTAGGCAGAACACTTCTTTTAGCAATTGGGGGGGTTGGTGGTGTATTTGGGCCCTAGCTAATTTGGTATTGTTTGGGGCAAGTAGCCTAGATGTGATAACCAATGTCTACGTCATTCTTCTCAGGGAGTGTCTGGTTTTAGTAGTAAGCTTTCCCCTTGGACCAGCCAACCAGGGATGCTAGTACAAAATTACATTTACGGGGATAATTTATTGGCGGCTGTTGAGATTATGGGTTTTTTGTAGGAAAGAAGGAAGAGAAAATTAGAGGCTCTGAATAATAGGACAAAGCATTGATATATGTTGTGATGTGTTACCAAAGAACAAGCACTAATCCCTATTTATAATAATACTAGTCCTAATCCTAAGTAGTTAGGGAAGAAAATCACAAAAGTATAAGGAAATATTAAAATTATTCCTAAGAGATCATCTAAGATACTTATGATACTCAGATATGATTAGGATAATATGAGATATTTTGATATATTCTATCAGGGTATCATCAAATGAGTCATTTTGTCTGATGAATGCAACATCTGAATTTTGCTTATCTACTGTGTCAAGCCTTTTTATTGTACGGACCATATTTCTAATGAAAAATGAATCACTAAGTTCCTTTAATAGTTGCACCCTTTCCCACATTGTGGTGAAATGTGCCGAGACAATCCGGAAGTGAACAAGTTCACAGTTGTATTATAGTTCATGTATGATCTAATTTTCTACCTGAAATATGTCATTTGCTGTTTGGTTGGACAGGTGTCAACTTCCTGAGCATTGTTATGCTCTGGTTTTACATTGACCTAACTTTTAATGTGACTATCATTGCAGATGATTATGATCGGTCTATCAATGAGGCAATTAAGATAACCAAGTATGGAGTTCATCTTTTCATCTTACTTCATGTCCCTTTGTCGGCTGTTTTTGATGTGTTTGGATACTTTTATGTTATATATATGTATATTTTATTTTTGAAGACTAAGGGGCCAATCCTGCTTGTTTGTCCTGTGTACTTAAAGGCATGTGTGTGTTCTTCCCTTTTCAGACGGAAACAACCATCCCCAGAACCTATACCCAGAAGAGAAGCAGGAGCAAAACATGAAGCTTTGACTAATGGTAAATGGAGTGGTCCTTCACATGCCCCTCAACATCTGAACTTTGGTATGCCATCTCCAAAATCACCTGACTTTGATGATGCAGACGAAGAGGATGATATGGACATGTTGGATCGAAGGTTTGTGTGCCATCCCCCCTCCTCAAAATTTCAAATATTTTCTGATGTGCAATATCTGATTTTCACCGTTCATCTTGTTTTCACATCAGCAATCGACGAAGGCAGAGGCCTAAGCGTTATTCTGAGAAGGAGTTTGTCGAAGCAGTGTCGGATCATGATGCGGACTTTGACAGTGATGATGATATTGTTGGAGAAGCTGTATATGATGAAGAATATCTCCGGAAACGTAAGCAGAGAAGGAAGTTTTCTAGTAGCTCTGCCTCTGAAGGAGATGAAGAATATCATTGGGATGAAGACAATGTTGAAGATGAAGAAGAAGAAGAAGAAGAAGATGAAGACTCCTTGAGTATCAGTGAGGATAGTGACAAGCCCCGTAAATTCAAGCAATTGCCAGGCCGTACTAGGCGGGAAGCTAAACTCAGGTCTGTGGGTGATATTCACTCAGGTCTAAGACGCAGCAAGAGGTCAACAAGGAACCGCATAAATTACCGACAGTATGAGATGTCTGAGTCAGACACTGAGTTTGTTAAACCTGACAAGCCTAATGCATCAGATGATCACTCAGATCCCAGTGAGAATGGGGAGTTTATGGTGGAAAGTGAAGAATCAGATGGCAATGATGATGAAGATCAGGAGATGAAAGTCGTTGAGCCTGTAACTTACCCTGCAGCAGAGGAAAATGAATATCCTGCAGCAGCAGAAGAAAACGAACATCCTGCTGCAGCAGAAAATGAATTTCCTGTGGCAGAAGAAAACGACAACGAAGATCCTGCTGTAGGAGAAAATGAAGAAAACCAAAACCGGCCTCCTGAAAAATCAAGTAGTCCTCCGGGTCAAGAGGAAGCTGAGGGCATGAAAATGAGACGTTTCCTTGATTTGAATGAACTTGCCCCTAGCTCAGGTTTTGATGATGGTCCAACTCCAAATACAACGACTAAAGATGAAGAAGGCAATGATGATTAGTGAAGCTTTCCCACATGTGCTTGAAAACAAGGATAGTAGTCTTGTATCACGGAAGCCATCAGTGTGTATGATAATAGGACTATAAATTTTGTTTTATGCCCCAGAGGAAGAAGTTACCACCAGATCTCTTCCAATGGCAATCTAAGTAGCCCCTTGGTTCATGATTTGCCACCCATGATACTGAGTTGAGTTGTGTAGATTAGGTAGTCATTTTTTAGTATTTATTAGTAGTTCTACAATTCAAAGGGTCTACGAGAATGGGATGAGAATTTGTTGGGCGTTATTTAGCCCTTCCAATCGATGTACAATAACTGTTAGCAAGTACTGTAACTTTAACAAGATATATGCCTTTTAGATTCTATCTAGCCACCCCCGTAGTTCTATTTTCCTTTGACACACTGATCTGAAAAGGGTCTTTTAAATATGATGAAATTAACTGAGGATAGCAAACTCTATTTTTAACTGCGAGATTCCTAGTTTCCTCCGACTGTTAGTGGGTCGTGTGCTTAATATCGCGTTTGCAATTTGCAAATTCAAAATATAATGTCCATTGTTAATGTACGATGAATCCAACTGTTTTGACGAAGGTTTTTTTTTTGTTACAGCTGCTTCAATGGTTTTTGGTACGAATTTCAAGTATCTAAAATCTAGTGGAAAAGGGTCATAAATTTCTTTCTTCGTAATTATATTTATTTTAGAAGATTAAAGTTCTGGTTAATTAAACTCGAATTGAGTTGGTTTATTATATGGTAAATTTTTTTAATATTAAATTTTTTAGAATTCAATTTTTAATGTATCAAGTGTATGAAATAGTTTTATACTTTTAATCAATATAAAATGACAAAACACGATGGATAATTATTATAGTAGATAATTATTTCCTTTATTCACTAGAAACCATAGTAAATTATTCAATATAACTTAACACTTTCTTAATTATTTATTAATTCATAGTGAAAAATTATTTTACAATACTTTCAACGCGGTAAGTATTCACTTTTCCATTCTTTCGGCATTGCAAAGCATTAAATTTCGCATACTTTGAGCATGTACAACATACTTTCACATACTTTTCAGCACTGTAAGCATTTACTTTCGCATACGTTCGCATACTTTCAATACTACAAATCATTTGCTCTTCTACATACTTTCCTGTCCTGATCACGATAATTTGCTTTTCACATGCTTTTAAATATTACATGTCTTTAAATTTCATATGCATTTACTTTCACATGCTTTTAGTTTGACATGCATTTACTTTAACAAATTTGACTTTCACATGTGTTTATTTTCACAAGTCTTTTAATTTCATATACGTTTACTTTCACATATTTTTAAGTTTTACATGCATTTATTTTTATAAATTTTACCTTCACAAGTCTCTAATTTCATATGGGTTCAATTCATAAAATTTTACCATACATTTGGTATCACCATCATGCACTCACCATTATCTTATAATCAACCATCATAAAAAGAAAAAGAGCTCTTTTGCAATTATAATTTTCATTCATTTTTCACCAATCACCACATTTTCACATTTCAATAGCACCATCAAATCATTTGTTTTTGTCAATCATTTCAATTGTCCCTCACATCATCTATCTTTCTATTTCCATCTCTTCTCACTCTCTCAAGTCATGCATGCTCATCATTTCCTTTGATAAACCAAAATATATATTCATATATTTACTTATGCTTTATAAAAAATAAAAAATTACAACCTTTAATATTTCTTAGTAAGAACTACGTAAAGAATGATAACTATAAATACCATATTTTGTCGGACTCTTTTATTGTATATCAGAAAAAAATAACAAAACAAAAAATCATTTTCTTTTTAATTAGCATAAAACCTTTTTTAGTTCGTTAGTATCTTTTCTAATCAGCATCAAATAATTTTTTCTCCCAATCAGATCATTTTCTTATTTTTATGATTTCATCCAATCAAATCGTTTTAAATTCAGCATCAATCAACTCTCTTCCTTTTTCTGTTTTTTTTTTTTTTAAATCGATATCAGTCATTCATCATTGATTTCATCTCTCGTTTTGTCTAAATAGGTATTGTTTTCTTTGTATTGGCGGGAGCAATCTGAAAAATGTGAAACCAAAGCGGCACAATTTCTCATCGGGGTGCAATTTGCAAACACCATCAGCAACAAAGTTACACACAGAGCCTTCACCCTTTCACCCTTCTCTCTCACAATCACAAAACAACCCAACATCACCAAACGCAACGGTAATGATAAGTTTGGTTTGAGCCTTCAGTTTTTCCGTAAATAAAATATTAAAAATTTTAAACATTATAAAACTCAATTTTTATTAAATAAAAAATTGAAAATGATAACAGAAAACTTGAAAACTCAATCCAACCATATCATAATAGCTTCAACCTCTGCCTATGAACCCACCATCCTCAGTCACCAACCTTCACAAACAGCCACCACCTTCAACATCACAGCACCATCGAATCCATCATCATCACCACCAACCTTACCCATACCCTCAACCCACAGCTATCACTACCCACTACACCTTCCTCACATCCACCATTGCCATCCTGTTAACACAACTCCATCAATCTGCAACCCCACCTTTGCCCAACCCGTGAGCCACAAGTCGCCTACTGTCCAGAAACCGCAGGTCACTGTACCTCCAGAACCCCATCAGCCGAATAGCACCACCGCGAGCCACCATCACAGTCTCTACCGGCCGCCGGTGAAACCCAGAACCTCGACCCTTATCCGGAGCGGTTGCAACTCACACAGACCTGCCTCAGCAGCGCAACTGCCGTCCATACCCGCAACAGCTCCTCCGTGGTCCACCTGGGTTGCCACCGTGGGACGTGGCTTTGTCAGCGAAGCGCCGCCGCGCTGGCCTTCTTCCCCATCGCTGCTCTGTGCACAGCCTCATTTCTTGGCCTCTGTTTCTAATTTCCTTTTTGTGTGCAGTGTCTAATTAGATTAGGGAAATTAGGACTGAGGTATTTGTATATTTGATTTTTCCGTTCAGTGCATTTTTTTTTATTATTTCGATCAAGTTTTCTGTCTTTTTATTGTGTCTAGAAGTCTTGGGGTTGTGTTCTTTTTTTTGGATTTGGGCCTCTTTAGGCCATTATCATTTCGTTTGGTCTTTCTCTTTTTTTAATCTTTTGGAGTGAATCCTTTTTTAGTAGCCATTCTAGGGATCTAGTGGGGTTTTTTTTTTATTTAATAAAAAATGTCTTTCCAAAATAAGAAACAAAATATGGAAATGTTTTTTCATTTGCGCAACAATCGGTAGTCACAAAAGGTGGATATCTCCTTCAACGTATTATTAAGTTATAAGGATTTATTGAGTACCCTATTGCTAACTTGAATCCTATTCTAAAACAGATTTTTATCTTTTTTTTTCTCTTTTAATTATAATCCACTGACACATACATCGGCATAACTAGTAACTATTAAGATAAAATCATTAGTATTTTCTTAAATTTGTTCCTTTATTTTTTTATTTTTAGTTTCTTTTATTCTTAATTGTATATTATTGTCATCTTTTTCTGGAAGAAAAAATATTTTAAAGTTATAAATAAATTTGCATAATAAGCTTTAGGGAAATCGTATTTATACGGATATATTGGGGGTACAATGGGTTTAAGTTTTCACCTTCCTCTAATCGTAATCAGGCTCTCGGACTCAAATCTCCTTCAAATGACCAGTTTTGTAAATCAAAAGATTTTTCAATTTTTATCCATAAATAAAATTGGTGGTGACTCTATTTTTTCAAAGTAGTTGTCATTTCCATCACGGTGCCTTCCTTTGAGGACATTGTGACAACCTATAAAGGTGGACGATTATGCTCTCAAATCGATTTTTTTTATAAGATAATTGGATAAAAAAAAGTTTTGTACGAACTACAAGGTTATTCTAGGGGAAAGCCTGACTACTAAACATAAGATCTTATTGATGGATGTATGATTTATAAGACGAGGAAGGAGAAGGGACCAAACGACTCCAAGGATTAGGTGGTGGTGTCTAAAAGATGAAAAGCAAAAAACTTTTCAAAGGAGGATTGAAGAAGAATTTGGTTGGGAGACACGAGGAAATACGAATGAAATATAGGACAAAATGGCAAGAGGGATTAGGAAGATAGTACGTAGAGCTTATGGTATAAATGGGAAGGAATCTTGGTGGTGGGACAAGGACTAGCACAATAAGGTTAAAGTAAAAAAAAAAAAGCTTTAAAGTATGGTCTTCGGATAAAAATGCTGAAACTTAGGGAAAATATAAGGCCAAGAGAAACAAAAGGCGATGAGTAAGGCAAAAATTAAAGCATTTTAGAGGCTATACAAATCCTTGGGCACTAATAAAGTGGGAAAAGGTATGTATAGATTAGCAAAAGTAAAGGAAAAAAGGACAAGATATCCAGATCAAATGAGGTGCATAAAAGATTGAAATAATAATGTGTTAGTCACTGAACAAGATATTAAGGAGAAGTGAAAGAGTTATTTCAACAAGTTATTTAATGAAGGACATGAAACTCCTTTGCAAACAAACAGGCAACAGGAAGATAAAAATCATACTTTCTACTGTAGAATTCAAGAGTTTGACGTAAATGAGGCTTTAAAAAGAATGAAAAACATGAAAGAAGTGGATCCAAATAACATGCCTATTGAGGCATGGAGGTGCCTAGGAGGGAATGACATAAGATGGCTCACAAAGCTACTTAACGAGATTCTAAGGTGAAAAAAGATGTGTGACAAATGGAAAAGGAGCATCTTAGTTCTAATTTACAAAAACAAGCAGGATATATAAAACTATGCAAATTACAAAAAGATCAAACTTATAAGTCATACTATGAAGTTGTGGGAGAAGATAATGGAGTTGAGATTGAGATGAGAGACCAATATCATGGAGAACCAGTCTAGTTTTATGCCTAAAAGGTCTACCATGGAAGAAATATACTTGTTGAAAAGATCAATGGAGAGATATCAGAGAGATCAGAATGATTTACATATATCGTCTCTATTAATTGGAAAAAGGCATTTGCATATATGCCTAAAAGGTCTTTAATATGCACCCATTTAACGGCTCACAATATTTGGAGCTTTATTGAATCAAGCATTCAAGAAGGAGCAGATCAAGCAATTCAAATGAGAGACCAATTGACACTGTCACAAATCCATCAAGGAGTGGATTATTCGGTGTTTGGCAAAATTGCAAATGTCAAAACTGTCAAAGAAGCATGGGATACTCTAAAGCTGTCTTACAAAGATGTAGAGAAGGCACAAAAATCCAAACTATAATCTTTGCACAGAGAATATGAAATGCATGAAATATCTAGCTCAGAAACTGTTGAACAATATTTTTCTCGTGTCACTGACCTTGTCAATAAGATGAGAGTATATGGAGACAATATAGAAGACGGCAAGGTGGTTGAGAAAATCCTTCGTATTATACCAATCAAATTTGATTATGTGGTGACTATAATAATTGAGTCACACAACATAAATAGAATGACAATTGTAGAATTGCAAGGAAACATATAAATTCATGTTAGCTGGATCTTGGAGAAGATGAAAAAATCAGCAGAAGAATTTTTGAAGAGTTAGGCGAATTTGAACAGATTTGTTGAATCAAGCCATGAAGGAGAAGAAAGAAGTTATGGCTAAGGCAAAGGAAACTTTTCAAGCAGAGACAGAAGAAATTTCAAAGGAAAAGGTCGTCGCACTAGTTACAATCAAGGAATAGGCAATAATTTCAGACTATACAATCAATGAAAAGGAGTAAATAATTTTGGGCCTGCTAATCTAGCAAGTAGAAGAAGTAAATTTTTATCAAAAAAGAACAAACGTTAATTGTTTTCACTATGAAAAGTTTGGGCACAGAGTCGTATATTGCAAATTTAGACCAATGAACCAAAGTAACAACACTCAAGCAAATGTTGCCGAAAACCAATGTCAAGATATTGGTGAGAATTCTAATCCACAAAGCCTATTTTTGGCAAGTAATTCTTTTGATGTGGAAGAAAATATATAATATTTAGATACTAGTTGTAGCAATCATATTTGTGGAAAAAAGGACTTATTTTCTTCACTAGATGAAACTATAAAATCATCAGTGGAATTTGGCAAGAAATCAAATATTTTGATTTTTGGAAAAGGTTAGATAAAAATAAAATTGAAATATAGTTCTCACAATTTCATTTCTGATGTTGTTTATGCACCTGGTCTTTATCACAATTTGTTGAGTTTAGAACAATTGTCAAAGAAAGGCTATAATATTCAAATTAATCAAGGATACTGCACAATATTTGGCAAGAATGGAAGATTTATAGCCAAGATAAAAATAACTTGGAACAGACTTTTCCCATTGAAAATTCAACATGAAATTTTTTACTTGAGTTCATCATTATCTAATGATAACTGGTTGTGGCACATGCATTTTGGACATTATTATTTTTCTGGATTAAATTACCTGTCAAGGAAAAAACTTGTTTCTAGCTTGCCAGTTATTCAAATTCCTAGTTGTATTTGTTAGACTTGTCAATTAGGAAAAAAACACAGAGAATTATTTCCTGTTGGAAAATCTTGGAGAGCAAATAGGTTGCTAGAGATTTTGCATTCAGATTTATGCACCATTGATGTTCCATCACATATTGGAAGCATGTATTTCATTACTTTTATTAATGACTTTAGCAGAAGAGTTGGGTACATTTTTTGAAATAGAAACCAGAAGCATATGATTTTTTTCAAGTCATTTATGGCATTTGTGGAGAATCAAAGTGGCTACAAAATCAAGATTCTAAGAACAGACAGAGGACATGAATATATTGCATGTGCAGATTTCCTTGAGCTGCGTGAGATTCAACATCAACTAGCAACCAGATATACTCCCTAGCAGAATGGTGTAGTTGAAAGGAAGAACAAGACAATCATGGATATGGTGAGATGTATGTTGCGTTCAGACAGCTACCAAAAGAATTTTGGGCAAATCTGTGTATATTTTGAACAGGTGCTCAACAAGCAGTGTTCACAATAAGACTTCTGAAGAAGCTTGAAGTAGAAGGAGGCCTTTAATTCATCACCTTAGAGTTTTTGGATGTATTGCATATGCTCATATACCAAACCAATTAAAGAAGAAATTAGATGACAAAGGTGAAAAATGCATTTTCATTGGTTACAGCATGAACTCTAAGGCATATAAATTGTAAAATCCAGATACAAAGAAGGTGATCATTAGTCGAGATGTGACTTTCGATGAAGAGGCAATGTGGGACTAGTTTTCCAAAACTCAGAAGGAGCCCATGGTGATTTATGACAATTTTGCAAAAGAAGATAGACAAGCAGGCACATCAGCTCAACCGGAATCATCAAATTGACCTTAAAGGAATCGTCAATTAGTAGCAAGATTAGGGGATTATGTTGTGAGCAATGATAATGATCCATCTGATGAAGAGATTATCAATTTTTCTATATTTGCAGATTGTGAACCAATAAGCTTTGAAGAAGCTTCCATTGACAATAATTGGAGAAAAGCTATGGATGAAGAGATCTTTACAATTGAGAAAAATGATATATGAGTACCAATATATTTGCCTGCAGATAAGAAACCTATAGGAGTGAAATGGGTATACGAGACAATGTATAAGCCTAATGGTGAGATTGATTGGTTCAAAACAAGATTGGTTGCAAAAGGATACAAACAAAAGCTAGGTATTGATTACTTTGAGGTATTTGCCTCTGTTGCTAGACTTGATACAATTCGAATGATTATTTTACTTTTTGCTCAAGATAAGTAGAAGATATATCAAATGGACGTGAAGTCTGCTTTTAATGGTACTTTGGAGGAAGAAGTATATGTTGAGCAACCTGCAAATTATGTGATTTCTAGAGAAGAAGACAAAGTCTACATATTGAAGAAGATATTGTATGGTTTGAAACAAGCACCAAGAGCATGGCACAAGAAGATTGATTCTTATTTCATTGAAAATGGTTTTCAAATATGCCCATTTGAATATATTTTGTACATCAAATATGTTGAGTTTGGTGATATGCTCATTGAATGCCTTTATGTTGATTTGATTTTTACTAGAAATGATACATGCTTAGAATGGCAAATTGGACATTTTAGCACTGGAAGAACAGATGAGAATTGTAGCATGCCCATGGGACCTATCACAAGGGTGTCAGCTAAAAGGATTCAAAACAATTTTGGAAACTTGGCTAAACCATTTGTTGAAAAGATGCATCAAGAATTAGCCAAAACTCCTATTGACAATTATGAATATCCCAAAATATTATTATTAGTGAATTGGCATTGATAAAATATTTTGATCATGTGGTGCCAAGTCGGTTTATTTAGTTTATTTTTTTTTTTATTTAAAAAAAAATGTTCAAGACTTATTTTATTTTTTTTTATGTTTGTTAAGCCCAATTAGTAGTATAGTAATTTGGGTTTAGTCTGGTAGGGTTAGGAAATAGGTTTAACCTAAATAAGAGGTATATATACCTCCAAACTTGGCAGACACACAGTTTAGTTTTTAGTTTGAATGAAATTTCTTGGTTTCTTTTAAGAAACTTTGTGCGTACAAGTGAGGTAGAGTGATTCCCTTGGCTTGTTGCATCAAGAAGCTGAATAAGGATTATAAGGTAGAGTGATTCCCTTGTAGTATTTTTATTTGGTTTTCAATCCTATCATTTTTATCAATTGTGTGTTGGGGTTTCTGGGTTTTAATATCCACGGGGTTCTGCATCAGGAAATAATTTGAAAATGATTGCAGAATTTAGAGAGATCATGGTGAAACTTTTTGAAATGACAGATCTGGGTCTAATGTCTTAATTTCTAGGCATTGAAGTTGTTCAGCAAAAGTATGGCATTTTCATTTCTCAAAAGAAATATGCTAATGATATTTTAAAGAAGTTTTAGATGGAAAATTCAAAGCTAATCTCCACTCCAATTGAAGAGAAGCTGAAATTGATAAGGGAAGATCAAGGAAAAGCTGTGAATCCTATTTATTGCAAGAGTTTGATTGGAAATTTGAGATATTTGATTGTAACCAGACCAGACATAGTTTTTGGAGTTGGACTATTAAGTTGGTTTATGGAGGACCACGCAAATGTAATTTGCAAGCAGCCAAAAGGGTTCTTCGCTATATCAAAGGTACCATGACTGATAAAAAATTTTATGGTGATACTAATTATGTGAGGCTTGTTGGATATACAGATAGTGATTGAGCATGTGACATAGCAATAAGGAAAAGTACTTCACGATATGTTTTTCATCTTGGGTCTGGCACAGTATCTTGGTTTTCAAAGAAACAACCAGTTGTTGCACTCTTCATACCAAGCGAGAATACATAATGACAACCCAGCGATGCTACGGGTAGTGTGGCTGAGAAGAATTCTTAAAACATTGAAGCATAAACAAAAATACTCCCACAATAATATTTTGTGATGACAAATCTGCTATTGTACTTTGCAAAAATCCAGTGTTTCATAGGAGATCCAAGCATATAGATATTCAATTTCATAAGACTCAAGAATTGGTGGCTAAGAAGGAAGTGTTGATTGATTATTGTCATACTGAAGAATAAGTTGCATATATTTTCACAAAGCCATTGAAAAATGAGTTATTTTACAGGTTGAAAAAAGTGCTTGGAATGATCAATTTTAAATGCTTGGTTTAAGGGAAGTATTGTTGAAAAATTTAAACCAAGCATCAAATGCTATCATTTATTAACATCACATTGTGAAAACTATCATTAATAATGCTTTTTGTCATGCTTGCTTTTGCATTAAATGTAGTTGTTAAAGTTTGTTTTATTCAAGGCTTGTAGTCTATAAGAAAGGAAGTGTATGGATGTTGTATTAGTGTCAAGTGAAATAAGAAAACTCATCCTCTCAGTTAGTGTATTGCAGCTTTAGTCTTTTTTTCAGAGAAAAAATATTGAGTGATTGTGTGGATCTTATATCAATAATCTTTGAAAAAAAATAAGCATGAATACGAGGAAATTATAACGACCTATACATACAAAAAATAGCTAATAACCCAAAAATGTTATTTACTAATGTATTTATATAGATGCCCTTATATAACTCAAAAAGGATTGATTGATAACTTTAGCTCCTAGAAAAGAGTGCAAATTTAAGTTTCAGGGAAGCAAGTCTTTCAGAGATATTGCATAATTCTTGTACTCCCACAGCCAAACGATAATAAACTCATGAATAGTTCAAATACACTGAGCATATAAAGATATCTCGACATTACACCAAACAGATTTCCGTAAATAAACTTCTTGAAATAGTTGTAATGCTTTTTCATTCAGACTGATTTTCTCAACTATGTGCCAGCTGTAATACTATATATAAAAGCATAACATTTGAACAATTTCCTATGATACAAAAACTCATTTTATCACGTAAAAAAAAACATAAAAACTCATTTTATAACATGTCCTAAGCTATAGCCCTAACAATTCTTTGAGTTCAAGCCAAATTTTGTGCACAACTTACTTTCACCTTTGTTTAGAACGTGTCTATTTTTCCGTTATTTTATCCGCAAATTTTAATGAGTCCATCTGATCTGCACGTGGCCACATGTAGATTATCCTCGCAGACAGTAGAATCATAAATTAAAGTCTTATATTAATGACCGTGTTGCTATCACGGCTTAAAAAGAAATGCCTCCGAAAATAAAAGCGCCTAATCGTTACTCACTAACCGCTGTTATGAAGACAATATCCTCAACCAGCCTTTTAAGAGCACTTCGTTGTTAGTATTTTTCGTTTTAAGTTCATTTTCAGGCCAAACGAAAATTGACTCGGGTTAGTATTTAACTCACGTTTCACAATGATTGGTCTCCTTGGATCTGCCCTTGTCATATACTTATGAAAAATTATACACTTGAAATGTCACGTACATATATACTCTCACATCCACTAACAAAATTATGCTTAAACTAGAATTACATATTAAAGGTGGATTTTAACTCAAATGTCATTTTGCAAACAAATATAAATTATACTCAAGTGACGTTCCAAGGACATCCAAGTATTTATAAAAAAAATTATATTATTTATACTCATTATTTATGAAATACCACTCATTATTTATGGGATACTTATTTATACTCATTATTTATGAAATACCACTCATTATTTATGGGATACCGTGTCGATTCTTACCACATTCACCATTAAATGAGATGTAGACCATATTCAAGTAGATGAATACGGTTCACACCCCATCCAATAATAGATGAAATATGAGTCGACACAATATCTCTTCCAATGATAGATGTGGTGAAAATCGACATGATATTCCACATAAATACAAATAACATTTTTATTTATAAAATGAAAAGACGAAAAGGGAGCATAGAGAACCAACCAAAAGCAGCTGTCTCGGAAGGTAACAACATCCATCTATATTTCTTCAATAGATATTAAATGCTATCCTCCAAATTATTTTACAGAAGTTGCACCTGTAACAGATTACGTTCCCTTCCCACCTCATCTTCGAATCCCGTGCCAAAAGAATTAAACCCCTAAAAAAGAATCAATAAACTAATAATAAATAATGAGATTAAAAAAAGGCTATCATTTTTTACACACGGCGACTTTGAACTAACCAAGCTCCACAGTTATATACAACATTCGATGCTATGACTTCACTGCAAAACTTGTTTCCTTTGTCCCTCTCACTAAATCCGAAAGGGTGAGGCAACCTTAAACCCATCTTCTGTCATCTCATATTGCAGCATTGAGGCTTTGTATTCCTTTGCAACTTATCCCAAAGGCACATCATCTGCCTAGGCGACTGGTAATGAGCCGTGTAATAGTCTTCTATGCAACCAAATTGGCAGAAATTAAAGCTGTGCTTGTAAAGTACTGGTTTTGAGGTGTTAAATTTCTCTACCCACATTCCCATACTCACATCTTCCATCTTAAACAACTGCACAAAGAAGACAACCAGCAAAATTTCAGCCAAAAACAGCTTCAAACCAAGGGACACCAGGTGCACCAGCGTGGGTTATACCTGCCCCATAGAAGAACAAAGACAAATGTGCACTAGAATTAAATGAGCTTAACTAACCCTTAATTGATGCATCTCAAATTCAGAAACAATGTAGCGTGCAATATCTGAGGACAAAATATAACCCGGTCCATTGGCATACGGCGGATAGTCTTCTTCTGGCCACTCCTGAAAGAAGAACGCAAAAAAAATAAATAAATAAATATATAACCAACATTTAAATGCAAAAGAATATTTCCTAAAGTAAGTTTAATGTGGCAAACAATGACATCCTTAAGATCAGAATATAGACATATTCATAATTTTAATTGATTTAATTTACTCCCACTCCTTAAAACTAAACAAAAATGCATTTTGATGGGTTCTGATTACCTCGTATGTCACTGCCCATTTACCATAGCGCAAGGGTTTGTGGTAGTAATTTATGTTCCCAATATAGAAGCTCGTATCATCTGGAACCTTCCTTGCTTCGTTGATAACAGCATCAACTCTTACAAAAGTGTCATCATCGCCCTTCATGATATACTTAGCAGAAACTGTGTGAACCTGTGAACAATAAAGCACATTTTATCTCACTGAAAAAATTCTTCCTACTTCAAACTTAATTTTAATCAATCAACAACTCACCCCATATTCACATATGGCTACTGTTTTCAACACGACAAGGTCATAGTTATCAAGGTAAGGCACTATAACAATATCGCCAAAAAATTCTGCCTCCTTCTTCAACTCTGCATTAACTTCTTTTCTCGGGTTCTGTAAAAATTTCAATCAAATGTTAAGAACCCCCCAACAAAACATCAGAAATGAGATTATAACCATAAAAATGAAAAGCTCGTCAACTTGTAAAATTACCAGTGCGACAAAGAAACGAGCAACCACTTTTGCAGATTTGATAAGCCTGTGCTGCATCCATGACTTCCTTACAGCCATTCGCTCAGCAAAATGGTTTCCAGCTGAGAGGATGCCAATGAACAATTCCACACTGGAATCAGGAATTGGCGGGGCACGCCATCTGGCTGAGAATTCAAGATGCTGCTGTGGGGCAAAGCTAGGATGTGTTGAAGGCAAAGAGGCAGCAAATATAGAGTGGACCTCAATGTCTCCACTCAAAGAAAGCCCAGTGGCATCCTCAAGAGTATAACCCTGTTGAAATTAAGAAGCAAAACTAAGAAAATGTGCAAATCCATCTTCAGTTCATGTTGATAGGTTCAAATATGTAATTACTCACAGTGCGATAAGGAAAAGAGGCTACATGCCTCCCATCAACAGTAACATGATACCCCTCCAATCCGGCACTAAGAGTAAGAACAAAGAGCTTGTTCTCAGAAAATGGGAATGGCCAGTCAACTGTTACTTTTTTGGTGCGGCCTATGAGTCTATTCAACCACCATGTTGCCTTTGACTCCTCTGCGTGATCTTCATCATCCCGTATCCACTTCTCACACTTCACCAGCCTATCAACTGTTTCCAACACAAGGAATAACTTGGTTAAATGCAATCACAACGGAAAAAGAATAAAACTACAGGGAAAAACTCAAAAGATGAATTAAACGATGACACATTTTTAAAATGAGATAATTTTCATCACACAATAGAAAAATTTTAAAAAAAATCCTAGAAATTCATAAACTTGAATTTATCCACAGCTAAAAAGCAAGGGTACCAAGTTAAAAGCTACATAAAACCTTGATACTGAGAAAAGATCAAACAAATTTCAAGATTATTAATAAACAATCCACACCCTACCTATTCTAACATTTCCCCTACAGAAATCAACACCCTAAGCATTCATCCATAAAACAAACAAACTTGATCTATACACCAAAAGATACTTTCAATCCGGGAAATCTAGTTGGGGGAAAAAAAAACTCTTCGTGTTATATAGTCTTCTCTTTCAAAACCACGTCGGAAGAAGATATATGTTCCATAACCATTAAGAATTTCTCACTACGACTACATCACATACCAGTATCATCATCAGCGTTGGACTTCCAACCGTCACACCTGAGGGCAGCGCCCCACTGCATGCGGTAGCACGTGTTCATCTCGATCACGGGCCTCATGCTCCAATCCCCCTTCAACCTCGGATTAAAGTGAAAAATCCTAGGTGGTTCCTCTCCGTCAACGGTTTTCAGCCCCTGAAGCTCCACCACGAACTGCGACAACAGCACCGCCTCGTTGTCGTCCTTCACTGCCGATATCCTCGGCTCGAACTCCGGCCGCGCCGCCATCGGCCTCCCCACCACCGTCACGTGCGACCCCAGCGTCAGCCCGCACGGCAAGCCCACAACCCCCTCGAACCCTGACTGGGAAACCGAAACCGAACCGGGACACGAACCCGAACGGTTCGCGGGTTTGGAGTAAACGGTTTTCGGGTGGTGGTTGAGGAGCTCGGCCCAGAGGCCCAGGCCCACTTCGCGGGCGTTGTTGGCGAGCTTGTAGAGGTCCGTGGAGCCGTATTTGCGGGCCGGGTCGAAGGTTTGTGGGCCAAGGGTGAGGCCCGAGAGGAGACCGAGTTGGGAGTGAGTTTGACTCGGGGAGGGGGCATCGTTGTTGTTGTTTGAGACGGTTTTGAAGGGGCGGGATGGGGCTTCGAGGTGTTGGAGGTCATGTTGGGTGTGGAGTCTGCCGTTTGAGGAGGAGCGCGTGGTGGTGGAGATGACCTCGTCGCGCGTGAGCGGGGAGAACTTGGTTTGGAAGACGAAGGGGATTTCGAGTGTTACGATGAGGAGGTAGAGGAGGAACACTCCGATCAGGAACTGAATCGATCTCTTTCGGGTTAGCGATGATGTTGTAAGGGTTTCGAGGCTCCGAGGCGGCCTCATTGTTGCTGCTGCGGCGGCTTTGGTTTCGGAGCGCACGAGGTCGCGTTACGCGAGGAAAACGGTCGGAGAAGGTTCTGGATGTTGTGTTGTTGAGTCTCTCTTTCTCTCAACGGAAAGTTTAGCTTGACTGAGAGAGAGAGAGAGAGAGAGACCCGGGTGGGTCAGCGACACCAAAAAGTTGAAGGAAGCGCGTTTGAGAGTGAGAGGGAGAGAAGAATGAGTTTGAGGGAAGGCGGTGTCGTTGCTCGGGGGTCAGGTCGGTGATGTTTTTGTATTTTCCAGGAAAGTGAGGTGGAAAATGGAATTTGCCAAGTCTCGGCTTTGGAGCTGGAAAATAAATAAGGTACGACGGACTAATTTTTCATTCTCATATATATTGAAGAGATTATTTTGGATATTTAATTTAAAATAAAGTTTTCAAGATCAATTCTGATTTTTATTTATTATAATATTCTCTCTTATAAATTATTCTAGAGATAATATATCAAATATCTTTATGAAATTAATTTTGATACACTGTTAAAAAGAAAAAGTTTTACCATATTATTTGGTCACATTCTTTTTTTTATATTACTATGATTAGGTGAAAGGCTTTTACTCTAATAGTATATTCAAATTAAATCCTATCTTCGATGACTTCAAAATTTACCCATAATTAAATAATTAGATAATTATATAAATATTTTAATATAATAGGCGATTTTTTTCACTCCTATCTTTTATCTTTTATAAATATAATGGTACTTTTGAATAAATACTAGTTGCTTTTTATTTCAAAAAAAATCCCATGTAACTGAAAATGTTCTCATGACCCAATAATCTAATTTATTAAAATATAAAAAATTAAAATTTCAATTAAAACTGTTAAAAATAAAAATATATTGATGTCCATACGAAGGAAAAACCACGTTACATATATCACTAATTAAAAAGTTAGAAATTTATTCATATCCAAGATTGATACAAGATTCCAAGTTTCTAACCCATTTTGAAAAAAATAAGGGCACAAAGAATTTCCTCCTATAATAATATGAGGAGAGAAACGGCAATGAATTTGAAATTTTGAAATTGGAGAAAGGAAATAAACAATTATGATAGAATTGGATTTTCGTTGGGATGGGACACCATTCAGCACATCGAACTTAGTTGGCCAACGGATTCTTTCTTTCTCGCAATTACTTTGATGTGACGATCAAGGACTAAGGAGACTCGTCAATCGTCATATAATAATACCTTAAACATTGAACACTGCCAAGGCGAGATGGATGACCCTCCTAGCTGACAAAGACTGTATGATTTGGTGAATCCTAAGTATTTGGTGCATAGGATTTCCTGCCTTGATTTGGAGGTGACTTTCCTTTGCGGCTGAAACGGCTCCAAGAGACTTCAGCCGAACAATTTGCCCCAAACAAAATAAATTCCTCATGGTTTACAATAAATAAATAAATTCCTCATGTGATGGCTTTTTTACCAAAATAAAATAAAAAAAAATATTATTTACGGAAATAAACGAAAAAATGATTTGGTACCGAAGTGGGCCAAAATATAGAATGTGAATCTGGCGTGGAACCTGCATTGATATATGGGCATGAATACTGTTGGCTCATGCGTATTGATTAAGCAGACGCGATGAGCTCAATATTCATGCCCATATCAATCTGTGAATGCGTATTCAAGAGCAAATGGATCTGTTGAAGCGCGTCGTATTTATTCATGAATTGTCTATGCCCCAGTTCCATGCGTATTCTTTGTTGTTAATGAATACGCATGAAGCCCTTGAATACGATACTTGAATAAACTACACTAATTACTGAAGTTAACTAAATTAATGAAATAAACTTAACTACTTAATCTATACTAACTTGAATACAAAAATAACAAAGTTTAATTACTTAAATAAACTAAACTTAAACTACTTTAAAAAAATTAAAATATTTGATTAATTAAGTGACCTAGTTAATAGCCTACACTAATTTAAAAACTTTGCTAAATTAATTAAATAAACTTAACTAATTCAATTATACTAACTTAAACAAAACATAACAAAACTAACTAAATTAATCAACTAATCTCAACTAAAATTACTTTAAAATAATTAAATTATACAAGCTTTAACTAACTTAATTAATCAGATAAACGTAACTAATTAATCTATACTAACTTATACATAAATAAAACTAAATTAATGAAATAAATTAACTAAAATAACTTTAAATAAATTAAATCTAGGTTTAAATAACTAAACTAATCTCACTCATTAAATAAACTTACGTAAATTAATTAAATAAATTAACTAAATTAAATTAATCTAGGTTTAGATAACTAAACTAATAAAATAAACTTCACTCATTAAATAAACTTAACTAAATTAATGCAATAAACTAAATCACATCAACTTTAAATAAATTAAATAAAACAAGCTTTACATAACTTAAGCAAATAAACTACACTATTTAAATAAAATAACCTAAATTAATACAATAAACTTAACTAATTTATACTTACTTAAACCAAAATAAATAATTACATTACTGAAATAAACTAAATTAAAATTACTTTAAATATTAAATAAAACTAGCCTTATAAATAACTATATTAATCAAAAAAGTTACACTAATTAAATACCAACAAACCAAACTATATTAATTACCTAAGATAAAATAAACTTAACATTTAAATATTTTAAAGTCTACTAACTTTCAATATTTTTAAACTAACCATATTTCTATTTTTCAAACTAAACTAACCTAATTTAAAATATATATCACTAATTGCAATAATACCTATTTATAATAATACCTAACAATTATTAAATTCATAAACTAAACTAAACTATTTTTGCATTCTAAAACTTAAATAATAAATACTTGGTTATCTAGTTTTGCAAATATGTGAACATCATCCAAGCGGTAAAGATTATTCGCCATGATAACAGAAAGATGGTGAGAAACTGAGAAAATGAATAGTGAATGTGCTTGAGGCCGAAGCGTCTAGAATACGCATGGGCTTCATGCGTATTCATTAACAACATGAATACGTTTGAGTCCCATGCGTATTCATGTTGTTAATGAATACGCATGAAGCCCATGCGTATTCATGCCTACCCACAACGGTTCATTTTGGTAATTAATGTCTTTTCCGTTTATTCGCGTAATTATTATTTTTTTTTTATTTTATTCGGGTAAAAATCCCTCATGTGATCCCTTAAAATTTGAAAGTTAAGATAAATCAGTCCTTTCATAAAATCCATCCATTAAACCTTAATGGAATGACATCGTAACATATTAAGTTAACAATGTGGCACGTCATGTTACATGTGGAAATCACACTTACATCCTTTGAGTAATACGACATTATTTTAATGTTTATTTTTTCCTCAAAACTTAGAATAACATGAGCTAAAGGAAGTGATTTCTTGAATATGAGAAACGATTTCTTGAATTCTTCCATAACGACGCTGTTTGGATATCAATGTGCTAGTTCATGTGATGCATCAATGTTGTAATACATCACATGTGTTATTCCATTAGTGAAGACTTAATTAAGAGACTAACTTGTCCTATATTTCAATAATTTAGAGATCACTAGTCGGTTTATTTTGTTGGAGGTCAAATTATCTAACATAATATTCTTGAGGGACTAAGTAAGATATTTACTCTTCAAATTATTAACTACTAGGCATGGGCTTCTTCCATTTACATTTTTTTATTTGGACGGTTAGGATCATTCTGGCTATTATGATGTGGGTTAAGATGTTTTAAAGTAGATAGGCTAGGATAAAGTTGCTAAGTTAACCAAATCTAATCCTCCAGTGCTTAACCAAATCTAATCCTCCACAAGTCATAGATCTTAAGAGCTCGTTTCCATGTGCTTGTGCTAATTAAAAAAAATTATCTTTTTTAATAATAGAAAGATCTTTTTGTATTTTTGGGTATGTTTGGATAAACTTTTTAAGCAAAAACATAATTACTAGAAAAAGTTAAAAAATGATCTTTTTGGAGAAGCTAGCATTTTTATCTCCTAAAAAAATCTTTTTTATAACATAAAAAAGATGTTTGATAATAAATAAAGATCATTTAATATTATATCCAAACATAAATCGATGTTATCTCAAACATAAATTAACTTTCACTTTTTCAAAAGGTCTTAATTAAAAATATCAATAAAAAAAAGATATTTTATGAGAAGCACATCCAAACGAACCCTAAATAAAGATCTTTTAATATTATATCCAGACATAAATTGATGTTACATTCAAACATAAAAAAAACTTGTACTATTTTAAAAGATCTTAATTAATAAGATTAATTAAAAAAAGATTTTTCCTGAAAAACACATCCAAACTAGCTCTAAATGAAAAACAAAAAATATCTTAAATTTTTAAAATTAAGAAATTTAGGGGCTATTTGGAAAGTGTTTTACAGAACAATTTTCAGTTTTTAAAAACAAAAAATGAAAAAAATTTGTTTGGTTGGTTATTCTTTTCAGATTGATTTTAAAAACAAAAAAAAGTTTTGTGTTTTAAAAGCAAAAGTTAGAAAACAGTTGAAAAATGTTTTTGAAATTCTATTTTTCAAAACAAAAAAGAATGCAATAACACATTTGCAATTAATTGGTTTCATTAATTGTTATCCAAAACAGTTTTCAAAATATTATTTTCAAAACAATTTTAAAATACACAAAAAGAAAAACAATTCCAAACAACCACTAATCTGCGTATTTGAATACAGGTTTTCTGCATTTGAATACAATAGAGAGTACCAAAATGTCATGTATTTGAATGAGAAATGATCAATGGTTTGAATTAACCTTGTGCAAATTCAAGTGCGACAAATTTCAACTATTGATTTTGTACAATCACATATTTCACGCAATAAAATTGATACCAATGAAAGGAAATTTTATGTGCTCCGAGTCATTAGCTAGTTTTCATGCGTGAAACATTCGCACCATTTAGCAATACTATGTATGTTTGAATATATGTTTCTTGTATTAGAATATAATTGAGTGTGTCAATCGACACTACGGAATGCATTATTTAACAGTGAGAATCTTACGTCAATTAATGGGGGAATGGAGAGGACTACAATGATAAGTAATAACGATGTTGTTTATTAAGTAGCCATGCATAAATAGATAGGGGTACATGTATATGAATAGGGAATCAGGATGACAATATTCTTATTTATCATCGCAATCACTGGATTCCCAATTAATTAGCACAAAACCTCCATTGGTATGGAATTAATACTTCTAGATCAAGTTTAATTTCTCACCATTGATTTTAAAAAAGGGCCTAAACATGACAATGTTATATGAAAAATTAATATGAGAGGATTCATTTTCCCATTATAAACACATGCATTTCACTATGTTGATACACACACACACAAAACTATGTACAAATGTCACAACACTATTTTTCAAAGAAGCAGAACTCATGTATTCACAACCCATGTATTGTGAAGCATTTCGATGACAATGAAGTTAGTCCCTCTAAAATTAAAATTAAAATTAAAATTAAAATAAGTCAAAGAGTTTTTAACAATAATAAAGAATTTCACTATTATCCAATAGAAACTAAGATGAAACGGCTGAAATTATAGCACTCATAATCAACACAAATGTAATGTCCACATATGTTAGATTTAGTAATCAATAATTAAACCTAAATCCATACGGACATGCCCAACACAAAATACAAAAAGGAAAAATCAAAAGTTGATGACAACCTTAGTGGTTATCATAACTCGACACTTGAACGTAACTGACACGTGAGGGATTGGGTCCTCACGGAAGCCTCTGGTAATGTGACAAACTAGCATGCATAAAACAATATCCTTTTTGTTCCAAAGTTCAATTTGATCATCAAATAATTATTATAAATCTGCTCCAAATAATCTAATTTCAACTTAAAATCATAATTCTAAGGTATTTCCAAAATATAAAATCCTGGGCATAAATTTGAATAGTACTAATCTGGGTCGTAGCAAACATAATCAATAGAATAAATGAACGTGAAAAAAAAATCATAAAACTATCTATATCTGGGATTCTTCCTACATAATTACTAGAACACTACTAAAACTAGCATGAACCTGCAACAAGCTTCACTTCGAAGCGAAACTCACTAAATAGAAGCTACAACATTGTAGTGCAATTGAACCTGTAGCTATAATTGTAAAAGAGGAAAAAGGAGAGGTGAGTTCTTTAAAACTCAGTGAGTGGGTCTCTATTCACAATCTACATGAGACTACAATAAAATAATGCATAAGTATACATGCAACAACATAAAACATTTATATATATAATAGTATTGAAAACAATACTTTAAATTTAATTCACCAACAATAACTAATAGAGAAATAAGAACTTAACAGAGTAATATAATGGTACTAAACTAATAACTGAAACTGAAAGGCACCTAACTACATCCCATAATGTGGACACTACACTAGACTCCTTATTGTAACTGGAGTTGAGCTAGTCATCTAGCAAATCACTTGGTACCAATGTTAATGATTATGTAGCAGTTAACTCATTGTTCTATTTCTCACTAATTACTGACTAAAAACTAATATTCATAATGATCCAAAATTCATGTTGTTCATACGAAATTGTGGTTTCATACATTTTCTAACCTGAGAGGAATAATTCTAAAACATACAAGCAACAAGTATGGTCTCATAAGTTTTCTAAGATATGGTTTTCATGATAACTACATAAAATAATATTTTTTCTAAAATTGGCATAATCCGTGAAAGCATACATTTGGCATAAATCATTCTAGAATTTCATAAATAATTTATATAATGTTAGAAAAATATTAAAATATTAAAATTACAAAAAGTATGACCATAAGCTTAAATTCGCTCATCATTCATGACCGAGAGTACGCTTCCAATGACCACTTGGTTCCAGGGAGTAGGAATGACACTGGTAATAGCCAAAAAGTATAAAAAAATCATAAACGATTGATAAATTTATTAAGAATTGAATTGGAAATGATAGGGAGGAAGAAAATTATAAGAAAATCATCCCTAATAGTGCCTTAACCCATAAACTTAATGAAAAGTGGAGGAAAACTAGCAAAATCTATGAAAATCAGTTATTGGAAGCTTGCGAAAGAGAAAGAATGGAAGAGCAACATGAGAGAAGGGGTGCAGAGGATGCTAGGTAGACCAAGGTGTGTTTCCTAAGCCTAGGGATGAATATAAGGAAAAGGGGCACCTTAATGAAACTGCATCATTTTGAACATCTGTCAGCGTCAGTAGTCCTCATTCTAGTAAGCATTTTCTACATAATAATGCAGACTTCAACAACTACATGATTTTTTAGCGAATCGGGGTCTCTAAGCACCTAAGGGTTGTGTTAGGCTTAACCAAAAACACGTGGACTTGAGACATCACGATGGTGGAGTGCTCGGGTGGCAAGGGAGCAAGACATCTTAATGAAACTAATAAAGTGAATAAACTAAGAGAAAATGCAAAGTATAAAACTTGAAGAGACTAAAAATTATCTTAAGATTTTATTCAATGAAGAATGGATTTATATACAAGGATGTTGGAGTAGTAATAGTTGAGGAGAAATATTTAAGTGCTTTGAGAGTAAGAAAATGTGTTAGTCATGTTCCATTTAATAAATAACATACAAGCTTTGAGACATAACTGTCTCTCATTTTTCCTGCATATTTAATGCAATAGTTAATATTTCATTTATTAAATGGAATAGAACAAATATATTCTTTTGTTCTCAGAGCACCCAAGAATTTTTCATAGTTGAGATAGAAAAAGAAGGGGATTGAAAGTCCAAGCCTTAAGGAATATGAGACGATGGATTTTCAAGGTTTATGATTTTCAGATATTTTTCATACCATAATAAAAGTCGATGATAGCATCAAAACAATATAACAACATAATATTCCAATCTAAAAAAATAATTGGTATCTTGTATTTTTATTATATCAATTATTATTTCAATGGTTAGCTCCTCATAATGATATTTATGCTACCTAGTATTGTCATTATATCAACCAATTTCATTCTTTTAAGTAATTGAGAAAGAATTTGCAAATTGATAAAACCAAGTGGATGAAATTTCCATCTCCAAGAAAAACCATTATGATATTCTATTAGAAAAATTTCTAATTCTCTTTCAAAGCCTAAAAATATACATACCTAGTTGAGATGTCATATGATTGTATCATGAGAAATATAAGAAATATAAGTCCTAATATTTAAAAATGTTAACTACACATTGATTTGGATGATGACACAGATCTAGGGATGGGAATAGGCCAGACAGCCTGTGTAACACCCTAATAGAACCCCACTATGCTTAAGTTCACATTTGGATTCTATTAGTTGTCATTTATGCCTTGCATTTATTTTCTTTTGAAATTAACTTAGAAAAATAGTGGAAGTTTTTTTTTTTTAAATAAATTAATTGTTTAAAAACTTAAGCCTGTAACGAGAAGTGAAATACATAGCGCTTTTATAGATAATAATCAAGTTACATTGCGCACTTAATTAAATAAGCGGAATAAAAGACTAAGTGTAGAACTATTATCACATAAACTGGAATATAATCACTTAATACATAAGTCACAATAGGGCATATATCATACTGATAAGTTATTACAAATAACAATATAAGTTCTACTATTACTAATTGTTTCTCACAAACTATAATGTAACTAAAGCTCGGAATGCTCCTACTTGAAAGGTTTGAAATCTTCACGCGCTACCTCCTTCCTCAGCTACAGCTTCGTTGCTTTAGATGGACACGTCTGTCTCTGGTAACGACAACGGAAAATAAACATGGGAGTGAGAAATACATGATTTCTCGAGGAGTTCCTACTTGTACTAAAAGTGTCATCGTTGTCGTCCCAGTCACGTCGGGTTTATTATAAAAAGGTGAACAGGTAAGGATTCAATTATCAAACTTTCACAAACATGATTAGCCGAAGTGCAGTTACTTTTAAACTAATCTTGAACATTAGCAGAAATATCCAATTAGTATTTCATCAAGCATACATATAAGCATATCATGTAAAACCACTAATAAGCAATAATCATTTGGGAGCTGCATGCATTTCATGATTACTCATCCTCAACATTCACTTGTTTAGTGATCATCATCTTTCATTTATTTCATCAACATATTTCTTAATTACTCACGGGATGAATGCATCAATGCCTTAGACCACCCTAAAGGGTAATGAGCTCATACCATGGCCGTCGCCATAACCTTTTTTGTTTTCATTCCGTTGCCGTGATCTCAACGGTTTAGGGGGTTAAGTCGTGAGTTTAGCTCAAGTCCACTTTTCCAGACTTTCATTGCTACTTTTTCAAACTTTACTTTTATTATTTCTTTTGAAAATGAATGTATATTATCATGTAATCACAATAAATCCTGGGCAATCAATCATTCATCCTCATCATTTCATAATTCATCACCATACATTCACATTACTATAAATCACTTCATAAAACATGGACAATATCATGTAAATCTCATAGTAAACACTTCCATAGATGATTCATATTAACCAACCAAAGTTATCAAGTTGAGTTCCTAGTGTTCGTAAGAGGTAATGGATGTCTTAGTATTATCTTTTTCTCTTAGTGTTCTTTGTACTCTTAGCATTCCATTAATACATTAATGCACTTCAAAATATTATTATAGGTTCTTTATATATTTTTATTATGACTTTCATATAACTCTTGAAGATTATTATTCTACTTAAATTCTTAAAATTCTCTCTTTACAAGACTTTATTCTTTTACTTATAGTTTTGACATCTTTTAGAAGAAAGTTTATAATTATCTGTATACTTGTTATCTCAGCTTAGTAAAGGTAGTTCCAAATTCCTAACTCATCAAATTTTAGCATTTACATCTTTGGAATAGTGTAAATCAACTGTAAACCATGCATAGGAGGGTTCCCAGGAAAGAGAGGTCGGTCACAATGGACACGCTTAAATACCAAGTCTTTCCTTAGCCAGAACCTTTCCAAACTGCACTTTCACAGTACACTATTCCGAAATTTATTTCTCATTCTGTATTTACATGGTACAAATATTTATACATAACATATATGGGTATATTCCTATATGTGTTAGCTCTCCAATAAAGTTGAAATCAGTCCATTTGCATTTTTCTAGAGTGAGTTACACCTATTTTACTACTACAAGGTCGGATTTAAAGTTTCAGTCTTAGGCTCTACTTTAAAAATTTATATCTTGAGCTAGAAAACTCCGTTTTGGGTGATTCTTTTTGGAGAGTGTTTTATGACGCGTCTAGTTTATGGTAAAAATATTTTTATTCAAGATACTTCATATTTTATGAGTATTAAATTTCGGAACACCTACTGCCAGAAACAGCAAAAAATCCAGCACTTATCATTTTCATGTTTTATGTCACTTATTTTAACACAAGGATCACACAACATATTTCAAGCATCATTTGAGCATGAAAGCAACATAATATCACTTTGGAAGCAGAATGGAACAAGGGCTTTCACAAAATATTTATACAATATCCCCTTGAAACATTTTTATCAACAAACATAAGCTTGATGGCATCCTAACCATGAGCAGGGTTAGATGTCATCATGGCTTACACAACCAAAGTGAGGGCTCCTACCTCTTGTGTAGGGTCTAAAAAAGGGTCATTCTCTTCTTCCTTAAGCTTGAACAAGAGTCCTTGGAGTGGATGACCCTCCTTGAATCTTGGCTCTAGAACTTGAGTGCTTAAGAAAATATTTCTCACTAGAGTTAAAGATTGTAACTCTTGTGAGGGCTAGTGAAAGTTTGGACTTAGGATTTAAGTGTTTGGATGAAGTTAAGAGGATCAAGAGAAGTCTTTGAAGAACATAAGAAGAATGAGAGAATAAGAAAGAAAGAACACTTAAGGAGTTTCTGAATTGAAGAGAGTTTGAGGAGTATTTATAGTGAAAAGATTAGAGAAAAAACAGAAGAAGGAAAGCACTTGGAGCATGATTTATGGAAACATGTTGGCTGAATTTTGGGATGAAAATGCTCCATGTTTTGTGCAAACATGTTTCCATGTTTTGTGCAAAGATGTTAGTGGAGATTTTCTAACCTTTAGTGCATGTATGTGATTCAGAAATGTGTATGATGTATGTGGTTAAATTATTGTGTTATCATCTTAATCCAATGGCTTAGATTCATTCTTGTCTAAAGACAAGTCTAGGGATTTGTGTAAATGGCGTTGTAGTAATTTCTTTAACTAAGACAAGGATATTTTTGTAATTAGACAATGATAGTGGTATTCTTGTAATTCCATTCATAGAGTAAGGGTATCTTTGTCATTTAATAAGGCAAGGGTAGTTTGGTAATTTCCTTTACATAGCAAGGGCATTTTCATAATTTCCACTAAGTGATGGCATTTTCGTAATTCTTTGCATTTTTCTCTAGACATACTTAAGTAGTCTATTTGTTGTGTTTCATAACATTTGTCCAGATTCTCTTGGTTTTTGCTATCGCTAATTAATATTTATCTTAGTTATAAATTTGGGGATGTTACAGCCTGCCAGGGGCCTGCGGCCTAGTTTGCTGGTGGCCTGGGCTGTTTAATAATTAAACTAGGTCCAGGCCTTTCAAAAGGTTTGTTTACGTAAAGAGGCCAAGCCTAGGCTCTCTTAGAGGTCTGTTAGGCCTGGCAGGCTAGCCTGTTTCAAAACACATTGCAATTTTATAAACCTAAAACTCTCTCCATGTCTCCAACTATCACGATCACAGGCTCTCAGCCTCCTTCACTAGTCACCCCCACTCCCCCAGCCGCCACACCTAGGCGCAAGTGGCCAAGCCCCAACACCCAGTCACCTACATGTGGCTGGAAGCCACCAACACACAACCGTTGTCATTTGCTCGATGCACCACCACACACGCACGCTAGTCTCGTTGTTTGCACAGCCATACTGTAACAGCCCATGCTGCTTTATGGATTGACAACTGTCCTCACAAACCAACACGGATTTTTTCAGCATGCTCTGTCCTCACTCACGCATTTCCTGGGAAAACTTCCCAGGAGTCACTTATCCCAAAATTGCTCCAAGTCAAGCACGCTTAACCATGGAGTTCTTTAGTGATGGGCTATCGAAAAGAAAATGCATCTTGTTGGTATAAGTTGTACAAATTAGTTCATATAAGTCATCCTTAATTGTATAGTCACATACCTATATAGTTTTATGATCCCTCTCATTCGGGTATGTAATCGGTTCATTCATATACCCCTTTGCTTAGAAAGCCTTATAAGGAGCTGCTCTTTGTCCGTGTCTTCTTTGCACCGGCGATCACTCCTTGCTCTTGTCCGTGGGCATTACACACACTGTCCTCCAACCTTTAGATGTGGCATTGGTCATCACCCCCGCACAAATCATTGTCATCCTCAGATTTGATGACTAGTAGAATCGAGAAGAAGGAGTATGTAACTATAATCGAGAAGAGAAGTGCTCACAATGGTGGGTCGTGCGGCGGCTGGGTTCGTGCGGCGAGATACGCCAAGCATCTACCGCCGCGGGTGGTGATGCCGCAGTGCTCCCAAAGGAGGCGCTGCAGTCACGGCTAGAGAAGAGGGTTTTGGCACGGAGTTTGGGGGTTGATGAAGGTGGAGGTTACGGCTGTTAAAGGAGAGGCGCGCGGTGGCTAGGTTCATGCGGTTGGGGTGGTGGTTCACACGGTGGCTCAACCAGAGGTATAGCGGTGGAGGAAAGAAATGAGGCCACGGCAACATGGAGGCCATGGCGAGGCCACGACCTCCCCCCTTTTCTACTTCTGGATTTTTCCATTTTCTTGGTTCCTTTTTTTTGTTACATTTGTTGATGGCTTAATTTGTGGGTTGAATAATAGGCCTGTGTTTGTTGTGATAATGCAAAAAGATTTGGTTTGGTTCCTTTTTTATTTGATGTTTGGTTGATGAAGGGATTGAGTTTGTATGGTTGTTTTGTTTGCTCACTTGCAGGGGAATGGGTTACAGGGAAAAATGTCTTGGCTTGAAGAGGGGAAATCTGACTGCCCAATAGCTGTGGCACATACTTGGCCTGTCAAAAGTTTTTTAATAGGTTTTGTAAATAGGATTCGGGCCGGGCTCAGACCCATTATTGTTGTTACAGGTTTGGCCTATTCTCACCCCTACATAGATAAAAAAGACCCTTAAACATTTGTCAAGTTGTGACATATTTCAATGCCATCCATTTAATAGGAGTATCGAAGTAAACACCATACAATATATGTCACGGTGTCTTCGACTTGCACAAAAATAATTTTTCTAATTTTAGAACCAATATAAAAAACATTTAGCAACCCAAATATTTTTTTCCCTTAAATTTCTATAATTCTATAAACATGTTCTTGAAAATCATTTCCAAACGTGATCTTAGATTGTATAATTCAATAAACAAAAAGATCTTTTTTTTTGTGACAAACGAAAACATTCTTATTGAAATAATTTCTTCTTGTGAAAGATAGATCAGTTTCCTTTTTTAAAACATTGCTTTTGTTAATCAACACTAGCTAAGAATTTCAAAAAGAATGAATTTTAAGATTTTTGACTGAATTCCAAGCTTTAAAAACATAAAAATTCTCATTCCTTAAAACACTGGTTGGATAATTCCTGAAAACAGATGAATGCTATGATACACTAGATAAAATGTGGTTTACTACACAGCAAGCATTCAACCACATTTATAAAGTGTGGTTAAATATAAAAAAAATACGCTGATTGAATTTAGCAACACTTTATCAAGGTGATTAAATGTGTATCGCGTGGTACACCACAGTTTTTCAAGTATACCTTAGACAAAACCCCTTAAGACATTGCCCTTTGCTTTTTCTTTGAGATTATTCAGATTTTCGATTTTTTCGTGTGGGGTTACGCAGATTCTGCGGCTTTACTGTATGACATGGCATCCAGTAGTCTGCATTTTCCTTCGTTTTGAGTTTGGAGCATAACGGCTACATTGTACATGCGATAATACGACAATCGCTTCCTTCCTTAACTGGAAAAGCGACAATTATTATTATTTTTGTGGTTGTAAACCAACCGGCACTGGTTGTTGAGCCGTCCTACCTTTGATAAATAATATAATCGAATTAAATACTTATAATATAAATACTATAACTAAATTATATTTAATAATACTATAGCTATTAGGAAGGAAAGGTGATTTCTTATAATTTTCTTCATATGAAAAATGATTTAGTATATATGGAGAGAATAATAAAAGGTGAGGGATGGAGTTAGCTTCAATGATCTTGATCATGAAACATAACAACTAGCAATAAATTAAGTTCTAACTAAAAGGGACATGTTGCAAGGAGCATCATTGGATTATCCCAGATGGGTTGCGGTTTGGCCAGTTATTTGTACCTGTCCCTCTCGCTGGAAAGTTTTAAATTTTTAATACTTGGATGGAGCTTGAATTGTCAGTGTGCCAGATGTTGATTATAAACAGAACCAAAGAAGCATACATGATTCAACATTATGTTCCTCTAGAACATAAAATTATGTGGATTTCCTTGTCTCCGTGGTAAACAATTAGTTGGCCTATGGTGTGAACGATGTATTCTTGACCTGTCTCCAATCACTACTTGTCTTTTTTCCCTTTCTCTTTTTCTTGCCAATTGATTATTACTTGTGCTATCCTTTTAGAAATATTATTAGAGTTTAATTACACTGTTTAATTAAATTTTTTTATTTATATAAATTTTTAAATAATAGATATAAAATTCAATTCACCTTTAATAATATAATAATATAAAATTAAATGATTGTCTTAAAAAGCTTTATTCTACCACTCATATTATTTTGTCCTTTTTCATATTGGTTCTTTTACTTTTCAATTGGACAAAAGACATATACTTTTTCAAAGGAGCAAAAGAATGAAAGCAATTCAAGGAATGAGTCTCCTTAATTATGAAGAGATAGCCGTGGTGCGTGCCGTGTGGTGTGGCAGTCAACCATGATAACACGGAGAATTCTAACATAGAAACAAGTTGAACACATTAATTTTGGAAACATTTACAATAAAAATAGAATCCATCAATTTTATTCAACATATACTTATTCATTAATGGATTGTATTAACTTTTGTGTGATTGTGTATAAGAAAAAATCCTTAGAATTATACTTATACAAGAATTTTTTTTTTTTTTTTATGAAAACATTTGTTTTCCTTACTTTGGCATTTAAGGCTTTGACGGCAGTATTGCAGTCCGTAATAGTAACGCTAAATGTCCATTTCTTTCAGAAATATTTTAGAAAATAATTGGTCGTCCGTACACGTTCATTTAGGATTTTTTTTTTAATTACAAATAGGTGAAAGCAGTAAAATTAAGAGTCATTGAGTGGCTGATATACTAAGAGTGAGGTAACTTAAAAGTAATTGACCGCAGAAGATTGTAAGGATATTCAAGCATCAACTGCAACCAGATAATAGGAAAAAAAATTTGGGATAGTTCACTTAGGTAGTATTTTGTAATTGTCTCTAAACAATGGAAATCATGGTTCTGAAAATCAGACCAAACCAGCTAGTTAAACTGATCTAGGAACCGGCTTGCTATCCAATCCGGACTATGGTTAAAAACTGCCCGTTCAAGAACCGACTGAGAACTAGTACAAACTGGCCAAACCGATCAGATGTTTTTTTTTCTTAATAAAAAGATGTAAAATGACATCATTTTGAATTTGTTTTTTAAAAAAACCTAGAATCTCTTTTTTTCTGATTATTTTCCTTTTTTATATGAGAAGTAATAACTTGAGATATTTGATCCATATGGATAATATTTATTTTGATTAAAGGATTAATTATATTATGTTCTATGAGTTTTGTTGATGCCTAATTTAATTTTAAGTTATTTCATGACATATATTTTATTTTGTATTTTTATATATTTATATAAATACATATTTTATTATATACTGGTTATATCCCAATTAAATTGCCGATTAAACTGGTTGAACTTCTGAACCCTTGCCTAGACTAGTTCGATATCCAATCCGATTTTCAGAACCTTGATAGAGATAGAAATAGTAAAGACAATAGAGATGAAGACATAAAAAATACTATCTCTATGTCGTGTCTGGTTATGAAGTACAAAATATAATAACTATCTCCATATTTTGTTTAGAAACATATGGACAAGACAACAAATATACGATAAAAGACATTATATATCCCTATCGGCTTACGGCCACCAAATTGCCCATGGGTTTGAGGACACATTGGCAAATATTAAATATGTATAGGGATATTATTGGAAGAAAAAAATATTAAATTTCTATATCCGTATTCTATCCCCACTGTCCATTGTTCTTGTTTTCATCACCAAACATATTTGTGTTTCCGGTTTCTCCGTATTTTGTTTAGAAACATAAGACAAGACAACAACTAGGTAATAAAAGATATTATATACCTCCATTGGCCAACCACCGCTAGATCGCCCCATGGGTTTGAGGACATATTGTGAAATATTAAATATTTTAGGGGTATTATTAGAAAAAATATTAAATTTCTGTCTTTGTATCATATCCACACTATCCCCTATTTTTGTCTCCACCACCAAACAGGTTTGTCTTTAGTATCTCCACATTTATGTCCCAGAGACAGTTACCAAATGCAACCTTAGGTACTAGAGATAAACTGTAAGAAGTGATCGAATCAGGGTAAATTGAGTTTTGTATTCCTCTTTTCTGTATCTCTTACATGATTGCAATTTACATATCTAGAGTCTTGATTGTCTTGTGTGTGACATTCTATTATCTGCATTCATCTTAGCTAATAATTTCAAGAAAAGATTTAAAAAACAAAATTCAAGAAAAGATACTAAAAATTGTTTTAGTGAAAGTTTTGTGAAAAAGTGTTTTTTTCTTAAAAGAAAAATTCAATTTGCCCCTTTTTTAGTTTTGAAAGTCATTTACCCTAATCATAACCTTTGGAAAATTGAACTAAGATAGGTTATATTATGTGTATGTAATATTTATGAGATATTGTGTCGATCTATACATTATCTATTATTGGATTGGGTGATGACCCTATTTCAATATATGAGTCAGTATAATATCTCACAAATATTATGTATATGTAACATTTTTTTAAGTACACTTTCCATGTCCTCTACGTTATAGAACTACTTTAGTACAATATTTTAAATCAAAGCTGTTTGGAAAGTGTTGTACAAAATAATTTTCAATTTTTAAAAACAAAAAATGAAAAAACTTGTTTGGTAGTTATTCTTTTCAGAATGATTTTTTCAAAAAATGGGTTTGTGTTTTAAAAGTAAAAATTAGAAAATAACTGAAGATGCTTTTCGAATTCTGTTTTTAAAAACAAGAAAGAATGCAATCGAACATTTGTAATTAGTTGGTTTTATTAATTGCTACTAAAAATAGTTTTCAAAATATTGTTTTCAAAATGTTTTAAAAAATACAAAAACAAAAACAATTCCAAATATACTTTTTTTTTCTGTCCATCGTCAGTATAATCACTTGTATATTATTTTTTCCACCAAATTCAATATAATCTTTGAAATGACGTATTGTAAACAAGGGGAAAAAAAAAGAATGAAAAAGAAAGAAGGATTAGACAAGAGTCTAAATATTTCTGCCAAATTGTCCCACTCCATCAAACTCGCTATATGCTCAAGTCTGAGGATTAGTGTTGTGATTGACAATAGATATTCTTGGTTGTGAACCCAAAAAAAAAAAAAAAAAACAAGAGCGTAAATACTAAATACTTTAGTTCTTGCCAACGGCTTGTGCGGACATGGCTTGGACCAGGTGGGTTCTACAGCGCGTGTTGTTTTGTCAACTTGGGCTTTATTTGACCTTAACTTCTGTGACCAATTCTCCGGCTTGTCTTCCCTTCCCAAGCTCTTCCATGCATATTCATTATCAAACCACACTGTTCCTCAATTAAAACCAATAAATAAATAAAAGTCTCAGACGAAACATCTATATGAAATTCTATTAATGATGACACATGATATAACTATAAAAAATAATTGGAAAGTTCTTTGGACAAGTTTCAACAACTTTGAAGTTTATGTAAGTCAAATAACGGTTTGATATATACTTAGATACGATGCACGTTTTCATACTACACATTTGGACGAATCAAAACATTTGGAGGGACGACTTGGAATTGGAATTGGAATTATTTTAAACTACCAATATAAATTAAAACAACAACATTTATTCTTATTTGTACTATAAACTTTCATCATTGTATTCTTTATAAGGTCTTGCAATATCACATATCACGCAGAATTAACTGTTCAAATTTTGAAAGGATACACTTGAAAGGGTCTTTAATTCTATCAGCATAATTAGTTGAATGTTTAGTTTAAATAAATACTCTCATCAAACTTGTGAGGCACATATCAATAACTAAATTTAGTCATTTACTCTTTAGACAATGAACCAATCAGTTTGTTCTGATCATAATTTAATCCACTTACATTTAATCTACGTTTAACCAAATAATTCACCGGATTCAAACCTGATCTCAAAATGTTATTGGAGCCAAGCATGTGGGTTAGGGAGTGGTGTTGTTTTTTTATTTTCATATCTCATCTGAAGATGTTTGTTGTGAATGATACCAATCATCATGCAAATTAAGTTTAACTCGTAACAAATCCCCATGCTTTTTTTGCTTACCATACTTGTTATACCTTTAAACCCATCTACTCCCTCTTCTCTTTCATTGCAAAGAGTGTTTTGCAGAAAGTTATTTGAAGCTGCATAAGACACTTCTTATTTCTGTGCTTGTCTTGCACTTTCTTTATCACATGCATTTTTTTTTAAGCCTTTGAATCCCGTGTGACATTGGATAAATAGGCAAGATGGTGAGGTCTCCATGCTGCGAAAAAATCAGTGTCAAGAGGGGTGTGTGGAGTGCAGAAGAAGATGCAAAGATACTAGCTTTTGTCTCAAAGCATGGATCTGGTAACTGGACTTCTGTCCCCAAAAAAGCAGATTAGACATTGTTCTAAAACAAGTCGATGGAATGAATTATGTTATTTCTACACCTGGCCTTCACCTAGTAATTATGAGTTGATCATTGATCAACTATGTGCATTGAGAAAACTGCTATATGGTCAGAAATTTTGTTAGAATTTAGTTTCTATAATGATGTGGCATACTTACTAATTTCTATCAAAGATTCTGATATGTAGAAGTTTTTTTTTTTTGTTTCCTAATGTCACTAATTTCAACTCTTAACTAACTACATGTTTTGCATTTGAGGCCACTCACACAGGGCTTAAGAGGTGTGGAAAGAGTTGCAGGCGTAGGTGGACTAACTACCTCAGGCCTGATCTTAAGCATGATAACTTCACACCCCAAGAAGAAGATCTAATCGTTAAGCTTCACGCAGCCATAGGTAGCAGGTGAATAATGTGGGCTAATTCTTCATCTAGGTCTTGCTTCCCCTATTTCAATCTTCTATATAATATGAATTTTTTTGCCATTACTACTTAGTTAATTCTTTTAGAACTATTGCTTGGCTGTGTTTGTTCCTTGTACCATTTTTGGAAACACCTTTTAAGAGACACCTTTAAGTGTTCCCTAAACATCGGTTGAGATGAATCCGGACTTATATTAGCCAATCTTCTACACATTTTTTTGGGGCATTAGGATTATGGGGGTTTTAATATCTCTGTCACAGGTGGTCCATAATAGCCCAACAACTCCCTGGGAGAACTGACAATGATGTGAAGAATTGCTGGAACACAAAGCTGAAAAAGAAGCTTTCCCAAATGGGAGTAGACCCTGTTACTCATAAGCCTTTCTCCAAGCTCATAGCTGACTACGGAAACATAGGTGGTTGCCAGAAACAAAGTAGCCGAATTGGGTCTGTCAATAATAAGGACCTCAAGAAAGCAATCATGCTAAAGTCAGAGCCATATCAGACCCTGCCACAAGATATTAGAAGCATCAATAGCCAACCAAAGGAATCACCAACATCCCCACCCAAAATGGAACCAACTGAAAACAGGATCTTATTTAACAGGAGTAAAAATGATAATAATAATAATAATAACAACCTCCCTTCAATGGACCTTGCACAGCTCCAAGACATGCCAATAGTGACAAGTGCCTCAAAGTACATAGACATAGAGAATGAGACCATTCCAATTCCATCATCTATACTTGGGGAAGGGTGCCTGTCAACAACTTCATCACCATGTACTTCTTCTAATTGTTCCACTACAGCGCAAGAAGCCTTACCCGTGCCCTTCAGTTGGAATGACTTTCTTCTGGAAGATGCATTTGCACCACCTGCTGATAACCATGAACAAGGCATGGGGGGTGGTTTCATGTCAAAGGACTCGGTGAGCCACATAGAAAATGTGACAAGACAAAGTTGGAATATGAAAGAATTCAGGTCACATCAAGCAACTAGCAATGACTTCATGTTCCCATCATCATCATCATCATCATCATCTGATATTTCATTCGTAGAAGCCATGCTTGATCAAGAAAATGAGATGTTTCTAAGTTTTCCTCACCTTATGGAGGAACCACCCAACTACTGAGCTCCTTTATTTATTTATTTTTGTCTTAGACCAGGGGGTATCCTCCTACCAAAGGCAATCCTGCTCTAGCCAGGTAGGATCACTAGGCAGCAATTTCTCTCTCCCAAGTTTTAACTCCAACTTCCTTTTGTTTGATCACATAGTTCTAAATTTCGTAATAATAAAAGCTGGCAATAAGCTGTTACAAGTGCCTTCATTGCCTAATTGTGTTCTCTGGACTAGCAAAACCGTCATTCTGTCACTTCTTTTCAATATATTTATCATATGGGTGGATTTTCTTAAGAGTTTGTGAATCATGTCGATAATGTCCCGCAATGGAGATGGGATGCCTGTCCAGCATAATGTGAATGATTCAATGCAAGAAATTGTTGTTATAATCTAGAGGATAGTATGATTCTGTAGGACTCCCAATGAGACATTGAGAATATCACAGGTAGAAAAATCTTACTGTAAGAATATATAAGTTTTCATCGTTAGATATAACAAAGTAAAAATAAAAATAAAATTTCTTTAAATAAGTTTTATGTATATAATAATTTATTTATCTTTTTGTAATGATTATGATAATTTATGCCGAGCATAAGAAATCTAACTAAATACTATATTTTATAATTTAAGTGTTTATTTTTAGCATATAGTCAATCTAAAATATTTTTACACTTGATGTGCTATGATCTCATTAATCAAGATGGTCAAATTAGTAATTACATAAGATGTTAAACACATTAAATAACAAACTATTACATTACTTTAAAGTTTATTGTCTTTGAAATTCTGATGTACTACTGCAAAAAACAATACATTACTTCAATTAATACATTAATATAAGCATAGTTTCTAACGCTAACAATGATTATGAAAACAAAATATATCATAAGTATTATTGTAATAAAAAAAATTACAAAACTTCTAAGTATGATGACTGTTACTTTTTTACCTACATTATTTCAGCAACAGTTAATTCTTTTACTTCAAGTAAAAAGAGTTAATTTTAAGTCAACATATTCTAAAGTGAGGATTTCGGTGAAATGTAAAAGTAAAAGGTTAACTACACTTAAATCATTTAGTGGATTTATATATGATAGAAGTTATTGATTTAAAGGTGATTAAGCTAAGACTTACCAACAAGTTGTTGGACGAGTAGTAAGCAGTTTGACTCCATGTAAGAATGATGACATAAGTCTGAATCTCGTTCCTCATAATTGCGAGAATAATGTCTCTCCCAATTTTCATATAAAAAAAATTAATCTATCACTTTTACACTTTATCAATTTTCTCATTTTAGAGGTGCCAAATTCATAAGCCATAAGGGTTAGATGGATCTTTTACTCATGTATAGCATAACGAGTTCGATTCTCAAGTTTTCTTGATAGGTAATATATAAGTATATTTATAAGTATTCAATGAGCCTCCAAACATGTCTTTACAAAGGTTGACCCTCAACTTAGATTTTAATATCGGAGAGTTAATTATAAAAATTTATTCTTTTTTTTTTTTGTCTTTTTTTGGTACAACATAGAATTTTTTGTTTTTAGTCCAATGGTGATGACAATTTACTTTGTTTGTGGGGGAAAATGGGGAAACCTATATAACGATCCAATTCCAATTTGGAGGTAGAAATCGACGACGACGACGACGATAGCAGTAATAAAGAAAAGGGGCGAAAAACACAGAAGAAGGAAAGGAAAAAAAAAAAAGCTGGTTCCGTCCAAAAATGGTGGCAATTTCGCTCTACAGAGGGAATCTTCACCGAGTACCTGACGTACCTCGTCGATGGCTAATGCCAAACCACAAAATCTCTCTGAAGGACTTCAAGTCCCTCTTAGCTCGTCGGTCCAAAGCACTCTCTCGCCTTCACGCCACCACCACCACCACCACAACAAACCCTAACCCTATCCCTAATCCTAATCCTGATCCTAGCTTTGATCCTATCGCTGCTACCGCGCAGAACGGTTCTCTCGGTGTCCATCCCGAAGAACCTGCGAAGGTCGCCAACAACCATGGCGAAGGGACTTCGGGCAAGGGCGAAGAGGAAGGAGATCGCAGAGAAGCGGAACTCGCCGGTGGTAGTTGTACTTCCATGAAGAAACCGGTTGATGATGGAGTATCCGATTTGTTCGTGGATTCCAAGAATGTTGTCGTTTCAGAGAAAGCACCTGAACCCGGAGATGGCGGCGCTGCATCGATGGAAAAGCAGAATGAGCCTGTAAGGTTCCGATTGCTGCGTGATCCGTGATCGGTTTTAGCTTTCGTGCTCTTGGAATCGCGTTTTATTGTTTTGAGTGTCATTTTTTAATCACTTAGTTTGTGTGTGTTTTGGGTTAGTTTCATAATAGTTGTTATTTATTAGTTTTTGAACCAAAAAAAAAAATTGCAATTTCTAATCCTACAATTTAAGCAAATTCGGATATGCTGTAAGTGATTCTTGCGTTATGTGTGTTATTCTGTGCTTCTGCCGATGAAATCAGCTATGTTTCAGTGTGATTTTTGATTGCTTAAGTTGTGCTTGCTTTATATTGGCTTATTTTGTGTGTGTGTGTTTCACTACCTATAAAAAATAAGAGGAACTTATTTTGTGTTCATAATAGTTTTTAAGTATAATTTTAAAAAAAGCAATTTTTTTCCGCCTATAATTTAACCAAAGTCAAATATGATGGAAGTGATTCTTGTTCTCTTCTTTCACTTGTGATATTGGCTATGCTTGTTTACAATTACTATGTGTTTTTGTGCCAGGTCACTGACAATGTAGATCTGCTTAGTGAAAAGGAGAAAAGGAAAAAGGAAGTGGAGGACAAGTTACAAGTTTTGAATGCAAAGAAACATAATCTGGTGTTAGTGTTGAAGCAGGTAGGCTATGGTTCCGATGCAAGCTCTCTTGTTCTGTTTGGATGCTCTGTATGCAACTATGCATGCATTCTTGTGTTTTGTAAATGATAGATTTTGGCTATGTTGGTTGGCAGATCTTGAATGCAGAGGAAGAGTTGAAGAGGAGAAGTAGTATGCAGGGGGTTGCACTGCGTGGCCCTTCTGTTCCGCTTCAAGCAGAAGGAATGAATGATACTGGTTCAATGATCAGGCATATGGCTCCGAGGTTGGGCTCTGAGGGAAATCTTGTTGGTGATGTCGAAGGCGGTGACACCGATGATCTCGCCAACCACAATATGCATTCTCGCCGTATGCTTCGGACAAGTAGCATGTCGCCTTCTTCAGAGTCCCCTCTTAGGAGGACACCTGCTGTTCAACAGAATGTGGTAATGTGTTTCAATTTTTCTAGGTGTTTTTCAATTCCTCTCTATTTATCTGGTTTTGCTGGAAATTGGTCTCATGATTGGTGCTTTTGGCATGATTCCATGAATATGTGAATTATAGGCTGCATGTAGGAGGCTTTACTATGGCTTACTGCTGGAGTTATGTTTATACATGCCACTAACTTAACCCACGGATGCACTAAACATTAAATGGTACCAATTGTACTGTGCAGCTGATTTAGGCCCACTAACTGTACACAACAAGGTTGGATTTATTACTGAAATTTGTTAAATATGTATTAAATGGAATTCAGAGGTGAGAGGTGTAAATGGAATTTACATGGGATTTACGATCATGTTTCATGTACTCTGTCAGTCTGTTGTACTTTAGATTCTCATGATGCTACGTCCTAGCTTGCATTTGTAGAGAGTATGAATATACATACGCTTATGTATTTAGTTGCCTAGGTTGCATCAACATTTCAGTGGTCTGTTTCTCCTTTTTCAGCTGGTTACTGAGTTTCACTGTAACTGTGTACCTTGTCACACACATCTACATGTCTCACGGCAAGCAATATAGATTATATTCGAGTAGCTTATGTCCTATTCAACTGCGTATATGAGTAAAGATCAAGTTGGAAGTGACAGACCCCTATTTAAACCCATAAATACTGTATTACCTTGAGTTGTACTGTTATCCTGTTGTCCAATAGTATGTATGATGTTGATATATTAATGTTATTACATTTTCTGTTAAGGTTTCACATCCTTCTCGAGCAATTTTGGGGGCCACTGGTAGTCCATCACGCTTTGCTGTATCAGGACATCAGGGGAATCCCACAAACCTGCCTTCGGTGTCTGTATCAGGAACTTACATTGCCTCGTCCCCTTCTCCAGCAGCATCTGGTGGTACTTCTGTTTTCAGAGATGCTCGGCAGCCAAGTCCATGGAAGTAAAAGGTCTCTTCTTCGTTGTGATATATTGATATTTCGTCATTTGTAATTTCTGTACTCTGGTTGCTGTATATAATTTTCGGAATGAGCAATGCTAGGAAGACCTCTGTCCCTGAGTAGCAAGAATTCTACGTGTTTTTTTGTTTTCCACTTGGAAAGAAGAAAATTGAAAGACTGCTTATCATCATAACATCTTGTGAAATTCTTCTATTTTATTGCTTTGTTGAACAGTTTTTAGTTATGACATCCTTATCCATGAAAACATTGCAACACGAATATTTTAGTGGGGTATAACAGCGGGTTTAAGCCCTAAATTGAAACAATTTCTGAAAGAATCGAAATACCAGAGCTGTACCGTTATAGAGGTCTGAATTCAGCATTGTTCTCATTTGAGATGCATGTATCCAAAAGTATTTGGTGAGTGTGAAAGCAAACTGTGATTTTGGATAAATTTACTGTTAAGAGCTTCAATACTAAAATTGCTACTTTAAGGAAGAATTTACTTTTATATCACCGAATTCAAAGTTGTGCAAGTAATTATTAAGAGAGAGGAATAAAAAACAACGGAGCTACATGTAACATGTTCCCCCTATTATGTTTTGGGCCACTATGCTGGCTGCTAATGCTCAAATAAGATGGGTTGTTTGAGGAATACTTAGGTGTATGAGAGTGAGAGAAAGAACTTGCTTTGGTTCATTTATTAATTGATATATAAGTTTTATGAGTTATTATTGTCTCTCACTTTTTCTATATTTTTAATGCAGTAGTTTATGTGTCAATCAATAAATAGAGTAAAAAAAACATTTTGTTTTACTCTAAAAACACCTAAAAATATCTCTGGGTCATGGACTGATAATTACCCTTTACCAACATCTGTTGAGCCCTTTCTTTATTGAATCAAATATATGGTGCAAAATTAGTTTCCCGAATTTGGTAGTTCTATCTGATGGATGCAGGTTTTATGATTGAGTCATGCATAGGAAAAATTAAATGAATAAATTCTGTGTGTACTCTTTTTATAGTTATATATGTAATTTTCGGTATTTCTTAGATGGAGCTGCTTTTAATATATTCAAATTTTTAAACACACGTTGAGTGATTGTTTTTAATTGCTATACAAACGTTTCTAGCGTCTAACGAAGTATGCGGATTTTCCAGATCAGAGGAGCTGCACATCGCATGGTCATCTATTTTTGTCGGATTTTAAAGGGTATTTTTGGCCCTTGGCAGCTTTGTTCAGTGTTCAATTTTGGACCTCAGTTTCGGCATTTGTGGATAGTCCTTTTTTCCTTTTTACTTTTAATCAGAGTGGCTATTCATATGATGATCTGCTATTTATGGTTATAGGTGGGTTCTAGGAGTGGCTATCCATATGAAGACGATGTAATGAGAATGGGAAATTAATATCCATAGAATGGGCAAAAATGATAACTTTGAAGCATGAAATCATCAAACATGTCACCTTGAACACAATTTAGAGACGAGTAACGTTATTTTGACATTAAAATAAACATTAATATGATAAAAAAAAAAAAGGAGAAGAAGAAAAGGACATTAATTAAGAGTAAATATTAGAGACACAAAAAATCTTGACCCTATCCTCCATCGTAAGATCCAATACAATCCAAGCAATTTATGAACAAGAAGATCCAATCCAAACTTTTTGCAATCATGATCGATTTTCGATTTTATGAACAACAAGATCCAATCCAAATTTTTTAACAATTTGGATTGATTTTCAATTTGGATTGGATCGGATTGGATTCTAACACCCGGTCTCGCACTTATAATCAAATCAGTGGTCACAATACCCACAATCGATATAAGTTTGCGATCGTAATTTAAAATATATTGCACTCTTGATGTCTACATATCTTTATACCAAGATAGCGTTACTCATCATTAGACACGAAGGTTAATCAGCAGCACTTACTCTGGGTTCATTCCAAAAAGAAAAATCATTACACAAATATGGAGCTTGGTTCCACCACGTTAGCAGCTAAGCTCACCTCAGCCATCTTCCTCATCAGCAAATCAGCCTTTCCTCGAACTCTGGCCGATCCCCTCACAGAAAGATCAGCCAACGCCGTCGAGAATTCCGGCAACATCAGAGCCTCATTGATGCATCCTTCGGAGTCATCAAAGAGGCGAAGAAGTATATCAGCCGCACCTTCCTTGCTCAGCAAGGACCTCCCTTTCAGCACACTCAACATGGCACTCATTATCTCATTGTCAGTTCTCTTGAGACCATTCAGCCCTTCATCGAACCTCGCAAGGAGGCCAAGAGCAGCAAGAGAAGTTGCAGCCAAGTCCTCACTCTCAGTGCTCTTCACAACCCCAAGCAGCACAGGAACTGCACCTGCTCTCACAGCCAGAGTGCAGTTCCCATGGAACTGAACAAGCTCAGCAAGAGAACTCAGGAGGTGGTGGTGATGAGCATCGTCAGAATATTCCTTTTCATGAAGAGAGGCCTCAATGGCCTTTACAAGCAACTGAACAGTGCCTGCAACACCGAATTTGGCCTTGTTTTTGTCATGCATGGCCAAGCTGCAGATCAATGAGGAGGCCAGTTTGGAGGAATAATCAGATGATGGGGTGGTGGTGCTGCAGCAAATGCGGGAATTGAGGTGGTGAATGGTCTGCATGTCAGCGAGAGAGTGCTTGAGATCAGGGTTGAGGGAGAGGTTGAAGAGGGTTAGCGAGGAAAGGGTTTGGATGGTTGGGGAGGAGGAGGTGCTTGTGAGTAGTGTGGAAAGTGTTTGGATAGCTCCATCTGTTTGAGCCAGCAAGGTTCTGTTCTGGGGACTGACTTTGGTCATGGAAGCCAGCGTTTGAAGGGCTTTCTCCTGAACTTCAAGCTGGGAATCTGATGATTGAGGAGCCTGCAGCTGGGAGAGGCATTCATTGATGGTGTCAAAAAGCCTTGATGATGATATTGATATTGATGATACTGTTGATGACATCTTCTATAGGATTTTGATCTAGGTTAACCAGAAAAGTTGTAGTGTAGTGAACTAACTTAGCTTAAACGTAAACTGTACACATCTTGGCTCATATAAATTAGGTGAAGGACAAACAGGATTCAAGAATGCAAATGTGTTGAATGTTGATAGTTTCAATGTTTTCATTAACATTGGTAAGTGCTCCACTATAATTAACATTGGAACATTGGAATGCACATATTTGTCCCTTCCCCGTGGCAGGGAACGGGAAACATATATATATATAGGAGGAGTGTAAAAAAAAAGGAGTGATTCATCCTCCTAACACTCTTAACACAACCTTCAAAGTGTTCCATTCGTTTTCAGAATACCTATGAGGAACCACGCAATACATATATTAAAGAAAAACAAAAAATAAAAAAAAAGTCTTGGTAAATGTGTAAAATTATATAAGTTGATAAAATTATCCTAATAAAATTATTATTATTTATTTTGGTAAATATATTAGTTACTTAACTAACACATTTATATTAAGGATATAAATAAAAAAAATTAATATCACATAGATATTAAATTCATAAATATTCTAAAACATAGAAAAGTTAAAAAATGATAGTCATTACTGGAAATTAGCAGTATATTGATAGATACGGACCCATCAAAAATACCGACAAAAGTACCAACGGGATGACGTGATTTTTTACACATGATTTCAAAAAAGAGGACAAATGTCAATATATTTGTCAGTAATGATTGGTGCTATCTTGCCCTGTATGGCGAGCACCAATTTTGAGGGATATAAAGACATCATTATCAACTGCATGGATATTTATTCCAGGCCCTTTGGAAACCCATCAACATATGCTTCCCTACCATGTGGCATGAAGGGGACACCAATGGAGTGGCCGATGGATTTTTTTTTAATATATATTTATCATTTTGACAGTTATACCTATCGGTAACCCACATATATATCGTTCACATTATCCCTTTTCTTCCTCACTCTGTGACTCCTCACTCTCTCGCCACCACCACCTTTTCTCTCTAGAATGTATTTTAAGATTATGTGAATTATATGTAAACGTTAAGTTGTGATTGTTTAAATATCTCTAGTATATTATTGTTCTTTAATTAATAATGTCTCTGATTATTAAATGCATTGATTAATTGATGATAGAAGCTCCTAATTTAAGCGAATATGCTATTAAAATTTTGTGAACTTTTTTTTATGCAAATATAATTAAAAGTAATTGAGTAAAAAACATTGAAATAGAATGTGTGTAAAAGTAATAATGTGATGTTAAAAAATTATAGGGTTTATGGTTACTTAGATGCACAATGTTTCCTTCAAGCTGATCATGGATGTATGATAGATTGCATCCTAATAGAAGGGAGATTAAACTGAAATTCTATGATGACGATGAAGAATTTATAATCGTAGCATGTCAAACACAACAATTTATTGATGAAGCAAAAGTTAGGTGTCCATGTAATAAGTATAAATATAGGAGGTATTTAAATGATGATACCATAAGAGTTTATTTATACAAGTGAAGATTCATGCCCAACTATTAGATTTGGACTAAGCATGGGGGAGGTAGTTAATGCAGAGAATCAATCATTGAAAGCAATTACACTAAAAGATATGCAAGTTATGATCTACTTATAATTGCCCAAAATGCTAGACAAGTTTATTACATGTATTATCCTAGGGAAGGTAGATCAAACTGAAGGAATATAAATAAGACAAAAGTAAGAGGTATGGTTGAAGCTGAGGAAAATACTATTAAAGAAGCTTATTTAGTGGACGATCTAACCCTTTTAAGGGCAGTAACAGATACATACAATCTTGGAAATTCTCTTCCTTTGACTACTAGTTAAGTGGACATAATTGAATGCACAAGTCACCACCCAATGAGAAATCACGATAATGAACTTCTTCACCACCACCGATTGAAGCGAACCACTGTCAGTCAATACCATTTTGTCATAAGTATTTTTGGAAAAAAAAAATTATATTATTATGGATACCATTTGGTATTCAGTTTGCATACCAAACACCTCTATTTGCATTCCTGATAATATTATTCTTTGGAATAGCTTTCCTAAAAATAATATTCATAGAAATAAAAAAATCATCCTGCGATCCACACACACCATCACAAGTGCCAGCTCATCTCAGTCTTCCAGATTATATTTTACTATTTGTTTTCTTGACATAATGACCTCCAACATTCTAACATATTTTTTATTAGTCATATTTAATGAATTTTTAAACATTTGTAATACAACTAATCTCCAAATAATTCATTTTACGTATTTAATTTGTTTATTTTATCGTTAAAACAGATTATATCGGCAATTATTTCTGTCAAAATATGCAATTTACTTATGGTGAAAGCTATTCATAAAAGAAAACTTATGGTGAAATATTTTGAGTCCCTTGGTTATTTATTTATTTCTTTTTTATGCTTCTCTTTGGTTAGCCTATGTTTCAGAACATGTAAAGAGGAAAAGATTCCGCTCCTTGTCTACATTTTGATTTGAAAAGACGACAATACTCTTCTAATTTTAGCTTCGAATTATTAACATGTTTGTCGGGGTTGACAATTTACACTGTTCATCACAAGATGGAATTACTTGTCGACAAAATACATATTCCTTTTTGAGTCTTGCCCCGTCCTGTCAATTAACATCGGAGACATCCAACTAGAAACAAATAAAACGGACCGAAGATTTGAATTCAAGGTCCAAACAAAATAATGCGGAAAACTCAACACAAGAAATGCGCAATAATTTAGTATTTCTTGAGGATTGTCTTTTCCCGTTTTGAATTTGGAATATGAATCTCTTGCTTGTATGACACAGAAGATATATATACGTGAGACATAATAAAGTTAAAAAATTATAGGAGAGAGACACATTATATATATTACTAAAAATTTAAAAAAAATGATATATTAATCAAAATATTATTTATATAAGTTTTAATTACGCTTTATTTTCCTCTAAATCATGAAGTTATATATATATTTTTTTATAATTTTATTAATACTTTATTTTTCTATGACAGAAAAAGAAATAAGTAAATTTTAGAATAAAAATATATAAATATATGTATTGTACAAGATATGACATAGACACGTGTGATGTTTAAACGTGACACTCGATTGGTAAGTTGGTGATTCAATGCTTGTAAGGCTACTCCTCCTTCAAAGGTGAATCATTGCCTCCGAGTTCCAACACCTGCTCCTCTTGCAATGCACCTCCCATACATCTGCTCAGCACATTTTCTTCGTATCAAAGCAACTTTTCTATTTGGCCCATCATAAGAAATAAGTTCTTGTATGTTTCTAGATTGTTATTATTTTATGGCATTCATCACAATAATATAAGACGTGAAACCATATAATAATATACAGTATATTAGCATAAAAAGATATAGAGCATATTGTTAAATTGAAAATACTATCAATAAATTTTAAATAATTACAAACTTGTATGAATTAATATTCGGAGTATATTATAAATTTTCCAATATCAATTGGCTTAAAATAGAAATATCTTTCAATTTTTTTTTTTGGATCTGAAATAAGCGGTCGATGTTTTTTTATTTTCAAGAACACATCCAGTTTTTGTCAGAACTAAAAGGAGTCGGCCTTTTTTTGTCTGGGAAACTAGTTGGGAACCGCCCTATATACACATGCTGGACTAGTTGGGCCACAATTTTCCAGAATAAGCCCTTTTTCCGTCTGAATGAGCTCCATAAAGATAAAAATGTAAAAGGGAAAAAAATTGATAGTGGACTTTAGTTCCAAAACTTACAGTAAATAACTCGTGACATCTTAAAGGAAATTTCACAAGGCTATTCAATACTCAAAAACTGAAACCAAAATTGTAAGCATTTAAGATTTTAATAATAAGACATATCAATTTCTTTGTATGTATTTAATTTTTTAAACACTAATAAAATTACATATTGATCTATTACCGAGATGTTAAATGGTGTGTATGTTATCTGAAGTAAAATGAAGTTTAAAATAACTAATTATGATAGTTAAAATTCACAAAATGAGTTAATTAAATATTTATTACAAGTCATAAAATGATTTATTTTATGCAATTTTAGATATAAAAATAAATGCAATATGTTTCAAAACCGTGTCATTGTACTTGCATCTATTGCTTTAATGGCATATCATTTGTATTATGCCACTTATGTAAGTTCACTAATGAAGAACTAACAGAGAAACTAATATGTCAATCATTTTTAATCTTGAAGTATCACATAATTTATTTTCTTTTCTTGGGAAAAACTAGTCCAAGGTAAAAATCTTGAGAGAACAAATAAGGTATTCACTCCTAAAATTATATGTGTAATTTGCTTTCAATAACGGATGTAGCAAAACTTAGATAATGGAGAAAAGAATACTACATAAACATAACATGAAATTTTATATAATTTCATTTTAGTGTGTTGTCAAACTTAACAAAGTAATATATATATATCCACTTCTAAAAAAATTTCTAGTTTATACAAGTGCATCTATCTATGTTCATTCTAATTCCTGAAATAAAGAAATATTAATTTAGTCCCTAAATTTATAAAATATGATTCAAATTAATTATTTTGATAATTCAAATCATTCTTCATGGATATCGATACAGAGACTAACTTAAATCATTGTTTACAATTTTAAAAAGCAAATTGATTCTTTTTTTAATTTCAAGGAGTAAAATAAAGTACACATATAATTTAAAGAATCAAAATAAATATTTAATTGAAAAAATCCACATAGGTACTCTTTAATTTCTAGGGCTATTAGCTACATGTGTATTTTTTGGGTATTTGCTGGATTATGTTGTTTTTAATGCATTTGAATTTTTTAATAAGCGATGATTGATTGTTTTTAATTGCTTTGAACAAGTTTATCGTGTCTAACGAAGTAGGCAGATTTTACAGATCAGACGAGTTGCACGCCGCATGGACTGGTCATTCATTTTTATACAAATAAAATGCATGTTTTTATATTTAAAATGAAAGGGAATAATTAGTGAAATAATTAATTCGTTATAGAAATATTGTAGTACGTGCACCCTTTATTTTACAAAACCTGTGTAGAAGATATTCTATGTTGAGATGAAACCACATTATATGTCTCATTTATAATTTTGAACTTCGTTTGATGCTTACCTATTAATCTCTGCCCAGACAAGAATTGCTATTGAACCATTTGATGCAATATTTTTACATTACAAGAAAGCCTATAAGATTATTCCCTCTCGAAATGACTCGTTCATCACTTATATATATATATATGCTCTGCTCATTATAATTAAGAAATAAGAGCGATGTTTGTTAGAAATGTGGCTTGTCTTTTTGCCACAGTTGTCAACAAAGGATGCCACCGAAAGCTGTTGTATTAAATGTACAATTGTATTACCGTATTGTGCACAATAATATATATAGTAACTCTTAAAAAGTCTATAGATAGAGGGGATGCAAACGGTGAAGACCATCCCAAACTGAAAAGCATTTCCTCAGTTGTATAGAAAGAAGCAGTGTAGGCTTCTTGCAGTGAGAGAAAAATAGAGAGTGTGTGTAAGAAAATTCCAAGAGTGTAGTGTGAGTATACACTGGGGGTTTTGGATATATTCTCTAGATCTGTGTAATACTACTAATTGTAGTAGAAGAGAGTCTCATTGGGGATACACTATATTGTAATTACTCTTTAAATATAGTGGAGTATTTTTCAGAGTTTGGTCCGTGATTTTTCTCTCAAAATTACAGGAGGGTTTTCCACGTTAAAATATTGGTGTGCAGTTATTTTGATCTATTTTGTTGGTGTAAACAGTAACGAGTACTATTTATAAATAGTGAAGCGGGTCCCACTATATAGTACTATTCATGTGAATAGTGACATGGCCCCACTGCGAATTACTATTTACCGTACTCCATTTTTCCATCTCTTCAATTTGGGTGCGTTTCCGTTTACATCCGTAAAGTGTTTACTACACTTGGAGTGTACCCGACCCTGATGATACCATAATAATGTTTTGGTGATATCGTGTACCAAAATTATAAACGCCTCTTTCTACCTCCATTATTTGAGGTTGTTAACATATATGTTAACAAAAATCAGCAGAGAGCTCTAATAAATTTCCAAAAACACCATCACTTAAGCATGTAATTGTAATACTTTAACTTAAGAGACAAGCCTTATTTTATTTTCCAACCAAAATAGGCAAAGGCGAATTAATCTCTTATAATATAAAAAAAATATGTTTAAAGTCCGTCACTATTTAAAATGTATAATGCTTTTATTTCTCTATTAACCCTCCAATAGTATGCACCTTAAATGGTTAGCTCAGGCACACTGTTAAGTCTTATTAATTTGTGTTAAGAAGGATTAGCTACCAAGTCAGCTTGACACTCATGGGTACTTATCATTAAGGTTTTCAAACTAGAAATTTGTTCCTAAAAAAATAAAGTTTTTAAATTATCAACATATTCAATATATTGAGAGTATCAAAAGTTTCCACTATTTGAAACCATTCACTTATATATCGTCATAATTTGGGTTAAATATTTATGTAAATATTTGCTAAGTCTAAAACATGCCCCAATCTTAGATCGTGACTAAGGGTGTATTTGTTTCGGATTTTAAAAATAGTGATTATAGAAGCTAAATTTTATATATAATTGAAAAAAAAGTTGAAATTTAATTTTTTTTAATTTTGATTATTTTTTAAAAATTATTTAAATGTATAAAAATTAATTTTTTTTTGATGAAAAATATGATTATTAGCCAAAATAATTACGTACAAATGCACCCTAGATTTCCCTCTACTTAACTTCTAATTTTTATGGATCTATCATAGAACAATGGTTAGAAAATCCTATTTTATTTACAGGAAAAAATCTTGTTAGTTTGTCCCCAGTTTTGGTTGGAGATTAAAGCGAGATTTGTGGGTTAACTACCTTATGCCGTGAGGTTTGGTCAGTACCCATAATCATACGTAAGCAAGAATCCAAGTCAAGTCAACGGTCAAGGACTCCTCATGGCGAGTCCCACACTCCCTTTGTCGTCATCCTGGGTGGGTGGGCAACTAAACTGAAAGCAAATCAAACGGCACTCAGCTCAATAGATACATCTCACCACCGAACAAGTCTCCATCCACACCACAGTCATGAACCAAACCCCCTCTTTAGGATTACCAGCATTTATTGTTCACCTAGCTGCTTCATTCCTGTTTCAAGAAAAAATAATAATAAAAAAAGGCAAAGTTTAAAACCATATATCTCATTGTTTGTGTGAAATAAAATCATCTTATTATGGCCATAAAATTTCGACTAAAACCATACGTTTGCTTTTCAAATTTATAGTAGGAAATAAATTAATCCCTCAAATTTAGAAAATCTTATATTAATTTCTCAAATTTTATAAATAGGGACAAGTTAATTTCTCTATAAAATTGTCATTTGAGTTGTAACATGTTAGCTTACTTACATATACTATTAACTTATTTATGTGTACTGTTAATTTCACAAATAATAACTTGCTTCACATTCATATAGACTTTCTTTTTTATGATCTCTTTCACCATAATTTTGTACTTAGAAGAAAAATTTTGATTTTAAGTTATTATTTACTTTGCAAGGAATATGAGAGTAAGGTAAGTTAGGACTCACTGTGAAAATTAATAGTATATGTAAATAAATTAATAAAATATGTGGACATTTCAATTAACAATTTGACATAGGACAAATAAATTTTTTTAAATCTAAATAATTAATTTATCTCTATTATAAATATGAGAAAATAAATTAAGTATTTGGTTTAAAAATTTTTAATGCTATTTTTTAATGAATTTTTCTAGCTAAATTTCAAACATGACTCACATATTGAAAACTTAAAAATCTATCCACTTGATATACACCTGGGCTTTTCTTAACTTTTAACTACTTTTAAAGACATTCGTAGAGTTATTTTTGCTGATTTGTAACAGCTTGAGATATTATTGGCCACTTTTTTTAAAATTTTTTTTTGTTGAACTGCGAATAGGTAAAAAATAATAATAATTATAATAAAATAAAATAAAAATTGGAGGAAACGTCAAATTGTATGAGTGTGTGTATATCGGATTGGTATATGTTCCGCTCACAAATCCAAACCCAACCAAAACACAAAACAAAAATAGGCACAAAAGCTTGTTTTCCCTTCTCTCTTGCCATTCCATTCACCCAATAATCCAGAATGCCGCACCGCCCCACCCAACAACACCAACAATTAGCATCACCAGAACCCTATCCCTCTTCCATTGTTGGTGGTGGCTCTACTCCAACAAAGCACCCCAAACCCACCTTCACAGCCACCACCTTTTCTCACCACCCAACAACACCAAACCCAGATCTCATTCAACCCTCCAAGCCTTCTTCTTTCATGCTCAAACACTTGTCAAGCCTAAACATAATTAGTCACAGACCACGTGCACCCCACAAACCATCACAAACCAACAATAATAATCACCCTCCTCAGCCTCCGCCACCACCTCCTCCTCCTCCTCCTCTTGTTGACACCCATTTGCTGCAGGCCAAGGCCATGGCATCCTCTGCCATAGTTGCTACTGCACCAAAGCTTATTGCAAAGAGACCCTCCAAAGAAAAGCCCCAAAAATGCAAGAAGGAAGTGGAAAGAAGGAAACTTGAGGGTGTGATGAAGAAGGGCTCTGATGGAGGGGTTCATCATAGCAAGGTTCTGTTTGAGGAGGAGGATGATGTTAAGGTTGAGAACTCAAGGGTTCCTCCTCCTGTTGTGGTGGAGGAAAAACATCATGATGTTGTTGTTAAGAGGCATTCTGTTTCAGTTTCACTGGCTCCTCCTCCTCGTCCCAGTGGTGGTGGTGGTGGTAATAGAAGGCGATCATTCTGTGGCTCAAAGGTTGTTGATTTGGGTGATGTGTTTGCAGTGAATGGGGTGAAGGTGGTCTCAGCTGATATGCCACCATTTATGCAGATCCATGCTGTGGATTGTGCCAGAAAGGCCTTTGACAGCATGGAAAAGTTCACATCCAAGAACCTTGCCCTCACCCTCAAGAAGGTAATTACTTAGTTAAATTATTGTAGACTTACTTAATGCTTCATTATATTTGATTCAATACTTTGGATGTTCAATTTGATTTTTTTTTTAATTATTATTGTGGTGTTTTAAATTTAAGTGATTGGTGGATGGATTTTGATTTGGTGGTCTTCAATTTTTTTTGCAGGAATTTGATGGGGTTTATGGACCGGCATGGCACTGCATTGTTGGCACTAATTTTGGGTCTTTTGTGACACATTCTGTTGGAGGGTTTCTTTATTTCTCCATGGATCAAAAGTTATACATCCTCTTGTTTAAGACAGCTGTACAAAAAGCAGGTTGAATTGAAGGCAGTGACTTGTGTAATGAATAATGATCAGAAGAATTTTTTGATGATAGAATATTTATTAATCTTAGGAAATTGCCATTGCCTTTATTGCTTACAGAAGCAGTCTCCTTTGTACATTACTTCTACTTGAAAAATGGATCATCCTACTTTTCCCTACTAATTAAGTAATTATGACCTTCCAGAACCTGTTTTAAAGTGGACCTTAAGGCGTTATATAGCTTTGTAAACTAATGGGGTTAACAAAAGAAATCACCTTTACAAGCGACATCCCCCAATTATTCATTTTTGCGGTATATCTAATCAATTTGGTTCATCAGAATTCTGATTATCGTACTTTTTCCCTTCACTGTCACATTATTTTTGCCGTTGTCACGTCAATTGTTTTTTTGTCAATTTATTAATTTTGGAATGTCTTGATAAGGATAATCTATTCTTAATGCTCTTTGTACTACTCTTTTTCTATCCCCTTAACACACACGAGTGAATAAAAATTGTTAAAAGAACTAGCAATATGAGATGCTGCTAAGGGTAGATGTAGTTGTAAGAAAAGTGAGTGACTAAAAAATGCTAGTAAGAACTAGCACTATGAGGTGATGCTAAGTGTAGATGAAGTTGTAAGAAAAATGGTTCCTCCACAAGAATGCTTATCATAAGATGCAACCTATTTTGTGAGTCCCAACATACTTGCATGAGGAAAATTTAAAGATGGATAGGCTTTTAGAGAGAGAATTCTTCGTCTAGGAACATTTTTTAATTTTTAGTGGGAATTGGATCTAATCAGTAGCATAATATATTTTTTCATTAAGTGAATTCATCTCTAAAATATAAAAGTGAAGTAGTATGTAAAAATTAAAAAGAAGCTTGTGGTGTCAATATGCTAAGACCTGAGTTTGATAATTCTCTATTGGAAGATGATCTCAGAAGCATGCTCTAATTCTGGATCAAAGAATTTTTTTTCTCAACTTTTCCGTCATTAAAAAAAGGGAGCTCGTGGCTTTCTACCAAATCAGTACAGGAAAAACTCTCAGCAAAGGAAAGTGAAAACCCACAGATGGATTTGGCTATAGTAAGAGATAAAATTTACTGACATATCACATATGATTTGGCACTTCATTTCTAGACATGAAAGGTCATAGAAAGCGTGCTTGTTTTGCTTAGTTAATATTCTCACGTCTCGCTCATATATCAACTGTTTGCTTGCAAAAATTAGCAAAATCATTTACATTCAGATACATGGGGGTCCATACCTTTAAATTTTGGGTTTGGATTTTGAGTGTGGCTATCTCCATCACGTGGGTGTGTGTGTGTGTTACAAGGTTCTTCGGTTCTTTGACCAAGTAACTAAGGTAAAATGTTGGAAGCTTGTAGGGTTAGGTGATAGGTTCTGTTTTACTTGCTGTAATATCTCCAAAGGTACACAATGTGGTTGTCATTAGGAACATTTTCAAAGAGCGGTGATGACCCTACTTCGTTTTTTCTTCCATGTTCAAAATATAATCCCTTCTCAGCAGGTAATTAACTTTGAAATGACCTTGATCAAGTTCGTAAATTTATGTTTCAGAGTATAAAATTAAGAGATTAGGTTTAACATACGATTAGGCATGGTTCGTGGAAAGAAAATGACAAATTTTTAAATTGAAGTTTACCCAGACGATGCTTTCGGTTTCTAAAATGCAATGGAGTTTTATAAAGTTCATAATTTTAATTTTGGTAGGCTTATAAAGTTCATAATTGAGTGTTCAATGATTTTTATTGAGAAGTTCAATAGTGGGTAGAAGATTTGTTAGCTTATCATTTAGTTCGAATTGGTGGAATTTATGTTAATATAAAATATTTTATAATGTCAATTAATTATGTAGTACTATTATAACTTTTGAAATTATTATTATAATATTTAAATATTTAATGATAATACATAATTGAATTTTTTTATGTAAAACAAACTCTTAAAATAAGGTGGATCCAAACAGAAAATAACTATCACTATTATATACCATGATAATAGTACTTTTATGAAAATGATTGCCATGGTTTTGGCAAAAAAATTGAATTAATCCCATCAACCGGCTTGATTCATAGGGCAAAAGGTGCACTTTTAAAATTGTACTTTGCAGCTTGGTGGGCACTCCACCTATTTTTATATTGACAACGGTTATGATTTATCAAGAACAATGTGTCACAGAGATCTCCTAAATGTTTGTGTCCCTTGAAATGTTACAATTTTGTCAATCTCATAGTGTTGATGAGTAGATTGTATATAATCCAAAGACACACTACAACCAATCTCTTTGCCACTTCTTGGAGGACATCTCTCGCCTTTTCTTCTAGGGTTCCCATCCCATCACTTAGTTCTTATATAAAAGTGACAAGTCTAGTCATATATTTGTTTATCAGTATAATTTAGTTATATTATTATGGGCCCCTAGACATAGAAATTTTTCTTTTAAGTGTATGTTTGGTTGAAGGATAAAAATAAGAGTAAAAATTACATGAATAAACTATATGTATTATTTTACACATAAAACTCATTTAAATAATTTTTACTCCTATTTTATCCTTGAACCAAAGTTTGATTAGGGATAAAAATGGGATGAAAAGCAAACATACCCTTCGATTTATAGGAAGATTTTTCATTGTCAAAGGTTGAATTATGTCTTCGAATTTAATGAGCACTTACATGTAAATTTAGAAAAAAAATTCAAAATGAAAATGCACATGTAAGGGGGAAAGAGTACAAAATATAAACAGACGTTGGGGCGACAAATGGGGCCTTGTGTTTCAGAAAAGAGATGCAGTGAGCTTTGTTTTTGAGGCTGGTCTTCCTGCTACATCGCATGGAAGTAGATCTCATTGTCTCCTCATTCGCGGCGTCCATAGTCCACTACACAAACATGACATGGGTAACAGTGCACAACACCAAAATCGATACTCATTAGGCATTTCAGGCACCAAACAAATCAAGGCCCATTGATGTTGGATGCCGGGCTTTTTTACGGGCTCGAAGCACTGTTGGGAAAAATTGTTCAGCAAGTATAGTTGCTAAGAAAGGGTTTGCTTTCCCGACCCAAATAAAAAAGGGTGTGCTTCAGAGAAGAAATTCTTTCTAACAAAAAAAGAAATTCTTAAATACTCTTGGAATAAGAAAAATAATTTATTTTATATTATTTATTATTTGACATATCCATTTTATGGATAATTATTATTTTCAATCTTCCCAATACCAACAAACTCTTGTCAATTGAACCAAGAGTGGTGCCATGTGAGCTATAACTCATTGACAGTCTTTCCTATATTTTTAATACAATCATTGAGGTGTCAAATAATAAATGATACAAAATCAAGATTTTTCTTACTTTCAGAGCATGTAAGATTTCTTACTTTCTGAGTTATGATACAAAGTGTAGAGAAGACAACAAAGGAAAAAAAAAAAAAGGAAAAAGAGAGATTGTAGGTTATTTATCTTATCATTGTATATCTATACTATTAATAAAAGGGATTGGGATGAGTAACCACCTTTTGGTGTCTCCTTACTCTATTGAAATTTATTTTCAAGTCCACCAATCACAATCCCATTTACCCCCAACTTCTCCATTTTTTTTTCATGTAACCAGCCTTTTTTTAGTGTAATAAAAAGAATATAAAAACTAAAAAAATATTTAATTTCTGTAAAATATAATATCAAATAATTTCATATAAAATCATATATTTCACAGAGTTGATTTATCCACATATTTCTCTCTTCATTTTCACGACCGTGCCAGTCGAGTCGCTAGTGTATGTAAAATAGATAAGGTAAATGAAATGAAAAGTTTATGATTGTGTTTTCCAAGAAGACTTTGATTCCCGAATCCTAGAAAGGGACTCTATTTCTTCACTATAGGTTACCAAACTATTTCGAAAAGCATTTGGTTGTTATATGAAGAGATTGCCTAATGAAACTAAATATAAAAGGTTGTAAAGGACTAGAAAGATAAATTACAAAAAAGTAAATTGCAGGAAAATAATGATAAATGGAAATGAAATTGTCATTGATTCATTATATGTTGAGCTCTCTTGTTCCAATCGAGTACTTGGCAATTTATAGACACAATGAAGTAGTTAGTCAATCACTAGCTACACTAACATGATTCCTAAATATGGCCCTAACTCTTAGCACTAAATAGGCTACCTAATGTTTTGCCATATGTCCTCAATTTGTAGGAAGCATTCTCATGTTCTTCTATAACCTCCTAAAACTATTATCCATTCATTTTCCCCCTTATTCAAATTAGCAACCACTTTCCTTAACTGCCCTTATTTCATGGAAGTGGTTGCCGACTTGGTCAAAGTTTATTTGTTCATATTCTGAAGCACAAGTCCCTTTCAACCAAGGTCCAAAAGCAATTCGTGGGTGAACAAAGATCATAAGGACCCAACCCAGCATGGGACATATTCCCTTGGCCAAAGGTGAGCCTTTTTACAAGGCAAACTTCTGGGCTGATGGATATTCAGCCAAGGTCAGCCATTGTAAGCCTTCAATCTTTAGGTATATTAGATATGGGTGGATAAGCATTCTCAAAGTCTTAGAAAATATCTTAATTAGTATTCGGTTGACTTTAAAATATTGAAAGTAGAAAAATGGACAAAATAGTATCAAAGCGGTTTCTTTTCAGGGCCAAAATGACCTCAAGCAGGTGAACCTAAGTTGTATGTCAAAGCTCTTATCCTAAGCTTTCCATCGATACACATTAATAGTCATTCTGATAAACACAACATAGTCTTTGACCATTTAAAGCCTTGACAAGGATTTTAGCAATTTGATGTTGTTTCAAGCTAATTTTTCATCTACTTTGTCCTCCAACTAAGTGTTATTAATCGTCATCCACTCATCAGCTTAAAACTCAACTGTAGGCAAACTTTTCGTCTTCCCATGATGGTTTTTTTGCAACAAACATACATTCTTAGGAAACTACTATTTTTGTGCTCCAATATATGGCCCCCACATCATTCAACTGATTTTAAACAAGAACAAAGCCAAAATGATGCACTTTTCAAAAGAACCTTTGTCTTTGCTTTCCTTTTTTATGCATATGTTTTCCAAGCATGCTTCTTTTGCTGACATTTTTCCCTTTAGCAAATTAGTCTTCCAAAGCCTAAAGGCTGACTTTCCACTTTAGCAAATTTAGACTTGCTTTCTCTTTTCTTCTGTCTTGGCTTACCTCCCAAATGTATCATTTTTCTAATCCAATCTAGTTTGTAGAAAGGCTAGCCAATGTAGGATTTCCAATAAAGTTTCACCCGACCGAACCCGAACCTTTAGTGGGCTTCATGGATGGCTTTCTTTTGAAAACTCTAACTGTTAATATGTCAGCTGACTTTGGGGCTTGTTCTTCATTAGTATCCTCATCAGTTGAATCATAATCATCAACTGCAATTAAGTTTAGGTCCACACCTCCTTTTTCGTTGGCTTTTCTTTGGTCCTTTTCAAGAATATGTTACTTAATTCAAAAGGGTGTATATTTCCATAGCAATTAGCCTTTTCCTTAGTCATTGGGTCCACACCTCCTTTTTTGTTGGCTTTTCTTTGGTCCTTTTCAAGAATATGTTACTTAATTCTAGAGGGTGTATATTTCCTTAGCAATTAGCCTTTTCCTTAGTCATTGGTGCATATTTCCTATAGCAAGAATGGCATAATCAACTTTTGGCATTTCAACATTACACCTTCCTCTCAACCATTGGAATCTCTCTATGAACTTAGCTATAGGTTGATCAACTTGGCGCTTAAGATTCATGGAATCAATTACCACAATCTCCAGATTAGGCCGATAGAAATGATCAAGGAACAGTTATTCCATATCATCCTAATTTTTCACAGAATTAGGAGGCAAAGATGAATACCAGGAAAAAGCCACCCTTGCCAAAGACAAAGAGAACAATTGTAGCCTCTAGAAATCATTTTGACTAGCCTTTGCATCTTGTACAATAAATCAACTAACATATTCCACTATTGTCACCTTTTTCCCTAGAAAATCTTGTAAAATCAGGAGTTCTAAACCCCTTAGGGAATGGTACATGACCCATATAGTCAAGATATGGTCTCTAGTAAACATGTCATTCCAATGGTTTCGACTGGATGCCAAAATGATGTCTCATAGCCTCGGCTAATACATTTGGGTCTATTTTTAGTGGTACGACTATTGCTTGCTAATTAGTATATAATGTTGCAACTTGGCTAGCCTCCTGTTGTGGTGTAAAAATTGGCTGAAACATTTGCTATTGATTATCCATAGGCTACACCTTGTTGGAAAATTTAAATTGAAATAACATCACAAATAAAATAAGATAAGAGTAAATTAATCACTGATAATATTTTTTATAAACACTTGAATGATAAAATCAAGAATTAGCGATAAATAAAATAAAAAGAATAAATTAGAATAGCTTATCGAGTTTATTGGTTGAGGTGTGCTAGGCACCGAGCTTAAAAGTATTTCGCCACCATGAGTCAATCACTCGTTGCAGATGGTCTTCATGGCTAATACTCCCCAGGATGCAACAGCCACTTCCCACTAACTATGCACTTAAACTAGTGAGGCTATATAGAAACAACTCTATTGGATTTGCTCATAAGAACACTGCACTAATATTTATCTATACTTATTTGTCAAAAGTTGAAAACTAGAGTGTATATGAAATATATTTCTAATGTTCAATTTTTCTACCTCTAAACAAAAAAGTGGTGTTTATATAGCTGATCAAAATTATGTAGTAGCTTAGATGAACAGAACCGTTGGTCTATATTCATTAAGAATGAATCCTCATAATTTCAATTAATGAAACCAAACGTGAAAAATTCATTAAGAAGATGTAATGAGAAATATTCACGTGCTCATTATTATATTTAATAAAATCTATTGACATTAGCTAACAGCCCAAACGGCTATAATCAAACCATAATTCTTATTAATATTTATAGTGTAATAAGGTCAAACAAACCAACACACATATATAATATATATATATATATATATATATATATATATATATATATATATATATATATATATATAATATATATAATTTAATTCTAAATTTAATACTCACATGTAGTATTTATAAACATATAGAAGTATGATTGAATATAATTATGTCACGACCTGATCTGGGCACGTGACCGGCACATGAAGAGTCCCATCCCCACGCAAGCCTCAAGACCTGTGTAAAGCTCTACATGCATATTTAAATAGGAAAATCTTATAGATTTCCTGTTTTCTAAAATCAAAATCTTGATAACTAAAATATCATCATCAACATCAAAAGTCTGAATTCATCCATTATCCATACACAAAATACAAATATACATATCAATTACTTTTGTTTAGACACAGCTAGTTCATTAAATACAAACCATAGTATAATCAAATATGCAAAATGCAAAATGAGCTCTATATGAATCAAGACTCCTGCTTGCAATAACACTGGAGCACTCTATAGAATCAAAATGCTTCACTTAAGTGAAGCTCACCAGCTGACCCTCTATTGCTGCTGGGAAGTAGAAGGTTGGAAAGAACCCGCAGCAGCTGCTGTATCTGTAAATAGGAGGAAAGGAGAGGGGTGAGTTTTTAAGCAAAAACTCAGTGAGTGAATCCTCACTTGAGACCTCCTTCATGGGACAAGGAAAAGAGATTCATAATGCACAGTATAAAACATTTATATAAATTTCATATAATAGGTGCGTGTTTCATGTATTATAAGCTCATAATATAATAGTTATAAAATCATAAATTTTACTGGAAACATAAAGTCCATAATATTTCTCAAGGCACTACCAAAGAGAACAGACTAATCATGAATTGTAAAATGGCGCTCAGTCCCTGGCGAACATGAGCTCAATAACTGAGAACTTAACGGTCCCTGGTGAACTGCGTCCCTGGCGGACTGATCTAGATAATGATTAGTTTGCCCCTGGCAGGCCTTGGTATACCAAGGTTAACGGAATAGCTGCCGTTAACTCACAGCTCTGTTTCTCTCAGTAGTTCCTGATTCTAAAACCAATCTTTCTACAACATTTCATAAAGTCTTCTATCCTAGGGTTCAAAACTCAATCATATAAAACAATATTCCAGTCCAAAGATCATATAGCCAATACAGCAGTTTCTAAATATATAAAATCACGACTTAAATCCTTCCATTTCAATAATGGTAGTCCCATGGCTTTCATAAATCATATAGTGCTTGCTATTGCAAAATCCATGAATTTCAAATCAATCACAATCAGTTGGAATTCCATATTTCTTGCTAAAAACGGCTAAAATCATGCATTTGATTCACATCTAATGAAAATAAGTCTAATGTTGAAGTTAGAGGTGACAAGTTTAGACCCACTCACCTGGAGTGGTAGAATAGACATGATTGACACCAACAGAACCCTGGGAGGTAGGAACGTCACCACTATCTGCCAGTAAAACGATAAAACCCTAGATCAATCTCAGAAAAACTATACTTTACCCTCCATCAATGGTAGAAGAGCATTATATCATAAGAACAAGGAGGACACAAAATCTAACCCCAAGAGCAAGGAAGAATAGAAGAAATAGGAAGCAAAACTAGAAAAATCTCTTACCTTTGAGCCTTGGAAGTGAAAGGTTGATGTTAGATTGATGAAAATGGGAGAGAAAGAGGTTGGGGACGAGAGTTTTGCGTTTCTCAGGGGGGTGGATGGTGTTTTTGCACAAATGAAGCTTCTGGACCCCGAGATGGGGTTTTTAAGTCATCTGTCGAGCGCTGCAATGCTAAGCGCTCACTAGAGAGCGTAAAAGTTCACTTCTTATTGTTCTGTTGACTGCTGCAGCGCTGCTGCAGCACTCACTAGAAAGGTTTTTTCCTTCTTCAGGATGGTCTCTAACTCTCCAAAATGGTCTCTCACCTCCTAGAACTCACTTATTTACATTTATTTCCTATTAACTTTTAAATTTTTAAACATAAATGTAAATAAGAATTACCCCCTATTTGGATTCAAATAAAATATCTAAAAAATCAAAATCCTAAGGAATCAAAATCTAAATTTTGGGTTTTAGTTCAAATCTAGAAATTCTTACGACTTTTAAAACTTGAGGGCTAAAAACGAACTATTTAAAGCTTTCATAAAATTCACTAAAAATCCTCCTTCAACTCATTTTCCTCTTAGGAACCATTACTGGGACTTTTGATCCCAAAATTATGGTTCTATCATATAGCCCTCCAATGGCATGTAGGGTCTCAGACTTAGAAAAATTCAGGACCCGGTTTTATCTACAGACACGTGTGCTGCTCTAGACTTTTCTAGGTAACAGTATATCTAAGGTATTACAAATTAACTTTGAAATATAATAATATTAATAAAAATACAACACACCATTGGTTGTTGATCAGCTATAGGTTGCACATTTGGCTGTTGATCAGTCCTAGGCTGCATCATTGGCTATTAAGTTAACGTCTGATTATGTTTAGAAAAAGAAAAGGGGTCGCACCGTGTAGTCATGGGCAATACTCGTGATGCACTAATGCAGCTTCGGGGTGACGAAGAACTCTGCCTTGGTTGTAGGGAGTTGTCAAGGGCAGAGGTCATGGGTTTTCCTAATGAGGTGGGTTGGAGGTGAAGGATAAAGATTTGGTGATTTGATGGTGACGTGAAGGTTATGTGGTGGTAAGAATAGTGAAGGTGTCGGTGTTGGATGGTAGAAGGAATAATGGTGATGGTATTGACGAATGAAGAAAGGCTAAGGATTAAAGGAGGATGATGACGATGATGGTGTTGAAGGACGATAAAAGAGGGTAAGAGGGTTATCGGAGTACATTGTGTTGACTTAGTGGTTGAGACAGTAAGGGTAGAGAAGGTGATCAATTGATGGTGGCTTCAACACATTTTAGGTTCCCTTAGTGCACTACGTGTGTTTGTGTGACTGCCCCTTACAAAAACTGGACACCTATATATATATAACCCTAAATGTAATTAATGGAAAAATAAATAAATTTGATGTTAATTGATAAAAACACTTGATTTGATTGGAAAAAACTGATTGATACTAATTGAAAGACAAAAACAAGCTAATTGAAAGAAAATCTAATCAAAAGTTGATTTTTTATTTTTTATTTTGAAAGATGAGTTTTTTAAATTTTTAATTCAAACAAAAAGAAACAATTTTTCACAACCCAATAAAAAATTGGGTGTTGACATTCTTGTCAGTAATTACTCTTGTGGTGAGTTTAGAGAGACACTTGTAGACTACTCTTTGTTGGTGCTTACTCTTGGGATTAATGTGAAGCACTGCTTGCTTGTATGTAACTGTCTTGTAAGACTTCTGATTTAGTGCAAACTCTTGCCTTGGTGAGGATTGGTTATAGGTTCCAAAGTTAGATAATTGAACTAGTATAAATACTCTGACGAAGCTCTTTTCCCTTCATCTCTATTACTTTTAATTATTCTCACTATTTGATTATTAACTTAACCTGTTTACATCAATGAATCACGTTTTTGAACTAATATACAGACTATGTTTTTTGTTTTTTGATAGTTCAAGCACATAAGCTTAACCCCCTAAAATAAAGGAAGCAAACTAGATCAAAGGTCAAAGAATAAAAAGCTCAAAATACAAAAGTTGCAAAAATAAAAAATAAAAAAAAATCATCAACAACATAGCTACACACCTAAAACTTCACCAAAAAAACTGAAAACTATATCATCTTCATCATCTACTGAAACCGATAGCAAATCTCCGTGAAGTAAACAAGAAAAGCTCCAATGATTACTGACCCATGTCTAAAACTTGCCAAAAATTTCAATAGCAACACCAAACCATATTCTTGCCAATGTGCCTCAAGTAACTTGGCGATAGTAGATCCACAATAGCCAAAAAATTCCTTTAATCGTAGCAAAACCAAAACGCATACCATATCTCTGAGGCACCAAAACCATGATCTTGATTGCCAAAGGAGAATATTAAACCATATCCATTATAGTTGAATCAGTCAATGGCCTAAAGAAACAACTTTTCAAGATATCCTTCTATAACACAGCTACAACCTAAATGAATTCCTTTCAAATAGCACCCAAATTAGTATCATTATAATTGTTCAAAATCCAAAGAAACACACCCCACATAAGATGCCAATCTCCATTTCTTCATCTAAAAATCACCATTAGTAAAAAATAGGCATAGATGCTACTTACTCCAATCCCTTCGGGATGGCTATCAAAGTCATAATTGTAAGAGGACCTCATAAAAAAACCAAGCCATACTAACAAACATTGAATTGGTTCAAATGCACCCATGGAACACTGACATGAAAAAAATAAAAAAAAAAAACACACACACACACACACACACACGTAGCAACACATATCGCCTAATAATAAAGTAAACATCACCAAGTGTATTGCTCTGAAGTTCTATCTAGAGATTTGACTATTTGCTTTTTCTTCTTCACCCACACAAGTGAAACTTCTCCTCTCATTCAAAAGTATCTCCTTGTGTATCATTCCACACCAACACCTAACCGCGAAAATACCTTGTACTTGCAAATTTCTATGCGACTTGAACCTGTAAAGAAACAAGCAAAAACCAAAACACACCCATAACACATAAAGGTCAAAGTATAGGCTCACAAGTGTGTCACTTAATGCCTAGAATACTCGGCATATAGTTTTAATCTCCCACAAACTCATAGAAGATTTTTTCCCCTTATATTAAGACCTCACAATGTATAGCTTTGCAAAAACCACCCTTGTTGCCATCCAACCGAATCAGCATACAATTCTCCAATACATCAGCCTAACAAACTCGAAAAAGCCAGCCACCATAAACTAGCAGTATGTTAGCAACTAAAGCTAACCCTAGATCTACACCTGGGCATAAGGTTATTCAAAAAATTATTTCATCATACCTTTTCATTTTGAAACAAATTCTATTTCCCTACTCCCAAATTAATAACAAAACAACATAAAAACATACATTCCAACCCAATTTTTGCTTACCATAAAATTTCACCCTATTCCAAACCTCAAAGTTGATTTTCGGATCAAGATACAACACCCAATTTAAGCCCACCACTTACAACAAAAACCCTACTTTCGAAGTTTACACACAAGTAAAGAACAAATGAGGCACACTCATCACAAAGATTACAAAAAACATACTTAGATCACCATTTGTGATTCTCCCAAAAAGAACTAACCAAACAAACAATTTTGCCTTAGGAGGACCAACACCTTGCCATACTTTTGACAAAACAATCTCAACTTGATAATTTTTTATAATGTTTCTACAAAATAAGTTGAGGTAAATGAACAGACAACAACCTGTTAAGAAGGATGAAAACATCATGAGGTAGTGTTAGAATCATCTTGCTTAGGCTGGACCTGATCCAACAAAGACAATAATTTTGACAGCAAAGGTATTTCCCACCAGGAAAAGAACTCTCCACCAATGTAGATTATACTCCCAAGAAGAATTTACCCAATGCCTATATCCTGCTACAATAGTCTCTCTTTGTAGAGAAATGTAGTATAATCTTGAGAATTTTACCATTAGCTTCTCATCATCTAGCCAAAGATCTTCCCAAAACCACAACTTGCTTCCATTTCCTAACACATGGTGGATTCTTAAACTAATTATTCTACTAATACTCATGCCAATTCCATCAATCTCAAATGGCCCCCCAAACCCTACCTTTAACACAATTTCACTGATCAAACAAAGGCCTAGACTCTATCAAATTGCAACATGAACATAAAAACTATATGTTTTAAATTGTAGTTGTTTATTCAAGTCATTTTGAAAGTGTTAAGAGACTCTCTTTTGAATATCTCTTGCAGTGACAAGAGACTTATGCCTAAAATCTTTTATTAGTGTGTTGAGTGTGCAGGAACTTAAAAAAGGGACATTTGATTCAACTCCCTATCTTAAATAATATTTCTTCTATAATTTTATCATTTATAATAATATTAACTTTTAAAATGGTAAAAATATTTTATGTATTGTAAACCTGACAAAGAAATTGAGCTAAAATCAATTATTTTTCTTCAATTTTGTTAATCTAATTCATATCATTTTGTCGTATTAATTATTGAGTCAAGTTGTTAGATCGAGTACATTCTTAGATGCTTAATGGTGAAGGTACTATAGTTCTAACCCCAATTCAATCACAATCACATGGTGTGACACAGTTGGTAAGAGAGCTGTATTCTCTTATCCATCTCCTCTCGGGTTCAACCCTTGGAGGGATGGGAATGGAGCGCCATATGTGACCAGAGCCTCTCTCGCTTGGGCCCTGTATTCAAATCCAGATTAGTTGACTTTGTAGGCCAGATACTGGGTGGGAGACCAAAAACATAAAAAAAAAAATTCCAATTCAATCACACAAGCAATTCTTTATTCCACTATTATATGCCTAGAAAGACAGGCAATCATCGAACTTAAATATTAAGACTTATATTTACCAGGTGATTTTTTGAAGATGTGAACTTTTCACTCAAGAGCTTAGGGTATGTTTGGTTTAGAAAATTGTTTTTAATTTTCAATATTTGTTTTAAGTTACTTTTTTTAGAATTTTAATTTATGAAAGAAATAGAAAAAAATTGAAAATTGAAAATTGCAGTGTTCAATGGTTTTTTAGGGGGCATTTGTTTCAAAATTTGAAATTATGTTGTAATTCCTAGGAATATAATACACGCAAATGTTATTCCACAATATTTTTAAAAAGTTGTTTGTCTAGCATAAAATGTTCCTGGTATTATTTGTTGAGAATATTCTTAGGAATGAATTTAAAACTTTGCATTGTATAATATATATTCTTGATAATATATGTCATATTTTATAAAATATCCCTAACATTTAATTGTGGAATGAAATGAAATAATTGAAGGATATTTTAATATTTTTATTTAATAATTATCATTTTCAAGCATATGAATCTTTTATTCTCACCCTTAATGAAATCAGACTATAAATTATGGGAGTTTTTTTTTTTCAGAATAATTGATATCCGAGAATAATTTAATAAAACTTATAATAAATATATAAACAAATCATACCCAAGTAGTTATTCATGGATATAGAACAATAAATTGCGAAACAAAACCCTCATAGTATGTTTGTGAGTTTGGATTTTAAAGGGAAAAGGAGAGGAGAAGAGGACTTATAATATAATTTTACACTACAAGTCATCCCCTTTTCTTTTTTTCTTTCCAAAATTCAAACTTATAAACATACCTTCATGGAAAAGAAGCTGTTTTTTAAAATCAATCTATCTCATTCGAGAGATATCTAACTTGGAGTTGGCACAACACAAAAGCCCTATCTTCTTTTAGCAAAGCTTATCTTCGGAGATTTTTGTCCTTCACAAGCAACGCTTTAAATTTTCTAGCAGGGCCACAGACATGGATCAAGATTGGCTGCGATCAATGCATTCACATATTCCGCTAGTTCGGAAGCTGATACTAACTTATTTTGTCATAGCCATTTCACCACCTACATGTATCAGGGACAATCTCTCTTGTTCTTTGCAATTTCACAATCCCCTTTGCATTGATTGATTGATATTATGGCTAAAATCAAAACCCTCTTTCTAAGTTGGTTATCAGGAAAATGACATTATGATGGATGGGGATCCACCATGTACTCCAAGCGTGTGTTTGGTTGATAGATAAAAATATAGAGTAAATTTTTATAGATTTGTGGAATTTTACACATAAAATTTATATATGAAAATTTACCCCTTTTTTTTATCTCATGGCTAAATACACTGACTATTCAATATTTTTTAATGGATAATTGAATAGTTGAGTTTAAGGTTCCTATCAAGTATATATATCAAGTATGTAAAATTTCATAAAATTTTAAAATGATTTGATACCTCATTATGACACTTTATTTTGACGGATAATATATTCTGAAAACATAAATACATATCAATTGTTAGAATATATATTTATTGTTGTCAAATTTTTCTAAAATTTGATATGCTTAATTAATAATATAATATCATATGATCAACAGTCCGATCCATCCAACTCAATTCCTATTAAGAATTACTAAATAAAATAAATATACAAGATTTATTGTTGGAGTAAATAGATCCCAATATATATATATATGTTGGATTTTTAGTTGATAGGACATTTATAAGTATGTAAACATTCAATGTGTTTCGAGACATGCTTGACATGAACAAATTCTCCTCAGCTTAAATTTATTTTTTCAAAAGAGAAAAATGTACTTTCTAATTCTAAATTTAAGAAATTATATTTTTGCAAGACAAAAATAAGATACAAAGAGAGGTGTTTCTATGATAATTTATCTTTTTTTTTTTAGTTATAAAATTATCAAATTAAATTATTATTTAAAAAATAAAAAAATTGTCCTCTTTTTCGTTTTTTCCTTCAAAATCCTCATTCCCAAATACTATTACCGTAAAATTCTTCCACTTGAGCCATATCCGTTCTTGACAAGCTTGGCATGATGTACATCGGCTTTGCATTTCTAATCCCCTCTTCCTCTCTCTTTCTTCTCTCTGTCTCTCTCCTCCCTTCTCTCGTTAAATGATGTAACTATGTAAGATATGCATGTTTTTATCCTTGCTGTAGAATGCAACGTGCACAATTCTCACAATGGAATTAATGTGAATTTTGTCACATGCATGTTAGAACGATTGCGTGGGGATTTGGGTAGGGAAAGGGTAGCAACTGAAGCATTATATCGTTTGTCTGGACATCTCTTTTGTTGTTTGGGTAGTACTAGCGTTTCAGCAGATAGATAGAGTTCTTTTATTTCTATTCATACAACATGAGATATTATATGAATTTATATCTCATTTATTATTAGATATAATTTTTAAATCTCATTGAATTAGAACCTACATCTTATTTAATAATAGACAATATATGAGTCAATATGATGTTAATATTTATGGGTATAACTAATATTATATATATATATATATATATATATATTCCATCCAGCTAGGATGGCCACACGTATGTCACTTTTGGTACAAAGGACATGTGATGTTAGAATGAGATGGAAAAGTTGTGACTTGTGAGATTGACAATCCATCCAAACGGCTTAATTCCAAATTCCAATTGATTTTAAGCACGTTTATAAAACCCAATGTAGATTAAAGAACCATAAAGAAGAAGGAAGCTCACTCTAACTCTCTAAGTCCCTCTCAGGCCCCCATCAGTGACTCAACATTTGTCCATGGCTAGACTAGACGGAATATATTCCGTGCAGTCAAATTACCAATTTGAGTGCCATAATTAATACTGGCTGAGAGCAAGTGCTAAATAAATTACATTTTAATTCAAAAAGAGGATTAAAGTTGAAATTTCTTTTTTTTTTTTAATATTAACCATTAACATCTAAAATTTACTAAATTTCAACTTTATTTTAATTATATTATTATCTTCAACCCAAATTTTTGTTCATTTTTGTAAAACTCGAGCTCTAGACTTTCTTAACGAAGACAAATTTTGAAACTGACGAATCAAATATTGATATCAAAGTTTATAATTTAAATAATGCAATTGTTCAGTCTTTTAAATCGCTTGAATGTTAAATTAGTTAACCTTACAATAATATCTATAAGGAAACCTTAGTGTTTTTTCAAAACAAAAGGAAAAAAAGAAAGAGAGAAACTGGAACACGAATTTGGGCATAACAGACAAAGACTTTCTCGGGTTTAATTAGTTTTTCTTGGCTGATTATTACTTTTTGACTAAAACAAGTTAGGCAAGTGGAAAGTGCTGGTTCTATGGGGGTGAAATTTTGATAATTGAGGGTTAGGCAATAAAGGTACACTGACTACAGAGCCTTGGAAATTAGTTATCTTCGACTATATATGTGAACTAGCTAGTGCTTTTTGATAACAAGGAGTGGTATTTAATTAAAATTAGAGTAATGTTAAGTGTATAATAAAATTATACAATAAATATATATCGTGCATTTTATTATTATTATATGTGATGAGAGAGACCAAGCATTCCACTCACTCATTATATCTACTATAATAATAAGATATATAATATATATTTATTATGCAATCTTATTACACTCATTATATTATTCTTAAAAGTAATACCAAACTGCTTGGATTTAGGTGGTTGCCGATAACTTTTGACGCATTAACTTTAGAAGAGTGAGTCCACACCACGCCGTGAACTCCACAACACCGCATATGGAAGGGTGTACCAAGCACATTTTGGATTGCGATGGATCAAATTCGAACTCCACCTTATTTTCAAATTGAATCAATTTTTAGAATTTAAATCCGGCCCCATCATAATTTAATTAGTGATTGGGCCAAACCAAATCAACCCAACCTTTAAATAATATGAAAGAATTGAAATTTTATACATAAAAAATTATAAAATTTAATAAATAAAAAATAAAACTTAAGAGATATTTTATAATTTATATTTCAAAACAAACTACATTAATATAAAAATAATATTAAATTATGAAAGAATATATTAATTGAACTATACAATCTTAAATTTACAAATTATATAAAAAATTTATTTCTAACAAATTTATTTGACATCGAAGCGGATTGAGCCAACTTGAAGTATGACCCATACCCGATCCGAAAAATATATCAGACCAAATCTCAAGACCCAAACTCAATCTAATAAGCTTTGGGCCATGTTGAGTTGATTGGTCGGACCGAGTTATGAATATAGGATTGAGGTGTATAATTATAACTATTGCCACGACCAAAAAGAAAAGTATAACAATTACACTGTACCTATAATTAGGGGACGTTTGAATGAGTTTTTTTTTAAAAAAATCACCTTTTTTTAATCAAAAAGCTAGTTTTTCGTTGATTTAGATAATTTTTTAAAAATAGTTAGAATTTTTTTTTTGTAGAAGTTAAAATGATTAGCTTCCGAAAAAAATCGCTTTTCAACGACCATGTTTTTACTATGTTTGATTCCTTAGGTTTCTTTTTTAAATATATAATTTTTTTAAAATTTGAATAATATAATAAGTGAAAGAATCATAAAATGAAAAGGATTGCAAGTATTATAATGTGGCAGCATGTAGATATTTTCCACCTAAGCACTACATTGAATAAAAGGATTAATTTTAATGATTGTTGTAGGTTAAGGATCAAATTGGAATATTTGAAAGTTAAAGATAACTATTTACAATTAGCTAAATTAAACTATTTTATTTTATATTAATTCTTATTACTAAATTTTGGACTCATTTAGTATATTTGATAGAATAAATTAAAATTTAATAATACAAGATATAATAGAATAAGATATAAAAATATAATATATAATAAATTTTTAATACTATATGAGTTTAGATATTTTAAAGTGTCACATTTGAGATGATCTGATGGTAAAAAGAGCCAGATCAGTGATTGGATTAGCTTTGCTAGTTAAATGATTGCAAAGGCTTATCTTATGAAAATTCAATCCAAATAATAATCAGATTTAGGATAACGACAAAATAATAATGTCATAGGCTTAATTCTCTGGGGGCGCGCGGCCGGCCGAGTTGTTCACCACAAAGAGGACACATATTATCGTGAGGATTTGATGTAATTATAGAATTGTGGAGTACACTTCATTTAATTATGAGGATTGTACCGTAGTATGTGCCAATCTTAGCTGCTCTCGTCTCTCTTCCTTATGTAACTTTCATAAATAAACATTATTAATTCCAACTCAGAATATCAATTAATCAAATATTATTATATATTTGGAATATAAAAAATATTTTTATATATAATTTTTGAAATAACTATTATAAGAATGATAAATTACATTGATATTTTTTGAAATTTGGTATTATTTTTAATCACTTTATTTATAAAATTTGTTCATAGAGTCTTTCAATTTGTAAAATTATTATATTGCCCCTCATTGAATTTGTAAAATCAATGCAGCATTCTCCTCTTCATTAAACATTATACAGTGTGTTTAATGAAAATCACTTTCACTTAAGCAAATAGAAAGAAATAAAGATAATTCTGCTAAAGAGTTGTGTTATTTGAACTTATGAGGTATGAGACACTGTGTCAACTCACACTCAATCTATCATTAGATGGGGACTGAATTTTATTTAAGTAGGGTTCACACCTCATTTAATGATGAATAAGCTGTGTCATTACAAGAAAAATAAGTATTTTCAACAATATTTTCAATGGTTCTCGTCAATAAAAAGTGTTATTAAGAAAAGAAATTTCGATATAAAGTGACTGTTGAAAATACTTATAAATTTTTATTGACAATTAGTACATGTTAAAAATACCAAAAAGCTGTATTTTCAATATTTATTAATTGTCGATAAAAGTTTATAAATATTTTTAACAGTAACTTTTTGTCAAGATTACTTTTCTTGACAATACTTTTATTGACACTTTAATTGTCAAAAATCGTTAAAAATACCAATTTTTCTTGTAGTGTGTGTCGACATGGTATCCTACTATCTATGAGTATAATTAACATTTCTCTTTGCTAAATCAAGGTAATTTACTCTTATAATAATTAGGAATTTGCATCATTGTAGTAATAAATTATAAAGTAACATGACAACTTTTTCTTAAAAAATTGTATATTCAAGTTAAAAATAGCTTTAATTATTTTATAGATCTATATAGTTTCACTATTTTCAAGTATACCTTTATAATTTAAATTTTTTTAACTAAGTCCCTAAAATTTATGAGATTTTTCAATCATGTCTTTACTATTATAAAAAATAGAATATTTGTGTAATATTATGTTTCTATGAAAGGTTGAAGAGAGAGATGAAAATAAAATATTCATAAAATATTTCTTTTTTTTTTTTTATGACGGTAGGGAGTTGATTGAAAAATCTCATGTACTGTATAGGGACCTAGTTAAAATTTTTTAAATTATAGCAATTTAATTGAAAATTAAATAAAACTATAGGGACTTGTAGAATAATTAAATCTTATTATGATAAACATTCATATGATATAATTAATGTCTCATGCCACAGTACAAAACTTGACCCACAAGAGAATTTTTGTGAGTGAGGAGCAGACTGGCCTAAATTAAGACTCTTGTTATATCTTAAGCAATCAATAACAAATTAACAATGATAACACGTTTTTAGTTTTAAGTTTTAATCAACCTTTACGTAAATGTCTTTTTTTTTAATTATTTTTAATAAATGGGGCTAAACGCTCAAATGGAAGAAACTACACAGCGTAAAAGCAAAGAAACACCGGCAGCATCATCTCTAAACAAAGAATCCAAACGTCATAAAAGCAAATCCAAGTACGTTTATTCCTGAAAATTTATGCGTCAAACAAGTTAGCCTCATCTGGGTCAGTTTATTTTAGATTTTAGTAGAATTATTTTTGAAATAATTGATATTGAAAAAATTAATTTTAGAAGAATTGATTCACGTTTGAGAATGATAATAAAAAAGTGAATTTAAAATAATTGATGTGAAATAGAAAGTAAAAGTTAATATTCTTTACTTTCGTTAGAATCACTTTGACTGAAAGTGAAACACTTCTAGTGAATAAAAAAAAACCAAAACAACCATACTTACTTTTTGTCACACCATTTTTTTTCTACTGCAACCAAGAAAAAGTGGGTAACCAAACAAGCTATTAGTAGTCATTGGATAGAAAACACTAACGGTGCTAGTGTATTTGAGCAAAATGATATCATTTTACTCTATTAATACCCACAAAAAATGGAAAAAACTTCATTCCTTTATGATCACCTTTTTTCCTTCATCCTCTTAATCTTCATTACTACTGCCATCACTCTCACCACCATAAACCATAAGCAAAATAGCCCGATAATCAATAGCCATAACAACTATCACAATGTAACCAATACAACCACAACTTAATCATCAATTACCCATCCCAATCCCAAACCACAACAAACCTAAGCCCAAATCATTAGCCTCCACCACTGTGCTTGCCTCCATCACCCAAAGCAGCCATCACTGCCACAATAACAGAGCAAAATGACTTCGTTTTGCTTAAGCATACTAGCACCATTAAAATTTTTAATTTAAGGACCACCAAGTGTCCAACACTTGACATTATCAGGAGTCAAGTTGACGTTTTTCAATTGTTAAAGATCAACTTATCTGAGGTTGAAATTATCATAGATTAACTTGGTAATTTACTCAAACAAATCCCAATCTGCAAAGGAATGCCCAAAGGTGCCAAGAAGTCCGCAGTTCTATTAGACTCGCGATAGGTGTGAAGAATATGAACACATCAATCCTTCTATTTTTGCACAAAAGAACAGTTATGGTGGTATTTCTTCGTCATTTTCTTTTCCTGTCGCTTGCACTGTGCCAAAATGAAAACAAAAATATAGGAGTGGGCACATATATATAAGATTATGGAAACGTTCATTACTGAAAAAGATTTGTATAAATTTCTCACAAGTCACAAGTAACTAATGACTCGATTTTAAATTTTTTTAGATTAAATACCCATGGATATGAGAAATTTATATTTATGCTTAAACATATTTTTTTCCTTAAAAATAATCAAATTTTGATTTTGATCCCAATAATTTTTTTGTTTGATTTAAATGTTGCTAAACAGGCTTAGTTTCAATCCCTATATAATGTTGGCCGTCATGTAGGATTGAATGACCTGACCTTCTGTTATCCATTTTAGTATTTAATATACACAATTTAATAATGGAGGCCAAAACCAACTAGTTTTAAAATGTTTGAACTGAAACCCAACAAAAAATTTTTAAGGGAGCAAAAACCGAAATTTGCTTATTTTTTAGGGGCCAAAATATATTCAAGCCTTTTATTTAACTTATACATTGTAAAATTTTAATAAAACATTATTTTATTTATGAGTTTAATTTTGATATATTGATAATATAAATTTTTTTAACACAATTATCCAAATACATTTTGAACCATCAACAAAATAAGTTGATTGTTACTTCACTACTTTAAAAGTTACATACATAGGATAATTTTATTGAATGACAATATAAAAAAAATTCTATACTATCAATATATTTAAATTAAATTCTTTATGTATTATTGCCATTAGTTTTAATTTTATAAATTGCTTATAATTATTTATTCATTCGTCTATAATTGACAACTGAAATTTTAGGAAAATAGAGAAGAGGGATAATGGGACCATGGCAGTTATAATGGCGGCATCTGTTTGATACCACTAGGTCAATGGCAAGGTAAATATTTAGTTGGTAAGTTAGGTTTATGGAAAGAAACTTGTCGTTTGGTAGTTGCCTCAATGCTCCTTTGTCACATATGAATTTTGAAGAAAAGATAATAAAAAAAAACCCTAAATTTAAGAAATGTTTCTCTTATCCTTTGTCTAAATAATTACTGGACATACTTTGCACATTTTTCATAAATAAATCCAACACCAAAAAATCACGTGTGAAAGCTGAGAACTGGGGCTTTGATCAGAAGTAAAAATGTGATCGTCCACAATACTGGTACATGTTTGAGACATACGACAAAATCTAATCAAAAAACCGAATTCAACGCTGATCGGGATCCGAAGATTAAGAAAGGTGTCTAGTTCAGTACTTGTCACCACCAGCAGCAAACAAGCACTAATACAATAAACCTCATTTTAGTTTCTGATTTTTTATTTATAAGTTATTTTAATTTTTAAAATAAATTAAATTAATTCTCATATTATAAAATATAAATTAAATTAATTTTTTATTTTATTTTTATTTAATATTTTATTAATTAAATAATTATATATAATATTAAACAATACGTTACCTTATCATATATTATCTAAATGGAATGGAATTTAAAATAATTAATTTTTGTATATACAATTATGCAAAATAATATGGGCATTGCATTCGGTTCCAAGGGCATGGTTTTTAGTATGTTTCTGGATAGGGTCCCCACTAGTCCGACTAGCTAGTGAGCAGTTCTTTTGGGCAAGAAGCGGGCCAAGCCCTACGGGCGGGCATTTCTAGCACATGCTGCATTGTTCACCACCACCCGAGAAGCTAAAGATTCAAGAGTCCAAGCTTAATTATAGATGCATAGATAATGGTCTAATGACAAGGGCCAAGGACGGATGCTCGGGGCGGAGTCGTATGACGCGGAAGTCATTTTAAATTTTATTTTATTTTATATGATATATAATATGTCAAGTTATTATTTAAAGTTATTTATTATTATTTAATTAATAGGATATTAAATAAAAGTTGGTTGAGGGGCTGACATGATTCATATTTTGTAATGTTGATAACTAATTTGATTTATTTTAAAAGTTAGGACCTAAAATAATTTACGAGTCTAAAGTAAAGGGCTAAAATGAATATTAATTCAATAAGTATTGTTATTTTAATACTCAAAAGTAGATATTTAACTGAGATATCCATTCTATTATCATTAAGTATGATGAATTGATAAAAAATGAAAATCACCATCGTATCTAATAATAATATAATGGATATTTTAATTAAATATCTATTTTTATATATTAAAATAATAGGACAGAAGCGCAGGGAGTGAGAGAGTTTTCAAGTCAGAACAAAGTGAAGTGCGTGAAATTTTTTTGATAAATGTAAAGTGTGTGAATGTGAGGGAGAGCGAGATCCCATGGATTAGTTAAGAAGCGCAGTGTGCGCAGTACGCTACTGACAAGTCACATCACATCCAAATCCAGCCAAAAAATCTCACATTCTCGATGCTTACTGCTCCTCCTCCCCTGGCTCGCACACACAACACTCTCACTCTCTCTGAAGACCCTTTCTCTTTCTGTCAGTCATAGTCATCCATTAACAGTGTCCGTCCATCTTCCTTTACTCACTCCGCTCCCTCCTAATCTCAATTAAATATAATACCCCCCAACTCTCCCTTCACAAAAATTGATTCATTTTTGTTTTTCCTTTTTCTTTCTTAATTTATTTTTATTTTATTTGTGTGTGTGTGTTCCTTGATAGTTATGGATCATCCTCTGATAAACGACGCTACATTCTCAGCGGCTAACCCTTCCGCATACACGCTCTCCGAGATTTGGCCATTCTCTGCTACCGACGGAGGATTGGGCCTCCGCATGACCAATTTAGGAGGAGGAGGTTACAATGGTAATTTCACTCCCTTTCCCGACGCCTCCCATTCCGCCCACCTCCGAGACGCCTCCGCCGAGGAGTCCACCCTCACCGACCAGAGCGCCGCCGCCACCGCCACCGCCACCAGGAAGAATCAGCGCAAGAGGAGGAAGGACAACGCCGCCTCCGAGGATGACTCCTCCAAGATGGTTTCCACCAGCAGCGCCAACAACGAGGTGGTTGGTTTATTCTCATTTATTTTAAATTCAAATTTTTTTAGGGGCAATTTTAGGATTTGAAATGTCCATTTTGATTTGATTTGTTCGTTTTTTTTTTTGGGTAAAGGATTTGATTTGTTCTTTATATTATTCTATGAGTCAAGTCGAGTTCAATTATGTGTTTGGAGCTCGAATTAAAAATGCTTAGTGTTTGATCTGGCTTGAGGATTTTTACGCTTCCAGAATATGTGGCAATATTCCGGATACACATCGTCCAATCAAATCTTTCATTTCAATTATAAGTGGCTGATCTGCCATTACATTATGTAAAGCTTTTTTACCTCTAGTACGTCAAAATTGAATTCTTTGACTTTCGATTTGAAGTAACAAAAGTGGTTAGTAGTTGGGTGATTTTAGTATAGACTCAGTCTACAGTGAATCCTATACGTGACACATATCTATCATTAATTTTAGATTTGTATGTATGGATGAGGTTCACTATGAAAGCGAGTTTATATTAACATCAATCTAAATTGATTCTCCTATCGTTTTCATGGCATTGGTCATCGGAATAATACGTGTGTTTACTCTTTTTACCTCCTTGTATTTTTCCCCTTGAAATTATTTGTTTTTGTATCTTTCTTAAGTGTCTTTTAATTGAATGGAAATTTGCGGTGTTCCCATAAAAGAATGCTAATCGGAGTTGTATGAACTAAGTGGTCTTGAAAATTTATAGACTCTAGTCTGTAGAGCGTACTTTAGAATTTATCTATAGCATGCTTGTTTTAGATTTCTGGCAAGCCTTGAATAAAAGGAGGTAACATCATTCATTCAGTTAAACACCCGGGTGCAATGAACCAGGCTGGATGCAAAAACAAACGGGCCTCCTAGTATTTCATGAATTCAAAATGTTGAAACTTATATATTGTGATGCACTGATGCTGAATTCTGATGACACATGTTGGTCAACTTGGAACAGGATGATTATGGCAATAAAAGGATAAAATTAGGAGCATCCACCAATGAAAACGATGGTTCAAAAGCAGAAGCAGAAGCAGAAGCAGAAGCAAGTTCAGCAGCTGGTCACAAGTCAGCCGAAAAAAGCGCTAAACCTTCTGAGCCGTCTAAGCTAGACTATATTCATGTGAGAGCAAGAAGGGGCCAAGCTACTGATAGCCACAGTCTAGCAGAGAGAGTAATTCGCTTCTCTCTTATTTTATTTGCTATCTCTTATAAGCTTTGCATGCTGTTAGAAGGTCTTCTGGTCCAGAAACAAAGGAAAATTTTAGATGTTTTTCTTTATTTTTACTACTCAGGAGCATGGCACTTAACAACACCTGTTTTTGCAGGCAAGAAGGGAAAAGATCAGCGAGAGGATGAAAATTCTTCAGGATTTGGTCCCTGGGTGTAACAAGGTAAACATAGTATTTGTTAGATCATTGCAAGATTATTGTGTCTTTTTACCCCCTTCAATGTTTTTTAGTTTTTCTGTTCAGGTAATTGGTAAAGCACTTGTCTTGGATGAGATAATCAATTACATCCAGTCACTGCGGCATCAGGTTGAGGTGGATATCTTCATCTTTCTGTCTCTGTTTTACACTCAACAGATATCTTTTCTTTTCGTTTTTAACTAATGAAATCTAATTCTGTGCAAAACAACTTGAGTTTTGTAGTTCCTTTCAATGAAGCTTGAAGTTGTTAATTCAGGATTGAACATGAACCCTACTATTGAAGGGTTCCCTTCAAAAGATGTAAGTTTATCAACTTCGCTATGTTAATCATATTGACTTCTAACATCAAATCCATTTCCGTCTATATGCGTAAGATTTAAACGTTATGTGAAACTGAATATTCTGGATTCTATAAAAAAAATAAATTTAACACTGCAGGAGAAAGTTAAACATAGAGCTTTGTCCGGAAAGTTGTTTGATAAAATTTGTCATATAGCCAATTATTCCCTGACTTCTTTATTTGAAAAGAATTATACAACAAAATCATTATTTGACTATAATTTGTAGTCAGATACATTCACTTCTCAACATACCAAAATTGCACGGTTTCCTAAGAGCGACTATTAGTATGGAATGGAGGGAGTATTTTCTAATACTGTTTTGTTTCCAATGCCACACAGTAATCACATGGTGAAATTCAATAGTCACATGGTTTAGTTCCTAACAAATTACTCCCTCCATTTCTTGTTAACAATCATCTTGGGAAACCAAAATAATTTGATACATTAGGAAGTTAATGTATCCGGCCATAATTTGTGGCTGATACGTTACTTTCTAATGTACCAAATTGTCTCGATTTTCCAATATGATTATTATTTTTTTTTGCTCCAAAATTTTCCAATATGATTATTAATAAGGAATGGAGGGAGTAACTATCAACAATAAATGTATAGGCCACATAGAATAAGAAAATAATAAAGGTATCTTGATAAAGGTAAAACGATGTATGAGTCGATCATATTACTCCTATTAAAATAGTAGGAGTATAAATTTATATGATTACAATGTTGTTGAAAAACAAAATACAATTAATTACAATAGGAATAATATTGGCAAAGAAATTAATGTTTCTTGATATAATAAATGAACAGATGTTTGCAACAAAAAAAACTAAGAAAAGTGGACAGATGAAGTGAAAGGGAGTATTTCCTAAGGTTGTTATATTTCCAATACCACACACTAATCACAGGTGAAATTCAACAGTCACATGGTTTAATTCATAACAAATTAATTGTCAATTTCAAGTCACAGTATCCAAAACTTAGTGCACAACAATCCACATATTGCCAAAACCAACTTGATTGCCATCATTTCTTCCTCAAAATAGCTCAACGGCTTATCAGTAGATAGGGAGGATTCAGTTAATACATTATCTCTAGGGTTTTATCTCTGACGCAGCACCCATTGTAGATGGAACAACATTCTGTAAATCATCCTTCAGGGAGTGGACAATAGGTTGAAGCTTCCAACTGCCTCTCCATTTTAATCATCTGAAAATCTAAAATTTGTGTCAAGCTCACTTTGGCAAATCCAAATTGCCTTGATGATTGGATTTTACATCTTTAGATAGGAAGGATGGTAGCTTGATTTCAAGTTTGTGCTCATAATTGTTGTAACATCTTGAAGCCTTATCCCCGTAAACATTCAAATTTCTGCTTTCACCATGGTTGTGATGTCTTGAAGCCTTAAACCATTAGAGCGTGTTTAGTTTTTTCATTTTAATTTTCACTAAAAATAAAAAATAAGTATGAAAATACGTTTGGTTGATTATTAAAGAAAATATTTTGATTGAAAATATTTTCGAAAGAGACACAAAATTGGAAATGATATTTTCATGTTTTCATCATTTTCAGTTGTTTTTGTTGGAAATGTTTTCAAATGAAAACACGGTGACAGTGTTGCAAATATATTGTCTTTCCATTTTTCTTTCACATTGTCCTTCATTCGAATCCCACAATACACACTTTTGCTTTTGTTTTTAATTTTTTCAATGCTTCACGCACAAAGAGAGAGAGAGATTTCTCTCTCCCACCCTTTTCCCTTTGTCTTCTCTATCAACAACAACCAAATCAGTCAACCACCACGCTAGTGCCACCAACTGAAGACTCAACCGAGGCGGTGAACTATGGAAGTCCATGAACTTCCACTACTACTGAAAACAGGGCAGAAGAAAGGGGGTGAGACGGCGTCAAGGGTGCTGCAGGAAGGGTCGATGGTGGAGCTCCGATTGGGCCCTTGGCGAAGCTCGCGTTTTGTGGCGATGGCATCCCAGCTTGCGGCAGGGAAGATAATGGCGACATTAGTCTGAGCGGAGGCCGCGATGCTTTATACCGAGCTTCACTGCGCCCGATTTGGGCTCGGCAGTGCTCTCCGGCAACGATAGTGAGCAGAGGTGCTGGCAGGGCAGTGCTGAGCGGAATGCAGTTGCAGACAGGGGTGGAGCGACGACGGTGGATGTTCCCCATGGCTGAGAGGGAAGATGGCTAGGATGGTTAGGGTACTAGGTTGTAAGGGTTTCTTTCCCTCCTTTTTGGCTCTTCTCTTATGGGTGTGATGAAATGGTGAGTCACTATGATCTTTTTGGGATTTTTGGTTGATGGTGTGATTAAGGGTGATTTTGGAGTGGTGGAGGGTGACGGTGTTACAAGCTATTGTGTTGAGGTCGTGATGACTGGCAGCAACAACCTGTGTGGAAGGAAGAAGAAGCAAATGTGTTCCCATATAAAATCAATTTCTAAAATGGATCTACTCTGAAAATAGACACACCAAACACATTTTCATTGTTTTTACTTTCTAAAAATAGAATCTACTTTTGGAAACCAAACGCATTTCCTAATTTTGAAAATCTGAAAATGAAAATCCTTTTAAGAAAATGAAAACAGGAAATATTTTCACAAACCAAACACACTCTTAATTTTGGCTTTGGAGTACCAAAACTTGGAAATGGTACCCAAAATATGAAAAGGTTTGTTTCCTACCAATGTGGGTGTGCCATTGAGATTGCCTAGGGAGGGACGAAGTTGACGCAAAAGCTGACCCCAATAATCTGGAGGCTTTCCCTGCTTTAAATCTGGGCATCATCTGCTCACCCGAAATTTTTGTTCACCCAAAAGAAACGTGCTCGTCAACTAAGCCTTGTGCTATTATGTTGGGTTGGCTACATACGTGGCCTAACTATACTCTTGGGTAAAAATAATAATTTTCCAAACACAGTTCCTGGGGGAGAATGACTTTGTAGTCATATGAAATCCAACATAGTGAGCTGATTCCATGCACTGTCTTAATGAACCCTACCATTTTAAAAGAATTTCAATGTTTATCAGAGATGCTAATTGTCTATTGGAACTATATTTTCTTTCATCTTGCTATGTTTTACCCAAGTTACGAACCTACATACATGGCCTAACTATACTGTTGGGTAAAAATAATAATTTTCCAAACACAGTTCCAAGTGGAGAATGACTTTTGTAGAGTGGAAAAGACTATATCACCCCCTTGTTTGAAAGTTGCTTTTATTCTCTCCTTGACCCCCAAATTTGAAGGGTTAAAAAAAGTTTGATTTTGAGTGACAAGGGAGGGACACATTGTTCTTTACTAGTCATGTCACTTTCTCCTCTAAAATTATTTTCAAACAATGGTCACTTAACTTTAGTTTTGGCACTTCCTCCCTTTTTATTCTCCCAATCATAGCCTAAAACACACATCTGATGCATCATAGTTACTTTGACACTGTTTGTTCTCATATTATGTAACCAGTTACCTTATTTGATTGTTTCAGGTTGGTACTCAGCCATTTGACGTGGCTGGAATGATATTTGGATCACAAGCAGCTAGAGGGTATGCTCAGGGATCACAACCTGGATGGCTGCATATGCAGATAGGTGGTGATTTTGGGAGAGAAACATAGTTCATGGAAGTTTCATTGAGAATTACTGATCAGCCTGTCGATGGGGTTGGTTTTCTATTTATAAACTAAATCTAGTGGGGTGGTTACATAGCTTGCTCTATTAACAACCTAGTCAACTGCTGCAGAATGTTGTAGGTTTATATGTCCATTGTTATAGTATTATATCATTATTTATAGGAAGTGTATCTAATCTGCATATGCTTCATCTAAGAGTAGGCATGTGCTTCACTACATTAGCAGTTTAGCAACTAGAACCAATCTCAATGTGGTTTTTCGTTTTTGAACTCTGCTGTGATAGGATTCATCTCTCCTGATTTGTTTTGTATAACAATATATATAATTCAGCAGGCATGTATTTGTGTTTCTCAGTGGAGACTGTTTGGATACCATCTTATGTTTGTAAAATTAAGACACTGGAAGAAACAGATTGAGAGAATGATAATGTGTCTTGAAACCCTAGAATCGCAATCTGAAAGACAACTGCATCTTTCGCAGTGAGGTTATTTTGTTTTTTCCATTTTTCCTTTTCTGGTTTTCTTCAGTCATAGTTGTTCATAAGTAGTAACGAACAAATTAGTTACTTTTGTTCAATAATTATCCGCGTTTTCATTACATATGTGTAATATGTCCTTTTGCACCTCAGGAGTATTTTCTTTTGTAGGGCAATGCTCTTAAGACTTGACCCTCAATATGGTATGAAGTTTACTAGCAAATGGTAATAAGGAGAAGTAATTATAGCAATGTATGATGCTGAGCTTCTTCCCAACAAAACAAGATGTTTATTGACAATTCGCATGGAACTCTTTACAGGCATGTTTGGAAAAAAGATTATTTGTAGACACCATCAATTACTTTTGAAAAACTTATTTTAAGTTGTTGACTACAATAGTTGTTTTGAATTGAAAGTAAGTTAACTTTTCAGTTTGGTTTGAACAAATAAATAAGCCTAACCACATATACATGTATGAATGTATCACTATTGCCCCTTCAGCGATTAACGCGTATATCTAATGTTTTGGGGGTTACTACCGTGAATGTTCACGTGAAAATTTTGTTAAACATGAATTTTAGGATTATTTATTATAAAATCAGTTCTCTGCAATGGCAACACGAAGGCAATTAACATCACGAATCAGCCAGCGAAGTCCAGATTTCGTAATGTTGCAGCAGCATAAGCAGTCATAATACTTGTACGGAGAAGGTCTCGTGACCACAATCAAAACTCACATATGATGTGTATGTCTAGAGGTGATTAATTATTGCTTTCGATAATAGATATCCTAGGTTCACCTAAAAAGATTAGCATTACTTAATTTACAAGCTGGTAATGAAACCTGTACGAGTTATATAATTTACATTCTTGCACGAAGTGTGGAGAGGTTTTCAATTAGTCCCACCAGAAATCTTGTGTCAACCAAAATACATTTTTTTACATATTAAACTCGACGAGTCAATTGTAATATTCCTCGTAAGCTTTTGTTTTCTTTTTATGTGGATATTCGTTCATGGGTTTATTAGCAACAGAATCGTGCAATCACATTACTCATCCAAAAAACTATTGTGCTTTAACTTCAATACTGAATTACCGTAAGAGAAACCGTCTTTAGTACAAAAACGAATTTCGTAGTCCAATATCATTGGATAACACTCCCATGATTATTATCCCACTTTTTTTAAAAAAAAATCTATCTTTCCACCTACTCTTTTCTTGCTTTTGATTGGTTAAAATTATGATTCGCACTGTTTACTCCAAATTTTTTAGAGCTAAATAGCAGGGCTCCTCGTTTGCTTCAGCTGTTAAAACCAGCTCCCATCAAGCTCAATTTTAACTGTCGGCAAGCTCAATAGAATTTTTTTTTTCCTTTTCAGAATTAGTTAATTTGCCCTCTAACATATCTTTTGGTTTCAAATGTGTCCTCTTAACTAATAAATGTTTTAAATTTAAAGTTTTAAAAGTCAAACACTTTAAACCTCTTGTTAACACTGTTTCCTAAATTAACGGAACACACTTAGTTGGCATATGATGTGGCCAAACAAATATGACATTGCCCCTAGATAAAAAATTAGAAACTACATCTAGAAAGAAAATTGATGAGAGGTCATGCAATTTTGATACCCAGCTGTGCTTATCCAAAACAATAGCATTCTCATTTCCAACAGTCACTGCCTTTCCAAAATATTTTCCATTTCAAAATTATACCCATTCCTTCTACAAATTGATTCTCATTTCTTTCCTTTCGCTGCTATCAAATATCCACGAAGAGAAGTGAGTGTTTAAATCCCAGCAAATTTGGGTTGGGCTCTCAATAACAGAATGTTGATTGAGATATTATATGTTGTCAATCACATACATGGCCATGGCAATTCAATCTTGGTGCCAGATTACCATTCCAAAAGGGACATTTTCCCAATTCGTATGAAACATATTGATAACGAAAAGAAGTTGATTTTCATGATTTCTTAGTTTTGAAACTTAAACATGAATGAAAACTTGAAATTAGGAAAACCCCAAGAAACATGACATTTGAGGAATTTCAAAAGTACAATAAGCTGAAGGCCAAACATTAAGTGAGCTTGCAGTCTGGCGGTAGACTCTTGCCTATCTCAATGAGTTAAGAGATGTTGCGAGTTTAACTTTCATCCCCACCTCCTATCCCCCAATATCTTAGTTCGAAAACAAAAAAAAAAAAAAAACTCATATGCCCTAATATCTTAATTGGAAAAAAAAAAAAAGCTGAAGGCCAAGCAGCAAAGAAAAAAGAGCACAGTAAATTCTATACTAAAATTGTGCATGGAACACTGCAGTCTACAATAACTTCTACATAACCCTGTAAATGAAATTGTAAGCATTGACATTCCTGGTAACACGTGCTGTTTAAAAATTTAAGTACAAACATTAAGCAATTCAAACATTATAGGAAGCATCCTAAATTGAGATGAATGAAAAATCATTTAAATTCAAACTCGGTCAACAACTGATGCAATCATTCAAGGCAGTCCAGTATCACTTGAAAATGTGGCTATCCTCTACTTGTTACACAACCCCATATCCAAATCCTTTAGTGCCGTATTTGTAAGAAACCACAAACCTCTATTTAAGATGCAATTTTGGAAGTGTTCAGGTTCAGCATTGAAGTCCAGTGTTATAGATCCATTCTGGAAATGTTCACTCAGTCAAAACGACAAAACGGACTGAATTCAGCATAGCAGAAAATCAAGGGACAAGGGTACTGTTAACCAGTCCCTTTAGGGCATTGTTGAAGAGGCATATAATACTCTCTATTAACAATACCATTTAATGAATAAATTCTCCTAGTAACTCGAAGAAGAGAGGATTAAATTTCTACTTTCTTTCTTAATACATTCTATTGTAGGAGTAATTCCTAAACCAACATCCTAAAAACAGTCATTAACGAATGCCAAAAATGAATGGGGTTAATTGATACCTGTTGAAGGCTGTAGTGCTGATGGGAATCACACCAGCTGGAGACACGAGAGCATCAACTGGAACATCAGATGAAGTGATTGGTATTACTTCTTCATCCAGTATTTGTTCTGAATATGACAGAGCAACTGCAAATCCAAAGCCAAAGCGTTGATAGAGATAGATTTTGTAGGCTTGATTTGATTCAACCAAAATCATGTAATCTTACGAGGAAGAAATGCATACCAAGTAAGGGTTGCTTCCAATTTTGTGTCTTTGCAAGGTCTTGGTAATTCTTCAGGAATGTGTCATAGTAACTGTGGGAAGGAGGGGAGATATTAACTGTTAACAAAGCCTGAACTATGATTTTGTAGCATTTGCGATAAGAAAAGATCATGATATAAGAAATGGAACTCAAGCTTGATTTTGTTACAACATAGCTAACCAAGCCCGGTTTTGGCAATGGTTGGTAACATAAGACAAAACAGAATAATTAATTCTAAGTATTTTCAAACAACTGACACTTTATACAACATAGAGACAGATTTACATTTTTTAGACAGACGAGAAAAATATGAAAACATACCCTCCACCACGGCCTAAGCGTTTTCCAGATCTGTCAAATGCCAGTCCTGGGATATGAATAATGGATATGGTTAGCTATATTTATTGTGTAAATTAATAATTAAATAAAAATGAGAAATTACCAGGTAAAAGCAACAAATCAACAGGGTCATTTGCCTGCAGAACTGCACCAAAGAGATCTTTCAGACAGTTGTAGATATTGGCCAATCAGGATAATTAGAAATTACATCTGATGGAAGTCAACCCCACAAGATCAGCAAAACAAAAAAAATGCACAAAAGTAGCCAATGTAGAGAGAAGAATGCACATAACTTCAATATAGCTGCTTTGTAAAATTTATGCATTTGAGAGGCTTTACTTTTTCTTTCCCCTTCTCTCTTTAAAACAAAAAAAAAACTCAGTTTTTAGCTGAAGAAACCCTGATTACCATATGCAAAGTATCTATAAATCTATGTCATCCAGGATGTAGACAGCACAAACATCTCTAGAAACGGCTGGGTGCCATATGGACTGCAGTCTGCAGATCATTGGCACTAACACTGAGCAATACTACGAAACTTGACAAAATTTTGCATAACAAGGAGTATAAATTCTGAAACACTAACTACATATGCTGTTACAAATTAAGGCTTACTAATTTTGAAATTTGGCAAAACTTCAAACTTGATTTGGTAGTTAAGAAAATAATTTTCTAGTAAGCAATTCATATGAAAGCTACAATGTTCAAGCAATAACAAGAGATATCCGGCAATAAATGAAAAGAACAAAGTCAACAAACAAATGTTCACGTTCTTGAATATACAAAAATGTGGGACAACAGGTACCATCTTCACGTGCATTTCCGTCAGCATCAACTGGGGATGGTTCTAAGATGTCCATTGAATTGGCAATGAGATCATCAATACGCGAGATGTGGAGCATACGCATGTGACTGTTCTTATCCTCCACCCGTGGCACATAAAGTTTTTTCCCACCTGTATATAGTCATCTTGTCTTGAGCAAGAAAATATAAAGTTCATTCAAAAGAATTAAAAGATTTTATTTAGAACCAAAGAAGTATGAAAAGCAACTGCTAAAACATTACTCTTTAAGCTTTTCCTCGACACTGGACAAAATCACAAAACAAAGCTAGAGCTAAATGTAACAAGGAAAAATCATTAAGTTCCCAAAGTTGGGGCTGGCCTGTTTGGTTTCCATCCTCATTTTCTGTGTTTCTGTTTTATGATTTCGTGCAGGAAATAGTAAAAACAAGAAAATGCAAACAGTAACCAAACAGACCCTTAACCATCCAGTACTAGTTTTCATAATATATATATATATATATGTAAGTTGTTATATATGATTCCCTCAACAACATCCTTCTCTCAAATATCAGATAGTAGATATCACCTTGAGTGACCACCAAAGTAAGTAACTAACATAGGCTCATAATTCGTAACTAAATCCATCATTTGAAGATAAGTGACGACAATACAATACCTTGCAAAATTTGTGATAAGAGTTTGGATGTATCGACTTCCCGTAAAGCACTGCAGCTTATGTAAGCACATAATCTAAGACTAGATTTGAACCATGGAGCTCCCAATATTATATTTTGAATAGCCTCATCTGAAATAATAACCACAAAAAAAAATATATAAATATAAAAATAAATATATTAAAACATGAAAAGCCTCCTCCCTCCCCTTGAATTCCTTTTTTTAAGAATTAAGGAATCTCACAAATTTTCTCTCGTCATAAGATCACAACATTTATACGTACGATCACAAGAGTTGAAATTCAAAATAATTCTTTTTTTTATTAAAAAAAAAAGGCTTTTTATATATTTATAGTATACCTTGCTGAGATCTGAGGGAGGGGTCAATAGCTTTGAGGGCCTTACGGACCTGAGTTCGAAGCGCACGCTTCTGCTTGAATATTGCGTCGAGGTCATGTTGGTTGTTGCTGCTGCTGCTCGTCGTGGCCGCCATAGTGCGCAGAATGAAGGGAGGGGACGCAGCTTGCAGAGTGACAACAAGAGTCTTTGTTGCTGCTCCTGTAGCTGTATACCACCACTGTGTCATCGTTCTCAGCGTCCTCATTATTTTATTTTTTTTTCACTCTTATTATTATTAGATTAACTTTTGTTCTTGCATCGATGACCGATGATAACTAAAGGTTTAATTATTCTGTCCTTTTTCATATATGTTTTGGAACGGTTTAAATATGTTTCTATATTTTAAAAATTTATAATTGACCCTGAACTTATAAAACATTTGTAAGTGGGACTCTAGACATTTTTAGTGTGTGTTGATTTTGTACTTATAAAATTGATTTTAGAATAAAGTGATTTATATTCGATAGATTAAATGAGTGTTTGTCTTGGGTGTAAATAACTTTTTTCACCTCAAAAAATTATTTTCATATATTTGGATAAATTTTTAAAAATAATCAAAATCATAAAATTAAATCATTTTTTGACATTTTTATAGAAGCTAAAAATGGTGGCTTATGAAAAAAAAAAAGCATTAAGCTTTTTTTGTTATATATAAAATTTATATTTCATAATCACTTTTTTCTAAAATTTGAAACAAAAAAACCCTAATATGAGAAGTAATTTTAACAAGATGGATATTGTTTAGGCAGTATTGATCACAAATCACTTTTAAATATATAATTACAGAAAAGGACATAGATTTCATGGTACTTAATTCAAATTATCCTCTTTTAAGATAGGCATTTGACAATAAAATAATTAAATCAAAATTATTTATTAATTTTTTATTATTAAATCAATGTGCTAACATTTATTTATATATTGTCGTTTTATTATGAGTATTTAATTTTTATAATAATGAATTTAGTTTTAATATATTGATAATATAAAAAATCTTAAATTATCACAAAAATAAATATAAATAACTCTTATACCTAGTATTTGAAAGATCTTACAAAATAAAATTATATAATTAGATTATGGTATAATATTATTAGCATCAAATTTCACTAAATGTTAAAATATCGAACTGTCATTCAACTATGATGAGATGGGGACTATAATGAAAGAGGTTTAACTATTGAAGTATGAAAACTCTTGGTGACGACAATACATAATAGATGTTTGACATGTGAAAGTTGACCAAGACAGTGAAGTTTGATTTGCAAGGAAGAATAGATCAGGATTGATAAAGCTTCAAGTTTGTCAATCGACATGTCGAAGCTTATGGTGGTCACTCAAGATGAAACTTGAATATCCAATATTGCAAGCTAGTGATAACAAGATTCTCATGTTTAAGTTCAATAGGTTGAAGTCCATGTTTTGTCATTTGAGACTTAAAATTTTTTGGAAGATTTAAGATTGTTGCTAGAGTGATAAGTAGGAGACAGAAATTGGTCGAGCAATGGTTGTTAGTGGCTTTCAGTAGTTACTAACGGAAGCCTTATAAGGATGAAACAAAGTTGTAACTCGGCGATGAAGGTGTATGACAAAGAAAAAAAAACTGTTAAAGGCACGTGGCTAACATTCAAGGATGCAGGCAAAGACAAATGTCACAATCTTAGAGTCTTAGTATATCTATAAATAGTGGTTCTGTACATTTATAAAGGGTTGGAATTTTTACTCATACATTCGCTCTATAACATCATCATGATAACTAAACAGAGTCTAGAGTCATCTTAGTAATTGTTCTCAACCTTAGTTCCTGCATTTCTAGGACTAGATTTATTTTTTTTTTCCTTTACATTTTCTATACTTTATTTACATCTATTAATCAGATACTCTATATTCTGCAATTCTTCTACACTTTAACATTTTGTTAGTCAACATTTCATACACAACACACAAGTCACATTTTTGTTATTGAACCCAAGAAAAGTAATTTTTGCTCCCTAAATCAAGATCTTAAAAAGCAAAGGTTAACATCCAAACTTTTGGGTTTGTTGGCAAGCACCTGGTTTAAAGCAATTTGACATCTTTTTCAAGACATTGGTCAAGCAACAGTTAATGTCAGTTGTCAGCAAGTTGCATCAGTTATTGATAGAAGTCTCATAAAGATGCCACAAGGTGGTAACCGTTCAACAACGAAGGCCTATGATAAAGAAAGAAACTGTCAAAGACATGTGGACATCATCTAAGGATGCAACCAAACATTTAGAGTCCTAGGATGTCTATAAATAGTGATTTTGTATATTTGTAAAGAGTTGGGATTTTTACTCATGCACTCACTTTACAAGTCACCCTGATGACTAAACAAAGTCCGTAGTCCTCTAAGTAATCATTCTCAACCCCATTTCTTGCTTTCCTAAGACTAGATTTCCTTTATTTCCTTTGCATTTTTCGTACTTTATTTATGTATGTCAATCAAATACTCTACATTCTGCAAATCATCTATAGTTTGACATTCTATTTGTCAACATTTTGTATACAATACACAAAATCAATTTACACATTCCATCATCATCTCATTCACACATATTTGACACCTGATTCACTCCATATGTGCCATTGGCATGCAAAAGTGTCCTCATCACACTTTCTCTTTAGTTGAGCAATCCTTTCCTTTTCTGCATTGGTGTGTTGTTTGGATTAAGCACATAGGCAACAAGTATCAAGGAAAGAAACATCAATTTGTCCTTCCACCAGTTGAAATTTGTTCCACCAAATCGATCTAACTTGACAAACTCTTTATTTATTGCCTTGAAAGTGGTATTTTGATCTTGATTCATCTTTAAAAAAATATCTTTCTAAAATTGTTAGGAAAATAGCAGAAGGTGATGAACAAGAACTTGATTATTGTGGTTTCAAGGCACAAAATCAATCGCTAATTTTTGAAAGATATTCGCCCCCACACATAGATACTATGACTCATGATGGTACTCCCCAAGGACACAATGAAAGCTTTAAATTTATTGTCTAGCAATAACAAGAAATTTAATCTCTTGAACTTCAAAATTATGAACACTCGAACTCACATATTGCAGAAAGTAAAAGTGAGTAAAATGTTTAATAGTGGGAGATATGGCCAAGGATTAGTTGGTCCCCCTATGTTAGGGACCAACGCTAGTCTACCCTTTTTCATATCACTACATATAGTATTAAAATAAATGAACGGATAAGATTAGATAGATAAAATATTAAAAACTAAATAAATTTATGAATTTTCAAATCTAACCATCTTCTCTTTTCCTTTAATCCAACCCCCCAACCATCACCTATTGTCGGCAACTATTGACCCCACATCCACCCTACAAGTGGCTGTTCACCCCATCACCACCAGCCGCCACTGGCAAGAGCCCTAACACTATTGTTGTCAACTAGAGCTCCAATACAGTTGCCTCCTCTATGTTGCCCCATTGCGCACCACCTCATCCTTTCCTGTCAGGCACTCATTTTGTTTGGTACCTCATCCTTTCCTGTCAGGCACTCATTTTGTTTGGTTGGTTGTGCTAAAACACAAAATGCACAAGATTCAAGTGGCTATTGCTTAATTACTTTCTAGTTTTTTTATTCCAAGCAGCTAGTAGATAGGTTGCTGTGAATTTGTCCTAAAAAAAAAATCATTGATGAATTTGTCACCTCTTTTAATAGGTTAAAAACTTGAACCTTTTTTGGTATAGAAAAACAAAAAAAGACTGATACAAAATACTATGGCAAATCATATCAATTAGCCATTTGCCATATATCACCAATATTAAGCATTGCAATTGTAGATGTATGTTGGTTTAGAAATATGGTTAATTTGTATGGTGAACATCATCTTATTCTTCAAGATGCTTCCATTTCAAACTTTTATGTCAACTCCAGTCTACTGGCCAAGCAATGGTTTATGGTTGGTCATGGCTTTTACAAAGATAGCAGTTGGATTGGAATTATATGGAAGGGTCTGAAAGTAGGTGGAAAAGGAGGGGGCGCGCTGCTGGGAGGAAAGTGAGTTAAAAAGAGAGAGAGAGAGGAAAAGAAAAAGTTAAAACTGAAAATAAAAAAATTACAATAAGTTTAAGTTCGTAATTCTGCATGTGTTTTGGGGGTGGATTAACTGGTCTCCAATATAGGGGAGTAACTAATCTTTGGTCGGGAGATATATATACAATTGTTTTTTGGATACTTTCAAAACATCATGTTCACTTGTGAGCAATCACAATTATTTCAAAGCATGTCTCTTTCAAAACCATACATGAAACAATATGTCTTTCTATGGTTTTGGATTGGTTTTTATTACGTAGCTTTTTTTAAAAGACATGAGACATATCCATTTGAACAACACACCTATGCAACGTTACAATGTGTTCGTTGCAAAACAAATGGTCATTAACCATTTCGTTTTATTTATTTATTTTAATTATTTTAATAAATAATTAATAAACTTGTAAATATATTTCAGACTTGACTTATGTGAAAAATAGAATATGGTATGTAAAACTAATTTTTTTAATGAAGATGTTACACTTTGATGGAAAATGTATTAATATTCTGAAATCACTTAGAGTTTGGTGAAGCTTGAGAGTAAGCAGTATAATTTGTATTCCTTCTAACAGAGCAAGAAATACTGATAAGAAAAAGTAGTCATATAAGCAAGCAAATCCTAGAGCAAGTTTGTCCAAATGATCCTAGTGAAAGGCTAGACAAGCCTAGTAATGTTGATAGTCAATTCCTATCACAGGACATGCTTTGAGTTTTCAAGTGATTGAACCTTCAAGTTTAGAAATTTTACACACAAATATGTAAGACAGAAGAATGTCATGTCATCCATGCTTCCTCTGATACTTGAATTGCCCCTTCAGTGTTTGAATAACTCTTAATCTCCACCACAAGCTACACTTTGGTTTTCTGTACTTTTGATGCAACCTCATGAAATTCAATCGCCAGCATTATGAGCATAACCATTTGGTTCCAGCACATTTTAGAGTCAATCATCAATAGAATGAAAAAAGGCATCACGCTGAAGCCATAACAAGGTGACTCAGATTCTCTAGTTGTTGTGATATCTGTGTCAAAATTTTTGTCCTTTATGTAACGTCCCAAATTTTTACTACTATGTAAAATTACCAAAATGCCCCTAGGTAAATTTTGCATGAGAATTGAGGTCGAGCAATCCTTAATAAGGAATTTTAACATTAGGACAACATTATATAAGGCTTGAATAGCAATCGATGCGAAAATCATAAATCCTGATTTTTCTGTGTGCAAATAACCAAATTGCCACTGAGGTTATTTTGCCCCGAAAATCAAAGATAACCAATCCCGATTATCCTCAAGGGGTTAATTTTATATTTGAAGGGGATTATTTGTGTTATGATGATATCATGATAAAAATCTCAATTCCCGATTTTTACTGTACGTAAAATTACCGAATTACCCATGCGGTAATTTAGTGTGAAATTAAGCAATCCTTGAACCCAGTTATCACCGAGAAGTTCAAAAAATATTTATTTCAATTATGACTTGATATCTAGAAATGTTCAGGTAATTCTAGAAAGCTTTTATGTGAAATTACCTTTTTTACCCCTACTTGTGCTAAATAAGTTCACATATGTAATTAAGGAAATGTTAAAGCTCTAATTGAACTCAAATTGATTTCATTCGTTAACCTTAAGTTACAAATTAATTCCCTAAGGTTAAAAATAATTACTAGAGGTAATTAAACCTAAGATTACCTATGGTAAAAAAATATATATAAATCACCTTTTCCCTTAATTACAAGAACTCATAGAATTAGCAAAATGTTAAGATCAAAAGTTAAGAATTACGGTTTAGGTAACATCTAGCTTACAGATTTATGCTACTAATTTATTTTTACTCATTTGAAATTAAATTCAATTACTAGTATATAATTATTCTTTTACCTTGCTTTGATTAGTCCTAAATGCATAACCTTTTACCATTTTCACTAATCTATCAATTTCTAATCTTTTACCTAAGTAATTATACATTTAATACATGTTTTACCACTTATTAAAGAACACAAATCTGATCCTATAATGACCAGAAACCAGCGGCCACATGCTTCCTTGTGCATAATGATTTATTGATTTTCCAACATAAAAACATATCCAACAATGACACCACACCTTTAGCTTTCTTTTGCATTATTTATGGTTATGTTTAATCAAAAGAAAACCCACCCATTTCAGCCATAATGTAAGCAGCCAAGATGTCTCCCACCTGCATCATATTTTAGCATTTCCACCCATTATACATGTGCAAAATCATTACAATACCATAAGCTTTCTTTTTCTAAAGTTTTCTTTAACCAAAAAATGAAATAAATCCTCCATTTTTCCAGCCTTTAGGCCACGGCCAAACAGCCTTCATGGAGCTATAAATACATGCTTTTCCATTGCTAAAATGTTCACACAAACACTCTTAGCCTTAGCATTTTCTTACTTGATAGTTTTCTTACTCAAAGTTTGCTCAAAGTTCTCTAATTTTCTCAAGAATTCCAGCTTTCTTTTTCTTCCTCATTCTCACTCAAGAGACTTCATTTCCAACCTCTAACCAAGCTCTAAACCTCAAGCATACATATTCCAATCATAAACCAACTCATAAACACCTAAACTTTCCATTTTCTAAGCTTTAGAACACAAGAAAAATCCTTCCTCAACACCAACCTTCTTGGCCGAAATATCACAAGCATTAGGATCATATTTTTGGTTCTTGATTAATCATAGAAGATCAAGCTTTCTTTAAGAAACAAGAAACAACTTGGTAGGGACTTTATTTCATATTCTTTCTCATGTTCTTCTTCTTTAATTCTTTGAATTTTTATGATGACCATGGCTTGATAATAAATTTAAGAAATAAGGTTCTTGGAACCTTGGTAATAAAGGACTCTAATGCTTACTAATGTTTAAGATCTATTAGGGATAAGAATTTAATCTTGTGAAGTTTTTGAGCTTTAAGTGAGCAAGATATAAAATGGACTTGCACTCATGTTTAAATTTCAAGCTCTTGCATCTCATGTTTATGTTTCAATGCCTTGCATATCATATTTATTTTTCAAGCCATCACCTTAAATCTAGAAGATTAAAGAAATGGATTTGCATTATCATGTTTAATTTTCAAGTCTTGCATATCATATTTATTTCAAGTCATCACTAAATTTTAAAGACTTAATAATGAATGTGCATCCCATGTTTATAATTCAAGCCTTGCACATTATATTTATATTTTCAAGTCATCACCTTATAATGTATATGGCGTTGACATGCATTCATGATAATAGTATAATGCATACATGACATCAAGACTCATGTTAAAAGATACGGGCCTCGGCTAATGGTATTTGGAACTTAATAAATAAACCTTATATATGCCCACATTTTCATAATGAAACCCGAGGTTCCTCGGGACGATGATGATGACACACATATTAGGAGACGGAGGCCCTACTGAGATTCTTTTATAAGATTCTCACTCCTTCTTTATTTCTTTCCATCTCGTCTTCAGAGGTAGATGGCGACGTTCGTGATTTATGTTGATGCCCCCTCATAGGAAATGCATTTCGACCCGGCTAACCGATCATACTATTTTATGGGTCGTTGTGCCGTTCGTTTGTATGTGTTCATGGATCGTCCTTTTACATACCCTGTTTCTAGTATGTGGTTTTCTCCTACCGCCCCTTTTCCGGATGACCTTACTTTCGAGCATGCACAACCGCATCCTCGCCAGTTTTCTCGACCTTCTATATTGGCAGTTCGAGATTTTCCTGACTATACACCGAGATCCCCACCTCGCTCTACTAGTTCGTGGTCGGACCCATCCGAGGATACACCTTCTGGTCATTTTTCAGGTGAATTTGCCCCTGCTACCTCTGTGGAATAGGAGTACGATAGCAATGGAGAAGCTACTGCCACACAACCAGTGAGAGGAGCCACCCGTCCACGTCGAGGTGCTCATGTTCTACCTATGAGACGTCTTGCCTCTCGTGATGAGCCGACTCGTAAAATCCATTCTAGGCACTCCGAGTAGGAAACGTGGGAGAAATGTCTTATGCTAGTTTGTTATGTTTTTATTTGCATGATAATTTTTGTTGGACTAATGTATTTGTCTTGATCTATGTCAGTGATGTGCTGCTTTGTTTCCTGTAAGTTTTGGGTATTGATGAGAGCGATCATTATTTATAATGGTGTCGTTATATTAATTGAGTGAGGTATTTCATATTTATCTGTGACTCGATGTTATCTTTTTACTTTTATAGGTAAGGTGGTTGATACAAATTAGTTAGTATGCGCGACTCACGTTTTGTATTTTAAAAAAAAAATTACTATATTTTTGCTAAAGTATTTTCAATGGTTTAAGTTAAAGACTGGAACAAAAGAGTAATAATTAATAATTAACATAAATGCATCCTAGGCGTGTTGAGTTAAATATTAAGGTGTTACACTTTCACTATTTTTCTCTATGAACTCACTATTGGCTTTAAGAGCCTTCACCTTTTCAACAAGGGAAGACAGTTATTTTGGCAGGGAGGCTACACATCATTTTCGTGTCATAACACAAGCATTGTGAGGAATGGTAATATGCAGAATAATTATTAGAATTGTAATGCTACCAAAAATACCTATTCATGAAGACATGTATGCTCATTTCTTGTCAAATTGTCTACATTATTAACTCTGTCAGAACTAGATTGTAAGGAATAAATTCCATTTTCTGCAGAGGGTGTCCTATTTTCTACTTTCTTAATCCGGCCAAGAAGATATGTTTCCTCGACTTTGAAATCTTTGGTTGATTTATTGACCCTTCCTCCTCCATTCTTTGCTTGAGATGACACAACTTGGTTGGAATTGAGGCCCTTTACTAAACCATCCTCAGCATCATTGAATGTGAGTTGAGCTTCCTTCAAAACAACATCTTCAACGAAGGATGGAAATTTGTTCCTGTAAATCTCCAATTCAGCTTCTAAAGCCTTGAGCTCTTCCTTTCTTTTAACAAGCATATCATTGGTTGCTTGCAGGGCTTCCTCATCATACTCTGCCTGCTCCTCCATCATTCTCTGATACTGTAAAGCCTTCAGCTGCATCGTGGCCTTCTCAGTCTGTAAGCCTGTGATCATGGCCATTGCATTGTTGGCAGCAACAGCCGAAGCGCTCCTTTTTTTTGTCCAGCTGCACGTACAAGTCCATGACGAACTTTCGGTCCAAACAAACCTGCCTCTTCAAATGATTTAATCATCCAAATCATTGGGAGCACTTGCATCATTAGATTCAATGGTAAATTCCGTGTTTGGTGATTTCTTCTTCCTGTAAGACCACTTGGGATTGTCGTTTGCAGTATCTATAAGTGGGATTCCATAGAACTTATTTTCTATTTTAACAATTGGGGTTAATTTACTGGACTTTTCGTTCAAATCCTCTGCTTCAGACAATAATGGAATGGAGATAGCTTTGGTGTCTTCCTTTATTGTATAGATCAGAAACCTTATCAAGCCATAGACGATGCATAGTGGCAAATTTTGAGTTGTTGTTTGACTCCAGTTAAAGTATAATAATGATAATAATAGTAATACAACAATAAGCACTCAAAGTAATAAGATATATTCTTTTTTTACACAAACTAATGCAGCTATAAGTAGAGGAAGACTCGAAAAAACCATAGATGAAACTTTTAAAAAAGATCTAGATTTTGTTGGTTTGACTCCAGGTAAATCATAATCTAATTCATGTTCGGTCCTAGGACAAGGATTAGTAGCATATACATATTCTCAGGAAATTCATGTTTTGTATATCAAAAATGTCATTCTAACATCAAAAAGTGGGTGTCCCAACCTTAGGTTTTGAAATAACATGGTTGTTTGTATATACTCACTCTTAGAGTTCTGACTACTTGCGGTGGAGCTAATATAATCCCCAAGGATATCTGAATCTTTATCTGACGTAAAGTTGAGTTCATTATATGAGGCATGAGGCAATTATGGAGCAGCAGGTTCCTCACTTTTTGCTCTAGGCAGCGAATAAGCTCGCGGCGATGGAGTAGGAGCTCGCTTAGAAAACCCTGAATGCTTCTTCACTTTTGCATGGAAGGGCTTCACCCTCAAAGGCTCCCATAGCATGAACACCTCTGAGTGCTACTTTTCTCAACATTCATGAACCCATCATCCTTCAAACTTAGCTGAATTTGATGGCCATCCTCAACAAAGAACTCCAGATCCTTATGCAAGATCCCCACGAAGGACTTGTAGGTGTCAGTGTCCGATTCCTTCTTAGTCGCGAACGAAAGCAGGCACCCCTTACACATTTTCCTTATGTCAGAGAGCTTCTTGTGGTTGTGACAAAAGGCCAAGGCAGAGATCTCTTTCTTGTGAGGCTTACATACTATGATAAGATGTGGATGACTTGTTTTTCAACTTTTGGTCACAAATGTCAAGGAGTGCATTTATTGCTTGCACTTTGGTCAAAGGCCAATAAATGCAGCACGTAAAGCATGAATGCATTTATTGCAATGATGGAGCATTTATGATGGATGGCTCTATATATAGCTTCAATTGCAGCACTTTAAAACCTAGAAAACGAAGAAACATCAACAAAAAGAAAAATCCAAGTTTCTTCTTACTTAACTGTAATAGAGTAGAATTATTTATTCTTTATGAGTTCTTATGTTTTCTGAGTTTAGAGTATACACCAGTAAAAAAAATACTGTGAGGTATTCTAGGATGTATTTGGGATTTCGTTTGAGTGGAGTGTGTCCACCTTTTGTATCTCCATCATATTTCTATAGTGAAATATTTGGTTATCGCCTTTGCCTGTGAAAGTAGGCTTTAAGCCGAACCAAGTAAATTTCTGATGTCACTTATTTTTTCACTTCTGCATATTTATTTTACGTCACTCTATTTTTACTTTTTAGGTCCGCCATTTCACAACATTTACAAGCTCATCATAACAGAAATCAGGGTTCCTGTGAGCCATTATGTGGTCAGACCTCATGCATAGGCTACATGAGATTTTCAATTCAAAGAACCTGGCATACTCATTGGCAATGAAAGCAAGAAACCCATCCATGATAAGTATGAATATCAACACCCATTCAAGAAGTACATAGATCACAAAGTGTGGGAACTTTCCTAGCTTTTGCTCAGCAGAACAAGTAAATGATCTAGTACCCATGTTGGTAATGTTTTCCTTTCTCTGGTTTTCTTTTGAGGCATAACAAGAAGAGCATAACAAACTGAAAACTAGAAAAACAAAAAACCTCAACTTTTTTGTAATATATAATGCAGCTTAAGATTTTTACAAATAAAGGGCGGATGTGGATTCAGGCAAGTAACTTAGAAGGTTACAAGATGGAGGAAAATCATGATCAATGAGATCACGACCTTTCTCTCTTTATCTGTGTATCACTAGCAAAGGCTCAATGAAAGTAATAAAAAAGAATGTGAATAGGTTGTTGTTTGATAAAAACAATGTTTTTTTCTTTTTCAGAGCTTTGGGTGGTGGAACTCAATTGGCTATAATTAGAAGAAACAATTGTTGCTTTGAAAAAAAGTATGGAGGCTGGAATAGGCAGATAATATCCTGAAATAACAGTCTATCATGCGCTCTGTTAGCTACCATTCTTGTTTCCCCAAGCACAAAAAGAGAATGTGTCATTGTTCCAAAGGAAAAAAGCTCCGATAGAAGCTGCAACAGGATTTTTCATGTCTGGACACTGTTGTAGCAACATGAGTATCACACTTCAGATATCTCAGTTATTCAACCAGCTTCAAAAGCTTTTGTGTACCTCCTACGAGAACAAAAAGTTGAGATTCGAAAAGTGTATTTGAAGAAAGAGATTTATCTTACCTGTACCATTGCTTATGGCGGATTCTCATATGCAATTGCTAGTCAATGCAGTTGATGCAGTTGATTTTACAACATTTCTAAAATGTGGTTAAATGTAAAATCATTGGCGTCAAAGACGGATAAGGAGCCATCAGCGTCAGTGGAGAGGAGGTTGCGGGGTTATGGGAAGGAGGGCCATAGAAGGAGAGGGCGGTGAGGATGGCGGAGTGGTGGTGGAGGGAGCCGAGGGAAGCAGAGGAGATGTAGTAGATAGATGGTGTCATCGACGCTGCCGAAGGCCACGACGGGGTTGGCAACAGTGACGCACTTGATGAGGGAGAGTTGGGATGGGTAGGAGAAGAGGGGTAGAGACTGTAAGTTGTGATTGTTTTTAGCTACATCTTTTAACATGTGTAACAACACTTAGGAAATGTGGCTAAAGGCGCACCCATGTGTTCTGTCAAAGCAACTGTAGCACAGGCGTTGATGATCGACCATGTTAGGTATATCATTAAATATATAATTAAACTGAGAATTTGTGATAATGTACACAATTAAAAAAAATAGTACATATATGATAACAGAGGGAAGTGGAAGAACCGAAGAATTTGTCCACAAATTTTCACATTCTAGACATTTTTTTACTCACTCTTCGCCTTTGTTGGGCAGCGAAATTTTATCTCCCAAACTTACTTTTAATTTAAACATAGGAGTCTCGTGAAACTCAGGCTCTTAGAAGCTCAGGATGGTTTACTCGCACGTATCTTAATCCAAAGGACTTTTATTTTGTGGGAGTGAAAAGTATGATAAAAATGCAATAAAATAATATAGGTCGCTTGAGATCCAAGGAAAAAAGGTTATTTGAACTATATTGTAATTTAGGCTGAGTTAGCTACTTTTCAAAAGTTTGCCAACTGGTACCCTTATTTGCTAACTCAATATCAAGTATAAATATCTAGTACTTTTGTAGTTTGTCGTTGAAAATTTGAAAATTGTCATAATTATGTCTTTGATGCAATATATATATATATATATATATATATATATATATATTTGGTAGGTATATACATAGATATTTTCTTCACTCAAAACTTAAAAGACATTTCACAGTAGAAGAAAATACAGAAGACTAAGAGGCCAACCCAATGTGACATTCCCATAATTAATTAAAGACACAAATCTACATCCTCTTTTTTCCCACAATTTGGTTGGATTTTCATAAATAGGAAACTTACTCCCAAGACTCAAGCTAACAAATCATCATCCACGAGCTTTTCCCATGGAAAAGGAAGCAAAGCTATAAAAACTTTAAGGAGTTGGCTGCTGCCCTGTTACTGTAATGGTCCTCTTTGCTAACTCAAGATGATTACTAGTTTGTATTCAAAGCATTTGGTGATGAGTAAGGCGATATGCATCCCTGGACCTGAAAAGAAGTCATTCTCGAGTAAGTGAGAGAGAAAACTCACATTAATCATGATATCGTGAAACAGAAATTCAAAGTAAAAGAAAAAAAAAAAGAATCAATATCTTGAGCACTCCCCACCCTGCTAGTCCAAAAGCAACATAGGTGATGACGAAGTATCATTGTTCTGTCCCAAAATAAATAAATAAATCATGTGGGGATGGACAGCACCCATTCTCAGTCCCAGCCAAAGCCCCGTGACAGGAAGACTGGAAACCATATTGGGTGGCGTAGCTTCCTTTTCTAATATCTAGGACACTATATTTTAACAACTAATTATTTATGTTGTCTGCAAAACAACAAAAGAAAGCAGCAAGCAATTTGATTACACTTTGAGAAAGTGTCTTTTGTTTCTATAAGATTCTGCCAAGGGGAGAACAATAACAACCACCAAAGCATTTTCCCAATTGGAGGTGTTGACTACATGGATTAAATGACATCATAGAAAGATTATGTGAAGACAAAAACAAAAGGATATAAAACCATCTCTTGCCTGCAATAAACAAGTAGGAATTTGGATGTAACCCTGTAGCAAGAGGTTGACTTTTCCCAGAGAATTATGTGGCAAAGGCGTAATCACATAGAGCACTCCTTTGACCGTGTCTATGCCCCTCACAATCCCTGAATAGCAGTCAACATGTGTTCAATAGTGAAAACATTTAGAATCATCTCAATGTATAACAACCAGAAGCAGGCATTTAAAATTATCCCAATGTATAACATTGCATGATCAGTGCGGATTGTTAAAAGAAACAACTCCAGAGGAATATCACTTGTTTATATTCTTTATTTTTGCATTTGTGGAAGTATGATGGCCACATATGTGAGAGATCCATTAAGATATATTTACATCTGATATGTCATTGAAAGGATAAGAGACGTTGATAAAATTGTTGCAACTAACAGAATGTGAGAAATAATGAAGCTAACCCACAAATGCATATTCCTTTCATAGTATTTTGCATGCCAAACTGCCATAAAAATTTGATACTGATATCAAGTTCAATAATCTATTTCATTTTTCAATCAGAATGTCCATTATGTTTATAAGGCATTAGAAGTTTTCTAGACAGGAAAAATGCAGCATCAGGGGCTTTCAGTACTAACGCCATCTGAATTGCTTTTTAAATCTAAAATTTCAAGTTAGCAGTAGCTTTCAGTAAAATGGCCCTCCATTTCAGAGCTAGACATAATAAGACATATTTTGGAATTTGGAGATTGGTCAAGTTACCTACCAAGACCAACACACCAAGGTACATTTTCAGGTCCTTCAGGATCAACTGCTAAGCCAACAATACTAGCATTCAAGCTGTAGAATATTTCAGAGCTCGGGACCTACAAAAAAGAAGGTAATCATGACAAATATAGTAGAGAATCTAAGCAAGAAAACCCAACATACAACAGAACATATAAAGGGTGTCCCAGTTGAGAGACTCCCACCATTGTGGGTTTAGGAAATGTTAGATGAATGAAATTGCAGCCTTATCTCGAGAGTAGAGAAGCTGTTTTTTAAACTACAACACATGATCATTAGGCAAGGCAGCAACTTTACTTTTGCACCAAGCAGTGAATAAAATCAGAACAGATAAGGAATCAAACTTAATCCAACCTCACAATGAAGATGTTTAATCTTTATGCTTGCAATGGGAACTTCATAAGGGCAATGAGAGGCCATGGAACGTGCAAGTTTTTTTATGGTAGAAATATCTGAATCAGGGAAGCACTGTCTAAAATAAGCCATTATTCGTAAATCACGCAAGAGACTTGAATTCTTCTGAACAAGCACCCTGGGGAAACAAATGAGGATATTCTATGATACTTGACACATTTAAAAAAAGAAAAAAAGAGTCCAATAGTATAGGCCAAACTAGCAGCAAGAATGAATAAGATTCTGATCAGATTTGGGCTTACGAGTTGTTGCATGAATCCTGACGAGCTGAATTTATCTCGATTAAGTTTACTGTTCCAACCTGTTCCTCATCTAACCAGAATTCTCCAGCAGGTAAATTCTTATTTTCCACGGATATGTTTATCTTTACAACATGTGTGGGACAAATATATTTCAACATGTCCACTAATACCTCATAACCAACACCTGGAATGCAAGACGTGGAATCCAATGATTATCGTAGGTTCACAACAAATGATATATTGTTCTTGATCTGGGAAAGCACTGGCTTGCAGTAATAACATAATGCAGTAAGAAGAATAATCAGATTAATAAATTAACAAGAATTTTGCTTACCTTTCACCCAACCAGGAGTATTCACAATAAGTGGCAACTCAGTCCTAGGAGAATTTTCTCCCTCATCAAACACGGAATACACCTTTCGGTAATAATCATATATGGCAAACACATAATTTAAGTATGCCGATGGATCTCTTTTAGAGGAAATATCACCAAAGAAAAGGGACCTGTTACAGAATAAATGACAGGTAGTGAGTCACGGAAGTCCATCATCACATGTATAGATTGGCTGACAGCCTGACACTAACACAAGAGAGTATATAAATCCAACAGAAAGACAGTAAATATCATCCAAGTCACCTTCGGACGAAAAACTTCATAACAACGAAGATGAACAATCACGTATGGAACAATATCACATGAAAAAACCATAGCATATCTTATTTGTCAATAATCAGTTATCAAGATTTTCAAAAACCAATACTTAAGAGAAACTTGACAACCTTCAATCATCTTAACAATACTTAACACATAAAAATGCAATGCGGCTCAAGTATTTTTATACAGTCCAAATCCAAAGAAACAGTACAAAATCCCAAAAAAATAAATAAATGAGAAAAAAAAGACAGGTTATTGAGATGAAGATGATATAGCAGTTCATACCTCTCTGGTGTTTTCAGGCACGGAATCGTCAAATCTAAAATCGGTCCCACAAAAAAAAAAAAGGAATTGAGTTACTCTGACAGTCTGAAAATTTATAACTGTGTGAAAGACTTTCATGCTATATAGAAATTAAATCCTAAGTTAAATGCTTCTAAGCAGTGTTTCTTAATTCAAAATCTCACTCGCATGCAAGGTTATCACATTCTCGAGTTAACTCTTACACTTTTACAAGCTTACGATTTTACCACACATAAACAAGCTTATCTAAACACTCGAGTTTGATAACCTTTTAAGACTGCATGGTTACTAAGCTCTTATAAGTTTAAGATCTTACCACACAAAAATAAGTTTATCTAAACTCTCTGAGATTGATAACCTTGCTCAAATGGATTGAACAGTGGCTTAGACATTGTGTACCTGAAGTCACTTGGTCAACAAGGGTGAAAGAGAGAAAGCCAGGGGGAGTGAACTCAGGCTGGCCAACATCGGTGTCTAGATAGGCAACCTTGGTGTAAGCGTGGCAGTGGTTGTTCAACAGCAAATTGAGGAGGTGGCGGGAGAACGTTGACTTGCCGCAATTCTTGGCGCCACAAATTACAACAATTGGAGGGCTCAAGGTTCCAACCATGGACTCTGCCGCATCTGACCATTCCTCCGGTATGTATATCTCCGGCGAAGGGTTCTCGCTCTCACAAACGGGACTCCCCATCTGTTGGAAATTGCAAAGAATGCTAATTTCTAGTTAGTGAGTTATGCTCAGAAGTGGATATACGGAATTCGTATCGTTTATACACTTGAGGTTTTTAGAGTTCAAGGCATAGCTACAAAACTCGACTTGAGCAAGGAACCGGGTAAATCAAGATATAAGAAAATAAATGCATAAAATTCAAATAAATACAACCAAATCAGATTAGTCTTTACAATAAGATGAAGATCAACGCACTGTTAAAATCATCTCCCAAACCAAGTCACAACAGAAGACAACAAAAACAACAAAGTTTATATATATATATATATATATATATATATATATTCTGTAACTTTTATTCTATAAAAGTATAATTGCAAAACCAGAAGTCATGCACCATAGAGCAAAAACTTACCGTTTGATTGATGGGCAACCACTACCACCAATGAACGGATGACCAGCGGAGCGGCAACCGGCGAGGCGGCAGCGGCGCGCAGCTAGTTTGGTTTGGTTGAGTGAGTGGCTGGCGATGTTGGATTGATGTAACTCGGTTAGTTTGGTTTGGGCTTAAATGGATTGGGTTTTGTTGGCCATTGTAAGGTTAAAATTATTATTTCAACTTGAGTCTGCCCCACAAATAACATTTTTCTTAAAGTAAATACATCCATTCATGGGACCCACACACCACACATTTTATTGATCAAAGGTTTAAGCCCATTCACTTTCTCACTCTAGATGGATTTTCACTTTCTTAAAGGATTAATCAAACCATTCCTAAGGCTTTGTTTGGTTGGGAGGAATTCGGAAGGGGAGGGAGAGGAAAGAAATTGAAAGGAAAGAGATGATTTTCCCTCGTTTGGATAGGAAGGATTATGAGGAAGGAAGACTTGAACAGTGAAAAAGTTGGTGGGACCCATCGAAAATTTCTTCCCCTCACAATCGGATGGAAACTCAGAGGAGAAGCTATCATTTCTACACATTCTCAACTATACCCCTCTATTTGCACCCTTGCATGTAACTCTAACACTAAACAAAATCATTCCAGCATACATAAGCACAAATCAAAATAGCCTCATATCATAGATCAGAACCAGAGCTCCAAAAGGAAAAAAATTGGAAAAAATAATAATAGGAAAAAAAATAAAAACTTGTTAGTCACAATTTCTTCATTGTCATCTTCACTGCGGCCTCACTCACCGCTAGCAACCACTGCCCCAAGACTTTTGCACAATCACAGCACAGCTCGTGGCATCTCATTGAGCAAAAACAACCCTCATCTACGTCTTCTACCTTGCCTAGACTCCGCACCTCCGTCGCGTCTTCCGTCGCCACCGCCCGTCGTCACCATGGCAGAGAGCTCACACTACCACAGTCCTCCACAGTCGATCGTTTCCAGCTATACAAAGAACCACCATGGGTTTACAATGTTCACTCTCTCTGTTTGATATTTCAAAACCAATCCCTCATTTTCTTCTTTTGGTTAAAAAAAACCACCCGATTTTTTTTTTTTAATACTAAGGCCTCGTTTGAATTTTCTTTAGATTTTTTCCCCCTTTGTTAATGAAGTCTGACATTAAATTGGGCTTAGTTTTTTCCTTTTCCCTTACGTTGAGCTTTTGATTTTTGTTAAGCTTTTCAATTTAGCCTTATTTGGCTGAATTTTCAGGTAAATTCTCAGATCAGACCAAAAAAATAAAAAAAAAAATTAAATAAAATAGTAAACTAATATAATTAATACTATATTAATATTAATACTATATAATTATTTTTAGTATTGATTTGATTTAATACATTAGAATAATCTCTTAAAATAAAAGAAGGGTAAAATTGTCATTTGCCATTATTATTTTTATCTTTCCTCTCACTTTTTCATACATTTCTCTACTTTTTTTCCTCTCATTTTCCTTTCATCTAAACATACATATGGAAAATGAAAATCCATTCAACTTCTTTCCACTCAATTTCTTTCCTTTCAATTTCTTTTCTTTCATTTTCTTTCCTTTGCCAAACACAGTGTAAGTGACTAATTCCTAATTTTTTCACAAGGTATAGCAAATATTCAAAAGACATGAGTACAATTTATTAATAATTCTTAAATTTTCACAAAGTCTCAACATGGGATCACACATTCATTTCAAATACACTAATGATACAGTTTCAAGGGAACCCACAAAGTTTCAAACTTGAAACCCCAAAGCTAGCACATATACCCAGTTTGGTCAAAGTGAAAGCCAAGCTTACAGAATACTAAATTTTACCTTCTTAAAGTCCTTGACAATGCTCTTGCTCACCAAATCAACCCAACAACACCTTCAACCCAAGCACAACCTACAAGTGCCAACAGAACTTGATGCTCATACTTCAAAAAGGTTGAAGCAAAAAAAAAAAAAAAAATAGAGAGAGGGATATTATCTAACACAGGACAAGAAACAAGAGAAAATAACGTGAATAGATACTATGAAATTGGATCGTCCAAATTTGTATGACAGCAATTTAGTTGTAAGAGCTAGTTTTTTCTTATCTCAATTAGTTCAAAGTTGACAATAAGCTCAGCCAGTTACACAAAAAGAACCGATTCCAATTCATGCAATCCCTGAAAACATATCTAATCAACACAAGCAAAGAAAACATATCATAGCAATTAGCAAGCAAGGCGAAGTTGAGTCCATTATTTCAATTTTCCATTGCATGCTTTGCTGGAAACAGAAGGTACGAACAATTGAAACCCTAAAACAGAAAATAAAAGTGAAGCAATCCGTTGCCATGGACTTAGAATAAAATTTCAAAGCCGTGAAGGCTTTCTCGAAGCTTCTGTCGGAGTCAAACTTGAGCGCCTCCGTGGCAAAGAAGGTGCTGAAGCTTCCGCGGCGAAGTGGAGTGGAACAAGGTTTTGGCTCTTAATAAAACCATGTGAATTGAAAATGGAAAACAGAGAGGAATGGAAGAAGCAGGAGATGGAGGATGAGAAAAGATGAAGGAAGGAACCTAGTTTGTGGTGTACGACGGCCACCACTGGGCTGTCGCCGGCAGAGACGGTGGAGATGGCGGCGCCAAGGAGGAACCTCTGCTAGGGTTATGTGAATGGAGTGAGAGATCGAATGAGTAAAGGGGCAGATCGTGGATTGGTTGGGTTTAGAACAAGTACTTTTAGTGACATTCACCCTTCCTTTCCCTTGCCTGCATCTATCACCATTATTAGTGTCCTGTTCTCACTACCATTATCAGTGTCCTGTTCTCTGGGAAAAAGAAACCAAACAATAAAACCGATTGAGGAGCAATGTCCCATGGCAGAACCAACAATGTCCCGTGGCAGAACCAGCAAGCAGAAGCAAACACAACATTCCAAGGAGCAAACTTGTGGATACAAAAATATGGGTTAGAGACTCACAAATTCTTTGCAACAACGAGAAGAAAAAGTAAGTGAGACTAACCAATCTTCCAACTCCAACCTAAGAATCAGTCCTTATGATTTCTCAGAGATGCCACCTGCGCACTCTCCACCGTTAGATCTGGGCGTGGGGTCACGGGGTCTTGGATCGCGGGTTGGTCTCAGGGGCTGGGTCGTTGGCTCACAGTCTTGGTCGCTGACTCGCCGGGCCTTGGTTCCTGCGGCTGGGTCGCAGTCGTGGGCTTGGATCATCGGCAAAGGGAGGAGCAGCAGGTGAGAAGAAAGCTGGATGAAGGTGCCGGATGAGGGTGAAGTCCAACAAAATGAAAAAGAGAGAAAACAAGGCTGAAGGGGCTGCAAGAGGATTCGAAGGAAGTGGCAAAACACAAAATCAACTAATTCACCAATTTGCCGCCACGTGTTTCCTCTGTTTTAAAACAACAAAATCAAAAAACAACTCAAAACCATTCTCTGTTTTCTGTTTTTAAAATGTAATTTGTGGTTTTTTTATTTTTGAAACCAATTTTTGGAAAACCAATTACCAAGCAAGATCTTTTAGTCTTTTGTTTTTAAAAACACAAAACTATTTTTAAAAATAGCAACCAAACAGCCCCTTTATCTTTTCAATTTTTAGACTGAGTCCCTTCCTATGGAAATCCAACATTCTTAGACTGTAAGGTGGGAATAAAAAATAAATTATTTTCATTTCCCAGGATTGAAACATTTCAAGGAATATTTTTTCTATTTGTGAACCAAACGCAGAAATCCTGTATTCCAGATCCCAGATTCCTAGGAATGTTAAAATATTCCGCAAACCAAACGCCCCATTTTTCCTGTATTTGGTTTGCAAATTAAATTTTCAGGAAGCTTATATAATATACCCAAGAATGAACTATTCCTATATTTAGTTGAGATAAATATTATTCGGAATATTATGTATTTTTCCCAAAATACCCCAATATATTTAAATTAAAAATTCAATTTCTAATCACATTAAACACATAGTCAAGGAAAATTTCCAAAATACCCATATCAATTTAAACTAAACAATTAATTTTTAATCACATTAAACTCATAATTAAGTATAATTTCCAAAATACCCCGATCAATTTAAACTAAACAATTAATTTCTAATCATATTAAACTCATAATTAAGTATAATTTCCAAAATACCCTCTTCAATTTAAACTAAATAATTAATTTTCGATCACATTATACTCAATCAATCTATAAATACGATATGTAGCATAAACCAACTGATGCAAATGTCACAACATAAGTTTAAACTTAACAATAATCCATAAATACGATACATCAAATCTAAGTACCAATCAAAATCTAACATAAGAGCTAACAATTCATACAAAAGCCACTTGATTGTCCTAAAATGAGAAAATTAAAATATAAAAACAATTGTTGAGGACTGTCTTCACGAATGCCAATATATCTTCCGGTATAGGTGGGAAGAACATATCAGTCAAGTTGTTGTCCATTGAAATAATAATGGGAGCTTTCATTCTTTTATCAATTCCTTCCTTCTCGACCTTAAGGCAAGTAACCATGTTCGATATATGGGTAGAATGCTGTTGAAATGTAGATTCTATATCCTTGATTGAGTCAGCTATCACCTTAGCCATTTTAGAGCTTAAGCCTTTGTTATCTCTCTTCCTTTTATTCTTGTGTTGGGTGGACCAAGAATACAACAACTCTCATCTTATTTTTACGATCCATGCTATGAAAACAACAAAGAAAATCTCACGATTAGGTTTCAAAATCAGATTTATTTAGTAAACTATGAGTACTTACTACTATATCAAAATGCCTTAATACAAAGAATAATATTTCTTTTACACCAAAATAGTGCGTACACCATACACCAAGCAGAAAAGGACAAAAATAATGTTTTCTCTCTCTCTCTCTCACTTTCCCACTCAACTTCCACTTTTTTTTCTCATCTGTTTTGGTTTACAAGTTTACATAAATAGTTTGCAAGTTTTTTACACTATATTTACAAGTTTTAAGGACGGATTTACAAGTTTTTTGCACTATGTTTATAAGTTTTTAAGACGGGTTTACAAGTTTTTTGCACTATGTTTACAAGTTTCAGGTTGAAACTTGTAAATCTGTACTAAAACTTGTAAACATAGTGTAAAAAACTTGTAAACCTCTCTTAAAAACTTGTAAATATGGTGCAAAAAACTTGTAAACCGGTGCTTAAAACTTGTAAACATATTGCAAAAAAATTACAAACCATTTATGTAAACTTGTAAACCAAAACAGATGAGAGAAAAAAGTGGAAGCTGAGCAGGAAAGTGAGTGAGAGAGAGAGAGAGAGAGAGAAAAAAACATTGTTTTTGTCTTTTTCTTCTTGGTGTATGGTATACTCACTGTTTTAATGTGCAAATAACAGCACTCTAATACAAACTACAAGCACAAAACTAACAAGTTAATGTAGAATTTGTTCAAGTGAAAAGGGATGCCTTGATGAAGCTATTCCCAACAAAATGCAGAAGAGAGTGCAGCAGATAACCTCAACTTAAGCAAAAATCAAGCTAGTGTGCAATAGAATTCACTTCCATAATCACATAGTTGCTCACGAAAGAAAAACGGGTATGTATTAATTGAAATAAAAGTTCTACATTCCTACGGCTTAAATCTATATATGGAGTATTGTATTATACTAATTTTAGACTAGTTAAGTAAAGAAGAGACAATCAATGCTAAGTGAATGATACACCTTGCTCTGCCAAGTGGCAAATGCAAACTTCCTCATGACCATATTCTGTAATAAATATTATTAAATTTTCAAAAATTACAAAGGGAATGAAATATAGATTACTAGAAGCTACAGAGACTAAACTACTTTATCTATGCAGTTTGCATGGTCTTATAGGATAAGGAAACCATATGCTTCTGTCTGTCATCCACAATCAAGTACTAGCTAGTATATCAACTTCGTGCAACAAAAGAATTAAGAATACTGCATTAGAAGACATTATAAAACTCCAAAAAGCTATATTGGCTTTGGTGCATTATTATGTCCAATTGAAAGTTGTGTTAGCTAAATACTTTTACGTCGACATCACAAAATAAATAACTACTTAACTTGAGAAGGAAGAATAGATATTTTCCTCCACAAGCTTGAGATTTTGCTGACAATAATCATTCCAATGTACCAAACTCCAAACAAATAATGAAATGAAAGTGTAATTATTGTCATTTAGAAAAATTGATCCTTTACATAAATGAATAATGATAAGATTCTTCTTTTATCATCCTTTGATTATGAGACAGCTGTACTTATGCTTGTATGCAAGGATTAGTAAGATTTTACACTACCAAAAATAAAAAAGATAAGATAAAAATAAACTAAAGAGGTTAAAAAACAACAAATTAATAAAAACCATTACACTTTGCAATACATGGAGACCAAAATAGGACTGATATTTCACACATTCAAAATTGTTTCTAGCACAATTAGCCGGCAGGGTGCATAGTTCATACAAATAAATGAGCAATAAAATAAATTAAATTAAAATTGGTTCGGTACCTTGCTAGACTTTCCAAACCGTATTGTAATTTGTCAAAGCACTCTTCTTTTTCTTCCAAGTGTACTGATCCATTAATAAACAATCAATGGGCTGCAAGGGATATTCTAATCTAATAAGATTAAGAACATGGAACATTGCCAATCGTCTCAAATGGTTCTCTTCTCATAAACCTTCATGCAACTTCGCATACATTGCTCTGGTCAACTATTCTATTATGCAAAATACATGCATATACTATCTAATATAACATGTTATTCATAGACTCATTTGGTCATGTCTATGAAACTTCACCCTTTACTAAATGAAATCAGAGATCTTTTAACATGTTATTAGAAGACATGTCTATTCATGTTATTCATAGACTCATTTTAACATGTCTATGTATCAATTAAATGTTATAGCAAATAAAGTTGTATTGATTAAAATCATCTATTATAATAACTAGTTATACTAAATGAGTACATGCATATATCCTTGTTACATGAAGAAAAAGCAATCATCTGGGCTTGCTTATAGTGGCACTTTTGGATATTTACATAAACATACTAGTGTTCTTTTTTTCTTTTGATGTGACATAATAGCATGCTCTTTTTCATATATAATGGACCATGTATTTTAGGTCATGTACAATTCAGACCTTAATTTTTCAAAGTACACAATTTGACACTGTCGCAACCGGGATCGCAACGGGAAGGCGAAACAATGAGTTTGAAAATTAGGAGTCGCCACCAGATTTATTTTAATTGGAAAACCTTGGAAAAATCAATCTTATCATCTTAAAGATAGTCTTTGAAAACCAGATATGAGTTCGGGAGTCGGTTATGTCTAGGGAAGGGTAAGAACTTAATCCTACAGCACCCCTAGTACACCCGTATTTAAACGGTACCTTAGTAAGTTGTGTAAATTAATTAATAACCCTTAAAATTTCAATAAAAGAAGACAAAATTACAATTCAAACACATAAATTAAGAATAATTAATTTAGAAAAATATTCACAATTTAAACACATAAATTAAGAAAAATTAATTTAGACAAAATATATTATAATTGAAACATATAAATTAAGAAAATTAATGTACACAAATATATTACAATTTAAACAAATAATTTAAGAAGAATAAATTTGACAAATATATTTGCAATTTGAACAAATACATTAAGAGAAATTAGTTTTGGAAAAATATATTTACAATTTTAACACAAGCTAAAAAATGATTTACACAAAATATTTACAAATTAACAAATAAATTAAGAAAAATTAATTTTGGCTTGACAGGGATAGCCTGCTCCTACGTATCCTCTGGTGCAATGAGGAACTCAAAGTCATGTAGTTCTCTGGAAAATAATTGTGTGTTGGGTTAATTTTATTTTTCAAGGAAATAAAAGAAAAAGGTAAAATCTATTTTTAATATATAGGATTCAAGTTAGCACAATGCTACTCAATGAATCCTCATGATTCAATAATAATGAAGATAACATTTGCTATTCAATCACCATTATCGATCATTGCATGAGAAATTATTTATTTATTAACATCTCTTTGTTAATGAAAATAATAGGAATTCGGAAAAAGGCACCTAACTATTGCTGACCAAAAACGTAATTTAAGACCAAAAACAAAAATAGCCCAAATATAATTCCTAAACAAAGAAATCTAAAAACAAAAAAAAGTACCAGCACCAAATTTGAGACAAAAAAAAAATACAAACTACATAAAACATCTATTACTTTACCAAAAAAAAAAACAAATCCAAACATCCTTATTTTATTTGAAGTTTCGAGCAGCCCAAGCCAAATGAAATTTTAAGAAAACAAGAAGTCTGAATGCTATCTTTTAGCAGAAGATTTAAAAAAAAATGTAACAAATAAAAGGAAACTAGTGAAAGTAGTGGGGAATAACTTGGAACATTATTTTGGAAAAGAATATGTGGACTGAGAATACATACACCTAAACATATAGCAAACCCACAGCCAATAGGGTCCAGTCCCCACCAACACAAGCTTTCTTTTTTAATTTCTAAAAAATGGACAGCACATGAACTAAAGACAATATTGATTCAAAAGACTAATATATCAAAACTCATAGCCTAAAAACTAAGTAAGTACAAATGATAACCCATTGAACTAAATAAGTCCAAACACAATTCAAACTAAGCTAAAGACAAGATAAGAAACAAATAAAATAAATACAAGCTAAAAGAAAGGAGTGGTTCACGTGACTGTCATTGTGGTTCCACTTTCCTTTTTTGATTCAAAACAAACAATGATTAGGATTTGCAATCATAGAGAGAGAGAGAGACATGAACGGAATAATGACCAAATGGTTATAGGGGCGAATTCATCCAAAAGGTAAAAGAAAACCGCGATGCAGACCAGGCCAGCAGATCGTGGTCTTGCAGCGAAATTACAGGATGAAGGGAAGACTACGGCAGGTGGAAAAGAGGAGAAGCCATGGCAGTGGGCTGCGTTTGGGAGGAGGAGCCGCGGCCAAGTGGAGGATAAGGGGATCCTTAGGTTCATTCTTTTTTATTTTCTGATATGGAACTTGGTTTTGGTGTATGGCTTTGTTATTCGTATGGGTTTGTGTTGTAGAATGGTGAGCTGATTTTGTGTTTTGCTATGATTGATTTCATGATTGTGGAAGGGAATGATATGTGATGTTGGTTTACTCTAAGAGGGGACTGTACATGTGTTTTGTGACTTGAGAACGAAAGGCTATGCTATGTATGTGCAGGTTGCAAGAACTCTTAAAAAATTGATGACACTAAAAATATACAAGATAAACTCATGCTTCCTATTGTTTACCTGCGCTTATCTCTCCTTCTATTTGTTCATTTCCTTTTGATGATCCGAATGATAGCTGCTACTTCATTCAGAGTCTCTAAAAATTAGATCACTCAAAACAGCAACGTGAAGTAAGTACTGATGATAATGGTAGTTGATGTGAGAAAGCTGGAGCTTTTAAGATTGTAAGATGGATCACTCTCGCTTGTTTCTCAGTTTACTTGTGATTTTTCAACTTTTGCAAATATCCGAATCACCAAAACTCTCCTCTCTATTGGTAAAATAGAAGTTCCCAATTTTTTTTTGTCTGTAAATTTCATTCCCATTTATACATCGTTCATGAATCAATTTGTCAACCTTACAGCAGTCATTTTTTATCTAAATGATATGATTTTGCTGATTTCACGGGAGTTGATCTTAGATGCATGTGATTTTCCATTGCTATTTCTGACTTCCTCTGAATTTGCTGCAAGCTGCATGTGAGTCGTGGTAATCGTATTTGACTGTATTCGATTCATCTCGCTTTTCTTGTTTGGTGCCGCTACTTCTGAATTTCTTCCTTTCATTCAGCAAACTCGTTTGGAAATAACAACAAAAAAAAAAAAGCAAAGCCACGGGCACGCTTCACATTTGTTTATTATTTCTATATCAGAAAAAGACACCAAATGACACAGTGATCAAAAAAACAATTTTCAAAGAAGAAGGCGACGCACCTCTCTCCGTCTTGTCCTTTTCTTTTTCTTTTGTTTATTTTTTTGGTTTTTTTTTTTTATAAATTACTGACTATCAGAATGACGGACCAGAATGAAATGAAATGGGCTAAGTAATGTGTTGAATTTTTGTTTTTGTTTGTTCAAAAAGAAAATTAATGGGCTTAAATTGAAATGGACTAAAATTTTCAAAAACATTAAATGGAGTTAAATCTTTTTTTGTTTTTTTATATGAGCCGGACAAAATCGGGTGTTCACAGACATCCTACACTCTCTAAACTATACAAAAAGGCCCTTCCATTATGTTGACATCCACTTTTATTGTTAAATAGTAATGTGCGTGTTAGACATGACACACTTTTTTGACAAAATTGCCTTCCTGTTTAAGAAATTTCCCAACCCAATGCTACCCCAACCTAACCTTTCCTCACTTTGAAGTATACACACACCATATCCAATCTCTAAAATGGAACTATAGCAACATTGCAAAAAAACATGCACCATTTCCCTTCTGCATCCTTCCAAGCCCTAATCTTTAGCCTCTATAATCAAAGTTCCTTTCCAGAACTACGAATTCCCCATTGCTGCAAAACCCTAATTTGAAAAACCCAATTTGAAGCTGCAACCCCAATTAGGACAAAATCTGAAGCAAAGGAAAAAGACGACCCAACAAAGAAAAAGATGGAGAATGATAGATCAACTGGAAGCATCAACTCATCAAATCATAGAGGTGGTCTTCCTTCACATTTCCATAGTTACGGTCTTCCTTCAAGGCTATAGACCTCTTGGATAAAAGCTAACCCAAGTAGGAGGTTTTTTGGGTGTCCAAAGTATGACTCTCAAGGATAATGCAACTTCTTTGCTTGGTGTGAGCCACTTGCAATACAAAGATTAGTAAAAGTGATAAATGGGTTATTTCAATGGATGTAGAATGGTTTAGATTACATGTTATTAGGGTTTCTGACGTATAATGTTTTGCCAAAATTTGGATTAATTTAGTTATTACAAGTATTATGTTATATTTATCTTTTGTTATCGGTAGATTATATTCTTTGTTATTGTTGGACCCCAATTTTCTTATATTTCCTCATCTTCCTTAAGCTCAAAATTAGCCTTCTAATGTAAGGATTTTTTTTAGGGATAGTGGTAGGTTTGGGTAGGGGTTCAAGCAATTGTGGTGGTAAATGTTGAATACAGAGAGTGGAATAAGGGTAAATGTTAGCGTCTATAATCAGCGGTTGAACTATTATTTAATTTGTATTAAAAAAAGCTTTTCATATCAACAAGAAGAAATTAAGTTGCATAATGACAAGTTCCAATAGTTTATTTTAGTGAGTTAATAGGTTTTGAATAGCCACTGTCAAAATTGTTATATGTACGCCTTTATTGATTAATTCAAATACTCATATTCCATAACGAATAAGGGAAAAAATAATTAACAATGACAACACTAGAATAAACATTTTCAAAGCCCCTCCATTCCTCCTGGCTCTCAATTTATGCTGGAAGCAAGCAATATTCCGAAGTATTGCCAAAGTAAATTCACAAAGTAAATGAATCAAACAACTTGATAAGGAGGTATCTCAAATAAGAGCAATCTCAAATAACATTCTCAAAGCACATTCTCACAGTAACTGCATATGTTTATATTCCACCAAAATACATAGTAGTTGTATACTCCATCAAAATAACATTGTATCTCAAATATGAGTACTTAAATGCATTCAATCACCAAACACCTAAACACTTGACAAAATTCAAACTTAAGCATTTCTTTTGACACCAAGCTTTAGCCTTTTTGCTTGTGGTGATTGTGGAAGTAACTAAGTAAGTACGATTGGAAGTGCCTCATTAGCAGCTGATTATGGAGGAGGTTGAATGAGTGAATTTTGAGTCCTCTTCCTATCATAATATAATATCAAACAGCAAAAAAAGTTTCCTTTAAAACATAATTCCTTTAAAATAGTATATCAAATAGCACTTTAAAACAATATTGCCTCAAACCGCAATTATTGTTGCGATGAACTATGATTCTTGGACGTTCATTCTTGATATATGCGAAGTAAATCCCATTTTCAACATTATTGCCTCAAAGCCTCCCTAAATACTCTAAAGTCTGCAAACTTCATTTCAACCTTCAACTCAATCTTTTTCTTTATGTTAGAATATTCATGAAACTTCGAATGCGTATTTTGCTTCTCCTCCTCTATTAAAACAAAGTAGGGCCAACAAATATGAAATAGTTAATGGAGGAGTAAATTGTAAGATAGGTTAATTAAGTTTTTGAAAAACAACAAAATGCATTAGGTGTGAGTTGTTACTATCTCATTGTCAGACACACAATCACTATCCCAATCTAATCCAATGTCAACACCACCCTTATTGTTATTGCTACATTGTCCAATAAAGGTGCCTCCTTCACCACTTTGTCTATTAGACCCAATTCCAGGGGTAACCTCTAACATCCCATTTTCTTCCCAAAAAATAAAATAAAATAAGGTCCTCATTGCCACTCTTAAAAAAATCATATCCTTCTAATCCCTCCTCAGCATCTTCAGTTATCTTTCCTTTTCCTTTACTATTTTCCTTATTTTGTTCCTTTTCCCTTCCTAATATTTCTTTCTTTTTTTCCTCCTCCCTCAACTCCTATTCAATCTCAACCCCTACAGCAGGCACAATTGCATCAACCTTTACCCTTTTGCACCAACCCCCACAACAGCCATAATTGCACCAGCCACTGCATTAGCCATCTCCTCAACACCTACACCAACCATAACTACTTCTTCATTTGGTGCATGTAAGGCATAAATTTCCAACTCGGGATCTTTCTTACCCTCCAATGCTTTAATAATGCTCAACATATCCTTATCAACTACTAGAAAAATTCTCAAGTGCTCTAAGAGCAAGGTAAAACATTTGTTTTGTCTTGTTCATTAGTTAACACATCAATTTTGTGGGTCATTATTGTCTTCAAATTTTTCAACATTTTTAATGCAATGGTACAGAACAAATGTTTTATCTTACACTCAGGATACATAAGAACTTCTCCAATTACTAAATCTTTTGAGGACTCAAATGTTTCCTCCTTGAAATTATACATAAAATTCAATGCTTCACTCTACCCAAAACTCTTTACATGTAGTTAATAAATAATCAGCATCTTATTTTCTTAACTCCTGACAAACACCTCTTACATATCTCATTTTAGGTGTAGTATGTAAAACACCTCCATAATAAAGAATGCACATGATGGTTGACATATCTAAAATGAATTGAAAATTGCAAATAAAAACCACAATTAAACAAAATTAGGGAAAAGTGTATAATTTAACAAAGTGTTAGGGCATGTTTAAATTTAAGAAAGAGCAGGGGGCATAATACATTTCTCAAAATTTATCGTGACAAACTTTGCACTCATGGACAACATTACACAAAGCTATTAAACAATGCATTTACTGAACAAATGGGACCATTGCCACCCAAAAGCCAACACTCCAACCCCACTACATGTGCCCACATGGGATAAAAGTTTACATTACCAACCAAAAATAACAAAAAAAAAAGAGATTGGGAACACCAAAAAGTAAAAAAAAAAATCGCACACTTTCAATACTCACATGCATTACAGTACAAACAGTGACATTTAGAAAGTTTATTTAACATAAGAAAACTTCAATTTGGTACTTAGTATGTCGCATTGGGTGGTTGTGATAGGTCTCGTTAACTTAGTGTTTATTCTCTTCTTTAACCCCTCCTTCAATCACTTCAGAATATGGTTCGTAGGTGCAGCTCCATGTAGTTTTGCTGGGTTCGTGAAGGATTTTGATGGAAAAGTGGTGAAGTTCACTATTTACGATGTAAGGTTAACGATTCACAATGTAGGATTAAGGTTAGGGACTCGTGATGTATGTGTTGGTTCTTCAACTATGTTATCAGCGTTCTTCAAGGTTTGAATGTGTCTTTAGGTTGGTGTTTGCTACTTAGTGGGAACAATTTAAGTTAGGGTAGGATTGGATTAAGAAATTTATTAAAAAGGAAGGGCATTTTTTGTCAAAAAGTATGTCACGTGACATGCACATGATCACTCAACAGTGGAAGAGGATGTTAACTTAACAAAATGACCTTTTTACACAGTTTAGGAAGCTTAAGGTGTCGAATTACACACTTTCAAAAGTCAGAATCTGAATTGCACATGACCTAAAATACATGGGGTAAATTACATTTATCCCTTCTTAAAATATCAATTTCTTCATCCCAAAAAATGAAAATCCACTTCTCACATTTTTTCAAAACAAAAAATTTTATGGCTCTTTTTGACCAAATAATGATTAAAAAAAAATTATGACTAGTGAGGAGATTGGTAAAGTGAGAAAATGATACGATAATCACTTTTAGAGATTTAGGGTGTGTTTGGATGGGGTTATGAAGGTTTTTTCATTAAAAAAAATATTTTTTTCATACATTTGAATATTTTTTTAAAATAATCATAATCTTAAAAAAAAAAGTTATCAAATTTTTTTGTAGAAGTTAAAAGGAGTAACTTTTGAAACAAATTAGTTTTCAATTTTTTCAATTATATATAAAATTTAAATTTCATAATCATTTTTTCAAATCTGGAACAAATATACCCTCTTGCAAAAAAAAAATCACTTTTAGATCAATAAATTTTATTATGTGTTGACCTTACTAAATGATTTAATGATGATTAATCTATTATTTTTTCAATTTATAAATCTTCTCACTTTAGACGAGCTAAATTGAAAAATTAATAGACACTTTGGCACATCTAGTAGGATAAAAATGATATTGTATAAGATATTATATTTTATATTTTATAATATTATTTATTTTCAATTAATTATAATATTATAAGTAAATTTTAAATAAAATAAAATAAATATAAAATAATAAAATTTTTATTTCATTTATTTTTATTATTTTTATTTTATTTATAGAACTAAATTGATTTCATATATTATTTCTAACGGTATTTATTCACTATGAAATAATTTTATTAAGAATACTTTTTATTTGTATAACTTTTATTTATTCAAAATATTTGATTGACAAATCAAATTAACTATGATTTTTATTAATTTCTGTCACTGTTTTAAATAACTCAATATTTTTATCAAAGAATCAAAAGTGGCGAGATCCACTCCAATACAACGTAATTATTAACCATTTGCTGAATGTGAAGCGATCAATACTTTTAACTTCATCTAATTATCATTAAACATTTTTTTACGAGTAATTGTATCAATAAACTTGAAACAAAAACACTTTGAATACTCAACAATTTTGAGATAATTAGGGGAAGCCAGAAAATATATGATGGAGAAAAAGCACTCAACTTCATATATTGAGTTTATTTCATTTCATGCCATTAGGCACGTAATTAAAAGAAAAAGAAAACAAAACTTGTAATGCATAGAGTTTGCTTCTAATGCATAACTTTGCTTCTATAAGAGAGAAAAAATTCCTTCATTCACCAACTTGCGCAACAGCAGAAGTTGTTTCGATGTGGAACGCATTTTCCTATCTGATAGCCTAGGGCCTTGCAGGAGGCATCACAATTAGGATAGCCATGGCATGGTCCTGTACAATATTCTTTGCTCATACCTACATTCGACAGAGCCATTTCATGTTATTCATAAGAAACAACGATGAAAAGTAAAAATTAAAGAACATTGTATATTAAAGAACATATCGCATATTTGCAAATAATTTTTGAAAGGCTAAACCTTTTTCTTGATATTTTTCATATATACGTACCAAGTGAGAGTAGAAGAAATACAATCATGGCTGCAAAGATGAATTTCAGCAAGGTCATTGAGATAATTGTGCGAGCCATCGTTGTGTTTCGTTAAATTTGATTCTCTATATTGCAGGGTTTATATATAACGCACGTTAGGTATATTATTTTAATTATGAAATTAATATTGCTTGATTTGATTTTATCTTTTACACTTACTGATTTGTTTTTCCCCCTTTACAAAAGATATTGCGGAATTATTTATATTCCACATTTGAATTGACCATGAATATCTCTCTTCTTGATATCATATATTATACGGTGAAATAAGTTTAAATTTTAGAAAATATTTGCTCTTAATTTGGTTAAGAGAAACAAATATATCAAGGGAAGAAACAAAGAGTTAGTGGTCATAAGACTAAAATCTTGGATAATATGCATGACAGAAAAATAACAACTACTATGAGCAACTACGTATAAAACAACAACTGCGTGCTAAGAAATAACGATCACATGAAAATTATCATGTGAACAAATTATTTGGTTTGAGTGAAACCGAGCTAGAATAAAACGCTGAGTATTCATTCTTCTACTATCTCATCACTTTTATTTTCAGCATTATTGTGTTAAGTAAATTTCAAGTTTTCATTCTGAATGTTGTTGTTTAATTATTTTAATTTTTTTGTTTAGCCCCAATAAGGCAATATGCAATTCAACCTCTTGATTGCTCAACACAAACTCATTAGTTAGTCATTCAAAGTACTAGCACTAACTGTTATGGTATCATCATCAGAGTCGGGTACACCCCAAGTGTCATAAACACTTTATGAATGTGAGCGGAAGCATGCCCAAAATATTATGGAGAGTAACGGATAAATAAAGCACGTGAATTATACTTCGTAATAGGACCCACTTTTGGTATTCACACCAACAGGAATAAATTGAGAGAACTGCACACGAAATTTTAACGTGGGAAACCCTCTAGTAATTTTGAGGGAAAAACCACGGGCCAAACTCCGAAAAATATTCCACTATATTTAAAGAGTAATTACAATATAGTGTATCCCTAGTGTGACTCTCTTCTACTACAATTAGTAGTATTACAGAGATCTAGAGAATATATCCAAAACCCCAGTGTATACTCACACTACACTCTTGGAATTTTCTTACACACACTCTCTATTTTTCTCACACTACAAGAAGCTTACTCTGCTCCTTATACTACTACGCTAAGGAACTGCTCCTCAGCTTGAGCTCTCTGCTTGGACGCCTTTCACGGTTTCATACCTCCTTCTATTTATAGGAGGCCTTCAGACTATGTGCAATGAATGCACCATGGACAAAATAATGGCATTGCATTATGCAAACCACTTTCGGTGAGGGATAACTCATTTGAGACAAACAAAATAAAGATGTGGGCCATGCATGATGCAAGCCACGTTCTAACACTAACATTCTTTGTTTTGAGTAAGAACTAGTTTATAACCTGTACGATACATGATACATGCGATGATAATAATGAAAAATATATTAAATATTTCATTTATTTATATGTTTTTTTAAAAATTATACTCCATATATATTTGTGTAATAAAAAAATTATTGCATTCCTTTTAAAATATATATTAATTTCTGTAAAATACAATATAAAATAAATAATTTGAAAAGAGTGGAGTTCAACAGTAAAAAATAATTTATCTAATATCATTCGTGTAGTATAAATATTATTTAAAAAAAAGAAAATCATAACTAATAGTCAACTTTACAATGATAATAAACTATAATATTATAACATCATCCCTTTCTGTTCTTCAAAATAGCAACATATTTAGATATTACTTAATCATACATCTGACACTATTTTAATACATATAAGATATAAATAATAACAGATTGATTAAATAAGAGTTAAATATATTTGAGAAATAATTGCACTTCAATATAGTTGTTTCATTGATATCCATGTTATAGAATGAAAAATAGATGTTTTGATTGGATGATACATCAGTTATTATCATTTATCCAAAAATCAATTTTAATATATATATGACTTCAATTAGTTATAATTAATTATGTTTATTACTGTAATTATTGTGATTGTGAGATCAACCTAATTGAAATAATTTATTTTAAATCATAATATAATTTTCAACAATGAATATAGATATTACTAAATTTTCTTTTAAAAAAATCTGATTTATTTTTTGTCCAAATCCTATTTTAAATACTAATCTTTAATACAAATATCTAAACTAAAAAATATTAGTATATCTGATTTAATAAAAAAATGAATAATGATTGATAATCAATTATATTTATTATTATAATTAGTATATTCCCTACATAAATAAGTTAAGTGACAATTACTAATAAAATTGAAGTAAAATATTGGAAGCAAATATAATTAATTACATTTATTATCATATGTATTACAATTGACACTACTTATACATATATTGTTTACAAAAAAAATCATATAAAAATAAACAACATGAATGAAAATTTGTTCATTTTGTATAAATTATAATTAACCATACTTATTACAGAAATAATATATTATCTTTTAGTGCAATGAGAAATTCACATATTAATTAAGTAAATATAGTTAATTAAAAAATAACATGTTATATTCTGTAAAAAAATATTTAATAAAAAAATTATAAATAATGATTGGTAATATAATATACTTAATTATATTTATTACAATCATTATAAATGATACAATCTTTGAAAAAATTACTCAAAAAAATCAGATATTATTTTTTCTTGTCCTAAATAAAATATTATTCTTTAAAAGAAATGTCTAATTTAAAAGAAAATTAGTATGTGTGAAACCATTACAAGAAAAATGTCACATTACCAAAAGAAAAATCAACCAAATACCTAATTATTTCAATATTGTTTTGTCAAAATTAACCATTTAATCATGTTTAAACCAATTTTAAATCAACCTTATTTCGTTAAGTTAATTTTTATTCCATTTGAATTGACTTTGTTTCAATATACTATCAATCAATTCTTTAATTAATTAAGATCAAATCAATTTCAATAAATAAATCTGAATCCTATTGCTATAAAAATTGATGCAATTAATATCTTTTCATAAAATAATATTTGAATCATATTACTATAAAAACACTCTGATTCATTTGAAAACCACATTCTGATTAAATTAAATATTTAATATGTGATTTTTTATTAAAAATCAAAATCCTATCAGATTTATTTGAAAATTATATTTTAACAATATTTCAGATTTTTCCTAACATTTGAATCAAAATAAGATTTTGTAATAATATTCAAATTCTATTCCTATAAAAACAAATTCGGAATCCTATTCCTATAAAAAATCAGATTTTTTGAAAATCATATAAATATTAAATTAAATATTTAGTATGTGATTTTTTATTAAAAAATATGAATCTTGTTGCTACTAAAACTGACACAATTTATTTCTTTTCATAAAATAATATTTGAATTCTATTCCTATAAAAAAATCTGATTCATTTGAAAATCATATTTCTATTAAATTAAATATTTAGTATGTCCTATTTCTATAAAAATCAATACAATTAATGTCTTTTTATGGAGAAAAAATCAATTGATTTGGTTAAATGACACGTTACCATTACCTTTTTTACAAAAACATATATAATCACGTTATACCTGTTTTGTTTTTCATAATCAAAACGCAATATCGCGTAAAAGAAATGGGAATGCTATATTACTCTTTATTTATGCTACTATATTGAATCACAGAAAAATCATTTTAAATATTTTCTATATGTTATAATTTTTTTTTCTTTTCTAATTATATTGATCGGAAAAAGATTAGAACCTAAGATCTCATATTTATTACCTAAATCCCTAACTATTAGACCTTGTGAATACTCTTCTATATGTCATAATATCTTCTATTATGTAAGATTGTCTTCTTTTTATTTTTTCAATAGTTTAATGTAAGATTACTTGACACGCTTCTTACATTTACAACACTATTTGAAGTATTATTTTGACACATTATCGTTGGATATGTGATGTGAGTTGAGATCATCATCATATTCAATGATAAAAAAAAAAAAATCAGTATTTAAACAAGTACTTACTTTTTAGGTGTCAAAATAACATTTATTTTAAAAAAATGTTAAGTTGGTCAGTTATTTTATAAAAATGTTTACAATACCAATATTTAATTTAAGGTTGAACTCCTAAATTGGTCATTTCTTAAATTTTATATTGGACAAATTGATTCTCTTAAAAAATAAAAGATGACAAATTAGTCTCTTAAGATTCATGAAAAAAAAAAACAAAATTGGTATTGTGGACAAATTTGTCTAATTTTCATATTTAGAAAGATTAATTTGTCCATTTTTTTTCCTAGAGGACCAATTTGTCCCGCTCAAAATTTTAGAAAGACTAAATTGGGAGGTTTTGTCTTAATTTAAAATTTAACATTTGAATTACATTATAAGAGAACCACTATTTGATTTATCTTAAATTTTTCTCTTGAATTATATAATTGTTTTGACGATTAATATTTAACGTATAATCAATTTTAAATTTGTATTACTATCATATTAGAATCAGTAAAAGTAATATTTGATAAAACTATGTGCATCAAATTAAACATAACTAATGCACTTAAAATTTAGAAATATAATATTAAATTTAATTAATTAATTTAATTATTTTGGTAAATAAAATATAATATTAATTTAATTTAAAAATGTTAATTCTAGGAAAACGATAACGATTTTGTAAAAGGGTTCAAAACACCACTTAGAAATAATTTTTTTTAAAAAAAATAAGTGCATTAAATAAGATGTAATTAATGCATTTGGAAATTGTAAAGTTATAATAGGCTATTGCCACTCTCATGTGTCTAATAGCACTCCCTATTAATTGCACATTTTTATACTATTCCTCAAATATCCTCAAGCCTTTTTAGTTGTTTGATTTTTTTTATTTGTTTTATTCTCCCAATCAAATTAAAAAGCCTTACGCACAAAAAAAAAAATAAATTAAGCAACTTGACCAGAACTGACACTGTGAATATGCCCCCACTATGTAGCAATATAATTTGCAAATATACTAGTCTAGTGAAACAAAATTGAATAACTTACAAATTTAATACCATTTTTTCAAGTCATACCTATTGCCAAAAAAAAAAATTTCTTTCCACTTTAAACAAGTTTCTCACTATCCTTTTTTTTATATTGAAAGGACACATATCACTTGAAGACTTTTGATGATTTTTTTTTCCTTCTGAAATTGTAATATTGCAAGATTTATTTTAGGCATTTTTTTTTTGCACTAGGTATGACGAGTTGAAAAAATGTTATTAAATTTATAAGTTATTTAATTTTGTTCCACTGCCCTAGTATATCTACAGTGCTAATTCTTGTCAAGTATTTTTCTTTTAAGTAAGGCTTCTTAATTTAGTTAGGAGAATAAAACAAATAAAAAAAATCAAAACTATTAAAAAGGCTTGGAGGCATTTGAGGAATAGTATAAAAATATGTAATTAATAGGGAGTGGCATTAGACACATGAGAGTGACAATAGTGTGACTAATAAATGTAGTGACAATCTCCTCATTTAAACCAAATATCATTCGTTTTATTTAATTAATTACTACAAAGTCTAAGACACCAATATTTAGCATAAATATTTGCAATTGAAATATGACATAGATAATCCCTATTTCATTTATTTTATTTTTAGTTTTGAATCACTTTTTCTAAAGATTAATATCTGACGTAGAATCAAGTAGAATGTTAAATGGTTTTCATATTAGAATCAATAAAAAAAAATTAGAATTTAAGTTTTTATATAATTGATCTATATCCGATTTGAATTACATTGTATCGTACCAAATACCAAGCACAAAGGGAGAAGGGGGCAGGTAAACGCCTTGTACTATAATATCTTTGAGAAAAATATTTCACATGTTATATTTATTTATAACTAAATTTATAGTTAGCTTATGGTAGAAGCACACACAGCAACAATACTTATGGCCCTTTCTTTGACTGATTTCTGGATCCGCGCGTCCCTTCCAAATACTTATATAATGATACATACTTAGTAGAACTTAAGCCTAATGCAATGAAAAAAAAAAAAGGAAAAAAATATGACTGGTTTAATTTTCATTTTCATTTTCAATTTATCAGTTTTCAGAATTTTATAAAAAAATATTAAAAAATTAAAAATTAGAAACTCAAACCAAACACAATTTAACAATCTTTTTGTGCGGTTGCCAGCTTCCAACTCCTGCACTGTTTAATACCTTTTCATTTTCAAATTGACAGATTAAGTGAAAGGATTCCAGAGAAACGTGCTAGGCAATCAATGATGGGCATCAAGAAAGTCATAGCGAGGTATGCATTAAGCACGAAATTACTGGATCCAAGAATCTTGTTCCTCTCCCACACACACTTTAAAAGAGTATTGTTCTCCCACTTTAGACTTTGCAGAGCATATAACACGCATGATAAAATATCAGACCACTTCCCCGGCCCCAATGTCTTGCCAATCTCTTGCACAATCTTTTAAAGGTCACACTCTCTAGAAAGTTTGCAGAGAGTGCAACAAGTGGCCAAACTTAGTAATTACCATGCAAGCATTCGTTCACTTCATTATTATTATTTTTTTTAGTAGAGTCTTGGTTTATTTTTGCATAAAAGTAACGTCAGATAAATTAGTCCAATACATTTCTAGTTTTCTTAGTCATCCCTTGTAACTAAAAATATATGGCAAATTAACTCTTCTCCGTATTTTAATTGACTTATTTATTCTATTTATATTTTTACTAAGGACCACTTTGAATCATTTTTATAAGTTATTAGCAATTAATTTGCCTTATTTTAATTATAAGGGAATCAAAAAAGTATTTTTTTTTCTTAAGAGACTAATTTGTTCATATTATTTTTATGAATGATCAAATTCGGTTTTATTTTTCATTTTTTCGCTACACAAATTATCTGGAGGAGAAACCTCATTTAACTGGAAGAGTAAGGGATCCACTCACCAAAAAAAAAAAAAAAAGTTGGTATATATCTTTGGATGAGACTTTACTAGAAACCAAAAGAGCCCCAAAATTCCAATTCTACATATTTCTCCTACCATATCTTATGCTTATAAATAAAACACTTTTGTCCTCTTTAATGTTCAAACCATCTCTTCAGTTATAGGCTACGGTTAAATCATAGTGAGAGTTTAGGCAATTAAATAATAGCCATGGATAGCAGAACCAGGTGGTAGCAAACATCATTTGGCTATCATCTTTGTCTCTTGCTCAGAAGACACTTCGATCAACCACTACAGCAAAGGCAAGGAAAAAGGACCTTCCAAGGCCTGATTACTCTCACGTAGTCCCTGAGAAGGAACCTTTGGTGGTGCATGACCAATTCCTAGCTGCAAGAAGGTCAAAAGGGCCAAGGAGACATGTAAAACTCCCATATGTGATGAATAAGCCAGTTCATAGCAATCACTCAACTACACATCTTGTGATTCATGAAGAGAGAATCCATGAGGCTAAGCCAAGGACGGAAGAGTCTATTGATGAATTGGCTTCACAGTACATCAGAAAGACGCGGAACAAGCTCGCATGTGGTTTGTAAAGAGAAATGTTATTTGTATTCTTTAGAACTTTGTTTAAAAGGACACTTCATAGTGCCTCTTAAAAGATATGTTATATAAATAATGCCACTAGGTTTGTTAGGGACACCGCAACCTTCCATTATGTGATGCCGTGGTATAAGTTCTCTGTTGCGTTCATAACTATGTGTATGAAACTACTAGTTTACTAGTAATTAGTTACGTTACTTACACATGTGCAGGCGTTTTGTTGCCATAAACCAGATGTTATATAATAAACCTTATTGATGGGTCTGTCATGCTTGAGAGATAAAAATTAAGATTTATACATTTTCCTGTTTTAGATGAGACCCAATTTCACCTTTTATTGTTGCTTTCTTTTATATTCCTTGCTGGATGGACAAGTCTATAAGTTTTATATATGATGTTTTTCAAGAGCATGTGATCTTACGTTCATTATTACGGTTGTAAGTGGAGCAGTTCAATTCGTTGAATCCAATGAAACCAAATTGAGCAGAGTTAATTGGATTGGATGATCTGTTAAATTGGCTAAAAACTATTAAATTGGTTTATTGGAATTTACAAATTTAAACCGTATGACCTGATCCAATAGATCACATACAATTTTTTTTTATGCTATGTATTAAGTATGCAGTTAATAAGTGATACTTTAGGTGTGTATATTAATAACATTTAATAGATATTTTAATACAAAATTCAAAAATTGGGAGATATAAAACTAGTCATTTTTGTAATTTTTCATTTTTTGTGATTTTTTTATTTTTTTTCATTTTAATTAATTGCAATAAAAAAAAAAAAAGAACAGTCAAGTAACTCATCACTGAACTGAACCAAATCGATTTGGTTTGGGTTTAGTTTGACCCAAATTCATTTTTCTCTTAAATCAAAACAAACTTTACCTGATTATATTCTCGTCGGCTAAGCACATGCTTCCTTTTGGTTTGAGACAAAGACAATATTTATTATACAGACATTTTTTTCATCTCGTTAATTCCCTCTTTTGATTTATGGGAAAAGATGTTAATAATATTAGTAAGATAAATTAAAAAACAACAATTCAATGGCATGTCTCAATCAATTATAAAAGATTGCGAGCTCCACTCTCATCCTATTCTATATTAATTAGTTTAAAAAAAGATTTTAAAAAAATGACATGTGCCCCTCTCATAATGTTGCTATTCTGTGACTCGGGGTCACCAAAAAGAAAAAATCGGACTGAGTATTGAACCGATCAGGGCATTGGTTTAAAAGTTTAAGGATATAACCAGAGTTCAATCGGAATATAATAAAATATATAAATATATGTCACATTATCACCACCATCACACATCATTCAACTACCACCATTAAAAACTGAAAAACTCAAAAACTAACTCACCCACATGCTCTCTCTTAGTCTCTCTCTCTCTCTCTCTCTCTCTCTCTCACACACACACACACACACACACTTTGTCTATCTGTATCATCACATCACATTAGCCTACAACTCCTCCTTTTCCTTCTTCCAGAAAAAAAAAAAAAGATAAAAGGAAAAAGGACATCCTCCACCTCCAATAGCGTGAAGTAGAAGTAGAAGCATGAACCGGCACCTTTCCAACCTTTGCAGAAGCATGAAGCAAAAGCAAAAGCAAAAGCATAAGCACGAAGCAACAGCAGCGCGAAGCAGAAGTAGAAGCAAAAGCACGAAGTAGCTAGAAGCAGAAGCACGAAGTAGAAATTGAACTAGCCAACCTTTGCAATCAGATCGGTCCACCGGTTTTTTCGGTTTTGCTCGGTTTTGAACTCCACCGGTTTTAGGGGCTTAACCAGACCAACAAGGTGACCAATTCTCAATTAACCAGGTCGGACTGGCCGATCCAGTCCGGTTTTCTCTTTCATGGGAGGTCAGGAGGGCTACATCTACCTTCCCTAAACTTTATTAGGTGAGAGTCTCGTACGCTGAGTCATTTTTTTTACGTGGTGCGAATATGGCTTACAGTGGCTCATACTTACGAGCTTTGAAAGAAAGAGCCCAAAACACCTTTCCAAATACAATTGGGTCCACATATTGCAGCGGGTCATGGATTATTGGCAAACCATAACTCATTTGACCCTAGACTAGGATTTAAAAAAACAGCTTTTTCACCAAAATAAACTGAAAAAAGATTTGGTACCGGAATAGGTAAAAAATATGCACGCAAATACACAAGGAGTCCCTGCATATTTTTTATAAGCATGAATAAGCAAGAGACTCTTGCGCAAGGGCTCCTTGCATATGCATGCTTATAAACTAGATAAAATAAGTAAATTATTCAACAAAACTAATGACTTTATAAGATAAATATTTCAACTAAATAAATTACTACATAAAATAAAGTATTCAACTAAACTAATTAGTACATAAAATTAATTATTCAACTAAACTAATGACTATATAAAATAAAAATTTAAACTAAATAAATTACTACATAAAATAATTTATTCAACTAAACTAAACTAATGACTTTATAAATAAAATAAATATTTCAAATAAATTAATGATTATATAAAATAATAAATTCAACTAAATAAATTACTAAATAAAATAAGTCAATTATTCAACTAAACTAATGACTTTATAAAATAAATATTTTAACTATATAAATTACTAAATAAGGAAAGTGTTCAACTAAACTATTTACTACATAAAATTAATTATTCAACTAAACTAAACTAATGATTTTATAAATAAAATAAATATTTCAACCAAATTAATGACTATATAAAATAAAAAATTCAACTAAATAAATTACTAAATAAAATAAGTCAATTATTCAACTAAACTAATGACTTTATAAAATAAATATTTCAACTACATAAATTACTACATAAAAAAAGTGTTCAATTGAACTATTTACTATATAAAATTAATTATTCAACTAAAATAATGACTATATAAAATAAAAAATTCAACTAAATAAATTACTAGATAAAATAATTTATTCAACTAAACTAAACTAGTGACTTTACAAATAAAATAAATATTTAAAATAAACTAATGACTATATAAAATAAAAAATTCAACTAAATAAATTACTAAATAAAATAAATTATTCAACTAAACTAATTACTTTATAAAATAAATTTTTCAACTAAACTAATTACCAGATAAAATAAATTATTCAACTAAACTAATTATCAAATAAAACAAAGATCAACTAAAATAATTACTATATAAAATAAATATTTGCCTAAACTAATTACCAGTTAACATATATTGAAATTAAATCAATTACCAAATAAAATACACTGGTCAACTAAATCAATTACTAGATAAAATAATTCAAACTAAACTAATTACACCTTGAAAAAAAAAGTAACAAGAAATGTCAAATAACAAAGAGATAAAATACCTATCAATTGAGTCTGGTACTAATATGATCATCATTTGAGCAATATAGGAAGTTTGCCATTGTTTAGTAGGCAAAGAAGAGAAGATTTTTTTATGGTAAGAAGTGAAAGCTTTGAAAAGGACGTGCAAACGATGGGGATGTGTGTGTGTGGGTGTGTATATATATATATATATATATATATATATATAAAGTGAATATTGAAGGGACCTGTGCATATTCATGCTTCTTTACAATACACGGTGATCCCTAGCATGTTTATATGCATAAAAAAATGGTTTAATTCAGAAAAAAAAAATTTCCGTTTTTAATCGTAATTAATTTTTTTTTGGTTTTATAGGGGTGAAAATTCCTTAAAAAACCACACGTCCGACCCATTACATGAAACCCGCAATGGCGAGTGGTTACGTTGGGATAGATTCCCATTCCTATTGACGTATTTGACCCCAAAAAAAAAAAGACAAAAACCTATTGACGTACATGTAAAATAGGATTACTTGCATTTTTTTTATTTGCAGTCCATTATTATATAGTACTAAACAATTGTATGTTAGTTTCTAATTAAATATATTTATTAGATACCAGAGACTGCCTTTCTCTATTTATCTTTTTGTATTTTTGAGGTATTTGCACAAGAATTCATGTTTATATAGAGTTTAAAAATGTCAAAATCAAAAATTGATTTGAATTAAATTGATTTGATCTATGAATTAGATTTTATTTTTGGAATAATTATATAAATTAAAATTTAAATAATTTAAAAATCAATTATTATATTAAAAATATGTTAGATAGTATTTAAAATGATTAACAATCAGAATTATAATCAAATTTGAATTGAATTTGAGCTTAAAATCAAATAAATTCTTATTAAAATCCTACCAATTTTGATAGGATCTCTAAACCAAAGAAATAAAATTTCATGAGAATTATCAAGTTAAATTATTTAATATATATATATATATATATATATATATATATATATATATATATATAAGTGAGGGTGATTTATTGTGAGAATGAGAAGAGTAAATCTAGATCATTAGATTTTATATGAATGGTCAAAATTAAAACACAAAATCAAATTAACTATCATTTTCATTAGAAACTTGATTTATAGCAAAATCCTACAACAAATTTACACTCCACATTTTATTACCATTAGATCTTATGAGTGATACACACTTGTTCTACTCACTGATCATATCTAATGGTGATAAGTGTCTATTGTAGGTTTGTTATAGGATTTTGTTGTGAACCAAATTAGATTTTTATTAATTTCAAACGAAATCAAAAGTCATGAAATCCACTTTAATACCTATTAACCATTTGTTGGATGTGAAACCATCGATACTTTCAACATCATATAATTATCATTAAGGGTATGTTTGGTTGGGGGTAAAAATAGAAGTAAATTTTTCATAGATAAATTTTATGTGTAATTTGATACATAAAGTTCATACATGAAAATTTATACTTTGTTTTGGCCATCTAACCAAACATATCCTAAACATAGAAACAAGAGACACTTTGAATACTCGACAATTTTGAGATAATTGGGGGAAGGAAGATAACAGAGTCTATAGAGATGGTGGAGGAAAAGAACACTAAACTTCGCAAACTACTTTTATTTCATTTCAAGCCATTAGGCATGTAAATTAAAAGGAAGCAAAAAATGCTCCTAATATAGAGTTTGCTTCTAATTAATACAGAGAGTTTGCAAAAATCCTTCATTCACCAACTTTAGCGCAACAGCAGAAGTAATTTTGAGGTGGGACACACCTTCCTATCTGATAGCCTAGACCCTTGCAGGTGGCATCACAATTAGGATAGTCACGGCATGTTCCTGGACAATACTGTTTGCTCATACCTACATTTGATGACATTTCAGATCATCAATAAGAAATACAGATGAAAGATAAGAATCAAATAACATTATTGCGTATGTGTAAAAATTCTTGAAAGACTGAACATTTTTCTTAATATTTTCATCTACGTACCGAGGGAGAATAGAAGCAATAGAACCATTGCTGCAAAGATGAATTTCAGCAAGGTCGTTGAGATAATTGTGCGAGCCATTGCTGTGTTTCGGTGTATTTGATTCTGTATATTGTAGGGTTTATATAACATGTGTCAGGTATATGATTTCGATTTTTTTTGGTACATTTAAAAAAAAATCGTGGGGTTATATATTTCATATTTTTTTTATTTTGGCAAGTCCTGTGATATTATATTTCCCTTCTTGATATCATATATTTTGGTCAAATAAGTTTAAATTTTAAAAAATATTTGCTCGTTAAGAGACACAAATAATAAAGGGAGGAAACTAAAATTACTAAAAGAAAAAAAAAAGGGAAGAAACTAAGAATTAATTAATGGTCGTAAAGCTAAAATCTTGGATAATATGCATGGCACATGACAGAAAAATAACAACTACTGTGAGCAACTACGAGATAAAATAACAACTATGTGTTGAGAAATAAGAATAACATAAAAATTATCATGTGAGCAAAATTATTTGATTTGAGTGAAATCAACTAGAATAAAACGCTGAGCATTCTTTCTTCTGCTATCTTATGACTTATTTGTAGTATTATTGTGTTAAGTCAATTTCAAGTTTTTATTCTGAATTTATTGTTTAATTATTTTAAATTTTGTTATTTAAATTTTTGTTTGACTTAACCAATTCATCCCCTCCTGATTCCTCAACACAAATGCATTAATTACACGTTCAAAGTAACAGCACTAATTTAAATTTTGTTATTTAAATTTTTGTTTGACTCCAATAACCAATTCATCCCCTCCTGATTCCTCAACACAAATGCATTAATTACACGTTCAAAGTAACAGCACTAATATTGTTGTTTTAAAATCACATGGCTCCTCATTTCAAGGAAAGTTTTTCCACATATCAATTTCAGAGTAATTTAGGATCCACAATTTTATTAATATTAATTATTAAAAAATTTTAAAAAATATTTTCATAATTTAATTATGATATATCATTAAAAAATTATAGACATAATTAAAGTTGATTCTAATTATATGTTGATTGTAATTTGCTTTTATTTGATTGTAGGCTAATTTGTATCATTAAATTATTCCACATGTAATTTTTCTAGAATTTCTAATTTAAAAAAATATTTATGAGTCTTAAATAGTTACATTTCATAAAATCAATAATAAATTACATTTAAAACATGAATTATATTTACATGATACAATATTACCTTTATGTTATTTTTTAAAAAAAATTACTTTTACATTATTTTATCAAAAAAATTTATCTTTACATTGATAATCGTTTAATACAATATAATCAATGCAAAATCATATAATTTTGAAACTAATCTATATTCTTAAAAGATTATATTATTAAAATTGAATAATAGTTATTTGCATAAAAATTTGATTTAATTTAATTCAAAACATATTTTCACAATGTATACAAACATATATTCTTCATTTTATTTTTTTTCAATTTATTTTATGTAATGTACTTCATAAAAAAATTATATTAATCCAACAATTTTCATAAAATATAAGTAAAACCTAAATTTATAAATTAAGAACAAATAAACTAAATAATGAACAATAGATATTTCATAGAAAAAAATATTAAACTTCTAATAAAATAAAAAAATCTAATTGATTCATATATAAAATTTGCAGCTGTTGTCAAATGGTCTATCATTATTATTTTTCACTAAAATTCCATCAGTCTTATTTGATATCAATCCTTCAATGTTATCCTTAATTGATATCAAATTAAATGATATCTACTATTATTTTATATCTTAAAAATTTAATTTGTCATTATTGTCATATATATATATATATATATATATATGTGCACAGTATTTTCTAAATTAATTTATTTTGTGCTATTGATATTTATATATAATTTTGAATAATATGTGACATATTAGTTTCACATTTTAAAAATTATTTTTTGTCATTACTTTACTTATTCTATATTATTATTTTGAAATAATACAATAATATATTATATATTATTCGTAGTAGTAATTGTTATATTGATATTTTAAAATTTATCTTCACCTTAAAATTGACTAATATAATCTACAAACCTATTTATGATTCAAATCTGGTATTGATCTTTAGATATTGGCCATGATCACTTGAAAATGGGAAATTGATTTGTTACAAATTGAAAAATATTAAATAGAAAGTATCAAATGTTAAAATTGGTTGATGTGTACAAAAAATCACTCTAATATTTAATGTGAAATATTTATGTTATATCAATGAAATAGATATGAAGGTAATTTTTATAACAAAATAATTAATAATAAAGGTTATAAAAATTGTGGGTCATAAATTGATCTACGAGCGACACTTGTAAAATTTTTCTTAGAATGAGTCTGGAATATTAGTATTATATATATATATATATATATATATATATATATATATATATATATATATATATATATATATATATATATATATATATATATATATATATAATTTTTAAAATATATATACATATATATCACTATGACATATCTAATTTTTTGAAACTTAAACATTTTAGTTTATCAATTCCATAATTTTACTACTTTAATAATTGAGATGACATAAATTAGAATTATATATGATGTTTTACTAATTATAACATATTAATTATATAATATATATATATATATATATATATATATATATATATATATATATATATTAAAATTGATATTTAATTTAATAAAAGGATGTATAAGGAAATAATGTGTAATTAAAATCACACAAATTAAATATATTCATTAATTTTTTATTGATTAGAAAATATATTTTGATATTTTTATAAATTAAATAATTTAATTTACTAAAATGTTGTAAATGACTAGGGATCATAAAAATGAATAAATAAATAAAAGTGAATACATCGAGTGATTACCCGTAATAATGGGTTGAGAATAAAGATATATTTTATCTTTTTGGGGATAATTGACAGGGGAGAAGTTCCCATTTGTTATATAAAACAGGGATGAGGATAACATACCCTCATTTTTTCAATTATCTTTATTAGATTTGTATTATGTATGCATTTTTAATTTTAATTTGGATTATGTTACATTAGTAGTATTTGTTACTATAGATGTTTATATTTTAAATTCCAAAATATTTTAAATTTTTCTCTTTTTGAAAATTTTTAATAAACTATGAATACCTATAGGGATTCAAATCCCTACATAAATGGGGAATGGGACCCGTGACGGAAATGAGAGTAGCGATCAAGGCAAAATTCCAAATCGGGACGTGGGCATGAGACATGTCCCGTTTCTCATAGATACTCATTGCCATTTCTATAAATGACTTATGATATAATTAAATTATCTACTTATTCTCTTTCATTTTCAACAATTTAACTTTCAAAATGTGCAAAATATTCATAAAATAGGATCTTTATTATTAGCTACAGGTCATCTACTGAGTTTTTTTAGCCTTCTAAATATGATATTCAAAACAAGATATAAAATAAAATGACACATTTATAATTTTTTCATTTATTTAATTTTTAACTTATTTTCAAAATAAATTTATATATTCAATTTTCTATAAGATATATTTAAATAAATTATTATTTATTTTTTTAATAGTTAATAAATTATTTTTTATTATCACCCTGTGCAACACACGGGGTCAAACAACTAGTTAATTATATTTCTTACTTAAAAAGAAGAATATTTTGTATTAATCGAAATCAAGGTATCGATTGTGAATAATAATGATTGATTCCTTCATCATGGGAGATTTCTCAAAGAGGTAAATGGCTGGTGAAGAAATGTGCTTCATTTCCATGAGTGACGATTAAATGCAAGAGCACATAGTTAAGGGATAAGATGAGGTGCCATGTGATTTTAAAACAACAATATTAGTGTTGTTACTTTGAACGTGTAATTAATGCATTTGTGTTGAGGAATCAGGAGAGGATGAATTGGTTATTGGAGTCAAACAAAAATTTAAATAACAAAATTTAAAATAATTAAACAATAAATTCAGAATAAAAACTTGAAATTGACTTAACACAATAATACTACAAATAAGTCATAAGATAACAGAAGAAAGAATACTCAGCGTTTTATTCTAGTTGATTTCACTCAAATCAAATAATTTGCTCACATGATAATTTTTATGTTATTCTTATTTCTCAACACATAGTTGTTATTTTATCTCGTAGTTGCTCACAGTAGTTGTTATTTTTCTGTCATGTGCCATGGATATTATTCAAGATTTTAGCTTTATGACCATTAATTAATTCTTAGTTTCTTCCCTTTTTTTCTTTTAGTAATTTTAGTTTCCTCCCTTTATTATTTGTGTCTCTTAACGACCAAATATTTTTTAAAATTTAAACTTATTTGACCAAAATATATGATATCAAGAAGAGAAATATAATATCATAGGACTTGCCAAAATAAAAAATATGAAATATATAACCCCACGATTTTTTTTTAAATGTACGAAAAAAAAATCGAAATCATATAGCTGACACATGTTATATAAACCCTACAATATGCAGAATCAAATACACCTAAACACAGCAATGGCTCGCACAATTATCTCAACGACCTTGCTGAAATTCATCTTTGCAGCAATGGTTCTATTGCTTCTATTCTCACTTGGTACGTAGATGAAAATATTAAGAAAAATGTTTAGTCTTCGAAGAATTTTTACACATACGTCATAATGTTATTTGATTCTTAATAAAAGGAGAACAAATATCTTGCACAGGGATGGAAGAAGAATTATCACATATGTTTTATGAAAAAGGGGAACACAGTATATATAGTAATTACAAGAGGAGCAGACAGCTCATCAAAGACTAATAGAAAAGGAAATAAATAATTTACAAGCAAATAAAAGGAAATAAATCGTGACTCAACATATCAAGGAATATTACAAAATGTTAGGATAATAATCTGGTAGTGGTTTCCGTATTCTATTCCCTATTCTTCGCTTCATGATGGTTTTGTGTGCACTGATTAGCTTCCACTAATACCCCCCACAAGGTGGAGGTTGGAAAATATCAACCAACCCCAACTTGGGAAGAATGAGGCTGAAAGGACGCTGGGAGAGAGCCTTGGTGAAAATTGTAACATCCCTGGCTACTTTATGGATTGACGACTGTCCCCACAAACCAACACGGGTCTTTTCAGCATGCTTTGTCCTCACTCACATGCTTCCTAGGAAAATTTCCCAGGAGGTCACCCATCCCAAAATTACCCCAGGTCAAGCACGTTTAACTATGGAGTTCTTTCAGTTTAGGCTACCGAAAAGAAGATGCATCTTGTTGGTATAGGTAGTGCAAATCAATTCATATAAGCCCTCCTCAACTGTATAGTCCCATACCTATACAGTCTTAGGATCCCTCTCATTCATGTAATCAGTTCATTCGGGTGTGTAATCAGTTCATTCATGTACCCCTCCGCTTGGAGGACCTTGCGAGGAGCCGCTCCTTGTCCGTGTCCTCTTTGCACAGGCGATCACTCCTCGTCCTCGTCCCCGGGCATTACATGCCCACCAGCTTCCGCCTGGTTCGTCCCTGAACCACACCGTACTGGGAGAGGTGCAGGCTCTGATACCATTTGTAACATCCCCGGCTGCTTTATGGATTGACGACTGTTCCCACAAACCAACACGGGTCTTTTCAGCATGCTTTGTCCTCACTCACATGCTTCCTAGGAAAACTTCCCAGGAGGTCACCCATCCCAAAATTACCCCAGGTCAAGCACGCTTAACTATGGAGTTCTTTCAGTTTAGGCTACCGAAAAGAAGATGCATCTTGTTGGTATAGGTAGTGCAAATCAATTCATATAAGCCTTCCTCAACTATATAGTCCCATACCTATACAATCTTAGGATCCCTCTCATTCGGGTGTGTAATCAGTTCATTCATGTACCCCTCTGCTTGGAGGACCTTGCGAGGAGCCGCTCCTTGTCCGTGCCCTCTTTGCACCGGCGATCACTCCTTGTCCTCGTTCCCGGGCGTTACATGATGCATCTTCTTTTCGGTAGCCCAAACTGAAAGAACTCCATAGTTAAGCGTGCTTGACCTGGGGTAATTTTGGGATGGGTGACCTCCTGGAAAGTTTTCCTAGGAAGCATGTGAGTGAGGACAAAGAATGCTGAAAAGACCCATGTTGGTTTGTGGGGACAGTCGTCAATCCATAAAGCAGCCGGGGATGTTACAAAAATGTTAGCCAATTGATTGGCAGAAGAAATAGGCAAGAGCTTCATGAGACCGTCTTGCACTCTTTCCCGAACAATATGGCAATCAATGTCTAAGTGTTTGGTCTGTTCATGAAAGACTGGATTAGCGGCAATGTGGAGGGCACTTTGGTTGTCACAGTAGAGAACAGCTTGGCGAGGAGGAGAGATTTGTAGGTCACAAAGCAAATATGCAAGCCATTGAAGTTCACAAGTAGTGGAAGCTAAAGTTCGATATTCTGCTTCCGAGGAAGAGCGAGAAACAGTGGGTTGCTTCTTAGTTTTCCAAGAGACAAGGGAATGGCCAAGGAACAAACAATACCTAGTGATAGACTTCCTTGAGTCTGGACACTTACCCCAATCAGAATCACTACCTTGAGTCTAGACACTTACCCCAATCAGAATCACTGAAGGCAAGAGTTTGAGTCGAAGAATAGAAAAGAACAACCCTTTGCCCGAACACCCTTTCAGATAGCAGAGGACATGCATGGTTGCCTTCAAATGAGCCTGGGTAGGAATGGCCATTAATTGACTTAATTGTTGCGTTGCAAAGGCAATGTCAGGACGCGTGGTAGTGAAATAAAGCAAGCGACCAACCAAGCGTCTGTATAATAGCACATAGGAGATAATAGGGTCGTCATCTTGATGAAGACGAACATTGTTGTCCATGGGTGTTTTACATGGTTTACCACCAAGCATACCAGAATCACTCAGTATGTCGAGACAATATTTCCTTTGGCATAAGGAAATGCCGTTGGTAGAGTGGGCTACCTCTAAGCCTAAAAAATATTTCAATACTCCAAGGTCTTTAATACAAAAATTAGAATCAAGAGTATGTTTGATGCTATTTATCTCTGAAAGGGAATTTCTAGTGAGGAGAATATCATCAACATAAATTAGTAATGCAGTAAAATGACCATTCTGAGATTTAGTGAATAGGCTATGATCCGAAGGAGCCTGCTGATAACCACAAGATATAAGTAAAAGAGACAAGCATTCATACCATTTTCGGCTAGCTTGTTTAAGTCCGTATAAAGACCTTCAGCAATTTACAACACTGATTCGAATGAGAAGAGGGCAAACCAGGTGGCAATACCATATATACATCTTCATTTAAGTCACCATGGAGAAACGCATTATTGACATCCAATTGTTGTAGGTGCCACCGATGAGCAGAAGCAAAAGCAAGAATAACCCTGATAGTGGCCATTTTAACAACAGGGGAAAAAGTTTCAAAATAGTCCACTTCTTCTATTTGTGCATAACCTTTGGCAATGAGATGCGCTTTATAGCGCTCCACAGAACCATTAGGATGTCTCTTAATCTTGTATACCCATTTGCAACCAATGGGTTTGACATGAGAAGGAAGATCACAGAGAACCCAGGTCTTATTCAATTCCAACGCATCAATCTTGGCCTGCATGGCCTTGCGCCAAGCAGGAATCTGATTAGTTTCTTGAAAACTGGATGGCTCGTGCTCAGCAGACAAGGAGAGACAAAAATGACGATGAGAAGAGAAGATAAATGTGAGTAGTCTAGAATAGTGGAAACGGGATGCTTACACTTTGAGGATGATTGGGAAGGCAAACCAAAAGAGGAATTGCAGTGATAATCAGCAAGGTGGCTAAGGGGTTTGGTCAGACGGGTGGAGCGCCGCAATTGTAGAAGGCTAGAGGGGCTAAGGTCAATAGGTGAGGATGGCAACTCACTAAATTCAGGTGCAGATAATGGGAGTGGGGAAGCGGTGCTGTGGGTAGATGGAAGAAAGGTATGAGTAGTGGGGTCACATGAAGGATTGTTGGTGGCTGAGTCATAAGGTGTGTGGGTGATAGGTTCATTGGGCTTACAAGAATCAATGGGAGGTGGGCCGGTGGGACGAGATACAACAGTGGGTGTAGGAGGAGAGTAAGAGGGAACACTATCACTTGCATTAGGTGTAGAAAAAGGGAATATCATTTCATGAAAGAGGACATTCTGAGACACAAAAATTTCTTTAGTATAAAAATCTAATATAAGGTATCCCTTCATTCCAGATTTAAAGCCTAAAAACACTCCTCTTCGAGCATGTGGATCAAATTTGTTGCGATGAGCAACATGAGTTGAGGCATAGCAGAGACATCCAAATACTTTGAGTATGTTAAAATCGGGCTATTGTTTATGTAAAAGTTCAAAAGGAGTTTTATTCCCAATGATGAGAGATGGAACACGATTAATAAGGAAAACTGAATGAGTAATGGCATATGGCCAAAAAAATTTTGGAAGGTTAGATTGGAACATTAAAGCTCGTGCAACATTAAGAATATGTTGATGTTTCCTTTCTACTCTCCCATTTTGTTGGGGAGTTTCAACACAACTTTTCTGATATAAAATGCCTTTAGTAGAAAAAAAATCTTGCATGAAAAATTCGGGACCATTATTGGATCTAATACATTTAATTCTACAATCAAATTGATTTTCAGCAAAGGTAATAAAATTTTTAACGTTGTGTTGAACATCCCCTTTTGATTTTAATAAAACGACCCAGGTAAAGCGACTAAAATCATCAACTATGGTAAAAAAGTACTTGTGTCCATGAATAGAAATTTTAGAAAAAGAACCCCAGATGTCCAAATGTAACAACTCAAATATTTTGGATGCCTTGCTAATACTTGTATAATATGGTACTTTCTTGTGTTTCGCTAAATGACAAACATCACATGCTTCATTGGAATGTTTGGAGATGAAAGGAAAGTCTTGATGTAAAGTATTCAATCGTGTCTCAGATAGATGTCCCAATCGGAAAAGCCAAATATTAGAGGAGGTGACTGGTGTGTACATGGATAAATTTGCGCAAGGATGGGTTTGAGATGACAACCAAGCTTCCTTGTTGATTACCAAATGGTATAGTTCCCTTCTCAGTTTAGCCAAACCAATCATCTTCAATGTAGTCACATCTTGGATTTTACAATCATTATCAGAAAAAGTGAGTGAGCAATGAAGACTAGAGATTAACTTAGAAATGGAGATGAGATTGAAACTAAAATTCGACACATAAAGAACATCAAATATGACAAGAGTGGGTGAGAACCTGATAATACCACGGTGTGTAGCTATGACCAAAGAACCATTAGGAAGAGCAACATGAATAGGATTTATTTTGAAGTAAACTTGAAACCATTTCAAAGAAGAAGTGATATGATCGGTGGCCCCCGACTCAATGATCCAAGGGTCTTGGTGGTGAGAAGTAGTGTTGTGTGTGCGAAAAGTGTGAGGGATTGGTGTTGCACAAGATAAAACAATAATATTACTTAATTTTGGGTCACCATTTGAATTGGATGGCTCTGAGGAAAAAGCACTAGACATGTTTATGTGGCTTGATTTAGAAGCTTCTGCTAGGCCCGTATTACCAGCTTGTTGGAGTAAGGCCATGAGGTTTTGATATTGGGCTAGAGTGAACTGCAACCCGAGCCCAAATGTGTCTTCCTTCAGCACATTAGAGTTTCCTTCCTTAGTGCCGCTGGAAGTTGCACAGTTAGCCATAGCAGAGGTAGATCCGTGATTTGAAAGACGCAGTCGACCTGGAAATCATGGATGACCAAGTGGGTATCCGTGCTTGACATAGCACGTCTCGATGGTGTGTCCTGTTCCAGTACAATGTGTGCAAAATTTGTTAGAGGTTCTTCTGCTGCCACCTCTATTAGAGGTCCCTCTGCCTATACCGGTTCTACCAAATCCAAGTTGACGATTATTATCTGCCATGGCGACCATCGCCTTGTGGTCATCAAATTCACTGACGGTGAATGGATGTTGTTGCTCATGTTGTATCACCATGGAAAATACCTTGTTAATGGTTGGAAAAGGGTCCAATAGCAAGACCTGTGATCTAACTGCTGAAAACTGTTCGTTCCAAACCTTTGAGAAATCTAATGATGAAGTCTTGCTTATGGTATAATTTTGCTAAATAGGTGCAAGAGAGAAGGGGTCGATAGTTAGCAAGCTCCTCCCACAAAGATTTCAGTCCTGTAAAATAATCAGTTACGGTCTGAGATCCTTGTTTGAAGGCATAAACTTCCTCTTGCAACTCCGCAATCCTTAAAAGATCACTTTGCGAAAATCTTTCTTGAAGGTCGGACCAAATATCAAAAGCAAAATCAAAATATATAACACTTTGTGCTATAGATGGAGACAAGGAATTGAGAAGCCAGGTTACTATCAATATATTGCAGCATTCCCAAATAGAATAAATAGGATCTCCTGATTTTGGTGTAGGAATGGATCCAGTGAGAAACCCTATTTTATTCTTGGAGATAAGCGCCATTTTAAAGGAACGGGACCAAGAGTGATAATTGTTACCTGTCAAAAGAGGTGAAACAATAATAGAAGAAAGGCTCTCATTTGGATGGATATAATAAGGACTAGAAGGGTTTTGGCTGGGATCATTATTGACGGTCCCTTGATTTTGAGTCATAGCTTGTGGATATCAGCAGAGCTCCAAATCGAGCTCTGATACCGTAATAAAAGGAGAACAAATATCTTGCACAGGGATGGAAGAAGAATTATCACATATGTTTTATGAAAAAGGGGAACACAATATATATAGTAATTACAAAAGGACCAGACAGCTCATCAAGGACTAATAGAAAAGGAAATAAATAATTTACAAGCAAATAAAAGGAAATAAATCGTGACTCAACATATCAAGGAATATTACAAAATGTTAGGATAATAATCTGGTAGTGGTTTCCGTATTCTACTCCCTATTCTTCGCTTCATGATGGTTTTGTGTGTGTTGATTAGCTTCCACCAATAATTCTTATCTTTCATCTCTATTTCTTGTTGATGATATGAAATGTTATCGAATGTAGGCATGAGCAAACAGTATTGTCCAGGAACATGCCGTGACTATCCTAATTGTGATGCCACCTGCAAGGGTCTAGGCTATCAGATAGGAAGGTGAATCCCACCTCAAAATTACTTCTGCTGTTGCGCGAAAGTTGGTGAATAAAGGATTTTTGCAAACTCTCTGCATTAATTAGAAGCAAACTCTATATTAGAAGCATTTTTTGCTTCCTTTTAATTTACATGCCTAATGGCTTGAAATGGAATAAAAGTTGTTTGCAAAGATTAGTGTTCTTTTCCTCCACCATCTCTATAGACTTTGTTGTCTTCCTTCCCCGAATTATCTCAAAATTGTCGAGTATTCAAAGTGTCTCTTGTTTCTATGTTTAGGGTATGTTTGGTTAGATGGCCAAAACAAGGTGTAAATTTTTACGTATGAGCTTTATGTATCAAATTACACATGAAACTCATCCATGGAAAATTTACTTCTATTTTTACCCCTAACCAAACATACCCTTAATGATAATTATATGATGTTGAAAGTATCGATGGTTTCACATCCAACAAATGGTTAATAGGTATTAAAGTGGATTTCGTGACTTTTGATTCTGTTTGAAATTAATAAAAATCGAATTTGGTTCACAACAAAATCCTATAACAAACCTACACTAGACACTTATCATCATTAAATGTGATGAGTGAGTAGAACAAGTGGGTATCACTCATCAGATCTAATGGTGATAAGATGTAGAGTGTAGATTTGATGTAGGATTTTGTTGTAAATCAAATAATTTTCTAATGAAAATGATAGTTAATTTGATTTTGTGATTTAATTTTGATCATTCATGTAAAATCTAATGATCTAGATTTTCTCTTCTCATTCTCACAATAAATCACCCTCACTTTTATATATATATATATATATAATAATTTAACTTGATAATTCTCATGAAAATAATATATTAATAATAATTATACATTAAAAAAGCAAACACAAATAAATATGGATTGTATATACATACAAAAATAATATTTTAAATTTTATCAATAAATTAAAAGTTTTAGCATGAGAAAAGAAAAGGGACAATAAATGCATATATTGGAAGAAAAATCAATCAATAGCTATACATATATCATTATATTCTATTAACATCAAAATAAAAAAGAATAATAGTTAATAATTAATTTGCACAATGTTAATGCACAATGGAAATTTTAAATAAAAAATATAATTTTGTTCCAAAATATTATTCATTCTCCATAATTAGTGTTTGTAAATGGAATTGAAATTATAATTCAATGGTTATGTATATATTGAATTCAGCAATCTTTAAGCCTTACAAAATGATAAAGAAAAAATAAATTAAAGAAGGTGTAATAGTATAAACAAATTCCAACGAAGATTAGCTTATACATTTTATCTAATATTGCTATTAGAATCATCATCTAACTTGGTTGTGCACTAAACTGATTCACGAAAGTGTTGTTCTTAACACAACAACAATTTCCTCTCATATAAATGTTCTACTAAACAAATGAGCAAAACAAACTCAAAGGTAAGAATAAAGTAAAATCAAACACAATTTTCAATCATTCTTAATTCTTAATCTTTACTACCTTAAGTTTAGTTAAATAACCAATTGAGACATCCATCAATAACATCTTCTTTACTTAATTGTAGCTTCAAATTCTAAAACGAAAAAAATTATAAAATCATTAATACCGTTTATACAATAATAAAATTAATCTCAAATTCAATAAAATATTTATTAAATTATTTATGATAGATACAATTACTTTTTCCACAAAGGATTGAATAATATGCGGCTGAATTTACAACTTAGTGATTGTCTCCTGTACAAAACATAGAAAAAGACCATTACGATATTATATTCAAAGTAAAAGACTAAATAAATATTGAAAAATCTCTATACAAAACAAAAAAAAATCACAAAGAAGAAAGTTAGAAATAAATTGGATATAAATAACAAAAATGAAAAGGATAAATAAATTTATTTATTTTAAGAGAAATTAAAAAATCAAATCTTTATTTTATTGAGGAAATATTTAAATGTATAAGATATATATACAAATTGAAAATACAAAACAAACATAAAAATTGTTATACAAAAAAAAAAAGAATCTCATAAAGAATAAAAGAGCTTCAAAGAAGAATCGTGGGACATTTGAATTTTCTAATCTATAAATTCTTAATCCTTAATATAAATCACAAAAAAGAAAATTAAAAAATGAAGTAAATTATTGTATTTTGAGAGAACTAATAGATAATGAACAAAGATAAATGAAAAATATGAACATATGAGGGAATAATAGAAGAGAAAAGAAAGTTGTGAAATACAGAGGAGAAATAAAATGAGGTGCTAGCATTTCATACTAAAACTTTAGGTAGTAGAGATCTCAGTAACAAATATTGTAGATTCTACGAGAAGTTAAGAGTTTTTATTTCGATTAGTATAAGTAGCTATTTTTTATAACAATGATTATATTACTAATTTTAAGAGTAATTTAAGGGGTTTATACTTCGATTATAGCAAACATTGCCTGGTAGAAATAGTTTTTATTTCCATTTTTTTTTTACACTAATTTGATCGGCTTCTGGTTTGTTGTGGAATAGAAGTTAAATAGACTATTGAATCCAAAATTTCAAACATCAACGTGAATTCAAAATTTAAAATTTTGTAATTAATATGGAAAAGCACGTTTTTAATTGAAAAAAATAAAAAAATTATTATAAAGAAAATAGAAAAATATGTATCACATGAATATCCAATTTTAATGTTAAATAATTTAGATTGACATATTTTGATCAATTATATCATTTAAATCAAGAATTATAATGATTTGAAATCTAATATTTGATGTGAAATATTTATGTTATATCAATGAAATAGATATGAAGGTAATTTTTATAACAAAATAATTAATAATAAAGGTTATAAAAATTGTGGGCCATAAATTGCTCTATAAGCGACACTTGGAAAACTTTCCCTAGAATGAAATAGATAAGCACATTATACCTATTTTGTTTTTCATAATCGGATTGCAATATTACTTTTTATTTGTGTTATGAAAAGGATATTCAAAATGATACTCTTTATTTGTACTACCAAATGGAATTATAACAAAAAAAGTACTACTAAATATAGAATCACAGCAAACTTATTTGAAATACTTTCCAGATGTCATAAGACCTTCTAAATACTCTTCTTTCCCAATTTTGAGATCCAAGATGATCTTCAAAAAATGCTGTTCATAGTATCTTCTACTTTTTTTTTTTTTTCAAATTAAGTTTTTAAATGTTAGGTAAGGAAGCCTAAGCTTCTCACACTTGGAACATGGAATGGTTAAATGGTATGACCTTTTCCCAGTAAGTGAGCTTCTCAGGATTTGAATCATTAACTTTGCGGGTAAAGTTTGCTCCGGGACTCAACATGCTTCCGTTAAGTCAATCCCATTCGGTATAATATCTTCCAGTATAGAAACAGTTATTATTTGTCATCTCGATAGTTTTATGTAAAATTATTTAACACACTTGTTACATTCAATAATCTATAATCCATTATACTAATTTGTAATCTATCTACAGTAATACTAATATTTCAGACACCCATAACGAAAAAGGATTTTAGGTGGTGCAACGAGAATGACCTACAGTTTTTAAAAAGTTAATTATTAATTTTTTTAAAAAAATAAAATGCAATTATGACATATTATCATAATATCATTGACAATCATCAGTATTTAAAAGTATGATTACACTATAAAAATTAAATATATTTAAAACTTATCGATATTTAATTAAATTTATAATATTAATATTAAACACTCCTTTAGGTTTTCTAGGTGTAGCTTTTAGTGTATTTTAGAACCCACAAACTTCATAACGTTAATAATTAATTTTTAAAAAAAATTATAATCACAATTATTATATATCGATAGCTTATTATCATTAATTTATATAATTTTAATATTCATAATAATTATTTTTAATATATGAGTAATTTATACTGAAATCTACATAGCAAAAAAATGTTGTAGATTATTTTGATAATCTTATATATTGAAGCTATTGAAAATAATTAGTTATAAATAAAATAAATTAAAAATAAAAATTAATTTTAAATTATATATCTTATTTTTTAAAACATAAGTAATTGACAAAGTTTAAATTAAATAAGTTGTGTTACTTTACTTACGTACTCCTAATTATCAATTAATTAATTAATATATAATACTGATTAATTACTATATATTTTTTGTATGTATTGATAAAATGATAACAAATATATATATATAACACCCTAGTAGCTCCAACGTAAAATTTAAAATTTATAACATAAAATTCTATGCATAGCACAAGCAAAACACTAGTTTTATAAATATATAAAAATAATTATTTTATTAAAAAAACAAAGTATATAATATAATATAGTATTATATATACTTATTTTTCCAATTTATAGCCCACATGTTTTTTAAAATTATCTTATATTTATATTTATTTATAAAAAATTGCTTTAAATTTTAAATATCAACTAAATTACGTAATTTTAATATGTTTAAATAAACAAGATTAATAAAATTGTCACTTTATCACTTACTAATTTGTAATACCCTAGCTTTAAATAAAAAAGGTTAGAAAACTTTATCTTTTTTCTTTGAACTAGGAATGGTGCTAATTACCTTTATCTATCATTTTGGGTTCTGAATTTTGCAAAGTCTGGATCCTATATGTCCTTGGAAAACTATATGATAGAACCATATTATTGGGATCAAAAGTTCCACAAATTGTTCTTAAAAGGAAAATAAGTTAAAGGGCGATTTTTAATAAATTTTATGAAAGCTTTAAATATTTCATTTTTAACCTACAAGTTTATAAAATCTTAAGAATTCTCGGATTTGAACTAAAACCCAAAATTTGGATTTTAATTGGTTGGGATTTTAATTTTTGTGATATTTTATTTGAATACAAATGGGGGTATTTCATTATTTATATTATGTTTTAAAGTTAATGGAGAATAAAATAAATGAGGACAATAAATGTAAATAAGTGAGTATTGAGATAACCCAACCCAGTACATACCAACACTTGAGTTATTGATGATGAAACTGAAAAAAAAACCATTATGGAGAGCGCTATAATGATTAGAGTACAGTAAGGCAATGCGAGTAGAGATTTTTAGGCTTTCTAGTGAGCGCTGCAGCGGTCAACAGTTCATTAAAAACCCCTATTTTGGGTTACAGACCACAAAACACAACCCCTAAACCCCCAAACACGAAACCCACGCCTTCCTACCCCATTCTACCCTTTTTTTTACTCCATTTTCATTAATCTAACTCCAATCTTTCACTTCCAAGGCTTCAAGGTAAGAGATTTTACTAATTTTGTTTCCTATTTCCTCTAATCTTTCTTTATCTTGGGGGTTGGTATGGTGGGTTTCACACTCCTTAAGGGAGTGAGGTTCTTCATTGAATTAGTGTTAGATCTGAGTTATGTAGTGGTCATTAGATATTAATCTAGAGTATTATGACTGTATTGACAGATATTGGTGCCAAACCTACCTCCCATAGTTCTGTTGGTGCTATTCTTACACATTCTACCACTTCAGATGAGTGAGTTCACATCTGTGACTTCTATGTTATGTATTAAAGCTACTTTCATGAAAATATGGTTTATGTCATGATATTAGAGATTTCTATATAAAGATTTGAGATCACTACTAGTTACTATGCTTTAAACTGTTGATTTAAGAGCATAAACATGTTTTTGACAAAACCATGGGACCACTGTTGTTAAAAAGAGATTATAGGGGTTTGAATTGTGATTTTGAATGTTCAAAGCTGTTATGATGATTACATGATTACTGATATTGAATACTATTATATGAGAACCTTTTGAACCCTAGGATAGAAGACTTTATATAATGTTGTGAAAAGATTGATTTTAGAATCAAGAACTATTGAGAGAAACAGAGTTGTGAGTTAACGGCAGCTATTCTGTTAACCTTGATATACTAAGGCTCACCAGGGGCAAACTTATCCTTATTTAGATTAGTCCGATAGGGACGTGGCTCACCAGAGACCATTAAAATCTTAGTTATGAGCTCATGTTCACCAAGGACTGAGCACCATCTTACCATTCTTGGATAGTCTGTTATCTTCTGTAGTGGCTTGAGAATATCATAGTTTTTATGTTTCTAGCAAATTTATGATTTGAATAATGTTTGGTGTACAATTAAATTGCACAATAAATGCACACCACACACCTTACCACCATTGGATGTGATGTCTGGTCCCCACTCATTCATCAAATCTAATAGTGATAAGGTGTGTGGTATGTATTTTAGTTGTACACCTAATATCATTCTTATGATTTTATAGCTTTTATGTAAAATAAATATAATTACAAATGTTGCATTATGTATTCTTTTTCATATCCTATGAAAGGCGTTTCAAGTGAGGAGTCACTCACTCAGTTTTTCATAAAACTCACCCTTCACCTTTTTCTTCTATTTACAGATATAGCAGCTACTGCAATAGAGATTCTCATGTCCCTCTAGTTATCTTCTTCCCAGCAGTAATAGAGATTTTAGCTGGTGCACTTCACTTGAGTGAAACATTCTTGATTCAATTAGAGTGCTCTAGTGTTATTTGCAGGAACAAGTCCTGAAGCATTTATAGATTGTTTTGCATTTTGCATAATTTGATTATATTGTGATTGTATTTAAAGATTTGGACATTATAGATAATATTATGACTTTAGATTTTAGATGTTGATTATGAAAGTTTAGTTATGATTATCTTGATTTCAAAAAATAGATGATTTGTATTTAGAGAATAGAATTATATTCTAAATGGGTTTTCTGTATCAATTATGCATATAGAAAGGTACACGGTTCATGAGGCTTATCTGAGAATGGATTTTTTTATGTGCTGGTCACGATCCAAGTTGGGTCATGAGATAATTCTATTTGTCTCTTTTTATTTATAATTATAAATATGGAGAAAAGTCTAAATATATGTTTTTTTAAAAAGTCATTGGTTATCCATAAAAAATATAGCATAATTGTAATTATAGTTCCATTATATATTTCTCATTTTATGAAAGTCTTTCTTAAATTATAACATATGATGATATAGTTTTTAATATTTATGAATCAGATAATTATAGTTTCATTATATTATTTTTCTGTATCAGATAGTTATAACATTTGAATTTTTTTTAATTCTAATTTATTTCTTTCTCTATTTTTGCGTGCTATAATTGTAATGTATTAATAAATTTTTTAGAATTCTGTATGTGCCAAACTGTTAATAGATAAATAGGTCTTTAAGTCAAGATTTTATTAATTTTATTAATTTTTTTAATTTATAGTAACGTTATTTTTTATTTTACTATTTCCATCTAAAATATTATTTGACATTCATATAAAGAAAAACTGTGGTATAAATATTATTTAATTACTTGTTCAATCCTTACCAAATGTACTTCAATATTTAAAATGTTCTTCCAATATTTTAAATGTTACTATTTGATTGAAAAATAAATTAGTTATATAATATTTTTAAATTTTTCTATTTGATTAAAATGTAAAGAAATTATAATATGTTAACTTTTATTATTTCTCACAACTCATAATTCACGGCATTAAATATTTTAATTATATTTATAAAATATAATATAATTTAAAAAATTTGATACTATTTAATTTCTTTAATTTAATACTTTAGAATTTAATTTAAAATGTAAAATAATTTTATACTATCATTCAATATAATTTCACTATTAGTGACAAATTAGGCTCTTGTTAAGATCCAGATTGCGGCTGAAGATGACGTAACGTTCTTAACTTCTTATGCTTTTGTTGTTGTTGAGTCTCTCCAGTTGTTTCTAATTGTTCTTAACCTTAAGTTTTTGGTGTCTAGTTTGTCTAGTTTTTGGGCTTTTGACCTTGACAATTTTTAGGTTGTTTATCTCGTCATTTTTTTTTTTTCTATTTTCGTTCTCTTGATGTATATGACGTTACTCTTTTTGGGAGTCTAGCATTATCGAATTATCAAAGAAAAGGGTAAATAAACTATTCACTATCACAACTATCTATCATGATTTGTCATTTTGATAGAATTCCATCAATTAACATTATAAAACTATTCTATACTATTAGGCAGTGTTTGGTTAATGGTTAAAAAATAAAGGATGATTTTTCATGAATAAACTCTTAAGCAAAATTATATATGACACTCATCCATAAAAGCTTATATTACGTTTTTATTCCTTAACCAAACACTCCCTTTAATTATAGTTGTCGAAATGGGCAAACTTGACTTGCCAAAAGCTCATAAAAAATAGGATAACGCGAGCTAGCCTGCCAAAATTAAATAGGCTGAAATAGTTAACCCAACTTATTTTAGGATGGACTAGTGGGTTGGTGGGTCAGCTGGTTATGAAATTTAAAAATTGAAAAAAAAATGTTTTAATGGTTTGATGATTTTTTTAAAAAAGGACTTTTTTAATTGATGCATGTCCAATTTTTCAAGTACGATAACAACTATACACCAACTCATTAAAATTACATACAGTAGATTATAATTTATAAGAAATCTATAACAATTAACATGTTTGTGTAACTTTTAACTTTTAATCCCTAATTGTAGTGTCAAGTGTGTGTACATGTTTCTTCCTTTTTCTTTCTTTTTTTTCCGCTAGAAACATGTTTTTTCTTAAATTTGGTTTGAGTTTGGCCTAATTGTCAATCAATATATGGGCTTGGAGCTGGTGCAATTGTAATAACAAGTAAAGACTAATAAGTTGTGAGTTTTTTCTTTAAAATAAAAGACTTGGCTCATGGGTCAAACTCGTCTTAATCAACGTAACCCTAGTTGCTAGAATATTTTGGCGGGTTCAAAAGTTTAGTTTAGCTACTAAAAATAGCAATTTTGATGGATCAACTTGGCAAATCTAGTCCATTTTAACATCTCTATCTTTAATGTGTAGAAATTTTACTCATGAGTTTTAATTGGACTAATAAAGGCTTGCTGGTTTTAGTTTTTATTTTTAATCTTTTAATTTTTCAGATTTTGTAAAAGAAATACTGAAAATTGTAAAACTATAAAATCCAGAGCATGTTTGATTCCAGTTTTTATTTTCTTTTTTCTAGTTTTTAGAATTTTGTAAAGGAAATACTGAAAACTAAAAATAAAAACTAAAAATTAAATTTTGTAGTTTTCATAATTTTCAATATTTCCGTTACAAAATTTTAAAAACTAAAAAAAAAACTGAAAATTGAAATTAAATATGTCATTAGTTTTTTTTTTTAATCCTCCAGTTTTCGGTATTTCTTTCGTCGTCACACTCTAATCAGACTAATGATCTGGGCCCTCCAATTGGGTTGAAAGCCCGTAAGTGAGGCCTCAAAGCCCAGGGCCATTCTTTCTTTCTTCCTGCATTCCGCAGCTTTTCAAGCAAGGGGGGCGCACCGCCGCGGAGAAAGCAGCCACGCCACGCCACAAATCAATCTATCATTAAATATCGCAACACAACACTTTCACCAGCATCATCTTCTTTTTCTTCTTCTTCTTCTTCCTTTTGAGGTAATAATTATATCACATGCTTCTCTGTTCTCATATGATATGATATGCTCCTTTGACTAATTAGGTAGTTAGTTAGTTAGTTCTGCGTTTCCTCATCATCTAATCTTTAGACATTTGTTCCGCACTCCAATCACCGAATCAATACGCCAAAGAACCGCGAACCAGACCGTGGGAACCAGTTCGTAGCTCGTAGGGTTGCGAGCTTGGTAACAGTGGTTTGGATGATTTGATTTTTTGTTTCTTTTTTTTTTTCTTCTCTGGAAAAGGAACCAAACTGGACCTTGAACTGCCCTAACTGTAAATTATAAAGGGTTTACTCTTTACTTCAGCATGCTATGAATGAATTGAAGAGGATGGTTGATACCTCATTCTTAAATGGAATTTCCTGTTCAATCATTCTCTTAGTTGACAATTGAAATCCCTGTGTGCTCATATTGTTATTATGAAAGTGCCTTGCTGGTATGGTTGCTTCTGTTTTCAGAGTTTTTTATTTTTCTAAAGTTATTTTGTATTTGGATACAATGTCCGACTCAGATTCAGTTTTTTTTTTTCTTCTTTTATTTTTTAATGTAGATAGATGCATACAAATTCAAGGTTTTTTTCTAAAGATTATTGTGTTTTTGAGAAATCCGTAGAATGCACCGCCATACAACTTGTGAAAATTCTTTTTCTCTATTTTTTTGCTATAGGTAGAGGTTTATTAGTCCTTTTTCTTTTTTTTTTTTCAATTTGTTTGGATTAATTTGACTTTTGACCATATATGAACCATCTTAGATTTTATGATTTTTTTCGACAGGTTAGAAACTGAGAATGGGGGAGAGTGAAGAAATAAAAACGTTTAAGGATTTGGGTTTGTCCGAGCCGTTGGTGGAAGCTTGTGATAAACTGGGATGGAGTATTCCGTTAAAGATACAGGCAGAAGCAATTCCTCTTGCACTAGAAGGTTGATGCTTCTATGAGTTTTGTCAAGACAATTGTGGTTTATAATCATTGCTGTTTCCAAGTATAGGGAAAAAAATAAAAATGAATGGAAAATGTACAACCCTGATGTGATGACCATAGGAGCTTGAGCATGAAGTTTGGTATATATTAATCTTATAGTTTTCATATTTTATCTTGTACAGGCATTTTATTTTCAGTAGTGTCCCATTCCAACTATCTAGGCATGTTTGGTAACTGATTAATTTTGAGAAATAATTGCTTTTCGTTTTAAAAACAGCTTCAGGGAGCTTAAAATTACAAGCTATGTTGAAATTTGAACCCAAAATAGCTAATCTGAATACGTACTGTATTTTCCCCCTACCTTTAGTTTTTGGAGGGTGGCATGGTTGTGATGGTTAAACCCTTTTACATTGCTTGCTTGTTATTCTTAATGGATTGTGTCTTGCAGGAAAAGATGTTATTGGACTTGCCCAGACGGGTTCTGGTAAGACTGGAGCTTTTGCTCTTCCCATATTGCATGCCCTCTTAGAAGCCCCACGCCCGAAAGATTTTTTTGCTTGTGTGCTGTCTCCCACAAGGTTTGATTCTTTGATACCTAATCATGATTTTTTTTTTAATTATGTAACTCATTTTTGTTGTTGAATGTAATTGTTCTAATTGATGTATAACTAGTTTATTCCTTCTTCTGTTTTTTGCTTTTCCCTCAATGTAGGGAGCTTGCTATTCAAATTGCTGAGCAGTTTGAAGCTCTAGGTTCTGAAATTGGTGTCAAGTGTGCCGTGGTGAGTTTCAACCTATTTTCAATGATTCATTATGCATCAATTTTATGGCTTCCTGTTAACTCCATACCTTTTAACTCCATACCTTTAAGTTTATTTTGTTTTCCCCTTTGAGACTCTTTCCTGCATTATGCTTACTTCATCATATGCTGGTTTGGTGGAGCTGTTTTGTTTTTCTACTAATTACATCTTTTGTTGGCATTTTTTTCCCCCTATTTTTGGTAGCTTGTTGGAGGGATTGACATGGTACAACAATCCATCAAGATAGCAAAGCAGCCTCATATTATTGTAAGTGTTAATGGTGCTGTAGGCATGCATTGCTTTCATTTGTTTCTTGTACTTCAATATTATTAGGTAGTGGTTGAGTGATATCCAAAATCTCATTTCTTGTGTCTATGGAGAAAGTTTGTCAGTCATCTTTCACTGGAAAAATGCATTCTATGTTGTCCTTTTTCACTAATTTTTTCAATCAATTATTAGCTTGTTGATTTCATTCTACATTAGAATTTTTAATCAACATTGTTTTGATTTAATGTTTTATCTTGCACAGTAAGATAGGATTATTTAGTGATAATTTTTTTTCTTAAAATACCATATTGGATCCAAATATACCTACACTAAAGAGATATCAGATATGTATAATGTGTTGAAGTTGGTGAACCATCAATTAATGTCACTAATGTTTGAGCACTAGCAGCAAAAGAATTACTTATTACATTAAGCTTCTTAGGACATTTCTATTTACATTTGTTTGATGCTATTCCTATGGTCCTTGCTAAAATACTCTGGTATACACAAAGTGAATGATGGATAAACTTCAAATATTTCTACAATTTTTAACAGTTTCATTACATAAAAGCTTAACTTTGAAGTTTAAGCACAACTTACCCGTTTTTTTTTTTTTTTTTTTAATTTTTATTAAACTTCCTTTTTATGTCTTGGAATTCAACTTGTTTCCTATCATGTGCAAGAATCAATGGGTTTAATAGTTGATTTTGGCACCAGAAAACTGTCCACCTATGCAGTTGCTGATGAGACTGCCCTTAATATTGGACGTGAATTATGCAAATAATGATTATTCATTTGACTGGCTCAAGAGTAAACTGAATATAGGCACATTCTGCATTTGCAAGATTGAAATTGTACTTGTGACTTGATGTTCTCCTTAGTTGTCCAGTAATTTTTAGTCTTCTTAATCCATCAATCCTTTGTTTGGTTTATTCATTATTTATGTTGAGTTCATACTTCTGCAGGTTGGAACGCCTGGACGAGTTTTAGATCACCTGAAAAACACCAAAGGATTTTCGCTTAGTAGATTAAAATATTTGGTATGATTTGTGCATTATTTTGAATTTATCTTTCTTTAAGCTCAATCTTTTTCACATCTAATGAATGGGTGCATGTGTTTGTTTTTTTAGTTGATTTTACTTTTTGAATCACTAGGGTATTTTAATATTATTGTATCCGTCTGATGCTTTATTGTCCTGATGAATTATGAGTGTTTATATGGTTTGTAGATACCATTGTTTTGCATGTAGAATAAAAAATTTCTCAGGTTGAACCTGAGTTACTTTTATTGATTAAATAACAACTAATGAATTGAGATTTGAGAGACATGTTACTAGACTCTGCTTCAATTGGATTGGTGAAGAAAGGGGTAGTTTACTGGTTGGTTGGATACATCATGTGAATGGGGATGGAAGTTTTATGGTTGCAGTTCTACGGGATCTGAATTTTGCTCTGCCCACTATTGCAACAATAAATGAAGAATTTGTTAATGAGACAACATTCAAGCATTTTTTTAATATTACTTTTCATCCTTTTTGCACTAAATATGTTTATTTATTTAAAGAATAATGTATGTCTCTTTTCTTTTAAGTTTTAACTAAACCAAAGATGGGTTCTCTTTCCTTTCCATGCCCTTAACTTTTCTCATCACTAATCGTTTCTTTTGGTGTTCCAAATTGCATGACATAAGTTTAGTTCATTTTGTGCAACTGCCCACCCAATTTTCTCCTTGCATTGATACGTTCCAGGATCTACCTGTCATGTTTCTTTAAAGCTTTTTTTTTTTGGTTCAATATTTTGAGTTGCATAGTATAATTCATCATTCATGTAGCAGTCTTGATGAATTGATTTTGATGACTTGAATATGGTTTTTTAATTGATGCAAGTTGAATTTCTTTTGAGACATATTTCTGCATTGGTTTAGGTGTATATTATATCATTGCAAAATTATAATTATAGAAACAGATGCGGAGTACATGAGATGTGTCATGTATGATGCCTTGTGTTTTGCATGAAATCATTTTATGGATGCTTTGACTTATTTGTTGATTTTACAAAAAAGAAATATTTAATCATTTTTGTTGTCGATCGTGTCATATTTTATTCCTCATTTCCTCTTCATACATATATTTGAACTTGCTTTATTACTCTACATTTTGAGCAGGTCCTAGATGAGGCAGACAGGCTGTTGAATGAGGACTTTGAGGAATCACTTAATGAGATTTTACAGTTGATTCCTCGTGAGCGGAGAACATTTCTGTTTTCTGCTACGATGACTAAGAAGGTATGTATGTATATTTATTCAGAATTGTGCACTTAATTTTATTTATATATATATATATATATATATTCCGGCCAAATACGGTATCTTAATATGTATAGAAACTAAAACCAAAATTTACTGAAGTGCACTGAAAATAGGGATTCTTGGTACTGAACATACAAGAGTTGCTGAACTCCAAAGTTAATACAGCAACAACCACCAAGCTTGTCCCACTAGATGGGGTTAGCTATATGGGTCGTTCCCAGCCTAACCACACACAAACATTGCCTGTCTTCCCTTCCCCCCTCCCCTCCTCTTTCCTCCTCCTCCCCCTCCTCCTCCTCCGCTCTTTTCTTCCCTTTATCCCTTCATTTTTTCAAATTTATATTAGCTAACACAGCAAGTTGCCCTCTCACTTTGCAGGTCCAGAAGCTCCAAAGAGTTTGTTTAAGAAATCCTGTGAAGGTACAACTGTAATATTAGAAAATATGAATATATATTTTAGTTGTTCCAATATTGCTCAATTTATTTTAGTTCAATTTAGATTGAAGCTGCATCCAAGTACTCAACTGTTGACACACTGAAGCAGCAGTATCGCTTCTTACCTGCCAAACACAAGGTTTGTTGTTCTCCCTTGTTCAACAAAATATTGGATTTCAACAGAATTTTAATTTCTTATTAGTAATGGGTTCTTGGCACAAATGGACTCAGATGGAGGCTGTGTGAAGAATATTACATGTTGAGAGAAGAGTTATTTGAAATACCATAACTCCATTCCCATATTCTTTAATCAGCTCCCTGCTTCAAATGAAGTATGGTTCTCTGTTTTTCTCCTATAATAAACTATACTTCAATAGAAGTGTCTGGGTGAGGTTGTCAAAGATACAATACTACAATTCTTTGTTGTTTGGCTGTTTACACCCGTTTCACCACCAAAAAAAGAAAAGATACAATACTATATTAGTAACTACAGGACTGGATAGCCACTAAGTAGAAATCACGTGTGTTCACACCATTTCCTTTATAAAAGGTACATACTGCTTACAACATGTTAGATGGACAGCACTCTGGGTTATAAAGAAAAAAATTCGTATCGAACACTCATACTAAAATGGCCATTTGGAGTGAGATCATTATAATTTATGGGTTGAGTCTCATGAATCATGACTAAATTCTTTAATGCTTGTGATGACTGTGTTCATTAATTAGCCGTGTTTCTTATAGGATTGCTACCTTGTGTATATTCTCACTGAAATGGCTGGAAGTACGTCAATGGTGTTCACCCGTACGTGTGATGCGACTCGGCTTCTGGCTTTGATTCTTAGGAATCTTGGACTAAAAGCCATCCCAATTAATGGTCATATGAGCCAGGTAATTGTACTTCACATTCTTGTATTATGATAGTAATTTGTTGTAAAGTGTAAACTTATGTTCCTTTCTTCCTTGTTATAGAGGGGGATGCTGGGGTGGATGAAGTGTTTGCCTTGTCATATATATATATATATATATATATTTGTTTTAGTTTTTGTTATTTGTGGTTGTTCGAATTAAGTGTCCACTAATTTTTCATTATAATCTTCTTTTGACAGTCAAAAAGACTTGGAGCATTGAATAAGTTCAAGTCAGGGGAGTGCAACATTCTCCTTTGTACTGATGTAGCTAGTAGAGGACTGGATATACCAACAGTAGATGTTGTGATTAACTATGACGTCCCCACAAACTCCAAAGTAAGATGTGCTACTGCCAAGCATTTCTCATATACTTTTATTGAGATGTTTTAATACAGCTACAATTAATTCAAAGTTGCAGTTAGCCTCATGTTGTTCTAAGAAATTGTTAGTAATTTTAAATTTTTATGGGGGATGACAAGTGCAAATTTTGGCACAAGACCTGAAAATCATGCAAAGAGATGGACATTTTAGAAATTTCATCTTTTCACTGGATTCCTTGTCTTGTGAGCTGCAGGACTATATACATCGCGTGGGAAGGACTGCTCGTGCCGGTCGCTCTGGGGTTGCCATTTCCCTTGTGAACCAATATGAGCTGGAGTGGTACATTCAAATAGAGAAACTTATAGGTGAGTAGTACATGCTCTTTTTGACATTTTAAGAGGAAGGCAACAGTTTCTTTAGTCATAAATGCAATTAATATTTCAGGCAAGAAGTTACCAGAGTATCCTGCACAAGAAGAGGAAGTTTTGCTTTTGGAAGAGCGAGTTAGTGAGGCCAAACGATTATCAGTAACGGTAATTTTGTATTCAACTTAATTTTGTTTTAGATTGTTTTTCTTTCATTTTTAAGAGGAAACAAGTTGAGGTAGGAGATTTTGTGAGAAGATTCCCTTATTTTTGTTAATTGCAATGCCCCTATATGTCTTGGTTTGTATTTAGTTTTCGTTGGATGTAAGTGGCGTGACATGAGTTTTCTAGTATATTTTTTTTCCTACTTTTTGTTTTCAAGAGCAAGCAATACCGTGATAGGAAACAGCTTCTATCTAGTTTTCGCTGGACATAAGTAATGTGATGAGTTTTTTGGTACTTCTTTATTTTATTTTATTTTAAATTATTTATTTATTTATTGTTTTGGTTTCAAGAGCTAGCAATACCATGATAGCTATCATATGTGCATGAAAAGAAACACGGGCTTTGATTATATTCCTGGAATTAGTAAATTGTGATGATGGATCTGAAATCAATCAATGTCATACGCTTTCATTTAAAACAGTTTAATAAGTACTTTGCTTAACTTCTCAAACTTATACTTTTGCAGAAAATGAAGGAGACTGGAGGGAAGAAGAAATGGAGGGGAGGAGAGGATTATGACGAGGAAGATATTGACAAATACTTGGGCCTCAAGGATAAAAAATCCTCCAAGAAGTTTAGAAGATGATATCTGACTGCAGTTTTATTTTCAAGTAATCATCATATGTATATGGCAATTTTGGCATTTTATTTTAGTCTATTTATTTATTTTCCTTTTGTGAGAAAGCTTGGGTTTTCTTAATGAAGCTCTGGCGGTTGTTTTGAGCAGACCCTCTTGAATCTTGATATTGTGGGTGAGCAGACTTTGTAATGGTAGGCAAATGAATCAAAAGATGCCATGTTAAATTGATGGATTAAAACTTAAAGGCTGAGACTCCATGCAACTGCAACTAGTTTTAATGATTTAGGCCATTTTGAGCCTTTTTTCCACCCCGAAGTTTCTCGCTTTATTGAGCATCATAAGTTCCTAGCTATACTTTTCGTCATTAGCGATTATTTCTTATGAACTGGCAAACACTCGTAATCTCTTTTACAATTAATCCATCAGGGAATAGGTTCAATCTTTTAAGGTTGAAAATTGAATTAATGTTTATTTTAGTCCTTGATTTTTTATTTATGAGTTATTTTAGTTTTTGATTTTTAAAATGAGTTAAATAATTCCTAACATTATAAAATATGATTGATATTAGCCTTTTTCATCAAATAATGAATGATGTATAATGTTAAGTGATACTTTTAAATATTTTTTATTATTTGAATTAGAATTAACTTTAAAATGACTCATATTATGTAATTTTAGACACAAAAATGAATCGTTTAAAACTCTATTATAATTCAGATAACATATAACATATTAAGAAATCACTTAATTTTATAAAATATTATTTAATTAACAAAATGGTTAATAAAAATGAGATGATAGATTAATTTCACTCGAATTTTGTAATATCATAGACTAATTTAACTCATTTTAAAAGTTAGAGATTAAAATAACTCATAAGTGTAAAGTTAGCGATTAAAATAAGTATTAACTCTTGAAAATAATATAACTTGAGTTCTTCCAAATTAATTCTGCAACAATAGAAAAAAGTGCCTTACTAGCATAATAATCTGTGATAGCCAGCACTGCTGCAATGTAGAAGTCAAGTGTTTCTCAAATCAGTGTCTTCTCTATAATTTTTCTGAAACTAAGTTTGGCTTTTGTGTTATTTTGCGTTCTTCATGCATCTGGACATTGTGAAAAAGACATTGAAAATTTATGTACGTGCATTTTGTAAGATTTTTATGTTTGTTATTATTTTTTGGGTCATATGCATTCTGTAAGATGAGTCTGCTTTGGCACAAACCTGATACGTTTTTTATTTTGTCGGGAACCTGATAGCATACTATGATCGACAGATGGAGCATTTTTTGAGCTTCGAGCTGATCCACTCATGGTACGATCAATGACCAAGCTAGATTAGGTTTGACTTAATATTTAAGTAAACAACCATGTTATACAGTACGGATTTGTTTTCATAAAAAAGATATAGTATGACTTGCAACCAACGTGGATTGGAATCTTAAAAGAGGAGAGAGAGAAATAGTTATAAGCAAAAGCGCAATCCGCTTACCTTAACCTTTCCAATTTCACCTTGTTTAATTGAATCTTATTTGTAAAAATTAGCATTTTTTCTGAAGTAAAATATACCCATTTAAACATTATGTCTATACATAGACCTAAATAAAAATAGAATGAATCAATAATTCATAAAATAACTTAAAACGTGACTTAAATATTGTAGGAGTGTATATATATATATGGAAAATGCTAGACAACCAGAATTTTATATCTGGAATGATGTGTCATAACTGTTGTTAGCTTTTAGATTAATTAATGGATTATACGACTTTATTCATTCAATAACCACAATAATTTTAGTTTCGACTGAGGCTAAGTTATTGACTAGACCACACCCTAATCGTCAAATACTCAACTGGATTGATAAAAAAAAAATATTATTCACTCATTAGATATATGAGTCATCGTGTTGCCTCATAGTTTGTTTACTAGTGGATAAAATATAGTCTTCATGCAAATAAGATCTACATTTCACACCCTATTTAATGGTTAGTAGGGTATGAGTTGACACAATCTGTCCCTCATACCTTATATGCAAACTCATATCTACATAATTTAGAATAAATAAAAGTAGCTTACTTGGAGGATACTTCTATTCACATGAATACTTATAGCGAATCAAGAATTATTTTTTTTTGGGTGTACAAATCAAGATTAAATTTATATGTAGACAGACCTGTAATTCAATGTTAACCTAACACACTAAAATTAGTGCGTGATGATAATTCTAGTATAGAAATTCGATCTCCCATAGCTACCGCCTACCTGTCATACTCTCGTTGGAGTTCAGCTCTAAGCCAAGTCTTCGTCCACATATTTCCTAACAAAAGGACCTAAGCCCAACAACTGACTTGATTTAATTTCTAGGAAGCTATCCCAAATCGAAAATGAGAAACCAGACCAACCACTAGCTAGTATGTTCAACAAAAATAAAACAAGTGAAAACTGTGTGAACAAGATTCTTTGGCAGAAATTTGACATGGAATGGGAGATATATTTATATATGTTTCAATCTTGGTGCACTTAAATCTGACAGAGAGAAACAACCTTCCAGTTTCCAGGATAGGCCACTGAAAGTTGAAATGAATCTTCTCACAATTATTTTTTAGGATATGACAATGTTACGTAAAGAGATAAATCAACCACCTAAACAAGAATCTATGACTTTCTTTAACAGAAATTCACTTATTTAAAATATGAAAAATGATATTTTTACTTAAGTGGCTTGAACACTGCCACATCATATCTACCATTGGATAGAATATTGAGCCTAGATAACTTGAAATATTCTTGGCAACCATAAATAAATTGTATCTGCAATATCAGATATTTTGAGTGAACCTAGGACACCAACTACCATAAATAATGATTAATTCCATTGAGACTTAAAACTCACATACCTAGATTTTATCTCTAGCCACAAGACCTTCTCCTTACATACCATTAAATCCCCAACTAGATATTTAAGGAATCCAGTTAGCTACCAACTGTGATAAGCCTTATAGTTCATATTATCAAATATTTGAACCCTAAAATCATCACTTTGAAAGTAGGTTTTACCTGACTATTATTCCAGCTCGAAATTATTTAAGCAATTCATAAGACAAAATATTCATACTTATTTCTTTCTTAACATGATATGATTGAATTAATTAAAAAAAAGGTTAATGCTTATTTTAGTCCTTAACTTTTTACTCATGAGTTATTCTAGTTCTTGACTTTTAAAACGAGTCAAATCAGTATCTGACATTATAAAATCTGAGTCAAATTAATCCCTTATTATTTTTTTATTTAACATTTTATTAATTAAATGATGATATGTGACGTTAAGTGATATTTTATCATATCACGTGTCATTTGAAGTAGAATAAAGTTTAAAATAACTTATTTTGGCATCTAAAATTATATAAAATGAGTCATTTTATGACTTAAAATGAATATTTACATTATTTATTTTGTATAATTTTAAACATAAAATAAGTCTTATTTTAAACTTTATTATATTTTAGATGACATATAATATGTCAAGATATCATCTAAAGTTATCAATCATTATTTAATTGATAGAATATTAAGTAAGATTGGGTTGAGGAACTAAAATGACTCACATTTTATAATGTCGAAGACTAATTTGATTCATTTTAAAACTCAGAGACTAAAATAACTAAAGAGTGAAAAATGAGAGACTAAAATGAATATTAATTCAAAAAAAAAAAAGAGACCCTATTCTTCGCGGCCAGTGACTCGACAAGATTAGGAATGTCAATTGTTAGCTCCATATTACATAGTAGTTTGATATGATTAGGAATTTCAATTGTTAGCTCCATTAATAATACTCTTAATACTTGAATAATTGATCAGTTATAAATATGTACTGAAATGAAGAAAATAATTGATAAAATATAAATATTAGTAAAAATTAAGAATGATCTATTAAATTCTCCTTATTTCTTTTTTTTTTACTTTGACTTTCTCTCTATCTTCATTAATGAGTTATTAATATTTAATAAGAATATTATCGATAAAAAATAATTAATACTATCTAAACTTTTGATATAGATAATTATTTCTAAATATCAAATTTTTGAAACGAACAATTATTAAAGGATAAACGAGCATTACTTTAATTAAGCTCATCTAGCTTCAAGGTTCCTTCCATCCGAATATATAAATTGACAATTGATCTAGACATCTTGGCACAATTCACGTTTTCACGCATTCCCAACTCTCATCACTTATTTTAATCAATCCCAGTTGTTAGGGTATCATCGCAAAACCTCCATTGGATCTCAAGTGAAAGCTCATTATAATTAATTAAAGCTGTCCATCTAGTACGACACTTGTTGACCCAAAAAAAAAATAAAAATAGCAAGGAATGAATCCTGTCAATCAAACATTTCACATAATCTTATTATCAGTAATTTTTTACTATTGATTGAAAAGGTTAATTCTAATCTGAATTTCATAAAAGAATCTAATCAACAATAACTGAGTTTTATCCCACTGGATAGAGTAGATTACATGCACCAAGCTATGCAATATTATTGTATGGTAAATTTACAAGAGAATTATATTTAATCAATGATACGAATTTGAAGAACATAAGAATTTATTCTCCTTCTTTAACCGAATAACTGCATTGAAAACAATGATACTCTCACAACCCAACACGTATAAGCTTTATAGATTACATCTTTCACTTCTGTTATCCTTTTAACACAATGGCTAATTTGTTAAATTGAATTCTGAATTGTTACAATCACCAGATCCCACTACCACACTTAAACAAGCACAAGAATGAGAGAAACTAATGTGGTCTTGAACAAAGTAAGAATAATGCATTGCTCACAAGCCATAAACCATTTAATGGAAGGAAAAAAATTGTCATATTGACCTAAAAAGAAAGGCAAAGAAGAACGTGTCCGTCTGTTAGCAAGATGACACACATTTCCATCCATGAAACTCATCTTTGATAATTCCTCCCAAAAGAGGTGCAAGTTAAATCATTGGTCTGAATAGTCCACGTCCAATGTTCTCAGCAATTAACATAGAAGTACTTCGTTATTTTCCGTTACATTGACTACGAACACAAAGGCCTAATACACAAGGATATAAGGTCATACCAAACAAACAACAAGAACGTGACAGGAACTTTCTGGGGTCTACACTAGGAACAGAAGGATCAAATTTCCGTCACCTAGTTACCTTGTCTCCGACCCATTGTTCTTTCCTGCAACATTTTTAATTTTTATCTTCCTCCAATAAAAAGAGACAGGAAATTAGAGAGAAACATTCATGTGAATCCAGGTCGATTGCTCAAGATGTGGACCACAATTATATGTTAACTTTTATTAAGAAACACTAATGATGCTATCTCCATTGCTGAAGCATGGAATGGCATGTAAAGTTGAATGCCTTGATGATGTTGTCTGTCTTTGACCAGATGACAATGATAGCCCCAGGGACAGTGTTGGTGGATCAACAGCTGAACTCGAACCAGAAGCGATATCAGGCACCATGAAAGCTCTAGGATCTGGAACAACAGGAATGGTAAAAGCTATCTTGGCTGGTTCATTCTGTTCCTGTTCCACATTTCCTTGTCCTAAAGCGAGTTTTTCCATTGGATTCCCAACTTGAACTGTAATGGCTCCAGAACCAAGACCAGTTGGATACACTGGCATCACCGTAAACCCATTCAAGTTGTTGCTTTCAGCTGGGGTTGCAGGGCACACGGAATGTGAATGAGACACATTGTCTTGATGCTGGACCGGCTCTTCCTCCATCGGGATCGCAGACACCTGACAGAAAAAATTGATGAGCATAGCTAGAAACAAGTTTGTTTATGACAGAAAACTGTGGCATCATTTAATCCATATAGTTGTCTCCGCCTAGTGGAACAAGGCTCAATTGTTGCTGTATTGTTGAAAACAAGTTTCTCCAAATCCAATCCTCCCAGGTTTTTTTTAAAAAAGCTAACCCCTCAACTAATCAGCTCTTTCAAATCACAGAAAACCAAGATTCAAAATCACACAGTTATATTCTGTTGAACTCTCATCAACTACCAATAATCAAGAAACACAAGATTCATAACCAAATGGCAGAAGCTTAATATTCTTTTTCTTCTTTTGATTTAAGGACTACCAACATCATTTTTCAAAAGCTGTTAAAGAAATATTTTGATCAAAACCTGATTTAAACACAAAATAAGTTGATCCAAACAACTGAACAAGAAATAATTAAAGAAACTTAAGCCCACTTTTACAAGATCATAAACATTGTACTAGTTATCACTGTCTTCAAAACTGAACTGATGGAGATTGAGTCAACTAGACCTCCGATTCATGGTTCAACTATTTTAAGAGATGAAATTTGTAGTTAAACTGGAAACATAATCGGTTCATGGTGTAACATATACGGTGATTTAATCTCATTTTTAAAGTACTGCTTATAATCTGAGGACATAGAAAACCAAATTCAACAAATATTCATGCTCTAACATTAATTTCTAGGAAAAGACATCACAACATGAATGCTAATAATATGATGGTGGATTTGCTTACGGTGTCAGTGGTGATGTCAAAGAGGCTGGATCTCCGGCGCCGGCGATTGAGGTTGCTGCGTCGGAGGAAGTACTTCTGAGCATGGCTGGCAACCTGAGTTGGGGTCCTTGTTTTGACATAGTTCCTTGAGATCCCTCTCCAATCCCCCTTCCCAACTTTCTGCAATCCCAGCAGGAACAACTTGTGCTCTTCCTCCGTCCATGGAATCCCTGATCATCAATCAACATTCATCAATCAACCCACAAAACACCATCAAGCTCCACAAAACAAAAACCAAACATCAATGCAACAAATCAATAATCATGACATTGAAGAAATGAAACCCACAATTATTACATGAATAAGAAATCATCACATTTCAATCGATAAAAATCACACTTTATATAAGAAGTTATTAAGTAATGTGCATGTTATATTCCATATTTTATAAATCATGTGTATAAAAATTGGTTTTTATCATAATATTTTATATTATTTTATATACGTGAAAATTAATTCAACTAACACTTTTAAACTATATATAAGAACAATTGAATCACAGATGTCTATTTTTTTTTAAGTACAAATAATTTACATTATTAATAATTACAATCGAACAATTGAATAATAAAAAAAATGATATTTTAAAATACATGTCTTTTTTAATTTTTGAGTTAATTTACAAAGTGAAAAATTGCACACAATAGTTACTTTATAAAACCATCTAAAAAGTGATAAAAATATTTATTTTGACACGGAAATAGCACAAAAGGTTGCTTAGTGATGATGTAAGTGTCTTCAGCACCAATTAACACCTTTCTTATGTAGTATATACATAAAAATAAATTTATAAAAGAAAAGTTATAATAATAATGATAGAGTGAAGGAGGTGGTGATCGGACCTCGCTTGCGATGGCGGCCGGAGGTATGGGGAACGGCGTCGTCGGCGGAGGCGTAGCCGGGGGCAGGGACGGCGTCGCTTCTGTTGTTGATGTTGGAGTCGGGAGGGGGGGTGTCAGTGTGCTCGTACTGGGAGAGGTTGTTCATGCTGACGCTCTTCCTCATGGAGTCCACCGCCACCCTCACACCGAACAGCATGATCTCGCCGGCGCCGGCGACGGCGGCGAGAGGCATCCTCCTCCTCCGGCGAGGCAAGATAGCTAGCTAGCGTTGATTGTTATTATGATATGATATTACTTAGTAAATATGTAAGGAAGGAATGGAATCTTTTTGAGTCCAAGAGGGAGAAAGACAGAGAGAGAGAAAGAGCAGAAAAGTGGATATAGGGTCGGTGTATTATGATTGTGCGTGTGATTATTAATAGAATATAGGCGAAAGAGCGAGAGAGAGAGAGAGAGAGAGAGAGAGAGAGAGACTGCGTGGGGACAGAGATGAGATGAGGCGGCAACATGCGAAGAGTAGACATGAGCAAGACCAGATACATACATACATACAGACACATGTTGAAAACTACTATTACTAGGTTACTGCCACTAAACAAGTACTCCTGTGTGCGTGGATAGTTACTCTCATTTGTCTGTTATCTGTTATTGCTCCATGTTAAACATTTTTATTTATCGTGTTCTTAAAATGTCCTTAATAAAAATTTAGATGTCTAATTTGTCTTATTTTAGGTTTTTAAACTTTCAACCAGACAAAAATGACAATATTTATCTAGGTATACGGTGGCCCGATGGGAATATTGAGTTGTCCTCCCCCTTTCTACTGGGCATTTCTCACCTACCTTGCCAGTTCCCGATTTCCAATTTTTTTTCTTGACATATATGGCATGATTTGTGTAATCTCTGCAAATAACTCATTAAATATCATTTTTTTTAATACAAATTCCAGCACGAGAAAATTTTCGAAACTGAACCTGCTCAATCTTGATTTTAATTGAATACTATCATCTATAGTCTATAAAGTAAGATAAATTAAATATCTAAACTTTTATTAAGAACATTTTAGGAATGATACAAATGAAAGAATTTAATGAGTATAGCAACGATAAACAAATATAAGTGTCAATAACCACTCCTCTTCTATAAGTATATGGTATATGGCGTCATAATGGGAATACTCAGTTGTCCTTCCTTTGGCTATTGGGCATTTCTCACCCACCTTGGCAGTTCCCGATTCCACCATAGCAGGGAAAATATCTCTTTGTTCTGTATTTATAGAATTAATTTTAAAATAGAGTAATTTATGTTTAATAACTCATCTAAAAGTGATTTTGACATAAAATAAGATATTTTCACTTCTCATAAAATCAATTCTACAAGTTGCAATTGATCTTCTACTTTAGAGACCAACAAAGATTCAAAATTAGTAGTCAATTTGATTTTTTTTTGTTTTTTTTGGGGGGGGGGGGGATCATTTCTAACAACCCCCAAAGTGAAATCAAAACAAGGTTGTGTTTTGATGGAGTATCCTTGAATTTCAACAAATTTGAAATGCAAGGAATTCAAATTGCTTCAATTGAATTTTCTTCATTTTTTAATTCTCTTGTTTGGATAAGATAATTATATGACTTTATTTACAAAATAATTTGTTTGTGTAAATGAAATTATTTCACCTTTTCTAGATCCGATGAAATGTGATCAATGACAAATTCAGAAAATTTAGATACTAGGGGCAAAATAAATTCATAAGCTTACTAAACAATTTTACATAATATTTATCTTAGCATGGGTTACATATACTTATTATATGTTTCTGGACAAATTTTCAAATTTTATTATGCCCCCATAACTATGCAAGTAGATCCGCCCATGTATGTGATGATAGGTGAGCGGTGGTGGACTGCAAGCGAACAACCGACAATGTGCGATAGGATGTCAACAGCAGTGGGCGATGACCAATGGTGGGTGGCTCATAGTAAGTGGCTAATGTCGACGATAGATGGTTCGCGAGCGGCAACGGTTGTTCAGTTAGTGGTAGCAGGGGACATACGAGTACGGGTAATGGCCGATGACAGGTGGTTGGTGGTGTGCGGTGGGCGGCTAATGCTAGAGATAGATGGTCAAGCCATTCGATCGGGTGGTTCGCAAGCTAACGATTGATGGTTAGAAAGTAATAGCTGATGAATGGTAGTAGACTTGCGAGAGTGAGAGTTGTGAGACAAAAATAAGAGGGAATTAAGAATCCATTTTTTTTAAAGTTCTGAGAATTCCTCGTAAAAATACTTGGAATTCTGAAATTAATTCGCTCGTGTTAATATTCAAACAAAGAATTTTATACCAAATCATTTGAAATCTTCTCAAAAAATACATTATCCTTAAAAATGCTCTATCCAAATACAACCTAAGAGTGCGTATTTATTTTGGTATTTACTATTTAGAAAGTTTAAATTGTACTAGTTTGAATGATATAAAAAGTTTAGGAGATTTATCCCAATAAAGTTTTGGTATGTTACTTGTCCAGGGATTGTTATTAGCAAAATGTAATACGTTTAAGAGTTAGTTTGCACCATTTCAAAACTTTAGCGTAAGTTGTACAGCAAAATAGTTTCACAAGATTTTTTTAATTTTAACCTTTTAAAAACATGTTTATTTGATAAAGCTTACATTAGTTGGATTGGATGTGAGGTTTAACCTATTCAATCATAATAAAGAACAATGAAGTTTACCCCTGCTTATTGACCCAAGTGTCAGAGTACTCCCTCACAATAATATTTGTAGAGATCCTTAAATGACAGGAAAAAAAATAATAAGGTATTTTTCTTATTTTAACAATAATTAAAAATCTTTTTAATGGTCAGAAAAATAAAAACTTTCTGTCATAAAATTGTATATCTAAGTCTCTAACCTCAAACATAGATGATCTATGCATTTAATTGGTTAGGCAGAAAAAACTGAAATGTGGGCGAGGCCATTTAAACACTATTTAATTGTAATATCCAAAATATCAAAAATTAATAAGAATTTAATGTTATCAAATTATTATTTTAAAATTAAAAATTGAATACATGTTTAATAATTGAGGTCATAAATCGCTTATTACATGGCCGAAGCCATTTTAAGTATAAGAAGTACTCATGTGAGCAATTTAATATTTGCGTATTTAAATATATTTTAAAGTGATAGTCAATCAATCAATATAATACTTAATAATAACATTTTATTAAATTGCAGTGACTAGTTAATAATATGATGATCAACCTTTTTTTGACTTTGTAAGATGATGAGTTTGTGACTTTGTGTGTGCTGTTTAATAGGTGGCAATTGTTTATATTAGCCTATTATATATACAATAATTAATTGATTTCTTACCTTTTGAGTTATATTTATTTTGGAGAAATTTTTAGATTTTTAGAGAGTAAGAAATTAAAGAAAACATTTGTTCTATATCATTTTTTTTTTTAATCATTTTCACTGATATTCCATTACAAACTATAGTCGCATTTGAAATTCCATATGACTCTTTCGACACTAGTTACTATGTATATGTGGATCTCAAACCCGAGACCACCGCTCAAGAGGAGAGAGCATTAACCAATCATGTGTTGGTTGTTCTATATCAGTTATTATTTGATATATTACCTATTGTATTTAAAACGTATAAAAAGTGGAGACAATAATAATCTACATTACTAATGTGTCAAATAATAATCGAAGTACATGACAAATATTTTTTTCCGGAACATCTAAAAATTTCTCAATTATTTCATTTATTGAGAAGCATGTAGCAAATATATATATTTAAAATAAACTATATACTTAAAATAAACTTTCTTCGTAACTAAATTTAAAGAGTTGTATTATTTGAACAACTTTTATTTAGACACCTTGGATGACTAGAGAAAAGAAGAAGAAAAAATTATACAAGAAATAAATTAAAAGTACAATGAAAGAGTATTAAAAAAAATATTATGTGTACTCATTCGATATGAAATATCATGTCAATTCCTTTTTTTATCTTTTATTAAAGAGGATGCGGAGTATGCTTAGAAATCAGAAATAAGTTGGAACAGTATCAAGGTCAATATAAATATAATAACTCAAAAACAAAAGAAAGCTGCCGGGTGTCTTGTGCAATTATTGTATGTACGAATATTTTCACTAAATTTAAAATAGGCTAAGGGCCATTCCCGCTGCATGATTTATTGTCGGCGAGCTTGTGCTCAAGTGAAGTTCATGTAACTATGGCAGCTTTGACTAAAGCTTCAACTGCGCGAGACAAACTACACATACATCTAGACATGTTAAGAGGCGTGGAATTTGGATTCAACGACAGCTCTACAATGCGGGCAAAAATTACTCTCTGGTACCATTTGGAGACAAAGCCATACGTACGTGGCATGTTCGAACTTTGTCCAACACATAACACTTGCAACGAGTTCTGGAAGTGAGTCTTGGTCATTGATGAGTAGACATTAGACAAATATGAGAAATAGAAAACCATGACTGAGGTACTGGCCTCGATGGACCGTTGATTGTGGAGAGCTGTTTTGATTGAAGAATTTTTTATTGTCTCGTTCAGGGTAAAGGGTAGGTCTGTGTTTGGGCTAGGAATGATTTGTCTTCTTCCTCGAACTGAGATATATACTGGGGCTGGGGCGTAGGGTCATACAGGAGAGGGGTGGTCATGTTTTTTTATGTTTCTTGTATATATATTTATACATTTATACATGCCCCTCTAAAAATTTTCATATATTAAATGGAAAAATATATTGAATAATATATCGCTATTTTTAGAAGAAATTAAATAAATTTGATATCTCAATAGTTCAAAATGTTATCATCCACCCATATTTTTTTGAATTTTTTATTATTTCTATCTAAATTAGAAAATGTAATTTAAATATTTGAGGACAATTCTTATAAATCTTTTACTCAGTTAGATATTTAAATATTGTACTAGAAAATATATTGTGCATACTTGTTTCTTGAGTTTTAATTGGAATGTATATTTTCACTTATAGTAAACCCCTTTTTGATCTTTGACAAAAACAACGATCCTTCAAGCGAAAAAAAATTGTGATCCTTCACACTTTTAAATATAGAAAAAATTATTCTCTTTTTAGTATTTTTGAAGTATTTATAGAACAAATTGATCGTTAATAATTTAAAATAGTCCAAATTAATTGTTGATAAAAATATAAACATAATAAATAAATTTATTAAAATATTGAGAATAGACTAATTTGTCTTATATTTTTTTATTGTAGGGACAACGAAATATTTTTTCTTAAGAAATCAATTTATTTGGTATTATTTTCATCAGAGATAAATTTGAGTTTTATTCTCTTTCTCTCTCTCTCTATATATATATATTGTGACTTTCTTCTAAAATTTATATATTAAGTAAATATTAGAAGATATATTATTTTTCACATGGATATTTTAGGGTTGGCCTCCCCTAAAATTATTGTGTAGCTCCGCCCTTGGGTTGATATATCAGACCAAGAATTAATTAGAGAATCATTGCTGGTCATGAATTCAAGAACCGTTAGGTATTGAAGGCCTAGTTGAATAAGAGGCAGAGCCTCGGGGGGAAGACAAGGCTCCGCAATTTGATGTAGACGCTCTGCAAGCAGCCAAGAAAAAGAAGAAATGGGCGCCATCTGTCTAAGGTCTTTGGTGGTTCTACGCCTCCAACAGAAATAATGTTTGTTGTCACTTGTTTTTTATGTCACTAACAATGCAGATGAATTTCCACAGTTTATAGTGCTTTATGATCTATGAAACACAGGCATTGAAAGGAACATGCAACACAACACGACACGGACATGAGAGACACACCAAAGTTGAAAAATTATATGACAGTGTCACGACCCAACTTGGGAACGTGACCGTCATGTGAGGAATTCCATCATTATGTAAGTCTTCTGGGTGACGTGTCTCTTTAAATACATGATTTATCAAAATATTCATTCCTAAAACTTGGCTTCATTTAAATCTTTATTCAAATATCTATCCATGACCTAATTTCCGAAATAATAAATCTGAAATACTCTAGTATACAAGCTCTATCGTTCTCTTATTCAGTCTCTGAAAATTTGTTTAACACTAAAAAACTAAATCATTAATTCATCTCTAGCTATTTACATAAATCTTTATCCATAATTTACATTTCAATTTCATACTTGGACTCTGAGAACACATATATAAATATTTAAATCTCTAAATTTAAATACATAGTCTAAAAATAATGCGTGGCTTGGATCCTGCTGCATATCCACTGGAGCACTCTAATACTAACATGAACCTATACTAACAATGTCTGTCATTGAAATAATAAAACTCATAAACAATTTATGGGAAGCTCTAGATTGCTCTAAACATATACTAACAACATTGGGGTAGCACCCCCACTTGAAAATAATGAGAGAAATAACAAAACCCAACCTAGGATCATGAAATAATGGAGAGAATGGCAACAAAATCTAATAACATTACATACCTTTGAAGTTTGGATGATGAAGATTGGAGCGGGATGAGAGAAAAAGGGAGAAAACAAGGGTTTGGGTTCAGTTTCTGCAAACGAAACCCGAGGGGGAAGGGTTTATAATGGGGTTAGGGCTCTTTATGAAACTACGCCGTTTCTGATACTGTTCTGATATGGGGTGCTTGCTATAGTGAGTAAATCTCGCTGCAGCGAGCTTGCTGCTACTCCCACTCATTGTAGCGAGCCTTCTAACTAGCCTGCTCGCTGTAGCAAGCATAACTTGCTGTAGCGAGTCTGTTCTGTAAAATTTTGCACCAACAGCACCCAAATTGCACTTTTTATCATTTGGCAACTAGGTTACCTCAGCACTTACTTATTTTACTCCTCATTTGAATTCAAATAAAATATAAAAAACGAAATGTCTAGAGGTTTCCTAAAATTCATTAAAAGTCACTCGTCAATGTATTTTCCTTTGGAGAGCAATTACCGAGATTTTTAATTTCAAGAATGTGATTCTATCATATAGCCCTCCAATAAGGTGTAGGGTCTAGGCTTAGGTGAAATTCAAGACCCGACAATATGGATGGGTCCTGGGAGACCCTGAGGCTGTACAAAAAAAGATCTACCAACACATATATGCGAGGTATTACATTTATTTTTATGTTTGAATTGATATTTTGAATTCTAGTATAGTTCTAGATCAAATTAATTTCTAACATTACTCTCTTGAATATTTTCATAATTATTTCTCAAAGACTAATGGGAATGATTTAAAAAGTAGATATGTTAGTCATAGTTAATGCGTATATAGTAAGACGATAAATTTGCATTACCATAATTAAAAGTGAGTAGAAAATTGGAGTTTTCCCCCTAACTTTTCTATCAATTGGTTTAAAATGATGCATCATGTCCAAGAAGCTTATGAGCTTGTTATCCCCTTATTCCTATATTTCAAAGCAAGTTTATCTTGACTTTTTAGAGCTCCCTCTATAGTGAGTCTTCAAATTTTCTCTTTTATATCGTCTTTCATCTCAACTGTTCTCGTATTGAATGATTTACATGCATTGCTTACAACACTCAATGAAGATGGTCTTGTCAAGATTGGAAGAAGACACAAAGCCACGCCCAAAGTCATAGTCATAGAGAAACCAACATTATTGAATGTTGCAAGCAATGTATGTAAATTGTTCAAGGCAAGAGCCACTGAGGAGAAAGACGATTTGAAAGAGAAAATTGCAAACATCATGATAGCTAAGCTCAGTATAGATGGCCAATGGCCAAGGTAAGTTGCCTATGCAGAAGAGCACCCCCCCCCCCTCCCCCCCTTTTCGTGCGAGAGGCCAGAGGAAAAAAATTACATCACAATAAAAAGTGAATCCTATAAAATCAAGAGAGGCTTGCTTTGAAATATAGGAAGAAGGAGATGAGAAATTTATCAGTCTCTTGGACGTGAAGCATCCCTTTAAACCAATTATGGAACCCCTCTTTAAGGAAAATGTCCAATTTTCTATTCAGGTTTAGTAATGGTAATGCATGTTTGTTGTCCTACTATATTATATTTACGTATATCATTAATTATAATATATAAGTATTTTTATTATAATTCTATCGGCCTTGAGAAATAATTTTGTAAAATATTTAAGATAGTAATGTTAGAAATATTTCATTCGATATGTCCCTATACTATATGTTTTAAAACACAACAATAACATTGTGTACCTTTTGAAGATCTGTATTGATTTGCTATCCTAACATTTTGAATTGAAGTAGACGTCAATCTAGCTGCACAAAAGATATACAGTGATTCTTCCAGTTTATGGTGGCTTACCGTTGATGGAATAGGGTGTTGTTTAAGGTTTTTTATTTTTGATATGGTGTGTCAATTTAATAATTATTCATGTACGAGATTGTGTAAAAATTTACATAAATATGGTGTGCAAATTTTGCCATTATTTAAAAAATAATATTTTTCGTTTTTCAAATCTTGTCATTGGCGAGATTTGGTTTAAAAAATAATATTTTTTGCTTTTCAAATCTTGCCGTCGGCAAGTTTTGAATTAAAAAATAATATTTTACAAGCGAAATCCTGCCATTGGCGAGATTTCATACACTATAACCATGTAATTAGCCAAACTAACCCATATTATGACAAATTTTACCTTCCCCCACCATATTGAAAAAAATGACCCGTTGTTTAATCGTTGCTTAGACTATGGATTCTATGCATTAGCTATACTATATGTAATTTTACATATATATGTGAGACTGATCATTAATGGAAAATTTCTCTCATTTTTACCTTTAAACCAATCGTACCTTAAGTGTAATTATAACAATGATGTTGTTGATATGTCTTAACGTTTAAGCGTACTTATCACTCAATATGATATGCAATTGAAATGATCAACATCATATATATTCAACTATAATGTGATTTCTTTTAATTAAGTACAATTATAGTTGAGTATTTTGTGACTGCTCCTCAAAGCCTAATTATACCAATTCCTTAATATGATTCGTGGCAAAAATAATCATATTTAATATGCCAAAAAAAAAACCCGAAAACAAAAACTGAAAAGAATTAAAAAAAAGAAGCACCAAACACCTTTTTTTTTTCTTGACTAAATCACCAATTTAGTCGCTCAAAAAAATACATGTGGCATAAGTTAATTCTTGAAAAGTTATTTACATCAATTTAGCCTTTAAAAAATATACATAACACCAGTTTAGTCCTAAAAAATTTTAAAAAACAAGCTAATCCATGAAAAATATATACACGCGAAATGACTTTGCAATAATTAGAAGATGCATGTGACACCAAATGAGTCCGTGAATTTTCAGGCACCAAAGTGATGTTTTCTTTTGGTAATTAAATCGGCGTAGAAAATTTTTCAGAGATTACATTGATATCATTGAATCCGTCACTGACTAACTTAATGTAATAAAAAAAATCCAGAACATTTGTTTTTACTCTCTTTTAGTGGATTGGGCCAGCGGCCTATAAACTTTATCACGAGTAAAAGCCCTAAAGAATGCACACCACACACAACCCATGAACATGGAGTTCAAAAACTCACCGTGGATGCCACACGAGCCAGGGAGGACGTGACTCCTCCGTCCCCAAAACGGCAAAACCTGCAGGCAGCACACTGCAGAGCTTTCAACAACGACACTTATGTAAAGGATGCACTTTCTTCTCTGATTGATGCAAAGAAGCAGTGGCAGAGCACATCAAATATAACATGCCATGCATCCTCCAACCCGAATCCAATTCTTCTGTTCCCAATTCCTATCTCAGTCCCTATCCCTTCAATCAAGTTTTGGTATGTATCTAAATCATGGGTAGTTGAAAAATATTAGTTGGATAAAAGATTATGGGTGATGCCATCACTATAAACTTTATCATGAGTAAAAATCCTAAAGAATACACATCACACACAACCCATGCACATGGAGTTCAAAAACTCAGTGGATGCCGCACAAGCCAGGGAGGACATGACTCCTCCGTCCCGAAAACGGCAAAACCTGCAGACAACAAACCACAGAGCTTTCAACAACGACACTAATGTAGTGGCAAAGGAGGCGCTTTTGCTCTGATCAATGCAAAGAAGCTGTGATGGAGCACATCAAATATAACGTGTCATGCATCCTCCAACCCGGATCCAATTCTTCTGTCCTTAATCTATGTTTCAATTCCTGTCTCTATAATCAAGTTTTGATATGTATTCAAATTATGGGTCGTTGAAAAATATTAGTTGGATAAAAAATTATAGGTAATGTCATCACTATACACATATTAAAATTTTATTGACAGGACAAGGAATGAGACAAAGAAACCCTCTAACCGGTATAGTTCTTTTTTGCGTGAGATGCATGGCAGTAGCAACATATATGGCGACCATAGAATAGAATATCATCCACCACAATGGACGCCACATCACACAGGACCTCTCTCAAAAAACTCAAAATTTCAAATCGGGAAATGTCTAAATTAGAAACTTTGTTCAAAGCAAACGAAATATATCGAAATATTTATATATTGAAAGTGAAAGATTCAATTTTTTGTTTAATTACTTCATTGTTTGGAAATTATTATCTCGGGTTGTTAAAGTATCAAACGGAAATATATCCATAATAAATCTCAACAGAATATATTTGTAACTAAATAAAATCTGTTAGTTAAATTTTATCGAGATAATAGCAAATCATGAAGGGAAATATTAGGAGCACACATGTTAGATTTATTTTTATAGTGCAAGTAATCGAATTTTCGAATCATTACATTTAAATGAACTGTATTTATTTTGGTTAAGATTTTTACGTTCGTGTATGTAGATATAAATACCTTTTGAATAGATAGTTAACTTTTAAAAAGGTAAAATAGAATTCAAATATAAAACAACATAATCATAGATTTTAATTTCTATCCATAGGTAGTGTAAAATTTTTTTACACCATCATCCAATCATATATTGTCACATTAATAAGGTGGTTAATTAATTCTCACACCTACTATTTAAAAAGTTATATAAATTAGATAATTTAATTACATGAGAGTGTAAAACTTGAATAAGATATCCTTAAAAGGTTTTAGAAATTCATCACCACTCCTAGCTATTTTTGAATAAGAAAAAAATGACTGAAATATATAGTAAATAAGGATTTAATTTGGATGCAAAGTGGAGAAAACCTGTATACAATCATATAATGTCACATTAAAAAATTAAATATGATTAACTCCCAACCCTTACTTGAAAAGTAATTCAAATAGAGAGATTTGAATATAAACTTTTACACTATTAATACATTAAAATTAAATTCATAAAATACAATTAAAAAAAAAATCAAAGGAAAGAGACCAATTGAGCTGTGCATGCGGCTGGCCTAATGGCTAATGTATGGTCGACTTCATGAGTTTGCATCTATTTGAGTTGCCGTATGGAAGGAAGTTTCCAATTCCAACGTCCACAAATTGAAATTCCAGCGTGTCATGACTCTACTTGATCATCCATTTGAGTTTTTACTTCATTAATATATCAATGCTTACGGAAGGAAGATATTTAGATGCGTATAAAATTCAAAATATTTTTAATTTAATGCTTTTTTCAACTATATATTGATGAATGCATCGCACTGACCCCTTAAAATGAGATACTTGACATGAATAACAATACCAGGCCAAAAATTGAATTTTTTTTTTATAGTATGTGCAAATATATAGGCTTTTAGCATAACTTGAAAACAATGCAGCGACTTAACCATTCAACAAAAGGGTAAGCAGCCTGTTACACTGTCACTCCTATATACAGATTCACCCTCTACTGGAAATAGTAATATACTAATACTTAAGCCTGAAGCCCTGAACCCACTCATATCTAGCGTTCTTGTCCAACAATTTCTCGTGGCATAACAAACGAAATTCTGCAATTAAGATGAAGAATGTGTAATACCCAGCTTCTTCAAGTGCCGAGACTGAGTAAGACCCTTCACAGCATAAGAAATATTGTATTCTTAAGACATCACTGTCACGCTTCACGGGTAATGGGGCTTTCCACCAAGCTGGTTGAGACTCGAAAGAAGATCCAACTTGCATTCTGGATTGGGTAGAGCATCTGCCTGAAAGCAAGAAACAAAAGGAAAGGAGGGGGGCCAGGGCAGATTGCATTAGATGGTAGAGAACACATAAATTATAATGCAAAGACAAAATCATATATAGAGTTGCATTATTTGGTGCCAAATTAGGAAGCCCAAAATGCCATAGAGCCTACAAAATGCCTCGTCTATGGCCAATGGTGATAAGTTAGATATGGAAAAAGTGCTGCCATAACAACAAAAAGTAGTTGCTCAGTGAGTACTACATCTTTATTTCCTAATTTAGTTGCATTTTAATGGGATGATTGAGGTGTTGAAACATTAAATGGTACAGGGCAACAACTTTTTCTCTTACTCCTTTATCATCTAGGAATTTCTTGTAGACATGGGAGCAGGGGGAATAGAATGATACATGCAGGTAACATCGAACCTGCATTTTAGAGTGGCTCTGCTCTTGCAAAACCTGATATCTCCCTCGAATTAGTATTAATCTCTGCTAGAGGGTTAGTTATGAAGCCCCCTCCATCACCAAGAAGCCTAAACCTGTGGTTCGTCAAATTGATTTCGGCATTCCTGTCATCTCTGCGCTGAATGGCAGGTAGTGGTTGGGTGCCTCCAGATCTAGAGAATCTGGAGGATGAATACCGGCTGTGAGTTTTCCTCCAGAATTTGGAGCTTAAAAATTCTGCACCAGGTAGCAAGCAACATTTACTCCTAGGAGCATCAGATTTAGTCATCCTTCCACTTGATAATGCCAAATCATAAGAGATCTCATCCAATGCCAACTCGAGGCCATGCACACGAGTCTCTAGGGCACGCATTCCACTTTCAGAGCTCCCAATGAAATTCTGTTAGAACAAAAATATGGATGATATCTTCAGATATGTTCATGAACACACACACACACACACACGTGTGGAAGACAGAATAAAGGCATTTTAAACATAACAGCAGAATTAGCCAGCATACCTAAACATACATATAATTTGAACAAAACAGATTAAAAATGTGTTTGGGGGTACTTGTAGTAAAAGCATTGTGAAAAAACCTGCAGAAGATCTAGTAGACTTGACTGCTGGTTCTCGATTTGAAGTAATTGGTTGCGGATAAGAGATAAATCCTCACTCTGTTTGTCATTCTTATGGGGATCTTTAGTCACATTACCAACAGGTACTGCATCCTGAATCTCTTCAGGAAATGGAACCACACGAGATCCGGCTTTCGACCCACCAAATTTACGCACCTTGTTATCATCAGGATTTTTATCTAATATAGCCTGTTTCACTTCCGACTTAAAAAATCTGCTTTTGTGATCCTTTTTGCTTCCTTCCAAGATAGCTTCATCCCTTTGCTGTAGATCAGCCTTGAAGGGATCACCTGACACAGCAATTTGAACGTCCCAATTCTTATGGTTCAGTTTACGCAAACCACCTGAACTCATTCTTTTGTTGCTGCTTCTCAGAGCACTTGTCTTCTTAGCATTGCTATCAGAAGATCTATCTGGAGGAATTGATCTGCTAACAGGGGCAGATCTCCTCCTGAATTTAGTCATTACAGAACCAGGACTACACGAATTTTGAGACACCGAAGGGTAACGCCCATCACTTGCATTCTCTGAACACAGAAAATAAAAGCCGAAACCAAACGGGACATTAGAAAAACAACCCATGCCCACACTCTAAGACCACCAAAAACAAATTCAAGATGAGAACCTTTTTTTCTAATTTTAACATATGATCAAGTAAGTAGTGACCCAAAAATTGACAAAACCTTCCTTTTTAATGGCTCAACAGGAAACATAATACTGAGTTTCTATTAGTGGAAAGAGATTTGACACTTATTTAATCTCAGTGGCAAAATCAAGCAAAAAACACGCAAAATAGAGAAATGCCAATCAATATTCTATACCTTTTGAGGAACACTGCGATCGAGGAGGCGGTGAGAATTCATTCGAAACATCAGGAACCAGCTTCCACGCGTCCAAAGTCCGATTCATAACTTCCCTAACCAACTTCACCTAAAAAATCACACGCGCGCACAAAGACCTCAATTCACTTCCAAATTCACAAGAATAATATATGTAGATATATTTCATGAAACACCGTCCAAACTCACATCCCATCCACTGTTTTGTATGATGGGGACAGTCAGAGTCGGCACGGTGTACTAGGTTAGATATGTAAAACAGAAGAAGTAACACATCTCAATTCACAACAAAAATTCAAAACAACACTAAAACTATCATCTCCGAACCCAAAACCTTATCGAACCGACGATTCTCAAGGACCTTCAAGCACCCAGCCTTGAATTCCGACAACGAGTCCCTCTCCGCCACCGCCAGCTTCCCCATCGCCTCCGCAGCGCCCTTCCTCGCCGCCCAATCACCGCTCCCCAGCGCCTCCACCAAGCAAGCCACCAGACTCCTCACCGCACCACCGCCGCCGCCAGAAGCGGCGCCACCAGCCTCAACAACACTCCCAATCAAATGCAACAGCGCCGCCTTGGCCTTAAACCCCTCGCACTTCAGAAGCTTCTGGAACCTCGGCATCAACTTCGACAGCCTGGCAGGGTCGGGATCCGGCGCGGCCTCAACCGCCGAGGCCAAACAAATGGCGGCAGCAGCCTGCGCGTTGGGGTCCTGCTCGGTGAACAGCGCGTCCGACAGCGGTTTCAGGAAAACGGAAAACGGTTGGCGGGTGACGCGGGCGGTTAGGGACGTAACGGAATCCGTACAGGCGGTTCGTACGGAGGAGTCAGGGTCGCGGAATCGGCGGACGAGGTTGGTTAGGATCTTGGGGAGGTGAGGGGAGAGGGCGTTGCCGTGAATTTCGGAGAGGGTGGCGAGGAGGCGGACGCATTGCCTGCGGAGAGGGGAGGTGTCGGAGGTGTCGGTGGAGTGGATGCATGAGAGGAAGAGCGGGAGGGTGTGGGCGTCGAGGGTTCCGGCGATGGAGTGGAGCTCTGTGGCGGCGAGGGAGTGGGTGTCGCGGTCGGAGAGCTTCGTGAGGCAGGTGAGGACTCTCTGCTTTATGGTTTGGGATGGGGGGGATTGTGAGGGAGGTGCCATTGTGGTCGTCGTGGTCGTTGTGGTGGTGATGGTTAGGTGTGGTACGGCGGAGCGGGTGGGGCTTGCGGCGGCATTGCCCGGTGAGTCGGGGGGTAGCTTGGAGGTGTGGGTTGCTGCTGCGAGTTCAGTTCAGTGTGGGACGACGATGAGAGGTGCCGGTTTTAAACTGTCACGCGATGCTGGTGGATAACATTGCTTCACTGATTTTGAATTAATATTGTTTAACTTCGACTTATATTCACATTTACGGTTCATTTTTTAATTTTTTATTTTTAAAATAAGTTAAAATTAATGTTGATATTATCAAATGAGTTAAATTAATTATTTATCTCATTTTTAATTAATATTTTATTAATTAAATAAATATATATAATATTAAGTGATACATTGATATGCTATTTGTTATTTCAAGTATAATGAAATTTAAAATAACTTATTTAAGGGTCAAAAATTACATAAAGTTACACGTCATCATTTAATTGTTTGAATGCTAAATAAAAGTGAGTTGAAAGGCTAATATGACTCATATTTTATAATATTAGGAACTAATTTAACTCATTTTAAAAGTCAAAGACTAAAATAACTGATAACTGAAAAGTCAAATATTAAAATGAACATTAACTAACTAATTTCTTATAGATACTATTGAAGTGCACCAAAAAAATAAAAAATAGATACTATTAAATTAATTATACCATTAAATTATTTGATTATTATTATTATTATTGGTATTGTTATTATTAATTTGAATAGGTTATAATTGCTTCCTTGCCATGTCCATTAATTATAAGGAATGATGATATTAGGTGTATAATTAAATTGTACAATAAATGCATATCACACACTTTATTACTATTTGATTTGATAAATGAGTGAGATGAGTGGAGATCATACATCACATCCAATAATAATAAGATGTATAATATGTATTTATTATATAATTTAATTATACATCAAACGTTATCATATAAGAAATGGAGTTTGCCCTCTACCTATGGGAATGGGGCAATATTTAGTGGCCAATAATCTACAGCTTTGATGAACACCGAACTGCTAGGGGAATTAGTTGTGCGTGTCAATGGTGGATACCCAATGGAAAATAAAATAATAAGTGAGAAAATTTAAATGAACAAAAAAGGAAAATAAAGATAGTGATTAAATTACTAAAATCAATAAATTAAGAAAAATAATTGATCAAACTATGTTTGGACGACAAATCCATTCTTTTTATGACAAATTTAACGAGGGAGAAGAAGGAAAATACATGGCAATCCCTCTTTAATCTCCAATATATAGAGAGAACAAAATGCAAGGAATTTGAGAGTGATAAGGGAGGGGAAAATTTCATGTGTCTCTAGAGTGATATAGAGTGATTTTATTCCCTCTTCGTAAATTTCTTCATAACACAATGTGCTTATACTTAAATTTGATTATGTTGTTTACTCACCCAAAAAAAATTGATTACGTCATTCCATGCTTCTTCAATTCTTCCGTCATTTTTAAATATACTCTTATTTTCCATGGGTGTTTGCTTTAATTTTCCTATTTTAAATTTCCATAGAAATCTGAACTTAGATTACCACTGAGCTTGTTGGCATGGGCCTTTACCAAAATTTCTTCCTTAAGTCAGACATGGCATAAGATTAATCCACAATGCTGTCCAAAATACCGTTTCATCCTTTCAAGGTAAGATCTTAGCTTTCTTGCTTCTGGAAGAAAATGTTGATTGGTGCCTTCATATATAGGACTATAGGAGAAAGAAAATTCTTGGCCCCATAAGATGCAAGAATGTAGGATTGAAGACAGCTAATTTTTACTCTAGGCATTTCTAGGTCATGCCGCGTGTATATTCCGGGCTTCTTAAATGCACACACACTGGTGGCGACCTAACACCAGAAAGAATAAAAATGGGTTGGCAAACATGTCCTCCGAACTACGGCAGTGATGAGAGAGGATCCTATGTATAAAGTTCATATTGATTGATTACGCATATACTTTTGTTATTGATCAGGTTACTTAAAAAAAGAAGAAGGTGAAAACATATAAAAATATTAAAATTATAATAATAAAAGTGTGCACATTATTGGATAACATACGTAAGAGTTAATGTTCACCTTTGCTCTACTTGAACTTCTACGCGAGTTGTTTTGATCATCAAAATTTAAAATCAGAGTGATTAATCTCTAGTTTTGTAATTGCAAATCACGCTAATATTTGAAAATATAAATAATTTATATTAGTTCCCTAAATATAGATTATTAAATTAAATTAGTTCTTGATAACAATATTAATTTTGGCTCAAATTAATTAAATAATTTGTTAAGATTTATCTACCAAGAACCAATGTGATTTACGTTTACAAAATTATGATCAATTAATCAGATTTTAAATTTCTGGCATCAACAAAGTAGCTAATTTTAGGGGACTAAATGAGTATTAATTTGTACTTAATTTATGCATGGGAAAAAGAAAAAAATCCTCTTCGAGACGAGGATGGCAGCACTTGTGGTAATCAAGATTGTCTATCGTACTAAGAGAGAAATTAGTATCCGCGTGCAGAATGCCAATTATGCATTGCAGGGGTGGTTTCGCAGAAAGTAACTAAAAAGTGCATTGCGGTGAGCAATCCGGGAGTATGGTTGGGTGATAAGACTCATTTATTCGTAATTAAAGATTAGGGGTTCGATCCCTATCTTGGAGCGCTTTAAAATTTCGGATCAGCTGTCTCACTCTTTGAGGTGTCTACCAGCAGCGAAGAGATTAGTTAGGTGCTTGATAATATGGATATCTTGTGTTTACTAAAAAAGAAAAAGACATTTTGAGCCTTTAGGTCAAGTTTATTGCGGTGTCACGTGGAATATGCCAGACTTTGGCATGTAAAAGTTACTTACCATGCTCACAATCAAATTGCGTAGAATTTTACTCCACATAGACGAGGGCTAGCTCCTCTCCTATCATTGCTTTTCTCTCATGATTAGGCTGGGTTTGTCGGCACACAAGCAGTAAAGTGGAAGCAATGCTTTCAATTTCAAGTGGTTTAACGGGTTTTCCGCATCATGTTATTTACCCATGAAACTTTTTAATAATTGTCTGCTTGAAATGACTCTCTATAAACAAGAAAATGGTTAATTCACTAGTTGGAACCCTTCTCCAATATGCTGTATGAGTGATTATTGCCTTCAACTAAGCAATTTGATCACACACAGTAATATCTACTATGGATTTGGATACCACAACTATATTAAAAGGGCAGCGTACCGGTTTAATCTAATACTTATGGTCATTTAATTTGGTACATTATGGTTGTCTTAATTTGACGTTAGGTAGGACCCATGTCCCTTATTTGCATAACAATTGTCATAAGTAGGTCAAACTAATTGTATCAAATCATCTTAATGGCGTGGAAGTATCATACTACCTCCATTCTAAAAAAATAATAATATGTATTTAGTATTTAACTTTATATTTGTGAACAATTTTTTAATTTTTAAAATGAGTTAAATCAATATCTAATATTACAAAACACGAGTCCAATTAGTTCATCTTCTCATTTTTATTTTATTTAATATTTTATCAATTAAATAATAATGTGTAATATTAAGTGAAACATTTACATACCATGTCTCCTCTAAATTATAATAAAATTTAGAATGACTTATTTCAAAGTCTAAAACTACACAAAATGAGTTATTTTAATTATGATTTGGATAGAAGATTTAAATGACTCATTTTATATAATTTTAGACACTAAAATATGTTTATCTAAACTTCATTCTATTTCAGATGATATATGGCATGTCAATGTGTCATTTAACATTACACATCATCATTTAATTTATAGAATATTAAATAAAAGTGAACTGATGCACTAACATGAATCACATTTTGTAATGTCATGGGCTAATTAATTTGACTTGTTTTAAAAGTTAGAGACTAAAGTTATTCACGAGTATAAAGTTAGGGATCAAAATAATGAACATGAACTCTTCTAGAACATAAGGGCATGTTTGCTTTCAATTTTTAGTTTCCAGTTTTCATTTTCAGTTTTTTCAGTTTTCTAAATTTTATAAAGGAAATACTGAAAACTATAAATTCCAGTTTTTTCAATATTTCCTTCACAATTTCATGAAAATTGAAAAATTGAAAATAAAAATTAAAAATTGGAAACTGAAACCAAACATGTTCTAAGAGTCCATTTTGAAAATTTTACTTTTCCACAAATAATTATTCATTTTAAAATTCTACGTAATATTTATTTTTTTCACTATACTCTTATTAAATGATAAGTGAAGAAGAAAGAAAATAGTGTACGAGAGAAAGTATTAAGAAAAAAAAAAAAGAAAATAGTGAGAGTAGTTTTGTAACAGATACTTAAACTATGATAATATCTCTGTGCAATTAAAATTAGATACTTATTTACTGCTAATTAATATTGTACTTAAAATTAAGCAACATAGAGTTATCAAGGTGCTAACATGATTCAATGTTGAGCCTACTCTCAACGTGGGTCTGATCAACCTCCTCACCAACCCTTCTTCTTTAAACATACCAAATAGTTGTAAAGAGCATCCATTGACGGAAAAAGCAGGCCTAGCTCTGAAAAAGACAATCTTAGCATTTGCGTTAGTTGGAGCTATCATTCATCAGATCAAGTCAATGAATAATGAGAGTGCGGCATGCAGATGCAATTCTCCACCTTTTAAACGATGGGAAAAGAAAAGAAAGCTGATATAAAGAAGAGAAAAAGGCCTCCACTGCAGTTGTTCATCTTTTCCAATATTTTATTGCATCTCAGATTGCTGTGAGTTGGTATTAGGAGTTGGTATTTGATATATGAAAGGCGATTTAGCAGTTTAGTGTTGGTCCCAATAGGGATTTGCTAGTGTCAGGTTGGACCAAAAGGGGCAAATACTGTTTGGATCATTAATTTGCTTTTTATTTCAAATGATCAATTGTAGATAAGAAAATTTAACCATCAAAATCAGTTGGTGAAGAACTTAATTTTACTTCTGGACCACTTTATATTTGGTATGATGATCAAACAAGTATGGTACAATATCTATATCTTCAATGACATTAAATAGCTATATATTAAAGTTTATAAAATTGATTTTTTTTTAAAAAAATTGATTTTATGAACTTGATTTTGCTTAAAATTAATTAAGTTTGCATGACTCTATATGATTTATTTTTAATAATTTTACTTGAGAAATAATTTTGACAAAAATAAGATTATTTAGATAATGCTCAAAAATATTACTTTTAGATGTACAATTATCATAAAGAATATTTCATTAAAAAATATATCATAAAGAATATATATATAAGTTTTTCCTTTTATGTTTAATAATTTGATATTCTTGTATTGTTTTTTCAAAAAGACATTATAAATAAAATATTTTATCAAACAATAATTAAATACATATATCAACACAATTATTGCATATCATATAATTATTGATTGTTAAGTAATAAGTAAATAAAAATTGCTTATAATTATATAGTTTTAAAAAATAATATGAAAATATATAAAACCATCACACAGAGGACTAGTAACGTAGAAAATATATGATGATGATATTCTCAACTTATTTTAACTATGACCGTAAAAATTCAATAAGTTAGTATCACTTCTCTGTAAACTGAAGTTTGGAAGTAAAAGTGAGTTTAGAATTGATGATAAAGGTATAATCAAATATCTTTTAAAATGGAAAAATCATATTAAAGAAGGTTAAATGCGGGTTTGGGTGAGGTAAATTCCAACCCAAACCATACTAAGCTTCTCCATCCATGAGCTTGAAATCACAAGTAAATAAGATACTCTTGTACAATTAGGAGCGTAAAATATCAGATTCATAATCACTAGAGTAAGTGTTCATAGTGCGAATTGCTTTCTTAATTATCTGAAAACTATGTTCTACCATATGATGGAAATGCACGTCTAACTTTTAAATAAAAGACCTTATTTGAAAATCTTGCAGCAGCAGTCTTTGGCGAGGTGACAAATTTGATAATGATGGTGGCATTCAAAATTATACACCGAAGAAAAAGACTAATCTCTAATTTTGAATTGATAAATGTTATTTGTATTCATAAAATGTGAAACACCATGTCGACTCACATTTCATTTATTATTGAATGGGATGTGGACCCTATTTAAATGCGATCCACGTCTCATCCAATGGTGAATAACGTATAAGTCGGTACGGTGTCCCAAACCAAATGAATACTAATAACATAGCTCTTTTCAATTGGTGAGTAGTTGTATTCTTATTTGCATCGATACCTCTAAATTATTTTCATTCGTTGCACTGAAAAAAATATATATAACAAGTGAAAGAAATTATGTTGATTTTTCTCTTTATAACTGAGCTATGTGCTCCGCAATTGTTGCAGTTTGTCATTGCACCACATTTCAAATATTCCTTTGCATAGCAATAGCATGAACATATATGTGCGATCTCTGTTTTGACATTGAGGGGCAAGTTTTCAAATTTTAAATTTTCTATTCTATAACCTCTTAAAATTTATTGTGGTCGCCTTTTTTTTATTTATTCTAATTCCATTATTGCTCCTGTTAGTTAACTTCGAATATTATAGAAACTTCACTCCATATGTTTTGATTTGAATTAACATGTCAACTTCCCCCTTCCCCAATTTATACTGCAACATATATAGCTATGCACTTGGGAATCCAACCTTGAAGAAAGGAAGTTTAGTCGGGTCAATTCAACCTCATGTCAGCTTACTAATTAAAATAAGAGTAGTGTAAATGACTCATTTTATGGGATAATATGTCAATATATTTTTATCTATCTTTGAATTAGAAATGGACCCCCACTTAATTAGTTTGGGCCCCACACCATTATATATTGTTGCATAATCATCATAATAATTGATTATAATCTAAATAATTTATTTTTTAAAAAGAATTCACTTAGATAATTGTTAAAAATAAACTTGTTTTTGTTATTGAAATTGATCTAAATTCCTTTTTTTTGTTATTGAAATGTCAACTTTGCCCTCGTACCTTCTTTGCTCCCTGTATGTTCTCGCTGACAACAACTACCACAGGCTGCATGCATTTTCTCATCTCCTCGCAGTTGCCATGGTGTCTTCAGCCAACCCCCAAACGTTACCCAATGTTGTTAGTCCACTGTAACACTGATGTAGTTGCTTGTATTGTCCACATTTTTATCCTTGACCTCGACAATGACATAACACTCAGACTGTGAAGAGTCTTTCACCTTGTCTCTGTTGGGCCTTGTTTGCATTGGATTGGGTTTGTTCTATTAAAGCCCATTTTTAAAAAAAGAACAATTGTGCGTTGTTGCAAGTACTACACACACACACACACACAGAATTGGCTCTTGGTTGGTGTTAGGGACATCAACACGCCGCAACAGCAAAAGGAAAATTTTGAGTGCATGAGCCATTTTTGGTGATTGAATGTGTTTTGTTTGAGTGAATTTTATTAGGTGGAGAAATTATTTTGTAAGATTGGGTGTATTGGGGTGTTGGATTTGTGAGAGATTATTGGATTGGTGATTGTATTTTTCACAGAAAATTTGTTGAGTTGTGGACATAGGCATTGTTGGCCTAAACATGTTAAATTCTTGTGCTTCTTTTATTCTATTGATTTCTTTTAGCTTGTGTGGATTTGGGATTTTTTTCCCAACAATTGGTATCAGAGTGGGTTCTGATCCCGCTTCTATTTTTTTATGGTAAGGATGCAAGGTTCAATGAGAAAATTTGAGGTGGAGCCTTTTGATGAAAAAAAAAAACAATTTTAGTTTGTGGTAGAGTAATATTAAAAATATTCTAGTGCAACAGGAGCTAGCTAAAGCTTTGAATGGGAAGGAAAAAAATCTGAAAAGATGTCAGATGAAGAATAGGAAGAGATGGAGATGAAAGATGTCAGTATAATCCGTTTGTGTCTAGCACCTAAAGTAAAGTACAATGTTTTGAATGAAACTTCTGCTATTGATTTGTTGAAGAAGTTAGAAAATATGTATATGTCAAAATCTTTCACAAATCTTTTATTTTTAAAGAAAGAATTATATTAGTTGAAGATGGATGTTAGTGTTAACATTAGAGATAGTGTGAACCATTAAACAAAATTGATTACATAGCTATATGGGATTGGTGTGAAAATTGATGATGAAGATAAGGCAATGTTGTTATTATCATCTCTTCCAAATAATTATGATAGTTTATTCACTACGTTGTTAGTCGGAAAGATACCTTAAAAGTTGATAATGTGATTGTTGTGTTATTGGAGAATGAAAAATTGAAAAGATCCAATGGTTAATAAGAAGAAAGTTTCCTTGTAGCTAAAACTAGCCGTGGTAAAAGCATGTCTCGTGACAGAAATTTTGGCAGAGATAACTCAAGATCTTCAATGTCAAGACCGGATTATAAAGACAAACAATGTTATTATTGTCATGAGATTGGTCATACTAAACTTTATTGCAGGAAATTGAAAGCAAATATAGAAGAATCTGAAAGGAGTAAAGGAAAAGGAAAAGAGAAGTTTGAAGATGCTACTGCAGCTTAGTACTCGAATTATGAAACCGAAGTGTTGATGGTTGAAGCAGAGAAAAATGTTAATAGTGATTGCTGGTTTTTAGATTCTAGTTGTTCTAATAATATTTGTTGCAAAAGGGAATGGTTTGAAACTTATGATGCTTAGTGATAGGGTTGTTCAATCGGCTAATAATGATTGCTTTGACATTGTTGGAAAGAGGACTGTTAAAATTAAATGTATAATGGTTGTGTGCAGAAACTTGGTGATGTAAGGTACATACCTATACTTGGAAAAAATTTGATTTCTTTGGGCAAACTTGATGCATTGGGCTATGGATAATCTGCAAGAAATGAAGTAATGCAAGTTAGTCGAGGTTCTTTGAAGATAATGAATGGTAAGAAGATTGGTGGTAACTTGTATAAGTTGATGGGGGTAACTATTGTGAATAAAGGCAATAACAGAATATATATGAATGTTAGAAAGACAAAGCATATGTATGTACAAAAAAAAAAAAAAAGGTAACATTTGCTAGTACTTAGATAAAGCCTTCTGACTCTTCTTGACATATGAAGTTTGTTCCAATCACAAAACAAAGTGGGAGATTTGTTGGGCCTTATTTGCCTTGGATTGGGTTTGTTCTATTAAAGTCCATTTAAAAAAAAAATTGTGCGTTGTTGCAAGTAGGTTTGGCTTAAGAGTGTGTGTGTGTGTGTGTGTGTGTGTGAGTATACACAATTATCTCTTGGGTGGTGTTAGGGACATAAACATGCCGTAACAACAAAAGGAAAAATTGAGTGCGTAAGACATTTTTGGTGATTGAGTGTGTTTTGTTTGAGTGAGTTTTATTAGGTAGAGAAATTATTTTGCGAGATTAGGTGTATTGAGGTATTGGGTTTGTGAGATATTGTTGGATTGATGATTGTATTTTTCAGAGAAAATTAATAAATTGGTTTATTGAGTTGTGGATGTAGGTATTGTTGGTCTAAATATATTAAATTCTTATGCTTCTTTTATTCTATTTATTTCTTTTAGCTTGTGGGGATTTGAGATTTTTTCCCAACAGTCTTTCTATCAAACCCATTCACCTAAATGTTACCACTTCCTAATTCTATGTCTCTCACTCCTCTCTGGCTTGGACAACTTTCCACAACAATGTGCTCATAACCATCCCCCCTGCACAACTGTATTTCCCCCCTTCAATCAAAAGAAATAAATGCTTCTTTTTTTCCCGAGATCTGAGCATAACAGAAATGATGCTATTTGGAAGTGACGAAACTAACACCATCCGCACAATGGCAATAGAAAATACTGAAAGATTTAGAGTTCAAGAAGGAACTACCAACCAACTTCAAATTCTATTACTTATTTCACAAAGAATCACAAGCATTGTATCCAAATCACAATTGCACAAGAAAAAGCAACAAATTAAAAAGATATCTGAATTTAGAGATAGGAGAATGTTGAAGTGGTGGCGGCAATTGAAGTGTAATGATCCATAGTGGACTAGAGAAATGATTGGTGACTACTAGATGTGAGAAAGAGAAGGTGATAATGCAATTTGAGCTACAATTGGAGAGGGGGCAAGGTTGACATTTTATTATTGAGTATAAATCAATTTTGTTTTATTCTAGTCCACATGTTTTCATCTCAATAATGGGCTACATACTTCACTATTCCATAATGAAAGCATCATGCACCCTAGAACACACCATTCCAAAGTAGTGAATAGCGACGAGCAAAGCAGAGCAAGAGGTTCCGTTTTCCACAACTTCTATTCATTCTTTCTCTAGAACGATTTTATCCCTTTTTCTCTTTGGTTATGCAAATTAGGGTTTCTGTAAATGGATTCTAGCTTAGAACTCAAACAATAATAATGCTACTACTACTACTACTACTACTAATAATTTATACTATATATAAAGGGAACAATCCCTTTTAACAATTTTTTAGTGTCCAAAATTTTCATTTTCTAAAATACCCTTTATATATAGAGAGTTGAAAGAATTTATAAAAATAAATAAAAGAAGTTAAAAAAAATTGAAAGAAATTATAAAAATAAAAAAAATAATTAATAGGCATACAAGTGTCTCTCAGTTTACTACTAGTAGTAATAATAATAATAATAATATGGTGCGAAGATTTGGTTTTATTAAAAAATTGAAATCTAATGATTCAAAAGGAAATAAATGCATGAAATCAAATCCTTCCCGGTTTGAAACAATAGGATTGCAAAATCAAACTGAATTACCGCTACACGTAATTAATTGAAGTAAATAATAGGATTGCAAAATCAAATCACTTTTTATTTTATATTTTCCCGAATAAAATATACAATCTCATGACTAGGTTAATGCCATACCTCCTTTCTTTTTCTTTTCTTTTTGGACGCGGATGCCATAACTCATTAATTCTCCTAAATTGATCTGTTTTTATTCAAATCTAACTTATATCTTCAAAAAATATAGATTTACAGATCAAATCAATTCCTTAATGTTAAGATTCCGAATAAGATTTAAGTTAAAAAAAAAAAAAAACTGTAATGAAGCGATTGGACACAATCCATATCAAGTGAATTATTCCAACTTTATTTTGTAAGATTTTCTAAGTTCAAGAAGTTCTTCTTATATAAATGATCTCACATGTGTGTATGAAGATAACAGCCTATGCCTGCATATATGCTTGTACTAAGTTCACACAACAATTCCTGCAATGAGCCCTCCCTTGCAACTTGATCTTACAAAAAAATTCTCCTTCCACCAGCCATCAATGGTTTAGCCAAAAGGTCCACCCTCTGGTGACCCCAAAGCGTATAACACATTTCGCTTTGAGCCAAATAAGTTTCTTTTTAGCCTATGGATTGTTCACTCAAACGGAGCTTTACAAATCATATGTTAGCGTTGTGGTAGTGATCAGGACCAAGACCACAGCAGTGCACTTAAGGAAGCACGTCCTCTAATCTTTTTAGCAGCTGCATTTGGTGTGCACACAATCAGCCTTGTGTTGCTTCTGTTCTTCAGCTTCTGCTCCGTAGCATTTGAGAGGTGTAGGTACTACCACCTTCTGAAATCCTAAGAAGCACAGATACTCTAAAAATCTTACCACACCTGTGTCAGACACTTTTGCGACACTAACACCTTGGCGATACTCGGACACCTGTGTTCAAGAGGTGTCTTGTCGTGCCACTTCACCCCTTGATCCTGAAAGTTTCTGATATAGTTTTGACTCAAACAAATATAACAACAAACTCTATTTTCATTATACAAATATTTATTCATTATTTTTTATGGATAAAAACTTGTGTAAATTTTTTTATTCTCGTAATTTTTTTGTCAAATCTTAGTTATAGAGTATTTTTTAGCCATAAGAATACTTATATTTGGATTTTCTCATCATAACCTATTATTTTTATGTTTTATTATATCATGTATTCTTGTCGTGTCGTATTCTATATTTTGTAAAATCACTGTGTCCCTGTGTTCATGTCATGTCATATCCGTATCGCGTGTCGTATCGATGCTTCCTTGCTGAAATCTCTTGGAGAATATATAGTTATGGTTTTGGTGCCCCTTTTGATCTTGGGAATTGGAGACCATACCGTATAGTGGAAGTGACACATGCTAGTATACGTACTGCTACTCCTTTCAGCCAAATTGGATCACTAGTCAATAATAAGGTGGACTATTCAACTTCTTCTCACAATTGATGCACTTTGCATGGTGAATTTGCTTGAACCAGGCCACCACCAGGCTCTGCTTGAAGCCACTGCAAAACGTTAACATTGCACTTGGGGTGGGCGGGGGCAATGTATCTTTGCATCCCTGCAGCTTTGTTCGTGCTTGTGATTGTGGTGATCAAGAATTTTCTATGGAGGCACGTCGTCAGCCATGAACAAGAAGATCCTTATAATGAAGTCCATCCCCTTGCTTTTGGAGGTTGCTCCTAAAGTTGTTGGACCAAAACCCTGCCGTGAGCCGCAAGCAAAATATTGGTAGAAGTATATATATTGGTGCGCGTGGAATTAATTATGTTCTCTCCCTCTCTCGCTTCAGCCTCTTTATTAGAAGTAGTTTTTCACATCAGATTCCAAAACCTATATGCACACTCATGTGAAAATTATTAGTGTGTATCTCTCTCTCTCCCTCTTTTTTTTTTTTCTTTTTCATTTGCTTAGTAGTTAGTACAAATAGGAAACTCTGCATTGTTAGTATCAGATTCATGATCTAATTGTTGTGGCAAATTTGATCGCTTTTGTTTTTTTAATGTCAAAATCTCATCCTATTTGTAATTTGTGTATACTGTGTGATGAAATTTTAAGAGTTTTTGGCAAGTGCATGTCTGGAACCGAATTAGTATTCTTGGACTCATTTGGCATGCTAGATAGAATAAATCGAATAGTATAAATCTTATAAACTTTTTATATTATAGCATTTGGTGTGATATCGTATGAGATACTATATTTTATGTTATATAATATTATCATTTGTTTATAGATAATTCTAATTATGCATAAATATTAAATAAAAATAAAATAATATTTTTTAATAACTTTAATATATGTAATATTATCATTTGTGTACAAATAACTCTAACGATACATAAATATTGAATAAAAATGAAATAATAATTTTTATTGATTATTTGAATATTTTTTAAATATTTTATTATTTAATATTTTATAATCATTTATTATACCAATAAATTGTAAAAATATAAAAATACTCTCTTTATTTTATTTAATTTGATACTTTTCTAGTGTTTTGTTATCATAATTATTTAAATTTTAATTTAATAATAAATATTAAATTAAAATATTCATATTGTTAATCCTTAATTTTACATACTATATAATATTTATTATTTATTTATGTATTTTGCTATTATATTATTTATTATTTAATTAAATAAGAAAAATAAATCTTATATATTAAAAGCTAATCATGTTTTACATCAAATCTCCATAAGCATGATTCATCATTTTAACATATAAGAGACGTTTGATGGATAAGCTTATACAACATACTATTACACTAAACAATAGACAAAATCATTACATATTTTGTTAATTTATCCTATTATATTTTGTACGATATGCCAAATTGGCCTCTTTATACTTTATTATGTAGTGATTGCACACTTCTTCATATCTCTAACAACACAAGTTGAATTTTGGAATCATTTCTACTTACTAGATTTTGATGAAACAAATCAAGTAGCACTTGTTATAAAAGTTTTTAAAAGATTGATAAGATAATTAACAGTCGTTCAGACCATACTTGTAAAAGGACTATATATATATATATATAGAGAGAGAGAGAGAGAGACCCTTCTTGACTTTAATTTGGAGTTAGTGGTGGCATTAATGCATGCTAAAGAGTGTGAATTGAAGCCACCAATACCAATTCTTGAAGCAACATTGCCAATTTTAAATTAAGTAATAATAAATAAATAATTTGACTTTATTTTATATTTGGCTTTAATTTTTAAAATATCTTGTTTAATTGTTGTGAACACTATATGATGTTATTAACTCATTACCTTTTCTTTAGCATATTTTGTTTTATTTTATCCATATCCTTTTGCAATTAAAAAAATAAAAATAAAAAATCCAAACACATCAAACTCCTTTTTCAGATCAGCCCATTTTTCATGTTGTGGTTCAGCCCACAACTCTTAAGAAAAAAGAAAGACAGAAATTCTCCATCCTTTCTTCTCAGATTTTGTAAAACCACAAATGACAATCCTACTACACTAGACGAAAACTAGCAGAAAAAGAAAAAAGAATGGCAATGCCCAAAGGCCAAAGGGTTGTGATCCTTTGGTCAATAAGAAGAGGAGAGGGAGCAAACGCAGGGGGGAGGAGTAGATCACCCTTCCCCCCATTTACATACTATTCATTCTTTTTTTCTAAGCTAAAACTGAGGCCAACAAAAAAAATGGAGCCCATCTTTATACCTCCACAATCTCAGAGGAGTCCCTTCCATCAAAAACCTCCATGAATCCCATAAAAAAAGTAATCCATAAACAAAAACATTCTCTTTAAGCCAACCAAATCAACAGAAATGTGCATCATATATACCTCCATTAACACAAGGTACCCAAAACAGAAAAGACCAAATAATAATAAAAAAAGAGCATGAAGTTATCAGTTTGTTCTCTGCCTAGCTTTCACCTATACCCTCACAACCCAACACCTATGGCAGCAACCAAAACTAAACCACCGCAAACGTTCTCCTCAACCATCACCACTCGGCAACTTTCTTCTTCAACCATTACCACAAACCTCAAGAAAAATGGGCGTAATTTTCCCTTAATGTAACCATGAATGTCATCACCTTTTAAAAACCATTTTATGAGTTTTATCCATACAGTTTTAACGTACTATTACGTTATAAATTTATAATAATTGTTCTTGTAATTAATACATGCAACATATTATTAATTAATGACACAATATACGTAATAGTTATTTTTTTAAAGATTTCAGGTCAAAACTTTTGATTTAGAACGGGAAGCAATTTATCATTATTTTCAAAACCAAGGCATTTTTTTTGGTTGAGTTTATTATTTTGACTCACCAATAATATAGATTCCTTTATGGTATTATCTAATTATATGTTTTATATTGTTATTCAATTAAAATATTTTATTTGTATAATATATGAGAGAATCAACTATCATAATTGATGTGATAATACATAATTAAATAACTATATAATAGATTTCATAATGCTAATGTATAATCATTTTTCAAAGTAATCGCTTAAGATAATCGTCGAAAATAAACTTATTTTTAGTTATTGAAATTGATGATCCGAATTCCTTTTTACATCTTGTTGGTTCAAGTCCTTTTTTATATTTTTACCCTTATTCCTTTCGTCATTTCTCACTCGAATTATGGAACAAAGCTCACGCGACGTTATATTGCTACTGATCTATTATCACTACTACAATTGCTAGTCTTCAAAATAAAGGGCAATTTGGGAATTAGGAATTTTATAAATATGACGGAGCGTTTGTTTTGGTGTATATTTAATTAGTTCTAGGAATAAATAATTGGGAATGATGTATTCCTATATTTGTTACAAGTTTTATAAAAAAATTTCGGGGTATTAATTATTTCATGGAAAAAATTTTCTATAATTTAATGAAATCTCATTTCCAAGTTGAGGGTTGGAAATAAAAATTTCCATGACTTGGGAATCATAGTTATTAAGTACAATTAGTAAATTATTTCTCAATTATTTGACTTTTTCTCTTTTTATGATTGTGTCAATGGTATTTTGGAAATTATGACATATATCCTCATAAATATATGTCATAAAACAAATAAGTTTTAAATTCATTTTTCAAAATTTTAACAAATAATATCATGAATGTTTAATATTCCCATGAATATTATTCTCATAAATATGATTCCTGGAACCTAATTTTTAACAAGCCCCTAACACATACATACATACATATGAAGAGGGATCAACTTACTCCAAGAGTAAGTCTTGGAATACTTACTCCACCTAATAACTTTTTTTGAACATGAAATTGTATCAATCCAACCATTGAATTTAAAGTTTATACTAATTAGATCAAGCATGTAAAGTTTTATACAATTTAAAAATGATTTGAGAGTTCATCATTTTATTTTATTTTGATGGATAATATGTTTTTGAAAATACAAATAAATATCAATTAATAGATTGCATGGCTATTGTTGTTCAATTTTTTTAAATTTGACATGCTTGATCATCAATATAATATAATACAAATCAACAGTCAGATTAATTAAATTCAATATGAATAAAGAGTTATAGAATGGAATAAGGAATAAGGAATAAGTGTACAAAACTTACTCCCAATATAAACGGATCCCCACTCCATATATATATATATATATATATATATATATATACAGAGTCTTTTTCTGTCAGAATTCCGAATTGCGAATAGCGGCGACGAGCGACGCAGAGCAAGAGTTTTCGTTATCCACAACTTCTCTTCATTCTTTCTCTGGAACCAAATTTTCTCCCTTTTTTTCTCTTCGGTCACGCAAATTAGGGTTTTTGCGAATCCCTGGTTTTTTTTTTTCTCTCCAAAACCGAATCCTACAACCTTCAGCCATGGTTTCCGATTCAATCTTCATCGCACCGATTGCTTCAGCCACGAGCACGAAGAATCTCGGCAAAAGGAAGAAGGTGAGAATTGATTTTTCTCTTCTCTATCGTTTCTTTTTTCTTTTTGCGAATCGAATTCGGTCGAGCCATTCAGCTCTCTGTTCTTCGTATTCATTGCCTTTTTTCTATTCTTCCAGACCAACAGGTCCGCGAAATTGAAGCAGTGTAAGATCGATGCACGCCGAGAGCAATGGCTATCTCAAGGTATGTATGTAATATATGCATGTAAGAATGTATGTTCTTATATATGTATGCATGCATGCATGTATGTATGAGTGATTTATGTATGTGCTTACCATGCATCACACATATATTGTGAATTTTGCTGTGTATATCTATTGATGGGTGTTCAGGTGTAGTCATCAAGAGCAAGGGATTCAATGATGGAGTGGAAGATGATTTTCACACGCATCTGCCATTGCCGGATGCGGAAGGAAACAAGGGTTTGTTGGAGAAATTGGAGATGAGGACTAGAGGGATAGAAGAAGAAGAGGATGACAGGTTGGTTCATCAACACAGCGATTCAGAGTCACTGTGCAATAGTCCCACCAGTGTTAACAGTTGTAATGAGTCTGGGACTAATTTCACTGGAAGTTGCAGCAGTGGCAGCAGCAGCAGTAGTAGTGGTGGCAGTGCCGTGTGCTGCTCTGGGAATACTACAGAAGAGGAAGATGAAGAAGGAGGAGGAGGAGGTGATGATGGATGCTTGGATGATTGGGAGGCCGTTGCTGATGCTTTAGCCGCCAAAGACAAGCGTCAAAACCCTTGTTCCGAGTCACCCCCTGTGCAGGAACCTGTTTTGCAAATGATGTCACCTAGTGAAGTGACTGATGAGTCGACTACAGAGGCTCAGAATTTTAAACCTGATAGTGCTAGATTAGTTTCTTGTCTCTCTGGTAATGCCAGAGCTTGGAGATCAGATGATGTGTTTCGCCCACGGAGTTTGCCTTGTCTTTCTAAGCAGCAAAGTTTGCCAGATCATGATAGGAGTTGGGGAGGCAGGGTTCCCTGGGCCTGTACTTCTGCCATGGCATCACCGTGTCCAATTTGCTGTGAGGATCTTGATTTGACTGACTCGAGATTTTTGCCTTGCCCATGTGGGTTCCGGCTCTGCCTTTTTTGTCACAAGAGGATTCTTGAGGAGGATGGCCGTTGTCCGGGGTGCAGGAAGCCTTATGAGTGTCAACCGATTGAGACAGAGGCAAGTGTGCATGGAGGCAGTCTGACTCTTCGGCTGGCCCGATCGTGTAGCTTGATTGAGAGGTCTTGAGATAGTTGCTGTTTTGTCATCCTTGCATGGTCTGTGTCCTCAGGTTTAATTTTCATATGTTTAGTTGATGTAGGGTTTGAGGTTTTCTGGCACCATGGAATCAAGCTGTTCCTCATTTGATCTTATGGTGCATATGTTGATGTGCAATACACATGCTGGTATGTGAATACATAAGGTGGTATAGAAATAGAACAGAAATTTAATGCATTTGAAATGGTTAAACTTTCTGGACTAAAAATCCTGTTACCTTTTATGTTGAGCGTTATCATGTTTAGTGAAACAGGCTAATGTTCTGGATTGTGTGACTTTCATTTTGCTCATGTCCCGTTGTATCTTTTATAACTTCTTTCTTCATTTGCAGTTATGCATTCTGAGGATGCATGTGCTACTTCCTCATGTCTTATTTTTCTTATTTTTAAAAGTCTTTGTAACTGTATATCATGTGTTTAGGGAAAATGCTAATGATTATTTGTAAAAGGTACAATTTGCACATATTTCTCTTCTGGTCTTTAGATGATCCTTGAGTCAAAGCTTCATACTGTTAAGGTTGGATTAGTGAGGGGAATTTTTTGGCTTCTCTTGTGGGATATGATATTGCTTGGATAGTTATTCTCATTTGTTTGAATCATGATCATTATATTAATACCGGTTACAATTTAATTTTTAAGAATTGTGCTGACAATGTTAGCAAAGCTCTTATAGCTGAAAACTTAAAATCCGAAATATTTAATTTTTTTCTCCTTCAATAAACTGGATTAGAGAGAGGAGGCACGTTAATTCTAGCTTAGAAGTGAGAATTGATGACCATACTATATGGCAAGTTACACTGTTATAATCATAGTAGTCAATCTAGATAGTTGTGCAGAGCGGTCCGCTGCAACAGTGCTATAGTGGGATAACAGATAGCGGGATGGCTGCTATTTCAGAAAAATATAGATAAATAATGTGCAATTTGCACAACATACATATAAATTTTAAAGAATAAAATGTTACCCACAAACACATTCATAATTTTTAATCAAAAGCCTTAGTGTACACTCTTAAACACATTTACCTAATGTATAAATATAAATAATGATGTATAAATAATAAGAGCGACCCAGTGTACGAGGCTCCCACCTGATGGGGTTTGGGGAGGATAGATATACACAGCCTCTCCCCTGCTTTGCGGAGAGGCTGTTTTCGGGATTTAAACCCGTAATCTCTAGGTCATAAAGTGGCAACCTAACCGTTGCGTTGCAGCTCACGTCAATAAATAGTAAGTCAATAAAACTAACATCAAGTGTCATATGGTAAAAGGAAAAAAACACATGCCCAAATCCTAATTAAACTTAGACTTCTAAGACTCAAAGTAAATAATAATAAAAAAAAGACGTTAGAGAAGGGAGGCAGCCAAGGGGCAGCATTCAGGCTAAAAGCAAAGGAAAAACAGAGACAGAGGAAGGAAGTGCGCGTTGGGAAGAAATGGGAAAGATAGAATAAAAGCCCCAGACTTCTAGATTGGAATTACACTTATACCCCCATATATTACTTGAGAGAACATCAGAGCAAATGGGTATTTCTAACGGTGAGAGAATAGTGGCTCCAGCACCAGCTTTTTGGCTGTAAAACGCTGCTATTTGCACGTCATTACAACATGACACAATGCTGTCTTTGCTGCACTACCGGCTGCAGCACATCACACTGGTGCTATAGCAGTGCTATATGCTGCTACTGACTACTCTGGTTTAAATATCTTTGGCCAATCATACGTAATGACAGGAAAATAGAGAGATGTAAATCATAGGCTTTAAAATGCGTTGATGAAATGGAGGAGTTATTCTGATGTTATTTTGAGATAGAGAAGTGCCACTTAAGCTCAAGGGAAAACTTTGTCGTTGAGCTCTAAGATCTGCAATATTATATTAGATATTAGGCAGTAAAAATCAATCATTGAATATTTCAGTTTGCTTTATGCCGCAAAGATGAGAGTGTTGTGTTGGGTGAGTCGACACAGTTAACTAGATATATTAGAAATGAATGCATTAGAGACATGTAGAATCCAGTAAGAATAGTGGATCACATGGAGGGCGGTCTAATAGTTAAAGGCAGAGGGAGACCAATATAAAACAAAGTGGAAACTGAGATTTATATTTAACCGAATTGTCTGCAGACATTTACCGATTTGACCTAGTGGAAAATGACATTGTTGTTACTGCTGTTGCTGTTACTGGTCCTTTCTTTCCATTTAACCAAATTTCTGTTATGCAAAAATACCAAATTTGTTTGAGAAGGATTTTTCTGCGTGTTTCCTCTAGTATATGGACGGGAACTATGTGGTTCTTTGCATTGTGGTTATAGGCTGCACATTTTATACTTGCACGAAGTCCCTCTAAAGCTTATTTTGACAGGCTTTTTGTTGAGCAGCATATAACCTTTTACTGTCAGTAGTGCTTATACAACAGAAAAAATCAGCTACACTTTTGAGGTAATTGTCCATATTCAAGGGCGGTTGTTGAATAAAGGTAAAGTGGTAAGAATTGCTCATCCATCTATGGAGTTAATAAGAACTTCAACTCATCCTGTCTAAAATTCTGGTGATCTACATCTTTCTTTGGTGTAAATTGCCCACGGGAAAAATGTATTATTATTTTCTGGATTCGTTTATTGACTACCTCGTTGGTTGTGGTTTTTTGACTAATAGGATATTGAACAGATGCTACCATTGATTTGAGTCCGAGATGTAAAACAAAGTCATATACCCCAACTTTTATCAAATTGCTGTGCTAGTACAAATTATCAACACATGGTGGTATTGTCACTTAGTAAAGTACTTCTGATATTTGAAAAAACAAGAAGGAAGTATGGTTGTGAGTATCGGGTATTCCTTGGACGCATATATGAATTATTTGGTCAGAACAGAACTGTATTGTTGATTGTTCATTCTATGTGATAATAACAATTTCCAAACTAGTCTTGTAACTTCGAAAACAGAAGCTACCTTGAACGGGGCTGTTAGGAGTGGAAATATTTGCAAGAAAGCTAATTATATACGTTGGATAAGTCTGATATGGGAACACCGAAAAACCACTGCTCTTGCTGTTTTCTGTTTGGCTGGCTGGGCTGTATTGTAGAACCTCATTTATTTGTAAAGAAATGGCATGGTTTAAGATGCGCTTGATGTACATACTGCAATTAACAAAATTTTCTCATTTTATTATTTCCTGTTTTATTATGTTGAATAGAGTATTTGGTAATTTTTCAGTGGTTATTTTGCTTCTAATAGTTTACAATATCATAGACGCTTTAATCTCTTGTAGCATGTTTATTTTCCTTTTGAAAACCCTAAACCATGATTTTGGTAAAAACTATCAGAAAGAAGCTTTTGCTCGATCTGTGAAATGGGAAATGAGAAACAACAATAGGGGCTTCGAAATAGGAAACAAACATGCTTCTAGCAGGATTAGTGACCTGGGATTATGGAGGCACAGTTTCTGGTTTTGGCTTGGTCTTTTTAAACTCGTTAATTCCTTGATAGGATTTTCGTTGGGGATTAGATTTCTCCAAAAGTGAACTTTTCTTTTAAGTTGGAAAGTAAAGTGTCTATCTTAAGGACAATAAAGTGCTCTGTGTAGTTCTAAATAATCTAAAAGTGAATACCTTTATATCAATAAATGTTCATAACTATGTTTTATTTGACATACGGCCAAGCATATGTAATTTTCAGTTTGTAAAGCCTAGTTTGGTTGAACGGAAAAGCGAAAAAACTTGGCACCTTTTTCTCTCACATTAAGATCAAAATCTGGTGATGAATATGCTACAAGCTTTTTTAACCAAAAATGTTCAAGAGAAATCCATTTTGTACTCTCTAGACCATGGTTTTGAGAGTAAATTGAAAAGCAAACATGTCCTTGACGGTTAGAAGATTGTACTGAAACCTGCTTTCTTTTTTCACTCTTTGCTAACGATTGTGTAAAAAGCATGAGATTTCCATCTTTTGTATCCATATTCTGGAACTAGCTGTGATTATTAATCAGTATTTAATTCTTAAACTCTTAAGATCTTTCCATGCAAAAATGAATATATCAAAACTTTTATGCGTTTATGGTCTTTTCATATAACTGATTTTATTTAAATTTTTGAGTTTGATAACCTTAAAGTTGCATTATGATGGCGGATATATCACTATAATGACATATGGTTAAGTTAGGAATCATGTTACTAGAGGAATTTGATTATTCCTCATCAAAATCTTGGATCCTTGACCCAAAAGTTATACTTAAAAATAACATTACTCATCTCGAGTGTCCAAAGATCGGTACGAAAAGTCCAAGTTACTCGATACAGATAGTTTATATTCATATTTGTGCAAAAGCATTAAGTTGGTCGATGATAGTTATACCATAGTAATTGGGTTCTCTCATTTTCCGGTCACACAGAAAATTTCGTACTGCATATGGCGTACTAAATTCTGTCTAAAGAAATATTTACGATTTAATCACAAAAATGACGAATTGAGTACGGGCACGAATTGCTTATCTGTTCTAATTACCATGTATTCGATAATCAATATCTGTATTTTGATTATTTTTATTATGTTACCCGATTTAAACATAGATCGATCTCTTATTCTAACTTCCTAAACTAATTTAACATTTGTTTTGATTTTTTCTAACCATTACCACACGATTAGGCAAAAGAAGATTGAACTTCCTTTTGCTGAAAGTGTTTTGAATCCAGATACATGGAAACTTAAATCCCACCCAATCAAGCAATCAATAATAATTTGAAAATCTCATTATTCAATTTCTGAATTGGCTTTCAAAACACGACGAGTGACGAGTCTTTTCTTTTTTTTTTGTTAACAATGTGTATGAATTAATTAACAAACCAATATATTTTTCTTTCTAGCATATTAGTTAACAGACTGTTAGTCTTTTTTAACTAAACTATCACCATGTTAACCAATAATTGATTGATTGGTAATCAGTATGAAAATTCTATCATGCAAATACAGAATTGATAGTCATATGAGACAGGAAGTAAGAAAGCATATTAGAGATCTAAATCCTTGTTTTGATATAAGGGCATTTCTACCTTTATACACAAGTGACAGAACTCTATTTTACAAATATCAAAGGAAGTTATTAAGACCCGTAGTTGGAATCATCCATGGTTTTTTTTTTAATATAATTATGAGAAATAGTGGCAAAAGCCCTAACAGAGGAAGCCAGATACAAGAAACAGAAGCTCAAAACAGACACAGTACTATACAAGACACCATGGAATCATCCATGGTTCTAGCACGAAACTTGAAAATCTTAAATATTAGGAAACAACAGGAAATTATCTAACACACCTGCATGCCAATACATAGCAAAAGCATTCTATATTCATACCTTTATTTTGAGTGGGAAGATAGATCAGTGCCACTTTTTTCACACAACGAGATTAGCAATGCAGGATGTTGCCTTGTGATCCCTAGGTAGAGTTTCCCACCATTCTACAAAGGTAGACCCCTTTAAGAACACATCCTTGGTTATGTCCCCATTTTTATCCCATTCTTTAATGTTTTGTTCCAGTTGTTGAACTCTTTCCCTGACATCTTCAAATGGCTTATTGTTCTTAGTCCAGCTCCAAAGCTCTTCCACCTCAGCCCAGAAGCTGGATTCTGAGATACTTCCTTTTGGCACCCTGTTGGCATGCTCCAGCCACCTTTGAGTGTACCTATATCTCTTTGGCCTGGCCTTGATCATGTAAGGTCCGGTGTCTTCATTCTTCAGATGGCGGTAATAGTTGGCGATATCTAGAGGCTCCACGAGGCGGCGAAAGCTCTTTCCAAGCTCAATCCATTCTTGGTTGCCTTCAAACTCATCTGGGAGCTCATACCTTTTCAGCATTTCAATGAGCTCATCCCACACCCCTGCCAGCACAAGCCTCTTCACATTTGCTTGGAAGTCCTTTGGATCCTTTTGCAACTTGAAGGCATCATAGTAACCCTTTTGTACCTCACACGATGCTTTGTAGTCTTCCAAATCCCTCATGCTAGCTTGACCTTTCGTCTGAACCTCCTCATAGATTTTCTTCTCATTTCTTTCCTTCTGTTTCTGTAACTCACCAGCTGCTCTAAGGCACAATCTAGCTCTAGTGTTCTGAAATTAAAGCCAACAAATTATCACCTATTTGCCGCATGTTACAGCCTAAATGTAGAGTTTAATTTCTACGTATTGACAATATAAAACAATTTCACAATTTTATACTGTCACTAATGGGAATGCAAGACACCGTCATGTTATCACCTGCAGCTGTGTGAACATAAATTAAAAAAACCCAACATGACAGTTCTTGCATTTCAATTGGATAATAGTGTAAAATTATTTTATACCATTAATGCATAGGACTTATACTTCTCCTTTTAAGCCTGAAATAAAGTTAAAACCCATAAAACTAAGGTGCAAAACACTCGTTACCAGTCCAATTCCATCCAAGGCAGTGCTAATATCACTATTAGAACCGTCGGCAGACAAGGGAAGCCGCTCTAGTTGATCCAAGCACACCACATTCTGCATTTCCAAGCTACCCTGCAATTCATCTTCATAATTCCAATGTTGCAGTATGCTATTCTTGGCAACTTCAGAAACTTCTGACAAATCACTTGGCTGAGCAGTGTGGAACAAGAGTTGCAAAACAGCATCCGAGTTTTTTATCACAATCAGCTGTCCACTCCCGGTGCAGAAGATGAAGGTCCCAAAGGGCCTATAAGGGCTCAAGTCAACAAAATTCGTCACTGTCTCCAGCAACAAATTTGTGCTGCCCATGAGAGTACAAGCAGCATGGCTTGTAACAGTTGCTGCACTCCTCATCACAAGGGAGTAAAACTCAGAAGTCACACTGGCTTTTGTTGGATCAAAGGTGGATTGTTTGGGCTTAGAAGCAAATATTTGAAGAATATCGCTAAATCTTTTCTCAATGGAAGAAAAAGGGGCGAGCAAAATCCGTGGCACTATGTCAAATCTCAAAACAAAATGTATGAAGTATTGAGACCAATTTTCCCTCCTTGTAGCATGAGATAATATATGATTACCAACCAAGGGAGAGCCAAAAGTGACACAAAATAGCGGCTTATGGTTTTTGTTTTTGTTTTTGATTGGGTTAAGATACTCTTCCAAGGCCCAAAATGTTGCAAGAATGGCCACTGCAGCACCGGAGGCATGCCCTGTGAACACTATTGTCTTCCCTTCAGTGATAGCCTTATTCACCTACAGATTTTGATGCACTATTTGCTTTAATCAAATCAATTAACCAAAAATAGAAAGTAAAGGGTAACTGAAAGTCTGAAACTACCAGAAAAAAGCTGAAGAAAAAAAAGTGGCATGTTTGTCATGTGGAGTTGGGATTGTCACAGATGGGATGAGGATCCAAACAAAACAACTAAAGTCAGCAAAACTAAATCAGTTATTGGTTGTCAGTTACATTACATACCTCAGGTTTAAGTGCTGGATGGATAGATTCGAATCTCCTCAGACAGGATTCGTTGACCAAAGCAGCTTCATCATTACCAACACTTCTGAGTGATGGAAACTCTGCAACATCGATCTTTGTTTCCCCACAGGGTTTGCTAACATTAGCAAACCAATCGGTGACAGTCCATGATGCCGGAAAAGCGATGATATTAACAGGTCCTGAGGTGCCCCGGATCTTCTCATGAACATAAGGCTTGTCCGGTGACTTGTCAGCTTTGAAGGCCAAAGCAGATGCCTTCTTCATAGTCTCTTCTTTCAATCCTATTCTGTCTCCAAGGGACCCTCCAGCCATGTTTTCTTTCTTGTGCTTCTCTTCTTCTTCAAGAATATCTGCAGTTAGTAATTTAAGAAAAGTTTTTTTGTTGTGCTTAATTAATTGGTTTCAGAAAGATTTGCATCTTATTCTTATAGGGGATGGAAGTGAAAAGTGGGGTTGGATTGATGAACCGCAGAAGGGAGGTATTTGCAGTTTTAGAAAGTGCTTGTAAATTTCTATGGAAATGGAGTTAAATTATTAAATTGACGAAGACTTTCACCAAAGCATCAAAGTGATGGGGTCCACGATAACAGAGCAAGTGTTTAGATGGAACATCTAAAAATAAAAATAAAGGTTGAAATAACATTAGTCATTCAGAAATATGCTTTTTTGTGTCCAATCACACTAAAGCCAACGAAGCTGCCCATGACTTTGCCCATTTAGCAGCTAACCCTAAGTTCATAACTTGTATTTTAATGTACGGAAATATATTTTAATATAAGTAGAGCTTAATTCCCATTTATTGATTTAGATTTACAGTGTTTTATAATCAAATTATTTTATTTATATAATTTTTTAAACAATATACATAAAATTTAATTACTTTTATTTATATAAAAATATATAATTTGATAATAATATAAATTTTATATTATCAATGTATACCCATAAATGCATAGTTATACTACAAACATAAGCGTGGGTGAATACTGGAAGTTTACATGTACCAACATAAAAAAAGTGCTTGGAATTTGGATGCAGAGTAAATTGAATAAATCTGCACCGTATAATAGTATATAGACTACGCTGACATCTCTAGGCAATGCAATTTTTCATATTTTATCTTGAAGTGATTACTCGTTAAAAAGACATGCATGTTTTTAATAAATACAGATATGTCCAAATTTATGAATTGCTTAAAGTATTTGTGTTTGTTTTCTTTCGTCTTACATGATTCCATAGCAGAGAAATATGAATAGATATATTTCTTAACACAACCACTCATCAGATCTTTGAGACGGTATTATTGAGGCACTTGGTTTATATTTTACTAAAATTAATGTTAGAAGAATTAAAATTAAAAAAAAAAGACTTTTTAACACGTAATTATTAAACACACCAGAAGCACCCATTGGATTATCAAACATGTCATAGATTCTTTTAAAATGAGAAACATTCTCAGGCAAATTAATTTTCTTTCTCTTCTCTTGTTTTTTTTTTGTTTGTTTTGGTATTTTATAAATTAATTTGATTGGAATGAGATTTAAATTTAGGATCTCATGTATATTATTCAAACCCCTCACCACTTCTTTTGTTTTAGAACAATTCATTCCTTAATTGAACTTAAAAAAATTCTATATAAATATAAGTTTAATAATTTATATTTAGATATATACTAACAAGAAAAATTATTAAATTTAAAAATAAGCAAATGTTACCTTAAAAAATTAAAATTAATAGAACTCAATTTTATTATATGCATAGTCAGATATAAAGTGTTAGACATGCCTATGATTTATGAAAAAAAAAATCTATATCTTAAACCCAAACCAAGTAAAGTCAATTTGAAAGCGAAACCCGGATGCGCATGAAACCCGCAAGGACCTCTGAGGATGGAATGATTGGACTTGGTGGGAGCGCGAAGGTTCCTAGCAAGCCATTGCTAAATTCAAGCCGCGTCCGACACTCCGACGTCTAGCTATTATGATAGCAAAATGGCATTTAAAAACCCAAAAAATAAGAATTTATTACCACACCGACTTTATTACTATTATTAAAATTCACTTCATCAATTGAAATTTGGCAGCCCTGTATGAACGCAAAAAGCAACGTTTAAATCCTTTTTTCGTAAATTAATATAAGTAGATTTTAGTTTAAATTAGTGAATATACTAAAGTAGGGTTTAAATATTATGTTTTACAACAAGAATTTCTTAAACAAAAGTTTTTTTTAAAAAAAAACTCAAAAACTCAATCATCGGCATTAGTAACTAGTCCCTTCGAGGCATATCGTTCATATATGTCGGTAATGCCTCTGACCACAAAACTCTTTTAATACATCTTGTTAGAAATCGAACCTATGTAGATACTTAAAAAGGTCATTTAGTTACTAATTGTGTTAGGCCTCATGATTAAATAAAAGGTATATCTAAATTTACCAATAAATGGTAAATACTTTGTTTTATCCTAATATTTTTAATTTGATTTTAATTTGCTCCTAATTTTTTTGAGAAATGTTTTGTTAATGTACAGTTGCAAAACATATACACGACGCATACGGTATGGAAGAATTGGTTACTAGTGTGCATATACATATTAAAAGGGAATATGGTAGGCTAAAGCATGAAAAAAAAATTTTAAAAAGAAAAACATTCTTGTTTCATGTCAGAGTTAACCACCCCATAACTTGGATTTTTGGTCCTAGACCTCGGAGCCCGTACTAAACTACTTCATAACCTGGGTTTTTGGTCCCAGACCTTGGAGCTCGCACCTTAAACCACTCAATAACCTAGATTTTTGGTCATGGATCTCGGATTTTTTGTCCTAGACCTCCGAGCTCGCACCTTAAACTACTTCATAACCTGGATTTTTTGTCCCAAACCTCGGAGCTCGCACCATGGGGGAGTTTCAACTATACTCAAAGGGTGGCCATCATAGGGGGAAAATGATTTTTGGTGTCGGACCTCGGAGCTCGAACCCCGGGGGATAGACGCTCCTTGAATAATGCTGTATGTGTCACGTACATGCATCGCAAACGTGCGTCAAAATAATGCAACTCAATTTTTTTACATTGATTTAGTTTAAACATTTTTTTATTTTGATATTAATTTGATTCAAACAAAATTTTTTACATCAATTTAGATCCAATAATTTTAATTTCAACATCAATTTAATCTTAAACCTTTTTATTTCAACATCGATTTAGTCATTCTATTAAAGTAGATATCCAATTGAATGTCTAAATTGATATCAAAGTTAAATATTCCAAGTAAATCAATGTAAGATTTTTTTGTTATGACCAAATTGATCTCAAATTAAAAATGTCATAATAAAAAAAAATCGTTTACTCTGTATAATACATATCTGTGTAATGTAAGGAGAAAAGGAAATCATTGCACCCTACCACGATTTTAATTGAACGTGCATTAAATTAAAATCGCTGAAAGCCACAAGGATTTTTCCCACAAAGAGCATTTGTTTTGAGGTATAATAATCTATTCTTGAAAATAATTATTTGTGAATGATTTGTTTTCATATTTTACACAAGTTTTATAAAATTATTCTCGAGTATTTACTATTCCTAGGACAGAGATATTCCATGTTTTAGTGAGATTTATTATCATGTTAATGGGTGAGAATAACTATGACTTGGGAGCTGTAATTATTGAGTGTAAATCCTAAAATACCCCACAATAATAATAATAATAATAATAATACCATTAAATGTGTTAATGGTATTTTAAAAATTATGATATATTTGTAGGAATATGTATTTTAAATCACGGGACTGAAATGAGATGGCAAGGGCTCTCTTCTTCCTTAACAAAGTATATATTGATAATTCGATTCTTGCTTTGAAAATGGATGTGCTTTAAAACCTCTGGAAAACAAAGAAAAAAGAATATATATATATATATATAATAAATAAGTTTTAATTTTATTCTTAGGAATTTCAACAAATAATCTTAGAATTTTTTAATGTCAAATAAGCAAATTTTTTAAAATTCTCAACAATAGAATTATCGAATATTATATTTCTAAAAATCTCTTTCATGAGAATATATTTTCAAACCTTAAAACAAATACTCCTGAGAAATCAGAAATAAGACATTTTGATTAAAAAAAAGTTGAAAAAAAAGACATTTTTTTTAATTTAAGATTGTAAAAAATCCGAAGGTACATACCAGATAGTTTGTGTTTCCCCTTTCTTTGTAATTTTAGATGCACACAAAAAAATCATAATAGCATTGCAAAATTCACAGAAGTTCTTTTTATAATTTTAGATGCACCCAATATCATGGTCGAACGTATTTTGAATGGATTGTTTTATAAAATTTAGGGGTTAAATGCATTTTATCCCTTGAATTTTAGACTGTACTGGATTAGAAAATATGGGCCTATACCTTGGCCCAAGTTACAATACCTCGGATACAGATCCTAGACCTCAGCCTAATCAGGAAGATTCTCTGTAAAGGGCCCCATAGTTTGGCCACATGGCACGAGTATCTCTCAAAGATTATATCTTGGATTAAGCTGAGAGTATCTCCTAAATTCCACATATAATCTCTCTATATATTATCATATCTATATTATATCTTATTATTATGTTTAGTATTAACTAAATCACAGAAATATCTCATATATTTGAGGAAGATCATAACAGATTCACTATGGGGTAACCTCACTTTATATAAGCCTCTAGGCACAACACAATTTCTATCACACATATACCTCTCCATTCTTCACATTTTTTACTGACTTAAGCATCAGAGTGTCTTTGCAGGTACCCCATCCCCCATTTTCACGGATGTCGAAGCTACTTGCATTCTTACTGCTACTTCTAGGTAAGAACATTGGCGCCCACCGTGGGGTTGATAAAGAAACGTACCTCACAATCTCAAAAAACCATCATCAATGGCTAGCGCTTCCAGCCAAAACACTTCCCTAAAATAACCAACCCCTTCCCAATCTTGAACAGTTACAGGAAGAAAGTCACCGCTTAGCCAAACAACTCCGCAAGCTTCAAAAAGGGAATCAATCCTTAAAGCTTGAAAATTCAAAAAACCCCAGACAAGGAGCCACTAACCAAGGGAATACCGAACTTGCTAGCCATGATTTTGGCAATAACAGACCCCTACACTCCAATTATCCCACCTACCAAACCGACTATGATGATAAGCTTGAACCCATAGACTGCGGACCATTCTCAGAAAAACTCATGGTCGTTAACCTACCTGCCAATTTTAGACTCCCAACATCACTTCGCCACTATGATGGAGCAGGAGATCCCCAATCGTTCATCACAATGTTCAGATCCATGATGCTCATCAATGGAGTCACTGATAGAATCCTCTGCCAAACTTTTCCTTTCTTTTTGGAAAAATCAGCACTTTTGTGGCTCTCAACTCTACCTCCAAACTCCATTCATAAGTTTGAAAACCTTGCCAAAGCCTTCATCAATAGATTTGTATCCTCTAAAATCTATACCAAGACATCGAATTCCTTAGAACATGTCAGACAAGGATCTGATGAGTCCCTGAGAGCTTACTCAACCCGATTCCAAGTAGAGGCATCACGAATTCCTGATTTTAACCCAACAATTGAACTACACCAGATCAAGATCGGCCTGCGATGTGGGTCATTCAAAGAAAGCTTAGCAATCAACAGACCGAGGATCATATATGAACTTTGTGGAAGGGCCCTCGGATATATAGACGCCGAGGAGCTCCGAGCAGCGGAGAAGAATAATCAGTGCTCGGCTTCTAAAACCAACCAAAGCAAGACAAAGATAACTTGGGCCAAAAACACAAAGAGGGCAAGCATAAGCACAAGAAAAACTCTGGATATTCAGAATCACAATTTGCTACTTACACCCACTCAATGCTAGGGCGAGTACAATCCTAACCGAAATATTCAGTGCTCGGCTCCTAAAACCAACCAAAGGTGATCTTCGGTCAGGACCAAAAGGCACAGACCAAAACAACATCGTGAATACCATAACTCTAGGGGACACACAATAGATGAATGCAAAACCTTGAATAGCATAATTGAATGTCCCATCGATGGATATTCAAAACAATTCATAAATGACAAAAAAGAAGAAAATAAAATAGGTCAAAGCCAAGAAAGAAGAAAACGCTGCAGCCTCTCGACATCTTCAGATAGTTGAGTCCCCACCAAGACACAAAAAGTCTAAACAAAAAAGGTGATCCCCCTCTCATGAAGAACCAAGAATTCGTGGTGTCATTGACCATATTGCAAGGGGATTCGCAGGAGGAGGCAAGACAAACTCGGCAAGGAAAAAATCACTCCGGGCAATCATGTCACTTGAAGGAACATCACCTTCCTCAAAACCAAAGACCAAAAACCCGGCAATATCTTTCTCAGACTCTGAATTCAAAGGAATTGATAAAAATTTACACGATCCTATTGTAATTTCCATTCTTGCTGGTAATTTCTTAGTTAGGAAAATCCTAGTGGATCAGGGAAGTTCAGTCGAAATACACTTCTATTCCATCTTCAAATGAATGTAACTATCTGAAAACTCCCTCCTCTCCTACAATGATGAACTGGTTGAATTTACTGGGAATAGAGTAAAAGTACTCGGCTACGTGTGGCTCAGGACAACATTCGACGCAGAACCATTGACAAAAACAGTTGACCTCCAGTACCTAGTCATTGATGCCAATAGTGCCTATCACATAATTCTAGGGCGATCTTCACTCAACGCCCTAGGAGCTGTAGTCTCAACACCTCATCTGGCTTTGAAATTCCCAGTATCTGAATCCAAAGTCGGAATAGTCCATGTCGACAAAAAAAGAAGTCAGGATGTACTACAACGAGTGTCTGAAGGTAAAGTCCACAGACAAACAGAAGATTGAGTAAATACACAATGTATTTCACATTGACCAAATCCCGTTAATCTCCGAGCTGGATCATAGAGGGGAAATTCAAAACTGACCACAGCGGCTGACGACTTACAACCTATCCAGATAGGTGATAAGGCCGAAAAAGTAACCTTTATTGGAGTTGACCTTCCTCCAAGCTTATCTGCAAAGCTCTCTACCTTATTCTTAAGGAAAGCCAATCTATTTGCCTGGACCCCAGCTAACATGCTAGGAATCAACCCGGACGTGATCAGTCACAAGGTAATGGTCGACCTAAAAGCTCGACCAATAACACAAAAGAAAAGGACATTGAGAACCGAACGCCAGAAAGCAGTCTTAGAAGAAACTAAGAAGCTCCTTAAAGCTGGTTTCATCAAAGAAATCAGGTACACTACATGGCTAGCAAATGTAGTAATGGTGGAGAAAAGCTCGGGTAAATAGCGCATGTGTGTATACTTCATCGATCTTAACAAGGCCTGCCTAAAAGACTCCTATCCCCTCCCTAGCATCGACAAGCTCGTCGAAAATGCCTCTAGCTACCAGTATCTTAGCTTTATGGATGCATACTCTGGTGACAATCAAATCAGAATGCATTCAAAAAATGAAGAAAAAATCGCATTCCTCACAGAGCATGTCAACTTTTGTTACAAAGTCATGTCATTCAGCCTGAAGAATATAGGAGCCACATACCAGAGGCTGATGAACAAAGTGTTCGAAGAACAGATCGGTAGAAACCTCGAAGTATATGTTGATGATATAGTAGCAAAAACGACTTGAACCGGAGATTATATTAAAGATCTCAAAGAAATATTCAAACAACTCCGCACATACAACATGAGGTTAAATCCAGAAAAATGTGCATTCGGAGTCCACGGAGGAAAATTCCTCAGATTCATGCCCACTAACCAAGGAATAGAAGCCAACCCTGACAGATGCTGAGTAATAGTTGAAATGAGAAGTGCAAGCTCGGTGAAAGAAGTACAGCAATTGACTGGCCGCCTAGCAGCCCTATCTTGTTTCCGCTCAAGATCGACTGAGAAAGCAACCCTATTCTTCAAAACAGTAAGAAAACAGGCACCCTTCATTTGGTTAGTAGATTGTGAAAAGGTCTTCACTGAATTAAAGGTACTCCTCTCAACACCACCCGTGCTTACTAAGCCTCACCTTGGAGAAATCTTTTTTCTTTATCTATCTGTGACCGAACATGCCATCAACTCGGTCATCATCATAGAAAGAGACAAAATACAGTAACCAGTTTATTTCTTCAGTAAGACACTTCAAGGTCCTGAGCAAAGGTACGAAAAAATTGAAAAGCTAGCATGTGCAGTGGTGGTATCGGCCAGGAAATTAAGACCATTATTTTAGAACCACCATATCACCGTCCAAACTGAATAACCCATAAGGCAAATACTGATTAAACTTGAATTAGCTGGGAGAATATTCTCATGGTCCGTTGAACTTTCAAAACACAGCCTAGAATACCAACCTAGAAGCCCAATCAAGGCACAGGCTCTAGCTAACTCTGTGGCAGAACTCTCACAAACCTCCCAATAAGAACTCGGTTCTTGGATACTACATGTTGATGGAGCTGCTAATGGCAAAGGAAGTAGAGCTGGAATCACTTTAGAAAACGGAGAAGAAATCTTAATTGAACAATCTCTCCAGATCCAGTTCCAGGCCAGCAACAATCAAGCACAGTATGAAGCACTAATAGTAGGCCTTAAACTCGCCCAAGAAGTCAGAGTCCAAAGACTTAAAGTGAAAGCTGATTCACAACTAGTCGTCAGCCAAGTCAACGGTACGTTCATTGCCAGAGATCTTCTCCTAGAAAAGTATCTAGCACTGGTAAAAAAACTTGATACAACACTTTGACTCATGAGAAGTGACTCACATACCAAGAGAGCACAACACCAGGGCCGATATCCTTTCTAAACTCTCTAACACTAGCAAACCACAGAACAACAAGTTAGTAATCTAGGTGAAGCTTAAAAACCTGAGCTGCATTCAATCTGAAAGTTACAACACTGAGATTGGAAGCCAAGATTGGTAAACTCCACTCCTCAATTACCTAACATCAGGAGAAATCCCAAGCTAGATAACCGACGATAAAAAGTTTAAACGGCAAGTAAGCTACTACATATTATGCGGAGGTCTACTTTTCAGGCGAGGCCATTCCCTCCTCTTGCTAAAATGTCTTGGCCCCCAAGAAGTCAATGACGTAATGGCCGAGGTTCATGAAAGGGGTATGCGGAAATCACATCGAGGGTCGAGCTTTTGCTGCCAAAATACTTCGAGTAGGGTATTTTTGGAATATTATGAAAACTAACTGCACAGACTTCATACACAAATATGACAAGTGCCAGAGATTCTCAGAAGTCTCCCAAAGACACCCAGCACCACTACATTTCTCAAAAGCCAGCTGGCCTTTCCACAGATAGGGAATCGACTTGCTCGGTCCTTTCTCCCTAGCACCAGGGCAACTTAGATACTTAGTAATAGCTATTGACTACCTCACCAAGTGGATCGAAGTAGAACCCCTCACAACAATTACTGCAGAGAAAATCAGAAAATTCATCTAGAAAAGAATCATATGCAGATTTGGACTCCCCAAAGAATTGATCATCGACAACGGCACACAATTCACAAACCGAAGACTGAATGAGCTTTGTGAGAAATTTCAAATCAAGCATATTTTCACTTTTGTGGAACATCCACATACCAATGGCCTGGCCGAAGCCCCCAATAAAGTCATTCTCACGGCATTAAAGAAAAAGCTCGATAAGGCAAAAGGCTTCTAGGCCGAAGACCTACCCGAAGTCTTTTGGGGATATCACACCCTTGCTCAATCTTCAACACATGAAACACCATACAGGCTTGTCTTTGACAGCGAAGCCATGCTTCCAATAGAGGTTGCTCAACCCAATGTCCGACGACTGGCAATCATTGAAGAAGCAAATGAAAAAAATTGAAGAGCCGAGCTTGATCTATGAAGATAGGGAGTTGGCCCACATTAGATAACAAGCAACCAAACAAAGGGTGACTCGACTCTACAATAAAACGCTCGACCCAAGAACTTTTCAAGTCGGAGACTTGGCCATACGAAAAGTGGAATTATAGAGGAAGCCGCCAGGCGAAGGGAAGTTAGCCCCTAATTGGGAAGGACCATTCCGAGTAACACAAGTCATTAGCCGAGGAGCCTACAAAATAGTAGAGCTCTTAAGACAAGAACTTCCGAAAATGTGGAATGTCACGTCCCTAAGGAAATACTATAGCTAGAGTTAGAATGCCACAAATCACATTCAATGGGTGCACTCTTTTTCCTTTGATGGGTTTTCCCACTGGGTTTTACCATCAAAGGTTTTAACGAGACATAATTAGATGTGAGCCGGACATCCTAGTGGCACATATTACCATATGTAACTTCATTTCTTATTAATATAATACTTATCTCACTATTCCTTTGCAGATCCATGCAAAATGACTCTAGCCAAGCTCAACTAAAGCTGTCATACTCACGTCAACCTTGGCACTAGTCAAGTGGTGAAGGCGTACTTTCACATCAGTCTTGGCTCCCCAAGCAGTGAAAGGTCAAAGCCGCCATACTCACATCAACCTTGGCACCAGCCAAGTGGTGAAGGTGCACTTTCATGTCGGCCTCGGCTCCAGCCCCGAGCAGTGAAAGGCCAAAGCCGCCATACTCACATCAACCTTGGCACCTGCCAAGTAGTGAAGGCGCACCTACTTATGAAGATACTATCTTCAGTAAACTTCAGGCAGATAGTTACGCTAAAAAGGACGCCTACATACAGCCGTTACGGTGCACTCAAAAATTAAAAACACCCCAACATGAGGGACCAAAGACATTTCAAATCAGGTACTAGCTAGCTGGCATATTCTGTAACCATTACCTCTCAACACCCGATCATATATTTACATGATTGATCAAATTCGATCATATATCCTTAGGTCCGATGATATATTTTTATATTTGCTCATATATTATGAAAGCCGATCACATGCTTATTCACATGATTGACAAATCTCGTATTTTTATCTGAACATATGTGCTCATCTAAACATATATTGCATGATTATTTATCTAATCATGTATCCAATCATATGTGATTATTTATCTAATCATATATCCGATCATATGTGACATGATTATCTAACAATATATTATGACATCCGATCACGTGTTACGTGACTATTCATCTAATCATCCGATCATATATTACGTGATTAATCATCTGATCATATTTTCATAATTTTTCAAAACCGTTCATATGTTTATATGATATGATTGTTTAAAATATACCCAAACAGTAGTCGTTTAAGTTTTTAAACGAAATCCGAACATATGTTACAAACAACAACGAGAAAAGAAAGATGAAATCTCATTACAAATTTATATATGTTTACAAACCATTATCCGACCATAACTACAAAAAAAAAAAAAAAAAACAAAAATCTTAAGAATCGGCAGAAGCTCCATCAACAGGGAGAACAACTTATATCGACTCTGCCACTTGAACAACATCAACCTCTTCAGCTTCATCGACCCTCTCATCAGCAAGATGGTCGACTAGCACACCATCAACAACCTCTTTAAAAGGACCACATTGATTCACGTCCAAATCCTTATGAAGGAACCGAACTTGGTTAAGAGCCCGATCAAAACCGACTGTATACTGCTCAACCACCTCATCCTTTAAGGGGCCGATCTCATCTTTGAGACTCTTATTCTCCTCCACTAACCTCTTATTCTCGACCAAAAAAATCTTCCTCTCAGCCTCAAGCTCCTGGATCTTAAGCTTAGCCGCATTAGCCTATGTCTTGACCTGAGTAACAAGATTGTCAATCTTGTCTTCAAAGGCCTTCTTCACCTCAAGCCACCCTCATCTCCTTGGCTAACTTAGACTCAGCTTCCTCCTTCTCAGCTTTGAAATCGGCCGAGACAATTCTGAATGTCTCCAGCTCACGGATAGAACTGCCATACTATGTCTCCAGGAATCGACAGATAGCAGCTTGATGAAGACCCTAGATCTCCAAATGACGACAGAGACCAAGAATCCTTGCCCTTTCCATCAAAGCTCGATTCTCGGCATGAACAAATTGCTGGTCTATAAATTCAGGAGTCGACAACTAGAGGCTCCAAAGGCTGGGGGAATTAACTGAGCTGAGGAAATCTTTCACCTCAGCGACTCCTGCAAGAGCAGAAGGTGAAAGAGCAGGCATCTGCTCCCTCTCTTAAGGGCCAGCACTAAACCTCGCCCTTTTCTGTTCCCTTAAAGGGTTCGACTTAGTTGGAGTTCCCGAGCTAGAACTAACGCCAGGAGAAACTAGAAGAGCTCGGCTCTCCTCCACCACTACCCTCCGTTGGCGCTTTAGAGCAACCAACTCCTTGGGGCCTAACTTCGGAGCCATCTTACCTATAAAAAAGAAGACCAACATAAATTAACAATCAACAAAACAAATAAAGGCAAAGACAAAAAGTAATTATTCGGAAACACTACCTATATGTTTGAGAACTTTCTCATTATCAAAACCCCACGCCAATAAAATTCCATAGGAGAGTGGAGAGCTCGGACTCACACACTTCTCCAAGAAATCCACCACCACCCGGTCTGAGGCAAAAAAAGAACCATACTCTACTCTCAAGATCTGGCAAAGATTATGTTGCCAATACAGGGGAAACCTTTTAAGCCACTAAAATCTAAAAAGAAGGGGAACTCGGACTCGACCGACCTCAACTTTATAAATTTATCTTTGAACCTCTTAAATTAAATGTCAACAAGCTTAAGGGGAACACTGCTAAAAGAAATCCAAGTTCCCCTATCAACCCTTTTAACTTGGAAAAAATAAAAAAATATATCTACGCTGGGCTCATGACCGAGCATATCGAACAAATTTTTGAATGCTTGAATAAAGGTCCAATTATTCGGATGAAGCTTAGAAGGGGCAATGTTAACTTTGCTTAAGCACCCCTCCTCAAAATGAGTAAAAGGAACCTTAATATCTAATTTTCAAAAAAGTCTATATACATATAAATAAAGTCAGCATCATTACTCTCCTCTCTATATTTACAAACTCTATCATCAGTACCACAGAGAAGGCATTCTACCTTACTCTCCCCATAGGACGACACTAAACAAGCCCTTCTAAACCTACGAACTGATTCCCTATTACTAAAGATGGAGACTACCTCCTTAACCCCATTACTGATCCAATTATAAGGATCAACCTCAACCTCATCTACTACCTCTTTCCCCTTATCAGAGATGAAGACAGCTTTTCCTTTAGCCATCAGTAATTACCTAAAAAATAAAAAAAGATAAAAGCGAACTCAAGAAAAGAAGACGACCTCGGAGCAAATACCAGGCAATAAAACGGTAATATCCTATCCTAGGGTTCGGAATACAAAAATGCAAAACTATTAAATTAAGGAGAATAAGGAGAGAAATCAAACTAACCGATTTGAAATGATCGAAGCTTGACTATGTGATTCGAAACACTCGATGGCAAACCCAGCAAAAGAGCAGAAACAGAGAGAAACCGGAAAAGAAATGAAGAGTTTTCCAGAAATAAAAATCTGAAAAACCTCTTTCCCATTTACTTAAAAGCTAAGCTCATCCAATGATTGAAAATGTTTCCCTCCACTTAACAACACATCTGACACGTTTATCATATTCAACGACAAGGGCTTATCACTTAATCCAACGGTGACTAAGTAAGCCCACGATCCCACATTTATGAGAAATAATTGCTCTCCAGTGAGAAAATAACACGTGTAACAACATGTTCTCCCACAACGGCCACCACTGCAACTGAAAAGACTTGCTTAACTTCTTTCGAGCTTGGCATGAAGTCCTCGGAATAAAAAAAACAACTTGGACTTCAACCAAGCTCGAGGGCTATGTATTGGACTAGAAAATATGGGCCTATACCTCAGCCCAAGTTATAATACCTTGGATACAGATCCTAGACCTCGGCCCAATTAGGAAGATTCTCTATAAAGGGCCCCACAGTTTGGTCACGTGGCACGAGTATCTCTCAAAGATTAGATCTCAGATTTAGCTGAAAGTATCTCCTAAATCCCACATGTAATCTCTCTATATCTTATCATATCTATATTATATTTGATTATTATATTTAGTACTCATTAAATCACAGGAATATCTCCTACATTTGAGGAAGATCATAACAGATTCACTACGGGGTAACTTCACCTTATATAAGGGGGCTATCACCCCTCAGGTACAACACAATCTCTATCACACATATACCTCTCCACTCCTCACACTTTTTACTAACTTAAGCATCAGAGTGTCTTTGCAGGTATTCCATCCCTCGTTTCCACGGACGCTAGAGCTACTTGCATCCTTACCGCTTCTTCTAGGTAAGAACATAAACCATATGTAATTTAAGCCCTGACTTTTCAAAACTTGCATTACGATGCCTTGATCTTTCTAAATTGTGTAAAAAATCCCCTATTTTTTCAAACAATGCATTAAGACACATTGAAATTTTTAAACTGTGCAAAAAACCCTAAAAAATCTAAGTCATAGCAGGGTATCGGGTTGCACGCAATAAAAAAGTCAGGGGGTTAATTGCACATATTATTCAAGGGCAAGGTGTGGGGTTACATAAATTAGAAACTTCAAGGGGTTAAGTGCACATAATTTTACCTTTATTAGTTACCAAAATTATACTAAAATGTGTTTTGCACAGTTTCAAAAGTTCAGGGTATCATGATGCACATTTTGAAAACTCAGAGGACCTAAAATTCAGGGGGTAAAATGCATTTACCCCTAAAATTTATTTTAATTATTTTTGTATCTGGTACAACTTTTTTCTAAAAGTCACAAAGTTCCTTTTTGGTCGAGAGTCGCAAAAGTTCTGTAAATTGCAAAAACATGGATTGCAAAACGTAATTTACTTAAGCTATTTTCACCATCATCTCATAGTATTTGTAGGCCTGCTAAAAGAAATAATGAAAATAATGAAAAAAACCATATTAAAATTAAATATAAGGGGAAAAAAATATCCACACATCTCTTTATCGGTCACCATTTATGTCGTGGTAAAACAAAAAAATGTAAAGAAAAGAAATCACGCTTATTACACAACCAAAAATTAAAAAAAAAAAATGCTCTCTCGGTCAATGCCCTTGCAAAATAGAGTTTCTAGTGCAAGTTTGTCTCAGGTTCATGTTAAACTTCAATAAGGCTTCTAATGCATGATTGTTTCTTGTGTTGTGTGGGTAGAGCTTTCCACCACTTCACCAAAGTAGAAGCTTCCAACAACACATCCTTATCTAGTTCCCCTTTGTCATACCATGTCTTTATTTGAGCCTCTAGTCTCACAGCCCTTTCCTTAACAACACCTTCAAATGAGTTAATATTTTTGTTGTCATTGGCTATGTTGTATAGTTCCTCCACCTCAGCCCAGAAGCATGATTTTGAGTAGTTAGCTTCTTCTTCTACCCTTCTTCTCTCTGCATGGTCTAGCCATCTTTGTGTATATCTATATCTTTTAGGCCTTCCCTTATCCAAGTAAGGTCCTGCATCTTTATTCTTCAAATGTCGATAATAATTGGCTATGTCTAGTGGCTCCACTAGTATTCGGTACTCTGTTCCAAGATCAATCCATTCTTGTTTGCCCTCAAACTCATCTGGTAGCTCATGCCTTTTCAGCATCTCAATGATCTCATCCCACACCCCTGCTAGCACAAGCCTCTTCACATTCGCTTTGAAGTCCCTTGCATCCTTGTGCTCCTTGAAGGCATCATAGTAAACCATGTTTACCTCACATGTTTCTTTGAATTCTTTCAGATCCCTCATGCTTGCCAGAGCTTTATCATTAATCTCCTTATTCATTTTCTCCTCATTCGCGTGTTTTTGTTTCTGCCACTCTCCGGCTGCTCGAAGGCACAGTCTTGCTCTTGTGTCCTGAAATTTAAGCCAACAAATCATCACATGTTAGCTAAATGTTGCAGTCTGATTCTATGCCTGATATATAAGAAGTCAAAAACTAGATAACCAAAAGGAGTAAATTCCATTCATATCCCTTGAGATTAGATAATGTTACACACGAATATCACGATTTGCAAAAATATACACCGACCTCCCATAAGATGTTTATATGATATCACACCCTAATATCCTTATATTTTGTGGAAAATGACACTGTGTACCCCTATAGATATGGAGGTTAGTGTAGACATGACAAATCAAGGACTATTGTGTGTAATATCACTTAATCTCATAGGAGGTAAGTAATATCATTGTCCCGTAACCATGGCACTAAGTACCCTTAATAGGGATGTCAGTGTAGGCATGACAAATCAAGAATTACAGTATGTAATATCACTTAATCTCAATGGAGGAAAGTATAGTTTACCCTCACTAGAAAGCAAAATGTTTATTACCAGTCCAAGGCCATCCAAGGCTGTGCTAATTGCAGTATTACTATTAGAACCATCAGCTGACAAGGGAAGCCCCTCTAGTTGATCTAAGTGCACCACATTCTTCATTTTCCAGCTATCCTGCAATTCAGCTTCATATTTTAGATGTTGCAGTATGCTTTTCTTGGCAACATCAGAAACTCCTGACAAATCACTTGCGAGAGCAGTGTGGAACAAGAGTTGCAAAACAGCATCTGAGTTTCTTATCACAATCAGCTGTCCATTTCCGGTGCAGAAGATGAAGGTCCCAAAGGGCCTATAAGGGCTTAAGTCAACAAGACCTGACACAGTCTCAAGTAACATATGTGTACTGTCCATGAGATTAGACACAGCAAAGCTTGCAACAGTTGCTGCATTTCTCATCACATTGGAGTAAAATTCAGAACTCACACTGTCTCTTGCTGAATCATTGGTGGAAGGTTTGAACTTTGGTTTCAAGAATTGGAGAATAGGGCGAAGCGTTGGCTCAATAGAAGACAAGGGAGCAAGGAAAATCCGTGGTACTATGTCAAATATGGTAACAAAATGTGTGAAGTGTTGAGACCAATTTTCTCTGTTTGTAGCGTGGGATAATATGTGGTTACCAACTAAGGGAGACCCAAAAGTGACACAAAGGGGTGGCTTGTGGTTTTTATTTTTATTTGGGTTAAGGCAATGTTCCAAGGCCCACAATGTTGCAAGAATGGCCACTGCAGCACCAGAAGAGTGCCCTGTAAACACTATTTGCTTCCCTGTTGCCATGGCTTCATTCACCTACAGATTTTGATGCACAATTTGCTTCAACCAAAGTATTTAACTGGAAAAATATAAAGTATATGATAGCTTAAACTACCAGTAAAACTGAGGTGGTTTCTAGTTTAAACATAAGGTTTGTAACTATGCAACTTACAGCATTGAATTGAATTGACAGCATTTACTTTAACAAAATTAATTAACCAAAAATAGAAAGTTTAAGATGACATAAACTACTATTAAAACTGAAAAAGCATTATTCTATCGATATAAAAGAAATACAGCAGAAATCTTTTAACTCTAGCAATAATTTTTAAACTAACTCTGAAAACTAAATGCTACACATATTAGAAAAGCTAGCTAAATTCTTTTACTGATTTTATCCTAGAAGTTACGATTATCACAAGAGGATCCGAGAAAAATAAAAGAATAATTAAAGTCTGCATAAATAGTAAGTCTAGGATGAAACAATCGGTCAAAGGTTTTTTAAGTTACATACCTTATGTTCAAGTGATGAATTCCCTAAAATGGATTGGAATCTCTGTTGAAAAGCTTCGTTCACCAAAGCAGCTTCATCATTTCCAATACTTTTAAGTGAAGGAAAGAATGAATGGTTTATCTTTGTTGCCCCATAAGGCTTGCTATTACTGAAAAACCAATCAGTGGCAGCCCAGGACCCCTTAAAGCTAACAATAAGATCAGCTCCTGAAGAATTCTTATTCATTTCAAGAAGATAATACTTTGAAGAATTGTGAGCTTTGAATGCTAAAGCACATGTCTTCTTGATTAACTTCTCTTTCAATCCTAGAGGTGGATCTTCTTCCCCATCATCAGAAGCATTTGAATCTCCCAAGCAACACTTGAAACAACTAGACATATTTTCCTTAATGGTTAAGAACTAGGAACTATGAGATCCTTTGCAGTTTCAGAAGGTATTTGTGCTTCCTTGTAAAGTGGTTTCTTAGATTTGCCGGCTCTTCTGAAAGGGTACGGCCATTGAGATAAAATTACCAAAGTGTGAGGAAGATTATAATCTTATTCCACGCCAAAGTTTAAAGGAATCGGGTCCAAAAAAGTGATTTAATTTATTTATTCGACCAATCAAACAATGGGCCAGGAAGCTGTCCATTGAAGGTTGGTGACACAACTAACCGCATGATGTATTTGGCTGTGAAACAATATTCAGACACGCTATGGTGACTTTTCCTTTTGTAAATTTCTATTGAAAGCCTATTTTGCGTTAAATTTCTTCACAGACATCCCAAAGTATATGAATATTTGCAAGGAAATAATTGAACAGTAAAGGAAAAATGAAATGAGTTTATTGATGTGCCTTTGTATCTATCCCCATTCTTCACGCCAAAAAATTAAAAAAAGAAAATCATGTTTAATACAAAAACAAGCAAGAGAAGTTTCTTTTTTTTTTTTTTTGAAGAAAAAATTACCAAACTCATACACTGACAAAATGAAATTTTGTGTAAGAAATCCTCATATATTCTCAAAATAAAATTAAAAATAAAATATTATTACTTTGTAATATTTGATACTTAAACACGTGAACAGTGTAATAATTATTAAATGATGCATATGACAATTTTCTGCGAAGAAATTCTTAAGTGCTTTTTAGAATAAGGGAAAAATATGTATCTTGTTTCTTTAACTATTTGAGACTTCAATTTTGTAGGTCATTATTATTTTCATCATAGTTAAATTTAAGGTTGTCAACTCCAATTGTAAATTCGTAAGAAATCATTTATTTTAGAAATAACTAGATGTTACATGTGCACTCCATGAACAATTAATTTTCAAAATCTTTGTCAATTTAAACTTATGTAAATTGTTTAATATTGTTATTTACAATATATGCAATTAAATTTGTACTTTTATTCTTTGAGTAAAAGTTGATACAAATAGTTTCTATAAAAATTAGTTAGTTTTAAGTAAAAAAAATTACTTAATTGTATGTTTTGTTTGTGATTTGCACTAACTAAATGATGCTAAAAATTTTTAATTTTTAATTTGTATACAAAGTCAATATTGAAAATTTACATAAATATTCTATCATATATTACCATGTCAATAAAGTAATTAGATTTAACTACTTACTAACTATATTCAAAGTCTTATAAATATAAACCATATATATTTTATCCAATATCCTAAAAATCAATAATAATTTTTTTCATTCACCTAAATTTGAGTTTATAGATTACAAATATAATTTATTTTATATGCACCATTAATTAAAAAAATTACACGTATATCTAATCATACATAATTATATATATCAACTTTTACAAATAGGAAAAAAGATAATTAAACAAAAATGTAAATTTCATTTACTTCATCAAGACACTACTGTTAATCCCTTCAAAATAACAAATCTACTTTTAAACATTAATCAACATCTAATTATCATTAAATTTCTTTTTTCTTTTTATTGAAATGTCACTGACTTTATTTGATTCTTATTATAACTATCTTAAGCATCATATAATAAAATATAATGCAATTGATTCATACTATAAATTAGTATACGAAAACTAGTATCAAAATAAAAATGTATCTCTATAAAAAAAAAAATCTGATTGTATCATTACAGGCTTTTTGTATATAAATGGATAGTTACAAATGTTTAAAATTTAAATTTAATTGTATTATGATTTATAATATTATATTCAATCAATAAATTATCAAAGTAATAAATTGAGCAAGATAATTTAATAACAGAATATAGCTTAAATTTTATTGCAAATAAAGAAGAAAGAGGAAGTGCAGTGATTTTATGAAGAAAAACAATTTCAAACTTTTGGCACATATATGAATAGTTATAAGTTTTTGAAATTTAAATTTGATTATAGGTATAGAAAAAAGAAGAAGTAGAGTGATCTAATAAGTTGAGTTGTTTCAAGCTTCATGTAATATTTTTATTGATAACTCATCAAAAAAAAAATTATTTATAATATATTCTATTAAATTTGATACATTATATACATAGTTTTAATTTTTAAGCAAAAGCTTATAAAAATAGTTTCTATAGAAAGTAGTTAGTTTTAATTGAACAAATCACTTAATTACATGCTTTGTTTGCAATTTGAATAGAGTAAATCGTATTGAGTTTTTTTACTATTTAATTTGTATATAATATCAATATTAAAAATTTATACAAATATTTAATTATATATTATCATATCAGTAAAGTAATTAAATTTAACTACTTACTATCTTCAAAGTTTTATAAATATGAAGTATATAAACATTTTATTTGACATCCTAAAAATTAGCAAGAGTTTTTTTTTTATTCGCCTAAATTTGAGTTTGTAGATTAAAAATATATTTTATTTTATATGCACCATTGATAAAAAAAAAAAATTACACATACAACTATCAATACATAATTATATCTACTTTTACAAATAAGAAAAAAATAATTAAATTCCAATGTAAGTTTTTTTTACATCATCAAGGCATTGATGTTAATCTCTTCAAGATAAAAGAATCTACTTTTAAATGTGAGTTAACATCTAGTTATCATTAAATTCATTTTTTATTGAAATGTCATTAACTTTGTTTGATTCTTATTATAATTATCTTATGCATCATATAAAAAAAATAATGTAATTGACTGATACCATAAATGTGTATATGAAAATTAATATCAAAATAAAAAAATGTATCTAATTGTATGATTCTAGGCTTTCTGTATACAAATAGATAGTTTTAACTTTTTAAAATTTAAACTTAATTGTATTCTGATTTATAATAATGTATTCAATTAATAAATTATTAAAGTAATAAATTAAGCAAGATAATTTAATAGTCAAAGTAGTTTAAATTCTATTGCAAATAGAGAAAAAAGAGGAAATAGAGTAATTTAAAAATTTGAGTAATTTTAGGCTTCACATAATAAATTTTTATAGTACTCCTTTTAGTATAGATATATCAAAGTATGGAATACGAGGTTTGATGAAAAACACCTTAACTCCTCCTCTTTATAGAATTTACTCAAGAGATCTCTGAATCTGTGAAATCATTAAACTAACCTCCCTAAATTTGAAAAGTATTACCCAACCTCCTCTCTATTGTATAATAAACAATGCATTCTAGGAAGTTAATATCACCCGAATAAATAGAAAGAAGTCATGATAAATTTCACCAAACCTCATGGAGATAATTTTAATTTCCCCTAAAAGGTGCTTATAATATTTAATTATAAAAAAACAAATATTATGATCAAACAAATATATGTATAAATTTCACTTGCAACAATATAATGATGCAGATATAAGTCATCAAATATAAAATCAAAATTAGTCACAATAAAAATTAAAGATGTTAAAAATTAAAATAATTTAAGTCAAAGCATCATAACTTCAACTTTTTATTTGATTGGATGAAAATCTTCTGTCCCTAAATAGTATCATCTTCTCCATCCTCCCAATTACTTATTGACATGTGAAAAATGCAGGCTTTAGTATGGAATTAAAATAAAAAAAATGATTATTTACGCATATCTCACCTTTAGAACATTATTTACCCGTATATAACATTTTTGTGACTGATTGGAATCGGTTACAGCTCAATCGATTTTTGCCTTTTTGTAATACACAGAAATCGGTTGACTCTCAACCGATTTCTATTTGTTTCATCCCTCCGTCGTTTTTGGTCGCTCACTCATCCGTGTATATATATGTGAATGATCTCACTTGGCAGGAGGCATACTTCATTTGTTAGAAGAGAGGTCAGGTTGTTCATTTCTTAGAAGAGATCTTAGATTGTTCATTTCTTAGAAGAGAGCTTAGGTTGCTAAGGTTTTGAGGGAAAATGGCAATGGGAGGGTATGTTCTTGTTCATTATAATTGTGAAGTAGCAGAAAACACACAAGATGGAGTAAAGTTTTGCTGCCCAAATCCAATACCTGTGAGTATTTATTCATCCGTGACTATTTCTGAGCTTCATGAGAAGATTCTGCACAAGTTACGCCAGCAAAACAAGCAAATAGTGAAGATGCTCTATCGGTTGCCATTGTTGGTAGGACAAGGTACGTTATGCTTCACAAGTTGTTTGATTGAAATTGACGATGACATAGGGATGATGTTCGATTGTCATGCTCGTTTTCCCGATCTTAGTGTTATGGAGGTATTTGTATCCTTCGGAGACATAAACTTAAGCTCTGAAGGATCTGCTCCTAACCCCACATTTGCTGAAGGGTCATTAAGACAGCGTTCTCCAACACTAGCCATGGGAAATCCAGTTCGGAATGACGAGGTTATGCCGCGAAATGAAAATGATCTGGGACAAAGTTTTGAAATGAATATTGGTGGTGATTTAGGCAAAATCGAACCAAATCCGAGTTTTGATGATATTTTTAATGAGGAGGATGCCGAAGAGGACCCGAATGAAGGTAATAAGTAAAATTCTTTTTATTACAGTTTAATAGTTGTAATGAGTTATATTTTAGCATGTAATTTGAATTGTAGATTTGGTCCAATAAATTTCAATATGCTATCATATCATGTTTTTATTAGTTAATTGTGAGTTTAGGCTATTTAATTTACGGTTGATATGTTGCTTAATTGCTAAAAAAAAAAATCTATGTGGCTAGTTTATAAATCGAATGATTAATTAATAATTTAGAAGCTATACATAATTTTTATTAATAACATGTTCTTGAAATATTTGAATATTTGAATTATGTAATACTGTATTTTATGAAAATATTGTTGATTTAATTTTGTGATGAAACTTATTACATAAATAAAAAAATAAATTAATATAATAATGTGATTATTTTAACGTTAATAAGATTCTTTCGACATTGCTATTTTGTTTGAATATATTAATATCTCATACATACATGGTGAAAACACCTTAAAGAATTAATATTTAGATGTTGTCAGTTTATCATTGCGAAACTTTGTGTAAACTGTTAACTATTATTTAAATTGTACAGAGTTGTTCGAAGATGATATAGATGAGGAGGTATTGCCTCTTACGCAGGGACAACCGTTGACAACCGAAACTCAAACACAATCTGAAAGTCAGCGTGTTGGTCACTATTTAAGTTTAAATTTTGAAGCAATGCAAGTGAATCAGTTGGATGATAGCAACACAATGGGATTACATGGAGTGAATCAGTTGCATGAAGGGCAACAGTTCCCCAACAAAGAATCAGTACTGCTTGCGGTAAAAAACTATAGCATCCGAAAAGGAGCTGAGTACAAAGTATGTCTGTCAGATCATGTGAAATATCAGGGGCAATGCAAGTACTTTGGGAGAGGGTGTAATTGGAGTATTCGTGTTATATATCGACGGAAGAAAGGACTGTGGGAGATAAAGAAGTACAACGGGGAACATACTTGCTTATCTGCTGGTATTTCGCAAAATCACTCTCAGCTAGATATTCAGGTGATTGCTGCTAGCATCCATTCAATAGTTGAAGCTAATCCAACAGTTCCAATCAGAACATTGCAGGCCTCAGTTTATTCAAAGTACGAATTCCAGATTTCATACAGGAAAGCATGGCTCGCAAAGCAAAAGGCCATTGGCCGGATTTATGGTGATTGGGAGGAGTCGTACAATGAGCTTCCGAAATTGCTGCTAGCTCTGCGGTCATTTATGCCAGGTACAATCACTGAAATTTCAACTCTGCCTTATTATGTTGGTAATTTGGTTGATCGTAGTTGTGCCATGTTTCATCGGCTATTTCGGACATTTCCGCCGTGTATAGAGGGGTTTAAAAATTGCAAGCGTTTTGTGATGGTCGATGGAACACATTTATACCGAAAGTATGGTGGAAAACTACTGATGGCAATTGCGCAGGATGGTAACTCAAATATTTTCCCCATTGCATTTGCTGTGGTCGAAGGAGAGACGACAGAGGCTTGGTCTTTTTTCCTAACAAATCTTCGGCGCCATGTGACACCACAGGAAGGAATACTGATCATTTCTTATAGGCATGCTGCTATAAAAGTAGCTTTAGATGCAGAAGGAAGTGGATGGCATCGTCCAACTGCTTACCATGGTTATTGCATTCGTCACATTGCATCAAACTTTGCGGTAAGTTTCAAGAGCAAAGATGCAAAGCGAGCTCTGATTAATGCAGCATATGCAAAGACTCGGAGTGAGTTTCTATATTACTCTGAACTAGTAAGGGGTGAGCACCCAGATATGGGTCCGTGGATGGATCGGATTCCTTTAAGAAAGTGGACGCAGCACCAAGATGAAGGACGCAGATATGGTCATATGACCACTAATATGTCTGAGTGTATAAATGCAGTCTTGAAAGGTGTCCGTAATCTTCCAATAACTGCATTAGTCAAGGCCACTTACTACTGTCTTACTGCATTATTTGTGAAGAGGGGGCAGCAGGCAGAGGCCCAAGTCGCGGCGGGAAGGGAATTCTCAGAAGCCTTGATGCGAGCATATCACAAGAACTCCCAATCATTGGGGACCATGTTTGTTACTAATTTTTCACGATCTAATGAATCGTTTGTTGTAGAAGAAACACAACCTGTGGGAAGTTGGAGCCAAAGAACTTACAGAGTCAGACTTGGAGATCAATATTGTGATTGTGGAGAATTTCAGGCATTACATTATCCTTATTGTCATGTACTTGCTGCTTGTGTCCACACTGAATCACGGGTTCAATGGGGTTCTTATGTTGATAATATCTACTGCATGAGTACTGTTCTAGACGTGTATAGAATGGAGTTTGCACCGGTTGCAAATGAAGCATATTGGCCACCTTGGTATGGACCTCGATTACTTCCAAATTCTGAGCTTAGACGAGCCAAACATGGCCGGCCAGTGTCAACCAGAATCCGAAATGAAATGGATGAAGTCGAATCTGGTCATGGAAAGAGATGTGGACTATGCAGGCAAGAGGGTCACACTAGGAGACGATGCCCCACCTTAGTAGCTACTTCCTCGACTCAGCCGGGCCCAAGCAATTAGAGAGGACATCATATCAAGTGTTGTAGTGCATGCTTTTTGCTTGTAAGTTGTAAAAATTAATGTATCAGACCATTGGTGTATTGTGTAATGTATCAGACCATTGGTGTATTGCTTAGTGTTTATTTTCTAGTCAGTAACCGATCATGTATCAGATCATTGGTGTATTTCTTAGTGTTTATTTTCTAGTCAGTAACCGATCATGTATTAGATCATTGGTGTATTGCTTAGTTCTTTGTGTTGCAAGATATGCGAATGGTTTTAATTAACTGTCTACTCAAATTAAATTACAAGCACTACATAATTACGTACAAATTTGGTAAATCATCATACCAGATACATTACTAGCTAATTACAACGTCCCCCTACTAAGTCAATACAAAATACAACAGTAAGTACTATATGGGTACCAAATACAATTGAATGCATCAAAATAGCCATGCTCCACCGCCCTGAAAAAGATATTGTCATATTCCACAAGTTAGGCTTAACATGATCAAATATGCGTAAAGCGAAATGAGACATATTTTTCAACATGTAATTAAAATTGATGAGCACATAAATTCATAAACCTGGCTACCATATTACTGATCTCGCGGGTTGCGCCGAGCTCCTATCAGATGCCCACCAGTATGGCAGCGGGTGGGCCGAATCTGCTGCGGGCCAAGCTCTTGACGGCCATGGTTACCTCCCCCATGGTCGTCGCCTATATGGTCATCAGCAATCTGATCATGCTGTATGTGTGTTGTGTCAAACGCCGATGCCGGAGTCCCACCTAAGAGATCAAAGGATGGCTGGGAATATGGACCTGGTAATTGGGATTCATTAAGAAAACTCTCACATGCAGCCATGTCCATCTGCTCAAGCATAGGGCTTAGCCCCGTGGAGAATTGATATACCGGGCTGGAGGCTGACCTCGGACTGGGCACATAGTCATGAGAACTAGAACCGGGAATGTAATCGTGCTCAAATGAACCCGCTGTGTGTGAGGTAGGACTGGCCATATGCTCCTGAGTATGAGCACCCACGCTATGACTGCTAGAACCTGCACCATCATCTTCATCAACCTCATCATCCTCATCATCCTTATCTTGGTTATCCTCCTGGCAGTGCATCCGCCTGATGCGAGTTCCTGCTTGCATTCGTCGAATCCTCCGACGTCGATCTGGAGCATGAGGAGGCATAGCTGCAACACTCATCGGTGCAGCACCAGGCGGTGCATCGGATGGCAATTGAACACCTCGAGGATCTCGAAACACATGCTCAGCTGATAAAACCCGTCGTGCAATATGGCTATACCAATTGAAGTACTCTGGTGAAGGCAACTGAACTAAACTGGGAGCACGATGATATGGGACTACTCGTTCGCTTCGTTGATCCCATAGCTGATGCCATGTCATGTGGTAATGTGGCCACCAAGTACACTCCATGCCTCGTGCATCCCTGGCGTGCAGGGCATCGATGTTTAGCGGCTCGCATGGAATAGGTTGCTCAGCCCCAAATTGTCTAAGCACGCGATTGACATGATGCCACTCAACACATGAGAAGCAAATTAATGATGTCAGTGATGCCCAAATTGCAGACTCCGCTTGAACCCATGGTTGTGTTATTTGCTGGATTTGAGGGATATCATATGGTGTCCAGACAAATTGTCAAATAAATTGATTAGTCACTTCAACAAAAAGTGTGTATATATATATATACACAAATAAATATATGCATATACATATACGTATATATTAAATTTGTTAAATCATATTCAAACACTTACATCCGTATAATGGAGCTGGTCAACTTGTGCCCTCAGATATGGCATGCGTCTCTTATGTGCATCAGGTGGGGCAGCAAATCCAACCCACCTTCCAAATATACATTAGTTGATAATTTGTGTCATTATAATCATAAACAACAAAATTTAAATAACAATTAAGAATTTTAGTGTAGTAATATACCTCCTAGCCAATGGAAAGTTGTAGCCTTCACGATCCACTATGGGACTGAGCGATGGCACTCTATACCATATCCAGGATTGTAACAAGACAAGACAACCAGCAAGATCACTTACTGAAGTGTTAACACCACGACACAACCCACGATATAATGTGGATAACACAGCGGATCCCCAACTAAGCCTCCCACACTCTTCAAAATCACGCAGTAGAGGCAACCATCTCAAGTGAACTCTAGCAGCTGACTTGTCTGCAAACAACATCCCCCCAATTAGCAGCATAATATAAACTCGTGTTGCTTGCATAACCTCAATTGTAGTCGCACTTTCTTTTAGTGGAGCAAAGAGGCTCTTCAGCCATGCCAATGTCACAGTATTGTCATTTCGTTTTCGCTCATTCTCAGGTGGTATAGACCCAAGCAATTCTTGGCACATGTCCCAAATATTCTGCCCACAGAACCTATCCCAAGCTCCTATGCAGCCACTAACAGCAACCCCATCTACTCGCAACCCTAACTGAAATGCAACGTCCTGAATTGTTACGGTGCACTCTCCATAGGGCAAGTGCAAAGTGTGAGTCTCGGGACGCCACCGCTCAACAAATACAGACAGTAAAGAGTTGTCATATTCAAAAAATTTAATCTGTGTCGCATGCCAAAAACCCGCCTATTCCAAGTATGGTTTCATGCGAAGATCCACCCTTTTCATATGGTCTCGTCTACCTCGCAACACACGAGCAGGCTGAAGCACAAAATACAAAATTACTCATGTTAAATATATTAAAAACGTATCAATCTAACAAAAAAAACTAACTAACAAATCTAATTAAAAAAATAAATTAACTATTCTAAATTAAATATAATTTTCACTAAATAGCTTTATTATAATTTACCTATAATATTTACTAATGTAATTAATGTATACATGTAAAATAGGTTTACGATATTCTAATCTAACTAAAACAACAAACTTATCAGAGTGAAGTCAACTACTTTGCTAACTAATATTTATTTACTAATTTCCTAAACATGTTCATAAATCTAATTATAATAGATGCTTTACTAAATATTTTTATAGTATAATCTAAGTATAATGTTTAATAGTCTAATTAATTTCTATTAACAAAATATGCTTACAGTGCACTAATCTCCCTAAATCTAATTACAAATAAAATATTTCTAATCTAAAAATTAAATTTCAATACACATACTTCGCTAAGCTAATTAAAATATATTATTTCTTAAACATGTGTGTTAATCTAATTAAATTAGATTATATAATTAAATTAGATTATATACTATACAATTTTTTTGTGTAATATGAAAACAATATATACTAATCTAATTAAATTTTGCAACTCATCTATGTTATATGTCATCTAATCTTCCTAAATCACTTAACAAGTCTAATTAAAAATATAAATTTTCAAACCTAAAGATATTACTTTGAATCAGTAGGTAGGTTTTACTTTTTAGCATATTTACTTAGTTACAATATTTCACACTAAACTAATTAACATAAATTATTTCCTAAAAATGTCCATAAATCTAATTACAATTTATTATTTACTAAACATATTATAGTATAAACCAAACTATAATATTTATTAATCTAATTAAATTATATATCTAATAGAGTTTAATGCGCACTAATCTCCTAAAAACAACTTACTAATCTAAAAAAAAAATATTTTCTAACATAATAAATATTCCAGTATCACTAAATTAATCAAACATAAATTTTCCTAAACTTATTCCAAAATCTAAATAACATATATATTAAGCATAAATACAGTATATTCTAATTACAATAACTGCTACTTTAGCTTACGATTATCTGAACAAAATAAATTTCAAGTCTACTAAACTATACATAAAATACAGTAAACTAAATTAAACAATTATTATAACTACCGAAAATTATTGACAAATAAAATATATCACTCTAATTAATAAATAAAAATTTACCTCTACATGAAGATTTGCTGCAATGTGTCCAAAATTATCATAACGCCTGATATCATTTTGTGCCATTTCTCTTTTTCACTCTTGCTCTTGGTTGGAAGCTGAAAAAACCAGAATCGATGAAGTGCTACTCGCCTCCCACATATATATCTGATTGCTGCATGCAAATCGGACGACCAGGGAGAGTTGGTAGGTGGATCGGACGGTTGGGAAAGGCTTCCACGCCCGGACCAACGCATGCTGGACACGTGGCGGAATCGGTTGAGTGGAAGCCTCTCCTAGCCATTCGATCCACCTACCAACTCTCCCTGGCCGTCCGATTGTTCTTCCTGAAATCACCCATGAGCGAACTGATTCCTGGGCTTTAAAACGGGCTGAAATCGGTTGATTATGGACCGCTTTGTTTCTAATATGCTATTCTGAAATCAGCTCAAAGTTAACCGATTTTGCTAACATTAAATTTTAGTGTATTTAAGTACATAAAGTTGAAAATATAACACATCAATATATAATCATTTTTTTTATTTTATTCTGGTACAAAAGCCGAAAAATGCATACTATATATTTGATAAGCCATAAATTTTAAATTTTTTTAATTCTTATCTTTCTACATATCAATAAATAATAAATGGGAGAACAAGGAAAGAAACACCATTTGAGTATGAAAGATTTTCATCTTACCTAATTAAGAGTGTTTTTTGTGAAATTCTAGTTATGTTTCTTGTGAGATCAAATTACAATTAAAAGAGTAAACTCATGATATTACCCAAGTTTTTTCAAGTTTAGGTGAGTTTACCTTAATTCAATTGTGTTTACTTAGATTTGGGTTTTCAAACAAGTTAATCAATAATTTAACAACTATGATTACATTTTTAACTTAATTTTTGAGATGTCAAGTATTGAGTAGCTCAGAGTAAAATCATTTTGCTACTATGAGAACACGTAATAATATCTCTATTTCTTGGAGTAAAAATAAAAATAAAAATGCTAAACAACTAAAAACTTTATAATTGTGATATACTTTTAAATAAATAAGTGCATCATGCAATTTTATTTTATCCAACAACAAAAATTTATGGCAAAAAATTCTATGCATATTTTATGGCTGTCCAGTATTATACACTCACAAAAACCACGCAAGAATGTTTTTTGAAAAAGTTATTTGTATTCATTATTCATGGAATAGCGTGTCAACTCATATCAGATCCACCAATGGATGAGATGTAGACCCTAATCTAATAGGGTCCACACCACATAATGGGGGTTAGAAATGCCATTTTTCTTCTTGAAAATGCATGATAGCCACTTGGTTTATGTTACACTTCAATGAAACTCCAAAGACACGAGCCTTCCCTGTGCTGTGGTGGAAGAGCTTTCCACCACTTCACCAACATAGAACCTTCCACGAAGACATCCTTATTTAGCTTCCCTTTGTCAATATATGACTTGATTTGATGCTCTAGCCTCTCAACCCTTTCCTTAACACCTTCAAATGATCCATTGTTGTTACTAGTTATAATACAAAGTTCCTCCACCTCAGCCCAGAAGCATGATTCCGAGTAGTTATCTTTTTCTACCCCTCTTCCCTCTGCATGCTCCAGCCACCTTTGTATGTACACATATTTCCTTGGCCTTCCATTCTCCATGTAAGGACCAGCCTCAACATGCCTCAAGAACTGTCGGTAATAGTTGGCAACATCTAGAGGCTCAACTAGTCTCCGAAACCTTGTTCCATACTCAACCCATTCACTCTTGCCTTCGAACTCATCTGGGAGTTCAAAACTCCTTAGCTTTCCCATGATCTCATCCCACACACTTGTCAGCTCTAGCCTCTTCACGTTTGCTGTGAAGCTCTCATGGTCCTTTTGCTGCCTGAAAGCATCATAGTATCCCACTTTGTTATTCTCCCAATAGTCTCTGTACTTTTCCAGTTCATTCATGTCTTCTTCAGCAGAATTCACCATTTGTTTCATTAGTTCCTCATTGTTGCTTCTCCGTTTCTCTAACTCTGCTGCTGCTCGAAGGCACAGTCTAGCTCTTTTGCTCTGGAAATTTCAACCAGAGGAATTGTTAGACATTCTGAGAATAAGCTTTAGTACAACGGTAAAGTTGTTGGTCTTGTGATGACATGGAAATCGCAGCTTCAGCTATTCGGAAGAGCCTCCCCGCTACAAAAGGTAAGGTTGGGCACACATCTGACACCCTCCCCATATCCCTCAATATGGGAGCCTTGTGCACTGGAGGCCGCCCTAGTGAAATTCTGCAAATTCCAAGCTAGATTCAAAGTATTGACATTTTGAACTGGACTTGAACTTGCATTGAAGGAATGTTGGGCTTGAGTATAATTCTAGGCTTGGAAATCAAAGCTCAAATGCAAAATGGTATTTGAAAATTCCATTAGTTGTTGGTCAGCATCTTGCCATGGTAAAACCCAAAATTAATAGATACAAGGCCGCATTGAACTATGATGTTTGATAAAAAGAGTTGTATCCCTGATTAACGGTTATAATTTTGGACCTAGTGATAAGTGTTCGACCCAAACCTGGTTGAACAATTGCTGCAAACCCAACAATCCTCCACTGCCAAGTCTAATGCTAAGCCTAAATCTTCAAGCCTAATGCCAACAACACAAATTATCATCTTTCAACAAATCCAATTTTATGTGTAATGGTTAAGAAATATAAAACTAGAATTTTGTCATTTCACCCTAGGATTTGATGTAATATGCCCAAAATAATATGCTGTAGAAACGTTACTTACCAGGCCAAGGTCATTTAAGGCCAGGCTGATTTCGTCCCTTGAATCATCGTCAGTCAAAGGAAGCTCCTCAAGTTGTCCTTGGTTCAAATGCACAACATTCTCCATTCCTAAGGTTAGTAGCTGTTTGGTGCCATTGACTCGATGTTCTTGTAGGCTTCTAGTGGCAACTTGATCAGCTTCTGCTGTAGTGCTTAATTGAGCTGAGTAAAACAAGACCTGAAGGACAGCATCTGGGTTTTTTATGACAATTTTCTTTCCATTTAAGGTACAGAAAATGTAGGTTCCAAAGGGTCTATAAGGACTTAATGGAACAAAATTTGCCAAGGTTTCTAGTGTTGAATCTGTGGTGCCCATTAGCTTAGAGGCAGCATGGCTTGTGACAGTTGCAGTATTCGACATCACAGCAAAGTAGAAATCATAAGCTGCAGAGGTAGCGGATCTTCCAATTGATTCACTCATGAAAGACTTGGATTTGGGATTGAAGGACTGTAAAATTGCTTCAGAACTTTGATCAAAAGATGAGAGAGGAGCAAACAAGATTCTAGGCACTATGTCATATCTCATCACAAAGTGCAAGAAGTTGGTAGACCAATTTTCTCTCCTGATAGCATGAGAAAATACATGATTACCAATCAAGGGAGAACCAAAAGTTACACAGAGAGGTGGTACCCCACCATGGGACTTTGGAGTGATGTACTTCTCCAAGGTCCAAAGGGTTGCTAGAATGGCCATTGGAGCACCAGAGGAGTGTCCTGTGAACACTATTTGCTTCCCCTTTTTCATTGCTTTTTCCACCTACAGAGTCATTCAAACAGGTGCTTTCTTAAATAAAAGGAAGCAGCACTTGAGAATGACAACATCAGTTATTTATAGTGCCATATGACAGACATATTAATTGATGAAAGAGTTGAGTTTGGACTTGGGACAGAAAAGGGAAATTTTGAAACGAAAAAAAACAACAACAACAAATCTCAGATTTGCATAACTAGATCATTTAATGATACCTCCTTTTCAAGTGATGGCTTTACCAAAAGCAAAATGGCTTTGAACCTTGTCTGAAAGGCTTCATTAACTTTAGCAGCTACATTGTGGCCAATACGTCTAAGTGAGGGAAACAGTTTAAGGTCAATTTCGCATTCCCCAAAAGGCTTTTGAGAATACCAATCCTTGACAGCACCTGATCCGGGAAAGCTGATGAAGACTTCTGATGGAGGCTTGGTCTTGCGAACCTTCTCAACATGGAAAGGCTTGCCTGGTTTCTTGTGAGCCTTCCAGGCCAAAGAAAGCGCCTTCTCAATCCTCTCTCCTCTTATTTCTGTGCTCTCACCACCAAGCCTTCCACTGCCACCAGCCATATTTTTGTCTCACAGCTCTCTCTTCTATGCTTGCTCCTTAGTTTCTTGCTTTTTATTCTTCCTGTTGCGTCTCAAAGGAGAAAAGTTTTCGGCTGTTGACTTGATCGATCAAAACGGAGACATTTGTTGTCATTAGATCCTCAGTCCTCACTGGCCAAAAATTGGACTTCGTGCATGTGGACTTGTGGGAATAAACAAATAAAGACTTGAAAATGTATGGGCCATAAACACAAGGCGAGTCACCAATCGAAAAAGAGTGATAGATTCGCCGTGCTCTGAAAGGAGATGGATATTGGGATAGGATTAGTAAAGTGAGGAAGACTATATAATTAGCCACCAGCAGTCAAATATTGTGGGCTACGAAGCTGCCCATTGACGGGTGGTGACTCAGCTAGAAGCATCTTGTATTTAACTGTTAAACAATAATCAGACAACAATGTTTTTTTAAAAAAAAAAAAAAAAAAAAAAACAAAGTATCTTTGCATGGAGTTTTTTGAAAATAAAAATCAATTATAATTGTTACGATGAAGATTTTTTTTTGTCTAATGATTTATCTTTTTTAGATTAACAGTTTATCTTTACATTAGAAATGTGATTTATTTATTATTGCACTTATCACTCTTAACTTTTGATAAGAATTTTAAATAGTATTATACTCCATTGAAAACGTAACATATAAATCTTAAGTGATTCATTTAATTTAATATTTTTATTGGGTGTATTTGGTTTGAAGGTAAAAATGGAGGAAATTTATACCCATATTTACTCTTTAACCAAACATTCCCATGGGTTGAAGAGAGTGGAGGTCTAGAATTGTGTGTTTTAATTAAAAGATTACTTAATTGTATGTTTTGTTTGTTATTTGCACTTACTAAATAATGCTAAGAATTTTTAATATTTAATTTATATACAGAGTCAATATTGAAAATTTGCATAAATATTCTATCATATATTACCATATCAATAAAGTAATTAGATTTAACTACTTACTAACTATATTTAAAGTCTTATAAACATAAAGAATATACATTTTATTCCACATCCTAAAAATCAATAATAATTTTTTTTCATTCAACTAAATTTGAGTTGGTAGATTACAAATATAATTTATTTTATATGCACCATTAATTAAAAAAATTACACGTATATCTAATCATAAATAATTATATATATCAACTTTTACAAATAGGAAAAAAGATAATTAAATAACAAGGTAAATTTCATTTACTTCATCAAGACATTAATGTTAATCCCTTCAAAATAACAAATCTACTTTTAAACATTAATCAACATCTAATTATCATTAAATTTCATTTTTTTTTTTATTGAAATGTCACTGACTTTATTTGATTTTTATTATAATTATCTTAAGCATCATATAATAAAACATAATGTAATTGATTGATACTATAAATTACTATACGAAAACTAGTATCATAATAAAAAAATGTATCTCTATAAAAAAAAATCTAATTGTGTAATTCCAGGCTTTCCGTATACAAACAGGTAGTTACAAATGTTTAAAATTTAAATTTAATTGTATTGTGATTTATGATATTGTATTCAATTAGTAAGTTATCAAAGTAATAAATTGAGCAAGATAGTTTAATAACAGAATATAGTTTAAATTTTATTGCAAATAAAGAAGTAAGAGGAAGTGCAATGATTTTAGGAAGAAAAACAATTTCAAACTTTTGATACATAAATCGATAGTTATAAGTTTTTGAAATTTAAATTTGGTTATAGGTACAGAAAAAAGAAGTTGACTGATTTAATAAGTTGAGTGGTTTCAGGCTCCATTAATATTTTTATTGATAATTCATCAAAAAAAAATTATTTATAATATATTCTATTAAATTTGATACATTATATATATACTTTTAATTTTTAAGCAAAAGCTTATACAAAAAGTTTCTATAGACAGTAGTTAGTTTTAATTGAACAAATCACTTAATTGCATGCTTCATTTGCAATTTGAACAGACTAAATCATATTGAGTTTTTTTTACTATTTAATTTATATACACTATCAATATTAAAAACTTATACAAATATTTAATTATATATTACCATATCAGTGAAGTAATTAGATTTAACTACTTACTATCTTCAAAGTCTTATAAATATGAAGTATATAAACATTTTATTTGAAATTCTAAAAATTAGCAAGAGTTATTTTTTTTATTCGCCTAAATTTGAGTTTGCAGATTAAAAATATAATTTATTTTATATGGACCATTAATAAAAAAAATTACGCATACATCTAACAATAGATTATTATATCTACTTTTACAAATAAGATAAAAATAATTAAATTCCAATGTAAATTTCTTTTTACATCATCAAGGCATTGATGTTAATATCTTCAAGATAAAAAAAATCTAATTTTAAATGTAAGTTAACATCTAGTTATCATTAAATTCATTTTTTTTATTGAAATATCATTAAATTTGTTTGATTCTTATTATAATTATCTTATGCATCATATAAAAAAATTATAATGTAATTGACTTATACCATAAATTTGTATATGAAAATTAACATCAAAATAAAAATGTATCTAACTGTATGATTCTAGGCTTTTCATATACAAATAGATAGTTATAACTTTTTGAAATTTAAATTTAATTGTATTTTGATTTATAATAGTGTATTCAATTAATAGATTATTAAAGTAATAAATTGAGCAAGATAATTTAATAGTCAAACTAGTTTAAATTTTATTGCAAATAGAGAAAAAAGAGGAAATAGAGTAATTTAAAAATTTGAGTAATTTTAGGCTTCACATAATAAATTTTTATAGTACTCCTTTTAGATATAGATATATCAAAGTAGGGAATATGAGCTTTGATGAAATGCACCCTGACTTCCCCTATTTGTAGAATTTACTTATGAGGTCCCTAAATTTGTGAAATCATTACACTGACCTCTATAAGTTTGAAAAGTATTACCCAACCTCTCCTCTATTGTACAATAAACAATGCATGCTAGGAAGCTAATATCACCCGAACAAATAGAGAGGAGTCATGATAAATTTCACCAAACCTCATGAAGATTATTTTAATTTTCCCTAAAAGGTCCTTATAATATTTAATTATAAGATAACAAATATTATGATCAAACAAAATATATGTATAAATTTCACTTGCAACATTATAATGATGCAGATATAAGTCATCAAATATCAAATCAAAATTAGTCACAATAAAAATTCAAGATGTTAAAAATTAAAATAATTTAAGTCAAAACATCATAACTTCAACTTTTTGTCTAATTAGATGAAAATCTTGTGTCTCTAAATAGTATCCATTTCTCTGTCCTCCCAATTACTTATTAACATGTGAAAGATGTATATTATATATTTGATAAGCCATAAATTATAATTTTTTAAAATTATTATCTTTCCACATAACAATAAATAATAATTGAGAAAACAAGAAAAGAAACACTGTTTGAGGATGAAAGATTTTCATCTTATCTTATTAAGAGTGTTTTTTTTTTTTTTTTGTGAAATTCCATGTTATGTTTCTTGCAAGATCAAATTACAATTAAAAGAGTAAACTCATGATGTTACCCAAGTTTTTTCAAGTTTAGGTGAATTTACATGAATTCAATTGTGTTTATTTATATTTGGGTTTTCAAACAAGTTAAGTCAATAATTTAACAACTATGATTAAATTTTTAATTAACTTAATTTTTGAGATGTCAAGTATTGAGTAGCTCAGAATAAAATCATTTTGCTACTATGAGAACTTATAATAATATCTCTATTTCTTGGAATAAAAATAAAAATAAAAATACTAAACAACTAAAAACTTTATAATTATGATATACTTTTAACTAAACAAGTGCGTCATGTAATTTTATTTTATCTAACAACAAAAATTTATGAAAAAAATTTTCTATGCATATTTTATGACTGGCCAGTATCATATACTCACAAAAATCATGCAAGAATGTTTCTTGAAAAAATTGTATTATTTATATTCATTATTCATGAAACATTATACCAACTTATACCAGATTCACTGGTGGATGAGATATAGTCCCTAATATATTATTAGTAGGGTCCACACCACATAATGGTGTTACAAATACCTTTTTTTTTCTTCTTGAAAATGCATGATAGCCACTTGGTTTCGTGTTACAGTTCAATGAAACTCCGAAGACACGAGCCTTCCCTGTGCTGTGGTGGAAGAGCTTTCCACCACTTCACCAACGTAGAACCTTCAAAGAAGACATCCTTATTTAGCTTCCCTTTGTCAATATATGACTTGATTTGATCCTCTAGCCTCTCAACCCTTTCCTTAACACCTTCAAATGATCCATTGTTGTTACTAGTTATGATGCAAAGTTCCTCCACCTCAGCCCAGAAGCATGATTCCGAGTACGTATCTTTTTCTACCCCTCTTCCCTCTGCATGCTCCAGCCACCTTTGTATGTGTCTATATTTCCTTGGCCTTCCAATCTCCATGTAAGGACCAGCCTCAACATGCCTCAAGAACTGCCGGTAATAGTTGGCAACATCTAGAGGCTCAACTAGTCTCCGATACCTTGTTCCATGCTCAACCCATTCACTCTTGCCTTCCAACTCATCTGGGAGTTCAAAACTCCTTAGCTTTCCCATGATCTCATCCCACACACTTGTCAGCTCTAGCCTCTTCACGTTTGCTATGAAGCTCTCATGGTCCTTTTGCTGCCTGAAGGCATCATAGTATCCCACTTTGTTATTCGCCCAATAGTCTCTGTACTTTTCCAGTTCATTCATGTCTTCTTCAGCAGAATTCACCAATTCTTTCATTAGCTCCTCATTGTTGCTTCTCCGTTTCTCTAACTCTGCTGCTGCTCGAAGGCACAGTCTAGCTCTTTTGCTCTGAAAATTTCAACAAGAGGGATTGTTAGACATTCTGAGAATAAGCTTTGGTATAACTGCAAAGTTGTTGGTCTTGTGATGACATGGAAATCACAGCTTCAGCTATTCGGAAGAGCCTCCCCGCTTCAGAAGGTAAGGTTGTGCACACATCTTGCCATAGTGAAACTCAAATTAATAGATACAAGGCCACATTAAACTATGATGTTTGATAATGAGTCTAAATAAAAGACTTGTGTCCCAGATTAGCGGTTACAACTTTGGACCTAGTGATAAGTGTTCGACTTAACCTTGGTTGGAAAATTGCAGCAAACACAACAATCCTCCACCGGCAAGTCTAATGCTAAGCCTAAATCTTCAAGCCCAATGCCAACAGCCCAACACAAATTATCATCTTTCAACAAATCCAAATTTGTATGTAATGGTTAAAGAAATATACAACTAGAATTTTGTCATTTCACCCTGGGATTTGATGTAATACGCCCATAATAATATGGTGTAGAAACTAAGTAGCACGGACACATAGACTTGATGGTGTGTCTGTGTGTCGAACACGTGTCAGTGTTCGATACCCACACAACATGTGTTGGACATGCGTTCGTACATATCCAATAAAAAAAATAATTCTTTTAAGCTCGGACACACACCGAATATAGTTGGACACTACTCTAATTCAATGTGGACACCCGCAAACACGCCTGAATTGGTTTCTTTTTTTTTTTTTCAAAATTTTTGTATCAACATGAGCACAAAATCAACCATAGTTATTTGGTTAGGCCTGTGTTGTTTGGTTATTTTATTTTAAAAATTTTTCAGTTGATCACAAAAAATAAGAATTAATTAGATTAAAAAATTATACAAACACAACAAAAAAAATTCAGACAAAAAAAATCATACTTCAAAATATATATATATATATATATATATATGCCGTGTACTTGTCCTGTAATTTTTTGAATTTTGTGTGTCTCTGTATCCGTGACATATCCGTGTCGTGTCCTGTGTCCGTGTGAGTATCAGTGTCAATGTGTCTCTGCCTCTACTTCATAGTGTAGAAACGCTACTTACCAAGCCAAAATCATTTAAGGCCAGGCTGATTTCGTCCCTTGAATCATCGTCAGTCAAAGGAAGCTCCTCAAGTTGTTCTTGGTTCAAATGCACAACATTCTCCATTCCTGGGGTTAGTAGCTGTTTGGTGCCACTGACTCGATGTTCTTGTAGGCTTCTTGTGGCAACTTGGTCAGCTTCTGCTTCAGTGCTTAATTGAGCTGAGAAAAACAAGACCTGAAGGACAGCATCTGGGTTTTTTATGACAATTTTCTTTCCATTTCCAGTACAGAAAATGTAGGTTCCAAAGGGTCTATAAGGACTTAATGGAACAAAATTTGCCAAGGTTTCTAGTGTTGAATCTGTGCTGCCCATTAGCTTGGAGGCAGCATGGCTTGTGACAGTTGCAGTATTCGACAGTACAGAAAAATAGAAATCATAAGCTGCAGAGGTAGCGGATCTTCCAATTGATTCACTCATGAAAGACTTGGATTTGGGATTGAAGGACTGTAAAATTGCTTCAGAACTTTGATCAAAAGATGAGAGGGGAGCAAATAAGATTCTAGGCACTATGTCATATCTCATCACAAAGTGCATGAAGTTGGTAGACCAATTTTCTCTCCTTATAGCATGAGAAAATACATGATTACCAATCAAGGGAGAACCAAAAGTTACACAGAGAGGGGGTACCCCATCATGGGATTTTGGAGTTATGTACTTCTCCAAGGTCCAAAGGGTTGCTAGAATGGCCATTGGAGCACCAGAGGAGTGTCCTGTGAACACTATTTGCTTCCCTTTTTTCATTGCTTTTTCCACCTACAGATTCATTCAAACATGTGCTTTCTTAAATAAAAGGAAGTAGCACTTGAGAATGACAACATCAGTTATTTATAGTGCCATATGAAAGACATATTAATTGATGAAAGAGTTGAGTTTGGACTTGGGACAGAAAAGGGAAATTTTGAAGGAAAAAAAACAATAACAACAACTAATCTCATATTTGCATAACTAGATCATTTAATGATACCTCCTTTTCAAGTGATGGCTTTGCCAAAGGCAAAATGGCTTTGAACCTTGTCTGAAAGTCTTCATTAACTTTAGCAGCTTCATTGAGGCCAATACGTTTAAGTGAGGGAAACAGTTTAAGGTCAATTTCGCATTCCCCAAAAGGCTTTTGAGAATACCAATCCTTGACAGCACCTGATCCGGGAAAGCTAATGAAGACTTCTGATGGAGGCTTGGTCTTGCGAACCTTCTCAACATGGAAAGGCTTGCCTGGTTTCTTGTGAACCTTCCAGGCCAAAGAAAGTGCCTTCTCAATCCTCTCTCCTCTTATTTCTATGCTCTCAACACCAAGCCTTCCACTGCCACCAGCCATGTTTTTGTCCCACAGCTCTCTCTCTTCGATGCTTGCTCCTCAGTTTCTTGCTTTTTATTCTTCCTGTTGTGTCTCAAAGGAGAAAAGTTTCGGAGCTATATTATTTGTACTTTTACTATATATAGAACACCGTGTCGACTCACATCTCATCCATTATTAGATGAGGTATGAACCTCATTCAAGTGGAATTCACATTTAATCCAATGGTAAATAAGATGTGAGTCGACACTGTGACCCATACATGGTGAATATAAGTAACATTTTTTAAAGTTTTATGCCGTTGATTACTTGATTTGACTGATCAAAACGGAGAGATTTGTTGTCAATAGATCCTCATTCCTCACTGACCAAAGGTAGGACTTTGTGCATGTTGACTTGTGGGAATAAATAAAGGCTTGAGCATGTTTGGGCCATAAATACATGGCGAGTAACCAATCAAAAAAGAGTGATAGATTCGGCGTGTTCTAGTTAGAATGTTTTATGGCTCTTTTGAAAGGAGATGGATACTGAGATAAAATTAGTAAAGTGAGGATGACTATTTAATTAGCCCACACCAATCAAACATTGTGGGCTACGAAGCTGCCCGTTGACGGGTGGTTGACGCAGCTAGCAGTATCTTGTATTTAACTGTTAAACGATAATCAGGCAACAATGTTTTTTTTTTTAAACAAACTATCTTTACATGGAGTTTTTTGAAAATAAAAATCAATTATAATTGTTACGATAAAGAATTTTTTTGTCTAATGATTTACCTTTTTGAGGTTAAAAGTTTATCTTTACATTAGAAATGTAATTTATTTATTATTGCACTTATCATCACTCTTAACCTTTGATAATAATTTTAAATAGTATTAGACTCTATTGAAAAATAACATGTAAAACTAAACTAATTCATTTAATTTAACATTTTTATTGGGTGTATTTGGTCTGAGGGTAAAAATGGGGAACATAAAGATCATGCATGGAAATTTACATCCATATTTACTCTTAACCAAACATTCCCATGGGTTGAAGAGAGTGAAGGTCTACAATTGTCTAACAAGGTCAGGCAACGGGATGGAAATAAGTCAGTCAACTTGTGTAAGTTGTTGCCTATATTCAGCCTAGTTTGACATAGCTCATAGAAATATTTATTGGGGAAAAAAAACATATTGAAGCAAGTTTAAGGGCATTTTAGGAACCATATAAGTGGAGGCAATAAATATAAAATGGCAATAAATAAAAGAAAGTGGTTATACCAGAAATATGAATAGAATATGTTAATTATCAAAATGATATTATCCTTTTTCATTCGATTAATTTTCAAATACGTTATATAAGTATTATTCTATATTTTTTAAAAAAAATATTATTATATGTAAGTTAAAATAAATAAAAACATGCAACTAATAATTTGTAAAAATATTCTGAAGTGAATGTTTTGAAAAAAATAATAATATATATCAATAGAATAAACATTTAGAATATAAAATAAAATTGAGAAAAATGTAAAGAAATAGTTAAAATTTTCAATAAAAGATATGGAATAAAGGCATAAATATAATTTTGGTCCTTGAAAAATTAATGAGTTTTGATTTTGGTCCATGAAATTTTTTATATGGTTTTGGTTCAAATATTTTTAAAAAAATTAGTTTTAATCCCTAAAATTAGTCTGTTTTTGTTAAATACTGAGTTAGGTAGCGAAAAATCACATTATTTAGTCTTATATAATATACACTAGTTGTACGTGACATATCATAATCATATTTATCAAAATCCTACTGTAAAATTAGTTATTAAATCTGATAAGATGCGTTAATAAATTGTGTCTAATAGGTTGGATCATAATATGCCACATATGACTACTATCTATCATATATTATTGGATAACATGGCTTTTTATCACCCAGCTCAGCATTTAATAAAAATAGACTAACTTTGAATGTTAAAATCAAACCATTTTGGAAATGTTTGGACTAAAACCAAACATAAATTTTTTTAGGGATCAAAATCAAAACTCACTTATTTTTTTAGGGACACCAACGTGGTGTTTAACCCTAAAAGAATAAATATGTCATAATTACAACATAATTTTGTTGAGGAAAAGGTTTTAAAATGTCATTTCCACTTACATGGAGGTTTCACGTGTAAATCACATTGAAATTAGTTCAATAGATAAAGGAAAATGATGGTTTGACATCTAAAATATGGATGTCTCATATGACAACCATTTTACCACTATTAGATAAGTTTGTGATCCCCACTCAGTTAACTTAACAAACTCATCCAATTATAATAAAGTAAATGTCAAATATCGAGATATTTATTCTTTGGATGTCAAAATAACTTTGCATATACCATTGTTAAGAGAATCAGATCGGACCAGCCGGTCTGACCTGGTTAATCGGGAACCAATTGACTAGCAAGTCCGGTTAAGTAGCTAGAATTAGAGGGACTTAGAACCAAGGAAAAATCAGTGAATCGGACTGGTTGGACCGGTTTGGAGCTTTTAATTTTTTGTTTTTTGTTTAGTTTCAAAGCTTAAATACTAATATATTGTGATAGTCATAGAGCAAAAATGAAAAAAAAAAAAGGAACCAAAGAAGGGCACTAATAAAGATTATTGGGTTATCTTTCTTCTCTCCCCGTCATTCACAAACTGCTTACCATAAAACTCACTAGTCACTAATAAATATTGTTTTCAAATACTTTTGTGACCGTATTATGAGGCTGAGACTAGAGAAATTTTATATAGATTATGTTTATTTTTATAAACCTATTAATATTTTTTTTTGTTGATTATGTTTATATTGTTAATTTAATATATTTTATTATATTCCGGTTGAACCCCAGTTGAATCAATTGAACCTCTAAACCTTTGAATTAATACTTTGACTAGTTCGATACCCAATCAAATTTTCTCTTCATTGCTTATTACATGCAAATACCTATAGTGTTCTAAGTGAAGCCACCTTTGAAGGATCAAACACGAAAACAAACACGCATGATGACTTACAATTCCACTCCGAAATATAAAGGCAACACAATGTTGATGACTTCTGCATCTAGAATTAAGTACGTCATTTTTTTGTTCATGCTTGGTTGAAAGTCGCATGAATTCTGTAAATTTCTATTGAAAACCTATTTTGCTTTAAATTTCTTTACAAATATCCCAATATGCATATTTGCTAGGAAAAAAAATCGAATAGGAAAAATAACTCTTGAGAAAAATAAAAAGAGTTTATCAATGGATCTTATCTATCTCCATTGTTTACACCAAATAATTAAAAGAGAAAAATGTTTAATTTTAATGCACTAACAATATAAAAGAGTTTTAGGTGAAGACTATGATACACCTAATAAAATGAGGCGTATCACACACCATATACTTAGCCACATTTATAAAATGTGACAAAATGTATTCAAAAGTGCTTGAATGAATTTAACCACGCTTTGTAAATGTGGCAAATTCTTGATATAAGACACTTCATCAAATATACTGTAGACAAAACCTATTATAATTTAATTAAACCTATATATTTTTTTTCCTAGTTATAAGTGTGAAAGACGCGTTTTGCGATACACCGAAAAGTAAATGGTGTGTGGTACACGTGATGGTGTATCGTGGATATCACCTTGAAGTAGAGTTTGAAGTATATTGTTCATGTACTCTCACTTTTCCCTCTTCATCTGTCTCCAATGGCCCTATCTTGTCCCCCACTCACCACCTTCTTTGTCGGCACACCGATGAATCACGATGGGAGCTCTGGCAAGGCATTGCTGCCACATTCGGCTTCTACCATTGGCCAAGTCAAGTTATTTATGAAGCCACACTTTACATCATAGTTCATCATATTTCATATACCCATTGAGAAATATCCCAATAAAAGCTCAAAAATTCAGACAGAGGGAGGAGAATTTCCCAACACCTCCTTGTTCATTTCACAAAAATAACCAAATGGGTAGCTGAGTCCCATCCCAAAATACGATTTTTTTTCACATCAAAGACTAAGGAGTTAGGTTCTTTAGAAAGGAAATAAAAAAAAAAAAAAAACCGAAAATAGTGATTAATTTTGGAAATATTTGGGCTAAAACCAAATAAATTTTTTTTTAAGGATCAAAATCAAAACTCACTTGTTTTTTTAGAGACACAAACAGGTGTTTAAACCTAAAAGAATAAATATGTCATACAATTACAGTATGATTTTGTCGATGAAAGGATTTTAAAATATCATTTCCACTTACATGGAAGTTTCATGAATAAATTACGTTGAGATTAGATTAATAGATAAAGGAAAATGATGTGTTGACATTTAAAATAGGATGTCTCATGTAATAACCATTTTACAACTATTAATAATCTCTATTCACTTAAGTTAATGAGCTCATCCAATTATAATAAAGTAGATGTCAAATATTAAGACATTCATTCTTTGAATACCAAAATAACATTGCTTATAACGAACAAATATCGAACCAAACACTCCAACTATAGTGTTCTAAGTGAAGCCACCTTTGAGGGATCAAACACGGAAACAACCAAGCACGACGACTTACAAGTCCACTCTGCATTGTTGATGACTTCTGCATCTCGAATTAAGACGTCATTTTTTTGTTCATGCTTGGTTGAAAAGTCGCATGAATTCTGTAAATTTCTATTTGAAAACCAATTTTGCTTTAAATTTCTTTACAAATATCCCAATATGTATATTTGCTAGGAAAAAAAATTGAATAGTAAAGGTAACTCTTGAGAAAAATAAATTTTTTTTTTATCGATGATCTTATCTATTTCCATTGCTTATGCCAAAGAATTAAAAGATACAAAAAATTTAATTTTAATACATTAACAATATAAAAGGGTTTTAGGTGGAGACTATGCACCTAATAAAATGAGGTGTACCCCACACCATATATTTAGCCATATTTATAAAATGTGACAAAATGTATTTAAAAATATGGTGAATGAATTTAACCACGCTTTGTAAATGTGGGTAAATTCTTGGTATGAGCCGCACCACACATCCTCAAATATACTGTAGACAAAACCTATTATCATTTAATTACGACTAAAATCTTAAATTGGTTCCTCACATTTATATTGGAGGATAAATTAGTCTCTCATATTAAAAATTTCAAATTGGTTTCTCATATTTTAAAAAGGAAGATAAATTGATCTATCCATACAGTTAAAAAGAGGACAAATTGGCCCTTCCATACATGTATGGAAAATCAATTTATCTTCTGTTTTAAAACTTGAGGGACCAAATTGATATTTTCAAAACTTGAGAGACCTATTTAAGTATTTAATCTTTAATTAAATCTCTTTTTTTTAGGTGCCTGCATAAATTAACGAAAGGATTAGTTATAGTTAGCAACAGTGAAATCCTGAGAGATAAAAAAAAAAACTCTTCTTTTGTTTGTTTTTTTTTTTCGTAGTTATAACCGTGAAAGACGCGTTTTGCGATACACCGAAAAGTATCGGTGTGGGGTATGCGTGACGGTGTATCGTGGATATCACCTTGAATTAGAGGTTGAAATATTGTTCATGTACTCTCTCTTTTTCCCCTCGTCTGTCTCCAGTGGCCCTATCTTGTTCCCCCCTCACCACCTTCTTTGTCGGCACACTGATGAATCACGATTGGAGCTCTGCCAAGGCATTGCTGCCACATTCGGCTCCTACCATTATTATTGGCCAAGTCAAGCTATTAATGAAGTCACACTTTACATCACAGTTCATCATATTTCATATACCCATTGAGAAATATCCCAATAAAAGCTCAAAAATTCAGACAGAGGGAGGAGAATTTCCCAACACCTCCTTGTTCATTTCTCAAAAATAACCAAATGGGTAACTGAGTCCCATCCCAAAATACGATTTTTTTTTCACATCAAAGACTAAGGAGTTAGGTTCTTTAGAATGGGAAAAAAAAAAACAAAAATAGTGATGAATTTTCTTTTAGGTTCTTTAGAAAGGGGGGAAAAAAACCAAAAATAGTGATGAATTTTCTTTTAGGTTCTTTAGAAAGGGGGAAAAAAAACCAAAAATAGTGATGAATTTTCTTGTTCATTCTTTCAATTTTTTGGAAAACAAACAAATATATATTTATGGAGTAAAAATGAAACACAACTTGAAGGGGCAACGAGAATGTGGTGGTTGAGGTGCACGATTTTGGGAGGACGATACGGTGGTGTTTGGTGGCTGTGAGACACTACCAATGGAGGAGTGGCGGCTATGGTTGTCGGAGCTCGGGATGGTTCATCAATGTTTGGTCAGAAATGGTTGGTGACCGATGATAGATGGATAGGTAAAGGGGTAACAGGTTTGATTTTAGAACGAGAGAAAAAAAGAAAAGAAAAGGAAGCTCGTAACACTGTCGGTCACCAGTTTTTCATCTCTACTGTTGGATATCCATGGGGCTCAACTAACAGTTTCGATTAATGATAGGTCCACGGTGCACCATCAAACTTTTAAGAGGTGCACCGCACACAATACTTATTCAGGCGTATGCTAGAACGCGCCTGTGATTAAATGATTAGTTTTGATTGAGTAAAAGTTTTCTTGTTGTATGAGTATTAAAATCAAACCCAAAAGAAAATCATGTTTGTTACAAAACAAGAGAAATTGAAAAAATAAAACATACTAAACTAATACACCAACAAAATGAACTTTTAATCGGTGGTGGAACTTGAAGAAAAATATTGGGGGCCAATATGTGTTCATAATGTAAAATCAAATTAACTCTTATGTTATATATGTCAACTTTAAAGTAATGCTAACATCTTTTTAGATTAGTTGCGAGATTTAATTATTTCAATAATTAATTATACATATAATTGATTTGTTTTATAATTGATTATTTAAAAATTAATTTCACGGTAGGATTAATATATTAATTTAGAAGAATTTTAAAGTGACGTGTTTTGTTCGAATTGTATAAAAATATACTTTTATATAATAAATTACTAAAAAATAAGAAATAATTTTATATATTTTATAATGTTTTATACCTGTGATCAATTTGACAAAAACATTAAAATTCTAAAATACTTTATTTTTACAATCAAAAGTTTGAAAAGTGTACTTTTATAGTTAGGAAATGTTTGGTTGGAATGTTAAATTCAGGAAAAAAATTTTATAACTGAATTCTATAAATAATTTTACAAATAAAACTTTATCTCATTTTCACCTTCCAACTAAATATACCCTAATCATCTAAGAATCTTTCTTGGCGATGCATGATTGTCACTTTGTCTCGTGTTACTCTTCAATAAAACTCCTAATGCAAGACCCTTCCCTGTGCTTTTCAGGAAGAGCTTTCCACCACTTCACCAACGTAGTGCCTTCCAAGAAGACATCCTTATTTAGCTTCTCTTGCTCAATCCATGTCTTGATTTGATCCTCTAGTCTCTCAACCCTTTCCTTAACATCTTCAAATGACCCATTGTCGTTACTGGTTATGATACGAAGATCCTCCACCTCAGCCCAGAAGCATGATTCCGAGTAGGTCTCTTCTTCCACCCCTCTTCCCTCAGCATGCTCCAGCCACCTTTGTGTGTATCTATATTTCTTTCCCCTTCCCTTACCCATGTAAGGACCAGCCTCAACTTGCCTCAAGTGTCGGTAATAGTTGGCAACGTCTAGAGGTTCAACTAGTCTTCGAAACCTTGTTCCAAGCTTAACCCATTCACGGTCACCTTCAAACTCATCTGGGAGTTCAAAACTCATTATCTTTTCCATAATCTCATCCCACACACTTGACAGCTCTAGCCTCTTCACGTTTGCTTGGAAGTTCTCAGGATCCTTTTGCTGCCTGAAGGCATCGTAGTATCCCACTTTGTGAAGCTTCGAGAAGTCTCTGTACTTTTCTAGTTCATTCATTTTTTCCTCAACCGAATTTGCCTTTTCTTTCATTAGTTTCCCATTGTCGCTTCTCCGTTTCTCCGTCTGTGCTGCCGCTCGAAGGCACAGTCTAGCAATCTTGCTCTGAAAGTTTCAATAAGAGGAATTGTTGTTAGACATTATGAGAATAACCTTTGGCGAAACGGTAAAATTGCTGCCTCCTTCTGTCATGGAAGTCACGGATTCAAACCTTCGGAGGAGCCTCTCTGCTAGGAAATGTTAATCCATGTGGGAGCATCGTGCACTAGACTTTGACCTTGCATTGGAGGAATGTTGGGCTTGAGTATAATTCTAGGCTTGGAAATCAACTTAAAGCTAAAATGCAAAATGGTCTTTGTAAAGTTGGTCAGCATCTTGCCACAGTAAAGCCTAAATAGGCTCGAGGATGCATTAAATTATGATGTTTGATAATGAGTTTAAACGAAGAGTTGTATGGATTAACATTTATAATTTTGGACCTAGTGATCAGCTTTCGATCCAACCCATATGGGAGACTGCTGCAAACCCAACACTCCTCCACTGCCAATTGTAAATGTCTAATGCTGAGCCTAAATCTTCAAGCCTATTGCCAACAGCCCAACACTAACTATCATCTTTCACAAATCCAATTTTATGTGTAATGGTTAAGAACTGTACAACTAGAATTTTGTCATTTCACCCTAGGATTAGATGTAATTTGCTGCAATTTTTAACCATGGTCCAGCCAGTACTAAATTATATGAGATAATATACCCATAATAACAATGCTGTAGAAACGTTACTTACCAGTCCAAGGTCGTTTAAGGCCATGCTGATATTTTCCCTTGAATGATCATCCGTCAAAGGAAGCTCCTCAAGTTGGTCTTGGTCCAAGTACACAACATTCTGCATTCCTAAGGCTAGTTGATCTTTGGTGCCATTGACTCGATGTTCTTGTAGGCTTCTAGTGGCAACTTGATCAGCTTCTGCTTCAGTGCTTAATTGAGCTGAGAAAAACAAGACCTGAAGGACAGCATCTGGGTTTTTTATGACAATTTTCTTTTCATTTCCGGTGCAGAAAATGTAGGTTCCGAAGGGTCTATAAGGACTTAATGGAACAAAATTTGCCAAGGTTTCCAGTGTTGAATCTGTGGTGCCCATTAGCTTAGAGGCAGCATGGCTTGTGACAGTTGCAGCATTTGACATTACAGCAAAGTAGAAATCAGAAGCTGCAGTGGTAGTGGATCTTCCAATTGACTCGCTCCTGAAAGACTTGGATTTAGGATTGAAGGACTGTAAAATTGCTTCAAATTTTTTATCAAAACAGGAGAGAGGAGCAAACAAGATTCGAGGCACTATGTCATATCTCATCACAAAGTGCATGAAGTGGTGAGACCAATTTTGTCTCCTTATAGCATGAGAAAATACATGATTACCAACCAAGGGAGAACCAGAAGCTACACAGAGAGGGGGTACCCTGCCTTGGGATTTTGGAGTAATGTACTTCTCCAAGGTCCAAAGAGTTGCCAGAACGGCCATTGGAGCACCAGAGGAGTGTCCTGTGAACACTAATTGCTTCCCCTTTTTCAATGCTTTATTCACCTGCAGATTCATTCAAACACATGCTTTCTCAAATAAAAGGAAGTAACACTTGGCAATGACATGAAAACATCAGTTATTTATAGTGTCATATGATAGATTAATTGATGAAAAAGTTGAATTAGGACTTTGCACAGAAAAGGGAAACTACAAAAACAAAACCAAAAAAAAAAAAGACCATCCCGCATTTGTATAACTAGATCATTTAATGTTCAGCTAATTAATTCTCTGTCCACTACATAATATAATTCATTTAAGTTTATATATGAGAATTAAAATGATGATTGTGAAGCATCAGCACTAAACTAAAAAGGCTAGAAGCTCCTAGAATTTTCTATGTGTGGCCTTTCATAGGAATTATCTAGAAAATGCAATAGACAGTGAGAAGCTCCTACAGCTTTGCAAGTCTAGATCCAAAGTCTCTAGAAAATTTTATAAAGAGGAAAGAGCATATAGACTTATAAAATACTAGAATCTTCCAACCATTTGCAAGTCGGTTATGCACCGACATTTACAACCAATAAAAGGGCTTTGGGATTTATGTGTGTGCGCGCATTAGTGTGTGAAAGCAGAAATGCACAAGGTGGAGTGATCAAGTGCTCCTCTAAGTAAAGAGTGCAAAACCGTTAGTGTTGGGAAGTGTGTCAAGTGAGTTTTAGTGTGCTTTAGTCAAAATGTGGTGGACTTGTATATCATTGTATATCAAGAGTAAAGTATTTCAATTAGCATTAAAAAGGGTATTTCATTTTCTATTCTTTAGATTAAATTTCATAGATCTTTGTAAAAAATAAAAACATAAGAAAAATATTTATTATAAATTATTTTTCTATTAAATAATTATAGTTATATTCATTTATTTTTCCTCGTCATAGATACAAAAATAAAATAACTAAAAACTAATTAATATTTTAAAAATGTGAAAACAACTTTTAAATAAGAAAAAAAAATCCTAAAATGATTTATATCATCGACACAAATCGAGTAATACCTCATTTTCAAGTGATGCCTTGGCCAAAATGGCTTGGAACCTTGTCTGAAAAGCTTCATTAACTTTAGCAGCTTCATTGAGCCCAATGCGTCTAAGTGAGGGAAACAGTTCAAGGTCAATTTTGCATTCCCCAAAAGGCTTTTGAGAATACCAATCCTTGACAGCACCTGATCCTGGAAAGCCGATGAAGACCTCTGGAGGGTTTTTCTTGCTAAACTTGTCAACATAAAAAGGCTTATCTTGTTTCCTGTGAATTTTCCAGGCATAATCAAGTGCCTTCTCAATCCTCTCTCCTCTTATTTCTATTCTCTCACCACCAAGCCTTCCACTTCCACCAGCCATGTTTCTGTTTCACAGCTCTACTCTTCTATGCTTGCTCCTCACCTCAGTTTCTTGCTTTTGTTTCTGTTGTTGCATCTCAATGGAGAAAAGTTTTATGCTGTTGGTTTGATTGATCAACACTCAGAGAACTTTGATATCATCAGATCCTCTTCCAGAGTCCTCGCTGACAAAAAACACTTTGTGCAAGTTGACTTAAACAAAGAAAAAAGGAAAAAACGACTTGAACATGTCTGGGCCATAAATAAATATATGGCGAATTACCAATCAAAAGAAAGTGATTACTTCGGCTATGTCCTTGTTAAGTATTTGTCTGCTTATGTACCAAGCAGAAGGTAATTTTAAAACTAATTTTTCTTCTGCGCTAATATTTATTTGAAAAATTAACCAAAATGAATATGCATCAGGAAAGAAGTAGTATTTTTTTTCATCTGACAAGGTAGTCCAAGAATAATGTCATTGTTAAAGTAAACATTGATTGGGATAATTCTATAATGTATTGTTGTTCGGTTTGATAAATTAATGGGTTTGTAATATAAAATGTTTGAACATAAATATATTCGGTGTCACCCATCAAAAGAAAAGTGATGGATTCGGCGAGTCCGAGTTAAATATTTTCTGGCGCTCCTGAAAGGAGTTTAAAAAATATGCCTTTATTTATTTATTTACCCAATCAAACTATGGGCTGCGAAGCTGCCCATTGACGGGTTTTGACTCAACTAACAGTATGCTGTATTTAACTGCTAAACAATAATTAGACAGATTATGTATTTTTTTTTCTTTAACAAAGTATCTTTTTCAGGGAATTTTTTGGAAAAAAAAATCAATTATAATTGTTACGATTAAAGTTTTTTTTTTCCTAATGATTTATCCTTTTGAGATTCAAAGTTTATTTTTACATTAGAAATGTGATTTATTTATTATTGAACTTCTAGTCACTCTTAACCTTTGATAATTATTTTCAGTTTTTTTTTTTGTTCTCTATCGATATCAGTACTCTAATTTAACCAACGGTTATGATTTGATATTTGATTTTATAGATTTCAAAAAATTTATATTAATGGGATATATAACTCATTCTTAGTCACAAAATAATTGAAATGTATTAGTACCGTTAAATTTTATAAGAGTATTGACCTTTTATTTTAAATAGTATTAGATTCCATTGAATAACATAAAATGTAAAACTTAAGTAATTCATTTAAATTAACATCTTGATCATGTGTTTTTAGTTGGAGGGTAAAAGTGAGAACAAAATTTCATAGATGAATTTTGTATGTAAAATTACAGATAAAAGTCACGCATGAAAATTTATATTCTATATTTACTCCCTAACCAAATATAATGGAGGGATAAATAGAGTGGAGGTCTACTCTCTAATTAACAAGGTAGGGCACAAAAGTGAAAATAGGCCAGGTGGCTCATTGGAGTCTTCCAATTTAGCCTACATTCAGCCTAGTTTGGTCTAACCTATTTTGTAAATAAGATATACTAAGACTTTTCAAAAAACTTTTTTTTGTTAAACAAGTCAAGTTTTGGATAATAGAAAGTCTATTAGGCCTAACAAACTAACCTACTTAATTTTTAAATATACATTTACCAATAAAATAATGATTCTTATCTAATCTATGATTTTTTTTTTGTTTTTAACTTTAAAATTATAGTTTCGGAAGGCATAAGGGAAAAACTTTTGCTTAAACAATAAGTTGATGATTTAATGACAGACTAAACATATTATTATTTCCTTGATGGCCCTTCGTCCTCTTTACAAAAAACAATAATTTTTAATTTTTTTTTCAAAAGTAACTTTAAAGGGGTCTCAACTACTAGTAAGAGAAAAAAAAATCGGCCAATGAGAGTAAGAAAATAATTACTCATGAAAATTCTTCTTGAAAGGTTGGTTTGGTCTAGGAATAAAAAAATTAGGATGGAAAGTTTCAGGATCAACATTTTACAATTTTGTTTAATCAATTTGATTAATCAATTTTCAAAAGAAAATACTTAAATTAAATGTTTTATATCCGTTTCATCTAATTCTTAAGCTAAATAATAATATGCACTATTAAAAACTTGCAGAACACAGACGGAAAATATAGATGGATTTTGTTCTGTCCGTATTAGAAATGAATTTATAGACAAGAATTAAAAAAATAGGGATATTTTTTTTTGTCAAAGTTAGATAATCCTTCTATAATTATTGGCGCAACTTCATGCCACTTGGCACGTAATTGTTACATGCGGGAATTACACACGGATATTGAAAGAAAATTTTTCTTACAAAATGTACTAAAAACAAAAAAAATGGAAAAAATTTTCTATGACAATTGAAATTAAAATGATGTGTTTCATTAAAAGCATTACAAAAGAAAAATCCATCAATAATGACAGCATTAGGTTAAAACTGCAAGGCATCCCCTTCTTCTTCGTTATTTTCCATTTTCTCTTCTCTTTCTCTCTCTATCTCTCTCTAATCGCACACCACCACCCTCTCTTTTGGCCATTGCCAGTGATTGGAGTCTTCATTTTACAAACGGTTTGTGCCATTACATTTGTGGTAATGTTCTCTGTCTTTTAATCGATTTAGTTTTTTTTTTTTATCTTTTGCCCTATTTTTTTTTTTTTTTTTTGGCTTTCCATTGTTCAATGCTACTAGTTTTTAGTGTTACTAACTAAAAGAAATTTCAATTATTTTGGACTTTGGAGCTCATTTGGAGCATAGGATTTTGGAATAATTTGGAGCACATTTGGTTTGTGGGTTTGTGAAGCATTGTCTTTTTTTTTTATTTAGGGTTTAGGAATTAAAAAGTGCTAGTAAATTTATTTATGTCTCAATTGTCAAACTAGGTTGCAGATATAGTGATTTTATTTGTGCCTCGATTGTCATATTAGGATTTAAAAAGTGTTAGTAATATTTTTTTGGATTTTAGTATATATATTTTTTTTCAAGTTTTATAACTATGTAAAATTAAATATGTTTGTTCATTTTGCATTTTTAGGATTCAGTTGGGTGCATACTGAGAGCTATTGATTGTTTTTTTTGGTTGAGTGCTTTATAGGTTAGTAATGAAATATTTATTATTTATATATTTTAATATGTATGTAGGATGAGGATTTATAATTTCTAGGATAGAATTGTAGGATTGGAGATTGCATGACCAGGGGGAAGGACGTAGAGGTTCTTCTCCAACTTGTTTGCATTGTTTTCTTTGGAGTTTGATTATATTTGTATGGATTGCAGGATATGTATATTGTGAAGAAATAAGGGGTACAAACTAGAATGGTTTTCGAATTGATGATGAGATTGTGATATATTACGTGTTGATTAATTGTTTTGTTGTATAATTAATGATTTGTGTATAACTGTTTTGTTGTATAATTAATCGTTTGTGTAATTACAATGAAAATGTGGTTTGTTAATTGATCTATGAAGACATATTTAACAAGATAGTCTTAAATCAGGGGAGATTCAGTCAAAATTTTTCAAAAAATATTTTTTTTTGTCCGAATGTAACCATAATATATGTAAAGGGGTGTTCAAACATTAAGGGAACTTGGCCAAATTTACCTTACAATTTGTGTCATTTAAAATAAAAGAGGTTCATAAAGTGTTGTGTTTAATGTTTAGGTTGATATGGTTGCTGATCGAAATGTTCCTTAAAAAACAGTTCATAGATATATGATAGGTTGCACCCAAGTTGGGGGAATAAAACTGCAATTCTATGAAGGTGTGTTGAAGAATTTGTATTTGTTGCTTGCAATTCATGGCATTTCATTACTAATTAGAAGGTTAGGTATCCATGTTCTAAATGTAAGTGTAGAAAGTTCCTAGATATTGGTTCAATTAGATATGATCTGTACAAATTCAGCTTTAAACCTGATTATTTGATCTGCACTGAACTAGGGAAGTAGTTGATGTAGAAATTTAGTTTGGAATAGGTTATGTTGGAGATAGCTCCAATACGATGCAATTAGGAGGTAGGAAGTGGGTAATATGACTGGAAAAGAAAACCATAGTTGTTATAACGAAATAGTTTACGATGATGTTGGCCTAAATGAAGAACCTTTGGTGATTTTGAAGTTGAGCTGGAATCCAACCTAAAGTCTGCAAGATTTTATAGTTTGTTAGAGGCAACAAACAAGCCTTTACGGGATCGGTGTATGCACTCATATTTGTCCTTAACAATATGAATGTTGAGCATTATATCAAAAGGCAATCAAAGTCAAAATTCATTTGAACAATGGGCTACATTGATCAATGAGCTTAGTCCCCAACTTGAGGCCATTCGAAGAGATTTTTACCAAGCAAAAAAATTAGTGTTCAAACTTGGGTTAAAAGAAGTAAAATTTGATTATTGTTTAAAAGGTTGCATGCTCTATTACAAAGATTGTATAGACATAATGCAAATTCTATAGAGAACCTAGGTTTAAGCCAAAGAGAGAGGGCAAAAGTGGTATGTCTAAAGATATGCCGCAAAAGATAATGTATATTTTGCCCTCAATTCCTAGACTAAAGAGGTTGTATGTGTCCATGAGCTCAACTTCTCAATTGATCATGCATAGAAAGAATACAAGTGATGGCATAATGACTCATCTATCTCACAATAAGGTTCGACAACACTTTAATCCGGTATATCATGAGTTTGCATATGATCCTAGGCATTTAAGGTTAGGACTCTTTGCTGATAGGTTTACACCAGATAATCAATTCAATATACCATATTTTTATTAGCTTATTGTGCTCACACCTTTCAATCCCCCCCTAAAATATGCATGAAAAATTCATATTTATTTCTAAATTGTATAATCAATTGTCCAAAAAATCCAAACGCTAAAATTGATGTATACTTTTGCCTTTGATTGATGAGTTGAAAGAATTGTAGTGTGAGGGTGTAATAACTTATTTCATGTCAAGAAAGTAGAATTTTAGGATGAGGGCAGCACTGATATGGAAAATTAATAATTTTTCTACTTACGGTATGTTGTTTGGATTGATAATTTAAGGGAAATTAGCATATCCAATTTGTATGGAGAATACAAAGCCATTTACCTTAAAATATGGAGGAATAATTCTGTGATTTGATTGTCATAGAAGATTTTTATATATAAACATCCACATAGGTTCCTTGCAAATAAATTTAGGAAGGCAACTATTGAGAATAAGGAGCCTCCTATCAGACTAGAAAGAATTAGACAATATCAAAAAATAATAGAAGTTAGAAAGTCCATCAGGGGTGGAGCATAATTCGACTAAAAAAAGTATATTTTGGGAGCTGCCATATTGGAAGGATAAATTAGTTTTCATTGTTTAGATATCATGCACATGGAAAAAAAATGTGTTTGACAATATCTTGAATACCGTGATGGACACTGATTGAACTAAAAATAATTACAAGGCAAGACATGATTTTGAAAAGTACTGTAGGCATTATGAATTGAAAATGCAATAACTCCCCTATGGTCAATGGTCAAAACAAAGAGCAAGTTATACCCTAAGCTTTCCAAAAAGACAAGATGTGTGTAAGTAGGTGCGAGACTTGAAAGTTCGTGATGGTTACGCTTCAAACTTAGGTCATTATGTGAATATTCCGCAAGAAACATTTTTTGAGATGAGAAATCATAATTGCCATATATTCCTGGAGTGTCTTATCCTTACTGCATTTAGCAAACTACCTGAACATGCTTGGAAGCCATTGAAATAGCTAAGTGAGTACTTTAGAGACTAGTACTCACCCACTGTTAGAGTTGATGATCTGTTGGCGATAGAGAAAATCATCCTCGTCATTTTGTTTAAATTAGAGAGAATATTTGCCCTAGATTTATTCAAATGGAGCATTTGCCCATACACTTAGCGTACGAAGCACTTGTTTGTGGGCCAATACAATATAGATGGATGTATCTATCTGAGAAAAAAATAAGAGGCTTCAAAAGAACTATGAAAAATAGAGCACAAGTTTAATGATCCATATGCTAGGCATAGATTTTAAAGGAGACATCAAACTTTTGCTCTTACTATTTCGAACCTCATGTTCAATTAATGAGAACTAGGGTCGATCAAAATAATGATGGGGGAAAGCTCAATTGAACCAACTTTATTCATATTCAATCAATGTGGTCGTGCTACTAGGAAAAGTAAAGAATGACGGATCTTAGGAGATGAATCAAATGCCCCATATCTGCACATCTTGATAAATTGGGATGAGGTACAACCTTTTAGAACATAAGTGACTAATGATTACTTTCCTACATAATTAAGTTATCCAATTCTCACATATTGTTCCAATGTTTACATATATTTCGAACAATTATATGGTGACCAATGCCTTAATCAATTTCTATCATGATTTGGATCTTATGTACATTGGTTAGTTTGGCTTAAAAGTATATGTTAATTATTTGATTTGATCATTATTCTTGAATTTGATACATTCCAGGGCATATGTTGGTGTATGATCCTAGTAATGCTATAATCGATATTCACCTCGGGGTTCAAAAAATAAAACTTTTTGTTGGCTCATTTATTATGTTAACAGGTACAAATTCTAAACCATGGAATCATGTAGAGGGAAAAAAACAAACAATAGTGGGGTCAGTGTTAAAAGAGATTCAGGTGATGATGAATGTGATTGGCATGGAAAACTTAAAGAAATACTTGAGTTAGAGTATATTGGTAAACTTATCAAAAGGGTTGCTTTGTTCAATTGTGAATAGTTTGATCTAACACACCTAATTGGAACACATAAACATAACTAATTCAAGATCATTGAGATTAACCATACCAAAAGATATAGATGTTTTGATCCATTCATCATTTCTCAAAATGCAAGACAAGTTTATTTTCTATCTTATGCTGGAAAATATATGTAATAAGAGTTGGAGGGTCGTAATTAAAACTCAACCATGGGGTCAGATTAAAATCGAAGAAGTAACACATGAGGAGGATTATGAAATGATGACTTAGTCCCTTCACAGGTAACAATAGACACTACTAGCCCCCAACTTTAGCTGCCCCTTTGAACGAAGTTGAAATAATTGACCTCCTACCTAAGCTTTAAGAACAAATGAAAAGGATGACACAACTGAAGATGATGAGAAACAAGAAGTCATGGATGACATTTCATCTGAGAATAATGATGATAGTCCCAAACTATCAGAGTAAATGAGGTAAATTATTTATCTTGTTTTATTTTAATTATTATATTTATGGATACATGTATTATGTTTCATTCAGATATGGCAAGTAAAGGTAAAGGGAAGAAAAGTGCTGCCCAACGTACTTTTTTTTGTAGTAATAGTAGCATTTCCTCATCCATTGCTTTGGCTTCCACCTCCACACCAGCTGAATTACAGACATCCAACCTAAGGGATAAAAGTAGTACATCATAGTGCCCAACCCTGGGTTTGTGCCTCCTCCGCCTCCAATACAAGATGCTTCTCAGCCCATGCTGGCAACTACATCTGCTACTACAGCTTCTGTAATACCTGGAGTACACGTATCAGTAGATAAGTTCCGTATGGTCCTAGGGTCCCCCGAGACCCACCCATGTTATCAGGTTTGGGTTCTCGCTAAGTTTGGAACTTTACACCTCAATGGAGGGCTATATGTTTGAGCTACAATCTTGGGACCAAAAGTCCCGGTAATGGCTCTCCAAAGAGAAATGAATTGAAGGGTGATTTTTTTACGAATTTTAGGAAACCTCTAGATGTTTCGTTTTTAGCTCCCAAGTTTAGAAAATCATCAAAATTCCGAAATTTGAACTAAAACTCAAAAATGAGATTTTGATTGGTTGGAGTTTTGATTTTTTTTTTATATTTAATTTGAATATAAATGGGGGATATTTTCTTATTTACATTTATGTTTTAAAGTTAATTTAACTTAGAATAAAGAAATGGAAATAAGTGAATGAGTATAGAAGTGACCAGCCAGATATCATGACAGCAAGAAATTCTACTGATATGAGTTTACTGTCACTGCTATAGCGGTCACAGCAATGGCTGCAGCGCATTTTTTGGCCTCTGGAGACCGCTATGCATAGTGTCAGCAACGAGACGCGACTTGACCGCTATAGCGGTCCCCAAGACCCCAAACGATACAAAAACGTCACTGTTTCATTTTTGGCCCTTAAAGGGGCATCAACCTCCTTCCTTTCTCATTTTTGACGAACCAGAGAACCCTCCCACCATATTTTCCTTTCTTTTCTTCAATCTCATTCAAGTTTTGCTCCTCTAAATTATTAAGGTATGCATATGTTGTCAATTTATGTCTTCATTCTCTCCATTCTTTCATGATCCTTGGTTGGGTATTTTATTTCTCTCATTGTTGTCAAGTGGGGGGGTGCTCCCCCAATGTTGTTAGAGTTGTGTTAGAGTAATCTAGAGATATCCATAGAGTATTGATGAGTTTTTATGATTGTTATAGTCGACGTTGGTGCCCTCCCTGCTCCCCGGAGCTCAGTTGACGTTGACGTCAACTCCCCCTCTCCTCCAGGTGAGTGGGTTTGATCTCATGGCCTTACTTTTGGTCATTATATAATTACTTTCAAATATTACGGAGTATTTAGAGAATAAAAATGGATTTTTGCACGGTATAATTTATGCATATAGCTATGTTTTAGTTATTAACGATTCATTTGGACTTACACATGAATATTATGATTTTAGAATATGCATGGGACCATATTTGCTCGATAAAGGTTTTATATGATTTAATTTATGCCTTTCACTGATTTAAAAAAATTTAGATTATTTACAATTGATGTAATGAAATGCCAAGCTTTATATTTATTATGGGAATTGAGATATGTTGAACTTAGAATTGATAGAACCGCATTTATGACTTCAGCTAAAATTAGATTAGGGAATTATTGAGAGGAACAGAGCTGTAAGTTAACGACAGTTAATTCGTTAACCTTGGTACCAAGGCCCACGAGGGGCACTTTATCCACACGTCAGATCAATCCACGAGGGACGCAGTTCACGAGGGACCGTTAAGATCACAGTTAGCGGCTCTAGTTCGCAAGGGACTGAGCACCCACTTGCAGTTTATGGATTTTCTGTTCTTTTAGTAATTCTTAAGAAAATATATAAGATTTCCATGTTTATTTCAAATTTAGGATATATTAGCTATTGTACAATTCATTTATAGAAATTGAATTATGAGAATTGCATTACCATTTATATATTTTCTTCTTGTCCCATGCATGGTTATGAGTGAATATCCACTCACCGAGTTTTGTTATAAAACTCACCCCTCTTTTCTCCCTTTTTTTCACAGATTCAGGTGTAGCTCAGGATCCTCCTCTCCCTCCCCCTACTCAGCAGCACTAGTGTCTTCAGCTTTAGGGTGAGCTTCACTTGGGTGTGAAGTTTGATATTTTTATATAGAGTGCTCCAGTGACGGTGCGGGCAGGGTCTTAGACCATTCACGTATTTATTTTGTTTATCATGATTCTTTTGTATGAAAATGACCTAGCATTCATAGTATTTTTTTTGTAATGAGCAACTCAGTTTAATTTATATCATAGTTACAGTTCATATTTTACTTATGAGAAAAATGATTATTTAGGCTTATACGAGTTCAAGATGAAATTCAGATTATGATTAAAGTAGTTTTTTTGAATAAAATATGCATATAGTACGGCGCAACGATCACGAGGCTTACGCGGGGATCCTCACGTGCCGGTCACGATCCAAATCAGGTCGTGACAACTTCATCCTGTGGGCAGTAGTCACAGGCACAAGTACCCATGAGATCACCCCTTACTCTAAAATGGGATGGATCCACTTGGTAAGAGATTTAGGAAATAGTTGTTTGAATTTATTTTATGTGAATGTTAACTTGTGATTTTCTTATTTTATGATTAACATAATCTTTTATATATCTTTATGTGTGCAGTTGGTATCCACCACATAAGGTAATCCATCAAGTCATTGATACCATTGAAAAAAAAAAAAAAAGTATGATGTGCCTTATCTCACATTTGCTAAAATGTCTAAAAACCAAAGGAGGAGTGATATAGCGATTGGAAGGCAATGAAAATCAATTGATTTATTCAAAGTCTTATTTTAACTCTAATATTTTACATGTATTAACTAATTTTTATTCATGTAGAGTCACTTCATCATTCCCTCACAAATAAGAAAACAATATTCAAGACTTAGAAGAACCATAATGCAAAGCGATTACAACAAATGTATAAAAGGATTTGTTAGCATTCGTTAGCTACAAATTGGATAGCACCCACTTTCCCACCTGCCTTGCAAGAATTTTGCAAGTAATTGGGAAAAGAATTTTTATGAAATTTGTTTGGATCCATTTTTGTTGTTTAAGGAGAAGTATAATTTGTGGTAGAAGGAGTAGTAGAATTTGTGTGCAAAGAATTTAGAGAGTAGTAGAAATTGTTGGAGAGAATTGTCAAAGAGTGACAAAATATTTATATTTATAAAAGAAAATAATATTTTTTAAAGAAAAATCAACAGTGAAAAAAACATCTATTCTCCTCCTATATTTATTTTTTCAAAATAAAATATTAACCATCCATTCCAATAATCCAATTCAACGGTAAAAATAGCATATTATTGCTAATTTTTTCTTTTTGATCAATATATACTATTGTTATATTTAGTTTATTCACCAACGGTGCATTTTTCAAATCACAAACTATTACTATATTCTAGAACCACAAATTGCGGTGGCTAAATAATAGATCGACATGTGGAAGTAATAAATGTTAAGATATGGTGTGTTCAAAGTGGTGAGCGTGAAGTAATAAGTGAGGCGCGTGAAACCAAAAGTCACTTCCTGACATTGCAGTGGGCTGTTGTAGAGTAGTTTGTTTTTTATTTTAAATCTCAAGTATAATATTTTGACAATGTGATGTGAACCATTTTTTCCTTTTAAGTTTATTCAATTCAAATTAAAAGTTTGTTTGGACTTCAAGATCTTTTCGTGTTTTTTTGTATAAAATTTTTAAGTAAATATAGAATGACTAAAAAAAATATAAAAAAAATCTTTTTAAGAAAGCTAAAATTTTCCTCTTATAAAATAATTTATTTAATATTATATTTATAACATTTGTTCATGCAAAAGCTAATAATATGAATTTATACTAAAGCATAATGGTTAACATTAAAAAAAAATTACAAGCAAAATATTCTAGCATGGTTCCATAGTGTCATTAGTTATAAATTGAATATTTATAAAATTAGAAATATAAAATCATATATTAATTCAATATAAGTCCATAAGTTCCTAGTAACTGCTTTCCATTTGACGTTACTCGACTAATCTAAAACCAACAGAAATAAAAATAAAGAAAAATGATAAATTGTTTTTTAAAATTGTTAGTAAGAAATGAATAGTTTTCAAATATTTGAACTATAATTGGTTTCAGCCGTGTCTACATGGAAAATACAAGGCTACAATAATGTGATATGAACACAATCAATTATCATAAAATATGTCATGTAGAGCATGTCATGCATATCTTATCAAAATTATGACTTCTTTGCTTCTATTTGTTTGCTTGTCTCACACATAGTTGAATGCCTTATCTCAGGGAATTCTCACTCTTTTTTGTTGTTCTTTGTATCATGATGACAAAGCAAGGTTTTTACGTTATTCTAACCGAGATAGATAACATAAAAGAATCTTATATGTATCTCTCTGCCTTGTCAGTGATTAGCGATAAATTGTGGTCGATCATATTTTTTTTAAATTAATTAATAATTATTGTGCATCGATTCATAATAAAGAATTCATACAATTAATCCATAAATAAAGCTTAAATAAAAGTTCATAAATTAATCAATAATTTAAATAATAATACATAAACTAAAATAAATGCAGAAAATTTATAAATTCATGCATAATTAAATTGGACCAAAGTAGTATAAGCTTGACCAAATAAATTAATATCCATAAAAAATTTTAAATCATATAGTTGCCAATCTAAATATTAATTTCAAAAGGGACTAATATTAAGAATTTTTTTATGAAGTTTTCTCTTGACATTTTATCAATGTCCATGTGTTGGTCTTTGTCATCATAAGTTCATAATAAGTTTGATATTTCAAATTCATGTACAATAACCTTCACTTATTCTTAGTATTAAATTTTAATTATATTTTGCATGTACTTTAAGTTCCTTATAGAAATTACTATAAATATTGACAACTCAAATTAATATAATATTATATAAACAATATGATAAATTCTAAAATGAAAGAATGATAAATTAATGTATAACATATAACAACACAAATAAAAAGGAACATTTGACTTATTTTAATTAAATAATAAATCACGTAAATATAAAAAAAATTAGAATAAAGGAAGAAATCGGAGCGACAGTAGTCCTCATTGAACCTGTGAGAGAGAAAAAGAATCCTTAAGTGGTAAAATAAAAATAAAAAAAGAAACCGAAGTGCGGTACATTGACGGGATTGGTGAAGAGAGAGGATAATCCTTTTAATTAAGTGATAAATAAAAAGAAACCAAAAAGTAGTAAACTAACAGGACTGGTGAGGAGAGAAGATGATCATCTTAATTAAGTAGTTAGTATTATAATAAATACTTACAATTGATATTTAGTAAAATAAAAAGGAATCTTAATTATTAATTTCAAATTTATATAAAATATAATTTAGATTAAAATTATTCATATCAAATGTAATTTACATTGAAATTTATTTATTGTTTATATATATATATATATATATATATATATATATATATATATATATATATATATATATATATATATATATATATATATATATATAATAATTTTTTCCATATATATATATATTCTCCATAATAACTATCCATTTGGTGTATAACTTTTAAAATTTAAAAAGAAAATACTCTTCTTAAGCATATCACAAAAACTACTTTCAGATCTACAACTTCAAAAACAAATACCATTAATAATAACTCCTCCAACTTCTCATTTTTTAATTCATTAATAAAGCAAAATGATTAGCACGTAAGTTCCTGTGAATTTACTGATACATATAAACACAATGAGAGAGATAGGAGGGAAAGCGAAAATCTTTATACATCAAAGTATGATGAGGCCCAATCTGACACAACTAGATCTTATCTAGTTAATTATACATTGTTTTGATGTATAAAGGAACTCTAGTGGACGTAAAATATTATATATTTATTGTACCCTAATCACAAATAATGTCATAATAAATAGTATTAGTTTTTACAATCGAATTTTGTTTAATGCAGCAAATGCACCCTTGACTTGTTTGTTCTGGGTGGTTTACTTAATTCTTTCTTATGGGTAGGTTTTGAAAATATTTTACAAATATGAAATTTAAAAAAAAATAAAAGGCAATTAGTAATGAGAAATTAGGAAAGAGAGAAAAAATAAAATAGTGATATAAACAAAATACAAAGAGTATATATATTCATTGAATTTGATATGGAGGAAAACAAAATAAGCTATTGCTTTGGACATCAAATTGTCAAGTTAAATACTTGAGATAAAAAGTTGAAATAAAAATTTAAGAAAAATATAAAGTGTAACAACTTAAAACATTAATATAAGAGGATCAAAAAGAACATTTCAAGGTATGGGTTATGAAGTATCAGTATAAAAATATTTTACATTATCATCTAATCAAAATACTCTATTTATATGATTTTTCAAATAATGTAAGACTTAACTACTTGTATTGATATATTAATATATAATTTGATAACTATATAAAAAAAATTTAATATAGAAATTAAACTCTTAATATATTTTTTCATATAAATTTAATAATTTAATATATATATATATATAATGAAAAACAAACTGTTTTGCTCAGCAGGCTATTCTTGTGTCCTCTGGGAGGAAAATTTTCTTCCTCTAGAGGGATATTGCACTGGAATAACGCAAACTAATGGTAAATAATACTCCATGGAGCAAGAAAAAGGTCTCCTCCAAGAGTAGGTAAGTGCTTTTCTCTGCTACAACTGAGTGGTGCCAAAATCTCCGTGTGATCTAGTACTTGTGGGTGCATAGATGCGCTGCTTGTTAGGCATTGTTGGATCTGGATGAAGGGATAATGTAATTTGATTGAACGGTCAAAATTGGAAAAAGTGGCACGACTTTGTGGTCTGCAGAACAGGGAATGTTGTGAACTTGGAAGAGAAGGGTCATTGATTATTCAACTGTTGCAATGTCAGGAGGCTTTATGTTTCACGCGCACCACTTATTGTTTCAAGCACGTCACTTTTAACATTGACATTTGTCACTTTATTATTAGACCACGTAAGATCTGTAGGTGCAGATAAAACTTTCATCTTTACCTGAGAACTCCCCGCTTTACATTGAAGTGGGATCAGTCCCACTAAACTAAGATCGGTACCATTACTTTGGTCCTAGTTTTTTTTCCTCCAATAGCATTTGCAAGTGGACAGTCCCCACTAAAAGGAACTAGGACTCAAAAAATGAGTCACTGGAATTGCCCTGAGTTCTTTCGATACTTTTAATAATATAAAAAATTTATATATATTCTAAAAATAAATTATTATTACTTTGTAATATTTAATATTTAAGAGTGCTGCCTATAAAATTCCATATTTTGTTGTCTATAAACATCAAATAATAACTAAGTAAACTCGTGAAGTTAATATGAGTTTATTTGGATCCATATGAGTTAACTTAAGTTCAAGTTTTCAAATAAATTAACTCGAGCATTTGACAAAAATAATTACATTTTTACTTAATTTCTCGTACGTCAAACATTGAATAGTTTTGAGTAATAAAATCATTTTCTTTCTTCTAGAACATTTAAAAAATAGAATATCTCTATTTCTTGATATAAAAATTGAAATGCCAAACAACTAAAATTTTGTAAATATAATATTATTGCTAACCTTTAAATAAATAAATGGGTCATACAATTTTACATTATTCAAGACCCACTACGATTTCTGGAAGAAAAAGAGAAAAAAAAAAAAACACTGTCCAGCATGACTCATTAAAATCACTTAGGTTGTGTTTGTTTTCTGTCTCAGGACAGAAATACAAAGTTTATCCATGTATCATAATTGGTGGTGGAGATAGGATAGGGTATAGAAAATAATTTTTGTCCTAGAGACAAAAACTTTATGTATTTTTATTTCCTAAAAAGTAGGGATAGACCACAAGGATAAAAACCTCTAGTGGTGGTCAGGTTATCGGTCAATCACCAGCTGTCGTTGGTCAACAGCTATCAATGGCCGGTCAACACTGATCAATGCCAGTCAACGGAGACAGTTATTATGTCTTGTACTCCAGAACCAAACAAAATATAGAGACAAGATTTTTTATGTCTCCGTCTCTATTGTCTCTGTATTTTCTGTCCATGATATTAAACAAATGCCACCGTAAATACCTTTCTAGGCAATGCATGTATGCATGTCACTTTCTCTTGTGTTACACTTCAATACAACTCCTAATGCAAGAGACCTCCCTGTGCTGTGGAGGAAGAGCTTTCCACCACTTCACCAACGTAGAACCTTCTACGAAAACATCCTTATCTAGCTCCCCATTGTCAATCCATGTCTTGATTTTATTCTCTAGTCTCTCAGCCCTTTCCTTAACATCTTCAAATGATCCATTCTTGTTGTTGTTGTTGTTGTTGTTATTGGTTATGAAGCAAAGATCCTCCACCTCAGCCCAGAAGCATGACTCCGAATAGGCTTCTGGTTCTACCCATCTTCCTTCAGCATGCTCCAGCCACCTTTGCATGAATCTGTATTTCATTGGCCTACACTTAACCAAGTAAGTGCCACACTCAACATGCCTCAAGTGTCGGTAATAGTTGGCAACATCTAGAGGCTCAACTAGTCTTCGAAACCTTGTTCCAAGCTTAACCCATTCACTCTCGCCTTCAAACTCGTCTGGGAGTTCAAAGCTCCATAGCTTTCCAATGATCTCATCCCACACACTTGACAGCTCTAGTCTCTTCACGTTTGCTTGGAAGCTCTCAGGATCCTTTTGCTGCCTGAAGGCATCGTAGTATCCCACTTTTTGAAGCTTCCAAAAGTCTCTGTACTTTTCCAGTTCACTCATATTTTCCTCAACTGAATCTACCTTTTTTTTCATTACTTTCCCATTGTCGTTTCTCCGCTTCTCTAACTGTGCTGCCGCTCGAACGCACAGTCTAGCACTGTTGCTCTGAAAGTTTCAACAAGAGGAATTGTTGCTAGACATTATGAGAATAAGTCTTGGTGAAACGGCAAAGTTGCTGCCTCCTTGTGACATGGAAGTCACGGATTCAACTCTTTCGGAGGAGGAGCCTCTCTGCTGGGTAAGGTTGTGCAGTGTGCATATCTACCCTCATATATCTCCATATGAGAGGCTTTGTGCACTGGACGTTGACCTTGCATTGGAGGAATGTTGGGCTAGAGTATAATTCTAGGCTTGGAAAGCTAAAATGAAAATGGTCTTAGGCTCAAGGATGCATTAAATTATGATGTTTGATACCGAACTTAAGCAAAAAAGGGTTGTACGGATTAAATCCAACTCATAGGAGATTGCTGCAAACCCAACAATCCTCCACTGCCAGGTCTAAATGTCCAATGCTGAGCCTAAATCTTCAAGCTTATTGCCAACAGCCCAACACTAATTATCATCTTTCACAAATCCAATTTTATGTGCAATGGTTAAGAAATATACAACTAGAATTTTGTCATTTCATCCTAGGATTCGATGTAATTTTCTGCAATTTGTTAACAAGGTCCAGCCAGTACTAAATTATATGAGATAATATACCCACAATAACATGCTGTGTAGAAACGTTACTTACCAGCAGTCCGAGGTCATTTAAGGCCACACTAATATCGTCCCTTGAATGATCATCAGTCAAAGGAAGCTCCTCAAGTTGGTCTTGGTCCAAGTACACAACATTCTGCATTCCTAAGGTTAGTTGTTGTTTGGTGCCATTCACTCGATGTTCTTGTAGGCTTCTAGTGGCAACTTGATCAGCTTCTGCTTCAGTGCTTAATTGAGCTGAGAAAAACAAGACCTGAAGGACAGCATCTGAGGCTTTTATGACAATTTTCTTTCCATTTTCGGTGCAGAAAATGTAGGTTCCGAAGGGTCTATAAGGACTTAATGGAACAAAATTTGCCAAGGTTTCTAGTGTCGAATCTGTGGTGCCCATTAGCTTAGAGGCAGCATGGCTCGTGACAGTTGTAGCATTTGACATTACTGCAAAGTAAAAATCAGAAGCTGCAGTGGTAGTGGATCTTCCAATTGACTCGCTCATGAAAGACTTGGATTTAGGATTGAAGGACTGTGAAATTGCTTCAAATCTTTGATCAAAATATAAGAGAGGAGTAAACAAGATTCGAGGCACTATGTCATATCTCATCACAAAGTGCATGAAGTGGTAAGACCAATTTTGTCTCCTTATAGCATGAGAAAATACATGATTACCAACCAAGGGAGAACCAGAAGTTACACAGAGAAGGGGTCCCCTGCCATGGGATTTTGGCGTAATGTACTTCTCCAAGGTCCAAAGGGTTGCTAGAACGGCCATTGGAGCACCAGAGGAGTGTCCTGTGAACACTATTTGCTTCCCATTTTTCAGTGCTTTTTCCACCTGCAGATTCATTCAAACATGTGCTTTCTTAAATAAAAGGAAGTAACACTTGGCAGTGATATGAAAACATCAGCTATTTATAGTGTCATGTGACAGATTAATTGATGAAAAAGTTGAAATAGGACTTTGAACAGAAAAGGGAAACTACTAAGCCAAAACCAAAAAAAGAAAAGAAAAATCCCATATTTGCATATCTAGATCATTTAATGTTCAGCTAATTAATACTCTGTCCACTCTATAATATAACTAATTTAAGATTATACATGAGAATTGAAATGATAATTGAATTTTATTCATCTTTTCAAAAAATAAAAATAAAAGATTAAAATATTATTTATTATCCATCATAAATTATTTCTTCATTAAATAATTATATTTACATTAATTTATTCTCACTTATTATAAATATAAGAATAAAATGAATAAAAAGTAATTAATATTTTCTTTAAATGTGAAAATGGTTTATATTTTAAATTAAAAAAAATCTAAAAATGATTTATATCATTGGAGACAAGGAGTAATACCTTATTTTCAAGCGATGGCTTGACCAAAATGGCTTGGAACCTTGTCTGAAAGGCTTCATTAACTTTAGCAGCCTCATTGTGCCCAATGCGTTTAAGTGAGGGAAACAGTTTAAGGTCAATTTCGCATTCCCCAAAAGGCTTTTCAGAATACCAATCCTTGACAGCACCTGATCCTGGAAAGCCGATGAAGACCTCTGGAGGGTTTTTCTTGCTAACCTTCTCAACATGGAAAGGCTTGTCTTGTTTCCTGTGAACCTTCCAGGCATAACCAAGTGCCTTCTCAATCCTCTCTCCTCTTATCTCTATTCTCTCACCACCAGGCGTTCCACTTCCACGATCCATGTTTCTGTTTCACAGCTCTACTCTTCTATGCTTGCTCCTCACCTCAGTTTCTTGCTTGTATTTTTGTTGTTGCATCTCAAAGTAGAAAAGTTTTATGCTGTTGATTCGATTGATCAACACTCAGAGAACATTGTTATCATTGACCCACTGTCCTCACTGGCAAAAAAGACTTTGTGCAAGTTGACTTAAAAAAAAAAGAAAAAAAAAAAAAAAAAGAGGCTTGGACTTGTCTGGGCCATAAATAAATATACGGCGAGTCACCAATCAAAAGAAAGTGCAAAAAATGTTATCCAAATATAAAAAAAAAATAGATATTTTGTCATTATTAAAAATAATGATGGTCTTAAATTTCTTCATTCATCCATTATATTTAAAGATGATGGAATGAATATTTTGATTGGACACCTAATTTTAAATATTAGAATAACAATTCACGGGGTTCGGCATGTCCTAGTTAAGTATTTGTCAAGTTATCTACTAAGCATACCAAACAGAAGGTAATTTTAAAACTAATTTTTCTTCTGCGCTAATATTTATTTGAAAAATTAACAAAAATAATATATATCAAGAAATAAGTAGTATATTTTTTTCATCTGATAAGGTAGTATAAGAATAATGTCATGTTAAAGTAAACATTGATTGGGGTAATTCTATAATCTGTTGTTGCTCTGTTTACTAAATTAATGGGTTGGTAATATAAAATGTTTGAGCATAAATATATTCGGTGTCACCCATCAAAAGAAAAGTGATGGCTTCAATGTGTCCGAGTTAAATATTTTCTGGCACTCCTGAAAGGAGTTTAAAAAATATGCCTTTATTTATTTATTTACCCAATCAAATTATGGGCTGCGAAGCTGCCCATTGACGGGTGGTAACTCAACTAACACCATGTTGTATTTAACTGCGAAACAATAATCAGACAGATTATGTATTTTTTTTTTAACAAACTATCTTTTACATGGAATTTTTTGGAAAAAAAAAATCAATTATAATTGTTACGATTAAGATTTTTTTCTAATGATTTATCCTCCCGAGATTCAAAGTTTATTTTTACATTAGAAATTTATTATTGCACTTATAGTCACTCTTAACTTTGATAATAATTTTAAGGTTTTTCTTTCAATACCAGTACTCTGATATAATCAACAGTTATAATTTGATATTTGATTTCATAGATTTCAAAAAACTTGTATTAGTAGGACACATAGCCCATTCTTAGTCACAAAATAATTAAAATGTATTGATATCCTTGAATTTTATAGGAGTATCAGAGAAACCCTTTAATTAAATAGTGTTAGACTCAATTGAATAATATAAAATGTAAAACTTAAGTAATTCATTTAAATTAACATCTTGATTATGAGTGTTTAGTTGGAGGGAAAAAGTGAGAACAAAATTTCTTAGATGAGCTTTGTATATAAAATTACAAATAAAGGTTATGCAAGAAAATTTATATTATATATTTACCTTCAAACTATACATACTCAAGGGGTAAAGAAAATGGAGGTTTACTCTCTAATAAATACCAACTAAAGTGCAAATATCCTAGCTCATGGGATAGAAGCAGTACATCATGGTGGCCAACCCGGGTTTTGTGCCTCCTCTCCTTCCAATATAGGATGCTTCTCAGCCTATGCCGGCAACTACATTCGCCACTACAGCTTCATCCTGTGGGCAATAGTCACGGGCATAGGCACCCACGAGATCACTCCTTACTCTAAGATGAGATGGATCCACTTGGTAAGAGATTTAGGAAATAAGCTGTTTGAATTTATTTTATGTGAATGTTAGCTTAGGATTTTCTTATTTTATGATTGACATCCACCAGGTCACTGATAGCATAAAAAAAAATATATGATGTGCCTTATCTCACATTCACTAAGATGCCTAGAAAAACCAAAGGAGTGATATAGGGATTGGAAGGTAATAAAAATCAATTGATTCATTCAAAGTCTCATATTAACTCTAATGTTTTACATATATTAACTAATTTCTATTCATGTAGAGTTGCTTCATCATTTCTTCGCAAATAAGAAGATGATATTCAAGGTTTGGAAGAACCGCACTGTGAAGCTATTGCAACAAATGTATAAAAGGATTTTTCAAGAGGATAACACCCACCTTCCCACATGCCTTGCAAGAATTCTGCAAGTAATTGGGAAAAAGAAATTTATGAAATTTATTTGGATCCATTTTTGTGGTTTAAGGAGTAGTATAATTTGTGGTAGAATGAGTAAGAGAATTTGTGTGGAAAGAATTTAGAGAGTAATAGAAATTGTTGGAGAGAATTGTCAAAGAGTGACAAAATATTTATATTTATAGAAGAAAATAATATTTTTTTAAAAAATTAACAGTGAAAAAAACGGCTATGCTCCTCCTATATTTATTTTTCAAAATAAAATATTAACCATCCATTCCAATAATCCAATTCAATAGTAAAAATAGCATATTGTTGCTAATTTTTTCTTTTTGATCCATATCTACTATTGTTATATTCAGTTTATTCACCAACGGTGCATTTTCCAAATCACAAACTGTTACTATATTCATTTATTTTTTAAAAAAATAAAAAGCTGCATAGGACATGTGTCACAATTTAATTGCTTTACATTGAATTGGTATAAGTCCCACTAAACTAAGATCTGTACAATTTCTTTGGACCTAGTTTTTTTCCTCCAAATCTCCAATGGCATTTGCAAGGGGACAGTCCCACTAAAAGGACCTAGGACTCAAAAAATGAGTCACTTGAGCTACCCTAAGTTCTGTCGATACTTTTAATAACCTAAAAAATTCATATATATTCTTAAAATAAAAGTAAAAACAAATTATTATTACTTTATAATATTTAATACTTAAGTGTGCTGCTTGTAAAAATCTATATTTTGTTGCTTATGAAATTAAATTATAACTAAGAGCAAACTCGTGAAGTTAATTTGAGTTTAATCGAGTTTACCTGGATTCATTTGAATTAGCTCAGGTTCAAGTTTTCAATAATTAACTCGAGCGTTTGACAACCATAACTACACTTAATTTCTCAGACGTCAAACATTGAATAGTTTAGAGTAATAAAATCATTTTCTTGCTCCTAGAACATTTAATAAATAGAAAATCTCTATTCCTTGATATAAAAATTAAAATGCAGAACAACTAAAAATTTTGTAAATATAATGCTATATTAACCTTCAAATAAAATAACCGGGTCATACAATTTTACGTTATTCAAGACCCGCTACGATTTCTGGAAGAAAAAGCGAAAAAAAAAAAAAAACCATACACTGCCCAGCATTAATTACTCACAAAAATCACTTAAGAACCTTTCTAGAAAATGCCCGCATGAATGTCACTTTGTCTCGTGTTACACTCCAATAAAACTCCCAATGCAAGAGACTTCCCTGTGCTGTGGAGGAAGAGCTTTCCACCACTTCACCAACGTAGAACCTTCGACGAAAACATCCTTATCTAGCTCCCCATTGTCAACCCATGTCTTGATTTTATTCTCAAGTCTCTCAGCCCTTTCCTTAACATCTTCAAATGATCCATTCTTGTTGTTGTTGTTGTTGTTGTTATTGGTTATGAAGCAAAGATCCTCCACCTCACCCCAGAAGCATGACTCCGAGTAGGCTTCTTGTTCTACCCCTCTTCCCTCAGCATGCTCCAGCCACCTTTGCATGTATCTATATTTCGTTGGCCTTCCCTTAACCAAGTAAGAGCCAGACTCAACATGCCTCAAGTGTCGATAATAGTTGGCAACATCTAGAGGCTCAACTAGTCTTCGAAACCTCGTTCCAAGCTTAACCCATTCACTCTTGCCTTCAAACTCATCTGGGAGTTCAAAGCTCCGTAGCTTTTCAATGATCTCATCCCACACACTTGACACCTCTAGCCTCCTCACGTTTGCCATGAAGTCCTTAGCGTCCTTAGGGTCCCTAGGCTCCTTATGCTGCCTGAAGGCATCATAGTATCCCACTTTGTTATGCTCCCAATCGTCTTTGTACTTTTCCAGTTCATTCATTTTTTTATCAATAGAAGCTACCCTTTTTTTCATTAGTTCCTCATTGTTTCTTCTCCGTTTCTCTAAATCTGCTGCTGCTCGAAGGCAGAGTCTAGCTCTTTTGCTCTGAAAATTTGAACAAGAGGAATTGTGATAGGTACCAAGCCATAGGATAAGAATTCACCGAAGAATAAGAATGTGTATTAAGCGTATATTGAGAACAAACAGAAAATAAAATGGCTCAGAGTATTAGAGGGACTCTAAAACTCTCGCAAGCCCAATCCTGACCTATGTGGTAACCTCCCTCATGATCCCTCCCTTTCTTTTATAAGCTATTCTCTCTATCCATAACAGAATTTCCCCCCAATTCCTCACATACCCTCTCCCTCTCTCTGCCAACTCAGCACAATTTAATTCTAATTTCAGTAATTACTATAAACCTCAATTCTTTATTGGCTCGGACTCTAACAAATTGTTAAATATTTTGAGAATAAGTCTTCGGGCAACGGTAAAGTTGGTGACTTGTGACATGGAAGTCACGGGTTCAACTCTTCAAAAAAGCCTATCTGCAATACTAAGGATAAGGTTGCGCACACAATATATCCCTCCACGTGGGAGCCTTGTGCATTGGGCTGCACTAGAGGAATTGTTAGGAATTCTGCAATTTCCTGGCTAGATCGATCCTAAATATTGACATTTTGCAAATTTGCAGTGGGCTTGACCTTGCATTGAAGGAACGTTTGGGTTGAGTATAATTCTAGAAATCAAAGCTCAAATGCAAAATGGTCTTTGAAAATTCCATTGGTTGTTGGTCAGCATCTTTTTGCCACAGTAAAACCCAAATAGGTTCAAGGCCTCATTGAATTGTGATGTTTGATAATGAGTTTAAGTGCAAAGAGTTGTACCCCAAATTAAAAGTTTATAATTTTAGACCTACTGATAAGCGGTTGACCCAACCCCAGCCGGAAGGGGAGATTGCTGCAAACCCAACAATTCTCCACTGCCATGTACAAATGTCTAATGCTGAGCCTAAACCTTCAAGCCTAGTGCCAACAACCTAACACTAATTATCATCATCTTTCAACAATCCAATTTTATGTTTAAATGGTTAAGAAATATACAACTAGTGTCATTTCCCCTAGAATTAGATGTAATATGCTGCAATTTGTTAAGGTCAAGCCAGTACTAAACTATGTGAGTTAATATACCCATAATTATATGCTGTAGAAACGTTACTTACCAGTCCAAGGTCATTTAAGGCCACGCTGATATCGTCCCTTGAATCATCATCAGTCAAAGGAAGCTCCTCAAGTTGGTCTTGATCCAAGTACACAACATTCTGCACTCCTAAGGTTAGTTGTTGTTTGGTGCCATTCACTCGATGTTCTTGTAGGCTTCTAGTGGCAACTTGATCAGCTTCTGCTTCAGTGCTTAATTGAGCTGAGAAAAACAAGACCTGAAGGACAGCATCTGGGTTTTTTATGACGATTTTCTTTCCATTTTCGGTGCAGAAAATGTAGGTTCCGAAGGGTCTATAAGGACTTAATGGAACAAAATTTGCCAAGGTTTCTAGTGTTGAATCTGTGGTGCCCATTAGCTTAGAGGCAGCATGGCTTGTGACAGTTGCAGCATTTGACATTACAGCAAAGTAAAAATCAGAAGCTGCAGTGGTAGTGGATCTTCCAATTGACTCGCTCGTGAAAGACTTGGATTTAGGATTGAAGGACTGTGAAATTGCTTCAAATCTTTCATGAAAAGATGAGACAGGAGCCAACAAGATTCTAGGCACTATGTCATATCTCATCACAAAGTGCACGAAGTTGTTAGACCAATTTTGTCTCCTTATAGCGTGAGAAAATACATGATTACCAACCAAGGGAGAACCAAAAGTTACACAAAGAGGGGATACCGCATCATGAAACTTTGGAGTTAAGCACTTTTCCAAGGTCCAAAGGGTTGCTAGAATGGCTATTGGTGCACCAGAGGAGTGTCCTGTGAAGACTATTTGCTTCCCTTTTTCCAATGCTTTTTCCACCTACATATTCATTCAAACATGTGCTTTCTTATAAAAAAAAGGAACTAACACTTGCAAAGACATCATCAGTTATTTATAGTGCCAGATGACAGAGATTAAATGATGAAAAAGTTGAGTTTGGACAGAGAAGGGCAAAAACAAAAATAAAAAATAAAAAAATCCCATATATGCATAATAACTAGATCATCTAACGATACCTCCTTTTCAAGTGATGGCTTCACCAGCAAAATGGCTTGGAACCTTGTCTGAAAGGCTTCATTAACTCTAGCTGCTTCATTGTAGCCAACTCTTCTAAGTGAGGGAAAAAGTTTAAGGTCAATTTTGCTTTCCCCAAATGGCTTCTGAGAATACCAATCCTTGACAGCACCTGATCCTGGAAAGCTGATGAACACTTCTGATGGGGAGTTGATCTTGCGCACCTTCTCAACATCGAAATGCTTGTCTGGTGTCTTGTAAACCTTCCAGGCATAAGCAAGTGCCTTCTCAATCCTCTCTCCTTTTATTTCTATTCTCTCACCACCAAGCCTTTCACTTCCACCTCCACCAGCCATGTTTCTGTCTCACAGCTCTCTCTCTTCTATGCTTGCTCCACCCCAGCTTCTTGCTTTTATAAGAAAAGTTTTTTTGCAACCAAAAAAGAAAAAAGAAAAAAAAAAGATAAGTTTTACGATGTTGCCTAAAAAGACTTCGTGCAAGTCGACTTATAAAAAGGCTTTGGGCCATAAAAAGATGGACTCGGCGTGTCCTAGACTCCGAGTTAAATTTTTGTCTGCTTATGTATGTACCAAACAGAAGGTAATTTTTAAACACTAATTTTTCTTCCACGCTAATATGTATTTGAAAAACTAATGTAAATGAATATGTATCAAGAAATAAGTAGTATATTTTTTTTAATAAGAATAATAATGTCATTGTTGAAGTATACATTGATCGGAATAATTCTATAATGTATTTTGGTAAATTAATAGGTTAGTAATTTGCGTGTCACATATTAATTAGCTTATTTAGGTGGCAATTTCCTCATGGAATTGACCCACAAATAAGATTCCGAAGGTCCAAAATCTTCCACAACAACCGCGTAGTATTGGAAATTAGAATCGCAACAGGGCATAGTGGACTTACTCCCCACTTCCTCGTCAACGATCATTTTTCATTAGAAGGACAGCTTTACCTGTGCCTGTAGTAAATTTCTTTTATTCGACAATAATCTTGCTCCCAGAAAGAAAATGGAAACAAAAACAGTAATTAGTACTATTATCCCCTTTTATCAACTAGGCTCAACTCAGTTCGATTTGGTGTCCAATTCAGTTCTCACTTTAGATTAGTTCTTCAATTGACCCGATCAAACTTACTGATTGGCTGATTTTGATGCAAATTGAAACCGCGGAAATGGATTTGAATAGTTTAAAGTTTGAGTCTTTGAGGAAATAATTCTAAAAAATTGCATCGTCGAGAATCAAACTTTCTCCGAGGGACATATGGGCATCCTCCTCGGATTATATACTATGCAATCTATTCTGGTATATGTGTCAAGAATAATATATACTACCTATCTATTTGAATTACAATATATTTTTATATATTTATTCAATTAAATCCGATTCATCAAATGATTCGCTGATTGAACGAGTAATCCGGTAATTCAATGCATTAGCCGAGTTGATCACGTGGCTCACTTTAATAACTATGCTATCATTTGTTTCTTTTGCTGAGCTTGAGGTGAAATTGTGACATCCGGATCCAGTGAAAAAGAAAGAGGTTGAGTTGCTGAAGCCAAGGTCTAGAATGTGGTTCATTTAAATTCGTTTCAATAATGTCAAATTACTTAAGAAGATTACATTGACAGCTTCATACAATCAAAATCATAAAAAACAAGGATGACCATAAAAGCAAGAAATAGCTTAATTGAAGTTGATTACTCCAAAATGTCTGCACTCTGCAGTGACTATTCGAACTCAGAACTAACCCTTTAGTTTCAACTGACCAAATCACCATTATGCCAAGCTTATTTCAAGGTGTAATATTATACTTAAAATTTTTGTACATGTTCAAAGTTTGTTAAAGATCTCATATCTTATAAGGAACCCCTTTAATGAGCATTTTGCATGAACCAAGCTTCAGAAGCCATCTTCTGATTGGCTGAAAGAAGTAGTTTCTGACATTTTTGACGGAAAATATAAATCTAAGTTTGGGAATCTGAGTGGTACCCTCTTTGATGGTGACAAAGGTGGTGTTGATACAGCTTCTGCTCCTACACTCTTCTTTTCTAGCTTCCTTTTAAGTTCTATGCAAGCCTGACCTACCATGTCAACAAAATCTTTTACAATCACAAACAGTTGAAAGGGGTTTGACAAATTGTCTCTGGATGCTCCTGCTAGATAATAATCGTTGGTTTTTCTCACAAGCTCCATGATCCTTGTCTGCTCCTCTTTCACAACCTTGAGCTCCCCCTCACAGTGCTCTAGGAACCCTTTCATTTCCCTGAGGAATCCACCTCTCTCAGTGTTTCCACAGCATGTTATAATCTGTCTAATTTCCATAACATGAGCACTGAGGGTGGAACACATGGTGATGAAACTGTGGTACTCTATGCCGGCTGCTTTCTTTGCTTCAGATAACTCATCACTTAACTCACCTAACACTGGCAAACCAAGAATTAGATATTCTTTGTCACCCTCGTGTTGTATTTGGCTATCTAAGTATGGTCTATTACCATTGCTTTTGCTTCTGTAAAGGTTGTGCCTTTGATATATAGCTTGTCTTCTCCCTTCTGATTGAACTACTTGTTCCACTATAAAGTAAAGCAAACTAGTCTTCCCATCAGTGCTTTTCACATCAGAGAGTTTTCTAAGGGAACTCAGGTTGAAACCTTGTGCATTGCCCCTTGAAGTTCCAGCATTCATCCGGTTCCCAGCTTTGAGAATGGCCTCAAGCAGCTTCAAAAACAGACCACTAGTCCTCAGTTCTTTGCAACCCCTTTCAATTGCCTGTAGGTGCTCCTTAAGCTGAAGAACTTCACAGTCATAACTGGACCTGAAAAGCATTGCTTTCAAGCGATTGAATGCTGTTGGAACTGCTTTCAGGATGTAGTAGAGGAAGGATTCAGCATCAGCAAGTTTATCCTGGCTGCCACTGAATTCCATGATCTTGGCTTCTTCTTCTTGTGTAGGAGCTATTTTTGTGAGTCTTTCAAGTGTCTCAACACTGAGTCCCTGACCATCAAGCAGTGCATCCAAGATTTCCTTGCGGGAGATGGCAAGTGATCTTAGCACAATTGCAGTGTTTTGGGATTTTCTTGGCTCCAGAATGAATATTTGAGTTGGTGTGCTAGAATTGGACCTTGCTAAAGTTGAAAGACTTTTGTTTCTTTCTTGAGTTCTGTAGTTGGTTGAATATCCAAAGAGTGTTTCCATGAGTTCATCATCAAACCTGTGAATGAAGAAAGAGCTCATGTGATGTTTGATCATGCAAACTAGTCAAATATGAAGTGGGATTACATTGTTAAGATATATTATACCTGAAAGAGCCATCATTGATCTGATCCCACACTGTTGAATGATCAACATTAGCCACAACCTTATCCCAATGTAGAGGCTTCAGCCTTGTTTGGCCACCACCATTCTCTCTTGAGCTCTCCCCTACAGTAGCCTCTTTGGTGCTTTTGATGTTTGGTTTCCCTTTAGGCACAGGTGGGGGTTTCAAGGATGAAATGAAGCCACTGGCCTTTGGAAGTGGAGGTGGACCAGGTGGTGGTGCCTTTGGAATTTCTTTACTCGGAGCAGCTGGTGGTGGTGGTGGTGGTGGTGGTGGAGGAGGAGGAGGATGAGGAGGTGGTGGTGGTGGTTGAGTTTTCTTCTCATGAATCATTGGTGAAGATTGTGGTGGAAGTGGAGGTGCTGGTTTAACTTGATCCTCTTGAACCATCAAGCCATGAGATTCACTTGGTAGTGGAATCGCCTGAGGCTTGGATATTTTGGATCTTTGGACAACTACATTTATTCCCTTTTCTTCCTCATCCTCTTCAAAACTAGGATTAAATCTATTATTTGTGAATCTTGTTATCAATTGTCTGCCTTCTGTGCTCATCATATAAAGAACATCAACCCCATTTTCCTCAACAACTAGTCCTTTCACATTACCACCAACTTTCTTTATATCCTCATGGTTTACCCCTGATTCTCTATGAAAACTTGCAGCAACTTTGTGCCTCTGGGGGTATCTAGCAAGAGCATATTTTCTAAAGAAGTAAAAGAAAACCACTGCAATAAATAACATAGCCACAGCTGTAGCAGCCACAGCCTTTGCAATGTCATGACTTGGGGCTGACATTGGTAAATTCTGAGTTGGTAAGGCTCCAATATGGTTTGGAGATGTTCTAATGGAACAAGCTAGACATAATAGCACTAATGAGTTATCAATGTGAAGGACTATAGAACAGAGGAAGAGCAAAAGGAGAACAAAAATGGAACAAGAATAGTAAAATGACAAGAAAAATAAAATGGCACTCACAACATAGTGTTAGTGTGGTATGTTTTCAATGTCTCTAGGTTGCTGACAATTTCAATGAGGTTGTTGTCATTGGTGCCATTTCAGTTGAAGCATAAATTGCCCTCACTTGGCAATTTTAAATTCATTACCAATCATGCATAGGTCGGCCAAATTTTGTATGGTGGGTTATAAATGTTTGCATTGTTGAATGCTGATGTAATAGTTAAAGCCGTCCCACCTCGAGTTTTATTGCAATTTGTTAATAGTGCACATAATTGACGTTTGGCTTAGCATAATGGCCATATGAATGACAAATTTTGTTGTGTTTTGTCTGCATAAATCATGCATATTCTCCAAATGGTTACTAGTAAGGTGGCTGACTATCTTGATCCAGCTATTGCATCGTGGAAAGGGTTGCCTCCTTAACTCTTAAGTTTGAAGGGTTTATTTCAACTTATTTATTGTACTAAGGGCTAGCTGTGATGGCCAACCATCATTTGTAAATGCATGTCTTGTTTTCAAGGTATTGTCCTATTATCTTTTGGTAGTTGCAATATATTGATGGTGTCACCCTGCAAGAATCACAAAAGACAGTTTTAAGTAATCAAGGAAAAGATCACTGCTTTTGGATTCACTTGCAAGCTGCCGGGAGGCATGGCATTGGCATCAGAGTAAAAAATTCTGGGTCTTGCAGAAATTACCGCAATCCGCGAGCACATTTTAGAGCCTAAATTTAATTTAAATTTATTTAGAAACAATAATAATTTATCTTTAGGCATGCGTTAAATGCACTCTACAAAAATGTAATAATTTCATCTTAAACTTGGTAAAGTGAAAGTCTGTTTTAACTGTTGTCTTTATCTAGTCTTGGATAGAAAAAGTGCCTGTTTGTTTTGCTGGAAACAGGCCCTTATCCTCCCAAAACGACAAAATTAAAATTTCAATCCCCTCCCCCCTCATTTGTACTTGTAAGGTCAGTTTAGTTTAGATTTTGGTAAATTGCTTTCAAAATAATTTCATTGAAAAAACTAATTTTGAAATAATTGATTTATATTTAGGAATAATGTTAAGAAAGTATATTGGTAAGAAATGGCTACCATTGTGTTTTGTTAGAAACAATTTTCACTTTGAGATAGAAAAAAGTGAGTTGAGAAAAAATAATGTTACTTATTTTACATTTTATCTTTGATAAGATTGTCCCACTTTCATAATAATTTATTATAGTGGAAATGAAAAATATTAGTTTTTAATGGAAAAGTGAGTTGAGAAAAGGTGAAGTTGTTTGTTTCGCATTTTACCTTTAATAAAAGTGTCCCAATTTCATAATAATTGATTATAGGAGTAGTGAAAAATATTAGTTTTTACTTTTTCTTCTCATAGTAATTATTTTTCTTAAATACAAATAAATTCTTTTAACCTTAATTATTTCAAAAGTAATTCTATCAAAATTTAAATCAAATAATTTTATCTAAAAGGGTAAAACAAAATTATCTTATCTACCATAATTGCTAAAGGGGGCTGTGATAATTTGTCCTTTTCTATTTGGACAGTACAAAATGTGGACACTGTAGTAATTTCCTTTTTTCCGTTGGTAAGCTGTAAAAGATAAAGCTATATCTACCGACATTCACTGAAATCGATTTCTGTGAACCCACGTCAATTTTTTTCAACAGCTCAAGCAAACCAGTTTCAATTTTTGTCAAACCAATTCTATCCAATACAACGTGAAAATATTTGCAAACCAAATAAGCAGTTAATCGAACACTATAGTTAATATCATCAGAATGCAAATTAGTCCCTATAAAACATCAAATTTTTCAATGAAACTACTTACTTGCTTTCGTTAGTAGATGTATTCATTAATTTAAGTGTAGTTGTACCCTTGAGTTTACAAAAAAAAATTATCTCTATCCGCCCCCGGTCAGGGGGAAAAAGTTTGCATTGTCAATGGTATTAGGCTTTTAAGTTTGGAGACAACAGGAAGTTGATTGCTTCTACAATTCTGCAAATGAGACTGGAGTAAAGAATGGACAGCTTGATCAATGATAGTGTTTCTCTGTGGTCAGGGCTCGGGTGGAATATGTGTTATTTTTTCAGTTGTTCATATACTTTGGAGAGTTTCAATAGAAATGTAATTTGTGGTGAACAATAGAACATGAGTGTAGTTGACTAACTCAGAATTTCCAGAGATAAATATAGACACTATCAGGGGCAGAATGGGGTAAAACCAAACGTACCTAACATCAAATATCTTTATGATAGAGGATTTGACAATTTTTTAATGCAAGAGAACATGAAGCGACCAAAAGAAAACATGACTTTCACGTAGAACCTTTCGGTTTCATTAATATTCAACGAATTTTCTCTGTACAGCATCAAAATCAGCAAAACAGGAAAATGTAAGCTCTGAAAAAAGATTAAAAACAAAAAAAAAAAGAATGAGCAATTCTGACATCCTCCTCCTCATTCCTAATCCTAGTATTCGTTGTCAGCAATCTGTAGTGTAAAAATGCCAATTACATCAGAGGCTTTGTGATATGAACAATGGTTTAGCAAAAATGGAGACTCAAGGAGCACTGCTCAGAGTCTAGATTTCTTTGAGGACAACACCCTGGATGGCGACAATGGTGAAAGTTCAGCAGATGGAGGAGGACTGCAATCATCTGATCGCCTTCTTTTTTGATATCTTTTACATGCTCTCTTCCCTTCACCTTTCATGACGAAATCTGTAACGCGTTTTACATCAGATAACTTCACAGGTTTCAACAGAAACTCCTCTGCTCCTTCTTCCAAGCAACTGCCAATCATTAAAAGTAAGACAATGATAAGTGAAACCATATATACTGGACATAAAACAAGCAAAAAGATTTGCATGGATCGATCATGAATTTCGCAAGGCAAAGAATATACTTAGGATTGGTTAAAATGTCCTTACCCTAGTTGTTAACAAACTATAGATACATCATACGTGTACCCTTAATCTAATAGCATTATTTGCAATAATTTCAGGTATAAATGCGTGCACAGTTGAAGTAAGAAGCTGTTGTCTGCCGATAAAATTTGCAATAATGAGGCAATTAAAATGACAATATGCGATGCCATGTCAAAAGTGCCCTTGTATAACCAGTTCGCCAGTTAGACAAGTGGGAACATGTATCTCATCATGCTTCAATAATTGTGGACAAAATTGCCAGTTTCGAGCAACATGTTCCACAGAGCTTGGGATCCATGTGTCTAACATTATGAGATTAATGGATTAACAATGTCTATCATCTGAATTATTTTGCAAAATTGCTTGCAAAACCAAGAAATGGAAGTGCTCGTTTTCAATAACCTCAAATCTTAAGGCATGTGTTGTGACTTATTCTTTTGATCCATGCTGAGCAGCTGCGGCAACCTAGCCTAAGTGGCAACCTCAAAGCCTTTCTTAAATTAACAATTTCAGTCCTTAATCCTTATGCTATCTTCATGCCTTGTTAGCACTAATCCCCGCCAAAGTGCCAGCCTAGACCTAAGTGGATATCAAGATCTCTAGAAACTTTGTCTCTCTATTATCATTTCAAAATTCAGGATCCCCACAAGAAATTTATTATCAGATTTGGGGCAGATTGTATGCATCTTTACACAAGGCGATTTTGGTTAGAGCCAGCCTAGAATTGGGAAAAGTTAAGGGATCTAATCTAATCATCCAAATATACATGTCTCTCACAATTGGAATTCTTGTCCAGAAGGCAGAAACATTCATGAATTCCACAGAAGGAAAAGGAAAAAGAAGATAAATGGTAATCCCCGACTGTCTTATATTTTATATCTCATTAGAGCATATTGAAAGTAACAAACATCATAAAAATGTGAATGTCATCAGATGATGAAGAAAATGAGTTTTAACAAGTTCAGCAAAATACAGATAAAAGGCTTCATAAAACCATATGCAGAACCAAACAAGGTGTTACTTTAATCAAGAGCTTACCTATCAATTCGGGTCAAGATATTCTCAGAAGACATAACCACCACTGGAATCTCTCTAAAAACAGATGACTCCTGCAGAAGTTAACAGAAATGATGAGTAAATGTCAAACAATCAAAATTCCCTTCTAAATCCATTCAAACAAAACTCAACGTACAATATAATGCAACAGAGAAGTGGAAAAACATAAATAAAATTCCACTACGACTACTATTATGCTTGAAAATTTAGAGTATGTTACTATGTTTGGTTTCTATCTTCTTCATTTCCTATATTTTAGGATGTTGTGAAGGAAAATGCCGGAAACAAGAAATGAAAGCAGAATCCAATAATTCCCTTACAGTTACTCATATAAATTAACCAAGCACTAGTGATTTTCTATCTTCTTCTATGCATCTCTGACAAGAAATTTACAAACAAACAAAGAAAAATAAAAGAGGAAAAAAAAAAACAAGAAACATGATGTTAAATTACATTCTCACCTTGATCTTCTTCAGGAGTTCAAATCCTGTCATCCCCGGCATTGAATAGTCTGTCATTATCAGATTAACCTTCACACTCTGTGATCAAACAAACAAAAACAAAAGAAAACAACAAAGTAAGCAACAATTTCAGAAGTGGAACTCATTAACACAAATTCCCTGTTTTTGGTTTCAGTTTTCAGTCCATTTCCTGTGTTCACTGATTTCAATATTCTCCGAAAGAAACAGCCAAATAGGGAAAAACATTGAAAACAGATAATGAAAACTGAAACCAAACACCCAATCGGCAAACTTTGCTTACATCAAAACCAACAGAGCTATTATTCTCTCCATCCAATCCCAGATATTGTAAAGCCCTAGTTCCACTTTCCACCACCGTCACTGCCAAAAAATAAACACCAAGTTCCGAAAATAACCTTCAGAATCCAATCCAAAAAAAGAACAGTAGTGGGGTTGGTTGGGGCTTTGGTATGTTAGTGTGACTACCTTTGCAAGAAGAGATCTTAAGCAAGCGTTCAATGACCTTGCGATCAACATGGCTGTCATCAACAGCGAGCACGTGCAGCTCACGTGCGGAAACATCCGGGAAGGTCTGCCTGAAAACATTGCAGGCTGCTGCTGCTGCTGCAGCGGCCATCTCCGATCGGCTAGCGTGTTAGAACAGATGGGACTCTGCTGCGTTGTGAAGTTTCAAAGAGAAAATGAGAGTGGAGGAGAGTTGAGGAGAGAAATGGTCGGAGAAGGAAAGAAGAAGAAGAAGAGAAATGATGGTAAAAGGAAAAGGAGTGAATGAGGGAGGAAAGAGAGGGGGAAGTTGCTTTTATTGATGCTTTTGTAAGTTGTTAAGAGATTCGGAGGATCCATATCTGAGAGATGTTGTTTGTTTTTCTCTTGGAAAATCCACGACACAAGATTTTCCCACCAGCATTTGTCTCTTGCCCTTATCAAAATCCTACTTTTATTATTACTAAATAAAATATATTTTGTGGTCTGGACTTTGGATCCTGTTCTTTCTTTTTCAGTCCTACTTTTTCAATCATATTCTTCAAGGAGTAATTTTTAAGGAACAAAGACCAATTTTATGGTGCACTATTGTGCGAAAAATTATTTTTCAAACAAAAGTATTATTTTATTTGAAAATTAATTTCAACTAAGATCAATTAGTTGAGATTTCTCTCTATGCAAACACCAAGGCTTGGCTTTCTAGTTCGTGTTTTGTGAGTAGAACTCCAACCCTTCTTTGATCAAATGTGTATTTGATCACTAAAGATGTGTTTGATTTAAAAAAAAGATAATTTTTAGTTTTTTATTTTTAAAAATTTATGAAGGGAATAATGTAACCTGTAAATGAAAAGTGAAAATTGAATTTTAAAATTTTCTCAATTTTCAATATTGCTTTCATCAAATTCAGAAAATTGAAAAATAAGAAATGAATACTGAAAATTATTTTTCAAAATCAAATACATTTTAAATAAACATGTTAAAGATAATTGAAAACTAAATTCATAAGTACAGAACCAAATCCACACTAGATTATTCGGCCACTATACTTTTACATATTTCCTCTTCAAAATAACTTTATTAGCATCTTTTGAGATTATTTATACTACTCATGACACCTTATAATTTATATAAAGATACATTAATCTTCATTTAAATTCAGGTTATTATACTTGATATATTGATAATTTGTGAAATATGACATTGAATTATCCTTATATACTTGATATATTTATAATTTGTGGAATATGACATTGAATTACCTTTATAAACATGTACACTGAATACCCTACAAGGGTATCACTATAGCATAATAAATAGAGAAATGATGTACATAACCTCATGGAAAGTAATTATTATATGTGTTTATCTAATCAGTGCCCTAAGAGCACATGTTAAGGACTTAAAAAAAAAATTTGCCTTAGAAAGAAGAACTTTTATGTTTTTAAAATTGATAACCCACTCAAAAATTTTAAAACATACACTTCCTGGTATCCTTAATGTACTTGTTAGTAAAATCCTTATTATATTTACCCTCTAAAAACCCTACTCAAACTAGTCTATGGATGTTTGTCCACGCCTAACTCTGCGTAGTTTTTACTGACTTCAATGCGACATTATTTTTTGTATGTTTAACTTTAGTTAAATTAATCTTTAAGTCTCTAAACTTTATGAAAAGATTGAAATAGATTCATATACTTTTAAAATTTGTAATTAACTCCTTCAACTTACAAAAGTATTTGTAATTAGATACCTAAATATGGGCATGATGAAATAGAATTTTTTTTAAGATATTATCCTATATATTTTACAATAATTAAGTTGAAGAGTAATTTATCAATAAGTTGAAGAGTAATGTCAAGATATTTCCAAGAGATCACTAAAGGAAACGATAATACAAAAACTTAGGTTAAATTTATAATTGGTTCCACCTACAAATTTTTAAAGGTTTTTTCAATCAATGCTCTTATAAGAATACTAAAAAAAGCAAGTTATAAAAGTTTTGGTGAGTCGTCCTACAGTTTAAAAATATAGGAATCCATATTCCCAAAACAAAAATATCCTTTTTGAATCACATAACCAATGCCCTAACAGTTAGATTAATCCTTTTCTAAAGTATAGGAATCTATTTGATCATTTTTCTACAAGCACTTACAAAGAATTTAAAGTTTTACATATTATTAATTTGACATTATTTTCAGAGGTTAATTTAAAATAATTTTATGAAATTTAATATTTTTAGTAATATAAAAATGTATACTTCAGTTAAAAAAATGTATACTTACCAATAATATACTAGAATTTATTAAAATTTCATTGCAAAGTAAGGGCTTATTTGATTAAAATTCTGGAAAAAAAAATACTTTTTCAGATTCTTCATAAGTAGAAGCAAAAAAAAATAAAAAATAGAAACAGAAAATTTTTGTATGCTTAGATGTAATTTTAGAAGTACTTTTAATTAGAATCAGAAATTATCAAGCTGTTTTGATAGAGTGGATATAATAGTAAAATTACAATTAAGAGTATAAAAAAAGTTGCTTTCTAAGAAGGATATTTGTATTTTCCAATATATTTTGCACATTAATTTTTTAAAATAAAATATTTTTATTTTTATTTGTTTATATTATGTAATATTTATTGGGCTTATTAAACTAATTTTATAAATATTTATTATTATTGACTTGTGTTTTATTGAATTATAAAATAATACACAGACAAAATAAAATACAACATAAAACAATTAAATTATGGTGGCTGTGATTATGAAAATAAGGTGAGGGTTGAGAGTGATTTAATAAAAGATTAGTTTTCATCTTTTCATAAAATTTATGAGAATAAATTTTGAAATTTCAAAAATCAACCAAAAATACTCTCTCTCTCTCTCTCTCTCTTCTTTTATTTCCATTTGAAGCATATACGGACCTGCTTCTGAAAAATGGAGAAAAACTAATTATTTTTCACTTTTTTTTAAAATCACAAACAAACATATTAAAAAATTCTAGAAATAATTTTTTTTGAAAAATTTTGAAAAAATTACTTTTTTTTCCTTCTCAAAGCTTATCCAAACCAGCTCTAAATAATTATTTTCATCCTAAAATTTTTAATTTGATATCAAGCCTATATTAATAAAATTTTTCACACTAATTTAGTTATAAAATTTTTTATTTCAATGTCAATTCAGTCAGTTTATTTAGTTTTTATTTTGATAAAATAACTAAATTGATATCAAAATAAAAGATTATTAAAATTAAAAATATCAAGATTAAATTGATATAAATTTTTTTATTAAAATTAAATTAGTGTAAAAATTTCTATTATAATAAATTAATATCAAATTGAAAATAATTATAACTAAAAATATTATTTTTTAATAAAAAAATATTGTTTACTCGAAATTTTATAAAAAAGATATCCCTGCACACCATGCGCATTCACAAACGTCATCTTAATAATTACCAACGTTGATCAGGTTCAGACACGAGGAAGCATATCATATCTTGCTTGGGGTCTACTTTGGCTCTGTGGATGCCGCCGGTTCAGAAAGCCACGTTTGACCTTCACACACTCTTAAAACGACCTTTTCACTCCTCTGTCAATGGTTTCCATTTTGGTGTGGGATTCTTTTTGCCCGAAGGTGCATGGGAAACAGCACGATTGCCTTCTTTGTTTTCTGAAGTCCGGTTTCCGAGTCGTTTCCTTCAACACAAAACAGTTACGCGAGAAAATGGTCACTTTTGTTTGGCCTGACCTGCTCGAAATAAATGTATTATATAGTTCAGTTATTATTATCAGTTTAAAATTTACGTACTGTACGTATAAAATATTTATACGTAAATAAAGGATTATCAAAGTCATTTTAATTTTGTAGTTCTCTAACCGACGAGGTGCTGATCCGAAATCTAAATAGAAGATGTTTCAATATCTTAACTATGAGATTTTGAATTTCATTTCAAAATTTATGTAGATTAAAACAAAAAATTTACATCCTCTAATGTAAGAACCTCATTTTAAAAAATAAAATGAGAATATTTTATCTTTAAATCAATAAAGTTAAAAGTCAGATTCTATTCAATCTATTGATCTAGGGTTTGGATCATCCTTATTTTAAAGGATAAAATGAGGAGTTAAAAGTTAAAAGTGGAATCCTATTCTTTCTATTAATCTAGGGTTTGGTCATCCTCACTTTAGAGGATAAAATGAGAAATTTCACCCTTAAATTAATCTAGTAAGAAAAGGTTTCACTTTTATTTTTATTGATCCAATAATAAAATTATCTCACTTTACTCTTTCAAATAAATCCTCACTTTATATAATCTAAATTTATTAATCTAATAATAAAATTACTCACCTTACTTTACTGAGATCGTCACTTTAAAAAAAGCTAATGCTGACAAATGCCCCCTCCCTTGTCTTAGCCGCGGATCAGAACTCGAAAGATTAGTTGATCAAATGGCGAGTGAGCGAGGAGTACGCTTGGAAACCAAAATAATTTTACGGTTCCCAAACACAAACGGTGGTATCTATTGCGTACCGGTAAAAAGGGGGGCCCTCCATCGCCTGAAAAACCGCCTTTTAAGATCTCTCAATCTGAAAGAAGAAAGCTATGGCGTCACCAGGGCAGTATCCTGTTAGTGCAGTTGTTGTACAGTAATGAGAGGATTTTGGGATGATTCTGAAGTGGTGCTGGGTCCTCACTCCTCTCTTTATGCGTGCGAAAGGAAAATTCCATATCTCTTTGTTAGAGCATTCATTCATTGATAATGATATATTTCTCCGCTCTACGTATCATTCAACGCTGTCATAGGATTCCATTGCGCTCCGCCCATATCCACATGACGTGATCCATCATCCGTTTAGTTTTCCGCGCTCCATTAATCTCGTTTAGTATCAACAACCTTAGGTTATGAACTACAAAGAATGTTGCGTTGGCATATTATTATATTTTGGATCGTTCGATCCTTCCGTAAAATTTTAAAGTATCATTATCTTTCTAATTATTTATAATTAAAAATAATCTATTAGTTCATTTAATATAATTTTTTTAAAATTTATCAAATTACAATAATTAATTACGTATTGATATTTTATGAATATCAAAATAAAAATCTATATTTTAATACACTCATAATAAAAAATAGTCTCATCAATCCTATTTAAGATATCTTATTTATAGATCTCACTAACTTTTGCATAAATTACATATATTTTCCTAAATATTTCAACGCAACACTTTATGGCAATTTGACACCGACCTCCCGTGATTAATTTAGCTGCATTACACTTTCCTCCCCTCACACTAACAAAATGTATAGTAAATGACTATTCTGTCTATGACAGTGTTCTCATTTCCCATATTCTCCCTCAACATCTTGCAAGAAAACCTTCTTCTCCTTCCTCCCCAACCGAACACTCACAAGGCAGTTAAATGGACCTTCTCTTTCTTTCTTTTTTTTTTTTTTTGCTTTTCATTTTTCCAATTTGATGAAGTTTCTCAATGATAGAATTTAAATCAAAGTCCTAAGAAATAGAAATATTGTTAATAGTTTGGTCTATAAATATGATTTTGGTTATTTGAGTTTGTTAACTTTTAAGAATTTTCTATGTGATATTTATAAAGATGATTTGTAATTTCAGCTAGTTAACATCAAATCATGTTAAATTTTGTCTAAATTATATTGTTTCCTATATGAAAAGAGTTTGTTGTTGTATTTTTTTAGTTTGCACTGTTCAACACTCAGGTTACTTAAATTCTAATTTCTCAGTAGTTTTTGCGCTTTTTTACCTCCAGCCCAAAATCTTTGCAAGAATGCGAACACCAAGATTCAAAAGCAACGTTAAGCAGATTTTTCTTTTTTTTGGTATGTTTCCAAAAAAAAAAATTGGGAAAAAATGATTCAAAAGCAAAGTTCAGAAATTGAGTAATAGCTAGAATTGACACTTGGAGATTACACTGTAAACACCTCATTTTAAAGGGCTTAAATGTAATACTAATTCACCTCGAAAAAAATCAATGTAATTTTTCTTGAATCTTTTTATAAATGTGTCTAAGAATAAACTTGTAAAATAATAGTCGTACAATAATTTTCTTCCCAACCATCACAAGCGCATAGTTCAAAATGGGCGGCAGAATCGCATTATTATATTCGTATTTTTTTTATAAATATTATCGTATCCGTATTTGACACTGCTATAACGTTTTTGTATTTATTTTTTATTTTCTTTAAAATATACTATTCTTATTCCGCCACGTTTTAGAAAACAAAAGTTATATTGTTCAAAACAGTTCTTACCACATGAATTAAAGTAGAAAAGGATAAAATGCACATAGTATTCGAATTAAAATAATTACAAAACTATTTTAATTTTCTACTTTATAAACCTTTATTTGATTATAATATTCTTATATTAATATTTTAGATAACCATGCTTGCATTTTGCCTGGTATCTAGTTTCTGAAACAGTTTTTAATTTCCATTCAATTTTCAATTTATTTTTTGTTTTCAGAATTATATGAAAAAAACTAAAAATTAAGTTCTATGATTTTCATTATCTCTTTATAAAATTCTATGAAATAGGAAATTAACTCAAGATATGAAATGAAAATCAGGATTCTTTTTCTAATCAACATAAGATTTTCAAAAAGCTATCGACTTTTTAAAATCTTTGTTGGGTCTTGTCTGGAATTCAGCACGAGGGTAAAACCCATTGGTTGACGGTGAGAAGAATGAATCAAACCCACTAATGATGGCATCAGCATGCCTACGTATATCAGAAGAACTCATCATAATTTTGGAAAATTATGTTTGTGAAGCACATCTATTTTGGTGCTGGACATGATATGGCACATGCATGAGCCTCAAAGGAGTAAGCAGGAAAAAAATGTTAATTTTATTGGAGTAAAATGACATAAGTGTTTTATTAATGAAATATATGCATAAATTTACATATAAAATTTATTTATAAAATTTTTATCCACCTTTTACTTCTCAATCAAATGTCATAAAACTATTTTTCTTAAAGGGTTAAGTTGGTAGATTGTGACTCAAATATTTTTTATATCTAATATGTCATGTCACATTAATGCCTTTAGTTAAACTTAAAGTATAGACATTGCACGATTTTATATTATTTTGTGCTAAGAATTAATTATTTTTTTATTATAAATAGAGGTAACATAGACTAAATTCTAGATCACTTGATTATAAATACTTTAATGCTATATTTCAAAGTTTAAATTGTTCGGTTTAGACTCCTAAATAGTTTCCATATCTAATACCAAATACACCCTAAGTTTTATTAAAGTGAACATCTATGTGCAGGCTAGTTATCCGGATCCACTTGGTGATGTTGGGGGCACAAATTTCGGAATTGTTTTAAAAGCATATGGATTTAAGTATATTTCATCCCCATTATTTTATTATGTTTAACCCATATTAAAATAAGAATTATGTCAAACTTTATGTTTACCATATATATTGTTTTTGCTTTCATTATCTAAATTTTCTACATCCATCATGGCTGGATATATTAGGCAAAACTAAATGATCTTGTAATATATAGGGTGGAGATCCATTTATACCAAGTATAAGTCTTGGTATACTTATACCCTTCAATAACTCTTCATATATTGGTATACTTAGATTCTATTGGATAAACAACTTATTTAAATACTTATAGAAAAGTAACTTATAATTAAGTTATTTTGTATTCAAATATATAATAATAAAAATATTTATTTTTAATATTTTAGAAAGTGATTCTTAAGAAGTTAGATATTTTAACTTCTTAAAAAATACTAAAAATAACTTTAAATAAGTGACATGCTGTTTGGACAAATAGGACAAAAAATAAAAATATGACTTTTAACTTCTAGAAAGTAAAAAAAAAGGGTCATAAGTTGTATTATCCCAATAGATCATTTTGTGAAAGTGAAAAGCAAATCAAATCTTAATCTATAGATCTTATATAAATAATCAAGATTAAAATATAAAATCATGTTACTTTTATCATTAATTACCATAATTAACTTTTAATCTTGACTATATATGTATAATTATTGGGTCCAAATTTGTATTTTTTATTCTCATAATAAATTATTCCTCCTACTTAAATTATCCTTTGTGTGTGTTTTAATTTTGATAAGCCACACATATTTATATGATTTAAATTTAGACCTCTCACTTTCAAAATAAGTCACTCATCTTACTTGAGTCGTGCATGTGGGCGTGAAGAAGAAGTGAGAAAAGTTAAAGCCATCTTTCTTAATTTTAATGAACTCCCACATACCAAATATATAAAACTACTATACACATAAGGAACGAAAATACCTAGAAAAAAAAAGGGGGCACAAAACACATGCCCTGCCTTTGAAAAAAGGTACAATATTACGTGCCATGTGTTTACTGGCTTAGTCTGCATATATTGACTTGGTTTACACAAGAGTTTCCTAGAATGAAGTTATATGCTCATGAGTCATGACTCATGACTATCTTAAGCAAAAGAAGAAGTGAGAAAAGTTATGGCCGTCTTTCTCAATTTTAATGAACTCTCAATATATTTATTTATTTATTTTTTGCTGCAACCTGATTTTCCACGAGCATTGCAGTATTTCCACGATCATATGGCATGGCGTTGCAAAGAGCCTTTACGCAACAATGAGCTATCTTTCCTTACTCCAATAAAGGTTTTGGTTTGGAAAAAAAAAATAAAAACGGTTGCATTGGTCTATGGCTAGGACCAACTTCAAGCAAAGACAATATGTTTTACAAGTTATGTTGACTATACGCAATATGAGAATTTTGTAATTTTTGTATTTAAATTGACAGGAATTTTGTTAAAAAGAACTAGAATGAGCATACAAATATAAAAAATAATGATTTAATTTCTATACACCCATAGTATAAAATAATTTTATGTTGTCAACTAATAGAAATTCAAGAAAATGTCAAATCACAGTGAATAATTATTAAAATGAATAGTTATTTGACATGACTAAACACTTTCTTGAATTTTTATTGGTTAACAATATAAAACTAAGCATAGAAGAAATTAAACTCAAAAAATAAAGATAAGAACATAAAAATCATTTCGATGATCAAAATTATGTGTGCATTTGTTTCATATTATTAAAAAAAAGTGATTGTAAAGCTTAAAATTTTATATATAATTGGAAAAACTGAAAATTCATTTTTAAATTATTACTTTTTTAAAAATATCCAAATATATAAAAATAATCTTGTTACAGAAATAATTTTGAACAGAAAACAAAAAAAAAACTTCCAAACGCACCCTATGAAAATCCAAAACATGATTATTGGCACTAAACATTATGCCATTGTTCCATGAAAAAGCACATCAACCACACTTTAATAAAGGGCTGGGATGAAGTTACACTCTCAATAACTTTTATATAAAATAAATTTTTTATCGATGCAACTGTTAAGTACTAATTACTTATCATAAAAATCATTTGTGTCAAATGTTAGAAAATTTAAATGTCAATAAAAATGAAATCACAAAACTCTTTCTTGTTCATTTTAAGCACATATATTACATCAATTTTGATGTATATAAAAATTATGCCAACCAATTTTAAATTAACTTGAAATTTTACATGCATGATTTATATGACGTGAACTTCTAATCGAGCAACAAGTTTTGTTAAAAATTAATCCAATAAAAAATTATTCAATGGAGTAACAATTGCTTAAAGTTACACCGATGTGATTTGATCTCGTATGTCTATATACGAGGAAGGATCTATTTACTTTAAGAGTAAGTACATTACACTTACTCTATTGAATATCTTCTTATTAACAATAAAATTCATGAATTCAACTGTTGAATCATGTGATATTATATTAATAATCAAGCATATCAAATTTCAGAAAAATTGAACATTAATAAATATAGTATCTAATATTTGAGATTTACATGTATTTTCAAAACAACATTATACGTCCAAATAAAAATGAATAATGAAGATTTGAAATTTTATACACTTATCTAGTGCAAACTTATAATGGTAGGGTTGATGAAGTTCAATATCTATAAAGAGTTATTCAAAAAAGTAAGTAGTATATGTATAGAGAGACACACAAAGCATCTAACAAAATAGAGATAAAAAGGTTTGCCACAGCATTCTTCCTGAAACGTTGTTTGAGAACACTACATATAATTTCATTGTCCACTGTTTTAGTATTATTATATAAACACCACCTTCCATAGAAAGATCACTGCCATACACAGTTAAATTCATCCTTCATCTTTGATAAATCAGAGGATTGTCATGTTGCCTTACCTCTAAGTTTGATAAATGGCTGAAAACTAAAATATTTCAGTATCCACCAGACCACCACTATAATCGTCAAAATATATACACACTCATTTGCAACCCAAGATATATGCAATGCACACTCAAATTCATCCATCAACTTGATAAATCAAATAGTTATACTGTTGCTTCACCTGAGTTTGAGAAAGACTGAAAACTACAAATAACGGTTTTCTCAGGTTTGCTCCTCATTGGGTTCTTATTGTGTGATGTAATGTAAGCGCCACTCATGCGCTAGCTGATTATACAAATACAAATTTCAAGAAAACATCCTTCATGGCAATTATCAGGAACAATCTGAAAGCAATGACGATGAAATTCCGGGTCATTTCATGGTGAACATAATCTGCTAAAATCTCTTCGATACCTGCACTTGTGTGCCAGAAGATAGCGAGATTTGCTAGGAGCATGGTATAGGCGTTGGGGATTACTAAAAGAAGTGGAACAGCTGCAGTAGCTTTCAAGAGCTGCTCTCTCTTTGTCTTCGGGCCTACATTCCTCAAACCACTGTCTCGTTCCGCCCTATACATGCCCGCCAATGGTTAGGGAGTAATCGGAATTAATCAAAACCACATTTAATGTTTCACATTTACAACATGCCAGTTTCTATTAAGAAGGGAAACTCAACGGAATTCACAAATGCTTCAACGTTCCTCGCCTACTGTCAAATATTCAAGAATCAAGACCAGTCTAATAGTACCATTTAATCCTTGCATAGAGTAAACCGCAAAATTAGGATACAACACATAGCATTTCCCCACTAGCTATCGGTGAGTCTAAACCAAAAATTCTATAATACCTATACTCAGAAAAGAAAAACCAGCAATAGGATCATTGTCAACAAAAGAAAGGGAAAAGCAGTGGGGTTGGTTAAATAAGACTCATCTTATCCAAAGCTTCACAGATTCAGTTGCAGGGTATCTAAGAACCACAGACACACCGACTTAGTGGCGTGTCGGTGTCCGACACCCACGCGACACCCACACAACACACGTCGATATGCATCCAATTAAAAAATAATTTTTTTGAGCTCAGAAACATATCGAACACGGCTAGATACGGCTCTAATTCAATATAAGCTCAAAATCAACCCTATTTATTTGATTGAACCTATGTTGTTGGGTCATTTTAGTTTGAAAATTCTTCAGTTAATCACAAAAAGACAAAAAATTCACACAAAAAAAATAAAAAAATTATTTATATATATATATATATGCTGTGTCCATGTCTTGTAATTTTTTGAATTTGGTGTGTCTCCGTGTCCGTGTCTGTGTCATGTCTTGTGTCAGTGTCAGTGTCAGTGTCAGTGTTTGTGTTTGTGTTTCATAGCAGGGTACACTTAAAGTTGGAGATATGCATCAGAATATGGACAAATGCTTAATATTGGCAGTTCCCACAATGTCAAGTCACATGGACAACACTGAAAATCATTACTTACCTGTATCATCGGCTATTTCCCCAGATGCGTGTTTTGTGGTACGAGTTCTGAAAAAGTTCTACATCTGTTTCTGAACTATTTTATGAATGTCTTTTAATGGAAATACTTTGTTTGATATCTTTGGTGACTTGGTGAGTGCTGGAGTACCCTAGAACCTTGGATTAGTTCCTGTTGACCAATTTTTGCTGGTTTTGGGAAAAGCACAAAAGACAAATCTTTGTTGAAGTGCACTGGTGCAATTAGTTACAGCGCAAGTGCAATTCTCATATTCATAATGCGAGACTTTCAAACAAGCAAGTCTTGTGAGTTAAGACTAAATGTTTGACCTCTATTTTTCGTGTTAATCACATGATCTATCTTATTTAGTCTCTATTAGATACGTTGAAAGATTGGAAAGCTTTGCTTTAATGATGGTTTTTTTCTTTTGTTTGTTCTTTTTTGATGAAGAGGACATCTGGTCCTCCTATCTCATCGTATTCTACTGCTCATATTAATAAAGTTCTATTTTATTCAAAAACAAAGAATGAGGTTTAGAATCTGACTGGAAAGAGAGATACCAAAGCATTTTTGGCACTTGTGGACATGTCTAGAGTTTTCTCTGCACTCAACAATGGGTTAGATAGTGTAATTAAATAACATTGTTAGCAGTGTCAGTATAATTCAAGATTTAAACTATTGAAGAGGTTATCTGTCACTGAGGTGGGTGGGTTTTCATGTGATAAATATTAACGCGATTCCTTTTATGAAGACGATGGAGGCCTGATTCTAGATTAAGGTTCAAACATGACTAGCAGAACATTCAAGCAGGGTCTTCTGATATTGATGGTAACCTAACATTTTCAACAAGAAAGTGTTGGGGTCTAGATAGCATTGATACTGACACATACGCAAACACAACATACTAAATATATAAAGGTTTAATTATACCACAAGTCCCTATAATTTCAGTCAATTTCCAATTAGGTCCCTATAATTTAAAAGTTTTCAATTAGGTCTCTACTTTTTAAAAAAAAAATTAATTGAGTCCCTGCCATTAACCACCGTTACAAAAACATTTTCAGCAATGCTATGATGTATCTAATGAAGTCAGTTGTATCATAAAATTCATTGATCTAAATAATTCAATGTATGTAGAATAGAAATCTAGGGCTAAAAATAGCATATCTATCAATACACTCTTTTAATATAGTCTATACAAAAATTACACATTAAAATATTATAAAAAATATTACAACAGAGCAATGTGGCCTCAAAGGGAGAGGGAGAGGGAGAGGCAGAGGCAGAGGAAAGGGTCACCATTGGCATTGTGGCCACCTTGTAGATGTTGCCGCTTCCATCTCCATCTACATGGACGTAGGTGGCAGAATATTCGGGAATGTGACCCACCTCTACTTCAATGCCCTCACGGGCCCCCTCGCCCCAGATCTCACCTCCTACGTCAACCTTCGCAACCTCCACCTGCAGCACAACCCCCCAGTCCCTGTTTCGCCTCCCCCTTCTTCTTCTTCTTCCACTACCCACCCCCTCTCGCCTCGCTCGAGCTGCCGCCGACACTGGAGCTACTGCTGATGCCACTTGGGGTGTGGAGGAGAAGATGGAGCTCGACGTTGTGATCAAGGACGTTCCCAGCAACGCGAGGCATACAAGAAGCAACTCGAAGAGGCTGGTGCCAAAATCTCCATTGTTTAGGGTTTGTTTTGCTAACTTTATTTTTTTGATAATTTGATTTGTTGTTGGAAGGCATGGATTTGTGCCTGATTCTGGTTTGGGGGCTCTCCACCTCTGCTTTTGGTTCCCAATTATGCGACGGCTGAGAGAAAGGGAGCACAAAGGAGGCTGGGAGGAGACTGGGGGCACAACGGTTACGGGAAAGGAGGCTGGGAGGAGACTGGGGGCACAACGGTTACGGGCTTTGGCGGTCGACGACGCAACGGTGATGGGTGGCAACAGAGGCTTAGCAATGAAGACGCAGTGGCAGAGCTAGCAGTGGCAGAGCTAGTGGTGGCGGCAGCCACGACCTCTCTCCCTTTCCTTCTCTTCCATTTTTTTTGTTTGTTTCTGGTTCTGTCTTCATCATCTTTTTCCAAGGTTTTGAGGGGTTTGGGAATATGATGGATTCTGGTTGATGTTATGCATCATATTTGTTTTTAATTGGATTACAGTGGACGGTGGTTTATGGTTTGTGAAAAGATGGCTTGGGTGTGTTTGATTTGTCCTAATGTTTTATGTTTGGGGTTGCTGTGATTCGGGATTGAGGTCCTCTATGGTTACATTGTGTGTGTGTGTGGGAGAGGAAAGATGGATTAGGTAGAAGGATATGGAATATGTTAGGAATATTCCTTTTTTTTGTAACCGTTGTTATTTCTATGGACTTGATTGAAAAATTTTATACAATACAAGGACCTAATTGAAAATTGAATGAAATTACAGGAACTTGCACAATAATTAAACCTATATAAAAATTGTAGGACGGGGACATGGCATGTACATAATTTGAAAAAAAAAAAAAAAATTTTCATTTGTAATATCATATACAAGTTTTACTCCTGCCTTACATTCTTGGTTAAATATTCAAAATTGTTTTAAAATTAAAAACAAACTAAAAATTGGTGTTATTTCCTTTTTCAAATTTTAAATACCCTTGTCTATGTTGTATCGTGTCATGTTCAAGTCAAAAAAATTAACTTTTAAATTGAATGCTACAACACATGTTTGCGGCCAGCACCCAAATCATATGTCATGCTTTATAAGTTGAGGTCAATGAAATTACATTTTAGGCTCCCAAGATTCAAGAAAGGGCACTATTAATTTTTAAGATGATGAAGGTCTACTTCTGGATTATTTAAAGGCAAAGTTGATCAACAGAAAGTTCAGAAAGAGTGCCTTCATTTTCAAAATTACTTAGTACCTACTAGGAGTTAAGGAGCTTTTTATTCAGTTAACGATGCTTTCAGTTTAGGTAGCCAAGATCCCATAGAGGACAACATTAGTCTTATAGGAGGTCATATATTAATGCTGGTTCTGAAAAGCAAATTATAATGTGTCTGGTTGGTAAAATGCTAAAACCTTTTGGCTCAAGCGGAGGACATTGGATTTGGATGAAGAAGTAAGTTCCATTGCTCTTCAGGGCAATGCAAGGGATTTGTGTGATTCAATGGGGATAGATTGGGTTGGTCAATCAGGTAAAGAGGTAAAAGTGGTTTTCTTACCAAATACCTATGGTATGAAGAAGAAGAAGAACAAGAGGAGCGTGTCAAAGATTACCAACACTAAATTATAGGCCTAAAGGAACTATAATGCTTAATTTTGCCTTTTGATACGTTCAAGTTATCCCTTTTGTTGCAGGTGTTTCAAGAAGTTTTATCAGAGTGTTTTGGGCCTCTGGGCCAATTGTGGTTGTGTTTGTTTTGAGGTTCCAGCAAGGGTTTTCACTTTTTGTTTTCCTTCAGCTTTGCAGTTACTTTTGGATGATGCCTTATCCTCTCACGTATTTTCTTTTCCCTTCCTATCTAATAATACTTCTTTTTCTATAAGAAGAAAAAAAGTAATAACCACATGCACAATCAAACTTTCACAGATCCGGTGATACATGGGATCTAAAAATGTCAATAGACTCAATAACCAAGTCAACAACTAAGCTCAGCAATGCAATGGTGAAGGATGCTTAACAAAATTGAAAGTACAATCAATTTTATCATTGAATGCTTATTTACACCAACTAACCTTTTTATGTCATCCCCTGTAGTAGCAACAGTGGCATAACCAGCTACACTGTGAGGTGGAACCTGAGAATCATTGGTCACAAAAATAAAAATGACTGAAGCATTTAGCATTACCAGAAACGAAATATTGAATTAATCACATTCAGTACCAAATATTCAGGGCAGATCACTGAAATAGAAAAATACTTAATCAGATTAAACAATATGACACATTAAGATGCTGTATTAACATCTATGGTAAATGTCATGGAAAATCCCTAGTCAATACATGATACAAGATCTTTAACAAGGCTGCTTCTATTGGACAAATATTTTCTATTGTCTCTAGGCATTATTTTCACCACACCTAGTGGTAGAAAGCTTTGTTGTTGCTGCTGCTGTTGTTGTCTGGGAGTTATTTTCAATACAGTTGAATAGAGTGTGTAAGTCACAAACAACTTCATAAATAGATCTCCAAAACAGTGTAGAGCTAGTATATGTGAAAATAAGTTCAAAAAAATAATCCTTATGGTTATGCATATGTAAACTTTTTATTTGCCTTTATGTACAAAATCACAACTTACAGTTTTCAATCCACTTCCTTCCCACTCCTTCGCTTATAAAACATTAGGTCACATGAAAGCCTTCAGAAATAACAATTCCTTCTATGACAAAATTACTTGTTCAATATGCTGATTCTGTTTTTCAAGCAAGTTAAATACATACACACAAGTGCGCACAACACAACACTCGAATTCCAATACTACTAGATCAGAACTAAATTCCAATCACAATAAATAGCTGAAAGAAATATAATATCCACATCAATCATATAGATTATCTAATAAGAAGTCTGTTAAGAGTCAGCATCATCAACCAAGCATTTAAGAATTAAAAAAATAAAAAAAATGATAAAAGAGAAAAATCTCAAAACAAACCTTGACAGCGGCATTTCCTTTTCCTTCATAGGGGCGATACAGTTTAAGAACCTAGTGAAATATGCACAACCAAATGAGAAGTTAGACAAAAAGCCCCAATGAACACCATGCCACAACCAATTTCTAATCAATTAGTAACTACCTCATAAGCACGCCCTGGAAACACGCATCCACATTCACATCCGCCACAACAGGAACGCAAAACGAATTCGTCAGTAACAACGGACATCTCAAAAATCGAATCATCACAGCAAAACAAACAAAAATTAAAAAATCGCAACCTTGGTTCTCAACGAGATTCGGAGCTCTAACCTGCACCGAAAGAAGCAACAACAATCATGAGCCCTAAAATACTCACTCTCACTGAACCATCCAATAACAACATGACCACAAGATTCTAACAGTAATTAGCAAACAACCAGCATAATAACAAGCAATCGTGTAGAGAGAAGGTCCTCTAAGATGTAAATTGCACATAACCTAATCAAGCGCACATCCTCACCGTTGATCAAGTCGCGCCAAAACGATGAGAAATTAAAAAAGAATTAGAAATCAACGGTGAAGATGAAATGCGAAATTTCCACATGAGAGAAACGAGAAGCGTCTGTCAATCGTGGTAAGAAATGCCAACGAGAAAACCGAATCGGAGGAAAATGGTTATAAGCTTACGTCAGATCCGGAGAGTGTGATCCCGCGGCTTTGAGTGGCGAACCACGGAGCGCTGCGGAGCAAGCTGTGGAGAGTGGAGGAAGGCCAGGAGGCGCCGTTTCCGGCGGCGGTGGCGGGGGACGGTGGCGAAAGTGGGGGAGAGAGGGTGGAGGTGGTGGTTGATGAGGATGCGTGAGCGACGAGGTTGGGAGAGATTCTGAAGAGAGGCTTGGAGGTTGTGGTGGCGGAGAGCCTCTTGCTCAGCGTCAACGACAGAGACTGCATTTTTTGTTGTCTTCTTTTTCTCGTTGGATCGTCACTGCTGCTATTGGAGCTGAGCTCAACTGTGGGTTGATCAACTCTTGTTGGAGAAGGTGGAGGAGAAATTGGACGAGTGCTCGCGATGCAAATTTTATGGCGAAGCCTTATGACCTCGGAGTAGGGCACGTGCTGGTGTTTTTAGGGTAAATATCCAATTTCGTCGATTTGGGGGAATGCAGCACAATTTGAACAACTCCATTCCATCCAGATGAAATAAAATATAATTAGGAAAAATAAGATGAAATAAAATATAACTAAATAACGAAGCAGAGTAAATATTTCATTTTACTATATTTCACTCTATTCTATTATATTCCATTCTAACTCTGGTTCACCAATCCAAACATAACCTTAAGATTTTTCCATGGGATAATTTCAAGTTTGGATTTATGATAAATAATGGAATAAAGTGAAATAGAATTGAGTGAAAAAAATAAATAAAGTTATATCATTTCATTATTTGGAGATGCCAATAAAATGAAGTAAAAATTATAAATTTTTTATTCCTATCATACCTTAAACTAAAATATAGTAATGTTAGTAATAAGGTTAGACTAGTAATTTTATTAAAAAAAACTATTTATTCCAATGTGGGGGACAAAAAATGTGAAAAGACCATGGAATTATATGAAATGGAGTCTATCCATCTCTATTTCACTTTATCCAAACTTATTATATCCAAAAAATAGAGCTTGGAAAAATTTCATTCAATTCCTTTATATCATGCTCAATCAATTCAAACATACCCTTAAAAAAAATATTCGGCTTATGGATCCCCAAAAATTGCAAATGGTGGACATATTAATCCCTAAATTAATACTCCATTATTAGAGTCACACACGAGATATAATACAATGATAATGTTTGTAATAACAACAAAATCTTTTTGGAACACCTTTCCCCTCTAGAAATGATGATGTATAGTTCAAGTGGTAAAAGTGAAGATTTTTTCACTTTGGGAGGGGAACTTTTTATTTATCTCTTGGGTGTGAGAGTGTAGAAATGATATTTTGTAATTATTTTGAATATAGTAAAATATTTTTCAGAATCTTAATTTTTTCTTCGGTATTTAGGGGTTTTTATGTTAAAATTTTGTGTTTAAGCTTTGCACATAGTTATCATTGCGCTGCGTCAATTGATAGATTTAATTTTATTAGATTTATTTTGATACTCATTACCACATATTGATATTATTTATTTTTTAATGTGAATCAGCCCAAATGCCAAACACTTCTATCGAGTTTACATTTCATTGGCCACAAGTTATTTTTCACTTTCCTAAAGCTACCTAGTATTTTTGTTCTTGAGGCGTAGTTCTAAGAAAAACTTCTAAATGGAGTAGCTGAAATCATAAACTTTTCAAGCTAAAGTTGTTTAAGGGTGTGTTTGTGAATTTGGATTTTGGAGGAGAACAGAGGGGATGGGAGGACTTATAATATAATTTTACATTACAAGTCCTCCACTTCCCTTCCTTTCCCTCCAAAATTCAAACTCACAAATATACCCTAATATGGATCCGTTTTGTTTTGGTCTCACATTGCTGGTGATTTAGATTGTCTCAATTGGCACTTGTTGTGGTTTTTTTTCTGGAAGTGGGAGAAGTTTTGTAATTGCAGAGTTTGTAGTTTGCTGCTGGTCGAAATCTTCATCTACTGGGGGTTTTTATGCCATGAAAGATACCTACTGAAGGTTGTGTTTTGTGCTAGATAGTGTTATTTTAACACTTAAAAGTAGTGTCTAATTAGATATCCATTTTATTATTATTAGATGTGATAAATTAATAGAAAAAGTGAGAATTACCATCATATCCAATATCTAATAGTAATAAAATGGGTGTTCCAATTAAACACTCATTCTTAGATGTTGAAATAATATTTGCCTTTGTGCTAATCATTTTGGTCCATGTGTTTTGCTAGGAAGAGCTGCTGATTTTCTATTGTGTTAGTACATGGTGGCTGTTTCCTTTTTATAAGGCCTATGGACTTTGCTTTAGCCTTTATATGTTTAGCATATGAGTTAATATTTTGAAATAATAGAAAAAAAAAACTCACTTAAAGAAAAGAAAATAGGTTGAAAAATTAAGGGTATATTTACTTTGAGTTTTCAATTTTTTAATTTTTCAGGTTTTGTAAACGAAATACTGAAAATTTTGAAAACTATAGGCCTGTTTGGTTTGTAATTTCTAGTTTTCAGTTTTCAGTTTTTGTGAAGGAAAAACTGAAAAAACTTAAAACTAAAAATTTAAAGGTGCGCTTGGTTTCAGTTTTCCAGTATTTTTAATTTTCAGTTTTTTCAGTTTTTCCTTCACAATAGTTGAAAACTGGAAACTGAAAACAGGCAAAGCAAATACACCCTAAGGGCCTGTTTTGTTTGTTATTTCCAGCTTTCAATTTTCAATTTTTTTAGTTTTTCCTTCACAAAAACTGAAAACTGAAAACAGCAAACCAAACAGGCCCTAAGTTTTCAATTTTTTTCAGTTTTTCCTTAACAAAAACTGAAAATTGGAAATTGCAAACCAAACAGACCCTATAAATTTCAATTTTCAGTTTTTAATATTTCCTTTACAAAATTTTGAATAGTGAAAATAAAAATTTAAAATCAAATGGACTCTAAATAGTCATCAAGAAATTTTTTTAATTATCCACAATTTATTTTTTAATATTATATTCAATTAGATTTGACTATTAAAAAAAGAAGTAAATCCACAAAGCATTGTTTAATAAATTTTTACAATAGAGTTTTAACTTATAATTACTTCTGAACACTCATTAACTTCTCATTACATTCATTTTTACGCTTAACTTTGTGGTAATTTATTCAGCTTTTTGACATAAATAAAACCAAAAAAAAAAATATTTACGCAAATAAACAAAAATTTTTTTTTGACAAAAATGGGATAAATTTATACATGCGAATACGCAAGGGGTCCATGCATATCCTCCCTGGGCATGAATATGCATGGGGCTCTGGCGTATTCATGTTTTTAATGAATACACAGGGGCCTCATGCGTATTCATGCCCAGGTAGGATACGCATAGACCTCTTGCGTATTGAGCACTGTACATGTGATGCATGGACTTCCTGTGTATTCTTGATTTTCCTATTTGCCTGAGTTCCTTATGTATTCGGTTGCCGTTTCTATATATAAAACCATCTGTCATAGGCCATTTGATGTGTGAAGGTATTTGAGAGAAAATGGCGGAGTGTTTCACACTTGTTCACTATGATGGAAAAATGGAAGACATAACAAACGAAGGAGTGAGATTTTGTAGTCAGAGACAGGTTGGTGTCATTGTTAATCCGTCTATAAGTTTTTTGGAATTGCAAGGAAAAATATTGGAGCAGATAGGTCCTTACAAATAGATTATTCAGATGTTTTACAGAATACCTACAGCATTCGGAGGTGGTGTTGTCAGGTACAATTGTTTTCCTATCTATAGTGACAATGAAATAAGCCTGATGTTTAAATTTCAAGCTAGATTTCCAGAGGTTCGATTTATGGAAATTTTCATTGTTCTAGAAGATTGTGACATGAGCTCTACTGGTTCTGCTCCTCATACATCAGTGACTGAAACCCCAAAACAACATGGGTCTAAACACCTTGAGGTGGCTTAGGATGTACCAGTTCGTAGTCCTAGCTTCGCAGATATGGTGTTGCAAGATGCAGAGGCGTCAACTAGACAGTTGCCTATTACAGGTTTCGATTTTCAAGTAGATCACAGGGATGGAGAAGAAGATGCAAAAGAAGAGAAAGAAGAGCTGGCGTTGTATCGACGATAAGGTAATTATGATAGTGATGAGGAAACCCATGATACACAGTCTCAATTTATGAGGTCGCAGGGGCAATCTCAGTCTATATCACAAGAATTTCCTAGTCACTATTCTTTAATAAACTTATATGTGCTACCTGAAAATAGCTTTACAGGGCCTATTGCGAGAGTGGTTGAAGGTGAAGGTGAGTTCAAGGTCGGACAACGATTTCAAGACAAAGAAGCTGTGTTGTTTGCAATAAAGAATTACAGTATCAGAAGAAAAGTCCAATTCAAGGTTTACGAGTCTGGCCAAACAAAATATTAGTGGAAGTATGTCAAGTTTGGCAATGGGTGTAATTGGAGCATACGTGTTGTGTTTCAGTAGAAAAGGCAAGTATGGGAAGTCCGAAAGTATAATGGAGGACACACATGTGAGTATGATTCTGTTCTTGACCAACACCGGCAGTTGGATAGTAATATTATTTGTACCAGTATCTTTCCCATGGTTGAAGTAAATCCAACAGTTTCTATAAGAGAGTTGTAGGGGCATGTGGAGTCAGTTTTCAAGTTCAATATTTCATATAGGAAGGTATGGAATGCAAAACAGAAAGTGTGTCAGTGGAAGTGTGGGAAGTTTGGCAATGGGTGTAATTGGAGCATACGTGTGATGTTTCGGCAGAAAAGACAAGTATGAGAAGTTCGAAAGTATAATGGAGGACACACATGTGAGTATGATTCTGTTCTTGACCAACACTGGCAGTTGGATAGTAATATTATTTGTACCAGTATCTTTCCCATGGTTGAAGCAAATCCAACAGTTTCTATAAGAGAGTTGCAGGGGCATGTGGAGTCAGTTTTCAAGTTCAATATTTCATATAGGAAGGTATGGAATGCAAAACAGAAAGCGATAAGTTAATTAATGACTTTATAAATAAATTAAATATTTCTACTAAATTAAGACTACATAGGATGTAAAATTCAACTAAATACATTACTAAATAAAATAAGTTAATTATTCAACTAAACTAATGACTATATAAAATAAATAATTCAACTAAATTAATTACTATATAAAATAATTTGTTCACCTAAACTACACTAAACAAAACTAAACTAATGACTTTATAAATAAAATAAATATTTCTTCTAAATTAAGACTACATAGGATGCAAAATTCAAGTAAATATATTACTAAATAAAATAAGTTAATTATCCAACTAAACTAATGACTATATAAAATAAATAATTCAACTAAATAAATTACTATACAAAATAATTTGTTCACTTAAACTACACTAAACAAAACTAAACTAATGACTTTATAAATAAAATTAATATTTCTACTAACGTAAGACTACATAGGTTGCAAAATTCAACTAAATATATTACTAAAAAAATAAGTTAATTATTCAACTAAACTAATGACTATATAAAATAAATTATTCAACTAACTAAATTACTATATAACATAAATAATTTAACTAGATAAATTACTATATAAAATAATTTGTTCAACCAAACTACACTAAACAAAACTAAACTAATGACTTTATAAATAAAATGAATATTTCTACTAAATTAAGAATATATAAGATGCAAAATTCAACTAAATAGATTACTAAACAATATAAGTTAATTATTCAACTAATTATAAAATAAATCTTTCAACTAAATAAATTACTATATCAACTAAATAAATCTTTCAACTAAACTAAGTAAATAAATTACTATATCTTTCAACTAAATAATAAGGTGTTCAACTAAACTATTTAGTATATCAAATTAATTATTCAACCAAACTAATCACTATATAGAATAAAAAATTCAACTAAATATTGCAACTAAACTACTGACTATATAGAATAGAAAATTCAACAAAGTAAATAACTAAATAAAATAACTTATTCAACTAATTTTATTATCAGATAAACTAACTACTAGTTAATTTCAATTATTCATTTGAACTAATTTACTACTTAACATATTTTCAAATTAAATCAATTACCATATAAACATAGTAACTACATATAAATTAAATTTTACTTTCAAACTCAGTCAATTACCACAAAATAAATTCAAACTAAACTAATTACATTTTCAAATAAAAAATAACTTGAAAAGTCAAATAAAAAATACCTATCGATCGAGTCTGGCACTAATTTGATCATCATCTAAGCGGTATAAAAAGTTTGCCATAGTGTAATTTGCTCCGAAAAGAAGAATTTTTGAGGGTGGAAAGTGAAATCTAAGCGTGCAAATGGGGGGATGCGTATTCATATTTATACGAGACTGAATACGCTAGGCTTTCATGCGTATTAAAATATAACATTAATACGCTAGGACCGCATGAGTATTCAAATAAACCTTGAATACAGAGTACACAAGGGTCCCATGCGTATTCATGCTTTATTTTAATACGCATGTGGTCCTAGTATATTCATGCCCAGAAAAAACAATTTATTTTGATATAAAATCTTTTTTCTGTTTTTAATCATAATTAATGTTTTTTTGGTTTTATATGGGTAAAAATTTCTAATTTATTCTATAGTTTTTTAAAACTCAAGAATCTATAGATGAAGACGAGTATAAAGAGATGAAAAAAAAATCCTTATGAGATGAAAACATTTACAATTGTAAACTTTAATTAATTTCTCTTCCTTGATTTTATTATCAAAATAAATATACTAATTATACTTTATTGGCCCTAAATCTAAGGAAGTAAAGAATGTTTCATATATTCAATCATCTACTGTCTTCCCGATAAATTCAAGGGCCAACAACTACTTATAATGTTAATATATTAAAAAAATTAGCAAGAAAGACGTATGCTGAATGCACACATATTTAATTATAGGCTAAATATTCAAATAGATCCCTCAAATTTATATTAGGAGATAAATTAGTCTCTTAAATTTTAAAAATTTTAAATTAGTTCCTTAAGTTTTAAAAAGGGGACAAATTAGTCTTCTGTATAATTCTATATAATATATGGAGGGACTAATTTGTCCCTTTTTTAACTGCACAGAATTATACGAAATGACCAATTTATTCCCTTTTTCAAAACTTGATAAATCAATTTGAAATTTTTAAAATTTAAGAGACTAATTTATCCCCCAATATAAATATAAGGGATCAATTTTAGATTTTAGTGTTAATTACGTTAACATCTAAAAATTGAAAAATCCCTGTTGAGCCGCTAGCCCACGTAAGCACAAACCCGATGGCTCTTCTATCTTGTGGATAAGAAAAATCCCTCAAACTCCAAAGTTTCTATGGCTGGAACATCGCGCAAGAACAATTTTCCACACCCCACACAAATCCAAACCAAAACGCCATGGCCTCCATATTCTCATCACCCTCAGCCATTTTCTCATTCTCATCTTCCTCCACCACCACACCAAAACCATCCCAACAACCTCCTCCACCTTCCCCACGAAAGCCTCTCCTCCCCATACCACCCTCCAAGCAACACTTAACCACCTTAACTGCCGCTGCAGCCATAGCCACCATCCTAACCACCTCATCCCCTTCCTTTGCATCAGACCCTCCAGCAACAACCACCACCACCAACTACCAAGTCTACTATGGCACCGCTGCCAGCGCCGCCAATTACGGCGGCTACGGGGGCAACTCCAGCAAGAAGGACTCCGCGGAGTACGTGTACGACGTGCCCATGGGCTGGAAGGAGCGCTTGGTCTCAAAAGTCGAGAAGGGTAATGTTATGGCACGAATACTTGTATAAATAGGAATACTCCCAATTGCAATAGGAAGTTAGAGAAATTGGTGATTTTGGAGTTTATCCAAATTTTCTTCTATCTCATTCTCTAGAACTTGATTCCAATTCCTTGTGATAAAAGGGTTGATAGTTCAAACTCTTTCTCTTAGTTTAGGATAATTCTATCTCTATTCTCTCTCAATTCTCATCGCTCAAAATCTCCTTCATAACATTGAGAGGAGAATGAAGCTATGGAGGAGATCGCTGCAAGATTAGATCATCTACCGGACATATTGAGAAATCTCACAAAGCAAGTGGAGCAAAATACGAGTGCAACAGAACAAAGTATCCGAGAATTTAAACAACAATTCTGGATGTTCAGAACAGGAAATGCAGAAGCAATCACGGCAGATCAAGAATAATCAGAAATTCAACCAACCAAATTTCAACAAAAATCGGAGATCAGAAGCAATAACTACACAATTTCAACAATTCCAGAGATCAACAATAACAATTCCACAATAACAAGAAAGAAGAGTGGTAGCGGAAGACGCATTCGCGAATGGGCTTAAAGTATGTTGTTTTGCTTCTTTAGCAACCTTATGGGCGAGGTTGATTTCAAAGGGAGGGGTATCTATTTTGACACAAAATTAGTATAAATAGGGATAGACTCATTCTCTTAGTTGGGATATTTCTCCTTTCTCCATTATGGAACTTGATTCCGATTTATTCTGATCAAGGGGTCTATGGTTAAAGTTCTCTCATTAGTTTAGGTTTATTCTATCTTTATTCTCTCTCACTTCTCATCACTCAAAATCTCCTTCATAACAAGTAATAATTGAGAATTTATCAAAATGAATGAAGTTGCATTGCTTGTTCTGTTAAGTTAGGGAAAATACTTGTACAGTCATATTTACAGAAAATATGAATCTTATTATTAACTGAAACTAAGATCTCACTCTATTATTGAATAAAACATATTCCGTTTTGGTGATCTGAGGATCATGCAAGAATTTCTTGTTAATGTCTTGTAAGAGAATTAATAGTAAGAAATACAATATGACAAGGTCATGTGAAAATTTAACAAGATAAGATATATTACCCAATATGCACACCCAATGTAACTGAACAACAAACTCAGCTAACTCATAACTAATTTCTATTCTCTTTGCTAACAGGCACCAATGGAACAGACAGCGAGTTCTACAACCCGAAGAAGAAGGCAGAGAAAGAGTACGTCACTTTCCTCGGCGGGTTTCGTCAGCTTGCACCGAAGGACGCAGTTTTGAACAACTTGGCTCTCTCTGACGTGGACTTGCAGGACTTAATTGCCAATGCAGAGAACTTGACATCTGAGGAGAGATCGGATGATAAGGGTCAGTTGTACTACGTGTATGAGATTGATGGGGTTGGGACTCATAGCTTGATCTCTGTGACTTGTGCTAATAACAAGCTTTATGCTCATTTTGTCAATGCTCCAAACCCCGAGTGGAATAGAGACAGGGACATGCTAAGGCATGTTCATGAGTCTTTCAAGACAGTAGGGTCGTATTAGCTTGTGTTGTTGTATAATTTGATAATGAGTCTGTTTTGGAGAGAAATATCTATTCCCGTACAAAATATAAAATAATTATGGTGTTGTGTTGTACATGGTGGACTAAAATACTATTATCTAGTGGGTAAAAGGATGAACCTGTGATATGATTGAGGGGAAGGGAGAATGAAAGGGGGGATGAATGCTTCATGTGGAAGCTTTCCTCCCTAGTCCTCACACTCACAAGGCTTCGGTTATTTTCTATATATAAAAGGAGGTAGAGGGAAACAGAGGACAGGGACGCTGGGGGCTGTCAACCTCCTCCCTCAACTTCTTTCATCAAAGTTCCATGGCGGATTGGCCTCCTTCTCCGATTCCTCTTTCTGCCACAAAATGAGTTCTCTGTGCCTCGTAGCGATTTCCCTGAACCCCATCCCAAAACAGAGTCATATGATATGTTTAATGATTAGCTATTCTATGCTGTGGATGATGTCTTGTGGTGGACTTGGATTTTGGGGTTTTTATTACATGCTTGGCTGCTTGAATTGTTTTATTGGTGAATCAAGTTTAGCTTCAACTCCATTATAAAAAATGAATATATATATATATATATATATATATATATTTTCCGCACGATGTTCTTGATACTAATCCATCATCAAAACACACTTTGATTGGTTTATCTTGAGCAGCAATGAATCCAAGCATCATGAGAACTCCCCTCTCCAATACTAGTAATGATAGGTAATAGCATTCCATATAAAGATTTGCTTCTGCTATCAATTATTCAGTTTATTGAAAATACTCATTCTATCAAGTTTAACTTTTATAGTGAATACTGTAGAACAAATTCAAAATGAGATGAATCTTTATCATTTGCTGCTGCTTAAAATTGATGTATACTGCCCTATTGTTATAATAGGGTCATTTCTACTTTGACCAAATTTGTGATGGATGGCTGTGATAGTGAGCGATTATTTTTTTATTGAGACATTCAAAACGAGTTAATATGTTGGATAAAGGGTATAATAATCAAAATGTACTTTATAGTTTGAATTACCTTCGAAAGATATGGTCTAACATACAATTTTTTATCAAAAAAGGAAGAAAGAAGGCTGATCACCAGATTTTGCAATGCGGGTTTAAAGGGGGTAATGACTTAAAGTGGAAGATTATTATCATGCAACTTTATAGACACTTATTGGAGATTATTCCTTTGTCATTCTCCTTGGGGTCAAGGGTAGTGTAAAATTAAAATGGTGGCAATTGAAGTAGTTATGTATAATTCTTTTAGAAGGTTATGTATAAGTTATATTTGATTAAATAATATGATTGATGTATGTAGCTTGAGATAAATTTTTCCTTTTATTATCCTCCTATTTACTTTTTTTTATAACTTTTAAATAACTAATTTATTGGAGAAGTTATGTAATCATATTATGATACTTATGATCTTCAACAATTTTGTTTATATTTTTATTGTTTCAATATAAATATAACTACTGCGAGTTAAAAAAATACTAGTAAGCATACCCAAAAAGATTAAAAAAAAAAAAAAACTAGTAGTATATTCTCCAACTACCCACATGACGGTGCATGTGGCGTTTTACAATTCGCACCTAATTATCGTGAACTGTGCATCACCATGACGCGGAGTCCTAACCCGCAGAGTTAATGCTCATTTTAGTCCCTGACATTTCATGCGTAAGTCATTTTAGTCCCTGACATTTTATGCGTGAGTCATTTTAGTCCCTCACTTTTAAAATGAATCAATTTGGTCCCTCATATTTATAACTGTGAAGGACCAAATTGATTCACAATTATAAATATGAGGGACTAAATTGATTCACTTTTAAAATGTGAGGGACTAAATTGATTCACGGTTATAAATGTGAGGGATCAAATTGATTCATTTTAAAAGTGAGGGACTAAAATAACTCATGCATAAAATGTCAGGGACTAAAGTGAATATTAACTCAACCCGCACATAGCTAGATGCAGCCGGGTTGCGTCTCCGAAATAAACAATAGTGCAACTTAATATTTTGATTTGTTGGATAGTATTATTATTTTTTAATTAATATTCATTTTAATTTCGAACTCATTTTATTTCATAATTTTTAAAATAAAATAAATTATAATATGAATTACGTTAAACTTTTATTTTTTTAATTTAATAATTAAATAATAATTTATAATATTAAGTGATATTTTAATATATTATATATAAAATAATTAATTTTAAATTTTGAAATTATATAAAATTAGTCATTTTATTTTTAAAAATAATATTTAAATGATTCATTTTATATAATTTTAAATGTTAAAATATATTATTTTAAATTTAATTTTATTTTAGATAGTGTACTACATGTTAAAATATCACTTAATACTATATATTATTATTTAATTAATAAAATATTAAATAAAAATCAAACAACAAATTAATATTTATTCACATTTTGTAATTTTAAAGAGTAATTTGAATATTTTAAAATTGAGATGAACTCTTCGCCTTTCCATATATTCTGATAGTAAAGTCCAATTCAGTCCTTGCTCCTCATTCTACCTCTCCCTCATTGGCTCCTTCCGTTGCCTCCCCTGTACTCTCCGGTTCCCCCTCTGTCAATCCAACCCATCCATGGCCAATCGCTGGCTTAGGCCCGAGGTGCGTTCCGATCTATCATCCACATCCTTCCTATTCGCTTTTCTCTCCTTTTTTCCCCCATTCCTTACTATTTTTAGGGTTTCGCTTTCACAATGATTCATTCATTCCAATTTTAGTTCTCTGTTTGCGCCACTTTATTTCCTTTTTTGTCATTTTCTTCTTTTGTTTACTGATTTAAGTTGTGGTTAGGTGTACCCTCTGTTTGCGGCAGTTGGAGCTGCCGTTGGGATATGTGGCTTCCAGCTGGTTCGTAACATCTGCATCAACCCTGAAGTCAGGTACCTGAGTTGCATCTCTCTCTAATCTCTATCTCTATCTTCCTTTATTAAAGTTGATATGATTGATATTGCAAGGTTTTTTTTTTTTTCTTATCACTTTTATTTTATCAATTGCTTGATGTGGTTGCTTCTGAATCTGATCGGTGAGATTATTGGGTATTTAGCGTTCCTTTTTGTTTTGGTTGGAAGGTTTTTGTAATTATTTGGGATTGGGGATTGAAAAATCTTCTCACTTGGTAATTTGACCCTTCGAAATTATGAGTGGTTTTTGTTTTAAGAATTGTTTAAAGATTAGATAGGAGGACTATGATGATCGCATAGCCCTTACTTTTTTTTGTCGTTTTGGGTTTAACAACCAAATTGGCGGAGAAATTGTGTTGTTGATTGATAAAAATTCTTCTTTGATTGGTTGAGTCAAACAATGTGTATGACTATTGACTTTGAGTCATATTCAACTTGGAATTATAACTTATCTGATAGTTAGAGCTTAGAATCTCAACAGAACAGCGATAAAAAAAGGGTGGCCCACTCTCACTTGGTGGGGCTTGGTGACGATAGATGTACACACTACACAGCCTTATCGCCTCTCTGCGGAGAGCTTGGTCCGATGATTTGAACCTAGGTCACAAGACTGCAACTTTACTGTTGCGCGAGGCTCACCCTCAATAGAACAACGATCAATTGGGGGAAAGAATAATGAAAAAAAGAAAGGATATTTCAATTCTATCAATCATCTTTTGTTGCTCATCATCATCATAAGAGTTGCTAGTATTACTTAATTGGTACTATTTATTGAATGTGTAATGGATGGTTGTGTGTTTTTTTCTTCCTTTCTTTTCTGTGTTTAGGGTGAGCAAGGAGACAAGGGCTGCAGGAGTGCTGGAGAACTTTGCTGAGGGAGAAAGGTATGCCGAGCACATGTTGAGGAAGTTTTCACGCAACAGAGCTCCAGAGATTATGCCTTCCATCAACAGCTTCTTCGCTGACCCAAGTCGCAATTAAGTTGCTTTCCATAAACAAAAAGGTTAATTGGAGATGTGAACTCTATTTCTGTTACAAACTGTTTGCTTTTGCATTTTATTGAACAAAAAATGTGATTGATTTCCCATGCTGAACGGCATATATGCTGTGATTGAGAATAACTATCTGGCGTTTGATGGATCAATTATTGCTGCAATTTTCTATCCATAATATGCCTTTTAGCTTGCTGCATACATAGCTATTTAAAGTGGTATTCAAAATGAGCTGCTATAGCTAATCTCATTCCAAAGTGTTCGCAATTCAAATCCTATAGTTTTGATCTTAACATAGTTAACACATGCAAATCTACTGAATGGAAGGTAATTGTTGCTGGGGAAAAAAAAAACTTAAATCAAGGTATTTATATCCATTGCATTTGATTCTCGAATTCCATTTCTCGAATTAAAGAATGACAAGCGATCATTTTTTGGGGAAGAGTGTACAGTTTTGACTTCTAAATTACTCATTTCAAGAAAAATGTTCACGTTATTCCTGTATTCGAAAATTGGATGAAATGGACATAAAGAACATGATAGAAATATTTTGTTTTGTTTCATCAACGATTAAAGTGCTAAGCAGGAATAGAATTACTACCTGGTAATTGGTATGGTACATCTCAATCATTACAAAGCTGCCTAGGTGAACACGCTTCTTTTCCTGATAATCGGGCTAAAATCTAGCTGTACAAAGAAAACAGCGTGACATGCATTGAAGCCTTGAAGGGGAACAAGATTGTGTCATCCCATGCCTCTGCGTATTCTGTGTACCATTTTCAAGTTTCTCTGCTGCAAGGCAATTGAATTATTTAGACTTGGGAGCAAGCTTGGCAACAGATGGTGCCTTTTGATTAAGCATGTATAAACTAAAAAGAAGATAATTTGAAGAGTAAACATTCTACTTAGTCTATCAAGAATATTCCGTTGGATAATTTGGGAATTGAAATATAGGAGAAGTTGGTTCCTCCATTAAGGGTTTTTTTAAATGGAATGATGTAGTGCATTACGATATTGATGCATTACAAGAATTGATAAATTGATACTCAAATGGTGTTTTGGAATTATTCAAAAAATTGTTTTTTGTATTTAAGAAATCACTTCCAATACAGCATGTTGTTCTAAGTTTTAAGGGGAAAATAAATGCTAAAACAATGCCCAATTTCTCAAGGGATGTGAATGATTTTCAGGTGCAATATGATGTGCGACATCATTGCCTTAACATATCATGCATCTCATCTTATTAAGGTTTAATAGCTATATTTTACAAAGTGACTAAGGACTTGTTTAGTTTTAGTTTTCAATTTTTTAGTTTTTGTGAAGAAAATACTGAAAATGATAAAATTCAATTTTCATTTTGAATTTTCAATATTTTCATTTACAAAATCCTGAAAATGAAAATTGTATGTTTTGATTTGAGGGACCACACAATGAGTTTATTTTCTTGGGAACCAAATTGTCCGATGTAAAATTGTCGAATAATGAATTGGGTGTTTACTCCAATTGAAATATGCCCTCCTTTTTTAACTTTTCATGCTGCCATATATTTCCCGATCATAATCATAATTCATACAAGATTCACTGATTCCGGCGTGGATTGGTGTACTTATTCACGTCTTTCACTTGCAATTAAGAATCAGCAATCCTTCAAATACTGCATCAACGGAAGCAATTTTCCGCGAGCTGTATTGGTCTTTATACAATTGAGCCTGTGCCCTGTAGCTGTTCATAATCTATCTATCTCTCTATCTATACACAATTCAAATCAACAATTTCCAAACCCAGTGTAGCTCACACTGCTCCTATACAGATGACAAGCCCATCCACATTTTGCCTTACAAAATCAAAAGAGAAACCATATGCCTTTAGAGGCTACACTACGAGCCTTTGTTGGGTGTAAAGGCCTACTTCATTGGGCTACGATACTATGCCTTGCCCCTTTGGACCTATAAATTCATACCCAGACATCGTGCCAAAATAGAGTTGGCGTTTGACATTAAAAATATTCAAATAGATACAATTTTGTTATTGTTTATTCACTCTTTTTGAATGAATAACAATATTGATTTTCTACTATTTTGTAATGATATTTAATCTTTATATATTAATTTCGTGGTTATACGTTTTAATTATAACTTCATGTTCTTGTGCGCGACATTTTCATATTGATTTACAATTAAATGGGATTAGAAAATCTTTTAGGGTCTATTATGAGTGACAAAACCTTCAGATAGTAAAATAAGAATTAAGATTGACATTTCTATTTGTTTTTATTGTTTGGTGTTTTTCTTTTTTGAGCTTATTGTAAATATAAAAGGTAATAGAAGATATCTAAATATGTAATTGGATAAAAAATTAAATTGAAAATTATTTTTAGTCATTATTTAGTGTTTCTTTTCACCAGATTGAAATATTTATGAGCAATAATCTATTTAGACTACAAAATAAAGAAAATAAAATATGATTTCATTTTTTTACTTTTGGCCAGATGTATGTAGAACATACGTAAAAGTGGCAATAGTTCCCACTTTTAGGTTTTGATTTTTTTTTAAAAATTATCTTGGTGCAAATATTAATTCATTGCTATAAAATATATTGTCCATGTCACTTTTTGGTTTTTTGTTATCGTTTTTATTGTGTGTTTTGATGGAACAAAATAATAAATTGAAGATTTATTTATTCTACAGGGTTCTATAATTTTACTCAGTTTTCAATTAAGTCTCTATAATTTAAAAATTTTAAAATAGGTCTTTATAATATATGAGATTTTTAAATCAAGTCTCTATCATTATAAAAGATAGAATATTTTGTTTTCATGAGAGGGTAAGAGAAAAATGGAAATGGAATATTTCTATAATATTCAATTTTTTATAATGATAGGAACTTGATTGAAAATTTTCATACACTATAAACAACATTTTTCTTATAGAAGAGTTTCATGTATAATACATATGGAATTCGTCCATAAATTTTTTTCCTTTTTTATCCGATAACCAAGCACACCTATAATTGGGGCAAAAACAGAGAAAATATTTTATGGATGAGTTATTTTATGAAATTTGTTTTCGTCCCCACTAAATCCAATATATCTATAAAAAAATTTCTCCTATTTTTTCTTCTATCAAGCATACCTTAAATGTTATGGATGTGTGTGTGTGTGTGTGTGTGTTTTTTTTTTTTTTTTTTTACAAATGCATTAGGAATTCTTCATAGATGGGATAGGAAAGAGGGAGGTTGGAGTTGAATACGAAATCATCCATTCACAATCACAACCATTAGATTGTAGATTCAACTGCAAATGTTAAGGATGTGTTTAATTTGGGGTAAAAATGAGTTGAATATTTTAATAAATAAATTCATTCAACGAACCTTGCCAAAATATGAGGATTTAAACAAACCTTTACTTGAAAAAAAAAAAGAGTGAGCTATGCTAAATTTTGATAAGAAACGATGCTATTATAAGTATAGTGTCATTTTCGCCATAACATGATTCAAAACATTACTAGGGTGTTTGGAAAGGCATGTAATTGAATCATTCCAAAATTGGAATTCAATTCTTTGATTTGGAGCTAATTATTGAGATGGAATTGAAATCCAACAAGAATTCAATTCTTTCAAAAGGCACAAAACTAAATCAGACCAAATGGGGTCTGATTTTCCAATGAAAATGAACTTACAAATTGCTCTACCCAAAATAACCTTAGATTTTTCTTCCCTCTGTACTCTTCAAGTTAGCCCGTCACTTCTCAATAGATTGTAGTTGTGCTCTACTTGCTTGGTGCTTTCCAAATTCAAGCAACTGAGCCATGTTTTTTACTTGCTTATTGACAAGAAAAATAATAAAATAAGAAATGAACAAGAACCGCAAAGAAAAGTTGGTAGGCAAGGTGCAAACATTATTAGTGGTGGCTATGAGTGCTGCGACTCCTTCTTGTGCCGGTGTGTCTTGGTTAGTTGAAGAAAGAGGAAAAGAGAGAGAAGAGGTTGAAGGGTAGAAGAAATGTTCAATTATCTATTAAGTTTTATTAATGAAGGATAAAATGGTAAAAATAAACAAATCAATTCATTTTCAGATACGTTTTTGTCATCGTCCAGAGAAGGTAAGTTGGATTCTCTATGAATCCAGGTTCGTCGTGCTTAATGAGGAATGGTGGTTGGTGAGCGATGTAACAAGGACTCCCCTTAAAGTGGCTGGGTTCTGAACAATAATGCCAACCTCAATGGAAAGTGTTGGATGTCTCACAAAGCCCTTCCCTCTTTCTCTAGCCCGGAGACGCCGCCTTCTATTTCCTAGGCCCTGGATGCCTATTTCCTTTTTCTCTCTTGTCTTTTCCTAAAGTTACTTGTTATCTTTTCTGTTAGCTAAAGTGCCTCATTTGCTCTCACTGACACGTGTCTCGAGACATTGCAGCGAGGGACAACGAAGTGACAAGTGATGAGTGACTTGTGCCTTTTGGATGAGACGGAACAAATGACTTTCCTTTCTTCTCACACTACCTGACTTGGGAGTTATTGGCTATATATGGGCTATTTAGCAACATGATGTATATGGGGAGGGTTGGTTTAGTTACCTAAAATGGGTTATTTCCTTGTCATCGCTATTGCTCCCTTTGGATTCCTTGGGATGCGGCGTCCTCCTTCCGGACTCAGAGATGAGCTTTTACACTTTTTTGTGAAGTTGCCCCTATGCAGACCCAATCCCTTTGGGTAGGGATTACACTACCCAAATCCACCAGGCTACATAAAGGTTACTTCCTCTTGGGCCCTAATTTAAATCCATGAGTGTTATCCCTGTTTGGGTATCATCCACATACCCATCCAACTCTGATGAGATTAGAGTAGGGCCCAAGTGCAACCGAACCACTAACCTGTCTTGAATCAGTTGCTGAATACCTTTTATGGAAATGGTTGAGGACATTTTCAAATCAAAATATTAAATTCAGTTACTTAATTTACTAATTCATTTCAAACATAAAAGTTAAATTTAATTCCTCGTAGAATTCAATTCAATCTAAGTTAATTGTTTACAAAAACACTTGTGCAGCTTCAAAGACATGTTCTTAGCGTGTCGCGATGCACAAGAAAAAATTGGCCAAAAACCCGAAATTTTCAAAAACCCCAAAGTAAGAAGATGCTCACTCGGTCACTCCCAAAACCAGCTCCCCTGAAGCCCTCATTTTCGCTTCCAGGTCGCGCTTTCACCGCCGGCACCCACATTCCAACGCCGCCCGAACCGGGGGAGGAAGACTCCGCCGCCGCCGCCGCCGCGGGGATAGCGAAACTGGTCCTCGAATCAGACCCCAAAACCCTCTCTGAAACCCTAGCAAAGCCCACCTTCCAATGGACCCCAGACCTCGTCGACAAGGTCCTGAAGCGCCTGTGGAACCACGGGCCCAAGGCCCTCCAATTCTTCAACCACCTGGGCCGCCACCCGACCTACGTCCACTCCCCCTCCTCCTTCGACCACGCCGTCGACATCGCCGCCCGCTTGCGCGACTACCGGGCCGCCTGGGCCCTCGTTTCCCGCATGCGCTCCCTCCGCATCGGGCCCACCCCCAAGACCCTTGCCATCCTAGCCGAGCGCTACGCCTCCGCCGGAAAAGCCCACCGGGCCGTCAACGTCTTCCTCTCCATGCACCACCACGGCTGCCGCCAGGTAAGTAGTTAGTTACACGTTGGTTACTGGTGATAGTTAGTTATGAGTTAGTTACTGGTGTTAGTTATAGTTAGTTAGCGATAGTAGTAACCTGTTGTTATCTGTTAGTAATATACGCTAGAGAGAAGCGTACACTTTATAGAGGTCAAGTTTTCTCATTTTGTAATTCATATACAGATTTGCAATTCGAACCTCTCTCTGCATTTTCTCTTGATCGTTTCTTTGCTTTGAAGATTTTTTTTCTCTGATGATTCCAGGACCTCGCCTCCTTCAACACCATCCTCGACATTCTGTGCAAATCGAGGCGCGTGGAGATGGCTCACAAGCTCTTCAAGATGTTCAGGCGTAGGTTTAATTGTGACAGTGTCAGTTATAACATAATTGCCAACGGTTGGTGCTTGATTAAGCGGCCCCCCATGGCATTGCAGGTTTTTAAGGAGATGGTTGAGAGGGGAATCACACCAACGTTGGTGACGTATAACATAATCTTGAAAGGGTATTTTATGACTCGTCAACTGAAGGAGGCGTGGGAGTTTTTTCTGGAGATGAAGAGTAGGAAATGCGAGATTGATGTTGTTACTTACACTACTATCGTTTATGGGTTTGGAGTTGCTGGGGAGGTTAAGAAATCAAGGAGGGTTTTCGATGAGATGGCTAGAGAGGGGGTTGTTCCGAATGTTGCTACTTATAATGCTTTGATTCAGGTATTGTGCAAGAAAGATAGCGTGGAGAATGCTGTAGTGGTTTTTGAAGAGATGTTTAGGAAGGGGTTTGTGCCGAATTTGGTTACTTACAATGCTGTGATCAGAGGGTTGTGTCATGCTGGTGAGATGGAGAGGGCATTGGAGTTTATGGCAAGGATGGAGGTGGATGGGTGTCGGCCAAATGTTCAGACATACAACGTGGTGATTCGGTACTCTTGCGATGCTGGGGAGATTGAGAAGGGTTTGGAGTTGTTTGAGAGGATGGGGGATGGGTCTTGCTTGCCCAATCTGGACACATACAATGTTCTGATTAGCGCAATGTTCGTGAGGAAGAGATCAGAGGATTTGGTGGTGGCTGGGAAATTGTTGTTGGAGATGATTGATAGAGGGTTTTTGCCCCGCAAGTTTACTTTTAATCGGGTGTTGAATGGGCTTGTTCTAATGGGAAATCAAGACTTTGCAAAGGAGATCTTGAGAATGCAAAGCAATTGCGGTCGAATTCCTCGTCATTTGAAATTGTGAGAACTTTACATTTGGTTTGGTTCTTGAGAACTTTTGTGTTCCTGTTGGCATCTCTGGTGATATTTACAATATATTCAGAAGTTTGAAAATGGATATAAAATCTCTTGTGGTAAAAATGAAGGAATGAGAACTTATCAACGGCAGAAGTTCTGTAGCCTTTGAAGAAAAAGTAAATGGTATATTGCTGCTATATGTTAGTGGTACACCTGGAAGTAAGTTTTATCTCATCTCATTTTTGGCACAATTTGGAAGACATATGGTAGAGTTACTGCCTCGCCACAATGTTAAGATTATTGCCTTGTGACCTGGAGATCACGGGTTCTATTCCTGCAAATAGCCTATCTGCAAAGTGGGGATAAGGTTGCGTGTATTAACCCTCCTTATATCACACCAGGTGGAAGTCTTGTGCACTGAGCTGTCCTTATTTTAGTGGACAAGTGACCGTGCAGTTATATAACTGATGAGTGAGATCTCCTTAATTCAATGCTGCTAAATGAGAAAGTACCATGCTAAATCTTTGCACATGTTAACATGGTTGGAGCTTCAAATGATCCTTTTTACTACTTGGTTTGGTATTTTGAGTTAATTCATCTGATTTCTTTGAACTTCTACTATATGGCTTCCTTGTTCAAGGCTCATCTGCATCCTTTTCAGCTCAGGTACTTGCATTGCTTCGTTTCTCTAATTCCCTTGCAATGCGTTATGTGATTCTCATTTCTCACCTCTGTTGCAAAGCCTTCCACTTCTGACTTTTTTTTTTTTTTTTTGATTTAATTGATTGGATTTAGATTGAACAGTGATTTCCAAGTTTTGGCTGTTGTATGGTGCTGCACAATTTTATTCTAATCAATAGGAACTTTGTGGATCCAATTTTGTTTTGAATTTGTTGTTGTATGAGGTTTTCTAAGTCTCTTTGAGGGAAAATTTGGTTTTAATGGCTTGTAAATTTTTTGATGGTGTAGAAGGAAAATAGAGTGGTGCATCAATTAGGGAAAATCGTTTGCCCTTTTTTCTTTTAATCCTGTGTTGTAAAGATGTTAAGATTCTGCAGATTTTGACTTTTGCTTGTAGTTTTCAAACCTTCATATCACTTATTCATGCCATCATTTCAGGTGTGGTTGTGCATGGCCTGATCAAAGTTTCTAAAATTAAGGGAATTTTATAGGTGAAGGATAAGAAATCAAAATCAATATTTGCCTTCCAAATCTTGATTTATGTTGCTTATGTTATTCATTATTTGCTCTTCCATTGTATAGCAGTAATAGTTTCCAAATGGTTCCCAAGGAGAGGTAGTGTGTGAGTTGGGAGAAGCTGAAATTGTGTCCACGATTTTGAGGAGATATCTGCACGTAGTTGTCAATTTAACTTTATCATTGAATGCATGTTGCAGAAAATGGCTTTAGGTGGAACAGCTTGCCCCCGAGGAAGTGCAGCAGCTGCTGTTAGCTTGAGGAGAACACTACTAACCTGTTGAATGCTTTGAATTATCTTTGAAGAATGATATCCTTTCCACAGCCTCTAATATATCTATAAAAATTGATGTCATGACAGCATTTATTTTTAAAGCATTCGCTCTTGCTACTAACAAATTTAGCGGCTGAACCAGAGTTTGGTCAATGCCATTTTCTTTCATAATGTAATGGTCTTAGTGGCCTTGCTCTTTATCAAGCATAACTGCACAAGCATTTTTAGTTACAAATGCTTTGTGTCCATGCTTTTGCTTCCCTTGGGAATTTTGCCATTTTATTTTTCCTTTTTTTGCCATCTTAGTAATTCCATTGGCAATTTGTCTGCCTGCCAATAAGACTGATTGTGGTCACTGCAAGAGGGTCAAAGATCTCACACAGCTAGGAGCAGCGAACAAGGTCATTGAATTAACTGAGGAAAGTAAGCTTGCTTTGGCTGCGCTCTCAATTGTTTTTTTTGTCTCATTTGGTTCATTATTATAACAAATTTGGCCTTTTATTATATCAATTTTCTTTGGGATTTCGGATTTGGTTGCTTCAGCTGCTTGTTACATTATTGCAGATGTTATGTCATAAAATTGTTTCTAGTTTTGCTTTCTATTGTTAAGTCCTTTGCATTTGCTATGCTATTTGGATTATCAATGTGTATTGTGAAAAAATATGAGAAGTCGACAGCCCGTTATGCCCGTAATTGCTCTATCTTCTTTTGCTCAAAGCACATAGTTCAAGAAAGTAATTTAACATTGATCTTATGGTTTTTTTTAAATAATTATTTTCCTCAACAGAATTTTCTTTTTCTATTTGGAGGTGATTGGGATGATATTCAATCAGCTATTGCTGAGTGGACAAGGCTTAGCACTGTGCCTACCATGTTTATTGGAGGGAAGCACATGGGGGCTGAGACAGTAAAGCCTACTGCTTCCATTTGTTCAATGCCTGTCAATTATGAGGCCAATATAAAATAAATCTTGTTATTGTTCTTTTTTTTTGTTCTGTAACTTTTGTAATTTGGGTACATACAGCTTTTTAGAGAAACAGTGAGCATGTCCGCTGGCTCTCCTTTGTGATGACACTGAGCACTATCATAATCAAATTATTGTGGATTTGTAGTTACTGTGGTTGAGTTATAATTTGAACTTTAGTATGAATATGGATTTGAAGTTACGATGCTTATTGTGAATATTTATAATTAAACTTGGAAAGCACCTGAAAATTTGTAGTTACAATGTTTGAGTTACAGGACATAAATGCTAACTATTCGTATGAGGAATAATTAAGAGGAAGAAAAAAAAGATTATATGCTGTAGTTTTTAATCTCTCCAAACATTGAAATATTAATTATAAAATCCATGTAAAATAAAAACAATTACAATTTACTGCGACGGTTTTCAACCTACATAAAATTATTTATTTGTTACAAATTAATCATATGGGAGGTTTCAAACTTCCGCAACTAAAAATATCAGTCACAAATGGTTTAAAACGACGGCAAATTAGAAGAATGTTGACGTGGTTACGCGAAAATCACCGGATTTTAAATGCGGTCCAAGTAACTAAAACCACTGCAACATACTTAGCGGAGGTTGAAAATTGCCGTAGAATATGGAAAATAAAAAATAAAAAAGTGCCCCTAAATAGGGTTTTTTTTTTCTTTCTTTTATATGCTTTATCATAGACAAGTAATAATAATATAGTTTCGGGTTTATAATAAGTCATATACATAGTAAAATATCAATAATTCAAATCGTAATTTAAAGTTAAAAAATATATAAATATTATAAAAGCATTCATTAATATTGTGCCACATATTACATTAATTATAAACTTGAGTTTGTATTAACATATTTCAATTATTGTGCACTTTTCTAAGTTTAAGTTTATACATTAATTTATATTATGTGCAGTTATTTCAGTTTATTGCCCAATTTTATGTTTTATTATTTAATTTGTTATTATTATTGATTATTTTATGAACTTTTATTTGAGTTTTATATGTGGATTAATTTTTTGCATTTCTTATTGTGAATTTATGCACAATAATAATTAATTAATTAATTTAAAAAGAAGAAATTTGATCAAAATTTGCTGCTAACAATCGAGAGAGCAGAGAGATACATATAAAATCCTTGTATATTACCTGTGTTAGTTAATATGACGTAAAAGTCTTGCTTTGTTATCATGATATTAAAGAATAATACGAAAGAATGAGAATTTTCTAAAAGAAAGCCTTCAATTATGTGTGAGACAAACAGATAAATAAAAGAAAAACTAAAGTAAATAAATCATAATTTTTGTAATTTTTTCATGACATGTTCTGCATGACATATTATTTATGATATGATATTTGATTATGTTCATATAATGTTATTGTATCCTTATATATTTTTCATGTAGACACGGTTAAAACCAATTATTATTCAAATATTTTAAAATCATTCATTTTTTACTAAGAACTTTTTAATTCTTTTTTTTTTTAATTTCTGATGGTTTCAGATTAGTCAAGTAATGTCAATTGCAAGGTAGTTGCCATGAATTTATAGACTTATGTTAATTAATGTGTCATTTTCTACAATAAATTTTAGAAATACTCAGTTTGTAATTAATGACATTAAATGCTTATGCTTGAACCCTTTACATGTATTCTTTTAATTAATTTTAACTATTATTTTACATGTGTAAATTTATATTATTTGCTTTAATATGAATGAGTGTTACATGATACTCGACTTTTTTTGTTTGGACAAGATGTGCATGACTATTAAGATCAGAATCAAACTAGTTTTTATTGATATGTCGATGTGCAGTGGACAACTGTGTAAAGTAATTTTATATTATCAATTAATCAAAATTAAATTTTACTTTTAATACATTCTTGGCATTTAATGATAAACATTTCAAAATCAAAATGTGGGGATAAGAAATGATAATGAAATAAAAATAACTAAAGGATGATGATAATGGGATATAAAAAAAAAAAAAAAAGAAACTAAAGGATGGTGATAAGGGTTAAAAAAGTTTAATTTTGATGCAATGATAGTGTAAAACTTTCTTACATAATCATATCGGTCCAAATCTTACCTCTTGCTTTAAAGGATTTAATTTTAATAAATTCATAGTACTAAGTGAAAAAGAAAATTTACATAGTCATTTAATTATTTAATAACACATCAGCAAATATGATTAACTTCATCCATTTATTTGAAAAGTCATACAAAATTAAAAATTTAATTGAATGGGAGCATAAAACTCTTTTGCTCTATCATTGCATAAAAAAAATTTCTTGATACATTTAGTGCATTAAAATTAAACTCTACTTCAAAAGTCATATATAATAATATAAAAATAAGGTTTTTCCTTCAGTATCTATGGGATATCAGTATGCTTGTGTAATCAAGGGCTTGAGTCAATGCGACTATGGCTCGTTCTTGGTAACAAATGACTGAACGGTATAAGTACTCTTGAATATGATAGAGGTGTTGGAGAAAACTCTATATTAAAATGAATTGTGTTATTTACACTCATTTTATCACCATTAGCGACTTGACAGACACTACTGTGCCTATCGAGTTGCTTTTTTTTATTGGTGATAGTTTGTGAAAATAAAGAGAGAAATATGAAAGATAAATCAACTTTGTGAAATATATGATTTTATATGAAATTATTTGATATTATATGTAATAGAAATTAAAAGACTTTTTTAATTTTTATATTTCTTTTATTATACTAAAAGATAGGCTGTTACATAAAAAAAGAAAAGAAAACTGGAGAAATTAGAGGTAAATGAGATTGTGATTTGTGAACTTAAAAATAAATTTTAATAGAGTAAAGAGATATTAAAAGGTGATTACTCACCCCAACCCCCTTTATTAATAGTATAGATTAGATGTAATAGTGATCCTCACTCACCTCATTTATCCATTACATCTAATGATAATAAAGTCAATGACAAATCTATCTTTGGTAGGAGTGACTAATCCTTTTGAGGTGGGAGTTCCTTTAAGGAATAAACCTTTGGACACGAAACCTCTTTCCATACACATTATAAGGAATCGAATTCTGACTAAATGTTTAAAAAACTCAACTAGCTAGCAACTGTGCTAATCCTCATAGTTACAATCTCCATGCATTTATATTAAATGATCACATTCTTTTTTTAGTGAAAAAAAGAGTTTAATTTCTATACATTGACAATTTTAAAAAGTTTTACATTGTTATTTAATCAAACAACTTAATTTGTATGATTTTTCAAGCAATGAGCGTAGACTTAACCACTTTTACTAACATGACAATATATGATTGGACGTCGATATATGATTGGATGAAAGAATAAAATTTTTTTACAAAATTAAACTCTAATAAAAAAAAAAGGTGTGGCTGGCTGCGGGGGCGCGTGGTAGAATGAGATTCCCGCTTGTTCAAACTTTGAAAAGAACAACCAAAGTGGTGGTTGGGACAGCAGGCCAGATCCAAAACAAAGTACGCTAGGCTGGGCTAGGGATTCATTCATTTGCTCTCTCGCTCGCTCAAGCAGTCAAGTTTCAAAATTCCGGCCCCGCCAATTCAATCCACTGCTCCCATACCCTCAACTCTCAACTCTCAACTCCTCACTCTTAAATCTCAACGATAAATAAATAATATTTGTCTTCAATACAAACCTAACATAGATCTTCTCATCTGTTGTGCCTCCTCTCCTGGAAGCTTCCAGAACCATATCCATGTCTTCTCCCACACCCACGCCCGCAGATCCCTCTTCCCGTCACTACACCTACAACCGCAAGCAAAAATCCCTCGGCCTCTTGTGCACCAAGTATTATTCTATATAATAATCAATTTTTTTTTTTTATATTTCATTTAATTTTCCAATTTAATTTTATTATTATTATTATTATTTTATTGATGTGCTCCCTGCGCTGATGCAGTTTCTTGAAATTGTATAATCGCCACGGCATCCACTTGATCGGCCTCGACGACGCTGCCGCCCGATTAGGTTCGTTTTCCTTCATCCTCCTTGTTTTCCTTGTGCAGCCCCTTCATTAAAGCTAAGTGTAATTGCTAACTATTGATTTTTTTCATTATTCTTTTTTCAAAAAAAAAAATTGGTGAATTTTCAGGAGTTGAGAGGCGGCGGATCTATGATATTGTTAATGTCTTGGAGAGTGTCGGGGTGAGTCAGATTACTTTTTTTTTTTTTTTTTTCAAAAAAAGACAAAATAATTAAACTTCGTAACAGCGTCCTCAAATTTTTTAATTTTTTGTTGCAGCTTTGTAATTGGTTCTTCCTTAGGTTGTTTGTTGATGTTACTTGTAGGTGCTTGCGAGAAAAGCCAAGAATCAGTACACTTGGAAAGGCTTTGCTGCAATTCCTGGGGCCTTGCAGGAGCTCAAGGTGACCCCAGACTTTGAACTCGAATTTGTTTTCTTATTTGAAGCAATCCGTGTTAAATGCACCTTTTTATTATTATTATTATTATTATTTTGTGTTTCTTGAGTTTGGAACGTTCAGTTTCTAATTGTTATGTAGGACGAGGGTTTTAGGGAGAATCCATATGGTTTTGATGGTGCCAACGACGCTGCAAAAGTCAGTAGAATTTCCTTGTTTTCCTTCTGTTAATGAAAATTATTATTTTTTTCTTCTGTAGAATAATTACATGAAATGGGAATTGAATTTTTTGTTAAAAAATTGTTTTAGGTTTCAGATGACGAGGATGACGAAGAAACATTGTCCAATCCTAGTACCGGAAGTCAGAATGACAAGTCGAATGCTAGTTCCTCACTTGTCAAGTCTTTGAAGAGTGGTACTTTAAAACACTTGTCTCTTTCTATACTCCACATTTTTTAAATTTAATGTGAAATTGAAAAAAAAATTCTTAATTAGAAAAAATGGTATCGTAAATTATTGGATAGTTTTATATGTAGATAAAGAAATTTTTGAATTTAGAGGGTGGCGGTGGAAGTTAATATTTTATAACCTAATTCAAATATGTATTTGGACTCTAAAAAGAAACTCAATACAATTTGAAGATACAAAAAAAATAGTTATAAAACTCAATCCTCTTTATATAATAGTATAGATTATATAATAGTATAGATAGTATAGATTAATTCAAAATGTGTGTGGATTTAAAAAAGAAACTAAATACAATTTAGATGCAGAAAAGAGCACTTATAAAACCCAATCCTCTTTATAATAGTATAGAAGTATAGAATAGTATAGATATCACATGTTTTCAAGTGTTAAATAGGAAAATGCGTTAGTTCAGCATAGCTGTTTTAGTTTAGTTTATATGATAGTTATGACTAGTATGGTTTTTATAAATGGGGCATTGTGGTGTTTTGAGGATTGACAGTACTGTTATAATGTTTTTGTTTTTAGCAGAAAACAGAAGGGAAAAATCTCTTGCTTTGCTTACTCAGAATTTTGTCAAGCTCTTTGTCTGCTCCCATGTGAGTGTTAAACCATAAGTTTCTTGAACATTCCAAATTGATGCATGTGTCTTTCTATTAGCTATTAGAGTGTTAACTTGTTGAAAATTTTACAATAATCGCTCTTCAGATTGAAATGATTTCCCTTGACGAAGCTGCAAAGTTGTTGCTTGGAAATGCCCATAATTCATCGATAATGAGAAGTGAGTGATGCCGCAATTTACATTTGTCCTTTTATCTAATAACAAAGGAAGAAGCGTGGAACTTTTTTCACTTATGTTTCTGACCTCTTGGCCTTTCAGCAAAAGTCAGACGCCTCTATGATATTGCAAATGTGTTGTCCTCCATGAACCTAATTGAGAAGGTGATATTTCCCACAGTTCTCTGTCTATAGAATTTCCCTTAAAGTAGGACAGATCTTTGTTTTCACTGCTTAAACTAATCTCTACAACTTTCTACCTTATTCACCAGGAATTGAAATTGTTGCATGCCTCTAGAATAAAAACTTAATGCATGTTTCAATAAGATTTCTACCATTGATTTTTTAAGTTACAACAACCAAGCTTTTAGGTGAGTTACATGGCTAAAATAATGTCATTATATTTCATTCTGTCTTTAATTTTAAGGGTGTGTTTGTTTCAATTTTTCTAATAACTTATTATAAAAGTCACTCATCTCAACTTCTCAGAAGGTAAAAAAATCCTTGTTTGATTTTTGAACTGAAGATGATAGAGTAGTTTATATAAAATGTAAGGGTGCGTTTGGTTTCAGTTTTCCAGTTTTCAGTTTTCAATTTTTGTGAAGGAAAAGCTGAAAAAACTGAAAACTGAAAACAGGCAAAGTAAACGCACCCTAAGTTTTCTAAGTGAAAAAAAAATAGGTAACAAAAGCACCTTAGTTAATGACCTAAAATATCTATCTTCCAAATCAATGATGAAGTCTCACCCAAAGCATGGTCTAATGTGGTCTAAAAGATCATACAATGAATTTTCATCTTCTTAGAAGTTACAGTAAGCTTACAATGACTCTACACTTGATGCAGACCCATACAACAGACACGAGAAAACCAGCATTCAGATGGGTGGGTTTGAAAGGGAAAACATGGAGTGAGTCAGTTGACTCAGTTCACAATTCAAGTCTCAACAATGAGTCAAGGAAAAGGATGTTTGGAAATGATATCACAAACATCAGCTTTAAGAGGAACAAAGTGGATTTGTTCGTGGATGGAGACAGTAACAAGAACTCTAGGATGCTGGAAAATGGTAGTTGGCAGGCTCAGCCAGAAAAAAGCAATAAAAAACAAGATGCAAAAGCAAAACAGGCTTCAAGGGGCTATCAGTTTGGTCCTTTCGCTCCAGCTTTTGTGCCAAAATCTGGAGGAGCCACTGAAAGTAGTAGTAGTGTGAAGCAGGTGCATGATTGGGAGAATCTCTCTACGACCTATCGTCCTCAGTATCAAAACCAAGGTAACATTTCATCTCTGCATTACATAGTCAAAAATCGAATTCTGCAATAGTAAATAAATGTATATATATATTTATTCTCGTGGCATTATATAATCTTTTTGGAAAACTTTACTAGACGTTTGTTTTGGGGTATATTTAATTATTTTCAGGAATAGGTTGTTGGAAATGATATATGCCTACGTTTGTTATAAGTTTTACAAAATTTTGTCGGGATATTAATTATTTTATGGAAAAATATTTTTCTATGATTTAATGAAATTTCATTCCCAAGCTGAAGGGTAGGTAAAAAAAATTCCATGACTTAGGAATTACAATTATTAAGCACAATTAATAAATAACCCCTCAATTATTTAAATTTTTCTCTATTTATAATTGTGTTAAGGATATTTTGAAAATTATAACATATATTTTATGGAATATAGAATATAAAACAAACAAGTTTTAAATTTATTCCTGAAAATCTTAACAAATAATCTTAAAAATATTTAATACTAAACAAATCATTTTTTAAAGATAATTGAGAATAATATTTCCAGAAATATCATTTCCAAGAATCGTATTCCTAATAACCTAATTTTAAACCTTGAAACAAACGCCTCTTTAGTTTTTTGTTGGTTTGAATTATAGCAATGTATTTGACTTACCAAGTAAATATTAGTATGTTATGATGTAATTTTACCAAACAAGTCTGTGGAGCAAAGATTACCAGTTTACGAGTGAAGTATTGTAGGACTCAGACTGATTCGAGCACTGGGAATACACCAACTTGTGAAAGGATGACATGTCGTGTATATATATAATGAAAAATTAAATGAAAAGGATGTATTCTTTATAACTTATAATATGTTAAATGCAAGCCTTACTCAAGTTTGATTTTCTTTATTCAATAATTAAAAATTGCTTAAATATTTAAATCAAACTCAATATATTTATTATTCCCCTTTTCGAATTTTAAATGGTCTTTTGTGTCTTGTTGTATAGCAGCTGAAAACAATAGTTTCTAAATTCATCATATATCAGGGCCAAAAAATAAAAAATCAGCATATATACTAACACACGGACATGAACATGACACCTGAATAATGTGTCCATGCTTTAACATTTAAACATGCAATTTTTTTTGCCTCAAATGTTTTGTAAATCTTGCATATTGCAAAGTCACAAATTTGAATGACACCGCAACCAGGCTACCTCATGAATGGGGCATAAGTTTTATACACTAAGGGTGTGTTTGGTTTGGGGGTACAAGTGGGGAGAATTTTTCCATAAATGAGTGTTTTGTATAATTTTATTTTAGAGTAAAATTAGTAAAATTTTTCAATGGATAAACTCATCCATGGAAAATTTCTCTCCATTTTTGCCCATAACCAAATGTAGTCTAAGAGTGTTTGGTTGAAAGTCTCATATTGGTCAATCATTAAGAGGAGACAAATTGGTCCCTTCAGGTTTGTACAATGCTGTTTTAATTGTACAGATATATATAAAGGAGTCAATTTGTCCCTATTTTTAATTGAGTGACTAATATGAGACTTTTAAATTCTGAAAAACTAATTTGTCTTTATGAAATATTCCTGAGGATGTGCGGTTTCAACGAGGAAATCTCTAGGTTTTTTTTTTTTTAATCTTTTTGCTTTTCATTCCTTAAAATGATCTCTATCTCTCTTTATCAGATTGACTCACCTTCCTTTGTCTGGTTTGGCTACACCAAGCTTGAAAATAGCAAGATGGGGTAAATCACAATTACCTGTGTATTAGTGAATATATTTAATAGTACATGTTTGCATAGATCCTTGGGAGTTTATGCAGCTTGGTATTGTTAGAAGCTAGTCTATTGACTCTCCTTTTACTAAGAAAACACTATTGTTTAGTTTGTTTATTCGGAATGACCCCAATCATATATAACCAGCCATGGGAGATAGTTAACTTGCCTCCGTGTGTGTGTGTGTGTTGGAATCAAGAAAGTGAAAATTTTGATTATAAAGTAAGACTTCAGTCTGTTGTTTTTATTATAAAAAGGGGGAAGCAAAAACATTTAGTCCTTTGAATGCATTAATGGAACTTGTATAATTCCTTAACCAATATCATGAGGTCACGGATTAAAAGAAACCTTTTTCTTTTTTCAATACAAAGGAGCGAGTTGCCTGTTTGGTAACCAGTGATTCTATGGTATTGGCCCATGAATTGGTGATGTTGATTGTTGCAAGCCTTATTTTATTTACAACATTTTCATTCAGTGGCTTGGTCACACTTGCTGAATATTATTTGAATTGCTTCTGATGCAGCTTTGAGAGACCTTTTCTCCCACTACATGGAAGCATGGAAATCTTGGTACTCTGAAGCCGCTGGGAAGAGGCCAGTAAAAATTTTGTAGTTTCCTGTTGTCCAAAAGTGTCAAATAATGCAGCTTTCAATGGGATGATCCTTTATTTGGATGCATGTTCTCCGTGCGCCAGCATAGAGCTTCCATATACGGATTTTCTTGTTATTTAACCCTCTGGAGTCTGCGTAGGTAGTTCTTGCAGAATCTTTTTTAAATGATCAAAAAGCTTCTTTAGCAATTTGTGTAAATTTACTGGTTATTTTGAGGAGGTTTAAAGCCATGCATTTCGCTCATGGCGAATAACTAATTGTTGTTTTAGTGTTTTTTTCATTCATAAATTTACAATGAAAGAGATCTATTATGATTTTGGAATCAGAATAAACTATTAAATTCAATGAAATTATAATATAGAAATCTTATATTTTAATTTAAATTATGTCCTATCATCATGAAACAAAATATCAATTAAGTGAACCAATGCTTTAACATAAGTTTTGCATCTTTCAATTAGATTACTCATTTCTTATGTTAGGAACACTAAATTGAAGCAAAAATAGCAATAATGGTGTTCACGCAACTATGAATAAATTGCTCCAAAGCGGTCTTCTTTGGCTTCCGATCCAGAAATCATACATAATTCATACAAAATCACAGGAAGGAAAAGAGGAAGCCAACAATGGGATCAAAGCAAATAAGGTTCTACAAAAGAATCTCATCTTGGACACCCACATTTAAGGTCTTGTGTGGAAGGACTATGCTGTTAACAACCACTACCTCATCCTCAACGGCCACAGATTCACCTGCACTCACCAAGGGAACAAGATTTGTACAGTTAGTACTTAGTACGAGTAAAGCTAAACATCTAGGAAAATATATACAGAATCTTTGATAGAAATCATGATGATTGTTAGATTAAATAAAATGGTATAATCTACTAATTCATCTAAAGGCTAATAACTGTGACACGACAATCTGGACATAAAATTCCGATAGAATTTCTTGTTGTCTAGTGCTTTCTAATAAATCAAATAAATAAATTATGAGAGATGATGGGCAGTACCAAGTAATGTGACGCCGAGTTTTGCGTTGTAATCTCCACTAGCCTGATTTAGTTTTTCCAAGTTAGCAAACAAATCGCAAATTGCAAATGAAATCCAAAGATAGAAGATAAAAAATGTAAGCATTGAAAGTAGCATTCATAATGCCATTGGTAAATAGTGTTAAGAGGCTTGCTAAAGGTAAAATTCATTATACGCCAAGGCCCAATACAACAAGCATCAGTTATTGTCATTGGGATGTTTAGCAACACATGGATTCAGTTGGCAGAACAATTTGATTTGGTATTAGATTTTCTAAACTTGCCTGAACACGGGCCCAGCGTCCAATAGAGGATTTCCATCCAACAATTGCATGAATAACAACGGCGTTCTCCTGTCAGATGAAACATATAAAATTACAGTTTCAGACAGGATTTTGTATTCAAAACCTAACAATGTTTTATACTTGCCTTAATTTCAACGTCATCAAGGATGATACAATTGATGAGCCTTGCACCAGCTCCTATACGAGCATTTGCAGATATTGATACACTAGGACCAATCTGTTCCAACCACATTCACAGAAGTCAATTTTCAATTTTACATATATGAAGTATCTTGAATGACATCATGAGCTTTTTTTCAGATGCCCCACTAAGAAAGATTTAAAAAAGGCCGAAGGCTGGCGGCGTTGAAAGTACACAAATCATGACATATAACAAGCAGCTAAAGATATATACAATTTGTCAATAACAACCAACATGAGAACATACTAATGAGCAAATTACATGTATCATGTAGCAGAAATACATACTAATAATAACAATATAAATTGTCACAATTTCAAAAATATTATGCACGTCATGAACATAGAGAAATTATGACTACTGTGAAAGCCGAAAATCTTTCTAACAATCAAAGATGAACAGTTGAATATTCTTAAATTCACCTTTGCCGATGGATGCACTTTAGCAGATGGGTGAATATAAACATTACCAATGATACTGGCCTTCTTAATACCATCTCCATTCGCCAATAGATGAGGCAATGTGTAACGGAATTGGGCAAGATACAAGGCAGAGCATTTTATGGACATTCTGCAATCATTAAGTCAACATTTTTTATTTTTTATGATAATCCCCCATGAAGGAAATGATTAATGTGTAACATAATACTCAGGCTTACCCAGGAGTTTTGATTTGTTCCCAGAAATCTGACATTTCATAAATATATAACTTTTTCTTCCCAGCAAGAGGTGAGAGTATATCTTGATCCAATCTGACATAGTTGGCAGGAAGGCTCCTGCAGAAAAAGAGCTCTTCAGATTCAGATGTGACAAATGTACCATGGTTCTATTTTCTACAAAACTGAACGTATCCTAACTTCATTTCTGTACATTCAAATGAATATTTCTTCCAAAAGCCTAATTGATCTCATTTACTCAACAATGTATCTTCAACTAATATGAAGACTAAGCTGAGAAACTACCAAACAAATACTAATACAATTTCTTGTTATCCACAAAGCCGAAGTCATACTAATTAAAAGAAGCGCATAGTATATATCAAATTATTCACATGATACAATTACAAATGGCTTTGAAATAAAAGGAAAGGCAATTTTCCGTAGGAAGGACAAATTCCAGCATGGGCATTGGCTTGGCCCTAGCAATTAGGTGCTTCTAGTAGGCTATGAGGAAAAAATTTCCAAAAGATATATGACAATTGTGCAATTTTAACAAGCACGCATATTATAACTTCATACCGAAACTTATATTCCTGGGCAGAAATATATGCCTGTGCTGATGCTGAACTTCAGGGAGGAAAAAAAATTGAAGAAACAAAACCATATGGCCCAATCAACTACGGAAGAAATAGTTCCATTTCAAATTCCTTCCCATACTTGATTTTTTCCATTCAGGTAGTAGGATCATAATGAAATTATTTCATCAGTGATAGAATTTCCTATTTTACTTGCTAACTTTGGGAACTGCTTAAATATTTTGTTCTGCGGCACATGATGTGTTAAACTAAGTGAACTAACAATATTACTGATAAGCAATTAACTTTCAAAATCATTTATCTCAGCTTCAATAAATGATATTATTAAGAGTTTAATTTCTATGTATGTACTAACAGTATAAAACAATTTTACATGATCAGCCAATAGACTTTCACCAAAATGACAAATCATGGTTAGTGATCATTACAGTGGGTAGTTATTTTCTATGATTTGTCACTTTTGGTGAAATTTTCTATTGGTTGATAGTGTAAAGTTGTTTTACACTATCGGTGCATAGAATTTGAATTCTAATATTAAATATACTTTAAAAGAAAGTGTATGTGCATATAAATGAGCAGATGTGCAAGAACGATATCTGATGAAAAAAGGTAAATAATTAAATATGCAAACTATTAAGCTACTTAACCAGAATTCAAGCTTCATTTAATTGCATGAATCACTGCAGTTGATGTTAATGATCGGAGTGAAGTTTCATAGAAAGCTCTGGTAAGCTACACAGGAAAAAAATAAAAAATAAAAATTAATTAGTCATAAGGACAAACCTTGTGTCTGGCTGCATTGCTTCAAAGCTGGAGACACGTCTTAGATTAGCTGCAAATAGAATGAAATAGAAATAGAGTGAGTTAAAATATACAAGGACAAACTCCAGTTATCTTTAATTCTTTATACCCAAAACAAATGAAATAGAATGGAGAAAATTTGAAGTTAAATGCAGTTAAGCAGGTTCATATTTTGTTTGTTGATGCATATGGTAATAGCCCAGGATATTTCACTGACCTCTGTCTTTCCGCTGAGTAGAAACACCCTCAATGGCAGTAAAGATATCTGGTGTAAATATATACACACCACAGTTTATTTTATCACTTACCTGCACTCAGGTAAGCTATCAGAGTAAGACAGTAATGGATAGCAGGGAAGAGAGGAACGATTTTCAAATTTTAGTTCAGCGATTCAAGGGGGTAAGCTAATGAACATACAAAAGTTTCAGGTTTCTCTGTGTAATGCAAGAGCTCGTTGGAGGCTGGATCAGCAACCAATTCCCCAAATTCGCTGGCTGACTCTGGAGAAACCTTCAAAGGAGGAAAAGGATAAAACAAGAATGCTAATTACTAACATTTCATGCTAAAAGAACATTTTGTGTGTGTGTGTGTGTGTGTTGTTTGTCCAACCTTCACAACTAGTATTGTTCCCATCCCACCATATCTTCTATGAGCATCTGTAAGCATAAATGGAGAAGGCAACACTTAGTAGTTCCACAAGCTATGTAAAAGTAAATATATGCCAGGGAAGGTTCAAAGTTACTATTCTGCAAAGAAACTCTAGCATATGTGACAATTCAAAAAGAGAAAAAGAACCAGCACCAAATAGTTGCTTCTAGAGGAAAATTTACAGTCTATATCAGAAAAGAAATTACCTAGCATTTCTGGCAGTGGAAAACTGCAGCAAACGTCACAGTTCAGCAAGAAAATATGTGACTGCCATACCAAATGTAATCAACATTATCAACATCAACATAATACACAAGCATAAGCATGAGAACATAGAAAACATGTCAGTCATATCATCACATAGCAAAACTATGTACACAAGTTTCTTATAATCAATATGGACATAGTCATAGGTAAAGGTAAAAACCGGATCGTCCTCCATGATTAGATCTCTGAAGTTATAAAGACCACCAGCTGACCCAAGTGGCTTGTCTTCCTTCAAGTATCTATTGTCAGCATGGATTACGTAAGTGGCCAATCTGATCAATATACGTAAAATCGAAACCCCTTGAAAAATTACAAGATGATTAGAAGGAACATACAGCTTACCTAACAGGGACTTTAAGCTCATTTGAAATGGAGGAGACATACAATGCGAATTCGCGTTCTTCATAGAAACCAATAAGATAAATCTGAGCCAAATTAGGAATCTGCCAACACAAACAACAACAGTTAAAACAACACGGCGGATTACACATGATTTGAAACTTTCACAGTAGTGATTGATTGTCTTGATTTTGGATAGCATGTATACCCTTTTACAAGCAGAAATCGGGTGATGAACCATGGGTTGTCCAGCCAAAGGAAAAAGTGGCTTGGGTATGTTGAATGACAATGGCCTGAATCTAGTACCTGCAAATCCAAACATAAGAACAAAAAAACCAATGATTCAATCATAGATATCAATCACAATGCCCCATTTTTTTTAATTTTTTTTTTCAAAACCATGATTCACGTCCAATACCAATTCAAGACAAGAAAACAAACCAACCAATGTATCTAGTCACAACTCTACAAGCCAACAAACAATACAAAGTGAATAAATTAGAGACAAGATTAAGAGTCAAAAAAGGATGGGAAGTTTGAATTGGTTAATGGTGAGAGAATGGGGAAATGAAAGGGTGAATTGATGTTGGTTCAATTCATTGATGTGTGCACCTTTGGTGGGGCCTCCAACCATGATGACAGCAACGACCCTTTGGTCTGCAGTTCCCATGTTGGCAAAGAGAAAGCAACCCAGAACACAAGAGAATGGAAGAGATCTTGTGAAGCGTAGACAGAGAGAATTCGGAGAGAGATGAGAGAAGAAAAGGGTGAGTCAGTCTCAGGTTGCAGTGGTGAAACACAATGAGCTCATTGCATTGTGTATGTGAGTGTGTTGTGTATTTGTGGCTGGCGCTTAGTTATTACTTATTTCTCGTACAGGTGACACACAAGCAAACAAAATATCTGAAAGTGCAATGCAGCTTCGGAACACAGAGAGAGAGAGAGAGAGAGAGAGAGAGGTGAGTTTTGTGCAGTGTGGTTGGGTTTGTGATGAGATCACAAATTCACAACAAGGTTCATTGTCGGTAATACGTTATTGTAACAGATCACTTCGTGCACATGTTTTCTAATGTATAAATATATTAATTAATACAAGTGCAAATTACACTTACGTGAGCTTCAAAAAATTTCATCTCGGCTTTTTTTTTAAAATTAATTTGTCAGGATAGTACTAACTTATTCTAAATATATTATTTAATATATGTGGAAGAGAACGAGTAATATAATAATTTTATAAAATCAGTAAAGATTTGCTCAATAATTTGAAGAAGTGAGGAATTTTATGAATAAATTTTTCAAACAAAAAAAGATAGGTTGAATTTTCTCGAAGTGATAACTTGCCCTTAGTAAAAGAGAATGCTCATTTTATTCTTAAGATGTATATGTGAGTTATTGTAATCTTTAAATTTTAACATTTTTATTAATTAATATCTAATTTTGTAATTGTAAATCAATATCAATATTTTTTTTATCAATCTCGTAATTACATATCATTAAATCAAATTAATTTGTAAATATATTTTTTTAGTCAAATTAATCTTTTAATTTATTAGGATTTATTTATCAAAGACCTGTGTGATTTACGATAACAACATTAAGGACTTATTTATCAAACTTTAACTTTCTGTATTAAAATAACTCACGTGATGAATGTTAACTAAAATTAATAAAATAAAATCTTCATGTTCAAGGTCTCTCGTGATAATGGTAGGTACTGAAAAAGATAAAACTAATCTCTTTGTTTATTAATAAGTGCATTTTACCTATAGTTTGATTTCTATATATTGATGGTATAAAATTTTTTTACTACTATTTAATTATGTGTTGTTATATTATTAAAAGGAGTAAAGGACATATTTAGCTCCTCAAGATTTTTGCATAGAAGTATTTTGTCCCTAAAACAAATTAATCTTATGGTTCTCAAAATTAAAAATAATAAAAAAATGGTACAGAATGATAATAAAAGTCTGTACATTTGCTTCCAGAGGTTAATGTTAAGCAAAGATTTCTATCTAGCTCCATTGAAGAATCCACAGGCAGAAGTGTGTCACGATGGGATCGATATAGAAACCGCCTACTATTTGGGTAAAAAACAAAACAAACCTGATTTATGAATTACAACTAGCTTTGCTAAAACACTTAATAGTGAGTTGTCCAACTAGATTTGACACATAGATATTGCATGATGAGCTGGAAAACCTTATGTGGTAAGTTCTTATTGGAATATCTTGAAAGGGTTGCAAATCCTTCCAAAAAGACAGGGTTGAGTAGAAATCACTAATAAATAAAAGGGATAATCATTCAGTGTTTTAAAAATCCAACAAGCATTACAAATAAAAATCTGACATGTATTTAATATTTGTTATTTTAATTAATTCAAATATATATATATATATATATATATCTTAACACACACCTCCAAATACATAGTAACAAAAAATAGTATTTATTTCAATCATAAATAGATAAATTAATATTATTTGGTTGTTTCACTTTTATCCAGACGAAACAAAAGTGTGCATCCGTTGATTGGAGCTGAGAACTTTCACTTAGGAAAGAAAACGACAGCTACCTCGAGTGCGGATAAGGTTCGGGTATATTTACAAGTTTTTGAGTGCTGCAACACAATGAAAATGATTGTTCATAGTTTTTGTCCCACACATCTAATAATAAATAAAAATATATTAATAAAATATTTCATAATATATAAATATAAATAATACTACTTTACAGTAAAAGCTCTACAGATTAGCGCTGACATCCTCAATAATATTATAGCACAAAAAGGAATTTTTTTAGTTTTTGATCGATACACAAGATATTATAATATATATATATATATATATATATTAAATGGAGAGGTTAATCAATAGCACAAAAAGCTATTGATTCTATAAAATAATTTTCAATTATCATTTAATATTTTTCTATTTCCTAAATTTTATAAAAAAAATACTGAAAATTGTAAAAATATTCACTATTCAATTTTTGTTTATAGCTTTCAATATTTCTTTTATAAAATTCTAAAAAAAATGAAAAATAAGATTAAGAGCTATTTTTTAAAATCAAACACACTAATAAGATATAAAAAATCAACACTAATAACCTATTTGACTTCAATGTTCAGTTTTCTAGTTTTTCAGATTTTATAAAGAAAATACTAAAAATTATGAAACTACAGGCATGTTTGGTTTCAGTTTTCAGAATTTTGTAAAGAAAATATTAAAAATTAAATTTGTAGTTTTTATATTTTCAGTATTTTCTTAACAAAATCTAGAAAATAAAAACCAAATTGACCCAATTTTTAGTTTTTATTTCTAATTTTTAATATTTCTTTCATAAAAACTTGAAAACTGAAAAATGAAAAATGAAAACTGAAAACCGAATTCATACATTTCCTAAAATTTTCAAAATAAAAAAGCACAACATAGACAAAAAAGTTATCCAGTCTTCATTTACAAACTGAAATCCCCAAAACATTACAATCCTCCCTTGCTCATTTATTTGTGCTATGAAAAATTTTGCACCAACTACGAGATCTAATACTTCTTTAATTTTTTGCCTAGTGAGAACGTTGACAAATTCTATTTAATGCTTTGCAATGGAGAGGTTAATGCAGACAGGGCGGGGACACACAAGGAAAAGTTTCCGTCTATCTTTTCTTTGATATTTATAATAAAATTAAGCTTTATCATCAATTTTATTTCAAATATAATTTTTTTAATTTTATTATAATTATGCTTAATTATAATATATATATATATATATTTGTGTAAGAATGTTTTTATATTTTTCAAACTATCGTAATCCGTACTTTGCATTTTAAACTGGTTAGTTAATCAGATTTTCGGTCCATAGAGTCACAAATCAAGAAATTCTTACATGCTCACATAAGATATTTAATACATGTTTCTGGAACATGTGTAATTATTCATTTTAAGTTTTTTTTATAAACATCATAAATTAAAATGAATAATTAAAGAGTATGCGTTAAGTATGTAAAAATTTCTAAACGCAAGTAGGGTGATTCTTTTTCTTCATGCATTGTTATGGATCTTGTCTCAGTTTGCATTTGTGCAAAAGGAAAGCATTTTACAAGCCCAATCCCTTGCTTGAGACAAGATACGAAGTATCATCTCAATTTCAACGCCGTGCCTTGTTTCTGGACCAGTTTCTCTTTTGATTTGATTAATTGAATCACGATCACGTACGAGTTGAGTAAGACCTAGAAAGGCATAATTTTTTATTTTTTATTTTGGGTACACGTAGAAAGGCATAATTTACTGGCTGAAGTTTTTTGCAATCAAAACGGGAAAAGGAAAGAGCAATAATTTGGCTGCATGCATCTTACCAAATGCCAGGAAACAGAGAATAACCCCTTTACCTGCTAGTCACTGGTGTTACCATTTTCCCGCACTGCAATCATCAAATATAATTTCTGAGAGAAGAAAGGCAACAGAGTGCAATTATAGCAAATTTTAAACTATCAGTGAAATTTAGTTGTAACCAAAAAGTGTTAATCAGATGTGGATGATAGTCATCTTCATTTTCAAATAATAATGAAACCGTCAGAAAAAAAAAATAGTTAGTCCACCGAGGTAAAAAACTGTGTTTGGTGGATCCAAATGTAGTTATCTGATATTAAGAATCCACTTCTTTATTTTTCAAATCAACCCAGCTTTTCTAAGGTGCTTAAATACTCTTTGGTACATCACAATTTTAAAGTTAATGAGATTTATACTTATCATCTTATGCAAATTTCTTAAGTCTCTCATCGTTATACTTTAAGTGTACTTGGATATAATAATATTTCTTTTTAAAAATTCATGTTTTTAAAAGTTAACTAAATGGTATCTCCAGCGACAATTAGCTCAACGAATTAATGTCCGATTTTCGGGTTAGCTAAATGAAAATTAGGTTGTAACACCTAGTACTTTTTTATCCACCCCTAATTATTATTATTTTTTGGACAAATTACACTTAACTCCTCTAAGATTTGATAAAATTCACCTTAACCCATTGCACTGACTTTCCTCATATCATAATATTATTACACTATCGCATAATGAAAAGTATCCAAGAGAGGTTTGTCCTTCAATATCACTAGGTTAAATATATCGGAATCGAGTTGGATTTTACCAAATTTCAGTAAGGTATTCCTATTATTAAGATCCTTATAATATAATTTCAAACTTTCAAAACCCTCTTGGAGGTTAAACTTAAAACGGGCAAAAACAAAGGAAGCACATTCAACAATCTGTCAAAAGTTGCAATGGAATTGATGAGGCCATGCCTGGTAAGAGTTGTAGGGACTAGCCAAGTTGTGAAAGGGTAAACCCAAAATCTAGAGAAAGATGAAATGTTGCAACAATCATATGACATCAATGCTCAAGGTCGATGCTCAATTACTTTGCCATGAAGACAGCGGAAAAGCTGTGACTGACTGGCTGGAAACTTGTTTCTTACTGAATAAGCAACGTGCATGGATTACCAATTTACCATACGCGGCTCAGAACTACGTAGCATTCATATATATATATATATATATGTATGTATGGTGAATCGGTGATCCATAACTGCATACACTCATGACTCAAGAGAATACGCCAAGCTATAAGTAAAGTGATATTTATATGCAAAGTCATATTTTACAACACAAGGAACGGCATTGTGAATATTTTTTGGACCACAAGGTTTCCGGAGAGTTAACTGCATTTGATTTTTGGATTCTTACTGAGGTTGCTGTGTGTGTGAACATAATCTGATTTCCTATGTGTTTATCTTGTTGGGTTTGGGCTCACTCCTATGTGGAGAAAAATCCAAAACTAAGTTAGCCCACTTATGCATCAGATGTGTTAACTAGGGTAAGTTGAGATAGCTCATTTTGTCACAAAAACCGTAGCCACACATAGAGAGAGAAGAGAGAACTCGGCCTCCTCCCTTTCCATTTTTTCTGTCACGAATAGTCACCGTATATTGGCCTTTGTGAATTCGTTCACCGTTGGATTGAGCTGAAATTTGGACAGAAGGTTCCTGAGAGGTGGTTCTTTATTCTGAACGGTCAGATCATTGAGAAAACGTCTGGAGAGTGAGATAGTGCTCACGAATAGAGGTACTGTTTCGGTTTGCGGAATCAGCTTTTCTGGTTTAAGCTGTCACTGTAAATCACCATTTGGGAAGCCATTTACCGTTGGATCGGGCTGAAATTTGGACAGAAGCTTCCAGACAGGTGGTTCTTCATTCTGAACGGTTAGATTGTTGAAATTAGGTCCGGAGAGTGAGAAACTGGTCTTGAATAGAAGCTCCAATTTTGGGGTATTTCACATTTCCTTGTTCTCAATTTTATGAATTGATGATTGGTTGGTTTTAGGTTGTTGTTAGCACGATTTGTGCATTTATTTAAGACTCTCTTGTACCTGTTTTGATCATAGTGGAGCTATTTCATTGGTCTGGACGACCCGTGATTTTTGTCTCTCACATTGAGGGAATTTTCCACGTTAAAAATCTTGATGTATTGTTCCAATTATTGTTCTGGTTTATTTGTGTTGATTGCTGTCATTATTTCACTGTTAGAATTGTTACTCCTCTTGTTCCTGCAAGTAGGGAATTGTGTATTTAGTTCCCAATATATCTTAATTATGGGCAAATGTTTAACTTCGTCTATCACATTGTACATGTACTTCATTTTATTCCTAAAATTAAGAAATTAATTTTTTGATTCTTAAAGCTATAAATTATAAGTTACGTTAACCGCTAATTTCACTTTTACTATATTGCCGTGACGAAAATGCCAACATGCCAAGTTAGACTTGTGCTGTGTTTCCTTTCTTTGTCTAGCTCGTGCAGCAAAAATAAAACAAAGAGCAAGAAAAAATAGGGCTTTATTCCTGTTATAATTTTACATGCATAAACAATATAGTAAAACTAGGGAATGATAATGACCCCCAGAGTTGAGTTGTTGAATTATAAAGGAATCGAGCATCACTTTTTTTTAAAAAAAAAACGGAGCATTTAAATTTTTTTTTAACGAAGTATTCATTGTATGCAATTATTCAATATAATATGAAATTAGTGTACAAGTATTATATTCCCTTTCTCTCGCCTACTATTTCAACTCTAATTCTTTCTTTGATTTAGGAGAAAAGAAGAAGGAGAAAAAAATAAACGTAAAATATGGTTTTATTTTGTTTGGACGATAAGAGAAAATGAGAGAAAAGAAAAGGTGACATAGGACCAAAATTTTCTTCTCTAAATTGAGAGGAAAACGGAACGAGAAGGGATAAGTGTAGCAAAGCATAGAGTTGAAAAACAGTCTCTTTATGGTTCAAATAACAAACTTATGGCAGCAGGCACTTCAACGAAATCAAATAATCAGAACACAGTCACCATTGAATTAATATGTTATTATACATATTATCGAAGAGCTCTAGGGTCACGTCCTGCGCCAAATCCACTTAAACTTATAATCATTAAAAAGATAAAAAAATCACTTTATTTATTTCATGCCATGTTTTAGAGCTCCAATTTATCATCGCCTTACATGGTAAATTACCCATTACAGCTTTGAAGGAGACTTGTACCAGCCCCACTGTTCATCAGATATGTACTGGGTCACTTGCTTTACACTCAAGAAGTTATCGAGTCCCCTGACCCAAAAAAAAAAAAAGAAATCAGACCTGATTCTCAGATGATGAAACCGTCAAATGACAGGCCTAACAACTTCTACCATATCATGCAACAGTTGAACACAGCAATATGGACTGTTGAATTAAATTAAATTTGATTATAAAAGTTATCTAGGCTATATGCATGTGAAATTTTAGAACTAAACATTTGTCGGTGGTCTAAGGCTCCCATATGGTGCCTTGTGGATAGATGTATGCTATTTTACTCCTTACAATTAGAGACGCTATTTTTAAGATTTGAACCCATAACTTTCAGGTTATAAGACAACAATCTTATGCTGATATTAAGATTTATTCTTATGATAGACTCTGAACCTTCTTGAAATTGAAGGACTAATTCTACCATCAAAGCAAGATCAATAGGGTAGGATTGGCCAAATGATTTTAGAGGGACATACCATTCTCCTAATTCACGACCAAAACCACTCCGTTTATTGCCTCCCCATGGGGCTTGAAGGAAGCTTGGTTGAGAGCAATTGATCCATACAACTCCAGCTTGAATAGCCTGAAAAAAAAAGGTACAAAATATTTTCAATTACAGAAAATCCAATTATTTAGTATTATTATGATAATTAGGATCAGTCTTACCCTTGATATGCGCTCACATCTTTCAAGATCTTTTGATATCACAGCAGAACCTAAGCCATAGCTGTCAAGGATCAAAGTAAATCGCTTTGATATAAATCCACAAGTAGACAAAAAAGATAAATTAAAGATGAAATTAGTATTAAGTTTCATGAAAATTTTCAACTCACTGGGTGTCATTTGCTAGTTCAATAGCTTCTTCCTCAGAACTGAATGTTTTCACACAAAGAACAGGTCCAAAAACTTCCTCTCTCCAAATTTGCATTGAGGTGGTCACATCAGTTATGATGGTTGGTTCAACAAAATATCCCTTCTTCAAATGCTGCCATTAATTAATTTAGAGAAGTCATTAATTTTTTTCATAACAAATGCATAAAAGGACATGCATGAGCACAAGCAGTAGAGGGTATAATCATACATCTGGGCGAGACCCTCCAGTCAAAATTGTTGCACCCTCACTCTTAGCAGTTGAGATAAACTGCAGAACTTTTTTATACTGAATCATAAAATCCAAAAATTAGATACAGATACTCTATCGTCTTGGTTCAAGACAAATGCATAAATCAATTAAACAATTTTTTTTAAGTTATAAGACCAGAAAAGAAATCTAAATCATGGGAACTACATAAACAATGATAGGAGAAGCTTCTTTATCTAAAAGATATAGCCAACCGGATACCAACTTTTTTTTTTTTCCTGATGGAAGTGTTAATGAAGAAAAATGGAGAACAAGATTGGTATTTTCCCTTTTACCTAATACTATCAAATTTTTAATAGAAAAATGAAAGGAGTACGGGGTTAGTTAAGTAAATATCTAGTGCATATAGAAGTCAGAAACACCAAACATACCTGTCCTTCACTAACAATAGGCCCTAGCCTGCAACCTTCTTCCAAGGGATCTGAAATTTTGATGTTTTTAGCCCATTCCACAAGCCTATTTACAAACTTTGTTGCTATACTTTCCTGAAACAGTAAGTGTCTTAATAAAATTTTAAAAATTAAAGTCAACACAATTCCCACAAAGTTATAAGACAAAAATTATACCAGAATCTAAGTAAATATGAACATTCCCATCCTACCATGTATGCAGCAAAAATAAGAAAAGAAAGCTATAACTAATTCTACTTGATTGTGAAAATGGATATGTATCATAGATGGAATGGGGAATTGAAATCTATCTGTTAAACTTACTTGCACAATTAGGCGGGATGTCGCACTGCATATCTGACCATTTGTAAAGAAGCAGCCCAAGATGGTCCATTCAGCAGCTATTTAAATCATGAAGGATAGATCAATAAGTATTAAATTGTATATGAGCATCTGTTTAAGTCATGCAATATGTTTTAGATACCCTGAATATACTCATCCATAATTAGTTTTGTAGACAATGTGATTCCACAATGCAGAAAAACGTGGCAGTCCATAACAAGATAGTCATACTTGAGAGGGCACTTACTCTTATCAATGTCAACATCTTCAAAGACAACAATGGGACTTTTTCCACCAAGCTCTAGTGAAACCGGCTGCCAAGAAACCAAAAATTATACATTACATTAACTCACAAAGAAAAGAGAGAAAATATGAAAGGAAAAAAATGTTCCAATCTCTTCTTCTGTAAGTGTGTTTCTAACTCTCCTCTACCTATCAAAGCATAATGATAATATGAAGTTATGAACTGTACATTATTTGCAGATAATACTTGTTGGAAAATACCTTGACTAGCTGAGCTGCAGTTGTCATAATTTTGCTCCCAGTTGCAGAGCTTCCAGTAAAGGAAATCTGTTCAACAGATGAATTTCAGCCATAATCATAGTAGCTTTGCAAACTCAAACACATCAAAGCAACAATACTTGCAAGATATAGAACAAGATATGGCTTGATATAATTTCAACTCTACTAAGCTCTCATAATTAAAAACAAATGAACCTTGTCTATATCTGGATGTGCGGCCAAAGGAGCACCAGCTTCAGTGCCTAATCCAGTGACTACATTTAATACACCTGGGGGAAGGCCAACTTCTCTGCATATCTCAGCCAGCTCCAAACAGGTCCTAAAATTGTACATAATAATACAGCATGAGCAACCAGCATAACAAAGAACCAAGTTTGTAAAACTGATGAGAACATACACTGATGCCAATTCAGATGGCTTCAATATTGCGGTACAACCAGCAGCCAGAGCAGCAGCAACTTTCCATGCAGCCATTAAGAGGGGATAGTTCCTATACAAAAATATTAACTCCATTTCATTAGTCAATCAAGACATTCAATTGATATCATTTTTACAAGTGACTGACTGAGGCTGTGAACGCATCAATTTCCTATGCAAGTAAACTGCTAAGGATCTAGGCCCCAGCAACTTGACTTGTATAACCAGGAATAGACTGGATGAGAGTTAACATACACACAAACTTCCCATTAGTTGAGGCAGGAAGTTATAAGTTCGTCCCTATTTTTACACCACTTGACTTTCAATATTTTACTTTAGGCCTCACCAGGAAGGACTTATCTTCGGTTTATAAGATTTGGTAATGGTGCCTTTAGCATGAAAGGAAAATTTCTTGTCTGTTCTGAAAGCTTATGAAATCAAAATATCAAATCCATTACCCGGCAGTGCATGCAAGGGAGGGATCAAGAAACCGACACATGAAGACATTTCAAAATAAAAATATAAGGTATTGGACTGATTGGTTTTCATCTTTGGGAAGTCCAAAACCATCCCAGCACTAAATTGACAGGAGTTGCCATGTGTGTGCATAGGGTCATAGTCATAGACAAAAATTATAATCCCAGAAAATTGTATCTTATTAAAGAGAAGCAGGTTGTATTGTTTATGTGCTTTTTGTGGTTGGCATAAATTAGTATGCTGCATGCCATCCCAAATTTGAGAACCTATTAGGACTTACTATGAGTAACAATTGCTTAGCAAAAATTCAGATGGGCACACAAAACCTTGCATTTGCACTTAATTGCAAGAAAAGAGAAAGAAATAAACAGAGCTTTCAATTTTACTATAAGAGCAACAAAGAATGGTGTAGAACTTCAGCATGACAATTGATCCCAGTGAATTTCGTTGAAAAAGAATGAATATGCAGTTAAAGTAAAGAAGCAGCAGATACCATGGAGTAATTAATGCAACAACCCCAATGGGCTCCTTGACGACATAACTCTTGAAGTTCTCCATAGGAAGAGAGATTGGAGCCTTTTGCTTTGCATCCAACCCTTCTGCAAGCTCGGCATAGTAGCTAAAACTACCAGCAACATCATCCTATAAAAAAACAACATATATCCAAAATAAGCAAAAAAGCATGGCAACATCTATTATTGCTTTATTATATATCCAATTGTTAAATGTCACCATGTCAGCTGCTGCTTCCTCCAGCGGTTTTCCACAATCCGTTGATTCAAGTTTAGCTAGCTCATCCTTTTTCTCTGTTATCTGTTGAAAAGGCACAAACGGTGAATTCTTATGACATACACAACTGCGTCAATCAATTCAGTATTTACCAACACAAAGTGATTCTCTTACTCTTACATATCATATCCTAGGCCTCACCTTCACACTACATAATGATTAAAGTCCATTATTAGTTATTAGTTATCTTTATTTACCAATTGCTATGCTTTTTGAACATAGTGATTTAGACACCTCAATTTAGACTATTTTTATCATAAAAAATGTGATTTCAGCACATAATAGTTGGTATCTAAATGGGACACCAACTCCATCATTATTTGATGTGATGGTGGTCCCGCTACCCTCAAACCTTTGCAGCAATGGCACGGAGGTAGCGAGCACGAAGGGAGCCAGGAGCCACTGACCAATCTCTGCCCTTGTTCCGTGACAGTGCTCTTCTTGCTGCATCCACCGCAAGCTCCACATCTTCCTTAGTACCACCTGCTATATCCCCTGAAACACACACCATTCACCACATAATAACATACATACATAAGCCGCATAATTATTGCTTAGAAATGGTTACTTACTTATAACTAACATAAGCATAATATAAAGGATCAATGATACACACTTATGTCATATCATCTATAAACATTAAAAGCTGCTACCATATGATATTATATATATATCAGCAAAGCATATGAGTGAGGCATGAGAAAACATTACAAAGAGTGTGGAACATGTAACAAGAAAGTGAAACACATGAAACAACCTATGATGAGTTCAGTGGAAGGGTTGATGATTGGAATTCGGTTGTTGAGAAGAGGGGCTCTCCACTCTCCATCTATGAAGAGCTGTCTACTTGGTATTGAGATCGCCATTCTTTTCCACTGTTCCTCTGCTTCTTCCTCCTACTCACTCTCTCTCTCTCAATGCTATGCTCTGTGTTTTCTGAATCCTTGGATTGGATTGGATCAATGGTGAATGATCAATGATAATGATGTTGTACTTCACACGTGCTTGAGGCTACGTCATGTCATGTTCATGGCGCGGTGGATGGCATTTTGGCCCCATTTTATTGCTTGTGGCCTTGTTCTATCTGTGCGTTGAGATGGATAATCAACACAATTTCAACACACTCAACAATTTTTTTTTTTTCGCAGTTTACCCACTTATAATTTTAGACTAGCACCCCACTTTAGTCCTCGGATTTACGGCAGAGTACAAATTAACTCCTCAAATTTCAGGAACGAGGACAGGTTAGTCTTCTGTCTAATTGTCATATAAGTCGTTAATGAAAATATCCACGTATTTTGTTAACTAGTTTACATATATTATAAAAGAGTGTCTAATTGTCATATAAGTCGTTAGTGAAAATATCAACGTATTTTGTTAACTAATTTACATATATTATAAAAGAGAGTATACGGTGCCATCCATGTTGTTTGGGATAAAAAATACACAAACTTTTAGAAAATTTTCTTGTAAGAGCAAAAGAAATGTTCTTACTTTAGAAATCTATATTCTCTGTAAAATAAAAGATAATTTAAAGTCAAAATTCTTTTTTTTTACAATAGAGAGTTATGACCAGAGAGAAAATGAAAAATAAGATCTAAAGGACCTTGTTTAAAGAATTGAGACAAATTATGACTCATTGTGAAAATTAACAGTATATATAACCTAGTTAACAGGATATGTGGAAATTTTCATTAACAGCTTATGCAGTAATTTGATAGCGAGATTAACTTATTTCATTTTTAAATTTGAGGAATTATAATAAGATTTTCAAATTCGAGAAATTAGTTTGTTCCTTGATAGGATCAGAAAGTCTAAATTGAAATTTTGGCCTATAATTTTATATATGTGAATTTCACCTCAATATAATTGGATGGATTTATTTATTTCTAAAGATATGCCACATTTCCTCTTATATCATATGTTCCCTTACATGATATGCCAAGTTTGTTCCTCTTATATCATTTCATGCTTTTCATATTTCTAAAATCCAGATAATCAACCGCTGATGCTGGAAGGGATATTGGAGTTGATTGCAAGTGCCTTTTATCATGATCAAATCAATGATGCCTTTTTGTTCGTAAAATACGAGTAGAAGACAGCACAACCGTATATGCTAACAAGCAGCTAAACAATTAGAATGATGTTATTTTAACATCTAAAAATTAAAATAGGTATCTTTGAATGTCCATTCAAAATTAAGAGTCAAAAAATAATGCAAAGAGTGTTAAAATAGGGGTCTATAAAATTTAAGGATAGTGAATATTAAAAATATTTTTCACTATGATATACAAAATACGAAATAGACGTTGAATATTAAATACGAGACATTGAATATTAAAAAATATTTTTCAAACACTTAATAGACGTACAACCTTGAAAAAGCTTGAGCTTTCTATTTAAAAAGAAAAAGACCCTCTAAAAACTACAATAGTGATGCTATGATACAAAACTAATATAAATAGAAATAATCTCAATTGTAAATCTCTGCTAGTGAATTGATCTCTTCATTTCTTAGTTGAGATATTCTTTTTTCTTTATTTTAAAAGTTGATTTCAATTCCTCATGATCAATGGATTAATAGTTTAAGCCCTCTTAATTAGCTGGGCTAATTCTGTTTTCTCGACTCTTATCAAACAAAATCTCCTCTATAACAAAAGATCACGTCCATTTTTTTAAACTCATATTTTATTCAAAGACTATTATTTTAATTGAAATTAACTTTGATTTTTTTCTTTTTTGGTAATGAATAAAACGTAAAGCAACAACTAAGAAAATGGAGAGATTATTCTTGGCCTCACATCGCCAATTTCATAATGGATGTAAACGTGTAGCCCTAGCTATATCTTTGACATGATGAGGTGTCCCAACATTATTGTGCATAGCTAACTTTAATGATCAGAAGAATAGTGACATGTGAATATTGGCCATGGTTGTTTTTAAGATGTGTTTCGTTGGCAGATCGGATAATATAGAGTTTGACTATTTAACATCCTAAAAATTTTATTAAGACATCTATTTGTTATTATTAGATATAATGATATTTTTCACTTATCTCATTTATCTATTATATTTAATAATAATAAAATAAATAGAGTGTTAAAATAATAAAATTCTAAAATAAAATGTGATCAAATCAAACAAGATGATTTTATAGCATTATTTGGCGACAGAAATTAATATTTCATAGCACATGATGATGCGGGAATAGAATGAAGTTGGACTACATATATCATTGCTAGATTAATTTCGATACACCCTAACACCTTCTAGTATTTCTATTTATAACATTTTTAAGATATGAAGTAGAACCTCTAAAATGAACAGCTCACTTTAGAGTTTAGAGAATAAAGTGATTTATAAGACTTTTAAATAATATATTCTACGTTATTTAAATCTATACGATTAAATATTTGTATGATGAACTCACTTTATTTGGAGCAACTGTTCCAAAAAAAAAATGCATATAGTGCTCATTTTGACTGGTGACTTAAAAAAAAAAAAAAAAAAGCACTTCTGTATATTCAAAATCATTTTGAGTGTTTTTCAAAATGTTGAAATGTCAAGCTGCTAACATTAATTTTTGCACAACTTGTTCCAAATAACCGCTACATACTTAGAATATAAAATAATTTTTTTAAGTTATTTTTCATACAAAATTTTTTATCATAGAATCCTTGATATAACATCTTAAGTTATTTACCGAAACGGTATAGTTGGAAGAAACTATCATTCGGTAGAATGTAGTGCTTTTTCATTATTCTTATTATTATAACCTTTTTTCTGGCAATTATTATTATTTTTGTTTTTTATTTTTATTTTTTTAGAGAATGGGGAGAGGAACAAGAGCTCAGTTTGATTCTCTCTTGGTCTAGACGCATCTGTAGATATGGTCATTGACCATTTGAGCTGTGCCTCGCTTATTATTATTATTATTATTCTCATGAATGGTAATTTCAATTCTAAGAAAATGAGTAAAGTCCAACTTTATAAAATGGATAAAAAAATAAAGATGATACATAACAGCCCCAAGTTGGATGGCTAGACACAAGTAGCGATTAACAACTTAGTCTGATAATACATCCTTAGCCAAGAAAAAAGTTTGTCCATAGCTTATAGAGTCTAGCATCACCGTCTTCATGAGCTCTCATGGCATTAACAAAGGTATCTATTCTCGCTTGAGAAAATCACTGTTTTAAACTCATGATTTTCATCCATATATTCTTTCTAATTAAAAGCAAGCTTTATCAAAACAAGACAATCAGGCTTCCCGCATACTATCACCTAATCATCACCGCTGTCCAAGCACAAAGCAAAGACAGGACCAAGAAAGAACTAGCAAAAACATTACAAAGATGACTCCCTAAAAGAACTAGCATCAGAAATGGGAAACACAAGAAAAAAAATTAAACAACACAAATGGCAACAAAGCTGCAACATGAACCAAGGACAACAACATCCAAAGACATAAAACATAAACAACAACATATTGTGCTCTTTTTTTCCCTTTTTTTTTTTTTAATAAAAAACTAACAAAGTAAAAGGGACGATGAGTGGTAAACACTCAGAGCACAAAGACAAACAAGAAAGTAAAATTTTTAGCAAACTCACACTAATAGAGGAAGTTGATTTATAACATGTTATAAGTGTAGTATTCCAAAGCCGCAGAAGTATGAGTAACCTAGAGCACCTCTATGATGTCAACTAGTTTTTCCCCATATCTCCATTCAAATATTGCTACTACAAAGACATACTCACCAAAAGAAAAAAAAAAAAAAAAACTCATGTAGAGGGGTTACCAAACCCAACATGGAGGGGATGGGTCCCTCCATGGGTTGGAACCCCTTGATAGAAAGAAGCTGAAGCTAAAGCTGCTACTGGTGGTAGTAAGAAGAGAAGTTGCGCTAGGGTTTGTTGTTAATGTGTTCGCCTCACTTTTTTTTTGTTGAAGAAAAAGTGGATAACATTCATTCACTTAGCCGGCCAACTACCCACATAATAAAAATTACATGTTTATTTAAGGACAATCCAGAGTTGGATGGTACACTAATGGCTTCTCTTGGAGTTGATACAAAAGCATCCTGCAAGCTTCTTATAATGACATCAATCCATTAAGTGAAAGGATACACAGAGATTAACTTGTTCTACAACTCTCTGATTTTTGTTTTTTCATGTGATTATTCTTCCTTTGTAAACTTGGATTAAATCAACTTCCCCTCTTCTTCCAACTTGTAGGAAGCTTGACAATATAAAATGTATACCATAGAGCCAATTTGTCCAATATCATGCACAACATGGCTGATAAAAATAAGAATAAAGGCAGCAAAAAAAAAAAAAGAAAAACCAAATGAAGCAAAGAGAAAAAAAAAACAACATAAAAACTAACATACACAAAAAAAAAACCTAGAACAAAACATGGAAAAAAGGCCAACTACCTCAGGCCTAAACACAAAATAAAATAAATCCCAAGCAAAACCATCAATAGAGGAGTAGATTATCACATATCACAGGCATAATCCTCATATACAACTTGACATTTAAGCAATTGTGAGATCTTCAAATAAATGGGCCATCCCACACCATCTCAAACGACTCCAAAACCACTGCTGTTTTGGAAGATATGCTGGATCAGAAATCACTTAGGGTATTGGGGATTAGGGGAGCCTAGTGGAGTGGAGCGATGTATAATAGAGTGGAGTGGAACAGAGCAGCGTGAAATAATTACTCTACTCTATTGTTTAGATATCTTTTATTCCATCCAACTCCTCCCAATTTAGGGCAAAAAAATTGAGAGAAAGTTGGTGGAATTTGATGAAATAGAATCCATACATCTTCACTACATTCCATCCAAGTTTGACAAATCCAAATAATGGACCAAATAAAAATCTCACTCCGCTTAATTCTACCTAACTCCATCAATCCAAAAATACCCTTAGCCCTTCATGTAGACGGAAGGTGGAAAGACAAAAGAAAAAAAAAAAGGATAAACTACGTGAAAACAAAATCACCATAAAGGGATTAAGCCACCTTCATTAGGCCGACGCCCCCTTTAAAGCAGAGAAGGGATCGAGGGTTGTTCGTTTGTTGCAGGGGTGGGGAGATGCATTGCTACTGTGCTGCGCTAGGGATACTCTCACCTTGCTTGTTGAGGTCAAAGATTACTATTGTAGCTTTTTTGGTTTTTTTCAAAATTTATTTTTATAGCCTTTTTATGTTGGAATTTTTTTTTTCTTTGGTCAAGGTCAGAATTTTCTTTTATAGCTAAAGTGCCGCCTCCTTGCATGGGATGGGCAGGGCCCATTAACTATTGTACAAGTCCAGCTAACAGCGGTGTTGGCCCAGCGTTGAAAACGCACAATTCTTCTGACCAAAAAAATAAAAAAGAAACTCAATTCTCGCCCTGACCCTCCAAAAGAAAAAAACAAAACAAAAACAAAATTCTCGCGAGCAATTCGCAGAGCTTTGACAGCATAAAATGTCACAAGAGGAAATTTCGTTTTGCTCCTTTCACTTCCTTATTTTTATAATGCATCCGTTACGTAAATTGCTGTACAACTATGACCAAACTCACAAACGAAGGAAGGAAGGAAGAACTTGAAGGTTTCAAACAACCGTAGATTTTGACTTTCATACACCTTTAGCGATTCTCAAGCACGATGAGTGGCGATTGAAGAGGAAAGGAAAGCATCAAAACTGAAAAATCCATCTATATTGAAGGAAAAAAAAAAAAGAAGTATACAAGAAGGTCCTAATCCATCAATAAGAACATAAGAAGAAAAGATACAAGCTATATGGATACACCCAAACTGCTCATCCTGTTACAACCAAATAATAATAAATGAATTTAAACATATACAATATTTTGTTAACATATACAAGGAATTAATATAAGACGTATATTGAATCAAAAGAAGAAAAAAAAAAAAAAGGCTACAACTAATTTAATGTTTCTGGGTGGTTTTGTTGTACTTGGTCTTGATCCATTGGATGCCCACTGAGGTACCCTCTTTCAACTTCTTGACGCCAGTGGAAGCCACTGCTTTGGTCTTTCCAAGTGCGTTGTTGCCCTTCTTCTTGGATTGATTGGAACCAACCATAGGGTCTGGTCCATCATCCCATTGATCAGCCCATGTTGTTCCATAAGAGCCACTCCCTTCCATTTCTTCTTCTTCTATTAACTAGTCTCACCACAAATACCCTTGAATATGTGAAAGAGAGAGGGATGAAGAAATTGTTGAATTGAGGATTGTGTAGGATATAGGATTGGGATATGGGTGGCTTGGCAAGTGTTCAATGTTTTTATAGGGGGGGGGGGGGGGGTAGGAAATCAATTAAATCCTAATTCACGTGTTAAGCTTGTGTTATAATGTGGACTTTTGCACGTAGAGGGAGGCCGTGTCATGAAAACTCGTTTTCATATTTGATGTATGCTGGAACCTTCCAGAAAAGGCAGCTTACGAGACTTAAGATAATTCTCTTTCCGAGAAGATTTTGGACAAACAAAGGCAAGGACAAAATAATTAACACGCTTGGGCAGTTGTGCCTACCTTCCGAGCTAAGTTTAGGATTTGTGGCGGGCGCATTTTTTAATGCCATGGTGGCTACGCTGCTATATTCGTAGAAGGTTCTTGGGCCCACCTGGGTGGTTTTCTAACGTCAAACACAATAACAAAAGCAATATAGTCAAATTGGACCACCAATTTGTCAAGGTAAAAATTATAAATGATGTCAGTATTCACTCAATTTCATGGTATATTTTACACGTCAAAATATTTAACATTTAAAATATAATATAATATATAAATATTATAAAAATTAACAATTAAGATGGTGTCATATGTGACGATGTACATAAATCTAAATCTATATTATTGATATTAAAAAATTAAATCAATAGTGTGTGCTTGATAAGGGAGTAAAAACTGGGTCAAAATTGCATATGAAACTAACATATACCCAAAAGAAAGATATTCCCGTGATGAGTCCCAAAGTAATGCGCGTAGTGTGATTCCCTAGCTGTTTTCTGCTCCCACCGGAATGGACTGGCAACTTTGTGTTTTTGTGGTAGCGAGCCAAACTTATATGAATTGGAAAGTTGGAAGAATATGGAATATGGATTATGGAAGGAGATAGGCACATACTACATCTGGGCAAATAAAGTAGAAGGAAAAGGAAATTTGCTATATTGAATTTTTATCCCATTCCAAAATTAGTGCACACTAGTCGGGTTAGATTTGTATAAAATTTTGATTTTGATTTTGATAAGCAGTTTCTTCATTTGGTAATAATTGGAGATGTGGAGAGTAGCGGAATTGGATCCTGCTGCAAATGCTTGCCACTCTTATCGAGCTTTGCTTATCAATTACTCTGAGAATTAATTTTTAAATCAATCACAATTTAATTGTGTTTAATTCAAATCAATTTCATACTTCTCCAAGCACAATGTATGAGATCTTATTCCCATCCAATAAGGGGAAAAAGCTGTCTTCACACTTCGCAATACATAGGTTCCCCCGAACATACAGGAAATACCTGGCAAATTGCCTAGGTAGTGTATATGTTGCACGAACAGGAAAGTTTTTCCTTTCCATGTGGGCAACTTAATTTCGAAAAACCAGATTAACAATTACAAAATGGTCTTTGGTCTCATATACATAATACATGTAAGTATAGTTCATTCAAACTCAATTGGTTTGCTTTCAGTCCAGTAATTCAGTCTAAGCTTGGTCTCAGTATTGCTCACGTTCAGGTATTTGTTGAAGAGCCACTTTGAAGTGTTTAGAGCATCTCCACTACTTTTCACTGGAAATATGTTCCTGCGGCTTTGCCAATCATTGGTAAGCTTTATCCACTCCCTCCTCCATTCCTTTAACTTGAAATCCTCGCCTCTCTCTACGCTCTCTCTTAAATATTTAAAATAAATTGCAGCTCTAGGGCCATAGTAATCACTTAGAAGCCCGCTCCAGTACTTGTTCCCTGTGGAAAGTTGGTGAACATAGAATCAATTAGTATCCCAAAATACCACAGAGCTTTTACCAATTCCTTTACTCTGTAGGATTCAAAAAAGATATTCAGAGTGACAAGAAAACTTGTTATGAGTCATGACATTGTTGCAACAAAAGGGCCAACATGTCCTGCTAGTTCAGATAGCAGCTATAAATGTTTTCAGATATAGCTAGGCGTTAACTGTCATTACCATAGTCACGAAGAAGACTTGCTTCCTCCTCAGTGTTGTCATACCACATTGTGATTTGTGTTCTTGCATTCCACTCAAACTGTGCACGTTTAGATTAAATCAATAGAAATACAAAACAGAACAGATGGATTTTCAGAAATTTTATCCCAATCAATGTAAATCAAACCTGTTTCTCCTGTTCTTCATTTTGAGCTAGTTGCTTTGCACTCTCTAACCAAGGTCCCAAAAGAAATCCATCATGGCAAGCCAATAATATGTCCAGATCTTCCACTAGGTCCAGAAACCGCTGGCCGAGGAGGGTCACTTCATGTAGATCATGTGATTGGTATGCCTCTATGACCTTAAAGAACAACTGATTTGCATATTTTGCTAAGGCTTGTCTAGTCAGGTCAACAAGATCGTACCTGGGTAAAGGATAGATAGCATGAGTCAGGATATGAAAGCATATAATAAGAAAACATTGGTCTCCATTTTTCTGAGTAGTTATACAGGAGTGCGAATAATTCTATAAAATCAACTTCTCTCACCTGTAAGTGTTACTACTTGAAAGTTCGTCTCCACTGGCGATAAAAAGCTCCAATGCATAAATTACTTCAGAAGTTGAATACCATAGATGAGGTCGATCAAATGAATCAGTTTTTTCCTTGATAATTATCCGTGAGGATGGTTTCCCATCGTGGGGAGATGGTTCATGCTGTACTGAAATTAAGGAAGGGTGAACATCTGGGATTGCTACAATGACATCTCTGTTTTTGTCCTGTTCCCATAAACAAGAGTATCTGGTGAACAACTGATAAATATGATCCAGCTATTTATGCATGGTTAGTTAAATTAGAACTACGCATAAGATGTGCAGTTTTTAAAGGTCAAAAATTCAAAATTCTCAGTCAGACCAATGGAGAGATGTCTAATAAATAAGATGGCCTAAGCAATGTGAAATGTACTTTATTTTCCTTGTGTTGTATGTATCAATGAGAAAACTGAAAGCGAAATGCAAAACATCATAAAAGGAAGAGTGCAGTAAAATAAATGGAAAGCAGCAAATAAGCAGTGTAGAAGTTGGACACGTAATTACATAAAAAAGGTCTTCAACTGCTTGATTAACTGGAATTTCTACTGAGGCATGCTATAAATATCAACCAAGCACTTACATAGGCACCATCTGTGCAGTTGTAAAGGGTATGATATAGTACATTCCATCCCTCCTGTACTAAAGGAACTGATCGCCCATATCGTCTAGTTGAATACTGATCAACCCACACCTGAGGAAGTAATGGCCATTACACATTTCATTCTGAGAACATTACCACGTATTGAGAAACACATGAAAAAAAGAAGAAGGTGAAAGTATGGATTTGGAAGCCATGGAGCGCTTAGAACTTCAAACATTCAATAGCAGAAGCCAAATACACTTGTAAAGGAGAAATTACAGAACTATCGTAAACCACAGCTTACTGGAGCTCTAATAAATATTAGTATTACACAAACACACTGTCCTGTGTGCTACATTTATTATTAAACCCAATTACTGAATATGTGGAAGAACATCGCCAAAAGGAATGCTGTTCACTTGGTTAAGCTGACTTAACTTTGCTACAGGTTAAAAAGCACCTACATGACTCAATTGATTATTCTAATGATAATGATATCGATCATCAAAACTGGATTCACAGATATTCTGATTGTTCTTCAAAACAGGAAAGAAAGAAAGTATATCAGGACAGGATCACATCCAAAGTCCAAAATTACCAAGTAGAGCTGGATAATTAATTAATATCGTAGGAAGTCTCTCCTAAAGGCTTGACAAACAATAAGAGCACATTCTTCATTCAACAAAACTGGTCACCCATATTACGGGTGATTGGTTCTGTGAAATAAATGCAACTTGATGGTACCAAGATGTTCTCATTCTTACTCATTCTTACCTTAACATCAATTTCCTTGTGTTGAAATGCCATTTCAGACATCAGATCATAGACAATGGGATTCTGTTCTATACCTTCCATCGACATTCCAACCCCAATCTGCAGAAAATCAAATTGATAATAATAATAAGTATGACTTATATGATTGAAAAAAAAAGAGAGACAGAAAAACTATTAGCAGAATGGCTTTTGTAAACAATAACATTATCTTGTGCGTCTTTTGCATTACAAATGATGATGGAGGACTGAAGAGGTTGAAAAGATACTTCTCATGTTGGATTGGACAGACCATTTTGAACAAGAAATAGTACTTTCAAAATCAATCCAAGTCTGAACAATAAATTACAACTGTAGACAGTATGTTTCGGTGTGCTTATATACATATTTATATAAATGCACGACTTCAAGAGTAACTGTTGAGTGTACCAATTAAAAAATGCATAAACAACATTTTGAAAATGTAAGATAATCTTGTCTCATGTTTCTAAACTATAATAAAGCAAATCTGGTAAAAAATTGAACCCATCTAGTTGTTTGAGAACACAACTGATATAATGGAGCCAAAAAAAAAAGCAGATTGTTGAGAAACTACTTATGGAATTGAATCACCAATAAAGCAAGATAACTTGCCATTGTTGAGTTAACACTTGTACGTGCTTCAATTGGCCCAGATGCTACAGTGTCTAATATGCCATACATCTCAATGTTTCCTGCAAAATTGTGCAGCATACACCTGTCAAGCATAACAGCCCAATCAATTAAGAATGACCTCGAAAAAGGGCAATCAAAAGGATGCAGACTGCAAAGTCCAGGGTAACATAAATGCACTTATATATCAAATTGATAAGCTAAGAGGGTGAGTCTTGGTATAATAGTAAGGCTGCTGCCTTGTGACCTGGAGATCACAGATTCAAATCCTAAAAACAGCCTCTCCGCAAAGCGGAGATAAGGCTACATACATCCACCATCTCCAAATCCCACTAGGTGGGAGCCTCATGTACTGAGCCGCCTTTTTTATCAAAATTGATAAGCTGATAAATTAATAATAATTACAATGTAATGAACTGAAAGGTTCTAATGTCGGAAATCTACAGGTATAAACATATTTAAAGCATGTTAATCCACCAGAGCTAGCCACACGGACTTCTTCTTATCTCATGTAAAGCAGCTATCTCTATGAATTACTTTTTTTTACAGACTTGAATTCCGTATTGTGTTATGTGCCAACTCAGTGTTGGTGTGTGAAGAAGATAATCAATCAATGGGAAGACACTGAAAATGTGTTTACATCATCACATTGAAGCAGATTATAGTGGAGGACTGAATACGGATATGGCAAAGCAACTTAAAATCATCAACAGAGATGACATTATGAAAAGGGCAAATGACTTTCCAGATGTAAGGAACTCCATAAAACTGCTCTGAGGTATTCCATATAGGTTTTACTTCAGCATACAGGTCAAGAACCACCATCTTCCCAACAGGAACAGAATGTAAAAGGGCCTGAAACAAGAACAGATAATAAAAAGGATGAGTATCACATGTGGGAATTGCATATGAATGGAAATATTTAAGCTAGAAGAAATAACCCTGGTGAATTCATATTCTAGAAAGCAATTATATTGACTAATATATGCATCCGTTGACATGTGTATATAGATTATTGCAGTCATAATTTCACACAGGCAGTGAAAGAACAACGAAGTGAAAAGCTTTTTTGCTAAAAAAAAAAAGGAAAGAAAAGAAAAGAAAGGTGCTTAGTGGAATTGTAGTCTCTATATGGAGATTCTAAGAAACCACAAAAATTGATGGGATCAATATATTTGCAATTGTTGCCAAAAAAAAAAAAAAAAAAAAGGATGAGTGATCAAGCTTTGCAGTGTAAACTGGAAAGCATTGCATTCCTTGCAAACAGGGACAAAAGTAAGGCTTGTTGTTAAAGCTACCAATAGAGTTGGGAGGTAAGAAGTTACTGGTTATAACCTTCATTTGAGGAGGTCTCCAGAATGGATCATATGAAAAGAGCCATCCCTGCATTTGGGAAATAGGATCCATTAGAAGTTCATGAATGATGAATCTACTTGCATGAAAATCTTAGCCAAGTGAAGTTATATATAAATGTTAGTGCTTAGCAGCATCAAATCAAGGTTAAAATTAAATGTAAAACACGCAGACTGACTCCTATCACCTGCATCAGCCAAACAGCGTCATCATCACCACTCTGCATTCCTTTGAAGATTGCTGCACCTAATGACGAAATGTACTCTGGATCATCAATGGGTGGGGTGTTCTCATCAAAAGTATCACTGTGATTGGTTCAACATAAACTATGTAAATAAATGGACGAGTGTTCCTTCATGAGCAAAAGCAGAGATAAAGTGTGATAATGGTACATTCCTAGATACATAAAAAACTCATGATTCAAATGAACTGCAGATTAACGACAAAAACTAGATTTTTTATTGATGAAAGTACTCAAGAGTCTAGATTGCAGTGGATTGGTCACGACTCACGATTGCATAAGATTAAAAAATAAATAAATAATTATCTACCATAAGGTTTTAATTATCAACCGGCTTTCATTTTGGCATCAACAGCTCTGAACACAGAATTTTCAATATCAACCACTGCCACCATAGACAGAGTCCTTCAATCTTTGTCAATGCATATATTATCATACCTTTGCACAAGTATAATTACCAAGTTCTAGTTCCATCATCACCTTTGCACAAGTATGGTTACAAAATTCTAGTTCCATCATCTGGAGTTAATTAAACCTGCCTATCATGATGTGTTTCTCCCAATGAACCATCTGCCTATCTCATGCTTGATTTTGGGCAACCCACATGTGTCTAGTTTTGCGTACTTCATGCTCCAGAGGTCCAATCCTAGATGCGAGGGGTTTGTGTTAAATCCCACATTGATTAGACACATGACCAAAGTACCCCTCATAATTGCTTGGACAATCCTCCCCCCTTAAGCAAGTTTCTTGGGTTGAGCTTGAACTACTCAATTCAAATAATAAGTAATCCATGAGACTTTTACTTGTCACAGTTACATATGGCTGATGACTACAAAGAATATGAAAATAAAGAACAGGGAAATGTTGGCAGCCACATCACAAGTAACAGCAGGGGTGGAATTTAGGCATTACAGTTATTTATATAAATTATTATCTTAGGGATCTTTAAGGGCCTAATCAATACCATAGCATGCCTGGAAGGACCCATCAACAACATAACAAGTAACAGAAAGAAACAATGTTGTACAAGTTTTCCATGTACCCAGAATGTAGCAACTTCAACAAATATTTCATGCAAATAGAATTTATTTTCTATAATTTTAAAGTTGCATTGTAAATAGAAACGTACCAGTTGTATATATGGCTGGTTCTTCCATACTCTAGGAGAAAACATAATCAAATATCACAAACAATTAAATTGGCATTCTTTGGACAAAATTATGCAATAATTTTACCATGTCATGCAAGCTAGCCAACAAAGTTAAAAAAGAAGCATGTATGTCACCTTGCAATTGTTTCTCGACAAATGCTTTTCCGATCTCAATGAACAAGGGATCAGTTGCATCAAGAAGATAAGTGCAGCACCACTTGAGATCACTCTTAACTGAAAACCTATAGCAGGAAGGAGAAAACGATCCACAGAGTATGGTCAGAATTTATGGACATAAATGAAACAGAAAAATGAATATAAATTCAGGCCATGAAGTCACTATTGGTGGTTCTCTCGCCATTAGTTCCACAATTACGACATCTTTGTTATAAATTTATAATACATACACAAATAAGCCTTTTTTACACAGATTGTTTCTCTGTTTTTCTTCATTTTATATATCTCCATAGCCTGATGAAATTCAATAACACATGAGCACATTCACCATCAACTAGTTTTACAATGCAAAGCATGAGGTTTCAACAATGTTGCGGAAAATAAAATCAACAGCTGCTAGGTTTAGTACACATGTGATTTGTTGATAATTAGTGTCTAAATGCTGATTTCCTGATATTAAGAAATCTGTTTTGTATTTATTAGGATTTGTATAGTTTGATTTCTTTCCTTTATTAAGCATATCATATCTGTAATTTATTTCTATTTTAAGAGGAGATAATTTCCTCCTTTATTTTAGGAATAGAATTAATTGTATAGGTGTGTACCTGGCCTATTTAATTGGCCAATGTAAATCTTCCATTCAATATACAGAAAATACTTTTCCGAATGGTATCAAAGCACTGATCTGAACCATCTCTGTTTACCTCCATTCACCATGGCCGCTGTTGACGAAAAACCAGAAGGGAGCACTTAATCGGAGACTGGTGGCGCATCTATAACCAGCACGGTTGAGGGAACACCAATCCCAATAACTGGTCACAAACTCAATGGCCAAAACTATATCCTATGGGCCAGATCGGTCCGAATATTCCTTCAAGGAAAGGGAAAGGAGGAATACATCACTGGTGATGCAAAGGCACCAGAAAAAGGCACTGTTGAACTCAAGAAATGGACAGCAGAAAACAGCATGGTCATGTCATGGCTGCTGAACACCATGACAAGTGAGATTGCTGAAAATTTTATGTATTACAGCACAGCAAAGGAGATTTGGGATGAGGCAGAAGCAACCTACTCCAACGTGGACAACACCTCTGCAATATTTGAGATTAAGAGCCTCCTACATGACCTGAAACAAGGTAACTAAACTGTCACTGAATATTTCAACACCCTTAATCGCTATTGGCAGCAACTAGATGCCCTTGAAGAGATTGAATGGCACTGTACAGCAGACAGCAAGCAACACAAGACTCTTGTAGAAAAAGATCGAATCTACAAATTCCTTCTTGGCCTTAATACAGACCTTGAAGAAGTGCGTGAAAGAATCCTCGGTACCAAGCCCCTTCCACAGGTTCGGGCAGTTTTCTCTGAAGTAAGAAGAGAGGAGAGTAGAAGAAAAATCATGTTAGGAGGCCCAAGCACAGCACAGGCCATTGACGGCTCTGCACTAGCTGCAAAAGGACCACGTCAGCATTCCCAACAGAAGAAGAATCGCCCTTACTGTGAACACTGCAAGAAGCCTGGACACCTGAAGGATGCATGCTGGTTCTTAATTGGAAAACCAGCAAATGCAAAAACTTTCAAAGGCCAACCTGCCCGAGGCAACACAGCCACCTTCAACTCACTGGAATCTGCCCCAGCCAGTGCTGCACCTGAGGAAAGCCCATTCAGCAAAGAGCAATTGGAGGTACTATAGAGATTGCTCCAACAAACCTTCAGAAATGAGGGCACAAGCACTGGTAATGCATCCCAAACACTAAAAGGTAATTGCTTAATCAAGCCTGGCCACTCACAAAAAGAAGGCCAAATCTTGGATTGTGGACTGAGGGGCTTCTGATCATATGACAGGGGATATAACCATTTTTAGGAAATATTCCCCCTGCCATGGTAACCCCACAATCCGGATAGCTGATGGAACACACTCAGAAGTAACCGGTAAAGGTTCAGTAAATATCTCTAAGGATATTATCCTTAAGGATACCCTCTATGTCCCTAACCTTGATTGTAACTTGCTGTCCATTCACAAATTAACCAAAGACCTAAATTGTGTTGCTAAATTCTACCCACACTTTTGTGAATTTCAGGCTTTGGACTTGGGGAAGAGGATTGGCAGTGCTAAAGAGTATGGAGGATTGTACCTTCTTTCAGCTGATGACTCCAAGAGTACACCACCAGAAAAGTCAAGACCTGCTTGTGCAGCAGCTTCACCTTCACCTAACCCCATAATGTTATGGCATTACCGCCTTGGTCACCCAAACTTTATGTATTTGGCAAAAATGTTCCCATCTTTATTCAATAAAAATTCAAGGTTCTTTAACTGTGAAGTGTGTCAAATGTCCAAACATACTTGAAACACTTACCCACTACAACCTTACAAATCATCCCGTCCGTTTTCCTTAATCCATAGTGATGTGTGGGGACCCTCTAGAGTTCCCAATGTCACAGGCTCTAGATGGTTTGTCACATTCATTGATGACCATACACAAATAACTTGGGTATTCTTAATGAAGGAAAAATCAGAAGTGGGAAGAATATTTGAACATTTCCATAGCCTAATTCAAAACCAATTTCAAACAAATATCCAAGTGCTTAGAACAGATAATGGTCGTGAGTACTACAACTCAATTCTTGATTCCTACCTTCATCGGCATGGCATTGTACACCAAAGTTCTTGTGTCAACACTCCACAACAAAATGGAGTGGCTGAGCGCAAGAATCGACATCTTTTGGAAGTAACAAGGTCCCTCATGATGGCAACAAATGTCCCATCTCATTTTTGGGGAGAAGCAGTACTCACAGCTACGTACTTGATCAACCGGATGCCATCCAGAGTTCTCCACTACCAAACTCCATTCACCACCTTTCAAACCTTTTATCCCAACACTCGGCTCCTCACATCCATCCCAATCAAAATCTTTGGATGCACAGCCTTTGTCCACAACCACCAACCTAGCCGAAGCAAGCTTGATCCTACCTCTGTCCCTTGCATTTTCTTGGGATACTCTCTAAACCAAAAAGGATACAAATGCTACTCTCCCTCCACCAAAAAATTCTACCACTCCATGGATGTCACATTCTTTGAAAATCAACCTTTTTACCCCAACACTGAAATTCAGGGGGAGAAAAAGAAGGATGACAAATTTCAGCTTTGGAGGTTCAGAGATACTATCAATTTTGAACATTCTGGAGGAACAGTAGCCCCTGAAACTGCCATTGCAACAGCCCCTGAAACTGCAACAGCCCTTGACACTGCAGAAACCATTGACACAACCCCTGACACTACCACTGAAACTGCAGAAACTGGAGCAAAACCAAACCAGGAAGCAGCAGAGAACCAGGAGGCAACAGCCAAACCTTTTGTGGTGTACTCGAGGAGGCAGAAGGCTGGAAGACAGCAACCAGAATTCTCCATTACTCCAAGGCAAAGTCAAGAATCTGCCCCAACACCAGAGCCTGGAGAAAACCCCCCTGGTAACACAGTTTCTACTACTTTAATTTCTGCCCTTCCTAGTCAAGAACTTACTGATCTTGATTTACCCATTGCTGTTAGAAAAGGTGTGAGATCTTGTACTAAACACCCAATTGGAAATTTTGTATCTTATGATAATTTAGCCCAAGATCATAAAGCCTTTGTAACAGCCCTGGACAGCATTCAAGTGCCTAGGGACGTACAGGAAGCTCTCCAACACCCTAAATGGACTGCTGCAGTAAGGGAAGAGGTTCAAGCACTAGAAAAGAATGGTACATGGGAGCTCTCGGTCTTGCCTCAAGGAAAGAAGACTGTGGGGTGCAAATGGATTTTTTCCATTAAACACAATGCAGATGGGAGTGTTAACAGATACAAGGCACGCCTTGTAGCCAAGGGGTTCACACAGTCATATGGCATCGACTATGAAGAGACCTTTGCCCCGGTAGCCAAAATGAACTCTGTTCGTGTTATCCTATCACTTGCTATGAACCTTGATTGGCCTTTGCACCAGCTGGATATCAAGAATGCTTTCCTCAATGGAAAACTTGAGGAAGAAGTCTACATGAATATTCCTCCTGGACTAGAAACTCCAATGACTTCCGGAAAAGTTTGTAGACTTCGCAAGTCCTTATATGGCCTCAAACAATCCCCCTGAGCTGGTTTGAGAGACTAACACGAGTTGTTAGAGGAGATGGATACATACAATGTCAAACTGACCACACAATGTTTGTCAAGCACTCATCAGAAGGTAAAATGGCACTATTTATAGTCTATGTTGATGATATTGTTGTCACAGGGGATGATTGGGAAAAGACTAAACGCCTCAAGGAGCGTCTATCCGAGGAATTTGAAGTTAAGGACCTAGGAAAGCTCAAGTATTTCCTGGGGATGGAAGTAGCCCGCTCAAAGAGTGGGATTTCTGTATCCCAAAGGAAGTATACTCTTGATCTCCTAAAGGAAACAGGTATGTTGGGAAGCAAGCCAGCTAACACCCCAATAGAACCATCAAGAAGGAATGGGACAGAAGGGGAAAGTCCTCCCACGGACAAGGATAGATATCAAAGACTTGTGGGAAAATTAATCTATTTATCCCATACTAGACCGGACATTGGATTTGCAGTAAGTATGGCAAGTCGTTTTATGACCAATCCCACAGAAAACCACATGAAGGCAATCAACCGAATCCTTAGATACTTAAAAGGAACCCCGGGCAGAGGTCTATACTTTACAAAGAACTCTAGTAGAGATATAGAAGTGTACACAGATGCAGATTGGGCAGGATCAATGGAGGACCGAAAATCCACAACTGGATATTGCTCATACTTGTGGGGAAACCTTGTCACATGGAGAAGCAAAAAACAACCTGTAGTTGCTAGAAGTAGTGCTGAAGCTGAGTTTAGGGCACTATCCCATGGGATTTGTGAGGGAATTTGGCTCCAAAGGATGCTTAAGGAGCTTAAAATACCCTCAAACTACACTTTGAAAGTTCTATGTGACAATAAAGCAGCCATCAGTATTGCCAAAAACCCTATTCATCATGACAGGACCAAGCATGTGGAGATTGACCGCCACTTCATAAAAGAGAAGCTTGATAGTGGAGATGCACGCCTTCTGTGCACACCCTCATCTCAACAAACAGCAGATATTCTAACTAAGGCTCTCTCAAAGCCAAGCTATGAGAATCTAAGATCCAATCTGGGCATGATAGATATCTACCACCCAGATTGAGGGTGAGTGTTGATAATCAGTGTCTAAATGCTGATTTCCTGATATTAAGAAATCTGTTTTGTATTTATTAGGATTTGTATAGTTTGATTTCTTTCCTTTATTAAGCATATCATATCTATAATTTATTTCTATTTTAAGAGGAGATAATTTCCTCCTTTATTTTAGGAATAGAATTAATTGTATAGGTGTGTACCTGGCCTATTTAATTGGCCAATGTAAATCTTCCATTCAATATACAGAAAATACTTTTCCGCAGATTCCAGTAACTTTAATGGGATGCTGGACATTAAAGCCAAAACAACTTCTTTTAGGCAGTACCAACCTAGGAGGGTTGTCTATATTTAAGAGTGTAAGATGACATTTTTGTTTTTGGTGGGCTGGTGAAGAGTGTGGGGTTGATAAACATTGAAGTTACTTCTCCAAGCCAGCTTGAATCATTGGTTTCCAGATTTATCTGCATGAGGATCCTCCGTGCTGATGTTTTTATAAACTTTTTCCTCCAAAATTTCAGCATTCAAGCTTCTTCATAGAGATAGTTTAGTTGTTTTAAGAATTTGCATTGGATATAGTCATATATAACGTGACTAAACATTGCTTAATAAAACAATGATTGTATTTGTCGACCAAAAAAATAATAATAATAATAATGTATTTAGATGTCCAAAAGAAGTGTTGCTTGGTCCATGTCCAAAAATAAGCCTAATAAATTGGTTTATGACATGATACTATGTTCCAGCAAGCTACTTCATCAATCCTTATCAACTACCCAATATTCTTAAAGAAATATCCAATAGCTGAATTTTCAGAACAATGACGGTTTGGTTGTTAAATCAGTGTGTGGCTGTTGAGTAAGCAGACTAGTTACATGCAAGCTCAAACCAACATAAACATAGTTGTACTTACCAATTTCCCAAGCGTGTTATTTTTGCCGACGGATATATCTGTTTCAGTGCAGCAGGGACGTTTCCAGAAAAAGCAGGCAGGACTGAAAACCAATTATCCAGAATGTAATATTTTAATAATGTTTGTAACTGTGTATTTTGGTTAGGGTGCCAACAGAAGGCAACAGAAAAAATAAATTATTATTGTTTTTATGGTTATTTTATACTTTGCAAAAACATCAAGAATGGTCTATTGCCACTAAATTACAAGAATCAGTAATACTATTCAGTACCAGGTGTCATTCCAAGCTCATACATTCTGGCAAGAATTTTCTTCTGTAAGATTAACTGTTGATCAAACCAGCTCTGTGGCAGTGGCCCACCCCATCTGGAATTGCAATATCATTTAAAATAGAATTATTTGTGGGCTTTGGGAAACAGGAATGATGGCAACAAAATTCCAGAGATTCAGGGAGAGATTTCCCTAAAAGCTTCAAACTTGTCAAGTGCATAAATGAAAGTGAAAATTCTTAAGTAATTACTTTTGCATTCTTCTAGTTTTTAAACCTAAATTATTTAAACTTATAAATTCACTTGTCAACCTTAAAACACAAACATATGGATTATTGAAGTCAAACAACAAACACATTAATCCTACTACTCACCCATGTAAATTCCCCATACGTGACCATGCAAGAAATGCTGGACCTCCAAAGAAATTATCCAAATCAGAATTGCTGATGTTAAATTTCTCCTAGAGGAAAAATATAAGTCAGCTATCTGATAAATTCTTCATGGGACATATGAAAGTTATACAATATTCAAAATTACGTGGCTACAAGCATGATAATTTGAAAAAACAAGCCAAAGGCAGAATTATAGGCTTAAATCAAGTTGCGCATCTTTATTTCATTATCTGCATGAAATGACCAAGATACATGAAAATGGCCAAGATACATGAAACTGCCAAGAAGAAAAATCTTTGTAGTTAATTACAACAACAGCAACAACTAAGCCTTGTCCCACTAGGTAAGGGTGGCTATATGGATCAAACGACATCATAGTGCTCTATCATCTATCATATTTATGTTTAACCAATTAAAATTTAAATCCCTTCTAATTGTTTCCCCTATAGTTTTCTTAGGTCTTACTCTGCCTCTAGTTATAGTACCATCCTCGATTTGATCCACTCTCCTTGTTAGGGCCTCTATAGGTCTCCTCCTTCATACATGTTCGAACCATTTGAGACAAGATTCTGCCACCTTAGGAGTTATATGATTAAGAAAAGAAAATTCTACTAGAGAACTAAGATACCAATCTAACTTTACCTAAACATTAACTATCTCCTATAAGAATGCCAGTCCAGATAACTCCATACACTACACATTTCTTCCAGGTATTAGATTGCCAAAAGTATTAAAACTATATTGAAATACATGTATCTACAGTAAAGCTGTCTCATAGTGCCAGCATCTTAAAACGCTACAACCATGCATAACACCTCTACTTAAAAAGCTGCTTAAAAAGCTGGAAATTGCTGCGTATATGAAGTTGTTCTTAGGAATTGGGAACCATTTAAAGTTTTACAAATACAAAACTGCTCTTGGGCCTCAACCTATAAATTTGTTCTTTTGGATAATAGGTTCTTAACAAGGCATGGTGAGGTGTTCAATCCTTGGTGTTCTCACTCTTCATAATCATAACTAAATTTCAGCACAAGATAAAGTAATTATGTGCATTGTCCACACTTCAAATCCAAAGAGCTCTTGCATATGGAGGTGTTTTGGAGATAAAAAATAATTAATTTGGATAGTTGGTTCTTTCCTTAAACTACACATCCAAGGAACTTTTCGTGACTTTAGGATATAATTCATTTTTCAACACTTCTGCTTTCTCGAAATCAGAAATGAAAGTGAAAATTTGATGCTGAGGTCAAGCTTATTTAATGAATTATCCAACTATCCAACCATAATGTCCAAAGCTAATCTGGTGGTGCATATTTGTGGGTTGATTTTGAAATAAAAACGATCTTCAAAAAGTTTCAGAGTGAAAAAAAGGATGTCTCAATGCCAAACATATACCGCGAATTATTTAAAGCATTTGGATGGAAAATTGACCTGGAACACTTTCTGCCAGATAGCCTCTTGACCTGTAAATGCGAGTGGCAGGTTGACACCCTGCAGAGCCATCCAGTCAATTTCCTTCTCCCATCTTTTCCAGTCCCACCATGCAAAAGAATCTTCCAAAAAGCAGATAAAGATCACATGAAAACAAATTCTTCAGGCGTGCAGCCACAATATCGAAAGAATTAAGCTTACAGCTAGATGTAACAGCATTTTGGTAATAGCTCCACGGAACAGGCCTCTGAATGAAGATTCCAGCATCACCGACACGTGGCAGAAACCCTGCATTAGGCACTGAAAATAGCTGCAAGCCACCAGTTCTGTCCCAAGATATATGTGAACCACACCAATGCTTCAGATACCAGTGGAAGCCAGCAACAATTTCCACTCCAGTCGACCCAGCAATTCTGTCGACGACGGAAAACCATCAATCGCCTAAATATCTTTGAAATTTGCAGCAACATTACCATCCTACCTTGAGTTCAGTTAACTCAGTTAGGAATTGGTTTTCCACGTCAGCAAGTTAGTAATAACCAACATAAAGTTTGTTACCAGTTTGTTGCTCTGTTCCACACACCCTCATGTATGAAACCCACATATAAAGTTTTTGGGTCTTAACTATTAGCAAGAGTCCACTAGACTTTGGCTAATTTGATTCGAGTTAGGTTAGCTAATTATAAGGGTAAACTCTTCCATCACTAGTTTTTCTCATGGGTTTAATTTTGAGAATTGATGTTGTAAAACACTATTACACTGTAATCCCATCAAAATATTTCATTTTGCTTGACTTTTCAAGTAACAGATGAAAGAGTCAACGCTAATGTGGCGATATATAATTGGATGACTATGTAAAAAACTTTTACTCTGCTTGTACACATAAAATAAATCCTTTATTAAACTCAACCATGAACCTTTATTTAAGAAGAACTAGTGTTTAACGACTTCAATCAACTAAGTAAGTATTGGCAGCTACATCTAGTTTAAATTTTAAAATTTCAATCCACAACCACAATTGCAGCTGCTATATATCATGGTTTGAGCTGCAACAGCAATTGCAGTTAAATTAGTTGCATTTTCTCAAAACCACATAATATCGCCTTAACGCCTTTGGTACACTCTTTTTCTTTTTTTCCCAATTCAATTTCAATGGCTTGCAAAAACGCAAAGAAACTCAAAATTGAAGAGTAACATACAGAATTTGAGGATCCCCTGGTGTGGTGAAAGAAGGATTGTTCTTGATAACAAAGCAATATTCACCGCCGCATTGTTTCTGCCAACCAACGAAAAATTAAAACTGTTTCAATCAGGTCGACTGGTCGAGCATCAATTCAACGGTAAAACGAGAAAAAAAAAAAAAGAGGATGCATGCATGCCTTGGAGAGGATTTGGAAGTGGAAGCTGGAGGAGTGGGAAGGGAGGAGGCGGAGGAGGAGGGCGGAGGCGGCGGCTTCCTGGACGGAAGGGGGAGCCCTCCGGCTATCGTGGATTCGGAGAAGGCGGGAGATGGAGTCGACGCCGGCGGTGGAAGAGAGAGCGTGTTCGGGGAAAGAGACAGTGATGGCGATGATGAGGATGAGAGAAATGGCGGGAAAATGAGGGAGCATCATCATGTTGAGGTTCATGGATTGGGGTTTGGGAGCTTGAGGAAGAAGAAGTAGTAGTAGTTACAAGAGAATCTGAGGGAAGGAGTTGCCATAAGGAACAGACAAGTTCTCAATTTTGAGGGAGGCCGGCACGGGCTTATACTACCCAGTGGAGTGTTCGTTTGTCCGTTTCCTTGTTTTGTTAATTGGTTTAGTTTAGTTTAGTTAGTTTTTACTTTTCATTTTTTTTCTCCCTCGTAGTTTAAATATCTGCCTTTTTCCTGTATTCTTATATATGTATTTTTCCTATGCAGTAAAGTGTTTTGATTTGTTTTGACTTCGTTTTTAAATAACAAAAATGTTATTTCACAGTATAAAAATGAGTATTTTAATAATGAGTGTCTAATTGGAACACTCATTCTATCATTATTGAATGTGATAATAGTTTCAATTTTCTATCACATTCAACTGTGATAGACTAGGTTTCCTATTAAAAAACTCATTTTTTGGTGTTAGAATATTAATACTTATCAAATAAAAGGTTTGCATGGGTGGTTGATTAGTCCAAATCATTATTTCATTACCTTATTTTCCAGGTCTGGTCTGGTATGCTAATTTATATCAATAACATAAGATTCGTTTTTGCTGGAAGTATAAGTCGAAATCAGCTGAGTTTATATATAGAGTTCACAGTACAAGTTACTTATTATTATAGAATCGGCTAAGAAAGTAAGTTCATTAATGAGCCATATTTTTAAGTTTGAATTCAACTCATTAGTAATTGTTCGAGTTTGAGTTAGCTCACAAATCACTTCAACTTAATGAAACAATTCAAGTTAAATATAAACTTAATCATTTTCAGTCAAGATGTGGCGTTTGACTTGGTAATATGGTTCCTTCATTTGGTCTATTGGATGTATCTTCCCATGTAAGGCGCCTCTGCGCTTTGATCCAATATGCTCCACCAATTCAAACATATCGCCATGGAGGGACAACTCATCACCTTCACTTCACTAAAATGAAAATGGGTATTCTTGATAAATCAATTATAAGGTTTATGTTATGATACCCTAAGAGTGTCGATATTCTTTTGAATTCAAAGGTTGTAATTTAATCATGAATGTTTAAAATATTAATAAATTTAGTTAAAATAACATGTGGCAAATTTTAGCTATAAGTTATCTTGGAGGTACTAGTACCCATGAATTTTATAGATACCAGAGAAATAACATTGATATTTTAACACCTAAAATTGGATATCTAATTGAAACACTAACTCTATCATTATTGGATATGATGGATTAGGAGAAAAAGTAGAGACTGTTATCATATCTAATAATAATAAAATAAGTATCTCAATTAGACATCAACTTTTAAATATTGAAATAATATTTTCCACTGAAAAAATGATGGAATATTGCCACTCCCTACGAATTTTGCTACGATTTTTTCCAATATTTTTGGGTCTGAAATGCAAAGAGAGCAGCCCAGTAACTGCAGAGCCAAGAGAACAAAAAGGTCAAGATACAGGCTCCCAAGTGGGCGTTATCGAAATCCTGAACTTGGGCCTTAGTCTCTATTAAACATGCTGAACTTGTGTTATTGAACGTGTGTTTTTGAACACGCTTAGAGTGTTTTTTCCATTCTGACCAAAATATAAAATTCGGGACCTGTTTAATTTATTATTTTCAATTTTCAGTTTTTATAAAAAAAAATGAAAAAATTAAAAATTTAAAAACATAAACTAAACAGACTTCTAGTATCTATTTGATTTGAGTGACAATGAAATTTCTGAAAATTATAAATTTTAATTTTCAATTTTTATTTTAAGTATTTCTTCCATAAAATTCTAAAAATGAAAATTAAAACTAAACTTGCCCCAACTTTTTTATGGCTAGACATATCTCGCTATTTGCTTTAGGAGATCGAAGACAAAATGAGAAGTTCGACAGAAACGAAAAAAAAAAAAAAAGGCAGAAGTTGATGCTACCAGAAAAAAATAATAATAATTACATTTCAATGATCAAATAATTTAAGTTTTAATATGGCATATATAAAAAATAACCACATAACTCCTCCCGTCTCATAATAGGTATTGGGTATGTCAATATCAATGGAGTCATCAAACATTCTCTTTATGACCTGAAACAGAGGCATAAAATAACCCAATAGAGTAAGCTTTCTCACTATAATAAATTTATATACATGAACCCATTACAGCATCCACAATAAATAATCCTTAATTACAATAGACCTAATAACAATCATAATCACAAATTTGGAGTTTTAACAATAGAGTATGTTAATTTTAATATCCAATTAATCTGAATCCAAAATTAAATATTATAACAAACATATATTTCCAAACAATGAAATAAAGGCATCTTTTCATTCCATTCTTTAATATCCAAACAATAGAATAATATATATATTCCATTCCATGTTATATCATTTCATTACTTTCAATTCTATTAACTTTGCATGCCCAAGATTTCACTTCACTTCCTTAATCACTTGGTTTAACACTGAGTTGTCATATCTATGCAAGCCAGCCACCAACCCAGCACACATCAATAGTTCTCACTCTCATATGCAGTTCACCTCACTCAAATCACCATGCCAAAGATGCTAATGGTGGGTGAGTCGATTGTCCTTTTCTCTCTTTTTGGGAAGGAAGTTGGTAAAGGCTGAAATGCTACTAAAAAACACAAGTAGCATATCTGCTCAATGCACATAAATACGATCCACTCAAAATAGGTAGAACACGCTATGTGATTGAGAACTATTAACTTTGCATAGTGAAACTGCCATGTGGAAACCTCAAACCCAATAGTTACTAGCTATATACCACAACACATGTGCCATCTTTATCGTGACCCACATTATGGTTCAAATATTTCCTAAATACAGAAAATGGTCATCAAATGCCATTAACAGAGATCACATGGTGAATGGTGATCATAGACTGAGACTTACCCCGTTTGTTCACCAAAAGAAACTCCACAAAGAAAGGAAACACAGTAAATTCTATCACTTCATGGCCATATGTGTATTTCTAGCAAAATTTCCATACGAGTGCAGACCTACATATATATCTTCCTTTTTTTTCATTCATCTATGGGACCAACTACAGACAATAAAAGCATGGGTTCTAAGCAAGTGGTACAAATTGTGACCTACTTTTTTAGGCGTGTTGCAATGCAATATCGGGAGAAGTGTTATCTTAACACTTTAAAAGTGGGTGTTGGAACATCCACTTCATAATTATTGGATGTGATTAACGAATGGGATGAATGAGAATCACCATCACATTCACTAATTATAAAGTGGACGTGTGATAGATACTTACTTTTGAAGTATTAAAATAATATTTTATATTAATGGTTTGGACATGTTAAATAGGATATCAAAAAGTAGCAAAACAGCTTTATTGAATATGAAATCTACTACCTCCATTTATATTTGCGAATAATAATGTCCAATCCTTGAATGGAGACTGGTCCCCCAAAGTGCCAGTAAATTTTTTTTTCATAAATTAATAAAGCATTTGTTTGCTTCTCATTATATGGTGGAAGGTCAGGTAGGTTTCTCCATTGTTGCGAAAGAATAGGCTGTTTAGAGTCTAGACTGAGGATGAAAAAATGTTCTGATATTTATGGTATGTGATATATTATCAACCGAATTTATGTTTGAACCATCAAAGAGTTAGGCCAAAATTAATGAGAAGTATTTAACAATATGACGAAAGGTAAGCGTGAAAATACTCAAGGCCAAACAAATTTAACGAACATAATTAATAAAATTCTAAAGCTGAATAAATTATAGTAATGAAGATTACCCTTGTCTTTATTCTGCTCGAAAATTTCTACCTATCTTTCCAGCATTCATTTTATACAAATTGTTCACTCAAAAACCTTTTGGAAAGTATTTTATATATTCATTGTATCATATATTACTGACAGGTGATGAGAACTATGGAATCTGATACAAAACAAATGGCAGTTTTCTTAATGAAAATTCATGAACATAAAAGCTAAAACAAAGAAAGATACACTGAAATTCCTTTTGTGATTTGCCTACACCACACATATTTCACTTATCATTTTCTAAATTACATAGAATTTTCTATGTCCCTTTGATTTTATTTTATTTTTTCCTCTAATGTTGCAATCAGCCAATCACTAATACCAATCCATCATCACCACTTTCTCCACTTGCATATGCCATCCCTATCTTTTATTGTATGCGTCTATATATTATTTTTCTTATTTCAATTAATTATGAATGTTTTATAAAAGTGTTAAAGATGTCTCTAAGAATATTATTTTTGCAGCAAAACACCTGAAAACTTCATGAAATATTCCTGAAAATATTTTGGATGATACACCATAAGTTCACAAATCGAATTTGATAACCAACCTTTCGTTTTCTTTTGAATGATTTTCCTTTTTGCCAAGTTTCCAACTTTTAGTTTTCAATCCTTTTTGGTTTTCAATACTTTTGAATCTTTAACTCCTTTAACATAACGAAGTGGATGAATGGCTGTCCTCATCTGTCCTTTCGCACTCCATCAAAGTTTTGGCATTTTGACTCCATAGCAAAGTGCCAACTACTATCTTAAAATCAACAAGAGTAACAAGCTGGTGCTTATTATTGACTAAGAATGAACAAGGAAGGCATTATTTTGAAAAACAAAACTCAGGTGAAATAAGATATACATCAAAGCACAAGAAGAATCCATATGTGAACGAGACTATAGGCTATAGAGTATCTAGAATTACAAAAACTGCATGTAAATTATATGTTCATCAGGAAATTTAATGACCAAAATAATATTTACTTCTCTTTTTCTGGAGAAAAGAAGGGTGATGCTACGAAGTGATTCAACCTTCAACCTGGAGAAAAGCATGAACAATATAAACAATGAGATAAGTATTGTTACCTCACCCAAAAAAAAAAAGGAAGAAGAAGAAGAATTAGCTTTTTTAGGCATAAATGGACCCACAAATTCAGTATAAAATGACATTTACAATATAATCTAATCAAATTCTTTTATTTATATAATTTTTTAAATAGTAAGTACGAAAATAAACATATTGATATATTACATTGGTATAATTTGAAGTTATTAATTAAAAATTGCACTAATAAAGCTATCAAATGACATAATAATTACTTAAAATTACATCAATCAATAGATGCAGTAATATATAATTAAATAATAGTGTAAATTTTTTATATATTATAAGTGTATCAAAATTCATTTTTCTGTAAAGATAACCAGAAATATATCAAAAAATGAGTAAATAAATAACTGAAGAGGATCTGATCTAATCCATTAAAACCTCTCTGCTGGGGCCTGGGGGTAACAGGATATGCCTTATCTTCTCAAGTACAAAGGGAGGGACATTTTAGTACGACAAAAGAGCCAAACTTGGTTAGAGATAATAATAACAATAATAATAGCATTGATACCCAGCCATTCAGATTTAAAAGCCAAAATTGACCTTCCAATTTTATAGGCATGAGTAGCATTCTAGAGTGAATATAATGATTTGAAGTTAGGCTGCAAAGGGTTCAATTTGAATTAGGTTCAACTAAAAAGCATCATATATATATAGTCATTTTCTATATGGTCCATCTCCCTAGCTTCCCCATTGTCGTTTGTCTCAAGCTCATTGACATATACAGATCTCTAAGTAGGCCCAACATTAAGTAATGCAATAAAATAATGTAAATAATTTAATTAAGGCAAATCACTCTTACATCAAGAGCTTCACAGGAGTTAGAAGGAAGATGTAACATGTCATATACGAAATTTTCCCCAAAAGTAAGAATGAATGGAGGAGATCAGAAGCTGATTGGAATGTACAAATGAAATGGACAAAGCCAAATTAATATTGGGATTTGGAACTGTTCCAATAGAGGGAAAAAAGAGGGCGTGGAAAATGATGGAAAGCGGAAACTGGGAACTCTTCGTGGGGGTCCAGAACTCCAAAATGAGTGTAGAAAGGGTCATGAAAAAACTGGCCTTTCAAGTGCAAAAGGCATGGGGCATGAAAACCAAATAAAGGGCTGAAAATTGAAGTAAAATTTTGCGTAGCTCAATAATGTGGTCCATAGGTTTGGTTCCTCTCAGAGGTCCCTGTTATTAGGACACCTGATAGTACGTTTAAGGGTTCACACTGTTAAGGAAACGATAAATGGCGCATCTTGAACCAAGACAAATGCAAATGGAGACAAGCAGATCATGGTTATGGACCAAAGGGTTTAGTCCTGCCACAAGGTTCGACTTGACCAGCTTAGTGATGCTTAGATTCTATACTTTAAACGAACGCTCGGTTGGAAGATGAGAATAGAGGTAATAATTAAGAACATAGATGTGTTTGATGTGTTACTTTACATATAGAGTTCATCTATCAAACACAGTCTTATTTTTAAATTTTGTTTGTTTTTCCTCTTGACATCTCTTATCTTGTATGGTGCTATATAAATGCCGGGGCATTTCCATTGCAGTGTTCTTGATACATAAAATTATAGCAGATTAAATATTTAGTTACATATGCCAAATCTACACTAAAGTCAATCGAAATTAATCAGCAACAACTATATCTTATTTCCCCACACCACATGAGGTCAAGAATGAAAAAATAACAATTTATCTGCTGAAAAGTAATTTTAAGCGAGAAGATTTTATTAGAAAGGGTATCTTACCCCGAAAAAGGTACACCTTGATCATGAGTAAAATATATAGTTTAATATATAATAGAAGGCACAAAAGATAAGAAGATTGGAATTGCCCTCCACTAATCGTGCAGGCCCTAGACCCTAATGCTTATGTATGTTGTATTTTTTCCACTTTTGCGACAAGTATGCTTTATTCCCTAATAACCTACCCTGTCGAATTTCTTCATTGACATCATTAAGCAAAATCTTTTCAATAACATGGTTGCTAGAACTGTCCTATGCCAAACCTGGACTACCAAATTAGGTATTAGCATAGTTGTGGTATTAGCTTTACTTATTTATTGCCCCTGATTTATGTTTCTTCCTTAATTATATATTTGCTACCCAATATCAGCAAGGAAAATCTGAGCTGTATAATTATTTATCAATAGTAAAATTAAAAGTTAATTAATGACAATTAATACCTATATAATTACTTAAATAATAATATAATTTTCTATTTTAATATTGATCATTCATATAATATTTAATAGTTAATATTTGCTCCTTTTACTTTCACAATAAATCACTTATTTCACTTGAATTACTATTTAATACGGAAATTATCTATTTCCAATATATGTTTTCTTCATCGTTTCATTAACTTCTTCTTATCATGTAAAGAACAAGTAACATATATTTAGAATAAAATTTTAAATATTATTAAATACTCACATTCCATATAAGAAATGGTTGATGAAACATAAAATGAGATATAATTTTGGGACAAGTCATTTCCTTCCTAGCAAGAAGTTTTTTTTTTTCCCTTTTTACTTTGGTCGAATCCCATCACTCGAGCTAGAAAAATTGTTAGTTGATGAAGATGGTCCAAATTACTTAGCTGGTATACACCAAGGTACAAAACAAAAGTTCTTTTCTTACTTCGATACTATCCATGAATTTCTTGAAAGATATGACAGTAACGGCCGTCTGTTGCTAGTGCGCAATCTATCCATATCATGATTGACCCATTGTACGGATTAATTAAAACGATTGTTCCTAGCCGTGAATAATTTAGGTAAAAATCATAAACTACAACCTTTAATCACTAATCTAGATTTTAGCCCGGGACCCCTATAAAACGTAGCTAGAATCTTCCCAAGGCCAAGTCTACCAAGTTTTTGTGGTTAAAACTTAAAATAAAATAAGAATAATTAACAGTAATGAGTCGTGATTAGTTGAATTCATTTTTTAAACTTAATCACTCTGAAAGTCCTTTTTTTTTTTTTTTGGTCCTACAGCCTAGTGGCTTGGATCAAATTTGTTTAATTTGGAATTTACCAATCAAACAAGAGCAAGAAAGTTGAGCTCGATCCTTAGTGCCCGGTTCTTGCCAACACTCTTTTGCAAAGGGCGAATAGGAAGGGCAATAGAGACTTTGATAGTGACCCCAGCTTTAATTAACAAATATATGCCTTCAGTACCAACCTCCCAGCACCCCTTATGAAGCTGTCTAATGAGTTCAAAGCTCCTCCCTCACGTTTTATGATGGCTTTTAACTTATAGGACCAATCTTGCTACCCCTTCATGTCCCTGCAGACCCCACACACACAACACTGATACATAGCTGGAGCAAGGAATAAATTCTTTGATGTTGAATTTCACACGATCTTTTGCCATTAATTCTCCCATGTCATATGTCATATTTGAATTGAAGTTTGAACCCTAGTCCATGGATTCATATTGTGGATCACATCACGTGATGCGATTATAATATTATACTTGCGATCATCGGCCACCAAAATCGTACCAGGCTACAATTGCAATATGTCACCAAATCACATAAATCAATGACCACAATAGGCCTTATTTAAACCGCATCAAGGCCACAACAGATTCTATTTCAAGTTGCAAAGTAAAGAAAATTACACCGTATTGATAGCAATGTGCGTCATGATGATTTCATTATTTGCAATCGCAACAACAACCACAATATCATTCGTAACCACAACTTCAATTTAAAATCCCGAACCCCACTTTTAAAATCAACGGTGAGAGATAACGTACGACAAAAATCGTAGGAAAAAACAATATCAATAGCTACTGCTCTACACTTCTCCATATATATATAACATTAGATCATTTCGCTTTCCGCATGCCATTTTTCACTCATCTTTACTATGTGATTCATGGAGTACCAGCGATCTTATAGCAGCTCCTCCTCATCTCACTCTAACCACCTTCAACCAAGGTTAACCTCCCTCACTTCACAAAGAAGCCTAGCATCAGTTCCTTCCCTTAACCACACCCAATCATCTCACCACCGCCACCACCATCACCCTTCCACAACCACCACCTACCACCACTGCCTCACAACTCTCAAAGGCCACAACACATCATCCTACACATCCTCCCTCACCCTCAATGGAAAATTCCTCTACACCGGCTCATCAGACAGGGAAATCAGATCATGGAACCGCACCCCTCTTCACTCCGAATCCGACCAAGAACATTCACATTCAAGTTCCACCACTAACATGGCTGTAGTTGCCGGAAAAGGTGCTGTGAAGTCCCTAGTAATCCAGTCAGACAAGCTTTTCAGTGCTCACCAGGACCACAAAATCCGGGTATGGAAAATCAACAACAGCCATGAACACGATGATCACCATAAGTACACCCGTGTAGCCACCCTCCCTACGCTCGGCGACCGTGCCTCCAAGGTGCTGATCCCCAAGAACCATGTCCAAATTCGGAGGCACAAGAAGTGCACCTGGGTTCACCATGTAGACACAGTCTCAGCATTGGCCTTGTCTAAAGATGGAACCTTGCTGTACTCGGTTTCATGGGACAGGACAGTCAAAATCTGGCGAACTAAGGACTTCACATGCTTGGAATCACTCAGCAATGCACATGATGATGCTATCAATGCTGTTGCAGTGTCTCATGATGGTCTTGTTTACAGTGGATCAGCAGATAAGAAGATCAAGGTGTGGAAGAAAGTCCAAGGGGAAAAGAAACACACCCTTGTGGACACCTTAGAGAAACACAATTCTGGGATTAATGCCTTGGCTTTGAGCAGCGATGAGTCTGTGTTGTATTCTGGTGCATGTGATAGATCCATATTAGTTTGGGAGAAGGAAGAAGGGGATGATGATGATGCTGGTGGTGGTGGTGGTGGTGGTGGTGGTGGTGGTGGTGGTGGTGGCAAAATGGTAGTGGTGGGAGCACTTAGAGGGCACACAAAGTCCATTTTGTGCTTGGCTGTGGTGTCTGATTGGGTGTGCAGTGGTTCTGCTGATAAAACAATTAGGATTTGGAAGAAGGGTGTTGATAATAGAGAATATTCTTGTTTAGCTGTTTTAGAAGGGCATAAAGGTCCTATTAAGTGCCTAACTGCAGTGGTTGATCACTGTAATTCATCGGAGTCCGAAGCATCTTTTCTAGTCTATAGTGGCAGCTTGGATTGTGACATTAAGGTGTGGCAGATTTTTGCTCCTGATCTCTAAAATTAATAGGACAGTTTCTTCTTCCTTTTTCTCTATTTTAGCACATTAAAAGGGAAGATGATGCTGAGTATTATAGTCCTTTTTCTTTTCTTTGGATTCCTACCTCTTAATTTTTTATTTGCCCTGTAAAAGTTTAGCATACATTTCCCCTCCTTGTGTTGAGTAGGACTTAGGCGTACAATCTCTTGTATTAGCATTCTTCAAGTTTATTGCGAGTGTTTGAATTATTTTATCTTATACCAAGAGAATATTATGGTCAACATGATGATGTAAAAAGAGTTTTTGACAGAAGCTAGCTGTTTGTGTGTGAAAAGTAATAGAACGTGTATTATTGAGTTGATGATATCATTCATGACCCTCATTCAACTTACGAGATTAATATGACACAGTTTTGAGCACTTTAACGGGCACATTTTAGTAAGATAAATGAAATGATAGTTAATGTGAGACTCACATAATTCACATGGTGGGCCATTGATTATCTGGGAAAATAAGAAAGATTTGACAGAAAAAGAAAAGGAGAAATAAATGGTAGTGATGAGAGCTATGTCAAAAAAGTATAAAAGTAATAATATGTAAACTGCTTATGACAATTAATTACTAATTGATAACATACTTTATGTATGTTAAGGGAGCAAGAAACATGGAAGAAGTTATCATTCAATTTTGATCAGCCAAGCTAACTCCTTAATTGCTGCCAGTTGTTTCAGCTTATCTGCTTATGTTAGGAGTTTGAGAAATGTTAAGCGAACATCTTCTATGTTGGGTATCATATTGGCTTGTATTTCATTCTTTGATTCTGCCCACACTGTAATATGTGTGGTGAATTGGTACAATATTTAATAAATAATGTTTGGTATACAATTAAATTACACAATAAATACACACCATATACTTTATCATCATTTGACGTGATGTGTGGTCCTTATCCATCCCACATATTCATCAAATCTAATGATGATAGGATATGTGATGTATTTGTTGTACAATTTAATTGTACATTTAATATCACTAATATTCAACACATAGTATGTCCATGTAACATAACTCTATGAGTTTATCTTTGGTGCATATAACTCTAGGAGTGTATAGAACATTAGAATTTTTACTCTAGAGATTATTAATATTATCGCACAAAAGTGTTAGATTATTCAACAGGTAGTGTCGCTGCGTCCGTCGTGCATCTTTTGCAAACATAAAATCTTCCAACCGTCCCACTTCTTTTCTTAGTAAATATAAACTAAGCAAAGTATCAACAGGACCAGCAAGGTAGAACATACTAGGATTTATTTGATTGGGGAGTAAAAATAATAATAAATTTTTTATAGATAAAATTTATATATAATTTTATACATTGAATTCATCTAAAAAAATTTATACTCAACTTTTATCTTCTAACAAAATATACCCTAAGAAATAAGAATACATACAGTGGCAGTGTAAAAAATAACACATTCAAGGCACGAACATACCAATAACAAGTAACTCTCGTGTTTTTTATGACAATAGTGGGATCTGAGGGTTGTGTGGTATGGAAATTACATTATTTTGAATTTTGAACAATAGTTGGACCAATTCAAAAATGGGGAAAAAAAAAAGGTGAGGTCTTTTACATTGTAAAATCGAAAATCATTCCTTGTTGAAACTAAACTAGTGGGGATCACATAAGAAGACAATAAGACACGCATCCATTAGGGTCAAATCACCTTTTTATATTTTTTTCCAAACCTGGATAATTTTGGCTTATTTTATTTTTGGTGTTGATATGTGAGATATATATTTTAATAAATATCCTTTCTTTTTTATGTATAGGTGATTAGGTGTGGAGAAGAAGCAAAAGACTATGAGGCAGCAGAAGATGCTTAATTAGAATCATCAAAGCCAGTCATCATCCAGGAAGCGACTGCTCTGTAACACATAAATCATCAGAGGAAGTGCTTCCATCTAGGCTAAGAAATCTGCCGCCAGGTTCCCACATTTCATTCAGATGTGAAAAATAAAATATATTACTTTAGCCGTGTTTATTTCCTCCTTTTTTTTTTGGTGTGTGATTCATCCAATGACTTTTCATTCATGAAACACTATACCCGGAAAAGCTATTGTAGGAACGCAATATAGAGACATTTGGTATGTAAATTGAGTACTAAACCGTATTTGCAAGAATACAATATATTTTTTAGAAAAATACCAATGACAAAATGGTTTCAATTGACAATAATGGTCGTTTCGTCTCGGTCATCAACGGTCCATTGGCAGTGGCCCAGCAACGATTGGCAGTGTTTTGGCACCAATCGGCATAAGTCCCTCACCGGTTGACAGTGATCCGAAGCCGATCGATGATGCTCCTGCTTATTCAAGATTTAGGGTTCAGGGCAATCTTTTCATTTTTTGAAACATAATCTTCTTATGAGAATCAAATATTCTGATTGTGAAAGGTGGGAAAAAAAAAGGGAGTAATGATAATATAGTCTCGAGCTCATGATGAATTCTACATGTGATAACATATCAACCATTCAAAATATAATTTAAATTTAAAAATATATAAATATTACAAAAAAATACCCGTTAAGATCATATTATGTGTAGGATTCATCATGCACTCCAATCTATATTAATATTTTCCATAAAAATGAGCAAAGGCTCTTGTACTCCATAGGTGGCCACGGCCCGCATGAAATTTTCAATTTTCATATTTATATGTATTATTTTAAAACACATTAGATAAATTTAATATCTCAACAGTTTGAATGAATTGATAAATTAATATTAATGATTTACAAATAGTTCATATTGATTGCTAATAGAAACACAAATAGAACAAATAAGTTTACTAAAATATTGAAAATGAACTAACTTATTTTATATTTTTAATTATAAGAATCACAGAATACTATTTTTAGCTATCAATTTATTTAGCACCATTTTTTTTAGATACCAACTTTCTTCGAATATATAAACTTTCTTTTAAAATTTTAGATTAGAAATAGAATATATGTATTATTATTTTTTACATATACATTATCTTTTAACGTTCGCTTTCTTAAAATTTAGATGTAGCTCCGCCCTACGAATGAGTGATGTTTCTTTCTGCAAAATAAATATAAAAATCATTTATTTTCATCCTTATATTGAATGCTAAAATATTCCATGCCATTTGAAATAATTACTGTCCTACATGAAAAGCAGTCCGCTACCAAATATATGGATAGTGTACCGTAGTAAACTTCTGTTGAAGTACTATACAAATCACTTTATACAAAAGGGCAAAAAAAAAAAACTTTAATCAAATTAGTCAGAATTTACTAGTAAAATCTAGCACAATTGATAAGGTGGTTGAGTCTTTTAAGTATATGTCAAGAGTTTGATTCCTGCTATATGTATAGAAAGTGACTTTATTGGGTGAGGTAAAACTCATTTTGGTGATCTTCACGCCTCAAAAGAATTAGTCTTTAACTGTTGACCAAAAATACTCCTTATCAATAAAAAAAGTACTAGTCACAATTTGGTTAAGACTTAGCTAAATTTAAGGGAATTATTAAATAAAAAAAATCATCTTCTAATTCAAAAGTTCATCAACATGAACAATTCGTTCCATAGAAAATTTAGGATGTGCCTGCTTTGTTGTCTTTTTTTTTTTTAATTTTCAATTTTTTTAATTTTTTCTTTATAGAAATAGAAAATTAAAAATTGAAAATTTGAAACTAAATGCACCGTTAAAGTTCGATACACCGTGAATGTGATTACACTGGCATATCCAATCACAATTTAAATGTCACGTCATTCACTAAATAGTTAATTTATTAACATGTCATCATGTTAACTTCCTGGGTTGATATTATTAGATATCAATATGAATAATGCGTAAAAAAATTAATATCTAATTAGATTTAAATATGTTTTTATTTTTTATAAATATATACTGTTTTTATAGAAATTATAATAACTGACTTCCCAAAAATTTAATTATAATAATCGCTGAATGAACTAATGATATAACACACCTATTAATTTAAGAATTTAATTATCATATATTAATAGTGTAAAAAAATTTATACAACCATTCAATTATATATTATAATATAAGTCAAGATAATTGACTCTTATATCCACTATTTTAAAAAGTAATTTAAATAAAATATTTTAATTAAACAACTTTATAAAATAATTTTATATTATTAATATATTAAAATTAAACTCTTAATTTAAAGACCAATAATGTCATAAAAAAAATCAATAACCATACAACCATATAAAAAATAATAATAATCATACCACGTAATTCTGATAAAGGATTTGCTATCTAACATTTTGTCAATATTTCTATTTAATAGCGTTGAACGTAATTAGTGGCAGGAACAAAATAATTTAATCAATAAAAAAAAGGAACAGAATAATTTAACGTTACAAAAGGGAAACTAAGAGCCAGGAGAATCTTTTAGAAGAATTAAAATTAAAATCACTTATATTTAATTGTTTACAATATACAAAGTTTAAAAATATATTTAGGCCCTCAAATTATAATATCTTAGCATCTTACACAGTAGAGCAACCATATCACGATTACATCGTAACTCGCCCCTGAAATTCTACCATTTGCAAGACAAGTTGCACCCTTTTGGATAACACGTAATGTCGACATCCAACTTTACAGCACAATAAGTTATTATTAAAATATATCCAACAAAATAAAAAGGTTAGACAATTTGTTTAAACAAGTTGTAAATCATGATTCACCAAGCTGACTAAAGATATTTCGTGATGCAGTCATACTCCAATGAGCAAGACTTCGAGAGACACAAACGAGAGCAGTGGAAGCTTTTGAGGTTGATCACTTGGCTTACAAATTCGCCTTTAATTGTTTTAATTTATATCACATCTAAAAATAAGAGTGATCCATTATATTAATAATTTTTATGAGCTATTTATGTGATAAAAGATTTATAAAAATAATTTACAACTTAACTTATTCAAAAGTTGCATATAATTAAAAATTTTGATTTGATTTATGAAGTTATAGACTTAGGCAGTGAACACCAAATAACATTAAAATTTATGTATTGTTTAGAGTTTGTTTTTATATTTTTGCTGCCTAATAAGTGGTAGTTGGTGCCAGTTGAGGTTGGTAGTGTTTGGATCTATATGTGAGATCCATTGTGTCAACAATCTTCTTGACTATGTGGAGGTCAGGCGGCTATTTTGTGAGTAGTGACAATGTAAGTGAATGTAGCTTATATTGAAAGTCCTTTTGGCAATATGAAAGCCAAGCGGCGTGTTTCATGTGTAGCTATAGTGCAAATGAAGATTTAACCCAAAGTTCTACATAAATAAATAGTAGAACTTTTGCTAGTGTTTTGCCCTATAAATAGAGCATTTGGTTATTTGATTAATATATCCTTCAAAAGTAGGAGTGATCTATTGTATGAATAGCTTTTAGGAACTATTCATGTGATGAAATATTTGTAAAGATGATTTGTAACTTTAGTCATTTAAAAATGGCAGATAGTTAAAGATTTTGGATTTATTTGTGAAGTAATAGACGTAGCCAATGAAAGCGAAATCACAATAAATTTTGTGTGTTGTTCAAAGTTTGTTTATTATGCTTCTATTGCCCAATACTCTCAATATATAAAGAAAGAAAGTGGCTATTGCCATTCCTAAATGTCTATTGCCATTCCATATTTAATGCTTTTATTTATGTATATTCCAAAACTATCCTTGATTAAGAGTTAAGAATCTTGTTTCATTCTTGTTTAGTGCCACTCTCATATTTCAAATTATATGTTATAATTATGCTAATTAATATTAAATATAAAAATTAAAATTTTTAATTTACCAATTTGAAAATATAATAAGTCTTTGATGCATACAAAAGTAAGGTAACTATTTATATCTCTATTTTGTGATATTCCAAGAATTTTTGTTTTAATTTTTGAGATTGTATTTTTATATATTTTGGGCATTAGGATTCTTTTAATTTTTCAATTTCCTGAAAAAAAATATATTTAAAAATTTGTCTATTATCATTTAAATATTACTAATTAATACTAAATAAAAATAACTATAACTAAACTTTCAACTCGGCACAAGAAACTATTAATTTTAACATAATGATTAACAAGAATTAGAAAATATAATAAAATAAAATTTAATTAACTTGTCAAGTTTAATCAAACAAAAATATAACACTCATAAGCTTTATCAAAGTGTCCCTTTGTTATATTATGGTGTGATGAAATCCTCCTACATATGATAGTTAAAGCACTTTATTAATTAGATTAAATAGTTTAACAGTAAATTTGTAAAAGTAATAACAAGTAAAAATAATTAACAATAAAAATAATAATAAATCATAATTACGACATGATATAAAAGAAAACAAGTAATAAAAATTAATTTAATGTATGAAGTTAGATTATTTAAAATAAAAAGAACTAAAGAACAAAACATTATAATAAAATTATTGTTAACAGAAATAAATTTGGAATCCTATGTTTCTTTAATATTTATTTAATTATATCAACACCAAAAGATTTTGTGTGCATAGTGTCCAGTACATGCTTTTTAGTTACGTTGTTTTTTTTATTAAATTAAGTTTACGTTGTTTGTATATTACAATTTGTTAATATATCTTAAATGTCATTAAATTTTAATTAATATTTTTTAAAGAAATAGTCATTATTATAATATTTAGATAATTATTGTATGAAATATTTTTTAAAAAATCAGTCAATATTTAGATGTAAATAATTATGTTAAAGAAATTAATTATTAATACTTTCAATAGAAGGGGTATTTTAGAGAAATCAATTAAAAACCACTACTATTAGGAGTGGCAATAGACATTTTAGCCACTCCCATAAAGAAAAAACATTTCGTTTCTTTGTTTCGCTCTATATGAATTTGAATTTAATTTGACTATACATATAAAACACTTTTACATAGATATATAATCATGTACTACCATATTAATAAAAACATTTGACACAATCACTTACTGCCTTAAAAATTTTACAAATAAAACTATGTAACTATACGATTGGTTGACAATATAATTTTCTTTTTACTTTAATAATGTGTCAAAACTAAATCCTATAAATTTAATCTTAATATATTATTATATTTTATAAAATAATTATCTATATATGTACTCTCATATTAATAGAAATGCCTAACTGATCTTACAATTATTACATGAAAAATCTTTCATATACTATAACATACAATCAAATAACAATGTGAACAATACATTAAAATTTGAATATAGTAGTAAACCAACTGTGTACTCTCAAATAGAAAATCAAGGTTTAAACACTAGATAAAACAACTGTTTAAAAGGCCTATCGGTCATGATATACAGTGGCCGCGAAATTCATCGGGTAGCAATGTACATAGAAATATCTTAAATTCAATTGAAAAAAAAAAAATAACTATTTTGTGCACCGAACGGGATTAAATAAGCCTCCACAATATTTTGAAGGTAGGAAAATTATATGTATTATTGTTGGATGTGGATGACGTGCATTGAATAATGATAATTATTCAATTATAATTTAATACATTACAACACATTAACCATTTAAATTATAATTTAAAATTATAACTATATAAATATTGTAAAAGTACCCATTATGTCGTCCAATGTAAATGATTCACCAGAACATCCATTAACATTTTTCATATGCTTCATCCCATATCACTGAGACCGCCAAAAAATGCCCAAAGGAATTACTTTTGACCAATTTACACCGTTTTTATGTTGGAAAAAAAAAAGTATGGAAGTGTTTATCTGGAACAACAATGACGTGGCAACAGCTGGGCCTCCTTTAAGAATCTTCCTTATTGTTGGCTTGAGGTATCTCTGAAATGCAGAGAAGATGATGATGCATTAGGTAGCAGTCATTTTTCCAATGCCATAATTTCTAACCTAACAATTTTTCAGTTCTGAATACTCTGTTTTGTGATCAACATCAGACTGACTTTAATAACACACATAAGTCACATACATATATAACCCAAAGGGATTTGACATATTGGAAGCATGCTAGGTCCACAAGACTTAAAAAGTGTGTATAGGAATTCTCCACAAAGAGGTCTCTACTGGATTTCTTATGAAATGTATTCCCTTGGGGAGGGGTGTACCCATATCACTCCAATTTTTGATACTATGAAGTTTTCCTCCACAGTTTTTTAAATAATAAAAAAAGTCACTTACATACATATACACATTAATTCAGCTAACCTCGGTTACGAAAAATTTCAACCTATGACATCACAAACTCACCTCATTATCCCAATTATTAATTCCTTGCTACCGCCATACATATAACTTTGTGAGTAAATTTGTCATCACGTGTCTCACTAGAGGCATAAAATGAACATAAAAGCCTTCTAGAACTCTATATTAAGTTTTCATGCAAAAGTATACACACATATACGTGTCAACGTACAAGTCTCCAAAACAATACAGTATTATAAGCTATTATATGAAAAGACAACCAAAATTATTGCCTCAACTATAGCATCGAACAATGTCAACCAAAAGGTACTAAGTTTGATTTTTACAAATGGTCCTTTATTGATTAAATCATTATCATCAAATCTTGCTAAGCCTTGTGGCAATGCTGTAACCTTGGAATGAGACATGCTCTCCAGTTCCTAAACTTTCATCATTTAAAAAATATTAATAAAATGATCTGACAATCGATTTATACATATCATTTCCCTGTTAATTCCAATTAGAACCCTAACGAAAATGTGCAATGATTAATATTTTAGATGTCAAGTTTTGGACGACACATAACGAAAATAATTTGATATATTTGTTTTCAAAATAAATTTTAAAAAATTAAACAATTTGAAATGGCAATCGGATAAAAAAAGTATACAATTAACTCGAACAAAATTAAAAGACAAAGATCATGAAATGATTCAAGACAAAAGATAAATAACAAAACTCAAGCATAAAAGATCAAACTAACAGCCCAAGCATTTCTACTTTTAATTTTTTTTCCCTTATTTTTATCAGTTTTAACTTTTTCATAAAAAACATTTTGATAACAAGCATACACAATATTTTCGGTGATGTACATAAACATTGAGAGCGACCTTCAGCAATGTGAAAATGGCCCAAGATGTTCATCAGCCCAGTGAAGAACAGCATCCAAAACAAAACAGACGTGGCCGAGGCCTGTACCTACTACCTAGCGACAAAATCTTTGTTGATTCAGGCCAAATAAGAATATATATATTGATTTGGCTCCTCCAAGAGGTTTGTAAAATCAAAAATGAAAAATATAATAGTAATATTATTTGCACTAATATTTTGTGTAATACGATACCGACACACTCTCATCTATTATTAAATGACATGTAGATTAAAGTAAGTGGGGTTCATACCCCATCCAATAATAAACAAAAGTATATTAGTACAATGTTCCATAAATGGTGAGTATAATTAATATTTCTCAAGATATAAAAACCTCAAAATTTTATAACTTCACCTTGTATAAGATCCAATTCCTCATATATTATTTGAAAGTTAGATTAACTTAGTTCAACATAACCTAACTAATAATAGGGTTTTTATTGAATTGAGTTTGAGTTCTAAAAACTTATCCTATTTAGCCTAAATTGGCTTTAGGGTTTGGTTCAACACGACCCAACTTGTCTTTTGTACCCTTACTACACAATAGAGCCACAAGTTTGAATTTGTCTGGGGATGACAATGGAGAGGGTTTTAATTTAACTCGAACTCGCCACACACCTTATTAATACTAGTCCCAACCCACCCCATCCTTACCAACACATTTTAAAAAATCAAAACCTGCACCCTACCCATGGTACTTGTCGCTGCCCACTATTTTTTCAAACACCTATAAAATTATTCTAAAACTTAATAAATAGAAGGAGTAGTGTTTTAAGAAAATAATAAACAAGATATCAAATAAGTAAAATACAATTATCAAAAGCACATCAAATGTGAGTACATGAAAGGACCACAGTAGCAAAAAAATAGCAAACAAACAATAAACCAAGAAGAAGGATGCAACATGAACAACAGAAAAAGGAGCAAAGTATCTAGATCAGGGTAATATGGTTTCAACTTTTTGAATATTTATATAGGGTGCATAGCGAATTCACCTAAACCCAAACCCATCCTGCGGACGAACAAAATATGCTGCACATCGGCATCCCAGTGCAGGACAGGTTTAAAACCGACCCGAGTGAAGGTCATAGGTGATATGAAAACAGTTGCCAGATCCCCTCCCTCGGTTGCGTGCTTAAAAAGGACGATTGAATTTTTTTTTTATCAGAGTAAACGTCTATTTTGGTTCCTACAACTTTATTAATAGATAAATTAGTTATTGAGCCAAAAAAATTAGTATTGAAGTATTTCACAATTATAAAAATAGAACATTATAGACTCCTAACAATTTTACTTATGGATAAACTGATTTCTAACAATAAAAAATTAGTATTGAGATTCTTCATAATTGTAAAAATATGACATATAGGTCTCTGACTCACCTATAACATGTTAAATACTAATATAAACTTTAATTATCGATTTATGTGATATCCACTAATCCCAATCAACACTAACTAAGAGACACATTTTTATTTTTATTTTATTTTTACAAATTCCTCCCCAGTATTTTACCATACTCATTATTAAGAAATAAGGCCCTAACCCCAAGCTTGTCATAATTATAATATCAATATTAGAAATTCATAATCATTTCCCCCAACAGAGTTGTATGTTAGAGTACAGTGATTGTATATTATAAAATAACACAATACCACTATACTTAGGATGGGATACACTATTAAATTTTAGAATATTTCTTGAGGGATTTGTAAAAATAAAGGGTACATTTTAGCAAATTAATAATGAATGAGATTAGTGGGTGCCATATAAATTAATAATTAAAGTCCATCCAACATTTAATAAGTTTTGGGTGAATGAAGAACCTATAATGTTTTATTTTTATAATTGCGAGAAATATCATCACTTTTTTTCTTGAACTAATTTTTCCATAAATTAATTGTCCAAAACCTATAGTACCACATTTTTATAATTGTGAGCAACTTCAATAGTAATTTTTTTTATCCAATTTACTCATTAATAAAATTATTAAGATCGTACAGTATTTAACTTTTGCAGCTATAAGAAACTTAACACTAATATATATATATTTGTCAAAATCAAATTGTCCATTAATAAATTTGTCGGACAAACTTGCGTATTTATTTATTTATTTTTTAATATTTTTCAAAGTGAGCACTGAGCGCAGCGTTCTTTCTTTTTAGACTTGGAAAATGCAGAGCGGGAATAACCAGCGGTGACTGTGAGTGAACATTGAGACTTGAGAGAGAGAGAGAGAGAGAGAGAGATGGAATAGGTGAGCTCAATCCGTGACAGAGAGATCCCTGTTCAAGTGCGCAACATTGATGCCTTCGTCGCTTCCTACGCCAAATCCCTCCAATCCCTCAGGGGCCACTGCACACCAAACTTCTCTCTCTCTAGGTAGCTAGCTCGTCTTCACTCACTTCTCCTTCCTTCTCAATTATCACCTTTAATTAAATAATTACCTGCTTAATTAGGGTTTCAACCCAAATCACATTCCTACTCTTTCTGCGCTTTGATTTTAGTTTTTTCGCAATAATTTACTATCTCTCTCTCTCTTTTCTTTTTCCAGTGCAGTTGGAAGAGGTTTAGGGAGGCGGAGGATGATTTGGTCAAAGCAATCGCAGGTAAGCTTTCATTTATTCTTCCCTTTTCTTTTCTGGTTTTCAGCTTGAATTGAAGTGAATTGAATTCCTTTATCTACTTTTGGTAACGTAATTGATAATTCAATGTTACTTTCTTGCAACTCTTTAATTGCATGCCATTCTATTTTATTTTATTTTATTATATTTATATTTTTGGGGGTTGCAGTTAAGACCCGCAAAGAAGCCAAGCGCATCGCCTTGATGGAGGCCATTGCATCTGCAAAGGGTAGAGTTGACCAACTTGAGACTTGCATTGAGCAGCGACGGGCCAAGAAACAAGAGAATTTCAAGCATTTCTATCTCAACAATCTCTCGGTAACGAGTACTGGCCTTGTTTGTTTGCGAATGCAATTGTTTATAATTTATAGCCATCTTCTTTGCATTACGGTCTTGCACAAGATGTTTTAGTTATTATTACCGTGGAAAAAATGTGAGGGCAATCAGTATCGACTGCAGTGTATAACTTATTTGATGAATTGGGTTTATTGGTTGTTCTGACGTTGCCATCTTAGATCAGAGTCTGGCACATATTTTGCGATGGCTTAACCCATTCGGAATTATATGTAAATTTTCACGCACTATGTGGTATCAAGTTGTCCAAAATCATATAATTCCGGGGTGTTGAAATAGAACTAATTGCAGTTGACAACACTCTCATCTCTGATAAGATTGCTTGATTCTTGCTTTCACAAAGCTAGGCTTCTGATTGCTTGGGATCATGGAGACCTTAAAGTAGCCAACTGCCATCTTGCAGCATCATTAAAATTGCATTTAAGCTGAGGTTTTCACATCTGGACACCAATATTGAACATTGTTTTTAAATAGCTAATTCAACATGTGGTCTAAGTTTGGTTTCCTTTTCCTTGAAGCAAAGAACTATCAGGATATCCTGCATTCTGTTATGATGTTTTCTTGTTGGACCTGTGATGAAAGAAGTCTTGATGGATGTTTTTCAATGGTTTTGTCATTTGTGCGTTAGTACTTGCTTTCGCAGGACGTGCTTTGGAATTATGTTTCTGTTCTGTCTCTATTTTCCCTTTCCTTCATTTGCGTTGTTCTGCTTACTAAACTTCAAAATCTGCATTGGGGGAAATATTTTGCACTACTCTAAGCTCCTGTCCACTTCTACCTCTTTGCTTTCTTTCATGGAAACCATTGGCAGCTTCTGAAGGGAATTTAAATGAAAGCATCAAACTGTAAGACGAGGCACTGGAGGCCATCTCTTGGTACAATAGAGTTCTTGGTTTTCATGTCAGAGGCGGACGTGGTAATTGACGTTATTATTTTTGCGCAAGGATTATTCTTCTCAAAATTAATATCCTTACTAGTTATTCCACTCTTCAGGGGTAAATTCACTTGCAAGAATATAAATTTGAACAGCCCAAATGAGGAGTACTCTTTTACCATCCATCATGAAAACAATACTTACATGTGTAAGTAGGATATCTGCTTTTGTTTATGATCTTATAAATGTATGCTCATTTAGTTCACGAAATCTGATTTTTTTCCTTTATACCAGTGTTAAGTTGTGAACCTTCTCTTGAAGACTCCAAAGAGTTGATCCATTAATTAAACAAGACAAACGGGTTATTTAAATTTGTCAGAGTAATGAGGAAGAAATTCCAGGGAGTAGTGGTGCAAGGTACAGTGATATCTCTTTCAGTCTTTTAGATGAGTGCCTTAATGAGACGGGGGAACCTGTATATTTTAGACTGGAATGGCCGGTTCAATGACAAAATAATTTAACTGGCCCTTTTTCCAGTCTGATTACTGTTTGAAAACTGAAACCATGATTTCACCATGAATGAACAAGCTGTTTTCTGTCTAACTTTAAGGCATTGCCGATTCATCAGGTTTATCTTGGCCCAAAGTTGACCTGGCAGCCATGTCTGGATAAAGGATTTGACTTGGCTCCGATGCATGCCTATAAGTCATAGCTACCGTTAGGCCAAGTGGTAACTTTGGTAGTCTAAAAGCCAAAAACTTGTTTATTGCATCGTAAATTCAAGTCTGCACTATTTATTTATTTTTTTTAAATAAATAATTAGACAACATTATTTGCATAGTAGTTGTTTTAAAGACCTTATGAAATTGATATCCAATTGAATGAGTATCTTTTCTGCTAAACCTTGCCCGAAAAAAACACAGTACCATTACTAATATTTATACAAATTTATGAATAAATCCAAATAATTTTTATAGTGAGATTTTTTAATTTAGTGATGAAATTAACGTATCGAATGTTTAGTATACAGATATGGATCACAGGATCAGAGATGTTGTTATATTCAGTTATCATTTTAACATATTTGATAATTTTCTTTATTATTTAAGTATTATCTGAATATATGTTATTTTTTTAAATATGTCATGTCCTATATCTTTTAAAACAACACTATCAATCCTGGTCAGCTGCGGTTCAATCTGTCATACTCTAACCCTTCACCCTTTCCTTTACCTATACAACAACTAGTCTTGTATTTGGAACATTGATGAAAAAGAGAGTTCTTATTAATGTTAGTGTCTACAATTACAATAAAACAGGGAGTTTAGTTCCGACAACAGTTGAACATGAAGAATCTGCGTTTATCTCTGCATCCGCTCCAGTTTTATCAATGTCGTATTTTAGAAGTGATTCTACAACTGAAGAAAACGAGCTTGAAGTTGAACCCGCTGAAGCTAATACACATAACAAACAACATATTCAAAGAAGGCTAAAATCAGCCATTCTATCTCCTGGATCTGCATCATCTGTTTGCCAGTCTCCACGTTTGAAGGTATGAATTAAACTGGTCACTGGTTGTATTTATTGAATTTAATTTCCTTTTACAGAACAAGGTGCTATCGCAGAAGATATGGTCTAGTTATTGTATTGCTTATAGTACTTAACATGAATGTATAATTGCAAAGTTCCTCCACATCATTTTTGGACCTTATAACTGCTTTACTTGGGATGTTCTAACACAACTAATTTCGTCCTTGATAGAGGCATGGTAGATGCTGAGAATTTTATAATAGTGATTGAATTGTCTATTAAAATTGTTTAATGGTGATAGGCCTTAAAGTAGGCAAGTTTATGTTAGACATGGGCCTGGGACATGGGAACAGAATTGGGCCATTATTGTAATTGACAGACAGAGAGAGAGGGTGAGGATCTCAGCTGGGTGTGTGTGTGTGTGTGCGCGACTTTAGGAAGTTTGTTAGAAAGGGGTGTGAATAAATAAGGAAAAGGGGTGCTGAAGCAGAAAATGAGTTCCACAGTTCTTGAATGAGCCACTACTGGGGAAGGAGTGGCAGGGGTCTCTCGAATACCCCCTCCATTGTTCATTATTCAGCATCTTTTCAAGGTTCTTGTATCATCTTGATTGAGACCTCACTAGAATATACAAGATTCTTGCATTTAATTTCTTATTCTCTAAACCAGTCTAACAGATTCTTGCATTTAATTTCTTTGCGTCTTTAACTTGTCTTTAACAGAGATAACTTTATCTGATTTGTCTCTCAATATATCTTTGAGAGACCATTTTGAGTATTTAATCAAAATATTATTTTAAATATTTATGATAAAGATTAATTTTCTTACATTATAAAATATTTAATATTATCAACCAAATCATATAGCATTCTGGTAGAAAATGCAAATCAATCATATAGAGCACTATATCTATAAATTTTTTTAAAAAATATATTTATAAGAACCAAACATTTTAATGATAAGACAATATATGTTTAGATGTTTAAGTGATTAAAAAAAAAAAACTTTTACAGCGATAATCAACAGCAAAGGGATCATTGGGGTGCCATGGTTCCCCTAAACTCTGCCCTTATATATATATATATATATATATTACGGCTCCATTCAAAAAGTCAATTATTTTTACGAATATTATACATAATAAATAACAAAAGTCTCTTGGTATGATAACATATATAGCATGGAAGTATGAAACATAAATGATTTTAGAATATGTTTTTTAAAAATTTTTCTTTTATTAACTTTTTTATTTATTTAGTGGAGTTGCTAATTACTAGTTAGTTATTTATCATGTTCTATTTTGATGTTAAATGATACATTGATGCAAATATATTTTTTAGGTTGAACCTAAAAGATTTATAAGAAAAAAATATTGACTTATTTGTTTCGAGAAAAGAGAGGATGAATGATAAAAACAAATTTTAGTTTACCAATAATTTAGAAGAAAAAACTATATAATAACTCATTTTATATTATTTACATAATTTATTTTATTTTATTTTATATTATTTATGTTAATTAATTTGACCCTTCATCCAAAATTTCTGGCTTTGCCTCTGATGATAATATATTATCATTAAATTCTAAATGATATGATGTTATCAAACTTTATTTGTTTGAAACTTAAAGACAATCCTATATTACCAAAACTAGGTTTGAGTAAGAACTCAACATGCACAAAAAAGAAAAAAAATTTGTAAAACAGCCCATGATCTTATCCAAATGAAAGTTAGGACAATTTCAAATGCAATTTGGCATGAGACCTCTGTCTTCCGCACTAACAATGGTAATACATCATACAGAAATGTTTGGAGCATTAGGATGTATAAAATCGTATGTTTTGTGGAGCTAACGAAAAAGGGCAGCTCACTTTTATTTCCCACAAGTCCATCCATATATTGAAGTCTTCAAGTTGTATAAGCAAGAAGCTGCTCTTCGCCCTAGTAGAAGAAAAAGGTATACATACATAGTGGCGCTCCAAACTTTATAAAAGCCTTCAAAGTAGAGTTGCGTGACAAGCATACTATGGCAGCAAAAGACAATCCTCTTGAACATTGACTTTTTTCGGATTAATTTTTATGTGCTGAGAGTAAAAGACAATCATGTTTTTCATCATCACCGAAATCAAATCCTCACATTCACTGGACTTATCTGAATATAAGACTTAATTATATTTATTGATGTCAATACATAATTAGATTACAGTATAAAAGTTATCTATATATAAAATTAAACTCATCATATATATATATATATATATATATGAATTGAGATCAAGTTATACTAGTTTAATTTTGATTAAGAATTGCATAGTTGAATAACTTTTTATTGGATAAATTTTGAATGAAACCCGCCGTTCGATTTTGGAACTACATCCTCAACAACAGAACTACAATTGAAAGTAACTGCCAGCTTATTGGATAGTAGTTTGAATATTCCTACCTATTATAAAACGTAGAAAACATGGAAGTCAATATGTAAGTCGTGAATTTGGTTAGTGTCTGAATCGTTTGATAATAAATATTCGCCTTAATGCATTGGGACGCAAATTTAATGAGTTGCTATGTCTGATTTGATTGCTTTTTAAAAAAGTAATTATATATTTAATTAATTTGCATTCGTAAAGCTGGAGGCTGCCTGGAGTTTAATTTACTCATGTAACAGTCAAACATTCATTAGACTTCACTAACAAAATTCTAATTTTGCTAGGATATGCCTGTGGACGAATGAGAAGACAGGGAATGTAGTGATAATAATTACATGGAAGAATGATACTTGTACCATAAGTTAAATATCTTTAGAGTTGTTTCTTATTTCGTAATTTTATTCGTTTTAAAAGTGCTTTCATTTCATTGGACATCTTAAAAAATTAACTAATAATATGTAAATATATATTGTAATTTTATCATTGTACATTTATATTTTCACTGAGTAAAATGAGAAAGAATATTATTAAAAGAAGATAATTTAGTCACGTATAATAAATTTTTTAAATTGATAGTATTCACTAATAATTTATTTTTTAAGTTTTGTTAAACAAGTGCCATGGACTGAGTAAGGATATCTAAAATAGTACGTTTTAAAGATTTTTAATGGGTTTTGTAATTAGAAAATTTTAAACCTCCACTTCTCAATAAAAAAAAAATTTATATCTAACTTCTTGACCAATATACTTAGAGCTCTTATTAGATAGGTTCTTATGTTTATATCAAATTCTTAGACAGCTAAGTTTACGAAGCTAAAAGAAATTTAACAACGAGACCCGACATCTAAGGCTCATCAAAACCGCTAATTTATTTAAAAGAAAAAATTAGTAGAAGAAATTTTTGTATAGTTATAAAGCATTAACTATTAAGTGAATTCTAATAACCAATTCTAGCATAGTTGACAGCTAGTTAGGTTCTTTAAGTATTTAGCTGTGTATGAAGAGGGTCTTGTGATAAAAAGTAATGTCTACGTTTGTAAGCTCTATGTCTCATAGGAATTAGATACTATTTTTGACGATGGATACTTTTAGTTCATTAAAAAAATATTAAGTGAGTTTTATTTTATCTAAATAAAATGAGATTTTAGATAAAAAAAATCATGTTATTATTTTTTTAAAATCATGTAATTAATTGAAAGTGAAATATTACTCAAAAATTTATTTCGGTACTTTATAATCATGTGAGAATTTTTCATAAATATATATCTCTTTAAATAATACTCTATTGGACCTTTAATAATTATCTATTTAAAAAATGTTGATTGTATTAACTAATTTTTATTAATAATACTCTTATTAAATACTATTAATTTATTAGTAAAGAAAAAAAGAGAAATTTAAAGTATTAAAAAAATAAAAATAATTTAATAAACTGTTTCTAATTTTTATTAACATTAATATTTAATATATTATTTTTTTAATTTTTATACGTATTAATAATTGGATAATTATTAAAAATGAGTATGAATTTTACACAGCCCACAGGCCAAGTAAAATGGTCAAGCCGAATTCAAACTTAAAGTTTAGAAAACTAGACAACGAAAGTAAAACTAACCTTTCCTAACGTATGGCTATTTGCATGTCTACTTAAAAGTAGACCGAATAATCGTTTTCCACGCTGTAGGGACGTCCGTTTGATTTAAGTCACTCAACTTTCTAGAGAAATATTTAGAAGAATTAAATTAGAATAATTTTTTTAGAAGTAGAAGTCGGAAGAATTAATTTATGTTTAATTTAGATATTTTAAAAAAAATTCTAAGAGAATATTTTTATTTAAATAAAATAAAATAGTTTTTTCATAAACATAATAATGATAGGTGAATTAGATAGAAGAGAGTGATGAAAGTTTATTGTTAAAAATTTATCTCACTTTTTAAATTGAAAATGAAAATTAAAAAATCATCCCCAATTTACTTTCAATGGACATTTTTTTTTCGCGAAGTTGAAAATGAAAAGTACTTCTTCAACTGATTAAACTGATACAGCTGTTCTTGATTCTCATATTTGACCTTCAATAAGCATAATTCTTGAAATTTCTTCCCAAAAGCTTAAGGATATACAATGAAAGTCAGACATCGTTGTTACCGTATAATATCATTTTTGTTTAAGTCCACCAAACTTACGTGTGGGGAGGTATCCAAAATATAAAACAAACTTACAAGCACATAATTGATTTAATGCTATCTCCAATATTTATATTCAATTTTAGCTTAGATATAATTTTATCTTTAAGAAATAAATGAATTTTGATTATGATATTTGCTTTTTTTAATTTGATTCAAATATTTCTAAAACTTTCTGATGTTTGATTGTTTATATTAAATGTTAAATTAACTAATAGAAAATTACTTTATTTAATTTTAAATGATAATTTGAAATTTTATGTGATAGAAATTAAAGCTAAATAATTTTAAAAAACGTGAATAAAACTTTTTAAAAAATAAATTCAAAAAATAAAACCTAAATTCGTTCACATTTTGGAAACTAAAAGCATATTAAACCTTTATTTTTAAATGCTTGTTCATCCCTTAAATACTTTATTAAGGATACATAGACAAGACCTGCATAATGGCTTGAGCAGGTCATCGCAAATCTCTCTCTCTCTCTCTCTCTCTCTCTCTCTTCTAGATTGATTGACTTTTCTCTACTGGAGGATATTTGACAATCAAGAGACAGCCTGTGTGCTCTGACCAATGAATTTCAACTTATCGTGTTGGCGTTGTCACATGTTACTATGGTTTGATTGAGAAGGCACTTAAACTATAATGTCACAAATATTAAATCTACGCTTAAGTTATAATAAAAGAAACTGTCAAATATATTTAGTATGTGCTAAATTAATAATATTTTGATACTTCAAAAATTTTAAGTCGAATAAATTAGTTTCTAAAAAAATAAACTCCCAAGTTGATTATGGTAAAATTAAAAAATTGGATAAATTAATCTTCCAAAAAAATTCTCAAATTAGTCCTTGAAAAAATAAATTATTGAACAATTTATTCTCCTAAGCCCAATGTCCAATTTAATAGAGGGGACTAACTTATCTAATTATAAAAATCAATTTGAAATTTTTTTTATAGGGATCAATTTATATGATAATTTAATTTTATAAGAATTAATTTATCCAATTTAAAATTCTATATAAACTAAAATAGAAATTTTGTCGACTAACAAAAGCATCGACGAATCATACACAATTTAATTGTTGATTTTTTTTAAGTCAAAATTGAAGGGGCAAACACTTTAAACACAGTGAATCACTACACAATGAGGGCACGGGCACTAGAAAATTATACCTGAGTATGTGACACGCCAAAGGCTTAATCATGATTCATGACGATGACTACAAATTCCTTCACTGGGGAAAAAAAAAATGGTTTCATTTACTTTATATATTCATATTGTTGTTTTTCTTTTAACATTCAGCTCATTTTTTCTGGTCAAATAAAATTCATTCAGCTATTGACTGTAAGTTTTGCGACAGAGTATTTTTCTATTGTCTTATACCCAATCGTAACAAATGGAGAGCATAGACACAGACTTTGATGAATGGCCTTTTCCTTTTTAGATTTATTAATAAATTAATATATTTAAATACAATAAATAAACTTAAAAAAATAAAAGAAATATTTATTTTGAAATAAAGAAAGTAATAAATAGAGAGAACTTCAAAATTAATTTATGGCAATATTATCAATGAACAAATTGGCTTTAACAAAAAAAAAAAAAAAAGGCCTTAAAGTCACTGACAATTACGAAAATAAAACACCCAAGGTCCACAACTCCATGGCTCATCACATGCAACCTGTTAGACCTCCAACGTGGAGGTTAATGAACTCAAGTATCTTCCCTTCTTGCTTCCTCTTTAGGGTTAAGCCTTTTAATTTCTATTGAGTTATATATTAAAAAAAAAAAGTGATGACCGTCGTTACTTGATTTTACATGGCATTGGTGTTGTGTTCCAGAATTCTTATTCCTCCAAAATAACTCAAAACATAATTTTTTTTTTATGAATCAAGAGTATCCATTCTTAGAAGCAATGACTAATTCCTTTGAGGTGTAGAACTCACATATATAAATTTTATCTTAGACCATGAAACTTTCTCCATATATATTACTATAAGACAAAACCCTAACTAAAACACACTATTTAGTTATACCAAACTCATCCTTAAATTTTTTAAAAGGTCACAATGATGATTTCATTTAACATTTATTTAACTATTATCCTAATGGCACTAGTTTAGAAGTTAGCAAATGAAAAATTTCAAATTAAGAAATGGAGGATTTGTGTTTTCTAAGCATGTTACCCATTAAAAAACTTTAAAATATTCTTTTAAGAATCCTTAATCAATGTCACATAGAAAAAATTGAGAAAAAACCCACCAATGCCACGGAGGATCAAGTAATAAAAGTCTTAGTTGATATACAACCTCAACATCACAAATAACCACCAATTATGAGTTAGGGCCTATAATATTATATTTTTGTAATTATTAGGAACTGATGACTAATTACCTTTTTTTTTTTTATTAAGGATTAATGTATCCACCGATAATATTGGTGATCAATTTGGTATCTCTGATAGCGAATATTTTCCTACATTTTCGCATATAGGGTCTCGATAAGAAGAGTTGGAGCGTCGTACAAAATGAACGTTTAGTTTTTTTTTTTTTTCGTTCCTTCTTTTTAAATAAAATTATTAACCTGTTTTTTTTGTTATAACGATTTTAAAATGATTTTTTTTTAAATCTTAAAAATTGAAGGGTTTAACAGTATACTCCGTTATAGTATCTTTTTCCACCTGTCCAAGGAAGCATGTGTTTCAGTTTGGACTTTCAAGAGTTGACCAGTCAAGTTCGTAAACTGCATATAAAGCGACAGGACAAATGATGATTCTTATCATATGATCTATATCGTACCAAGTTGTATATTATCTATTATTGAATTAAGGGTAGATTTTATTTAAATATAGCCTATATTTTATTTAATAATAAATAATATATAAATTAATATAATATCTCAAATTTTGAGTGTAAATAACATTGCTTAAAGTTAAAAAGGATTAATTTCGTGCCCTCACCCCCAACATACATCCAAAAGAAAAATCCCTGAGATTAATTAACAACTTAAAGCATTATTAGTAATTAATTGCCCTGTCAAAAAAAAATTAGTTGTTTTTTTTTTCTAATGGAGTAGTAATTAACTGCTCTTATTAACACGTTAACACTTCTCTGACAGCCTAATACTTGTTAAGACTTAAGAATAGAATGTCAAGTTGTCAACAAATAAAACAAAGAGTAGCCAAAATTCATAAGTAAACAGTAGTGAGTAGGGACCATATTATTTATTATTCATCTTATGTAATGGTTGGTATGTGTAAATATATTATCCAATAAAGAGTTTTATTATGAGCCACATAACTTTACACATGTTATTATTTTTTATATCAGGAGATATTTTTGCAGGTACAATTTATTTAAAGTATTCCAAAGCTTGCTCAATTTCTCTGCAAGAGATGGAGATACTTCTTTATCATTTAAATACGTATCTTCATTCAAAAGGTTCGAAACTTTTTACCATCACAAGTAACTCCGTGTGACTAATTTTATGCATATTTATTATTAAATAAGATGCTAGCATAGGTTCAGAGGAATATTTGCAATTTTGCATGATTATAGGTCACTAAGTGAGTTATAGTTTATTCAATTATAAAATAATGTTTCAATTGAAAAATACGAGTTTACTTGTCTAAAATTGATGCTCACATCAACTAAAATTTCACCAATGCCCTCCCTGATAGAGCAAGGAACGACGTTAAACCATGTGAAAACAGCAAACAAGCGGAGGCCAAAATGGGAAGAGAGAAAAAGAGAACAACCCTATGTCCCTATCTACTCCCTCCCCCACCCGGCCCCATCTTCTCAATTCTCCTCTTCCTGCTGCCAATAGTAGCTTTTTCACTTTTTTGTACTAAAATAATGTAAGATATATTATTTCTATTTCTAATTTATAAAATATTGTGTCGATATATTTTTATTTATTTTTAAATGAGATATGAATTTCATTTAGTTTTAATTTTATTTTTTGTTCAAAAATATATAAAAATATATTGGTATAGTGTTTAACACATTGTGAATACAAATAACATTACTATGTTATATATTGCTGCTTTTATTATCCTCTTCCCCGGACCCGGTCACAATATGACACACCAAAACCACCTCTCAGCCCAAGCATCCCAGCACAAAAGAGAAACTCACCCAGTCTTACCCTCTTCACCCCAAACAACAACATGCTCAAGCTTAACTCAAATTCCCCTACACTCACGCGTGAATTAGTATATTCCCTGCAACAACAACAACAACAACAATAAACAAGTCTCGTTTAGTTCCACCCCTACCCCATCCATATATATTATATTAACACAAAAATCCTCAATCACCAAAGATAATTAAATTTTTTGTATATGGGTGGCAACGGGAAGCACCGTTGGAAAATCTCGTTCCACCGCCCATCCTCCATTTCCAAGCAGGAACAGCAACAAAAATCAAAGAACCCACCTCCAAACGAGTTCTTATGCCCCATTTCGGGTTCCCTAATGTCCGACCCGGTGGTCGTAGCTTCAGGTCAAACCTTCGAGCGCATCTCCGTCCGAGTCTGCACTGACCTCAACTTCGCCCCCACCCTACCCGACGGAACCCGACCCGACTTCTCAGCCCTTATTCCCAACCTCGCCATCAAGGCCACCATCCTCAACTGGTGCCGCACCTCCAAAACCCTGCACCCCACCCCACCCGATTACTCCTCCGTCGAGCGCATCGTCCGCGCCGCCATGGCCTCCTCCGCTGCTGCACCGGAGCCTGAGATTAGGGTCTCCGAGAGGGAGCTCCTGCAGGCCGTCGCGGATAACCCTCCGGTGATATTCTCCCACGCCGCCACCGAGTTGGGCCACCGGGTCAACCACTTCAACTCGGGATCCTCCGAGGAGTCCGTCGTCATCGCCCCCAGTCCCGGAACTCCGTTACCGTTCGCTGTCCGCCCGATATGCTTCTCCTCTTCTTCCTCTTCCTCCGTCGAGATCAGCGAGGCCGAGATCCATGGCCAGAACCCTAACCTCCCTGTCTCTGAAGAGGAAGAGAGGCTCCTCGCGAAGATGAAGAGCAGCGAGGTTTTCGAGCAGGAAGAAGGCGCGATCTCGCTCCGTGCCGTCACGAGGAACAGCGAGGAAGCTAGGGTTTCGCTGTGCACGCCGCGCTTGCTGCACGCGCTGAGGTCGCTTGTGGCGTCGCGGTACGGCGTTGTCCAGGTCAACGCGGTGGCGTCTCTGGTCAACCTCTCCTTGGAGAAAGTCAACAAGGTGAAGATTGTGCGGTCAGGATTCGTTCCGTTTCTCATCGACGCGCTGAAAGGCGGGTCCGCTGAGACGCAGGAGCACGCTGCGGGCGCGCTCTTCAGCTTGGCACTCGACGACGATAACAAGATGGCGATTGGAGTGCTCGGCGCGTTGGAGCCGTTGATGCACGCGCTCCGATCCGAGTCAGAGCGGACTCAGCACGACTCGGCGCTGGCGCTTTACCACTTGACTCTGGTTCAGAGCAACCGAGTCAAGCTCGTGAAACTCAGCGTGATCCCCACGCTCCTCTCGATGGTGAAATCCGGCGCTTTGGCGAGTAGGGTTTTGTTGATTCTTTGTAATCTCGCGGTTTCAACGGAGGGGAGGACTGCTATGCTGGACGCGGATGCGGTGGAGTGTTTCGTGGGGATGCTGAGGAGGCACGAGTTGGACTCCGAGTCGACTCGGGAGAACTGTGTTGCGGCGCTTTATGCGCTGAGTCATAGGAGCATGAGGTTTAAGGGGCTGGCGAGGGAGGCTGGGGCGGTGGAGGTGTTGAAGGTGGTGGAGGAGACGGGGACGCAGAGGGCAAGGGAGAAGGCCAAGAGGGTGATTCAGATGATGAGGGCTGTTGTTGATGGTGAAGATGAGGAAAGGTTTGAGCTTGACTCGGTTTTGGACTCGGGCGGGTTGACTCGGTCCCGGTACCCAGTTGGTGGTGGTGTTGGGAGGATTAATAATGTCAATCATTTCAACTCCACTATGTTTTAGGTTCACGGGACTAGCTCATCTGGTCGACTTTTCGCTGTGAGCTTTCAATGAGAAAGGACATATCTATTGCAGAATTGGGTTATCTGGTCGACTTTTTTCTAAAGTGGTAGCTATGAGAGGTGTGCTCGATAAGTCTGGAGACATGTGATGATGGAATCAGGCAAGGTCTCTTCATACAAAATTTTCTCCATTAAAATACTTCACTATGTCTTTTAGGTTTATACTTTTTAAATTATTCTTGAACAGTTTAAATTTGTTGTAGGAAAAAGGGGTAGTAATTATTATTATTATTATTATTTGATGAAAATGTGTAAGTAGTTAAAAGGGGTTGTAGAGGATGATGGGTTTCTGAATTGATAGATGGCTAGTTTGTGGTGGTGTTAGCAGCCGAGATTGTGGGTTTGGTTTGGGGGTGTAAATCGTGGAGGTGGCCATTCTTATTTATTGGTATTCTGCTTTTTTTTTTTTTTTCCTTTCCTTTTCTTTTTCTGGTTTTAGCTTATGGTGAATATATTAGGCTGTAATCGGGGTTTATGTGAATGGTTGAACGGTGATGTGTATATAGTTGTAATACATTGTCTACTTTGATACACTCATACACATGAAAAAACAGGTTTCATCATCTATCTGCTAAGGTTGTCAATAGGAGGACCAACAGTTTCGTTCTCTTCCAATGACATATCATTCTTTATGATCTCGATTTCGATCTCAAAATTCGAATGCCAATGTTTTAGTAGAAATTAGCTACTATTTTATCACGGCATTGTCTGCTCTTGCCTCGCCTCTTAGCATGATCTCTTTCTGACCTTTTCATTTGCTTCCTGAGAGCGCCACAGTGTGGGAAAAACCGAATTTGACCGAATTCTTGGTTCTGTGAGATCATTGATTGACGTGTAAGGTTATAAGATTCATGTCATAACAAATGAAGTAGTTTCAATTTAAGAATTAAATTCTTTGGGTTTCACTCTGTAATGATTCAATCTCAACGTTCAAATGTCAATGAATTCAAATGTCAATGCCTCCAGATTTTAGTGGAAATTAGCAGCTATTTTCATCACGGCATCTTCTGCTTAGCATGTTTCTCACCAATTTTCATTTGCTTCTTGAGAGCGTCTAGCATAGGAAAAAAATGAATTTGAGTAAATTCTTGTTCTATTAAATTATCGATTCACATATAAGTTTTTAACAATACGATTATTGTCTCTGAGAAAGAACAATGAGTAATTTCAATTAATGAGCTAAATTCTTTGGGTTTCTATCTATAATGACCAAAGGTCGGATTGATCGAAGTAGAGTGGGGAAAGCGTATGTTTCTTTCTTTTTTACTTTGGCTAGCCGTCCAATTTAGAAAGGTTAGAATGACGGGGAATGGCTATCCTAAGAATACAAAGACAAAGCTAGCGTAAGAATACAAATAGGGGATTCAGTTCGTCTCCTATTTAGCTTCGGGAAGCTCTGGTAAGGGTTATTGTTGCCTGTTTCTTAGTTATAAGATAATGTCATATAAAAAGAGATACATATAAATATCTTAAACAAGTATTTGTATTTTTCTTCCTTGATATAATATATTCTTCTCATTTCATATTAATAATCACTCTTAGGAAATTGTGTAATTTTACTATATTGAAAAGTGAATGTATCTGATTACTTAATTTTCAATGTATCAAAATTACACGATTTTCAAATAGTGACTATTAATATGAAATGGATAAAGAAATTAATTGAATCAAAATTGTAAGTTTTTTTGTTTTTGGTGTTCTGATTGTATTAATACAATTACTTTATTGTAAAAAATGTGTGTTCCTGAAATGCTTTTCTAGATTTCTGTATATATAAGATAATAATGGAAATATAAGATATTAACAAATTAAAATGGAATGGAGAAAATAAAGGTGGAGATAAGCTATTAGAATTGCTCTAGTGGTAAGCAATTTGAATAGTATGTATGGGGTTCTGTGTTCCTAAAATGCTTTTCTAGATTTCTGTAAATATAAGATAATAATGTAAAGATAAAATATTAAGAAATTAAAATGGAATGGAGAAAATAAAGAATGAGATAAGCTGCCGGGATTGATCTAGTGGGCTAGTGGGAAGCATATAATTTTCGAAGCACTATAAAAACAAAACAAAGGTGGAGATAAAAGATGGTAATCACGCAACCCCAAAACAAAAGATGATCATGACAAATTAGGCCACGCCCTAGAACAGTTCCCCAAAAGAAGTCGCTAACCTCGTCATTGATATCCTTTTACTCTAAACACACTCGTGGGAGAAATCGACCCCACATTGCACATGACACAAACAACCTTCAATACCAACTCTTAAGACTTACCCGAAAGCTTTGACATTTTCAAAGGCACGGGAATTTGGGTAACAGTCGTAAGTGCTTGCAAGCTTTGCAAATTACTAACTACCCATCCACCAAGCAATTAATTATACATTTACATGTTAACAACTCTCAATCACCTTCTTGGATTATATGAGGTTGTCATTTGTGTTGCACAAAAATGTTAATAGAGTAAAAAATTTTCCTAGAATCTAATAAGATGACATAATTATTGATCTTGTAATGAATAAGTGGTTTATACCAATTTCATTTCATCTATCAACCATCAATATTTTCAATAAATACCCTGGTCATGCTTCTAGGTTACAAATTGCTGAATTTTGTCTGTATCTCTACATATAACATTTTTGGCTATCATTATATTGCACTTTTCCTTTTCAAAAAATCATTAAGCTCTTTTTTGTTAATGTAGAATGGGCTTAAGAACGATAAGTTTCTTTAGTTTGTTCAAGGCCCTCCATGCCAGACCCAACAAGAAGCACTCTGAGTCCCTATTCTGCTGTTATTTTGGGCTTTTAGAATATGTTTATGAGTTTAAATTTTGGAGGGAAAGGGGGAAGAGAAAATAACTTGTAGTGTTAAATTATATTATAAGTGCTCTCCTTCCTTTCTCACCAAAATCTAAATTCACAAATATACTCTTAAGATTCTCAATGTCCATAGCGATGATAATGCCATTCAATATGGATATCTAGTCCAAACTAAGGCTTATTAAGAATACGTGAAATTGCATTTTAGGAGAAAGAGGGAAATTGAGACTTGGTTTTGTCGTTTTGTAAGAGGCACACTTTTCTGTCAATGGACTATTATTTTTGGGCCTGCTAAGTTTGGGACGTACGAAGAACCTTATCATAAGCTTTTGTTGTGTTGCTGACCCAAAAAAAAAAAATCTTTTGTCTGTTTAGAACAAAAAAAAGGACGGTTTTTTACTTGTCAAAAATTGGATTTCGTCTTATAAAAATTAACATTGCTCAAGTATAGCTGTAAATGGAACTCATTGTGAAAAAGAATAGCTTATTTGAGAAAAAAATTGCTTCGGACCTAACGGCGAAAGCAAAATATTTTCAAAGAACTTATATATATATAAAATCTTGCAAACCTGTTCGATTCAACTTAAATTTTTCTGAAAAAAAAAAGCTAAGTTTTAGAACTTTAAATTCTTTAGGTAAGTTCTCAATTATAATTTATTTTGAATATAGAAATATTTAATGCAAATTAACATTTGATTTTTTTTACATCTAATATTATTTTAACATTTTAATTTTTATGTACTGACAGTATAAAAATATTTTACACTATCAACCAATAATGTGCTACTCTTCATGAGACTTTCTAATTAATGAGTGGTTGGATTAAATACTTTTACTAATATGATAACATAAGATTGAATATTTGTATAAAATTATTTTACACTCACAATGTATTCAAATCAAACTCTTACTTTAATTAAAAATGCATTGAAAATTGGGTTTTTTCCTTTCGGTAAAGGTCAGATTACCCGGTACAATTTTCTTTGGTAGACACATACTATATGAAAACTCTTTATATTCATCGCCGAGTTTTTTTTTTCCCCTCCACAATACATTATAATCTTTAGATGGTTATATAGGATCCTCTTATACAAGTATAAAATGCAAAAATGTAATGGCAAATCGAATAGTATATAGTAGATAGATTTTTCCATAACTCAATCCAGATTAGAGAGAGGTTGTAACTGTTATTCTGCCTCCTCAATTGTCTTAGTTTATTTATTTATTTATTTATTTGTGGTAGAAATTGTTTTAGTTGTTTGAATTGTTTTCTTTTCTCATTGGTTAGTGTCACTTCGCTTGGATATGAACAAGCAAGGGCTATAAATAAATTAATGTAGAATCATGATGGCACTATGACTAAGGTGCCAAGATGAACAACAATCCAAAAGGCCATGTCATAGTTCTTCCCTATCCAGCCCAAGGGCACATCAACCCGCTACTCCAATTTGCAAAACAACTGGTCACCAAAGGCCTCAAGGCCACATTGGCCACAACCCCTTACACAATCAAGTACATACATGCATCATCTGTGGCTATTGAGGCCATCTCAGATGGCTATGATGAAGGTGGGTTCAAGCATGCTCCAAGTGTTGAAGCCTACCTTGAGTCCTATAAATCAGTTGGTTCCAAAACATTGTCAGAGCTTATATTGAAGTTTAAGCACTCATCATGTCCTGTCAACTGCATCATATATGATTCTATGCTTCCTTGGGCACTTGATGTGGCCAAACAGTTTGGTATCTATGGAGCTGTGTTCCTGACTGTTTCTGCTTCTGTGTGTTCCATATATTGGCAAATCAAACTGGGCCACCTGAGTTTTCCTTTGGATAAAGGGGTGTCTCCTATCTCATTGCCTGGACTTCCTCCTCTGGACTTTTCTGATTTGCCTAGTTTTATTGCAAGACCTGAAGATCACTATGCTTATCTGGCTGCTATCATGGAAAAATTTGAGACTTTAGAGCATAATGACTGGGTATTCTGCAACACTTTTGAAGAGCTGGAAAGTGAGGTAAGTGTTATGTTTTATTCATAATCTGGTACTCTTTGATACTGGAACAGGTATATTATATATCAATACAATTTTAACACCTCATATTTAATTATAGTCACAATAAAAATGGATCTCTGAAGTTTTGATCATGACATATTCACTTGTTTCTATGTCTCACCAATTTTATTTTATGTTGTATCAAAACATGGGATGTTAAATTTGTATCTGTGCAAAGTTTTTTCATTCTTACATGTATTGTCGTATGACTGACCTTCATATGCAGGTTGCCTATTGTGATCAGAAGGTCCTATTAAAATATAGTGATTTAATTAATAAATCAGCGTGTGACAGAATCTTTAATCATATATGCACAATTAGACAAATAAAATTCAGGCACTTTCTCTTTCCACTTTTTTATTGGTTTATGACTTCATGTTTCCTTTTTAACATTTCACCGGATAATAGAACTATGTTTGAATTTCGAACTCCATAAAAATTTTGAATTAAGTATGAAAAAAGTTTATAGGAATAAATTTAATCTACAACTTCATTTCTATGAAAAGCTGATGCTGGAAACCAACTTATCAGAGCACAAGAAGAACTTCCGAATTATTATTTCTTGAGTTGCATCTCATCTTGGAGTTAGACAATAAAACATTATGCATAATAATGATTTATTTTCTCTATCTTGTATAAAGAAAAAAGGGAAGGGGGGGGGGGGTGTGATACTGTCATTAGTTTAACCTGTGAATTTTGTTGTGGTGAGTGTAATGATCCAGGGTCAAAATGCGTGTGTGGACTTTTTAGACTAATGCGATGACAGCATCAGTTTTTTGACCGCACAATTTTCTTATATTATATCTTACGTCTTTGATTGTTGATAGCTAATGAAGGCCTTAGATGGTCTGTGGCCAATTATTCCGGTGGGGCCAATGGTTCCATCAGCCTACCTAGACCAACCAACCTCAGGTGACACAGCTTATGGAGCCAGCTTCTGGGAGCCAAGCAGCAAAAGCTACTTGAGATGGTTAGAGACAAAGGCACCAAGGTCAGTGGTATATGTATCATTTGGAAGCATGGGAACAACTACAGCTAAACAAGCCAAGGAAATTGCAAGAGGCTTGAGGGCTAGCAAGAAGCAATTCTTGTGGGTAATGAAAGAGTCTGAGGACATATTACCAGAAGGGTGTCTAAGTGGAATTGGTGATGAGGGTTTGGTTGTGACTTGGTGCAACCAATTAGAGGTGCTGGCTCACCCAGCTGTTGGCTGCTTTGTAACACATTGTGGATGGAACTCAGTGTTGGAGGCACTAAGCATAGGGGTGCCAATGGTGGCAGTGGCTCAGTGGAGTGATCAGCCTACAAATGCTAAGCTTGTTGAAGAGTTATGGGGAGTGGGATCAAGAGCTGAAAGGGATTCAGATGGGATTTTATCAGGCAAAGAACTGGAGACGTGCATAAGAGATGTTATGGATGGAGGAAGAAGTGAAGATATTAAGAGGAATGCATCTAAGTGGAGTGAAAGTGCTGCAAGAGCTGCTAGTCTAGGTGGGAGTTCAGACAAAAATATCAGGGAGTTTATAAGGATCTTGATGAAGGGTAAAGGAGAAAAATAATTTATATCCACCAGCAGAGGTAAAGGCAATGTCCAGCTGTACTGCTACTACTATGTTTATGTATGCATATGCAAATGCTAAATAAACTTTTTAATATCTCCATTGTGTCACCGTTAAAAATGCTATTTTAATACCAAAAAATGGATGTCTAATTTGGACACACAATTCATCATCGTTGAATGTGATGGTGGTCCCAATTTTCTCCGCTCATCCATCACATCCAAAGGTGATAGAGTGGGTGTCCCAATTAGACACCCATTTTTAGGTGTTAGAATAGCAATACTCGTGTCACTGTCTCGGCCATCATAATTCATGTGTACCAATCTATTTATACTGATTACTGGTATTCAACGGATGCTGGTATCTGCAAATACAATCCTGAAGAATCTGCTGAATACTATAGACTAAACGGTTACAAAATAAGAAATAAATAACAGTATATTTTATATACACTCCCATTCTTTACACCCGGATCTATTGCAACAAAATTTGAAAAGGATTATCAAATGCGTATGCTGAGGGCGATATAAAATGTTGAGACACCAATCTGTATGGCCTGCCTTTTTATAACCGAAATCATATACAGATATGCTTCAGAGGATGATGATTAAATCTGGTAACAAATCACATGGGGAGCCTCTTCAAGTGTTCACCGCGGTTAGCTATTACGGAAATTTACATCTTGCAAGCATTGCTATCTTTGCACTCTTCACCCTGTAAAGATTGCAAAAAACAGAATACAAGTCAGCGTTAATCACTACTCATACTTTAATGGTTGAACATATTAAAGTGATAAATATTTGCAACAGGAGCTACTTACTGGCAGTTGCCTGAACAAATAATTGAATGGAGTCAAATTATTTAATAATTCTTCAACATTGTACAGATTGACATACCATATTTTAGCATGTTTGCCGTGGTGTATGAACTATGAATCTTTAGATGGAATTTGATAAAATAATGGGATTTCCTCTCAACTAAGTTATGCATTAAGTTCTATTTCTGTTCGTTATGATGGGCAAGCCAAAGTGCAATAAGCCTTTCAATTTTGCATCAGAGTAAGACATACCTAAAATAAAAGGGATGCAGACCCTAAACTACTAATCAAGGCAATAGATCAAAGTTTCAATCGTAGTGGTCAAATGCATATGATGTCACAGAATCCCACTCTCTCCACATTCAAATTATTATCCAACTCAAAAATTTCTTTTCTATTCAGTTTTCCTTGCCATCTACTTTTTTCCTGTTACATTTTGCAGATGCATTCTCTGCTGAATTTAACATTATGCTTTATGCAGTTCAGTATGCCTACCTTCTTCTTTCGAGCTTCTAATATTTGTTCTATAGGTGGCCGTCCTGGAAATCATAAAAGGACATTAACGTAGAAATAGAAAGAAAGCATGTCAGCATAATCATACTGGTTAGCATAACCACGAGAGCAAAGTCTTTCTCATAATTAGTGGTAACTATCTCCTCATTAATAGTTATACTTAAAGTGAAAATGAAACTCAAAACTAGAGCCCATGCTCATTGATGGATGGATTTTGTTATCAAGTGACATCATTCCAGCTAAACACAAAAGAATAATCATGACTAAATCAGGCAACCTAAGTGAAAAAAACCCTTTTAGCTACAGAACAATGACAATATAGCTACAAATCTACAATGAAATTTTGGTGCAAAATTATCCATGTGTTTTGCTTTTACCTGTTATTTGAAGGCGATATTTAGCCCAAACACCATATACGGAATCAGCAATTTTAGCAATCTGTGAATGGTGTTTTTCTCCATTAGAACATAATATATAAAGGATCAGGCTATCTTTGATGTGGTAAAGCAGAAAAAGCACGTATTTCTCCATGTTGTACAGCAACGGGATAAAAAGCCTTTTGAAAATACGATAGGAAGACTTACTGGTTCATATTTTGTAATGGCATACACCCAACCAAGACCAACATGCTCATATAATCTCCTGAAAGCCTGCAGAGTGCCTCACTAGCATGAAAATTATGCATATTTTATAGCAAAGGAAAGTAAAAATAGAGTTTCATATGTGACTAAGACTTATTCCCTTTGGATTCTTTTGGGATTTCATTTATTATTCGATGATGATAATCAATCATTGATAGCACAAAGATTTCTCAATTCAGCAGCAACTAAGCTCTTCCATTAAGGTTGAAACAGGATAATTATGTGCGTGCTGTGATTGAGAATGAACTGTGAGAGTCCTATATCAATAAGATGTTCTAATTTTTTAATTCACAGTAAAACTTTAGACTAAGTGAATATTGAAAAGCATTTGTATTCAGATCATGAAATTATCGAAGAAGGAACCAGAGTGGTGGCAAGTATTTCCAAGGTTAGAAAGGAAGATAAGGAAAGAAGCTATACTTCAACATCTGTAACCACTGTTCCATCTGAGAGAATAGCATGGATTCTTCCCATAACCTGAAAGGGGAAACAAAATGTCATTATATTGTACCTCTCCCCACACGCACGAGATGCTTGAAACCTCTTTACCTCACATAATTATTAACCATATAACACCATTCAAATAAAAATGAGTGACCGCATCTGTTGGAACTTCTTAACTAATGAATGACAATAGAGGTATGGTAATTGAAGTGTGAAACCAATAAATATAAAAATTAATATAAACGAGTTCAAGAACTGTCTATCACCACTCTAAATAAACTACAAAAGAAAATTGTCACTAAGTTAATTAACAATATTGGATCACTTAATATACTAAAATGGGTTGGGAAAAGAGACATTACTTGGTACTTCAACTATTTCTTTTAGCAAGAGAGAGTTTACACAACCAGGGCAAAACATGAGAAATGACTATTGGCAGAGTAAAGAGTAAAGCCTAGAGAGTACAAACAAACTAACAGTTTCATAGTCCAGGCCTTGATTCTCCTCCGGAGAGTAATCATCTGAGCTTATATCAACAAATTTGATTGTGCCATAACTCTTATTCCTGTCTCTTAGCATATTCACCTGACATCACAACAAGTCACAGCAACATGCAAAAGACTCAATGGCATCACACTGGCTTAGCTACCTACATAAGCCACAAAAATTATGTGCAAAAAACACTAGTGTTATTATACAAATAAATAATGGTGAACCTCGCGCATGCAAAGAGGGCAGTCCCCATCATAGAGCATTTTAATCTTCCAATTATCTTTAGGTGATTGACCTTCCCCTTCTTTCTTAGAACTTGCAGGCTCCACAGCTGCCTCACTAATAGCTCGAATGTGCCATTGAAACCCTGCAAGCAAATATGGCTTCAATTTATGAGCATTCCCAAATCAATTAAATTCCAAAAGATTAATCTTTTTACGTTATTTTGAGGATTAAACCACAAAATGACAAAATAGATTTGATTTTAATGTCATGGAGAATAAAAATGAATAATTACAAGAAGCATTCCTTCCACTCAAACTAAATAAAGTTCGGGATCACAATTCACTTGTATTTTATTCTTCTTTTTTTTTTTTTTTTTCCAATGAAGCAAGGGCATCCTCTGTCATCGAAAGCAATGACTAATTTTCTCGTGGCATATAACTCAAAGATGTGGGTATTGCCTTTGGCCACGAAATCCTTTCCATAAACATCGTCAGGAATCAAACCCAGACTACATGCTTAAGAAGCCCAACTAATTATTAACTGTGTTAGGACTCTTGGTTCACAATTCACTTGTATTGCTATGAACTATTTTGAGTAAGATTAATGCCATATGATAATACATAATTAAATTTAATGATAATACAAATTTCTTTAACGTTTTCTATGTGCTTAATTTTCTTGACCGTTGTATCAAAATTAAAACGGAAAAAAAGTAATGGATAGAATGAAATTGAAAAGATAGAGACGTACCAGCGGGTTTGGCGATTGGAAGTGGAAGAAGAGCATTGGGAGGTGGAGTTAGCAGATTGTAATGGGATTTGAGGCGTGGAAGTGAAAAGAGTGATGGGTTGCTTGGAGTTGCAATACGTGATGCAGATGCAGATGCAGCAGCAACAGCTGCGGCTCTCATAGCCATTGTTGTCTTGTGTTGAGTTGAGTGGCTGCAAATCAATTGTATTGGAGATGTAACGGTTTGCAATCTTAACGGCAACTGCTGTGGATACGTGGCAGGTTTGGGCGCACCCAAAACTCATGTCATGTCCCTACTCGTAAAATCATATTTTGTTTCACTTTTCATTTTCAGTTCTTACAATAAATTTGAAATAAAAACAGAAAATTAGAATTTATAATTTTTAAATTTTTTAATATTTTCATTACAAAATTATCCCGACTTTGGAGGCTATACCCAACTCCTTGTCCAAAGATCCGAACGAGATTTTTGGTGTAGGCACAAATCACCCGACAAGACATTAAGTTTGGCCTAAATATATTTTGGTAGCAAAAAATAAAAAAAAAGTGAGTTTTGTTTATATTAGCTGTAAAATAAAAGTTTTTAAACCAATTTATTATTATTATTTTTTAATTAATAATGGGGCTTAAAGCCCAAAGGAGAAATTACATCCTGACAGGAAGGCTGTTAGTATGACCAGCAGTGTCAACTAATCATTTTCAAACTTGTTTGATTATTTTAGTTCCTAGAATTAGGATGTGCCTATAAAATTTCGAGTTTGAATTTACTGATGAAAAATCACTTTAATCAATAATAATATCTCAATTTATAGCAATATTTTGAGGCTTGTTGTCATGACACTTAATATTATAGAGTATTATTTAATTAAAAAATATTAAATAAAAATAGAATATGAGATTAATTTGATTTATACTTTGTGATGTTAGGTACCAATTTAATTCATTTAAAATATTCAGAGTTAAAATAATTTATATATAAAAAATTAAGGATTAAAATGAACATCATTACTCCTACTTAGAAAAGAAATTAAAAAAATAGTTTTAGTAGAAATACGTCCAAGCTTAGTCCACGTTCTTCTTCATCATCCCATCGGAGCCTGCGTTGAAAGTTAGTTCCGTTTGAGGGTTCGTTTCGTGCATTCCGCTTCACTTACCTCCGATATTTGTACTGTAGCTTCGCCAAATGGCATTCTTGTTGAACAAAACCAACATTGCATCCCATTTCCGATCTCACTCTCAGGTCCTCTTTTCTCCTTCCTTTTCTCTCTTTATTTCATCACTATGATTATTTTTATTTTATGATATAATTGATCGAGTTTTAGTCTGATTGGGTTTTTTTTTTTTTTCCCGTTTGAGCGAGCAGAAGAGGGAAGATCTGGTTTCTCTCTCGCGCCGTCAATACCACATCGAACCCGGCCCTCGTGAAAAAGCTGTAACCCTTCATTTTTTTTGTCAATTTTTTTTTTTTGGGTAAACTTTTGCAGTATTCAAATAATTGGGTTGTTCTATTTCACTTATTTTGCGTCAGTAACTCGTGTGAACCTATCTGGGGTCTTTGATTTCCACTTTTAGTTATTTTGATTTACCCTTATAATGGGGCAACCCCACCAAAAAATAGGAGTAAAATTTGGGATTTTTTTTTTATTATTTGGATTAAGCAAATTGCTGAAATGATTTTTTGATTATTTCTTGAAGAATTTGGTGGTTTGGCTTCAGTGTTGCAATGAATAGGTAATAGATTTGCTGCTCAATTTAATGGATAAAAATTTTGGGAATACATTACTGAACCTTAGCTAAGGCGTATAAAAATCTTGTGATTTCTTACGTTTGGTTGTGGGCTATTAAATTGTGTTATGTCAATTTTGTTGCAGCTCTTGGCTGAAGATCCTGTTCTGAAGCCATTCAAGTCATATAAGCAGAGTGTGAAACAGCTCAAAAGGATCGGTGATATTCTGACAATTGTCGTTGTTGCAGGTATGCTTTTTTTTAATCACTGTTGTTGATTTGGCTTGTGAGTGGAAGTTGAATGACGATTTTTTTTTCCCCTCAAAACTTCTGGCTGTCCACTTGCACAATGGTATTATTTTCTGGATATTTATGACGTGGACAAATGAACTCTCAAGGCTTGAAATCAGTTGATTATGAGTTGAAACATTTTATTTTTTGTTCATGTGCCTGGCTTCCACATTGCTGATCTATGTAGGGCATAATGATGTCATGTGATCCATATAGCCAAACCTATCTAGTGAAAAAAAGCTTTGTTGTTGTTGTTATGAGCATGGCTTTCTTGTTATAATTGATTTGCTAATGAAGCAATCTGAAATCTTAAGTCTGGTAGTTGCTAAAACATTTGACTGTGCCTCTCATGGTTTGTCTTTTAATGTTATTTTAGTTTCATTTCAAGTTTGTGGCTTTACTTTCATTCGCGTGTGATTTTAAGGGACAAGTTAGGTATACAATTAAATTTTAAGAGGAAATAATCTGAGGGATATGTATTCATGTAATAAAAATGAACAGTTTAAAACTTACATTTGTTATCCTTAAGATACTGAAGTAAATTTTACCCATCCTAAAAGAATTCATCCTCCCTTGCACCATCTCCTATGATTCATGCTCACTGCCACTTGCAAACGTATCATTGGAATGCTCAGTAGAAATTCCAAGAATGCAACAGCTACTTCAATGCATGAGGTTGTAACCCAAGGCTGTCAAAGGTTAAAATTGAACTACAGCTTCTGCCTCATCACTTTCACCTCTTTATCATATCTTCAATCTATTCTCTTCTCTGTAATCAGAAGAGAAATTGAGGCATGGAATAGGGCTTCACTAAGAAAGAGGAAGCGCACCAATTCCCAAAACCCATTTTCTTCCTCAAGCAGTTGTCAGATTTAGATCCAAAAACCCTCCTTTGGACATAAGCATATCGGAGCATCTTTGGCATAGGGTAGTGATTGAACGTCATGAGAGTTGAGAGAGAGTAAATTTACCCTACTTAGAATTGGGTTAAGATTTATCCCCAGTTTTGGGGGAAATATTACTCCCCATAGATTTTCACCCATTCTTTTACCCGTAAACCAAACTCATTTTTTCTATGCATGTTTAACCTAGGAAAACTTACCCCTCTTTTTCACCCCATACCAAACATAGCCTAAATGTAAAACTTATTGTTGTAATCCTAATAAACTAACTTTGATAACCATAATATTTTGGATTTAATTTTGACGCACTAACTTCTACACTATCATCTAATCATGTATTATCACATCAGTAAATATGGTTGACTCTTACACCCACTGCTTGAAAGGTTAAACAAATGGAACGAGTTGATTGGATGACAATGTAAACAACTACTACACTATCAGTACATCATAATTGAACTCATAACATTTTTATAAAATATATTTATGAGCATTATTAGTGCTGCTTATAAGCAGTGGAGTCGGTTTTGGGTGATTTGGTAATCATAAGAGGCAAATTACATTTTTTCAGTTTGGCAAAGTCCCTAATGATTCAGAATTCCAGCATGCCTCTGCTGTTTAATTGGTGACTAGATTACTTGACAAATAAGTTGGGCTTGCTGATTATCAGAAATTATGAAAGGTTATATACTATGAAGAAATTTCCAGGGAAAAATGCAGATTTTGTTCTCTTTTATCCTTGGATCTGGGGCATTTTGGATTTTGTCATTTTTACAAGGCCAGTTTCTGATTGAGTGAGTGGGTCCTTTTTATTATTGAGTATATTTGTGTGTCTTTCTACATTAATTCTTTAATCTCATTCTTACCATCTTTAACAATAGCTACATTGGCTATCTTATTATTTTTAACATTGAGCAATATTATGTGTGTCTGACTGTCTGGTTATCTTTAGAAAGTATGTACTGTGCATCTCTCTGGCTTTGAAGGCCTATTCCTGTAACTACTAGAGACAAAATACCCTAGTATTTACTGTGCATCTCTCTGGCTTTGAAGGCCTATTCCTGTAACTACTAGAGACAAAATACCCTAGTATTTACTGGCAGTTAAGGTGCTACAGAGGTTAAGATTTTGAAAACTACCTTGTGAATGAAATCTTGAATCCTCAGCTACTTTGAATTCATGAACACCTTTCCTGCCTTTGAAGTTGGCTATAGTACAGCCTGGAACAGATTTGAACAACATCATGACAGAACTCAAGCATTGACAAATCTGCACCTGCTGGATATTGTGCATCATCATTGTTTAACTTAGAGCATTGCCAGTTTGTTATATCTTATATGTCTTTGTAACAGCTGTACAAGTAGATATTAGTTAATACCATCTTTTCAGTTTCAGCCATTTTACTTCCTACCAGTGTCATAAATTGCCTATTGTGCTCTGAATTGCAACTGCCTCTTCTGTTTTTTCTCCTCTGTTAAAGCTTAGTAGTATTGTTTAAATCTGAGGAAATGTGTTTATTTAGTTTGGAATTTGAATTTGCATGACTTTGATGATATTTAACAATTCCTTTCTTGGTTTTTCTCCTAATGCTACGTCTTTTCAATATCTTGTATGCTTTTGTGATGTTTCAGGATGCTGTTATGAAATATATGTCAAGGCAGCTATGAGAGAAGAAGCTAGGAAGCAGTAACGTTCTGAAAATGCAGAATGAAGTGAATATTGGAATGCTAGTTTTATGTTCCGTTTTATATTTTATGGTAACAACTTGGGTGTTATGATTAGCCATGTTAGAATAAGCAGAAAAGCATTAGAACCCAAAATGCCTGTGCATCAGTAGATTTTTCACCATTGAAGGTGTACGCAGTACGCTTTCTGATGATTACGTTGGTTGTTGGCTGATTATAAAAATGCGGTATTGATTCTGATTTTTTTTTTTCCCAAAAATCAAACTGAGTTGTTAATCATTTAGTACTTGTTAATTACTTTTTAATGAACTTTTAAAAAGTATATAGTAAAACAAGTGAAGACTCAATAAGGTACTTATAAAGGTACTATAGTATTTCCCAAGATAAGTTTATGTGAATTATTGTACCATCAAATTTGAGTTGCTTAATGCAATCCTATAATGAAGTTTTTCTACTTGACTTGACATATTTATCATGTGCTAATTAGTTGTTAGTTGCAGGTACTAGAAAGTTAGTTTGGATAAGTTTTTCATTCTGCTTTCTTTCTCTGTTAAGACACTGTATACAATTGACACGCTAAGCAAAAGGTCATTTTTTATTTTCATCATTCCATTTCAGTTCCAGTTAATTCTATTTTCATTTCTTCCTCTCTGAAATATGGACGTTGTTATGGTATCGGAGTTCTCTTGATTAGTGAGAGCTTGGCTGTGCTTGCTTCTTCTTGATTGTTCAAACCTTGTTGTGGGGGGTAAGAAGCATTGATTGTGAAGATTGCTTGGAAACTTTCTCTAGCACTATTAGCCTCTTTTTGGCATTGGCTGCTACCCAAAATTGGTTACTGGAACAGCTGAACGTGAGCAATACCTTACCCCATGTAGCCTTAAACAATCCCTTTAGGCTCTCATTGGGACGGTAAAAAAGAAGGGAATGGAGAGGAGAGTCCGGAAGGAGTAAGATGAATTTGTATTTGGGAGTGATATTGACGGGGGAGTGGCATGGATGAGGAGAGTCTTCAAGCCCTCCTCTACAGTGGTTTTGGAGACCCCCCAAATCGGGGAGACAATGCTACAAGAAAAAAATTGATGAATTTTCTGGTTTACCCTTTTTTCAATCTCAGCATATAAAAACAAAAATATAAAGTAAAGGGTAAAAATAAAAAAATAAATTTATATACTATTTCATTTCACTCATTTAAATTATAAACTCCCAAATAACAAAATGGTCTCTTTTCATCCATTCTACTCTTCATCTTTCTTCTCTACTCCATTAATGATCATTCTCTTCCATCCTTTGTTAAACTTCCAATTATAGCCTTAGGCTATATGATTGAGAATTTTATAGAAAATGGAAGTGAGTGACTAATAATAAAATGGTAAAAAAAAAGGTAAGGAATAAAGGAAAAGAAATATCATTTTTTTATTTAAAAATTGTTTTATTTTTTTCGTGACCTCTCAATTTAAGAGGTCAAAATAGCTTGATTTTGAGTGAAAGGAAGCGACACATTGTTCGTAGATATACCACATGGCACCCTCTGCTCAAAAGTGCGGTGAAAAAACGACAACCTCGGCAAAAATCACGATGCGTTCGAATCTGCGCAGAACTTAGCAGGGAATCTTTAAGCTGGACGCCAACCTTACTAGGAATGATAAGTAATAATATGAAAAAAAATAATAATAATAATAATGTGACTATACGCCCACTGAATGCGAGAGACCTGTCATCTCTCATCATTGTCATCATCAATGGTATGACGGTAATTTACGCTCCCCAAAGCGGTCACCTGCAGCCTCCAAACAAGGAGTGAGTTACTGGGTTTGGGCATGCCTGATTGGAAACTTTAAAATTGAAATTATTTCAACATAATTGTTTTTATACTATATAATAATAATAATAAGGTTAATTTGACAAAACTATTATGGTTCTAAAATAATTGATTTCTGCTCATAATCAAAGGCTTCACTAGTAGCTTATAATTTTAGTTAATTTCCAACTTAAAATTATTAGCCTTTTAATATAATATATTCCCAAATTTTTTTCCAAGCGTGATTTATTGTTTAAAAACATCTTTTTCCCAAAAAAGGCCAAAAAAAAAGAAAAAGTTTAGCATAGGTTCTCAAACATGCACTAGATCCTGATGAAAGGAGTTCGGATTCTTAATCATGTAATTCTGGGTTCAATTTCAAAATTTATGCACATAGAGAAAACGCCACTTAGGCACTGAATGTAGCTCCAAAGATTAGTGTCTCAGCTTATACGTGAGTGAGGTATACTCTTTAAAAAAGAAAAAAAGAAAAAACAAAACAAAACAAAGCCAAGAAACAGTCAGCAAGCAACTATCATGATTACGAACTCTGAATTGAGATACAACTAACATAGTATATTATTTAATGAAAAACGCTACAGAGGCTTGATGCTTATCAGGATAAAATAATGTTGCACACTAGTTAATTTTTTGATGACTTGTGTTATTTTTCAAAGAATTTTGGTAATTTTTTTTCTTTATAGCATTACTCTTATTTTATTTATTTTATATTTGTCTCCAGTAAGTCTAAGAATTAGGTAGAACCATGATCAGCAACGCACAGCATGTTGATACCTGCTCCTGTCTGGTCTGTGAGTCACTGTGAGCTGTAACTTTTCCCAACTCAGAATTCTTTCTGGGAAAAAATAATAGTGGTAACTGGTAGTGGTATTGGACTATTGGTAGGATAGAAAAAAAAGAGTCTTGTTCTTTTTTCACTCAATCAATCATACTCATATCTCCTAAGTTAGGTTTTGGTGATTGAGTTTGAGATGGCATCATTTGGAGGCACAACCCAGAAGTGCAAAGCATGTGAGAAGACTGTATACTTGGTGGATCAGCTCACTGCCGACAACAAGATCTATCACAAGTCCTGCTTCAGATGTCACCACTGCAAGAGCACCCTGAAGGTATGACTGAGATCACGCCTTCTTTTTCTTTTTTCAAAATCAAACACAAGGACATGAACTAGGTGGCGGCCTACTAGTAGTGCATGAGGCTCCTATCTGGTGAGATAAAAAGTTTGCAGCCTTACCTTGCAAGGAGAGAATTAGTTTCTAGGATTGGAACCCGTGACCTTCACGTCACAAGAAAGTAAACTTATTATTGAGCTAAGGCTTAGTCTCAAGCACAGGAATTAGGTGTTCTTTGAATATGTGTCGTGCATATTTATATTTATCAATGATGATTTGTTTGGTTCGGACTTCGGTGCATGGTGATTTACATGAGGAAGCTTGATAACGATACCTTCTTAGCCAGTACTAGAAAGATAGTTTTGTTTCCAACAATGATCACACCATGTTTTTACATAAATTAAATTATGTTGTTTAGAGAAAAATGAACAGTTTAGTTGAGTAGAAATGAAGATAATTATTAGATGTCATCGAGGGGAATATTTATCTAACTGATGTCGTCTAAGTGATATATTTGAAATTGGGGTGCTCATTTAACTACAATTATTCATTTCATTGGTGCACATTTGATTCATTGTTAGATTTTTCTTTTTATTAGAATATATAAGCCAGTCACATGAAAGAGGAACTAATGTCTGTTTGGATGAAAGCTTGGGAGTGTGGCAACTTTCTGTTTGTTTCTCACAGCTTGAAATGGAGAAAGATTGTGTGATGGACATATATATCCTTAATCATCTTTTTCTCATGCTCCCCTGCAGTTGAGTAACTATTGTTCTTTTGAGGGCGTTTTATACTGTAAGCCTCATTTTGATCAACTCTTTAAGATGACTGGCAGCTTGAACAAAAGTTTTGAAGGTGAATTGCTCTAATTTAGTTGTTTCTAAAGCATAAACACTTCTAAGTTCCGATATATTATTCAGTTAAGCCTGTTTCCAAGTTTTTGTCCTTCTTTGTTTCCTTTTAACTTGTATATTTATTGCTTCTAGGTATTCCAAGAACAGCTAGACTTGAAAGAACAACTGATCAGGTTCCTTAGGATTCTTATTTAGTGTGTTCAAATTAAGTTTTGGATACCTTTCTGCATGATTTCCTATTCCTACTTAGTAAATTGTCTTTCTGTACTCCTGGAATTCTTCAGGCCCAGACCAATAGCAAGGTTTCAAGTTTGTTTGCTGGAACTCAGGAAAAGTGTGTTGCTTGCAAGAAAACAGTATACCCTATTGAAAAGGTATATCATTTTCCTTTGGCAATAAATTTTCTTCTCAGTATAGACTTATCTTTGTTGTTGAAATCATCTTATTTCTAAATTATAATATATACCATGACAACCTCTCAATTCAAGTTCTCTTTATGCTTTCTTCAACGTTTGACCTTTATCTATGTTTAGCCATTTTATATCTAATTTCATTGCTCAGCACTAATAAACATAGACACCTTTACTTAATTTTCCTTTCAAAAGTCATTTGATTGGCAGACCAATGTTTTCATTATTTGGTTACATCGGTACAATGGAGAGAATAAGAAAAGACAGACAATGAAACTGAGTAGATCTTATTAATTTCTTCAAACAACATTTGTGTTTTACTTCATAACATTTCTTATGTCATTGGAGTCCAAGAACCTCCCTCCATTTGGCTTATGGTGCTGTCCACTGCTCTTTTTTCAGGTAGCAGTTGATGGAACATCTTACCATAAGGCTTGTTTCAGGTGCACACATGGAGGGTGTGTAATTAGCCCATCAAACTATGTGGCCCATGAACACCGTCTTTATTGTAGGCATCACCATACTCAGTTGTTCAAGCAGAAAGGCAACTTCAGTCAACTTGACAAGCAGGAAAATGTTGAAGGGGTGATTGAGGACACAACAACTGAGTAACATTAGGCAACTTTCAAATTAACAGCAGCTATATATACAAGTCCAGATGGGGACTCTTTTTCAGGCATCAAACGTCCCATTGTGTCAAACTTCAGTACACATTACTCTTTGTTTATTATGTATGTGACAGTTTTTGTGTGACAAATTTTTGAGGTTGTGAATTGAATCTAAGTAGATAGTTCGGATTATGTTTCCAGTAAATCATATGGCAGGTCCCTCTGCATTATGCTTTGAAGCTTTATGAAGTCTGTGCTTTTCATCACTGTGATCAAATCTGGTACTCCTAGTAGATTTCCTTTCGGATTCTAGTTTTCACTGATAAAAATTTCAAGATTGGTGTCTGTAGTTTTATTTTCATGATTTTGAGGTCAATGGACAACAAGCAGAAATTAGGATCATCCTTGTTCACTAAGTTCTCTAAGACAGATTGAAGTATCTAGTTAAACTAAAGAAAAGATTGTGCCTTAATTGATTATTGCTTGCTGTGAATCTACATAGAGTTTAATTTCTACACATTCCACATCTAGAAAGATGGTTAAATGACTTCAATCACACGTTCACTATTTGAAAAGTCATGCAAATAGAATTATTTATATTGTCAATACACAAAAATTAAACTCATGTACATATTCATAACTTTTCTGAGGCAGTTAGTCCGCAACAACTTTTATTATGTCCTTCTTGTGGGAATTGTGCCTATGATATAAATTAAAGGATTATAATAATATATGCTTTTTAGATTTACTTGATTAGTTGATGCAGCCAGGAAACAGAATTTCATAAGGAGTGCCATGCAAGTTGACTTATAATTACCTGAATGCATTGCCTGGTTGTACTTGGAAAAGAATCATACACTATTGGTCAACTTTTAAGGCTATTTCTTTGTTTAATTACTAGCTCTTGGTTTCTACATTTTTGTTAAAGATGAAATCTGCTACCTTGCATAATGATTGGTCTCTTTCAGTGATTCCATACTTTCAGTCTAAGCAAATGTTTGTTGAGCTTGCTTTCAACCAAGATTATCATCTCTTTGGAACGCGGGAATTTAAAAGGCCAAAAAGAGACACCCTTTATATATATATATATATATATATATATCACTCATTCTTATCTTACCTAATACACTCACTAATAAAGAGAAAATATTCAATAAAGAGAATCAGAGAAAGTATGAGAGAGGTCATATGGCCCAAAATATAAGCTGCTGGGATGGAAACTAAGTTGTCATGTTGATGCTTCTCTTGTATTCTTCTTGCGGAAAGGTTGGGAAAGAGATAACGTAAACTTATAAGCTAAACATAGCTATAAGAAATTCTAATGTATTATGAGATTTATTTAGATAAAATGTCAATATAAATATTTCTGATGTAAATTAATCATTGTAATACTGGCAGGGGATTAAGCTCTAGCGCGAGTCTCACTTTAATTTTAACTTAAACCTTTTAAATAAACAAAAAATTATACAGTTTTGAGGTAGTTTTCACAAAAATTAAATTTTTCTAATGATGTAATAACATGTAAGAGTTATGCTGGATAGCTCGAGAACGAAAATGAATGATTGGTTTGCAACCAATCGGGTTTTTGTAGCAGAATCAAAGAACAATGGCTAAGTAATAATAATCTATCTAGATTTGTCTCACAAAATTTCGTACCCTAAGTTTCGAGCTTTATATCTTTTTCCATCACATAACCGAGTAATTGTGTGAAAAAAATAACAATATTTCAGAATTAAACGATAGTATTATAGTTTTTCAACTTATTAACTGTTGACTTATCTAAGATTAAGTGAATCATATAAAAGGAAACAGTTATTGTCACTTCCTTTTGTCTATCTCCATTCCTAATTTAATGAACTTTATATGATTGCCCTAAAATACCCTTCCCTCTCTTTCATAATTTTCTTTCATAGTTAAACTAATAACTTGGTATTACTTTTATATTATTCAAAATCATTTTATATTGATTCAAGTCATTATTATTGACATTGTTAAATAAATCTTATTTTAATAAAATATTTTGTGTTTTTGAATTTTTTGTTTTGCAAAAATGTGATCCTAATAATTTTATATGAATTTTAGTGAATAATTATTAATTTTATTTCAATTTTTTTAATATTGATTATAATTTTTATTAGTTGAGGACCACTAGATATTATACGTCTTTTTAATTAATTTATTTAATTAACTATTGATACATATATAATAAACTACTTTTAAAATTTATAATACAATAATTATCTACAAGAGATAGTAGTATGTTAGATAAAAAAATAATTTTAAAAAAGTGAACAAATAAATGGTGTGGTCTTTGTCTATACAATTTATAATTCATAGATTGTCTTTGTATTTTTCTGGTCCCTTCCTACGTAACAATGCATTCATATATACTGACACTACTTCAAATTAAAAAAAATTAATCGTGGTAAAAATATAAATTAAATAAATTTCATACAAAAAATGAGTAAAAAAAGGAAGATTTTCACAAAATAAAAGATTATTGAAACACAAAAAATTGAAGAAAAATGTTAATATTATTCAAATGAGTTAAAATAACAATTATTTATTTAATTGCATGAAAGAAGGAGAAGGGTAATTAAGGACAATCAAATAAAAGTGTATTAATTTGGGAGTGGAAATAGACACTCCCCATAATAAAATATGTATTTCTTCGAGAAATATGCATACATATACGTGTCCATAATTAACGTGAATACCTATGTCAAGGAACGTCAACATAGGAGTTCCTCCATGGGCTGCTACAATTATATGAAAAAGAGAAAAAGTTCCTGTCCATTATCTATGCGCATCTTCTATGATTGTTCATCATAAAGAAGGAAAACCAGGCTAAAAATAGAGAAACAAAGAAAGAGAGGATGAAAGGACGAATTATTGATTTTTTTAGACAATGAAAAAGCAGTTGCGGAGAAAAAGAAAGTTAAAAAGGGAGAGATTGGTGGGGCGAATGAAAGGAATTCTATGCATTTGTTTGATAAAATCTGGGCACTCCTCGTGCAGTGAAACAAACTTTCATGCGTAGCAAGTGCACGAGTGGTGTGAGCTGGTGGCAATTGTCTTATTCTATAGTTTTATTATTTATATGTGTCCAACTATAGGATTGATTAATTCACTTGCAAACAAACAGACACTTGTGCTTGAAATGATTAATTTCAATTTTAGTTTATTCAGCATTATATATGTAAATATCACTTGTTAAAAGCTTGTGGTCATGCCTTTTATTTTTTTCAAGATAAAGCAAACAAACAGAATGCATGTTATAAGCGATTTAAACTTCTGTCATCTTTCAAATAAAAAAATGTCATGAATAAATGTTTCGATACTCTTCTTTGTTTATTTGGTAGTTTGGAAATTATATTAATCACAATAAAGTTTGAACCTAAGACCTCATATGTACTAGGTTCGAGTCTCTCATCAGTATACATATCTTAATAGCTTAATTACTTGCCTTCTTTAAATCAGTCTTAAGTTTGAGTCGTATGAATAAAAAATATATATCACATGAAGATATGTATTTTCATAGTAAATTGACCTATTTGACTATTTATTTCAAAAGAAATAGTCATGGCCGATAGTTGAAATAGGAAGCAACATTATATCTTTTTATAAATTTTATGGGATGGATTAAATTTGGGATTTTATTTTAACTTTTTAAGCTTTTGATATGCTGTGAATTTGGAATCAGATATAGCCTACCTCCTCTGCCCTTTTTTTTTTTTTTTTTACTTTTTGGAAAAGGTCTTGTTTGTGTGACTTGAAAAATCATCAACTCAGGAAATTAAAAAGAAAAAAAAAAGGATAGAATAAAGGGGTTCTATTGCTTTAGTAGCTATGGGCAGAGAAAAAGTTGAGGAACAAATAATGCAATGGGTCATGATCGAGAAAAATTCTTCTGCTTCTAATGCACAAAGGTATCCCTAGGATGTCGCGGATGTTTAAAGTGATAGACACAGACACTTGGATACATAACAGGTACCTTGTGTCTAAGGAATTTCCTTCAGCATTTTTTTTTTAATCATAATATTGGAACATTATTTAATAACTCGTGATTCAATTATATGTTATTATTCATTTCTATATGAATAAATAAAAATTATTTTTTGTAAGTGTTATCATGTTTTTTTTGTCCCTTATTTTTCAATATTTGATTTTAGTTTCACAAACATCATCTACTATGGTGATTAAGATGTCAGTCTTAAAAAATATTATATTAAAGATTTTAACTTTAGCCCTCCTTTCATAAATATGGTAAGCTTATTAGTATACCTGACTTTTGTTGTTATTATTATATTTATTTATATAAATCTATTTATTTTAGTATTATCAGGTTCATACTTAATAGTATTATATATTTATTGTATCTTATTATATACTCTTAGTATCCTTTATAATGTCTATCTTAAACTTTACTCAGTTTTTCTTATCTCTGATGTGATGCGAATGTGTCAGCCTTCTGAGCCAATAAACAGAAAATCACAGTAAGAGTGATAGAGAGATTGTAGATTGTAATGGTGGAGCTTGATTTAATTAGAGAGCAATATGTAATAACTAATTACATTAACAGATATTTGATGTATGTAAACCTTTACTATACACAATTATGCATGAACATGATCCCAGAGGAGAATTTTATCATCTTTTAGTTATTTCTGGCCTCCCCTGAAACTGAATTCACTACATTCAACTTCCACAGCAACAATCATGGAGCCTCATGGAGCCTCATTCTTTTTCTTTTTTTCATTCTTTTTTTTTTTTTTTTTTTTTTGCCTTTTTTGGTGGTAGATTTGAGTTCTAAGTTGCACCTCTGTCCTTCACACCACATGTGGGGAAGGTTGAAAACACAGATCAGCTGGCAGACTCTGAGATACTTTGTAAAGAGGGTTGCCAAAATCTTGTCCTAGCTGTGGCACTGACACCATTATTAGTAGATGCTGTTGTTGTTGGCCTATGTCTTTCAGGTTTGATGACCTGAAAAATAGAAATGCAACTAAAATTAGTTTATCCCTGTTGCCTAATTCCTTGTTGCAATTTAAAATCCAGTACTTGTTTTGTTTTTGCAAAATTTTATGATACACATGTCTCAGGCCATTCTGAAGGGGTAAATATATAGATCAAGTGTTCAACAATCAAGAAAAAGGAAAATTATGAAGAGTATCAATTCCTCAAACAACTAATCAAGCCTTAATTAGTACACGTAATTTTGAACCAATTTTAGAAACTCAAAACCCTTTAAATTATTCCAATAAATAAAAGTCACTGTTTATAAAAATGATGCTTCTTGATTGAAAAGTTGATTGGCATAAGCAAGGAGACTATATCAAGCACCACTCAAGCCGCTCCAGTCCTGTAAAATCTGGCAAATCTATGGAAGAAATAATATACTACTTGAAAGTGAAAATAGTTTAAAAACAAAAAACACAAACACAAACGTAAACATAAAAAAATTTTAAAAAAAATGACCATGTTATTTGTTAAGATTTACCTGGTTGTCCTCTGGGTCAGACCTCCTTGCTGCTTCCTCCATTTCCAGCCCAAGTTTCTCGTTCACAGAATCTGCCTTGTGATGAGCTGATTCTGACATGCTTTGTTGCTTCATCTTTGCTTGCTTCCTTTCCTTTAGGCCCTTCATAACCTCTGAACCCAAGAAGCAAACCCATAAAACGTTAAAGATTAAACACCAATACAAAAGAACTGAGCACTTGAAAAGTTTAGATGGGGTGAAAATTTGTATGAACGAGTTTCATGTGTAAATTTATTGGTTCAAACCAAATCAATCGTAGTTTAATAAACTCCGATCGAACACTAGGGGTTAAGACTTAAAGACCAAACACATCAATACATAAAGGAAAGGTGTGTAGTTGAAAGAAACCAACCTTGAGTTGTGATGAGCCTATAAACTTGGCCAAGAAGGAGGGTATCTGCAGGCTTGAGAAGCTTGATTCGAGTTAGGCGAACTGGGTTGGTGGCGGTGGTGGTGGTGTTGTGAATCTTATTTGGACAATTTTCAATGTCCTTTTTATTATTGGTTGTGGTTGTAGACAATGTGGTGGTGGAGATGAGGAGGGCAACATAGTGACCAGGGTTGGTTTTCATGACATGGGTGGCACTCACTGGGGAGTAGAACCTCTCTACTTTCCCATTGGGGTGCTGTATCACTAGTGTTGCAGCATCAATGGCTTGGCAATTTCCCATCTCCTTCTTTTCTCTTTCTCTCTTGCTCCAAGAGACACAAATGAAGAAGCTAGATTGCTAGCTACAAGAGCAAAATGAGTTTTATATATATATAGAGGTGGAGTTAAGGGAATGTTGAAGCACTAATCAAGTTGAGTCTTTTTTATAGAGCATAGCAGCCACTACTCAATCCCACAAATTTTCAAACCACCAAAACTGAGATTATATTCTCTATGCAATGGAGAGTTAAATATATAGCTGTTAACCAGGGGTTTATTAACATCCCAATGTTATGATGAGATTCATTTTTATATATTTTGAAAAATGTTTAACATGGTCAGTTATTTATATGTCTTTATAATGTCAAAGAAAATTATATATTTATGCATGTAACTTTCAAAATAGTTATTTAATTTTAGGAGTTACAATATCTTTAATAATAGTACACACATCATTTAATAAACGTGTGAGAATTTTTAAATTTGGTATATTGAAATGAAATTCAAGTTTTTTTAGAATGAACATAAATTAATTTCATGAACAAGCTCACATATAATTATATTATCTTATAATTTTACATAGTTTTAATTGGATTGGATTATATTACCAAATTATGTTACAATGTATAGCATTAAATATTATTATATTAATTTTCACATTAGAAAAGAAGAGTAGAACCAAGACGGTATTGGTATGAATGAAAGTGTTCAGGTCCTTTATGCATATGGTTTTTGATTTGATTTCAAGATTTATACAGATCTATACGTAAGAAAAAATTATTGTTAGATGAGTCTCTGTTTAAATCATGAGAAACTAATCTCCCATGTATCATGAAGGGATACTCCAAAAAAATTTTAAAAAAAATTATAGAGTGGAATGAAAAAACAGTTATATATATAAAAAGATGGAAGGTAACTAAAAACAAGACTTTGCCAATCAAATAAATTTTAGATAGACATAAATTTAACAACTCAACTTTGACCATACTTACATAAAATTTGATAAAACCAATATATAAGTAATTGTATGTTCGACAAAAACATATACTTTTACTATAAAGGTTTTTCTAAGAGCGCATTGGATAAAAAAAAAAATTTAAAAGTAAGTTTTAAAACTTTTTAAAGAATTTCACAATTACAAATATAAAAACTCATCTTCCTAATATAAAATTTTCTTATATTGATCTCTTAATCAATATCCAATGATAAATCCATTTATTATTATGTGTATGTAAATAGGAGTTAAAGAAAACCAATTTAAACCCAAACACAAGGTAAAAATCAGGGATTTAGTTTATCTAAAATAAGAAAATTGATAAAGTATAAAAATAAAAAATTAAACACATTTAGATTATTTAATAAAATTCTCACATATTATATATATATATATATATATAATAAAATTTACTAACCTAAAAATAATTAACTTTTCTATTTTATATTTTATCCACTACCTCCATGAGCAAAATCCAAAACTGAGATACAACTGGCATGAAATACAACATGGATACACGTGTCAGGCATGGGTTGGTTGATGAGTGCGTGAGGAAACGGCCTAAAGGAAAAGTGGGACCGAAGCCGCTTAGGTGATCAAAACGTGACAGTCCTTTGGTTTTATCGTCTTTGTGAAAATGACAGTCATATACTCATATTCACGTGCTATTCAGCGGCGTTTGTCTGGAATTTTTGCAGTGGAAAATCACTTTTTTTTCATTTTAAATAATTGTTTTTTATATTTTCGAATAGTTTTTTAAAAAATAATTAAAATTTTGAAAAATTAATTTTTAAATTTTATAAAGAGATTAAAAAGAATATCTTCTAAAAAATATCAATTTTCACCTTTATTTTTCATGTATTCTCTACCTCTCATTATAAGTATTTTCTAAGGGAAAAAACTTATCTAATATTATATATCATTTAAAAGTTTTAAGAAAATATTAATTATTTTTTATTTTGACTTTGTATTTTTTTTCACACACAAACTTCTTATAATAATTTTTTCATAATTTTTTAAAAGGACAATTTTATCAATATACTTTTTTGGATATATTTTCACTCATTTTCATTGATTTCTTAAAAGATAATATAATTGAACGGTGATCACCCCAATCACCTGGCTACTCCCTGTCTAGAAGGCATTTTGAGGTACAATAACAAGAAGTCATTGTTAATTAAGGTTTCTCTTAGGAGAACTACTATGTTGACTCATGACATATTATTATGTTGTTGATAAAATAACTATCAAAAGAAACTATATTCATATATAACCTTATAAAAATTCATTGTATTTAACAAATTCACTCAAATATTAACTGACATCTATTATTGGATAGATTTTTGTATTGATAGTTGAAATATATATGTGTGTGTGTGTGTTTGTGTGTGTATTAGAATTCCAAGTATGCATCAACACATTCCAAGCCCAACAGCGGGTTTTATTTTTTATATAGTGTTTTAATTTAATAATTCCTCATATATGAGATTATGAAAAAATTTACATGAATATCGTATGCAAATCTTGCTATTGATAAGATTTGATTTAAAAAATAATATTTTTATTATCCAAATCTTGTTTTCATTTAAAAAATAATATTTTATTATTAAAACATTATTATTGACAATATTTGATTTCAAAAAATTATATTTTATTCAAATCTTGTCATTGGTGAAATTTATTTTTTAAAATACTATATTCTTATAAATAATCACAAAAACTCATATTATGATAAATTCTGCATGCAAATATCATATGCCAAAAGATTACCCGCAAGGAGATAAAGAAAAAAAAAAGGAAAAACAATAGTAAGAAACTTTGCCATTGTTTAATTGGTAGAATGATATACCCTAATTATTGTTATTAGATGAATAAATGAATTATATTACTTTATTTCATCAAACAAGTATCATAATTTTTATTCAAAATTTGATAATATTATTCTAATTGTGTGTAGCTAGCATTGCTCAAAGATAACATATTTTGATTATGATCAATTGCTTATTGCTTTTGGTCTGATTTACTTGGGAACAAGGGTGGTGCATCAGTGGTCAAACAGCCATAATCAGTAGTGAGTTGCATCCCCATGTTTGACAACCACGAGCACCACTACCAAATGATTATCGCCAAATCTTGGATTGCATGAGAATAATTCATCACTCCTGTTTAGACTTTAGAGAATATTTTCCATGTTCTTTCATAATAATGCTTGGAATCAGAATATGCTACAAGGTAACAAGGGCATCATGTTACATTACACACTGAAATGATCGTATCTGCAAAATCACGGAAGAATGAGTCAAATTTCGAATAAATAGTAATTGTGGAATAAATGGTCACCAAAAAAAAATTGTGGAATAAATGTAAAGTTAAATTGTATTTAATTTTGATATATTAATAATATAAAAAATTATATTATTATCCAATTATAATCTCCTATTTATATAACCTTTCAAGTAGGGAGAGTCATAATCAATTATAAGTTTTTATTTATTAATTCTATTTATTTTATATTCGAAGTTCACCTAAAGGTATGTCTTTTAATTAAGAATGAGTATCTTATACTTTTACAAAAAATATTTTTAGCAAATATGTTAGTGTTAATAATATCAATGGCATGACTTTTGATAGAATGTAGCATTCTTTGTTTTAATTCAATATTTCTGTAGTATGTGCTTTAAAAATGTGAATGTAGATACTGTTGAATTTGATTTTAATATATTGTTAATGCAGAAAAAAAATTATACTTAAATTTACTAACTATTGATTTATTATTTAATCAGTTTAGCACCTTATATATGGCTATTAACTCATTTATATGTTGCCCGTCAAAACATTATTAAATAACAATTTGAAAGCATTTTATATCAACTGTATACTAAAATTAAACTCACTAACCCATTTATATGTAGCTTGTCAGAACATTATTAAATAACAATTTGAAAGCATTTTATACCAACTGTATACTAAAATTAAACTCACTTATATTACACCTTAAACTCAGGTTAACAATTCTCTTAGAGTAATATTAGGTAAACAACAAAATTGCACAATAAATACACATCACATACCTTACCATAATTAGACGTGATGAGTAAGTGGAATGTTCTCACTTATCCCATCTAATCATTATAAGGTGTGTGATATGTATTTGTTATATAATTTTATTTTATACCATACATTTTTCATTCTCTTAATGTATAATATGCTCTGCATGTGTAAAGAGGTTGTTCTTGTTTTGCGTGTGGTGTGTGGACCTGGCTAAGGGATGAGATGATCACTGCCCTTACCAGAATAATGAGTGGGTGTCAAATGTTTGGGCTTTTAAGCATGTTTGCCTTTCAAAAGAAGAAGCATCCAATTATGCATGCTCTAACGCCCCCTTCCCTCTCTCCTTTAAGGCCCACATAACACTCACCTTAATTTCTGACCCAAAAAGCAAAAATTAGGTTAATTCCTCTCCCCATCTCCTCTGTTCTTGCCTCCTGCTGCAATAGGAATGTGTGTGCTAGCTTGCTCTACTATTATTGTTGAATTCACACTGGTCACTTAGCACCTTAAGGTAGCGTTTGGCAACTGATATAGAGATAAAAATACAGAGACACTGAAAATACAAACCTATTTAAAGATGGAAACAGAAAAAGTGAACAGAAAAAATGTCTTGTTCTCAGGACAAAAACCTTAATGTGTCTTTAATATTTTTTTATTTTTAAGAATTATTGAAGTCAAAACAAAATAAATTAAAAATCATTAGTACTTTTATAATTAAAACTTAAAATAGAAAATGAAAAAATGAAAAAAAAAGACCTTATTATTTAATCATGTATGGAAGTTTGCTAATTGGTCCCTTCAGCTTTTGACCTTTGTTAATGTAGGACGGCTTTGATGGAAAAATACAAGAAAAAGCATAATTACAAAACAAAAAAAAAGGAATGCTTGATGTATAGTATTGCTTGTCTTATGTCCAAATATTTGTATGTCAACCTAGCTATCACTCTCTATGGGGTTTACTTGGACAAATGATTGTTGAGCCTTGTTCTTTGGCAAGAAAGGTCAACTTGCTTATGATATGCAGCACAAGCTTGATTAGGTTGGGACCTCGTGAGTCACACAGGAACATCATTATGGCTGTGAAGTGTGAACCATCCGATATGCATATTGTTGCTTTCTAGTGTAAGCCCGGTGACCACTATTTTGTGTTCCCTAACAAGCATAATGTTAGAGTATAAAATTATTTATATGTCTCTATCTGTCAATTTAAATTTTTAAAAAAGATAATTTTATAATACAAAATTAAAGTCTTTATCATTAAATAATTAGGGATTTGATCCTTATTATCCTTTATTACGAGAAAAAAAATCCATGCTCAAGTCCTAAAAAAGACATTTGTATAGGTAAAATGTTAGATTGTAAGTAAAATTATTCATATATCTTTACCCATCAACTTAAATTTATGAAAGAAATTGTTTCATGAAACACAGCACAAATACAAATTAAAGAAGAAAAAGGTAATATCCCAATTGACCCTATTCAATGCATTATCATGGAGAGATAATCGTTATGATGCTGTAGGGGAGCATGATAAGGTTCCATGCTCGGTTGTTAATTAGAACTGAGAACAAAAGATTTTGAGATTAGATCAATCGGTAAAGCCAGAACCGCATTAGATTTCCTGTCTCTCAAATCTCATCACTCACAAATCATGCGGCCCCACTTCTACATCCTCCTCAAATCTCGATATTAGGTGAATGCTTACTACTAACTAATCTTATTTGCATTATATATACATTTTTTTTTCTTTCAAAACACAGGGATTTTGAGGTTTGCTAGACTGATCTGATTAATTTGGTTTGGTCCGACGACCTACTATTAAGATAAACTTTTCTTAAACTCGATCTTTTTATTCATGAACTTGAACATAAAAATTTATTTAAAGAAAATAAGTATTAAACTAATATGAATATGATAAGCTAAACTATATGTTATTTTCATTACAAATATACTTGTATTTAGTTATTAGATGATGAAGTGGATTTCATTTGGAATGAGAGTTCCATGTAACTCCCTGGTTTAATTATCTTGTCTCGGATCTATAGTGTGGATCAATTAAATAGGGATTTTTCTAATCATTGTGCTAAGAGTACTAATTAAAAAATTAAAAAAAGGAAAATTTCATATTGGAAAGAGGAGTTTTCATGTTTTTAAAATATGAGATCAACCACTAAGTTATAAGAGCTACTTTTTAAATATCCTTAATCAGTGTTATGGTTAGAAAAACCTATTAAACATTTTTATAAATGTTTGATGAACACGAAAACATGTATTGACTAAGGGTATTTGCGGTTTAGTTTGGATCAGCTTTAAATGAAAAATCTATCAAATCAAAAAAAATTTTTGTTGCGGTTAGGATTGGATTAGTTTGATCAGTTTTAGTATAAAATAAAAGTTTAACTATAAAATAAATTAAGTCAATAAAATAAGTAAATAAAAGTAAAAGTATAATTAATTCATTTAATATTTATACCATATTATTTACAATAGAACTATTCATAAAAAATAAGAAAGTAATAAATTAAACTTATCATAGTAAAATTATAAATTTAACAATAAATATGATATTATATAGGTTCATGGGCATCGATACCTTTTATATAATTAATAGTTATGATTTCATAGATTTAAAAAAATTTTAGTTAGTGAATCACGTCGCTAATTTTTAATCACAAATAACCAAAAACTATCAATATTCTTGAATTTTATAACAGTATTAGAGAAGCCCTTATTATATAATATTATTGGGTTTGAATTTAATTGGATTTGATTAATTTTTAAAATTGGATATGAAATCTGATCCAATCCGAGTGATTTGTGTAAATTGAGGTCCAGTCTAATCCAAATTTTTACTGCTTTAATTGGTTTTTGGTTTGGATAAAACTAAGAATAATATTTGGTATACAACTAAATTGTACAACAAATACACATCACACACCTTATTACCATTGGATGTGATGTATAGTCCCCACTTATCCCACTCATTCATCAAATCTAATAGTAATAAAGTGTGTAGTGTGCATTTGTTGTGTAATTTAATTATACACCAAACATCACTCTAAAACTAATAATGTGGTTTTGATTGAATTTAAACACACCTAAATATTGACATTGGACTACACTAAATGTTATGATTCCCACATCAACTAAATAAGTAAACTCAATGCAGTACTAAAATCATGAAATTCTCGTATCTAAATGACTAATCTTGGTTGAGTTCTCTTTATGTGATCGAGTCATGATAATTGGTACTTTCATTGAAAGATGAATTTTGAAAAGGGCTACTTATAGAGCGAAGTCGATAAGATGTCATTCTTAAAAATGGTGGCAATATTATAGTCTCACATTGAGCAAGTAATTAAGCAATTAAGCTTTCTCACAATGGTGAATCCTTTTGGGTTGAGGCTGTTTGGGCTTAAGTAATAAGATGAACCTTTTAACTCAAGTGGATATTTTTTTAACAAATATAAAATAAATGGCTGCCACATATATATATATATATATATATATATATATATATATATATATAATCCAACCACTTACAACATTTTAGCTTGACTCAAGCAACAACCAGACCAAGGTACACTGATTCAGAAACTCCGAACGAACACAAGAAACTGCGCGGCTACAATTCATTTGTCAATGCATTTTTGGGCCTAAATCATTTGGCAAAGAAAAATGTTATTTGTACTCACAAGATACAGGACACTGTATCGACTCATATCTTATTCATCATTAAATGAGATGTGGACCCTATTTGAATGAAGTCCACACCTCATCTAACGATAGATGAGATGTGAGTCGATATGATATCTCATGTATTGTGAATACAAATAATATAACTCCTTGGCAAATGAATGGGAGACGGACATCAAATTTTATGGAGTTAGTTGATAATCTTACCAACAGAATTACTACGTGCGAGCTTGAACTAGAAAAGAGATCTCTAGATGCTTTATTTCGAACTGAAAGTATGTATATATTTGTATAAATTTATGTACTTTTCAGTTAGTAACAAGGGGGGTTTGTGACCTAAACAATAAGATCATAATATGATACACCCAAAAATAACTATTGAATCACGAGATTCCTGCCTTTAACTAACGTGTTATTGAACATATTCTGCCTAATTTGAAGATTTTCTGGTCTTCGATAACCACACCAAGCCGCACCAAACAGACGTTACATTTGGATATGAGTTTTGGTATATATTCTACCAATCTTCGTACAATCCACCTAGTACTAAAACAATTAAAAGAATAAATATACAATCAATGTATTAAAAATTTGAAAAGTGAGTAATATTTACTTCATTTAGCATGTAAGAAGATTTGTAGATTTACCCTATTCTCTACTATCAATGCTTTATTAATTAGAGGGCTTTTATTTTTAATATAGTATTTTAATTTAACAATTCTCCATATATGTGATTATGGAGAAATTCATATGAATATGATGTGCAAATCTCACCATTGATTTTAAAAAAATTATATTTTATTATCCAAATCTTATCATTGATGAAATTTGCTTTTTAAAATATCATATTCTTGTAAATAACCACAAAAAATCATATTGTGACATATTCTGGGTACAAATCCTATATCCAAAAAGACATTGACAATTGAAGATATATATATATATATATATATATATATAAAACATTCACAGAGGAGACAATGAAAATAAAATGAAAGACATAAAAACTTGAGCAATAGAAAAGCAAAAGGCAAAAAAAAATAGAGTTGGCACCACATAACAAAGATGACAATCCCTCAACAACACTCACGAGAAAAAGCCGGAGAACAAAGAGAGAAAAATAACGATTATGACCGAGTAATGAGAAGAGAGAACTAGCACGCACCAAAATAGTAATTGCCTGATATAGGATCAAGGAAGATAACACAAACTTCGATGGCAAGCTTTGCAAATACAAATATTATCTCTATCAATATATCTGGTTACAATTTATAGGCTGAAAATCACCTTTTTCACATAAAAAAATTATTTTTTTCATATATTTGCACAATTTTCTTTTATGTAATCATAATATAAAAAAATTCAACTTCTTTTAAAGCTTAAAAAAGTGGTATATGAAAAATCTGGAATTTAAGTTTCTTGATCACTATTTCTAAAAATCTGGAATAAACACGCCCTAAGTTGTAGTTTCAATATTTTGTTAGTCTGTTGTGCTTCTGTGTGCATCAGCCATATATCAACTCAGTGGAATCACTTTCATCACAATACAGAATTAGTGTGTATTGAATTCTACCCAAAGCAACACATGATCAATTAGAATGGCAGATATTCCTTTCTTTTAACTAGTCATATCAAATTCAAGCCTTAAATATAGAAAAACCGAGAGAATCATATCCCTTATAAGATCTCCAGGATTGCCTCTAGGATACCTGTGGGGAAAAAAAATCTGCTTTGCTAGAATTTATTCTAAAGAGATTCATGTTTGATAATTCCTGCAAGAGTAATTATGGTATAATACAATTTTCACTCCTCCCATAATCAATTTTAAACACCATAATTGACTTTGATCTCTAAAACCAAGAAAATATAAACGTGTAAGCACAACTCTAGAGAAATTTCAATCCTATTGATATTGGAATCCACAATCGTGCATCCAAACACAGACTAGTCTCATCCCAAGATTTATAGAAGTCGAACCTGAAGGGAGTTGATTTCATGAACAAAGAGAGAAGGGAGTGGTTCTAAACTGATCATGACATAAATCAAAGAGATAAATTAAACATACACATTAGTACTACCGTGGCTCCACTTCCTTTATCAGAATATACAGAAAACACCAGCAATAAAATAAACGTTTTGCAAAAACTCTATAACAAAGTGGACTAGTAATATGACTATAGATTGTAACAAAGATTTCAATCTAATCTCAGAACAAGACTTGTGGTGAAAGATGAAACCACCTTACAGTGCAGCTCTTTAGCTCAAATTAGACAGATGGGAAGTGCTTGTTTAGGTTGAAAGGCAGTGAATAGAACTCTGCACTTCTTGAGTCAGCACCGAAGGACCTAAACTTGTCCCACCAATGTTTCCCTCTGTCTTTCCTGATTTGCGAGTCTTTCTTGTGTAGAGTGTTGTCCAGGAAATATGCCACAACACCCGCAACAAATGGCTTTGATTGGAATGGCACATTGATTATATCATTGAACTGCCAGGTACATAAAAAGAAATAAGTGCAAGTGAACTCAACATAAGGTAAGACAACATCTTAGGTTTTATAAAAGTTTTGCTGACTAGTATCCTAAGATTAAGAAATTAATAATAGAAAGCTTTCAAAGAAATTTTTGGGTCCATTGGTATTAGAAAACAATTTTCTACTTTCATTTCCTATTTTCGGGACTTGTGAACGAAACATTAAAAACAAAGGTGCATTTGATTTCAGAAAATAATTTTCATTTTTTATTTTTAGTTTTCCAGTTTTTAGGATTTTTTAAAGAAAATACTGAAAATTGAAAAAAAATGGGTTTTATGGTTTTCACAATTTTCAGTATTTTTTTCACAAAATTCATGAAACTGGAAAACAGGAAATGAAAATTAAAAACTGTTTTCTAAAACCAATTTTCAATTTTCATTTCCTGTCTTAACTGTTTTCTTCACAAAATCCTAAAAGACGAGAAACAAATTGAAAACATAAAAACAAAATAGGAAATAAAAATAGAAAGCAAAAAAGCCTTTATGTTTCAATCAAAAAGTTTCTACTCTTGATTCCTTCACAAAAGCCCTTAGGGCATCAGTTATCAAAATCCTATATGTATATTATATCAATGTAATCCATACCCATCTTCCACCCGTGTGGACTGGTCCAAAACCATTGATTGCTGTGTACTCGTTGAAGTACTGGGGCACTGACAAGCCAAGGAAGATGGAGAAGCCTAATATGAACTTTGTTCTAAAACTGTTAAGATTGCAGAACTGAAGAAAACTAAGACCTCCAGCTCCTACAAACGATGAAAATATGCAACATAAGATCACATTGTGTTTCTTGTAAGTAGCAGCATACTTGAATCAAGTTTGAAAATTTCTTAGTAGTTCTTAAATTGAACATACCAACATAAGCAAAGAACAAGCAGTACAGTGCAGCAACAATGGGTGGTGGGATGGAGGCAAAAACTGCTCCAAATTTCCCTACACAGTAAGGAAAAATCAGCAAGATTTAAACGGCAGGAGAATGCCTTAGGATAAAGACAAATTAGATATTCGAATTACAAACATTTATTCACATTTCACACTTCATCAACTCACCAAGAATTGAAAAGAAAATCATAAATCCAGCAGATATTTGCACTACTCTTCTGCTGCCAACACGGGTCAAAGCCAAAAGACCTGCATTTTCTCTGGAGAAAACAAATGAATTCCTTTAATCAGCAAGGACATAGAGCTTCCTCTTAACTAGGGTATAGCACAAAAACATAACACTTTCAATCTTACACAGAGACAGAGGATCCATTGACAGTTCCAAACAATCCTGATAACAGGATGCCAACTCCCTGTGAGCATATATAAGATGTACAACCAGTAATTATACTTGAAAGTTCTGATTAACTGCTTAGCAAATAATAATCATCATCATAATCAATCACAATTTTACTGCTACAATTATATATAAATGCAATAAAACTGTTTTGCAGATATCTAAACATTGAAGTATTAGCCATTTTCATACCTGCCAACCAATACCCCGACTGAGAATAGATGGTGGTAATGGTGTTGCACTTGCATACCTGTACACAGCAATAAAAGCTCCACTAGACTGCTTGTAAAGAAAAAAACATGTGAGTAGATAAATTATTCCAATTAATAAACAAAAAGAGAAAAGAAATTCTTATTCCAATCAAATTAAAAAAAAAAAAAAAAAAAAAGAAACAGAGAAGATCTAAAGAAAGAAATTACCTCTACAAGAGCAACGAAAGCTGCCATCATCATGGCAAAGGCTTCACCTGCATCAAATGAAGGTGCTCCCCATTGAAAGGGATATGGAACTCTAATCCTGCAGACTCAAAATGCATGACAGATTCTTCTGAATAAGTTTCAACTCGCAAAGCCATGCTCAGACAGTAGATTACCACTCACGGATCCAATTGAACCTAACTAGAGGACATCAACTATGTGTGTGCTCGTAACTCGTAAGTTTTATCGTGATGAGTATCGTAAAAGATCTAAGTTTTAAAGTAGTGATGAGCATCGCAAAATCTTAAGGAATTACACGTGACGTATATCCTCCTCCATGAATCATTTAAGAGGAACCTCCTCAGTTCACCGCAAAATAGGACTCTCGTCACTCAAAACAGTATATGATATATGGAAATAGAAATAACAGGAATATATCTTAAAAAGGAGAAAAATGCTCTCATTTGGTATTGTATTAACTTTGCTAAAGTTGGGTTATTCACTAAACATAAATTTTTCAACTGGATCTCTGCCACAACCAATTGCCATCAATTTAGTGCTGAAGCCATTTTGCTGGAGTGGATTAGATGGTGGCCAAATAAATCCATCCCTGTTGTGCCATTAACAATCCTCACAAAACAGACAGATGACTGTGATTTCAGGGCTGGGAAATGTATTAATCTGGCCACCCTTTGGTCCACAAACACAATTGGCCGTCAAATCAGCATACCATTTCCACATCAGCACTAAATTAAGGGATGTATGACAGCCGACAAAAATGGTGGGGACACAATTATAAACTTGTATAGGATTAATTTAAGGTAACACTATAGGCTTCAAAACAGTAATTAAACAGCTTAATATGAAATAGCCAGTTGCCGCAAAAAAAAGGTAAGGGTTAAAATTAGAGCAAATCGCAAAACTAACCAAGGAGCTGCATCTATAAGTCCAGCACGATCAGTGCGGCAGGATATCTGTGTTTTAGGAGCAGCATTGTTATAGGCCCCCCCAACAGTGAGTATGTGAGCATATATCCACACAATTGCAACTGTAAAAATAACAGCAAAACGATCGAAGATATGCTTCCCCGAACCTAGCACATGGGGCACATACTGCATGACAACCACTAACTGTTAAACTCAGATTTATAGAAACCTTCTAGCTAAAAAAGGAAGAAATTAAGAAGATGAAATTAACAGAGATCCTAGTGCTGAGATTTTAAAATGCAACTAGGTGTGCAAAACTTTACGGAACTCTACCTGTGAGATAAATACTAGCAATACAAGCTCCGGCAGTCCAATCTCAACACATTTAGCGACCTACACCCGAGACAAGCATCAATGTTGAAATTTTCTTCAATTAATTTTAAACTTGAGCAATGTAAACGTGTATCAGAAGGCTTACCCCAGGAAAACCTAACTCGTACAGGCCAAAACCAACCAGAGATACCAAAGGAACTGCTGAAAGTGGAGTTAAAAACCTGAAGAAAGAAAAATAAATTGACATCACCTGGGAATACTGTACCAAATCACAAGAATAATAAGTTATTTACTTATTTACTTCTTTGCAGATTCTGGGGACTACCTAGTTAATCAAAATGCAGTTGCACAAATCACTCAACAATATCATTATATTATGTACTTGAAAAATCAAGTCAGCTTTGTGGAACAATGAAAAATGAAAGGCCTTCTTAAATCTGGCTTACATATTGGTTCAGACAGTTTCAGCTTTCAAGTCATACATACAAAGAAAGCATATTGCAGCTACTTACTAAGAACTTGAGACCAACCTTGCAACATTACGCCATAGGCCACTAAAGCCCAGTACTATTTGAAGAGTTGAAGCAACAATAAGAGCACCCTGGATTGCCCGCATTATTCTCTTGAATTTCTGAATACATAGAAAAATAAAGCCAAAAAAACATGTGATCATAGAGTTTTAATCTAGTAGGCAAAAAAAAGTCTCTGGCGTTGCTTGAATTAAATTTATGCGCTATTTCCAATGGAATTAAGCACTGCATGGTTGTAAGTTTGTGATAACAAATAGCATAAAGAATTGATGTATAACAGGATTACAGGCCATATGGTAGTTTTCATCAATATTAAATCTTATTTCACAACAATGTAAAATAATACAGCAAACATATCAACCATGCACCATTTAGACTGTATTTGGATTAGTTTACTGTGTGTTCAAAACACCTTATAATTAAAATCTTGATAAGAGCTATCGAACAAAATTAAAGATGATTATTCCGTAAAAAAAAAATAAAAAGCATGCACTTAATATAGCTATATTTTTCTCATCACAAGACCTCTATAGGATCTGGTTCGCCACTGAATCGGCCAGCAAGAATAATTGAGATTGTTGTTGGAACAAAGGTATACGATCCTCCAATTACTGCAGGTAGTCGTGTTCCGAACAGTGTTTGCAGCAATGTGTTAATGCCAGCAACAAAGAGTAGGGTTTGGATGACTTTTGCCTTCTCCTCCTGCCAAAAAAGAAAAAAATTGCATCACTATTTTGCATAACTTTTGGCTAAGACAAAAATGTAACTTCAACCTTATAGCTATATTGTAAGCAATATTACACAATAAAGTCAAAAAATTGCTGCTTCAAGTATATTGTATCCATGATTGCTTACATTGCCACCTCCCATCTGCGGAACAAGAGCAGTGGGAATGAGCACAGTTGTGCCAAGCATCACAAGAAAATGTTGAAAACCAAGAAGTATGGCCTCAGCTGCAACAGAATGTCCCCAAATTTCCATCAAATTAATCAATCCAAAAAAAAAAATCCCAGGGCAAATGGAAAGAAGGGAGATTCCTAAATTTGTAAATGCGCCTTCTTAGAAGTTCAAACAACAAAAGGAATTGTCATTTTATTTCAGCCAATTATTTAAATTTCCTTAACGACATTGTTCAATAGAAGTTCTTGACTAATTGGCCTCAGTTCCGTTATAAATGTCCCAAAATCCAACAATCTGAATAATTCAGTTTTCAGTTGAAAAAAGAAAGAAAGAGAGAGCTTGTTATAGCTATTAAAATATATGAAGGTGATTATTACATCAGGGGCCAAAATTTGGAAGTAGAAATCTTTGTTACCAAACTTGTTTCTTGACTTTATGGCCTCAGTGTCGTAATAAAATGTCCTAAAATCCAACAATCCGAATAATATTTTCTTTTTGTAGAAAAAAAAAGGAAAAACTTTTTAGTAGCTATTAAATCACATATGCAAATTATTACATCAGGGGCCAAATTTGGATGTAGCAATCAATTTTTTGTTACCAAATCTGGATCTGGGAAGAACCTCAAATATGAATAGAATTGCCATACAGAAGATGAAAAGAAAAATATAAAGAAATTCAATAAACTGAAATAGGACTTCAAAATTGGCTCCAATCACATGAGAAGTAGGGGGAGAAAAATACTAGGATTGCCTCTGGCATAAGACTAGACTCAATGCCTCAAGAATCAAGGCAAAACCAAAAACAAAAAATAGTTGTTAATTGAAAAAATCAGAAGTAGGATTCATGAATTAGACAATCCAGAAGTTCTGTTTTCCTTTTTTTTACCCTTTTTTTTTTTCAATCTAGCTTTACAATGACAATTTTCTTTCAAAAAATAATTTTTGGAACAATACGGGTACTGAAAAAGAGAGATTTTTATTGACTTTTGTATAGAAAGACACTTTTTGAGTGTAAGATAACTTTGAGAGTTGAGACACTCACGCCATGGAGGAGGACTAGTAATGCAGTAAGAAATATTTGGTAGCTGATCCTTTGGTGGATGTGGTTGTGGCTCGTCTGGCTTTGCTCCTCCCCCTCCTCCTCCTGCCATAGCACCTTCTTCTTAATTCTTCTTCCTTTTTCTCTCTTTTTTCCTTCTAACTCTGAAGAATAATGAGCAAAGCCTTCAACAATCTAAAGAGACCCCAAATGACCAAATCTGAGACAAACCCTGATCTCCAATCTCACAAAAAAGAGCAGAAAATTATAGTGCAACTAAAGAGAGTATTGAGCTAAGTGTTACTTACAACAATAGGTGTGCAGTTTAACATGAATGTTAAGAGAGAGGAAGGAAAAAAAGAAGGTACCTTTTTTTGATGTCTCAGTAAGGAAAATCAAGTGAGGGACTATAAAGTCAAATGCAAGCTCTTCAGTGCCCCACGTACCCACCACCACCCCAAAAAGAAAAGGGAAAAAATGCAGTGTGAGTGAAAAGAGAAGAAGAGAAAAGGAAAGGAAAAAGATGCAGGTGGTGTTGTTATTGTGGAGTGTGGAGTAAAAGAGACTCCAATGCTATGCAGAAAAACGATAAAAGGGTCTTGTTTATTTATTCATTTATTTACAGAGACAGAAAATGAGGCGCAGAAGACGTATGAATGCGGATTCTCTCTCAGCCTCTCTGTTAAAAGTTCAGTCCTTTTCTTTCTCTCTCTAGGCTTGTAATGTTGTAGTGTAGGTTCTCTGTCTCTCTCCCAACTCAGCCTAATTTACTTGCTTTCGTTCCAACAACATTGTTCCCATTTAATGTTTGGATCTGTGGTGTGCTACTGCTTCTTCTGTTGTGAAGAAAATCAAATACATACATGTTGTTCATGGACAAATGCTTATGTGGTTGGTTGTATGGGAGATCTTTTACGTTTGGGTTTATTATGAATTATTTATTATTATTTATTATATTAAATTATTTGATAAAAATGGCAATTATTCAATCGTTAATAATATGATATTCATGATAAACCCACACAATTAAGGTCCATCGTATAATTTATCGTGTAAACATTCTTTTTCATACACTTCATTCATAATGGCAAATTATGAGGTGGATATTTTTATATTCATTATGAACCCCTTATTATTAGTCATTGGATAACTATTATTTTTATTGAATGATTTGATCAAATAACTAATAATATGAGATTTATGATGGATCTAAAGATAAGATATTTATCATAAATTCCACCCATTTATAAGTAATTATAACAACATAAAAAAATATATTTTCAACATTTTAATAAATAATTAAGTGTACCAACGAAATTTGTGTAATGATAAATGAATCGAACTCTTACGTGATGAGTCTCACAAAAACTATTTGTTAAAATACTTTATCAAAAATAAAGAATAACATATATTTAGATCTAATAATTTGTGGTTATATCAATTAACACAATTCATAATTTACCAATAAGACGTTAGTCCGACCGGAAGGATTTCAAGTTTTTCATATGCGAAGTATTGAATTTAATTTTGAGATTTATATGAATGGAAAAAGTCGTCATTGGAGGGGTTCTGTATAATTTATCTGAACAATAAATCAATTTGAAAATTTAAAATAATTATTAGATGAAATAAAAGTAAAATTCACTCATTCAAGAATTAAAAAAGATGCTGATTATTTTGCTTGAAGTTCTTATTACGTTTACCATGGAATTTTTTGTGCACAGTTTGGGCCTAAATGTTGCTGAGCACCGACAGCTACCTATCAACGACACAGTAATCAGTAGCTGCTGAAGTCGTTTTGCTTGTTAGCTTAATTGTACTTAAAGATTAAAATTGCTAGCTACCGTATAAACCGAGAGTTCGTTGATCACTCAACTAAACACAGTAACCTCCCTAGACGGCAGCATGGAAGTGGTCGTTTGAACAGTTTTTGAAGGTCCCAAGAGACCATGTGCATTGTTTGTGCAATTGTCAAAATTACACAGCGAATCTTTTTTCTTTTCTTTTTTTGTGAAATTTAGATAGCGAATCTAAATATTAAAAGATGGTGGTCTTAGGATAAGATAAAGTTATAATAACAACACATTTCCCGTTAAAAAAACACATTAAGAGAATTATTTTTTATTATTTAGATTCCAATGTTACTTTCCGATGATAATTAAGGAAATTATTTTGTTAACAAAAAGTGAAGCATAGATTACCCTTCAAAGGATTACTTTATTAAAAAATATAATATGTAGATATATAATCATAAAATTATTAGATTATCCTTCAATAGGTGTCCCTCTGTATTGTTAGATTGTTGTGTATAATATTTATGATATGCACATTTATGATGTTCTCATCAATTTTATTTATAATATACACATTTATTTATGGATCTTACTAATTTTATTGTAAATATATGTAAAACATTTTAATATATATATATATATATAAATATAATTTTTTTACAAAAATCATAATAATTTATGGATAAAATAAAATAATATAACCCACTAATTCATCGAAAGGTTAATAATTAAGGTTAAATATATTTTAAGACTGAACTTTATATCATATGTAGTTTATATCTTAAGTTTTCAAAACGTATATTACGACACAACTTTACAAATACTGTAAAACATCTTAGACTTTCTAACAATATAAAATTTTATGTCACAATAAGGTGCAGGGTTGCATACAATAAAAAATTAGGGGGTTATGTTAAGTACACATAAGAATTCACAAACAAAGTATTAGGTTATATAAATTAAAAATATTACGGGTTTAAGTACACATAAATCGTATTTTCATCTATTATCAGCACTATTTGAAAATTTTAGGATGCCGTGAACATGTTTTGAAAATCAGCATATAAACTGCATATTAATTAAAATTTAATGGGAAAATATATATTTCCCCTGATAATTATGCCAAAATTCTAAATAAGTTTCTAATTATCTAAAAACTTTAAAAAAATAAATTGTTAAAATTGTGTTCATCTAAACTTTTTTCGGTATATCAAACATGTGGCAGAGGAATACAGAGGCACCCAAAGGAGCAAATCGTTGTGAGTTAGGGCAAATTAAAGTTGAGATTGAAAACAATGATTGAAGCATATGATAAAGGTGTAGAGGAGACGACAGCCGACAAATGCTCCTATCCCTAAAATCAGTGAATGAATGAATCCCTCATTCCCTCTCCATTCTGTGTTGCCTGTCCCTTATTATTGTTTTACAACTGGCATAACATAATTTTGGGGAATAGCCTCTCCACAATTGTGACTAAATTGCCTTTATACTTTTTAATTTTTTTTTCTTATCGAATTAATCTTCTCTACTTTTAATATGACTGAGTTTATATAAAACAAAAATAGTGCCTAAATTTGTATAAATGCCAATTAAACAAGTAAATCAAAGTTACATTTTGTTTTTTATAGTCATTATAAAAAAAATGGTTTTAGTTTCTAGCTGATGATAGAAAAATGTCTTTATTGTTAGAATTTTTTTTAACCATTACTTTATAAGTATGATATTGGTTAAAGAATAAAAAATTAAATTTTTTAATGAACTCAATACATTAAAATTTTAAAATCTCTCTTTTCAATAAAAAAAAAATGCATCACTTTTTATTCTTTAATCAATTATAGCATCGCACTAATTAAAATAAAATATTATTATAAAACAATCTAGCAAATGAGAATTGACTTAGTAAGAAAGGAATAAACTGGTATCTCATAAGAGAGATGTTAGAGGGACAATAATATTTTTCCACAATAAATGCACACTGTATGTCAGCTGAAGCTAAAGGACAAACAAATAAGTAGTTGTGGTTGCGAGGGAGATGAGAGGGAAAGTGTGCTTGTACTAGGGTTTAATTGCAAGGGAAGAGGAAGGAGAGTATGTCCTTCCTCTTATGTTTTTAGAGGAAGGACGAGTGATAGTGGGAGATAAGAACCAGTGATAGTGGGAGTGAGGGGAGATGAAAATTATTTTTAGAGAGATTCTATGGTAGGTTCTATTTTTTATCCTCAATTAGATCGCACTTATGTTTTCGTCCTATAATTATAAGACTCGACTCGATCATTGAATCAACCAAGGCACTGGGTCACTGGTTCAACCAATGGGTCATTAATTGCATAGGATTTTATTAAATCAATATATAAAAATACAATTTATATAACTAAGTATAATATATATATATATACACACACACATACACAAGTTGGCCTAATGGTAGAGGTGCTCCTTCCTTTCCAAGACTTGTTGTGTTCCATCCATAGGACGACATTTTGGTTTGAATTGATGCGATTTGGTGGTGGCCTGGTCAGTTTACACGGATTTGACCAAGTTTGATTGGGTTAACTGCTTGACCAGTTTGTTAAAAAAATCCAACCGGACTAGTGGCTGGTTCATCAGTTTCTAATTCAAACAAGCTAATCCGATTCGAGTTTAATTACTATGGTTTGTCCTCCAACCCCAGCTAGCATGTGGTGTATATTTATTGTGGGAAAATGTCACCCCTCTAACATTTCTCATCTCATAATTAACAACGAGAGTCCAATTCCCACCGACAATATGAGAATCTTGTTAGCACAAATTCTTGTAAGTCAAGCTAAGTCTTATGTTCTACAAATACTCTGAGTTTCGAAATCACATCATCGATGTTTAACGTATATATATAAATAAATAAATGAAGGATTAGCTGCAAACCCTGTAGAGTGCATAGAGAAACTTAGTTGAAAATTCCTCAAAACTTCTATCCATATAAAATAAAACACCGACAATAAATCACAATATTGTCATTTAGTAACATGTAAGTGTGCCCCTTTGGCTCTCCAAACGTACTTTATGAAGTATCAATACAACTAATTAACCTCACTTTTTTTTTTTTTTGTGTTACATCAGGGTATTTACTATCGAACATGATGACTAATTTCCTTTCTGGCTTGTTGGCACCTCAAAGGGTGAGATAGCTGGCCTGGAGATTTAAGGCTACTTCATACCCAAAGTTAGAGATTGAACATTTGACATTTAATTAAGGGTAAATGAGTTCTTACCACTCAACCACGTCTCCCGGTTAATTAACCGCACTCTTTACTGAAGTTTTCTAATACTCATCTCAGTAATTGCATCTTGATTGATTAATTAAAGCTTAGCATTTTTCTTGAGAGCGTATAATCGTTGATGCTCTTCAATTACTGGGTTTTATTATTCGTTGCAGAAACACAAATGCTTTTTGTATGTAGTAATATGGGCGTGAAATACCTTTGAATATGGGTGAAATTAAAGAAGCATGCGAAATGTGAGGAGATATTAAGGATGCCAATATTAAATATATACTCAATAGTATGCAGGAGTTTATTGAATTTTCAATAATTTGGCGTGTGCAATGATATATAATCACAGTAATATAATAACGAGATTGGATATTAGAGTTAATTACTTCTTTCGATAGGATGGAGATATAAAAAAAAAAATACATATCCACAAACAAAATATATAGACAAAACAGAGAAATATATGAGATGATTTTAAAACAAAAACTCCTTATATTCCATAATAAGTTTTGAGTATATCAGTCTTGATAAGGGTCACAAAACGCCCTCCTTGGTTAGGTACCTGGGTCTTTCTATATGTCAATAAAAGATGAGTTGAGCCTATTTATTATAGCAAATTTATAACAATACTCACAATGAGCGGTGATTAATATAATAATAATGTGCCCAACAAAACTAATGATCACAAATATTGGGTTTAAATAATAGGCTCTATATATTTATATATCTAATTAATTTAGGTCTAAAATTAGATTTAATATTGATTTATCTAAAATACTCCTCGTTGGATTTTTACTAAAACAATATATGGAAATATAGATACAAATATATGGGGAAAAAAAATGAATCCTCGTTGGATTTTTGGTAAAAGAAAATCTTAACCAGTGCGTGCAGATACAAATTTTAAGGAACGTATGCGTGGGCTACTAATTGTTCTGCATCACGCCTGCATGTAGTGTAAGAACGGCTTAACAAAAAAGCACATGCTAATTGATTTGCACCAAGACCGTAAAGAAAATATTTAATTCATTTTTAAGTCTTTATGATTTGAAAATAATTTGCACGCACTGAGCTAAAATGTCAAAAAGTGTAATGTCATATTTTTTTAATTAACTCTGTGTAATTATCCAACATGAACATATATGATATGATTTTTTTACATTTTTAAGGAATAGAAGCATAAAAAATTATTATACATTGTCATTATATCAAAAGAATATTCTTATAATTTTTATTAAATTTTTAATAATCTTTAATTTATTATTTAAAAGTATACAATGAATAAATTTTTAAATTCTTTTAAGTAAGTCACTATATATATTCAGCATGTCATTTTAAGATATAATGATTTATTTAAAAGGTTAAATAAATTACGAAATCTTATTCAATTATATTATTTATCAAATATCTCGTTATAATTTATTTGAGATTTTAAACAAGTTAATTTAATAATACTTAACAACGGCTTATTTTGAAAATTTAAGCGTATATTGAATCAATTATAAATTTCTATATTATAATAAATACTTGTATTAAAAATACAATTATAAAACTTACGGATTAATTGAACCAAAAAGAAAAACTATACATATTTTTTTTAAAAAAGTTCACCCTAATAATGAGGCACTTTCTCACAAGTTTCAGACTGCGCTTTCATCCTAACCTTAGATAATATATATATATATATATATATATAAGATGCATAAGTTTGGGTCTAAAGAGACGAACAACCCAAATAAATAAAAGCAAAAACGAAAAAAAGAAGAAGATAAAATTACACAAACTTTTTTTGAGATTTAGTATAATTACACTTAGCACCCTTCTATTTTACATTAAAATTATTGACATTCCCTAAAATATTAAAATTATACTGATCTCTTATATAGATATTGGTTCGTTAATTTAAATAATAAAAGAGATAATATGGGACAAATATATATATATATATATATATATATATATATATAATTATTAATGATAAAATTATAATATTTAACACATTAACTAAATAAAATATTTTTTATCACATGAAAATGAAACTTATAATTATAGCCTATATTTAAAAAGAAATATTTTATTTAATATACATATATCAAACATGATCAAAATATTATAATTTTATTATTAATAATCAAATATATATATCACGTGTTATTTTTTTATCTATTAAATTAATAAATTAATATTTATAGGACAGATTAATATAGTTTTAATCAATTCTAAAGACATTAATTATAGTTTTGTAAAATAAATAAGTGTTTAGCATAATTACCGTAAACCTCGGACAAAGTAGGCATAAATTACTAATAAAATAAATAAAGAAAAAAGCATGGGTCTGAGGCACTCCTTGCCTTTTTAATTTAATAATCTCACAATCCCTATCTGATTCTGAATCACCGTGACCCTCGGGTATATAATATGATTAGAAATATTCTTAATTTCAAAATGATGAGAGTATCATCAAAAAGATGCAAGTATCTCTTTTTGAATTTGAGCGAGAAGCCAAAATGAACATGAAATTTACTTTATTGCATCTTTGGTCGCTAACATGATGACAAAGGAATGAGGAACATAGGATAAACGACAAAGTTAGTGGGCAAGCTCCTTTTCCGCTTAGTCTCTCATACAATGATTTTAAGAGCTGGGTCACAGAAAGCTTAATTATGCTCTTAATATGTCATATCATCACCGGCCTTTTTAAAGAACACAACTTTTTTTCATCAGATTAAAAAATAAAATGCTTTAAACCCTGTCTTCGTTCAGATACATATATGATGGTATGAAAGAAGAAATATAATAAACAACCACGTACGGTATAAAAACACGATTCCTCTTTCAAACTTTAAGAGTAGATAGTATTCATATGGAACGCGAGTGCGTTTGATTCAAATTTTTTAAAAAAAATTATGAAATTTAAATATTAAATATAATTAAAATTTTTTTTAAAAAGTGATGTTTTTTATAAGTTTCCATTTTTAGTTTCTATAAAAAAGTTAAAAACAGATTTTTTTAATTTTTTACTATTTTTAAAAAATATTATTCAAATATACTAAAAAATATTTTTCTTGGAATAAAAAAGTATTTTGAGCCAAAATAACCCCAAACAAATTCACTCTGTGTTTGTTTTGGATTTCTTTGAAAAAAATTATGAAACTTCAGCTTTAATTTTTATATATATTTTTTTCATAAGCTATTATTTTTACCTTTTACACCAAAAAATAAAAATTATTTTTTAAATATTATAATTATTTTTAAGAAATTATCTTTCCAAATATATGAAAAGCAATTTTTTTGGATGAAAAAAAGTGACCACCCCACCAAAGAGTTCCATCCAAACACCTCTGTGGAGTGCTTGCATAGAAAATCTTCATAATGAAAGCCAAAATATGAAACAAATATAGAATTCTGGAATACACCCTGCCAAGTATTGAGTGTCATACTCCCCAAATCTTGACCATTCATTGTAATATCAACGACTAATATTGTGTGTGGAACACTTATACACACTCCGTTTGATGGCTTTGTACACTAGATGCCCTCACCCCCTCTCTTTTGCTGTCTCCGTTCATCACCCACCTCTCCATGGTTGGACTTAACCACCATCGAACTAGTCTTCCATCGGTGACTCCACCACCATCACACATCATTTTTCATCCGCACCGACTCCACTATCAAATCTCGGAGACGGTGACATCGACGGAGACGGTGACATCGACGAAGACGATGAACAAAAGACTATATCCTCAATGACATGGTTTACGCCACCACCGCCACCTTTGGCTGCAGAACCTGACAAGTTGCGCCACTAGGAACTCCTCCCATTTCAAGCTCTACTTCAGTATCCATGATCAGAAAATCTTCCAGATCTCGTTGATGGGTAGCGTTCGTTCCTGCTCGGAACTCGTTGGATGTAGTCCACCTTCAACTGGGAAAAAGTTTTGGTGTGGGACACTGAGGCACTTTACAATGGTGAGGTGGGTGTTACGACTTACGAGGCAAGGCCGTGGCCGGTGCGGTAGTTGAGAATAAGTTTCCAATGAGTCAATGACAACGGGGTGGGTGGTTCATGGGCAGAGAGCACTACTCTATCGCCTTTGCCACAAATATAAGAAAAATATTACTTTTACCTATAATATATGAGATATGGGATGTAAATTTTAATTGAATAAGATTTATACCTTATTCAATTATGAATGTAGGGTGAATTAATAAAGTGTCTCATAAATAATGAGTAGAAATAACACATATCTAAATATAAACATACATTATATTTTTTTCTTACTTGACTACAATTATTGGACGAGACCGTTTCGGTGGTCCAACTAGCCAATCCAACACTCTGGTCTATCAATACCATCCCAATAACAGGAAGCAGGAGTGTTCATGGATTAAGATAAACTCATTTATTTAACTTATCCAACTCGATTCAGGCCATTTGTTGAGGATATTTGGGAGGTGAAAATCACTTCTTCTTTTTTTACCCAAACAATTATTTTTCATATATTTAAATAATTTTTAAAAAATAACTATAATTTTAAAAAAATTAACTTTTAGCTTTTTTAACTATATATAAAGGGTGCATTTGTATGGAATTCTAGAGTCTCATAATCACTTTTTTTCATTAAAAAATTATTTTTTTGTATATTTAGATAGTTTTTTAAAAATAATTAAAATTTCAAAATATCAACTTTTAATTTTTTTTTGACGGAATTAAAAAGAATAATTTCTAAAAAAAAATTTCAATTTTTTTAATTAAATATAAAATTTCGATTTCATAATATTATTTTCAAAATCTAAATAAAAGGCACCCAAAATTTGAGTTCCTTAATCACTTTTATTTAAAATTTAAAACAAAGGACACCTGAATTATCCCACGTGCGTTACACTATGAAGCATGTTGCTAGATCTGAATTATCATATATATTTTTTCTGATCCAAGTAATAACAAGTCCTCTCTCTCTTAAAAAAAAAAAAAAGTAAATCCACCCAATCACCTGAATCCTCATATATATATATATATGAACACGATAATCTTGATACCATAAGCAGCAAAATCTTAATCCTAAAGCTAGCTACGCAACAAAGATGTGGGGAGCTCTCTTATGCATTAGATTTGAGGGAAGAAGAAGGTGAATAGTGCGTAGTACTTGGAAAAATTAGGGGAAAAAATGAATGTATTATCTCGACTCCATTAGACCAATAAATAGTCGCAAACGAAACCAGACATAATGGGCATTCACATAAGTTTAAGTCCAAATCCGCAACCTTGTCTCAATACCTTAAGATATCTATTCATAAAACATCTCTATATAGTCCCTTTGTCTAGAACTAACTGGTTTTGTTGACAAACTGGCTTATATGAGAACTCTAAAGAACTCATCTTAAACAATATAAGACTTTTAATTTTAGTCACCGCGTATGGACGTTCCAAGATGTCAAGACTCCAAAGCATGACACTACTATTATTGGTGTTATTATATTGGTTCTCCCTCCTTGATCTCGAAGTAATCAAAACCTCTAAAATAACCTTAAAATATAGAGCTCCGAATTCTCACTGTAATTAAGAGGACTGAATTCTTGTACACTACTATATCATGCCACTTACATATAGAACTGAAGATTATTCTGATTAAAATTTTCAGCTAGCTATAGTGTCATGTCATCCATATATATCTATTGATATATTTCACAATATCATGGTGTCGCTGGTCTCACCTCCAAAAGTAAACAAGTCCATTAAATTTCTGTCCCGAATTTGTCTCATTCATCTTCCTCATTTCACCCTCCTATAAGAATTTCTTGGAGCTTTGTTTTTCCACTTCTTTATAAAACAAATCATTTCCCTTTTCAGTCAAAAGATTTGCAAAAATTTGCAGTATATATACGGGGCTATCTTTTTCCCTTTCTTTTTTGGTTTCTAGTTTGTTGTACATCCCTTACCTGAAATTTCATGTTGGAGAGCAAATCGTGACGAGGCTTGAATTGATTGAAAAGGCATGGCAATACATGGAAAGACGTACATGATGAAGATGCCTTTTCGTTTGTGATCTAGTAGCCAGAGGAAAGTGCATTCTCAGATAGTGAACAGTGCTTTGCTTTTAAATTCATTGTTTGGTGTTCTTAAATTTAAGGGCGTACAAGATGATGCCTTCTATATTATGTGAATTTGTTTAGGGTTTATGTGTAACGATGAAATATAGTATAATTCAATTTTAAATGATTATTATCATAATTAACCTTTTGTTTAATTTAATAATATTATGAATTATATGCATAAAAGTAAATAAATTCTCTAGAATATGATGAGTACTTTGAAATATGTTATGACCAAATCATTTGAAGACATGGAATTTATATCCTCTACTCAACTATTGTCTTGAATAACATAGTGAGAGTTGAGAGAATTGAGAGAAGTCAGAGAGAATAAAAAAATGCAATCACGAACCATGATAAAATAAATAGATGGTGATATTACAGGTAACACTGTTCAATTCGTTATCCTTATATTGACATCCCTTGTAGGAGTTTTCGGTGCTATATTTATAGGATATTAAGGGTGTTTGATGTAATAACATGTCAAAAATAAAGAATATTAAGTGTAAATATTCACAATTTCAGAGGACTGGGTGTAAGGTTTTACTAGTTGAGGGGTATATTATTTTTTTTTCCCCGATAATTAAATATAAAGAGCTCGACTCCAAGGAGCAAACCAGAACATAATTGAGGGGTGTTTATAGTGTGTACTATCCCCTAATATCATGATAAGTCATTATAATTTACCCTTGATTTTATTTTGTCTTAAGTCTAAGCTGGTGGGTGACATGGGCTGAGGAGCGCTTAAGGAGAATTTAATTAATTTAGCCGTTCGTGATTTGAAATGGGGCACACTGTTTGTAATTAACGATGTACGTACACAATGACAAAGGGTGATGAAATTCTCATTTGTCATCTGGTCTATACATATCAACCATACTGTGCTTTTCCCCCTTGTGCAATTTTAATTTCTTATCGAACATGATTGTTTCAATTATGTCATATTGAAAGATTAGTTGGACATATTGATTGGCCCTGACAGCTTGTCACTATTTTAGACAAAAGCAAAGAGGGTGCGTAATTGAAGCTTCGTGGAGTAAAATAATAGAAATTGGGCTACATAACATTGTCCTTTTCGTAACCTCATTTATATCTGTCTATATCACCTTTCTCTTGCACTTGAAGACATGTCCAAATCAAAAAGGTGGATCATTAATATTTCAAGGATACCCAAAAAAACGGGTCTAATAATATGATGATAAAGTAGTTGAAATTACCGAATCTTAAGTAATGGAAGGATCAATGTTAAATTTGAAAAAATATAGTAGGGTTTGATTGTCCACATTTTGTATCCAAAACAATTGATTTGGTATGTTGTGGGTTATCAAAAATAAAAGTTGATGATGAGCCAAGAGAAAGGAGACAAGCGATGAAGGGACACAACGTGACGGTTGCTATCAGTTTTGCTGGGGATACCCCCAATGAACTCAAAACCTTTTCCATGCAAATCACCTCACGGACTTGGAAACAGTAGATATGGTTGTTGGTACATTTTCCATTGCTATCTAGAAATAGTATGTTTAGTTTGAGGTAAAAAATGAAAAAAATTTATCAATAAGTTTTATTATAAATTTTTATAAACTCGTTTATAAAAATTTGTTTCGTTTTATATGCCCACAACTAAACACACCATTGATATAAAAATTATTCATACATTGCTGTCTAATAGTTTAATTTTTTTTCAAAGAGATGATGTACATAATATAGTAGTATTGAAGTTTCATGATCGACTAAACTAATGTTTGATTTTTGTTACTTTCAACCTTCTAAACTAGATTGCCATATTTGCTAGGAACTTTTGCCCAGTAATTCATCTTTTCTTTTCTTTTTTATATATTATTAAATTTAAAAATTTATCTCTGCTTATCTTTTAAGGGATTACAACTAAATTAAAGTGAAAAATTATTTTTCCTTTTAACTCTTAAATTTTCTTAACTTCTTTTAACTTTTCTTAATTTTTCATAATTTCTCCTGATTTCTCTAACTTTATTGGTATTTAAGGAATGAATGAAATCTGAACACCAAAATCAGATATAGAGAAAAATATCCTTTATTAATAATAGCATAAAAAAATAAATTATAGCACAAGATAACATGAATTATGCACTGTCCATACATCAACTGATGAATTCTCACGTTCAAAAGTATATTAAATATAAAAAATAATTTATGTATCTCTGCCTAGCCATTTAAACTTTTTTAAAAACATAATTAAAACTTAAAGAGTCTCTAAAAACTAAATTTTAACGAGACCCATCTATTGGTGATAGAATTTTCTATCTTTCATTCTTTTGAAATTTGAATATTCTTTATTTAAAAAAGTTTACCCACTGCAATAAATTTGGCCCATGCTAGAACTATATTTTGGGGATACGTGAAAATTGTTGACCATAGTACACATATGTAACATTTTTTTAAAATATGTTGCTTTTTTATATAACAAAGGCCACAATTTTCAGGTTAAGGTGTCATTTTTTTTTATAGGATTGCTAAATTAAATATGGTCAATTGTGACAATATTTAATAAATGTTACACTTTTTAAGTCAAAATTTTGCTTTTCATAATGTTACTATATTATGAATAACCAATTGTTGGAGACTGTACTTTTAAATAGAAAAAATAATATTTTTTTAATATTAAAAACAATATATTTTAAAAAATATTATTTATACGTAAAAAAGGTAACTTTTTTTTATGTGTTGTCAAAGTAAAGTAAGTATTGTCTTTAAAGTATAAATTTCTTGTAGTTACCTTTCCCATCAAACGAGCAACATAACTGTATACCACCAAACAGAGCAGCATTTATGCCTTTGTGAAGCCAATCAAATATTAGACACCATCAAAGCTAGCTATCTTGTTATATGTTGGCGTGTGTATGTATAAATGTGCTCACAGAATCTAACCAAAGGGAAAATTGCTACACAGAAGTGAAAAGGTTAAGTGTAATTACTTAATTAACAGGACCTTCTCAATCATATAGTAGAAGTATATTCCCCCCCCCCCCCCCTCCCCCCGGGGTCACCCATTCAAATTTACAAAGTATTGATTAAAATTTTTGTGGCATGATTCAATGATTGAACATCAACTGGTTTAACTAAGTCTCTGTAATTCAATTGGCATGTCTTTTGATCTAGTGACGATTAGGTTCATGCCGTTTCAGTGAGGGATTTAATCCCCACTTGTCTATTCCCTTTCTTAATAGCTAGTATCTTCAGGAGTTTCTGCCTATGTACATAGAAAAGATAAGATATATACCAACCGGTTTCATTATATTTGGGGACCACGCATTGCCTATTCCATTGGTATCCCTTTTGCAATATTTGGTGAAAGGGTCCATATCTGAGTCACAAACGCGCATTATGACATAAAGAAGAAAATGTCGTCCTAACTTCACTCGTACTTGTGTAACCACTAACTAATATTCGCTTTCACAAACATGAAACACCCACAAACTTCTATTAACATGTGTGTATAACCATATATATAAATAGTTGGATTAAAAGTTATTAAAATAACATATAATCACTTAAAAAAGTCATTATGTTTTAATCTTAATAATTAATATATAATCCGATGACTCATATTTATTCCTCACTTATTTATATATATATGGTGTTCAATTTTTGGGCTTCTTTCCGCATGCAGAATTGCGTATTAACGTGCAGTAATACTAGGCAGTTAAAAAATATTTTAACTAGAGTCATAGTGAGTTTGGTGTGGTGTAGAAAATAGAAGGCATTTTCATGACTTAAATTTATGCATCATTTTTCAATCTGCATATATATCAAATAATTCACCCTTCTGTCTGAAATTTGTTAAGATTTAAAAAAAATGGTAATTGGGTGAATAAAATACATGAAAACCACTCATATACTTAAAGATTAGAAATAACGACATATCATTCTAATTATTTAATATTTTTCACTTACGTGCACTCGTGTACATGTAGGATTAGTAGGATTTTGGCTGTGGGCTGTTGACCGTTCAGGTCTTTAGGCCACGGAATGGGAAGGCCCATAGAGGGCCCGATAGAAATGACTTGTTGAAACCAGGTTCTATCATAAGAAAAGTTCTCCATTTGTTATGCTTAGGAGCATCTTTTGGGCTTCAATTTGTCTCATGGGTTGCTTCAGTGCACTCATTCCGATTGAGAAAATGATAACATAAGGATAAGGTCTCGTTCAGACAAACAAAATTAAAAAAAGGATAAGGTCTCAAGATTGTTTATGTTCTCCTTGTTATGAAGTTAAGCTTAGTTTTTTTTCCTTAACAAGAAAAATACTATTGATGATAAAAAAAAATACTTATTTTAGTTCCTCTAAAATTTTAAGCTGAAGAAATTGGTTCTTCGAGAAAAATAAGCTTTCAAATCAGTCTTTGTAAAATTAAAAAGTTGGATAAATTGGTCCTTAAAAAAAAAACTTTCGAATTAATCCCTATAAAAATAAATTATTAGACAAGTTAATTTTCCTATATCAAATTAACAAAGAGATTAACTTGTCTTATTATTCAATTTTATAGGGATCAATTTGTATGATTATTTAATTTTGCAAGAAGTAATTTGGGATTTTTTTTATAGAGACCAATTTGCTTGACGATTCAATTTTACATGGACCAATTTAGGAGTTTATTTTTTATAGGGACTAATTTATCCGACTTAAAATGTTGGAGGGACTAAAGTGAGAGTTAACAAAAAGGAAAAAGTCCTAGCCCACACTATGAATTGAATACTACTTTTTGTTATAAATTTGAATTTTTGTCCGGTCCCCGGCTACTAGTAGTTTATGGCTGGTTTACTTCTCTGTTTGGAGATTAAAACTTTTCGTTGTTATTAATATGGTGATCTTGAGTTCAAAATAGCACAAATAATGCATGATGCATAAGTTTACAAGGAAGTAACGGTTGAGTGTACAAAGAATGGGTCGAGTTGGGTTAAATTAAATTCGAATAGAACCCAATTTTTAGATTGAGTAATTTATTTTAGCTCGACCTAACTCGATGATTCAACTAATGGTCAAGTGAGATCAAGTTAGCTCGGCTTTTAAATGACCTACAAATATTTGGATATTATACATAACAGAATTATAGAATTTTACAAGTAATTAAAAAACAAAATTCGATATATATTTTGAATTACATATTTCAAAACAACCATAGCACTATAAAATTAATATCAAGTTATCTTAAAATATATTAATTGAAGCATAAAACTTATAATTTATCATAAGAAAAATATAATTCTTAAATAATTATTTCATTTTAGGTCAGGTTCGGGTAACTTGAAATACGACCCAAACCCAATCCAACTCAATAAATTTCAATTTGAACTGAGTTAGAGGGTCAGGTCGGATCACGAACAGCCTTATCTATAGGTATTATTAAAATTACACACAATTAACCTTTTTTATGTATATTTTCATTATTTCCTTTGAGGAGTTCTTTGCCCTACCCCTTGTTAAGAAATATGCTATCTAACAACACTTTTAAATATATTTAACAACACTCATTTTATGCCTCAAACCACATTTGCAAGTGTGGCGTATGGGTACATATCAAAAAAGGGTAGAACAAGAAGTTAGCAAGACACCGATGTCATTGGAATCGAAGTCAAGCACATGCTACACGACTTTAAGGAACAAAAGATTTGATTGATGCGCTCGTATCTTTCACTCTGAGTCTTTTTAATATTTGTGGTCTCTTGTTTTTGTATAAAATTTTAAAGATTGTTCAAAATAAAATGAACACATTTAGAAATTAATGAAAGTTGATAAAGCCTTTGTGCAATTGGACCTTTAGATTCCCACAAACATTGGCAGGCATAAGGTGCCTAACAGATAATAATGACATGCCGGCTGTTAGCATACATCGTCACCTTGATGTTATAAGGGAAAATACTAGAAAATTAAAAACTTTACCTAAATTTTATATTTAGAATGATGTGTTAGAATTGTTAATTTTTAGATGAATTAATTGATTATACCATTTTATTTTATCTAATAATTACTGTCATTTCTGCCATATATATATATATATTGAATGTGTAGTATTATTTCCTTGTAGTTATGCAACTCAACAATTGCAGTATTAGGATGAGAATGTGCCAAACACTTTAAATGAGACCGAACAAAATCTTATGCAAATTTGGGGTAGCAAGCAAACATGTACAGGGCCTAAGACACTTTTATTGCCCATTTTCGGCTAAAATGGGCTTTGCACTGATTGATATGAAAAGGATATTTGACAATGGACAGCCAAGTTGTTTGATTTTATGGCCACATAGCCTTGGGCTTACTTGCAGAACGTCTAGTTGAGCTTTACCCGCCACTTACCCCATACAATTCAGAGAAGAAGAGATACTCGTAATGATGAAACATGTGACACCATATTAATTTACACATTATTTATTATTAAATGTGATGTGGACTCTATTTAAATAGAGTCCACATCCCATATAATAATAGATGACATGTGAGTTAGTATAGTATCTCATATTTCATGAATATAAATAATTTTATTCAGTACAAATACTGCTAACCAATAACTATCACCAAGGCACTTAAAATTACCCCAATAACTCCAAATATTATTTTTAAATTTTTAAAATTCTAATAAAAAATTAATTATCTAACAAACAGGCAATTAAAAAAATTAATTTATAATTTCAGGTTTTAACTTTTTAAAAGAAATTTTACATTTGTATTAAAAAAAATATGAACTAATAATCAGCTAAGCGGAATATCAATCTACAAGTTCACAATAAAGTTGATAAGAGCTTTTTTCTTCGGAAAAGAAAGTTGATGGAGTCTAGAGATAATTGAGTGTATCTTTAAAGAAATAATTAAATTAATTAATTTTAAAATTTAAAATTTTACATTTACATATTTAAATTATTTTTAAAGCATTTTTAATTTTTTTAAAATTTTCATTAAATTTGCAAAATTGTGGGTTGCTGATCACCTTTACAGTAAGGTTGTTGGGGTGCGGAGACGACTGATTGTATTTTCTATAGTAGAGCCTAGTTCTACTATAAATATGTCTGAATATGAATAGTGTTGAGTTTATGCACACCCAAGAATATGTTAATGAGTGTTAACCCAAAAAAATAATATGTTAATGGGCATTCCTGTGCGATGAAGATTTGGAACAGTTTAAAGGACATAACAGACATTCCAAGCGTCTAGACTATGGAAATGTCACCGATTTGTTTAGTCAACAGGCTATTTATTTGTCCTTGTTAACAGTGGATTTCATATGCTGCACGGGTACGTCTGAATCAAACTATCAAATGCAGAATATATATGATCCTTCTTTCTCAGGTAACAGTTTCTCTCCAAAGAAGTGATGGATTTAAAAATTTAGATAATGGAAACAAATATAATATATTAGTATGATAGTAAATTTTACATAATTTTGTGTTCATATATTGTCAAACATAATAATACAAAGAGGACAAAATATGCACGTACATATATATTGTTAACAAAATTATCAATATTATGACTGGGGCACGTGACCCCACTTCTAAACAAATTATTCTGCCCCTGACTATAAGAAAATCGAATGTGATTCAGCAATTGTTCGCTTTGACACGAAAATAAGAAGTTTAACAAGCTGTGAAAAATTAGTAAAAAATGATGAAATCATATTTCTTAATTTTATTTTTTATTTTCATAATTTCACTGATAAAATTCTCGAAAGAGAAAATACAGAAAATAAAAACTTTAAATGAAAATATAAACCAAATCAACATACTGTAGAACCGAAAAACAAGACACTAACCTCAGTAGAAATGAACATTTTTTTATTTATACTCAGTAAACAGTTTTGGCATGTATTTTTGTGTTAGCTGAGCTCACACGGCACGCTTTGCTCTCGGAATTGTATTGTGCAAAAACTCTAAAATCTGCATATTTTCCAATTCATATTCAAATATTATTAAGTAAAAGAATTCACAAATTATATTTCTTCATTACTCTATTATCGAAAGTAAAAGAAAAATTGGTTCTAACTCAGAAAGTCATTGAAACACAGCAAAGCAGTTTCGCCGCTGCTAAATAAAGGTGAGTTCTGATACGGGGACTTTAAGTTTGTTATCATGTGGTGACGGAATCCCAGCCATTGATATCAGTATGAAACAGTTGAGATTAATTATTTTCGGGTAGTTTGTGAAATATGAATTCTGACATCAATGGAGTTGAGAATAAAAAACTGAAATTACTATTCGACACCACTAAAATTGAAAATAAGAAATCCAAATTGTATTGTGACCCATTACTTAATTATGGATGGATTTGTCAATTAAGCATTGTGACTCATACCAACAATGGTGGGTCAGAAACTTCATCATATTGTGAAGCCTACCAACAAACATATGCAAGTACAAAGGTGTTCATACCATGGAATAAACAAATTAGCAGACACCTGTTTAAGGAAAATAATGATTGAGTTTTCGATTTTCAATTTTTCAGAATTTGTGAAAGAAAATTGAAAATTTTAGGGCCTGTTTGGTTTGCTGGAAACAGTTTTCAGTTTTCAGTTTTTGTGAAGAAAAAATTGAAAATTAAAATTTGTGATTTTCAATTTTTTCAATTTTCCCTTCATAAAAACTGAAAACTGAAAAAAACAAACAAGCCCTTAAGGTGCGTTTGGTTTCAGTTTTTCAGTTTTCAATTTTCAGTTTTCAGTTTTTGTGAAGGTAAAACTGAAAAAACTGATAACTAATGGTGCGTTTAGTTTCAGTTTTCAATTTTTAGTTTTTGTGAAGGAAAAATTGAAAAAACTGAAAACTGAAAAATGGAAACAGGTAAAGCAAACGCACTATGAAATTTTCAATTTTTTTAGTTTTTCCTTCACAAAAATTTAAAACTGAAACTTCGAAACTGAAAATTGAAAATTGAAAACAGTCAAAGCAAACGCTAAACTACAAATTTCAATTTTCAAAATTTTCAATTTTCCTTTCACAAATTTTGAAAAACTAAAAAATTGAAAATAAAAATTGAAAACTTAAAGCAGACCGCCCTAAACTTGCTTGGAGGGTAGTTGTTGGGGAGTGTTAATGGAAAGGAGGCAATACTATTACTATTACTATAGTCATTCATATTATAGTCATTCACATTATAGTAGCTAGATTAGATTAGATTATAATCATGTTATACTAACAATGGTTCTTTGTTTGCTGAATGGAACTTTACACTTCATCCCAGCCTTCGGAGTCTCATTGTTAGGGAATGATCCCCTCCGATCTCGAATCTGCTGTTGACGCAAATGACCAATTTCAGGAACTGTAAACAAATGCTCAGTACCATGGAATAAACCAAAATCGAAACTCAAAAGGGTCTACTCGGCAAACAACTAACTTTCATGTTTAAAGAAATTTGGAATAATTGTAAACTCACCCCTATATATTCAGTTCTTGTGTCGTTTTAGCCTCATTATAACATTTTATTTCAGCCCACATCCTTTCGCTATTGACAGTTCCCATTGGTCCCAAACTCATTTGTGATCACACTCGCTGCTAAATAAATTCACATCTTCTTTGGTATGAATGGATCGTTGTATAATTAATACTATGAAAATAAATTAACAAAGAGATAAGAATACACTGTTTTTTTTCCTTCTATTTAATATGTCTTCTGAAAAATAATACTCACGATCCGACTTTTATTACTGTGGATTTGTTTCAATTTTTTCTAGTGACGATGTTTCAAATTTTTTCATAAAAAGTAATATTTTTAACTAAAAAAACACTTTTTGTATAAATTATTTGTCTCAACTTTTATTTAAATTAAACAAAAATTGAGATGAATAATTTATACAACAAATGATTTTTAAGTTGATTTTTATTAAAATGAAAATTGAAACAAGTGCACAAGAGTGATTCTAAAACACTATGTCGTGAGAAAACTCTTACATGTTTAAAATAGACGAAAATTTCCTATACACAAATAGCATTTTCTTTCTTGTCCTTTTAATCATTTATTAATATGAGAAAGATACTTATTGAATATTTGATAACTTATAAATGATTAAATCTATTTTATTTTTATTTTTTAATATGACAATAAATAATTAAAGAGATGAAAAATAAGATACTATTTAAGGATAGAAGATTATTATCCATACAAAACATGAATTTTGGTAAGAAGGATCCTGCAAACTCTTAAAATATTGGGATAGTGATGAATGATTATGCTAAGTAGGAAAATGATTTGTTGAGGCTGAAATCCATGCCTATTGCTTGCTTGTAGTAGGAGCTGGAGGAAGAAACTGGATCATCAAAATTCGTGGGACGAAAGAAAAATAATATATTACTTGCAGTAACAGGTGTTGGCACATTTGAAGACAACCTTAACTAGCCATCATATGCTTTCATGTGAACTGTAGCGGGTGAAATCACTATTCTGCCCTTGCCAAGATGAAGCACAACATCAAGGTCAGGTCACATATTTCCTGAACTTGGGAAAAAAGAAAGGAAAAATATAAATTTTATTGTTGTGTCTTGATAAAAAATTTTAAAAACATTAAATGTATTTTAGGTGAGCTTAATTAGTGATCAAATTTTTTCATTTGTATGACTTTTTAAATAGTAAATATGAGACTTAACTACGTTTATTAATATATCAATATATGATTAAATAACAGCGTACAATCAGTCATAGAAATTAAACTCTTTTAATACAACAATTATTTATATTTTATTAAAAATTTAATAAATTTTATTAAAAATTCATATTAAGATAGATTTTGATTTCTATGAATTAATAGTGTAAATATTTTTTATACAGATATCTAATCATATATTGATAGATTAGTCATGATAGTTCGCTTTTGAAAAGTAATGCAAATTAAATATTTTAATTACCATAATGCTATATGGTACAAAATATTTTTCATATGAATCACCCAAAACAATTATAAATCACGATGTAGTGGCCATTTGATCGGCAATATTACAAATAAAACATAGTTGAAATTTTAATATTGATCCTGTATTGACGTAATATTCAAGTTAGTTACTTTGATAAGGTCTATCAGGCTAATTTAAATTATTAAAAGGATTAATTTGAATTAATTTTAATATTTTCAGTAATTAAATTGATACTATTTTAATGTTAGAAATTTAAAAGAACACATATAATTTTATGGACCAAAATCTTTACACTTTAATTAAATGCAACATACATAAAAAAATGAGAAAATGTTCATTTTGATATTTAAAATTACATACATGCTTCACTATTTGTCTCTAAAATTAAGAAAGTGTCAATATATTCTATCAAATTATAAAAAATAATATAAATGAGTCTTTTTAGTGACTCAAGTTAGTTTCAAAAAACACTATCATAGAGACTAATTTGGATTATTTTTTACAATTTCATAAATTAAATTGATATTTTTTTTATATCAGGTATTAAAGTGAAATATATATACAATTTTATAATCTAAAATAAACCTTTACTTATCTAAAACCCTAAAAAGATATATGGGAACAATAAATGTGAATGCAAAAGATGGAAAAAAAATACAATGAAAATAGGGATTCCTTAATTATGAGATGTGGGCTTAGATCTCCACGCAGAGAATAGAGCAGCATTTTGTGGCTAGCGGTCTGTCCGCTTCAATGACTAACTCAATGGATTTTAAATTGCAAGAAGAACGTTAATATTCAAGTTTGATTACCTTTTGGAAAGAAAAATAAAATAATAGTGTTAGTTATATTTTATAAGATATTATATTAATATATTTTTATACAACATATAAAATCCAAACTAAATAAAATTTTTTTCACATTTAATAATAAATAAAAATATATCCATACGATATTTTAATATAAAAAACAAATAACATTTATCAAAATAAAAACCCAACAAGCACAGAAAAACTGACCCCAAAAGATAAAAATATTCGGAAAAAGAAGAGGGAAGGGAACAAACAAACAAAGAAACTGGCTTTGTCAGGGGCAGAGAGAGTGTGTGTAATAATAATCAGTATAATAACTGAGAGGGAAAGGGATTGATAAGATGAAAGTCAAACAAAGAGGAATAGGAAGAAGGGACCAGTCAATGCCAGTGACTCACTTCCCCACGGACCAATCACCGATCACATTCTCCACACGTCCCCTCACCATCCTGTGACCCTATCATTCTCCCTGCCCGAGCTGCCCGCCCTGCCCCTCTAACCCCACAACCCTCCCCCAAAGTAGTGCCCAAGTACAACAACACCCTTCACTCTTTCTCTCTCTCTCACAACGCACTTTCTCTCTCTTCATTCTCTCTCTCTCTCTCTAGATTCTCTCTCACTTTGCCCTTTCTTCGTCCGAGATCGAAACGGCGGCTCCGTAACCGCGTTTTCACCCCTCGTCGTGGATCCGATTATCGCGTCGCCGCAGGTAGTAATTCCCCTCAATCGCGTTACGGAATCGAGTTAACAATTTCGTGTTTATGGAGCTAGGGTTTTGTGCGGATCTAGGGTTTTTTTGAGGTGCGAATCGTGGACTTTGAGGGGTTTGTCGTTGGGGGTTTTTGTGTCCTTGTGGCGGAAAAAATTGTTTTGTTGAGGAAGTTGGGGGGATTTGATGGTACTCGTCGGGTTTGAGGGTGGGATCGAGGCTGGGATTGGGGAAAATGCAAGGCTATGCATGGGCGTGGAGGTGAGGAGAGGAAAAGGAGGATCCGGCACATGTATGTGACCGCCGATGTTTCTTCTTCTTCGTCGTCGTCGCCGCCAGCTAAGTCTTTCTGTAAGGTATATCCATTCGGGTTAGCGAATTTCTCTGTTTTATATTCATTCGTCGTCGTCCTCCTCCTCGAAGCTTTTGAATATCTTTTTATATTATTTGTAAGGAATGGGTTGTTCTATTTATGTTATGTAATAACGACTTTAGTTGAGCTTCGGGTTGAGAATTGAACAGTGTATTTATGATAGAGTATTTGATGTTTGTTGACTTGTTTGTGTGAATTTGCTACCTGCGGGTTAGGAATTTAATGAAACTAGACTGTGTTTCTCGCCATTATTTTAGTAGAATTGATTTTGATTATGCTGAATAATGTGATTGTGGGGAATTCTTTGCAAATTTGCAAAGCATTATATGGAATTTTTGTAAGTGGGATGTGGGGGCTTGTTATTTGTTTTTAAATGTGGGTTGGATCTGTAGTTTTCGTCTTTGTATGTTTGTGAGTTTGGATTTTGAAGGAGAAGAGAGGGTTTGTACAGTAAATTTTACTTTCCAAACCCTTTCAAACCGTCCCTTCTCTTTCAAAATTCAAACTTACAAACATAAAGGCGGTATTTATTGGGAGTATCAAATCATCTGGCTCAAACTCAATGCTTGTTGAGTTAAATACTAATGACAGGAAGCTTATGTAAATCAACAATATTGTTCTTTGGGCATGGAGATTTAGTGTGCGCAGCTTGCAGATTTCGTGCTTTTAATGTGTGTGTGCTGTTTTTGGTAGCTCTTGACTGCATTTGTCTGTTGGCTTTATAGTTTTCTTTTGTTTTAGGAATAAGTCATTTTACTTTGAAAGTGCAGCAAATGGGGCGTTTGTTTTACTATTTTAGCAATTTTTTATTTTTTATTTCTGAGGAGCTTTAGGTTTTTGTTGAAAAGCTTCTGTAATTATCTGGCATTGCTCATACATGTCTTCTAATAAAATAAAAAAAGCCTTAAAAAATGGCTGCCAGCGCATAGTATTTCCCACCTGGTGGGATTGTGGGGTCTAGGGAGGGTAGATGTGCATCACCTTACCTTTGCAAGTGAAAAGAGTGTTTTTGAAGATTTGTTCCCATAACCTTTAAATCATAAGGCAGCAACTTGACCGTTGTGTCAAGACTAACTGTCAATTAAAAAAGGCTTAAAATATGCGAAATTATTATTTGATTCCTTTTGTAGAGTTCTCTAGTACTCTGTTTTTTTAGTGCTTAACACTGGAATGTGTGAAAATTTATAATAAACAACCACTGATCACATTATCTTGATCATTTAATAATGCTTGGAGCTTATATGGAAGTCATTCATTCCCCGCCCCTCTCGAAAACGTATCTAAATTCTTTGCTTTTTACGTGATTTAGTCTCTTCTTTGGTGAACTTCTATTGCAAATGAAGAATATACTTAAAACCTTTCTCTTAAAGAGATCAACTGTTGGCTACTTGTTAAAAGAATCGACTCAAATGCTTAAAATCTATTTATTCAAAATGCAAATCAAGGAGATATTCTATTACTTGTACATTAATGGTACACTGAGCCATTTTTTATAATCAAATTGACAGGACGGTCGTGAAATTAGTGTTGGTGAATGTGCTCTCTTCAGACCAACTCAAGATTGCCCACCTTTTGTTGGAATAATTCGTTGTTTGACAGTTGGTAAAGAGAATAAATTGAAGTTAGGAGTTAATTGGCTTTATCGACCCATTGAAGTAAAACTCAGCAAGGGCGTGCTATTGGAGGCTGCTCCAAACGAAATATTCTACTCCTTTCATAAGGATGAGATTGATGCTGAATCGCTTCTTCATCCTTGTAAAGTTGCATTTCTTCCTAAAGGTGCTGAACTTCCATCAGGGATTTCTTCATTTGTGTGTAGGAGGGTTTATGACATTGCAAACAAGTGTTTATGGTGGCTAAATGATCAAGATTATATTAATGTAAGTTTCTTATGTCTTATGTTGCAGTCTGTGATGGTTGTTTTATGGTGCTTAATGTTTTTCTCCCATTATTTTGTTCCCAACATTCCAGGATTGCCAGGAAGTAGTGGATCAACTATTAGACAAGACTCGTTTAGAAATGCATGCAACAGTGCAACCAGGTGGTCGATCTCCTAAGCAAATGAGTAGTCCAACATCAACGTCACAGTTAAAATCTGGTTCAGATAGTGTCCAGAACAGTGCTTCTTCCTTTCCTTCTCACACTAAGGGTAGAAAAAGGGAGAGAGTAGATCAAGGCTCTGAGCCTGTGAAGCGAGAACGTTCACTAAAAAGTGAGGACGGAGATTCTGGTAATTTTAAGCATGATAGCTTCTTTAAGACAGAGATAGCCAAAATTACAGAAAAGGGAGCCCTTGTTGATATGGAAGGGGTTGAGAAATTGGTGCAGCTGATGGTTCCTGATAGAAATGAGAAGAAGATAGATTTATCTAGCCGGTCATTGCTTGCGGCTGTTATCGCAGCAACAGATAAAGAAGATTGCCTCAGTCAGTTTGTGCAGCTGAGGGGTTTGCCTGTATTTGATGAATGGCTTCAAGAAGTACATAAAGGAAAGATTGGTGATGGTATTGGGTCAAGGGATGGTGATAAGTCTGTTGAGGAATTTCTCTTGATATTACTTCGGGCACTTGATAAGCTACCGGTAGATCTTCAGGCTCTGCAGATGTGTAACATTGGTAAATCTGTGAATCATTTGCGATCCCATAAAAACTCTGAAATTCAGAGAAAAGCTAGGGGCTTAGTTGATACATGGAAGAAACGTGTTGAAGCTGAAATGAATAAAAATGATGCGAAGCCTGGATCTGGTCAGACTGTCCCCTGGCCTGCTAGGCAACGTATTCCTGAAGTTTCTCAAGGTGGGATTAGACATTCAGGTTCGTCATCTGATGTTGCCATGAAGAGTTCAGTTACACAGAATTCTGCATCCAAAACTGCCTCTGTGAAGGTCGTCCAGGGAGAAAATACTGCTAAAACTGCATCTCCAGGGCATGCAAAAGCAGCACTGTCACCTTCATCTGCAACAACGAACTTAAAAGATGGACAGCCCCGTGTTGCTGCTGTCAGTGGAGGCTCCGATCTTCCGGTGGCAAATGCAAGGGATGAGAAAAGTAGCAGTTCTAGTCCATCTCACAACAATAGCAGTTCTAGTGACCATGCTAAAACTGGGGGTCTTTCTGGAAAGGAGGATGCCAGAAGCTCTACTGCAATGAGTGCAAATAAGATATCAGGAGGCTCTTCTCGGCATCGAAAATCTGTTAATGGATTCTCAGGTTCAACTCCATCTGGAGGGCAAAGGGAGACTGGGTCCAGCAGAACTTCCAACTTGCACAAAAATTCAAATTTAGAGAAAATATCTCAATCTGGATTAATGGAAAAGGCTCTTGATGGAGCTTCTCTTGAGGGGAATACTCCCAAGCTGATTGTCAAAATTCCAAACCAAGGTCGAAGCCCCACACGAAGTGCTAGTGCTGGTTCTTTTGATGATCCTACAATCATGAACAGTCGAGCTTCATCCCTTGTCGTTTCAGAGAAGCATGATCAGTTTGATCGGGGCTCAAAGGAAAAGAGTGATTTTTATCGCGCCAACATTAGCTCGGATGTTAATACTGAATCTTGGCAGAGTAATGATTTCAAAGATGTATTGACTGGGTCTGATGAGGGTGATGGATCGCCTGCTGCAGTTACTGATGAAGAGCGCTGTAGGACTGATGATTGTAAGAAAACACTGGAAGGATCAAAAGCTGCTTCCTCATCATCTGGAAATGAAAACAAAGATGTGAATATGCGGGATGCTGCATACAGCTCCATAAATGCTTTAATTGAAGGTGTTAAATACTCTGAAGCTGATGATGTTGGAATGAATCTTCTTGCTAGTGTGGCTACTGAAGAGATCTCCAAATCTGAATTGATGACAGCAGCTGGATCCCCAGAAAGAAACACTGCTACTGTTGAACAGTCAAGCATGGGCAATGGTGTAGTCAAGTCCTCTGAAGAAAATATTGTCCAGGGTGAATGTCTCTCAAATTGTGGACTTGGTGAACATAAGAATCCAGGTTCTATACTAGGTGATTCAGGGGAAAATGATGATAATATTTCTGGTTTTCCTTCTCCTGGAGGGAAAGCTGCAAGAGAGCATAATATGCGTATTAGTGGTATGGATTTGCCACCTGTTACTGAAACTTGTTTAGAAAGCAAAGGAAAATTAAATGAAAAACCTGTTTCTATTTCACCATCTGGCCTTCCTGAAAGTGTTGTGCAAGAAGCCAGAGATGGTGACAGCAGCAAGTACCCACTGGAGGAGGTTGGGGGGGGAGTCAATGCAGGCGAAAACCATGATGATAAGATCAGTGGTGCTGCAGGAGTTGAGGTGGAGGCAGTTGCAAAGCTTCCTTGTTCCTCTGCAGAAGTTGATGTAAAGGGTGATAACTGTGCTGCTGAGGGATTAACCAGTGGACTGACAACACAGAAGCCTCCTGCTATCCTTATGCAATCTGATTCTGTGAGAGGAACAGATGAGAATGTTCCTCATCATTCTGGTTGCAGCATTGAAAAGGCTTCTGATGATCTCAATGAGAAGGAATGTACGAATGACATGGCCACTGAGAATCATGCTAGTCAGTCTAAAAGGCAACAAAATGAGGGTGAGAGGGACACTTCGGCGATGCCTGGGAACAGAGGTTTATGTTCTTCTGTGACTGGTCTTGTCGCTGAACATGTGGAAGAGAATTCAGGATCGAAAGAGCTTCATGAACAAGCTTCTGGGCAGATACATCACAAAGCTCTACCTAGCTTTCCATCACAAGAAATGGATAAGCATCTGGATTCTAAAGGATCGAAGTTGTCTGCCATGGAAGCAGAGGAAGCTGACGAGTGCACCTCTACCACTGCAGATACTACTTCCATGTCTGCTGCTGTTGTGTCAGATGTGGATGCAAAGGTTGCATTTGATTTAAATGAAGGGTTAAATGCAGATGATGGAAAATATAGTGAGTTCAACAGCATTGCCAGTTCGGGTGTGTCTGCTATTCGATTGATCAGTCCTGTTCCATTTCCTGCTTCTTCTATGGCTAGTGGAATTCCCACCTCAATTACTGTGGCTGCTGCTGCAAAGGGGCCCTTTGTGCCACCTGAAGATTTATTGAGAAGTAAGGGGGAGCTTGGTTGGAAGGGATCAGCTGCCACGAGTGCATTCCGGCCAGCTGAGCCCAGGAAAGTTATGGAAGTGTCACATGGTACACTAACTACAGCTATTCCTGATGCTGTAGTTGGAAAGCAGAGTCGACCTCCATTGGATATTGACTTAAATGTGCCTGATGAAAGAATACTTGATGATATCTCTCTTGCAGCTGATGGTCATGATCATGTATCTAATAAAGCTTCAGCTTCACCTGTTCGCTGCTCTGGAGGGCTTGGTCTTGACTTGAACCAAGCAGATGAAGCTTCTGATGTGGGCAGTTGTTCCACTAGCAATTGTCATAAAATAGATGTGCCGCTTATGCAGGTGAAATCATCATCCGGTGGTCCTGCAAAAGAAGTGAATGTCCAGAGGGACTTTGATTTGAACAATGGACCTTCAGTTGAAGAAGTCACCACTGAACCATCATTCTCTCAGCATGGCAGGAGCAGTGTGCCATCTCAACCTCCTGTTTCTGGACTCAGGCCGAGTAATGCAGATCTAGAGAACTTCTCTTCGTGGTTTCCCTCGGCTGGAAACACTTACTCTGCTGTCACAATATCTTCAATCATTGGCCCTAATGGGTCGCAAAGGTTGTTGGGTCCTGCTACTGGCGGCAACCCATTTGGACTTGCACATGATATTTATCGGGCCCCAGTATTATCGTCTTCTCCTGCAGTGTCTTATTCATCTGGTTTTGATTATCCTGTCTTCCCATTTAATTCCAGCTTCCCTCTTCCATCAGCATCATTTTCTGCTGGATCAACTACTTATGTAGATTCAACATCGGGCAGTAGGATTTACTTCCCTCCGGTAAATTCACAGTTAATGGGGCCTGCTGGCACACCACATTACCCCAGGCCTTTTGTTGTTGGCCTCCCAGATGGTAGCAACAGTGGAAGTGCGGAGGCCAGCAGGAAATGGGCGAGGCAGGGTTTAGATCTTAATGCTGGTCCTGGAGTCTCAGACATAGAGGGGAGAGATGAGAGTTCACATCTTCCACCTAGGCAACTTTCCGTTGCCGGTTCGCAGGCCCTGCCAGAGGAGCGCGCTATGATGTTCAGCCTGACTGGTAGTGTTAAAAGGAAGGAGCCCGATGGAGGGTGGGATGGCTACAAGCAGTCCTCATGGCAATAGCAATCTATAATAATACAATCTGATGACCACAAATGCTTGTAAGTGTTTAGTTTTGTATATTCAACAGATGGTAACATGTAGTCACTCAAGGGAGAGGACATTCGAAATTATATCTTTATATTGTGCTGATGTATTTCAGCAGCAGGACGAAGATATTTTTTTCATTATGGAATATACTTAAAAGTGATGTAGCAATAAGTGCTATTGCAGTCTCTCTCTGGGTTTTCCGGTCCATTTTCATTGAGAAGCTCTTCTTTGGCAGTCTACTGTGCATCTCCAGTTGTTTCATTGTTCTTACTAGCTTTTTCTTCAATGCAAATATCTTTCTTATTTCTCTGTTTGGTTATTTCTCATGTAGATGTTGAGATGCCACGTAAAATAATTGTTTCTATAATATGTCTTGTCTTCAGTGATTTGAGGATGGGCAATGATCAACTCCCTGAGGATGGTCTTCATCTCCTGTGCTTTTTTGGTAAGTGAGCACCTGATTGTGTTAGTAGACTCCGACCCGCAAGCCCTTAGTTTATCAGATGTACGTTGAAGGCATCTGTCTGGGGAAAATGATTGTTTGCTTCTTCATCATTATGTTCTAGGTGACTACTGCAGATTAATTTTTCCCTCGTAGACAGATACCTTTAACTTTGGATGGCTTGCATTCTGTTGCCTAAACGTGTAGATAGGGCCCAAACTTGTGTCGGCTATAACTGGTGGACCAAAAACCTCACTTTCTCGGCCCTTCTTATAATGCAAGTTGGGTTGTAGTACTGCTCTAAGTAGAATTGTAGAAATCCCTTTTGTGTGTTAAGCTGCCAAATTATAGCCTTTTCCTCCCCTTTTTATTGCACACACACATACATACATTATCAAACACTGACCGAGTGAACGACGGATTTCATTTCCTCTGTTGTGGCTGACATGACATACCGTATCCCGGACCTTCATATTTTATTATTTATAAAAATCGTGTCACGGATTTTCCTGATTCTTGCAATAGGGCTTGATTGATATTCTTAATTAGGCTGTACAAGGCCCGTGTGTAAAAATATGAAGGCTTCATCTTCACCGATGGCGTGTGGAGTGTATTGAATATACTCGCGTTGGATTATATTTAGTTAAATTATGGTTTAAAGATGACGTGATTAGAGAAAATTACCAGTTGAAATGCCATCATAAATGAATAAGTGCGAACTTAGCAATTGCCCAGAGGCATTGGGTCCTCGTCCACCCAAGCAAAATAAATGGGAGCGCTTGCTAACCAGCAGCAAAATGTCATTCCATCCAATTTTCAAATCAAATCCAAACAATGAGCCTTAAAACTTATCATTCTCTACTGCTACATTCCATCTCTTCCACCAATCGAAACACACAATGTCCTTTCTTTACAAGATATTAAATGCAGATGTAATATAATTCCTCAAGAAAAATACACCTACCTAGAAACTAAACTAAACGGCTAGATGCAAATGGCTATACTGCAAATCACCGGCCGAAGTGATTTTAAGTCAAAGTTTAAAATTTTCACAACCTTCGCCGATAACACACGTCAAGCCTGGTTGAAATGCCGATGAGATGTTTCACTTATGGCGAACAATATTCCTTCCACACAGAACATTTCTGCATATGAAAAAATTAACTACCAATGAGCAACAACTGAAAGCTATTCATGGCTCGTGATATTAACGAAACTTTCGAAGAGAACCGCCATTCTATAAGTGCATGACAGCAGATACCAGAACTACCACTTAAGGATGTTTTTGTGAGTTTCACTTTAATGGAGAAGGGAGGAAAGAAAAGGGGTCAAAACTTAAGGCCTCTTTCATTTTAGTTTTCAATTTTCATTTTTAGGTTTTCAATTTTTAGAATTTCTTGAAAATTGAAAACTAGAATTTATAGTTTTCAGAATTTTCAGTATTTCCTTCACAAAATCTAGAAAATTGAAACCTCAAACCAAAGAGATCCTTACTCTTCCAACCCATTTCCTTTGCTTCAATTCCTTTCCAAAGTAAAATTCACAGAGACACCCCAATGAGCATTTCTCCCTCTTCGAACTAAGATAGTTCAATTGATGGGAGTTGCTACGGTGACTGGCATCAGTATTCTACTTAGTTATTAAACATTTTGGAAGGCGTCTCTTTTCTTTTTTGTTTTGTTTTCTTCTTGTTTTTGATTTACCAAGCCTAAACAACAACAAATAAAATATTTAACGACTAATCTTGTTCTCAAATCATGTCTCCCCTATTCCATCCATCATTTATTGTCACATGGAAGATAAATATTATATATTCAGTCACTGTTTTAAACTTTCAAATTTCTTTCAATTTTTATTTTTCATATAGCAATAAATGATTGGTGGGACATAAAAGAAGACATGATTGGGGGACATGTGATTTCCGTTCACTAATCAGATACCTAATAAAACAGAAAATAGCACAGCTTTTCTGAGCAGTTAACTGACCAGGAGCTACTAGAGGGCACTGCTAATGGGATGTCATAAACTTGTTGACATAGAAATAGTGTGGGGTGCATGGAAAAGCGCAACATGTAAGCAAGCCAAAAAAATACAAAGCTGGGAGATATAATAAGGAAAAGGTGTACTGACAGGAAACAGCCTCGAGGTTGTTTCTTTTTCTTCTTCTTCTCAACCTGCTTTTGTGGAGGCTTGATGACCATCCTGATTGCAGCATCAAAAACTGCCTTCACATTCTGCAATTGCATTCATTTCAGCAAGAGTTTAAGATACATACAACGTCAAGTACTTATCCCCCAAAACTCAGTCACGTTTAACACCAAAGACCATGTGGGTCCTGAGCTAAATAGCATATCCTTATTACAATCATTAGATTCAATTAGCATATTTTATTGCCTCAACACAACTCTATACTTCATAAAGAAACACCGGGTAATCTGTAATCGCTGCTTTTGGTCGAGACTCGTACTAACTGATTTAAATTGAATGAATGTTTATTTTAGTCCCATAATTGCATGCATCACTTTAATATTAGAAATTAAGAAATTAACTTTAGTTCCTACAATTATTTCTTGAAATAAAAATGAATCAGATTTAGTCCATCAAATAAACTTCATCAAATCAAATTAGTTCATCAAACTTCAAACATTATTGATATTTTTAGGGACAACTTTGGCTCAATTTAAAATTCGAGAGACTAATTTTATTTATTTGTATTTCAAGAACTAATTTGACCCATGTTTTGTAATTTCAAGGGCTAAAAGGTTAAATATTTAATTTTAGGGATCAAAGTGACTCACAATTGAGAACCAAACTCACGAACATGAACATTCATGTGATTTAAATTTTTTCACATTACACACCCCAAGAATATTTTATGTTCGAAATGAAAATATTGCATTCCTTAGTACAGGAAGTATCATTCTCAAGTATGTTTCAATAACTAGTATTCCACCGTGGACAATCCAGTCTATGTATAATGCTTTCATAAGAAGGGAGTCGAGTTGGTTTAGTTAGATAACATGTCGTCTTTTTCAAACATTTAAGCACTGCAGGAAGGAAACTGTAGTATGAAATATAAACATACCTGCTGAGTTTTTGAGCTGCACTCTATATAATAGGTAGCTCCAATCTGTTTACGTAGTTCCTCACCCTGGTTATGAACAAAAGCCAACAGTTTCAATAAACACTGCCTGTTGAACTCTACACACAGCTAATAGAGGAAGATTTGTACTTGTTCAGCAGTCACAGGCACCAGGCCAGGATGATCAGCCAGATAGTGCTTGTCTTCTCGGAGATCTGCATGCTCATCATACACACGGTATTACAGGCAGAAGTCAGAAACCAAATACATCAAACTACTGCCATACATAAAAGATAGTGGTCCAAAAACTTTTTGAAAAAATATAAATGACTGGAGGTCACTATTTTTCTTGGCATAATAATTTGTTATTGCAACAAGGATCCAAGATAAATATTACCTGAAAATAGAAGGTATGTTACCACTTAATGGCTAATTTGGGAAAAAATGAAGTTAACAAAACCTTTCAACTATTAGTGGGGCACAAGCCTTCCATATAGAACATGATAACTAGTGAAATATGTTCAACAATCATGAAGTTCTCTAAACAAGTGAATCAAGAGAAAAATTGATGAGAGAAACCAGATTAACTATTGGCATATTCAGTTATGATTATGTTGCTCATTGCTGCCATAGCTTGTCCCTCTTAAATCTCAAGATAAGCCTTCTTCCATTCAACTGAGTGGTAATATGTTGATGGTTAACGTTCTGTATTATAAAGCCTAACTGAAATTGAGTCATTTAAGAAATCTTTTTGTAATATGCTATAAGGCTTTCTCCTCATGGTCCAGACTCTGGACTTCTTTATCTTCTTTTTGGTAAAAAGGCTCAAGAGTTTCTTTTTATGAGGGATGGACTAACGTGTCATTAACTAATAAAAAAGGATAAGAATATTCAAGCTACACTAGTCACTACTTTCAACTGAGGATACCCTAGGTTCACCTAAAATATTCAAGCTACACAATAAGAACAGATTTTAAGTGCCAATAGTGCCAAATTTGTTCTTTATCAAAGTAGATGGTATTAATGCCATAAGACATAGTTGCTCTCAGAGATCCTCCTGTCAAGCTGTTTGCATTTTATATCTGGATAGACTTTCCTTATGGACCACCAACATATGATAAAGTAGATATTAAATAAATCCATCTTCACCATATCAAAGACGCATGGACAAGTTTAGAGGTATCCTTGCCCCACAAGTTTATGCCTATTTAACATGAATGGAAGAATTTATGAAATCCTCATGATCAATGAAATTGTAACATTTAAATGTAGGAATAGTTTGGCTCAAAACTGTGCATACTTTTAATGAATTATATTGTAAAAGATACTATGTAAATGAGTAAATCTATTCAAATTGAGCATATATTTCAATATAACAAAATGTCAGTATAAAAATATAGGCAACTAGCTATAGTTCTAGCATCAAAAGGGAATAGATGAGTTATAGCCTTCTAGGGCCTCAATCTTCCTCATTCTCTAACTATATGAAGAATTTGGCAAATAAAACCCATAATCAGCAGCTGAATTAGCATGAGGATAAGAGAAGTGTTAAAAGTACTAGATGACTCACCCAATTTGGTGCCAACCAGTACCACTGGGATGCCAGGGGCATGATGGTGGAGTTCAGGGATCCACTGAATGTGTATATGAATCAGACAACAAAATAGAAATCAACAAGCCATGTCAAAGTGCTAATTCAGTAGACACAAGCATTAAAAAGCACACCTTCTTCAACACATTCTCATAGCTTGCACGACTAACTAAAGAAAAAGCCAACACAAATACATCTGCCCCCCTGTAGCTCAGAGGCCTGAGCCTGTTGTAATCCTCTTGCCCTAAGGAAGAAATAGAAACATACAAAACTTCACCATTTGCCATAATTCTCTCAGACACACCACAAAATTAACTTTGATACAAACAATCCACACACTCCCTTCCAACACTCTTTCTTTGGTGTCTTTTTTTTTTTTCTTCCCAAATATGTAATGTGCATAAATGGGGGAAAAAAAGAAGTACTATAACAATTCACAGTAACTGTACCAGCTGTGTCCCACAGGCCTAAATTGACAGTTATGCCTTCAACCACAACATTTGCACTGAAATTATCAAACACTGTGGGAATATAGTCCTGGTGACAAACACAGTGAGAAAAGGCAAAATTAGGGTCCAAAACACAAGCAGACAAAAACACTCAACAGAAGCAACAACAATTGATGGAAACCAAGATGAGAATTGACAAGTGGTTAGTTCTGCGCTAAAACACACCACCAATAAGAAAAAACAACTACCCTCGAAACCAAAACACATGATTCTGTCAAATTAAGAGAGAGAAAAAAAGAGTTGAGAATTCAAACTGAATCATTACAAAACAACAACAACAACAAAAATAATAATGAGAATAAATGAAAGCAAAAAAGGAAAAAACTTCGACTTAATCTCTTGAAAAGAATTAAGAAAAATGAAAAAGGGATGAATTACCGTGGGGAATTTATTGCTAGTGTAGCAAATGAGCATGCAGGTTTTTCCCACAGCTCCATCCCCAACAGTGACACACTTGATGAACCTTGAGGCAGTTGAAGCCATTGGAACAACAACAACCAACACAAACAATGAAGAAGAACCTCACAGAATAATTTACACAATAATAATAATAATAATAAGATAATTAACCAAACAAAGACAATAAAGGAAGGTGGGGTGTTTTGTTGAAGTCTAAAGGTTGAAGCTTTGGATTGAGTCAGACAGAAAGAGAAACTAAGAGAAGAGAGTGGCGGCACCTCACATGATTCTCACTCATTCACTTCCTAACTCTTTTGCTCCAGCTGCCAATGACTTTTCTTTCATCTTTCTCTCTCTTTTTTAACCTTTTCTTTTTTTAAAAAAAATATCTTATCTTATCTTATTCTTTACAAATGAATGCTTTTTCTCTTCCCCCCTCCCCCTCTAATCCTTTTAGTTTTGCCAATTTTCGTACTTTGCATTAAAAAAAATATATAAGGACAAATTATAATCATCTACTCTGTTATTTAGTAAAATTTATATCGATCTTTTTTATTTATTTTAGTAATACTAAACTCCCTTTAATATATTGTTTATTATATAATAAAAAAATAATATAATAAATTTATAAATTAAAGTATTGAGTGAACAAATTTTATAAATAGAGAAAACCGAAGCTCACAACAAACATTAAAAGAGAGGAATTTGCCCAAAATAGAAAGAGACATCTATAGAGACATCACGTAAATTTTATTTCCTTTTCAAGTAGTCTTTGCAAATTTTGTTGCCGCAGAAAAAACTAGAATATCTTTTCCTATTTTCTTTAAGCTTTTTGAAATTTACAGAGATTCTTGATTAAGTTGTAAAGAAAAAAAATGGTCTATCACGCAATCTGTGTGTCTCTATTTAACATGTTTAGTAGCCTCTCACTGAATTTTTTTTTTTTTTGGAGAACTTTGAAAAAAAAAATTTCTCTTTTTGAATTTGATTTTAATTATTGAGTATTTATATAATTTGGAAGTTTCAAATTAAGTTCAACAGAATGGGATAATGTATCAATATGATGAATGGTTTTAATTTATCTTGTAAATAAAATAATTTCTTAAATTTTTAAAATATTCTTTCAACCTTATATGTGATGTTTATTTTCAATTTGGTCTTTCTACGATCTTTTTCATTTAGTTTTCATATATATAACTATTTTCAATTTCATCTCTATCATCAATTGTTGTTATACTATCATAAAATTAATATAAACTGTAAAATATAGAGATTAAATTATAATATGAATACAATTAAAAAATAATATCACATATAAAGATAAAAGTATGTATTTTTTTTATTTCTATGTTTATTTTTATTTTTTATTTAGTCGCTAAAGCTCGTTAAGTTGTAACTATAACAGAGAGTGTTATAATGATAATAATTGAAATGAATTTAATCATAAAAGAGTTTTACACAATTTCCAAATCATATGTTTTTATTTATAAAATTTTTCAAATAGTAGACGATTAACTCAGCATTTTTTTTGGTTAATATGGTGTAAAAAAAAAATCTATGCTAACAGAGTATTTTCTACCCAAAAAATAGAGTATTTAAATTAAATTAAATTAAATTTATTATTATTGTTTTCAAGTTTCGGTTTAGGACTTTTCTTTCTTTTTTTTCTTAACGAAATTTATTACTTTAGTGTGGGGCCTAGGCCCAGAGTAAGTTTGGTGGTCCAAACCGCTGTGGCGTACACACTTGGGTTTGTTGTACATCTACCATTTTTCTGTCTTTTGAATTTGGCAGAACATTTTTCATACACAGATATAAATTGGCTACTTGACCAGAAAAAAAAAAAGATATAATCATGGGTGCATAGTATAGAGTTTTGATAGTAATTGCTCCAACGGCACCTTTTAAGGATTTTTTGTTGATGCATCCAATATTGTCGATGCATTCAAAATCAAAGTGAATTTTTTTGAAATTTATTAGTGCATTCAATATCTTTTTGATAGATCAAAATTTAAATATAATAAGATTTGATTCTATGATCTCATATATACTACTTATGCCATTCACCGTTAGCTCAATCCCATTGACTTAATATATTGATTACATTCAATATTTTAAAACTTAACAATTTTACTTTTCTATAAAACAACATTTCCTTTTTGAGTTCTTAAAATATACACTTAAAGCTAAAAGATTGCACTGAAGACTATACATATGTACACATTTATGAGGTCGTGTATTTTTTAGGTGAACAAATGGTATCTATTACTAAAATAGTGACTAATTTTCTTAAGCTGTAAAACTTATGTACATGAGTTTTGCATCTGATTACAAAACTCCTCCATACAAATATTTAAGATCACCAGAAATGATATATTATCCTATTTCATCCTTGTATAAATCCTCCTAAATTCTAAATAAAGTACCTTTTGCTTACTTTTTAAGATTTTAAAACATGAATTTAATGTATTTTTCTACTTTATTTAGTATGCAGGATGATTTATAAAAGAATCTTGGAAGATATATCATTGCTCTTGAGGTCACATCTAATCTCTAGTAAATGTGACCTGACTTGCAATTTGCATACAATTATGTATCCTTGTTTTTATAATTTGGGAATCATAAATGAACATCATACCCGAATAAAAAAAAGGAGTGGGCTTTTGTCTATTGCCACTTTCATTTAATAAGCTTATTTATTAATTTTACTAAAGCACCCTTCTTCATATTTCATAATTACTTTATATCTTTTTATTTATTTAATTTATTTGTAGTTTAAATATGAAAGCTTGACCCCAAGAACAGGAAGCAAAAAGGCACCAGTAACAGGTACAAAAGATCAAGACATACCAATACATTCAGCACCTATAACTAGAATTTGCTCCACATAATCAAGCGTGGCACCTGGCAAGAGCAGAATACAACACAACACCAGCACAGTTGCAGCAGTAAACACCAATCAATATTCAGCAGCAAGTGCATACCATGAAGGTTGCAGAATCACCAACAACTGCAATTCTAATATAATCCAGCATGTTGAACACCTTTTCATCAGAAAACATACACTAACCACTCTAACTCAGAAAACATGTATCCAATAGCAACCCTCACAAAAAAAATGGGGACCACTATTATATCCAATAGTAATGGGATATGTATTCTAATTGGACACCTATTTTTAGGTGTTAAAATAGCAATCCTCACCAAAAAAATAGAGACAATGTATTTAGATCCATATGCCTTAGCAAATTAGAGCGTCTTAGAAAAGTTTAATAATGAATCTCATCAAGATCCGATTTCACTATTATAGTGAGAGGAAAAATAAAATAAAACTTTTCCAATTCTTTTGGCCTCTTATTATGCACCATTCCCTAATTTTATTATCTCTTTGGGTTAAGCCAAAAATCCAAAGTTCTTGAACGCATTGTAAATATACAATTTACTAAGATTCAGTTGCATTGTTATGCATTTCAGAAAGAGATTATATTACATTAATAAAAATAAGAACGATACGGCGATGGTGGAAGGTATGCAGATGGTAACCATAAAATCACACAATGAAACATAAGATCATCTTGATATGAATTATAAAGAATAAGGTATACATATTACAGGATTAATATATGAGTATGTATATTTGATTTGTTTATACAAATTGACCAAGAAATGTGAGAAAATAAGATAAACGTGATAAGATCAATTTTTCATGATTTACCGACAAAAGCTATTAAGTGGGAGTGTATTTCAGTTAGAAGGGCATTTAAGAGAAATTAATAAATAGGTTTAGTAAGTGGAGTGACAATAAATAAAAAAAAAGGTGGTAATAGTCACTCCAAAAAAAAAAAATCATAAATGGAAACTCGAATTATTCTCCCATTCCAGGTGAAAAGAATAAATCCAAAAAATTAATATATTTTATACGCACTAAAAATATACTAAGCCTTGACCATACAATCCAATGAAATGAACATAGTTATACATTGAACAATTAGTATGAGCAATTGAGAACACGAAGTGTGGTATGGTGACAGCTCATCTTGTCCTTTAACCATATGGTTGAGGATTTGATTCTCACTTGTGAGAATGGAGCACATTTTATGGTCGGTTATTTGCTTTTTCAGAAGAGCTCCCGTGACGAAAAAATTAGACACTACTATCCACGGTGAATACCCTGATTTCGATATATATATATATATATGAGCAGTTGAGCATATAGTCAATATTTGTTGGCGTGGTGGACATGAGTTTGCTTGCTTCCTTATAATGAGTGACTTGCGTTAAGACAAGATTTGGTCATCGGATAAAATAACACAATAAGCCAAATATATTATCAGCATCTGAATTTTCAAATGGATATATTTTTTGAGTTGATGTAGTATCATATCCAACTATAGTGAGATATATTTGAATAATTTAATAAATTTCACAACCACCTTCTTTTTTTTTTGTTTTTATTACTCTATGAAAAAGAAAAGTGAACAGAATCCAAGATTGGTCAGTGATAACAACCAAAATCTTAATCACGAATTAATTATTGATTAAGGAGTTATTTCAGTAAGAAAATGACTTGAAAAAGAGACTTTTGTCATCTACTAAGAAAATGGGTGCATGGATGAACAGCCTTTCGAACTAAATGCTTGGAAAGATGATTTAGGCCTATGGGAATTACCCAATTTGATGTGGCTTAGTAGACTTTTAGAGGTTGTATTACACCAATAAGAGAAATATCTCTATAGGGACACCACAAGGATTATAGGAAATGTGAAAATCCCCCTGTCTGGGTGACCTCCAACCTAGAACCATGTTAAGAATGATCCCCAAATCTTTAGTTTGTCTTTTTGTCCTAAAATGGCATTAGGAGCCGCAGCAACAAAGCTCTTGCAGCAAGCAAAGCTCTTGCAATATCACCCATAGAAGCCTCCCCCATAAAGTGTAGATGTTACATCAACAGTGACACAAAGGTGTGGACATCTCACAAGCACTATTCACAGTTGTAAGAAGAGATATTTTCCCTTCATTCTAACAATATAACAGAGAGAACAGAGAACGATTTTTGAAATGAATAGTAATCATAAATATAGAGCCCAGCCCAAGAAACAAACAACAGTCTCATCTAAGCACAAACCCAAGAACCGACTCTTCTACAACATCCAGCCCTTCTGCAATCCTAGAACACACTATCAGCACATGAGCACATCATAGCAAGAGCTCCAATAACCATCTCCTGTTCCACCTTTGTTGACAAAAACCAAGATAGCTCCAACATTTCCAGATACCCTTTCTCCAAAAACCACTACTCAAAGCCCAAAACAATCTCTCTTGTCACCTGAGAGCCTAGAGACATATCCATGGCCGGAGCTCTAAGGGTAATCCCCTGTTTCCCACCATTTTTGTCACTTTCATGAGAGCTTCTCTTATTCTCATACCACATTCTCTATAAAAACTAGTACCCATGACCGGAAAACTAGGTAACTTGGGCCTGTTTGGTTTCAATTTCTAGATTTCAATTTTCATTTTAAGGTTTTATGAAGGAAATACTAAGGGTGCGTTTGGTTTCAGTTTTCAGTTTTTTCTTCACAAAATTGAAAACTGAAAACAGGCAAAACAAACGCACCCTAAAAATTGTGAAAACTCAAAATTTCAATTTTCAGTTTGTAATTTAAGTTTTTAATATATTGTTCACAAAATCTTAAAAACTGAAAAATAAAACCAAACAAGCCATCTGTGAGCACAAGAACCACATCTGTAGCATCATCTCCTATATCCAACCTTTAGAGAGAAACCTGAACCATAAGGCTGTCCTCCAATTCAGGGAGAAACATCATCTTATCAACCCCTAAGTAATCCTTATGGTGGCAACCTCTTGTCTCTGCTCAAGGCCACCTAGTTCTCCAACCACTACCTTGCTCACACTTCCTCTAAACCTTACAAACTCAGAAAAGGAACCTTAGTGTTGATTGTTGACTCAAATCACTTCTCAAATATTTTGGTTTGAATCAGTCGGCTATGCCAGCGTATAGATTCATTCATTCAGGCTGCTAAAGGCTTGTGATTTATGTTAGGAAAATAATGGATAATTACAACTAGCAATGTCACACATACATTTATATTTTTCATATCTTAATATTTTTATCCATGAATTATGTTAAGTAATTTTAAAAAATGCTAGATACATCTATTTTAAATATGTGATTTCATATCCACGAGACGAAATTTGAATGTAATTGTGAAATATATAACATGAGATGAATTTCATCATAACTAAATGACAAAAATATGGAAATATTAAGAGATGTGAATGTGAAGTATATGTATAATTACACCTATAACTATAATTTTATCACATAGTTAGTGAAAGTAATAATTGTATATCTCGAGATTGAACCTTTAAGTCTAATGATTATGATTGTCTCCTACACCTTTGAGTGAGTGGTCCCGTGTTTCACTCACACCTCCTCCTTCTCCTTTGATGCAGACCTTTTTAAATATACAACAAATTAATATTGCCAGCTAAAATGAACATTTTGACTCTAATAATAGAGAGGAAACACCAATAATAGTGGTAAAGTGAATGTCACTTAGGACACTCATTTTTTTATGTTAAATTATTATTTTCCTATGTTTGTGAGCTAAAATTTTAAAGGGGAAGGGAGGAGAATAGGAAGTTTGTAGTATAAATTTATACCACAAATCCTTCTTTTCCATCCTCTTTTCTTCAAAATCTCAACTCACAAACATATGCTTAGTGTACTACTACTCTCTAATTTGGAGAGTGTCTGAGCTCATCTCAATACTTGTAAAAAAAGAGAAAATAAAAAAACTACAGAGCTGATGAGATTAAGGAAGTGGAAAGTAGATCAAGTGATGAAGACACTGCCGGCCATACGGTTCTTAAATGGGTTCAGTGGTCTTTGATCTAATGTCTATGCACGACCTATGAGAGTAGACAATATTGTAATGACATGCATACTTTTTCTTTATTCGCTACCGATTATATATTTTTATAAGTTTGGTCCATTTGAGTTTTTGTTTTTCCCTATACATGAGTGCGAATGTTATCTAATCTCCCGTGTATAATAAGTTGTTTTCATTTTTTTTTCTTTGTACATAAAGATTTTAAAGATAATAAGATATGAATCTATAAACTTGTACATATATTATGCAAAGAGCCACATCATTACAAAATGCGAAATATATGATTTGATATCCATGTAAATTTTTTTTATTTAACAGAGAGTATATTTAAATTAAATTTATAAGATTACAACAATTAATCAATTGTAAAGTATGATCAGGGTTTCTGCTAATTTTATTCTGCATGTTGTGTTTCAGTATAGCAGTATTAATATATGAAATTATGGTTTACGGGGAAACAAGGAATGCCAAAGATGCCTCTCACAACAACGTAGCCAAAGGAAAAGATACGCTTAGCAAACTTCTGTTGTTTACTTGTTTTTACCAGAGGCATGATTCACTGGCACAAACAATGAGAAAGTCTACATAAATTTGCTTACTCAACAATAAAGATCTATAAGTTTAACACATTTAGACACTCACTATGAAAATGAGCCTCATCAACTTTGTTTAACATATACTCATTTATTTATGGCTCCCATTAGCTTTTATGTGAGTATGCTTAAGAAAAAATACTTAGAATTGTGATCATAGAAGAATTTTTCTTTACAATTTCTCTCTCAAATTTGGATATCAACCCCTGCTGTCTCCTTTATACTAATGTACTGTGCATTAGTCAAATTTCGCCAAATATGATTCTTCATCAGGTTCATGATTCTCTGTTGGGTAAATGAACAAAATATAAAATTAATTTATTCAAAACCAAGATTTTCTTTTTACTATTAAAACATGCATAGTTTTATGGCACAATATAATTCCTTTGCATCGGTGCGAAATCTGCACCAGTACAATAGCCCTCTTAATGGTGGAAACCTTGGAAATGTTAAGCTTACTTTGTAACAAAAAAAGCAATAAACGTCTATGGATGGTTAAGTATAAGATGTTCAGAACTCTAAGGAGATTTAGCGTTTCTCTAAACTACTAGTTCCTTTATAGAAGTTCAATAAAGTTGGTTGATCAACATAGCTGATATGTGTATCATTTAATAAGAGTTAATAGTTGCTGACTTTGTTTACATGTAAGCTTGTCCATGAAAATTTAAACCCCATTTTTACCTTCAATCAAACACACCCTTATAGTTAACTATAGCTGCAAGTAGTCCAAATCCAATTGTTGAAGGCTTGAAGCACCTATAGTAACTTGGACTGTACCTTTAAGTATCAGAGATCAACATAGAAAATGCTAGCAAAGCCATCCTTATCATATTGGTAAATAAAAATAATTCAGGGTAGAACCATCACACTAACTATTAACCAAGGGATAAGATCATAAGAGCCGATTGAGAGAGACATGCTAATGACACATTGAAAATTAACATTCACAGTGTGACACTGTTGTGACCATTTCAAAATGCCGGCAGCCAAAGTTGTTGTTACTTGCTGCCCTTTGGCATATTTCCAGGGGTTCTTATTGGGAGTGGCATCCAGAACAACACACAACACAATTGTTCCTATGTCATCCATTTGGCAACATGATAAAATGGCCTAATGGCTTTAAGTGACACTGCCTTAATGGATCATAGTAGTGTTCAGCTCGGCTAATCTCACCATTTTGATCATCCAAATTATAGAGCCACTGCCACTGTCAAAATGGGTCTAAAACTCATTTTGGTACCCTTCATTGTCATCTTTTTGTTGTTTCTAAGGGCCAGTTCTGAGGAAGAAGTGGTGAAGCAGGCCTTGGTCACGTTCATGAAAAAACTTGCACCAGGGAATGCGCCTAGAGATCCCAATTGGGGTTGGAACCTCTCATCAGATCCGTGCACTGATAAGTGGCATGGTGTGAGCTGCCACTCAGACAACAAGACTGTGAAGAGTATAGTTCTAGAGAATTCTAATCTGAGTGGTGTTTTAGATGCTAGTTCTCTTTCCATGGCAAAGTCTCTAATGGTCCTTAGCCTGCAGAACAACAGTTTGTATGATTTGGTGTCAGAGGACATAGGGAACTGCAAGTCCTTGACTCACTTGTTTCTAAGTGGGAATCACTTCTCTGGAGAGCTTCCTTTCTCTATTTCACAACTGAATAACTTGAAGAGGCTTCATATTTCGGACAACAGCTTCTCTGGGGAGCTTCCAAACGTGTCTGATCATGTTTCAGGCTTGATATCATTTCTTGCTGAAAACAATAACTTCACTGGGGAGATTCCTGATTTTGGCTTCTCCAACCTTGAAGCATTTAATGTCTCAAACAACAATTTAAATGGTCCAGTTCCTGATGTCAGAGGCAAATTCCATGCAGACAGCTTCTATGGTAATCCTCGTTTATGTGGAAAACCACTCCCAAATGCATGCCCTCCCACACCTCCTCCTCCTCCACCACATGAGAAGAAAGGTGAAAATTCAATCCATGATGGTTGGTCCCTTTATTTAGGTTACTTAATTCTTGGTGCAATGGTCTTGCTTTTCTCTGTCCTCAAATTGGTTAGTAAATTCAAGAGCAAAAAGGAAGTATTAGATGCTGAAAGGAAGGAGAAAGCAGAAGAAACTAGTGGTGACAAGCCTAGTGAAACTTCAAATAATACTAGTGGATCAAAGAGTGGTGTAAAATGCGAGTATTCATTGTCATCTTTGGAAAGTGGGGTGGCTTCATCTGGCCTTGTTGTCCTTTCAAGTTCAAAGTTTAAGGCATTGCAATTTGAGGAATTGCTCGGTGCTCCTGCTGAATTGGTCTGGAGAGGGAAGCATGGAAGCCTCTACAAGGTGATGCTAGACAATGGGGCTTTTTTGGCAGTCAAGAGGATCAAGGATTGGGGGATCTCAAAGCAAGATTTTGAGAGAAGGATGGAGCTTATAGCACAAGTGAAGCATCCAAGTGTACTGCCACTTGTTGCATATTATTGCTCCCAGCAAGAGAAGCTCTTGGTCTATGAATATCTGCAGAATGGCAGTCTCTTCATGCTGCTCTATGGTAAGTTTCTAAGCAAGATTTCGTTACATCCATTGAGATAGAAAGGAACAAGAAATTGCATACTTTTTGGATATATTAATGCCTACATAACTAAAAAGTTTGATTACTATCTGAATGATGAACTCTTAACTCATTGCTTATAATTAGGGTCTGCTTGGTTTTTGTGCTTATTTTTTGTTTTGTTTTCAGTTTTATTTATACAAAATACCACCTTATTTACTGTTTTCATAATTTTGCGAAGAAATTGCTTATAACTTTGGGGACATTCTCTTTAAGAATTATAGTTTTTCCCAACATAATAAAATTAGTGCTTGTTTGAAATTTAGAATTTAATTTTAATGCACTTACGGAATAAAAGAGTTTTACATGGTCATCCAATCAAATATATTTATTTTCATGACTCTTCAAGTACTGGGGGTGGATATTAACCATATTGACTGATGTGACATTATATGATTGGATGACCGGGTAAAACTTTTTTACACTATCAATATATCAAAATTAAATCTTGAAATTTATCCTTGGAGAATATTTCTAATCAAATATTTGTCTTCAAATTTAATGATCTCAGGGTCTCAACGTGGCCAGTCTTTTGACTGGGGGAGAAGACTAAATGTTGCTGCTAACATAGCTGAGGCCTTGGCACACATGCATGAGGAGATGTGTGGGAGTGGAATAGAACATGGCAACTTGAAATCAAGTAACATTTTGTTTGACAAGAACATGGATCCATGCCTAAGTGAATATGGCCTAATGGTTGCTGAAAATCAAGATCAGTATGTCCTTTCCCACACCAAAAGGCTAAGAAACAGGAATCTGGCTGCAGAAACATTCAAAGCTGATATCTATGCCTATGGTGTGATACTTCTTGAACTGCTGACTGGAAAAGTGGTAAAAAATGACGGGTTTGATCTTGCTAAATGGGTGAACTCAGTGGTAAGAGAGGAATGGACTGTTGAAGTTTTTGACAAGTCCCTAGTCACACAAGGTGCTTCTGAAGAGAGGATGATGAGCTTGTTGCAGGTAGCATTAAATTGCATAAATCCTTCTCCAAATGAAAGGCCAAGCATGAGTCAAGTTGCAATGATTACAAGAGCATTGAAAGAGGATGATGTAAAATCTTTAACCTTTGAGGTTTGATACATTCTGCTTGTAAGATCATTGAACCAAAAAGTTCAGGATGTAACAGTCTATAATTTTCGTTAGTTCCAAGCAGATAATGATAAGTACCCATTTTTTTATGCAAATTTAATTAATATGGTAATGTTGGCACCAAATTTTATCAAGTGTCATATTATCGAATTGGCATTTGACTTTAACAGCTCTAGGATTAGTTGACAGTTTGGCATGTTAACAGCTGACAAAATTGTGCGAAATTGACAAGGCCTCTAGTTTGTTAGACAGCATGTAAAAATCCAACGAAGGCCAGTTATGATAGTTGAGTATTCAATTTGGCAACTTGACATTGATAGAGTTCTTTCATTCAATGTTTAACAAGTTGAAGTTAAGGTTTGTCATTTGGGACTGAGAAGATTTTAAAATCAAAGGAGAATGATAAAACAACCAGAAGCTGATGACAACTATCATACTCAAAGTTCGACAAGTCCAAATGGGGGTTTGTCACTTGAAGGCTTAGAAATTTTGAAGATGTTGAAGACACTGTTATAATGATTTCATTGCATGTGTTCGTCAAATGACAGTTATTAACGGTTTCCAGCAGTTATTGACAGAAACTGGACAAATATGTGACAAAGTGGTGATAAAGCGTGAATGACAAACCAAGAAACTGTCAAAGCCACATGGACAATACCTAGAGTCAGCCAAGAATAAGTGTCAAAATCCTAGAGACTTAGGTTGTCTATAAATACTAAATCTATACAAATTATAAAGGGTTGGAAGTTTTATTCACACACTTACTCTTAACACGTTTCCAATGACATAACAGAACCTTGAGTTCACCAAGTAATTGTTCTTAACCCATTTTTCTTGCTTTCATAGGATTAGATTTCTTTCAAGTTCTTTACATTTTCTGTACGTACTTGTTTACATTTACATTTATTCAATCAATTTACATTCTGTAATTTTTCTTCTTCTTTTTTCTTCTATAATCTGTTAAACACAATAATTTACACAATTGCAACACAAATCACATTACATTGCATCTTATTCCATCCTTAGTCCATAAAGAATAGTTTGACACTTGATTCTTTTGGTGGAGAACTCAAGAAGAGTAGTTTTTCACTTCCCGAATCGAGATTTTGAAAAGTAAAGACTGTCATCCAAACTCCTAAAGTTTGTCAATTTATGCCTGGTTTAGAGCAGTTTAGCCTTCTACACAAGTAGATTGTTAATTATTTGTTGTTGACGTATAATTGCCAAATTATGTCATAAATAGGTAAATTATTAGAGTATAGCCTGAAATGACCAATTAAGTATCTATCTATGCAATGGCATTTGTGCTTTTTACAGTGTTTCATTCCTCACAAGTCGAGACAAACTTCAGATTACCCCAGTAAAGATGATGCTAACGACAACAATGTCAGCAAACTATTGAAGAAGTTAAAAAAAAAAGAAAGCTCCAAACTTGGATTGCTCTAATAGTACATTCGACTATGTCTTTTCACTAATCAAGATTATAGTATTACTTGGCTAGTTAGACCAAAATAATCATGAAATGTTACTAGGATTATTATTTATAAACTTAGTATCTTATCTTGCTATCTTCAACGGCTCAGAGTCATATTACAAACTGTCAAGGGGGATTGATTTGGCAGCATGTAATTTGTTATCAGCTTCATATATTCACCCATTGATCGTGTTTCAGTATTCTATTTCCCTTTCTCGAATACATTTTCGCCATATGAGTGTGGCAAGTGTAATTTGGGCAACCGTTGACAACTGTTGGCACCAAATTTTACCAAGTATCAGATTTGTCAAAGTGGTGATTCAACTTTGACAAGCTCTAAGTTTAGTCAAAGAGTTTGACATATTAAAACTGACAGAATTGTGTAAAATTTACAAGATTTTTGATTTGTCAAGCAACATGTTGAAACTCATGGAGACTATTTAGGATAGTCCGGATATCCAACTTAGTAAGTCAACATTGACAAAGTTTTTATTCGACATTTGATAAGTCAAAGTTGAACTTTGTTATTTGAGACTTAGGAATTTTTAAGATCAAATGGAGATCATTAGGACAACTAGAAGTTAATGACAACTAATTCTCATGCTCGAGGTTTGAGAAGTTGAAGCTAAAGTTTGTCACTTAAAGACTTAGAAAAATTTTGAGGTTTTAAGGAGACTGTCATAGTGATTCCAAGATAGACGTTCATCAATTGATGGCTATTGACGGTTACCAGTAGTTATTGACAGATGATTAGTGAAGGCGTGACAAAGCAGTAACTTCTCAATGGCAAGAGCAAATGACAAACCAAGAAATTGTCAAAGACACATGGACAACATCTAAAAGCAGCCACGAGACAAGTGTTAAGATCCTAGAGTCTTAGGTTGTCTATAAATATCAATTTTGTACAAATTGTAAAGGGCTGAAATTTTTACTCACATTCACTTTTAAACGTCTCGAATGACTAAACAGAGACATGAATTCACTGAGTGATTGTTCTTAACTCATTTTCTTTCTTTCTTAGGACTAGTCTATCTTTAATTTCCGCCTTTAATTTCGTTAAAATTTCTATACTCATTTACATTTGTCAATCAATTTAGATTCCACAAGTTCTTCTTATTTAATCTGTCAAACATAACATTCACACAATCACAACACACAAATCACATTATACATTGCATTCCATTCCATCCTCATTATATAAAAGAAAAGTTTGACACTCGATTTTTTCGGTGAAGAGCCAAAGGTGAGTAGTTTTTTGCTCTCTGAATCGATATCTTGAAAAGCAAAGGCTGTCATCTAAGCTCTTAAATTTGTCGATCAACGTCTGGTTTAGAGCAATTTGGCCTCCTGCACAAGGAATTGTCAATTATTTGTTGTTAACATATAAGTGTCAAATTCTGCTATAAATAGATTCTTTAAAGTCCAGGATAAAATCTTATATTCCAAATCCAATAATAGCATCATAGATCAAGATCATAATATTAGGAACACCAATGGGTATAAACTATATATTGGGCATATTTAAAAGACATATTGATATAGAGGAAAAAACTTACTCAAAGAATTGCCAAAAATATAAATATACACTTGTATACATTAAAGGTGAGTTTGGTTGGGGGTAAAAATTTTGGTTCATCCAAGAAAATTTTGACCTCGTTTTTGTAACCAAATGGTTAAAGGGTAAAAATTATATAGTTGAGCTTCAGTCGTGCTTGATACATAGGATAGAGTCCAATTGTACTATCTAATACAACAAATTCTATTTTTATTACATCTTTGGTATTACGTGTTAAAACTCCCTTGTTGACGATCTTTTACTTCGACAACATCTAGAGTTCCTCAAATAATGTGATATCTTACATCGGGTAAATCCTTAACCCTTCCCCCACTTACTAAGACTACATAATGTTCTTGTAAGCTATAGCTAATATCGGGTATGTAAGCAGTGACAATTCCAGATGTTAAGCATACTCTAGCAACTTATGTAAGACAAAGTTTGGTCTTTTTAGGGGGGTGTGATAGTGGAAAAGTTGATAGATAAGTTTGATCATTCTCATACTATAATTATCAGATTAAATTATTATTAGGTCCTCGGAGGTCTGATTACATCTGATAGTATTATTTTTTACAATCAAATCCTAAATTATCCTTACCCAACTCTTTTGCACCATTTTTCTGTACTAGACACAGCACACCCATCCGTTGCCCACTTGCCTGTGTTGGTCGTTACCTATGTGCCCACCGACGGTTGCCGTCCACCAGCCCATAATTCCCCACCGTCTCGTCTGTTGTCAGCTGTCGACCACCGATTGACTCTCCATCCCCAACCATCAACCGCCCATTGTTGACATTTTGCCACTCCTTATTGATTGCTTGTCTACTGTTTGAAAAATGTGGATTGGGTCATTTTTTCATTCGCATTAATAGCATTGCTACATGTGATATACCAAACACTGAATATAATGAAAATTTATACAATAAATTTTTTATATACTATCAGACTTTGTGTTATCATGTCTAATATTATCGGATTTTATTATATATGATGCACCAAACACGACTCATATGTAAAGTAACACATAATGACATGAATTCTATCTACGTAATTTTTATTCGTATTTTTATCCTCCATCTAAATATACCTTAAGGACGAGATCTTCTCCTTTTTCTCTCTTTAAGAATTTGATAGGATAAGGTGAAACAATAATACACACTTAAATGTGTAATGTCTCGTTGAGAGAAACACATGTTTATAAAGAGAGTAAAAAGGAGACTTGCCCTTTTTTGAAAGGTTGGCATGTTCCTCCCATAAATTAAGCATTTGAGTCAGTAGATGTCCAGGTACACAAACATTATACGCATCCAAAGCCAAGTAGCGAAGTTAGAAACTTTTTCCAAGGAGCCAATAAGAAACACAAATCTATATATTATATTAGAGAAATTATATGACTATAACAAATACATAAAGAAAATTGAGGAGGTTGGAGGCCTTGGCCAATAGAGGTCCACCTTGGTTCTGCCCCTGCCAAAGCCCAACATAATTGCAAAACTTCATTCAATCACAGCATTTATAATGGATCATAGCAAATACCACATGAAATAATTCTTTTGGCCAAACTACTCACATAAAATGGAAAAAGAAAATCTTATGTATTTATTAATATCATTAGTCATACACTAATATATATATATTAGAAAATGAAGTATAGAATTATAAATTTATAATTTTTTTTTTGCCGGGATAGAATATAATTATTTTTCTTATGCCGTGTGATGACGGAGAAAAAGTGAAGAAGAACAGTCTTTTGCGAAAGACAAACTCCAAACATTTCATGTGCTGCTTGTAGAATTGTAGCTAAGATCATTCAACAGCCACTTAATTTCTAGGTGCTACGTTCATCTTCCCGAAAAATCAAACAATTAACTTTTATTGGATAATTTGGCGTTATCAGTCATTTTTGGTTGATTGCCATCTAAATATCGAATGCCGCCAGTTGGTTCCGGTTTGATAGTTCCATTGGCTTGGGCTGTTCCCTTTCTGTAGAAGCATGTATGCTGATATGCACATGCTTCTTGTTAACACTGTCTGATGGAAAAGGTTCGTAGTATTAGATTTTACCTAGTTTTGTCGTATAGAATTCACTTTATCAACAAATAGGATATGTTCGAGTTTGAATGAAAAATAAATTTGAACTGATTAAGTTTAATTCGGTTAGATCTATTTTCGACAAATTCAAATCAAACCAAAATCCAACCAAGATTGAGTTGGTTTACGGCTCAAGTTATTGGATTGAAGTGAAAAAGACAAAGATTTGTATATTTTAAGTTTTTATTTTTATAACAATTATGGACAGTGTTGACACAAAAGTAACCATAATGTAAATCTCGACTATGATATAATTAATAATAGTGTGACTAGATAAATTCCTTAAAAATGTAAACTAAGAAGATAAATATGACTTTACTACTAATTAACTAAAAATGCAAAACTTTTTGAATGAACAAAGGATATCTAACACCGAAAAATATGACTAATCTACTTAAGACGTAAAGTTCATATATATTGATTTTACTTCTGACCACAAAATCCTTTTCATACATTATCAAGATTCGAATCCCTAACTAGATATTTAAAGAGCTCAACTAGCTGTCAACTATGTCAAAACTCATGATTGTAAACGCAAAACTTTGAATGTTTTTCGAAATAAACAAGAAGAAAATAGCCGATTAGATTATTGATCGGGTACTTGAGAGGTCGAGTTAAAAAACCATCAATAATCCAAAACCATACCAATAAGTTTTGCCATGGAATGAATTGATTGTTCGAACCAATCTGAACTAATGAATTGGTTCAATTTAATCTTTTAGGTTAACTGGATCAATCCAATCCATTTTTGCTCATATTAGCAAATAGAAACATATAATGAAAATTTTAACTTGCAGATACTATTTTAACTAAATTAATTTTTTTGTATTTTAACTCTTATTTAATTTAATTATGTACTAACACATGGATTTAATTTTAATGTTTGTATAATATAAAAGGTTTTATGCTATTATTTAATTATATATTGCCACAAAAATAAATATAGTTGAATTTCATATCATGACTTAAACAATTTTTCAAAGTAAAGAATTTAATTGGATGATAGATATTTGTCTTTATACGATGAATTCTTAACATATTTATACTCATAGCCATACTATTTTATATTTATATGCACACACTATTAGTGTAAAAGAAATTTATATAGACTTTTAACCATGATACTATACAACTTTTTTTATACCAGCCCACCGTCTTGATGACCCGTGTTTAATCCGAAGAAGGCCTTTGTCGTGGATTAAATGTTTAGGTAGATGTTGATTGAAAGCAGGACCTTGTGTTTATCTACGAGATGCTACTTTATAGCATCACATTGACCGCTAAATGAGATGCTGACAACACTGGATTGATTAATAATGACCATTTTCCCGTGCCGAGTAGATCGAATTTGATGACAGGGTTTCTATAGTAAACACTCGAATTTATTCTTAAAAATTTAAGCATTGCGCACATTCACTACATAAATAAAATTAAACATCTTCCTTAATTATCATTTTTTTATTCTTTAAATATTAATAAAAAAAATTTCATTTATCAAAAATTAATATCTCTCACGCTTAGTTCCTCAAAGACAGTAGAGGTGAAGGCCTAAAATTAAACAAGTGTGTTTTAAATAAAATTATTAAAATTAATTTTTTTTTAGTATGTTTAAATGTGAAATTTTGAAACACCAAAAAAGTATGAAGTATTTGGAATTAGCTGTTTTATTTATTTTTTTGTTGAATAATAATTTTATTACTAAGGAAACAAGTCAAGCTCAACTTTACAAAAGGCAGAATATAAATAATCATGATCTCATAACTTGCAAGTTGGATCAACTAGAAATTTAAGCGCGGCTTGCTTTTAGTTTTCAGTCTTTTAGTTTTTTAGAATTTGTGAAAGAAAAACTGAAAATTCTGAAAACTATAAATTTTAGTTTTTAATTTTTTTCAATTTTTTCTTTATAAATTCTGAAAAACTGAAAAATAAAAACTAAAAACTAAAAATTGAAAGCAAACGGCCCCTAAGACATTCATGTAAATACATACATCATCAACAAAAGAAATTTAAAAGTGATTGTCTTCAAACAATCCAATCTTATTGAATAATTTTGTCTAGAGTCATCTTAGTCTCATGATGGACAGGAGACCGTAACAAGCTTTCTTTAAAGAATCAAATCTAAAGAAAAAAATTTTACTTAAGAAGTTGCTTTGTAGGAATTTTCTGAGTTGTTCTTATAATTAATCTTTCTTCTTTTTTCTTGGGTTAAAACAAAAACAATCCCTAGCTTGTTATCTAACATAAAACTTCTAACTAAATTAAACATAGATATGTGTGACGAACACATATTAAAAAACAAAAAAGAAAGATAGAAAATGTCTCAACAAACCACTACTCACAAATGTTATTGATTTATCACTTGTTATGATGTAATACTTCAAAGTCGTTAAAAGTGTGGGCACTGATATGAGCTTTATAGTAAAGCTCATGATTCAAGCACTGTTATTGTCAAGAGAAGCTTATCAGAAAAAAAAAAAAAAAACAGATCTAACGTAATGAATATTTGAGACAAAAAAGAAATGAGGACAAAAATCATTAAAAAAAAAAATGGGGGTCACTAGACCACCATCGTGGAGAGAGGTGAGCCACTTCCATGGGCCTGCTTCCCCTTTGGGCATTCAAATGAGCAATGTTAGGAGGAAAAAGAGGGGGAGTTGGCATTTGCTATGAGGAAAAAGAGGGGAAGTTGGCAGTTCATAAGGCGTAATTGGACTGTTAGGTACAAATCCCGATCCTCTAGGCTCCATTGTCTCTTCACTCGATACTCAAACCCGAGGTTGAAAGGCATGTGGACCGATCGGTACAAATCCCTAGTATCTGTAAAGATGGTTTACCCCACTCGCCGAGACTCATTATAGGTGCATTTCCCTCCGAGTCTTAATAGTCCGGGTGAGATCAAATACCCACATGGTCATTACCCTCCAACCTGTCTTGACCGTTACTATATCATAAAAGCTCATGAGTGATATAATATATATGCATCAACCCCTTAATCCAGTTTATCAAAACATCAACCCTTAATCCACGCTCTATCCCATAAACCACCCTATCAATGGTTTCTGGTTTGATCGTACCAGTAAATATCTACCTGCGTCCTCCTTAAATTGCAAATAAAGTGAAGTGAAACATTAACGCCTAACCAATTTAGAACGACAAAGTAGAAACTTATGAAAATGAGAATACGTCTCCCTTTTATCGTTTCAAACGACAACGACGTTTCTCCACGACTCTACCTGTTAATACCGCACTCACAGCAATAACTTGAGCTCTGTTCGATATCACGCTCCCAGCAGGAACCTACCTATCCATTTCCCACAAGCCGCCACCACCAAAACACATGCTAACTTGCTAAATCACCCAACATTTATTTCTTCATGAAAATGACAATAATAATAAAATAATAATAATAATAGAGATATCAGCATAAAGCGAATCAGACAAATATCCAATAATTTTGACTAGCACTCATTCCCCTTTAAAATAATGAATTCTTACATTACACGTACACGATGTTTATTTGCAATTAATTGCTAACCCAACCAAGAAAGCAAACTACCAAATCAAGCCCATCTATTCATTTTTCCAATCCCCAATAATAACAATAAAATAATAATCAAACAAATGAGGCAATTGGGAAATTGCAAATTTGCAAGCCAAGTTCATTTATTTTATAATCTGCGCACTCCTGGTACTAAATTATATCTCGTATACACGTCATGAACCATTGGAGAGAGAAAAAAAAGAAAAAGCATGCTAGTATTGAGGGAACTATGAAAATTGAAAAGGATAATAATGAACATTTATATACAACAACAACATCCACTGAAAAAAGAAAAATAAATAAATAAATATATTTGTAATCAGACCCAAAAATAAGTAACCCCGCGCTGCAACCACGCTAACCTAACGGCGCACCCACCGTTCTTTTCATCCAAAAGCGGCGACGTCTTGACCCGCATCCGTCGTAACGGACTTCATCGGGGCAGCGTAACGTGTTGAGAAATTCTGAAGCCCGTCGTGACCTTCGTCCTCGAAATCCCCGTTTTGCCCCGTCCCCTCGTCGAAGTTCAGCGCGTAACTCAAGGGGTCGTATTGATATTTCCCCATGTGCCTGCAAGCGCCGGAACCGACACCACTACGGTTACGGTTGAATCGCCGGATGAACGTTTTCCAGCGCGGCCCCGCGGCCAGCTCCGACCACTCGCGCGCTTTCATGATGAAACCACGCGCCCACCACTGGTCACCGGAGCTTCCGGTCACTGGGGACTGGTAGTGGGACTCGGACCATGAGGACGTGGCTCGCACGCTCTCCCACCAGCCGAAGCCCACGCTTGCGGAGCGACGGGAACCGAAGCAGCAGGGAAAGCAGAAGCTGCAGCGCGTGTTGGATATGAGAGAGTTTGACCTCTCTTCACCGGTTCCGGTGGACATATCACAAAAACACTTCAATTCAGTACTATAGTTTTTGGGTTATTTGGTTTTTCTTTTTTTGGTGTGTAAGTGGCAAAACTAGGTTTAAGGCGCATAGAGGATAAGGTATAGGATTCTAATTTATATAGTATGAAAAAGTGTTATGTATCATCGATGTAACGGATGCTTGCTAATTGCTAAGCGCTAACTCAATCATTCAGCCATTGACTTAGTCAGCACCCACTATGATACAACTGTGATTTTTATTACTTTATGACGTTGCCCTATGATTGGGATTGATTATTTTATTTTTTGGCGAAGGTGCTTAGGTAATTTCACAGTGGTGGGGCAAAGCTCAGGCCTTAGGTGAGACTTTTGGGAGCCGTTGAGAAGAGTTTCTTTTTCTGTTCAAGATATTTGTTGATTATTTCGTTTTTAAGATTGATACGGTGTCAGTGTCACACATGAGACATGCCTGTTCACATTTGGATTTGGCTGGTGGTAGTATCCTTTCTCTTTTGAGTTTAATTTTAATATATTAATAATATAAATTATTTTATATTATTATTTAATTAAAATATTTTGTTTAAATAATTTTTTAATTATAAATTATGAAAATCAATAATCTAATCATATATGATTAAATAATTATATAAAATAATTTTATATCGTTAGATAATTAAATCCTTCTCTTTTTAAAAATTTTCATTAATGTATGTAAAGTTTGTTAATTTATGCTGTTCCAGGGAATCCGATCAAGGAAAGTGGAAATATAGAAGTAGGAGGGTACGGTCAACCGACTTTGAGTATTTTATTTAGCGGAAAAACGAAAGACATCTGGATAATAATTTATGTCATGGATTGGATGTATTATATTAGATGATTTGCATACTGCAAAGGGGAGGTGGAACATAGGATTGTATCCATGAGTTATGTACTTATGTTAGCTACATATAAAGGACATAGACACCTTAATTAACTAATATTGCAAGTTAGATAAGTATAAACCTCAGTTATACAAATATTAAATTAACGTATTATCTATCATTACATATATATAATAATCTTAATTAAAATAAATATGGATTTAACCATGAGACCAAAATGAGGTAGTAGGGTCCTATTCTTTACTAATCAGTGTATTGATAATTCGATTCTCGCCATAAAAAAGAAGTAGCTTTAAAATCCAGTCCACTTCTTTAAATGAATTTACAATATATGAGGATATTAGTCACTTTGTGTCCAATGGTGAATGTATCAAAAACAATTTTATAACATATCTCCACAATTTTTCTTTATGAGAAAATGTCCTTACATTCTTTAAATGTAAAATTATTTTTTTTAAGATATATTGATAACACTAAGGCTTATAATATTATGTAAATTATTTAAGCTATTTAATTATTGGTTGCTTCTTGCGGCTTTGAAACTAGCATATTTAAATATAAAATGATATGATTAGGTTTTTTTCATAAGAAATATTTCCACAACTTGAACTTTTGTTCTTTTTTAATAGAGTTTAATTTAGATATAGTTTTACATTGATATTCAATTGAATCTCTCCTTTGGTATGATTTTTCAAACAATAAAAATAAAAAGTAAACATATTTACTGATATGCCATTATATAATTAGATAAATATATAAAAAAAAATTATACTGCCAATATATTTCAATTAAATTCTTTTTAATAATATAATTTCATCATTACTTTATATCCAATTTCACGTTAGTTAAGCCTGTCAAAAAAAAAAATCACGTTAGTTAAGTTAAGTACTTCATTCTGAATTCATTTTTATGAGGGTGTATTATTTATTAGTTCTTTATCTAACTTACGTGCTGTTCCTATCAAAATCATCCTCGTCATCACTTGCATGCGACCACAGAGATAACAAAACCAACGAATGCGCAAAGAAAAGCGGGTAGAAAGAAAGGAAAGAAAAAGAATAAATAAAAGAAGAGATGTCGTTGCTAGAGCCTAGCAAAGTCAAAAATGCTATTTAAATATTTTAAAAAATAAATATTTATTTAATAATTATTAGATAAAATAGTATATTTTATACCTTCTATTTATTATATTATATCTATTAATTATTAGATAACCATGTCGATAAATTTTTACTTTTTACGTGTTTGAATACTCTTATAAAAGCATGCATATCTTATATCTATCTGGTTTTGGAGTAGTGAGTCACGGACACTGGGCACTGAGTCGGGACAGGTTGGCTAGTGGACAGTTTTCGTGTCTTCCGTGAGGAGGATGAATCAGTGAGTTGACTAGACTACTCACTGAGCTGATAGTTAAAATTTGGATAAGATTTTTTTATTAAAGAAAAATTTTAAAAAAATAAATTCTCATATGTACAGTATCAGTTTTTAATTTTTTTTAATTATATATAAAATTTAAATTTTACAATCATATTTTTTTAAAGATAAAGCAAACACATCCTATGTTTGGATTGCTAATTTGGAGAAGTCATTGGTCATTGGTGAGACCAAGTAATTAGTAAAAAGTTAATAAAATGTAATTACTTCATCCGGTCAATATTTTGCTCATACACTGCTATAATCTAGGTTTGATTATCAAGATTCTTAATCTAGGTTTGATTATCAAGATTCTTTTTTTGATGGATGATCTATAATTATAAGTACTTCTACAAATGTTTAATAAGCTCAGAGTTATGTCCTTATCATGGACTAGACCCACTCCTCAACCTAACTTTCATGCACCAAAAAAATAATTGACAAATGAGCTAGCCTTATTTTTTTTTTCCTCCTCTTTTACCTATATTTGAATTTGGGGATTTTGTTCCAGTATAGCATAAGATATATACCAGTTAAATTATATAATTATATTAAGAGCAATGCTATTTTGAGGTTTTTTCACCAAAATAAACAAAAAAATTTATTTACGTAAATAAATAGAAAAAACATTTGCTATAGAAATGAGCTAAAAATATGTGTGCGAATACGCAAATGGCCCATACGTAACTGGTTTGCACATGAATATGTAAGGGGCCCTTGTGTATTCATGTGTAAACTGGTTACGCATGGGTTATTTGCATATTTATGCCTATATTAGGTATGCAAAAATTTAACATTATTCACCTTTCTCTTAAACAAATTAAACTAAACATATTTTCTTAAACTAAACTAACTTAAAATTAACTAAAATAATTCAAGTAACTAAACATTAAATTGACTAAATTAATTCAAGTAACTAAATTAACTAACTTAAAATTCACAAATTAAACTAAACATATTCCCCTAAACTAAACTAACTTAAAATTAACTAAAATAATTCAAGTAACTAAACATTAAATTGGCTAAATTAATTCAAGAAACTAAATTAACTAACTTAAAATTAACAAATTAAACTAAATTAAAAAATTAAACTAAATATATTCCCCTAAACTAAACTAATTTAAAATTAACTAAACTAATTCAAGTAACTAAACATTAAATTAACTAAATTAATTCAAATAACTAATTACCTAACTTAAAATTAACTAAATATATTTCCTTAAACTAAACTAAACTAGCCATATACTAACTAAACTAGCTTAAAAAAAAATTTTAAAAAAGGAAACAATAAAAGTATACTAATAAAGAGATAAAATACCTAGCTATCAAGATTGGTGGAGATATAGATATCATCTAAACGGTAAAGATTGTTTACCGTGGAGAACAAAATATCTTTGAAAATAAAAGTGAAAAAGAAAGGAGGAAATGATTAAGCCAAGGCGTATTCACGCTATAGGTGAACATGAATACGAATGAGGTCCTCACGTATCGCAAATGAACATGAATATGCATGGGACCCTTGTGTATTCAGTTTAAACATGAATACGCAAGGGTCTCATGCGTATTCATGCTCATTTGCGATACGCGAGGACCCCATGCGTATTCATGTACATTAAAAATGGTTTATATCCGTAATTAATATTTTTTCCGTTTATTCACGTAATTAATAATTTTTTTTTAATTTTAAATGGGTAAAAAAAATTCCTATTTTGATATCTAAAAAGTGGATGTCATAGCATTTTCCTTATATTAATTATAGAAAAATTAAAGTGATAAATTATTATATATAAGTATTGAATAGTAATCAATATAAGAAATCTCAATGGATTTATATTGAGATGCTGAACACTAATCGAGTAAATGTTCAACTTAGTCTCTGAAATTATATGAGTCATTTAAGTCCTTGAAAGTTGGAAATTAACTTTTTAGTCCTGAAATTGTAAAATGTGAGTCACATTGATCCCTAACTTACTTACCCAATTTCCATCACCATCTCAACACACTTTTGTTAATGTGTCACATTAATTAATATACTAGTTATAAGCAAACATTTTACTTAGCCTTTGCCAATCAATTTGCATGAAGACAACATAGTTGCATGAGTTTAATTTCTATACAATGATAGTGTAAAACTTTTTTATACTATCATCTAATCAAATCACCTCTTATGAACAACCTTTTAAGTTGTAGATGTGAGGCTCAACTACTTTTATTAGTGCTGCAATACTATTTGAAAAACCATTTATATGGAATGATTTGATTGGATGACAGTGTAAAATATTTTACATCATTAGTATATGGAAATTAAACTCGAATTGCATACTATAAGATGAATCTTACAAGTGAAATTATAAATATATTTGACATATGCTAACAATTTGTCCCTAATATTCAACGGTCACATGAGACAAAGTAGAACATTAATTTGTTATTAATATGCCACTAACATGGCATGTTAATAAAAATATGATAACATATTAAAGGAAATGAAATTAGTTGTTTTGTAACTTTAAGAGTGTGTTTGATTGAAGAGTAAAAATAAGGGTAAAATTTTCTTCAATAAACTTCATGTGTAATTTTATATAAAACTCATCGATAAAAATTTCAGTTATATTTTACCCATAACCAAACACATCCTAAAAGTTAAATAGTTAATTTCTAAACCTTAGTGGCTAAAGTGATTCACCCATGCAACACCAAGGATTGGGATTACTATTCACTCGAAATGACAATTAACAACATGCCTAGTAAGCTCATATTCAAGTGAGGACAACTCTAATCCTCCTTTTTTTTATTTTTTATTGGTTCCCTATCTTCTCTCCTGTCCTGGTCTTGCTTGGTTTTTTCTACTTTTTTTATTTTTTTTATTTTTGGTTATTTTCACATGGGAAGGAAACTACTAGGTAATCAAGCTTCCTCGATTATCTACTTTTCTGTCCCTTCTGCTTTGCACCCCTGGTTTTGCACTTTTTCTTTGGCTCCTTTCTCAATTTACCTAAAGCTAATAGCGTTTAAGCCAATTTTGCTTCCCCCCCTCTCCCCTCTCTCTTTCTCTCTCTCTTCCTCCTTTCTCGTTCAAAGGAATTTCTCTCTTCCTCTCTGCACCATTTACGCTGAAACTCACCCACGTAAGAGACAAATGGGCCACAAGCAGATGGAATATCACAACAACTGGGCCCCGACTCTCCATAAATCATCTGCACGTGAGACATAACGTTTGGATGGGCTACTTCAAGCATAACTGGCCTAATACCCCACAACACCAAAAAACCTTAAAAAGGAATAATCACATCGCTTCCACCAAAAACATTAAAAGAATAATCATATCGCACATCATTTTATCTATAAGTAATATCAATTGAAAGTTGAAAGTTATATTATAGATTTGGTTCCTGTAAGAAAGTTTTGAAGGGGGTAAGATTTAACTTCTCTAAAGAAAAAAGATTGGTAAAGTGAGTAAGTAAATGATCAATCACCTTAAAATCCAGAGGAGCTTCTCCTTTAGATGTTGGTGGCAATGACCCCCTCCCATTTTTTTTTTATTTGACCCAAAATTTATAAATTTTTTTATTCGGCTAAAATTTATAAATTTTTTTATTCGGCTAAAATTTATAAATTTTACTTAATGTTATGTATATGTATATTTATATGTGTATGTCTAGAATTTTATTTGTAAAATATCTATTTTTTTTATATTGTATTTTTTATTTAAATTGTTAGATGAGCAATACTTCATATATATATACATATATAAAGTTAACGGTTAAATATTGGTCCCTCCTAATAAAAACATCTTGTTTTCCCGTACTACTTAGGATCATTTAGTGAAACCTACACACAATGAAAGTCATTGATTTAGGGGTGATTAACCCTCAGTTTCTCACTCTACACATTGTCAAAATAATCCAGTTTGAAAGAGTTGTTATAATGATTTGATATCCCGTCATTCCTCAATTGAAAGTTATCATCTACCTATAACAAAGCAGAAAGAGGGTTCAGTAAAATCTCTGGCACTCACAATGCTATTAGCACATAAACATAGACAAAAATGCAGCATGGCACCCAGCCATTAAGTGGTTCCCATTTCCCAACATTAAAAAACCACACAATGAAAATAGGGTAAATGGTTGTTGATTTGAGATTATAATTGGATGCTTATGCATGAAACTTACTGGTTCATGCGTACAAATCATGGATTCTCATCCAGCAAGAATGCCTAGATTTTGTACCTGTGGTGTATATTCAGTATCCTTCTTTCAAAGGGTACTGCAAAAAACAAACAGATACATCCATTTGCACCCCAACCTACCAATTCAAAAACCAATCCCTCAGTCCCCATTGATCACTTTCTAAAACCTTTACCCGCAATATCCTTACTATAATAAAAAACTAATAAGGTCATATTTGAAACCAATTCCATGAACATTTCTGCAGGAAAAAGACTATAAAAACCATAATCATTTTTGTCTCTATCCTATGCTGGTAGATACTAGACTTTCAAACAAACTTTGCATCTCAAACTACATTCTCAAAACATACTTTCGCATTTTCGGAAGGTGCTGCTGCAGAAAATAATGATCTAGGCCCTGAATCAGTACCAAGAGCTTGAAGCAACATCATCACGTCTGCAGTATCGTCTAGGTAGTACCTAGCCTTGCTTGGTTTTTGCCCTACAGTACATGCAAAGATTTCTGGTTCTGGAGAAGAGTCTGAACTATAAACTTTGGTTAATATGCTCTCAAACATGTCTTCATCAGATCTGTCATCACCGATGCACAGCACAAAATCCGGCGATTTCCCACTGCTCGTTAGTGAAGACAGAACATCCTGTGCAACTGACCCTTTAGTAATTCCCTGTAATGTTGAATTGTTGATTAGCCAACACTAACTTTTTGAGAACAATAATAGGTTGAGAGAGGAGGAGATAGGTGTATACCTGAAGCATGACTTCAACAATGTGCTGTCCCTTTTTCACAACCACTGGCTCATTCGCAAGTACACTCTCGAGGTGGTCTGAAAGCTCGGTGGCTTGCCAAGATCCGAAATCGGGATCGGCATCACAATAATGCCACACCAAGGCACTCTCTTTGGTCTCTATATAGGAGCCGTCCGTGGCCTCGGTGTATGATCTCATCACAGGCTCAGCAATCCTTTTCCAAGCAAAATCTGTACTTACATGACTCATTTTCCAACTTGACTGGTCACCCCACCTGTTGCAAAGGTCACACAAAAATATCATCAATTTAGAGAACCTGCTAGCAACATGACAACCACTACAACACAAGCAAAAAACTCTCATGTATGTAATGTAAGGTGGATTTGCGCAAAAACCACTATACATTCATCTCCTTCTTCCTTTTCCATCTTTCTTTCTAATTGATTTAAGGGGAACATTCAGGTATGATTGAAATCATTCAAGGGATGCCATTATGATTAGCAGACAACTAGCACTTGACAAACTATAAAAGCGCTTACCTTATAAAATAACCATGCTCAGCCGCTATACCAAGATTCTCGCACTGATCAAGCCATCCACTCAATGAGGTTTGCCCCCTGCCACTTACAATAAACACAGTGTTGTTAGGATCACTGCAAAGATTGTTTAGCACAGATATGACTTCAGTACTGGGGGCTTTATCAATGGAAGATTGAGGTACAACTGTGCCATCATAATCCAAAAAGATTGCCCTGCAAGTTGTCCTTTTATATGCAGAGACAATGTGGTCTATTGACAGCTTCCTGAAATTAGGAGACAGGGACAGGACTCGAAAATTCAGGCCAAAGCCAAGGTCCCAGGAACGTTTACTATTGTGATCCTTGCATGACAGCACTAGATCACGCTCAAAACTTTTGGCCCAATAAGCCACATCATGAGAACTAACATATCGATAGTGCTTCTCATGCCGTAACCTTTTCTCTACATCGGAGATTCCGATAGCCAAATTTAGAGCTTCAGCTACAGCATTAACATCCCACGGGTTTACCCTGATTGCCCCACTAAGAGATGGGGAGCAACCTATAAACTCGGAAACAACAAGTGCACTTTTGCGGGGCAAGTCAGAAGCAATTTGCAAGGCTTCATCCATTTTAGGACTCCCCTGCCGACAGACAATGTACTTGTATGGAACCAAGTTCATACCATCCCGCAACGCATTCACAATGCAACATTCTGCCATAGCATAATAGGCTGCCTTCTCATAGAAAGGAACATGACACTCAATCATGATGATAGGTTCATAACCTGGCACACCAAACCTTTCATTTACCCTTTTAGCAGTAATGTAGGCCTCCTCCTTTGCTTCCTCAACATCTTTGGCAGTGGTCCTTGAAGGATTTAAAATTTGGACCATTATTAATTCACCCTGTAGTGTCGGATATTGCTGCAGGAGTTGTTCTATGGCCATGAACTTTAAACTTATACCTTTAAAGATGTCCATATCGTCAACACCAACAATAAGTTTTTTACCCTTAAATTGTTGGTAGATTTCTCTGGCTTTGCTAGCACAAGAAGGGTGGTCTAAGACAGATTGAAGTCTACCCATATGAATCCCAGCAGGCAATATTTTGATGAATATTGTACGGCCAACGTATTCAAGCCCAATGTAACCCCTTTTGGACGCATATTTCAAGCCAAGCATTCGAGTGCAGCAGGACAGAAAATGGCGAGCATAATCAAATGTGTGAAAACCAATTAAATCTGCATTAAGCAGTGCTTTCAAAATTTCACCCCTGACCGGCAGAGTTCGATAAATTTCTGATGAAGGAAATGGACTATGTAGGAAAAAACCGAGCTTGATCCTGCTGTATCGCTTGCGCAGAAATGTTGGAAGAACCATAAGATGGTAATCATGAACCCATACATAATCTTCTTCTGGGTTAATGACCTCCATGACTTTATCTGCAAATATCTTGTTAGCAGAAACGTAAGCCTGCCACAGCGACCTCTCAAAGTGATTGTTATAGCCTGGATACATGGGCAACATGTAATGGAATAGAGGCCACAAATGTTGCTTGCAGAATCCATCATAGAACTGTTCATGGAGGTCTGGAGGAATAAAGGTAGGCACACATTTGAATTCCTCCAGCAACTGATTAGAAACTTGCTCTTGCTCACTAATATCAACATCAACCATCAGGGATCCCACATAAACAACATCAACATCAGAAGGGAGACCATCCTTTAACTGCCAAAAAATCGAATCTTCATCATAACTAAAGCACCATTTTCCAGATATCTTATCCTTCTTAGCATTAAGAGGAAGAGAATTTGCTACTATAATTATCCTGTGATGGTATTCTGATGGGAAAGTATCTTCATTGCTTAGTTTGCCTTCTACATCAGATACAACTCCCGGAACAGTCATAACACGCGGAAGTGCTCTTGGAGATAAAGGGATATCTAAAGTATCCCCTGACACTAAGTCCAACAAATTCGCGTATGATCTTGCCACCATATTTAAGCCAATTGCCAGCTTTTGAGATTTAAAAGTACGGTATTATGTAGGAAACAGTATCCACACGGAAAATTATCTCAAATGAATGACCAGGGAATAGCAAGAACCTGTCAAGGTAGAAGAAAAATAGTTAGAACTATATAATGCCGCAGCACAGGACACAAGTACATAACTCGATCAAACTCCACAAGTTCAATTATTCAGTAACTTTTATATTGGTAGATACTCAATTACTGCTTTCAGTAAATATGTTTACACAATAGATTGATTGATGAACTGAGAAAACAAGCTAATGCTATTCACATGGTGAGACATGCATTTGCCAATCAATATTTATTATAGTTAACCTTGTCATTGATTGTTGAAATAAAAAGTTCAACAGTAACAATACCATATGCATGTATGAACAGACAATCACTCATAAATTCCACCAATATATATTACTACTCTGATAATCTATAATGCAGCATGTTTGAAGGACAGCAATCCAGCTACACATTAACAATTTTTTCAGTAATTAGCAACCATTTATCATGGGGGAGAAAAATCACTAACCATTTATATATAATCCAACAAAGAGAAAACATCAACTTAGTTCCCATCTACATATTATTAGAAGAATAAAGTTGCCTCAGGTAATACTCTGTTCAAATTTCACCTTAACATCCTAGTTAAAGAATGAGAAACAAGGCTAGATAACTATCATCACTGAATATTATGATTATGATCCTTCCGACGATATCTTTTCTTGTAAAGCTCCCAATTCTCAAAATAAAACAAATCAGATTGTCTTATTCAAAGAAAAGAATATTTTGAAGAACATTACCATGGGTTCAATGGACTCAAACATTAAATTCTCAAATGATCCAATTCTGTGCACTTACAAGTAGATTCAACCTGGAACACATAATTACAAAACTAGAACAAAGAATATCAAAAATCAAAATGCATTTAAGAAAACCTACTCATTCTTACCTAGATTTGACACAACTGATGCAGTTAATCTCTTGAATATCTCGTTCCACCAGATCTTCGTATCATCCAATTCTATACAAGCACAGTCAAATGTAATCAGAAACAAAGAATCACAAACTTAAAGTAAGAAGCAACTTGCAGTGAAAAATCATACAAGAAAAACCACAAGTACATTACATTGGACTCAAACTTCTGAACATCTCTTTTAATTACTACCCTTCCACACTATTCCCCTTTACCAATCATATAAGGGCTGTCAACGCAACGTGTTACACTCAAGGACAGCTAGGCAAAATCCAGCATAGAATACCTACCATATATACCATCTGACTATATATATCACTGAAAATATTCAGAAAATACATATAATGGCTTTTCTCGGATAGGAAACTGGATAAATTTGCAGTTCAGATGGAATAAAATTTGGCTAAAAAAATCAGAACATGAAAGGACAGTCGTGATAAAAAGCATAATCGATAAATACTGATACAAACACCAGGAAAGTTGTTTCAATAAATGCAATGGATAAGGACTACAAATTCATCCTTATTTGAAAAACTTTTTAAACTTTCTTTCCCTGCAAACCACAGAAGTAAATTGGAAGCACAATTGTGGTACTTGTTAGCTGCTCCTAAGCAAAATTATCCAGGAGGCTTTGCTTGTCACTGCACCAAAGATTAATTTACATGTTGCATTTCCCATGGTTTGTTTACATTTTGAACTCTCAGGAGCAGGAATCCATTTCATTTCGCCCATGCATGCAAAGCCTAGGATACAAAATGCCTGCTGCCGACTTCAGCGGTGTGTCACTAGATTTTCAAATGGTCCAATTCTATGCAAATGCAGGCAGGTTGGATTGGAAACACATAATCACATAACTAAAACAGAAAGGTATTAAAGATCAAAAGGCAGATAAGAAAACCAGATATGTTTACCTAGATCTAACTTAAAAATTCAAGCAGCTAATCTCATAAATATCTCTTTATGCCTGATGTTCAGATCATCCAACTCTAAACAAGCATAGCTAGATTTAATCGGAAACACAGAATCACAAACTATATAAGAAGCAATTCCCGATCAAAAAGAATATAAGGAAAACCCAGCAGGTATACTAGATTGGACTAAAACTCATGAACATCTCTTTTCAAATACTAGCCTTTCACACAATTTGTCAATGCCTATCATATGAAGCCTGTGAACGAGAAGGCGTTACCGCAGATCAAGGACAACAAGACAATACAGCCTAGCAGGACCTACTAAAAAATAAAACCGTCTCAACTCACGTTCCTATGTATGTCAAGTAAAACCATTTAGTTTCTTTTCCAGTTTGGAAACCGCATTAATTCAAGGAACCCATCTACATACATAGCTCCCCCTCCCCACAAGTCCCTATACTTAGCACAAAATACTACAATAACAATCAAGCCTTGTCCCACTAGGTAGAGTCGGCCACATGAATTAGACAGCTTAGTTCTTAGTATAAAGTATTGAAATAAAATTCAGCCAAATAAATCAGAGCAAGAAAGGTTATCTGCACGAAAATCTTAATCAAGAAATAGAAATATAATCACCAGTAAGATTATCTAGACTCATGCAACGGAAAAAGGGATCCTAAGTCATCTTCATTCTATAATTTTTAAAAATTTTCTTCCTTTCAAACCGTAAAAGTAATTTGCAAGCAGTCAAGCACACATGTGTTACTGCTCCTCACTTGCACCTAAAGCACAATTACGCATGAGGCTTTGTTTGTTACTGCATAGAAAGACACAATTCAAATGTTGCAACCCCCTCCATTTCAAAACTCTCAGTAGTTCCATTTATATATTGTCATTACACGCGCATAGCCTAGCAAACCAACATCACGTACCTCCTGCCAACCTCATCGATTTGTAGCATTATGACACTCACTACACATGCAAAACAATCTGGTTCTTGGACTTCTCATTTTTTTTTCTTTAAGCAAGATACTTTCTCCCCAAACAAACAGCTCCCAAAGACAAAACAAACAGTAGGGGAAACCCACAAGACCCAAATAGCAAGAAGAACAAAGAATAGCATCCATTTACCTAAAAAGCCTCAGAACTGATCCAAACAGCAAAAGATTAACACCCAGTGAATGTATAGAAAATCATCAACCTGCTTAGAGAACAAACACAACAGATAGAAAGATATCAAAGGAAAAGAAAATCAGATATCAAAGACTTATGTTATGTCCCCATGATCGCAACAAGAATGAAAAAGAAAGCTTGTTAATGTGGTAGAAGACAATTCAAAGTTTCAAACCAAGAAAACAAAACGAAACTAGTAGTCAATGAAAGATAGAAGGAAAAAAAAAGATGAAGAAGTCACTTGACATTGTTACCTTCTTTTCTTTTTTACCTTTCTCTGTCTCAATAACCAACAACAACACAACACAACCCTCTATATATGAACAAATGATACTGAAAGAAGAACAATGATGAGAATATACAGGTTGAGATTGAGAAAAAGAATAAAGGAATTGAATGGATGAATGAATTCAGAACTGTAAAAGGGTATACGAGCTATGAACAGAAACTAGCCAAGAAAGAATGAAAGAATTGTTATTTTTGTTTTTCCGTTTTCTTTTGGTCAGCAAAAGAAGGTGTTTGTGTTAGTGGGTGCTTAGATATATATCAAAGTATATGAGACAATTAGATATAAGGGTGTTAGGTTGGAAGCTGGTGGGATTTGAGGGAGTCTTTACCAGTTAGAAACCGACCGAGAAAAAGAATTATTAATAATAATAAATGGTAATTAATAAGATGAGAAATGAAATAATAATATGTTGGGGAATTTTGGCTCCATAGTTCCGTTTGTTTTTTTTCTTTCTGTTTTTGGTTTTGAGATGCCTTTGATTTTTGTGTTAACTGAAGAAAGAAAAGTGTTTTCGTTCAACAAAGGATGCCGGAGACAGATTAAACGTAGAAAGTCAAAAAGGGCAAGCAAAGATACTCGGATATATATAATGATAATATAGTATTTTTTTTTTTTTTATCTTGGAGAGAGAAACCATCCTAATTGGATTCAAGTCTAGCTGGTCTTAGTATTGTACAGTCCTCAAGACTTTGCTGCCCCATAAATGCCCTTTTGGTCAATCTCCTTTCATGGCCTATCTGGACATGAGTATACAACCTTTTGTTAGAGGTGCAAATTATTAATTATAATGATTTTTGTGTTTGTAATTTGATGAAACACTATAGTATTCATGTAACCTCGACTGGTTTAATTGGCAAAGTGATAGTCCGAGTAAAAAGAATTTGAATTCCCTAATGAAATTGGACCATCTAAAATGAGTATAATTGTAAAGTCAAATATAAAAAAATTACTAGAAAAAATGGCGAATATGTAGTTATTATAATAGATGGCAAATATTTACAACTGAATACTAACTAATCTTACAAATTTATCTTCTATTTCTTTTTATCAGTTTATAATAAAATGTTATCAATTTAAAGGATTCAAATTTATAATATTAAAAATTAGATTAGATATGTAAATTTTTTTTTGACAAAAAAAATTTGAGATCAATGCATGAAAGAATAGCATATTTGATATGACTCTCTAAATAAGATCTTTACTCTAAAAAGGATCAAAATCCTATTATTTTTAAAGAACTTGAACCAAATGAATGGAAAGAACAGCAGGGGGAAAAAAACAGAAAAACAAAAGCCCGAGTGGGTAAAACAGACATTTAAATAATTTCGTGAATTACCAATGCCATTTTGATGGGGACAAACGGGATTGCCTCGAAATGGGTTAATGGCACTGTTGGAATGGATATCTCTTTGGACTACCAAAATCCTAATTTGAATATGTACAAGTAAGCCCGTCCCCATTATCATCAGAATTAAATATTTAAATTATAATATGAATAGCGAATCTTTGCTTGGCGTTTGCCTTAATACTTGACTTTGAATTTGAGTTGATACGTTAGTTTTATTTATTTATTTATTATTATTGAAATCTGGATATCCATTACTTGTAGCAGTAACTAATTCCCTCACTGCAAAAACTCTCCAAAAAAATAAAATAAAAAACGGCTAGCTACAAAATGCTCTCCATACTCATGAATGAAAATTGAACCTCGATCGAATAGTAAAGGGACAAAGTGATCTACTAACCACGCCACATCCGCGTTAGTTGATACGGTCGTTTGATGCATAATTAATGGAAACAATAGACCATGTCAGAGAGCACCTAAACGTAATTGAATTAAATATGCCTAAGTTACAAAATTTGAAGCAATGGGCTTGCATTGCATGCGGATAAACATAGACTTGTCCCACAAAGTCATTGCATAAGAACACAGGACTCAGCTTCCAGGACGTTAGACTAATTATGACATCTTTTGTACCCCCAAAAAAAAAAATGACCTCTTTCGTGACTAAAATTTCATGTGAATCATAATGTTATTATCTCTTTGACCCGTTTGACACGCACATAATACACACACATTTTCATATGGAAAAAAAAAATGCTATCATCTCTTTGAACCGTTTTTGGCACGCGCATAGTACACACATGTTTTCGTCTTTGAAAATACAAGTGACTTTGATTTAATATTTTAAATGTTAACAATTTAGATTTTCAATTATAAAATTGAATGCGAAAATCAGTTTAGTATATACTGAAATTTTAATTGATGAACTAAAGCTAATGTTAATTTTTTTAAAAAAAAATTACTGTCATTTTTCATAACTGATAAAATAAATGCAAACCTTTTCGAAGAGTCAAATTGATGCCATTAATATGTTTGAAGGATTGAACTGGTTTGAACATAAGATTTAACGTAATTATATTTGACACGTTTCTATTTTGACATTAATATGTTCGTTAATTTAACTGTTAAAAAAATAATATTTGACATAGATATGATTATTAATGATAAAATTATAATATTTTAATAATATTTAATATATTAATTGAATAAAAAAATTTATCACATGAAGATAAAATTCATAATTATAACTAATAATTCATAATTATAACTAACAAACTACATACATGTCACATTTTTTTTTATTACTTAAATTAATGAATTAATATCTATAAAGGAGATTAATGTATTTTCTACAAACCACGTGGTGCTCTAGCGTTAAACCACATTGGAGATAAGTGTAATTTACTCATAAATATAAATCTCATTGCAAAAAAAAATCTTAAAATAAAAAAATTAAATATAAATCTTAGGCTATAGACTAACTTTTAATATATTGAAGAAAGTTTTAACGAAATCTGATATTAGATTGAAGATGAATTGATTATAGTTGATATTTATAAAATTTTCTATTAATCTAAAATCGTTAAATACATTTCTAAAAATCAATATAATAAATACCTTTAAATGACTATAAATAACTCTTAAAAAATTATTTAATCACATTTTTATCAGCGTCTATTTAAAAAAAAAAACAAAAAACAAATTAACACAAATTATCAACCTGACAAATAGTTAAAATGCAATTGTTGGATCAATGAGGATTATATCACATAAAAAGTCGTTGAAGAAGTGACCCACATTAAACATTTTGAAATTACATTAATGATCACTTAATAAAACTCATATAAAATTATTACGAAATGTTTTTTGCAAAATAATACAAAAAAACCTATCATTATATATTAAAAGGGGGTTTATTTACCCAAATTGTTTGTAAAAAGTTATGAAAAAGTCATCTATTAGATTACTTGTCTATTAACACCTAATTTTTATTAAAAATTTAGTATGCTTAATTTTTCGTATAATATTATATAATTCAAAATTAAAGGGTGGATTGATAAAATTCAATGTTTATGAAAGTTATTCAAGAGTACCTATACAATTTACATTTAAAATAAGTAAATCCAGTAACAAAATAATGAAGGTTATTAATTTTAATGAGTAAATGAAGGAGTTAAATTACGGGAAGAGAACAACTGACACCAATGCAAGTTAACATAAATCTATAATCAAAACTTTCTTTGGAGAGCGGGATCTGCTTTGGGAACTATGTTAAAGATGGATACTTTAACCTCGATTCATTCTAGGGGGAAATTTGCTCGCATTTGCGTTGAGATTGACTTGCGAAAAAATTAGTCCCATCCATCACAGCACTGGGAAAAGAGTTTAAAGTGGAATATGAAGGACTACATCTTGTTTGTTTCGGTTGTGGTAGATATGGCCATCGAGTTGATCAGTGTACTGAATTGGCAAAGTTAGAAGACAATCAGGCAGCCATGGAGGGGCTCGAAACTACGGACAGCAATCCAGTTCAGAAAAATCCGGAAGAAGATTCAGTGCCTCCCCAATCTACGGAAAGAAATTTAATTCCAACAGATTCTGGACCCACTCAATCTGAAATTTCTGGCACTGACACGGACGTTTCGGAAGACAAATTGGGTAGTAGTATTTTTGGGCCTTGGATGTTAGTGAAGAAACCACAACGAAAGCAATCTGATTTTTCTAAACAATATCAAAAGGGTGAGGGATTTTTAAGAAAAGATACTGATTTCTCCCAAAAGTCCCGTTTTGGCGTTTTATCAGATATAGAAGCTGAAGGTACAAATCAAAAAGATCCTGTCATGATTGATGAGGATTGCATGGCTACCATAACTAGGCCCGAAAACATATCCCAGCAACCATATTTGGGCCAGCAATAGCGTGATAAAAAAAGAACAAGCCACAAGCCCAATAAACCAAAAGTAGTTGCCCAACATAGTGGGAAGGGACCAATCTCGGCTGTCAAACTTGAGTCCTCAGGCAATAAGCCCGAAATTGTTCCCCATGTCCGTTCTCAAATTCACCAAGTGAATCGTGATGAGAAAGGTAAATCAGTAGCAACATATGATGCCTGGAACAATCTTAAAAATGGAAATAAGGTAGATCTCCCTCCCAGTACTGAAGTCTATGGTCCTTCTGATGAACATCTCGAGTTTGTTCACAAGCTTAAAGATGGAACCCAAATGGTGGGTGGTTCTCGTAACCCACCGGAACCAGGGGATAATGTATTACAGAGTAATAGTTCTAACCAAGGGGAACATACCTTGGTCGATTCTGTTATGGTATCAGTTAATGATTCTATTGTTGCCAATGCAGGTGGGTATGCACACCTTACTAATCCTCATGTTTCTTAATGAACATTATATTATGGAACTGTCGAGGTACTTCAGGAAAGGGTTTTGCTTCTCTGCTAAAAGATCTTTCGCTCCGTTTTGGGGCTCAATTTTTTATCCTCTTTGAAACTCATGTTTCAGGGGATAAAGCTAGAAAACTCATTACTAAGTTTGGCTTTGATGGTTATCATGTTCAAGATGGTAGTGGTTTTTCAGGTGGAATATGGACTCTGTGGAAAACCTCTTGCTGGCGGGTTGATATTCTTGAATCTCACCGTCAGCTGGTTCACTGTAAAGTTCAATTTTATAATGAAGACCCATGGATGTTCACTGCTATTTATGGAAGCCCCCATTCTTGTTATCGTCGCGAGTTGTGGGAAAAACTAGAAGATATTGGAAGCAATATGGTAGGACCTTGGTGTATAGGTGGTGATTTTAATTCTACACTCACTCTTGCAGACACAGGAGGCTCTTCCCTCATGTCTTGTGATTCTTCTCTTTTTTCAAATTGTATGTTGAATAATGGTTTGCAGGATTTGGGTTTTGTTGGGCAACCTTTTACTTGGCAGCGCCAACACATTCGTCGTCGTCTTGATAGATGTCTAGCTAATCTTGATTGGATAGGTCGTTTCGAGGAGGCTGTAGTCAAACATCTTCCTCGTTTAAAATCCGACCATATTCCTTTATGTTTGCATTTTAATACGATGGGTCGGTTGTCCTCTGGCTCTTCTATTTTTCGGTTCCTGGCTTCTTGGCAACTTCATGAGAAATTTCCAGATTTTCTCCAGGAGACTTGGCAGTGTGATATTTCTTTGCGAGAAAATATTGCTAATTTCACAGAGAAGATCAAAGTTTGGAATAAGGAGGTTTTTGGTCACATTCAAAGGAAAAAGATGAGACTTCTTTTGAGACTAGAAGGGATTTCTAAAAATCTCTCTTTTGCGACTAATCCTTTTCTGGATAAACTCCAAAAGGAGCTTTGGAGTGAATATGAAAATATTTTAGTCCAGGAGGAGGTTTATTGGAAACAAATGTCACGTTGTAAATGGCTCAATCTTGGAGATAAGAACACCCGTTATTTTCATGGTCAGGCTTCTTGTAGAAGACGTAGAAACAAAATACTGGCTTTGAAAAATGAGGAAGGTTCCTGGGAAGAAGATTCTAATATTCTTAAAACAATGGGAGTGAATTTTTTCTCCAATCTTTATCAAGAGGAGTCCAACTATAATGGTTTCTGTTTTTCAGAGAATTCCCCGACTCTGTCTCCTTCCGAGAAAGAATTAATTAACAAGCCCATTACTCATGATGAGATTAAATCTGCTCTCTTCTCTATGGGAGGCTGGAAAGCTCCAGGACCAGATGGATTGCCAGCTATGTTCTAACAAAACAATTGGGATACAGTGGGCAACTCCTTAAGTAAGTGGATTATGGAGGTTTTTGAAAACCCGTTGATGATTAAGGAGGTGAATCAAACCTTCATATCCCTTATTCCAAAGGTTGATTGTCCTGAATACTACTCCCAATTCCGACCTATTGGCCTTTGCAATGTTAGTTATAAATTGGTCACGAAAATTATTGCTCTGCGTTTTAAAGAAGTCATGAATAATTTGATTAGTCATACTCAATGCAGCTTTGTGCCAGGCAGGCTTAGTGCAGATAATATTATTATTGCACAGGAAGCTATTCATTCTATGCGGAACAAATGTGGTCAGGTGGGCTATATGGCTATTAAGATTGATTTTGAAAAAGCCTATGATAGGCTGAGATGGGAATTCATTCGGGACACTCTCTATAATGTTGGTATACCTGATAGTATTATTACTTTAATTTGGCATTGCATTTCATCTCCATCTATGAGAGTTATTTGGAATGGATCAGTTAGTGAGTCATTTTCTCCCTCCAGAGGTATTCGTCAAGGGGATCCTCTATCTCCCTATTTATTTGTTATGTGTATGGAAAATCTCTCCCAACTCATTTCAAATGCAGTCAACCAACATTTATGGGTTCCTATTCATCTTTCTCAAAGGGGACCAGCTCTTTCCCATCTTTGCTTCGCTGACGATCTGGTCTTATTTGCTAGAGCTTCTATGGATCAAATGGAAGTGGTAAAAGATGTTCTTGATACTTTTTGTGCTAGCTCCGGGCAGAAGATAAATGTAGAAAAATCATGCATTTTCTTTTCTAAAAATGTGCATTTCCAAAGGAGAAAGGAGATTAGCGAAGCTTTCAATTTTCATCTTACCCCAAATTTGGGTAAATACCTGGGCGTCCCTTTATTTCATAAGCACTGTACCTCTGTTGATTTTCAATTCATTATTGACAGGATGAACAATAAACTCAATGGGTGGAATGCCAAAAGCTTATCTTTGGCGGGGAGAGTAACTCTTGCTCAATCCGCTCTTGCATCTGTCCCTTCTTACATTATGCAAACAGTTAAGATTCCTGTTAAAGTGTGCAACAGGATCGACACTATTTGTAGAAACTTTATTTGGGGCTCTATGAATGAAAGGAGGAGAATTCATCTTATTAGCTGGGAAAGGATTTGTCAACCAAAGAAGTTGGGTGGACTAGGATTCAGAAAAGCTAAAGATATGAATGAAGCCTTTTTAATGAAGTTGGGTTGGGGATTGATGGATAGGAGAGATGCTTTTTGGGTTAAAATCTTACGGGCTAAATACCGTTGTGGTGATGGCCCAATCCCTCTTGTGCATGCTAGGATTGTGGCATCCAATGTGTGGCGAGGTATAGTTAAAACTTGGCCGATGGTGCGAAACAACATTATTCACAGAGTGAGAGATGGTATTTCTGTTAATTTTTGGCACGACCATTGGATTCCTGGCATCCATAATCTTGGAGATTTTACTTTAGTTCCACTCTCTCAAGATGAAGATAAATACTGGGTTTGTGATTTTGTTGCAGCTAATGGAGACTGGGCCTGGAACAGATTGTATGATTTTCTCCCTGCTGATTTTGTAGATCTTTTTACCCCTCTTCCTCGCCCTAAGGCTACCTTGGGAAATGATTTGATTGCCTGGCACCCTGATCCCTCTGGAAGTTTCTCGGTAAAGTCTGCTTATAATGTTATTCATATTAATACTGATACTAATCCTACTCACAAATTTGATGTTATTTGGCGTCTTCTCATACCCCAGCGGCTTAAAAGTTTTTTGTGGTTGGCCCTTAATAATGCTCTTCTCACTAACCATGCTAGATGGAGAAGGAAAATGTCTCTAAGCTCCACTTGTTCAATATGTGGTTCTACGGATGAAACGGTGCTCCACACACTTCGTGACTGTTTTGTTGCTGAAGGGGTATGGAAGAGCATCATTCTTAGATCCTCTCGCGGTTCCTTTTTCTCTGATAATCTAAATGATTGGCTTATCAGAAATATTTTGAGTGGATCTCGGTTCTATCATGGGGTTTCATGGCCCCTCCTTTTCTCTACAACTTGTATTGTCCTTTGGCAAGTTCGGAATGAATTCATATTTGAGGGGAAATCCCCTGTGCACCGAGAAATTTATTCTCGTGTGCTTGCTCTTGCCCACGAGTATGCTTCTGCGTCCATCAGTTTATCTCAAGCTCAGGATCGTATTAGGGACTGGAATATTGTTCATATTTGCTGGGCTCCTCCGCCTCCCAATTGGTTCAAACTTAATGTGGATGGATCCTTTTATCAAAATTCAGGTAGTGCTGCCTGTGGGGGTATTATTCGGGACCATAACGGTAATTTTGTCAGGGCTTTTAGCGTGAAGTTGGGGAATTGCTCCATCATGATGGCAGAGCTTTGGGGCGCTGCACTTGGCTTATCTATGGCTGTAGATTTGCTTTTGCCCCGCGTTGTTTTAGAAATGGATTCTAAAATTGTTGTTCAATTTATTATGGAGGGTGTGCATCCTGGTCATCCTTGCTCTGCTCTAGTTAATGTTATTCAGCAGCTTATTGCCCAGGACTGGGAGGTCCGTGTTCTTCATGTCTTCCGTGAAGCAAACAGATGTGCTGATCAGTTGGCCAATCACGGTCAGATCCTTAATACTCAGGGAGCTACTTTCTTCTCTACTGTTCCTCCTTTTTTATCTCTTGCTTTCTCTGCTGACTCTTCTAGCACCAAGTTTACCCGTTTAGTGGGTAAATAAGTTTCTGTGTTCGTTGGGCTGTTTGCCCCGTTATCAATCAAAAAAAAAAATAAAATCTTAAATCATTGAATAAATTTTTTATTTAAGAAATTGTTTAGAAAAGCCCAATGTTGGATTGGATATTCATATGCGACCAATCATATTTATAAAATTTTACATTGACGTGGAATTGTTTAATATACCTTTCAATTTATATAAATAAAAATTATTTGATTATTTTTTTTTATTGATGTTTGGTTTTTTTCAATTTAGGATAGATAATCAACATGTAAAAATTAAATGATTTTAAAACATTTGAACTATAGTTGGTTTTAATTGTGTTTGCGCAGAAAATATGTAGCTACAATTTCATTATAAGATAAATTTATCATAGCATAAATAATAGAAATCATGCAGAACATATCATGCAAATCTTATAAAAATTATTATTTCTTTACTTTAATTTTATACTTTTATTTGTTTATTTGTCTTACACATAGTTGAAAACTCTTTCTTAAGGAATCCCCATGACAAAGCAAGACTTAGCCACACTAACTGAGGTAAGTAACATAAAAGGATATTATATGTACCCCTTTGCCTTCTTAGGGATTAGCAATAAATTTTGATTGAACATCTCTTTTTAAAAATCAATTAATTGCTATTGTGCTTAAATTTATAATGAGAAATGTATAAAATTATTCCATAAATAAAACTTAAATAAAATTTTATAAAATAATCAATAATAATAACAAATTAAATAGTAAAACATAAAATCAGGCAATAAAGTAAAATAAGTGAACAAATATAAATTAATGTACAAAATTAAATTACAAAAGTGCATAATAATTGAAACAATATAAACTTGATGATATAAATTAATATCTCAATAAAATTTCTCAAATGGTAGAGTTGTCAATCTAAACATTAGTTTCTAAAGGGATTAAAATCAAGATAATTTTTATTAAATTTTCTTTTGATTTTTTTATCAAGGCCAATGAGTTGGTCTTTGTTATTATAAAATCATAATTAATTTAATATTCTAAATTCATGTAAAATAACCTTCACTTATTTCTAGTATTAGATTTTAATTATATTTTACCTCTAATTTAGTTCCCTTATAGAAATTTCTATAAGTATTGACAACTCAAATTAATATAATATTATATAAACAAAACGATACATTTTAAAATAGAAGAATGATAAAATAATATGCAAGAGATAACAACATAAATTAAAAAGAACATTAAACTAACTTGAATTACATAATGAACCACATAAATATAAAGCAAAGGCAAAATAAAAACACTACTAGAAATCCATGGGATACCAACAAACAAAACCAATGGTCAAGCCCATCGGTATTACTGACAGCATTTTTGACGAATTGATGCATTTTTAGGTTATAACTATTTGATTATTAATTTGCACGAAATTTCGTTGGTAAACCTGTCGATAAATGATGGCACCATTGTGTGAAATATGGTGCACATTGTCACGACCCGCCTTGGGCACGTGACCGGCACATGGGAAACCTCATTCCCACGTAAGACTAGTGACCTGTATCGTCTCTACATATGCGTTTTCATAAAAAAAAATCCATAAAATAAATCCTTAATTTCCATATAAAATCACCATCTTTAAAAACCAAGTTTAGAAAAACCAAAACATATTTCCATTCCTTTCAAAAAGCAATTATGCAATGTCGCTAAATATGCATACAGTCCTTTACATACAAGGTGTTTATAAAAGCAATAGTTATACAATCCCAAAAAGTATATAAAATAACAAAACTATGCACAATATGATCATGTTCTATGGTCCGGGGTCCTGCCTGCATCACACTGGAGCACGTCTAGAGCAAAATATCAGACACCTCACCTAATGGGCTCAGCAACTGAATCTAATGCTGCTGGGAAGAGGATGGTGTAGAAGTACCCTCAGCAGCTACGACATCTGTAAAGTATGAAGGAAATGGAGGGGTGAGTTTTGAATCCAAAACTCAGTGAGTGAGCCCTCATCTGGAACCCCTCTTCATGGGACACCAAAGAAGGTACACAACACCAAAAATAATAATAACAATAATAACAGTACTAACATCAAGTAGTTCATAGTTATAATCAAGATCTCAAATCTTAGTTCTTTACAATCTGACCTAACAGTAGTCTAATAGAGAAACAGTACTCTCTGAATACAAATGTTTGGTCATATTTGGGCGTTACGTATCGCAGTCCCCAGTATGACACTAAGTCTCTAAATATCTGTGGTCACATATGGGCGTTACGTATCGCCGTCCCCAGTGTGCCAATAAGTCTCTGAATATCTACAGTCACATCTAGGCGTTACGTATCACCGTCTCCAATGTGACAATAAGGCTCTGAAATCTCTGGCTCGGGCTACTTGGTACCAAGGTTAACAGATTAACTGCCATTAACTTACAGCTTGTTTCTCTATAGTTACCGCCAACTCAGCTAAAACCTCATTCTGTTCTCTATCAATTTCAAAGTCTTCTATCCTATGGTTCAAAATCTCTTTTATAAGACAACATGTAGTATCAAAATCATATCATCATAAAACCAGCTCTACTTAATCAAATTCGCAATACCATTATACAAAATCTTATTCTGAAAGATAGATGTCTCATGGTTTTCAAGAAAACATGTGCTCATATCCAATCAGTAGTTCAAAACACAATAGTTCACAGAATAACTCTAAAATCACATGAACCTTCATATCTTAGATAAAAAATAGATGTAATGATAAAAACAAAAGCTACAGATGTGAACCCACTCACCTGGAGTGGCAGTAGACACAGGAATAGCACCAACAGAATTGTGGGAGGTGAGAACAGCACCAGTATCTATCAATAAAGCAACAGAACTCTAGATTAACGGCTAAAACCTCTATATCGCTCAAATATACTCCTAACACATTAAAAGAATTCTACCTCCTTGAGAGGTAGGAAAACTTTATGCCAACCCCCCAAAACCAAAGAGAACTGGAGAGAATAGAAGAGAAATCACTAGAACAACATAATTTGCACCGACTTACTTAGGTGGAGAGAATATATTTTGGGTGAGTGAAGGTTCTAATGCTCTGGTTACCGCTGCAGCGCTCACCAGAAAGCATAATTTGCACCAACTTACTTTCTGTTGAGCACTGCAGCGCTATTAGTGCTGCAGCACTCACCTGAGAACATAAAAATTTGCTTTCAGCCACCGACTTATTTTCTGATGAGTGCTGCAGCACTCGACAGAGAGGATTTTTTTTTTCTTTGGCCTAAGGTATTACACACACAATTTCCGATAGGTTTATCCATAGGTACAATAGTATTTTTAAGACTATCGGTATATTTATCGATGAGTTTACTGATGGGTAGTTAATGTTTTAATTTTTTTTCTTTTAAACTATCAACGGGTTTACCGACAGGTTATTAATAGTTTAATTTTATTGTTGCCTTTAAATTACCGATGCATGTACTAAAAGGTTATTAATATTTTATTTTTTATTTATCTTTTTCTTTAATTACTAACAGGTATACCAATGGGTGTATAAAGATTTTTAAAAAAAATTTACTAACAAGCAGGTTTTTGAAATTTTTCACGTTGACACTCAACTTTTGGCATTCCCACATTCTTATTCATAATAATTAAAATGTGAAACATATCATTTTACTTAAAGTTACATACGGAGGTATCCATCAATAACCTGTGAATATGTTTCTTCCATGCGCTTCTTTTTCCCTATTTCTCACAAAGCTATCTATCTCTTCTCTCTCCCCTCCTTCGCGCGGCCACCATTCTCTACCTTCGTTTGCTACCGTCAGAAATCCATTTGCAAAATGAATACCATCATTGCAATCGTCGTACGTTGGTGAGCATTTTAATCGGTATAGCTTTTTTATCTGACTTAGTTTTTTTGTTCGTTTGTAAGTGCCTATAGTGTTATTTCTTTATGCATTGGAGAGTCATTATTATTATTATTATTTTATTAATGTAGGTGTTGTGTACACCCCTGGCACTAACTTATTGACTGCCATAGTGGACATTGAGAGTAGTTTTTGATCTTTTTGTAATTTGTATATATATATGTTAACAAATGTGTGAAATATAATATTTGTGCATGTTAGATTTTCAGGATTGGATTTGGTTGCCTGTAGGGAGCTTTCAGATTCTTTGTTGTTTTCACTACATTAGAGGTTAGTAACGAAATCCTTGGTATTTATATGGTTTAATATGTATATAGGATAGAGACTTATTTTTCTATGATAAAGTTATAAGATACAGGGATTGCATGATTAGGGCAAAGGGCGTAGAGGTCCTTCTCCGATGTTTGAATTGTGTTTTATGGGATCCTTTGTGTTTGCGGAGATTAAATGATGCATGTTGTGGAGTTATAAGGGGATACACAATAGAACGATTTTTAAGATTATGTAAATTGTATGTGATTATTAAGATGTACTTGTTTAACTATATATATTCTATTGTTGATCTTTAATAATACATATTATTATTGAATTGACTGAAATATCGATGGCGGAAGATCCTAATTTAAGAGGATATACTATCGAAATTCTGTGAAACTTTTGTTAGGGAAATAATATTAGAAATAATTGTATTAAAAAAAACTTTAAAAAGCAAGTGATGGGTTTAAAAGTAACAATTTGTTATCGTTAAAACATTAGGAGTCCTATGAATTTAACAATGCATTGAAAATTCTGATGATGAAAGCTCCTGATTTAAAGGGAGATGCTATCGAAATTTTGTGAAATTTTTATTAGGGAAATAATATTTAAAGTAATTGTATTAAAAAACTTTAAAAAGCAATTGATGGATTTAAAAGTAATAATTTGACATCGTTAAAATATTAGGAGTTTTATGAATAGAACAGTGCACTGAAATATCCAATGATAGAAACTCCTAATTTTAAAGGAGATGATATCGAAATTTTGTGAAACTTTTGTTAGGAAAATACAATTAAAAGTAATTGCATTAGAAAACTTTAAAAACCAATTGGTAAGTTTAAAAATAATAATTTGACGTCTTTAAAATATTGGGTGTGTTTGGTTTATTAAAATATTTCTTATTTTCATTTCTTGAAAAGGATTTTCTTTTTCAAATTTTTAAAATTAGGAAACATGTTTGATTTATAAAAGTAGATTATGTTTTCAGAAAGCAAAAGTAATGAAAATATATTTGGTTTGCCTATTTCAAAATGTATTTCTCAAAATGAAATTTAAGATAATAAAATTATTAATTATTGTTTTATATAATCATAATTTATATGTTTTTGAATTTTTATATTACTTTGAATAATCTTTTTTGTATTAAATACATTTCTTATTCAATATCTTTATTTAAAATATATGTTATTTATTTATTTTAATAAATTTTAGAAATTATAACACCAATTCTATTCATGTCCCTTACTCTATATTATATCAAAATTGAACTCTAAAAAGGGTGTAAATTTTTTATAGAGTTAAAATTACATTTAGAATAATAAATACTTGCGTATCTAAAAAAGGTGCATATCTCTTGCATTATTTCGGTATTTTTTTTTCTTTTTTCTTCACTTATTCTTTGGAATTTCTCTTGGTCATCTTGCCCAGTTGCATTCTTCTACATACACTTGGATTCATGTAGTTATTGATATCACAAATAAAAAGGGGAAATAAAGGGAGGAAAACCCAATATCACCACTCACCTTTACAACTCATCATAACCTCATCAACCAAACAATTCCAAACCACAACTCCAAAAAATTCCCCTAACCTTCTTATCATCCCAAACCAAAGCATCCTGAAACCAACAGAAGCCAAATCTCAATCTTATTCATCTAAAATCATCACCTTCTTCTACTAATGGCCCCTCAAGCATAATCGCAACCATCACCTCCATTCACAATGCAACCAAAATCAAGCCACACGCAAAATGAAACCAAACAACACATCATAATCAAAACAAATACATACCAAAACCCAATTAGAATCAAAACCACAAAGTAAAATCATGAAAAAGGGTGGGGAGTCACCATGGACAACAACCGTGGCTTCCATGTTTCTCTAGCTCTGATCATCTTTCCATTAAATGCCGCGAAAACCAGCATCGCGAAGAGAACCTCAACAACTGTGAGCACCTGACACCACCACAAGCTGGGATGCCCCGTCATGGGATCTGCTCCCTCACCATCCGCACTATCCTAGGAGAGTTCGATCGTGAGAAAACCAAGGATTGGCGGTGACTAGTTTCTTACGCATAGAGGAGCGAGATGGAAGGCCTTCTTCATCGCGAAGTCCATCCACGTGGCCTCCCTTCTTCTTTGCTTCACTTGTTTTGCAGCACAGTCACTATGAGCGCCATTGTACATCAGCACCAGAAAAACCTAATTGTGACCTCCGTGTGATCCTCCCTTCAAATCTGTGCGTCCACCATTGTGAGGTATCCCTAAAAAAGCAAAAGAAATTGGAGAGTTTTTCTTTGGGATGGGAATCGAGCAAGAGACGTTAGTGTAGATTGTTAATATTAACAATAATGCCACTACATTTTCAACAGGACACGTTTTCAAAATCATAACTGAAATACTGAAAAGGTGGATTTGGCCTTTTCAGTTTCCTACACTTTTTAGAAAATATTTCCAGTGAAAAGGTTTTCTAATACTAAAACCAAACATATTGTCATGTAATATTTTCATTTTCACTGAAAATGAAAATGAAAATGAAAATAGTCAAACCAAACACCACCTTAATTACATTTGATTTTTAAATTTCAAACAAGAACGCTATATAAATTTCTTCCAACCATTTGAAATTTAAAGACTAAATGTAATTAATGTTTACCCACCACCCCCTCGATCAACCAACTGAATGTGTTTGAAAGTAATAATTTGACATGGGTAAAAATTTGTATGTCTATGGTTGCATTGAAATATGTGAGGACAAAAGTTCCTAATTTAAGTGGAAATGTTTTTGAAATTTTACCATAATTTTTGTTAAGGAAATAAGATTAACAGGGCCATGCAAGTCTTAGAATCCTCTGGCTTCGACAAAAAGCTTCCCCGGATGCCACTTGTAACACCTAGGGATGAGGATGGGGAGTGATCACTGGTGCAAAGAAGGCACAGATAAGGAGCGGCTTCTCATAAGGCCTTCTAAATGGAGGAGGTACATGAATAAACCAATTACACTCCAGAATGAGAGGGATCCAAAGACTATATAGGTATGTTATTATATAGTTGAGGATGGCTTATATGAATTGATTTGTACTACCTATACCAACAAGATACATCTTCTTTTCGATAGCCCATAATTAAAGAACTCTATGATTAAATGGGCTTAACTTAGAGCAATTTTTGGATGAGAGACCTTTTCGAAAGCTTTCTCAGGAAGTGTGTGAGTGAGGATAAAGCATGCTGAAAAGGCCTGTATTGGTTTGTTGGGACAATCGTCAATCCATAAAGTAGCATGAGTTGTTACAAAGCGTAGTCCGCCGATAATGATGGCACTGACGACGCTGACGACCAAGATTTTAGCTAGTATTTCATTTTTTATATTTCATTCATTTATCACACTTTGTATACATTTTATTATGATACTTTATTTACTTATTGCATCAGTTTGTTCATTTTATTACTATTTCATTATTTTTTTACTTAGTATAACTTTAATTGGTCATTAAATTATTATATAAACAAATAAAAAAATTAAATACAATCCATAGTATATATAGGTGAGCTACAAATCGCAATGACATCATCCATTTAAAAAAAATTATCAAAATTTTATCGACGGGTAGAACTGTTGGTAATTAATTATATTTTCAAATTAAAAAATTTTAAAAAATATCAAACCATTGGTAAAGTCATCGGTAAAAATTAATAAAAATTATAATTATTTTTAATTATTCACTGATAATATTAACAATACTTGTCAGTATTATTAACTATTGTCACGACCTGATTTAGGCACGTGACCAGCACGTGAGAAATCTTATTCTCACGCAAGCCTTTTTGACCTGTTTACTAATTTTACATGCATGCTCTGCTCTAACATTCATGAAAGATAGAAATTTTCTCTTTTCTGCATATAAATCATCCGTTCTCTGGAATCAAAATCATTACATCTAAAATCTTGTAATAGCCTGTCAATTCTCAAAATCATGGATTATTTATACATATAATCAAATTCACTTTATCAAATGTCCAGATCATTATATACAAATTAAAATGTAATCATACTATGCCAAATGCAAAAATAAAACATGCACTAGGTCCGGGATCCTGCCTGCACTGTACTGGAGCACTCTAACCAAAACATCACATGCTTCACCTACAAATTCACCAACTGGAACTTATGACTGCGAGAAGATTCACAACAGCTGCTCTATCTATAAAAATAGGAAAAGGAAGAGAGGGGTGAGTTTTGTAACCAAAACTCAGTGAGTGAATCCTCACCTGAAACCCCCTTTCATTGGAAACCAAGGAAACAATGCACAAAAAGCAGAATAACATTACTAATAGTAAGAAATCTCAAATAAATAAGTATCCATATGTATTTCTAAAAATCCTTTATAACTATCACTTTATAACTTAAAAACAATCTTCTCAATTTATTTTCATACATGTAATCATACAAGAACACAATATAGTAGCTCCTAGAGAAACAATAATCTCTGCTCTGTGGTTCTTATAGAACCAAAATTGAACATCTAAATAAGTTCCATTCTCTGCTCTGCTTTGGTTACGCATAGTGTCTGTAATGTAACAAAACTCTGAATATAAACTCTGAATATAATATCTCTGAATATCTCTGGCCCGGGCTACTTGGTACCAAGGCTAACTGATTTACTGCCGTTAACACACAGCTTGTTTCTCTGTAGCTACAGTCTAACTAAATAAACAAATAAATATAAGAATCTTTAAAATCTTTTAACTCGGTGAACTCTGAATCTATTTGATTCTAACAGTCCGACCTTAGCATAACTGTGGTTATCAAATCATGTCTAAAGGATCACCAGTTCAAAGGCATTGTGACTTCAAAAGCCATAGAATATGTAGCTGGCAGTTGTTACGAGTATACAACTCTAACAATTTGACTTTAGTATAATCATGGCTATGAAATCCTGCCTAAGAAATTACCCTTTATAGACATTCATGATTTCATAAACTCACAGAGTATGTATCTGCCAGCTATTCTGAATCTCATGAGGATTCAGGCTCTAAAACCTTTTGATTTATTCTCTAAAACATGATTCAAAGTATCAATCTTTCCATAGTCTAGAAACCTCAGTCATATACTTGAAATAAAAGGTTAAAACCATAGTTATAATAATTTCTCTGAACTTCATATCTCATTATAAAACTGAATCATATATATAAATTAGTTCCAGAATCCTGTAAAGCAATCACAGAAGTCTCTAACAGTCACATAAATCATCAATTTTGCATAAAATCAACCAAGTTCCCAATTCGTAATTCCATAATCTTTCTAAATAACACTTCAAGATACATAACTACGTTATATTCATAAATCATGTCTAAAATCAATTTAGCATTCATAAATGCTTTTCATAATCACAATCAACTTCAAATACACTTGAAATCAATTCCACAAACATGGTCCCATGAGTTTTATGAAAAACAGGTTTCATGCTCTAAAATCAATAGTTCAAAACATTTAAATCAACAGTAACTTAAAATCCTTATACAGTATTTCTCTAAAATCAAGCAATAAGTCATATATTCATGAAAATAGCTCTAATGTAGAACATAAGGATAGCAGATGTGAACCCACTCACTTGGAGGGGTGAATAATCCAGAGCTAACACCAACAGCACCCTAGGAAACAGAACTGACAGCAGAATCTGATATAACAACCATAGAGCTCTAAATCAACCTCTAAAGCCTCTGAATAATCAAAATCTATTTCTAACCAGGTAGAAAACCTCCCTCCCTTGAGGAACTTAGAGAATCACCCTAATAACCGAAAGAAAAGGGAGAAAGGAGAGCAGAACTGGGAGAATAACGTACCTTAAAGCCTTAGGAATCAAAGATTGAAGTTAGAATTGAGAGAAATGGAGTTTGGGAGTGAATTGGGGTGGAGAGAGAAGTTTCTCGTGTTTTTAGGGGGAGGAAATCGTGTTTTTGGTGTTCTGAAGATTCTGGACCCCGAAATGGGGTTTTTAATACTCTGATGACCGCCTGGGCGGTTTCAAGTGCAGTTGCGCACCGCCTTACTCTCTGATGACCACTTAGGCGGTTATATGACCGCCTGGGCGGTTTCCAAAGAGGTGTTTTACTGTCTTCGAGGCTCTGTTAACCGCCTAGGCTATCATGTGACCGCTGGGGCGGTCTCCAGGAAGATGTTCTGGTGTCTCCAGGGCTCTGGTACTGGTATGTATTGGACTGGGTTGTCTCAATAGTCACTTATTTACATTTCAAGTTAATGTCCTCATTTATTTTACTCTCCATTAACTTTAAAACATAAATGTAAATAAGGGAATACCCTCCATTTGGATTCAAATAAAATATTAGGAAAATCAAATTCTCAACAATTCAAAATCTAAATTTTGAATTTTAGTTCAAATCCAAAGATTTTCCCGGTTTTACAAACTTGGACACTAGAAACGGAGCATTTATTGGTTTCGAAAAATTCATTAAAAACCGCTCTTTAACTTGTTTTTCTCCAAGGAACAATTACAGGGACTTTTGGTCCCAAGAATATGACTCTAACATATAGCCCTCCAAAGGCATGTAGGGTCCAGACTTAGAAAAATTCAGGACCCGGACAACAGGTAAGGGTGACTAACGCCCTTTTTTGGTCGAAAAATTTTCTAACTCTTTTATTTAAAATTTGGGGTATTACAACTATATTCATCGGTAATATTATTTATTGGACGCCCTCTCTGACACCTTTAATCTAATTGTACCATTATAGTATGAATTTTTAAATTAATCCAAGAATTCTACTTGGCATTTCAGGTCCTTCAAGAGATGTAGTGATCTGGTTAGTTTTGTTGGGGGTGGTTCAAGTCCTTAATTAGGCACACGAGTCCGATTCGCTGGTCGGTTTGACATGCATGGCCAGTCGATTCACTTTAGGTCTTACCACATTTGACCTGGTTAATTACCTATGTGATCCTATCAAAGAATTGAATTGGGCTAGTGATCGCTTCACTAGGTTTCAATTCAAATTGGCTGGCCCGATCCAATTTTAATTACTATGATTATGACCTTATTTGTGTTGTCTTTTTTTTCCCCTTTGTGTTTACTGTGGTTGGTGTGGCTATGAGTGGAAATAAGGGAAGATCTGATTGATAATGACGGGATGATTAAAGATATGGGTATGGATGAAATAAACAAAAATGGGTGGTTGTTAGATGTGGAACCAAGTTCAACAAGTTGGGTAAAATTGAAATTCTAAAAGTTATGTTAAGAGATGGCCAATAAGTGTCAATTTAAAGTCTAAGAAGAATTGAATATAATATTATTTACCTCATGAGAAATTCGTGTAATTTGCCCAAATTAATAACTTCTATTATATATAAGTTTCAACAAAGAATTTAAAGGTGATGAATCTGATTTTTTCACTCTACAAATTTTTTCATTCTAGAGTAGCAAATCTTTTTCTTTCCTTTGTTCATATATTCTTTCTCGAAATCTTAAATTACTAGTATCCAAATTGAATGTTCATGTAATATGCGAAGTTTCCACAAGTAGCATGAACAAGTAAATGTTGGGGAATCAAGAAGGTGAGTGTAAAAATTGATAGGACTCAATATCCATTTTATCGAAAATGGACGACAGACAACCCAGAAACACATGGCCGAGAAGCCGCGTGCAGTGTCGGTCACTTTCTGTTTTTTTGTCTCTCCCAATTAATCATATCTACTCACTCTTTCCAATTTCCATTAATCTCCCCAATTTCTCGAGCAATCCTTCCATGACCCTGCCACGCCTATACTCCTTCAAGACTCGACTGAGTGATGATAGATCGAAGCAAAGATGGATCACTGACTTAATAATTACACAGCCAAGTCAAACTTAATTGAATCAATATATAAAAATTATAATTAAATATAACTAAATATATGTTATCTTTTAAAATATTTATTAATTTTAATTAAATATAACATTAAGAAAGATAATAAATTATATTAATAATGAAGTAAAATATAGTTAATAGGCTAATATATTAATTAATATAATGTAATATTTAAGATTAATATTATATTAAATGCTTTGAAAATATGAAATTAATCATGAATAATATTAAAAAATAAAATTAATACTTTATTAAAATGAGAAATTGACAGGTACTTTAAAATATAAATTTGTATAAAAGTAGATAAATATTCTAAAAGAAAGAGAGTAATATATATAATTAATGAGAAATAATGACACAGTTATGTGCTTGGCTTAGTGGAATGGAGCGATCCCCTCTTCTGTTGGGATAGGGGTTTGATCCTATTTGATATAATTAGTTCTGTAATTCTTTTTGAAATTCCTTAGTCTTGCATGTGCCTAGTCCGACTACCCGCCCATCAGTTCGATCCAAATTTTATCAATATTTGATCAGTTCAGGATTATAGAATTGAACCAGATCAATATTTGTCTAATTTACTAGTTTTTGACCCGAACCAGCCGATTCAGTCTAGTTCTATTAACTATGATATAGACTTTAGTTTACTCGTATCTATTGGAAAGCAAACGGAAATGTTGATAGCTTGGTAAAATTTGGTCATAGATTATAGTTCTTAGGATAGTTCCGGCAAGAGGTGGCATCGTCTTGCATCTAACTAATATTTTTTTCGTTATATATATATATAATTTAATATTTAATATTTACTTATATTTTTAAAAATATTTTATCTATTAAAATAAAATAAAATAATAAATTATAAAATTATTTTTAAATTGTATAAAATTTTATAGTATTGATCTATTTGGTAGGAAATTCCAATTTAATGTTTTGATTTTCACGTTCAAAAAGTTATATATATATATATATATATATATAGATATATATATATATATATAACACGTTCATTTAGACATTTGCCACTTCAAGATATATAGCTTTTTACTGTGAAATCTTATCACATAGATGGTACTTATCCTACAATAGCTATGCAGGTTCCACTGTGTTCCTCGCATAAATAATGTGTCTGCGCCAGAATTAAACATACGTGGATAGGAAAAATTCATCCACACCACGTCACTGTGTCGGATTTCCTCAGAGAGCCAAGTAATGCATGTCCCCGAGTCAAACCACGCTTAAAGAAGTTTCACAGAAAAGAAAAGCTCTTTTCACACACCATTTTCAACTACTTATTTTGTTAAACCTATCAATCAATGCACCGTACGTCCGCTGCTAGAGTTAGATGAATATTTAGCAAGTTTGTTTTTTAAAAAAAAAAATCCTTGTAAAGGGGCCAATACATAAATCAATTAATAAATAAACAAATAAAAACTGCTATTTTATATAAATTTAATTTATATACAGTTGGTATAAAATTTTTATATATAATATTTAATTATATATTATTACATCAGTAAAAATATTTTATAATTTTTTATTTTATATGCTACACAAATAGTAATATTTAGTTAGATAAGGATTTAGTTTTGATGTAATGATATTATAAAAAATCACCCAAATAAAAATATTTGATTGGACGGGGTATAAACTTCTTTTTTACTCTCACTGTACTAAAAGTAAACTTTTTAGATAATAATATAAAAACCCTTTACATTAATAATATATTAAATTGTTCTCTATATTTTCTCTTTAATATAAATGCTTATATGATTCATTTTTTAGTCATATAAATTGGTTGCATAATTTTTTGTCAATGGTAATTAAGTAAAGTTTTTCTTAAAGTACTCAATTTAGGATTCAAACTGCACTTATTGTAGATAAAGTATGCTTCCCAAATACTAGGTTTCTTCGTTGATTAAATTAGAGAGGGAGGGGATAATGATTGCAAGTAGACACAAATTTGCAGAAATCGACGTGTATGTTTGAAAAATAAGAAACACGCGAAGCGAGGGTGTGGAATATGAATGGAATCCTGGAACCGTGGGATTGCGGCAATGTGTTTGTAGCAAGCTATTAGCTGTGTGGGATCCTAAATTGTCGGGTGGACCCTACCAAATTAAAATCCCAACAAAGGGTTTGCGAATTGCAAAGAACATATAGAGAGGTTTAATGGGAAAGGAAGATATGTAGAATGGAATATTTTATTTTGTTAATTGAATTTATCATTTATTTTGGATTGTGATGGATGGAGAGAGAGAAAAGTCTTGCAAAGGGCAGACTCTGCAATCTCCCCTAGTCCTTATCCATTAAAAGGTGGTACATAGTATTCGAATGTTCCAACCTTATCCTCCTTTATATTTCCTTTAACTCCCCAACCAGAGCCAACAATCAAACAACGTGCTTTATGTGTACATCATTCTGTTCTTCTTTATTTTATTTTTTTCAATTTAGTTTTTAATGATTGTCCCCTCAAATTAGTTCAAGCATTTGGTTTGAGAAATTTTTAGGTGTTCTAAAAAGGTTGTTCTATGTCATGTAATGTTTATTACTTTAGTTATATAAGTTATGAGAGTCTTCTAGGTTATTTATATTTTTAATGTATAACTGAAATAATGAATGTTAAATGGTAAAGATAGAAACAACAGTTTTCTTTTTTAATTTAATTATATATATTGTCAATGTAAAAAGATTTTACATACTTATATTCAATCATGTATTACTACATTAATAAAAGAGTTGTATTCAACCATTCATTATCTTCAAAGTCTTACTAACAGAAACATCTATTATTAGATGATAGTATAAAATTATTTTACATAATGCAACAAACTTTTTTCTTTTCCTCGTTGCACTCGTAAGAAGTTTTCCTTCTTTTTGGTCACTTTTGTTTTCCTTTGATCCAAAAACTTCGGGGACGGCTTGAAAGGAATAGGCCCATTTTTTGGGTTGGGTGAAGAAACTGTCATAGCATCTAATTGACACTTCTGCTAAGCATCGCACAACCCAAAATGATGGCCCAATAAATCAGTTCGACCCAAAAGTGTTAAACAAAATCTAGCAAATTTCCTTTGCGGACGTGAAAGTTGTGTCTTGGTTGACGAATAAAAATGTTGCTTATTAGAGAATCAAAAATAGAAACCAAAAGAACAAAGAGAAACAAAAAGACCTCAATTTGACAATTTCTAGTATTTAGAATTGTAAAATAGAGCTATTTCAAGAACGCTAAACATATTTGAATCCAAACAATATGTGATTTTCATTAATCTATCCAATCACAACACGTACACTACTGAACTTCAAGAAATACCATGTTAACATAATAACATTCAATAAGATTTGATTAAAAAAAATTCAATAGTAATCTAAAAAATTTCTAATTATAAGGTGGATTCAGAGTGCCCCTAATTAAACATCGGCATATGATTCAATGATTTTATAGTCAAATCAAATAATTTAAGATACAAATTGATCAAAAGGAATAATACACCGTCCCGCATGCTCAACATACATTTCAGCACAAATATGAAGAAGGACAAAGTTCAAATGTTACAGCAATTATTCAATGCTACTCTTTAGTTTACTATCAATTTCTGTTCGGATCAATAGCCATTTTCACAAAAGAAGGCAGACAGAAAGCAGCACCATGCATCTGCAGCGATAAAAAACAAAGGAATAAGTTAATTAAGTTGGTTGAATAAACAATAAACCAAAACTAATCGGCAAGTTAAGCCTTGAACTACAAGAGTTTCAAATGGAAAAATATTACCTCATTGTTATAAAATTTAGTAGGCCCCTTTGCTACCCCATTTTGCTCTGGATTAAGTGGATTGATTGGGATTCTGAAGTTTACTGGTGGTCCCTCGGTGGAGCAAAGCATGAATCCCATCACCCCACTGTTACAAAGCAAAAGAAAGAAACTAAGATATGAATTGTAAGAATTCTCTGGTGGAAAATAATTCATGTGCCTCTGTCTATCAATTTAATCTCTGAAGATAATTCCCGATATTGTGTTAAAGTCTCTGTGATCAAGTGGTTTAAAATCCAATTCTGATAAAAAAAATTTGGTAGTTTAGCATTTTTCTATTGTTGAATTAGGAATATTGCCTGACATATGCAGGAACTGAGGCCCAAGCATAGCTGACGGAGCCTTTGAATATGTTCTTCAAGTTTGATATGGTATCTGCAATGACAAAGCCGTTACGCCACAAGCTATCTGCAGGAGCAGACATCACTCCTCCAGGGCGAAGAGCCTTTGTCACTGATTCTAAGAAGCTTTTGTCAGAAAGCACTTTTGCAGAAGGTCCTGCATGCATGCATATGCATCAGATATTGAACTTCTTTGATTTGTTATCTCTAAGCCAAGAAAACAGCACTTTCTTCTTAATTCACTCTATGTATAGTAGCAGTTCTAAGTTGGAACTTGGGAAGAAAGAAATATGTTTACCCATTGAATTGAAAGCATCCAATATAATGACATCATAGGTGCCTTGGGGAGCAGATTTGATGAACCCAGTTCCTGCATGTTTTGTCAAAGAGTTTGGTATGTATAGAAAATTGGAAACATAAACACATGTCATGGACATTATATATTAGGTTCAATTGTAAATTATAGAGAAATTACTCAGCTTTCTGAAATATTAATTCATGCTCAAATTAGAAAAAGTTGTTGTTATGTACCGCATAATGTTTCAATTATGACACTAAAAAACACAGCTAAAAATATGCTATAATAATAGCTTGCAAAATTAAGATGTTAAACATTGAATGATGCTGTAAGCCTGAAAATATTTGAGAATTTCGCTCTAGCTTTTTAACTACCTTCGCCAATGTGAACATGCACTCGAGGGTCCTCGTAACCAATAGCTATATCAGGGAAGAACTTCTTATAAACCTGTGACCACAAACGCATCAAGAACAATGCATGCAAAGTGATGAGAAGTTTGAGTGGGTTCTTTTCATGTATGTGATTCATTTTTATTCTTTTTTTTTTAATTTTTAATCAAAGTTCGAAATTAAAAGATGGAACTTTCCAACATGCGTCAACACATACATCGATGACCATTTTATCCATTTCGCATATATCAATATGCTCAACAGAAGAATGTCGAGATATCTCTCGAAGAATACCACCATCTCCCCCTCCCACGAGCAACACCTGTAATGTTCATCAACCCTTTGTTAATACCGCGAATTGAGTTCCTGGTTTTTCTTTTCCTTTTTCAAAATCATACAATATGCGCATATGTAGATATAATTCATGATATAATTTTTTTCCCGATAATTATGAAAGATTCCCAATTAGAGTATGTTAGCCCATACACCATTATTTTGTATAGAAATATTCTATTATCATATTATTTTTAACTTTTTTAAATTTCTATGTTTGTTCAAATTTAACAGGAATATTTTGCAAGAGAGGGAACAACGTTCATGTGATGCAACAAAACAGAAAATGCGAGGAATGCATCAGAGAGGAGAAAACCTTCTTTGGATTTGGAATGGAACAGAGTGCGAGGTGAGTGAGCATCTCTTGGTAAGCAAACTCATCCTTCTCAGTCAGCTGCATGTACCCATCCAGGATTGCGACCTTGCCATGTCCCGATGACTGCACACAGTGCACACCACTCACACTCATCAAGGATACTATATTTTCTTCCAAATTCTAAGCAATATTTCGTTGGAATGCAAAAATGAAGGATTACCAAAGAGAGGATTTAATTTGGCTTGTGAATTGTTCCTTCCTATCTAATGGATTATTGTTTATTGGGTAAACATCAGAGACACCCCTCGAGGTTTTGCCATATAGCACTTAATCCCATTCTTCTGAATAATTAGCACTCTGCCTCATTCATTGACTATAGTCACTAACCATATTCTGATTCTCTAACGGGTTATGGAATAGTCTCACTACCCGTGGTTATGACTAATTAAATAATAAAAAAACTACGACGTGATTGAACCTCCTTCTTCAATGTGCAAACCAGAGGACATACATTAGGAAAGTGTCTTTGTTTCCTGAAAACGTTAAGATCTCATGGCTATATATCATGTGTGCTTATTTATGTTAATTCTCCTCAAGATAATTTGGTGAAACAGGGGATACTTGCAGCTCAAGTGCAAAGGTAAATAGGGGAGGAGAAAAAAATGTTTGCCCTTTGCTGTCTTCAACTTCCAAAGCTGTGATTTTAGTACACGATGGGAGGATTTTTATTTTTTATTTTTCCTTCAAAGCCTAGATGAGTGTGAGGCGGGCTAAGATGAAAGGAGAAGAAATAATGTTGCTATCTCTTGTTTTGGAGACATGGGTTGGGGGGGGGGGGGGTGTAGAGAGGTTGTTCTCTCCTTTTTAGGTAATCACAGCTAAGTATAGGTAGAGGCGACTGGTCTGCACAAGAGTTAGATTTGTGAATGAATATGAAAAAAAAAAAAAAAAATCTAATCATGGTTAGTTTGGGTTGGCTTTGCATTTAGCCACTGAAGGGAAGTGCTCATTTTTCACAAGAATGTGGTTGTCTTGTTCAGTAAAATCTTAAGGGGGGTTAGTGTTGTTTGCTCTTGTTTATTTGTCCTAAAATGTATAAATTATTATAAAAAAGTGTAGGTAGTGGTGCGCTTTTACCATAACTGAGTTGATAAAGTATGGCAACATGCTATTTTTTAAAAAATCAAGAAATTTAGATAAAGGGAAAGCTTACCCCAATTTAGAGTCAAAATATGCTTTTAGACTCATCAAATGCTTACAAAAGTACTTACAGATCATTTATTAACAGAAAAACCTAAGAAATAAATTCTAAGTCATGACAATGCAACATATGAGTGAATGATTAACCCGGTGAATTAACCCTTATTAATATATGACAACATGCTATTGACTCTTAAGTAAATGAATGAGCTTTATCACTTTATTCTTATAAAGACATTGGTTCTCTTATTCCAATAGCTAGATTTTAGAATGTGATTCTCCCAATAACTTGCTAAGTTTATATTGTAAGGCAAAGGGTTTAATCGTATTGATATTTGTGAATTTAAAATATATCAGGGGAAGAAAATAGTTTTTTTTATATATTTTAATAATTTTACCCTCTATCAAAATAACTTATATGATTAGAAATAATGAGATCAATAATATCATTTTATTTCTACTAAAACTCCCGTTTTAGAGGATCTCTAAAATATAACTATAAGAGGGTTTACGAAAATTTTACATTTCCTTCTCCTCTTTTTATAAATTTATAAAACTCCCAAAGGGGTGGGAAATTTTATATTAAACTTTCGTCTTTCCTCCCTTCGTCTAAGTAACCCTAACGCACAAGCACAGTCCTCATTGACGTACATTAGTGCTAATGAGTGTGGCATGATGGACGATCAAGAATTGTGCAAAGCATACCTCAAATACAAGAAGCTCTTGAAATTCAGATTTCCCTTCGAATATGACTTTTTCCATTTTATACAAGTGTGCTTCCCCTGCAGAACATATGCTGGACGTCAATATTAATAGCAGAAGGTGGGAAAAGTATGTTTTTGTTGTTTGGAAATCAGAGAAAATATTTGTTTATAACTATACGAGGTATTGCTTTCTTCAGGGGCATCTTCATGGTGTGAAGATGTCTCCCATGAAAATTGTGAAAAGTCCGGGCATGTTTCAAGTTTCAGTTTTGATTTTCTGTTTTCGTTTCTTAGGTTTCCATCTTCAAATTTTTGCAAAGGAAATAGTAAAACAGGAAATAAAAACTGAAAATAGGTTTTTATTATTTTCATCATTTTCTTCACAAAATCCTAAAAGCAGAAAATATAGAAAATGAAAACAATAACCAAATAGGCCCTTATATATTTTCACACATAAAAAATGTTTATTTGTGTGGTTAATTCACATGTCTGGATCGGGGGAAGTAAAAGGAAAATTTGAGTTGTGGTTTCGTTAGCAATTCAAGTTGCCTGTGGATGATTTCTTAATCTTTATTATTATTATTATTATTATTATTATTATCAAAACTGAATGAGGGTACTTTATAGATCAGGATTAAGGAGATAGCCAGGATTAATCCCCACACGATATGGAATATTTGATGATCTAAACAAATTAAATTCAAGGAAAAGAAGAAGATGCAGTAGTACCTGGCCATGGTCCATCCGCATACCACCCAAGAATTGCATAGCCACGGTCGTCCTTCCCATTGTCAGTTTCTGGACTTACATGGTTTTGATAATCCAAATTCTCACCCTGCACAACAATTCATGGCAAGTGATCCGATAATTCACTTGTCTATGGTTCGAGTCGAGTTAAGATTTGATGAGGAAATTAAATATTAGGGCTATAGCTATAGCATAGCATATGGGCAATTCCCACCGAGAAAGATTTAGAAAACCAAAGACTCAAAGGTCGTTGTTAATTTGTTGATCTTCTATTCCGATTTCTGAGTAGGTTTCAAAGCAGATAATAGTCAATACAAAAATATATTATGAGTACAAATAATATTTTTTAACTTAAAAATTGTTGTTAATTTGTTGATCTTCTATTCTGATTCCTACGTACATTTCGTACATTTCAAAGCAGACAATAGCCAATGCAAGAATAAATCATAAGCATAAATAATATTTTTCTTGTTGTGTTTAACTTGGACTCTTTTGTTATAGACTCTGCCTTTATATATTTGTCATTCTTTAAGATATTTGTATTATGTTTAATCGAATATGGTCTATCTGTTGAGCTTAATCGAATTGAGCAATTATTTTATTTTATTTGGTACATAACTGTTCGACTATTCTATTTTATTACATAATTTTTGTGCGTTTTCAATTAACAATTGAGTTTTAAAAAATAATATTTGTTAGATGAGCTTATTATCAAATCGATTATAAATATAAAATAATTGTAATTTATTTTACTAGTAATTTACAATTAATATTGTTCTTTACATCTACACCGCGTGGAAATTTTGTTGAGGCACGCGTCCTTGCTAGTTTGATTATTCTGCCATTTCATTTCTTTTTCTTCCCATTCCTTCCAAGACAAAGGGCTTTGAGTGTACAATCATTTATGGAACGAGCAAGTTGTATTTTACTTGGCCAAGCTAAGAAAACATGTATTTTGTTGATAATTCTTTAACACGGAGTCGACTATCACCACTTATATTCTAGTTTGATACTTTAAATTATAAGTATATTTTAAATTAATTCTTGAAATTAATGATTTAATCTTTAAAATTATAAAAAAAAGTCTAATTAGTTTTTAAGATAATGTTCGTAGGACTAATTTAAATTAAAAATTAATTAATTTTAAACACATTTTATAATTTCAGAAATTAAATTAATAATTTCTTAATTTCACAAACTAAAATACAAAGTACAAATATTATTTTAAGGACCAAAATGAATCATTCCTATTTATTTTATTGACAAAAACTCAATTTTAGTCAATAATCGAAAATTGCAGGGGATAAATTAGTTATTTAAAATTTAAAGGCCAAAATTTCTTTCTTTTTTGCTTCACAAATTTCAAGCTAAAAACAATATCATTTGGTGTTATCATAGAGTTTAATAGAGTCACACAAGTAATTTGACGACATATGTGTAGAGATATAGCTATCAAAACAGGTTATCTTATTTGGGTTGGACCACTTTGAGCTATGATAGTTTGGGTCAAAAAATGCTAACCCAACCCATCCTTTTTAAGCCACGAGCTAGACCATGGGCCAACTTTTTTGTGTTGCTCAAAATTTTTTTTTGCTATACTATTCATATTTTCCTTTTGATAAATCAATAAAAAGCTAAGGCTTGAAATGATACAAGGAACGAAAGAACCATGTAGACACAATATCCACAAAATCAAACCAAAAACAAAAAACTTTGGAAAAAAAAAAACAGAAACGAATTTAATGTCAAAGATGGAAAATACAACATATGATAAGCCACAAAGCAAAAGCACAGCCCGTGTCTACGGTGCTATAAATCCTCAACAAGCTATCACCTACCCTGTATTCAAAGTACTCGTTTTTGTCTTGCAGTTTTATAGTTTAGTTAAAAATTCAATGAATAAAAATATAAATCATTAGTAATAGTGATCTTATTCTTAATTTAGTATTTGATCATCGGGCTAGTCCGGTCCAAAGCGAATTGGGCCCATTTGGGTTTGACCAGATTGGGCCTGGATAAGTCGGGCAACATTTATTTTTACTCTAATTTTTTTTAGCTCAGCTCACACAATCTTTTAAGCTATTTGGGTTAGCCTATTGAGCTAGGCCCATTCGACATCTCTATGTAGTATGTGTAAATGGGACAATTCTACCTCATAAACTCAACAAGTCCAAACTAAATTGATTAGATGGGTTCGATTTGGGTCATCAAGTTGAACCAAACATTCCCCTCAGCATATGCACAAAGAAACCCTTATTTTATGTGCAACCCTGCACAATTCCTTTCTCTTGTATCAAAACCCTCACCCTTTCTTTATGAAAACAAACAACTTAATGTAATTTCAATAAAAAAAAAGAACTATTAGATTTTTGGGCCTTAAATTGAAAAAAAAAACCAAGTTATTCAATCACTCAATTTGAACTAGCCTGAATTTTATTGGTTGGGTTTGGTTCAGATTTTGTCAAAAATTCATGAATCCAAACCAGCCCATTTATATCTCTACTCAGTGTGTTTCTTTGTGAAGTCTTGAAACAAAACATTAACAGGGGGTTTAGCGTGTCCCCCTCTTTGAATGATGAGAGATCACTGGGAGATTTTTAAGTTTAAAAAGATTATCCATATTGCCAAACAATTTGGTCAGTGACTAAAGAGGTCAAGTGGTTCGCAGAGTAATTTTTCATCCTTATGAGTTGTTTATTATTTTTATTGGTGTCTTGTTATCTATGTTAATTTTTAAATCTGATTAAAAGACGACAAAAATTGAGGGTTGCAGATTACTATTTTGGGATTGTGCATTAAATTACAAACATATAAAGAAAATTGCCGAGGGAGATCTCCTGTGTGTTGAAATACGAAGATACAGTTGTGTTCTAATAATCAAATATGTATTTATGGAATAATGTCAGGGTCTTTTGTCGTTCCATTTATTTTAGAAGCAGACCTGCTTATTCTTAATTTCTTATCATAAACTTACATGTGATGTCATTGTCTCATTTTGACAGTGCTGTAGTTATTCTCTTAGTCTATGCTGCTGAGTCAGAACATGTTTGGTGTTTCGAAAGTTATAAAACAGAAATTGATCTGAAAATTCTTTTTATTTTATAGTCGGTTTCCGCTAGACAAAGATAGCTCAAAACTCTCAGACGAAAAAGAACACATGCACATGGGATAATTAATGACACCACACATAGAAACACGACAAAAAGAAGCTCTCAAATTTGCTTAGACTTTATTACAGTAATTGCCATCTTGCCCCTTTATTATTAAGTCATTTAACCTATTCTAACAAGAATAGTTTATTTTTGTGAATAAAATTTAGATTGAGGAAAAGACTCCTCAATTTAAAATCACACCATGCATCTAAACTCATAGCGATATATGAGTGGAAGATCGGTAAGGAGAGTTGATCTGTTGATAGAATAATGAAGTTAATTCATCTTCAATGTGTTACTAAAATAAACTTCGATTTATAATAAATTTTAAGGATAGTAATTGATTTCTAAATAAATTTAAATGAAGTAAAATCACTTTTAATTCTTAATGAATACAAACAAAACCTTAGAGATGCTATATTCTGTTCATAAGGTGATTTTCGTATTGTGTTTGGATCCTCGTTAATTTTTAACATGATATTCTCATGTTAAATCCTCAGCTCATTATTAATGATTTTTTTTTCTTTTTTCATATAATCAATTTTCTTTTTAATTCAATCAAATGTGTGAGTCAAAACACTACCACATCATTTTTTAAAAAATTAAAATAAAAAAGAAAACTGTGTTATTTGACCGTTCATTTAATAGTGTCAAAAAGCCGCATCACATCACATATTGAAATATAAATAACTCAACTCTAGATTATTTGAACATGCATGTTACGGTAAGAGAATTTGGGTTTTGGCCCTTGAATATAATATTTTTTATTTAGTTTTAATCTAAAATTTTTTTTAAAACGGCTTGAATTTAGTTCTTACCATGAAATTCTTTATGTTAAATTTTGAATTAGCTAACGGAAAATCAGGTCATTTTATCTTCCATGATAGCCAACAATAATTCATGACAGAGACTGAAATAAAGTAGTTTAACAAATGTTTAAACTGAAACCAAAAAGGAAAAAAAGAAAAAAAAAAACTCAGGAATCAAAATTAAAAGGAAAACCATAAACATATTTAAGTCTACTTTTTAAAAGGAAAACCAAAAATATTACTATTAAAAAAAGAAAGGAAAAAAAAAAAAGGGTCAACACAACTCATCCATGACCATATGATGCCTACCTGAAGATGAGTAGCAGTAGCAGTAGCAGTGGAAGAGGATGCGAGGCTAGAAGGAATAACATGCCAGTTCCTGGCTAGAGTCCTACTCCCATAGACACATTCTCCTTGTTTACTTTGTCCACTCACTCTCCACCATAGCTGTGGGCACGCCATTATTGTGTGATGAACTCTCTCACCTCTCACACAAAGAGATGAATGGACATTGAGCCATTGGCGAAGATGAAACCATGGCCTTATAACACTAGCCATATGGATAAGGTTGCATAGGAGAGTTATGAAGGGGTTGTTGAGGCACTTTGGTGAATCTGGTGATCGTGTTTAAAGTTCGACAATGCATGGAAAGAAATTTATTATAATATATTACCAACAAACAGAAAAGAAGTTTTTAATATATTTCAAAAATAATTGTCCTAAATAATTTCGTAGCCATACAAATTCAATCTGATAATATAACTTTAATTTAGTTCTGCTTATTATTATTATTATTATTATTTGTAACGATTTAGTTCTTCCGTTAAGCTTTGTTATAAATTTTTACATGATTATTCATCTTATGTCTAAACTAAAACATATGTTAAACACTAATAATTAATATAGAACTTTTTTTAATCTGCAAAAGACATAATTTATTTTTCTTTTGTAGATAATCACGTAAGAAATTCTATAAGCATTCAAAGAGCCCGAGGACAGTGTCCTGATCTTGGTGAGATGATCAGTACCAGATCCATCTACATTTTTATTAATAAAAAAATAAATTTCTTAAAATTTAATAGGCTTATCTATTTTGTTTTTCATGTGAATAGGCTTATATGTTTTGATTGGAATGGCACTGGACATTAAAATTTGCCAACACATGGGCGTAATTGTGTGGGACCATTTCTGCCTGCTGGACGTGGACGTAATAGGCAAATGTGCATCATGTGCTGTTAGCTGCTGGCCAATGGCCAGTCTGCGTCCCTGTCGCAGGGTGCCAGTGAAAAATTCTTACGATTTCAGCATTTTTTTTAATTAAAAAATTGTCATCTTACAATATAATAACATATTTTTATATTCTTGTTACGTTTAAAATAAAAAAAAAAAAATTTTACTATTTATTTAAGGTAAAAGATAAATATCATAAACTAATAACCTTTATTAATTAATTAATTGAAAATAATGAATCTTTTTTTACTGTACAGATACGAAATTCAAAAAGTGTGAAAAAAATAAAAATAAAATAAAAATGAAAAAGTGGTTTATCCACCTCCACTTGCTGCTAGTCTTAGTACAAATATGTCTGAGCATGCATGATTTCAGAAGATGGAATTAAAACCATGAAAGAACCAAAAAAAACAAAAAGGAACAAACTGGCCCGGCGCCATGTGCTGCACATAGCATCAGTACAAACTTGCAGGAGGAATCAAAAGATGGAAGAAAAGAAGGTTGTAACATTAACCATTTTGTTGAAACAAGGATCACAAACTGGGAATCCACTGGTTGGTTCAATTAATTACCAGCAGCTTAACCAGTATCTCCCAACTGTTATTGGAAAACAGTATTAATAGTGCGACAGAACTGTGCCGATGACAGCCACCAAAATATCTCAACTAAGTTCCGCATTCCTTGGGCAGTTGGGCATCATCTGATGAAAGCCCGCCACACAATTAAAGCTTTTTTTTTTTCTTTTGGAAAAAAAAAAGTTAAATATGAGAAATTCTTCACAAAATTTTATAAGAGTTTAACTATTGTATTAAAGACTTAAAGTAGAAAAATGTGCATACAAATGTAAATGAAAAACAAGTAAAATGAATTGAAATAACAAAATGAAAATGAAATGAAACAAATAAATGAAAGGTTAAGGAGGGGAGCCCAACATGGGGAGATACAATCAATAGGTTAAATGAGAGCATCATATCACCAGGTCGGACGTCACATGTTGATCCAAAACTTTAAGGCCATGAGTCATGGCTCCTCACACATTATATACTACTCACTTAATTCATTCTTAATTAATGTGAGACTTCACCTCTCATATTTAACCTCAACATAAAATACAACTGCTCTTATAGGTAGATGATCTCACTCCTATGTAGCAATGTTGCTCCACTGTATGTTGGGATGTCACAGTCTGAGGTGTGTATTGTGCAGTACGAGAGTGAGAAGCATCATAGCATAATAACAAGTCAAGGCTCTTATTCTTTGATAAATTCTCAGCTACTCCTAAAATAAGATAAAATTTTTATTATGTTCTATTTAGTGATTGATAAATCAACTATTATATTATAAAAATAGAAGGGATAGTAGACAATAATGACTCACAAAATCTATTTGTCAACTAATAAATAGATTAGAGCAAGTGTTATTTCTCACTCTTAATACACCTAAATATTTCTCGTTATTCTTGTTTATAGACAAATCCTGGTAGTTTTTAGTAACCAGGTGTCAAGTTCTAATTGGTTTGGCCTGGATATCAAGTTCTTCTCGACCAAGTAGATCCGTGCTTCTTGTGTTGGAATAATATTTATGCTTTTGTACGAACCTGTATTCTCTCCATTTCATGGACATGCTGCCATACACTCCTTGCTTCGCGCTGCCTTTATGCTTTCGCCAGCATGTACTTCACTTATATCTCCAGAACGTGCTAAGGCGACAAGTTTTCTTAATCCGACGAACATATCATAACCACACTTTGTATTCCTCTTCGAAGACCATATAGTCGAACTCAAGTTCTAGCACTTCTTTATCAAATTACAAATCCTAATTTGATAAGCATTGCATCCCCAACTTTTATTTTGATTAGGTGACTAACTTGTTGAACTATTTAACTAATGCCTCATCAAAACATTGACGGACCATCCGTTTCTTGACAATGTGTCAAGTTCTCACTTCCAATTGTTCAACGAGAACCCTCTTGACAACAACTTCTCATAATCTCTTTTGACGTGCATGGATAATAGAACCACAAGGCCTAATCTAAGAAACATCATTGAATCATGATCTATATCAAACACATCATCGGATCAAATACTTATTATGATGCATGGCTTTATCAAGAATATACTTCTCTTATTATATCATCATGCATCATGTCAAATCACGGACAAACTCTTAATATTCAATTTACTTTCAACCCCAATGATGAGTTATCCATAAGTGTCTCTGCAAGCGCTTAATAAGCCACCATGATTTGGACATTTTTTTTAGTATAATAATTACTCACCATGCTATGTAGCTACTCATTATAATAATTCTTTGCTATAATACTAAAGGTGTTTCACTGAAATTGCCACATGGCATTTTTTTTCTTATTTTTTTATGATTTTTAATTCTATTATTTACGATTTCATTTATTTTTTTAACTTTTCATTTCTAGGCCTTTCATATGACTCTTGACTTTTCAATTTTATAGATGGTGAACTTTTAACTCTTCATCTTTTATAATATTTTAAAATTTTATTGTTCATTTTTTTAAAAAAAAATCTTGAATAAGATTAATCATACTAACAACATTATAAATAAATGTAATATTTAAATTGTATTTAAATTTATAATTCTATAATATAATATAATTAACACTTGAAACTTAAATCTATTTTGTAGAACAAAAATTTATCAAATAAAAATAATACAATTCTTATTTTGACTTGCATATTCATATTTTTATTTTCATCAAGTGGTTTAAAAAGAGCATCAAAATATATATTTCTAAAAATAAGTAAATGCAAATAATTTCACATAAGCATTTAATTTTAAATATGACTAGCCTTACCTTTTTATAGTTACAAATATATTATATTAATTTGTTTTAAACTGAAAATAAATTAGTTGAATTATAGATATACACACAAAATTTGATTACTTTATTTAAAAAATATTTATTTGAACTGTTCTTTTAGTTTTAGAAATTTATTTGTTATTGATTTTAAAAATATAAACATTGATATTTCATATTACAATATATACAAAAATATTATCTTAAATTCATATAGTTGAAGCAAGTGTAGACCATATGAAAGTTTAGACAAAAGTTATATATTAGCAAAAAAATAATAATAATAAATCTCTAGCCTATAATACCTATAAAAAAGGTTACTATTAACCATAATTTACTATACATATTTTAATTAGAATTTTGAGTACACTTCCTAAATGATCCATAATTTAGTCTCTAAGAAAAAGAAACTGATAATTTGGTCCCGTCCTTTTAAAATATTTGACAATATAGTCTATAGTCAAATCTCTACATTAAAATATTATTACATGGGTGGTTAAATAGGTAATGGGACACTATTATCCTTAGTTCCATTATTCTATATTCTTAGTAATCACAATCAGCACAATGATGCCTTTTTTTAGTCTTAGTCTAACGTTCAAAAACCCCATTTTATTAGCATACTAGTTTACTACCCGTGGGATTCACATATGATTAAATTTGTTTATTTACTTTTAAAAATTATACTCCATATATCTTTATGAGGTTAAAAAAAATATTGTATTTCTTCAAATAAATATATTAATTTCTATAAAATCATAATTCAAAATAAATAATTAGAAAAAACTGGAGTATAATAATAAATAAATATTTTTTGGTATCATTCATTTATCATACATATAAAGAAAAGATAACTATAACTAATTATTATATTTACAGTGGTAATCAACTATAATGCTATAACATCATGCTTTTATGATATGCAAAATATCAACATATTTAGATATTAGTTAATCATATATTTAATATTATTAGAATACATGCATATAATGCATATAATTAAGACGTACATAATAACATGCTAAGAATAATATGATGGAGAACAAGGATGCGACATCAACTTCTTAACAGGATCACATTATAGTGTTTAATGAAGAAATTTTACACTGGGACCAAATTTTCTTACTTTTTAAAAACTTATGAACCAATTGTCCATTTCTTTTTGCTAGCTAGAGTCTAATTTGTCCCACACAAAAGTTGATATAGATAATTTTGGGAGCTTACTCTAGATTTTAATAAAAAAAGTATAATTATGGTTCTTTCTCATACATACTACTTGAAAAGTCATTTATATGACAAGATTATTTAAAATTGATGACAATGTTATCTATTTTAAATCTTTAATGTATTAAAATTAAACTCATGATTCAATCATGATGTGCTTATATTCTTATTCTAAATAAAATTATTTCCATATACTACAAAATTATTTTAAAAGATATATAATTTTTACACAATATCAAATAACTTTATTATTTAAATGTGTTGTATTTTTAAGAATAAAACATATAAGAAGACAGTATAAATTGAGTTATGTAATTTAAAAGTGACGATAAATTTTATTTTATTTTTAACATTTTTTAAGAATATAAAACAACTATTGTAATTTTATTTCATTATACGAAATTAAAACATTTAAAATAAAATCAAATAATTTATATTCAAATATTTATTTTGAGTGATGAATTGTTTTCAAGATTAAAACGACGTATGATGAAAAAGTATGTTTATATGAAAAATTAAATCAATTTTGTAGTATGCTATATATCATCGTGCACAGCAAGCTGGGTAGAAACCATTATAATAATGCTATGTAGCTACTCACCATGCTATATAACTATTCATTATAATAATTACTCATTATAATAATAACTCATTATCAATAAATATAATTTTTAAAAAATATCAAATCATTCTATATATGTAGCTACTGATTATAATGATTACTGACCTTGATTTGACACTATCTTAAAATTTTATTAGTCGATAATGTAAATAGCAAATAAAAATTAAACTCATTTCATAATATAATTATCTGATTAATTAGTTTAAACTCTCTTTAAATTGGTTTTGATGGTATTAGATTTGCAAAATAGCCCCCAAAAATATAGAAAAATAAGAAAATACGAGAGGCTGGGATGACGGACCGATATCGCTTTCTTGAGGACAATTCACCCCTCTCACGGGGAGAGCAAAGTTTTCCGATGCAGTGTGTTGCCGACCCATTGACCCCATGATACCGCATCCCAGCCAGGATGCATTTATTATCCTCTACATTATATTATGCACAAGGAAGACAGGATTCTCTACGGTCTCCACCGACACTCTTTTTCTGTGCAAGTATATAATTTGTATGTACTTTCCTTCTTATATCTAATTGTCCATGTATAGTCTTGGTTTTGCCACATCAATATCAATATATATACAATAATTTATCCAGATAAGAAAATCCAACAAAGCAATTCACCCTTAATTCCTCCTTAATTCAATTTGATTAAAAAAATTAATTATTTAATTAAATGATTAAGAAAATAACAAATATTTTTAATGTATGATTTCAATATACATTTTAAATATTACATTATTTGAACATTTATTACATTTATTTTGAATATTATATTTATTTGAACATTTAATGCATGATTTAAACGTATAAACGTACTTGATTTCAATTTCCATTCTCATAATGTTAATTATTACATTTCAATCGTTTTAATTAAAAAAAATTTGTTCTCATAAATGATTAGGAATATTTTATCAATCAGAAATCAATTGAACTGTAATTATGTTTGTGAAATTATATATATTGATTTATAGATCATGAATAATTTTGTATCAATATTTTTTTTGTTCAACGCACTCTTCTTAGTCTAACCTATTTCACAATTTGTTTTTTTAAATGCAATTAGAATGGAGTTTTTGTGGCTCTTGAAATGATGGGAGAGATTGAGACAGAATATGATTGGTAGTACCGTTCACGTAAATTGGGTGCATGAAAATGAAATTTGAAATTTTTAGGCATAAGAAAAAGGAGAACCTGATTTATTAATTAGGGTTTATCAATTTGAATGAAAATATTATTGTAGTGGTTTAACAATAATATAATGTAAATTGGGTGCATGATGAGGTAAGACCGATGAAAAATACTTAAAAGCTTTTAGAGCAATTAAAATGGATGAACCAGGCTCATTAGGGATGGCCCACCATAGGTTGCGACTCACTTCTTCTTCTCCTTCTTCAATTTTTTCTTTTTCACATGTATCCTCACATTAAACGCAATCCTACTTAAGCATTTGAGATCGAATCCAAGACTACTGGTTAAGAGGAAGGAGCATCTAGGTACTTAATCCAACAATGTGTTAGTTTTCAAATCATTTCTAAATATATGGAGCGGCTTTTTTTTTTTGGTACTTTGAAATTATATTATTTGTAATGAAATTTGAACTTAGAACTTTATGCATATTAATCAAACCCAAATCGCCCACCCAATTTAAAGGGTTAAATATTTTGAGTCACCAAAATAAAAAAAAAATGAAAAATCATACCTTTTTTTGAAAAAAAAATGCAAAATATATTTTTTGATACCCTAACTTATTTTTATTTTAACTAATTTTTTGTTCTTTTTATCTCTTAACTTATTTTTGTTTTCATTTGGATACTCTAACTAATTTTCTATTCTTTTTTGTCCTCTAACTTATTTTTGTTTGTCATTTTGATTCCTGGACTAATTTTTCTTGTTCCTTTTGTATTTTTTTTTGGTTTTATTTTATATTCTGTTTTGTTTTATGTTGTTTCATATTCTACTTTATTTATTTTCTATTTTATTTAATTTTCTATTTTGTTTCTCAAAAAATATTTAAATTCATTCTACTTCGTTTATTTTTATATTTTTCCATTACATTGTCTTAGATTTCCTTTAGTGTGCATTTGGATTGAGTATTTCCAAAATACAAGGAAATTTAAAATGCTAGGAGATCAAAATGCTTCAATTAAATTTCTTTCAATTTTTAAATTTTTTATTTGGATAGATAACTATATTTTCCTAATTTGTAAAATATTTCGTTTGGGTGAGGTAATTATGTTACCTTAATATTAACATATTTTATTTGAAAAATAAAAATTAATTTTTTTAAAAAATATTTTTTTATTAATAATTAAAATTCAATAGATCTAAAATTAATTATAATAAATTCACATTTCATAAATTATTTTAAATTTCATTCATAAAAAATTTTAAATTTGAATCATAAAATTTAATTGTTATATAAATAAATGAAACGATACGTAAATATAACATCATGTAATATAAATTGAATATTAAAAAATTTAAAATGCAACAAAATTATTTAAAAATAAAATTAAACAAAAATCTCATAAATAAAAAATAATTTAAAAATAATATTAAACAAAAATCTCATAAATATAAAGAAACTGTAATGACATGTGCAACTTACCAAAATGAGAAGAGAGCATACTTGTACGAGTAGGGATTTTCAAAATTTCCTATCTATAGGTGAAAATTACATAATTTTATTTTGGGTAGATAAAATCCCACTTTAAAATTCATTGGATTCTGTAATTTCTTCTAAGTTAATATTCAAACAAGATATTTTATTATGATAAATTTTAAAATTCAAATGATGAATTGGACTGATCAGGTGGCCAGTTTGCCGATTTCCAATATGAACTAAAATTTTACTTTTGATTCTTTGGAAGATTAATGAAATCTAACCACTATCTTATGTAAATACCAAAAGCAAAAATCAATATGAAATGGGGAGAGTAATAGTTTTGAGATAATTTTCCACAAATATATTATTCATAACAATACCCACAATTTAGAATATCTTTGTGAGTTTAGATTTTTGGAGGGGAGGAAAGGAAAAGTTTATAGTATAAAGTTTTAAAATTGTATACTACAAATTTTTCCTTTCTCTCCCCTTCCTTTCAAAACTCAAACTCACAAACATATCCTTAAAAAACATTTACAAGAAGCTATGGAAATAAAATCACTGGATCATCCATAACCATAGATTCCGTATATTGTTTTACTTCAAGCTTCGTGGTGGATCAGCGACGTCACGAGGACGATGACTTCTTGCTTAACCTACTGGTTTATGAGCTGCAATTTAGCCAATCCAATCCACCATTATGGTTGGGTGAAGGATGAAGAGAGGGGGCGGCCACTGTGCACTTTTTGAAGGAAAGGAATTTTTTTTCTCATTTGTTGGTCGGAGAAGGAAAGGAAGATCATATTATGGGTTTTCTTCCGAATTATTCGGTTTGGTTTAAGTCTTAGGCCCAATAAACAAGCATTGTTTTTACAGATCATATGAGACACTTCAAGATCAGAACGAAAACAAAAAGGGAAAACAAGACACTTCATCACCAAAACAAAGAGAAAATAAAACGAATTTTGTTCTTACGATCATAAAGTGGATCATAAAGTCCCCTGGCAGACGAATTTTGGGGCATACTCGAAGGTATTGAATAATGGGCTCAGAAAGGGCATGGTGGAATCAGACTCAAACACAGGCAGTGGGCAGCATCGTGAGGCGTACTGAAACTTCCCCCATCCATTTGAGCCTTACCTGCAGAATTACTCTAACGAAGCCTTGGGACATAACCATCAACCACACTCCTAAAGAGGCGCATATGGCTGCTGATGAACTCTTTAACTGTACCCTTTCTCAGAACTATGACACTACTATTTGTAACTCCCTTCACTCCGCGTTGAGGAATGTTCTACTGGCTGATGTTTCAGGGTTTTTTGCCCCATCGTGTGCAGTATGTGTTTGTTTTTTTGGCCTTGGCCCTCTTGCTTACCAAAAAATGGATGAATGGTATCCTTTTATTAGATTCTCAAATATCGTTTGTCACTTAGCATATAATAGTTATGTTTGATTGTTGGACCTTAAACCAACTATGAACTGCTCCCAAAATTTTATTCTGTGAGTTTTTGCCAAAAAAGATGAATTTTACGGGAAAGAAAAAATAAACAATAACAAGGATTTCATCATTTTTTTGTTTGAGAAAAAGAGATTCCGTTGCCAATACAAATCTTTCTTATGAAAAAAATCACTTTATAAATAATTATGTATATTTATATAAATATATGTTTTATTACGTTCTGGTTAAATCGATTGATGTTTTATTGCGTCCTATTAACTTATTTACGTAATTGTTAATTTCCATGGTGGGTCTTGGCTTACCTCATTCTACAAAATAAAGTCATTTAGAATTTCTTTGTTATCTTCTCTATTATCGTAGCTCTTTCTGTTCGGAAGAAAGATTTTGACTTTAAATTATTATTTATTCTATGCATAATAGAGTGGCGAGGTAAGTTAGAACCTTCTATGAAAATTAGTAGTGCACATAAACCAGTTAGCAAAACACGTGAATATTTTTGTTAACAATTTAGACAACAATTTGATAGAGGGACTAACTTGTCTCCATTTTATGAAATGTGAGAGAATAGAATGAGAGATTTTTCAAATCCGATAAATTAATTTGGCACTACTATAAATTTGAGGGACTGAATTGAGAATTTAGTCTTTAGACTAATATCATATCAAGTTTAATATCAGATCGAGTTTTCTTAACCTTGCTTTAGAGTCAAATTATTAGTATATACTATGAATATAAACATTATCATCTAATAATACATTGTCACACTATTTTAATTTAATAATTTTAACGTTTTATATATATTCAAACTTTACGATGAAGTTTTAATATATTATTGGATATTAGGAAAAAAAAAAGTAATAATGCATACTATATATATATAGCATATGAAGTTACTTTAGGACATGTTTCCTTTGCTGGAAACAATTTTCAGTTTTCAGTTTTTGTGAAGGAAAAATTTAAAAAACTGAAAACTGAAATTTGTGGTTTTCAATTTTTTTAGATTTTCCTTCACAATGTAAAAACCTAAAATGAAATCAAAATCAAGTTTCAACAAAGCAAGAGAATTCTTAGTCTCTCATAGTCGCTAACAATGGGATGGTTAAAAAAAATAAGTTACGTTGTTAGTATGTGGTTGCAATCAACAAATTATGGTATCTTGCGTTTATTTAAGGTCTTTAACTATAAAAATACCAACGGTTAAACATTTGGTATACATGTTTATTGAATACTACAATTTATTAGTTCATCCTTATTTTTATTACATTTATTTTTTCAAAATAACCACTCTACGTTATTTACATAATTATTCTATTATGATAACTTTGACAAATTCAATTTAAAATTTGAATTCAAAAAATCATATTAATTATTTAATTGTAGATACTTACCGTAAAAATTTGAAATTTGAATATTAAAAAAAATAATCAGTTATAAAGTAAATTAAATTAAAAGATAATTCTAAATAAGGTTATGGTTAATAATAATAATTGATTTTAAACTTCTTTTGTAATTGATAAAGAATATAAGGATAATTTAAAGAAATTAAATGAAAGTTAGTTTAAAATATTGGAATGGCAATTAATAGATACGTAAAATAAATTTTCATAAAAAAACATACTCATATAACGTGGAAAATTAAATTTATATCTTTCTATTTTACTTGTTTACACACTAATTTTGTGTTAATATTAATAAACAAAAATAGAAGTACTCGCTAATATTGCAACAAAGTAAATGAACAAAACAAAATCAACTAACATAATTAGTAATTTTTTCATAAATATATTTTATACTTTATAAGATTATTATAATAATATATCTTGATTAACATAGGTTCAATTTAACATTTTTTCTATTAAATTTAGAGGTGTCAAAGCGAGCCAACTGACTTTGTTTAAGCTTGCCTTGCTAACAACCCATAAAAAATGGGCAGGTTTGCCAAAATAAAATAGGCTCAAACAGTGAGCTTAGCCCGTTTTTAGATAGGCTAGCAAGTCGGTGTGCTAGCCCACCAAAAAGTTAAAAAATAAAAAATAATAATAAACCTCTTACTTTTACATTTTTTTAAAAAAAGTTTAGCAATGATGCAGTATAATAGTAAAATAAAAAATCCAACATGAACAATTATAACAATAAACAACTCAGCTTTAGAAGTCACTACTAGTATATTTTATTTAATAGCAATAAAGTGGTACTTAGCTTCAAAGTAATATTAATATTGTATTTTTTCTAAAAAGAAAAAAAAATACACTGGCCCACAGGCCAAACCCACCCCAACTCACCAAAACACATGGGTTAGGTAGACCAAATTTTTTTACAAGTTTTAAAGTGTAGCTCAATCCACTAAAAATGGTGAGTTAAGTAGACTAGCCTAGCAGTTTGAGTCAATTTTGACATCTCTAGTTAAATTAAATAAGAACTCATTTTGAATTTTTTTTTCTGAAAAATTAAATTAAAATAGGTAGCTCAGATCCATATTGGATAATTTGTTCATCAAGTCAAAAATCATATTATATAAAAGTCGCCAAAAAGGTAAATATTACACTGTTTAAAGTAGCAGATATCTTAATTCAACCTTAATCTGTCTCACTGTTACTATTTGTTAAGGTCAGCAGCCTTGCTTACGAAGGGAGGTAGAGAAAATGCAGCAGCATGGACCTGCAGTGACCAAAATTTTCAAAGAATGGAAGTGACAGAGACTCCTTTGGATTGGTTGAAGAGAAAATGGAGCAAAAACAAATGGGAATGTTAAGCCTTAGACATGTAATCATTTCTAATTAATGGATTACCTCCGAATTATAAAATTTGGGAGGCTCCTTTGCTACTCCATTTTGATCTGGATTTAGTGGATTTATTGGGTGTTTGAAGTTGACTGTTGGCCCCTCCGTGGCGCATAGCATGAATCCAATCACCCCACTGTTAAGCCAAAAATAAGAGGGCCAAAAATAAAAACATTTTCATAGTTGGAACAGTAAATATAAAATGGAATGTTGGTTTTAGTTCTTAAAATTGTAAGTGCAGTTTACTTTAATTATTAAAATAAAAAATTAATAATTTAATTATTAAATAGTAGAATATAATTTAAGTTAGTTCTCGTAAACATTATTATGGGAAGTGTTTAAATCACTTTTTGTAATTCTCTCACATCATAATAGGTTAATTCCCCTCACATAGTGACGAATCCAACTCTTCGTATAAGAATCAAACATATAGAGATGGATTGTCACATGCAAAAGATCTAATTGGACCTAATTCATCTCCTATCAATCTCAACTAAAGCCCACGTTGCTGATATTTTCTCATCGAGATGTTAGCTGTCGGTCATGTCTCCAACATGATTTTACAGTATAGAGGAACTTATTAATTTCTATTTCTTAATTTTCAGGACTACAAGAAAGCACACAAATACTAACTTCAAGAATTAAAATGAATATTCATGGTTAAATATAAATCAGAGTATAATTTCGAGAAATTGTTAATATGAAAAAAATTATATCATGAATTAATATATTGATTATATATATATATTTGAAATATATTCTATAAAATTCAATTATTTTTAATGATGTGATAATCTATAGTCGGTCGATGACATACAAATTTTTACTCTAAATTGGACAAAGGAAAATAAGTAAAGATTGCCTTGCATATGTAGGAACAGTGGTCCAAGCATAGCTGACAGAGCCTTTGAATATCTTCTTGAAATTTACTACGGTATCTGCAATGACAAAGTCTTTCCTCCACAAGCTCTGAGCTGGAGCAGACATCACTCCTCCAGGCCGAAGAGCCTTTGCAACTGATTCTAAGAACCCTTCATCCACAGCCACTCGTGCAACAGGTCCTGCATCAGGTCATTGCACATTAAACCAAAAAAGGATAATTTTCCTGTGGCAGCAAGTTTAATATATGGACCATATATATATATATATATATATACATATTTTACCTATTGAATCAAAAGCATCCACTATAATTGCATCATAAGTGGCTTTTGGAACAGAATTGATGAATGCAATTCCTGCATATTTGTCACAAAATTTGGGATACACAAATGCATCACAAACTGCTATGACTAATGTAATTGTGAAGTAATAACAAATGACTTGACTTTTACCATTGGCAATATGAACATGCACTCGGGGATCCTCGTAACCAACTGCTACATTAGGAAAGAACTTCTTATAAGCCTGCAACCTCAAAAAACAAGAAACTTTGTAGGATTCTTATTTTATGTTCTGGAAAGCAATGCATGCTAGCTGAGAATGAGGCGGCTCTTTAATTTGTAACATGATTTCCAATTGGGGAATGTAGCCCCATCACGAAAACAATTGCTGTTCCATCACATTTTTTGGCTATTTTTCACAATCACGTTAATATTAACAATCACAATACAATGGAGATTCCATAGCATCTTTTTTGTGATGGTTAAAATAAAAATTTGGGCTGAAGGAAAAAACTAAACCTGGTCTAAAACCAAGATATAACTCCATGTTCATTGATTGTTTGTAGAGCTATTTACAAATAATCAATAGACAAAAAACTTGAGAATCAGATCTAAATCTCAGTAATGTACAAGTGAAAGACTGATTAGGTGATCCAATTGTATGTGCCATGATTTATGATCCATTTCTAGTAAGATTCAGAAAAGATAGGTAATTTATTCAATACTCACATCGATGACCATTTTGTCTATTTCACAGATATCAATATGCTCAACAGAAGAATGGCGGGAAATCTCTCGAAGAATACCACCATCTCCCCCTCCTACGAGCAACACCTGTAATGTTCATCAATCGTCATCTTGTTAAACAAATTATGACTCATAATTTCTCTCTCTCCATTCTTTATGAAGTGTTTGTGATTTAAACAAGGCTCAATTCAAGTGACGCGATGCCACAAAACATGGATTGCCATGAGAGATTTGTACAAACCTAGTGTACTTAGTTTAATAAAGTGATAATACGATATTGACACATCATTACTAGACTAACAAACGCAACATTTGTTTGATAAGAATTAACAATGTGCTTATATTTTACTGACTTAGCACACTCCAGTATTAAATAATTGGAATAATATAATTTATGGTATTGAAGAACACCAACCTTCTTTGGGTTGGGAATGGAACAGAGTGCAAGGTGAGTGAGCATCTCTTGATAAGCAAACTCATCGTTCTCTGTCAGCTGCATATACCCATCCAGAATTGCCACCTTCCCATGACTAGATGACTGCACACGCCACTTCACATCAGGGATGTCATATCTTCCAAATTCTCAGCAATATTACATTGGAACTCAAAAAATTTGCCAAATAATTTGGGGCACTAACCTTAGGAGGGTGTATAAGGGCCAGGTTGTATAAAACTTTAACCTAACCTTATTTTTAGGTCGGGTTAATTTTTTGAAACCCGAATTCAACCCGATAATGATCCAACTCTATATCGAGTCAACTTGGTATTCAAACAATATATGAAAATTTAGAGATTATACACATTAAAATTATAAAATTTTACAAATAAAATAGAATTTAAGAGATATTTTACCACATATGTTTCAAAATAAACCATATTAATATAAAAGTAATATTAAATTATGTAAAATATATTAATTGAACTTTAAAATTTTATAATTTTTTATAAATTATTATAAAAATATATATCTCCTAAAAAATTATTTAATTTTGGGTCGAGTGAGACCGTGTATATGTCTGTTGTATATTATTGTTGCTATCTATGACATGCCATATATATGTGTTTGTACAAACAAATGAGCATTTGGAGCAACAAGTTTACCTCAAATATAAGAAGTTCTTGAAACTCTGATTTCTCATGGAATAAGACCTTTTCAATTTTATATAAGTGTGCTTCCCCTATGCAATGCAGGACATGAATAATTGAATATTAATAGCAAAACAGGTGGGAAAGCTATGAAGTTGATAAATCAGGAAAATTTCTTTAGTAGAAAAATTTCACCTTGGATATACAAGTAAATGTTTAACATATGTGAAATCATGACAATAACAAACAATTAAATTTTTAATTTGACCATAGTAACTCTCATAAAATATTAATGACAAAACTCTCAAATTGCTCTGTCTTAAATTTTATCTCAGATAAATTGGTCTATCTAAAAAAAAAAAGTAGATAAATTGATTCATCTACCAAAAAAGATAAATAAAAGAAGTCCATGCAATTTAAAATATTGGGCAAATTCATCTCTGATCAATTTGACCTTTTAAATTGACGACGGGAATTTTTTTCCCAGATAAACTAATACAAAATTTAAAAGAAACCTATTTGAAAGTTTTGTCGACCTTAATTTACATATCTAAATTAGAACCTATTTGTTGTCATTTGAACAATAAGTCAAAGAATAGCTGAATATATTCAGAAAAATATTTACAACTTTTTTTTTGGACAGAAATCATAGTACCTGGCCACGATATGTCAGCATACCACCCGGGAAACGCATCAAAGGCGCGTTTGGGTCCTACCTTCCCAACCCCGTTTTCAGCTTTTGAAATTGTAGTTATAAGGTTTTGATCAACCACATGTTCATCATCCTCCATGTGAATTTGTGATTTGCTAGGAAACAGAGACACAGCGCTAGTCTCTTTAGCCATTATCTTAATTTCACAGCTTCTAACTCCGTCTCTCTTTATCTATAAATTGGAAGCGGCTCTGCTCCTTCGGGTAGAGGTAAAATTTTCAGATGTCCTTAGAGTAAAATGAAAGTTTGTTATTATTTATTTTTCACACATGACCTATTATATTAAAAATGTTAAAAAAATGAAAAATAATAATAGTCTACAAAATTGATACGTTAGATATTAATAGTACAAAGCTAAAAGAATTAATTTAAAACTTGGTTTGATAATGCCATGATTTTTCGAATGCTGTCATTGAAAGGTTATAATGGTTTTGTTTCATAAAATAATATAAGTTTTGTTCTAAATAAAAGAAGTCATAAGAATAGTGTTTGATAAATACTACTTCCACTTCACAATAATTCTCAAAAATAAAATAGTATACATATTAAGTTAAAAAAAATCTTAATAAGTGTATAAAATCATATGAGTTGATAAAATTATCTTTATTTAGTTATTATTACTTATTTTGATAAATGTATTGATTAATTAAGGAACATATCTAGGATATTAATAGAAGAAAAAAAGAATGTTACATTGATATTATAAATGGATAAATATTTTAAATCATGCAAAATGACAAATATATAAAATGGAGGAAATATATTATAACATTATTCTTAAAATCTAAAATAACTACTCCCATAATAAACCACAACCCTCACTAACCATTTCAATAAAGTCACTCCTCTTAATCCTCACCTTATATATATTTGTACACTAGTAATCTATACCTTTTTTTTTTTTATGTAAACTAGTAATCTATACCTAAGAGCAGCAAACCATTTATCTTAATAGGGTCAATTTTCTCTCTCTCACTTTTAACCCCTCATGATGTAAGATATTTTTTTTGGTTACACATGATGTAAGATATTTGACTTTGCAAGCTAAAATCTTTAATGCTCATAAAATCTGAGGGGAAAGTACGTAAGCCTTAATTAATGCTAGCATAGTCATTAAATGTGTGAAACCAGCCTCACGCTTTCTCTTTCTTTCCTTTTTTTTTTTTTAATTTATTTTGGTCTGAGTCTCACGTCGTACCCTCTATTCTAGAGGCCAAGATTGCTCGGGCTTTCGCCCAAACCACTTAGCCCAACTCTAGAGTTGGAGCAGGCAGTCCAACTTATTCCATCTACGGCCCAACTTTCATCACCTTAGTTGCCCCCACTCGGGTCACAAGCTGGCGCTACCCATTAAATGTGATGTACCAAAAAACAAACACAATATGTGTGAGATCAAGAATTTTCTTGTACATTTTCAGCCCTTAATAGTTGGTATAAGAGGTTTTTTTTAATGCGTTATATATAAGAGTGTTGTTAGCAAAATACTTAAAGAATTAAGATTGAGACTTTTTTAGTTAATAAAATTAAGTTTTTCTCACTAAATTTTTGGGCACGTGTTAAAATCTGCCCATTGATTAAGAAATTGAATAAATTGTTTGGGGTAATCTGCCTGATCATATCTGCTTCTTTAGATCTACAAGTGGTGTGGTGCGTATAAGATATCGTGTGAGTCTCTGTATCTTACATCGATACTTTATAACTCACTATATGTGATATCTGAGATGAATCATGTCCAATATTGATACGATACTTTGATACATCAACATATGTCAAAATTATTTTTTTTAGGTGGTTTTATAAATTGATTTGTTCTTAAAATGTCAATGATATATTTTTTTTTATGTTTTTTTAAGATATTTATGATAACAGTGAAGTAAATTTAATAACATGTTGAAAATATAACCTTAAAATATATATATATATATATATATATATATATATATATATATATATATATATATATATATATATATATATATATATATATATCTGTATCTGTGTGTGTGTGCGCGTATTCCTACACTTAACTTTTAGAATTAAACTGCATCCCCATATTAAGCCCCGTTTGGCACACTGTATAAGGTATGATAGGATAAGCTAATATAGTATATAATAACTTATACGTTATTAGTGCTTGTGACGTATTGTATATGCTTATTAATAAAACCTCTCTGATATGTTAAAACGATGGATAACTTAATCATGCATAGGGAGTAAGGATAAAGCCCTATAAGTTTTTGACTTATAAAATTTTATTTTCCTAATTTAATTGAAAATAATAAATAAAATAATTATTAAAATAAGAGAATAAATATTTAGAATAATAAATAATTATTGAAGTAATAAAATAATTTTTAATAAATAATCAATAATAAATAATATTTTTTTATTAGAGTAAAATAATAAATTATTTATAGTTAGAGATATTTTTAAATAAATAATAATATTATATAATTTTAATAAATTTAAATAATTAATAAATTTATTATTTTACGTTTTACTTAATATTTATATATGAGTTAGATTACCTATAAATAAATGATAAAATTATATAATATAAAACATAGTATCTTATACAGATATCAGTTGTTGTATAGTATTAAAGTTTATTAGGTTTTATACTATCAATCCTTATCCTATTAGGCGTGCCAAATAAGATCTTGGTGTCGAATCGTATCAGTATCTTATTTTATCTTTGTGATTCACAACTCTCTCTCTCCCCCCCTATATATATATGGGGATTATGATCAAGTTATATGGGTATAAAATTACACCATTAATAATTTTTTATTGTGTAACTTTTTACAAAACATACCATTGAATTAGAAGGTCACATCATATAAATCATATCTATAAAATTTTAAATTAATATAAAATCATTTGAGATCATTTTTATGAATATCAAAATTAATATAATATATACACTTAAAGTGAACACGAATAAGAGCTACATAATTACGTTGTTATTAATATTCAATTTTTATGAAATTTGACACAAATAATTTTTATGTATTATAATTATAATTCAATTGTTGGATCAACAAAATGATTATTTTATAGAAATTTATATGTTGTGTAACTTTTACTTATAACTTCATTCATCCTAACTATACAATTGTAAAATCAATACACATTGAGCTCTCATGCATGAAATTTTATATCTCAATTTTTACCCAAACCAAACGCACTCCAAGCGTATATTCAATTGGGCATAAATTTGTATGGTCGAGTTTCATATGCATTTGTCCAACCAAGCAAGCCTTAAGGTGAGTTTGGTTGATGATAAAAATGGGGATAACAATAATTACTTTGGTGAACTGAATGCGTAATTTTCCTTTTAATAATTTTTTTATGAACACTGAATGTACAATTTTACACATAAAGTTACACATTATATATTTGATAATTTATAAAATTTTAAATCTGTTTTAATTCTTATCTTTTTATGTGTTAATAAATAATTGGACAGCCAGAAAATAAAACACCATTTAGTAACAAAAGATTTTCATGCTCCTATAACTATCTAATATTACCATTGCGGCATCACCACATGTGTACATGTGCAACATAGATTCAGTGTGAAGGCAACTAACGAATTAATAGATAGATTTTTGCCACAAAAAATCACCATAAAGATGACGTGATTTAAGGAGAAAAGCGCCTGACATCTAAGTGATTCCTACCACTAATTACAATTACAATACAAAAGATAAGCTCCTTTCGTGCTCTCCCTTTGCAGAATTTGTGCCATGTAGCATGGAGACTATAGACTAATTTAAATGTGACCAATATCAAATACTGATTTGGAAATTTGATTGTAGCATGGAAAGTCATTTAGACCTGACCAAGCATGAATGCTGATTTGGGGATTTGATTCCGCGTTGTGCAATCATTGATTCTTCCACAGTTTCAACCTTCAACAACTGATATGATATCATGCCACATAGCCCAAATTGGCTAAAAATATATTATTAGATAAAAGTTGGATAGTTCTACTCTTGGATCATGCTGTGTGTCACTCATCTGATACCAAATTTTTTGCCAAAAATTAAACTCTTAAATACCATTGTGTTTGATATATGTCATCTTTTGATTTGGACAAGATATTAATATATTAATATACTTTACTTTAAATTTTTTATTTCATTTATTACAAAATTTTAATTTTTTTCTTTATTTAATGAGAAAAATGTAGGGGGAAGTAAACAGAAGAAGTGATGTTTTTTCTTTTTTTTTTTGTTCATAAATTTTTACTAAAATCTTTTCAATAATATAAGCTAAGTGAATTATTGAGATTTTTCATGTTTATATTGTTCAGTATTTGAATTAATTTTATCTATAAGAGGTTAATTATTTGTATATAAACATAGAAATCAAAATAAAAATATAATTAATTTAAATATAACTATTATAAATGAATTTATTATATCAAATATTCTATAAAATTAGTTTGTATATTTTTTTATTTTTGTGGTATCTAAAATTTTATATGAAATGTAATTAAACTTATAAAAAATCATGTATGAGGAAATTTAAAAGGTCAACAATTTTCTTCTACTGGGAGGTGGATGTATGTTTAGTTCTTATGAAATAGTTTATAAGTATATATATATATATATTCTTAGAGCTAACTATATTATATTTACTATGATATTATGTAGAGAGGTGATGAAAACTTTATTCAAGAAGAAGATAAGAGAGTAGTGAGGGGATGACATGATAAAAAAAATTTAATCAATCTTTTATGATAAAATTTTTCAATTTTTCATAAATATTTATTACTCATAAAATATATTTAAATAATATTTTTTATCATTTCTTATGGATACATTTTGATATTATCATCTCATTTATTCATTTTTATTGAAAATTTATTTTATATAAACACACACAATATAGAGAAAATGTTACTCTGATTTTAGAGAGGCTTATCTTTAGTCATGGTTATGTATGTTGCAATAAACTACATATCTATTCACTTTAATTATTCCGCACAATTGCACGGGTGATACGATAGTAATATTAATAAGAAAGATGTTACAAGTAGGGCGTTGGCGTTGAAGCGTGCTTACAAATTGCTGAATTTCACGGTGACAGTGGCTATAATGGGTTTAATTATATACATCGACTACTCAACGTGATGCTTTAACGATACCAAAAATCTTTTTATTCAAGTTGTTTATATGATGAGTTCACGTGAAGGTAAATAGATAGAAACATCATAAATAGCCTTATATAATTTGAAAGAGTTTAATAAAAAAAATTAATAATTAGAAAGAATTTTGCTAATGAATTCTGACTTAAAATATTTGTAATTAATTACGTACTCATTTCATTCCTAATTGATAGACATTTACGATATTGGCTCACTTAATATATATATATATAGCATTTTTTATACATCATTTGTTCATCCAAATGCCATGAAGAGGCCACGATTAAAGAACTCCAACAGATGGAGAATCAGTAGCAATATCTAGTTAGTTAGGCGCAATTATAGTAGATTAAGTTAGTATCTAGATATTGCTTTTCTTGTCTTTCTAGTGCCGACTTGTTTACCCCACTCCATTAGTACTATTGCACCAAAAATATAATGATTCATTCAAAGAACATGAGGGGAACTAATAATGACATCATCAAATATAATTTCTCTTTGTCTGCTTAATGGCAATGTGTCAGGTTGTTTTTTTTTTTTTTTTTCCTGTGGAAATCATAACAACACACCAGAACATTTTCAGTATATCAAAGTACAATTTTCTCAAAATTCAAAACACAATGATGGTATCAGACTTGGCAAAAATTGTTGTCGGGAGAGACATAAATGAAGGCATGCAGTGTTGTCGGTATTGGAATTACTCATTTTTTTGATGTTGTGAGGATCATATGTCCATGCCCCGAATAACATCAAATTCCGTTCATTGTGCTCTTAGATTTGGTGTGAGCAAACCTTTTTGCAAAAGATGGCAAGCAAAATGCAGCGGAATGAACCTGAAACGAGCACCATAAAGATGGAAAAGAGTTAAGAAAACGAACAAATAACGATGCCATTATATATATATATATATATAAACATGCAAAAAATGTTATCAATACAAACACAATCGATGCAGTTGAACTCAGAGGACACCGCAATCTACAAAAATATTGAGGTCACAGTTATGATTGCGAATATGCAATTTAAAATCATGATATGTTGTACAGTATTGCTTACCTCAGAGTTGTAGAACTTCAAGGGCTGCTTTGATATGCCATAATTTTCTGGGTCGATTGGGTTAATTGGACTTCTGAAGTCGACCAGTGGACCTTCAGTGGAACAAAGCATGAAACCAATGACCCCGCTGAAAATATAAAGAACAGGTGTAAATCAAAACGGAGTGTTGTAGTAGTGAATATCTGATGAATGTTACAAGCATTTCTGCATTCTTATAAATGGGAGTTGGGAGACAAATTCTTAGTTAAGCACTGTTTATTACATAAAAGTATCATCTAAGGTCTAAGATTACTGCTCAACACATGTTCAATAGTCAAAAGCGCGTTTGTGGCCGAAGTAGGTCTACACAGAAATGATCCGTTTTGGTCAGATTAACAAAAGAAAAGAAGGGTTTGGTGAGCTTATATTAATTTATAATGATTTGATTCCTAGTGCACTTGGTGTGAATGGAGAAAATTAAGCATGATTTTAAACTAGAGACTCTACGACTGAATGAAAAATATAGTGTCATTCTTACTTATTTTTTTGACTTCATTTAATCATTTTAGACCAACATGAAGAGAGACCCAAAAGTGGGGGGTTAGCTTTTTTTCCTTTTTCCTTCTTCAACACCCCCCATTTTGTGTCCTTCTCTCTACCTGTGCATTTAGAATGAACTGATCACAAGTAACACTACACTGACTGAATTACAACCAAGTCTTTGCAACCATACTGTGATCACAATATAATCACAGCCATATGTTAGATAAACTTTTGTAATTTTAAGTAATCATAGTAATCAAAATGCTTCTATAACTGCAATTTATTAAAATCATGTGGATAGAAGAATATGCTTGCCTTGGATATGCAGGGACACTTGTCCATGCATACTCAGTGGATCCTTTGAAAGTTTGGCGGCATTTGGTGAGAAGCTCTTCAATATTCAGGGACTCAAACCAAATGCTCTCTGCCTGGATACACAGCACTCCTCCTGGACGCAGAGCTTTTGAGACCAACTCAAAGAATTGAGATTCGAAAAGCTCATGATCTGGCCCTGGACCATACGTAACACCAAACTCTATCACTGAACAAGATATATATATATATATATATATATATATATATATGTATATATAACGTTTCAAAATTCGAAGTATTTAATTTTGGTACACCCATAATCCAGAAAAGTTTTACTTAGTTATCCACTTATATAATGTTATGTTCATAAGTATATATATATAGTAGTTAACTGTCACTTAAAACTCTTTTATAATATCAATACATCAAAATTAAGAGTTTAATTTATATAGTATTAATATGTTATCCAATCAAATCATCTCACTTACATAACATTTTAAATAAGTGATGTGAGACTTAATCAATTTAACTGATGTGTTAACACATGATTAAATGATAGTGTCAGTACATATAAATTAAAGTCCAAAATTAAACTCAATTTCCAAAGCAATAGATTGAAGAGAATTAAGAGGATACTTATTGGGTCGAAGGCGTCCACTATTATTGCATCATAGGTGCCTCTTGGAACAGAATTCAGAAAAAGAGTTCCTGCTAGTTTGAAGAAGAGATTAACTCGTCGCAACAACATCATTATAATAACTAACGATAAATCTTGAATGTACCGTCTATAACATGAAGCTTCACACGAGAGTCCATGTATCCAATAGCTACTTGTGGAAAAAATTCTTTATAAACCTGAAAACAAGGTAAAGAAAACAAAATTAGATTGTATCATCAGTCAAAACCATTTGTTTAATCGGTGATTAGTTGGTTTAATATGATTCAACTTTTAATCCGATACAAAAGCTTCAATAATCAGTTATACACTGTGTGAGTACATACAAAGTCAAAGTTTTGATGTCTTTCAAAAACGTAAGTTATGGGGCAAAAACATATCAATTAATATTTCGCATGTTAAGATAAACTGTTGGTAGGAAAACGTTACTCCCTCTGATAATTGTAAAAAGTTAACAATACATATATTAATGAAAATAAAAAATATCTTGATAAATATAGAAAATTATATGAATTGATAAAAATATCTTTTATAATCATTATTCATTTTGGTAAATGTATATTGATTATTTCACTAACAATTTATTATATTAAGAGTATAAATGAAAAAAAATTAATACTATCAAAATATTATAAATAGACAAATATTCTGAAATATGAACAAATAAAAAACTCACAGCTATTCTAAAACGAAAAGAGTAATATAGATTGAATTTATGGTGAATCTTACATATAACACAATTTTAACCCATGTTTTTATAATAGTATAGGTTTTATCATGAATCTAAGAATATATGATCATTACTATATATATAAATGGGTAAAACATTTTACTCACATCGATCAGCATTGTGTCTATTTCACATATGTCGATCTGTTCAACAGACGAATGGCGGGAAATTTCCCTAAGGATGCCACCATCTCCACCACCAACAAGTAGCACCTAGTAAAAGATAAGATGATTATTGGAGAAATAACAATACGTGTTAGATTTCAACAAATCTCGGTTTGATACAGCACAATGCAATTTTCAATTTTGTAATGATTTGCATTTTAATCTTTTTCCTAAAATATGTAAAGCAAGGCTTTAAAACCTTTTTTGGGTTTGGGATAGAACAAAGTGGGAGGTGAGTCATCATTTCTTGATAAGAACATTCATCCTTCTCAGTGAGTTGGAGTGCTCCATCCAGGACAAAAACCTTACCGTATGTTGATGACTGCAATTGAATTAAATTCCACGTTCAACAGGAAGCACCAACCACAAGAAAACAGCTTATTCCATACAAAATAAGAAGCAAATTAGTGAGATAGCATGATTTGAAGTTAATCATCATGACCTGAAAAACTAGCATATTTTGGTACTCAGAGTTCCCTTGGAAAAAAATCTTTTCTACCTTCATAAAGTGTGCTTGTCCTGCAAGACATCAATCAATTTGGTTAGCTTTATTGAAACTTTTACCGGGAGAAGCATTAGAAACATTATCATCTACACAATTATTTAGAATACAAAATTATTTAGTGCTATCTATATTTTGAATGTGGATTTTAGCAATAAGACTGCAGAAAATCAGAACAAAACAATAGAATAGGAAAAACATGAAGAAAAAAAAAAATAGCTCCTGTGGTGTACTTCGAATATTTTGTTAGAATGTGTCACAGATGAAGGAGTGATACATTTAATCACTTTAGTTAGTGAACTCTATGAACTCTCCGTGAACTTTAGGACATCGGCAATAATCCACGCCTTGCTGATCTTTTGCCCAATGGTCACACATACACACACACACACAGATATATATATATATATATATATAATTCTTTAGGGAATAAGATTTGGGGTTGGGAAATTAAAATGTGAACAACACATTAGCCTGACATGCATGCATTACACAAGATAACAAAAATATTATTACTCTTGGAATTTTTTTTATAATTTTTTTTGGGTCGAAGTATTACTCTTGCAATTGATGGATGGGTCAGATGCATGCCCATCAAATCCATTCGCCGGCCTGCACAATATTTATAAATCCAAATTATGCATTATTTTTCTTGCGTTGTTTCACATTACTTTTTTCTTAGAACAGGAAAAGCACATCTTCCAAACCACATCTTTCTCAAGCTCTTTTTCTTTCCGAAATTAAAAAGTGTAAAAAATTATGATTTTCATTCGATGGGCGGCAGGCATATTTTATTACTTTACGAATTCAAAGGCATCAATAAATGCATCAACTTCAGCTTTCTTTCTTTGAATAATCAAATTGATGAGCTTGAATAAAGGAAAATGACACTGATGATACATCGTTTTCTTGAATCATCGGTACACACCTTTTTTTTTAATCATTGTTAACAAGACAAGAGAAATGCGATGTTATTTCTTCCTAACAATTGATATAATCTAAAAATTTGCTAATTCAAAATTTCGCTCTCCGTGGCAAGAGTTATGATTTGTACAATATCCAAAAACTATTTAATACATGTCGTTGGAATTTTGATTTAGGAGAAGTTTTAGACGCACTAATTAAGAGGTTTAGCATTTCTCATCTCCCTATATACTTTATCGTCCTTTTAAGTACCTTTTCTTTTCAATCAAGATGGTAAAATGAAATACTTTAAATTATTGATGCAGTAGTAGTATCTAGCTAGGTCCTTGAAAATCTAGATGTAATAATGTAAGTTCCCATGCATTTCCTATATCAAAATGAATGAAAGATTCACACATGTTCTTAGTAATTATGTCACAAATCAAGCAATAAGAGATGACTGAAAAAACTCAACTTCATTATGTGATGAACCGACCTGGCCATAATGGAGAAAACTCTGAAAACCATCCAGGAATGTATGGATGTGGATGACTACCAGGTGCTCCATTATCTTCTTCTTTAGGTATCATCCTTGAAGTAGAGACACCATGACTGGTCACACTTGATGTATGAACTTTGTTTCTATCCATGAGGTTTGGCCACCACAAGAGCCAAGAGACACTTTGTCTTCGTGTTGCTGGTGGCTCTCCTTTTATGCGCGGGAAGCGCCAAAAGTTAAAGCTTGTTGCTGATTGTGTTCACATATATAAAAAAAATGCAATAATATTTGTATATTAAAAATGCATACTATTAACAGATACTGTAAAATCAGAAAGAATTGATAAAATCTTGGCTTTGCTGATTACGATGAAATAGTTTTTCTTTATAAAATTTTTATTTTTAATGTATAAATAACATTAATCCTAAAATCGGAGCACGGGTGATGACCCAACGCTCAAGATGTGTGAGGCAATTAACATTCAACGTATCAAATAAGACGAAGATAATCATTGGCTGACAGCTTTTAATGAGGAAAATCGATAAAGACCACATGGCATTGCTTGGTTGTTAGAAGTTTTGAAAATATTGCTTTTACCATCATCATGATATTCGGAGAATTTTTTTGTCTATACACATTGAAACATATATAATGTCTATATACTAAGCTAATAAACAATTAGGACCCGTAACAATGCTAACATGAGAATGTTCTGGTGTGAGAAAGAAAGACATAGTAATAATTACAAAATTCACAAGTATTCATTTAAGGTCTAATAATTTTATTTATGTCCTTTTTAAATTTCTCTCGAATAACATATAATGAATAACATCCTGATTTGTTGGAATAAAAGGGTTCCTAATCCATCAATCTTGAACCATAAGTCTCTTGTGCGTCACAAACAGTAATCGATAATTAATACTGACTCCATTTAAAAATAAATATATTTTTTATTTTTTAGATTTATTCATAAAGTGAAAAAGATATTTATTTTGAAACAAATAGATTCTAATATCAATTTAAAACAAAAATTAGTGTTTGACAAATAGCTGGATTATAATTAAGCATCTAATTAGGATTTGACTTTTGAAGTGTGTATAGAAAGGATTTTGGCTAAAGGTTTATATATTAAAAGAGCTCCGCATCTCAAATAAATTATCTAGGAGGGTAGTGATGGATAAAAAAAATATTATCGACTGACTTATGTCAGCTGTATACGTTATGGTGTGATGTTATTTGGACATCACATTGGCGTTGGGTCTTACTATGGGCTATGTTCATTTTTGAGCATGTTTGGGCTGCCCCATTTTCTTTCTTTCTTTATATTATTAAAAAAAAAAAAAAGAGAGAAACGAAGGGTTCAATTTGGCGCTGTCTCCTCAATCAACGTCCATCCCATGATCCTACACCACATTTTTTAGGCAATCCTCAATTTCTCTCCCCCACCGTACGTACCCTCTCTTTCTCAGCGATTCTCCAACAAACCCCATTTGTGACACCACCCTCACCTCGTCATGACCACCTTCAACCTGCAATGAAAGAAGAAGAACAACAACACCGACACCGACACCGACACCGCCAACCATAAACAATACCAACACCGGAAGAGGAAGAAAGGAAGAAAACCGAACCGAACCGGAAGCACAACCACCACTACCACCTCCAACAACAACAATCATGAACAGCGACTTCCACCGCTTCGCGGTCTCTTCCCGCTTCCGCAGCCGTTTCACAAAGCCCTTCTCCCTCCGCAAGAGGGTTCCATGGTGGTACCAAATCCTTGACCCTCGTTCCCAGTTCGTCACACGTTGGAACCGCACGTTCCTGTACGCTTGCATTGCCGCGCTCTTCCTCGACCCTCTCTACTTCTATTTCCCAATCACCGGGGACGAGGCTTGCATGCAGACGGATTTGGTCCTCGGCGTGTTCGTCACGTTCTCAAGAACCGTTGGTGACCTCTTCTTCCTCTTCCACATGGTCCTCAAGTTCAGGACCGCGTTTGTGTCCCCTACTTCCCGTGTTTATGGCCGCAAGGAGCTCGTTACGGATCCCCAACAGATTGCCACTCGCTACCTCAAGTCCGATTTCATCATCGATTTCCTTGCCACCCTTCCTTTGCCTCAGGTATTGCATACCTATGAGACATTAGTCGTTAAATATAAAATTATTTATGTATATTTGTCTCTTAATTTAAGCTCTTGGAATGGAGGATTCTATTACATGAGACAAACTTTAGATGATGATAAGAACAGCGCAGCTGTTTAAATAATCATAAAAAAAAGTGCATTTGGAAACAAAGAATTAACGGGTACTTCTCCTTCCATTATAAATTACAACACTTTGTGTCCATAAAAAATGGTGTATTCCGTTTCTTAGTTTGTATGCAATTATAGATTCAAAAACTAACAAAAATTGCAGCTAGACATGAGGATGTAACCTCATTTTCTTATATTTTCACCAAGTATATTATTTAGTAGTGGTAACATTGTTGCACATCAATCATAAAAAAATTTGAATTTAATGATTAATAGGTGATTCTCATAACATTGTGGTTTATCAATCTTAAAAAATTTTGAATTTAATAATTAACAGGTGATTTCTCATCAAGTAGGAATTACATACTTTTCTTTTCTCTTGTATGTAAATGTAGAACGTAGATTAATATGTATTCAATATATGCCGTTGTCTGCTAGTCTGCTTGATTAAGGTCAAATAGTTATCCTTCATTTGAAACTATACGTATTAATTAGTACAATCTTTTTTTGAAAAAAAAAAAATTAAGTCCATTGTCAACTATAGCGGTTCAATATAGATGTTGTGGTTCAATGTTGAACCTTGCATTTGGAAGCAAAGGATTAATAACAGGCACTTCTCTGTCATCATATATAAATTGCATTCCTCTTTTTTCTCATGCATGCAATTTATTGTTTGCTTGATCAGGACAAGGTATTCTAGGTAGTGGTAATTAGGATGGATTTTATTTTCTTACACGTATTGAGGAGCTGCATTTGTTGCCATGACAACCATATTATTTTTCAGTAGGTCACTTGCAATTTAGAAATAAATTAAAGGATTAAAGGGCAAATCTGCATGCACTAATTTTTTTTTAATTTTCTCTCCATGTTGGCAATTGAAGATTGTGATTTGGTTCGTGGTTCCAGCGGTGAAAAACCCAACGGCAGCTCATGCAAATCACACCTTGTCCTTGATTGTCCTCATTCAATATATTCCCCGGTTGTTTCAGATTTTTCCCCTTCAACGGCGAATCTTAAAGACTAGTGGGCTTATAGCCAAAACTGCAATGGCAGGAGCACTGTACAATCTTGGGTTTTACATGTTGGCTAGCCATGTAATCATCCCTCGACATATACAGTACTAAGAATATTATTATAGCCATGTTCGGCTTATGAGAATTTAAGTTGCTAGTAGTTCCACTATTAAAAATTTTGGGGTACTTATTATTTCATTTTTCAACTCTTATTTTTATTTTAATTAAAAATATTATTATTTTTAATTCATTATTGTTATTTTCGCAATTTTGTGAATTACAAACTAAGAATAAAGTGGCGTTTTTGTGATTAAAATTTAAAACAGAAATTAAAGAATAAGAAATGAAAATAGAAATTAATCATATATAACTATTTATTGTCTCCTTTATTACCCTTTACTTGGAGTTTGACACCTACAAATATTTTGTACATTTCACATTGGATGAGATGTACGTAGATCCTATTCATTTAGTGTTCATACCCCATCTAATGACGAATAAAGTGTGAGTCGACACAGTACTCTACACATAATAACTATAAATAACATTTTTTATATATAATTAGATGGTGGTATTAATGCATCAAAATTAAATCTATCTTTTGAAATCCTTGAATTTGTTCATATGTCAAAAAAATTTATTAAGGAGATAGGAAGATACATGAATTATTATTAGATGCAAAAATATTTTAGTCCTTAGATCCAAATGTTGATGATAACTTGGGGTTTGCAAATGTTGTTGTGTTGGTCAGTGCAGGTTTTAGGGGCATCATGGTATGTGTCATCCATTCAACGCCAATACGAGTGTTGGAGAATAACTTGCAGGCAGGAGATGAACGGAACGCACTCTCCATCCTGCGACCTTTCATTTCTGGATTGTGCCAGTTTGGGCGACCCAGAAAGGCAAGCTTGGTTCACACGCACCAAAGTGCTCACCAATTGCGACGCCCTCAGTGATCAAAACTTTCAGTTTGGAATGTTTGCTGATGCTTTCCTTGATCAAGTCTCTTCTGCAAGATTCATCCAAAAATATTTTTACTGCCTCTGGTGGGGCTTGAAAAGTCTAAGGTATGCTGCTCGATTTTTTGCTTATAAGATTTCAGGATTGTTTATGTGTATTTTGGTTATTAGCTTAGGCTTTTCAGAAAAAATGATTTAAGGGTGTCTTTATTTCTGATTTCAAAATATGCCGTTACAAAATCTAAATTTTATATATGACTCAATAAGTTGAAAATTGGTTTTTTTTAGATAGTTTCTACCAAAAAATAAAATAAAATAAAATCTGATTTTTTTTAATGTTATAATCATTTTTAAAATTATTCAAATGTATGAAAAATAATTTTTTTGAAAAAAAATTAAAAAAAATTTGAAGCTAAAACAGCTCATCCAAACATATTCTAAATTCTCCTATCACAATTTCTTATTCTCCAGTTAAATCTTAACACCTATATAAATTTTAGGACATAATCAAAGAACTTTTCGTGGACTAGATTAAGCTGGCCGGTGTCAAAATTTAGAGCAGGGAAGTGGAAAATGTACGAAATATAAATAGAATAATTTAATTAGATGATTCACGATTTAGTAACACAATCCTTATGAGAAGTGAAGAAAAAATGTTGATGATGCTTATATAATGTTGTAAATCTTTACACATTAAATTTTATATATTGTGTTTGGCTGGATTGAAAATGCATCGGGAGAAAAATTTTACAGGTGAGTTTCGTAAAAAATATATGAAATCTGTTCATAAAAATTTTCTCTTAATTTTTACTCAATTTTTATTTGTCGACCAAACATATATTTAGTGCTAGTTTGTGTATCATTATTTTGACAAAAGATATCATTTTTAATTTAAAAAATTACTTTTTACATTTTTCTTACATGCTTATGTAAATGTTTTAGTAAAAGCAAAAGTGTTTATCTGGCCGGTGAGTGCCCAAGGGTAATGGTTATTATTTTTAATAAAAGTAAATCTATTAATTTTGTGATGGACCCTGCACCTTAAAGTTTAAAAAATCACACATTTTCAATAAATACTTCTCAATGAAAATTTTGATGCACTTACGTTTGTCTTCTTGAAACAAAAAGGCTTAGGGTACTGGTTAATAAAACCCAAAACAAACATTTGATCTTTTTCCAGAAGCTATAATTTTTTAGTTGGTTTGAATGCCATTATTTTCATAAAATAAGTTTTTTAATAAAAAAATTCATGTTTTTTTTACTATGTTTGGGTAAATATTGTAAGTAAAAATAGAATTACTAGAAAAAGTAAAATAAGAATGTTTTTGAGAAGATATAATTTTCATTTTCTGGAAAAATGTTCTTTTATAACATAAAAAGACATTTGATGATAAATAAAGATATTTTAATATCACAATCCAAACATAAATTGATATTACATCAAAACATAAAACAACTTCTACTTTTTTAAAAGATCTAAAAAAGATATTTTTCTAAAAGATCATTCAAACCAGTCCAATATATTCTAGAAAAAGGATCTTTTTATAAAATAGAAAATATGTTTAGCAATAAATTTAAAATCATTAAGATTACATCCAAACCTAAAATAATTCATACTTTCTTCAAAGATCTTATCTCAAAAAATAATTAAAAACCCATATATGTGAACTATATGTCTTGAGAGGATTAATCACTATTTTCGATAGTAGATACCTAGGTTCATCTAAGAAAAATCAATTAGGAAATATCTTTTTTCTAAAATTTTATCCAAACCAAACCTTTAATGTAAAATTAATTAATTACTAATAAATGAATTATATGACAATTAGAGTGTGCTTGATAAGGTGGAAAAAGTTACATATCAATAAATAAAAATGAAAAGAAAAATTCATAAATAAGTTTCAATCTATGCATGAAATTTATTTTATAGTTTTTTTCATTTTTATCCTTGTATTAAAAAAACCTTGAAATAGGTTTAAATGAATAAAAATAGGGTATAAATTTTTACAAATTAGCTTTGATGGTTACTTTTCAAGGTTATCAAATGTGTTTTGAGCCATTGTTTCTGATGTGCAGTTGTTATGGACAAAATATTAAGACGAGCACATACGTTGGCGAAACATTATTTTCAATTTTCATCTGCATCGCGGGTCTAATCCTGTTTGCGCAACTCATTGGTAACATGCAGGTATTATTTTCCCACAGATTCTGTCGTGTACTGTTATAATCAATAAAAATCCAAATCTTCTTGTCAACATAGGAATCAAAAACTTCAAATTTACTATTGACCAGTCTACTATTGAAAGAAAAGAATATTGACAAACTCTTTTTAATAATGTTCATCGTATTTTCGATTAATTTTGATGAGTTTAATTGCTACATGCTAAGTCAATTTAAAGTAATTTTATGTTGCCATCCAATAGGGTGCTATCTCATAATTAAAAGTGGTTTCTTTCTTCTTATATGACAACACCTAATTAGATGTTATTATAAAATTATTTTAAATTGAAAGTGAATAAAAATTAAACTCAATTTTGATACACTATTAATATAAAACATTTTACTCTGTAAAATCAATCATATACAATAAAATGTGTGATTTTCAAGATAATCATCACGCAGTAACATTTCAATATATAATTGAAGTATGTACACTAATGTGTTTAGTTTATTACATCCATAATTTTCCCATCGATTGGTTTTTATTTTAATTTTTAAAATTTTTTCAAAAAAGAATTATCTACAATCTACAACTGCAAGACTTGAAGAGTGGAGACTAAAACAAAAAGACACAGAAGAGTGGATGAATCATCGCCAACTTCCACCAGAACTACAACAGCGCGTTCGCAGGTTTGTTCAATATAAATGGCTTGCCACGAGAGGGGTAGACGAAGAAGCTATTTTGCGGGCTTTGCCTCTTGATCTTCGCCGCCAGATTCAAAGGCATCTCTGCCTTGACATTGTTCGTCGGGTAAGACTCTTTTAGGATCATTTTGAATATTTGTCACCTTATATTTCCATACTTTTTAACATTTAATTTTAAGGATTTAATTTTTATGCACTATCCGAGTAAAATCATTTTACAACTATTTAAAAAGTCATATGAAAAAAAGACTTTGATCATATAACAATGTAAAAGTGCATCAAAATTAAACTCTAATTTGAATTTGTCTTCCTCTTTTTTTGTTTTTTGCACATCTATATGACTATATTCTAATTTGTCACATATAAAATGTCCAAACACACACATATATAACATTTTCCCCCCCTAAAGTACCATAATAATCAATTAATACATGGACATGGATTGCCAATTCCTGCATGTTCATCAGGTTCCTTTCTTTGGTCAAATGGATCATCAGCTCCTAGATGCTATATGTGAGCGTCTTGTTTCATCCTTGAACACAAAGGACACTTACATAGTTAAGGAAGGTGATCCAGTGAAAGAGATGTTATTTATCATTAGAGGACAAGTAGAGAGCTCCACAACTGATGGTGGGAGAACAGGATACTACAACTCCATCAACCTAAGGCCTGGTGACTTTTGTGGTGAAGAGTTGCTAACATGGGCCTTGATGTCTTCCTCTAACCTCAACCTTCCATCCTCCACTAGAACAGTCAAGACCCTCACTGAGGTTGAAGGATTTGCACTCAGAGCTGAGGACCTCAAATTTGTCTCTAACCAATTCAAGCGCCTCCATAGCAAGAAACTCCAGCATGCTTTTAGGTGTGAATTTGAATTAGCTTCTACTGATTTCACTTTATTTTGGCACGTTAAACTATAATTTTCTAAGATTCAGTCAATTTCACTCCAACTCTTCTTTATTTTTAAAATTTACTCAAGGGGTCGTGACTTATCTTTTGAATTCATGAAATCATTACACCAATTCTCTATTCCTCTTTATTGGACATTATACAGTGCGTCTAAAAGAGGCAAGTGTCATCCAAATAAGTAGAAGGGAACCGCAAAATAATTTCATCAAATCTTATGAAAAATCATGTAATTTACCCTTTTTTTATTTTTTCATTCATTGTAATTTGATTTGAGTGGGGTCCACTCGCTGTTCGGTAAATTTCTTGGAACATTAATCTTTTGTCCTTGTTTAAGGGGAATAACTGCCAAGCCATTTGAACCAATTAAGGATTGCCGCGTATAATACTGTGCTCCGTGAAGTAACTAGGAAAAAAAATTACTTATTTTAAAATTTGTTCCTCACCAAACATGCCTTGACCAGGTACTATTCTCATCAATGGAGGGCTTGGGGAGCTTGCTTTATACAAGCCGCATGGAGGCGCCGCCGCAAGAGAAAATTGGCAATGGAGCTGTTAGGGAAAGAGAGCATTTACTACACAATTATGGACCCAGATGATGACTATGAGGAAGCAGATTTAGGAGAGAGTTCAATGGGGGACAATGGAGGCCATGGACAGAACCTTGGGGCCACACTTTTGGCCTCAAAATTTGCTGCAAACGCTAGAAAAGGTGCAGTTAAAAAGGTTACAATACCTGATAGTGACAGCTTGAAGATGCCCAAGATGTTCAAGCCAACAGAGCCTGATTTCTCAAAATTCCCTGAAGATTAACTGAGTTCTTCTCAGGAGGATCGAATTAAGACTGGAGACATGACCCATTCTTGATTCCTATTCCTTTGTATCTATATAGTCGTGCAAAAACAAAGGAAACTGTACCCGTAGTTTGTCTAAGTTATTATATATAAATAGGATCAAGCAATCTGTTTTGATGCTTGTATGTTGTAAATTGGTACACTGAATCTTGTTTCCAAGTGGAGCAAATCCAAGTATCATGTGGGGTATTGGGATAGGATATCACAGGTTAACAACATTCCTGGCTCAATCGAGGATCAAGCTTTTAAATGGGAATTGAGATTGTCCCATAAAATACGAAGAGGAAAATCATCAAATGGTGAAAGAGTTTTTGTCTGGGCTAACTACTAAATTAATTTCTCTTCAGCATTTTTGGCTGCCAACTATTCCTCTAGTGTTTCATTTTTCTTTCTTAGCTGAAATCAATTTATTACTAAAATGAAAGAATACACAATTCAATACCATACAAAGATCCCTTCAAATGTTCAGGTATTGATTATTTGACACTAGTGTTTTGCAGATGTGCAATATCCCGGATCATGTTCTAACACAATGATAATGATCGGGATGATATGCTTGTTGATAGCAAAACATGAGATCTTTTGTTAGCAAACATGGCTCAGAACTGAAAATTTGAGAGCCAAATTAAGAGAAGTATGTGTTGATTTCATTAGAATGATTTTTCAGAGATGATATAAATCTGATGACAAGTGCTGCTTATATAGGCACAACAGAATATTCGAAGCAAAATACAATCACATGGTTTATCCTAACAAATTTCATCATATAACCATACTCTCCAATAAATTCGGATTCCGAGCTACTTGTTCCTCGTTGCTCAAACTTCCACATGGACGCAATTCTGTTAAAAACTTAAGTGTCAATCTGATAATTTGCACAGAAAGATGTTCATGGAAATTGCTTCAGTAATTTCTGTATCTTTCACTTAGTCCAAATACAATTTCTCTGCCAACGGCAAGTGTAGATCTAGGATAAAATATTTATATCATTCACTGCTGTGGAATAGTTGGAACATCTTTGTCAACACAGAACATTAGGAGGATGACTAGGAAAACATTGGTAAACAAACAAGGCTTGTTTCTTTGTTTGTAAGGAAAAGGGACAGTGCAAAATTCTGAAATAAAAACCTCTGTCAAGTACAAAAAAGGCCAAGAGCCTAAAGTTGAAGATACTCTATTATTTTATTATGGCAGCACGCAGAATTTCATCCTTGGTTTCTGGCTCTCTGTCTGCTTCAATGTCACCCCTTGGCATTGCTTCTCTCCTTCAAATATTAGGTGACCAAAGTCACCAATGCCCTTGTCTCTCATCTGTGATTTAGAAGAAATTCTTGCATGGTTGTGGAGCATATTTAATGCGTGCTTTACAAGTATGTGCAACTATCCTTTTTAGGTTTTTTATATAACTTTTAACGCCTACAAATTAGAATAAGTAGCTATCTACGCTTTTAAAACACATTAAATGTACTCTATGAGCATGCAAGAATTTCTATTGATTTAGTTATCAGTTCATCATTTATAACTACGGTAGTTTAAGACTCTTTGGTTTGTGGCTGATGTAGCTTAATATAAAAACTTCTCACCAATAAAAAACTATTATGTTAGTAACTATTGACACAAATCATAATTATTCACATTAACAATAAAATAATAAAACTATTGTACAGAATTATTGACCTGTTTGCCATGTATTTTAGGTTGAAGCTAATGCCGATAAATACCGTAAGAAAATTGATTTTGTAGCTACCGATGAAATTTATGCAGATTGGTCCTATAGAATTTTGTTCCTTTTTAAGATTAAAAAATAAATCGTTCCTTTTTCCTTTTGTTTTCTTGAAGGAAGAGACACCAAATGGTTGAACACAGCTACAGCAGAAGCTGAAGAATTTATCACACCCCCTTTGAGAATTAGATACAACAAGAATCCAATCAATGGGGAGTTTGTAGATGCTGGATCAGGTTCATGTGGTTTAATATACCTCTGATGTTACCTAATGTAGTTGACAAATTGTGTCACAGTCACTAGGGACATTTTCTATTTACTATTAGGAAAAACTTTTCCTGCATATGGTTGGGGAAGTGATTGCTTATGTTGCTGAAGGTGACCAAGAGGCTATCAATCGTGCAGTATCTGCAGCTAGAAAGGCTTTTGATGAGGGAACTTGCCCAAAGATGACTCCTTGTGATTGAACTTCCTTTGCCATATCTTTTTAGAGAAATTCTCAGGTGGTAACCTTTAACTTAAGACATACAATAATCCTTGACAAGCATAAATTTGTGCTAATGAACCCAGGGGAACTTATCTATAAATTTGTGCCGATAAACATAAATGAACTATTAGATATAAGACACATAACTTAATACATGTCCAAGACAGATTTCGATGCCTACCAACAATTTTTTCATGTTCTATTTCTCTACTACTCTACATATTTATTTTAGAAAAAAGTTAGAGAGTTAGAAAATTTTGTTAGAAATGTGTTACCAAAATGATGTGATATACTACTGACTTATGAACGGGTTAGTCATACTTCTCCATTTCATTTAGCAACTTATCATCTCTATCAAAGATTGTAATAAAGATTTTCTGACTGTGTAGTGTCACTATTTCAATCGACTAGATGTTTCTGAATTTACCAAAGTAAAAAAGACTATGATATTGATATATCTAAGATGAAATCTAATCAATGTAGGAGAGATCACGAATACTATTGTGCGGATTGCTGATTTGGTTGAGAAACACTGCGATGAGCTTGCAGCGTTAGAAACATGGAACAATGGTAAGCTTTATGAACAAGCTGCCGAAATTGAATTACCGATTGTCGTACATATGCTTCATTATGATGCTGGTAAGAGACACCACTGAGACCAATAAGATGCTTTATCTTATTAGAAATTAATTGATAATTATCCATGAACTTCGCTATGCATACTGCTTAAACATGACTAACTAGTATCTTTTACTGCCTGTTCTGAGAACCACAGATCGGTTCAGAACAATTTGAAAAAATTCTACGTTACATCAGGTCGGGTGCTGAATGCAATACTACTCTGGAATGTCGAGGTGAAAGAATTGGCACGAAAGGCTTCTTCGCCCAACCAATAGTCTTCTCAAATGTTCAGGTGTTAATATTTCTTAGCGCTCCCGTATACATATTGATCAAGTTTCCATAGTTTGATAATGATTCTGATTCTAGTCATTGATCGGGATGATATGCTGATAGCAAAAGATGATATCTTTGGCCCAGTTCAAACCATACTGAAATTCAAGTATGTCTTGTATTTTTTTCTTTTAGGGGTTTCCCACTGTATCCATCGCCAGAGTGATTAATCTCTTTGCCTATTGTAGGCACTATTTATGGGGGTAGACGCTGGTTACAGGTTTTAAAGCTGCTCTATTCCCAAAGTAAGAATCAAACCCTTAACATTTGATTAAGGAATAAGAGAGTTCTTACTATCTTATTTGTATGTCTTGTAATTTTATAGACCCTTCGAACTAGCATTTTCATATATATAGAATATTGATTTCAATATAATTTTGGTCCCTTTTAGTTGACATCACTCGTTACATATTTAATACATACAAAAACATGAGCCATCATTTATTAAATTATTTGTTTAACTAATGCTCTTATTAAAGAGTTAAAAAAAAAAAAGCATAAATTACATCCAACTTAGTTAATATTACATTTACCCTTTCTTATTTTGAAAATTATGTTTAACTCCTTTTATTGTTTAAAAGTTGTTTCAGTAACGTCCTTGTTGATGATAAGTCATTACTAATAATGTAAAAAATAGTATTTAAACGTTAAAAACAATGTGAAAAGACTATTTTGCCCTCGAGCGTCCCTCTAATTTATATAGCATGCCATTCAGTCCTATGCCGCCATAACAGATTCAAGCTTTATTGTTTTTCTTCCTTGAACAAATTACTAATCAAAACCACTAGTCAACTCAAAAACCCTGTGGTAGATTTCTACGGAACGGGGGCTGTTGGGTTGCAAGTTCCTTCCTTGACTTCATCGCCTTGTGGAACAGTGTCCCAATAAGGTTCAATGGCATTGAGTAATTGTAAGAGGAGAGGCAACGCTGAACGTTGAAGGGGGCCTATGGGGTTGCAAGTTCATTCCTTGCTTTTGTTGCCGAAAATTGAAAGCATGGCAACATTAAGGTGAATTGCAATAGACCAAAAATTCAAAAATAAGAAAAAACCAATTGTTTATTTTTTGTTAAAAAAACACAAGAAACAAACGAGGAATTTTGGAATGGTTTGACCCTTGTTATCGTCGATGTTAAACTTTGTAAAATAATGAACAGAGAAACAGAGGAAATAGAGGAGAGAGGGTAGCGGTGGCGGATCGGCAGAGCAGCGACGGCACGACACAAGCACAGAGGTCCGCGGCGGACGATGGCGGCACGAGCGCAGAGGTCCGCGGCTGAACGGCTTTGACGCGGCAGTGGCAAAGGACGTCGGGTTCACACGGTGGTTGGATGCAGTACCAGCTACAAGGTTCTGCACATCTGGGTGATGTGGTCGTGAGCTTCCTTGCTAGTTTAGAATTTGGGATGGAAGGTGGTGTCGATAAGGATTTGATTGTTAGAGTAATTTTGGAATTTGAAAAATAAAATAACAATATATTATTATAATTTATTTTAAGGGTGATAAGCATAATTTTAAGAAAGGGACAAATATAATATTAATAAATTTAAAGAAAAAGTTTATATAATTTGTCCCAAAAAAAAATGAAAATTCTATATTAGAAAAAGGAGTTCCATGTTTTCAAAGCATAAAATCTACTGAATTTTAAAGCTTACTCTTTTTGATATTCAGGCATGACTTGTGCTCGGAACATTTGTTCTTATATTTAATGCGTGCCATTTGTTAAACACATGTTATGTCTTGTGTTTAATAAATGATGAGTCCTGTCCTTGTATGTATTAAATATGTAGTGATTTATGTCTTATATGTATAAAACATGTAATGGTATCCTTTATGAAAAAATGAGGATGAAATCTAAATGAAACATAAAAATTGCTAGGGCATTTCGAAACTTTTGAATATTGAATTTCATAGTTTAGAAATAACCCAAGTGAAGGAATTGAAATTCTATGGGAATTAAAATCTAACAACTAAAAAATTGAAATTAGACCCAAATGGGTGTGATTTAGTGTGGAAATTGAATTCCAACAAATAAGAATACGAAAATAACCTTAGTTAAATATAATGTTTTATTCTTAACCTATTAATGAAGGATAAAATAGTAAAAATAATTAAATTAATTTATTTTTAAACACATTCCAAACTATTGAATTGAATTGAATTATTTAATTTACTGACTCATTTCAAACATAAAAATTCAATTCAATTTCTTATAGAATTCAATTCCTAATAGAATTCAATTTAATTCCATCTCATTAAAAGTTTCCAAACACCCTATACATGGAATAAAATTTAATAAACAAAATATGACGATTAAAAAATGCTGTCTATATTCATAATACTAAGACACCGTATCGATTTACATCTCTTCTGTCATTGGATATGGTACATACCTCATTAAAATAAAGTCTACACCTAATCAATGATGGACAAGATGTGAAATTGGATACGATTTCTTATGTATCATGAGTACAAATAACATAATTCATACTTAATTGTATAGATCAAAACCCAAATTGGTTACACACCTAAAAGCTGTGGTTATAGAAATGAAAACCAAAGTTCGTAGAAATCAAAATCTTATTTGAATCTATAATATTTTTACCGAGTTTCAGCCAATTTTGTTTTTCTTTGACAAAAAGGAACCGAGTGAAGAATTTGAACCAATCTAACTGGTTCGATTGCCTAACCAATAATTTGTTTGATGGATGCAAATTTAACATACACAGCGACATTGATGAAGTTATAGAAAGAGCAAACAAAACGCGCTATGGTCTAGCTACGGGGGTGTTGATCAAGAACTTGGACTCAGCCAACACATTGATGAGGGGGCTAAGGGCTGGAACTGTGTGGATTACTTGCTTTGATGCATTTGATGCTGCAATTGCTTTTGGTGGGTACAAGATGAGTGGGTTAGGAAGGGAGAAGGGGATCTACAGCCTCTACAACTATTTACAGATTAAGGCTGTGGTTACACCTCTAAAGAATCCTGCTTGGTTGTAACAAGTCAAGCATATATATGCATATATACTTTCTTCGTCCAAGAAGAAGGGTCAATTTGGACAAACTATAGGTATAATATTAAAAAGTTAGCATCATGTTTGGAAAGCCATCAGAATTCAATTCTACAAAGAATTGGATTCAATTCCCTGCTTTGAAAACAATTTAACCCAAAGAATTCAAATCATGTGAGAATTGAATTCCATGAAGAACCTCCAAAGTAAATCAGACCCAAATGGGTCCGATTTATTGTTGGATTTAAACTCAAATAATGAAATGCTCATAATACCCTTGACTGCTCATCATCTTCCTCCTTCAACACCTTCTTCAGCGAGACTAGCTTAGGGAAGCACATCCCACTTGCCGTTTTAATGAGTCTGGAGCCCACCGTCATCGACGAGGTTAGGGCCGGTACTTTACTGCCAACTCTTCCACCTAGAGCAACTAATCTCCAGCAACAAGGACGTCGCTAACAACTTCGCCTGTAGACACTACACCGTCGGCAAGGAGATCATTGATCTTTGCCCCAATCGAGTCAGAAAGCTCGCTGTTAACTGTACTGACCGACGAGGCTTCCTTGTTTTCAACATCGTTGGTGGCGGCACTATCATGTCTGTTTCTGGCCGATTAGAAGGCACGCATGTAGTGGGTGTTGGGAGTGCTGGTTGGTGATGTTAAGTTTTATTGATGAAGAATAAAATGGTAAAAATAAACATATTAATCATTTTTAGGTACATTCCAAATCAAGGAATTCAATTCAATTCTTTTATCTACTAACTCATCCCAAACATAAGAATTGAATTGAATTCCTAATGAAATTCAATTCTTGAAGGAATTCAATTCAATTCTACCTCTTAAAAGTTTTCCAAACACTCTCTAGGTGTTAGAGTAGTTATTGTCATTCTTATTTATCTATCACCCCTCTTCATTGATTGCTTTTATTTCTAACATTCCTAAAACATCCTTAATAAAGCAAGATGTTTTATTTTTAGCTAGTTTCAAATTTTCAATATTAAATTATATTTTATGTGCTAGATTCTCAATTGTCTAATATCACTCTTTATTTATTGGTTTTACTTATTATATTTATAAATACTTTTAATTGAAAACTTATTTTATATCTAATAATTGTACTAATTAATATTAAACATAAAAATTAACTATAATTATACTTTTAGCATTACACAAAAAAAGCCTAACATACATATAATGATTAACTTGGATTAAAATGTATAGCAATATAAAATTGTAAACAACTTATCAAAGTTGATCAAGTAAAAAATATAACAATTTTTTTCCACATCATACTTGTACAAAAATATTACATCCAAAATTTCTAATATTTTAATTCCAATAAAAAATTCATCGAAATTCTGCAACTACAGCATTTGTTATCGCAACACCAAAAAAGTATAAAAATAAAGATAGTGAGAAGCTTGATTAAATTAATTGGAAAACACACAAGAAAAAAAATGGTGCAACCTTACTCCCAAAGATTGAAGTCTAAAAAATAAAGAGAAAGAAACATATGTGTCGTCACTACTTTAAATTTGACGGGCTATTTAAATTTTATTATATTTCACTATACTTTTTTCATTCAAATTAATCATTATTTTCAAATTAGGATTTGTTCTATGCTATGCTGGAAGTTTAATTATAGTTTACTTTTATGTTTAATATAAATTGATGTAGCTATTAAATATAAATTTAAAATGTTAGAGGAACAATAATTTCAAATATATAAAGAAAAGTTTTTAATTAAAATTATTTAGAAATGTCACAAATGAAAACAATAAATAAAGAATGGTAATAGGAAATTAAAACTCTACCACACAAAATCTTAGTTTTGAAAAATAAGAAATAGTTAAAATGTTAAAACAGTTTCTATTGCTACTTAATTGTGGTTTGCCAAACTATACAATGCCCTGGGTTGTCTTTGATGCTCTAAGATTGGTTACATTGCATCATGGTCTCTTCCTATAGCTCCCTCAAGTGAGATCAGATTTGAGCTCTTTAGTTTAATCTATTAAAAAGTAAAGGACATTTTAGAAAATATAGATATAAAAATAATAAATGAGAAATGATAATAGATAAATAGGAGTGACAATAGTCACTCTCAAAATGTTAATGTAGTACATTGATTTTTGAATGTATTGATTTATCCATTGTTGGAGGGAGGTAGTACATATGTACAGGTGTGGTTGAGATTAATTTGGGAATGGATAGGTTTTAAGTTATTTTCTGCCTCAATAGAAAGAAAATAATTAATGTTTATTGTTTGTGGTTAATAATGGGGATGACATCTTGCGTGATATTCGGGTCGTGTAGGAACTTGCTTGGAATTGTGGTTTTGACTTATGATTTCTTGAACAAATCTTAACCTTTTTTTTTTTTCCCTTCTCCTGGATTTAACATTCTGTGTGGACGGGAAAAAAAAAATAGAAAGAATGGTGTCTGAGTCCAGTGATGTTGTGAAGATCTGCAAGATTGCAAGATGATTAGAGAGATAAGAACATTCATAGACTCATTTGCAGCAACAGCGCAGTACAAAGTAATTGTCAATAGCAATATTCCCTACCTATGCATTTCTAGCTACCAATTTAAACAGGAATCAATCCTTCGTGGCTTATATGGAGCAAATTTTAAGGTTAGAAAATGTTAGGTTGCATGAACTTTGTGATACCTTTTAAATTTAACTTGTTTTATATGAGTTATGTTGCTTATATGTAAACTGTGTGTTGCATTGTGTCACTCAAATAATATCCAATCATTGGATAAGGTGTGGATTTAGGGTTTAGGTGTGAATTTCATTAGGGTGTAGATTCTAGAAGTCTAAATCCACTTAATTATAGATAGAATATGAGTTGACATAGTGTTTCAACATCTTAAGTACAAAAGCAACATTTGTCTAGCCAGTGAAATATATAGCATGCTTAAAATATAGTCATATGGAGGGTGAAGTTTACATGATAAACTATAGGATAGGTTCTAATATATCTAATTATAATTAAGTGAGCCTAATCCATCCTAAAACTAGCTAAAGATATTATACAAAGTGCTTAGTCCTATACCTAATTAAGATGAGATGATCAGGGTTTATGATTTATGATTTATGATTTAGGACTAATAGTTTGGTATAAAAAAGTAACTCATTACGACAATTACAATGGTTACTGAAAATTAGTTCATTTGGAATTTTCTCTTTTTAATTCAAAGGAAAGAGACTTTAATCCTATTGACAGTGTTGTTCTTTCGAGACATAAAGAGAAAACTCCAAATGAAAGTGTTCACTAACCACTATAATTATTCCCTAATAAGTTACGTTTCAAGTTACAAATGAGATTATGCCCTTATTTATAGCTAGCTACTACTTCGTAAATTTTTTTGACAAACCAGCTATAGTAGCTCATGTAACAACAGAATTATGTGTGCAACTCTTCTGTTTGAAGCCAATCACGTTTGGCTTGCCCTATAAGTGCGATGAAAGCAAATTATCCATATAGAATAAGGGGGTGAAACAAAACATAGTCCTTTTGTTTGTACATAGGAATCAAAATCATGCATTCGGATTTATTGTTAATATCCAATGCTTCAATGTTAAGGGCTCGATGTAATTGGTCCAAGTAACCTATGCATGCCAATATTAAATTAAAAGTAATTTGCAGGGCTTAGGTGCAAAATATCAGCACTATGTGCCCCAATTCTAATAATCCATTCGTGCCATCGCTGCAACCTAAGATGTCAACGTATGGAAGAATGTTTACCTGTAGATTAGATATATCACAAGGTGACAATGACACTCCTTGTTAATTTTTCCAGCTTTTGATGTCCAATTTCCAAGCAAGCGTGAATGGAACGCATGCCAACGGTTGCAATAATATATCTCGTAGTGGAGCTGTGGAGGGGATGCAATTAATTTGAAAACAGCCAAAGGGATATCTAATAAAAAAATGTCATTTTAGTGAATCACAAATAAGAAGGTAGGATAAGACTTTTTATGAAAGGCACTACGATCCATAGAGGCAAAATGTTCTTGTGCAATGAGGATCTTATTAATTAGTATCCATGAGTCATGACTAGTTGAATTTTTTTAAGGCAAATTACCCCAATATCTTGTCAACATATTATTCAATATACAAGAAGGAATAATGATGTAATAATTTTATAAACTCAGAAGAAATTAGTGTAATAATTTCATAATTTATAGCAGATTTTAGAATAAAAATTAGTGATGACTTAAGGTACGAAAATAATTTGAAATGAGTTACTTTTAAAACCATCTTCACTTGGTTATCAAACAAATTCAAAAACTATTAACCATTAGTCACTTTTCAAACAGTAATGGTTCGATCCATATAGCAACCCTCGTTTTAGAGATAGAGAAGAGTTGGGGTGAATTTCATTAATCTTAGGGAGAGGTCAATATAATTTATCATATTGTAGGTATTTTGCTTTGGTACCTTATACTAGTACCTTTCTTGCTTTTAATAGTTATAATTGAATCTTTATTTTTTTGTACGTTAATAAATTAAGTTAGTAGAATATATGCCATAATCTTAATAACAAATAATTAAAAGATACTAGTACACTTGAATTTTATTAGGTTACTAAAGAAATTATATATATATATATATATTTGGGAACAAAAAGATTTTCTCTTATTTGGATTTATTTACTCTTTATCATATGAGTTTTGCGGGTCACCCACTCACTATTCTTTTATTGCTAGGCCCTAAAATTGACATGACAAAAAATAAATTAGCCAAACTAAGAAAAATCTTTTGCTCTCAAAACATATATCATGGGCATTTGATTATGAAGAATGATATATACATACCACCACGAAGTCACCATACACTTACACCTCACTACAAGATAAAATAGAAGTATGAAATATAGAGGATAAAATGGGAAGAGGAAAAAGAAAAAGCTTCCCCCTTTCTTTTGGAACTCGTTCTCTCTCTTTATCTTGTTTCTCTTTCTTACCCATCATTCCTCTTAAAACTTTTTCTCTCTCTCTTCATTGTTCATAGGAAGAAGGAAAATCAAGATCTGTTGGTAGCACACAAAACTATTTTTCACCCACGAAGGCTCAGCTTATTTTATTTAATTTTTCATGTATTTGTGATTTATGTCTCAAGATATGGATGATTATATTTTTTTAGCAACAAAACAAATTGAGAATGACTCTGCTAGAAGTTGATATTTTCTATTATTGTTGAAAATTGGAGTTAGAAAATTATACATGTGTTATAAAAAATTATAAACTAATACATAAAAAATTATAAATTATATTCATAAAATATGTAGACTAATTTTAAAAAATTGTAAAGCTAATTGAGAATAAAGTGTAAATGTATGATGACTTTTGTAATGGTCTATATGTATCAGTTCCCTTTTGGTTATTCTCATTCAAAATGGCGACCTCTGGCTAGCATCTTTTGTCGAATCCATAATGCACTTGTCTCAACCAAAGCGACGACGACTTCTCCTCCCTTGCTTTTCTTTATTTTAATTTAAATTTTGCGAGTGCCGACATCTTCCCTTATCTTTAATGCATATAGTAATTAGATTTTATCATTTTTTGTGTTCAATGATTTTGGTGTTGAACGGAAAAGCGTAAAGATTGGGCATTATGTGATTGGCCCACGTCGAGCTTAGTCTTTTCCATCAACATCCAAATTGGACTATTAGTAAATAATTCAGAAGCCATTGCATGGGACGTGACCACTAATGACGATAACTAGTGGGAAAATATTAAGTGTGGAATAATGGCTTAATTTGGACACGTTTATGCACGCGATATGGACCATGCATGCACTCATGTTAGATCATATAGACGCCATCACTAGAATAAAACCAGAAAAATCTAGATACATGAATGACAGATAGCCAGATACACAACCTTACCAACTTACGAAGTTATGGTCCTAATTGTCATTTTCTTCTTTAATTATTTGTAAGGATTACTCATGTGTTTGCCGTAACCTCGCTTCATGTTTCTACAAATGGTATGGTCAATTCCAACCATCGAGCTCCCGTTCATATTCCAGATATTTTTTTTTTATGCAATATATATATTACAGATATTTTAAACTTAACCAATTTTGATATGGTGATTGGCTGATGATAGCACTGATTTCTGATATATGTTATCCCAGCGCCTACTCCTTTTCAAAAGATTAATATCAATATAAAAAATAATTTATAAAATTAAATTTGACTTTTAGATAGATGAAGTGAAAAATTGAAAAATTAATTATCAAATTAATTATCATTAAATTATTTGATGAGATTTACTTACAATAAAAGTTATTAATTATTATAAACGATCAATCATTTATTTTTTTACTTTATCAATCTCAAGAAACCAATCCTTTTTAAATGTGACAAAATTAATAGTGTGGCAAAGGTATGATAAAAGACTAATTATATTAAGTTTATTGCAGTTGAGCCAACGGTCTAATAGTTGTGGTTGTCTCATATACATTTGAGTAGGTGGTCTCGTATTCGATTCTCACCTCCCCCTCCTTTTTCCCTTTAGGAAGAATTCCTAGTTTTAATATTTTTGTTAAAAATAAATCTAAAAATTAGATTTAATTAAAATATATTGACAGTATAAAATTTTTTTATATATCCATCAAATTATATAATAATACATTAATAAATATAATTATTTTTAACTCCATTTCTTAAAAAATCATATAAAAAATATATTTAATTATATAATAATATAAAATTCTTTTATCCTACGCGTTTATGAAAATTACTCTAATTAAATCTGGGCATGTCTCATCACTTCTATAATTACGTAGCTACGTTGCTTCAACTTCAAAGACGCTACTTCTCCTTCAAAATGGACACACGTACGTGGCCAAGCGATTTGTACAAGTATGAAGTCGGTCATTGTGGGCCCATAAAGGCATGACTTTGAGGCGTCGACCTCATTGACGATCCCAAAGCAAAATCGAACCTTTTTTTTTTTCTTTCCATAAAATCCAGAGCCCTAAAACGCTTTTATCCACAACCTAGGGAAATGAAAAAATAAAATAAAATAATCACATCGGATCCTAACCCCCCTTAACCCTTTGATCAATCCCGCCCTCTTCAACCATCCGAGAATGCTTCGTAGGCTTTTTTATTTTTATTAAAATAAAATAAAATAATGATTAATAATCATTCGATCCCAATTTCAAAATGAAAAAAATTAAATTCATACTCATTATGTATCAGATAATATATCAACTTATATTTCATATATCATTAAATGTGACATAGATCCCACTTGAATGTGGTTCACACCCTATTCAATAGTGAATGTAATATGAGTTGGCACATTGTCCCATGACTGGTAAGTGCAAATGACATAATTCATTCAAAATTGTTAGATGACCAAAAAGGATGAAAAACATGCTAATAGAAGTTGATTTAGCATCAATCAAATTCAAAATACAAGAAAATAAATCCACCATACATCGATTTCAATACATCCCACGAGAAATTGAACAATATAGAAATCAATCTACCCTAGTCGAATTCACAACAAGAGAAATATGATCCAAGGTGCATTAAGGCAATTGAAAGTCGGTGCACCTTGGATCAAATTTCTCTCAATGTGAATTCGATGTTGGAGTAGATCAATTTATGTCATTGTGAGCTCTATAAATAGGAGTTGATAGAAGCTTCAAAGTCATTTCATAGTTCCTTGTTTAGGCAAAATTAATTGGGAAGTAAAGAGTTAAGAGTGAGAGTTAGAGTAAGAGTAAGTTATGGATAACGAAAACATGTATTGTCTTGATGTTGAAGGAGGGCACATTGCTTGAGATTAGATATATAGGTAATTTATTTATTTTTAAGTTAGTATAATTATCTGTAATTTAATTTTTTTTAATTTAGTTTAAAATAATTTATCATATATAGTTGTTTAGATTATTTGTTTTAGTAATATATATATTACATAAATTAGTTTTGTTTAACTTTCACTTAGTTTCTTATTCCAAGGTATTCACTGTGGGATACAGTGACTAATTCATTCGCGTATTGTAAGCTCATTTAAAGGGGTAAACACTGGTCATAGGTTTTAAAATTGTTTCATTCCCAATATGAGAATTAAACTCATGACACTTGATTAAGGAAGAAGATAGTCCTCACCATTTCGCCTTTGCTCCAATGATTTAACTTCCACTTAGTTTAAGTTAATGTAATTTATCATAGTTTAATTTTTGTAGTTTAGAATAAGTTATTATATATCACCGTTAACTTCCTTAAGGTTAACTTAATTTTTATGTGGCATGTTTAGGGCAATTTTTTTAACATGTTCATTTTTTTTAAAAAAAACTTTAGATTGTGAAATTTAACAATGCATTATTCATTTGATACAACCTATGCAAATATTGCTGTAATGCCTTAGGTCCATGCGTCCCTAAATAAATCTAGTATGGCCTTAGGGTCCTTTAGGACCTTCCCATGATGTCAGAAAGGCTCTAGATGCAGGAAATGCCACAAAATGTTGGACTGGCATTTCTGAGACCACTATAGCGTGGTGGCTGGTGCTAAGGCACCATATAAGATCTATTGGGGGACTAATATAGTGGTCATACCACTATGACCGCTATATTGGTAGTGTGGTGTAGTGCATGGAATCTCGATCGCTGAAGACTGCTATAGACGTGCCCCCGATACCAGAACATGTCAAAATGATGCAATTATATTAAAATGCCCCCAACACTATATAAACACATCCTCAAGCTCGGGAAACACACCCTAGTCGCCACCCAGCATCCTCTGCCGCTCTTTATCATGTTTCTCTTCTATTCTTCTACCAAGCTTTGGGTAAGTGATTCTCATGGATTTTGCTAGTTTTCTTCCTCTTTTTTCAAGTTTAAGGGATAGGGTGCTATCAACATGGTTTTTCATAACATCCTTCATCCTTGTCATTTCTAATTCAATTCTTAGTAAATTTATTAATTGTTTATGGATTCTACGTACTCTTTGATAGTTACTGGTGTCATTCCTGCTCCCTAGAGTCAAGTTGGCATTGGAAACACACTCCTGACAACTAATGGTGAGTGGGTTTAAGTTCGTGGTCATTCTATTGATCATTATTAGTACTTTCCAAGCATTATATAAATTAGTTATGAAATTCTAGAATAATTTATGGCAAAATGCATTCTTTCACGGATTATGGTAATCTCAGAAAAATTATTTTTTACGCAGCTATCATGAAAACATTATTTTACAAAGCTCATGAGACCATACTTGTTGCCTATAAGTTTTAGAATTATTTTTTTTTAGTTTGGAAAATATATGAACCTTAGTTTAGTGTGAACAGTACAAACAACGAAAATGATGAATATTATTTTTTAGCTAGTAATTAGTGAGAAATAGAATAATGAGTTAATGGCTGCAAAATCGTCAACTTTAGTATCAAGTGGTCTGCTAGTGGACTAGCTCAACCCCAGTTACAGTAAGGAATCCAATGTGGTGTCCGCATTTTGGGACTTAGTTAAGTGCCCTTCAGTTTTAGTTATTTACTCAATACAGTTATTTTATTCAATTCAACTCCTATTTCTCTATTAGTTATTGTTTGTGAATTCAATTTAAATATTATTTTCAATGCAGCTATATGTGTGTGTGTGTGTGTGTGTGTGTATTAAAATCTTTTTATACCAGCTGCATGTATATTTATGTATTACTTTTGTTGTTGCCTCATGTAGGTTGTTAGTTGTCACGACCCGATTTGGGAGCGTGACCGGCACGTGAGGAATCTCATCCCCACGTAAGCCTTCTGGATGACATGGCTCTCTAAATGCATAAATTATCATAAATATAATTCAAAATATGATCTCTTTGAAATATAAACATTTCCTCTAATTAAAACATAATGCTCAATTTCATAAACTGAAAATATTCAATAATTAAATCTCTAAAAGCTCTTATCCAAATTTGCTGATTTATGATTCATGACTGTCTTATTACATAAGTCTCTAATTACAATTTACATTTCATATACATGCTCAATATCTGAAAATACTAGAATGTATCAAACTACATGCGTGGATAAGATCCTACCTGCACATCTACTGGAGCACTCTAAACTAACAGAAATCCTAAACTAAGCCTTACAACAATGCAAAGCTCACCAAGGGATAACTGTAGCTCTTTGGGCGGTGGTGAGCAGCGTCTGTACCTGCAACTATGAGAGGAAGGGAGAGGGGTGAGTCAACGGACTCAGTGAGTGAGCTCTCACTCATCACCCACATGGGACAACCAAGAATATACATAATATAATATACATGCAGCAATAATGATTCATTTCATATTTAAATACATAGCTAGCTCTAGGAAAACACTTTTCATTCCATGTATTTATAAATAAACATTTCTAACTCAAAATCAAGCATGAAATCATTTTAACTGAGGGTGCGGCAGAGCGTCGGGAACAAAGATGTCAATATAATAAATATATCATAACAATAAAAGCTATAAAAGTTTAAACTATAAAGTGAGACTCTGTCCCTGGCGAATCAGAGCTCCTGCTGAATCTGTAATAGTCCCTCTCGGACAAACTGTGGGCACCTAACTAGGTCCCATTTTCAGAATGCTTCTTTGAAAGCTGTCCTCTAACGGACAACTTGGTACCAAGGTTAACGATCTCTTCACAGTAGTTAACTAGCTATGCATTTCCTTATCTCTACCGGCTAAACTAGTTTGACAAAAGGAAAACTACAGTTGAAGAGTGGGTACTCTGTCCCTGGCGAAGCAGAGCCCCTAAGTTCTTAGTACTCTAAGAGTTCTGAACTCATATAACTCTAACAATCTGACTTTAACATAACTGTGGCCATAAAAATCGAGCCCAAGGGTTCACCACTTGTAGGCATTCCGATTTCAAGCCCACAGAATATGTATCTGGCAGTTGCTAACAATCATACTGAATTCTGTACCTCTTGGTACCATGAAACTGAAGTTTTAAATCCATTTCTTAACTAACATATTTTCATAACTTAATAACTTTGTTATTATACTTCAAAATAAAAGAGTTCATAATCACAAAACCTCTAAAACCAAAATATACATTTCTATTCATCAAATTGAATCATGCTCTATCGAACATTCTTCCAATATATATTCATACGTCAACTGAATACTCTAAAAATCATATATATAAATCTCAAGGCTTGAATCAATAGCATATCATAAACTCTTAAAACATACCTAATAAAATAAGAACTATTAAATCATATACTCTTGCATAATTTGCAACTTACTAAAACATGAATGTTTCCAAAAATCATTTCATTGACAAATAAAACATTTTCATAACACACAGCATATCAATCATGGTCCCATGGTTTTGCAAAACTCATTCTTTATTGCTATCACAATAAACCATAATTTTCTAGCTTGACGTAAGCATGTAAAATTCATAATATATATATTTTATCTCATCTCAAATTCCATATTTGCCAATCTTTATGCAAGAAATATAACTATAATGGGGAAACTAAGACAATGAGGTCAAACCCACTCACCTGGAGGGGGAGGAAAAAGTGGCGTCAACTCCAACTGAGCTCCGGGGAGCCGGGAGGGCACCAATGTCAACTATTATAATTATACAAACTCTAGATTAAACTCCAACAATCTCTAAATAACTCTAATCTAGCTCTAACAACATTGGGGGAGTACCCCCATTTGACACCAATGAGAGAAAACAACAACCTAAACCATAGAATATAAAAGGAAGGAGACAAAGAGATCAAAATCTATTAACAAACACATACCTTGATGATTTGGGGAAGCAACACTTGAATGAAATTGAGAAAAAGAGAGAAAAAGGATGGGGGAGGGTTTCTGGTTCGTCAAGAATGAGGGAGGAAGGAGGCTGATGGCCTTTTAAAGGCGAAAGCGAAACGACATCGTTTTGTACCGATTGGGCTCTTGGGGACCGCTATAGCGGTATATGACCGCTATAGCGGTCAAGCCACATTCTGCCCGCGTCCCGCTTGTACTACTGTGCACTTATGACCGCTATAGCGGTCTCCAGAGGGCCAAAAACGTGATGCAGTCAAGCTGTGACCGCTATAGCGGTCCTAGACCGCTATAGCGGTGGCTTGATAAACATATATCAGCAGAATTTGTGCTGTCTTGACAATAGCTTACTCATATACTCACTTACTTATTTCCATCTCGTTATTCTAAGTTAAATCATTTATTAACTTCCTATTAACTTTAAAACATAAATGTAAATAAGAAAATACCCCCCATTTGGATTCAAATAAAATATCTAAAAATTCAAAACCCCAACCAATCAAAATCTCATTTTTGAATTCTAGTTCAAATTTTGGAATTCCGACGATTTTCTAAACTTGGGGACTAAAAACGAAATATTTAGAGGGTTCCAAAAACTCATTAAAAATCACTCTTCAACTTGTTTTTCTCTAGGGAACAATTACCGAGACATTTGATCCAAGAATATAACTCTAACATATAGCCCTCCAAGGAGGTGTAGGGCTCCTGACTTAGCAAAAACCCAAACCCGGAAACAGCAGTGGGTCCCAGGGGACCTTGAGGTCATGCGAAACTCGTCTACCGACACGTGTACCCCAGGTATTACATTAGTGGAGATCCGCTTACTAAGTTTTGAAAAAGTCACCTCTCTTCCCTTATAGATACAGCTACATGTTTGGTTGCACCACATGATCCACCTCAGTAGTGCTACAACTTCTTTTGGGTGAGCTTCGCTTTCTGAAACTTGTCATAGGTTCATGTTAGCTTAATGGTACTCCAATAATTGTGTAGGCAGAATCCCAAACATACATAGTTTTATGTTTAATTACCTGTGGCTCACAATTATTTTATTAATTACATTCGGTCACAGCCCAGATTAGTACTTGATGAGTTGCATTCATGCACCCCATTTCCCATTCAACTCTAGGTATATTGCATTATTTATGTGCTTAATTGGTTAACATTTAGTAGATTTGTATTTGGTCCTAATGGTGTATCATTAAATGAAATCATGGTTTTCTGCACCATTTTGATAAATAAATATATTTTGGAACTTCTTGTACTTTTAACACTTTTTTGTGAGTGTCATTTGCTGGCAAAGACTTTCCAGGTTGCAAGATTAAAGGTTTCTGATGTTGTGATGCTGTCTAATTTTATCCCCAGTTGATATTTTGCCAATATTTGGAGCTACAGATATCTGATTGCCATGATTCTTGCGGCGTTGGAAAGCTTGTTCGAAGAGCTACAACTTCTATTTCTAGAGACAAGAGCTAATTCGAACATTTTAGGCCTCAAAATGGGTTTGGAAGTATACGAAGCGGTGTTGAGCGAGCACATGACCGCTATAGCAGTCATAGACCGCTATAGCGGTCACCAGAAAGACAATTTGGCTGCAGTGCTCGCGTCAAAGAGGCAGGACTGCTATAGCGGTCCCAGACTGCTATAGCAGTCATAAGTGGATGAGTTTCAGCGAGACTTCGCGACTTTGTTCCGCGTTTTGGACTTTTTGTATTTTAACTCTGTTAGGAAATTAGCAGCAACAATGGGTACCCTAGTTTAGTTTTGGGGGATTAAAAACTCTCTCTCTACATCTCTCTCCATCTTCTCTCTCTCTTCTTCTCTTTTCTCTCTCGAAGGGTTCCATTAGTGAAGGTGATTTGTCTTGGAGATCGTGGCGATGATTATTGCTATTATTTCCAGGTTCTTTTATCTTTATTGTTGTAATCCTCCAGAGATGGAGGAGTAGATTTCTTTACTAGTGTAAGGGTTTCCGGATGGATTGGGATGATGTTTGAGACCTCTTTTCATATTAAATGCATTGGTTTTCTTAATGTTCTGTAGTTTCTATTCCTATAATTATTGTGGTGATTGCTATAATTTTTATTGGGATAACTAAATTGGCGATCGTCGTTTAGGGAAACCCTTTGGGCATAAATTGATAGATCTATTGGTTTATGTTTGAGGGAGAACATTAGAATTAACTTTCAGATTGGTAGTTAGGCTATAGCAATTGGTTTATTAAATTAATGTGATTTCTAAATGAATTGGCGATTGTCGTTTATTAGTTATTTGCATTGATTAAATCCTAGAGGTCGATCGATCACTAGTAGAATTGCCAGTAATTTATGACTAATAGCCACCAATGGGTTTAATGTTTGGTCAATGATAATTAATTTCCAATCCTAGGAATACCTTGCACTAGTGCTTCCTTCATTGTTGCTATTACCTTGTTGCTATTATCTTTTAATTTAAATTGCTTTAATCTTAATTCTTCAAACCCCTAATTTCTAATTAACTAGTAACACTTCCTTGTGAGACGACCTGAGTTGTGCCCTTTACTACATTTTTGGTGCAACTTAGCACTTTTATAAATTTTAATTTGTTGCGGGTAGCGACAGCTCGCATCAGTACTACTAATTTTTATATTTAGAATTATGATGTTAAGTTGAAATTGGATTACTTGGAACTGATTCATATTAGTTATTTGATGTTTAAATTGGATTTTGGTACGTAAATGTATTATTTTATATATGCTAGCTAGTCATATTACTAGAGACTTCTGTGAGGGCCTAATTCCCCACATGTTAATCATGCTCCCAAGTCGGGTTGTGAAAATTGTGAACTTAACGTTACACGTAGCCACAAGAACCATATCCACCAATAGAGGCTTACTGCACAGAAGCAGGTTTGTAGGTTGCTGCACTGCTTCAAGTACATGAGTATGATAGTCCAGTTCACATGTAGAGCACTGGAGATCAGAGACAAACATCTTTCACCTACTATATGGAGAGTGCACCATTATGCTCTAAAACATTGCATAAGTGGATTTTTAATTTATTCAATCATGATTTGAAACTTTTGGAACAGAACACGGATCATTATTAATGTTTAACGCCGTATATTAAATGTCACTAAAAAGACTAACATTAATCTATTATTAAGGTAAAGTGTTAAGTGTTAAATGTTTAATATTGTCAACTATATATATATATGATGAATATGACTTTTTATATAATTATTCTAAATTAAAATACTTGTAATAATAAAATAATATTATGATTGGATATTAAGATGAATTTTGTTATACTATTAGTGAGAAAGAATTTTATACTATTATTTAATTATATGCTTTAAAATTAAGAACATTTCAAGAAAATAAATGCAAAACTAATTGGAAGAAAGGTCAATTCAAATGTTTCAATTATATAAATTGACAAGGCTTTTAAAGAAGTATTTTTTTTCTATACATACATTAAGGGGATTGTTGTCTTTTACTACCTTTTGCTACCTAAACTTTCTATTTCCCAAAATGCCCTTAATCTATACAAAGTTGGGAAAGTTACAAACAAAAACAATAAAAGAAGTTACAAAAATTTTAACATAAAAATTAAATTTAAAGAAATACTAAAAAAGAAAAATATTAATCAATTCATTAGTAAGAGTTTAATTTTAATATATTTATACTATCAAATAATTATATACTTTCATCGATAAATATTTTAAATTAGTAAATTATTAATAAAAAACTTTTACTAATACATCTATTTATAGTTAAATGGACGTGCAAAATTAGTTTACAATATAATATAATTTCAGTTATTTCACATAAATCCCTGTCCTAGCGTCTCTCACTCTCAGCATGCCACGTTTCCAGCAGAAGGATCCAGTCAGCACAGCGACACCTTCGTCCTTATAATTGGCCAACCCGCCGCACGTTTATCCAAACTCCCTCACTCGCTCGCTCGAACCCACAAAAAAACAAAACAAATGACCACTCTTCCCAACCCCAACCCACCACCTGATCGCCGCCGTCCCCTGTCGTTCCCGGCGGTGCACCCTTCCGACTCCATCTCTCCGGCCACCCTCCTCTCCTCCCTCCTCACCCTCTCCCAAACCATCCTCAACCTCAACAACAACAACAACAACAACAACCCCTTCTTCACCCAGCGCCGCAACGCCCGTGAAGCCACGCGCCAGGTCTCCCTCCTCCTCATCTTCCTTCAAGACCTCCGCCCCTCCCTCCTCCCAAACGACGCCGTTCCCTCCCTCTCCGACCTCCACTTCGCCTTCCAGAACCTTCTCTTCCTCTCGCAAGACTGCGCCCGCGTTGGCCCCCGCCTCTGGATGCTCCTCAACTCCCGCCACGTGGCGTCCCTATTCCGGTCTCACTTTCGCACCGTCGCGACTGCACTCGATGCCCTCCCCATCCAGAGAATCGAAGTTTGTTGGGAAGTTAGAGAGTTAGTTGAGTTAGTTACAAAGCAGGCAAGGAAAGCCAAGTTCGAACTCGACCCCGAAGACGAAACCGAAGCCGAACGAGTTATATCCGTTTTGCATCAGTTCGAGAGAGGAACCGAGCCCGATTTAACTGCCATGAAGAGAATCCTCACTTACCTTGAAATCAAAAGCTGGATCGATTGTAACACAGAGGTGAAATTCTTGGAAGAGGAAATGCTCTGTTTCGAGTCCTCTGCTTCCGACGAAGAGGAGGTTTCTTTGATTAGTAGTTTGATCGGATTGTTGTGTTACTGTAGAGGAGTGATATTCGAAACGATTGATTTTACGCGCCTTAGCAATGCTGATAGTTCTGAAGCGAGGCGTGGAGGCAGCGGCGCGGAGGTGCTGAGCTGCGAGAGGTGGCCGCCGGAAGATTTCCGGTGTCCGATCTCGCTTGAGATGATGACGGATCCCGTGACTACCTCGACCGGCCAGACTTACGACCGAAACTCGATTCAGAAATGGCTGAAGGGTGGAAACAGAGTTTGTCCGAAAACAGGGGAGAGGCTTTCCACTACAGAGTTGGTTCCCAACACGACATTGAAACGGCTCATCCAACAATTCTGCGCCGATAACGGCATCTCCCTCGCCAAATCGAGCAGCAGGAATCGTGGTAGCGTGTCGAGGACCGCCGAGGCCGGTAGTCCGGCCGCAGCACACGCAGTGCAGTTTCTGTCCTGGTTTCTAGCTCGGAGGCTCGTGTTTGGAACAGAGGAGCAGCAGAACAAGGCCGCGTACGAGGTTCGATTGCTCGCACGGTCCAACGTTTTCAACCGGACGTGTCTGATCGAGGTTGGAGCGGTGCCGCCTTTGCTTGATCTTCTGGCCACGGGTGATAGAACAATGCAAGAGAATGCAATGGCTGCGTTGTTGAAGCTCTCCAAGCATGCAAGTGGCCAGCAATGTATAATGGAAAGCAGAGGCTTGGTACCAATTCTCAGAGTTCTCAAAAGAGGGCTCAGTTTCGAAGCTCGCCAGATTGCGGCCGCCACGATATTTTATCTTTGTTCGGTGGAGGAGTATAGGAAAATCATCGGAGAGAACCCGGATGCGATTCCGGGTTTGGTGGAGATGATCAAAGACGGGGTACCAACAACAACTGGAAGTTGCTCCACCAGGAGTCAGCTACATAGATCAGGCGACGTCATAATGTATGGGAAAAAGAATGCAGTGGTTGCAATTTTCGGGCTGCTCTTGCATCCCAAGAATCACGCCAGAGTGCTTCAAGCCGGTGCTGTTCCTGCTCTTGTTGGAGTCTTATCTTCTTGTGTAGACAAAGCTGATGTTGTCACCGATTGTCTAGCAGTTCTAGCTGCCGTGGCAGAGAGTTCAGAGGGCGCACGCGCCGTGTTACGAGCCGAGGCTTTGCACTTGATCGTTATGATCTTGCAATGTTCAGCGTCGCGCGCGGGGAAGGAGCACTGCGTTTCGATTTTGATGTCTCTGTGCGTGCATGTTGGTGATGAAGTTGTAGGTGTTCTAGTTGAGGAACCTTCGCTCATGCCTTTGCTCTATTCGATTCTCACTGATGGTACTCCTCACGCTGCAAAGAAAGCACGGTCCCTCATCAGGGTTCTACAGGAATTCAACGAGCAAAGAGCTTTTGGATCGGCGGCGGGATCATCGGTTTCGCGGCAGCAACTGGTTCGCTTGAATTAGTTAGAAGCTTCTTTCCTTTTTTTTTTGCCCCCTCTTTCTTGATGTGAATAATTCATTTAGTTAGCTCCACTTTCGACAGTAAAGATTTATGGAATTAGCTCCGTGTCTTTTTTTTTTTTCGGAGAGCTAATTTAAGTATATAGCTTGCTGCTAATCCTGGGAGAGATGTACATGATTCATAGTTTCAGATTTGTAGCCTAGTAACATAGAAAATAAGGGCAAAGGTTGAAGAGCACATAATATGCAGGCAACTTGTCCAGGTGATATTGAATGTACTATTTTATAGCAACATGATATTGATTTGATCTTCTTCAGTTTTTTTTTTTTTTTTTTCATTGTTATGATGACCTTAATATGCTTTGTTTCGGAGGTTATACAACTTCAACAAAGTAAACATGTGTGAATTTATGTTTAAGAGAGATAAATATGTCGACTTGTCAAGTGGCTTTTAGCAAGCACCCTGCATTCTAATGGTCAGAGGCAGATTGAGCCATAATTGCAATTTTGTGGAATGATTTGGTTTGTTTAGGCAATTAATTCATCACTAAGTTAATGTGATGTGTTTCACAACTTGAGTATTGCTAATGATCAACTAAGATAACAAGACGATTCCAGAACTGCTAAAGGCGGTAAAGTAACTTCTCCAATTGAAACTTGAGGCTTCCTTTATTTGCCTTATTTGATACGGAACTCTGAGATGCTTTGTACTGTTTCTTTTTTGTTTATATTTCATTTTCGTTTCGAACGATCATACTTCATAAATGATTAACATGAAGGGGTTATATGCTCTAGTTTTTGAGCGTTTAGATTAAAATGATGATATTAGATGAAATTACGAATATATTTTTCTCAGCGGTGGGGACCCATGTATGGAACATTGATCCATACTTGGAAACTAATAATTGGTTTCAACTTTGAATATTCTCTTAAACTCATGCTGATGATATCTCAAGTTTTCGTGTTAGATCCTTCTATTCAACTGATTTAGGGCCCACCACCGAAGTAAATTATGAGCAGTTAGATAAACTCTTGCATTTTTCACAAGAGATATAATATACGCATAACATAATAGGACAATTAATATACACAGTAAGCATAGATTGAGAAAAAGACAAATTAAGAAAAATAAACTTAATAATATTAATATATTAAAATGAAGAAAGAAAATAATAGTAATGTAAATTTATTGTATAATTTTATTGCATAACAAATATTTTTCTTTTCATAAAGAACATACGCTAAACATCAAATTCCACAAATCTGAATAGATATATGCATCCCCCGGAGTCTGACAAGTAAACTGGTTCAACATAGTATTGGTTTCTTACAATCCATACAAAAATTTGGAATATGTTCCCTATCATCCTCATCCTTTCGGGGTTTTTTAATTTTGATATGGGCGTGAGATGCCTTTAATACTAAGATATGTTACTTCTGTAATAATTATAGAGAGATGGACATAGGAACACTATTCGCCGTTCTCAAATTAAGTCACAAAAAAATGAAAAAACAAAAACCACGGGAAACGATATTCGCTGCCCACGAAGAAGCTTTTGGCGCGTCCCCAATTCGCAGCCAGCGAATTCTGCTCCTGGCCCTGCGAGCACAGCCCAGTTGGCCCTACTGGTTTGGTTTCTTTCTCTGATGACATACCGCTTTGCTACTCCGTCCCAACAAAAGCTTACCATATTCTTTTGTTCACTCAAAATTTATCAATTTGTTTCAAGGAGATTCCAGCCATGATATTTTGTTTTTGGTCGTACAGCATAATACGATTTTTTTAATAGTTTAATAGCAATTAATTTCCATTTTAATAGTTTATTATTTTCATATTTTACATACATATTTATTAATATGAAAATTTAATTTTAAGTATAATTTTAGATTTTTTAATTCATTTTATGTATAATTTTTATAATTAAATTTCTATGTGATTAATAATTTTTTTACTTGAAATAAGAAGAAAGAAAATTCGAGCCCTGTCATCTTTTTTTTTAATCACTAGTCATTGAACTCATGCGATGCACGAAGAAATAATAAAAAATAGTTTGTTGATTATTATTGAAAATAAGTGATAATTTATTTAAATATATCTTATTGAAAATTGATTATATAAATTTATCTTAAAAGTAAGTTAATATTTAAATAATTAAATAAGTGGACAAAATATAAATATGTCATTTTATTTTATTTTTTATTTTGAATATCATGTTTATAAGATTGAAAAAATCTCGATAGATAACCTGCAACTAACAATAAAAAGCCTAGTTTATGAAAAACTTATTTTAAGTATTAAGATTATGAAATGATGGAATATAATTTTTTTATGAATAATGCATAAAATTTTTTTTATGTAACGAGTCTTAAATATTAGTATTATAATTAGTCTTAAATATTTGATTAAGAATAAATATGGTATAAATTGAATTTTCAATTATTATCATATCAAAATCAATCAATTAGTAATTCGTTAACAAATTGACCTGCTCGTTTTCTTTAGGAAAAAAATACTAATTTTAAAGCTTATTTATTTTGAAAATATTTATTTTATAATTTTTTATATTACCTTCATAATGTGATGCTATTAATGGTTCTTAATTTAATTATAAGTCGTAATTATATTGACATGAGTTCTTTCTTAGTGCAAATTGTAATTTTTAATAATTGTAATATTCAATTCTTTAATGATCATAATATTTGATTTTATTTCATATAAAAATAATTAATAAATAAATTGTAAACTAAGTTTAAAAAAAATCTTTAGACATAAATATTAAGAAAAGTGGGGTCTAAATCACTATATGAATGACACGTGAAGCCTAAATCACCATATGAATGACATGTGTGATTGTTTCTATGAAATAAGTTTGAAATATTAGTATAGTAGATTTATAATATATAATTATAACAATAATATAATAATAATAATATAATTTGCATATAATATATAATATTGTATATATTTTTCAATTGATATATATTATTGTATAAATGAATATCTAGCTCTAAAAAAAAAAAAGTAAAAGACTGGGTTTGTTATTTTTATAGATAAGCAAGTCAAAAGGACACCTTGTATTTTTAGAGGTGGCTATTTACTTTGTTTAATTTTAGAAATGACAAATGCTTACTTTCATTTCAATCAAAAATATATTGATAGAAAAAAAAAATGCTCCTCTGTGAGATTCTGAGATAAATTCATCTCTTTTCTATTATCAGTCTAATGAAATCCTTCATTAAGTATTAGAAAAATTAGAATAGATAATTATGAATTGGTTCATTACCTTTTATTTTAGCCAAATAAATCCGTTTGTCAGTTTGTTAAACTTGTTAATTATTAGTAGTGTGATCCAAATGCAATTAACAAAATTTTACTTTACACCTAAATTGTTGATTTGATCAAGACATTCCCCTTTTTTTTATATCACACGACTTTTTGTTGTAATGGAAAATTTTTTATTGATCTGATTAACGCATTCCTTTTTTTTTTTTCATATCACACGATTTTTGTTGTAATGGCCCCATTAATATTTTAGTCACCTCAATATATTTATATCTAATCCATTTTTCAATGATTCTTAATTCTATATTTGTTTTCCATTCTTAATGATTCTTGATTTTAATTGTAAATCATAATTTTAATGATTTGTAATCCCATGAATATATCTTAATGATTCTAATTTTATTGATTAATGTAATCTTTAATGATAGTATATTTGATCTTATTAATAATTAATAATTTAATTGTAAATTAAGTAAAAAAAATCTGTAAATATGAATGTTTAAAATAGTAGGCTTTAAGTCACTATATGAATGACACGCTTACCCTAAAGCTCTGTATGAAAGACATTTGTAATACTTTCCATGAAATGACTCTCAAATATTATATTAGTAGATTCATCGAAAGATGCAATTATTGAATACTTACAACATGTTAGTTTTTACGATATTGCACAGATTGGTCGAGTGGAACTAAATGGAGAGAAATAACGATGAAATTAGAAGATGTTGCCATACAATTTGAACTCATTACCTGGTAGTATTGAACAAGGATAGCTGAAATGTTTAATTTTCTTAATGATGTGCCTCATCTACATATATTTAATAGAGGTGCAACTAATTTAAATTGGTTGCAATATCATATAAGTGATACTAGAAATGATGTAGTATCAATAGAAATGAGTGCACGTGGGTATATGTTGGCCCTCATAGGCACTTCTTTCATGCCCGATAAGACCACCAATGAGGTCCACAAAAAACACTTGCAGTAGTTGAAGGATCTTACTCGTGTTGGCATTTTTAGTTGGGGGTGCTAACGATGTAGGTGAATAAGACGGGCGAGGTGCAAGTAGATATAACTTACGCGAAGATCCCCCACCAACTAGCAGATATACCCCACCAACAATCAGAAAACCAAAAGGGAAGGGGAAATCATATAAAAGGGGATAATAGTAGTTCATTTGCCATAATTGTATGATTCTGTGATTATATTACCCATTATATGACATAATGTTGTTCTATTTAGGGTGACAATCAAACTTAGTTCGTTTATTTAAATTTGGATTACTTAAATTGAAAAGTATAAAATGAAACTGAACATTATTTAAATTTGGATTGCTTAAAACTTGGATTAATATAAATTGGTTAAAATGTTTCTTAGTAAGGGTATTTTAGGAATGCTATAAATAATTGCAATAAATGGAGAGTGGTAATAGACAAATAGGAGTGGCTCTTGACAGCATTAGTAATAAGATAACGAAAATAGCCACAGTGCATCCACTTGTAGGATTGCAACAGCACCATTAGTAAGATAAGATAAAAATAAAATAACAAGAATGTTACTAAATAAATATGTTACTAAATATCAATTCATAAAAAAATTAAAAAATTAGTCATCAAGATTAATTTTAAACACAAACTATTTTAAACTAATTAAATATATAGATTCTAAAGGTTTAATATTACTCACTTTTCTCTTAAACAAATTAAACTAAACATATTCCCCTAAACTGAACTAATCTAAATTAACTATACTTATTCTAGTAACTAAATATTAAATTAACTAAATTAATTCCAGTAACTAAATTAACTGACTTAACATTAACTAGTTAAACTATAATAACAAATTAAATTAAACATATTTCCCTAAACTAATCTAACTTAAAATTAACTAAACTAATTCAAGTAACTAAACATTAAACTAACTAAATTAATTCATATAACTAAATTAACTAACTTAAAACTAATTAATTAAACTAAATTAACAAATTAAACTAAATATATTCCCTAAACTAAACTAACTTAAAATTAACTAAATTAATTCAAGAAACTAAACATTAAATTAACTAACTTAAAATTAACCAATTAAACAAAATAACAAATTAAACTAAATATATTTCCCTAAACTAAACTCACTTAAAATTAACTAAACTACTTCAAGTAAATAAATATTAAATTAACTAAATTAACTAACTTAAAATTAACTAATTAAACTAAATTAATAAATTAACTTAAATAAACATGTTTTCCTAAACTAAAGTAACTTAAAATTAACTAAACTAATTCAAGTAACCAAACATTAAATTAACTAAATTAATTCACTCAACTAAATTAACTAACTTAAAATTAACTGATTAAACGAAATTAACAAATTAAACCAAATATATACCCCTAAACTAAACTAACTTAAAATTAACTAAATTAATTCAAGAGACTAAGCATTAAATTAACTAAATTAACTAACTTAAAATTAACTAATTAAACTAAATTAAAAAAATTAAACTAAACATGTTCTCGTAAACTAAACTAACTTAAAATTAATTAAATTTATTCAAGAAACTAAACATTAAATTAACTAACTTAAAATTAACTAAACTAATTCAAGTAACTAAACATTAAATTAACTATATTAATTCAAGTAACTATATTAACTAACTTAAAACTAACTAGTTAAACTAAATTAACAAATTAAACTAAATATATTCCCTAAACTAAACTAACTTAAAATTAACTAAATTAATTCAAGAAACTAAACATTAAATTATCTAACTTAAAATTAACCAATTAAACAAAATAACAAATTAAACTAAATATATTCCCCTAAACTAAACTCACTTAAAATTAACTAAAATACTTCAAGTAAATAAACATTAAATTAACTAAATTAGCTAAATTAATTTACATAACTAAATTAACTAACTTAAAATTAACTAATTAAACTAAATTAACAAATTAACTTAAATAAACATATTTCCCTAAACTAAAGTAACTTACAATTAACTAAACTAATTCAGGTAACCAAACATTAAATTAACTAAATTAATTCACTCAACTAAATTAACTAATTAAACTAAACATATTCCCCTAAACTAAGCTAATTTAAAATTAACTAAATTAATTCAAGAGACTAATCATTAAATTAACTAAATTAACTAACTTAAAATTAACTAATTAAACTAAATTAAAATATTGAACTAAACATATTCCCGTAAACTAAACTAACTTAAAATTAACTAACTAAACTAATTCAACTAACTAAACATTAAATTAACTATATTAATTCAAGTAACTAAACTATCTAACTTAAAATCAACTAATTAAACTAAACATATTCCCCTAAACTAAACTAACTTAAAATTAACTAAATTAATTCAAGTAGCTAAAAATTAAATTAACTAAATTAATTCACGTAACTAAATTAACTAAATTAAAATTAACTAATTAAGATTAATAAATTAAACTAAACATATTCCCCTAAACTAAACTAATTTAGAATTAACTAAACTAATTCAAGCAATTAAACATTAAATTAACTATATTAATTCAAGTAACTATATTAACTAACTTAAAATTAACTAAATATATTCCCTTAAACTAAACTAAACTAAACTAAACATATACTAACTAAACTCATTTCAGATTGAAAAAAAAGAAAACAATACAAGTATACTAGCAAAGAGATAAACTACCCGTTATATGATATAATGTTGTTCTGTTTAGGGCAATAATCAAATTTATTTCATTTATTTAAATTTGGATTGCTTAATTGAAAAGTATAAAATGAAGTTGAATGAATTAAACTAAACATATTCCCCTAAATTAAACTAACTTAAAATTAACTAAACTAATTCAAGTAACTAAACATTAAATTAACAATATTAATTCAAGTTACTAAACTATCTAATTTAAAATTAACTAATTAAACTAAAGTAACAAATTCAACTAAACATATTTCCCTAAATTAAACTAACTTAAAATTAACTAAATTAATTCAAGTAGCTAAACATTAAATTAACTAAGTTAAATCATGTAACTAAATTAACTAACTTAAAATTAACTAATTAAGCTAAATTAACAAATTAACTAAACATATTCCCCCAAACTAAACTATTTAAAATTCACTAAACTAATTCAAGCAATTAAACATTAAATTAACTATATTAATTCAATTAACTAAATTAACTAACTTAAAATTGACTAAACATATTCCCTTAAACTAAACTAAACTAAACATATACTCTAAACTCGTTTCGAATTAAAAAAAGGAAACAATAAAAGTATACTAACAAAGAGATAAAATACCTTTTATATGATATAATGTTATTCTATTTAGGGTGATAATAAATCTTAGTTCATTTATTTAAATTTGGATTGCTTAAATTGAAAAGTATAAAATAACTTAAAATTAAACTAACTTAAAATTAACTAAATTAATTCTCCTAAATTAAATTTATTCCCCTAAACTTGAAATTGAGTCAATGTTTTATGTAAGTAGATGCAAGTACTGAACAGGGAACGTAATCCAAGTAGATTCATTTTCTTTCCTTATTTTTTTTCCATTTTGTCCATACCTTAATATGAGGTAGCGAATTCCTTACCCTCAAGTTTTTTTTTTTTTTCTATATTAAACGATATGAGGGTAGCAAATTGTTTACATCCTCACCTCCCTCCCCCCTCGCCCCACCGTAATTTCCTTCCAAAAGCAATATGAGTGTGTTTTGCTCACTCACTTTCCATATGCAAATCATTGTGCCCATTTTGGGATCTATTTTTTGACAATTTTTTTGTGAATAATTTTGAAATTGTTAACTTCTCCCCTTCTCACATTAACAAAAATACCTTTTCCAGTATTTCCTTTCGGTCTAAAATGCAATGCAAGCAAAGAAACTTAATGTAGCTCATTTTATTTCTCAGAGAATTCATGACTTGCATTCGTTACAAACAAATAAATTAGTTAAGTAACTAAGTATGACACAAAATAGTTCATGCTCCACGCTGCTGTCCATGTGAGTCGGGAGGTCCACTGTTGCCATCGCAGCAGTGCCCTTTTCAACAGATTATATCATACAACTTGATATCTAGTTGGACTCTAGTTTAGGGATATAACTTTAACCCTTTGTAGCAGTGTTTGGTACGAGATCAAAACTAGATAAAAGATTTTATGGATTAAGTCCATATATAAAATTAAATATAAAATTTATTCATAAAATATTAAAACAAATCCTCATAAATATTTGGCCTTTTTAATTACCAATACTCAAGCAAGTAAATGCAATAGCAATATGGTTAAAATATAATTTTAGTCTATATACATGTCATTGATTTTGAATTAAGTCCTTACACGAAATTTATTTTGAAATCAATCTCTACGCATGCAATTATTTGTAAATAACTCTTTAATGTTAATTGCACTTTTGACTACCTAACTTTAGGTAGGGTTTGATAAATGTTCAAGGACAGAAAAAATCAAAGGAGAGAATTCATAGTTATTTGCATTTTTCGAATTATTCAATTCCAACCAATTTCTATGTTTTCCGTGCCAATTTCAAATTTTGAGTATTCCACGTTGCTCCTCGTTCAATGATTTTGATATTTTGGCAATTTTTTTCTATTATTTGTAATCTGATTGGCAAAATGAGATACTAGGAACTTGGGGCATGGAAGCCACTTAACATCCATTCGCATAGATGAGCTAGGCTTTGCAAGGATGTCCTTCTTGTTCGAGAAGATTGGCCTAATGATCAGGAGAAAGAAGGCATTTGGGTTTCTCACATGATGGGTGAAGTAAGGAGAACGGTAAACTAGGAATTCTGAAAAAATATTTAAAGGAAAGGAGATAAGTGTTAATTGAAAAATCAAAAGCTAGAGAGGTAAAATGTTATATCAATAAACCTAAAGTGAGGCAGACGTAATGTGCCCATTAATTTAACAGCATTTTTCGCATAGAAACTAAATTCAAAGTAGATAACACATATGGAGATTAAAGTTATATTTGATTAAAATCATTAAATAGTTTCCATCAATTTTTGCGCTGGATAAATTAATCAATCCCTAAGGGTAATCATGACATTTTAAAAGGTTTGATAATTTAATCTCTCTAGCAAGTCTCTCCCTGAAATACTATGTCATTTCCTGTAAAGTACTTAATGTGATATCATTATTTTGTCTTATTATCCTAGTTGCTTCTATTGATGATATTTGTGAGTGAAATTGGGTTTTCTTAGCATAAGAATGAGAAAAAAAAAATCATGCCATTTTATTATTTAGAGTAGGAAAAATTGGTTTTTCTCTTAGTATGTTCAGGGTGTGTTTAGATTACTACTATTTTTGTGTTACTGATATACTTTCTTTTCATCTCCCTTTTGGTGGAGATCTATCAATTATGAAAAAAAATACAATAAAATAATAAGGCATATGATAATAGTATCACTTGAATTATATAACGATTCCGTTCTAGTATTTAATGAAAAGATTCAATGGAAGAACTAAATTGTCTTGTATTATAAAAACTAGCCATTTAACCTCAGCGATACACGGGATAATAATAAAAATAGTTTGTAGATTATTATCAAAATTAAATAATAATTTATTTAATATATCTTAGTATATACATTTATTTTTAAAATAAATTAATAGTTAAATAATTAAATAAATAAATAAAATATAAATGTATCATTCTATTTTATATCTTAATTTGAATATAATGTTTATAATATTAAACAAATCTCGGTAAATGACCTTTAATTAGTAATAAAGAACTTATTTTATGAAAATTTTACATATTTTAAAAGTTAAAATTGTTGGATAATGAAAGAGAATAAGTGGATAATTTTATTATATCATGAGTCATGTATAGAGATCAATGACAATGGATATTCATGAAAAAGTGGATTCCCTGTCTCTGTTTAGAATTTCGTCTCTCATTCCCACCCCCATTCACTTGACAGGCCTAATTCCTCATTCCGCTTAGAGATTTGAATCCTTATAGGTATTCAGGGGTTTGATAAAAAAAAAATTCTAAAAAGAGAAAAATTTTAAAAATACTTTGAAATTTGAAACATAATTACATTACGCAACATAATCTAAATAAAAAATGAAAAAAAAATCCATACATAATATAAATTCAATACAGATTATTACAAAGAATGAATGTGTGTTAAGGTTTTCTTTATACACACACATATAGTATCATGAGTCATTTATAGGGATGACAATGGGTATCCATGAGAGAATGAACCCCCCATCCCTGTTTAAAATTTTATCTTCGATCCCCATCCCCATCCCTGTCATGAGTTCTATTTCTTGTTCCCTATAGGAATTTCAATTCCTACGGATATTCAGTAATTTATTAAAAAATTAAAAAAAGATAAATTTTTTTAAAATAATTTAAAATTCAAAACATAAAATATTACTAATGCAACATAGTTCAAATTTAAAATAAAAAATATATACATAATACAAATCTAATACAGATAAAAAAAAGGTGTACTAAGGTTTTCTTCATATATATATATAAATATATATATAGAAGTGGATATCTAAATAATTCATATAAATGGGGAATTGGTGGGTTTCCATGTGTGAGGACCTCATTCCCCATCTTTACCCCATTTAATAAAAAGGGACTCCGCCTGTAGGTACCTGCTTCAGCGGGTTTTTTTTTTTTTTTCCATCGTCTTAGTCATTTATATCTTTTTGGTAAATCAAAATATTTAATTTATGAAAATATAAAAAAAATATTTTCTAATTAACAAAAACTAATGAATAAATTTAATTTATGTGATTTCAATTACACTACATTTCTTTGTACATCCTTTTAGTAAATTATAATATCAATTTTAAAATATATATTATAATTAATGTGTATAATTAGTAAGACAAATCATATATAATTTTAATTTATGTCATCTTAATTATTGGAGTAGAGCATTGATTAAAAATTATTTTCAATAAAAAATTAATAAATAATTATAAATTATGGAGTTGATTTTTTAAAATACTTTAATGCTGAAAAATTGAAGTCTTCTTTTTCAAAAAAATTAATATAAAAAATTATGGAATTGATAGGTTGAAATGTTAAAGCCGCAAAAACTTAAATATAGTATAATGAGACGGATAGATAGATAATTTTTTTTTATGTATGATTTTCAAAAGCTCTAAATTTGAAGTTAGGGAAAAAGAAAGAATTGAAAAATAGATTGTTAATATAACTTTTTAAAAAGCAAATAGATTTAGGAGAAAATATATGTTGATTTTTGTAATACCCGGTGTACATGTGTCAGTAGACAAGTTCTATATGGCCTCAAGGTTCCCCGAGACCCACCCATGTTGCCAGGTCTGGGATTTCGCTAAGTTTGGAGCCTACGTCTCCTTTGAGAGCTAAATGATAGAGCCACTTTCTTAAGATTAAAAGTTCCGGTAATTTTTCCCAAAAGAAAAAGAAGTTAAAGAGTGATTTTTAACAAATTTTATGAAACCTTTAAAATGTTCGTTTTTAGTCCTCAAGTTTAGGAAATCTTGAACATTCCCATATTTGAACTAAAACCCAAAATTTGGATTTTGATTGGTTGGGATTTTGATTTTTTTTTTATTTAATTTGAATCTAAATGTGGGTATTTTCTTATTTACATTTATGTTTTAAATTTAATGGAGAGTAAAATAAATGATGACATTAACTTGTAAATAAGTGAGTGCTGAGACAATCCAGATTCAGTTGGGTGTTGTTGCTACAAGATCCTACAGAACAGCCTCGCTACAACGAACAGACAAGTCAAGAGGCTCGCTGCAGCAAGATATATTCACTGCAGCAAGTTATTGTTTCTCCAGGCTCACTGCAGCGAGCACCCTGTATTAGACCAGTATAAGAAACAACGTAATTTCATTAAAGAGTCTCAACCTCATTATAAACCTTTCCCCTTCGAGTTTCATTTGCAGAAACCTTGTTTCCTCCCCTCTTCTCTCATCCCACTCCAATCTTCATCATCCAAGCTTCAAAGGTATGTAATGTTGTTAGATTTTGTTCCCATTCTGTCCATGCTTTCATGATCCTAGGTTGGGCTTTGTTATTTCTCTCATTATTGTCAACTGGGGGTGCTCCCCCAATGTTGTTAGAATTGTGTTAGAGTAATCTAGAGATACACATAGAGTATTCATGAGTCCAATGGTTGAAATGGCAGACATTGGTATCATCCCTCCTTCTTGGAGCTTTACTGGAGTTGTTCCCTCTCCAGGTGAATGGGTTCAAACTCATAACCTTATTTTTAGCCATTATAAGTATGTTTATGCATTATGATTGCTAATATGAAAGTAAATATGTGAATATAATTTTATACATGATGTCAACATATCAAGAACTATGACTTGTTATAATAGCATGAAGAAATATGTTTTAGAAAACCATGGAACCATGATTTTTATGTTATGTGCTATGGAAAATGTTTTACATGTTTGAAAAGGAGTTTATTAAGAAAATTGATGACTTAAAGATGTTCATGAAATTTTCAAACACGCATTATGGTTCTACAATATTATTACATTAAAGAGATCCCAGAATATCAAGTTTAATTATTATAAATAGATATAGAATAGAGGATGATCTAGCTTTAAATAATTATGATTATTTGATTTTAGAGATATATGATTTATAACCCCCAGCATTTTGAACTATAGTATTAGAGTTATCAAGTATATGAAAATATATTAGCACAAGATATAGATTTAAAACTTCAATTTTATGGTACCAAGAGGTACGGAATTCAGTATGATTCCTAGTAGCTGCCAGATATATATTATTTGGGCTTGAAATCCGGATGCCTACAAGTGGTGAACCCTTGGGCTAAATTTTCACAGCCATAGTTATACTAAATTCATATTGTTAGAGTTATATGAATTCAGAACTCTTAGAGTACTAAGAAATTAGGGGCTTGCATTCGTGAGGGAAACCCTTTAGTTATGAAATTGCAATATTGTTGTTTTTATTTACTTCGATCAAGTTATATATCAATGGTATTAGACAGTCATGGAAGCAATATAGTAAACAACTATAGAGGCAAACCTAATAAACAGCCATGGACGCAACTCCTTTAAACAGCCATGGTGGCATATACATAAAATGAGACTTAGTTAGGTGCCCACAGCTTATCCGACAGGGATTGTTATGATTTTAGCAGGTGCTCATGTTCACCAGAGACCAAGTACAATCTTTCAATTTATAATTTTGCAGCTTTTATTATTATATATTTATTTATTTCATTCAACTTACTGTTTCCCGATGCTGTACTGCATCTTGGTTAAAATGATTTCATTATTGATTATGATTTAGAAATTCTTGTTTATAAATACATGGAATGAAAAGTGTTTTCCTAGAGATAACTATGTATATAAATACTTTATGTTTGTTGCATGTATATTGTATTATATTCATTGGTTGTCCCACGTGGGTAATGGGTGAAAGCTTACTCACTAAGGCCATTGACTCACCCTTTTCCCTTCCTCTCATAGTATAGGTATAGTTTCAGTTTCAGCTCAGTTTGGTAGACGTAGCTCTTCCCATTGGTGAACCTTACTTTGGAATAAGGCTTATTATAGGTTCATGTTACTATTAGAGTGCTCCAGTAGATGTGCAGGCAAGATTCAAACCATGCTTTATTTTTAGATTTAGCATTCAATTTCAGTATTTGAAATAGTATGTATGTGTTGCCAATTTACAAGTATGGATTTGAAATGATAAAGTTTGATTTGAGTTTATGTAACACACCCAAAGGGTGTTACTTGTGATTTAGTTTTCTAGTGTTTAGTGGATTTTCAGAGTTTGAACATTAAATACTTTTAGTTTATGAAATTAAATGATATTTTAAATAGAAAAAATGCTAGAAATTTCAAAGAGGTCACATTTTAAATTATAATATTTTGATAAATCATGCATTTAGAGAGACATGTCACTCAGAAGGTTTACTCGGAGATGAGATTTCTCACGTGACAGTCACGTTCCTAAATCGGATCGTAACAATTTAGGGAATGATATGCATGTAAACATTAACGATGCAAAATGAATCACAATATATAATAGAAGGAATCTTTTCCAATATTTAAGTTGAGGAAGGAATTTTAAATTTTTGGTTTGATTTATTATTTTTTGTAGTGATTTTTTAAATTTATATTTGTGCGACTGTTTTCTTCAAATATATGAATGTATTTTTTTTATGCTTTTCAATTTTTTTTATTAATAATATTATAACATTTTAATGTTATAATTCCTTTGATTGCAGTGTCAAATATAAGTTATAAAAATTTTAATTATAATATTTTAGATATTCTAAAGATTTTAAGCTGGCTTGTAATATTTTGAATGTTTAAAAGTTATGGAACCAATAAATGACATAATATTCAATATAGAGTATGTGTTAATAGAAGAGAGATATGAAAATATAATTAGAAAAATAATTAATAATTACAATGCAAATAAAAATTTAAAAGCTTATTTTAAATAGAATATTAAAAAATGATGGGGCAAAAATTTATCCGTGAATAACATATTGTAAAACTGTTTTTGAAATGAGTCTAAATTAATAGTAGCATATAGGGTAAACATGTTTTTAAAATGCGAATCGTAATACTCTAAACTTTGAATACAATGTAAAACACTCCTTTATGTTAAGTTGACATACATTTTACGCATTAAATAATCATATTCATGATGTGTGTATAATTAAACGAATAAAAATATTTTTTTTAATCAAATTTCTAAACTCTAAACTCGAAATGGACAAAAATTGCCTTTTAGTATAGTCAAACTCTAGCATTGAAGGATATTTTTGTCCATTGATGAGTGGGAGGGTTTAGGGTAGGAAAATTTGATTAAAATGAAGGATATTTTTGTCCCTTTAATTCTGCATGTTATATGTATATGACTATTTAATTATAGAAATAAATGTTAACTTAATTAAAAGAAAGTCCAGGATGTCACGATATATATTTTAAAAAATTGAGATATAAATTATATATGATATAAAGTTAAGGCGTAAAATGTATTTTATTATATATAATATATATAATAACAACATAAATGGCTTATAGGAGCAACGACGTCGTCTCCTTATATAGTAGTGTGAGAAGCTAGGATGGTATGAACCCTTGGACACGTTACTTACTCCCTTCAATTGCAGAAGATTCTCGACTACCGAATACACTCTCCACATTCATCCCTTTATCTTGCCACTGCCACTGCAGGTAACAATTGTGTCATTCCAGCGGCAACTAATTTTCTCAAAATTGTTCGCTGTTTGTTTTGATGCCAAACCTTATTCTCCTTTATCTTTATTTTAGGGTTTATTTATTTATTTATGTTTTCCTCTTTTTGAATTAACCAAATAATTGCCACTTTGTTTTGGCTTTGAATTGATTGCAGATTGAGGTTAAACTATGGCGACGGAACCAAAGGCAGCAACCACCGAGGATGTGAAGATCGATCTCTTCGAAGACGATGATGAGTTCGAAGAGTTTGAAATCAATGAAGGTTAATTCTAAATCAATAATCCTTAATTCTTTCGATCTCTTCGTTTCTTTTTCAATTTCACTTTTTGGGTTTTCGTTTCTTTCTTCTTCTTTTTTTTTTTCTTTTTTAATTTTTGCTAATGATTGTATAAGATGCTTCTTGTTGATCAAATTAATTCAAGCATTGCTTCACATGTGGTTGTTTGTGTTGGGCTGTTGGTTCTGTCATGAACCTAAAAATTTAGGAATTTCAGAAATTATTGGGTTGGATTTGGTTGCGGTATTTATGTTTTTGGTTATGTTATAATTCCAGCAATCTAGAAGGACTTTCTTGAACCCACAAGTTCAAACCATTTCAATGGAAACACTCTTCGCATATTGTTGCACATTTGTGAGAAGAGAGAGAGAGAGAGAGATTTGTGTTCAATTATGTAAGTACAATTCCCTAAGAGTAAAACCACAAATTGATCCTTGAAAGAGTTGTGACACAAATTTAATTCTCTGAAGAGTTTTAATATCAATTTGGTCTTTGAAAGAGCTGTGATATCAATTTAGTCCTCCAAAGATTAAAATCTATTTCAAGTTAGTCCAAAAGATTAAAAGAAGATCAGAGTAACATGAAACGAATTTTAATCTATCAAGGACCAACTAATGTCCCAAATCTTTCGAAAACCAAACTGATGTCTCATAACTCTTTCAATGATCAAATTGATATAACAAATCCTCCAAGGACCAAATTGATTTCTTGCAACCCTTTTTAGGACCAATTCGAGGGTTACTTACTCCCTAATTATGTGCCTTATAGAATGATAGACATATTTTATGGTAGATTGACGTCATTTGATCTATTTAGTTGACCCAAAAGGTTTAGTTGAGGTATGGAATGATAGAAAGTAACTAGAAAGCAATTAACCTGCTGGTTCAGCAACTAATCTGACTAAATTCTACTATGTTAACCTGTCACTAACAATACCCTAATGTTAGTACAACAAACCTAGCCACTTTGTTGTCATGAGTTGTGGTGCTGAATAGTTAGTTCCTCATTGTGTTCATCTGCTTTCTAATTATTCACACTTTCAGGGTGTAGATAATAGGATTTGATTAATTGCTTGGCTTTTTAGGGTGCATTTGTTCCATATTTTCAAAAAAAAGTGACTATCGAATTAAATTTTATATATAACTGAAAAAGTTAAAAACTGAAAATCAGAAACTACTCTTTTTAGCTTTTACAAAAAACTGAAAACTGATTTTTTTGAGATTCTGATTATTTTTAAAAATTGTCCAAATATACAAAAAGTGATTTTTTTTAAACGAAAAAAGTGCTTATTTCCTTCCATAATCTGATCCAAATGCACCCTTAACCCCATGCAGTTGCTAATGATGATATTTGAGTGCCTCCCATCCTAATGTTTGTTTCTATTTCTTTTTGTCATGTTACCCAAACTTACAGAGTGGGATGACAAAGAGGAAGGGAAAGAAGTGACTCAACAGTGGGAGGATGATTGGGATGATGATGACGTAAGTGATGATTTCTCTCTTCAGCTGAGGAGGGAGCTGGAGAACAACACTGAAAAGAAGTAAACCTACTGCTGGTTATTATTGCTTGACATATATGCTTATGACTTAGGTATTTGAGTTCTTGGTGTTTTGTTTCCTGAAAAAGAAGTGAAACCTATGCCTAGTTCTTTCTGAAAGCACATTTACATAGAAGTAGTGTTTGTACTTGAATTGAATTCTGTCTAATTAGCTTTCATCTAGCTTTAACATTTGATTCACAACCTCAAGCCACTCGTCATTTTTTTTTAATTTGGGGGTTCAATTAACAACTCCAGTGAAAAGTGCAAATGTGTTTCACCTTCCTGTTATATGATTTGGCTTCTCTATATTGAGGATATTTGTTAAGTGGAAAAGTGAGGGGTTAATCACCATTAGATCAATAATTTCCATGATGTGGGAGTCCCACTAAATGATCTAATATTGATTAACTCCTTACTTTCTCACTTTAGAGCACTCAAATCCCTTGTTATTACTGTCCAGTTGTTCCAGTGGCTCAAATAGACATTTTTTTTGGCCACCCTAAAAACTGGATGAAATTTTGACTAGTGGGTATCCTCAACCCAGCCCGAGGAATTGAATGCCCATGTGTCCAAGTTATTTGTGTTACTAAGGAGTAGATGAGGTTATTGGGCATTCTGGATGCCTGACTCAGCGAGTACCAAGCGAGGATAAATTGTGTGAAATTGATGTTACAGCATGAAGTTTAGCTACCATATGGAGATTATACTTTTACGGTCAATGCCGAAAGGTTGCCATACATATTTTTGTTTTAAGCAGAGGAGGGAAGTGGAGAACTTTGCTAATAAGAGGATTAAACAAACGTGGGTTATCATTGCTTATAACTTGTATTATGACTTAGGAATATGAGCTCTGGGTGTTTTCTTTCCTGAAAAACAAACGTGAAGCTATGCCTTGTTGGTAAGGGCATCTGGACTGGTAAGACAGTGAGATTGGAACATAAGGACATAATAAGAACAAAATTAGCATGATTTGGAATTTTGGATTCCATGAGGTTGGCCCTTGGGCATTCTGAAACGATCAAGGATCTGCTAGTACCTAATAGGAGGAAAGTATGTGTGGAATTTGGAGTTAACAACGTTTGTTTTAGCATATAGAGTTGAATATATGCTTGATTGATGCCAAAAGGATGTCATATATAGGTTGAATGAAAATGATGCTATTTACCCTGCTTTTGTAATTAACCAGAGCTGAAGATTTACAGATTTCATATAATCAAGCTATTGCGTTCTTTTTTCGGGATGCATTTGGTTAGTGGTTAAGAATTGGGTGGAAATTTTTATAGATTAATTTTGTGTAATTTTATGTATGAAACTCAATCTAAAAAATTTTCACCTCATTTTTTATCCCCTAATCAAACATAGTCTAAAAAGACTAATTTGATTCCATTTAGAGTGAGCCCCTATTTTTATTTGGGCATAAGTACTTAAAATAGTTACACGAAACTCTCGAAACCCAACAAGCGATAAAAAGCCCTATGGAACTACAATTTTTCAAAATGGGTTGGGAGTCGATGCTGCTTTTAACTGCATTGCTCAGTCACCGGATGTTAAAAGTAGTGAAGAACAATGAAGGTAAATCATGAGATGAAGATATTGTTACATACAAACCCGTTGAAATATATATATATATATATATATATATATAGTATCCTTATAAATTTGAAAGGTATTGGTGCTTTGCAGTTATTTGTGATTAAGATTGTGCTATATGTCTCATTAATTAAAATATAAAAAATAAAGATTCAATCACAACCATTAAAAGTGATAAGGGTATCGGTACTTTGTGGGTACCAATACATATATATAGGATAACGATATATTGGTATAACTTTAAGTAAATTTATACCATTGACAACTTCCAATGAAATTATTGTTTTGTCAATCTAATCGTTGAATTATAATTACTTATCATAAAGATTATTTGTGTCAAATATGATAAAAATTGAACATTAATAGCAATACAATCATGTAACTTTTATTTTTATTCATTTTAAGTATATATGTTAAGTTGATTTTATTGTATATAAAAATTACACACAAAAATTTTAGATTAATTTGAAATTTTATAAACTTGATCTATACGATATTAGCTTTTAATTCAATGGTGGGTTTTGTAAAAATTTATACTAATAAAACAGTTATGCAATAGTGTAATGTATATATACACACACTACTGGGAATGGCCATATACACTGCTATTATTGAGGATCATGAGATGGTGAAAAATCTTAGGACATTGTATACGTATCTGAACCGGGACAAAGTGTACAAGATGCATTCTCAAACAAACGACAAGAGCACTTGGTGTCCATTACAAAGGACGAAAAGACCGGGACACATTCACCATTTTTTTTTCTTTTTTGTAGTGGTTTGCGAACTTTCGGCTAATAAACTGTCTACGATCCACGGCACTCTGGATGGATAAGCTTGGTTTAGCAACCAACCAGCAGAATGATGTTTGATGTTTTGTAAAATTCAGCTCAAAATTAAATATGGCCTCAACACCGAGGTGTCGTTCGAGTGCAAAGGGTTCGGGTCCTTCAAGCATGAGGTTTTGTGATTAATTCTGCGATTAATGTATATGGAAAAAATACTATTGGAAGTGGTATCTAATTAGGCATTTGACCATGATTTGAGAGATTAATCTCTCACCTATTGGATAAGAGTGTACTCTAGGAAACGAGAAAAAAAAAATAAAGTATTGCCTCACACCGAAATAAGAGTGTTGACTCATAACTAAGAGATAAATACAAGAAATATATTGAACATATGTGCGTGAGTGAGCATCATCACTGAGGTGCGCAGAGTGAATAGTGAAACTCCAGTTACTAGTTGAAGGAACATTTACTAAATGAAGAAGGGTAATAGAGAAGCCAGCGAACTAGGCCATTCAGACGCCAACAATGCTCTTTAATTTGCACTATATGTAATTTCAATTTCTACATTGGCAGGAACAACACTTTCTTCCTCTTCCCTCATGACCCTAGTAGTAGGAACCATTACTCGGTCATGAACCCATGTTCTACAAATGGGACAAAAGGGTGTCTTGAGTATCCATGAATCTATGCATTGGACATGGAAGCTGTGGCTGCACTTAGGCAACAACCTGCAAGCATCACCAACCTTGAAGCTCTCCAAGCAAACAGCACAGTCCACAAGGGTGCTGCACCCTTTCTCTGGCTCCTCATAATCAAAGCAAGGAAGGTTCTTCAAATCATCAATGTTGCCACCAACAGGGATTGTTTTCTGGCCTTGAATTCCTCCTCCTCCACCATGATGATCTCTTGTTCTGAAAGCCCTCCCCACTATGCACACATGGATTGCCACCAAAACAGTAATCCCCATAAACAATAGGATCAAGGAAATGACAATCCCCACCCCCATAATTAAATTGGCCAAATTCCAGAGCCTCAGCTAGCTAGCTACCTTCAAGCTTGGAATTGGAAGTGTCTGATTCTGATCAAATTTTGTTTGCTACTCAAACAGACAACATACAATACAACACACTGGTCCAACCAACCACAGATTGCAGCAACGGCAAGCTAGCGAGCTACCTCTCTGCTTTCATCCTCATCATCATCATGTACCTATTATTATTATGATTATTATTATTTCAACAGAAAAAGACAATAGAAAGATGAAAACTTTCCTTTTTTTATTGCACCGTTATCACATGCATAGAGAGTAACATTGATGGTATCGTGATCCAATTCAGTAGGTGTTGGAAGTTAACAAAGTCCAAAAACAAAAGTGCATTAATATAATATAACAATAACAATAACAATAACAATAACAATAACAATGCCAAATATAGAAAATTTAATTTAATTACAAATCGAGGGGTGAGGATTAGATACTGACAAAAAGAAGGGGTGCGGAAGAGATGGGTGGTACATTTTTTCCAATTTAGAATTCTTATATTACAAGTAAACTTTGTCTGAAAATGTAATTGAGTAACCAACTATTTTGGCTTTTGGGTATGGGTCGCACGCCTCAACTAAGTGTTGGACCCCGCCTCAACTAAGTTTGGGTACCACCGGATTATTGCGAGTTGATGTCTACTTTTGTTATTAAGTTCTAATAAAGCTATAAGCCTATAAATATAGAAAAAAAAAATAGATAATTTTTTCAATATCTATTTTATTTAATTCTTAAATAAAGTGGTAATATTATAACATATTTTTTGGAGATAAATACACATTTTAAACTTTTAAATTACTCATCTTAAGATAAAATTTTCACATGTCTTTTATTAAATCGAGAATAAATTGAATGAATATAAGAAATTTGATACAAGTCTCAATTGGGTCTAGGCATTAGTTAAAAAGAAAAGGCCAAGTGATAAGTAATTTCAATTTTTACAAAATTATATATTAAATATTAAAAAGTATTTGTTGTAAAACTATATAATGCTTATATTATAACTATTAAACAAAAATTAATTATAGACACTTTAGCATCACTAAAAAAATATATATTAACTGCAAAGGTTGAACACTTAACACTGGATGTGTCCCAAGGAAACCATAATAAATAACATATCAACCGCAAAGGTTGAACTTTCCGTTAATTTCATATGGTGGTTTGAAAGACTTCTATATGTGGAATCCAAGGAGACTTTTATTTTCATATATGCTTCTAATTATATTAAGGATTTTGCTAATAAGTATCCTAATGACACTGATTAAGGTTTTAAAAAGTAGAAATATTTTATTGAAAAAATAGAATTTTTAAGTTATAACACATTCAATATATTGAGAGCATTAAAAGTTTTCACCATTGAAAATATTAACTAGTGCCCTAAGAGTACTGATTAGTAAAACTCTTCTATTAATTCTTAATTAATAGCCGCATTCAATAATTTACGTGAAGTTATATTTGTCTTGAAAAATCCAGCCTAGATATGTTGGTGAAGTTGCTAATCAAATAAGGAGATTAATTTTCATGTTATTAGTGCAAATTTCTTTTGTACCAACTATTGTCTTATTATTTTCAGCTATCCCATCCTATCAATTATAAAGTTTAAGTACTTTAGATATTTTTTTTGGTCTCTCAAGGATATCCACCGTCAACAACGGTGACTAATCTCTTTGCCAGTTTGTGCGGGCATCTCAAAGGGTAGAATAGCTGGCCCGGAGAAGCTTTTTCATTCCCAAAGGCAGAGATCGAACCCCTGACCCTTGGTTAAGGATGAACGAGCCCCTACTGCTCGACCACACTCCCCGAGTTGTACTTCAGATATTTACTTGAGAAAACTTCACTTTATCCCCTAGGTCATGTGTATTTTAATCTTTAAATTTAAAAAAATGAACCATGTGATCTTCGAATTTTTCTCCATCTGCATTTTAGTGTTTTCATTAATTTTTTGTGAATTGTTAGCGAAAAAATAAATACACTTTACCTCCTTAAACTTTGAATCATGTGTATTTTAATCCTTGAAAAATAAATTATAACTTTGTCCCATATACTTTCTTAAATGTGTATTATTTTTGTTAATAAATGATAAAAAAATTTAACAAATGGGCTAAAGTGTATATTTAAAAAAAATTCAGGAATTATGCTACACATTTTTTCAGTTTAAGGACTAAAATTCACATTACCTATGACTGATAGTGGATAAAGTGGATCATGTGATCGCGCGAGTCATTAGGTATTGTTTATGGAAATCGCCCGTTTTGAGTTTTTTAATTAGGACTATGATGTGGTTATTTTTTTGTTAACTAATCTCACATTAAAATAGCAGTTGGATGAGAAATAATCTTAACTAATTATTCCTGACATTTTTTTATGAGCAACTTCTAGTGAAGAAATGCCGCTCATGTTCTGCGTTGTGACGTATATATGGCTTTGCCCGGCTAGCAGTTGTGTTGAATATTTGATGGAATAAAGTAGAAAAGAATAATTAGATTAGATTGGATAAGATAGCCAAGGCAACGAAGACCAACAATGCGGTATATACTACTTCCAAATTAATGGTCGTTGATGAAATTATTTGTTGGTTGAATTTATTATTATTATTATTATCATTATTAAATTGTTGGTTGAAAGTTTAATATGAGAAAAGCAGTTGCCTGAAAGATTCTTGAAACATTTAAGAGTCAGAAACTTAATTAAAACGTCGACGCTCAAATAGAAAATTACTGTATAATATTAATTATTATTTCTTGACCCATTTTGGTTTTGCTTGAACCATGCATTTTTGGCCAGCCACTATCTCACAAAGATTCGCGAAATAATTGAATATTTTGAAATTAGTAGTTGGAGATGTCTTATTATCATTTGCTTTAGATTATAAGGGGCCCTTGTTGTTATTTAAAAACATTTTTTTTAAAACCATTTCTTAAAATACTATTAGTTTCGTCAAGCTACCAATTTATTATTATTATTATTTCACAAGTACATTTAAACCAAGTGAATCAGCAGAATCCAAGGAACAACAACACCGTTAACATGCTAGATACAATTTATGTTATTTAACTTAATTATTAATTGATAAGAAATTCACAAAATTCACCTTCTCTATTATTGTCAATTCAATTGACTTGGAACTTAGCAGAGTTGGATGATCAGGACACAAAGCTTAAGGTGCAATGCATGGCATTCTGCTTCTCTGTCATAGCTTGTTCTACATTTTATGAAGTTTCCATCTGCTATGACAACCTCAAGTGAATCTTAAGATGGCCATGGCAGGATGGCACGCTCGTTCTGTTTTTAAATTCATTGTTTATCCAATTTAGTCATGAGTTGCTCTTTAGGTGTTCTATGTCTATTTATGTTTTGATTTTTGTACAAAGGCAACTTTGCTTATCTTACAAATTTTGTGTATGTTCTTTTTTCTTTCAATCGTTGAATGTATATTTGATTTGACAAAAGTGCAATTCAAGAAAATTGTGATTTTGATTACATTTTCGTTCAATTCAATTGCATATACTATATTGTTATCGACTATCACTTAGTCACATATCAAATACGTTGGATAATGACTTTTTAAAAGGAGGAGATCCTAAATAAAGATGAATCCCACCAAGATAGGGTTTAACTACTTTATTTTGGATGACATACTCCCTATTTAAAGGCCTTAGATGACTTAATATCCTCTTATACACATATTTTATGCTTTTTCTAAGTATTTGAACACTTTTTGACTTGAGTGTTGGAGTACTTGCCGATACACCTCTCCAATTTGGAACAAGGAAGATCATCGACAACATACTAGTGTTTTAGAACCTACCAAGTAGATACCAGATATTCTCCATATGATATACTACTTTCGAACACATACCAAGTAGACCATTTCTCCACCACCCCTCTTTTGGAAAACATTACTAGTTTTCAAACAAGCATGCTGAAACAGATTGTAGAGATAAGAGAATAACTATCAAACAGATCCAATTTGATCAAATCAATCATGATTACAACAGTAGAATGAAGACCTTACAGGGTTACAAGGCTAGTCCTGGAAACATCACCAAGCTAAAAGTAGTTCCCATACCCATTAAACCCAAACCAGTTAAGGGGAACACACAGGGAAGAATAAAAGAAAATGAGGTATAGCTTTACATAAGAATTGACATGTTACCATCTTTTCCTTCCCATACCCTTTACTGTAGGTTCCTCTCATCTTGACAAGTTGACATCCAAATCCTGTTTTCTGGCCATAGATACATATGACTTTTTAAACAGTGAAAAATCACTATAATCAAACCGTTTGCAGGACCAAATAGATAAAACTCAAGGCCCTCTATACTTGCGGAAGCAAAGACAACCCTGCTGCTGATCAGGAGGGATCATACCACCACCTTTGGATGTGTCAATGGCCTCCAGCAGGGAAACTACCTCATCCATCTCGGGCCGCTTTTCGGGATTGGCATCCCAGCACCTCTTCATTACATTTGCTAGAGAACTTGGGCAGCATCTTGGTATTTCTGGTCTCAGATTCTAAAATTTCAACACAAGATAATAGAATCATTATTATGAATGCAACATGAATCTGAATCTGCAGCGACACGCGCTGCTCAAATATGACATATATAATCAAAACCAGATGAACATATACCTGGCGAACAACGGCCGTAGTAATCTCCGAAAAACTGAGGTCAGGATATGGCATGTCACAACAATACACTTCCCATAAACAGATGCCAAAGCTGTACACATCACATTTCCTGTTATAGGGGTTGCCATTTAAGACCTGTAAGCCACCACCCATTTGGCAAATTAGTGTGTGGTCAATTACAACTTTACAAGAGCTTTCTCTTTGATTCATTTATCCATATTGATGAATGCTAATTATGAATGACACCAAAGATGACACCCATCCCCTCTCACATAACAACAGATGGGGGGCTTGATGTGCCTCCTTTGATCACATGAAGTATATTTAGGACACGGCTATCCTTTGCACTAATGCTTCCACTCAGCCATACATGTTTGTACAATAGTTTGAAATTGTAGAGATTTCAAGGGTACTGGCTACACACCTCGGGAGCCATGTAACCAAGTGTCCCAGTCTCCCCAGTCATGTCATTAGGATTTGATGCTTCAATGCGCGCAACGCCAAAATCTGCAATTTTAACCTTGCGCGTCTTATCCAACAGCATGTTCTCCGTCTTTACATCTCTATGCACTATCTTTTCAGAATGAAGATAACTCAGCCTGCAAAACCAAATTGAAGGATTATATGAGAATCATTGTTCTCAACCAGCTAAACCACTGTTACTTTGAGGGAAAAAAAATGCTAAACGATAAATACCCTCTTGCAAGATCAAGTGCCAGCTGGATGACAACCTTAAAAGCTAACTTTCTCCTCCTATTCTTTATCAGGAAAGATTTAAGCGTACCTCCAGGAAGATACTCAACAACAACACAGCAAATATTGCTTGGCAAGCTAATTAGACCATTATCAGTTTGTATCTGTAATTCTGAAGACCCCATTGTTGCCCCTATAAACTAAACATGGAGAAAGAGAGTTGTTGAAGGAACTGGGGAAGAAAAACACTTGCAGTGACAGATAATTGCGTAATACCCTTTACAAAGAAAGGGAGAAAATAATCTGCAAATATCAAAACATGGAACAGGGAAAGTGAAAATTTCATGAAGAAAAACAGTAGAGAAGGAGTATCATGGTTGGCCATGCTCTCAAAACCAACAATCACCTAAATATTAGGACAGAGGCAAGAACGAACACAGTTGAGCATACAACTGAATGAACATGCATGTAACCAATATATAGAATATCTTTTCTTGCTGTCAGAACAAACGGCAATAGAAGAAAACGGTAAGAGATGATCAATTCTTCCAAATTAGAGATTCACAGTAAATAACAGAAACCTGGCAACTAAAATCTTTCATGATAAGTAAACTTCAAAAAATGTTGGTATGCTTGTTTCTTAATTTAGTAGCTTTGTTTGATATAAATATGTATGCAAAATCAACTGGAAAACACCTTTCCACCTCCATTTCCATAGTCCAGTACAAAATGCTTTGAATAATTTTTAATAAATAATGCATAGAATGGTAGCATAGCTAAACCAATTCTTGTTTGCATGAAGTTATCGGTATCTTCCAACATCATCAGGGAAGCTAATTAGTTTAACTTGGTATAAGTTTAAATTCTCTACTTTTATTGGATAAAATATGGTTAACAAAGCCTTCTTAAAAACTGCTTTGTCATTTAAAAACTAACGAACTTGAGCTCCATACCTTAAGGTGGTCTTATTATATGACCAATGCTCCAAGCTTTACAAATGATATTTCTGAGAAGATTCTACATAGTCTCATACTAACTATTTCGACTCGTATATCACAACAATCTCACACCACAAAACCCTTATATTATTTTAATTTCAATATCCTGATTTTAAAAAGGTTAGATTTTTTCAACACATACAGTAAGAGGAGATAGAAAATGTAGGACAGTTAAGCTCATAAATGGTAAATAAACTTCAAATTGATAAGAACTACTTCTTTATTATTTCCTTAAAATACTTGAACTCTTTACAATTCACAAATAAAAAGATCTGGAACAACATAACAGCAGGAAACCTGAACGCATCAGGCTCTTGAAACAAGTTTCAAGCAAAAAGATCTGGAATACCATTATAACAGGAAACCTGCACACATCATGCTCTTAAAGCAAATTGCAAATAAAAGATCTGAAATACCATTACAGCAAGAAATCTGCAAACATTATGCTCTTAAAACAAGTTGCTTGAGATCAAAATATCAAAGAAGTGGCCCTCAACAGCTAACCAAAAAAAAAAAGGAAAAAAACCCTATTTCACAATTTTCAGCAAATTTCAAGTTGAACATAAGTCAAAAGAGAGCAGGAGGGGGCAAGATAGGGAACTCATTTAAGAATGGAATCCCTAGAAAGTACACAAATTGGAATTCTAGACCACAAAAGAATTATCAAAGGACCTGAACACTAATAGCCTTTAAGGACAAAGTATAAAATTGAAATCAGGGATGCATAGACAATACAGAGGAGGAATGAATAACCCCTTCGCAAAACATCAAAACCCTCACTTGCTAATCTAAGGGCCTGTTTGGTTTGCTGTTTCCAGTTTTCACTTTTCAGTTTTTCCTTCACAAAAACTGAAAACTGGAAACAGCAAACCAAACAGGCCTTAAGTTTTCAATATCAAAACATTACCCAGGAGCAGACGATATGCCACCTTCAGACCTACAAGCTCAACTAACTATGACAACATTAACAACAATAACAAGAAGTTGGAGCAAAAGAAATGATATTGACCTTAGTAACATTAGGATGATCAAGTTTATGCCAAACAGCAACTTCTTGTGTAAATGCTGACCTGAGGGCAGCAATTTCGGCTTCTGTCCGGTGCCCTTCTTCACCCCAATCCAGCATTTTAACTAATCATTAAGTAATAATCACAATATTAGTCATCAGTGAAATGCAGAAAAGCAAATCACTAATTCCATTAAAAGGACAACCAATCTAACAATAACAACGTACTTAAATTTTATTCACCACACAAGACCATAACACCAAGACCACCAAATGGGATCACTCGAATTTTTAGATGCAGAACACCCCATAACCAAATCACTGTAAAAGTCATATCTTTTCAAGTACAATACTTAGCTCCCCTCTACTGAAGTAGTAACTGTGCTGAAACAAATTCAGAATTTTGGAAATTACATCTTTATTAAAGTTAAATAACTAATTCATTAGTCTATTTTTAAGAGAAAAATATAGGAATCAGAAGAAAAACTAAATATTTTTTTTGAAAAAAAAAAATGAAACTTGTACTAAACTTCGATGGAAAAGGGAATTCAGCATCTGATGAGGAAAACTGATACCCAAAAAAGAAACACACAAAAAGAGAGAGAGGAGGAAAGGGGTGTGAGTGGAAGAAGTTACCACTTACCAGCAACATCTATGCCATCATAGACACCACGGTGGACAGTGCCAAAAGTGCCACGACCTATGACACTCTTTATGATAAGGTTAGAAGGGTCAATCTCCCACTCCTCCCTTTGCCTCATCAAGGCACCACCAACACTCTTGAATTTGGTGGCAGTTGCAACATTAGAGCTTGTATATACAAGACCATCACCACCACCTTCTTCACCTTCGTCACCTTCTTTCTGCTTCTTCTTCTCAAGAATCAATGCCTTGTTGAGGTGCTTCTCTAGCTGCTCATCAATGCTCTTGAGATCAATCTGATCAGCCCTCACAAACCTATCATTCCCTTCATTCATCTCTCTTTCTTCTTCTTCTTCTTCTTCACTCTATCTTCTCTCTCTGTGTTATTGTGAGTTGTGGTTATTGGTGGGTGGTGAGAGTGTTAAGAATGAAGAGGAGGGGGAGACAAACAATGAGAATTATCGGCAAAGAGCAATCTATCTTGTTATTTTGGAAGATATGCATGGTTGTGGGTGATTCAGCTGTCATTTGATGATGTTGTTGTTGATGATGATGTTGTTCATGATCAAGTAATGACGATAATCTTGTTGTTGTTGATGTTGTTGTTGTTGTTGTTGCACTCTCTTCACTTCAGTCCGCAAATGTGCCACGGAGGCTGCAGTGCAACGCAATAATCAATCAACGATTGGGGGGGGGGGGGGCACATGGAATTGCCTGAACATAACGTGTGCCTCTGACCCACTTGGTCTCCTCTTCCTCCTCTTACTCATTTATGACACTAATATTCTGCATTCATTGCTCATATTTTTTCCAGTAAACTTCAAGACATACAAATATGGTAAAAACCGATCTAATCCGCTCAAAATTCTAAGTTGGTTTGTTGTTTTTGAATTGTCAAATTTTCGTCCTTTTTTTTTTTTACATCAACTCACTTCTAAGTATTAGTTATAGTCTTACATTTGCCAAGAAGCGGGTTGACTGACCAGAGAATTGTCAATGAAGGATTTACTCTTATTTTATATTAATAATTAACCTATTGTGTTTAATTCTGATGAAAATTATGTAGTTTAACATCTGCAAGTTTATATGGATATAATCCTCGTGCATTTAAGCAAAATTTTCCTTAGTTATTTTTTGAAAAAATGGATGAACTAACTCATTAATATGAAAAAAGTTTAATTTCAATTTCTTTTATGGGCTAACCTGCTAAAAAAGAAAATGGGTGGGTTGATATGGCCAACCCATATTACTAATTAAGACAAGTTGAGGCAGGATGGGTGTGGGTTGGCCAACTTCATCATCTCTATCACAAACCACTCTCGTACAGTTCGTATTGTGATCCCTCACATTTTAAAATTTGAACAAAATTTAGTTCTCAGAGATTTTTATCGATAAAATCACCTTAATAGAGTTTTAAAAAATGATATTTTAGTTCTCGCTTCATCTTCACTCTCCATGTAATTTATCTTTGTAGAAAACTGGAACTTTTCAAATGAGTGCAATAAACATAGATAAAGAATTAAACATAAAACAAAGGTCTCAATTAATCATGGTTGACATAGGCACTTAATTTATCACTTGTCGTGAGTGTAACTTTTCAAAGGTACCTAAAGTGTGAGCAACTGAAAAACTCTAGATGTGAACTAGTTTTACTATATTTCTACAATTCAAATACGGTTGTTATCAAGAGAAACATATTGGAAGGAAAATCCAAACAAATCATGCAATAAGGGAATAAAACCAAAAATACAAAAGACAAAAGTTAAAAAAAAAAAAAAGGGAACTGGATCACCAAGCCACCATGGAAGGGATGGGTGACTCCCTCTTGTGTAGGTCAATGAGAGGGTGGATTTATGCTTCCTTGAGTCTTTCATTCTTTTCTTGACTAGCAAAACCATTGCATCTCATGGTGATACACTTGGCCAAATGAATGATCCTTTGGACAACAATTCTCCAATTTGTTTTTAAAGTCCATTAAACTATCTAGAGAGACATCCTAAATAGTGCAAAGGATAAAGGGCCTATTTTTTATATACCCTTGAATTCCTTTTAAGAGATACTTCTCTATTTTAGTGGCATAAACACAGAGAGAGAGAGAGAGAGAGAGAGAGAGAGAGAGAGAGAGAGAGAGAGAGAGAGAGAGAGAGAGAGAGAGAGAGAGAGAGAGAGAGAGAGAGAGAGAGAGAGAGAGAGAGAGAGAGAGAGAGAGAGAGTAATGGGATTTTTGTTCGTTGGGTGGATTATTAGGTACATAGGCAATTTTTTTTTTTGAAAAATATAAAATAATATAATTAGTAGATAATAAATCCATTCCAATTATGATATTAATGTCAATCAACAGCAAAAAGACCGAATCAATGATAGAAGATTTTCCTTCAACCAAAATAGGACATTCCAGCAAGCTGAGAAGTAGAATTTTTTTTCACCTGGTGGGGTTGAGACTAGCAAATTATAAGGCAAAGAAAACAAAGGTAAAGTTAATTCCTTCACAAAGCCAATACTTATGAATGAGTGCATGACTCATGAATCAAACAATGCAATCAATGGATTATTTTTGAGAAAACATTTACGTCTGCTCATGTTGAGACTTGAGAGAATAAATTGTCTTTTCTCCAGTAAGAGTAAATACTCTTCCATTAGTTTGTGGTTTTGGTGCAAGGTGGTTTAATTGTTGCAATCCTTGGTATAGTCACCTGGCTTCATGAATCGATAGCAAATATTTTGACCATAGAGTTAAGGCTTGGAACCATAAGATTTTCCACACCTGTTCAATGAAGATATAAAATCTTGGCAGAATTTGCTTTGGAATGGGAAAAACAAAGCTCATGCAAAAGATATCAAGAAGAAAGGAAAATCTAAAAACAAATTCAATATTATTCAAAGGAGCAATAGAAAACATATTTATGATTATTATGAGGTTCTACCCCTAGCGGACTTTGGAAACCCGAATGAGGACAACACAGTTGAGGAAGCGAGATGTTCGTCGAAGCTTGGTAAGAGTCTCGAATTATATTGTGAAAATGCTGAGGCTGTGATTAGCGCATTATTTGATGCTGGTGAAATCTAGAGAAAGGAAAGACCTCAAAATTGGAACTTAATTGAGATAATGTTCATTTTAGTCCATAACTTTATATTTATGAGTTATTTTAATTTTTTATTTTTAAAATAAGTCAAATTAGCCCCTAACATTACAAAATATAAATCATATTAGTCCCTCAGCCTACTTTTATCTAACATTTCATCAAATAATCGATGATGTATAATGTAAGTGATATGTTCACATACTTTATATCATCTGAAATAGAATTAAGTTTAAAATGATTCATTTTATATTTAAAATTATATAAAATTACTCATTTAAATCTTCTTTTTAAATCATAAAATGAATCATTTTGTATAATTTTATATTAAAAAATTGATCGTTTTAAACTTCATTATATTTTAAATAACACATAGCACATTAAGGTATCACTTAACATTATAAAGCATTATTTAGTTAATAAAATATTAAATAAAAATGGGATGAGAGACTAACTTGACTCACGTTTTACAATGCTAAGGACTAATTTGATTTATTTTAAAGGTTATGAACTAAAATGACTCACAAATATAAGATAACTGAAATGAGCATTAACTCAACTTAATTCTATTGTCTCTTTATTTTGTATGAGTGGACTCCATTTTTGTCATGTTTTCATTAAGGAGCCAAATCATATATTCTTTGATCAGTTTGATGCATCTATCTCCACTATTGATGTCAAGTTATACAGAATTGCCAAAAAAATAAAATAATAGAAAATAAAAACTTCATCAGATTCACCCCACTCTTGAGATTATTTGACTTTTAAGCCTCTATCACCTTTTTCCTCAACGAAATTGTCTCTTTTTCAAAATCCACTTTCATAGTAACTTTTTTCTGCTATCGTACATTAGTTCACCACAGTGGCATAATCTTTAATTTTTGGAGTGAATACCTTATCTTTTATGTCAGGCCTTAACTATTTTATATAAACACAAAATTTTATATATAGGCTTCAAAAAGTGTTTTTTTTTTTTAAAGAAAGAGATTTATTTTGTACATTATTGTTGCTTTCTGTATCACTTTATTACTTTCTATTACTGCTTTCATTCAATATTATCTAACTCCTTAGAAAACAGATAATTTGGTACATTGAAAAATTGATATATATGATAACTAGATACATCAACTTTTCAATATATTAAATTATTTTAATTTTTCAAATAGTCAGATAAGATGAATGGATGGAGTATTTATCATTTATTTATAAAATAAATGAGAAATGACACCATGGACTTTCCCGTGATAGGAATACATCATTGGTTTCTTCTGGGTCGAAGAAACACAACATGAGTTGGTAAGGCTATTCTGATGTTTTGTTTTTGCCTGCCATTCTGAAATTTCATATCACAAGGCCCATGGCCTCCATGCATGATTGGCCGAAAGAAAGACAACACTATATCCATGATAGAGATACCTTGCTTTCAGGCCCAAAATAAAGATTAAATGGAGTTTCCGAAAATGCATCTTTATTTTCGGCCAGAATCTTAAAGCGGATTGCAATTATTAACCCCGGAACAACAGGCCAAACCTAGCGTTTAAAAGTTGGCATTTGTTTTTCACAATAGGGTACATGTTTAATTGTTTTAAAGATTTTGAAACCTCCATGGACTGGATTTGTTAATGCTCACTGGAGTGTTGCTTTAGCTTATAAAAAATATAAGCTATTTTTTTTTATTTGGTAAACTGAAAAAATGGGTTGCTTTTGTTATGGCTTTTAAAAGCCAAAAGTGCTTTTAAGAGCATCGTATGAACTTCTTTACATAGTTGATTTCTGCTTTCTGAAATTCAAAAGACTAATATGATATTACTCTAATTAATGATAATAAATATAGAATTTATCCTCTTTAATATCTATATAAGTATATTATTTTTTGGGTAAATAACATCAAGTCCATTTGGCTTAGATTTTAATAGAATTACTTTTGAAATAATTGATATTGAAGAAACTGATTTTAAAATAATAGATTTTGAAAGAATTGATTTGCGTTTGGAAAATATGTTAAAAAATTGGGTTTAGAAGGATTCATATGAGATGAAAAGTTAAAAACTAATATTTTTCATTTCCACTATAATCAATTCTTATGAAAGTTAGTCACTATTATCAAAAGTAAAAATGCAAAACAAACACGTTCACTTTTTCTCAACCCAATTTTAGCAAATGAAATGCTGAAATTTTTTGTAACCAAACATGCTAAAAGACTATCTTTGAGGCTAACTCAAATAACATTTTATCCCTATTCTTTTTCAAAATTGACACTCTACCCTATTCTTTGAAAAACAAATAACAAAACAAATAGAGAACAAATAAACAAAACATAAAATAAAAACTAATGAGAGAGAGAGAGAATGAATTTTATAAATGTAATGTTAACTTAACGAGTTTCATTGTTCTTAAAATTTAAATCTTAAATTTTATATCATCAACTATATACCTAGCTGAAAATAAAATAAAATTATTCATTTATTTAAATTATTGTATAATAACAAAACATATATATTAAAAAAAATTGAATGCTTATTTGACCGCGGATAAAAATAGAAAAAATAAATTGGCATCCCAAAGAAAAAAATATATTTAGGAATCCCTCACAATTAAAAATAAAGGACAAATTAATTATTCTTTAATATTTTAGTGAATTTATTTATTCTATTTATATTTTTATTAGAGACCAATTGGAACGATCTTATAAATAATTAGGGATCAATTCGCTTTGCAAATCTTTCAAAATAATGAAAATGAGATAACTTATCCTACATTTCTCAGTACATTTCAATTGCAAGGCTCACATTATGCAACAACTCAACTAATCTAATTTTGTTTTCAATTAGATATAGATTTGAGGATATATGTAATACCCTACTTTTAAATAAAAATGTTAGAAAAAATATTTTCGAACTAAGAAGGGTGTCAGCTATCCTCATCTGTCATTCTGGGTCCTGAATGTCACTAAGTTTGGATCCTATATATCTTTAGAGAGTTATATGATAGAGTTATATTCTGGGAATCAAAAGTCCCGGTAATTTTTCCTTAAAGAAAATAAGTTAAAAAGTGATTTTTAATTAATTTTATGAAATCTTTCAACACTCTATTTTTAGTCTACAAGTTTACTAAAGGGTAAGAATTCCCGAATTTGAAAAAAACCAAAAATTTGGATTTTGATTTGTTAGGATTTTGATTTTCTGATATTTTATTTGAATCCAAATCGGGCGTATTTTCTTATTTACATTTATATTTTAAAGTTAATGGAGATTAAAATAAATAAGGACATTAACTTTAAATTAAGAAACATAAATAAGTGAGTACTGAGATAACCCAATCTAATACATACCAGTATATGAATTGTAACTCAAAGTTGGGAGAAAAACCATTCTGATGAGTATTGTAGCGCTCAATGAGTGTTGCATCGATCATGGAATAGTACGACAATGCAGGGAACAATTTTTATGCTATCTGGTGAGCATTGTAGCGGTCAAAATCTTTATAAACCCCCCCCCCCCAATTCAAATTCTAAACTCCACAAACACAACCCTCTACCCCCCAAACACCAGAAACTTTGTTCCAAACCTCTCTTCACCATCTAAACACCATTTTCTTCCATTTTCTCAATTCTAACTCCAATCTTTCATTCCTAAGACTTTGAGATATGTTATTCTCTTGGTTTTGTACTCTTTTATCCATTTCTTCTTGTTATTAGGGTGATTCTCTATGCTTTTCAAGAGAGAGAAGTTTTCTACCTTGATAGAGATGGATTTTGAGTATATAAAGGTTTTAGAGGTTGATTTAGAGTTCTATGACTCTTATGTCAGATTTTGGTGTTGTTCCTGGTCCAAGGAGCTCTGTCCATGCAGATCCTTCACTATCCACCCCATTAAGTGAGTGAATTTGCATATGTGATCTTTACGTTGTATACTAGATGTCATTTTCATGAAAATACAACTTATTGATTGATTTTAGATATTATTGTACAAGGATTTGAAGTTATTGTTAGTTTATATGTTTTAGAACTCTTGATTATAGAGCATGAAACTTGTTTTTGAGAAAACTCATGGGGCCATACTTGTTATATTAATTTTACATAAAATTTATTATATGTGTAATGATTAGAGACTTTTATAATTGTTTCAATGGATTCTAGAACTAGTTTATATATATATGAAATAGTTCTATACAAGATATACATTTAGAGAAGAAAATAGAATTGTGATTGCAAACTTTGCTATTGGAAAATATGATATTGAGACTTCTAGTTATGAAAAGCTTGATGGGTTGAAGTATGTTTTAGAGTATTAATTAAAAGGTTTTGGAACTTCAATCTTCATGAGATTCAGAATAGTTGACGGCTATATATTTTGAGGATATATGAAATCATAAATGCCTGCAACAGGTAATCCCTTATGCATGATTTTATAGCCATGATTATGCTAAAGTCAGATTGTTAGAGTTATACATTCATAACAATTACCAGCTACATACTCTATGGCTTTTGAAATCACAATACCTTCAAATTGGTGATCTCTCGGGCATGATTGCGTAGCCACAGTTATGTTAAAGTTAGACTGTTAAAATCAGATAGATTTAGAGTTCACAGAGAATTAAAAAGTTTTAAAGGTTTTCAAATTTACATGGATTTATGTAATTGGTTTAGACAGTTGCTATAGAGAAATAGACAACGAGTTAACGGCTGTTATTAACCGTTAACCTTGATACCAAAGCCCACGAGGGGCAATTTATTCAGAGGATAAGTTAGTCCACGAGGGACGTTGTTCACGAGGAACCATTAAAATATTAGTTAGGGGCTCCTGTTCACGAGGAACTGGGCACCCACAAATCAGAGCAGAAATTATTATTTCTCTAGTAGTTACTACACTACTAACTTATATGATTTCAGTTATGAAAGTGGATTGAGGTAATTGTTTTTCAGTTGTAAAATGATGATTTGAACATATATAATTATATATATGTGTGCTCGATTATATAAGACCTTTGAATGTTAATACTATTATTATAATTTTTATGCATTGCTTCCTTGGTGTCCCATGAAAGGGGGTTTCGAGTAAGAATTCGTTCACTAAATTTTCCCATAAAACTCACCCTTCTCTTCTCTATTTCCCTTTACAGATGCAGAAACGGCTATGATTCTTTCCTAGCCACCATCGTCCCAGCAGCACTAGAGTTTCAATGGTGAGATTCACTTCGGTGAAGTGTTTATAGTTTTGTCTAAAGTGCTCAAGTATAGATGCATGCAGGATCTCAGACCATAGTGCATAATTTATGTTTTGCATATATAATATTATGTTGGACTGTATTATATGACTTTACCGCTTATAAAGGTTTTGTATATAATAGACTTTCATTACACTTGTTGATATCATGAATTTAGACTTCAAAGAATAGAATATGAGACTGCAGTTTGGAAAATACTAGCTATATGTTTTAAAGACAGATGATGTGTATGTAGAAAAGTTTTTATAATTTAAATTATTTTGTGATGTACTATATATATAGGAATCCAGGTTACGAGTCTTACGTGAAATAAAACTTCTCACGTGCCAGGTCGGGTTGTGACAATATGAAATTTAGGATTTGAGTTTTAATAATTAGTTTAATCTAAAAGATATGTCGAGTTGAAATTACATTTATAAAAGTTGTTTCTTGCTAATTTTTATTTTTTTATTAATTTGTTATTTATTTTTATTTATTTATTTTTTTGTAAAAAATAAGGCGGATTGTCAAATTTTGATAAGAATGGAGTGGAGTGTCATTTGAACAAATCTCAAAGGTGGTCTTTGTTATTTACCCTTATTTTTATTTTGGATTTCAATAATATATTTATCAAACACTATTATTGTAACTTTGCTTATTAATATCAATTGCTACATTATTTTACTAAACAATTCAACCATGATCTTTTAGGAGTATCTTTTTGAGAGTCCAAAAAGCTCAATAGCTCTCAAAAAGCTACAATAATATCAAACCATAGCGTACTCATTGAGATTGCACTAGGACAATAAAATAAGAGAAAATAAAAAATATTAATATAGATTTTGATCCCTGCAAGAATAGCAAATTACTCTAAAAAAAATTTATTGATATTTTGATCCTTAACATTTATCATGGCATAACAAGTTGGCTCTTTTATTATAAAAGAAATCGGTGAACTAGTAACAAAGTTGATTTCCACCGACAACCAAACTTAATAAATGTATTGTATTTTCAAAACAAAGGTTCTCAGATTAAAAAAAAAAGAGAGTTAATGCTCACCATATTCCTTATTTTTCATAAATGAGTTATCTGCATTCATGTTTCCACTTTCCAAGAATAAAAGCGACATGATATATTTACTATTCAAGTTTTTTGTTTTATTGAAACTATGATATCCACCACTGATAACAATAATTAATTCCTTCACCATAAGAACTCTCCCAAGTAGACAAATGGGTGACTATGAAATCTGATCAATTCCCATGAGTAAGAATTGAACTCTCAACCATATAATTAAAGGACAAGGTGAGCTGTTAGTATGCCGTAGCTCGTGGTTTCTTTACTATCCAGATTAACCTTTTACTAAAAGAGAAATATTAAATTATAATATTAAACTTATATTATTTTTTAGTAAATATATATCTAAATGTGATTTTGTTTAATATTATCCAAACAACATTCATTCTATCATAATCACTTTTGACATAAATTTCCCAAACATAAATCACATTGACATTAACTCACTTTTAATCGAAATCAATTCTACCAAATCAAGTTGACACAAACACACATTGGTAAACTCTAAATCCAAACGCATATTTAATCTTTATCTTTTAAAATAAGTCAATTTAATTCGTGATATTATACAAGTGAGTCGCGTTAGTCCTTCCATTCATATTAGTTAATAACCCTCCATCACCCTCCATCAGTTAAGTGATAATGTGTTATGTTAAATGTGTGATGGTGATCTAAGTGACTCACTGTGATTTGTGTAATTACATAAAAGGGGTCATTTTAATTCTTATATTGAATTAGCGAAATTTCAACAAGCTAATCATCAAAATTCTCCAGAATTATAGTTTCTCTTATGAATATCAATTAGTATTAATTCAATACCGATGACAAAATGTGCTTACACTCCAAACATATCGAAACCTCAATGCAAAAACTAGTGGAATAACAAGTAGTTTAATTAATAAGAAACCCGATATTCCTCCCAGCCGCCATGGGCTAGAAGAATCAGAGAGGTGAAAGTCTGCCCAAAAAAAAAAAAACAATTATAAGCAAACTAACAAGATGAAACAATTTGAGTACGGATTGGGACTAAAAGAGATGAACCGATCCGAGTCTCCACAACCTTTTCACTCTTGGCTCTTTAGATTATCCATTGGTCACCTAGGTTGGTATGAACTTTACGTGAATACCATATTTTATTAGGATCTGTTTTTATATAAAAAAAAAAATTAAAAAATTACAAAGCAAAATTCAAATCCTACTTTTTCATTGGCATTTTTTATTTTGTAATTGATTTTATTTTTTATATTAGCATCATTCAAATCTTTTTTATTTTATTCAGCATCTTATTTTTAATCAATGTCAATTATCCATCAAATTTTTTAAAATTTTAATCAAAATCTCAATCAAATCTTTTTTTTTTTTTTAATTTCAATTATCAAATCCCAAACAAATTTTTTTTCTTTCTAAAATCCATCTTCAATCACCCGCAGCCTGGCCAGCCAAAACACCCTCACCACCGTCACTCAACCATCTGCCACCACCACCCCTTTTTTGCTCCGACCGAAAAACCTGCAACAATCCCTTGCCAGTCAACATCCTCGATCTTTCACCGCACCAAGCCAACAAATAGAATCCCCGCAAACCCAACAAAAACCCACATCACCGTCACTGTCACATTACTGTTGAAAGCCTCTGACTCCCATTTGAAAGCGAGCCACTGTGGCATGCACAATAGTCTAACCCGGCTAGCGCACCATACAAGCCAAGCTCTTCCATTATTCCTTCAGAGCTCTTGCCCCATACAGAGGTTTCTATTGAGTTAGGCCAAATTAATTAAATTTCTAGTAATTGGACCTGGGTATACAAGTGATTTCATTGAGACAAAAAATTTTGGGGAAAAAAGAAATTCACACGAAAAATTTATTTCCAATGATAGGCAAGGAGTTGAAAAATTAAAGCCGCTCCTATATCTCCCCATCACATCTTCCAATGTGAATCAATTTTTGGATAGTCTCATTAAAAATATGGAGAATGACATATCGGAGCGCGTTCGACATGGCGTAATGTGCGTAGGTACAACACACTGAGAAATACTTAAATTAGATCCCGGTAATTAATGAGCAAAAGACTATTGTAGGAAACGCTCATGTTGCACACCACATCGATATATTATAGTGGTTGAACTTTTCCTTCAATTTATTTGGAGTGAGACCTTTTCCTTGCTTGTCTGAAACTGCAGGTAGTGCCACACTTCTATTCATGGCCAGCCCACATTTTAGACGTTGAATTTGACTGACTTAACTCAATTCGTGACCAAAAAATAAAAGGACCTCAATTGAAAAAAATTCGCGAACTAGGATCGGATTGATTCCTGGCCCCGACCTCCATCCCTGATCAGCCCTGTAAATCCCTGAAGAAAAAATACTCACTTAAAAATTTTAATTTTCACCCTTATTATAAGGTAATTTTAAAGTCCTTGAGATTATGGCAAAGTATTTTTTATTGAATCTGAAAAATGCACTTTAGTAAGATGGATCAGGTATATTTGTGAGTTGAGATTTTAGAAATGATAAGATATAAAAGAAAAATTTACAATATAATTTTACACTATAGATCTCTTATAAAAGGAAATGATAGAGCTACATCGTGTAAAAGGAAAATTTAGTAACGCTTAGTTTTAAAAATATTCCTCTTGATAGCGAGTTTGTTGTTGTTGGAAATGATAAGATATTCCTCTTGAGGGTTGCTCATGTTACACTACAGATTTTGGAAATGATAAGATATAAAAGGAAAATTTAGTAATGCTTAGTTTTAAAAATTATTTGCACTTGATTTTATAAACATGGTGTAAAAAAACTTATAAATCAAGGTAAAACAAAACTTGTAAAATAATGACAACTAACTTGTAAACCAGTTTTTAGCACTACTTTATGAGTTTTAGAGCCATTTTATAGATTTATTAAGTCATTCATTCTTAGTTCAATAATCACATTTAAATCAAACCATTCAAATAAATAAGGAACCATTAAAAGAAATATCACAAGCCTATTAAAAGAGAAGCAAGAAGTGCAATGAGGAGCCCATGTACCCTTACAAAAAAGATTGTTGCGGAAAAGGGAAAGAGATGTATATTTAGTTTGTTGTTGTTGTTGTTGTTGTTGTTATTCTGGAGGAGATAGAGTGCAAGCATCCTCAAGAGTTGTTGTTCTTACTGTGAGATAATCATATATCAACAAATCTTGATAGTGAGCATGAGGATGGGGGTGACGGGAACAACGTCGTTGTTCTCTTGTATGCAAGAGAAGAGAGTTGTGCAGCAACAGGTGTTTGGTTATGTGGTGTGTACGTGACGTTATTGTAATTTCAGCCGTATGAATGGTAAATGATACACAACACAACTTACAAATTTTCAGTTTTATTTCATATTTTTAATTTGTATTTGGTCACATACACACTTGAGGGAAGGGGAAAGACAAGTTGACTCTGATGACCTCATACACACTTGAACCCGCATTTCCAAGGGTAGAGCTAGACCATTATATTAGAAGATGTCAATACTTATATATTCTGATGACCTCATACACACTTGAACCCGCATTTCCAAGGGTAGAGCTAGACCATTATATTAGAAGATGTCAATACTTTTATATATATATATATCTATCTATCTATCTGTGTGTGTGTGTAACTTTTAATCTTATTTAAAACAAACATTTTAGAATCAAAGTTCAAGAGAAACACAAATATTTACATAGCATATTATTTATTATAATATCTAAATATCAGGTTAAATAAAAAAAATGATCAAAATTAATTAAATAATATTTTTTATTAGGAGGGACCAAATTAAAAAAACAAATGAACAAACTATAAAAGAAATTGAGAATTTTAGGGGGAGCCACTACCCCGCTCTCTATAACTACCCAACACCCCTCCGCATTTCCAATATATGGTTACTCAAGTCAAAGCATCTTGATATTGCACTATTAACCTCAACCACTTACTCTTAACTCTCTAAAATTGTCATTTAATCTAGCCCTATACATTCACTGCATTAAATTGAAAATAACTTATAGGCTTACATAAATTTTAAGAATTTTCTTTACATAAAAAGAGAGCCCAACTCACAGCACTCATATTACTACTTAAAATGAAATGAATCTCGATTGGAGATGCAAAATGAAAAAGTGAACAGTTAGAGAAATAATCAATTGTTGGGATAAGAGAGAGAGAGAGAGAGAGAGAGACAAATAAGAGGATGGTAATAAAATTAGTTGCATTCTAAACTTGCAACCGAGGTAGATCTCACTATTGAAGGGACAATGCTGAAAACCCACACGGCACATTGTAGTTGGGACGATGTTGAAATCCTCATGCTCCCGGGCAGAGATCATCAAAGGGGTGGCTGGACGCCTGGACCAAAACTCCGGGAAGTGTTGCGAAATGCAGTTGCCATGTGTCATTAAGAAGTAATAGTTCATTAGCTAGATGTAATATATAGATAGATAGATTTATATTTTTTATTCATTTCATTAATAAATGCAATTAATATAAAAATAACATTAAAATATTTTTTTTGGTATTTAAAGTGAATAAATAATTTGCAACATATAAAAAACCTTAAATAAACGGAAAAAGTTAAAATACAAAGAAACTTGAAGTGGAAAAATAGACTCAAACTATATAATAGAATATTACTTAATTTAGTATACACAGTTCAATCGATTCGTTGCACGGAGGGTCGGATTTCCAAGGTACAATAGTAGACGCAACGCAAGCCGGAGTTTTGTTGTTATTCGTGCTCTAAAAGTATTTTGCCTTCAAACAAACGTTAGAAATTCTTTGAATCCAATTGGGTGCACATTCTTTATTCTTCACTTCACCTTTAAAAAAGGTGTAATTGAATTCAAATCATTTGGATCACATGCGGAGCTAAATTACGAACGAAAATGGCGAGTTAAACGTGCGTGCTCGGCGGCGCATGAGAAATGAGACTCTGGTTTTCGGATTATTCGGAAATAATAATGTCAAGCTTGAAGGATGCTAGCGGTGGTGATTCCCTTCGGCTCACGTCAAATCATATGTAAGTATTCATAATAGCAAAAAACTGTAATATATTTATGAAGCACAAAGAAGTCAATTTACACCAAGCATGTTCTTCAATAAATCAATAATAATAAAGATAACGTAATATATTTATGTTATATAATGAGGTTGTTCTAATTTGGCATCCATTTTTTTCATTTGAAAAAATCATTATTTTTTTAAAAAGAGGACATTGCGTGATACAAAAACAAGGATAAATACGCCAATTTAAAATCCCAATATACACGTGTTTTTTACTTAGTTTTTATTTAAAAAATAATAAATATTTTTTTAAAAAAGAGGAAATTGTGTGATACAAAAACAAGGATAAATACGTCAATTTAAAAACCCAATACACAAGTGTTTGAGTTAGTTTTGTTTGTCGTTATTATTGATTCAATTATTTTAGAAAAAAATTAAAACTATTTTCAAATTCAAAATCTGAAATTAAAACCTTATAAAAAAAACTCTAAAATTAAAAAGCAAATGTGGAGTGCTGATCAAATTGGTAATAAATATCAATGATATATGAATGTAGCTTCTGATGCGCCACTAGCGTTTTTCAAACTTGGGATGGTGATGATAAATAAATAAAGATAAAATCCTCATTTTAGCCTCTCTAAAATTTTGAGTTGGACAAATTGATTTTTATAAAAAATAAACTCTCAAATTGATCCATGTAAAATTGAAAAGTCAAACAAATTCATTCCTTAAAAAAAAACTCTCAAATTAATCTTTGCAAAAATAAATTATCAAACAAGTTAATTCTCGAGCCCAACTTAGGAATAATTTGTCTGATTATTCTATTTTATAGGGACTAATTTAGGTTTTTTTTTTTTTTGCAGTCACATTTGTTTGATGATTCAATTTTACAAGGACCATTTTGAGAGTTTATTTTTTATACAAATCAATTTGTTCAATTTAAAATTTTAGTAAATAAATAAATGTTAAGCAAAAATGATGGTGATATGTCAATTATGAATATAGCTTCTTGCATGCCATTAGTTTTTTCCTCATATTTGTAATGAAAATGACGATGATAATAATTAAATGTACCAATAAATATATGTTAATTATCAAATTTTACTAACATTGATTTATGAACGAACTGAAAAAGATAAAGAGATAGTTAGTTTGGAACGGAGGGAGTACTTTTCTCTAGAATGAAAATTTTTAAATTTTAAGATAACTAGTATTTTCTTTATTAGTGAAATGCATGAGATTTTAAAAAATTAAATTAATATGTATAAATAATTTAAAATCTAGGAAGAATGTAGTTTTTTTTAAATGTTTAAAATTTTAATTTTTAATATTTACATAGTAAGAGTGACATGGTAATAATTTAAAACAGAAATTTTTATATTATTATATCATTTTTTATAAACATAGTTAATTAGAACCAATTTAAATAGATAAAAAAGTTATTAAAATTATTTTTTTATTTTTTAAAAAATCTAAAGAATAACTAATCGAACGAAAAAAAATTCTATTTTTCCCAAATGGATGTCTATTCTTTTACAACTTGTTACCAGCAATTTAAAGCTTTTCAGCACGGGTATACTAACTTTTTGACTTGTTTTTAAATTTTTAATTCTAGTGTACAAGTGTTTTGTACTTAGTTTATAAGTTTTAAGTATGAATTTTTAAGTTATCTACACTTGATTTATAAGTTTTTTGTACCTAGTTTATAAGTTTTCAATATGGGTTTATAAATTTTCAACACAGGTTCATAGATTTTTTGTAACATCCTCCTAAGTACAACCTCATCCTTAAATCATGACATCATACTCAGGAGTTGTTAGTTATAAATTAGCGAACCTCTCTTAATTATCTATAGTAAGTTCGATCGAGTCAGGTAGTAACTAAATCGCGATTCTATTAAAATATATAACAAGGTAACAAAACATTTATTAAATACAAAGTCAGGTACAATAGGAAGCTCTACTATGAGCTTTAATACATATATAATATCTATTACATTTATATACACATATGCCTACAACTATATACAACATAATAACATCATCAACTACTAAACTACCGCAATTTCGAATTCTTTCAGGTAATAGCCCCATAATCCGCTGGATCAACTTGGAGATGACACGGGAACACAAAAAATATATAGGGGTGAGAATTATACAATTCTTAATAAGGAAACTCCCCAAATATATAATAATAGTGTCATCATCATCGTCCCAGCCACTTCAGTTTATTTATAAAAAGTTATTATGCATTACATAACAACAATTCATTTTTAAAGTTTCAAATCTTAATTTCGAAGTGGATAGCTTTTAGAAATTAATCACTTTATGCACATATATCATAAAGCCCGAACACATAGGAAATAATCCTAATCAAACGTTTAAATATGGCATGATTATGCATATACTAAATGTAATGAACTTATCCCAAAGGGACCTGGCCTCACTTGCGACTATATAACTTAACTCAGTGCACTTTTCTCTTTTTGTTGACATAAGAAAGACTTAGTTTATACCCAACAATTATCTGCCATAGACAACTTCATAATGGATAGTTTATACAAAATGGTATTTATAGTGGATCACACCACACAAGGAAAATATACTGCTTATCAACACTGAGCTTATTCCTATATGTGATCATCAAACTTCATTTTTTTCCTCTTTTCGAATCTCACGCAGATTTATTCCTAGCTGATACATCTACCGACTCATAATATCCTTGGAAAGTTCCTCTTTTTTCTTTTCTCTTATTCAACTTAAGTCTTTTTTCTGTTTTCTCCATAGGTCAGAATATGCACGAATGAAATTTATACATTCTTTTTTCTCATATTATTGCATCATGTACTTTCTTTTCTCAAATGCATGCATGAGCCACATGTAGGCATTCAATCACAAGTAATTCTCATTTGTGCCTCATAAATCAATCTTTAATTTTCTAGCATGCATTCATGCTCATCATACTTAAATTAAGAGTCATTGTATCACCAAATCAATACTTGAGTTCATTTCAGCACAAAAACAGCATGTTGGCATAATTCATGCCTAAGGAGTATGATTAATTCTGCATATCAAACATCCATTGCAAAGGCTATAAAAATTCACCAAGACAACTCAATGGTGTTCACAATGTCCTATAAAATTTTCAAGGCAAAACAAGTGCTTTAGCTAGGTCATCAAAATTCCACAAATTTGGTGGTTAGAGACCATTTAACCTCAATTCAGAACTAAAATCTCTTAATTTTTAACCCTAGCAAATGAAGAAATAAACTCAAAATAAAAATCAGGGTTAAACTTCAAGATGTTTTAAACACGATGTAAAAATTTAAAAGGAAAAATCAATCATTTACTATAGTAATAAAATTAGACAACCTCACAGCATTGGTTTCAAGAGTTTAGACAACATATGTACAAGTTCTGTTTCTGATTTTTTTTAAGGCAGTACAAATCGAAATGAAAGCCCAAGAAAATTCATGGAGCTAACCTAAGATGTTAATTAATATATAATTTTTCTAGCTCATAAAAATATCTACTACATAGTTAGAAAAATCGTGATCATACACTACCTGTAAGGAAATCGAAAATCCAGCAAATATCACTTAGCTTCTCTTTGAAAAAAATGATTTTTCCACAATACCAAATTAATCCACCTATGCAAATACATCAATATCTAAGTGTAACATCAAATAAGAACCAAATTTTATCACTTGAAAATAAGCCAAAATCAACAAGAACAAAAAATCACAAAACAAGACATAAAAACCCTACTTTGAAAGCTTTTAAGCTGTATACTCCAAAGGATGCTCTAATTGATTTCTCTTCCCTTTAAGGACTCTCAATCAAACACCAAACCTCTCCTAGGCAGTGAGGAAGTGAGGGATAAAAGTGAGAATTGGTAGAGAATTGAAATTTTAATCGGTCAGAATTGTAGGGTTCGAGGTGTAGAACAAGTTTAGTGAAGGAAGTTGGTAGTTTTGACAATTCTAGTCTAGTGTTTTTGGCTTTTGAAGTGAGATTTTGAGCTCTTGGACATGGAATTTGTGTTTTTTCTTCTCCTTGCAGCTACTAATCAAATTTTTGGCTTTTTGAAGAAGCTTGGTTTGTGTTTATCTTATATATATAAAGAATGAATATAACATTGTGTAATTAAATTATCTTTGACCTAAGAAAGAAAAATTGATGGCTAAGATTAAATCTTATAATTCAAGATTGAATCTTAGCCATTCATTTAATATAAGTTGATAATTCTCCTTTATTTTGTGAAGATTAACTTAGTTTCTCGTGTTCAAAATTGCACACTGAAATTTAGCCGAACGGGTAACTTACCATACTCATGTAATCCAATACTACCTAACATTTAATTCTATGTATAAAATTTTCATTTCTAACTATTTCTAACCTTATTTCCATGTTTTCTCAATTTCGAGCACCTCCAACTCCCAAATCTAGGGTTTCAGCTGTCTCGACGGGTCCATGGGACCCGCAAAATACTATTCAAAATTTTTTTTTGTTCATCCGTTCAGTTGTTCTCATCATTTTCATATCTGTCAGAATCTTGACATTCTCATTAATAAAGTCCCAATCAATTTTTGAATAAAATTTAGGGTGTTACATTTTTTTCCACTAGTTTACAAAGATTTTGCAGGGGTTTACAACTTGTGTTTTTGTTTGGCATGGGTTTTATCATAGATTACTTTGATTTTGATTACTTGAAATTGGTAATCGTATTAAATTATTGATATTAATTGATATAGATAATACCTGAACTTATTTGTGTCCTTTTTTTAATACTAGATACATAACCAAACGGCGCGTTCGAAAGCAAATAATAAAAACTAAATTCAAATTATGTAGAACTGGTTTCAAGGTATTTACCAATAGTTTATAAGTATTTACAACTATTTTACAAATTCTTAACAAGAGTTTATAAGTTTTTTAACACAGATTTATAAGTTTTTTACACTAATTTACAAGTTTTTTACTTTAGTTTCCATGTATAAGAACAAATATCAAATTCGTCCAAAGTCATTCACAGTACACTATTTTCACTATACAAAGCAATCTTAGAGAAATCACATAAGAAAATGTGAAGAGAAGTGAAAGAGATTATTTTTGTTTCCTTTCTCTTTTTTACCACGCTACTTGCTGTGATTGTAATACCTAGAGTACACGTGTCAGTAGACGAGTTCGTATGACCTCAAGGTCCCCTGGGACCCACTACTGTTGCCGGGTTTGGGTTTTTGCTAAGTCTGGAGCCATACACCTCCTTGGAAGGCTATATGTTAGAGTCACAATTTTGGGACCAAAAGTCCCGGTAATTGTTCCCCAGAGAGAAACAAGTTGAAGAGTGATTTTTAAGGAATTTTTGAAAGCCTCCAGATATTTCATTTTTAGCCCCCAAGTTTAGAAAATCGCCGGAATTCCGGAATATGAACTAGAACTCAAAAATGAGATTTTGATTGGTTGGAGTTTTGAATTTTTAGATATTTTATTTGAATCCAAATGGGAGGTATATTCTTATATACATTTATGTTTTAAAGTTAGTGATTTAACTTAGAATAAAGAAATGGAAATAAGTGGGTGAGAATAGAGGTAACTAGATATCATGACAGCAAAAATTCTGCAAATTTGAGTTTACTGTCACCGCTATAGTGGTCACAGCAATGGTTGCAACGCTTTTTAGTCTCTGGAGACCGCTATAGCGGTCCAGGACTGCTACAGCAGTCATAAGTGATCAGGCGCGGGGGCGGGGAGCACCTACACCGCTATAGCGGTCATACACGCCTATAGCGGTGTCAGTTTTCCGAAAACAGTGAAAAATGCGTCGTTTCACTTGCTGAGACCTCCTCCTTATAGTTAAACCCTCCCCCACTCATTTCTTCCCCAATTTTTCCCCGAACCAGCAGCCCCCAAAACCCCATTTCTCTCTTTTCTCTCAATCAATCATCACTCCATCTTCCTTAAGCTTCAAGGTATGTGTTTGTTGATAGATTTTGGTCTCTTTTCTTCCATTTCCTTCATGTTCTTAGTATGAGTCTTTGTTTTCTCCCATTGTTGTCAAGTGAGGGTTCTCCCCCAATGTTATTAGAATTAGTTTATGAAAATCTAGAGCTACCCATAGATTGTTAATGAGTTTTATGGTTATAATAGTTGACGTTGGTGCCCTCCCGGCTCCCCGGAGCTCAGTTGGAGTTGACGCCACCTATTCCTCACCCTTCAGGTGAGTGGGTTTGACCTCATTGTCTTAGTTTTCCCCATTATGATTATTTTCCTTGCATTATGAGTATTAAATATAAAATTAGAGATAGAATTACGTGTATATTATGATTTTACATGATTATGTCAAGCTAGAAAATTATGATTTATGATGATAGCATGAAAAAAATGTATTTTAGAAAACCATGGGACTATGATTGCTATGTTATGTGTTATAGAAAATGTTTATATCTTTGAGAAGGGATTTATCAAGGAATTGTATGATTTAAAAAGATTTATGATAATGTAAAATATATGTTATTGATCTATGACATTATATGTTATTAAGATTTAGATTTCAAGCAATGTTTTTAAATATTTAGTTAATCTATTTATATGTTGGAGATATGTAACACAAGAGTATGATTTAATTTATGAATAGAAAAGTATATCTTGATTTCAGAGCTTTTATGATTACGAATTCTTTTATTTTGAAGTATGATATCAGAGTGTACAATTATGACAATATGTTAGTTAAGAAATAGATTTAGAACTTCAGTTTTATGGTACCAAAGAGGTATGGATTTCTGTATGATTTTTAGCAACTGCCAGATACATATTCTGTAGGCTTGAAATCGGAATGCCTACAAGTGGTGAACCCTTGGGCTCGATTTTCATAGTCATAGTTATGCTAAAGTCAGATTGTTAGAGTTATGTGAATCCAGAACTCTCAGTGTATTAAGAATTTAGGGGCTCTGCTTCGCTAGGGACAGAGTACCCACTCTTCAGTTATGGTTTTTGACAAACTAGTTTAGTCGGTAGAGATAAAGAGACAGACTGTGAGTTAACGGCAGTTATTCCGTTAACCTTGGTATACCAAGGCCCACGAGGGGCAATTTATCCATATACTAGACTAGTCCACGAGGGACACGGTTCACGAGGAACCATTAGGGGCTCTAGTTCGCGAGGGACTGAGCACTGACTGCATAGTTTATGATTCTTTAACTTTCATTATTATATGTGTATTTGTTATATTCAGCATATTGTTTCCTGATACTCTACCGCACCCTCAATTAAAAAGGATTTCATGTTTGATTATGAGTTAGAAGTGATTGTTGAAAATGTATAGAATGAAAAGTGTTTTCCTAGTTAGCTATGTCTTTAACTATTAAATGGTTTATGACTATTGCATGTATATCATTTATTGTATATTCTTGGTTGTCCCATGTGGGTGATGGGTGAGAGCTCACTCACTGAGTCCGTTGACTCACCCCCTCTCCCTTCCTCTCATAGTTGTAGGTACAGATGTCGTTTAGCCACCGGTTCAGTAGCTGCAATTATCCTTTGGTGAGCTTTGCATTGTGACGTGAGCTGTCGCAACCCACGACAAATTAAAAATGATTTTTAAAACCAAATTACACTAAAAATGTAGTTATAGTGCAATCCGAGTCGTCTCACGAGGAAGTATTTAAATTGATTCAAATTGCAAAGGGGTGTTGTTGACGTTATAAAGCAAAAGTGAAATTAACGGAAAAACTAATAAGAGAGATTACCTGCACAAAGGTTCCTTCGGATTAGAATTGTTCATTCATTGATTCTAAAGATAAAATTATGGTGGTGATTGCTTCCATTAAAATGTAAATACACAATAATGACATAATTCTACTTAACGGCTATACAATCGCATTCCCGTCAAGAATTTAACTGAATTAAGGAACTAGTAATTCACTATCGTGACCCTATGAACTTTATTCAGTTTGAATAAAAATTATAGCAATCTAATTTCTAACGAAATTAATCCCAATTCCTTCCTTTACAGATAAACACCACGTCAAGGAAACAATTCTAACAAAAATAAATTGCATAAATCCATACAATCAATAATTGAGAGAATTGATAAATGGAAGAAGGAAACCAACCACAATTAATGAATAAGGTACGAGAATCTCGTGAACAATTCCAATCTTCAGTCACCCTTGTGCACGGTAAAAGAAGTTACTCTTCCATGGGAAGAGTCTCACAATCAAAGATGTCTGGAAATTCCAATAAGAAGAACTGAAAATTGAACAATAATGTCAAAAACCTAGTCTAGAGAGAGAGTGAGAGACAGAGAGAGTTCCCTATTCGAATTAACCTAAAAGCTGCCGACACCCCCTCTAAATTACGAAGAGAATGGAGTTTAAACGTCCAGAGCGAGAACGTCAGCGAACACGGGAATTTTCAAATCCACTTATGACCGCTATAGCGGTGTTTGACCGCTATAGCGGTCTTTAACTTTTCTCGCGTGGTGCTGCAGGGAAGTTACTCCCTGATGACCGCTATAGCGGTGTTTGACCACTATAGCGGTCTTAGCTTTTGCTCACATACGTTGCTACCACGAATCCTTCCCTGATGACCGCTATAGCAGTGTTTGACCGCTATAGCGGTCTTAACCTTGCAAAGCTCGCTGATCCTTTCAACTGGAGAGAAATTTCAAGATCTTTTACCAGCCTTGCTCAGCAGTTCACCAATTGGAAGTCATGTTACTCAACTTAGCTCACACAAAATGGTTAATAGCACGGGTAAATTTTCAAAAACAATTATTTATCAAAAAATGATGCTAATAACCATGAAATTACTTGAAAAAGCAATATGAGGACAAAGTGCAAACTCACCAATTAAGCATCAATTAAGTACAATTCAAATGCAAAATATTCATAGTTAGGATGGAAAATGGGTGCATAAACATAACCCATCACATTGTTGTAAGGCTTAGTTTAGGATTTCTGCTAGTTTAGAGTGCTCTAGTAGTTTTGCAGGCAGGATCCGAGCCACACATATTTTTTTGAGATGTTATAGATAATTTAAGAGATTATGTATTTTCCCTATATGTTTTAGAGCTCTAGAATGTATTTTGAAATATGGGCTATGATTAGAGATTATGTGAAAGCTAATGATAATGAGTTCATGATTCAGTCTTCAAATTTTAGGTTTTAAAGCATGACAAAAATGTGTTAGATTTATATATGTGAATACTTCAGTTTTCATGGATTTGACTCTTATTTTTAATTAGAGAAAATGATATAGATTTGCAAGAAAAATTTCATTTTAAGTATGATATTTCACGATTTTATGCATTTAGAGAGATAAGTCACCTAGAAGGCTTACGTGGGGATGGGATTCCTCACGTGCCGGTCATGTTCACAAATCGGGTCGTGACAGAAGAGAAGTGAAAGAGAAGAAGAAGAATTAGATGAAATTTGCCTTCATGCATGAAGATTATTTTTGTGAGAGAAAAGAGTGATTTTTATTCTTGTTGTAAGATGAGAAACCCAAAACAATGAAGGAAGGAGAGAAATGGAGCGAAGGGAGATATATTTGTGTGTGTTTTGGTGTGAAACAAGGGGAAAAGTTGCATATGTTTTCCTTTTTCTTAATGTGTTAAGTTTTACTTTTGCTACTATGCACCCATACATTCTCTACCAGTCTTTTGTCATCTTCCTCATTTGTGTATATGGTGAAACCATAGGTGTCACCCCTAAATAGTTACCAATAACATTTCTGCAAAACCAAATTCATTATAATAGACTTCAAGTTCCAAACCAAAGCATACCCAAGAGACCCCCACCTGGTCCAATAACAACGTACACACGCAAGCCAAAACTTTATCTTAAGCTTAGTATAGCAAAAGCACAAATTTAACCCGCCAAATCACAACATCATACCAGATATCAGAAACACATAATCACTCCAAAAAATAATATTGCGCAAACAGAAGCTTAACAAAGGAAGATGAACTTCAACCCACTTTGTTCATATTATAATTTTATAATGACTTGATCAATTACAACATAGGACATTTTGCCTTCTGATATAGACTAACGACTTGAAGTAAAACAAAGAAATTTAATGACTTGATTTATTGATCAAACAAACATTTAATGCATGAAGTCATAGGTTGAAAACTATCATAAATGGTGATGTTGACAATATAGCCACAATAAATGCTAAAGATTTGCAAGCATGCAAGCATTTAATGCTTGGTTTAATATTTCTTCTTTCTTTTTTTTAACATTGCCTCCCTTAAACCAATCATTTAAAATTAATAATTCTAAGCATTTTTTTTAACTTACAGAATAACTCATTCTTCAAAGGCTTTGTAAAAATATCTGCTACTTGTTCTTCAATGTGACAATAATCAATCGACACTTCTTTCTCAGCCACCAATTCTCAAATCTTATGGAATCGAATATCTATATACTTGGATCTCCTATGAAACACTAGATTTTTGCAAAGTGCAATAGTAGACTTGTTATTTCAAAATATTATTGCGGAAGTATTTTACTTATGCTTCAATGCTTTGAGAATTCTTCTCAACCATACTACATGTGTAGCATAGCTGACTACATAATCGACATGGATATCATCTGCATAAGCAAAATTGATGGAGATAGCCTCCTCCTTAGCTGGGCAGAAAAGAATAGTATCATCTGTAAATTGCAAATGAGATAGCTCTATCGGGTTCTTGCCAACTACAATACTTTTAATAAGGCAAATCTCCTTAGCCTTTGCAAATAATCTATTAAGAACTTCGGCTACAAGACACACAGAGGAAAGGAGATAATGGATCCCCTTGTCTAAGGCCACGCTCCATTATAGCCACTTTGATTCTCCACAAATGCCTTGCATGACTTGAAAACATCACATACTTCTGATTTCTACTTCAAAAAATATACACAAGTCTTTCTGCTAAAGTCATCAATAAAAGTAACAAAATACCTGCTTTCACTATGTGATGGGACATCAATGGTGCATAGATCTGAATGAACAATCTCCAACAACCTTTTGTTCTTCAAGATTTTCCAACAGGAAATAATTATATGTACTTTTTTCCCAATTACCAAGTCTCACAAATACAATTAGGAATTTGAACATCTAGCAAATCAGAAATAAGTTTTTTCCTTGATAGGTAATTTAATCTAAAAAAAATGATAATGTCCAAAATGTATGTGCCACAACTAGTTATCAACAGATATCACTAAACTCAAGCAAGAAAATTTTTCATGTAGAATTTTCAATGGAAAAGGTCTATTCTGAGCCATTTTTACTTTGGCTATAAATATTTCATTCTTGTCAAATATTGTGCAGTATCCTTGATAAATTTGAATATTATAGCTTTTCTCTGACAACTATCCCAAACTCAATAAATTGTGATGAAGACCAGGAGCATAAATCATATCAAAAATGAAATTGTGAGAATCGTCTTTCAATTTTACTTTTATCTGACTTTTCCCAAAATCAGAATCTTTGATTTTAAGTTCTACAGATAATTTTACAGTTTCATCTTGTGAAGAAAATAACTCATTTTTTCCACACGTGATTGCTACAATTAGTATTTAAATACCATATATTTTCTTCAACATCAAAAGAATTGCTTTCGAAAAATAGATTTTGTGGATTAGAATTTTCACCAATATCTTGACACTAGTTTTCAGCAACATTTGCTTGAGTACTACTACTTTGATTTATTGGTATAAATATGAAATTTGTAGTTCTATGCCCAAATTTTTTACACTAAAAACAATTAAAGTTGATTATTTCTTGATAAAAATTACTGTTTCCTCTTGCTTAATTAGTAGACCCAAAATTATTTCCTTTTCTTCATTGATTGTGTAGTATGAAGTTATTGCCTCTTTCTTGATTATAGTTAGTGCCACGACCTCTTTCTCTGAAATTTCCTCTGCCTCTGCCTCTAAATTTCCTTTGCCTTGGCCATAACTTCTTTCTTCTCCTTCATGACTTGATTCAGCAAATCTATTCAAATTCACCTAACTCTTCAATGTTCTTCTGCTGATTTTTCCATCTTCTCCAAGATTCTGCTAACATGACTTTCTATACTTCCCTGCAATTCTGCAATTGTCATTTTATATATATCGTGTGATTCAATTATTGTAGTCACCACATGATCAAATTTGATTGGCATACTACGTATGATTTTCTTAACTACTTTGCTATTTTCTATATTCCCTCCATATACTCTCATCTTATTGGCAAGGTTAGTGAAATAAGAAAAGTATTGTTCAATAATTTTTGAGCTGGACATTTCATACCTTTCATATTCTTTGCGGAAAGACTGTAATTTGGATTTTTGCGCCTTCTCTACACCTTTGTAAAACAACTTTAGAGTATCCCATGTTTCCTTGGCAGTTTTTCCATTTGTAATTTTGCCAAATACCGAATAATCCACTCCTTGATAGATTTGTGATAGCACCAATTGACCTCTCTTTTGAGTTGCTTGATTTGCTCCTTCTTGAATGCCTGGTTCAATAAGCTCCAGATATTGTAAGTTTTAAAATGGATGAACATTAAAGTTTCCCAATAATAATAATCAAGTTTCTCATCTAATTTAGGACGGACCAAACAATATTATAATTGTTTGCCATACTAACTTAAGAAAAATTAATTATATAAGACCACTTTTGTTTCTCACAAACTCTCTAAAATTTAGTACTGAATGTAACTAGCTCTAATACCAATATGATATCAGAAACACGAATTCACCCAGAAAAATAATATTGCACAAACGGAAGCTTAACAAAGAAAGAGGAACTTCAACACATTTTGTTCATAATATAATTTTACAATGACTTAATTTATTACAATATAGGATATCTTGCATTCTTATATAAACTAAAAACTTGAAGTAAAACAGAAAAAAAAAATTAATGACTTCATTTATTGATCAAACAAGCATTTAATGCGTGAAGTGATAAGTTGAAGATTATCATAAATGATGATATTGATAATATAGCCACAATAAATCCTAGAAATTTATACGCATACTAGCATTTAATACTTAGTTTAATATTCCTTCTTCTTCTTCTTCTTTCTTTTAACAATACCCGTATTCATCACACGCCTAATCAAACCGTAAAACTCCGCTAGGATCTCACTCCTTTTTTATATTGAGGCATTATTTTTGTCCCAATATTAAAATTTTCCGGATTTATCGCTAAGCGTACTGGTTTCAAATAATCCTACATTTGTCAAAGTCATCGAAATTAATATTGTGAGGATTGACTTGATGAGTATTTACTTAAAAACAAATAACTCTCTCCGTACATCCCAAGCGGCATCGACATAACTGTATAATATACAAATACTGCGTTTAAATTACGTCGCAGCATTTAATCCTTGCTGTATAGTGAACGGCAAGTCATCAAGTCCACATCAGTGCAGTGATAGATAGGCGAACCATGGAATCAGTCAAGCAGCTTCCCCGTTTTTTTTCTTTTTCTTTTTTGAGTTGTTGGAAGGAAGCTTCGATTGATCGATGCAAAAAGGCACATGTTATATTCCCTTTGAAAAAAACGCTTTCAAATCTTAAAGCGCGCACCCCCAAAAGCAAAATATAAAACGACACTCGAATAAAAATAGTCAAGTAACATACTTATTTTGTCGTTGCCATTTTTTCCTCCGTTCACGATGCTTAATTAGTTGACATATATGCACACACATGCATGGACTTGGTCCGAGTTATTTCAAACTTGACGAGTATTCCGCACCAATTGTGGGGTGGCTTGTCGATCTTACCTGTTATAACCTCGCATACATCAGAGATGGCTTTCTCCGCCGCAACATTCTATTAAAAGTGACCATTGTTATCAATAATTCAAATGGTTTAAATAAGATATTAAAGAATTTAATTTTTATATATTCTTAATAATATAAATTTATTTTATGCTTTCAAGAGCTAAATCTTTTTAACAATATTAAATTATAATGGGCAACTATTATGATTATTAATTACTTAATTAATATGATTTGTGATTTTTAAAAATTTTATTGATTGAGAATATAATATGAAATTATATTTTATGAATAAAAAATTATTATTCAAGAATTTTATTTGAGTTAATGTTCGCTTTAATCTCTAATATTTTTTTGTGAGTTATTTTAGTCTCTAACTTTTAAAATAAATCATTTTGGCCCTTGATATTTATAAACGTGAATCACTTTTGTTAATATTCATTAACCACCCGTTAATTAAGTAAGAGTAATTTAAGTAACTCATTTTAGTCTTTAATATTATATAAAATGAGTCATTTCGGTCTTCACACAATTTTTTCTCTCTAATCTATTTTTGTTGACAAATTTTCTCAGAATCCAAACACAATGTGAGAGCTTCGCTTGAATTTTTCTTTTTTAGGTTGTTTTCTTTTTATTCTTTCTTACCAAGATAATCAAAGATTCTTTTTAATATAGTCATTTTTTTTCCCCGTTTTTTAATGTTACCTGCTTGTGCGTACGAAAACGAAAAGGCAAAAGCGGAGGAAATGAGTTATGTTTGTTGGTGGCATGGTGTTATTGTTATTCTGGTTGTTTTTGGTTTCTGTAAGCAAAATGTTCACATTTTCACATCAAAATACAACCGCAAGCACAAAAAAGGACAGAGAGAAGGATTATCCAAAATTGGAATATGGAAGTGATCTGAACTGGCACAACAAGCACAAAGTGTGAAAACAGTGAAAAATATTACCATTGGCGAACAGGTGAACGAATGAGACGACAAGAGATTCAGTCTTGGTTATAGAGAGAGAAGAAGCCTCAGATCTCAAGGGAGGAGGAGGAGAAGCGAAGACAAGTGAAGCTCTCAGAGTGTTTGGTTTTCGAGAAAATCTGGCGAGAAAGATATATTAGATCGAGAAAAAATGGGGAGAGGACTTGAGAATAACTAGTTTTATAAAATGAGAGGTCCATTATTAAATTACTTTTTCACATTTAATGTGACCTTATTATTTAACTGATGAAAAATTAATGAATATGAAGGGATTGATTAAAATAATTCACATTTATAAACGTTAGCTCCCAAAATAATTAATTTAAAAGTTATAAATAAAAGTGATTTGTGAAAAAATATTAAGAATTAAAGCACACATTAACTCTATTTTCCTTTCTTCTTTTTTTTTGGTGACTAACTGTATTTTCCTTTATGATAGACTTAACTTAAATTAATTAAATTTAATAAATTTTGAATGCACACAGCTTAGATAAAAATTAAAAAGAATAAATAAATCATTCATTAAAGAAAAAGTCACAATTTTCAAGGTTCACATCATACAGCTCACAAACCCCCCAGAATCAACTTATTTATTGCGCACAACACATTCAGTCTGAACTTAATTTCACAAGAGGAAATAATCACAATTTTTTTCGCCCTCATAGAAAAATAAATATTTTTTTTATAATTAACGACGGATAGACTGTCAAAAGAAAGTAGCAACAGTACTAATAAAAATATACAAACCTAATAAAAGGATCCATCAGAAAATCACTGGGCTACCGGCCAAAGTGCAAATGAAAGACAAAAAACGTTACGAATAATAAAATTATATAATAAATATATATTATATATTTTATTTTCATTACATATGATGAATGAGTAAAATTAATAAAATAAATGAAGATTACTTATTATATCTAATAATAAAAAAGTATGAAATATATATTTATTATATAATTTTATTATTATGCTTAACATTATTCTGTATCAAAGCCAATACTAAAATAAAACACCAGTTAACTAGCTTCATCAAGATGCATCCAAAGCTACATCCTACACCACATCTGCTTCGTCCTTTGCACCAAGGGCACAAGAAAGGAAGGCGTCGATCGCCTCCCACTTGATACCAAGAAGCAAAGCGAAGCAACACATTCACCAGCCCTACCGAAATTGACGCTGGCTCCTCATCTGTTCGACTTCCTGTAACAAACACCAGACACGCTGGCTTCTGTTCCCCGGTATCTAGCACGAAGAAAGCTGAGTTCACGGCCATACATGGCACACCACAACCCTCAATCCTAAAGAACCAAACCAAAACAGCAAAACGCGAATCTGGGCTAGCGAAAACGAGGACAACACAATCCTGAAGGAATTTCATATATATATATAAGATGATATGAACAATAGATAAAATTCTTATTTCCAGATCAATTTAATCAAAATGTAAGCAAATGTGAGGGATCATAAAGAAATCCAATAGAGAGAGTTAGGAGATTTACTCTTTCTATTTCATATTAAGTTTTGTGTGTAATGGTATGAATAAGGCAACCAAACACCCTATATATTGATTAGGAGGAGGGTCTCTCCTCATGTCAATAAACTGTTGGGCTAAATAAATAATGTTTAGCAATAATTAGCTCTAACAATAATGATCACAAATTGTTGAACTTAAATAATAAACTCTAATTATTTGACATCCAATTATTTTAAATTCAAATTAAATTTAATATTAATTTATGTCAGAACACAAAATTATTCCAACAAACCCAAGCTCGATTATGCAAAGCAAAATGAGGAAGAGCAAAACGAGATTTGCAAAACCAAATCAGATATGCACAAAACGAAAACGGGGAGAGCAAAAACAACATTTGCGAGACCTAAAATGAAACTGCAAATATATATATATATATATATATATGAAAGGCAACAAATTATATCTGCACACCATACGCGTGTGGCCACAAAACATTATTGAACCTGAAATGGATGACAGCATGCAAGGGAAAAGCAGAGAAGACAGGTCCTCCATCATCCCAAAGCAGAATCGAAAACAGATCTGTTCCGTAAACCTTGATTCCGACCGCCAAAGCTTCCATCTCCAGCTCAGCCTATCGGAGCAACCGTCATCGAAGGCGCGCCTAAGGCAACGCGGCTGTACACGGCTCGAGGAAGCAAGCAGAAGAGACAAGAGTCAAGACCGAGCCCGCGTAGAAAAAGAACATTAATACCATGATGGTGTCAGACAAATTAAGTTGACATTTATTTATTTCTTAAAAGATTTGCATCATTACCCGATCAAAAATTTCAAAAAAAAAATTATAACATTAATTTTGTCACTCACTTTTTGTGAAATGTGTGGCATTAGTGTCATCTTTTTGTTAAGAAAAATGTAAGTTTGAGTAATTATATTAATGTTACAAATACTTTTTTTTTTTAGTAAATATTACTTTCAGTCTTAACGTGTTAAATTTAAAGTTGGCATCAATTTAATCTTAAAAAAATTTCAATATTAGCTCTTTTCAGATTTTTTTTTATCAAAATAATTATAGAAACTTCTATTACCATTCTTCTTAGTTGTCAATACTTGTCGTATTAATGTGCTGTGATGTTTTTATTTTGTCTTTTTTATTGTTGAGGAGAAAGTTTCCATCTTATTAATTTAAAATCAACGATGAATTGTAAGAGTTATTATTAATAATTTTAACAAAACAATACCATAAGATTTATTTTAATGCACTGATAGTATAAAATTTTTTTATACTATTATTCAATTAGATTTTTTTATTTGAATAATTTTTTAAGTAATTTGGTGAAAGTTAATCTAATTTTATTTACTTATATGTTATTATATGTTTCACTTAGTTTTGGGCCGAAAATGTATATATAGTGCTCGCCTATGTGAAATATGTCAAATTGTTAGACATTTTCTTCTTGTGTAATACAGCTAGTTGTCAGCCTACATTTTCGCTTTTTCATCTTCTTATGATATGTCTAACTGTCAAATGTATTGCATGAGTAATGAACCCATTTTTTCCGCGTGACTTTGTAATGTATTGCTGTTAAAAAGTACTAGTGTAAATTATTAAATAAAATTGAAAATGGTGAACATAGGTAATTAATCAATTTTCTTTTACATAATATAGCAATTGATTGTATATTAACTATGTTAATGAAAGTATATTTTTTGGATCAAGATAATTTCGTCTACTTATATGATTTTTTAAAATTAGTAAAATCAATTTGATATTTTTATTATATTTTTTAACAGTTATCTTAAAAATGTAAAGAATAGCTATTTTCTTTTATTCAACCATTTGAATTGTTTTTGGAATACTTTAAAATAGATCAATTAAATTGATTTGATTTATCTTATACTTTATATTTTTCTTTAAATTTTAAAATCAAATCAATCAGGAAAAAAAAGGCAAATCCCATAAATTTATAAATAAAGTTATTATTTCTTATTTTTGAAAAAACGAAGGGACGTGCTAGTAATGTTGCAGGCAATAAGGTTTCATAAATTTATTTTTGATTTTTACCCACTATTCAAAACTTATAAAAACTCATTATTCAAATGTAAAAGTTACATATTTTGATTTCTTAACAAGCCACTAATTCGGGAAAAAAAAACTGTAATTGTTAATTAAAATGGGTTTTTTATGAAGTACCTTAAGACATTGATTAAAGTTTCCAGAATGGAAATTTTTTATGGAGAAAATGAAAATTTTAGGAACGGTTTACCTTCAGTATTTATTTTTCAATTTTCATTTTCAATTTTTCAAAATTTATGAAAGAAAAATTGAAAACTCTAAAAACTGAAAAACAAACAACCCCTAAAATTTTCATTTTCTCCATAAAAAATTTCCATTCTGGAAACTTCAATCAATGTCTTAAGGTACTTCATAAAAAACCCATTTTAATTAACAATTACAATTTTTAGAATTTTCAATTTTTTCTTCACAATTTTCTAAAAAATGAAAAAATAAAAATTGGAAACCGAAAGCAAATATCCCCTTAAATTCTTCAATACATTCAGTACATTTGAAACTTGCCACTGATTTTAAAACCTTGACAATACCTTTGTTTACAAAATCATAATTTACGCATACACTCTTGAACATTTCCATCATCTAATGCGTATGACGGTAAAAGACTCGAGCATTCTATGTACTTAATATAACATTACCTACATTCTTAGCTTCTCTATGCATATATGTTGATTTAATGTGGGGTACTAATTTTCATTTAATAATGTCTCCAGTACAATAGTAGTGAAACCCTTCTACTAATTGCCCAGGGCGACCGCATGCGGTTAGCTAAGTCTTCACGGGTACTCCCCGATTTCAAGAGGGGCAATCAAGTCCTGGAGCCTCTGATGTACCCTTGTGGTCTCAACACCCACTCTTGATATTTTAACCTGTGGAAAGAGAAAGCCATCGAAATGAGGTTAGATTCTGAGATCATCTTCAGCCACATAAGAATTTGAAAAAAGAAAAAAAAAAGAAGATGAAATAAAGCTGCTAGCGATCATTAATTAATGTTCAATTAACATACAATCAATGCTTACTTTATGTATAAATGTAGCATAGAAAAATCAAATTTTGATACATTAATATTTACTATTGTTCTAACCATGCATTATTTTGTTATAAGTGTGTTTAAATCATACTAGAAAATGACTCAAAAGTCATACAAAAGAAATATAATTGATTGATTGTTTAAGGAAGAAAAGAAGTATAATTAAAACTTATCTGTAAATGTGTTAGTACCTGAGCATGAACAACGTAAAAAATCTTATCCCCCACGGTTGAGAAGCTTGCGGTGACAACTTCAGCGCCTTCTTCCTCGAGGACACTAATCACTTCGTGGAACATGAAGGTCTTGTTGTTCAATCCACTCACCAACAACACTTCTATGCCTGAACCCAGGTCTCTTAGCTCAAGTAGTGGCAATTTGGTGTCGAAATTTATCATTTTATTGCTGCTGTTGTTATGGCTTTGGTTTGACCCCATCATGGCTTGCTCCTTCTGCTTCTTCAATTTCTCTATTCTTTCTGTCATATGCTTTATGTACCTTGCCGCCAGATCCAGCTGGTCTTGTTGTGCCAGCATGTCCTACAAAAGAAAAAAAAAAATCAATTAATTCATCAACTAGCACCAACTAATTTGGAAAATTAATTAATATAATCTTAGACTACTATATATGAAGAGTTGATCAATTAATTAAGGGTGGGGCAGGGAGAGAGACTGAGAGATCGAGGGAGATGAGTATGTACCTTGGATTTGGAATATTGTTTGAAATATTTATGATTGGAAGGAATAAGAGAAGCAAGGTTGGAGCAAAGATTTTTCATGTGAATTCTGCGGTTCCTTTCAATGGTTTTGCGGTCAGGTTTGGGAGACTCGCTACTTGTGCTTCCTTTCTTCATCTTCTCAAATTGAAGAACCAATCACAGATAATTTGTAAGTCGCCACAAAAACAAGTAATTAATTCACAGGAGGTACAGTAGCCACTAGTGCTTGTGATATATTCTTGGGTTCTTGTGTTTGGGGTGGTAGGAGCATGGTACGATGATTGAAGCAAGGTCTATCAGGCTTTTGAGCTCAGAAAGGGCAGGTGTTTATATAGACAACAAGGGAGAAGACGTGGTCTGTGCACAGTTCTCAGTCTACCCCGAGAATTAATTTCATTCAATGGATCAGTTCCTACCAAAATGACTTTAAAGCCCACGACGACGACAACTTTTTCTAGGGGGTGCGGGGTCCCTTATTAATTTTACAAGACAAAGAGTTGGTTTCTTCCTTTACCAAAAACCGCAAAAAAAAAAAAAGGTTTCCTTTTAATTAGAATGAAATTCTTTTGGAAAAAACATAACGATATTTTAGTTGTATATTCACATATTAAGGCATTATAATTGGTGCACCGACGAGGGTTTTGGATAATATATATATATATATATATATATGAGATTTTAGGCTCAATATAATTTCAAAAATTTTAAAAAAATAATATTCACAAATTATAATATATAATTAGGTAAATTACACTAATATCTTCTTAGATTTGATGAAATTCACCCAACTCTTCTTTATTTATGTGGGTGGCATTAATATCCTCTGAATATAATATTCATTATGCGATATAGTGGAGAGCGACATAATAATTTATAAATTAAGAGAGATTAATATAATAGTTTTATAGGTTCAGAAACTTTCTAAGTGAATTTTCCAAATATGAGCTAATCTGAATTTTATCCAATCTTAAAATAATTAAGTCAACGTAATTTACCTTATATAATTACAAGATTTAATTTATATGTTTTTTAATATCATATCATGAATAATATGACAATATTGAAATTTCTTGTAGTGTTCACAGTGATTTACATCACAGCATAGTGACCTATGCTGAGGCGAGGATAGGGGTGGGGTACAGAATGGCCATGGAAAATATATTGTCGTATTTGTGTTATGTTGAACCATAGACCGCGTTGTACCACATGGGAGTGGGCATGGGCATGGGCGAGGGGCAATTGACTATGTGGTCCCAATAGAGAAGCTGCCAGTGTTAGTAATATGGTGTTGCTTGGGATGTTCGAGGGGCTAAGGGACCCTGCACAGATCAACAATTTATTCAGTAGCTGACTTTTGATATATTTTGAGTTGACCATTTGGTTCCGACCACTGCGATGAAAATTAAATCCACGCTTTCACCGTCCACCCAGGGGCATAGAAGTCCTCAGCATCCAAAGGGTATCTTCTTTCATGTGTTTTTAATTATTTATTAACACATAAAAATATAAAAATTAAAATAAATTTAAAAATATTTAATAGCAACTATTTAAGCACAAGATCTTCATCACCCCACTTAAATATTTTTTATCCCAGGGAGGGGAATATTAGTCTAATCTATCTATTAATCTAATAATATTCATATTTCAAATTCTTATAAGAATTTTTTTTACAAATATCACTTTTAGAGTGATTTAGGACCCATAATTTTATTTCAAATTTGAATCATCAATCTATATTCATCACACTTCATTGATAAATATCAATCACATTAATCATAATTAATTATTAATTATGAGGTATCAATTATAAATTATAATCTCACTTCCACTTCACAACTCAATTTCAAAACCTGTTATCAAATACTGCAATATCACTTCTCATTTAAATTCTTGATTATTTTTTCTCCCATATTATTCATTCTGTTTTTATTCTTATTTCTAATTTTCATTTCTATTTGAGAAAAATTTTAATGCTTGTCTTTACTAATTCTTTTATCTCGGTCATTTTGTTCTTAGTCTTTTTTTAAAAAATTGTAATGGGTCTCAACCATTTTATTGGCTCTAGCTTTTTTGTCTTCAACATTTTAAATATAGATGATTAAACTTGATTTTCTCTATCAAGTGAGGACATCTATAGAATAGTAGTTATTAAATTACTGCAACTTCATGACAGCAATTTACTCTTATATTAAGCATTTCAAGGTGGAGGTCTGGTTGCTTTTTGTGTACGTATGAAGACCTGGTGGTTAAATTCAATACACTCTACTATATACATTTCAATTTCCCAGCACAGGTGTTAAGACAATAGATAAATAATGACTAACTGATTTCATAAGTTTTTTTTTTTTTTTTTGCACAAAACTAGTTTTGTAAGTTGATATCATTTTCTTTTCTTTTATGTATTGGTCCTTTGTAAGTTTAGGTAGTATGTGTTATGTAAATTGGTTTGCTTTTTATTGGGAGGTACATTATCATATTCTATTTTATGACTTGGCAATTTTATTTCGGTTGGTTGACTTTGGAAATTTTTATTCTATATTTTAAATTTTTGAAATAGTTTTTTTTTTCATCCTAATATATTTCAAATTTTTTTATGATATATTATTTGGCTTATTTATCAAAAAATTATTTGGCTTAATATATAATTATGGTTTTTTTTTAAATGTATTATAGTTCTACACAGAACATATGATGTATATATTATCAATGAATGCGTGATTTGAAATTAACTTATATGATAGTTCTCAATCAATATTATCAATTTGTAAATAATGTAATCTATCACAATAATATCAATTATAAATAATAGATGGATATTTTAAAATTATATATTTTATTTGAAAACATGCCTATTAAGATAAATAAATTAAAATCTTCCAGAATTAATTCAATACTGATTTAAATAATTTAGTTTACCTTTTCAAATATATTTTTACTTTTGAAAAATATAAATATTTACTATGACATATTTATTTTGACTTATTTAATGCTTGAGTATTTTTTTATAAACTCACATATGCTTTATTATCATTTAAATTTAATTTTAATATGAAATTTCCAAGTATGGAAGTTATTCACTTATTTTAAATAGGATTAGTGAAGTTTTTCAGGGTTTTTAATATGGTTTAAATATGATATTCTTTTTATTTTGTTATATTCAAATTACATTTAAATATGGTAATTAGTGATTGAATACTTTAATTTTATATAATTGAATATCTATATAAAATGTCTTTTTACACTAACAATACATTAAAATTAAATCCCTAGAACAACATATTGTAAGAATTAATAAAATATATATCTTTGAATTATAATCTATGTTAACTTCAAAAAAGTCCATGATTTACCAAAGAGATGTCAAATCATATTCTTGAGTCAATTTTAATTTTGTGCTATCATTGACATAGTAGTTATATTCATTTAAAATTATTTTATTAGTTAATGTCACGACAAATATTATCATAGTCAACAAATTGTAACTAATAAATACCACAAATTAACACATAAATATGAGCAAACGGTCACTCTCTAATTAATTAATTACTCTCAAATTTAAATTAAAAGTTTAAAGAATAATATTAATTACATATCGTTTCATGTTTGCATGTTAGATACAATTAGTATAATATATAATTCATTAAAAAATTATTTTAATATACAAAATTTGCCACATTATACTATAATGATATTGACAATAAAAATATAATAATACATGCTATGCTATGTTAGTTTTGCTATTTGTAATAAAAGTTAATATCATAATTAACATATTTTTGAAGGATTTAATATAATCTATAATTTATCTATAATACTAATATTTAAAACTTATTATATTAATATTTTTTCATATGTCACTCATAGAAAAAATTATACCCATCATTTTTATAATCTTAATATTTAAAATAAATTTTTGGATTTTTTTACCCTCTAATTATTTTTTTCTAGTCATACTTTCATATCTCTCTTCCATTAAAATTATTTAACATAATAGTTCAATCAAAATTATTTAATAAATAAAAAATTATATAAACAAAATGATAATTAAATGTATTATACCATTAAAATTTTATATATAAAGTTATAGTATTAATAATAACAAAGCTATTATAATTACATTACCAAAAAACTATTATAATTAAAATAATTAATGATAACAAGAAAATCTTAACAAATATTTATTTTTTTAATTATCTTTATTGGATTTTTATTATGTATATATTTTTATTTTTAATTTAAATTATCTTGCATTAGCGGTATTTGTTATTATGGATATTTATGTTTCAAATTTCAAAATACTTTGAATTCATTTCTCTTGTTAAATTTTTTTAATAAACCTGTGAATATTGGCAGGATGCAAATCTCCAGAAGGAAAGAGGAATAGAAGCCTATGACAAGAATGATAATAGAGATGAAAGGTAAAATTTTAAATGAAGATGGGGTCAGGGAGGATAGGAAAAGTTTTTATCGTGAAATCTAGAACTTTTAAAAATTATAAAGAATATATATTTACCCGTCTTATTATTCCATATTTATTTATTTTTCAACTAAAACATTCTAACCTATGAAACACAGACACCAACACAAACACCAGACACAAGACAACAGGGACACGAGGGACACACCAAAGTTAAAAAATTATAGGACACAGACACGACATATATATAACTAAAAATTTAAAGAAAATTATACATTTGTATAATTTATTTTTATACTTTATTTTCTTATAAACTAAAAAACTATATATTATTTCCTTCATATAACCTTGTTTATATTATGTGTTTTTATGTTAGAGTATGAAAAATGTAAATTTTGAATTTTATATATGTGTGTGTGTGTGTGTGTGAATATGTGCCATTAGTGTATCGTGTAAGATCCGACATGAATATATGTCTGATACGTAGACACAGCACTCAAACGGTGTGTCCATACTTTATTGATCCTAACTTATCAATTCCGCAATTGTTTCATTTTTTTTTGTTGGGTAAAAAAGGGCTTCAATTTTTCAACATTAAAATGTTTAAAAAAAATCAATTCCACATTTACATTTCTTTGATAATAATACTAATTATTTATTAATTCTTTTAAAAAATTAAATAATTGTATCACTTTTTATCAAAAATAATTGTGTAAATGATATACTACTCCAATAATTGAGATGACATGAATTAGAATTTTATATATATATATATATATATATACTAATTATGACACATTAATTATAATATTATTTTAAAATTGATATTTTATTTTATTAAAAGGATGTACAAGAAAAGGGTGGGTATATAAAATTTCATAAATTAAATATATTCATTATTTTTTGTTAATTAGAAAGCATATGTTTATGTATTTATAAATTAAATATTTTAATTTATTAAAAATATATAAATAACTAGGGATGACAAAAAGAACCGCTAAAGTAGATACATGAGGGATGTGATTACTCGTAATAGGGATAGGAATAGGGACAGGTTTTGTCTTTATGGGGATGGCTGACGAATTTGGAGTCCCCATTTATTAAATGAGGCAAGGATGAAGATAACACACTTTCAATTATCTATATTGGATTTGCATTGTGTATGTCTTTTTTTTTAATTTAGATTATGTTGCATTAATAGTATTTATTATTATGAATATTTATGTTTTAAATTTCAAAATATTTTAAAAACTTTTCTCTTTTTGAAATTCTTTTAATAAACCCGTGAATATGTGTAGGGATTCAAATCCTTACTGGAAATAAGAAATAGAGACATGTGATGGTGATGAGAATGAGGATGAGAGGCAAAATTCTAACTCATTATCATCTATATAAATAGTTCATGATATAATAAAATCATGCACTTATTCTTTTTTATTATTCAACAATTTTAATTTTTAAAATATACAAAATTTTCATAAAATAAGCTTTTTATTAATAATTATAGGTCATCTATTGAGAAATCTCATCACAATATGATATTCAAAATAAAATATAAAATAGAATGACACAGCTATATTTTATTAATTTATTTAATTATTTAACTATTAAATTATTTTTAAAATAAATTTATATACTCAATTCCTATAAAATATATCAAATAAATTATTTATTTTCAAGAATTATTAATAAATTATTTTTTATTATTACATCATATATTGCACATGTCATACAACTAGTTAAGATATATTTTAAGCTGCTTGCACAGTAAGAAATCAGTGCTAAAGTGCCGGAAAAGTATACAATTGTTACGATAAGGTAGTGCCCTCTTTTTTTTGGGGTATGAAAGTGTTATACGTATTTAGAAATACGTAAGTAACTAACAGCCCTTCAACAATTGGATTTAATTTTAATTCACAGATATTGTAATTTTTTTACATAATAATACAATTATATATTATCATATCAAAATAAAAATAAACTTTATCATCCACTATTTGAAAAGTGATCCAAATAAAAAAATTTAATTGGATGAACTTTCTAATCAATCTGAACTTTTATGGAAAAAAAAAGGATAAACTATGTCTAAAGTGTGAAATAACAATATATAATTACAATTGAAAGATAAAAATTATCGTTAAAATCAATTTATTTATCTATTATTTACAATTAAATGGACTACCTCTAAATTGCATATGACTCTGATTATAATTGAAAAAATCTATGAAAATATACCTGTCACCTATAACTAAACTTCTGGTTCTGAATATCACGTGACAACTAAAATAAATGGATTTATTAATTATTTATAATTAAATAGATTATTTTTAAGTGTCAAATGATATCTCTTATTTTTAATCAAATGAAAAAGTATTCAAAAGTATTAGGATTAGTTTAATGATGAAGAATTTGAAATTTTGAATAGAATGTATGGAGTCTTATGTTCAAATTTCATTATGACATATGTAATTTCTAAAGTACAAAAAAAAATCTATTTCTATTAGAATTTATCTATATATTATTCATAACTAAATGAAGTATTTCTAAACAGAGACGGATGCTGAGAGTCAGTAGGAGTTATGGCCCCCAAGTTTTCCAAATTATATGTATAGATATAAATTAATATTAATATATAGTATATCATTATTTAATATATAAAAAAATGTCATAGATTAGTTGTTTAATGTATTTTATGATTCTTTTTGAAATATGTGAGTCAACAGTGTAATATTATAATTTGAGAGAAATCATAGATCAAAGTTAAGAAGCAAACTACATATTGAGTGCTGTTGTAAATCATTATAAAATCATTGTAAATGTTTTTCCTAAAATAACTGGAATTTCCCAGGCCGGGTCCCAATTTAGACCTAGGAGTATAAATAGAAATGTCTCATTTAGCTATTTTGTTTGGTTTTTTGTTTTCAGTTTTCAATTTCTAGTTTTTAGTTTTCAGTTTTGTAAAAAAAACTTAAAACTAAAAATTTCGGGCCTGTTTGGTTTGTTGTTTTTAATTTTCACTTTTAATTTTTGTGATGGAAAAATTGAAAAAATTGAAAACTGAAAATTCTGAAATTTTTCAGTTTTTAGTTTTTTCTATTTTTCCTTCACAACTTTTGAAAAATTGAAAATGAAAATTGAAAACTAAAAGCAAACAGCCCCTTCAATTTGCAGTTTTTTTTTTTTAATTTTTCTTTCACAAAAACTGAACAGGCCCTAAAGACTTCTGAAATTCAAGTAGTAACATAGAAATTCCCTAGATGAGATAACGGTAAAGGTCAAATAGATTTTTTCTGACCACAACTATAAAAAAAAGGCTACCTCATTGATTAATTTCTAGATTCGTCCCTATTTCTAGATAGAGTGATGCTAGGTATACAATTAAATTGCACAACAAATACACACCATATATTTTATCACTATTAGATTTGATGAATGAGTGAGATGAGTAGAACCATACATCACATTCAGTGGTAATAAGGTGTATTATGTATATTTATTATGCAATTTAATTATACACCAAATATTATTATTCTCGATATTATATATCATTATCCAATTTTGCAATTTTAGAAAATTATTTCCGTTAAAACACCTTTTAAAATTCTTCTCTCTTGGAAACGCTATTAATGGGGCTTTGTGCTGACTCTCTCAACTCTGATGCTGATCCCACACTCTCACTCAGCACTCCCCTCGTGCAAACATTGAGCCCGTTCACTGTAAGTCTCTGAGTGTGGGTGCTAACGATCCATACGTGTGGACGCACCCGAACTCAGAGGTGCTTATCATATACGTGAAAACGGCTACCGCCTAATTAATGCGATCAACATTATACACGTCAAAAATGAAAAAAAAAATATTTAATTACGTATTCTCGAATTATTCATTTTTTACCTTTATTAAAGTTATTTTAAAAGTATAGATATAACAAAATTATAACTGGTCAATAATATAAAATGTTTTATAATAAAAATATATTTAAATTAACTTCGTAGATACTCCAATAATAAAATCTCTGTTTACCGATGAATTTTGAGACTAAATTAACATTGAAATTTATAGTACTTTGTTTAAATACATATTTTATTATTCATTCGATCACTTTAACATTTGCAGGATTTTAGAAAGACTTGGTCTATAACAGCCAGATTGAAATGTGACCTTGACCATCCAGGTCAAGGAAAATTGAGTGCCATAACACGTGCATGTAATCATGTATTGAACGGGTCTTGCCTTAGCAGATATAAAACTGAGAAACATTTAGATCTATTTCGATCGCTACTCACAGCACACTTTTATATTGACCAGTAAAATGATATTTCAGTTATGGCCCATTCTTAATATTTACTTTTAGTTAAAGTCTCACTTTCTTAGTAGGTATGAAACATATTTACATAAGATCCAATTCTTCTATCCCCTTTCTTTACTCACTTCCTGTTTAACCAATCAAGTTTTATCATGTACCCAAATCATGGGTAGCTAGAAAAAAAAATAGTTGGATATAAAAGTTTATAGGTGATGTCATTATTATACATGTATCAAGATTTTATTGAGAAGATAGAAACTGAGACAAAGAAAGGAAACATATTTACATAACACTTGATGTACATCTAAGAGTTTATCCATAAAATTATCGATATGCATGTCAAGAGAAAAAAAAAAGCAATAGTGAAGAACTAGCTAGTTTCGTCCCCTAAGACTTTTGTGTTAGACAATTTAGTCATTTAAGAAAACAAAATTAGTCTCATGATCTCTCAAGATTATATTACAAATGGTGGATATATCAGTCCCCAGTTAGTTATCCATTGATGGAGTCACACATATGGCACAATAAAATAATATGTCATAAAATTGTTGACTGCAATCAAAACAATGCTATTTTACAACATAGCGGTAGAAGATGAATAAAAAATTAGGGAGGCAAAACAATGATAGATCTGTTAACTATTCAGTGCTTTTAATTTTACCCTCATAATAGTATAAGTTATAATTTACATAATATTTAATGACTATTTAATACATGTAAGAGAAATTTTTAATTAGGAGGATTTTAGTGCAGATTAATTAAAAAGATTTATTATTTCTTAACAAATATATTAATCATATTAACTTTAAAGTGCTAATATGCAAATAAAATGTCTTGACAATAATATAGAAAATATAGAAAAAATTTTAGTTGACTTTTTTCCCCTTAAAAATTAGAGAACAAACAACTCTTAATTTATTTAGTGAGTTTTTTTTCCCTCTCATTTAACATGATATATTACTTTTTGAATAATCACATTAATAATGTATATTTATTTTTGAAAGAAACAATATATATATATATATATATATATAGTGTTAATTTGCACACGTGTCAGATGATATCCAATATCACTATATATTAATGGACCATAAACACAATTCTGTTAAAGCTTCATGGATCAACCTCACAGAGGTACTGACTTATATATTCTCTAATTTATATCTTTAGGGACTATGAGATATGTTTCTGATTTTGGAACTATATTGTCATTTGTAAGCTTCTCGAAGGACCGCGTAGCTGTTTACTCAAAAAGAAAGTTAAAAAGATACGTGCCAATTATTTATGCTCCAACTTACCTGTTAGCTGGCAGTGTACAATGCAAACTTAAAGACTATGGTCATAATACTCGTATTTATGCAATTCACTGAAGTTTCTATGATGAACATTATATGATTGATGTCACGGATTGCGTCTGGCTACCTAAGAATTCCAGCACTTATTTGCATCAGCACTCAGCACAGTTTGATATTATTCCAATGAGACAACACGCCTGGATGACTTTTGACTAAGTCCATACACTTGATGACTTCAATTTTGTCGCGTTCTCTGTCAAAATTCAATCACTTATGATTATACATTTGTATATTTTAAGCTTTATTTTTATTACAATTACATAAGATAATATATACTAAAATTTCAATAATTTAAAAGGTTTAATTTGACACATTAAAAGTATATTTGATTAAGGGGTAAAATTGAGAGAAAATTTTTCATGAATGAACTCTGCATAAAAACATATATAACTCATTTATAAAAATTTACTTTTCATTTTTGTTCCCTAACTAAACAATCTCTTAATGTATCAAAATACTTCAAATAATAAATATTAAAATCAACCATATTTACTAATATCACAAAAATACATGAATATATAATAGTATAAAAATATTTTAAATTGTTAATATACATTAAAATTAAATTCAACTTTAAACTCATCAATACTTATAATTATAACGACTAAAAGGATAAGTTTACGTGAACTTCTCCAGCCTAATTAAAGGTAAATAATTAATGTCAGGAACACATACCCATAGGATTTTACAAAAGTATGAATTTGTTATTATCAAAAAATATTAACGAATGAATTCATTTTTATACTCATCAAAATTCCTTATTAAAAAGTTCTTTGAAATATTTTGGTCATAACGTTTTTATGAATCGAAATAAGCTAATCCAAGTAAGGAATGCAATGGAGAACTTTGACCGGAAGTATCCGTGCACGGCTCTTCATTTTTGAATCTTTATTTTGGAGATAAAACTTTTTGCACAGGGATGAAGATGCAGACAAAAGTCTCTCGCAGCCCGCCTGCCCCGCGCGCAAACAACCGTTTAGATTATTTAGGAAATTGTATCAACATGCTCATATTTGTCATTGAGAAATAATATTTTAATTCACTGATACCCTGTATCGATATGCTTATATCCATTATTGAATTGAATATGAGACTCAAAATAAAAGGAATCTACATATAATTGTGAGAGTATCAATACAATATCTTATAAAATATGAGTGAAAATAATGTTTATCTTTCGTATATGGACCGTTATAATACAGGCCGTGTGGAGTTATGGACTTTGATTTTTAAAAATTAAAATTGAAAAGAAAAATTATTAATTTGCTTTTTAATCCTTTTTCTTTATCTTTTTTCACTTTCTCTCATCCCAACCTCTCTCTCTCTCTTCTCCTTCTCCACCATGTCTGCTGCCATCTTTGCTATCCCAGACTACCACCACACATAGCCTTTGCGCCCATCAGCCTCTGCCTCTCGATTCATATTCATCCACCTTTACCACCACACCTCGGTCTGCGTTCATCCACCTCCTCCACCCACTGATGAGTTTCATCTTTGCATAACACATCATGTGATTTTTATTATTTTTTTTTTTGTGGTTGTTTAAAATTATTGATTTTTGATATATTAATGTGTATTGAGTCTAGACGGAGGTTGAATAAAAAAATAGAAAAATAAAAATAAAAACTGTGCACTATTTGTGGAAGCTTGTAGCGGTTGAAGCTTTGATTTTTTGGGTTGCAAAGAAAAAGGATTGGATGAAGTTAGGGCGAAGGTGGCTCTGGAAATGCTTGTGCCAAATTTCTTGCCAAGAAACGAGCTTTTGAAGAGTCTTATTGAATTGTGCACTCGTGCTTCAATTTTCTTCCAGAACGTTTGTGTTATTGTCTTTTCGGGGGGTAGTCTAATTATTCTAGGTGTTTACCATCAATAGATAGAAGGGGTGGTGCCAAGGTGGGAATCGGAGGCATGGTCGAGTAGGTGGTGGCAGGGGTGTGGGGGCAGGGGGCGCGGGGGTGTTGAAATGGTAGAGATGAAAAATTTATCAAAGTAATAGGGGTAAAATAGACAATGTGCATGAAATTGATTTTTAAAATGTAAATAAATATATTTTTTGTTATATATAGAAATCTTTTTACATTAACGGTTGATTGATTTTTCAACTATCAGGATTCAGGGACCATTACAAGGACCATCATATTTTCCCCATATTAGACGGATCCTTCATATACATTTACTTTCTATAAAGACATTTTGTGTTTTATAGTGGGGAGTCATTGTCTACACTCCTTTTTCTCATGCCCACTCAAATTAATTTTAGTATAATTTTACTAAAATAACCTCTATTCTCTTTCATAATTATAACATCAATATATTAATTGTCACTTCCAGCTTTATTCAATTTGATTGTTGTTTAACTATTTGGTATTAAATGCAACGTTGTTGAGCCTTTTTTTTTTTTTTTAGGTGTTTTTGGGATATTATTGTGTGGTATTAAATTTCATTTATTGTTTTTGTGTTTAGTCCAGTTAAATAGTAAAAAAAGGGGGTAAGTTTTTATGGATGAACTTAATGTATAAAGTTTATACATAAAACTCATCTATAAAAATTTATTTCTTATTTTTATCCATTAGCTGAATATAAAAGAAAAATTTTTCATAATAAAAGGTGAATATGAGAGCAGAAAAAATTTGGAGACTTGAGTCAGAACACTACCCCTTGCGTTTTGCTCCAAATAAATTTGAGAAAATAATCATTCCTTCATTTTCTTTCTTAACTTTTTCAACCAAATATAATCATGGAAGATAAAGATCACTCAATTTCTTTCTTTTTTATTTCTTTCCACTTATTTTCTTTTATTTGCAAAACACACCCTAAATTCAAGTGCATGATATTGGAGGTTAGTTTTTTTTTTTTTTTAAACTCAAATCTCTTGCTCTGGGGAGGTTAGTGTATTTTGAAGGGCAACTGGAGTTGAGACATCTTAAGACAAAACTACACGTCATTTGTGAAGTTGCCATCAGTGTCTGTTTTTGTTTTTCGTTTTTTTTTTTTATCTTGGTCAACGCCATCAGTTTATTTGTCAAACCCATCAAAATTCCAAAAGCAATAAAAATATGAAATGATCTCATACACAAGCTTGGAAGGTGGTGTGTACAGAAGGGGCCCACGGTAGATTGTAAAGCCATCCCCAAAACTGGATAAGGAATCAGAGCCACGACCCCAAAAAATAAAAAAGAAGAAGAAGAAGCTGTGTAATCATCGGTCAATTTGAAGCCACTGAAAGACTAGATCAATTCAAACCTGCAAAAACAAAAGTCACTGGAATATGGTCCCAATGATGCTTCTTCACTCAGTGAAAGGGCTTAAGCCCAGCTCAATGTAAAAGGCCGTGTACTAAAAACTATTAGTGTTCACGGAGTTGGGTTTGACCAAAAATCAACGTTTTGGGGGAAGATGGTATCCAAATTCGAAATGAGGCCTGACCAAAAACATTTGCAAATGAAAAATGACGTTGTTGATGGGGCCAAAATTAAGTCGCATAAATACTTCGGAATACCACGTCTAAAAAGGAGAGAGGGGGGGGGGGGGGGGGGTTTGTATTTTTTTATATGGGATTTTAGTGATGTATTTTATATCAATATGGTATTTTGGGAACAAATCAAGCAATATGATTTTTTCAGTATTGGTGGATTCAAATATATTCTGTCAAAGTCAAATTAAATGTAAAATGAAAGTTAATACAGACTTCGTCAAAGGTAGATTAAAAAAAATGAAAATAATATAGAATCCGCCATAGGTGGATATTATAAACACCACATATAAGTAAATTTACTCGCTATCTCATATAAGCATGATCACCTACCAAAACATCATATACAAATTATTTTTCCTATAAGGGGTGAATGAAAATTAGTGTCTTGTATTTTATGATGTTTGATATGTGTCATGGGAAAGAAAAAGCAGAAACAATGAGATAGTAGAACCAGAGACAATATTGGAGATGGTACAGGATTGTATTTGGAAATGGTATAAAAAACATAATGATTGATGAAAATGTGAAGACGATTGAGTTATAATTTAATGAAAAATTGAAAAGTGAAAAGGATAAAAACGAAATATGAGATTTTTAAATAGATATTATTAAAAAAATGTTTTAAATTTGTGTCTCACGCACATATATCTCCAATGTTCCTCTTTTTTGGAGGGATAAAAATTGACTTAAAAATTATTTGAGTACAGAGACAATTTTGGAGTTTTTGTTTCTCTCTCATTCTTCAAACATGTTTATATCCTCATTCTCTATATTTTCTATCTCGATACATTTATTAAAAATCAAAATCAAAATCAAAATCTATTTATTTTTCAAACAAAAAAATATTTCAATAAAAAATTATCAATTTATTTGAAATTGAACAAAACACTCTTAGTTCAGTTGTGTCTCTTTTTTCTATGACAATTTTTAATGGGGTATTTGTTTTAATATTTGAAATTATATTTTCAAGAATTATATTCCTGAAAATGATATTCAAAGGAATATTATTCCTAGGTATTTAAAACAAATTATTTGCTCAGTATTAAACATTTTTGTTATTATTTGTTGAGATTATCAAAAATAAATTTAAAATTTGCTTGTTTTATAATATAAATTCTTGGAAATATATGCCATGATTTCCAAAATACCTATAACACACTTATTATTATCATCATCCAAAATAAAAGTTACACTTCTAGAATAAAACATGGGAAAAAAATAAAGATGTTTCTCAATCAATATAAAATTAAAAATTAATTTTTAAATTTTTTTTCATTTCATCCAAAGATAATAATTAAATAAAATGCAAAAAAAACATAATAAATACGTTAATGAAAATTACACTTCCAAAGAAAAGAGAAAAAAATAAACAATCATAAATTCAGAAATATTTTCAGATCAATATAAATTAACAATTGTTGGTTTATGTATATTTTGTGATGACAAAACACTGTAGGTAATTTTTATTACTAATATGATTTCAATTACCTTGCTGAACTTTCAAATGATTTCGTTTAGTGTTTCAGCTTTCAAGTTTAAATTGAATGATATATGTTGATGATTCTTTGTTTGAGAAAACCGAGAGTTGAGCTGGCATTATGAGTATAATAGTGCTAAAGGCAGAATGCAGGAACCAAGGGCTGAAAAGTTGTTGCCATATTTGGCAAAGATTGATATTCACATTGCTTTACTTGATCAAGTGGACAAGAAATGTGTGTTGCTGTTGCTGCTATGATATCAGACACATTGGAAAGCAAACAAGTCAAAGTCTCTCTCTTTCTCATGCTCAAACGGATACTTCCTCTTTTGTGACAACCTTGGACTACATTTCAAAAGCAGCAAAAAGGAGAAGCAGGTCTCCTTATCAGAAAGGAAAGATTACAACAGAAAAATGAGATTCAGCTCTCCAAGCCTCACTCAATGGTTATACTCTCACCCTCCTATAAAAGGTGACTTTGGAAGACTTCAACACCAACAGGAAAAGATTAGAAACTGGGTGATATACCTTTGCAATCCTCCAAATTCGAAATTCAAGCTGAAACTCGTATTCCTCTTTTTCTCCGCTGCTGTATTAGTTGTTATTTTATTCTGAGAGCATTTTTTTTAGCTGTTGTATTAAGTGTAATATCTTTGATAGTGATACAGCATATTGTACCTAAACACTGATATTGTTGGGCTTTATCTTATGAAGATATAAGCTGTTGGATTGAGCTTGAAGAGGCTCATTGAAAATACTACTTGGGTTGAGCTTAGAGAGGCTCATTGAAAAGACTACTTGGGTAGAACTTGGAGAGGTTTGATCAATACTACTGTTTAGTGGATACGCTCACCTAGAGGGTGGGGACTGGATGTAGGATCTAAGTTGGAGATTCAAACCAATATAAACACTTGTATCAATCTCTCTACCCTTCTCTCTTTTTATTAACTGTTTTATATCTGTTTCTTTGTCAATCTGAGAGTTGGGAACTTGTTTCTAAAGCTGAAGTAAATTTATTTACCAAAACAATCTATCACACTGTCTCAGCTTTTTAACTTTATCATTTTACTTAATGCAAGTTTTATCAAAATATTTTTAAATCAATTTCGTGGAAAGACTAAGTATATATTTGATAAAAACATCTTTTGACTTGCTCTCTTAGATCAACCAATTCATTTTAAGTCAGATTCTAGATTAGCTTTTAAATTCGTGACGAAAATCTCCTGCAATAACAGGAGACATTTGACTAAAAGCGTATTGAGTGTGCATGAAAATTTTTAAGAGTACTTAATTCAATTCCCCTTCTTAAGTACTCTGATACCATCAACAATAAATCATTTAGAATTTGTTTATTTGATCCAAATATAATAATTAAATAAAATACTAAAAAATTAACAACTACGTCAAATTAAAATTATGCTTCAAAAAAAAAACAAACAATCATAAATCCAAAAATATTTTTCGATCAAATAATTATGGGTTTGAGAGTGTAATGGATGTATGAAGTGTAGATGAGCGTGGGTAAATGAACATTGTGGAGAGAGTCAAATGATTGAGGAATGTTTTCATATTTGTACTTAATAATTGTCATTAAGTCATGGGAACTTCTTATTCTCATTTTCTAACATGGGAATGTAATCTCTATAAATCATCAAAAAAGATTTTTTTGAGAAATAATTGACATCTATGAATAATTTTTGAAAGTTTGTAACAAATATAGAATACATCATTCTTAAGTTATTATTTTTAAGAATAACTGAATATATCTTGAAATAAATGTTATAATTTATGGGTCTAATTGTCATGACTTATCTCAAGCTGCAACCAACTCATATAGGGAAAAGTCGTCTTCTCTAGCAAGCCTTTCTAATCACACGACAAGTGGACGACATATCGCTTACAATTGGAGCTTTCTCCCATGATAAACAAAAAAAAAGGGGATATTATCGACCAAAAAATAAAAACGAGGGAGATGAGAACCAGCCATAACAGTAAATGCAAAAGCTACATCGAAAAGAAGGCTAACATCAAGTGTTCACTAATCCCAAAAGGAAGTTAACTCAAGCAGTTACTCTATATCATCAATTGTTCACTAATCATTGCACGTGACACATTATTTCATTTCATTGCCTTTTTTTTTTCTTTCCCTTCATAATAATGTGATATACACAATCCCAAAAGGATTAAAGGACCTCACACCAAAAACAAAAAAAGGGGTTAAAGGGCCTCTATGGAAGTGGTGGTGGGTCCTTGTAGCCTGATTTTCCCGCATGCCTCTGTCAGCAGCATCAAGAGTCCTACACTCACTCACACTCACCTATCATAAGCCACGTATCCCTGGCTCATTTTAGCCTTTGATAAGGTCCATTTCTTGGGTTGCACTTAAAGCTGCAAAGTCTGCATACCGTTTTATGCTCTCACTTTAGACCGCACAATCACTCCACTCCTCCACATGCGCATGGGAATGAATCTCAGGATGATTTTACACAACTCTGTTACATGTGATTTTCTTTTTTTAGGGTTTTTCAATGAGTATTCTTATTATTCTAAAGGCATTCGTGGAAAAATTAAAAACAATAGATTTTTCATTGAAAATTGAGTTTTTAAGTTTTTAGTGCATTTAATACATGAAAATCTTTTTAACAAGTGTCTATATACTCGTGAGAAAAACTCATTTTTCAGTATTGATTTCAAAAAATAAAACTAAAAGAAGACATATGGCATGGAAAAAAAATTAAGACTGAAAAATTCTAACATAAAAGAATTTATTTGTTTTGTCTTCTACACATTCAGCCTCCAATGAGGTCCCTGACATACAACCAAATGAAGGCATTGCACAGAGCATCATGGCACTTAGCTCCCTCGCCAAGGTGTGTTGCACTGCAACTGTAAGCAATCTGCACCATCCCCATCATAAGAAACCTTGTAATTCTTCTCTATATTAATGCCATCCCATAATGGGCAACCCATTCTTAACATTCCTGTGTACACAACACTGCCCTATACATATTCCCTTGTACTGCCCTTTATCAATGCCAGCTTCACGTCTTTTTATGAAAAGAAAAAACATGGACTAGACCAAAATGAACATCGAGACATCGCTATAAAGTAATTTCCTACATGAAGAATCAGAGTTAACTTTTTTTTTTTTTTTTAGAGAGATGTTATTTTGACTCATATTGTATAAGACACCGTGTCAACACACCCACATTCATAATTGGATTGGGTATGAAATCCAAATTAAGTGAGTTCACATCCAATTCAATGATAGATGTAAGTGTATCGACACGGTATCCCATAAAGTGTGAGTCAAAATAATATTTCTTTTTTTTTTTTTCTGATTAGAAGTTAACTTAACTTTCGATATAAATAAAAGAAAAAATATTATTTGAATATTTTAAAGTGGGTGTCTCAGTTTAAACATTTACTTTATCACTATTAGATAAAACATTGGCTTACTTTATTATTATTAGATGAAATGATGATCCACATTCATCCTCACTCATCAACCTTGTCATCCTATAGTGATAAATTGGATGTTCTATATGTCTAAACTCCAAATAGAATACTCATTCAAATGTTCAAATAACATTATTGAAATAAAATTGTGCTAATATTATATATAAATTAACAAAATTTAATTTAATTTAATATCAGTACATTATTGCATATAAATTCCATATTATCATTTCAATACACATTTAAAATATTTGATATAGTAATTATCTTAAAAATCGTACATATAATAAGATATAATTAATTGGTAATATATAATTATTATAACACCAATATATATATATATATATATATATATATATATATATATATAATTAAACTTAGAATTACTTTAATTAAAAAGCTCTTATTCAATTATTTTTTTTTATAAAATTAGTATCAAGCGGTCAAAAGAAATTTTTGGTCGCTTATCTTTAATTTTTTTATCTTTAGTTTGATTGTCTTCATTACAAATTGTCTTTGATTTTATTACTACTAAGTTTTTTCATCACATAATTAACAAAAATGATGTTATAACACAGAATCCTAGCGTGACACACATTTGGATTTAACATAGATTGTGTCATATCATTATTTTTTTGTTACTTAGGTGATGGAAAAGTGATGCTAAGAACCTAGTCAGAGATTATTAGTAATATAAGAAATCAAATTAAAAAGGAAAACTAAAAATAAGATACAAAAAAATATAGTGTTCCCTTTTTAATGTTACATGCATATAAATTTCTCAAGAGAAATTCGTATTACCCATATTATTTATCAATTGACACATCATATAGGTAGCATTTGGTAGCATGGATGAGATAGGAAATACAATGAGAATGGAGACAGAAAGATGTTTGGTAGTGGAGGCAGAATAGGGATAGAAAAATTTTCTGTACCTCTAAAAAGTGGAGACAATGTGAAGAATATATGGAGACATAAATTTATTTTCTTTTATTTTAATAACATTTCTATACATATTTATTATTTTCCAGTGTATCCTCACAATCAGTGATGGTGCAAGGGTGGTCCAGCAGCAGCTGGTTGTGGTCCAACAGTGGTCTGGAGGTCGGCGACAAAGGTACATAATGTCTTTTACCATATATCTGTTGCATTGTTCTTGTAATTCCAAACAAAATACGAAGATAATTATCATGTTTTGTATTTCACAACCAAATATGATGCAAAGATAATATTTTTTATGTCTTCGTCTTCACTATCTGTAATGTCTCTATCTCCACTGTCTTTATTACCACTATTTGTATTGTCTTTGCCTCCACTATCCTATCCTCACTATCAAACGCTACCATATAGAGTAAAATATTTTTCTTATTTTCTAAACATATAAGAATTTCATTCCCTCGAAAAAAAACAATTGACATTTCATTAGTTCAAGTAGTATAGCAATTATATTCAACCTATTAATTCATTAATAGTTATGTTATATATACTCGTGAAGTGTGAACTATCATACCGACTCACATCTCATTCAGCATTAGATAGGATGTGAACCCTATTTAAATGAAATCAATAATCCATCTAATATTAGATAAGTGTGATTCAATATAGTGCCACGTATCCAACGAATACAAATAACATTTTTATTCATAAATATGTTGAGTTCAAATATTATAAACATAAAAATAAAATAATAACAACAAAAGAACATTTTTCCATAAGAAACCAACCTAGCTTCTCACCAATTGGTCAGAGTGAGGTGATTCTAAATATCAATAATTTAGACCCAAAAAAGATTCATCCGAAGCACAAGAAATTGAAAAAAAAAAAAAAGTTACAGTCATGAGTCATGACCATCGAAAAAACATCTCAAAAACAACATGATATCAATTATTAGAATTACAATTCCCAAAACTCAAAAAAAAAAAAAAAAAACCGCAATGTCCATGGCAACACAATGTTAACCCACAAGAATTCCATCAATATGACTATAGAATACTACTAACTTCAGAAAAACCAAATGAGAGATTCTTCTCTTTTTCTCCTCATCAAGTATCAGTGGTCCACGTCACGTCGTTCTCGAAGATCCAATGGCACACCTCAATCTTCCCAGGGCTGGACCCCAGCGCCACGAAGGCCCCATGTTCCGGGCCCCACGCTGACGTGTCCAGGTGACATATGGCAACCCCATGATTCACCTTCACCTTAGTCTCCACGTCAAGAATATCAGCCTCATACACCCTCACTTTCGGCACGGAGTGACAATAATACAGTAGGTACGGGTACAAACTCTGATGGCACGAAACCGACTTCGTCACTTCTCCACCGTTGATCGGGTAGACCCTCCCGATCATAACACTCGTGCCAGAACCGTTCACGCTCTCTGTTGACCTCACCACCACGCTACGACCCAGCACCGACGTGGCGAACTCTATCATCCCCTCTGCGGACGCGACGCACCGTTTCGTCTCCCCGCGGCTAGGCTCCCTCTCGCACTCCTCAAGCGCGCGCGTGATCACGCGCTCCGTGGCCGACCCCTCCCGCGCGTGGAACACCCTCCTAATCTCCTCAATCCGCGAAGAAGAAAACGGCAATTTCGAAGAAACCCCCAGGGGCAAAAACGACCTTGCAGGCATCTTATCCCTAATGTCCGGCATCGGCACCACGCTCCCTTCCTTGATCACCGACTCCCTGAAGAATTTACCCGGCTCGACCACTCTTTTTACGAGTTTGCCACTGTGGGCACTGAAATTGCGATACTCCGAAAACGACGCGCCCTTATTGTTATAGACCTTGAAGTCGCGGTCCAACCCGTATGACTTGAACCCGAACCGGGTCCGACCTGAAGAAGAACCTTTTCCGTATTCAATAAAAGTGTCATTTCCCACATTGAAGGATTGGCCATAGTTAACGAAACTTGCACCGCCGGAGCTTGATTTTCCGGCGTAACTCTGAAACGTGTCTTCGCCGACGTTCGCGCGATTCCGGTAACCCGTAAAGGTTGCATCGCCGGAGATAGAACCTGTTCCGTAGTTCTTGAAGCTGTTCCTAGGGTTGTTGCCGGAAAAGCTGTAAGAACTGAACGAGTCGTTCGTGACTCCGATTCCCAACTCGCTGTAACTCGTGAACCCAGATTGCAAGATGTTTGAACTCCCAGCGTAGTTCTCGAAATCGCTGGTTCCTTCGACGACTCTTTTTCCATAGCTCGTGAACGTTTCGGTTCCCGAGTTTGTTTCGTTGCCGTAGCTCGTAAACGAGAGCTTGTGGTTCTTGCCGTTGGAATCGTAGGTGGTGAATCTTAGGTCAGGGACGTTGACGAGCTTGTCGTAGTTCTTGAACTGACCGGAGCTCGCGGCGGCGCCGGCTCCGTAGTTTGCGAAGTCGGTGTTGGCTACGTTGCCGTTTTCGGAGTAGGTTGTGAAGGCGCCGCCGTGGCGAGTGGATCCGGCGCCGTAGCGGCGGAACGAGTCGGTGTTGGCGTTTCGGTCGTTGGAGTAGTTCTTGAAGGAGTCGAGGCCGTTGACACGGGACGTGCCGTAGGTGGAGAATCGCTTGTTGGAGTAACCGACGAAGTTGGCGTCGGTCTTGGATGAAACTGCGTCGTTTTGGGGGTCGAAGGAGCAGAGCAGGTTTGGTACGGAGCAGAGGGAACGGTGGAGGTGTTTGGAAGTGAAGGGTAATTTGGTCTCTGTGAGGAGTTTTGCGAGTGTGGCGTAGTGGTGTGGTGTGAGAGTTGAGGCTTTGGAGAGGAGGAAGTTTGGGATGGGGTGGTTGGTGGTGACGTGGCTGTTCCAGTAACGAATAAGAGAGGCTTTTGGAGTGAATGGATTTATGACGATCTTTGATTTAGGATAATGGTGGTGGTGTTGTTGCTGCGTTGGAGGGGTTCCCAGCTTGGTGACATTGTTGGTCGCTAGAGGAATAGTATGAATAACCTGCATTAAGCAAATTAATTAAGCATTAATTAGAAGATGACATGTGTTAATGTATGTGTATATACATGTTCATGAGAAAGGAGACATGCAATGCAAATGTTGAAACAATGTGTGTTATGAGGTGAATTAAATAATTAATTGTGGAGGTGAAGATTGCGTTTTTGTGTGTTTTGTGGTATGGGTAGTTTCTTACATGGAAAGAGGAGAGTGACAAGAGCAAGAAGATGAAGTGATGGATACTCATTTGGGCGGGGTTGTGTGTTTGTGTTGCTGTTGTGATGTCCGCAGATGGAGAGAGTGATATAGAAGAAGAGAGAAAAGGGAAGGGACAATCGATCATCTGGTGGGACAACGAATGGATATGGTCTACCCAGACATGGTTCGCTTTCCCTCTGTACAACTGTTGTCATCAATGACTAGGAACGTTCTTTCTTTTATTTATTCATTTTTAATTTAAATTTCACGGCCGCATCTAACTATGAGTGCACCATACGTATGTTGTCAGTATGTATATATTTGTACAGACCAAAATATAAATTTGTCTTCTTAAAAAAAAATTTCATTTTATTGTTAGGTCACACGAAGACATAAGTGAATATAACGACTTTAAATGAGTTTTACAAATATTAGCAGGACTACAAATATAACGACCAAAATAAAACGATTGATGAAAAAAATTAACAATACAAAATGCCTTTCATATATATAAAATATGTCAAATTATAATTTATATCTTATATAACATTTTACATCATTGATTTTGTCGCAACGCTTGAGACTCTAATATCCTCCTCTCTAAAGTGTACTTGATAGCCACCTTAAAGCAGCTAAATCCAAATTTTAAAAACCCAGAAAGATAAATTTTTTTATTCCCTTGTTTTACCCCGATTGCTCCTGAGAGAGTGCAATATGACGAGATCGTGGCCTCGTTTTTCTGATTAGGAAATGTGCAGGTGGGTGAATGGCGCAAACGGCTAGGTTGAGCATTAGTTAGTGGAGTACAAATGGTTCTAATAGTAAATTAAACAGCCTCCTCATCGAGTTCATAATCATTAATGGGCGCTGAAAGCAGAATCTGAGTTTTTAACATATATTTAATGGGTTTGGTATGATCAGTAAATAAACAAACCAGGCAATTCCAAAATTTCCCATAGTTAAACTCTGAACTTGGGTCCAGTGTACAGGGTTCCTTTTTGACTTTGGCTGGCCAAGTGGCCATTAACTCTATTAGGAGGAAGGCGTGCATCCCCGATATACTAAAGAACTACTACCAAACTAGGCTTACCTGGGATATCGGTTCGCACATGCTGTTATTAAGGCCTTTCGATTTGACATATGCGGGAGTGGGTATTGCCACCCATTTTTATCTAAAATTACTCCCATTTAGATCTATCTTTTTTAAATATTCTAAAATGTTATCTTTCTCTTTTATAACTAATAATTTATTATTACTTTAATATCATTCAAAATTATTATTGTTAATACTTTAAGAGAAATCTGTTACTATATGTACGTACTCAATATTACACCATTTAGCGGTTATATATTTTTTAGTACGTACTTAATGTCTATATAATTTTATCAAGTATTAAATAAATATAATTTACTCTCATGTTGAAAAAACAAATACGTATATTATATGCATTTCTTAATTTTTATTAAAGCTTTTAATTTTATTTTCATTTTTAAAAATTAAGGAAATGCAATATATTAGATTATTTATTTAGTTGTATATTATGTACTATTAGAATAAAATTTTTATGCTAATAATTATTGTCTGGTTAATATACAATGGAATTATTTAAGGTATTTCAATAATGTGTGAGAGATATCAAACACATTAAATAATATGACAACATATATAATCAGATGACAATATAATTTTTTAAAAATTTACAGTGAATATAATTAAATTTTTAAACAATGACTATTTTTAATTCAAAATATTTTATTTTTACAATAATTTACTTAATTTATTTTCATTATATAATGTTTACAAAACCTTAAAATAAAAAGTATAAAAAATGGTTACGTTTAAAGAAAGTTATGTGAATTAAGATATATAACTCAACTCTAAACTATCTTTAAGATCAAGAGAACCAATTTGTGAAAATATTATATTTTTCATTTTTATGAGAAAAGTGAAATTTAATATATTTTAGAAGCAAAATATCAAGAAATAAAAAGTTTTTTACTGAAATAAAAATATTACAAAAGTAAAATTAATAAATCTCATAATAAAGTTTTTAAAAAATATTAATAATATTGAATTTAAATAAAACTAGAAGTGACAATTAATATATTGATGTTATAGTTATGAAATAGAATAAAGGGTATTTTAGTAAAATTATACTAAAATTAATTTGAGTGGGAGTGGCGATAGGAAAAAAGGAGTGCAATAGCCACTCGCGATGTATGCTAGCTAGGGCCAAAGGGAAGGTTGGGTTTACAAGTAATATCATGAGCATGCTTGAGAAAAAGCAAATTATAATTCAAAAATATTATTTCAATCCCGAGACACCTATTTTAATACTATTGAACATGATGATGGTTTCCATTGCTCCTATTAATCTATCATATCCAACGATGAAAATGTGGGTGTCTCAATAGACACTCACTTTTGAGGTATTGAAATGACAATTTTTATTAAAATTTCATCTTTTAGATCTATTATTTATTTATTTATTTTATTTTCTGCATTTTTGTATCTTTAAAAATTAATAAAAATTGTTCTCTTAAAGAAAAATTATGAAAGTTAGGGGATAAGAAGATCTCATTTTATAAGGGCTGTACTGGATTATGGTGTTGCTATTCTGACCTCTGCCAGTATTCGATTTTCTGTTGGTGATACGTCTATTATAAATGTTGGTTGGTTCCCTCCTCAGGAAGGTTGGATAAAGCTGAATTCTGATGGTTCTGTCTTAGATCATGGTGTAGCTGCTTGTGGGGGGATTCTTCGTGGCGCTAATGGGGAGTTTATTGCTGGATATAGTTGCAACCTTGGTTTATGTTCTATTACTCTTGCTGAATTATGGGGAATATTTCTCGGCCTTCAAATGGTCCTTGAGAAAGGTTTCTCCAAGGTTAGCATAGAGGTTGATTCGATGGCTGCTGTGAAACTTTGTTCTGGACAGATTCTGGAGACTCATACAGCTGCTCCTTTAGTTCGAGGTATCCTCCAGCTCATGGAGAATTTCTCTTCGGTGCGTCTTTCCCATGTCTACAGGGAAGCTAATTCTTATGCTGACACCTTTGCAAAGCATGGCCACATGTGCTCCTTTGAGGTTACTTGTTTTTAGGCTATTCCTCCGTTTGTTATGCTTGCGTTTATTGCTGACTATATGGGGACTAAGTTCCCTCGTTTTCTTTAGTCTTTTTGTTGGTTTGGGCTTGTAAGCCCCGTAGTAAATAAAAAATAAAATAAGGGCTGTACTGGTCCAAAAGAAATTAATAAATTTTAGAATTTTTTGATACATTAAATACATCATAGACTTAAAAATACTCACTTTCAAACCTAGAGGACATAGGTCTAGCATAATTGATAATTAGTTGAAGTCCTTAAGGATTCATTTAGAGGTTTAATTTATGACAGTGTGTATGAAGATGATCTCGTGACTAAAGATAAACAAATATTTATTAACTCCAAGTCTTGAGGAGATTAGTAATAACTTTCAATTGTGAATATATCTTGAGTTTTTTATTAAAAAAAACTCTTTTTTGAGGTAAAACTTTTTAATTTTGATATCTTAATAAGTGTCTCTATGACACTCATTATAAAACCCTTATGTCTAAAAATAATTATAGAAACCCTTACAATAAGTATCTTTTTATTTTAATCCACGAGTAGGATTATAAATGATATACTTCAGGTCTAGCTAGACAAGTAGGTATTATAAATTTATGATAATGAAAGACTATTTAAATATTGTTTCGGATTAATAAAGACACAAGCCAATCAAACTTTCGAGTTATCTCATAAATTTATAGGTTATGAGTTATATCCACTACTTAAGGTTATGATTTTACGAGTAAACTCTTATGAGTTGAAGAATTTATTTAAACTCTATGAGAGTTTAAGTAAATTCTCGAGTTTGATAAAATTGAAAGGGGATACTAAAGTATGGATAACCTTAGGAATAGATGGCCACAAAGTTACAGTGATTATATATATGTGTGTATGCCCGCGCATGCGCATGCGTATATGTATCTACCAGTGCTTTATAAAACTTACACAATTTCATCATAATTATTGACTCTATCTCTTTCTTCTCCTTCTTTGTCCCCCTCGTACACTCATTGGTGGAAATAGTTTCTTCGTAATTCATGTGCTAGCAGATATCCATGCAAGTAGTAATTTCCATTTGTTCATAACCAATTTGAGCAACAATTTTTTGTAGTATGATTAAGTAATTTTTGACAAGGTATTAAAAACACTAGCAAACGTTAAAATAATAGAATTAAATAGAGCATTAATTAATCTTTAAATTTTATAAAATTGATATACTCTATGGTAATTTTTTTATGGTGCGATAAACTTAGGTGAATTCAGCACTAATCATCCCATTAAGGTTATGACATGAACCCCAGGTTCTTTGAATGCTTATAAGAATTTTTGCATGATTACTTATAAATAGAGTCCTTACAACAAATGATTAAGTTTATATTTATATAGATTAAAATTTAGTTAAATTGAGTTTATATAACATTAATTAAATTGAATTGAATAAAACTAATAATAATTAAAAAAATATATTATGAAATTGATACCGACAGAAAGTTTCCTTTATGTGCGTGAATTAAAATGGAAACAGCTCAAATAGGATACTCTTCTCCAATATTTCATCAAACCCTTGTTGTAGATAAGGGTCTTTTTTTGGGGGTCTGGATAATGGTGTTCAACTGTTCATAAACGCAAGGCACTTTTGAGTTTGTGCCTTATTGGGCTCCCATAACCCTTTTTCATTTATCAAAAATGGATTACATGCCCCACAAAGTTGGTATTGGTTGTGCCATTTACCGCAGCCCGAAGTTGTTGGGCTTCACTGCCTTTAACATGGACATGGGTAACTTATGCTCGAACGAGGCACATGCAATCCCTTTCCATGTATGCTTCATATTATTGCCTCATTCCAAATACACCCTAAATAAAATGGTGGTGAAATCATCATCAATTAATGGAATAATTGTTCAAGGTAGTTTTTGAAATCATATACATGAGTAATTTTGATTTTTGAAATTTAGAAATTAACATTTTAATTAGTTATTGAAGTTACAAAATGTAAGTCGTATTAGTCTTTAACTCTACTTTTGTTAATATGTTGTCACACCCTTGTCAATTAATTTGCATGACGACAAACATAATTAAAAACTATAATATGAATTTTATATAAATAATGAGTAAATATTCACTTTAATTCTTAAATTTGTAAGCGAACTTCACTTTAGTTTCTAAAATTTTGAAATTGACTCTTCAGTCCCTGAAATTTCATTCTGTAAGTCACTCTAGTCTCTAATCAAATACATGTTAGTCAACTGTTATTGTTTTACTGACGTAGCACGTTAGGTGACACGTGACATTAAATTAAAATAGGTTTAGATTAGTCCCTAAAATTTTCAAATGTGTCAAAAAATAGTCCTGATATTTTCCAAAATATGTCAAAAAAGTCTTGAATCTCCAATGTTTTCTTATTTTGCTTTATAAAATTTAAATCCTCAATATTTCTTAAACCAACTTATTTTTCTCTCATTTTCACACCTCACTTAGATAAAGATATTTCTCTTATAGAATAATAATGAGAAGAAAATGTATCACAAACACGTTATTATTATTTAGACAAATGGTAAACAATTTAATTCCTCATAAAGATGATGACATGTTGGGAAAGGAAGTAAGCACCAATGCTCTATTTTAAATTGATGTGATGGTGTTTGTCGTGTCAACATCAACATCCCTAAAATACTTTCCTATCTTCATCGTGACAAATCTGTCATGCTACTCATGAATAATAGCTCCCAAGTTATATGCATCTTCATCTCCAAATGTGTCACCATCGTTATTCACTTGTAAATCCTAAGAAGGTGGTGGTTCCATATGATCCACTATCGTTTAGGTGGAATGAGAGATATGATCCTTTACTTGAACTCAATTAAAACTCATCATATTTGAGATGATTTGTGAATACATTTGCCATGAGAGTAAAGTCTTTTTTCCTTGTTTGCTAGATTCCTTTGACACCAAATTCCTTTCCAAATTACAACTAAAAGGTTTCAAATAGCACATTGATGAACTCTATCCATGCTTAGTAATATAATGTTTCTTTTGCATCCCATTTTTCATATTTTAAAACTCAGTTTATTCCAAAAAATATGACATAATGGCTAATAAATTAAATATGTTAGCTAAATATGGAAGGTCTCAAATTTGAACTAATCAAACTCTTTATTGTATTTAGAATATTTTAAAATTTGGACTATTCAACTTGCCACATCAATAGAACAGTAATGGTTTATTAACGTTGTTTAACTAGGGATTAAAAAGTGACCTATAGAATAAAATTTCAGGAACTAAAGAGTTAATTTCAAAATTTCAAAAACTAAAGTGAATCACGCATACAATTTTAGAGACAAAAATGAATCTTTATGCTATAAATGACATTGTTAGCATATTTCCTATATGCTAAGTTGCTAACAGTTTGATTATATTATCCAACCATAACACATCTAAGGCTAAGTAGGATGTTAGCTTTTAAGTATGTCACCTAACATGACATATTAGCAAAAATTTGAAGGCAATATATATAATAAAAATAATATTAAAAGAATAATCTGACTTACAATTTACAATTTTACTAACTAAAAGGTTGAATTTCTCAATTTCATGGACCAAAATAAGCCACGCATATAATTACAAGAAGTAAAATGAACATTTACTTTCAATTTCTCGGTCCATTTATCAAAAACCCTGTCTTCTTTGCCGGAGAAGACACTGATGACTCCCCTATAAGCCCCTCCAAGTCTTTACAGAATTCCAGAACTTGACTTACAACCAAGAAAATTGAGTGTGTTTGTGGTGAGTATAATTTTTCTTGCCAGTAATTTTCACTACCATTTTTATCCTCCATATCACACCTTAAAATCAATTATTGTAATCAATGAGGAATCTGGCAGTTCCCCAGGTCTCTACTATATAGAATGATGGCTGACTTTTCTACTATGATTTATGAAAGTCGGAAGCAACGGTAATAACGTGCCTTGTAGCAGATCCAAGAAGGTTCGAAAGTATTGTGGATCACATGGGCTAGTGGTGAAAAAACTGAAAATTGAATTTCATGGCAGGTAATGGTACATGAGGCAATGGAAGCAGGACATTGAATGGGAGTTTGGCAATTGATTTAACGGTGACAATGAAAACTCCTACATGGTTAGGACCAATGTTAAGAAAATTGGACCGAGCATTGAACCGGTTAAGGTATTGGTTCAAAAGTTGAGAGGTATAACCGGTTTAACTAGAATATAATAAAAAATATATATAAATATATACGTATGATTAATTAAAAAATCATCAACATTAACATAATCAACACAAAAAAAATTATATTCATAGGTTTATAAGAATAAACATAATTTATGTAAAATTTATTTAGTTTCAGCCTCACAACATGATTATAAAAGTATTTGAAAACAATATTTATTGATGACTAGTAAGTTTTATGATGAGCAGTTTGCGAATATTAGTATTTTTTTTCATTTATTCATATATAAAATAAACATAATCCATTTTTTTCATTTTTACTTTATGACTGCCATAAAATATCAGTATTTAAACTTTGAAACATAAAAAAAAATCAAAAGCTTCGAACCGGTTCAACCAGTCTAGTTTGTCGGTTTTCCCCAGTTTTGACTAGTTCTGACATCCTCCGGTTCCGGTCAATGTAATGAAGCCTGTCCAACTACTCAATGTAATGAAGCTTGTCCAACTTTTCATCAGTGCATAAATATGATCCCCCCTCAGGCCTCCAGCTCAAACAAGAAATTCGTTCATATTCCATTTCCGTAGATGATGCGAACAAGCAAAGGATGAAAATATCTAACCCTAGTGCAACTAGATTAAAAAACAAAGCTATATATATATATATATAAATATATATATATATATATATATATATATATGTAGATATGAAAAAAATAATGATCTATATGCATCATATTAAAAAAAATTACGCAAATATCTAACTATTTATTATCGCAAAAGTAAAAGTGTTTAACTTAACAACTCACTACTTTAAATTGAAAGTCTTGTAAATAAAAGCACATAATCTATACATATATAAAGAGAATTCCCTTACATAATTTTTTTTAGTGTCTCCTCACTATATTGAACATTTTTTTCAAGTTCATAAATATATAAACTAGAGTACAATTTAATATAAAGGGGATTTTCTGAATAACAGTCCATAAACATATAAATTATATCATTTACAAGAAAATAAAAATATTTTTAAAAATAAATAAAAATCAACAGTGATCTTAACCGCCATGAACACCTAACCCACTTTCACTAGACTAGTCTTTTTCCATTCTTCCGTCAAGGAAGTTACATTTTTTCTTTAAACGGTAATTAAGCACATCTTAATAAACACAAAGTCCCTAGTTGAATGGTAATGTAAAATTTATATACACTTTTAATGTATTAAAGTTAATCTAATAAAAAACATGAATTTTATGAAAAGAACATGGTTCATTATTCTTTCATTTTGCACAATATTTTAATCGGTGGATTCTTTTACATCTTAATGATACTTATAGTGTGTGTTTAGTTGGGAACAAAATGGATAGTAAAATTTCATATGTAATTTTATACATAAAATTCATCTACAATTTTTCCCTATTTTTACTCCAATTAAACACATCAAAATGTTATGATTCCACATCTAAGTCAATAAAAACGTAATTAGAAGGAGTATTAGACGAACGCGATCAAATATGCACCAAGACAAAAGAAATTATCACAATTAGATTGAAGGCTGTTGTTTTTGGTGGGGGAGTGTAGACTTTTATAATATTCTTTCTTGTCATGGTTGGGTCGGTTAAGAAAATGTTCTCAAGTCTCAGCTGCTGAGCAACTCCTAATTGGTGTGGAAATGAATCTAACAAATCAAACATAATAAACCCTAGCATTGAAGCCGCACGATTCCTTTTTTGTCATGAGCCGAAAATTTTTTCTGTCATTTGTAATATTCATTGAATGGGTCCAAGCCCAAGATGATAGGCCACGAGGCAGATCTGATCTAATTAAGGAATGTCGAATCGTTAGACTACAAATAAAATAAAAATCAGACCAAAAACCAAATCTGAAATTACAGCCCAAAAAGACTTGAAATTGCGATGAGATTCTTATCGAACATGAACCCTGTTAACGTGGCACTTCTTTCACTTGAACTGAAATAAGATTTTTCCATACCAAAAAATTAAAAACTGAAACAAGATTTTATTTTTCAGTCTTTATAATTTTCTTAATTTTTTACGTAATATAATTAAAATTTTAATTCAAGTTTCAAATAAAAAAGTTTATATTTAAATTTTCATTATTTATATTGCTAAATAAGTATTTACTTATTAAGTTTTATTAAACAAATGATATAACTAAATAGGTTTTCTTAATTTATTTAACTTTTTAAATTGATTTAGATTACTTAACGAATGTTAATAGCTATTGGATTTAATTTTAATATACTAGCAATAGAAAACTTTTCTATACACTCATGTATATTGTTAACTACCTATTGAAAAATCTTTGATTTTAGGTCTTTTTTTCAAATAGATTTAATTGTGAAATAAAATACAATTCCATATGTATTGTGCATGTAGAGAGAATTCACTTTGAAACTACTAATCTCTAAATACATCTTTAAACCTATTTCGAGTATATGTATTTGTTTTAAAGTTAAAGATTCAAACCCCATATTTTCATTTTTTTTTCTAAACAAAAGAAGAAAAAAATCTAATGGATCTTAAATTCAAATTTATCCAAAATGTTTTTCAATTTATAAAATGTCTAATATGTGTTTTAAATTTTTTATCTGAAAAATCGATAAAAAAACAAGTGGGACTTTCATCCCACTATTTTAAACTCGTGGACATAGAAGAATTTGATTGAATTTTTTTTTACCACATAGGTACATTTAAGTTAAATCCATAATTATTTATAGATAATTATTTATTTACAAATTTAAATTGTAAAAAATTTAATTACAATTTTTTTATTTGATTTATCATAGTATCCTCTCGTCAAATAAAATACTAATATATTGGGACACTTAAGTTGAAACTCTCAATGGATTTAATTCATCTAAAACAAGGAAGTTAATAAAACGAAAAAGTTAAATATTAATCATTTTTAGACATTTAATGTGATTCATTCACAATTAAAGTTATATATATATATATATATATATATATATATATATAATCGAGATCGAATTGAAGATACGTATTTACCTCACACAAGTTCCTTTCACTCGAACATATCATAAAATTTAATCACAAATTTGAACTATAAAAATCAATTACATTATACCACCAATTTTTCTCTCCTTCAAAAACACTAAACAAGTTTGAGTGGGAACTACTGAATAAGGTCCCTCGCTCTGCTTCTTCAATGCTCTCACTTCATCAAACATCGCACCACTCTAATTCCCCTCCCTCACATTCATGCATTTCCCATTGTTCCATAACCACCGACATCCTTCTATACGACACCGTTTTGCTCTAGGGTTTCCCTAAACCCTTCCCCACCCCCCGGGCCCCGGGCGCCCCCCGGCGCCATGGCCGTTAGGGGCGTCAATTTCAAGTGGTTAGCCTTCAAATCTCAATCATTTTGTTGCTCATTTTCGTAATCATTTCATTATATCAATTTGACATGCAATTCGCTGTTCCTTTCAGGTACGACGGGTTCTTCCTCTCCATGCTCGCCACCAGCGTGTATCCCTTTAACAACTCAAGTTCAGCTGAATTTGAAATGATTCTTTTTTTTTTTTTCTTTGATCCATTGATTCCATATTCATAATTGCCATGAATAATAATAATAATCTGCAACCAATTGTATCTTCGTAAGCAAGATAGCAGATGTTATGTGTATTCTTTGACCATTTTGACTTGTAGAGTTGTTGTGGCAATCAATTGGAAGCGGTACCATTCTTGTGCATACCCCTTGCACATATGGATTGTGGTGGGTTCCTTATAATTACTATTAGTGAGATGTTAGATTGTTATTAGTTCAATAGAGTTTAATTTTGATTCTGGATAGTGTACTTTTATACAATTATCCAATCAAATCATTTCATTTTTTCAATCTTTCAAACATAGTAGGTGTCAGAGTGAATCATATTGTGACATTACACGATTGGATAATAGTATAAAACTTTTACACTGTCATTACATCAAAGTTAAATCAATTTCTATATTCTTGATAACATAAAGTTGTCACATAAATGGTGCATTCTCTCTGCCTTTCTTTTTTTTATTGGTTTCTTTGGATGGTACAGGTTGACTACACTGCTGTGTTTACTTTCCGGCTATTGATGTTTGTTGACAATGGCCTTGCTTCCGGAATGGGTTTGTAAGGCCTCCCAATCTCTCAACTTTTGAGGTTGTTGTTTTCTAGAGTTTCTCATTCCAAATTAAAGAAAGAGAATTTGCATTTGCAGTTTATGCAGTGATTTTGGAATCCTTGGTGAAATTACAGTAGGTTGAATTGACGTGTATCTCTTGTAATATATCTGATTAGAAATTACTCGACTCTGAATAGGCAACAGCGGGCCTTTTGTAACTATGGATATTGCATTCATGATAATATCGGTACCAATTAGTACCATGTCGTGGAAATAATCTACATGAACTTAATGTGACAGTGTATAGTATGGATACACTAATCGGTTTTAACACTAGAGAAAAGTTGTTGAAGCAGTGTAATCTTGAGCTACACTGAAGCAATACCTGGCATGGATGGAATGAGTTAGGTTAAAACTGCAGTGTGGAAGGGGACAGGAAAATTTCTTGAAAATATATCTAGTTGTGAAGTCCTGTGATATTATGAAAAGATTCTCTTCATATGTGAAATTCTGGAACATAAAGTTTCTGGGGTCCAGTTCACTTAATTTTACCTAACTGTCAAGCACTCTAGTGCAAAAGTCAAATAATGTTTTAATTTGTCAAATCCCAGTATTAATTTAGTTGCTCTTTTATTTTACCCATCTTTTGCTTTGCTACTAGAGATTTTGGGAGGCAGCAAAGACATGCTCGTTTCTGTGGAAGAGTAGTTGTTCTTTCAATCCTTGCATTGCTTCTGTATCCATTTCTTTGGGTTTGGACTATAATTGGTTCACTGTGGTTCGTCGGCGCCAAGACTTGTGTATGTTTTACTTTCATTTAATCCTCAGTGGTGCTTTATATACAAGCATGTGATGCATAACACAAATAATTAGCTGCAGTTGCCTGGAGAGGGTCAGAAATGGGGCTTCCTCATCTGGTTACTTTTTAGCTACTGTGGACTCCTTTGTATTGCTTGCATGTCAATGGGGAAGGTTAGTGGTGCATTGTTGCTACCCCTTAGATGTTTGTATGACTTGTTTCCACTTTCCATAATCAGAATTTTTTTGATCTGCCTGTTGTGCTATTCTTGTTTCTGCACATACAATCCACTGCACATTTTCTGCAGAATACTACTCTTCTTACATGTTTCTTAGCTCTTGGTAGTTGTTGTTCTCATTTTGGAATGTTCAATTATTGGCAGTGGTTGGCACGAAGACAAGCACATTTGTTACGTGCCCAACAGGGAATCCCTATATCTGAATATGGAGTAAGTGCTACCTTTTCTGTGGATCATGTGCTAGAGTGTTTGTTAATGCCTCATGAAACTCCATTTTTTGATGGTATAATCCTGCTTGCTTGGCATCAAACAGGAGATATTTCTAAATGATGTCCGGAATGGCATGGGAAGAAATCCTCCCTCATAAAAGATTCTCTTATTTTATATTTCTTGAATCTTCTGTTGATGCTGCCTAATACTTGTTAACGTCCAAAATTGAACTTGCATTATCATATTTATATTTCAAGTTTTGCATTATCATGTTTATATTTTCAAGTCCTCACTTAAATACTAAAGATAATAACAAGTTGCATCTCATATTTATTTTTATGCTCTCACTTTATTTTCTAATGAAAGATAAAATAAGTGCATAAGCATGTTTAAGTTTATGTCATCATCTAAGAGAACCTAGAGCTCTAAGACTTGCCCATTATTATCTCAAACAAAGGCTTGAAGTAATATGTTTCTTAGCTCCTATGATTTCGGCCTTGAGTGGTTTGAGTAGTTTCAAATATTAAAATATATATTTCATAATCTTCTAAGTTCATATGAGCTCAAGAAATGTTTTAAACAAAGTTTTATGATTTTAGACCCTTTTAAAGACTCATTCGAAATAGCTACTGCACTTGAAGGCACTTTGATGATTTTAGATAAAAATGTTTACTAATGAGTTTTGAAAGTTTTAGAAAGGTTCCAAGAGAAACTAGCAATTTATGTGTCTTGAAAATCAAGTTTTATGCCTTGTTTATTGGAGTTGATTTCGGTTCTGCCTTGCTTGTTATGCTCACTGTTTTATGCTATTTTGGTGATGATAATATGAGTATGTTCATGTATTTTTTATGCTAAAATTTATATGTGAAAAATAAGACAAGTTAGTAACTAGAAAAGAATTAATTTGAGACTTTTAAATCCCTTAGTAATGGATTTTTCTGGATTCTGTCCAGCAAGGTTTAGAATTGAAGATCATGGTTTATAATTAGTCTAAATGTGTAGGAATTGCTCATAATTGGTTTAGGACTTGATCTTGATGCCTTAGGAGCAAACTAAACTTAGAAAGGGTCAATGTTGTGACTCCTAGGTACCCGTAAAGTATGAATTATAAATTCTGCATTTTTGAGGTTTAGAAATAGTTGTGATCATAGTTTTGAGTGAGAAATACTTAGATATGAGCCTATAGGTACCCGAGAGCTTAAGTTGTGATGATATACAACTTAGATTTTAAGTTAAAGGACCTTAAGGGTCAAAGCATAAGACACTAAGAAATCTTTTATGGCAATGATGGAAATTAGCAAGCTGTATCTTTGGAGACTGCTTATTAACATAGTTGCAGATTTTCTATATCAGATAACAAAAGCTTTGTTGTTTCAACCATCTTCCTTAACAGATTTTTTTAAATAGGGAATAGAATGAAAAGACTGTTGCATTTTTACTTATAATAAAAACTATAACTTTGTTGTTTCAACCATTTCCCTTTAACATATTTTTTTAAAATAGGGAATAGAATGAAAACAAAGTTGCATTTTTACTTATAATAAAAACTATCAATTGACAATGAACACTTGAAAACAATCCAATCACCCTCTCAATGAACATTTCTGCTTGATTCTCTATAGTTTAGGACTATTGCATGGTATTGGTAACAATTGATATTTTCTTTTTGTTAGGTTCTAGTTGAAATGATCCAGGTGCCTGATTGGGCATTTGAAGCTGCAAGTCAAGAATCGAGGGGCATGGCCCTTGATGCTGCTGCATATCAACCTGGACTTTACCTAACACCAGCTCAGGTCATGCTATCTTTTTGCAAAGCAGAGTCATGTTTATTGTCGCATACAATAGTTAATGAAATCCGTTGCATGGTTTTTCTCATGAATTATTTGTGCACTATGTATGAATGTATGATATGTATGTATTTATATATGCATATATGTATGTATGATTTGAATATCCCTTTTTTTTTTCGGGGCAAATCCATTTGTAATTTTATTGTCAGTTTCATTACTGATAGTTGGGTTTATTGTCTGATGAGTTCAGACAGAAGCAGTCAAAGCTTTAATCCAGGAACTACCAAGGTTCAGCCTAAATGCTGTTCCAACTGATTGCAATGAATGCCTCATCTGCTTAGAAGAGTTCTATGTAGGCAATGAGGTATACTTTTTTCTAATTAAAGGCCTAGAACAGGTTATGCCTTATGTTGTTGAAAAACATGTTCTTATCCAAGCAATTGAATGATTGATGGATTATTTTATCCCATTTGACTATATATGGGTCATGGGACCATATTTGGCAATAGTAACAAAATATTAGTGTACATTGTTCATACTGCATATTACATCATACACATTACATTAAATAACTTCTATGTATTCTCTTTTTTAAGCTGTCTATATTTGAAAATTATCAGTACTTTATACTTCAAATGAAGTTCTGACTTCTGATGCAGTATGTGCCAACAAAAGCAATTGAAAAATCGTTTCTTACTTAATGTGGTGCAGGTCCGAGGTTTGCCTTGCGCTCACAATTTTCATGTTGAATGCATTGATAAATGGCTTCAGTTGAACGTGAAATGTCCTCAGTGCCGTTGCTCAGTATTTCCAAATCTTGATCTTAGTGCTTTGTCCAATATCCGTTCTGGATCGGAACAGTCTTCTGACAATGTTGGGACAACAACCAGATATGTGCGAATCCAACCTTCTAGTCAGAGTTACCTGTTGAGATTACAGGGACTTGTCCGCCCAGTACGTGCTGAAATTGCAGGGTCAGATGGTGAGACAAACATTGCTTTGGAAAATGCTGAAAATGGTGGTGTACCTTTTGTGACTCAATACGTCTAACATGCGACCAGACCTCTACTGTTGAATGCATGCATGCCTTTATTCTTTCCTCTGCACCAATTAGACTTCTTTTATATTTCTAACCCGTTCCAAAGAAGTTGAAGGGTACATATCAAAATCCAGCCATTGCCTGAAGCTTTGTAACTGGTGTACCGTGTACATTCCAACAAGAAACTTTCTGGATTGATCCATAAAGAAATGGATCAGCATCCTTTTTCAGAGGGATCTTGTAGAAGTAAGTCTTGATAAATGAAAATATACATTTTTGCTTAGCTAGCATCGGTCAGAGATGCAGATGTGCAACTGTCTATATTGATATGATAAATTGTAAACAGAATTAAAAAATTCCCAAAATAGTAAGTTCAATTTTTTTTCTCTTTGTTTTTCATTCTTGCCTGGTCAAGGTTCCTTTTCATTGATTTTAATTTTTTTTTATTGTGGAAGTTGATACGGAAAGGGAAAAAAAAAATGTTTCTCTTTTTAGTTATGCTGCTTTGTGCTTCTTAGTGTCATAATTTGCTTTATAACATGCATGTTAGGACTCACTATTGCTGCTGTGAATATCAGCTTGGTACAAGTTTTAGACATCAGGGATTCAATAGTTCTCGGTACACCCTTACAAAAGCTCCAAAGCTTTAATGCTAACTACAGTAAGGAATTTATCTTTGGAGTCAAAATTGACCCCTAAGGTCTTGTGTGAAAAGGGCCTTCAAATATACAGAGTATGAATGAATATATGATGTGCTTAAAATATACAATCAATCAACCCTAGACTCAGAAAAGAACATAATCAACTTTTCAACGTCTGGGTGAATTTTTTTATTTTATGATTGTGACTCAACCCTTAGTATTATTCTTTATATCTCCTTCTTTCATAACCCCTGTCCTCTTGATAACTACTACTTCCTTTTGGAATAGTTGTGGTCACAATTTGTTATGCATGAAGTTGATGGCTAGAAGCATACTAGAGTATTCCACTTGTTTTGTTTTGAGGGATATAAACTCTCCAAATGGAATTTAAAGTCTCACCCATTCAATTACGTGGTGCAAAAACACTGCCCAGTGTCTGCTCATAACAGTTTCAGATAGTGACTGGCAGCAATATTAACAACTGTGGACCAGCCACCTGAATTGTAATTACTAATTGGGGTTGGGATTAGATGAAACACATACACATGTTTGAAATTCTCATGGCCTACATGTTAGGTATATTACGGCACTTCAAATTGGTTTGTTTATTTTACTAAGAAAAATTGAATGTAATAACTTGTGATTATTATAATAGAATTTTGAGTAGAAGAAATGACTCTTGATAATTGTATTTTAATTTAATTATTGTACTGTGATTTAAAAGATTGTTTGACAAATTGATAAATCGTGTGCTTAAGTGGTGTTTGGTTTGTACTTCCATGCGATGTCTAACTTGTATATGAACAAAGATAATTTTTTTTCCCTCCTAACCCATAATGGAAGAAAAATTGAAAAAAGAAGTGTTCAACCAGAGGAGTTATGAGCTTTAAACCAAAACAAAGGACTATTAACCAGAAAAAATAGGAAGAGGAGTTATAAGCACTCTACCAGAAAACTGCTAATCATTGAGAAGAATAATCTATGTTACAAAATTGGACAATTGTTTATGAAGGAGAATGATTAGCGCTTTTTTTTTTTTCCAATGAATATAAAGTTTGGGTCGAGGAGGAGAAAGATTAGAACTTAACTAATACTCTCTTAGTTCCTAAATAATTATTTTTTCATTTTTTAAATTTATTTATAAAGCAGTGTACCTAGATTCAATTTTCAAATCCAGATATATTGTTTTATGAATAAACCTAAAAAGTGAAAAAAGATAACTATTTAAAAATTGATAGAGTAGCTCGTAACTAGTTTAATATAAAAAGGTAAAACAAAGTTCATAAATATTGTATTTTTGGGAAGTATGGTTTTTTTATAATATAAATACAATCTTGGTGATGCAAATATAAACAAATACAATCTTAATGTAGTTTTTGCATCATAACAAATAATTATTCCATGCTTGCGGGAATAATTCTAGCATCACAAATGAAAATTAAGGATGGTCAAAATAATTCGCTCAAAAAATTGTTTTTGTTTTGAATTGCCTTGCTTCACTTCAAGTTCAATCAGTTATAGCCAAAAATAAATATGCTGGATAAATAAAGTATTTCCAACATCACTCGCTGGCACTTACTTAAATAATTATAACAAATACATTAAGGCTAGTTATATTTTCATGGAGGATTGAAAAGCAGCTGTATTATTCATCATTATTTATAAAATTATAAATGATTTATAGGTTTTCAGTATATTTAAATATATATATATATATTTGTATTTCTATTCTTTAACTTATAACCAAAGGAAACGTATTAATTAAATCTTATTTGGTATGGAACCAAAAAAAATTATTTGATATAATATTTTAGAATTTTTTTTATTTACTAATTTTTGTTTGAAACCACGGTATTTACTAATGCGAGCCTAGTACCCCATTGCTAGAGCATGAGGGCAACCCTACCATCGAATGACACTCCGTTCCCATTCTTCTATAATCCAATCCAAGAGGTTATGGCTAAGGAAATATAGGCCCCTTACCATCTATGTCATGTTACAGTGTTTGGAATTTTAATTTTAATATCCTAATAGTATGAAATATTGTTTTATAAATTTAATATTGTATTATTATCAACTCATTACTTTAGTCTTTTTTTTGTAGGAGAAAATAACAAAGACACAACCAAGACTAACTAGTTAGATCGACAAGAAAAATGCTATTAAGCTCTATTCTAGGATTACGCCACATGGAGTAATCCAAGTTTGAAGCAGCACCAGTCTTGGCCACATGATCAGCAGCCCGATTAGTAGTCCTAGGGATCAAATCAAAATGACTACTCCAGTTACGCAAAGTCAGCGCACAGATATGCAAGAGCAAACCAAAGTCCAAGTGATGAGGAGAAATCTGATCATTGGACACAACCAAAAAGACCTCCAAACAATCCGTATCAACATACACAGTAAGATATCCAAGCATCCAAGTCAAGGAAAGACCATGATAGACAGCTTTAAGTTCTACCCAAAGAATTCGCATCTCATCAACTGCTCCTAAGCAAGAAGCTAACCAACCTCCATAAGAGTCTCGAATTATGCAATCAAAAGCTGGCTAAACCCCGCCCCTAAATCACACTACCATCAACATTTAACTTAACAGCATCAAGGGGAGGAGGATGCCAAATTGACATATCGACACAATTGATTGGAGAGCAGGTAATGTCATCGGCTAGAAGCCGTGCCCAACGGGCCACCATAGGGGTCGACCAAGGGTTAGTATGGAAAATATCCTGGTTACAACTCCTCCAAGGCCACCACAAAGCAGCCAAAAAAAGAACCCCATTGGCACTAAGAACACCATCTTTCAACCAAGCAACTAGATCATCAGTTTCAAACTGAGAAAAGAGATGTGTGTCAATGTTATTCCAAATGCTATGACTCTTAAAACAGTCCCTCAGACAATGAAGAAGACTCTCCTTTTGGCCACAGTGCAAGTATGCACTGTTAGCTACCATGCTACGATGAAAACGAAAGGAATTGGTAGGTAAGCTACATGAATGCACTGGCAAAGCAAAACCTTGATCTTCTTCAGAGCCCTCACCTTCCAAATCCAGCTCCAATTAAGATTAGGATCCTAAGGAAAAGACTGAATAACCACTTATAAGTACTTACGACAAAATAAATGTCACTCCCAGCCAGCTACCAAAACCAACCCACTTGAGGGAAAGACTGACTAATAATTAAAAAATCATGATTTAAGGTTCAAAGTTGAGGCGATAAAGAAGTGCAAAGAGATAAGATATTCCAAGTGCCACCATTCCACAAATCACCCATAATAAGATGAGTATCCGAAATATGCACATACTCAACAAGTTCACATAATCTACCAATAGAAAAGCAGAGATCATACCAAAGGGATCGAGTATAGTCTAATCCCCACGAGAATTCCTCCCGGAGCTTATGGATAGCAAACACACTAGCATGCCATATGGGAGAAGACTTGAGCGAGAGTTCCATTGAGAGCAAATTAGACCTAACCCCATTAAGATAATTATGGGAAAGAGTATGAGCCCAAAGGCTGCTATCTTGAATCAAGATTTTCCAAGCCAGCTTACCAAGAAGTCAGATGTTCACACATATAGCCTCTTTCATACCTAGCCCACCATACTATTTCGGAGCAATGAGGGTTTCCCAATTCACCAAGTTGAAACTCCTATTACTGCTGCTACCATTCCAGATAAAATGATGGGTTTCCTATCAATGGCTTCACAAATCCTACTAGGCAAAGCCATAACTTGCATTTGGTGCATAGGGATAGAAGCAATCACAGGCTTGGCAATGCAAGTACGCCCAGCCCTATTAAGTAATCTCCCTTGCCAACCAGTAATCTGCCTTTAGTTATAATACAACATAAGATAATGGTACAAAAAATTTATTAAAATAAAGCTCTTTCTTTCAATTAATTTTAAAATATTCATTCGTCAAAATCGAATCACAAGTTATAGGATATTAGACCCAAAAATATTATTTGTAGATACTAGAGTTGGTGTCTTATTAAGATGATTACTCTATTACTATTAGATATGATGAATAAATCGAGTTTAATATCACATTTAATGGTGATAATGTGAATGTCCAATTGAGATACTTATTTTTAGATATATAGATAGAATAATTTTAAATCCTCTTACTAACTATGCCTATAAATCCATCTATCTACACACAATACAATTAGGGAGTTTTTAATATCAAAATAGGATTACTGTGCAAATACATATGGTGAGTTCTCCGCGTTTACTCATCATCAAAGTATAATGTCATTGACTTTAGCGAACGACATAGAATAGGTGTGCAATATCTAGGTGTTTATTATGTCTATTTCCACGTCTGAATATATTTTCCATCCAAGATTATTCTGTATATAGCTTTTAAGGTATTAATATAACGTTATTTTAATTTATATTTATTAATATAGGTCAAATCATTTTTTGTTGTACAAAATAATAGTATTATTATTTGATGACTATATTTAAATGACTTATTTTTATATAATTTTGCATGAGAATTATTTAAGGTCTCTTATGAGTGACAAAACATTTAGTAAAACAAAAATTAAAATTTACATTTTTTTAAAATATTTTAAAAATAAAATCTAAAATTTTTAATATTTGTAAGTGCTGAATGCATACTTTAAAATATTTATACTAACACAAATAAAGCAATATGGATTAAAATCATTTTTTTCATAGAGATCAGAATGAAAATTTAATATATTTATTTAAAGACTAAAAATATATTCAGGTCTTTTTTATTTAATTTTTAGCAATCATATTTTTAAAATTAATTTCGCATATCAAGGGCTAAAATAAATAAGAGAATTAATCAATAATTACCATATATTTATTATTGTTGAGTGATTCTAACTTGTCAGTTGATAGATTTACAAAACGAACATCATAAAAGAGGTCAAGCTTTAATTTGATAATTGTATAAATTGTACATAACCTAAAGTTTTAGGGATAAAATGCATTTCACCCCTTTGCTTATGCAATCTTTCTTAGCTTAATGTATTGGTTTTGATACTTTTTCACTATATGTGAGCATAGTGTCAATACATTTATTCCTACTAGAATTTTATCTTGATTTAATGTAAAATCACAATTACATTTATTTTAATGCTGTTGGTATGCAACTTCTCTAAGGGGGACAATCATGGGCACAAGGTTAAAGCCATCAAAATAGGTTGCACTCACAAATCAATCCAATTCAACCCACCAAAATAGTAGGTTGGTTTGCTAAAAATTGAGCTTATATAAAAGTGAGTTAGTTTTGCTTGGCCTACTTGTGAATTAAGTGGGTTCAGACTTAGTTGCTGGTTTCTCACCATATTGAAAGAAAATAATAATTTCGTATCATGTAAGACATGACATGCATATTTTGGATTGAATTTGAACTTAATCTAACATCATATATATTTTTTGTTTTTAGATTTTATAGGTACATGTATTTTTTTTAATTTATTTTTAGTACCTTCCATAAGATTTTCGAGTTTTATTCAATTAATTTTAAATTTTTTATTTTTTTAGTGAGCCTTCGAGTTTAATCCATCAGTTTGGGTGGATTGAGATGAATTGACATTTTTTGGCTAACCATAAAAATGAATCAACCCATTTTAAACTTTTGACTTGCAGCCCTAACTTGTGGCTAGCCATTCGAAATGAACTGAGTTGGCCTCTTTGATAGCTCCATACAAAGTGGTGTTGTAAGATAGATATCATAATTATTTGTTTTGTCTAGTAGTATTGTCATTTTGTGGAGGTGGGGGTGGGGTCAAGCAATAGTGTTGTCATTTTCTAAAAGATGAAAAATTAGGTTTGCCAAATCTCTAATATATATAATAGTGAATATATATATATATTGGGTTTTACTGCTATTTTTCTATGGAGGACAATTTTATCATAGTTTTTTTCATGTTTATTTATGTAATATTTGAGTTGAATTGATCTCACCTATAAATTTATTTATATGAAAAAAATATGATTGTTTAAACCAAGGTTAAGAAAATCGGACCGGGTATCGAACCACAAGTCTTAGTTCAAAGGTTTAGATGCTCAATGGGATTATAATAAATAAATAAATAAATATATATATATATATATATATATATATATATATATATATATATATATATGTATGTATGTATAATTAATTAGAACATAAAAAATATATTAAATTATTAATATTAACATAATTAACACAAAAAATATATATATATTCATAGGTTTATAAAAATAAACCTAATCCATATAAAATTTCTCTAGTTCTAGTCTCACAATATGGTTACAAAAGTATTTGAAAATAATATTTGTTAGTAATTAGCTAGTTTTATGGTGAACAATCAGTGGATATTAGTATTTTTTCATATATAAAATAAATATAATCCATTTTTTTCATTTTTGCTCCATGACTACTATAAAATATCAGAATTTAAGATTTGAAACTAAAAAAAAAAAAAAAAATACCGGTCCGATTCGCCGATTTTCCCGGTTTTTCCTGGTTCTGACCAGTTCTGAAATCCTCTGATTTTGACTACTCAACCGGCCAGTCGATAGGTTCAGTTAACTTGAGTTAGACCCAGTCCGGTCCAATTTTCTTAACGTTGGTTTAAACATATGTATTACTATTAACTAAATAATAAAATAACAGACTTTTATGTGTCCCATGCATTAAGAGGCTCTCCTACTAGTCTTCTAAAGAAAGTATTACTCACTTTTTAAGTTTTCAAAACATTGATCGCCTTTATTCTTTTTCTTATTTTAATACTAGGAGAATTTGCGAAAAGATTGCTAGGCGGAATTAGCAAAACTTGTACAAATATCATTGTTGAGTTGTTGCCATTAGACCATTCATTTAAAAAAAAAAAAAGGGTCATTTCCCGATCAAAACTTAAAAGAAAGAGGAAAAAAAACCTCTAAAAGGCAATATTACAATATATCGATTATTTAAAATATAATTTAACTTTGATAGATATTATAAAAATCAACCATTGTCACATGTTAGGACATATGTAACCTCGGATCATCATTACCACCATCCCCTCTAAAATTGCCAAATCATCGTACTGTAGAAAATCGTAGATAGAGTTAAATTTCTAATCCATTTGTTTTTTTTATATATATAAATTATTATTTTTTTTTCCTTTGGGTCTACGAATCAATGGATTTGGTGTAAAAATGTTGACATGTGAATGCCAACAGGAAACTTATCCCCAACATCACATTCCACAATTTGCGATCCATCCATCATCTTCTTCCTCTGGCTGTTCATTTTCTTCTTCTTGTGAGTCCCTACAGTGTCCTAACCACACCAACCAACCATGGTGGTTGTGGCCAACAGATGGGGCGTTTCCCAAGCCATCTTCACCACCACCAACACCGCAAGCACATCTTCTTCTTCTTCCTCTTTTGATTCCTCCCTTCCAATCTTAAAGAAGCCACAGCCACCCAGCTTCCTTCTGTCCAGCAATTACCCTCTTCAGATTCAAAGCACGCTCTCAATCTTCCCCAGAAGTAGAAGTAACCACCGCACCCAGTTGTGCCGTTGCACCAACACCACTTCTTCTTCCTCTTCCTCTTCTTCTTCTCTGAATTGGGATTGGAACCGATGGTGCCGCCATTTCTCTGAAATTGAGCAAGCTGAGAGCTTCGCATCTCTTCTCAAGGTAACCCCCCGACCCGCTTTTTACCTCATAACATGCTTTCTCCTTATCCAAACCTATTATTATTATTATTATTATTGTTTGTACTTGAGCTATGTTAGACAATTTTGTGGAGTCATTGCTTTTCAATTTTCAATTTTCAGTTTATGTGAGCTTATTGTTGTTAAGGGTGTCATGCTATTTCCGAAGGTGAGGTGAGGTGGTTTGTATGCAAATGAGTAAACTCCGATGTTTTGGCACTTTCCGTACACCTGGAATTTTTTTTAAACAATAATCAGAATCTCAAAAAAATTAGTTTAAAAGCTAAAAGGAGTAGCTTTGGAAAAGAATCAGTTTTCAGTTTTTTTTAGTTATATATAAAATTTAAATTTTATAATAATTGTTTTTTTTTTTAAGAATCCGAAACAAGTGCACCCTTGAGCCCCATCACTTTAGTGCTCGATTAAAGAAACTCAGAAATTCTGTCTCTCAATTATGGAAATTGTCACTGGACTGGTACTTCTTTGTTGGATCGGAGAGAACTGAGTCTAACGGAGGCCTAAAAGCTTCTCATTGATTTAGTTCCTAAATTACACAGTGTTATCAAATCAGACTGAAGTGAGAGTCGTTAAATCCTGCTTAGAGACTAATTTGATGATATTTGGCATGATTTAGAAATTAGTGATACTTTACATTGTTGAGGGACTAAATTGATGCTAGAAAATTTTTGAGGATCAAAGTAATGAGGCTTGTCTCTTTGGAGGATGAAAATAGGGGTTTACTCCTTGTAAATGGTAAATACTTATATTACTTACATGGTTTCTATTCCGTGCTCATCAGTTTCAACTCGAAGATGCTATTGAAAAGGAAGACTTTCAAGAAGCAGCCAAGTTGAAAAGAGCTATAGCTGAAGCTACATCCAAGGACAGTGTTTCTGAAATTATGTCTTTGTTGAAGGTCAGATAGATTTTGTCTTAATTAATTAGAATCTCAATTTACCGACTGATGGTTTTGCCAATAATTATCTCACAATTGCTTGATGTGCAGGATGCTGTAGATGATGAACGCTACCATGATGCTTCAAGATTATGTAGATACACTGGAAGTGGACTGGTATTCGTTTTGCTTTTTTGTACTGTTCAGAAACATTCCTCATTTAGTTTTGATTCGCACATTTGCATCTCCATTATAGTGGTTTTTGTTCACTGTAAGATGATGCTTCTTCATTTTCTGTTCTTCTAAGATGTTCAGAAAATCCCATAGTAATGATGAAAAGAACACAGTTGTGCGAGGCGTAACAATCTTGGCTGTGTCCACTAGATAAGACAACTAATATATCCATTGCAGAAAAGAACAGTTTACAATATTTCTGTCTTAGATTGTCTTTATCAAAAATTCAAATCCCCCATGCCTATGACAACGAATAATTCTCACAGTCTGGAGCAAGGAGAGAGTACGAAGAGACAACTGACTAGTGTGTTTGGGAAAAGTTTTGGTGGTCATGTGATGGGGCTAGCTGTAAACCCTGCAAAAACTTCTTCCTTATTCACAAGTGCAATCTGACAACTTGGTTATGTTATAAAATGGTATTTTTCAATTTTCATAGTCATGGAGTACATGAGATATTTGGAAGAAATCTGGAAATTGTCATCATTCAATATATTAGTTATAACTAAGAGAATGGTCAATAGAAGTTGTGTAATAGGAGGCAAGCTTGAGCACTATGCTTCCAGGTTAAGAAGCTTTAACAGAGATAGTGCACTAGATTGGGAAACATACTTGTTTTAAAACTTATGCTGTTGTCTGGAAGGTACAGATAATCTCTTGGAAAGCTGACATGTAAATGGTATGAACCTAGTGGTGGTTAGGACTTGTGTTTGTGAGCATTGACTATGGTAGTAAGGGCAACATCTTTGTGTGAATTGCACTGCTTTGACCTCCATTAACCATTTTTAACCTTTATGTATGTGCAGGTGGGTTGGTGGGTTGGATACTCAAAAAATTCAGATGACCCGTTTGGTAGAATAATTCATATAAGTCCTGGTATGGGCAGATTCATTGGCAAGAGTTACAGTCCAAGGTATGATCTCTCTATTTTTTAATTTTCCCTCTGTTAATGGGGGGGCACCACAGCATCTGCTGGGACACCAATATTTGAAATTTATGTGTTTGCTACAGGCAGTTGATCACAGCATCTACTGGGACACCAATATTTGAAATTTATGTGGTAAAAAATGCTGACGACACATATCATATGCAGGTAAGATGCAAATTTTCCTACTAAATGATGCTTGTTTGTTTCTGATGTACCCATACTCAAGGAAATCAGAGTCTTGGTTCAAATGTTGATTATGGACCATGGATGATTTGAATTGTTTCAAACAGATAGAATAAACATGTTATTCATTACCCATATATATCAGAAGAAACTTAATTTGCGGTGTTAATGCAAATATGCAGTAAGTAAACTGAAAATAAAATGAATTATGGAATTGGTATTTGGAACATCATTTTTGTTTGAGAGTGTGGGCTCATTTTTTATGCTTATGAGATTCTGCTGGAATATATTTTCTAAAAGTCTCGTCTTTGATATCTGGCTGATTCTTTATGATTTGCTTTGGTGTTATCAATGCATGTAGTGCTAATTTTGTCTTCCCTGGTAACACTTCATAGGTAGTGTACTTGCGACGAGCCAAAGGAAACTCAATGAGTAATGCTCCATCTTTACCTGCTAAAGGCCCATCCAAACCTGAGGCTGAAAATGTATCCTCTGCTGAGGTACAGGAACATGAAGAGAAGGTTGAGAGAAATGATGAGAAAAATAGTACCATTGAGGGTGCAACAGAAGAGGGCATTAAAAGTGTCATAAATTTTCTTAAAGAAAAAATTCCAGGATTGAAAGTCAAAGTTATGAACATTAATGTTGAAGAGGAAGCAGCAGAGGACAATGATTCTATTAAGCAATTAATGGAGGAAGAGAGTAATAGCACAAGCCCCAGTGAGAATCCTGAAGAGGAAGTTAATAATCTGGGTGAATCTGAAGGGGTCACTCTAGGAGGAGATAGTGATGCCACGGGGGAAGAAAAGGATTTGGATGTGAAGCTTTTTATTGGTGGAGTTGTACACAACAATGAGGATACTCCTGGGAAGGAAGAATTTATACGACTTCCAGCTGAAATAAAAGACATGGAAAGGGATTCTTTTGTCTTACACATTCCGAGGAGAAATCTAGACCATGATACCACAGAAAATAAAGTGTCCAACATCAAAGTGGCAGCTCTTGCAGCACAAGGGGTTTCAGAGCTTATGCCTCCTGATGTTGCGAAGGCATTTTGGAGTTCTGACAAAGTCTCTTCTAAGGTGAGATTGAGATAAGAGATATTTAACATTGTTATACCAAAAAAAATATGATTGATGATAAAACCATTTTTTTTTTTTTTGGGTGATATAATCACATTGATTTTTTATTTTATTTTATTAATGAATTATACTAACCTCCCCTAAAATCAACCTCTAATGGTCTAATTAAATCTTCGTCTTTAATTTTTTTTCCCCCACATCCATATACCACTGGAAAGGCAATTGCATAAGTTGATTCTGTGTGCAATATCAAACTGGAGGTCATGCTGGTTTTGTGAACTGAATAAATTCTTCATTCACTTGAGGTAGATAAAATTTTCCAAGAAATTTTATAAAGATTGCGTATTTTTTCTGCAAGTTATGTTTCAGAATTGCCTAATTTAAATGTTCTGTTTATTATTATCAAATCTCAAATGCATGTGTACATAATGATTTTTCTTTGGGTGGTATGTATATTCATTTAAAACTACTTGCAAAAAAAGAGATTGGGTATTCTGCCCCCTGATCCTTGCTAAGTTCTTAAATGGCATCTGAAATTCTATGATTTTCATGTCAATTAATTAGGTTTCCAAAAGTGTACGTGAAATTGTCAAACTTGCTATCAGTCAAGCACAGAAAAGAAGTAGATTATCTGAGGATACATATTTCAGTCGGATTACCAGTTCAAGAGGGGATGTTGATCCTTTTGATGGTGAGGTTGCTTATCCCGATGACTCAACCTTATTATTTGAAATTTGGGCAAAGATCGCTTAGAGAATAAATTGTGCTGGCTGAAATGTAGGACTCTATGTCGGTGCATTTGGCCCTTATGGCACTGAAGTTGTGCAATTGAGACGAAAATTTGGACATTGGAATGATCTGGACAATGAAAACAACCCTTCAGATGTGGAGTTCTTTGAATATGTAGAGGCAGTGAAGTTGACAGGCGATCTCAATGTTCCTGCTGGGCAGGTTTTATGCATTTTGAATCTCTTGATCCTTGTCATATGTATCAAGTTTATCTATGAGTGTGATAGAAAATTTAAATTTTATTTTGGGCATGCAGGTGACATTCCGTGCTAAAATCAGCAGAGGCAATCGTAACGCCAACCGCGGGATGTATCCAGATGAATTAGGAGTGGTAATTTCACTTTACAATTGAATGCCTGTGTCTCTACGCATGCGTGTGGGTGTAAATTCATATGGTTTTGTGCTAAGTTCATTCTTAAACAACCTTTTATTTTATAACCTCTCACTTGCCATTGCATCTTAGAATCCAATTGAAAGGGATTAGATTTGAGTCCCACATTGGAAGTATGGGATTCCGATGAGGACTTTATAGGGCCTTGGGCTCTCCAATCACAATGTTTAGCTTTTGTGGTGAGGTTCTCCAAGGGTTCTTATCAATCGCACTCAACTACATGCCCAACTGAATTCCTATTTTGTGCCAACGCTGCCCACTACTATATTATATAATGGTTAAAATACTTATATTTCATAACCACTTTAGTATTCAAATAAACGTGCTGTTAGTAGGAGAGATTTGCACTGTGTTATAGTTTTAAGTAACACTATTTCATTGGTAACCAGTACAAATTGACTTAACCATTCAAAAAAATTTCCCACAAAATAATGGTAGCAAAAAGCAACTCTTCCAATCAATGGAAGCTATTGCTCCAGTTTCCTTTTAGCCGGTCACAGATACTTCCACATGTAACAGATGCTTTCAAGAAGCTTTTATGACTTTTCTCCTTTCCCTCATCTGTTTTTGTTGGTTTGCATCTTTTTGTTCTTCCTGCAACCTTCCATTTGTGTGCTGTGTCATTTTGGATTGTTCTGGAGTTGCACGACTAATCTTAAATGCTCCACTCATTTATGAAAAGGTTGCAAGCTATAAAGGCCAGGGGAGAATAGCAGACTTTGGTTTTCAAAGTCCAAAATGGGTTGAAGGAGAATTGCTCCAACTTAATGGCAAGGTAAACTGGTGATCAGATGTGTTGATTTTTTTAATGTATAAACATGATTGATGTCTTTACTGACAATCTTTATTACAATTTCTTTTGACATTTTCCATTCTTCTGTTCTTTAGGGCATAGGACCATACATGAAAGGTGCAGATCTTGGTTTCCTTTATGTTGTGCCTGAGCAAAGTTTTCTTGTGCTATTCAACCGGTTGAAACTGCCTGAGTGAGCTGCAATATCCTAATTCTGTCCAATTTCTGTCTTCTCTTACGTGGGGCGTCACATTATGCATTCTGACACTAGCAATGAGTACTGTATTACCATTTTTCATTTAGTCAGTGTAGTTTCACCCAACAAGCTGCCACTTGTCATTTGTCTAGCCTCTCAATCCTTCATGAGTTAACAATTTTTGGTTGTTCCTTTACCCAATAATCCTTACTATCATTTGTATAAAAATTTTGCTGAATGACATAATAGGATGATAGGAACTCTGGAAGGACCTTAAGTGACCTTTTATGTCCATTATGGATTGTAGCTGTGCGCGCCTCCTTTTCCATTTTAGAACTTCTATTTTGTGGAATGTTCCATGCAGTTTGCCTGCATGAAATGAAGCCATTATTAATAATGAAGTTTGACAATAAAGCGCTGCAGGCCTATGGTAATTTGTCCACAGATTTTGTTACCTTCTTCCCTCCAAAAGAATGGAAAAAAATAAATATTATGTTCCTGTGATGGCCTCATCATAAACCTTGAATTTGGTGAAGGTAGTGTCAGCACAAAAGGTACCTGAAGATAAGTTGGGGAGAAAGATGCTTTTTCTTGCCCTTTGTAGGTATATTTCTGTATAAACCTATAGTGCTTTTGGACTTTTGGTCGTTTGGAGAACGACATAAGATGTACCTAGTGAGAGGGCAAGAGCTCCATTATTTAGCACGTTGTTTCCCATGGATGTTTTCATATGAATAAATGGCATTAACATGCGTAGTAGAAGACTAGAAGGTTACCTTTAAAGGAACTTGGGCCTTTATTGCACTAAAGTAGCCCACTATTGAAAGAAATTTAATTACTTTACTGCATTGTAAAAAAAAAAAAAAAAGCGAAAAAATCCTTGTTGATATGGAATGAAGTCATTTCTTTTATTACTAAAGATTTAGAGAGAAAGAATGACGGTTCAATTTAGACAAGGGAAATCCTCTATTTATAGAGCAACTTATATTTACCATATGGCAATGAATGGAGTGAGCCCCTAAACTTAATAATGAGTCCAATCTTTTGTGCTGATATTGCAGTTTCATAAAATGAGAGCTTCCGTGAAAACAGAAACTTGCATACGCAAAGCAAATTTCGGTTTAGATTTTTGGAAAGTAAAATAATGATTATGCACCTTTCTTTGCTCGAGGGATCCACCAGATAGACGTGAGTGCAAGTATGACTAGAAAGTACCAACATAAGCTGAACTACTTTTCTGGTGTTTCCGATCTGATGCGGAATCGAAATTTCCCATTGTGCACCTCCACCAGTAAAAGCCCACGTACTTACAAAAAATTGTTAGTATAAACAGTTTAATCCTCATAAGAATGAAAGTGTAAGTTTGATTCTGGAAAAAAGTATTTGTTGGGAAGGACAAGTAATAACAAATAATTCATCTCTTCAAAACTGAAATGTGAGAGTGCTGTTTCCTATAATTTTAAAATGTAAAATGATACTTTGACACCCACATGGGTGTATACACTCATGTGGGTCCCATGTATTGTGAAATGAGTAATAGAGAGAGAATAAGTTGAAAAAAAAAGTAAGTGGTAGAACCTATGTATATTTGTGAATAGGGTATTTGGGTGTTTGAGAATGTGGGGTGTTGAAATAGCAAAATGACCAGAGATTTAGAATTACAATTTCTCCACTCACATATAGTACAAACGTGGCAATATCTCATTCGTTACATTAAACAGCAAAGCCCCATACTTTCCACGGCATAACACAACCTTTGTTGACGATCATGGAAATAATGCAGCTACAATGACGTGGCACGGTCCTACTTTTTTATCTTCGTTTCATACTTTCTTTCCTTTTCCCACCACCCAAGCACGCTTTTTCTTTTTCTTTCTTTCTCTTTTTTTTTTCTTTTGTTATCTTTTAGCGTTTCTGATTTCTCAATTTCTTCTTTTTCCTTTTAAAATCCGCCAAACGCTGGGGAACTCAAAAAAAGGAAGCATCATCGCAATGAAGAAATCGCTGTCGAAGAACTCCGAGTCGTCGACTCAGTTCGACTCGCCTCACTCGCCCCTGCGCTGGGACAACAACAACCACCTGCAGGAGTCGCCGGAAAAGTACTGGTCCTCGCAAAATTCGCCGGCGAAGTACGTCGACAGCTCCAAGGCCATCGTCGCCGTCGACAAGTTCACGCAGTGCACTCCCGACAAATTCTCGCGGCACCAGAATCCGCCGGCGGAGAATTCGGCGGCTGCGGCGACGTCGGTGGAGCCTTCTCGGACGGCGGCGAAGGTGAGGCCGGCGGGGGAGGTCGGGGATTGGAAGAGGGAGGAGGTGGTGAGGAAGGCGGCGCTGGGGTTTAGGGTGAGCGAGGTGGTGGTTAGTTTGATTTCGTTTTCGGTGATGGCTGCTGATAGGACTCAAGGTTGGAGTGGTGATTCCTTTGATCGCTACAGAGAATACAGGTATATTCGTTGATTGAGAACTTCTTGCTACCTCCGTCCATTTTTATCGGTCTCAATTTTGGTACATTGAGAAATCAATATATTGTGTCCAGCTATATTGATTTTTTGAATGTACTAAAATTTAGCTGGAAATTATACTGATTGTTAGAATAAATAAAATAGTATGATCCATTAATTCATATGAAGACTAACAATTAATAAGATATCATTCTAGATACAAAATTCAAGCAATGTTTGCTATTGTCTGGAATTTTCCTTATTTAAAATCTACGTTCTTAGACATGTTTATTAGATGAATAAGTGGTTTACACAGTAACATTGAATCATTGATACACTTGGATATGTGCTACTTTTAAAGTAGTGGTTTTAAGAGTAAAAAATTCTTTCTAATATGACATGATTAGATGGTTATATAAAAATTTTCCATCAATAGTGCTTTCAAAATAAATTCTTGGTCAATCAAAAATAAATAATTTTGGTTCAAGTGATTTCGTACTTGTTACCATTAAGTTTTCGAATTCGACTCTTGTGTATGGAAAAAACTAGCTATGTGAGTTTTACTCTATGGTGGACTAACTTGACAGGTTGGATTGGTCTACGTCTAATGGATTTCAGATTCTGGAAATTTAGCAGGAAAAAAAAAAAAATCTTCTTGTTAGGGAGCTAGAAATTTTGAGTATTTATTTGCATGGAATGTTTATTAGATGAATAAGTTACCTATATTATTTTATTGTATCTTTTCTATTTAATAGTTACTCTTAAAAAACTGACATATATGAAAATATATGAGTTTTAAAGGTTAATAAAAAATAAAAAATTGACATATATGAAAATATATGAGTTTTACAGGTTAATATATTTGATATTAAATGAAATGTTTAATAGTAAGTAGTAAGTGCTAGCGCAAGAGAAATCCATTGAAGCTTTGTGATTGTTGAATCTATGTTTGAATTTTTTAGATGGTACCTAAAAGTCATGATGTTAGTCACAGTAGTAGGATGTGCAAGTGCAACTCAATTGCAATTCATTATTTGGTCTTCCGAGATGGTTTAAGCTTCAGTTTTTGTGAATTCCTTGGGCGGTTCAGGAGTAATAATCAATGTGTGTCACTTTCGCTAGAGTATTAAAAATACAATTGAACTGTGAAACAGGAATTAGTCACCTAACCGTATGTACCCTTCTTCTACTTCTCATTGGACATTGATTTTTCTGTCACTGTCAGTTTATTCTTCCAAAATTCTACCTATGCTAGTACAAATGGTGATGGTGAATCCTTATTGATATGGCAGGTATTGTTTGTCTGTGAATGTTATCGCATTTGCATACGCAGGATTACAAGCATGCGGTGTGGCCTGTCAACTAGTCACGGGGAAACACATAATCAATCACCACCTTCGCGGCCACTTTGATTTCTTCATGGACCAGGCAAGTCATATATATAGAACTCAATTTGTATCCCCAAGTTTTAGTTCTTCTAGGCATATTTTTGCCGAGTCTCAACTCGTAGCCTTTGATTTTCAGCTATGATGCACGAGAACGGCAAAGTGCAAGCCGTTCCCGTTTGTTGAACATATTGAAAAGGGTTCGCGTCCCAAGTGCCACCAAAACTCAAAAGCCAATGTTTATATATTTTTTTGAAAAAAAAAAAAAAAGTGCTGTACTAATGAAAGGTAATGACCCAATAAAATAGATAATTGAAAGATATCCATTTCTAATCAAATTTTAAAAGCAATCATTGCTATTTTGAAATATTTTATAGATAGCTTTTTCTACATGCAATCAGGATTTTAAATTATTTAAAATGACATTTTATGAATTTTTATAATGGATTCAAGTACACTAACAGTATAAAAAAAATCTTACACTGTCAATTAATCAAATTCTTACATGTGTATGAATTTTGAAGTAGTTGAGTGAGAGTCAAATATGTTTTGTAGATGTGACAAAATGTGAATGGATAACTATATAAAATAGTTTTACATTTTCAGTGCATTAAAATTAAACTCTATTTTTATATTTATTTTACATGTTTTTATCATATGAATGTGTGCGCGCGTGCCAAGTACACTACCGTTCCCATGTATTAATTCTTCAGAAAATGCCGTATCGCCAATACCGTACTAGTACCGCACCGGAAACTCTTACCCGTTTATGTGTAACATAGATTTTCAGTTGTGGAGTGATTTTATATTCACTGTTACAGATGTTGCCATGTAGGCTCCACACAATTTACTCATTTGGCTGATAGATATACTGAGGGCATTTTTATTGTCCAAGTTCTTATTCAAATGCCGTACGATTATTTACACTGCAGTGTTAATGCCTTACTCTGGCTGTCCTCTATATGTGAAAAAAAATCTGCATTACAATGAATGTTAATAATGCTTTGCTCCCTGATTGTCATGTACGCATGTGAAAATTTTGCACCAGAGCATGTTAACATGTTTGATATTCAAATTGATGAGCAGGTTCTGGCTTATCTTCTGTTATCGGCATCGTCATGTGCAGCAACTCGGGTTTATGATTGGCAATCCAATTGGGGGAAAGACGAGTTCACAGAGATGGCCAGTGCCTCAGTTGGGATGGCCTTCCTCGCTTTTGTTGCCTTTGCTATTAGCTCACTCATCTCTGGTTACATCCTTTGTACCCGCAGCTCTATGTGAACTCCATATACTAGTTGTCTGTGTAAAGTTTTCTTCTGCCGTGATGGAATGCGTTCAAGAATTGTTGATGCTCACTGTACAGACTGACTTGTGTAGATACAGTTTCACTAGTGTTTGTCTTACAAATGAAATGGGAGGGTGTTCAGAAGATTTCCTTTGTAAGTAAGGGTATTTAACAACCATTCAAAGAGAAAAGAGAACTGAATTATTAAACTCTAAATCTAAACTGAAAAATTGAATGACAATTAAGCCCGAGTAAATTTGTTTCTTTTTGTTCATTATTATTGCTTGAAAACTAAGTGAATCACCCTGGTTTTTTAATTCAATTTCCAAAGTTGATTTAATCAGTAAAATTAGACCAAGTGATATTATATCTAGTAATGATTGGTTATTGTTGTGGCCCATATATGAGTAGCTTGGGGTTTGGGTCATGGCTTGGACTTTTATATTTTCATTTGGGCCTTGGAATTAGACTATTGTGGACAAACGCTTTCTGGTTGGGTCACTTACTTCAGTTAAGCCTTTTGGTTTAAAATTTCTTTATGTTATGACGGCTCAAGGGTCACTTGGTGTGATAAATAGCGAGAAACGTAGGTAATCTGTGGGAAATCTTATATTTAAAAATTTGTTCTAGCATAATAAATGAAATGAATTTTCAACATTTTTTATCTTTTATTTTTCTGTTCCAGGAGCAAAAGAATATCAATAGTTTTTAATTAATTGATTTAGTTAGCAGGAGAAAGACAAGGCATAACAAACAGAGGGAAAGTGAACACTTAACGCCTCCACAAAAAGGAAGGTAGTAAAATGTTACCATTATTAATTAGATCCAAAACTCATATCTATAAGTTCTATGTTTTATAGGAATTAGTTATTGCTTTCGATAGTAAGTACTCTTGATTCATTTAAAAAAAAAGGATTATTTAACATTAATACCTGCATATATAAACTTGTACATGGAAGAACAACTAATTAATTTTTGGAGTTATGCATTTTAATACCCCTTACATCCCGCCCCGGCGAAACAAAAAAAAAAAGCTTACATCCAAACGAGCCAGAATGTACTTCGGTCTTTTTACGAACCTGATAATTATGCACCAACATTTGAAATTAAAATTATCTTAATTTTATGTGAGTGTCGTTTCACAAGAGAGAAGGATACAAAAGCATTAATGTGCCAGATTGATAAGCCCTACAAAGAAACATTTATGTCTTTCTATCTCTAAAGAAAGCAAGAACCGAGAGAAAGTTGAGAGAAAACTCAAGAACTGTCTCAATCAAATTATTGTCGTGCTTCATATATATAAAAACAAAGAGAAGGAGGATTCACATCTCTAAATTTCAAAGAACTTTATAATAACTTTGGTTTATAGGTTTTTTTATGTTAGGTGATTTAAGTTTGAATGTTTATAAATGACTCATTTAATTATTTAACAAGCATAATCTGTAGAATAAATTATGTGCTTCAAGGGCTTTTGCCCCGTCTTGTTACCAATATATATATATATATACACACACACACTCAAATAAGAGGGACAATTTATTATGAAAATGAAATTTGGACAATTTAATCATATATAAATGATTAGTATTGAAAATTATTAATGATAATTAATTATAACATAATCATTTAAAATTGTTATGTGATTTTATATTTTAATCTTGATTATTTATGTAAAATCTAACAACTCATATTTACTTCTCTTATTGTCATAATAAATCACCTATTTCACTCGAGTCATTCCCTATACACACACACACATACACACCAGTGAACTTTAGGCAAATATTACACATTTGACTAACTTTTTATTAGTGTAGTTTTTTTACAAAAAGCACCATTGAATTAGAAGCTTGCATCATATAGATCATATCTATAAATTTTCAAATTATTCTAAAATTATTTGACATAATTTTTATATATATCAAACTTAATGTACTATATACACCTAAAATGAACTAGAATAATAGCCACATGATTGTATTATTATTTATATTCAATTTTTATGAAATTTAGCACAAATGATATTTATGATAGATAATTATAATTCAATGGTTGAATCAACAAAAAAATTATTCCATACAAAGTTATAAGTGGTGTATGTATATATATATATATATATATAATTGTAAAAATTTGTCATAGTACCATTACTTGAGCATTTTCACGGTTAATTAGTTTAGTGTATATATAAAAATGAATGTGAAAAAATTTATGGATTAGGTTTAGAGGGTAATTTCTATGCAATATAATTCAAGAGATTGTCAAATTATGCTAGATTGTTACGTAAACTTAATTTAAGAGATTACATGATTTTTTTAAATTTTTATTGGTTAACCATGTAACATTATTTTGCATCATTAATTAATGCACGTAAGTTATTCTATTAGATTTATCAGTAACATTATATGTGAGATTAATCCTAAAATTTCTACCCCAATCTTAACTTATATACAAACTCACCCCTAATTTTCAAAATTTATAGCCATTATCTCAGGAAAAACAAAATCAAAGAAGTAATGGTTTTAAAGAAAACTAAAACCGAAACGTATCTTTCTTTTGTTGTCTTTTTCTTAACTTCTGAGAATTTGTTTCGGCTAAATTCGGAAGGTATGCAATCAACTCAGACATTAAGAATGAGCAAGTTTGGTGAACGACCAGGAACCGATGCACTCACAAGGTGCTGGGGCCACATGCCCCATCAAGATTTTGAAAAGTTTTTTACTCGTACATAGATATATAATATTTAGTCCTCACTGATTTATTAATATTGAGCTCGTATTAAAATAAATTTGATCTCACATTAAAATATAAATTATTTTGTTAAATTTAACCCCTTATACTAACATATAAATTAAAGTATCTTAAACTTGATTAATATATTTTTTATACGTGCATATATTATTATATGAAACTTTTTATTATGATATTTATATATTATCTTTGCCCCATAGTCCAAATTTTTTTGGATCCGTCACTCGTGGAAGCTGATGCAGTGTTCATGTCCCAATCCAACAACATTAATAACGCGTTCGTTGTTTTTTTTTTTTGCCAGTGTATCTGTTGCTGGAGCCTTAGCTTGTGGAGTTTTGCCCTCTCAAAAGCAGGCCAATCCACATGCCACAGACAACTAAGTACTAATCCTTTCTGTAAATCACAGACACCTGAACAACGAAAGGACAATGCGCTATAAATGCAATGCTTGTAGAATTATAGAGGAAAGATTGACTTCATAGACTCACTGCAAGTATATTTCACTTTAATTAATAAAATTATTTATTTAGCCTCTGAAATTTTATTTTATAAGTCATTTTAATTCATAAAATTTCGAATTCATTTCTTTAGTCTTTGAAATTTCATTCTCTAAGTTATTTTAGTTCTTAGTCACTATTGACATGACACATTGTGTAACACGTGGTATGTCACATCTCAATGACATGTTATGTTTATCCTATGTGATATGTTGGTGTGACATCAAATTAAAATAAGTTTAAATTAATACCTAATATTTTCAAATGTGTAAAAATATTCTTTTAAGTTTTGTAAAAAGTGTCCAAAAAGTCTCGAGTCCCCAAATTTCTCGTATTCTACTTTATAAAATCTAAATCTTTAATATTTCTTAAATCCATTTTTTTCTTTCTCATTTTCACACTCTACTTAAATATAGATCTTTCTCACATAAAATAGCAACGAGAAGATAATGTATTAGATGAGTGGTAAGAAATTTAATCCCTCATATAGATGAGGACATGTTGGGAGGCGAAGTAAGCACAAATGCTCTATTTTAAATCGATGTTATTATGTTTGCCCTATTTGCATCAACATTCCAAAAATGTTTCTCCATCCTCACTACAAAAAACCTGTCATGCAAATGACAAATAATAACACTCTGTCCATATGCATCTCAAATTTGTGAATGTGGCACCATCATTATTCAACTTGTATACCCTAAGAGGTGGTAATTCCCTATGATCCACTATCACTGAGATGAAATAAGAGATACGTTCCTCTACTTGAGTCATATTAAAAACTCCTTATATTTGTGATAGTTTGCGGGTACATTTGACGTAACAGTACACTTTTTTTTTCCTTATTAGATTAGATTCCTTTAATATCAAATTCCTTCCCAAATTACAACTAAAAGCCTTCAAATAGCCAATTGATAAACTCCATCCATGCTTTATAATATAATATTTCCCCTTCATCCTATTTTTCATATTTTAAACCTTAATTTATTCCAAGAAAATTAATATAATAGCTAATAAATTAGTTGTGTTAGCCAAGTATGGAGGGTCTCAAATTTGGACTAATCAAACTCTTAATTGTATTTAGAATATTTAAAAATTTGGACTATTTAAATATAGTATAAAATGGAAAAGAAATAAGTAGGTTTAAAAAATATTAGGGATTTAGATTTTATAAAGCAGAAAAAAGAGAAATCAGAAGATTTGAGACTTTTTTTCATATATTTCAAAAACTTTCAAGCACTATTTTAATATATTTGAAAATTTGAGAGATTAATTTGAATTTATTTTGATTTGTTGTCACATCAGCATGCCATGTGAGCTCAACATGAAGTGTCATCGACTCGACACGTGGCATGCCACGTGTTACTTAGTGTGTCACATTAGTAGAATAGTAAAGATTGACTAATGTTTGTTCAATTTAGCTAGGGACTAAAGTGACTTACGAGATGAAATTTCAGGAAATAAATAGTTAAATTTGAAATTTCGTGAACTAAAGTGAAATATGCTTACAATTTTAGGAACCATAGTGAATTGTTGCTCCATAATTATATGTTATGTCCTATATAATTAAACAATACAATCCGTAAATATGTTCCAAAACAAAGAAAGCAATGGATTTCATTTCAAAATGTGTACTCGTCTTGCGATTTCATAATCTATTATTATAATATTTGAGAGTTATTTCATGAAAAGTATTACAAGTGTCTTTCATACAAAGTTTTAGGATACACATATCATTCATATAGTGATTTAGGGCTTACTTTTCTCAACATTTATGTCTACAGATCTTTTTACTTAATTTACAATTAAATTATTAATTATTAATAAAATCAAATCTACTATAATTAAATATTACGTGAATCAATAAAATTAGAATCATTAAGATATATTCATAGGATTACAAATAGTTAAAATTATGATTTACAATTAAAATTAAGAATCATTAAGAATAGAAAATAAATATAGAATTAAAAATAATTGAAAAATGGCTTAGATATAAATGTATTGGGGTGATTAAAATATTAATGGGGCTATTACAACAAAAAATCATGTGATATGAAAAAAAAAAGGGAATGCCTTAGTCAGATCAACAAAAAAGTCTCTATTATAACAAAAAATTGTGTGATATGCTTGATAAGATCAACAAAAACGTCTCCTATTTGTCGTGCGATTATGTCGTGCAGGATTTTTAATGGCAAATTTTTTTGTTTTATTTTTTATCTATTATTATTATATTTGATTTTGTTATATCCGTGGGATTCTTTGATCTGTCATGTAATCGTAACATCAAATAAAGCAAGGCATGACCACTATTATTGCTCATTGAATCCCTATATATATTTAATAACTGATTTAGGTGTAAAGTAAAAATTTGTTAATTGCATTTGGATCACACTACTAATAATTAACAAGTCTAACAAATTGACAAATGGATTCATTTGGCTAAAATAAAAGGTAATGAACTAATTTGTGATTATCTATTCTAATTTGTCTAATACTTAATGAAGGATTTTGTTAGACTGATAATAGAAAAAAGATGAATTTATCTCATAATTTTATAGAGAAGCATTTTTCTTTTGCTATCAATATATTTCAGATTGAAGTGAAAGCAAATATTTATCATTTCCAAAATTAAACAAAGTAAATAGCCACCTCAAAAAATACAAGGCGTCCTTTATGACTTGCATATTTGTAAAAATAACAAATCCAGTCTTTTTCTTTTTTTGGAGCCAGACATTCATTTATACAATAATATATATCAATTAAAAAATATGCACAATATTATATATTATATGCAAATTATATTATTATTATTATAGATTATAAATCAACTATACTAAAATTTCAGAATCATTTTATAGAAACTATTATACGTGTCATTCATATGGTGATTTAGACTTCACTTGTCATTCATATAGTGATTTAGACCCCACCTTTCTCTATCTTTATGTCTAAAGATTTTTTTAAAATTAATTTACAATTTACTTATTAATTATTTTTATATAAAATAAAATCAAATATTAAAATCATTAAAGAATCGAATATTATAATCATTAAAAATTACAATTTCCACTAGAAAAAACTCATGTCAATATAATTACAATGTAAAATTAAATTAAGAACTATTAATAGTCTCACATTATGAAGGTAATATAAAAAAATTATAAAGGAAATATTTTCAAAATAAATAAGCTTTTAAATTAATATTTTTTTCAAAAGAAAACAGGTAGGTTAGTTTGTTAATGAACTACTAATTAATTGATTTTGATATGATAATAATTCAAAATTCAATTTTTACCAAATTTATTCTTAATCAAATATTTAAGACTCATTATAATACAAATATGATAATTTATTGTTAATCAAATTTGTTAACAATTGATATAATACTAATATTTAAGACTCATAACATAAAAAATTTTCTATGCGTTATTCATATAAAAATTATACTCCATCATTTCATAATCTTAATACGTAAAGTAAGTTTTTGAATTTAATTTACCTTATAATTATCAATTATTTTTTCCAATAATACCTTTATATCTCTCTACCACTAACAAAAGTAATATGAAAATAAAAAATAACATAAACAAAATTATAATTCAATATATTATACCATAAAAATTATATATATAATTATAGTATTAATGATAATAAAGCTATTATATTTATGTTGCATTGGTAGTATCTGTTATTATGGATATTTATATTTTAAAGTTCAAAGTATTTTAAATTTTTTTAAAAAAACCCATAAATATCAATAGGGATTCAAATCTTTATATGAAATGAGGAATAGAGACCCATAATAGGGATGCAGAAGAGAATAGAGGTAAAATTTTAAATGAGGATGGGATTACGAGAAAATTTTCTAACTTCAAATTTAGCACTTTTAAAAATCATAATAAAAAATTATCTATCTACCTATATCACTACATTCTATTTAATCTTTTACAACTTGAATATTCCAATCTATTAATTCCATAATTTTTTTCATACTAATTTTTTTGAAAAAAAACCTTTAATTTTTCAACACTAAAATATTTTTAAAAAAATAATTCCAAAATTTACACTTCTTTGATAATGATACTAAATATTTATTAATTTAAAAAATTAAATAATTATATTACTTTTTTATTCAAAATAATATTATAATTGATATACTACTCTAATAATCAAGATTATATAAATTATAATTGTATATTTTTTACTAATTATTACACATTAATTATAACATATATTCTAAAATTGATATTTTAATTTATCAAAAGGATGTACAAGGAAAAGGCGTGTAATTGAAATCGTATAAATTAAATTTATTCATTTTTTTCAATTAGAAAATATATTTTTATATTTTTATAAATTAAATATTTTAATTTTCTAAAAAGATATAAACGTTTAGGGATGATAAAAAAAATTAAAAGTGGATACATGTGGGAATTACTTACAATACGAAAGAGAGTTGAGACATATTTTGTCTTCATAGGAAAAATCAATGGTGGTAAGTCCCCGTTTGTTAAATGGGATAACGAAGGGGATATTGTAATACTCCAATTACTTTGGTTAATTAATGGATAGTTAATCATTCATAATTAATTTAGCATCTCAGTAAAATTTGTTTTCTTTCTTGTGTTTCCTTTTGACATTTAAACTTCAAAACGGATTAATTAAATAATATTTACTTGGAATTAGAGGTGTGTGAAAATAATATATTTTTTTTTATGGGTGTTTTATATTTATTCTAGTGATTTTGTTTGTGAAATTCCTAGGTTATCCTTATTTATATATATATCTAACTGTCAAACTACTGTTCTCACATACACCCACACTTTAAAAAAAAAAAGGAAAATAAAATCCCAAATCCCATTTTTTCCCCTCCCCTTCACGGTACACACACACACACACACTTCTTTCTTTTCCTTCTTCCATTTCTTCATCTTCTTCCTTTCTTTCTCTTCATCTTCATCCACCATCTCAACCTCATAAATCCTTCAATTCTTCACCAAATCCAACAAATAAATACACTTTTCCATAGCTCTTCCACCTAACAAACACAAATCCAGCATCAGTTTTTCAAGAAAAACCTTCCTTCTACCTGTTCTAGAGCAGACAAAATTCGGGTAGAAAGGAAAGAAGGAGCTTTTGTTTCCTTACTTGGGAGATCAAACTTCAAGGAGCTTGTGGTTATCTAGATCTTCAATAAAGATCATCTTTTGGGTAGGGGTTTATGTTTAAACTTGTTTATTTATGATTTTGTTAAGAAATCTTGAGTTTTGATGAATGATTATGCATGAAAAATCAAAAGAAATTGTATGTTGTTGTTGAAAGTTTTCGTATTTATGCAGACAGCTCAGTTTTGTATGATTTAATTCACATAGATAGAGATAATATTTTGAGCTAAAATTTTTATATGATGAAGCTAACATATGGAGGTATCTTCAGTATTTTTATTGAGGTATTTAGGTGACGTTTTCTATTTTTAAAAATTTAGAAACCGTGAAGATTTCAGTTTCGGTATGAACAGTAATTTCTGAAGCACTGAATTTGTATAATTTGTTTACTATACCAAATGATCTAATTTCGTCTTGAAATTTTTACAGGATGTTGTGGACATCTTGAAGTTAAACCAGTAATTTTTTTATGAGTAAATATGATCATTTGACAGGGCAATAAAATTGGGAACTATGGTTGTTGGCTGTAAATAGGGGATTTCTGACCTCTGAATTTGTCTAATTATTTTAGCATAGTTAGAGAATAATTCTTGCTTTGAAATTTTTACAGGACCTTGTGGACACATTGAAGTGTCTTAGATAATTTTTATAGCCTCTGAATTCATTACTTGATATGCTAATAAATTTGTGTTACAAAGTGTGAAAAATGCATGAAAATTGAGTAAATGTATATGCCATGTGTTTGATAAAATTTCTAAATGAGAGTAAAGGTTGTTTGGGACTAAGTTTCTACATGTTTGTTGGAAACAAAAAAAGTGGAGTTTAGATGAGTTTTGGTTTATCATATAGTGACATTTTAGTCTTAGCATAATGAATGATTGGTTATTAATGCTTACTCTTACCCGTTGAGTTGTTATGGTTATTTTCTTTTATCATCTTAAAGGAAAGGACTTTAGAATTCATTATTGAAACTTATGCTTGCATGGCTTATGAGAAAAAGAATAACTTTGAGGAAAAAGGAAAAAGAGGAAGAACTAAGCAAAAGGAAATTAGCATTATGACATAAAGATTAAAGGTCGATTTATGTCGACAAAGAGGGTTCCGATGAATCGTTTTAAGGACCAGATTTGGACTGGTATTTACTTTCTTTATAGTGCACATAAGGGTTTGATGTCGGTTCAGTATTAAGGAATTGGTGTCTACCAGTTAAGTATAAGCTTATAGCTTTTTAAAGTATCTAACCAGAATTAATTGAGAGGAAATAACAGTGAGATGAATAGGAACAGATAGAAATACGAAAGTTATGAGGTAGATAAGACTAAATAAAAAGATCCTAATTATGATGTATTTGATGTCTTATATCAGGATAGCCATTTATGTATGTTGTGACATTTAATGAATGAACCTAGTATATTTCCATGTAAGCATGTCTCCTTAATTATATTAATAAAGTTCCTTCATACATGCATATACTTATCATGCCAAGACCATGCTAAAAGACACCTCTACCTTGATAAAGATTGTTTGCGAAATTCTAAAATTGAACCTCATAATTGTATGTAAATGATTTCAAAAGAAACCAAGGTAGACTAGAGATGATAATGATGTCATATTAATTGCATATGTTCCTACTGAGATTTCAATTGATTTCTCACCCCTCTTCTTTTTTTTCCATATCATCTCTAGATGAGCAGGTAGATCCTGATGCAAAGAGTTAGTTGCCGAAGTATTGTTGTTTTTGCTGAAGTATAGTTGCTTTTTCGTTACTTGGAGACTGTGCTATATTACTGAATCTTAACTTTGTATTTGGATCATGAGATCTTTCTCCTTATATGTTTTGTATCTTGTGACTTGAGGTTATGACTTAGTATATTCTTAGCTGGTTTGACCCATGTGGCTGTTTATCTTTGATATTACATTACTATGTTATGTTATGGATTAAATGGCACTGTGTGCCTTATAATGATGATATATGATATGTTGAAGTATTGTATTTTGAAAAGTATGTTGAGCTATGAATGACTGGTTACCCTGTTTATGATTTTCTGTCTTGTAGGAGCATGGTATTTACGCCGTTATCATGCCGAATTTTCATTAGAATGCTTAGCAATATTTTATGTCAAATGTTGAAAAGCTCACAAAATAGGACGTGATTCCTTGGTATTCATTTTTATGCAAACTCGAGCACATAGAAATGAGTACTAGGGAGTTACAGATATCACAATTTCATTTTTTTTAATAATTTTTATTATATTTTCATTATTTATGTATTATAATTTTAATTTAGATTATGTTTCATTAATAGTATTTGTTATTATGGATATTTATTTTTCAAATTATAAAATATTTTAAAAGTTTTTCTCTTTTTGAAATTTGTTAATAAACCCCTAAATATCATAGGGATTCAAAATTTCTACAGGAAATGGAAAATAGGGACTTATAAGGGAGATGGAGATGAAGATGAGAGGCAAAATTCTAAACAGTGACGGGAAGCATGGGACATATCCCATTTTTCATGGATACTCATTGTCGTCCCTATAAGTGGCTCATGATATAGTAAAATTATCCATTTATTCTCTTTCTTTATTCAACAATTTCAACTTTCGAAATATGTAAAATTTTCATAAAATAGGCTCTTTATTGTTAGTTATAGGTTATCTATCGAGATTTTTTCAACCTTATAAACATGATATTCAAAATAAAATAAAAAATAAAATGACACATTTATACTTTATCCACTTATTTAATTATTTAAATATTAACTTATTTTTAAGAAAAATTTATATACTCAATTTTCAATAAAATATATTTAAATAAATTATCATTTATTTTTTATAATGATCAACAGACTATTTTTTATTATCTCCCCGAACATCATACGGGTCCAATAACTAGTTTATATATATTCCACAAATCATCTTAATTATTACATGTAGTGCACAACCAACAATAGTATAGCACTCGGTTATAATATACTTGACGATGGCGTGAATAAATAAATGAGTTAAAAATAAAAATAAAATAGATAAAAAAAATGACAATTAATTACCAAAAGCTTATGTTCAAAATCTTGAAATATATATAAATTAAATATATACAGTTGATCAAGTGATCAAGTTCGGTGTTCAGGTTTGAAACTTTACAAACTCGAGAATCAAGCTAATGGTAATTGGTTTGATTTAATTTTGATTTAAAATAAACCAATCGGTTTATATCTTTAGGTTCACTCCCAATTAGAGGGGTAAATTTGACCGACTCATCAGGCTAACTTATTAATTATAAATTGGGTTTAATACAAATTACACTGTTCTCATCCTCAAATAATTGTCTATTTGGACAGACTAATACATTAAAAAGGTAATATATAAGTCAAATATATCTATATCAATTCCTTGGTCGACTTTTGCCTTAACCAAAATTTGCCTACTATATATAAATCAAACACTACTCTATATGCAAAAACAGAAAGCATATGTACATTTAATTTATTAACTTTTTAAACATATACTGCAATTATCATCTTATTTAATTCGAAAGTTGATGACTATCTTCGATCAATTTGGATTCAACATCATATGAAAATTCATATTTTTCATTTTCAGTGTAATTATCCCTTTAGTACTCTCAATTGTTGTTGGTAACGAGGGCTCGAAAGTTTAGTTATGTCAACTTCCATTAATGCATAACATAGGTTTAAGGAAATGCTAGTATCATTAAATACCCTCATAGGGATTGGATAATCCACTTAATGAGCTGCTTCGAATGTTTTCTTAATCTCAACTCTTAATTACCACCATTCAATTTGATTTGCATAATATATGGTAGGATGGATAATATAGTTATCTTGTCTTTTGAGTAGGGGTGAAAGTAGATTAGGCTTTGATTTAAATAGCTACTTCGAATATTTTCTCATTCTCAACTCAACCTCTTACTTTAGTCTTAATTACCACCATTCAATTTGATTTGTATATTCCAGGGTAGGATGGATAATATAGTTATCTTGCCTTTTGAGTAGAGATGGAAGTGGGTTATGCTTTGATTTAAATAAACATGGTTTGTATTGTCAAAAGGTAGTTTGAGCTTGAACCTATTACTTGACATAGGTTTTTTCTATAGCCTTAGCCTAGCTTTCTTAAAAACCTAGCCTAGTTCACAAGCCTATTTGAAGGCCTCTTTGATTATAAAATTTTTAGCCAAGTTATACTTACCTCTTTTAAGGTTTGGTAAAATTCACTCTAACTCCCTTCTCTTTGTCAAGGTAACAATGACTTCTCTCAGATGCATTGCTCATTATATGATAGAGGGGATGTCAATGTAATTATTTTATAAATTTAGGAAAAATCAATGTAATATATCCATTTTTTTTAAAATGTTGAAATATTTAACTCTTAAATAAGTCAAAAAATTTCTAAATATATATAAAAATTATTTTCAAATTGACTAAAGGCTTATTAATTAAATTTCAAAGTATATTTTTAAATAGATTAAAATGTTTCTATTATCATTATGTTTGTAAATTATATTAATAATAATAATAATATAAGTAAGCTAGTCCGGTAGGCCTAATAGTCTGTTTTTATTACCTGAAACTTGACCTGTTTAGCTAAAAAGACTTTTTGAAAAGCCTAAGTCTAGCTTGTTTATTAAATAGGTTAGGCCAAGTTAGGCCGAATGTAGGCTACGCCAAAGGCCCCTGATGAATGGTCTAACCTACTTCCATCTCTACTTTTGAGCAATGATAAATGAATCAAAACTCTCAAATTTGGTATGACTAATCTATGATTTTACATTGATTTTGTTTTCCCGTTTCATATGGGCATCTTAGATTACATCATTCATAATTGAACAACACTTTCCTTTTGAGAAGTTCACCAACATACTCTAATTCAAATATTCCCTTAGGATATGTTTGAGAGTTAGGATTTTGGAGAAGAGTGGAAGGGAAAAAAGAATTTATAATGTAACTTTATATTACAAATTCTTCCTTCACATTCTCTCCCCTCCAAAATCTCAACTCATAAACATACCATTAAGCTCTCAATACATATTGTACTCTTCATCATCATCATCATCATATTTAACACAAACTCCAATTTTTTTTCTTTTTTCAACTCAATTATACAAAACTCGTATCCACTAATATAATATATATGCTAACTATTGACTCTTTTTTTTTTTTACCTTTATGAAGTATTAACACTTTTAAAAATAAAGAATTAAATAAAAAATTGATAAAATTTTTTTTAAAAAGAACTTATTTAACTAGTGCCATTGCAAGGAATTAGAAAAGATAAATTTTGAATTGAAAAAATAAGGGAATGCTCGATTTTAGTTTTCATTTCTAATTTTTTAATTTTTAAGATTTAATAAAAAAATATTAAAAACTGAAAATCTGAAATCAAACTTGTCCTAATTATTCATGTTTTGAATATATGAGACCTACTAAAAAATTTTATTTTATTTTAATTTTCTTAGCCAATGGATTAAAAAAATCCTTTTGAAATTTTCACATGACAAATAACTTAGAATGGTTTTTTTAAAAAGAAATATTTATAAATAAACACAAGGAGTAACAATAATTTGATGGTAAATGTGCCTCCTAAGTCGTAACTTTTGAAGTTGATGGGGGTACGGGGTATTCACGTGGTACTCTCTGAAGAAGCACGTTCGTTTTATACACTTTTTTGTACTGACTGACAAAAATTCCCCATTACGTCTAATTTCTTTTTGAACCCAGCTACCGTTAACTCCTTTTCATCTTTTTCAGCTTCTTGTTTTTTATGAACCTATATGAGTATGAGTATGCTCTTTCTCCTCAGTGTCCTGCAAACCAAAACTGTACAGTACAGTGAATTCCCTACCCCCTTTTTACCGTACACACGAAAATCTCTGCCATCCAATTCTCATCAACAGACAACAAAGCCTAGATGTATATCTTCCTTTATCAGCAAAAGTATTGATTTGAGTAAAAGAAATAAATTCCAGTTTTTTAAGCATAAAATCTCGAAGATTGATATTATATAAAAAGATTTATCTAATGTGTTTTTAAAGCCCTAATTAAATAATCATGTGGCTAGGATAGGCGGTAATGACTCTTTTCTTTCGTAACCAATTAATGAGATATATGTTTGATCATCGTCTTAGGAATTGGATAGTTTTAGAACCCTAACTAGTATCTATCCCTTAAATGAACATGTAATATACTAGAGTATTAGTCACTGGATTTGGCGATGAATATCAAGAAGAGATTAAAGAAAATAGCAAATTAAATATGTACTGGACTAAAAAAATGGCTCAGACATAGGTTACAGTGATCGGTCACGTGGCGCCCAAATCTCCCATAGATTTGTCACAGATTTAGTTGAGGTATCTCCTAAATCTTACACAGAATCTCTCTATATCTCTTAATATCTCTTATATTAGATCATATCTCCTATTTATACAATATATATCTAGCACTACCCAAATTCCAGGAGTATCTCAATCATTCAAGGAAGATTACCTCTAGATTTAGCCTGAGATAACCTTATACTATAAAATGAGGCTAACGCCTCTAGGTACGACACAATTTTCATCACATTGTTGTAATTTACCACTCCCTATCTCATTTCTTACTAACTTGAACATCGAAGTGTCTTTACAGGTACTTCAGCCCTCGCTTGCATGGACTTTATAGCTACTTGCACTCTTACCTCCACTTCTACGTAAGAACAAAATAGTTTTAAAAGAAAACTCTTATATTGGAAAGAGATATTTTTATGTTTTGAAGATATAAGATCCATTAAAAAAATTCGAAACTATACTTTCTTAGATAAAAATAAATAAATAAATAAATTTTAATGAATCCTCCTTAAAAATCTGATTGCTTTTTTAAAAAATTAATCACTTATTAATCTTGATGTTTCAATTTATTGTAAAAAAAATGCCGTTATGAGTAATAAATAATTTTTAATAATAATACAAAATTATATAATTAGATAAAGTTACCATTGTCCACTTCCAATAGTGTAACTAATAACACTATACTAGTATATTAATTTTATTAATATAATTAATTAAATTGAGGATATTATTAAAAGAAAAAGGTCACTTTTTGTATATTTGAATTATTTTTAAAAAATAATTAGATTGTACAAAAAAATTAAATTTTAAATTTTTCGTTGAAGCTAAAAATAGTAGATTTTGAAAAAAAAATGTTTTAAGTTTTTCCATTTATATATAAAAGGTGCATTTGTTTTGGATTTTGAAAAAAAAGTAATTATGAAAGTTAAATCTTATGTGTAATTGAAAAAGTTGAAATTTATTTTTATCATAAGCTACTCTTTTTAGCTTCTACAAAAAAAATCTAAAAACTATTTTTTATATTTTGAAAAAAATTATTATAAAACTTAAATTTTATACATAATTGAAAAATTTAAAACCTAATTTTTTTTTCCGAAGACTACGTTGTTTAGCTTCTAAAAAAAAAGAAAAACTAAATTTTTTATATTCTAAGTATTTTTAAAAAATTATCTAAATCTACAAAATATGAAACAAAACTAACTTTGATTAGCTAATTTTTTCATTTGAAAATAATTATTTTTTATTAAAAATAATTATAAATAAATGCACCTAAACTTTAAATTTTTTATTCACTTTGTTCCTAAAATATGAAACAAGCCTTAAATCAATTATTTCCCAATCACCATCTTCATCACCGCTATAGATCGATTCCCAATAATTGGATTTAGCACATCTCAACCATGTTTAACTACATGCCAAACGTTAATTAAAAAAACAGTACACGCCAAACCTTATTAAGTACGGCTATGAGATATACTATAGTCTGTACCACCAAACCATCCTCTCAATTATTGAATTTTGGCCAATGCCAGTTCCAGACGTGGCATTTTTTTTTTTTTTGTTACGCCATACATATTTTGTCGTGTTAGTGCATGTGCTGCTGTCATAATTGCTCCATCGTAATTGGATAATTATCAAAATTTTTTAAAAATTATTTAAAAATAATTGTTTTTTTAATTTAGATAGTATTAATTTTTTTTATCAATAATATGCATTTAAAATACTATTGATTTATAAAAAAGTTAAAGTATTAAAAAAATTAAAATAATTTAGTGAACCATTTAAAATTTTATTAGCATTCATATTTTATCAATCATTTTATTAATTTCACTGAGCATTAATTATTCAAGCTGTAGTAGCTTTTCGCAGCAGCTGATGAAAGAGAACGAGAGCAACAGATAGTATCAATTACCAGCTGTCACTATAAATATGATTCGTGCGAAGAAATCAAAATAGACCCTTAAGAAATAGCTGCACCCAAACGCTTCAATGTGTGTTCATTGGCCAAATTTCTGACTTAATTAGATTAGAGTTATTCCTCGATGTTGATATCATCATTATGCATATCAAAATTCTAACAAAATATCACAATGAAGGAGCACTAGTGTAAATTGTAGTAGTGTTGGCTTTCATGTTTGCACTTTGTAGTCATAAGATCATCATCGATTAAACCTAACTCATTAGTTACCGTGCCTAGTGGATAATTTTCTCAAGAAAATGTCGACCAATCAAAGTTTTGCTAAAAGGGTGTAGTATATTACTGTCAACTATTAGATAGATGAATTATTTTTTTTCCTTTTTGTTTATAATTGGATAAAGAATAGAAACCAAACAAACAAACAATTACACAAAATCTCCAAATTTCATATGCTGCAGATATAAGGGAAGAACCTCCCACACTTTAAACCCCTAATCTTGATGTGCCCTCACTCTATCAAAGAAATCATCACACAAATTGGCTGTTCATGCTACCCAACTCAAACACACCCCTATTACTGCTCCAACAGACCCCAGATCTCCACCAGCAAAGCATGCAAACCATGAGCTTTATGAGTAATAGTAGAATTCATCAAGTGCACAACCTCCATATTGTCACATTCAAAGAGTGCCTTGCAATACCCTTTCATCCACGCCAAGCACAAACAAATAGTTACGAATAGCAATCAACTCAATCAAAGTGATGTCATGCTCAACCACTAACCTTGAAATGCCCCTAAGCCAACCACCTTCATGGTCCCTGAGAATACCACCAACACTAAACTTCTGCAAGGTTTGCATCACACTACCATCCACATTTGCCTTCACCTTACCAATACTAGGTTGTGTCCAAGCTGAGATAATCGCCATTTTGTGTATCTCAGTTGGAAAGAGAGTTGGACATCCCACATAGTTTGATAAATAAACCCCATCACAGTTTGAGTAATCCAATGCTTTGAATCAAGTACTCTATTATTCCTCCGATGCCAAACCCGCTAACAGGCTACAAGGAAGTTGTCATCGCCTTCCTAAGCAAAACAACGCAGCCGTGCATGCGGGTCCAACGTGAAAAACTCTGGCATTGAATCTAAGCCACTATGTGACCAAACAATCTGGGAGTCCGCATAGTCCCTAACACAGTGGAGGATTGTTTCCTCCAACTTGTTACCCCGCGGGCAAACGAAGACATTCAGAGCTACTGACAAAACCTCAAATTGTTAGTGGGTAAGGCATTATGTAAATACAACAACAAAGACTTGATTTTTTCCAAGAAAGATAATTTCCAAACGCACTTATAGCTATTCATCAAATTCTAGGTCCTGCTATTTTTCAAGAGCCACTCATAAGCCCTTCAAGGTATGTACTCTCTTGTAACATGGTGTTTCCAGACACAACCATCCTTCCCATGCAGAGAAGATGATGAATCTCCAAGGGGAGATCAGTCTACAAGCGCCTCAGTTGACCACTATCATTTAACCATAGGTCCTTGATGGTACTAGGAGACTTGAGAAGGAGGGTTTGAATCAAGTCTTTTTCACTTCTTTTTTTTTTTTTAAAGCTACACGCTAAATCATGGATTAAAAATAATCTCAAACAGAATGAACAGAAATGACAAAAAATCTATTAAAAAGATATGAGATGATTTATTTTTTAATTTTTAAAAAATTCAGCCAAATAATTAAACAAAATAAGAAAAGGGATAGAGAAACTTAGCACAACACAATTTATATTGGTTCAACTTTCAACTCTGAAGTCTACTTCAGTTTCCACTTTTCAGTGAGATTTCCACTAAGCTTCAAACAAATCTATTACAGTCGTTTTCTACAATTACAGCATATGCTCTCCCAATGCCTTTATTATTTGTGAATGTTTCACTTCAAGGCTATCTCGCCAAAAAACACTCACAAAAAAATAGTATATCTAATACTCCAAATTCCAATCAAAAGAAAAATGTTATATGAAATACAAGAATCACTCTTTTAACGACAGTGCAGATGGCACAGTTCCTTTTTTGCAAATTTCAAAGCTTCCTCGTATTGTATATTAGTGATCAGTAATCCTTGGAGAAGAGCTATGCATTTTTCTTTATAAATTGCATGACTTTATCTTCTGATTGAGGAATTTTTCTGATGTTCCCAATAATTGTGCTTCATCACAGCAGAATTTCTAGTATGGAATTAATCATTCAGATCTTCTTTCCTTATAAATCATGTTTTGCCATGATTTGTTTCAGCAATGCAAATTACACGCCTTCTATAGCTTTTCCTGCTGTGATATAAAATTAAATACATGCTGATTTCTTTCCTTGTTTCTCATTTTGAATGTGCAAAGAGAGAGGATCATGTGTCATTGTTATTCCTTAATTTCATGTGCTAATATCAGGACCAAACAAATATTTAGTAAAAGCTACATAATTCTTTCTTTTTATACTTTTATTTGCTTGAAATGTTGACTCATAATATATGTGTATCATTCCTTGCAATTTTGTCATCAATCATTACTTAAAAATTCTTAAGTCAACAGTGCTTCACACACAAAGCAATATCTGAGATATGAAAAGGAACCTTTCTACAAAAAGAACCAATCTCTAACTAGTCATTATAAAGTTTCTCCACTACCCAACTTGAAATAAAACCCCTCACGAAGCTTGTCCTAAGCTCATAAAATACCTTTCAAAACATTAAAGGCTCCCCTAGGCGCAACATACTCCAAAAGGAGGTTCCTCCGGCATATTTGTGATGAAGCAATCAAACCTAAAGCTTATTTGGATTAGTTGAGATAACTTCCCTAACAATGAAACATTCATTAGCCCGTGCCTCGCAAATCCAAGGCCACCCTTGTCTCTCGGGTGAAGTAATAGTCTCCCAATTCACTAAGTGAAGACTGTGATGATCCCCATGCGCACTCCAAATAAAATGTCTAATTGCCTTATCAATATAGTTGCACACCCCCTGAGGAACCCAGTGATTGCATAAGGTAGACCAGGATAAAACTTACAACTGAGCCAAGTAAAGCCTACTAGCCTAGTTCAACAAATTCCTCTTCCAGCCAGCAAGCTTCACATTGATCTTCTCCAAAATATCGACAAAATCAGACTTCTTCATTCAGCTGGTTAGCAACGAAAAACACAAATACTTCCTCAAATCAATGGCAAAGCGAATAACACTAATACTTGTAATTAAGTCCCACCACTTTTATTCATTTAACTACTTCTGCTACACTACTTAAATTTAGAAAATTCTATGTGGCATTACTCATTTTCCAAATCAAGGAATAATTTAATTTAAACATTTGAAAGTGGGTATCCAAATCGAATATCACACCTAAAAGTGATAGAGCATGTGTCCCATTGTCCCAAATAGAGCATCAAATTTTAGATATTCAAATAACTTTATTATTCTTGAGATACCAATCCACTGATGATACTCGCAATGGCAGCTAATTGCTTAACAAGCTAATGATATCGATCATGAGAATACTTCTATTTACATTTTTCTTTTAGTAAATAATAAGACTACTCATAAGATTTACTCAAATGACATTCCACCCTATTCTTCTTAAAATTTGACACCCCACCTTGTTATTTAAAAATAATAATTAAACAAATAGAAAACATATTAATGAAACAAAAAATAAAAATTATGAGAAATAATAAATTTTGTAAATATAATTTCAACTCGATATGTCTTTTAGAGTTAACAAATTCTTAAAATTCAAACAATAAATTTTGTATCCTCAAACCTATACATAGCTTAAAATGAAATCGCATTATTTGAGTTGCTAGATAATAATGACATGTGTTTCTTGCCATTGAAAAGTAGTAAGAAAATAATATGATAATAATATAAAGGATAAATAAAGATAATGAGGCAATTTTAATCCAAGTATAAGAAATATTACTTTTGCATACAAATATTTTAAAAAATAAAATTCTATTTTATATTTGATAAAAATTAAAACAAATAAATTATACAAATAAAATTATTTTCGATTTTTATATGATCAATATATTAAATTAAGACAACTAAAGGATTAAAAAAAAGGAAAGAAAATAAATAAATGAGAAAAGAAAAAGGTGAGAGAAGATTTAATTACCTTAATTGAAGGGTCATTGAGATGCGTGAACGAGACGGTGCGAGACCGTATACGGAAGAGGACCATGCGGGCTTGTCCGACACAAACCAAGGATACCACCAACTCTGCGGGACCCACACGAAACTCTATTTCTGTAGGACCCACATATTCACCCTGTCCCCCACTTGCTCTCTCCAATCTGTTTTCTGTTGCGGTATTTTCTTGTTCTAGTCTCCCACTTCTTCCTCAATTAGATTGCCTAACCAAAACATTTTTCCTCTCTTTTTGTTCCTTAAACTGACCAACCTGCCCCTACAAGGCCTTGCCATTGCCTTAACACCCCCAAAAAACAAAAAAAAAAACAAAAAACAAAAAAGAAAACCACAAGAAGAAAAAAAGAAGTTAAATTATGGTTTTAAAAAAAGTTTAAAACCTATATCAACTTCGTATTTATAATTTAAGTGTTAAAAAATTGATATCTCTCGATGTTAGACAGTATATAACTATTATTATTAATCAAGAAAAATATATATAATCATTATTATTATAATTTCGCTTTTCCTAAAATTAATTGTTTAATGTGGTATCCAATGAGAAACTTTTTATAGCATAAAATTATTGTAAGGCTAACCCCTCATTTATTATTGTAGATAATAAATTCTTTCAACAATTATCTTTTAAAGTATTTCAATTTTGGCTCTCTTTTTAACATGTATAACTTATTATTAGGATGTGTTTGATTAGAGTAAAAGTAGATAAATTTTTATGAATGAATCATTATTTTTATACCAATTGATATATGATAAAATTATATTTTTAATTTTCTTGATAATTAAAATAAAATATTATTTGTGGATAATATATCAAATTTTCCTTTTTGTCATCCACATGAACATCTGGGTCTGATCATTGTTCGTTCAGTGCAAACCACCACATGGTGCCTAGGGACCAGGGATTGGGTGGCATAAAAGTAATGAAAGGATAAAAAGGTGGAATGGCGAGGTTGGAGAATGCAAGAGAAAGAGAGGGTTAAAATGGGGAAAACATATAGGTAGCGGTCATTATCACGCAGACCCGGTTTGTCTCCTCAGAAGTGGATCTTCGCACGTTACGAATACTAGCGTGCAGAGTCTAGTGCTACTCTACCACTCTAGCCGTGTAAACGCACACACTCGTCTCTCGTTGAGTATATGCTTTCGCTCCTCACCCGAAATACATGTATTATTCTAACATTTAAAATTAGGTGTTTAAATTAGATATTAAATTAATTATTATTAAATATGGTAGATAAATAAAAATAATAAAAATTATCCTCATATTTAATAATAATAAAATAAATATTTCACTTAAATACTCAATCTTATATATTAAAATAACATTTTTGCACCAGAAATGCTCATCTACGCCTACATCATTAACTCCTTACTATACTTTAGTTTATTCTTTTTTCGTTCCTTTGAATTTCAGATGTATAAAATATATAGTACATGGTATGAGATACTTATGATATATGAATATTAGTGAGTAAGAAATTAAATATGTACCATTGGGAAATAGATATGCTATGACGATGTGAAAAGAGAATTATATTAAATTTGGAGTAATATTATTTTAATTCATATTTTATTGGATATCGGGTCAATATACTCGTATTTATCATTAAACTGAATGTGGACACCATTCAATTTAGGTCCCACACTTTATACAATGATAAATATAAATTTATTGACAAGATATTCATAAAGTATTAGTTAAAATAACATCTCTCGTAAATTTGTGTTCAAATGACTATACTCTTTAGTCTTTTACTATTGCACCCTCTCTCTCTATTGGTGCAAGCATATAATTGGAAAAGAGTTAATACTTATTTTAGTCCCTCAGTTTTCACTCATGAGTCATTTTAGTCCCTCACTTTTAAAACAAGTCAAATCAGTTCCTAACATTACAAAATGTGAGTCAAATTAGTCCCTTATTCCACTTTTATTTAACATTTTATCAATTAGATGATGATATGTAACATTAAGTTATATATTATCATACTATGTGTCATCTAAAGTAGAATGAAGTTTAAAATAATTTATTTTGGTATCTAAAATTATACAAAATGAGTCAATTTAAAATGTATAATGAATATTTAAATGACTTATTTTGTATAATTTTAAACATCAAAATAAGTCATTTTAAAATATATTCTACTTTAGATGACATATGATATGTCAAGGTATCACTTAATATTATTAATTATCATTTAATTGATAGAAAATTAACTACAATTGGGTTAAAGGACTAAAATAACTCACATTTTGTAATGTTAGAGACTAATTTGACTTATTTTAAAAATCAAGAACTAAAATGACTCAATAATAAAAAGTGAGGGACTAAAATGAACACTAACCCAATTGGAAAATGGAAATCTACAAAAACTTAACTCCATTCCGCGGTTCCTTCTTGCTAAAAATCCGTTCTTTGGTTAAAGAAAACCCGTAAATGGTTGCGTGCTTTTTTCTTTTTCTTTCTCTTCTTTTTCCCCTCTTTTCTTTGGTCCTGGTTTTCCTTGTCTTGTTTTCAGTTTCTTAGATTTGTTATGATTCTATGACAAAGGGGACCAAATCATGAGGAATATCCGTAATGCAGTACTATAGTTGGCTCATGAACTATTTAAGCCATGAAATTGTTGCATATCTGTTTGAAAACTATAGCCTTTTTTCTTGGATCCGCATTTTGGGGTGTAAAGTAGAATTGAAGATTACTTAAAGAAGTAAAGACCCTTTACATGGGTGGTTGAAAATTTGATGATTCTGATCATAAGTACTGAGAGCCTGAAACCCATATGAAGAATTTGCAGTGGTTCAAGCAAATTCCCAACAACAACAATGGCAAGTCAGGGAGGAGGCTCTCCCTTGGGGAGTACAAGAGAGCAGTGTCATGGTCCAAGTATCTTGTGTCACCAGGTGCTGCCATCAAGGGAGGAGGTGAAGAGGAATGGAGTGCTGACATGTCTCAGTTGTTCATTGGCTCCAAATTTGCTTCTGGGAGGCACAGCAGGATCTACAGAGGTGTCTACAAGCAAAGGGATGTGGCAATCAAGCTTGTGAGCCAGCCTGAGGAGGATGAGGACTTGGCTGCTTTTCTTGAGAAGCAGTTCACCTCTGAGGTTAACTTGCTCTTCCGCTTGCGCCATCCAAATATCATCACTGTGAGTTCTTAGTTGTTTTTCTTCATATATACCATCTGTGTTTTGTTTTTGGTTGTTTGGCTGTTCTGTTTGCACCAATAGCTAGATAGTAGAGTGAGAGCATGAAAAAGTATAGAGGGAATCATTCAAAGTGATCTAGAAACCAATACCACCTCAAGCAGAAGAAAAAAAAAAAAAAGCTTAATTGTTTACTTCTTCTTGTTGTGTTGATGAAGTTTCAGTTTCTTTGCATGGAATGTGATAAATATATGATATGTGATTCTCCTGCTAACGTTATAGGGGAATACATATTAGCTTTTGCATGGAATATGCTAATGTTCATTTATGATATGTTCTTCACTTATTGATTGTAGCTTCTTAATTTACCCCCTTAAAATTTTTTATGGATCAAATTTTCAATGTTAAGGGGCACCCTTTTGTCACTTCCTAACCCACTGTTGCCGTTATATTCATCTTGCTACACTAACTAAACTAGGTACCCTGAAATTTCGTGAAGGAACTAGGAAGAACCAAAAAGCGAAGGAATTATCTGCAAAAAGAAAGAAAAGTGGAGTAGATATGAATTTACAGAATTTCTTGCTGTTGTTCTCAAATAGATTACTTGGAAAACGAGGTGCAAGAATCTTGTGCTTATAAAGTTAAAATTGTCAAAGGTGCTTCCAATTCTTATTTTCTAGGGTTCATTCCGTTGATGAGCTGAACCAAAAGAGCCAAGAGTCATCTTTTGTTTAGGCTATCTCCTCATTGCATAGAAGAAATTGTGATTTAGTGTCTGTAATTTCTTCCCCTCCCAACCATTCTAGTGTCTTTGTGGATGTTGTTGCTGATCAAGTATTGATTGAGTGATAGGCATTTTGGCTGGTAATTGGTTAGTTCTTTCTCTTGAAAGCTGGTAAAAATATAGCATTGTGGCCTAATACACGAGTGCTAAAAAGCAGTTTCTTTTTTAAGAGATGGAGAATGCTTTGTGTGTCAAGTTTGCTGCTGCTGAATTATAGAGACATCAAACATTTTTTTTTTCCCACAGCTATTGACTTCTATTGATCCTGCAGTTTATTGCTGCTTGCAAGAAACCCCCCGTCTTTTGTATAATTACTGAGTATTTAGCTGGGGGCTCATTGAGAAAATACCTGCATCATCAAGAACCACATTCACTTCCACTCGAACTTGTTCTGAAACTAGCCCTTGACATTGCAAGGGGAATGCAGTATCTTCATTCTCAGGGGATACTTCATAGGGATCTCAAATCAGAAAACTTGCTATTGGGGGAAGATATGTGCGTAAAAGTAGCAGATTTTGGCATCTCATGCTTAGAATCTCAGTGTGGCAGTGCCAAAGGATTCACCGGAACTTATCGGTGGATGGCGCCGGAAATGATCAAAGAGAAGCATCATACTAAGAAATTAGATGTCTATAGTTTCGGCATAGTTCTCTGGGAGCTTTTAACTGGACAGACACCATTTAACAATATGACTCCAGAGCAAGCAGCATTTGCAGTTTCCCACAAGGTACTGCATCGGAATTTACTTAATTTTGGATCATACATGTTTTTATTTTGAAGAAATTCAATTGCTCAATTACATGAATCTGTGAAATGATTAATACACTTATTTACCTCAAAAACTTATGTGATCCATGCTATGAATATGATTAGCCTGCACAAAATTGGCTTGTCTCTCTGCTGTATCAACTTAGTAGTGTGTAGCAGTTGCTTTTATGAACCTGGCTAGCATCAGTTACTGTTATTTTTTATTTGAAAAATAATGCCACCTTTTATTTCTAATCCACCCCAGAATTATAGTGTAATTACATATAGTTAGAGTGATCTGTGATTATCGAAACTATTCAATCAAGGAATGTTGTATATATCTGTTGTTAAAGGTGTAAACAACAGAATGGCAAATTAAATATTTTCTGAATTTTGAACCAAAAATATATATATACTTTGTGAATTTCATTGATGCTGTATGAGGCATTGAAACTTTCTTCCTAGGGATACCAAATTAAATAGAGGATCTATTTCATTCTATATTAATTTTGAAACTGTCTTCCTAGGGATTCTTTTGTTATGAGAAACAGTGTATTTCTTCTTCAGCAGTTTGACTTTGTATTGTTTGTTTACATGTAAAAGGAAATATAGGCATGAATAATTATCTATGTAAAGCAGTCATTGTTCCTCATATCATACCTTTTTATTTTATATAATTAGCCCGGTATATCCATGAACAACTTTTGCCAATATTATTTGATAGTGTCAAAATCTATTATTTTAGTATATATATATATATAGTTGTACACACATATATTTGTATGTTCATTATTATTATCTGCTACATGTCCTTATGCATGCATTTATTTGGGTAGACCCTTTTTTATGGTTAATGTGCCCCGTATCTTTCACAAACGTGTGGCCGGGGTGGGCAACAATCATGCGTTGTCTCCAATCTTTACAGAGCATGTGGCCTTGTTTGTGATAAGATATAGCCTCCTTGCTTATCTAAGCAAGACACCTTATTACCAATTTTGAATTATGCTATAAGGTTGTTGGAGGTTTCTCTATTTTGCCTGAACATCTTTAGATGATTCTTTAACTTTCCCAACATTCAAGATTTGGTATGTGCTATGCATATTTATGTGAATCGACAATGATTGCAACCACCCTTGCCTTCTCTGTCACATGCACAGAACATCATCCAGAACAAGGTGCCATATATAATTGAATCACTAATTAAAAGAGAACCTTTACTTTTTTTTTTTTTTCTTTTTCTCTTATTTTTGTTCCCTTTTGATATTGCTTCCATTCCAATGAGTCACCGACCCAAGATCATATATTGACTCCTATCTAACTTTTCAGGTTCATTGTCTTTGCACATACTGCAAAATCAGAAATATATACTTTGGATCCGACCCGTATAAAATACTAAAATAATATTATATACCTGCCACAGAAGGTTATATTTCTATTTTGCCGTAAGTATGTGTTCTGAGAAAGGGACTAGTGAAGCTCAACCACATGGCATCATATAAAAATTCTTCATATATTAGTTCAGCTAGCAGCTTCATGGTTTTACAAATAGGAATGCTTCTCTCCTTGAAATTATATTAGGAGTGCTTCTTTGATGTACATTTTATTGATCATAACAAGTTGAAAAATGCTATGTGTACCACTCCCAAAAGCACGTCCATCAACCAATGGGAACACTCGCGTTAACGGTAGGGAATTCACGTTAATAAACAGAAAATCGAGGGAATTGATGTGTTAAGTGATAATGTTGTCACCCGATTATGAATTCATGTGCAAATAACCAGAGACTTTGCGCACATAATCAAGGAATAGGGTGGTACCATTGTCACTTATTATTTCAATATTCTCGATTCCCCAATAATCACCATCATTAGGTGGTTCATTCCCAGCATCAATAGACATACTCATTGAATATGTGCAAATAACACAACTCTAATCAATTGAGTGATTTTTTATTTTGTGTAGAATGCAAGGCCACCAATGCCACCGGAATGTCCATTGGCGTTAAGTAATCTCATCAACAGATGCTGGTCAAGCAATCCAGATAAAAGGCCACATTTTGATGAGATAGTCTCCATTTTGGAGAATTACTCAGAATCGCTGGAGCAGGATCCTGGCTTTTTCACAACTTACAAACCGCGTCCTACTAATAACACATTTCTGGGATGCTTTCCTAAATGCAATGCTCGCCATAAATCTGCTGCTTGCAAAGCTTAATTAGGTAGGATCATTATTCAGATAATATGACATGAAGAAATTGTATTGCAATCAATGAAAAGTACGTTCAATTAATAGATACAACCCTCTTCCGTCTTGATGATCTATTTTATTTTTAAAAGAAAGAATAATCCATCTAAGAAAAAAAGGCCTAAAAATTATTGACAGCAGAGATTCATCTTCCGATTGTGATTATATAGGGCGACTCAATTATCACCGTTTTGTGAGTGGGCTATTTTCAGGATTTGAACTCGTAACCTGAAAGCCACAGGGAAACAAAGACTTAGTGGGATTGACATGGATTTAAGCTATAGATTTGAAAAAGATAAGTTGTGATCCTATATACGTTCAAATTCGCTATATATATATATATATATATATATATGTAACAATTCACCTGTGTAACTCATCAAAATTGTGACCAAAAAAAAAAAAAGTGTGGAGGGTTAATATATGAAAGCAACAACCAATATAGTAAAGATGGGATAGAAATGTTCTGTATAGAAATCTTAGGTGTTTGTCCCAGGACTGTGGAGACGGAGACAATGGAGACGAAGATATGATAATTATCTCAGTATCTTATTTGGAAACACGGGGACAAGATAACAAATATATGATAAAAGGCATTAGTATCATTGTTATACCATCATCGTAAGCCCACGGCTATGAGGGCATATGAAGAAATATTAAAATATATAGAGATATTTTTAGTAGAAATAAATATTAAATTTCTATTTTTGTATCATGTCTCCATTTTTAGAAGTATAAAAATTTTCTATATTTCTTTATCCAGGACAAACTTTTTCTATCGCATGTTTCTGTCTCTATCAATTTTTATCTCCATATCATATCCATACCGTCTTCCATTTTTTGGAGATACAGAAATTTTCTGTATTTCTATTTTAGAAATAGAAAAAATTTCTATTCTTTATTTCTATTTCTATCACCAAATATATTTATATCTCCAATGTCTCCATATTTCTGTCCTAGAGACAGATACCAAATTCTATCTAAGATTCAATATCTTTTATTGTGCCAACTTTATGCGTCATCCGATTTGTGTATACATCTCTAACTTTTTTTGAACGACCCACCTTTAATATATTCCACTTTCTAGCAAATCTAAATTAAATTTTCATTTTTTTATTTCTCTGCTGTTAAAATACTGTACTTCCTTCCAATGTGGAATTAGTCGAAATGACAAGTTCTGCAATCCTCTAATAAGGTGTTTTGAGTTCAAGCATTGAAAATTGGAAGAAGAAAAAAAGTCATAGAAAATTTAAAGTCTCCATTTAAGATTATAGATTCTTAATAATAGGATGTTAGGAATCAATAAGTTAAAAAAATATTTGTACTATCCTATTTAATCTACTTTTTCCCCCTCTCTGAATAAACTCCACTTTTTCAGAACGACATTGACAATGATATTACATTATATTGATATTTAATATATTTGTTGCTTGTGCTCTTTGTTCTTTCAAAGTTCTAATAAAATGACAACGGCGTACGAAATGTTATCATTAACCTTGCAAATGGTACTTCATACTTTATCTGCTTTGTTTGTCGTTACTTGTATTCACCTCTGATTTGTTTTAGGAATGTTTGCCCACTTAAAATAAAAAAAAAAAACATATATTACCTACCAATCTAAATCAGATAGACATTTCCTACATAACTGAACAATTTTTATATAGGGACAAATATATTAGAAGTCCTAGTGTATTCAATGGAGAAATAATATTTGTAGAATAAATATTCTAATTATCTAATTAATGAATAATTAATTATTTATAATTAATTTTAACTTCTTAGTAATTTAAAGATATGGTTATATCATTAGATATTTTTAATTATTTTTAAGACAAATGTGATGTGTTTTGAAAATTTAAATTTCCTTAAAAGTGAAAATTTAAAGTTTAAATTTAAAAGTTCAAATTGTTCCTCAAAATTAAAAAATGCAACACAGTAGAAATATTATTTTATTGATTGTTTTATAATTGTTTAATTATTTTATTAATTTGGGTGCATTTAGTTTCTAATTTTCCTATTTTTAGTCCAGGATCTCTCAATTCGAGAAATCAAATATGAGGATCCATTTCTCCTGAAAAATCACTCCCTATTTGCTACCTTTAAATTCTATATTTGATGTTGTGATGGAATTTATTCATTATTAAAAATCGATTCAATATTTGTATCCATTGTTGCTATATTAGATTTGAATCAAATTTAAGATTAATCTATATTGATTGGTCGCTTCCATTATGTTGTTCCTATTTCCATTACTTTTAGGCAATCTTATGTTGTGTGTTATATTTTTAAATTTTGAGAGTAAATTTAAATTTTTAAAACACATCACATTTAGATCTTAAAAATAATTAAAATTATATAATAGTACAACCATGTCTTTAGACTACTAAGAGGTTAAAATTAGTCATGGATAATTGATTATCCATTAATAAGATAATTATTCTATTTATATCAAGTAAAGATGCTATGACTCTTTGCCTATTCCAAATCAACATGAATACTATTCATGTTGATTTGAAATATACAAAGTGTCATAGCGTATTCACTCATACATAAAATTGTCTAGATATGTGGCAAATATCCATTTGATTTAGATTAGTAGATAATGTACTTTTTTAATTTTAAATGAATAAAAATCCCTTTATTTAAGCTAGCAAAGTTAACTTTATAAATTAGAGAGTAGCTATTGCGACTCCTACTTAATTGTGAATTTTTCAGTATCTCTTAAACACCCTTCTCCACAAGAACCTACGGTGTTTCCTGATTGTGTTGCTATTCACTGCAAAGATCTTCCTCAACATTGCTAGGATCGATTAGGCATAGCCTACAATCAATTTCTTGAACGTGCCAAATGATAAACCTTTCTCTTCCATACGGTATCTTAGTCAACAGCTTCCTTGAATTGGAAACATGGGTTGTGAGGGCTTTACAAAGAACAGAGCAGAAGGAAGTAAAAAACTTACCCCGTAAGACCAATCATTCAGAATGGGTCAATTGATAAGAAATTCCTACGCTTTGTGATAGCCCCAAGTGACATTGCTAATGCTGCTTATCTTGGTGTTGCAACTAAGGACCCTTTACAGTTCTTGCCGCATGGTTTTTTGGAGACAACCAAGAAGCAAGGTTTGGGTGTTCCGTTTTGGGCACCTCAGATCCTGGTTCTTGGGCACAGCTCAACTGGTGGGTTTCAATGTCATTGTGGTTGGAATTCAATCCGGGAAAGTATTGTGAAAGGTGATCCAGTAATAGCATGGCCACTCTTTACTGAATGCTATGCTAATAACTGATGGTCCAAAAGCGGGGCACTGAGACCCAAAGTTAACGAGGGCGGAATAGTTGAAAGACAAGAAATTGCTAGGCTTGTAAGAAGCTTGATGGAAAGTGGCGAGGGCACTATATTAAGAAAGGGTGGAACACTTGAAGATTGCTGCTACTAAAAGAAGATGAATCTTCAAGAATGGCTCTGTCAGAGTTGGCTATCAATTTGAGAGGACTTCAAGACTAAGAATAATATTTGGAGTATAATAAAGTTATACAATAATATTACAACAATATTCACAATTCTTTTTTCGCTTAGTAGTGATAATATTCGCTCTTACTAAAATATAAAATTTTATTGTGAGTGCTGTTATAGTATTACTCCAACATTAAATCAACAAATTTTATTTCACATTGCAAAATGCACAAGTCCCCTTGGTTGTTCACAGCCATTCTAGATGACAAAAAAGCGTATTTTAGAGAAAAAAATTATAATTAAATGGGAGTGACATTAGCTATTTGAGAGTGGCAATAGTCGCTCCATGTAAGTTAACTTACTCTTTTTGTTTGGAAAAAAAAAAGAACTTAGTATATTCTCGGATAACAGTCCTTATACGTAAATTAGTGAACATCATATGCTAATGGCACGTGATTTATGAAATTTTGCATTGAATATATTTTCTATTTTGAGTATTTACTAATTTCTATAATGAAAGGGTTAACTTAAGAAAGTTAAAACACAAAGGAAGAGTTTTTTTTTCAATCCTTCCTTCGAGTAAAAAGGTAAGGAAACATGAAAATGAAACATCACCAGAGAAAAAAACCTTTATCCATGGCCCAAATGTGAAAAGGCAAAAAAGAGCAGAAAAAGACTGAGAGTCTTCCACGAGTAACAAGGACTACATTGGTATGCCTCGGTGGCTTTAGGTGAACAAATCTTCAAAATAACATTTCGTAACATATTTGACTCGTCATTTTTATCTTTTTTTTTTCTTTTGTTTTGGGAATGCTTGTCTGACACATGTCATGAATGAAACGAATATGAACCTGAAATTTGTGCTGCTATTGTCTAAGTATTATATTCGTTGATAGTTGGGACCAACTCAACACGTTTCCGGCCAGAGGAAAATGTAGAACAAACCAAGAAACTATCAACTTTTATGGCCCAAATCTCACATTTCAAGTGTAGAATTGAAAGCTTATAGGTTAGATAGTTTTTATTTATTTATTTTTTAGTCAATAGATTAATAATAACAGTACGTACGCCATTCTCATTTTGCTAGAACTTAGAAGGACAAAATCAAAATAAAAAGATCAAAAACTAATTATTGGTATATTTATAATATTATAAAAATATTTAAACAGTAATTTATTTATGATTAGTTAAATAAAAGAATATTTAAGTTATATAATAAAATGCTTAATGAACGAATATTTTATTGCGGTTATTTAAAATCATATATATTTTTTTAACTAACATTTAATAGGTTTAAGTGATTTCTTATTTCTCTTAAACAAAATTCCAAGTTAAAATATTACAAATGAAAAACTAATGTTGAGAGAGTTTTATCCCTATAATAAGTTGACTCAACTTGAACTATAATAATTAGATTGCATTGAACTTTCGATATTGATAATTTATTTCAAAAAAATACATTAATTCATCAAAAATAATAAAAATACAGTATTTTAAAAAGCTTTCATTTATTATTATTGAAGTGATAAATTTAATAATAAATGATTATTGAGTCACTAAATTTGTGCCGGTGGCATAGAATTTGAATAGTATGCACAATGTTATCGTTCTAAATTTCGTCCCCTTTAAAGTTTCGGTGTACAAAAAATCATAAATGATTATCATGCACTTAATATACAAATAAAAAACTTACTTGTATAAAAGTATAATAATAAATGAATAAATCAATCAAATTTATCTCTAATTAGATTAAATCAATGATAAGTATATACAAATAATGACGCCACGGGATGCACAATGACGATCGAAAGTTGAAACCATAGAAAAAGGGCGGTGGGGCAGTGCTGGCACTTGCGACATGGTCCTTAAAATTAAACGGTGCTGACTCTGAATATGCTCACCTCTGTTGAAAGGTAATGCAAGTGGGACATTGTGTTCTAGAATTTTTTTTTTCTTTTTTTTCTTAGGATCTACTTATGAAAATGGTGACCAATAATTGCGTAACGCGTTTGAAGCACACTCACTGCAGGCAGGAATAAAAGGATTTACTTCATTCTATTACGGACATAGATAACAATCGTTGTATACTAAATCAATAACAATTAATTAATCCTTCGATGGTGTAGGGTTTAAACTCACTTGCCCCTATAATTATTTCATGATGTGTACTAAAAGTAAACAAGAATGTTTAAGTAGGATTTCGTTGTCAAGTGTAAAAGTAGCCACATGGTAATAATAGTTCATGGATCTTAAAATATAATTCTCCCCATAAATGGAATCAAATCATTCACCAATTACATTAATGCTTGCACAACTGCTTCTGGGTACACATAGTTATATTTATATTTGTTCCCTTCACATGTTACGGGAGTGCTCACTAAATGCACTATCATTCCATTCCATTCTTCCCTCCCGCGAATTCAGAGATGGCAATCAACAAAGTACACAAACACAGGCAGCTCACTGCTCATGGATGGCTTCACCAATAAAAGCATTTTGTCATTATTATTAGCATATAGTACATATAAATGCATTATGCTTTTATGTCACTGTTCGTTAAAGTAATAAATTGTGTATTAAAAATTACTTTTAAAAGTATTAATTTAGTGAGTGTATTAAAAAGTTTACCACTTTTAATTTTGGTAAAATCTCTATTTTTATCCTTTATCTTTTAATGATATTTCGATTTCATCTCAATTTTTTTATTTTAATTTTGTCTTTAACGTTTTGATAATGTCTCAATGTTGTCCTATTTAATAACAATATCAATTTTTCTAATGAATATTACTGATCTAGCTCAAATATGTCCTTTTTTATCTTGCACAGATATCTTATTGTATATACAAAAACTTTATTTTTATCCTCAATCATTTAAATTTTTGTTTTTTGTAGTAAAAAGTTATCTATAAATAATATCAAATTCATTTCAATAAGGAATATTAGACAAAAATAGAACTTCAACTTACATAATAAGACATCCATAAAAGAAAATAATGAATGCTTCAAAGCTGAATCAATAGTATTTGTTAGTAAAATTGAAAAAGTTTACAAAGAGGACTATATAAAAATATGATCAAAGCATTAGGGATAAAATTGAGAAAAAAAAGAGACGAAATTGAAATATTACTAAAAAAAGTTGACAAACGGGAATAGAGCTTTTGTCTTTAATTTTTTTAATGAGTATCCGCACGGTGCTTCTTAAAAATATTTATTTTTATAGGTTTTGCTAAAAAAAAAAATTATGCCATTCGCCTTAAATTATTGTAACTAACCCAAAAATTGATTAGTCCATCAAGATCCAAACAAAAATAACCAGTCTTCTTATTTGCCTATTTTTTTCTCTCCTTGGCATTATATATTACCAACTGGCAGTTCCTATTAATTAAATTGAAAGAGCTTAAGAGTGGGATTATGAAGGAGGCAGGTAACTTCGTGAGTGTGACTGGCAGTCTATCTGACTGACCTATTCTCCAACCACAACTACAAACGCATAAGTGTAAATGACTTCACCAAATAGAACAGAATGATGGAAGAAGCTTAGAAAGAACCACTATAACTAAAAACTATGTTACAATTTACATATCATAAATCATTTACTTAAGCGATGATTAAATCTTTTGAAAACTGAAGTGACGATACCCTTTTATTGAAACAATGTTACAATTTACGTATCATAAATCATTTACCTAAGCGGTGATTAAAACTTTTGAAAACAAAAGTGATAATACGTTTTAATTGAAACATGAGAAAAAAAATATTTATCTTTATTATTTTGTAAGTAGTGTTACGCAGTACGAGAAGTATTTATAAACACGAATGACGTGATAAAGAATTTGGCATTCACCCACATTAAATTTAGTAGATGTTTCAACTAATAATTGTCATAAATTGCGATGGAACCAAAAAAACAAATAAAAAGGAAGATAAAAGTAATTTCACATAATTTGTAATTTTTCTATGATATTAGTTTTGATATAATATTTTTTAAAAAAATTTTAGAATACTTCTTTATTTGACAAGTGAGAAATTAGTTTTAAAGTACAGTAAGATGTCCAGGCAAAAACCTCTCATAACAACTCAAAATTAAATATTTAAGAGATTTGAGTCTTTTTAATTTAAACCAATTTTTCTTTTTAGTAATTTTGATATAAAGTTCATGTAAATTTAAATTTTTTATTTAATTATCATTTACTTTTAAATAACTTTTTGCAATGGAGGTTACTTTAGTTGGGGTTTTTTTTTTTTTTTTATGAATACTATCTGCTGGGGAAAAGGGTTATTTAATGTATATTTGGGAATCAATCCCTATTTATATTTCTAAGGGCAATTCTAGGGCTAACTTGTCATGTCTTTTTGTATGTTATATTGTCTTTATAATTTGTAGAAACCATTATGTTAAGTCATTGTTCTTTTGAAAGTGAGAATGAATGGTAAGATTAAATTTAAGTGTTATTATTTGAAAGTAATTTTAAAGGAGATAATGACATGATCAGTAAAAGATAACATATTTTTCTATTGCTACTCAAAATTAATTTTTTTTTTTACTCCCCAAATTATAAACTAAGAGAGAAACAAGAGCATTATATGGCCTCTTTCACTCCACTCCTTATCTATTAAAAAATTTACACTAATCCTGTAATAAGTAAATCCTATTATTCTGTCTAAAAAGTATAACTTTTCTTTCAAACACAAAGATCCTCGACTCTAGTGTTATTATTTTATCTTTTTTAAGATAAAAAAGAGCTGATTTGTCTTTGTGCTTATGGATATATATTTTGGAGGGGCACAATGGTCCCGATGCAAAAATAACATGAGTAGCGGAAAAGCACGTGGCGCGATGTGAATGTCAATTGACGTTTGATAGAGAGAAACAGCAACACATTTGACGGGTAAGCGCGGGTTAGGGGGGAAGTCGCATTCTTCTTCATCTTCTTCTTCCCTCCTTTTCTTTCCTCACATTCCATTTCTGCAAAACAGTAATCCCCTTTTTAATCCCTTCCTTTTCCCTTTTTTCCTTCATTATTATTACCCATTTTGTCTTAGATATTATCTAAAATAAGATTATTACTAATTTTCTTGGATATTACCCATTTTGTCCCTTGCCTCCATTTTCTTGTCTCTGTTTCATTCATTTGGTCTCTCTGCAAAAAGGGGTGTTGAGTTTCTTCTTCCTTTCCTATATATACATAACATACTCACATCTTTGCCTCTCCGCAAGAGATAATTCCTCTGCTTAAGGTATGTTTTCTTTCCCTTTTTTAAAGAATTAATTAATTTTTTTTTGCCTCTGAATCCGAACAAGGAAAAGAAAAAAATAACCCCATTAATTTTTCTCTGCCTATTTATTATGTACTTATTGTTCAGTTTTTCTTTAATTGGGTTTGAAGTGGTTTTTTGACTTTTTTTTTTTGTTCTGTGCTAAAAATCCTTTTTTTTTAAAAAAAAATATTATTGGTTGTGCGTTTGTGTTGATTGTGTTACTGTTGAGGTTGGTTTTTTATATGTATAAATTCATTTGTGGGAGATCCAAATTCCAAAGGGTGTTTTGTGTGATTATCCCTGATAGGATGGAAATGGAAAGAGGGCCAAAGATGATTAATTTTTCACTCATGCAATATTGGCTTGAGTTTTATGTTCTTTGAGCTGATTTTTGGTTTAGTAACTATTTTATAGTATCTTCTGTTGTTTCATATTTGAATGGTAAAATGGCAGCATGAGGGTATTATGTTATTTGTTACCTCCTATTCTTATGTTGTCGGTTGCACTTCCTTTCACTTTTTTCATATTTTTATAGCTTTTCATGGCTTCCAATTATCTTAGAACACTTGCTTTTCTCTTCTTATTGTGTATATGTGTGTTTTTGTGGTGATCGCTTTCTCTTGCTTGGATCTGTTGTGAGTAGTAATTTGAATTTGTTTTGTAGGTTGTCTGTTTGATACTGGTTGTACTACCAGGACTTTTGGTTCCAGAAAGAATTAAAGATGCCAGGAATTACTGCGAATGGAGTTCATGATGATGGTGGAGCTAATGAGATGAATGGGAACCAGTCCCCCTCTAAGGAAAACTTGACTTCTATCAGGTCCCCAAGAAATTCCCCGAGTCCTCCAAGACGAGAAGGCAATGTTCCCGATCATGATGGGTTGGCTGAGCACTCGATTGAACAGCTGTATGACAATGTCTGTGACATGCAGAGTTCTGATCAGTCGCCCTCAAGGCCAAGTTATGGATCTGATGGCGATGAGTCTAGAATTGATTCTGAGTTGCACCATCTAGTTGGAGGACGGATGAGGGAGGTCGAGATAATGGAAGAGGAAGTGGAAGAGGAAAAGAGTCCAGGAGGTAACTCGAGTAGTGAAATGTCTTCTGGGGCAGGTAGTTCATCGAATGATAAGAAGTTGGATAAGGTGGATGAGATCCAACCTGCAACTGCAAGTTCTGTTTCTTCAGAAAAATCAGTCAAAGCGTCAAACTCACAGTTGGGCTCTGAAACTGCACCAAAATCAAAATCCAAGGGAAAAAGTCCTGCAAAAGCTCCTATTGAGAGAAAGAATGATAAGCCTTTGAGGAAACAAGTTAAAGGAGTTGCTGCCGTGAAGAAATCAAAGAATTCTCCATTGGGAAAGTTGGTTTTGCGTAGCCGAGTCGATAATTCAGCTGAGTCAGGGGTAGATAAATTGGAACGGGCACCAATATTACTAAAGCAAGCAAGAGATCTGATTTCATTAGGAGATAATCCACAGAAAGCTCTTGAATTAGCCCTTCAAGCATTGAAACTGTTTGAGAAGTTTGGTGATGGGAACCCGAGTTTGGAACTGGTTATGTGTTTACATGTTACGGCAGCAATATATTGCAATTTGGGTCGATATGATGAGGCAATTCCAATGCTTGAGCGCTCAATTGAGATTCCTGTTATTGAGGAAGGTCAACAGCATGCTCTTGCTAAATTTGCTGGTCACATGCAGCTGGGTGACACCTATGCAATGCTGGGCCAGCTTGAGAATTCAATTATGTGCTACACAACAGGGTTTGAAATCCAGAGGCAGGTTTTGGGAGAAACTGACCCAAGAGTTGGTGAAACTTGTCGGTATGTGGCCGAGGCTAATGTTCAGGCTTTGCAATTTGATGAAGCAGAGAGGCTCTGCCAAATAGCTCTTGACATTCATAAAGCAAATAGTTCAGCCCCTTCTCTTGAAGAGGCAGCTGATAGGAGGCTCATGGGCCTTATATGTGAAACAAAGGGTAATCATGAAGCAGCTCTTGAGCATCTTGTTTTAGCCAGCATGGCAATGGTAGCAAATGGCCAGGAAGAAGAAGTGGCTGCAGTTGACTGCAGCATTGGAGACACATACTTATCCTTGTCTCGGTACGATGAGGCTGTTTTTGCATATCAAAAAGCATTAACAGTTTTCAAGAGCAGCAAAGGAGATAATCATCCGACCGTGGGGTCAGTCTTTGTACGTTTAGCTGACTTGTATAACAGGACGGGTAAGATGAGGGATTCAAAATCATATTGTGAGAGTGCACTTAGAATATATGAGAATCCTATGCCTGGAGTTCCTCCAGAGGAGATTGCTAGTGGTCTTACAAATGTTTCAACTATCTATGAGTCAATGAATGAGCTTGAACAGGCACTCAAGTTACTGAAGAAGGCACTGGACATATATGATGATGCCCCTGGTCAACAAAGCACAATCGCTGGTATTGAAGCTCAGATGGGGGTAATGTACTACATGTTGGGGAACTACACTGAATCTTACAACACTTTGAAGAAGGCTATCTCAAAGTTCCGTGCTCTTGGAGAGAAGAAATCAGCCTTCTTTGGTATTGCTCTTAATCAAATGGGACTTGCCTGTGTGCAGCGTTATGCCTTAACTGAGGCTACAACATTATTTGAAGAAGCAAAGGATATTTTGGAACATGAGTATGGACCATATCACCCTGAAACACTTGGCGTATATAGCAATCTTGCTGGAACATATGATGCAATCGGCAGGTGAGCTCCTTTTTGTGTTACTCTTACAACATTTTCGGCACTTTTTAGTTACTTTGGTATTGTCTGAAGCCAGCTGATAGTAGCCACATATTCTCATCCTGCCACTCGAACAAATATAATGACTATGGTTTTAATTGTGGGTTGTGGCAATGACTATGGTTTCCATTGTCACATTAGAATTATAGGGTTAGTAAGCTAGGCTTGAGATTGCATTTACCTCCCCCATTAAGCTTTTGCCCGGAGAAAGGTTGCAACTTGAACAAAGGCTTATTCATGTTTTGAAACCTATTTAACCATTGATATGTTAAAAAATTACTAACAAGTATGTGTTTGTTTTGGGGGTAAAATGAGGGGAAAAAAATCCATGGATGAACTTCACATGTTACACAAGGGGGATGGAGCTCATCTATGAAAAATTTTACCTCTGCCAAATATACCTCAAATGACTAGGAAAAGGGGATATTTATTATTGGATAACATGATTTATGACTTTTTTGAACTTTCTAGAAGTCAAAAATCACATTTTAACTTTTTGTCTCATTTGGCTATATAGCCTTTTTTTTTCCTTTGCCTCCCCAAAAAAGTCATTTTCAGTGTTTTTTAAGAAGTTAAAATATCTTACTTCTAAATAAGCACTTTTTAAAGCGCGCTCAAAACAAGCACTTTTATTACTACGTATTTAAATACAAGATGACTTGTTCATTAATAACTTCTCAAAAGTTACTTTCACATGAGCGCTTAAGTTATTTAACTAGACAAACACTTATTGACAGGGTATGGAATCTACTAGTTCTTTAATACTTTAATAGTTTCTGATATCCAAAAAATGTGGTTGCATCGATGTTCTGTTATCCTCATGCAGTTTGATCTTTGACTTCAGGCTGGATGATGCAATTCAACTTCTGGAGTACGTTGTTGGTATGAGGGAGGAAAAGCTAGGGACAGCAAACCCTGATGTGGATGATGAGAAGAGAAGGTTGAGTGAGTTGTTGAAGGAAGCAGGTAGGGTTCGGAGCAGAAAAGTGAGGTCACTTGAGAACCTCCTTGATCCAAATGCTCGGACTGTACACAACAACAACCTTGTCATCAATGCCTGATAAGGGTGTGTCTCTATCTAGGACTCTTGGAAGAAATTCGATGTTTTTTGTTTACAGGAACTCTATAAATGGAACAGAAGAGGAGGAAGCTAGAAGGTAGAGGAGATAAACATGTGTTTTTTTTTTCCTGTTAATTTACTGGGTAAAATGGAATGATTGGATAGGTAAAATGGAAGAGTGTAATAATTTATGCCGAAGAATTATTTGAAGCTATTTATTTGTATGATAAGATGTAAGTAATTGAGGTATACGGATATGCCCCTTGTTTGTGTATATGAGATGTGTTTTTGGTTTTTGGATCCTTGTTTCATATTGGGAAAAGACTTTTTTATAATTAATTTTTGTTTATTTTGAGACTACATCGGCGTTATGGTTACAATGGTTCACAAATTCTTGTATGCTGCTTCTTAAAATTGAACTTTATTGATGATCGAAGTGGATAACTAATTTGCTGATGTATTGTTTCCTATAATCACGATTTAATAATTAAAAAGAGGGGCACTGCAAATCCCAAAGTCTCAATAAAGTGGAAAATGAAGTACACATTAGACAAAGTAACAGCATGCTGTTAGTCTATAAACATCCTATCAACTCTAGAAAGAAACACTGTGATAGAGAAAATAAATTATGAACTTAGTTACTTCGTGTTGTTCATTGGTCGAGTGTTCAATAGCTTAGTTACTTTGTGTTGTTCATGAATTGAATTCCTTGAAGCTAGAACTAAACAAAGGTCTTCGAGCATGCATTGCAAGGATTATCTACATGCCTATTCCTCGTGCTAATAATATGTAGGCAAAATACTGACCAAGTAAAAGCCGTTAGTTTATTACTGTGCTGCGATATGCATTATTAGCCAGCGGTATTACATCAGTGTACCTTTGAAATTGAAATAAGGCTACTAAAGTTTGTTTTCTATAGCAGTCTAAGTTGCCTCTAATGCCTGTGTTATGTACCCAATTTAACTGGGCTTAATTAGAGCCATAGGTATGCTGGAAATAAAGGAAACATTATGGAGGATGTGAGATGTTGATCATGAAATAATGGGACATCTTTAAACATGGGTGGCAGCAAATAGCAATAAGCTTGAAACTGCTGCTTGTGACTGAAGAACTCAACTTCCTGTGGCAGCAATGATGAAGATGGTTTAGGTGATGAATGTGAATTGCAATTATATTTGTTGAACAGGATGGTGTTCACTTAACTAAGACAAGTGTCTTAACAATGAAATCGCATAGGATTGAGCACAAATGACCAATCACTTGTATTCTTTTGGGGTGCTTCGGGAATTAAGCAGATCTTAGTCACATAGAAGCAAATCAAGCAAGCTTGACACATGAACTTATCCAGAAACTACTAAATCCAAAGAATAGGACAGTAGCAACAGATCTGAACCCATTGCAGTTTTTCAATAAATAGATAAGAGTTTCTTCCTCTTAGCACCACAGCAGGTCAAGTGCAGGAAAGGGAAGAAAGGGCAAAAAAATAGCACAACTTGTAAGGGACTCAGAGCCCACATCGACAAGAAGAGTGAGAATACGTGAGTGCTCTTGAATATAAATAGAATATGCTTGGGTTGGGCAAAAAGCACGGAGCCGTGTGGTAAGCACAGAGCGAACTATTCTTTCGCCTTTTACTAAAGAATACCGTGTGCTTGCCACTTAAAGCGGCATACGCCTATTTTTGGAGGGGTCTCTCCTTGTGGGAGGGCTCCGCAACACTAGTTTAAAATTTTCTTCGTGGACCATTATAGAACTTGTTTGATTTTGAAGTGTTCCTTTGGGGAAAGTGCTCCCCCAATACAGATAACAGTTGTGGAGAATGGTTAATCTAACTCCTTTTTTAACTATTATCATTTTCTTTTTAATTTTTTTTGTTTTAGTATTTTTAATATGTTTTTAATTAAATGTTTTGTTAGATTCTTTTTAACTAATATCATATTTTATAATAAGATCAATCTGTTATTTTCTGAGTGCTTTGAAATTTTTGTTAAAAAATGTTCCTTTTCTCGTTTACGCGATAAAAGGTAACTTTGCAAATTTGAAAATTTGTAAAACTGACCAATTCAATGACAACATGTAATAGTAAATCAAGGTTTAATATAAAAAAAATTTAAATTTATTAATTATGAAATAAATGAATTGATCATATTTATATTTGAAATAAAAATAAAACAAAATAGAGAAATAAATGCATAAAACTATACTTTTTTTGGTCCATTGTAAAAATATAGTTTATCATAATACCCTAAACAAATTTTTATCAAAACTTAGTTAACAAAATGTTAATAATTATGTAGGTAAAAAATATAAATAATTATGGTACAATATAACAATAATGTGAATGTATTTATATTTAAAATATTTAAATTTATCATATTTTCCTCTTTTGTTTGGTTTTAGAAAAATGAATAATTTAGTTGTAAATTGAAATTTATCTTTACATTGAATTTAATCTATCCCAAATTTTTTTTTAAAAGGAGTTCTTAAAATACTACAAAATGTGTACATCTCTTATCTTGCTTGCATCAAATTGTAAAAGGGACACATTTTCCTTTTTGACCAAAATATTAAAGCACTTAAAGAATAATTTGCTGATTTTATATTCAAATTAATAAATAAAAAATAGTTAATTTCTATGTTTAACATTAATTAATGTAATTATTAAATATAATTTAAAATATTAGAGTAATAATAGATAAAAATTAAACACATTTAATCAAGAATATTTTAAGAATGTTAAGTTAGAAGCATTAAAAGGGCAGTGACAATAACAAAAAAAAAAAAAAGAAGTGGTAATGGCTACTTCCATAGTTTTAAAGTGTATCGAATTTGAGCAGTATTTAGCCATTTTAAAAAAAATCTGTCTGCGTGTTTGTTAAGCAAATAAATTTATATTCTATCAGGAGAAAAAGAGTCGAAGATTTGCCATTTAGCTAAAAATCAGCTCCTTAGATTGAAAAGAGAACAATGCTAGTAACAGAATGCTAGTTTAAAAATTTTAGCCAATGTTCGTATGTGGTGATGATATTTTTCTGAAGTAATATAATTTTGATCTATTAGTAGTATACAATTTCTCTATTAATTAATAGTTTAATTTTTATGTACTGATTTTATTTTTTATATATTGATAGTATAAATTTTTTATATAGTTATTTAATTAAATTATTTAATTTATTCGTGGTGGATATGAGATTTCATTACTTTTATTTATGTGACAATTCATAATTAAATAACAATGTCAGCGTATAGAAAATAAGCTAAAAAATTAAACCCTAAACAAAACAAAATTATGGTGTCTTGAATTTGAACGACATTTATCCATTTAAAAAATCAGTATAGGGGGTTTGTTAATCATGAGATCTAACACAGTTAATAGCTAATTTGACTCTTTATGTATTTAGTTTGGATTCTGACAATATATATAGATTAGGTCTCTGGCTAGAGGTAAAATCTATGTCTATGAACTCTATGCTTCCGGGGAATCAATTATTTCTTCTTATGGTAGATGTCTTAAGTTCGCCGAAAATAAATTATTCTGTATTCTAGCATGAACATAAGAGCAACTCCAATGGGATAGTTGTAGTGTACCAACTTGCGCCTACCTCTAATCCTCTATGAAGGGTTGTCCCCTCACTTGTCTTCTTCAACACTGGAGCAGAGAGATTTTTTGGGATTGGTCCCTTCTACAAGGGCGATCCCAAAATGAGCCAAGATGCTCAAAAATTAATATTTTATTATAACATCACCTTAAAAAATAATATTTCAGATGTATAATATTTTAGTTATGTACTATTAATGTTTTAACTATATATATTTTGGCTATGTAATATTTTAATTATATAGGACTTTTAAAAAATAATGTAATTTTTCAAGATATTAAGTTCCAATTTAAATTTTTTTATTCAAATTCAGCTAGAAACAAAAAATAATTTTATTTGACAAAATAAAACTTAACATTTTTTTTTATCTAATCTAAAAATTAAATTGTATATTTGTAACAACATTAGATAAATAGGTTGATACTAATTTTTTTTTAATTTTAAAAAACGGGTGGGATCAAGGTTGGGATCTTCCATTTGAATAAAAAATTTCAAGCTTAGTCAATTTTTTTCTTATGATGCATTGCGGATGTAGCAAATAGTGGGACCAAAGTTGGGATCCAAGATTCATGGTGCTCTAAATTTGAGTTATCTTGATGTATATGATTTTTTTTGAAGATCCTAATGGGAATATTGGTCACTTGATTAATGATGAAAATGTCTACTTATATTATTGGATTAGTTTTTTATCCCTTTAATTTAGTTAATCCCAGTATTGAGTAAAGGCAATATGTTTATTTTTAATTATTTGTTGATAAAGTAATACCATTTCTTTTTCATTGCCTTGAATAAAAGTATTACCTTTCCTTTCCTTGTCTCGATTATTGTCTCTGTTGATTACAATAATTTAATGGTATTGGAATGAGTTTAAAAGGTTATAGTAATAATTTCCCAGTATTGGAACGATTACCATAATTTCCATATTGAGCCTAAATAATACAATATGTTGGTTTTTATATCCTAATGTGATGACAAAACACTGTATGTAATTATACTACTCCTAACTTGATTAAACTTATTTCTAAGTGAACCTACTAATGTGTGTATTGAATATTTTTCAGACTTATTTTAACATGATTGACTCATACAAATGATTCTGCTTTAGAACAAATCTACACTTTGAGCTGGCATTTTAGCATATGTGTGCAAGAAGTAGAAAAAGGAAACCAAGCACAGAAAAAGTATTTGCTGAGAATGACAAATATTTAGGGTCTGTTTGATTTGAATTTTAAGTTTTTAATTTTTATTTTTAATTTTTTAATTTTTCAGAATTTATAAAAAAAAATTAATTTAAAATTTTCAACTTTTTTTTATAAATTTTAAAAAAATTAAAAACTCAAACTAAACAGATGCTCGTCTCACAGCATGTTGCTTGCCGGAAGTAATCAAGACCTGTGTGCTACTGTCCCATCATAAGTTTTTGAAAAGCAAATAAGTCAAAGGTTTTCTCTCACATACCCAAACAGACATTTGCTTTCTTGTGAAGATCTCAGACTGCATACTAGCAAGAGGAAGAAAAGCTGAAGAACTCATTTCATCAAAGTAACTGTTTCAGCCCTCCATTTCTGACCAGGTGAAATGGCACCAGGGCACGTCTCTTTTTATGTTTGCAGTGTAGGTAAGAGTAAATTCGGAAGACATCAACATATGTGCATATTCTGCCAACAACAATTGGTCTACGGCTATGCACGTTCGGAACGTTGAATACTTGAATCTGGGAACTGAAGTAGATATATATTAATCATTAAACTTTTGAAACTTTTCTAAAGTAATTTGTATGTAAACGAAAATTTATGATGTATTGAATTTGACCATTATTTAGCTATTTTTTAAAAAAAATCAGTGTAGTCGTTTGTTAAGCAAATAAATTCTTCTATATTCTACCACGAGCCATAAATTCTTCTATATTCTACCACGAGCATAAAAGTCGAAGATTATCCAATTAGCCAAAGTCTCGGCTCCTAAGATTGAAAATAGAGCAATATTATATTTAGGATTTATTTTTTGGTTTCATCTATAGTTTATTTTCGTTGTTAAATAATAAGTTATTTTGTAAATATTATCTAGAATATGCTATTTCGCAAATATATATAGAATAAGTTATTTGGTAAATATTATCTCTATAATGCAAAATTATCATAAGACTACGCCTCCGAACCTAAGAAAGAATAGAGAATAATAGTGTTTGGAATTTAGTTTGGGTTAAATTTTGGTAGTTCCATCTTATTCGTTAGGTCTTTCTTGTAATTATTATTTTATATAATAATTCATCAATATGATTCATAGAAGTTTAAGATTTTCATCAGAAAATAGAAGTTTCAGAGTAAATATATTGTTTTAGTCATAATATTTTAAAATGTGTTATCGATTTCATCTTTGATCAAAAAATTACCGGTAACTTTTGTTATGATAATCCTAATTGGTTAAACTATATATGGTGATTATTATATGTTTTCTTTGGCCTTTGGGCCCATTTTACATGTTACATATTTACGTAGTGTAGGTTCCTGATTCGATGAAAAGGGAGTCATTGATGGTGCAGTGTATGGTGGCAGCATCATGGAAGAGCTTGGCGAGAGGGTGGAAGTGGAAGAGGGTCATTGTCATGGGAGGGGGAGTTTTGGAATTGTGATTTGGAAGATAAGCTGAGGACCAATGAGTATTTTCATCACATGTTTATTTTTACATATTTATTATATGTTGAAGACTTAAAAACTCACATGTGCAAGTAATAAAACAAACAGTTTGTTGTTGCTAGGGAAGGGATTTGTACTGTATTTAAATAAATTAGGGAAGTCAGCTGTTAATTTTAAAAATAGAGTGAAGTAAGTGCAATATTAAAAGAATTCAGGAGAAGTAAATATAATTTGTCATTTTATCTTTTATTTAAATTTTTAAGCTTTTCAATGGAAGACAATGTTGCCTACTATGTATGGAATTTAACCTTGTATTTTAATTCTATATTCTATATATACAAACTTAACTGTAAAGCTAGAAAATTACTAGGAGGAAAGGTTTTTAACATATAAAATTACATAGACAAAGCTTTGATTCCATTCTTCACAGGTCGCCTCGGTCTTGTTCTCATAGGATCTGGAGATTTAGAAACATCCATGATGTGTTCTCATTTCTTTTTTTTTAGAAAATTATACTGACTTTCCTAAGATGTAATGTAATAATATTTGTCATTTCTGTATATTATAAAATTATATTGACCTTCCTTTTATATATTAATTAATTTATTTAAGTGATAAAAATTAAAAATAATATATAACATATGCATAATTATTAGTGATACAATTATATTATTTTAATAATATATATATATATATATAGAGAGAGAGAGAGAGAAAGAGAGACTAAAATAACTCCTTTTTACTATAAGTTATAATTATATGTTTTATCTTTATATGATAAAAAAATATTTTATTTCATTAATATGGTAAATATTATCAAAATATTATAATTTTATCATTAATAGTTATGTATATGTCACGTGTAATTTTTTTGTCACTTAAATTAATAAACCAATATCTATAAAGGATGTTAGTGTAATTTTAGTTAATATCAAAGGAAGTCAATAATAGTTTTATAAAATAAATAAATTTAGAGTGCAATTATAATAAATCTTAGAAAATATCATTGTAATTTTCCCACCTCAAATACGAAGGTGTACGGCATTGGAATTTAGCACATACAGGGATGCCCTGAAATCCAGTAATTAACACATTATTTTCGGAATCTCAACGACAGATGCCATTATTTTATTCGGGAATTAAAAGCGCATAGAGTACAACTGAACTTGAAGGCAACTAATTACTCACAACCAGGTAGTAGCACAATGCTTGTAAATCCTCTATATATGGAGAATCAGGAGAGAGCTGAGTCTTCTCATCGGTTAAGCATTGGCCAAATTATTGGACCTATTGGTTGTTGTACTTCCTAAGGGATGGTAATTGGTTCGGTGAAGTGAGTCTCGTACTTCCAAAGCTTGAATTCTCCCTTCACAAAATCATAGTAGCCACCAAACATCCCTAAGCTCTTGTTGTTTATTTCTCTTTGAACGTATGGATATGTCTGCAGGTTCACTAACGAGTTATTCACTGATTCCTGCACATACATTTCATCATGTTAATTAGCTAAGCTTCATTATAATCAATTGCATATAATATTAGAGAGATAGGATTTTGTCGTAATATGTGGTGACCACAATAGTTCAATAAATATATAGAAGTATAAGAAAGTTAAAAAAAAAAAAAAAAAGCCAATGTGCATGGTATAGCTTAGTGGCAATTAATATGGTATAGAATGCAACAACTAAAAATTTTATTTTTAGAATTATGATGTGTGAAAAAGTTATTAAATTCCACTAAAACCTAAATCCCAAATTGATATTGGAGCCAAACCATTGAGCTCAATGTATAGAGCTTTTACAACTTGGGTGTCCAAAGATAAGCGCCTCAGATGTTAAATACAAGTTTAACTTGTGCACCACTTAATCAAGATTGTCCAAAGATAAGTGCATTGAATGTTCAACGCAAGTTTAACTTACACACGACTTTATGAACATTATGAGATCAACTTTAAAACTTGAACACTGTTAATATTTAAAAGTAAGTGTATATCCATTCCATCACTATTATATGTGATAAATTTGTTAAAAAAGTGAAACTTACCATCATATCTAATAATAATAAAATGGATATTCTAATTAGACACCACTTTTAAATATTAAAATAATATTTACCTTAAGCCTTGTATGAAAGCAAATTTCAATTCAAAAATAACTTTTCTTAATGAGTTAGAATCATCACGTCATTGATTTTTCTTCGTCGAAACAAAATGCTCAATTTATTGACTTTTGGATCTGTAAGTTATTAATATTTAATTTTATTTCATTTAACAATCGACTTTGAAGTTTTGCTAAAATTCTAATTATCTTTTTCGCTAATTGTGTAGCATTTAAGTTATCTAGAAAACAGCTTACAAAAAGCCAAAAATTGCATGGAAGTTCAAAATATTTAACTTCAGTTGAGCTAACCTTTTCACAGAATTTGCATTGTTCGTCAAAGTCGTAGTTACTATATTCTCTGAGGACCTTGGCTTTGGCAGGCAAGCCAATTTTCATCCAATCATCTATGAAGTCACTGCAACATTGAATTAAACCATAATTCGTCTTTGCCAAACAAGGAACTAGAGTAGTGAAGCTATGTCGTAGAAATTAAGTCTTACAAGGGAGCAGAACCATCCTCTGGATGACTCATAAGCCTTCGTATTCCACCGCAGCGGCTATGTCCAATTACCAGAACGTTTGGCACCTGAAAAATATGTGATGGCTCTTACACACCATTTCGGCCATATGAGAAGGATCTCAAATTTTTAAGATCATCATGATTCTTTTATTATTAATTATTGGATGATTATCATTTCTAATAAATGATTTGATCTAATAGCTAACAATAGAAAATTTATGATAGATCCAAAAATAAGTTGTCCATAAAACCCACCACCGTTTCTACCTGCTCCTCTATGTCTTATCAATCAAAATGAAAGAAAAGGAATTGAGCTTTTGGGAAACTTTTCCCCTGATTATGAATATGAACAAATCATCACCTTAAGAGCCGTGATAGCATACTCAATGGCTGCACCTACTCCACTGTACCTTATCTGTGAAGAAGCAGATATCGAACAGTGAGAAGTTAAATTTTTAAAGATTTAATTTTGAATCACTTAGGGTATGTTTGTCTTGAGGTTTGAAATTAGATGTTTAGGAGTCATATTTCTGAAAATATTATTTTCGGGTGCCTTTAAAAAATTATTTGTTTATCATTAAATATTTATGGAATTATTTGTTAATATTTTTGAGAATAAATTTAAAATTTATTTATTTTATAATCTATATTACTGAGAATATATGTCATAATTTTCAAAACACTTTTAAAATAATCATAAAGAGTAAAAGTCAAATAATTGAGGGATAATTTAATAATTATATTTAATAATTGTGATTTCCTAGTCATGAAAATTTTTTTCTTTACCCTTTAACTTGGAAATGGGATTTTACTAAATTATAAGAAAGTCTTTTTTCATAGAATAATTAATACGCGGGGAAAATTTTATAAAATTTGTAATATACGTAAGTATACATCATTTCTAACTACTTATTTCAAAAAATAATTAAATATATCATGAAACAAATGCCATGTTAAAACTATATTACACAATTGTTCAATTCAAAATGCTAATTGTTATGACCAATAATTTGTGAAACCATGTATAAATGTTAAGTTGTTTTTTCATAGACCACCAATCTATGTATACCTATATGAGACCTATTTTAAGATTTTTCCTTTATTTTAATTTGTTCACCAATTCTTTTCATTTTTTAATTTTTATTTTTTGTGCCTAGATCCCCATTCAATTATAGATCTCCAAATCACTAAAAGTTATTGACCATAACTATTTTAAAAGTCATATGAAAGATAAATCATAATTGGTTAACCATGTCAAATACTTTACAATAATTGTATAAAAATTAATTTAGTTTTTAAAACCAGTTATTTGATGTAATGGTTGAGAATGAATTTCATTAATTTCACTAATTTGATGTGAATTTCAAAGATATGTATGTATAAACAGTATATTCTACCATATATTCATTGTTGAGGAAATTAATTAAGGTGACCTGGTTAAAAGGAGGGACCATGTTGGCAATGTTGCGGACCATGAAAGCTTCTCCAGGTTGGAAGTTCAGGATGAAAGAAGGACTCACTCGAGAGTCAGAGCAAGCAAATACAAGATACTGTAAAACCACAGATGAAAATTGAAAACAGATCAAAATTAAAAGATCAAAATAAGATTTAAATCCAACGCAACTTCAAGTAATCGGCAATCACCTTGGGGGACTGGCCATGAGCAAGTCGTTTGTACAGGTCCGGGCGCTTGCTGCCACATATAGGGAAAATAATTAAAAAAAAAAACAAGCATACATAAATCCACATTTAAGGGTGCGTTTGGATTGAATTTTGGAAATAATATATATATATTTTACTTGATTGTTTGTAGTAAATTTAGAAGAAAATTATTTTTTGTTTGGATAAATAATTTTACAATTGCTTTTAATCATTAAAAGTGCTTCAAAATAGCACAGAAATGATAATACTTGAGATAGGAGGTTAGAAACTATTTATAGGTATATAATCATGACGAGTTTTAATTTGATTATACTCGAATTCGTTGATCTTGAAGTCAGTAAATCCTTCAATGATTTTCTGCACAGCAGGGTCAGCTGGACGCAGATGACATCCTTTCAGCTCAGCTATAAGCTCCGCAATTTTTGTGGCCGCCACCCCATCAAGTTCCTCCTTCTCCCTGCAGAAAATAAGTTATAGCATCACTATATTATATATATAATGTATACATCGATTATATATTATATGTATAATCTCGGGTCCAAGCTCAGATTTCATTCTCTTTTGTGCTTGAAAAAAATGTTAGAGATAGCAAAACATTTTGTCTTAATTTAGTTGTCAGAATAATGTGATATGCTTATTAATTCTTGTATGAATAGGTGAATCATCTCCCTTTATTTCATGTAGCGAGCACCATGAATTCTGTTAAGACTCTGACAATATTTTTCTAGTCATGTGGCACCGTTGTCTGTGCAAGGGAAAATGATTTTCATGTGGTTAAAGTTTAGAAAGTAATTAACCTGAGAAGATTCTTCAGTTCTTCGATGGCCAACTCAGATGACTGCTTTGCCATGGTTATCGCTTTCTCTGCAGATTCCAAAACCTGTGACAAATTAAACTTTCTTAAAATGATAGTGATGAAGTAAAATGCTGTGCAATTAATTTGATAAATTTGCGAAGAACAACTAATTTTATATATATATATATATAAGCCAAATTAGTACTAGTATTCCAGCATGACTTTTTAATTCCAGTGTTGGACACTGATCAGTTGGTTCATGAAAAACGGATCAAAGAAGGGAAAGTAGCATGTATGGATTAGGGGCCGAGAAATTGTCAAGGAAAAGCCAAAGGATAAAAACTTCATAGTGTTCAAGGGAGATACCCTGTTTAGATATCTAACTAGAGAGTATTGAGAGAGACACCGAAACTAGCTAGCTCGTTCGTGCATTTCGCAGTGCCAGCTTGTCCTATTTATAAGCTGCAAGTGAAGAGTAAAGTATGCCCTCAACCTTCGAAAGATTATGAGAGTAGGATTCTCTCCGTATTAAAAAACAGTACTGACCGGTGTTTTAAATTAGAATTGTTGTTGCGTTTGTGGAAAATACGTATGTGATGACACATATTATGGTTGATGCGGTATGCAATTTTTACAGAGAAATGCTATCTTGACATTTAAAAGTGGATGTTTGAAACAGATTCTCACTTTATAACCATTGGATGTGATGGATGTTAAGAATAAGTGGGGACATCCATCACATCCAATGATTATAAAATGGGTATCTATTTCAGACACCCATTTTTAGGTGTTAAAATAACTTTTCTCATTTTCATATATCTGCAACTTGAAATGAAATTTGTTGCAGCTTATTGTCGCTCATTATGATCTTGATGCGGTTATGTCGCGGTCGATTTAGTAAAAATGCATGATACCTAACATTGCAATTGATGTTCAATGCGATTGTGGCTGGGACTGCAAGCGCTATACTGTGGTCGCATCACGTGATATGATATATAATTTGAAACACTATTAACATTTGTACACACCTATTTTATTTAGATATAATAATTGACATAGGAAGGAGATCAAGTAAGAGTAATGATTGATTATAAAAGTAATAGGAACAAATATCTTGATCATCAAGACATGACTATATGACTCAACTTTGTTTCTTTTATCCTCATAAATAATGAACTACATACCTAGGAATCGACCCCAAAAATCGGGTTAAGCATGAAGCAATCTCTACCAACTAATCGACGGGCTCATTGCCAATTGTTAATTGACATGTATGTATGAAAACGTTTTAATTTATTTTGACGTGAATAAAAGTTCTTAATAATATTGAACAACTATAAATAAATATCTTCTTGTTATCTTATTCTCGATCCCGGGTAGAGCAAAGAATTATTCTAGATCTCAAGTAGAGCAAAGAATGATGAGAGATTTTTAAACATCTTTTGCTCGACGCTCTTCTTACATTATATATTGATACTGTTTCATCACCGATTAAAAAGTATATTTAAATTATATACTCATATTGTTACATTATATATTTTAGGGGGTCATTTTAATTATAGAAACTAGCAACTCGATGGCACTGTCGTGTTTTTTTGTATTGGTGTTAGTTCATGAAAATAAAAAGAGAAATATGAGATACATCAACTCTAGAGCCAATAAGTTTGATCAATATTAAGCACTTAACAGATATATAAAATCATATATTTCATAGGAGATTAACTGGGGTAAGTTAAAATTTTTCATCTTTTCTTGCATAAAATACTTTTGGAAAGATGAACAATTTTAGTTTGTCTGGGTTAATCCCCTGTAAAATATATGATTTTATATAGAATTATTTGATATTATATTTAATAGAAATTAAATATTTTTTAATTTTTATATTTTTTTATTACACTATAAAAGATGTTGGTTACATGAAGAAAAAAAAAGAAGGGAAAAGTAAGGGGGTAAATAAGATAGTGGTTGACAGACTTGAAAACAAATTTCAATAGAGTGAAGAGATACCAAAAGGTAGTTACTCATCCAAATTTCCTTTATTAATAGTATAGATTAATTAGCACATGATACATAGTTATGGTTAAGCATATTGTCATCAATTTAAATTTAAATTTAAATTGATTTAAATTAGTGATGGGTCCAAAAAAAATTAAATACTGGGGACAAAGATACGTTTTTACACTACTTTTATCTTCATGTATGCGTCGGTTTTTTTTTTTTTTTTTTGTGTGTGTAGTGTATGTCAAATTTAATAAAACTATAGGGGGAAATATATACATACCTGTATATTTCTAAGCAAATTGTAAAATTTATATAGGGACATGTGTCCCAATACTTTTTCGGTAGCTTAAATATCATTTAATTCTTATAAATATATATTATTCTGATTGGTCCCTCTATTTTTTAGCTTTTATCCCTATTTTTTAAATATTGTGATTTTGGTCGCTGGCATCAGCCGATAAGATTAAGTAGTGATATTTAAAATAACCACAAAAATATTCTTAAAATATTTATAAAGGCTAATTTTTTTTAAATATTTGTAGAAATTAAATGTATATTTTGAAATATTTATAAATTTTATTTTTTACGTGATTTTAAAGTTTAAAATTTAGAAGATAGAGACCGCAATCATAATATTGAATAATTGAAAGTAAGAAATTATTTTAGAGGAATTAAAAATTAAAATAATCTATATCCAAAGCATATTTAAATTTTGTAAATTTTTAGGGCAAATCGACAAAATAGTGCACCTAACTTGATGTAAATGATGAATGTATAAAGACATGAATTTTGAGAGATTTCTACACTTTGAAAAAATGAGTTACTTCTAGGATAACCTTTATGGGAGAGTAGTCTAACACATGAAAAATGTTTTGCATGCATTTCAAACCATGTTTTTATAATTTTTCGTGTGTGCGTGTATTGAGGTGACTCAAGTCTGATGGATAATTTATTATGAGAGTAAGAATAATAAATCTAGATTATTAATTAATGCCTATATAATCACTTAAAAAATAATATGATTTTATGTTAATATTAATCATTCATGTAAGATTCAATGATTAACATTTATTCCTCTCACTCTCATCATAAATCACCCCTTTTACTTGAGTTACTTCTTTATATAAAAAAAAAAAATTGTATTTTACCTCTGGGACTGTAGGCCTCATGCACTTTATTCCCAAAACTTTAAAATTATGCAAATTGACATACTAATATTTTTTGAATGCCCACTTTAGCCCTTTTGTTAAATTTTTGTTTATTGTTAGTGAAAATTATTAGATGCACTGTACCCTCTTCAAAATTTAGGTCAGGTGCAACCAATATCATAAACTAATAAATAACGTTCAACTTGATATCCTAAAATTTTCTTGAATATGTGTTATTTTTGTCAATAATAGATAAAAAAAAATCAACAAAAGAGTTTATTTGCATATTAAGGAAATATTAGGGGGTTAATTTGTACATTTTTAAAGTTTTAGGGGTAAAATGTACAAGGCCTATAGCTCAAGAGATAAAGTATAATTTTCTCTGAAAAAATTATATTTATAAGTATTAAATGCATATTATTAAATATTTATAGGGATTAGAATCAAAATTTTCAAAAAAGCTAGATCAAAACAAAGAAAAAATATTATAGAAACTAAAACTAAAATTCATTATATTTTTAAGGATAAGCAAAGCAAATGCTGGTGTGGACATATAAAAACATTAAATTTTGACCACAATTAATTAAAGAATTAATTTTGATTCTTTGACCGTATAAATTTTGTATTTATTTTATACTAAGTATTGGCTTAATTTTTTATATTCTTATCTTATCCACTTAAGCCAACAATTGATATAAAGTCTGCATCGTATAGGACATATAAAAGCATTACAGTCTGATCATAATTGATTAAAGAATTTAATTTTCAAGTATTGTCACATATTTTAGTACATAAAATAATGTGAAGTTACATAATTATTAATATTTCAATAACACCACAAGAAATCAATGAAAAATGGACCAAGTTACTGATAGGATTATCGACCAATTATGCACATAACTATGACTCGATCATAATTACCGACAGATATTTACTTCCGTGGATAATGAACCAAAGAGAAAAAATATCTCCAAACTCCAAAGAGGCAAAAAAAAAAAAAAAACCGCCGGTTGCCGCCCGCCGCAATCTGCCATCGCCGATCACTGCTCACTACCAGCATCTTGTCGCTCATGATTGGTTGTCTGCCTACCATTTGAAAAATTGCCGACTGGGCCATTTTTTTTTTCATCAGCAGTAACATTTGTATATGTGGCACATCAAACACGAGACAAAATAAAAACATATACAATGTACTTCTTATATTATAATATTAAATCTTGTACTATTATGTCTAATATTTTCAGGTCATATTCTATACATTGCACTAAACAATGCCTAGATATTTTATATTCTAACACACGTCATCATGCAAATGACTTTTTTGTGTTTGAAGTATGGACAATTTTATTAGAATGGGAATTCAAAACCTAGATTACTTGGCCATGAAAACTCTATTACTGTGTAATAAAACTATTTCTCCCAAAAGGTTAAGTTAATGAGTAAAGAGACATAAATATTTTATGAAAAATATTATTTGTACTTGTCGCAACCGGGATCGCGACGTGGACGGCGAAAAATGAAAGATTTTTTGTTTAAAAATGGAGTCGCCACCAAATTTTTACTTAATTGGGAAAAATTATGGAAAACCCATTTAATTTAAAGAGAATGATCTTTGAAACCAGATCTGAACTCGGGAGTCAGTTATGCTTAGGGAAGGGTAGGAACTTAATCCTACAGCACCCCTAATACACCCGTCTTTAGACGGTACCTTAATTAATTATGCAAATTATTAATAACCTTTCAAAATATTTATTTACACTTTTATTTTAAGAAAATTATAAAAGAAAATCTTTTTAGAATAAGAAAATTTTGGAGTACCAAACTGTCGCAGCTCAGGTATCCGTAATATTGAGTTAACAAGCCGTCACGGCTAAATTAACCTCTTTATTTGGAATAAAATATATACATTTCAATGATTAATTTAAATTAAGATAATAAAGAAAGAGGAAGATAATAATAATAATAATAATAATAATAATAATAATAATAATAAATAAATAAATGAATAAATAAACAAATATTTACAATAATAATAATAATAATGAATAAGAATATTTACATGTAAAACATAATAAAATAATATCACAAATAAGTACTAAATAAATATTTACAACAATAATAATAATAATGAACAAAAATATTTACATGCTAAACAAAATAAAATGACATCAAAATAATAATGAAATAAATATATATATACATTTCAATGATTAATTTAAATTAAAATAATAAAGAAATAATAATAATAATAATAATAATAAATAAATAAATAAATGAATAAATAAACAAATATTTACAATAATAATAATAATAATGAATAAGAATATTTACATGTAAAACAGAATAAAATGACATCATAAAAATCTATTTTTAGTTTGAAAATTTTGAAACATCGAAATCACAAATTAAATGTCCAAAATATTCAATTAACAAGCCGTCTCGGCTAAATTAATATTTTATTTAGAACAAAATATTTAACAAATAATTAATTAATTTACAATTTAAAGAGATAAAAAAGATATTAAAGAAAATATTTACAAATTATAAAAATCTAATTTTTGTTTGAAAATTTAAAACATCAAGCTGTCACAGCTCAAATGTTTAACTGAGTTAATAAGCCGTCACGGCTAAATCAACATCCTCATTTAAAATGATTTGATTATTAGCTGAAGTTAAAAATAATACATAACAATAAAAAGCAACAAATATTTATAAATAAATAAAAATAATAATAAATATTTACAAATCAAGAATGAAATAACATAAAATAACCTAAAAATCTAATTTTGACTTGACAGGAATCACCTGCTCCTACGTATCCTCTAATGCGATGAGGAATTCAAAGTCACGTAGTTCTTTAGTTGAGTATTGATTGATTTTATTTCTAAAAAAAGTTTTTAAATATCAAGCAGTCACAGCTAAAATATTTGAAACACATAATTAACAAACCGTCATAACTAAGTTAATCTCCAAAGGCCAAATAGAAATAAAAGAACAGCAATAGTTCGAATATTCCTATTATTATATATTTTATTTTTAAAATGTAGACCCAAATATCCCATCATTTGCCTCTTTTGTTTTCAGACATGATATAGTCCAATAACCCAAGCGTGGTCCACTAAGCAATGGAACAAAAGCCAAGATCAAATAACTCATCCTCTACAAATTCATCACATAAAATAATAACACATAAAAATAAACCCTCTACAAATTCATCACATAAAATAATAACACATAAAATAATAAGAATAAACAACTCACCCTCTACAAATTCATCACATAAAATAATAACATTCATCACATAAAATAATAAGAATACCCTCTACAAATTCATCACATAAAATAATAACATTCATCACATAAAATAATAACACACAAAATAATAAGAATACCCTCTACAAATTCATCATATAAAATAATAACATTCATCACATAAAATAATAACACATAAAATAATAAGAATAAACAACTCACCCTCTACAAATTCATCACATAAAATAATAAGAATAAACAACTCACCCTCTACAAATTCATCACATAAAATAATAACATTCATCACATAAAATAATAACACATAAAATAATAAGAATACCCTCTACAAATTCATCATATAAAATAATAACATTCATCACATAAAATAATAACACATAAAATAATAAGAATACCCTCTACAAATTCATCACATAAAATAATAACATTCATCACATAAAATAATAACACATAAAATAATAAGAATAAACAACTCACCCTCTACAAATTCAACACATAAAATAATAACATTCATCACATAAAATAATAACACATAAAATAATAAGAATACCCTCTACAAATTCATCACATAAAATAATAACATTCATCACATAAAATAATAACACATAAAATAATAAGAATAAACAACTCACCCTCTACAAATTCATCACATAAAATAATAACATTCATCACATAAAATAATAACACATAAAATAATAAGAATACCCTCTACAAATTCATCACATAAAATAATAAGAATATAAGTAAAGATGATAAGGAAAGTAAGGAAGATCGGAGACATTTGAGGACTTGTTTCATTTTTATTTAAAGCCCCAAGCACTCACAAAAAGAGAGAGCAAAACCCATGTAAAAGCTTTCATCAAACAGTAGACAATTGGAGATGCTTCTCGAACCACAAAATTTAGTTTATGAATATTTCCTTGAAGTGGGTATGTGGGAACACAGGGATTTGGTTTTTTTATTATTATTATTTGCAAACCTCACACAAATACACACACGGATGACACACACATAGAGTAAAGTTTCCTTTTTCCCCCCCCCCCCCACACACACACACGCACTAACACACAGAGAACAAAAGAAAGAAAGAAAAATCTAGAGAGAGAGATTGAGAAAAGTTTCCTTTTTCAGGTTAATCATATGGATTCTAGCATGTCCGTGATCTGTAGCCACAAGGAACTTCATCTTCTTGCTAGGAATAGGAACAAAAACTCATCATTATATCATCTCTTGACCAACTTTTTCTTTTATTATACTTTTGTGTTGTTGTGTTGTGTCACGGGAAGTTCTCCCCATGAGTGGAAGCATAGTGTTTTTATTTTTATTTTTTTATTTATTTTTTATTTTATTTTATTTTTTTTTTAATTTTTTTTTGGACAAGGACAAATGATCAAAATAAACAAACTAGTGATATGAAACAAATTGGATGGGTTAAATGTGAATGGGTTACAAATAATTTGAAAAGGAATTGAGATCAGTTTACAATGTGACTTGGACTGAAAATTAAAACTAAAATGATAAATTAATTTTTAGTTTTTTTTTTTTTTTTTTTTTTATATCGATGCATATGGACCAAAAGTTAGAATGAACCTAAAATTAGTTTAAACTTAGTTTAAACTGGATTTAGGTTACTCAACGGTTTAAATTATGAAAATGCGCCAATTTTGAAATTTTATTTTTTTATTGGTCCGGATAAAATCGGGTGTTCACAGTACTCATGGGTTGTGGACACCGTACTGACTCATATCTTATTTACCATTAAACAATATGTGGACCCTATTAGAGTATAAAATATAAGTTGTGTTATTTATACTCATAAGTGTGGAATATCATGCTAACTCACACCTCATCCATTATTTCATATAATAGTGGATCGGGTGTGAGCCAGTGTAGTATCCCACACTCACAAATACAAATAACACAACTCATACTTTATACTCTAACAAAGGTAAACTTCTTTTTTCCCCGTTTTGGTCATACTGGGGCGGTTTACTTGGATTGAAATAAAAATCTTAATGGATTGCGCTACCATGGGACCAAATGAGAATCTAACAAAACCCGAATAACGAAAAGTGTAACATTTCAATTTTAGGTAGAAAGCATGTTGCCCCGTGAGTTTTTCGGTGAACTTTGCTGGAAGAGACAAATTTGTAGTTGGCAGACGTTGAAATCACACGAAAAAGTTGGCCCAATAAGAACGTAGTGGATACCCAGGATGGATTGCTAACGCGGTAGCACGCTTATCCAAACAAAGTTTATAGGACAATCACTACCACCACCATGACTATATGTCAATATCCCTAATATATAGCCCATAGGCCCAGCGATGGGGGCATCTTAGGTGGTGACCTCCGCTTTGTCAACACCCTGATGACTTATATATAATTAAAATTTTTGATAAATTGTCCTTTCTATTCTCACTAGATATTTTTTTGTTGTCCAACCATTTCCTTCCACCCGTCACCCCACCAAGCCACCACACACTTCACCGATTGGCCAGATCTGGGCGCTACTACCAGGGGGCGTGTGGCACCCTTCAAAAGACTAAACTCCAAAATATTTTGTATAATTTTTTAAAAATATTCCTGCCAAAGTTAACAATTTCAACTCAAAAATAAATTATTTTAATTTTAAATTAATCATTTTAATTTTAAAATTAACTATTCTAATTAAAAATTAATAGTTTTAACTCCAAATTAACTACTTAAACTATAAACTAACCGTTTTAACTTAAAAATTAACAATTTTAACTCCAAAATTAAATATTTTCCCAATTAAAAATTAGCAAATGTAACTCAAAATTCACTATTTAGACTAAAAACTAATTGTTTCTAACTCAAAACTAACAATTTTAAGCAAAGACAATGGGCAGTTAGATCTGATGAGAAAGTTTGGATTTTTATTTTTTCCAGTATCACGAGAACAGATGCGGCACAGGTAGATGCGAAGGACGTGGGGAGCGCTAGTGGCGAGATGACAAGATCCGTATGTTAAAGTCGAGACAAACATAGACGTCGCTGGAGATTTGTATTGAAAGCTGAGAGGGTGGGAGGCTGTGATCTCCATTGACTGTGATCTCAAGCATGGGAGGCTCGGTGGGTGGCGGTGGTGAGATCGCCGGCGGGCAGCGTCGACGCAGTAATGGGAGGTAGGAAGGAGAAGAGAAGATGGGTTAGGTTGAAAGGAAGTACAAGAGGATAAAATAGTACTACTAAAAAAGTTTTAATTTTTATGAGTATTAAAATCAAAAGTTTAAGTTAAACTAATTTTAGCCTTTGCATTTTTTTTTATTTTTTGTTTATTTTTATTTTACTATCTACCAAAAAAAAGAAAAAAATTAACCTTTGCATCTAATATTTGATTGTTGAGATTTTGTAACAAACCCACTGGAGCCACGCTTCCCGCCCAGCTACAAGCATCGGTGGAATAAATTATACATCACCAATAAGGTGCGTCTTTTTATCAAAAACAACCTATTTGGAATAAAATATCATATAGAGACTCTTACAGAAGGAAAAAAAAAAAAACCTCTGGATTTAGGTTTTTGGAATCGACAAAATTTTGATGAATTATGTAATAATTTTTATCTGATATATTGTATAAAAATTTAGACTATTTATTAATGGATAAAACTCTTCTAGTCAAAAATAAAAAATAAAGAGACTCTTGAGCACATTTGGTGTAGGTTAGTTTTTATATGCATGACTTGTCATATTCTTGCTTAAATATACTATTGGTGAATTTTTCATTCTCTCTCCCTCATAATTTACACGTCCAAAAAATAAAAAAAATTAAGAAAATAATAAATGAAGCTTGATAGAGGTAAAAAATTGTGTAAGTTGATAATATTACCACTATTAAATAATAAATGAACCTTGATTACAATCCATTTGAAAAACAAAAGTAAGTAATAATACAATTAATTACTCTATCCATTGCATCTCAATTGTCCAAAACCAAAAAAACAAATGTATTAAGAAAGCAATGAATGAATATTAATATTAGTGTAAAAGTGTGTTAATTGACAAGATTGCCCCTATTAATTTGATTATGCTCTCAAAAAAAATAAAAAGTAACAACCCAACTTGGATCGTAACCCTAATTTGAGAAATTTCATTTAGTCTCATAACCATTCAGCCGTGTTATATGTATAATTAAAGTACTATGTCAATCCCAAAACTTATTCAACATATGGTTTTCAAAACGTAACCAATATATATTCTTCCATTTCATAAACCAAGTTTAAAACCATAATTTTCATCCATGGAATCGGTTCTGCAGAGGCATCGTTGAAACAGTAGAGCTTAGCGAAGATGAAGGCATTGTAGGCGAGGTAGCTGATGCGGTCATGGGGGTTGTGGAGGAGATTGAGGGCCCTGGTGCGTTAGACCTTATTGATGACGTAGAGCCGCACCACCACCATGAGGAGAGGCCGTGTGACAGGGGTCGTTGATGGAACAAGAATGGGCCTGAGATTGGTTTTGGGGCTCCAAAACATAGAGAAAGTAAATGTGTTAGCCAACCAGGCTTGTCTTTAACGGTCTTAAGTAGGATTTAACAGTGAAACCAATTTGATGACTAAATTGAGTAAAATATTTTGTCAGGACTAAATTAATATCAACTCTAAAATCTTAGGACCAAAATAGTTATTTACTCCAAGAATATTTTTCAAGGACTAACACGTCTTTAAAAATGACTAATTTTGCCATACGGTATTTTTTATGCCCAATTCTCATGTGAGTTTATGATTGAAAAAAAAAAAATGTAACGCTAACCTTGAGTTTGTGTCATTCTTATTCCAATGGTGGTAAGTTTCATTGAAAATGCTGGTAAATTGTCTTGTAGCTCATAAGTTTGGAAACCGTATAATCTTTGCGATCTAAGTGGATGTGATGGCGGCGGAGGGTGTTGCACAGCGGCGACGGCCACCATCGCTGCGCACCACACAGCACTTGCCCGTGACCAAAGGGTTTCCTTTTTTTTGGGTCAATGGTCGAACCTTATAAGCTAACAATATGCTGTTCAGCCCAACTTCCCCTTCATTTTGGTTGCAATTAGGCTCAAACCACTGCTATTGGGCCACCTTGGTTGTGGTTGTTATTAGAGATATCAACATACTTGAACAACAACTCCTGTTTTCAGTTTTCTTTGGACTTGACAAAAAGTAAATAAAAAAGCCTTTATGGCAAGAGCGTGTTTGGACTTGATAGAAATAAAACTTGCAGCTTTCTTTGGACTTGACAAAAATGAAATAAAAAACCTTTGTGGCAAGAGCGTGTTTGGACTTGATAGAAATAAAACTTTCAGCTTTCTTTGTCTTTTTTGGTTTTGGAAGAAAAATGGTGATTTATGGTAATGATAAGAGTTTATTTGGTTTCTGGAAACAGTTTTTATTTTCTGTTTTAAGAATTTTATAAAACAAATAATGAAATTTAGAAATTAATTTTATAATTTCCATTAATTTCTTTATGAAATCCTAAAAAATAATAAGTGATTGAAAACGGGAACAAAAATTAAAAATTATTTAATAAAATGAATACCACAGAGATTCTCCACCCAATTGCCTTAATAGGACGAAGTAGAGAAAAGGGAATGTAATCATAATAAGTTACATTGTTTAGATAAAACAAAGTTGGATGGAGTGAAGTGAGATTAGTTATTCCATCCAAAACCATTATATCCTCCAATTTTTCTTCTCCCAAAATGGGGATGAGATAAAATGAGTTATTGGGCTAATTTTTTTAAATAAAATTTCTATTTTATCCCTACTATTTATATTACTCTATTCTAAATTATTATAGAAATAAAAAATTTATAATTATAATAATTCTTTTACATTTCATTAACATATCCAAATTACAAAGTAAAATTAACATCACTCCACTCCATTTAATTTTTCTTCATTATTTTACAATCCATCCAAACACAATCTTATGACGAGGCCTTGACTCTGCGAGGCGCATGAGATGAGATTGATGAATACACCTTATGATGATGATGAGGAGGTGGAGGAGGAGTATTTATTTATGAGTAAAGTTATTTGTATTTATGAGGTGTGAAATATTATATTAACTCACATCCTAGTCACTTTTGAATATGACATGAACCTCATTCAATCAGAATTCATATTATATTCAATAGTAAATGATACATGAGCACGTATTTATCCTACACTTTTATTTATTTATTTATTTATTTGTGTTTGCATCCTCCTCTCCCCTTCTCTCGCAATTGGCACGCCCATTCATCATGACAGCACAGCAGCAATAACATCGGAAGATCAAATATATACTTCTAGCTGAGATGACCAAATACTGAACCCCTCATCTCTCTCTTTCTAGACTCTGATGAACGACGAATTCACAAACAAAACATGACTACTCAATCGCCTTCCCCTCCAAGCTCCCCACCTCAAAACACAGGTTTTATTTTACTTTCTCTCTCTCTTCCCTTCCTTCCTTTCTTTCTTTCGTTTTTTCATTTTTCTTTCAGTTAATCAGTCCGTTATTTTTCTTTTGTTTTGGTAACTGAAGATTGATGACGATTGAATGAGTAATAATAATTACGTATGCAACTACGTCTCCACTTTCGACGATTTGGAAATCAAGCCATGCCACTCCCACCTCATCTAGAAATTGCGCTAAACAAAAGTAAAAAATAAAAAAAATAGTGATTTTATTTAACTGTGTATGATTATATTTTTCTAAGAAGCAAACATATAAGATTTTAAAACATTGTTAGACATGTCTGTTTAACCTAGATGAATATGCTTAAGCTGATAATCTGGTTTGTTCTTGAAATGCTATGAATTTCTGCGTGAAACATAGCATAATTGTTTCAATACCGGAAAAACTAAAGTTCAGTTCGTTTTATGATTTTATTTCACTGAACAATGATTGAATGGATTTGCTAGCAGAATTTTTCATATAAGTTGCAGGTTATGGTGCTTTTAGGAATTATGATGAAACTGATTCATTCACGTGGTTCTCTTTTCGGGTGTGCAGGTGATGCTGAAATTGGGCAGCCAGAAAATGTGGATCAGCAAAATGCTGGTGAAGATCCAGCTAAACAGAGTTCAAAGGCGTCGGTCTTTGTGAACTCGGAACCGATGCGTGAGGAGCAAGTTCAGAATGCTGTCAAGTTTCTGTCACACCCGAAAGTTAGAGGTTCCCCTGTCATCTACCGGCGGACCTTCCTGGAGAAGAAGGGCCTTACGAAGGAGGAGATAGATGAGGCCTTCCGGCGCATACCTGTAAGCTTGTTGTTTGATCAGTTACTTGATTTTGCTAGATAGCTCTTTTGCTAGTTCATATAGAAGTATGCAACCAACTGAATTGTTGTCACTTTCTTTCGTACTATGATAATATAGATACTAGTTCACGGATACCCTAGCATGTGGCAACATATTAGTCATTGATTTCTTGTAATATCTATATATTATATTTTTAAAGTCTATGTTAGCATGACTCCTTTCTTTTATGTTCGTTTGTTTTGATTCTCAACTATGCTGCAAATCACAGGATTCGCCGCCAAGTGCACAGACAGCTGGTGGAAATCAAGGTGAAGTGTCTATTGTTGAAGTTACAGTTTGGCCTTCTGTGTTTTCCTTTTCACCTTTGGATTGAGTTAAACTGCTAAATAATTTTCCATTTATTTATTTATTTATTTTGCTTGGATGAATTCTCTATTTAGCTAGTCTGTTAAAAAAGAACTTGATTTTCTCTCAGTTTCATTTATACATGGCTTACTGTAATAGTAATACTCACAAATGTACAATTGAAGCCAGCATCAGACGTTCAACGGCAGGCACAACCCCAAGCTTTGCACCCGGATGTGTCTGATTTCAGTGGTGTTACTACTTCTTCAAAAACCTCATCACGCTTCAGTTTTCACTGGTCCCATGCTCTTATTGCAGTTGGATTAGTGGTTGCTTCAGGTGCTGGAACAGCTATGCTAATTAAGGTATTTCCAATTTACATCTCTAGATGACACTATCTAAACAAGCATCATAATGGATGGGCAGCATATTGATGTGCCGTGTTCAGCTTGATATTTTTTATCTTTTATTGTACCTCACTTAATTTCTTCCTCTATGCATCTGTTTTGACTTTTGACCCTCACTGAACTATGAAAGCATATCCCATGTTTTAGAAATCCATTCTTCCTCGGTTAAAATCTTGGATGCGCAATATTGTCTTGGAAGAAGAATGTGATCAATTAAAGACAGCAGACTCAAAACCAACGTTGGCAGAAGAAGCTGCACAAGCTGCAAAAGCAGCTGCAGCTGCAGCTGCAGATATGGCAAAAGCAAGCCAAGAAATAATGAATTCAAAAAGTGAAGGTGGTTTAATAGAACTTAAATTTGCATGATGTAAATATCTTCTATTTGTTTAAATACTTCCACTTTGCTTCACATCTTTGCTGCCAAATAATGATTGTAGTTGCTGCATCTGATTTTATTCATTGCAGAGAGGAGATACTTTGTGGAAGTTGTGAGCCTTCTAGATAAGCAAGTGCAGGAGATGAAGTTAATGACTAATGCAATAAGAAGATTGGAAGGTAATTGGGAATTTCCATTTAATTCATTGGGCTTGGATGAAGAGTTTCTAGTTCTATGAATATTTCCAAATGGTTTGGTTTATGACTTGGCAATGGCAATAGTATATTTGTAAAGAATGCATGTGGTTGAGTCATTGGTGAACAAACTTTTATTTGTGTGTGCCCACAAGAGTGCAACATCACTTGTATGATGCTGATATTTTGGCTTATGCATGGTGAACAAGAGCTTTGACAAATCATATGAAGATGTTAAGCACTTAGTACTCTAACTGGATTTTGATCTTCATTGCTGTATCAGGAAGCCCATTTTTTCCATGCATTCTACTTTCATACAATCTTTTGAGTATTGAAGCTTCCTGAAAAATTATAGTGGCTCTGTGTGTCAGAAATTCTAGCATTGTGTGTTAGGCAGAAGCTTTTTAATGCTACTCAGAATTTCTTAAGTTCTTATCGAATGTCGTCTGTTTCTGCCAAATTATGGATGAAAATTAGCTTCCAGTGGAGTCTCTTTCTCAAAGCCAGAAGATCACCAAGTCATCCAAACAAGCTCAAAGGTCAGCTATAAATATACTACATATTTGGGATTGTTTCAGCTTCTTGAATGAAATTTTGAAATACCTTTTCTGATCCCATTTGATTGTCTAAAGTAGGTTTGGAATTTTGACAACTGTAATTTCTGAATTATGTACAGACATTGATGGTGAATGGAAAGGGGGACTATGACTCGCATTCAGGTTGTTATACAGAAATTAAATCTTGATTAAATTGATTTAATTTTCTGAATGCTTACTTATGATTAGAATGTCATGTGCAGTGAGACCTTCATCCCCACCTGTGTCTGCTGAACCGTCTAGTGCTCCTCATCCTAAGTCATACATGGAGGTAAGTCATTGTCTTTGTTTTTGTATGATCTCTACCCCCTTCCGATGTAAGTCATTGTCTTTGTTTTTGTATGATCTCTACCCCCTTCCCTCTCTTTTCTTGAAGTCTTTTGGTCATGGGCAATATCGGACTGCCTGTTATCCATACAGACCACTATTTTAATGATAAGAAGATTACATTTATGGAAAATAAATACTATGGTCCTTAACCATGGATTATAATACTTCTTTTTTCATTTGGAAAATATAATTTATGTTATGGTCAATTTCTCTAATTATGCTTCTGAAAGTGCCAGAGTCAACAAGGCTAAATAGAAGCACACAATTGGGATTATCAACTTGGAACGTGAATTGTGATTTTAGTTTATTATTCTGTTTTTCGTTTGTTGCTACGTATTAAATTTGAGTTGAGTGCCAATTGCAGGGTTGATGCTTAATTTTGCTATGTGTTAGATATTGATTAGAGTGTTTTAGAAAATATGCAATATGAGATCGTGGGAGATCCTTTATTTCTCACATTTTAATTGATAAATTATAGCAGTCATATGTTCCTTTGTTTTCTTCAATTATTATTGTTGTTGTTGTTAATATTGTGATTATTTATTTTGCAGATAATGGCCATGATCCAAAGAGGGGAGAAGCCTTCTAACATTAGAGTAAACCTTTGTGCTTTTTATTAACCTTCATGATTGCAGTTGCACACCTAAAACTATAGACCTTATTTGTGCATCATTGATTTCATTTTATAGACTATTGGTTGAAGTGAAAATTATAAATATAAACTGAAATTTATATATATATATATATAATTTGATATGTGTGGGGAGTTGTTTCTGTGGATTAAAAGATTGTGGTGTGCAAATTACTATTCTATATTTCATTTACCATTTTATGTGGCCTGTGTTACTTATATAATGTGAGGTTTAATTGCAGGATATCGATGATTCACCTCCCAACCCTAATCAGCAACCATCAAATCCTCGCTTAGCCCCTAGAGCCAAGGTTTATTTCTATATATATATATATATACACACATATGCACACCCAAAAAATTTATGTTTGGTTAAGTTGCAGTCTTAAATTTTCATATAGGTTTATTTTTAGAGGGTTACTGTCAGTAAATTCATCTGCAAAATTATTGTCTCTATACTTTTACTGCTGATTATCAACCATCTCTCTGAGTGTGTTATGATTGTGAGTTTGTGACTGCACCTTCGAGGGGAAAATAAATGATATAGGGATGAATTTGTTTCTACTTTGTGTTTGGCTAATATCATACTATTTAGGATTACAGAACATGTAACAGGATTCCAAGGGAGTTTAAAATTATTGTCTTGTGTTTGAAAACTTTAAAAAAATTAATAATTTGTATGTTAAATCATTACATGTTAGGACCTTGGGTAAATTGGCAGTTACATTGTTTCTAATCTGAAAGATATATTAAAGACCGAATTATGTTGAGGTGGCATATAATTAACCAACACAAGTGATACCAAAATTGACTTTATACCTTTTCCTTTTTTTGTGAAAAGGCAATTTATGTGAAATCCTTAACATTCCTTTCCCTGTGCTATTATTCCATATGAATCTGATTATTTGCTTCAACTTCTCCTGGCCAGCCTTGGGAAGTTGGACAGGTGCAACAGACCTCTACCCCAGTATTTCAGTCTCAAGTAAATGGCAAGGACTTGAATTTCAATGTCCAGGATAATGGTGACAAATCAACACCCTGGTGGCAAGCTAATAATGGCAGAATCAGAGAGATTGATAATGGAGCACCTTATGGTGCTGTATCCAGTCAGAAGCCGGTGCAGCGTGTGTGGGTTCCCCCACAGCCTCCTCCCATAGCAATGCCAGAGGCCGCAGAAGCAATCAGACGTGCGAAGCCACTGGTCCAAAATGGAGAGACACCAGATGATCAGTCAGTAGCTCATTCTTCAGATATCTCTGATAAGGTGGAGAAAATCTCAGAACTAGCCAAATCTGAAGGTGCAGTAGAAGGCAGCAGTGCTAACTCGCTTCTCGGCTCTGCTGAGATAGTGGAAGAACATGAAGTCAATCAAGAGTAGAAATGAAGGCAAATCTTTATTCTTAGTCATCTTTATCCTTCCTAAACAAATACATGAAGTTGGAAATAGAACTTGAAGTAGCCTCAAGGTCAGGAGTGGTCTTGTTTGGTAGTTGTGTATGTTAGATGGATCTTGGGTCCCAAGTGAACAAAGTCTGCAGTGTTCAAATGGTATTGATTGGTTAGTAGTACTCCTTATCATCTTTCCGACCTTAAATATTCTATTCATTTTAGAGAAATTTTTTTTAAAGAGGTTAATTTTAAGAAAAATATTACTTGTACTCATTGTGTATGGGGCATCGTGTCGACTCACACTTCTTCCACCATCAGATGGGATGTGGGCTCTACTTGAATGGGTCCATGCCCTATCTAGTGGTAGATGAGATGTGAGTCGACACGGTGTCCCACACACAATGAGTATAAATAACACAATTCTAATTTTAATATATTGATAATGTAACTAATCAAATTCTTTAATTTTTTAAGCAGTGGGAATGAAATTAACTACTCTTGCTAACATGGTAATACATGATTAGATGACAATATAAAGAAATTTTATACTATCAATGCATAAAAGTTAAACTCAATTTAATGGAGGAATTTCTTATCATGCAAATCAATGTTTGATAAGTATAAAGTTAATAATGAAAAGTAAACTTCTAAGTTGATTTAGGATAGAGTGTAGTGAATGATTTTAACTACACTTTGTAAATGTGGCTAAATGCTTCATATGTGATACACCATATTTCACTTGGTGTACCATAGAAAGAACCTTGCCAAAGACCTACGGATTTTCTGGTGAAGAAATTTTTATTGACTTCTGCACGTATTCTTAGATTGTAATTACCTTGATGTAGTTGCGGTAGGAGTGGAACTCGTTCGCAATGTAGTTACTAAAATAATTTTTCTTTTTGTAAAAATATAGTGCATGCTTGGGAAGCAAGCAAAAAAGTTTTTTTTTTTTTTTTCAGTAGAAGAGCTTTTTTTTAATAATCAATTGTGATGTTTGGTAAACATATGAAAATGAACTATAATCAAAAGCTTTGAAGGCAACATATAATTATAAGAGACTTTTAATTATAAACAAAAGTTGATTATTTTATATTTATAATACTTTTTTCCAAATTTATCTTAAGTATCAAATATAATAATATAAACCCATCATTTTATACCAATTTTAGTGATTTATCATATAAATGATGTCATTTATTTATTTTTATGTTGTAACTGTGCTTGTTTTTCAAAAAACAATTATTCTATATAATTTTCTCCCCTTCTAAATAATGTACTTTATTCTTTTCACATTTTATTATTATATTTTTTGTTAGTTATCTTTTGACGATCCTGTGCCTAGAATTTTACTAAATCTCTCTTCAAATTATATAAGAGATGCAGATAATCAATATTAATGCTTAAATTTGATTCATGAATAGTAATATTTTATTGTTCCAATATTATTATTAGATGATATTTTAAGAGTGCCATCAATTATTCCTTTAAGTCAATTTTAATTGTCTCATTTATCATCAGGAATTGAATATGGAATTAAAGTTTAAAATTAGAATTAGGCACCCAGATTTCAATTCTCATATTTAGAATAACATATAGAATTAGAATTATAATCTAATTCTGTAGAATTAAAAAGTAATTAAAATGAACAATTCTTAATTCTTAACATATACATAATGAATTGTCAGTTTCAAAACTTATTAAATATCTCTTATCATTAAAATCTAGATAATTCTTTCTTTTTCTCATTTATTTACCAATAATCATGTTACGATTCTTTGGTAAAAGCAAACATAAATTCTAAGCCAATTTCAATTCTTTAAGAATTAGAATTGAAATTAAAATTTTCTACTGTGCCTTCAACTATCAGAGGAATGGTGACATGGAATAGTTTGTTAATATAATTTTCATAACAAAAGTATATTTTAATAATAATAATAGTAATGGTAATATTGCGTAATTTTACTTAGTTTGTTTCAATATATATACTTCTCAAAAGAAGCATTATTTTTTCCAATATATATATATATATATATATATATATACTAGTTTTTACAATAACTAGTAGATAATACCACTTCATTTTTTCCAATAATTACAATAAATTTTCATAAATAAAATCTATGCGTATTTTTCTAAATATATAACATTATTCCTATATGAAAGCATTACTTAAATGTAAGCCTCAACAGACATTTAATTCCATGGATTTATTTGCTTATTGGTTTATTTTTCTTTATTATAATATTCAATCAAATAGTATAACTATGCTTTTCTTAATTTTTGGGGATTTGTATACCAACATTAATTTGTTCTGATTTAATAAAACTCATTTCCTTAATTACATTAGATTACACACTCCTTTTTATTTTTGTTGATTTTGTCTGTATTCTTTTTGTTCCGAATTGTTTTCTATGAGTACTCACAAAACTACACACGCGCGCGCACATATATATATTGTAGATTGCATATACTAGAAAATAAATAATTTTGCCTTAGTTGATGAAATAAATTCCTATTTTTTTTATACTCTAATCCTTCATTTATTATCATGTGTTGTACTTTTTGTTTGAGTTGAAAGCAAGCTAAGGGGTGGTTCATGTAAGTCTAATACATGGGGAGTGGGCCACTGTCAGGTGATGTTAATGAAGAAATTAATTAAATTATTATTGGGTGGGCCACTGCAGATGCATAACAAGATACTTGGCATGGTCATAATAATTCGGCTAAATATGGATTGGACATCCTTTCTTCAACAATAATATTATATTGTAATCATCCATGTGTGTGTTCTTATGTTACTATTTAATCCACTGTATCAAATCTAACTTTTTTTATTTTGTATTTCTTAGGGTCATTTTTTTATATGGAATTTGCATTTATGATTTGTTATAATATGAATTTTTATGATTATTTACAAGAAGTTGTTTATGATTATTTAAAAAAATATAAAAAATTTTAAAAGTAAATCTCATTAATGATAAAATTTAAATAAAAAATATAATTTTTTAAATCAAATATTATCAATAATAATATTTTAATAATAAAATATTATCTTTTAATTCAAATTTAGATAATAAAAATACTATTTTTAAACCAAATCTTTTCAATAACAAAATATAGATAACAAAAAACATCATATTTTTAAATCAAATCTCATAAATAATAAAATTTTCACATCATATTCATATAAATTTCTCCACAACCTCATGAGAAATTATTAAATTACAACACCACATAAAAAGATAAATACCCATAATTCTCCTTTATAGCACAGGTAACTAGAATAGTTAAAATTAAGATGCTCAGTTGTCACAGGTGATCCAAAGTGGTTCTTCAAACCCACCCTTGAATGCATCGCCATCTCCTTTCCCAGAATGGGGCAACGCAGCCGCTGGATGCCACGCCGGCGTTCCATTTTCATATGCACTGAACGTCAACCTCCTCAGCCCACTCCCATCCAGCCTCACGACGTGCAGGTCTCCATACGGTTGGAACTGGTTAGGCAGCGACACCGCCTCCGCCATCACGCCACCCAAGTTATCCGTGAACAGCAACCACTCCCCATCGCTACTGAAGCACACGTGATTAATCCTCTCCCTCTTTGCTTCCTCCCCCTTTGTCACTTCAACCCTCCTCAATCCACTCCCATCGGGCCTTATCACGTAAATGCCGAACACCTCAGCATTCCCTGGGTTGTGCCTGTTCGAAGAAAACGCGATGAGATCACCCTTCGGTGACCAGCACGGCATCGTATCGATGCACGCCCCCTCTGTTAACCTCCGCAAACCGCCCTTATGCTCGCCGTCCGCGGCGTCAACTATGTATAGATTCTTGTGCCCTGACCTACCGGATCGAAACACGATGGAGCTTCCGTCTGGCGAGCACGACGGGAACGCGTTGTTTCCGGTGTCGTCTTTGGTGAGAATCTTTGTCTCAAACGGAATCTCTTCACGATCGTCGGTGAGATGAACCGGGTCGAACTCTACGCGTGCTATTTGGACCGTTTTAGTAACAGACTCGAAAGTGGGACCGATGGATGTGTATATAACATGCTTCTCGGTGGGGCTCCATGAGTTGTGGAAGCACGTGCGTCCTTTCAGCAAGGTCCAGCGCTTGGAGCCGTTGGACCTAATGATTTTGATGCCATCCACCTCGTGATCGAAGGGAATATGACTGAAGGCAATGAAATCACCATCGGGAGAGAAGCTCGGGAATGCACCGTTCAGTCTCAGCAGCTGTAAGTCCTGAACCGGTGACAGCACTGGTTCAAGATGGGGGATTCTGTCGGAGTCGCCGTCCGTTTGCTCGCCTCTGAACCGGTGGTACCCGAGGTGGCGCGAATCCGGTGACATGAACGGGTTGTAGTGATGAAATCCAGGGTTTATTAACTCGGTGATGGGTTGGAACGTTTGCGACTCGAGATGGAAGATCTCGATGTGCCGGAACTTGTTCCCTGGCCGGCGAGTTGCCACAGCGATACGCTTGCCGTCATGCATGGCTGCGGGAGTGAAGCAGTGAAGCCCCGACGGTGTAACCCGAACTGGTTGATTCGGAGTCGCGGATAGCTTCGAATCGGGTAACTCGACCCGGAAGATGCTCCACCACCCGTCCTCGGCGATTCTGTGGAAGAATATTGTTGAGTCCTGTGACCAAGTTGGCCATCCACCGTGCTTGCTCACCACGAGCCGATTCTCCGGGTCACACTCCGCGAACACGACGATTTCCGTTTGAAGCTCGCGGAAATCGCCGCGCCACGGGCAAGACCCGTAGGAAGCGACGGCGATGAATTTACCGGTGAGGGACACCGCGGGGCTGTAATCAGCTGTGCCTTGCGGGGTGAGCCTCACGACGGTTGTCTCGCCGTCCATGGCTGCGGAGTAGACAGCGCAGGAGCACTGGAAAACCGAGTTCGGTTGCTCGTGTGCGGAGACGAAGTAGAGCCTTCCGTTCTTAATGATTGGGCGATCGTGGAAGAGGCTTCCAGCGACATGAGGAAGAGCCTGGGGCGGCTTTCCGGCTCGGGTCCGGTAAATGCGGGGAGACCCGGTTCGTTCGGAGACGAAGACAACACCGAGATGGTGGCTTCTTTGGTCATTGTCGTCTTCGTCTGCGAACTGTGCGTTGAAGTTGACAGAGGTACAATCTGTGAGGCGTTGGTCGCAGAAGTGATGGTTTGGAGGGTGGTGGTTTTGGAGGTCTATGGAGAATACGTCGAAACCGTATTGGGCCCTTCCAACGGTGTTAAAGACAATGGTACCGCTTATTGCCATTGTGGGAAAGGAAACTGAGGTTCCTGAGGGTGAGGAATTAATGGTGTGACTGTCAGTCTGATAGATTCTGAGAGTGTGTTGCGATGTGTGAGATCAAGTGCAAGACAACATCGTATATGTAGATGTTCTGTGTCCCTGGATGACAATGAGACTAGTCAGCCATGTTATTATTTTATTTGTCTTGTTTGACAAGCGCTGCCCCGAATCTTTGATTTGCATTGCCTGTTCACATGAACGCTGATGGATTGTTTGATGTCCTTATCTAAATGTAGGGATATGAATGTTTGGAAAAACCTTATAAACTCTGGAGGAGCTTTTTCTTTCTCTCCCAATGTTTTTACAAGTAAAAACCAAAACAAATATGTTATTTGGATATTCACTTTTTGGTGTACTATATATTTAAGACACTCACCTTATTATTATTGAATATAATATTGATTTTTAGTAGATTTTACTCTTCATCATATCCAATGATTATAGGATAAGTGTTTGATCCCAAAGTAAATGAACAAATAACATTTTTGGAACCAAAGCCACACAAAACCAAAAATTTCATAGAAAGAAGTATAAATATTAAAGACTTGTATTATTTGAACTCTTAATGTGTGAAACACCATACCAACATATTAATATCTGTTATTGAATGAAATATGAGGATCTAAACTAAGTTGGATCCATATTTTATATAAAAATAGATAAATGTGTCAGCATAGTTTCCTATACGATATGAGTATAAATAATATTTTTAAAAATAAAATGAAAAGTTAAAATAACTAATTGGTCTTTCAAACTTATATTCTTAATTTAATTTTAAAAAATAAATGTTTTAATTTTTTCTCTAACTAATGAAAATTGAACATATTTATTTTTCTTTGAGCATAGCAATTATATTGACGAAAAAAATTCTATCTTACAAGTGGGTCGTCAAAAATAATATATGTGATATCGTTTATGATAAATAATCAAAACTAAACAAATAATATATTATGAGCAAGCTTTTCCAGTTACCACCTGAGAGTTTTTTTCCTTTCATTTTGTCACATATTTTCTTTATATATAAAATAAGGTCGAGGGAAAACATTAATTTATGTAGATAACAATGTTATTCGTACTTATTTTCTAGACTGGCAGTTATAAATTCATAATAAAATAGAAAAAAATACAAGAAGACAGGTTTATAATTTTTTCTTTCAACATCTACCAAATTTATATCTTTCTCTTTATTTATCTTTAGCACTGAACTTTAGCTGGTGAAGCAAATAAATTAATGAATCTGACCTGCATTAATTTATTCAGAAAACGCACAAAAAACGTGACCTAACCATTAGCAGCGAATTTGCATACGTTAGTTTATTCCCTCTTTCCCACTCGTACCTACCAAGATTTTTTTGTTTGAGTTACATACTTATAAATCATCACAAAAAGTTAAAACTCACGAGACTAGCTTATTCAACTTTAACTCCAACTCTGAGCAAACATTAGTTTGGAAGAAACTGCTTTCCATCACAAAATTCCTAGAGGGCACGGGACGAAAATGATAATCAATTTTGTTCTTTTAAAGAAAAAGAATTGCCACCAGTTTAATAATGTAAAATTGGAAAATCTTTAGATTTATTAGAAATTGATTTTTTAAAAGATTTGAGTCTAAGAGTCTAATTATGATTAGAAAATAATAAAAATTTAATTCCACTATACCCCTAATGCATCCACATAAATACGATTACTTTATATTTCATTATGCAAATTAACTTACAACCTTAGTAATATTTATTTTTCCCCTTAAATTCAAGACAATTATTTACAATAAAATTAAAGAAATGGAAATAAATAGAAAATAAAAAGAACAAGGTTGAGAAAAATTTAATTTTGACTTAATAGTTGTTGGCTCCGTCTATATATTCTCTAGTACAATGAGGAACTCAAAGCCATATCGTTCTTATAGAAAATAATTAAGTGTTGGTAGATTTTAATCAAAAGAGAAAAAATGTGTTGCCTTTGTTTTTAATTTTGAGGAGATTTGAACTAAAAGATATTGTTTGATAAAATCCTCTCTTGTACAAGATTTAAGTTAGCATAAGACTATTCAATAAATCCTTATAATTTAATAGTATATGAAGAAGACATTTACCTCTCAATCATGACCGTTGATTATTGCGTGAACAAAAATGAAAGTAATTTTGTATTTCTTTTTATTTCAAAATCCCAAAGTTAAAAGAGTTTTATTTGTTTGTTTTAAAAAAGGTCAGCCAAAAATGAAAAACGACAGTTCGCATAAAAACATATTCAACCCAAAAATATAATTACAAAAACAGCCACCGAAAGGAAAAAAAAAAAAGGGACAAGCGTGAAACCCACATCAGCCCAAAACACACAAAAAGGAAACTTTGACCCAAAAGAAACAGAAGACTGAGCAAAAAAGAAATAAAATAAAATAAACTTTGACCCAAAAGAGGAGAAAAAGACTAATAAAAAATAGAGGGATTTTTGTATACATAAAAGTTTAACAACTCACATTTACACAAATTCACAATAAAAATTAGGACCGACTAATTTTATTTAATATACAGTAATTCATAACTGGTCCTACACACTTTTATGTGTATGCCAAATTTTGATGTGGTAGACTTGTGTCAATTCAAGAAAAATCCTAAAAAATAAGCGGTATCCATCCTTATCTGCTTTTTCACATAACAAACACGAAATATGGTTTTGTTGCAAAATCCCAGATCTGGTTTCTACCACTTTCTTTATAAAAATCCTGAAAAAAATAATGAAAATAAAAAATAGGGACAAAAAATATTTTCTGAAATTAACCTAATGCACTTTTTTAATAAATTAACAAAAAAAACTTGAGTTTAATTTAAATTTACTAATGATATAAGATTATTTTACATATTCATTCAATCATATGTTGTCATACCAATAAAATATATTTAACTCTCGTTCCACAACTTCAAAAGTTATGTGTACGTGATGTATCATAATTAAATCCAAATTTTTTCTACTTTTAATATCTATCTTACCTAATGCTCTACGGAGGCTTCTTAGCGAAACTTATTTCATTTTAATGTCAATGGCCCATGACATACCTATCGCTAACGACAGAAACAGGGCTATTTTTTGGACTTTGGTCAGACCCTAGAAACAGGCTGGAATAGGGGCCAGCCTATAGGTCATGGCCCAATTTGACATTACTAGAGGTTCGTGAATCCATGATCCATGCAAACAGGAAGAGCGGACACATAACTTGCCGCATGGATCACAATATGATAACTATATTGGACCCAAACAAAGAAATGATAACTGTGTTTCTTATACCTTTTTTCTAATTATTAATTTGTTTATGCGTGTGTAGGGTGTGTCCCCTAGTTGAATGTTTCAGTCTCAAATACATTGTATAAAAAGTGGATGACATAGATGAGATTTTAGGAAAAGGAATAAATATCACTATTGCATAAGGAAAATATTAAGCAGACAAATTTTTATTGTTAGAACTTTCATTGAAATGATTTGTCAATAATTTTAACTTTCTAGATAGCTTAACGATGTTCATTATTTTATGCGTGTGTAACTACTTTTTTTAGGGGATTAATTAACTAGTATAACTATTATTCTCGAATTTTAACAAATTCTGGAAAAAAAAATTGACAAATAATTCAAACTATATGGTTTTATTTATGTAATATTACTCATAGTGTAATAAAATTTAAAAGGGAAAAAAAGAGCATTTAGGAAAAGAAAAAAATTAATCAATTCGGATTCCCCATAAAATTAAAAGGAAAGAAAAAAAAAACTCCTGAATGAGTCTAGCGACCACAAAAATCTAGATTTTGAATAAAGGTAAGGAATATTGCTTGGAACCAGACTTAACCATCAAGAAATTAATGAAAGAAAGGATAAGATAGAAAAGTAGGCTCTGTAATTTCATGGAAATAAACGACAACAACGAGAGTCCCTACAAGGATTAGATAGGAATAATGTGGGAGTGATAACAGGAATCCCTGTGTCTTGACAATTCTAATGCTCACAAATGATGGAATGGCTCGTATACATATGGGTGTGAAAAGCGATTCCGACCCTGCACTTAGCCAGCCACAAGATATCTCATGTCTCCCTCACTATCTCTTCAATCACTTCTTGATGGAAAATGATATGTTCACTTATTCAGGAAGGGTTTGATTCATTGATTGGCTAATATATAATTAATCCTCTTAACCCACCTCTTGTGGTACTTTGCATTTTCCAATCCTTTGTCTTTTTTCCACCCATTTTCCATTAGCCTGTTGTCTCATTTTTAGGTCTTTCAATTGAAAGCAATTCAATGAAGACAAACAAAGTAGCATGGCATTTGACAATTTGGCACCCTGTTTTGTGTTAGCTTGTCTGTTTCGAGCGTTTACTTGCGCGGTCCACGCTTTGGTTTCCCCATTAATATGAAGACGAAGTTATTGTTGTGCAAACAAGACTTACTAATATCTATATAAAAATAAAATAATTATTTAATTTTGATACCGTAAAAAGTATTGTGTTACACAATTATATACTATAATTATTAGATAAACAAAATATGGTTGATTTGCACATTAAATATTTAAAAATTATACGCATAAAGATATTTGATTAGATAATATACTGTGATAGCAATAATAAATAAATAAATAAATTGAATTTATTATGCAAATTTTTTTTTTCCTGATAAATATAATTAATGAGCTCAAACCAGTTCAAATAGAAGGGAAGCATACAGAGGTTTACAGTACATAAAACAATGCCACTAGTAATTAAAATCTAGATACACGTCAATTTTCCGACCCAACCCTAATTTTTTCCCGTATCATCTAAGCTAAGCACAACAATAGGATCATCTAATTAAATTCTCTCATTTATATAACTTTTTAAGTAATAAGTATTAGACTCAATCACTTTTACTAATACTACAATATATAATTATATAATAATATAAAAAATTTAATATTGATTAAACTTGTTATTATTAGAAAAAATTATGTCTACCTTTCTTAAAGTTTGTTGATATAGTTGATATTACATTTTACCTCTTTTAGTTGGTAAGTTGGCAATTATCTCCCTTCTTTTAATTTTTTTTCTCTCTTTCAGAATTCCTAACCATGCCATCTACAGAGGTAAAGTGTTATTTATATATCAATAAATCTTAAGGAACGTGAATTTAATTTACCTTATTATTATTGTTAACGGTGTAAGTTTTGCTTTGCCCCCATGAGTCGATGGATTCGGTCCGCCTTTTTCACTAATTTAGTTTGGATTTAGTAACCCTAGCGAGTTACACGCATGAATATAACACCAAAAAATCGAAGTATTTTTTTTTTTTCGGTTGACCGAAAATGAACGATATTGTCACACTTTATAGACACGATATCCGTGGCGGTGATCCACATGTATCGATGAAAAATTATTTAAAATTAAAAAGCGTTCGCTGATTAAAAAAAAATAAAAACTGAAAGTATTTGGAAATTTAATTTAATTAATTCATTCCAAATAATTATTATAATTTAATTTAAGTTTCACATATCCATGTTATAGTATAATTAAAATTTTATAATTAAAACTTTTAAAAGTTTGAATCTTAATAAATAAGGTATATCATATAAATATAATAATCAAGTTATTTTTCTCTGGAAAACACAAGTAACAGTTTGTAAAACATTGATTCAGGCAAGGGTTTCCAACGCAAGTTAGCATTGCTAAACGTCAACGCCAATTACCACACGTATACCAAATCATTTTAAATATTTTCACGACATTGACTTTATCTTCGCTGCAACTCAAAATACTCAAGTGATACAAGATATGATAATGTGAGCACTCGTTTCTTTTCACTCCTTTTTTCCCCATTTCTTGCTTCTAAAACAATAATGAAAATTCAACTTTAAATCTATGCCAGAAGAGAATGCTATAGGTTCCAAAATTTTGAAGCACTAAAAATTCAATGGATTATAAGATTCATATATAGTTAGATAGGAAGGGACATAGACGAAGTGACCAACCAAGCGAAGAAGTCCAAAGTATGCACAGGATTTCTAGAAGGTGAACTCTCGAAAACCTTCCTCTGCTTTCCTATGGTCAGAAACGGGTAGAATTAGGTTGCGGTGGGGAATCAACATGTAGGACAAATAATGCTTTTTAGGTTCCTTACTTTCTTCAATCCAATAACACTCTTTCACAGACGGAAGCTCATGTTTACTCTTCTTTCAATTAAAAAAAATTATTTTTTGAGGGCATTTGATTTAGATTTGAGTAAATAAATTCAAAATGATCAAAATTTGATTGGGTTGGTTTGGTTTAGTTTTTAATTTTTTTTCCAATATAAATCCAAATCAAACTTATTCAATTAAGATTGAGTTCGTTTGGTTCAGGTCATTGCATTGAAGTAAAAAGAATTATTTTTTTAAGGTTTTATCTTTATAATAGTTAGCAATAGTATAAAGCTTGACTATGATATATTTAAGGATTTTACTAATCAGTATCTTAAGAGTAATGGTTAAGGAAACTTAAAAATATAAGTTTTCAAATTTAATAATGAATCCCTTCTATCAAAATCATAAAACATCATCTTTACAAAGTGAAAATTTCCTTTTTTACTTCCTTAATTAGTGCTTTAGGACATTGGTTAAATGGTATAAATAAATAAATAATTTAAGAAAATGTAAATAAAGAAGATAAAATGTCACTTTATTAGGGAGAAAATTTAAGGGTAAAAGTTCCTCTATCTTTCTCTCCATCTTTCACTCTCTAAAGAACTTATTATGTGTTCTCATTTTTTTTCTCGTTTTATAATTATATTTGGGTTTAGGATTCATATGCTGTAAAATTATTTGCGTGCATAAAAAGAAATTGTAAACCACTAATTATATGTTCATACATTACAAATTAATTGCAATAGAAACATAATGCAAATTTACCAAAATTACGCAGAGAATGATTTGGTGATATAATGCAAATTTACAGAAATTGCAAGTTGCATGCCAGCATCTCTTGAAGTGGCACCAATTTTTCATATTGAAGAGCCAGTGCTTTGGATTAGTATTGGGTGAATACATTTTGGGACTGGAATTCATGCAGCATTTTTGCTTTGGAAATCTCGCTGCTTGGCTCTTTGGATTCTTGGTGCTTCTCATGCTCTCCTTTAATATGCTGAAATTGGTTTGTGTTTGGTTTGTTGCCGTTGATTCTTTGGTTGATGCAGTAATTGGGGCATGGATTGTTTTTTTTTTTTTTTACCAAAATCAAAATTTGTTATTTTTTAGGAACAAAAAATATAGTTAGACCTTTTAAAAATGATTGAATCAACATAAGAGAGAAAATATCAACAAAACCTGGTCAAGGGTTCAATTCTTGCCATGTGTATAGAAAGAAGCTTTGTTAAGAGAGGCAAAACTCCCTTCAGTGATCTCCACGCCTCAAAGGGATTAGTCATCGACTGTCGACTGAGAAATACCCTTAAGCAATCAATAAAAAAAAAGAAGAGAAAATTGAATAATTTATACAAAAGCCCACTCATCCATCTAAAGGCCATAAATTACATCACATTATTCTAGCAAAACTTATGACAATAAAATTCTGACCGTCAAATATCATCTTTCACAATAATGGAGGGCCACTGGATAATTTGAATAATATCTTCTTCATTCATATTTTATTTTTGACTGAGTTTAATATTATCAAATTAGCATATCCAGTCAGAAAAAGAAAAAAACGCTGGCATAATGAAAAATTGTTATATTATTTTTTGCAATATGATTAATGTCACACACATATATTAAAAGATATATTTTAAAGAATTTACAATCTCAATGCATACAAATTGAACACATTAAAATATCTCTCATTCATAACTTCCAAATTAAAAGGATTACTCTTATCAGTCATTATCAAACCGTTACTTACACTATTCATTGAGGTTGAAACTTGAAACACACCGTTGGGTGTAGAAATATAATCATGATGTACATTTATTCATTTAATAAATAATTTGTCATTTATTTTATATATATATATATATATATGAGCTTAATTGAAATGTACTTATAGTATAAAATATTTTTATATTGTCAATCAATAATGATAAGTTATCCATTATGAATAGTTTTTTGAAATTTAAACTAGAATTAATTATAAATTAACTTATATAGCAACTTTTTATTAAACTGAAAGTGCATACTAATTAAATTATATATATATATATATATATATAGCCTAGTGGTACATAAGGGGCAATGACCCCCTAAAATTTCGACTCCTTTTATAATTTTTTAAAAAATTTTAATTTGGTCCCCTTTGAAAAAGTTAGTTGGATGATTCCTAACAATTTTTTATTTAATTTTATATTTAAATATTATAATAGATAATAAATTATATATATATATATATATATATATATATATATATATATATATATATATATATGTGTGTGTGTGTATCTTTTTCAATTTTGATTATCAAATATTTATTTAAATTATTATATAAAATTAAAAATAATAAGATTTACATTTTTAATGTAAAATTAAGTGTTAAATATTGACCGTCAAAATGTTCTAATTCCGCCCCTGCCGATGTGTACGCTGGAAGATCTGATCTCTTTAATCGTCTACCCTCCAGGCTGTATTATTATCTATATATTCCACCATTCTAAAGTCGTCAATGGATAAAGACTATTCTATTCCGGTCATTCCCCATCTACTACTATTCCACAATTACTTTAGCCTAATCTTTTCTTTTTGGGTACACACTTGAGCATAGTCTTATCATCAGCTTAGTTTATGCCGCGTGAGGCCCACACGAAAGTGCAAAATTACTGTGTCAAACCTAGGCTGCGTTAGCACACCATGCTTATGCAGAATTGGCAAGGCAGGCGCTAAGGTAGGACACACACCATCCTTTCCTACATTAATTACTTATCCCGGTTGCGTCGCCAAAGCTGCAAATATATATTGTAGAATTAATCAAGAAAACCAAATGTTATTAGTTATATCATTATCATCTTATATTGGAGTATTTGATATGCGTTGTAGACTTTATTTTAAAAAATCCATCCTCTTAGTTGGCACCTAAAAGGTAACCCACATACATTGCCATCTTTGATATTTACAGAAATCCACTAGCACATGCCAATTCAAACCCAAACTAACCCCACCATAAACTTCCTCAAAATAATGATAATTAAAAAAAATGCAACCAACGGAAACAAGTTTAAGTTTTGAACAAAATAAATAGAATTTAATTTTAATATATAGAATACTCTTACATATGGAGGGATTGAGGAATCAATTGACGAGGGGGTCGATTATAAAACATAGAAAATCTGATTGAGGATAACCCTTTTTTCACGATTATGGTTAGAAAAAGTCTTTTTAGCCTTTATTGTTACTGTATTTAGAGAGTTTCCTATATTACTAAATGAATTTTTAAAAAACTTCAATTGCTAAATAAGATATTTCTCTCTGTGGTGGGTCTAAATTGAGACTTAGCTCAAGGAATCTCAGTTCTTTGAAAAAAAAATTACAATTACTTTATGATAATTCACAACATCTAATGACTCAACTTGCAATTTGCTCTATAACTTTGATTAACCATAATTTTTCTTGGGTTATAATATACATTGTAGCCCGGATACTTAAAAAAAAAATCATAAAAAACATTAAAACAACCACTCTATGAAATTCTTTTACATATTACATAATATTATAATATATATTAATATTAATTTATAGATATATATAAATTTTATAAAACTTGGGGTGGCTATGGCTCCTATTGAACCCCTGATTCATTCCTACCCTTACATTTCATCTAATAAAAATCTTTTATTTGCATAATTTTTTTAAATATAGTATGTGAAAAAGTTAACTATCATAATTAATGTAATAATATATAATTAAATGATTGTAAAAATTTATACTATTAGAGCATCAAAATTAAATCCAAATAAATAAAGGCATATTGATATAAATTTGAGTTCACCACAAATTGTATAAGTGATAACATACTTATTATCTAAAATATAGTTAACAACACAGATAGTTCTGAAAGTTTGATATTGATTCCTCTTAAAGGAATATTTCAAATTCGAGTGTCATACGCACAAAAAATTAACATCAAAGTAATTATACCCCATGATATGCTAACCTAATTCGTAGCTAACCTGGTTAGAATGCGTTAAACTTTCGATATTAATATTCTATACAGAAGAAAAATCTATCATATATGTTACAAAAAAATCAGTCAAATATAGTGATAAATAAGTTTGCAAAATCTAATCTCTATATTAACATTAGTAAATTACTCACCCAACACCTAAAAGGCCATAAAATTTTCAGAGACTTTACAGAAAATGAATTAACACATCTCATCCATTGTAATTACAGTAAACCCGAGAGATAGAATAAAAAAAAGCAAAAAACAAAAGAGGTAAAATTTAAAAAAAAAAAAAATCAAAATAATAGTATTCAATTGGGGGACCCGACCCATTCAAAAGGGATTCAAATTCCGACCAATCCCATTGACATTACCGAAAATCCCAACCAACTCCTGCGGCCTGCTGTAAGGCAACACCGACTTCTTCCTTCCCCCTCTCTTCCCCTCACGCTCCGCCGCCGCCGCGCCGCCGTAACCGTCGCCGGACCCAGTCTTGGCCGCCGCAGCCACCTTGCTGGTCCTCTTTCCCGGAACCCCAAACACAAACCCCCGCTTCTTATCATTATCAATATCATCATCATTACTACTAGTATTCTTCTTACCCTTGTTCCCTCCTTCGCTGAGGCTCCTGAGAAGAAGTTCTCGAAGCTTCCACCGCTTCGAATTAGAAGAGCCAGTGGAGCTGCTCTTCTTTCGGTCCCTCACAACAGCAGCGTTCGGGTTCCAGACGCAGTACGTCCCTTCCGGAACACCTTCGAGGTCCACGCTCTCGCCCGCTTCCGACGACGAACACGACGTCCCTGTCTCCTCGCGCTCCTCGAACATTAGCTTCCTCAGAGGCAAACGACGCCGTGTCGGTTCGTTTCGGCTCGAATTATTCGGAACGTTAATAACACTTCCGGAATAAACGGCATCGTTTAAGGGAGCGTTGTTGTTGTTTTTGTTGTAGGTGTTGAAGAGCGGGTACATGTACATGGGCCTGATCTGGCCATTGTAGAAAATGTCGTCCGCGGACACAGGGGACGTGTTCGCGTCTCTTGAAACGAACTCGAACGAGAAGTCGTCGTCATCGTCGTTCACCTTTTCGTTGTAGCTGTCGTTTCGGTTGTGTCGGTCGTCGTTTTGGCGCGTGATCGTGAAGTCGTTTTCCTCCTCCTCCACCCAGGGCTGGAAGAGTGGGTCATCGTTGTCGTTGTCGTTGTCGTTTTGGGGGTCGAAGCGGAGCTCGTTGATGACGCGTGCGGCGATCTCGGCGAGAGTCTCGGAGGAGTAGGTGCTGAAGCTGGGAGAGGGGTGGAAATGTTCTTCGGATTGCTGCTGCATCTTCTTGTCGTTTTGGGCTGCCGATGCTCCTTCAATCATGCAATTGATTTGCCCCTTTTTATTTTTTCCTCTGTTTTCGTTTTCCACTTTCGAAAATGCTATTCCGTTTCCTTTCCTTTTTCCTTTAGCGCAGAGAGAGAGAGAGAGAGGCTCCGGGATCGGATATATAGGATGAATGTGAATGTGAGTGTGAATGTGAGTAGGGCAACTTGCAGCTGAGGTCAGATGATGTTTCTTTTCCCTATCTTTGCTACTTTTCTAAGTAGTATTTTATTTTTGAATTAATGCTCATTTTAGTCCCCAATTTTTCACTTATGAGTCATTTTAGTCCCTGACTTTTAAAACGAGTCAAATTAGTCCCCAACATTACAAAATGTGAGTTAAATTAGTCCTTTATTCCACTTTTATTTAATATTTTATCAATTAGATGATGATATGTAACATTAAGTTATATATTATCATACCATGTGTCATCTAAAGTATAATAGAGTTTAAAATAGTTTATTTTGGTATATAAAATTGTACAAAATGAGTTAATTTATGATGTATAATGAATATTTAAATGACTTATTTTGTATAATTTTAAATGTCAAAATAAGTCATTTTAAAATATATTCTACTTTAGATGACATATAGTATATCAATGTATCACTTAATGTTATCAATCATAATTTAATTGATAGAAAATTAACTATAATTGGGTTAAGGGACTAAAACGACTCACATTTTGTAATGTTAGGGACTAATTTGACCCATTTTAAAAGTCATGGACTAAAATGACTCAATAATGAAAAGTAAAGGACTAAAATGAACATTAATTCTTTATTTTTTCTATCGATATTTATTAAATCCTTAATTAAAATATAGTAGCATTCTTTTTAATGCAACCAACAAAAAAAATGTATTGTTTTCCTTTTCTGGACAATGAAGATTTTATGTGACCTGAATTTTAGCTAATCTAATTTGAACAGTGTTTGGCATATTATGGAAGTGATGAGTTTTCTTGACAGTAATTGCATTCACAATTTGACAAGGCTCGTGTATACATGAAACAAAGTTTCGCAAGAGTAATTTATATAGTTAAACCGTGTAATTTTGCTTCTTTTTCTTCCCCCCAGAGAGAGAGAGAGAGGGTGTTAAGAGTGATGCAATGAGCTGAACATATACAATAAAAAATTGATTTTTTTTTGAAGAAAAAAAGTTATTCCCTTGCAGCATGGTACTTACGAAATTTTTTTTTATGAAAAATGTTAATTCAACACTATTGTGGGTGTAGTGTAAGAAAAGTGATCGAGAGAGAATAAATTAAAAAAAAAATGGTGAGATTTATATGTTTTACAAGCAGAATATTTAGGTATATGAAAAAGTTAAATGTTGAAAAAGTATTATTATTATTTTTTATAATTGAAATTAAAACGCGTCCTATCAAAAACTGTGTAATGAAAAGGTGCACATGAAAGTGAGAGAAATGAGAAATTGACCAATTGGGTAAGGTAGTGGTAAAGTTTGGTGTGTGTGAGCCCAATAAATCGCGGCTACCGCCATCACTGAGACTCAAACCTGCAAAAGAAATTTCTCTCCTCTTGGTATTATTTTTCTTGCCCTTTCTAAGCCGCAGGAGGTGATGTGAACGAGTTTTCCCTTGCTTCAATGACACGTGTATGAAACGGTGTAATCTACACAGGTTGGTAGTTCTGCAGTCATTACCTGTATTGTTTTTCCTAGAACTAGAACGGACGGTTAAATTTTTTTAATGAAAAGGGATTGATGGGTATGATGGACCAGTTCAGGGGTCCATTACTAAGGTTTCTCTCTTTTATTTTCTTTTCTTTTTCAATTGCAATGGCGAAATCAATGACATCAAATCATGGGGTCTGAGCTGGTTGATGATGATTGATTAAGCATTGAGAAAGGTCCATGGACCGCATCATTTGCTTCATTGGCTTTGATTAATTATAAGATTGCACGCCAATTTCCATTCATTAATACTAGTTTAATTTTCTAACAACCATCCACTTTCAAAAGTTTAACTTTTTACAATTATTTTTCAAATAAATATTCACTTCAACATTTAGAATCTTATATCTGTTTCACTTTGATTTCTTAAATTAAGAAATTAATATTTTAGTTTGTAAAGTTTAAAAAGATAATTAAGTTAATCTCTATAATAATATAAGAACTAACTAAATCACTAAAAGTATTAATTTGAATAATATTTTATAACTTCATAGACTAAATTATTAACTTTTAAATTTAATATACTAAAGTGAACAAGTAGATATACAATTTCAATTATCAAAATAGTTATTTACTCATTATTTGTTCTTGTAAAGAATTTGAACAATATTAATTAATTTTTCTTTGTGTGTAGGAGTGTTAAGAGAAAAAGAAGAACTAAGTTATGAAGGTGGTTTTGTAAAATATACTTAAATTTTTCTAATGTTGAAACTTATTCAATTATTTCTTTAATTTATATGCACAAGTAAGAATGAATACTTATTAAATAATGATTTTTTTTTTTTTTACAAGTTAAACTGTGAATGGATTATCATTCCTCGTGTTGTAGCTCTCCTACCTTACCAAATTTGAGTTCGATTATATCTTCTATTATTAAGATCTCACTATATATACTTGAGACCATATATATGCTGACTTTAAGTAGTAGATTGATCAGCTTTAAAGCAACTCAATTCAACTTATGATTATTAAAAAAAAAAAAATAACATAACACGTGTTGTTAATTAAAAATTTTGTACTCATTTATTTTTCCCAATAATATCATCGAGGCTCAAGTATGGACATGCATGTAGCGTAGGTTTGGCTAATGGATATGGTATGGCCAGAAGGGCGGTTACCATTATCTTGTTCCTAAACACCGCGAAGCAGGAAAAGCAATGACGTTCACGGATTTTGGGCAGCAAAGTGTGGTGGACACTTATACGTGTGATCAACTGCGATGTTCACTTTGCTTTCAGTCACTGTTTTGATGCCACATACTATCCTTGATGACGACGATGTGCGTATGTAGAAGGCAACGCACCGCGACAATTACTGTCGCTACCTAAGAGAAGAAACAAACATATTGTACTGCAACGCAAACCACGTTAACAATCACTGTAAGTTCCTGCTATTTGTGGGAAAAATACGAGTTGATTATGCACAAGGACAAGCTTGGCTTTCTCTCTGCTTCAACAAAAATCGTTGAGCTGCTTCGTGAGCAATTGTGTCGTATTTGGAATATATGCACTTTGTTCTTCTCAGTTTTCACAATTAAATAGGCCAATAAAATCATTTGATAAATATTTCAGGAGATACTCGTATCGTAGAACTTTTATTTTTCCCCCTATCGTAGGTGGGTTGATGATTTAGAGTAAAAAAATAAATCTTCATATAAAATACAAAGACAGAGGTATTTGAAATCTGATTAAAACTCAATCATACTGTATTTTTCTCTAAATAGTATACTTTCAATGAAATATATAAAGTGGGCATGTTCACATATGCAATTATTTCGTTCCACTAGTTACATAAGGTCAACTGATTTGGAGTATATATAAATCACACATTTTTTTTCTTAGGTACATTAGATACATCATATACAGAGACTAGACTGACATGTCCAAACACATAAATTAAATGATACAAGTTAGAATATTTCTGGAAGAAATTTTGAAGTAATATTATACTTGTGCCACCAATAGGAAGCAAATATTCGGATTTTGTCAAGTGAGAAGGACGACGTTGACACTCGACATTTACAAACTATTTTTTAGTAGCAAATTACGCCGTCTTTTTATGGGATTCATTGAAATTCATCCTATTGTTTTTTATTTGTAAAATTTCAGTAGAAAAATTTTGAATTTGTGAAATTAATATACTGATATTTTTTTTATTGCACATTATACAATCTATCTAAACATGGTTAGTGTTACACTGCCGCTCAAATAAATAAAGAGCAGTGCTAAATTGCACGAAGACAATTTTCTTCAAAAATATGAATAGTGTATTAATTAAACATAATAATTCAGCTTATATATATACGTGCTGTAGAAAATAACTAAAACGCATCATAAGTACCTGTAAATTTTTTAATCACAAGTTATTTCATGAATCTTTAGTCGTATTACAAATCATTTTTCATAAATTAAAAGAGAGTCGGAATAAAATTTACAAAAACTCAATCGATATCAGCATAATTTGGCCTTTCGTTACTATATTGTTCTTGGACGGTTAATTCCAAAACACTATTATTCTCTGGCTTATCTCCAAATTAACATGTGCAAAACAAATCCACCCAAAAAGAATACGAAAAGTGATTATGAAGTTTGGTGATAGCAGAGGTCGAGGTGGATGGCACTCCTTCCGTGGGCAAACTGTGCGGTGTGATGCAAAACTACCAACATCAACATATGGCAATTTTGGCAGATGATGACGTGGCCTGATATGATTGGCTGACAAGCTATTTTATCCTCTTTAATATCATTTTGTCATGTCAAGGTGACATAAACCACACTCAGCAATTAAAAACTCTTATCCCTGAATTGTGATTATAGGGATTAATGAGTATTCTGGAAAAATGGCATGTGGAGGAAGGATATCCTTTGTCTATTGGACACGCTGAATTGAATTGGCAGAAGTTGTGGTGATAATAATATCGTAACAAGCTGCAAATCCTTGATTTAGAGAAGAATAAGAATAATAATAATACGGAAAAGCAAAACGTATTACTTATGCATGATTGATCGCTCATTATATTTTTATTGCTTTAGTTAATTACATGACGACATGGACATGGCGTAGATTAAACTTTGTGAATAAGTAAAGGCACTGAGACCAATCTACAAATCGCGCGATATTTAACCCATACTCTTCATCATTCAAAACAATAAATTAAACAAATCAAAATAGCAGGATGGACCAACAGTACAGAACATCCATGTTAGTTTAATTTTCTATATAATGCAATATAAATTTTTATAATTAGACTAAACCTTAAATTTTGACAATCTAACTTGTAAATTTCTGGGGCTGTAATTAGGACCCCGAACAGGGCAGTCCCCAGAGGGATCCCACCTGGTAGGAAATTTTGCCACCCCTACTCAAGACTTGTAGTTTTAAATGATATTTTATCAAATTTGTATTGGGACGTGTATATAAGTAGTAAAGGTTAAAAAATAGTTATGCTGCTTTTTGCTCTAGTGTTTCTAATCTTGAGCTTACAAATCCGAAATATATTATATTGTCATTTTATCGTCATTTAATAATATATTATGTCCTTGAACACATGAAATATTAAATTCATTATTGAATGATATAATGCACATAAATAAATATCAATCTAAACGATTTTATGTTATATTAAGGTATACAAGTAAAACTATATATATTCTTAATCATTTAATAGGTTAAGATTACAAAAAATATAGTAAACTTAAAAATAAATAAATTCTTACTTTATCACCTTTTTTTTCTCGGTTCCGGGCTAATCTACGCGGTGCCACCGCCATTCTTTATCCTTTCTGGGGTGGGCTGGTTTTGGTCGACGCCTAGCTAGGGTGGGTTTGAAAGAGACCAATAGACCACCATAGCCTGGAAACATAGATACATATAAAGGACATACAACCCATTTGTTTGGGCCTGCAGCTCTTCATAAATAATCAGTGGTCCATTCTTGCTAATTTTTTTTGGGGTCAAATTCTTGTAAATTTTTTTTTTATTTGGTCTGAATGCCAAATTATTGATCAATGGGATTTTTTTTTTAGGGGAGAGGGGAGAATGATAGTATAGCCTCTGGTTTACAATGAACCCTATATGTGGTAACATATTGTCTCTTCAAACTTCAAAGCATAATTTATAGTTAGAAATATATAAAATATAAATATTATAAAAGTATTCATTGAGATTGTGTCACCTGTAAAATTTATCATAAGTTTTAGAAAAAGGAAGTTTTGGTAAAAAATAATATATATTAAAGTGGGCCCAGAGAGATCGACTGTGTATTCTCGGGCCCAATTAAAGGCCCAGTTGCTTCCTGGTAATTGTGCAAAAACTTTTTATGTATTCTAATATTAATACACTAAGCTTTGAAAGAAAAATATTATACGCTAATGAGACAAAAGAACAAAATTACTACACCAATCTATTCAATTATTGAAAACAGAACACATGACATAACATAATTATACGTGCAAATGAGTTTTATTCCAAGGCCGAATCTCAATTGGTAGAAAATATTACTTTCGAAAATATATAAGTATCTACACATCATATTCACAATTCAGGAGATATTATTATCATCATGTTTCATACCATCATTGCCTTTCTACTGTGAGCGCGGATCTCTTAGCTAGTTAGCTCCAGTTTTTCCCCAAAAAAAAGGTGGATTTCTCACGGTCTGCCAACGGGAAATCGCATAGTTGATTTTTGCTGGTTCACTGGTCTCTCTCTCATGCTATTGTTCTCCTAATTTTATGGATTCTGATCCTCTGAGGGTGATTATCCTTCACTCTTTTACTTTACTATAGAATCTAAATTATTTTACAATGCAGCGGTTTTGTTTAGGACTTCTCCCTCCATGTAATGCCATAAAAGGGGGGAAAAAGATTATACCTATAACTGCTTTCAAAATAATTTTAATCCCAAGTTTTAATTCAAATACACTTTATTCTGGTGATGTTTAATATGACCCCGGAAATGTTAATCCCAATATTATGTATTGTTGGTTTTTGACATTAACTAACACTAACGCTAGGAAAATTAAAATACGGCTCTTCTCGTGTTGTTAACACATATCGGGTTATGTTGCACCTATATTTGTCCACTGAAAAAAAAAGAATGAAAATCGAGTTATGTTAACGTAGTGAAAAAATACGACTCGTCCTGAATCCGCAATTCAAGATGACTTATGTTGGTAACACAACTCTTGCGAGTTTTGGTAAGTTCCGCTAAAAGTAACTTTAATGCACTGAAAATATAAGAGTTTTATATTATTATTTAATTATATATATGACTATTTCATACATAGATGTCCACGTAAACTTTTTTACACTCAGGATAAGGTCAGGTAACCCCTTTCTGTCTCCTTCTCAGTTAGGTCCATTAAGTCCCTTCCCTTTCTTTGACCAATAAGCCCCGATCCCTTTCTCTGTCTTTCATCCTCCCTGAGCAGAATAAGTAAGGCCCCGTTTTTTTCTAATATATATATTAAATCGTAATTTGATTTACCACAAGTTTTACGTGCAAACGGTATTAACCACAAATGGTCACTACTATTCATGGACCATTAAGCATTGCCTATAATTGTTGTTTGCATGATATATAGCCGCTGACCTAAGCAATGAATCCGTGACAAAAATCAAAGGAATGCAGTGGTCTTGACTTAAAGATAAGATATGGTCAAAAAAAGACTACAAAATTTCTTCAATCAAAATTAAAAGGAGATTTTTCTACATGGGATAAAACCTTTCTTAATGCGTGTACATTTGCGTTGGCAATTCAACACCTTTTAGACAAAACTATGTGCCTGATGTAGCGAAGTACTAGAATGAAAAGGAATAACTTATGTGAAAGAGAAGACATAAAAATTGTGTATATATATGCCCCATCAGGAAAGAAAAAGAAAATATATGGTCCACATACGAGGATATAAATAATCCTTATTGGATTGTTTTTTTCTAAATCCTTTTAGGATGTGTTGAAATTTACGAAAACTTCAAAATATGATATTTATTAAGAAAATATTATTAGTTATAAAAATATTCATGTATTTTTATCCAACACTTTAAATATTGGGAAAAATGATTCATGATATGATATTAGACTCTCTATAGCCAAATGGTCTAGAATTTGATATTTGTTGACATCATTCTTTTAGATAAAATAATTAAATTTTAGTATAAGGTAAGGTGGACCTAAACATTATCCATTGTGTAAGTCCAAAATTAAAAGAGACATTCACATGTATGATAAGTGAACTAGTTATATAATTATTATTTACATGCTTCTACCTGACAGTTTAAATTTTTGATAAAAATAATTCATAACAATTATGATATTTCAAAATCCTATTAGCTCTTCCATATTTTCCCTTCTCTTTTTTTTTTTTTTGTTAATGCAACCAAACAATAAAATTAAAAATAGGAGTTTTTGATCTCCTACTGTTTATCATTCTCAGTTCGTTCACTGCATAAAAAAAAAATAATCGACTAGTTTTTAAGGCAAACAATCAAAATAAGGTCATTTAAAATTTAACGATTGATGGGCATGTATATCAAAGAATCAACTGTCAACTTAATTAAAAAACTTGAAAATATTTAATCTGATATTAATGCTTGTTTGATTGTTTATTGGTTATTTAATAAAGTGTTTTCTCTAGACATTCTAAGATTGCAATTCCATCATTATCCAAAAAAAAACATCAATGAATATAGATGCAACAAAATCCGAAAAATAATAGCACATGTAGTGAATTGATCAAAATTGATTGAATTTGGTTACGTAGTGATTGATTAGTTTTACCATTGTAAAAATATCACTTTTTGGGCCAAAACAGAGGGAAGAAAACCACCATCACTAAACAGGAGCGCATAACCCAAAAAAAAAAAAAAGGCTCACCACATCATCGCCATCACCTTTAGCAGGACAAAGATCACAACAACACGCACAACGCCGAAAGCTGTAAAGGGTGATTTAATCCACGGGAATAATTGCATTCCACTTGCAATCCATGGAGATGCTAGCATTCCAGTTGGCCTGGATATGTGGTGTAGAAATGACCATTTTTTAATATATATATATATATATATATAAAATGTATTAAACTATTTCGGATTAATATGAAATTTTATTGAAATGATATACAGTACATAAATTTTCAATTCATCAATAGATTTTGTAATTATCTTATTTATAAAAAGTTCTTTTATGGTGTAAAATTTATATTTAACATACAATGGTGTTAATGGACCATCCCATATATAAAACCCATGCTTTTTGCTCACCAAAATTCATTCTCAATTATAAAACAAAAGATGTTAATTTATTTATTTATTTATTTATTTTTGAGAAACAGGGTGGTCAAACTACAGAAGCAATTGCTAATTTTTTTTTTCTTTCAATCTAATTTGAAGTTAGTTTAGTTAGTTAGATATTAGTTAATAGTTTGTTATGTTCTTTACTCTATATAAGGGTGCTTACACTTGTATTGCTTTACCTTTTGATCATTTCGTAAAATTTCATCTCAATATTTCCTCATTTATTACTGTCTTCTTTGATCACCATAAATTTTAACGTGGTATCAAAGCCTTTCCACATGCCATGAGCTTTCTTGAGAGTCCATAGGACTCAATTTCTGTTGTTGTCTTTCATTTTCTCATCTTTTCTTCTCTCCCAAACACCTAGTCCCTAAATCCCAAAATAAAATCAGTTCTTCAATTTAGCTCTTTTTCATTTGTTCATAAAATCAATCAAAATCGTTGTTTTCTCTCAGTTTTGCTTTGTTGAACGCGTCTTGATTCTCCATGATCACTCTTGGACTCAATTTTTTGATGCGATACTTTGTTTATCTGTTCGTATTTGTGATCTTTTTTGCTCGCCGAATCTGCTTCATTTCAGCCTTGGCTGATCATTTATTCCTCTAACAAGTAAGCACCCTTATATAGAATAAAGGGCATAACAAACTACTAATTAATATCTAACTAATTAAACTAACTTCTACAAATTTCTAATTATAATTATACCTTCCAACAAAAAAGAAAGTTTTTTTTACAGAAGTGATTAAAATAGAGCACAAACTAACTATATATTAAGAAGCTAACTAATCTGGGTGATGTACATAGAGATTGAAAATTGTGTCATGACTATAGGCAAAATTCAAGTCTTTGAACTCTACATTTTAAGTGGATTAATTACTGCTTCCTTCCAACAATGAATACCCGCTCAAATAAAAAAAAAAATAATTCTTTAACTAAATACAATCATTATATTTGACCAATGAACGCTTAACTATAACCAACTATAACCAAATTCAATTAACTTGCTAATTTGCCACTTGTGTTAGAATTAAAAACAATCAATTGCATGTCTAAAAGAAGCGTAGCTAATTACATATTTACGTTTTAAGCAGTGTACATTGGAGGTAGGATATCATTCCAACTTAGCAACCAGAAGAAAAAGTGATTCCCTTTTGCCATGCTACGTCAACATGGAAACAAAACACTAGTGAAATGCTATACTGCTTCCCTAAAGCTGTTGCTATGTCGTCCCTGTTATTTTGGTTAGAATTGTGTAATTTGTGCTTATGAGACGTGCGACACCGTGCCAATCCTATTCCTCGTGTGTTGTGTCATCTGCAGTCATCACCCTCTTGCTGGCTGCTGCTATCATTCAATTAATAGAGCTCACGGGAAAGAAATCATTCCATGCAAGTTGCTAGCTGTGCAGCTGCCATTTTTTTACCTTTGCAGAAAGCTTGCATCTTTTTTCTGCAAGACAAAAAAATTCACCAAAAGTTAGATAAGGTAATAATCAATATATGCCTATATGCCCAAATGACCAAAGAATAAACGAGGGGAACACATTAATAAAACAACTGAGACTGCCGGAGGTATTACTATTAAAGGAAAAAAAATAAAGGAATGAGACTTTCGCCATCAGAAATTGAAAAGAATATCTTTTGAAAGGAGTATCCAATAAAGGTTAATTTTGTAATTTTAAAAACTATTTTAATTTTAAAAGATATTATCTATTCTATAATTTTTATATTATTATTATAATTTTAAAATTAAACCATTTAAATAAGAGATAGCAGTTATAAATACTGGACCATCCAATAGTCTAGATGCGGGGCACTATATCATTCTCCTACAAATAAATGAGACAATACTATGAATTTAGGTTGTTGGATGTTTAGACATCGCAATTAATTCTTGCCTCTAAAATTGGCCATGAAAGAAGTGAACATTTATCTCTTTCTTTTATAATAATCACTTTTAAAGAAATTATTGAATATAATTCACTTTACTTTAAAATCAATTCTACTTAAAATCATCTTCACAAATGGAGAACCAAGCACACTACTAATCATACAATATTTTCAATCTTCAAATCAACTCAAATTTCTTTCTAAAGGACTAGATTTATCGCCAATTGGAAAAAGGGAGAAGGACAACTCATTAGGTCATCATCATTGGCTTGTGGCTACCACTAAAATTATTTTTTTAAGGGCGAAGCTAGAGTATTCACTGTTAGATGTAGAGACTAATCTTCTCAAAGACTAAAGCTCAAAAGCATAGATTTTGTCTCTGATCATAACATCCTTTTCATACACACTATCAACAATTAAACCCCTAACTGCCTACCTAGCTATTAACTATGCTAGCCAAAGTGGTTGTCTACCACTAATAGATTGGCCAGCAAATGAACCACATTCAACGATCCATAATATTAGCAGGTCATCAAATCATATATCAAACTGACTCAAACTAAGTCTAACAAGTCCTCTGTTGCACGCAGAAATTAAACCCACATCCAGGGGTTTTCCTTTCCTAGAATCATCTAGAAGGATGAAGAACATAGCAGTGCATCCACATCCACATCTTAGATCTCGACCAAATTTTATGTTTCTACAAGAAGTGATTCCTATTTCTTCAAGCAAAAGTGCCATAAATATAACCCACAAACTTATGGAAATCAAAGTCATCAGGAAGAAATAGTTGTTACCTTTGCTCGATAAGATTTGATGGCTGCAATCAGCAACTTGTCCCCAGCAATTAATCTCACTTTTTGAATCAGTTCATGCCTTGAAATCTTCTTATCCTGCCAAAAGAGAGGAATGACAAAGAACAATTTTAGATGATGATGAAAAAGGAGGGACTATTTCAAATTAAACCCACATGCAAACTAACTAGTTAGAAGCACTTACTTTGTGATCTCTGTGGAACATTGAGATCAGGGCAAGGTCAGGTGGAGGCAAAACCTTGGAAAGCACAGAAATTAAAGTTGGAAATGGCATCCAAGGTGAAGATGGTCTTAATGGTTCTTCTCCTTCACTCTTCTCAATCACTACAAAAATAAATAAAGTATGATGATGAACCTCATAAATTAAATTTTTTTTTGCAAGCACCTACAACACGAGGTGGATATGCTCCATATCCAAAATTAAAAAAAAATCATATTACAATAAGCTTCCACCTTTAACTATGAAGTTTCGTTTTGTTAAGTTATACACGCCACACTTTAGGTGCATTTTGAAATTTCAACTTCAAACCAAAAACTCACAAAGTAAGATCATTCCAAAGTCCTAACCTTTCAAGGAAGGAACTCGGAAGCTTATAACATATGCTGGCAAGACATGAGTGTTCATTCGGCTACTCCAAATTATGTACTTCTTAGGATCAGAAAAACTATCCACCCCAGAATCATAGTCTTCACTACTCGGATTGCATTGCTCCTTGTAAGGATATTGCACAAGTTCACTCCTCCCTAGAATAACGCGGCACAGCAACAAGTGCCGCACACCATCTTTGCCAGCAACACATCTTTTCACACTGCACAACCCAATTAATTAACACAACCACAAAACAAATACAAAATTTTAAACTCAAACAGTAATAAACACATTCAACAACAAATCACATAAAATTATAACCTCTCACTTCCTTTCTCATATTTAATTTCAGTCTATTTAATTTAACCGTACCTATTAATTTTTCGTTTTCCTTAATGATGTACAATTGATGGTTAAGGTGACAATAGTAAAATATCATATATTAACAGAAAAATACCCGATAGAATTTATACTTCTTTAATGGATATCATTTACTTCAACATTTTTCATACCTTCTATCGAAGATTTTGATGGTAGATAATATTTTTCAAGTGTGTAGTGTATATCTCATTTTAATAACATTTAAATGTTTAATTAATGACGTGTATTAATTACTTAACATAATGATACTCATGCAATTAACAAATATACGAAATTAACTGAAAATTTAAGCGTTATACATTAGATGGGCAATCACCCAAAAAAAAAAGGATGGTGGGAAAATGGGACAAAAATCAGCTGTCCTCAAATTGTCTCATTCTTTCTCTTCGTAATCGTTTGTTGCGAAAGATAAAAATGGAAAGAGATTTAAAAACTTAAAGTAGTTACTAAATGCATAATACTTATTTTTCAGTGTCAATAAATTAAATGATCAGAAAATATGGAAGAGGCACCATTTGGGTGAGATGTGATTTCAGTTCGGGCAAATGATGTGAAAATATAAGGATTCGACAAATTAATAGACATATATGTCACAAAAAGAATAATACCACAGTTTTTTTTTTTTTTTTTTTATCACAAAGATGTGACACACTTGTCTATCCTTAATTTCTATGATAAATTCTGTTAATTTTTTAAGACAATGCATGTGTAGCATTGATAGATAATGTAACAAAAGTGACCAAGGCACATGTACATACCTTTCTAGAGGGGAATGATCTGGAGAGAAACAAAGGTTATGACCATGATGATGACCAAAACCGTGTGAAACGATGTCTCTAATATCTTGCTCACCACGTGTTCCATACCAAGCATACTTCACGTTTGCATCCCCACCACGCAACCTCGCCACCGCCCTTTCAAACACCTGAAAGCACTGAACCTTCGCCTGAGCCACCACGCTCCGACAAGCGTTCCTTCGAATGCCAACAACCTCCGCTTTGAAGCTCCCAAGACCCTTGAGGAACCTCGTCTTTATGAGGTCGTGAACACCGTCTCTTTCTCCGAGGTTAATCAAGTCATTTCCCAACACCACCCCATCATTATTAAGGGAGAGTTCTCTTTTGTTAGCGCCAGAAACAGCGCTCTCACAGTCGGAAACAACCGAGTCTCCTTCGTTGCTAACATGTTCGTCCCAAACCGAATTCGATGATGCGGTACTAGTGGAAGTGGAATAATCGATGCTATGAGCCAATTCAGAATTATTAGCACCAAACATGTTTTGAGGGAAAGTTGGGTCCATAGTGTTATTATAATGTAACAACAAAAAAAGATAGAAAGAAATGAATGGTATGTAAGAATTTGGAAACTCAAAACGAAATTGGTGTGTGCATTTTATGTGTATAAAGCGTGTATGTGTGTGCTGTGTGTATATTTATAGAGACTGAAGACTTGGCGTGGAAGGAAAAAAGTGTCTTTTGATATTAATTATTGAGAGTAAGATCAAGAGGAATGATAAGGATATGTTAGGTGTGGAGTGTGAGCTGCGCTCAGTTATAATTGTAGTGCATGTGTGTTAGAAAGAAGAGAGTGCAGTGATGATACTAAGAGTTAGATGAGGATGGGAGTGTTCTTAAAAAAAGAGAGATAGATGAAGGTGGAAAAGGAAAACTAGCAACGGACTAAATGGAAATGAAATGCGTAGCTATGATTATGATGGTATATATGATATGATATGATACGATGTGAAGATAAAAATGGAAAGTGGGAAGTATTTGAGTCAGTTTATGCAATGGGCGGTGCACAGTGTAGTGAAGTGGGGCGCTCCTTGTTTTGGAGAAAGACAGGCTAACTGACAAGCCCGTCGATTTGGTGATTGTTGTGGAATGGCGGTTCCCATAGGACTAACAGGAGTAAGGAGATTATTATCATTATTATTATTATTATTATTATCATTGCGCGTACCTTTTCAGCCTTCCATTTTCGCTATAATTACATCTGTGTCCCGAGCTTATGCTGTACATGGATTATGCTGCATGATTTTTTATTATTTAATTACTACTTTGTAGGTGGAGGTGAGTATGTAGACCGGTCCGTGATGGATCACAATTAAACGGACCCGACCGGACAGGTTCGTTTCATAAATGGATTAAGTTTTATGGTGATCTACGTTCGCCCCGCATAAACCTGCAAACTAGAGGACATAACCATTTTTTTGTTTACATTTTTTTCCATGCATAAGCCTGTGGACTAGAAGTGGACGAGCCCGCGAACCAGGCCCAGGCCAAGCGGACCAATTGTGGACCAACCCACATAATCATCTTTTTTTTTTCTTTCATTTTTTTAACTTTTTTTTATACCCTATATTATATATTTATATTTATACAGTATATTTTATCTCATAAAATATATATACATACTTTTCTTTATAGTATCTAATTTCCAAGTTAAATTTTAAACAAATAACAGTACTAATTATTAAATACTGCAAATATTAAACTTAAACATTCAATTTAAAAAATCCAAAATGTTAATTTTTTAAAAATAATAACATACAAAGTTACAAACCAATCAAAATATGTATAACTCCTTCAATCATAAAAATAGTAAAACTATTAAAAAATATAAATTAATAATTATCAACTATCAAACACCAAACATAAACAAGTTAAATACCAAATACAAATATAAAAAAAGTAGAATAAATCGACTCTGTTATGCGGCCCAGCGGGCTGGTCTGCGAACCTCGTGGGCCAGATCCATTTAACTCACGGGTTAAGCCGTGCGGATAAAAAAAGTACGTGTATTGTCGAACTAAAAATTTTCTAATCCATTGTGCGGGTTGCAAGTTAAATGTGTTAATCCATTGATTGCCGATCGCGGCCCATATGCCCAACTCTATTTGTGGGGGTTTGGATTGGTGGTGAGAATTGAGACACGATTATGAAGTCCTTTGCTAGGGTGGAATTGTAAATCTCGCCTAGGTAGGGCTTCGAGGATGGTTTGGATCCCAAGAAAATTCTCCTCACCCTACCCACCAAATAGTATAGCAGGGATCCGAATCCAATATGAGTTCTAATTACAAAAATATTATTTAAATAACTAAAAAAATAAATATTTATTGAGATACTTATTTAATAGCAATTAAATATGATATAATACATAAAATGCATGAGATTTATTATCATATCCAATAATTATTAAATAGATATTCTAATAGAAATTTATTTTTTGAGTATTTAAATAATACTATTTACCTAATTAAAGACCTTACTTACGATATTTGGACATTATAGGAATTTAATAAGCATGTAAAGTATTTCACAAGAAATTCAATCTAATTAAAAAGTTCAACTTACAAAACTTACCGGTTAGGGGAAACTTAATAAAAAAAAAATGATTTCGTTAATATATAAATTATAAAATAAATTTTTAAGAATATCAGCAAGGTTAAATTTTAAGAAATGTTTGATTTCACAAAAAAGTAGGAATGGTGTGTTTTATTATTTTTTACACTCTACTTGCAGGTGGGATACCATAATAGGTTAAATGATGGCTAATAAAATGCAGAGGACTGATTTTCTTTGTTCTTTTTTGAATTCGCGTGCCATCGTATAACAATTGTTTTGTATTTCTTCCCATTCTCTTGTTCATATTCTAAAATGTTTTATTTTAAGTTTCACTCTTTTCTTTTTCTTTTTTACCTTTTCAACATCCATCTTCTCATTCATAGAAAATATTATACGGTGTTTCGTAATTGAGAAAAATCAAAATGTTGACTTTTTGTAATAACTAATTGTAAAATATTAAGCCCTAAAAATAGGTAGTCATAAATCAAATTTCAAATTTAGAACTTCCGACATGATCGCCTCAAGAATTTAAAAGTAATCAAAATTTGGATATAATACACAGTAATTCTATAATGCCTAGTTTTTTTTCCAAATAACCTCTTACGTAATTATCACTTATTATCTTTTATGCTTAGTAAATATTTAAATTTTATTAAATATGACAAATAATTACTCTCTTATTTTAAAATAAGTGTCACTTTTCAAAATTAATTTTTTTTAATTTACCCTTATTAAATATAAATGGTGAAAATTAAGTTTAAAATAAGATGAAAAATAAGTGATGATGATTCTATAAAATATATTCTAATTTTAAATTAAAATTTATTTAATATTTTTTTTATTTATATTGACATTTAGAAAGTGGCACATATTTATAAATAAAACGGCAGTAAAGATAACAATTAATAATTGTGATGATGCAAAAACAAGTACCAATAGGGATTAGGGGCAGACCCATGTACAAAGGAACAGGAGCAAATCTGCAAATGTTCCACACCAACTTGAAAAACAATGTGCTACATGACTGAAGATTAAAAATAGCTGCAAATGTTTCGTGATAAATAGAAAATTATATTTAATATTATGTAGATTTTGGTATATTCACTGAACATTAAAAATTTTTCTCCAACCGTGTCCCTAATACATATGCTAAAACCTCCTGAAATTATATATGCCTCTCTATTATTTTTTATACTAAAAAAAAAAAAGGATTTTGTAAACACATGGACACAATATTCTGAGTTGTCAGTGAGTAACGATGTAGTAATACTACTCTCAATACCAAGAAGCCTGTCTTTTGCGCTTTTCGTTAAAAGTCACACACAAAAAGTTGAATCTGCCCACAGCATTGCCATTTCCCCGAAGCAAAACAATGAGACCATTTTATAGCTTTGATGGCTCCCGATTATATTTTCGTCAGCAAAATCAAGAGATTGAGGAACGCAGCGCCAACAATGATGTTGAGGTTTGAATAGCATATTTCTTGGCTATTCGCACTATATAATTACGCTAGATAAATCCTAAAATAAATTAGGGTTTTGATAAATTCTAAACTCCAAATGGGCACCGGTTAGCGTTATTAAAAATGCTAAGTTTCAATTTTTTTTTTCATGATTCAAATACTTTGAAAACATAGACTTTTATTTTTCCAATATAATTATTTCTTTTCTTGACTGCTTATTCAGTGTCCTACGAATACTAGTTAGATAAACCCAATACATTAATATAACAAATGATAACTTTATTCATTACTATATGATATATGATATAAGTAATGTATTGAATTAATTAGTTTATTAAAATTCTCTGTTAAAATAATTTAATTAGACTTAAGAATATAAGATTATATTTTATTATAATATAATGCATGAAGAAAGTTTTTAACATTTATTAATTTTTTATGTTTATTATTAAAATAAATAATAAATAATTTTTAATATAAATTATAGTTATATAGAAATTAATATGTATTAAAAATAATATAAATTAAAATAACTAAAAATTAAGTAATAATTTTTTAAAATTATTATGTGATAATTAATAAAATTAAAATTTTATTATATTTTCTCTTGTTGTATTTTATAATAAGATGCATAAACAAAAATCAATCAAAATAATATATTTTTTAATATTGTATTGAAATACAAATCATTATTAAAATATTAAATAAACTAAAAATTTTATTGAATATGCTCATATAGTTTTATACATAATTTTATAAATAAGAAATAAGAGAAATTTAAAATGTTTCAATAATAATATATTCAAGACTTAATATCTCTTTGATACCTAAAAAATAAATAAATTTTGGTTTTAATTCTTGAAAAAAAATTTGTTTGGTTATAGTCCAAACATTTATAAAACTGCTTGATTTTCTAGCCATTATCATTAGATTGTCTATGTCAAATATTGAAATAATTAATAAACAGTCAAGTTATTTAATTCTACATCATAATTAGCTATTATATATGATAGGGATTAAAACTAAATAATTTTAGAAATATTTAGACAGAAACCTAATAAAAAATTAAGGACAAAAACTAAAATTCATTTAATTTGTACGCACAAAAAAATATAATAAGCCTATTTTTTTAATATTATTGTTGAATTATTATAATTTAAAATAAAAAATAAAAAATATATTTTAATTTTTAAATTCACAATGTAAGCCCAAAAAAATTATATTATTAATATTAAAAATAATGCGAATGCATATGACATTAGCAGGCCTAATAATATTGACAATATAAATAACAAGGGAGGTTGAAATAATTTCTAAAACAGGAGAGGTGTTAGATGTAACTATACTAAACTTCAAGAGTTAGTATCAGTTACCCCAAATAAACGATACCCCTATTTTTTATACATCGGGAAGAAAGTTTCATCACGAGGGTATTTAGAAATTGAGAAAGATATATTAGATCTAAATTAAATAAAAAATAAGTACATTTCACACCATAAATTAGCCGACCTGTGGCTCTATTTTTTTATCCAAAAACTATCTATGTTATACGAAAAGTGTGTCACCAGAAAAATATATTATACCTCCTTTTAAGACAAATTTGAACATCTTTATATACATAAAACCATCAAACTACAAATAACCATCATGGGAAAATGAGGGAGTGACGTATTTTGTTCCACTATACTCTATGCCTCTCCATTCCCTTCCATTGTTAACCTTTCTCTTCCATCGTTATAAAACTCCGAATCATAGCCTAAGTTCTTATAGCTGCCAAGCACTCCATTGCCGTCCAGTAAATCTGCACACTTGCATTGGTATGCTCCCCAAAGACATGCTGAACCACAGCTTGCAAATCACAGTGAAAATAAAGAAGGATCTACATCAAAGCAACTCCAGCAAATGAAAACCCATTTCTCAAGCCAGATGCAGACCGTCCATCACCCTTAGTTTTCTGTCCATGTACCAAAAAGACCCGACTGCCAGCCAACAACACTGCTGTGTGTCTGTCACATAAGAATCCTCCAAAAAAGGATCCTCCACCTGTTCATGAAACTAGGAGACCATTTCGTGTGGGTAACACAAGGCAAATGATTCAATATCGTGAAATTATTTAATTAAAATATGGCAGTTCAAATCACACAATGTGTTTTGAGGTGCCCATTGAACGGATAAACACTAGTCACAAGTTTAAGAGCCATTTATTTTCAAGGCAAGAATCAAATATTCGATACTTGATTAACAAAAAGAACACTCTTACTATCCAACTTTGATCAGATGGTTTTGAGGTATGTTTAAATAATTTAGAAAAATTAATTTAAAGAATAATTACAAGGTATTTAATTAGGATGGACATTAAAAACTCATTATTAAAGGATGGTCATATAAAATACATGAGAAAGAATATCATTTGGTTTTGAGCAAAAATATACTTTCATAAAGAAATATTGAGCAAATGATTATCCTCTTTAAATTGATAATTTATAGTGAAGTGTGCTATTAATTTGCCGAGCAACTATTTATTCCAAGTTTTATATTAGTTCCATAAAATTAAAATATTGCAAGTGACCGTTATTTATCATTATTTGTATTTTTTTATGAAATAAATATATGTGAAGGCATATGAAAAGAATTAGTGAATGAATATCACTTTTTATTGAGCAACTGTTTATTTTTACTTAGCGACTATTGATTTCATTGATTGTAAATTTGTCATAAATGAAATATGACACTTTTCTCTTAATAGTACTTTTGTAATGATTGTAAATAATTTAATCCATTAAAATTAAATATTCCTTCTTCGTGTTACTTTGCATCAGTTTTTCGTAAATGATTCCTTTTACATATTTTAACTCTGCAAATAGCCTATTTTACAACTCACCTAAAAAAGAAATTCATTCACAATCACTAAGCACAATAAAGAAAAAAAAAACCAGAATATACAATTGGACCAAAAAAGAAGATAAAAAACGCAGGCCGCCTATACAAGAAAATTCAGTGTCAAGAGGTGGAATGGACAAGGTGCTTCATTATAACCAAGCTCCCCAACCAGGAAACAATTGACACAATCGCTCAGGATCAATTGCATCTTGGATGAGTTGTTGCACCTGTAAATAAAATACCACAATCATATTTGTAATCGTATATTTGAGAGCACATAAATTCAAATTTCATTCGTCTGCTCAGATTGATGTTGTCAACGGTTGAGTTCTGTAATTAGAAATTATTGACAACTGAAGAATTTCATTCACAGGCTAAATCCTTGAAATCTAGACTCTCAACACCCATTTGACGAGTACATGTTCAAACTTCCAATTATAACAGTTTCAAAATAAAAATGCATGGTATCCCACTTTATCAGCCAAACAAGGAAAAAGATGGAAATGGAAAAAATGGAAAACACGTAAATTCATGTACAAGAATTTGGCAAATATATGTTAACAAAATACCTGCCCATGGATACTTCGCATTTCACCTTCTTCAAATCCATCTAGCTTTTGCTTGACACGCAGAAGTGCACGTGCTGCGTCCTTATTTCCTTCATACTCATTTTGAGGTTCCTCCAAACTTGTATCCAAATCTTCATCCATTTCCTGTGGAGAAGGAGGGAATAAGATAGCCACGGGTAAATCGAGAAATGCAAGTTGAGTAGGCTTAAAGAACCAGTCCAAATCTACAGCTAGCAACCTTGGATTATGGGATGCTGGACATAGGATAGATAAATAAAGAATATAGCATTGAGGGTTAAAAATACCTTTTGACGCTGCAAAGCTTTCAGGGGAGATAAAGCCCACTTATAAAGAGGATCATGGATAAAAACCTGCAGAGAACATTCATATGTTATGAGGCAAAATGGCAAATACAGAAATATAAATTAAAGTCATGCTACAGAAAACTGAGGAAAGTGTGATTACCTCCACAATCGTCAGCAATGCTTCTTTGTTTGTCCGCATAACAGACAGTGTTTCCTCACAACATCTTCGGAAAACCCCCTCTACTCCAGTTACACCCATTCCATCAATTATGTCTCTTGTAAGCCTAAATGGAACCTGCCAGCAGTCATAGAAGATATCAAGAATCCAGATGAAGCATGGAACAACGTGCATGACTCAATAGCAAATGAAATACATACCCGTTCTGGTGTCTTAAGCATCAAGCCTTGTTCAAATGCAACACCAAGATCTATGTGAACAACCTCTGCAGTGGCTTGATCAATTAAAATATTCATTGAATGCCGGTCTCCAAGGCCAACTATATAGCCAACCTGAAATATGGATCAACTAATAAATAGACCAAGGAGCATGATAAAATATGGGATAGAGAATGCTTAAAATTGGACGCCATTTCGTAAGAAAACAGAAGTGAAATACAATAGTGGTATCAGGACCACAACGACGGGCATTAAATGAAGGATTAATTCAGAAGTCAGAACCAAAGGCTACTTGTTTGCTTTCCAATTTGGGGAAAAAATAGCACATAAAACCTTCTAATTGTGCACTGGAAAGGATCTAATCTGAATTAATATTTTTTGTTTGTTAGTGTTGAATGGGCCTTCTTTAATTTAACTTCAATACAGCTAATTGATAACTCTTTTACGATGTCTTTCAGCAATATAAAGCACAGGGAGGATCCAAATACTCAAATATGCACGCTCAGAAAGTAGAATTCACTAACCATAGAGCTAGCAGCTACACTTCGGGTATAAGCTAGTCTCTTCTCAAACCACTCAGCTGGCTGTAAGAACCTCTCCAAGAAAAAGTAATGCATGACAGGCCTGCACGAAAATGCCATTAGGCTATGAAGTTGATATGTTTTCTAGATCAATTAAAAGAGAAGCATAGGAAGAAAACCTAAAATTCTTGCAAACTTCCTTGAATGCTTTGCGCTTGTCCCTTTCCTAAAAAAAAGGCACCACTCATTTTACTACTATTCTATTTGATAAAATCAGAAATAAAAGCTGCAAAATATTACTTGAAAAAGAAACTTGAAGAAAGGCTAGGAATTATAGAAGTGAAGTAATTCTATCTCACATTTTTTTGGTATAGAGAAAGATACAATTTATAGATACATTGCAAGAACTACCTACTAAATGTGTAAAATACTAACTTACTTACCATATCCATCATAATAAATGCTTACCTAACCATATCTACAATAATAAATGCTTACTTAACCATATCTACCATAATAAATGCCATATCTATCACAATAAATAATAAAGACAAAAAAACATAAATATATGATATAATTCAACATATGATATATCTCAACACTCCCTCTCAAGCTAGTGAATGGTTATCTATCATTCCCAACTTGTGTGTATGCTCCTGAAACCGCTGTGGGTAGGTCCTTAATCAACACATCCGCCAGTTGTAATCCGGAAGGAACATGAATCATGGTTATAAGTCCACTATCCAACTTCTCCTTGATGAAGTGTCAGTCAATTTCAATATGCTTCGTCCTATCATGTTGGACAGGATTATGAGCGATGGTAATAGCTGATTTATCGTCACCTAACATCTTCATAGGAGCCTCATATTTTATCTTCAAGTCATCCAAGATAATTTTCAACCATAGTAGCTCACAAATTCCTTGTGACATGACACGAAATTTTGCCTCTGCACTTGATCTTGCAACAATATTTTGCTTTTTGCTTCTCCAAGTCACCAAATTTCTCCCTAAAAACATACAATATCCAGATGTTGATCTTCTGTCACTAATAGAACCTGCATAATCAGCGTCCGTGTAGACTTCTATAGAGAGTTTGTCACCACTTTTGAACAGCAGTCCCCTACCAAGTGTGGCCTTAAGATACCATAATATTCTTTCTACTGCTTGCATGTGTCTCACTTTAGGATCATGCATGAATTGGCTAACCACACTTATAGCATAAGCCAAGTCAGGCCTAGTATAGACCAAGCATGAGTTTTCCCACCAATCTTTGGTATTGTGCCTTATCAACACTGGAATTTTCCTCTTCACTTGCCATTCGATGGTTTTGTTCAATGGGAACACTAGCAACTTTGCTCCCAAGCTTCCCAATCTCTTTAAGTAGATCTAGGATATATTTCCTTTGAGGGATAAAGATGCCTTGCTTAGAGTATGCCACCTCTATTCCAATGAAGTATCTTAATTTTCCTAGATTTTTCATTTCAAATTCAGCAGCTAATTTCTCCAGAAGCTTCTTCTCAATTGGATCATTACCTGATACAATGATGTCGTCCACATATACCAAGAGAACTGTAAGTTTTCCTCGAACTGTATGCTTAAGGAAAAGAGTATAGTCCTCTTGACTCTGCCTATACCCAAGCGATATCATGGTTTTTGCAAATCTACCAAACTATGCCTGAGGGGACTGTTTCAACCCATACAAAGCCTTTTTAACCTGCATACCTTGTTTCTTCCATTGGTGATATCGTATCCAGGAGAAATTTCCATGTAAACTTCTTCCTCTAAGTCTCCATGTAGAATGCATTCTTTACATCGAATAGATGTAAATCCCATCCAAAGTAAGTTGCAAGAGAAAGCAAGACTCTGACTGTATTCATCTTTGCTACAGGAGCAAACGTCTCCTCATAGTCAATTCCATATGTCTGTGTGTACCCTTTTGCAGCTAGTCTTGCTTTACATCAATCTAACTCACTATCTGATTGATACTTCACAGTGTATATCCACTTACATCCCACCGGCCTTTTATCTTTTGGCCTCTCAACAATCTTCCGCGTTCCATTATTCTCTTACACCCTCATTTCCTCATTCATGGCTTGAACCCAGTTCATATCTTTTAATGCCTCTTGTACTGAGTTTGGGATTTGTATGGACTCAATAGCTGTAATGAAACTTTGATGCTGCAAGGAAAGGTGTTTAGAGGAGACAAAAAGAGAAATAGGATGTTTAGTGGAAGTCCTTTTTTCTTTTTTCAAGGCAATCGGTAAGTCATCTAGGTTGGGTTCACAAATATTGGAAGAGTCAGTTTCTTCAGTACTTACCAAAGGTTCAGACTCTTGAAGTTGCTGCTGGATCATATCGGGTTTCTTTCTCCTTTCATACACCAAAAGTGGTTTCTTTTGAGCTTCCTCAAGTGGTGTAGTGGAAGACATTAACTCTTGAGAACCAAAGAGAGTTAACTCTTGTGATGATGGGAAAGGGAGAAAGGATTGAGGAGGAAAGGTCTTAGCATCTACTAGACTCTCCTCTTGAAGCGGAGAACTAAAAAACGACTCAGTTCCACAAAATGTAACATCGAAAGAAACAAAGAAACAACTTGGACGAGTGAAAACATTTGTATCCTTTATTGTTAGGAGCATAATCTATGAAAACACATTTCATGGCCCTAGGATCAAGTTTAGTACGATGTTGACGATGCACATGGAAAAAGGTTAAACATCCAAAAACCTGAGATTGTAAACTTTGCATAATTGGAATAGAGGGAAAGTGAGACAACATAGATTGAACAAGACTGACATTACCAAAGACTCGAGAAGGCACCCTATTAATTAGGTAGGTAGCTGTTAAAATCGCTTCACCTCAATAAGAGCTAGGGACAAACATTTGGAAAAGAAGAGTGCGGGTAACCTCTAGTAAATGCCAATTCTTCCACTCTACCACATTATTTTGTTGAGGAGTATCAACACATGTAAATTCATGAATAATGCCATGTTCTTTCATAAAATTACAAAACTATTGATTCACATATTCTCTATCATTATCTGAACGTAATCGTTTAATGGATTTTTCAAATTGTGTTTTAATCATATGATAAAACTGAACAGAGAGTTGAAAAACTTCAAATTTATCCTTCATAAGAAAAAGCCAAGTGACACGTGTACAATCATCAATAAAAGAAACAAACTATTTTGTGCATGTGATATTAGGAATAGATGCAGGATCCCAGACGTTAGAATAAATAAGTGCAAAAAGTTCATCACTTCTATTAAAATTAGATGGAAATGACACTCGTTGGTATTTAGCAAACTGACAAACTTCACAAGAAAAAAGACTCAACTAACTCCTTTAAAAAAAAGAGATGGATATATAGACTTTATTAATTGAAAAGGAGGATGTCCTAGGCACCTATGGTGTAACCAAATTTGTGATGCCTGAGATTTTGAATTTGCAATATAACACGAGGCTAGTATCTTTTGTCTACTATCATCTTCAGCTAGTGCATTAAAGAGATAATATAACCCTCTTTGTTCCTTAGCAACTCTAATCGTCCTCCTTGTGGCAAGATCCTGAACAACACAATGTGAATGGAAAAAAGTTACAGCATAGTTAAGATCATTGGTAAGCTTATGAACAGAGATAAGGTTACTGGCGAGTTGGAGAACGTGAAGGACATTATTTAAGTGTAAGGAAGTGTGAAGAGAAATGCTACCAGCTCCTGCAACTGAGGTTTGGGAGCTATCGGCTATAGTGATATGGCGTTTTTCAAAAATGGGAAGGTAGGAAGAAAAACAAGGGTTTTAGAGGTCATATTCGCACCACAGTCAATGATCCACAAATTCTTACATTCAGTATTAGATGCATGAAAAGATTGAGAACAAGGAACCTTACCAGACAAGGTTAAAGAGCAAGAGCCAGAAGGCTTATTAATAGAGCTTATGAGAGACCGTAAGAGTGTAAGCTCATCATCCACTTGAGAAAAGAGGGCATTGTCTAATGCAGCCACAGAGGCTTGACTACTTGGCAAGCCACGAAATCCTCCTATGCGGCTAAGAACTTTGTCTTTCCCGTGAAATTTAAAGCAAGTCTCTTTAGTATGCCCAAACTTCTTGCAATCGGGGCACCAACAACTATCTCGAGGAGGCCTTGAAAAGGAAGAAGGGGGTCCTAGGTTGGTTGTCTTGTCGGTGACCAAAGCTGAACCACTACTGGGTTTGTCATCAAGCATAATTGTTCTACGACTTTCCTCTCGCCGCATAGTGTAGAACACCTCGAATATAGATGGAAGTTGCTCTTTACCCAAAATCTAAACTCGAATGGGGTCATATTTTGGATTTAAGCCAGAGATAAACTCAAAAATCCTGTCCCTATTAATAAAGTTTTCCAAAGTAGAAGTATCCTTACTACATTCCATCTGCAAGTTTTGGTATTGGTCCAATTCAGTCCACAGACCAGTGAGAACACCATAGTAATCTGTTACAGACATTACTCCTTGCTTGGTGGAGAATATTTTCGTCTTCAACTGATAGCAAGTAGCAATATCCTGCTTCTTGGAAAAAGTCTTGCCAAGTACATCCCAAATCGCACGGGACGAAGTAAGAAACATACAATTCCGACTTATTTCAGGAGTTATAGAGTTCCATAGCCATGTCATAATAAGAGAATCCTCATTATCCCAAACCTCAAAAGTCGGATCGTCCTTTTCAGAAGGATTTCCCTCAATGTAGGACAATTTCCGACGACCTTTGAGAGTATGCTGGATAACTTGAGCCCACTGCAAGTAATTTTTTCCGTTCAGGTGGTAGGTTGGTTGCAAAATAGGAAGGTCATTAGGATTTAAAGGTGTAGGTGTCATAGTAGCGGAGGTTTTAGGTTCTGCCATGGTGATAGGGTGGCTAAAGGATGGTCGGAGTGGGTTGGAAGCAGTCGGAAAAAGAAGGGCAGCTAGAGGCTTGTAATAGTGACGAAGAAGAACAAAAAAAGGGAAAATTCGGGAAAAAGTAAAGCAAAAATGGATAAATAACTACAGCAATTAAGGTTGTAAATGTCCAGCAATGAAGGCTGAAATGCAGCGAAAAAGTGATCAGGCTCCCAAATCGGGAGCTCTGATACCAACTTGAAAAAGAAACTTGAAGAAAAGCTAGGAATTATAGAAGTGAAGTAATTCTATCTCACATTTTTTTGCATAGAGAAAGATACAATTTATAGGTATATTGCAAGAACTACCCAATAAATGTGTAAGATACTAACTTACCTAACCATATCCATCATAATAAATGATTACCTAACCATATCTACCATAATAAATGCTTACGTAACCATATTTATCATAATAAATGTCATATCTATCATAATAAATGATAAAGACAAAAAAATATAAATGTATGATATAATTTAACATATGATATATGTCAACACTTACGTTTGTCATGTGCTCTCGACATTTGAGGAATGACCAATCCCCTATTCCATAGCGACCATGAGCACCTCCATTTCTCATGCTGAAGTTCAACAGGGACCAATGACTTCAAAGTTTAACAGAACAAGAAATTTTGCAATAAAATGCCTCTTTCTTTGACTGACCTGCCTATGAGATATTCACCGAGAGGAAGAGTTCCATTAACCCACTCAAGAACACCGGCACTTGGAGTAAAAGGAACAACCTATTTCATGAATAATAATAATTATACCAGTTTAAGAATTCAATCTCTTTCAATTGTAACTTTAAAAATATTAGAAACAACCTTTGGTAAACAATACAGTCACTTACCTCCGGGAAAACTGTTTTCAGATTGGCAGTATTATGATAGGCCTACCAAGCCCAAATTCATTACCTCCGGGAAGAGAAGAGACCCAAGGGAGAGAAATAGAATGGAGAGAAATGGGAGTTTGTTATGCTGAGTAGGGGAGAGAGAGAAGGTGGAGTTGTGGTACACAATAGGAGGGTGAAATTGTAATAAAAGCATGTAATGGGGGAGGGGTTTCAGTTAGGCAGAATTTGAGGTGGATCAGGAGGGTGAAGGGGGTGCCATAATTGCCCACGCTGTTTCTTTATTTTCTCTAACTTTCATACACTATCATATTAGTTCCTACTTGAATTCATGCACCAGAGGCTGAAATTCCAGCATCTGTGATAATACATACAGATTTCTCTCCTTTGCGTGGGCAGATACCAGTTCTAACAACTCAACATATAAGATGGAAAGATTGCATAACACGGGAGGGAGATGCTAGATGTTACAAGAGAAGAAAGGACTATTCCAACATAAAACTTATGATGTGGGGTAGAATACGTGAATTAAACAATGTCATTGCACCCTATTGTAAACCATGTTTGTAGGCAAGAAATTTGAATTTAAGTTTGTAAAATAAATGAGAGAGCATCTAGAGACTACAGAACACGAGAGAATGGACAATATATACAAATAGTGTAATATAACACTAGTGAAAATTACATATAACCATTGAGTATATTCTTTTCAGAATTGAAGTTTATAAACAATTCCAAGCAGCACAGCAATTCTTTTTTTTTCTCAAAGAAAAAGACATTCTGATCTTCATTTTTCAGGTAAAAACTTACCTTCACATGTATTCTGAAACATATCACATATTTTTAAGAAACCAATCTTTCAAGTCAGATGGTCTAAAAATCGTAGGTCCATTCAAAATGACCGGGACATAGAGTGACACATGAACCGTAGAATCCAAGCTAGGTGGATGAATGGAGGAGTATTTTGGGTGTTATTTGTTATAAAAAAGCATCACTTAAGCTAAAGTAAAAATTTTACCGCGATGTTGTATAAGACTAAATGTTGCACAGGAAAAAGACAAGAAGAGAGAATAATAACAACGTTGCAGAGATAAGAATGTAGAGTTGGATGAATGATCATTCCAAACAAGACAATGTTAGGAACAAATACATTAGAGAAAATTGGGATAGGACCTATTGTGAAAAATATAGTAGAATCTTGCATTAGGCGCATGTTCACATGTAGAGAAGACTTGTAGAAGCCTCAATACGTTGAATAGATCAAATAGTGTTAGAACACTTACTCAGTAACTTGTATTGTTAGGTAATAGTGGAGTACAAATAGGAATACGAAAGGGAGATAAAAAAGACTTGTAATTGAGAACTTTTGGAGAGTTGAGGGAACTCTCGAATTATCCCTAGCCCTTTGTAGAGATTTCTTGGCCACATTGGCTGAGAATTCCATAGCAAAAAGCATTCTTTCTTGTAGTTTACGATCCAGTTCTAACAATTTCACCCCATCAACCATCAACTTGATTAAAAAAAAAAATGAAATAAAAATAAAATCTTGTCACCAAATTTCTTTAGTGTCCTAAATATTTTATTTAGTTTCTTTTTTCTATTTTTTTATTTTCAAGTCAATTCGATAGAAATTGTCTGTCCTCATCAACCAAGGAAGACACAGGCAATATAACTTAGCCAACCAGAATGAATCATAACATATGTTACCGATGATTTGATGAAAGGATAAAATTGATATTAAATTTCAAAGTGTTGGGGCTTAATGTCAAATTTTTCTGTTTCAAGACCAAACTGATATTAACTTCAGAAATGTCGACTTAAAATATATTTCCTATACAAAAAAGTAAAAAGTGAACTTTTTAATCAATAGAAGTATTTTTCCCGTGTCAGGAAAAAAAAAAAAAAACAGGAAGAGCACAAATGCACCCCATGCTCTGTACATGACGGTATTACAACTTCCCTGCCAATCACAAAACATCAAGAGACCAAAAACTTTCAAAAAGCATAGTATACCTTGTAGGTCCGTACTCCTAGCCTTCTTTTCCAAGTATCTTGATGGTTCCTCAGGAATGTGTTAACCAAACCAAAGAACTGTTCCATTACCTATAAAAAAGGACTGAACATCTCAAAGGACGGTATTAGAATTTCTTAAGCAATGACTAATTTAGACTAAGGTTTAACATGGGCCAAACACTGAATTAGCTAGTAAAATGGAAGATATCAGTTTTCTAAACAAGGACAATTGAAATCAGAAAGGCAGAAATTAAATATCTCAGACAAAAGTTTAACCAAGTATTACAAATAAACATATATCTGTCAAATATGCTTTCTTGGAAGTTGATTTTTTTATCAACTGAAAAATAAGGGCCTATTTGGTTTGAGTTTTGAGTTTTCATTTTTAGTTTTCCAGAACTTGTGAAGGAAAAACTGAAAATTCTGAAAACTGAAAACTCAAACCAAATAGACCCTAAGGGTGCATATGTTTCAGCCTTTTTTTTTTTTTGACATATAGGGTGATTTTTTAAAATGAAAAAAAATCACTTTTCATAGAAGCTACTCATATTAGCTTCTACCCAAAAGCTAAAAACAACTTTTAAAAGATCACTTTTTTCCTGTCCAAAGAAAAAAACTTAAACAAATATGCCTCAAAACAATTTGACACAACTTCAGCAACAGATGCCAAAAGGATTGGATATCAGAAGCTTTCAGAATTCATACAGCATCTTGTCTTAAGTCATCATTTCCAGATTTTGCAAGTTGGCGATATCTACGACCATCAGAACCTAAGCATTCAACCACTTTTGGAGCATTTATACCATTCATTATCCTGTATGTCAAACAAACATAAAGTAGATTTAAGTATCAAGTATTGCATACTAGGAGCGATTTGTCTCCAAATGCTACAAATGATTCAGACATACATAACTGAATCTGCTAATCCTTTGAAATAAGGAAAAGTTCCTTCTGGATACTGACAACTATGATCAATTGAAATGTTAGCTGTCACAACAGGTACCTGAAATTCCAAAGTAAATGCGAAACAAAGAAGAAATAGAAAAAGGGGGATCAGCAAAATTAGCTTTAAAGGGAAGGAGATAGAGCATTTTCAGCACACCAAATGTTGATACCAGGCATACAACATATGAACAATGCTTATATAAATGTTAACAACCAAAATTTGATGGGAAATTAATATATTTCCAGAAAGAAAAAAAATCCACCAAAGACAAATCCATTTAAGTTAATAAATTTTGCTATATTAGTGCATTATAATCTTGATTATTAGACATAAAAGTGAAAAAGAGACTGAGAGAAGCTTTTGAGAAGTTTCAATCAGAAAGAGGATTGAGGAATGATTAATGAAATTTTTATCCCATTGAAGAAAAAGAGATGATGAAAATGCATAAGATTTTATTGATATTTAATTAAATAATGTAGTGTGCAGTATCACTTAGAAAGTGATTATTCAACAAAGATGAATGGAAGTTCAATGCATTGAAGGGATTATTTCACTAATGAGTATTAGATAATACATTAGAAATTGGTATTCAGTAATAATGAAAATACATGTTAATATGAAGCAATTGATCAATCAAACAACAAATCCTTTTCCTATTAAGTGTGGTTAGAACAAAGCAATAATATATATATATAAAGCTTTGATAAAGGATAATTGAGCTGAGATTGAGATAGGAGACCCTTATCATGAAAAATCAGTTTGATTGTATGCAAAAAAGATTTACCATGGAAGCAATTTACTTGTTATGAAAATTAATGGAGAGATATTGGGCAGACTAGAAGGGTTTACATATGATCTTCATTGATTTGGAAAAAACATATGATGGGGTATCAAGGGAAGTTTTATGGGAAGTCTTGGAGAATAAGGAAGTTTGGATAGCCTATATCCGAGCAATCCAATGTATGTATGATGGGGCCACAGCTATCATGAGGACACAAGGTAGAGTAACAGGATTTTCCTATATGTACAAGACTGCACCAGGGATCAACTTTGAGTCCATATTTTTTCACATTGGTCTTGGATGTCCTTAGTGAACATATTTAAAACTCAATGCCATGGTGTATGTTTTTTTCAGATGACATAGTCTTGGTAAATGAATCGAGATAAGAAATAAATAATAAGTTAAGAGTTGTGGAGAGAAGCCTCAGAGACATTTGGTTTTCGTATAAGTAGAAATAGGATGGAGTATATGGAGTGCAAGTTTGGCAAGAGACGCACAAATTCTAACTTAAAAGTGAAAATTGGGATAATATCATACAACAATTCACATTATTTAAGTACTTGGGTTCTATTTCCCAAAGTGATGGAGGAATAGAGGGAGACGTAAACCATATGATTCAAGAGAGATAGTCAAAGTGAAGTACCAATAAAGCTTAAGGGTAAATTCTGCCGCATAACTATATGATAAGTATTGTTGTATGGGAATGAATATTGGGCAATAAAAAGTCAAAATGAACATGGGCTACATATAGCGGGGATGAGGATGCTGCGATGAATAAGTGGTCTAATTAAACATGATAGAATTAAGAATATGTGCATTAGAGAAAAGAATCTTGCATTGGTGGTTTGGACATATATCGAGGAGACCTATAGAGACCTCAATATGAAGAGAGGATCAGATGGAGGATAGTCCTATAATTAGAGGATGATGAGGACCTAGGAAAATTGTAGGGGAAACAATCATGATGTTATGATAGAATATGATGGCATCCTTTGATCTATGTGGCTGACCCCACAAGACTTAGTAGTTATTATTGTTGTGTTTATATATATATATATATATATATATATATATGTATATATAAACATTTTCAATGGTTGAGACTCCGTAAATAGGCCTGTGATCACAATTGTTAGGGTGAAAGAGTGATTTGACAGTTGACTCTTCTTGTGGCTAAGCCCAACTATACTAGTTAGACATGCAGGTTTGGTTCAAGTGTAGTTAGAGTTAATTACAACAGTTATACGGTTAGACACCTGGTATCTAAGAGAGAAAGGTACTGAGTATGCTTCTTTATCAACGTGGATCCCTGAGCAGTGCGCTAAGAAACCTAAGAAATCATACAAAGAGAGGTAGGAAGAGAGAGAAATCTCAAGAATCAATAAATGTCTAGACAACTACTCACTGAAGGGAACTCTCCTATTTACAAGACCTCAGCCCCTCTAAGTCCTAGTAATCCCCACCTAACAACCTAGTTAGAGGTAGGCTTCTGTTACTAGTTTGTTACAAGATTGGACCCAAGCAGGGGTCATCCCCTCCTTTTATTTCTTTTTTTTGTTTCCTCTGAAGAGACTCCCTATTCTTTCTATCATAGACCTTACCATAGAATCTGTCCCTAACATGTACCAACAGCTATGTGCTATTGTTGTTGTTATTTACAGGCTGAGTTATGTACACCAAAACTTATATTTACAAGAGCAATAATTCCAGAACAACTATTTCCTGCCTATGGTTTTATCATTTCCAATGCTACATTAACTGCTGACATCAATTCTGAAAATTGTTTTATGCACCTCAAGTGTATAATGTTCATGACAAAACACATCCATAGGAAAACTTCGATCAATAAATCAACCTGAAAGCTTCATCATCACAGGAAAATTTAAAAAGCCACGTGCTCTACTCACAAGTTCTAGTGCTGGGAGATTGCGCAAGTCCCTTGGTAGTGTCACCCTTTTATTGGTATCCTGCATAAATAATTCAAACAGGAAGTTTTGAAAAATAAAGATTTTTGATTACTTGGAATGGCAATCAAAGAAACCGATCCTGAAATAAATTTATGATCACAACAAAGAACAGATACTGAATATTTTAAAAAAGGTGCTACCTCTCTCCTTGTTTCCATCTCAGCAAGCTTGATATATATCTCGACCATTTGCTTCATCTATATATGACACAGTTTTGAGATAAATGAATGAGAATTATGCCTAACAGTAAGAAAAGTTAAACAAAAATTTAAAAAACGTTACTTGTTGAAGGATAGCTCCATGATAAGATGACAACTCATCTAGAAGATTCTCTGCTGCTAACTTTTTGTCCATATCAACCACAAAAGAACTTTTACTACGTTGTTTGTCCTTGATACGATCACCATTTGACAGAGCCAGAAGCTAAGTAAAAATAGATAGTGAGCACTTTTTTTCATCTGATAATGAATGTTTGAAGCAATGCACAGAACAAATATGTACAAAATTGAAAAGAAAAAGAAAAGAAGATAAAATATACAATTTTGCATTGTGAATTAGTATAACCAGATAGAATAAGCTTGATTTATGTTTCTCTCAATCATAGATGTACAATGATAAATTTTTACTTCTGTGAATCAAATAAAATAGGATGGAAATGGCATGCAACACAACTGCTTGATAGCTTATAACAGTTAGGCCTTACATACTTGAAGTATTGTATGGTATGGATGATCAATGGCCATTTTCTTCACAAGAGAAACCAGAGCAAACTGCATAGTCCATGAGTACATTAAATTAAGGAAAGGAAAAAAAAAAGGGAAAACCTTAAAAGAAGCTTTTAGGGTGAACCCAGAACCTGGAAATTAAGAGATCCTTGACCATCCTTTGAGCTACCCATTCTAGAAGCAATTTGGTACACTAAGGGTATAAATTTGAAAGATTGAACCTACAAACACATTCAAATGCAATCAACATACAAATTTAGTCTTAATCTTAAAAAGGAAAAAAAGAAGAAGAAAAGAATCAGAGTAAAAAGCAAAGAAATCAGACTTCTTGAATGAAAATGCTACAGAATACCTCATCAATCGTGCTAAGCATGCTATTTACAACATTTTTTCGAGAAGAAAGACTAAACCACAAGGAAACTAATCGAAACACCTGAAAGCAAATAAACTTGTCGAATGAATCACATTACCTCAAAAACACAAAGAATGTCTAAATATATTGTATAAATATGAATCAATAAATAGCAAAGGAATCCAAGCTCTGTTCCATACCACTCTCACATCATACTTGTCACCTATAACTATACAACGTTTATACCCATCCAGTGCCAGACTGAGAAAATTGTCTCGGTCATCCTGAGATGTTGAAAGGCAGTAAAAAGTGACTTAATCAATTATGGGGCTGGGATAAGTTTAATAAGGATAAAAATGGAGTTTACCTATCAATTTGAAACAGTAAAATATATTCAAAACAACTGTGGGATTTTATATAATATGTTCATATGCCCTGCGACTATGTTGTGCACAAAATTACATAAACTTTCCTTCCTAAGTCTTATTGATCAAATATAACAAATACCTGCAATTTCTGGGCTTCTTCCTTGTCCATTGCTACTTGTTTTTGCAGTTCTAGAATTTTATTGGAGTAGTCAGTTTTCTCCCCCTAAGTTATGTAATATATTTGAGTTAGAACATCAGACAACCAATCAGGAAAGAGGGAGAAAAAAAAAAAAATCATCTGTGGTTACCTTTGTTGAACTCCTTAACCTTTTAATAAGTGCTTCCAACTCTAATGACTGCAGAATGAGCAATATCATGATCATGAGCAATATAATTTAACACCACTTATAATTACTATTATCTTATGATTGTCCTCAAGTCTATTTGAATAAGTAAATTAGGAACCTTATGCTTCCTTAAGCGCATTGCTGCTTGCCACTCATTAGAGTTCAGTCTTTCTTCATGGCTCCTAAATAGAGCATCAGCATAGTGTGCAAGATGAAAATGAGTTTGACATTTCCTTTCCATAGCCTTCTTCTCAGTAGCATTCACATCCTCAGCAACAGAGATTGCAGGTTTTAAATACTTCTCCAAAATTGTTCTTGAGCTGTAATTTTACACCACAAGAAGGAAAAATAAGAACTCAGTGAATCAGATACAAAGAAGCAAGCATATTATTAAAATGTTAAACAAAATGAGGGTTTTAGTCATATAACTTGCTAGATCTGGTTTCTGCCAGCCACTTCCCAATTAACCGATATACATTTGAAGCCTCCTCATTAGAATGGTAATTTTGCGATATGTACATTGCAAGGTTAATAGCTGTCTCAGGTTGGCCTTGAGCTCGGAAAAGCTTTGCTTCTTCAAGCTGCCATCCAAAAGCTACAATACTTAGATATAACTGGCTAGGTATAACTGGTTAGGTTGATAATAGTAATACTACTCATCTAACTACCAGCAATTTGTCACTAAAGTTGGTAATATTAAAAATGATTATAGTAGATATTTCAAATTTTACCAAGCAAATCTGGTCTAATGAAGTACAGTGCACCATGGTATAGGAAAAGAATTCCCCAAATTAAAGTTAAAAAGTCTAAACATAAGTGTGTCGTTTGTTATGCATAAATATTTGGGAATCATCCTCATCAAAAGAGGAAGTTGTAATTCACTGAATTTGTGCTCCACAGCAAAAGCACTAAACACACACACACCAAAAAAAAAAAAAAAAAATAGCACGTTTGGATTTCCATTTGGAACACCAAAACCATGGTTTGGATCTTTCCAAAAAGACAACCAAACATGCTAAAAAGCCATGCAGTCCCCCTTACCCTTCCTAGCCAATATAAGGATGAGCATTGCCCTTTGATTTCAACAGAAAGGAACTTAAATTCATGCAGAGCAGCAGCTGCTTGAGAGAACCTAGATCCCTGTAAAATGAGAATACCATATAAGAATAGTAAACTGGTACTGAACCATGACTACATGATAATTGTCAAGGACTAACTCTCCTTAAGTTGTTAAGCGGAGAGCCAATTATAATTTAATAACTATAAAACACCCTCCCATACAAGAGCCCTTGAGCTTAGAGTGGGAAACAAACAATGAACATGCCTACTTCAAGTGCTGAAATTAAACTTTAATAAGAATTAGAAGGGAAAACGCAACTATCAAATTCCTAAACACTTAGTCAGTGATGCCCTGACACCATGTGAAGGACCAAATCTCTGAAAAGCTTAAGTTATTACGAAGAGGCCCAAGAATGACACAATGTCTCTGTTAGTTTGAGTTTTTTATTTTAATGAAAAAAGTGTTGTTTCAATTAAATGATAACTGTAAAAAAGATTAAAGATAACTAGGAATTTTTTTTTTTGGGAAAAGAAAACAAAAGCAAAAACCCCAAAAAAGCTGTTTTAGTGCCTTTTGTCATGAATCAACACCCCCCAAAAGCTTAAGCTGTGAAGTAGAGACGTGATTCAATTTTATATCTACCATGCCTTCTCACACAAGAAACATGGGAATTTGAAGCATGGACAACACATAAGCTCAACTTACCATGGGCTGAAAATCAATGTTCATTTGAAGAATAGGATTAACCACAATCAGATTCTAAACCATTTGATCTTAGAGGCTCCTATACCATGTCATGAACCAACTCACCCAAAAACTTAAGCGGTTTGATGAAGACACATGAATGGTTTTTATATCTAACTCTTCTCTCTTAAAATAGAAAGAGTAGCTTATGAGAAAAAGCTACATCATAAAATCCCTTTCTTAAGCATAAAGAAATGCACCCAACATCTCAAATAGCGACGAAGATTTAACTGTACCTTACGAAGTGTGGTGGCAGACTGCAGAAGATGCTGCAACATACAATCTCCACAACTTAAAATTTGAAGTAGAACTCGCCGAAATGCTATGAAAGGTTCAAGCAAATTCATGTGCAGTTGTGTCCGTTGCAAAATGGAGCACCAGTCCATATCTAGCCGTGACAACTAGATGGCAATAAAAACAGTACAATGCATAAAAATCTATGAAAAGACAGGCAGACTAATCACAGCTTTAATTGTAAAATATAATTTACCTGTTCAATTGAAGGAATCATAGGCTCAGAAGACACATTTAGCCTCTGCACACAGAACACTCTGCTATTATCTAGACAAGTTCTCCAACGTAAATCCCAAGCCATGCCAAGATGATAAAGCATCTGTTGAAATGACCATTTTCGGAAAGATATAAGATATCTATTATTGATGGAATCCTTGGTAACTTACCAAGAACCCTAACTGAGATACAAAAATGCTCAACACTTCTAGAGCCCTCAATCTCTCCCAAGAATAACTAAAAGACTCAAGACTCCTAATTAATTTCTACTTCCCTTTATTTATAGACAACAAACTCACTCCCTCACTAATGGGGCTTTTAACAAGAAATTGGGCCTAAGTGAACCTGATAGTAACTAACTATACCCCACAACACTGAATCATATCACTCAGAGCTGACACAAGGACATATAATTCCATGTCAGCTGTAGGCACTTAAGCTCCCTCTTACAAGCCTTAAGAAGCTTGACCTGATAACACTGATATTCAACCTAACCCAATTTGGTAAGCTACAAGATATAAAATGGGTTTACAATAGTGCTAGGCAACATAGATGCAGCAGGGATCTACAAATTGCATAAAATAAGTACCTGGAGTTTGATTATGGTCGAGTAAATGTACTCAGTGCTTTCTTCACTTGCATGAGAAACAGACCACACAAGTTCCTAGAACACATGATAAAATAGTAATTGCATGGAGCTCATAAGCACACCCACAGAATTAAAGAAACAAGTATTACCTGCTTTGAATCCCTCAGTTTTCTCTGGAAATCACTCAAATCGCCCTCCTGGAGTGCCCTCAAACAACTGAATATAAAAATAATTAGATGTCCTTTCCACAAATACATTCATTCCATTTTATTCAATAGAAAAATAACTTTATTAATGAGTGTTAGAAATAAGGAAATATCTATCAATATCTCCATTATATCTTTAGAATATTTCATATCATATCATAACTCAGATTATTATCATATCTCCATTATGTCATTATATTTACAATTACAACACATGATATCAATATATTTTCAGATTACCATAAATCTCTATTCTTTCTTTTCTTCCTCCACTATCTAAAACCCTCAATTTCAACAATGAGAAACAAAAGAATACAGGGATAGAGGATAAGAAATCCTCACAAGAACACTGAAGAAAACATATAGGTCCTACGAGATTGATCCATGTAACAAAGAATGCCAATCTCTCTCCATATCTACCAAATGAAGACCTCAAAAAAGACCATTTGCAAAACACCACATAGAAGCTAAAAAAGTAATCCTACACCAAATGTTGTCCAGTGATGAAGTTGTCCCCTTCAAATTCAAGCATTCCTTTCTACCAAAGATACCATAAAATAGAAAAAACCAAATATTGCCACAGAATTTTAGATAGTGTTGGAAATAGGTGTACCTATTAATAATGAAATCCATGTATCTACAGGTTATGTACATAGGAAGTTGTCTATTCATTGTTAGTATTTTTTGGTTGGATTTCTAATTGTACGTAAGGGATGCTGAGTGTCAAAGAACTTTAGCAATCTAAATGAAATACTTCCTCTAAATTATTCAAGGTTTCTCTAAACTCTTTTGAAGAAATTGAACTAAAACAGTGCATAACACAAATACTAGGAGACACTTATTAGGAGTTTTGGAAGAAATTGACCCTAATGGAAGAAATTGAATTTCATTCCTTGTTGACTAGTGAATGTAAGATATCAAATACAAATATAATCTAAACCACCAACAAACAAAAGATACATAACATAGGGTAGTTACTGTTTGCCAATGTCTTCTACCTAACAATTCAATTTAAAATAAACACATTTTTGCATGTATCAGTTATTTTTATAGAAAAAGAGATGCATTTGGAAAGAAGATAAACACAAAGACAAGAGGATCTGATGTCCTTCATAAGAAAAACACACAATTACATAGAATCGCCAAAATTAACCTCCAGATTAGCAATGGGCAAAGGCAGTGCAGTTCCTATGTAAAGTAAAACAGAAACAGAATGCCCATCGAAACAGCTGTAAGCTAAGCACCAAAGAGAAGCCAAAATCCTTATTCCAATCCGAGGACAAATCTAAAGACAATGAAGCACTTTGAAAAAACTAAGCATTTCACTCAAACCAAATGTATCAAGACTCCATAACTGCACAGTTCCACATGATCTAGACTTCTGTTCTTTGTCAAAACCCTTTAAACCTTATTGGGGGAGAAAAAAAAAGGGAGTAGTGTAGAGCTCAGACAAGGCCACACATCCCAACAAACAATTAACAATTTATTTCACACAGAGTTAGCAATCAGAGACAGTCAAAACAGATGCACGACTGATCGAGTTCTTCAAGCACATAATACAAATATAAGTAGAAATGACTATCTTAGGACTCCAAATCTGCAACAAATCATTAGTATTGACACTATTCAGTAACCATTCCAAACAAACTATTTCACCATTGAAGAAGCTTTGGATTTTCAAAAAGTGACAATGACATGGCCGCCAGCACAGTCATGTAGATTATCATACTTTAACTTTGGATGGCCTGCTTGCAAATTAGAGAATGGAATAGTTTTGCATTCAGAAAATAAAAATTCTTAGACAACCATGATTGTGCTGCACTCTGATTAGTTCTTATTCGTTCGATTTCCCTCTTAGAAGCTCACATACTCATCTAAAATAAAAAAGGATTACTCGAGCAACATATTGCAGTTCAGGAATAATTAACCACTTGATAGGTCAATGATATGCAAAAGGGTGATTAATGAGTAACCATTTATTTCTAACCTGAACCTACTTTAAAATGGTATTCCTTATTCGTAATTTTTTTTAGAAAGAAATTACTGAATATTTCAGCAGAATTTTGAATCAAAAGAATAAAGAATAGAAAAATGCATTTCAGATTATAATCAACATAGGCATAAATCTAAACCAAATTACCTGTGCAAATTTTCATTGAAATGATTGTATTTGATACTCTGAGTTGAAGAAGGAAAACTAGATCCTAGACAAGGTAAAGAAAAATCCCAGTTCCCAGCACGCCAAGCAGATTCATACTGCAATTCAGCAAATTCTAAATCATGCTGAAGCTGGTCCTTGCTTGATGTCAACCCTTGGCAATACAAGTCAAGCACATGTGTACAACCAATCTGCTGCAATGATCTAATCAACCCTTTATAAGGTCTGCTCTGGCCATTCTCATATTCCTCAGAGGAAAAAGAAGGTTTTCCTGCTCCAGTTTGATCCAATGAAAAACTCCTGGAACTGCCATCCTTCTGTCCTGAGACACCTGATCGAACTTGCAAGTCATAATACTCAAGGGCCTTTCCCCAGTTTCCCTCATGCTCGAACGTGATTATTTGAGAGGTCAACTATTATTTCACAGCCCATACAAAAGGAGAGTGAATCAGAGAAAGGAAAATGACCAAAACATATAGCAGTGAAATAACTAATAGGAGCCTAAATCCACAAGAAAGCATGGAAAACTATCCCATCCCAAACGAGTTCATACCAAAACGATGGTTTTCCTTGCCAGAGTTATAAAAAATAAGCCGTAAGGGATTTGATAAGCTCAAAAGTCATGGTAATTTATTCCAGCATTTTGGCCTCATTGAAACAGACATTTGTATGGTGTTTTTTGTCACAGGAAATATATAGGCCCCCCTACCTAGATATCCTTTATAAACACTTGGGCATCCCTCCCCCTTGAACTAGCTTTTGGGCTTGAGTCAAACCCACTCAATTCTAAGATGATATGCTATGCTTTATGTTGGACCACCCGCAAATGTCCAATCTTGCAAACTTTATGCTCCAAATATCCCGTCATGGGGAGAGTGTGTTAGAGTCTCACATTGGCTAGAGATATAGCCTAGACAGCTTTGGAAAACACTTGGCCATCCCTCAGTACTTAAGCTAGATTTTAAGGTTGACTGAAGGCCACTCAATTCTAAGAGTAGTAAAGGAATTTTGCAACATTGTTAAGTCCACATCAATTGTACTGTAGTTGATTGTACTAATTATCTCTTCATGAAAATTTTCACTAGCAACCCCAACACCCCCTCCTCTCTTCTTCCTTTCCCCAAAAAAAAAAAAAGAAAGAAAAAAAAAGGGACCAAAAACAAAAGGGCTGTGTTTTAAATCGTGCTAGTCTTGTAGACATAGCGGTCAAAAGTTTGATTTGATCCATGGGATCTCAATTCTGACAAGTAAATCAAAATTTAGGTATAACATTTGAGAGAACTGATGCTTTCCCTACCATTTCAGTCAGTTTATGGGGAAATGTATATTAGACATGTGATTAAGTACTTGCTTTACAGCTACAATTAGTGTGGTAACATAGGAAGTCTTGGAGACAAAGCCTAGGACGTACTACAAGTAAGTATCAAAGGCCGAAGCCCTGCATGGCTGCACTCAAAAGCAAGCTTAAGCCTTTAGGTTAAATGGTCCATGAGAACATATTATACACAGCTCAGTTATGGGATAAAACTACCAGAAGGAAAGATCAAGCTAACTAACCTTGTGAGACTGAAGGATTCCATACAAGCTATCAGGTTCATTGATTCTAGTGACTGCCGAGACAAGTATTTCAATATGATCTGGCAACTGATGTGCACGAAGCAAAGAGAAGATGCAAAATAGTTAGATAAGAGATTATGAACAAAACCAAGGAAATCTCCACTAACTACAAATCTATATATAGGTCAAGTGTCTAGTTTATTGACATAAAAACTAAATGACTTAAAACAGTGCAAGTGCTCAAAATATAATACGATCCAATCAAGGTAGAAGACAGGATCAGTCATTGAAATATTCAGTGCAACTTACTGTTTCATTGTGCGAGAAATCTGGACCTCCAACTGTCATACCTTTAAAGTGCTCTTCACACCAATGTTCCACATACATCATTGAAGTAAAATACGATCCGCAACTCTAATACGAAACGAAAAACATAAACAAAATTTACAGAATGAAAATAAAGGAACCCAAATTGAAAATAAAAATATGAAAAGAAACAGTGAATTGAAGCACAGACAATCTTCCACTTACAATGGCTGACTTGGCGACAATAAGATAATCAATGGAAAGCCAATATACCTTGAAGATAAAAGAAAATAATAAATCATGTCAAATTCAGCCAGAAACCAATTTATTGTTTTCCAAAGGTTAAAAGTCTTTAGTAAATAATGAACTCTATGAAGGCAAAAATGCAAGGAGGGTGAGACCTTCTCCCATGAAGAAGGTCCCTTTGCCAGGGCACTTGACCCAGCTGCAGATTCTCTAGCCTTTGCAGGAGTGGACCGGGCTTTCGAGCTATAGCTTGACGGTTTAGAATTCTGCATAACAAAACCAGTTATCATAGTTCCCCTTCCTGCCCCCCTCTGTTTTAGCCAAACAACAAAGCCACATATTGAAAAACATATTCAGTACATCTTAACTCGGGATATGATGCTCGAGGTGTGTTGGACTATCTACAAATTTTATATTAAAGGGAAAAAAAATTATGAAAAATTTATTACAATAATTTATGCTGTTTTTAGCCCAATTGTGCTACTGTATTATTAGGGATCTGATCATAGTAGGAAATATATCTTATTGAGATTTTAGCTAATTTTTGGGAATTACTTGTTCCCTTAGTGTTAGAATATATGAATATCTTGTGAATATCTTTTATTATCTTTTATTATCTTTTGTTATCCGTAAATAGGGATAATACATCTTTGTAATTATTGTGTATTTATTGCACATTGTCTATATATATTCACTCCGTTGTGTAGTTCTAAACACACGAATTCATCCTATGATTTTCTCTCTTTCTCTGTTTCTCAACATGGTATCCAGAGCCTAAGAAAGAAAGAAAACCTCAACCCGTGCCGTTAGGAGGGCCCATTGCTCTCTAGTGAAATTTTTTTTGGCCAAACCGTGTTTCCTTTCCGGTTTGTCCACCTTTTTCCTTCCATTGTACACAAAAAAAAGCCCCTGCCGCCACTGTTCCCTGCAGCCGGCCAACTTTCCGGCGCCGCCTCCAACCACCGACCCCACCTCTCGCCTTGCAACGTCGTGCGCGGCCAACCCCCGATGACCACATCCCCAGATCTGGCTCCACGCTCTCTCACGTGCCTCCGCCGCCTCGGGCGGATCGTTCACCCGCGCGGTTCCAAAGAATGGTGTAGGCGCGTCCGGCGGCCTTTTCAGCTACTTCCACCGCCGTTGTACTCGCCCGGACCTGCTCTTCCTAGATCTGCCCTCCTTTTCGCAATTCGTGCACTTTTCAGAAATCGTTTTTTGTGAAATACCGATTCTACCCTTGTCCTTTCTTGCCCTATGGCAGCCAGCAACCCTTCCTCTGATGATAAAAGTGTTCCGAAGGCTGAGCCTCCAGCATTCACCAGTTATGTCAGTGTGCCTCTTTCCACTGACAAACTTGATGGCACCAACTATGACACTTGGGCTTCAGGTATCAAACTTTGGCTAACAGGGCAGGATTATGCTGACCATCTCACCACGAAGGCTGTTAACATCCCGGTGGATGGGCGTCCCCGCAGGGTTTAGATTGATGCCCAACTATGTAGCATTCTCAAGTCCACCATTGCTCCTTCCATCAAACAGATCTTTCGGGCCCATGTCACTTGTGAATCTATTTGGGCGCAAGCCAAGACCCTCTTCACCAATGACACTCAACGTCTCTATCGTGTTTGTCAGGATCTCATAGGTATCATTGCTCCTCGCCAGCTTGATGGCTCTATGTCCTCCTATTTGGGTAGGATTCATGGTGCTCTTCATGATTTCAATGAACTCTTGCTCCCTGCTGATACCCCAGAAAAGGAGTTGGAGCAACGTAGCTCCTTTTTTATGCTCTTGGCCCTTTATGGTTTGCCTCCAGAGTACTCTGCTACTCGTGATCAACTTCTGGGATCCCCGACTGTGCCTACTCTTTCCATGGTGTTTGCCTCTCTTCTTCGGGTTCCCGCCAAACCACTGGCTGAGTTGCCCCTTCCTACAGCCTCGGTTGATACCTCTGCCCTAGTCTCCCAAAGTACTAGTCGTGGTCGTTCTCGGAAGTCCCGCCCTAAGTGTGATCACTGTCATCGGTCGAGCCACACCATTGATCGCTGTTACTCTTTGCATCCTCATCTATGCCCTACTGCTAATGTAGCCCAGACTGATGTTCCGGCTCCCTCCGATTCCCTTGCTCCACATTCACCGTCTCCAGCAGACTATGCTGATTTCCTGAAGTGGTTTGAGCAACGTCAGAACTCTGGTTCCACTGTCTCTGTTGCACACTCTGGTAATCCTTTTGCTTGTCTCTCTCAATCGGCCTCCTTGGGTCCTTGGGTTCTTGATTCTGCTGCTACTGATCATATTTCTGGTAATAAAGATTTATTTTCTACCCTTTCTACTTCTGGATATTTACCTACTGTCACCTTAGCCAATGGTTCTCACACAGTCTCACGGGGTGGGCACTGCCCATCCCCTTCCTTCTATGTCAGTTGAGTCTGTCCTTTATGTTCCTGGTTCTCCGTTCAACCTACTCTCTATTTATCGGTTAACTAAAACCCTTAAATGTATTATTTCCTTCACTGAAGATTCTATTTACTTGCAGGACCGGAGCACGGGACGGATGATTGGCACCGAATGTGAGTCTCGTGGACTCTATTGGCTCCACCCCCCGTCAAGTGTTTGCTCCCTCACCACTGACCCTCTCACCCTCCATGCCCAGTTAGGTCATCCTAGCCTTGCCAACTTGCAACGCATAGTTCCTAGCCTATCCAAACTCTCCAGTTTGCCTTGTGAGTCGTGTCAACATGGGAAACACACGCGGAGTCATTTTCTAGATAGCATTAGTAGTCGAGTTACGTCTCCCTTTACTTTAGTTCATTCAGATATTTGGGGTCCTAGTCGCACAGTGTTTGTTTTAGGATTTTGCTATTAGTTTTATCAAGAAATAAAAACTCATTTTGGTGTTTCTATTCGCACTTTACGTAGTGATAATGCCAAAGAATATTTGTCTCATGATTTTCAAACATTTTTAGCTTCTCATGGCATTCTTCACCAGACGTCCTGTGCTCATACACCTCAACAAAATGGGGTTGCTGAGCGCAAGAATCGTCATCTCATTGAAACCACCCGTACTCTTCTTCTTCATAATCATGTACCTTTTCATTTTTGGGGGGATGCCGTTTTAACTGCATGTTATTTAATTAATTGCATGCCCTCTTCTGTTTTAGACTACAAAGTTCCCCACTCCATCTTATTTCCCCATGACCCCTTGCACTCCCTTCTCCCGCACATTTTTGGGTCCACTTGCTTTGTTCATATCTTAGCTCTTGGTCTTGACAAACTTTCTGCACATTCACTTAAATGTGTTTTTCTTGGTTACACTCGGTCTCAAAAAGGTTTTCGGTGTTTTTCTCCTACTCTGCGTCGTTATCTGGTCTCCGCGGATGTTACCTTTTTTGACACTGTTCCCTTCTTTGAGCCATCTAACCATTCCACCTCTCCTGCTTTTGAGGAACTCCCACTTCCTGTGATCCCTATGCCTTTGCCACCCCTTTTGCCGACCCCCATGCCTCGCCCCCTTCAGGTCTACCATCGTCGAGCCCATCCACTAGCCTAGCCTGTCCCTATCATTGCACCTGACCCGCAGCCATTGCCTCCTCCTGCTCCTTTCTCCTTTGCTCCTTTCCCATTGCCCTTCATAAAGGTACTCGTTCCACTCATAACCCCTCTCCTCACTATATTGCCCTGAGTTATCACCGTTTGTCTTCTCTGCATTATGCTTGTCTGTCCTCTTTGTCTTCTATGTCTATTCCTAAGACTGCAGGTGAGGCTCTCTCCCATCCTGGGTGGAGACAAGCTATGATTACTGAGATGTGTGGATTTCAGGACAGTGGTACTTGGGAACTGGTGTCTCTCCCTTCGGGTAAATTTGTGGTTGGTTGTCAATGGATTTTTATGGTTAAGGTGGGGCCTGATGGCCAACTTGATCGTCTTAGGGCTCTTGTTGCCAAAGGGTACACTCAGATCTTTGGTTTGGATTATGGTGATACATTCTCCCTTGTTGCTAAGATGGCTTCTGTTCGTCTGTTTCTCTCTATGGCTGCTATGCGTCATTAGCCTCTTCATCAGTTGGATATTAAGAATGCCTTCCTCCATGGTGATCTTGAGGAAGAGGTTTATATGGAGCAACCTCCTGGGTTTGTTGCTCAGGGGGAGTCTTCTGGCCTTGTTTTTCGCCTTTGCAAATCATTGTATGGTCTTAAGCAGTCTCCTCGAGCTTGGTTTGGAAGGTTCTCCACTGTGGTTCAGCAATTTGGTATGACTCGGAGTGAGGCTAACCACTTCGTGTTTTATCGTCATACTCAGAGAGGTTGCATCTACCTAGTTGTGTATGTTGATGACATTGTCATTACAGGGAGCGACACTCAGGGTATAGCACAGATCAAACAGCACCTATGCAAGCATTTCCAGGCCAAAGACCTTGGCAAACTCAGATACTTCCTGGGTATTGAAGTAGCACAGTCCAAAGATGGCATAGTTCTCTCTCAAAGAAAATATGCTGTTGACATTCTAAAGGAAACAGGTTTACTTGCTACAAAACCTGTTGATACTCCTATGGATCCAAATGTCAAGCTCCTACCAAATCAGGGGGAGCCACTATTTGACCCTCGGAGATATAGAAAATTGGTTGGGAAATTGAACTATCTCACAGTTACTCGTCTAGACATTTCTTTTGCAGTAAGTGTGGTTAGGCAATTCCTAAACTCACCATGTGAAGCTCACTGGGATGCTGTTATCCGTATTTTGCAGTATGTCAAAGGAGCACCAGGAAAGGGCCTTATTTATGAAGATAAGGGGCATACAGATATAGTTGGGTATTCTGATGCAGATTGGGCGGGATCCCCTTCAGATAGGCGTTCCACTTCAGGGTATTGTATACTTATTGGAGGCAATCTCATATCCTGGAAGAGCAACAAGCAAACCGTAGTGGCTCGATCTAGTGCTGAGGCAGAGTACCGTGCAATGGCTTCAGCCACATGTGAGCTTATCTAGCTTAAGCAACTCCTCAAAGAACTTCAATTTGAGGAAGCCAAACAAATGACACTTGTTTGTGACAATCAAGCCGCTTTACACATTGCCTCAAATCCAGTTTTTCATGAGAGGACCAAATACATTGAAGTTGATTGTCACTTTATTAGAGAGAAGATTCTATCTGGAGACATCACCACAAGCTTCGTCAATTCAAATGACCAATTGACAGATATTCTCACTAAATCATTGAGAGGTCCTAGAATAAGTTACCTATGTAACAAGCTAGGTGCATATGATCTATATGCCCCAGCTTGAGGGGGAGTGTTAGAATATATGAATATCTAGTGAATATCTTTTATTATCTTTTGTTATATGTAAATAGGGATAATACATCTTTGTAATTATTGTGTAGCACATTGTCTATATATATTCACTCCGTTGTATAGTTCTAAACACACGAATTCATCCTATGATTTTCTCTCTTTCTCTGTTTCTCAATACTTAGCAATTAGGAATGTAGTATCAAAATATATATGAATTGGATAAGTATTTCATATCACATTATTATGTGTGACAATATTATTTAGAGTTGTAATTCATTTTTTTCTTCCTTCCATACCTAAACCTGGTTATTTAACCAAAGTTTCAATCATCTTAACAGTGAAATACCTAGATAAAGCCATAAATTATTGTGAAAATTATTTTTATATTGACAAAATAGGCATAGTAATGAATTAAGATGGAGCTATCCAGAGAACAACACCATGTCATCATCTATTCCCTTAAACAATGAATCCGCAAACAGAACCACAATATATCTATGTCTGAGGCACACAAATTTACCATGGATCACACTCAAGACATTGCAACATAGAACCTAGGGCACTCAATTCTATATTGATACCATGCACGAACAATCCAGATTAGGTATGTGTTAGGGACCAAGTCCCTGAAGGGATTAAAGTGTACAAAAGAAAAAAATATAGGGGCATTAGGGGAAATGCAAATGAGCTAACAAACTAAAGCTGAGGTGGCATAGGTGAGTGCGTGTGTGCTGTGACAGAAGGTGGGTGTGTGTGTTTCTGTGAGAAACGGTTAGGAGAAAAGAGATATTTGTAGGATTGTGGGTGCTGGGGGAGAGGGGCTGGCATTTTGGGTTTTAGGCTTGGAGAGGAGACTGCTTAGTGTCTCTTCCCTTCTCTCTGTTTTTCTGCATTTTATTCTGGTGTATTCCTCTTTCCCTTGGCTGATTTTGTGATTGATATCAGTTAAGGAGTTAATATACTATTCAGTGCATCTTCTGTGTTTTTCCATCTATTTGCTTCTATCATTTTGGCATCAGAGACTCAGGTTCTAAGAGCTGTGAGAGCCAACCACTGAAGCTGCAATGGAGGATCGCGTGGGTGAATTGGAAAGGAGGATGGACGAGGTGGTGCGGTTGTTGAGAGATGGAAGGAAGGCTCGCTCTAGGGGGCGTTCGCCTCCCAGGAGAGGACCTCATCGGGTGGACTTGAGGGACTGCTGGGATGGGGGTTCTAGAAGAGAGAGGGATTCACGTCAACGCCCTCCTTTTCACAACGAGGATGGAAACGGTAGGTTTCACAACCGAACGAGACCGTCCTCCTCCCATTCTCGAAATGGTTCCTCGTTCTTCCATGACTACTCGTCCTGGGGGAGCCGACCTCCAAACTCATCGCGAGCGAGTCCTTCAGAGCGGCGGCGATTTTCAGAAAGGAAAATGGAGTTACCCATTTTTTCCGGCGAGGATGCGCCGGGTTGGCTACTAAGGGGTGAGAGATACTTCATGGTTAACGGGATTGAGGGAGATGAAAGAATGGATTTGGTGCTGGTGGCGTTGGAAGGGAAGGGGTTGAGCTGGTACCGAGCTTGGGAGGACCAGGTCACCTTTCCTTCGTGGAACGATTTCAGGGAGGCGCTGTTGAGGAGGTTTCAGCCGAGTGTGATGAAGGACCCGTTTGGGCCTCTCTTAAGAGTTAAACAAGTGGGCTCGGTGATGGACTATATTGAATTATTTGAGCAAGTGTCAGGGCCCATGAAGAATATTGATAGAGAAATATTGAAGGGGATCTTTATAAATGGGCTTAGGCCCGAATTGCAAGCAGAAATTAAGAGTTTGGACCTCTCAGGTCTAACTGAGATCAAGGATCGAGCTCTCATGCTGGAGGAGCGCAACAGGGAATGGAAGGGCAGTGGTGTTGGACCACTAGAAAGAGGGCTGGGCCACAATAGAGGCCCAAACCAATTTCGAAGTGGGCAAGGAAGTAACCGGGTATGGGAAAATAAGGGGATGAAGGAAGTGAAACCTAATTTTGCTAAAGGAGACGACAAGGGGGGCGGTAATGGGAGAAAACTATCTCGAGGAATTACAAGAGCGGAGCAAAAGGGGTTTGTGTTTCAAATGTGGGGAACGATGGGGTCACGATCACATTTGCAAGATGAAGAATTACAAATTGGTTTTGTTGGAAGACTCCGAAGCAGGAACCGAGAACGAAGAGAGTGACGGGGTCGAGGAAGAAGTTGCAGCGCTACAGCTGAACTCTCTGCAACTCTCTCTCCGAAGCCTCAAGGGGTTGACGACCACAAACAAGTCTTTCAAGGTGCTGGGGACAATCGGGGAGGATGAGGTTATAATATTGATTGACACGGGGCCACTAATTTTCTGCCTCAAGAAGAAGGCTGAACAATTGAAACTGATGGTGACACCTACACGAGCATACAAGGTGGAGCTGGGGACTGGGGAAGAGGCAGTAAGCAGTGGTTTGTGCGAAAAGGTCACGTTGAAAATTCAAGGGGTGGTTCTGGAACGAACCTTTTTCTTGCTTGAATTGGGTAATGTGGACATGATACTAGGAATGGATTGGATTTCGGGCTTGGGTGATATCTTTGCTAATTTCCAGAAACTATACATAGTTTGGAAGGAGGACGACAAATGGCTGAGACTAACAGGAGACCCCTCTCTTTGCAAGGCTGAAACATCGTGGAAGGCGACCATTAAGGCACTAAAGGATAAAGGGGAAGGGTACTTTATTACTCCTGTGGAGGAAGGGAGTAAGAATGAAGCTGAGGAAACTTTGTCAGAAGGGATACAAGAGGTTCTCTTCGAATTTGCTGATTTATGCCAAGCTCCGAAGGGGCTACCACCAAAAAGAGAACAGGACCATGCAATCCACCTTAAGGAGGGAGCTGGGATCCCACATGTGCGACCCTACAGGTATCCTTATTTCCAAAAAAATGAAATTGAGAAGATAATTTTGGAAATGTTGGAAGCTGGAATTATTAGGACCAGTCTGAGCCCTTATTCAAGTCCCGTTATATTAGTTAAGAAGAAAGATGGGGGCTGGAGATTCTGTGTAGATTACAGAGCCCTCAACAAAATTACGATTCCTGATAAATTCCCAATTCCCATTATTGATGAGTTGTTAGATGAATTGGGGGGGGGCTCACATCTTCTCCAAATTGGATTTGAAGTTGGGATACTATCAAATCTGAATGAGGGAACAAGACATAGAGAAGACAGCTTTTAGAACCCATGAAGGGCATTACGAGTTCTTAGTAATGCCCTTTGGGCTCACCAATGCCCCTTCCACTTTTCAGGCATTGATGAACAAAGTCCTGCGTCCTCATCTGAGAAAGTTTACTTTGGTGTTTTTTGATGACATACTAATTTACAGCAAGTCATTGGAGGAGCATCAGGATCACCTCAAATTGGTTTTAGGTAGCTTAAGGGCTAATAGCTTGTACATCAACCGCAAGAAATGCAGTTTTGAGCAACCAAAAATTGAATATTTGGGCCATATAATTTCTGCAGAAGGAGTTTCAGCTGATCCTCGGAAAATTGAAGCCATGATCAGCTGGCCTGCTCCAACAGATTTGAAAGGATTGCGAGGGTTCTTGGGGCTAACTGGTTATTATAGAAGATTCGTTAAGGGTTATGGGAAGATAGCATGGCCTCTCACTCAGTTACTTAAAAAAGACAACTTCCGTTGGGGAATGGAAGCTCAACTAGCATTCGACACACTCAAGCAAGCTATGACCACGTTACCAGTTCTTGCTGTACCAGATTTTAATAGGGAATTCATGGTGGAAACAGATGCCTCTAGTAAGGGGCTGGGAGCAGTATTGATGCAGGAAGGAAAGCCAGTGGCTTATATGAGTCATACGCTGAATGATAGGGCTCAACAAAAATCGGTTTATGAACGAGAGCTCATGGCAATAGTGTTTGCCGTACAGAAATGGCGACACTACTTATTAGGGAGGCGATTTGTAGTATATACAGACCAGAAGAGCTTGAAATTTCTGGTTGATCAAAGAATGATGGGTGCTGACCAGCAAAAATGGGTTGCTAAATTATTGGGATTTGATTTTGAGATCAGGTATAAGGTTGGAAAAGAAAACCGAGCAGCAGATGCTCTTTCTAGAAAGCTGTATTTCAGCGCTATATCCTCTGTCACTTTTCAAGATTGGGAAGGGCTAGAGGAAGAAGTACAAGCCGATGACAAGTTAAAAGGTATCATGCAAGCATTATTGAGAGGAAAGGACACTGTTCCTGGATATGAACTCAAAGGGGGCAGGTTATATTACAAGAACAGGTTGGTGGTTCCTAGAAACTCAACTCACATTCCTTTAATTCTGCAGGAATTTCACAACACTGTTCTAGGAGGACATTCAGGTTTTTTTAGAACATACAAGAGGATATCTGGGCTGTTGTGGTGGGAGGGGATGAAGAGTTGCATCTAGCAGTACATCCAGAAATGTGAGGTGTGCAACAGCAACAAGTATCAAACTCTTTCCCCAGCAGGGTTGCTGCAACCTCTGCCTATACCTTCACAAGTCTGGGATGAATTGACAATGGATTTCATAGGAGGATTACCCAAAGCACAGGGGGTGGACTCAATTCTAGTGGTGGTGGACCGGCTCACAAAATTTGCCCATTTTATAAGTCTATCTCACCCATACACTGCAAAGGATGTGGCTGCCATCTTTGTTAAGGAAATTGTAAGGCTGCATGGCTTCCCAACTTCTATCATAAGTGATCGAGATCGGGTCTTTATGAGTTCTTTTTGGTCAGAACTGTTCAAGCAAGCAGGAACTAAGCTCAAATACAGTTCAGCCTATCATCTGAAAACCGACGGCCAAACGGAAGTAGTGAATAGATGCTTGGAAACCTACTTAAGATGCTTTGCAGGCACTAAACCCAAACAGTGGCCAAAATGGCTTTGTTGGGCAGAGTTATGGTTTAATACGAACTTTAATTCCTCAACCAATACAACCCCATTTAAAGCTCTATATGGGAGGGATCCTCCTACCCTCCTTAGGGGTGACGTGACGACCTCTTCGGTGGAGGAGGTGAATAGGTTGCTGGCTGAAAGGAACCTGATTCTAGATGAATTAAAATGGCAGTTAACCAAAGCTCAAAACAGGATGAAGACTCAAGCTATCAAGAAGAGAAGAGAGGTGGAGCTAGCTATTGGAGACAAGGTGCATCTCAAAATCCAGCCTTACAGGCTGAAATCTTTAGCAACTCGTAGTAACCAGAAATTAAGCCCAAGGTATTATGGCCCCTTTGAGGTGATTGAGAAGATTGGTGCAGTAGCGTACAAGCTGAAACTCCCTCCAGGATCAGCAGTGCATCCTGTCTTTCATGTCTCCCTTTAAAAAAAATGTCTGGCAGCTGATGTGGTGAGCCAACCACTACCCGCGAGTCTCACAGATGATTGGGACTTGAAAGTTCAACCAGCAAATGTGTTGGCTGTAAGGAAAAATGCCCAAGGCATGACAGAAGTGCTGATTCAATGGCAAGATATGCCGGAATTTGAGAGCTCCTGGGAATTGGCAGAAGATATCCAGCTAAGTTTTCCACATTTTCACCTTGAGGACAAGGCGATAGTCCAAGGGGGGGGGGTATTGTTAGGGACCAAGTCCCTGAAGGGATTAAAGTGTACAAAAGAAAAAAATATAGGGGCATTAGGGGAAATGCAAATGAGCTAACAAACTAAAGCTGAGGTGGCATAGGTGAGTGCGTGTGTGCTGTGACAGAAGGTGGGTGTGTGTGTTTCTGTGAGAAACGGTTAGGAAAAAAGAGATATTTGTAGGATTGTGGGTGCTGGGGGAGAGAGGCTGGCATTTTGCGTTTTAGGCTTGGAGAGGAGACTGCTTAGTGTCTCATCCCTTCTCTCTGTTTTTCTGCATTTTATTCTGGTGTATTCCTCTTTCCCTTGGCTGATTTTGTGATTGATATCAGTTAAGGAGTTAATATACTATTCAGTGCATCTTCTGTGTTTTTCCATCTATTTGCTTCTATCAGTATGAAATTGGAATCAAATGATAATGCCAATGGATTATATCAAAGTTGTTCAATGGCATGATCAGATTGGAGTTCTACTCAGTTGAGATTTTATCTTCACCTTGGACATTTCACGCCTTGATGTTGATGGCAAAAAAGAAGATTTTTCTATGACATGGCATATACGAAGTTCATTAAGGCAATTCAACACCACTTGAATCGATTTTGTCAACTTATTCGACTCTGTAAATATGTGCTCCTTCAGCTGCAATTCAAAAAATAAATACATCATTATATTTCCAGAGAGCAAAAGGTGTTTGAACTTACTGCTGAAAGTTACATATATTCACAGCAACATAACCAGCACCATTTGAAGTATAATAATGAAGGAGGTAACAAGATAAAATTTATATCTTTTGTTTTTTTGCCTTTTGAAAAGATGATAAAATTTAGAGTAAATAACCTTTTTCATCCTCACATTTTTAAATTGACACCAATTTGGTTCTAACAAAAACTGTTTATAACAAATTAGTCCCAATATTTTTAATTCCGACATTAATTTGATCCTAACAAAAATTTTGACATCAATTTAGTCCCAACACCTTTAATTTTTAATCAATGTTGGATCTCCACTAACTTGAATGTATTTGAAGATGAGCAGAAATTTAACCAAATGACTATTGATGTAAAAAATTTGTTAGGACCTAATTGATCTCAAATGAAAATTGTCTACATCAAAATAGTTATTTACTCTAAACTTTTTATCATAATATTTTGAATATAAAATGAAATGAATGAGTCAATCAATTCTTTCTTGAAAAAATAAAGGGCAGCTCTAGAAAACAACCTGCAGAGAGATTAGTTTGTGAATATCAATATCCAAATCCTTCCTTGAAGCAACATTGACAAAAATACTTGGCAAAAGAAGCTCAGCAACTTCAGCTTTGAACAATACAATATCTTGACACAATCTGGCAGAACAATGTCCTAAGAAAATGAGAGGGTGAAAAAGGAAAGGTAATAAATGCTTCCTAGTCACTAACAACAAATGGAATTTTAACTTCCAACATTTAAGTAGTTCAATAGAACCATATACCTCAATATCACATCATTGCAGTGGACAATAAGTGAATGCACCAGTGGACAAATCCACTTTTCAAAAGATTTACCATGTGTCACCCACACAGTAGAGTTATCCAATGAAACAGCTTCAACTGTTAAAAGAAAAGATAACCATATCACAGTTAAAACATTAATTGCATGAAAAATAGCTAAGAACAATCAGAATAGATTAAAGTCTACACTGTAGTACTATATGTTAAGGAGAGAATAGAGAAAACTGATTGAGGGCAAATTGGTCAATGCATTGACACTCATGTAATTTATACTCATTCATACAGGTTAGTAAGTATTTTGAAATTATAGGGATTTAGGCATATGTCATAATACAAATTGTAAAGCACTAAGCCAGTAACCTATTTATTTATACTAATACTAAACTCTTAATTCTCATCAAAAAAGGGAACAAATCATGAAATATAAAGAAACACAGAAACCACTCTTAAGAGATCATCCGAGATATTATTTATATTATAAGATACAATAACAAAATATGAGTTATTTTCAGATAATCAACCATTGCTCCTCGGATAACAGCTTATAATACTTTAAACTTATTACAAGTATCACTTAAAAAGAAAATAGCATTAAAGAAAACGTGGACTCCATAAAACATAGCTGGCAAGGCAAATTAGGAATGCATTAGACTTCAGAGAGATAGCATTGCCCTGCCGACTGGAATAATCATCAACCTGAAGAGCTGATTAGAATGTTGCAATACCAAGGATAAATGGACTTTGCTGGAATGATTATTAGCCAAAATTCCCAAGCAGGCAATTCAACATAGCAACAACTAAAGGTTCTACAAGTTCAAGAACAGCATTTGGAAGACTCAGAAAGAAGGAAAAGTTAAGCAATACAACAGTCATATTGACCGGAAGACAAGTCGCTATTGATTGACAGCATCCAGGACTAGAGATTGGACCAAAATCATCATTTCCATTCTCCTACTTGGGGCTGGGCAAAAAATAACCAAATAACAAAATCCAAAAGAAGCAGCCAAATGGATAATAAACCAGATATAAAAACTCAAGCCACCTGAAAACAATCCAAATCTAAGGAGCCAAATATGAGAGTGCCTGATTGGAGTGGTAGGACACATTGTACTTCAACCTACAGCCTTTCTAGATTAACACCATCTTTCTCTAATCTTCCCATTCTTTCTACTTCGGCCTCTCTCTACAGCAGCTACAAGTGACCAGGCCACCAAGGATTTGTTTGTGACCAACACTAGTCTCAATTTTATACAGACTTCAAAGAATCCACCATTGTATATAATGGCAGATGGATAGGGCAGGAAGATGGATTAAGTAAAAAGGTGGGAGAAAATCACTGATTCAGAAGAACATTTTGCTAGCCTAGGGACTAGAGAAAACTAGCTTGACATGGCTTCTGAGGATTGCTTATATATAAAGAGGAAATAACGTCAAATATATGTTATCCCCACTTTCAGCTTCTACATTGCTGTAAGTTACAAGGGTATGAATCTTCATACGAACTACTAGAGTTCTTGGAGATGGCTAGCAGGTTTTAAGCCAAAAAAGACCAGTCTTGACTTCAGTTAACCTCCAAAGTGCCCGAAGCTAGATATAATATATTAGTACCCTACGCACAACTTAAACAGAAACCATTTCCCCCTAATTAAATTCCTACTATGCTAAACATTAAAGATGGTAACAAAAAGTTCAGCAGAAAGAGAAGAACCAACCCCAACACATTGTCAACCTAAATAATAAGATCAATCACACAACATTTATTTAGACCAAGGCAGTTCTACTAACATTTACAATCACGTTCATGTAAGACGTGTAGAAACCAAGATACCTTTCGTCCTCCTTTCCAAGTCCAAAAGAAAATTTTCCACAAATTCGACATTGATGCCTTTGGAATGCACCTGCATTTGTACACAATAGATAAGGATATGTTGAAAACTTCAACAAATAACAAATTTGATACCGATGAGATGTTGCAGACTTACAAATCTTAGCCAGTTATTTCAGTTATTTCTATTAGAAATAAGCAAATAATAATTATGTGCCCTCTTATATTACTAGTAAGTAATAACTCCTAGTTTATAATGTCTATTAGTGTATCACTTACACTGTACATTGTATATATTCAGTACATGAACATAAAGCCCTAACACACTTTTTCTCATACATTTGTATGTGGTATCAGAGCCTCCATAATTAAGTGGTTTCGGGTTCGAACCCCAATTCTACTAAAATTATTTACTCTTTAAACCCAAGCGAGGCATTTGCGTGAGTATAACATAAATTATATGCCTCTACCCATCAATTTAAGCTAACTAGTAGAGACATATGAATGGTTTTATACTCCAACAATGTCCTAGGGTTGTAACTATATGGTTAGCTTGGAAAAAACAACCCATATTTCAAAGAAAAATGTTATTTGTACTCATGGGACGTGGAACACCATGCCAACTTACACCTCATTCACCATTGAATGGGATATGAACCCCATTCAGCACAGTGTCCTACACCCCATGAGTACAAATAAGACAACTCTATTTAAAAACAATACATGTGCTAAATATGTAAGGATAGCCTAGTCATTCTAGGTATCCTATTTTCACTCTTCATATAGAGTACATATACATCATTCTACTTAGCATGTATATATACACATCTCTCTAAGCATGATATCACGATCTAGAGAAGAAAACCCTAGAAAAACTTCTCTTTTCACATTATTTTTCTATGTATTTCTTTCTATTATGTTTTGTACCCACCTTCTTGCCCCACCACTCCCTTCCTTCTTCCATCCCATGGCAATTGGTGCAGAAAAATAATCTGCATGTAGGTGCTCAAAAGCATGAGCATTCCTCCAATGGAATTGGAATGGGTTTAAGCCTTCCTACACGCACAATGCATAGCATGGGTTTGACAATGCACAATGGGCAACTAAAGCCGCTACAGGACTGGGTACCACTTTTCGATGCAGTCTGTGACTGTTAATGGTATTTCTGATGAAGTTTGTGTCCAAACGCGGTCTCTGTTCTCAACCCATGGTCTTTATCGACAAACTTGTGGTATTTCCTGATGTAGGGTGGAGCTATTTGGTCAGTCTTGGGTCCACTGAATCTGAGTGGACTTGTTTCTGACCGTGAATCCTGTGATTTCTCCTTCTGAGACATCATTCTTCCTAATGGTTTCTTTCTCTTTGATTTTGGCTTGGCTCTTGTTGCCACATGTATATAGTGACTACGACAAACAATAATAATCCCATTGCTAATCACAGTGGCAGGACAGCAAAGACTGGAACCTTCACTAAGCAAAAAATTTGAACTATACTGATCAGATTCTGAAGGTAAAGAGAATTATCTCCAATGGCAGCGCACAATTGAGCATGATTAAAGGGCCATAACAAGCTAAGCCACCTCTGAACCTCCTACTGAAAATCTTCAGATATGAGGCAACAGTAGCATCATTATGATTATAAGTTTAAAAAGTTTGTAAAATCAAATTTAGAAAACCATGCTTGAGTCCAGTCTGGTGATCCACCAATCCTTTAGATGCTGAAAAGAACTCACCGAAAATATAGAGTTTATGTATAACTAGTGGCTTGACTTTTTATTTTAGAGATCAATTTTTATATATAATCAATATGAAATGATTTGATATTATATTTAATACAAACTAATGGTTTTTTTAATTTTTATATTCCTTTTATTACAATAGAAAAGAGGCTAGTTACATGAAGAAGAAAAAATATGGGAAAGTCAGAGAAATGAGATAATGGTTGGTGGACTTAAAAAAAACTTCAATAGCGTGATGAGACACTAAAAGATAGTTACTCATCCCAATCCCCTTTATCATAGTATAGATAAAATCTAGGATCTAAGCCTATCTATAACGAAATGCAGAATGTTTACCACACTGCTCAAAAAGATAATTCTCTTTATGAATATTATGAGAAAGTAAAATGGTCCTCTGAATAAAAGAAAAACTAAGGCTTGGGGCAGTGGTGCTACTTCTTGGACTTGAACCAGCAGTACCCACTTTCTTCTTCCTTTTCCTTTGACTCCATAAGTTCCCTTCTCATATTTTTATGGGTTAACCAAATTAACTTTGGGTGTTGGGTATGAGCTCTTCATGTTATAAACCAAGGGTTTAAACTTTAAATAGAGGCTTTTGTGATTGAGAGTTAATTTAGGTTAATACCTGGTGCCAAATGTTAAATAGTGGTTATCTGATAATGTGTATGATATTAGATCCACTAGAGAGGCATCCTCTTGACTTCGCAACAGCTTAGGCTTGGACCATCTTCTCCAAGGAGTTGTATTGTGAGTGAATACTGTATTTATAGTTGGTTTGCTACACTTATGTTAGTATATATCTGGATATTTATTTTTGAAACACAATAGAATAGTTATATAGATATTAATTATTGTATTTTTCCCTATGTGAAGCATGTATGAATAAAGAGATTCCCCATCGAAGTTCTCTTACCACCAATGGTCTTTATAAAATGCATGGGACAAGACTTGTGTTAAGATCAATTTTGGAACAAGTACAATTTTAGATTTATTTCTTTTATGCCTTGGAACAATTTAAAAGAAATTACATTTTGTTTATGTTATGCAAGCACTAATGCATGGTTCTGATTGGTATTTTGTTGAAAAAGAGAAGGTACATAAGAAATATTGATTTGTTTTTATGAGAAATAATGATTCTTAAAGGAGGTATCCTTGATAGAAATCATAGCTAATGATGGTGGCATCAGCCTTAGGTGACCAGCCTGGCAAGTTTGGTTGACATGGTGGATGTTATGGATACGTTGGGGACAGGCATGAAGGTCATCCATACATGTCATGAACACACAGTGAATGAGTGTGAGAGCCACCCAGATGTGTTGTGAACACTCTGGAGACCAATGAGAGGGCTGAGTAGTTGTGGGATCAACTACAGTCTACGGATAATGTTTTGTCTCAAAGACCTCCTTTGAGTTTGCTATATGCATAAGTTTCAAAAATTGCTATACATACCAGCTATAGTGTTTTACATGTTTACATATACATATTTTCCATTTAAAGAGATGAAACATGACTTGATGGTTTTCCATTGAACTATAAATATGTCATTCCTCATTGAGTTTCACAAGTTACTTTGTGGTTTCCTTCCTATTTCTGATTCAGCTATAGATTCGTGCCTAGCTCCATCTACTCCGTAGGATTTGATCATTTCCTTTTGGTGAGCCTAACCTTGATGCGTGGGCCTTCCTTTTGGTGTTCCTTGTATGCTGAAGTTATATTTGATCTTACAAGATCTGATTCTCCAATGAATCACAGGCAAGGTCCGAAATTGTTATGTTTATGTCTATGTTTCGTATACAAAATTAAACTCGTTTGGGAATTATTAAAATTGAGCGCGCCTAACTTAGAGCAAGCTCATGGGGGAGATTCTTCAAGCTCTTATAAAGGCTATCTTGTTCATATCCTTAAACAATATATGACTACACACCCCTCACACCCAAGACTGGACATCTAGAGTGTTAAGTTTGCATGACTGGACTTCTGCGGGAGTCCCAATAACAACTGCATGATACACTATGATATCATCTTAATATTGAGTGGGCCTTATTCAACCCCAAAAGCTAGGTTATGGGGAGGGTTAGCCGAGATCTTATAAAGGCTATCTTATCCATATCCTTAAGCAATATGGGACTCTAATGGATACAAATGGATTTATATGTAAGTATAGATACCTATTTATTATCATGGATAAATTGAGGTAACAATATGTACAGGAATTATATGTGGAGAATGTCTTGTTTTAAACAAAGACATTGTCTGTTTTTCTATAAAATTTGTTAGGCATGCTAGGGGGCTGAGAATCCCTACGCATTGGTCATGGTCGGATTGGGTCATGATAGGAGATTTTGTGAAGCGCCATATTCAAAATACAAACCTTCTAGAATAACATCAATATGCTCTTGCTCTGCAATAAAGGAGCTTTTCAACTATGGCTACGTAAACTATGTTTATGTAAGAGGTATTTGGTAATGGATTGCAATCCCTTGATGTTGGTGCACCATTCAGACATAGACTGCTGCATTACCATGCACATATTAGAGGGGGACAAAGAAAATGTGAACTTGATCCAACACTTGCCAGCTAAGTTTCATCCAACAACTCGAGTCTGCATTGATTTCAAACTGGGTGCAAAAGCACACTAGGATAAGTTGATCTTGTTGCTCCCATGCAAGATAGGCTTCATGAATGTGAGTGTTGAGTTTGTCTTTGATAAGGACAATTTCTAAGGGGATGATGGTTGTTGAGTTGATGAACTTGTGAAGATTCCAACCACAAATTACCTCAATAATTAGTCCACATCATCAAAAACAATCTTGTCATCAAGTTTGATTGGGATCTGATGATTAAAGGGGACTAAGCTAGATGGTTGAGAGGAAGAAAGATTAGGGATAGATTGCACACTGCCACAAAAATTTGGTATCCTTCATTCTTCCAAATCCAACAAAACTAGTCATCGAGAACTACTCCAAAGTTCTAGGACACGCTAATACTCACCAAAGATACCAAGCACAATATTCAACACAGAGCGGTCAGAGCCTGCCACAGTACAGTGCAAAAAAAGAAAGGGTCTCAAAGTACACCTTTGATCCAACGAGAAAATCTTCTATAGCCCCACTTGGGTTCTCAAATAAGTAGTCACCACATCATAAGTATCTTTGATTGCTTGAATATACACAATACAAACATTTTCTTTTCCAAAGCCTTCCACATTTTGCTTTTGCATTTCTCTGGTATCTCTAATCATTCTTCTTAGCAAGTAAAACAAAAATGATTTCCTGTAGTTCAAGTATTTGGTCTTAATTTGCAGGCAATCAATTACCCTCTCCCACAGCCACTTAACATATCTCATGAACCTAATATATCTCATGAACCTAATCCTCCTGTAGTTTACACAGTGTTGTTTGTTTCCCAAAAATAGGTATTAAAGCACTTCTCCTCCACTCATTTAGAACACAAAATTATTTAGATAAAGGGAAAAAAATTAAAATGCTTAGTTTCTGTTTGAATTCCACACTAAGGCACACTTTGATCAGTTCCATTTCCTTTGATTTGGCTCATTTAAGTATTATCAACAAAACAAGTTGAAAATGAAGTCCCCAAAGCAAGATGGTTAAAAAAGGTTCCACAGATATCATGTGTGCTAAGAACGAGAATCCAAAATACTAAGCATAATTCATGCTAATTCCAAATATATGATGCATTCTTATCTCCCAACAGCTGCACCAGCACAATCACAGAGAAACTTTAAAGTAATGCAGATCTAGAAAAATTCAACATGATAGTAGTTACAATAGTAAAAAGGCTCCATTATTTCCTAATGAATAACTTCAAGCTAAAATTGGCAGAAAGTTTTTCTTGGGCATGGATCAAAATATTACCTCAATCAGAGTTCTTTGATAAGAATCGAATGACTGTAAAGCACTTTGACCTCTTTCAGTGGAAAGTACTCCCTGTAAATGAATCCAACAGTCCAATGCAATTAATTTCAAAGAAGGAAGGGATGCAAGATTCACAGCTAACTGACTGCAAAATGATGCAAACTCCACAGCAAATGACCATATTACACATTTGCAATCCATTTCTAAAAAGACTATACATTAAGTAATTAGCTTTCAGACCAATAATTACAAGAGGACAGAAGAAGTTATTTAAGTAAGGCACGCAACTCCACAAACAGTTTTCCAAAATGCAAACAGCTATATACTGAACCAACAACTAATCTTAATTTTACAATTTACATTGAAGAACAGAAGTAATTTTAGTTTAAATCGATATTGATGAGCATCATGAAAGGCCAATTTCCAGTTAGATGCACTTACCCGAAGGGTTTGTGATGCCATATCAACAATCTTCACAGAATCATCCATGAGATACTTCTTTAGAAATTTCATAAGAACAACCAAAAGTTCTTCAGATATGCAAGTGTCTATGTTAGAATTGATATCCAATGCACTGCTGATATCAATAGATTTGCCAACACGAATATGACTAGTCTTGCCAGGAAGATGGAAAACAACAGAGTGTGGATCCCCTGCACCAACCTGCAGCAATGAAGCCTCACTTAAGGTTCATTAATAGAGAGGATGTCAACTTGATATAGGACAACCAAATTTCCAAAAGCAGTGGTCGATTTGCAACAAGAATATGACTAGACTTAAAGGGAAAATGTTTTACATGAAAATTTAATTACAATAATTTAAGTAACCATAGTTTTGACAATAAAGAATACCCAATTGTTTTTAAATATGTTGAATATGTCTGACATTTTTTGTCCTTAGTATTTATTGTTTTTGTCTTTATATTCATTATGATGGATAGGCGTAGCCGTGTAGGTTTCCTTCACATTTATTTGTGTGGGTCCTGAATTTATTAGATGGGTCCAAGCATTGGATATATAAAATGGTGTCTTCCCTTTATGAATATATACAGAAGAATTACTACACATTCTAGTTTCTTTCTTTCAAGTTGGTATCAGAGCTCCTGATCTGGGAGCCTGAATTCTTCCGTTACCTTCCAGCCTTCATTGCTAGGTATTTGTAGCCTTAATTGCTGTAGCCATTTCTCCATTTTTTTCCTTTCTTTCATTTAGAGCATCATCAACCAAAAAAGGTGCAGCTTTCTCTTTGTTGCTAGGCATTTCTGATTAGCAACGCCAAGCTTGTGCTCAAGCTGAAGCTCTAACTTGCTCTTAAACAATTTGAACTGTTTCAAACAGAAGATCTAGAAGCCAGAAATACAATTTTTGTCTTCCCGGTTTCATTTTTTTCCCATTTTTCCCGTTTCCACCATTGTTACAGCCGCCGGCCGCCCTTCCAATCACTATTCCGACCACCCAGCCACTCCATCTGAACCGCCTCGCCTTCCGCGGCCTACCCCCACCAACCATCCCTCCAACGCCGCATTCACGCGCCGCCACGACTTCCGCGCGTAGCCTCACGCACCACCACATTTGTAGCGCGTGGAACACCACCACCGACCGTGCTCCTTTTCTTCAACCATTCTGACCCATTTCCGACCATTCCTTCCACCTTGACCACCATTATTTCCATTCCCACGAACCTCACTTTCTCTCCCTGAATATGCATCCTCCATGTCTCTGAATATATTTTTTTTTTCAAATTAAGAGCTTGCTTGAAGCAACAAAAAGAGCCTGAGCTTGTTTTAACATCCAGTTGAGTGATGTGGGGCTGAAGTGAGGCTCTCAAGGCTTAGTTCTTGAAAGAAAGTTATGTTGAAGAGCACAGATTGTAGGAGACAAGCTTGGCTTGGACTAAAACCTTTCTCCATCCTCCATATACCATGGCAGAACCAAAAACCTCTGCAACTATTTCACCTACACCTCTAAATCCTAATGACCTTCCTATTTTGCACCCAACCTATTACTTGAACGGAAAAAATTACTTGCAGTGGGCTCAAGTTATCCGGCATACTCTTAAAGGTCGTCGGAAATTGTCCCACATTGAGGGAAATCCTCCTGGGAAGGACGACCCTACTTTTGAGGCTTGAGATAATGAGGATTCTCTTATTATGACATGGCTATGGAGCTCTATGATTCCTGAAATCAATCGGAATTGTATGTTTCTTACTTCCTCCCATACAGTTTGGGTGTACTTAGCAAAACTTTCTCCAAGAAGCCAGATATTGCTACTTGTTATGAGTTGAAGACGAATATATTCTCCACCAAGCAAGGAGTGATGTCAGTAACAGATTACTATGGTGTTCTCACTGGTCTATGGACTGAGTTGGACCAATATCAAAACTTGCAGATGGAATGTAGCAAGGATACTTCTACTTTGGCAGACTTTGCTAACAAGGGCAGAATTTTTGAGTTTCTCTCTAGCTTAAATCCAGAATATGATCCCATTCAAGTTCAAATTCTGCGTGAAGAGCAACTCCCATCTATATCAGAGGTGTTCTACATTGTGCGAGGAGAGGAAAGTCATAGGGCAGTTATGCTTGATGTCAAACCCAGTAGTGGTTCAACTTTGGTCACTGGCAAGACAACCAAGCCAGGACCCCCTTCTTCCGTTTCAAGGCCTTCCCGAGATGGTCATTGGTGCCCCTATTGTAGTCCAGGCATACTAAAGAAACTTGCTTCAAATTTCATGGAAAAAACGAAGTTCTCAGCCGCACAGGAGGATTTCGAGGCTTGTCAAACAGTCAAGCCTCAATGGCTGCATCAGACACTGCCCCCATTCCTCAAGTGGATGATGAAATTCCTGCCCTTAGTAAGGATGAGCTTACACACTTGTGATCCCTCATAAGCTCTATTAGTAAGCCATCTGGCTCTTGCTCTTTAACCTTGTCTGGTAAGGTTCCTTGTTCTCAATCTTTTCATGTATCTAATACTGAACATAAGGATTTATGGATCATTGATTCTGGTGCCACTGATCATATGACCTCTAGAATTCCTCATTTTTCTTCCTACCTTCCCATTTTTGAAAAACGCCATATCACTGTTGCTGATGGCTCCCAAACCTCAGTTGCAGGATCTGGTAGCATTTCTCTTCACCCCCCCTTACACTTGAATGATGTTCTTCACGTTCCTCAACTCGCTAGTAACCTTATCTCTGCTCATAAGCTTACCAAAGAACTTAATTGTGCTGTAACTGTTTTCCATTCGCATTGTGTTGTTTAGGAACTTGCCATGGGGAGGACGATTGGAGTTGCTAAGGAACAAAGAGGGTTATATTGTCTCCTTAATGCACTAAATGAAAGTGATGATGGATAGAGGACACCAACCTCATGTTATACTGCAAATACAGTCTCTCAAGCATCACAAATTTGGTTAAATCATAGACGTCTAGGACATCCTCCATTTCAATTAATAAAGTCCATGTTTCCGTCTCTGTTTTTAAAAGAGTCAGTTGAGTTTTTTTCTTATGAAGTTTGCCAATTTGCTAAACATCACCGTGTGTCATTTCCATCTAGTTTTAAAAAAAGTGATGAACCTTTTGCACTTATTCATTCTGATGTCTAGGGTCCAACATCTATTGCTAATATCACTGGTACAAAATGGTTTCTTTCTTTTATTGATGATTGCACACGCGTGACTTGGCTTTTTCTTATGAAAGATAAATCTGAAGTTTTTCAACTCTTTGTTCAATTTTATCATATGATTAAAACACAGTTTGGAAAATCTATTAAACGTTTACGTTCAGATAATGGCAAGGAATATGTGAATTAACAGTTTTGTACCTTTGCAAAAGAACATGGCATTATTCATGAACTTACCTGTGTTGATACTCCTCAATAAGATGGTGTGGTAGAGCGGAAGAATAGGCATTTGCTAGAGGTTACCCGCACTCTTCTTTTTCAAATGTCTGTCCCTAGCTCTTATTGGGGTGAAGCGGTTTTAACAGCTACCTACTTGATTAATAGGGTGCCTTCTCAAGTCCTTAGTAATATCAATCTTGTTCAATCTATGTTGTCTCACTTTCCCTTTGTTCCAATTATGCAAAGTTTACAACCTCGGGTTTTTGGATGTGTAGCCTTTGTCCATGTGCATCCTCAACATCGTACTAAACTTGATCCTAGGGTCATCAAATGTGTATTCATAGGTTATGCTCCTAGAAAGAAAGGATATAAATGTTTTCACCCATTCAGTCGTCGTTTCTTTGTCTCTTTGGACATTATATTTTCTAAAACTGAGTTGTTTTTTAGTCCTCCGCTTCAGGGGGAGAGTATAGTAGAAGCAGAGACCTCAACCTTTTCTCCTCTCCTTTCTCCCTCTCCCATCATCACAAGAATTAGCTCCTCCTAGTTTCCAAGAATGTTCCCAAGAGTTAGTGTCTTCCACTACACCACATGAAGAAACTCAGAAGAAACCACTTTTAGTATATGAAAGGAGAAAGAAACCTAAAATGATCCTACAACAACTTCAAGAATCTGAACCTGTGGTAAGTACTGAAGAAACTGACTCTTCCAATATTTGTGAACCCAACCTAGACGACTTACCGATTGCCATGAGAAAAGAAAAAAGGAATTCTACTAAACATCCTATTTCTTTTTTTGTCTCCTCTAAACACCTTTCCTTTCAGCATCAGAGTTTCATTGCAGCTATTGATTCCATACAAATCCCAAACTTAGTACAAGAGGCATCAAAAGATAATAACTGGGTTCAAGCCATGAATGAGGAAATGAGGGCATTAGAGAAGAATGGAACTTGGGAGATTGTTGGGAAGCCAAGAGATAAAAGGCCAGTGGGATATAGGTGGATATACAATGTGAAGTATCGGTCAAATGGTGCATTAGATTGATATAAAGCAAGACTAGTTGCAAAGGGATACACACAAACATATGGAATCGACTATGGGGAGACGTTTGCTCTGGTAGCAAAGATGAATACATTCAAAGTCTAACTTTCTCTTGCAGCTCATTTTGGATGGGATTTGCATCAATTCGATGTAAAGAATGCTTTCCTACATGGAGACTTAGAGGAAGAAGTCTATATGGAAATTCATCTCAGATATGATGTCACCGATGGAAGAAACAAAGTATGCAGGCTCAAAAAGGCCTTGTATGGGTTGAAACAGTCCCCTCGTGCATGCTTTTGGAGATTTGCAAAGACTATGATGTCACTTTGATACAAGCAAAGTCAAGGGGACCAGAGTAAAGATCTTCTAAAGTGAGGATCTCACTTTAGAAGGTAAAGTGAGGATCTCACTTTAGAAGGTAAAGTGAGGGATTTCACCCTTAGATTAATAAAATTAGAAGTGGGGTCCTCTTTACTTTATTAATCTAATGGTAAAATCTCTTCACTTTATCCTCTAAAGTGAGATTCTCACTTTAGAGGATCCAAATCCAGGGGACCATACCCTTTTCCTTAAACATACAGTTGGAGGAAAACTTACGGTTCTCCTAGTATATGTGGACGACATCATTGTATCAGGTAATCATCCAATTGAGAAGAAGCTCTTGGAGAAGAAGTTAGCTTCCGAATTTGAAACGAAGAATCTAGGAAAATTGAGATACTTCCTTGGAATAGAGGTGGCATACTCTGAGCAAGGCATCTTTATCTCTAAAAGCAAATATATCTTAGATCTACTTAAAGAAACTAGGAAACTTAGGTGCAAAGTTGCTAGTGTTCCCATTGAACAAAACTGATAGGTACCAAGCCATAGGATAAGGATGAATTATAGAATAGGAGTGTGTATTGAGAACAAACTGAAAGAAACAATGGTTGCTAGGTATTAGAGAGACCTAGCTACTCTCCCAAGCCCAATTCCAATTCCCAGATGCCCCTCTCAATATCCTCCCCTTCCTATATAGGCTATCCCTAACTAACTAGAATATCCTCTCTCTGCCTAGGTGGCAAAGTTTGTTACAAACCCAACAGCCCCCTAATTCTCTCCTATCTCAATATTTACTAATTACAATAAGGCCTATTCCATAATTTCCCTATATCTATCAATACTCCCCCCTAAAAAATCACCTTGTCCTCAAGGTGATGTACATAAAGGAAAACAATAATGTTGAAAAATAAAAGACTTCCTCCTGGGTCCCAAATCATGAAAAAGAATGAAAGAGAGCCTGTCACACAAGCATGTCCACCAGGGTCCCATGGATTTGGACCGTGATCAACACCCACCGTTTCTTCATTGTTATGAATATACAGCACCAATTGCTTTGGTGATGAGTGATAGCAATTGCCTTTCTTCTTCATATTATTTGCAATAAAATCCCAAATCAGAGTCCTTGTTTGGGCAAGCTTGATAATGCCGTTAGGATGCCCATCTTGGAGTATGTAGTCTCCTCTAGCATCTCCCAAAGGCCCTTCAGCTGTAGGTGCAGTCCATTTCCCAGAGTTTTTCACAACTATGGTTTCCTCCTTCCACTGCACATAACTTGTAGCACCTCTACTTCTTTTGGGCTTAGGAATTTGAGTGTTCAAAAAGAACTCCATATAGTGTCGAACCTCCCATATGCTTATTAGCTCCTTATCCCCCTTGAGAAGAAGTGAGACCTCCGGAAAGGACCTATTGTGCGAGCTCTTCAGTCGTTCCCCTTGGACAGCTCTCTCTTGCTTGTTTTCCCCTGTCTCCTCCCTTAGCGCAACCCCCTTGGCGGTTTTTCTGGACTCCATGTTAGTAGTGATAGCGGTTGGGCTACTTATTTCTATTTTAGCATTAGCAATGATCTGAGGCCCAATTCTAATGTTTGTTTCAACAAAGTGAATAAGTGCTGCCTCACTTTTCTGGGCTTGACCCGTTAATAAAGACACTACATCAATGTTCCATTCCTTCTCCTTATTGAGTTGGGCTTGGCCCCTTAACTATTCAATTAAATGCCCTTCTTCAGACCAACAGCTCTTCTTTTTCCACAAATGGGCTTGGCCCATTAGGTCAAAAAGCTGACCCAGACTCTTGCATGCCTTGCCTATTTCCCATCTATCTCTCTCTTTCACGCAGCAGCTCAAGGGAACTTCCAAGGCTTCCATTTCTGGCACCTTCAGGAAGCTTCCACCGACGGAGCATGGTGCTGCCGTTTCTTTCTTCCTCGTCGCCGATCGGTTCTTCCCCTGCGACGGCTCGCCGGTCGTCGCCCATGCCGCCGCTGCAACAGGCGATGCCACCCCTCGATCTTGTGGTTCCGGTGGTTGAGGCGGAGGTCGAGCTTCCTCCACGCAGCAACTTCGAGAAGCTTCCTCAGTCGCCGGTCGGTTCTCCCCCGGCGGCGGTTCGCCGGTCACCGCACTCGAGTCCTCCACTGTTGCGTGCTCTTCTTCCTTCTTCTCCCTCATGTTGCTGTGATGATTCGCCACCACCGTCGCCGGGCCGTGCCATTGTCATGCTCGGCTTGGCCTTGGGATGTCGAGTTTCCAGCGATAGAAGCTTGGCCGCCATCCTTGAAACCTCTGTAACTTCGTCGCCGGACTCCATCGCCACCAGATCTGGTGGTTCCAGCAGCACTAGCGGCTCTTTAGTGGCCGTGCGATCGTCTCCCTTCTGCTGCTCCTCTTCGTTTGCTGCCTCCAGCTCCAATTCTTCCTCAGATTCAGGTGCATCTGCCTCTGTTTCTGCCATCGCAACCAAATTAGAGTGTGAACAATGGTGAACGATCTCGGCTTCAACATCTGCATCCTCTTCCCGCGCTTCATTTTGCATGATTCTAAAAAACTCACGAACATTGGGAGGCCAATCAGCCATGGAGGATCTCCTTCTTCTCCTCCACCACCAATCTTCATCGCCTTCCCACACAGGTAGACGACGTCGTCGCTGGTACCTGTTTCTGATGAGATTTTGAATTTTCGTCAGATTTTGCTCCATCCTCTGCATCTGCTTCATCTTCTTCTCTGACTTGGACTCCATGGCAGCAGCAGCAGCAACACGCGTGGTTTTTGGCACAGGGCTCCCAAGATCGGGAGCTCTGATACCATTTGATAGGTACCAAGCCATAGGATAAGGATGAATTATAGAATAGGAGTGTGTATTGAGAACAAACTGAAAGAAACAATGGTTGCTAGGTATTAGAGAGACCTAGCTACTCTCCCAAGCCCAATTCCAATTCCCAGATGCCCCTCTCAATATCCTCCCCTTCCTATATAGGCTATCCCTAACTAACTAGAATATCCTCTCTCTGCCTAGGTGGCAAAGTTTGTTACAAACCCAACAGCCCCCTAATTCTCTCCTATCTCAATATTTACTAATTACAATAAGGCCTATTCCATAATTTCCCTATATCTATCAAAAACCATCAAATGGGAAGTGAAGAAGAGAGTTCTAGTGTTGATAAGACACAATACCAAAGATTGGTGGGCAAACTTATATACTTGGCCCATACTAGGCCAGACTTGGCTTATGCTGTAAGTGTGGCAAGCCAATTCATGCATGATCCCAAAGTGAGACACATGCAAGCAGTAAAAAGAATATTACAGTATCTTAAATCTACACCTGGTAGAGGACTGCTGTTCAAAAGTGGTGACAAGCTCTCTCTAGAAGCCTACACTGATGCTGATTACGCAGGCTCTATTAGTGACAGAAGATCAACATTAGGATATTGTATGTTTTTGGGAGAAAATTTGGTGACTTGGAGAAGCAAAAAGCAAAATGTTGTTGCTCGATCAAGTGCAAAGGCAGAATTTCGTGCCATGTCACAAGGAAGTTGCGAGCTACTATGGTTGAAAATTATTTTAGATGATTTCAAAATAAAATATGAGGCTCCTATGAAGATGTTAGGTGACAATAAATCAGCCATTAGCATCGCTCATAACCCTGTCCAACATGATAGGACAAAGCATATTGAAATTGACTAGACACCTCATCAAGGAGAAGTTGGATACTGGACTCATAGCCACAATACATGTTCCTTCCGAACTACAGGTGGCAGATGTGTTGACTAAAGGCCTACCCAAAGAGCGGTTTCAAGAGCTTACATGCAAGCTGGGAATGATAGATATCCATTCACCAGCTTGAGAAGGAGTGTTGAAATATGTCTGACATTTTTTGTCCTTAGTATTTATTGTTTTTGTCTTTTATATTCATTATGATGGATAGGTGTAGCCGTGTAGGTTTCCTTCACATTTATTTGTGTGGGTCCTGAATTTATTAGATGGGTCCAAGCATTGTATATATAAAATGGTGTCTTCCCTTTATGAATATATACAAAAGAATTACTACACATTCTGGTTTCTTTCTTTCAAGTGAATATAAATATAAATTATATTTAAGTATTTCTATTCATCCAACAATTATATACAAGAAATTAGAACTATGAAAGGTAGACTATTACTTCTATGCAGACGGAAAGATGCTAAATCAATAAACTACAATTAGGCTATGCAATCACAAGATAAATAACTGTCTTTTAAATCACTGATCAGCATCGATTAGTTGTGATATTTTATGTATTCATGGCTGTTGCCTGTTAATAACAACTATGGAGAGAAACTTAAGATGTGCCAGATATAAAAACTGTTCATGTGCCTTCACTTGACAACTTAAAAGTTTTGGAAGCATTGGCACTCATGACACAGTATCAAAGCCACCAAGCAATCTAGAGTTCAATTTCTGATAGTGTCATTCTTCTAATTCAAATTGAATTTTATCATAGTATAGGTTACGTGTATGCATTGTCCACGCTTCAAGCCCAAAAAGCTCTTGCATAAGAGGGATGTTTGAAATAAAAACCATTCATATGTCCTTACCTATTAGCTTAAGCTTCTGGGAGAGCTAAGTAAAGACATAAAAATAAAACTTTTAAGGGAGGGGGGGGGGGGAGGCACCAAAGTTGAAATACTGATAAAATGTTAAAACTAAGTGTGATCTCATAGATAAAAGAAAAGTGGAAGAGGAGAACATGAAATTCTAGGCACATGCCAGCCAATGGCTGAAAATTATAGCATCAAAAGTAACGAGAATGGTACCCGAGAAATGAAATCAGACACCAATTCTCTAACTCCACTAGCATCATTAGAGCCACACATGTGAACAAGTGTCCACACTGCATGCACAATTTCATGATCATGCCAATATGTGTCTTCAAAGTAACCTTCTGCACTCCCTCCTTTCTTAAACGTTTCTCCAATCAGTAACTTCTTGTGCAATGCCTGTAGGCTGCAAGAAAAAGACCAGATTCAAGAAGCATGCAACCCAGAAACTTTGAAGCAATTTAACATCGTAAAATCAAATTGCAGAATACAAAGAGGTTTATCAAATAATTCATAATGTTTAAAAACATTTGTAGACTAAACTCTCTCTTTCTCTCTCCTCTCTCTAGACATATACACCACATGATAACATGTATGTTAGATATAAAATTATTTATATACCTCTACCCGAACAGCTTAAGCTTTTGGAAGAGATAATTTATGACATAATATCAAAGTCTCTATGACCAAGTGGTCTAGAGTTTGATCCTTGTTATCACTCATTCTTCTAAATAAATGTTAAATTTCAACACAGAAAAGGAAGGTCAGTGCATTTTTCCATGCTTCAAAACCAAAGAGGCTCTTGCATGAGGAGGCGTGTTGGATATAAAATCATTTATGTATGTCTATCCAATGGTTTAAGCTATTGGAAGAGATGGTTTACAAAGTTAATACTCTGCATTAATTTATATTAAAAAAAAAGGAGCAACCATAGAAAATTATGAAATACAGTAACATATAAAACACAGTTCAAAAAGGAAAGCACCTTGACAAAAGTATCCTTGGCGGAAGGTAGCAAGACCTCTTTACAACCTGAAAATGAGCAATGCACCGGATAACAAGTTAAAAAGAAATTAGCTTTGGAACCTGAAAGTTTTACATCAACAAATATGCAATTAAGAACGTAAATTATCTACCTTCAATAAGTGGTCACGTATAGAGTAAGTGTGGCATAATTCTTCATGGAACTGTCTTATCTCATCAAAGATTTTTAATTCAGGGAATGGCTCCAATTCCTGCAAGAAATTAACTTCACACATCCACAAAGCAAGAGCAAATCCTTCATACTACAGATACAAATTGACTGCAGAAACTCACTTTGATGTAATCATACATAGATGGATTCGAATCCACAGTTAACATACGGAGCATAGATAGAACTTTTGATGTGGTGCTATCACATGATTCTTGGGTTTTAGAAGGAGTGCAGCACACCACCAACTTTGAAACTAAAAACTGAAAAAAGCACAAAATACTAAATATGGGTTCAAACAGGAATCAGACAAGCCAAAATATAGCCAAAAAAGAAAAAAAAGAAACAATTTATACCTGGAGCTGCTCGCCAAGCATACTGGTGATATCTGAAGAAGGATTATTTTTAAAAGGCAGCAACAATGCAGAGAGTATACGACAACATTGATCTCGTAAAGCATGACATCCAATCAATGGCCCAATCAAATTAAAAAGATAGCTGCATTATCTCAAAATTTAAACAAAGTAAATGACAAATAAACACACACAAACTCCAAACTTATAAGACCAAATAGATATACTTAAAATGACACGGTGAAAATGAGTACAATTGTCTAACCCAAGAATATACACGTGCGCACGCACACACACAAATATATATACACACTCAGTAGTTAAATAAAAACCTTGATTGAAATTAGTCAATCTCAACAAATGGGCAGTTTTAAATATAACATCCACAACCATGAGATTTTAATTTTACACGTACAAGTAACAAAAACATGTTAGAATTAACTTGTTTTTCTTTTCTTTTCTTTTTTTTTTTTGGGACAAACTTTGGGTCAATTGAAGCAAGGTAATATTCAAACACAGGCAATTGTAAGGGCACATCTCTAACAACGGCTTATAATACATCAAAAGGAATTAATTAAATAATTCTCTGTTCTTAAGCTTGTCGATTTTCTTATTAAAAAAGCTCATAATCAGCATATTAATCATGACTTTTGAAAAAATTAATTAATTATAAACATTTTAGTTCCTCAAACCATTTGACAGAGAGATTCATATTTAATTTCAGACAAGGTACAGGATTTTATTTGGTTTAATCATTTGAATAACTAGTTCTGTAAATAGAATAACAAATAGGGAAAAGTCATTTCGATTTAATTTGTCATGTCTAGTGACAATTTTATGATGAATATATAATTTCACTCTTACATTTTCTTCATGTATAATTGTAAGAATTTCCTTCAATACCCCAATACTGTCTTTAAATTCATTGGCTGTGATTTAATCATGAATTTTATAAATATTAATAATTTAAATTAACGAGACAAACGGCTAATTCTTAACCACAAATAAATAAAGAGTACCAATACCCTTAAATTTTATAAGAGTACTAGAGAAATCCCCATAAATTTATCGACAACGAATTCGTATCAAATTTTGATCCACAATTGGTCATTAATAGCAATACAATTAGTTACTTCTCAAAATGACAAAATATTGAAAATTAAAATTTAATAGTGCTAATAATAGTGTTTTTGTAAATGAAAATATTGAAAATAGTATCAGTTCTCAAATTAATAAGGTTTAGGGTAACTCATTAACACATTTTTTTTCATGTATTCTAGTTAAGAACCCAACAGAAAACCTGCCAGGCTGCCACCCCAACTCAATTTGAATATAAAGGTGAGGTTGGATAAAATGCATGTGCCCACTCCTAAAGAAATAACCAAAATGTGAACCAACCCCTCCTTTTCAAGTGGCTTAAAAGGCCACGTCAACTTATGTTTGACAAGCACATCAAAAACCAGTAGGCCCAACACTGGTTCAGATATCCAAACCAGTCCATGAACAGAAGCAAGGGTTGATTAACATTAGTTGTTCAAATAAAAATTAAGATTTCTTGTCACTTCATAACATAATTTGGCACCAGTAAGATTTGCCACGAAAAGTTCAAATCCACCCGCTAGTTCACCTAAGTCCTTGACAATTTAAAACAACAATAATCTAATTCAGGAAGCAAACTAGAATTTCTTGTGTACAACATTTTCCAAATACAACAACAACTAAGCCTTTTTCCACAAGGTGGTGTTCAGATGCATGAATCAAAAGACACTATTGGCCCTATCATCAACTGTGTCTATAGACAAGTCATAAAACTTACTTGGAAGTGCTTAAAACAGCAGCTTTCTGACCAAGGATATCAATAAGCACCTCAATTCCAGCCAATCGATGACACTTATGCCTGTAATGAGATGCTGCTGCAATTTTATAATGAATTTCAACCAAAAACTGCCAATTGAAAAATCAAAACAATCATTAGAAACACTAATCAAATAATAGAAGAAAATGACAAGAATGGAAAGAATATCTAAACGGTGTAGTCTAGTTTTATGGCATAAAAATTACCATGAAAGCTCTATCAGGGCGAAAAATGTTGATCTTGTCAACAATAGCAGCCGTAGCATGATTATCATCCCTACATCTCAATATCAGACACTACACATCAGGATATAAAACCCAGATCTGAAAGATAAATGCTGAGACAGAGAAGAAAACCCACGTGTCCAGAAATCCATCCACAACAGTTCGAATTGCCAGTGAAACTGTATTCCTGGAAAAGAAAGGGACTACAGGGTCGGATGAACAAGAGGACAAAGATAAAACAGAGCTGACAATAGATACCTAGAATTAAAGAAGAAACAGAACAAAGTGTTAAACTTGCAAGAAAATATCACTTTATACAAAACCAGTTAATATTTTATGAATAAAATGTTTCTATTACATATAAATATTAATGGATAGTATCTAAACACTAAACCTGAATATTTTTTAATAAAAATAAAATGTTACTATTACAGATAATGTTAAGGGATAGTATCTAAGATGCAGGACTTCACATTAAATTGACCCAATTGGGAATAGTGGAATACCAATAAGGATATTTTGTGAATTACAGTGTTCAATAGATATCAACACCTAATATCTTGCAAGTTTAGAAAGCCTCCAGAAAATCTAAAACATAGTATGTTTTTGAAGTCAAGCGAAAACCATCAAATTTAAGGGTCCACCAGTTTTTACAGAAAATAACTGAATGGAAAAAGCTTTTACAATATTTTCCTTTTAATGGCACACCCAACAGAGGAGAATTTTCTGCAGAAAAACTATTCTCTATAAAACAGACAGACCCTAAAGTGAAGAGTAACAGACCATATGTCCTTTTATGAGTTTGTCCCGCTCAGTTTCAGAAATCTGAGCAAAATGCAGAAAAGAACTCTGAAGCACATGTGTTCCCCTCTCTGAACCAGGCTCTTTACTGCAATGCAAAGCCATACAAACTGAAAATACCGATGCGAAGTGGTTTTTTACTAGAACTGTCAAAGGTTGACAAGTTACCTACAAAAAGAAATTATTAGAGGAAACAATATATGGGCACTACATTTATAATGCAAAATGGCTAAGAAAATATCAAAAGTTGTACATCCCAATATGCAATGAAAGAGACAAGCAAAATTTTGGTCATTTCATAATGGGAGCTCAAAACGCTTAAGTATTTCTAATCAAAAACCTTTGATTTTATATATTCTTCATAATGAAAAGCAAAAGCTTCTTTATTGATATAAGATAGCCATCAATTATAAAAACTGATCATACCTTGGCAACCCAGTTCAGGTCAGAACTGTTCTCATGAAGAAGCAAAACAGGAATAAGCCAATGACAACAATACTGAAGGAAATGACCAGGTTCCACATCTGGTACAAAAAGATGCCTTGTCTGTAGAACAGACACTTGTTTATTAATTCATTCATTGAAAAAAGAAAAAGTTTGTCAGAAAGCAACAAAATAATGCCATTGTCCAAATAAAAAAGCTGACTACAAAAAAGGTTATAGATTTCCACTCTGGTTTATCATGAAGCTTATCTATGCTCAGGGAATGAACAGAGATATCAAAGGAGGGCAAGAATCATGCTTGACAGGATAGATGACATGGCACAACAAGATTAAGTTCAATAAGCAATTATCATTTTATAATCCAGCATGGAAGTTTGGGATTCTAAGAGTTTCCCTTTGTTAGACCACATACTGGAACAAGGTTGGTATCTAATCAGGTAATGACTTCAGAGAAGCATTCTTGACCTTAATTCAGAAACTTAAGAACCTAATTGATCTTCTAGGTTGAATGGCCTAAGTGAACTATTTTGATTATCTCTGCTATTTCCACTCATTGTAGAAATTTTAAGTGCATTTTATTTTGCTTTTTTTTTTTTATAGGCATAGAAACATACTCATTATCATTATCCCGGCAAGGATAGAGCAAAGTATGAAAAACATACATCCGCAAAAAGAAAACAACACCCAAAACGAGCACAAGAAATAGAAAGTGACACCAAATACATCATGATGATCAATGCATCACTTAAAAATTTAAAATGAAAGACCAGTGGCATTTCTCCATCCACTACTTTTTCTAGGACAACAATTGGGCATATTGAAATATTAGAAAATGTAATAGGATAAATCAAAGATGAAAGAATGGTAAAAAAGGAGAAGGGCAAGGCATCCTCTTCAGCTAAACTAAGATAGTTAGGGGTTTATAGAGTAAAGTTTTAAAATTTTACTCTAAGGATATGTTTGGTTAAGGGGTTAACATGGGGTGTAAATTTTCATGGATGAACTCTATATGTAAAATTACACATGAAACTTGTTCATGGAAAATATACCCCCATTTTTACTCCTCAACCAAACATATCCTGAGGTGCATTTGGTTGACAAGTAAAAATTGGGGTAAAAATTGCATAAATAAACTTTATGTGTAATTTTACAAATGAAGTTCATTCATGTAATTTTTATCCTTCAATCAAACATACCCTATAGATCCTTCATTTCCCTCCAAAACCTAAACTTACAAACATACCCTGATGTAATTAAAAATATCAACTACAATTTGTCAACATTCTATATATCAAGTAGCACAACAAACAACCTTTTAACTGCAAGGCTCTGTGCCTTTGCTCTAATCACGATTTAGTAAAGTTCCACACATTATACTGAGATGAGAATATTACCTCAACAAGTGCAGCTAAGCTTACACCACAGGCAACCCAACAAAAAAGAATTGATCCCAAAAACTCCTCCAAGTACTGCATACAAGATATTTGAAGTCTATTGAGAAACAGAGAAAGAGAGAAAATCATAGGATGAATCTGTGTGTTCTGAACTACACAACGGAGTGAATATATATAGGAAGATGTGCAATAAATACACAATAATTACAAATATATATTATCCCTATTTACAGATAACAAAGAGATAATAAAAGATAATAAAAGATATTCACAAGATATTCACATATTCTAACACTCCCCCTCAAGCTGGGGCATATAGATCATATGCACCTAGCTTGTTACATAGGTAACTTATTCTAGGACCTCTCAATGATTTGGTGAGAACATCTGCCAATTGGTCATTTGAATTGACGAAGCTTGTGGTGATGTCTCCAGATAGAACCTTCTCTCTAATAAAGTGACAATCAACTTCAATGTGTTTGGTCCTCTCATGAAAAACTGGATTTGAGGCAATGTGTAATGCGGCTTGATTGTCACAAACAAGTGTCATTTGTTTGACTTCCCCAAATTGAAGTTCTTTGAGGAGTTGCTTGAGCCGATAAGTTCACATGTGGTGAAGCCATTGCACTGCACTGCCTCGAGCACTAGATCGAGCCACTACAGCTTTGCTTCTTGCTCTTCCAGGATATGAGATTGCCTCCAATAAGCATACAATACCCTGAAGTGGAACGCCTATCAGAAGGGGATCCCGCCCAATCTGCATCAGAATACCCAACTATATCAGTATGCCCCTTATCTTCATAAATAAGGCCCTTTCCTGGTGCTCCTTTGACATACTTCAAAATACGAATAACAGCATCCCAGTGAGCTTCACATGGCGAGTTTAGGAATTGACTAACCACACTTCTTGCAAAAGAAATGTCCGACGAGTAACTGTGAGATAGTTCAATTTCCCAACCAATCTTCTGTATCTCCCAGGATCAGATAATGGCTCCCCCTGATTTGGTAGGAGCTTGACATTAGGATCCATAGGAGTGTCAACAGGTTTTGCAGCAAGTAAACCTGTTTCCTCTAGAATGTCAACAGCATATTTTCTTTGAGAGAGAACTATGCCATCTTTGGACTGTGCTACTTCAATACCCAGGAAGTATCTGAGTTTGCCAAGGTCTTTGGTCTGGAAATGCTTGCATAGGTGCTGTTTGATCTGTGCTATACCCTGAGTGTCACTCCCTGTAATGACAATGTCATCAACATACACAACTAGGTAGATGCAACCTCTCTGAGTATGACGATAAAACACGGAATGATCAGCTTCACTCCGGGTCATACCAAATTGCTGAACCACAGTAGAGAACCTTCCAAACCAAGCTCGAGGAGACTGCTTAAGACCATACAATGATTTTCGAAGGCGACAAACAAGGCCAGAAGACTCCCCCTGAGCAACAAACCCAGGAGGTTGCTCCATATAAACCTCTTCCTCAAGATCACCATGGAGGAAGGCATTCTTAATATCCAACTGATGAAGAGGCCAATGACGCATAGCAGCCATAGAGAGAAACAAACGAACAGAAGCCATCTTAGCAACAGGGGAGAAGGTATCACCATAATCCAAACCAAAGATCTGAGTGTACCCTTTGGCAACAAGACGAGCCTTAAGGCGATCAATTTGGCCATCAGGCCCCACCTTAATCAGAAAAATCCATCGACAACCAACCACAGATTTACGGAGGGAGAGACACGTTCCCAAGTACCACTGTCCTGAAGTGCACACATCTCAATAATCATAGCTTGTCTCCATCCAGGATGGGGGAGAGCCTCACCTGCAGTCTTAGGAATAGACACAGAAGACAAAAAAGACAGACAAGCATAATGTAGAGAAGACAAGCGGTGATAACTCAAGGCAAAGATAGTGAGGAGATGGGTTACGAGTGGAACGAGTACCTTTACGAAGAGCAATGGGAAGATCTGGTGAAACCGGCGGGGCCGAAGCGGTGGAGGATCAAGCACCGAAGGAGAGTCCACATCACCAAGACAGGCTCGGAGGAAGGAGCAAGAGGAGGCGATGGGCTGCGGGTCAGTGCATTTGGTGGGACGGCGGCTTGTGGGCGGGTCGGCGATGGTAGACTGAAGGGGAGGAGGCGTGGGTGTAGGCACAAGGGGTGGCAGGCATAGGGATCACAGAAGTGGGAGTTCCTCGAAGCGGAGAGGTGGAATGGTTAAATGGCTCAAAGAAGGAGCAGTGTCAAAGAAGGTAACATCCGCGAGACCCGGATAACGACGCAGTAGGAGAAAACACCGAAAACCTTTTTGAGAGCGAGTGTAACCAAGAAAAACACATTTAAGTGATCGTGCAGAAAGTTTATCAAGACCAGGAGCTAAGTTATGAACAAAGCAAGTGGACCCAAAAACGTGCGGGGGAAGGGAATGCAAGGGGTCATGGGGAAATAAGATGGAGTGGGGAACTTGGTAGTCCAAAACAGAAGAGGGCATGCGATTAATTAAATAACATGCAGTTAAAACGGCATCCCCCCAAAAACGAAAAGGTACATGAGTATGAAGAAGAAGGGTACGGGTGGTTTCAATGAGATGACGGTTCTTGCGCCACCACCCCATTTTGTTGTGGGGTATGAGCACAAGACGTCTGGTGAAGAATGCCATGAGAAGCTAAAAAATTTTGAAAATCATGAGACAAATATTCTTTTGCATTATCACTACGTAAAGCGCGAATAGGAACACCAAATTGGGTTTTTATTTCTTGATAAAAGTTGGTAAAAATAGAAAACAACTCAGACCTATGCTTTAATAAAAATAACCAAGTACAACGTGAGTAGTCATCAATAAATGTAACAAAATAACGAAATCCTAAACTAGACACTGTGCGACTAGGACCCCAAATATCTGTATGAACTAAAGTGAAAGGAGACGTAGCTCGACTACTAACACTATTAGGAAAATGACTCCGCGTGTGTTTCCCAAGTTGACACGATTCACAAGGCAAACTGGAAAGTTTGGATAGGCTAGGCACCATGCGCTGCAAGGTAGCAAGGCTGGGATGACCTAACTGGGCGTGAAGGGTGAGAGGGTCTGTGGTGAGGGAGCAAACACTTGATGGGGGGCAGAGCCAATAAAGGCCACGAGACTCACATCCGGTGCCAATCATCCGTCCCGTGCTCCGGTCCTGCAAGGAAACAGAATCTTTAGTGAAAGAAATGATGCAATTAAGGGCTTTAGTCAACCGATGAACAGAGAGTAGGTTGAATGGAGAACCAGGAACATAAAGGACAGAATCAACTGACATAGAAGGGAAGGGATGGGCAGTGCCCACCCCGTGAGACTGTGTGTGAGAACCGTTGGCTAAAGTGACAGTAGGTAAACAACCAGAAGTAGAAAGCGTGGAAAATAAAGCTTTATTACCAGAGATATGGTCAGTGGCGGCGGAATCAAGAACCCAAGGACCCAATGAGGCCGACTGGGAGAGACAAGCAAAAGAATTACCAGAGTGTGCAACAGAGGCAGTGGAACCGGAGTTCTGACGTTGCTCAAACCACTTGAGGAAATCATCATAGTCAACTGGAGACGGTGGATGTGGAGCAGAGGAATCGGAGGGAGGCGTAACACCTCCTGGGCAACATTAGCGATGGGGCGTAGATGAGGATGCAAAGAGTAACGATCAATGGTATGACCCGACCGATGGCGGTGATCACACTTAGGCGAGACTTTCGAGAACGACCACGACTAGTACTCTGGGTGACTAAGGCAGAGGTATCAACCGAGGCTGTAGGAAGGGGCACCTCAGCTAGTGGTTTGGCGGGGACCCGAAGAAGAGAGGCAGACACCATGGAGAGAGTAGGCACAGTCGGGGATCCCAGAAGTTGATCACGAGTAGCAGAGTACTGGAGGCAAACCATAAAGGGCCAAGAGCATAAAAAGGAGCTACGTTGCTCCAACTCCTTCTCTGGGTATCGAGGGGCAAGAGTTCATTGAAATCATGAAGAGCACCATGAATCTTACCCAAATAAGAGGACATAGAGCCATCAAGTTGGCGAGGAGCAATAATACCCAGGAGATCCTGACAAACACGATAAAGACGTTGAGTGTCATTGGTAAAGAGAGTCTTGGCTTGCGCCCAAACAGATTCACAAGTGACATGGGCCCGAAAGATCTGTTTGATGGAAGGAGCAATAGTGGACTTGAGAATGCTACACAGTTGGGCATCAATCTTAACCCAGCGGGGACGCCCATCCACCGGGATGTCGACAGCCCTTGTGGTGAGATGGTCAAAGATAGTCTGCCAGTCAACCATAGTTTGATGTCGGAAGCCCAAGTATCATAGTTATTGCCGTCAAGTTTGTCAGTGGAGAGAGGCACACTGATATAACTAGTGAAAGCTGGGGGCTCGGGCTTTGAAATACCTTTATTTTCGGAATTAGGGTCGGCAGCCATGGGCATAAAGGGGCAGAATCGGTATTATGAAAAAGTGGTTTTCGCAAAGTGCTCGGATCGCAAAAACAAGGCCAGATCCAAGTCGAGGAGAGCAGCGCGAGTTCAACCCAAGAAGCGACGGCCGGAAAGGAGGTCCGACGCGCCGCCACGCGCCGGCGGAAGTGCGGCGGAAAGGAGTTCACAGGTTGTTTTGTGAGAGGGGAGGCAGCAACAGTAACAGGGAAAGGTGGGCAAACCGGAAGAGACACACGGTTTGGCCCAAAAAATTTCACCAGAGGGCAGTGGGCCCTCCTGACGGTACGGAATAGGGTTTTCTTTCTTTCTTAGGCTCTAGATACCATATTGAGAAACAGAGAAAGAGAGAAAATCATAGGATGAATCCGTGTGTTCTGAACTACACAACGGAGTGAATATATATAGGAAGATGTGCAATAAATACACAATAATTACAAATATATATTATCCCTATTTACAGATAACAAAGAGATAATAAAAGATAATAAAAGATATTCACAAGATATTCACATATTCTAACAAAGTCAAAGAAACCATTAAGAATTCAGAAACTTCTTTAATCCTACATGCATAATGAACTGAATTTTGGCAGAACCAATCTCAGTAATAGAATGTTGTCATTCATTTTTTTATAGAGAAGGAAATATATTAAGAAAGAAGAGAAAATGAAAGATAGGATGATTAGATGTTCACCATCAGAAAATAAACAAAACAAAAATTACAGCTAACCCCTAACAATAGCAGTGAGAAGTGGCAACCCAGTCCCTAAGTAAATCAGCAACAGAAACCCCATAAAAAAAATCCATTAGGTAAGTTCCATTGAGAAGCCAAGAACCTTATCAATCCAGAAGAAATGCAAGAGCATTGAGCACTTTGAAAAATCCGAGCATTTCTCTCTCACCAAATGCATCATAGAATTCTAAGCACTGTGTAGTTCAGCAGGATATTGACCTCTTTTCTTCTGCCAAACCCTTTAAACATTATTGCCAAAAAATTCCTAGAGATTGTGGACAAATCCATTGTTCCCCACAAATCCACTAGCAGGATCTAAGACAGATGCACGCAATCTTACCCCACAAGCGAAGAGGCTGTTTCCAACATTTGAACCAGCATTTCTCTCTCATCAAATGCATCATAGAATTCGAAACACTGCATAGTTCAGCAGGATATTGACCTCTTTTCTTCTGCCAAACCCTTTCAACATTATTGACAAAAGAACTTCTAGAGAATGCAAACAAATCCATTGTTCCCTACAAATCCACTAGCGGGATTTAAAAAAGGCAGATGCACGCAGCATTACCCCACAAGTGCAGAGGCTGTTTCCAATATTTGAACCAGCGCCCCCCAGGTTACAAGGCAGCAACTTTGCATTTATGCCAAGATTAGGAATTGAAAGTATTATTTACAAGAAAACATTAGAGATCCATCTAGAGATCCAGACCTTCTATCTAGGATGGAAGAGTAGAAGACAAAAGAGCAGAATCCTGGTATAAGAACCATCCCCCACCTTTAAGGAAACAAAAGGAATGAATGAGCCATAACACCGAGATAAACATCCAAGGGCTTCCATGCGTAGCATTAAGCTTAGGATTCCAATCCCACCTATTCCGATTTAAGCCATACTTGTTCCAAATAACCTGATGCCATTGGGAAGACGATTTAAGACGATGACCATTTGCACACCAAAGCAATGTTTTGAGCTATTAAATTACCCAAACCCAATCCCCCTTCACTTTTTGGTTTACAACAGGTTTCCCACCCTCTAGGATGATCCTCAACTCACCTACACCAAATGAGAAAATCGCACAAAACACTCTTCAGTCTATGTGCCACTAAGACTGCTTGCTAAAGAAAATAAAATGAGTGCAATTCAATCCCCTAAAGAAAAGAAAGCTCCCTTCTAGTAATTCAAACATTAAGAAACTTTACGAATGATGCGGTCCTAAAAAGGAGCCTTTGGAAACTGGCAGGACAAGACAATGTTGTAGATGGTTTTGAAGCATTGTTGAACAGGTCTTTCAGAGTTCAACCATGCCTCACTTAGTGATATAATTAAAATTTTCAATTTGAATTTGGCTACTTTCTAGAAAAAATCTGTTCATTGTAGTAGGATAAATTTTCATTGTCCATTCAACCTACAATGATTTCACTTCCCTTATTTTAAACATGTGAGAAACAAGGAGGCCAAGATTTTGACGCAATGTGTGCATTTTGCAGATCTTTAGCAATTAGATAGTAGTGAAGACCTTCATTAATAAGGACAACACATTCTACATTTTTTTATTTTATTTTTTTTCCTTATCTATTTTCAAGGATATTTCTTTCTCCCCCTAGTTGTACTTATCATTTTTGAGTTTTTCCTCTAATAAAATTTGTTTTTCTACCAAAAAATTCAAATAACTTTGTAAACTATACATATCTTTATAGAAAAGATGGAAGTTAAGCTTTTGAATCAAGTCACGGAGTACATTCAGTAAAACCAAACTGCAGGCACAGGTAGCAAAGGTAATTACAATCTCAACACGATAAAAACATCAATTACCTTCATTCTACTCATATACTGAAGCTCTCTAGAAAGATTGTCAAGTACAGCACAGACCAATTCCCTAAACAACACTGCTGATAATTAGAGAATAGAGAGTACAACTCAAGTGAAAATTTTAAAATCATAAGAAAAAATAATTTTACCTATGATATGGATCAATGGCAGAAGCCACACATATCATGAAAATAGCCTGCACATGCAACCAAGAATCACCAAATAACCAAATGGTTCTTTTGTAATCCATATTAATGTACTCAAATTAACAGTTTGAATCCTAACTGTATCCTCCCCTGCAGAGTTAAGGATATAGAAGAGAAGCAGAAAGAGATGAGGAGGAGGAGGAGAAAGAATTAGGGGGGGGGGGGGGGGAGGCATTGGTAAACCAAAAGAGACCCCAAACATTTTCAATTATACAACACATCTTTAGAGAAGATCCAGCACAACACAAGGAGGCTCCAAAAAGTTAAAAAGAAAAGGTAGAAAAAAAACCTCATCAAAATAAAAAGTTTACCTCCAACTCTATCTTCTCACTATGTAAAGCAAGATGCATGAGAGTAATCAGAACAGTTTCCATTAAAGGTTGAGGTTGAGGAGCAGCACCTAGCACCTCATTTGCAGTGATAATTTTCCCTTTAGAATACACTACCAATTGAACTCCAAAGTTTGTACTGAAAAAACAAAAAAATGATGACAATAAATCTCTTATACAAAGCATTTGTATGGGAAAGAACAGGAGAACAAACATCCTAAACACGCAAGAAAGCAAAAATAAAAAGAATAAACCCTATTTTCATCCTCCAACGGTGGCATAAATTTAGTTTATCTGTTTATGTCTGTTAGAATATCTTGTGAATATCTTTTATTATCCTTTATTATCTTTTGTTATCTGTAAATAGGGATAATATATCTTTGTAATTAGTATGTAATTATTGCACATTGTCTATATATATTCACTCCGTTGTGTAGTTCTAAACACACGGATTCATGCTATGTTTTCTCTCTTTCTCTGTTTCTCAACATGGTATCTAGAGCCTAAGAAAGAAAGAAAACCCTACTCCGTGCCGTCAAGAGGGCCCACTGCCCTCTGGTGAAAATTTTTTCTGGCAAAGCCGTGCTTCCTTTCCGGCGTGCCGCTTTTCCCCTTCCTTTTTTTTCTATCCGCCGCCGGCGACTTTTCCGGCGACGATTCCCACCGCCGACCCCACCCACAGCCTCGCCCTGCCCTGCGCGGCCGAACCCCACCAACCACACCTCCAGATCTGCCGTCACGCGCCCCTTCTTCCTTCTGTGCGTTTTCAGTCGCCGCCCCTTCCGGCAGCGCGTCCGGCCCTCTTTCCGGCCGCCGTTTTCTGCGCTACACTCGCGCTCTCCTCCTCATCCCGGATCTGTCCTTGGTCTCGCGATCCGTGCACTCCGACGACGTCACTTTTTCATATTTCCAGTTCTGCCCCTGCGATTATTTATTTATTTATTTATTTTTGTGACCCATGGCTGATAATAAGGGTGTTCCAAAGGCTGAGCCCCCCACATTTGCTAGTTATATCAGTGTGCCTCTTTCCACTGACAAACTTGATGGCACCAACTATGATACTTGGGCATCAGACATCCGTCTTTGGTTGCTGGGACAGGATTATGCTGATCATCTCACCAAGGTGGCTGTTGACATCCCGGAGGCTGAGCGTCCTCGTTGGGTTAAGATTGATGCTCAACTGTGTAGTATTCTCAAGTCTACCCTTGCTCCTTCCATCAAACAGATATTTCGGGCTCATGTCACTTGTGAATCTGTTTGGGCACAGGCAAAAACGCTCTTCACCAATGACACTCAACGTCTCTATCGTGTTTGTCAGGATCTTATGAATATTATTGCTCCTCGTCAACTTGATGGTTCTATGTCATCTTATTTGGGTAAGATTCACAGCGCTCTTCATGATTTCAATGAACTTTTGCCTCCTGCTGATACCCCGGCGAAGGAATTAGAGCAACGTAGCTCTTTCTTTATGCTTCTGGCCCTTTATGGTTTACCTCCAGAGTACTCATTGCAGTGATCAGCTTCTAGGATCACCGACTGTGCCTACACTCTCCACAGTGTCTGCCTCTCTACTTCGCGTTCCCGCCAAGCCGTCCACTGAGTTGCTCCTTCCTCCGACTTCGGTTGATACCTCTGCCCTCGTCACGCAAAGTAACAATCGTGGCCATTCTTGGAAGTCCCGTCCCAAGTGTGATCATTGTCATAAGTTAGGCCACACCATCAACCGATGTTACACTTTGCATCCTCACTTGCGCCCTTCTGTTAATGTTGCCCAGGCCAGTATTTCTGCTACCTCGGACACATCCACTCTGCATCAGCCGTCTCCAGCTGACTATGCCGATTTTCTGAAGTGGTTTGAGCAACGTCAGACCTCTGGTTCCACTGCCTCTATTGCACACTCTGGTAATTCTTTTGCTTGTCTCTCTCAGTCGGCCTCATTGGGTCCTTGGGTTCTTGATTCTGCCGCCACTGACCATATCTCTGGTAATAAAGCTTTATTTTCCACACTTTCTACTTCTGGTTGTTTACCTACTGTCACTTTAGCCAACGGTTCTCACACAGTCTCACGGGGTGGGCACTGCCCATCCCCTACCTTCTATATCGGTTGATTCTGTCCTTTATGTTCCTGGTTCTCCATTCAACCTACTTTCTGTTCATAGGTTAACTAAAGCCCTTAATTGCATCATTTCATTCACTGAAGATTCTGTTTCCTTGCAGGACCGGAGCACGGGACGGATGATTGGCACCGGATGCGAGTCTTGTGGCCTTTACTGGCTCCGCCCCCCGTCAAGTGTTTGCTCTCTCACCACAGACCCTCTCACCCTCCACGCCCAGTTAGGTCATCCCAGCCTTGCTAACTTGCAGCGCATGGTGCCTAGCCTGTCCAAACTATCCAGTTTGCCTTGTGAATCGTGTCAACTTGGGAAACACGCGGAGTCATTTTCCTGATAGTGTTAGTAGTCGAGCTACGTCTCTCTTTACTTTAGTTCATACAGATATTTGGGGTCCTAGTCGCACAATGTCTAGTTTAGGATTTCGTTATTTTGTTACTTTTATTGATGACTACTCTCGTTGTAGTTGGTTGTTTTTACTGAAGCATAGGTCTGAGTTGTTTTCTATTTTTACCAACTTTTATCAAGAAATAAAAACCCAATTTGGTGTTCCTATTCGCGCTTTACGTAGTGATAATGCAAAAGAATATTTGTCTCATGATTTTCAGAAATTTTTAGCTTCTCATGGCATTCTTCACCAGACGTCTTGTGCTCATACCCCACAACAAAATGGGGTGGTTGAGCGCAAGAACCGTCATCTCATTGAAACCACCCGTACTCTTCTTCTTCATAATCATGTACCTTTTCGTTTTTGGGGGAATGCTATTTTAACTGCATGTTATTTAATTAATCGCATGCCCTCTTCTGTTTTGGACTACCAAGTTCCCCACTCCATCTTATTTCCCCATGACCCCTTGCACTCCCTTCCCCCGCACGTTTTTGGGTCCACGTGCTTTGTTCATAACTTAGCTCCTGGACTTGACAAACTTTCTGCACGTTCACTCAAATGTGTTTTTCTTGGTTACCCTCGGTCTCAAAAAGGTTTTCGGTGTTTTTCTCCTACTCTGCGTCATTATCTGGTCTCCGCGGATGTTACCTTTTTTGACACTGTTCCCTTCTTTGAGCCATCTAACCATTCCACCTTTCCTGCTTCTGAGGAACTCCCACTTCCTGTGCTCCCTATGCCTTTGCCACCCCTTCTGCCTACACCCATGCCTCCCCCCCTTCAGGTTTACCATCGTCGACCCCGACCACAAGCCGAACTTGACCCATCCATTGCACCTAACCCGCAGCCACTGCCTCTTCCTGCTCCTTCCTCCGAGCCTGTCTTGGCTGATGTGGACTCTCCTCCGGTGCCTGATCCTGTGCCACTTTCGGTCCTGCCGGTTTCACCTGATCTTCCCATTGCCCTTCGTAAAGGTACTCGTTCTACTCGTAACCCGTCCCCTCACTATACTGCCTTGAGTTATCATCGTTTGTCTTCTCTACATTATGCTTGTCTGTCTTCTGTGTCTATCCCTAAGACTGCAGGTGAGGCTCTCTCCCATCCTAGGTGGAGACAAGCTATGATTACTGAGATGTGCGCACTTCAGGACAGTGGTACTTGGGAACTGGTGTCTCTCCCTCCGGGTAAATCTGTGGTTGGCTGTCGATGGATTTTTACGGTTAAGGTGGGGCCTGATGACCAAATTGATCGTCTTAAGGCTCGTCTTGTTGCCAAAGGTTACACTCAGATCTTTGGTTTGGATTATGGTGATACCTTCTCCCCTGTTGCAAAGATGGCTTTTGTTCGTCTGTTTCTCTCTATAGCTGCTATGCTTCATTGGCCTCTTCATCAGTTGGATATTAAGAATGCCTTCCTCCATGGTGATCTTGAGGAAGAGGTTTATATGGAGCAACCTCCTGGGTTTGTTGCTCAGGGGGAGTCTTCTGGCCTTGTTTGTCGCCTTCGAAAATCATTGTATGGTCTTAAGCAGTCTCCTCGAGCTTGGTTTGGAAGGTTCTCCACTGTGGTTCAGCAATTTGGTATGACTCGGAGTGAAGCTGACCACTCCGTGTTTTATCGTCATACTCAGAGAGGTTGCATCTACCTAGTTGTGTATGTTGATGACATTGTTATTACAGGGAGCGACACTCAGGGTATAGCACAGATCAAACAGCACCTATGCAAGCATTTCCAGACCAAAGACCTTGGCAAACTCAAATACTTCCTGGGTATTGAAGTAGCACAGTCCAAAGATGGCATAGTTCTCTCTCAGAGAAAATATGTTGTTGACATTCTAGAGGAAACAGGTTTACTTGCTGCAAAACCTGTTGATACTCCTATGGATCCTAATGTCAAGCTCCTACCAAATCAGGGGGAGCCACTATCTGACCCAGGGAGATATAGAAGATTGGTTGGGAAATTGAACTATCTCACAGTTACTCGTCCAGACATTTCTTTTGCAGTAAGTGTGGTGAGTCAATTCCTAAACTCACCATGTGAAGCTCACTGCGATGCTGTTATCCGTATTTTGAAGTATGTCAAAGGAGCACCAGGAAAGGGCCTTATTTATGAAGATAAGGGGCATACTGATATAGTTGGGTATTCTGATGCAGATTGGGCAGGATCCCCTTCTGATAGGCGTTCCACTTCAGGGTATTGTATACTTATTGGAGGCAATCTCATATCCTGGAAGAGCAAGAAACAAACCGTAGTGGCTCGATCTAGTGCTAAGGCAGAGTATCGTGCAATGGCTTCAGCCACATGTGAACTTATCTGGCTCAAGCAACTCCTCAAAGAACTTCAATTTGGGGAAGCCAAACAAATGACACTTGTTTGTGATAATCAAGCCGCTTTACACATTGCCTCAAATCCAGTTTTTTATGAGAGGACCAAACACATTGAAGTTGATTGTCACTTTATTAGAGAGAAGATTCTATCTGGAGACATCACCACAAGCTTCGTCAATTCAAATGACCAATTGGCAGATGTTCTCACCAAATCACTGAGAGGTCCTAGAATAAGTTACCTATGTAACAAGCTAGGTGCATATGATCTATATGCCCCAGCTTGAGGGGGAGTGTTAGAATATCTTGTGAATATCTTTTATTATCCTTTATTATCTTTTGTTATCTGTAAATAGGGATAATATATCTTTGTAATTAGTATGTAATTATTGCATATTGTCTATATATATTCACTCCGTTGTGTAGTTCTAAACACACGGATTCATCCTATGTTTTCTCTCTTTCTCTGTTTCTCAACAATGTCATCCATTTAGTCCATGACAATGGAAAAAGTCATCATTTGACCTCCTAAAGATTTTTAACATCAATTTAATCATTCAATAATGCAGAGAGCCATCAAATTAAAATCCCTTCATCGTGCAAAATGTCATCAAAGTAGTCCCTAAATAAGGACCAGATTCATCTAATTTCTCTCATTTAAAATGCAACCCACCAAATGTCCTGGAAAAGCTCTTCATGACCATCCCATGTTTGAAAAAGAACACCAATCCTCCTTCCCAGGAATAATCGAACTCGATAGTCCACATCTTTGAGCATCAAAAGTAACCGTTCTATCATTGTCTGTCAAACCAGAAAAAGTAAGGCATACACAAGCATCGGAATCAAAACAGTATTACAAGAAATTTGTTGTTATGACAACAAATAAGAAAAACAGATAGAGGTAGAGAGAAACAAAACATTTTGAAAAGCACCATCAGCTTCATAGTGCACATTCTGTTTCATAAAAGAAGATATTCATTAAGACAGAGAAGACAATTCCAATGGGGGATAAGAGATCCTTCTAAAAACGCAAAAGAAACAAAAGAATAAAGATAACAGCAATGAAGTAAGCTACTCTTGCTACTCAACCCATCCCTCAACATATCTATAAACCCCTTTACAAAGGCTGTAGGGTACAATTATCACAACAACAGTAACCGGCTTTTCCTTATAGTTATAGTTATATTTATAAATCGTATGTATTACTTGCATAGAATAAGTAGAATATTTTACAATATATCATGTTCATGTTTTCTATATATTCATTAAGTTCACTTTGCCTATCATGTTGTTAAGATTATATCTGTGACACATGGGCGCCTAGACAAGAAACACCTTGTTTCACAAATCACCTGACCAATTTGAGGACTGAGTGAAACCAGGCCACAGATGCAATCAATCAGCTTAGCCCGTCCAAACCAATCAAGATCAACTTCTGTAAGTTTATGCACCAAGTTTCCAAGTGAGAGAAAGCACTGCATGAACAAATCAATAGCTTCTTAATTTAAGAATAACACAACTTGATATAAATCATGACAACAACGGGTGTCAGTTGATAGGAATCTAGCACTCATGGAGCAGTAATGAACTAGAACAGAACAATTATAGAGAAATATATTCTGGAATTAACATAATGCTGCAATCAGTGTGATATTGAGCTTGAAGAAATGAATTACAACGAGAAACAGTAAAACACTTATGGCACTTCAAGAGGTCAAATCTCTCCCAAGGGAGCTCTTAGAGAGGCATCACTCTCCGAAGATTTCGCCCTAATTTCCTAAATGATTCCCTCCATGCCCCATCTCCCTACAAATAACCCCCTCTAACAGAATCCCACAAAATCCTTACTTTCCTCCACTTTCTTTCTGCCAACTCAGCAACTGGTTGCACAAAAGTGAGCCCCCTTATTCTCTCGCATCTAATTACAATAAGGCCCAATCCATAATTTCCCAATACCTAACAATACTACCCCTAAAAAATCAACTTGTCCTCACGGTGATGAAGCCAGAACGATATTGCTAAAGACCCTCCTGGGTCCCAAACCTTGAAAGAGGATGAGGAAGTTATGCTTGTAGTGTGGTAATGTCCTCGGAGGGGTCCCGTGAACCTGTCTCAAGCTCCTTTGCTGTGTCCTTTAAGTAATCAGTACCAACAGCCTCATCATATGTCTCAACACCCTCGATGCCAAAAGTTGCAAATTCCTCAATAACCTGCATCTCTGTCATCAATGCCCATGGATTGTCATAGAGACCTCCCAACCTATAGCTAGTACATGCTTCAGCGAACTACAGTAGGCTACATATCCTCTCCTTTTCCTCTTTGCTAATTGGACCAAGGTTTGCTCTAGGATCTGTTCCTGCATTCACTCTAATTACTTTGGCACGCTGCACTAGTTCTTCCTCCCATCGCATTGAACCTCCCACTAAAACAACAGTGTTTAAAGTCATGTTCCTATCTCCGGTTGCACTAAAACCACCAAGAACAAGTGCATCGAGAGTAGCATCCGGAACTACATGATTTTTGCCACCTGCATTTGACCGAATACTCTTCCCTTTAGCAAAAGTACTAGCATAGAAGTAGATTCCAACCATAATTGGACCAAAAAATGACACACCATTTATATCCTCATCACTACATACGTAATTAACAATCTCGTGTTCCACGAACAATATTTAAAATGCCATCTGGCAAACCAGCCTCCGTTGCTAGTGTTGCAAGTATCATTGAAGCAACTGGATCTTTCTCATATGGCTTGGGAAATAAAGTGTTGCCCAATGTAATTGCAATAGGGAACATCTTGCTAGTTAAAAAATCCCACCCCTTTCTATCAAGAAATTTCAATTCTGTTTCTTCATTTTCCTCAACCTCAACTTTTGCATCCTACATAGAGTTTGTTTTCAAAATTTCCCTTGGCCTTAACCAAAAGAAATCTTGCACCCCCTCATTATAGCCAATATCTGATTTTGCAATTGCCGATTGGCACGTTCTAGCTAGAGTTGGAGAGGCCTGGTATGTTTTTAAAATCCTTTTTCAAAAGACACTTTCTTGGGTTTGACCACAAATCATCACCATAGAAATTTTTAGTTTAGCAATACCCATTGGGTCTAGCAAATGACTCAACCTCTTAATTGTCTTCTTGTCTACTTTTGCCCTTTTAGCCATTATTGTTCAACAACCTTCATCTGGGCCACCAACCATTTAGAGAACTCATTCTCTTCAATTAGTTGGGCTGGGCGCATTAAGACAAAAGCTGATTCCAAAGCTGCTCTTGCATTAGCTACCCATCTCTCCTCTTTCACTCAGCTGCTTGAAGAACTTCTTCAATGGCCACCATGGCCGACAGCATCTCCGCCGTGACAGTCACGACATCCTAGCAATCCTGCTGCTTTGGCGAAGGTAGTTGAGTCCACAATCCCGAAACGCGAAACTCCTCCACCATCACATGCTCCTCTCCCTTCTTCGTCTTACTCACATCACCGCCTATGACAGTTTGTCCTGCCACCATCTCCAACGGCTCCTCCGCTGTGACGGTCGCAACAGCTTTCAAATCGGGTGGCTCTGGTGGTTCAGGCGGTGTGAGCTGAATCATCGTGCACGAGAACTCGAGATCAGTCATTACTTGTGTGTCCTCTCTGTTCCTGCTAGCAAGGCAGGGTCCAATGTAAATGTTGTCGTCACTGGCTGGATTGTGTTCATGCAACCCACCATCATCTTCCTCGAGTGACCACACTTTCGCTATTTGCATGCAATGGCTTCGCTCTATCTCCTTTGCTTTCCACCTCTCTCCGTCACCGAAGATCTGCCACGCAAGCTATTGACCGAGTCTCCGCTCCCTGCAACCCACAGAATGGTTGTCAAGCCCAATCTTAGTTTCCTCTCTATTGAAGTCATCCTCAATTCTTTCTAGAATCTAAACTACTTGATTAATCACCACCTCTACCATTCTAACATCTTCCTCTTCCTCCTCATCAGTGTCTTCCTCTTCCTGCTCCTTAACCTGTGTGATTTCAAATAAAGCACAAGCATCAAGAGGGTAATCTTCCATGTCTCCTCCACCACCAAGCTTTGTCACTTTCCCAAACAGATGGTTAACATCAACGGGGATACCTTCCTCTTACTAGCTGCTTTATTTTCTTCAGATTCTACTCCATCCTCTTCTTCTTCTCTGACCCTAACTCCACGACAACAGCTCGCATGGTTTCTAGAACAGGGCTCCCAAGATTAGGAGCTTTGACACCATTTGATAAGAATCCAGTACTCATGGAGCAGGAATGAACTAGAATTGAACAATTATAGAGAAATATATTATGGAATTAACACAATACTGAAATATCAATGTGATATTGAGCTTGAACGAATGAATTACAACAAGAAACAATAAAATCCTTATGGCACTCCAAGAGGCCAAATCTCTCCCATGGTAGCTCTTGAGAGGCCACCACTCTCCTAAGACTTTCCCACTAATTTCCTACATGATTCCCTCCATGCCCCCTCTCCCTACAAATAACCTCATTTAACAGAATCCCACATAACCCTCACTTTCTTCCACTTTCTTTCTACTAACTCAACAATTGTTTATACAAGAGTAAGCCTCTTTATTCTCTTTCATCTCACATACTCACTAATTACAATAAAGCCCAATCCATAATTTCCCAGTGCCTAACATCAATATGCATAAAAAAGCTTGTGTGCACTGCACTTGTACTTAACCTAGTCGTGGTATTATATAAATATGAAAGTTGGAACATGACAAGTTATATAGATGTTTTGACTATCTAAATATTCTCATTCCATCTACCTCTCCCACCCTGTTTGCCCTTTGATTTAATAAAAGAATAAATTCATTAAGACATAGAAATCTAGAAAGAAGCGGGAGGATAGGAAAATCTCCTAAACCTAGGAATAAAACACACAATAAGAAAAATGTGAAAAGCAATGGTGCAATGATTCTCAATCACTCAACATTTGTGTTAGTGAAACATTATTAAAAAGGCCATGTTTACACCCTCAATAGGCTTTAAATAGTAGTTGCAGGCATGCTCTCAATTGCATTGTGAAGTTGTGGGCAGAAGCAGTCTACAATCATGGGGTGAGGAGGTTGAGGCAGCTGCCACAACCAACATGTCACAACAACATCAGGTGATGCGGACAAGGATTTAAATCATTGCACCCTATAATATACTTTTTTATTATGAAATATATATATAGAAGGTGAGCCTAGGCGCAATAGTAAGGTGATTTGCCTTGTGACCTGGAGGTCACGGGTGCAAATACTAAAAACAGCCTCTCCGCAAAGCGAGGGTAAGGCTGCATACATCTACCCTCCCCAAACCCACCAGGTGAGAGTCTCATGTATTAGGCCGCCCTTTTAGAAGATCATTACAAAGATAAGACATCCTCACATAAAGCAAAATTAACAACTAAATCCTGTTTGGGAAAGCAATGCAACAAAAGCATGTCAATCCTTTTGTGGATATTTAGATTGGATAAAGAATCACTATTAAAAAAACCATGAGCAGAGAACCAAAGGAACACCCAAAAAGTAATCTTATTAGAAATAAAATCAAGAGTAGGAATGGGATCATTGACCATCCTAGAATTCCTTTCCAACTAGATACACCAAATCACAAAAAAAACCAAGGACTCGAGGTTGATTGCTTCTATACAAAAGCCAAAACCTTTGAAATTAGTGAAAAGAAAATGATGTAAATCCATTAGGCAAACCCAAGACTCTCTATAAGACAATGCTAGAAAAGCGGAGCCCCTAATTCAGAAGCTAAACTATGCATTATAGACATGTTTGGCAACAAGGCAGCAAGAGGACTATGCTTTTGGAGCAAACCTTATGTTACAGCAATCTTCATCCCATAAAATCATTTTCAATTGCATAGATTTAATAATCTTTGATACTAAGTACTAGAATGTAATTTCATTCTGTCACTTCAAAACAAAGTTAAGAAAATACCAACTCAAATTTTACTTGAATTTGCATTGCAGTACTTGCACATATTATTCTGAATGTTCGTTTCATCAACAGACATTTGCTTTATAAACTGTTAAAAAAAAAAAGAGTGCCAATGACAGTTCTAGAATCTAATATTCACTAGAAATCCAAATATTAAAAAATTCGAAGGTACCTGTTCAGTTTCCACTTCCCTCATATATAGGACACATTTGTCCTTACCAACTGCATCCTGAGAAGATAAGGTAGCCAGTAAAGCATGGGTAGAAATCAATACATCTCCACAAGCAAGCTTAAGACTAACTTGCTCCTCAATCATATTACTCATTACATTGACCTGCAAAACACAAGTACAGACACAAAAGGTGAAGCAGTCAGTAGCAATGTGGTTTCAAATGAAATGATTCGTAGAAATAATGACCCAGTTATTTTCATACCAAACCTATAAACTTTGTAGGAGAGGACCAATGAGGATGTTGACAGAGATGATACAATATTTTGCCACGCACCTGAATTCAAAAAGAAACAAAATCACACACACACATATATAAAGAAAACATTTCTCTTGAAATAATAAATTCCAGAACATAATCATGTATTTGTTACTATGTCTGAAGTCTACCTTAGGATCAGATTCTTTGTCCAATAGTTTGAACAGAACATCCCACGTAAGAACATTTGAAGCAGAGAAGAAACAGGAAATAAGTAATACCATGCCCATTTTCCACTTCTCTGCAGAAGATGAAATGCCACTGCCTATTTTTTTGCCAACTGCTATACTATCCATGTCTCTAGAATCATCATTAACGTCTAATTCCACATCAACAATCCTACTTTTACTGCCATCATATGGACAGGAACTTTGAACGCTATCAGCAGCAGCTATATCTAGTGTATTTGTCTCAGACTGAAGGTTCATCACATGCTGAGAATAACCTTCATATAGATTAACAAATGCTTTCAATAGTCTCTCAACCGATTGGATTATGTCACCAAAAGGGACAACGTCCAGCAAACTTAGATCCCGCCATTCAGTAAATATAGGAGCTGAAAGAAAACTACGAACAGCAGCAGCAAGAGAACTTGTTTCATCACAAGTAGGATCATAACTCAAGCAACTAAAAGCCTGGAGATCATGATCTTCTTGAATGATTCTGGCAGCACTATCAAGCATCTCTTGCAAGTATTGGCACAATTTTGAAAGGAATGAAACATTTATTTTCCTGAAAGACCACGAAAGCATATATAAAAATAAAAAATAAAAACAAAAGGGAAAATATTGGCAAATATTAGGTGAAATGAATGTCAATAGTAAGGACCCATTTGGATAACACACCATAAGAACTTTTTCAATTTTTTAGAAGTCAAGTCATTTTTTAACTTTTTTGTCTCTATTTTTACAAAGCTTATTCCTTCTTAAAAAAATTATTTTTAGTACTTTTCAAGAGGTTAAAATATTTAACTTCTCAAGAAGCACATTTTAAAATACTAAAAACAAGTACTTTTTCTTACAATGTGATTAAATATAAAATAACTTATTCATAAGTTACTTTTCAGAAATTATTTTTACATAAGGACTTAAATAAGCTATATATCCAAACAAGCTATATATCCAAACAGGCCCTAAAACCAATAATAATAGAGTTTTTAAGTATACAGTTGAATATTATGGAATAAGTCAGCTGATTAAAAAAGTTAGAGAAAGAGATGTTCTATGCTCAAAAACTCTCGTGTAAAATATAGGATGTTTAAACATTAAACCAAGCTTACAATTCTTACTATCAAATTGACAAATTTGAAAACAGAAATATTTTGGATACTGCAAGAGACCGCAGCAAAACAATAGGAACAAAACCAACAGAAATCATGAAACACCAAATTGCTAATGGCTAATGTTGTAACTGGCACCAAGTCTCTCTGAACTAAGTATATCAGTTCAGAACATAATGAGGCAGAAAATCATTTTCTGACATACATAAGAACTTTTCAAATGGATGAAAACTATTCCCAAGTGAATTAACCCCATAGGAACAGAAAAGGAAAATGGGTAAAAATAGGTAAGAAAGAAAGCATCAAGGACGCAAAGCTCCAAGATAACAATTAATCCAAATTCCAATAGTAGGTTTAGGTTTTACCATTTCATCGTACCAAAAATACTAAAAATATCAAACCAAAGGGCAATGGCAGTGGACAATAACAAAAAGGAAATAATCAAATGTTCTTCACCCATTATATATAAAGATATAAACCTTAACTTCGATATCAAAGTGCAACAAAACAGATACAAGATGGTCCAAATGTCACAAACCTTGTGAAAAAAGAACCATATAGTACATTAGACAAGAAAGAACACATCAAGAAAATATCAGGTAAATGCTTCTTGTTACTCTCCTTTTCAACAAAAGCTCCAAGAATAGCTGTCTCCATCTCATGCAGCAGCAGATCAACTATTTCCTGGGAAACACGTACACGTGGACAACTTTGCAATTGAGAAACCTGAAAAAAAAAAATGGATAAAAGAATAAATTGTTATAACAAGAGAAACCTAAAAATTATCAGTGCATTAATGAAGATCATGAATGATAACATAAACAAGCTTCTTTAAGTGAAGGACCTGTACCTCAACTTTAGAAACCTTGTCAATTTTTGTGAGAACTTCCACAGAGCAATCCAAAAAATCATGTAGAAATTGGTGTTTAGGATCTTCAAACTACAATTAGCATCAGAGTTCAGTTTAAGCAAAAGTACTAGACCAAAATCTAGTCATGGAAAGGAGTAACTAGTTGTACCTTATGTCCATCATCTAGAACCTCAGAGACGATGAAAGAGCTGTAAACTAGAGGAGGTTCTTTGATGCATTGAATAAGAGGAGCACAACCTGCACAAAGTGCATACATAGCACCAGGCAGGAACAAAGCCATCTGCTCATTCAATGTTGAATATCCCTGCATAATAACGAAGGTAAAGCAAAAGAACATTAGGCTTTCCCTGCAAGTTGGGTTGTGCCATTTAGCAAGGTTGCCAACATTTTTTTCTTGACATTGAAATGAAGGATTGTAATATTTGGTTCACCACAATTTAAAGCAAACACACCTTATTAAGATCACTCAAAGTTGCTCTCAAAAGGTTCTTCCTCAGATTTAAAATATCCCGCAAATCAGCCTGCACAATATGGAAACAAGATAATATTTTGGAAAAAAGAATTATATTGAGATGAAGATATAAATTTAGAAGATAGGAGACAAAATATTAAATACAATAGTGGGTCAGCACAGAAATATTTTTCATTTTTACCTATGACAGCCTGAAATTCACCCACTTCAAGCATGCATGTTTGCAAAACTTACACATTCATTATATAATAATAACAAGTGAAATAAAAAATTTCACCAAAAGAAGAAGAATATGAAGTAGATGTAGAAATAGACTAAATGAAGACTTAGAGCTTGTTTCATTTTTCACCTGCATATAAGCTCAGCATATATGACAAAGATAATTCTTTGTGGAGAATGAATTGTTATTAAAGAGTTACAGAAAGAGGGGAGGATAAGAAATCTTCCTAAATCACAAAAAAGAACAAAAAGCAGAAGAATAAAGAAAATCCATGTAGAAACCCCTGAGACAACAAGGCCTTGATTGCACCAAATAGATGCAAGCTGCCAAATCTTATCCCAGATCAAGACCTATGTTGCGGAAACCTCATTTAAGACATGAGAGCTTTACTCCAACCAAATACACCATATTGTAGCATAGCTTGCACATTGCCACAAAAGTTTGGCCCCTTTTATTCAAAACAGTGAATGGTATCCCTCAAGAACTGATTTTTATCAAAAGTCATTCTCATTGAAACAATTCTTCTCAAATTCAATTACGCCCAAATAAATCTCAAGCACAAAAACTGCTATGCTACTGCCATTCTATAAATATAAACTTCAGCTTTTAAGACAACTACTAATCCAACATCAAGTAAATAGAGTACATAAAAAACATAGGATGCTCCATTATCAACTTACATGAGAATTTTTTCTCGAAAAGTAACATGAGAAGAAATACAGTATGGCTCTGCAAAAAAGGCAAATCATGAGACAATAAGACATCAGCAATGCAGTAACAATATCATGTAAGTAAGATGTTAGGTTTAGAGAAAGAGCGACAAAATAAGGAAAGCAAAGGAAAATGAGAGAAAGCATAAGTGTGTCTCAACGAATTTAGACAGATGAGAAATATTACTGAATCTGAGTAATTGCAACATCTATGATTCAGGTATGACAGCTGTTACAGCTACAACTTAAACCTAACTAATTTTTCTTTGTTCTAGCACTATTCCTACCAACTTAGGAGTACTGTAGTGGTGCTCGATTACACTCTAACTTGACAAACTTCATATACAGAAAAGAACAACAAAAAATAGGAAAAGAACAAACAAACGCTACAAATAATCAATTCATAATCCTAGGCTGATGGCTTTCCTCACTGCACTGGCTCACATCTTCTATAAGATTGTGTTTGGTACCTATCCCGAGACAAAATGAACAGAGATAGTGAGACAATAGAGACGGAAACGATACCACGGAACTATGTTTGGTAGTGATGTACAAGACATAATGATTGATGATTAGATGAAGAATACTAAGTTATAATTTAATGAAAATTTGAGAAGTGAGAAGGGCAAAAATGGAATATGAAATGTTTAAAGGGATATTCTTGGAAAAAAAATATTTTAAATTTGTGTCCCATAGACATTTCTCTTGCGTCCCGCCTTTTTGAAATGGAAATTGGCTACAAAACTGTTGTGAGATGGAGACAATTTTGGGCTTTTGTCTCTGACCCCTTCTCCAAGCACGTTTCTATCTTCAATGTCTCCATATTTTCTGTACCGGGACATTTAGCAAACGCTACCTAAAAACTTCATGCACAAGACCTATTCCAATTCGTAAAATCCTACAACATAAATACTTCACATGTCTGTTTTTATTGCATATTAGACTGACCCCATGTTGTAAAACATAAAAATGATACTCACACAACTATAGGACAGATGTATGCAGTGAGTTGTGTCAAATGAGTACCTTAAGCAGCATGACATGGCCTACATATTGGTTTTTCTTTTTCATAAAATTATGTGCCTTAGTCCACCCTAAGAGCTAGCTCGAGAGAGAAGGGTTACCTACGTAATTTTAAAAGGCTATGGCCACATCCTCAAGCATTGTAGGACATAACAGTAATGCACCCTGCTCATGCCTAGAACAGGACATCTGAAGGATGAAGTTTGGAAGACTGGGCATCCACAGGTAGCCCAATAGTAATTAAAGTATAGATTCTGTTAAGATTGTGGGCTTAATTCTATCCCAAGAGCCAGCTCAATGAGGGAAAGCTGCCCAAGTGATTATAAAAGTTATCTTAATCAGATCCTCAAATATTGTGGGACTTAACACGTTTTATATTTACTCATTTGGGTGTGCCAGTCTGTGCCTACTGCCTGCAAGCATATCTATGATGTGACAATCTAATTTCACCAAGTGCCATCTTCCTAAATAATCTCAAAAACAATACCAAGGAATTCTTTAATCCATGAAAATTTGAGCACTTGAGCTCCTAGTACTTCTTTGATACAAGAGTTATGATGTATGATTGAATCAATCAACTGTATTCAACAATGATACACTTTCATTTATATTTGATGTAATCAAGGCAAAAGAGACTTACAATGAAGCTGGTCTCTTGAAAAACTGAAGATCCCACACATCTGGAGGTATAACACTTGTATCTATTATATCCTGGATAAAAGCATGTGACGTAAGAAGATTTATTATTAATTGATGACATGCTCAATTGTGTAAGGTCTGTAACTCACATTTGACGTTATATTACTAAGAAGTACCAAAGCAGCATCCACCTGCATCAATGTGTCCATCAAAATTAAAATGGAAACTTAAGCTGCAATTATGAAGAAACAACTGCCAGTTTTCTACTTTTAAAAAAAAAAAAAGATAAAATAACAGTATCCAGACAAAAAACTAAATACTATCTATATTTTAGCAACTAAACTCTATTAACTTTTATAAGAAATACTAAGATAAGAAATAAACTAAGCTAACTGTGCCAACATTATTTGTTAATCAAGGGAAATTTAAAACAAAAATCATAATGTCATAGCTTATTAAGTGAGTAGAAGACTGTGAAAAAGGAACAAGTAGGAAACCACCTGAAACACATAAAACAGGGCAGGAAAGGAAATAAAAATAAATCAGCTCAAAAGAGCTATCCGATCCAATCTAGATACATCAGAAAGATTAACCCTTAAAAAACTGTGAACCAAAATTATAGAAGTAGGAAAAACTGTCCTAGTCTTATCCCAAAGAAGTACAAAAATTGACCTACTGTTGAAACCACTAGCATTAAAATCAAACAAAAAATGCAAGGCATGCCCGCTAAAAGAGAAGCCCTCCAAAACACCAATCCTTCCTTTCTTCTCCCTGAACATCAGGAAGAAAACGTCCAAAATAGGAATGCAAATCCAGTACTCATTAAAAGTCCTAGACAACTTAGCTACCACACAATCACCAAACAAAGTTGAAAAGCCAAGATTATCATTGACAAGTTTTTAACACCTGTATCATGGAACACAAGGAAGTAGCATGCAAGCTATGAGCTGAGGATTGAGAATTAGAATGAAGAGTGCAATTAAATAATAAAACCAAAAAAAAACCTAAAGGGCATAAGCATTAAGGTTAGATATGAAACCTCAAAATCATCAACATTCCAAAAGAAAAGAAACTTTCAACAACAATGGGAACCTTAAAAGAAAATAATTGAGATAACCAAATAGATTTTAGAATTCAACAGAAGACTATGTTTTTCAGATAGCAATATGTTAGACTTAGGTATGGAATCTAACAAAATGAACATGAATCCAATAATTCAAAAAATGATACTAGTGGAGCAGAAAAACAATGAAACAGAGCTTAGCATAAAAAGGAAGGCCAGGAACAAATTAATTCAATTGAAAAGCTACCACGGTGATCAAATACTCTGAATTCATAACTATAAATATATGGTTTACAGGATGATCTCAATACACATTGATATGAACTCAAGCTTCCTCGTAACTCTACATGAAATTACATTTAATTGTTTCAGATGACAACATCCAAACCTTATCTGACTAGGTACAACCTGCTGCAAGAATCAAATGATCCAAAAATATTATATCGTAAACCATGTCTGTGATCAGACCATTTAAGTGCATGTTTGATAACAGCTTAATTTCGAGAATTAATTGCATTTTGTGCAAAATATGTCTCAGGAAACTTCTTCATATAAGCTATTTTAAATCCAGAATATGCTTATTCAAACAAACCTCAAGTTTAAACCTTTTTTAATAGTTTTACAGACAGTTTCTCTTGCTCTCCCTCTACCTCTGGTAATTGACCTACCCTCCATTTGATCTACTGTCCTTACGGGGCTTTTATAATCTTCTCCACACACATCCAAATCACCTAAAGTAAGATTCTACTATCGTTCCCACAATAAGTGCTACACCAAATTTCTCTTGAATGCATTTGCTCCTAATCCAATCATATCTAGTGTATCCACATTAATAGAATGCAACACCCTGCAACATTGATCTTATTTTCTTGTTGGCTTTTTATTGCCAATATTCAGTCTAATACAACATTGCTGGTCTTGTAGTTATGCAGTAAAATCTTTCCTAAAACTTCAGCAGTACTTTTTAATCACAAATAACACCTAAAACACTCCTCTATTTCATTCACAAAACTTTTTACATCTCCCCCTTTATTATTTCTCCATTGTTTTGGATAATGGACTAGAGCTATTTGAATAACATGAATTGAATTGTGATATTATCCTCAATTTTCACCTCTAAGCTAGAATTCATGCATCTTTTGGTAAACTTTAATACCTCTATCACTCCATCTTACATTATCTTTTTGTACGAGAAAAAATTCTTCAAGAAGAAGAAAGAAAAGGTACAAATAACAATATGCTTCAAACCAAACAAAAGCCAATAGCCAAATCTTATCTCAGATCAGTTGATGAGCAAATAAAATGTCCTAAAAATAATCATCATTAATATAACCAAAAGTTGAGAGGCGTGTTCTATCAAGAAAACTTACGAGAGAGGTTATGTTGCTGAAAATTGGTAAAGCATGCACTACGGTACTCCATATTAGTTGCCAACCATGGACAAACTGCACAAGTTAGTTTGACCAAATCAATGCATACTATTAAGAGAATGTCATCCAGGAGTAGTAACAAGGATGGTACAACTGTACACAACTGCCTTAAAAAGTAATCAATTTTAATGATATGACTGCCAAATTCAGTGTCTGTTAAGTAATACATCTTTCTCATTAAACCAAGAGTTTCACTGAAAAATTATTCAAAAAATGACTCAGGCATGGAAGGCCAATTCATGTTGGTACTGCATTTTGTTGTCCCTTTAATATTCAGTAACATTTTCTCTATATTGCTTGAATTTGGATCATTGAATACTGCAATCCATTCCAAAAATATATCCCCAGATCTTTAAGATCTATAAGCAGCAAACTCAAATACATACCATTTATTCCAATTTCTCCTCCAGAAAATTTAAAAAGAACAAGAAAAAGTAACAGTAAATGAAGGATAAGCTATCCTCCTTTACCAAGAAATAAAAGAAAACATAATAAAGAAGAGGAAAAGGCACATTAATCCAAAGCAAGCTACACAATGCCATTTTCACATATGGTCTTCCATCCTCAACTCCAACTATTACTGTCATGTTGAGTATTAGAATTTGAAGGCATCAGTGTGGCATAAATCAAAGAAAGACTAGTGAAACACCGTGTGCATGTGTGCGCACACGCGCGTGTGAAAGAGAGAGAGAGAGAGAGAGATACCTCATTTAAGGTAGAAGATGCCATTGATGATATCTCCATCATTGAATCTGGAAGAAACAAAACAGACGACAATTCCTGCAAACTCCTTCAGAAGCAAGAAAACAAACATAAGTTCACAATGCTCAGAGGGAAACCAGGGTCCAGAGTATCAATTCAACTATACTGGAATGACATATCCAATATGAAAAAAAGTAATGTTATACATTCCGAAAAATATATACAGAATTTTTTATAGAAATCATGGTGATTATTGTATGAAAAAAAGTGGCATAGCCCTTTAATTCATCTAAAGCCAAGCAATGATGACACACAATTCTGGATAGAAAATTTTAGTAAAATCTCTGGTTGTCTAGCATTTTCCTATGAAAAAAAAGAAGAAACTCCAATAACTAATCTGAAGTACACAAGCACCATACTGTCTTATTCACATGCATATGATAAGACCAAACAAAATAATATAAAGAAAACACTTAAGGTCATTCACAGAAGCATACCGCAGAGTCCATAACAAGCCATCATAGGCACGCTCCACAGTTGCAGAATTCACAATTCTGCAATATTATCTCAACTTTGTTAACTAAACAGTGATCAAGAGCATTATTTCTTACAAAGATATATCATGCATGCATATACAAATATTCAATCCAAACCATTAGATGGTAACCAAGTTCTCGAAATAAGTCCACATTTCAACAAGTAAATTATTGAGTTGTCTCTCAAAGTATGCACCATATTCCCACAGATAACATTATCTCTATATTATTGAGTAAACAAAGCAAGTATAAAAGAAAGGAAAAAAAAAATCTCAGAAAAGAGAGGGCACTAGAGAGAAGTGTGTAAATGAAAAATGTTTCAATCTTGAAGAGTATAGGTTTTAAAAATATAAAAGGAAAGGAGAGCGCAACAGATTCATGAATCATAATGTCCACTTGTTTCTATAGAGTTATCTTTTTTTGTGCAGAAAAACAATGCAACTTTTATTTATAAAATAAGAACTTTATTAAGAAGAGAAGAAGAATATAAATAGATAGAAGGACAAGAGATCATATATACAAGAACAACAAGAAACAAGAGAATAAACCATTAACGAAGAGAAAAATTATTCTAAAAAGATCATGTGTTTTGCACCAAATAAAGGCCAAAAACTTGTTTGTCCAAAAACCGTTATTAAAGGTGTGAGAATTATGCCCACAACCAAATATGCCAAACAGTAGTAGAGACAACACACTGCCACGAAGATTTGGCTTCCTTCCTCTGCTCAACACCAGCAAAACTTGTCAAAAGAAACTGATCTATGGGAGCTAATATTTCAAATGTAGCAAAGGACTGAAGCAACCATTCCGATGTTTACTCTATCAATCCCAAATTACCTGTCAAAGCTCATCCATATGCCTTCAAACCAGTAAAGAAACAGATCTTTGCAAATGCGACTATGGTAGTTTCGGGTGAGAAAACAAAATGCAGCATTCCTGCATAGCAAAGATCCACTATCAGAACTTGCCATTGTAATACTTAGCTTAAATAAGCCCAATCAAACACACTCAACTAGTGGCTTGTGTCTGTCCATCTATCTATCTATAGTGACTGTCAAAATTGAGATCATGACCAATCAATTGCTCTCTTTACGCTTCCCATTCTATTAGCATACGTAAGTGATGACCAAAACAAAGTAAAAATCTATTGACAACAATCAAATACATAATTAGGCAAACAATTCATCATCATATTCATATTTCATACCAATACATCACCATCATTTCCTTAGTAAAAAGTATACAACATTTCCCACAAGGTGAGGTGGACTATATGGATTAAATGACACTATTATCTCCTATTGTAAACCATGTCTGCAAACATGTTATTCAAATGTAAGTCCTTCTTAATGGTCTTGCCTACAATGATCAACCATGATTAAACAGAAAGCTTTTAACCGATAGTTGACAACTTCATGAGAAAGAGACGTCAAGGGCAAAAGAACACATCAGAGGTGAACAATAGCTTCTTTAGTAGAAGGACTACAATAACAGCACAAACAAAAAAGGAGTACAAAGGATAAAGGAGATGGCATACTAAAGAAGTGTTTTCCAGTGCAACCTTAAAAGTAGCTTATAAATTACCATAGCCATTTGCCTTTCATAAGTGCCTCCCTCAAAAGCGCAGCAGCAGGCTCCCTCTTAACCCGTTTTTGACTAAATGAGGCTCTCGTTGTATTAAGACAAGCCTGAGGAACAAATCAGATTAGCCACCATTACGGAAATCCTTATATCAAGAAAAGACATAAAAATTAGTATATTTACTAAATCGCCCAACATAAAGTTGCAACACTCAAGTTAATATACAAACATTACTTGCAAATTATATACATGACTAACCCAACAAAGTAGGAAGAAATAGTAACATTCTAATTAATTAAAAAATGATGGTAGCTAAAATTCACAAGAAAGACTGCAAAACCAACAAGAATATCGCAAAAAGAAGGGGGGGGGGGATGCTAATACATAGAAAAATTGATAGCAAGGAGAAAAAAACCAGCAAGGCTGCCAAGCTTCTCCACATGTCAGAATGAAAATTCCCCTTCGAAAAAAAAAAATTGCAGAGCACCAGAGAAACCCACAAAGATCATACTGTCCCAAAGCAAAGCTTACGCCAAAGATATGCTCTATGGAGAGTTATGGCTTTTCCCTATGGAATCAAAATCTCATCACAAGGATCCTGTGGCAGTCCTTAATTTTCATTGTGCTTGGGTGCATCTGATTGGAGAAAAATGCTAGCATTTTTAATGATTCCTTTTTTACTATTGATTTTATTTAGGATAGGATTACCTTTTTGCAATCCCTTTGGTCTCCACACATGGTTGGTTTAATGGTTTTCCTTTAGCTAATATATGAAGGGTTTGGACATTGCTTATCAATATAGGAGTTAGTTGCTAGTTTTGTATCTTAATGAGGATGTTTTATCCTCTTTGCTTCTCTTCTAATGATTTTTTTTTTCCTATCAAAACAAAAACACCTAACATTCTTATGTAACTATCTATATCAGAGCACACAACATGATTTGTGGAAAGATGAGTTTCTAGAACTGATGGTGCAGTTTCTAGTAACTACCTTATAAAAAAGAACAGCTGCAAGCTCCACCAAGCCACAATGGGAGCCGGTCAAAGCTCCAAGTTTATCATCCTTATTTCCATCACCCCTGGGTAAGATGTTCATGAATATCATTGTTACCTACTAGACAACTCATCATTAAACATATGAAATTGAGAAGCATTAGAAACACTCACCGAGGCATCAAAGTACTAGACATGCTACCCTGATCAAGATCCTTACTAATCACATCCAAAAGTTGTTCTACCAATAGACAACTATCAGCAGCACCCCTTATTAAATTTAACTGTATCCTTGCATATAACACAAGCGAATCCTGCAACAGATATCAATACAGTGGTTTAAATAAATTTTAAAATAAGTTTAATATGCCATTTTGCATTAAAATGCAATTGTAAGAACCTTAAGAACTCGATCATGTGTTGTAAGCCAACAGCGGAACACAAATTGTTGAATAGCATTATGGATCTCCAACAACTGACATCCCAAATTTGGACCATCATTTAACAAATATGTATTAATGCACTCAACAAGCTTGCGAGATATTTTTCCCTCTTCCCTGAAGAAAGTAACAAAGACAAAAGACATATTGTACTCTAGCAGAAGATAATAATAAATAAAATAAAATAAAAAGAAATCAACTTAAGATGTACCTGATGAATGAACAGATCCTAACAAACCCCTTAACAACGTCTTCTCTTATATTATCAGGATAGTCTCCAGGAGGATTTTCCAAAAGTGAATGAAGCGTCAAGATATAGCGGAAGACCTCCTCCTTGGAAATATAATGACTAATATTTTTCCCATTCAAGCTTGCTTCAACCTTCTCAATGTACAGAAACACCAAGCCTTTCCAAAAACCAATGGAAAATAAATTGAATAAAGATTAAAAATGATTGTGTTGAGGAGATGTGAGGATAATGCATGCCTTATTTATGGAAACTTACTGCAGTAAATCCGCTTCCTCATCTGGAAATTATAATCCCTTACCGCCAAAAGATGTCGAAGGATAATTCCATACTCTAACTGAAAGCTTGGAACATTACTCAGGACATCCGAAACATGGATGAAAAGTGGTTTAACCACAGATGACAAAGGCAGAATTTTGCCTATAAATGAAGAGCAAAACAAGTAATTAAGAAGATGGAAAGCTCACAATATAAATTTTCCAAGACATGTTTCTCATATTTTTCATTGGTAATGGTAGAATTTTAAGAAAATACAACAGCTAAACCTTGTCACACTAGGTGAGGTTGACTACATGGATCACACAACGCCATAGTGCTTTATCATATATCAAATTTATGTTTAAACCATTAATGCTTAAATCTTTTTTAATTGTTTTACTTATAGTTTTCCTAGTTCAAACTATACCTCAAGTTACATGACTACCATCCATCTAATTCACTCTCTTTATTGGGGGCTTCTAGAGGTCTTCTCCATACATGTCTAAACTACACAAGGCGAGATTCTACAATCTTTAATAGAATAGATGCCACCCCAACTCTCCCTAATGCACTCATTCCTAATTCAATCATGTCTAGTGTGCCCACTCAACCATTGCAACATTGACCTCTTAAAACACGTAGCACATTTTCTTCGCTGACTTTTTACTGTCCAACATTTAATCTCATACAACAAAGCCAATCGTATAGTTGTGCAGTAAAATTTACCCTTATGCTTTACTATTTTATCGCAAATAAAACCCAGAACACTCCTCCACTTTGACTGCTCCACTGGAATCCTATGGCTTACATCTCTCTCTAGTTTTCCATCATTTTGGATAATAAAACCCAAATACCTAACACCATTAAGAAATTCATTCACACTAATAAGAAGGCAATGTTATTTGAGTATCTTCTAGTGGAGGGAAGTGTAATAATTACTCAATGTCTTAAATATTTACAAAACATAGAAAATTTAAAAAAAGAAAAATGATTTCATAAGGACGTTCTGACTTGAAGTCTACTTTTTTTATGTTAACTCATTCGGTAAGAGCAAAAAAATCCAACATCTAAATATATTCAAAAATATGGTTGTCTTAGAGTTGCTGTTACTTTTGGCGCTAATGCTCATTTATGTTTTTGCTTTCAGATTCCTACCAGTTTTTTGTGTGTTCCAAATTTTAGAGTTCAACTTCTTATTCTGATACTGGTTTCTAATCAGGAGCACTGGAATTGAGGATAACTAACACCACTACCTCCAACTGACCTGAATACTTAGCATCTTCAGCTCGTTGTACAACAACTCTAAGCGTCTTTGCATATATCATCTTTGGATTTCTCCGCTTACTCGAGGATATTTCCAATGATGCAGATTGAATAAGTAAAGATATGAGAAAGGGCCATGTTTCAGCTGCCCAAAATAAAATATTAAAAATAAACAAATAAATCATAAGTAAAACTTACAACTCGGCTTGTATGATATTACAAGTATTGCATCCACCAATGCACATAAACTTCACTTTTCAGTTTAAAAAAATGAACTTACAGTGTGGAACTTCATCTGGTCTAAGCTTTGCAGTATTCAATCCAATAAATTTGCAGAAATTATATGATCTTTCCCCTTCTAACCAAGTATTTAACAACTTGATCCCTTCCTGGTAATGTACAACACAACACCAAGAATGATAAATCAAGTACAAAATACTTGGAGGATATACACAAAAGAAATTGATAGCAAATAAAGTGCATCCGGCTCAATTAAACACAATATGATAATGTAAACATAAAAAAAGAAAATTAAATGTATCAGTGGTTTTTTCTTTTTCTGGGAAAACAGGCAACTAATTACTACTATATTCATTGATTTCAGCAATTAGGGCCAGTAAAATAGCATCAAACCATCACAAACTGTTTAAACCGTGTAGCCATACCAGTCTTTTGGTCCATAATGTTTCTATTTCTTCACTCGTAGAACATGACAGGAAACAAAAAAAAAAGCAAACTAATCATTATTTAATTAAATGATCCCTTTACACTACTCTAGTTCAAATTTTTCACAACATCAATAGTTATTCCCATGACTTAGGTCCATTTAAATCACTCATGTTATGTAACCATCCCTTATTCGACAGCTTTCTTATGTAGCAATCTCGTAGAAATTCTTAGATGCTCTGAAAATAACTAAAAAAAAGCAGTGCTTTATTCTATTCGGACTTCACCACTTCAGCTCCGTATGTATTGCTATTTCCATCTTATATTAATTTCTTAACCCAATAGCTGAGTCATTTAACTCTGAAATGAATCAGAGAACCTCCTTTTTTGTCTTACTCTAAGAGCAATTTCTCGTGATCTCATCTTAAAAATCAAAGTCATCTTACTCAGATTCAATTCACTATAAGCCTCCTGAATCATTAAAATCCAATGCAACCAAATCAATAATCTCAACACCTAAAACTCATCCTCGCATGCATAAAATTAGCAGCAAACAAAAACGAAATTCCTTTTTCCTTTTTTTTTTCATCCAAAATCTCCGAGTCGGGACGTTTCATCAAAATAATAACAAGTTTTCATATGACGTGTCGTTTTTTGCGGGATCGATCAAACGAAGGCAAAGTATTGTGAAGCGAAAAAGCATAAAAGAACAGTGTTACTTCGCGAGTTTTGGCTTTATCGGAAGAGAGCTTCACTAGGATCTCTTGCACGTCTCTGGAAGTGACGATCGTCGTCATCGTCGCGGCGAAGCACTGAGAAAGGTTAATGGATGATGAACATGTAGAGAGAATCGAAGATTGACGAGGAGGTTTCGACGGTGAAATGAGGGAGCTTCTAGGGTTTTAGAGGCGTTGAGAGGGCAGGTTTAATGGCGGGAAAACGAAAGGGCTTTAGGCTCTTGCGGAGAAGCAGGGTGGGTTACTCGTCTTAAAATGGCTTCGGACATGAGCGAAATTTGATGGTTTTGGCTGCGCCTTTAGTTCAGTGGAAATGAGTCAAATAAGTCAAACTAGAAGATCGATTTTATAATGGCACTTGTATATTTGGATTTATTATTGACAATCTATTATTATTTGTTAGAATAAATTATTTAATAAAAATAATAATTATTTAATAATTAATAATAAAATATTTATGATTGATTTAAACATATAAAATCTATTCTATAATTTGCCCAAACTAAAATTAGTGCCCGATCATAGAATACAATTTGTCTTTTAGGTGAGTTTATTTTATAGATAATAAATTTTATAATTTATAAATAAATTAATATATAATATTATTTTTTATTTATATATTTCAGTGTTTAGTTAATTTATCAATTGTCATTATTATGGAGATTCATATAGTATATTCATCATTGTTTTCTTGGTAACAATATCTATTATTAATGAGTGTTTATCATTTGACCATATAATCACTACTTTTAAATTTTTTTGTATTTTTATTTTTAAGAAAATAGTACATGTGGCTTAATAATCTCAACCATTAATTCTCACAATCTACCAATGGTCTTGAAAAAACTAAGGGTAACAGAAAATTTCTCAATCGTTAAATATTATTATTAATATTATTAATAAATTAAATAAAGATAAAAGACTCAATTCAATTAAATTATTGGTGAAAATTTTAGTTAATGTTAATGATAAATTTTAAAAAACTAGTTATCATTTGGTTTAGTAAATAAATAATTGATCATCAAATTATTTAGTTTTGAGTTAATTTATTTGTGTTATTTGTTTTGACTTTGATAAATACTAAATTAATTAGTCTATAAAATTTTAATTGACACAATATTTTACAATAATCAGCATTGATATGAAAATCTTGAGAGAACATAATATAGGTTATATAATCATTTTCAATTCACATCGAATTTGTATAGTTAAATTTGTAAAAAAAAAATAACACAAAATTACAAAAACTCACATTCTCATAAAAAAAAAAAAGATCTGCATAATAAACCAAAATATTAATTCAACAATTATAAAAGTAATGTATCCTTTAAAAATGTCTATTACAATCATTTAACAAAACACAGACCACAAAACAAAAACAAAAAGATATTGATCGCAAGTTTTCAAACATGGAAATGTAACACCCTAATATTTAATCTAACATGCCTAGGACGTATTTGAGTTAAATACTAGTTGTTACTCTTTTGTTCCAGTTACCCGACATTTTTTCTCTAAAATACTTAGCAAAATATGGGTAAAAAATTTTTCTGACTACATGAAAACAAAATATGAGCCTTACGTGTCTAAGCAAGCTACATCGTATGAATCGCATACAAATAACATAATATCGAAAGCAAAGGTAAACATCATGGACTTCATATATAATCATCATAATCGTCACCCACATCACATACAGTCAACATAAATAATAAGTACCATAATACCCACCAATAAAGGTTAGGTTAGTACAGTAATCCCAATGTCAGAAAATAAAGTACGTGAAGATAAACATGAATCAAAGCGCTAGAGACCTCTCTCTTACCCCGTGTCCCCCAAGATGTGCTTATAAGAGATAACCTCGAAATATAAAAGCAAAAGAAGGCTATCCGTCGCATAAACTCGAGCACTCCCATGAGGTCCATCGTCAACTACAAAGGATGCCCCTACTGAGAAGGTGGAATGTAGCCAATGAAGCACGCCAACTCCTCAGGCGTGCTGAGACGCAGGGTAGGTTGAGCATGGGCTCCGCGGCAAGGGCGAGTGGCTCCCCTCACAGGACCTCTAACCGTGGCGTCTCCTTCGGAACCTCCTCCGATCTCCACGGGGACAGTCGAGGCAGATCCTCTAGAAGAGTGCTGGGATAGTGACTCCTCAGACGGATCCGTCTCGGGCTCAAATGAGTAGGCTGGCGAACAGGGAATGTACTCAGGATAATCACGGACCGATGAAGCAGAAGTATGGGCTCGACAAATCTGCTCTCCGTAGGGACGAGCGTGCTTGAAGATCATAACCTCAGGGTATGGAGCGGCAGGAGAGAATCTATAGCTGGTAACGAAGTGTGCGAACGGGCGCTCCATGAATACAAAAAGCCGGACAAAACATTGACCCACGAAATGGTAAGACTGATGTGTGAGGTCGAAGTGGAACTCCCAAGCAGGAGCGTCAACGTACAGCATGAATGTTGCCATCAACCTCTAAAGACGTGACAGAGAAAAGAAAGAAAGAGGGGATGAGCAACTTAACAAGAATCTTAGTAGGTACTCTCCTCCTAATGCATGTCATCATCTACGTCCTCAAGAACCTTGGGTTTATTATGAAAATAGTGAGCATGCGTGAGGTTCATTTTTATTAAGTTCCAAAACTTATTATCCAAGGTTCATGTCTTTTAATATGATTCTTGATGTTATGAATACATTACATTATATCATGACTGCATGCCCATACCATATGCTACCAAATATAGAATTATACTAAATAAACAAGGTATAAGGAAAGGTAATCATATGAATGACATAAAGTAACATGAATCTTTTCTCTTTCATCATATTAGGTGACTTTGAGTTCATTAGTCTTTCCTCTATGGGGCCACCCTAATACTCTATCTTTTTTAGAGTTTCTAGGTTATGAGCTCATACCTAACTAGTCGTCACTAGTCTACACTTATCCTATGATAAGCAATTTCTTGACTCCCAGAGTACAGGTTAGGACCATAGGAACACCTTTCATAACCATTAATTCCTGGAGTCCAAAGGGTCCTTTTGGATCACCTCTCATAATTATTAATCCTAAAGTTTAGAGGATCATTTCCATGTGTTTTATGTCATCTTTAAGACCTAGCATGTTATTTAGAGATGCAATCATAATCCATAAATATATTCATCATTCATAACACATCATGTGATAATTCATGTTTGGAAAATCTCATCATTTTTCTAGGTTCGCAAATTTTGTGAAAATCCGGCAGCATAACGACTAGAAACTGGATTTCCCCAAATTTGCTTCATGCCTTATATTCACATATATCATGCATCTCAATAACTCAAATATAATCATAGTATGTTAGTCAAGTCACGTAATCACCACTTATTTTCATATATACATCAGCATATATCATCATTATGTCTATTGAAAGCTAAATATGCTCCTATCCAGTATATGCCTGAGTTATGGACCGGACTCAGCTAGTGCACATGCTATACTTATTAACATAAGATATACATACACAGGTAGGCCAATAAAGATCATCATCAAGCACTTTATATGAAAGCGTACTCGATTTATCGTAATCGCAACATAGCCCTGCACGGGTTAAAACTTATGACCCGATTTGACCTAATTATCGAAATTAATTTTCATCAACATAAAACCTCATAAACATTTTCAAATTTTGCTGGACAGCTTTGGGTAGCATTTTAAAAAGACCGTTTTGGGGTTCTAGAAATCGCGTTTTTAACCCTTTTTAATTACCAATATTTCCTAAAATGCCAAAATTAATTCTTACCTCCACTAATGGAAATTTTTACACATAAAATCAGTTTCAAACAGAATTCTCATCAAAATAAGTTTACCAAAACAATAGGTATAAAAACTAAACTTTTAGAAGTCGCAAAAACATATTTTCGGTCCTTTCTAGTTTCTAATTTTTCCGCAAGATAGAGAATTGAATCATCGCATCAATTTTTAGTGATCAATACACATTTAGATCATTTTAAATAGTATTTTATAGAAATTAAATAAATGGAGCAGTAGCCAAAAACTCATTTCTTAAAAGTACCCGAAAATTGTTTATTTGACCCGATCTTGTTACTAGTTTATCCTAGGATGCCAAAAATAATTTTTACAACATTTGATATCAATGTTTACATCTTCTAACCTCTCCAAATAGCATCAAACAGAAAAGGAAATATCAAAACAGTAACCAAAAGTTTGTGTGCTAAAAACACATATAAACATATTTTTTTACTTTTCCTTGTAACAAAATTTCTAAGACAACTTTTAAGGGAATTCTAAGACATAGAGGTTGAGCCATAAAACCAAATAAAACTCATCTCAAATCTCAATACTTTTTCATAGCCGAAATGCACATGCATTGAGTTTAGCCATGATTTAAAATTTCATTCTAAATCCAATGACAAGTTTTTGAGCTTTAAGATCTTTAGGTGACAACTTGGAATTTAAACATGCTATGTATCATATTATTATCTTCAAGATTTAAAGGTGATAGCTCAAAAGTAAATATGCTATGCAAGCCCATTTTCATTTTCAAGATTAAGGTGATAGCATAAAAGTCAACATGCTATGCAACTTATTTTTTTCTTCAAAGTTAAGGTGATGACATAAAAAGTAAATATAATATGCACCTCATTTTTATCTTCAAACTTTAAGGTGATGGCTCAAAATATAAACATGCTATGCAAACTCATTTCTTATCTTTAGATTTAAGTGATAGCATAAAAATAAATATGAATGCAATCGCTTTTTATATCTTGTTTACTTAAAGCTCAAAAACCTTACAAGATTAGTTTCTTGCTCCTAGTAGATCTTAAATCTTAGAGAGCTTTAGAATCCATCCATACCATGGTTCTAAGAACCTTATTCCTTGGACTCACCATCAAGCTCAAAACAAAGAATAAAGAGAAAAAGATAACCAACAACATTTCATTTCTATGGTTTGCTTGAAACCAAAGATAAAAGGAAAATGAGAGATGAAGACCAAAAGAAGCAATAAACCAAGGAGATAAAAAACTTAGGCTCTAGAGATCTTGAGGTTGGTGGTATCAAATCACCTTCAAAGATACTCATCATCAAGCCATGATCTAACTCATAACAACATCAAAACCGAAATCTAAGAGCAAGAAAGAGATGAGAACAAAAATGAAATGAAGCTAAGCAACCAAGTCTTTGGCTTTAGAGGCCTCAAATATGGTGATGTCAAAACCACCACCAAGAGCTCACACCATCAAGCCATGGTTCCAACACTTCATTTACAACCAAGAACCAAAAACATAGAGGAAAAAGATCCAAAAATCGAAAATATACATCAAGAGGAGGAGATCCACATCAAAACATAAAGAAAGAAAAAACCAAAAAAACTTGTCCAACTAATCAACAATAAAACCGAAAATAAAGCAAAGGAAAGTAAAGAAACTCAAAACAAAACCCTACCAAGGATGATGCCTTTGAAGGAAAGAAGAAAGCTTGGTTCTTGTGGCTAAAATGAGAAGACAAAATCTTCTCTTGGTGGCTTGAGGGGTTTCGGCCAAGGGGGAAAGAAAAAAAAAAAAGAATGGTTTTCTTGTGAGGTTGAGCTTGGGGGTGGAAATGTTATGTATTTGGAGGGTGGTTTGAGGTGGTGGTGTGGTGGTTCAAGGTGGTTTACGGTGGTGGTTATCTCTTGGAAGTGGAGGAGAAAGAAGAATTCAAGTTTGAGAGAAAATATGAGAGCTTTTTTTTTTTTGTCAAAAGTTCTCAACAAAAAAAGCTAATGGTAAGAATAAGGCTTTTTCACTAGGTTTGAGTGTTTGTATGATGTAAAAATAAAATATGAGTGAAAAAAGGGGGGAGTGTGGCCGGCGGCCTTATGAGGCTTTTGGGGGGAAAGATTTCATTTCATGTGGGTGTGTTAATTAGGTTTAGGGTAATTTTAATTAGGAAGCATAGTTAAAAACCTGTGTTTTGGTGTTTAAAAGTTGTAATTGTATGATTAGAGTTTTCAATACATGATTAGAAGTTATCATCCTTACTTAGTTTGAATTAAACATGCTTAATTTGAAATTCAAACTCCAACAAGGTTCCTAATCTTATGGAACATGAGAGAGAAAGCACTATTTGGGCATAACATGACATGATGTCTTTGATGCTTTATGACTAAAATTGAAATTTGAAATTCCTTAAGTACTTTTTGGCCCTAAACAACTTTAATTAATTATTTTGACTTAAGGTTAATTATTAAAATTAAATTACCTTGAATTATAGCTTAATATCGCTTATGTTTCCATAACCGTTTAATTAAGCTCATTGCGCACTAATCTGAGGATAAAAAGGTCATTTCACATCAAAACTCCCCGGGACCACCCGGACTCATTCAAATATTATGCATTAAGTAACAACAACATTTCAAACTCCCAGGAAGTCTTTCCTACTCAGTTAGCACTAAATCCTGTGTAAAAACGCCATAGGGGCATTTTCGTCATTTTGTGCCAAAAGTTCAGAAAGTGAGATTTTTATCCTTGTTATTGTTTCTAAGGCATCTAATCTCATTCAAACATCAAACCAACCCCTCAAGGATGGCTCGCGTCGGCCCTCCCCAAATATTGGGCAAAAATTGCCTCAGGGGCCATTTTGGTCATTTTGACACAGGAAAATCGAGGAGCACAATTTTCGCATGGATCACTATCTAGTCCTTATATAGTCTATTCCTAATATAGAAATAACCTTTTGAGAGTGGCCGGGGTTGACCGGCCTCGATTTTCACACAAAAATGACCTAGGGGTATTTTGATCATTTTTGCTAAGCAGAGAAAAATTTGGGCATTACAGTAAGCTTCACAAAATAAAAGCACAAAAGCATACATAAAGCCATAAAACTATAACCACACTTATACTTTTATCATAAGTTAATGCTCATCAGCATGATAAACTCTTTGTTGAATCACTAAAAAATATCTACTCTTTCTCATATTATAAAAAACTCTTATAAACTGTCGATTGAATCAACAAAAGTTTTCATAAAATTTACATCCATCAAATTCAATAGATTAAATCAACCTATAAGAAAAATTAAATTTGTAAAATAAATCATTCAAAACTTCAAAAATCATTTTCTTACAGAAATAAATTTGTGATAAACCAACTAAAATATAAACTTAAAAAAATAATAAAAGATTAAAGCATTGTTAATTTAACCATCTTGATCCATAGTCTAAATTTATAATAATCTATCTAAGTCATTTGACAGAATTCTAATATCAAATAATGTAAACGATTTTAAAAAAACAACTAAGTGTTAGGTAAATTTTTATTTTTTTAAGTTAAAGCATAAATAAAATAATTTGAAGTATTTTTTAAAATAATAAATAAAAAATTCTTCCATTTTTTGCCTATATTTTTGTTTGATAAATAAGTAAAAGTATTTTTTTTTCCAAAACATTAAGAAGAAAAATCATTAACAAAAAATTCTCCTCCAAAACTTCACCAATATATAGGTGAAAATAATGGAGGGGAAACTCCCTTCAAAAGTAGGGCCCACCAAAAGTCATCAATTATAGAATATATACATGAGTCATTGATCTTCTAAACTCTATTAGTAAGGTTATGTTTGGATTGATGGACCATGGTGGAGCAAAACAGAGTATAATAGAATGGAATGTAGCGAAACTAAGTTCAATAATTACTTCACTCCACCATTATTTGGGTATCTTTTGTTCCATCCCAGCATATTCCTCCCAATTTGGGGCAAGAAAATTGCAAGAGTTGATGGAATTGAATGGAATGAAGTTCATCCATCTCCGCTCCATTCTATCCAAGTTTGACAAATTCAAATAATAGAGCAAATAAAAATCTCACTATGTTTTGCTCTACTTCACTCCACTCCACCCAACTCTCACCAATCCAAATATACCCTAAAGGTGACACTAGGGGCATACAAGGGAATGACTAGGTGGGGTTGAATCAAATCCAACTTTTTGATTGGGTTAAATTTTAGAATTTGAAGTCGACCTAATAATGACCCAACCAGTAACTAAGTCAAACCAGGTCAACTCGACTTTCAACTAACATATTATATATGTATATATATAGCATAACAGTAATGATCTCTAGGATTTCTATTAATTCTATGGGTACCTCATAAGGTCCCGAATTGAACACCTAATTAGGTTTCATCTCTGAATACTCTGAGAATGAGATTGTCCTCTAGAAAACAACTTGGTATCAAGATTAACGATCCCTCACAGTCGTTAACTCACTGTTTATTTCTCTATAGCTACTGTCTAATCTTAAACTATGAAACTAAGCATTTTCTCTAAATTTCCATAACTAAGGTCTAACTCTAAAATTGTAACCAAAATCTTCTCAACATACATAATTCTCGAAAATATTGGAGTCAACATATTATCTCTAATATTCATATTCGTGTTCAATCTATCAAAATCAATTTTACAATCAAATGGTTCCATGAGTTTTCATAAAATAAATTTCATGCTCACTTGAAATCCATAAGTTCATAAAATTTGCAAGGCCAACTGCGATCTCTTTTCATTTTTTACATAGTCTTTAGAATCATGCATCTATATCATCAAGTTAAGAAAATATTTATAATGACCAAAATATAGGTAACAAAATTGAACTCACTCACTTGGAGGGAAGGAACAAATGGTGTCAACACCAACAAAGTTCCATGGACCAAGGATCAGATGGCACCAACGTTTGTCATAACAACCACAAAGCCCATGATTAATCTATGATAATCTCTATACAACTCTAAGAATATTGGGGGAGTACCCTACTAACAATAATGAGAAAGAATCACACCCAAACTCAAAACATGGAAGAAAAGAGAGAAAGAGAGCATAAACCATCAAGAGTCTCTTACCTTGAAGCTTTAAGGAGGCAACATTGATGGAAGATAAGAGTGAGGGGAGGAAATATGTTTGGGCAGTTAGAGATTTTAAATTATGTCCTTAAAACATGTGGAAGGGGGTTTTTATAGGGTGGGGGCACCATTAAATGAAATTACATCATTTTGGTATTGTTCTGGCATTTGAGGTTACCGCTATAGCAGTTTACAACCACTATAGCAGTCCAAAGACTTGAAGCACCCACATTTGAAAACACTAGACTGCTATAGCGATTAGCAAATATTTCAAATCCGCCAACCCCACACCCCTGACCGCTGTAACAGTGTCAGCAACTCCAGTTCTGTATCTAAAGGGTCTTTCATGCATCCAAAACTTTCCCAACAGTATGGGAGGGTCCCGAGGACCCTAAGGTGGTACTAGGGATGTCTAGGGACATGTAGATATGAGATATTACAAACTAAACAGCAAAAACATAATCGAATATCTATATATCCTAACAAACCCAAAAACCCAACTCTAAGCATCTTCCTCAAACTATGCAAGCTTTTTAACATCAAAGATACACTCAATCAACAAAAAAACAAACACACGAACAAAGTTTCCTTTGATGGTCATATTGAGATTAGGAGCGGCAAATGAGACAAGGTAAGTTGATCATAAAACATGGGAGAGCCTGGTTGACTCGTTTTGATTATTTGAATAAGAAGTGACAACCTAACCCATCAAAATATGGTGGGTTAATAGGCCAACCTAGTATACCCAACCTGGTTTTGATAATCTTTATAGTTATGGTTGCCAACCCATCTGAACTTGTCACGGGTTAGCCTAAAACTAGGCAATTGACCTATTTGGATTATTTGGGTTAGAAGTGAAAACCATGCTCATTAAAAAGTAGTAGGTTTGTCAATCAACCCTGTGAGCCCAAACTATTTTGCCACCTCGAGTTGAGATGATGATTTTTTTTAGTCATTGGAAAGAAAGGATACGGCTCTACCTTAGGGAAGAGTTGAACTCACACTCTTAGTCCCAGGTATGGTTATATCAAGGCAATACTTCCTGCCACTAAACTCAAGCCTCAACCATAGATATAAAGTCCTTTTTTATTTTTGTCAAGAAACTTCAAACTTCATTGATTAAAAGGAAAGATCTAAGCCTGATACAAACCATGGGCTAAAAAACTGGATATAATACATTCAGATGTTGACACCTAAAGTTTAAACTTAGAAAATTAACCAATGACTGCTATAGAGCTTTAGTAAAATGCTCAGAACATGGGCAAAACAACAATACACTACATAAACTCATGAATGTAAAGGTGAACATGTTGAATTTATGATATTTCTATAACATCTTAAAAGTTAAAACATAACGGAAGGTTTACAAATGAGATAAAGTCACTTCAATACCTTTTGAGTTTTGGTGCATCCAACTCACTTACATGGGCTAATGGGTGATATATACCTTTGTATTGAGCCATTGAAGGTTATTGGAGCAGCCCAATATGAATCAAAGTAGAGGAATTCAAAGCCCAAATTTATAGAAAGTTATGACTAAAAGAAAGCCCAAATTAATTGTATGTGGTTACTATCATCTATAGGAAAAAAATTTCAGTACAACAATAAAAGAAAATTGAAAATTATGCATATATAGAGATGGCAATTACAATTCTACCTGCATGACACCCACCCTACCCACCCCGCTAGGTCGAGACAGGTGCAGGTTTAGGATGAATCCGCCTCTACCCACTCCACACCCTATATATATTTACGAAAAAATTACCTAACCCTAATAAACTAATATAGTAATGAGTATCAAATTACGTTAAACTTGTTCGGAATTTAGTTATTTTTCTATTAAGGTTATTCTTTTTTTTATATAGTGATAATTGCTATTTTATAATTTAAATATTAGCATTAGTTGTATTTTATATATTTGTGTTTGATTTTTTAGATTTTTAGATGATTTCACAAGTTTTTAAAAAATAGCGGACCGGGTATCCACGGGACGGGTGTGGGTTTAGATTTATAAAATCCATGGATAAGGACAGAGCGAATTGACACACATTATCTGATACGGGGTGGAATCGGATTGCACAAAAACCTGCCCGATTGCCATCCCCAAGCATATACAGGTACCAGCTCTACCTTAGTGCCATACTCCAATCAATGGGAGAAATAAATTATAATTTTTGTTACAAAATGGCCAAAGCACTGGCAAATTTTATTTTCTTTGAAATAAAATATGAAACATAAAATGAAATCCATGAAAATATACAAATCTTAGTTGAGTAATTATTTTACGTCTGTTTTGATGGGCAAATTATATTGAATTTTTTTTAGATTTAGTGAAATTTAATTTGGTTTTCCTCTATTTGCAAAATTTACTCAGAAAATTCCTGAGTTTGTGAAATCATTATATCAATCTCCCCTAAATTTGTAAAGTTATTGCACCATCCTCCCTCCATTGCATATTGAATAATATAATTAAGGGAGATCATTGTTATCGGGAGAAATAGAAAAATGTCGAGATAAGTTTATTTAAATCTCAAGAAAGATCAATATAATTTACCCTTAATTAAAAGAAAGACAAAAATACTACTCTTTACTCGTCAAGAACAATCTTATTGTAGATTTTGCAATGTAATGATGCTTGTATTTTATAAACACCATCAGTGACTTGACAATTCTGTCGACTTAAAGCCGCATTTTCTACATTTTGAATATTTATATAATTAATCTTTTATATCAATTTTTTATACTTTTTATTATTAATGTAATTAATAAAATTCATGAAAATATACAAATCTTAGACAAGTAATTATTTTATGTCTGTTTTGAAAGGCAAATTATATTGACTTTCTCTGAGATTTAGTTAAATTTATCTTGACTTTCCTCTATTTGCAAAATTTATTCTGAAAATTTGTGAAATCATTATATCAACCTCTCCTAAATTTGTAAAGTTAGTACACCGTCCTTCTTTCATTGCATATTAAACAATACATTCAGGGGAACTCATTGTTACTGGGATAAATAGAAAAAGTCGACATAAATTTCATTAAATTTCAAGGAAGATCAAAGTAATTTATCCTTAATTAAAAGAAAGACAAAAATACTACTCTTTGCTCATCAGGAACAACCTTATATTAGATTTTGCAACATAATGACGCTTGTATTTTATAAACACTAGCGAATTGACAATGCTAAACTTTTTGAGTATTTATATAATTAATCTTTTATATCAATATTTTTTATACTTTTAATTAATAATGATTTGACATTCACACATTAAAGAAATGGTCCAGAATCTTCAAAGAAGAGAGGAATATATGGGAACACAAGGAAGTGAAGTGGAAAGGAGGGAGTGATAATTTTTTAACAAATTAGTAAATTATATCAATATTAATTATGTTTATGAATTTGAAAGTGAATTTTAATTTAATTAGAAGATGCCAAAAATGGTTAGTTATGGAATCCTCTTTATATTTTTTTTTAGTGAACTTAGAGTATTCATTATTGGAAATAGTTATTAATTCCCTCAAGGCGTAGAACTCAAAGATGTGGATTTTGTCTCTAGCCACAAGACTTTCTCAATACACATTGCATGTAGCTCCTAACTAGATGCTTAAGACGTTCAGCTAGCTACCAATTGTGTTAGGTTTTGTGGTTAACATGCTACAAGCAAACTTGGTCCTGTTCAACAGGTTGAGCCTTCAGCCTAGTGGTTGAGGTTGTCTCTCCTTCCTTTTGAGTGGGAAGTCTTGTATTTGACCTTCACCTCCCATCCCTCCAATTCCTTACTCTCTATGAAGAATTCTAAGCTTTAATGCCTTCAACCTTTTTTTTTTTATGTATTTCTAAAATTACACTTATTGCAATAAGATTTGAACTTAAGATATCATAATATACTATCCAAATTCCTTGTTACTGTGTTTTTCACATATAAAATACAATTTTTCACATAAAAAATTATAACCATGTTTTTTTTATTATCTTAATCTTAAAAATAGTTTATAAATTGAATTAAATTAGTTTACTGCTCAGAGTTTTCTTTGAGGATTATAATATACCTCTTTTACTTTACTATGCTATAAATATGGTATGGAATAATAAATAAATTATTTAAATTAATCTCGTCATAACTAATTTTGAATTAAAAATAATTTTTTAATACTAATTTTAAAGGTAAATTAATATATTACTTCTCTATTTTTTTAATGTACTATATATCATCCAATAATAATTTGTCATATTATTAATAAATTTGACCACTCATATATTATTAAAAAAATTTAAATGATAATACATCATCAAACAGTAGTATAAATTTTTATTCTAATATTATAACTATCAAATAAATAACTAACTTAATATATATGTTACCATTTTTATCAACAAGATATGAAAACATCAAATCAAATTACAAACTTCAATTAAAAATAAGAGTTTGATGCAACAAATAATAGTATAATATGTTTATCTAATATTAAATTAAATTATACAAATGTTATAATGTATATCGTGTATTACAATTTCCTTTTCATTTTACATTAACTTTAAAGTAACAGATTATTTACTAATGTGATAATACATGATGAAAAGATAATAATGTGTTTTTTTTATTACAAAGTTAATGTATTAAAATTAAATTCTTTTGTTTGTGAGGTAATTAATCTAACTATTATTATATATCTAGAAATAACTATTTCTGTCTTGGGTAAGCTAGTGTTTAGGTTTAGGAATCAAGTTATTTCCCTATTCCGAAGAGGGGGGCATCTATGAAGAGGATGGCACATATGCTGCTTAGCCATTAATGAGATGAATCATAATTGGGAGCGATGGATTGATGGCTGTAAATTGCAGTGGCTTAAAGTGGGTGCAGATGGAGGCCACAACAGGCGCTGAAGGGAAGCCGCCGATGTGTTACTGTCGAGGGGGATGTGCCTGGCCTGAGAATATTGGGGTCCTAAGATCCTAGCCATAACACGAGCCTCGAGGTTGTAAGGGATAGCTCGCAATCGAGGTGCTGAGGGATTGGTGACCTAGGCCGAGTATCCGACCAATGCACAATTCTTTGATGTGCCAGAATTGCATTGCTTATCAAGAACGACTATTAATATGAAATGAAGAAAGTAGAATAAGGATAATTAATGCCAACGACGAGGGAAAAAAAATATATTAGAGGGACATATATGGTCGAGTTCCCAGTAGCTAGGTGGGTCCTCAAAGGGGCTCAATCTTTCAGCAAACTAACAGGAACACTCATCATTTTGGCTGAGCTATTGCTAGGTAGCAAGAAAACAAAACTAGGGAACAAAAAGAGGCAACCAGCATTGCACATAATGAGGTTAAAATAAAATATACAGTATAGTATTTTGATAAAGATATTGTCCACCCCCACCACCGCCCCATAGATTCGTTTGATGCGTACATAAAACAAAACCCTCGAACTTGGAATTCACCGTTGGCAGTGTCGCGCATGCGCATGTGTATACGAAGTATATACTACTCATCACCAAACCATTAAGACTTGTGCGCATATATATATATGAACTCATTTTATATATTCACTAGTCCATGATTTTACATATATGATCACAAATAGATTGACTAATGTTATTAAAAAAATGATTTTCAAAATCTTTAATAAAAAAATAATGATTATTATATAAAATAAAATAATATATATAACTTGCTTATTCACCTCAAGTCAACAAATGTGTCATATTATTCTAACAATAAAATTCTAATAAAATTTTTGCTTATCTAACATTTTTCAAACATATTTACGAATGTAACTAAAGGTTTCAATTTTCATATATCAACACACATGTCCAAATAATTGCATTCTTTATTTAATTTTGTTTATGTGCACACAAGGACCAGAGACAAATATTTGGCCTATAGATTTTGCTTTGAACTATGCAGATTCTCTTACGATGGGGTTCACACTAGCCCCGAGAAATGTACTTCTCCGTGATATTGATTTGCAATTGGCAGTGGGATTTGGAACTATATATGTGGTGCCATAATTCCTAACTTTATGAATTTATGATGGATATCGATCTCCCTTAGAACGTAATGGAGGCTTTTTAAATTGGTTTTCTTATGTGCATCATTGCTGTACATGTGGATCCAAAACTTAGGGATACATAGAAAAAGAAATTCTCATATGGTGGGGGCTGATCATCCCTTGAGTTGTACCTAAAGAACCAAAATTGACTGCACCCATAACGAGGTATGATTGTTCGAATTTTAATTTTGACCAAAATCATAACGCGGACCACATACATAATGTATGTGAATATATATATATATTTATTTGGACGATATTGTGGCTCATATTATATAATTATAGTTTTTTTGTGGTTACATTATATAATTATAGTTGATAGTTGATAACTCGATACATTGGCTTCTATAGATGTAATTATTATATCTATCCATGTTTAATTTGGAAGAGACATTAAGACAGTAAAAAAGTGTATGTGTTAACGTTGTATGCGCTATATATATGTACATAATTGATACCCTCTTAACAAAACAGGAAAGAAAAAATTTTTAATATGAAGATGATGAGGAGTATCTAATTCTTAGGGAAAAAAATATGACAATTTTTCTTCCATACAAATCGCCCAAAAAAATTTCCCGCTTTAAATATTTTTTGAGAAAAACTCCAGCTTTTAAATTTGTGTGGTGTTACCTTGGCCTTTTCTGAATTGAACTTTCATTTGGTTTCTTTAAGAAAAAGAAAGAAAGAACAAAAGAAGATCAAAGAAAAGCAAACTCATCAGGTGCAGGAAGTAAAAATACGTAGCTTGAGAATGAAGTTTGTTTCAAGTGTTTTTTCTATCTCAAAAGGAGATACTTATTGTTATTTTACAAGATACCTAGCGATGTACAAAGGCATATGCACGGCATGTGGATGTATACATGGCAAAAAGCCAAGATCATATACACAGCACAACATATTGTATTTGTAATCATTCGTACGCTCAGAAATCTTTAGCTCTGCGCATGTCATGATGGAGTGAATCAATAATAGGGAAATAGTAAACTCACAAACTGTTCTTATATACTTTATTCCAAAATTTTATAAGCATGTAAATTAACTCTCAACATTTTTTAACTGAACCTGAAAGCCGACTTCTATCTTAACTATTTTTATTTTTTTCATTGTTAATAGAAATAGCACACATTTGAAAAAATTTAATGTATTGATGAGTTGTGTCTGACTAACAGTTCACAGAGAATAATGCATTTATTTTTTATTAATAACAAGCAATATATAACAAAAAGACTAACATGTATATTGAAAAAAGTTTAGCGTAAAATTCAAATATTTTAATTTTAAAATTTTGAGTAAAGTAGTTAACCCTATATCACAATTTTTTTTATTTAATAATATGTGTTTTTTGTGTTAAAATAGTGGTATTTTTTTCAGCTATAGACCAAAGAGTACTTTGTGTCTCTCTTTTATTGGTTTGCCTCTCATAACTTTCAAATCAGATATCTAGCTAAGGATACTTCCCACTAATTAAATATATCTTCAATGCTGCAATTGATGTTTTTGGTTTCTAACTGTTTCTAAAAGTGACCCTTTAACGAACGGCAAACAAGCGCACAATGCATGATGATGATCATTGGCTGAAAGTGTTTTTAACATTCCTCAACAGAAACCAACTAGTCACAAGTACCTAGAAGGAAGACAAACACTGAGCAAGCAATGATAACATGTTTACGATTGAAATAATTTTAATCCATATCTTTGTTCCAAAGCAGATAGGAAAACGACCCCCCAATGTAAAAAAGGAGAAAGAATGAAAGATACATACACACTGTATATATATATATATATTTATATGTATCCAAATCCAAGCCACTCATTATTGATGAAGGAGTTAACTAGCTAGCTTCGCAGTCAGGTAGGTGTACGGGTGCCGGCAACACACTCGCTTTATTCACCTGACACAATGCACGTACTTTGGGTCCTGTTTTGTGTGTGTGGGGTGTGTTGATCACGCCATCTATATCCTACATGTTATTCACCTTCTGCTTGGTGGATAAAGATAGCATCCTAGTTTCTCTTTCGGGTGTCACCCTTGTATTGAAAGCTTTTCGGTTTATTCCCCTAGTTTCTAAACCTTATCCCCTTAGCTACCAACCCGCCTAGTTGTGCGAATATAATTTCAAAGTTTGAACTTAGCAGCATCAGTAAACTGATGATTTAAACCTAGAATGAACATATCTTCTGTCTCCAAATGATATCTCATTCTCTATCCTCTTAATCATAAAATATAGTTGATATATGTTTAGTAATTTATAAATTTTTAAATGTATATTGGTCCTTATTTTTTATGCGTTAGTAAATAATTGAGAAATAATAAAATGAAATATCATTTAGGGATAGAGAAAATTTTCATCCCATAGACAGATATACATGTATTTTATTAGAGCAATACTAGGAATATTATGAAGAAAATTGTAGTGCAAATCATGCATGGCATGAAGAGAAATTATCGGATCCTCCTAGAATATGTATCACGTCAAATTGTTATTTTTACAACACATTTTACACAGCGTCGTTGGGATGTTCTCTCATTAAAAGGATGGAACAATATAAGTAGGAATGAACTTGACAGGAAACGAAATGAATGTAATAAAAAGTTACCTTCTCTCATGCTAATTTGAGCTATAAATAAGTGAGAATATAATGATGAATTGATTAATCTTGTTAAAAAATTATATTGTAAATGAATATAGAATAGAACAATTTGGTGTTTATAAGTCATGTTTTTGAGTTTTCGGTATTTCACCTCGATTTTAGAGAAATAGAAATAGGCTTTTAAATAGAGTTTGGATATGGTGATTTTATCGAGAAAAAAGGGAAAGAAATGAAAAATTGATCCCTTTGTGTTCTTTTACTTTCCTATATCTTCTTTTTTAACTCTCAAATAAATGAGTGAATAATGTAAGAGTTCAATTTTTATGTATTAGTATATATTTTTTCATATTTTTATTAATCAAATCATTTTATTTGTATTATTTTTTAAATAATAAATATATAAAACTTAATCATTTTTACTTATAGAATGATACATGGTTGAATGATAGAGTAAAAATATTTTATACCGTGAATACATAAAATTTAAACTCACAATGCATGTTGTTTTCTATTAATTTCCTGTCTTTTCTCGTTATTACTTATATGTCATTCCGACATATTTCTTAAGTCTTCATTAAGTGGTGTAATATACTATCATTAACTTAGACATTTGTTTTTAGTAATTACATATATATTTTATTTTAAATGTACAAAAAACTTTACATCCTGAAATATCATTCTATGAATAAACGTAATTCCATGTATTGTACTAAAAACAAGCAATAATTTTTAAGTAAATTAGTAATTTGGTCTCTCAAAAATCTATGTGAGTGTTACAACATTTTTTTTACATTAATTTAGTTGCCTAAAACATACATATGATATTAATTTAGTTACTGAAAAAGATTTTCATATATATTTAGTTCTTGAAAATTTTGTGACATCACTTTGATTCTTGAAAAATGCATGCTTGAACAACTAAGTTTATTAATTAATTTATATAAAAAATCTAGATAAAAAAGATATCACGTAGGAACAAAATGACGTCACATGTATGTAAAAATAGCTTTATAGATTTAAGCTGATATATATCACGTATATTTTTCAAGGGTTACGTGTCAAAAATATTTTAAAAATTAAAATAATATCATGATATAATATTGGAGGGACCAACTTAAGATAGTTTAGTCATAATTTTTTTTCACGAAATCAAGTTATTGTGGTTAAGCAAAACTTGGATAGAGGCTGTGAAACTAATGCTTTGATTTTGGAGGATAGGGTCAGTGTCTAAGGAAAAGAAAAAAAGAGGCACATGAGAAGCAATAGGGGCGCGTGACTCTGAATTGAGAATATATCCCTTGCTTGTGGGAGGAGGTTGAGTGGGTCCAATGGCTCATGGCTGATGGCTCAGTGTGTGTGTGTGTGTGTGTGTGGGGCTCCTCAAGTAGAGTGCTCTTTCGGTATGCCTTCTTTATCGGGGACCCAAATATTCTCAGCTTCTGTCACCTCAGATTTTCAGTGACGTCTCTTGCACCTGTTTGTTTCACGCAGTATAATGCACCCAATCACCATCGACGGCTGTCATTCTCCCAAGTCAACAACTATTGGTGTCTGTGGCCACGTACCACCGTTCATTTTGTCAGCGGAGATTTAGCCAAGATGAGGTAAGCCAAGGGTCCCCAAAATTTATAAGATCAGATACCTTCATAATATGCAGCAAAAAATTATCGTGATTTATGATTACTAGCTATTTTAAGAAAATAATTTTTATACATTATTATCCGCAAAAATCAATTTTTTTTCTTCAAGATTTGATAAAATTTACTTCAATTTTTCTCTATCTGTGTGGATGATAGAGCCTCCTAAGAATATATATATATATTGTTCAATGTGCAATTAAGAAGGAGAGATTATAATGATTTTACAAACTCAAAAAAAAAATTAATATAATGATTCACAAAATAATAAATATCCAGAGAAAATTTTATAAATAAATGAATATCAGCATAAATTCACCAAATATCAATGGAGGTAAATGTAATTTGTCGTTATTAATATAAAATTTTCATATCACTGATAAATTACATATTATTATATAATTTGTAAAATAATCATTGTATATAAAATTAAACAACCTTTTTTTAATGATATAATAAATAATAATACATCATTATATGAAAAAATATATATTAAATCAATTTTTTATTTATAAATCATGTCATTTTCAGTTACATTTGATTATTTTTTAAAGTTTAAAGTATATTTTAAAGATAAAGTCTATTACTAATAACTATCAATAAAAAAAATTAAGAATTCAAAATATGATGAGATATAAATACTTATATATATCACGGGTTATATAATTATGACAATTTATATTTTTTAACAATTATGATCGCATAATTTACTCTTCAAAACACATTTCACATTTCAAAACAGAGAAAATTATTTTATTTCAATCATGTTTTTAACATCATAATCTGAGTTTCAAACATTAATATATAAAATTATTATTGTCATGGATCACACCAAATTAAGAGGAGGCATGAGAGAGGCACAGGTTGAGGCCCACCATTGTTGTCACCGACGGGGTTTGACATACACTGTAGCCTCATAGGGACAACATGCCAATTAACTCACTCACTCACTACCCCCTCCCTCCATCACCTTTTTCTTCCTTCTTATTCACTCTCCCTTCCCACGTAGCAACCACACACACCCCTCTCTCTTCTTCTCTTCCCATACCTAATACTTCACAGCATTCCCTCATCACCACCTCTTCGGCTCTTACACTTCCCTCCTCTTTCTAAGTACAATGCAGTTCATAAATTATATCAAATGCTAGTAGTAGTGCCACTTTAATAAAAATAACAAAGTACCACCACTGCTCTAGCAGAAGATAGAAAAAAAAAAAGAAAGAACAAGCCCCTAATTGGTGCACAGATATTTTATATCACATCCCCTCCATCATCAGCTATAAGGCTTTATTTGATTGTGTGAATGGGTCTATCTTCTCTGCACGTCTGCATGGATTCCTCAGATCATTGGTTGCAGGTATGACATGCTCATGAAAATAGAAAATACGCACAGTTATTTGATTTGCCTCTAATTTTCTTCTTCATCATTCTTGTATATGCTGATTATTGCACTGGCTGGAGAAATCATATATGATGAATGATTATTATAAACTCCATTGTTAATTCATCATTTACACTTGTGAGTTGTTACACATTATTCAAACCAGTGGGAATGTAGTGACTTTAATTTGCAACACAGTTAAACACTAATTATATAGTGTCTTGCTATTTGCAAATGCAACCTTATCTCTTTGCATTCTGAGTCGGAGATAACATAAGTATGTAATATGTTATGGTGGTTCAAAGGGAATGGGAAAAGGAAGAAAGAAAGAAAAAGCCAAGGAAAAAGAAAACTAAGCGGAAATATAAAGAGAACAAAAAGAATAAAAGGAAAGAGACATATGTATGTACATACATTCCAATTGTATCACATTGTCATCATATATATGGATGAGTATTAATTCACTTGTGTTTGTTTTTGTTTTGTGTTTCTAATTTTACACAAAATGTATATATGTCATCAGGCCACAATTCACGAGGAGGCTGGGATGGACTCTTCATCTCCATCTGGTGACATGCTCACATGCTCAAGGCCCATGATAGAGAGGAGGCTAAGACCCCCACATGACCAAGCCCTCAAGTGCCCAAGGTGTGACTCAACCCACACCAAGTTCTGCTACTACAATAACTACAGCCTCTCCCAGCCAAGGTACTTCTGCAAGACCTGCAGAAGGTACTGGACCAAAGGTGGCACTCTCAGGAACATCCCTGTTGGTGGTGGCTGCAGAAAGAACAAGAAGGTCTCTTCCAAGAAATCCAACAACAACAATAACAGTGACCACTTAGCTAGTAGCAACCAAAACCAAGCACAGAATATTGCAGGACCCTCTTACCACCATCACAACCCCAAAGACCTCCAACTCTCTTTCCCAGATGTTCATCAATTTTCCCACCTCAGTAACATACTTGGGACCAGTGCTGGAGGGGCACTAGGGAACCCTAATTTCATGGAGAGCAAGTATGGTATTGGCATGCTTGAGAACCCTAGGCCTATTGACTTCATGGAGAGCAAGCTGGAGGGCATAATTGGAAGCAGCAGCTCTAGGAATTTTGACTTTTTCGGAAATGGTGACATGGGGGGAATGGCTGTTGGGCTTGGAGATCATATGAACATGAATAGTGCTCATCATCATAATAACAATGGGTTGCAGCCTAGTTTTCATGGTCTTTGCACTCCTGCATCATTTGGTGGCATAATGTCCCTTGATCATGGCAGCAACAACAATGGGGCTAATTACATAATGGACACATCATGCCAGAGGCTAATGCTCCCATATGATGCTAATAGTGATGACCATAACAATGCCCCAATTGATGTGAAGCCAAACCATAAGCTGTTGTCCCTTGAGTGGCAGGACCAGGGTTGCTCTGATGCAGGAAAAGAGTCATTTGGGTATCTGAACGGTCCGGGATCATGGTCTGGCATGATGAACGGCTATGGATCTTCCACCACAAACCCTTTGGTCTAAGAGACTTATCTCTCTCATGATCACCACTACTCATTATTCATGGGATGACGATGTGATCAAACGGCTAAGCTCTCTCTTGGCTTAGTTAATTTGATCAATGGCTTATTAGTCAATCACTTTCCCTATATATATATATATATATAATATTATTATGTATACATAAATTAAGCCTTTTGATATGGAAGGGTCACTTTAGTGTTTTCTTTGTATTTAGGGCAGTCTTAACAAAGAGGGTGTGAATGAGAAGCTTCAGAGTCCAAATAGACTGCCTTGGTGCGTTGCCTATTGGTTTATATATATATATATATTTGTGTCTTTGTGTGCGACACTTCATGGAAGCTTTAGGATTTATGCTGTAACATCGAGAAAGATATGGTAGTTCTTTTACGGTTAAGAAAGAAAATGCTGTAGTACTGTAGTACTTTGTTATCTTTATGAATATGAAGGCCCTTTGTCTCTATGCTTGTGGGGTTGTCATTTATGTCCTTAATTAACTAATACTAGTGATTCTGACTTTCTATGCCTGCCTCCGTATAAGACATTTCCATTTTTTAAATAATTAATTAAAAAGACTAGTACAATTGGTAACCCATTATATCTTCTTGAACATCTAGTCAGAGATTCAAGAGGTGTGTTCGGGTTAGAGAGAGTCTCTTTGACCAAAATGAAAACTCATATTTGTAATAATTTCTATACTTTAAGGTGATTATTAGTCACTGTTTTTTACAATAAATATATAATTTCACATAAAAAAAGCCTACATTACGAGTCTACACTTCAAGGTGATTATTAGTCACCATTTTTGGCGATTAATACATTATTTAAAAGAAGAAGTAATTTAAGGGACTAATAGTTTTCATGGATTGGAAGTTAGTCATCCACGGGCTGAGATGTGAATATATATATATTTCCATAACACTACGGACAATAGGACATGTTCGTTTTAAGTTGGAGTGATTAAGAAGCAAAGTAAATGAGAACATTTGTTTGTACCAAAAAGAAAAAGAGAATAATAATTTGAATATAACCTTGGGATGAAAGTTTTTTAAAGATGTTATCAGTACAAAAAGAAAAATGCAAAGCAATTAAAAGTAAAGTAAAATGCAGCTCATTTTATGGTGGGACTGGGATCCCTGATTTATAGCTATATTCTAATCTAAAGTGTGAACGACTGTTGAAAATGAAGAACAAATTTGTTTTACTTATGATTTCTTTGTTATATATATTTTTTCCATCTTTTATCGTTCTATCATGCATACTCTTCATGTCGTACTTCTTTACGTTCAATTCATTTAAAGACAAACAAGAGTGTGAAGATTATATATATGTGGTCTCTTTCTCCACAATAGTTTTAGACTTGCATATCTCATTCTACATAAATCGAAGTGATTCATTACTTCAACTCATTTGTTGTGTTTGCTTCACTCATATTGTCCTTTACAAACATGGATTCCGATTTCCCTTTTTCTGATGCTTGTGAATGTTTTACTTAGCTGAGTCTTTCCGCGGGAATATATTCTACATGATTTGATACATGTCGGAATGGAAGTAACAGATTTAAAACCAGAAATAGTAAAATGTAGAGTTTCAAAGGGGCATTCCGAGAATCGAACTCGGGACCTCTCGCACCCAAAGCGAGAATCATACCACTAGACCAAATGCCCAGCTATACATGGAGAAAAATCCAATAATGATTATAGCTTATAACAAATCTATGTTTATAAGACATAAATACATTTAATGCGATGAAAATTCTTAAATATTTACAGAATGAGAAGAAAAAAAAAAATACTTTACATCATGCGCAAATCAACATAACTTGTAGGTTATTACCTTCTCATTTTCTAAAATCAACGTATTGAATTGTTTATGTGTAACATTATCCTTCTCATGTTTTTTTATTTTTGGATGATGAGCGAATGAAAGACAATAAAATATGGATATATAATAGTAAGAAAGATACAGGGTCAATTTTTTCCATATGAAATTCAAGTGATGAAAACATTGTTATATTATGTTTTCAACAAAATTACTTTGGGATGGGAGTAGAAACAGAATCTGTTTTCAGTGGATAATGTGACTAACACAAATAATAATAATAACAATAATAAAGGAATGGAATCCACTGATAGTGGATTATATTCCAAATTTTTTCTCTATGTAATCCACTACCAGCTGACTATAACCATGAAAAATTGAGAAAAAAAATGTCGATCAACTTGTTTGTTCTACTTGATATTAGTTATTTGTCAGTTCTGTACTCAATGTCATAATCTCTCTATATAAACTTACTCCACATAGACATATTTTAACCAGCTCTCCTCTATTACCTATTCTCATTTACCCCTAATAATTTCCCTCATCTCCTTCCTGCTTGTAGTTTTGTTCTTCCTTGCCCTCCCCACCTTCTTCCAACAGAAAGAAAAATGTTGAGTGAGAAAAAAACAAGCATTGTTATGATAGTAGTATATTATAATAGTAATGTATTTACAAATCCAAATGATGATGTATTAATTGTTTGCATGTGAGAGTCTAGTAAATATTTTTATTCCATACATTTTCTCATTTGGGAAGCTAGATCGAGAATGCTCTTTGCCAATCCATAAATCCAAACACTAAAAAAAAAGTGACATCTATAAAATACAAACGCCCATCCTCGATTTTTGGTGGCTTCATAAACTATCAAGCAATTCCAATCATTAATGACAACAACATTCAATAGATGTTTCGAATACATCAACAACACCGGCCAAACATCGTACCGTTGAATTGTATGCTGAATTCGAAGAAGCTGTTGCTCGGAATGAAGCTTATGAGTTGAGCACATTTAAAGAAAGAAAAGTAATATAGGAAGAAAGTGATGAAGAAGAATATGAAATTAGCCATTGAATTCTATGTTGGACTTATTTCTGATCATCATGAGTCCATCAAAGCTGTAGCAGCCCAAAGCAATGGTCAATGGAAACCTCCAAAGGTATTCTATATGTATTGAGTTAGGCATATCTCTGTCAATTTCTTATAGAGATTCAAGGCACCTAACTTATATCAACTTCTTGTGAGCATAGGTAATTTACACTTTTGTTTATTCTTGTTTATGGAAATAATTTTTAGTTATTTTAATTACTTATATTGTCTTTTGCAGGGTACTCAAGGACTGAGCGTGAATTTAATCATCACTACGAGTGGATGCACAAACGTGGTCAGATATATATGGACTGACTTGATGAAATTTCCTAAGAAAAGTGGGTTCTAGTATTTGACGGTGGATATCAATAGGGCATATGACAACAAACCTAGTTAAGTGTATCAATTCTATGTTAAAAAAGGATCGTAATCTTCCCATTACATCACTAGTTCGAGCAACATACTTTTGGTGTGCTAATTTGTTTGTTCAAAAAGGCAGTGGGGCACATGCACTAAGAAATGCAGGTCAGCCTTTCTCAGAAGCCGTGGCAAGACGGTTAGAAGCAAATGAGAAGGCATTTAAAGATTTTAGGACTATTAATTTTGATAAACAATTTTAAACCTACCATGTTTAAGAGTTATCTGGTACAGGAGCATATAGAGTTGATATGAGGCAAAAGTATTGCGATTGTGGGGACTTTCAGATAAATCGATATCCTTATTGTCAATTGATTGCTTATTGTGACAGCTCTTGCCTTAATTGGAAAGCTTATGTTGATGATGTATAGAGGATGAGTACCATCTACAAAGTGTATAAGAATGAGTTTAGGGTCGTAGGCCACCAAAGTACATGGCCTCAGTATACAGGCCCAAGTATCTATGCTAACCTTGCTTTAAAGTGCACAATGAAGGGCTTATCACTACATGAATGAATTGGATATTCGTGGGATGCATGGACCATGGCGTTGTGGTCTTTGTCGAGGTGAGGGACATAGTCGCAGTCGCTGCCCAAATGCTTCTGGCTTAATAAGTTCGTAGTAATGCATCATGTTATTTCATTGCCTTGTTATTTTGTTGTTGCCTCATGTTATTTCATTTTCTTATTATTTTGTTGTTGTCTTATCTTACAAATGTTGTGGTTGTAATTCTACAAGTGGATATGCTTTGGTTATTTTATTATCTTATTAATTATTAATGATGTTGTCTTATCTTATTAAGAATGTCAATATATTTTCAATGTTCTATTTACAAAATCTAAATAGAAAATATTTTCCCATTGAAATAGACAAATGAAAGTAAATAGAACAATATTGCATAATCATATGTGGGTAACATAATCACATAATCATATATTTATACTATATTAGATACAACAATATCTCATAATCATATAATTATAACAAATGAAGTTCTACTAACCTCCTTTATATTTTTCCCCTTCCTTTTTGTTTTTTGTTTTTTTAATTGTTGTTAGGATAAAGCTACTAGTCAGTGGGGGATCTTCACACAAGTTAAACCGACTCGCACCTTCCTCTACACCCTTGGCTCCTGCATCTTTGACCTTCCCTACTTACACTTTCTACTTTTGCACTCCCCCTCGCCTAACTTCCAATACCCTCAAATCCCCCAAACTGACCTCCATAAATTGCAAACATTGTGGCAGGATCTACCCCCCATTACTGAGTTGGGGGAAACTGAATTAGATATTGCATCTATGGACAATACATATTATGCTCCCGTGTTAGAGGTGACTGATGCAAGACCAAAGCTACTTCCCCCTGGACAAGTGTGAACATATCCTATGGCGGTGGTGATAACTATGGTGGCGGTGACTAAGGTGGTAGGGTTGCATTGTCCTAATCTAGTGGTGCCAACCATAAAGGACATAAGTATTATCCTTACACCATGATAAGTAGGCATTTGTAGGGCTGTAATCAATGCGGTGTCCCTGCAAGGGCTTTCCCACCAAGGGATGGTCTCCTCGCTATATCCACATCTCCAACCACTGATGATGCACTAGTAACCAATCAAGGTGTCCTCCTTTCCCCTCAAATCTTTGTTGTAAGCCCTCCTAGATTTAGGTGCAAATCAAGAACAGCTTGGACAAGCCCAAATTGTTGCCTCACGCGATCAAATGGGTGTCACTCTATGATCTTGAAGCAAAGTAATGGAACAATATTGCTCCATTGTACCTGCTCAACCCGAATGGAATTTGGAATCACGACCTCAACTTTAGCAGTCGTATATGGCTACCATATAATCTGCAATACAAAAACTAATTGCATTAGATATATAGAAAAAATTTATTGTTTAATTTAACTTTTCAAAAAATTATGTAATGTTTTAATTGCTACTTGATAAGATTGCATCTCCTCTAATATCCTTCTTAAATATAGATGGGTTTGCAAGACCCAGGCCATGAGGATAGAATGGGTGCAGCCATCTATTACAAAATCATACAAATTTGTTACAATTATGACAATATCAATACAAAATGAATCAGAAATATTTTTTACCTAGAAGCTAGAGGGAATTAAGTTGGCAAAATTGGGTGGTATAGGCATAGGAGCCAAATAGGGCAGCCAACTCCATGCCCATGCCTGCAGCAAAACTAAGAGGACAACCAATTTGCTTTGTATTTGTGCGTGTTGCTCGATCTAATTTGCGATAGAAACAAGCAAGGCACACAGAACCCCAATTAAAAGTCCTAATAAGAGTCAGATCCTCAAACAACTGCATGTATTTTCCGTGGACCTCATTATTGGTCTTGTCAGGCATTAAGGACGTGCCTATAAGGGCAAACATATATGTATGCGCACTTTTTTCTATAGATTCTGCATCATTTCTAGTGTTAAGATTTCTTATATGATGTTGTAGCCAATTAAAATTGATTGAACCTCTATTAACAACTAAGTTATTTTTTCATCAAGGACAATCAAAGTTTTTTTTTTTTTTTTCCAAAACCTCTAAACGGGGCATCATTTTTCATTAGAACCTGATACGAGCTTAGGAGGGCAAACTTGACGTTTCAAGACTTGAATTATTGGCTTAATTTGCATTAATAAAATATTCCGGCCATGTTGGGCCAAGTTTGGTTTATTTATTTTATTTTATCAGTTTTTATTTTAAAATGTTTAAGACTTGTTTTATTTTATGTTTGTTAAGCTCAATTGGTAGTGTAGTAATTTGGGCCTAGTCTAGTAGGGTTAGGAAATAGATTTAACTTAAATAAGAGGTATAAATACCTCAAAACTTGGCAGACACAGGTTTTAGTTTTTGATGTTGAATGAAATTTCTTGGTTTCTTTTAAGAAACTTTGTGCGTACAAGTGAGGTAGAGTGATTCCCTTAGCTTGTTGCATCAGGAAACTGAATAGAGGATTACAAGGTAGAGTGATTCCCTTGTGATATTTATTTGGTTTTCAATCCTATCATCTTTATCAATTGTGTGTTGGGGTTTCTGGGTCTTAATATCCACGGGGTTTCGCATCATTTGGTATCAGTTTCAGGCGTCAGATAAATTCTTATTTATCTATTTTCCTTTTTCCTTCTAAGATCGTACGTCATTTTTTTTTTCTCTGATCAATAGTGTTTCCCTATTTTTGTTTTGTTTCGGTTGTTTTTGAAAGAAAAAAAAATCCAAATCCCTTTTTCACATCGTGTGCACAACGTCACCTCCATTCTTTGCTTTTCTTTGATTTAGCCATTCACATAGCAGTGCAAAGTTTCAGCGTCTCAGCCAAACCAACGCAAAAAAAAAAAAAAGGAAAAGAACAAGCGCAAGCAATCAGTGCTCAACCAAAAAAAAAAAAAAGAGAGAGAGAGAGAAAGGAAAGCGCAGGAGCATCAGCATCCCGCGACCAAAAAAAAAAAACAGCACAAAAAAAAAAGTACGAAATTCAGAATTTTTTTTCCTCTTTTCTTTCTGTTTTTCTTTTTTCTCCTATTTGGAGTCCTTCAAATTTTTTTTTTTCTTTATTTTTTTTGGGTCAATTTATTCTCTATCTTTTGGTTTGGTATTATTCTTTTTATTAGTTCTTTGGTTATTCCTTGTGCCATTTACATATTACTTGGGACTTTATCTTGTTTGAGTTTGTTTGGTTTCTGACGTGCAACATTTCCAAGGGGTCCAGAGTGGTAAAAGGCAAGAGTGGTGAGTACAAAAGAGGGTAAAAGTCATATTGAGTGTAAACACGAGTGTCCACCTTTGAGTGAAACACATGAGTGAGTGCTTTGTGAGGTTGTCTATTTTGTCACTTTGCAGGTTGTTCAAATGACTCGCAACACATCAAAGAGTGACACTGAGGAAAATACAATCTCTGACATGCAGCTCATGCAAAAGACCCTTCAGCAAATACAAAATAGATTGGATGATATGGATACACGGCTGAATGAGGCGTCACAAACTATGGCCAAGGGTGGTGGCAAATTTTTTACAAGGCATCGACATCGTCACAATGATTCCTACAGTCATCATTCTGAGGAGTCTGATGATGATGATTCAGTTGGAAATATGAAGTTTGGGAATAAAGGGCAGCTGGACAACAACATGAATGCTATCAAGATGCAGATACCACCATTTAAAGGAAGGAACGATGCTGAAGTATATTTACAGTAGGAAAGGAAGATAGAGATGATCTTTGCTTGTCACAATTATTCTGAGGGGAAGAAGGTTCGTTTGGCTGCAGTAGAGTTTTCTGATTATGCTCTAACTTGGTGGGATGAGTTAGTGAAGTCTAGACGAAGGAATGGAGAGCCTCCTATTGAGACTTGGAATGCCATGAAGTGTGTCATGAGGAAGCGATTTCTGCCTTCTTATTACTATAGGGAGGTGCATCACAGGTTGCACAAGCTAACTCAAGGTTCACAATCTGTTGAAGACTACGATAAAGAGATGGAGATGCTTATGATCAAGGCCAATATAGAGGAAGATCCAGAGGTAACTATGGCAAGGTTTCTTGGTGGTCTTAATAGAGAGATAGCTGATGTGGTTGAATTGCACTATTATGTGGAGATGGAAGATTTGGTAAGCATGGCCATGAAGGTGGAAAAGCAACAAAAACGATGGGCATCAAAACCATTTTCGAATTCCACCTCAAAATGGGGTTCAAGATGGTCTCGTGATGATGAGAAAAAGAAAGCAAATGATTCCAATTCCAAGGAGATGGTTCCGGATTCAACAAAGAAGAAAGGTATTCCTCATTCCTCTTCTTCTTCTTCTACTACTAGACACAGAGATATTAAATGTTTTCGGTGTCATGGTTTGGGTCATTATGCTGCTGATAGCCCAAACAAGAGAATGATGGTTATTAGGGAAGGTGACATTGTGTATGAGTCTGATCATGGATGATGATTCTGATCATGATAGTATGCCACCTTTGGAGGATTGTTCTGATGGTGATGTGGAGTATGCTGTGCAAAGTGAATCTCTTGTTGCTAGGCGTGCTTTAAATTTGCAGGTAAAGGAGGATAGCCTAGAGCAAAGAAAAAACATCTTCCATACTAGATGTCTAGTTGGTGGCAAGGTGTGCAGTTTGATTATTGATGGAGGGAGTTGTACTAATGTTGCTAGTACTGTTATGGTGGAGAAATTGGGGCTGAAATGTGTTAAGCATCCCAATCCCTATAGGTTGCAGTAGTTGAATGATAGTGGTGAATTCAAGGTCAACAAACAAGTGAGGGTTGCTTTCTCTATTAGGAAGTATGTTGATGAAGTGTTGTGTGATGTAGTACCTATGCAAGCTAGTCACATGTTGTTGGGGAGACCTTGGCAATATGATTGACGGGTGCTACATGATGGCTTCTCGAATCGATACTCATTTGAGCATAATGGTCACAAAATCACTCTTGCATTGTTATCACCAAAAGAGGTCTATCGTGATCAAGTGACGTTTCACCAAACTACTTTGGGAAATATAGGCAGTGAGGTTACAGAAAAAGTAGAGAGACAAGAGGCCATGAGTGAAAAGAGTAATGACAAAGGCCCATTGGTGAGTGAAAACAAGGAAAATATGAAAGAAAAGAGAAGAGTGGTAACATGGAGAGCAAATTATGTTTTTATGCAAAAGAGAAAGATTTGAAGAGTGCTTTGCTAGGTAAGCGAGCTTTGATTATGCTTCCATTTAAGGAAGTTTTACTCTCTAACACTAAACTTTACCTAAATTTGCCTAGTAGTTTTGTTTCTTTGTTACAGGAATTTGAAGATGTTGCATTTGACCCTGGATCATGTTCTGTGCTAGCAAAGACAACTGGAAATGCATACAAGATTCGAGGACGAATCTTTTTTGAGGAAGGAGGGAATGATACGAGCGTAGGAGGGCAAACTTGGCATTTCAAGACTTGAATTATTGGCTTAATTTGCATTAATAAAATATTCCGGCCATGTTGGGCCAAGTTTGGTTTATTTATTTTATTTTATCAGTTTTTATTTTAAAATGTTTAAGACTTGTTTTATTTTATGTTTGTTAAACCCAATTGGTAGTGTAGTAATTTGGGCCTAGTCTGGTAGGGTTAGGAAATAGATTTAACCTAAATAAGAGGTATAGATACCTCAAAACTTGGCAGACACAGGTTTTAGTTTTTGATGTTGAATGAAATTTCTTGGTTTCTTTTAAGAAACTTTGTGCGTACAAGTGAGGCAGAGTGATTCCCTTGTTATATTTATTTGGTTTTCAATCCTATCATCTTTATCAATTGTGTGTTGAGGTTTCTGGGTCTTAATATCCACGGGGTTCCGCATCAGAACCTCTAAATGGAGCATCACACTAGGCTTCATAAAAATAAATGAGTGTCATATCCTATAGCCCTCGAGATTGGATCCTCTTTTGTGTAAAACACACATAAGAGAGTCAAGTGTAAATCTCCACCTTTTAAATTTTTTTCATCCATAATTTTTTATATTTTAAAATAAAAGATAAGTGGGAGAGGTCCATACTTAACACCCTCTTGTTTTCTTTTAGGGTGTCTTTGGTTGGAGGGTAAGTTTTATAACATAAATCAATATACATCATAGAATTGTTTTCAATAAATTGTTGTGTTTGGTGCCCTTGTTTTATTTACTCCCTCACTTTTTTTTTTTTGCTGCTTTTTACTCGCTCACTTTATTTTGAGTTGAGTGTTAATTTAATATTCGTGTTTTAAATTGATTATATACGACACCTTATTTTTAAAAGCTAGCAATTAAGGACGTTGATTATAATCTCTTATAATTTTTTTCATAACTTTCTTTTTTTTCGGTCAAACAACCTTTAAGTATGTGAGCCCTTTAGGCAAATGATCTTTGCAAACTCCACGTTCATTTGATAATCTTATCCACACAGATTTGTCTTAAACTTTTAAGAAATTAACAAATTAATAAAAACCGGTTCCTCTAAATTAAAAACTAAACACAGTAAAATTAATTTAAAATTTTGGGAGAAAATACAGAGCCCTATAATTTAGAAGAATAAAAAGCGACTTTTCCTAAAATTAAAATTCCATTTCAATGTTTATTCTTCACAAAAAGAACGGACAGCATTTTGCTGCCTAATATCAATCTACAATAAACTGAATAAAAAAAAAATGTTAATGCTCAACTTTAGTAAAAATCACATTTCTTTCTGAAGAAAGTGTATGTAAAAATCCATTTTTGCACCAAAAAATCGGTCGAATGATTTTTGCATTCCAATTTCTAGCAAGGCTCATGAATGATTTTTCCATCCCAATTCCTAGCAAGGCCCAAATTTGATTCCATTTTCTTCGGATTTACTTTGTGGCTATCCCAAGATGTGAGTATTTAAACTTTAAAAAAAAAAAAATGAATCGGTCAAACCAGTCCAGTTCACCAGTTTTGACAGGTTTTAACTTTCCCTGGTTCAAAACCTTAACCGGACCGGCAAGATGAACGGTTTCCAGTTGTCCTAGTCCGATTTTCTCCTCCATTGTTTTGAGGCCGGCCAGTATGCAAGAATTTTATATGACGAGTAATGTTTCAACTATCCAAAATTTAATTATCAGAGGAAAAATAAAATGATTATACTAGTGCATTGTACACAAAAAGAAACGTTAATTTGAGCACACTATATACACCGTCTTCCCACCTCACAAATAATTAAAAAGAAAAAATTGGATATACCATTCTTCTGCAAGATGTTTCATTAATAATCTTTTTTTTTTTATGTATGTTTCATTAATAATCTAAGATCCCTCCAAATGTATATCCTAACTAAATTTGAAAATAAGATGGTTCAAGAAAGCTTCAACTCAACTAGCAGGCTCATATTTGCAGATACAGTCATATATGTTGCCTTTGACCAACTTTTCAGCCAATCTCTGGTTTTTCACCATTGCAAGCTGCCAAAAATATTTAAAGAATAAGGGAAGAAAAATGTGTCAGACCAACCGCTCTGGCATTTCTCCTCTCATCATCAATAGTGCCATGTATGAAGCAAACCATTAGCAATTACACATGATAGGAGGGTGATTTACTATGACAGTAAGGAGCAAATTTGGACCGTAAAATTATATATGAATAATCAAGAATAAAAATTAATTAATGATAAGTAATAATGCTCATATACTTATTTTAAAAAGTCACATGACTTATATGTTTCAATCTCAACCATTTATGTAAAATTTAATGGTAAAAATTTACTCTTCACTTTCAAAATAAATCACCCCTCTCATCTGATATATATAGACACACACACACACATGAATATATGATATGTTAATATTGGCTTGCAGCAAAATTCAACTCTCAATAATTTGTAAGGGACTTGACTATCAACTTCAGAATAGACAAATCCACAAATAGGTTGGTTTGCATAATATGGGGTCCTACAAATTATGTGTAGCTAATAAGCAATAAGGATTACGGTTAGAAAACAAAGTCAACGTATAATTCTAGACATGGCTGAGTGAGAAGGATATGAATCATTGATTCCAATAGAGTTGACTTCCCAATACATGACAATCATCATAAACTAATGATGAAAAATGCCAAAATAAAATTCACCAAAGCGCAACCACAATAGCGATAAACCCGATGACCTTACCTTCAAAGCATCACACTTAAATCGAGCATTGAGGTTAGTATGAAGAGCTCTACCCATCCCTTCCAAAATTATCTGCAGATAACAAAAATTCAATTAGAATACAACTTCTCATGATATTCTTATTATAAATTAAATGGAATGAGCCTCCCACCAAATCAGCATCTTTTGCAGCAGCAGCCAGCTCAGAGCTGACCTGTCGTAAATCTATACATGGACTGCCACACCCGTTCTCGACAACCATCAAGGGAACCGAAGATGAATTTTCTTTGGAGCAGTCTGATGTATTAATCATTGCATCCACAAGCAAGGCTCCAGCTTCAGCAGCTCGCCTAAGAGTGTTGCAGTGCTATAAAACAGAAGAATTTAGTTCCACCGAAGGATACTACGGTCGTAGCAAAATCAACAGTCAGATTAACACTACTAAAAAATTTTAGTGAATATTTTGTTGATATTTGACAATGCACAAATTAACTCTATCCATTCTTATTTTAAATCAATGTGAATGTCATACCGCTTTATCATTCCAACTGCAGATGAAGGTTTACATGCCAAGAAAAGAAAATATAAGTATTTCTATACCATTTTATTCCAAGCGTGCTTTTCATGACACAAATGAATACAAAAACATTATTTGCAAGGAGATTATTGATTAAGACTTTAGCAAGCATGACATTTTCCATCCAAGGGAACAAAACAAAAAGAGGTAACTGAATTGCAACCACATTCAGACTAATTTTATAAGGGACTCCCTATACGTCACATACATTAGAGACCAACAAAGCAAGCATTAACAAGAAATACACAAACCTTGGCAGCCTCAGCTACAATATCAGGAAGCTCCATTGCAGTCACATCGTTTAAAGCAGGAAGGGAGTTTGCAACCAGAACCACCTGCCAGAATGCATCCATTATTACCATGATAACATCATAAAGTTTATAGGCAATGGACATAGTGAATGCATAGCAGCCAAACTGACAAAGATCAAACACAATTTTACTTCTTTTGTAAAATCATAAAATTCACAAAGAAGATACCACAACGAAGGAGGAAAATTTGGGTAAGCAGGCATATTTTACAGTTGAGAAGGTCAGCTACCAATAGGTCTTGATAATATTATGTATCTACTCGTTACCAAGGATACAACTATAACCCAAACAACTTAAGTAAACCAATACAGTAATTTTAAGTTTCTGAAATACAGAAAGCAAAACTCACCTCAGTTCCACGACGGAGGAGCTCCCTTGCCAGGGGAAGCATTCCTAGAACAATGTCAGCACCTGAGTTATCAACGAAAAGTAAAGCTCTTTTATGAGGGGGCATTTTTTTGTCCCCAGTCCCTAACATTTTCTCTTTGAAGGCATCGAAATCATCCACCTATATGATAAAATGTTTGCTTAGTAATCAACTAGTAACTATGATCTAATTCAGAAATTATGTACCCTCATCAATAGATATGTTTATCTTCACATACCCGCCAAGGTCTATGCATTTTATTGCGACTCATTCTGTAAATTTCAATAATAGTTCCTTTATGATAGAGATCCACACATGCACGAGATCCCCAATCAAAAATATTTGCAGCAAGAACACCTTCAATCAGAGTAAGAAGCCTTGTTTCCTGAAACAAAGGAGGGATTCAGATTTCCTGCAATGTGATTTATCGGAAGCTTGGGTGGCTTTGCCTTGTGCAGAACCAAAAACGACTACATACTTGTACTACGGCATCAGCATTAAGCTAACTCTCTACTAATGTAGTTTTACTTTTACCCCCAATTAATCGATACATCAAACACACATTTTCCTTAAAAAGGGTTAACACCTTGATTGGACAAACCAGTCACAAGTACTACACATGAAAAATAAATTCTGACTCAACCCAACATATTAAGTTCAGAGTATTATAGTAATAGTCAGGCATACCTCATCCATACTATCAAGCTCCACCAACAAGTCAGGTAAAACAGCTAGTGATGCCTCATTTTCCCTTTTACACTCATGCATACACAGGTAAAAAGAATAGTCAGGCAGATATAGGTGTAAAGATGACACCTATTTATGTTGACAGTGCAAGCAGGAGTTTTCTATTCATAAGAATGATTACTGATTGAGAAAAACACAACAACTATGCTGTGAGTTATGATGCAGGAGTGAGGTTGATGCCTTGTGACCTAGTTGTCATGGGTACTGGTCATGGCTACAATCCCACTGCTCACATTGATAAGGTTGTCTAATTAAGAGTAGGAACCTTTATCGACCTTGAGATGTTACAAGCCTCATGCACTAGGGAGCCTTTTAAATTGTATCAGATTCAAATTGTACATCTAAACCTTGCAACTTTGTATTAGATAAAACATTAACATTAAAATAACCTAACTTTCACGAATGACAAATTGATACCTCATATAGTATATATGAAAGACGAAATAACATTTTTTTTGGGAGGAACACAATTAGAGAAATCTTACTGAACAAATTTCTAATATACAGTGGTTTAGGGTTCAGGGAACCTTTTCATATATAAAAGTAACTCATTAAGAGAAAGTAAAATGAACAAAGAAGGATAATTAGTCCTCCTAGAACAGCCGAAATAGAGATATAGATTTCCGAAAGGCATGTCAAGAAGAAGACTCTGCACCAAGAGAATAAGTAACTATAGAATAGGAGTTACAAGGAGACACATCAGGGTTAAAAATCCAAACTCTTCCTTTCTTTCTAAATGACACTGAAAGTGAAACTTCAATATCCTATTCTTTGATGTCTAATCAATGATGCAAAGAGTAGAGCATGTATTCTGCACGGATTTCAGTGACCTATGTATACAGCACCCGATTTATGCCCACACGACTAGCAAACTTCCGTTGAGCCAAGTAAATTGCTTTTGCAAATTTGCACATGTACCATGGTAGCTAAAAAGGAAATTAGTTACAAGCAGTGTCTCAGTAAATGCCTCAGTTTTACAGCTACATAAAGAAAAAAATATTTACCTCTGTTTTATACTTCTATAGGCATCAACAAACTGGAATTCCCTCAAGCACTCTTCCCTCATCTCCAATAGATTGGCTAGCCCTAACTTCCCATATGCAGCAGGCTCCTCCATCAACCTATTCAGTTGGTTTAGAAATTGATTGGAGGAAAAAGCATATGCCAAGTAAGCTCAATAAATGTTAAAAATTTAATTAACTTGACAAATATTGTGACATCAATAAGGGTAAAAAAAATAACCAAAAAGACTGAGACTCAAAAACTTTATGTTCCAGTTCAGCTAGGCATATATGCTAAAATGGCACAACCTGCAAACGTATGAGGTTCTAGAACATTTATTATTAACACAAACAAAAGAGAGTCAAAATGCATTGACATATGGAAAATTTACGATGGCACAAGCAATGGACACTTGGTGTTTATTAGGAAATAGTTATAAGAGCAGCAAGGGATAGCTTCTCAAGTAAGAATAGATTTAGAAAGGTAACTAACACCCTACATGGCATGAATGTCATGATAGAGGGGGAGAGAGAGAGAGAGAACGTTGGTGCAGTGTGGGCTATATGGGAATGAAGGGAAAGAGAGGAAAAGGAGTAAGAGATTAGGGAGAGAACAAAGCCTCTCAAATGGCTGCATTATCAATGTGTATTATCACTTTCTGCAAGCTTTCCTACTCGTATACAAATTTCAGACCCCTTATCTGATGTCATCTTGATACAGGGAGGGACATAGACATACAGTTCTCAGTTTCAGCGGGATTTTAATCTGGTACCTGTTAGAAATCAAGAAAACAATTCTCTCTCCTTCCTTCCTGCCCTAAAATCCATAATCTCAACATTATATCAGAGTGCTACCACCTTTGTGACCTGTCTTTCACTATTTCACTATCAAGTTCCCCAAAATATTGTTTGGTTTTAGTAAGCGAGTGTTACTTAGTGCTTGTGTTGTGCCTAATCAAAGATAACAAAGATCAAATGCTATCAAATGGTTCTTTCAAGAGTTTGCATCAAGATAAGCAAATAGATACCCATTATTAAATAATGATACCAAGCCATCAAAACAGAAATCTTATGTCAATATTACCTTACCAAGTGGGCAGAAAATGCACGAGCAAAGGCATCACCCCTTCTTTTGGCATCATCTGTTCCCCCTTCACTTGCTACAGCCTATCATATTTTAATTCTCAGAACCTCACAATCATATACTGCCTTAGAAAGAAATGTCAAACAACTTGTCTTTGCACATTTCACTTCCAACATGATGACAATGCAGCAAAGCCAAACAATAAACCAAATAAGCCAAGGGCTCTATCCAGCCCACTATAAGAAATTTACAAGAGCAATAAGCAATTATATTATGTGCTCCAGCTGACGGTGAGGAAAATTATGAAAGGCAACAAAATCAAAATCGTAGACCACAAATGTTTTTTATCCTAATGTTCATGCTAAGTTTATTTCTGATTTTGAGACTAGTAGCTATTTGTTTTAACATTGTCCTGCTGCTAGGCATATACGGTGAAGGCCCTTTGGTACTACTGTTGAACTAAGGGTTCATCGAGTAAGCTAAAGCACAATGCATTATGTCAATCAGAAGCTACAGGACCGGTAAAGAGAGAATGAATCTTTTGACAGTTTGGACTCTATACAGTTATTTGGTGCATCTACTTGGAGATGAAAACCATGTTCTACAACATAATTCTAAGGTACTACTTCTTTAATGGGATAAAGTGATCTTTTGGACTCTATATGGTGCTCAGGTAAGGTTCTATAGAGGGTTTGCTTAGTTGATATGTCTCTTGCTATATTTTCTATTTGAGAACCCCTGCCTTTTCCATTTTTAGGGAAGGGAAGAGGCACAGATGTTTGCCTGGGTTTTGTACGAAGAATTGTCTTTCTTGTTTAACCTGATGCTTGTAAATTTTTTTTGGTTTCCTTAACAAGGGCATCTTTTTCTCTTCTTCTGTAATATTGACATAAGAAAAAAATGATTATCAGTTGGACTGTTGTAAGAGATTGTCTTTATCGCGATAGAACCTAGAGCAATCTTTCACATTTTAGTTTTATATCATGCACAAAGGCTAGGGATTTCAGGACAACATGATTACCTTGTCCACAAGATCTGGCAAGTGTTCCGACAAAATAGTGAACCAGTATCTACATCAGATATGAATTTTATGTTAGCTACAGAAAAAGCATAAGAAACTATGAATCCCAGATTGAGCATGAAACAGCAGTAATATACTTACTCTAATTCACTGGGATCACCAAGATCAATTGTATTAGGCTCATACCTGTACAAACACAATTCAATATTTGTAAACGGAAGAAAAAAAGAATACTAACCCACTAGATGAGATTGGATATTATCCATGTCACAAGATTTAACAAACTTTTTACGTTGGTTGTTGATTGTCCGACACAATCCTCCTCTTTTTATCCAGTCTTATGTAAAGATTTACAATGAAACATATATTCACATGAAAAAGCAGAATTTGGAAAGTAACTATATTCGGTGAGGAATGAGCAAGCAAACCATATTCAATAAATATAAATTAAGAATATAGAGTGGGGAAAGTGGTCTATTATAAGTGGGAGGATCAAATCTTGATTATTGGATCGTCCATAGATGATCAAGAATTGAAATTACTTGTAAATGTTTAGTGACCAGGAATTGGTTCTTCAACAGTAAACCACTATATGCATGTATGTATGCATGTGACACACACACACACACACAAACACGCACGCAGCTCCCTACAGCCCATCTCTAGCAATTGAAATTAACAAAAATTATAAACATTAGGGTAGCCCAACATACACCACTTTCAGCAGTCACGCTTACGTTTTTGGGTCTGCTAACAATGGGAACACCTCCAAAGTGGGTACAAGATGGAGAACACCAATATTCAGAGCACTTGCATCAGACCGCAGAGCACTTCCTTTTGACAGAGGAACTTCAAAACCACCAAGTCCAGTAGTTCCAGCGGCTGGAGTCATTGGCACAGGTGCAGTAATCTCAGTTCCCTTCTGCAAAAACTTCTCCATCCACGAAATCTGCATCGGAATATCTGAATCAAATAATGCAACATTGATAGAAACATCAATCGAAAACTGAACCTTATTTATCGAAAAAAGGATTCTCGCTCCTTAAAACAAAAGATCTCTGTGGAAACTGAAAAGCAGTAGTGAGAAATGGTCTAGACTCTAGACAAGGAAACAGAGAAAAAATATTAACCCAAATACTGGAAGTAGCAATATCCAGTCACAACCAATTCACCCTGAAGTTCTCTCAGTCAGACCAGAATCCTGGTCCCCACTCTCCTTTGGCCAACTGTTGCCCTTGTCTCTCCACCAACCAGATTAAGTGCAAAACATTCCTTACCTTCTGCACTATAACTCCTTTCTTCCTACTGTAAACATGGTTAAAGGGCCTATTGAACACACAAAAACGTAAACTTTCCTAGACAAATATCTCTGGGTGGCACATCAAAGTTGTAACCATATAGAAGAATTTACAAGAAATGATAAAATAAGCCACCAAGAATTTGATTTGATAACCAGGTTTTAGCTAACATGCTCTTTTGCTGCTTTATACATTCTAATAAAAAGCTTATGAATATCTACAATTTGATGGCTTCTTTCATTTTGAGGAAATCATAGAACAGGAAAAATAGGTGCACTCCAGAAGTATCAACAATAAGAACTTTAACTCACTACATTGCAATAGTTAACCAGAGAGAATAAATACCTATTAAATTAGTATGCCCACCACATAAACAGCAGCCACCAGAAATTTGTAGGGACTTAACACAATAAGATTCAATGGAAACATAGACTTGTATCCAGGAGCTTTTTTACAAGTTCAACTTTATAGCAGGTCTTACAAATACTGATTCAGATGCTGCCCCACTTAACAACCTTTACTTCTTTCCTTTTCATCTTATAATTTCATGCTTCATATTTAAAGGCTCTTTCACTATTCAATTCTAGATGCCGTCCTTTCGTCCCTTTGTAGTTATCCTTTGGTAGGAAATTATTGAAACTCAATTGAATATGATTCCAGGAGATGACATGAAATTTATTCTGGAGAATCTCATTAGTGGAGTTGCTTTAGCAATTTTATGATTGCAATTTCCAGAGAAACCTTTGACACAATATAGTGGACCTTCTCAATGGCAATGGAATTGATGCCCCATAAAAACACATAAAATAGACCTTTTCCAAAACTGAGAAGTTAAGCAAAAGCATTTAAAGATTATATACATTTATCACAATCAGGCTATCAGCACTCATCAGATATTTTGAATTCCTTATCACTTGCCTTCTCATTCAAATCTCCTAGTGGTGGACCATGAATCTTGCCTCCTGTATACGGAGCACCCACTGGGAACCTTTCAACTAACTGATGCACCATGAGGTCATCTAAACCATGCTTTTCATAGCTCATAAATGCTCCTAAAGCTCCCATAAATCCTTCATGTCGCAAGAACATTGCTTGTGCTTCCCCTTTGGACCTTAACGAAATAATTATATAAATTGCAATGCACTACAGCAATCTTATATCAAAGGGGAAAAATGGTCTAGCCCGGTCAATTTGTTCAGAATTTTACATACCAAAATTGAACTGCAAAAGAAATAGTGTCCATGGTATAGGCATGACCCCTTATAAAAAATCCTCCAAAAAAGATACGTTTCAACCCGAACCGCAATGCATTCAAGTAAGAAATCTACAAACGAGATGAAAAAGAACACATGATTGGTCAGGAACTTGTTGAAAAAACATATAGCATAATAAAACAGGAAAATTACTGAAGGCAGATTTGTAAGCATCATTCCGGACAAGTGTCAGGTCCTCTTCATGGAATAGAAATGTCTGTATCTTTTCTTTAGGTAGCATTTGGATCAAAGGAATCAATTTCTGCCAATCTTTCTATGGAAAATAATAAATTTAAAATTCAATGTATTATCTAAACAGATTTATGGTTAATATGACAACATTCAATTAACTAAACACAACGAACTTCATATTCCTACACAGTTACACATAATTAATAAAACTGTTCCTCAAGAATTCAGTCACTTATAATTTCTGCACAGTTGCACATATAATTAAATGACCTGGTATAAATTTTAACCAATAATTTCAAGATCTGCAAAGTGCTTATATTAGCAATGTATAAATGAAAAATGGATAAACCTATAATTATCACCTCACCTGGCCAATATTGTATGAAATCATCCGTAGAAGAGAAAGTGATATATCTTCAGGTCTGTAGTCTTCAAGCTCCTTTTTTTCTGATATAGTTTTGCCAAAACTTGAAGCAATAGTGGAAGCTGATAGGCCAATCTAGAATTATTTAATACCAGGGAATACTCAGTCATGTGATTGATTAAAAAAGATCAAACGATTGATATCTATATACTCCATAAAATTATATTAGAATAAGTTTTTCCATAGGATGAATGTTTATATTTGCAATAAACTAGCTGCAAAATTTACCTTAGAATAGTCCAAACCACCATAAATGTCCCCAACAAGCATATCAATAGTTCTATTATCTCCTTTTTGACTCAGCTCAAGCAACTCATCAAAGCTGGAAGTCATTTCAACAAACACCTTCACCTTGTCAATAGTACAAATATAGCAGTAGATCAAAACAATAAAGAATCAAATAAAAGATGACCTCTTGCACTTTGTTAACAGTCTTCCCAAACCCCAATAGGTACCGCCACCAACATTTGTCCCACTAACCCTCTCAAATTTCCCATCCCCATCAACCTATGTTGACACAAATTAGAAGTGTAGATGACAACCTGTTAGTCCTTATCTAACATAATCCTATATAAATAAGAAGTTAAATAATATTAGGAAAAGACAAAATGTACCTTGATCATACTAACACCAGATCCAATATTAACTAGAAGATAAGGGAACAAATCATTGGGGTCAATTTGAACGAACTCCTTCTGGCCCTCCATGTGTGTGAAAGCTTCATGACGAATTGCCTACTATAAATCAGAAATGAATTATTTACCATGAAAAAGAAAAACTATAAACCAGTCAGTCAGCGAGAATGAATTAATAGCATAGAATGTACCATTCACATTCTAAACTAAAGGATAACTGGTCCCATTATAACAGAAATGGGGCAATATACTTATCTTCCGAAACAAGGGGAAAACACTACCATTTGACTAAAAGAAGCAAGGTCAGACAGAAAGTTTCTTAAATTCTTTTCTTATTGGTTATTTGAATAAGGAGTACCTATTCAATATTCAAATTTATGATAACTATCACATAAGGAATGGAAAATAATGCACAGTGTGTAGCTTCATACATACATATCAACTCAAAAGATGTAATGTATCCTCCCTATCAAGCTGACATAAATAAACTGCAAGCAAGACAGAATTTAAAACAAGGATCTACCTTTAGCAAGAAATTTGCTCCGGCCACTAGACAATCCATCTCATCTTCTTTGTCAAGACTAACTCCAAGTCTTTCTTTGAAAAGGTCAGCATACTTGTATGCTCCACCACCAGTAGCCTTTGTCACAAAATGAGTGCATCAGTGTAGTATTTCAACAGCATCACCACGGAAGAAACATAGTAAAGTACTACTAAATTGCTTATATTCACAACTTTCTAAAACTGATGTTAGAAAAAAATAATAATAAAAACAACATAGAAACAAATACAAATCTTTAATTTTTGTTTCTGTGCAAGAGGGCAAAGCAAATCACTCATCATTTTGCAATAATTACTTCTATTTGACAAGTAGCAATATGTTATAGGTATATTGCGATTGATGATTTGAAGATATGATATAATCCACACACACTAAAAAGAATCCACCTTCTGAGTAAGCCAGATAAAACAGACTCAAAGGTACCTTAATTATTGCATTTCCATCAGTGACGCCATCAGAGTAATTTGATTCAAATCCTATTAGCAAGAGTAATAATGAATTCAGTAAATTGTAAAATATGCAATGATAGTTTCAGAAACGTTGAGTGAGTGAAGTTGAATGAAGACATAGAAAAAATAAAATTACCAAAGAAAAAAGTAGTATGCCGTATGCACAATAATATTTTATCAACAAAATGTGATAAAGAAGAGGCTGATGATAAAAGTAGTTAGCGGACAAGAACAGGACTATACCACCACGGTGAAGCTGCTTTGAATAAATGAAATCTAAGCAATCATTAATCTTTCTGGTCTCAAACTTCACAAAGTGAAGTCTCCCACCAAGAATAGGGTAGCTTCTCCTGTTACCATTATAAAGTCCAAGCCTCTCCTTCAGGCTTCTCTTCCTTTTATCATCGGCTGATTGGTTTTCATGTCTTGAGAAATATACCAACTTTATCAGAGATCCTGCCCATATAATTGAATAAGCTTAAATTTCAAACATATTTCAGATGCTACCAACCTTTCTTTTCTAAGTTCTTTTTTAATAGAAAAAGAAATATTATTAGATAAGAAGGGGAACTTACAAAAGAGAGGATAAGGTATCCTAAAAAAATAAAAAAAACCCACAAAACTAGGAAACCAAAACAGAAAACTCCAGATCACAGAACAAAACCTTAAAACAATAAAAAATAAAAAAGGGGATGACCACCACTTCCCCAAAACCCTTCTAGGAAACTCCCATCGTCAAAATACTTGCAATAAAAGGAGAAAAAAGTCAAGTTGAATAGAATTGACCAATCATATGTCATTGAATATGAACAAAACTGTTAAATAGGTATTGTCATAGCTCATAAGATCCAATCCTCTTTTCTTTATTCTGTTTCTACAAGGGAGAGCTCAACAAACACCATAAAAAATTCTCAGAGAAAAGGGACATGTCCAGGATTAAAAAGAATGAAATAAAACAAGAATAAGAGAACAAAGAACCCTTTTGAGTTGAAAAAGGGAAGTTCCTCAAAAGATGGAAATTGTTTTATACTTTAATTTAATACACTGAGTCAAGGAAGAGAGTAAGCAGAAAAGCAGAAAATGCACTCTAACCTCCCCTCCCCTCCCCCCCACCACACCCCAAGATAGAAAACACAACAAAAACCAAATAAATTAAGAAGGGCAAACAAATTCTCTAAAGAACCTCACATGAAGGTGATAAAACATAATATTTGGCAGGAAGGAAGTAAGAAGGGCAAACAAACAAATTCTCCAACAGCAAAACAAAGAACCTCACATCACCAATGACCATAAATTAATGACCAATGCTAGCTACCATCATTCATCGTACCTCCAATGTCAAGAGCAAGGTGAGACAAATCATCAGATTGATTAGGCAACAGAATGGTGGGGTACTTCTCCTCCACATTCCCTTGAATTTCAGCTTTGCTGACATCAAGTTGAGGCCTTGAACCAGACCTCTTTATTGAAGTTCCTGCTGCAGGAGCCATATCTCTATTGTTATCCCCTTGACCACCTTCCTCCTTGTCCTTGACCACTCTCTTCTTGTTGTTGCTGTTGTTGTTGTTCCCTTCAGCACTCTCCTTCTCCTGGTCCTGCCCCTGTCCCTCTTGGTCAATCCCTATAACTTGAGCCTCTTCTGCCAATCCGGCCATTTATGTATATAAAGGATAGGATCCCAAACCACTCCAAACTCTCTCCCCTAACCCCACCAAAATCCCTTCCTCCCTCACAAGCTGTATTTGGTCACTGGTCCTATCCTACACTGCAACAAACAGCCAACGCTAATTTTTTATCCATTCCAACTTCATGGTTAAATAAAAAAAAAAGGGACTAAAATAAATAATGACAGTATTGATTATTGATACATGTAACATGTGAGATAGCTTGTGCACATATAATAAAAAAAAACAATCCAAACCATATTCACATTAATAAAAATAAATTTGCAAATTGTGAATTGAATTTTGAATCTTTGGGGTGATGGAAAAACAAATGGTGGACAGTAAATGCTTCTAAAATTTGTTGAATTGATTGATTTTGATTTTATTTTATTTTTTAGTTTGGTGGTGCCAAAGTTTGAAGTTAGCTTGGAGAGGGGTAATGAAAAGTGGGCAATTGATTTCAAGCGAGATCATAGGGACCAACCCAGCCCCATGAATGAAAAAGGCACTAAATATAGAGATAAGACTTAAGAGGGGGGCTATTAATAGATTTTGGTGAAGAGGTGAAAGGGACATGAAGAAGTGAAGACATGAGCTAAGAACAAATTGAAGTACCAAACAAAGGGATCATATCATACGATGATAAACATGCTAATAATAATAATAATAATAATTTACCTTCATTCAAATGAAGAGAAAGGAAAGCAGCGTGAGTTGTGCTTGGGCGGATATATGGAAGTGAAAGAAGGGCAGGACGTGCGTATATTAGGCTAAGGCCTAACCTAAGATACGATAATTGAGTAGTTGTTGTTGTTGCGGACGGCGCACGTATCGTAAGTACAGAGTCTTGTCTTTGATCAGTTTTGGTCAGAGGTAAACTCTCGTTTACCTATACGCGCTGATGGAGCGCGTGGTTTTTGGTTGATTGCGACTTACTCTCCTCTGATCTGATGTTACCATGGTGGTATGGATGCGTCCACCGCTGCATATTGTAGAAGATTTGTGCTTTTTGTGTGAAAAATGTTAACATAGACTCCTAGATAATCTTACACATAGCATGATTTTAATTACTGATTTTATAATATTTATATAATTTTAATTTTAAATTATAATTTGAATGGTTAATATATTGTCATGTATAGAATTCACTAGAAACTGGAGATTATAGTATCATTACTCTTTTGATGGAAAAAAAACCAGTATGGATTACAGTGAGCATCTCTTTATCTATGGTTGTACCACACACACGATGGATTAGAGTCAGGATAGATCCTTTCGAGAAAAATATATTAACTCTGTTTCATTTAATAAATGACACGTCAATTTTATAGATAGTTGTTATTTCTTACTTATCCTGTATATTTAATACAATAGCTTATGTGTCATTGATTAAATAAAACATAACAAATATATTTATGCTTTCAAAGCATCCAAGAATTTCTCTTGTTATAAAATGATAATAATAATAATGATAAAGGAAAACTACATTAACCTTCCCTGAGATTCTTTAATATTACTCGTAACATCCTCCAGTTTTTAATGTTATACTTACATCTCTTATTTCTAAATAATTTTTTAAAATTCCAAAATTACACCTTATATACAATGTTTCTTTTTATTTGCTGCGACAACCATCAAATTTCGGAGTAAATGATCAAGTTTTTAATTCCTTCATGACCTCATGGTGGTCTTGGAATCTAACCTTTACACCTTCTCCACATAAGTTCTCCATTGCTATCTTATTGTCAGAGACAGTGCATAGCGCACAATTTTTCAAGCTTGCACTTGGATTTGATTTTTAGAGTAGGAAGGTTGTGTGTGTAATACTTCAAGTCCACGTGCCCCTAGACAAGTTTAGTATAGCCTTAGAATCCCCCGAGATCCACCCATGTTGACCTGGAAGGCCTTGGATGCTCGAAGCACTGTTAGCATACAAAGCAGGTGTTTCTGACACCGCTATAGCAGTGTTAAAGAGTAAGGGTGCCCTTCTTGCCAAGTGGGTGACAGCTATAGCTGTCTAGGACCACTATGATGATCATGTGTGTGTATTTCTGGGTGTTGAGGCCTCTCGACTGCTATAGCGGTACCCCGATCCTAGAATAGTGCAAAACAACACAGTTTGGCTTAAGTGAAACCCCACCCCTATAAATGCCCTTCCACTTAGATTTTCCCCTAAATTTCCAAGAATCCTAAGTTCCTAACACCCTCTTACACTCCTTACCCTCTTCCCCTGCTCAAATCCACTTCCTCTAAGCTTCAAGGTGGTTTATGCTCCCTTTCTCCTCCTCCCTTCCATCATCTTGAGTTTGGGTTGTTGTTATTCTCCATTGTTGGCAAGTATGAGTGCTCCCCCAATATTATTAGAGTTGTCTAGAGATTAATCACAATTATATTGCTCTATGGCAGTTGTTGGTGCCATTCCAAGCTCTCAATGTCAAGTAAGTGGTATCCACACGGTCCCTGCTCCAAACTATGAGTGGATTTACTCTCATGACTTTATTTTTAGTCATTATGAGTATGTGTTATGCATTATGATGGTTAAATATGAAAGTAGATATGAGAATATAATTTTACACATTATGTTGAAATAACAAAAACTATGATTTTGCAATGATAGCATGAAAGAAATATATTTTAGAAAATCATAGGACCATAATCGATATTGTGTGCTATGGAAATGTTTTACATGTACAAGAAATGATTTATTATAAAATCATGTACTGTAGCAAGTTGCTATTTTATCAAACATGTTTTTAAGAGTTTATGATATCACTACGTTTTTAAGATTTGAGTTTCATACTATTATTTTAGACTACCTGCTAAGATATATTAGAAGAATATATAATAGAGAATGATTTAGCTTCACAAATAATAATGGTATTATGGTTTCAGAGTTTTCATGACTTTGAACCCTATTGATTTTGAAGTATGATATTATAATTATCTAGTTTATGAAAAATATGTTAGCTTGAGATATGAATTGAACTTCAGTTTCATGACACTTAGAAGTATGATATTCAGAATGATTCGTAGCAACTGTCAGATTCATATTCTGTGAGCTTGAAATCAGAATGCCTGCAAGCGAGTGATCCCTTGGGCATGATTTCACGGTTGCAGTTATGCTAAAGTTATATTGTTAGAGTGATATGAATCCAGAGCTTTTAGAGTTTTAAGGGTTTTCATATTTACATAGATTTTGTTCAAACTAGTTTAGACGGTAGATATAGATAAACGAACAGTTAGTTAACTATTGTGAGAGATCGTTAACCTTGGTACCAAGTTGTTTGCCAGAGGATAAGAGAATGAGATCTAGTTAGGCGCTCACAACTTGTTTGCCAGGGACACAGTTCGCTGGGGAACATAAGAGAAATACAAAGAGCTATTATTATTATTTCATGTTCAACAAATACTGTTTCTTGAGACTCTACTGCACCTCAGTTAAAATGTTTCATGATTGATTGGGAATTTAGAATGCTTGCTTATAAACCTATGGAATGAAAAGTGTTTTTTTGGCTAGTTATGTATGTAAATATCAAATGATTTGTGCTTGCTGCAGATATATATTACATTATGAATATCCTTGGTTGTCCCGTGTGGGTGATGGGTGAGAATCCACTCATTGAATCCGATGACTTACCCCTCTCTTTCCCTCCTTACAGTTGCAAGTACAAGTTTATTTCAGTCACCGATCCAATAGCCTGTAGCTGTCCATTGGTGAGCTTTACTTTATAGTAGATGTGTAGGTAAGATCTGAGCCATGTATTTATTTTCAGATTATATTTTTTTTTTCTTCAGATTTATGAATGTCTATATATGTTTATAGATTTCAAGTATGGATTTGAAATAGTATATTACGATTAGAATTTATGTAAAAAGTTAGAGATGTATTCACGATTTAGTTTTCAAGTGTTAAGCTGATTTTCAAGATTTAAGATTAAGAGCATGTGATGACATAGTTTATGTACCTATGATTCGATTTTTAGATTATGATTGAAATATTTTTAGAGCTTTGTATATTAGCGTATTTCGGCCTTATGATTTCATATATCAAGTTTTGAATAAAGATTTAGATGAAGTTATGTTTTCAAAATGCAAAGTATGATAGATTATGCATTTAAAGAGTCTGTCAGCCAAAAGACTTACGTGAGGATGAGATTCCTCATGTGTCAGTCACGTTTCCAAATTAGGTCGTGACAATGTGATAGTATTTGTGTCCATGGCGTCTCTACCTTACTCTTGGGTCTATTTTTTTTGTCACATAAAAATATGCTTCTTTATCATTATCTCCTACCCAACAACATCAACTTCTATTACTTATTTATGGCGAATTCTACAAGACACACTTCTAAGTATGGAGTGTGATACTCTCCATATCTCGATCGTTCATTTTAATATTAATAGCTGTGATTACTTGTGGAACACTTGTACACCCTCCAATGGTGGTGCACACTAGAAGCCATCATCCCTTTTCTTTTGCAGTCTCCATTCATCACCTACCAACCGCGAGCACTACTCCTATGTTGGAGCTAGCACTCCAATGACCACCACTGCTTAGACCAACTATCATGGTCCTTGCAACCTATGACTCCATTTTTTTAACTTTTCCTCTTCCAGACTTCCACTACCAACCTGCCATCCTATTCCCCTACCACTAACCCATCTTTTCATCAGCCCTCCTATGGCTCCGACTCCTTCATCATCTCCACTTGCCTCGCTTTTTGCTTCCGTCTACAGCAGTACTCCTTGTAGTCAATGGGCTTGTCACTGTCATCTTTGATAATTTTGAAAAACTCGAAAAGAAAAAAAAGTTGCATTTTGGCAGGCCAACTCAGGATGGATCAAAATTATGTTAGAATTTTGTTGACATTTTTATCCTACTATCACATTTTTTTCAAAAAAGAAATAGCGACATTAATAATTATGTATAGTAATTGTTCAAGTAAATTTTGATTAATATCATACAAACAATATTCATTTTATCAAACTCACTTTCAAGATAAATTTTTTTATACATAAACCACGTTATAATAAACTCACTTTTGATCAATATCAAAATTACAAAATCACGTTGGCTCAAAATCAAGTTTGCAAAATCTAATTCAAATAATGGCTTTCACCAATTTTGTTAATTACAAAACTTATTTGATTTAATATATTAAAATTTAATTTCTATCAGACATTGAATGAATTTATTTTTCTTTTATTATTTTCACAATTTTATTAAATAAAATCTTGAAATAATTGTATTAACTAATGTTGCCTATGGAAATACGGCATTTTATTTTGTGGTCAGAGAAATACAATATAGTGTTTTATGGTCAAGAAATACAGTATAGTCCGTCAACACTCTTCCGTCAAAGTTGGGCCTCAAAAGTAAACCCAAGAGTTTGGAGGCTGGCACTTCACTGGAGCCCAAGTTTGTCGCAAAACCAAACTAGCCATGTGATGCGTTGTCCCTATGTAGACCCAAATCATAAAAGAGGGTAAGTATTTGTTATTGGTTAGGTGCCGGGTTGTTATTGGTTAATTTTATGACAAATTCTGCAATACTCCTTGCCAAGTATTGTGTGTCATACTCCTTGTAATTTCAACCGTTCATCTTGATGTGATTGGCTGAGCTTACATGTGGAACATCTCTATAGCACACTGATTGCTGGTGCACACTAGAAGCATCCCTCTCTCCCATTCTTTCTCTCTTTTCCAAATTTTATCTGGCACCACTATCGGCGGTGAGCTCACGGCATTCACGGAGAGTGGAAACCCCACTGCCATTAGGGAGTTGTCGTTCTTACCCTTGGGGTCAGCCACCATGCAGAGGAAATAATAATAATAAAAACATATGCATGTGTGACGGTGGCTTTATTTTTTTTCTTTTTGGAAGGGGTGTCTAAACTAAAATTTTAAATTATCCTTAACATAGTGTAAAAATGTGATTGAACTTGTGGATATTCTTAAATCAAATCCTGGCTTTCATAATTGGGACATGCTCGGACAAAGGGTAGGCATGTACATATTTTGCAAGAATTGGAAAATATCTTCAAAAGTTAATTGGTTTAATTATTCAATTAATATAATAGTAATTAATATATAACATGGCTGGACGGTGGCCGAGAAATGCTTTGGAGTGATGTGATTGAAGTTGTAGGAGTTGGCAACTGGCAAGGAGGAATGAATGGGGTGGGTTGGTGGTCACTAGACAGCTTAGAGAGGGTGGTGCATCTATGGTCTAACTAGAACAAATTTTAATGTGATTTAAGTGTGTGGTGCTCCCAACTTTAGATAGAGCACCACAACCTTTGCCTAATTTTATGGCTTAAAGTTTTGGAGGTCAATAGAAATTTGGGTAGAGTTTGGTAAGTGATATAGATATGCAAATATGGAAATATTGAAGATACAAATCTATTTGGTGGTGAAGACAAGGATAAGGGATAGAAAATTTCGTGATAAAAATACATAAAATTTTTATACTTTTAAAAAATGGAGACAGTAGGGACATGATATAGAGATAGAAATTATTATTTTTTTCTTTCAATAATATCCCTATACATATTTAATATTTAGTAATGTGTCCTCAAATCTAAGGGTGATGCCACCCCCATCTGACGGAGGTACATATATCTTTTATTATATAGTTGTTGTTTTGTCCCCGTGTTTCCAAATAAAATACGAAGACAGTTATCATATCTTATACTTCATAACCAAATACGATACAGAGATAATACTACCAAATGCTACCTTGGTGTATTATACCTACATTGTTATGATGTTTTTGTACCCAAGTTTAAACCTTTAAGTCTTTTATCTATTATCTGAAAAGTCATTTAAAAGTGATATTTTAATTGAATGATAGTATAAATTTTTTTTCCCTTAGAACATAGAAAATTAAACTTTTTATGAAATAAATAAATAAATAAAGAGGTATCCATACAAAAAGACAGTCACAGCCAGTTTAACGTTGTCGAGGCATCCATAAAGGAAGCCACCCGTAGATTCATCCGACCTTCCTACTTCGTGCTGTATGACTAGGAAAGCCATCAACATTGATTATTTAGATTTACGTCAATAAACACCTTCAATACATGCTTGCACATTCAAGAATCACCCTTATATCAATAATCATTTCATTATGATGATTTTTCCTTTCCTCCTTTAGTTACTTTCAGGCCTTTTCTCCCTTGTACAGATCAGATTGAATCTCAAAGAGTATTCCAAGAATAAAATAAAATTGTATTTCACGTGTCTGTTTCATTTCATTTGTAACTTTGGCCAATGGTATGAGATACTCTTCCTTTTACGTAACATATTTATATGTTTCTTTTATGGCAGGGGCAGCGCCATTATGGGGTGCTCTCTGGAGAACCAAACTTTCTGATGCTTTGACATAAACAAATAAAATGTTATGGGGGAAAAGTAACAATGTGAACACTATACTTGACTCCCTCCTTTGTTCTTCGCATCAATGCCTCGAATCTAGCCACACCGACGCTTCCTGCGAGACATGTTGGATCGCCATCATCTCGTATCTCGATTATTATTTAGCACACTCTTATTTGACTTCCCTTAACATCCGCTCATTAATTTCTAAGCTTTAAATACGCACGGTACTTTTATTATAAGGACTTTCCTTTTATGAAATTAATTTAGTAAAATTTATCTTAATTTTCTTTTATTTATTTGGATAATATTAACTTTTTTTAATATACTATTCAACGTGGAATAAGAAGGGGAACAGTACAGTGATTTTATAAATTCAGAGAAAGTCAGTATTATGATTTTTCAAACCCAAGAATCTCCTAAGTAAATTTTATAAATAAATAAAAAATGATGAATTTCAGCAAAGGATTTTATTGAAATATACTGACAATGTAAAGAAGTTTTACACAGTCATTCAATTATATAATGACACATCAACATATATGGTTACTTTTTCATCCAACTACTTGAAAAGTATTCATACAAAAAAAGAGATTTGATTAGATGATGGTATCAACATATATGGTTACTTTTTCACCCTATTACTTGAAAAGTAGTCATATAAAAAAAGAGATTTGATTAGATGATGGTGTAAAAGAGTTTTATACTGTTAATGTATCAAAATTAAATACTTCACCAAATTTGAGATTAGTCAGTAATATTATTTTAATATAGTACCCAAATTTTGAAATAAATATAGTTTAATGCTATTGCACACCAATTAGAGAAGTCAATATACAATCTTGATTCTTTTCCAAAATTAATCTAAAGAGTAATGTTTAGTGTACAATAAAATTGTACAATAAATACAAATCACACACCTTATCATCGTTGAATATGATGAATGTGTGGGATAAGTAAAGATCACATATTATATCCAATAATAATAAGATATATGGTATACTTTTATTATACAACTTTGTTGTGCATTTCTAACCTAAAAGACTAAATTATTCCTTCAAAGAAGAGATTCTATGTGGCTAAGAAAGAGGCGAAGAAAGAGAAAAAGATTATCTTACTGATATTTTGAAGTGACAATTGTTTTGAAATAAAAATAAAACCCTAACACAAAAGTAATATATTTTCGGTCCCAATATGCTAAAGAGGATGAAAATCTTCTACTATCAATTTATCTTCTTTTTTGTTCATAATTATTTATTGATACGTGAAAGATAAATATTATATATTTGATAACTTATAAATTTTTAAATTTATTCTTATCTTTTTATTTATTAATAAATAATTTGGGGAAAAAAAAGAGATCATTATTTAATCGCCACCCCCAAAGAGCTTCCATTACCATTCTCCATTCAATTCATTTTCCTCCTGTTCAAAGCAAAACCAAACATTATGTCTGACCTAGCACCTCAAACTGAGACTCAAACACAAAGGTACCGCATAGGCTATGCTCTTGAGCCAAAGAAAATCCACGACTTGCTTCGAACCTCCCTTATCGATCATGCCAAAGAACGTGGCGTCGATCTCGTACTAATCGACACCACCAAGCCCTTGATCCAACAGGGCCCTTTCCATTGCATCATCCACAAGCTTCACTCCAAAGATTGGAAGAAGCTTCACTTGGACGAGTACATGGCCAAAAACCCAAATGGTGTCACCATCATTGATCCCCCAGAGCTTGTGAAGAAGCTCCACGATCGAGTTTCGATGCTTGATTTCGTGACCCAGTTGCGAATTTCCCTCGAAAACGCCACCGTTGGTGTTCCAAACCAAATGGTCGTGGATCAAACCAACAACAATGAAGAGAGTAATAACAAAGCAATAGAAGAGATAATTATGGGTTTGGACGTGAGTTTCCCCGTTATTGTAAAGCCCATTCACGTTGATGGCACCGCGAGATCTCACGAGCTGTGCTTGGTTTTCGACGTTGAAGGGCTCAGAACAACATTGGACATGAACAAGAATACCCCTTTGGTGCTGCAAGAGTTCGTGAACCATGGTGGTGTTGTGTTCAAGGTATATGTTGCTGGGGAACATGTGAAGTGTGTTAAGAGAAGGTCCTTGCCTGATATATCAGAAGAGACGGCAAAAAAGTTGAAGGGCACACTCAAGTTTTCTCAGATATCAAACTTAACTGTGCAAGAGAAGGGTCACAACAGCAACAACAACAACAATGAAGGTGATGGTGGTGATGCTTTGAGCAATATTGAGAAAGCTGAAATGCCACCTGAGAGTTTGATAAGGGAGTTGGCAAGGTCTTTGAGGGAGACAATGAGGCTTAATCTGTTCAATGTTGATGTGATTAGAGACGCCAAGGATTGTACGAGGTACCTTGTGATTGACATAAACTATTGTCCTGGTTATGCAAAGTTGCCATGTTATGAGCCCTTTATCACTGATTTCTTGTTGGATTCTGTGCGTAACAAAGCTGCTGCGGATGTAGGTGAGAATGAGAATGAAGTGATTTGATGAGGTGAGAGGTCAGGTAGGGCACAACAGGCAAATGTTATTTCAGTTCCAAAAATAGATATTCAGGAACATTTGCTCTATCCAATGAATTAGTTAAAAAATAAAGCTTATCATTGCGTCCGATAATAATAAAGTGATTAATTTTTAGCTGTTAAGATAGAATGCTTTAAAGAATGTCATTTTTCTCGCTTACTTTTTCAAACCGCGTGTGGACCACTCCCATCTGATTGATGGGTGGCCCAACAGTATCCTGTTTATGTTTTCTGAGTTCTCCCTTAGTGGTGTTTGGATTGGTTTTCTCTCCTTTGATGTCCTTCTCAAGAATAAATTGTACACCCTGACCCATTCTTATTATGCAAGTAAATGTGATTAAATGATTAATTTGGTACTATTATGATCATTGATTGTACACTATCAAACGGATAAACATGTTAAATGCATCGCTTTATGCTCCAAAAAAATTAGGAACCGTATGAATGAGCCCTTCACTTTGGAACACCCTGAAAATTCACTAATCAATCACCATAGCATCATTCACTGAGGTTTTCAGTTTATACTTGAAAAATATGGAAGTACTTATATCTTTTATTTTATTTTTTTTCCTCTTTTAGAAAGATAAAACTATGCCACAGTGGCTTCAGTTTTGATTCAACTTCTGCGCTTCCCGTTGAACATATTCCGAATGAGTAAGCTTCATTCTACAACAATTACTTCCGGATTTCACTTGATATATATATATATATATACATAAACTTAACCGAAAGAAGATGAATGAATTATATTGTAAGTTCAATATTATTTGAATTGAATTCATAAGGTTAGCAATTTTTTTTACTTTTGAAAATAGACTTTAAAACAGGAGACATGACAAGAAATAAATCCATATAATATAGTTAATCGACTTGTAAAACTGATAAGTCGATATAGAATATCAAGTAAATGAGAAGAGTCAGGGAGCATCAGGATCAAATTACTTGCGTATGACCACCTCCTGTACTCAGCCTTCATGATAAAAATCAAGCACCTAGACCTGTAGTAAACTAACTTCTACTGGGGGTGTGCCTGCTAATACTATCGAACGTGTATCAAGGTATGTTTGGAGGCCGGATTTTATAAAGACAAAAAAAAAAAATTGACCTTTGTATTTGGTCTCTTAAGATTGAAAATTATAGACATATTAATCCCTTTATTTATTCTCCATTAGTGGACTTAAACACATGATATAGTACAATGATGTATATTCTTAAAACGTTAATTGCAAGTAAAATAACAATTTTTTAACATAACACTCATTTTGGTGTCTAAAATTATAAAAATGAATCATTTATGACTTGTAATAAACATTTAAATGACTTATTTTATAAATTTTAACCACCAAAATAAATCATTTTAAATTTCGTTATATTTCAAATAACACAGACATCAATTAATACCCTATTCACGAGTCACTGTACAATTCCATTAGTGTTTAAAAGATTAAATACACACAGATATTAATATGTCATATTATTAAAATCGTACAAATCAAGAGTTTAGTTCTAATTTTTGAGCAACTAAATTATCTTTTCTTTAAGAGATTTACAAAGTGTTCTCTTGGTTTAAATACCTTAGAAGCAAATACCCTCTGCTTCTCTCAATCTCCAGTTGTCCTAGCCCTTCAAGCCGAGGATGCATATATTTTACACTTCTGCGGTGGCATTCATATCATCGTTCTGTCATGAAGACATACCTCGTTGAATTACAGACCAACACATGTTCTGCAAAGAGGAAAAAAGTCTAAACATGGTGCTCTGCTTTATTTATGGTGTACATAGTTTAATGTATACATAATTTGCCTCCTGCAAACCATGAAGATAACAGACTATACCGAGCAACACAGGTATTCACTTCACATCATGATTAATACAATTTAGCTGACTAGATCCAACCAAGAAAACTCTGGCATGAAGATGTTCTAATGTTGTACAACAGACTCAGTAACACCATCAGAAAAGCACACTAATGGTGGTTTTCATCATTTTTCTAGAAATGGAAGAAATCAAGTGGCATCAGCTCACTCTCCAGTTGCTGCCCCTCCACTAGCAGTTGAGGAAGCACGCTTGGATTCATAATCTTTAACAGCCGCTTTTATGGCATCCTCAGCAAGCATGCTGCAGTGAAGCTTGACTGGCGGAAGTGAAAGATGCTTTGCAATTTCACTGCAGCACAATAATCATGTATCACTTCAAAACTCAAAACAACATATTACAACTATTAATCATGGGAGCATGACCAAACTCCAAGAGGTGGTGCATGATCTAGGGGAGCCAATGTCCAAAACAAAGCAGCAAACAATGCAAATATTCTCACAGTATCAACTCATCATCACCTTCAAAGAAGATGAAAAGAGAATATATATTTAAAAAATACAACACATCTTACAATGTAAACCATTTACTCATGTTCTAAATAATCCATTGATTACTTCTTCAATTTCACGCACTCAAACTGTAGATGAAGAGCAATAGAGACAAGGGCCTACAATTAACATCGCTGCCCGGTGAAAAATTTTAAAAAAATATATGTATAATGAGGATTTTCTCCAGGCTCGCAGTTAACAAACTATTTAGTTACTTTTGTGAATTCCTAATGACTTATTCGATTTGAGTTTTCATTTCTTGCTTTCAATATATTTCCAGTCTTTTAAGATTTCATGAAAGAAATAGTAAAAATAGAAAATAAAAACTGGATTGTCCATTGTTCACTATTTTCTTTGTAAAATCTCGAAAAACAAGAGACAAACCGAAAACAAGAAACGAGAATAGAAAATTGTTCTCTAAAATCAAATAGACCCTAATATTCTCAAACGCATAACTATCATCCACCCAACTAAAGATACCAAAGAATTCACAGAACACAAAAAGCCATGGCCAGAATAATACTATACACTTGCAGCCAATGTTTCCATATTCCAAGAGATACAAAGCAGATACTTACGTGTTTTTAATGGATAAAACCTCCTCCATCTGCTTTCCCTTCACCCATTCAGTAGCTGCAAAAAAGACAAACTGCAAATCAGAACCAACACCAGTAATTTTGCAACCTTCAACTTTCCTTTTTTCTTCTCCTGGAGCTATGAAATTCTCACAGAATCCATAATCACAATCAAAATCAAACGCCACAGGAACTCCAAAATTCAAGGACAACGGAAAAAAAGAAAATTCCAAATCTCCAAAATTCACCCAAAAAAAAAAAATTCAAAATCGCCAAAATTCACAAACCCTACCTTCCCTAACCACACAATCCCTCCCTTTTCTTTTCTCTCACAAAATAACAAACAAAAAAAATTCTGTAGCTTGTTTAGTTCAAGCGATTCCCTCCTTGTTACTCTTCAATTAGTTCCCACAAGTTTCGTGAATTAAAAAATAGTAATAAATTAGTTGGAGTTTTAACTAATAAAATCAAGAGAAAAACTGAAATTACCAACAGAGGAAGAAGCGATGGCGGAGCCACAACCGAAGGTTTTGAAGCGAGCGTCGACGATCTTGCCGGTCTGCTCATCGACCTTGATCTGAAGCTTCATGACGTCGCCGCATGCGGGTGCTCCGACCAGACCGGTGCCGATGTCGGGGTCGTTCTTGTCGAAGGCGCCGACGTTGCGTGGGTTGTTGTAGTGGTCCACCACCCTCTCGTGGTAAAGCCGCGGCGGCGGAACCCTAACTGCCGTCTCCAACGACGCCGTTCCCAGAAGCCTCTTCGCGCCGAGCCTCAGCATTTTCCCTTTTTTCCGTTTTTGTTTTTGGTCTGTGTGTTTGCGGTGGACGAATGTTTTGGAACAACTGGTAATGGAAAGATGAAGAAAAAGGAACAAGGGAATAATAAATAGGTTCCCTCTGAAGGCGGTGCCCTTTGGTTACGTGGCGAATAGAGTAGAGATTCTTCTAACCAATATCTGGGAACAACGTGGAGCCCTTTCTATTTTTTTTTTTTTAGTCGAATGTAAAGCCCATTCTAAGTCCGTTGATTCCAGAGCTCCCTTCTTCCAAGCTATTTTGGGCCACTATTGGGCCCCCGTTCCCCTTTCGTTCGTTGTATCTTTGGGCTGGTTGTCAAGTCCAAGTCCAATCCAACACGTGTCCCAGGACCCCAGCTTTGTTTTGACCAAAAATAAAAACAGATCCACATGTCTTCACTCACATGGTAGAACTAACATTAGAAACATAAAAAAAAAAAAAAACATTTCTGACCCCCTCCCTCACATTGTGTTGTCAAGGTGTTAGATATTGATGTATGATCGGTGAATAATATTTATTTTTACTAGTGCCTTGCTGCAGGTGCCCGTCAAGTTGCATATTTTATTTAAAAAAATAATTATGTATGGCTTTTACACAATAAGAGTAGTTTTTACTTTTCAAAGAGAATGGTAGTTAACTAAAGTGGCTCAGAGAATGAGAAAATCAAGTAGATGGACAACATGGAAAAGTAAAATTGGAGACCAAAAAGTAGTTATATTCCTCTATTTTCTTTGTTATATAGGGTGTAGATTACTAACCTCAAGTTAAAATGAAGTTCTCTTGATATATATATATATATGATTCTTGTACAAATAAATGGGGATTTGATCCACATAGTTAGAGAATCGCTTAACAGTACTAAAAATTAATAGTAATACTATCTCTCGATCGATTCTCTGTTATATACGTTAGCTTTTCACTTATTTTTATGAAGCACCAGTAGTAGTCCATTGATACACAAAAATATATGTTCAAATAATATTTTTCACTCTCAAATTGTTTTAGGATTTTATTAAGAGAACTGGTTAAGGAATTATTAGTAAAAAGCATTTTTTTAAAAGATTTTAATATCTATAATGCATTAAAAATTAAAAATTTACCTTCCCATGAAAAAAATTCCATTTATATATGATATATTTTTTAATGAGTATCCTTAAGATAGTGATTAACAAAATCTGTAGTTTAATTGTACTATCGTGAAGCTAGCTAGTCTGAATAAATTATAAGAAAAACAGTAAATGAGAGCCGCCAAAATTATAATCCTGAAAATTTAATGATGACCAATTAATATTAGCTAGATTAGCATCGTTAAACTGTGTTGATGCAACCGCATGACGTTTAGCTAATATTGGCTATTTTTAATACTTTTTGGCATTACTAAAGATATGTAGCTAGGTTCAATGAATTGGATATGAGGTTGAATAATTCTTAATGAGACTGGATCTACCTTACTGAATGGAATTTCTTTCATGATTTCATTTGATGGTGATAAAACTCCGGTGTGTACTTTCTAATTAATAAATGACAAAAAACAATGCACATTCTATAATCTTGACTAATCATTTATCTCAGGATAATAAAAAGGCTCATTAATAATTTGTTACAACTTGATAACCGAAATTGAGAAATCGTGAAAGTGTCGTACGTATGTGGGGTATGCGAACGCCTGTATAGTTTCGCGCATGGAGCTTACTTTTCAACTTGCATTACGGGTAACAACCATTATAAATATTTAGGTGGACTGAAAATAAAAAAAATATTTATTTTAATTTATTTATTAATTAATAGATAAATTATATAGATTATTATAATCTTATATTTTTTTAATTTTTTTAATATAATAATTAATTTATTAATCAATAAATAAATAAAATAAATTATTCATCTTACTCTAAAATCACTTAAAATTTTCTCATCAATCATACGTATACCATCACGACTTCGTTAATTAACTACTCTATTATTTTAAAATAATGAATGGATATAAATGATATTATCATCTTTATTCCACCGACTCCAATCCTATCATCAAAGTATAATTGTTCGCTTTTCCGGGCTACGACAAAAAGGCTTGCAAGTTTTTAACGCTTCATAGCAAGAGGGACGAACCTTTCTAACATTAAAAGTCGGTTCCACAATTGTATTATAACCATTGACCTAATAATCTTACATCACTAGGCAGCAATTTTATAAATTTGTCGGGTACATGAAGACGTGGTACCTGAAATCCAATACCGGCGCTTATGTGCATGTCTACCCTCTGTTCCCCACGGAGGCATGGTATTTTAATTCCGTCATAGGATTCCAAAATGTTACTGAACTTATATACTTAGATTTAAAAGAAATCTAAGAAATTTAATTGATATCATTACAATCGTGAATCAAGCGTGACAAATTATATTATATTATATATATATATGTGCCACTATCTCTTTTAGTTTACTATATTAGAAAATAAAATGGTTCATATATTTTTACTAATTAGCTTAAATTTTTTTTAGGAGAAATGTTTTCATGATATAACATTAGAGTCACCATGGCTAAGTGATCATGAGTTTAGTCATTGTTATCCATTATTATAAAAATTTATATATTTATGTTTCGAGTTCAAAAAGGGACATTTGCATATTAGAGTATATCATGTGTTTTTACCAATTAATTTAAATTTTTGGAAGTGATGGTTTCACCCTAGTTGTCCATTTTTTAAGATAATTGCAAGGAACGCATTACAAACTTTCAATAATTGCAACCTTCAATGAAACTAGCGAAGTTTACTACACTTGCATAATAAATAGATCACCTGGCCTATTCTAGCAAGGAAAGTAGATCTGCCTCCTATATAAATTGGCCATCGTTGGTTTATATAACCCAAAAACATCAATTAGTATCTGCTCATAATTAAGTCATAATAGTAATTGAATGTTTTTGCAATGTAACCCTTCTCTCATAACCTAATTAAGGAACTGACTCATATAACTTTAATTTGTAATTAAGCTTAATCCAAATTAAATATATACAAAGAATAACAACCCACAATTGACCCAATAATTAAATCGGCGCAGCAACCCCATTACCCAATTCAGCAATTCAGTTTTAAAACATACCGCCTACACATGCAATTGTGGACATATTTGTGTTTATGGGATACAATTGCATAACGTGCATCCACTAGCTTCATTCGAATACATGTGGCATGCCATCATTAATGAATGATCTGTTAGTAAATACAAACTGAAATAACACTTAATTAATAGATAGAAACAACAATTAATTATGAAAAAAAAAACAAATCAATTTAGTATAAGAATATAAAATGAAGAACCAAATAAATAAATAATAAGGAATAAAAGAGATGGTTATTGTGATTAATGATTGATGTGTATTAGACACTGGACTTAAGAGTATAGATGGTCTCACAGCTAATACTCCACAGAATACAGCAGTCACATCCCACTAACTTGCACTTGAATTAGTGAGACCACAGAAACAACTCTTTTAAATTGCTCAAGGGAATTCACAAAATTACAACCAACACTAATAATTTTCTAATATAAATAATGCTAAGAATCTTTTTGTTACTCTCTGTATATAACATGTCTTTCCTATTGTTTATAAAGGAACCTTGGCCAAAGCACCCTGAGATATCTTGGAAACAAAGTTTTGAGAATTAGAAGGCTATAAATTATGAATGAATACGGTGCTTTAACGTCACCAACCAAGTCCACTACTAGCAACTTGGACGTGGGTGAAGAATTGGTCAAAATGTCAAATCGACATTAAGCATATAACAACTCAAACAAATAATGATAATACTAGTACTCAAATCTTAATTAAACTTTGAAATAAATTAAAATAATATTAATAAACGACAACATGATCTAAAAGGAAAACCAAGGCTATCAGGTCCTAAAATTTGCCGTCTGGTACAGTAGAACCCTCTTCCACTTGTGCACTTGAGGACAGCATAGCTGAGGGCATTACGCACTCTTCAGTTTTCAGCTGTTCCAGCCTTTCTTTTGCATAATTAATTGGACTGCGTAACCAGTCATTTTCCCTCCACCAATGGGATATCTTGCCCAGATTCCGTACTAAAAACGGCTTTTCAAAGTAGAAAATTTCTTAATTGTATCACAATGAACAGCATCTCCCATTAATACAACTTATCAATAACTAAATCAGAGTAGCTGAAAATATAATAGTACCTGTACACGTTATAGATACCGAAAGAAAATCTTATTAATAATTATGAATAATTTTGGTCGCAATCACCATATGTAGATAGAACTCTGACAACTTTTCATGTATTTGCACTATTAGGCTGTGTTTGGTACAGAAAGAATGGAGAAAGTAAGGCAATAGAGATAGAGACAATGCCAAAGATGAAGATTTTTTGTGTTTCATAATGGTGTACATGACGTAGTAATTGATAAAAAGATAGTGAACGTTTGTTTATAATTTGATAAAAAAAAAAAAGTAAAAAGTTAGAAGGGTAAAGATGAAATATAAAATGTTTAAACGGATATTTTAAAAAATATATATTTTAAATTTGTATCTCGGTTCCTCCTTTTTGAATGGACAAAAATTGACTTAAAAATTATCTAAGGATAAAGATGGTTTTGATATTTTTGTCTATATCTCATTCTCCAGACATATTTTTGTTTTCAGTATCTCTGTGTATTTTCTGTTTTGTATTTTTTGGTGACTTTGTTGGTTTGGTACTCTGTTTGCTATCTCACCACTATATATATATATATTACTTTTTTGAATAAAAAATAAGTGAATATTCAAATTAGTTTTAAATTATATTTGTGATTTATTTTGGTCCTTGATAAATTAGTCTTTTTTGCTTTCGACCAAACTATATATATATTTTTATAAATTAATCTTTAGTCTATAAGCTTATTAAATTCTAGTCACATCATTTCTTGATTCTATTTTTGTTACTGTGCCATCATTATTTTCTTATATTTCATATTAATTGATATATCAATGATAAAATCACATTCAATTAACAACATGCTTATTTTTTTGGGAAAAGGTTTTTTTTTTGGGAGGGGGGGGGGTTAGAATTGATTTTGCCCCCCCAAAATTGATTCTAGTTATTATTAATCTTGTTTGGTTTCTAAAATTGAAAATCAATTCTAGAAGCTAGAACTGATTATAGAGTAGGTGAAAATTTCTTACTTTCTATTAGAAATACCTTTTGAGAAATTATCAAACATAAACCATTTTACTTTAAAATCAATTATAATAAAATTAATCATAATATAATCAATTCTACATAGAATCTATAAACACATAACAAAACATGCACTAGATTGCATAGAAATTAATAAGCATAATTCAAGACTATAATATGAGTTTAGCATATAAATAATATTGTTAATATTGATATATGCTAACACTTGAACCTATTATTTAATTATATAATTTTTTTGGTCAAGTAGAATGACACTTTATCACACATTTGCAAAAAATGAAGACAATGTAACAAAAAATGGAATGGGGACTAACTTAGTTTACATTTTACAATATCAAAGATTAAGAAGCCAATTTATAAATCTTAAGAACCAAATTAACTTATACATACAATATTAGGGACCAATTTTAACATTCACTAAAGAATTGTGTTATGAAACTATATAGTCCACATAATCTTTTTTCTTCCTTCTATTTTTGAGTTGCAAAAGGTCAAAGGCCACTTCGATCATACAGCTATATATATACTATATGCAAGGGAGATAATATCCAAACGCCTTCCAAATATAATCCACTAGAATTTTCTTGCCCAACCTGCTCTGGTGGAGAACCATGCAGATGTATGTTTTAGTTGCTCTCAATAATCATTCCTTTATTTATCAGTCACACGTTTTTACACATATATATGACAAATCCACTCAACGTTAAATTTTTCTTGGATTTATACAAAAATTCTTAGATGCATATGTAACTAAATATTTTGATAAAATTTTCAGTTTGGCCCGATAAAAATGTGGAGAACAAAGTGGCTCTTTAAGTCCCTACCATTTATAAATTAAAACAGGGGACATTTTGGACCCTTCTTATTTTGTATATTTAGGAATCAAATGTCTCACGTTTTAAATGGGGAGGGATTTTTATTGGACTTTTAAATAGATTTGAAAGACTATTCCACTGTCCTTAACATTTAGAGTGTCAACAGAAATATTGCTAAGAATATTATTTTTTATACAAAGTGACTATTAAAAATATTTGTAAACTTTTATGGATAATTATTATACATGTCAAAAGTACCCAATAATTGATCAAAACTAAATTGAGAGTCTAATTTTTTTTTATTTCGTTTAACATTTACACTGAAACACTTTATAAAATAACTATTTTCCCACCATTCGCGTAGTTTAATAAAATTGCCCAGTATAATTACGCAAGGTTTGGGTTTAAATATTGTGGATTTTCTTTTTGTCTGAAAATTTTATGGATAAAAACAATTAGTTCTGTTAGTGCGTTAACACACTCATGCTAAATTAATTAGAATCTAATAGACTTCAGAAAATATATATATTGTTTCTCCAGCCAGTCTGATAAATTGCGTTATACATAATATTTTCATGAATTTAATAAAAAAATGTATTTTTTCATGTTATTTGTGGGATACCGTATCAACATATTCTTATTTATCATTTAATAGAATGTGGATCCCATTTTATTTGAGCCCTACATTCTATTCAATAATAAATAAGAGTTTGTCGACACGATATCTACTGTTGTTTGTTTTACCGTATATGCCCGCTGGTCCAAAGGAAATTTTGTTTGAAGTGCGGACGTCGTAATCAAATAGCATACGCACATACAATATTTAAGTTCATATAATTTTCGAATTAATATTTTAAATAATCTTCTAAGCCTCCAAATTTGAAGCCTATATTACAGCTTGCATTTTAATTTCAAGTCTATCGACGAAAGCGAATATAAAAAAAATGTGAGAACTTCCAGTCATCCAAATTATTGAGATTTAACTCATAATTTATAGTACTTGACTTTGTATGCTGACCGCACCAATGCTTGTGGAATTATTTATTTTTTAATTACCAGTGGAATTTAACGTACAGGTGCACTCTTTTGACTAATCTCAACAAATTAAGCATCAGAATATATATCACCAAGTAACCTTTCTTAACTACGAGTCTTTAATTTCATCAAATAAGCTTTTACATCGTTTTTGGCAGGTAATGCATGATTGCCATCAAGCAAGATCACGTTCTGATAAAATAACTGTTTATATGAAATTAATCAGTGAAACTATATCCAAGTATCTAACCAATTAGATTCTCCATCGCAGCATGTTAGGTAGTTGGCTTCATCATCTCCTAACTTGTATTATTTTAAAGTGTCACTTTAAATGAAACATATGTGCGTAAAAAGGGTTTCCAAGCAGCGATATATTCCCTCATAACTAATCAATGGTATATATTCATAATCATGAATTAAGTTTGATTCCTTTGGATGTGTTGGGACCCTCCCAAATGCTTAAGAAACAATAAATGTTTAATTGCCGAATGTAGGCTTGATACGAAACACCGAAACACAATTAAACTAATGCATGAGAGATGATTTCAATGCACTATTTATTCCATGTTCAGCGTCAGCGTGTTATGATAATATTGATTAATTAGTTATTTGAATATGTAGATATATTGTTTAATCTGTACGGATGATAGCGTTTTTACTTATAACTTCTAATACTTAATAAGATTCCAAGTAACGTTGCACACATAAAAGTATTCAGCATGACACGAAACAATGTGAAAATACAGCATAAATTAAACAGATTAATATATATGATCAGTGTAAAATAATTTTATATTATCAATTAATAGAATCTTAAAAAAGTAACTATCCACTATGATAACTACTCATCATTATAATTTGACATCTTCTTGAATCTATATTGATTAATTGTGTAAAATAATTTTATATTATTGGTGCATGAAAATTAAACTGATAAAATCAAATTAAAATACAACATTAACTACATTAAAAATTAGTAAGCCACACCAGGGGTAATAGTTGGAAGATCATTTAGCCACATTAAAATGCGGCTAATTTACATTTTTGCAGATGGCTAACTAACCATTTATTCTGTAGTGGAACATTTACTAATTAATCACCAGATCGTTGTGCTGCATGTAATGACTCTTGTATAAAAAGCGCTTAGTTACAGATAATTGACCAATTGTCATATGGATATATTTTATGTACTGGTGGGTACCAGTATTCGTAATATGATGTACATAAATTGATAATAAATTGGCAAATATACCAAATTATTTTCAGTAGTACCACGGGGTGGTATCATTCCCATGAGGACTAATACAATTGAACAACAGTTTGCAAGTTTGTTTCTAATTAGATAAACTTAAACAAGATGGTTTGGATTGAAGATAGTTCTAATGCTAAAGCTTTGACAACTTGCAAATATAAATTATGACTTAAGTGACAAATTCCAACAAGCAACAATTATATGCAAAAGTGTTAGGGGTGAAGGATCCTTTGGCTCTTGTATCTCAAACTTGTTAACCAGATTAAATTGAGTTGAAAAATTATAAGGATTAATGGAAAGATTATAGGTAATTGACCCCTAATTCCTTAGCAAACCAATTCTCCCCTAGTTATCAAAGCATGTTAATTAATTCTTTAACTATGTTTAACAAATAGAGGGGTTAAGCATAAACTTAATCCAATTTCCACACAACCATAATAACTATTTCTAATTCCTGAAAATTATATCATTTCCTTAGAGTAATGACACCACCAAATTTGTCAATCTGGATATGAACCCTAATCCAAATCTGTGAGAAGTCAACTCACATACTTACAATAATAGCAAAGGTAAATGATTAATCCATAAATAATTCAAACTCAAGTAAATTGATTAAAGAGAAACACATTTGAACTGGGGAGCCAAGGTTTGGCATTGTGATGCCAGAACTAGCTGACACCATCAGTTTGCGTGGACCTGTGGGCGTTGTAACACCGAGTCTGGGTGTTGTGACGCTAGAACACAACTGAGATTTTTTTCCCTGCAAGAGCTGCGATGCTAGAACTAGCGTTGAGACGCCGGGTTTGGAACCTTCACTCCATTTTGTGACTTGCTTATGAACCTGAAAATAATATGACAAATTATACTAAAATCAAAATAAATCTTAAAACTTTCTAACATTTTGCAAAACATATTTACACATTAAAATTCCACAAAAGACTTCCATCAAATGTTAAAATTCTGCAAAATTGGGTGTGCTAAGCTTTAAAAAAAACCAATAACAAGATAAAACACCATAAATATAATGTAATGTCATAAATATGAATATATAATTGTTAAATTTGTAGGAAAATATGAGAGGAAGGAAAGTGTAAGAGAAGAGGCAACAAAGTATAGCAGAATTCTTTAGGTATTACCTAGGGCGTAGCTTGACTAGTATATTATGGGTGGTCAATACTCAATAATTAGTTTTATATAAAAAAAATTATATATTTGAGTATTTTTTAATTTTGTTAAATAAAAATATCATATATAAAAGAAATAATATTTTACAATCAATTTAAGAGAAACACACATATTTACATAGCATATTACCTATTATAATACCTAACTATCAAGACAAATAAGAAAAATCAATCAAAACTAAGTAAGTAATTTTTTGAGGAGCAAAATTAAGAAAAACAAACAAAATATACAAGAAATTGACAATTTTAGGGGGCCATGGCCCCTCTCCTTGTAACTACCCTTTGCCCCTAAGTCATATATAGGTACTTGCTTGAGTATATATATAGTCTTCCATCTATCTATCTATATTATAATACTAAAGTTTTCATTAAAATTGCCACATGACATGTTCTCTGAAATTAGATAATTTTTAATTGTTTAAATTTTCATTTATTCATCCACTTCACGTGTAATTATATAAATTTACTCTAAATATAAATATTGAATCATAATATAATCGATGAATTTACTTTAACAATATATTTTAAAATTTACTATAATATTATATCAAAACAACAATCATATAACAATATTGTTATAAACAATAATATTAATCCTTTATCTTTAAAATTAATTAAATTCAAATTCAAATAATTATTTCAATATATTAGCTCATGATAATATTTTTTATTTTTATCTTGAGAGTTAGTGTTACGACCTAATTTGGAAATGTAACCAGCACATGAGGAATCTCATCTCTACATAAACCGCGTAACCTGTTAGTTCTCTCTATATGCATATGGTAATAATAAATCCATTTATAAAATATCATTTTATCTCTAATAAATCTTTAGCTCTTTTGAAATTAAGCTCATCATTAATAACATACAATAATTAAACTCTAAATCTACCTCTGTAATACAAAATATATGAGTTGCTCTCTATATAAAATATCCATGAAGACTATAATCATGTAAATACAAAATGATCATAATAAATCAATGCAAATCTATCTCTATGGTCCGGGACCCCGCCCATAATGTACATTGGAGTACTCTATCTCTAACTAAAAAGCAACAGACACTTCACTCCGAAGTGAAGCTCACCAACTAGAAACCCTTGCTGCTGGGGAGGAGGTGGCTGAGAGGGACCTACAACAGCTAATTTATTTGTAATGGAAAAAGGGAGAGGGGCGAGTTTCATCTAAAACTCAGTGAGTGAATTATCACTTATAACCCCTTTCATGGGACAACAACCTAAATGCATAAAAATTATAACAATACTAATAATCAATAATAATAACAATAATAAACCAAATTATAAAATTGTTTCTAGTAATCTCATATATAAACATATAAAATAAAGCTTTAAACTCCTCTGAGTCATAGTCAGCAATACTCTTAACTTGATAAGCATACATAAGAATAATAATAATAACTGTTTTTAAATATCTCTATTCTTTATGGGCACTTCACTAGGTTTCGATTCACTATGTTCTCTGGAAGCTCTGCCTCCATGGCGTTTAATGCTATTGCCCCATGGTTATTTAATATTGTTGCCTCCATGGCCGTTATTAAATCTCATCATATATAACTCAACAGAATTAAATAAAATCAAAATTACTAAAAGTGGGTGCTTCATCCCTTGTGAACGCAAGCCTCTAAATTCTTAGTACTCTGAGAGTTCTGGATTCATATAACTGCAACAATCTAACTTTGGCATAATTGTGGCTGTGAAAATCGAGTCCAAGGGATCACCTGCTTGTAAGCATTCCGATTTCAAGCCTACAGAATATGTATTTGGCAGTTGTTATGAATCATACTGAATTTCGTACCTCGTGGTACCATAAAGCTGAAGTTTTAAATTTATATCTTAAGCTAATATATTTTTCATATTCTTGATCACTCTAAAATCATAGTTCAACACTGGAGGTTTATAAGCATACTACTATAAGATCATAACAACATATTTCTTTATAACGCTAAATCATACTTTGCTATTTATATTATTTCCTCTAAATACTCTGTGCTAGACTCTTCTCTAATTTACACTCTCTATCATATAATTATTCTACTTTTAAAATCATAACAGAAGTCACAAAATCTCTAACATATATAATCATAAGCTTACTTTGGCTACTTATAAAGAAAATCATTTTTTAGCAATAATGGTCCCATGAGTTTTTTAATATAGTTCATGCTCTTTGAAAATCACAATCTCATCAACTTAACAAGATCATCACCAAACTCTAATCCTTCCTAAAGTAGCTTTAAAATCATACATTTCATGATATTTGAAACAAAAAATTCATAACTTAACATAATTAACATTTATCTATAATCTCTTTGAAATATGGTCTAACATTATCCATTATGCCACAATATAAGGAAAATAACTTTAATGACAAAAAATAAAGGTCACAGAATGGAATCCACTCACCTGGAAGGGGAGAACAAGAGGGAACAACTCCGGTAAAGCTCTGGGGAAGAGGGTTGGTACCAATGTCTACCATTATAACCATAAAACTCATCAAAGATCTATGGGTAGTTTTAGATTGTTCTAAACTAACTCTAACAACATTGGAGGAGCACCCCCAGTTGATGACAATGAGAGAAATGACAATACCCATATCAAGAACGTGAAAAAATGGTGAAAATGAAGACAAAATCTTACAACATATACTCACCTTGATGATTGGGGATGATGAATTTGGGTGAGATTGAGAACAAAAGAGAAAATGGTAAGGGAAAAGGGTTCTGGTTTGAAGAATGGGGAAATAAGGAGTGAGGGAAGGGTTTTTAAAGGGATATAAGCCATTAAACCAAAACTGTGTCGTTTCAGGTGGTGTTGTGGACCGCTATAGCAGTCAAGCCATGTCACACTACCCCCGTCTTGTGCACTTATGACCACTATAGCGGTCTTTGACCACTATAACAGTGACAATAAAGGTCTAGTTCAACATCTCTAGGTCATCTAACATCTGGGTTGTCTCAATACTTAGTTATTTATATTTCTAAGTTAATGTATTCATTTATTTTACTCCCCATTAACTTTAAAACATAAATATGAATAAGGAAATATCTCCAATTTGGATTCAAATAAAATATCAAAAAAATCAAAACTATAGCTAATCAAAATCTAATTTTTGAGTTCTAGTTCAAATTCAAAATTTCTTACGATTTTTTAAACTTGTGGGCTAAAAACGAAAGGTCTAAATGTTTTCTAAAATTTATTAAAAATCACACTTTAATTTATTTTCCGTTAGAGAGCAATTACCGGGAATTTTGATTCTAAAAATGTGACTCTATCATATAGTCTTTCAAAGAGGTGTAAACTCTAGACTTAGTGAAGTCCCAAACTCGACAACATAGGTGGGTCTCGGGGGACCTTGATGTAATACCCCAAATTTTAAATAAAAGAGTTAGAAAATTTTTCGATCTAAAAAGGGTGGCAGTCACCCTTACCTGTTGTTTCGGGTCATGAATTTTCCTAAGTCTGGACCCTACATGCCCTTTGAGGGCTATATATTGGAGTCATATTCTTGGGACCAAAAGTCCCGGTAATTGTTCCTTAGAGAAAAACAAGTTAAAGAGCGATTTTTAATGAATTTTTCAAAACCAATAAACGCTCTGTCTTTAGTGTCCAAGTTTATAAAACCGAGAAATTCTTCATATTTCAACTAAAACCTAAAATTTAAATTTTGATTTGTTGAGATTTTGATTTTTCTAATATTCTATTTGAATCCAAATGGGGGGTATTCCCTTATTTATATTTATGTTTTAAAGTTAATGGAGAGTAAAATAAATGAGGACGTTAACTGTGAGTGTTGAGATAGTGCAGTCCAATACATACCAGTACCCATCCCTGAAGATACCAGAGAACCTTACTGGAGACCGCCCCAGCGATCACATGACCGCCCAGGCGGTAATCAAAGCCCCGAAGATACCAGAACACCTTCCCGGAGACCGCCCAGGCGGTCATCAGAGAGTAAGTTGGTGCGGCAATTGCACTGGAAACTGCCCAGACGGACATCAAAGAATTAAAAAGCCCCATTTCGGGTCTAGAACCTTCATCCACCATTTTTCACCCTCTCCACTCGAGCTCTCACTCCCAAAAACGTGTTCTCACCCCCAAAACTCCATTTCCTTCCATTTTTCTCAGTTTTAGTCCTAATCTTTGATTCCTAAGGCTTTAAGGTACGTGGTTCTCCTGATTTTACTTTCTTTTCTTCCTTTTCTTCTGGTTATTTGGGGGATTCTTTAAGTCTATCAAGGGGGAGAGGGTTTCTACCTTGTTAGAGATGGATTCTTGAATATTCAGAGGTTTTAGACAGTGATCTAGAGTTCTGTGGCTTCTATACCAGATTCTGCTGTCAGTTCTGCCTCTTAGAGTGTTGTTGTTGCTAGTTTCTCACTGTCCACCCCTCCAGGTGAGTGGGTTTTCATCTGGTATCCTTATGTCCTACATTAGAGTTATTTTCATGAATATATGATTTATTGCTCGATTTTAGAGAAATACTGTATAAGGAATTGAAGTTTACTGTTGATTTATATGTTTAGAATTGTTGATTTTAGAGCATGAAACTTATTTTTGAGAAAACTCTTGGGATGATGTTTGTCATATTGATTTTATGTGGAATTAATGATAAGTGGAATGGTTAGAGACTTTTATGATTATTTTAGTGGATTCTAGAATTGGTTTCTGTATATAAAGTAATTTTATACTAGATATGCAATTTAGAGAAGAGAATGGAATTATGATTGCAAACCTGGCTATTTGAAAATATGATGTTGAGAATTATATCTATGAAAAGCTTGGAAATTTGAGAAATGTTTTAGAGAATAAACAAAAGGTTTTAGAGTTTGAATCTTCATGAGATTCATAACAGTTGGCGGATACATATTCTGTGAGTTTATGAAATCACGAATGTCTACAAAGGTAATCTCTTAGGCATGATTTCATAGCCATGGTTATGCTAAAGTCAGATTGTTAGAGCTGTATACTCGTAACAACTGCCAGCTACATATTCTATGGCTTTTGAAGTCAGAATGCTTTCGAACTGGTGATCCTTTAGACATGATTTCATAGCCACAGTTATGCTAAGGTTAAACTGTTAGAGTTAGACAGATTCAAAGCTCCCAGAGACTTAAATTAATTGATTTATTTGCTCAGTTTAGAAGGTAACTATAGAGAAACAAGTTGTATGTTAACGGCAGTAAATCTGTTAACCTTGGTACCAAGTAGCCCAGGCCAGAGATATTCAGAGATTTTATATTCAGAGTTTATATTCAGAGTTTTGTTACGTTACAGACAATGTGCGTAACCAGAGCAGAGCAGAGAATGGAACCTATTTAGGTGTCCAATTTCGGTTCTATAAGAACCACATGACAGAGATTACTGTTTCTCTAGGAGCTACTATATTGTGTGCTTGTATGATTACATGTATGAAAATGAATTGAGAATATTGTTTTTAAGATATAATGTGATAGTTATAAAGGACTTTTAGAAATATATATGTATACTTATTTATGTGAGATTTCTTAGTATTAGTAATATTATTATGCTTTTGTGCATTGTTTTCTTGGTGTCCTATGAAAGAGAGTTTCAGGTGATGACTCACTCACTGAGTTTTGGTAACAAAACTCACCCCTCTTTTCTTTCTCCTATTTTTACAGATAAAGCAGCTATTGTGAATCTTCCAGCAGTTATAAGTTCCAGTTGATGAGTTTGTAGGTGAAGCGTGTGATGTTTTGGTTAGAGTGCTCCAGTACAGTGCAGGCAGGATCCCGGACCTAGAGCATATTTTATTTTTGCATTTGACATAATATAATTACATTTTGAAATGTATATAATTGGATCTGGACATTGGACAAAGTATATTTTGATTTATATGTATAAATAATTCATGATTCTGAGATCCGAAAAGCTATTATGAGATTTTAAATGTAATGATTTTGATTCTAGAGAACAGTTGATTTGTATGTAGAAAAAGAGAAAAATCTCTATCTTTCATGAATGTTAGAACAGAGCATGCATGCAAATATTAGTAAACAAGTCATATGGCTTGCGTGAGAATGAGATTTCTCACGTGCCGGTCAGGTGCCTAAGTCGGGTCGTGACACTTGAGACCACACAGAACTTGTCTACTGACACGTGTACACCAGGTATTATAGTTAATCTGTTAAAAGTTTTTAAAGAATATGAAATTAAATTTATTTTAAAAGTGGGAAAATGAAATTTGTATTTTAAATTATTTAGTAGTATATTTTTAAAGTAATAAGTGACCTTAACATAATCAACAAAAGCTATATTCATGCAATATTTAATTTAATTATACATAACAATAATAATCTTTTTATCTTTAGATTTCATAAGGCTAAAATTTAAATAACTACATTAGATAATCCGTTAACTCATGATAATATAGATTTTGTAATTCAAAATTTGATAATTTATTTGCTTAAAGCTCTTAATAAAGTGTAAATTTTAATTTATTTTTTTAAAAATAACAGTTTTGGTTTTTAAAATAATTTAATACATTAAGATTGTAATGCACTTCGTTAGAAACTAATCCGTAATATTAAGGTGGCTATAAAATGTAATAATAATAGATTAATGCCATATGATTGGCTTCATCAAGAAAAAGAAATACAATATAATTGGCTGATAATGTAAAAATTCATATACTAGCAATGTATAAGAAAATAATCTCTTTGCTATAATTAAATAATAAAATTAATTAATGTTGTTGGACACAATGGTACTAATGTTTTTTCTTTGAATTTAATATAGACTAAAATTAAAATAATTACGTTAATTTGTTAGCTAATGATAACATAAATTGTTGTGATTCTTCTTTTGAAAAATCTGTTGAAAAGCTTAATTTAAATAATGTGAAATAAAAATTAAATTCACAATATAAAAATAAATATTATTTCTTTTAATTTGTATAATAGTTAAATTGAAGAAAGAAATTAAATGGCCTTAATAACATAAAAAATTTCAAATGACACTATTTAATTGTACATAATAATATTAATATTTTTATCTAAATTTGCTAAGCTTAAAATTGCGATGTTCACATAAATATTTTAGGTCAGAATAATATTGTTTTTCTAATTTAATTTTTTTATAAGTCATTTTCTGAAAATTTTTCATGACCTTATTTGGGAACGTAACCGGCACGTGAAGAATCTCATATCTACGTAAGCCTCATGGTTACTGAGTTGTACTATATGATAATTTAAATAAAATCCCAATTTTTAAAAACAAAACAACTTGCATTTTGAAACATAATAATAATGTTTAATCCATATCATAATTAAGTCTGAATCTGTTATTATAATACAATATATATATCGAGTTGCTTTATACAAAAGAACCATGAAAACTATAAATCATAATCAAATTTTCCAATTCAAATCATGGTATAAAAGCAAAAAACATGTATGGTTCGGGACCTTACCCGCATAATCACTAGAGCACTCTAACAAAATTTAAAAGATATTTCACTTCAAAGTGAAACTCACCAAGCTGGAAACTCTAATCAGCTGATGTATCTATAAGGGAAGGAAAAGAGAGGGATGCATTTTATCTAAAACTCAGTATATTCTCACCCTAATTCCACATGGGACAACCAACAAAGATACATATAATCATAAATTAAATGCATCAACTTTGAAACCATTTTTCATATTTACATACGTAATAGTCTCAAAATCAGTATTCTTTGTATATCATAAATAATAGTAATATAATGGAGAAACATAAATATCTAGTTATGCACATACATATGTAGCATAATAATAAAAATCTCTAGAATTACTATGATCTCTATGGGTACCTCATAAGGTCCTGAATTAGACATCTAACTAGATTCCATATAACGTTTTCTCTGAATGGGTGAGATTCTCCTCTAGTGGACAATTTGACACTAAGGTTAATAATCTCCTACAACCATTAACTTGCCTATTGTCTACAGCTACTGTCTAATCTTAAATCATGAAAACTAAGCATTCCTCTAATTTCCATAACTGAGCTCTAGCTCTAAATACTAATCAAAATATTCTCTATATATGAAATCCTCAAAAATATCAGAGTAATCATATTGCCTCTAAATATTCATAATTATATTCAATCTACTCAAAAATCAATTTAGCAACAAAATGGTCCCATGAGTTTTAATGACACAAATTTCATGCTTGCTAAAAACCATAAGCTCATAAACTTGACAAAATCACAATAGTCTATATTCATTTTGAAATAATCTCTAGAATCATGCATGTATGCTATCAAGCTAAGAAAATATTTGTAATGACCAAAATATAGGTCACAAGATTGAACCCACTCACTTGAAAGGGAGGAACTAATGGTGTCAACATCAAGGGAGCTCTGCGGAGTGAGGGTGACACCAATGTCTACCATAACAATCACAAAACCTATGATTAATCTATAATAATCTCTGGACAACTCTAAATCAATTCTAAGAGCATTGGGGGAACACCCAACCTTGACTAAAATAAGAAAACAACAACACCCATACATAAAGGAGGGAGAATAATCTAACATAAACTATAGCTAAATCCTTATCTTGGAGCTTAGAAGAGGCAAAATTGAGTGTGGTTTGAGAGTGAGGTGAGTGGAATAGTGTTTGGGGTTTAGGGATTTTAGAGTTTGAGAGAGAAAACATGTGGAAGGGGTTTAAATAGGGTAGAGGGTGTCACTAGTCAAAATTGCATCATTTTGCATCGTTCTCACACTAAGGGGTACCGCTATAGCGATTGACGGTGACCTCAACACTAACAAAACCATGCACCTGACGGACACACATATATCCAGGGCCGTACCTTAAGGCCATACTTGACTTGTCTAAGGACACACATGGACTTACGGTATTTCATATATCCAGGGCCTTACCTTAAGGCCATACTTGACTTGTCTAAGGACACACATGGACTTATGGTATTAAATTTTTTTAAAAAATATTAATTATATTTGTTTTTAAATTAGATAAATAAAATATTTTTAAAATTATACTTGTTTTTAAATTAGATAAATAAAATATTTTTAAAATTATTTGATGGTACATTTTGTTAGGAAATAATGTGTACCAATAATGTGACTATAAGTTACAATACATAATATATCAAAAAATAAAATAGAATATGATCAAACAACTATTAATCTTAACTTATCAACTCCTTTCATCTAATAAGAATATTTCTCACATAAATAGTGGATTCTTATAATTAAAAAAGATGGCAAATATTGTATTAAAAATATTATTAATAAAAAAATAGATATATTATTATGAGAGGTTTATTTGGTATTCTTATAAAATTTAAGGGTACCGATATCTTTTAATAATTTATAATTAAAAATAGGCCACGTATCTTTTTAGACTTAAGTTATTAAGATCTATACAAACACTAATTAAATCACAACCATTGAATATAAAAGGTTATCGATACCCTATGGATATTGGAGAAAAATCCATTATTATCTTATCCAAAATTTAATGGATGTTATATATTTCTTAAAAGATTGTTGGTATTAAAAGAATTTTAAAAGTTATTGACAAACCTATGCAATGCACACGAGAATTAATTTTTGTTATAGAGTAAATACGTCCATAGTTCCTATGCTAGATGATTAATGCTAGCTATTTCCTATGATTGTATTTCCAATCACACATTAACCACATGCTAAAACACCAATTGTCATCCATTATAATTCTTAACACTCCCTCTCAAGTTAAAGTTTACTAAACTTTACACAAAAAAAACAAGAAAAATATAAAATAAAATGCATGAAACATTAGCAAGGAAACTCAGGGATGTTGGATATGTTTGAAAAGGATACAAGAAGATAAAGTTGTAATGATCATGAGCTTGAAGAAGTTGTTGGAATATTGGATTATTGGGAAGAAGAGATTTCATTAAAATAACCATAAGTCGAAATTTCCAAACAATGCATATGGAAGTCTTGACCATGAAGAGAACATGTTGGAGATCCATAAAATGAACTTTGAAATTAAGACTAAGATCTGTTGGAATGTTGTCTGTAAATGAATATTCACCAAAAATGTTTTGGCAGCAATAATTTGGAGGAAAAAAGGCAGCAATCAGAGTGATCCGTGGCCAAGAACATAAATGGAGAAAGAAAATGACTGAAGCAAAGGAAATTACATGACATTAATGGCATGAAATTTTCAAAGCATATTGAATAATATAATGAAGTTCGAAAATTTAACCCAGGAACTCTGCAGCGGAATTGTAATGGACATATCACAGAGGATGGTACTACTCTCATGCCATGTTAAATTTGTGTAGGTAAATATGAGAGGAAGGAAAGTGTAAGAGAGGAGAAAAGTGTGGCAGAATTCTGTAAGGTCTTAGGTGCCTGTTTGAGCACAGACATTAGAATTGTTATTCTAATATATAAAAGTGTGTGTCTAATTGATACATTCATTTTATTATTTTTGGATGTAATGGATGAATGAAAAAAATTGGAATTATTATCACATTCAACAGCGATGGAATAAATGTCTTAATTAGACAAACAATTTTAGATGTTGGAATAACATTTTTGTGCATATATAGGTGTATATGCCTAGTACTATATATAGTTATTATGGGGTAAATACATACATATAGTTTCTAGAATAGATAATTAATGCTAATTATTTTCTATGACTATATTTTTATATAGCACATGCTAAAATTCCATCTGGGTACCATTATTGTTAACATAATAATCGCTTAAAGATTGTGGTTGTCAATGGGACCATTTGAAAGGATCGTTAACGAAATCAATTTATGGGAGGGTAACACGAGTATTCAAAACTACCACAGATTTCATTCCTTGATTGCTCGAGTGGCGCTTACATGATGTTAGTTGCGTTTAAACTTTGAAGTAGCCGTGGACGTTTGTTTCTGAAAGCAACAATTCGTGGACCTTTCGTTAAAATTAAATTAAAAAGATGGAGCTTGCCCCGTTCGAAAATTAGAGCACGTTATAAATCACAATATATGCATTTTTATTTTCCAAAAATATTTCAAAAATGTTAATTATAATTTTCGTTCTTTATTGTGATTCTCAATTTTTTTATTTGTCTCTCCTTTAAAAAAAAATGTATAAGTAATCACCATCATAGGGACACTAAGCGGGTTTCAATCAACACATGTTTATTTGGAATTACAGAGCGATCACCATCATAGGGACACAAAAACGGGTTTCAATCAACACATGTTTAATTGTTTTTTTGGAATTACAGAATAGCGTTAGAAGACTTATGTACCCTACAAGATCTCAATTCTTCGAATAAAAACTAGTATGGCATTTTTGTAATTAAAATTAAGAGATTAATTTTGATGTACTAATAATGTAAAAGAGTTTTATACTAACATCCGATTGCATACTTTTTTTTTGTAAGACTTTAAAGGTATTAGATAGTTTAGTCAAATGTTTTTTTTTTTAATGTAACAATACATGATTGAATATTTGTGGAAACTGTATCAACCCATATTGCTTTATGGATTGACAACTATCCCCACAAACCAATACGAGTCTTTTCAGCATGCTTTGTCTTCACTCACACATTTCTTGGGAAAACTTTCCAGGAAGTCACCCATTCCAAAATCGCTCTAAGTCAAACATGCTTAACATTGTAATTCTTTAGTAATGAGTTACCTAAAAGAAGATGTATCTTGTTGATATAGGTTGTCAAAATCAAATTATATAAGTCATTCTCAATTGTATAGTTTCATACCTATACAATTTTAGGATCCCTCTCATTTGGGTATGTAACCAGTTCATTCATGCACTCCTCCACTTAGAAGGCCTTGTGAAAAGTCATTCTTTATCCGTGCCTTCTTTGTACTGGCGAACACTCCCCGCCCTCGTCCCTGGGCGTTACATAAACAATGCATATTTGTTTGTTATGAATCCATGTTTCATGTTGCTGGTTTTTAGCATTGTTAGTTTTTCAAATTTTCTGTTGTAATGGTGTCTCCCAATCAACTCTCATTTAATTGAATAAAAGTTCAAAACATGTTTTATTTTATACAACTAGAAAAGAATGCAAATGATTTTAAAAATTATAGTAATATTTTATACTAATTATCATCAAATATTGTATAAATAATATTAATAAGATAGAAATGTTAATAGGTGTGCATTAGCTTAGCTTAAAAATTAAATGTTTAATTTTTATATAAATTACTTATAGTTTCACTCAAAATTTAAATAGATCCTATACGACGACATAAATCCATATTGGATAGTTATGTACACATATCATATGCCACATCATATAGAATAATAAAATATTCTGTTTTGTTTCACAAAGTTATAATGGTGGGGATTGAATTATAATTTTTTATTTAGTATGGGAATTTGATTACAAATTTTTAAACCATATAAGAACCTAATTAAAAATTAAATGAAATTATCAGAATTTATAAAATAATTAAACCAACTTCAAGTGTCATTTTCATGCACTTTTCGAAAAGAAAAAAAGATTAAATAAATATAATTATTGCGAGGAATCAAAGTAAAATGTACTGTAGCAGCGAAAAAAAAAACGCAAAACATACTATAGTTTTAATAGACAAAAAGGTCTATTTATATAAGTCATAATTTGAGAAGAGAAAGGTTAACTCATTTTAAAATTTGAGTTTGATTTTGATATACCGAGTGTAAAAATATTTTTATACAACTATTCAATCATGTATTGAAATAATTAACACAAATAACCATCTACTATCTTAAAAATATTATAAATAGAAGTATTGATTGAAGGACAATGTAAAATTTTTTTAAACTATATTAAAATTATTCTCTTGAAATTTTAACAAAAATTTTGGTTATAATTAATTTCCTTTTTGATCAAACAATATTGGTCCCTTATTAAAAATAATTAAATTATAACTTTATAAGCTAATATGAAGCTTCTTTTTCTAAAATTTAAGTTCAATACAAGGTTAGTATATATAAAAAAGAATTATTTTTTCTCGTATGAAAAAAATATTACAATTACATTCAATGACATATATATAAAAGTTTGGCATCTAATGCAAGTTGTAATATAAAATTGTCAAATAACGTATCTTCAAAGATTACATACTGTGTTTGGTTCCCATTCGCATTGTATCAAAGTTAAACTTCAATTTTTTAATTACTGAGACAATATTTTTTAAATTTTTTAAATTTATTGCATTTAAAAATAAATTTTAATATTATTGAATGGGAATTATTCGTTTATTTCGTTCTCCATTGAAGTGCTAAACAATCTTGATCTCCTGAAATGAAGACATGAATTCGAGTTCGAAGAAAGCAATTCTTATGGGAGACCAGACATATATAACCTCATAATAATTTTATAGTCAACCAGAAATTAATCCCATAATTTATTTTGCATTAATATTTTTACAATTTTATTCGAGTATTTAAATTCCATGTTGAGGGGTATAGTTCTCCCGAAACGGGTTAATTTTCCATACCCATATTAAGGGACGTATCCTATAGATAATTTAAATGAGGAGCCAAATGTGCAGGAAAATACAAGTCTGAAAAAAAAAAAAATCATTTTGGTTTGTATTATTCTTTCTTTAGAAATATCAAAGAGAGCACGAAAACAATTAATGTACAATTGCCATTAGCATGTTTGGATTCGCTGTTTTATGTTTGAATAATTTAAAATCAACAGGCTATTAAAAAAAGTTTTTAGAAAAACAAAGTAATTTTTTCCTTACAAATTGATTTTCTTGGGGTCAGAAATTGGTTTAATTCATACATACAACAAATTATTATTTTCATAAGTGTGTATACATTATGTTCAAATTAAATAACATAGCTTCACAAATATAGCAAAGGGTAAGAAAAGCATGGTCGCTGGCACCACAAGCGTAGAGACAGGGGGGTGGGATTCTAAGGGTAGGATTGCTTTTAGTTTTCAATTTCAATTTTTTAAAATTTATAAAAAAAAAATTGAAAATTAAAATTTGGAGTTTTCAGAATTTTTGATCTTTTCATCAAATATTATGGGAAACTGAAAATGAAAACTGAAAACAAACAATCCCTAATCTATCAACACACTTTCTGACACAAATATAAAGTTCTAAAAATATAAAATATTTATATGAGGAAAAGTTGAATAAATGAGGAAAAGTTGAATAAAATGATAGGTAAATGTTAACAAAGTGATCTAATAATAATAAAATGAGTATTTCAATTAAATAATTACTTTTAAATATCGAAATAATAATGTTCAAAATGATAAGACAATCTGATGGTCCCTATAAACTTTTGAATGTACATTTCCTTTTTATATCAAATGAACATTTATGCTTATTAAATATAATTGGCTTGCAATTTTTGAAACTAAAAGACTATTTATTTTTTAAATTAGTTTCGGTATATTGTCGGAATAAAAAAAGTATTATTGTATTTAATGATGTTACGATATCATTTAGTGATTTTAGCATCTAATATAATTTATAATAACATTAATATTATAAAATAAAGTGTCAATACAATTAAATGATAGTATAAAATAATATTAAAATATATAAAAACTAATGAATCTTTTTTCCTGTTATCGTTGAAGTTGTTAACTAAAACTCGATATTAATTTTTTTTTGAAAAAAATTGAATGTAATCAGTAATAAAGTCAAAAGTATTTTATAAGAGGATCAATACAAAATACTAGTTTACATATCACATTAAAAAGACTATATAACTATGATAAATATATAAGATAAATTGAGGAGATTGAAGCCATGGCCTACCCGTGCATCCGCGCCTAATACAATACAAGTGAAATGGGATTTTCTCTTTTTCTCTTCTCTATGGTGTATTCTTTTTTTTTTTTTTTTTTTTATTCTTCTTCTCTCGAGGAGTGTCAAAGAGAGAGCGAAATCAATTGACTGTGTCTAGCCATTATTAAATGATAATAATAATAATGCTACGGGCCAGCGCATGCTTGCGTCAAAATTGACAGAGATGGTATCATAGCCAACTAAAAATTGTGATCATGCACTGAAATAAATTATAACGCATTTATGCCCACCAAAATCTGAACGTTTGTATGCTGCTTTTCAGTTTGAATTTATCTAAATAGTACACTGGTTAAAGTTTTTAATGAAAATAAGTTTTTAAATTTATGGGTGAATTTCGTATTTTAAAACTAAAAAAATTATATATTTTTTATGAAATTTATCATTTTAAAATTTTTAATCAACAAAATTCAATAAATTTGCTTTTTAATGGATCTCACATCTTAAAACTTAAAATCACACTTTATAATAAAAAATTTTAATTTTTGAAATCCTTGATCTATTGTATTAGGAAAATCCTAATTTTTATATTCATGTATTAATTAATATATTGTTTTTGTTGGCTTTTCACTCGTACGGATTAAAGACCGACCTCAGAATATACATTCTTTTTCTCTCACACTTATTTATTTCTTTACTTTTAGGGTTAAGTGGTTGAGCTCTCTCTCTTTCCTTTTTCTTGATCTTGATACTAAAAGACTGAGAGGAAAAGGGTGCAAGATACCAAACTTTATATCATGCGAGGTGATACTGCACTGTGGATGCTGATCTAATTTATATTCTAAATAAATAATTAAGTTTTCTATAAGTTTTTCTTTTCGTCCTTCTAGCTCCCAAACCTAACAAAATAATAATAATATTATATCTTCTTAAGAATCAACTGAAAAATCCTTTTATTTATAATATCACTTACCATAATACGAATTATAATTTATACAATATTAAAAAGATATTCAATAGCTATAAATAATATCTAAATCAAAAGGAATTTAGACATTGCATTAAGGAGAATTTAACATTCCTTAGAAAAAATAAGAATAAGAAATTGAGTTGAATAACCCTACAAGTCTCATTTCACTAATTTTAAATAATAATTAAATATTTTGAACACGCAACTATCATTGTCCTAAACGGTTACCAAAACAACTTGTTTACCTGTGTGTCTTATCACTCACTTATGTCTTCTTTCTTTTACTGTGCTCTCTGTGTGCGTCACACTCACACGCTCATTTTCCTCGCTGCTACGACTTCCTCACCACTACCAACTCTTTCTTTCTGATATGATATTTACCTATGGTACATGATATATAGTCAAGGCTCATACTCTGTTTTCAATATTTAAATGGAATATGAACTCTGGTTAGATAAAATTTACAATCTATTTAATGTTAAATAGTTATTGTGAATTGATACGGTGTCCTAACGTAACATTATTCTTATCATATTTCCACTTGAATCCCTCAGTCAAACATTTTACATATAAATAAACCATTGCTCACCACTCTAACACAGAAACCCCTCACTGAAGCGTTTGTTTGTTCCTCCACCGATATTTCTCACATAATTGTCCTTTTTCCCTGAATTTATTGCCTGGAAAATCGTTAGTTTTTCTCTCAATCTTGTTGTGTCCCAGAGTCAAATGTAACTGCACTCTCTTCTTCTTCTTCTTGTTTGGTGTGCTCCAATCTACTCCTTGCTCCACTTTTTAATGCTCCTTGCAGAAAAATGTAATTTTGATTTTAGCTTAAGACACCCTTTTGGCTTTCAATTAATGCCCAGATCCTCAAAAGTGTTGCTTTGAGCCATTCCCCATCACAAGTTTCAATCATGCAATCTCGTTAATCTTACAAGAAAAAACTCTTTTTTTTTTCCCCCTTGTATTATCTTGATGCTCATTCTTCTCTCAAGTCGTTCTGAACCATAGCAAATGCAGGCTGTGATGATGATGGCTTTTCGTTAGTTTACCACTCACAGCTTGTGTTTTTCGATTTACCTCAGTTTGAGGGAGTGAAATTTGCATCTTATGTATAACTGGAATGCTGCAAGTTTGCTACTGGTTGTAAGTTTGGTTTCCCTGGATAGCATATGGAGGGTATTCTAGACAAAGTGTTGTTCTTGGATCTAGGCTTTGTCATGGCTAAACGCTAGTCTTCATTTTCGATATAGTGTCCTTTTGCTCTTGTTGACTATATTGAAAAGCATTCTTTGATATTTTGAGTTTCAGGTGGATATGTAATCCAAGTGGTTTTTTGTTTCAGTTGCTGAATACAAACTCATTCTTTTGTCACTCATAACCAATATATGCAAAGTGTTTTCTTCGTAGATTATCTGACATGTAAATTCTTCAGCTTGATTCATTTATTTATTCATCAAAGAGCCTCATGTGCTCAACAAAGGCCAAAACAAATGAGTATACCTCTTGCCTGCTTTCCTGTTTAGGATGATATATGTAGAATTCAGTTTTCCCTGCCCTGGAGTTTTAGTGAAATTTTCAGATATGCAGCCTTAGTTACTGTTTTACCTCTAGAGCTCACTTCAAAAAATTCGGTATCTTCCAATTACATCTTCTTTGTTATCTATAGAGCAGAACTTGTAGATCAGTATTAAGTGCTTGGTTTCCAAGACTTTCATGGAAGAAACATTTGTCCCCCTCCGTGGGATTAAGAATGACCTCAAAGCAAGAATTGTGTGCTACAAACAAGATTGGACCAGTGGATTGCAATCTGGTATCAGGTCTGTGAATATAAATTTGATGATCCTGGTATTACTGATAATCTAACTAGCTGCCTTAGGGTCCTGTTTTCATTTCTTGTGTTTTTGGTTTTCATTTTCTGTTTTCACTGATTGCTTCCAAAAATTATAAAAATAGAAAAGATAGTAAATGAAAGCAGAAAATGAAAATTCAAACCAAATATGCCATTAGTTTTTAACCAAAAGTCCCTCCCCCCACTCCCCCAAGTTTAATCATGCCTGTTGCATACAAAATTGAAGTTTTTCTTTCGAGACACCAACTATAGTATTTGTTGATGATTATTTTTGACGTTGTATTGTTATATAGGATCCTTGCCCCAACCACATACATATTTTTCGCTTCAGCAATTCCGGTTATCTCTTTTGGGGAGCAACTGGAGAGAAATACTGGTAAAAGGGTATTGTTTTTCAGGTTCAGTGTCCTTTTGATATTTTAGTCATTGTTTGCTAACAAATGGTTCATTGATTTTATTTTTGCAGATGGAACTCTCACTGCTGTGCAGACTCTTGCATCAACAGCACTTTGTGGTGTTATCCACTCGCTCATTGGAGGGCAGCCTCTCCTCATTTTGGGTGTAGCTGAGCCAACAGTTCTGATGTATACATTCATGTACAACTTTGCAAAAGATCGAAAAGACTTGGGACACAAACTATTCCTGCCTTGGACTGGATGGTATGTTTTGAGCTGATTGAGTGATTATTCTTTTACAAAGCTAGTGCTTTGAAGTAACTTTTTCCACTTTATATTTTATTTTTAGGGTCTGTGTTTGGACTGCCCTGTTGCTTTTCTTACTGGCCATTCTTGGTGCATGCTCCATAATCAACAGATTCACACGCCTTGCTGGTGAACTATTTGGGTTGCTAATTGCAATGCTCTTCATGCAGCAGGCCATAAAGGTGAGTATGGATCAACCATGAACCATTTTATCTTGTCTAATTGGAAACTTTTATATGTGGTTCAAAAATAGGAACCTTTCATTGACAATTGTGTAAAGTGAAACTTAAGTTTAATATGGTTAATAATCTCCATTTCAAAGGGACTTGTTGAGGAGTTTGGTGTACCCAAGAACCGGAAGGAAGGTACAAATCAGATTGCACTCCAATCCTCTTGGTTGTTTGGCAATGGAATGTTTGCCTTGGTTTTGTCATTTGGCCTTCTTTTTACTGGATTACGAAGCCGCAAGGCTAGAGCCTGGCGTTATGGCACAGGTATTGATTATGCTACTGAATTTGTATCTGAAAATTTAGAAGGGATTTTGTTTTACATTTCAAGACAGACTGCAAATTTGATGTGACGTAGATAAACCACTTTCATGTCCTCAGGTACTAGTTTGGTGAACTATCCGGTTTGTTAATTGCAATTCTTTTGGTTTGTTTTTTGTGGTAAAAGTTGCTTGGTTTATCAGCATCACATTCTTCTAAATTATGGCTATATTATAGGTTGGCTAAGGGGATTTATAGCTGACTATGGAGTCCCTCTAATGGTTCTTGTGTGGACTGCTGTGTCTTACATACCAGTTAATAAGGTTCCAAAGGGAATCCCTAGGCGACTTTTCAGTCCAAACCCATGGTCTTCTGGTGCATACTCAAATTGGACTGTTATTAAGGTAACTATATTAGATATAAAACCATTAATGTGCCATAATCCTAGTATACCAATTGGTTTCATGACATAGTATTAGAGCCTCTACGACCAATGCCTTCATTCTTCTAATAAATGGGCTTGTGTATTCTCTACGCTTCAGGCCCAAAAAAAACATTCACGTGAGGGGGCGTATTAGATATGAAACCATTAATATGCCATAACTCAATAGCTGAAGTTTTGGAAAAGATGATTTCATGACACTCTGATTATTTAACATCCATATTATTCCATAGTACACAATGTTAACTTACTACATTGAAATCTGCATTCGAGCTTGCCCCCCTGCAAAGCAAGCGTCGTCCATTGCTCAAGTTTTCTTTTAAAAACTTTGCAGGAGATGTTGGATGTGCCCATCTTATATATTATTGGAGCCTTTATACCAGCAACTATGATTGCTGTGCTTTACTACTTCGATCACAGTGTTGCATCACAACTTGCACAGCAGAAGGAGTTCAATCTAAGAAAACCCTCGTCTTATCACTACGACCTGCTTCTCTTGGGCTTTTTGGTAAGTGTTCTCTTTGAAATTCATGGGAATTCGATTGCAACCTAAGTGAATGGAAATAGATAAACTGTTTCTACTACATCTAGTAAATATTCTCCTTTTAAATGCTTATTCATTTTGCGGGGCAGACCATATTGTGTGGGCTTATTGGAGTCCCTCCCTCTAACGGTGTGATTCCACAATCTCCAATGCATACCAAAAGCTTAGCTACCCTAAAACATCAGGTAATATCACTTTTACTAACTTTTGAATACAATGCGTCTCAACCATTTATCATGATCTCTATCGAAACAATTTCTTTGTTTTATTTTGGTGGGCATTTTTTTTTCCTTTTTCAGATTTCCCAGAACATAACCATCTTATAGCTTTGCTTGGGCTTCATTCATATTTGTAGTTGAATAGTATTTACTGTCTTAGACATCGGTTTTATTTCTTCAACTTATCTGATTATTAATGCTACTACTTAACCATCCTACATATTACTTGTTGCTATGTTAAGTCCCGTCCACTTATAGCTAGGCTAATTGTCTATCATGGTTATTTGCTTTGTTTGGAGCAGCTTTTACGGAATAAGCTTGTATCTACTGCACGAAAAAGCATGCGGAGAAATATGAACCTCAGTCAGTTATACCAAAGTATGAGAGAAGCATACGATGAGATGCAGACTCCATTGGTTCCTCAAATGCCACCTACCTTGGTAAATTTAATTTAAAGAATGCCGGTTGATTTGAGTTTTGTGATCTTCTTTCTCCTTTATCCTTTGTTTTGTTCATCATGCAGGGGCTGAAAGAGCTGAAGGAATCTACCATTCAACTGGCCTCAAGTCATGGATACATTGATGCCCCTGTTGATGAGGTTGTCTTTGATGTGAATAAGGACGTCGATGACCTTTTGCCAGTTGAAGTTAAAGAGCAGCGTCTTAGCAATCTACTGCAGGCATTGATGGTTGGGGCATGTGTTGGTGCTATGCCTCTTCTGAAGAAGATACCAACTTCAGTGCTTTGGGGTTACTTTGCCTTCATGGCAATTGAAAGCTTGCCTGGAAATCAGTTTTGGGAGAGAATACTGTATCTTTTCACTGCTCCAAGCCGAAGATACAAGTATATCTATGCTCAGTCAATTTTGAAATTGCCATAGTTCTAGGACTCATGGATTTGAATACTGCGCCCAAAACACCCTTTCTTTATCCACTTCCTAATTCTAGTGCATAAAGTATACATCACTAACTTCTTTTTTTCCCTTGTAGAATTCTACTACTTGTATTTGTTTTGTTCCTCTTAATCAAGATTTGTGGGTGGTTAGTTGGTGACTGATTTCTGTGGTGCATATGCTGTAGACATCTATAGATAGAACCATGTTAGCATATATTTGTGTGTGTTTGCATACACATCTAGCATTATCATTAAGAGGCTGAAGATGATGATCTCCCCTTTTTTTTTCTTTCCTACTTTGACAGACTTCTTGAGAAATACCATGCCACCTTTGTTGAGACCGTGCCCTTCAAAACAGTTGCGTTGTTTACCATATTCCAGACAGTTTACTTGCTTCTCTGTTTTGGCATAACCTGGATACCAATCGCCGGGGTCCTTTTCCCAATGTTGATCATGCTTCTTGTCCCGGTACGGCAATATATTCTTCCCAAGTTTTTCAAAGGAGCCCATCTTCAAGAGCTGGATGCTGCAGCATATGAGGAAGCACCTGCCATTGCTTTCAACATGCCCTTTGAAGTAAGTAGTTTGAACCACAGCAGTTTAACCAGTATCAAGTTAGCACAATGGCTCTTGTTCATACTTTAATGTCGATGTACCTAGCAGGATCCAAACATTCAGGCAGCAGTCTGCATCAGTGACGGGGAAATTCTTGATGAAATTATTACAAGGAGTCGTGGAGAGTTCCGCCGGACGCAAAGCCCCAAAACAACAAGTTCAACTCCAACTTCAATTGGAGATATAAGACCTGCTAATAGTCCACAAATACCAAGAAGGATTCCAAGCCCTCGAGTAACCGAATTGAGAGGGGAAAGCAGCCTTGGACCAGCTGGTAGGGAGATCAAGCTGAAGCAAAGTCCTAGCCCGCGGTCCTCAAATCTCGGAAAAGATACCAGTGGTTCGCCTTCAAGCTAAAATGTAGTATCTTTTAAGGCATGCCAAAGGTAGTCCTAAGTGATGCTCTGGAGGTTATGAGTTTGATTTTGTAACAAAAATTCATCTTATCTATTGTCTTTCTTTTTCTTCCTATTAACCCTTTACATAAAGTTTGTTGTTTGACTGCATTATTACTCACAATATAAAATGGGCAGGGATATTTTCATGTTGATGGAAACATTCTGTTGAACGTTAGTAGTAATGTTTCTGCCTTTAATTTTAGTTGTACGCAGTTTACATGATTTGTTTAGAATGAAAGGGATATTGAGACAAAAGTCACAAAGACCATGATAAGCATATAACACTATATAACCAGAAGTGCAAAGACAAGTTAAATCTAAAAGGGCTTACTTTTTGTTTCTTCCTTTCTATATAGCGCATGCTTTGGATCATTTGTATATTTTTATTATAAGCCAAAGTTTCCCTGGTGAAGGAAGCAGTGTAGGGACCATGAATGCATATATTATACACAAGGCCATGATATGATGTGTTAGGTAAATGTTTACTTTTCCTGGTTAGAGAGCAGAACTGAACCTATGGTCCTACATCTTTTGATGTCAAGGTAAACACTTTTCCTAATAAGCACCAAGCAGTCCTTTCGTAGCTGTAAACAAACTTGTGTAAGCCTTTCAATAATGTATTTGGAATAGTTGATTTCACATTCAAAACAATTTATAAGCCTTTCAATAAGCCAGACTTTTATAAGCCTTTCAATAATGGCTTGATGGTAAAAATCACTTTTTTGACAAAAAATATTCAAATAATTTTTTACAAATAATCATAATCTTATAAAAAAATTGATTTTAGCATTTTTTTTTGTAGAAGTTAGAAAAAGTAGTTTTTGTAAAAATAATTAGTTTTTATTTTTTCAGTTATATATAAAATTTAAGTTTCATAATTATTTTTCAAAAAGATTGAAACAAACGCATCCTATGTGATTTGAATATTGATTATCCGCAGCTTTATTTCCTGCTTGGTGGAGATTTTTCTCAACACAAACCAAAATTTGGCCAAAGCTTGGCTTCAGAAGTGTGTTTTGTGATAGGAGCTCCAACCCTCTAATCAAAGGCACATTTGACTATTAAACAAAAAGGACTTAGATGCTCCACAAATAAATTTTGCACAAATGTTAGTTAGATATCTAAAATCTTCCTTTGCTTTTTAATCTAGGTATTTAATATTTAGAAGAGTTGACATTAGATATGATATCTCTATCACACGAAGTGACCTGGAGCTTGATTTTACTATTATATCTGTATAATTAGCAAATTAAGTGTCCTTTGATTTTGTTTCAAGCATTAAAATTAGAAAACTTTAAAAAATATTAAAAAAAATCTTAATTAATATTTTCTAACCAGTGTTTTGAGAATACTACTACTGATCATGCTTGTCAAGTAGTTCCACACTTATTTCTTTAGGCAAAGTTTCAAATTCAAGTCTTATGCATGGCAATATATATATATATATATATATATAGAGTATGTGGGCTGATTCCATTCAAGTTAAATTAGTTAAAAGTTGATGATTTCCGAATATTAGTAGTTTTTTTTTAAAAAAATGAGTTATCATTCTGCACTTGAAATTTTATGCAATGTCATTATTATCACTCAAAAATTTTTTATTATAAAAATACCATATATTTTAATAAAAAATTGTCAATCTAAAGGATAAACTGGTCTTCAAATACAGTTTCCTAAATAAAAATTGTAGCACATGACGATGTGATTCCAGGCAATAACGACAGGTCAATTTTCGAGCTAAAAAATCCCTAGTTAATTTGTAGGATGTATGAACAATTGGAAAAATAAACAAAAATCACTTCAAGAAGTAGGTCCTTTAATGTATATCTTACCACCAATTCTTTTTGGCTTTTCAATTTTAATATAAAATTTGAAAGTATCATGTCCTCTTCATTGCTCTCTGACAATGCATTTGATTTGAGTACTCAGTTTGTCTGCTTTGAATAAAAGTAAAGACATGTTTGCATGGACATACTTTGAAAAGTGTGCTTCAATGAATGGAATGAGGATTCATGGCACTCGTCAGGACCCATCTAGCTGGATAAGAAACATAACATAATGGAAAGCATACGATCGTTCTTCTCCGCCGTGAATTTTGGTGCTCCCCAAATAAAAAAAAAGTTAATGATACTGTAGTTATGAATTTATGGTAAATCCTACATAGCAACATATATCAATTATTTAAAATATAATTTAAAATTAAAAATATATAAATACTATAAAAGTATTGGTTGAGATCTTATTATGTGTAGAATTCATCACAAACTCAAATATATATATATATATATATATATATATATATATATATATAACATTTTTTCACAAAATAAAAGTGCTTTTAGTCTTCTCACAAAATTGTTTACTTATGCTTTTAGAAGATCAATACACTACAATGTCCTACACCAAGTAAAGTATGGTGCACCACGTACTAGACATTTAATCAAATTTAAATGTAGTGAGTAAATACACAAAAATGTGACTAAATTCAATCCTCACCCTTTTAAATATATTTAGTCACATTCACTAAATATGGTTAAATGTGCGCAAAACCTAGATAAACATGTAAACAAATTTTCAGATAGGTCATTTGCAAGCATGCACCAATGAGGCTAGTAGCGATATGTCATGACATTTGAATGAGGCAACCAAATCTTGTGTGAACTAAGTGCTAAATTCTGTTGTATCCTCTTGGTTGTGATTTCCTTGTGTGATTCAGGATGGTAATATTTAATTGATATGTAACCTAAGTTTCACATTTCAAACATTTTAGCTAACAGTCTTGATGTCCACCTAATGGCAGCTGGCTTAGCTACCTTTTCAAAAAGAGTCTTGCATAATTGCTACCTAAATTTTGGAGTCTTAACTATTTTTATTATTTTTTGTTTTGCAGAGATAAATATTTTAATTTTATAATCTTTGACAGTGCCAAAAAGACTATTGTTTTTTACGATATATTCACAAGTCTATTATTATAAAACTAACCACACAATACTAGTTGTCAATATTTAAGGGGTTGTTTGGTTGCTGTTTTTAAAAACAGTTTTTGAATTTTAAAAACAAAAGCTTAATAAAACTTGTTTGGTAACTTGTTTTTTTTATATTGTTTCTAAAAATGAAAAAACAATCTGTGTTTTAAAAACAAGAAATCAAAAACAATTTGAAGCTGTTTTTTGATATTGTGTTTTATAAAACAATAAAAAACACGGTGATATATATTTGTAATTACCAAGGGTTATTGTTTTGTGCCTTCGTTCGATCCTCTTTGTAAGAGGTTTCATGTTCTTTTTTGTTGATTTCTCAGAGAGCACCACACACCCACGTAAGCTCACCATACAACCTACACGAGCTCATCCTCCCTCAAAGAGAACCACAAAAACCACGAGCTCAGCACACCACAGCCCCACTCGTCGGTGAGCTCATCCCCCATTCGTCGGCGAGCTCATCTCGTGAGCTGGTCCAGCATTCGTAGGCGGAGGCGAGTTGCTCCACGGTTCGAAATTGAGCCCAAGCGACCCCAGCAACCTGTGTTTGAGACCGAGACTATGCGAACCTTGTGATATCTCAAATAAAGAAATTATGATTATTATGAATTATTATTATTATTATTATTTAACATTATTATTACTAAGTGTAGCTAGCATTAGCATTATTATTATTAAGTGTACCTAGCATTATTATTATTTAACATTATAATTACTAAGTGTAACTAGCATTATAATTATTATTATTAAGTGTACCTAGCATTATTATTATTTAACATTATTATTACTAAGTGTAGCTAGCATTAGCATTATTATTATTAAGTGTACCTAGCATTATTATTATTTAACATTATAATTACTAAGTGTAGCTAGCATTATAATTATTATTACTAAGTGTAGTTAGCATTATTATTATTTAACATTATAATTACTAAGTGTAGTAAGCATTAATAATATTTATTATTATTATTAAGTGTAGACAAATAGCACTAATATTATTTATGATTATTATATTTGTGTATAAATATATGAGTGTAAGAGTGTGTATGTGTAAGAAATGTTTAGTTTCATTTTGCTAAGTTTTGCTTACACCTCCTCTAAGTCACACCTCCTCTAAACCAAACCTCTTCTTAGCCGAACTCATCTCTTGTCATGCTCATGATCTTCATGGCCGAGCTTCAGTGAGCCTAGCTAATCCTCTCTTGGGATGTTGTGATGCTCCTTTCTTTTAATCTGTGAGATTGGTTATTTGTACCATTCCAATACTTCAGAGTAAAGTTATTAGTAGAAGCACACTCACGACTATCAACGGTGAGTGGGATTAAGCTCATAATCATACTTTTGGTCATTATTAATATTTTTCCATATTATATAAATTATTTATGAAATTTTAGAATGATTTATGTCAAGAGCATATATTGTTATGATTATGTCTGTTTTAGAAATATTATTACTTTTACAGTTATCATGAAAATTAATCATTTTAGAAAAACTCATGGGACCATAATTGATACCTTGCGTGTTATAGAATATCTTTTTCCTAGTTTATGAAGCTTTTAGAATATTAGATATGATTTATTGAAAATAATGAATAAAGTATAATTCATAACAATTGTCAGATACATATTCTATTGATTACTGAAATCACTATGTTTACAAGCTGGTGATCCCTTGGGCATGATTTTAGAATCTCAGTTATGCTACAGTCAAATTGTTAGAATTATATGAATTCAGAGCTTTTATATTTATTTGGTTTATGAATAAATTATTTTATATTAATTAGTAAGAAACATATCAGCGAGTTAACGGCTGCAGGATTGATCGTTAACCTTGGTACCAAGTTGTCCACTAGAGAACTAGCTCACCCACAATAAGGAACCTAGTGAGGTGTCCATTTATGGGACCTAGTTAGGTGCCCATCAGATTAGCCATTGGCTCAGATTTAGCTATTCAGCTCAGATAATTATGTACAAAATAATTCATGTTTCTCTATTAGTTATTGCCATAGATACAGTTAATTTATATGTAATTATATATGTAATATATTTCACATCAGTTGCATGTATATGTTATGTATTTTGTTATTGTCCCGTGTGGGTTGTGAGTGGCGGCAGCTCGCTCACTAAGTTTTGATGAACTCACCCCTCTCTTTTCCTTTCCCTACAGATACAGCTACAGTTTCAGTTGTACTACAGGATCCTCAGTAGTTGTGCTACAGCTTCCTTGGTGAGCTTCGCTTTGGAGTGGAGCTTATTGTCAATTATGTCAGTCTAGTAGTGCTCCAATAAATTGTGTAGGAAGGATCCCCGGACATGCATGATATATTTTCTAATTTACATTAATTGTTTTGTTATGTTTGGCTTTGGCCTAGAATATGAATTTTATGCAAATTTATGTTTTGAGAACAATTTCATATTATTGAAGTTTTAGTTGAACTTAAGATATTTTGAATAAATTTGGATTATTTATGCATATTAGTCAGTTACGTTACCAAAGGCTTTCATGGGAACTCAAATCCTCACGTGCCGGTCACACTCCGTAGGTGGGTCGTGACAAACCTGGGGAGCTGCTTCCGCGCCAGATTAGGGACCCAGCGCAGGCGACCCGGGCTTGAGAAGCTTTTCCGCAACCAAGCACACGAGCCTGGCGCACTCAAGCTTCTGAGACCGAGAGTGATCCCGGCGACCTGCTTCCTCGCCAAATCCAAGACTCAACGCCGGTGACCAGTCCCTGCAAAGCTCCTCCGTGACCAAGCACTGGCAACTCAGGCCCGGTGACCAAGACCTCGCAATTCGCTGTGCTCTGAGGTTGTTCGCAGTGGTTCTCATTTTTTTTTTTTTGGAATGTTACTGATGATGAAGGGTCTGGGACTGAGATTGGGTTTGTGTTTCTAATATTGGAATGTGGTTGATGAATTATTGATAATGATGATGATGATGAATGTTGTGGTTGATGATGAATTATTGACGATGATGATGATGAATGTTTGTGATTGATGATGAATGTTACTAATGATGAATTATTGATGATGATGATGAATGGTTGTTGTTGTGGTCTTGGTTTGTATGTAGTTTGCTAAACAATTTTTGGTTTTATTAATTTTAAAAGTTGTTTTTTTAAAAAATTATCCCAACAGATTTTTTGTTTTTTATTATTATAAAATTGTTTTTGAAGTCAAATTGCCAAACAGATTTTTCTATTTTTTATTTTTAAAAACTGAACTTAAAATTATTTTTTAAAACCTTTTTTAAAAACAAAAACAAAAAAACACTTCCAAACAACCCCTTAAACTTTAACCTCTTCTAGTAACGAAATTTTCGTAATGTTTTTTTTTTAATTATTTTTTTATCAATTTTATCTTTTGTTAGAGTATAATGCACCGGTCACCGCACTTAATCCTAGTTAGATATATGTTAAGAGTTAAAATTTTAATTCATTGATAGTATAAATGAGTTTTACATTATCATCCAATTAAATCTCTCCTTATATGTATCTTTTCAAGTAGTGAAGGTTGAAAGTAACCATATTTATTGATGTATCATTATATAATTGGATTAATATGTAAAAAAAAATGTTGTCACTTTTTTCTGTTATTGATCAAGGGTATCTCTCGACCGACAGCCGATGACTAATTCCTCCGAGATGTGGAGATCATCGAAGTGGATTTTGCCTCTCCCAACAAACCCCTTTCTATACACATAGCAGTGGTCGAACCTCTGACACATGCTTAACGGACCCAACCACTTTACCAACTGTGACAGGCTTTGTTGCTATTTTTTTTTTGTCACTATATAAATTTTTTTTATATTGTCAATACATTCTAATTAAATCAATTTGTCAAATATGATCATAGCTAAAATATGATCAAGTAAAAAAAAAATCCAGTTACTATATTTTCTTTGAAGTGTGTAGAAAAGAAACAGATTAACCTTGTACAGTATCGTTTTTACTAATGTCCCTTATTACTGTCCTTTGTTCAACGATTGCTAATATAATTAATTTAATTCAGTTTTACGTTGCTGGGAATTTAGCTTACAATAAGAATTTACTACATTAAGGTTTTAATTAATCTTAACAGAAACAGACACAATAAATAATTTTTCAGTTAAGGCTTAATTAGAGCAATCTTTAACTGCTTCTTTCAGACATGTTTCCTTGCAAAGGTCAGAAGAAAAACAAATTATCCAGTTCAATTCTATCAATTTGTTTCGTACCAAAAATGCTATCAATTTGTTATGTCTCATTGACCTATTTGCCTCTTTCTCCACCTACACTGTCAATTGTTTCTTTATAGGAAAAAAAAAATGTGTCGACATTCTTTTATAATAGTCTTTTTTTTAATTTTGGTATATTGTTTTATTTCATTTTTACAATATATATTTTTAATAGAATTTCATTTTAATACATTGCCAGTTTGAAATTTACACCAGCAACTTATCACATTGTATGCATTATGATAATATATACAATTTAACATTTTGTAAAATTTAATACATTGCCTTTAAAAAAAAAATTACAATATGCCATTCCAAAGCTCGTGTTCTTGGATGAGAAAAGAATTTAATCAAGAAGAGCAAATACACCACTGAGTTTTTAAGATATAAACATATAATATAATTTTATGCAGTACAAAATTGCAATTTTTATTTCTTTTTTCATACTGTTTCAGAACCTGAAATCTATTTTCTCCTCCTCAACCAACGACCGAAATTTAACTACAATCTTTATTTATCATATAGCTATATATAATATCAAAACTATAATTTCTTAATAGTGATGATCATTACTGTATTACTCTGCCCCTTCACTCTCTGCATTTCTTGTCCATATTGTTGTTGTTGTTCCGAAACATGGTGAAGAGTAATAGAGATGACAACTCAGGACTCCATCAAGTTCCATCATTGTATCAACCTTTCTGAACTTGCTCCAATAATAAGTAGTACTTGAAAATAAAAGCAAATAACTAAACATGGTTTGCATCTTATAATTAATATAGTTGCCAAACAAGGACTTAAATAACCATCAACCAATCTTATTGACCTGAGACATCATCTCCACCAAATCAAGCTCCTTCTTAACTTCAGCATCAAGCATGGATGCCATAATCTCTTGTGACATGTCCATGTCAAAATCATTGTCATCAAAATCAACAACAGGAGCACATTGCATTATTCCCACATCAAGATCAAAATTTGGCACTTCCACATCATTAGTAGCATCACTTTGCTTTTTTCCATCAAATTCTTTCTCATCCATAGTAGGAACACATTGCATGTCATCTAGCAAAGAATCAATGCTACACCCTTCTTCAAACAAGTTCTCATCAAAGCAAAAATCCGGGACCTCATTGAAATCATAATGTGGAACCAACCTATCAACACTAGGAACAAATTGATCATTATCTGCTTTATGGGGCTGTGCTGTTGTTGGTAGTGGTTCTACTACTTTGCTTGTGCTTGTGCTTGTGCTAGTGCTGGTTTTGTTTCTCATGCCTCTAGGATTAACAGATCTTCTTCTATAGTCTATTGGGGGCTTCTTGTCCAAGTTCAAGCTCTTGATGTACTCTTGAAGGAGAGAGCCTCTAGTGTACTTTGTGCGGCACTTCCTTTTGGAATATTGCCTTCTCTTTGTTGCATTCCAATGGTTTTTGATGGAGTTCTCCGTTCTTCCTGGCAATCTTTTAGCAATATCTGCCCACTTATTTCCTATCTCTGAATGAGCTTGGATCAGTATCTTGTCCTCTTCCTCAGTCCATATGTCCTTCTGTAAAAAGACACAAAAATTGATAGTATGTGTTTAATGTGGCATTTATATTGGCTAATTTTGTGGTCAGCATAGGTTATCGTCAAAACCTTTATGAGAGAGTATTTCTTTAGAAAGAAATAAGAATATAAGAATATATATACAAACATGCACCAAGTAATGAGATGTCTGCCTATATAATATGACAGATAGTAAATTGGAACCTTAATGTCAGGCCTCAGATGATTATGCCATCTCTCTCTGCATTGTTTCCCTATTCGTCCAGGTAACATCTGAGCAATATTAGACCATTTCTTCAATCCATATTGTTCCACCAGTTGAATCAACAAACTGTTTGTGCAAACACAGATACACAAATAAGTTTTTCTTTTCAATATGCAAAATTCCAAATTGTAAAAATGATCTAAAATGAGATTAATTAAATAGCCACAAAAAGCAATAGATCTAATGGAAACTAGTCATTTCATTTTTATTTTTTTGTTTTTTACCTATCTTCACTCTCAGTCCATTGCCCCTTTACAATATTGGACTTCCTTCGATTTTTGTATGCCTTTCTAGAGGTTGGATAATCCCTATTGATTTTGTTGATGGGAACCTTTTTGAAGTAATTCATTGGGGATATGCATGAGACTTCATCTGGCACAACAAAAGTCACAGGCTTGGTTTCTTGAGCATTAAAGGGAAAATAACTTTGGCTTGAAAGCATCATATCCAGTTGATTCCTCTGATGAGGGAGGCTCAAACCATAACCTCCATATTGGAAGTTGTCCATAACTTGAGCATGGCCACCACCAATATTATTCTCCACAAAAGGCTTGCACTCAAAAACATCAAAACATGTTGATGATGATGAAGACCCATAGGTAGTAAAGTTATTGCCAAAGGGATCAAGGGTTGGATTTTGGACCCCAAAAACTTGATTGGTTGATGAGGAACCACCATTCAAATGAAACTGATCCATATGGTGAAAATCTTGCAAGATTAATCCCTGAGATAAAGGGACCCCAAAAGGAAGCTCAATATCCTTCATACTGGATTTCATGTAGTTTTCTTGTGATGAATGCATTGGCTGTGAGGCATACATTTCTCTGAGGGTTGTCTGAAGATCCATTGACAGAAGGTGTAACAGAAAGTGTGGGGGCAAAACTGTGTTTCAAGCCACCTTGTTTGTGTTCCTTAATAGGAGAGGGTTAGAATACTGCATTAATTGCATTGAAATTGATTTTTTTTATGCATCCAATGGCAAAGATTGTTTCACATCTTGAACTTGGCCTTATGGTTCAAACCTTATAGTAATATAGCACAAGATTCTTATTTAGATTTTCTTTTGATGCTAAGTGGGTAACTGTCACTCAAATTAATAGACTTTAATTATAATCTTTGCCGTTATGTTATTTACCATTTACACACTAATCCATTAATATTATGGTCAAACCTGAATTGAGAGTAGAATTTATCCCGTAGTGTGCAAGTTCATGGAGGAGTTTTATATGGTAAAACAAGGGATGGCAATGAAAGCAGAATGCTATACAAGTCAATACAAATATTCAATTAAGAAATTGAATAATCATAAAGTTCATTTAGTTTCCTATTTTTATTTCATTTTCCATTATCACTCATTTGGTTTTACTACCACAAAAAAAGGGGGTCAAGGTTTGAGGACTTATGGTCAAAAGGGTCTGAACATGTTTAAGAGTACTAAGTACTAACTGCAAATGTAACTTATCATTTACTCTGGTTAGGGTGTAACATTCATTTAGAAGGAAAAGACTAATTACTACTAATTATCTGAATTGGCTCTGCAACTTGTGCATGCTGCTATTTCCTTTTTTGAAAGTTGCTGATCTTGTAATTTGGCGAAGAGTGGACGATTAAATATGTAAGGGTTAGTGTTTTTTAAAATTAATTTCTTATATATGTAAGGTAGCATTTGATTTGGGAGACAGGACACTAAATACAAGAATAATGAGACATAAAAGTTTTTAGAAGAGGAGATAGGAATAGGGGACAGAAAAATTTTCTACCCTCGGGATAAAAATATACAAAATTTTTATACCTCCAAAATTTGATGACAGTGCAGACAAGATGCAAGATAGAAATTTAATATTTTTTCTTTCAATAATACCCCTATACATATTATTATTTATATCTTCATCTCCACTGTTGTCATTATCTCTGTAAATCTATCCTTTTCCCCTACCAAATGCTACATACAGTTTTTTTTTCACTTTATGCAATAATATTTACATATTAATTCATCATCAATTTTTTCTCCAATGCTGTGATATGATTGTTTAAAATTATTTTATATTTATGATTTTATACCACATTATATTATGATGTCAACTAAGTACTTTGAAATAATATAAATAAATGGTGTTTTATTAAAATATAAATATTTATCTATATATTATTGTTTTAAGTTTAACCTTTTGACTTGCAACTAAACTTTTGACTTAGTGATCCAATTCTCTGACCATGTTAACCTTCTTTCCAAATTGTACACCTGTTTGCTTGACTGCTTGTCAGATACACGATACGTGCACCAAGGGAAGTTGGAATTGAGAGTCAAACGTTTAGTCTATGACTATGTTTAAATTAGCTGTGCAAAATAAATTATAAGAACAGTTGATTATATGCATAATTTATTTTTTTATATTTTGATTATAGTAATATTTTTATTCTTATATTTGGGATTTATTAATGGAAAAACGATTTTATAATGATATGTTGTTTGAACTTATGAAAAATCACTTATACATTGTAACTTATTAAATAAAGAATAAAATATATTTTATCTCCTTACCTTTATATCATATTTAGTTCACCCCCTAACTTTTTAATACATGCATAGTGATATTATGAACTTTTAAAATAGTGCAAAACACTCATATGCATTTATCCCCCTGATGTTTTTAATTTGTGCAACCCGACACATTCTTTGTGAATTCTCATGTGTATTTAACCTCCTTGATTTTTGTATTGTATGTAACCCAATATCTTCTTTATGACCCAAAGTTTTGCTCTGTTTTGGAGGCTATTGGTGTTTTATATTATTTGAAAAGTTTAAAGTGTCGTGATGCACATTTTGAAAAATCAGGATATAAATTGTACATGACTTAAAATTGAAGGGTAAAATACATTTTAACCTAAAGAAATGGATATGCCCAAAATATATTAAAAAGGTATAAAAATATTTTTTTGGTTTCCTAGGGTATCTACAGCTAGACGTAATGACTAATTCATTCACCTATGGTTAGCCCATTAAGGGAATAGATGTTGCCCACGGGTTTTAAAATTGCTTCATTCCCAAGGCGAGATTCGAACTCTTGATATTTCATTAAGGAATGAGAAAGTACTTAACATCTTATCTCAACCCCGTTGTTAAAAGGTATGAAAATATAATTAGCAATACTAAAAATGTAAGTACTCGAAAATTATAAGTTTGGAATTTTGTTTTGTTAATAAAATTTAGGTTGAAGTGAAAGTTCATCCAATCTAGGATTAGGACATGCTTCCAAGTTAATTGAATACTTATAGATATACTTAAAGATCACTTATTAACAAGAAAAATATGAGAATCAAACACAAGTTATACTGATACATAAATGGAAGGTTGACCAAGTGGAATGAACTTGTTGCTTGGAAAAAGTTTTAAAAGTCAAAATAATCTCCAAGATTATAAATATAAAGCTCAACATAAGAGTTTTGTTAGATAAATTGTTTTAATTATAAAACATATCCCAACTTGCCCAAATTATATAATAACCTTTTATATATTTTTCACCAAACATCTCATTATCTCGTTAAATAATTTTTCAAAAAATCACAAAAATTAAGACCTGTTTGGATGGGATTTTTTCTCTTAAAAATAACTATATTTTATTAAAAAATCAATTTTCATATATTTTTGGATAATTTTTAGAAAATAATTAGAATATCAAAAAATTATTTTTCAATCTTTTCAGTAATGTATAGAATTTAAGTTCATAATTTGTTTGTTTTTGTATCAAAATCTATGAAAAATGCAACCTTAGTCTCTACCCTTACTGACCATCTTCTAACTCATTTATAACCCTCAAATTTTGATATTATTATTCTATTTGTATTATTCAAGTACCGGTGTAAAAATTAATTATAAATTTATAATTACTTATGTGGCATTAAAAGATTGGACAACAATGTAAAAAATTATTACAATATTAATTTATTAAAATTAAATCCTAAAATAAATAATGATTGCTTTGTTATAAAAAAGAAATAATTTATTTTTAAACACTGACAGTGTAAAATATTCTTTTGCACAGTAATTGAATCATATATTATCATATCAATAATAATGGTTAACTTTCATACTTAGTACTTAAAAAGTTATACAAATAAAAAAAATGATTAGATGAATGTGTAAAATACCTTTACAATATCAACATCAAAATTAAACCGAAAAGATAAAAGAAATCGTGTTATCTGTAGGTTAAAATCTGGCATCAAATACAACATACCTCTGTAGCATATTTACCTCATTTTAATACATATATCTTAGTACTCATGCACACTTACTTCCACATATGCTTGTCATACACACACGCTTGTCATATATAATATCTATACACCTCAAATTTGTAAAAAAAAAATTTCCATATGTAAACTAGGATAGTTCTTAAATGCTCCTTGAAGGGTTAGGAACCATCTTGGTCCCTATGATATAATGGATGACATTTGGTGGTGTATCAATACATTAGTTATCTACAATACATTGTAGTAAATATAAATTTTATGGATTTGATTCCTCTAAAGTGAGGTTAATAAAGTGAGAAATTAAGGGGTTAATCACTTCTAGATCAATAACTTTCATTGTATATAGGTCTCACTAAATTATCAAATAATGATTAACTTTTCATTTTCTAATTTTTACCAATTTTCTAGTCAAATCCAAATTTTATCTGGTAATCTTAGAATTAAATAAATTAAACAAAGTTTTGAGGAAATGTTTTAGGATCATGCTGATAAATTTTAATTAATTTCAAAATATATTTAATCACAACTCTAAAGCTAGTTAAAACTAAAAAGATTCCCATAATGCATTATAGATGATTAGTATATCTATATATCTTTAATCTGCATTTGAATCCTCTAAAGTGAAAATTCCTCTAAAATGAGAAAGTGATGAGGGTGTGGGTCTATCAATTGATCCAATAGTGATATATTTCTTCACTTTAAAGAAATTCTCATCTTGTAACCAAAAAAAGAAAAAGAAAAAGAAATTCTCATCTTACAGGATCTATTTCCCTTAGTTCTAATCTATTAAATTATTAGGACCATAATGATCCAACTCTTCAACTAACAAATGCTGGAACTTTGTGGAGAGGACTTTACAAAGAATAATTGTTACCGAAATTGCTGGTAATGAGTAATGGAATGACGGTAGCCAACATCCCCTGGGCCCTGGGTGGCCTCTAGTAATCAACGACGGGGGTTTATTTTTTCCCCAAAAAATCTTTATATTGGGATTGGATTAAATTGATATTTTTTTTTAAAAAAAAAGACCGCTTATTTCTAAAAATAAAAAATAAAAATCTTAGGTTGCTTTTTAAATTGTTCTAAACATAATTTACATTAAACTAAAAATGTTCGTAGTAATACACATGAAATAAAAAATATCGAAACCTCTGACATATTTTGATCCTTAAAATGGAGGAAAACTAATCTTAAGCATTGTGGGGGCGTTAGGTGAGCAAAAACATAATTCAAATTACTAAAACATAGAACATATGGTAACAAGCGACAACTCTAATTTTACCTGCTTATTTATATAAATTTAATTTTGATATACTAAGAGGATAAATAATTTTTATATTATAATTCAATCATATATTGTCACATAAGTAAATATAATTGCTTCTTATACTCATTACTTAAAAAATAATACAAATAAAAATATTAATAAATAATAATCAGAAAAATTACATTATCAACTCCTTAAAATCTATTATTATTGTCAATATTTTATGAGACAAAAACCTTAAATTATATAGTTAAATACTCTATCAATTTCTTATTAATAATTACTTTCAAAAAATCATAATTTTGATATGTTTTTGGTATGTTAAAAAGTTAATATACCTACAATATATTAAAATTGTATGATTGTTTTAGAACAATTATTAATAAGGGATTGAAGTAGTAGTTTGCAACACTACTTCAGACTTTATCTCAATCAAAGGGACATCATTAGACTACATATAAAGCTGATGGTATAATTCAATGGAATAAAGTGGTGATAACATTAATTAAAGTATTTACATGGTTTTGGTTTTACCTCAGAAATCGTTGGAGCTTCCAACAATTTTAATTTGTATGAATTTCAAACACATTTAATAGTTAAGGTAATAAAACCAAATCAAGACAAATCCTGTAAAGAATGTTATCACTATTTTATTTTCATAAATAATATATTTTTATATTTTAAATGCATAAAATTTCCATAATTACACATCAATTCAGAAGTGAGATTTCATGCGTAGATTTTAATCGCCAGTGATGTCTTCCACCGATTAGCATAGAACAAGAATGCTAAAAACAGAACTTGCAAAAACACTTAACAAATCAATAGATGATTACTACATCTGCGAGATGTAAGCAAATATTGTACATTAAAAACACACTTGAATGTGGTATTTGATCAAAATTCAAAAGTTGACAAATTTTTCACGTAGAACCAATAGGCACTTACTCAGACGTAATGAAATCCACAAGGTAACTAAAAGAAAAAGAAAAGTTGGGCGGGATAAAGAGGTAATCCTCAAATAACCTATCTGACCTACCAAGAACTTCATAATGTATCTATTTTGGCCTTTTAATGCGACTAGCAAAATTGCACTGCTGAAAATTAAGCTATCTTTGGCTTTGGCTTAATTCTCTTCACCCTTGAATAGAGGAAAACACCAGCAAGAGCTATGGCAGTCCCTGCAGAAAAGAACATATAAAACCTCAGCAACAGGTGCAGGGATTTGATATGGTTAACAAAATTTCAACACAAAGATCTTCAAATGTTGTTCCAGTCGGAACCAGAAAGCAGATTTACCGAAAGCATTCACAGGAGAGACAGGTGTTTGGAAGAAAATGACAGAGCTAACGATGACAACAACCCTCTTCACACAATTTCCAACAGAGTGGGTAACTGGTGATACCCTCTGCAATATCATGTAAGAAACCTGCATATTCCATGCAAAACTATCACTATATATGATCAAGTAGTACAGAATCGTTTTGACTAACCATAGCTTTTCTTTCTCTTTCTTTTCATTTTAACAATGGTCATATATCTGAAAAACTTCCACAACAAAAAAATATCCTTCATGCTCATTTTTAGCTCATGTGATGAAGGTGTATTTCTTAAAGACGCACACAATTTTTAGGATAAAACAAGTCATCTTTTTAATTCCATTATGATGGTCAACAGCACATTGAATATAAGGACACATTGTTGTCATAATGCAAAATTATTTTAACAACGAATGATTAATGAAGCCCAGTCCAATAGTCAAATCATATGTCCACCACAAGATTGACATAGAACATATAGCAAACACAATATCTGCCTCAAGTGGCATGGCACAGAATAGAAGCACATAATTACAATATCTCACAGCATAGTAGTCATGCTGTCTCTTAACTTCTGTAAAATTTTCTTAACCATTTCATAGAGATTTGGCACAGTATGAGATGATGCATGAGAGTTTAATCTATTGTGTAACAAACATTTCACAGAAAATGATGCATTTCAATAAGTAACAGTTGCCTAAGTTTAATATAGCAGCTACAAAATAAAATGCCGGAGGACTAGTAAAAAACTTTTGAATAGCCAATAAAGATGTAGCTCAACTGACATCAGCCCCAATCCTAGAATGGGGTCTGATGTTGATGAAGGAGGTCCAATGCTCCATTAGGCCACCAATCCCCCACTTTTACGAGGTGATTGAACCTAATATACCCCAAAAAACATAGATATCAAGCATAAAAGAGAACTCACCTGCTGATATGCATGGAAGCAGAGTGCAGCAAGAAGAGATCTAATGTATAGTTGTCTAACATTTAAACCCTGTCAATAAAGGCGGTGCAGCAACAAATTAGTGCTCTCAACACTGTTATGTCTTCTGATTGTGGCAAAGGATATCACAATAGCAATCAATCCATTTTAATCATCAAGATACTCACAGCAGATTGGAGGTAAGCAGGGGTAAATTTGACACCCTCCATGAAGACAGCCACAGGTGCTAACAAGAAGAAGGACATTATTGTTATTATTGAGAAGAGGGTTATGTTGTCCATAGAATCCTGTGAAGAGAAAATGCTTGTTATCTTTTGCTTTCTAAATGTAAGATAACAGATTCATAAAATGCCTTCTGAATTGGAACGATTAATATCAACAATGAAATATGTCCAATACTTTGAGAAGTATTCACAGATAATATTACCTCCTTCTTAACCATGACTTTTTTGCTAAGAACATTACGTGACTGATTTGTCACATTGGACGCCATTGCACTCCAGAATCCAGCCCTATCCAATATTCCACCAAAGCATGTTAGAATTCGAATATGACCAAATCTTTTCATTACAAATCAAAACATCTCCCCAATCCTGTTCCCGTAGAAGGAATAAGAGAAAGAAGAAATCTTACCAATTGAAAGAGGCCTCAGTAACAGATGCCAGTGCAACTCCACCAACAATAGGCACAAGGGAACCAACCACCCATCCTGTAGGCATCTGCAAGAAAAAGAAACAATGGAGTAAAATTGCAAAACATCAATTCACGATGTCTTGAATGTTAATAACTTTTTCTACAGAGAAATGCTTACCATAAATCAGTGCCACTCACTAATCACAGACAACTATGCAAGAAATATACCAATGTGATATTTATCAACATCAAATTTAATAATGTATAACCAACAATAACAATTTGGACAGGGACAAAAGTTGCTACTAACCCCAACTATAAGTAACCATAAGAAGTTAGCCATATATTTAGTGCAACAAGCAGTGCCAGGTTGCAGGAAAACATAGTATTCTCACCTCTCCAAGGAACATTGCAGAAAGGACCACTGAAAAGAAAGGCTCCATGGCTTTGATTGTGTGAGTGAACGACACAGCCACCTTTCCAAGACTCATATTAGTGAAAAGGTTCCCCAAAGTGTGCACCACAGCCAGTGGCAATATCGCTGCAAGCTGCCGGAAAAATCTCACACAGTCAGTCAGCAATACAAAACAGATAATAGATTACAACTCTGCACAGACCAAAAAATACCTGAGCACCAGTGATCTTCGGCCTCTTGTACAGATTCAAACCCCACATAAACGACACAAGGACTGTCCCAACAGCAAATTGAACTGTAGTCACAGTCACGGGAAATTGGTACACCTTCAAGACCTGCAAAAAAAAAAAACCACATTGGGTTAAATTCACATCCAAACTCTTTCAGATTTCACCAACAAGATTCAAGAAGCCACTCAAATGCCGGCACCACAGTACCAGTTACAGTTACCCACTCTACAAGCATCAGGAAACTCTATATCACCATTCATTTCCATTTTTCAGCCTCATCAGGTAAATTCACATCCCTCCTGCGAAGCTTTTTTTTCTTTTCTTTTACATAATTGGAAAATTGAAATGCTGGCACATAGTAACAAGTTTCATAGAATCCAGTGCTGACATCAACTACAATCACCAATCAACACAAATCGGAGCCAAATCCATGTTCAAACCAAGAGACTACAGAAGCATGTTTGGTTCAGAATGACTCTAAGAGAAATCATTTTAGACTATAACCTAATCCAAACACTCTTTTAAATAACAATCTGTTTCTAATACAAAATAGATAAACAAGATCCTATTCTCGAATTAAATAAATACAACAGGACACTTTCTGCAGCTCCATATAACTATACACTAGAAAAAACATACACGTATCCTAAATCGATTTGAGAATTGCAAAAAATTAATAGCAATTAAAGAACTATATAAAAAGTCATTTCCAAGAAAGATTAAAAAAAAAAAGAGGTAATGAAAAGTTGAAAACACGAATTAGATGAAAAACCTGTTTATTGTAGATATTGAAGTAGATGTTGAAGAGGTACCAGAGGCCGAACAAGGACCCGAGCTCGAGGGTCTTGAGCAATCCGTCGGATTCTGCGGCGGCTGCGCTGTCGCCGGCGCTGTCGGGGACGGAGGCGGCCCTGGCCTCGAAGCGGGCGGGATCGGCATCGGATCCCGGAGGAGCTAGGGAGGATGTGGGCGGCCGGAACTTGAAGGCGGAGGAAGAGTGGAGGGACCAGGATCGGCGCGTGAAGGAAGAGGAGGCGCCATTGGAAGTGACGCTTGTGTTGTTGTTGTTGTCGGATTTGGCGGAGAAGCGCAAGGGATGGAAGCGAGGCGCCTGAGGGAGGGGCCTGTTGCTGGTTCGGAGAGGGAGGGAAGGGGAGAGAGTGAAAGCCACGCTCTGCATTTTTCTTTTGGTTTTGCCTTCTGGGTTTTGTTCGTTCGAGATCTGAGGAACCAAAGGAACGAACAAAAAATGTGGAGGTTGTTGTCTTTGTGTTTGTGAATTTGTGTGTTGGTGTGTCTTGTGTTGTGTTGTGCGTTGGTTTTTACGGAGAGAGAGAGGCCTCGGGGTGTCCGCCACCAGCAAGGTTGGGTTGGTGTGGAAGTGAAAGAAGTAGGTATAGAAAGGTAACTGAACTGAAGAGACCAGGGTCTCAGGGAGAGAAAGAGGGAGGTGTGTTTTTTTGAAACGGGAAGATACTTTTACTAGATAAAAATAGCAGTCAGTTGCTCATTTTAATATTTGAAAGGGTGAGTGTGAGTCATTTTCGCGTTAAAATTTAGTTATTAATGCTTTATTTTTTAAATGGGATTTTTTAGGTGGCTAATAGTTGCGGTTGCGTTTGATAGACAAAAAAGATAAAAATGTGAGTTAGTGAAAACAGAGATGTCATTATGTTTAATAGTGATAAATATGACATAATAATTTATGAAAAAATAACATAAAAAGGATTAGGTTATAATTTAATAAAAAATTGAAAAGACAAAGATTGAATAACAATATATTGTATTGAAATTAAACTATAGTGAAAATAGGATCAATGACTATATAATTTACATTTTATAGTTTTATAAACTAAAAAATTAATTTTTAAATTTTAATGATAAAAAAAGTTCACATGTACAATTTAACGAAGTAACTTGAAGATTCATTCTCGGATATGCAAACGTGAAAATGATGTTGAACGAGGGTAGTATAGCCCCAACGAAAAAGAAAAAGGGAATAAAACAACGAAATATAATTGGTATGAGAGTGAACGAGGGAAAAAATGGAAACAATGAATCTAGATTCCAAAATGTCGGACGGATATTCTGCTGATATTTGTACTCAAACCATGTTTTCTTGGCAATTTCCGATTTGTGGAAGAGGGTTTGAAATTTGACATTAATCTCTGTGTAATATAATGAACGGTGGATTTTAGTTAAGGCAATCCCCCGTGCGCCGCCGCCCTATTTTAAAAAAGTATATATATAACAGTAAACATTATTCTATATGAATGAGTTTTTTCCAACCTTAAAGTTTATTAGCTAATCGATCTAATTTATAGGCACTGGCAGCATTACAAAAATCTTCGGTTTTCAGTTTTTAGAATTTTATAAAAAAATTATTAAAAATTGAGAATAAAAACTAATAGCTAAAACTAAACATACTCTATTATTTATATTTGATTATGCATTTGTATAATTGATTTTGATCTCTCAAAATTGAACATCATTAAAAATTATTATAATCAATGTTGGGGGGTCCAAAATCAATTCTAACCTTGACGTAAATCCAAACCCACTAAAAATAATTATTTTTCATGTATTTAAATAATTTTGAAAAAAATCTTAATTAAAAAATCAATTTTTGACTTTTTCGTAAAAGTTATATAGAGTAGCTTTTGGAAAAATCAATTTTCAAATTTTTCTGTTATATATAAAATTTATGTTATCTAATATTTTTCTTTTCTAAAATCTAAAACAAATGCAACCTACAACTTGTGTCATTTTTTTATCTTTGTCTTTATTTCAGTCCCTCCATTTTGGCAAATGAGAAAGGGCTAGTAAATTGATTACTAGTAATGATATGTACCTAAAAACATCATTAAAATGTCAAAAATTAAAGAATGAAGATCAGATAAATAAATAAAATAAACTCGTTCATTTAACAATTTTAATTAACTTTTTCTTTAACTATTTGGTTGGGATTGGAGGCATGATAGAGAGAAAATGGTTCCTGAACGGTGAAAGCCACATATCATTGTTTTCGCTTGTTTGGTCAAGAGTGGAATTTTTTTTTTTTTTTTCAGTCTGGTCAACTGAAAGCATGTCCATGATAGTCACTTTAAAACTTTTTCCCCCTAAGCATTCATACTTATTTGTGGGGTTTTTTTAAAAAAAACTGAACATAGGAGGCCCAAGAGGCCTAAAGAAGAAAAGCTAATATGAAGAATTCATACAAACCCAAAAAAGGAACATATGAGGCTTCGACAAAAGGTTAAAAAATATTCGGACCAAAAAAAGGAAATGGGTTACGTCAGGCTGGGCATATTGACCCAGTCACCCCTATAGCATCAGCGTTAAACACATTGAGACAGTAGATTTGGTTTCTCTTAAATAAGTAGGAATTTGACGACTTAATTTTAATTTTCATGTTTGAAATAATATATAAAATTATAATTTTAAGTTATTAATCCAATTCCATAAAAAAGAAAAAATAAAATATGTTTTCTTAATTCCTAACCTATAACTTATAAATTATAAATTTTAAAACTTATTAGATATCTCTCTTCATTAAACTTTGTATAATTCTTTTTCTTTCTTTTTTATTTTTTTTAATAATTATGTTACAATTCTTTAATACTTGCAAACATAAAATTTAAGATTCTAAATTAAATTGAAATTAAAACTCTATATTACAATTTTAATTACAATATCCAAATGAACCTTTTATGAATATTTTTTTATTATGTGTGGAGCCACCAAAGGGCACAGACAGATCCATGTTAGGGAATGTGGGGCTTATGTCCTCACAAATTTTTTTAAAAGTTTTTAGTTATTTACATGAATATATATATTTTTACCTCATATATTAATTAAGTTTGACCACATATTAATTATAAATAAAATAAAATAATAAAATATAACATATTTCACTTATATTAAACTTATTTATCATTTTTGCCCTATTATCAAAAAATTTTACATTCGTCACTTTATAAAGGATCATCTGAATTGTGAGGTGTGGATGGCTAAGTTTGAGGGCGCGAAAGAAGCCTTTTATCTGATTTTTATTGCCTCACGCAATGCATAGTTAGTTACGTTCCTCTTTTGGCGCTGAACAATAACCATGCACTAGTCATGTTGTTTAGTAAGCCCTTTGTTGCCTTGTCTTGCTCCTGTATTAGCTAGCTAGAGCCAACAAGAATTTTGAAAGGATTAAAATTTGTGTCAACACGTCAATTCAAGAAGCCAAGCCAAATTGGACCCTGAACATAGGTACTTGCGTTTTGTTATGTGTCGCTCATTTTAAGATAAAAAGTGTGGTTAGTTAAAAGATAAAAGTGGAATTAAAAATTACATGAATGAGTTTAATGTTTAAGATAATATTTAAACTAATCTATATAATTTATCTCTATTTCCATCTCTTGATGAAACATGCCCATAATATAAATGTTTAGGGACTTATTTAATATGATCTAGTTTTTACTTTTTAGAGACTAAGCTGATGTTACATTTTAATTTTTAAGCAATTATTATATATTAAAAAAACTTTTAGAGACTAATATAATGTGAGGGTTTAATTTTTAAAAACCTTTGATGTCAATACATTTTCAAAAATTTAATTAATGCGGCATGCATTTTTAAGGAGTATATTTTAAAACACAAAAAGCTAATATACTTGAAACTCATCTGGAATTGTTTCCTTTTTTTTAACCTACTTATTTATATTATCAAAATTATGAAAATAGAGTGTATGAAAGGCATTGTCTCAAGAGGATAAATAGTTTATTTAAGCCTTTATATAAAAATAATTTTTAAAAAATAGTTTATGAAAAAGCTTTATAAAAAGTAAGCAAATATGTCTCAAATATCTTATCAGTGCAGCTGTCTAGCAAAATACTTGCAAAATTAAAATCAAAGATCCCAAAAAAGAGAAAAATCAAAGAAAGCGAGAGGCATGCAGTTGCCTCCCACTTTCGGAATTACCGTATTAGGATAACATGCTTTTTTTTCTGGAGTGTAAAGTCAAGAATCATATTGAAGTGTGACGTCCCACTAATCAGCCAATTAAAGTTATTATATCCACCAAATTGGTCCTGATTCTTGTGATTTGAGGGTTTTTCTTTTTTCCTTTTTTTCGTACTCTGTGAAGCTTTTCTTTTGAGTTTCACCATGAAGCCCTGGTGTGACTAAATAATAACTGAATAGTTGGATGGTGGACCTTTGCAAAATGAATTTTAATGAAAATGTTTAATCTTTTTAATGAAATATTCTGGTTTGATTTAAATTTGAAATAATAATAATAAAAAAAAAAAAGTACCATCATCTGCATTCACCAATCCACCTCTCTCCACCACCAAAGCCCCAACAGCCACCCTTTTCCGGCACCACCATGTTTCTTTCCTCTCCCAATTTCCTCAATTTATCCTATATATTTATTATAGTTATATAATATCTGTAATGTGGTATATAGATTATTGCTTTGTATTAGTCCCTAATAAACTGTTATTGGCTCTGCTACTGGCAACGCGTAGACACAATTACATGCTGCCAGCGAAAAGTCATGTAACAAAATAATATTTAATTTCAGTTTTTTTAATACTATTGGCGTTAATGGTAATTAGATTGTGATTAACATATTTTACTTTTGAAATAAAAAATTTAAGTTCATTTATGCGGATCCCAATAAAACAAACTTGTCTTGCATTTATTTGTCACACGTTAGAGCTTCATGATGAAGCCTTTTTTTAAGAGAACTCGCCATCGTTTTTTATTTAGTTTTTTTAAAAAATATCTCTCTCTTTGTCATCTTTTTGCTAGTGTTTAATAAAAAGCTTTATGGGTCAACGTCGCTCTCCGAAGGCTCACATCAAACATTTAACTTAATCTCTGATTACAATGATATAAATTTTAGGCTTCGGTTGGAAACTTATTGGTCTTGACACATGTTGCTCTGTACGTGCTCTGATTCTCCTTCACCAAGCTTATTATTATTGAATCAAAACCGTAGAAAATATCTTGGCAATCATGCATGTTAGTTCATTTAACTAATTGCATTTACATCTTCTATTGCATAAGATACATCTCAACAAGGGAAACCTTCATTAGATAAGTGAAAAGAAAAATTAAAACCCACTATTGGTGCGTTGGAAACTTATTAGAAAGTGTTTGGCCCAATCTCAAACAACTCAGATAGGGGCTCTATGGGTCGATCACGAGGCATCACAATCCCCTACAGATTCTCCCCTGATTTAATTTCCTAAATCACATATAAGATCTTCTGTTATCTCTTTTCATCTTCTATTATCTCTTCATATATACTCTTATATTGACTTACATCTCTCGATAAATATGGAACATGTATAATATTTGCTAAATCATTTTGAGTATCTTTCTTATTCACGAAATATTACTTCCTAATTTAACATTACGTCACCTCTAACTATAAAAAGGGTTTAACGCCCCAAGGCATCATATCACAATTCTATCACTTTTAGATACTTCACCACTTTACCTCTCACTCATTCACTCACTTAAGAATTGGAAAAAAAAAAAGCTAAACCCATTATCAACGTGTTAGAAACTTAAGACTATTGACATAGGCACGGGCTTATTTTTATAGTGGTTCATGGTTTTTGGTTTGGGGAATTGACTGAGAGTTTGCCAATCGAAGTAATTTACAAGGAGCAAGTTAATGATGAATGTCAGAATGTGTGTTATGTATAGTGGGACTGTATCTCTCATGTATCAAAAACTGGTAGAGCAGGAATTCATTTTGGCCATTTCTGGTTAATTGTAAGCTGTTTCTGAAATGGAATTTTGCAGAAGCACTGGTGTATGCTTATCAAGGTTGTGAGTATCTAAATTGGTATTATGACTTATGACAATCATCTTATCACATCGGGTATGTTTGATTGGAAGGTAAAAAATGAGAGTAAGTTTTCCTTGATTGAGTTTTATGTATAAAAGTATACATAAACCTCAATTATGAAAAATTTATTCTCATTTTTACTTTCTAACCAAATATACCCTTAGTAGAGAGTTTTACCGGTGTATGTAGTTAGAGTTGGTGTTATTACCCTTTTTATTTTTGGCATTTTGTGTTCCGTTTTGCTTCTCTTCTTCAGAAGAGCCATTTAGAGCCTTGAGCTATTTTTCGTAACCCAAAAAAAAAAAAAACTCTTGCAATATAACTCTAGATTTGCCTTTTGATTGTCTCTTTAAATCATTTTTCACCAAGCTTATCAAATAAAATCCACACAAAATATACATGTTGGCAATGACAATCGTGTGAGCTATTATTGCTTAACAAATCACAATAACATCTTTTGTTGCTCGTTTAAGGTACTCACATCAGCGATCTATATATTAAGACAAAACTTGAAGATTCTTGTTATTTGAATGTAACATTTCAAATTGATTATTGGAATTTATGTGTAAATAAGTGAAAAATTCTTATATATAATAATTAGGGAATCGAGTAACTCCAATGGTAAGTGGTAATACTGTAAGCCAATTCGCTTATATACGTGAATTTCAAACTTACTTATATATAAATCCCCACCAATCAATTGACACCAAATTTTTTTTGTCCAAATAACATTTTTTTAAAACTCAAAATGTAGTTAGTGGTGGCTTTTATTTTCATTTTTCTTTTGTTTGATGATAACTTGACCCACATTCGCTTTGAATGAGTTCTCCAAAGTGATGGATGTCGTATATTAAAGGATATAAAATACACTCTCAATGACTATTGCTGATGAGAAAAATGAATAATTTAAAAGTTTGTAAGAGATTTAATAATTTTTCATTAACGTACAGCTTCTATAGTCTATTCTATCAAGCCATAAATGAATGTTACCCACCACCACAGAAATTCACAATGTATGCAGTTGCAGTGCTCCAATCAAGTTTGTTGAATCCCACTACCAAGCCCCAAGGAAAAGGCAGCCGCAGATGTCGTTTACCCCCACTATATGGACTTTAGGACCACTCTTGCAATTAGAAAACAAAAACTTCTTATTAGTTATTACCCATGCTTTTATATATAGGCATGCAAATTAAATAAGCACTTGAATGGCAATTCAAAATATTAATTAATTACTAGAGAAAGATTCAAGTGAAGTTTTCTGGTTTGCACCTCCCTCATTCCGTTGGAGCGGGACAGATAAGTGAGTTCTAATTTTGATCTTGCTTTTTCGTGTGGGTAAATTACACTCACTTTCCTGAGATTTGTTGAAATATAACAGACATCTCCTTTATTTGTCCACCTAATATTTACCTTCCTTGACCTAAATAAAAATAAACAAAGTTTTAATAGTATTATTAACTGAGAAAATAAATTTACTTTTATACTCTTTACTAACCATGTTAAACCTCTTGGAGGGTTTTGGGTTGATAAATTAATAAAAGATACAAAAGTAAATTTACTTTCTCATTTAATAACACTATTAAATCTCTGTTTATTTTTATTTAGTTCGAGGAGATAAATGTCAGGTGGACAAATAGAGAAGATGCTTATTATATTTTTGCAAATCTAAGGGGAGGTGAGTGTAATTTATTCTTATTTTTATTTAGTTTAAGGAAAGTAAATGTCAGGTAAATAAATAGAAGGGTATCTATTATATTTTAATAAACTCAAAAGGGTGAGTGTAATTCACCATTTTCTTATTTATGTCTTTATAATTTAAAGGTTTGCTTCTACTATAAGCTAGAAGCCTAGAATAGACTGTAAATTTGGGGGTCTTTTTTTTACATATTATTTTTTAGTGGTGTATTTACATTAATATGGTATCTTGAAAAAATTCACAATATTTTCAGTATAGAATTCACCAAAGATGAATTCAACACTTTGTTTTAATATTATTTTTTGGCGGATTCAATAAAAAAAATATTTATGTACTGAATTCACATCGAATTCAGTGTAAAAAATATTATTTTATTGAATCCGCCATTGGCGGATTCTAAGCACCATATACAAGTAAATTTATCCATTTTATCATATTAGTGTAAATCACCTATACAAACACCATATATAAATTATTTTTCCTAAATTTGGTATTCAAGACTATTTTTTAAACAAGTTCTAATTTTTAATTGTGTGAGAGATGAATTATTGAATCAGGTATTTTGTTTGATTGATAATATTGGAAGGTAATATTACTTGTGCATTTTATTCTGCTGTACATCCTATTCTATCCGCACAATCCTTGATGCCTCATTGTGCTATCGGATATTGGATATTGTGCTATCGAATATTTAGCATTGTTGTCAGCTGTTCTGTAAAGTTACGAAGTCCAAAGGAGCTTTGTCATGTGGATTAAGTTTCCAGACTTGTACCTCCTTTTTTTGTTTTTGTTTTTTTTTTCCATTTTTGGTATATCTTTTTTACGTAATTTTACTTAGGGCTATGTTTAAGAGATTTCGAGCATGAAAATGGATCATTCATATGTGGCAGAATAGAGTGAAAAGGTAACTATGAAACTATATATTATGTCATATTTGATACATCATATAGGATAAGACCAGCTAGTACACAGTTTGATAACATAGTATAAAAAATTTATTGTATAAGTTTTTATCTTATCAATTAGTTGGTGCATCACATAACCGGTAGCAGACGAGCGGGCAAGTGGATGGCAGACAGTGACCTGTGGCAAAATGGGGGTAAGAACTGATGTAGAAGAGTAAGTTAGGATTAATTTGAGATTGGTATCACAATTAGATTTAGAAACGTAACTGGTACGTGAAGAATTTCATTCTCATGTAAGGCTTCTAGGTAACGTGTCTCACTCAATGCACAATTTATCGAAACTTCATACAGAAAACACAATTTTCTTCTAAATTGAAATCCATTTCTCAATTTAAAACATAGTATTTAAATTTATGAAGACTGAAGTATTTGACATATATAACTCTAAAAACATCTTAATTAATCGAAAGATTTTTTTAATGCTTAAAAGCTGAATCATATGTTTATACTTGGCGTGTTACATAAACTCAAATCATAGCCTACAAGTTTTAAATCCATACTTGAAATCTATAAATACATACATAGATACTTCTAGCTTTGAAATTAAATTCATAATATGAAAATAATGCATGGGTCGAATCCTGTTGGCACATCTACTAGAGCACTCTATCTCTAATACAATCATAGTCTAAGCCTTACTGCAAAGTAAAGCTTACCACTAAAAATAACTGCATCTACTGAATTGGGACTAAAACAAAGTCTGTACCTGCAACTATGAGGGAAAAGTAAAGGGGTGAGTCAACGAATTCATTGAGTGAATTCTCACCCATCACCCTCATGGGACAACCAATGAATATACATAATGTGATATACATGCAGCAAACCTAAACCATTTGATATTTATTTGTATGACTATATAGAAAAATGCCTCTAAATTCATAAATTTATAGAAAAACATCTCTAAATTTATAATCTATTGAGAAATCACTTTCCTTGCATATACATAATAACTCTGAAATTAATAATCTTTGAAAATATAAATAACAATACTCTACTCGAGAAACAAGAAATCTCTGGTTATGTACAAAATATGTGACATAACAAATTCTTTGGTTATGTATATCAACCATGGTATAACAAATTCTTTGCTTTGTGACTCCTCAAAAATTTAAATCGGACACCTAATAAGTTCCATCTCTACTCTATAAGATTTCCCTTAAGGACAGTGAGAAAATTAATTATCATTTTTACAGCTGTTAACTCACTATTTGTTTCTCTATAGCTATTGTCTAGACTCTAAATCATAAGAACTAATTATTTTCTCTAAACTTTGTGTTGGGCTCTACTATGAGTTCGAAAGCTATATTATATAAAACATGGTACCTAATCAAATATTTTGAAAACTCTTAAAATCTCTGAAAACTCTGAAAACTCTAGATTCATACAACTCTAACAATCTAGACTTTAGCATAACTATGGCTATGAAATCATGCCCAAGGGATCACTTGTATGCACTATAATTTCAAGAGCTCACATAATATGTATCTAACAGTTGCTATAAATAATACTGAACTCCATATTTCTGAGTATCATGAAAACAGAAGCTCTAAGTTATTTCTTCAACTAACATCTTATCATACACTAGGTAATTTTGATATCATACTTCAAAATTATAGGGCTCATAATCATAATAGCTTTGAAACCAAAATAACATGTTCATTCAAAAACTAATTCATACTATGCTCTATGTCTTTCCCATATATCTTAACTAAACATTCTGAAACATAGCTTGAGATCTCATATCTTGAAAATGTAATAAAGTCATAAATTTATACGAACATATTTTACAACTTGATGTCTTGCTAAATATAAGTTTCATCGTAAATCTTTTCTTGAGCATATAAAACATTTTAACGCACACAACAATCAAATCATGGTCTCATGGTTTTCAAAAATACATTTTTCATGCTATGGTAAAAAATCATACTCTTTGCTCAATTGCCATAACTTGAAAACAAAAATCATATTTATATATAATTTCATCTTTAACTTCATGTTTAACAAATATCATACATAAATATACTCATAATGACTACAAATAAGGTCATGAGTTTGACCCCACTCACTATTTGGGATCGGGAGTATGTGGACACCACCAACTTGACTTTGAGAGCTTGGAATGACACTAACAACTACCATTGAGCAATATAGACTCATGATTAATCTTTATTAATCTCCAGACAACTCTAATTTAACTCTAACAACATTGGGGGAGCACGTATCTCCACTTGACAACAATGGAAAATAACAACAACCCAAACCCTAGAACATGAAATGGAGAGAAATGAGATAACAAAAACTAACAAAACACTTACCTTTGATATTGGAAGGAGAGGGATTGATGTTGGATTGAGTGAGAAGGGTAGGAGAGATGTTACGGAGGAAGGATTTTCTGGTTTTGAGATAGGGAGCCCTATTTTGGGGGGTTTTAAAGAGGAGTTGGGGCTCATTAAACAAATCTGCATCATTTTGCACTGTGCTGACATCAGGGTTGCTCGCTGGAAGAAACATACATCGCTACAATGAGATTGTCTGGCCCAAAAATGGTAGTCCAGTTCGCCTGCTTGCTCCAATAAGCCTATTCTATAGAATTCTATAATAGCAACTCCAACTCTACCCCTTTGGCCTTTCACACATTTGGGGCCTTATCGACATCACGGGTGGGTGTTGGGGGACCTTAGGCCGTACAAGGCTCGTTTAGAGACACGTGTAATCGGGGTAATGACAATTGGCTAGTAAAAATAATACTATCAAGTGTTATCAGGTTTCTCGGTATCTGATAATTTAGTCTTATATTTATAAGATAAAATAGTTTAGCCTTATAAAATAATATCATGTGTGACACCAAACATGTGATAAAAGTTGTCTTTACAATATTAGCTAATACTATCAGGTCTCATCCTATGTATCAAACAAGACCTTATATATATATATGTCACCATTTTATTTGGCTAATAAAAAAATTAATAAGGAAAAGAGATTCACACTCTAAACTAACTAAAGGTTTGTGGCTTTGTTATTCACACGAAGATTATTGATATCAAAACATCTTTCATAATGGAGATCAACACAAAAAATGTTGCAGCTTAAAGAATGTATTATGCTTTGACAAAAAAAAATGTATTACGTCTATTTCCAAAATATATTTAAATATCTTTCTCAATATATATAAAACCATAAAAATATCCATAAAAGGGATGGAAAATAAGAGAAACCAAAACACACATGGAAGAGGTACTAATCCCTTAATAACTCATGTGAGAAAAGACTATCTAGAGGAAGAAGAGACAAAAAGAAGGGTTAGATCCGACCAACTCTTGTGATCTTTTGTATATAGTTAAGAGAGCTTTGATTTTGTTTTTTTTTAGTTAAAATGACAAACACAATTAATATGATTGGTTTACAACATGTATGTGTATATGTATGTATATGTGTGTGTGTGTATGTGTGTGTGTATATATATTATTGGCAAAATATACTTTTGATCTCCTAATTTACTTTCATTTTTCATTTTGGTTCACTAACTAATTTTTTGTTTCTTTTGGTCTACTAACTTATTTTCGTTTTTCATTTTGATTCTTTAACTAATTTTCTATTCCTTTTGGCGCCCTAACTTATTTTTACTTTGATCGCTTAACTAATTTTTATTATTTTTAATTTAACTTTATTTTCTATTCTCATAGTATAACGCAATAAATTAACTAAAAGAAATGGTAAAAATAAATAATAACAAGATATTTATCCTTTTTAACTATAAATAAAAATTAAGAAAATACATGTAGATTGGATTTCTTATATTCTGAAAAATAAAATAGAAAATAAATAGAATTAAATAAAAATATAAAATAAACCAAAAGGGGTAAATATCTATTTTGTTATTATTTTCTTTTGTTTTTTTAATTTTTAATTTATTTGTAATCTCTATTTTATTTTTATTTTACAGTTAAAAAGGGTGAATATCTTGTTTAGTTTTTTCCTTCTGCTTCTTTTAATTTGATTTATTTCATCATATTACAAGAGTAGAAAGAAAATAAATAAATAAATAATTAGTTAGGGGATCAAAATGGAAAAGAAAAACAATTTAAGGGAAAAAGAGAATAGAAAATTAGTTAAGGGTCTAAAATGAAAAATAAATAAATTATAAAATCAAAAGGTGTATTTTGCCTTTTTTTTTTTTTTTAATCCTTCTCGCGAACCCAAACTTAGAGAACAAGCATTAAACTATTAGGGCTTTTTTTCCCTTCTTTTTTTTGTCTGAAAAAGATTGAAGAAAAAAGCATTAAGTAGAACCAATGGCATGAATCAAATAGTGGTGTTGCGTTTTGTAAGTCTAGAGCTATAGGGTCCTTGACCTTGATCTTTTTTCGGGCCCTACACATACCTAATCACGAAAATGGTCATCCATAATTGCCAAGCCTGGTGACCCCGGCACAGACAGTTGCAGATGTGGCGATCTCGGTAATCTCGTAGTCGTTGATCGAGACACTCACTTTTATCACTGTTAAAATGATGAATTAATATCATGAGCGAAGATATTCTCACACCTAATAATAAGAAAATGAGTATCTATGTATAGCAATGAGGAATGTTATTCGTATTAATAATACGTGAAATACTGTATTGATATATTTTTATCTATTATTGGATGGAATATGTATCCCACTTTATTTAAAATTTACATCTTATCCAATAAAAAATAAAAATATATCAGAATATATTTCATAATATGTAGGTATAAATAATACTATTATATCCCAATAAATATTTAATTTTTAGGATGTTAAAATAATATTTTATAATTATAAATAGAGTAGTCGTAAATTTCAACATCATGCGATGGTGGTCACTGTAGTTCCAATTCCAAAGAAGTCAAGGTGGTCTCAATTGTTGGGTCCCATTCCTTGTCCCAAAAGCATCAACAATCTCATGATCCCCCCCACCATAATTGCTCTCTTTCACAGTCTCAAACAACCTTATTTCATCCTCCAAATCATCCATTTCAGATTGCAAGTGTGTCTTTCTTTCCACCAATGTGAGCCCCACTAGAACATGTCCTAAGTTTGATGAATCATTCCGAATCAACCATCATTTTCTAAATCATTGTTCACTCCTTGATCCCTCTATGCTGTTAAAAATACCATATAATTTCCTCCAAGGGTAGATTCCACCATTTTTTATCAATATTCGATACAAAATAAATTTTACAACAAGAATCACGGACGTTTTGCTAGTATGCAAATGAAAAAAATTACCCATAAAAAGTTTTATTCTTAATATGTGTTTGGTATTGTATTATAGTAAAAATGAAGTAAAAAGTTTCTTGTATAAAACTGTTTATCATATTTTTACTCTCGTATTAAACACATCTTTATAATAGATTAGCTTTTCTCGAATTAAATTACTTGAAGTTCAATAAATTTTAAATGCGAGTGCTTTACAGGGAAAAAAATTGCATTAGTATATGACCAATTGGGTGTTAAGAGTAGATATCACGCATGAATAGTTACATCTTTAAATGCAATTGGAAAAAAGAGTGCCATCTTATCTATACAAACATTAGTGAAAAATAATAATTTTTTTTTGGTGAAGAGTGAAGAATAATTGTCACAGTTCAGAATTATTATTCATTTAATATTTAATTTCGTTTTTTGGTTTTTGTTCCATGCCATGCCTTTCTCTCGGTTAGTTAAGCAATTTCCTCCTTTATCAGCAACCAATGACTGTATCACACAAGACAACCATTCTTGGGCTACATGAAGCATCTCCACTACAACCTTTCCAATGCAAATTCCAAACCCATGTTGTACCCCGTGTCTGGTCCCTTTCTTCTGTGTGCCTCTCGCTATCATCAAATAAAAATTAAAAAGCGAAGGAATAAGTGCCCATTTTTTCACAATTATGGAAAATTGTATAAATTGATCACTCTATTCATGTATGTATGGTATTTTTTTTTAATTTTATAGACTTATATAGAAGGATTAATTAATTTTTAAAAAATTATAAAGGATCAACAGAAAATTTTTATGTACTAAATAACTAATATCAACTGTAGATTTACTCAAAGTAAAATAAAATATGATTGGTAATCCATGAATACCCCACAAGCAATATATGCATGTCTTTTTGTGAGTAATTTAACATTTGCATGGGGTCTGTGGAGATATCAACACTGCAATCATTTTTTTTTTTTTGGGTTGGATAATAAGAAAAGCAACAGGTGAAGAAGCTTGTGCTCAAAGCACATACACCATCCCTTTCTTCTTTCCCTTCTCTCTCTATCTCTGTCTCTCAGTAGATTGCTGCACACAAAAGCTAACCAGAAGCGAAGCATCTTCTTCTCTTATAGTACCTCCACATTGCATTGCTTTCCCTTGCAAGTTTCAATTCAACCTTTTTTTCCTTGCTTAAGAGTTTAGTTGCCACTTTTGCCTTTCTTAGACCAAATAATCTAGCATTAAAAACTGTCGGTGTATCTTTTATGTGCAAAAATCCAACCCCAAAGTTTGGAGTATCTACGTAATCCAAACGTTTAGTGCATTCAAAATGTGTCAAGAGTTCCAACTTTTTGGTCATTGATGGCCCAGGTTTCTTGCACCTGTTTGCATGAGAAACCCATGATTACTTTCCCATTGAGCTACCCCTTTTGGTTGTTTTGGTTGCACAAAATGGCTCTCTCATATTCTGGTGGATCATTCGTATATGATGTTTAGTTCAGAGTCCTATGTGGGCTCTGTCTCTTTTCCTCTATTCTTAGCATGAGAGGCATATAAGGAAGTAAATTTGATCCATTTGATTAGACCCCATTTCACAAGTTTCACCCTTTTTGCTTTTTTTGGGTTCTTGGTTCATTGAGAGATTAGTAACAAGAAACATTCAACTTGTTTGGTATTAGTTCAATTTGTTCCATTCATTTCCACACTGTAACAATCTGGGAAGTCGAAACAAACAAGACCACCTTATCATTTTGCTACAGTGACAAATCTGAGAAAAGCATAAGAAGAGGTAGTAAAGTGACTAGCATGAGTTTTCTAACAGGCACTAACAAAGGCTCATGGCACCCCATAATGACTGCTAAGACAAACACTCAAAGTTACTGGCTGAATTGGAGGGTTTTGCTTTGTGCCATATGGGTCCTGGTTACCATAACCTTGTCATCATTGCTTATATGGAAGTATGAGAGGAAACCAGCAAGAGAGGGTGTCAGGGAAACTCAGCAAGAAACATCATCAGCAACTTTGTATGAGGATGAGACTTGGAGGCCTTGCCTAAAAGGTGTTCACCCTGCATGGCTGCTGGCTTTCAGAGTTGTCGCATTTATTGTGCTCTTGGTGCTTCTGATTGTAAATGCTGCCGTGGATGGAGGAAGCATTTTCTACTACTACACTCAGTAAGTACTTCTCATTCCGTAATTGAGTTTTGTCACAAAATTTGGCTGCTAATGGAAGGGACATTATGAATAGGGCCTACGATTAAGACTCTGCATATTATCTGTGACAGAAGCACAAATTTGGAAACAAAGCATATTTAAGCTTTAAAATAGAGTTAATCTCAAACCATACTAGCACTTTTGCTAGTTAGAGGAACTTCTTGTGTCACATATTTAATCCTTCTAGTTTGAACTTTCTTAATTTCTCATATGAATTTAATTGCCTTAGGTGATTTATGATGCCATTCTAAGCAATTGCCATTTATGGCAAGAAGCCTATTTCAGTTGTTTCTGAAGTAATTAAGCATATCATAAACTTCTTTCTTGGCATATATTTAATTTTTTTCGTTGGAATCTGAAACAGGTGGACTTTTACTTCAATCACCATTTATTTTGGGGTAAGTATGAAGTGCCTAATATCTTACTTTGCTGTAGATAATGTTACTTACTATTGCCCATCATCATCTTGTATCTAACCTCTAATATGTACTTGTCCTTGTGTGCTTGATGTTGCAGCTAGGATCTTTGCTCTCCATGCATGGATGTTACCAACATCATAAGAAAGCGACAGGTGATAAGGTTGGTAATGTGGAAGGAGATGCAGAGGAAGGAATGTATGGTGATCCTGCACTCCCAAAAAGTTCTAATGCACATGACCAAGATAAAATTACATTAGGAGCCCCAGAAGAACGTTTTGTTCGCCAACAAGCAGGCACTTGGGGTTATATCTTCCAAACAATATTCCAGGTACACTTTAGTAGATCACTGACTGAACTCCAGGGACGATATCTTTCTTTAAGTCATTGAAAACTGAGCAATATAACCTTGATGAGCTCAATTCTTAGTACATTGTGCTCTAATTTTACAACTACCATGAAATTTTTCAGCCAAAGAACTTGTAATGAGTTCGGCATGCTGATTTTCCTTCATAATGTAACAATTTGCTACATGCCTAAATGTCTTTTTTCTTTCAGCTTTATCTTTATAGCAGTAGCGACTGGTATAGCTTTGGCATTGACCTCATTATTTACTTTGTTTCTTCACTTGTGAACAGATGAATGCAGGTGCTGTAATGCTCACTGATTGTGTATTTTGGTTCATAATGGTTCCATTTCTAACGATCAAAGATTACAACCTAAATTTTGTAAGTATCATTTGGGAATTTTCTTTGATAACTTCAATCACATAATCATAGATATAAGTGTGACTGCTCAGGAATTGATCCTCTCATGCGAAATTTTCACATGAAGTGTTCATGTTTGTTTTTTACCATTGATTAAGAAAGTAAGGCCCAAACAAGATGCATGACAGAACAGAATTAACAATTAATGATGGAAGATCACACATGACCAGATCATGTAAAAATTTTACATGAGAAGAACCATTCCCATTACTACTTATACAAAAGAAATAACCATATTTCAAATTCTCTTGTTGCAGTTGGTAGTCAATATGCACACAATCAATGCTGTTTTTCTAATAGGCGATACTGCTTTAAATAGCCTGGTGAGTTTCTGCATTTTGATTCCATTGAATTGTCCACTTCCACTGCTTATGCATCTGAAAGTTCTTAACGCTTTCTCTTTTCCTCTTCAGCGGTTCCCTTGGTTTCGAATAGGATACTTCTGCTTGTGGACAGTCACATATGTGATCTTCCAGTGGATAGTTCATGCTTTCATCAATCTATGGTACAAGTCTTCATTTTTTTGTTTTGGCTCAACTATTGTGAAGAACATTTTATACATGATTGCCTAATATGAGTTTCTTGTGTTGGCAAAACAGGTGGCCATATCCATTTCTTGACTTGTCATCCTCTTATGCTCCACTTTGGTATGAATTTTTATACCAATATGTATTCCCTGCAAGACTGGTCCTTTTTTCTAAAGTGAAATTTCTCTTATTTTCCCATTCCCATTATATGAAAACTTATCCCTCATTTCATTCTTGTCATAAGAACTATAGAACTGTTGAATATAGCTGAGTGTTAACCATTTGTGCTGATTTGCTGACCCTTTTCCTATGGTTTGTAAATTGATTTCTAGGTACTTTGCTGTGGCATTACTGCATATTCCTTGCTATGGTGTTTTTGCTTTGCTAATGAAGCTGAAACACTATGTGCTGTCAACTCGATACCCTGACAAGTATCAATGTTCAAGATGACTTTGGCTTAGGACTAAACAAGCTTGATTTTCTGAAGAATATTACTCTTACCATAGAGATTAAGAACAGAAGAAGGGGATAAAAAAATAAGTAGTCAGAATGTGCTACTTAGCAGTGTGAATTCATATACCGAAGAAATATGTATAGCAAAATATATATAGTCTTTTGTTTTATGGGAGATTAGTAGTTGCAAAAGCAACCAGAATTTGGCTCTTACATTCAGCTAACACTTCTCCAAGATGTTCCATAATCAATGATTCTCAAATTACCCATTAATCTTAATCCTCCATAAAAGCTACGGGTCCAATATTTTGTTTTTTAAGAGAGAGCATTGATGGAAATCACGCTTTCAATTACCAAATGAACAAAGAGCTATCCATTCACTTGGATAACTGGCTGTTGATGCTTGCATTGCAATCTGAAGCTGTGCAATTATCGATAACAACATGTGACAACTTGGGAATCACTATGCAAAAATATCCACCGAAAGGGAACATATCTCCACCAATCATTTTCTTACTTTTATCAGTAAATTTAATCTATGAACTTCCTTTTTATGCCTATTTTTACTCTCATGTTTTTTTCTTTTAGTGGGTAGACGGGGCTAATGCCCCCCCTCTTTTTTTTTAACTTTCATATTAGCAAAAGGCCAAAAACAAAAAAGAACACTTTAGATATGTAGTGTGTGCTTAAATGTAGCTCATTTGGTATAAAAAACATTTTCTATAAATATTGGCAAATCCAGGCATAGGGAAAATTAATTTTTATATGGATATTGTATTGAGTATTTGAGATAAAATGGGATTATGGGATAAATTAAAAGGTTATGGTTTTTAAAATCTTGATTACATTGAGATTATGGAGAGATGAGAGATCAGCCAAAAACATGGCCCATGAATCTCTGACGCCGTGTCCACTGGCCACGCCACATCCATCAGCCGTGTCACGTCGTTCAGCTGCGTTAAAGGAATCTCACATGGTGTGAGATTTTGGCTCCATGCAGCAGCAAATATGTCAGTCATCTTGTACAAGAATCTCGCACGGTGTAAGATTTTTTTGCTCCGGCAGCACAAGAATCTGGCAGATTTGTCACGGGCTCAGGGAGCTGTCCATCATGGTTTCATGGCCGAAGGAAGCACGGTGTTGAAGGATGGTGCCGAGGGAGATAGATGCATACGAGAGTTTCTGTATTGTGAGGAGATATTGCATTGTGAAGAGAGTTCACGTAGAGAAAATGGTGCCGTGTTGAAATTTGTTTTGTGAAGAAAGAATAGTGGTGCAGTGTTGAAAATTTTTTTTTGAAAGAATAATGAAATCTGATAAAACATTAATTTCAAGTGAGCATGTATCAGTGCGAATTTGTTAAAATGTTGTAAGTATGTTGTATTTAAATTTATTGTTTAATGTTTACATTATATATTTTTGGCTGAGGCTCGGTTAAACTCTATTTTTTGTTGGTTTGTAATTTTTTTTTCTAATTCGTAACTTATTTAGTTACTGACTTGTAAACTTTAGTGATACATACACATTACATATACAGGTTAAGAGTGAGAATCAATTTCCACTCGAAAAGTAAGATACATAGGTTAAATAAAAATGCAACTATTTTCATTCTATGACAAACTTTTAGTTAAAGATCATTTTCTTCTGTTGCTTATTTTTCACCCTGGCACGTTCCACGTATTGAACCGAAATCAGAACCCAACGATGAAATACTGTTGGAGAATGCAAGAAGCTCTGCTACCTAGGGCAACATTTGTACAAAATTGTCTGGTTCTAAGAATCTTTTCCAGCTGTAAAACAAAACTCATCATGGAAAAGGTAAATTACTAAGTATAGCAGTGCGAAATTGACAGTCTACATGCATGTATAGACCGAGAATCTAGTAGAGCTTCTATTCAATGAATGAATCAAATTTATCCAAAAAAAAAAAATGAATGAATCAAACATCAAACAAGTAAATACAAGAACAGAACACCTTCAAACTAGAAAAAAAGAAAAAGAACAAGAAGAGAGCTTCGATACTATACACAAACTTTGCTACAAAGAATGATAAACCCAAAATTGATTACATAGACAACTGTGATTATTGAACAAACATCTTAAAGATGTTACAAAATGTATGGTACAGCTTATTCACGTGAGGTATAGACAGACATGAGACAACAAAAACGTACAGTTTGTGATCATAAAGAAGTGCTTGGCAAGGAACCCATTAGGATAATATTTTCGTCTCTATGCTCCCTAGTCTTCTCAGGCTTTTCCTTCGTAAACAACCCAGAGAGGAATCTGGATGATAACCCAGAACCAAGTCCCCTGCCTAACAAGTCCAAAGTTCCTCTTGTCTCCTCATCTCCCCTCTGTTGTCTTGCTCTGTTGGTTAAGCTCCTTGTCTCATTCAATCTGAGGTGTGCCCCACAAGGGCAGTTTCCGAGCTTTCTGAAGCAACGCTTATGGAAAACTGACTGACAAGATTTGCACCTTTGGATGTCGTCTTCCTGTTGATAATTTAACTCGGATTACGACTGCTATTTTATTGGGAATGACAAGAATTCCAGACTAATAACAAGAGGATGAAAAGTAAAGGAGGCGGAGGCACTAGACGATGGCATAATAAGAGAATGCTTTATAATAATATATGACCAGGAAAAAGAATTATAAAATGCTGACAATATAGTCATACCTTTCTTTTGTGGTAAATTATTTATCAATAATTCCTTTTTAATTAATTTTTTAATTTTAATTTATATACACTAACAACGTAAAATTGGCTTACACTATCCACCAATGAAAATTAAAAAAGGTGCCAAATTATACTAGTTAACTACCCATTATGATAACTATCTATCATGATTTGACACTTTACTGGATTTTCATTGGTTGTGTCCGTACATATAAATTAAACAATTTTTCCATGTTAATGCATATAAATAAAGTATTTTTTCCCCCTAATTTAGAGATTCAAGGCATAGCTTTGAAACTAATATTCCATGCGATTGTAACTAAGTACCATCCCAGCTAGGTATACGCTTCACCAGTCACATAAAAAGAACTCAAAATATCCAGTTGGGGAAATCCAAATCCTTATTTTGCGGCAGATGGAACGCTGGATCTATGAAGCGTTTTGTGCAGGGCTATCGGACCCCAACCCCCCCCCCCCCCTTCTTTTTTTCTCCTCCTTTTTTCCTATCTTTTTCGTTTATTTTGCTCTCTTTTTATTTTCCCTGTATATTCCAGTAAGCCATATCAGCACTTGACATAGTTTCCATTGTGCAGCTGTTTGTTAGAAAAACCATCCTTATTTTGAAATTTGTTTTTCAGAAATAAATCAGTGTTTGACAAATCTAAAAGAAAGTCACATGCGTGCAAGTGTACTAAGTCTCATTAGAGTTAACTGAAAACATTATTAAATCCGAATATCATTAGCATTAACAAATATTCTTTAGGCTTTTGTTTTTAGTGAAACAAGTATAATCTGGGGATAACTGCACCATTATATTTTACAAAGAAACATACAACTTTGAATAGCTTAAATCTTCCCCGTGCGGGGGGAGGGAATCTTATTATAGCTGGTAGCCCCATCTATATAATAAAAAAATTTGAGCTCATATATATATATATATATCAAATGAAAAAGCTTACTATCTGTTAACAAAAAGGAGCAATTGAATATATGAATTCCAATGAATGTGTAATTAAAATGTCATATAAGAAAATTTTATTGGTATGTCACTGGTATTCTGTTTTTTCAAATGCGTACTAGTAAACTACTTTACTAACATAGAACAATGCATATTTCTATAAAACTCTAGATTGGAATCATAAAATATAAATAATATCAACCAAGAAAAGGGATGAGATATCATAATCACACACACACGATTTAAAAAATCATTTGCTTTTTAAAACGGATTCCCCAGAGAGTAAAAGTGCAAGCTCATATAATGGTGGCAGTTCAAAGAAGTTAAAACCTGAAAGATAAATGAAACCCAGGGTTCTATTGTGTCCACTGTAACAATAATCACAAAGCTGAGCCTAATGTGAAACAAGTTTGAGCAGCCTATCAGAATTCGATTTAGATCCTCTAAAGTACTCTCAAATTGTACCATGGACCGAATAAATTTGGCTTTAGTTAGTTGCTTTGAACTTTATAAAAATTGTAAGTCATCAATTTTTTATATCAACAGGTACCACCCCTGCACTTTAACTTTATTTTCTACTATGCACTTGGGGAGCCTGATTAAAATTCTAAGAAGAAAACATCACCTCTCGTCATTTATTTTTTCCTTAACTAATTCTGTATTATAGAATCTTAGCTACTGGCAGATACACACCTGAAATGGGAAAATGAGAGAAGATGGGTCACTGCAATCTTGCCGGGCACTGCAGGGGACTCCCACATCACAGCATATAAGGCATTGGTCAGTAATGTGTTCCCGGATTTTCTTTGATAGATTTTCTACCATCACCGGAAGTGCTGCACAGTAATTGCCATACACCAGGAACATTAGATATAAGAAATGCAAAAAAAAAAGATTTAAAGTAAACCTTTGGTTAGCTTTAAAATATATAATCAACAGAATGATAATTATTTTCTCATTTATCAAAATATAGAAATGAAATTTCAATGAAACATGCAAGGCAATATGCATGAAGTTACTATATAGGCTATCAAATTACAAATCATGGTGCCCACTATAGAGGACCACAGAATGCACCATGCATGGATCAAAGCATGTGTTAGACTGCACTTTATATATCATTGCATGATCAAACAAAAATTTATTTATGAGAAGAGGTAAATCACAAGTACGTGGAAACAAAAGGAAATTGAACTTCCATTTGAAGCAAAAATAAGCAATAAGCCAGAAATAGAAGCTAACCAGCAAAGACTCCTTTCGAAAGATCAATCAAGTCTCTAAGAGCAAAGAAGTCATTGCTTTCAAGAAGATATCTCCGGTTCCCAAGTGCTCTGTTGATAGACCTCCAAAATGGGCACCGAACATATGGAAGCATGATTCCTATCTTTTTTCTGACACTCATTACATGAAGCAAGGCCGGGACCTTTGACAAAAGGAAGGGATTAACTGCAGTGACACAAAGCATGGGCTGCAGGAGAAATTTTGTAAACAAAAATGTAAGTCAATAGGAAGAGTAAATTCAAAATTTACAGACTCAAAATGGATGTAAAGAAAATAAAATAATATGCATCTATGAATTGAATAATACAGGACTGAGTAACAAAACAAGTCCTTGCTAAACAACACAAGTTTGTACATTTTCAATCCCCAAGTTGTGCACTTTTTTTTTTGCTACTTTGAACTTCCTAGGGATCCTACAATGAGTTGATTCAAATTTGCAAGTCAATAGCAGCTAAACACTGAAGAGATATGGGTTAATAGGGATAATTAAGCTACAAAACTTAGCAGGAAAAGACATGAGATTTCATATGAACATGTAATAAGCCAATAAAATTTTAGCAGACATCAAATTGCATTAGTGAAATTATATTTGCATTACCTCATAACCTGTGCGCCCAATGCTCATTTTAAATTCAAATAATAGCTATCACTATATCAGTGTATATTCATTGAAGAGGAACTAAGATAAGAAACTATTGCTTTTTGCACCAAAAATAGAGAAGAGAGAGAGAAAAAGCAACTCTTTCTAGTTAACTTATACATGGAAACTTTGGATATCAACATACATATGAAAGATGATAAAGCTAAAACAATATTTAAAGGGCAAACTTTAATTTTAAAATTACCTGTTCATGTATAGAATCCAGATAAGACTTTGCCAGCTGAGAAACAGGATAGTGCGTGAAATCCCAATGATGCAAAACCCTTGCTGGCAACACTGCCGTCTCATTTGTGTGGCAAGAAGTGCAAAATAATTGACCAGTGTATTCACAAAGTCGGGGCTTTCCCCATCCAAATGTCTGTACAAAATCCCAAATCATAGTTCTCCCATCATCAAAATGCTTATGGCACCCAGCACAAGTGTAATGTTGTGCTTCTAACAACTGTCTCACAGATTTGTTTGGTGGAATTTCAACTATAAGTGATATGGTCTTGCCTAAAGTGGAAAAGTTCCTAATGTTTGCCGCTCTTGTTAAAGAAGACTGAGACACTGAAGCATTTGACACATGTGAAATAGGATGTGAATCTTCAGGAGACAAAAATGAAATTAATGGTCTTGGAGGATTTGAAAAGAACCGGGTGCGGAGAATAGATTGTAAACACTCTTGAATGAGAACACTTCTCTTTGCAATAATATCAGGAGATGCACTTCTAAACAACTTGGACTCCTTTTCAACAGAAGACCAAGGCAAAGGTAAAGCCCAGCCTTGCTCAGTGAATAAGGTTTTCAAGAAACGATAGAGGCTGAGGAAGTCACGATATCGCCGTTCAACCTCCCACTGCTCCTTGCCACTCCACACTTTTATTCTATACACTGTGTATTCCTTCACCCCAACCAATCTTTCACTGAAAGAAATATCCCCTTTCTTCTGCCTTGCACCTACCACTTCAATCCTATCTATTCTTGCTGGGCGCAGAGCTAGCAGGTAAGCATCATCTGTACTAGAAGTAGAAGCAGTTAGCCCACCATCTCTTGAAGGCAAAGACAACTGTGGTTCAACCAATCTTTTACCCATGGCAAGCCTAGCGCCAGGAGAATCCAGAGAGTCCAACAGAATTTCCTCCATTTCCTGAACGACCTCATCATAGAATTCATTTAGCTCAAAGTCCTCTGTCTGCAACAGTTAGTGGAACATTAAACCCAACAGAGAACCCATCTAGGCAGAATAATGAATGATTATTAACAAAATGTACAAATGCACAACTCAAATATGTGAAGCCAAAATCAGGTGCTTCAAACCAATTGTCTATGACAGCATTCCACACCATTTTTCTGAAAACGAGGGGGTGGTTAAAACAGCCTTTCTCAACAGTAAAAATAAGAACTGAGGTGCAAAATAGGAATAAGAAGGCCATTTTCATCTAACTCTTTGAAATTTTTTAAAAAATTAATCATTTATATCTATGGCTCTCAATAGAACTCAATATATCTTTTCAATTAAGCTAAAGAATAAATAATTTCAATTAGAAGCCAAAACAGTCTTCCTGAAAATTGAGCATGTTTATAGACATGAGTTAGAAGTACCATATAAAAGCCAAAATGTATACATAATTAATTAGAATTAAAATATTTCACAAGCTGAAATAGTAAATATTGCAATAGTTTAAGAGCACTGAAATTGATGATTTGAAAGACGCGAGTACTAATTGCTCACCCTAGATACCACAGGACTTTTCTCCAAGTGATCCATTTTCAATGTGGAATTGCTCTCTAATGTTTTCCTCATTCCAACATTTGAAGGATGCACAATTTGTTCAAGGTTCTCAAATGACTTCCCACTGATATTCCCTAGATGATTTGACGGATTAGAAGAACTTTGATCAACTCCACTATCAGAAAAGTGATCAAACTTTAACATAGAATTATCCAACTCGGGGGTTTTCACATGTTGAGCAACATTAGCCTCAACACCCTCCTCCCTGCTGATACCCTGATTTCCCTTTTCCATGTTTCCTCCATCAATAGCATTTAATCCCCTCTGCTGAAGACTTTCGTCTGCCATCGCATCCAAATCTACATCATGTGCCCTGGTAGTTTTGGGAGAATTAACCGATGCATCAGCAACTTGGACCAGCGGATCGACCGTGTTCGGAAAATCAGTTGAGGCATGTGTAGAACTGTCAGTTACATTAATCAACTTATTATCAGCACCTTGAACTTGACAACATGCTGGAGGAGGAACATCTCTAACATCTTTTACACCTTCTAGTTCACCCCTATCTTTTACTTCAACTTTTTCACCAACTGCAACACTTCCCACTTTTTCTTTCCCTTCCTCCTCTTCTTGACCAGCCCTTGCTAAACCCTCATGATGATCCTTTTCTTGCTTCCTACGAAACAGAACAGTCATTGCGGAACCTTGGCCAAACCTCTCATTCTCCATCAGAAAATCATCCAAATCATCCGAACCAAATGCCACAGAGGAGTTTATAAGCAACGGATTCTCGTTTCGAGATTCCAATTCCTCGTGATACCGCACACTCCTCGACACAAAAAAGGACTCATTTCTTTCATCACCACCACTACCACCATTACTGCCATAATTACACATTGAATCCTCATTTTGCGCCTCCAATTCCTCGTGATACCGCACACTCTTCGACACAAAAGACTCATTTCTTTCGTCACCACTACCACTACCACCATCACTGCCATAGTTATACCTCGAATCCTCGCCCTCAGAATGCTCAAAATCCGACAACCCTCCCTCCTCTTCTCCCTTCTCCACCCTCAACCGCGCATCAAACACATCCAATCGATCCATCATTCCTACATCCTCAGAAGAACACAATCCACCTTCCAATTTTCCGTCACTTTTACCTCTCACATTCATCGAATCCTCACCTTCGAAATGCTCACAATCCGATAACCCTATATCCTCTTCTTCCCTCTCCACCTCTTCTCTCAATTTAACATCACTATTCTCACTTCTTCCAATTCCAGCGTTATCATCATTACCGTTCTCGTTCCCAAAACCTACCAACAACTCCGACGAATCCAACCCAGTCATCGTCGCAAACTCGTCGCCGCCGTCTCCGTACAATTCCAATCCGCTGGAAGCGTACCTGAGGCCCCGCGAAGACGACGACGACAACGCGCCGAACCTAACGCGATCGCTGTTGTCGCCGTGATTCAATTCAATTCTCGTTCCGCCTAAGCTGAAATTATCGAAGCCGTTGGCGAAATCGGCGTCGGAGAAATCGTTGAAGAGCGTGATGGCGCTGCTGGTGCTGGGAGTTCCCATGAGGGAGGTGGCGCTGCAGTAACGATCGAACTCGGAATCGCCGCCGCAGGAGGAGTACCGGGAGGAAGGTGACACGGCGGCCGCAGCAGCGGCGTCGTCACCGTCGGATTGGTGCGGCGGCGGTGGAGGGAGCGATACCGACGGATCGGGAATCCTCTCGCCCATCGATCATTTAGAATGAGTTTTTCGAAAACTCGATGGAAATGGAACCGTATAGAGGACCCAAAAAAAATAAAAAATAAAATAATATTTAAAAAAAAAAAAAAGGAAAATGGAAAAATTGAGAGGGAGGGTGTAGCGAGTGATATTCTGGAAGGAAGCGTATCGGAGGACTCGATCGAGGTGTCTTTTGAGAAGAGAGAGCACAGTGAGAGAAGCGAAGAAGATGATGAACATGCAGACAAAAAAAAAATAAGAATTAAAAAATAGAAATGAAAAAGTGGGATCAGATTTTTGTTTGTTTTACCCCCTTTTTTAAAAAATATATATATATACATTTATTTAGAGAAAGGGAAGAATAGTAGAATAGTGGTTTGGTTTCAAAACTACCAGTATAAGATGGCGTGGTGTGGTGTGCCACCTTGTTTTTTTACCTACCTAACAATCAAACAGAAAATATTGAAGATGTCTGAAAACTCTGCAAGCAGATTGCTTGATTACGATAGCAGAGATTATGATATTTTTTTTCAAAAAAAAGGTATACTCTTGGAATTTTGACTTTTTTTTTTTAACTCTTGACCAACCTGATTTTCTCTTTTGGTCAGATAATGGATATTTGTTTTGTTTTGTCTCACCTCAAGGTTGATTTGGTCTTGGCCTTCTATTAACCCAAAACCAAATTTTCGGGCTACATTTCTAGCACCTGAACAAAAATGCCCAAATGTGGCCAGTGAAGACTTCAGCAGTAAAAGGGTCATAGCCCAACAAAAACGGAAAATGGTTAGAGGTCATTTTGTCGGACAAAAACAAAAAGAGAGGCTGGAGGAGAACACGGAATATTACCCCAGGCCCAAAAAAAAAAAGAACATTCCTTGTTTGAACAGAACCAGCTCATCATCGGGTCATGTTCTCGTATTCCATTGTAATTTCTAAAGCACCCATATTTTCATCTTTATCATTACCCAATAAAGCGAAGCATAGCTAGAAAAACTGTTCAGGTTGAGTAATTTTGACTTTAAGCAAACAAACCATTTTTAATATATGTTTAAAGTAGCGACAATAAAAATATAGATTTTTTATTTTTATATATACCAAGACTTGTATATTTAACTTGCATATTAGGACATGAAAAAAAAAAAAAGTACCATTCAAAAATTTTCTCAACAGAAATTCAAAAGCCATAAAGTTGACCAGTGCAAAGTAAACATTCCGGCCCCAACAAAAAAAAAGTAAAGGAAAACCGGTAAAAGAATTTAACGAGGTTCCCCAACACTGCATGTGAATAAAGCCACCCTAAATCATAATTCCCACAATTCCACAAAGGGAAAGTAAACAAGGCCACAATAACTCCCATCATCCTCATTCTCACCACTTATTTGACACAACTTTTGTCCCGTTCACAGCCATGCCAATAACAATATTGGTTCATGTTCTATGTCTCATCTTCTCCTCGCATTTGGTCCCATCAATTTCAAGCTACTCCAATCCATGCCGATCATATTGTGGAAACATAACCATAGACTACCCTTTTGCACTCCAATATGGTTGCGGGCACCCCGGACTCAAGGACCTCCTATTTTGCATCAACAATGTCCTCATGTTCCACATAAGTTCCGGATCCTATAGGGTCCTGGACATAGACTATGCATACCAAGCCCTAACACTTCACGAGCCCCACATGTCAACATGTGACACCCTCGTGCTCGGCGGCCGAGGAAACGGCTTTGCAGTGGAGCCGTCGCGGGCGGCATACATTTCCGCGGTGCCGGACAACGTGTTCATGCTCATAGGTTGCTCGGCTATGTCGCCCTTGTTCCAAGGTTTCCCGGGGAAGCACTTGCCATGCAGAAACGTTTCCGGGATGGGGTGTGAGGAGTACTATGGTTGCCGGGCCTGGGATACATTGGGCCACAATGGATTGGGCTCGGGGAATTTTGGGTCAGGCCCACCAGCATGCTGTGCTGTGCCTTATGAGGCGATTAAGTCTGTTAACCTCACAAAGCTTGAGTGTGAAGGGTATAGTAGTGCTTATAGTTTGGCACCAATAAGGGTTGATGGGCCTAGTGGGTGGTCCTATGGGATCCGTGTGAGGTATTCTGTGCAAGGGAGTGATGAGTTTTGTGGGGCATGTGAGGCAACGGGTGGCACGTGTGGGTACGGTTTGGATGGCATTAAGGAGGTTTGCATGTGTGGGAACTCTAATTCAACCACCAATTGTGATTCAGGTTTGTTAATTAAGTTCAATTAATCAAGACTTTTTGGCTTTTTTTTTTTATTTTTGTCAATGAGTTTCTCTAATGTGAAAATAGGTTGTTATTTTGGTTGTTAATTAATAAGTAACCCTTTGTGCAAAGTTGCAGTGAGTTTGTCGTCCTATGGAACAAGGCCCAGTTTGGTGAAAATAGTAGCAGGTAATTAACTGGCAGTTAATTGGTTGGTTTTGTCAGGCTAATCAACTGTCATCTCTTTTCTTTCTGTCAGTCTGGTGGAGAAAATTTTAAATTGGTATGTTTGGTAATTTTCTCTTTGGGTGTACTGCTGTTTTTGGTAATTCATTACGCATTAACTCATTTACTATATTTTTACCTCCAAATCAAATATAGTAGCCCTTTTGTTTTTTTAACAGGAAAATTCAAGTGGTTTTTCAATAAGGAAATCTGTTACTTTTCCAAGCGTGCAGTAAACTTTGAGGATGATGAAATAACTAGGTGACAGATGCATTAACATATTTCAATTGTAAGAAGATTCTTAGGGTTGACTTTCACATCAATCAAAACTAGGTTTTCAGACCAACACTTAGTTGGTTAAGTTAATTCGTTGTCTACTTCACTTAAAATTTAAGGTTTCATTTAAGGGTTTCAAATTCAAATCTTTGTAGATGGGAATCAAGAAAGATTGCAGTGGTTATTAGTATCAGTGATAATACTGTCTCAAGTCATATACGTAGAATTCTTAGTCATTCATACATAAACTCTTATTGAGTGACAACATAATCACTTATCATTTTAATTTCTCGATTCACCATTACAAGTTTCATAAGGCAATGGATTATGATCCCCAATCACCTGCTCATGTGAGACAAATATCATTGTTGTACAAATATTGTCATCGTTAATAATTTTGTTTCTGTCCCCTTTTTTTGTTTTTGGCAGGATTGTTAACGTACTTGGTGGCATGGATGACAACTAATTGAGATTATATAGTGAGTAGAGTAGTGTGAGAAATTTTTAAATGCTCATGAAATATCAGCGAGAATACATTTCATATCTAATAACACAGTGACATTTCAATTAGGACAAGCCTTCAGTTTCTAGCTTCTTATTATTCTGTTATTGGATGTGAGACAACCAACACAAGCTGGTGCAGGGGATCGTGTATCCCACATAGTACATGCGATTTTTGCTGAAGAACGTGCATAGAGTGAAGCAAAACACGAGAAGGGAGTGAGTAAATATTTTTCCTTGTTGCTCGCGTAAGTGCAAACCATGCTCAAATACTATACTCACTGTGTACAGCCATGAAAAGTTGGAATCGGCGCTCAAATATTATTCGAAGGGGGGAACTTGGATACTCTCTCTCTCTCTCTCTCTCCCTCCCTCCCTCCCTCCCTCCCTCTCCCTCTCCCCCATCATATGTCTTGCACTCTTGCTTAATTTGGATTCCGAAATAATAGCGCTTGAACATGAGTCTAAATTATTTTCTGAAATCAAATATTTTTATTTCCAATCTTCGATACTACTTCTTCCAAGCTTCCTCCTCAACAAAAAATTAATTGAAAAAAAAAAAAGGACTAAAATCCTTAGTCTCTCATATTTAGAAAATTACATCACAATCCCTCAAATTTTACTAATAAGTACAAATTAGTCCCTTTTATCAAATTGCTATCTAAACTATTAACAGAAACATCCATATGTTCTGTTTACGTATACTTAAATTTTTACGGTGGGTTCTACCTTGACTCACTCTTCTGTTCAGCGCAGGCAAATGACAACTTAAAATTAAAATCTTTCTTCTAAACAGAGAACTATGACGAGAGGAAAAATGAAGAAGAAGGTCTAACAACCTAGAGGAGTGAGACAAGTTAGAACTTACCATGAAAATTAATAATACACGTAAACAAGTTAACAGTATATGTAAATAAGTTAATAGAACACAACTTAGACAATAATTTGATTGAGGAACTATGTTGTCCTTATTTATGAAATTTGAGGGACTAGTATGAGATTTTCCAAATTTGTGAAACTAATTAATCTCCCACTATAAATCTAAGGGTTGAATTGGGGTTTTCCTCTAGAAAAAATACTGGCTTTCTACGCAAAGACCACAAAGAAGGGGGGAAAAAAACCGTATTCAATTTGGATATATTCATATATGGCACGAACTACTTTACATTAGTTTTTCCCCAACCAGAACAAAGCAAGTGGTGTTTCAGGAAGCTTTATTAACGCAACTTGTCCAAGAAATCTAGCATCAAATCTGTGAGATCATTTGAATAAAAACAACAAAGATTTGACTTCCTATGCCACCTTTTTTTCCTTTAAAAATAACAGCCACTCATGTGATCCGTCTGTCATATTCTAAAACTTTTTTGGCAAAGTACTGAAGAATAGATACTTTTTCAACTGATATTAAATTACATTATTATTTCACACATCTCCAGTCATCCATGTACAGTACGAGGTCTTCAAGGACCTACCTGTCAAATACAGTGATGAAGCTTACACAATTGAAACCTGAATCACATATGTTTCAGGCTTATTCAATGGCAGCATCATCTTTTACTTTCTGCAATAGTTGAAGAAAGGAGCCAGACGAAAATCAGCAATATCCAATATGTGACAATGAAAGTAGTAGGTGCAAGATCCAATTTAACTCACATTTGATATATCCTTCCACAACTCAAGAGTCTTAAGAGCTTTTCCTGATTGTTGTGTGTCGCGTGCTATAGACACCCCTTCTGCTAGGTTCCTTACATGACCACTGACCAAGAGAGCTGCGGCAGCATTGAGAACCTGGCCAATTTTTTGTACAGAATAATCGAAATGTATCATGAGACAGGTGCACTCATAATAGAGTTTTGACACAATTATCCAGTAAAACCCAAGATACTCACAAAAGCATCAGCAATAGGCCCCTTCTCTCCAGCTAGAACACGCTTCAAAACCTCTGCATTGTATTCAGGACCACCACCTCTTAGACTTTCAAGATTGCATTGAGGAATGCCAAACTCCACTGTTGCAATAAAAAAACTTATGTAAAGAGTGCATTGAAGTAAAGCATGTCCAATATAGATCCATTATATCACTCAACTACTAGCACGTGAGCTGTATGCTGTATCAATTGACTTCATAACAAACAGATTTAAAAACAAGAAAATATCACTTGCTTACAGGGATCGAATGAGAACTTATCAATCCTTTCTGGAGTAATGTCAAGCACTAGACCAGGTCCTGAATGAACAGCACACAAGATGTCATAAGGTAATAATCAGGTCAGATTCATAAACCTATATCTTCCATTAAACAATTTCAAGATGCAAAACATGCAAAAGATGTTACCAAGGGGACTCATTTCATCCAAGCCTTCAGAGTGAACAACTAAAGCTCTTTTCATGCCAAATCTATGAAGCGCTTTAGCCATTTTGAAGACCTATCCAAAAGACCAAGACAAACAGCTCTTTAGGGATGGAGTAGATGCAGAAAAGCAGCATAAATTAGATCTCCAAACCTTCAATGTGTTTATGGAATAAGTGTAAGCCCCACAAAGTTTATTTGTCAAATAGAAATCGCCAGTAAAACATGTCATATTCAGTTTGCTGCAACAATTTCTCAGCAAAAACAGGGATGACTCAATTTAATATGTTCAATATGAACAGAAACAAGAAATATGGATGGATTATACAATCAATTGATTATAGATTACCTACCCGTACATATGCATGTAATCTACATTTCTTTTGAAGGATACTAATACAAAGATTTTTTTTAACAAATAAAACACAAGTCAGAACCTCAAAGCCAGAGCTCAGTTGCTTCATACACCAATGTTAATGTAATACAGGCGAGAAAAAATGACGCATATAGGCTCATAGTACTGAAAAGGTTGAGCTCATTTACAAATTCCACTGTAACCAATTTCTTTGAAATCGAGCTGCTTTTTCCATTATCATTCTTCATGCTGCAAATATTATGAGGAAACATAATTCATATATTTCCTCCTTTCTTGATTACGCATGCAAAAATCTGGCTTTTGAAAATTTTGCAAATATTACGCTGCATGTAAATTATATAGATGGATAGGAAAGTCACTTTCAGTAAAGTAATTTGAATATATTACCAATCAATTTTCTATGAAGGAACTTACCAAGTCTTCTGTGTATACTCCAACAACTGCAAAAGGTGCCTGTGCTGGATTTAACATAGGACCCAATATATTGAATACAGTTTTTATCTTTAGCTTCTTTCTTACAGGCCTGACAATCTGCATTGCTGGGTGATACTTTGGAGCCATCATAAACCCAATTCCTGCTTCATTCACACACTTTGTTACCCCCTGATTTGCAAAAACAGAAAAATGAATCACTGAATACATTAATCAAATGTTTGATAAATTCTACTAATTAAACAAACACACATACACGTAGACCTTAGAATACTCACTTTCTCATGGAGAAGTTAGCAGACATATATAAATGCACTCCAATAAGCATTATTTTTTTACAGCTAAAGTAGCTTCTTTTTGTTATGAGGGCGAAATAAACATCAAATTTACCGTTATTAGCTCTACAATTAATCAGTCACACACTGCAGTTTCAGACAAACTGTATTTCAATTGATTATATATTTCAACATTCACACTGCTACTTCCAAGTCTCATGACGTCAACAATGTAAGTATCTTTCAGATAACAAACAAGGCTAGTATGAACTCGATAAAATTTTGAAGTTTCGATTCTTGTGTAATTTTCACTAACCTCAGGACCCAAGTCAATAACCACTCCGAGTGCTTCTAATACATCAGCACTCCCACAAGCCGAAGAACTTGACCGGTTTCCTTGCTGCAACAATGAAAACAATCAAACCACGCATCAATGCTGAAGCCACTTCACTTAATCAATCACTAGGGAATCATTTGTACATCCAAGTCAACACATTCAGTCCAATAATGCATTCACACCTTGGCAACTTTTGCGCCGCAGGCCGCAGCAAGTATGGAAGCCCCTGTCGAGATGTTGACAGTGTTGGCGCCATCCCCTCCGGTTCCAACAATGTCAACCACATCACCCAAACCTTCAACCTTCCTCGCATGCTTGATCATCGCCCTCGCCAACCCCACAACCTATCCACATAATTTGAAAAAAGAAAAGAAAAAACAATCACATTCAATTGTCACCACCCTCTAATTCACAGCTAAATGTATCAAAATTAAATTAAGTCGAAATAAATGATTATATATGTAAAAATGTGGAAAACTGAAGGAGGAAAACAAGTTAGTTGGTTAGTTAGTTACCTCTTCAAAAGTCTCTCCTTTGGCTCGGAGGAGCACAAGAACGGCGCTGATCAGAGCTTCATCGGCTTCGTTCAACAAGAAGTCAAGAGAAGCTTCTGCTTCTGCCTCCGATAAATTAACCCCATTAATCAACGATTCAATCAGCTGCAACCAAGTAATTAATTCCAATCAAATAACCGCCACAAAAATATGCATTTCAAAGAAGGGGGGGGGGGGGAGGGGGACAACAACAAATACTGACAAATGAGACGAACGAACAACTCTTGTAGAGAAACTTACACAAGACAATCAGAATGAACAGAAAATAAATAAATATTTTGAAAGGAGTAAGTTACCTCGCTGGTGGACTTAATGTTAGTGGGCGCATTACTGTGCGAAACGGCGACGTTTGCAGGAGGATGAGCAGCAGCAGCAGTGGTGTGCTTGAGGGGAAGGATTGGGTGGGAGAAGGAGCAGGGTCGTAGGGTGAGGTCGAGGTTGAGAGAGAGAAGGCGGTGAATTGAGGTGGAGGGAGCGAGCGCGTGTGTGATCATCATCGCCAAGATGGTTGGTACTGAGCGGAAGGGGAAGCAGGCTACAGCAAGTGAGGAGGAACAGTATATGTTGTGTTGGAGACTTGGAGGCGATGGTGTTCGGGTTGAGGTGGGTGCGGGGTGTGTGTGTGGGGTGGCCATATGAAAGTTTTATCACGTGGGGGAAAGAGTAATAATGTGATGGGAAATTGAGAATAGTAAAATTGGATACATTTTATTACGATTAGATCTTACGGGTTGTTTCCGTAACGGGGAAAAATACACGAATCAAGTTATTCCCCTACCTCGATGTTGCTGCTGTCAAAATAGGTAACTTAGTTATAGTTGTTACTCTATTCTTCACTTCAATTCAATTCAATGAACTTGTTCAGTGATATGCAATTGCAGTAGCAGGAGTAGGGACGAGGGCCGGCGCTCTTGGAGCGGGGCTTGTCGGTACGGCCAGCGGCAACAAATGCCACAATGATGATCCTCCTGCATCTCTTGACAAGCAAGGAATCCTTATTGAACGTTTACAAGCAGCGCCTTTACAAATAGCTATGCATGAAACCAAGAGGCCTACCGCGGTAAACATCTTTGCTTCATCCGAAAAATAGCTGTGTCTAAATGGGTGGAACAATTTTACTTTATTTTTTTCCCTCGGATCTATCAATAAAATTTAAGAGTATTTATATTTTTTAGTTATTTATGATTAGGGATAAATTGTTTGTTCTACTAATCTAAATTTTTTAAGATCTATTTAAATATAACTGTTATTATATAAAGGATAATGATAATTATGCATACCAAAATAAAAAACTTTTTTTTTTAACCTATAGTACCCAAGCCAAATCTTGGTTTCAAAACCCTAACCTACATGGACTAATAAAAAATCTCCATATAGATTTATAATAAATATATATAAATATTCTTTTTGCAAAATTTAACTTTGTAAAGTGATACTTAAAGAAATAAAATTTAGAACATTAATATTTATCTTTTATAAAGTACAACTCTTTCCTCAAGATATAATATTATTACACTTTTATTCATTCTAAAACATATATTTTATCCTCTAAACTATTGAGATAAGCTACCCTTCAAACACTTTTTATCCTATAAACACTATATTTTTTTACCCTCTAAACACTTTTAGAAAATGTTATTCTAACACTCAAAAGTGAGTGTTCAATTGGGACACCAACTCCATCACCTTTGCATATGATGGATGAGTGGAGAAAGTTAGGACCACTATCACATTCAATGGTAATAGAGTGTTTGTCCCAATTGGGCATCTATTTTTAGGTGTTAGAATAGCATTATTGATCCAAACATACCCTAAAATAATTGCTTTTCTAAATATAAACACACTTGCATAGTGTACCACAAACATGCATTAATCATTCTCCATTAATATATATAGCGCATATCACATGAGAGGAGAAATTTATTATGAGAGTGAAAGAAGCAAATTTAAACCATATAACCATATATGAATGAACAGAACTAAAAGATAATTAATACTCACATACTCATTTAAAAAAATTACATAACTTTATATTTTAATCATAACCGTTTATATAAGTTCCAACAATTAAGATTCACTATTTTTGCTCTCACAATAAACCATTCCTCTCATATATATATATATAGTTGTTTCTCACAAAAACATTAAAGCTACAGAATTAGAGAAAAAGAGAAAATAGGGATCAAACATGAGACCTTACTTAAAGAGTGTAGAAGAAAACCACAACTACTAGACTGTGAACTCAACACACTATTGAATTGCTCATATTATTGAGCACAAAATCCCAAGATCTCATACTTCGATCTGTTCGTCGATTGTTAACATTAGTACTTGATGTTTGTATATCACTTTTGACAAATGTGAATATTTCTTGCTACTCAATTCTCTTAATAATCTACCTAAGTACTAAATTATGTTTCAATCACCTTTTAAAGTTTTACGACATAGATTGTATTTAATTTTTTACTCTATTGAGTAAGTAGATTGATTTGTAGGAGAATTTATAAGAGGTTGTATCATTCTTCCACTATTAATAACACACTGCACATCCTTATCGTCCTTTACATTCATGCGAAAACAAAACAATACAAATATTTTGAGAATACATTTTCTCCTTATTTCATGTTGTGTGGGAAAATATTCTGTGGATACTCAAAGTTGAGCCTAGTTATTGGCAATTGCTCCAGCGTCATTGAGAAGGGGAACCAGTTGACCAGTCCGATGTTTCTCTAACACAGCTGCAAGAACACAGGTCATAAATGTTAAAGACAAATTAAAAAATTTACCAATATTTATTTGGCCTTTGCCAAATGGAAGATAGACACCAAGACCCAAGTGATAAATGTTACAGACATAAACAGTAAAATAGAACGACAGTTAGATCTGTTTGGTCTTGGCCTCATAAAAGATAGGCATTGAATTAAAAGGAAACGGAAGTCCTTACTGTCACAACCACCAATGTGTTTCCCTGCAATGAAAACATTGGGCACAGTCCTATGCCCTGTCCACTCAACAAGAGCTTTTTGTATATTACCCCCATCACCTTCAAATAGATACAGAAAATTCTGAGAAGAAAAAAGGAAATGATAACAAAAAACCCATAAAATTGACAAGTAAATTAGTTTCTTGAGCCCCATGAACAGAAGTGATGATATGATAGTAGAAACTAGAGAGTAAAACAAAACTATATTACATAAAGTATATGAAGTAACAAAATACCAAATTAACCGAATTTTGTTATGATAATGAACCAAATTATGAGATTATAAAGCAATTGAGAGTGCAGCCCAAAATAAAAACTCACTCTCCTCATCCAATTCAATGACCTTGTAGGCTGCTCCTAGCTGTGTGAGGAGATCTTTGACCCTCTTGCAATAACCACAGTACGTCTTACTGGCATCGCACAAATTACCAATAGAATTATTAAGAAGATTAAAAATAAAAAAGAAAAGCAAAGAAAAGAAAGAAATCGCTTTATCAATGCACAACTTGTCTTGGCAATTAAGAGAAAAAGTGGATAAGAAGTCGCTTTATCAAAATGAGTGGGGAGAGCCTACAAAGGCAACTTGTCTTCGCAATCAATGCACAACTTGTCTTGGCAATCAAGGGTAAAAATCGACAGATGAACTTTATATGTGACATTTCATATAGAACTTACATATGAAACTTTATTTTTCTGTGTTTATCCTCAATGGAAGTGTTTGGTAAGCAGTAAGAATGATGCGAAAAATTTGATGCATGAGTAAACACACCTATGCATAGAGTAAACACGCTTGTGCATAGGGTAAAAATTTCATAAATGAGTTTCGTATATAAGGGTGTGGAAACTTCTATAAGAGTGTGTTTGATTAGGAAAAAAAGGGAAATAAGTTTTCATGCATCAGTTTTATGTATAAAATTATATATGGAGCTCGTCTTTAAGAACTTACCTCTCATTTTGCCTATGATTGAGCTTTATGTGCAACTCATCAACTGTATTTGGTTGGGGTAAAAATGAGTAAAATTTTTCAGAGATAAACTTCAAGTGTAATTCACCCTATTTTTGCCTCCAACCAAACATATCGATAATATTTGGTAGGAGGATAAAAATGAGGCTAAATTTTCCATAATTAAGCTTTATAAATGAAAAATTTATAGATTTCATATGGAAAATTTTGCCCCTAATTTTTTTACCTCCAAACCAAATATAGTGTAAAATTCCATGGATGATTGTTGTTTGATTGAGAATTTCACTGACGGAAACATGATACATGATAATTGAAAGCTCCATAATTTATATTATACAGAAAACTATAAAGTAACACTGACTAACTAGTAACTAGAATTATTTGTCCAGAGTTATTGCTAAAATTTACTAAAATCCGAAAAGAAAATGGTAGTTTGAAACAGGGTAGGACTGAAACAAAAGGATGGAATAGGAATACTATTACCTGAAGACAACGACGGGAGAGGAGGATGCAATCTCCTTAGCCTTGTTCAACGCCTTTTCCAGCTCTTCTTTGCTCATCGGTGAACTCAGAATTGATCCCATTCCCCTTACTCTGTGTGTGTGTGTATATATATATATATAATGGGAGATGAAATGCAATGCAAGGAACACAAACAAAACACGCGCACAGAGAGAAGAAAAGGTTGAAGCTTTGGGCAACAGACACGTGTTAGAAGCTCCAACAACGCTGATTGCTGGTGGCAAGGGGAGAGTGAAGCAACGGGGCACAGGTGTTGGGATTTGAAGTGCAAAAGTACAAATAAGAATTGAAGTTGCAATTTGAGAGGAGATGCAGAAGCAAGTTTTAATTTTGGGTTGGGGGGGTGAATTTGCTTGTTGAAGTTAGGGTTCGCTTCGTGATGATCAGGGAGAGATGTCGTCTTCCTCTTTTGGCTCTACGCTAAAACGACAACCTCGTCAAGTAACATCAGATCTTTTTTTTTTTTCTTTTAAAAAATGTTATCTGTAGTAATAGGATGCGAGACATCATATTGACTCACATGTTATTCATCATTAAATGGAAGGTGGACCTTATTTGAATGAGGTCTACATCTTATTCAATGATTAATAAAATGTGAGTCACATTATACCTCAAGTACAAATAACAAAACTCTTTTTTTTTTTTTTTATATGTTCGAAGTTGCTATAAATATGGATGGAAATATTTATTTAGACCCTTTAAATATAGATTGCTTTTTATTTGATCATTCTAAAATTTTTTGGTTCTATTTTTTGGTCCAATAAATATTTTGAAATATGTGTTTTGTCATTGTAAATATTAAAAATTTTATTTTTGTCCTTAAATATTTTAAGAGTCCTTTTTTGGTCTTATAATTATTATTTTTTAGCGTCGAATTTGTGCAAAAGTAACATGACAATAGATATATGAGGGACTAAAATAAAAACAAAAAAAATTGAAAGGACCAAATCCAAAACGATGCACAATTTTGAGAACTAAAAATACATTTAAGGCTAAATTGTTTTACATTGGTATTTTTTTATATTTTTGGTTTATTTTTTCTAATTTTTTTGTGTGCCTAATGATGGAGAGTTTCGTAACTTTGATGGTGATAATAATATTCTATAATTTGTCATTTTAGTGATGCCGTATTATTTGACATTGTAAAATTATTTTACACTATAAATGCGCATAGAAATCAAATTCAAATATTTATTGAGACCAAAAATTTAACATACAAGGACTAAAAACTTAATATAAAAAAAATCAAATTTTTTCAAGAGATTAAAAATAAAATGATCTACATTTAGGGTGATTTTTTAAAACATATATTGCAACACCTTAACCTTTTCAAATAATACAAAATACTAATCAGCATAATTTTAGCAAATAGTGAAGATATAATTTATATGTATTTTAATCCCTTGATATTTTCAATTTGTGCAGCTCAACATATTGATCGTAAATTCTCGTGTACACTTAACCTTCTAATTTTTTTATTTTGCGTAATTTGATATCTTGTTATGACATAAGATTTTGCATTATTTGGAAAATTCAGAATGTCTCAATATATATTTTGAAAAGCCATGATTTATGTATGTTATGATTACTAATGATCATATTTATTTAAAGACATGATATTCATATCAGAATTTATGTTAGAATTTAATTTTGATTTATTGTTAGTGTAAAAAACAAGTGATTCAACCATATGTTGATGTATGTTTGTATTTATTGTATTTAATTATATATTTTGGTATATTTTGCTCAAGGCCACAATGCTTACTCTCTATGGGTTGTGTTCAAGTGTGTATGATGGGTTCACATTGCTTGCCTCCAACAATCCAGAGCTTCTTGTTTTATGAGGACACACTGGCTTGGTCAATACAAGATCATTTAATGGGTGAAAGGGACGTGTGTTTTGCCTCTACAAGAAAAGGGTTACTTTTGACAGTTTCTTGGTAGTTTGTTGGGACTTGGTTTTAGTAAGGCAGTAGTGCTTCTTTCCTCTTTGGTGCATCCTAGTACTGCAGCTACTGGGTTGGTGGAGACACTTAAAGAGTGTCTTGCTTGTTGGGTATCTTGTAGAGACAGTGTCGCTTCTCTGTGTGGCAGCTGGTTTTATGTTTAATTCTCAACAATTTTAGTACGGAAAAGTAACATTCTTATGTTTGGTTTGGTAGACTTATTGCCAGACAAATTTGAATCCCAGAAATAGAATATATCTCATTTTCTATCCCATCTTTCAAATATGAATGTTTTATTCCCAGGAGAGAAAATGTGATCTGACAAAGTAAAATCCTTAAGCCTTTGGTAGTACTCTTATGACTGCAATTCTTTCTTTGGGCTCATATTTGTACCCCAAAGCCTGCTAGTCCACCCTATCATGTAGTTTCGAGAGAAACAAATCTCTTTATTGAAAGCTTTATGAACTGAACATAACTCATTCTCAATTTGCTTCAACGGAAAGGTTTGTTTCCCACTTTCAATGACCATTTGATTTTGTTGGGTAGTGAAAGTAAAAAAAAAATACAAAGTTAAACTCACTCTCATTAGAAAAAACAACACAAAAAGAAAACTTATATAAAATAGATAAAATTTAATGTGATTTGACCTTAACTTTCTAAGTCCACAACCTTAATAAAGAATTTCAAAATCTTTTACTATTTACAACTTTTGAACGATTGAAATTGCAAATTATCCTTACAACTATTTCTATAGTTTTAAAACTCGAACCGGTGATCAACTCGGTCGAGGTACTTCGTCACTAGTTCAACCGATGGGTCACTGATCGAATCGGTTGAACCGGATTTATATAAAAAAAATATAAAACTATATAAAAATTTAATAAAATATAATAAAATTTAAGGGCTTCAAATATAAAAACATAATTAAATAACATAATTTTCTAAATATTGTTTTCACTTCACAATCACAAATCATAATTAACAAGTTCAAAATATAATTGCATAAGTAAACTCACAAAGTTTTGCATCACAAACTCACAAGTCATGACAATATAAACAAATTTATTGCATTTTTCTAAAAGTCAATTTAGAATATTATTTTTTAAGGTTTAGAAAAAGATATCATTTAACCCAAAAAAAAAAAAAAGCAAAAAAAAAAAACCGATTCAACTCGGTCCGATTCAACTGGCCGAGTCAAACCAGGTCGCACCGGTTTTGATGCGAGATCGATCCAAATAATGGCTCGGATTGGTTTCATAACCGGTTCACCGATTTTCCGGCCTAACTAGCTAGTCCGAGCTGATTTTTAAAACTATGACTATTTCATCATATAGACAACCCCTAAAAACTCTATTTATAGCCAAAACCTCGTACAAGGCTTTAACTCTTTTCTAATGTGGGACTTTGGGATTAAATCCCAACAGACTGCTTGTTTAACAATCTTTTAGTTCGCACCAGTAAATTTCAGCTTGTCAAGCTTATTGACTGCAAAGACATAATACTACCCCTTCGATTATCCACTTGTAAATATCCATTTTTCCCTTACAAGTGAAACTGAAAGTTGATGAAGTTTTATAACGCAGCGTGGAGCGCCAGCAACCTTTATTATGTGCAAATACACTAAAAGAAAAAGTCTACCTCATCTAGACAATGCATGGAAATAAGGTTGCAGGCATGGATAGCAAATCCATACAGAATTACAATATGTTGGAATTTGTTTTAAAAATTAGATACAAATCTTTTTGTTCCAAAGTAAGACTCTCACTTGGATGCAAAAATGGCCTCCAAATCTTTGTACAATGAACTTGGTTTTACCTTGCTATCAGAAGATGAGCTCCCACTCCTTTTAGTTCCCCAGAAACCACTCCACCTGGAAGTACCACTCCTTCTTTCCCTAGCAAAGCTAGCCTTTGCAAATTCCCTCAATCTTTTCAACCACGGTTTATCAGGTGATGTACCTGAGCTCCTGCTTTCTGAGCTCCTAGACCTGTCAGCTCCCACAGCAGTGCCCCCAGTTTCTTGATTCCCATGTCCATTTTGTGGTAGATTCTTTTCCAAGTTCTTGATGCATTTTTTAGGCATGAAATACAAAAGAAACCCAATGGAAGCTATTTTCAACCCTTTAAGGAATGACTTCTCATCAGTGTCCAGCAGCCTTGTTTGTCTGTATAAGGCATACCATTCATTTGCAATCTGAGCACAATACTCCACTAGGAACAGGACAATCATAAAGACCCCAAATTTTGTCTCAGTTCTCACAGAATAGTCCTTCTTCAAGAGCACCAAACAGGTAGCAAATAAAGCAACCTCACAGGTGAGTGAGACGATCTCAGCTAGCTGAACCTTTTTCTTTATAAATGGCTTCTTTAGCAACATGAAGAATAGCTGAAATGAGGTCATGGACAGCATCAAAATTACTGGGGTCCTGGAAATTCCAGTTTGCACAAAGAGACCAGCCAAGATTCCAAGGGAGACCCTCCTTATGGTTTCAAGAAGCACATAGTAAATTCTTAGAATCCCAAAGAGCTTTTGGATAAAAGGTGCTTCTGCATCTTCTGTTTCATCATCAGAGGCAATGATGCGGTCAGTTTGGCTCGGAAGATTGCCACCACTGGCTATCTGCGAAAGCATGTACTTTGGAGGGCCTCTTAAGTCTTCAAACAGTGGACCAAAGATGGTTAGATAAACAGATTTTGGCCTTTCTTTCCATGTCCACTGGCCTCTTTTACCTGGCCCAAGAGTTACTCTCACAAGTTCTTGATACCAGTGAAATGTCTCACCTTCTTGATGAACTTCCTTATATTGAAGCAGTTTCCCAAATGTGATGCCGACTGAGAGGAACAAGAACAAAGCTAGAAGCAAAATAGACACAAAAACCAACAGCAGAATGCCAACTGCTACTGCTGAAGGAGCTCCCCCTAAGGTCACACACACAAATGAGAAAAATTAAGCCTAATGATTGTAATCTGAACTTATGAAAATGAGAATAACCATGCAATGTAATTTTATTGTATTTAAATAACTTCATTTCTAACATAGTTGATCTAACTTGGTTTCACTGACCAGTTGGTTGACCACACTGACATATGGTTTGTAACCAAAAGTGTAGAGTTTATTGCATTGTCTATTAACCTGATACATCTTTTCTTTTTGGAATAAAATCTAAATCATTATTATTGTTCACAGAAAATGGTTAATTGGCACATAATAACATTAAGGTTACCTCTAATAAGGACAGAGGAAGCCTTGCAAATACCAGGTAGTGCAAGAATTATAAGAAATATCTGAAATCTTGGGAATGTGAGAGCTCCATACGTCTTTGGCTTATCAGAATTTCTCTTCCCGAATTTCAGGACAATGAGGAGAAAGGCATGAAGAACAATCAAACCACAACAGATCACAGCTAACCAAAACATGCTTCTAGAAAACTCTGTCCATCTATAAGAGAAAAAGACAGTCAATCTGAGAGTAGATTATTTGTAGCAAGAATTTTAGAAGCATTTGGGCCTTGAATACTTAGATTAATAAGTTAATTACTGTAAACAAGCATCAAGGTTAAGATACTGCAAATCAATATGCTGACGATGTACTTAATATTCGGATTATGTGTGAGTAAAATGATAGCAATACACCACATTTTTCAACTCAAGTTTGCATTTCTTTTACTTATAATTTGGTAATCTCTGGTTTCAATCTAATTAAAGATACCATCATTAATCATTGTGGCATGCTATTTTCACAACTTCCTTTTGCACCTCTCTATGAAAGCTAGTAAAGCATGCACAGTAAAATGAGCTATACTAAGTTGGCTGCTTCAGTTACCATTACAGGTTTAAATGTTATCTACACAGAATAAAAGATCTTACTAGCAAATGCATAGAGACGTAAAAGAACGATAACAACAACTAAACTTTTTCCCACTAAGTCGGATTGACTATATAGATCAAACGACGGTATTGCATCTTATCATAAATCATGTCTATTGATAAGTCATTAAAATCTAGTACAGAAGCATAAAAAAGGTGCAAAAACATTTGTGTTCTAATAGTTTAGTCCAATTTTTGACCTTTTTCCACATGGAAATGAAAGCTTCAGTAATGTACTTCCTATTGACATGCCTTTACTTACCCGCTGGAATGCTGTGAGTCCAAAATATATTCAGCTTCTGGTTTCACATTTTGGCTCTGCAGGTATGTATGGTTAAATAAGGATATTGTCTATTTTTCATTGATATAAAGTACAATGGATTGATGGAGAAGTTAACTTGGTCTGACCTCAAAATATTGCTGATACTCTGAAGAAGTAAGGGGCGATCCGTAGACCGAAGCAGCCTTGGTAAAATTCTCCTCTAAAAGTGTGCTTGGGATTGTTGATAAAACTTTTGTGAATGAATTAGAGCTACCGAAAGGAACAAAGCCTGACATGAAGAGGTTCATATGTCCATTTTCCCATGGCACAGTAAAATAAGGTATGGTCCATCGCAAATGTCTGGCGAATTCATAAAATTCAACTGGCAACTTAACTGTTAACCATCTACATAGTGCAAAGACTTGAATATGGCACAAAATTCTCTGCATGATTACCAAAAAGTTTACCTTATCAACATGGTATTCTCTTCGTAATCCCCACAAAAACATAAAATATTTTGATGTAAATATTTAGGAAGCTGAAACAAAACTAATGATTTAAGATATTGAAGTAAAATAATTTAACATGTTAACCAAAATCCCAGAGAATTGAATTATAAGATCAAGAAAATTATTCCTATAGAAAGAAGAAACACATGTCTCTAGCCATGAATGTGAAAAAAAAAAAAAACACTCCACCATGATCTATTTTCTCTGTTTTCATGTGTGACAGCAATGGGATTGAACACAGATAATGAGTCAGCGGCATTGAAATAGAACTGTCTCCCTCACTTTGACACTTTATTACACTTGATGTGGAGACTTTCTTATATGCTACCATCAACTTGTTGAGTCGTAAAAATTAAACAGTTATAAGTAATTAATGCAGAATAGTTTTCAGTGAAAATAGTCTATTTGTGTGTACTACTAGTTTATTCCATTTCAAATAACATTCAATGCATGAACACATGTAAATGAACACTCAAGATTCATGGGGTTGTAACTGGTAAGCAGGATATTGTTCAAGTTAGGTATCTTACAAATAGATTTCTCACTGGATCAACGATCATGAAAGAAGATGATCTTGTAGATGCACTGACAGATTGAAGGCTTGCAGTTGAGATAGTAAGCACCCCCGCAGCAAGTGAAGTCAATACAAAGGAAGCAGTTGCAAATGCAGAAATCACAGATGAAATCAAAGGTACAGAGTCTGCATGATTCATGAAATCATAACTATGTCTAACAATTCGGAACAAATCTTCTGCTTTTAACAGATGAAATGAAAATAATGATATACAACATTAGGAATGATCATCAGACAGATATATATAACATATTGATAATAATAAAAATATAATCAGCCAAAACAAATTCTTACAGTGTCTCACTTGTAGAACATTGGAAGCTAGATTTTTGTTTCCAGCTACATCACCTGTTGCGTTCTCAGGAACACTGACAAATACTAAATCATCATCTGCTTGTAGCTCAACAATGTATGTGCTCCTACTTATTTCTTGGAAACTGAAGTGAAGAATTGCAAGAGAAAGGACCCATTATCAACTTGCATTAGGATTTCCAATAATTCAATGATAGTGAAACAGTAACACTAAGGGTTCTCCATTTTCAAATTATGCATACAAAGAGAGACACAGATTTGCACAAATGGATCACTTGTATGGGCACACACTATACGGAATCACAGAAAATGCACACCTTCAAAATACTTGCCTTTTATATAGCCCCCCAGAAATTGACATGCACGAGGTATTGAAGCCAAACACAGGCTTTGCAAATTTAATCAATATGTGGAGATCATGTTCTCTTGTCCTCATGCTATATGTACTCAACATCACAGCAGGCCTCTCAGAATCTGAATTCCATGCATGGCTATGTCAGTAGAGCATTATGGAATTCTTAAAATTTCTCAGGCAGAAAGTGCAGCAAAGCAAAAGGAAAAATATAATTAGAAAAGGGAAGTATTGGTTAAAAGATATTAGCATATTAGTCCAGATAGCATTTATCTTGGTGGATAACATGTACCATAAAGGAAAGTAACTGGTGTGGTTGGAGAAAATTTAGTCCCTTGTCTGCTTATTATAGACTCCGAATTGAAGTCAACTGAGATAATTGCAGTAGGGGAGATATTAGAAATCTGAAATCAGAATAGCCCAAAGAAAAAAGGAAGTGTAAGAGAAGAGATAAACTTGGAATAAAGCACAAGATAGATGCAAAGTAAGATATCATATCCATGAGTCAACTAACCAAGAATCCAAATCTGCGATTTCCAAGAGTTTGCTTGCCAACTGGAAGAAGTGAACCCTGACTAATGTTGAGAGAATTCATAATTTCTGTAGATGAATTTAGAACTGGTGCTGAGAAGTACAAATATACTTTCAGCTTGTCATTGTTATTAGTTGCCTGTACTGTTCTAGTTTCACTGTTAAGTTGAAGTAGCCTTTCGGGTATACGAGTCCTGATGTTGACATAAACCTTTCTTCTATCTGTTGATCATCCCCAACAACAACGGAAATCAAGTTTTGAACATCATAAACTGACATGAAAATTTGTTCTTTCTCTGATGAATGTGAAGTCTGCTGAGCTCTAACAGCACAGTCTAAAATTCTAATAAACTATAACATTATGTTAAAGATATCTACCGGGTACGACTGTAATAAACACTCACCAAAACGTACATAAACAGTTGAATTTGGCAATCTTGTAAAGCTGTTACCAGCAATGTCTGTGCAGAAATTTCTATCCATTACAAGGATTGCCCGGCCATATTGAACTGTAGGGGACAAACTAACAAGAAGAGAATACATGAGGTTTGGCTGGAAAATGCTAAGGGAAGATGGTAAAACTTGGCCAGCACCATAGACAAGAAGCTGCAAAGAAAGATAACAGAAACAGGTTAAAAACTGATTCAGTATTATATGAACATAACAGCGACCCACTCCGCCTTATGTTATACTTCTTTTATTGTTTCTAGCAAAATAATATGGATTTTGAATTTGCCATTATCAAAACAGAGAAAACTTTGAGGAAATTCTTATTGATTAAACAGGGTTCAAAACCTCATATTCTGTTGGCTGTATGAACTCCAACATAAATCTGTCTTAAACAAGGTACCGAAGTGTTGAACATGCTGCAGAATGGATTGATTAGAGTTTTCTGTTTTTTGGTTACAATAGGATTTCAGGATTTCTACAACAAACAAGTAGAATAAGTGAATAATAACATGGCAGGTCTAGGTGTGTTTAAACACATCTGGAATTGGGCTAATCAAAGTTAACCATTCAATAGAGGCCATCAAAGAAAGAGATTTAAAAATTTCAGCAATCTAAGCAATTGGAGATGGCCATCTACTTACATTGCAGGCATTCACTGACTTGCATCCAAAACCTCCTCCACCTATACAGGGTTCACTGAAAGATATATTTACTGAAACATTTAAAGAACTTGTGAAAGACGTGGAAGCTGTCACATATGCTGTAGGGGGAACTGTATCTGAAAAGGAAAAAGAACAGATATTACAATGCTAATATTATGAAAAAAAAAAAAAATCATATGTGAACTCAATTTACTCTGACAGAAAAGTTTAAACAATCTAGTTTCCCTCATGTCCATAACTTGATAAACTTCATCTAGTAAATTTGATCTTTCAAGTGAGAGGATGGAAGGAAAGCTACCTATACTATACAATGAGGTGCACTTACAATTCAAATATGGGAAAACTGATCTTGCCCATCAAATTTGTGTCATAACATAATCAGTTAACTTCAGTCCTAAGTGTTACATTATTTAGACAAAAGACTTTAGTCTTAACTTTTTCTTTCCAAAGACTAATGACACGATTCATCAATGGCACATCAGAAATTAAAAGGGGACAAATCTCATAAGTGATAACTAATTCAGAACAAGCATAAGGAATAAAGGATGGGTTCTTAACCAACAGTCCAGTTATAGCTAGCACAGCCAAGCCCCTGAGTCCCATTGGCGCATACTTCAAATGTATGATTTCCATCCCTTAAGCTTGAGTATGTAACCCTTTCTCTATTTGCACAAACTGATGCAACCCTATCATCCAGCTGCACAGATGGTATGTTTAATATAACCAAATTAGCTTTATCCAAATAAAAATACAACAAAATACCTGTTTTTTAATTGTACAGACCTGTACAAAGGACCAATTGTCCCATTTTTTGAATCATAAGGGACGAATATGAGACTTTTCAATCCCGAGGGACTAATTTATCCTCTAATATATCTCTAAGGGGTCATTTTGGGTATTTACTTCAAAAATACAAATTTAAAGCACTAACCTACATTTTAGCTCCAATCTACAGGAGTAGTCCACTACATGATTAACTTCTTAGGAAAAAAGAAAAGAACACTTACTACATACTTCAGCTCTAGTCTAGGAATAGATAAATTTGATGATTTAATCTCTTAAGGAGTTCTAGTGTTGCTTTTTTCTCATATTTCTTTTTCTTATTGGTTGAGTAGTAAGCTTCAATTTTCATATCTGCATAAAAACATGTTCAGGTCCCATGAAATTAATGAAGGAAAACAGATAAATATACATGTTGAAAAAAAAAAAAAAAGCAAACAAAACTTGGGTAGTAAATTGTGGAATTCATATATTACCCTCTTCACAACAGAAGATGAATCAGTTACTGGCAAAATTAGGAGACCATAGAAATGGTATACAACTACACAATACACACTAACCTTGCAAGTGAGGGTGCAGTTTGAGCAAGGGCCACCACTACCGGGATCAAGGACTTCAAAAGCAAATGCTGCTGAGTTCAAATGAGAGAATGCATAGGGGGCCTTCAAGAATTTCACAGAGAAATTTGAGCCACCACATTTGGTTATGGAACACAGCAGTGAGACAAAGCAACATAGCATACAAAAATGCAAGAGTCTAAGCATACCCATCTTAGAACAAACAGTAGGAGTGTGTATGCTACTAATTATGTGTAAGGGAGTGGCATTTTCAAGAGAGTGAAGAATGGTTTTGCATGTAGCAGTGTGGTTTGTGGTGAATATTAGAGAGATTTTGGTGAAGTGATTGAGTTAAGAAAGCATCCCTGAATGAAGGGTTTCTGTGTGTTCAGTGTTTAGTGGACATTGATGATTGCATTATTTGAGGATAAGCAAAAACATTGTGTCTGTGAGAGCAGGACAATCCTCTGCTTCATGGCCTTTAACGTAGTAATCGACATAAGAGAAGCACGTGTAACAATCAAGATAAAGGTCACGGACAGTTATTGCCAATAAGATCATGTGAGCAATTATACTCATAGCAAATTTAACATTATCGATAGATTTTCACTGTTAATAGGATAACGTTAAGAGAAATGTTCGATGTAAAACAATATTACACCAACACTGATAATATTATTTGTCATCTAATGAAAGTGATTATTAATGCACTAAAAAATAAAAGAACATTGTGAATATTGATATAGTATTATTGTACAACTTTATTGTTAACCAAACATTTTTCTTTGAAGTAACTAGTTTTTTAACAATTTTGAGAAAGGAGACAAAAAAACAAAAAAGCTATGGAAGAAACTTCAATTATATTTTGTCCCTCAAAAATATTTTAAGTTTAATATTTGCACAAAAAAATTATGAGAAGACAATCAAGAAAATATTTTAATTTTTATGTTGTGATACTTTTAGTTAAGTACGTTTGAGCACAAAGATAAAATACGATACTGATATGATCCTGTATCTAAATTGGGATACAGTGATATTCTAAAATTTAAGATGTGGAAATATATTTGTATATATGTACTGATTATATATTAAATTTAAGATAATATTATTAACATGTTATTAAATTTATCTAACTCGTATCATAATTATCTTAAGAAAACACAAAAAATACATATCAACAATATTTTGGGTACATACCAATTTATAAAACCACCCAAAAAATTAATTTCAGCACATTTTTGAAGTATCGATATTAGTATCTAGTACGATATGTCATACATACGGTGCACGAAGGGATGATGAAGTATCGGTGCAACATAAATTATATTATAAGCTTAAACCAATCATTTGAATCAATACGAAGGATTAGTTACTTTTAACTGTCTACATGCAATCAAAAGGAGAGTCGCCACAGGAAGCAGGAGGGAGGGACTCTAGCACCAAATAATAAAGGTGAGGATCATGATATTCTTATTTTGGTTAATTACTTATATCATAACAATTGATTATTATTATTATTTATCATGTTAATATTAGTTATATATAATTAATTAGTATAAATCAATATGAGACAATAAATGTGAGAGAATAAGTTTGTAACGGTGATTGAAAAAAAAAAAAAAAGTGAACTAGCACCATATATAAACACAATGTAATCAAACCACATATATGTATGAACCTAGTACCAAAGAATACTGGTTCAATTTTGTGTAGGCCCCCGAAAACAAGAGGTAAGTGGAGACCAGAGATGTTCCATTCGCCTTCATCCACGTAGTGACAAAAATGATGCGAGTAAGATAAAATGTCTGCGAAGCACAACCTTAGAATCATTATCTCCCATGAATGTCCTATTGCCTTATTGGCTATTTCATTGTAAATAAATAAAATAAATCAAATCTAATCATAGAACGCAACACGCCCATGACCATCTCGCACACACTAGACACAATCATTCGCATTTGGACAGCTACTCGATGGTCTCAAATATTGACTATTAAAAGAAAAAAAAAAAGAAAAAAGAGTTTGAAAACCGGGTTAATGAATTAAGAAAGAAAAAAAGGAATGCGCAAGTACTCCCACAACCAAAAGTTGCAACTACCATCAACAATCATATTGTCTCTAAGGCAAGACAAACATAGAGATCTTTTAATTTAGAGCAAACCGTATTTTATTCTTCTAAAATATAAGTAATATTATTTCAGTTTAAAAAAAAACTGAACAATTAATTCATTAATTTACTAATCAGATATATATGAGTGAAACGAGTTTGTCAAGTTTATATTATGAAACTATCTACATTATATAAAATATCCACATATGCTAGCTACTATATATATTGACAAGTGGAGTGATACTCTCTCCCTTGAGTTGGGAAGAGAAGATTAAGACTCCTAACTTTGGACATGATCAATTTGAACCATGGAATTGGAAGAAACTTTGCCAACAAATTAACTAACTGATGATGAATTTTAACACATCAACAACTTCGAGCGATCAAGATTGAACATGCTCTCGAGTCAATGTCCATATACTTTATATAAAAAAGGTAGGAATTGAGGCAATGTGAATGACAATAAGTCTACGATAGGTAGAGCTATCGTGAAGCGTTTCACCATTAGAAGAGCTTAATTTGACTTTGGGATCCATTGTAGTTGTAGATCTATAACAGACTTACAAGCTACCGACACTCATTCAAAACAGAAAGATTGTATTTCATTGTGAGAATTGATGTAATGCCCTTTTTAAATCTTGCAATTTCCAATATCTTAAAAAGCATTTTAAGCGATCCAAGATCCTTTAGCTTGAATAAGGATTGGAGAAGCTTTTTAATTTGTGCGATGGAATCAAGGTTAGCTACTACTAGGATGATATATATTATCCACTTGAACTAAGAGAATAATGACGAGACCATGCGTGCAACGTATAAGGAAGAAGTGTTGCAACCCTTGATGATGACTTGTATTTTTTTCGATTTTGTTTCGAGTCTAGGTTTGTCATTGGCGGTGGTTCCTGACCCTGTGAAATTTGTCCTCAACCAATGATGAAGAAGTCGTTCCATCCTCGGCAAAGACCCGAATCTGAGATTTGAAGGGTGGTAACTTCGTTGATGGTTATGATTTTGGTTATCACTTTTGTTTATCACAGTTTAGTGTTTTTTCTAGAGAGTTTTTGTATTGTGGTTGGGTCTTAGTATTGTGGTAACTTCGTCTTCTTTTTCCATTGTATTGATGAACACTTAGACCCCGTTTGATACATAATATAACATAAGATAGTATTAACTAATATCATAAAGCCAATTTTTATCGCATGTTCAATGTCACATATGATAATACAATATTTTACGGTCAAGCCCTTCTTATCCTGAGTATAGGATTAAGTTATCAAGTCCTAAGAGGCCTAATAACACCTAATAGTATTATTTTTATTAATCAATCCCAAATTAATGCTGATTTACTCTTGTACATCAATGTCCCACCCCTACCCACCTCTAGTGGTAGCCCGCCCACAACCGGTGGCTGCCCACCACCTATTGGTCACCGCCTTGTTATCCTATAGTCGCCTCCCATCCGTCCATCCACTATCAGTCATATGGCGCACCAAACAATGAATAGTGTAAAAACTTGTGTAATGAATTGTTTATACTATACTATAAGATTTTGTACTATCATGCCTTATCCTATATGGCTCACTTCTTTCTTTTATGAGTCAAACAATTTTAAGTACGAAAAGAAATAAAAGAATAATGAGTAAATTAACCTTAGTAGTCTAGCATGATTTGTATTTGTGAAAAACACACTTGGCAATGACTAAAACAGTAAAGCAGATTAATTTATGATCTTTTAGTTTTCTTAAGAGTGAGAATCCTTCATTTAATAGATAAAAGAGTAGTCTCTCAAAATATTATCAAACATCCAAAAAACAAAAATTAAATGAGAACCACTCTCAACCATGTTTTTTTCACAAACATTATTTCTAAAATCAAACTTAAAATTTACTTAAGGAATCCAAACTCCTTTTAGTGTAAATTAGATCTTCTTAGCAGGAAACTTTTCATTTGATGTGACACCAGCTCAGACGGTCTCAATATTTTAAGAGCCTCTTGTTTGGCCAGTCCATCTTCACATTTCTTTTGCTTGTGGGCCTTAGATTAGAGTAGTATTGTGAGCACAACTTGCAGTTTCCGTTTTTGCTTTGTGATGTCCCATGCTTAATGAATAATGAAGTACTGAAGTGAAGCTAAAGGGTAATTTAAGAAGAAGAAAAAATAAATATGAAAATATTACTATTATTATATTCTTTATTGAGAAGGACAGCTTTTGAGGGCGTGAAAGAGCCTACATGATCTCTACAGCATGAGACATAAACATGTGGAGAATCTATTTTATTCTTTGAAAGTAACTTGACTATGTTTAGATCACATTTCTGAACAATGATTCGGCAGGGTGATTAATTTAATAGAATACTTTTGTCCAACATCGTAAGTGTGTGATGAATTTATATATGCCATCTTGACAAAAGTCTTTGACAAATGATATTCTTGTGCTTTTCATAAATCTTTAGGATTTCTTATACATCTAAATTTAGGATGAAATACAGTTAATTCCTATAGATATCAAGAAATACATTTCACTTCAGTTGTTTGAAATCTTACACTCCACTCCATTTCATTAAGGATGTGTTTGGTATATTTTCTTTTAGGGTTTGGCTTTAAAAATTATATATTAAATAATAAGAATAGTTATATAATAAATAATAAATTTAATTTCTATATATTGATTTCATGTTGTTTGATACCCACAACATATTAAATAAACTTAATAATTATTTTAATTAAAAATATAATATAAATATTTTAAATAAACAATAAATGAAATTAAATAAATATTTAAAGTATTATTAAAATACATAAATTAATTAAAAATTAGTATATAAATTTATAACACATAATAAATAATATAACATATCATATAAAACATAAGTATATACAACAAAATAAAAATTTTAAATAATTGTTACAAATCAATATTTTAATTATCATTTTTTAAAAAATTTTATCTGTAAATGATTCATAAATAATATTATTTTTCTATGTTCATTACACATATTATGATAAAAATGTAGAAGTTGGAAGTATTATAAGAAAAAATTATATATATTATTTCATATTTGATATTAAATGAAAATAAAATATTAACAAATAAAATTATGAAAAATAAGGATTTAATTTTGATGTTTTGGCAATGAATTTTTTTTTTATATCGTTATCCAACTAATCGTTCCATTTAAATGATTTTTCAAATAGTGATATAGGAGAATCACTTTGGCTACGTGGCAATATAAGCTTGAATGCACCATAGAACTCAATTATACTATTAGTACATTAAAATTAAATTAATTTATAAAATAATAATTGCAAAATAGATTTATCAATAGAAATTTTAAAAAATATAATCATACTAAATAACTGCCCACGATAATAACTACCCACTATGATTTTGACAATTTCTTGAATTTTTATTAGTTGACAATGTAGTATCAATTTTACATTGCAAACTAATAAAAATTTAAAATAATATCAAATCAAGCTAGATAACTAACTATTAACTATGGTATCTAAAAGATTGGTTTATAACAATTATTTTTAATATTTTGAATCTCATTCATATAATTATATTTTATATTAATATTATTTATCACGTATTATTTATTTTTCAAAAATAATTAATATTTATTTATAATTGAAAAAATGGCAAGTTACTTGAATAATAATGCAATGGCCTCTTTTAATGCTATATATATAGGAGTATCATTATTTTTCGTCCCTTGCTCCTCTTTATTTATATCATCAAAGTCCTTATATGATAGCTAGGCAGACAACGAATGCATGATTATATGTTTTCAAAATATTTTTCATCGAATATTTTTATTAAAAGGAATTATACTCGGTTAGTTCTCATAACTCTTTTTTTGAAATCCTTCGTTGAATTATCCCCACGTCGTTCATCACCAGCTTTTATATTATTCTTGCACCTAACACTAATTTTATTTGAAAATTTCAACTGTTATAGGATTCCCACGTCGGGTGCCTTTATAAATAACTAAGTACGGGAGGTAAGTGCAATCTTCCAAATAAAAAAGTATAAAAATAATAAAAATAATAACAACAACAAAAAGAATAATAATAATAATAATTTAAAGAGGATTCTCCATAACAACTATATATTTGGTATGCAACTGTTGTAATTCCAAAAATACTCCTCTTGACCCTATCACAACAACTACTTTCACATTCACAACTTCAGGAATAACTACTGTTTATAATAACTTCTCATTTTTGAAATTATTTTTTAATTTATTATTTCTTTCTTGAATATTTTTAAAAAAAAGGTTGCAAATTGAATGGCACTTGATGTAATTGTCACTGTGCTAGTAGTAATAATAATAATAACCAATGGAAGAAGATTATTTACACCAAAAATAATAATAATATTGAATGATATGAATATGAATAGAAGTTAATGATGATAAATACAATCATTCCAAATAAATACACCTCAGGTTCTCCTCTCACATTATATATGCTCATATCATACAACAAATATATGTAACTATTCTAATTTTTAAAAGAAGAGTAAGAAATTAAATCTATGCTTTTATTTTTCTTTGACTAGGCAGATAAGGAGAGAGCAAAAAAGGATGTACTAACGGCGAAGGAAGCAGAAATTCAGGAGCAAAGTGAAAAGAAAGAAAGGAAAAGAGCATGTCGTTCTTGTAGAAGATACATAGATTTTGAAGTTCGAACCCACTACACGACATTATACATGGATGAATATTTTTATCTTATGAACACTTTGAGAAGACCAGGTTACTCATCATACATGATGTTGATATATTTAATATAATCAATATAAAATGAAGACGAAATGCGGCTAAAGAAGGAATAAAAAAAAAATGCAAAAGACAAAGACGCGCAAAGAAGCCACCACTGCCTAAGAGGGAAAAGAACGATCGCATCATGCATTTAAAAGGAGGAAGAGCAGATCATTAGAATATAGGAATTTTGATCACTTTGAATAATTAAAACCAAACATGTGATTCCTATTGTTGGGAGGATGAGCCGAACTCGCAAAAATCTTGATTAATCAAATATGTGAAAAACTATAATAATATATATGCATCGGACCGTATGCCACCTTTAGATCTCTTAAACCTTAAAATAATGAGTGTAGTAGGTACTCTCATTTTATATATTTTTTCACTTAGTTCATGTTTCAAAACTAATGTGTAGCTTCACTTCTTACACTTGAAATGTTAACAATTTTTTCACTAAGTGCTGGACATAACATTTTCTCTTTTCCACAATAATAATATTTCGACATCTAAAAATGAGTATTTATTTGACAGCTATCAAATCCAATAGTGGAGAAGAAGGATAAGTGAGATTGAGTGGGGTCACAATCCACTCCAATGATAATATAATAGATATCTAAATGAGATACTCATTTTTAGATGTATAAATAACATTATCAATACCCACGAACTTCATCATAAACCATCAACATCTTGTTGTTAGTTGGGAATTTTTTTCAATAAAAAAAATTAAAAAGAAAATTGCAAATACCTTTTAACTTGGGGTGAATAGATGTCATTTTTATGGTATTATTTTACTCTGTAAACATAACACAGCTCTTCATGGAATAGAAACAACTAGTTAGTTAGTTAGTTAATTAGAAAATTGTTAGTTTGTCATATGAGTAACTAGATGGTTATCACATTTGGCTATTGTATTGTTGCCTATTTCTATCTTGGGTTTCATGTCCAATTTAGTAGTGTCGATTTTATTTTTTTTTTGTTTCAAAATAAGTGTAGAAAATGTTTGACTCGGGGAGAGAGAAGCATAAGTTGCATTTACATGTTGATATCAATACAATGATATGAAAAAAAAATGCAAACACAAAGAAAATGAACATACTATCACCATACCCAGCAACCAAAGAACACAAACTAGAGAGGCAAAACCAGCCTTACGAGAAGGCACCACACGCATATGACATGTAATGCTTTCACAAAGGTGCATTCACTCATATTTCGCATGCAATTTTGAATGTGCACACAAAACCAAACAAACACACCCTCCATCAAGCTAAGATTGTCGCACGCAAACTAAAGATGCACTACAACCACCCCACCAAAAAATAATTTCAGTTCCTAGACTATGTCTTCATGACCAGACAGATTGCTTCAACACCAGATGGATATATAAGCTTCTCCAAAACACAGAGAATGTCATCTTGAGCCCAAACTGATATATTGAACAACAAACAAAATGGGTGACACCAAATAGCTCAAGTCGAGAAAAGCTTGAGAAATCAACTACGCCTGACATTCAATGCTTGGGGTCAAAGATGGGCGCTGAACAAAACTAAAGATCCATAAAAAAAGAGACCTTTGCTCTCATTTCCAACAAAATTTATCATCTAGTAGAACAAAGAACCAATATAGAGAATGCCAGAACCAAGCCAGTAATAAAACTAGAGGCCAACCCTTCAACCCTAAAACCAAATCCACTACCCCTTTAGAATCCAAAACAAACCCATTAGACGTACCCCTGAAATTGAAGCCTTGCCATTCTAGATCCCCATCAACAATCCCACCACCAGAACAATACGAACACTTCCACGACCAACCTTAATTAATAAAACTCTATCTACATCATGATAAGGCTTCTTCCTAAACCTAACAATGTTGAAGCGACATAACCCTAGGGCGTCGACTTCCCAATGGATAAAGTCAAAACAGAAGGCAAAAATATAAAGGGGACATGGTAAGGTGGGAAAGTTAGGGAAGAATACCATCAACCCTAACAACAAAGAGCCCACCAAAACCAGGGAAAATAACAATCCCATCCTAGAAAATGAATTAAACAAACATGGCCTTCAATGACCAGGGAAACGACTCTACCACAACAAGAAGAGGCAAGGGAATGGAGCACGACTGGATAAAGGGCGGGTAAAAAACAGAGAAGCTGACCACGAGAGGAACAAAGAAATGGGATTGAGTCGGGATGGGGTGGGACAGAGTGAGGCGAGGCACTGCCTAAGGAAGGCAAGTAGTCACCTCATAAAAATGATTTACTACACTAGGGTTCTAAACCCTGAAAAGTTGATTTTTCTAATTAATAAGTGCTTGTTTTTGGTAAGAAAAGAAAACTTCATTGAATGTCATAGAAGCATCAAACTTTTCCCCATCAAATTATAACAGTCTAGACACTCAGCAATGCAGATATTGTTTGCTTTGGGGTATGGCGCCCCTCACGGGTTTGCTTTTTCCTCTTGGCGAGGGAAAACGCATCTGCAAGGGGGAGGTATCCACACCCTTATAAGGCATGTTTCGTTCCCCTCCCCAACCGATGTGGGACTACTCTATACCCCTCGTGGAAATCCATCCCCCTTGGGGCCCAGCGTCCTTGCTGGCACACCGATCTCAGGACTGGCTATGATACCATCTGTAATAGCCCAGACACCCGTCAATGCAGATATTGTCTGCTTTGGAGCTTGGCGCCCCTCACAAGTTTGCTCTTCTTCCTTGGTGAGGGAAGACGTGTATGCATAGGGGATGAAGTAGTCCCATATCAATTGGGGAGGGGAACGAAACATGCCTTATAGGGGTGTTAATACCTCTCCTATACAGACGCGTTTTCCCTCATGAGGGGGGAAGAGCAAACCCATGAAGGGAACAGATCATGCCTTATAAGGGTGTCAATACCTCTTCGATGCAGACGTGTTTTCCCTCATGAGGGGGGAAGAGCAAACTCGTGAGGGACATCAGGCCCAAAACCGGACAATATCTACATTGCCGGGTGTCTAGGCTATTACACAAATCCCATGAGCTTGAGAGTCACTTAAACAAAGATAAGGTGCCAAAGAAGTACAATTCAAAGCAATATCATGATAGAGTCACAATAACTTTTAGAATTCGAGTAACTAGATTAGATACTTGTTTCTTGATTCCGAGCTTTCAATGTGTAGTTTTTTTTTTTTTAGAGTAAACAACGTATATAGTCCCTCAAGAAAATTTCGCCAAACAATTTATTCCTTTAAAAACTGAAATTAAGAGGTCCCTTAATATTTTAATAATAGGATACATCATTATCCTCCTATGTGTATTTAATTCTTTAAACACTAATAAAGTTGCAAAGTGATCAATTAACAGGATGTTAAGTAATGCATGTGTTATCTGAAGTAGAATAGAATTAAAAATAACTCTTTTTGGTGATTTAAATTATATAAAATAAGTTATTTAAGTCTCCATTACAAGTCCTCAAATAACTCATTTTGTGCAATTTTAAACATCAAAATGAGTGTAATATGTTTGAAAATAGGATCATGTTACTTGCATCGAATATTTTGCCATCATTGTATAGTACATGTAAGTCCACTAATGAAGAATTAACATAGAGATTAATGTATTTGTCATTTTCAATCTTGGGAGATCACGAAATTAATTTATTTTCTTGCAGAAAAAATAGTCCGATACAAAAATCTTAAGAGATCAAACAACTAGGATGTTCACTGTTATTTTTATTTTCACAAATCATATGGTTGATTGTGAATTTGATCATCAAGTTTAGGATCAAATAGAAGTGTACGTATTTGCATCTCAAATAAGATCCAAGATTAAGCAACTAAAAATAAGTTATTCTTAAATAAATAAATAAGTTATATTACTTTATTTTATCTAAGTAATAGTATTACCATTCAAAATTGTCAAAGTTACTGTTTGCACAGTTTTCAGTTCATCATGATGAAAAAGAAAAAAATGGGATAATATATACTGGATAACCGGTAGAAGCTTTGTCAGAATTTTGGTTTTAAAATGATAGGACATGATTGCTAGTTTTTAATTTAGATCAATCAATAAATTGTATTATTTTATTTTATGCAATAATATTTCTTATGAGGATTATGTTAATATTTCTCTAGATGTGTTACATTACTGGTAAAAATATTAAAGTTGTAATGGTATCTCTTTTTTTTTTTTTCCATACTTAGTTAAGATGGTATCTTTGACAAATGAAATTGTCAAGAGGTATTTCTTCTAAAAATTTAAGTTATTAAGTAAAGACAAATTAATCAAATTTACATTATAACATGTCCCTCCTGCAAGAGGCCCATGAATGGATTTAATATTTATTTAAAAGAATAGAAATAAGTAAGAATCTAAATCAAGCCACTTGATCATAGAATTTTTTTCATATGTTAAAAATAATGCTTCTTAAAACTTTAAATTATTTGATAAAGGCAGAAATAATTTTATATTATCATAGGAATCTATTGTGTTTACTTTCTTTTTTGAGTAAACAAACATTTTAATTATAACATTTTCAATTTGATATCAATTTAGTATTAGTGAAATTTTTTACACTAATTTAATCCTAATGACATTTTTTATTTTGATATTAATTTATTCATTGAATTTGTTAGATAGATCTTCACTTTGATAAAATAACTAAATTGTTGTTGAAATATAAAGTGTTAGAGCTGAATTTATGTCAAAAAAGAAAATATTATAACAAAATTGACGTCAAAAGAATTATTAAAATTAAATTGATATAATTTTTTTATTGAAATTAAATTAATAATAAATGAAAAATGTTAAGACAAAATAATTTTTAACCCTCCCTTTTTCACATCATCCATCATAAATTTATTCGGGTTTTGCGACATGCCCACCTGAACAATGGACCCGCCAGGCGCCAGTGAAGTGATCAGATTTAGTAACTTTTTTTTTTTTTGTTTGAAGTCAGAAACTTTTGTTTTATTCCATTTGCAAACTCCTGGGCACTCATTTCGGATGGAAATACTCTATTTTCAAATAGTATCCCTTCTTTGTCTATTTAATTATTTATTAGTACGTAAAAAATGTATATTTTATATCTAATAATTAATAAATTCTCAAATTTATTTTGATTTTTATTTTTTTTATGTAACAAAAAATAATTAAAAAATAAGAAAGAAGACTGAGAAGAAAATAGCATTTGAATATAGAAGATCTTCCTCTTTCCATTACACTCTCAGTTTGTCAGATATGTGATGCCGTAACTTCATTTGATTAATTAATCAGTATGTCAATCAGCAAACTTATTCTTCACTCTCTCTCTCTCTCTCTCTCTCTCTACATACACTACGTATATTTTATATATATTCACCTGGGCGCACTACACTATAATTTTAAGTTGACAAAAAGGTTTGCTCAATCTAAAATAATTCGGATAATTAAGTTCGTGGAATTATCAAATCTTTATAGAAGTATTTTGGAATAACCCATTAGAAAGAATATAAAAATCAAATACAAATTACAATGGAGTATGAAGAGAAATATCCATCTTAGTCGAGGAGTATGTTAAGAGTTTAATTTTTATATATTGATAATGTACAAAAATATTTTACACTGTTTATCAATAGAATTTCAGTTAAATAACAAATTATGATGGATAATTGTGATAATAAATAATTATTTTCTATAATTTATTACTTTGATGAAACTATATTAGTAAACTAAGCAAATTAAGTATATAAATTCACTGAGTACAATATCTATAATAATAAAAAAAAATCCTAAATATTAAACTCGAGTCATAGTTACATTATAGGCTCCTGTGTTTGCTTGGAAGGTAATTAAAAATGTGACAAAAAATTGTATGAATGAATTTTATATATAAAATTATTTATGAAACTTAACTGTGAAAATATTTTACCCTCAACCAAACATATACCCTCAAGGAAGAAAAATTAGTAGTACGGAGGGAGTTTTATTTTGTAATGTATTCATCCAACTTAAACTATAAACAACTCAAATTTCTAATTAACAAAACTAAGATACTCAGAAGTCTAATTTAGAAATGAAAAGCACGTACTCCCAAATCATGTCTCATTTCTTTTTTCATCAATTATTTATATGGTCAAATATAAGATAAACATTATATGTTTGGTAATTGTTTAAAAGTTTTAAATCTCTTTCAATTCTCATCTCAAACGTTATAATAAATAATTGGTTGTATAAAGAATGAAACATGATTTTATGAGGACTTAACCAAAACTTCCACATCCAGAAAGTAAAAGCCTCACAAGTGTGTTGGCCTATATATATGGCTTGGTTATTTGGGTTATGTATCCTCCAAGAGTGATTAAAATGACCCATAAGGGTAATTTAAGGAGGAGTTGATAAAAGATTTGTAAGGATAATATGTATCTTTAGCTGTTTAAAAAAAGTTATAGATAATAAAAAATTTTCAAACTCTTTTATATGAGTCATAGATGTAGGTCGGTGACCTAACCACATTAAATTTTATGTATTTTATCTTTTCATATTATTTTTCTTCTTACGTTAATTAGTTCAAATTAGCGTGAGAGAGTTTATTTTTATATTTATTTTACTTTCGTCACAAAACAAATTTGGTTACTTTTGCTGTGATTTGCACCAAAAGTGCAAGAGAAAATAATTAGTAAAATATCAATGTCAGTAAGAGTTAAGAATAATTTATTAAATTATTCATATTTCTTTTCAATACACTTCAATTTGCCTACTCCTCTCTTATTAATGAATTAATAGTATTTAATAAGGATATTATTAGAAAGAAATAATTAACATTATCTATTAGATTTTTCAAATGAATAATTATTTTTAAATAAAATAAATTTTTAAAATAGACGACGAACCTAAGTTGTAATAAAGCAACATAAATGTAAGGTAATGCACGCTTTCTGAGGCCACTCTCTATCTAATTGTATGTATGCCCATGAACCTGACTTTTCTTTTTGTAAACAAAAGAAAGAAATGGAGAACCTGTATGGCTTCCACTATACAGATGATCACTGCTATTCGGAGGAGCAGTCATCAATGGCTCCGCCGCCATTACCGCCATCGAGTAACAGCGTGGTTTCATCCATGGGGACACCAATATTAGTCCCTGCAGGCTCTTCTGCACCGGATAATGCTTTCTTGCAGCACGAGCAGGAGCAGGAGCAAGATGATGATGAGGAGGTTTCTAAAGTGCTTCGCGCTAAAGTTGTTTCTCATCCTCTTTTTCCTCAGCTCCTCAATAACTATATCGATTGCCGTAAGGTGTATATATATCTTCTTTACCTGGCTCTGGTGGCTTCAATCATATTCATATATACCGCAGCTTTAATTTATTTTGTGCTTTTTCGTCACTTGGACGTTTGGTTTCCACTTTCCGCTTTCCAGTTAAGAGATTTCAAAGCATGGTTTAGAGTAGACACGAGAGAAGCTTTTATTCAAATCTTAGTCTTGGGTTTTTCTTTTCTTTTTTTTTTTTTTGGGGGTAGAGGAAACCAAATATGCTATTGATTAGTTGAGAGTTGAGACACTCCTCTTTGGTTTGTTTCTTCAATTTGGTAGAGTTTCGTTCCTGTCATGTCACCAATTGGTTATCATAGGCAAAGGGAAGAGACCATATAAGAGATCCTTATCATTTTTCCTATGTTTTTTTCCTGCTTGCAGTTGCAACCAAAACTACTCGTTTCTTCTTCTTCTTCTTCTTCCTCCAAACTCTCTTTGAAAAATGTGTTAGTTTAATTTCTTTTTTGCTTTGAATGATCATTAACATCTTTGGCCATATAGATTATAGAGTTCTTTTAATTAGTAAGTTACAAACCCTCTTTCGATTTGTTTTATATATACATAAATAAAAAGTGGTCATTAAGATCTCAAGTAATCTGACTCGTACCGAGTTTTGGTTACCAGGTTAGTGTACGATGAGAATAAAATTCTTTTGACACTTTTTTCTCACTAAATATAAAGCAAGATCTGATACTTAACATGAACAAAATTTCAAACCACTTATATTACTGAAAAGTTGGTGAGTCTTTAACATTTTTCTTATTAATCAACTCCCTTATCATTCATATCTATCTGTCATTTAATTCCTGCAGGTGGGAGCACCACCAGAGATGGCGCAACTATTGGATGAAATAAGAGAACCGAATATTGGCGCATCTGCCTTCCTTGGTTCCGATCTCGAGCTTGACAATTTCATGGTCTCTTTCTCATCTTAGGATAACCCCCCCAACACACACACACACACACAACAACATACATTTCTTCTTCAAATTAGACTCCTAACCCTAAGCGTTTATCCATATATATACTCATTTAGTAGTTTTCTTAGTTAATTTGATCACTCATCTCTCAATTTTAATTTCTGAGTATAATACTATTTTGCTTGTTAAATGGTAGGGAACGTATTGCAATTTGTTGGCCAAGTACAAATATGAACTCTTAAGGCCTTTCGAGGAGGCAACGATGTTCCTAAATGACATGGAAACACAGCTCAACTCCCTCATCTGCAACGGCCCTGCACTAATTGGTCTGCTCTCTCTCTCTCTCTCTTGTTGCCATTGCTGGAGTACATATACTTGTTCTTTGTTTCCACTGATTTTTGGAAACTAGACTTATGGCTAAGTAGTTCACTAGAGAGGGTTTGGACAAAAATAATATGGGGGGTAAAAAATATCCATACAATAATGAGTTTAATTTTAATACATTGATAGATTTTTACACTGCCATTAAATTAAATCATCTCATCTGTATGGTTTTTTAACTAGTGAACATGAAACTTAACTATTACTTCTTATAATATGACAATACACGATTAGATTATTGCATAAGAAAAATTTATACTATTAGTATAGGGAAATTAAACTTTAAAATAATACCAAATCTAGGATCGAGTAGATTAGCCAATGGCGCCTAAACCACGTTCGAGGAACTGGCTCACACATGGAGACACTGTACATACATGGTCATGTGGTTTGTATATATAATCGTGTTATATATACATACACACACATACTTCTTAGCTTCTTAAAGATGTGTAAGACCTACCTCTTTGAGTACTGGCTGAGGACTATGGTTGAATAAATTAACCTGCAATAAACTTAATTACCACCAGACTTACATAAAAGATAATCTTATGATATATTCAATCATTTTGGTGTTTTGTCCATGGCAGTTTTTTTTTTTCCATTACTTACATTTAAAGTGTTTAGTTTAAAACCAGAAAACAAAAAAGGCTAATAAATAGTGATGTCTACTACTTTGGGGATTATATTAATAAAAAGACATAATATTAATGATTACACCAAGGTGGCCTCTATCCTCCCTTCAATCAAGGGTGTAAATATATAAATAGTAATTGAGAGCGTGGCATCTCATGTTGCAATTTTAGCTGAATGGCCAATATGCGGCAGAGATGTGTTACATCATTAATTTTGGTGACTAAATGCTCACACAATTTATTGTTATCTACCATTTGTTGTCATATACCGATTGCACCGTGTTTAAACTTTGAATTTCAACATTTTGCGATAAGCAGTATGTATTTCATGCATGAACCTCAATGCGTTCAAATTTTAGTAGAGTATTCTTTGTAATTGTTTATGCTATTTGAGAAGAAGAGTAATGATTCTCAAAAGTTCTCCTTCAAATCTGTTTGGACGTTGAAATTTAAATTATCTTGAAATCTTAAATTTTATATTTAAATGTATTATAGAATTGTCACATAATTGTTAGAAAATAAACAAAAAAGAGGAAGAAGAATTATGTAGACTTTATTAAAGAGAAAGATATTTAATAATTTTCAAACAAAAAATGCTAGATAATCAGAATTTTATATCTAGAAAATGTGATATAATTATTAGCTTTTAGATGATGAATTAGTGTTTTATTTTATTCAATAATCATTATAATTTCTATTAAAGATTTTACACACACACACACACACACACATATATATATATATATAGAGAGAGAGAGAGAGATGTATAACATTACTTGTTTTTGAACTCTAAAGCGTTATGTTTTGCAGAAGTTGCTTGCTTATTAAATTAATGAGCTTAGTAAGCATTATTTCATTATTAATTTTTTATAAAAGTTAATTAGCTGTCAATATTAAATAAAACCTTGATGATCTAATGCATTATATCATCTAAAAAATGATAAATTAACACTCTGGCTAATAGCATAACCTTAATTTTTTTTTATTATAAAATTGTGAATTTTAATTAAGTTTCCTTGATATTGCTTTACAATTTATTATATTACTAGTGTCAAATTAAGTAGCAACTCTTTAATTTGCATGACTTAGAACTACTATTCCCCAACAATTATCATGCTGATCTAGATAACTTCTTTTGTTTGTTGAGAAACTACTATTTGAAATGAATTGCATGCTATTCCATCAGTTTCTGAGTGCTCTAATCGCCACAGGAAACAAAAATGCTAATGGCGGAAAAGAAAATACAAAAATACTTTTTAGTACCAAAAGTAGCTTCATTTTGTAATTATGTGTTATGGTACTTTATAAATGATGTCTACTAGACATATTGTGGATATAATAACTGTATAAGTCATGGCTTAAAAAACCCTGAATCCGTATGCCAGATGTGTGTTGTCTTTGACAATAATCATCATGCACGATTAAGATTCTGTACCAAGTAGTGGTAGTGTTTGTAGCACGTGTTGTGTACTGATCTCGTCGTTTTCCTTAGAAATGCACATTGTCGCTTCCTTTTCTTTAATTATTCCTTCAGCTGCTTTTGAGGCTATCCACAATACTCATACATCGTTTGAATAATGGTAGAGAAATGAAACTTTATTTGTACTTGAAACGGTTGCAGTTCGTTGCATATTCTTAATTAATTTCACCTAAACTACTAGCATTTAAAATTTAGAGTAAATAGTCTACGTAGTTCCTAAGATGATTTAGTCTCTTAAAAACTGAAACTACACCTATGGTCCTTTGAGATTTTAATGATAGGATACATTAGTCCCTTATTGTGTGTTTGGTCTTTTCAACACTAACTAAATTACATAACAAGTGACCTATTAATAGGATGTTAAGTGATGCTTGTTTTATATGACATAATAAAATTTAAAATGACTCATTTTGATAGTTAAAATTATATTAAAATAAGTTATTTAAATATCCATTACAAGTCATAAATGATTCATTTTATATAATTTTATACATCAAAATGAGTGTAATATGTTATAAAACAATGTCATTTTGCTTGCATCCAACGTTTGAATGGCTCATCATCATTCTATTATATCACATGTATAAGCCCACTAACGGAGAACTAACAAAGACTTATGTGTCCATCATTTTTAATCTTGATGGATCACAAGATTAGTTTGTTTTCTTAGGAAACAAAATAGTTTGACACAAAATTCTTGAACGGCCAAATATAGTGTTTACTCTAAAATTTATTATATCTTGATCAATTTGGCCCAAGTTAGATTTGCAGGCTTTAGTATAGAACTCATAATTTTTTTCCCTTCAATCTTTCTTTCTTTCCTTCTTTTTTTCCCTATTCATGAGAATTGGATTATATTTGATATCTTTACTATGAGAAATAAATATTGAATTAATCAAATAAAATTTAGTTACATATTTTAATGGTTAGATATACATTTTGTGCAAAAATATTTCATATTATCATCCAATCATATTTACATATATCAGAAAATTTTTAAGCAGTAGAAGTGAAAGTCAATTATTTGCTTATATATATAAATGCATTAATATAAATCTGTTTTTATTTTAGAAATTAGTTCTATGCTGTAAAGATGTGAAAATTCATGTGATTAGATGAAAAGGAAAAAAAGAATAAGCATATTTTTCTAAACTATATATGTTTATTGGCTATTCTGGGTATATCAGTTCCGGATAAAGCTGCTTTATTTAATTTGACTATAGCTGGCTCTGAAGATTATGGAAGAGCCTTTAACGTGGAAAGAGCTCACTTGTCTGGATCATCCAGTTATGAAACACACACACAGATGCTGGAGCTAGGCTTTATTGTAAATGATACTGCTTTATATGCTTTTCAGTTCATTGCGTGCATGCTTGTCTTGGATATTTAAATATTCTTCTATTTCATTACAACATAGGACATTGTATAGGCATATGTGTTCGACAACTTCTAAAAAAATTCCTTACTACTGCTAAGCTAGCACATGGTACCAGTTATTGAGAGGGTCAAACCGTACACCTTGAACATCGTTGGATGCTTTTATGATATGTCAATTGAGCCATTGACATCTAAAATGTCAAATTTTGTTGTGCATAATTTTCACGTAAATGTTTTTTTTTTTAATTTGTTAAATTAAAGAGTTAACAATTTATCATAATAGAAAATAATAAGAATTGAACTTTTGACTACTTGATTACGGTGATTCTGATATTATATCATGAACCAACATAACTCTCCTAGCAGAATAGAGATGCATCAATAATTTCGTTTTTTTGTATAGTTAGTTAATATTTTTGCCTTCATCTGTTTGGCAGATGAAGCTACAGCTGGATCATCTGAAAAGGGTTTTATTACCGATGAGAAAGAGACAATTGAGTGCAAGAGGATAAATGAAGATCGAGAGCTGAAGGATAATCTTCTACGAAGATATAGCGGCTACATTAGTACTCTGAAGAATGAGTTTTCTAAAAACAAGAAAAAAGAGAGGCTACCGAATGAAGCAAAGCAAATCTTACTAGCATGGTGGAATATTAACTTCAAATGGCCATACCCAACGGTAATCAATCATTAAATTTCTCTCCCAACCATCTTCATTAATTCTTTCATGTTGGAAAACTGGGAAAGCATCAATAAAAATATTATTAAGAAAAGTAATTTTAATATAAAGTGATAATTGAAAAAGCTTATAAACTTTTATTTTCAATTATTAAACATCAATAGATATTTATAAATATTTTTAATGACCACTTTATATCAATTTTTTTATGATACTTTTATTAACACTTTTAATGTTGAAAATACTCTTTTTTTTTAGTGAGATCAGGATCCTCTCGTGATCTTAATCTAACTAATATGAGAAAATATTCAAAATAAAATTGATAGATCAATATAAATAATAGATGTTAGGTTGAATATAATTAATTTGTCAGCTAATGGATTTTTTAGAAAATTTATTCAAACATTTACAAAATGTATATATGGAATTGGATCCATAGATTTGATAAAAGGAAAATTCTAATATGTTAGCTTTTGTGCTATACAACTACTGAGTTGGAGGGTGATATCAACATATTATTATCGGATCACTAAATATCAACACACTGTCTTATGACAACCGTTTAAAACTATATATAGAGTACCAATTGCAAACGTCATACGAGTTTAGAAACCTAATTATAAAATTTCAAATTGTTAGGAGCTATTTTTTTTTTTCAAAACGTTATACTGACTTAACTCGGATTTTATCGTACAAAGTTAGTGTATAATGTTAAAAAAATACTAAATCAAGCTTTAGATTGCTGTGTGTTGGATGCATAGTAGCTAAAATCACTGCTGCCCAAACGTGTCATGCTTTGAATCAAGCATTCTTACAGCACATCTTTGTAGCCCACAATTGGTGGGACAAAATATTAAACAATTGAAACACCTCATGCTGTTATTATACGTTAGTGAGTAAACTACATGCATGAAGAGTACTTCAAGTGTGGGTTTTTATATTTTATTGCTTTTTGAAGCCTATAAAAGGCATTGTATGGACCGTGTTTAATACATCATCTCATCAGGTGTGTTATTTTTAGTGAGTTTTTGGTATCATATAACCATTTTTGATTTAATTTTTATATACCAACAACCTCAAAACTTTACACGATCATTCATTATTGTGTCAATCATGATAGTTAATTTTTTCATTCACTAGTTAAAAGATCATACAAAAATTAAATATTTTTTTATTATAAGACACTGCAAAGATGTTTTGCATAGTTAGAATATTAAAATTAAACTCAGATATCTATCACACTCTCTCATTTTAGTCAGTAACATGAGATGAGAGGATACTGATAATTTAATAAAAATTCCAATTTGTTGTCATTAAGTGCGCATTAATTATACTATCATAGTGTTTTTCTTTTTGTGATAACTTGATAGTTTTAAGTTTCAACCACCATGATGTGATGAACGGCGCAGGATGCAGATAAGGTTGCCCTAGCTGAATGGACTGGTCTGGACCAGAAGCAGATCAACAATTGGTTTATAAACCAAAGGAAGCGCCATTGGAAATTACCGTCGGATCAGGAAATGCAAGCTGCAGTTTTGGATGGTATATATGGACCTATCTGCATGAGTGAGAGTGAGTGAGTGAGTCAGTGAGATGGGAGAAACCCTCTACCCCATTGATTTGCTTTTGCTAGCTAACATGAAATCACGAACTAATGGTTGATAACAATAAGTGGAGAGTTTTGTATTCGTCATAAAGCCACTTTTGGTTCACTATTTTGTTCTGTGAATTAGGAATAGCGAATAGGAGCCACGGACCATTTTTGTGCTTAGCTGAATTTGCTAATATATATACAATATTATTGCACCTGTGTTGTCAACCTATATGGTTCTCCTTTATTAATATATCTCTCCAAGGATGTCCTCGCTTAGAGGTTAAAATGAAATTTTTTATACGGATGAACTCTATATACCACGTGAAACTTATATATGAAAAAAATTCATTTTCCACCGGTTTATTGATTAGAGGGTAAAAATAAAATATATTATTTTTAATAAATAAGCCCCAAGTACAATGGTGTGTTAATGTTTAGTTGCACTACAAAAAAAGTGCAGGATATTGACAAGTTTTCCAATAGGTAAGTATTTAACTGACGGATTTGAGCCATTGGACTTTTGACCATAGATGCAATATTACCGATGAGTTATTATATTTGTCAGTAATCTTCAACAGATATACCAACGAGTATAAAAATGAAAACCAGTGAATACAATTAGAGTAAATGCATCACAGAGGGCGTCAGATAATTAATATTATCAACAGGTATTGATAATATTATTGATGAAAAATAAAAATAATAATATTTTTTATTAATTATTACTAATGGGTGTGATATTTTTTTGAATTATTTAATTTGAAAATATAACTACTTACCGACGGTGTTACCTGTCGGTAACATTTTAATAAATTTTTTTTTATGGCTGATGCCATTTCGATTTATAGGTCACCTATATAAACTATGGATCATATTTAATTATTTTGTATATAATAATTCAATTAACAATTAAAGTGATGTTAAGTAAAAAATAAAATAAACAAAGTGATATAATAAGTAAACAAAGTATCATAATAAAATATATACAAAGTGCTATAAATGAATGAAATATCAAAAATGAAATACCAGCTAAAGTCCTACTGGTCATCAGTGCCATCATCATCATCCCAGGGTCCACACCCCATTTCCAATGATGGATGAGATGTGGTCGACGTAATGTTCCATAGATTATTAATACAAATATCATTACTCTTTCATTTTTCTTACTCCATTTTTTCTTTCTACTATCTGCACCACTTTTTTCCATAATAAAACAAGAGAAACACACGTTTTAAACACACTCCCTATATATACTTTTTTTCTCCCGAATAGAAGGATGTACTGTATGGAATGATGTGAAGTTTAATTTCTATCTATTGATATTGTAAAAGTTTTAGACACATTCATCCAATTATGTATTGTTACATTGGTCATGATAATTGACTTTTTCACCTACTACTTGAAAAATAATGCAAATGAAAAATTTTAATTGGATGACATTGTTAATGTACTAAAATTAAACTTAATATAATGTTATGCACTCACATAAAATGTGTCTTATTGTCTATTACATTTTTTTTTCACGAAAAGTATTTTTTTAAGCAAAATTTACTTTTCATTTTGGAGTATAAGTTAATTAACATGAATAACTTACATGAAAAAATATCAATTTGTTAGCTAAAAAAGTTAAGATAAACTTATCCAATTGCCCTTAAATATTCATCCTTTCCTGTGCAAGTGCTTATTATAGTTAGTCTCATATGCCTAAATTCTAAGACTACCACATATGTCTGATGTGATGTGTACCACTGCACCTATTTCTCTCTTGAGAAATGTTAATTGTACTCATTATTTGTGGGATACCGTGCTAACACACTCCTATTTATCATTGGATGTGATGTGAATCCTATTTAGTTTGAGACTCACATCTCATCCAATGATAGATAAAAGTGTATCGGCACGGTATCTCACAAAGCGTGAGTACAAATAACACTACTCTTCTTTCTTTGACCTTTGTCTCTTTTTCCTTTTTTATTTCTACATGATGACCCTTTTCTACATGTTTTACAGCTCATGCTAATTCACACTTAAGTGGTGCAAACTTTTCTTGTAAATTAAAGTCCAAGCTGCTGCATGTAGCATGGCATCCAACATACAATCTTGTTGTTTATGCTACTCCAAAAAGCTTATTATTGTATTATGCATAGTTCGTACAGTTTGCCTGTAAAATTTACTTTACATAATGTTTCACCTTACAAAATCTTTAAAAGGAATCTTAGAGTATAGTCCATTCTCTTTCAAATAAAAATTCAATATTGACATCATAATGTAAGATTTATTGCATTATTATCCAATTATATATTAATAAATCATTATATGGCGCACTAGTTGATTGTTAGAATAATTAATGTCCAAAAACCAATCACATATTTAATTAGGTAAGATTACTATCTTTAGTTTTTAATGAAAGAGATGTAAAAATATTTTTCTAAGAGATACACTCAATCTTATCTTGTGGTTTTGGGATAAGAGTGAAAATTAAAGATTGATAGAAAAAGGTTCTTTATAAATAGGCATAAAAAAATTTGAAAGAGTTAGTCAAAGTTGTCTATGCATGCACATAGAAAGTATCAAAAGTGAGACTTGTGTTTTCAAGGTGATGATTAGGATTCCAAGAATTTTCTTGATGTGGATTTGGAAGACATGTATTTGTGCGTTTAATTGAGAGGCCACATACAATAGTCGTTGCTTCTTCTTAATGTAGGTTTTTTTCATACTAATAAAATTGAAAAAATACATCATTTTTTAAAATACCAAATTCCATCTTTAATTTCGTATTTGCAAAGTTTGGCTTATATATGAGAAATCACTACAAGGTGCAGTGATTTTGTTTTAACTAGAAATCGTTGTAACTTACAGCGACAATGATTTCCAGTTGTTTTCGAAAAGGTTGTAACTTGTAGCAATTTCTAGTGGTACATCACCATCTATTTGATGTTCCCTCTAGTTGTGACAAAGGTGGAAAAGGGTGGTCCCTCTACTAGTACATCACTAGGTAGGCCAATAGCATGGGGGTCCTACAAAACCCTTGGTATAGAAAAAAAAAACCTCCTAGCAATGTTGCGGTACCAATCATAATAAGCAGTGGAAGGACAAAGGTCATGTCACTACTCAAAGTGAACTATGTATGTTAGCTGCTCTGTTCAGTGTTGGTGGTACTCTGCATGTCATTTAGGCCACCGCAATTTGTCCAAACCATGCCCGTCCATAGCATGGAGCCTATCAATGTTGACTGGCTCCTGTGGAATATGCTGCTGCCCTCCACCTAGCAGATGACACGATCCACTTGATGTCATTAATCTTGAAGCATATAAATGCGGTACATGCCCAAGTGACAACCTCAGCCATCACCCATGGAGGAGTAATAACAACAACAGTGGGGTTCATGTACGGAGTCCATACAAATTGAAATAATTTAAAACAAATATATTAGCAAACTTTGTGCTTAAACCTAGACATTGCCCAATTTTTGAATTTTTTTTTAAAAAAGTACCCCATTAATAAGGATGGCATCAGTGAGTGACCTCGTATATGTAGCAATCAACCCTAATATAAATCTATCCTCTTCGGCAGTCCCGCCCACCTAACACGTAGTAACTCATATCTTAGACATAATGTGAAAGGATAAATGTAACATGAACATATATATGTAACATAGTAGATTACCTGCTCGCTAGAGGCCATTTGACCTCATAATGTCCAGCTAGTCGGAGTGTCGGGATCCGATAATAGGCCCATGACAATAGTAACCTAGCACAACCTCCATCTCCTCATAATAGGTCGCTTAACACAAGTGGCGGTACGTGGTCACCAACACTACAATGCCCAAGCTAAAAGTCTTGGATGAGTGGAAATTTTCGCAAGTGCTGTAAACACTTTATGTGAACTCAGGAGCTAGATTTGTTGTTCATAAAAAATCAACCAATCGGCTGAATTATGTAGGCCCCAGTGTGCTACTACACAACGAAGTTTGATTGCTGCGAAAAACCACAATCCATTAGAAATGCACACTCAAACCATGATAGGTTCAACATAAAACCTGATCTTTGTCCAGGGTTGGTCCAACTCTTAGAAGCTCCTCACAGAAAGCCCATATATTTGTCCAAAGATAAGTCTGCCCCCACATTTCCAGCCGATAACTAGTAACCCATTCACCTGGAGCCTTAGATGAAACGGCATGTCCTCGAGGGTGATAGCGCACTCTCCCTAGGGAAGGTGGAAGATATGTGACTCTGGGCATCATCTCTCAACAAGGGTGCTACATAGAGCACTATCATACTCGAAGTGCCCAATATAGAAAGCCTCCCAAAACCCAGTTGCCTCCAAATACAGCTACATTTGAGGATATGGAGGTGCCACTGGTGTAATACCATAGGCACACGTGTCCCCAGACCCCAAGACCCACCCGTGTTACCGAGAAGGCCTCGAATGTATGAAAAACCCTTAAGATGTAGAACTGGTGTTGCAGACACTGCTATAGCTGACTAAGATATTTATAGCGGTCAGAGGTATAGGGTTAGTAAATTTGGGATATCTTCCAACCTCTATAGATGTCCTGGACTGCTATAGCAGTCATATGTTGCTAGAACGAGTGTTTTGGAATCTCCCAACCATAGACTACTGTAAATGTTAGCACACAGTAAAACGACGTTGTTTTGATTAATGACACCCCAACCCTTTATAAACCCTCAAACTCGTGTTTCCCCACTCCAAAACCCAAACTTAGCCTTCTAAGCTCACACAAACCCTCTCTCTTTCTCAACCCTATTCAAATCTACCGCCCAAGCTTCAAGGTATGGGTTTGTTGTTGGTTTATGTCATCTTTCTCCCTATACTACCATGTCCTTGGGTGCAGGGTGTTTATGTTCTTATTTGTTGTCAAGTAGGGTGTTTGCCCAATGTTCTTAGGGTTGGTTAGAGTTGTTTAAAAGTATTATAAATTATTTAAGGGTTTTGTTGTTGTTTATGGTAGACATTGGTGTCATCCTTACTCCGTATAGCTCTTTAGGTTTTAACACTTCATATTCCATCCCTCCAAGTGAGTGGGTTTGATCCTATGACCTTATTTTGATCATTATATCAATACTTTCTAGCATTATGAAGTATTTAGAAATTAGAACTCGAGTTTTAACATGATATGGATTTTATACAAAAATGTGCAAGGACTAGAAAAATGCTTTTTTTCGAATTACTCATGAGCACCTGTGATTATCAAGATGCATGGGACCATATTTGAAATATAATAGCTATTATATGATTTATTTCACGATAAACCTCCCACCGTACCTCTAATGCAATCGTATAAAAAACAATTACCCTGAAACTCATTATGCAAATTAATTCATGGCTTTAATAATATTTATTTTTCCCAAAAAAATAACAATTACATATTTACAAAAGGGAAATAAAACAAAAATTTTAAAACAAATTTTATGAAAAAAATGATTTTAGCTTGATAATTGCTAGCTATGCCGACGTATCCTCTGGTGCAATAAGGAACTCAAAGCCACGTTGTTTTTATGAAAAATGATTGTATTAATGGATTATAATTAAGAAAAAAAAATGTGTTGGTTGATTTACTTGTGAAAAAGACTTTTAACCAAAAAGGATTTGAAAGAAAGACATTCTTTTTTGCACATGATTCAAGGCAACACAAGGCTCCTCAATAACCTTTACAATTAAACACTTACAATAGAAGCGGCTTCTCAGTCACACTTGTTGATTGTTGTTCGGATAAAATATTCATTTATTTTTACATATCAAGATCCAAAGCCCCTAAAAACACCAGCACATACTTTTTGAAAAAAAAAACCCAACCCACACTTAAAAAAAACTTGACAACCTCAAAGCCTAAAATGAGAAAGAAAACTTGACACTCTAAAAAGAAACCTAAGACTTCAAAGCCCAAACACAAGACATAACCCAAAATAAACAAAAAGGGACCCAAAACAAAAGCCAGACTGATTAAAAAAAAAGAAGAATTCTTACCCTAAAATAAACAAAATAAAATCCTAATTTCCAAACCCTAAATTATGGTGTGATATCCCAAAATTGGATGCTTTTTGGAAAGATATATCTAAACTCAGGAAGGGTTGGATAAAGTTTAAGAGATATGTAAATGTCTAAAAAAAAATATAGGAAAAAGGCTATATAAAACAAATAAATCAAAAGAAGGAATAGATATAAATCTTTATTTTAAATTTACGTGAAATAGTAAATCATGTAAAATCTAAATTATAAAAGAAAATATCAATCCCAAACGGAGAAAATAAAATATAAAAACTTATAATAATTTTGCACATCAATATTTTTCTATGCTAATGTTAAGTTTTTATTTGAATTTAATATTTAATCTTTTTATGATATTTAGTTTTTGTTATGATATTTGATTTTGAATTTAGAAAATATTATCTTATCGAAATAGATTTAATATTATTTATAATTATCGTTGATATTATTATTTTGTATTAGGATTGGAACTATTGTTAGAAGTAGAAAAGATATAGCATACTAAATTTTCCTTTTATCATTTATGCTATTTATAAATTAATTTTTACATCATTTCCAATATTATGATTTATTTAGATATCTATCATTTATATTTATGGTGTAAATGTCAATTAGGATTTGAGAATATATATGTGTGTGTGTGTACACAAATATATCCATAATACAAAAGATACAATTAGATTTAGCCTAATTATTAGCCTTATTTTATTGTTGTCGATATCACACAATTAGTTAGGATATATCCTTATGTTGTCCAGTATGACCCCTATTTAGTATTTTACAAATATCTTGAGTTGTATATATTCGATTGACGTGATTTTTGTGGCGTCATAAAAATTAATAACACTAGTGCATGAACAAGAATTTAAATTATTTCATTAACCACTGAAATAAAAAATATTGCACTACTTCATAATTAATGATTTAAACAATATTAAATATTAACTTAACAACAAATAATTGAAAAATATAACAAATTAATTAACATTTAAAATGGAAGCAAGTGTTCACATACTTCATCAAAAAATAATAAACAATTCATACCCTAGACAATACTAAAAACCCAGCTCATTATAAGGTTCATACCCTGCAATTGGACAGTCAAGTGGAACCTCTCTGCTAGCCTCGACTGCCAGTTCTCTCAAGATTGGACCACCCATTATATTTTTTGTTTTAGTTCTTTAAAGTTTTCACTAACCGTTGGACTTGGCATTGAAATTATTCGGGAAGGTTGAGCTAATAATTAAGAATCCATCAAATGCTTGAACCAGAGAACTTCTATCAGAACTTATTTGCAACTCTCATAAAACTACAAATACCTCCACAACATGATAGTCAGGAAATTGACTATGATAATCAAACATTATCCTTAGGTCATCATCACTTTCAATACTGCAACTTCCATACCAAACTACATCTTAAGCCATCAATATAGGCAGTTGCTACACAATTTGAATTATTTCCTTGTTTCTTGCATGTGACTTGTGAAGAATTTTGGCATAAAGCTCATAAAGAGTTATAGATGAACTAATACTAATAAGTGGTGGATTTTGACAGCAAAATTGGACTTCATCGTGTGAGTTTTAAATTATCTTATAAGGTACAACCATAAAAAACCCTCCATGCCATCTTTTTTTTTTCCTCGGCAATCGCTCAGCAAAAAAAATAAAATAAAATAAAATTTCACATATGCTTTTCACCCGGTATTCATTTGAGAGGGGGATTTTAGGCAGCTTATGGAAACTAATCCGTTTGGCTAGGTGCTGTATTGCTATAATTCAAAAAGGTATATATTGATAAATAATATAAAAATGGATGGATATTTATAATTAATTATTTTTTATTTTTTTTGGGTAAACAACCCCTAATTCTCTCTCATAATTATATAAGGGCTCTATGCCCTTAGGTCCCCCCATTGTAGCATCTTTAATGTGGGGAATATCGTTTCTAGCTCGAAGGAGGCGACTTGCACCAATTTTTCTTGTAGGCAAGAATAACTTTAAACATAAAATTTGATTTACATATCAAATTGATTCCTAACAGATCTTATCAAATTTCATAGTATTTTAAAACTAAAACAATAAAATTTAATTAGTTTTGTCAAATATGATTTCAAAAAGAAAAGCCGATGAGATTTGTCAAATCGAATCTGTTTTTATCTTTAAAAGTTTTGAACATAAAAATTTATTTACAAATCAGATATATTTACATTTTTATCCCTTCTAAATATTACCAATAATTATGATTTCAAGATTTTCTTTCCCATACCGTTTCTCACTATTAGTCTAAAGTGAAATTCTATTATCTTGGATATTTTTCATATTGATTTTTGTTTACTTTTTATTAGTCAATCAAAGTATTAGTCACTGCTTAAGTTAGTTTAAAAATCAATCAGAGTATAACAAGTTTCTTCATTCTAAAAATTAACTAGGAAGTGTTTGGAATTATTCCAAAATGAAAATGATTTGATTTATAATCAAATCTTGTGTTTGGACCTTTTAAAAAAATCTGTCAAATTGATTTCCTTTGATTTTGAAATCCTATCAAATTTAATATAATTTGAGTGTCATTGATTTTAATTTTTAAACATAAAAACAAATTACATCAAATCAAATCCTATCTTTATCATTTCAACTATAATTAAAAATCAGAATTGATTTCTAAATCAATTTAATTTATATTTTATTTAATCTACTTCAAATATAAAATTTAATTTATAAATCAAACTAATTCAAATTATTTTAAATTAAGTCATACTATTTTCTAATTTTAATTATTTCAAACATTATCTTAAGACTTGGTTAAAACAGTTACACTAATCCTATTTGAGTGCCTAAATTCCTGCATGCTTGTCACTCATATCCCATTAGGGTAGGCAGTGAAGCTATTGGTTAAAGGACCTTGAGGGAATTGCATTTTGTCATAATATATAAAACATGAAAAAATGTTATTCGAGGTCTACATTTATGTGAGATGTGAGTCGACATGATGTCCTATGTCTTATGAGTCAAATACCATAACTCATAAGACATATAAGGTGGGCATCACATCTTTAATTTCCACCAATCATGATTTAGCATTTGTAAACCAATAGGCCTGGAAGGTTCTATTTTGTCTTTGGTTTATAAAACTAGTGCCCTTAGGACATTAGTTAAGGTTTCTATTAAATATAAATATAAAATGTTAGCGATGGATCCCACACTTTAAAACTTAAAAAACATATCGTCCAAATGCAAATTTACTATTTTAAAACTCTTAGCAAGTGCCCTTCTAACAAAACCCTACCCGATATCCAGTCTTAAAGGCCAACTAATTTGAATTCGAGTACGCAGGGCCTAAAGGGGGTGACTTTAGCCATAGATGATGCTCTATTTTCATCCCTCCAAGGATGGAACACAGCACCCTTACCGGCTGTGCCATACCATTTTGTTAAAACCCATATGATTTTTATTCCAAATATTTTTTAAATTTAACTTAAGGTTTTTGTTATGGTACCCCAAGAACTTTTTTTGAATCAAAGGGTTGTGATTTAATAATAAATATTTAAAATATTAAAAAATTTAATTAGTGGGACATGTGGTAAATTTTTGGCCACAAATTATTTAGAAGGTACCGATACCTATAAATTTTATAGGATATTAGAGAAATCCCTTTAACTTAAATGACACTCACATTGTAAAATAGATTTTACACAACTATCTAATAATATAGAAGGTGTTTGAAAACTCTTCGAATTAAATTTTATTACAAAATTAATTTAATTCTATTCTTTAAAAATAATTTAAGTAAATGAATTAAAATTTCATGAAAATTGGTATCCATTGATTTGGTGGTGAAATTGACCTTTAAAAAATGAAATTACCACATTGTCCTTCCTCAAATAAAACCCAAAACAACCCTAATCCCCAAATTAGAAGCAGCACGCGCACGCTACAGCAAGCCCTTCTCCCGCTGCAGTGCCGCCGCCGCCAGCCCTCTGCTCGGTTCCGATGACGCCGCCGGCCAGAAAACCATGCCAAGGTGTTTTTTCCTTTTCCCTTCTCATTCTGTTTGTTTTGCTTTGTTCTCTTTTCTGAAAGTGGATGGTGAGAGAGAGAGCAGTATGCGATTTATGTACAAGGACACAGGGGCTGTTTGGGCGCTGTTAGTGCAGTCCCCAGCTCCCAGCTCCCAGCTATTAGAGTAAGATTATAGTTGTTTTTAAGTTTTGGAGAGCATAAGTTGGTTTTGAAAAGCACCTAATGAAATGTTTTCAAAATCACGTACTGGCTTTGAAAGTCGAGTAAAAGCAAGTGAATAAAGTTACATTCTTCCTTGTTTGGAAGATTAAGAACGGAATAGAACAGAAATTCATTAATCATGTTTGGAAGTCGCATTATAAAGGAACAATATGGAACATTTAAGGGTCTGTTTGGTTTGTTGTTTCCAGTTTTCAATTTTCAGTTTTCAGTTTTCAGTTTTCAGTTTTTAGTTTTTGTAAGGGACAAACTGAAAAAGTTGAAAACTGAAAGCCCTATATTTATTAGATTTCCAAGTTTTTAGTTCCTCCCAAATCCAAGCCTAATTTGAAGTTCATTGTCAAGTTGATTGATTTTTTGCATCCTGGGTGGAATATATCTTGTTTATGATATGCCTTGGAAGTTAGATTGACATATTTGTATAATGATCATACTTTGTCAATGATTGTAAGAAAAAACGTACATTGTGTAGTATTTATTTTTGGTTTTATCTAATTGATGCCCTTACTAGCTAAGGTTTCAAGAAAGGAAAATTTGCATTAAAAAGGTAAGTTTTTGTTCGTTTTTAATGCATTAAATGTATCAAAGCCTTCAAAACTTTCCATTTTCTTCAAAACTTTCCATTTAATGTTTTATCAATGTCTTCTCTATTTTTCAAAATTTTGGATTATGTCATGGATTGCAGATTAATTGGTCCAAAAGTGGTTTAGCTGGAGTTAATATAGATTGTCAAGGCATCTTTGCTATTGCCTTCTTGGCAGATTGTTAATTATTGAATTTGCCTTTAGTTTATTTGGATGTTCCTTTAGTTGGTAATCCTAGACTTATCTCTTTTTGGGATCCAGTGGTGGAGAAAGTATCTAAGCATCTCGACACTTGGAAGGCGCTTATTTTTCTTTAGGTGGTCGAGTTGCCCTCATTCATGCTTGTCTATCAAGCATTCATCTCTATTTCTTATCTTTTTTTCGTGTACGAGAGGGGGTGGCTAATACAATTGAAAAGATTATGAGCGGCTTTCTTTGGTCTGGTGTTTCGGATATAAGATGTGATCACTTGGTGAGTTGGGAGGTTTTTGCTGTCCTAAGAGGAAAGGGGATTTGGGTAATGCAAATTTAGTATCTAAAAATATTGCCTTGACAGCTAAATGGCTATGGTGTTTTCCTTTTTAACAATTTTCTTAATGGCATTCGGTTATTCAAAGTAAGTATGGCATTGATAGGAACAAGTGGCTTGCTAATATAGCTTCTTGAGCTACTCATTTTAGTCCTTGGAAATTCATTTCCCAAGGTTGCTAGTTTTTTGTAGGTTTAAGCCCTTATTTTCCTTCAAGCTTGGCAATGGTTCCCATGTCAACTTTTGGGAGGACCATTGGACACGAGACTCTTCTTTTGTATAGCTTTTCAATGGCTTTATCATTTATCTTCTCTTCATCACTCCCAAATTCAAAATTTTTGTTATGTGCATGATTCCACTTACTCTTCGGATTTCAATTATTTCAGAAATTTAAAAGAGAGTCTTCAGATTTAGTGGTCCCTTGGTGTGTCTTTAATTCGGTCATGCTATTCTCTTGTCCAGAGGTCTTGTTCTCTTGATTCTTTTGTGTATTTTTTATGTAAATCTTTTTTTTTTTTTATTTCTAACCCATTCTTTGAACAATTATTTTTTCCTTAATAGACCCATCTAGAAGTCCAACACTCCTTCGAAGGTTAAATCCTTTATTTGGACAATTGTGCTTAATAGAATTAATACCAATGATATGTGTGTTGTGTGTAGTGTTAGCTCAGAATCAACCACACACCTTTTTCTGCATTGGTTGGCGGATGACTCTTTTTGGAATGCTTTGCTTGGTCTTTTTGGTGAATGCTGGGTGTGTCATAAAACCATGGATCAATTCCTATTGATTAGTTTTGTTGATTAGGGGAAGAGAAAGGAGGCCAAATCATTATGGCAGTGTGCTGTCTCTGTAGTTATTTGGTGTATTTGATTAGAGCGTAACTCCCGCATTTTAAGAGTAGGCGTTCAGACTAGTAGGTTTTGTGGGATAAGATTAGACACCTGACGTCTACTTGGTGTAAGGCAGGTGACCTTTTTAGAGGGGGTGCTATCTCTAATACGATGAGAGATCAAAAAACTTTGATCTTTTGATGTTTTCTTTTTGCTTTGAGGATCTCCTGTCCTCTTCACTCTTTGTATTATTCTGCTCTTTTAGTTAATGAAATTTCTTCTTTGATTGAAAAAGAGGAAGATGCCTGCCTGTATACATTTTGAAATCATGTTGTTGTTTTGAAGTTTTGCCCAGTCTCATAAATTTCTTTTCAATCACTAGCTAATAGTTATGCCTTAGGTCATGTGTATACTGTATACATGTAAGCAGTTTTTGTTATTGGTTCAATTTGCTTCATCTATTTATTTTCTCTGCATTGTATTTGTGTTTTATCATGCATGCTAACCAAACTATTATGATTTCCTTTGGCTATAGGGATAAATATGGGCAATATAGAAGTTGTTGATTTATCTAGTGATGATGAAAGTGAAAAGGCTATTCCCAAAGCTGTTAAGTTGGAGCCAGATTTTGTTTCAGGTGCAAAGCAACAAAACGAGACTGACAAAGGGCTACTAGCCAAGCATAAGAGATCTCAAAGTTATTCTACTAGACAAGATTCCGAAGAAAATATTAGTTCTAATGCTCCAAGCACAGCCCATAGTAGTGTATTGGAGCAGGGGTTGTCACCAGTTGATGACACAGACATTTCTTATGCATCACCCATTTGTGCAGCACCCATCTGTATGCAGTTTTGGAAAGCTGGAAACTATGAGAGTGGGCTTGGTTCTAAAGTCACAGTCCAAAGTAATTTTTGAAATGAATGTAGCTTGTTAATTTGTTCCATCAACCAAGCTTATACAAATACAATCTGATTTGTTAACAGATTATTCTTCCAACTTGACTTTCTGGGAATTATAATTTTCAGATTTTTCATGCTACATGCTAAAGACTTTTTGTCCATTCTTCACTTCTTATCTCTCCTGTTATTTTTCTTGGATTTCAGATGCAAAAAACTATCTGCATGTACACCCTATGTTCCTTCACTCGAATGCAACTTCACATAAGTGGCCATTTGGTGGTATGTGCTTATGATCTAATGAAGTTGTTCCTTAATGACTACTTTAATTGGCTTCGTTTGTGACTTTTCTAGCATGTTAATCTTTTTCGTTGGTTATGTTTGCAGCAATAGCGGAGCTTCTTGATAATGCAGTTGATGAGGTGAATATTCTTGATATTTCAGTTATTGAACTGCATGACTTTTCAAATATTGTATAAGTTGTCATTTTCTTTCATCATCTACCACATATTAACGTAGCCATTGCCTCATGATGTCTATTAATAGCGATACCTTCCCATCCCAAAAACAGTTTCCTTTTCTGTGGATGTCCTACTTTCTTTCTTTGTTTTTTTTTCCTGCTTCAGTTGCGTTCAGCTTCATGTTTGTTAGATATAAAAATCATTTATAAAAATCATATGAATGACCCTACTGGACAGTTTAAACTTATAGGAGTGATGGTTCATATGACGTGGTATTAGAACTTTTATGACTAGTGGTCTAGAGATCAATTTTGTGTCCCCAATTCTGTAAATAAAATAAATTGAATTTCAGCATAAGGTAGGTGGGCCTTTGCAGTTTTCATGCTGCAAGCTCAAATGGCTCTTGCATATGGGGCTTGTTAGATATACAAAGCATTTATATGTCTCTGCTTAGTAGCTTAAGCTTCTTGGAGAGATGGTTCATGACAATGTTTATTTCAATCTTCTTTTCTCAATTGTCATTCCATAGAATAGTGTAAAATGTCTATTGCTGTGATTTTTCCATGTTTGAAGTCATCATTACATATTTCACATTCATTTTTTGTTCCGATTTTGTATTGCATTGTTGACATTTGTGCTTAGGATAGATCCAAAATGGGGCTACCTTTGTCATTGTAGATAAAACTTCAAATCCAAAGGATGGAAGTCCAGCACTGTTGATTCAAGGTACAGTGGTTGTGGAGCTCATCAATTCTAGGAATTTGGTAGTTGTTGTGGTTTACATTCTTACCCCTGACCCCTGAATCCTGTATAGGGGCATGTGTTTGATGATTTTCTGACATTATATTCACAATTCTCCATTTTTTTTAATTTTTATATTTGGTATTGACACTGGGCAATCAGATGATGGTGGTGGAATGGATCCAGAAGCAATGCGTCAGTGCATGAGTTTTGGATTTTCAAATAAGAAGTCAGAGCTTGCTATTGGGCAGTGTATGGATCCTGGCATTCTTTCTTCAACCATTTTGGTATTCTCCTTTGTATTTATTTTTCAATTTGGTGTTGCAGATGGAAATGGCTTTAAGACCAGCACTATGAGGCTTGGTGCCGATGTCATAGTCTTCTCTCGCCATCTGAATAACGGGTGTGTGTTAAAAAGTGAATGCATATTGTCACACAGAAGTCAGTTAGGAAATGTACTTCATACTGTGTTGATAATTACTGTATTATCTTGAAGAATGCAGAGTTATTAATTGGAATCTACAGGATATGTGCATTCAGATGTATTGGTTTCTTATCTATAATCATTCTGAAGTATTGGTTTCTTTTCTATGATTAAATAAACTATATTTTGATTGTTATTTTAAAACTATAAATGGAAAACTGGAAACTACTCCTATTTTCTTCTTTTTATTGCCTCGGAGAAATGTGAACATGGCATAAGGTGTTTTAAGACGTTGATATAGTATGCTCCCAGCTGTTAGCCATTTAAACATTATGTCTCTTGATCTCATGTGACAGTGAGGCAGGGCGGTTTTGCAACAAAAATTGAAGTTATTGGGGAAAAGACAAGCAAAATTTCTATTATGCTTCTTTTTTTTCTTACATACATTGTTGACATTTCCTAACCTGAATATTGACTCAACCTTTTTTTCAACCAGGATATTGACTCAAAGCATTGGACTTCTGTCATATACATTTTTGATGCAAACACAGCTTGACAGAATAGTAGTACCCATGGTGAGTGGTATTCTCATTTTACTGCTTAAATGCTCTGGTTTATATTGTGCATAGGCTTCAAATGCTATTTCTCTCCTACATGATTGATTTTGGACTTTGGAGCCATATCAGGCAAATATTGTGTGTTATTATTTTTCATGGATAAAGAAATTAGATTAGATTAGAAGAATTGGGTACAAAAGCAGATTAGGCATCTTCCTGAAGAGGCCAAAAATTAAGAATTAAATCCTAACTGAATAAACCATGCAACAAAGCATCCCAATACCTTTGTATGTTGGAGAACAAAACAATATTAAATCAACCATGAGCGGAGCATCAAAGATGTCAAGAGAGTAATTCTATCCCAAATAGTGTTTACAATAAAAAAAGGTATCATTGAAAATTCTAGCACTCTTTTTCATCCAGATAAACCATGGTGCAACATAAATTGAGGTCTGCAATAAGATCTTTGCTTCTTTACAAGAAGTCAAAATCTCTGAACTTAGTGAGAAGGAAATGATGCAACTTGGTAGGCAAGGCTAAGATTCCAAAGAGCCTGTTCCAGAGAGACCTCACCATAGGGCAATGAAAAAGAGAGGGGTGCTTGACATAGAATATAGACCACACATTATATGCATATTTGGGGACAAAGCTGCGAGGGCTTGTGAATAGTGGTCCAAACAGGAGCTTTGACCTTTGAAGTAGGTTTTGACTTCCAAATAGAGTTAGCAGAAATCTTTCTCTATTAGGATAGGAAGTTAAGGACTGACAATAAGGTTTACGAGAGAAAACTATTGAGGAATCACAAGTACATATTCTCAAATCAGGATGTTGGAAGGATGAATAGAATCAGGTTAAAAAATAAGGGTCTTTTAACTCAATAACCTCTTCAATATTGTCTTTTTTTCCCCTCCTGGTTTATTTTGGGTACTTTTATTTTCTTGGTGATTTTACGCTAGATGAGATTTTGCTGGGCCTTGATTTCTTATTTCTCTCTTGCCAGTCTTGACTGTGGGAATATCTGTGTATTTTGGAATATCTTGCCATATCTTCATAATTTTTTTAGAATATCATACCATATCTTTGTGACATGGTATGAAAATATCTATGAACAAGTGTTCAAGAGTTTGATCCTTGCCATCCACATTCTCTTAAATAAGGTTGAATTTTAGGACATGGTAAAATTGGCTAGTGCATTGTCCATGTTGCAAGCCTAGAGGGCTCTAATGTGAGGATGCATGCATGTTAGATATATGTACCATGCATGAGCTTTCACCTGACAACTTTAACTTTGGGGAGAGTTGGTCCTTGACAATGATGATTTGATGCATTCTTTGTATTCTCCATCTCATCTTTTCTACATTGAGGATTCTAGTAGTTTGAAATTCCATCACTAATTGGCCTTGTCAATTTCAGGTGAATTATGAGTTTAATACATCAGCTGGATCACTGGAAATATTAAATGGCAAAGAGCACTTTGTCGCTAATTTATCCTTAATGTTGCGCTGGTCGCCATATTCATCAGAAGCAGAACTTCTAGAACAAGTTTGTTTCTACAATTTTGTTTTCATCCATGAAAATTGGCTGTCTCTTCTAGGATGTATTGAATGATTGGCATGCTTATTGTCTTTGGTTCTTCTTCATCGCTGTAGGCAATACATCCTAGCATCTTGATTCATGAACATACAATATTGTTTTAGACCTCATTTTTCCCGTTTTCTTTGTTCCTTTAAATTAAGCTTTTCTTGGGACTGCATTGTTATGGCTTTAGATTTTAGAATACTAAATTGTTATTGTTTAATTGCAATATACAAATCCGTGAGGAAAAAAAAATTGGTTATTATTGCTATGTGTAAATCTATTGGTTGGGATACTGGTGTTGAAATTTGTATGAGTGGTTAAATAGTGATGCATGCATCTGGTGTCCCTCTGCCAATCGCTTAAAACCGTCATTTGGGTTGAAGGTACAAGAGTAGAACTTTTGCCTCTATCATAGTTGTGATCTGCCTAAAAGATTTAATCTAGGAAGTTAATAAAATTAAAGATAATCGAGCAATAGGCTATTGGGTGTATTTATCGAGGAAAATTCCTAAAATTGATCAAGAGCTAGATTTTTACTGGGATCCCTAAACTATTGTTGTAGGCGGAAAACTTGGTAGCAGAGGGTTCTCCAAGTCTTGAAGATGGTGTTGATTCTTATCAACGATAGAAACCATGAATGACAATAAGATAGTAGAAGAAACTGAATGTATTATTAACACCCTCAAGATAGACCAATGTGGACCATTTGGGAGAGGAAGAACGCTAGCAAGAAATTGGAAATGAGCACTATAGCAGCTCAAGACTCTCCCAAATGCCTAGCCCAATATTCGCCTTACCTCCCTCATGACCCACCCCATTATATATATCATAATCCATTCTAACAAAATCACCAGAATATCCACTCTATTCCTTCTCTCTGCCAGCTCATCATTTGGTTATGTGCATTTAGACCCACCACACACACACCTTTCTGTCTCCCTCATTTTGTTAGGGTACTTCCTTCTAGAATATACAATTTTTGACCTAGGTTCTTATCAAATACTCCCTTCCTAGACTTTCACCTTGTCCTCAAGGTGGAGCTAATGAACTTCAATCATAGATTCTGCATGGCTGAATAATGAGCATAGATTCTGCAGCATTAGATGCATCGTTTGCAAGAGAAAACTTAATCCCTTTCTTCCTTGCGTCCTCTGGGGTCCCGTGTCTTGAAAAAAGGATGACTTGGAACATCCTTTCTCATAGCTGACCTTGGTGATGCAAACCTGCAGACCAACCTCTTCCTGATCATTCTCAACAATCACACCCTTTCTCCTGTTGATGTCACCAACAATGATTCCCTGAAATTCTGTTTTGAATTCAGACAGCTCTCCATCATCCTTCTGGCCATTTTTCAAAAACATAGTGCAATTTGGCAGCTCCGCAACAAGATTCAGCCCACCATAACTTCCTCATTTGCATTCTTATATCCCTCCCTTTCATTGAGGATTTTTATTAGAACTTTGTCATCATTTACTTCTGACACTGGCTTCCAGTGAATGAACCCGAAAGTACTTGGCAGTGTTGCTTTTGGAGGAATTGCATCTTCATCTCTCTTGGCTGGCCTTCCCTTCTCAACCACCATTTGATATTATTAATCCCTCAATTTGATATTAACCTCTCCATTTTTTTGTACCAATGCATTCTTTAAGACCAATACCAAGTCTTGCAACTTTTGATGCTCAAGCTTGCTCCGTTTCTTTAGACTGAATAATTGTTGGTTCTAAAATCACTGAATCTAAAGAAAGGAGAATCATTTGACACTGTGTTCCTTTGTCTTATTGGTGATCCCACTCTAAATATTGGTACAGCCCCCTTATATAATGCTAAGTTGAACTAGATAAGCCTGCTCTTCATCTCCGGTCAACATGTCAACAAACTTATGAAGTCCTTACATTACTTTTGAATCAATCTCAATGCTTGGGTTGCTATAGTAGAATTCAAGATTTAGAAAATGATCAGTTACACGCAATGGGTGATGAACTTGCGACTCCTGTTTCAATCAATGGTAGCAGAAATGTCTTTGTACTTGCCTTCTTTATCCTTGATGTTTGAAGACCTTTTGAACAGCTTTCTTAACTATCTATTGTTTCACAAATGTTTCCCATTGTATGTTTTTTTTCCTCACTACCAACAAGCCTGTGAACCTGTGCTAGAGGCCCCATAGCCTCAACCACGTACACAACATCATGGCAAAATGCTGGCATGATTACAATATCACATGCCTTCTTCCCCTTAGCTTATTTAGCTTCCTTGGACTTGAAGTCTTTAACCATTTATTTGAGTTGGCATCCTTCTATGATTGTTCTTTTGTTTGTACCTCCTTTGCAATGTAAGGAATGTCATAGAAAACTTTGTTACTCCATCCCTTATCAATTCCATCTTGTTAGTAAATTTTCTTAGTATGTTAATGGCCAATGCGTGGTTGTAGATATAACCTCCAGTATTAATGCTTCTTTGTCTTGTCCTTTGAACTCAAGGAAGCTTTCCAACTTCTTCCAATATCAAGCCCACACAATGAGGTCCATGTAATCCAAAACATATGCTTCGTCTTGGCTTCAAGTAATTTAGCTAACAAAAACCAAATTAAGGAAATTGAAAATGAAAAGTTGATTTTGTAATTTTCATTGTTTTTTTCCGTAAAATCCTAAAAAAATAGGAAACTAACGCAAAACTATTTTTTGAAACCAAACACAGGGGTTGTTTGGTTTCAGTTTCCAATTTCAATTTTTCAGTTTTTAGGATTTTGTGAAGGAAAAACTGAAAACTAGAAATGAAAACTGAAAACTGGATTTTGTAGTGCTTGTTTTGTTTGAGTTTCCAGTTTTCCAGATTTTGTGTAGGAAATATTGAAAATTCTGAAAACTACAAATTCCAGTTTTCAGTTTTCTTTCCCAGTTTTCAGTATTCCTTGACAAAATCCTGAAATTGAAAAACTGAAAGTGAAAACTGAAACCAATGGCTACTCTTTCTGATATATATATATATATATATATATATATTCCAGGGATACCTATTCTTTATTGTTACTTTTTTTTTTTTCGTTTTAAAAAATTTATATTTTCTTTATAAAAGTAGAAGAAAAGAAGAAAACACAGTACTAGAATAGAAGAAGAAAAGAAACCTAAGAATCAAACCTAGGATTTGACTGCATCAGTCAACGAAGAATAGTTACCTAGGAAGATCTGTGGACTATTACACCCGACCCAATAACCTAGTTAACACATATTGAGATAATTTGATCTCTAACCCCTTTCTCCCTCTCAATGTTATGTGTCCTGTATATGGTGGAATTTTGTTTGTCAAAACATCCTTGAGGCATTTAGGGCTTGATTGTGTAATCAAGTTACGAATTCTTGCAGTGGATGAGGCTATTGAAAGAATATGATGTGGTCAAATGAGAAGTTATTTGCATAACGAATTATTTTGTTTCATGATGTTGATCACCTTGAAAGTTTAGTAACATGCTTTGATTCACTTCAAATATTCTTTATGCCAACAGTTTTATGACATTGGATCTCATGGTACTAAAGTCATTATCTACAACTTGTGGTCCAATGATGATGGGAATTTGGAGCTAGACTTTGATACGGATCCTGAGGTTATATTTTTTTGTTTTATTTGCTTTCTTTCTGTCATACTTTCTGTTTTGGAATCATGCTTTCATTGCTTATTTAGGGGTTTCTTCTCGTATTCAGGACATTCGAATTGCTGGGGATATCAAGAAGGTTGATACACGCCATGCCTGGAAGCCAGTAAATGAGCAACACATTGCTACACGGTTTCACCACTCTTTACGTGTATGCTGAATCTAGAAATTATGCCTAGGTGGCTGTGTAAAAGGTTGAATTTCTTGAGCCTAATATTCTCATGTTCCACAGGTTTACATGTCCATATTGTACTTTCGGAGTCATGAAAGTTTTCAAATTATATTGCGAGGGAAGGTTGTGGAGCCGCATAACATTGCTAATGATCTTAAATATCCTGAATATATTGTATATAAACCTCAAGTTGGCGGATCTGCGCAGGTTATTGTCTAACTTACCAGAGGTTTTAAATTACACAAAATAGAAAATTATCTTGTGCTGAATATGCATGCATGATTCTATTTGATATTAGTAACAAGTGTATCTTTTATATATTATTTGATTTCTTTTTGGGGCTTAAATGTGCAGGCAACAGTTGTGACAACAATTGGTTTTCTTAAGGAAGCTCCTCAAATTGCTTTACACGGTTTTAATGTATATCACAAAAACCGGCTGATACTGGTAATTATCATCCAAAATGTTCTGGCATGTCTACTTTGAAGCAAAACTGTTTTATGTTATTATTGAGTAATTGGTTATCAACTAATAAAAACAATGGGGCCTCTTTTTCACTTGGTGAGATCGGCTAAATAGATCTAGCGATGTTATTTTATTCCATTTTAAACCTTGTCTACAGACAGTACATTTCAATCTATCCCTTTCTTAATGATTTCCTCTGTAGTTTTTGTTTTTTTTGTTGGTCTTTCTCCACCCTTAATTGTTGGGCTATCCTCATTCAGGTCTACTTTTTCTACTGGGACTTCTTCAGGTCATCTTCTCACATGATCATATCATTTAGTGCAAGATTCTATCATATGTTTCACTGTAGGTTCTAATTGAGCTTTCTCCCAATGCCTTTATTCCTAATCTCGTCTTCTCTATTGTGCCCACTTACCCAATACAACACTCTTTTCTCAGCAACATTAAACTCTCGGTTTTTTATTGCCTGAGATTGTAGGTCGTTTTTCCCCTAAGCTTGATTGTAGTTTTCTATCGTAAACAACATCCGAAACACATTTCCATTTCATTTATCCAACTTGAATCTTATGCTTTATCCTTCTATTTCCTGACTCATTTTATGATGGATCCAAGAACTTGAACCACATGACTTGTGGTATGATATGGTGTCTAAATTTCTCCTCTAAGTTAGAATTGGTGCACCCTGCACATCTATTGCTAATCTTACAAATTCAAATTGCTGAAGAGGGGTCCAAATTTTGCCCAAGTTATAATTAGCATACCCATTGCTGATCTTAAATTACATTTACTCAATCTTACTTCTACTTAAGCAAAAGTCAAGTACCTCGAAAGCTTATCTCTGAAGCTCTAACTTCCCATTTATTTATTTTTTCTTGAATCTCTAACTAGAACAGTATCATTTGCAAAAAGTATGCAATGTAGCACAGACTATTGAATATACTCTATAAGCACATCCACAGCTAGGGAATGTGGAGTCATTTCCTTTATTTCTGTTTTTCGGGGTTTTCGTTTCTTTTCTTTTTCGGGTGGAGGGGCGAAGCAAGAATATGGTAGCCGTTTTACTCTTCCTTGTTATCAAACTCTATTAAATTTTTCACTTCCGCAATTAATTAAAATGATAGGAAAATTGAGGTAGAGTTTCTTTTGCTTCTACTTAAATTCGTTCATATTTCCTCTTATAATATGATTAAAGAATTTGGTCTCAAGTTCCAAAGAGTGTTCTCTTGTAAATTGTTCTTTTAGTTCTTGACTAAGTCCACTAATAGAGAAATTTTATTCCTAAACCAACTGATTTGTATGGATCGTTATCTTGATGGTATTAGCTCTAATGGTGAACTATCAGCTTGCTACAAAAGATGGTCCAAGACTTCCACAACAAGTATTATGTGCTGCTATACTTTGGAGTTGTTGTCTTAACTATTTATACACTGTTCTGCTGCAAATTATATTTGGAAGGAGTTCTGAGAGTTTTCAGATAATTGGTTGACCCTCAAGAACTACACCAGTTGGCCGTCTATTCTACAATGAACCATACATCCATGGTTGTTAATATTGCTATGGTGTTAACAATTTAGCTATGATGTGTAAAAACTAATTATCATGATTTTTAATTATATTTGTTCAGGAATTGTTTCGCATTTGTCTGTACATTGCTTTGATACTCTTTCGTTATGGCACTTTTTATGTGGCATTTTTGTTTTTTGGGCGAGTTAACTCCTTGGACCAGCTTGATAGTTAGCTTACGTGCATGGTTTTGGGGAAAGAAAAGAAGCTAAACTTTGGCAATTTGCAATCTTTTCCACAAATTGCTGTATTTGGCTCGGGAGAAACGCCTGTATATATTTAATGACATTGCGGACACATGACCTGATTTGGGATAAGATTTGAGGCCCTGCAGGCTGCATCTATTTGGTGCAAACACATGGCCTTTTTTTCAGGGTTTTGTCTAAATGATGTATTGAGAGATCTAAAAGCTTTGCTACATTTACCTTGCTGGGTTCTTTATCCCCCTCACTTTTGCTACATTTACCTTGCTGCTAACTAGAAACTAACGCAGACATTACTAGTTTGTCAAATCACAGACATTATTGTGTTTTGTTTTGAGAGATCTGAAAGCTTTCCTTACATTTACTTCTCTTCTTCTTGTATTCTTTATCTCGCTGGGTTCTTTATGCCCCTCACTTTTGTTTCAACCAAATTCTCTTTATTATAAGGAAAAAAAAAACTGGCAACTGCTATCTAAATACTAATACAGAAATTACTAGTTTGTCAGATCACAGACATTATTGTGTTTTGTTTTTACATCTCTGGAGGATTCCTTATCCTCTTTCATTGTTGTCTTCTATATCCTTTTTCTTGAATAATTGCCAAATTGCACCCATCTGTAGTGTATGTTTATCTTGTAACATTTTTTTTTCTTATTTCTCTAACACTGATGCTACTTCTCAATATGGCAGCCATTCTGGCAGGTTGTGAGGTATTTGGACAGCAGAGGCAGAGGAGTTGTTGGTGAGTAACACATTTCTGTAATGTCAAGATGTTTTTTATGGTTGAGAATGAGATATACTGAACCTGTATAGAATGGGTACCTAACTACATTAATCTTGTGTAGGTGTCCTGCAAGCAGATTTTGTTCAGCCAACACATAATAAACAAGATTTTGAGAAAACTTCATTGTTTCAAAAGCTTGAAGTGCGATTGAAGGAAATGACATGGGAGTACTGGTATACTGTTTATGCTAGTTTTCTTTTATCCTTGCTTGTTCTGCTCTTTTTTTTTTTTCTCTGTGTCTCTCTCTCTTTTCACCTATTCTTACTTTTGAATCCTGTGAGTATTCTAGTTGCTTAATTTTAGAGGATCTCTTGTCCTCTTATCTTTCTGTATACTTCATTTCTTCTCAGTAAAATTCTTCTTTTATCAAATAAAAAAATTTGAAATCTTTGTATGTGAATCAATACCAATGTATAACTTAAGAAAAAGAAAATATAACATCTGAAATGTCTAGGACTCTTTAAATTTCTGCAGGGATTGCCATTGTAGACTAATTGGGTATAGGGAAAACTATCCGCTGCGTCCATCACTAAAGAAACCAACTGGTGTAGATAAACCGGTCACACTGAACAAAAGTTCCTCCCCTGTTGTCAATAGTAAAGTAGCATATGGGAATTCTGAACTAAAGATGACAACCCTGCATAACACATCTGTGCAAGGTAACTGCTCATGTGATAAACAAGATCTTATATCACTTGTTTAATCAGTTATATCTGTGCTAAACAAGATGTTGTATCACTAGTTTAATCAGTGTTATCTGACTAATGTATCCTCATTTTGGTGCAGGATCTAATAAGAGGAAGACATATGAAGTAATTGACCTTCAGAAGTTGAAAAAGCATGCAATGGAAGAGAATGTAACAGGTGTTGGTTTCAGTCAGGATAAACAGGTCTGTAGTGGCTTCTTTTTTGTTATGTTGTAATTTGTTGATTTTTTACACACACACACATATATAATTTGAATAACAAACTACATTTTCTCATTTGCATGGCAAAGAGATGGTGTAGATTTATGTTGCAGCTCAAACAATGGTCCGTGATTATTAATAATTATACACATTAGCTCCATTTTTGTATTTAGATTGCTTGCCTGTTGCTCTCATTATTTGCAGAAAAAGTTAAAGTATATTAAAAGTATTATTTTAGGGAAAGTGTAAGGTAGCTAAGAAGGATAAATAGATGGTGAACAAAGCAAATGCTAAAGTATTTGATAGGTTATATTAATTTTTAGGCACTTGAGAAGGGAAACGAAGTATTTTCAAGCTTGTTAAAGGTAGAAAAAAAAAAGACAAGTTTAGATCAGGCAAAACGCATCAAGGGTGAAAAGAGTAAAAGTGTGATCATTGAACAAGACATCAAGGAAAAATGAAAGAGCTATGTTCACATGCTATTTAAGAAAGGACATGAGATTCTTGTGCACTTAGTAGCTTAAATAGCTGAGAGAAAGATCTAAAGTATACATTTTCCCCCGAGTGCAAGAGTTTTGGGGGGTGAAAAGGTGCTGAAGTCGATGGATAACAGCAGAGTAGTGGAACTTGATAATATACCTATTTGAGGTATGTAATCTAAGGAAGAAATGCATAAGTTGTTGGCTCACAAAGTTGTTTAACGAAATTGAGGTCTGAGAAAATGAAAATGTGTGATGGAGGAGTGCCTTGATTCCTATCTATAAAAACATTGAGACATTCAAAATTGTACGAATTGCTGAGGAGTAAGCCAATGAGTCACTGTCTATGATAGGAGGGTAATTAAGTGGAGGTTAAGACAGAAGACTGACATTACATATAATTAGTTTGGTTTAATGGCTTGGGGGTTTATCATGTAAGCTATTCACTTAGTACTAAGATTGATAGAGATATGTCATAGGAATCCAATAGATTCATGTATGGTTTTTATTTCTCTGGAAAAGGTGTATAATAGAGTGGAAAGGTAGGTTTTATGGAAAGTTTTTGAGATAGAGAGTTCAGATTACCTACACTCAAGCAATCAAAGATATGCATGATAATCACATCTAGTATGAGAACACAAGATGGGGTAATAGTAGATTTTTCTATAATTATAGTCCCCATCTTTCTGATGGTCTTGATATATTTATTGAACATATCTAACAGCTGGTACCACGGTCACGGTGCATGATTTTTGTAGATAAATGTTGTACAATCAAGCATGTTACATTAGATGAATGGATACACTAAACATGAAAGGATTAGAAATTAATGCACCCAAGAGAAAGCTGGTGTAGCAACTGTTATGGAAAAATGGTAAATCTTGGTTTAGATAGTTTAGATCTTCGTGGAGCAAGTTGTAGAGGTCCCAATAACAAGAATAATATTAGATGGATGGTAGCTCAATAGTTAGAGCTAGAGGGAGATGAAGAAAAACTCCAGGCGAAATTAATAAAAAAGATTTAAATGGTTTGACTGTATTATTGTGTCACTCGATTTATATAGCTGATCTCACACGGTGGCACAAGGCAGGCTTGGTTGTTATTGTAACTTAAATTATTATTCTTGAGTAGCTATTCATTTATCACCTCTATTGATTTGCTTGATTTTCTTGAACTACATTTTCTTCCTTTGTACATAATTGAGAAGTATTTTGATGCCAACTTCACTCTTGCATTTTATGTAGGTTACTGCAACTCCTGCAGATCAGGTTGTAGACGAAGAGACTATGAACTTGATGGAAGAAAACAAGAAACTACACGCAAAGTGAGTATATTTATGTTTACAACTGCAGTGATGAGTCTTTATTTCTCCGAATATTGTTGTTCATATTTCGGTCTGATCCAATTCTGGTCAACTCTTACTGGCCAGCGCATCCAACATGCCATTTTCATTTCATCTTAACATCTAACACACTTTCTTCATGCCTCCAATTTCAAGTTATCACATGGCATTTACTGACCTTAATTGTCCTCTTTTCCCTGCAGATGTGTGGAATATGAAAAGGCAGAGGAAGAACTTAATCTCAAGGTAACTTGCACGGTGCAATAATGCTTTGTTAATTTGTGTAGTTCAGTTGCCTAATACATAATGAACAACTTTCTGTTTTGGCTTTTTGTGTCGTCATTTAAGAGATATGGTTATGATTGTACAGGCAACGAGGCTTAGAAGTGAAATACAAGAAGCCCATGAAGAGTATAATCGGCTTTTGGCTTTACTGCAGTCGCTAGATGTGAAGAATGAGTAGTAGTGTAGCTGTAGCAATGGCAGTGTTCACATTCTTTGATTTGTAGAAGTTATGTTGTATGTATAGCTTCATGTAAAATGTTTTGATGCCCTGGTTGAGTTTTCAGGCATCCTGTGAGTAGAGAGAGAGAGAGAGAGGGAGTGAGAGTGAGCCATCTTTGGTTTTCCTTCTGGACCCGTAAAATGTTATGAACCATCAGTTATGATTAAGCACTGAAGCATCATTTCCTTCTCTTTTATTGTTTTTTCTTCTAGTGTGTATATGTGTATTTCTTCTTTCTTTCTTTTTTCTGCTCATATTTGTCTCGTGTTCAAAATGAGGCAAATCTACTGTGAAAATTAAAGAGGGTATCCTTAGGATATTACTTTCGTTTTTGTCTCTCTCTTCTTCGTTTTTTCTGTTTGGAATCATTGCATATTTAACAAATGGTATGGTCTTAAAATGTCATAATTTATACATGAAAAATGATATTTGTATATATTCGGTGAGTATTTCTATCAATTCTTGGGATACGTAGGTGTTAATGGTGGGCAAGCCTATTGGTAAGTAATAATACAAGTAACAAATGGTATGTAAATGGTGGGCAAGCGTATTGCTGCTGCAACTTTCTTGATTCTCCTATTTTCAATATGAATTTTCTTCTATCATTATTAATGTGAGCAACCTCTAATGTTGATGGGCATATTTGTAAAGTATGTTCAAATAACAAGTTCAAATATTGAGTGAAATGAATTGCGTAAAGGTAGGTGAGGGAAAATTTTTTATGAATAAGTTCGTTGAGTAAAATTTATTTATATAAGATTTCTTTTCACAATTAATTTTGATTATTTTGCCATCAAAATCTTAATTTATAACTAGAAAGAGTATTTACAGTAAATAAGAAATTCATGGGAAATGCAAACCAATTCATATTGTTAAATTTATTTAAACTAAACTAGCAATTTGGTTCATCAAAGTTGCATGTAATATCAGTTTATGTAAACTGAACTAGTAATTTGATCTCTTTTTCACAATGTAAACACCCAATGATATCACAATCTCCAAGTAAATCAATCAAAGTTCAGCAAACTTAATCTCACAATATGAACACCCAATAGTATAATGAACTAGTTGAATCAATTAAAAAAAGGTGCTAATCCAATTACCTCAATGAAACAACGAGTGATTTAAAAAAATCGAAATACTAAAAAGTATAGCTTAAAACGTTAGTTGAATCTCTAACTCACGGTTTGGCATTTGCAATCCATTGAGGTTATAGAATAAAATTGTAATTTTAGATAATATAAAGAATTGAAAAAATAAGTGTTTGGTGAGAAGTTTTTTTCAACAAGTAAAATGTAGTTTGAAAATGTTTCTCAAAATAATAGGGAAGAAATATTTCTTCCAAAGAATAAATTGAAAATTTTCTCCTTATGATGACAAACATTTATGTGAACTTTCTAAAATGTCTCCATTGAGAGTTGGAGACTTTCGGGGCTGCTAGTATTGTGCAGACTCATTTTTCATCCATTTAATAATCATTGAGGCATAAAACCAAAAAAAAAAAAAAAACAAGAAATTAAAAGGAGCACAAGATTCATACTATTTTGAGATTACCTTTGCTTGAGTCACCTAATTCCTTTTCTTCTCTCTAAGCAACCATTTGATACATTTTTTGAGAGATCATTTTCTATTATTTATTGAGAGTATATTTCCTTCCTAGAGGAAATAGAAACTTCATTATTGTAAAAGGCAATAACTTTTGTAAGGCTATATCTGTGAGAGAGAAAAGACATTTGTTGTGAGGTTTTGCTTTAGGGACAAGGATTTGGGTAATTTTATCTTGTAAGACTTCTAGTTTAGTGAAACTCTCACATAAGGATGGTGACCAGATGTAGGTTTTAGTGTTGAGAATCAAACTAGTATAAACACTACGTGCAAGTTTCTCTTCCCTTCTCTTTTCGTATTCTTGCTTTGCAATTTTCAGAACCATCATTGTGCAATCTTTTCTTTCATTTTGATTCAGTAATTTAAACCGTTTTTAATAAATGTCAGAAAACCTATGTTTTGAAATTAACACAGAAAAATCGTGTTTTGAAAGAGCTTGGAGACTTTAACTCGAAAATATGAGACTTACATGTTTTGAAATAGGAGACTTTGCTTTAAATTTTTGATATTTTTTTGTTGAGTAGGTAGGAACATTAAAAAAGAAGTACTCATTCAACTCACTCTCAAATACTACATTCCATCGGTGAGAATGAAAAAGTATATCTTGATATTAGATTTTGCATAAATATTGAAAATGTTTTCATCAGGTAACGAAGAAAATATTGAAAATGACAACATGGTGTTTTCATATTTACAGTTATTTCAGAAAATATTTCCTAAAACCATGTTCAATGAAATGAAACCAAACATATTTTCGCTTGTATTTCCTATTTTCAATAAAAATGAAAATGGAAAATGGTCAAGCGAAACACACTCTTAGGGCCTGTTTAGTTTGCTGTTTTCAGCTTTTCCTTCACAAAAACTACAAACTGAAAACAGCAAACCAAACAGATTCTTAACTTTCTGAGTTGTGTGACTTTTACATTGAAATGTATGATTTGTGCTCTTGATCGCTTGTCAGAGATATGGGTCTGCTTGAAGTAGTGGCTGATGGGTGGATGTAATGTTTTTGAAACAGACATGGCATGGAAACACGTCTGGCTTTTGCTAGAGAGAGGAGTTGTGTTATATATATTTATGGAATATGGAACACCATATCGATTGATATCTCATTCATTATTGGATAACATATGGACTCCATTCAAATAGGGTTCACATCCTATTTAATGGTGAATGATATGCGAGTCAACATGGTGTCACATATCCCATAATTATGAATAACATTTTTTTTAGGGAGAGGGATGATTTAGTTAAGTTACGGATGTGTTAGTATGTAGTTACTTTTTTCGGGGTGTGTTTGGTTAGAAAGTTAAAGTGGAAATAAAAATTTACATGAATATGCATTATGCGTAATTTTATACAAAAAATTCATCTAGAAAAAATTTTATCCCCTCGTTTACTCCCCAACCAAACGTGCACTCCGAGGTTAAATTTTGTTCAGTCAATTATAAAAAAGGAAAAAAAAAACAACAATTCAAAATACAATTGGAGCTAAAAGTTTACTAGTGTTTCTAGAAGTCTAATAATACAATGACTGGTGGTCGAGAGGACAGAATGAAGTGAAATGTACGTGTGATGGAATTTTTAATATCCCATTGGTTAAATAAAAAAATGAATAAATTTCATCTCGTTCCATCAAATGCGCCGTTTCCTTTTCTCTCAATTCATGGGGAACTGGATGGAATCGCTTATTTTTTTTTTCCATTATTTATTTATGAAACGCTAGTTTTATGTTTAAGTACTGATCCACTTGTATACTGCTTGGTTCTTGTGCTCGTGTTTTATCCGTCCATTTATAGATTTATAATCATATAATTAAGGATCTAACATGTGATCACTGTTGCGTCAAGAATTCCCCCTGGTACGCCATTTTTTTATGGTAAAGTCTTTGCATTATTAGTGATATTGAAGTTTTGTAACTCACTTTACATAAAAATAATAGAGGCAAGTCAAACAAAAAAAAATTTGTACAAAAAAACGAAAAAAGAAAAAGAAGGGACAAATAGAGAGAGAGATATTGTGTTGTTATAATTGGAACATGAGCATCTATTTTAAAGAGAATTCGAGGAAAAACCAGTTGCACATAAATCCCTTTTTTTATGGTTATTTTATATTAGAATAATGTTTGATATATAATAAAGTTGTACAATAATATTATACCAATACTCACTATATTATTTGTCTTTTAGTATATCAATATCAACTCTCATTAAAAGATATAATAACATTATGAGTTTTGTTATAATATTGTTGTACGATATTATTATACATCCAACACTGCTCTTTAGATTATATACTTCATATTCATATTTGTTTAAAGGTCAAAATAAATATTAAGTATTTTAACATGATCATATTTTTGGTAGTAAATTATGAAATCTTATTAAATAATTAAAGTATTATATTAAAAAATAAGAATAATTAAAACAATTATAATTATTGTTATTCCACTCTATTCTTCTAAAGTTTTCAAATAGTGAAATGATCTTATGTGTGCTCTAATATCATATCATGAAACTATATATTTCAAAAACTTAATTTAATAAGTAATACATAAATAATTTTATATCTAATAAGTTATTGGTAATTTTTTTTTGATAATATGTATCTATTTACTATTCTCACATGATGTGATCTCTCATTTTTCAAAGTGATTGTCGCTTAAGATCTTTTTTTTTTCATATTCTTTATCACTTTAAGATTTTAATAAAAAGTTAATTATTTTATATACTATGTTTATCTTTGTCTTTATTAGTTATTTTTTCTCTCTTTATTATTGTACATTTCTTTTGTTAAATGGTAATAATTATTTTTAATTCAATGCAACTTAATATAAGAGATTCTTTAATAGGTCAAAATAAATATAGTTCAACTTTTATGATCATTTTATTTTTAAAATTAAAACTATTAAATTATTTTCTTATTTTGATGTCATTACTTTAAATGAATATTATTTTTTTGATGAAAAAGGTGGAAGACATTGCTTAAAAACAAATTTTGAGGATTCAATCACTTTCAAATGCTTTTTTGTTGAAAGGGTGTTATCTAAATTGGATTAACCTAACATCTAATAAGTTTTTGTGGTTTCAAAACCTAAAATCTTAAAGATAATTAGGTTTTAAAACTTGGCTTTAATAGGGATGCATGATGTGAACAAAGATTAATGTACATTATCACGATTAATTATGATAATATATATTTTCATGATACTCACTTGGGTCAAATTCATACAAATAAATAAAATGGCAAGCATTGCATTGCATGTGCATCGACCCTCCAAAATGAAGAAAGAAAAATGCTACACAGCCATAAATTTTTGTAGAATTTTATATTCCAAATTATGTGTTATAATAATTACTCTTTAGATGAATTGATGAGTTATGTCATTTTATTCTATCCAACATTATGATTTTTCTCTATATTTTTCTAGCATTACTTATCAAGCAAAGGGTGGCAAGATTATTATATGTTAGTAGTAATATGATTCTACAAATAATATTATTCTAACACACATCCAAGCATCTTATTCATAAAACACATGATACCTGCCACTTAATTTTTTTTCTTAAGTTCTTCTCTCTATTCTCTGCCACTCCTCTTACAATTCTGCACGCATTTATATGTTAAAAACCCATTTCCCTTCAAAGGCCATCAATTTATTCCATAAAAAGACGCACAACCCCCATATTTGTCTAGCATATACGCAGACATAACAAGAAAATAAAACCAACCATATGGAGAAAACAATTCACATTGCGGTTGTTCCTGCTCCTGGGTATAGCCATCTAGTCCCTATTCTCGAGTTCTCGAAGAGGCTTGCTCAGCTCCACCCACATTTGCATGTCACATCCATCATTCCCACACTTGGCTCTCCCTCAAGTGCCTCCAAAACCTACCTTGAAACCCTTCCACCAACCATAACCTCAATTTTCCTTCCACCAGTGAACCCCAATGACCTGCCACGGGGGCTCCCAACTGGAGTCCAGATGCAGCTCACAGTCACCCACTCTCTTCCATTTATGCATGAGGCCTTGAAGTCCTTAACTTCAAGGACTCCCCTTGTGGCTTTAGTTACTGACAACTTTGGTTATGAAGCACTGGACTTTGCCAAGGAGTTTAACATGTTGTCCTATGTTTACTTCCCTAAGTCGGCTTTGACACTGTCATTGTACTTCTACTTGCCCAAGTTGGATGAGGAAACATCAAGCGAGTTCAGACATCTTCCGGAACCTATTCAGATTCCAGGTTTTTTATGATGCTGAAATACTTGAATTTTGCTCACTTATACATCATGTCGTATCTATATATTCATCAAATATTATACTGCCTTACAGTGACTGATATTTTTAAGAGTGTGTTTGGATATTTTTAAGAGTGTGTTTGGTTGAAGAATATAATAAATATGGTGATAAGTCTATTTTAGATGAAGTTTTAGTGTGATTTACACATAGAGCTCCATCCATAAAAATTTATATTTACCCATTAACTTAACATTTCCTACAAATTAATGTTATTTCAACACTTAAAAATTGGTGTCCTTGAAACATTCACTTTTTCTCCATTAAACGTATAAAAATTAAGGGTCAAATATATTTTTTGTTCTTGAAAAATAAATGAGTTTTAGTTTTGGCCTTTGAAAAGAAAATAATTTGGTTTTGATCCAAACATTTTCATAATTGTTTGATTTTTGTCCTTCCAGTTAGTACATCTCAGTTAGATGCTGAGTTGGCTCACAGAAAATATGTTATCTAATCATATATGACTGTTCATAGTTTTATTTTGGCACATCATAATCGTATATATATGTGTCAAAATTTTTATCTATCATAAAATTATCTCTTCCAAAAACTTAATTGAGCTGATAGGTAGAGGCATATGAGTTGTTTTGTACTCTAATATGCTTCATCATGTGAATGCCTCGTTTATGATATTATGAAATCATATCTTTCAAAAGTTTAAGCTAATAGATTGAGGTACATGAACGATTTTATACTCTAATATCACCCAATAATCTATTAGACCCCAACCATATTAACCTATCTTACCAGATGCAATACTTTATTTTATAGTAGTGTTTTGCCCCATATGGTCATGATATGTCTGCTACTAGTGGTATCTATATAGATTGAATAACATGATTTTCTATTTTTTAATTTATCATTTAATAAATAAAGACTAATTGCAAGATATTAAAACCAAATAATTCTAAAAATGTTTGGACCAAAACAATATATTATATATATATAATATTTAGGAACCAATATAAATTTTTATTTTATTTTTTAGGAACAAAAAATATATTTAAGCCTAAAATTAATCTCATATTCAACATTATATATAAATATAAATGTTTATTTAATATATATTGCCATATTCATAATTTATAATTAAAAAAATAATGTATCGTACATGTTTAATACTCTTGCAATATAGCAGGTTGTGTACCACTGCATGGCCGTGATCTCCATGAACAAATTCAAGATCGATCAAGCCAAGGTTACCAATTGTTCCTCCAACGTGTCAAAAGGATCTGCTCCGTGGATGGCATCTTCATCAACACCTTTGTTGAAATGGAAACTGAGGCCATAAGAGCATTGATTAGGGAAGGAAGTGGCAACCCTCCCTTGTATCCTGTTGGGCCCATTATCCAAAAAGGATCCAGGCCCAACAGTGAGCCCAAAAAGTGGGAGTGCCTAATGACGTGGTTGGACCACCAACAACCAGATTCTGTTTTGTACATTTCTTTTGGGAGCGGTGGCACACTCTCACAAGACCCTTGAGAGTGTGGTGCATGGTGTGCCGCTCATAGCGTGGCCACTCTTTGCTGAGCAAAGAATGAATGCGGTTTTGATGAGCGGTGATGATGGCCTGAGAGTGGCCCTTAGGGTAAAAGTTAATGCCAATAATGGCGTGGTGGTGAGGGAAGAAGTTGCTAAGCTGATAAAAGGTCTAATGGAAGGTGAAGAAGGTGGAGAAATTCGACAAAGAATGAAGGAACTAAGCAAAAGTGCTATTGGTGCAATGAGAGATGATGGGAGTTCTGCAAAGAACTTGCATCAATCAACTATCAAATGGAAAAAATTCGGTGGGAATGTAGGAAGATGGGTGGAGTTTAGTCCTATAAAATGAGGAGATTGATAAAGTAATAAGGAAATGAGAGACTAATCAATCTTTGATTAGTTAGTGAGATCCACACATGATAAAAACTATTGACCTAAAGAAAATTAATCCCTCGCATTTTTATTTTATCAATTGTTTCATTTTAGAAGAGTTAAATCCTAATGAACCCTTTAATTTAGCCAAGGATCTCTTTGAGATGAAGTGAAGAGTGAAGATCTGGTTCACATATTATAAAAATAAATAAATGCGCATTGATTATCATGTAATAATAATAATTTTTTTTGTATTTCTAAAATTATATCGCAATGAGGTTTTGAACCTAGGATCTCGTATATACTACTGAAATCCCTAATCTTATATAACATAATATATATTAATCACCAGTTATATATTGGTATGTTTGATTATTGTTTTTCTTACCTTTTTAATCAGTGACAGAAGGGAGGACTGTTGATTTTAGTTTAGGGCTATTTTTGCGGCTTTTACTTCCGCTAATTTACTAAACAATATATCAAGTCAATACTCTGATATTTCAAAAATAATACTTATCAAAAGAATACTAATATGAGGTGCTAGGCTTAGGTTACCGTTTTTGGCAATACGTCATATTAAAATTTTTTAATAATATTTTTATAAATGTTAGGTCATATAAATTACAAAACAAATTTACTAGTTTTTGTATATAATCTAATAAATTTTTTTTCATTTTTACTGAATCTCCACAATGTAATGCTAATAATATGTAAAATGAAAATATTTTATGCTGATAAGTGCATAGATCAGTTAGTGGAAACTGTTCTAATTTGATCAGAGGTATTATACTTCCTATGCAATTGTTTTAAGACTTGAAAGGTAAAATTTTGTCACCCCAATATATTACTCAGTTCGAACAGAAATTACCTCCAATAAAAGAAATAACATAGTTTCGATAAAGTATGTATATTTTATAATAGCATGGAGTGAAAGAATGGTGACACGTACAAGAGTACATCAATTGCCGACACATGTGAATTACGTAGTGGCGGAAGATGGCTTAAAAATTAGAGGGGACAAACATATAAATCAAAAAAATTTTAAACTTTAAAGAATTCGTCAACACTGGTTTAAAAAATTGACACATATCTTACATTTTTATACTTTTAATCAATTTTATTTTTTATTTTTACAGAACTCATCATTGGACTGAGACTTTATATGCTATAGATCATATTCGTAAATTTCCTTTGATATATTGGTGATAGTGAGATTTGAATCTATGATCGTCTCATATAAACTATCTAAATCCCTCATCATATCACGGCACTCCTATATTAATTCAAAATTGTTCAATATATATAAATCAACGTAATAAATATTTCTTAAATATATACAAATAAGAAATATTTTATCACATCCTTATAGTGCTAAGTTTTTTTAAAATTTGACATATATAGAATTAACATGATATGTAATCATAATTAAATAGTTGGATTAAGAAAAATATATTGTATAAAGATTTACTAAATGTGCAAATGTGTCAATTTTTATACACGTCAACATATCCTTCCTCGTTCAAAAATACTAATGTGTAAATGAAGTGAGTTAAAAACATCTTAGACATATAACGTAATAGTATTTTTTCTCTCTCTATTATAATAAGACATATTAACTCTTTAACATACACACAAAGATATACATACCCTAATATGCATTCTAGCCAGAAGATACAAGGCTGCACACAACTTGGCATATATAATATAAATTAGATAATAAATATAATTATTTAATAACAAATATAGGATATCTCACTCAACTTGCACATCGGGCAGCTCAACCCGTACTGCTGCCCAGAACCAACCATAATGTAAACCATTCCTGCCCGTTGCCCGTAGCCCGTAGCCCTACCAAGTTGGCAAGTTGATGAGCAGCAGTAGCCCTAATGCTTCACCCTAGAAACACCCTTGGAGGCTGGAGCCTCTCTATAAAAAGCCTCCACTCTCTTATTATCTTTTGCTTCTGCATTCTCTTTGAAGTTAGATCTGAAAATTTCTTAGTATTTATATATATTCTTATTCTATGATATATATCTATCTTGGTTTCTTCACCTTTTTTTTTTTTTTCTCTTGCTAGATAAAGGCTTGAGCAAATTACCTTTCTTCTATGGTAAACTTTATATATATATATATACGTTGAAAATTAGAGATCTGTGTATCATATTGTGTTAATTTTTGTTTTTCTTTCTTATTATCTCCAATAAATTTCTTTTATTAATTCTATTGGTGCAAAAAACTTCCATCCGCATGCGACAGTACACGATGGGCATGACGGCCATATTTTGCACAAATCGACTGAGTCTTGAAGCACCGCTTGTGCTGTGTGCTTTAAGCCGCTTCTAATGAGTGGTTCATGTGATTTTTCTCCAAGTTTGCATGAACCTCTTTGAAACAGTAAGCATATATTTATATATTTATCTCTTTAATACCATTAAACTCTTTGCTTAGCTTATTGCTTTCTTTTCTATGAGGTTTCATTCATTTGTGTGGAATGGAAACTTCTACCTAACCCGAGTTTGACGTAGAAGGGGGATGGAAGCACACAAAACGTCTATTAGTTGCAAAGGTAGCTTTCCTTACTAAGTAAAAAGACCAACTTTTGACAGTTGAAAATTGACCCACAAACGGAATATTCGTATATACGACTTGTGTGATAATTACTTATTACTACTATTAAGGATGTGTTTGGTTACTGTCAAGTGTGTTTGGTTGGAGTTAAAATTTTTATAGATGTGCTTTAGAATTACATATGAAAATTATGCATGAAATTTTTATCTCATTTTTATACCACCAAACATACCATTCTCTGACATACCTAGACAGTTGTATTTTTTATTTATAAATAAAACATTTCTATCTATAAATAGTTGGGCATTGTCAAAGGACGCGGCGTTCGTCAAATGCAATTCTCCTAAGTACATTAGTCAAAATTATTTTTAACTACTTGATTAAAATTATAACATTAAATATTTTTGAAAAAATACAGTGATAATTAAAGTCTTTTTTTTTTTTGGGTTTTTTGTCATGATACTGTAATAAAGTTTGAGCATAGAAGTAAGTTCGAACTTTCCACAACAAAGTCCTAAACATCACTACAGTTTGGGCTTGGTAACTTAGGTCAGCTATGGGTAGTGACTTTGGATTTGAGATGGGCCTAATTTAAACCCGAAATCTAATTGTAGGAGATGATGTTTTTCTCCATGAAATGAAAGCCCATTTTATCATCACTTTGCTTACAGGTACAGGTTGAACTATAAAAATGCTCTCAGACCAAACACAAAGAACCTAAAAACCTACTCTGGCCACTTAAAGAAAATAAACTCAATTGACTTTTGAAAAAAAGAGTTTAATTGACCCAAAAAAAAATGGTGGTTAAGATCCTTCTTCACGGGCTGAATCAATGAAGAAGGCACTGTGCACAAAACCTTAAACCCTAGATATTTATGTATATCTTAGAAAAATAATGTTATTCATAGCATAAACAAAAAAAGCAATGTTATTCATACATATTTTATTTGCTTAAGTAATTACTAAATATATGTAGAGCAAAATACTACCCCTCCCTTAAGAGATAATGTTATTATACTCGTCTCCCCTCTATTTTTAAAACATACACTCTCCTCCTCTATAAAATTAAGATAAAGTACATTTAAATTAGTTTTTAAATTTTTTATTTATTCTTCATTTTCTTATGCTTATTTTATTTTTGTACACAATATCCTTTATTAATTATGATATTAAAACAAAATTATTAGAAGAAAAAATAATTAATAATAATAATAATTTATAATAATTATTTTTAAACATAAAATTACATATTTTTAACTATTAATTTTACAATATTAATGTATATTTATAAAAATTTTATATTTTATACATATTAATATTCTAAAATAGACAGATAAAAAATTTGTGATTTTTTATCTTTAAAAATTAATTATTATAAATTAATGTTAATATCAATAATTTATTTTCTAAATATATTAAAATTTCAAAAATTTAATATATATATATATATATATGTTAATATTTTTGTATTATTATAACTCACATATATTTTAATTTGTAAAAAAAATTCTAATATATATAACAATTAATAAAGGGTATTTTGGTCAAAATGAAATAAAAAGTATGGAACATAGAGAAATAATAAAAAAATTTGAAAATAAACTAAATTGTTTCTCAATTTTTCGGGGAAGGAAAGTATATGTTTTAAAAATAGGGAGAAGGGACTGCAACAAAACCTTCTCTTAAGAAAGGGAGTTGTATTTCAGCCATATATTTAGCCATGGTTGTTTAAAAGCTCATCTTACAGAATAAAAGCGTTTGCTTTTATGCCTTCAATAATACTTAAAAATGTTTTAAATAAACACTTTACATTTTCAAACAGTAAGAGCTTTAAAAGTGTACTTTTGATTAAAAAAAATAATAAACCCCAAAATAGTTCCTATTGATTTTCAAATTGAACAGAATAGTTTCTAACAAAAATTAACTGACGAATTGGTCCATAACTTTTAAACATATAAGACAATTTAGTTCCGAACAAAAATAAATAGATAAATTGGTCCCTAACTTTTTAAACATTGGAGAATTTAGTCCATAACCTTTCAAAAATTGGACAATTTAGCTCTCCGTCAAGTCTAATCATAATCATTCAAAAGGGATTAAATTGTTCGATATCTAAAAAGTTAAGTATTAATTGTCCGATATTTAAAAGGTTAGTGACTAATTTATTCATTTATTTTTGTTAAGGACTAAATTGTTCGATATTTTAAAAAAGTTAGGGACCAAATTATCCGTTTAGTTTTGTTAAGGACTAATTTATTCAATTTAAAAATTGATAGGAATCATTTTGGAGGTTTACAAAAAAAAAAAAACTAATATTTTATGTTCAAACCACAAATGGTGAAATGGGTTAGGAAAATATAAATTTATTCAGATTTTTCTCATGAACTTTTAGTTTGACACGTATTGAAGCAAAATTTGGTTTGGCTTTCTGTCTTATTGTCGTAATACATTTTTACATTGTCTTGCATCTCGAATTCACAATTCATCTTCTGATTAGTACATGGGGTTTGTGGATACTAGTCTTGTAACTTGTCAAACCGAATCTTCTTTTGAAGATGATGGAGGATGTGAAGTGGTACTTGATGATTTTAGTCCTCCTTCTAAGAATTTATAATATCCTTTAGTTATTGTGATTTGTTAACAAGATGAAATTTTATATATATACTGTTGAATCGTAAAGATACCATTTTGTGCTAACATTAAAAGTGTTTGTTTTTTTGGTAGATATCAGAAGTGTTTATTTTGTACTACTTTATATATATGTATATATATGATTTAGGGTTTATATATAGTTACAACATTTAATAACTATGATGCTACATAGCCTTTACTTTTTATCAAAAGATGCCAAGACTAGAGTTATAATTTGGACAAATGGACTAGGACAATAATAACTAATATCTGACAAGCCTTCAAACACACTTATTATAAAGTGATAAGTCCAAGCTACCAACACACTAAAGTCAGAATATGGATGCCAAGTCATGTCCTTGGACTTGTCACTTTATAATAAGTGTGTTTGAAGGCTTGTCAGATATTATTTATTATATATAGAATTAATTGCTATTTTATTAAGTTGTAGACTTTTTTTAAATTCTAAGGCTCTAAAATTACTTAAAATATGGCTTGTGCACTTCACTTTTGCAACCACCTTAAACTTTTGAAAACTGTTATATGTATTTATTTGATATGAGATATCGTGTCGACTCACTTCTTATCTACCATTGAATAGGATGTGAATCCTACTTAGATGAGATTCACACTCCATTCAACGGTGGATAAAAAATGAGTCAACACAATGTCCCATATCAAGTTAGTATAAATAACATAATTCTAAACTTTTCACCACCTTGTATTTAACTAACAATTCACCAACGCTTATTCACAAAGTTAAAAGATAGATGTCATAGGAACTATGAATACCTACAGGTAGATAAATTATTCGGTTTGAATATATTTTTAAATTAACAGATTTAGTTAATCAAGTAATTTAGAGGTAATATGTTACTGTTATTCGCCCATAAAAGTTGAGGACACTTGTGAGAAACTAAAGAAAATAAGAAAGGATAAGAAGAAAAAAAAAATAGAAGAAAATGGAAAACCAGGGTCTCGGAAAAATGTACTTCCAAACTGTCACCCAGGAGTTAGAACGTAATTTCCGAAATAGTAATTCAAAACTTCAAATTAGTAAGTATTCCTTTCAGTCGAGACTCACGTGACAGAGCTATAATAGCTTTTAAAGCAATGATCTATTTAGATCCGTCAAATTTCATTAAAGTTCCAATTTAGTGCTAAAAGTTATTTTTATTCTATTTTTCGTTCCAAACGTTTTTAAAAATGTTTCAGTTTTATCATTTTAATAGAAAATATATAAATTATAAAAAAATGTAAATGCCAAATTATAATGCTAGAAAGTCACAATAAAATATATAATATCATATTACAATATTAGGAATCACAACAAAATATAAAATATCAACTTTGTGTTCATAATTTAAATGTCATTAATGTTTAATTTGAATACAAACTTGATATTTTATATTTTGTTGTAATATTTAATATTATAATATGACATTTTATATTTTATTGTGATTTCCTCACATTGTAATTTAGTATTTATATCATTTTTTTTCATTTATAATTTGAAATTTTTTATAAAAAGGACTAAATTGAAATGTTTTTAAAAACGTTAAAGACAAAAATAAAAATAAAAAAAGTTTTGAGACTAAATCAAAACTTTGTTAAAAAATAAGAGACCTAAATAAATCTTTACTCTAACTTTTATAAATACTTGCCATCCTCCCAACTAATGACAACTCTAAAACATTTATGTAATTGGACGGAAATAATATGTAAGGATAATATAAAGTCTCATACAAATTTTTATTTCAATATTTGGTCAAACATAACAAAATATTAGCGACAAAATATATACATATCTTTATTAGAGATTTTTCTAGTACCCTTATAAAGTTCATTGGAACCGGTACCTTTTATATATCTTGTGGCTAAAAATTTATCATATATCACACTAACTAAATTTATTAATATTTTAAATACTCATGATTAAATCACAATCTTTAGATTCAAAAGAATACTGACACTTCAAAGGTACCGAAACAAAAACCATCTATATATTCTGAAGAACATTTTTAAATTATTGTGGGGGCATAAGCCCTAACATTATTAACGTAGATCCATCCCTAATCTTGATCTCATCTCGTAAGTTAGCTTTTGAGATGGAGTTAGACCTATCACAGTGCTATGAAAGCAGGAAAATTCATCTACTGTGTTCCATTTAATAAATAACTTATCAGTTTTGTGAGTTATTATTATCTATTATTTTTCCTATATATTAATGCAATAGCTAATGTGTTATTTATTAAATGGAACAGAGTAAATGCATTTTTTTCTTTTCAAATCACCAAAGAAATTCTCCTATTTTAAGACTCTCTTTGAGCTTCTTATTTAGTCGAGACATGACTACATTCGAAATTAATGTTATACTAGAGCTTCTAGGACACAATTTAAAATATCAAGATGTACACGACTAAATTTTTTTTAAAAAATGAATAAGAAAAGCAGGTGTATTTTTTCACTTGAATTACGTTTATTTCTTTATTATTGTGTGATTAATTATAAATTTTAACATAATTGAAACAACCCCAGATTACAGAAACTATGCATGCCTGGTGATGTCCATTCTGTTAACTGCAAAAGAAGTCAAAACTGCAGTATAAAGCCATGAAACCACATCTTTCTAATGACAAAGATAAAGCTATAATATAAGAGAAGGGAAGCATCAAGCATATATACATTTAATACTTTTTATCAAACCAAGGTATTTACCATCGCTTTTGCATCCATATCAAAATCAAAACTGCAAGTACTTGACACTGAATTATGCTTATCAGGTAAGGGAATCAACCCAAAGGAATTCATATTCCAGTACTCTCCATTCCTTGTCTTGTGATCAGCAATGCCCCATCTACTCTCTTCCCTCTTCTGCTCAATTGCACCACCACCATCTGCACTTGATATAGCCACTTTTCTATAGTTGCACCATATTCTCAACATCACATAGAACATCACCAAGCATATCACTGTGGAAGTAAATACTATGGCAACTATGATTGCTGCCACTTGTGTGTTTGACATCTGCATTTGCTCATTCCCCTCGGATTCTGAGCACAACACTAATGGTGGGCCACACAAGTGGTCATTATTCAGAAATGAGCTAATTGGGAACCCTGAAAAGGTTGAAGGAATCTGGCCTTGTAGATGGTTGTTTGAGAGGTTTAGCACATGCAGGCTGGTGAGTTTACCAAGTGAAGGGGGAACTTCCCCTTGAAGCTGATTAAAAGAAAGATCAAGTCTTTCTAGCTTCATGAGATTTCCAAGAGATGATGGAATCTCACCAGAAAGGAGGTTTCTGCTCAAGTCCAATATGACTTGTAACTCAGTCACCCCTCCTAGCTCAACTGGTATAGTACCAGTTAGGGAGTTTTCTGAGAGTCTGAGCTCATAGAGCTTTGAGCATTGCTGAATTGTTGATGGAATGAGGCCAGAGAGGTTGTTACTTTGCAAGCTCAAAACATTGAGAGAGGTTAGATCTCCAATCTCTTTGGGGATTTCACCTGAGAGTTTGTTGTGGTGGAGAGAAAGCTTTAGTAGTTTTGAGCAGTCACCAATCTCAGCAGGTACCAATCCATGGAAGTTATTGAATGAGAGATCTAGTTCACCGAGTTCTTTTAAGCTTCCCAACCATGCAGATATTTTGCCTGTGAATCTGTTATTATTCAGCAGAAGGTGTTCAATTTTCTGGCATTTTGAGAGTTGAGGTGGCACATCTCCTGTTAGATTGTTGAATGATAAATCAAGAAAGTTGAGCATTGTGAGCTGGCCTAATTCAGAAGGAATGGCTCCTGTAAGGTAATTCTGTGCGAGTCGAATTCGGTTGAGATCAGTAGACTTGGCTAGATTAGAAGGGATTGGACCTGAGAAGCTGTTGTTGGTCAAGTCCAAGACAGTAAGAGAATCTGAACCAGTGAGAGGAAATATACTTCCACTGAAGTTGTTGTTGGAAAAATTGATGATCTTGAGGTTTTTGAGAAGAGAGAGTGAACCAGGGAGGGGTCCTTCAAATGAGTTGTTGTAAAGGGTAATGGTACTAAGTTCTGAAAGGTAACTGAATGTGGGTGGTATGGAGCCTGAAAACTTGTTATCCGCTAGTGCCAACAACTGTAGCCTTCTACAGTGCCCCATGCTTGGTGGAATTGGACCTGACAACTCATTCTGCCTTAAATGGAGAACAACCAAGTCCTTGAGCTTACCAATTGTCTCTGGAATGGGACCTGAAAAATGGTTTCCAAAGAAGTCAATTTCCCTTAAGCTTGTGCAGTTTGTTAACTCCCTTGGTATAGGACCAGACATCTGGTTATCATAGAGGTAAATGGTGTTCAATCTTTGAAGCCTTCCTATCTCCACAGGGATCTTTCCTGTAAAAAAGTTACCAAACAGGAAAAGACCTTCCAAGCTAGTAATGTTACCAATTTCTGGGGGTAGAGATCCAGTGAAGCTGTTGTTGTTGAATACAAGATCTGTGAGGTTTTGTAGTTTGTCCAAACTGGATGGAAGTTCCCCTTCAAAGCTATTACCAGAAAGGTCTAGCTGTTGGATTGAGGAGCAGTTGAGTAGCTCCAATGGAAACCTTCCAGAAAACTCATTCCTAGTCAAGAAAAGTTGAAGAAGTTTTGAGCCTTTTTGGCAGAAGTTACTTGGCATACTACCCGTTAAAGCATTATCTGACAGAACCAAAGTTTCAAGATTCTGTAATTTGGTATTGAGGAGGGTTAGTGATCCAGAAAGGTTGTTTCTGGACAAGTCAAGCTTCTGTAGCTGGCTTAAACTGTTAAGCTCTGAAGGAATTTCACCATTCAGTTTGTTTCCAAGCAAATTCAGGTATGTCAAGCTGGAGAGACTACTCAATGATGCAGGGATTGAACCAGATAGACTATTATTTGCCAGATTCAGAATTTTCAATAATTTGAGAGACCCCATAGAGGAGGGTATGCTTCCTTCAAGCATGTTGTTTGATGCTGCAAAGTTTTGGAGCTCTTCACAGCCTTGAATCTCTTCAGGTATGAGGCCATTAAGACTGTTCACTTGCAAATCAAGAGATGTTAGATGCTTCAAGTTACCAATCTCAGCAGGCATGCTCCCATTTAAGTTGCAATTGGCTAGCCCTAACACTGTCAATTCACTCAAATTTCCAATAGTAGATGAAATTTCACCCGTCAGCAAGTTATCTCCTAATCTAAGAACTTGCAACTTGTTCAAATTACCTATCTCTGAAGGAATGTTACAAGATAGGTTATTTGAGTACAGTAGCAATACTCTTAGATTTTGAAGCTGTCCAAGCTCAGAAGGGATGCAGCCAGTAAGGAAATTTGAAGACAAATCAAGTGCTTGAAGAAAAATGAGGTGGCTGAACTCAACTGAGATGGAACCTGATATTCCTGAGCCAGACAGATTCAAGCCTACAACATGTGTCTGATCAACTGCACATGTTAGTCCATTCCAGCTGCACACACGAGTTGTTGGAGACCAATTGCTTAAGGCTCCTAATGGATCAACCAGTTCTGACTTAATTCTTAGAAGCCAGTAGGAATCTGCTTCATTTTGGCCTTGAGTTGTAACAAAAACAGTATGCAGTATGATAACTAATAGAAAGAAATGGCACATCCAAATTGAACCCATTTTAGAATGTACCAATGAGAGTTTCATGATGAAGAACCAAGCACCAGCTCAGTTGGTCCTAAGGGTAAGCTCAGAGAGGCTAACTCCATATAACAAGAATAGGGAAGAGTAATCAACAAAAGCTCAAATTCTGAAGAGCATAAAAAGAAGGTAGCAAGAAAAGGCTAGGAAATGAAGGAAGAAAAGATATGGCATGTATATATGGTAATAAAAGAAGGACTTCAACTTATAATTTATCTTAAAAACTTTTGATGCCTCTCCACCTTTTAAGTATCACAATGGGATTCGGTGCTTTTTCACTCTTTCTACTCTAGACAACAAAATGGAATATTTTAGGATTCTTTTGTAGCTTATGTAGTTGGGAACTATAATATAGTATGATAAGATTGCTTTCATAGAATCACAGATTAAGAAGCTATTAAGGAGATCCACTTGTGCCTGCCATAAAAGGTGACATAATGTGTGGGGCACTTTCTATATCTTTTCACTGCTATTAATTTTTGGCATAATGCAAACATAAAAATTCATAGTATATTTCAAAAATAAAGTTTTGTCATAAGTGTTATTGACTTTGTAAGAGTTATAATCAATTCAGCTTCAAAAATTGTCAACCAAATAGGTGTGAATCCATTATGCAATCAGAATACAAGATTTCCTTAAGATCCTCAAGCTTGAATATGATATACATGCACCTGGCCATTTACAGCCTGTTTGGTGTGACATGAAATGCTTCACAGTTACCTCAACAAATGGGCAAGCACCGTGAGATTACAAGCGTGCATAATGGTATCTGAGAAAGTAACTTATGCATTCATCATGATAGATAGGAAAGTTGAATGAGCATATATGACTTTTCACATCTATACTCTTCCTTTTTTTTTCCCCTTACTTAGTTAAGTTGCATATATTTCCTTTATCCACGTGTGAAGCATATTAAATCATCAATTGTCCCCAGCATTTTCTTACATAATTTGCCTGTCTTCCACCATCATGTTGTAGATGACTAGATGGTTTTTTGTTTTTCCTCAACCTAAACCACCTTATTCAATGTTGAATATGATGACAAAACATAAGAGATAACAGCCACACCAACTTTGTGGTCAATTTCAAAGCGGAAAGAGGCTCCAATCTTGATGTTAGAAGTTCATAATAGAGGTAATAAAAACATGTGATGTGAGATTTGGTGAATTACAATCATGGTTTAAAATTATGATCACCATTGTGGTTGCATTGTGTTTATTAAAATAACGGACAACTTTTAAAGAGAAATTAAGCTAAAACAATAAAATAATTACAATTATAATGCGATTGCAAAGATTTGCCAAAAATCATTACATAATTATATTTCGATCATAATATGTTGCATAGACCTACCAATTTATTATGGCTCAAGCACACGAAGAAATTCAACTCAAAATATTAACTTATTGGGTGAAGTACACTCATGACTAAATTAACACAGTTTAGGGGTGTCTTTCATTGGGGGTAATATTACATGAAAAATTTTATGGATGAACTTTATATATAATTTTAAACTTAGGATTATAGAATTTTTATCTTTATTTTTACCCTTAACTTTTTGTTATGATATATATATATATATATATATATATATATATATATATATATATCTCCAAACACATGAAGACAGCACACTGTATCATTATCTATCAAATTTCAGTTCATTACTTAGCCTTCAGTGGTATCACCAACTTGGCTTAATTTCTCATAATGGTTCAAGCATTAGGAATCCATAAATATGGGTGAATGTCCAGTAAGGCTTGTTGCTCATGTCCGAGTCATTAGTCCTAAACAAGAAAACATTATGAAGTAGGTAGTGACCACACGTGGAGCACTAGTGACGGGAGTGCCTTTCCCTCTTTTGAGAACATAAGGGAGTGCTTACTGGTTACTATCACTATGATCTTTATCTACATGTTATCAAAGTGCTTTTGTTCACGCCTCGGACCCAAATCACTGAAATAATTAATTGGGGTCTAGTAAGCTGCAGGCTCAATGCACACTCATCAGAAGAGGAAATCGATTTGAGTACTTGTCAACTAGTCACCAATTGAAATATAGGGGCATAGGGCATATGGATGTGGTTCGATAGGAACACATGGATGTGAACATTTTAAGAAAATATTAAGATATAATAATACAGTTAAAAGAAAACAGATATAATTAGTGTACAAATTTAGACCATGGTTTTTTTTTTTATGCTTAGTTTGAGTTTTATTACTAAGTTATAAAACACTTTACTTTTATATATATATATATATATATATATATATATATAAATCATGGATTATTTGTAAAACTATACATAGATCTTATTCATGGAAAATTTAATCTTATTTTTTACTCTGCAATCAAATATTTCCTTATTATGAAAAAAAGAAGAAGCAGATATCCATGCTTGACCGGGGCTAATAACAAGTTTTAATTCTCTTTTTCATCTGAAAAAAATTCTTAATTTATTTAAATTATTCATTAGATTGATATTCATCTGACTATGAAAGCACAGAAATTACGTAATTTCCTCCAAGAATTACTTGTTTGGGGCTCAATTTTGCATCCTTTTCATAACTTTATATAAAATACGGAGTTATTTATCACTTTAACTCATTATAAATGTACTTATTATAAAGACAAATATAATTCACTCCACTGCAGTAAGGCCATTTTTTTTCAATTATGATATTTCACTTATATTAACACGATTTTATTTTAAAAAAGCATAAAATACAGGTCAAAGCTTGTATGATAATGTACAAGAAGTATATGCATTCCACGTGGATTAGATATTTGTCACTTTCAGAAATCGAGTGTTTCCAAGCACGTAAGGTCCAATCAACTTTTCCTACTACTCCGTCGACCCTACCCAAACTGAGTTAAGGATTCGAATCCCGTTTGCATGAAGAGGTAGAGCATCTCACGAGAGCTAAGAACTTGGAGGGTTTAGGATTTTTTTTTTTAATTTTTAATTTTAGTTTTAATTATAAAAATATTATCTAAATAGCATCTGACGAGAGCTAAGACTTTGGAGGGTTTAGGGTTTTTTTTTAATTTTTATTTTCAGTTTTAATTATAAAAATATTATCTTACTTTTAATGATTTTTTTTTTTTTAGATTTTGTGAAAAACAGTTTTTTTTAACAAAATTTTATAAATAAGAAACATGAAAAAAAAATCAAAAACCAAATATATTGTTACTTTGAATTACAATCCAAATAGTAAATGTTAGGCCATCTCAATAGCAGTAGTCTCATATTAGGGAAAAATTTCTTGCCACATTTTTCCTGAACATTTGTGTGCATAGCTTTCTGTCTACATAAAACAAGAGTACCTCATACAAAACACACAAATATGCAGATATAGAACTACAAATATTCCTCCATTTGCTTCTTCTGTATTATCAGTCCTCATTTACAAAATCCTATCAAACCACCACTTTTATTCTAGAAAAGTCAGAGGATTAGTGTAAAAATGTCCAATTAGATCTAACAGTTTATACCCCAAAAAATACTAATAATAATAATAAAAGTGAGAAAAAGTACATTTACAGATTTTGCACCAAGATGAACTGGAAGGTGCCTTGATCCGTGAGATGATATGTAAACAAACTTTACATGAAATTGTTCACTTTACTGTGGTGGAAGCAGAAGGTATAAATCTCATGAGGAAGCTTGACAGGGACCAAATGCAAATCACACCAAGGAATTGTAGGACGTTCAAAAGGGTGCCCAGAGAGCTATTTATAGCCATGTTGTGTGAGGTCATCTCAGCTCCTCTAACTGTAAATGATAAAGCAGTCACTAGTTGTGCTGCTCTATTTAGTTGGTGCAGTCTATACACCTGTTAATATAACGATTTATTAGTTTGCTACACTAATATGAGTCATCAATTGAGAAAGATGTGAAATGTTTAATTGAGTCATTCAAATAAAAGATAGAACTAAGCTAAATTAAAATTCAACAATTTAAGAGAACCAGATAATCAACATGTTAACTTTTTCATATTATAAACTAGCCAAGCAAAACCGTATAAAGAAAAGGGTAGGTGGATATATTCATTTTGATAATCACCCTTTACCAGAAAGACAATGCACAAAGTTGATCATAAGGGGATTGGATTGTCCTTACTTGAAAGATTAATGGAATAGCAGACCTTGAAGGTGACTTTCGATATCTTGCATACTGCTCAAATGCAAATTGGACCACTATCCCAACAAGATACGGCGCAAGAGTTGCAGATGCTGCAGGACCAGTCCATGGCCAGACCAAACCCATAGTGACCATAGGAATTACAAGACTAAGCACTAGGGTTGCAACAGAAGAGACTCGCTGTCCCAATTGAGGGGGAAGCGTATCACTACTGTTTGCAGCAGCATCCATTTGTGTGGGTCTCCTTAAATGGTCCAGAAGATAAAGATATACCGCAACACCACAATAGAAAATTGCTTCTGTGAAGAATAATATGAGGAAATCTGGAGATAAAGAAAGAAGATAATTCAGGGAAGAAAGCCAGGAAACAAAATAAGAAATAAGGAAAGATAATAAAAAAGAAGATTCAAAGCAAGCAATTGAACATGCTAGTGTGAGGATAGATCCCACTCAACTGTCAATGTTGTAGCATGTACTCCGGTTTTTACATGCCATTCCAAAAAAATGTTCAAAGTCTAAACCAGTTTCAATTCTTGTAAAAGTTTTATCAATTGCAGTTGCAAAAAATTTATCATCCATTATGCTTTAGGTATGATTCAGTCTCCATTTCTGTCCAATCATCCCATGATCGTTGCCAGTCATTTGGTCAAGAAACAAATAATCCCAAGTCTACCAATAACAATAAGCAACATTCTGAACATCCAAAATGTTTCCACTAGCATTATCCCTTACTAAAAACCCCAAATACAATTAGTTCCCCTTTTCTCCCAGTTTTTTCACCACCAGATGGCACATCCTACCCACATTGAATCAAGGAAAAGTTGCTAACTTACTAAGAACTACATCCAAATACAGGAATACACTCGTCACAAAAAAATAAAAAAAAATTACGGTTATTGCAGAGTGCAGATAAAGTATTACATTACCAAATACATACAATCAACACAAACAACAGTCATTCTTCTAAAGAAAATTACCTGTTAACAAAGAGTCCTCGAAAATGATGGAAAGTACTTTACGTAAATAGAGTGAAGGAAAAATGAACGAAGCAACAAGGACTGCCGGACCCACAAACCACAATATGCTGTTTTGACTCTTTTCTGAATTAGACGAAAGGATCTCACTGTCTCTTCCATATGGACGGTTATAAAATGATATTAAGCCAGGTTTTCCATCACTCCCTGAGAAATGAAGAGATGCGTTGCTAGCAGGAGAGATGTCTTCAGCAATAGAATTGTCTTCTTCTGGAACTAAAGCAGTATTTTCGAGCTCAGTGTATTGTGATTGATCCTCAGAGACAACTGAAAGAGCATTATGCTGCTCCTGGAACCTTCCTTTTAGCTTTGGCATTCCATGTACAAACTTGAATTGGCATGGTTTATCTAACCATGATGGAAATGCATTTTAAAAAAATGTCAACATAGGACATATCCAGAGGCGTGCATGTAAGATATTGGGCCAAATGCAGGTCACCCTTGGCGCTAGTGCTTGTGCAAATCAGACCTAAAGGGTGTGCAGATGACCCATGTGAACTTCACACTTTGAGCAAAAAGACACCCTCCATTAAGCAAACCATTAAACACCCGATGGAATTGCCATGTGATTTGGGCATGGTGACTGAAAAAATAGTGGGAATATTACAATTGTGATCCTGATCTAATATTCAGACCCTCAGTTTAACGATTTTCTTAATGGATGGATTTTTCAGTGTGGAGTTCTCGGGTCATTTGCACCTTTTCAATCCCTAAGATCTAATCAATTGAGAAGAGCCCAGCAGTAAAAATTGTACAGTCTAGAAGGAAGTACCATAAGTTACTAAATGAGGGAAATAGAAAGGTAGGCATGCAGTCTTGATATGCGCAACAGAATGATGAGCTGGCAGAAAGAGGGAATAGAAAGTGAATACCCTCTGTGATTCTGTTAGAATGGGTATGTTATATGCAATGGGGTGGAAGGTGAGAGAGGTTAGGCAAGAATTGGGAGAAGGCACTTGGCTATTGTGCTCAGACCTTTGTTTCTTTATTTTCTGTTCATTTCACACAATACCTGGGCTGATACCCCACTGGTACCAGCTAGTCATAATATCATACTTTTGCACCTAGATACCAGGGTTCTATCAACAGCACATGCACCATTGAAAAGTGTAGACAGCAATTTCCCCCAAATTATTTCCAGATTCCTACAGCTAACACATTTATTCAAGGAATACACTAGGAACCATGCATATGAAACTTGCTATCTTTAAAGGATGAAAAATAGGCAGTTGACAGATGCTTGATGCAGTGTGTAGGAATTCACAAATCACCCATTAGATAAAGGAAGCTACCTTTAGCATATATTTGCAGCTGAGCACCAGTTTGCTTGTTGATAAACAACCCTTGTGATAAGCTAGACTGAACATTGAATGAAAAGAAATCATGCAAGTGGAAACATAAATAAGGTAATGGTCAGAGATACAGTAGTTAAGAATTCTGAATAACAGTATAATGAAATGAATTTCATCCAGTAGAGACTAAGAGAGTATTACTAAAGAGCAAGTCACTTAATTGCTTGATTGGTAGTCTATACATGTCATGCTATTACCACCAGTTTGCGCTGTTAAAAAAAAAAACTTTTACAGTATTACAGTCATTAATCTACAGCATTATTACTTATTTGTGAATATTAACTTATTAATAAAAACTAAATAGCATAAACCATAGACAAAACTTTCATAAAAATGATGAATATGAAAATGAATGTAGTTGCAATAAATTCCAGCAAGTCAGCAACCATGAGATCCAAGGCTTTGAGAAATCAACTATAAAAAATTCCCAATTTTTTTCACTCAACATTCTCGTTGAACATTATTGATTAAATTACTGGGAGAAAAACTGTTGGAATCCATACGCCCACTTGATTATATCTAGGGTAAAATGCATACATCCATCAACAAGGATAGTGGGAAACACATGAGTTTGAATTGATCTGACTAACTGATTCAACTCCATCTGTTCTACATGCTTATCATACCACTGGTTATGGATAATTTTAGTTGGTAACTACAGTATCATTGGGGAAATATCATAACAGAAAAACCAACTTACATATTTCACACATTCTTCACATATTGTATGATGATCATGACGAGAACTTTTCTATTCAAAATATTGACTGGGGAAGATCCAATCATCAAATGTATATTCAATGGTTTATCTTTAATTTTCCTTACTTTCTTCTTCCTAATGCAATTGAAATAAACAGATGGTTAAAGTACAACAACCAAGCCTTAGATGGGATCGACACTATAATGTCCTACTGTAACTATAAGTATAGACAAACCATTAAAATCTATATCATTTTTAATGTTTTCACCTATAGTTTTTTCTTGGTCTCCCTATTCCTCTGGCTATTAGACTACCCTCTATCTGATTTCTCCACAAATAACATGACCAAACTATTTAAGGTGATATTCTACCATCAATTAGTTTAACTATTTGAAAAAAATTGATTTGGGTTACAGCTTAGAAGGCTGTAAACAATTCTGATTTTAGCATCACTCTACAAAAAGCCATGGTTCTCAAAATAGAACAGTGATGGTCTAGTGTATGACACTGTTTGCGGAGGATAGATGTATGTAATCTTAACCCCGCTTTGCGGAGAGGCTATTTCCAGGATTTGAACCTGTGACATTCAGGTCACAAGGCAGCAGTCTTACTATTGCGCCAAGACTCACCCTCCAATGGTTTCTCAAAATATGAGGATTTTTTTACGTGCCTTCTTTGCTTGACCAGAGCTAAGCTAAAACACAAGAATAAATCATTAGAGCTCCAATTTTTTTTTTCTTCCAAGCTCTACAGATTAATCAAAATTCAGCAGCAACCCTATCCTATCTACATACAATACTAGCAGGGCCATGGAGATTCTCATTCTGCAACTAAAAATATGTGCCAAAAGCTCACACACTCAAAGTGTCTGCTAAAACCATAGCAAGAAAGTCTGTCTAAAGTTTTGAAAATATATTATTCATCAATGCAGCAACCACCCCAACTGCACAAAGGTCAGTACATATTCAGACATAATTTAAAGCAGTACTATTGATGCAGAGTCTTTTTGCAAATAGTCTTGAGCTGAGTTCTACTTAAAATCCAATGAGTTGGGCCATGTTTACAAAGACGCCTTGTGTAAAGTCAAAATTACTCAAGGCTATAAGGAGGGAGAAATTCATAGCTGCTCCTCACTTTGTACCGTTCAATGTGTCATCCTAGATAATGTACAAATACTTCAAAATAGTCAGCGTACCTGTACCAAATACTTTGTTGATATTTTTAGATTCTTTTAATTATATTTTACATGTCTTTGATTTAATTTATACCATATATTTGTATTGCACTCATGTTGTACCGGATACTCATAACATTATCTTTGCAACATAAACAGCAACATATAAAAGGGGCAGCCCAGTGCACCACCTGACGGAGTTTGGAGAGGATAGATGGATGCAACCTTAAAAGCCTGTCTCCAAAATTTGAACCGGTGACCTGTGGCTGTGTCCTCCAGGTTAGAAGGCAGCAAACTTTCCGTACAACATCAACAACATATAAAGTGGGACATTGCTATGACCCACATAAATGTGGTTGATAAATGTGGTTGACTTTTTCTTGCTCTGAGAGCACTTAAAAATTTCTTTGTTTTGCGTGTGTGTTGTTGTTTTGGGGGAGGGGGGTTTGGGCACTATGACACTATCTCATGCAAAAATAAAAAATAAAAAAAGCCTAGCATCAGCAATTAAAAAGCTCAGCATGAATGAACAAATGCATAGAGAACCTAGTGAGTTCATTTCTAGTCAATCCAAGTACTATACTGCATTGCCAATGAAAATCGAAGAAGCAACAACACTGTGGAGTTGGAGAATTACACAAACAAATAAAATAAAGAAAAGAAAGAGCGAAACTTGTGGGGGAAAAAAATTGAAGAACACGGATATAAAACATAAATTGGTGATAAAAACGCACCTGGGCACTTCTTCTGTGCTGAAAAGGGGAAGAAAGAGAAGCCGCTAAGCAAGAAAACGAGGAACCAATTTTAGAACTTGCCATAGTGCGAGAGAAGCAAGAAACAAGTAGAAGTACCTAGCTCAGGCTAAGAAAGAATTACTCTGAACAAGACCAACCCATCTTTAAATAAAAGAGATTTGGGGAATATTAATTAATTATTAATGACTTAAATTAATAATATTCCCTTTTTGTTCGTGTGTGTGGATTTTGTTTGTTTAATTTCAAAACTGGGTTGGTTTGGTGAAACAAGGGGAATGAACGGGAACGGAGACAGGGAGGGTGAGTCTCTGTGAGTGTGAGACAGTGAGGGGGTTGTGTTGTGTTGTGTTGTGTTGTGGACTTGTGGATGACCCCAACACCTACAATTTTTCATCACAAAATATTTTAAATGAAAACAGGAAAAAAAATGTTTTATGTTTTTTTTTTATACTCATTTGATAAGAAATACTGTCCCAACTTATTCTTCATTTATCATTAAATAGGATGTGGATCATAATAGTATGTGAATCTCATTTAAGGAGGATCCACATTTTATTCAATAATAAATAAAAAATTAATCAATATGATGTCTCATATCAAATGAGTTCCTATGACACCTTTTCCTTTGGATAAAACAATGAGAAAAACTAATGCTTGGTTATCAATTTCATGTCCCATGTTCGCGTTTTCATAATTTGGCAAGTGTGTTTGAGATGAGAAAAAATGGAAATGATTTGATTTCTAAATTAAATCATTTGTTTGCAATTAAAAAAATTGAAAAATGAATTGATTTATAATTACATTAAATTTAATATTTTTAATTTTCAAATCCTTTGATTATTTATACGGTTTGAGTGGAAATGAATTGATTTTTAAGCTTATGCACAAATCAAATCAATTCATTTCCTATTTTAATCATTTCAAACACAATCTATTGTATTTTAGACATAAAAATAAATTTCTAAATCAATTCAAATGATTTCAAATTAAATAAATTTAGTTTCTAATTTTAATCAATTCAAACACTACCTAAAAGAAAGAATGATAATAATAAAATTTTGTTTTATGTTTTTATTTTTCAGAATTTTATAAGTCAAACAATATTAATAAGAAATAGAAATAGAAATTAAATAGAGCCTAAGAGATAAATTTGCTTTTGGCTAAAACAAGTAGCAACCATAAGTGATTGGATGGATGTTTGTGAATAAGAACTCATTTGGATAAAATCCTAAGAGGAAAAAAATACTTTAAAAAAAAGTCTAAAATTGTACTTCTAGAATTTAGCTGTATGTTTGTTTATACTTCTCAAAAGAAGTAAAACTAGAAAATAATCAATTTTCCAACCTTTTTTAGAAGCAAGTAAGGACATGCTTCTAATAGAAGTAGAAGCAGTAGAAGAGAGAATATTGTTGGTTATTTATTGAGATTAATTAAATTACAAATAAGATAAAAAATAACTTTCCATTAAATATCTTTCACTGCTTGCCCTATTTAAATTACAAATCATATCCTTAATTGTAATTTTACTAAAAAAGGGTCAATGACTTTCATATGGAAAGTGAGAAGGAAAAATACGGTGATATTGGGATGTGAAGGAAATGAGAAAAGTGGGGTGGGGTGCAGAAATTCGCTGGAAGCGAATTGAATGCATGAAAAAAAAATGGAGTGTGGCCTAACAATTCGCTAGCAGCGAATTAATGTAGGACAAAAAAAATTTTCCTTGCCCGTTCTCAGAAATTGTCACCCAAGAATTCTATCAACTTTTTCAACGTGAAGATATCATAATCTTTACTTCGAATTGTCATGTCAGTGAAAAAAAGAGAGGGAAATCTCGGGGAAACAATTCGCTACCAGTGAATTAATAAAAATATTTTTTCTTCCCGTTCTCAAGAATTGTCACCTAAGAATTCTGCCAACTTTTGCAACTCAAAGATATCAGAGACTTTACTCCGAATTGTCATTTTAGTGAAAAAAGAGAGTGAATAATGGGGGAAACAATTCGCTACCAGTGAATTAATAAAAATATTTTTCCATTCTCGGAAATTGTCACCGAAGAACGCTGACAACTTTTTCAACGTGAAGATATCAGAGACTTTACTTCAAATTGTCATTTCAGTGTAAAAAGAGAGTGATTTCTCGTGGAGCTCGTGGAGCATTTTTAATATTCTAGCTGCCTATATAAGCTTATTTGAAACACAAATTTTATCGTCTCAGAAATTCATTCTTCTCTTCTTTGTCTATTGTTTCAATAAGAAGTACTTCATTTTTTCTTTCTGCCATTCTCTCTTCCCATCCATTTGCAACAGAAAAGAAAAAAATTATCTTTAGTCCTCTGTAACTTCTTGCTTCAGTTTTTCTTTCTGTTAGTGTCCCTTGTCGTCCCTTTGAGAGAAACAAGAAAAAAATTTGAGTGAGGAAAAAATGAGTATTGTTATGGTAGTAGTATATTATAACGGTTATATATTTACAAATCCAAATGATGGTGTATTTTTTACCTGTGAGAGCCCAGTAAATATTTCTATTCCATACACTTTCTCACTTTTGAAGCTAGAGAATGCTCTTTGCCAATCTATAAATTCATATACTCAAAAGAAAGTGATATCTATAAAATATAGATATCCATCCTCAACTTTTGGCGGCTTCATAAACTATCAAGCAATTCCAATAAGTAATGATGATAGCATGCAACAGATGTTTTGCATACATCAACAGCACCATCCAAACAATCGTGCCATTGAATTGTATGTTGAATTAAGAGAAGTTGATGATCAGAATGTGGCATATGAGTCAAACACATTTACAGAAAGAGAAGTAGTATGGGAAAAAAGTGATGAAGAAGAATATAAAAGTGGAGATGATGTGAATGATGCTATAAGTGAAGAGGACGTGCCAAACATAGTGGCCAGGCAATATCTAAACAATGAGCCATCTTTTATGCGTGCATTAGATATTGAAGCTATGAATGCTCCTGAATTTCCACAGTTTCAAAATATGGGTATGTACTGCTAATTTTAGAATTAATTTAAAATTTAGAATTTAGCACTGCTATAGATTTAGTTTTTATTTTTTCCATTTATTTTTTATTATTCTAATTATTTTTATTGTTTAATATTGGTGCTTGGTAGGAGCTCCTGTTATCAATGCTGAATTCTTTATTGGAATGGAATTTGACAATAGGGAGGCTGTAATTAAGGCAGTTAAAAAATATAGCATAGATAAAGAAGCACACTACAAAGTTGAGGAGTCAGAACCGAAGACGTTTTATTGTAAATGTGTACAATATGGGCAGGATTGTCTGTGGCTTCTAAGGGCCAGTTTAAGGAAGAATAAGGATAATTGGGAAATCAGGAAGTACAACGGACCGCACACTTGCACAAGGTCAAGGCAATCACAGGACCACTCAAAGCTGGACTCTGACATGATTGCACAATTGATAGAGCCATTGGTAAATTTCGATCCATCTATTAAAATAAAATCTATCATTGTAGAGGTTCATTCTCGGTTCAGGTATATGACAACATATAGAAAGTCATGGGCAGCGAAGCACAAGGCAATTGAAAAAGTTTTCGATTGTTAGGAAAGCTCATTTGAAGATCTTCCGCAATGGTGTATGGCAATGTGGGCTGCTGATCAAGGAGCAATTGTTCAATTGGATTCTATAGAGGCGAGCCTTGGTGGTGAATTGGTGTCGAACACTCGGATATTTCGCCGGTTGTTTTGGACTTTCGGTCCTTGTATTAAGGCATTCAGGTATTGCAAACCACTTGTTCAGGTAGATGGGACACATTTGTATGAGAAATACAGAGGAGTTCTACTGGTTATGAGACACATTTGTATGGGAAATACAGAGGAGTTCTACTGGTGGCAGTTGCACAAGATGACAATCAGAACATACTGCCAATTGCTTTTGCTGTTGTCAAGGGTGAGACTGCGGATGTGTGGTCTTTTTTCCTTACCAATGTGCGTAGACATGTAGTGACTCGAGATGGAGTTAGACTAATTTCTGATCGTCATTAGTCCATCAAAGCTGCAGTAGCTCGAAGCAATGGTCAGTGGGAACCTCTAAAGGCATTCCATATGTATTGCATCAGGCACATCTCTGCCAATTTCTTACGGAGGTTCAAAGCACCCAACTTGCACCGACTTGTTGTGAGCATAGGTAATTCCTATTTATGTTTATTCTTGTTTTAGAATTAACTTTCAATTATTTTAATTACTCTTATTGTCGTTTGTAGGGTACTCAAGGACCGAGCAGGAATTTAATCATCACTATCAACGGATGCAAGAGCATGGTAAGCGATATACAGACTGGCTTGATGAAATTCCCCGAGAAAAGTGGGTTCTAGCATTTGACGGTGGATATCGATGGGGGCATATGACAACAAACCTAGTCGAGTGTATCAATGCTGTGTTAAAAGAGGGTCGTAATCTTCCCATCACATCTTTAGTTTGAGCAACATACTTCCGGAGTGCTGAGTTGTTTGTTCAAAAAGGCAGTGCGGCATATGCAAGAAGAAATGCAGGCCAGCCTTTCTCAGAAGTTATAACAAGATGGTTGGAAGCAAACGAGAAGGCATCTAATGATTTCAGGACCACTCATTTTGATAGACAGCTTCAGACCTACCATGTTAAAGAGTTGTCTAGTACAGGGGAATACAGAGTTGATCTAAGGCAGAAATATTGTGATTATAGGGATTTTTAGATAGATCGATACCTCTGTCGTCATGTGATTGCTTGTTGTAACAGCTCTCGCCTTGATTGGAAAGCTTATGTTGATGATGTATACAGAGCGATCACCATATGCAAGGTGTACAAGAATGAGTTTGGGGTTGTCGGCCACCAAGGTACATGGCCTTTGTATATAGGATCAAGAATTTGGGCAAATCCTGCCTCAAAGCGCACAATGAAGGGTCGACCCAAATCTACTCACTACCTGAATGAAATGGATATGCATGAGATGCGTGGACCACGACGTTGTGGTCTTTGCTGTGGTGAGGGGCACAGTCGCAGTCGTTGTCCAAATGCTCCTGGCTCAAGTTCGTAGTGGTGCATCGTGTCGCTGTTGTTGTTGTTGGTGCATCCTGGCGTCATTTTCAGTTGTTGTTGCCTTGTTCTATTTCATTTTCTTGTTATTTTGTCATTATGTTATCTTACTAATAGTGTTGTTATAATTCTACAAGTGGATGCACTCTTATTATTTCGTTATCTTATTACTAGTGTTATTAGATGTCAATTTATTTTTCTATTTGCACAATTAAATAGAAAATATTTTCATATTGAAATAGACAAATGAAAGTAAATTGAACAACATTATATCACATAATTGTACAATAGGCACATAACCATACAATCACATATTTTCTTGTTGTAACACACAAATAAAGGTAAATTGAAGTACTATTACCCCCCTTTATATGCTTTCCCCTTCCCTTTTGGTTTTCTAATTGTTGGTGGGGTATACCTGCTAGTTGGTGGGGGATCTTCATGAAAGTTATATCTACTTGCACCTCGCCCACCTTGTTCCCCAACATTGTTAGCTCCCTCAACTTGGGCTTACTCACTTACATATCCTACTCTAGTGGTGCCCTCAGCCTGACTTCCACTACCCGATTGACCTGCATAACCTGCAAAGCCCCCAGATTGACCCGAGTAACCTGCAAGCCCCCCAAATTGTCCTGTATAACCTACAAACCCCCCAGTCTAACCTCCATAAATTGCTGACATTGTGGCAGGATCTATCCCCCATTGTTGAATTGGGGGAAATTGAAATGAAGATTGAATTTGTGGATGATACACATTTTCTTCTTGCACGACAAGTGATTGATGCACATCCAAAGCTACTTGCCCCTGGACAAGTGTGAACCTATCCTGTGGTGGTGGCGGCGGTGAGTCTAGTGTTGATGGTGAGTGTGGTGGTGGTGGTGGCGATGGCTGAGGTGGTGGGGTTGCATCATCCTAATTTAGTGGTGTCAATCGTAGAGGCACAAAAGTATTATTCATGTACCATGATAAGTATGCATTTGTAGGACGGTAATCAATAGGGTCTCCCTGCAAAGGCTCTCCTACCAAGGGATGGTTTTCCTGCTGCATCCACATCTCCACCCACTCATGATGTACTAATAACCAATCAAGGTTGTCCTGCTTCCCTCTCAAATCTTTATTTTGAGTCTTTCCTAGATTTGGGTGTAGATCAGGAATAGGTTGGACAAGATCGAATTGTCATCTCACGCGATCAGACGGGTGCCACTCTATGATCTCAAAGCAAATTAGTGGAACAACATTGCTCCATTGTTCCTGCTCGATCCGTATAGAATCTGGAATCATAGCCTCAACTTCAGCAGTCTTATATGGTTGCCATATAATCTACAATACAAATATAATTTATATTAGATATAGGGAAAAATATTAACCTTACATAAAATTAAAAATTGATTTAGTTTCCACCTAATCAGGTTGCATTTCGTCTAACATCAGTTTTAAATGTAGATGATTTGCAAGACCCGTGCCATGAGGATAGAATGGGTGCAACCATCTGTCATAAAACGTACAAATTTTTTACAATTACGCCAATATCAATACAAAATAAATCAAGAAAAAATTTTACCTGGAAGCTAAGGGAATCTGACAAAATTCAATGGTACTGGCATAGGAGCCAAATAAGGCAACCTGCTCCATGCCCATACCTGTAACAAAACTAGAGGACCACCAATTTGCTTTGTAGTTATGCGTGTAGCTCGATCTAAATTGCGATAGAAACAAGCGAGACATGCAGAACCCCAACTAAAAGTCCCAACACGGGTAAGATCCTCCAACAACTGCAAGTATTTTCCATGGACCTCATTGGTGGTTTTATCGGGCATTAAAGAAGTGCCTATGAGGGCCAACATATATCCATGTGCACTCATTTCTATTGACACCAGGTCATTTCTAGTATCAAGCTCTCTTATATGATGTTGCAACCAATTTAGATTGATTGCACCTCTATTAAATACGTGTGGATGAGGCACAACATTAAGCAAATTAAAACATTTTAGTTGCAGTTGTTCAATACTGCTAGATGTAAGTCCACTAACTGGTGAACCATTAATAGGGAGTCCAAATTATATGGCGACATCTTCTAATGTCATCGTCATTTCTCCCTATGGAAAATGGAAAGTGTGCGTCTCTGGTCGCCACCGTTCTACCAAAGCTTTTATTAGTGCTCCATTCAGTTCCACCCTACCTATTTGTGAAATATGGTAAAAACCAGCATGCTGTAGGTGCTCAATAATTGCATCTTTTGGCAGATGATTAAGAAGAATATGATGGGGCTCGAACTTTCTTTCTTCCTATTTTAAGTAAAAGTAGAATTCAAAATATATTTAATTATAAAAAATTATACATTAAATGAATTAAAAAACCAAAAATTATATTAAGAATATAATTCAAAATCAATAGCAATAAAATTAATTTAGCAGAATTAAAATGAAAAATAGTAAATAGAATTAAAAATGAATTTAATTATACAAAATTATACGTTACATGAATTAAAAATCTATAATTACATAAAATGAAGTTTTAGAATAGAATTAGAATATTATAACAATAAATTAACAAATGCAGAATTAAAATGAAAAATAGCAAATAAAATTAAAAATAAATTTAATTATAAAAATTTATACGACAGGTAAAATGAATTAAAAAGATCTAAAGTTACATTTATAATAGAATAACACTAAAAGTACAATTAAAATGATAAATAATAAACACAATAGTATACATAAAGAACACAATATTAACTTAATAATAAAAATACAAAAATTAAACTTACATATCCATTAAAAATATGAACAACAATATGCTTATTTGGATCCATCGTGCCACCACGTTGTCGTCTCGGCATTTTCTTTTAATATTTACTCCTTTTTTCAAAAAAAAAAAAAGAGACTAGACTTGCAGCTGCTCAACTAAAACTAATAGCCTGATCTCAAACTAAATTTACTCGCTTCACTCACTGCAAAAAAAAACTCACACCAAGCTCTCCTTTTATAGCATCAGTTTGAAGAAGAATTTCACGAGGAAATAGTATTCATTCACGGATTGATTGCAGCGAAGTGATTCCCTCACCATTATTTTGTGTTGCAGGTATGATGGACTTGATGGAGCACTGCGGCAGGCATGTGTTGGAGTGGTGAAGCCGGCCACAGCTTGCATTGCATCGTGCTTGGGCAGCTAAGCACACACGGATGCCTTTGTCAAGGAAAGGAGAAGCGAGGCACACTACTCGCTGGGCACGCATAGTACTCGCTGGGCACACGAGCAAGCTAAAAGCCAAGGAAAGGAGTTCGCTGCCAGCGAACTAGCTACAAGACAAAATTGGCAAGTCACATAATATGAGGGTAGCGAATTGCATACCCTTGTTCTTTTTTTTTCCCTGTGTCACAATCCAATGCCAGCAGATACTGCTCCTTCACCCATCCCTGGCTAATTACCCCATAAGCAACATATATGCATATTTAGCAGCTCTGGGGGGCCATATAAAAATTAAAAAACCACTAAAAAAAGCATTTTCTGTATTTATTTCATCAAAAAAGTTTAATAATTTCTTATTATAATGAAAAGTACTTCTACAATTACATCCAAAAGTGTACAAATTTTCTACTTTTAAAGAAGTACTTGCAAAATTTTAACCAAACAAGCCCTAAGTTATAGTATTTAATGGAAACAACTTATAATTTACAATAAAAATAATATAAAAAAATTAGGATAAAGCTTCATTTACGTCTCTCACGTTTTATTAAAGTTTTAGTTTAGGCCCAAGAGTTTTGTTTTTTATTGTTTAGTTTACATTCCTAACGTTTTCAATATGTAATTGGCAATCAAATTATGAGCAGAAACTTGACATTTTCTGTTGTGTTGAGATTTCCTACCATTGTAGTATGACAAGTTATGTTTTATTATTATTTCTATCATCATAATTTGATCTTTTCGCTGACTTTTTTTTGTTTATAACTAGGATGCTCTTTATTGAGAGGTAAACATTTTGAAATTGTTAGGACATAAATAGAATTAAAAAAAATTGAGACTAAATTGAAACCTAGTTAAAAACATAAGGAACGTAAATGTCTTCTATAAGAAGTATAAATAAACACTTTTTATATTTAACATTTTTCTATAAAAAGTACAAATAAACGAAGCCATCATTTAAAAATAAAAAATGCTATATTTTCAAGTACGCGGTTATTTACGAATAATTTTAACCGGACATCACGCATAAACGATTTGTTCATATACTGCAATTACATCACCGATATGCACTTTAAATATTGTCAAGAATTCGCACTCTTGAACAATACTATGGGTCGCAATGAAAAAAATACTACCACCACAGCCACTGGGAAGCACATTAAGACAGCGAGAAAATATTTTTCACAAATAAATTATAACGAAACTGAGCAACTTACAAGACTTTTCTGTCAAAAATTAAAAACAAATAAAATGACTCACGAGTGTTCCAAGCTTCCTGCAAATAGCTAAGGAAACTCCTACTAATACCCATCAAATATAAAATAACATAAGTATGATTGCAGGGCATTTGTTATTAACATTATTAACTGCTAATCTTGAGTATGCTTCAATCCAAATCTTCCTTTGTAGACAACATAGTTTTTAAACAATAAAAGATACATCGATTCTTAATTAAATGTGAAAAAATATATAATTTTCATATACTTACAATATAAATAGAACATTGCCAAAATCCTTAGGGACACTAGCTAATCCACATTGATTCGTTGACTTGTCATTCTCTTGTTGAATGTTAATAGTCGATGATAACTCTAGCAGTAGTGGAATTTGATCCCAAAGCAATGTTTTGTTTATATGGAGATTTTGAATAACAAACATAGGTCAAGCTTATGCGGATTATATATTCTTGACACTTGGAGGGGGAAAAAAAGTAAGACAACTTCATCATAACAATTTTCAGATAATTAATTAGGACTCAAGAAGCTACTATCATCATTCATCCATTCTCCAACATACTAAATTTCGGAAAACCTTGTCATTAAGGTGTCAAAAATACATGAAAAAAGTTTGACTGCGTGATACAGCTTCCTCCTTCACTTCCCTGGTAGCTGTGGCTGTTCCTTTCTTCCTGTTTTCAATTTCTCTTCCACCTGACTTTTATTCGGACAAAGTCACAGAGGACAGTGTGAAAAAAGAACTGTTTATAATCCCTCAAGATCAAAGGTGTTGAAACAATGGGAGAAGAAAGTGCTTCATCTACCATTTCTTCCCTTAATATGCTGTGTCATTCTACCAACAGTGAAAATAATACAACTAGGCATGTTCAAAATAACCAATAAACCAAACAAAATTCCAAACTAAAGGGGACAGACAAGCCCCCTCAACATGTCAATGCATGGTGGAAATCATCTTTGTGCTACTTCAGTGGTTAACAATGTACGGACACTCAACCTAAACCTAGCCTTGCCAATTGCCTCCTCAACCAGTCCATTCACCAATACTTTCCAAGTTAAACAACATAATTGTAGATGATACAAATCCCGCACAAGCAGGGGGGCTAGAGGGAGAGACGGACATAGAATCTATGCCAGAATCAATCTGATTCGCAGCAATTCAATGAAGAAAAACAATTACAACCTAATCTAAAAAAAGAAAAAAAAATGTTTTCAAGATAACATGAATTAGCAACTTACTTCCTCATGACCATTAACTTGCTCAAAATACCAAGACCCCAGCAGAAAATGGGACTGGTCAGCTCTCATTTGAAAATCTCAACACAATACCAGAATAATATCTCCTTCAAACCCCCTTTAACCTTTCTGAAGACTACCCTTAAGAATGCCTTTCAAATCTAAATAAGATTAGCCCTCTTAAAAAATCTGATTGTCCGACAATAGTAAGGCCATATTGATTCCACAAAATCAAGATACTTCTCCACTATCCATTCTTCCAATTGTTTCAACCTTTTTCGTGTCAGCTGTTTATAATCTATAGTTTTTATGTTCAATATAGGCTTCAAAGTAAGAGCTGTGATATCTTCTTTGAGCTTGCCAGACAATAGGTAGCTGCAGACCAAAATGCAGTAAGAAGGTGAATTCTTCAGTACTTTGACGGTCTGATTGAAGCTGAAGGCATAGAGTCCACATAGCCCCCGGATTATCATGATGTAGGAAGCCATAATGAGTGGCCCCATCACCCATAGAGGAGTTAACTCCTTCGAAACTTCAGCACCATATCTTATATTAACAGCCAAGTAGAAAGGAACACTGCAGATAAAAGAAAGAAAAAAATTAGAAGACACAGAAAAGCATAGAGCATTATTGTGCAATCAGACATTATTTGAAAAGCAAAAGTTGACCAATAATGCAGACACTCGTTACATATTACATTGACTATGCACTAAGCAAGTCATGACTCATGACACCCCCCCCCCCTCTCTCTCTTCCCTTCCATTCTCTGTTTTCTAGGTACTTTCCAACCTAAAGTTTGCTTCAATCAAGAAATCCAAGTTGACACATGATGAAATAAGTGAGTGACATGCAGACTCCAAATTAACTAGAAGACCTCAATAACAAAACATTCGTACGGTACAATAAAAAATGCACACATCCTCCCGCCAGAAACATAGCATAACATGCCCAGAGGAAAGAACCATATACTTACAATATCAACAAAGGAATCTTTATTGTCGAATCCAGGGCCAGAAAATGGGACCATGCCACCTTCAACACCTCACCATTTTCCTTACTTTGAGTCCCTTGTAGACTTTCCTGTAAAACTCCTGGAGGGCATTCTTTAAAAATTTGATCCACTTCTTCACTTGATGGTTGTGTTCGCAACATTGTCAGCCATTTTCTGAAAAGTCTATGAATAGCAGGTGCTGTTGCAAGGCTCTCATTTGCATCAGATGCATAAGAGAGTGGAACATTGTGGGCTTCCCCGCTCTCTTCTATTCTAAGAGAGGTCCTTGGAACCTTCAACCGATTAACCCTGGTTCCCGAATCATCATTTCGGGGATTTCCTTTGAAGCCTGAAATCCTCAAAGGTTTGAGCTTGGATACACAAACGCAAGGAGGCCCTACACTGGAAACAAGAAAACCTTTAGATGACATGGAAATAAAAAGTCCTTCACATCCATTTCACACATGATTCCATAAGTGCAACAATCCCAAGGACATGCCACTGAAAATTAAGAGAAATGCCAAAAGCATTAGAAAAAGAATTTTAAGTTTTTGTATTTGAGACCGAAAGAGAAGACGCATCAGAACTTCATCAATCATTAAGTGTAGGTTATGTTTACAAGCACAATTTTGTTTTTCTCTCAAAAATGTATTCTACAAACAAAAGAAAACTATCTTAGGACGACAAATTCATTACTTCAAGAGTAATATAAATATATTTGGTTCACCTAGACTTGCATTTCTTTTCTTATTCTTATTCAAGGAGGCTCTTTAGAGTTACATTGCAAGTTGCTTATGCTAGTTCTTATCATAGGCACAGCTTTACCATTATAGTAAGACACTTGCATCATTATGTTAAATTATTAACTTGTTCTAAGCTTCTTAGAGTGGCCTAGACACCAAAGACCAAGTTTAATTTCCACCACAAGGACACAAAGATGTCTCTACCTTAAACAAATTTTCTGCTTTAATAGGTAATGCAAATCAGTTCTTCCGGTCATGTGATGTTTTGTTAAACACCCGTTCAACTTCAGCCTTTTGCTCCATGACAAATGTCTAAAGGAAGATATCAAGTACAAGCCCTGGAGATAAGAAAACAAATCATATATGAAGTTCATAATTCATGTACGCCCATACACTTGAAATTTGAAAATGGAAATTGCAGACTGCAAATATCAAAATCTTATAGCAAATAGGTTATTTGACCTAGAGGAAAAGACATGTGCATGGTGTGGGGGAATACCACATCCTCTTCTTCAAGTGCTTGCATGAATACTTGAAATCAAGGAAAAGCATCACAAACAAATTACACACAATTTAATGTGCTTTGGCCTAACATGCCTATCTACACAGATAAGAAAAGATTGAATGTACTATGACTAACATCACAATACAACTTAATCTACAGTGAACGACATTACAGACAAATTACACACATTTTAACATGATTTGGCCCAACACGCCTACCTCCACAGATGAGAAGAGATTGAATCTACAGTGAATAACATTACAATACAACTTTTGAATAGAAATGCTACAAACCTTTACCCACTACTATTTTTTTGTGGACATAGTTGTAAACCCTTTGCTGATGCAACTTTTGAGGGTAAAGTTGCAAACATTCCACCAGCACATTACTCAATTTCTTCTCTCTCATCCCCATATCTCAGATAATTCCCTACTTAATAAACCACAACAAACTTGCTCGGCAAGTAACTTTACAAACTCATTATGCCTTTCTGAGCTTCCTATAGTAAACAAGTCTCTCTCATATCTTGCATATTTCTCACATATCATTCATATTCACTACATTTTTTTTTTTTTAACATATATCTTAATTACAAGATCAGGCTATACTAATAAAATAAGAAACTATTGATAACAATTATTTAGGTCAAACCCAACATATAGCCTCAGCTCTAAACAAAATCTTGATCTTCTTCAGACTTCAGGATATTTCAAAAAATGGTTGAAACTTTGATGCTCCAATTACAATTTCCCCAAGTAGACATCTGATACGAATACTCTACCAAAGTATATAAATTGCTTTGAAACTAAATTTTGAATGCATGATTCTGCAATGCAAGGTAATTTGATTTGACAACCCACCTGATTTCATTACATCCATACTAATAAGCATTAAACTTGATACAAGATGTATGAGTGGAAGTAAGTTGTGAACACAGTACAGTTAGAGGCCTTCTAGACAAGTAAGGTGTAAATTCATAATCAACGTACCTGTGGTTGATGGGCAACTAAAGCCATTCTGTGCCTTAATGGCTTTATCCTTTATCCAATCCACCTAATAAAACCTATTCAACAAGCACCAAGAATGGCATTGAAGCTATATAAATAACCATTAAATCAAAGTAAAGAAAATAAAATTGAAACTGAAGTGTTAATTAGCATATTCTGCATAGAAAAAATAACTTCTAATTAAAAAAAAAAAAATCCGTATCCCAAAAAAGAAAAAATGAAAGCCAAACGCATGTCCATGAAGTAAACATGGCCAAAAGAAAAAAAAAAAAAGTGCTAATCATACACGAAATTGAGAAGCCAAATTGAACAAAATATAAGGCATTAAATTAAAACATTCCAGATTCAATAATTGAATGCTTTCATGATTCATCCGGATCACGAAGCTGACATTCGACATAAATAGCAACATAACCAAAGAGGGAGGGTAAACAAAGTAATAATAATTATTATTATTATTTTTAGAAAAAAAAAAAAGAAGCGGATACTATGCGGGTGAAAGAAACATGGTACCGTATGCTATGCAACGAGGTTGTCGAAAATGGTTGAATTATGGTTGTTAGGTAAGGACGGAATGAAGGGAAATGGCAAGTGTGTAAAAGAAACCCTAAGGCCCAAGCTAACATTGATGGATAGATGGATGAGAATGTTGATAGAAGAATCAATATGGTTGGTCAGTCACTCAGCTGGACCCCTATCTTCCCTGGCTCCTGTTTCCATTTACTTATCTTTTCATTATATAGAGTAACTAAGTTCAATTATCCTGGTCGAGGCTCCTATAGTTGCGATTGTCTCCTGCATAATTTGAGTTGAAGATTTCGTGTATGAATCCCACCACTCTTCTTCGTCCAACTCCCACTCAGAATTCCTAATTATAATATATGTATTATAAAGAAAAAGATAACTTCAATTATCAAAGGGTAAATTATATTTAATTTTTTTACTGAAATTCACTTATTTCCCCCTTTATTTGTCTAGATAACAATAAGCTTCTATTTATTGTATAATAGAAGGAATAATGGTATAATAATTGTACAAATTTATCAGAGATCAATATAATAATTTCACAAACTCAAGAAATTTCAAAACAAATTTTATAGATAGAGAGGATGTGTGGTATATTTTACCAAATCTCAAACGAAGTAAGTATAATTTACCTTTTATTAAAGTATTATCTGCTTCTCAATCTAGATCTTAAAATATTTTTTTTTTTATAAGTGTTTATTTTATTTCTTATTTTTTCATTCCTATGATCTTAAAAAATTGGGGTGTAAATGAATTCATTCTAATCAAATTTTGAGAGAAATAAACTCAAACCAATCAATTTTTGGTGGATTTGGTTTGGTTTGAATTCATGAGATCTCTTGACAATATCCAAACCAGACTTAACAAACCGGGTGATTGAATTAGTTACACTTTTTTTTATATAAAATTACTTTTTTTTTTAGTTTTCCATGATATCCACCATTTAGAGTCATAACAGATGCTTTAGATAGCATTTGGTAGCAAGAATAGGACAAAAAAATTAGGGATAATAGAGAGAATGAAGATGAAGACATAAAAAATATTGTTTCTATATCATATTTAGTTATGGAGTACAATATATGATAGTTATTTCTGTATTTTGTTTGGAAACACAAGGATAATACAATAAATATAAAAGACATATGTATCCCCACTGAACCATCACTAGACCATCACCGGACCGAACCATTTTCTAAGAGGATAAACCTTTGGTTATGATACCATTTTCATATATACTATCAAGAATTAAATCCCTAACATAGAAGATGAATCGAATCCCTAAGGGGATAAAATTACTTGCCTTTTTATTTTTGCAATTTTCGCCAAAAATATCTAATGAAAATTTATTGAGATGATACTGAGTAATTGAGTTGTTACTTTTCAAAAAGAATGGTGAGGTCTGAAAAGGAGGGAAGAGAATAATGTAGAGCTGCAGATTAGTAATAATCGAATAAACGATGTAGTTAAAGACATGTATTATGTATATTAAAAATATTATTTTAACATTTAAAAGTGGATGTCCAGTCATGATACTCAATTTATTACCAGTGATGGTCTGAACAACTCTCCATGCATTTACCAATTTAATGATAATAGAGTGAATATCCTCATAAAGATTTATTTTTAAATGTTAAAATAATATTCGAGGTCGGGTTTATATTTGGTCAACGTATTCAGGTCTTGATAATAAAGCTACTGCCAACTGTTGTTATAAGGAATGGGCCTAAGGGAGGGCATTATATTATTAATCACGTGCTTCGATCCAATGTACTAAAAGCCCAAATGAGGATGGCTCTCATTCTCATCGTTTCCCCTTGGATTTGGGCCGAACAGGATTGAGACTTTAGCAGAAGCACCGGTTACTAAAAATCAGACTTTGGCTTAGTTTAATAGTGTTTTCTAAAGAAGTATTTTGGTTTTTACTAAATTTTTTTTTCTGATTTATGAAAAAACATGAATTAATTTTTTATATTTGGTAAACTGAAAAACAAAAGTATTTTTTTTATCATGTCAGGGCTTTTGATAGTAATTCATGAGATGCTTTTCAAATAAAATTTATACATTAAATATATTTGATTATAAGATAAAAACGGAATGGAAACTTTGATTAATGAACTTCAAGAGTTAAGTTACACATAAAATTCATTTATAAATATTTTCACTCTATTATTACCTCAACCAAACACATCCTAAAACTTAAAAAGTTTATTATAACCTTCCTTTCTTTAATGACAATAAAATTAAAAATTATTCTCTTTAATATTTATATCTATTATTATCATTTTAAAATTTAAGAATAACTTTGTAATATATTTTTACAACTATTATTATAATTTCTTCTTATTAAGTGCAATTTTTATATTAAAAGAATTCCGAACACCATCACTTTCAACTTAACACCGCTAAAAGTCTATTAACCTTCAAGTTAGCACCAATAACACATAATAACTCGTTACAACTTGTTCATTATTAATTTTTCATTTGTCTTTACTTACTCTGTTTATATAATATACTATTATGCTTACATGATGGAATACTTACTTATAAATTTTATTTTAGATTAATTTTAATACTGTTAATATAGAAATTATACTATCATTTGATCACATATATTTCTGTTTGGAAAACTTTTGAAATAGTAAATGATTCAATCAAATATTTTACTAATATGATAATATACGACTCAGTATTTATATAAATTTTTGTAAATTAATTTATTCTCCTTTTTACATGGGAACAAAAAATCTTTTTTTTTTCTTGTTCTTGGCAATGGAGTTTTTCTTGTGACTACTGACTTTTAATCCCCGGGATTGGCTGTAGTCCACAAGACTATAGTCTCAACTACTTACATCAACAACTTGATTAATTTAATAAAGAATATAATCACCAATCTCAAGCAAGTCAACCATTATTCAGGAGACATGTTGCCAAACATCATATTATGATAAAAGCTTTCGATACAAATTATTCTCACTTACAATGTCACTACTCATGGAATATAACATCATTAATGCAAATTTTCATAACAAAGTTGCAAATCTTGTATCAAAGTAACTTTTCTGACAAAAATACAAACCCTTTCATTAGTGTAACTTTTCTAGCGAACGTTGCAAGCCCTTCATCAGTTTAACTTTTTTTTGCGAAAGTTGCAATCCTTCCAATCAATAGTGAAGCATCACATAAGTCTTATCAATTTCCTTTTCATCATCGATATCATCTTTATCACCAGTGTCTTCCTCTCTATTTTTCATATTTAATCTCTCAATTCTATTTTCCTCTCATATCTAAACAATTTTCAAAACTATTATTTATAATAGTTTACACACTCACTAATTCTGACATGAATCCTGATTATTAATAATTTTCCAATTCTAACTAAAATCCTAACAAATTTTCAAATCTTAACATATTTCTCAAATCTAAAAAAAATTCCCATTTTTTTCTTTCAAATCTTTTCTAAAGATTTCTAAAATCGAAAACTATCAATATAATAGCAATCTTCAATTAAAAATTTGAATCAATTCTAACACACATGGATTAGGAAAATTCTTTATCTATTCGTTAATGTCATAATGTGACACGTATTTAATAAAAATAATTAGCCATTTTTCATTTGGAAATCATCCAAGGATTTTTTTTTCATGAAACTCTTATTTCTACTCCATCTTTCAATAGGACAACAACTGAAATTCTGCTTGCTTTTTTCATATAGTAGATGAGCTTACAGCTTCCTCAAATTCTCTCTCTTTTCTTTCTCTTAAGGCATCATTACATATGTCTCCTCTGAATTGTCAAATGTGGAGGCAAAATTAAAGGCTTTGCCTAGTGCTATTGGCACTTGAGTAGTTTTGAGCCGGTGAAAGGAGAGTTTCTGCAAACATTTCAAGGTGGGTTGGTTTGTATTCCTCTAAACCAAGCAAAGATATAATGGTTCCTGTAACTTTTTGACATCCACAACACACACTACTGTGACAAGGGAGTGAAATAAATAATCCGCAAGAAACTTATAGTAGCCATTCTTTGAGCCAATGTTTGGGGCCTATATATGTTCCTTTCTAACAAATTTGCTAAATTGATTAAATTCTACTTAATACTTAGCAATTTGAGGTCCTAATAAGATTTTCTCAGCCGTTCATTTTGTAAAGAAATTTGAAACATTGAAATTATATTCCGTGCAAAAGTTCACATGGCTTCCACAATGCAGGCCCGATGACACATTGTCATTATCCCTCAATGCATTAAGGATTAGTGACCTAGCTACATATATATATATGAGCCATGTGTTTATGTAATGGCACTTATAATAAATTAAAGTAAACAACTCATCAAAGAATTGTACAACGTAGGCATGGTGCTTTTCTGCATATTGGAATATATGGCAATATATATGAAGTAGCTATAAAATATAAATGTTGCTTTAGGTTTCGTTTGTCGCATGACTCGCTCTCCATTGGTACAGCCTGTCTTTCAAACATTAAGCGTGGTAATATCCATTTTTTTTTTTTCTGATAGATCAAATTACAACAGGCTCAACCCTTGTGGAGGGAGCAAGAAGTAATATTTTATACTATCAATCAACCATTTGTATATATCATGTCTGTGTATTACTAATAATGGGAGATTGATTTTAATAAATAAAAATATTTTATACTATTAATCAATTATATATATATATAACTTTTGAAGTAATAGTTATGAGGGTCAAATATTTTTTTAAATTTGGTAAATTTTGATCATATAATAGGATTAAAAATTTTACTTGGAGAATACAACGTATTTATAACAGAGATTCTTGGATGCTTTTAAATAGGAAAAAAATTTACTGTATGTATCATTCATTATTTAATGTATCAATGTGAGTACTAAGCTCACCGTTAGATATGAGGAACCAATTTGTTCAATGATATTTTTATGGAAAACTAAATTGAGAGTTTATACTAACATTTAAAAAAGTTCCATTTATATCACTAAAAAAATTCCATTTATAACAAAAAAGTTACTTTATCCGGTCCATAATATAAGTTATTTTCATATTTTAAAAAATTATTAATTATTTTTTACGTATTTTACCTCTATATATAAAATAAGTAAGAATAAACAAATGTGAATATAATTGTTTAATGAAATAATAATTTATAATAAATAATAAAAAAATATTTTTATTTTATTTTTTCAAAAAATTAATAAAATATAATTATCACTTTAATTCTCGTGCATAACTTTAAATACCTTATAATATGATCCACGAGCAGTACAAAAATGGGTGAAACACCTACAAACGCAAATAGGCAAAGCGCTAGTTGTAACGTGGCTATTAGAGGAGCCACATTTGAAAGTGTGAAACGCGTTTTTAGCAATTCACAAATTGGCATGGGTTGATGATTCATTAAATGTGAAGCATAAACATTGCATTGAATGTAAATCAATACGTTTGGGCCAGTTTTGAGGAAAATAAGAACTGTTACATATGGACAATCAAAGACAAGTCACTACTATCAGTACATATCAACCCCACACCCACCTGAATTCTAATTATACTTAGTGCTCCTCACCTATCTATTGCTAAGCTGTGACAGCATAAAGAGTTTTTCTAAGATTGATGTTTAGTGTATAATTAAATTGTACAATAAATATATATTATATACTTTATTATTATTAGATTTAATTAATGATTGAGATAAATGGGACCACACATTACATTCAATAGGAATAAGATATATAATATGTATTTATTGTACAATTTAATTATACACCAAATATTATTCTTGTTTTAATTAAGACAGTGATTAAGGATGTTAAAATGGCAATTTTAATATTGAAAAAATGTGTTTTTTAAATTTTTAAAGTGTGAGATCCTTTAAAAGTTTATAAAATTACTTTTCTTGGAATTCTTAACACTGGTTGAAAAAAATTCATAAGTAAATATGAATTTTAATTACGTAAGTTTTGAAAACGAACATGTCGATTTGGTTATATGAAAGCTAAACTTATTATCAATAGACAGGTATGTGCTCAGCCTTAAAATTGGCATTCATGATGGGAAGAGGGAACGAAGTTGTGGGATGCAAAAATCAATCTGAATTTAATCAAATCCTTCGCCAGGGGAACTCATCTTTTCAGTGTTTGCTGAGGTTATACCTCTTGAAAGGGCACGATTTCATTTAATAAAAAATAAATAAACTAAATACTACCTCTATTTTTAATAAGTGTCTATTTTTATTAATTATTTTTTATAATTATCTTTCTTCTTAAAAATTCTAAAAAAATTAATTATATTTTATTTTTTATACTCTTATCAATATATATATATATATATATATATATATATATATATATATATATATATATATATATATATATATATATATATATATATAATTTTTACATCTAAATTTATTCAATAATTTTCTTAATTTGTGTAGATAAATGAAAGAGTGAAATTAACATCAATTGATTGTATAATTATTTTCATATTGTCCGGCAATTAAAAACTATCACATGGTCTATTTTCAAAAAATCTACTTCAAACTTTAAAAATTTATGCAAAATAGATGAATTGTAAATACCATTATTAGTAGTTGACAATGTAAAATGTTTTTACATCCTCAATTTATAATAATTAATTCCTAAATAAAAATAGACACACTAATAAGAAAATAAGGGAGTATAATTAATTGATCACTTTGAATAGTATACTTTTTCCATCCACTTTTAATTGTTTTCTAGGAAATTAGCAAAGGTTTTTCACATATGTTGAGTTTCTAATATACCAAATTTTTATTGATTTCCTATAAGATAATTAAAAGTTGAATGAATACAGTAGGTTTTACATTGAGAGTGACTTACTGCACATGGATCAATAACTTTCATGCTAATTGCAAAATTGTTTCCTGTAGTGTTTTCTGCCCTAGTTTAGTTGGTGAGAGAAATAAGTGGGTGTTTGTGCAAGGAAGAGAGTTGTGTAATATATAATGGTAAGTAAAAGAAAAATGTTATATGTACTTATTTCATGTAGGAAATTGTACTCACTTCTTATTTATTATTAAATAAAATGTGGATTCTATTTAAATGAGATTTAGACTTCATCTACGGTGGATAAGAAATGAATTGACACAATATTCCATATCAAATAAGTAAAAATAACATACTCTCTTCGTTTCAAATTAAATGTCTCTTTCACTTTTTTAGGTACATTAATAAATCAATATATCTAGATATAAATTATGTCCAAATATATTAACTTATGAATATAGTATAACTAAAAAGTAAAAGAGACATTTAATTTATAGCGGAGGGAGTAACTCATTGTGAATAGTAAAGGTCACCATTTACTTGGACACAAGTCACGATCCAAGGATAATGAGTGCAATTAGTTTCCATATTTTTGTGCTTCACAATCACACAAACTAGCTATGCATTAAAAAATACTCCTTCTCTTGTAAAATATTTGTTAAATTTGGACAAATACAAGTATTACAAAAGTTAATAAATAATAGGTTTAGATATATTTTATCCACTTGAATTTTAGACCATGTGCCATTTAAACCTAACTTTTCCAAAAATGCATTATGACACCCTACACTTTCCAAATTGTGCAAAACACCCCATGCTTTTCAAACAGTGCATTACGACACTCTGAACTTTTCAAATTGTGCGGAAAACCCCAAAAACTTTAAGTCATAGCAAGGTATCGGGTTGTACACAATAAAAACATCAGGTGGATTAATTGCCCACAGTATTCATGGACAATGTGTCAGGTTGCACAATTTAGAAACATCAAGGGGATTAAGTGCACATAAATTTTACCTTCATTAGTTGCCAAAATTATATTGATGGGTGTTTTGCACAGTTTGAAAAGTTCAAGGTGTCGCGATATACATTTTGAAAAGTTAAAGTGTAAATTACACATGACCTAAAACAAAGGGCTAAAATGCATTTATTCCTAAATAATATGATAATAGAGTATTCTTATGCAAAATAATAATGTATAAACTAATATACCCTAATGATTATTAATTGTGGAGAATATCAAATGATTGAAAATGAAAGGTTACTCAATGGTACTTTTGAAACAAAAGAATCTACTTTATTGGAATATAAAATTGATAGATATTTTGAAAGATAACTTTACCTAAAAGTGGATAGATATTCTAAAAGAAAAGAGGTAATAATAAAAAAACAAAAAAAAAACACATAAATTGGCTTAGTTGCTAACTTACACAACCCAAGAGAATTTTACTACTCTCTCTTTACTTAATAATTGTCCAATATTGAATGCCCGCTAAAATTAAAAAAATGATTATGAAAACATTAAAACTAGAAAACATTAAAAATAATTTATTGAATTGTCCTTAATTCTTTTTAATAATTCAACTTTCTCTCTTCTCATTCATTATATCTCTTTTCTCCTATAATAATATTTAATAGATATATTATTGGAAAATAATAATTAATGTCACTTAAATTTTTGAAATAAATAACTATTTTTAGATGATTTTTTTTAAATAGATAATTATTTAAAAACGAAGGAAATAGTAGGTTGCCAATAGTTGATGGGAATATCTTTCCAATCCATTTGCAGGAATTGATTGTATTTTCAAACATTGATTCCAGCATTACGTAAACAATCAAAGCCTTCACCACTGACCTCCTAGTGGCTTGGAAATTGATTGTATTTAAAAAAAATTACACTCATTTTTCTTGAAATTTAGTATAATAATTATTATGTACAATTTTCTTCTATTTTATAAAAATATTACTAACATTTTCTAATATTTGCTAAAGTTAAACTAACATCTCTTGTGCATACTGGTTTTTTTATTTAAGTGATGAAAAAAAAAACATGATATATATATACACACACACACACACACTCACATGATTATCAATGATAAATTTATAATATTTTGATAATAATTAATATATTAATTGAGGAAAATATTTTTTTTTATAAAACCTATAATTATAACTTTTAATAAGAAGGGTATGTTAATTAATATATATGTTAAATATTATCAAAATATTTTAATTTTTTCACTAATAATAATGTATAAGTCACGTGTTATCATTTTTGTCATCCAAATTAATGAATAAATATTTATAAGGGAGGTCGGTATAATTTTATAAAATAAAAAATATTAAATATATTTACACTTAGTATAATTTATTCTTATACTTAATGTAGTATATAATGGTACCATGCTTTCCCTCTAAGGCTTGTAAATCATCATCCTTGTCCCTTTCTGACAGACTAAACGATCTTTATCCTTCAACACTTTTATGGTTTCTTTTTCTTTTACATGATGATTTTTTCTTTTCAAGAAGGAAATGTCAAGCTTTTAATTGACCTTGTCAATCACCCCTTTTCAATTTTTTATAATAGCAATTGCTTTCTTCCGCAATTTCAGATAAAACCTAGAAACCTTTAGCATTATTGTCAAAGTGATAATTTCATAATCCATAGCTTTAACCCTGTGAATAAAGTTCATCTAAAGTTACATATTTCAGTTCTATTCTAATCAAAAAAATTTTATACTTCCTTTAAGTTTTATTTTTATTATGTAGTTCTATATTTTGAAAACTTATAAAAACTTCTTTCATATATAGAGTTTGTCGATAAAAAAGTAAAAAACTTCATATGTTTTATAGAAAATTTTATAATTTTAAAATACTTAAAACTTCATGCAATTCAAACAACAAACGATTCTATATCTCGAAATCGATCATCGATCATAATAATCTCTTAACTAATAGATTAAGTATATGCGGTATGTACCAACCGTAACATAAAATAAAATAAACCTTTATGTTATCAAAATATTAAATGTGGCCTTTTCCTTTAACCCTTGCTTTATCAAGTATTGGGATGATCGGAACATGATAAATTGTTAGATTTTAGTAATGATTTGTCGTCTTATTAAACATCATCCTAATACTTGAAAAGTTAAGTAGTTAGAAAGTGTTAAAAGAACGAGGTAGAAGAATTTAAACCTGTTCACATACGAAGAATAATTCTTTTATCATTGTAATAATATTTAAATTATTTAAACAAAGAAAAAATATTGAACATCTCATAGTTATCATAGAATTGTATGCGTTAAAGGTGGGGATAGTAGGGTTCTCGCACTCCATTTCCCATTGTTCATATTAATTTCAGTAAGATTTTCCTACTTCACAAATCAAAATAGGATTTATCTAATCACTTTCCTTAGCATATTGGTCAAAGAGGTAAAAGTAGAAATATTAGTATTGAAAAGATAAAAACTTATATTTTCAAAGCAGTAAACTCACAATAAAATTTTAAATTTGTCTCTTTTAGTATCCTTGACCAATGCTTTTAACAACCCTCCATTCTAACATTACCAAACATATCAACTTTCTAATATACCAAAAAGTCTTAGTTTCTCAAGATGATTATTAATAAGAAATACGGGGAGTAATGGGACAAAATGCTTCTCTTCTCTTCCTTATAATTTACATAGTATAGGAGAAAAGTTAAATATATGTTACTGTAAATTGTCGGCACAAAGAGGCCATTGAAACATTATTTGATCATCCATTGATATTAATTGGTTAATTAAAGCGGATCACTTGGTAAACAATGTCATTGTAAAATGTAAAGTGAATACCTTATCTTAACTCATATTCTGGCCCCAACTACCTTTATCTTCACTTCTTCAGGGTTCTTCTTCACAGAAAAGAAACAAGGAGAGTACCTTTGTCTTAAGGGTATCAATTATAAATGTTAAATGGGAAATGCTTTGAAAATATGCACCCAAAGAGGGAGCTGTTTACAATCCTTAACACATATTGAAAACTTTATACTCACAGCATAATCTTAATTATTTTTTCCATGATATTTAATTAGAAAATTCAGTATATATACTTCTACGGTTCTACCAATACCTATATGTTAATGATTAGAAATTCAATATATTTACCTTTCTCATACTTTTTTTTTTATCTCGAAGAATGAATCGAATTCTTTAAAAATCAACACATAATCTCCTAGTATAAACAAATATAAAATACACAAAAGATGTTGGACAAAGAGGTAGAGAGGAATTAGCATTTGGGAAAACCTAAACAAACAAACTAAGCGAGAAATCACAAAAGCAAATAAGATGTCACATGCATATTGATCTAAAACCTTAACATAATAAATCTATGGATTTTCCCATTATATATACTATTCACACAGTTTAAATTTAACAAATGCAGTACTTCAATAAAAAAAAATAGAGAGGATAATTCGTCCTCAATAAATATATTACTTCTCTAAAAATATTCAACACTCAATCTGTTCCCTAGTAAATAACTTTTGAAACAATATTGTGAGTACCACACTCCAAAATGTGTTGTGAGGATGGTAGAGTTTTCTAGAAAAAGAGTAGACATAAGTTAAATGAAATGTTATTAATAGATTATAAACATTCTTTATATCATCTCTGGTAGGCAAAAGAACCTTATATAAATTAAAGAGTAAATACTTAATTTGATTTTGAAATATTTTAAAAAAATTAGCACTTAAATGATTCATAATAGCAAATTAGTCCTTAAATAATGACTTTTATTTACATATAAGATCAATTTTAACTACCAGCTAATAAAAAGTACTTCCCAAATAGAAAAATGTATGTGCCAAAAGTTGTTAGCAAAATTATCTGTCAAACGAGTGCAGAACCCATGCGATGCACGAGGGTTAATTCATATATAACTATATAAAAAGATATTTGTGAAAATAGGGATGTAAATAACATTATTTGTTGTGACATATCTATTTCTAAAGAAAAAACATTTTAGTATAAAATGCACAACAATGACTATAAAAGATAAGAATTCTAAGCAATAAGAATTGTACATGTGGTCTGACTTGTTATAGGGTCATATAAAATGAAAAAAAAAAAATAATGATGATTTTTTTTGACAAAGCCACAAAATAAGAAGAATAACGATAACGATAAAATTATATTGAAATAAAGAGATAAAAGTATATTATCGAAACAAACTTTATAAGTAATAAATATTGATTAAAAAAAAAGGATCAGCATCTCCTCCCATATTTTCTTCTTGAATTAGAAAAAACTGAGAATTTATATTGAACAAAATGAAAAAGAATAATATAAATTGATAATATAGTATATAAATGACTATGTATAATGACATACTTGTTAACCTATTTTGAGGCTAGGACCTTGTTAAAAAAAAGTTTGTGTAATGTACATGTCTAGCATCACTTATTGTTAACTATCAATATTAATAAGAAATTATTTTATAACTAATTTCTCTTGTCAAATAAAAAAATATTAACCTATTCTAGGGATAAAGCTCAGTTATAAAAAAAAATGTTGGAATATATATGTCTAATACCACTGATTAGGTATCAATATAAAGGAAAAAATATTTTAAGACTAATTTCTTTTGTCATATAAAAAAATTTAGAGTAAACAACCATTTTGGTCCTAATAACATTTTCAATTTGACATCAATTTGATTTTGACAAAAAAATTTCTTTTGATCTTGAATGTGGTCCCTTTTGATTTGTTACCCAAGCAATATGATCATCACCATTAATTTTTTTATGACCAATGATATAGTTATACCTATCCAAAAAGTTATTGGGCTTAAAATTCTTCATTAATAAATACTTTATCATTACATTTCAAATGAACGATTTTTATTTCATCCATTATTAGTGCAATAATTCATTATTTTTAGAACATGTTTATAATGATCTAAACCACTAAAAGACACAATTTTTTTTTAAAAAAAAAAACCTAGAAGACATTTGAAAAAACAATCAAAAGCATGTTGTGTATATATAATATTCAATAAACATTGTAAAATGCAAGATTACAAAGAGCAATAAATGGGATATCGGCTTTCAATTGAATGAAAGCAATCAAATAAAAAAACATGATTACATACATAACGCCTAAAAATCAACTAGCATTAACCACCCCAAATTCTGTATGAATTCGAATAAATTGATCCATTGCAAGAGAGCCGTACCCTTTATAGGACGTTATATAGCAGCAACAACAAATCCAATTGTAGAATCAAACCACCTATTATTATCATATGAGAACTTGTCATTTTCAAATCTAATCTACTTTAATACAATCACAAACAAATAAAAAAATTAAACAACTTAAAAAATGGATAAAAAATTAGATCTTTTAAATACCATGCAGGTAAAAAAAAAATTGTGATTTGAGATGAATTGTAACAACTATGAATGAAAATAATGCAACAAAATCAAACAAAATTCCATATAGAAGAAAAGAGATAAATAGTGGGAACATGAGCTTCAGATGCAAGGAACTTGTGAGATGGAAGAATAAATTGGAAAAAAAAAAAACTAAGTCCAGAAATTAATTTAATAGTTGTATTGCAACAAACAACAAAAGCCAACGGAAAATTGAGATGGAAAAAAGTTGAAAAGATGAAAATGAAAGAAAAAAAAAGAAAATTGAAAATTATTAAACACTCACAAATTAAAATTATCCAGTATTATTATTGTATGGACAGCTATGTTGGTCAACTTCAATTTCATATGAGAGAGAAAATAAATAAAAATAGAAGAGGATTTGAGAAGGGATACCAAGAGAAGAAACTGAATTGCGAAAAGATATAGAGAATATGTCAGCACCATATAGTACTTCACCACTAACGCAAAGCAAGAAATTTGATTTAACCACCACACCATTCCCATAAGTCAAAAAGATAAAAATTGAAACTTTATCACAGGAATGAAATTGAAAACCCACACTTGAACATGGTTGAAGGACTTAGAAAGCATAAAAGAAAAACATTTTCATTATTGTGAGGAAGAAAACCTTAGAAAGTATTAAAAAAATAATAAAGAGAAGGATAAAATCATATTGTATAGCCATATAGTCTTCACCATTCAATCATTCACTATTGTTGTTGCTATCTGCATCTCACTCTCAACTCTTTTTCTTGTTCACTTGACCACCTTGACAGCTTTGAAACTTGATCTAAAATCATAAAAAGGAAATACTAAAGTTCTTGTAAAATAGAGGAGAGAAAAATGAAAAAACTAAAACATATCAATGAAACTTTAAAAGAATAAAAATCGAGAAATGAGAAATCTAGAATGAGAGTAGGGTTAGAGTGAAATGAATGAAAGAAAGAGAGTATGAATATTAACCAGACAAAGCTATTCTTTTTTCATTCCAAAAGAGTTTATCGACGAAGCATTTGGCATAGCTGAAAATGAAAATGCAGAGAGATATTATGAGAAGCTTACAAGAGAAGATAAAAAAAATAATAAAAAAGAATATAGAAAACGAATCTGAAAAGCTGCAATTTCTATTTTGAAATTGATTGATATTTCAAATTTATGATTGATTGATTATTGTAAAACTGAAAGCTTTGATTGCAATAATCTTTAATGATTAATTTTTTTATTAGTTATTGATATTGATTCACAATTTATACTAATTGATGGATCAACCATAGGATGACACGTGATCCGTATACGTTTGTATTTGTATATATTATTGATTATTAATAAGTTTGTATTTGTATATATTAGTTGTTTGACCTGTGCAATGCACATAATAAAAGATAATTTATTGACCATTATTGAAAATGAAATAATTTATCTCGGTATATGACCTTTAATTAATAATAAAGAGCCTATTTTATGAAAAATTTATATATTTTGAAAGTTGAAATTGTTGCATAATAAAAGAGAATAAATGGATAATTTTACTATATCATGAACCATTTACTTAGATGCTAATAGGTATCCATAAGAGTGGGGACATGTCTCCCGTTATCCCCCATCCCCATTTAAAATTTGGCTTTTCATCTCGATCCCCATCCTAGTCACAGCTCCTTATTCATCATTTCCTATGAAGATTTGAATCTCTACAGATATTCGCATATTTATTAAAAAAAAAATTCAAAAAGAGAACAATTTTAAAAAAACTTTGAAATTCGAAACGAAAACATCCATCTTAATAAATACTATACTAATTCAACATAATTCAAATTAAAAAGAAAATACATATATAATGTAAATTTAATAAATATAATAAAAAAAATGAAGATATGCTAAGGTTTTATATATATATAAATGGGGGAATTGACGAGTTTCATTGGGTGGAGACCTCATTTCCCATCTATACCCTATTTAACAAATAGGGACTTTGCCCCATCCCTACAAAGACTTAACTTGTCAGCATTCTTATCCTTATTTGTTATATGACAATAATTTAAATTTTCAATTAAAATAAAAATATATGTTTCATGATTCAAACTTTAATCTTTAAATAAATTTTCAATTTAATTTAAACCAAATCTCATCATATAATGTCTTATGCTACTTAAATAATATATTTAAAGCTATTAAAGTGAGCCAACTTGACTCTCATTGATTGGCCCATCAGAGGTTAACTACAGGTTAGAATAAGGAAAACAGGTTGGCTCACTTTAGTAGAAAGTCGGAAAAATACCAACCCGACTCAATCCACCCAAGTTGATAGGTTATATGGGTTGGCTCACTTACTCATTAAACTTAAAATATTTAAAACCTTCACACCAAAGTCTACAAACTCTAAAACCTAGCAAAAAGAAATTATAAAATGATAGTGACAAAAACCTCATATTGCAAATGTTAAACATCAAATCTCACAATCCTTAGCTCAAATCTTTTGTAACAATCCCAACGCAGAAGACAACAAGAATAATAACCATGAAGTAAAGTTTTTTTATTTAAATATCAATGAGCCAAATCAACCACTTAACTCATGGGTTGTACATGTCTGGTCAAAGTGACCCACTTTTAAATGAGCTAATACTTTACCAACATAACCCATCATTTTGGTGGGTTGAACTGGGTTGGCTGGCATTTGTTAGCCCATTTTGAGAGCTTTAAATATATTTAGTAGTTAAAACTAAATAAAGTAATGAGATATAATTGAAAATAATTACCTTGTCATACTTAAGGGTCCCTTGCCAAATCATTTTAGCATACCAACTCTGAGAAATTGCTACCCCCCTATACAACAATGTTTTCTTTAAAGAAAAAAAAAAACTTAATGTTAGTATATGTGAAATTATAATTTGAAGTCTCATTTAGTGATGGGATATAGTTAATTGATACTATCAAGAATAAGTCTCATTTAGTGTTAATTTATTATAATTACTATTAATTTCTACATAATTTAAATTAATATGTTATATTCAAATACTTTTAATCTTATAACTAATAATTTTCAAATTGTGATTAAAAAGTATAAGCATCATGCATGTACTATTAACAATTATTTTTTAATATAAAAATATAATTACGTAATTTAGGCTTTTTATTTTTCAAATCGAGATTTTCTCTGGTCCACTGGGTTCGTGTCGGTCTTTTCCTGCAGGTCTCATGCTCGCTAAAGGTGGGCCAAGATCTGGTGCAAGGTGGCGTTGGTGGTGTCCAAAGGTTCTTAGCGCTACTCGCGGTGGTCAACCAATCTTACTCACGGTGACACTGGAGCTGGCCACGGTGGCACCGGTGCTTGAGAGATGGACAATGTTTTATTTTTTATTTTGTAAAACACCAAAAACTTTTTGGTTTTCAATTTTTAAAACTCAAAAAGTATTTTTTAGTTTTTAAAACTAACATTAAGAAAACAAGTTGGCAAACAACTTCTTTGAATTTTTTGTTTTTAAAAATAAAAAACTGTTTTAAAAAATACATTCCAAACAGGCCTTACATTTTAATTGATTGTAATGAAAAAATCACAACCATACCTTTCTCGTCATAATGGCCTGCTGGACATAATTATTAGGCATGGCCCATACCGATTTCCTGCTATCTTGCTTTGTGTCATTTTTTTCTTGGGCCCAATGCCGCAATAAATTGTAACACTATCAAGAGAGGAAAAAAACAAAATAAAAGGTAAATGCTGATATATACTGGTGAGAGGGGAAACCTGTTCCGCTCGTCGGAACAGTACAACAACAGAAAAATATGAGCCAGACATAAACAATTAGAAGTAAAATAATTTTTTTAAAATTGAAATTAAGATATCCACATCTGATAGCAGTGACTAATCCCCTCACCGTGTGAATTTTCCCGAAAAGGGAAATGACTTCACTAAATTCGTTCCATATCTCACATTTTTTTGGGTAAATCTTAACCATGGAAAATCTCAATTTTAACAATTTTTATATGTGAAAATTTGGCCTAAATACTTGGGATATGATCACAAAGTTATTGTGTGATATGAGTTTTTAGTTTATGTTGGCTTTTGCTTATGAGTAGTGTTATTTGTACTTATAAGATGTAGGACATCGTATCGACTCACATCTTATCCATCATTGGATGGAACGTGAACTCCATTCAAGAAAAGTCTACACACAATTTAATGGTAGTTGGTGTATGAGTTAGCACTATATTCCACACTTTATAAATACAATCATCATTTCCCTTTGCTTATAGCATATCATTTATACTTATTTATCATGATTGTTTTAGAAGTCCATATTAGAGGTCAATGGCATGCAAAACATGATCCTTAAGTCTATAGGCTCTTTCATCCATTCAATAGGCTAATCTTTTGGGTTGAATTCTTCCTCGAACCTGAGTTTATGAATTTTGAGGGAGTACCTTGTTTTCTTTATGATTGTTTTCCTTTCTTCTTTTCCCATCAACATCTAGATAGTGCAGGAATTCAAATTCTTGTGAGAAAGAGAGAATGGAGACCCATGGCAAGAGCAAGAGTAGTGTCCTCACCCCTTAGATACCCAATGTCACCCCTATCCCTATGATCGAAGAAAGAAATATTTGAAAAAAGATTAGTGTAAAGTTGCTCAAAGTGGACATTCAAGAGTAGGCTATGTGGTGACGATGTCAAGTCCAACATTGAGGAGTAATACCATCCAAGTGTAGCACTTAAGTATAGGTGTTCTCTCTTCATCTAATAGGTTAATCACTTAATCTTTTGGGTTGAACTCTCTCTTTAACTTAGCTCATAAATCATTATAGTTTTATTGTTTTCCGAAATTAATGAATTGATCTTTTCCTTTCATACCCATAGAAATAATTACAAAGTAAGATTAAATATGCATGATTCTCCTAATTACAGTGGTATCTGAGTTTCTTTTCAATTAACTATATTATAACAAAAAAAATATGTATGTAACATAGTTCGAGTTGAATTATTCTGCTCCCACATAGCTAAGCTACATTTGTGTCACAACTCACAAGGGGCAAATCATGTTAAAATTAAATTAATGTTCTGTTTGTTTCAATTTAAAAAAAAATAATCAAAAAGTGATCTTTTCATAGAATTTAATTTAAGACTTAGAGACAAATATTTTGTACTTTTAAATAGAAGTTAATATCATAGTCATTAGAATCGAACCACCAATAGGTTTGGATTGAAAACCGGTGAATCAATCACTAGACTAGTTTATTTCTTTAATCAGATTAGGTAAGCACTTGAATCGATTAAAACTGATAAAAATCTGGAAGCACCTATATTTTATTATTTTTATATATCTTATATTTAGTTTCATATATATATATTTGGTTCAACTAGTAATCTAGTGACTCGGTATCCTGATTGAGTTGATAATTGGGTTGAGTCTGGTAACTATGCTTAATATGAACGGTGTGACGAAAAGATAAAAAGAAAAATCGAAACAAACACACCCCAATTACAGTGGTACATGTAGTCTAACGAATTGTAGATATGTAATATGTTGTTTTCATAGGAAAAAAAAGGCAACAAAAGTTGGAAGTGCAACCCCACCTCTAGGTGTCTATTTTATGCGCTGGTGCCTAAATTTTCACAGCGTGGGAGCAGAGCAGAGCACAAAATCAATACCTCTCTCTTTCTATCTCTGACTCTGAAAGCTGAAGTGCAGGACCAGCTGTGGCTGTGGCCTGTGGGGAAACTTGTTCATAATAATTTTCAAAAACGTCGAGTTAAGTGAAGCCACTCATCAAATTTTACTACTTTGGTTTCTTGCTTCTTGTTACTTCATCTGTTTTTGTATGGACATGAAGAAACCATATTCAGTTCCCAGCAACAAACCATTCTTTGCATCTCCCCACACAACAACAACAACAACAACAACAACAAGACAACACCAATGCATACAACCAAGCAAAAATCACCATCATGATGCTGCTTCCTCCTCATCAGAACAAACGCGTTTGCAACAAGATCATCATCATCATCATCATCATCATCATTCTCTGAAGAAGTTGGCTATTAAAAACAATGTTATACTACTACATGCTCTTGTTGCTTCTTTGCTGCTCCTTGTTGCTTCATTTGGCATAAGTCCTGCATTGTGTCACACCATTGTCTCTGGTCACCACCCCTTAAAGGCTAACCAGACTTTAAGGGCAGGTGCTGAGTTGATGAAGCTGAGGAGAATAAGAGCTCAATTGAGGAAGATCAACAAGCCTGCTGTCAAGACAATTCAGGCACTTTAATTTCCATATTATGATCTCTAGAAGCTGTGACTGTGTTTGACAGTGTTTATTATATTTTTCTGTTTTTTTTTTTTGTTTTTGTTTTTTTGGTGGTTTTGGTGATATGGGGCTTTTGTTATTTTGCTGCAGAGTCCAGATGGTGACTTGATTGATTGTGTTTTGTCTCATCAGCAGCCAGCTTTTGACCATCCTAAGCTTAAGGGTCAGAAACCACTGGTAATGTCTTGACTCATGAAACACTCATGCCTGGACCAAAATCACTACGCTTTAAAATTTTCTTTGTCCACATAATTGTTATTGTTGTTGTTGTTGTGAGGTGAGACATTATGTGGTAGCTATTAGCTACCTATCTTTTTAGTCCGAAGAAAAAAGGACTAATAAGGTTTTTGTTTTGAAGTGTTGAATTTTATTTGAGGGACTACTCAAGGTTTAAAGGTTTGCAGGATCCACCAGAGAGGCCAAAGGGCTACACAAATGGAGAAGTGGAAATAGAGAGCTTTCAGCTGTGGACTGATTCTGGTGAAGCATGCCCTGATGGAACTGTTCCAATCAGAAGAACAACAGAAGAAGATATTCTAAGGGCAAGTTCCATCCGAAGGTTTGGAAGAAAACCAAGACCTGTACGGAGAGACTCATCTGGCGGTGGTCATGAGGTCAGTTCAGTCTATGTGCTTTCAAATTTTTAGTCTCTAGAATTGAAGACAATAAAGAAAGAAAAATTACATTTCTTTATAGAGCAATCTTTTTCATGTTTTAATTGCCATTTTTTTCTCATGGTGCATTCATTTGAAAGGAAAATCTTATGCACCCTTCTTTCTCATTTTTGTTTTCCATTTTCATCAATGGGCTTTCTTTCAAATTTTTTTTTTCTGCTTTTTCCCTTGCCCGAAGGAAAAGAACAATGCTACTTTTCAGTATGAGAGAGTATTTATCAAACAGCTCAACATGAGTTACAAAATAACAGACAGTGAAAGGACATCACTATTAAAAGGCTGTTTCAATGTGCACCTTAAAGTAATATCAAAATCATGACCAAAATGAGTATGCTCCTCTTGTATCTACATTGGTTATTAGATACCAAGCATTCATAATTTTCAAGCAGAAACTCCAAAAAATTCAGAAGACCATCATTCTAAATCTTATTTACAATTTTACATGCATCTTAATCTAATTGCAGCATGCAGTTGTATTTGTTAATGGAGATCAGTACTATGGAGCAAAGGCAAGCATAAATGTGTGGGCACCCCGTGTTACAGATCAATATGAATTCAGCTTGTCACAGATTTGGGTTATTGCCGGCTCATTTGGTTATGATCTGAATACTATAGAAGCCGGTTGGCAGGCATGTCCACACTTGCCTAAATCATCCCAAAGTTTGTTAATTTCCCAATTCATATTTATACTAATTAATCCATTTTGTGTATATTTATTTTCAATTAATATCAATTTATAACAATGATAAAGAAAATTTACTAGGAGTGCAATTTTCTTTCTTAATTCCTACACCTTCTTAATCTTCTGGCTAATAACATAAGCATATGTATCTTCCTTCAGGTTAGTCCAGAATTATATGGGGACAACAATCCTAGGTTCTTCACTTATTGGACAGTAAGTATTGGCCTGTTGCATTCCTGTAATTTTAACTTCATAGTTTTTTTCCACACACAACTTTTTATTATTTTGCATCTAATTAATTAAAAAGCTTCTTCTATTTAACAGACTGATGCATATCAAGCAACTGGATGCTACAACTTGCTCTGTTCAGGCTTTATCCAAACTAACAACAGGATAGCAATAGGGGCAGCAATCAACCCAAGATCAGCTTATAACAACAGACAATTTGATATTGGCTTAATGGTTTGGAAGGTGAGCATTATTTCTTAGAGAAATTCTTTTAGTAAAAATTTTTTCCACTTTAAGCATGTAAATTAACATTTGACATGTGTAATGTTATATTAATAAAAGTAAACAAACTTTTAGTATAGCTCTCATAACACATGACAGATATTGATTTGAGTTTAAAGTGGGAACTTTTCATTATTTTTTTTAATTTTGGTATTTAATTCAACAACAATTAAGGAGAAAAGAAGCAATCAACTCTTTCATTTGCTTAATTCACAAGGCTTAATGGTTTGGAAGGTGATTTCTTACTTTGAACTTCTTTTGGGCTTTTTCAAAATGATATTTTTAAAAGATTCTACAGCTAAAGTCTTTTGACAAAAAGTTGAACAATGAACATGACCATCCAATTACAAACTAAACAATTGTATCTATAGAAACAATAATTAGTGTACTCCTTTTTTGTTAAACTTTTTTCTATATGTTATTGTTAGATTCCGTTGGTAAGCTCATGGGGTCGACTATCTATGTCTTTTCCTTTCCTTTAATAAAGCAATTGTCCATGCTTTTGCTTTTCTTCCGGTCTTGCTGTAACTGGCTTCCCGAGAAAAGCTCAACTTGACCACTATGCTTCTTTTTCATATTTCTACTTTTATCCAGCAAAATTTAAGTTCAAACAAGGTTTTAGTCCTACAGCTTTCAATAATTTTGGTTTTGATTTTTTTTATTTGATTTTTGCTTCTATAAGTGTCACAAATTTAGTTGCACTTCTAAAGAGAAGTCCAAACTTCATACTTTGGAAGTAAAAATTGTTAAGAGTCTCTAACTTGTAACAATGCTTAAGGGGTTAGTCTTAATATATTTGAGAATACCCTGCTTAAAAACAAAGAATATGTTACAAATTTAGTTTTTGGTCTCTACAGTTTAGTACCACTCCTATATTTTCTTTTTCTAAATGGACAATTATTTGGGGACGAATAAAATTTTCAAAGTGGACAATTAATTGGGGACACAAGGAATAACTAAGGATTATTATGAACTTAAGTTAAGAAAATTAAGAATTATTCTATCAATAATGATAAACAAGAAGTTAAAAGTAACACAATTAACCAAGTTATATGGAGTTTAGACACAAGTTATATATAACTTGCATCTCATTTTGCTTTCAATGATAATTATTACTAACCATGTTAAAATTCTTTCTATGTAGGATCCAAAGCATGGACATTGGTGGCTGGAATTCGGGTCAGGACTACTAGTTGGGTACTGGCCAGCAAACATGTTTAGTCACTTGAGAAGCCATGCAAGCATGGTGCAATTTGGAGGTGAAATTGTGAACACTCGTTCAAGGGGTTACCACACTGGCACTCAAATGGGGAGTGGCCATTTTGCTGAAGAAGGGTATAGAAAAGCAGCATATTTTAGAAACTTACAAGTGGTTGATTGGGACAACAATCTGCTCCCTCTTTCAAACATTCACCAATTGGCTGACCATTCCAATTGCTATGACATAAGGCAAGGGTCTAACAATGTTTGGGGAACCTTTTTTTACTATGGAGGCCCTGGAAGGAATGTCAGATGCCCATGAAGATAATAGTAGCACCAATACTTTATAGTTTTCCCAATTATGTGTATGCCCTTTTTGTCCCATTTTTTTTCTTTTTTGAAATGATTTTTATGTACTGAATGTGTAAAATAATTTTATATCATCATTTAATGGAAATAAAGGAATTGTCAACATGATTTGTTGATTTCTATGTAATTATCAATCATGACATGGCAATTCTAATGATTTCAATTAAATGACAATATAAAATTAATTTACCCTAGTGGTGCATGAAAATTAGTCTTTTTATTATTATTATTATTATTATTGTATTAGGGTTTTGCTTTTCATTGAAAGGTTCGCATGCTTTGGCCATTATTTATTATATTTTTGCCATTAGATTTTATTTTTGACTAACAGTTTAGAGACATTTTTAATTCTGATTTTGGGAATGGTGTAAATCAATGATAAATATATGTTATCATTATCAGTGAATCGTGGGGGTGAAGTGTCTCTGGCTTCTATTTCTTTCCATACTGAAATTCAAAGAAATCTTAAACATTGTGAATGATGAAGTTGAATTTGACCAATAGAGCTGGAAGCATCTTGCCTTGCATAGATGCATCATGAATTTTCCATTCTTTGAGAACAAAATCCAATGCAAAATTATATATGTTTAACAGCAGAAACTTAAATCATATGTGAGCTTTGCATGTGGGGGGAGCAACAAACAAGTATTAAACAAATCTCAAAGACTCAGCCACTGAACCTTCTATGCAGTATTCTATTATTTTCTGAATTGCAGCCCCATAACAAGGAAAAAAATGGAAAGAATATTTTAATGTGTCAGTGCCAACTACTATAAATGTTGCACTGGGAAGGTTAAAGAAAATTATTTTAATTCAGTGAACCCAAGACCAATAAATTGCAACAGTCGTTTTCACCCTTAGTTTGTGCTTTCCAACAAACAAACACCAAGAGAAAAGCTTAAATGCTATTAGTGTAATGGAAACACACCATCTATAATAATTCAGAGTTTTGTCTTTGTTTTGAACTTGACCTTGATGATAATTTAAGTAGAGTACTTAACAATGTCTAGTTCCTTAAAGAGATACATACAAAAGGTGGGGAAAATACACCATTCTCACGCTGAAAAGGTGTTACAAAAGGTAAAAGTCGATGTCATCACTGCATCATGTTACTACTATTCTTAGATCATTCACACCAGACCAAAAAGAAAGCAATTGACTGGTTTTAGTTACCCCAAGAGCCAAGAATTGACCCTTCTATGTTTCATGTGTAGCACAAAAGGACCCCTACCACTTCCTGATTAAAATAAATAAAAAAAAAGGACAAGTGCATGCTCTGACAAAATACCTACTACTAGTAGCCTAGTACGCTACATTCAAATTTGTGGTACTTCAGTTGTTGCAGTCCACTGCCACACAGTTATGGTTCTGAATCTTAAGTTATCACTCAATGACTTTTCATCAGAAAATGGTGCCATTTATATTCAATGATAGTAAAGAAAATTAGTTAACTTGGTATAATTTGCACAAATTCAAAGCTGTTTTCCCAATTATGGTAAGGCATTTTTCCCCCATGAAAGTAACAAGATAACACGTTAGTTTTTTGTCTTTAGGCATCTCTATAGACATTGTTATCAGATTAGCCTTTTAAGCACTCTTGCAACTAATAAGCCCTCTCAAAATTTTCATAGAAACTAGAACTATAGATAAAATACGCATGTTAAGATTTAGAGAAGTCAAAGAAAGTGAGAAAAAATGGGCAATGATAAGAATGGACAGTGTCATTGTCATTGTCATTGCCTCGATTTCATTCTTCTTGTTTCCCATGTATACATAATGTATGGTTTATCAGAAAAGACTTAAGAGTGTATGCTTCTTTAAGCAATAAAATAGTATAATGTAAATCTTTAATATAATAAGAGTTTAATTTTTATGTACGGATAATATAAAATATTTTTACACTGTCATTCAATTATATTTGTCACATTAGCAAAAGTGGCTAATTCTTACATCTACTGGCTAAAAAGTTATGTAAGTGAGAAAATTTAATTAGACCAGTGAGTGGATTATAATTAGACTCATAATAATTAATGGGGTACAAATAAAACAAAACGCAAATTGTGCAGGTATCCCAATGAAATCTCAGGGTTAAGAAACCAACTAGACTTTCCTCACACAACTACAGAAACCTAGTAGACTTCCAAAACCTAGTAGACTTCCAAAACCTACTAGTCCCGAGTTTCGAAGATTTCACCAACCAAACCCCTTCTCTCACTACAGAAACAATTGGAAGGTTGACATCAAGGAGGCATTGGTTTCTGAACTGCCACATGGAGCAGATAAGAAAGCAAGGAACTCATGAAAGAAAAGTAAAACTATGTAAGCATGGGGAACAAAAATTAAAAATTAAATGTAACATGTATGACCGGTCAACTAAAGACAATAGTGATAAGCAAGGCTTAAATTAAACAAGGACAAGTGCCAAAAGGGTAACATTCTTGTTTCATAAGATCAAGTGATGAGAGTTATACATTGTAAGAATGCAGCAGCTGGTCCTAACTTCATGGGAAATTAATTGTAAAACATGAATTTCAAAAAGGGCATTCAAGAAACATGTAGCACAGATGACTTAATGCAACAGTCACCAAGTTCTGCAACAGCATTGTCTATAAATTTAATGAGATCTTCAGGTGTGTAGACCTGATAAGAATTGTGTGCTTTCAAAACATTGAGGTCCACTAAGTCACCCATTGAAGATCTCTCAAAATCAGAGTATAAATAAGATTGGTCATGTATCATTAGACATGTTCTTCCTACATCCATGCACAGTTTGGAAAACCTAGGATCTCCAAATGTTTTGATCATATCCACACCGCAATCATGATTTCCTTCCAAAGCATGAATGTGTTTCATCTCTGATGCGATCTTCCTTATAGATCCAAGATTCATTGATAAATGCTGAGCTATCATTGATGAACTTCCAATTTGACTTCCGTATTTTCCATTTATGTAGCAAAGGAGGACAAAGTTGGCCAAGGTGAAGCAGGATATGAAAGTAAAGAAGTCATGAAAATTCATTCCTGTTTCAAAAATGAAATCAGTTTAACTAACGTAACAAGTAAAGGCACCCCCAGTCTGGTATATATGTTATGCTAGTGAAGTTTCCATTAAAATTTTTACATATGTTATGCATCATATGGTTAGGTCAATCAATTGAGATTAAACAAACTAGTGAAAAATAATAATTATAATAATCATAAAAGACCATGACTATTTATCCATAACTGATCATCAGAAAATTCTTCAATCAAACCAGGATGATGATTGATTACATCATTATCGAGTTATATCTTTAGTTCACAGGACATCTGCTTTATTTTGACCCAATAGCTTATGAAAATTTCATGACACTTGTACGGTAAAAGCAATCAGCCAGCATACATACAGCACCTGTGTTAGCAGCAAGATTGCGCTGGCATAGACCTTCAAAATCATCACATGTATCCTTGATGTCATCTATGTATTCCTTGGCCTCATTGTAGTCCCTTAAAAGTAAATTCCACTGTCATAGCATGAAAAATTATGAGATAAACTTAGTTAAATTTTATATTTATACTTTAATTTGAGTCCCAAATATGTACTTGGTAGCATTGCTCAACTTACCACCCAAGAAAGGTTATAGGCATTGAACCAGTTGTGATTTATAGATATTGTATCCTCCTGAAAGAACAAAAAATTACCATCAAATGATCAGATCATCGCAAATATCCAGGTCAGACTCATCTGATGATGAATCCGGCATAGACTGAAAATCCAAATTTGCTCTGGAAGTCAATGTTTTCAAAAGCCATCTCACTATCTATCCTAATTCCTACTTGTGTTGCTGTCTTGCTTATAAGTTATACCATTTAATACAATCAATTAACTAGCCATTAACTTTTTAAAGAGGAAAGCAATCACTGTGTGCTAAGTGATCCTAACTGCAAAGAACAAACTCATGGAAACTACATATTTTTTATTAGTAGTTCCAACGGGTTTTCAATTTCTTTACCTTAATACAATCATTACTTTATTTGGTATATTGGAAAATTCATACTTTAAAGCGACTCTAGGGCTGCCTTTCAAAATCAAATGAAAATATAACACCAATTCACAGAAGGAGCCAGAACATACCAAATTATGAACTTGATGATACCATCCGCTGGGAACAAATATAATTTCACCTGCTTCTTGTGTGCATTCTAACCACATTGCCTGCATACATTTACAGATCCACTGAAGGCTGAAGCAGAAGTTTATTGCAATTAATGAATATGATTGATGACAAGATGGAAGCTAAAAAATTACCTTTTTAAAACCAGGAAATTTTGAGTCAGATACTTCATCAAAGATATTATAAACAGAGCTTTTCAAATTCCTATACGAAAGATGAAAGCAACTTAGTTCTGACAACTAAGTAAAAAGACAATACATGAAAACGTTTTGAAACAACGTTGCTAATCTGTATTTGGAAAAAGAAATGCACTCATGCCTGTCAAATACAAGATGATACTGGGAAGGATCTAGAAAAAGCCATCTCTTCTTTCCACAGACATTTGCCGACCAGCTATATGACCTGAAAACATCAGCATGAAGAGGTGTCCAAGATCCTGCCAGATAATAGAAAGCTAGAGGTTACCAGCAAGTTGTTCATCACTAAGTAAGGGAAGTAAACAATTATCTGACATTAATTGCTACTAGAAGAATTATTACAGCTACAATCAAACCTTTAACTCCCATGTAAATGAATCGATAGTCAGAGCAACATATTTCCTCATTTTGTTGGGATGTGTCAGAATCAGTATGCATTCTGAAATTGTCAAGATACAGGTTAAGCCAATCATCACAAAAGAACATTGGAGTGATATAAGCTACATATTCTGGATACTCCTGCCAGAGTGAGAAATCAAGAAAAAGTGAGCAAAATGCCATCTGCACTAACCAGAATATAACACATAAAGGCTCTGATGTAACAAGAAGAATCTCTACACCAAATAAGACCAATAGCCCTAGTCACTTATTAACTTCCATTTGCTCTTGCTAATGGTGTGTCTTTACATAAAGGAGCTGCTTGGTTGCATCCCGATTACATGGGCAGCTCACACTAGCAACAAACAGCTAAAACTTATTTTAATTATTAAACTCAAGCAAAGCAGCAGTAACGACAAATTTCATTTGCACAAAATCCTTAGTTAAGAAGGAAGTTAAGAAGGAAAAGTGAATGACAATGATAAATTGTCAACTTTTGTAATCCACAATACCTACCACCCCTGCTGCAACGTTTCCTAAGTTCATGCATCAATCAGAATCTCACATTGATGATATGAATGGTGACACCTTTGAAAAGGAGACAACATAAAACCTTAACTTGTATAGTAAGTTTGGTATCCCCTTAAAAATGGGGTGACATGAAAAAACTCCAGTATGGAATTTTGATACAATTTTTTACATAAAACTCATCTCTAAATTTCTCAGGGGCACAAAAAACTGAACCTTCAACATTTACTTGCACTTAGCAAAGGATAGGCCTTACATTAATCAACAGAGAAGAGATGAAAAGCTAAATGGCCTACCTTTACAAAATGCCAATCTTTCAAATATGGTACAGAATGACCACTACTTCCATGATTCTCAACACTACGCTGAACTGCAGAACCACCAACTTCGAGGCAACGTCCTATAAAATCTGAGACCAGCATTTCCTCTCTCTTCTGATCAGTGAACTCTCTGGTGTCACAATCTGCAACCTTCCTTTGACAAATATCAATTAACTTAAGATATTCACACTAGGAAAACAGTACACATAAGTTTGATTACAACTAGTCATAATAATCACTAATCTACCATATCCAACGAACCAAATTTCAAAAACACACAGCATAGGGGTCTTTTTTTTTTTATGTAGTTTTCATTTTCAGTGTTTAGAATTTTCCAAAGGAAATAGTAAAGACAAGAAATGAAAGTTGTAAACAGTATGTCATTGTTTTTTTTTGTATTTTCACTATTTTCTTTACAAAATCATGATAACAGAAAACATACAAAATGAAAACAGTAACCAAACAGCCCTAACCACAACATTCCACAATCCAAATTACAAGCAACAACCACCAATTCCTATCCAAGTATAATAATTCAAATTCCCCCCCCCCCCCCCAAAAAAAATAAATAAATAAGTAAATAAAAGTTGTTCCACTTTGATGCTCTAATGTCCTTAAACACTAATGGGGTGTAGTGTAACTGAATAGTACTAAGAATAAATGGTTACCTGAACTTTAGAAGCCCCAAAATGAGTGGAGAAAAATTGAAAGTCAGGATGTCCTTCTGGGGTGACCCAATCAGAGGAAGCCCTCCAATTATGATGGTCCATGAGTCCAGTGAGGACCACAGGGCGGTTCTTCTCCATGTACCTCTGCACGAATTCACTGTAACTCAATTCCTTCCCATTCACCTTCTCAATTTGACCCTTTATCTTGATACCCATTTCACTTCCTACCTATCACAACCAATTCTTTTGCCTCACAAATTCTTCTGCCAGTAACCCAACCATAAACAGTTACCATGAAGAAAAAGAGGATTTTTTTTGTTTTTTATTATTATTATTATTATTATTATTTATATGCGCTGGGGTCTAAGGAAGAAGGAGTAGAAATGAAGGTTACAGACGTACAATATGTTTCAGGACCGGCTTGGAGTGTCTGGGCTTTACCACAGCTAGGCTCACTCAATACAATCTGGGCCGTAGGCCCAAGAAAAACATATGCTCGGCCCGCTGAGAAGTTTGAATTAAAATGTAATTATTTTTAATTAAAAGTGATGAAAACTATTTTTCTCTTCAGTTGATATATAAACATATTAATAATTGAAATATTGAATTATTTCAATTGAAAATTAATATCTTTTTGCCATTTTTATGATAATAATTATTTGTTTTGTAACTGTTTAAAAATTTTAAGAATTTTATTTATTTCTTATAAAATCTCACAAAACTATATCTTTTATAAATTCTTGACAAATGTGTATTAATTGATTGATTTGATTAAAATGGCCAAGAATTTTATTAACTAATAAGTCCTTAAAAAGAGTAAGTTACGAAGGAAGTTTCTAAGCTCTTGCTATCACGAATGGATTTTAAGTTTTAAAGTATTCATTCACTATAACCAATATTTTACTCTAAATTTTTTATTTTTCTTTGAAAAAAACAAACTAAAATTCCCTTTGATTCTTTTACAAATGTGCCCGTAAATCCATAGGACACTCTTTCGTGAACTTCAATACACAAACAGTATCCTCGCTCATCTAATAGTGATCTCAGAGTTTTACTATTTCAATAATCAGTCTCTATTAAAATATTTATTTTATTATAGGAAAATGCTACTTTAATATTTATATGGGTGTAGACACCCATGTAGGTGTCATATATTGTAAAAGGAGTAATGAAAAAAAAATAAATTAAGAAAAAAAATAAATGATAGGACCCATATATATTTATAAATAGGGTGTTTAGATATTTAAGAATGTGAGGTATTGAAATAGTAAAACTTTTTATTATAATTATTATATATAATGAATAAATTAGAAGGGTGTTTAATTAATTGAGTGTCTCGGACACCCACTTTAGTTATGGGAAAAACATTACTCATAATGCTGTGAGTGAACGCGCGCAGTGTTGGTGGTACCTTAAGTGTTACCCGAAGCATAACTGCAGTGACTGTCATGTGACCCTCTAACGTGGTACGTGCCCGCCCCCAGATTATTCTAATTGGACACGTGTCACTGCATCTTCTATTTCCATGTCGGAAAATTTCCAAACCAACCTCTTTTGTCTTTTTCTTTTCCATATATGCCCCCATTCATTCATTCATACATTCCCATGTAGCAGAAAAGCAAAGCTACAGTACAAACAAAGCTACCTACCATTCCAAACTAGCTCTGATAAAGCCATGGCGGATCCAGCCTCACCTGCCCCTCAAAAGGGTCAATCCTCTTCTGAACCGTGCGTTGAGCACTCTACTACTGTCTATTTATTTCCCTTTTCTTAGGATTTTACAAGCTTCAATTATTTAACCTTTGGTTTTTACTTTCTAGTGATATGATACTAAGGCTTAGCTATGTATTTAATTTTTTTTTTAACTTTATTCACAATAAAAATAGACTCCTGAAAGCAAACAATTTTCTTTCATCTGGCGGGAAAACAAAAATTTCTGTGGTGTTGCTGATAGGAGATTTAAAAAGAAAAATCAAGAGGAAAAAATTTAGAGAATAAAAGTATTTTCCCTCTTGCTAAATAGTTGTGGACTAGTATTACAGTTTTGATTTTGAATGAGGGACTTGAACTTGTAGGCATAATTAAATTAATAAGAAGCATATGCAATAGTCGTAGAAGAAATTAATGATATTTTTCTGCTTGCAAATGCTGTAGTAGTGCAGAAGCACTCTTCCATATCATTATGCACATACATCTTGTAGTAAAGACTGCAGAGGAAGTGTAATATATCGTTCTGGTAATAAATAGTGTTGAATTTGGTTTAAAATTTACAATCTAAGATCTTCAAGTGATAACAAACAATAGGCATTAACGATGTGTATGTTTGATGCAGGAAAAGTGATAAGAAGGATTATTCCACGGCAATATTAGAACGCAAGAAGTCTCCTAACCGTCTTGTTGTTGATGAAGCAATCAGTGATGATAATTCGGTTGCTACTCTGAACCCTGCCACAATGGAAAAACTTAGTTTCTTCAGAGGGGACACCGTTCTGATAAAGGTACCTGCTACCTAGCATTTTTCTATGATATCCTAATGCAAGTAGAAGAATGTAATGCTAAGAATAATTTTTTGATGAAATGTATAGGGAAAGAAGCGAAGGGACACTGTTTGCGTTGTTCTTACTGATGAGCAGTGTGAGGAACCAAAGATTAGGATGAATAAAGTTGTTCGGTCTAATCTTAGGGTTAGACTTGGAGATGTTGTGTCTGTGCATCCATGTTCTGATGTCAAGTATGGGAAGCGAGTTCACATCCTTCCGGTTGATGATACGATTGAGGGTGTAACTGGCAACTTGTTTGATGCCTATCTGAAGCGTAAGTTTGCAACTCAAGCTATAATTCATGGATACTTCAAAATAGTCACATGTAGTTGTAATTATTTTTTACATGTTTATTATTTGATTTATACCATGTTTCCATATCGTATTTGTGTCGTACCGAATACTCGTTTCAGTATCCATGCAGCTCAGAAGACAAATCTAATACGTTGTATATAAGTACAACTCGAAATAATATTGGGGTGACCCAGAAACAAGTGATGCCTAGATATGATGAGATGTTAGATTTCTACCATGCTTTTCCTTCTGCATTGTTAATGATGTAACTAATATTGTGGTTCCATAGCATACTTTTTGGAGTCATACCGGCCTGTGAGGAAAGGGGACTTGTTCCTTGTCAGAGGTGGGATGAGAAGTGTGGAATTCAAGGTAATTGAGACTGATCCTGGTGAATACTGTATTGTGGCACCGGATACTGAAATCTTCTGTGAGGGAGAACCGATCAAACGCGAGGATGAAGAGAGATTGAATGAAGTTGGCTATGATGATGTTGGTGGTGTTAGAAAGCAAATGGCTCAAATTCGCGAGCTGGTGGAGCTTCCACTCAGGCATCCACAGCTCTTCAAGTCAATTGGTGTTAAGCCCCCTAAAGGAATCTTGATTTATGGACCTCCTGGTTCTGGGAAGACTTTGATTGCAAGAGCAGTTGCTAATGAGACAGGTGCATTCTTCTTTTTGATCAATGGACCAGAAATAATGTCGAAGCTGGCTGGTGAGAGCGAGAGCAATCTGAGGAAAGCGTTTGAAGAAGCTGAAAAGAATTCCCCTTCCATCATTTTCATTGATGAATTGGATTCAATTGCTCCAAAGAGAGAAAAGACACATGGTGAAGTGGAGAGGCGTATCGTATCGCAACTTTTGACTCTAATGGATGGCCTTAAGTCTCGATCACATGTTATCGTAATTGGAGCGACGAATAGGCCCAACAGCATTGATCCTGCTCTGAGGAGGTTCGGAAGATTTGATCGCGAGATTGACATTGGTGTACCAGATGAGGTCGGGAGATTGGAGGTTCTCAGAATTCATACAAAGAATATGAAACTTTCTGATAATGTGAGATTCTAATTCTATCCACTGTCTAGGCATAACTCAGCGATTTCTCTTTTATGGCTATATATGTTGCACTTCACAGTTCTAATTTTTGTGCCGTTTTTCAGGTTGATCTTGAAAGAGTTGCTAGAGATACTCATGGTTATGTTGGAGCAGATCTTGCTGCTCTTTGCACAGAGGCTGCACTGCAGTGTATAAGGGAGAAAATGGATGTGATTGACTTAGAGGATGAAACAATTGATGCTGAGGTGTTGAATTCCATGGCTGTGACCAATGAACACTTCCAAACTGCTTTGACTTCTTCAAACCCATCCGCCTTGCGTGAAACAGTGAGTTTGGTTTCTTTATTCTTAACCAGAAAGATTCTGAGCTTGATTAATCTTTTCAGATTGCAGAAGCTCTAAAGCAAAAAGAGTACAAAATTTACACATTAATTTATTTAGCATATTAGTGCTTCATCCCTCACATTTCCACATGATTAGAAAGTTCACGCAATCATTTCAATTACAAAACTTACTGAAAATATTCTGTTATTGTTATTTTAACCTTAAATGGAGCAATTGTTTACAAGAACCTTAACATGAGTTGTTGCTGTTGCTAGGTTGTGGAGGTTCCAAATGTTTCCTGGGATGATATTGGAGGCTTAGAGAATGTCAAAAGGGAGCTTCAGGAGGTTCAAATCTGAAACTTGTCTTAATAATCTTTATCTTAAATGTTTTGTATGTATATTTCAATTTAGTATACTCTCATTTTTGCATACTAGTGTAAGACATCTTTTGCTGGTTGTAGACTGTTCAATACCCAGTGGAACATCCCGAGAAGTTTGAGAAGTTTGGCATGTCACCCTCCAAAGGTGTTCTATTTTATGGACCACCTGGCTGTGGTAAAACATTGCTTGCAAAAGCAATTGCTAACGAATGCCAGGCCAACTTCATAAGTGTTAAAGGACCTGAGTTGCTGACAATGTGGTTTGGTGAAAGTGAGGCAAATGTTCGCGAGATTTTCGATAAGGCCCGGCAATCAGCTCCATGTGTGCTTTTCTTCGACGAACTCGACTCTATCGCAACCCAGGTACAAACATCAACAACCTGAACATTAATACTTAAATTAAATTGTTTATTACTCATTGCTAGTTGTTAATTTTCTAATTCTTTGATATTTCCCATCTTCAGCGAGGCAGTTCAGTAGGGGATGCTGGCGGTGCTGCTGATAGGGTGTTGAACCAACTATTAACTGAAATGGATGGTATGACAGCAAAGAAAACAGTTTTCATCATTGGTGCAACAAACAGACCAGACATTATAGACCCTGCATTGCTCAGGCCTGGACGTCTAGACCAATTGATTTACATCCCTCTACCGGATGAAAATTCACGTCTTCAAATCTTTAAGGCTTGCTTGAGGAAGTCACCAATCTCAAAGGATGTCGACCTAACAGCTCTTGCCCGTTACACCCATGGATTTAGCGGTGCAGACATTACTGAAATTTGTCAGAGAGCGTGCAAATATGCTATTAGAGAAGATATTGAGAAGGTATGAATTGGGATGCATGTGTGCATATATTTGGTTTGTAAGGGCTGTGCCTTGCACATATCGTGGACTATAATTAGCTCCTTTAATGCTTTGGTATGTAAATAAGTTTTCTGAAGTCCAAAGTCATAAATTTTGTGACACAAAACTACACCCGCAACAACACCCTTTGTGACTATATTTTCTTAAAACATCTTGGAATCATTTTTCAGCTTCTGTAATTGTTGTCCATTTTAATGTTGTGTAATGAGAGAAGTTCTTAAATGCTCTTAAAGTATGAATATTTCAACACATTAGTTTTGTGGTCTGTTACTATCTTCTATTTTCACTACACTTTTAATGCTATAGTTGTTGTGGTGAGAAACAGATAGCGTGGGGCACAATATTTTCCCTTTTTTTTTCAAAATAAAAAGAAAATTTCATATGGTCAAATTAACCATGTGTACTCTTTTGAGTTAATATTTGTAGTATGACTTTTCTGTTCTGTTGACATATTACATACATGATATATAATTGTTTGTTATTTCTTAGTCATCTTTTGCAAGTTAGGAACTCATCTGTTTCAACTTTCAATTCTTGATGTACGTATTCCCCGGAGAATCAACAGGGTCTTGAGGAGGAGAGAAGAAAAAGAGAGAACCCTGAGGCCATGGAAGAAGATGAGACTAATGAGGTCGCCGAGATAAAGCCGACACACTTCGAGGAATCTATGAAGTTTGCTCGCCGGAGTGTCAGCGATGCTGACATCAGGAAATACCAACTCTTTGCTCAGACCTTGCAACAGTCTCGCGGATTCGGATCAGAGTTTCGGTTTGCAGATCGGAGCGAAAACACTGCAACCGGAGCCTCAGACCCTTTCTCATCTGCTGCAGCTGAGGGAGATGATGATCTATATAGTTAATGGCGATGTGAGTTGGATAGCGCTGTTCATGTTTCACTACTTTCAGCCACGACTTTGAGATATGATGATAGTTTTGGTTTTGTTAAGGGTAAGGTTTTCTGTTTCATGTTCAGCGGGAGCTATACTAATGAGAAATGACATAGTCAAAATCTGTGTGTATGTATATTCGAGGTGTATGTATATGCATGTAATATAACTTATGATCTCATCTCAATAAAAATGATAAAAAAAGGATCTTTAGTAAAATTTAAGCCATGGACTAATAATTTGCTATAGAAATATAGAATGCTGGATGTGAAATATTGTCAAATTTGATTGTTGGAGAACTTTATTTGCTACCTGCTTCCCTTAATCAACTTTCTGTATTATTTCTCCGTCACGTCATACAAGGAGAAATTGATGTTCAGTCTAGAGGTCGGAGGAAGCAGTATAGAATCAGTCTACACTGTAACCGGACACACGATAATTTATCGCCCTATGTCACATGACTCCGACTCAATAACTTGTTTAGGTATCATTTTTTTTATTAATTTTCTCAGGTTGCAAATACCCTTTTCGTGTATGTGTATATATATATATATATATATATATATATATATACACCAAGCAGGGTGAGCAAGGCAAATTTTAACCGTTCTGTTATCTACCTTACCTTTCCCTCTATTCTTTCAATATTGATACTCCATTGCCTGATTTGTTGTGACAAATATATGCTTGTTCCTTTTACAATCTGTTGTGGATCCTTAACACGGTTATCATTCCGGGAATGTATTTTGAATTTGGAAGGCTGAAAACTAACTGGAACAGACTAGATGAAATTTCTGTTCATGCTGTCCTCAATACTACTCATTCTTTTGGATCTTCTTTTATTATGGATGATGAATTAAAAAGATTCTGAGTGCAAAAGATTACAACAAACAACAGAATGGTACACAAGTGCTAAAGAATAAAACAAAAGAATGAATACAAATATGCATGTGTAAAGCGGCTACAGAGAAGAAATGTTATGCATGCTAGAATTTATATGCATGGACGGTTTCATTCCATTTCAATTTTCTCGGCGTGGCTTTTAGCTTGCTAATTAATCAGAAAAATGTTTGTTCCACTATTTTGTCACGTGCGTACACTGATTAATGATGCACACGTTTTGTATTAATAATTTGTATTTTGTTGTTAATGCAACAATAACCAATATCATTGTGTTAATCGCAAAATATAGTTGATTATAAATTGGTATGTTGCTAACTCAATGTGAAATTCAAGTATTAGAATAATGTCTGTTGTTATAATTGGGAAGCACTTAGACTTGTTATGTTGCTAGACAGAAGGCCTATTGCATACTTGATCAGTTAGTCATGCAGATGCATTACAACAAATGCCTCTTAGCCAGTACTTCTTCAGAACTACGACTAAAATCTTACACTATAAGATCTCAATTTCTTTCCAAAATTTAAACTCGAAAACATACCTGAGTTCATTAGTGATTATAACAAAGGTAACCTTGGTTCTCACACTTGCTTGGCAGAGTGGAAAAACTATCACTTTAATATGGTGTAGACTTCAGCTTTATGCTCTCTTATTAATTCAATAAACATATCAAGGTGGAGCAACACAGGGAAGGGGTTAACCACAGTGTTGATATACTGGCTTGACTTTTCAAGCGTTTGATGATAAGCTTTTGGACAAAATGCCCAACAAGGTGGCTGTAGCTTCTTCAGTTTTCGGTGCCCACCATTTTGTTTACAGGTTGCCATTAGTCAAAAGCCATATTAATTTGGTTTGAAATATGCTATTGAAGCGTTAAATGAAAGTGTGCGTTTTATGCACCATCAAGCTCTATATAGAGCTTAATTTGCAGCACATGAAGATAAACAAATGGAGAAACCCACAACTCAAATATCTCATTTCTGTGTGACAGAGAAAATATATTTGTTACTTATAAATTCTTTTCTTTTGTGATTTGAGAATATATCAATGATAAAAATACTATAAGATATTCTGAGTGTATTTTGGATTTAGATTGAGTGGGGTGCGTCCATCTTTTATATCGTCATCATATTTTCATAGTGAAATATTTAGTTGTCACTTTTGTATATGGATATAGGCCACAAGTCGAACCATGCAAATTCTTGATATTATTTATTTTACACTTAGCTTCCACATATTTAATTTTATGCTAGTCTATTTGTGTCTTTTGGGCCTGTTATTTTACAACACACAGTAAAGCCCCTTGATTATATATGACGTCGTTTTGGGTTGCCTCTTGTGACTGCTATTGAACGTGAGTGAATAATGAGTTACAACGTCTCTAGTAAAGGTGAAGAAACACTTCATATTGTTGCTTGACTTAGTCGCTTATGAAGCAAGGCACGTGTGTTGCTCCATAGCTTTTGAGCTTCGCATTCATCGTTTGCTAGGCTCGAGCATTCACTCTCATTGCAATCCGTAAAGTACTTTCCACTTATGCCTTCTGGTTTTGGGCTCAGAGCAACATAACATGTAGTTGCTGCACCCTGCAAATGATAAGCATTATATGATGTAAATACATTACTACTAAGGACATTATTTAATGAATCATTTTTATTCGTTCAATTTAATGCATTTACATTGAATACGTTTACATTTCTATCTAATAATTTTTATTAAGTGATATAATAAAGTTATTAGGAGATATTACAAAACTTATGATGAGTACCCTAGTGGCCATATGGGATCTCCTCCAAGTAAGGGCATGTTTGATTTCAGTTTTTAGTTTTCATTTTCAGTTTTTTAGGATTTTGTGAAGGAAATACTAAAAATTGAAAATGAAAACCGAAAACTAGAATTTGTAATTTTCAATATTTCCTTCACAAAATTTGAAAAACTAGAAAACTGAAAATTTAAACCAAACAAGCCTTAAGTATTTTGAACCAAATGTAGTTGCTTACAAACCTGTGATGTCGATTTGAGGAACTTTGATGCGATGAAAAACAGGGAATCTGCATTAAAGTTGTACGTATCCTTAGTAATTTCAGGATTTGATAAAATGAGCTACTTATTCCGTTAAAGATGACTAACACTTTGGATAAACTAGTAGCTAAATAAATTGACTTTATAATATATCAATTTGTCAAAATTGTTAGTTATTCTCGACAGAGGGAGTATTACCCTAATGAAACTTAGGACTCACCTGTTATTAAGCCCTTGTGAGCTCTAACAATTTCTGTCTTCACAATGCCTGGATGCACTGCATTGATAGCTACTCTTGCATTCCTTGCCTGTGATTATATTCCAATCAATTTTTCTTAATAAAGTTTTGTGGGGCATATATAGTAACATACGAAGTTTTGCTTCTAATAGCATGATGAGAATTGAGAAGAAGTACAATAAAGTTTTGGGTTATTTCTCATTCTAACCTTGAGCTGTCTAGCTATTTCGTTGGCATGCATAATATTGGCCAATTTTGACTGGGCATAAGCACGTATGCCATTATAACTGCATTTGTTAGAACCAGAAGTGCAATGATAAGTATTCAAAACTTAAATTGTTTTTATAAACTTGCAGAGTAGCAAGAAGTTTTACTTTCTTCCTTTGAGTATGTCATTGAAGCGAAAACCATCTCTCTTCACGCAGCTATGGATGACAGATGAAACGTTGATTATTCTTCCTTGAATTCCCATCTTCTCTGCGGTTTCTATCATTTTGTCTAATAGAATTTCGGTAAGCAAAAAATGACCTGCAATTAAAACAAATTAAAAGTTTAATGAACGCTTTTTTAATCATATCTAAACGCTTGTCAATTGAAAAATCTTATATATTCTTAACATAAGAAAAATTTTACTCACTACACTTATGTGATAGTTAATTTTTTTTTCTTGATAGTTGAATTGGTATTGATAAATAATTTAAAATATAAAAAAATTACTTTTAATGCACCGATATTATAAAATTTATTAAATCATTTTTTCCCGTAGGACACTCATTAAGGTTGTAAAAAGTAAAAATTTTTGAAACCTTAGAGAAACCTTATATATAAAAGGCTTTTATATATTTAATGCATTAACAATTCAAGAGAAGTGTATATCTTTTCACTACAAGCTTTTCTTTCTTGAAACCTTAAACAATGTCTTAAGATAATTGCTTAAATAACTTGAGATATTGGTTAATTGAATCCTGAGTAAAATACAAGGAGTAACCTTACAGATATTTTTTAAAAAAACTAGATAATTAGTATTTAATTAGATAAATAGATTGAAGATAAAGATCTTCTTTTGGGTCAACGAATATAAAAAATTTAAGACAAGCATTGCACTTTATGAAACGGGCCACAAATGGCTTTGGACTTGGAGTCCATAAAGATGAGCGCATGCCTAGTGCTTAGTGTCTGTGGACCAAAATGAAGCCTAAAGTCATGTATCATTGCATTTATGCTTTCACTATCTTACATTCGTGGACCATAATGGAGCCTGAAAATATTGACGGTTTATTATCTGTTTTTGGTGGGGGACCTCAAACGAACCAAAAATTACTTCTTTTTTCTTTTTTTCAAATAATATCTTTCAATATTTTTATCACGAAATAAAATTCCCGAGAATAAAACAAAGAAAGAAACAAGTGACCCATGGCTCTTTGCTCTACTGTATATACATTTTCGATTTTTTTTTCAAATGGACACTTTTGATGATTCGAATTTAAACATGATTTGTAATAACATATTATGACGGTTGGTTTTATTAGGCCCTCTATATATATATATATATATTAATTATGATGCCATTAATTTATATAGCCCAACTAACTACAAGAATTGGTCGTTGTTATTAGATTGTCACACTAAAACATTTTTCATCTAATAACTCAAATAAACCCAACTTGTACACACTTTCACAATTATAAATATAAGAACTACGTAACATTATACCTTAATAACGAAAAAGAATGTCTGACAAGAAGCAAAATGAAATCAAGGTTTTTATTTCTTAAAGAATGATTTTTATGGATCATTCAAATTAAACCAATTTGAATTAATTAATTTTAAGGCCTTCTGTTCAGTGCTATCTAAACTGAATGGTGGTCACCAGGCATCGTTTGAGCCTATTTAATAAGATGCTTTTGACTAATTAGCTTTGCATGCATGTATGTCTAATTAAGGACCGAAAGATCATAAAGAAAATGAGTTGTAGCTGTCCATATTATGCCAGATTTAGAAATGGTTTGAATATTAAGAAGTCAATGCAAACCCATAATTAGAAAAGGGCAATGGTTAAAGAAGTACCTAAGTAATTTGTAGCAAATGTCATCTCAATATTCTCTTCAGAGAATTCCAGGTTTTGGGAGAATACCCCAGCATTGTTTCTGTAAAAATTAATTCTAAGCATTAGCATAACATGAAATATCAATGATCTCTCCTTTTTTTTCCGATATGATCACAAAATGAACTTACATGAGAATGTTAAGGGGAAGGTCCAAAGCTAAAAACTCGGAACAAAATCTCTGTACGGAAGCAAAGGAGCTAAGATCAATCTCCAAGAGAATAACCTCAGCATTTGGAGTCTCTTTTTGAATCTTCTCCCTCACTTCCCTTCCCTTCCTCAAGTCCCTCCCAGCAATCACAACTCTCACTCCTCTCTTTGCTAACACCCTAGCTGTTTCAGCTCCAATTCCAGAAGTCGCCCCTTCAATTGCAAATTAACAACATTTAAGACTCAAGAACAAGCTAACAACTTAATTATATTAATTAAGCTAATCGCCTATGCATCACATACTATCATGAAAAAAAAAAAGGAGGTAGTATTCATGAGATTTTGTCATTCTTAATAATGATGATACAATAAAAAGTTTTATATCATTATCTAATCATATACTGTCAAATTAGAAAAAATAATTAAATTTCATATCTACTACTTAAAAAATTAAGTGTATTTTTTGTGTGGGAAAAAGAAGATTATGAGTTTCCGGTGTACGTATTCCAGATGGAGTTGATGTAGTCTGAAACCAATGAAATAACAGTGTTCAAAAGAGACAAAATGATGTCTTGTTGCGGCCAAAAAGAACCACCATATCAAGTGGTACCCTCACGTGCAAGAGTGTGAAGACTTCACCCTCCACCTTTACCAATGCCGGAAAAATTAATAAGCAACCATACACAATATATATACGTTGAAGAAATTAATAAGATCAGCTAGCAAATCAATATCAAGTTCAATTCGGCTAATTCTTTCTATCTCTAGTAATATCTTTCGCAAAAATTCCACTACTAGAAAGGTAGAAACACACAAGGATATCGACAGAAGTTATCGACGGATGACAAGGCTTTAGATATCTTCTTCATCGATGGATTTTTAACCATCGAAAAAGGAGGAGGATGGAAAACGAAGAAGCGTAGATGACATGCAATATAAGAAAGTTTAATTTGCAGCAAAGATCGAGTTCAAGAGTCTTCAAAAGGCTACTAACGGACAGCCCCATATATAGTACTCACTTGCTCAGCCTAGCTAGAGAGACAGATACACACACTGAAAGAATTTTGAGAGAGATCAGCACAGAGAAAAACTTTAAGCAACCCTTAATTGGTTGTGTTTGTATGGTGGGATTATTTTCTTCAAGCATTTCAATAATTCAAAGCTGTTTTTGAGACTTACCAGTGATCAGAGCAGTTAGATTGGAAGGAAGGAAGGAAGAACAATGTTCAGTGACTTGTTCAGCTGTTGAATTTGAGCCGAAGCCACTAGGGCCTGCAATTCCAGCTAAGTACCTTAGTGCTGCCTTCATCTTCATGGGTTTGCCTGCTTTAGAATCTTGCTAAAGACAAATTGCGTTCGAGGGTGGCACTGCAAACCACATATCTATTTATTTATGTGTATTGCATAATGATAACAATAATACATAATAGGCACGATGTCAGAATACCAAATTGATTAAAGAGTTATTAGGCCAGGACCAAGCATATATAGGCCACACTATGTACCTTATATTAAAATTTAATTTTTATCTCTTTTTTTTTTGTGGGGACAAAAAAGACTAACTCTAAAGAAAAACTTAAATGGTGAAGTGAAGCTTTTATAAATTATTTTATTATATCGTAACACTTTCACAAATATTGTTTCTCTGAAGCATATATATATATATATATATATATATATATATATATATATATATATATATATATATATATATATATATATATATATATATATATGTATATGTGTATGTATGTATGACAATGTTCATTGATATCATTGTTTGAGACACGTATATTGGATTGTCCACAAACTATGTGATTAATCAGAACCTACTAAAAACAGTTACCATATTTTGCAACATTAATTGCCATTTTTTAAAAACCTTTTTGGTCTTTATTTCTCATAATTACTGTCTCCCCTTATTAAGTGGCTTGCATTTTGTCATTTGATTTGCAGGTGTTGATATTTTCTGGGATAAAATTTCCCATCACCATAATTATGCTTTTGTACTAAGAAAAAAGTGCATAATAATGCTTAATTAAGTAACGACAAATCATTATGTGAGGATTACCGCTGAAGCAAAACTAACTGCCCTTCTTTTATTTTCTTTTTAACTTTAATTGCGGTAATCAATTTGCGCGGATCCAATTTGATGTGCGTTCTAGTTTCCTTCGAAAATTATCATGAGCTTATCCCTGGCTTTTGTCATCTCTCCACAAAATTGAAGCACAGTTTATCATCTTATCCCCTTTTGTTTAGGGAAGGAGACGAGGGTTTCATGTTGAAGCAAACATCTTAACCCTCTAATAACCAAATGTCATATGAAACCCAACAAAAAATTGATTGTTACCTAATTAGTGACGAAAGTAGCCTCTCAAAAGTTTCCATTATTTAATAATTTTGTTAATTGAGTATTTTAAGAAGTTGCTTGAAGATTCAAGGAAAAGAAAATTCAGATTGTTTTCAATGCATTAAAAACTTGAAAAATCTAACACTTCTAATCAAAACTTTTTATTTTGATTTCTTATAACTACTTCCAGTCCACTCTTTGAAAAAAAAAACTCATTACTTAATTAAGTCTATTATTCTTTAGAGATTATAACCTCTGTTTCTCTCTTTTTGTCTTCCACTTAAATTTTGACACCTAATAAACAATGGATGGTCTTGATTTTACATGATGTTAACAAGTTTTCACAGGCATGACAAGATCGAAACAAAAGCAAGGAGACAAGATAAAGGTCTTGAATCCTTCTGCAATTAATGTGTACAAATTAAATAGTCACATATATATCATATGTGAGATTTGATAACAATAAAAACCTACCTAGCTATATGTCGCTAGCTTAATTTCAAGGTAAATCTTGAGGAAAGAAATGTTTGTTACAGCTGAAAAGGCAAAGGTAACAAGCTAGACAAGATTATCTCGTCTCTACTGCTTACCAAGATACGTGATCTGCATAGCCTACTTCTTGTTGAAAGGCTCATTGGCATTTAATTTTTTTAAAACAAAAGTAGTTATGACTTTGGGATCAACAAATCAAAATGCGATTACACTGTTACAAACTCTACTTCACATTCTTTGTTTATTTTTTCTTTTATACTTTTTCTACTTCATGTGATTCACATGAACTTTAAAGAAGTAGCAAATAATTATAGCAGAGAAAATAATCAAGTATATCGTATTAATTAAAAATTAAATGAGATCTACTCTATACACAACTAAACAAGAAGTTCTCGAAAGTTTTCAAAATTGATTGCCATATATATTGTTGTTTTGTAAAGGCTAAGGCATCCCATATCGTTGGTCAAAGTATTCAATGATTTTGTAGAAAAAATAATGCTGCTTTTCAAGAAAAGAAATGTATTTTTTGTGGCTCAATTGCTACTCAACCATGAACTAAAGTGGTAGTGTACGTATTCATGCACGTCACTTTTTATTTTCAACTACCCTTTCTGAAAAGACCTTGTTATTTATACATAAAAAAAAAATTACACTTTTACTTTTATTATTTTGGGAAAATCAAGATTAAGAAAATACGCGTTTCGGTAATTTTATTACCTTAAAATAAAGTAATATATATAAGAAGAGAATAGGGCAGCAAAAATATTGTTGCATATAAATAACATCATTATTTGCGAAATGACCCCTACGTAATTGTAGGTGAAAAATTTTGTCCCTTTGTTTTTCGTGATGATGCATGCATGCACTGATGAAAAAAGAAGGACATAGGCAAGATTATATGAATGTATCCCTAACACGTGTGAATCTAGAAAAACCAATGATAGTGTAGCTAGCATTCAATGTAAGTTTTGATGATTCAAATTTCCAGGGAGAGATCAAAAGGAATCAAAATCACAAGGACAGAGACACATATATATATACGAGTTGATGAAGACACAGATGCTTTTGCTGCGTGCACAACTGTCTCTCTCTTGTGTCCAATGAGGGGTCCAATTTTTCATTACTCATTCATATGTGTTGGCTCTTTGAGAAATGATGGGCGGTGTTGGAGCCTTGAAGGGCTAAAAGATAGGCATTGAGGTTGACCCTTCAACAAGGGGAGTGGTGAAATTCGAGCTGTGTTGGGTTGTGCATAGGGGTCCCATTCTGTTTCCCAACTTGCAAACACCATCTCATCAACCTGCCAGCCACAACTCTTTCAAGCACTACATACTCTTAATGTTTGCTCCACATGTGTGTGCAATATCTTGTTCAGTCATTCACATGATGGTAGAGCAACTCTCAGGTGGGATTGTGTAAAAAGAGAAAATATAGAAAATAAACTCATCGTGAGTTTTTGTAACTCTTATCCTATTGTTGGTAAGTTTGTCAAAAATGTTAGAATCTTTCTAGTTTTCTAGATTTTATGAAATTCTGAAAATTCTAACAATTATAAATTCAGTTTTCAGTTTTCATTTTTAGTTTTCAGTATTTTCTTTATAAAATTCTGAAAATTGAAAAACTGAAACTTCAAATCAAATATAACCTTAATATTTCGCTTACAATTAAAAATTAGTCAGGAATGCGGTCACATAAGTGACAAGACAATGGCTGCCATCGTTGCACAACACCTCTCTGCCGATCACAAACACCTCTGCTAGGTCGGATCGCAAAATGACTGACAATTTGAAAGGTTTCCAATCTTATAAGCTAGTTACTGGCATTTACACAAACTTATATATATATATATATAGTGAGTTTCTACTGCCATAATGTTTGAGCATAAATATATATATGGCATGATCATATACTGCATGCATATATACTGACATAGATGCTTGTAGGACACAAATGTCTTCTTTCCCATTATTCAAAAGCGAAAGCATGCCTTTCAAAGAAAAATTAAAAAGCTAAAGCTGGCAATTATGATTTGTAGCTTGTTGTTTTGCCAGGATCATTTGTAGGTTTTTATAAGTAAAGGTTGGAATATAATCAATATATATATTTGTAACCAAAAACAAGTTTGAAATAGAATTTATTATCTTTGTTGAATTATCTTTTAGCGATTTTAAATTACATAGGAACACTGACCATCTAGATGTACATTTATGTCATGTGTAAGTAAACTGGATTGTCGTTTTTTTTCCCAGCTTTGAAGATGTATTCATGTAAATTTTTTAAAGCCGTAAAAATGTAAATCAAACTAAGAGTAAAAGATTAAAAATTAAAATTCTAAAATCACTTAAAAAATAAATTTCTAATGACCTCATATGTCAAAAATGATAATCATTAAAGTCGCTGCATGCCTTTACATAGTAAACATGGCTTTCAGAATTCATGTTTTCGATCGGCACTTGAATGTAGCTAGTTAAACACGATAAAGTTACGCTCTCATAATAAGAAAGAAATAATAAATTAAAAAGTGAAAGTTCTTATATATAATTCAGCTCACATGATCAAATATAACTTACATATATAAGATGCTTGGAATTAACTAATGTCATGGAGTTGACGATCAATCTTATCAAATTTCAGAAAAAATTGGATAACAATATATTCAATTATTGATATTTAACCCTCAGACAAGCCTTAAAACTATGCCACCTAACAAGGCATATATGGGTGAATTCGAAACACAATTAGTTGATCACAAAACCAACCAACTCAACATTAACTCTCATTAGTCATAAAGGTGTTATTGTCAAAAAGTTAGTGGTGTTCTAGAATTTATAGGTGATGTCTCACTTTCAAATTTCTAGGTGATGTCTCACTTTCATAAACGTGTTTTCTATAACACTAATTTATAAAGGTATACAATAAACTGCACTTCTTGTTTATATGCTAATACACGTAACGATGTTGTTTATTAATTTACTCAAATGTCTAATGCATGATGAATAATTTATTATTCCGTATATCAAATATACCAAAATATGTTAGAAATTAAAGCTTGAAGAAGGCTGCAAAAATAAAAACAATAGTGCTTTTACATAGAAACCGTGTTATTGAATTACAGTATACCAAAACTCATCTATAATTATGTTATGTTATTTTCAAAATTGAAGTCCGCCTCTCATTTTATTTTATTTTTTTCCGGGTTTGTTGGCTGGCTTAAGCCATGAAGAACAAATTAAACGAAACAAATTCTATAACTTGCATTTGACTTGGAGAGAAAATAGGAAACTAATGTTCACGATTGAGATTATTTTGCATTTCACATGGACTTTAGGTAGTGTTTGGTCCCCAAACAGTGAAGACAGAGACAATCGAGTAAAGACATAAAAAATATTATTTTTATATCGTGTTTAATAGTGCAATATAAGATATGATAACTGTCGTTGTATATCCTGTCTGGAAACATATGAACACAACAAAAAATACATGATAAAGGTTTTTTTTTTACCCTCACCCATTGTCGTTGACCGCAATTGGACCGCTGTAGCCAACGGACCTCACCACATGTGATAGTGAAGAGAAAGACGAAAATAATAAATATATATTGGGATATTATTATAAAAAAGTATTAAATTTCTGACTCCATATCTTGTCTCTACTATCTCTCCATTTTAAAGGTATAGAAATTTTCTTTATTTTTTGCTTCAAGACAAAAAAATATTTTACATTTTGTTCCTTTCTTCACAACCAAACAACTTTATATTTTTAATATCTCTATATTTTTTATCCGAAATAGAATCCAATATTTTTAATATCTCTATATTTAATATCTCTTTCCAATATGATAAAAAAAGTCGTCAAGCCCATCATTTGTACTTGTCTTCGTCCATCATTATTACGAAACTAAATATGTTTGAAAGTCCTAATCGCTTTGACTGCTTTATCAAATGACCAAGTTCCACTACATGATAATTACTTCCAAGTCAAGGATTTATACGTGTGAGCTTATGCACCATTAACGATAAAAGATGGCCATTTTATTGTACTACACGTATTCTATCTTATTATTAGCTGGCAATTCAAACACAAACATTTGGGACAATGAAAAATGAATGATAATGCATCACCAATGTAACTCAACAAAAAATGAAGAAGAGCAGATAAAGCTCGACAAGATACAAGTGGTGTTTTACAATTTTACCCTTTACGGGAAGAACAACATAAATGGCCCTGAATTATCGACCTAAGGGCCCTATTGTCACAACCGTGTCCTCTGCAATATTGGCCAAATTATTATACCTGAATTGATGCATTCAACATAGTTAAAACTTAACACTGCCGACAAGCCCTAGTTTTATTTTTTTCTTTAGACCAATCACATCAGATTAATTTTTATTATCCATTTGAGCATTAGGAAAAGATTACGGGGAAAAGAGCCTATATGTTACGTATGATTTTGATTAATGAGCTAGGCCCCCCCGGCATATGCCGATAACCTGATGACACGTGGCCACCACAAAATAGAATCAATATTGCACGAGCCAATCACGGAAGAAGTGGGAGTGGGGCATAGCCAAGAATAGTTTCCCCTTCTTTAATTATTATACCTTCACACATATCATTAAATAAGATATTATTAACTTAAGATTGGATTATAGGTAAGCAATGACAATAGAGTTGCTAGGCCTGTTTCCATTTGTAGGGGTCCTTGTAAGTGACGATTTGGAGAAAAGTTTTGTTCTCTTTATTCTTAATGCAGCAAATTAAATGTGACCAAAAAGATGTGTTGCAGAATCCAAGGTGAAAGAATTTAATGGTTCATGTATGGTATCTAGAAAGGAGGGCTTAATTTGAGGATTATGGACATACCTCCTCCTTAGCAACACATGAATAAAATATTAATAATAATCAACAAGGAATAACAATTATTAGTTTCTTTAAACCCATGATTTCGTGAGTCGTCCCTTAAAAATGCTGAGTGGTGGGCAAGGTGGACAAGAGAATTGAGAACAAACTTATTCAAACGCAATAATATGTGCTCGCCATTGTTGGGTTTGGGGGGGAGGGGAGTGGATTTTAGTGTGGAGGGTGTTTAAAGTAAGCAACTTGGAGTAGAGTTCTCAAGAGCCAAAGATATTGAGCTTATTGGTTAAGTTTGCTTCCATTGGACGCTTCGTATGACAGAATCTGAGCCAAGGTTTAATTTGTTTTAAGGCCTTGTCATTCCTCTCCATCGCGCGTGGCTTGTTTGGTTAGAATTTTAGAAGAAATATTTTCTCAAAAATAGAAGCAGAAGCAGAAACTTGTATACCTTTAGATGTAATTGCATAAGTATTTTTAATCATAATCATAAATTGTTAATTTGTATGGACGAAATAGATGTAAAAGAAAATTTTGTAGGTAAAATTATAGTGAAGGATATGATTTGTAATTTAATTAGGACAAGTTATGAGAGTTATTTAATAAAAAGTTGTTTTTTATCTTTTCATAAAATTTATAATTCAATTAATTTCAATAAATAACCAACAATGTTATCTCTCTTCTACTGCTTCTACTTCTATAAGAAGTATGTTTGTACGTGCTTATAAAAAAAATAGAAAAATTGATTATTTTCTACTTTTAGGTTTCTTCCGAGAAGAACAAATAAACATGTAACTAAATCTTAGAAGTACTTTTTATAAAAAAAAAAATTGAAAAAGGTTTTTTTCCCTCTTAGAATTTTATCCAAACAAGCTCCTTATTTGACCCTTTCTTTTACTGCCAATTATGTCCAAATTAATTAAAATCCAACCAATGGCTATATATTCTAATAAATCTAAAAAGAATACTTTATTTTTTAAACTCTCTTGTGCATTTTCAAATGCTTGAAATAAAGATCAATGAGATTATTCTTCTTACCTAATTATGATATGAAAATATTTGTATTTGGGAAATTTAAAAAACTGCTTAATCATATAAACGTTTGGGGTTCTTTCACCATTGATTAAAAGAAAAAAGAAAGATATATTTTTTTGTTTCACAATATTTGTTTCACTATATCTATTATTTTAAGGCTTATATATAGATTAAGTTAGTACGTAGAACAGGTTTTGTATAATGATATTCCCCAAATAATTTGGGATGTAATGTCAGTGGATTCTTGGTGTTGAATAAATTCATATTTTCCATAAAAGAAGTTAATAAATTATATGATGATAATAGCCAAAAAATAATCTAAGTTTGAATTAGTATATAATAAAGATAAAATTAAAGAAATAATATATTATTGTTATTCAAATGAATAAATAATTTGATATATGAAAAAACCCAAAAACAATAAATATTTAATATTTATCACCCAATTATTTGAACTAGATTGCCATTTATTTAATGATATGATAATGTCTAGATTCACTATTGGAAAATGGCTATTATCGGTAAATCTTACCAATGATTTTTTTATGTTAATGGGGAAATTTTGTTACCGATGGATTTTGATGCATAATAATATCGCCGTTGGAAACTATTATAGCGAATTAAATCCACTCGTAATTGTTTCTGAGGAAATTATTGGCAGATTTTATATTAAAAAGTTCAATCAAAAATAGGCCGGAAAAATTCGTCAGTGAAATCATTATTGACGGATTTTCCACTAGTATAATTCGCCAGAAACATGCCTTTTGCTATAGTGATTATGACTAATTCGATTTGCTACAGAACAAAAATGTTTTTTTTCTTTCACAAACTAAAATCTAAAATTTCGTTTCTTTAAAAATAAGTAATAAATTACATTTTTTTGGGTTATGAAGTGATATAAATTACTTGATTTGATGAGACGTTCAATTATACTTGTAGAAGCATTATACCGGTTCAATAAAAGTCCTATCCCACTGCGATATACACAATTATGAGTTTAATTTTGACAATATAAAAGTTTTTTTCATTGACATTCAATTCATTCCATTTAAATGACTTTTAAAGTAAATGTGAGACTCAACTATTATTGTTAATATGATAGTATATGATTAGATGATAGTATAAATTTTTTTTACGATATCCGTACATAGTAATTAAACTCAATAATTATATGTTGGATTTACTATAAAATATTAATAAGTTAAATCTAGCCTCCTCTCTCTGTTTAATTTTTTTTTCTCCTTTTTGTCATATATCCTCTCCTTATTGTGAGTCTATCATTTTTTCGGGTCAACAACTTTTGGTCAGATTGTGAACCTGTTTTTGGTTGTCTTTTATTCAATTTTTTATGTTTTTGTGGTTGACAAAGCACGTTTACTTTCAATTTTTTTTAATTTTTAAGGTTTTATGAAGGAAATATTGAAAATTGAAAATAAAAACTAAAAGCTACAATTTATAATTTTTTAAATTTTTAGTATTTTTTTATAAAATTTAAAAAATTAAAAATAAAAACTGAAAATCAAATAATATATGCCTTAGTTATTATTATTATTATTTTTTGTCAGAACATGTTTTGTTGTCTTGGACGTTAGTTTGGGGATTGCATGGATTGCGTAGGGCGTGGCTTTCTTTTTTTTTTTGGGTCAAAAGCTGGCTGGCGTGTCTTTGAAGGGATCCAATATGAGTAATAATATAATCAAAGCCCATATAAAAAAAGGCTTTCAGCTGAATGTTTTCATTAAGATAAAGCCCAGGCCCATAGTGATACACTACCTGAGCACAACGGCCCAACAAAAAAAAATGGGGCCACATTCAACGACCTTGTGTAGTGCGGCTGCCTGGCTCGTTCTCTAACAACCCTAACGGCCCACGGTCACCGAACATGCCTATATAATCTCACCCTCGCAAAAACCCTAGCCCCTCACTCTATCACCTGCTCAGAGCTGTGCCGTAAGTCATAACAGTGTTGTATTTTTTCTCATCTGCATTCTGCTGATTTATTAATTTTTTTTTCTTTTATCGATAATTTCTAGGTAGGTCTCTTTGTTTCATCATTTTATTTTTGGTTCTAATTTCCTCTCCATAGTAAATAGGTGAATGAAAAATTAAGAACATCCCCCCAGTGAGGAAGATCTCCCAAAAATTGATAGGAAGTGCCGTATGACACTCCAAACAGCAGCGGGGTCGCATCCTCGCACCAAAACATATTTCTCATCCGCCTATGACAAATCCAAACACTGCCATCGGTCGAGGTCGTTGTTTTTGTGTCGCAGGTTGTCCCGCTGTGTGGTTGATTTGAAACGGGTCTCTGAGGGTTCTCCTTATCCGATTTTTCTTGTGTCAATATGAGAATTTATCTATCCTTGTAATTATTAATCAGCACTATGGTTTTCAGTTTAATTTCTGGGTTGGGTCCAATGCCACGTCGTTGGTAGCTTTATAGCTGTGACCTGTGATGCTATGATTGGACCAAAATCGAGATTGTAATTCATTCGTTTCGCATCCTGATAGGAACCTGCAGATCTCATACACTATGGTCTGCGGAGCCGATTTATGCGATTACATTTCATTTTATCAAAACTATTTTATCTTTTGTTTTTTTTTAAAATTATTTTATTAGGTTTTATTTGCTATGGTGTTATTGGATTTGTCCGTGTGTGTGAAGCCAATGAGGACTAATTTGAATTGGAATTACCGGCTGAACAAATTTACTTCTGATGTGAATTTCTGGCTGACTGAGGCTTCCTTTTCCTTTGTCTTGGTGTTAGTTTGCTTATTTAATTGCACCCGAATGCAATTCAAGGCAGAATTAATCTTGATACTAGAACGGATTGAATGAACATGGTTTGAACCTTGTATCACATGAAAATCTCTATATCGATATCTGTATGTGTGAGTCTCTTCAGATGGGTCCTCCTCCTATGTATCCGCCTATTATTGATGAGGCGGGTCAGGAGGAGGATCCATCGGACGAGGGTCACTCATGGATTGCCAGACAACGGAAGCGATGACGACAGGAGGACGAGTGGGGCGAGGGAGAATGGGCTGGCGTTTATCGTTATGAGTCACTTCCGATGGTGGTTACCTTACTAGGGTGGATGTTTTATGTTTGAGTTATGTAGTTTAGATCACGTATTTCTGTTGTATCTTGATGAAGTTGTGTTTTGTTTATTGGGTTGTTTCCCTGCATTTTAGTGTTTTAAGGTATTGGCACATGCATTAATAAATTAATTGATTGATCTATTTTTTTTTCCAATAGCTAGTCTAAATGACAATATTCCAAAATATGCAAAACTGTAATTGAAAGATTGTCATAGCATTTGAATGCAATAATGTCAATCAATACGGAATAAAATTATTTTTCTAAGACGCCTATCAATTAGGAATGGAGTCCCCTGGTGTTCTGTTCAACTTATTTTAATATGGTTCCAACCTTGGATGTGTGGCTGTTTTGATATTTGGTATTGTACTGTTATTACTCTGAAATTTTTTATCACGCCGTGCTTTTATACTTCAGTTGCGATTTGCTCATTGTATCTCTCTTTCATGCATTCATGCTTATGATTGATTTTAATAAAGTAACTTAAATGGAGTTTTTGTATTTTGCAAAGTAATTTGTAATTAACTATTAGGATTCAAATGCGACTTAAGCATAACTTAAGAACAAGGTAGGGTGTTACAATTAGAGTTAAATTATTTGTACTCATTGGGTGTGAGACAGTGTGTTGGTTCACACTTCATTCACTATTAAATGAGATGTAGATTCCATTCAAATAGGGTATATATCCTATTTAATTGTGGATGATATGTGAGTCAGTATGATATCGCATGCTCTATAAATACAAATAATATTTTTTGTACAATTAACATGGATAACAACATCATGTAAATTGACACATCATTAGTAAACTAAAGAATATGCAAAACCATTCTAACTGGTGTAGAATAGGCTGTCAGATTTCGAAGTTAATGAGGCTATCACCGCTCATGATATGCCATTGTGATTTCATATTCGTCAGAGCCTCCTCAAGTCAAGGCTTGTAGGCTTATTGGGGGTTCTTTATGTACTTCAACAAGTAAAGAAATAGGTAAATGAAAGAGAGTGATTTATGAAAAATTCCTACTGTTTTATGGCTTGCCAATTGGGCACCAATTGCACAATGGAAACAGCCACATATTAATTTCCATTTTCAATTCTATCACTACTTTGCTTTCCATTAATTTGGCAAGCTCCCTTCATGTTCATTACTGATATGTTTTGAGGGCGTGGTAGAGAAATGCCTATTTGGTTATTTTGGATGCTGCTTCCAAGGCTCCCGTGTGTCTTCTCGTGGCAATTCTCGTGAGAGGAGAAAAAACCTTCCTTGGCCACAATCGATTCCAATGGCTATTCAAACACGCCTTTGCATTGTGAGTGCTTCGAAGAGTCACAACTAACCAAAGAAATAACATGAGATGATTCACTATTACTACTTAATGCAACATTGAATTGGACTTGGCCACTTGGAAAGAAACACAAGATTCAATGTCAAAGAATTTTATTATTGAGACTTGCCCCTCCGGGAGTGGAGGTAATTTATTGTATGGGTAGTTTTTAGGAAATAAGTTGCTCGTTAAATTTTGTGTATGCTTCTTTGTTTATGTTTACAAAATTAAACTATTTTCCGGATTAAACTATTCCGGGTGGCTTTTATTACTTTATACTTTGTACATCAATAATATCCATAATATTTTTTATATAAAAATAAATCGTAATTCATTTTGGCTTTCACCCAGGTCAGTTGCATTTACCTTTGGGCTTTTGTTCTTAATTTTCATATTTTTGTTCGAGTTAGCATTTTTTTTTTGTCAGCTTTGTTGTAGATTTAGCTTGCCAAAAACACCAAACCACAAACAGGTCCAAGAAAAATAAAGTAATAAGGTACGATAATTTCATTGATGGACAAATTGGTCTCTAATAAAAAAAATTCATATTGAGATCCATCATAATTGTAAAAATAGAGTACTATAGGTCATTGATATTTTGTTTTGATGGATAAATTGGTCCCTAACAAAAGAATATTAGTGTTGAGGTATCTCACAATTGCAAAATGTAACACCCACAGAAATTAATAATATAATTTTATACATGAAACACAACAGTTTACATTAAGTAAAAATTATTACAAGCATAAGGGTCTAGCATGACAACTTAATGTCATTAGATACAAATTGAATATTTCTGAAATTTGCAACATAAAATACACATTAATTAAACATAAGTTCATAAATTTCTAGCAACTGTTTTCCATTCGATGTTACTCGACTAATCTAAACCCCTTGGAAAAAAAAAAAAGAAAACTGAGAATTTAAGAAAATTCTCAGTAGAAAATGAATGGTTTTAAAAATGTTGAACTATGATTAGTTTCAGCAATGTCTGCACGGAAAATACCCATGGTTACAATAACATTATATAAACATAATCTATTATCATATAAAATATGCCATGTAGAACATATCGTATATATCTTATCAAATGTTTAATTTCTTTACTTTAGTTTCTCTTTCATTTGTTTGCTTGTCTTACATATAGTTGAAGGTCTTATCTTAGGGAATTTCTATTTTTTGTTCTTTACATCGTGACGACAAAGTAACACTTTTACGCCATTCTAATCGAGGCAGGTAATATAAAAGGATTTTATGTGTATCCCTCTGCCTTATCAATGGTTAGCGGCAAATTTTAATAAATCATATTTTGTTTAATTAATTTAATAGGAATTCATACAATTAATCCATAATAAGAGCTTATAAATTTATCAACAATTTAAATAGTGAAACATAAATGCATAAAATTTATAAATTCATGTATAAATAAATTGAACCAAACAAATTAATGCCTTAATAGAATTTATTAACCCATAGAGTTGTTGATTTAATTATTAATATAAATATTAACAACTCATATTAATATAATATTATATAAATAGTATGCTATTCTGGAATGGAAGAATGATACATTAACATTCAATAGATGATAACATAAATAAAAAGAAATATTTAACTAACTTGAATTAAATAACAAATCATGTAAATGTAAAGAAATATTAAAATAAAGAAAAAAACCAGAGCGACGGTAGTCTACATTGGATCAATAGAGAGAGAAGAGAGTATTTATAATTAAGTGATAAAATAAAAAGAAGAAACCGGAGTGGTGGTAGTCCGCACTGGACCGGTGAGAAGGGAAGAGAATCTTTATTTAAGTGATAAAAGAAATCAGAGCACAATAAACCAATGGGACCGATAAAAAGAAAAGAGAATCATCTTAATTAAGTAATTAGTATTATTTTAGTCAATATTTAGGTCCATAATCATCAATAAATATAAAAGAATGACAAAATAAAATGACATTGATAAATAATAAAAGTATCTATAATATAAGATGACAGTATATAAATAAATAATAATAATAATAATTGTAGCTATGATTTTATTTTGTAGAAATAAATTTATTTTCTACTTTTAAATTGTCACATAGATGATGTATCTATATTATAATAATATCACACAACCCCTTTTTTTCAACTTTCTCTCCTTCTCTCTTCTCTTTTTCCCTTCCTCTCTCTTCTTTCACGTTCAGTCTCTCTTTCACTTTCTCTCTTTCTTCTTTTTTCTTTCTTTTCCTTTCTCTCTTACGCTCTCACTCTCTTTTCCTTTTCTTTCACACGGCGCGCGCGCACACATATAGACACATAGCCAACAAACCAGCATGAAGTTGATTGTTGCGCATAAATCGGTGCCTCTTTTTTTATTCTATATATTTTATTTATATAAAATTTATATATCTAATTATTAATACTTAACATATTATTACTTATTATTCTTAATATATTTTATTTTTTTAACTTAGTATAATGTATTCTGAGTTTGTTGCTACCAATTTATGGTTTTACTTTAAACAGTTAATACCTGTATTTTAAAATTTTGGTCTAATATTTAAAATAGATGTTAATGTAAAGTTATTAAGTAAAACTAATAAAATATTTGAATCTGATATATGACTTAAAATTATTATACACAGACTAATTTATTTTATTACTATTTTAAAAAAAAGGGACGTTACACAAAAATAGGATTCTATTGTGTTGTTTTATAATATGCAATCATTGTGCTCTTTTAGGGAAATGATTATGAATTTATGATATTAATATTAAGTGTATCAAAATAAGATAATCATAACGTATAAAAAATTCAAATCCAAATTATATTACTTTCTTAAATCGGTAAGCTATGGGTCAAGAGTTTCTTTTTTGATAATGGATACAGTGAAATATTAGAATGCTTGTGAGAGAAATTTACAAAAAAAATTAAAAAAAAATAAAAGGGTGCATTTTAGTTAGTGTTGATTAGTATTAATAGATGTCATATAGATCAATAACTAAAGTTCAGGTCTGCAATTAACATTTTCCAAGTGAATTAGGGATCTATATGTCTTATTTTTATAACTGTGAGGAATTTCAACACTAATTTTTTATTATCAAAAACCAATTTATCTATTAACGAAATTGTGAAGAACTTATAATGTTTTATGTTTTGTAATTGTGAGTGACTTCGAAACTAATTTTTTTATTTATTAAATACTAATTTATCCGTCAATAAAATTAATAGAGACCAATTTGACTATTTACTATTTAAAAAGTTAAAAAATGATTTTTTTTAAATTACTTTTTTTAAAATTCCTATAAAACAGTTTATTAAAAATTCTAATTATTTTTTAAAAATTATTTAAATAAACTAAAATATATTTTTTAAGTTTAAAAAAAAAAAGAGGAAAAGAAAACGGCGAAGGTGAAAGGATGCATCAGAATGGGCATATTCGCTGCCTGCGAACGATAGTGATCGTCGATGATTACAGGCGCCTCTACTACTCCTTCTTCTACTTCTAGACACTACTCTCCCAATTTCGCTTCCTTCTCTTTCTCCCAACACATACACACAAAAACACGAACCATATTCAAAACCCTTCGCTTCGCTCTCTCTCTCTCTGAAAAATCTAGGGTTTTGTGAAGGTTATGGCTTCCCCTGCACATTTCGACGATGTGAGTGCTACTACTATTCCCCTCGCCAGTCTCTTTCTCTGATTCATTCTTCTCTTTCTCCCGATTCCTTTTAACCTCAATTTCGTTCCTCACAAACGCAGGACTTCGATTTCGGAGGTGGATTCAGCGGAAGGCATTCAGGTTTTGATTTTTTTTTTTTTTTATTATTACGAACGATGATTTTTCAGATTTTCAGATGCGTTGGTGGATTTGTTATATTCCGTTTTTGTTGTTTTCCTTGTTTTGTAATGTAGGTAATAAGAGGCCATCTCCAGATTACGATGACGAAGATTATGATAATGATCCTTTTGCGCCGAAGAAGGTAGCTTCGTACATGAATCTCTTGTGCAATGCTAGCTTTTAGCTGACATATTGCAGCAATTAGTAGAATGTGTGTGTGTGTGTTTGACTTCGTTATCCTTTGTTCGGATGAAGAGGAAGCCAGTAGGTAGAGAACTAGAGATAGAGGGGAGACTAGTATAAATGACTCTGATGACTTTGTTTTTATTGTCTTGTCTATAGATATGGTTTACTATAGGATGAAATGGTGTTGTGTTGTTTGATCCATTTACTCTACTGGATTATAGTTATGGAGGAAGTGTTTGGAGTGAGGAATGAGGCAACTTGAGAGAAATGTTACTGTGTTTTCTGCAATGATTTGAACCATTTTTGTGGTTAAAACTCACTCCATCTGTAATAAAAAAATTGAAGTACAAGATTGATAAGTGGATGATTGGGGATGCTAATTTGCTGACTGTATTGGTGAGCCATGGAAGTTGGAATGAGTGAAGTTTATTGATCTGTTTATCATATGGCTCATTAATGACATGCTTACTTTAATCCTAAATATAAAATATTCTAACCTCAATTTGTGATGTAGGCCAAATCAAAAGCTGAAGAAGTTGCTTCTGGTGTAACGACAGGAATGATCTTGTCACTTCGTGAGAGGTGTTTCACAGTATACAGCTTTTGTGAGATATTGTATGATACTAAATTATTTGGGCCTAATTTTATGTTTTGTTTGTGAAACTTTGTTTTTGGCAGTCTTCAGGACTGTAAGGATACACTTGCAACATGTCAGGTACGTTTGTTGTTTTAAGAATTGGCCTTTGTTTACTTGCTTCTTCTGTTGGCTAGTATCTTCTTTATTTCCCTTTCCATTTTGTACAGTCTTTTGCATGAAATTATTTGAACTTCTGTTATTGAGGGTAGTAGGCTGTAGTTAGAACTCACATGATTTAAGAGAAATTCATGATTGGTTCAAAATGACAAGGTTTAGTGAATAATTTTTGGATTGTGATGATGTGGGACAGAATGTTCTTCCGACCTTCCTTCATAGTTTTGAGTTAATTCCCGTAGTTAGCTTTAGGCATTGACCATGGTTTTGTTTAATTGTTCAAAGCCCCACATATGATAGTAGTATCTTAGTTTCAGTTGTACCTTTTCCAGTTTTCCTTTCTTGAAATGTTGATCGTTGAATTTTCCAGAATGAACTTGAGGCAGCTAAATCTGAGATTCTGAGTTGGCATTCATCAATCCAAAATGAGCCATTTGTACCTTCTGGGGTCACTCCAGGTTAGTTGGTACTCCATGTTTGGCAAGTGACTTATGTGGTATACTTGTTAATTGCTTAAGTTGTAGCTCTTTTTACAGTTTCTTTCTTTGTTGTAGATTTATACCTGAACTATTAGTTAATATTTCTTCTTTCTAGAGCCCAAAATGGTGATTAGTTATCTTCAGGCCCTGAAATCCTCAGAAGAATCTTTAAGAGAGCAGGTTTAGAATCTGATCTCTCGTTTCTGTTTAAAATAATTCATCATTGATTGATTAGGCTTCGTTGAGCCTAATAATTTTTCTATTGGGTTATCAGCTTGACAAAGCAAAGAAAAAGGAAGCGGCGTTCATTGTAACATTTGCAAAACGAGAACAAGAGATAGCAGAGTTAAAGGTAATATTCTCAAAATAAAGTTGTTCATAGCATGGGTGTGTGCATGTGACTGTGTTTATGTTTTGGCTTCAACCTTGACCACTTGAGTAAGTTCCATTTCCCCCCTTTGAGTCTGATTAATAGAAATGAAAGAAATCGTGAGTGTGTCTTTCTTTTTCTCTCACTTTTGCATTTACATCTAATTTTGACAGCAAAGAAACAAATATTTGTTTTTGTGAGGTTTCACAATATTGTGCTTGATGCCTATGACTGCAATACTCTTCAAATGAAGTCCCTGTAGAGTTTTGTAATCTTGTGTCATGACTCTATTGTTATATCTTTTAGGTAGCATTTGGTAACTATCCAGAGATAGAAAATATAGAGACATTAAGGACAAAAACGTGTTTGGAGAAGGGGAATGACAAAATTCGAAGTTGTCTCCATCACAAGACAATTTTTGAGCAATTTTTGTACCTCAAAAAACTAGGGATGTTGGAGATATGTCTTTGAGACACATTTAAAATATTTTTTCCCAGAACATCCCTTTAAACATTTCATGTTCCATCTTTACCCTTCTCACTTTCCAATTTTTCATCAAATTATAACTTAATCTTCTTCATCTTTTCATCAATCGCCATGTCTTGTACACCCTTACCAAACACAGTTCTGATTCCGTCTCCAGTATTTTCTCCGTCTATAGTGTCTCACTGTTTTTGTTCTTTCTGTCTCAAGATAGTCATCAAATGCGGCCTTATTGACCTAGTTGGGGTTTGTAGAGCATTCATAGTGACTAATATTGGACTTTTCTGTAGCAATTGCACTATCTTGTTATTTTGTTCAGTTTTAAAGTATCTGGGTACAGTTAATAAATGGTCTGGATTGTGGAATGTTTACTTAATAGTTTTCAATAAAGTGTACTTTGCTTGATTAATGGCTGTTTGATATGAAGATATCACTGTGCTCATGGAATCTTATTAATATGATGTTGCTTAAGCTCCAGATTTTATATGCTTCCTGTTCTATCAATATTATTGTTCTTCTCCTTATCATTATTAACTTTATTTATTTATTTATTTTTTTATGTTGTTGCTGGCTACAATCTTTTTCAGTCTGCTGTGCGGGATCTGAAAGCACAACTCAAGCCACCATCAATGCAGGTATGTGTATACTTTATAACATTGATGTTAATTGTAGCTCCAGAAATAAATTTGTTCACTGGTTATTCTTCTTTATGCATTTATTTTTGAATGCTATGTTTTACTGCTTCGTTTGAGCCATGTGAAGATTGGTTGTGGTTTCTTGTTTGTATTTAATTTTTTCTGGCTGTACTTCATATTGCATCATGCTTAGCACAATTTATGTACATGTTATAAAGTGATATAGTAAGACATCAAGCTTACAGGTGGTGAACTGCATCGTTATTTGTTAATTTGCTTGTAATTTTCTATTTTTTTTTATAATTGTAACTAATTGGGTTGTCTAAAGTCTAAACTTTCAGTTTATGTAAGAATAGAGTTGAATTTTTTTCTCCCATAATAACAATTATGACATTTCCAAGAATAGAGTTGCATCATGCATTGTAATTAAGCCTTGTGTTAGGCTTAATCGATTCTTTTGCACTTTTTTATGTATGGTTGAAATGCTCACTTATATTTGAAGGCAGATACAGTTTTTGCTGGCCTATGTAGTTCTGTCTTTGTTTTTGCTAAACACCAATGTCCTTTGACATCAAATCCAAACGATGAGCAGTATGTGTATCCAGTATGTTTGTGGACATGTTACTTCTAACAATTTCCCTTTGGAAACAAGGCTTCTTTATGTTACATGTCTTCTGTGTCATGCACATCACGCAGCTGAAAATAGCACATTTTGCATGCCTTACAGAGGGCAACGCCCACCTTGAAACACAATTAGAGTTTTGTTTCCCTGACACCCTTTGCCCTGTGCAAACAAACAGTGTTTCACCTTAACATATTAGTGTGCTTCTTTTCACTTCAATGCATTTACTTAAATTGTAACATGTACATGGGTATTGACTCTATAGAGGTAGAAGATTTTGGGATATTACTCTCTCACTAAACTTAGATAGTAGAATCTAGTACTAGGTGGTTTAGTCATGTGTTGAGAAATACCTATAGAAGACCCAATTAGAAGAGCAGATAAGATTGAGGGTAACCCAAGAGGTAGTGGTAGAGAAATACCATGAAAAACAATAAACAAAACCATTAATAAGCACTTGATTTTTAGTAGTTAGCTTTATAGACATGGTTTATGTCTTTATGGTAGGGTATAATGGCACTGTTTGATAAAAGAATTAGTTGATGTTATTGTTCTATTGTGTAATTCTTCACTATACCTGTGGAAGAATCAATAATTGAAAATTGAGGAATGAAATTGAATATGTTGACTGTTGTTGAAGTGGTTTGGTTGTACTGTTTTTGTTAATGCTTATGCACGAAGCCTGTTCTTTATGCCTTGATATCCTGTGGATATAATTTTCAGGCAAGGAGGCTGTTACTAGATCCAGCTATTCATGAAGAGTTCACTCGTCTAAAGGTTTGTTATTCAACTTGATGCTGACTTTATTGGATCAAGTTTGGTCTTTGTGTGTGTCGGAGATGTGCACAGCGAGGTGTGAAAAATTGTATGTCATAACTTATGTTGTGGGGCTAGACATTTAGTTAGGAGTCATCTATGATGAAAAGCATTATTGCATAGCAGAAAGTGCATTCCTTGTTCATGGAGGGAACTTATTAAGAGATTTTTGTACTTAGGAGGTCAGATAAATGCAAAAAAAAAAATAATAATAACATTTGGAAGAGCACAGCCAAATTTTGTACTCTGGGAGTTTGGCTATGTAACTTCCGTGGAAAGTGGATTTAAAATATACAAATTGGGTTTTCAGAAGGCACAAAAATCCTAGTTTATTCGTAATCAGCACATCCATGATTCCTACATATAAAAATATGTTTTAATAATTATATTGCATTAGTGGTTACTCAATTTTAGTAGTTCTTACAACTGTTCTCGTCTGATGATAGAATTTAGTAGAGGAAAAGGATAAAAAAGTAAAGGAGTTGCAAGATAACATTTCTGCAGTAAGTTTTACTCCCCAAAGCAAGATGGGGAAGATGCTGATGGCCAAATGTAGAACCCTGCAGGAGGAAAATGAGGAGATTGGGAATCAAGCTTCTGAGGGGAAGGTGGTGTTCTCTCACTTGCTTTATGCTTCTAAATTCATATTGTTGCCATTTTCTTTTACATTCATGTGTTGTCTTAGTAACTATAAGTAACGTTAGACTTGCATGTATTCACACAAGTATAAAGCTTATTTCAGTTATGTGCCCAACATAATTTGTGGTATTCTTGTTGCTTAATTGACGGTTATATTGTCATCTTTTGCCTTTCTCTTCTTGTTCCTGTTATGCAGATGCATGAACTGGCAATGAAGCTTGCATTGCAGAAGTCCCAGAATGTACAACTCCGAAGTCAGTTTGAAGGTTTGTTGTTGAATGAAATTCCATTTCCCCATGTTCTGGCTTTTTAATCATTTGATTCTTACACCAGCTATATTCTGTATCTGCTTTGTCACCTTTTGTATTGGATTGATTTATAACTACATTTATAATCTTGTTTGTTTTCATCCCAAACATATTGAGCTACAGAATCAACAAGATTGTATGTGTGTGTGTGTGTGACTGCAAAATTAATCATGTGAACTATAATAGTATGCTAGAAACATAGTTATAAGTTATAAATGTGCTGGTCTTGGGATGCTTTTAATATCTTAGATGTTTGTTAGCGGGGAAAAATAGTGTAGAGATGGAAGAAATTGTTGCCTTGCGTTCTCATGTCTATAAAATTCGAGATTGTGAGGGTTTAAAATTCATCCATCTGGTAATATATATATATATAAACTACACCATACATTGGCCATTGTTGTAACATTAATCATTGGCCATTAATGCAATATTAATTCTTCAAATTGACTACAGGGTTGCAGAAGCATATGGATGGACTGACAAATGATGTGGAAAGATCCAATGAAATGGTTTTTACTTCTCCCTACTTATATATTTTAGTATTATTTAAGGATTGCAATCCATGTTGAGTTATAAAATGCTTCATTTGCAACATACAGACATACAAAACAACTTGTGAAAACATGGCAAAAATTATTGTTCAGGAGGACCCATCAACTCAGCTGAAAACGTTTTAGGATCTCAATTGCTGTCGTGGGGACAAAAGTTACATAGTTACATGCATAAATGAATGCTGATATGAATTTAATAAATGCTTATGTAGAATTTTTCAAAATGTCCTGCATATTTTTTAGAAATTAATAATATCATTGCCACATTAATAACTAGAATTCTGAATCTAAATGTTTCAGAGGACTGTATCTTTATTTGGTCGTATAAAAGAAAAACCAATATCTTATGACTGCTTTAATACACCTTTGCCATGCTACAATTTTCATTAGTTTTTTAGTGAGTTTAAGGTCCTTGATTGATAAAAGTTAGTTGCGGTTCGAATCTTTCTTTGTATCCCACTAAGGAAAATGTTTTCCAAGGTTTGTGCTGAAGTACTAGAGTGGTACTAACACGTCATTTTCTAAAGCCAACATAGCCCGATAGCTATTAACTTGTTTGGGTAGCGTGAAACTTATGTAATGTGTAAATTTGGTTTCCTCTGTTTGAATGCATTTTAGTTGCTTCCACATGTTTAAAGGACGTTTTCATGTGCTGGAATTGATGAACACAAATTTCACTACCATTCTATACTTCTGTTCAAGTGAAAGATATGATACTTCACCTAAACGGACATTCTGGATGTTTCTTTCATTGGATGGTTTTATTATTGAATTTAATTTTGTTGCCCTGTATCAAAATTATTCTTTTTATATTTTTTTTCATATTTGTGATGAATATTATATTATTATACTACAATTTAGAATCTAAATTTGATTCAACGTTTATTGAGAAGTGTCACATCATTAGCATTGCTTTTTTGTTTCAGTTATATAACTGAAAATGAAAAACGTGCCATGCTAATGATTGTAGAAATTAGGTGACATTTGATTGTGTAGAAATTAAGACCTAAAATGTCATACCCCTGCCCTTTTTATTTCTCTCCTTTTCATTTTCTTCCCATCAATGGCTCACAAATGTGGCAAATGTGTCATTTAATTTGTGGCAAGTGTGCTGTCCATACCACCGGTTGGTGTATTTGATTGAAACATAATTTTCCCATCTTTTAATGATAGATTTTTAGATAAAGTTTGTAAGAGAAGATTAGCTGTTTAGCATTTATTTGATAAAGTTTGTAAGAGAAGATTAGCGGTTTAACATTTATTTGGTGTAAAGCATGTGATATTTATAGAGAGATTCCGGCCGTAGATATGTTGAGAGATTGAAAAGTTGTGTTACTTATGTTTCACTGATATTTTGCTTTTTGTTATTATTTTTGTAAAGAGGATTTCTTTGTCCTCATATCTATTTGTATTCTCTTAATAAAATTCTACTTTTACCTGAAAAAATAATGAAGATTAATTTTGATATAGTTTTATTGTAAAATATTTTACCGCTACTCTAAACTAGCCATGATCGTCTATAATCATATGGATGCTTGTTGAGGTATTTCGTTTTGGTAAAAATAATAATAAATGTGAATGGTTACTTTTTTCTGTTTTTGTTTTAACATTTTCTTTGGTGCTGAAAAGTTCGGCACTGATACTGAATTAAAATTAAATTTTGAATAATTTATAGTAATTAACTGAAATGATTTTACACTGTTGATAAAAATAATTGGAACATTGTTAAATATAGAACAGTTCTTTAAAATACAGTTTCTTCCACGCTTGATTCTTTTAAAATTGTTTGTTTCAAAAAAAAAATTTATGTATACGCCGCAGCCTGAAATTTAATGGTAACTATTTTTAGTTCAGTGTCCTTCAAGAATCCAACTAAAGGGGATTTTACTGCAGGTCCTTATGTTGCAAGAAAAGTTAGAAGACAAGGATCAGGAGATCCAAAGACTCAAACAACAGCTCCAACTACAGAACATGAAGGAAGACGGAAGACCAGATGGAGCACTTGGTAGGAATGAGAGTGATGAGGCGATGATACCTTCGGAAGCTGCAAACTAATCCCAATTAAGACCTTCAAAATTTTTTGTAGCGGACAGTCAATTTTTTTTTTCTTTTTTTCCGTCAATAGTTGTATATTTTTGTATTAGATTAAACTTAATTAAACATTTTTTCCATGAAATATTGTGAAATTTAATTGCATGAGGAACGATTTAGCTCCTGCTCTTAATGGAGCGAAATTTAATGCTTTGTGACTATTCTTGTCAAAGCTATTTGTTGGTTGCAGGAAGATACAAAAATCCAATATGAACAAAAAGAGAAGGTTCCTATAAATCATATTCTAGTGCATGGACAGTGTAAATGTCTCTCGATGTAAATATTCCCTGGAAGCAGAGAATCACTACTATAATGCATTTGCATGGTAGCAAGTTTCTCAACGTGTCTCTGTTGCGTGGTTAGAAGCGTTAATTTCGTCGATTTTGATGGGCCCATCCCAACCCTGCATTGCCAATGTTTCCAACTGGTTGAATAGGATACACCAAACCCTTGGTCGAACTGCCAAGCCCTTCCCCCTGCACAACGATCAGATGACGTTAATATAGAATGGGGAGTCAGTATTGATATTCATGGCGTAATAATAAGAGAAAGGGTAAAAGTGTATCTGTATTGTTATTCATTTTATGTAGGTGGCCCACATGAGAGTTGGAGGATCAAACTTCAAACATTATCTTCATATTGTCATTGAAAGTACTGTGTGGCCGGATACAAGTGACCGGCCCAATTTAAGTGTCACAATAACATGCATTACTATCACCTACCCATGTTTGGCAATGCTTCCCACTCCAATAAACTACTTCCACAAGCACTCCTGCATTATCATATGGGTGAGTTCTTACATGGGGCAAACTGAGTTTAGGAGCATGTAGGGACTAAGTTTTGTAATGAAAAAAGAATAATAGAATACTTTTTTGCCCTTATTTTCTCCTCCTCTCATCCTCCATTACAGCCACTTCCCCCCTGCCACCTCCTCTTTATCAGATTGCAACCACTTTCTTGTTTGTTTTCAACTTCCATGCCTGTTGCTCATCTTTCTTAAATTATTCATACCCATCAAAATTTGCTCTGGAAAGTGTTGAATTCAATGACTCACGGGAGCAAGATGAAGAGATGTTTGTGGGTTACGACTTACGACCCACTCAGTAAGCCGACCCCCCCATCAAAATGCTCAGTGGTGCAAAAGCAATGATGGTGCCTCAGCTAAGGCACATGCAATTTTGAGAAAGTTGTACATATTGAAATAATGTTCCCTCTTTAAAACACATGTTGAAATAATTTCACAATTGTTACAGTTATGAAACAAATCGAAAGTGTTATTTTCGTGGCTGTTGCAATATTAACCTGCACTATTAGAAAAATGTTTAGCAACCCCATTTTATTGTTTTTAGTTTTGTTTTGATTTGTTGAATGGCTTTAATTTGTAAAGAGTACTGAGAAGACTATGAGTGTTATAAGATTTATGTTTTTTTATTACCCTTGCAGAACCTTTGTATTTATCTATCATTGTGATGTTTGGTCGTTTTGCCCTTCTTGCTGGGTTTGCTTGAAGGAGGTGGTGGCATGGGTTATGAGGAGGGTTGGTGGGATCAGTTGAGAGGAAGAGGATAAAAGGGACAAATCCTTTGTAAAATTAATATTTGTAAATATTAAAATATCAATACATTTTTTATTTGCAATCCATAGCAACATTCAGATTCAATTTTTAATGGATGAGATTAAACCCCCACATGGTCCCAATCTCAATTTGCCCCATGTAAAAGCTCACCTTATCATATGGTCATAAACCAGAGTCATAGAGATGGCTACGTGCCATTTGAGCTACAAGCTCGTTGGCAGTGGGTATAGTTCTTCAAATAGGGAACACCACGATTATGATTGACATTCTTATAAATTTCAATAAATAAAAAAGGAAATGCTTGAAGACAGTAAGAAAATACCTCCTTCCAACCCATGCTTTCAAGAAGTTTTCTGGCATAACTACCTGCTCCAAATGACATCTCCAAGGCCTCTGATGCAGCTTCTTGTGGACAACTAGAAACAGGTGATGACAGCATATCGTTATCACTGACTACTGCATTCTTCTGTCCAGGACCCACGCCGAAGCCACCATGCAAGATCCTTCTTTCAGCAGCCCTATCTCTGTATTGACATTTGGTTTGCTGGCATAGCAAAAGAGTAAATGAATTGAAGGCTGTGGGTCATAGAAGTACAGAGATATAAGTTTAGAAACCCTATTTCTCCTATCTCTTGTCGGGACAGTGAGGTCTTATAAACAAGGGCAAAATTATAACCTTTAGCAGTCAATTGTTAGTTGTTACTGATATTTGACTCCATGTCTACTACTGCTATCATTCTGTGTGTTTTCTCTGTAAGTTTGACATTCATCTATGAATGTGATACAAGGAACAAAGTACAGCAACTAGTTGTTAGATTATCTAAATGACTAAATCAGATTACACACCTTGGGTGCAGAGAGCTGACTTGGGAACATAGACAACTCCTTGTCCATGGGGATTTCATCTGAAACTGAAGCAGTGCTTTCACCAGACTTTGAAAGACGGATGATTTTTCTATCAGATGATGATAACTGAGGAAAATCCCAATCTTCTGTTGGATTTGCGGAGTCATAAGTCGATAGGGAAGACACATATCTTGCACTAGGATTTCGCAATCTGTACACTTGTCCTGTTGAAAGAACATGCCAAGCAGCCATATTCAGTCCAGTGTGTACTTCTAGTACTACCATTTTATTTACTTCTTTAATTTAAAATTTGCTGTAGGAGACATTCATTGTTTCTAATAGGTTATAGCTGATCCATGATTTTAAAATTAAATTTACAAGAAAAATTCAAAATTAAAGATACACATGCAAATTAAACGTGATTGCATTATATTGCATCTCTTACGTACCCTTTCCCCTTTCATAATAGTTTTACTTCTCATGAGACATGGAGAATGCTAAGCTCCAACAAGTGCAAGAGCAAAATGCAAACCTGTTTTGACTCGTACCAGATCAAGATGTACTTCACTGATAGGAGCAGATCTAAATTTCCTTCCCCCAGAAGGGAGAGATGGATGCCGCTTTGCAGATTGTTTCACCAGTCTTCCAACTAACCTAGCCACCTTATCTTTTCCGTCTTTTTTAGATCCTCTAACCATTTCCCACTCCCACAAGTCCACAATTGGAGACTCTGAAATCAGATCCTTCCTTGATTCAATGACTTGACCATATTGAGCTCGCCATTTCTCTTCATCTGACAGGATACCTGTAATGATAATCAAGTATATCAACAAAAGTGGCAAGCCATTTAATCATGCTATGAAGATTGCACTGTGAATCCATCCAGAGAAAATTTCAAAGGGCACACAAAGCAGACTACAACTGGATTTACTGAAAACAATACAAGGAAACAAGCCCTCGTTAGGTTATTTGGCTTCACAAGGAACCAACCCATTGATAGTTACAGTACACGCACAGTGCACACCACAATGATCTTTCTACAAACTATTCGAAGTGTAGACCGAGATCTTGAGCTAGTTAGTTACTAGACACAAGCTAGATTATAAATACAATAAATGTTGCTGCATTCAGATGAATATACATATCAAGTATACACGCATGCATATCAGTGGCAATACCTTCATCTATGGTAACTCTATCAACTGTGCCATGTAAGTCGTCCTCTGGGTCTGGGATCCACTCACCTTCCTCTAATTCATAAGTATCACTATAAGCTATACTTTCATCAGCAGTACTTTTGTCGGCTATATCATTTTCATCCACTGGGTCTGGGATCCACTTGACATCCATTTCATTACTATTGTTGTAAGCTATACATTCAGGAAATAAACACATTTAGGAGCTACCTCAGTTATCACAATTTTTTTATTAAAAAAAATGGAATTTACGACAAACCATCAACTGCTAACTTAGAGCCATATCCATCATCTGTTTCCATCAGCACTGTCCCTGTATCATCTGCAGTTACAACTGTGTTTTTATAGCCAGATAAGTAAAGATCGATAAGTGTGTCCTCTAACCTGCATTAGCAAAATGAATAGTTTGCAGGGGGAACCTTTTAAGGTATAATCATCAATTGAATAAGAGTGTGGAAAGTAGATACCATTCCGATGGTGGTGGAGGTGGGTTTTCACAAGTTGGACTGCTCATTGAATTCACGGGATCTATTACAAATACAGCTACTTAGTTAACTGACGTCACTCATTAATTACTGCTGCATGATTGAAACACATAATGTTGAGGCTCAAAGTGTACAAGAAAATTTGTCTATTGCATTAAAACAACTGAAGTGCAGATGTAGGGAACATGACTACATGGCACTTGGCAGTAACCCCTTGTCCCTGGCTACTGCAGAACCTGCTTTCTACCATCGTTTACACTATAATATTGTTGCCAGAGCATGCCTTAGATCTATCTTTCATATTATGAATATCGAGAATTAATTGATAGACAATTGTCAGGCTAACATTACATACCGTCAGCTGGTTCATCAGACAAGGTTCCTGTCTGTTGGTAAGCTTGAAATTTACAATCAACGAGTGAAGGGCACTCCTCATGGCTGTTACCATATATTTGTTCAGGATTTTCTGGTGTGGCTTCCTTGCACAGATATGTTTCTCCACAATCATCCTGAGCCAACAAGGAAAAGAATTTTAATCATCAACCAGACATGATAATGGTTTATGAGTTTAGTTCTGAAAAAACTGCAGATAAAATCTACCTTATTGGAATCTAAAAGCACATAATTCCCATCCTCAAATTTGTAATAAAGACCATCTCTGCTGCTATAGTACCAGCCAGCATTAGGGTCATGGTAAAATCCACTACTGCAGCAAATTAATTACATTTCCCCCAACCCAAAAAAAGATAAGAAAATAGTTAATACCCATAAATTTATACAAAAAATAAATAATAAAACAAAACAGAAGCATGTTGCTATATTCATGATTTACAAGTAATCTGAACTCCACAGAATATCATGTTGCTTCCCGAAAAACCAAAGCAGACCAAAGGTAAAAGTCCATTTCCCTTCTTCCAATTGTAGGAACAGATATCTTATCGAATTTAATTTCTATGCACTGATAGTGCAAAATAGTTTTATGCTATCAAACAGCAAAAATTCAAGAAAAAGTCAAATCATACCGGATAAACTACCCACAACAATAATTACCTATCATGTGATATTGTTTTAAACTGTGAGTGCATAAAAACCAAACTCTATATCATCGAAGTGGTCCCTATTTAATGTCAGAAAAACAAAATTCATAAATTACCTTTCAATCTATTATTGTTTTCTATTATCAATTCTAACATAGCCAAACAAAAGAATGAAGGTAGTAAGTAAGCAAAGCATTCCAGTCATGTCCATATCAAACAAAAAAGAAGGAATCAATATTCCATTCCACCAACAGCATTCCAACAAACCAAACACGCCCTAAAGGGTTAAAACGACCTAATTATTTAGAAAAAATGAAACCAAAAAGGAAAAAAGGACTCAATTGAGTGAATATTGCAACCGAAATACAAATCACTCACAAAAATAAAAATAAAATAAAAAGAGAAAAGGAAAACCTGGCATGGAAGTAAAGCTGTGAATTTTGATCCCAAACAAATACGGAATCGCTTCTTTCCGAATTTTGGGGCTCGGAATCCATAGTTGCATGCAGCTGCTTCTGCACCGCGAAATTTTATTGTTTGTTTTATTAGTTCTTTTTTGGTCAAAATTTTATTTTATTTCTTTTTTGGTCGATTTTTTATTTTGGGTCTGAAAATTCGATTGTTTTGCCCTCTGTCTCATGTATTGGGCTCAGCCTAGTCCAATGGAACAGGCCCATATATGATTCAAAATTTAAACAAAACCATACAATTGACCCAAGGTGGGTTTAATAGTGGACCACTTATTATTAAATCTATTATGGACCCTCTATTATTAATCATTGGATTAAACTATCTAATAAAAATAATAATCATTCAATAGTTAATAATAAGGGGTTCATGATAGATCTAGATATTTGAGATTCACTTTATAATTTGTCATTAATCCAAATATTTGACAAAAAAAAAAAACCAAAAAGGGAAAAAAAAACCTGCATCCTCTTACATATTACAACAAAATAACAATTGATGAATAATAAATTGTTGACAACATCAATTATATTTTACGATATGCGAAAATGGAATAATTCCAACGACCAGGTTGGTAAATAAAATTGTGATGTTAATTTCAAAATTAGTAAAAAATTTATCAATCTCAGATAGATTCAAAAAACAATTTTACAAATATAAAAATATTAAATTTTATGATTTTGCTTTGATGCCCTAAGAATATTGGTACCCTTTTGAAATATTATGATTTAATCATGATTGTTTAAAATATTAATAAGTTTAGTTGGTGAGATACGTGATAAATTTTCAGCCATAAGTTATCCAAAAGGTACTGATACCCATGAACTTTATAAGGTGTTTGGGAAATCTCCTAAATTTTAATTTTTTTTAATATTACACAAGCTATATTCTACTGCATTATTATTGAAGGTGAAAGTTTTGTATATATAAAAAATAATAATAATAACACTTTGTTGAAATTTGACTTAGACTAACACTCTTGGAGAAAGGGGGCTAGGGAACTGTCAACCTAGGTTTCAATTAGTGTTACTTGTAGAATTGAATTTTCTAAGGCCGTTAGGTTGAAAGTATTGTGCCAAGTCCGTAGGTGAAAATGATTAAGAATGACTTTGCAAGCAACATACAAACTTTCATGGGTGCTAGTTATGGTTTCAGTTTCCAAGACTAGTTTCTTGCTAGCATCCTCAACCACCTCTTATGGCTGGTCTCTATGCCAGTGTGAGGTGTGCACCATGGGGAACAAAGGTTAGTGGTGATGCATAGAGGTGTTTGAGAGAAGACAAAAAATAATGTGGGGGAGTTTAGAGTACATTATACCTTTTGTTGTATCCATACTCCAAAAATCTCTTGGTTTAGAGACATAATCTGGTTTGTGTTTGTTTACCTAGTGTGGGGTTGATTATTAGAATTTGCTATTTGGGTTGTCAATGTACAAATTATTATCGGATAGGTTTGGATTTTTGTTTTATTTCTCCTTGTTGAATTTTAATTGCTTACCTTTATGTGGTTAAGCCTTCTTGTTGAATTATCAAAAATAAAAAATCTAAACCAATAGATAAAACGGTGTGTGGTACACCAAATTTTGTGAGATGCATTGCAAAATTTTCCTATTTTTAAGCGATATATCAAAATCGGATTGACTTGTCTAATACCGTTTTAGCACTCAAAAAGTTGGCATATATTAGAACCAATTAGTTAATGATTTTTACTCATATTTTACTATTAAATATGATATGATAGAATGAGTCTAAAATGTTAAATGGGACTAATTTTCCTTTGAGTCTAAATTACTTTTTTTTTATTTTACTTATAAAAAGGAAAAATGATATTAGTTTGTTGGTGCAGGGCCACCGTTCATCCCTCCTAGTCTCAAACGTTCCGGGATCTCTCTTCTCTTGTCTTGTCGTTGGAGGTGAGAGTGCTGTTCGTGTACTCATCACACGTGGCGGCCATGTGGAAACTGGTTATTGATGACGTGTCGTTCTCCACCTTCTGCTCGCTACACGAAAATCACACCTTTTTTTTTTTTTGGGTAAACCCACGTAGATCACTTCATTACCACTTGAGAGCTGAGATTTCCACACTCTTAAACCCTGCTTTTATTATGTCTGTTACTGTCTGCTTTTATTTTTTTTTTCTTCTCAAAGCCTGCATTCACCCTGTAAGAGGGGTGGGAGCAAGAAATTTGAGTAAAACCAGGTCAATTTAAATATATGTATTTGAAAAAGTATGTGCCATATAGATTATAGACATCCTATGCTAAAATATAGTCATCAGATTATTACAAGAAAACTACACAAATATAATGTATTCATTATCAACATAAACTATGTATGTGAGCTAGATATATATATATTGATGAAAGAAAAACTGTTCCCCTAGGCGACCATTGCAACCGCTCCGTTCCGCCCCTGACTCTACTGTGCGTAGCCCTATAGTAATTGGCCGGTTTCTGTTTCCGCGTACCTCCCATGAAAGTAAAATGGTTCGTGGTAGCACATCAACAAATTCACATCTTGAACGCCTCTGTCTTTCTCATATGTTTGTCTTGACGTGATATGTTTATATTATATTTCACGTAAAAATATATGTTTTAATTACCCTTTTTTTTTATATCCATGGAATATCAGTATCCTTTTTGTAATCAATAAATATATGTGAGCTAGATATATAAGATTGAGTGTATAATGTATTCATCATCAACATAAACTAGGTGTGTGAGCTAGATATATAAGATTGAGTGTAGATTTATAACTGCACAGAAGAACCAAGAGTGCATATTTATAACTTTTCAGTTTTTTTGGTTCTTTCAGTATATATATATATATTGATGAAAGAAAAACTGTTCCCCTAGGCGACCATTGCAACCGCTCCGTTCCGCCCCTGACTCTACTGTGCGTAGCCCTATAGTAATTGGCCGGTTTCTGTTTCCGCGTACCTCCCATGAAAGTAAAATGGTTCGTGGTAGCACATCAACAAATTCACATCTTGAACGCCTCTGTCTTTCTCATATGTTTGTCTTGACGTGATATGTTTATATTATATTTCACGTAAAAATATATGTTTTAATTACCCTTTTTTTTTATATCCATGGAATATCAGTATCCTTTGTGTAATCAATAAATATAATTTGATAGATTTAAAAAATTTTGAACTAATGGGACGCATAACTCAATGTTAATCACAAATAATTAAGAGATACCGATACTTTTAAATTTTATAGAAGTATCAAGTAAATTTCTTTAAATATTATATTTGATTTCACCTATATGTCTTTGTTTAATTATATAAATTAAATCTCTTATAGGGTGTTTGTTTTGGTGTATATTTAGTTATTCACATGAATAAGTAGTTGGGAATGATATGTTACTATATTTGTTACAAGTTTTACAAATTTTTTCCCAAATATTAATTATTTCATGGAAAAAGATTTTCTCATGATTTAGTTAAGTTTCATTCCCAAGTTGAAGGGTGGAGAAAAAAATTCCTATAACTTGGGAATCACAATTATTAAGCACAATTACTAAATTATTCCTTAATTATTTGACTTTTTCCTCACAATTATTTGACCTAAGGGTATTTTGGAAATTATGATATATATTCTTAGAAATATAGATTATAAAACAAATATGTTCTAAATTTATTCTCTGGTATCTTAACAAATGATCTTAAAAATGTTTAATACTAAACAAATAATTTTTTAAAGATACCCGAGAATAATATTCCTAGTAATATTATTCCTAGGAATGCAATTCTTAGAAACATAATTTTAAACCTTGAAACAAAACGCCCTTACTATTTTATTTTCAACAATACGAATTTCCAGCTAGTACTTAAATTAAATATTTCAGTTAAATGCATGGGAGCACGTAAACCTTCATTGCCCGTGTTTTCGTGTATATAGCAATACATACAAAAAGAATGATCAAGTAAAAAGAGTGATTTTATATAAAAGTAAGATGAGTAAATTTGGACAATTAAATCTTGGATTAATTATTAAAATTAAAATATAAAATCATATGTTTTTTTAAAGTGATCATGTAATCTTTTGATAACTTATAATCCTGACCATTCTAGATTAAGAACAAGTTACATCATTGTAATTTCAAATAAAGTTAAGCTCTTAATATTTTTTTATAATTTTTTTCGTCAATCCAATTATTGAGTTATAATACCTATCATAAAAACTATTATTTGTATCAAATTTTATAAAAATTAAAAATCAATAAGATTGTAATCACGAAGCTCTAATTCTTATTTAGTTTAAGTATATATATTATGCTTATTTTTATGTACACAAAAACTATCTCAAATGATTTTAGATTAACTTAAAATTTTATGGGTGTAATTTATAAGACTTTGACTTCTTATTCAAATGGTAGGTTTTGTTAAAAGTTAATATAATAAAAATTTATTTAATGGTGTATCAATTATTTAAAGTTACATACACATATGTAACTTGATCCTATCCCTCCCCCTACACACGAGTGTATATGGGCCATTTAAGTCAAATTAATATTTTATTATGAAAATGAGATAAGTAAATTTGAGCAATATATGAATAATCATGGTTGAAAGTCAATTAACGATAACTAATGATCAAACAGAATCATTTAAAAATCTCACATAATTTTGCATTTTAATCTTGATCATTTTTTATAAAATCCAATAGTTCAAATTTATTCATTTAACTCTTATAATAAATCACCCTCTCACTTAATTATATTTTATAGATTATTGATCATTGCTGAAATAGTAAAATTTTAATTAGTTTTATATTGTAATTCTGTTTTATTTTCGGCTTCACAATGTTTTTAAAACCCATAGGCAAAACTAGAAATTGAAATGCAGTTTTATTATAATTACCACCCCTAGAACAAGATCTGAAGATCAAGTGGTCATTGGCCAAGTCTCACTTATTGTTCCTAAGAAATCAGAACTTTCAAGGCTAATATTAATTAATTATTTTACAAGTTGATATTATTTTAAATTTTTTAAATTAAAAAAATTAAATTATTTATTTGATATTAATTAATATAATTATTACACATAAATAAAAAGTATATACATGAATGTTTTTAAATAAATATACAAGATTCATTTTTAATATTTATTTTTATTACAATAACGTGAGCTTTTATAATAATATAATTAAGGGTAACATTTCATTTGATATCATTATATATATATATATATGTTTTACTTTTCCATGCAAATAAGTAAAGAAAAAGATTTCTCTTTTTATTTTCTTTTCTCTCTCTCTTTTTCATTCACATACTTATGAAAAGTGAAAATTTACTCAATTTTCTCTCTCTCCTGTCTTCCTTTACCAAACACACCCTAAGGCAGAGCTAAGAGGGAAAATCTGGCAGGACAAGAGACATGATAACAAGAATAGAAATGCATGCGCTCAAGAATAATAAACCATGGGAAAAATAATAAGTCCAACTCTCATATAATAAATATATAGTGTGAACCATGGATATTGTGAAGATCTTTTAACTGTTAAAAACTAAATTTAACCTTCATTTAGTTTTTTTTAAAAAAATTCAATATAAATTAGATCAATGATTTTAGCTATTAATTTTAAAAATTCTGTAATTTCATATATATAGAGTCAATACAATGTAAAATTTAGTATCGAGAACTTGTACTACCCTTTTTCAATTGAATTTTGTCGTTACTCTGTTTTTTATCCTCATGAGTAGTAATATAATATTCCATCTATTTCAAAATAAATACCTCTTTTATGATGATTTGTAAATATACTAAAAAATAAAAGAAATATTTATTTAAAAATAAGAGATAATACCTTCTCAAATACTGTCGCCCCGCAAGCTGTTATATGTTCCAACGAGAATCTAATTTTTATGGCGACACTTTGTCTTATTTTATTCTGGCAAGTAACCAGAGTTCACCAGAACTTTCTAGTGGGGAATAACACTGGACGTTAACTCATTTAAGTAATAAAAAAAAAAGTCAAGTAAGAGAGTTAACGACCCATTTTTAATAATATAATATAATATAATAATAAAATAATAAAATTTCAAAATGCATATATCACATCGAAAAGGTGAGATCAGAATTTTCCAAAGCCAATTAAATCATTTGGCAATTCTTTTCCATGAATTGTTGAGTTCCTCGATCATAAGAATGTATTTGTTTTGTTTTTAGGAACTGTATAAGAATATTATTTAAAATTTAATTAATATATAACGTGAAATATAATAAAGGAAGAATAGTGGTGGAAAAAATTGAGTTATTGAAATACCATCATTAATAATTAAGCCCATGCAAATTTCTCATACAATGACCATAATCGACAATGAGCAAAAAAAAGATATTGAATAAACAAAGAAAATGAAGGGAAGAAGCTGAAGCTTGATGGAAAAATAAACAAATAATTTCCTAAAAGCAATAAGCAAATGCCGGTGGAAAAAGTAAAATAAATAAACAGATAAAACAACCAAATTGAGAAACAATGAATATATATATATATATATACACACAAAAGAGCATTTAAGAAATAATTTATAAATAATTCTAAATATCAATTAAATTATAATAAACGAATTTGTCTATAAAATTATGAAATTTATGTATTAATAATTGAAAATTTTACTAATCCTGCTAATGAATTTGATAAAAAAATTTATATATTATTAGACAAACTCCATCCGATTCTTAATATTGTTCATTTCAAGTTTTTTCTTAAAAATATAGGTTGTTTTCATATTTTAATGACATACTAATTATTTTATACATGTTTTACCCCATCTATTTATACCTGTTTTTACCCTATCTTAATTGGAGAAACAACGAATAGATATTAAGTGATAGAATAAGAATATTTATGTCTTTTACTTTTATTTTTTAGAAGATTAATAAAATTTAATTATTATCTTATTGTGCATAATAAAAATCGACCCACGTTAAGGATCAAAGGGAGGTTCTTACTATTTCCATAGTACTAAAAATACCTAACTCAAATAACTAATTAATTATAAATTAATTTTCAAGAAGTATCTATCGTATGAATTAAAAATCACATCAATCTACAAAATATTTCCTCCTTCTATTCCATCTGTTTTTTTTTTTGGTTGTAAAATATCTGTCTATTTTTTATTTCAAGAAGTATCATATTTTTTATTTTTAATAATATTCCTAATATAATTAAGTATATTTATTTTTAAATAATATTATAATAATTTATATTTATATTTTAATAGAAGAAAATGGTTCAATCATATATTATTTTTTTATTATTAAGATATATTTATTATTTTCTTAATCTGCATTTTTTAAATTTTTTGACAAATAGAATATATAAAATGAAAGAGCACAAAACAAGCAGGAGAAACATCTGGAAAAGCAACGAGAGTTCTGGATCGGAAAATTCCGGAGTTGGTGAAGGGAAAAGGAGAAAGATTTCACTTTAGTGTCTTAAATTCTTTATTACTACTATCTTTCAGAGCAATATTAATGTTCATAGGCTTCGTCGGGACCCTACTGGAACCCACGCTTGTGAATTTTCCTTTGTTTAGCGGTTGATATCTAATTTGGACCCTTGGATCGTCCCAGAAGCGTCCATTATTTTTCTTGGGACGAAGGGGCAGTACTCTGTTGGTAGTGCCTCACATAACTACATTGTACATTCCCAAAATTAGTTACAGAATATGTATAGTGAAATTATGAATCCTTCCAAACCTCATCTTCATTGAAAGCAAGGCCAAAACTCAAAATATAAATAAAAATAAAAAAAAATATGGGAAATGCAAAAAGAGGCAGTCATGTTATAAGCTATCAGTGTTAACTACATCTACACAATACAAACGGTGCATCATTGTTTTAAAAGTAGTGATCTGACCCATATAACCCCACTGCTATGGCTGTCACTAGAATGTCCCACGCACGATGAGAAGAAGCATAACATTAAGCAAACGCCGAAAGAGTCTTTCTATATAAACCCCACCACACAAGCCACCAGTTCTCAAACAATAGCTAACAAAGCATCAAAGCTAATCTCTAGCTACCCCACCACCCTCCTTCTTAATTTCTAGATCTTTCAATATTAATTCCTACACATTCAACGTACCTTCCTCATTTCTCTCATCAATCTCCCAAAGCACTCATATCATACACTCAGCAAAGCAAGATAATTATATTAATTATCACCTTAACCTTTCATCACCAATTAACTAGCTTAGTTATAGCTAACTACCCTCTCCATGGCTCCTCCAAGCTTAACAAAAAATGCTGCCTTTGAAGTAATGGGCGTCGTGGACGGTAATAAACCTTTGTCCATAACCTTAGAAGGGTCAAATTTTCTTGCCAATGGCCACCCTTTCCTCGCGGAAGTTCCACCTAACATAGTAGCCACCCCATCACCCTTTCACTCCTCAAAATCCATTATTGATGCAAAGAACACAGTCGGTTGCTTCGTGGGGTTCGACGCCACCGAACCCAAAAGCCGCCACGTGGCTCCACTTGGCAAGCTTAAAGACATAAGGTTCATGAGCATATTCAGGTAAAGTAACGGTAATAATACGATGATTAATATTATAACTTATATATGAAACTAATTGACACGTGAAGTTATTTTTAATTACACAGTCAAGTTATATCAGCGGATATACTTGATTTTTTTATAACATTCAATAACATTTTGTGCCTAATATAATAATTTTCAATTCAGGTTCAAGGTGTGGTGGACCACACACTGGGTTGGAAGCAACGGGCACGAGGTGGAGCATGAAACCCAAATGATGATGTTGGACAGAAACGAGTTAGGGCGCCCCTACGTTTTGCTGCTTCCAATCCTTGAAGGGTCCTTCCGAGCCTCCCTCCAACCCGGTTTGGATGATTACGTGGACGTCTGCGTGGAGAGTGGGTCGACACGTGTGCGCGGGTCCACATTCAGGAGCTGCTTGTACATCCACGTGGGCGATGACCCTTACCGTTTGGTCAAAGAGGCCTTGAGGGTCATTCGAGTCCACTTGGGGACCTTCAAGCTTCTTGAAGAGAAGACTCCACCAGGTTTGTGAAGAATTGTGATGTGATTGGATTAGCTTCTTCGTAATGGAATTGACTTAAACTTATTGATAAGTCGAAGTGATTAACAATTTGGGTTAATCAGCTTGTTTATAGTTTGAATCAACTTATTAATAAAGTGATTGTTATTTCAATTAATTTAAATTATGTCGTGATTGAATTAGCTTTTTTTATGATTAAATCAATTAATAACTTTTCAAGCTTAACATGACTAATAAAATATTTAAATTAATTCATTTTAAACATTTTATAGGATAAATTAATTTATAATTAAAAATTAAGTTTAATTTTAAAATATTGATAATGTAAAATAATTTTACACTTTGTATGACTTTTGAAACAATGAAGTAGAAACAGGTGTGGATATACTTTGAAAATGTTGGGGACTCATATTTCCACAAAAATTTTATGAACTGTTTATGAATATATAGGTATGCAATATTTTGTCCCCATATTTTATTAAATTTGACCCATATTAATATAAAAATTATGTAAACTTTAATGGTGTGTGTATATATATTATTTTATCCCCACTGCATAAATTTTCTGAATTTGTCATTTGGTAGAAATTAATTATAATTATTAATATGGTAATACATGATTAAATAACTGTATAAAATTTTATTTAAAGATTTAGTATATCAAAATTAAATTCAAATTTTTTGAAAAGTGATTATATCTTTATTAAAATACCTTTTCTTTTTAAACTTGGCTCTAGGTATCGTGGACAAGTTTGGATGGTGCACATGGGATGCATTTTACTTGAAGGTGCAGCCGAAAGGGGTGTGGGAAGGGGTGAAGGGCCTTGTGGATGGAGGGTGCCCTCCAGGGATGGTCTTAATCGATGACGGGTGGCAATCAATTTGCCACGATGATGATCCCATCACGGACCAAGAAGGCATGAACCGAACCTCCGCAGGGGAGCAAATGCCCTGCAGGCTCATAAAATTCGAGGAGAATTACAAGTTTAGGGACTACACTAGCCCCTCCGGGGTGCCCTCCGAGAAAGGGATGGGTGCCTTTGTTAGGGACCTGAAGGAGCAGTTTAGGAGCGTGGAGCAAGTGTATGTGTGGCATGCGCTTTGCGGGTATTGGGGTGGGATAAGGCCCAATGTGAAGGGCATGCCCGAGGCTAAGGTGGTTACCCCGAAGCTCTCACAAGGGCTGCACACGACAATGGAGGACCTTGCGGTGGATAAGATCGTGAACAATGGGGTGGGTTTGGTCCCACCGCAGCTAGCACACCAGATGTATGAGGGCTTGCACTCCCATTTGGAGTCGGTGGGCATTGATGGTGTCAAAGTTGATGTCATACATGTAAGTGTCTTCTCGAATTTTCCTTCTTGTTTTATTGCCTTGAGTGCTAGTATGTCTTTATGGTGTTGCTATGAGTACTATTTAATTTGCACAAGTATGTCGAGTTCAAAAAGATATAATGAATCTAGTACATAAGAACTGAGTAAATTATTTAAAGTAATGCTATGTTCCAGACAAAATATATACAGATTTCTTGATAAAAAAATATATATGGTGATTGTTGGATGAAATAAAATTGTATGAACTATTAATTTATTTAAAAACTACTAATTATACCAAATCATTCTGAATAAATTTCTTATTGTTTGGATTTTTCAATTATTTATTGAATGGGATACATGTACTAATTAACTAATTATACACGAGAGAAGTGACTAGAAGGTTTTATAGAAGATCTAGAATTAATGAGCATATTATATTATATTTTCACGTCAAAAATAAAAAATAAAATAAAAAAGAGCATATTATTTGTTAATCATTTTTTATTATTAGATAGTTTGTTACGTTGTGATCTTTGCAAAAGTAATGTTCTTCTAATTAACGTTTTCGTGCTGAAAATCTGAATTTCTTTTGAATATATATATTTATTTAAGATTATTTTTATTCTCTTACAATTATTGGCTCATTGTCTTGTACGGCTTATCCTTTCAAGTTTTGCTACGTACAATTGTTCTTTTGTTTTTTAATCACTTGCTACAAATCACATAGTTGTACACGGCAAGGCAATTACGAATATTTCTTTTTTTTTTTTAATAATAAAAAGAGCATGCGAACAATTTTCGCGACATTTACGAAGAGTAATATTATATTTACTTTGAACTCCGATATTTTTTGTGTGTGTCATTGAATTAATAAAATCGGCTAACTGGAATTTACGGATTTTAACAACATCTACAGCAGCATTGAATAATCTTCCAAAAACGTTTTGAGATAAAAATCCTCTAAAGTGATGATTTTACTTTAAAGGGTAAAATAAGGAGATTTTACTTTTGGATTTGTTAATTACGTTTTGGGATAGGATATTAAGTGAGATTAGCAACATATTCAATATTCTTTTAGCATTTTTGTGTTTAGTCCAGTAGGACGAGCCATATACATACTATATATGGTGGTTGTAATTGCAGGGTTGAAACTTGAAAGACACAATTGTCTATTAAAAAGTGTCTCTTTCCCTTGCCGCTTGTACCCTTCCTAAGGCAGCATACGGTGAGTATACGAGGACCTTGCCAACCTAATTGGTATCACAAGTATCAGAAGGATCATCTTCATTTTTTGATACTTGGATTTGTCATGTTCCAATTATTCCCAATAAATAAACTATAAAGTATTTTAGGTGTTTGAATTTGGATACGACAAAAAGCAACAACTGCTTTTTTTTTTTGCATTGCAGTTCATAAATAAGTTTTCCCATTTTTCTCTTACCCTCATCCCTATCATATATCGTATGAGTCTATGAGATATATATGCTCTTTTCTTCTTCTTTTGTGTTTTTTTTGGGCCTTAGGTTTTCATCTTATATGCTTCTTGTTATCTTGGCTTTCTTTGTACAGCCTTCAGTTTCCATTTTTGTAGAGTTCTTGTTTCCAGGTGGAAAATTTTGAAATGCACAATTAATAAATTAACAAACAAATAACGGTGTAGGATTACATAAATTCTTTGTTATTTCTCTCTCTCTTTTTTTTTTGGATTACATAAACCCTATTTTGAGAACCTTCCTTTTAAAACAGTTTTTGGATGCAATTTTTTTTCGCCAACGGACGCGTTCTAAGAACTAATTTGGGTAGCAAAAGCTGTACACACCCGTTCCCACTTCCCAGTATGTATTGGGCCTCCATTTGAGCCCATAAACAAAACATTTTCTGTTTTTATATTAGATATCCTCTTCGATTAACATAAATTTAGACCCAAAAAAAAATCGATTAAAATACTTTTTATGAAAATAGAAAAAGAGACCCATGGTTATTATTTAGATGTCAGCGCTAATTTTCGTGTATTTGGACTCTGCAGTTGCTTGAGATGTTATCCGAGGAATATGGTGGTCGTGTTGAGCTGGCCAAAGCTTACTACAAAGCACTTACCGCTTCGGTGAAGAAGCATTTCAAAGGCAACGGAGTAATTGCTAGCATGGAACATTGTAATGACTTCTTTCTCCTGGGCACAGAAGTTATAGCACTTGGTCGTGTAGGTAAGCATGCAACTAATTCCGTGTTTGGAAGCTAGTTTGTATATCGCAATACAATTTAACATATTTTTTTAGCCTTAAAGTATGGTTTGAGTATAAGTAATAAAAATATATATATTTTTTTCCTTTGGCTAGACTATAACATGATTTACAAACTGTACACTAACATAAAAAGGTTTTTGGTTAGAGGGTAAAAATGGGATGAAAATTTTCATAGTTGAACTTTGTATGTAATTTAACCCCTAACCAAACATAGCCCAAATACATACATTCTAATCTAGTTTTCTTGAGTTACAAGCTATCATAGATAACAAATGGATTTGCACAAACTTATAGTACAAATTTTGTGACCCATTATAGGAGATGATTTTTGGTGCACTGATCCCTCTGGTGATCCAAATGGAACGTATTGGCTGCAAGGGTGTCACATGGTGCACTGTGCCTACAACAGCTTGTGGATGGGGAACTTCATTCAGCCAGATTGGGACATGTTCCAGTCCACTCACCCTTGTGCCGAATTCCATGCCGCCTCAAGAGCTATCTCCGGTGGACCGATTTACGTCAGTGATGGCGTTGGACAGCACAACTTCAAGCTGCTCAAGAGCCTCGTTTTGCCTGATGGGTCCATCTTGCGTTGCCAACACTATGCACTTCCCACCCGAGACTGCTTGTTTGTAGACCCATTGCATGACGGCAAAACAATGCTCAAAATTTGGAATCTCAACAAGGTAAGTGAGAAACCCACTTTAATGATATAATAGCTTCTTATCAAGTTAATTAATCATTATACAGGCAGTTTTGATGCCCCAATGTTGGTTTCTTTTACACTATTTTTACGTTGATTATTACATAACATGAGTTTTAGAGTAAACTTTTGCCAGAATTTGTTGAAGTTTGGATGAATAAGTATGTTAGACCTTTTTTTTTTTCATTTTTCAATTACTCTTCTTTCTATGAAAAATTTTACTTCTAATTGTGTAACATTGATCTTAGTATAATATGTAAAATTTAGTGTAACTATAGTATAAGTATTGGAATTGACTCACATTGGTTTCTTCATTGCAGTGCACGGGAGTGTTAGGACTATTTAACTGCCAAGGAGGAGGATGGTGCCCTGTGACACGACGAAACAAGAGTGCCTCTGAATTCTCACACACCGTGACATGCTCAGCGAGTCCTAAAGATATTGAATGGAGCAACGGTAGTAATAAACGCCCAATGTGCATCAAAGGTGTGGATGTCTTTGCTGTGTACTTATTGAAGGATGACAAGCTGAAGCTTATGAAGCCCTCTGACAAGTTGGAAGTATCACTTGAACCATTCAGTTTCGAGCTAATGACAGTGTCCCCGGTGAGGGTGTTATCCAGGAGGCTAATTCAGTTTGCTCCAATTGGCTTAGTAAACATGCTTAACTCTGGTGGTGCCATCCAGTCCCTTGTGTTTGATGAGCATGCAAGCTGCAGGGTCAAAATTGGGGTGAGGGGTTGTGGGGAGATGAGGGTGTTCGCATCAGAGGAGCCAGTTTGTTGCAAGATAAATGGGGTGGATGTGGATTTGGATTACGAGGATAAAATGGTGAGGGTCCAAGTTCCATGGCCTAGTTCTAATTCAAAGTTGTCAGTTGTTGAGTATTTGTTTTGAATTTTGATGATCCCCTAACAACGTCCATTTGGGGTCCTTTGCATGTATTACTCAATGCTAAAGTTGCAGTAAATAAAAACATGCTTACCCTTTTTTTCTTATTAATAGACTTTTACCCTTTTTGTTGAGTTGTAACTACAATATGGTGGAAGTGGTACTAGCCTTCTGCAAGTGTACTGGTGTTCTACTTTTCTTTTATGCTGGTAAATGAGTTGAGATATAACAGGTATCCTGATGATAGAAATATTATTTTATCACTCATAAGTGGACGATAAATGGGATATATGAGGATGATCAACACCTATTTTAAGGTGTTAAAAAATAACTCTATTCTACTAATAATAATAAATGCTTGGTAATTTAATAATATTTCCTAACTTATGTTTCTAGACAATTAAGTGCATTGGACTCGATTAGTGAATTGATTACCTCGGGTTGTTTCGCGGTCTAGAGTTATACTAGTTTATTACGGGTTGGTTAAAATATACAGTTCATATTGTATATTGGATCCTTTCATACATAATAAGTCATTGAATTTTTTTTTTATAAATATACGTGATAATTGATACTGTTGCAGCAAGCTATTAGGACAACAGAAACTTCTAATGTATTACTACAAATTACAGCATCGAATGATGTGAAAGTAGCCGGATGGAAGCAGGGGAAAAAAAAATTTCCTTCTTTTTTCCGATATTTCAACAACAGAAAAGGGTCAAAAAGGCCCTTGTTTGGAAGGACAGGGATGGAACCAGGGTAGCTTCAAAACAGAGTAATTGTCCAAGCAAGCAAGACAAGACTTCAGTTGGGAACTGATCACATGGAAATGTTGATTCATTGGTCATAGACTCATAGATTCATTGGTCATTGATTCACATGGAAATGCTAGGGGTGACTGTTAGTCTTAGACCGGTCTATGTCAATGCATGCCAAGACAGGTATTAGACCAGCCTGCCTTCATGCGAAAACAGTTGGTGGACTGTTTTATGTAATTTTTCTAGTTTAATTAGACACAGCGGTGCTGGCGTTGCAATATAATTTTGACACTTCTATGTAATTTTTTTTAGTATAATTTCAGAGTTTAATTTTTATGGGTTGAAACGGTCATAATATGATTTTACTAGAAATGTTATATATTATATTCTTAATTTTAATTGATTGAGACTATAATTTTGTTTATGTGAACACCCGATTTTATGCGGCCCATAAAATGAAAATCCAAAGATCATCATATTTTTAGAATTTAACCCATTCATAGAATCATGCTGGTAGTTTAATTTTGTTAAGTGAAATTGCAAACTAATTCAAGTTTTGTCTATAGTCTTTATTGCAAACCATTTCAAATTCAGTTAAGACCTTATTTTTAGGTTCATTTCAAGTTTATATTTCATGTCCATTTCAACAAAATAAAAAAAATATATATATATAGAAATAAAAAGGCTCATTCTGGTGGCCCATTTCAATTCTTAAAAAGAAAAAAAATATAAAAAATAAAAAGGAGTCACGGATTTGCTGGTTCGATTCATTCACGTGAAGTTATTGGAAGAAGAAAAAAGAGAAAGGTGGTGGACAATGATGATGTTCTTCTCCACTTTGTGCAAGGGACAGAGATTCTTTCGGTTATAAGGAATACGTGAGCTGGGAGGCGGGGGAACCCGTGAAAATCATCGAGAAATGAGAGTATAAAAGAGAGATCATCATCAATCAAAAGAGGAGAACCATCAACAATATCACCAACAAAAACAAATTTCAGTCAAAAATTTTTAAACACAATGAAAATGTACACGATTCATCAATAAGCCAATAGAGTGAAGAAAGTTTGCAAAGAAACACGCAACAAATATCGACAAAGACAACCCAAAGAGCAATAAGAAGGAAAGAATCAGGTAATAGCAGGGGTAGTAATATCATCACATCATTAAAAATAGAAATTATACTAAAAAGGGAAAAGAGGCCGGGACCTGTTGTTTCTCACACTATCACCACGGCCTCATCTCAGTCTTCCATTAGCACCAGTGGCTTCCTCTTCCAGGCACCCTCTTCTTCACTGTGAACCATCATCTAATATTGGAACCACCACCATGATTCCCCTTCCTCTGCTCACCCCGGCCATGGCGCATCGCGAAAACCTCCACCGCCTCACACTCACGCTGCAAAGATGCCCCTCCATCCCGCTTCCCCTTCAGCAGGTCGCCACTCAGCAAGGTCTCCATTGTGCCTCCTCCCATAGCGGCCAGGCATCTCGCAACCGCCATGCTCAGATCGGTCAAGCTGGCACCACAGCCGCGGGGCATTCTTCTTCATTTTGCTGCAACCGCGTGGGTTCCTTCTCCCCCTCTGCTTTAGCCGCCAGCTCCTAGCTCACCACGCCGCGAACCGTCGAGACCTTCCTCTTCGCCCCCTTCCCGTCGCAGCCGCACAGATCGCGGCTGAGCTAGCTTCATGGCCGCGATCCAGTAGCCCCTCCTACCTCGGTTTTCCTCCTTCTTCCATCGGCCAGGAACCATCGCAGGACTGCTGCAATCCAACTAGGCACGACCTGCATCCATTGCTCATGGCGGCGCCATCCCCCTCCTTCATCCTCTCCCTCTCGATCTCTCTCTCTAGATCTCTCTATTTTTCATTCCCTCTCTCTTCTTGTGGTTCTCTGTCTCTAACTCACTTTTTCTTCTTCTCTCTCTCTCTCGCTCTCAGCATCAATCTGTGTGTGTGTGTTGTCTCGTGTATATGTGTATGTGTGTGTGTGCGTGTGTTAGTGCTGTGTGCATGTGGGGTTGTGTGTGTTTATAATAATAAGAATAATAAACCCATCCCCTTTGTTCCAGACTTTTCATTTAATTCCCATGTTATTCCTTTCTTTATTCATATTCTATTATTTTATGTGAAAATTTATCTGAGTATATGTTTGGGTTTGTGGCATGTGTGTATAAAGTTGGTTGTCCTTGTCTTGAGTGTATATTTTGGGTTTTGCTATCACTTTTTCTTAACTTGATATCATCTTTTATTATTTTATGTATTAAATGTATCTTTGTGTTGTGTAGGTGTGTGGATGGGATTTTTATTATGTGTTATTTTACGTGTCTCTTATTATTTTATGTGTCTCTTGTTATTTTATGTGTATATTAGTGTAGTGCAGGTGCATTTGGAGTAGTGGAATGTTTGTTTATACTTGTGGAGTTTCATTTCGGGCTCAATATAACTAATATTAAGTCAATGAAATTAGTTTTTTAGGTGAAATTAGTTTTAGGTGAAATTAGAGAATTTAAATTTTGTTCTATTTATTTATTTATTTAGTTTTGGGTCAAGAATATGTTATTAGATCATATTATAGGCTTATTTGTTTGGGTTTAGGTTTGTTTGTTTAGTATATTCTTTTTATTTTATTTTTATTCTTATGTTTATTTTTTTTATGTTTGAGGTCCTTTTGTTTGAGTTTAGTTTTTTTTTTAGGTTTAAGTTTAGATTAATTTAGGTCAAGAACAAATAAATGAATAAAAAAAAGAGATTTTATTTAATTTGAACTTAAAATGATTTTTCAATGGAAAAAGTAAGTTTTTTTTTTTAAGTTAAAAATGAATTTTTTAGTGTTTTGTTTAATTTATCTTTAACTCAATTTTTCTTTAGATAAAATTATAATAATAAGATTAATTAAGCCGTGAATGACTTGTTAATTCTATATCTTGATAATATTTTAGCTGAGACAGCTTGATATTTGGAAATCTTTGTTTAGAAATAAATTAATTAGCTGGAAAATATTCTCTAAAGAACTACGTGACTTTGAATTCCTCATCGCACCAGGGGATACGTAGGAGCAGGTGATTCCTGTCAAGTCAAAATTAGATTTTATTAGGTTATTTTATGTTATTTCATTTTTGAGTTGTAAATATTTATTATTATTTTTGTTTATTTATAAATATTTATTGTCTTTTATTGTTATGTATTGTTTTTAATTTCAGTTAATAACCGAATTATTTTAAATGAGGATGTTAATTTAGCCGCGACGGCTTATTAACTCAGTTAAACACCTGAGCTGTGACAGCTTGATGTTTTAGATTTTCAAACAAAAATTAGATTTTTATAATTTGTATTACTTGTAAATATTTTCTTTGATATCTTTTTATTCTTTAAATTTTAAATTAATCAATTATTAATTAAATATTTTATTTTAAATACAGAAGTTAATTTAGCCGAGACGGCTTGTTAACTGGATATTTTAGACATCTAAGTTGTGACAGCTTGATGTTTCAAACTTTCAAGCTAAAATTATTTATGATATTATTTTATTACATTTTTGCATGTAAATATTCTTGTTCATTATCATTATTATTCTTGTAAATATTTGTTTATTTATTCATTTATTATTATTATTATTATTATTATTATCTTTCTCTTTCTTTATTATCTTAATTTAAATTAATCATTGAAGCGTATATATATTATTTTAAATAAAGAGATTAATTTAGCCGTGACGGCTTGTTAACTCAATATTACGGATACCTGAGCTGCGACAGTTTGGTACTCCAAAATTTTCTTATTCTAAAAAGATTTTCTTTTATAATTTTCTTAAAATAAAAGTGTAAATAAATATTTTGAAAGATTATTAATAATTTGCACAATTAATTAAGGTACTGTCTAAAGGCAGATTGTATTAGGGTCTTTGTAGGATTAAATCCCTACCCTTCCCTAATCATAACCGACTCCCGAATTCAAATTTGGTTTCAAAGATCACTTTTATTGAATTAAATGGGTTTTTCCATAATTTTTCCCAATTAAATAAAAATTTGGTGGCGACTCCAATTTTAAACTTCAAATTCATTTTTCGCCGTCCCGTCGCGATCCCGGTTGCGACAGATGGCGACTCCACTGGGGACTGTGAGAGTCAGGCCTATAATAATTGATTGTGCATATTCTTATAACCTCATTTTTTGTTTTTGCATTTTTATTTTATTGTTAGTCTTCTATTATTCCCTTTCTTTTAAATTTTGTTACCATCGTATTTATATATATTTTCGTATTTAATTCTTAGTGACCAATCTAGGATAGAAAATTCTGCTCTGTTTGTATATGTTTTCATATTTAATTCTTTGTGACCATCCTAGGATATAAGATTTTGCTCTGTTTGTATATACTTAGTTATGTTTAATTCTTTATAACCACCCTAGGATAGAAGACTTTGCTCTGTCTATATTTATTTTGGTTTCTTTGCACTCTAGGATAGAAGACTTTTGTTCTATATTGTCTATTTTGGAGGTGTTGTCGTGGGTAGTTTTAGGATTCCAGGTTTGTATGCTCTCTTCACACACAACACTTATACATTAATCACACACGAGTGGGGCCCTATACCCGGGTCTGAGTGCAACTTGAGATAGGTAAGAGATTGTGTAGTGGTAGCCATTTTGGATGTTCATCCTGTTTGGTTATCACGAAAATCTCGTCTAGAGTGTGATTCTTTTGTGAATATTCCACACCTAGCGGTTTACTCTTTGTTGTGGATAGTATTCAAACGAGTTTTAACTCTAGAGGCCGTAGAATCCTGAGAATATAGACCCACCTGTTGCAAGTGTTCACAAAGTAGAATAACCATAGAACTATAGATTGACCTCCAGATCTCACCTCAAATAGGACACAAAGAGAGCATACTCTTTCTTTAATTCATTTCCTTGTATATAAATTCTTTAACATGTTCAAAGTATTTATTATTTTCTTTTACATTTAAATGAAAATCATCACATTTTTTTTGCTTTTCAGGTTTGTTAGAGAATCATATCAGAGTCTTGTTGTGAGTATCTTTGGAAAATGAAAATAAACATGAAATCAAACAATCATGAAGGGGAAAAGTTAAAGAAGACTTTACATCTTAAAGCTAAGAAACCTGACACAAAAAGCCTGAGATCCTTATGTCAGCTGTTGAGTATGCCACAACGTCTTTCTCTTGCAAGGAAGTATGGAAAAATTTTGAATCTGTTAGAGGTGGAAGAACAGGTAGAAGCAATCACAGCATTAGCACAGTACTATGATCCTCCTCTCCGATGCTTTACCTTTCAAGACTTCCAGTTGGCACCGACTCTTGAAGAATTTGAACGAATCCTAGGGTTACCACTAGAAGGAGAAAAACCTTATCACTACCAAGGTCATTATCCTTCCTTACATACCGTAGCAGCTGTTTTAAAGACCAATGTAAGGGATTTGCATGAAGCACAGAAGTGTAGAAATGGAACCAATGGATTCCCAAGGGATTATTTGGAGAAGCATATGTATGGCTTAGCTGAAGCTAAAGATTGGGACACCTTGGTAGATGTATTGGCTCTCCTTGTTTATGGCATCGCTCTGTTTCCAAATATTGAAGGTTTTGTAGACTTGGCTATCGATGTATTCCTTGCACGAAAATTTCATGGTCATAATCTGTTCCAGCCATCTTGGCAGATGTTTACTGTACCTTAAATTTTTGCTATGAGAGGAACGGCAAAAGAACTTTATGGTGTCTGCCAATGTTGTATGTATGGGCCACTTGCACATGTATTCGGAAGAAATTACAAAGCGCCCTGTCCGATTGAAGATCTAAAAATGCATCATATTAAGAAGAAAAGCGGACAAAAATGGGCCCAAGACCTAGCCAAATTGAATGAAAAGATGATCCGATGGTACCCTTGGTGGGAAGACGGGCAAACTTTGATCTATCAGTGTGGAAACTTCTCAAATGTTCCCCTCATGGGTACCCGAGGATGCATAAATTACAATCCAGTATTGGTATTGCGTCAACTTGGTTACCCCATGATGGGACCACCTTCCAAGCTGCAATCACTCCATTTGTCTTATATTACCTCGACTACGATGATCTCGACCTACTACAGGAGGTCCGATCCGCTTGGAACAAGGTTGGCGAAAAGGAAAAGAAATAGGAGTTAGAAGTCGTGCAAGAAAGAAAGCTACCGTCAATGGGTGAAGAATAGGGCCCAAGAGATTAAGCGCCATTGAACCTGGACAACAACTCCACCTAATAAGGCATCATCCTCACATTTTGACGAGGTTGAGGGGATCAAAGAAATAAAGGAGAAGTTGGATGAGTTAAGCAAGAAAAGATGCAAGTTGAGGCTGCATTGGAAAGTGCTCACCATAATTATGCAGATTTGAAGCGAGAAAGACTGAGAGAAACCAACTTCTAGAGGGCACCACTAAGAAGTTGAAAATGGGGTATGACCACATGATGAAGACCAAGGAATGCCTCCAAGTCGCTAATAAAGAGCTAGGGCTTGAAGGCAAGAGCGTGACCGAGCAATAGCCGAAAATCAACGATTAAGGAATCAACTTCAAGATGCCAAAATTCTGAGGAAGCCGCAATAGCGAGAGAGGAACAAATGAAGCGAGAAATGAGAGAGATATGCAAGGAATACCAGAGGAAGATTGGGGAACTAAAACAACACATGAAAGATGAGACTATGAAGTTTCAAGCTGCCTTAGAAGAAGAGAAGAAAAGGGTCACAGATTTGGAGTTTGAGGTGCAACACCAAAGTCACATCATTCATGAGTTGAAGACTCGTTTTCAAATCTGGCGGGCTAGCTAATACAAAGAATAGAAGACGTTCCCAGATACCTGGAAATAGCCGAGCAAGAAGTTATTCCTTTCAAGACCCAGTTGGACTTCGCAACTTTGTCGGCCATCGCAAGGATTTGGTTGGAAGGATGAAACAGGATAATTGCTGAAAGAAGTTGAAGAGGCATTACCTTTTGGTGATGATATTTTTAAAGATCGGTATCTAGCTTTATGATGTACTTTTTTGTCATTTCTGGGAATGGATGTAAAAAAAAATATATGATGATTGTAATCTACTCCTCTGATGAATGAATGGTTGTTTCATTATTTTGGCAATATCCATTAAAGATAACTTATTACTTTTGAACGAGACGTTCTGGGAAAAGTTGTGACCAAAGATACTTACATCAAGACTCAGCACGATTGACAATCTCTAACAAATTGCAATATGTTTTTACTTAAACTATATTTTTTTAATCAGGTGAAACATCGCAACCATTGGGCGCCCAAGGAAAGAAGATACCGATCTAACTCGTGTTCATAACACTAGAGCTCGAACCAAGATGGCCGGCGGAAACACTGAACCAGGAAGGACTACCCTGTCTGCAATTGCTTACGAATCGGGAAGAGCTATTCCAACTGTAACCACCTCGGCTATAATTACTTCTGAACCCGGAAGAAACCTAAGCATGGAAGTTGATGTAGTGAGAGGAAGACTGAACGAGTTGTCAAACAACCAGGGAAGAATGGAGGAGATGATGCGGGCTATGATGGAGTCACTCGACTTATTGAGAGCCCACCAAAGCTCAGGAGGTGTACAACCAAGTGCTACAACAATGACCATACCTGTGGTATCAGATGCAGCTCTAAATGTCACTCAAGGAATGAATGACGAGGACAGGATTCCGAATAACTCTCTTGGACAACCACCACCAATAATGCCGATTACTATCCCTATCGGAGAGGGTTATCATGCCATAGAAAATGCACAGGCTGGAGGACATGGGCATGCTACCCCTATTTGGGAGCCACCTCGTGTGGTCATCCAAAAGCAACCATTTTCCTCGGAGAATAGCCGTGCAGAAGCAGAAAAGGACAAGTTCAAAGAAGAATGGATGAAGAAGATTCAGGATCAAATTAAAACTATCCAAGGGCCTAGCACTTATGGCTATATGGAAATTGAGCAGCTTTGCCCTCCCATCGACGCAGTGGTTCCGAAGGACTTCAAGATTCCTGACTTCTCGAAGTATGATGGAACGGGTAACCCTCTCTTCCATTTGAAGAGTTATTGTACCAAGATGTCAATCTGGTCTAAAGATGAAAAGTTTCTCATTAGCTTTTTCCATGAAAGTTTAACCGGACCTGCTTTAGAATGGTATATTCAATTAGACCATTCAAAGATTTCTAGCTGGAGAGAACTGGTCGACCAATTCATGAATCAATACAAGTTTAACATGGAAATAGCACCAACTAGAGAACAGTTGAGCACGATGCGAGAAAAAGAAGGATGAATCTTTTAAGCAATATGCTCAAAGATGGAGAGCTAAGGTTGCTCAAGTGCAACCACCACTTATCCTATCCGAAATGTGCTCGTACTTTTTAGGAACCTTGGGATCTCCTTATATCGGAGCCATGGCAGGAGCAAAGATACAAAGATTTCTCTGAGTTGATCTTCTTTGGAGAAAGAATTGAGAATCTAGCCAAAACAGGTAAACTTCCCATGGGCAATGAAGACACAAGAAAAAGTTTCCCACCTAGGAAGAAGGAGACTGATGTAAACTATGTGCAGAGTCAGCAACCCTTTAACCCAAGACACGCACCAATGCACCCAAGACCCCAAACACCACCATACCAAGCCTCAACCACTCCTTACCCATTTTACCAAAGCACACAAACCACAAATACCATCCCATATTCCCCACCGCAAGTCAATAACATTCACATACGACCATACCAACCAGCTCGACCAACATACGCCTATAACTCAACCGTGCATCCTCAGAACTTCTCAAACACCACACCACCACGACCAAATGCTCAAAATCAAAGCCGTTCCCGAGTCGAATTTGCCACCTTTCCCTAAACTATCCATTTCAAATGCTGATCTCTTTCAACGATTAGTTGATGCCCACTTGATCTCGGCTTATCCTGTTCGCCCATTAGAACCACCATATCGACTTGGTACAACCCGAACCTTACTTGCAAATACCATATGGACATAGCAGGGCATTCAATTGAAGATTGAAGGCTTCAAGGCAGTAAAAAAGATTGATTGCTTGTGGTAGACTAGACTTTCAAGAGGAGTCAAAACCAGATATTGTCCATAATCCAATGCCAAATCATGAAAGAGGAGGCCGGGTAAATGTCAGAGAGAAAGAAGAACTCACGATAAAGAAGGTTTTGAATCTCGAACATACATGGAGAGAATTTCTGTTGGCCTGAATGAGTCTGGTTACAACATCACGGCATCTGCTCCGACAATGAAGGAGAATGAGAAATATGACATGAATTCAAAATTTGCTGTATCCTTTGTGGGGCTCTTGGCCATGACATAGAAAATTGCTGGGATTTCAAGGCTCGCACAGGGATTACTCAACTTAGGAGTAATACAAGCAAAAAAGAGCCTGAATATACCTGATGAGGTGAATGTAATCGAACCTTTCATACTTCGAGTACCACCACTTAATGTAGCTCCTAAGCGAGAAAAAGTGGTCATTCTTGTCCAAGAAACCCACATCATTTGAGTATAAGACTACACATGCTGTGCCTTGGAATTATGAGACCCAAGTCAAGATAAGCGAGAGATATCGGGAAACCTCGAAGGCTCGAGAAAATGAAGAGGTATTTGGTGTCATGGAGGTGAAAGGAATAACAAGAAGTGGAAGAGTTTATGGACCCGGAGAGCTGGAAAAAGGGAAGTTTGTCAATGAAGGATATGCGGGAAAAAGTTCAGATTTAGAAAGAAAAGAAAAAGAAAATGAGGAAGAAGAGTTTCTGAAGATCATGAAACAGAGCGAGTACGATATTTTGGAACAATTAAAGAAGACTCCAGAATATCTCTTTTATCATTAATCATGTCGTCTGAACCTCATCGAAAGGCAGTAATAAAAGTCTTGAAGGAAGCTTATGTCAAACCTGATGTCTCATCGGAAAATGTGGTGAATATGGTGGATCCAATGAAACGTGTTAACATGATCACGTTTTCAAATGAAGAAGTTGTTTCACAGGTCAACCCACAAGCACTATACATAACCCTCAAATGTAAAGGATACATAGTGCCCAGAGTTCTCATTGATGGAGGGTCGGGATTGAATGTCTTACCAGTGTCGACTTTAAGCTATTTGTCGATGAGTAAGGATGATATACTGCCACAAATGATGGTAGTGAAAGCTTTTGATGGAGCAAAGAAAAGTATCCTAGGGGAGATGGTTTTGTTATTGGAAATCGGCCCGAGCAAGTTTGAAGTACTGTTCCAAGTGATGGAGATCGAATCAGACTACAATATACTGCTCGGAAGACCATGGATAAATGTTGTTGGTGCTGTCCCTTCAACCTTGCATCAGAAAGTCAAATATATTGAGAATGGATCAGTCATCACAATCCACGGAGAAAAAGAGATCCTGGTATCCAAACCAGTGACATTGCCATATGTTGAAAATGTGGAGCTAGTGGAGAGCAGTTCGTGGCATAACACAGGCGATGAGAGTGAGACAAGAGCAAGATAAGGCATTAATGCAAAATCAGGTAGTGGCTCACATCATGGCCAAGAATGGATATCTGGAAGGAAAAGGACTAGGACCACAACTGCAAGGCTCCCAAACTCCCATATCGGTGCCAGAGAAGGCTAACCGATTTGGGCTAGGATATGAGATTTCCCTGGATGACAAGATGAGTGCCTTGACTCGAAGAATAAACAGAAAAGGAAAATGAAGCTGATTCCTCACTTAAAAGAGACATTTCCTGGTCCAGCTGAAGTGATTATGGCCGGTGAAGTTTGCTCCCCTTGTTATTTCTCCACCATCAACACCTTGGATGCTGAGAAAATTGAGGAAATCAACAAAGTCCATGTTGCTAGCAATGATGAGATGCTGACAAACTGGACATCTGAACCAGTTCTTGATGTTATTGCTGAAAAGTAATTTGTTGGGTTGTATTATTCAAAAATTATTTATGCTTTTGTTTATGCTACTCAGAGACATCATTTGAATGAATTTGCATGATTTTCAATAACCTTTCTATATGTTTTCCATTTGCCTCATTTCTATTTCTATTCCTTTTGCTTTTTCCCTTTTCTGTTATGTTTTTTCCCTTACCATTCTCAATTAGTTAATTTGCATTTTCCATGCTATTTTATAATCCACCATTTGGTTTAGCATTCCAATCCACCACAATTACTTTCCAGGAATTTGAATGTCATAGAAATTTTGCCGCATGAAAGGGAATTTGGGAGCTTATCAATTGATTCTCTTGCTGCACTTGACTGCGATAACCATGAGTTTGAAGATGATGAAGAAGCTATTGAACAATTTTCAAACCTCCTGGATTATTCAGAAAAAGGATTTGACTTAGACAATGAGGTGGTCGAGGTGATTAACATGGGCACCGAAGAAGACAAAAAGGAGCTGAAAATAGTGGAAAATCACGAGCATACGAAATGGTTGCATTGTTTAAAGAATTCCTGGATGTGTTTGCATGGTCCTATCATGATATGCCAGGATTAGACCCAGAGATTGCTTCACACAAGATCCCTTTGTATTCAAGTCGAAATAAGAAGCAAAAGTTGAGAAGAATGCGACCAGACATGTCATTAAAGATTAAGGAGGAAGTGACTAAACAGCTGGAGGCTGGATTTTTAGAGGTATCAAGACATACTGATTGGGTGGCCAACATTGTGCCTGTACCTAAGAAGGACGGAAAAGTTAGAATGTGTGTAGACTATCGGGATTTGAATAAAGCTAGCCCGAAAGATGATTTTCCTCTACCCCACATTGATGTCCTTGTTGATAATACTGGAAATCACCGATTTTCCTTTATGGACGGATATTCTGGGTATAACCAAATTCCCATGGATATTCATGACAAAGGAAAAACTACTTTCATAACTCCGTGGGGAACATTTTGCTATACAGTCATGCCGTTTGGATTGAAGAATGCCGGTGCCACCTACCAACGTGCCATGGTCGCGTTATTTCATGATATGATGCATAAAGAGATTGAGGTGTATGTAGATGATATGGTCGCCAAATCTAAAGAGGGAGAAAGTCATGTTGATTCAAAAAGCTGTTTGAAAGGCTCAGAAAATACAAGTTGCGGTTGAATCCAAATAAATGCATTTTTGGAGCTTCTACAGGGAAGTTACTCGGGTTCATTGTCAGCAGAGAAGGGATAAAAGTAGATCCTGACAAGGTGAAGGCAATACAAGAAATGTCTGCTCCCCGAACTGAACGAGAAGTGAGAAGTTTTCTTGGAAGGCTCAACTACATTGCTAGATTTATTGTTAATTTGACTAGCACTTGTGAGCCTATATTCAAGCTGCTGCGGAAACATCAGCCTGGGGAGTGGAATGAAGAATGCCAAGAAGCTTTTGATAAAATAAAAGCCTATTTGATGAAACCTCCAATTCTAGCCCCACCTATACCAGATCGTCCTTTAATATTATACCTCACAGTGTTACCCACGTCACTTGGGGCAATGTTAGGTCAATATGATGAGTCTGGTAAGAAAGAACATGCAATTTATTATCTGAGCAAGAAGTTTAATGAGTGTGAATCCCGTTATCTGGCCATTGAAAAGACTTGTTGTGCGTTAGTATGGGCATCCAAGAGGTTGAGGCAAGACATGTTATATTATACTACCTGGTTAATCTCTCGAATGGATCCATTAAAATACATATTTGATAGTCCTCATGTTTCATTGAGAATGTCAAAATGGCAAGTGATGCTGTCTGAATTTGATATCAAATATGTGACTCAGAAGTCCATCAAGGGAAGTGCAATTGCTGATCATCTAGGTGAAAATCCTCTTGAGGATATCTGACCTATCATGCCGGAATTCCCCGATGGTGAGGTGTTAACAGTGGAAAAAGATGAGAAAGAAAAGGAGAATGTATGGAAAATGTACTTCGATGGGGCCGCCAATATGAATGGGTGTGGAATAGGAGCTGTAGTAGTGTCACCAGCTGGAAAACAATACCCAGTTTCCATCAAGTTAGATTTTGAATGCACCAACAACATCGCAGAATATGAAGCTTGTGCGAATGGTTTGCAAGCTGCAATTGACCTAGGGATCAAAGAATTAAAGGTGTTTGGAGATTCTGCGCTCATAATCTATCAAGTTAATGGAGAATGGCGTACGAAGGATCCGAAATTGGTGCCTTATCAGAAATACTTGTCTCGATTAATTGAAGAATTTGATGATGTGTCATTCTCTCACTTAACTCGAGACCATAACCAATTTGCGGATGCATTGGCAACCCTGGCTGCAATGACAAAATTGGAAGTCCATACCAATGTCCAACCCATCCACGTAGAGGTGCAAAGTGAACCAATATCTTTGTGACAATGTGGAGGTTGAGCGGATGGACAACCATGGTATTATGACATCAAGCGGTACATTCAAAAAGGAGAATATCTGACTGGAGCAAATGAAGTGCAAAGAAAAACAATTCGACGATTGGCCATGGCCTTTTTCTTGAATGGTGAGGTCCTTTACAAGAGAAATCATGACACCACTCTCCTCAGATGTGTGGATGCTCATGAAGCTCAAATGATCATGACGGAGATCCACGAAGGGATCTGTGGAACCCACGCTAATGGGCATATGATGGCACGCAAGATCCTAAGAAGTGGGTATTATTGGTCTACCATGGAGAATGACTGCATCAGTTATGTTCGAAAGTGTCATAAATGTCAAGTATATGCAGACCGAGTCAATGCTCCTCCATTTCCATTACACAACATGGTATCTCCTTGGCCTTTCTCAATGTGGGGCATGGATGTCATTGGCCCAATCAATCCCAAAGCCTCAAATGGTCATCGTTTCATCTTGGTGGCGATAGACTATTTCACAAAATGGGTGGAAGCTACTTCATATGCTAACATTACAGAAAGTGTTTATCGATTCATCAAAAGAGATATCATCTGCAGATATGGGATTCCGTAAAGAATTATCACAGATAATGCTCCTAACCTCAATGGTGCCAAGTTCAAAAGTTCTTTGAGACTTTCAAGATCAAGCATCACAACTCAGCTCCTTATAGACCTCAAATGAATGGTGCGGTTGAAGCTGCAAATAAGAATATCAAGAAAATCATCGCCAAGATGGTGGTGAATTACAAAGACTGGCATGAAATGCTACCTTATGCTTTGCACGCATATCGTACCAACATACGATCAAACCTTTGGAACAACTCCTTTCTCATTGGTATATGGAATGGAAGCTGTTTCTCCTATAGAAGTGGAAATCCCGTCATTAAGGGTTCTAATGGAGTCTGAGTTAGAAGAATCTGAATGGGTGAAGACTCGATATGAACAGCTAAACATGATAGAAGAGAAAAGACTAGCAGCTATCTGTCATGGCCAATTGTACCAAAGTAGAATGGCTAAGGCTTTTAACAAGAAAGTCCGTCCTAGAGATTTTTATCCAGGAGATTTGGTTCTAAAGAAAATTCTTCCTAACCAAGAAGATGCACGGGGAAAATGGGCTCCAAGCTATGAAGGTCCTTACATTGTCAAGCAAGCATTCTCAGGTGGGGCATTGATTTTGCAAAACATGGATGGACAGGAATTGCCCAAACCAATTAACACTGATGCAGTCAAAAGGTTTTATGCTTGAAAAGATGTTGAAAAAGCCTGTTAGGTTGAAAACTCGAAAGAGCGACCTAAGCAAAAGTTAGGGTAATAATAAAAAAAAAAAAAAAAAAAAAACAAAAGAGAAGAGCTCGTTAGGTTGAAAACTCGAAAGAGCAACCTAGGCAAAAATTAGGGCAAAAAGATAAGCATCATCTCAAGCAACCTATACTGGGGCAATTTTTGAGTGTTGAATTTGTCCAGTGAATCAAGCTGACCAAGATTGAAACTGGGGCAATTTTTGGAAAGAAAAGGTTTGAAGACATCATTAAGGATCATGGCTATGGTGTTCAACTTGCTGCGAGAAATCGATTGATTAATTCACAAAGAATTTGAACTGGGGCAAAATTTCATGTCTTTCACAATCTTGTCTTTCAGCTTCGTGATGTTACCTTTATTTCAAACATTTTGTTATCCAATACACCAAGCAATAAAGATGTCTATTCAGCCGATCTTTTCATTTCCTCTTTAAATGCATATTTATTTACGATGTCTCGAGTAAGCATAAATTTAAGTTTAAAGTTATACAACCTAATAATTCTTACAGCAATACATCCAGGGTTAGCATCACACCAAGGAAATTCAGAAGTTTCAGTCAAACTCGGTAGAAAAGCAATCATCATCTTAAAAAGGAAAAGGGGAAAGAAGTAATAAAAGGTCCAGAAGTAAAGAAAGCTTATGTCAGAAGATCGAGCACGTGAATTACAAGTTTGATCGGTTATAGTCTTCCTTGAGGCTTGCTTGATTGGGTTACGGTTAGTTTTTCTGAAATAAATTGAAAATTGATGACTTGTGCATATCACCTTAAAAAAGAAAAAAAAAAAAAAAAGAAGAAGAGAGAGATAATGTGGACATCGTTGTTTTTCTTGCCAATTTAATTTTCTTGTCGGCCTCAGATTGCCAATTTAATTTTCTTGTCGGCCTCAGATTGCCAATTTAATTTTCTTGTCACCCTCAGATTGCCAATTTAATTTTCTTGTCGGCCTCAGATTGCCAATTTACTTTCATGTCGGCCTCAAATTGCCAGTTTACATTTCCAGTCGGCCTCAGATTGCCAATTTAATTTTCTTGTCGGCCTCAGATTGCCAATTTAATTTCATGTCGGCCTCAGATTGCCAATTTAATTTTCTTGTCGGCCTCAGATTGCCAATTTAATTTTCTTGTCGGCCTCAGATTGCCAATTTACTTTCATGTCGGCCTCAGATTGCCAGTTTACATTTCCAATCGGCCTCAGATTGCCAATTTAATTTTCTTGTCGGCCTCAGATTGCCAATTTAATTTTCTTGTCGGCCTCAGATTGCCAATTTACATTTCATGTCGGCCTCAGATTGCCAATTTACTTTCCTGTCGGCCTCAGATTGCCAATTTATTTTCAATGTCACCCTCAGATTGCCAATTTACTTTCCTGTCGGCTTCAGATTGCCAATTTACATTTCCAGTCGGCCTCAGATTGCCAATTTACTTTCATGTCGGCCTCAGTTTGCCAATTTACATTTCATGTCGGCCTCAGTTTGCCAATTTACATTTCATGTCGGCCTCCGATTGCCAATTTACTTTCATGTCACCCTCAGATTACCATTTTACCTTTCTATCACCATCAGATTGTTCTTTTACATGTACAAATTATCTCAAAGTGTCATTTTTCTGATTAGTCCTTTAACATTTCTTTTAAGTTGTGAATTTGGGTCAAATTGGTTAGCTATTGTTCTTTGAGTGATTCACACATATTTGATTTCTGAACCGCATCATTTTATGTGACTTTACTTGAAAGTTTATGTCATTTTCACTTCGGATTTAGATTTTATTGCATTGTAAGCATTGCCGAATAAAATCGATGTTTATGTCTTTACTCATTCCTTATGAAGACAATATTTAAAATCCAAGTTTTGTATTTTTCTTATAAGAAATGAGTAAAGAGGGGCAACTGTGAACACCCGATTTTATGCGGCCCATAAAATGAAAATCCAAAGATCATCATATTTTTAGAATTTAACCCATTCATAGAATCATCTTTGGTAGTTTAATTTTGTTAAGTGAAATTGCAAACTAATTCAAGTTTTGTCTATAGTCTTTATTGCAAACCATTTCAAATTCAGTTAAGACCTTATTTTTAGGTTCATTTCAAGTTTATATTTCATGTCCATTTCAACAAAATAAAAAAAATATATATATATAGAAATAAAAAGGCTCATTCTGGTGGCCCATTTCAATTCTTAAAAAGAAAAAAAAATATAAAAAATAAAAAGGAGTCACGGATTTGCTGGTTCGATTCATTCACGTGAAGTTATTGGAAGAAGAAAAAAAGAGAAAGGTGGTGGACAATGATGATGTTCTTCTCCACTTTGTGCAAGGGACAGAGATTCTTTCGGTTATAAGGAATACGTGAGCTGGGGAGACTGGCAGGGAACCCGTGAAAATCATCAGAGAAATGAGAGTATAAAAGAGAGATCATCATCAATCAAAAGAGGGAGAACCATCAACAATATCACCAACAAAAACAAATTTCAGTCAAAAAAATTTTTAAACACAATGAAAATGTACACAGATTCATCAATAAGCCAATAGAGTGAAGAAAGTTTGCAAAGAAACCTGCAACAAATATCGACAGCACAACCCAGTAGCAATAAGAAGGAAAGAATCAGGTAATAGCAGGGGTAGTAATATCATCACATCATTAAAAATAGAAATTATACTAAAAAGGGAAAAGAGGCCGCGACGTTTTTTTCTCACACTATCACCACGGCCTCATCTCAGTCTTCCATTAGCACCAGTGGCTTCCTCTTCCAGGCACCCTCTTCTTCATTGTGAACCATCATCTAATATTGGAACCACCACCATGATTCCCCTTCCTCTGCTCACCCCGGCCATGGCGCATCGCGAAAACCTCCACCGCGCCTCACACTCACGCCAAAGATGCCCCCTCCATCCCGCTTCCCCTTCAGCAGGTCGCCACTCAGCAAGGTCTCCATTGTGCCTCCTCCCATAGCGGCCAGGCATCTCGCAACCGCCATGCTCAGATCGGTCAAGCTGGCACCACAGCCGCGGGGCATTCTTCTTCATTTTGCTGCAACCGCGTGGGTTCCTTCTCCCCCTCTGCTTTAGCCGCCAGCTCCTAGCTCCGTCACGCCGCTTCAGAACCGCCGAGACCTTCCTCTTCGCCCCTTCCCGTCGCGGCCGCCTGGATCGCTGAGCTAGCTTCATGGCCGCGATCCAGTAGCCCCTCCTACCTCGGTTTTCCTCCTTCTTCCATCGGCCAGGAACCATCGCAGGACTGCTGCAATCCAACTAGGCACGACCCAGATCCATTGCTCATGGCGGCGCCTTCCCCCTCCTTCATCCTCTCCCTCTCGATCTCTCTCTCTCTAGATCTCTCTATTTTTCATTCCCTCTCTCTTCTTGTGGTTCTCTGTCTCTAACTCACTTTTTCTTCTTCTCTCTCTCTCGCTCTCAGCATCAATCTGTGTGTGTGTGTTGTCTCGTGTATATGTGTATGTGTGTGTGTGCGTGTGTTAGTGCTGTGTGCATGTGGGGTTGTGTGTGTTTATAATAATAAGAATAATAAACCCATCCCCTTTGTTCCAGACTTTTCATTTAATTCCCATGTTATTCCTTTCTTTATTCATATTCTATTATTTTATGTGAAAATTTATCTGAGTATATGTTTGGGTTTGTGGCATGTGTGTATAAAGTTGGTTGTCCTTGTCTTGAGTGTATATTTTGGGTTTTGCTATCACTTTTTCTTAACTTGATATCATCTTTTATTATTTTATGTATTAAATGTATCTTTGTGTTGTGTAGGTGTGTGGATGGGATTTTTATTATGTGTTATTTTACGTGTCTCTTATTATTTTATGTGTCTCTTGTTATTTTATGTGTATATTAGTGTAGTGCAGGTGCATTTGGAGTAGTGGAATGTTTGTTTATACTTGTGGAGTTTCATTTGGGCTCAATATAACTAATATTAAGTCAATGAAATTAGTTTTTTAGGTGAAATTAGTTTTAGGTGAAATTAGAGAATTTAAATTTTGTTCTATTTATTTATTTATTTAGTTTTGGGTCAAGAATATGTTATTAGATCATATTATAGGCTTATTTGTTTGGGTTTAGGTTTGTTTGTTTAGTATATTCTTTTTATTTTATTTTTATTCTTATGTTTATTTTTTTTATGTTTGAGGTCCTTTTGTTTGAGTTTAGTGTTGTTTTTTTAGGTTTAAGTTTAGATTAATTTAGGTCAAGAACAAATAAATGAATAAAAAAAGAGATTTTATTTAATTTGAACTTAAAATGATTTTCAATGGAAAAAGTAAGTTTTTTAAGTTAAAAATGAATTTTTTAGTGTTTTGTTTAATTTATCTTTAACTCAATTTTTCTTTAGATAAAATTATAATAATAAGATTAATTAAGCCGTGACGGCTTGTTAATTCTATATCTTGATAATATTTTAATGAGACAGCTTGATATTTGGAAATCTTTGTTTAGAAATAAATTAATTAGCTGGAAAATATTCTCTAAAGAACTACGTGACTTTGAATTCCTCATCGCACTGAGGGGATACGTAGGGAGCGGTGATTCCTGTCAAGTCAAAATTAGATTTTATTAGGTTATTTTATGTTATTTCATTTTTGAGTTGTAAATATTTATTATTATTTTTGTTTATTTATAAATATTTATTGTCTTTTATTGTTATGTATTGTTTTTAATTTCAGTTAATAACCGAATTATTTTAAATGAGGATGTTAATTTAGCATGACGCTTATTAACTCGATTAAACACCTGAAATTTGTAATGACTTGATGTTTTAGATTTTCAAACAAAAATTAGATTTTTATAATTTGTATTACTTGTAAATATTTTCTTTGATATCTTTTTATTCTTTAAATTTTAAATTAATCAATTATTAATTAAATATTTTATTTTAAATACAGAAGTTAATTTAGCCGAGACGGCTTGTTAGCTGGATATTTTAGACATCTAAGTTGTGATGACTTGATGTTTCAAACTTTCAAGCTAAAATTATTTATGATATTATTTTATTACATTTTGCATGTAAATATTCTTGTTCATTATCATTATTATTCTTGTAAATATTTGTTTATTTATTCATTTATTATTATTATTATTATTATTATTATCTTTCTCTTTCTTTATTATCTTAATTTAAATTAATCATTGAAGCGTATATATATTATTTTAAATAAAGAGATTAATTTAGCCGTGACGGCTTGTTAACTCAATATTACGGATACCTGAGCTGCGACAGTTTGGTACTCCAAAATTTTCTTATTCTAAAAAGATTTTCTTTTATAATTTTCTTAAAATAAAAGTGTAAATAAATATTTTGAAAGATTATTAATAATTTGCACAATTAATTAAGGTACCGTCTAAAGACGGGTGTATTAGGGGTGCTGTAGGATTAAATCCCTACCCTTCCCTAATCATAACCGACTCCCGAATTCAAATTTGGTTTCAAAGATCACTTTTATTGAATTAAATGGGTTTTTCCATAATTTTTCCCAATTAAATAAAAATTTGGTGGCGACTCCAATTTTAAACTTCAAATTCATTTTTCTCGCCGTCCACGTCGCGATCCCGGTTGCGACAGTTTATATTAGTCTTATCTAGTTGGTTTTTATTTGTATAATAATATTTTAATTAAATAATAAATATAAAAGTAATTAACTATATTTATTGGCGTAATAATTCGAGAATAAAAATCAGTATGTACTAACATGTTATCTCAATGTGCTGATCACTGCTTTTGACCTGGCTCGGCATTGATATGTTTGTAAGTTTGGGTTTTGGAAGGAAGGGGAGAGGAGAACTTATAGTGTAAAATTATATTACAAGTCCTTCCCTTTCCTTTCTTCTCTTCTAAAATTTAAACTCACAAATATACCCTAACTAAAGGGAAGTGACATGAGTGCTCGCAGATTGCAGTGTTGCGATCAAAACATCAAACGGAATCATTGGACCGACCTTGCTAGGTTCCAACAACGTTACTCAGTGGACGCAAGCTGCTTTGAATTTTTTTTAATTGTTGTTGACCAGAATATGATATGATACCCTGTACCACTATTCCATTATCGGAAAAGGTTGGACTAGTGCAGGTTTCATTCAACAAAACTCGGAAATTGTTAATGAGCAATGACAAAACCCTGTTCTTTTCAAGGATCGTATTCATTTCAGCATGTTCTGGAAACCTGTGGTCTATAATTATTGCCGCTTTGATCCTAATTAGTGCGCTGGGATCCCGGTAATTATAAATGATGATCAGCAAGTGACACTCACATGTTAAATTTGAAGCGTTGATATCTATGAAGTACTGATACGGATAAGGGACACGACACGGATACGGAGACACATCAAATTCAAAAATTAGAGCAGTATCTAGCCGTGTTCGATATGTTTTCGAGCTCAAAAAGTTTATTTTTTAATTGAATACATTCCAACACGTGTTGTGTGGGTGTCGGATACCGACACCTATCTGACATATGGACATGCCATTAAGTTAGTGTATCCGTGCTTCTCACGTTGATATCATAGGTCCCCATGAAATTACGGACAAATTTTTATACCTTCTTACATGTTAGCCACAGGAGAAGACCGACCCTAATCGTTCCCAGAATATATTTGCCTTATCTGAATAATAAACCTGCCACAGCCGTTGTTGTGATGTACTTATTCAATTAAATGTTATATTTGATTTAAACTCAAAGTGGAATTTTGAACTCGTTTTAGAGTAAACTACTCTCTACTCATCCCGTCCTTAAATAACTGTCCAGCTATAAATACGTATTGATATTAAAATAATAATTGAGAAGATATTAATATTAGAAAAAATTTAAAATAATTTTTTAAATTATTCTTTTACTTTTCAACTTCATCTTTTTCTTTTTTTCATTAAATGAGTGAATATGGTTATTTAATAAGGATATTTGTGAAAAAATAATTAATATTATTTAAATTTATAAAATACATAATTATTTTTAGATAAAATATATTTTAAAATAGACAGTTATTTGATTACAAAGAAGGTATTATTTTGATTCTTAGAAAATAATTTCGCTCACAGATCAGTCATTGAAAGGCATTATTCATCTTCTAGTGGTTTGACTTGTTTTTCTTGTCAGAGGTATTAAACCAAGCTTATCCGTAGTCTTGCATCTAGGAGCCAATTGCCCGTCATATGGACTACCATGTGTTGACTAGCTAGAACGCAAAATTGTTACTGTCTTGATTTGTCTTGCACTGGTAATTCTAAAAGAAAATTACAGCATAAGCTTTCATCATTACTAACAGATAACACAGCTGAAAAGCCATAGCCTACCTTATCCTAATGCAGAGCCTAGAAAGCTCCACTACTTCACATGCATGTTAGCTACTTCAACATTGGATTTTTATTTTGTTAAATATTTTATTACTTTATAAAGCTTATAAAAGGCAACGGCATTGCGTTATGTAAAATCTTCAAGTCATTAAAACTACAAATATTTCCTCTTCCATTTTTTATGTGTATTATGCTATATTTGTGAGAGAAAAATATTAAATGTATTATTTTTAGTGAGTTGCTTATATCATTCCTCTTATTATTTGTTTTGAAACGTAATTAAATTTGGTTTAATAATGCTCTTTAAGGTGTGTTTTGATATATGAAAAGTATAAATTCAACCTTTTTTTTTTTGGTTCAATAAATCTAACAATACATATGTTTGAGGGTTCTATGTTTTGAGGGGGTTAACCATAACTTTTGACTATAAATACTTTTAGTTCATAAAAAAAAAGAATTGAGTTACTTTTGTTCTTATCTTCTGAAAACTAGATGTGCTTTTGAGAGTATTTCTCCTCCATTTAGTATTGTTGTGACTCTCAAAAAACTATTGAGTTCTTTGGACTTTTAAAAAGTTGTTTTTAAGAGGCCATAATAGCATTGTTTAATAAACTAATATAAAAGTTGGTCTCAATAAGAAAGAGTTATTGAAGTAGTATTTGATAAATATATTATAAAGTTACTCTTGAAATATAAAATGATTATAATGGAAATAAACTTTTCTAAGGAGAATAAAAATTAAATACCTCAATTAATAAAAAGATACAGTTGGATTTTTATTAAAATTTAAGAGTTATATTAGTCTTTTGAATTTTTTTGAATTTTAGCAGAAACTAGTTCTAAAAGACAACTCATGAAATGCTTTTAAGACCAAAAACACCTTAACTTTTTGTTTATTAAACAGAAAAAATTAATGTATACTTTTCATAAATCAGAGTATACAATCAAAGAGTATTACCAAACTCGCCCTTCATGTGAGACTTTTTAAAGGTGGCTTGTGCTGTATAAAATTTAAAAGACTATTCGTTGAAAAAAAATAGAGGGCTAGTCTTTTTTAACTCTATTTAATAACAATAAAAGTATAAACTACCCCATTTAAAATCTATAGTAGTAGTTATAGTCATTTTGAATTCTTAGAACAATTTTATTATATATATATATATATATATATATCAGATAATACTATTGGGTTTCTTATTGAAAATAATTTTGACATTATTTTATCAAACAATATTGTTATTACATTTTAAGTGTAACTTTTGAAAAACACAAAAGATTCAATAGCTCTCGAAAACCATCACAATATAATCTCTTTTGTTTGTCTGGCGAGTTACGTTCCATTTACCCTTTGGAATCTATTGATATTTATTCAGAGGAAAATAAAAACGAATATGGTATAATCCTGACAGAGAAGAGATCATGGCATTATTCACGAAACATAATTAATGGCCATATATGTGGACGTAGGTGGTGCTCAATTGAGCATTGTAGTAGTTTAACATTATCTTTTAGGGCTTTTCTAATTAGTGTTTTTCTGGTTAAGGATTTAAAAATGATATATATGATATAGGAAAGAGAGATTTTCAAGTTTTTAATATATGAGATCTATAAAAAAAAAGTTTAAAATTTTACTTCTTTTTGAATCCTTAATCAATACCTTAAGGACGCCGATGAAGAAAACCCACTGTTTTAATACATAAATTCCAACCAAAATACATGTCCCACTTAATAAACAAAGTGAAAAAACGAATAGATCGGTTGAAGGAAAATAAATTGACGACGATGCTTTTTGAGAATTGCGATCTATAATATAAATTGAATAAACGGATCTAACTATTGGAGTTCATGAACTTAACGGGTCAAGTCCATGTAGTTTAAGGTTTTGTTCCTAACTTCTCTAAACAAGTGGCTGTGGAACCTCATCAAATGCAAAAGTCTAACCGAAGTACATGTTCCACTTAATGAACAGTGTACTAATTTATTCATATCATCTATCCATTGAATATTAAAAGAAGACATGTTGGAAGGAATAAAAATTTAAAACGACTACTATATTTTTCAAAATCTTGGTCCATATAAACATTGATTGAAGATTGAGTTCAACGATTGGAGTTCATGAACGCAACTCCAATTTTATATGTACAAAAACAAACATGAAACGTGAGATTTAGCATTTGAAATGTTGACAAGATGCATCCAACTTAGTGAAACCATGATTGCTTTGCATTGTTGTTTGTGACGAATATCACTTGTTGTCCACCTCAAAATTTATTCTTTCATTTTCTCTTCCCCCATGACCTACTTTTAGTTTTATATATTTGTTGGCTATAATTAGGGGTTGCCTTAAGGTGAAAATTTGTAGTTCAGACAGGTAGATCCAACATTTCAAATATATATATTTACTTCATGATGTAATACAACGTGAATTTTACACAAATATGAAGAAATTTCGCTGTGTTTTCAGTCTATGAGCATAACTAAACCAAAATTTATAGTATTTATGGGTAGTGTTTGGAATATTCCTGCAAAATAGCTAATAATCTAGATTATCATTTAGAAAGATGGTCATCTTTTAAATTATTGGTAATGTTGCAATGCAATTTTTGATAAAATTAACAATTCACATTACTTTGTTCGGTATATTATGAGGTTTATATTAGACAATATATGTTTTTACTAATAAATTAATAATAATAATGAAAAAATACTTATTAATATTATTAAATATTATAATTATTATTACTAATTATTATTTATTATTATAACAACTTAAACTAATTGTAATAATCAATTAATTAATCAATACCAATAATAAGCACTATGATTAATAATTAATAATAATGATTATTATTAAGAATTAATAACTACTGATTGTTATTTTTATAATAACGATAACAATAACAATAGGTAGATACTCTCATGTGGTAATCTGGATTGCTAATAATATGATCTAACAAAACAAGACAATATTGTGGGTTCAAGTAATTTTTAATAATCATATTACCTGTAATCCAAATACAATATATTATCCTATACCAAATACCCCCTTAGTGTAAAGGGAACTCTCTCTGTAAATAGGCTGCATGTATTACTATTTTCACTTTTATTGTTCTTTTTTTTGTTTCTGTACGTATGCAAAAGTTTAGGTGGGTTTGCTTTCCACGCTCTTTGAGCGGTTTCTTATGTGATTACCACTAATGGAGACCTCTCACAACAGCAACTGAAAATTGAACGCATACCCTTGTAGGATATGGACCGATACGATATTAATCATGAGCAGCACCACACTCTATTTGTTCTTGGCATATTGTTCATATATATAACTATGTGGATGACTTTATTAGCTAGCAGCAACCCATTTTTTAGCCCCACAGTGGTAGGAGTAACATTGCGCCACATGCTCGATTCAAGCAAGATAATGGGGTATCTGAAGTGCACACACTTAACTAGTGAACTGCACCTTGTGATGGAGCTTCAATTTTAAAAACAACACCAACTCAAAGGGCTAGTTATATGATGAAGTTTTGTAGATACTGGACCACTGAAGGGTCCCCGATTTTTACATGCCCTGATTGCAGCCATATCAAGCTAGCTGAACCTCAAATATCATTCCAAATTAATGAGGGATTTGATTTAAAATTCTTCAGGGAAGATTGCCATGACTGTGTGCTCTTATCATATGCCATAGTACTATGCTGCTACTATATGATTTGTTGGATCAAACACTTGATACTAGAAACTGTTAACAATTGTACAACTTTCACTACAATAAATTTATACCTAAAAGAACACTTAGTTTTAGGTACACTTAAAAAGTGTAACTTATATACACATAGGCAACACTTTTTTTAAATATGTTTGTTTTGATATAGCAAAGGTTACACTTTTTTAAGTTAAGGTATCATTTTTTGAAGAGTGGCTATATCACATGTGGTCAATTGTCAAAAGTAACATTTTTTAATAAAAGACTACATTTTTAAACTAATGCATCACTTTTCATAGTGTTGCCATATCAAGTGTAGTCAATTATTTAAGGCAACACTTTTGAATAGAGAAAACAACATTTTTTAGATATTAAAGGCAACACATTTAAAAAAAGTGTTACCTATGTGTACAAAAGGCAACACTTTTCAAATGTTCCAAAAAATAAGTGTTGTTTTAGGTCAAATTTCTTGTAGTGTTTATTTTCTTAAAGTTTAATTAAAACCGTATCAAACTTAAGTGGTTGCATCCATTATAGGCATTATGTGCCGGGATGTCAAACCTATCAAATTCTATGGGTGACACTGGTAAAATAAAACCAAGAGAGTTGACATGGATGGATGCAGAGGGGGGCGGGCATATTTTTTATTAAACACTACAAGAAATTTATACCTAAAAAAGCACTTAGTTTTAGGTACACTTAAAAAGTATTGCTTATGCACATATAGGCAACATTTTTTTTTAAATATGTTGCTTTTAATATAGCAAATGCTACACTTTTTTAAGTTAAGGCATCACTTTTTCAAGAGTTGCTATATCACATGTGGCCAATTGTCAAAGGCTACATTTTTAAGCTAATACATAACTTTTCATAGTATTGTCATATCAAGTGTGGCCAATTATTTAAGGCAACACTTTTGAGTAGAGAAAATAACATTTTTTAAATATTAAAGGCAACATATTTAAAAAAGTGTTGCTTATGTGTACAAAAAGCAACACTTTTCAAATGTTCTAAAAAATAAGTGTTATTTTAGGTCAAATTTCTTGTAGTGAAATATGTATATACAAAATAAAATAAAAAATTTATAATTAAAAATATAAAAATTCATTATATATATATATATATAAGGAGTTTATTACCTTAGGATAAATATTCGACCTACTATTACTTTATTGACAAAATACAAAAGATTGGATCGAAAGAAATAAGATAATGTGAATTGTGACAAAAAATAACAACTCTAAAATAACTGCTATGAGTAGTATTCGTTCAAAAAATTTAATTTATAACACTTATTTAATGATATAATTTATTTTTTGAGTTTAATTTTGATATAATAACAATGTAAAACTTTTTTACATTATCATTCAATCATATTTTGTCACATTAACAAAACATAGTTGACTCCCATCCTATTACTTTAAAAGTCATATATAGAAAAATTTAATTTGATTGAATGACAATATAAAATTTTTTTATACTATCAATATATTTAAATTAAATTCTTATTCTTTTCGACCTCTCCATGAAATTTTTTCACGGTCCGTTCCTAAGGGTTGATCTCCAAAATTAAACAAGAAATCCAGGCCCTTTGTGCCTTAGGAGTGTAGTTGTCTTATCCCTATCATGATAATTCATTAGAGTGAAAGAATAGAAACAAGGGACTAAACAGATGGAGCTCTCTTTGATGCCCCAGAAGAAGGTACCTTATCAAAGGGTGCACCTCAACATTTTTCACATATGAAATCTTTCAATTAAATGCTAATAAATAATTTTTTTATTTTTAAGTTAAATATAGACCTTTAAAAATAAAAAATGTAACATCCTTTCTTTTAAAATAATAATAAATAATAAAATAGTCCGTGTGTAATAATTGTAAGTCATGTATCAAATTTAAATATTTTATTGGTCTTACTTAATAATTTTATATTAATATCTATTTTAAATATTAGATTAAAATGTTAAAATACAGATATTAATTATTTAAAGTGAGATCATAAACTATTAGCAATAGACTCAAAATATACTGTGCCAAGTTAAGAATAAAATTTATTAAGAGTAATAAGTAATAATATGTTAAGTATTAATAATTAGGTGTATAATTTTTACACAAACAAAATATATAGAAAAAAAAAGGGCGCCGATTTATGCACAACAACCAACTTCCTGTTGGTTTGATGGCTGTGCGTTTCTATATATATGTATGTGCTGTGTGTACATTATGTGTATGTGCCGTGTGAAAGGAAAAGAAGGAAAAGAAAGAAAAAAAGAAAAGAAAGAAGGGAAAGTGATAGAGAGGGAGAGAGAACGTGAGAATAGAGAGAGAGAAAAGAAAAAGAGGAGAGAAAAGAGAGAAGAAAGAGAGAAAAGATATGATAAAGCTCAACTAGTCCACATAATCTTCATCTGTCAGTCAAACTTGAGGTAGGAATGAATTTATTTTATGCAAAATAAAACCATGGTTACAATTATTATTACTATTACTCATTTTATATACTGTCATTGTACATTATAGATGCTCATTGTTATTTATTATTGTTATTCTTTTATAATTATGGGCTTGAATATTGGTAAAAATAATATTAATAAAATTCCATTCTCTCTCTACCAGTCCCGTCGGTTTACCGCGCTCCGGTTTCTTATTAATTATAAAGATTCCATTCTTTCTTCACCGGTCCCGTCGGTTCACCACGTTCCGGTTTCTTTTTATCACTAAATTATAAATATTTTCTTCTCTCCCCATCGGTCCAGTGCGGAGTATTGTCGTTCCGATTTCTTTATTTATTTTAACGTTTCTTTACATTTATGCAAATTGTTATTTAATTCAAGTGAGTTAAATATTCCTTTATGTTGCTATCTATTGTATATTAATTTATCATTCTTCCATTTTAGAATTTATTATATTATCTATATAATAATATATTAATTTGAGTTATCAATATTTATATTAATAATTAAATTGGTAACTCTATGGTTTAATAAATTTTATTAAGGCATTAATTTATTTGGTTTTAATTTATTTATGCATGAACTTATAAATATTATGCATTAATGTTTCACTATTTAAATTAATTTATGAGCTCTTATTATAGATTAATTATATGATTTCCTTATTATGAAATTATGAACAATAACTTTTAAATTAATTTAAAAAGAATATGACTATTAAAGTGTGCCGCTAATCACAAATAAGGTAGAGGGATACACATAAGATCCTTTTAAATTACCTGTCTTAGTTAGAATGGCTAAGAGGTTTGTTTTGTCGTCACAATGTAAAGAATAAAGAATGAGAATTTCCTTAGTTAAGGCCTTCAACGATGTGTAAGACAAGCAAACAAATGAAAGAGAAATTAAAGTAAAGAAATTACAGATTTAATAAGATTTGTATGACATGTTATATATGACATAATTTATATGATAAATGCTTATGTTCATATAACCCTATTGTACCCATGTGTATTTTCCGTGCAAACACGGCTGAAACCAACCATAGTTCAACTATTTTAAAACTATTCATTTCTACTGAGAATTTTCTTAAATTCTCATTTTTTTTTCTTTATTTTATTTCTGGTGGTTTTAGATTAACCAAGTAGCATCGAATGGAAGACAGCTGCTATAAGTTTATGGACTTATGTTTAATTAATGTGTGATTTTATATTGTAATTTTTAGTTTGTACCTAATGACATTAAGTTGTCATGCTAAAACTTTATGTTTGTAACATTTTTACTTAATGTAAATCGTTGTGCTTCATGTGTACACTCATATTATTAACCTATGAATAAACTGGTATTACAAAAAACTAACAGCTAAAAGGTTAGTTATTGTTAATTAAAAGGGGAGACCGAGTATCCAATGTGTCACTCATTTAGCTATGGGAAATTATGATTTACTCTTATATTTAAGGGTTAATATATGATTGCAGTTTGAACCTTGGGCTAAGCAATGCATCGTTTTTAAGGTTTCAGATAAGGAATCAAGGGAGGGGAATGATAGAGTGAAATGAATAGTTCAACACACTTATGTGGTGAAGTGATACACAAAATTATCTACAACCAACATGAATAGTCATAAATAGAGATTCCTGGAAGGACACATCATATTTAACCACATTCATAATAAAAATAGATCCCATCACTTATATTCAACTAGCTTTTTGTGAGTGTGTTGCCTAGATATAAATTCTTAAAACTGTGACCATATAAAATTTTTGAAAGGACTATCATTTTGATCCCAAAAGATTATGGTGCTGACAAAATAAATAAAAAAAACTATATTTACTTGTAGCTCTTAAAATATCCATTTTATTTAATAAATTCACCTAAAAGTCAACTGCCCTTCATTTTATTAATAGAAGTAATTACATTTTCATGTTTTATGTGAAGTTCATTCGCACCATAGAACAACTATTTTAGTCTCAAAATATTACATCTTTGAAAAAATAGCCCATTTTATGTTAAGTTACATTGTAGAGCAGCCATTATAGCCCCTTAAAGATTATGTTTTTGACAAATGGTCCCAAAAAAATTACTTTTATTAACGAAAATAGAGATCGATTTACGTGTGAATGAATCTGTTAAAAATGGTAACCTTCAAGGGTTAAAATGGTAGTTTACCCAAAAAAAATTTTACACTACATATTGTGGCACAATCTTCATGCCACGTTCGAGTACAAAAGCTTGGGTTTGGCCCCCCCGGGGCAAAGGGCCAGCACACTCCGTATTTATAAGTGGGAAGTGGTACTGACGAAAGCATTTGTGTAGCAACTAACTAGCATTTATCAAGAAAGAGACCCTTACCTCACTCCGTGTTTCTTAAACATTCAGCTTTCCTTGTTCTCTCTGTTTTGTTCGGTGATATGGCGAAGCTTCCCATTCCCACAGTGTTCTCTTTGAGGCACTTCTTGATGCTGTCTCTCGCTTTGAATGTGAGCTTGATACTGAGAATGGTGTATGAAGGTGATGAGGAAATATACGACCGCTATTGTTCCAAGGCAGAAAGAGGGACCAAGGTTGCTAGTTCTGACTCAGAGGGGCATAGCATCCCCAAATCACGTTTGGTTATATCATCCGCTTCATCTTTGGCCAATTCTTCTTGCACGGATCATGAAGCTGGAGGCAGCAACAGAGTCATCAATCTTGACCAGTAAGTACGACCTAAACTGAGATTGATTCTTTTTGGCTCCTTTCATTTTAAAATGTCTTCATTAAGGTCTTAAGTAAATGTTACTAGCCTTTAAGCGAACAAGCAAACCTTGATGACTATTGTTTTTCTCTTTAAAAACATACTGGTCTCTCCAATTAGTATATTGGTCAAGTTCAACAGGGTCTTAAACTGCCAAACTACTTTCGGAAGTTGTGAAAACATGCCGTGAACCATTTGTTTTTAAAAGCTTAGACGATGATAGAAAGTTTTGTAGAGGACAGAAATAAGTGGTTAATAATGAAATTAAAGAGAAATATGAGGAGTAGAGTGGAAAAGACATGAAATACCTTTGTTTAGATGTTGCATTTATTTCCTCCTTAATCTCAATTTGGAGTTTTAAAAAATCTGATCTTGATTGATAAGAGAAGGACACATTGTCTCTTATTACCCATTTCATCCCCTCTTCTAAATTTGCTTTCAAGTAATATTCATTTACTCCCTCCATTTTAATTCTTCTAATCATACCCTTAAACTGATGAATGTAACACAAATATATATTTAACATATGGTTCTCAATGTTATCCTATATATTTTAAGAGAGTAAGTGCGGAAGACTAACCAAGTTTTTGGACAAATTGTTGGTAGCTGGTAGCTCATTTACGAAGAAAGTCATAATTTCCATAGCTTATCACATTAACCTCGGTTGTCATTTTAAAATTAGGAAAATGGGATTTTTTGGTGGGAGGGGGAGTTGATTGAATAGTTAAAAACCAGGAAAAAATAAGGTGATAACAGTGATATATTCTTCAGGATAAAATCTGGATTCTATTTCATGATTGAATCGTCATTTTCATCTGTTTATCCTTTATTATGTGAGCCAATCCTGGCTCTGTTTGTGGTCTTGGTTGGGGCTTGCGTCTTGGCACCATTCTTACTTTGCTTCCTGCTATTGTTGCTGAGAAGATGGAGACAAGTCTTCGTCTTTACCATTTAACGTGACATTCTCTTCAAACGATTGTCAGAGTCATACAGGAAGTAAATACAGGATCCAAAATTGTTTGATTGTGTGACGTGTTGCTTTTAAGTTTATCATGATTAAAAACTAAGCTTATGATAATTTTTATACTGTATCATTGTAAGGTTTTCGTATCCCTCATCGATTAAAACAAAGGCAAGTACTATTTTTGTTTTTTCAATAATCAACAATCCCTTAACTCTTAAGGAGACAAAGTTAAAAAGAACAACTAATGTTCAACATTATAATGGAAATTAAAAGCGAGACTTAACAAAAAAGCCTAAAGCTAATATCACACCTAACACCAACATGAGTTGATGAAGCTATCTCACGTAAACAAAGCCAGCTTCAACCAAGCTTTTGAATCAAACGAAATGGCAAACTCAAACAGAATCAACACAAAATTCAAACAACATTAACCAACATAGATCAGAACTTGGGAAACTTAGAGAGATTGAAATGGTGAAAATTTAAATTTTGCCAGAGTTAAGCCACATCTAATAAGATGAAAAAAAAAAAAAAGATTTGAACACCGATAAAACGAATGCAAGCATGAGCCTTGAAAAGTTTCACCCTAGTACTAGATCCACCAGCATCGCGATAGCGACTTGCTAGAGACCATCGAACGAATAATGTCAACCAGGGTCATCATCAAACAAGCCAAAACCGGGCACCAAGACTCATGCAAACCAACACAGAGACAAAGGAACACCACCTCATCGTCTTTCTCCATTCCTTGCATGCCCTCGGCGTTGCAACAACGACACCTACGACGGTCTCCGAAACGGGGCACATTACCCACGCTAGGGCAGGTCTAATTAAAGAACCAGACCCACGCATGAGATGAAGTTAGAGACGAATATTACATAGAAAAGAAAGATTTTCAAATTTCTATCACATGACATCTATTAGAAAGTTTAGAAGTCTATTATTCCTTTTTTAATCAATGCCCTTAACCCATAGAATTCAAAATTGAGCTTATGGCGATTTCTATATTTGTTCCTCAGCAAATATGATAAATCCACTATTTTTGCAAAAGAATTTTACATTCACGTTACGTCTGTTCTTTTCTTATATGTACACAAATTACCCTTTTTTTTAATTTTATTTTGGTACATACAAATAACTTCGCTTTATTATTAACAGTTTACACACAAAGGGACAAACTTTCTTTGTAATACTGTCCTTACATGTGGGGACTTGTTCAAATAGTTATTGTCCCTTGGTGACAGGGAAGAACACTATTTTTTTTCCAATAAGCTTTAGAGACTTTAGGCTTCTTAGAGACTTTAGGTTTCTTGGAGGTTGATTTGGCAAATTATATACCATTGCTTTTGTTGTTAAGCCATGTGTTCCAAAGTTTGAGGATCGACAGTTGGTAGCCAAAAGTAGGGCTCCCCGATTCCTTGGTCCCCCATATCTTTGGGACTAAGGTTAGTCCCTCTTTTAAAACGTTAGATATATTTTTGTGTACGTATTTAACAAAAATAAATAATTAACTAAATCTGTTTTAATGATATAATATTTTTGAAGTTAAAATTTTATTTTGATTAAGTTACAAATCTATCTTTGATTACACTCTTTTTTTTCACACTATTGTCCGCCGTGACAGCACCACCGGCCGCCACCTCTCCTTCCACCAGCACCGTTGACCACCACCTCTCTGTTCATAAGCACCATTCCAAACACTTCCTCTCTAGCTCACGAGTCAGAAGACAATCACCATTATCGCCAAGTGGCGGGCGCGTCCACCGTCGTGAGATTGTCCCGAACAGTGGCCTCTACAAACTGTAGCCCTTGTCGAAAACCTTCTTGACAGCGCTGGAAAATATCTCTGGTCACAGTTGCATGTAGACGACAAGGCCTCTGGCAAGGGGCGGTTCTCATTGCCTTCCGGCGCCACCTACAGGTGTGAGTTCGCCGTCGGAAATGTGCGATGGCGGAACATTCGTCAGTTCCAATTGTTTTCTGGAACTGATCTCCTCCCTAGTTGGAGCAATGAATACAGTAAAATAATTTCAACACAGCATACATCCGATCCAATAAGCTCCGTAAATTACACATTCTCAACATTACACAGTATAGTCATGTGGGTTCAAGAACATTGAAACTTAAAAATATAGTCGGACAAATAAGAACAATGTTCTGAAGGGAAAAGGGGTGTTCACGTGGCGCGATGGGAGCGGGTGCTCAGGGAACTGGAGAAGGAGCTTGTGAGGGATGAAGAGAAGTGTAGGAGTAGAAGACAGTGTTGGCTGGGGAGAGGAAGAAGTAGATGGTAAGATGGAAATAAAAAAATGTTATAAGGTTAAATAAGTAATTTGATATGTGTTTTGTGAGGGGACTAATCTTGATCCCAAACAGAGGATGAAGGGTTCGGGAGCCCAAAAGTAGATGTAGGTACGTAGCTCGTGCAAGAGAGTGGCCAAGTAGGTAGTCTAAGTGTCTAACGTACCCCCACTGCATCCAGCACCATGAGCACTTCTCTTTGACATTTGGCTATCAAAATCTTTACGTTCATCAATCTAACCTTTGACTTTTGGGTTCTTATACATATAATTCATCTTCGATTGTATTTTTTCAATTTTTTGTACGACGAAATTGAAGACCAATTTTAAGTGGGAGACCCATTTCAATTGGACTACAAAATTTACAATAAATTAAGAAAACTGCATGCTTGTAGCAGGTTTTTTCAACTTTTCAAAAGCAGCATATATATATATATATATATATATATATAATATTGGTGCTTAATAGTCCAATTGCTCTGACATTTATTGTTTTGAAATAAGATTTTATATTAAAAAAATTACAGGACAATAATTTTATTTTTACGTCTCGTACAAATTAATCAGAATCCTCATATACTGTGTAATATCAACTGAAATTAATAGTAGGAAGAATGCCAAATAAGTTAGTGGGGTTATGGGCCTGATGCGCACACTGATTGAAGACACCCTTTCGGCCGTGACTATGGCACCTTGGGTCGTCCGAGTTAAAAGATGAGATTTTTTCGAAACCTTTTGCCGCCCCAATCGTGAGTCACTTGATTTTATTGCCTTATGCATGTCTTTATTTTAAAATAATAATAATAATTACATTTTTTATTTTATTTTTATTTTTCCTTTTTGCCTTTTCCGCGATATATGGGGTCCCCTAGAATCTTGGATCTGCATCGTTGGGACCAGGCTCCGCAAATGGAAGTCCACTTCAAACTTCTTTTGTCGTCTTCACTCTAATGAAGCTACTGCATGGCTCCCATCGATCTGATGTAATTGTACAGAGTGAGGTTGTTTGTACTCACAACACTTGAGATATCATATTAATATACTATCATATGTAGAGATATAGGATCCAAAAAAAGTAATATCTACGTCTTATTTAATATTAGATAAGAATGAGTTATCACAATGTCTAATATTGTGGGTATAAATATCATTTATCAATTGTAAATGCATAGCATATATCTACCTATCTAGCTAGTCTATCAATCCATCTAATCGTTTCTTGGCTGATATCTTTTTCTGCCTGCGACGCAGCCCTAAATAGTAAATTAGTTAACGCCACTTAATCGACAGGTTCATTGCTCCTTTACCTGCTCCATTGGTAGAGGTCTTAAAAAAGGTATATATAGATTTTATGAGCATTTGTCGGTATCCGTATATATACATGTGATTTTTTTTCAAAGGAAAAAACAAATACAATTTTAAAGCATGACAACTTTTTTTTTTTCTTTCCTTCCTTATGAAATCCACCCGCTTATCTGATTCTATTCTGACTGAACTACATGCCTCAACCACCGAGACACCTTTCCTTGTTTAAGAGATTGAAACATCTAGTGACTATTTTGTTTGTTGTTTTCAATTTTTAGTTTTTAATTTTTGTAAAGGAAAAATTGAAATAAATTAAATATACTCAAGCTATAATTGTGAACTCAAGTCCAAGAAAAGGGTCCAACCCAAATGACTGTCCCATTGGTTAGGAGAGCCTCTAGTCTTGTAAAGAGTTTGAATTGACTAATTATTGAGGGAGACCATTGGCCTCAAGAATAAGCTAATTTTTTTTAGCGCATGCAGGAACATACTTTGTCTAACTCCGAGGACAAGTTCCTATAGGAATTATTGATTAGCAATCTTAAGACCATTAGAAATGAGCGATTAATTATTCTTGATAGTGGAATTTCTCTTTCTTGACTATTTAAGGAGTTGCATTCAGGTACTAATAGAGGTATTTGATCCTGTCGGGTTTGATAAACGGATGGGATGGGTTAGGAAATTATATCGATGACCATGACACAAATTTAACATAAATATTATTTCGACACAACATATTAATTATCTGGTTTGTGATCAATGGTCTTGAATCTAAAGATGTTAATTTCTTGTAAAAATACTAGCAACTCAGATACTGTTGTCAAAGTAATCTGATACAAGTTTTAATTTTTAATAGATGAGTATCTCATGACATGATTTTGGCAGAGAATCATACACTATTCGTCAATCAATTTCTAAAGTTTGATGGATGGATGTATTTTTTTGGCAGTGGGGATCCGACAGTGTACGAGGGATTTTGGCGACAAACGGGTGACGAGAGCACGATCACAATTCGGGGATGGCAATCGATGAGCTATTTCTCTGATGTGACCAACATTTGCTGGTTTCTGGAGCCTGAGTTTGCCAAGGAGGTTGTAAGGTTGCACACTGTGGTCGGCAATGCTGTCACGCAGGATCGCCACATTGTTGTCGGGACAGGCTCCTCTCAGCTCTTTCTCGCTGCACTCTATGCTCTCTCCCCCACTGATGCTCCTGAACCAATCAGCGTAGTCTCTGCCTCACCCTACTACTCGGTCAGTGAGTCACTCACAACTGTATAATTATTTGATGCTGATTTCTTGAAAGAATTGCGTTTATTTTGTTTCATCCCCACTTGGTTTTTCATTCTAGTTAATCACACACAATTCATCATTATAAATCTTTAGTCAATTACGGTTTAATCTTGAGTTTAATAACCCAAACTTAAATGTGCTAAATCAAAATTTGTTTATGGTCTCAATGGAACTGTCAGTATTCAATTATTAGAAACTTGACTAATCCAGCCTGGTCCGACGTCCTTGAAGGGGATAGAGGTCTCTGATGGAATTTTTTTCATTCACATTGCGTGAATCTGAGGTCTTTCATTAAGGGGCCAACGTTCCTACAACCTTGACTAACACTACGTTAGTAATAAAAATTTGTTATAGTTAAAATGAAAATCAAGGTTGGTCTATCATAATTGTTCAGAAACATTGTTAGACTTTTTATAGTATTCATAATGTAATGTCTCACTTGTAAGTAAGCACAAAAAAAAAAAAAAAACTTCACTTGTAAAGTCATACTATTATGTCTGTGATTGATTTAGCTCTCTGCTCACCATGTGAGATTCTTCATCATCGCAAGATTGATAAAAGAAGAGTGGGATATAAATATAATGCATGTCCGGAAAGGGACACACATTAATTATTGCATCCAATTTTTTCCTGCCATTTATTCTGCTTTCGTATCCCGTAATTAATTTTCTGCCTCGCGTGCTGTATTTTCATGCCTGCACCTGATCACATGATAGTACAAACTTCAAAGGTGGGACTAATTTTTTTGGGTAAGAAAGTTGGTACTTGGTACCTATTGAACAGTCGCATGTGCTCAACTGACAGCTAAAATTTAGGTGTGAGAATCCTAGCTCAGAGATCATTTATTCAATTCATGAAAGAAAAAAAAAAAAGGTAGGAAAAGGTGTCATCTGGCTTTATTACTTAAGTATTCTGGTATAACTGACACAATAGCACTTCATTCTGGAAAATTTTATTGACAAGTAGGCAATGCACACTCAAAAAAAAAAAAAAATCTATAATGCAAAGGTTTATAAGAGAGGAAACAGATTTTTTCTGAGAGATTCCTATATGATTCATAACCTGACGCATGTTACGTATTGCATTGAGAGTTGTGATATTTCAATCGCCTTAAGTGAGGCTAAAGCGAGATGTATGATACCCACTCAAATATAATGGTAGAAAATAAAAATATTTTAGTTTAAGTAGGACATGCACAAAACTTAAGGAGAGTAAAGTGGATGTTGACATAGTATTCAATGTATTGAGTGTTAAAGCAATATTTCTCTTTGCATTAAAAGTGTATTGAAAGAAGAATGAAGTAATAACCCGCAAAAGCTGTGCTGAGCCGTAAGTAGTGCAGACTATCACTTTTTACTCATTAAGAGTCCTAATTGTGTTCAAGAATCATGATTGCAAGGACAGTTGTTACACATTATTAGTTTGACTAATTGATGTTTTTGCATTGAATTGATGATGGAATTAATTACTTGCAGTCATATCCATCAATGACGGATTACCAGAAATCAGGCCTATACAAATGGGCTGGCGATGCAGAAAGTTTTGACAAAGATGGCCCCTACATTGAGCTGGTTACTTCTCCCAATAACCCTGATGGATTTGTGAGGCGCTCTGTGGTCAACCGAAGCCAGGGACTTTTGGTTCATGACCTGGCCTATTACTGGCCCCAGTACACTCCAATTTCATCGCCTGCAGACCATGATGTAACGCTTTTCACTGTCTCTAAAAGCACTGGTCATGCAGGAATGCGCATAGGGTAAGTTAAGTTTGATGCATAGTAATTACCACATAACACAAGAACTACCGTAGTTTCAAGACTTAGATTCGGTAACTGACTCGGTCCAACTACTAGATTAGTGCATGATTCATTGGTTGAATTGATTAAATAGGATATATTTAAATAAATTATTAATATTTAAAAATTTATATGCTTATATATATAAATATGCAAATGACTAATAATTAACAAATTTAAATTATAAAGAGTAAATATATTATATAGTCTCTCAATAAAATTTTACAACACTATTTAGTCCCTTAAAACTTGTAATTTAATCCGCAGTCCCTTAAGATTTTAATAATAGAATACATTAGTTCCTCTATATGTATTCAATTTTTTAAACACTGATAGAATTGCATATCGACCTACTAACATGATGTTAAGTGATGTGTATGTCATTTAAAGTGGAATAGAGTTTCAAATAACTCATTTTTTGTGGTTGAAATTCATAAAAGGAATAATTTAAATCTCTATTATAAGTCATAAAGTAATTCATTTTGTGTAATTTTAGACATTAAGTTAAGTGTAATAGGTTTTAAAATAACTTCATTTAGTTTGCCTCTACCATTTTAATGGCACATTATCAATATAGTATATCATATGTGTAAGTTCACTAATAAAAAACTAACAGAGGGACTAATATGTTTATCATTTTCAATTTTAAGGGGCCACGAGATTAATTTTTTTTCTTGAAGAATGAAATAACTCGACGTAAAAGTCTTGAGAGACAAAATAGGGTATTCAGTCTATTATAAAATACATTTGAAAAGTTTTTATTTTTTGGGGTCCAGAAATACGTTGAAAAGTTTAAATTAAAAATTTGTTACCTTTTATGTTAAATGGGTGCTCAAGCCCCATACTTCAAGACATGAGCCAAGCCCATTATTAGTTTGTTTAAGCTCTAAAGAGAGGAGAAAAAAAAAAAGGATGGATACCCGTTGATTTTCTTCTTTGACCCACAATAACATGTAGTTAGAAAGCATAAACAAACACCCCTCTCCATCATAAACATATAGTAGTGCCGCACACTATTTCTTCACCCTCTCTCACTCCTTTCTAGTTACATTGTTCCTTCACTCTCTGTCAATCCTTTTCTATTTTTCTCCTCTTCTTGAAATCCTTTCCTCTTCCGTCAAGTCCAGGTCACTATCTTTGTCTCTCTCATGTTCTCGGTTCATGATCCTTGTTCATATCCTGATGCGGAACTCCGTGGATATCAACACCCAGAAATCTTGACATACAATTGATATGAAATATAGGATTGAAAACTAAATAAAATATCACAAGGGAATCACTCAACGCTGTAATCTTTTATTCAGTTTCCTGATGCAACAAGATATGGGAATTACTCTATCTCACTTGCGCGTACAAAGTTTCTAAAAGAAACTAGAGAATTTCATTCAAGATCAAAACTGCCTCCCATGGCTGTCAAGTTTAAAACTTATTTCTAACCCTAACCCTATTAGACTGGGCTCAAATTACTACACTACCAGCTGAGCTTAACAAACATAAAAATAAAATAAAACAAGTCTTAAAAACATTTTAAAGAAAAAGAAACTAATAAAATAAATAAACCAGACTTGGCCCAATATGTCCAGAATATTTTATCAATGCAAATTTACTAATAATAATATTTTGGGCTGCCCATAATTGTCAATAGTAGTCTTGGCTAATTCTTGATGCATCTCTTCAACAAATGATTTAGCCAAATTTCCAAAATTGTTTTGAATCCTTTTAGCTGACGCCCATGTGATAGGTCCCATGGGCATGCTACAATTCTCATATGTTCTTCTAGTGCTAAAATGTCCAATTTTCCCTTCTGAGCACGTATCATTCCCTTCCTCCTCTAAACGATTCGTTCCCAAATCTGTATCCATATGAAACAGAGAAATGTCAAAAACATTAAATGTAACAGACACATTGTACTCACCAGGAAGGTCAATCTTATAAGTATTGTCATTAATCCTCTAGAGCATTTAAAAAGGACCAATCTTCCTTTGGAGCAAGTTTAGATTTCCTTTGACAAGGAAACCTCTCCTTTCTCAAATGAGCCCAAACCCAATCACCAGGGTGAAAGAAAACTTTGTGTTCGTCCCTTGTTAACTTTTTCAGCCGTCACCTTGTTCTTCCTTTCAATTAACTCACATGCTTTTAAGTGCATTGTTTTAACCTTATCAACCTTGCTTTCAGCATCTAAGCTAACAAGATCACTCAAGGGCAAATGCATTAAATCCAAAACTATAACACCCTAATATTCAACCCAAATACTACTAGCATGTACTGAGGCTAAATATTAGTCGTCACTTCTTGATTTAACTTTAATTACCTTTGAAACTACGTAATGAAAATCCGAGCCAAATTTTTCTTTTTCGAAAACTAGTTAAAATATGAGCCGCACGTAGCGTATATAGATGGTATCATAAAGTGCGGAAATATCAACATTAAAAGGCTCCACAATTAACGTAACATCACATAATATATAAATCCACTCACCAAAGAGGTGAGTTGAGTTCAAGTACAAGAATTAAAATATGCGAATACAAAGAAACTGAGAATACAAAGAAAAGGAAATGTACAGAAATAGACCTACGTAGTGCACCTAATGTAGATGACCTCTAAACAAAAGAAGGTCATCATAAAGTAAAGTGGTGTGTGTGTACTAATCTCTCTAAGAGCCTCTACAGCTGCTGGCCTGGGAACAGGGGAACATATCCGATCCATGGTCGTAGCATGTCAGGGACAGATACACCGGATGGTCGCACATGGCCTCCGCGTCTAGGGCGCATAGCCTGCCTCCGCGCCAACCGTGGCTGCATCACCGTGTCCTCACTCCCTACTGGCATAAGTGGGGGAGTGGGGGCAGAACCCTCCGCATAGATGTGCGTGGGCTCGTCATCCTCAGGGTCAGTCTCTGACAACCTTGAGTGTGGAACATAATCGAGGAAGTCTCTAACAGCTGATTAGGAACCTCCGCTCGTCATGTGGACAGGCTCTCTCGAACACCACGTCAGCACTATAGGGGGATGTAGAGGAAAGACAATAACTCTATACAGGATGCGCAAAAGGCCGCCCCACGAACACGAATACACGGACAGAACAACGTCCCTCGAAGTGGTATGATCCGTGATCGGGGTCAAAATGAAACTCCCATGTCGGCGTGTCAACGTAGATGATGAATGTCGCCATCTGAATCTGAAGACGGGACGGAAAGGAAAGGTAGGAGGAGTGAGAATCTTTACTAAAGAAACTCAGTAGGGTTTTTCTCCTATCTAAATGGCATCATCTACGTCTCCAAGAACCTCAGGTTCTTATAAAATAGTGGGCATGTAATAGTTCAATTATGAATTTCTAAAACATTGATTACCGAGGCCCATTCTTTTTAACACATAGCTTGTATTTACATGAATGCATCATACTTCATTATGCTATACAAGATCTAGCTAACTTATTAGCAACATGATAATTGTAGACGTGATACATGACACATAGATCATAAAGCATAAAACATAAAACATAGAACTTGGTACATGGTACATAGATCATAGAACATAAAGCATAAAACTTAGAACTTGGTACATGGTACATGGTATATGGTACATGGTATCTTATTTTAGTTACTTAGGTGATATTAAGACATTTACTTAGTGCATGAGGCCACCTTAATTGTTCTCCCTTTTGAGAAATCTCCAGGTTATGAGCTCATACCTCACTAATCGTCACTAGCACATGGTTCTTATCCCTTTTGATAAGATTAAGGTCCCGACTTAAAATATGGGCTAGGGGGCTAGAATCACCTTATCTCCACCTATAGTTTGATGGTTCCTAAGGATCATTTTCTCATAATTTATGTCACCTTAAGTCTTAGCATGTTATAACAAGATGTTATATACTTCAAACATGTCATATATCTCATATAATTTAACATGGACATCTTTAAGGTTCTAAGAGAACAATAACATGCAATTTATAATTCCATCATCATATGGCATCATATAAGTCATGAGATAACACATTAATTCATCATCAAAGAGAACACATAAATCATTCCCTTAAAAGTAAAATCCCCTAAATCGAGTAACCTCAAACTTCTATATTATTTTCATATACCTCTAAGGGATTGATTAACCTCATTACCATAATTTATTAAGTCCTAGAACCTAATTAATTATGGCTGGACAGCATAGGCAGTAAGCATATTTTGATGAATTACGGTGTTCTAAAAGTTACGTTTTAGGTCCTTTTTCATTACCAACTTTTTCTATGATCCACTAATTAATACCTAGGCCAATTATGAGTCATTCTCACTCATCTAAACATGTTATAATATGATTATACAACTCTAACAAGGCTAGAACAAAATATACCATTTTTAGTTCCTAGGGAGTTCTAAAAATCACATTTTCAAACTATTAAAGTTACTAAGCATGCCTAAGATACCTAGAACCATTCTCATACAATTGGTAAGGTATTTAAACACATATAGACCACCCAAAATAGAATTTAAGGTGCTGGCAAACATAAGGCAAAATCGAAATCATAATCATCATATAATGCATAAAACTTTGTCTTTAAAACACATAAATTACTAGTTTCTCTTGGAATTTTTTTAGAGCTTTTAAAACTCACTTGGAAACAATTTATTTCATCAAAACCTTCATAAAATGCATGAGGGCAGCGACCATTTCAAATAAATCTCAAGGGGAATTTAAATCATAAAATCATGTCTAAAACATTTGTCATAGTCACCTATGCTTAAGAAAAATCCTAAGACATAGATTATAGGTCCTTGTGACTAAATGAAACTTATTCTAGGTTTATTACCATCACATGGCCGAGATGTACATTCCAAGGAATGCTTCCAAATTTATCTTTTTCTTAGGATGAAGAGGGCAAGTCTTTGAGCTCTAGGGGTTTTAGGTGATAACATAACATAGATAGGATATGCACTCCATTTTGTATTTCTTTAAAAAGTAAGGTGAGGGCTCAAATAAATATTTTATATTAACATGAGATGCAAAGCTTGAAACTTAAACGTGCTTATGCAAGTTCATTTCTTTATCTTGGGAATTTAGTGATAACATAGGAAAGTAAATATGCATAGCATAAAATAAACGTGGATACAAGTTCACTTTTATATCTTATTTAGAACTCCTTCAAGACTTTTAAAAGAACAAAGCTGAAATCCAGTACTCATCCAACATGAAAAAGTAAGCTTTACTAAGCTTTAAAAGTAGAGGCATAAAAGAGCTATGTCATATTCTTTATTAATGTCCAATAACCCCTATCTAGAGCGAACTCTAGAACATACCTGCCAACTTTAAGGTTGACAAGAGTAGGCTATGGACTTTTGGAAAATCTTATTACTTTCTTTAAGCAAAACCTTGGGTGAGCTAAGATGAATAACATTTTTCTTTAATCAAAAGGAAATGGCTGAACCTTAATGAGGAATAATGGACCATTTTCCACTTTAGGGACCAAGATCTTGATAATGTAATGACACCAACATTACTAGTCCTCATCATTGAGTGTATAACCTCAACCCCAACCAATATCAAGACAAGGTTCAAAAGAAAAAGAAAAGGAAAAACCGGAACCATATTTGGTTCAAGAACAAAGGTCAAGCTGTAGAGGTTGTTCAAGTGTTAAACACCATCATAAAACCCTTATCATCAAGCTCTTATATTTTTATAAGTTCCCAAAGGCTCCATGGCCGAAATCAAAAAGGAAAAGAAAGGTTCGAAAAAGGTCAAGAGAAACATAAAGCTCATTCTTAACTCAACTTGTAAAAGATAAAACTTTTCCTTAGGAAAAATTCAAGCTTTAGAGGTTTTCTTGAGAGATGAACACAAGGTCACCTATAGAGAACACTCATCATCAAGCTATTATATTCAAGGCCTTGAGGCCGAAAATAAAAGGAAAGGAAAATGAAGAAACCAAAAAGAAAAACTCTATCAAGGTTCATCCAATCATTATTTTCCAACAAGATTCAAACATTAAGATTAAAGAAAACATTTTTAGAAAAGCTCCCTACCAAGAATAAGTGTTCTTTGAAGATGGAAAAGGGTTTGATCTTGGAGCACCAAGAAAAAGAAATCTTCCTTGAACTTGGGTATGTGTTTCGGCCTTAAGGGAAATGGAGGGAGGAGATGTTGTTGGCTTATGTTTGAGCTTGGTTGAGTGTTTGGATGAGGAGTAGATGAAGGTTGAAGGTGGAGGAGGTGGCAGTTTCCTTCTTAGAATGATGGGGAGAAAGAAACTTTGAGAGAATAGCACTTACTCTTTGAACTTCAAACTTGGCAAATGATCCAAAGTGAAGCAAAGTTCACCAAAGCAATGTATATATAGAGCTTGAATCATGAAGAGGAGAATGGGGGAGGGGCTGGCCGAATGGGTTCTTGGGCAAGAAGAAAAGAAAAATATCTCCTTGTGTTGTCATTTCATGATAAGGTGTGAAGCATGGGAGGTATGGTTCATGTAAGACTTTGAATAAAAGCTTGAATGACATAAAGTAATTCTTTTTTAATGAAATATTTCTTCTAGAATGGGGGGAAAGGCTGGCAGTCATAAAGAAGCCAAGGGGAGAGAGTTTTCATTCCATGTAATCCTGTATTAGTGAAGTATTTAGGAGTAAGCAAGGTTATGTCACTAATCAAGGTTTTATGATTAAGTGTTAAGGTAAACTAAATAGGTAATTAAGGCTATGAACAACTTAGATTAGGAGCAATCTTGTTTGATTGATGGAGTCAAATTCCTCTAACTAGAAATTAAGGAATGACACATTTCCTTGATTTGGGGAATATGAATAGTGAAATCACTATTCTAAGATGCATTCTTTAAAGAAAAGAAACTAGAAATGGGTTTTTAAGTTTCCTTAAACAATTTTAGGTTCTAATCAACCTCAAATAATCATTTTAGCTCTAGATTAATTATGAAAATTAATTAACCTTAAATTAGAGCCTAATATTGCTTAGGTTTTGTTTTAAAAACGTTAAGCCTTAATGCACTTAAGCAGGGGCAAGATTGTAATTTTTTGCAAGAACTGCCCGGGACTTAAGCAAACATAAATCATGCCTTAAAAATATTGTTTTAGACTTCCGGGATAAGTCCAGGTCAAAATAGAACTCAAAACTGCCTTAAATTACTGTAATAGTATTTTGGTCATTTATGCGCAGAAAACTCAGAAATGAGATTCTTCTGCTCTATTAAACATTCCAAAGCATAGAATCCCCTTTATATGTAAACAAAATTCTTATAAGGATGGTCGAGGTTGGCCGTCCTCATGTTCCAGGTAAAAATAACCTCAGGGGCATTTCAGTCATTTGTATGACTAGAGAAAATCGGGACGTTACAAAAATAGTTAAAGGGTTAAAACCATACATAAGCTCAAAAGGAGAAAATCTTGTAGAAGAATGAATAATCTTGTTATAAGCAAACTCAATAAAAGACAAACAATCTTCCCAAGTTTTCAAATTCTTACCAACAGCAGCACGCAATAAGGTTCCCAATGTTCTATTTACCACCTCAGTTTAACCATCAGTTTGCGAGTGACAAGTAGTAGAATATAACAATTTAGTTCCCAACTTGCCCCACAACACTTTCCAAAAATGACTAAAAAATTTGACATCACGGTCAGAAACAATGGTCCTAGGTACATCATACAAATGCACAACTTCTCTAAAGAACAAATCTGCAATGCTTGTGGCATCATTAGTTTTATGATAAGCAATCAAGTGAATCATCTTACTAAATTTATCCACCATAACAAAAGTGCTATCTTTGTCTTTCCTAGTTCTGGGTAAACCAAAACCAAAATCCATAGATATATCAATCCATGGATGAGTAGGAACAAGTAATGGTGTGTACAACCCATGTGGCATAGACTTATATTTAGCTTGCTTACATGCAATACTTTAGCACAAATCTTTTCAACATCTCTACACATGTGTGACCAATAAAAATGCTCAGATAACACATCCAAAGTTTTATGCACACCAAAATGACCAATTAAACCACCACAATGTGACTCCCTGACAAGCAATTCCCTAACAGAACTAACAGGCACACAAATCCTGTTGCCACGAAATAGAAAACCTTTATGCATATAGAATTTGTTAAATGCACCATGCTCACATGAGGCATAAATACCAGAAAAATAAGAATCAGTGGCATGCAATTTCTTCAAATGCTCAAATCCTAATAGCTTAGATGTAAGAGTAGTGATCAAAGTATACCTGCAAGACAAAGCATTAGCAACCACATTCTCTTTACCTTGCTTATAGGTAATGACATAAGGAAAAGTCTCAATAAACTCCACCCATTTAGCATGTCTTTTATTCAACTTTCCTTGCCCCTTTAGATGCTTCAAAGATTCATGATCCGTGTGAATCACAAACTCTTTAGGAAGCAATTAATGTTGCCGAACCTCCAAAGCTCTAACCAAAGCATACCACTCCTTGTCATAGGTGGAATACTTGAGGCAAGCTACAGTTAACTTTTCATTGACGAAAGTAATGGGTTGTCTTTCCTACATCAAAACAGCACCTATACCAATCCTAGAAGCATCACATTCAATCTCAAAAGTCTTATCAAAATTAGGCAAAATAAAAATAGGAGCAGAGCACAAATAATCTTTTAAAGAATTAAATGCAAGTTCTTGTTCCCTTTCCCCGTTTAAACCCAACATTCTTTTTAATGATTTCTGTAAGAGGAGCAGCAATGGTAGAAAAATTTTTCACAAATTTGCGATAAAACCCAGATAAACCATGAAAACTCCTTACCTCAGAAGCACTCTTAGGCGTTGGCCATTCGCGAATAACCTTCACCTTATCATCATCAACCTCAATTCTATGTGCAATCACAATAAATCCAAGAAAGACCACTTTGTCAATGCAAAATGTGCACTTTTTAAGGTTGGCAAACAACTTCTCTATCATTAGCACCTCTAAAACAACCTTAACATGCAAAATGTGATAATCGAGGCAAGTGCTATAAATAAAAATATCATCAAAATAAACAACAAACTTGCCTAAGAAATCTCTCAAAACATGGTTCATCAAACGCATGAAAGTACTAGGTGCATTTGTTTTAAAGGCAGTCCTTCATTCATCCCCTGGTTTCATTCGAATATGATAATATCCACTTTTTAAATCAATTTTAATGAATATGCATGCACCATGAAGCTCATCAAGCATATCATCTAACCTAGGGATAGGATGGCGATACTTTACCGTAATTTTATTGACTGCACGACAGTCAACACACATCCGCCAAGTGCCATCTTTTTTTGGAACCAACAATACTGGCACTGCACAAGGACTCATGCTCTCCCTCATGTTCCCTTTTGTCAATAGCTTATCCACTTGCCTTTGAAGTTCCTTTGTCTCCTCAAGATTACTTCTATAGGCAGGTCTATTTGGAATGCTAGCACCAGGTACAAAATCAATTTGGTGCTCAATTCCACGCAATGGTGGCAAACCACTCGGTATCTCAGTAGGAAACACATCTACAAACTCTTGTAGCAAATAAACAAAACAACTAGGCAAATTTGGGTTAAGTTCGATGTCAGAGAGTAAAACCTCCCTAAATCAAATCATAATCAAGAAAGAAAGAATTAAAATAGAATTGATAAAAAAAAAATGATGATGGATTCGAGAAAGAGAAAGAATAAATAGATAAATAAGAATTTATCTAACGCTTGAAACTGATACCAAATGGTGTGGAACCCCGTAAATATCAATACCCAGAAACCCCAACACACAATTGATATAAAAGATAAGATTGAAAACTAAATAAAATATCACAAGGAAATCATTCTACCTTGTAATCCTCTATTCAACTTCCTGATGCAACAACATAAGGGAATCACTCAACCCCACTTGCACACACAAAGTTTCTAAAAGAAACCAGAGAAATTTTATTCAAAATCAAAATTGCCTCCCATGGCTGTCAAGTTTGAAACTTATTTCCTAACCCTAACCCTACTAAATTGGGCCCAAATTACTATACTATCAGCTGGGCTTAACAAACATAAAAATAAAATAAAACAAGTTTTAAAAATATTTTAAAAAAAACTAATAAAATAAATAAACGAGACTTGGCCCAACATGGCTGGAATATTTTATCAATGCAAAGTTACTAATAATAATATTTTGGGCTGTCCATAATTGCCAATAGCAGTCTTGGCTAATTATTGATGCATCTGTTCAACAAATAATTTAGCCAAGTTTTCAAAATTGTTTTGAATTCTTTTAGCTGACGCCCTTGTGATAGGTCCCATGGGCATGCTACAATTCTCATATGTTCTTCCAGTGTTAAAATGTCCAATTTTCCCTTCTGAGCACGTATCATACCCTCTTCCTCGCGATCACTTAAGTGAATCTGAACATAGCAACGTTGACCAAAGAAACCATAACGTTTTTGAAGACAAGCACAACTGTTCTAGAATGGTGGCCATAGCAACTCGCTAGGTTTTTTTTATTGTTGAACCATGTGAACCAACGGCAAGTCACTAGGTCACCAGTTTTTCTAGAAAATCACCGAGTCTGACCAGTTCATACAAATTCTCTTGCAAGTTCGGTTTGATGTGCCACTCGAACCGACTGCCTGGCCAATTCGCTAGTTCAGTAGTTGGATTGGTCGATGCGATTCGAGTTTTAAAACTATGAGAAGTACCTCAGGTACTGTGTCATCCTCAATTGTCTATGTGCAGTTATTTTATAAATAATGACACAAACTTTATAACATAAAAGAAGACATGTTACCAATTTGTTACATAAAGAAGTGTAGAAGGGGAGAGGCTGTCTAGAGAATTCAAAAGTTAGATTGGTTTGGGTACTTTTGGTTTAGACTATTTTCAATTTTCATTTCTTATTTTTACTTAATTTTATGTTTTTTAGGATTGTATAAAGAAAACAATAAAAATTACAAAATTTCATTTTCATTTTCATTTACAGTTTTCATTATGTTTATTACAAAATTCTGAAAACAGAAAAATAAAAAATAAACACTAAAAACTGGTTTCTGATACCAAGAGTTATGTTTTTTTGAATTAGACATCAAATACAACACCTTTCTCACATTACAACATATTTATCTCACCTCAATACACGTGTATTTTGATCATCTCTTACATTAGTCTTATAATCTCTAACACTCACTCTAGTATACAATATTTCATATGATGCCTATCCATATTAGGTTGCAAAATAATTTTCCCTTTTACAAGATTTTACCTTGCATTTTAAATAGGTGGGCTCTAGTGAAAGACCGAGAGGTAGCAAAGAAAATGACCAAATTCATAGAGCTCAACACAATAGGAGTGTCCAAGGATTCACAGCTCAGGGCTGCTACGGTTTTAAGGGCAGTGTCTGACAGCTGTGAACAAGGAAACACCAAAGAGAGCGAGTCATTCTTCAAGTTCAGCCACAACATCATGGCAAACAGGTGGAAGCAACTTACAGTAGCAGTTGAGCGTAGTGGATTGTTCAGTGTGCCCTATTTTTCTCCTGCATTCTGCACCTTCTTCAATCAGGTCTTGGAGCCTCATCCAGGTAATCAACAATAACCAAATTAATCTACAAATTTTATTTCATGCAGGTCCACAATTAAATTTCACGGGAAAATGATAGACAACCAAAATTTTATATTCATAATGATGTGTTATGATTGTTAGCCTTTAGGTTAATTAGTGGATTATACGACTTTATTTTATCCAATAATTACCATGATTTTTGTTAAAGATTCTGTATATATCTTTCTAAAATGTGTAGCATTACTTAATTTCATAACAAAAAGTGTACCTCGGTTTTTTGGTTCCGTTTTTTGTATGTGGCTATGTTGCAGCTTTTGTGTGGTTAAAGTGTGAGGGAAATGTAGAAGACTGCGAGAGCTTCCTTCGAGCACACAACATCCTAACAAGAAGTGGAACGCACTTTGGGGTTAGCCAGAAATATGTAAGAATTAGCATGTTGGATACAGACGAAAATTTTATGCAATTTGTAGACAGACTCTCTACCATAAAGTCGCGATAGTTGAAGTGTTGATGTTAGCTCGTGTACAACAAGTAAATAAATGTTAGTTTGGACATACTTATATGTATGCTGTGGAAAATGAAGCGCACCAAATATGTATTCTACTTAAGATCTCTGTAATCCAGTCAAAAATAGAAAATAATAAATTTACTTTTAGGGTATGTTTGGTTAGAGAATAAAAATGAGAGTAAGTTTTCATTGATTGAATTTCATATGTAAAATTATATATGAAGTTTAACCATGGAAAGTTTATCCTCAATTTTACTCCCTAACTGTTGGAGGATAGAATTGTAATTAGAGGTTAGTTAAAGTTAGTTTAGTTGGTTAGGTATTAGTTAGTAGTTTGTTATGCTCTATATCTATATAAGGAAGCTTACACTTGTATTAGCTCTCTGCTTTGATCATCAGTAAAATTTCATTTCTACATTCTCTCAATTATTTACTTTCTCTTCTCTGATCATGAATTTCAACACTAACCAAACATACCTTAGGCTCAATAATTACATCAAGCAGTTTATTAGTCTCTAATAAAATAAAACTAGATTATTGTCTTTTTGTAAGTCTCTTTAAATAATTTCAAGCTCTCTAGTTTAGTTTAATACATTTCATTTTGAACCTCTAGTTTCAATACATACAAATCAGTGTTAATACAAATTCAAAAGATAAATGATACATCTTTCTAAGCAGTGTCTTCAAAATCTCATTTTTACATGTATAAAGAAATCATGGAATGCTATACAAATTATAACTCGTGTTTTTGTGAGTAAAATTTTGAATCAGAAATATCGTTAATTAGATTATTTATTCGCAGAAAACTATATAATGAGAATAATTTCAATGAAAACTTATTGCAAAGTCTACTACTCAAAGTTCTGTTTTTAATTTCTCAAAAACGGCACAGAAACAATCTCCAGAAAAATGTACACCCCTCTCGCAAAGATCAAGCAGCAGTGACCGCATAACATCAAGAACCCGATTTTTGGGCCCTTCTCTCTTCTTGGGCCTTACCACATTCTCTCACTTCACCAATTTTTTTTCTTTCTGGGCCTTTCCATCATCTCGGGCCTGACCTTGGCCCGCCTGGCCCACTTCCTGTGTCTTTCTCCCCATACACTGCGTTGCCTCCTTAGTTCTCTTAGCCACGTGGCCACCACGTCCTCCGCCCTGCGCTGCGCGTGCTCCGGCCGTTTCGGCCACCGCGAACGGAACGCGAATGACGAGATTTTCGGGGCTACCAAAGATTACCGACGTGAAAAAACCGGCGAAGGCGAAGCATACGGCTGAGAGGACTAAGAAGAGGGCTTCCAGAGGGAGGAGTATGGCGAGTGGAAGGAGGAGTGAAGATGAAGGAGGGGCACGGTTGGCTGAAGGGAAGGTGGTGGTGGTGGTGTCTGAGATTGCTGGGTGGTTGTTGCAGTAGTGTTGTTGTGTTTGTTGTTGTTGTTGGTGGGTTTGGGTTTCAGCCATGGAGATGGAAGCTGTGGATTTGCATGCAGTTGTCGGGAGAGGAAGAGAAAAGGAAGACGGTGCCGCGAGCAGGGCATGAGCGTTTTCCACCAAACATTTTGTCTATAAGAAAATTATTTAATAGTGTTATTTATACTTGGCACACTTTTATTTATTTTTAGATGGTAAATGGGATTCAAATTGAGCGAAGTTCATATTTCATACAAGGGTAAATATTAATGTGTTGATACAGTATCTCACATATTATGAGTATCAATAATATTTCTATTTTTTTATGTTGATTAAAAAATGAGTAACTTTCCAAGTTGGTACTTCATAAAATTAACGTGGTAAAAACTAGTTTTTTAGGAAAGGAAATACTCTTCTTGATGACTTAGGATTAAAATGAGATAAATTGATATTTAATTATGTATAAAAATAGACCAAATTAGTTCTGTTTTCCACAAAAACTTTTATTCCCAAATCTTAGATGATATTTTTAAGAGAAAGGGACTCTGTTTCTTTCACTATGAATTCCCAAACTACTTCAAAAAGCGTTTGGTTGTGGTACAGAGAGATTTCCTAATGAAACTAAGTATAAAAGGCTGTAAAGTAAAAATGGGAAAAAGCTCAAGTGCAGAAAAAGATAAATAGAAATGGCAATTTCATTGATTCATTGTTGAGATGTCTTAATGCAATCGAATACATGACTATTTATATACACAATAAAGCAGATATTCAATTACAAACTATACTAACATTATTCCTAAATGTGTCCTATTTTGTAAGGAGCATTCCCACATTCTTTTGTAACTTTCCAAAACCAGCATCCACTCATTTATCCCCTTATTCAAACTAGCAATCACTTTCCTTAACAGCTTGTATTTTCATAGTAGCAGTTGTAGACTGGGTCAAAGCTCATTTGTTTACATTCCGAAGCACGTATCCCCTTAAACTAAAGTCCTAAAGTGATTTGTGTGTAAACAAATGTCACAAGGACCAAGGCTTAGCATGGGACCCATTCCCTCGATTGAAGGCTAGCCTCTTTACAAGGCTAACTGTTTTTTATTGATGGATATTCAGTCAAGGTCAGCCACTGTCAGTCGTCAAGCTTCAAAGACACTGTATATGAGCGGATAAACATTCTCAAAGTTTTAGAAAATATCTTAATTAATATTTGGCTAACTTTAAGATAATAAAAATAGGAAAATGGCAAACATAGTATCAAAAAGGTCTTTTTTTTTTCAATTAAAGGAAAGAACTCCCTTTATACATAGTACTTCAACCATTACATCTCAAATTTTCAAAATAAGACATTTTTTTTATTTAATTCTTTTAAGATTTGTAGTTAATTAGAATAACAAAAATTAAAAATACAAGTTAATAAAAGTAAAGGAAATGCATGTATATTGATAAAAAAAAAAAAGAGTTTAATTTTAATTACACAGTCATGGTTGAAGTGTTATGTATAAAGGGAATTCCTTCCTTTAACCACTTTTTGGTATCCAAAATTCATATTCCCCACAATGCCTACAATGTAAAGGGAGATATAATAAATGAATAAATAAAATAAATTTTAAAATTTAAATTAATCTGAGAATAGAAAAATTTGGGTTACAATCAGTAGTAATAATAAAAGGATTACTATGTGAAAATGTGAAATTCATCACGATAAATGTTTTTTTCGGTCAATCATTATGAGAATTCGTTTGGAAGTGAGAATTTAGTTTTGGGTCTAAGACGTTAACACAAAGAGGAACAAAACGGGCCAGCTACGCCTGGGGAGAAAATACAACGAAGGAGCAAAGCCTGCTGCTCGTAATGGACCTGACAAGGTTTTTCAACGAAAATGTGTGAGAGGAGAATCAAAGAGGCCTTTGGCCCAAAACTCATAGTAAAATATAGAGGGTCAGACCTAGATAAATTGCTTCAAAAATCCGTCCATCGAATGAGTTGATGAATTTCTCTTTGGATCCATTACCTAAAGAACGGGCATCTATGGCCAGTTTGTTTATGACAAAAAACGTGGCCGTTTTGGTCATCACAAAAACCAATGGCCCTTATCTAGTTGTCACAAAAAGAATATAGAGAAAATTAAATTAATCTACTTTAAAGTTTAGTATAATTACACTCAGTATTCCTTTATTTTATAAAATTATCACTAGTCTTACTTGGGGTTAACTAAAATTATACTAACCTCTCCTATATATACTAATTCTTTAATTTAAATGACAAAAAGAAGATAGCATGAGATATATTCATAATTATTAATAATGAAATTATAATATTTTAACAATATTTAATATAGTAATTGAATAAAATAATTTTTTTACCATATGAAAATGAAACTTATAATTATAACTTATGATTAAAAAATGAGGTATTTTAGTTAATATATATATATATATATATATATATATATATATATATCAAATATTGTCAAAATATTACAATTTTATCATTAATGATTATATATTTATCTTATGATGTTATTTTTCTTTGTCACTTAAATTAAGGAACTATTATTTATAGGCGAAGTCAATGTAATTTTAATAAATTTCAAGAGAGTTTAGTGATAATTTTGCACATAAAGAGTTATTGAGTATTGTAATTATACTAAATCTTATGTGAGATGAGTGTCAATTACTCAAGAATATAATGGCCTATTGACGTTTCATCGTGTTCTTAATTTCTATCATACATGGAGTTACTTTTGTTTGTTGTTTGATCAATAATCATTTCATCAATTCCAGAACGTAAGCAGTATTCAAGGACTGGGTAACCAACTTCTTGGACATACTTCCAGTTCCTTTTTATTTTCTGGGATGTTAACTAAATTATCTTACAATAATTTATCTGTGATGAAAACACCATATTTAATCCTTCTAGTAAACTAAATATAGATAGCCAAATGTTGATTAGAATTTAATAATTTGGAAATTGAATTGATCCAATTTTCAGGTTATATATTTTTTTGAGTTTAATTTTAATATAGGGTGTAATATGATTGTTGTCATTTAACTTATGGAAAATATTAAACAATAAGAAATCTTGTTAAAATTTTGTATATAAAGTGATGTGCCTTAGTTGTTTGCCTTTAAACATATAAATAAGTGGATTATATTATTTTATTTTATAAAAAAACCATAATTTTTATCAAAGATTTTATAAATAATTTTCTAAATATGTAATATTACTCTTAATTTATTTAATTTAATAAGATAATAATATAAAATTCTATCATCATATTCAAAATAATTCATTTTTATATACATTTTAGTCTAAAAAAATTGTACCCATATATGAAATGTTGTTTGATTGGCAGCTTGAGTTATAGTATGGGCAAACTTTAGTAGCCTGCATTTTACTAAAAGTTTGTTCTATTCAAACTCATGCCATCAAAAGCTGAAGTAAAAATTATTTTCACACAATGTGAAAACACTTTTTGGAAGCACAAAATTCACACTTTATATTGTATAATTCTTCTATATTCAGATTATATTTTATTGGGGATAAAAATGAGTGGATAATTCTTCTATATTCAAACTATATTTTATTGGGGATAAAAAATGAGTGGATGATTTTTTCGTACGAGCTCTATTGTGATATAGTATCGTGTATACCTAGTATGAGGAGCATGAACATACTATTAATCCTTCTTCTCCATGCTTTAAGCTCTATATTTGACTAACTAGAGTAGGTTACCTGCAGGAACTCCGATTGCTTAAATCAAAGAGTACTCAAGAGGTGTAATAAGATGGAATAGTATGTATACCTGATTTAGCATATCTCTTACCTTAAATAGAGATAGGAGGGTTATCTTGAGCCTTAGAGCCACCATCGTGTCCCCAAGCATTAGTCCATAACAAGCTCCATTTGTACTCAGATAATGTTAGAAGGTTTGCAACCCAGGAAATTGGTGTCCTCAAGTAATGATGAGGTGTATTTTTGCGTTGGCAAAGAAAAATTCCTTGTTCGGAATGAATAATGTCCAAAAAAACTATTTGCAATTTCCCTACTGCTTGAGTCGAAATTGAGGTTGCAAAAATCCTAAAACATGCTGAAGAATAGAAGTAATTAACAACGATATCATTGACATGTACCAATACCAACAAAGAGATCACAAAACGACAGAGAGAGAAAGAGCGGGGTAATGCTTCTGATCGAAATGCAATACCGCTGAATCAATCTTGGTTACTGATGAATGCACACCGAGGTGCTTAGATACAAGGTTTAGAGAGTGAATATACAGTGGTCACATGAATAACAAATCAGATAACAACTACGCCATGAGAGCACAACAAACTAACTGAATGGAACTGCCTTCAGTTACACGATCGAGCTGCATGATTATCATTTGATCCTATCAGGTAGTTCAACCAAGCTCCATTTATATATATTTTAATTTGGCCTCTTTAACCTATACTCCTCATGGTTTTTAGTGGATCTTCTAAGTGGCTAAGTTTGGGAATCATGCATCCACAAGAGGAGCAATAGGTGTTGTGATTGTGTCGAGTAAGGGAACATTGGCAGCAGTCAAAGGTTTTGGCAACAAGACCAAGTCCGAGGGAGGGTAAAGTGTAGGAAAAGTTCCAGTAGGTTCTAAAATGGAAAATGCCTTCGTGAAAAATTACATCTCATGACCGAAAAAAGATTATCGGAGCAATTAAGATCATATATTCAACTTCCTTTTACACTAATCCGTTGGGATTTCCTATTCGTCTAGTATTTCACAGTGAGGTTCAGATTTCTTGTGAGACATGAGAGTGTTAAAAAGAGCTAGAGAAGATATATATATATATATATATATATATATCTTGCAATATTGTCTTGTTAATCCTTTAACGACTAAGCCTTCAGAAGGCTCGAAGAGAATACTACTTATTACTTTTGTATTTTTTTTTCAATCCAAAACACCTAGTTTATGCTCACTTTATTACATACATGGAAAAGTTTCCCTGGTCTTCGATCTTACCACTACTTTCTCACCTATTATGCTTAAGTTTGTAGGAAGAGATGATTTATAACATTACTCAAACCCACCATTCATGCTATAACACTTGACCACATTGATGATATCTGAACTGTAAGATATTAAGTAATATATCGGTTATCATGACTCATTCATTTTTTACTTAATGGCTACAAACTTTTTTCCTCTCTTCTTTTTTCTCCAATATAATTCTCTGCCACCTAATCTCACCTTCTCGAATTGAGGTCGAAACATATTCCCTAGCAAAAATGAAAAAGGTGAGAAAAAAAAAAACATTTTGTAGAAGTTTTTCTCGGTTTTCACTCAAATGCACTCATAATACTCACCAATTTAGTTTTTTGAGGACATCCTTTTTAATTAGATTTTTAGTACAATAATTGAAGTGTTGATATTGAAATGACTGAAAGCGCAACAATTTTTCTTCCTGCGAGAACCTTGGTTGATACCATGTTGGTGGTCTTTCTGCTCAAGTCAGAAACTGGCCCATTGTACAGTTTACTACAAAAAGAACCCACCTTTTCCAAATTCGATCACTGTAATCTGCTGGAATAGAGGATCATTCTTAAATCCCAGAGCCCTGATATGGGTTCCTACACAATATTTATGCAATATTATTGAGAGGGCCTAGAGATTTTCAGAGAGAATATATATATATATATATACCTGTTGGAAGTTGGAACAACTCAAGCATATCTTAAATTTAATTATATTCGTTTCTCGATTCTCTTACAATATCTATGCATAAGAAATTGCATGCCCCTTTAAACAACTGCTATTGAGGGCTTGAAAGGCAGAATATATAGTCATACATTTGTAAAAGGGAAAAAAAGAAAATCAAGAGAGAGAAATGAAAAAAGCATCAATTTATATATGATTCACATCTAGATAAAAGGGAAAAAGAAAAGAATGAAATGAGGGCATCTCTTTGACCCATAATCATAGGTTTGTTTAGAACAGAATTAGTGGCAACCATCATGGCCATCATCATTTGGAAATCTTATAGAAGAACAACTTTTAGCATAAAATATGGTCGTTATAAGGGTCATAAAGAGGAAGTTCGTGAAAGCAAACGGTGGTCTTCAAGCACAAAAAAAAACTTTTCTAGAACTTGTGCATGCGGAAATGTAGCCTAATTCTGAACCTATGATCAATTGGCCTAGGTGTATGCGATAAAATACAAATATGCCCATCAAATACTAGAAAAATATCGTATATATGTTGACGTGTATCTGAATCTTTCTGCGAAATCTTAAGAGAATTATATTATAGTTAATATCATATACTTAAGAGAGAAAAGGAAAAATATATCGCTAGATATGGGCAATGATGTTTCGCGGCGTCAAGATTATTGCTTGGTGCATATGATTCCTAACCAAACTCTTGACCCCATTTTATGTAAGATTGGTTGCACTGACATAAGCATAGTCGTTGCTTGATTCCTAGAGGCAGCGGACTTGTCTATTTTCTTGTCCCACTAATTTCGGAATGATAAAAACATTGATTAAAAAAATGCATAGCTAACTATAACATTACTATGAATTTTTTCGGTCTTTCTTCTTCATATGGAACGTGGCACCATAATATTCATGTATAGGATCAAACTCTATTCACTTATTTCAGTACTGATAAAAGTTCGGATTTCATCTTAAACGTTTTTTTCAAATTAATTTATATGAATGATATTTAAATTTAATAATTTCGATGTCTCTTTTTATTGAATTATATAGTTTATTAACGCAAATATCTTACCAAATAATAAAAGAAGTCTATTATTGCAAATGTCATATAAAAAATCAACACAATCTCTGAGACGTTGGCATAGAATTAAACTTTAAGGATTTGAAATAAAATAAACATTAGAGACCAATTTTTTTTTAAAAAAATTGTAATTGGTTTGAAAATTATGTTTTTTAGTTACAAAAGTTTGAACATTTTTTCTCCAAAGTCTAGTTACTGTATAAGTCCCTATATTTTTTATCCAACATTAAGATAGGTTTTATGGATTGAAAAATGATAAATTAAGTTTCATCACCAGAAAAATAAAATAGGTTTAAAAATATGGATTTAATTGCCATGCACTGACAGTACCGTAAAAAAGTTTTACACATTCATCCAATTATGTATTGTTACATAAACCATTATAGTTAACTTTTATACTCATTACTTAAAAAGTCATCTAAATGAAATGTTTTAATCGAACGATACATCAAAATTAAACTCTAAAATATTTATATCTAATTTTTATTAATTTCTTCTAAATATATTTGTGATCCGTGACCATCCGATTTAGTCTCTTGAGTTCTATGGCGTGACAGTGTTTCTCACTGGCCCGGTGCTCTAATTCGTTGTTGTTTTGTGTTTCAAGTTGTGTTGTTCTATATGTGGGTGTATCCACCTCTGAAGTTCGGATTCAGGTTTTTTGATTTTTCCTCCGTCGCCCATATCCCTTTGCTGCATATGTGTTTTGGGGGGCGCAGCAATCTTCACTCATGTTGAAGGCGATGTGACCGTGCCGGATGAGGTTCCCAGCGATCGACGAGAGAGGGTGAGATTGAGGTGTTGCTTTGGATTGTGTGCTTGGTCGGTGGGTGAGATTGAGATGTTGTTGTGGATTGTGTGCTATACAACCTTGATGATGGAGGCGGCGAGTGCATATTTTGTCCCTAGGCAGCGGCATGCACATGTGGTAGGGGAAGGATCTCTCCTCAAGCAGTGCAGGGCTCAGTCTTAGTTATGGGACATAGAAGTTTTCTGAACGAGGTTCGATTGGTGTGTGAAATTCGTATGGATATGGGCCTCGATAAGGAATGGTGTAACGTGTTGAAGGGTTGATATGTTTCCTCGATTTTTCAGTGAGCTCGATTTTTATCGTTTTATGTGACTAAGTTGTTTTCTTTGAAACATGGGTACTTCAAAATCGTTGTTGTACCCGTACCTGGTATGTATCTGGTATCGATATTTGTTGGGTACTCTGAATATTTTTTAGTCAATAATTTTAATAAGTAAATGTTACTTAAATGCAAATTAATCATTATAAAATACCAAATTTTGCGATTAAATGAATTAAATTATTATTTTATCCCTTCAAATCTTGTGTTTTTTTTATATATATTTACTTGAGCATCATAAAAAGTCATATATTTTATGATATAATTATTTTATTAATTACAATTTTATATTTTCATATAATATACTTTCCCGTACTCGTACCCTAATTTTGGAAAATTTTTATACCTCATACCTGTATCTGTATCCAGTATGGATACCATACCCGTACCTATGTAATAAAGGTTGTTTTTCATCTTGTATTTTTTATGCATTTTTGAACATTTGCTGGTGTTCTCCCTCATTCTCTCTTCGGGAGTAGTTAAACATTCTTTTTTTTTTTTTTATCTCTTTAGGTTATTCACCTTTGGCAACGGTGACTAATCCATTCGCGAGTTTGTGCAGGCACCTTATAGGGTGGGATAGCTGGCCCGAAGAAGCTTCTCCATTCCCAAAGGCAGGGATCGAACCCTTGACCCTTAATTAAGGATGAACGAGCCCCTACCGCTTGATCACACCCCTCAAGTTAGTTAAGCATTCTTTAATTATCGGGAAATAAACTTAAAAAGTGATTTTATAATAGAGGTGAGGCGACATAGATGGCGATAAAAAAGTTGCTAACAGAAATTAACTCATCACAAGAATTAATTGCATGTAAGTGACACTCAGACAAGAGATCTGTAGTTTGCAATGTTAGAGTTTTAATTTCTAGTACTTTAGACTTTTATTGATGGGTGAAATTTTGATCATATAAAATGGGATGAATGGACAGATCTAATAGTTCTTGTGAGCCTATAAAATTAATAAGTGATCTGTTGTGAGTTTTGGAAATCATATCGTATTATCCTATTTAGGCCTAATAGTGAGTGTACTTAAGAAAAGTCAATGTGGACTATATTGCTATAAATTCATACTTTGTGGGCATCAAGATCGTCTCACAATCTTGACATCTCTTGATGATTCTTACTAGGTTCTCTTGGCATATCTCTTGAAACAAGATAGCTTCTCAATACCATGGATCAAATAAGGTTGGCATATCTCTTGAAACAAGATAGCTTCTCAATACCATGGATCAAATAAGGTACACATCATTATTATTGTAGCATATTTATATTTAGTTGGTGTTCTATCATAGAGTTAGATTATAATGGGATTAGAATCCAACTTGAGATATTTATTGAGTCATTTTAAATTGGAAATTTATTTGAATTATATTGATTATAACAGGTATTCTTAACATTTAATGATTGTTAATACAAATTTATAAATATTTTCAATTTATGTTAAAATTAGATTATTTTTCATAGCAATATTTTTATTGATACTTTCAATATTGCTAATTGTTGAAAACATTTATTTTTTTTATAGTGTTAAAATATAAAAATTACAATAGTACATTCAAGTGATTCGTCGATACTCCTCACAATGTTCACCATGAGATTGAAGATGCATCATACATAGTCATTGACCAGCCGAGTGCACCACTGCATTCGCCATAATCATGAAATTAAATAAAGCTGAAAGACAGAAATGGTAAGAGAAATAAATAATTGGTGGCCGTGAGAAGTTATTGTCAAGACTTGCAGTAGTCTAGCACCTCTCATGGCCAATTTGATTTGATTAGGAGTTCGAGCTTTGATTTTTCAAAACCAAAACTGGGAATATTTTTGGTACACTCAATTGAAGTTGACACATCACATGTGCACGTATACTTGTCTCAATGACTGTCTGTAAACACTATTAGCATGACAATAGACTTGTTTGTCTCTGTTGACCACATTGAAAACGAATAACGTAAGTACATCGGTACCTGTTTTGGTTTGTGAGTCATATAACACGTCCTGGACCACTTGTGGCCATTTTCTTAGGTCCATTAGGACATAAAGAATTTGTTGTGGGGGCTTAAGTAGGGGATAGGACCCCCCCACCACATGCTGTTCTCTTGTTTGTCCTTTCTAGCAAATAACCCTCACCCTGCCATTTTTCACCTGCTCTTTGCTTCTTTTCCACGCCTTGGTGCAGAGTGAGAGGAAGATTGATGGGTTTAATTTGATGGATTCTGAAATTATAACTATTGCATTCATTCAGAGAGGAACAACAAGTTCAGAAAGCCATACTCACTTTTCTCTGAGCCCCAACAGTTCAGCTATATTCATTTATTTTTTCAGTATATATAAATTATCCCCATCTAATCAGGTTAACCCTTTGCTTGAATGATCTGAATCTGATTTAAGGTAAGTGTTTTATTATAGGAATAAAACGTTTTAGTATTAGTTTTTAATATTTGCAAACCTAAACTTATTGTTTTATTGAAGAGTTTAATTTTAATATATTAACAATTTAAAGAGCTGTCATCCAATCTAATGTGTTCATTTTGTATGAATTTCTAAGTGATAGAGGAAAAATTAACTATATTTATTAATTTAACAATCTATGATTAGATGCCTGTGCAACTTTCAATGCATAATCATATCCTTTATTGAATAAAGGGTTTATCTAATTGGTAATCTTAGGAAAATGGTTAAAGATACTAAAATAGAAAATTTGATTTGATAATTATATTCAATGCTTTGAAATCTTAACAAGTTAATTCTTTCTATAATGACTCTCTGCTTCTTCTAGGTTAAGGTACTGTTTAGCAAAACCCTTTAATAAATTCTAGAATATCACAATTTTTGTTGAAATTTATTTCAGAGAATAATGTAACTTGCATGTATAAGCGAGTCATGTTATTTTAGAATTTGGGTACACCATAACTCAACCCAAAAATCTATCTCATAGAGGGAGTGTTTTTTAGGCTCTTATAAATACTATACAGATTATATCTTTAGGCACGTGAGACTCTCAATAACATTACTCTAAAATGGAAAAACAACTATAAAATAATTTCAACCAAGACACTTCCACAATGCAATATACATATACATACATATGTATGTGTATATGTATATATATATACATCGCTTACCTTTGTTTTATATTTCCCCCGGCACCCTTTCGTCTGGTTATTTGCAATAAATTATTGACTATAGTTTGTTCCGATGTATGCGCCAAAATGTGCAATACTATAAAATCTGACTAATGTGCCGATTAAAAGGGACTTGACGGATATAAGGAAGATATTCTGAGGGAAAGTTGATGATGGATTTGATTTGGTTCACCAAAAATTCCAAGAAAGATAAAGTCGAGGCTTTTGGTGATCTCGAGGAGGAGCAAAGCAAATTGCAGGGGTCAGGGCGCCTCACGCACATACACACAAACAAATACACACACAGAAAGACAGACAGACAATAATGTATAGGAATAGGAGCTTTTCTAATTAATTTGTTTGTTCAATTGCATTAATTTGAGGTTGGGAATATGTTCCGATTATTGTTCGATGATGATGTGGATTAATTCTTCTTCTGAGTGCAACAGTGTTTGTGATGCTAGCTGTGTGCTGCGAGAAGGAGAGATAGTTAAAGTGATCACTGACAAAAAGTGAAGGGAGAAACAGAAGACGTTTGTGATCGAGCATTTAGCTCTGTACTACTCACTGAGATTGCAACGAGACACACACATGAATCATGAATGAATGAATATTCATAAATATGAGAGAGAGAGGGAAAAGAAAGAAATTATATATCGAAGAAAATAAGGATAATTTCATCATTTGAGGGTCTCTTGTTTCCCCTGTTTGCCAAAAACATAAGAATTAATAATGAAAGAAGCTATAGTCGGGGCTTAACAGTTCAACCCGAAGAATGAAATGACGGCTTGCTTTCTTCTTGGAAGATGAAAGGTTTCGCTGTTGCTTTTCTTCAGGGGAGCAAGGAGAGAAAATGCGGCTGAATTACTTGTAAGTGATTGGAACACTGCTTAATTTCTCTCTCTCTTTTTCTTTTTTAACTTATAATATAATATGATCATGGAAAAAAACCCTAACCCTATTGGTTTCTCTGATTTCGAAAGTTTTTTTTTTTGCTGCAACTTCTAGGAATCTGATCTCACTAGGATCGGCTCAGATATCAGAATTTTACCTGTCAAATTGCGCAAACAAACATTTGCCTAGAAATAAACAACTTCGTTAAAAGAAATGGTACAAAGACCATAATTTTGTTAGGAGAAATGGTTGGTTGACAACAAAAGTCTACAATAAATTTACATCTTATCATCATTAGAAGTGATAAGTGAATGTGATAAGTGATGATCATTTATCATATCTAATAGTGATAAAGTGTATAGTATAAGTTTGTTATAGGTTATTATTGTCAACAAAACACTTCTTTTTTGTTAGTCAACTCAATTGGATTTTTAATTAACGGAGTAAATATTTTAATTAGAGCACTCTTTAAGGAGTCATGCAATAAAATGTGCACATAAAAAAAAAGATTTTATGTTTTCAAACTATTGGATTTATAACAAAAAATTGAAACTTAATATTTTTTAATAATCTTAACCGGTGGTTTAAGAATATATTTGTGAGTTTAAATTTCTAATAGGAGGGGTACGAAGAGAAAGATTTATAAAGTAAAATTTTAACTACAAACCTTTTCCTCCTTTCTTTTTCGCTTCAAAACTCAAAATTATAAATATATCTGACATATTGATTAGTAAAATCCAGTTATTATTATTTGTGTTGTGGGGTGGGGGGCGGGGGGATTAATAATTGATATTTATTCGTATGCATGCAATTGCAGTAGATGTCAATGTAGCTGCAGTTTATGTGAGAGAAAGGGCTGTCACTGTTTCACTGTAATGTTTGGGGAGTGAGTGTTGGTGGTTGACAGTAACAGTTTCGAAGGGGCTAGCTAGGGTACTTCTTGGAAGAGAGACAAAAGGAAAAAAAAAAAAAAACACAAAGCAATAAAAGCTGATGAAAACCCTAAGGATGAAACTACTACTATACTTTTAAGTATTGATTGAATGAATCCAATGAGAAAGCGACTGTGGCTCACTATTTCAGACATTGTTATTATTCCTATCATTATATTGTAATAATTAATTACAAGAACTATTCAGAGCGTGGAGCTGAGTCTCAGTCTCACAGGGAAAACTTGAGACTAAACTACTAAACCAACAAGAGATTCATCACTCCCACCTTTTTCTCAGTACATGATGAAAACTACAGTTCAAAACAAGTTTGGATCATTGCATCAGGTGATCAGAGACACAAGTTCAGATTCAGAAGGAAAAAAAAAAAGAAAAACACTGCTCCGTTTTCCTGTTAGTTGATTTCATCATCATCAGACACCATCCCCAATGAGCTGTTCTGTTGAATTATAAGGAAGATCACTGACTTTCACATCATGAAATGTCTCTATAGTAACACACTAACACACACCACATGAGATTGAGACTTGAGAGTGTGCCTACATATACTTTGAACTCAAGCTTAATATCTTGTTTCTGTGTCTCTGATTGTGACATTTTGCCAATAAAAATTAACTCAACTCCCTCTCACAGTCACTGACTTTGCTTCTTGTGCTTTTTATTTTTAGGGTAATTGGTAACTGGTTGAGATAAAGCAAAAATTTACCATTATTACCAACTCAGGTAATTGAGAAAGCAAAAACAATATTCAATTCAAATCAGCGGCTTTGAACCGGCCATATCAAATGGGGGTAATAACGAAGTTAAAAAAAAAATAATAAAGCAAGTTAAAGGGTGGTCCATAAATAAGAGCAAAGTGGGGAAAAAAAGGGGCAGGAATATAAATAGGGTAAGTAGGACTAAGCGTCTAACCCGTAGAGTTAGGCTTTAGAATCAAGTAACGTTACCTCTCATTTATTCTTAATCATAAACAATGACAGAGAATGTCAACTCGATCCGCATGTACGCTGCACATGCCTATAGAGTTGCACTGAATGCACAAATTAAGAGGGTCTAGTAGTAGCCATACACATTACATTACTATGCATGTGATCTACCGACTTATTTTTAGGCCCTTAAAGCCACACTTAAAGATTTTGGTTAAAAAAGACTACCTAAGCTCTTGGTAGGTCTTAAAGACAAATACATGTTCATCATCTAGGAAAAACAAAAGCCACCAGATCAATTCAAGAGAAAACAATAGTCACCTAGCCACAAGAGTCCAAGTAAGGCTACATAGCCAGAGAGACCATAATAATATATATATGTAGTACCACCATATATATATATATTGCAGGGCCATCCATGGTCATTCATGCCTCAAAAGGCATATCATAAACCCTAGATGGACACACTATGCAAACTTGGTTCACAAATTACCTCCTCCTTCTCCTCCTCCTCCTCCTCCATTGATATCATCAGGACAAGGATCAGTCCAAGGAAGAGCATAAGGGAAAGGATAAGTGGTGGTGGTGGTGGTGGTAGGAGATTGCCTATAAAACCCACTTCCAACTTCATTACCAATTCTTGAAGCAGCACTACCATAGTGATGTCTTTGGGGAATTGGTTGAATTGAAGTTATGGATGGTGGCATAGGTGGCAGAGATTGATGATGATGATGATGAGGGGGGATTTCATTGCAGGCATAACGGAGAAGCTCGGCATTGGTGGCATCAAGCTCCTTTTGGAGCCTCTGGACTTGTCTTTGAAGGAAAGAGATGGCACCAACGCAGCCATAGACCGGGTCTCTCACACGAGCTTCTGCCTCATAGGCGAGGGAGTTCACTGCATCTTCCCTCTGCTGGGGCAAGAGCTCGTTGAGCAGCTTGGTGACATTGCTGGCACCGAAGATCTTGTGCACGTTGGCGAATTTCTGGGGCTCCTCCGGTGGGAAGTAAGGTGCAAAGATGCATCCTGGCATGCATTTTCTCCTCAAGAATTTGCAGGCAGCACATGGAGAATTGTACGCGCTTGATGATGATGCCATTCTTTTCCCTGAAGAATTTGAAAGAGAGATTGGCATAAAAAATTATCAATTAGCAAACTTTCCTTTCTCATCTGTTGAGTTCAGTTCTTCTCTAATATCTAGTAAGCAATTATATTACAGTTTCACAGTAACCACATTTTTATTGTGAAAATGAACGAGTGAAATATTTATATCACTTTTTGGAATACTTTTGAAGAGATATTATGAATTTCTTTTTCATACATTGGTTGAGGAAAAATTGAGATCTACTCTAAACTGATATCTTGAAAAACACATCATCGTGATATCTTGTAAAGAATATATCATAAAAAGAAATACAAGTATTACATTTCTTAACTAAATGATGAGAAAATTGGATCTCATGTTTTTCAGTTGCACCTTTTTAATTATTCTACTATATTTTTCTTTTTCTGGTTTGAATCTCGGTTATTGTTTGAGATCTTTCTTTGATTATAGTTCAGAAAATTGGATCCTCGTTGTTGTTGATTATTTATGCAGAATACGCCATTTTTCAATACTCTCCAAAACGATTTTTTTCTGTCCCAAATAAAAAAAAATTTCTGAAAGACTTAAAATTTGAACAATATTTTAGTTCAATTTTATAAGCAATTTACGACTTAACCCATGCCTCCTAATAAAAATCTTTCACATAGACCACACAAATGCGTAGAGACGTTGCTGGCAGGTTTAAATTTGAGGACTAGTTGTCACACTTTATTAGTAATATATTATATATATGACCATCTTTATCCTTTCTTTTTCTCTTATAATATATTATATATATGATCATCTTTATTTCTTTTTCAAATATATTTCCCTTCTTTCCTTTCTCTCATGGGATTATAGGAACAAAACCAGTGATGAGTTCTTAATTAATTCTAAACTGTATACTCCCTTCACAGTGTCAACTAAGTTTTGCTTCCCCGTAATTGGTTTTACTTTCTACTTTTCTAGGTTGTTTTTTTTCTCTTATTCTTAATTATTCCTCTTTAAGTCATCGGAAACACCCATTACACTAGCGTAGACAAGATCACTTTTATCTTTATATCTTTCTTCTTCTGGAAATTCAGCTGCACGACCAAGTAAAAAAAGTTATAATTTCATGCAGAAGTTAAAGCTGTTGAAACCATGGATCAGGCTGCAGCAACAAAGCCATGATTATATTTCATGGATACATCAGAAAAGCATAAAATGGCAAAGCCCTAAACAGTGACATCTCAAAAGGGTCCAAGATGTCTATCAACCGTTACTTTACTTAAAAGGAACCATAAACAGAGAAAAGAACTATGTATGCATAGAGAAAAGAAGCAAAGAAGGAAGGAAGCTACATAAATGATGAACATGGTTTTACCTGTTTGTGATGTGTGTTTCTTTGATCAGATAAAGGGAAGTACCTTTTTTTCCCTTGTGGGAGAGAGGTCCTTCAACTCAGAAGCTGCTCTTTTACCCTCACAAGTCAAAATAGCCTTTGCCAATGAGAGATATTGGTCTCAGATTTGTCACAGGAGGCCAGGAGGCACTGCTCCTCAAAGAGGAAACCCTAATTTATTGCAAGAGAGAAGCAAAGGAAGAGAGACAGAGAGATAGAGGGATAGGGGTGGAAACCAAACTGATAACTAAGCGGCAAAAGGTGATAGCATAAGAGGGGAAGGCAAACATCATTGAGTGGATGGAGAAAGGAATGGATGCAAAAGACAAAGGTAATAAATGGAGGTACTCTAGAAAAGAATGACTATGACCTTGCATCTAATAATAATTTCAGGAATGAGGGGATTCTCCTACACCTGTTTTTCTTTTCTTTTTTATTTCAAGAAAATTTAGGACCAGAGAATGATATATTTTCTGTCTTAATTATTAAGTATTTATACAGATATTTATTTATAAGTCATTCATTAACGAGGAGCCTAATAATTAAACTCAAGCAATAGTGATGCATTAGTAGAAGACTGAGCCAACTTCTCTTAGGCTATATGTATTTAGCATCTTAATTAAATATTAATGCGGGAAATTATATAGTTTACAGGATAGAAATATTGATAACTTTAGAGTATTCAAATTTTTATTTATTTTTTCTGCTACTCCACTCGTGTCTAAAAAGAGGTTCTATGTGACGATTCAATTATTTTAATGCACTGTTAATATTAAAAAAATATTTCTACAGGCATCCTATTTTATCATCCCACATTATTGAAAGTGTTAACTCTTACAATAATTAGATGAATAGTCATATACATAATACTATCCAATTGAATTACAACAAAAAATATTTTACACTATTACTATTATATCAAAATTGATCTATATATATATATATATATATATATATATTATTCTCATTTTTACTCTCGCCATATCATGCACTGACGACCAAAGACAAAACAGAAAGAGAAATGTTTTTTCAACCGCCCATGCCTTGAACACCGTGTCGACATATAATCTATTATCCTTAAATTTTGTGTAGTCCATACTTAAAAATATAAACTTTGATTTTCTACTTTTAGACTTGATTAGGTGTCCATGAACATCTACTATTGGGTGTTAAAATAACACCATCCAAATAGAAAAACAAACACATTAACAAAATTAGGAACACAAATTGGAATAATTGTGATACATTGACAATTTAGTACGATCAAATACTAATTATCAACACCCTGACTTAATTAACTGCAAACGTGATACCTGTGAATTATAAAATTATTGATGTAAATTTAGTTCTTAAGCTAATATTAAAGATTTTACGATTAAGTGATATCTAATTTTAATCACTTGATTGCAGCAGTGTCGATACTAAATTTAAAATAAATTCTTCTATATATATGCTTAGGGATTGCTTTACTGTCTTCTTGTAAGTGTACGGTGATCATCTTTTGCACCTGAGGCAGAGATGTAGTTGGACTTTTGTGCATCAGCTGATCATTATCCGTCTTAAACTCTCAACAATCATGATAAAGTAGTTAACGAATTTTATCAAACCGGCCAGCATGCTATTGATGGTGATTAAGTATTCAAGTGGCCCTCATTATGAAATGAAATTATATAATAATAAAGGGATGGTTTTTTATAACATTTTAAAGTATGCACATATATATATATATATATTCGGTAATCTACAGCAGTTCAATATAACAAAAGCTTCTAATCATTATCTTCGAGGGTGAATTGCAATGGAAAATGGAACCAATCAATGTTTCATCTGAAGACAAAATATCATTAATAAAGCGAGTATTTTCATTTTATATTCAAGTGGTTATGGAACGTATCTTAAGTTTATGGTCGAGAATTAGGAGAACATGACGCTCAAGGAGCACGCCCTGTTGTCTGTTTAAGGCATTATAATCTGTAGGCACTCTAGTCTCTAGTGAAGCAACAAAGAACACTATTTACATACTAGCTAGGTCGATAAGTCATTTCGATCGTATGTCCGTATAGCTCTAGCTAGTGCTCTTGGAGACGAAGTAGCGCTACTTTCCTTTAACTTCCAGTAAGTCAACAACACGATGCCTCGAGAAGTAATTTGCATCTAGTTTAATTATTTCGTAGATAGATTGGTCGGGATGGGTCCGTTTCCTTTCCTATTTTCAATTTTCAGTTTTGAATTTTTGTGAAGAAAAAATTGAAAAAACTGAAAATTAAGGGTGCGTTTACTTTGCCTATTTTCAGTTTTTAGTTTTTAGTTTTTGTGAAGGAAAAACTGAAAATTGAAAAACTGAAACCAAACGCACCCTGAATTTTTCAATTTTTCCTTCACGAAAACTGGAACTGAAAATTGTAGGGCCCGTTTGATTTAGGTTTTCTAGTTTTCGATTTTCAGTTTTCAATTTTTAATTTTTTCTTCACAAAAATTGAAAACTAAAAACTGGAAACTGAAAACTGAAAACTGGAAAACCTGAACCAAATGGGCTGGGTTCCTTTCGTTTCAATTTTCTATTTTTATTTCTAATTTGTAGTACTTTATGACAAGTATATAAAAAATTGTAAGAACTAGAAAATTTAATTTTAGTTTTTTATTTTCAATATCTACTTCACAAAATCATGAAAATTGCAAAACTGAAATTGATACCAAACGCACCCTTAACATTTTCTGTAGTTGAAGTCAGAGCTTTAGAGATCAAATCTTAATTGCGACGGCAAACTACTTTCATTTTTAATCTTTGGTGTATGACTACTTTTAATTTTATGTCTCCCCGACAGATTGAACATTTAATTAAGCTTGTTGTTTTGTGTATATACGTGTGCCCCATTTTTAAAAAGGAATATTATCTTCTCTTTCTCCAAAGAACTTTGAAGCAATCCTGCCTTTCTTGGGTCGATCGGTAATAATCATCTTAACAAATTAATTTAGTTATGTACTTGACATTTTTTGTTGAATAAAATACTATTTACTTATAAAAAAAATGAGGTGAGAAAATTGAAATTTTTAGCATCTTTCAAACATTCTAGTTTTCATAACTGTTTAACTTACAGCATAGAAATCAAGTTCTAATTTTTGAAAGATAGGCGGAGGATAGAGCCTTTACCAATTGTGTAGAGTCGTTCATCATGAGGACTATGTGATAATATAGATGACAACATATGACAGCGACGTATTTACCTAGAAGATACCAATGGCAAAAGAGCTTCCCTAAACCCATAGTTAATGGTGTACATGGGACAGTTTGGGTTAGATTGGGTCAATTTCAAATACGATTTGATTTTTAAATTGTGTCAATTTTTAGAAATCGAATTCGACTCAATAATGACCTGACTAGTGAACGAGTTAAACCAGATCAACCCAACTTTAATTTCAAACAACATATAAGGATTTGGACATCATATATATTAAAGTTATGGATGAAATTTTACAAGTAAGAAATAAAATTTAAATGATATTTTGTTATATATATTTCAAAACAAATTATATCAATATAAAAATAACACAAAATTATATAAAACATATTAATTAAATTATAAAATTTTATAATTTATCTCGAATTATTATAAAAAATATATTTTCATAAAATTTATTTGATTTCGGGCTGGTTGGACCAACCCGAAGTATGACCTGAACCTAGGTTGAAAAGTGTATTAGGTCAAATTTTACGACATGAACCCATCCCAATAAGTTTTAGAAGACAAGAAGACAAGGCTATATAAGTTGTAAACATCCCAACCTATATTTCCATCATCCATCCACTTGGCTTCCACATCAGTATAAAATACAGAGCTTTCTTATAGTTATTAATCCGTTATAATAGCTCAAAAAATGAAATTTGAGAGTATAAGGAAAAGCGGCCAGATTGCGTGCTTCGTGATCCAATGATTAGCTTAAGATAATCTCGCATAGAAACGTAAAAGCAAAAGATTTAAGTTTCTAACAAATAGATTTGCTTGCTAAAAGGAGCGATATTTTGCTTTATGAACGCAGTCCTAATCAAGGAAAGATGGGGTTTTTGTTCGAAAATAATGAAATATTAAATGATAATGATACTCATCATCTAATAGATTTGAATGTTTTATTAGATAAAGAGAATACTAACTAACCCCAAAAAAGGGGACTATTGAATGCATGTTAATTAATACATAATTAAATATGACATGCATAGAACATTTAAAAAATGTAACAATGCTCATGAAGGGCACGACTTTGAGAGTTGAGAGAGACGAAAGCAATAATAACCAAATCAATAATTTCCCATATTTCACAACAAAGACAATCAGTCTTAGTATCCGAGAAAAACAAATAAGGTAAAAGAGAAGTGGTCCACTACTGTTTGCAGCTGCACTTAGTCCTTATCACTTTCCCAACACTTCGTTATCATCATTTTTCAGTCCCCATTCTCCCCCAACCACATTTTGAAAGTCACTACCCCCAACCCTCCCTGAAGTTCGGACCCCATGTGTTAAAGCAGTTTGCAGATGTGCTAACAATGAGATGAGACTTTCATTCTTTGCTTCTGCTTGATGCTGCCCCAGCAGAGGCGTCAATAAGGGATTGATTTGGACACATTGCCCTGCTCTACTCAGACTTGTGATGTGCTAGTTTCCATAACTGCAACTTACATTATTTTTTTTGCCCCCAAAAGAAACACATGATAATAATAGTAGGGTAACGTAATATCATTCCCCTTCTTTCTATGTGTGTCTTATCGGATAAATTTTTAAATGTTCCAGAGCCAAAGAATAAAAAAAAATTGAAGAACTATTAATGTCAAAATATTTTACACAAATTTGGTTTTTATTGATTAACAAACAATTTAAGATAAAAGGATTACACCTCAATCTAAAAGGAAAGTTTTTTGACTCAAAAAATACATATAGAAGAACTTACAATTACCTCATTATAAGAAGATGAATAGATGTTCAAACTCCTAATCTATAACATATATGACTCTGTTTTACTCATTCAACCAATCCGTTGTGGTTATATTTTACACGAAACTTAATTATATACTATCGTATCATAAAACAGTGTTTAGCTCTCGCATCACGGTATCTCAAAATTTTCATGTATAATAACATTTGATTGGATTAAAATAGAAAAAACTTGGTCATATATAACTTTCAGTATGATTGTAATAAAATTTGCAATTATCCTAAAGGCCAACAACCATACTGTACGTTATTCTAAAATAAAATTCCGACAAAGTTTTTTATTGTCCATTTTCTTTTATGTATATTGTTGGGACCAAACAAAAAGTAATCTTATAAAGGGTTCAAATGCACGAAATAAATCTAACCCGAGAAATTGTACAAAGTATAAACGTACATTAATAATAAAAAACAGGGAAACGTGTTGTCGTATGATTTGGCTGCTGCGTAATAAATTAACCATAAGGAGTAGTACACAGAACAGAACTAGCGATGAACAGATTAAAGTAAATAGTGAGCTTTTGTTATTCATTCGTGGGATGGGTTCTGTGCTCCGTATATAGTTTCTCAGTCTCACATGTTTGCATAGTGAAGATCAGTTTAACAGTGAATGTTGCTGAAAAAAGAGGAGTATCACTACTGCTCCAAACATGTAAACCCGTAATTCCCACGTGTACACACACATGCATATATATAAACCTCGAAAATGTTTCTTTAGAGTCATAATCTTTAGAAGGAATATATGGAAAAAGGGGGTGCAGTGAGGACATTGAAAATGCTCGATCATTATCTAGAGTCATAATCCTTCCCAGGAATGTGTTGAAATGAAAGTGCAGTGACGATATGTCATGTCGTGCAATCTCATCTATTCATCAAGATCAAATTAATTAAATTAAATTTATATGTACATGTGCAAGCGTGTCCAAAACAAAAATAGTATTTCAATCTTATTATTCATTGATAAATTAATTACACTTTCTAACATGGTTTGTATGAAAATGATTGATGTAAACATATATATGCCGCTATGAAATCTAAATATTGACTTCTTTGGTATGCATGCAACTTTAATTTTGCACCCCGGTAGAAAAAAATAAAACGTAATATAATATGTGGCACGTTCCCAAATGTAAGAAGATGATGTTTGACTTCTTATATTGTTTTAATAAAAATATAGTATTTTGATTATTAAATAGTTCAATACTTCAATTATTTTATTAAAAATTAGTGCATCTATATGAGAAATAATGATAAATCACAAATTAAAGTGTTGATTAACTATGAAATATTAATTTTTTTATTTGAGATTATTTTTAATTTGCTGAATGAACAGAGACGGATCCAAACAATTTTGAAACGGAAGATAAAATGATACATTGGTAAAAGAAAAAAAAATATTATATTATATTTTGTTATTTTGTCTCATTTAAAATTAGTATAAGGTCAAATTCAATACAATTATGGAGTAAAAAAATCTCAATATCTATATAGTTTTTTTAAAAAATTTAAAATTATTGTGGGGGGCCTATGGCCCCCACCTGATCAACCTATGATTGCCATTGTGCAAGAATGAGTTTTTTTTTTTAAAATTATAATCTATATGTTATTATACATGAAATTTGTGAAATAACCTAATGCGAGAGTTTAAACACTTTTTTTATGATAAGATAATATATGGTTGAATATTGTGTAACTTTTATCATAAAAATTATTTCAGAATAAAAAACTTGCACGTAACTTTTAGGGATACCATTGACAATGTTAGCACAATATAGGGACTTAATTAATTTTTTTTTATAAATTATAGGAACTCGATCATAAATTATTAAATTACAAGAATCTAACTAAATTTTTTTATATATTATAGGGATTTGATTGTAAATTTTCAAACTATAAAAGCCTAATTAAAAATTGAGTAAAAATATAAGAACTTCTTGAATAATATAATATGATTGCAAATTTTCCACAAATTTTATTGTTTGTTTCCTTTAACGTCTTGTTGACATATGAAATTAGTTAAGTATGAAATTGGAGCTGAAAATTGGAATTGAATGACACAATTCCAATTTTCATGTTGCAAGTAACATATAGTATTGAAATTGTAATTCCACAATCCAATTTCATGAAATAAAAAAATAATTAAAATAAACTCTTCTTAATTCGTAACATATATCCCATGAATTCTCAATTCCCAAATTTATTAAATATTTCCCTTCTCTTTAATAGTTCTTTTTCTTTCTCATTTATTTTCCAAAAATAATGCATGTTAATCAATAAGTCCAACAAAAAATTTCAGATTCTAAATTAATTTTAAAATTAAAATTCTACGTTACAATCTTAATTCCAATATCCAAACAAATCATAATAATGTTCTTTTTATTCCTCGGTGCAGTTTTCTCTGGAACAAGAAAAACGCTGATTTTAATGAACATGCCCTACGATCCTTCATCCGTGTAAACATCATTATAATTTCAAACAGACAGAACTTTTTTTACAAAAAGAAGAAGAAGAAGAAATTCATCACTTTTTTACTTGTATGACTCCCTCATCATTCAAGAAATTAAATTCTCTTCTAGTTGGTCCATATATAGGAGAAAGGAATTGAAAACAAATATTTTCTGTAGTAGAATTGTTTTAGTGGAGCCTCATCCTGTCTTCCAAGTTCGATGTTCAGAACCAGTTCGCTAGTTCCATTTTGGTGTGCGATCCAATATAATGTAAGTGTGAATTATGTGATAACTAGATTGAGTGCCTTTGCCTTTATTATGCATGATTAATTAAAACTGGCCCTAATGATTAGGGACATCCAAACATGGACTATGTAATCTTACTTTCGGAAAGATAATTCAACACAATCATAAGGGCTATAGCTAGTGCTATGGCTAAGCTAAGAACACCAACCTCTGGAAGGTTTCTCAGAGCTAGGCTGAGTGAGGAGTGAATTTATAACAAGATTCTGATTCCTGTTATAGAGCAGAATCATTTGTGTCACATTCACTGCCGTGACAACCAACCACCCCACTCATTAGAATTTTAAATAAAAGCTTTCAGTTGAGTCATAAAATTATCAAGAACAAATTAAGAGGGCACTTGTCACAGTTGAAACCCCATTTAGACAATACGTTTTTTTTACAGTCAGCTGTGGTGTGCAGAGGAAACATTTGAATGATTACCACTGTTGCGAAAGAAAATCATGTAGATCATTACAATAGAAATATTTGGGTTGGCACTCCAATTGTTGACATCTATAGGGTTGCTTTGGCCATGTATATAAGCAATTGCTAGTTTCTTAAAAATGCCTTTACAGATGTCAATTTTTAGTTTCAATGTATACAATAAGCAATGAATATTTAATAATTTCTCTTATTACCATGAGGTCCGTAATATATTGGATGATTTCTCGATTAATGAATTAAAATCTTCTCATACTACTTAAGAAAAGACGAAATGCAAAACCCTGTAGGTCTTTAATGTATTAAATGTATTAGCAACTTTCTTTTTATAACTTCTTAACCAATATGCTAATTAGAACACTGAATATAAAAGTATATATATAGGATCAACAACACGGTCTTCTCATACAAGTCAAGTAGTAAAATGCATGATAGAATCCTAAATCAAGTCAGAGTGATAGATGTTATGGAAAAAAATTGAGCAAAAGCAAAAAAATTCTTACTCCAAGGGAATCTTAATCCTTGATTTTAAGCACATACCCCAGAAATAAAGCTACATCCACCGAAAAAACCAAGGGGAGATCCTACTTGCATTAGAGTTTTTTTTTTTATCATGGTGTTTAAGATTTGTCTATAGTGGATGGAAGACTTTTTTGCTGTGACTAAAAGACATTCGTAAAAGCTACTGGTATTGGTCTAGTAGTAAGGTAAAATGCATGAGGTTATGGGTTCAAAACTCATTGCAGTTAATATAATTTTAGAAGTATAAAAAAAAAAAAAAAAAAAGAAGAGGGGAGGGGGGTGTGGGGGGCAAAACAAAAGACATTCCTAATAATTGTCTTCTCCAGTTTTGAACTTGGTGGATGGAAGAATTTCTTAGCATTCTGATCAGATTTTTCTGGAATAATTTGGACAATCTGATGGCTGTGATCAAACGTCAGGCTAATTGTAAATACTAAAATTCAACCTTTGATCCAAACTCTACGTTCAACTTGTGAAAGATGAAAAAAGAAAGCATAAAACAACTTGATGGGTGGGCCAAGCAGAAAATGCAAGTCCGTGATACAAAAAGGGATAACGACGTGCAGCAGACTAACAAAAATTAGGAAAAATAGTAGAACGTCCAAATGCAAGACTGTAAGGATGGAATCTATGGGAGCACCCAGCGCACAGCCAGGACCCCCCATTATTGTATTTCATGCAAAAAAAAAGAAAATCATATGTAATCAACCTTATCATCCTGCAGGCAATACAGCTAGCATTAAGATTTATTAAGTCAGTCAATGAAAGGAATTAAGGCTAAGCATTTATGTGATTTTAAAAAAAGAAAACTAGATAACTAGGGGCCTGTTTGCTTGCCTGTTTTCAGTTTTCAGTTTCCAGTTTTCAGTTTTTCCTTCATAAAAATTGAAAACTGAAAATTGAAAATTAAAAAACTGAAACCAAACAGGCCCTAGAACTTTTGATGAAATTTATTTGGTAGAATGATATAACATGCTTATTAATTTTTAGATGAGTAAACTAACTATGCTATTTTATTTTAGTACTTAATTTTAATGGACATTGTCATACAATCATATATTGTTACGTTAATAAATATGGTTAACTATTATACTAACTACTTGAAATGTCATGCAAATAGAAAATTTTGATTGGATGGTTTAAAAGATATATTTTATTTGAAGTTCTAGCATTTTTCATTTTTTTTCTTGTAGCTCTTATGTGGAGAACTGGTTGTGGCGTTTACATCAGATTCCCATACGGAAAGAAAGGGCACAAAAGATAACAGAATCCTTACTTTATGTTTAAGAATCACTCAGTGGAGTCCCAGATCTCCAAATATTACTACTCTCAGCAAAGGGAAATGCATTTTGGAATCAAACTAACAAAAAGAGCAAGAGAATGTGTTGACTCGACCAAGTGGGACGAATCATCTGCATAAAATTTTCTTTTCAAGGATTAATAAAGTTCAGCATCTGAATTGTTTAATTTGTTGTGGGTTTTCCAACGGTAACTTTTTCTTGTTCGTCATACCAATTTTATATTGCTATAGGGTACAAAAGTATAGATATTGGTTTTATGATGGTACAATTAGAACAACAGTTAGCTCAAACTTCAGAACATTGTTAATGAACTGCTTCAACATTCAAAAACAATTTAAAAGGGTAAACATTTGGGAACTGTGTTTAGGACTAGAAAAGAGCCCTATAAACACTTACAATGGAAAGAAGAATTTGGCATGCATTCCTAGAAGAAAATACAGTATTAGTCAAAATTGGTGAGAAGCACCAAGTGATTAACCAAATAAGGAAGGGAAATAATGTATGAGCACTGTGAGTAATTCTCAAAAGGAAGGGACCTAGAAACGTGATAAACAGTTTGATCATAACACTAGTCCTATTGTTTTTATTACAGGTCAAACAAATTCTCCAGCAAACACCGCACCGACAGCACAATGAAATCAGGAGCAAGCACATGCTTTCCCAAAAACATAAAGTCCATCAATCATAAAGTTCCAGCAATTAATTCTTGAAATTTATGTCCTCACGTACTGTTCGTTTCTCAGGAGGATTCATGCTTTGAATAAATTTCTAAATAGAAAAGCAAGGTCTACTCTATTTACAACCTTGAACCTCAGTAATGGTGTACCATGCTCAACTTCCACAGGACAATCAGATAAAGACAAAGAACTTCTGAGACTCGAAGGCAGGGTCAACAACATGTTCCCAAGTCGTTAGCACCTATTGTCTTCTGATATTATGGTTAATCTATGCTTGCAAAAGTTTAAGGAAGTCGCTCCAAAGCAAAACTCCAATGAGAATATTTCAACTTCTTACTAGCACCATACCAATAATGTATATCACGGATTAGTTTGCTCTTTTACATCTTTTTGATACAGTTAAAATTAATGTTATGTTGAACCGTAACAGATGGCTTCAATGGGAGATGCAATGAGTTCTAGATGAAATTTCTACATCAACCACTGCTTTGAAGCCCCATATACTACCTTTTTCTTTCATGCTGTTCTAGATCCAAAACAATACAGATATGAGAACACGCAAAACATACTGAAGCTTGACAAGTAAACCTCAAACAGTGTCATTAAACAATAAACTCATAGTAATAAAATAAATTTTATGAATCAATTCAACATACTAAATCTTGGATGAAATGTGTAAGATTGAAGAGCTAAGTTCTACATCCTTTTGCACATTTTGTCTTGAAGTTCATATCTATCAGTATAAAATATCTAGTTTTGCGATTGTACCTAGTACATTATTATATAATTAAGTTTTCAGCGTCAGTAATATATATCATTGAAAAAGTGATCCATGTGGAAGCTCAAACTACCCTGGAGAGTGTACATTTCTACAATGTAATTTCCACTCATTTCTAACACAGAACACGCAGCAAGTATAATATTTAAGCATCTTTCCAATTAAATCATGATGAATGCTTGGCATGAAGTCTTGAGCATTCAACTCTAACTAATAATAGCCATTTAGTCTCCTAAAAGGTGAACACTGTACATACGAGATAAGACAAGAATCAGCTTATGTAAGTTTAGGACAGCAGTCCATTATATCCAAGAAACAACCTGGGGTCAACTTCTATAAATAATATAAATATGTCATACTTACGGGTACAGAGTTCTTGAGCATTGCGGCGAGGGAGCTCATCAATCTGTTAAACATACTAGACCAGCATATCAATAGTGTCCATTTTCTCTTAACTGATAGAATCATGATTATTCACCAGCTAACATATAGCTTCTGACTTCTGAGCCTATGTCAATCACCTAATAGTCATAATGAAAGGCAATAACTATGGAAGCTACAGACTAAACATCATATAACTAAGTTTTAGAAGCTTACCTGGCCACAGTATTTTTATGGCTTGCTGACACAATGTGACTATCTCTTGCAGATGGAATTGAAGTGTTCCTCTTCTCCTAATGAGCATAAAGCTTACAAAGGTGTTCTTGGCTAAAGTTTAGATATTTTAACTAATCAACTTCTTCTTGAGGAAAATTGTAGCCCGGAAAAAGGTAGCTTGTAACTCCCAGCATACTGTTCAAACAGTCTCCAAGTTGTCAGTTAAAATACAGCATAGCATTGAGGGATAACATAGAAGATCATAACATTTAAGGGACTCTACCACCCAACCTAGGTGATTTGGATTGGAATCACTATCTCTCAATACTAAGAAATAGAAAACCCTGCATAAGTCCAGTTGGATTATGAGAATTGAACTGCTACCCATTTCTTGCCATGAATACATGATTGTATAGATCAAATCAATTAATCAGATAAGGAAATAAAACAACCTTGTATTCAAATATGATTATGTATTGAAAACAAATCCTTCATTTGCTATCATTTTTGAGGAAGAAAAACATCATTTTCAGAATAGGACACCATCCCCTGGCCATAAACTTTATATTAATACAACTAGTTAATTATGAATTTCAAGCAAGTCAAGAGTGTCATTTGGATTTTAGAGCATCAATCATTTAAACCGAAGATTGCACACTTCCAGTGTATCTATGAAACATAAATATTCAATATTTTGAAAAATCAAATGAGGCCATCTGCTTGAATATGGTAAAGGTACAAAATCCCCTGCATATTCAGTTTCATGATTTCTATTTCTAAAGTTGAACAGTTCGAATTTTGTGAAAAAGAGAATTATCTGTAAATAGCAAGAGAAAATACTTAGGCAGCAATTGAGTTTAGCCACTGAAATAAGAAATGTTCTTGAATTTCAATTTAAGACATTTTTATGCAAAGAGGATAATTTTGAAAAGAAAAGAAATATGCATTCGTTTGCCATTTGGGTGCTTGAAAGACATTGAAATGCATAAATGTTGAATTGCATTCACGTGACTTCAAAAAGGTAATAAGCCATAGGCTGAGATAAGAACCAAAACGAGATCAGTAATTATTAATTAATCATTGTTTAACAAATGCAACTCAAATGTGAGTTTACACTAGCTTGTCTATACTTGGAAAAATTAACGTATATGTTACAATTGATTCTGTTATGAACTCCTCCATTACAGATATTCCAATCAATTTGGTCTGGTAAATTAAAATGCAAGCTGTTACTGTCTGACATATATTTAAGGTGACAATCCCCTTTTCCCCCAATTATGTCATTTTTAAAAATTTGAATTCAGTGCCCTCTATTGCAAGATGATTCTCTAGACCAATTTTCGAGCATCCCATTATCAAACAATGTCCAAGAAACCAAAATATACAGAATTATGAGTCACATTATAATACCTTTCTGAGAAGCCTTTCTATGTCTGACCACAGTTACAGTCTATCAAATAATTGCAGCATCCATTTTAATTTCCAGAATTAGCAAAAGCTACCTTCAATCCAGCTTAGTCCAGGCATTTTTCTCAAACCTCCTGTTATTTTATCCCTCAAATTCTTCACATCATCCCACCTCCCATCACCAGCATATATATTAGAAAGCATAACCCTGTAAGCATTATCATCAGGATTACTCTCAAAAAGCTGCTGAGCTACAGTTTCGGCCAGCTCCAAATTTCCACAAGAATTGCAGCATGATAATAGGGCTCCCAGGATGGCCTTGTCTACTGGTTCTGGTAGGGACTTAGTGAGATTGTAAGCCTCTTCTAACTCCCCAGCATTGCCAAGAAGCTTCACCATGTAAACATAGTGCTCCGGCCTGGCTATGATGCCAAATTCATCTTTCATTCTTTGGAAAATCTCCCGGCCACGTTTGACAAGGCCGGCATGACAACAAGCACAAAGAAGAGCCGAAAATGTGGCTTCATCAGGTACTAAACCTTTCTCCAGCATCTTATCAAACATCCTGGAAGCCTCAGAAGCACAACCATACAAACCAAGACCTGAAATGACCGAGTTATAAGAAACTATATTCCGTTCTGGCATTATTCCGAAAACACAAATTCCCAAGTGCAAGAAGCCACACTTTGAGTACATGTCTATGAGAGCAGAAGAAACCTTGACATGTGATTCAAATCCATGCCTAATAACATAACCATGTATCTCACATCCTGGTCCTATATTTGATGCCTGAGCTATAGCAGACAATAGAGTAGCAATCAAAACAGAATCAACCTTCTTGTTTTCCATGTTTAATTTCCTGAAAAAGAACAAGGCTTTCTCATACTCCCCACACTGAGCATACCCAGATATAAGAGCAGACCATGTAACCAAATCAGGTTGGAAAATACGGCTAAAGGCTCTATATGCTGAAGCCATGCACTTACATCTTGAGTACATACTCACCAGTAAACTACCTACATGAGAATCGGAATCTAGCCCACTCTTCAGACTTAAACCATGCAATCCTTGGCCAATGCCCAGCAAGCTAGAATCTTCAACACCCCCAAGCAACGCAGCCAGTGTATATTCATCTGGCTTCTGACCAAAATGTCTCATAGAGTTAAACACCTGCATCCCCATATCCCATTGACCAGAGCAACCATAACCAGAAATCAGAGAATTCCACAAAACAAGGTCCGGTTCAATGATCCCATTAAACACTCTACGTGCTTCATTAACAAGACCAAGTTTTGAATAAGCTGCCACAAGTGCACTGCAACAAATAGGATCCAATCCCATCCCTGAAGTCACAGCCCCTGCATGAACAAGCCTCAGCATGCCAAAATCAAAGTTGTCACAGCATGCGCGAATAACACAAGCATAAGTGTAATTGTCAGGACTTGCGTCAGCACCAAGCATGGTTCTAAATAGAGAGACTGCACTGCTGAATCTCTGGGACTGAGCATAAGCTCGAATGATGGAGTTCCAAAGGTAGACACTTCGAGTGGGAGTTTTGTCAAACACTTGGTAGGCAGAGTTGATGTCATTGTTGGCTGAATAGAGCCTAACAATTTTGGTTGCATAAAAGGGGTCCTCTAAGAGATGGGTCCTCAAAAGAAAAGCATGCAACTGTTTGGCCCTCAACAGCGACTGGCATATATTGTTGAGTTCAGAATGGAGCCAATGAAACTGAATCAACATTAAGATAAGATAACTAGGTGAATTTGCTATGTTGGGTTATGTGACACTCACTTCCTACAACAACAACAACACATCTAACTGATGTAAGTAAGACATAGTCATCAACAGTTGACGAACAAGATGATTTGTTGCGGTTTGTAATTGTGAGGCTTTCTCTTATTTGCAAAATCACAAGGCCATGGTTTCAAGCTTCATCACTTGCGTGGCATGTAAACTTGGTTCATGAAGCAATTCTCCTATAAAGCTTACGCTAATATGCCAAAACACATAAATACTTTGAGATTTTCTAGGCTCGTCGCAAGACTCGCAACCGAGGCTGCAATGAGATTGTGACAAGCATGTTTAAGTTTTATGTTAGGGAGTGAGATGTTTATCCACTTAAATCCAAGATGAAAAAATAAGATCTTTCTCCTTCAGGACCCATATGAAATTTAAAGATGATAAATTGGGTATCAATATCGTATTTAATATATTGGATGTTGAAGTAATATTTTTCTTTTGTTTTGGGTCTTTACATATTTCTCGAGTAAAAGTTCACTTTGGTCTCTGAAATTGTATGCGTAATTCACTTTGGTCTCTAAAATTAAGAAACTATTACTTTAATTCCTGAAACTTTAAAAATTGATTCAACTTAGTCTTTTTAATAATTCAAGTTAATCCTCAGAAAATAATAGTATAAGAAATAATTTGAATCACTTTTTGAAATTTCAAAAACTAAAGTGATACGTTCTTAATTTTAGAAATTAAAATAAATCACGCATACAATTTAGGGTTTAAGGTTTATGGATCAAAGTGAACCTTTACTCTATGTTTCTCATTTATTTTTCATTATTATTATCTTTTTTTTCCCTTTTGTGGAGGTAACAGCCTAGCTATGTTTCTCTTTGAGGTTTTTCCAAAAGACTTTGGGCTAAACTAAAATTAGGCTAGCTTCTTTTTGTTTTCAAAAATTGTTTTTCCTATAATAAAATGTTACTTTTATTTTTATTTGTATCATTTCATAATTTTTATTTATTTTATAACATATTAATCTCATATATCAATATGAAAATACTTATGATTAAACCCTTGGATGAATCGGTTAAACTAATGAACCTACTAGCAAACCTGCCTTTTTTCAAACCTGCCAGCAAAATATTGGTCTTTCGTCTTTTTAATAGCAACTTACATTATCAATCAAATGCATACACCAATTCTTAACATGCAATCTCCTTTTCAATTGTTGCATAATACTTCACATAATCTGCACCACTTGCATTCTTTTGGCTGCCTTTGTTTCCCATAGAGAAAACCATATGCATCGCATAAAGTTGATTTAAAATCCACCCCATGCATCTTTCTTGGATACTCATCCACTCAATATGCATATTTTTGTCTTTGTCACGACCCGACTTGGAAATGTAATCGGCACATTGTCACGACCCTTCTACAGAACGTGACCGGCACGTGAGGAATTGGATCCCCACGGAAGCCTCTTATCACATGACTAATTAATATGCATAAATAAATTGAATATATATTCAAAATATTTCAATTTTAACTAGATTTCATCAATATAAAAAGGTTCTCAAAACATAAATTTTGAACATAAAATTCGTAATCTGAGCCATAGCCAAACGTACTTAAACAAATAATGTAAATGCGAAAATAAACAAAACAATATAATGCATGTCCGGGATCCTGCTTACACAATTATTGGAGCACTACTAAACTGACATAATTGACAATAAGCTCCACTCCAAAGCGAAGCTCACCAAGGAAATTGTAGCACTACTGTGGAGGATCCTGTGGTACAACTGAACCTGTAGCTATATCTGTAGGAAAAGGAAAAGAGAGGGGTGAGTTCATCAAAACTCAGTGAGTGAGCCTTCACTCACAACCCACATGGGACATCAACAAAATACATAACTTATACGTGCAGCTGATATGAAATATATTATATATATAATTACATATGATTGTACTACAATAATATATTAACTGAATTCATGGCAATAACTAGTAGAGAAATAGGAATAAATATCTGAGCTGAATAGCTAATTTGAGCCAATGGCTAATCTGATGGGCACTTAACTAGTTCCCATAAATGGACACCTCACTACGTTCTTTACTGTGGGTGAGCTAGTCCTCTAGCGGACCACCTGGTATCAAGGTTAACGATCAATCATGCAGCCGTTAACTCACTGATCTGTTTCTCACTATTTATTGGCTAAACACTAATAATAATAATTTCATACAAAATTGAAATTTGTAATATTTTCTAACTGATAAATAAATCTAAATCATACATACAACAAGTATGGTCCCATGAGTTTTCTAAAATGACTAATTTTCATGATACTTGTAAAAGCAATAATATTTCTAAAATTGACATAATTCATAATAGCATATTCTCTTGACATAAAACATTCTAAAATTTCACAAATAATTTATATAATATGGAAATATACTAATAATGACCAAAAGTATGGTCATGAGCTTAAACTCACTCACCTTGGTAGCAAGGAGTATACTAACAACTTGACCTTTAAGGAGTTTGAATATTGCCGGTAACTATTTCCTCATTATTCTCTCTCTACTCTTATTCCACTTACGTTCTCTCTCCCCTCACCCACACTCTGCAGACACAACACACACACACCCACATCTATATATATATATAATAATAATAATAATAATCTAACCCGTGCAACACAGGCTCTTAACTATCTATATAATAATAATAGTATATATAATATTACATATTAATTACCTCGTGCTACACGGGTTTCCCTATCATAATATATAATAATAATAACAATATATTACCTATGCATGCAACACACGGGTTGCATTCTTTAACATATAATAATAATCTATTAACTATACATGCAACACATGGATTGCATTCTATAATGCATATATATATATATATATATATATATATATATATATATATATATATATATATAAAATCTAACTATGTATGCAACACGGTTGCATCATTTATTAGTGAAACAATAATAATAACTCAAATACTGATAAATTCTATATTTGGGGTATTACATACTATCCCCCTTAAAAGAGATTTGGTCTCCAAATCTAAATGACGTACCCTGAGGTGGAAAAAGATGGGGATATCTGGTTTTCATAGCTTCTTCAGCTTCCCATGTTGCTTCCTCACTGGAATGGTTCATCCAGATAACTTTTACTGAGGTTATTTCCTTTGAGCGAAGCTTCTTGATTTGCCTATCCACGATGGCAACTGGTTCCTCTGAGTAGGATAAGCTCTCATCAATTTGGACCATTTGTGGAGTGAGCACATGAGATGGATCAGACATATATTTTCTGAGCATGTTAATATGGAATACTGGGTGTATGAATGATAAACTAGGAGGCAGTGCCAACCTATAAGCCACCGCTCCAACTCTTTCTAAGATTTCAAATGGACCAATAAAACGAGGGCTTAACTTTCCTCGCTTACCGAATCTTGCTACGCCTTTCATAGGGAACACTCTCAGAAACATGTGGTCCCCAATCGCAAATTCCAAGTCACGTCGCCGGTTATCTGCATATGACTTCTGCCTGGATTGTGCTGCTAAGAGACGTTCTCTAATCAACTGGACCTTCTCTAAGGTTTCCTGAACTAGGTCTGGGCCTAAGGACTTAGCTTCCCCAAGCTCAAACCACCCGATGGGAGACCTACAACGCCTCCCATACAAAGCTTCGAATGGTGCCATCTGGATACTTGCCTAACAACTGTTATTATATGAAAACTCGATCAAGGGTAGATGATCACACCAGCTTCCTCCGAAATCTAGTATGCAGGCTCTGAGCATATCTTCTAAGGTTTGTATTGTCCTTTTTGACTGACCATCTGTTTGGGGATGAAAAGCTGTGGTTAAATCCACAAGTGTCGTAAGGGCCTCTTGAAATGCCCTCCAAAATCATGAAGTGAACTGGGACCCTCTATCGGATATGATAGATACTGGACGCCATGGAGTCTGACTATCTCTTCGATATATAACTGAGCATATTGTGCTGCACTAAAGGTAGTTTTTACTGGTAAAAAGTGTGCTGACTTGGTCATTCTATCTACTATTACCCATATGGAGTAAAACCCTTTGGTGGTTCGAGGTAAACCGACTACGAAGTCCATGGTTATCCTCTCCCACTTCCATTCTGGAATTTCTATCTGCTGAAGTAAACCTGCTGGCCTCTGGTGCTCAGCCTTGACTTGCTGGCACACTAAGCACCTAGCTACAAAGTCACCGACATCTTTCTTCATACCATCCCACCAGAACAACTGTTTTAGATCCTGATACATTTTAACTGATCCTGGTTGCACTGAGTATGCTGCACCATGGGCTTCTTCCATTACTTTTCTCCTCAACTCATCTATTGCAGGTACACATAATCGGTTCCCAAGGTGCAATACACCCTCAGTATCAACTGAGAACTCTGTATTCTCACCTTTACGAACATCCTCAACCAACTTAGCTAGCTTCAGATCTTCACCTTGTCGTGCTTTGAGTTGTCTCACCAAGGTTGACTGAGCCTTGATGTGAGTTAAAAAAGCCCCTGATTGACTAAGGCCGAACTGAACTCCTTCAGCTTCTAACTTGTGGATATCTTCCACTAACGGCTGTCTAACTAGTGCTATGTGAGCCAAACTGCCTGTCGACTTCCTGCTTAAAGCATCTGCCACTACATTCACTTTCTCTGGGTGGTACGAGATCATACAGTCATAATCCTTTAACAGCTCAAGTCATCTACGTTGTCTCAGGTTCAAATCCTTCTGTTGAAAAATGTACTTCAAGCTCTTATGGTCTATAAAAATCTCACAAGTCTCGCCGTACAGGTAGTGCCTCCAAATTTTCAAGGCAAAAATCACTGCCGCCATCTCCAAATCATGGGTAGGGTAATAGTGCTCATGCTTCTTAAGTTGTCGCGAGGCGTGTGCTATAACCCGGCCATGCTGCATCAGGACGCAGCCAAGTCCAATCCTAGAAGCATCACAGAATACTGAAAAGCCACCTGAACCTGAAGGTAGTACAAGAACTGGTGCCGTGGTCAAGCATGTTTTGAGTTTCTGGAAACTTTCTTCACACTCTTCTGTCCATTAAAACTTCACATTCTTCTAGGTCAGCTTGGTCATAGGTGCTGCAATCCTCGAGAATTCTTGAATGAATCGTCTGTAATATCCTGTCAAGCCTAAGAAACTATGAACTTCTGAAACTGTTGTAGGTCTAGGCCATTGTTGCACTGCTTCCACCTTCTTTGGGTCTACCATGATGCCATCCTTTGACACTACGTGTCCAAGAAATGCCACTTGATCTAGCCAAAATTCACACTTGGAGAACTTGGCATATAATCGATTCTCCCTCAAGGTTTGTAAAACTATTCTCAGGTGTTGTTCATGTTCCTCCTTACTTCTGGAATACACTAAGATGTCATTGATGAAGACAATCACAAAGTGATCTAGAAATGGTTTAAACACCCTATTCATTAAATCCATGAAGGCTGCTGGGGCATTGGTCAACCCAAAGGACATCACTAAGAACTCATAATGTCCATAGCGAGTCCTGAAAGCCGTCTTAGGTATATCTTCATCCTTAATCTTTAGCTGATGGTAACCAGATCGAAGATCGATCTTGGAAAAACATGTTGCCCCTTGAAGCTGGTCAAAAAGATCATCTATACGGGATAAAGGGTATTGATTCTTAATCGTCACCTTATTTAGCTGCCTATAGTCTATACACATTCTCATCAAATCGTCTTTCTTCTTAACGAACAACACTGGAGCACCCCGTGGAGAGGTACTTGGCCGTATGAATCCCTTGTCCAACAACTCCTGTAATTGCTCTTTCAATTCTTTTAATTCTGCTAGAGCCATGAGATACGGGGGTATAGAGATGGGCCTAACTTCTGATTTAAGCTCTATCCCAAACTCTATTTCTCTCTCTGGTGGCATACCCGGCAAATCATCTGGAAATACATCTGGAAACTCATTAGCCATCGGAATCGTTTCCAAACTTGGTATCTCTGCCTTTACATCCCTGATTGCAGCTAAAAACCCATAACCACCTCTATCTATCAACCGTAGCGCATTCATAGCTGATATTAAGTTTGTTGGTGTCGAGCATCTTGTGCCAAGAAACTCTCTTGGTTCATCACCTGGGACCTCGAATCTCACTACCTTTCTATAACAATCTATCAAGGCATGACATGGGGATAACCAACTATGCCTAGAATAACGTCAAAGTCAGACATGTCCAACACTTTCAAATCTGCTAGCGCTTCCATGTCACCAACTTTGACTGCGCATGATCTATATACTTTCTGAATAAGGATGGGCTTTCCCGAAGGTACCCCAACTAAAAACGGCTCGTCAAGATCCTCACGGGATCTTCCAAACCGTACAGCAAAGAACGGGGACACATAAGAGTGGGTAGACCCCGAGTCAAATAACGTCATAGCATCCAAGGAACATACTGTTGTCATACCTGTTACTACTTCATTTGAAGCCTGCGCATCCTGACGGGTTATCGCAAATAAACGGGGTTGTCCTCCACTACCTTGGCTTCTACCACCTGCTCCTCTTCCACCTGCACCTCTGTCGACGGGGCCCTTACTCCCGGCCCTACGGCTTGCTGATCCGATGACACCGCCCTGGACTGTTGACTGAAGAGACTGAATTGATGTAGAGGGGTTAGTTGACCCCTGGCTAGGAGCTCTTTGAAACATCGGGCATTCTCCACGCTTATGGCCTGGTTGGCCACATCCATAACATACTGAAGAGCCAAATAAACATTGACCCTGATGTCTCTTCTCGCAAATCGGGCATACTGGATATGACTGCCATGAACCTTGTCCACTGTACTGACTACTTCCTCTACTCAGAGTCTATGATGCAATTGGGCGTGCCGGGATGGGCTCTGAGAAGGTGGCCCTACCCGAATGACCCCAATGTTGTCCTTGCTGATGGTGACCCTTGCTCAAACCTGCTCCACTCGAGAAAGAGTCATGAACTTTGGCCTTTTTGTTGGCCTCTGACATCTCCTTTCGTTCTGCTAGACCATTCTCGAGACCAATTGTTGTGTCTACTACCTGAGCATAATCCATGGTCCCAACGTGAGGCTGCAAGCTGAGGAATAGATCTCTTGGTAGACCCTGAAAGAAACGTCTCACCTTAGTTGTCGCTGTCGGTATCATGCTAGAGGCTGCCTGTGCCAGATAAGTGAAACGCTCATCGTACTCTGTAACTGTCATGCCTGGAGTTAAACGGAGCTTCAAAAACTCCTCAATCATCTGCGCCTGACGGCTCTCTGATATGAATCTTCGCATGAAGGCTTCCTTGAATTGTTCCTAAGAGGGAGAGTTAGCAATTCCATACCTCTGTCGGAATTCCTGATACCATAACTCTGCTTGGCCTCCTAGCTGGAAGCTAGCTAACTCCACCGCTCTTTCCGAAGAACAATGGATGACACCAACTATTTTCTCCACCTACCTGCCTAAGGAATTCTTGGGGATCCTCAGTCGTTAGATGCCCGTTGAAAGTAGGTGGGTCCATCCTTTTGAAACGCTCTAAGGCTGAGTCATCTGTATCTCTAACTGGAGGCGGCTGCATAGTCGATTCTAGCTGCCTGGCTATCACATCTGTCAAGTTTGCTACCATCTGTTCAAAAGCTCTAAGACGAGCATTGTCACTGGATGCATTGCTCCTACGGCGACGGTGAAGACGTGAAGAGTGTATAGGTGGCATTGTCACACTATGAAAGGGAGGGCATATAACAAGACTATGAGTGCCAAGAAAGACAAGCTCTTATAGAACCTAAACAAGACTGACCATTTCCTAAAGGCCTCAAATAGCACCACATCAATGCAAATGGGCGCGCTTCCATTTACATAAATGTCATGTTATTTGTGGACACTTGCTCCAATAATATGTAGGGAAACCTATTGCTTTGATACCACTTTGTCACGACCCTTCTACAGAACGTGACCGGCACGTGAGGAATTGGATCCCCACGGAAGCCTCTTATCACATGACTAATTAATATGCATAAATAAATTGAATATATATATTCAAAATATTTCAATTTTAACTAGATTTCATCAATCTAAAAAGGTTCTCAAAACATAAATTCTGAACATAAAATTCGTAATCTGAGCCATAGCCAAACGTACTTAAACAAATAACAGAAATTCTGAAAATAAACAAAACAATATAATGCATGTCTGGGATCCTGCCTACACAATTATTGGAGCACTACTAAACTGACATAATTGACAATAAGCTACACTCCAAAGTGAAGCTCACCAAGGAAATTGTAGCACTACTGCGGAGGATCCTGTGGTACAACTGAACCTGTAGCTATATCTGTAGGAGAAGGAAAAGAGAGGGGTGAGTTCATCAAAACTCAGTGAGTGAGCCTTCACTCACAACCCACATAGAACATCAACAAAATACATAACTTATACATGCAGCTGATATGAAATATATTATATATATAATTACATATGATTGTACTACAATAATATATTAACTAAATTCATGGCAATAACTAGTAGAGAAATAGGAATAAATATCTGAGCTGAATAGCTAATCTGAGCCAATGGCTAATCTGATGGGCACTTAACTAGTTCCCATAAATGGGCACCTCACTAGGTTCCTTACTGTGGGTGAGCTAGTCCTCTAGCGGACCACCTAGTACCAAGGTTAACGATCAATCATGCAGCCGTTAACTCACTGATCTGTTTCTCACTATTTATTGGCCAAACACTAATAATAATAATTTCATACAAAATTGAAATTTGTAATACTTTCTAACTGATAAATAAATCTAAATCATACATACAACAAGTATGGTCCCATGAGTTTTCTAAAATGACTAATTTTCATGATACTTGTAAAAGCAATAATATTTCTAAAATTGACATAATTCATAATAACATATTCTCTTGACATAAAACATTCACTACAAGAAAATAACGAGTTACCGACGGATTTTACCGACGGATTTTTTCCGTCGGTAATACCGACGGATTTATCGACGGAAATCATGGAATTGGGAAAATTTGGGTTTCAGTCATTACCGACGGTTTTTTCCGTCGGTAATTCCGTCAGTAATATTCGCCCCAACTAGTCTGGATGAGGCGCGCACATTACCGACGGAAAAATCCGTCGGTGATAATTTTGAAATATTTTTTATTTTAAAAAATTAATTTTACCGACGGATTTTTCCGTCGATAATAATTACAATTTATTTTTTAAAAAAATCAATTTTACCGACGGATTTTTCCGTCGGTAACGTTACCGATGGATTTTTTCGACGGAAAAATCCGTCGGTAACAATAATGAAAATTTTCAGGAAAGGGCGCCGTTGTGTTTAATTACCGACGGATTTATTTCCGTCGGAAATTTGAAAATCCGTCGGTAATTTTAAAGATATTTCAGAATCTCTCACACCCTCATCCCTCATCTCATCCCTCTTGCTGCTCTCTCTCTCTGTATACCCGCCGCTCCTCTCTCTTTGTGTGGCCGCCTTGGCTATTACCCACTCCGCCGCTCACGCCCGCCCGCTCACGCCTCATATCCACGCCCCACGTTAGATCCGCCCAGCCATCTCTCAGAATACAGACTTCTCCGCTTCACCATCTCAGAAGAATAAGACTTCTCCGCTTCACCATCTCTCAGAATACAGATTCTCCGCTCACCATCTCAAGAAGATAAAGACTTCTCCGCTTCACCATCTCTCAGCTACAAGACTTCTCCGCCACCATCTCTGCAGCGCACTTCTCCGCCCAGCCATCTCTGCAGCAGCGCACTTCTCCGCCCAGCCATCTCTGCAGCAGCGCACTTCTCCGCCCAGCCATCACAGCTCCTTCCTTCCTCCGCGACCTGCGCAAGGTAAGCATTCCACTCCCATTCTATCATGGTTTCTGTCATGGTTTCTTTAGTTATATGCCTTCTATCTCTGTTTTATATCTGTTTGGTAGCAGAAAAAATGAAAAAGGAACAATGATCAGCTTAGCACAACCGTGTTTGCTGACTTGAACTGGTAACTATATGGATTGCCATTCGAAATTAGTTGCTGACTTGCAAAGATAATGATTTTCCAATTTCCAACTTTCAAAGTTATCGTGTAATTTTCTAATTTGCACAACCGTGTTTTATCATGTAATGTAATTGTTTATGGTAATGTAATTGTTGTTAGGTAATGTAATGTTCTTTAATTTTTATGATAGATTATTTCATTTAGTAGTACACCTTGATCGTTATGTGATATAATATATGTTGAGTAAGTCATGAGAAATTTTTTAAAGCAGTCAAAACATCTTTAAACAGCTTTTTTGGGCCTGAAGCACCGCCAACCGTCAGCGCTCAAGGTAACCGCCAATGCTCTCGTCTGGGCTTTCCGTTGATATGCATTAATAGCCATTCTGATACCCGAGTCAAAAGTTATGTCTATTTCAAGTTTTCCCCCACAACAAAACTTGTTTATGTCTATTTCAAGTTATATCAATGCTTATTTATCAATGCATTTGTATCAATGCATTTGTACTTATTTATCAATGCTTATTTATCAATGCATTTGTATCAATGCATAATGCATATTTATTTCCCCCACAACCCCGTGCATTTGTATGTCTCTTCTGGTGCTTTTTTTTCTCGTCTTGGTGCTTATTATATCAATGCATTTAGTGTTTAATAAGACACTTACTCTTTATCTATCTATATATCATGATGGGTGTATTTCTTGCAGAACAATTGTCATTGTTGCATACCAAGACGGATAAATAACGTCAAATAAATCCAGTTGGAGCATCATTTCAGCACACCAAGTTTAAGTTTAAGGTTAATTTGACAAAACTTCTTTTGTTTCTTTATCCAGTTGGAGCATCATTTCAAAGACACCAATAATATGAGGATACTGATTTCAACTCATGCAGCACCGAACACATAAGCACATCTTTGAAATATTTTTGCATATAACCATACAAAAATTCGTGTAGGGAAAGCACTGAGGAAACTGTCATCTCTCTGTATGCATACAGGACAGAGCTAGTTTTGAAAGCGTGACAAATTTTTTCTCTAAATTCATCATGTAATCCTTGACAAATTTTTTCTCTAAATTTTTTCGTGCATGTCATCTTTAGAATTTGTTCTCCTTGTAACATAAGAAGAATTGGTTTTGCTTAAGTAATTAGTGACTGCATTTTATTTATTTTGAAGTTGTTAATCTAACTAATTGCTTTTGTTACAGAACGTCAAATTCGGTAGGAGTATTTCTTTGCGGGCGGAGGATATTATTATTTTGTGTCTTTTTAAGGTAAGTACTTGTTTCTTCTTTTTAAATGCATTTTTGTTAGGATAGAGACTTATGATTTCTAAGATAGAGTTGTAGGAAAATGGGATTGCATGACTGGGGGGAAGGGCGTAGCGGTCCTTCCCCGATTTGTTTGCATTGTTTGCTGTGGAGATTCATTGTGTATGCGGAGATTGCAGGATATGCATGGTGTGCTCTAGAACGGTTTTAGGATCTGTAAATGTTTGTTTGATTGTATTGTGAAAATTTTTTGATCTGTATTGTATTGTGATTCTATACATGTATATATTGAAATTTATTTTTTGGGATGTCTTACTTTCAGAGGAGGTTATGTCGAATTTTTTTTTAATGTAAAAGAGTGGAATGTTAATTTAAAAGAAGTCTTTGTCGAAAATTTTGTTAAATTACATAGGACAAAATATTTACTTAAATAACTTCTTTTAAATAAAATTTTAATTTGAGAAACTTTAAATGTTAGGTTGAATTACACATTCAAGAACCATGAGCTCTACAAATAGACTATGGATGTATGACAGGGTGCACGCTAGTCGAGGGGGAATCAAACCTGAATTTTATATGGAGTTGAGCAGCTTTGTAAATGTGGCTTGTCAAGCAGTGCAATTTATGAATGAGCAAAAAGTTAGGTGTCCCTGTGCTAGGTGTAAATGTAGGAAATATTTTGAGCTGGACACCATTAGATATCACTTGTATAAGGATGGTTTTATGGCGGATTATTCGGTTTGGACTATGCATGGGGAAGTTGCCACACAAAATTTCGAACATGAAAGTGTTGAAAATACATATGTTGGAGGTTGTGCAAGTAGAGTTAATATTGGTGAGCATGTCACAGGAAACATTAATTGGGAGGATAACTCTAGACGATATGAGGAAATGATTTATGATGCAGTTGGTCATCAAATTCATGCAGATTATGAACCTTCTATTGAGGCTCCTAATGCCGAGACTGAAAATTTTTACTCTATATTAGAGGCTGTAAAGGCTCCTTTATGGGAAGGGTGTATACACTCGGAGTTGTCTTTAGCAGTTAGGATGTTAGCTATAAAGTCAGAAGCTAACCAAAGTCAAAATTCATTTGACCAGTGGGCAACATTGATGAGTGAGATTAGTCCACAACCTAGTTCTGTTCCAACGGATTTCTATCAAGCCAAGAAACTAGTGGCAAAACTCGGGCTCAAATCAGAAAAAATAGATTGTTGTTTGAAAGGATGTATGTTGTACTACAAAGATGATGCAAACCTAACCCAATGCAAATTTTGTGAGAGTCCTAGATTCAAACCAATAAGATCTGGAAATGGAAGATATAAGGATGTTCCCTATAAAAGAATGCACTATTTGCCTCTAATTCCAAGGTTAAGAAGGTTGTATGCTTCAATGAGTTCAGCACCTCATATGAGATGGCACTTTGAGAATAAGAGAAATGACGGTGTCATGACCCACCCTTCCCATGGTGAAGCTTGGAAACACTTTGACCAAACTTATCTCGATTTTCTTTGCGGATCCTAGGAATGTCGGGTTGGGGCTTTGTGAGATGGATTTACTCAGAATAATCAATTTAGTAAACCTTACTCATGCTTTGGCTTTGTGGTTGTTACACCTTACAATCTTCCTCTGAAATGTGCATGAAAGATCCTTACATGTTTCTTACTTGTATAATCCCTGGCCCTGATAATCCCAAAGCCAAGATTGATGTTTACTTGCAACCATTGATTGATGAGCTTAAAGAGTTGTGGTATTCGGGTGTACAAACTTATGATATTTTCATGAAGCAAAATTTCTTGTTGAGGGCATCATTGATGTGGACTATTAATGATTTTCCGGCCTATGGAATGTTGTCAGGTTGGATGACGCAGGGAAAATTGGCATGCCCAATTTGTATGGAGGATACAAAGGCTTTCACATTGAAACATGGTCGAAAAAACACGTGGTTTGATTGTCATCGAAGGTTTTTGGACCTTGATCATGAATTTAGAGGTAAGAAGGACGCATTTAAAAAGAGGACGATTGAACGTGATGAGCCTCCTGAAAGACTAAGCGGTAATCAGGTTTGGCACAGAGTAAGAGGCTTTCCAAAGATAACTGAAATGGGTAAATCCATACGATTTCCAGGATATGGGGTAGATCATAATTGGACCAAACAAAGTATATTCTGGGAGCTGCCCTATTGGGGGGATAATCTAGTTCGTCATTGTATTGATGTAATGCATGTAGAAAAAAATGTGTGTGATAACATCATAAACACTGTGATGGACACCGATAAGACTAAGGACAATGTGAAAGCAAGGAAAGATTTGGTAGAGTATTGTAAGCGACCTGAGTTAAGTTTACAGAAGTTACCAGATGGCCGTGTGTGTAAGCCGAAGGCCAGTTACACACTAACTTCTGTGCAGAAAGAAGCTGTGTGTAGGTGGATGCAAGAGTTGAGGATGCCTGATGGTTATGCCTCAAACTTGGGTAGATGTGTCAATGTTGCACAAGGACAATTCGTTGGTATGAAGAGTCATGATTGTCATGTATTTATGGAGTGTTTACTTCCTATTGCATTTAGAGAATTATCTCTCCTTGTTTGGAAGCCATTGACGGAGTTGAGTCAATATTTTAGAGACCTATGCTCATCCACTCTCAGGGTTGAAGATCTCTTAATTATGGAAAAAAACATCCCTATAATTCTTTGCAAATTAGAGAGAATATTCCCTCCCGGTTTCTTTGATTCCATGGAACACTTGCCCGTACACTTGGCATACGAAGCACGGGTGTGTGGGCCGGTCCAATATAGATGGATGTATCCATTTGAAAGAAATATTGGAAGTTTCAAGAGAACTGTGAAAAATAGGGCTCAAGTAGAAGGTTCCATATGTGAGGCATATATCTCCAAAGAGACATCTTTCTTTTGCTCTTTTTACTTTGAGCCGCATGTTCATTCCCATTTAACAAGGGTTGGTCGGAATGACGATGGGGGTGAAAGTTCAGTTCAATATATGTTGTCCGTATTCAATCAGCCAGGACGTGCTGCTGGAAAATGTAAACCACATTGGCTATCAGAGAGAGAGAAACATCAGCATTTGCATATCTTAATCAACTGTGATGAAGTGCAACCATTTAAAACGTAAGTGATATCAATATACCACTTTCAATTGTTGATACAATGTCATAAATCAAATCTTATTATATCTGCAATGTTTAATTTACAGGTATTTTGAACAAGTTGATGAGCGACACACCCTTGACCAATTTCCAGCATGGTTTAGAACTTTTGTATGTTTGATCCAAAATCACACATATTCTAGTTGTCTTCCTCTTCCTCTATGTTAATGTCTATGTTAATGTTTGAATTTTAATCATTCATGTAGGTGTTTGATAAAAACAATAATGTATCATGTCCTTATTTGCAAAGTTTGGCTTGGGGTCCTACTAACAAAGCAAATAGTTGGCCAATGTACTATGTGAATGGATATAAGTTTCACACATTTGAGTGGGGCCATGGAAAAGCAACGGACAATAGTGGGGTTTGTGTAAGAGGGGATGCAGGCAATGGGGAGGGTGATTGGTATGGAGTAATCAAACAAATACTTGAGATTGAATATGTGGGTGATGGACCTAAAAAATTGGTAATATTATTCAGTTGTGATTGGTACGACCCAAGGCGTCCTGACGGAACACGCATACACAACCAATATAAAATTATCGAGGTCAATCATACTAAGAGATACCGTGCATATGATCCTTTCATTATTGCTCAGAATGCAAGACAGGTATATTATGCATCATACCCTGGAAAGTGCAGAAAAGATTGGAAAATGGTCATGAAAACTAAACCTAGGGGTCGAGTTGAGGTCGAAGAAATACTTGATGATGCTTATCAAGTGAATGATCCAATCCTCTCGGGTAGTCATTGATACAGGAACATTGCCAAGTTTACGATCCGATTCGGGTGAGGTTGAGATAATTCACTCTTCCAATGATCAATTTTTGAGTGAGCACAACGAAGCGATGGTAATGATGATGACGAAGAGGAAGAGGAAGATGATTTCGAGGATGATGTTGACACTGAGAATGATGAAGATAGTCCTCAACTTTACGATTAAATATGATGTGTCTAAAATTATTTGGTTTGATTGTCCTCAACTTTCTCATACTTATTGCATCATTTTGTTTAAAATTATCTATTTATTTGGTTTTTCATATATTATTATATATTTTTCAGATATGGCACCTAAAGTGAAAAACAAGGGCAAGAACAAGGGCAAGGGTGTCCCAATTAATCGCACAATCTCCTCCCACTCAGGCATCTACCACAAAGACTCACATATCCACTTCTAGCCCTTCCATGCCACCACCCGTACTCCATCAGGAGTTTACCATGGTCCCTACTCCTGGGAATGTGCCCGGAGTGGTGCCTTCACCTCCACCACCACCGGCCGATCCTGTCCTCACCCCTACACATGAATCGAAAGGGGTGCAGAAAGTGGGGCGCTTGGTGGCTCCTCGGCAGGCCAATCAGGACATGGGTCCACAGGGGAGCAACGGGTATCCCTTGTACCTCTTGGTAAGAACAGGTAAGTAATTTATGAATCTTATTGTAATAATTTGAACAATATATAATAGCATTATATTTTACTTCACTATTTGCTATGTAGTTGGCATCCAGCCACACGGGCCATGCATGAGGTGACACACACCATCCAAAAACTGTATGAACGGCCGATTGAGTCATTCGGAAAGTTGTCGAAAGATGAGAAGTTCTTATTTGGTATAATGAGTGGAAGGTAAAATGAAATATTTTTTTAGAAAACGTGTGATTTGCTTTATAAACTGCTTTTGCTTTCAATTACACTTTTTTTCCATGTGTAGAGCCACTTCATCATCCATCCCAAAGATGAAGAATATATGTTTAAGCTCTTTAAATCTAAGGCAGCTCATAGGCTGCAAGACATGTACATCGACATCCGAGAACGGGACGAGACCCCCAGGTGGATGACTCAGTCTAGCCTAGACTATTTGTGGCAATACTGGAGAAGTGAGACATTTAAAGAGAAGTCTCTCAAGGCTAAGGCAAGCAGAGCGTCGCAAAAGGGTGGATCCGTTCATTGTGGTGGTTCAGCTACTATAGAGTCTACGCGTCGCCAGATGGTTTAGTCATTATTTTAAATATCTTTTATTCTTCTTGTTAAATTTATATTTTCACTTACTAATATTATCAATTTTCACTCAAAATGCAGGCCAATGAGTTGAAGAGACCACCCACACAGAGTGAGTTGTTCAAAAAAACTCACACGCGCAAGACAGATAAGACATGGGTCGATACTGCTCGAGAATGTTTGGGTATATATGTTCTTAGCATTCATTGTTTGTATATATATTTAATTTATTACTTAACATATTTGGTAGACGTTTAATTAATTTTATTTTCTTATAGAATGACTATGAGCAATGATATCGGAGGCTACAACCCAACGAGAGCAGAGGATTGCAACTGGTGAGGAGTGCCCACCGATTGATGAGGATCGGTTGTGGCAAGAGGTAGTTGGCGGTCCTTACAAGAACCGCATCTATGGCATGGGGTCATTCTATGCTAGTAGTTTGTCCTCTCCCTCATCCTTTGGGGCATCTACAGGCACTGGATCCACTGCAGAGGACAATGAGGTCCGTGAGCAAGTTCACCTCCTCAACGCAGAACTTCATCGTATGCAAGAGCAAGATGCAGAGACAGCGCCAGGTTGCAAGAAATGCAAAAGAAGATGGAGGACAAGGAAAAAGCCTTGCGCATGTAAATAAGAAAGCGAGATGAGGGAGAAGGAGATAAGACTAAGAAAGCAGATGAAGAAAGAGATCGTCTCTTTATGGAAGAAGATGCAAGGTGCTCCTCCGCACTACTAGACACAGATGATGATGATGATGATGGTGATGGTGGTGGTGGTGGTAGTGGTGCTGATGCTGCTGCTGATGATGATGATGCTGATGATGCTGCTGACTTCTCTTGACTTTAGTTATTGTTTTTTATTTATTTAGCTGTAGTTAAACTATTTCTCTTTTAGTTGGACTATTTATATATATACTTTGTGCTTTCGACATTTTAATCTATTTTACATTTTGGATTTAAATTTATTGCATTTAGTTTTTATTAAGTAATTTTTTAGAATTTTTGATTATTCAATATCCAGGGAATTAATGAATTATATAATGAACTATTGGCAACAAGTTCAAATTAAGCGGATTTTTCCGTCGGTAAAATATACAAAAAATTAAAATATGTGTTACCGACGGATTTTTCCGTCGGTAAAGTGAAAAATAAAAATATATTCTGAACATTTCCGACGGATTTTTCCGTCGGTAATATATAAATTAAAAATTTTAAAAAAATCGTGAAAATTACCGACGGTTTTATCCGTCGGCAAAGTGAAAAATAAATAAAATTATAAATTAAATTTTGAAAATTACCGACGGATTTTTCCGTCGGTAATTTCTAATTTTTACCGACGGAAAAAACCGTCGGTAATTTAGATTACCGACGGAAAAATCCGTCGGTAATTTAATAAAAATCCGTCGGTAATCCTTTCGCCCTGACGAATTTGGTGACGAATTTCGTCATCTATTTACCGACGGATTTTTCAGATAAAATTCCGTCGGTAATGCCGTCGATAAAATTTATCGACGGATTTTTCCGCCGGTAATAATTACCGACTCCGTTATTACCGGTTAACAAAATCCGTCGATAAATCCGTCGGTAACTGAAATTTCCGTCGATAACACTAAAAAATCCGTCGGTAAAATCCGTCGGTAACAGCATTTTTTCTTGTAGTGATTCTAAAATTTCATAAATAATTTATATAATATGAAAATATACTAATAATGACCAAAAGTATGGTCATGAGTTTAAACTCACTCACCTTGGTAGCAAGGAGTATACTAACAACTTGACCTTTAAGGAGTTTGAATATTGCCGGTAACTATTTCCTCATTATTCTCTCTCTACTCTTATTCCACTTACGTTTTCTCTCCCCTCACCCACACTCTGCAGACACAACACACACACCCACATCTATATATATATATATATATAATAATATAATAATAATCTAACCCGTGCAACACGGGCTCTTAACTATCTATATAATAATAATAGTATATATAATATTACATATTAACTACCCCGTGCTACACGGGTTTCCCTATCATAATATATAATAATAATAATAATAATATATTACCTATGCATGCAACACACGGGTTGCATTCTTTAACATATAATAATAATCTATTAACTATACATGCAACACATGGATTGCATTCTATAATGCATATATATATAATCTAACTATGTATGCAACACGGTTGCATCATTTATTAGTGAAACAATAATAATAACTCAAATACTGATAAATTCTATATTTGGGGTATTACACACATGAGGGATCTGATCCCCATATAAGCCTTGTGACCTCCGAGTGTCTCTATATGCATAATTTAATAATAAGTTTCATTTATAAAATATCCTTTCATCTCTAATAAATCTTTAACTCTTTTGAAATCACACTCCTCATCCATAACATATTATAATCAAACTTTAAATTTGTCTCTGTGATACAAGATATATGAGTTGCTCTCTATATAAAATACCCATAAAACTATCATCATGTAAATACAAAATAATCATGATAAATCAATGCATGTATCTCTATGGTCTGGGACCTTGTCCGCAACATTCACTGGAGCACTCTATCACTATACAAAATGCAAAAAGACACTTCACTCCGAAGTGAAGCTCACCAACTGGAAACCTCTACTACTAGGGAGGAGGTGGCTGAGAGGGACCCATAATAGTTAATGTATCTGTAATGAAAAAAAGAGAGAAAGTGAGTTTCATCTAGAACTCAGTGAGTAGGCCCTCACCCATAACCCTCTCATAGGACAACAACAAGGATATATGTACATATAAAGCCATCAAAAACTGATTAATGCAATAACTCTGTATATATATATATATATATATATATATATATAAACATAAAGGAAATAAAACTAGAAATCTCTGGTAAAGCATAAAGAATAGAAATCTATTAGAGAAACAGGGATCTCTGGTTATATGCCTCGCATAACAAAATATAAATTCTTTGGTTATACATGTCAACCATGACATAACAATTTCTCTAATCTCTAGGATCCAAATTGGACACGTAACTAGGTTCTATTCTCTGCTATGTGAGATTGTCCTCTTGGACAACTTGGTACTAAATTTAATGATCGGGGTTCAATTGTTAACTCACTGTCTATTTCTCTATAGCTACCGTCTGATTTCTAATTCATAAAATATGCTAGTTTCTCTAGGCATAAAACTCCATAATACATAATTACATTAATCTTAGAATCATTAGGGAAATTCATAAAGTCTCTAAATCAAGTTATAATCATGTTCTAGCTCTTCAATAAAATTATTTTAACAATAATGGTTCTATGAGTTTATATTAAAATAACTATTTCATTCTTATCTTGAAAATCATCGTTTTCAATAATTTTGATAACCAATCATAATCTCAAATCTCTTAAATTATTCTCTAAAATCATATAATCATGTTATGATTTAAAGAAATTAACTCCAATGACCAATATAAGGGTCATAGGATTTGAACCCACGCACCTGAAGGGATAAACTGTCAAGCACCAACACCATGGGGGCTCCGGGGAGGAGGAATGGCACTAATGTTCTGCCATTGAAACAACGAAACTCATAAACAACCTATGGAAAGCTCTAGATTGCTCTAAACATATACTAACAATATTGGAGGAGCACTCTCACTTGACAATAATGAGAGAAATAACATATAACAGGAATATGAAAGAATGGTGAAAATGGAGACAAATTCTAATAACATATACTCACCTTGATGATTTAACGGAGCTATATTGGAATGAGATTGAAGAAAAAGAGAGAAAATGGCGGGGGAAGGGTTCTGGTTTGCAAAGATGGAGAAGGAAGGGAGTGAGGAGAGGGTTTTATAAAAGTTGGGGGTATCGGCAAGTAAAATGATATATTTTGCACTATTCATGCTTTAGGAGGACGTATGACCGCTATAGCGGTCAAGAGCCATCACGCCCCCAACATTGTGTACTTATGATCAATATAGCGGTCCTCAAATCATCCAAACCGTAAAATTGCACTCCTGTGACTACTATAGCGGTCAACAAAGTCCAATTGCTGCATTTTACTATCATCAGGCACTTAGGTTACCTCTATACTCACTTATTAAATTTAATGTAACTTTAAAACATAAATGTAAATAAGGAAATATCCCCAAAACATACAAAACAAAAAAACTAAAACTCCAACCAAACAAATTCCAATTTTTGAGTTTTAGTTCAAATTTGGGAATTCTTATGATTTCCTAAACTCGTGGGCTAAAAATGAAACGTCTAGAGTTTTCTAAAATTCATTAAAAATCACTCTTCAATTTATTTTCCTTTGGAGAGCAATTACTAGGACTTTTGATCCCAAGAATATAGCTTTATCATATAGCCCTCCAAGAAGGTGTATGATCCGGACTTAGTGAAATTCAGGACTCGACAACCAAGGTGGGTCCTGAGGGACTCTAGGGCTGTACGGAACTTGTCTAATGACATGTATGTATCAGGTATTACAGTCTTGATCCTATCTCTAATAAGATCTATACATCTAGGCATGTTGAATTTCATGACTCAACGTTTCCTTACAATTCGCTCATCTCACAACATAATATATCATTCACACACTCATTACAATGCATCAATCCCACTGTTTATACATTACCAGTTTTTGCATTAGTTGAATCTTCAACCCTTGCCCCTCAGCAATCACCTAGCAACATTCCTCTAGGTCCTTCTCTAGTGACTCATGAGTCCTTTAGTCAATCATTGAATCATAGTTCTCAAGATTCACCAGAAATAAAACTTCCCCTCCCACCCATTTGATCTCATCCTATGGCCACTAGATTACAAAATGGTATCTTCAAACCCGAGCATATCTTCACAGTCACAATATATCCACTACCTAAAAATCTAGAACCATCCAATGTGAGAAAGGCAAGGAAATATCAACACTGGCGCAAGGCCATGACAGAGGAGTTTGATGCTTTTTTGAAAAATGGTACTCGGTCACTAGTTCCACCTCCAAGGAACCATAACATTGTTGGCTATAAATGGTTATTCCGCATCAAAAGGAATCCTGATGGTTCCATCTCAAGATATAAAACCTGCTTTGTAGAAAAATGATTCACACAGCAACAAGGCTACATGGACTAGCCCCCAGGCTTCAAACATCCCCAGTTCCCTGACTATGTTCGCTACCTCAAGAAAGCCATCTATGGCCTTAAATAGGCTCCTCGAGCATGGCATAATGCTCTCAAGCCCTTTATTTAGTCCTATGGCTTTATTAGTTGTAGTCAAAGTGATCCTTCTTTATTTGTCAATTCCATATCACACATCACTGTTTATTTCCTAGCATATGCAGATGATTTATTGATTACAGGAAACAAGTTGTTTCTGGACACCTTCATTTAAGATCTCTCAGCAAAACTCTCACTTAAGAATCTGGGCTTCCCTCACTACTTTCTTGGTGTGGAAACTGTTCCTTATAAGGGTGGTTTGTTTCTGTCCTAGCATAAATTCATTTGTGATCTCTTGGAAAGATTTTATATGCAAGGGGTGAAACTATCACCTCCTCCTCTTGCTTCAACAGCAACCTCACTCTTCTTAATGGTTCACTTCATACAGATGACACAACATGCAGATAGATGACTAGACCAGACTTGTCCTTTGCCATCAATAAACTCTCACAATTTATGCATCAATCTACTACCACTCATCTCCAATACCTGAAAAGAATGTTAAAATATCTCAAGTCCATCATAAATCATGGTATTCTTCTGCAAAACCCAAAGTCTCTCTCATTCATCACCTACTCATATGTAACATTGATGACTTCAGCTTACATTTCATTCTTTGGTGGCAACCCTGTTTTGTAGAGCCTAAAGAAGCAGAGAATAGTTTCGAGATCCTCTACTGAGGCTAAGTATCACGCTATAGCAGCAGCTACATAGTTGAGATCATGTGGATAAATAATCTCTTGCAAGGACTTCACATTCCCTTACCTTATGCACCTGTGCTTCTTTATGAAGACATAGGTGCCACTTACTTATGCTCAAATCCAGTTCTCCACTCAAGAATGAAGAACATCGACCTGGATTATCATGTTGTTCGTCAACTAGTTCAAGCTGGAAAAATCCAAGTCTCTCATGTCTCCACTAAGGATCAATTAGCAGACATTCTCAAAGCCATTATCAATAACTTCCTTTGAAGATTTTCAGGACAAGACACAAATTACCAATGGTAATTTCATCTTGCGGGGGCGTATAATGGCTGCACGGAGTCAATTATCTTCAACTAACTCAAACAATGTTTCCTAGTTATAAGTATCTTATCACTTAGCTATAATTCAGTTTTATCCTCTTTGAATAGAGCAAACGTTTAAATATATTTGAATGTAATCTGTTGTATGTAACAGATCCCAAATTAAATGATAAGGACTGCTCACTTTATATATTTAACTGTGTACATTATTGGAAAGTAATGAGAAGAGATTATCACCTCATCCCCTAATTTAGCCTTATAGCCAATTTGCTTAGCATGGGCATTGAGTCTGATCACCTCAGTGACTCTTGTTCTGTGTACTTGGGAACTAATGATATCAAGTAGGTGATGTAAGAATACTTAGAAATGATGGCCCATGTAATTGGTTAACGTCATGAGTACCTTTTGTGCCATGACTAGAGCCATGCAAATGCAAGGTTAATAGTAGGAATTCTAATCTAAGTCTTGATTTGCATAATCCTATTTGAAATGTTAAATCTCCACTAGTTGCTTCAAGATAAAATCTCTTTATGTCTATGCCTATTAGATATACATTTTAGGATTCTTTAATTAGGACTATTTCAATGGAGTATATGTTGTATTAAAGATAAGAAACCGTAAAATAAAGAAAGAACAAAATTTGATCCCTTAGACAAGGATGATGATCTCTGCCAAACTGGAATATAGGTAGGAAAATCTAGTTTAACTTGCCAAAACACAAGGTTAGGTTCTTCAAAAAATTCCAAGACTTGAAACCATAGGAAATAAAACAATAATGGTGGAGATTGAGGTGATTCAATTCATGCCAGTATTATTTCTTCCTCTGTGGTTGCATCGGTGTTGTTTGTTCCCTTGTGGAGATTGAGATCATTCATGGTATCGAGATGATTTGAATTTTGTGTATTCGTGTTTCATGCCTTGTATGGTAGGTGTTGTGATATATATATATATATATATATTCTAGCTATAATGTGTTCTATTTACTCCTCTATTATGCGTTGAGCGTTTCATATCTTGAAAAATAAATCTCTAATGAATTGGTGTAATTTAATCTAAAAGTAAAAAAAAAAAGGCTTATACATAGAGGATGTTGATAGACACCTCATTTTGAGTGGTTACAATAACATACATAACTCAAAAATCATTAATCAAAAAAGCAAAAGGGAGTGAACATGGGCAATGAATGCTTGCATGCCGGTTGGACGGTGGTTAATATAACGGTTCGCTTTGACAATAAGGTTGTTTATTGGTTCCATCATTTGAAAATTGACGATTATGTTCGCATCAAATTATGCTGAGCCATCAAGACACGAGAGGAATTTTAACGAGGCTGGAGCATTTGGTTTAGATATATTAAAAAGCGATGCTGCCATTCCACCTTCCAAGACCCAAGTTATAAATGAATAGAACCATTTAATTCCTATGTATTAAAAAGATAAGATTATTTGACACCATCAATCAATAGAATTATAAGTAAATACCAAATTATAATAGGTAATTAACTATCATACACCATAGCGAGTATCAAATTATCTGAGAACCCGCAAAAGTGCACGCCCATCATTGATGAATCAAGCAGCGTTACAAGACTCAATTGTGGTGTGGTGCATTTGATGTTTTGTTCGTATTGATTCCGTCTGTTTTGTTTTTCATTTCAATGTCTTGATTTCAATATTTGATGTATTTATGCTTATCTCTGGAGGGTTAAGCCATTTCTACTTGCTGGAAAAAAGAAATTCGACACGCTTGGAAGAGGTGGTTATATATTCTTCCAGTTATTATGTGTGTTGATCATAATATGGCTCTATTTGCTTGCTGCTTTCGATTCGTTTCTGAACTAGTGTACAGTACACTGAAAAGTGCTTAGCACCGTTTCCATTATTGTATTTATATACTAATTAAAGTAGTGTACCAGCTGGAAATTCCGTTTCAAGGAAATAGCCAGAGGAGGAAGCGATCCCCTTGCATACCAAACCTGTGGCGTTGTTGCTACTAAATAATTAAGGACATTAATTACAAAGTTAACTAAAGTAGTAAAAACTAACCAAGATCCATTGCATTCAAGCCACTGAAGTAAAAGGTGAGAATTGAGATCGGCACCGAAGTCCATGTCACTTGTGCAAAAACAGCCCTCAAGTAAATTATAAATTAATGATATGATATAGATATATACTATCCCTTTCCTTTTAAAATATTTGTTATTTTTAAATAAATACAAGTATTAAGAAAGATAATAAATATATTGAGAATTGATTAAAATATAGTAAATAAATCTTATTAAATTAAATATTTTAAGAAAATTAATAATTAATGAATGAAATTATTTAGAAATATTATTAGAAAAATAAATAAATACTATATTGGATTATAAAGTTGTTTAAATTTTAAAATATAAAATTATCTGATAGATAGCCTAAAAACAGTAAAATATTTCAAATAAAACCTAACAACTTTTCTTTATAGTATTTGGTAGATAGTGGGATTTGATAGAGACAGTTTACCGTCCTACATTTATTTCTAAGCACTTATTAATTAGAAGTTTCCAGTATCTTGCCTAATCACTTATCCACTAGGCTTTGAGATTTTGTGACGTCAATAAATCAAGGTGAAGATTCTGAAATGAACAATGAAGTTTTAGACACCGTAGGAGTAGCGAGACGTGTGGAAATTAAAGTTGCTGGCTCCACTTTTTCAGGACTAGTGTACGTATTTGATTTGATGAAGAACACCCACTCAAAATGAGGGGTCTATAAATAACGAGCTTAGTACTGTATGTAAAACTTTCATCACCTGCTTTTTATTTTAACTGCTTACTACGACTTTAATTAATTACTCAGAGAAATGTTATTTGACAAAAGAAAAAGAAAAAGAAAATAGATATCATGTCATGACACAAATTGTTTTCACATTGAAAAGTAAGTCATCGCAATTAGCTAGAGCATGGAAAGTGAAGCAAAAGCAGTCTTGAAAGTGAGATCCAAATAAAGAGGAAACGAGAAATTCCAAGCATGATTGTAATCTTGAAGTGAGATCCAAATAAACGTTGTGTATTTAATTATAAAAATATTATGTCCTATGTTAATTATGTTATTTGAACAAATCATCTTTTGTCTTTTGTATCTGACAATACACATTGGATATCAACTATTTTGTTCTTTTTTTTTTGTCATGTTTGCTTCACAGTTTCTTCCTGCTGTCTGCGCTTTTTGTGGTTTCTTTAATGCTTTCTGAGGCAATTTCTCATGCTGCAAAAGAGAATTGGAACAAAATTGGCGGCCTGCTTCCTAGTGAGTGTTGTCGGTAGTGCTGGTGTTGCTATCTTGTTGCCGTTCCAATGATCAAGTGCCACAACTCTGCTGTCACTGATATGCTTACAGTTTTGGAGTTTTGCTACAATTCTTTCATACTGGAAAATAAGGAACTGGACCAACAAAGGAGAGTGCAGTAGTTGATTTATTTTGTTGCAGGCAATTTGATATTGTTAATTGCTGCTGCTTTTTCCCGGTTCTGTGGCTGTTTTACTGCTGTTTGGGTGCAGCTTTTTTTATTTTATGTTGCTGTTCTGTTTCCGTTTACTGTTATTTATACATATATATAGACAACCTGCCACAAGAAATGCGAGACTCTTCTTGTATACTTGGTTAATAAGAGTAGAGTTATTTGTACATACAAAAAATAATTATTTATAGACCCTCATCCAAATTCAAAGGTAGAAAAGAGCAACTTTTACCTTTAAATATTGATCCTAAAAAATTCAATTCAATTATGATGGATAACAAACATTTGTCGGCTAAATAATAGGCTGACGTAGTCATTCAATATAAGGTATAGTACATAGTTTTGCAGGTTCAATTTTTTTTTAACTTTATCAGTGCATGTTCCATTTTATTGGGTGGTTTTAATTTCCACCTCTCGGCGTACACCAAAAATAAATAAATCTCTAAGATTGGTGCAATTTAACCCCAAAAAATTGTATATATAGTAATAGGTAGATTGCTTGAGAGAATACTCCGTCTTTCATACAAAGTGCATAAACAAGAATAATACAGAACATTAATTAGGAGTACATACATGAGTACACGTTCACAGCTTTATTTATTTGCCAGTTTTACTGAACACATACAATGATACTGATCACCTTATAAAATGACACAAAAAAGATTAGAGAGAAGGCAGTGAATTCATTGTTTAGAGGAAGGAGGAGGATGACCACGACGAGGAGGACGTTTGGGACGTGGCGATGGATTATGGACAGGGGAAGGTGGTGGTGGTGGTGGAAAAGGCCTCAGGCTTCTCCTGACGCTGAGGCCTGCCACAGGAAATTTGCCCCTCGCGCTCTCCATCATGACTCTTCTGGCATTCATCTTTCTCCACCCAACCCTGCCACCAATTCCAACTGATGGTGCTGCTAACATTTTCTCACGACCTTAATTAATTTGATTCAATTCAGGCCACAGCATAATAAAGGTCACAGAGAACAAGTTAGCTATAGCAATTGAACTCGGAAATAAATGCTATTATTGCTAGAAATGTAGTAATCACTAATTAGCCTACGTAACCCCAAATTAAACATGAAGAAAAAAATGTCTCGAGTGATTGGATAAAGTGAATTGTAGGATCCATTTTCGTGTGAGAGTTAATAGAATATCACCTTAATGGCAAAAAAATATCGACTGTATATAATTTTCTGAGGGAAAAAAAAAAATGATAACAAGAACTGAACTGAGCATGCATTGCTTGTTAAGTAGTAAGTAATTACCATCGGGTATGAGCTTAGAGGCTGCTGGAGTCGCGTCACTGACAGCAAGGAATACTAATATTACTGTGGCCAATAACTCCGCCTGAAAGTGCTTACTTGCCATGATAATTAAGGTTCTCAATTCCTCAAACAAATAAGTAGCTGGAGTTAGCGGCTTCTGAAGTTATGCTTGGCTGTTTTATAGTCCTCTAACAGTGTGTTTGCTTGAAAGAAAATTGAAAGGAAGGGAAGGAAAAGAAAGGAAGGAGGTGATCGGAGCTTTTTTTTTATTATTATTATTTTGATAGACTGCTGTGATGACTTTAATTACTTATTGAAGTATAACTCTTTTTGTCTCATAATAATTGTCTATTTTTCATTTTTTCATATTTCAGAATTATTATTCATTTATAATATCTAAGTAATATTAATTTTTTCTTCCATTTACAAATTTAATATAAATGTGATAGTTAAATGATCAATATATTTATTAAGATGAATAATAATAATTATAGAAGGATAATTTTATCAACTCATATTTTTATTTTCCTTAATATATTTATTATTTGATTTTTGACAATTATTATTAAACAAATAGAGTATTTGAAAATTAAAAAAAAAAAAAAAAGATCGTGCGATGACACGGTTTGTTTTCACGTTGAAAAGTCAGCCATCGCAACTACTAGAGGATATGCAAAATGAAATTGCACACAATTTTAGAAACCTTGCGCCATTGAGGAAAGTCAAGCAAAAAACAATATTTATTATCTATAAAATTTTATATTGATTCAAATTTGTTGAATATTTTTATATACATATATAAATCAATACTTTCCAAACACATGCAAACAAGAAATATTTTATCACAATCTTATATGTGTCTAATTTTTTAAAAAATTTGCACAATTAATCAACTAGATATGCAGTTATATGATTAATGGTTGAATTGACAAAAAAAAAAAAAAAAGACATTCTGTGAGAAGTTATTGAAGGTAGAAGAATGTGAAGTTGTTATCAACGAATCCCTATTAGTTATTATGATTAACGGTCTATCATGAGAATCTACAAGTTGTCAAGATTGGTTCACGGTACATTTTAACATGGACCTCTTGAAGATTGATCCGCCATGGAGCCTTTATTTACTGCCATTGGATTGACATTGGGGAAACTGGTTTACAAGTTTGTCAAGTAGACATGAAAGATTTTGAAATTGTAAATTTTACCAACCTCAAACTCTATTTTATTCACATACGTCCAAACCTTTGGGTTTTGTGCTTGCAAAGTGGAAACTGTGGTCACCGTGCATATGAGCTTGTAAATTTGACCTACCCCAAATGTTCAAGTGATGAAGAAATGCATGGAAAATCAATGGTATTTCTGTCTACTGCATACCATGCGTAGAAAAAGGAAAATAACTATCTGTCTCGTATAATAATTGTGGAATATTAACTTGATGAAATGGGAGAGTTGTAAGAGTGTGAGGATGCAAAGCACAAACAAGATAATGCAACTTTTTAGCCACATCTTGACAAAAAGAAGAAGTAGTTTTGATTTTGTTCTTGGCCACAAGACATTTGAAAGGCTTATAGAAATTGCTATGCAACCTTGCATTTCATGAGAGTGGGTTTGTAGGAAGAACGAAGGTTGAGTTATTGGAGGGACTTGCAATTTTGCACCAAAATATCACAATTTCAGGTGACCCAAAAAATGATAACTTACGCTCCTTCTGGAATATTGTGTAGAAGGGGATGCAACTGCAAATCGAAAGAAAGAATAAATTATGAGTGTCCAGGGTGATATATTATCCTTGTTGTTCTTTGGAACGTTATTGCTCCCTTTGAATTTATGTTATCTCCCTCTCTTATTATTAGATTATGATTGCTCTTCTCACTTGTTATGATTGATCCTCAGCTGGAGAGTGATTGTGAGATTAAAATCTATCACTATGAGGTTTATGGGTTCAAAATGAATTTTGAAAAGTTAATAGGTTAAAATGGAAATATAAAACCCAAAAATAAAAGCCGACACTTGCCAGTAAAATTAAGGGGTCCATCATGAACCCAAACTTTGAGAGGTCCATGTTATAACGCGCCTTGGTTCACATGAATTTGCCTTTCCATGTCAACATCAATTGTGAGGTGACAATATAATTCAGTTGTTTTCGCATTGGAAAGTCAGTCGGAGGGAGTAGCTAGAGGAAAGTCAGTCAAGCTCGCTCTACTGCAAAAGTAATTTTGAAAGTGATGAGGGGTTATGAGGAATTCTAAGAGTTTGTTTGTGGGTCGGGCTATTCTTTAAGTGAGGGTGTGTATAAAATTAGAAAATTAGAAATTAATCATTTTTGGATGAATAATTTTTATTATATGTGTGGATCCTGCCAAATTATCTAAGAATGATTAACTTATATTTTCTTATTTTACAAACCTATTCACTATAGAGTTGTTAGATATAAGATCACCCATGTATATCGTCAATTATCTTAAGTTTTTGGGATAGATAATTTTATAAAAAGGTATTAGAGTCATCATGATGAAATGGTTGTTTGAGGGGGTGTATATATTCAACATAAAATCCTCCATATGCAATCTAAGCACTTGGAATAAGTGGTTTCATAAGCCAAATTTAGCTATTGGTCATATAGCAAGAGAGTCCCCCATCTAGTTCAAAACCAAAATTAGTTTCAATAATGTTTAATGCATCAACCACTATAGCCACTAGATCCAATAACTATAACCCTAAGAAGTATTTAGAAAACCCTAATGTGATAACTATTTGTCTCATAGAAGACGATTAACTTTCAGAGTCGCCCAGACATACGGCTCAAAATATATTGCCTCAAAATTTTTGAGTTCCTTCCAACACACCCCCTCAAAACAAGAATCTTTTATGAATTTATATCCTTGTACCTTATCGATTGAGAAAGATGAAATTTCTTTCTCCCATATCAAAATTCATAAAATACTATCCCCTTCAACCAAGAGAGTTTTCAAAACCTTTTCAACCTAATGGTTTCGCCTATTTTGATTACATTGATGCTTGGTATTATATCTTATACCTAAGCTCCTTCTCACATTCATGGTTTATATGGTTCAAAAGGGGAATTTCTCTTAAATTCCTGAAATGGTTCATTAATTGGTTTCAATATTTTGGGCCTCATCCAGACATATTTCCTGACATTCTAATCAAATACTATTAAAAAGTTTAAAGATAGATCATATTATCTTCTAGTTGGATCAAAAAATTTATCCTTCCCTGCCATCTTTGGTGTTAGTGGATAATTAATTGGGATTACACTTATGTCATCTGTAACGCCCGGGGATGAGGACGAGGAGTGATCGCCGGTGCAAAGAGGGCACGGACAAGGAGCGGCTCCTCGCAAAGTCCTCTAAGCGGAGGGGTACATGAATGAACCGATTACACACCCGAATGAGAGGGATCCTAAGACTGTATAGGTATGGGACTATACAGTTGAGGAGGGCTTATATGAATTGATTCGTACTACCTATATCAACAAGATGCATCTTCTTTTCGGTAGCCTAAACTGAAAGAACTCCATAGTTAAGCGTGCTTGACCTGGGGTAATTTTGGGATGGGTGACCTCCTGGGAAGTTTTCCTAGGAAGCATGTGAGTGAGGACAAAGCATGCTGAAAAGACCCGTGTTGGTTTGTGGGGACAGTCGTCAATCCATAAAGCAGTAAGGGATGTTACATCATCAAAGAAAATGATAAGTTTAAGCTCAGGTGATTATCAAGATTAATATGTTCAAAGTGGTGGGAAAAGTTTGATCTCAATAAATATGTTATTGATGAAAGACTTCAAGAATAGTTCAAGTGAAATCCAAAATATATATCTGAAGTCTGTCAAAAATGAAGAAGGAGAGATTCAATTTTTAAATGAAAAATCTCAAATAATGGCAAAACTAACTTCTACAAGTTCTCAACAAGAATTCTTCAAAAGATTTCATGAGGCTATATGAACAAAAGTGGCCAAACAATAAGGCAAGATGATGACAAAGTAGGATCTTCAGTTTTGCTCCTCTTAATGATGATGACTTTTTTGGCATCGGCTCCTTAAAAAATGAATAAATATTCTTCAAAAAGAAAATTACTCGACTTGTTCTAAATTCCAAACAATTTGTCTAATACACTTTTGAGTATATGCTCCACTACACAAGCTACTACAAGAAGACGACAAGATTCAACAGAAGTATGTGCGACGTGTCAATATTAAATATCTGCCAATAAAGAGAGAAAAATCTGCCAGAGAGAGAGAAGATAAGCTTTATAGCTGGCGGTCAACTTTAATAAAGAAGTCCAATAATGCACTACTTTGTTATAGTAGGCGCCAATGCTATCATAATATTGCAAGACTACTCAATAATAGAAGACAACGTAACTCGGCTCAATAGTTCAAGACTTTTGCCTATAAATACAAGCTCAAGAACCGAAGGCATCGAGAGTTCAGCGGAAGCTCTAAGTGCTAAACATCTTTGTACTTTAAAAAATTTTCAAACACTTTCCAATTTCTGTCAATTTGATTGTATCCCTTCAATATTTCAAAGAACAATCTTTCAAAATTTGTAAGTGCTTGCTTCCTCCGCTGTATAAACTCGGTTCATGTTTCAATATATATTCATGCTACTGCCATTGTTTTTCCTCCGCCAATCTGTTATCAGAGCTTCGATTTAGAGCTAGTGTTGCTGTTAATATTGAAAGCGTAGTACCCGGCATTGTATTGTTTTTAGAAGATAATCGTTAATTATTTTTTATAAAAGTTTTTTCGTAATAATTCATTGGAAAATCCTGAGAGAACAAATATGCATGAAAATAGTAATAATACTTTTAATATATTTATACTAATTAAGAGAACAAATAAGTAATAGTAATAATAATTTTAATATCTTTTATAAAATGAAAAGTACATATTTTGTAGCTATAAATTTTAGAATATTAATATGCATGAAAATAAAATTATCTTCAAATATTGTATATAAAGATGAATTACGAAGAATGTATGAGAAGAATTTTATTATTTTATTCTAAAAACGTATGTACATTAACATTATAAAATTAATAGTCAAGCACATCTAAAGTTTTTTGGTTTTTTTAAAAATAATTATTAAAATTTATTTTTACTATTAACAATTTGTTAACTTGATATAGTAAAAAAATTTAAAATGTAACTTACATTAAAAATATATAAATTGTATTAAACATATACATAAATATCAATATTTTTATTATTATCAATCTCAAATATTTTATTTTATTTAAAAAACTTAATATATATAACTAAATCTCACTACGATCATTGTAATTTCATAAGTATAATAAAAATTAATAATGGGTAGTTTGGTAAAAAAAACAACTAATAAGCTTGAGAAAATAAAGATTTAACAAAAAAATGATTAATGTATAATTTATTTCAAATTTATAGGGAAGGGGAGTGTTTGTTTTAGAAACAAAAGGGAGTTAGAAATAAAAGGGAGAAAAGTGTAATATTATTTTCTTTCAAGGGATGAGGTTATATTTTACTCTAAAATTAATAGAACACAAAAATAAGTGGTTGTCTCCTAAATAAAATTGGTAGGATTCACTTCTATTAAAAATATGATTAATATATACAAAAAAAAAATAAGGTGCTAAAATTTTACCCAACTATTACTATTATCGACCGAAATGTTTTCCCCAAAGTAGCATACCCAGCACCATGGTACAGTACGTATTATTATGTCTGGTATATTGTTGGTGCTGGCGTCATGGTGATATCGATGCCTTGCATGATAGAGATTGAGTTATCATCTTCTTTCGTGCTTCCTGAGAGGCGGAACCCTCCTTGCTAAGCTAGAACATTTTTTTGCCATGACATGGCTGGCGTAGCCATTCAGCGTTGGGTAACATATGTTGTTCCATTTCTTTGGGTGGCCTTTCCCCATCGTTGCAGGCCCAAAAAATCAAATAAATCTTAAATGCTGGAGCATTGGTGCTATTCTCCTAAACAAAAATTTAAAAATAAAATATAGAATTATGGATATTATAGACCAGCAAGTTGTCAAGAAGAGAGGTAAATTGTGCATTTACTCTTATGAGAACATAAGTGCTACTCTTGGGAAGCATACTTGCCCGGAAGAGACTAAACCATGAATGCTCCGTCCCCAAAATTGTGATAGCAATCTTTTTCAAATCTAGGCTGCTCCATTCCAGGTTTACCCAAAATACAATATCCTTTATAGAATGTTAACAAACAAGGAAAAGTACAAATTAAAATTTATACAGAACATTTGACACATACATTAACACGGCTTTATTTGTTTGTTTGTTTGATTTTTCGAACAGAAAATATGGTGATCAACATGTGACAACACAGGAAAAATCAAAGAGAGAGGAACTTGAACCTATTGTTGATAGGGAGGAGGAGGATGGTGTATTGGCGATGTTGGTGGTCGAGGAGGTGGAGATTTTGGAATACTTGGTGGATTCCGGCGAGGAGCGGGTGGCGGTGGCGGAAACACTGATCTTAGAATCCTTATGCTGCGGCCTATTCTTAACCCCTCGTTCTTCACACTAACGCTTGTTGCGCCTTCTCTTGTAGGATTAACCTTCCTCCATCCAACTCTGTCACCAAGTCCCACTGACGCTGGTAGCATTCTCTCACCGCCTGAAACGGATTAATTATATTCAAGCCATAGCATCAGAGGCCAGAAAGAGAATTAGTTGTTAGCTATCACCTGAACTTGGAAATAAATGCTATAACAAGAAATTTAAGTATACTTCAACCCCCCCCCCCCAAACCACCCCACAGAGAGAGAGAGAGAGAGAGAGAGAGAGAGAGAGAGAGAAGAATAAATTAAAAATGGAAGATAAGAATTGAACAGTTTAATGAACATGTGTTGTTGAATAATTACCATGGGGTGGGAGCTCAGAGGCTGCTGGAGTTGTGTCACTCACAAGAAGAAATGCTATTAAAGTGGCCAATAATTTCGCCAGACACTGTCTACCACCCATGTATAGTAAGGTTCTCAAACAACCAGTACCCAGTTTTTCAAACACGCAGGTAGCTGAAGAAGTCTGAAGTTTTCAAAATTTAAGCAATTCGCTATTTGTGGACTGTCTAAATAGGTCACTAGCCTTTCTTTCTTTCTTTCTTTTTTTACCTCCCCCTTAACTGCTTGTTGCAACTTTCATAACCTACAAAATGTCATTTGAAATAGTTTCATCAAGACCAAAAAATAAAAAATAAAAATAGTTTGAAAATATTAAATAGACATCTTATAAATATAGTAGCTGAAAGAAAAAGACATAAAATCTTATGTAGTGTTGGATGTGGATAGAGAAAATCCAAGATTTTATAGTCACTTTTTCTCTCTTAATGTGTGAATATTATTTCTCATAACTTATTCACGAGCTAATGCAAATGGTACATTATAGACAGGGGTTAGGTGAAGATTTTTTGTTTTCTCCGAAAGAGATATGTACAAATGTTCTTGATGAAGTGATACATCCTAACTAAATATAAGATCCACAAATATTGTTTAAAATAAGTTGTGCTTTTGCCCCAAGTCCCTTCCTATATATATTCATCTAGAGTAGGAGAGGACCAACATTAATTATTCAAAATTCAAAAATGTTATTCCAATATTTAAAAATTAGTGTCTAATTGAGATACTTACTTTATCATTATTTAATGTGATGATACCCCTATTTTCTCTATTCATCCATTGCATTCAATAATGATTAAGTGAGTATTCCATTTGAATGTCTACTTTTGAGTATCAAAATAACGATGCTCAAAATTTTACAATTCTATTTATCTTAACATGCCCAACAAGTTACACTAGTGCTGTGCAATATCAGTAATCCACAGTGACATCAACTAATAGTCTTTAAGACCTAAATATGATGCCACGTAGAAAATTTGATGTTCTATCTATTAGTATAGTATTAAAAGGAATTCATAATGAGGCATGGATGCACTTGGTGAAGGTTGGAAGGCATATACCCCTCCCAAAATTTTATAATTTTTTAGAAATATATGAGTATATGTATATTTTGTTTCCATTATTTTATTATGTTAGCCCAATACTAAGATAGAAATTATATAAAACTTTTTGTTAATCTTGTATAAATTTTTAGTTTAACATTTCCATTATCCGCAAGGTTCAAGTTCAAGTAGTCAAGGTTGGCTTGCTTGTGATGGAAAGTTGTAAACAACTGTGAGGCGACTCAAAAGTCAGTCAACACTAGCAGGTAGAGAAAAGCATGGCAATTTCAACCTGAGGATTATCCATTCTACCCACCTCACTCAAGTCGGGTTTAAAACTCATCCCGCTCTTCTATGGTGGGTTTAAGGTGAACCCGCTCCAATCTGTCCCACACCTCTTATATATGTAAAGAAAATTATCTAATCCTAAACTCCTAATATACTAATGAGTAACAATCACTCATACTATTAAGGATATTTTGTTATTTTTTTTGTACTGATGATTACTACTTTAGAATTTGAATATTAATATTGTCATTAGTTGCGTTTTATATTTTTGTGTTTGATTTTTTAAATTTTGAGATAATTTTATGAATTTTTTAAAAATAGGGGGGAGACGGGTACCCACTGGATGGTGCCGGTTTAAATTTGTAAAACCCACATATATCATCGGGAAAGGTTGAGACTGAAGTTACACGAGAGAAATCTCTATAAATAGAGATCGGATTTTTCTTATCTTATTGATATGAAGAGTGTCACGTTATATATAAAAATAAAGAGACACAGAATAAATTAATAAATCAATATAAAAAATAGTGAATTATTTTAGTGAAATAATATAATAATCACCTAAAGTTAAAGTTGATTATACAATCATTAAGATAAAATATTGTAATACTCGACAATTTTATTGTAGTTTTGCACCAGTTCATTGGCAATTTTGTCCCTGCTGAAACACGATTTAGATTGTCTTTTTCTCGGGATGCCGTCAGATTATTCATTGATTCATAGGAGTAGTTTGGTTCAAGCAATGAACCATGCACTTTTTTCCCTTGCCAAATAACGGTTAAATTTATATAAACACAAATATTAAAAAAGGTGATAATAATAATATAGTAAATAGAGTATTGATATGTAAAATTATAGTATATGAATTAATATACCTCAATAGTCATTAATTGTAGAGCATATCAAATGGTTAGAAATAAAAAGTTACATTAACAGTCAATTCAAGAATACTATTGGAACAGAAAAATTTTACTTCATTGAAATGTGAAATTAACAAATATTTTAAAAAATAATTTTATCTGAAAATAGACAAATATTTTGAAAATAAGTGTTTTGTCAGTGACGATCCTCACCTTCATAGGAGTTGCAATTTACCACCTGGGAGAGACAATCATTTGCTTTCATATAAATGCAAGTTATGCTTCTAAGTGAGTGGGGCAGTTCCCAAACGAAGGAAAAACTACTTCAATACTTTTTTTTTTAATCTTTTTTGTACTTGAATACTTCTTTTAATTTATTCACGCAAAATACTTTTAATTTTAGTTCCTCGAGTAATTCATCAAAATTATTACATCCTGAAATGTAATTAACCATAAAGACTACCTGTACCAGAGTTTTTAAACTCAAACTGAACTGGCCGGTGTAACACCCTTATATTCTAAAAATATTACCAAAAAATTAGACAGTTAAATGCGACATTTAATATTACGTTAGTTATGTAGAAATAAATTGTTCTAACAAAAATACTCAACATTAATGTTAACGAATCAAAATATCATATAACACATAATAAGCTCAAACACATTATTTAAACATAACTCTAAATACTCATAGAATCTGAAAGAGACAGCTTTTCTCTCAGACATTACTTGACTACTATGAAACCACCAGAAATAGGGATGAGAATTGCAAATAATTCTCAGTAGGAAATGAATATATCTATAACATTTTGAACAATGGTAGTTCCAGCCGCATCTACAAAGGAAGTACACATGGCCACATATCTTTATAGAATATAATCATATATAATAACATAAATATAATGTACTAGATAATGCATATCATGCAAAGCTTATTAAGATTATCATCTTTTTACATTAACCTTTTACTTTCCCCCATCTGCTTGTCCTACACATAGTCGAAGGCCTTCTCTTATGAATTTCTCATTCTCCGGTGTTACTCTTTAACATCGTGACGATAAAGTGAAACATTTATATCACATTAACCAAGGCAAGTAACATAAAAGGACCTTTCATCTCTGTCTCTCTGCCTTTTTATGATTAGCAGTAAAGTTTTAAATATTTTCTTTTTCATTATTCTGTTGCATAAATTCAAAATATGAGATGCAAAATCTTTAAGTAATAAATAGAAATAGAACTTAAATAACTAAGAGCCACATAAATCTTCGAATATTATAAATGAATTCTTTAAAATAAAACTTAAAATTAAGTAGTCAAATAAATGGAATATAATGCATAAAATATAGGTTAATGCATAATTAAACCTAAAAATACATAAAGTGCATAGATATTCAAGTAGTATAAACTTGACAACTCAAAGTAATATAAATCATTATTTAACCTTATCAATAATTAGCAACTTCAATAAAAAATAACTTAAAATATAAAGGAACAGTAAAGTAAAATAATAGTGGAAAAATGAATTTACTATAAAGGAATAACAATTCAAAAGAATTGGAAATCAATTAGGGAAATAAATAATTGGATAATCTTAAAGATAAATGAGTAATATAGAAGATAGCTAATATAGCCATAAATTTACTTATAAGGCTGTGTGAAACAAACTAATTATTCCTCGAAATCTTCTAAACTCTTATGAGATTTTCTCTTCAAAATCTACTAATTTTATGATATTTTTCTGAAAAATCTCCTAAACTTTTATGAGATTTCTATGTAAAATTGTCTAATCTTTTATGATTTCTATACAAAATCTCCTACACTTTTATACACATAAAACTAAGACTTTCAAAAGAATTATACAATGTAACTATGATTTAAAGAGATTTCTTCCTTACCTTAAATTTATCGTAGAGATAACACTATAGTCTCACGAGCACTCCTTCTTCTATTTCCCCATCTTCCTTCCATTTAATCCCTTTCAAGAATACACAAATCTCTACACTTGATCTCTTTCAAGCTCAAAGCTTTACACTTGAATTTCTTTCATCATATCACCTCTTTATATAGAGGTTCTACACTTGAGCCTCAAGTTAGATACTTGAGTGTGAACATCCGATTTTGTCCGGCCTATAAATAGAAAATCCAAAAATTTTGCATATTTCGTAGTTTAAATAATCTTTGTATTTGTGAACATCTAATTTTGTCCGTCTAAAAAAAATTGAGCCCATTTTTCTTTTATTTTAAGATTGCAAAGCAAAAAAAAAAAATAGAATAAAAAATTTCAGCCCATTCAATGTTATTAAATCCATTTCATATTTTAATTGTAAAACAAAAAAGTTAAGCCCGGTTGTTTGTACTTATGAGTTCAGCCTTTAGTTTGAGTAAAAAGGAAAATAATAATATAATAAAAAGGGATAGAAGATGTCAGCACTCAATGTTCAATCAAGCTTTAGAATAATAATTAATTAAATTGTTTCCATTCAATTTTTAAGGCCATTGTCAAATTATGTTTTTAGTGGTCCCATACCATCTTTCTCGGGTGCTTTGTTTTAGAAAGAAAAAAAGATGTAAAAGTCAAGTTTGTGCAGGTCCATGTCTGTTGCTTCTTTTGTTTCCTTTCAATAAAAAATGCAAAAAATGAATAAATAAGAAAAGGCCAAGGTGGGGTACGTGTGGTGCCTTACCCATCCCCTGCCAAAATGTACACACCGCAGCACTAACATGGAATGATGGGCAATATCATGGAAAATTGGGAGGCTGCAGCCTCCATTCCTTGCAGCGAAGATGGGTCTTTGGTGAGATAAGGAAGTGCTCTGCAAATGGCAGAAACATAGGGGACAATTCAGTTGGAATACGCATGGAGCTAAAAAAAATACCAAGACAAGGTTTTATGGTCCTCCTGCAAACCCAGCACGGGAGGGGAATGTTTTAAAGGGGAGCCGGGACCGCAACAAGAAGGATCACAACTCAGAGGCCGACCCACTTGGATCACCTTCATCACAGTCATAACTACCGTGAAACCATAAGCCATAGGGACGACCCTCTTCACCCTTTCATCATCACCACCATACACATACAAACAATTATCCCCTTTACCATCAACAATCATCCAGCCCAACTACTCATCTTCACCCCCCCATACAAATTATAATACCACTCTCCCATCATCATCTTCACAGCCTATATTATAAACCCCACAGCCTTCGTCATAATCAACAATCTCAATCCCAAAATCAAGTTCAAATAAAAATTGAATCTTACAAGCATAAAGTCAATACAAGAAGGAAGGAGGAGAGAATAGCAACAGGGCACCCAAGCCTTCACGAACGCTTCACACCTCCAGCATACCCTTGCAGGCCCGCTGCTCTCCCCTTCGCAGTAGCCCCACTGCAAAACCAAACCACCGATAACACCAGCAGCACCTCCTTTCGGGTCAACTTCCCCTCTTCCTTTCTTCTCTGTCACTGATCTTCTTTATCTCCTTCATATGTAAACTTTCTTTCTCTCTTGCTCCTTGTGTGCGTGTGCGTGTGTGGCTCCAAGTAGAAAATGAAACTCAGGTCCTCAAGTTCCAGACCTTTCTCTGTTGCCTTGTCTTTTATTGGATTGTTATTTTGTAGTTTATTTAATGTGGGTTGCTATGTTTGAGTCAGTACGAATGTGTCAGCGTGAGTGATAAGACCCATGGCCTCATGTCCCATTTTAAATAATTCTCCTAAACTGAACCCCTCCATCTCGAGCCCCTTGGTGATCCAGTTTTTTTTTTAATTATTATTTATTTTAAGATGATATCAAGTTGTTTTACCGATTCATGAGTTATATTTCTTTAAATAAAGAAAATTTTAACCATGTGATGTGTTTAGAATGTTGCGGGTCCATGGACAATGTTTGATGTAAGTTTTTATTTTATTTTAATGTGGTAGGTGTTAGTGTGTGCATGTGTCCCGCATGTGTTAGCATTAGGATAATGATTCAAGGTTTTTATTTTATTTTAATGTGTCAAGTGTTAGTGTGTGCATGTGTCCCACGTACGTTAGTGTTGATACAATGTTTGATTTAAGTTTTCTTTTATTTTATTTTAATGTATTAGTTATGTGTAAGTTTGTGCGTGAATGCAAAAAAGAGAGAGAACCGTGTATGTGTATGAGAGAGGGAGAATAAGAATTAGTTTTTTTATTTATTTATTTATATTCTATATTTAGTGTTATTTTATTTATTTTTTTATTTTTTTATTTATTTTTTATTTTTATTTTTTTTGTGGGATCAGGTTTCGAGCTAGTCTATTTGGGTCTTGAGATTTTACTTTTCTTTAAAAAAAAAATCAAATTCTAGTTCATTCCTTTTTAAGTTTAGGATTGTTCAAAATAATAAGAAAATAACAAAAAAGTAGAAAAAATGAAAATATATAAAAATAATAATAATAATTATATAAAAACTAAAACAATCAGAATAAAAAACGTTTTAATCCATGCAGCATTCAATTATTGTGACTGAGGAGTCGGTGCTCCCTTCATAATTTTGAATCGCAAGAGTTCATTGAGCAGCTAAATGCTGCCTTGAACTTCGTGCAAAATCGAATTTTCTTTTTAACAGTTTGGCAATAGAATCATCTTCAACATCAAAATCAATCAAAAATCATTTTCAAAATTAAAATCAATCAACACATTTTTATTTTCACTTTTAACTAAAATCAATCAAACACACAAGTATTTTATACAGAACTACGTGACTTTGAGTTCCTCATTGCACCAGAGGATACGTAGGAGCAGGCAATCCCTGTCAAGCCAAAATTAATTTTTCTTTAATTTATTTGTTGAATTGTAAATACATTTATGTAAATTATTTACTTTTTCTTACATTGTAAATATATGTGTAAATTAATTTTCTTAATTTATGTGTTTAGATTAAATATATTTTTTAATTTAATTTCTTGAATTTATATGTTTAAATTATAAATATAATTTCTTCTTGATTTATTTATTTAAATTGTAAATATATTCACGTAAGTAAATTTTTGAATTTATTTTGTCTTCTTTCATTAATTTATATTTTGAGGGGTTATTATTTAACTTGCATAGTTTACTAAGGTACCGTCTAAAGATGGGTGCATTAGGGGTGCGTGGGATTAAGTTCCTATCCTTCCCTATGCATAACCGACTCCCGAACTCATATATGGTTTTCAAACACTATTTTCATAAAAATAAAATTGGTTTTTCCAAGATTTTCCAAATTAAATAAACTTGGTGGCGACTCCATTTTTAAACATAATTAATTATTTCTCGCCATCCCCGTCGCGATCCCAGTTGCGACAGATGGCGACTCTACTGGGGACTTCAGTAAGAGAGTCAGGCCTATTATAGTTGGTTGTGCAAATTAAATATAAACCTCATTTATTTTTGTTTTTCTTTCCTCACTTTATTCTGTGCAGTGTTCTTTAATTCTCTTTTGTATAGTTTAATTTTCTTGATGTTTATATATAATATTTTTTTATTTGTTAAAACTCTAGGATAGACGACTATTGTTATTCTGTATATACCTGTGGTTTGAATTTTGTAAAATTTTCTTTATTTATTAAAATCTTAGGATAGATGACTATTTTGTATATATGTGTTGTTTGTATATTGTTTTGCAGGAGTGTATGTAGTGATAGGATCAGAAGGTTTGTATGCTCCCAGCACACACTTCACGATCACTTAATTCACACACTGTGTTCTTGGACTCTATACCCGAGCCCGTGCAAGCTTAGGATTAGGGGGTTTCTTGACATTGCCATGAGGGGCTTCATGCTCACTTGGTAGTTGTTGGGGCACCACTCAGATTGTTACTGGCCTTGTGAGTCAATCATATTGAGAGGGCTTATCCCTACTTATGGTTGGTTCAAAGGTCGGATCCTTGTCCTGTGGATAAGGGCAACTGGGACCATGGTCATTAGAATTCTAGACCCACCATGAATGTGTACACGTATAGTCAAACCTAGTAGCTACCACGTTAGGGTTTCTGGCCTTAGAACATCTCACCCATTAGGTTTTACCCGGCTAGGACAATGGGAGCATGCTTCTTTCATCCTTTTACACCACACTCCTTTATGCTTTATTTTAGTTGTCTCTACACCAAACATTGTTACATTGCATTTAGGTTAGCTAGTTCCTTATCTCATAACTTAATGTTGATATTCATTCTCAGATGTTTAGGCATTTTGTTCATTATCACATGCATTCATTCCATTCGTTTCTCATAACATAACTTGTTTTTTTACATGAAATGTTTCTTTTCTTCAGATGTGTTCACTTACATAGATTTGTGCATCATCAAATTCTCAAGTAAGCATCAAAATTTTTTTTTCTTATCTCTCCCATCTTTTTAATTCTACTCAATTATTTCATTCTTGTGCACAGTGTGTGAGGTTTTTGATTCATCATCAGTTCAAAGCAAATGGATGCAATACCGATGAACACTAGCAATGTGCATGACTGGAAAAGAAATATCAAGGTTACAGTGACGAGCAATGAGTTAGAGAAAGTAAAAGAAATAGTTCAGCTGATGCCTCATGAAGTTTGATCCTCTTTCAAGAATACCTACGGGTGCATATTGGATTTGTTGTCCATTCCGGTGGAAGCGCCAGCATTGAGTGCTCTCTCACAATTCTGGAACCCTTCTCTTTGTTGCTTTGAATTGCCCGATCTTGATGTTGCGCCAACCATAGAAGAATATGTGGTCATAATGAGACTACCGATCCAAGAAAAATCAGGTGTATATCTATACCAAGGGCATTATGTTAATAAGGAAAACGTTGCCAAGATAATCGGAGTTGATTCAAACCAGATGATAATGGAAGTAAGGGGGTCTACTCGAGGAATCAGAAGAAGTTTGCTGGAGACTCATTTGCAAACTTTGGCTCAACAAGGAGATTGGGATTTCTTCAAACGAACATTGGCACTGACTATCTATGGGTTGGTTTTGTTTCCATTCACGCCCGATGTCGTCGACCAAGCTACCATGGATGTGTTTTTCAAGTTCGAAACGTGTGGCATGAATCCTATCCCAGCCATGCTAGCAGATACATTCCTTTCTTTAGGGGTTTGTACTCAAAAGAGGGGGGAAGGCTGCGCTGTTGTTTGCCAATGCTATACGTGTGGTTCATAACCCATGTATATGCTAATAACCGCATGGGCCTTCTTCCTAATCCGTTAAGGGACTTCCATCGCATACAGATAAAGTGTCAAGAAGCTCAGGCATGGAAAAAGGAATTCTCACAGATCCAATCAAACACTTTCAAATGGGTCTGTCCTTGGTATCGTGGAGACAGTGTTATCTACAGCTGTAGTGACTTCCATAATGTTCCGTTAATGGGTCCAAGGGGATGTATTTCCTATACACCTGCGTTAGTGCTCAGACAACTCCACTGGACTCAGACAAAGCCACAAGAAGAACAACTTAAAGTATTCAGTTTCCTATACCAGAAAGACAAGAGTACCCTGGAGCAAGAAAGGAAGATCAAAATGGCATGGGATGATGTCAAAATCTTGGGGAAAACGGAACTCGGCCAACAGCGTTTAACCTCTTCTCAAGAATACAAAGACTGGAGGGAGGCAAGAGTCGGGAAAGATAGCATCCCAAAGGATATTCCCGACAACCTAGCCCCCACGCAAACTCCAGAGTCGGCCCAACAGATGGAAATGATGAAGGCCCAAATGCGATTTCTGGAGGAGAAAAAGGAAGCAGCAGACCTGAAGGTTGACATCCTTCAAGATCAATGCAAGAAAATGGCCAAAGAAACTGAGGCCCTAAAAGACGAATGTATCGAAGCAGCAGAAATTGCCAAGTCCAGAAAGGGCAAAGAGAAAATCTTAAGCATGCATTTGGCCAAAATCCAAGAGCTAGAAGGAGGACTCCACAAGCTTGTGAAGGAAAAGAATCAGCTGGAGAGAGAGGTTAGTAAGAAAAATCGCATGGTGGAAAGAGTAGAATTGGAAGTCAGCCAATGAGATAAAGACATCTGGAGCTTGAGAATGGAGGTCAAGAAAGAGAAAGGTATGAGAGAAAAACTGGGGGGACAGGTGAAGCACCTATCAACCAGGTTGACCTGAGGCCAGCGAAGGCTACTCAAGGATGGGCATCAGCAAACCAATATCATGATTTGTTTGTTGATGCAACAGAATTCGGGAAGTCATGGAGAGAACAAGCGCTAGAATGGGAACAAAAATGTGGAAAGCTCACCGGTGAATTGAGTCATTACATTCCAAACTTAATTTACCGTTTCGAGCAAGCCAAGAAGCAAATTAATAAGTTGCCACCATTTAGATTGCCTCAAGAGGTGACAGAATTCATGGATTCATGCGAAAGGATCACTAAAGGCCTCAAGAGGAAGAAAATGAAAGCTTTGACGTAATCATCTGTCATGAATCAAGGATTGTTGAATTTCCTTGTTAAGAAAAGAGGATTAAAACTCATGAAATGTATCTTGAAACGATTTGTACTCAGAATTTCACCCAAGAATGAATGAAACTTTAATGTTTGTACTTTCACTTCGACTGTCAATTGTGACTTCTCAAGCTCGCCAGATGCTCTCTATAGAGGAATAGATGTTCCCTTAGAAAGTAATCAATCACATTTTTACCTTGAGATAGTTCGTCCTTGTGTAAAAGTGTGAGAATGCTCAGACATATGAAAAGGAACCACATTGCTAGTGTTCATTAGATAGTACCTATAGAGGAGTGAATCATCCCTTAGATTTGCTATCAACCGCACCTCGACTTATAGGGTGATATATCCATAAGAATGGGTGCAGGGCATCCTTGCTTTTAAAAATAAAATAAAAAAGGGAACTTTTTGACCTCTTTCGTTTGTTTCTTATATATAAAAAGAAAAAAACATAAAACAAGATTTTAACTTCTCTGCTGAAATAGTTTGTGAAAGCACAAGATTCGTAACCATTGGGCGCCCAAGGAAAGAGGATACCGATCTAACTCGTGTTCATAACACTAGAGCTCGAACCAAGATGGCCGGCGGAAACACAGAACCAGGAAGGACCATCCCGTCTGCAATTACTTCTGAAGCGGGAAGAGCTATTCCAACTGTAACCACCTCGGCTATAATTACTTCTGAACCCGGAAGAAACTTAAGCATAGAAGTTGATGCGGTGAGAGGAAGACTGAATGAGTTGTCAAGTAACTAGGGAAGAATGGAGGAGATGATACGGGCTATGATGGAGTCACTCGACTTATTGAGAGCCCACCAAAACTCAGGAGGTGTACAACCAAGTGCTATAACGATAACCATACATGTGGTATCGGATGCAGCTCTAAATGTCACGCAAGGGGTGAATGATAATCCCCGCGAACAACCACCATCGACAATGCCTATTACTATTCCCATTGGAGAAGGATATCACGCAGTAGAGAATACACATGCTGAAGGGCATGGGCATGCTACCCATATTTGGGAGCAGCCTCCAAATGTCATCCCAAGGCAACTCTCTTCCTCGGGGAATAATCGTGCAGAAACAGAGAAGGACAAGTCGAGAGAAGAATGGATGGAAAAAATTCAGGAACAAATTAAGGCAATCCAATGGCCAAACAATTATGGCTGCATGGAGATTGAGCAACTTTGCCCTCCTATTAGCGCAGTTGTCCCTAAAGATTTTAAAATTCCTGATTTATCGAAATATGATGGAACTGGCAACCCACTCTTCCATTTAAAGAGTTATTGTACCAAGATGTCAATCTGGTCCAAAGATGAAAAATTTCTCATTAGCTTTTTCCACGAGAGTTTGACCGGACTGGCTCTAGAATGGTACATCCAGTTAGATCATACAAAGATTTCCTGTTGGGGAGAGCTGGCTTACCAATTCATGAACCAGTATAGGTTTAACTTGGAAATAGCGCCCAGCCGTGAACAGTTGAGTACAATGCAAAAGAAGAAAGATGAACCCTTTAAACAATATGCTCAGAGATGGAGGGCTTTGGCCGCTCAAGTGCAACCACCACTCATCTCATCCGAGATGTGTTCATACTTCCTAGCAACTCTAGGGTCTCCCTACATCGGGGCAATGGCGGGAGCAGCATACAGAGATTTTTCTGAGTTAATAACCGCTGGAGAAAGAATTGAGAGCTTGACTAAAGCTGGCAAGCTCCCGGTGAGCAGTGAAGACACCAAGAGAGGATTCAGCCCGAGAAGAGAGAGACGGAGGTAAATTATGTGCAAGGTCAGCAACCGTTCACCCCAAGATATGCATCCACATATTCAGGACCCCAAATGTCATCCATCCCTCCTTACCCACACTACCAAACCACAAATCCCACCCCATACCACCAGCCTCAAGTCAACAACATCCACATACGACCATACCGACCCGCCCGTCCAACATATCCAACCATACATCCTCAGAACTTCCTAAACACAGCACCTCGACCCAATTCTCAAAATCAAAATCGCAATCGTTTCCCAAACCTACCACCTTTTCCAAAGTTAGCCATTCCCAATGCTGACCTTTATCAACGATTGTTTGATACTCATTTGATTTCACCATACCCTGTGCACCCATTACAACCTCCGTTTCTGACTTGGTACAATCCGAATCGACTTGCAAATACCATATGGATGTTGTTGGACATTCGATTGAAGATTGTGAAGGTTTTAAGACGGCAGTGAGAAGACTAATTGCTTGCGGGAGACTGGATCTCCAGGAAGATCCAAAGCCCGATATTGTTAATAACCCGATCCCGAATCATGAAGGAGGAAGTCGTGTGAATGCCTTGGAAGTGGAGAAACAATTGGTCAAAAAGGTTTTGAGTCTCCGAACACCCATGGAGAAAGTGTTTATTACTTTGAAGGAAGCTAATTATAACATCACAGCACCTGCTTCTATGATGAAAGAAGAGGAAAAATATGATATGGAATCAAGATGTGCATACCATTGTGGAAGTCTTGGACATGATATTGAGAATTGTTGGGATTTCAAAGTGCGTGTACAAGAACTACTCACTTTAGGTGTGATACAGGCAAAAAAGAAGCAGAATTCTGTTGAAGAGGTAAATGTAATTGAGCGTTTTGTACTCAAAGTGCCTCCACTTAATCAAACTCCAAAACCTGAAAAAGTAGTGATCACTGTGAAGAAACCAACACCTTTCAGTTATGAGGACACACGTGCTGTTCCTTGGAATTATGAGACTCAGGTCAAGACAAGTGGAGACACAGGGGAAACCTCAAAGGCTCAAGAAAATAAAGAAATGACTGGTGTCATGGAGGTGAAGGGAATAACAAGAAGCGGAAGAGTTTATGGGCCCGGAGAGCTGGAAAAGGGGAAGTTTCCTGATGAAAGGAATGTTGGAAAAGACCTAAATTTTGGAAAGAAGGAAAAAGAAGAAGAAGAAGATGAGGAATTTTTAAAGATCATGAAACAAAGTGAATACGATATTCTAGAGCAACTGAAGAAAACTCCCGCCAGAATATCTCTTTTGTCATTAATCTTATCATCCGAACTTCATCGAAAGGCAGTAGTAAAGGTTTTGAAGGAAGCCTATGTTAAACCAGATACTTCGTTAGAGAACATGGTGAATATGGTGGACCCAGTGAAACGTGCTCACATGATCACGTTCTCAGATGAAGAAATTGTGCACAATCCAACCCACAAGCACTGTATATAACCCTCAAATGTAAAGGTTATATAGTACCCAGAGTTCTCATTGATGGAGGATCAGGATTGAACGTCCCACCAGTATCGACTCTAAACTACTTGTCAATAAGTAAGGATGATATATTGCCACAGATCATGGTAGTGAAAGCTTTCGACGGAGCAAAGAAGAGCATCCTCGGAGAGATGGTGTTGTTACTGGAGATCGGCCCGAGCAAATTTGAAGTGTTATTCCAGGTGATGGAAATTGAATCTGACTATAATATGCTGTTGGGAAGACCATGGGTTAATAATGTCGGTGTTGTCCCTTCAACCTTGCATCAAAAGGTCAAATACGTTGAGAATGGTTCAGTCATCACAATCCATGGAGAAAAAGAGATCCTGGTATCCAAACCAGTAACATTGCCATATGTTGAAAATGTGGAGCTAGTGGAGAGCAGTTCATGGCACAACCTGGAGGCAGTAGGGCTGAGACAAGAGCAGGATAAGGCCCTAATACAAAATCAAGCAGTGGCTCATATCATGGCTAAGAGTGGATATCTGGAAGGAAAAGGATTAGGGCCACAGTTGCAAGGCACCCAAACTCCCGTGCCGGTGCCAAAGAAGTCTAACCGATTTGGTTTAGGGTATGAGACCTCTCTGGATGACAAGATGAGTGCTTTGGCTCTGGAACAGAATAAACAAAAAGGGGAAATGAAGCTAATTCCTCACTTAAAAGAGACATTCCCTGGTCCAGCTGAAGTGATTATGGCCGGTGAAGTTCGCTCCCCTTGTTATTTCTCCACCATCAACACCTTCGACATTGAGAAAATTGAGGAAAACAACAAGATTCATGCTGCTAGCAATGATGAAATGCTGATGAACTGGACAGCCAAACCAATGCTTGATGTTATTGCTGAAAAGTAATTAGTTGGGTTGTATTATTCAAGAATTATTTATGCTTTTGTTTATGCTACTCAGAGACATCATTTGGATGAATTTGCATGATTTTTAATAATCTTTCTCTATGTTTTCCATTTGCCTCGTTTCTGCTTCTATTCCTTTTGCTTTCTCTTTTCTGTTATGTTTTTCCCTTACCATTCTCAGCCCGTTAATTTGCATTTTCCTTGCTATTTTATAATCCACCATTTGGTTTAACATTCCAATCCACCACAATTACTTTCCAGGAATTTGAATGACATAGAAATTTTGCCACATGAAAAGGAATTTGAGAGCTTATCAATTGATTCTCTTGCTGCACTTGACTACGATAATCATGAGTTCGAGGATGATGAAGAAACTATTGAACAGCTTGCAAATCTCCTGGATTATTCAGAGAAAGGATTTGACTTAGATAATGAGGTAGTCGAGGTGATTAACATGGGCACCGAGGAAGACAAAAAGGAGCTGAAAATAGTGGAAAATCCTGAACGTACAGAGATGATTGCGTTGTTTAAGGAATTCCTGGATATATTTGCATGGTCCTATCATGATATGCCAGGATTAGGCCCAGAGATTGCTTCACACAAGATCCCTTTATATCCTGAAGCTGAACCGAAGAAGCAAAAGTTGAGGAGGATGCGGCCTGACATGTCATTGAAAATAAAAGAAGAAGTGATTAAACAGCTTGAGGCTGGATTCTTGGAGGTTTCAAGACACACTAAAACTGGGACAATTTTTCAGAAAAAGGGTTTGAAGACATCTTCAGAGATCAGGGCTATGGTGTTCAACTGCTGTAAGAAATCGATTGAATAAGCCACAAAGAACTGGAACTGGGGCAAAAATTTCATGTTTTTCACAATCTTGTCTTTCACTCTTATGATTGCTCCCACCTTTTATCATCCAATACACCAAGCAATAAAGATGTCTATTCGGCCAATCTTTTTGTTTTCTCCTTAAATGCATGTTAATTTATGATGTCTCGAGTAAGCATAAATTTAAGTTTAAAGTTATACAATCCAATAATTCTTATAGAAATACATCCATGGGTAGCATCACACCAAGAAAATTCAGAAGTTTCAGTCAAACTTGGCAGAAAAGCAATCATCATCCTAAAAAGGAAAAGGGGAAAGAAGTAAGCAGAGTTACAGAAGAAAGGAAAACTTATGCCAGAAGGTCCAGTGGGTGAATTACGAGTTTGATCGGTTATAGTCTTCCTTGAGGCTTGCTTGATTTGGTTACGGTTAGTTTTTCTGAAATAAACTGAAAATTGATGACTTGTGCATATAACCTCAAAAAGAGATAATGAGAAAATCATTGTTTTCCATGTTTACATATATTTTTTTTTCAGTCGGCCTCAGATTGCCGAATTTATTTTTTAGTCGGCCTCAGTTTGCCAAATTTACTTTTTCAGTCGGCCTCAGATTGCCAAATTTAATTTCTAGTCAGCCTCAGATTGCCACTCTCGTGTCGGCCTCAGATTGCTACTTTACTTTCATATCGGCCTCAGATGCCAATTTATTTTCAGTCGGCCTCAGATTGCCATTTTAATTTTCCTGTCGGCCTCAGATTGCCAATTTACATTTCATGTCGGCCTCAGATTGCCAATTTAATTTTCTTGTCGGCCTCAGATTGCCAATTTACATTTCCAGTCGGCCTCAGATTGCCAATTTATTTTCCTATCGGCCTCAGATTACCATTTACATTTCTAGTCGGCCTCAGATTGCCACTTTACTTTTCATGTCGGCCTCAAATTGCCAATTTTAGTTTTCCTGTCGGCCTTTTGCCCAATTTAATTTCATGTAGGCCTCAGATTGCCACCAATTTACTTTCATGTCGGCTTTAGATTGCCACTTTACTTTTTAGGTCGGCCTCAGATTGCCAATTTAATTTTTCTTGTCGGCCTCAGATTGCCAAATTTACCTTTTCAGTCGGATTCAGATTGCCAATTTACTTTTTCAGTCGACCTCATATTGCCATCGTGATGGTTTTCAATTTCATGTCGTTTATTGACCCGTATCTGGTTGGTCACAAGATTTTGTTTAGATTTCTACAACCCACATCAATTTTTCAATTTCTGTAAAGCCCCTGTTAGCTTTTCAGTTTATGTCAGTCCATGTCGAATTTTCAATTTCCGTCAGCCCCGTGGACTTTTCATCGTTTATCAGCCGCTGTCGGCTTTTCATTGCCTGTCAGCTCACATCGGTTTTTTAGTTTCTAGTCAGCCCCTGTCGGCTTTTACATCATTGCATTACACATACTTCTCATGAGCATTTAGTTCTTTCGCCACTTGAATTCAATCTTTCTTGTTATTTTGAATTTCATGCATTGCCGAACAAAATCAATGTTCATGTCTTCACTCATTCCTTATGAAAGCAATAGGCAAAAACTTATGTTTTTCGTATTCTCTTATAAGAAATGAGTAAAGAGGGGCAACTGTGAACATCCGATTTTGTCCGGCCTATAAATAGAAAATCCAAAAATTTTGCATATTTCGTAGTTTAAATAATCTTTGTATTTGTGAACATCTAATTTTGTCCGTCTAAAAAAAATTGAGCCCATTTTTCTTTTATTTTAAGATTTCAAAGCAAAAAAAAAAAATAGAATAAAAAATTTCAGCCCATTCAATGTTATTAAATCCATTTCATATTTTAATTGTAAAACAAAAAAGTTAAGCCCGGTTGTTTGTACTTATGAGTTCAGCCTTTAGTTTGAATAAAAAGGAAAATAATAATATAATAAAAAGGGATAGAAGATGTCAGCACTCAATGTTCAATCAAGCTTTAGAATAATAATTAATTAAATTGTTTCCATTCAATTTTTAAGGCCATTGTCAAATTATGTTTTTAGTGGTCCCATACCATCTTTCTCGGGTGCTTTGTTTTAGAAAGAAAAAAAAATGTAAAAGTCAAGTTTGTGCGAGTCCATGTGCATTTGCTTCTTTTGTTTCCTTTCAATAAAAAATGCAAAAATGAATAAATAAGAAAAGGCCAAGGTGGGGTGCGTGTGGTGCCTTACCCATCCCCGCCAAAATGTACACACCGCAAAGACTAACATGGAATGATGGGCAATATCATGGAAAATTGGGAGGCTGCAGCCTCCATTCCTTGCAGCGAAGATGGGTCTTTGGTGAGATAAGGAAGTGCTCTGCAAATGGCAGAAACATAGGGGACAATTCAGTTGGAATACGCATGGAGCTAAAAAAAATACCAAGACAAGGTTTTATGGTCCTCCTGCAAACCCAGCACGGGAGGGGAATGTTTTAAAGGGGAGCCGGGACCGCAACAAGAAGGATCACAACTCAGAGGCCGACCCACTTGGATCACCTTCATCACAGTCATAACTACCGTGAAACCATAAGCCATAGGGACGACCCTCTTCACCCTTTCATCATCACCACCATACACATACAAACAATTATCCCCTTTACCATCAACAATCATCCAGCCCAACTACTCATCTTCACCCCCCCATACAAATTATAATACCACTCTCCCATCATCATCTTCACAGCCTATATTATAAACCCCACAGCCTTCGTCATAATCAACAATCTCAATCCCAAAATCAAGTTCAAATAAAAATTGAATCTTACAAGCATAAAGTCAATACAAGAAGGAAGGAGGAGAGAATAGCAACAGGGCGCCCAAGCCTTCACGAACGCTTCACACCTCCAGCATACCCTTGCAGGCTCGCCGCTCTCCCCTTCGCAGTAGCCCCCACTCGCAAACCAAACCACCGATAACACCAGCAGCACCTCCTTTCAGGTCAACTTCCCCTCTTCCTTTCTTCTCTGTCACTGATCTTCTTTATCTCCTTCATATGTAAACTTTCTTTCTCTCTTGCTCCTTGTGTGCGTGTGCGTGTGTGGCTCCAAGTAGAAAATGAAACTCAGGTCCTCAAGTTCCAGACCTTTCTCTGTTGCCTTGTCTTTTATTGGATTGCTATTTTGTAGTTTATTTAATGTGGGTTGCTATGTTTGAGTCAGTACGAATGTGTCAGCGTGAGTGATAAGACCCATGGCCTCATGTCCCATTTTAAATAATTCTCCTAAACTGAACCCCTCCATCTCGAGCCCCTTGGTGATCCAGTTTTTTTTTAATTATTATTTATTTTAAGATGATATCAAGTTGTTTTACCGATTCATGAGTTATATTTCTTTAAATAAAGAAAATTTTAACCATGTGATGTGTTTAGAATGTTGCGGGTCCATGGACAATGTTTGATGTAAGTTTTTATTTTATTTTAATGTGGTAGGTGTCGGTGTGTGCATGTGTCCCGCATGTGTTAGCATTAGGATAATGATTCAAGGTTTTTATTTTATTTTAATGTGTCAAGTGTTAGCGTGTGCATGTGTCCCGCATGTGTTAGCATTAGGATAATGATTCAAGGTTTTTATTTTATTTTAATGTGTCAAGTGTTAGTGTGTGCATGTGTCCCACGTACGTTAGTGTTGATACAATGTTTGATTTAAGTTTTCTTTTATTTTATTTTAATGTATTAGTTATGTGTAAGTTTGTGCGTGAATGCAAAAAAGAGAGAGAACCGTGTATGTGTATGAGAGAGGGAGAATAGGAATTAGTTTTTTTATTTATTTATTTATATTTTATATTAAGTGATATTTTATTTATTTATTTATTTATTTATTTTATTTTATTTTATTTTTTTTGTGGGATCAGGTTTCGAGCTAGTCTATTTGGGTCTTGAGATTTTACTTTTCTTTAAAAAAAAAATCAAATTCTAGTTCATTCCTTTTTAAGTTTAGGATTGTTCAAAGTAATAAGAAAATAACAAAAAAGTAGAAAAAATGGAAATATATAAAAATAATAATAAAAATTATATAAAAACTAAAACAATCAGAATAAAAAACGTTTTAATCCATGCAGCATTCAATTATTGTGACTGAGGAGTCGGTGCTCCCTTCATAATTTTGAATTGCAAGAGTTCACTGAGCAGCTAAATGCTACCTTGAACTTCGTGCAAAATCGGATTTTCTTTTTAACAGTTTGGCAATAGAATCATCTTCAACATCAAAATCAATCAAAAATCATTTTCAAAATTAAAATCAATCAACGCATTTTTATTTTCACTTTTAACTAAAATCAATCAAACACACAAGTATTTTATACAGAACTACGTGACTTTGAGTTCCTCATTGCACGGAGGATACGTAGGAGCAGTGCAATCCTGTCAAGCCAAAATTAATTTTTCTTTAATTTATTTGTTGAATTGTAAATACATTTATGTAAATTATTTACTTTTTCTTACATTGTAAATATATGTGTAAATTAATTTTCTTAATTTATGTGTTTAGATTAAATATATTTTGTAATTTAATTTCTTGAATTTATATGTTTAAATTATAAATATAATTTCTTCTTGATTTATTTATTTAAATTGTAAATATATTCACGTAAGTAAATTTTTGAATTTATTTTGTCTTCTTTCATTAATTTATATTTTGAGGGGTTATTATTTAACTTGCATAGTTTACTAAGGTACCGTCTAAAGACGGGTGCATTAGGGGTGCGTGGGATTAAGTTCCTACCCTTCCCTATGCATAACCGACTCCCGAACTCATATATGGTTTTCAAACACTATTTTCATAAAAATAAAATTGGTTTTTCCAAGATTTTCCAAATTAAATAAACTTGGTGGCGACTCCATTTTTAAACATAATTAATTATTTCTCGCCGTCCCCGTCGCGATCCCGGTTGCGACATTGAGCATCAAGTAATCTTGTTCAACAAATTTTAAAACTTGATCATCAAGGAATATATATATATATATGTTGAAATGTTATCATAAAATATGGTTGATAAATGTATGCCATATTCTATACTACACTATATTATTTTCATGCTTTCTGAGGCAATTTCTCATGCCGCAAAAGAGAATTGGAACAAAATTGGAGGCCTGCCCCCTAGTGAGTGTCATCAGTGCTGCTGGTGTTGTTATCTTGTTGCTGTTCTGATAGTCAGGTTCCACAATGCTGCTGTCTGCGCTACAGTCAACGATATGCTTACAGTTTTGGAGTTTTGCTACCGTTCTTTCATATTGGAAATTAACGAACTGGACCAACAAAAGAGAGTGCAGTAGTTAATACATTTTGTTGCAGACAATTTGCTTCCGTGGTTCTTTTACTGCTGTTTGGGTGTGGCTGTTTCGATTTTGAGAAATGTTTGGTGTACAATATTTTATTCTAACTTTACACCAATAGTGTATAGAGGTATACAGGTCTCACACTTATTTTGTCTTTACATACCTCTTTACACTATAATTGTAAAGTTGTTGTAAAGAAATATTATAACTAAGCATATCTCTTTGAACTGTTTCTGTTGCTGTTTTGAATATAGGTGTTCATAAACACCTACCAAAATCGAACCGTGGATTTATTTTTAAATGTGAGTCATGTGAAATTCAATTATGATATATTAGATGTCTACTAAATGTATTACCAAAAAAAGATGCCTACTAAATGTACAAAGTGAAAGTTGTAAAAACATTTCTCGACTAATAATAGGCTGGCGTAGCCATTCAATGCAGGGTATAGTACAAAGTTTTGCAGGTTCCTTTTATTTTATTATTATTGTTATTTTTGCGATCAGTGCATGTTCGAATTTGTTGGGTGGTTTTAATTTCCACCCCTCGGCGTAGACCAAAAACAATGAATCTCTAAGATTGGTGTAATTTAACCCCCAAAAAAAATTGTATATATGGTTATAGGTAGATTGCTTGAGAGAATACCCCGTGTTTCATACAAAGTGCATAAACAAGAATAATACAGAACATTGATTGAGTACATGACTAAATGTTCACACCTTTATTTATTTGCCAGTTTTACCGAACACAGATAATGATACTGATCCACTTATAAAATGACACAAAAAAGATTAGAGAGACGGCAGTGAATTCATTGTTTAGAGGGAGGAGGACGACGACGATGAGGAGGAGGAGGAAAACGAGGACGTATGGGATGTGGTGATGGACTATGGACAGGGGAAGGTGGTCGTCGTGGTGGAAAAGGCGTCAGGCTTCTCCTGACGCTGAGGCCTGCCACAGGAAATTTCCCCCTCACGCTCTCCATCATGACTCTTCTGGCATTCATCTTCCTCCACCCAACTCTCACACCAATTCCAACTGATGGTGCTGCTAACATTTTCTCACGACCTTAATTAATTTGATTAAATTCAGGCCACAGCATAATAAAGGTCACAGAGAACAAGTTAGCTATAGCAATTGAACTTGGAAATAAATGCTATTATTACTAGAAATGTAGTAATCACTAATTAGTGTACATAACCCCACAAAAACATGAAGTAAAAAAAAATGCAATACTGTTCGGCAAGTAGAATTTCTGTCAAAATTTCTTACAAAAAACATGGAGTGATTGGATAAAGTGAAATTGTAGGATCCATTTTCGTCTAAGGCTATGTTTGGTTGAAGGATAAAAATGGAGATAAATTTTTCATAATTGAGTTTTATGTGTAATTTTATAAAAACTAAATCATGGAAAATTTACCTATATTTTCACTCTTGATGGCGAAAAATTTGGCCTGTGTATATTTTTCTGAGAAAAAATAAATGATGACAAGAACTGAACTGAGCATGCATTGTTGATTAATTAGCAAGTAAAATTACCTTCGGGTAGGACCTCAGAGGCTGCTGGGTTCGTGTCACTCACAAGAAGGAAGACTACTATTACTGTGGCAAATAACTTCCCCAGAAATTGCATACTTGCCATAACAATTAAGGTTCTCAAACAACAAACACCCTCTTCCTCAAAACAAATAACTTGCTGGAGTTAGCGGCATTTGAAGTTTCGCTTAGCTGTTTTATAGTTCTGTAAATCTATCTTGCCCGCCTTTTTTTCTTTCTTTTTTTTTTTTACTGGCTGCTGCGACTTTTATTACTTAGAGAAATGTTCTTTGAAAATAAAAGAGAAATTGATATCATGTGATGGCACAACTTGTTTTCACATTGAAAAGTCAGTCATCGCAATTAGCTAGAGGATGGAAAATGCAATTGCATGCAATTTCGTGACACCCAAGTTTAGAGACCTTGCAACATCGAGGAAAGTCAAGCAAAAAACAGTATTTATTAACTAGTGCCCCTTGTAAAGGCATTGGTTAAGGATATAGAAATAGAAAATCTTGACTGCTCTCATGCATTCAATGCTTTGAAATATTACAAAGTTTACTTCTTCTATTAAAACTTCCCATTTTTAGGTTCTTTAGCGAGTGCTGTTAGAACGCTGGTCAGCAAAACTCTTTTATGTACATACAAATCAATACTTTCCAAACATGTGCAAACAAGAAATATTTGATCACAACCTAATGTAGCACAATTAATCAACATGATATGACTCACTTTTTATCTATTATTAGATAGAACGCGGACCAACTCACTTTTATTATTTTTTTTAATTTTATTTTGCATATATTTATGAAATAGAATCGCTGCTCCTCTTTCTCTCTCTTTAAATACAAGGCGTCTGGAGACCCGAAGAAAGAAAAAAATTATATTAAAATTCAATCTCTTCAGCTGAGAGTGTTACATTATTTTTTATTTTAATTTTAAAAGAGTTTAATTTTTATATATTAATAATAAAAAAATTTTATATTATCATCCAATTATATATTGTCATAGTAAAAGCAATTGAATCTTATATTTACTACTTAAAAAATCATTTAAAAAAATAATTTACTTGAATGACAGTGTAAAAATATTCACTACATATAAATTAAACTCATTTTAAAATATGTACTCCTTTCTTATAAAAAATTAAGACAAATTACATTTAATTAATGTTCAAAATTTTCTATTCATTTTATATTTTTCTCATAATTATTATTTATTTTAACTGAAATATCATTTATTAGAATTATATATATTCATTCTCATAATCACTATTTCTTTTATTAATTATTTCCTTCTATACGGATGGCCGTCGAAAATGGGTGGGGAAATGTGCTATGCGATACAAATTCAAAATAAAAAATAAAACATTTAAAATAATAATAATGATTTTCTAATATTTTTTATTATTATATTTAATATTACATATAAAATTAAATAATTAATAGAACTATCATGTAATTATAATTATTTTTTCTTCGATATAATATTATGAAAAATACATAAAGAAGCCCATAAATAAATAAGATTGTTAATTTTTTAATACTTTATGAAAATAACAATAATTTTAAATAATGTTGACTGTGAAATAAATGTTTATGTAAAAACTAATACATATTTAAAATAATTATAATTTAAATATAAAATGTTTACATGCTTACAGTTAGTTTCAAAATAATAATTAAATAATCAATAAAAAATATTTTATTACAAACTTATCTTTTGTTAAATTTTTACTTATGATTAGGATTACTTATTGTGATAAAAAGGCGATAAAATTATATTTTAATATATAATATAGTATCTTATGTAATATCACATAAAATGCTACATAATATTAAAAAATTTGCAACTCTCATCCTATTATAGCCATATATTTTACAACTTTTTTGAAGTTAGTAACAATTTTTGCTTAATGCATTACTTAAGTCACGTAAATTTATTGCCACACGCTCTATAATTAACTTTACTATTTTTCTTTTTCTCTTTTTTCTTGTGATTTTAAGTTTTAAATTTTTAATGTAATCTATTTGTTTTGTTATGATTTAACATTAAAACATTTTACAAAATGATCATATTGATTTCAATGAATATAAATAATAGCACATGTTGTGTTACATTTCTATATATAAAAATTCTATTAGTTGATAGTGTAATACTATTTCACATTGTCAATATATAAAAGTTAAACTTTGTATATATAATATATATAATAATAGTAATAATATTAATTCTAATACTAATTATAATTTTTATTACAATAATTATTAAATTACGTTTTAATTTAATAATAATAGTTAATAAATAATGACCAATAAATGAGTTAAATCTAATAATTATATTTTTTTTTTCCGAAAAAAAAGAAAGAAATACCCCGCAGGACGGGATGCATGTACTAAGTACCATAGGGTAGGCACTTGGAGGCTGCTGGAGTAGTGTCACTGACAAGAAGGAATAATAATATTATTTCTATTTCTTAATAATAATCGTGTTGAGATATCATATGATTTTAATATATTAAAAAATTAATATATTTGATCATAATTATGACCAGATATGTTATATGTTAATTTTTTAATATACGAAAATAATATGATATTTAATCACAATTACTATTAAGAAATAGAGAGAGTATTTCCATAGCCAAAAACTTTGCCAGAAAGTGCTTACCACCCATCGTAAGTTGCTGGAATTCCCAGCTTGTGAAGTTATGCTTGGCTGTTTTATAATGCTGTAAAACTAGTTCGCCTGCTGCTTTTTTTTTTTCGGGGAAAAAAATTGATTTTAACTGGCTGCTAATAACCAATGAGATGACACAATTTGTTTTGGCATTGAAAAGTCAGTATCGCAAATTAGGTAGAAGATGAAACGGGAAATTAATTGCATGCAATTTCTTGACAAGTTCTCTACATATAGAGACCTATGTCCCTTGAGGAAAGTAAAGAAGAAACAGTCTTGATCGTCTCTGTAAAATTTTATATTAATTTGAATTTATTTAATATTATTTTATACGTATAAATCAATATGTAATAGATATATGTTATAAACACATGAAAATAAGAATTATTTAATCACAACATGTGTCTATTGTTTTTTAAAATTTGACGCATAATGAACATAACATGTAATTTTATATAATTTATTCCATCTAAAATATGTTTTATATAATTCAATAGTTGGGATGACAAAAATTATTTTAAACCCTAAATCCTAAAAGGTTATTAAAGGCATGTGTCAAGTCTTATACTTGCATCAAGGATTCCTGTAATTATAATTAACTTTGTATCCTCATGTAAGTCTACAAGTTAAAGTTGTCAACATTAATGGCTTGCATTCGCTTTTCCACGTCACTTTTAAGTGTCGGACGACACAATTCTATTGTTTTCGCATTGGAAAGTCAGTCAGAGGAAGCCAAGGAATTACTCCTCCGTTCACAGATAAGTCCAACAATATGAAAATTTTATTTTATTTTTATAAATAATTATTTATTTAGAAATTTTAGGTCGCGTTTATTATTATTTTTCAATTATACCTCTTATTAACTCATTTTCTCTTTTCTATTAAATGCACTTTTTGTGAGAAATATCAATGATAATATTATAAAGTACATATAACTTTTGTTAATATTTATACATTATCAATCATTCTCTTAATTCCTATACATATTTAAAATTGGATAGTTATTTATGAAGGGAGGGAATATGGAGGATTGGAAGTCAAATTGCCATGCAATTTCGTGAGAAGTCTCTAAAAATCAACCGAGTCCACCAAGAAACGTCGAGCAAAAGTAGTTTCAAAAGTGAAAGCGCGTAGCACAGGCGTTAGGAGGAATTCTAAGAGTTTTGTTCATCGATTGAGCTACTCTAATTGACTGAGAAATTAATAATTTTGAAATCAATAATTTCTATTATATATGAATTCCATCTAACTATTTAAATATGACTAAGACATTATTTTCTCAATTTATAAACCTCCTCACTTTAAATATAATATGAAGTTGCAATTCTTTGATTGTAACTGTTCAAGAAAAAGTGATAAAAATCAAGGCCAATTCTGTGGTACTCATGTTAAGAATGGTGTACCACACACTTGATTATTTAACGGTCGATATGTGATGATACGTTAGTACACCAATCAAATATGATGCATCATAACATTTCTCATTCTCTCGCTTTTCAACTCCCCTTGTATATATTCTGCCACGGTGCCACCACACCACCTCCCCTTCTCCCTCTCTGAGTATGGCTCTGCCCATTTTGCAACACAACACTTTGCACTCAAGGGAATCAATGAGTGTTTGATCGAAAGGGTGCAAGCACCTTTAATTAATATGGGTTTCCTTCTTCACATTGTGGTCCAAACTTTGGACTTGCTTCAATGGGATTTAGAATGGGACTGATGTTGTGCATTGTCATTGGAGGTGTGGCTTAAACTTGTTGGGCAAAAGAAAGACATTATTTTCAGTGATTCCTAACTTCTTGTTCTTTTGCAAGAAAAAATGTGGGGTTTTTCAGTTACACAGAGGAAATGGAGATTCGGAATTTTGAAGTAAATTGCTTCTTGGCGAATACCTATGGGCATACACATTTTTGTATACGTATCTTTTTTGCTATGGGCATAGACACATTTAATTATAAAAAAATTACTTTGAATTATCATTCATATTAAATAGTAATACAATTATTTTAAAATTAAAAAATAAATATATAAAGTTATAAGTATATTTAGTTGTATCAACAAAAATAAAAAAAATAAAAAATGCAATTTGATGGGCACAATGATATGCCTCCGCTAGCTATGATGATATGAATATTAATAATACTTAATAATTATTATTCATCTATTATTATAATAATAATAACACCACCAGCACTACCGCCACGTGCATCTATGTAGATAGGTTTCTTATTTAATCTACATGTGTTAAAATTCCCAACAATTGTGTAGCTAACTGTAGCACTATCCTGCATTTGAAAATGTCGTTAAATGACAATAAGGAGCGTGGCTAAACGAAGCACTGCCCTACACAGCAAACGCCCGCACCTGAACGAAATACTGGTAGATTATTTGGCCACAGTTTAAAAGTGCAGTTCGTTGACATTCTAAATGTGGCTATCTGCCATTTTTCTGTAGTGCGCATCCACAAACATATGATCATGGGTCCCACTTGCAGACAGCTGCTCGGGCGTGTATTGGGCAACATGCATCGAAGAATCATTTTCCAAAATTATATACATCTCATGTTTCTTTTTATTTTTATTTTTGGTAAGAAACATACGTCTCTTATATTACCATAAACTAAAATGCTTTCCCTAAAGTAACAAACTCAATGGCATTGCGGTTGGTTTTGATTTAATTGTGTTCTCGTTTTCATTTTAGTAGTATTGTCCAACATATTGGTTGTTTTCTCAACTTCTCTCTTTGAGAATTAAACACTTGTTAATTATTCGGAGTGAAAATTGGGATATATAGTACTTTATTAGGTCTGTTATGGTGTTGCTGCTGGCATCATGGTGATATCGATGCCTATCATGATAGAAATTGAGTTATCAGCTTCTTTCATGCTTCCTGAGGGGCAAAAAACCTCCTTGCCAAGCTAATTAAACCGTCTTCCGTGGCTAGCATAGTCATTCAACGCTGGGTAGTGTTGTAGTTTTGTTGTTCCAATTCTTTAGGTCGCCTTTACCCCTCCTCGTTGTAGGCCCAAAAGATTAAATAAATAAATGCTGAAACACTGGTGCAATTTACCCAAACAAAAATTACAATATACTCCCTCCATTTCATAATAATGGTAAAAAATTAAACAATACATGTATTAAGAAAAATAAAAAAAATATTTTAATAAATGTAGAGAATTATGAGTTGATAAAATTATCCTTCTATAATCATTATTATTCATCTTGATAAATATATTAATTACTTAATTAGCACGTTTATAATAAGGGTATACGTGAAAGAAAAAAACTAATGCTACTAGATATTATAAATAGACAGATATTATGAAACTTAAAAAAAAAATTAAAAATCGATCGATGTTGTAAAAGGGGAAAGGGAGAGAGTAGAATTACGGATATTATAGACCAACAAATTGTCAAAAGAGTGGTAATTATGAAGCTACTCTTATGGGAACATGACTCTTGGGAAGCAGACTTGCCTGGAAGAGACTAAACCCGAGAAAAAGACATTCGGACAAAATTGCCAGTGAACTAGTGCTAATCTACAAAAAAAATTGTCGAGTATTGCGATATTTTATCTTAATAATCATAGAAGAAACTTTAACTTTAGGTGATTATTATATTATTTTATTAATATATTTAATATGTTTTTACTTTTATATATAATGTGACACTCATATTAGTCAGGAAGATAAGGAAAATCCGATCCCCCCATGGAGCTTGGTCTCCATTTATAGAGACTTCTCCCATATAATTTCACTTCCAGTCCTCTATCTACTAGTGTTGACAGATTTTTGTGTCATCTCACAATTGTTGACTTGGTTCATCAACACGATAGCCGAGTAATCTACCAATTTAAATTGTGAGTTCCTCTATACACTATATTTACGATCAATAATATTATTTTAATACCTAAAAGTGAATGTCTTATTTGAATATTTATTTTATAATCACTGGATAAAATGAATAGTGATAGTCTAAATGGTGATAAAGTGGGTGTCCAATTTGGATATTCATTTTTATATCTTAGAATGACATCATTGATTTAAAATGAAAGTATAAGATAAAAATAACAATAGAAGTCAAGTTTTCTATGTGGCATCATATTTAGGTCTTAAAAGACAATTAGTTGATGTCACTGTAGATTATTGATAGTGCAAAGCACTAAGGTAATTTGTTGGGCAAGTTAAACCCAAATAGATAAATAGAATTGTCAAATTTTGAATAATTAACGTTGATTCTCTCCTATTGTTGTTGAATAATTTTTGTACCTTAATCTGGACTTGCTTCGACTTTTATCTCTACCCTTTGTGCCTTTGTTATGACTTCTCCCCCTATTTTCTATAACTAACATCTCTGAGTGAGATGAAGAACCTTGAGTCTTCCTTCTCACTTCTTCATTCAAGACACCACCTTTGACAAGTTGCATGGTTACCACACCACTAGGAGCAGAAGTAGTAAGTGAGATGCGAAATGTCTCCCAAGAATCTGGTAGAGTATTTAGCAACTAATGTCCTTGAACCTCATCTTCAAACTTGATTCACATGGCTAACAACTGATCTGAAACTCCTTGAAACTCATTCAAATGATCAGATATGGAAGACCCTTCCGTATATCTCAAATTATATTCATCAACATATTCAACAAATACAACTTCTTATTCCTAGACTTCGAAGCATACAGGGATTCAATCTTTTCCCATATAGTTCTAGCATGAGTCTCATTAGCAATGTGATTATAAATATTATCTTCTACCCATTGCTGAATAAAACCACAAACTTGTTGATGCTCAAATTCCCATTCTTCTTCAATTTTTTACTCTGGTTTTTGTGTAGCAAACACAAGTGTATGCAGATTTTTAACAAACAATAAATCTTTCATCTTGCCTTTCCATATATGATAATTACTACCATTCAAGGACACCATTCTATTTGTATTTGCCTCCATCATTCAAGTAAGCTACAATCAATAATGCCCAAGAATGAACTTTGATGCCAAATGTTGGGAAATAAATGCACAATTCCTTACTTGCAAGAACAAAAGGAGCAACAATACTAGCAGCGAAATAATGGTAGTAATCAACATACAATATAAACTAGAATAATAGTAACAATGCACCAAGAATTTTTAATGTTGAAAATTCTCTCCATGTGAGAGACAAAAATCACGGGTCGTCTAAACCAAAGAAATAGCTCCACTATGATCAAAACAGGTACAAGAGAGTCTCAAATAAGTGCACAAATTGTGTTATTAATAACAACCTAAACCAACCAATCACCAATTTATAAATTGAGAACAAGGAAATGTGAATACCTCAAAAATGGAGCTGATATCCGAGACCAATGTCTCACACTCCAGATCTTGCCTCAACGATGCAACCATTTAGAATGAAAAACCAAACATTTGGAACCTGCTGTCAAAGTTTTAACCCGATCCAATGGTGAATGAATTCACAACTACCGATTTACCGTAACAGCTTAAACAAGAAAAGCTGATTCTCCAAACCAAAACAATACTTCTGTGTGAGCTCAATATCTCACACTTTAGACCTTTCCTCGATAATCTAACTGTTCAGATTAAAGAACCATCTGTCAAGAACCTTCTATTAAATTTTTAGCTCAATCTAACAGTGAACAAATTCATAAATGCTGATCTACGGTGACTGTTCATGACAGAAAAATGAAGAACGAGTTGGTTGTGTTTCTCTCTTCTCTCTCTCCTTTTGTGGTTGCTATATGTCACAAATGAACACTCAATTGACAACCCTAGCAAACCCCTCTCTATTGTAAATGATTCATAAGTGGGCTTAGTCGGTTTTGGGCTTTTCTCCACATAGGAAGGGAGCCCAACCCAGCAGAGTGTAATCTTGAAAGTGAGATCCAAATAAACGTTGTGTATTTAATTATAAAAATATTATGTGCTATGTTAATAATGTTATTTGAAAAAATCATCTTTTTCCTTTTGTATCTGAAATTACACATTGGATATTAGCTATTTTCTTCTTCTTCTTCTTTTTTATTATGTTTGCTACAAAGTTTCTTCCTGCTGTCTGCGCTTTTTGTGGTTTGTTCAATGCTTTCTGAGGCAATTTCTCATGTTGCAAAAGAGAATTGGAACAAAATTGGCGGCCTGCTTCCTAGTGAGTGTTATCGGTGTTGCTGGTGTTGTTATCTTGTTGCCGTTCCAACGATCAAATTCCACAATGCTGCTGTCACTGATATGCTTACAGTTTTGGAGCTTTACTACAATTCTTTCACACTGGAAAATAAGGAACTGGACCAACAAAGGAAAGTGCCACAAGAAATGCGAGATTCTTCTTGCATACTTGGCTAATAAGAGTAGAGTTATTTGTATATATAAAATAATTTTGTATGTAGACACTCACCCAAATTCAAAGGTGAAAAAGAGCAACTTTTGCAATTAAATGTGAATTCTATAAAATTCAATTCAATTATGATAGATTGGATATTTATACTGTATATAAAGTGAAAGCTGTACAAACATTTGTCGGTTAATAATAGACTGGCGTAGTCATTCAATGCAGGGTATAGTACGTAATTTTGCAGGATCCTTTTTTTTTTTTCTTTATTAGTGCATGTTCCATTTTATTGGGTGATTTTAATTTCCACCTCTCCGCGTACACCAAAAACAAAAAAATCTCTAAGATTGGCGTAATTTAAACCCCAAAAAATTGTATACATAGTAATAGGTAGATTGCTCGAGAGAATACTCCATCTTTCGCACAAAGTGCATAAACAAGAATAATACAGAACATTATTTAGGAGTACATGAGTACATGTTCACAGCTTTATTTATTTGCCAGTTTTACAGAACACATATAATGATACTGATCACCTTATAAAATGACACAAAAAAGATTAGAGAGACGGCCGTGAATTCATTGTTTAGAGGGAGAAGGAGGAGGAGAAGGAGGAGATACGTAAATATGTGATGGACTGTGGTCAGGGGAAGGCAGTCGTCGTGGTGGAAAAGGCCTCAAGCTTCTCCTGACGCCGAGGCCTGCCACAGGAAAATTCCCCCTCACGCTCTCCATCATGACTCTTCTGGCATTCATCTTTCTCCACCCAACTCTGCCACCAATTCCAACTGATGGTGCTGCTAACATTTTCTCACGACCTTAATTAATTTGATTCAATTCAGGCCATAGCATAATAAAAGGTCACAGAGAACAAGTTAGCTATAGCAATTGAACTTGGAAATAAATGCTATTGTTACTAGAAATGTAGTAATCACTAATTAGTCTACATAACCCCAAATAAAACATGAAGAAAAAAAAAATGCAATACTGTTCGGCAAGTAGAATTTCTGTCAAAATTTCTTACAAAAAACATGGAGTGATTGGATAAGGTGAAATCGTAGGATCCATTTTCGTGTAAGACTATGTTTGGTTGGAGAATAAAAATGGGGAATAGAAAATTTACATGTAATTTTATAAAAACTCAATAATAGAAAATTTACCTCCATTTTTACCATTCAACCAAACATACCGTAAGAGATAATAGAATATCACATTAATGGCAAAAAATTTCGCCTGTTTATATTTTTCTGAGAAAAAATAAATGATAACAAGAACTGAACTGAGCATGCACTGTTGATTAATTAGTAAGTAAAATTACCATCGGGTAGGACCTCAGAGGCTGCTGGAGTCGTATCACTGACAAGAAGGAAGACTACTATTACTGTGGACAATAACATCCCCAGAGAGTGCTTACTTGCCATAATAATTAAGGTTCTCAAACAACAAACACCCTCTTCCTCAAACAAATAATTTGCTGGAGTTAGCGGCATTTGAAGTTAAGCTTGGCTGTTTTATAGTACTCTAAATCTAGCTCGCCCGCCATTTTTTTTTTCCACTGGCTGCTGCGACTTTAATTACTTAAGAGAAATGTTATTTGAAAATAAAAGGGAAAATGGATATCATGCGGTACAACTTGATTTCACATTGAAAAGTCAGTCATCGCAATTAGCTACAGGATGGAAAATGAAATTGCTTGCAATTTCGGGACACACGCGAGGCTCTCGCTTTCAAGATTACATCATTCTATTGAAATATCTCATTACCTCTATGTTTTGAAATCACTTTCAACTTGAAGGCTGTTTTTGCTTGACTTTCCTCAGTGAGTTAGGTTATGTTTTGATTGGGAGTAAAAATGGAGATAAATTTTTTATTAATAAGATTTATGTGTAATTTTATTCATAAAGTTCATCTATGAAAATTTACATCATCATATTTTTACCCCCTAACCAAACATATCCTAAAGAGGATTTGACTCTTTTAAAATGAGAATGTTGATAAAGTGCATAAACAAGGGATTACTCACCCTTTAAATCAATAACTTATTATAGAGAACTTATCACGAAATTGCATGCAATGTCACTTTCCATCATTGGGTAATTGCGATGACTGACTTTTCAATATGAAAACAAATTGTGTCAATGCATGATATCTATTTTTTTTATTTACTTTCAAATAACATTTTTTGGAAAAATAATTTATATATGGTGTTTGTATAGGTGATTTACACTAATACGAGAAAACGGATAAATTTACTTGTATATGGTGTTTTAAAATCCGCTATTAGCGGATTCAATAAAAAAATTATTTTAATGGATTTTGAGTCTAACTTTGACGACGAGATTTTATTTTAATATTATTTTATTAAATCCGTCTTTGGCGAATTCAATAAAATAATATTTTTGATACTAAATTCAATGCAAATTCAGTATACAAATATTTTTTTATTGAATTTGTCAAAGAGAGATTCAGTACTGAATTTGCCTTTGGTGGATTCTATACTGAAAGAACCATATTGTGTGAATTTTTTTCAAAACACTATATTGATGTAAATACACTACTTAAAAACCATATGTAACAAAAAAAAGAGCCAACATTTTTCTAAGTAATTAAAGTTGCAACAAAGCATTTAAAATAAAATAAATAAATAAAAGTAGGTGATGAACTAGTTTTACAGTACTATAAATTTAAACAGCCAAGCATATATAACTTCGAAACGATGTACTCCAGCAACTGATTTGTTTGAGGAACAGGGTGCTTGTTGTTTGAGAGCCTTGCTAGCTGGCGAAGTTATTCACGCTCATTTAAGTGCATGCTTTTTAAGTTCTTGTTATCATTTTTCCTTTTCATCCATTATTAGATAGAACGTGGGCTAACTCACTTTAAATTTTTGTTTTAATTTTATTTTGCATATATTTATGAAAGAGAATCGCTGCTCCTCTTTAGATACAAGATGTCTGGAGACCCGAAGAAAGAAAAAAAAAATACATTAAAATTCAATCTCTTCAACCGAGATTGTTACATTATTTTTTATTTTAATTTTAAAAGAGATTAATTTTTATACACTAATAATATAAATTTTTTATACTATCATCTAATTATATATTGATATAGTAAAAGTAGTTAAGTCTCATACTCACTATTTAAAAAATCATCTAAAAAAATAATTTACTTAAATGATAATGTAAAAATATTTACACTAACAGTGCATATAAATTAAAATCATTTTAAAATGTGTACTCCTTTATTTTAAAAAATTAAGACAGATTATATTTAATTAATGTTCAAAATTTTATATTCATTTTATATTTTTCTTATAATTATTATTTATTTTTAACTGAAATATCATTTATTAAGAATTATATATATTAATTCTCATAATCACTGTTGCTTTTATTAATTATTTCCTTCTATACGGATGGCCGTCGAAAATGGGTGGGGAAATGTGCTATGAGATACAAATTCAAAATAAAAAATAAAACATTTAAAATAATAATAATTTTCTAATAAATATTTTGATTATCATATTTAATATTACATATAAAATTAAATAATTAATAGAACTATCATGTAATTATAATTATTTTTTCTTCCATATAATATGATGAAAAATACATAAAGAAACCCATAAATAAATAAGATTGTTAATTTTTTAATACTTTTGAAAATAATAATAGTATTAAAAAATATTTTATTACAAACTTATCTTTTGTTAAATTTTTACTTATGATTAGGATTACTTACTGTGATAAAAAGGCGATGAAATTATATTTTAATATATAATATAGTATCTTATGTAATATCATATAACATACTATATAATATTAAAAAATTTGCAACTCTCATCCTATTATAGCCATATATTTTACAACTTTTTTGAAGTTAGTAACCATTTTTGCTTAAGCATTACTTAAGTCACGTAAATTTATTGCCGCACGCTCTATAATTAACTTTACTATTTTTCTTTTTCTCTGTTTTTTGTGATTTTAAGTTTTAAATTTTTAATGTAATCTATTTGTTTTGTTACGATTTAACATTAAAACATATAGATGACAATGAATATAAATATAATAGCACACGTGTAATTTGTGTTACATTTGTATATATAAAAATTCTATTAGTTGATAGTGTAATATTATTTCATATGATCAATGTATAAAAATTAAATTTTATATATAAAATAATACTAAATATATAGTATATATAATCATATTAATTCTAATACTAATTATAATTTTTATGACAATAATTATTAAATTAAATTTTAATTTAATACTAATAGTTAATAAATAATGACTAATAAATGAGTTAAATCTAATAATCATTTTTTTTTTCAGAAAAAAGGAAAGAAATACCTCGTCGGACGGGATGCATGTACTAAGTACCGTAGGGTAGCCACTCGGAGGCTGCTGAAGTAGTGTCACTGACAAGAAGGAAGAATTCTGCTACCTCTATTCCTTAATAATAAGCATTTTGAGATACCATATCATTATGATATATTAAAAAATTAATATATTTAATCATAATTATAGTCAAATATATTATATATTAATTTTTTAATGTATCAAAATAATATGATATTTCATCATAATTATTATTAAGAAATTGAGAGAGTATTTTTGTGGCCAATAACTTCGCCAGAAAGTGCTTACCACCCATTGTAAGTAGCTGGAATTCCCAGCCTGTGAAGTTATGCTTGGCTGTTTTAAAATGCTGTAAAACTAGCTCGCCTGCTGCTTTTTTTTTTTTTTTGGAAAAAATTAATTTTAACTGGCTGCTAATAACCAATGAGATGACACAATTTTTTTGGCATTGAAAAGTCAGTTTCGCAAATTAGGTAGAAGATGGGACGTGAAATTATTTGCATGCAATTTCGTGACAAGTTCTCTACATATAGAGACCTGTGTCCCTTGAGGAAAGTCAAGAACAGACAGTCTTGATCGTCTCTGTAAAATTTTATATTAATTTGAATTTATTTAATATTATTTTATACGTATAAATCAATATGTAATAAATATATTTTATAAACACATGAACATAAGAATTATTTTATCACAACATGTGTCCATTGTTTTTTAAAATTTGACGCATAATGAATATGATATGTAATTTTATATAATTCATTCCCTCTAAAAAATGTTTTATATAATTCAATACTTAGGATGACAAAAATTATTTTGCATTGTGCAAAAGGTTATTAAAGCCACGTGTCAAGTCTTATACTTGCATCAACGGATTCCTCTAATTATGATTAACTTTGTTTCCTCATGTGAGTCTACAAGTTTAAGTTGTCAACATTAATGGCTTGCATTCGCTTTTCCACGTCACTTTTAATTGCGGGACGACACAATTCTATTGTGTTCGCATTGGAAAGTCAGTCAGAGGAAGCAGGAATTACTCCTCCGTTGACAGATAAGTCCAATATGAAAATTTTATTTTTTTATAAATAATTATTTGTTTAAAAATTTTAGGCCGCATTTATTATTTTTCCAATTATTCTCCTTATTAATTCATTTTCTCTTTTCTATTAAATACATTTTAAGTGAGAAATATCAATGATAATATTATAAAGTACATGTAACTTTTGTTGATATTGATATATTATCAGTCATTCTTTTAATTCCTATGTATACTTAGAATTGGCCAATTATTTATGAGAGGAGGGAATATAGGGGATTGGAAATCAAATTGCCATGCAATTTCGTGAGAAGTCTCTACAAATCAACCGAGTCCACCAAGAAACGTCGAGCAAAATTAGTTTCAAAAGTGAAAGCGCGTAGTACAAGCGTTAGGAGGAATTCTAAGAGTTTTGTTCATCGATTGAGCTACTCTAAAATGTGGATATTTATAAAATTAGAGAGCGAGAAATTAATCATTTTCAAATCAATAATTTCTATTATATATGAATTCCATCTAACTCTTTAAGTATGACTAAGACATTATTTTCTCAATTTATAAACCTCCTCACTTTAGATATAATATGAAGTTAGAATTCTTTTATTGTAACTGTTCAAGAAAAAGTGATAAAAATCAAGGCCAATTCTGTGGTACTCGTGTTAAGAATGGTATACCACACACTGGATTGATATGTGATGATACATTAGTGCACCAAACAAATATGATGCATCATAACATTTCTCATTCTCTCTCTTTTCAACTCCCCTTATATATATTCTGCCACGGTGCCACCACACCAACTACCGTTCTCCCTCTCTTAGTATGGCTTTCCCCATTTTGCAGCACAACACTTTGCACTCAAGGGAATCAATGAGTGTTTGATCGAAAGGGGTGCAAGCACCTTCAATTAACATGGGATTGATATTAAATCCATACAATCACTCACAAATATTATCACAATAAAAGTTTAAAGAAGAAAAGGAATACTATGAAACTTTATTCAATGTACAGATTTTATCACTATACACAATCTTAACACTTTTTTTTTTCTTAACTTCTCACACTTATGCTCATAATATATTTTCTTACACAAACTTACCACACTTGTAACTATATGGGGTACAAGCCTTTTATAGGCTATGGTCATTAGAAAGAAAAAAAAGCATTAACTATTCCATTGATTTACACATATAGCTATTAAATGCTAAACCAAGCTTTTCTTTGCTTCAGATTTTTGTTTTTCAACTTTGTTGGATAGTGTAGAGTCACCATAATAAATGCTAAGTTTCCAAGCACGCTAGGCATTTAATGGTTGGTTTTATTTTTCAACAGGGTTTCCTTCTTCACTTTGTGGTCCAAACTTTGGATTTGCTTCAATGGGATTTAGAATGGGACTGATGTTGTGCATTGTCATTGGAGGTGTGGCTTCAACTTGTTGGGCAAAAGAAAGACATTATTTTCAGTGATTCCTAACTTCATGTTCTTTTGCAAGAAAAAAATGTGGGGTTTTTCAGTTACACAGATGAAATGGAGATTCGGAATTTTGAAGTAAATTGCTTCTTGGCGAATAGTTATGGGCATAGCCATTTTTGTATACGTATCTTTTTTTATATGAGCATAGACATTTAATTATGAAAAAAATTACTTTCAATTATCATTCATATTAAATAGTTATACAATTATTTTAAAATTAAAAAAATAAATATATAAAGTTATAAGTATATTTAGTTGTATTAACAAAAATAAAAAAAATAAAAAATGCAATTTCATGGACACAATGATATGCCTCCGCTAGCTATGATGATATGAATATTAATAATACTTGATAATTAATTATTATAATAATAATAACACCACCACCACTGCCACCACGTGCACCAATGTAGATAGGTTTCTTATTTAATTTACATGTGTTAAAATTCCCAACAATTGTGTAGCTATCTGTAGGACTATCCTGCATCTTAAAATGTCGTTAAATGACAATAAGGAGTGTAGCTAAACAAAGCACTGCCCGGCGCTGCAAATGCCCGCAGCTGAAGGAAATGCTGGTAGATTATTTGGCCACATTTTAAAAGTGCAGTTCGTTGACATTCTAAATGTTGCTATCTGCCATTTTTCTGTAGTGCGCATCCACACACATACGATCAAGGGTCCCACTTGCAGACAGCTGCTCGGGCATGTATTGGGCAACATGCATCGAAGAATCATTTTCCAAAATTATATACATCTCATATTTCTTTTTATTTTTATTTTTGGTAAGAAACATACGTCTCTTATATTACCATAAACTAAAATGCTTTCCCTAAAGTAACAAACTCAATGGCATTGCGGTTGATTTTGATTTAATTGTGTTCTCGTTTTCATTTTAGTAGTATTGTCCAACATATTGGTTGTTTTCTCAACTTCTCTCTTTGAGAATTAAACACTTGTTAATTATTCGGAGTGAAAATTGGGATATATAGTAGACTTGCCTGGAAGAGACTAAACCCGAGAAAAAGACATTCGGACAAAATTGCCAGTGAACTAGTGCTAATCTACAAAAAAAATTGTCGAGTATTGCAATATTTTATCTTAATAATTATATAAGCAACTTTAACTTTAGGTGATTATTATATTATTTTATTAATTTATTTAATATGTTTTTACTTTTATATATAATGTGACACTCATTAATTAGGAAGATAAGGAAAATCCGATCCCCCCATGGAGCTTGGTCTCTATTTATAGAGACCTCTCCCATATAATTTCACTTCCAGTCCTCTATCTACTAATGTTGACAGACTTTTGTGTCATCTCACAATTGTTGACTTGGTTCATCAACACGGTAGCGGAGTAATCTACCAATTTAAGTTGTGAGTTCCTCTATACACTATACATATGATCAATAATATTATTTTAACATTTAAAAGTGAGTGTCTTATTTATATATTTATTTTATAATCACTGGATAAGATGAAAAGTGAATGTCTAAATAGTGATAAAGTGGATGTCCAATTTGGATATCCATTTTTATATTTTGAATGATATCATTGATTTACAATGAAAGTATAAGATAAAAATAACAATAGAAGATCAATTTTTCTATGTGGCATCATATTTAGGTCTTAAAAGACAATTAGTTGATGTCACTGTAGATTATTGATAGTGCAAAGCACTAAGGTAACTTGTTGGGCAAGTTAAACCCAAATGGATAAATAGAATTGTCAAATTTTGAATAATTAATGTTGATTCTCTCCTTTTGTTGTTGGATATAGAAACCTAGAAAGGATTGGGGTAAAAACAACTTATTTAAACAATATTTGATGATCCTATAATTAATGGGGATGTATCACTTCCTAATAACATTTGCATATATTAATATTATTGAATCAAGTGCTTATCACTAAGCTAAAAGCTATAACTGTTAGTAAGGACGCAATTTCATTTCGTTTAAGTTTCTCATAACCACATTTGGCTTGAGAGACTACATCTATTATAAGACCATGGGCCAAACTATTAAAACTATCGAATTATGAGGATAGTGCTAGAAAAATTAAACCAACAATATCTATTAAAAAAACATTTGTATATATCTCTTTCATGATGCAAAAAATAATTCTTTGCCTAACTCCTATCTATACTGTACCATTTGCATTAACTCATGAATAAGTTATGAGAAATGTTATTCACACATTTAAGAGAGAGAAAAGACACTATAAAATATTGAATTTTCCCTATCAACATCCAACACTACATAAGATTTTATACCTTTTTCTCTCTACTACTATATTCATATTCCAAATTATATATATATATATACACACACACTGTCATGAAACTATTAGACGGAAGTTTAAATTGTTAAAAGAATTCTTGTAAGAATACTACAGAAAAAAAAAAATTTGGTCACACACACACACAGGGGGAGGGGGTTAAGGGCCTTAATGAGGACACTGCCTCTATGCGAGTCAAACTCGCATGCCCTCAATAGTGTGGCTTCCTAGAGACAATTTGATTTGCCACTTGACTACAAGCCTCGGCCACCAAAAAATTTCATTTATTCTACTATGCCCACTTCTAATAGGCTTTGGCCTAACATTCCTATAGTCCTTTGAAAAACCTTTTAACAATACACCAATGGAATGTTGGTGCCTTGAACGTTCACAAACTTATTATTTATTATGGACCAAAATCATAATAATAATAATAATAAATAACAAAGTATCAAAGCAAGAGGTGACTATTCCCTTAGGGGGCATTTGGTTCAAGAAATGTTGTAACATTCCTGGGAATCTGGGGTCTAGAATAAAGGATTCCTATGTTTAGTTCACGGTTAGAAAAATTATTCTCTAGAATGTTTCAGTCCCGAGAATGAATACAATCCACTTTTTATTCCCACCCTACACCATGGGAATGTTGGATTCATCCCATGGGAAAGGAATCGGTCTGAAATTTTGAAAAGACAAAAATACTCCTTCCTAAACCTAACCAATCCATAATCTACCCCAGACTCAGTCATCGATCTCTCACTCCATTTGACATCAATGTAACCCTAGTAGAGCTAGCTCTTCTTCGCACCGCCATCTCCACCGGCGACAGCTCTGGTAGTGGCGCATCGTGCACCACACACCACGAATAGTATCGTATATGTGAACAATACCATATATTTATATCGTATATGGAACAAATCCAATATATGTTAATAATACTGTAAAAATATATAACTACACGTATGAACAGTAATCGTGAATAGTAACCTACAGCGTGGACTATAACCTGTGACTCTGATACCACAATTGGGTATCAAAGTTATAGAAATAGAACAACGTAACATAACTAAAATAGAGTTGAGAGAATTGGAACTAACACAAAATATTTACGTGGAAAGCCCCCTAATGATAAGGGAAAAGTCATAGGCAAGATCGAAAAAGATTTTCACTATGTGGAAGATAAAATTACTCTTCTCTCTAAATGTAAGGAGTGAACAATAACATCATCTCTTATACTAAGAGAATACACCTCAATCTATAAAATAGCAGAAACTCTAAGAAAATACTGTGTGTATATTATTCACTCTAAAGTGGGATAATAGAATTGAAGGAAGGAGGAGGCCTTCTATTTATAGGTGAGAGCCTCCCTCGTTTCCTTCATTTCGCGCTCCCCGCATTCCTCACGTTTGCTTTGTTTATCATTTTTCTTCCACCGAAAGTTTCTTGCTCAAATTGGTGGATGCTCCTTTTCCCCATTTTTAATTCTTTTAGCCACAAGAGTGGCTTACTCGTGAAACATGAGTCCACAGTCAATGATATGCTTAATGTTCTGGAGTTCTACTACAATTCTTTCATATTGGAAATTAACGAACTGGACCAACAAAGGAGAGTGTAGTAGTTAATATATTTTGTTTCAGACAATTTGCTTCTATGGTTGTTTTATTGATGTTTGGGTGTGGCTGTTTTGATTTTAAGAAATATTTGATGCACAATATTTCTTTCCAACTTTACACCTATAGTGTATAGAGGGACACGAGCCTCATACTTGTTTTATCTTTACATGCCTCTTTACACTAGAGTTGTATAGTTGTTGTAAAGAAATATTATATACTAAATATTTCTCTTTCATTTATTGTTATTTTTCTATTTTGGCTTACTATTTTTGTTGCTGTTTTGAATATATATATATATAGACACACACACATATACTAGAGAGAAAGTTGTGATATATTAGATGTCTACTATGTGTACAAAGTGAAAGTTGTAAAAACATTTCTCGACTAATATTTAATTTCCACATCTCGGCGTACACCAAAAATAAAAAAATCTCTAAGATTGGTGTAATTTAAACCCCAAAAAATTGTATGTATAGTAATAGGTAGATTGCTTGAGAGAATACTTCTCTTTCATACAAAGTGCATAAACAAGAGAATAATACAGAACATTAATTATGAGTACATGACTAAATGTTCACAGCTTTATTTATTTGCCAGTTTTACAGAACACATATAATCATACTGATCACCCTATAAAATGACACAAACAAGATTGGAGAGATGGCCTTGAATTCATTGTTTAGAGGGAGGAGGTTTGTGATATGGAGGTTTCCAAAGTGGACCTTTGACAGGGGGAGGTGGTGGTGGTGGAAAAGTAGGCTTCAGGCTCCTCCTGATGCTGAGTCCTGCCACAGGAAATTTGCCCGTCACGCTCTCCATCATGACTCTTCTGGCATTCATTTTTCTCCACCCAACTCTGCCTCCAATTCCAACTGATGGTGCTGCTAACGTTTTCTCACAACCTTAATTAATTTGATTAAATTCAGGCCACAGCATAATAAAGGTCACAGAGAACAAGTTAGCTATAGCAATTGAACTTGGAAATAAATGCTATTATTACTATAAATGTAGTAATCACTAATTAGTCTACATAACCCCAAATAAAACATGAAGAAAAAAAATGCAATACGGTTCAGCAAGTAGAATTTCTGTCAAAAATTTCTTACAAAAAACATGGAGTGATTGGATAAAGTGAAATTGTAGGATCCGTTTTTGTCTAAGAGTTAATAGAATATCACATTAAGGGCAAAAAAATATCGACAGTGTATAATTTTCTGAGGAAAAAAAAATGATAACAAGAACTGAACCGAGCATGCATTATTTATTAATTAGTAAGTAATTACCATCGGGTATAAGCTTAGACGCAGCTGGAGTCGTGTCACTGACAAGAAGGAAGACTACTATTACTGTGGCCAATAGTTTCGCCAGAAAGTGCTTACTTGCCATAATAATTAAGGTTCTCAATTCCTCAAACAAATAAGTAGCTGGAGTTAGCAGCTTTTGACGTCGTGCTTGGCTGTTTTATAGTACACTAAATCTAGCTCGCCGGCCATTTTTTTTTTTTTGACGGCTGCTGCATGACTTTAATTAATTATTGAAGTATTATTTTTTATTTTTCATAACAACCGTATATTTTTTTACTTTTTTATGTTTTAGAATCATTGTCCATTTATAATATCTAAGTAATATTAATTTTTTTTCCATTTACATATTTTATATAAATGTGTTAGTTAAATAATTAATACATTTATAAAAATGAATAATAATAATTATTATTATAGAAAGATAATTTTATCAACTCATATTTTTTTTATTTTTCTTAATATCTATATTATTTGATTTTTTATGATTATTATTCAACAGATGGAGTATTTGAAAATTCAAAAATAATAGATATCATACTATAACCCGATTTGTTTTCACTTTGAAAAGTCAGTCATCCCAATTAACTAGAGGATATCGAAAATGAAATTGCACGCAATTTCGTGACATCCACAAGTTTAGAGACCATGCACCATTGAGTAAAGTCAAGCAAAAAAAAAACAATATTTATTATCTATACAATTTTATATTGATTCAAATTTGTTGAATATTTTTATATACATATAAATCAATATTTTCCAAACATATGCAAACCAGAAATATTTGATCACAATCCTATATGTGTCCAATTTTTCAAAAAATTTGCACAATTAGTCAACTTGATAGGTAGTTATGATTAGTGGTTGGACTGACCACAAAAAAAAAAAAAAGACTCTATGAGAAGTTATTGAATGTAGAAATGTGTGAAGTTATCAACGAATCCCTCTTATTATGACAAAAACGATCTATCATGGGAATCTACAAGTTGTCAAGATTGGTTCACATGCATTTGCCTTTCCATGTCAACATTAATTGTGAGGTGACACTATAATTCAGTTGTTTTCGCATTGGGAAGTCAGTCGGAGGAAGTAGCTAGAGGATCGGAAGGGAAATGGCTAAAGCAATTTCATGAGAAGTCTCTACAAATCGACCTCGCTAGCTCTACTGCATAAGTAGTTTTGAAAGTGATTAGAGGGTTATGAGGAATTCTAAGAGTTTGTTTGTGGGTCGGGCTGTTCTTAAAGTCAGGGTGTGTATAAAGTCAGAAAATTAGAAATTAATCATTTCTGATTAAATAATTTTTATTATATGTGTGGATCTTGCTAAACTATCTAAGGGTAATTAACCCATCATTTTCTTACTTGATAAACTTCTTTATTATGGAGTTATTAGATATAAAATTATTTATGTATCTCGTCAATTAACTTAAGTTTTTGGGATAAATAATTTCATGAAATAGTATTAGAGCCACCATGACCAAATAAAATATCAAGTGATGATACTGTCCATAATGATACTGATCACCTTATAAAAATAACACAAAAAAAGATTAGAGAGATATGGCCGTGAATTCATTGTTTAGAGGGAGGAGGAGGACGGGGATGAGGAGGAGGAGGAAGACAAGGACGTATGGGATGTGGTGATGGACTATGGACAGGGGAAGGTGGTCGTCGTGGTGGAAAAGGCCTCAGGCTTCTCCTGACGCTGAGGCCTGCCACAGGAAAATTCCTCCTCACGCTCTCCATCATGACTCTTCTGGCATTCATCTTTCTCCACCCAACTCTGCCACCAATTCCAACTGATGGTGCTGCTAACATTTTCTTACGACCTTAATTAATTTGATTCAATTCAGGCCACAACATAATAAAGGTCACAGAGAACAAGTTAGCGATAGCAATTGAACTTGGAAATAAATGCTATTATTGCTACAAATGTAGTAATCACTAATTAGTCTTCGTAACCCCAACTTATGTAGAAAAAGTGGCGGTGGCTGTGCATTTTGCAGCCACCGAATGTTGAAAAATCAAAAAGAGATTACTGTGCACATGCACAGTAATGTGAAATACAGTTGTACCACCAAAATATGCACAGTAACATGCACAGTAACTTTCCAAAATCATCTATAAATAGAGCCTTCAAGCAGACGGTTTTTTGCATTCCGAACTGAGAAGCATTTCCTCAGTTGTAAAGAAAGAAGCAGTGTAGGCTTCTTGTAGTGAGAAAAAAATAGAGAGTGTGTGTAAGAAAATTCCAAGAGTGTAGTGTGAGTATACACTGGGGGTTTTTGATATATTCTCTAGATCTCTGTAATACTACTAATTGTAGTAGAAGAGAGTCTCATTGGGGATACACTATATTGTAATTACTCTTAAATATAGTGGAGTATTTTTCGGAGTTTGGCCCGTGGTTTTTCCCTCAAAATTACAGGAGGGTTTTCCACGTTAAAATATTGGTGTGCAGTTCTCTTGATCTATTTTGTTGGTGTGAATAGTAACGAATACTATTCATAAATAGTGAGTGGGTCCCACTGCATAATACTATTCACGTAAATAGTGACGTGGGCCCCACTGCGAATTACTATTCACCGTGCTCCATTTTTCCGTCTCTTCAATTTCCGCTCACATCCGGAAAGTGTTTATTACACTTGGGGTGTACCCGACTCTGATGATATCATAACAAGTGGTATCAGAGCTTTGGTTCGGTGGGATTTATTCTTAGTATGCTCTGTGGTTGCAGCTTAGTCTGATCTTCCACATCAGAAAAGAGTTTCTCCCTAATACTTGAGGATCACCTTTTGGTTCTTTGTTCTTTGGAAGACAAAGGTGTGATACTGTGAGAGTGCAGTTTGAAGAGGTTCTGGCTAAGGAAAGACTTGGTATTTAAGCGTGTCCATTGTGACCCACCTCTCTTTCCTGGGAAGCCTCTTGGTGCACGGTTTACAGTTGAGTTGCACTATTCTAGTATACGGTTAACAGTATAAGGTTCTGACTAAGATCCAAGATGTCGGTGCCAAAATTTGAAGTGGAGAAATTTGACGGTCCAATGACTTCGTGCTATGGAAACCGAAAGTGCATTGCTAGGTCGCCAAGGTCTTGCAGAGACGTTGGAGGACCCGTGGTCATTACCGATGACAAGAAGAAGGAGATGATGGTCAAAGCACCGAGTACAATACGCTTGAGTCTTGCGGACAATGTTCGCGAGAAGTCATGGATGAAAAACCGATTCACTATGGAAGGCTTTGGAAGAAAATATTACGTAAAGACCTTGTCCAACAAGCTTTATCGAGAAAGCGATCAGACACATTCAGATATTCAGGAGGAAAATCAATGCAAGAACATATAGATGACTTCAATCGGATGATCTCTGATGTTGGAGCAGTTGGAATTAAAGTTGAAGATGTTGATCAAGCTATGATCTTGTTGACTTCACTACCTCCGTCTTATGATAATTTCTGTGATACCATACTTTATGGTAGATCCGATATCTCAGTGTAAAATGTCAAAGAATCACTGATGATAAAGGAACATCGTGGTTAGTAGCCTGATCCAATGTCGAAGGTCCTGCAGATGGATTGTTCGTAACGAGAGGGCGTAGTCAAGAAAGAGGACCGGAAGCAAAAGCAAGAGAAGATCCAAGTCCACAAAGCATAAATCTGTGAAGTGCTTTCATTGTCACCAGACGGGACATATCAGAAGAAATTGCCCAGAGAGAAAGGAGAAATCAGGAGATTCTGCCAACGTAACAATTGAAAGTTCTGAAGATAGTGATGCCGATGCTGGTTCGGCCTTGACAGTATTCACAGGTGACACCGGAAATGAGTGGATCCTAGATTCTGGCGCATCTTTTCATATGACACCTAATCGAAACTTCTTCTCATCCTATAAAAAACGGGAGGGAAAAGTTAGATTGGGAAATAATAGAATTATTCCAATTGCTGGTGAAGGAGATGTGCAAGTCAATTTAGATGATGGTACTAAAAGGACGTTTCAAGCATGGCATGTACCAGAACTGGGTAGAAACCTGATCTCGTTGAGTGCCCTAGACAATCGGGGGTACAAGTTCATTGGAGAGGGTGGTTTCTTGAAGGTATTCAAAGGTTCAATGGTGGTATTGAAAGGAAAGCTGCAGAGTGGAATCTATTTATTGCTAGGAAGCACAAAGAGATGGAACCGCCGTTTCTATCCTCTGAAAGAAAGAATGATGCTACACGATTGTGGCACATGCGGCTTGGTCATATGAGCGAGAAAGGAATGACCATACTTGCTGGCAAAGGCTTGTTGAAAGGCTCAAGAATTGTAAACTTAGTTTCGTGGAAAACTGGTATTTGGAAAGCAGAAACAGGTGAAGTTCAATTCTGGCAAACACAATAGCAAGGGAATATTGGAGTATGTCCACTCGGATGTTTGGGGTCCAGCCCCTGTTAACTCCTTAGGTGGAGCTCGCTATTTTCTTACTCTGATAGATGATTATTCCAGAAAAGTCTGGATTTATTTCAAGAAAAAGAAGAAGTGTTCGACAAATTCAAGCAATGGAAGGCCATGGTTGAGAAGCAAACCGGGCGGTCACCAAGAGACTAAGAACTGACAATGGCGGAGAATTTTGCAAAGAAAGAATTTGACGAGTTTTGCGTAAATGCTGGTATAGTGAGGCACCATACTGTGCATCAGAACACCACAAAGAAATGGAGTTGCAGAACGGATGAACAGAACACTTCTAGAGCGCAAGATGCATGCGAATCAACGCAACACTTCCCAAATCATTTTGAAATGAGGCGATCAATACACCAGTATATCCGTAAACAGATCTCCATCAATCGCTATTAATCAAGATTCCACAAGAGGTATGGTCCGGTCGAACCGTAAACTATTCTGATTTAAAGATATTTGGTTGTCCTGCATATGCCCATGTGAATGATGGTAAACTTGAGGCAAGGGCAAGAAGGTGTATATTTCTAGGATATGCACGAGGGGTGAAAGGCTACAAACTGTGGTGTATAGAGAAGGCAAGTTCACCTAAAATCATTGTCAGCAGAGATGTCACTTTTGACGAGGCGGCAATGCTAAATCAGAAGAAGGAGTCTAACTTAGATGAGGCAGAGACAGATCATGGTGCTAAGAAGCAGGTGGAGCTAGAGATTGACTGTGGGAAGGTGAAGCAAGAAAATGATATAATGAATCAGCCAAGTACTTCAGGGATTGCTCAACCTGAAGTAGAACAACAAGATGAACCTGACTATGAGGAAACTGGTGAACCAACTAGAGAAGCAGAGCCATACAGTATTGCTACTGGCAGAGAAAAACGAGAAATCCAGAAACCAAAAAGATATCTGGATTCTGTTGCTTGTGCACTTGACTCATTAGATGCAGATCCTATAGCCTTTGCTTTGGCTATGGCGAATGGTGCAGTTGGAGATGAACCATGTACCTATCGTGATGCAATAGAAAGTAAGGAGTCGAAGGAGTGGCTGATAGCAATGAATGAGGAGATTGAGTCTCTTCAGAAAAATCAAACGTGGGAGCTGGTACAACTTCCAAAGGGGAAAAGAGTAGTTGGCTGTAAATGGGTTTACAAAAGGAAAGAAGGAATCCCTGGCATTGAGCCTCCAAGGTTCAAGGCTAGACTGCAGCAAAGGGTTATACTCAGAAGGAGGGTGTTGACTTCCATGAAGTATTCTCTCCTGTGGTGAAGCATAGCTCTATTCGGATCCTATTAGCTATTGTAAGTACGTTTGACTTTGAGCTAGAACAGCTTGATGTGAAGACGGCGTTCTTACATGGTGAGCTAGAGGAGCAGATCTACATGAGTCAACCAGAGGGGTTCATAAGTCTTGGTAAGGAAAATCATGTTTGCCTATTAAAAAAGTCATTATATGGCTTGAAGCAGTCTCAAGGCAAAGGGTACAAAAGGTTCGATGCATTTATGATTGGTACTGGATATAGTAGAAACCAATATGATAATTGCATTTACTCTAAGGAGCTTCCAGATGGTTCAAAGATATATTTGTTGTTGTATGTAGATGATATGCTAATTGCAACTCGTAATAAGGCTGAAATTAGTATGTTGAAAACTCAGTTGGGAAAAGAGTTTGAGATGAAGGACTTAGGTGCGGCAAGGAAGATTCTTGGAATGGAAATTCATAGGGAGCGACATAGTGGCAGGTTGTGTTTAACACAACAAAATTATATTATAAAAGTGCTACAACGCTTCAATATGGATCAATCCAAACCAGTTGGCACTCCGTTGGCTGCACATTTTAAGTTATCTTTGAAAGAATGTCCGAGAACTGAGGAGGAGGTGGAGCACATGTCTCGTATACCTTACTCTAGTGCATTTGGCAGTCTCATGTATGCCGTGGTGTGCACTAAACCGGATATTTCACATGCAGTGAGTGTTGTAAGTAGATATATGAGCAAACCTGGAAAGACACATTGGGAAGCTGTGAAATGGATTATGCGGTACTTGAGAGGTTCTATTGATATTTGTTTGGTATTTGATGGTCAGAAGAACCGTGGAGTTGTAGGTTATGTGGATTCTGATTATGCAGTGACTTGGATAAAAGGAGGTCATTGACAGGCTATATCTTTACAGTCTTTGGATGTACTATTAGCTGGAAGGTGACATTGCAATCTATAGTGGCATTGTCAACTATTGAAGCTGAGTATATGGCATTGACTGAGACTGTTAAAGAGAGCATTTGGGTGCACAGTCTTTTGAATAGTTTTGGGTTGAATCAATATGTACCAATTGTACATTGTGATAGTCAAAGCATCATTCATCTGGATAAAAATCCAGTCTATCATGAAAGGACAAAGCACATTGACGTCAGACTTCATTTTGTCAGAGAAAGTATCAATAATGGTATTGTTACAGTTTAGAAGATAGCCACAGCTAAGAACCCAACCAATATGGCGACAAAACCATTACTGATTGACAAGTTTAGGCATTGCTTGGACTTAGTTAATATTTGCAGAGGTTGAAAGCTGTTGCAAAATGCAGCCAAGGTGGAGAATTGTAGAAAAAGTGGCGGTGGCTGTGCATTTTGCAGCCACCGAATGTTGAAAAATCAAAAAGAGATTACTGTGCACATGCACAAGAATGTGAAATCTGATTGTATCACCGAAATATGCACAGTAACATGCACAGTAACTTTCCAAAATCATCTATAAATAGAGCCTTTAAGCAGACGGTTTTTTGCATTCCGAACTGAGAAGCATTTCCTCAGTTGTAAAGAAAGAAGCAGTGTAGGCTTCTTGTAGTGAGAAAAAAATAGAGAGTGTGTGTAAGAAAATTCCAAGAGTGTAGTGTGAGTATACACTGGGGGTTTTTGATATATTCTCTAGATCTCTGTAATACTACTAATTGTAGTAGAAGAGAGTCTCATTGGGGATACACTATATTGTAATTACTCTTAAATATAGTGGAGTATTTTTCGGAGTTTGGCCCGTGGTTTTTCCCTCAAAATTACAGGAGGGTTTTCCACGTTAAAATATTGGTGTGCAGTTCTCTTGATCTATTTTGTTGGTGTGAATAGTAACGAGTACTATTCATAAATAGTGAGTGGGTCCCACTGCATAATACTATTCACGTAAATAGTGACGTGGGCCCCACTGCGAATTACTATTCACCGTGCTCCATTTTTCCGTCTCTTCAATTTGGGCGCGCTTCCGCTCACATCCGGAAAGTGTTTATTACACTTGGGGTGTACCCGACTCTGATGATATCATAACAACTTAAACATGAAGAAAAAAAAAATGCAATACTGTTCAGCAAGTAGAATTTCTGTAAAAATTTCTTACAATAAACATGGAGTGATTAGATAAAGTGAAATTGGAGGATCTGTTTTCATCCAAGGCTATGTTTGGTTGGAGGATAAAAATAAGTAAATTTTTCATGATTGAGCTTTATATGTAATTTTATAAAAACTCAATCATGGAAAATTTACCTCTATTTTCACCCTTCAACCATACATACCCTAAGAGTTAATAGAATATTACAGTAATAGCAAAAACTTTCACCTGTATATATTTTTCTGAGGAAAAAATAAATGATGACAAGAACTGAACTGAGCATGCATTGTTGATTAATTAGCAAGTAAAATTACCTTCGGGTAGGACCTCAGAGGCTGCTGGGTTCGTGTCACTGACAAGAAGGAAGACTACTATTACTGTGGCCAATAACTTCCCCAGAAATTGCTTATTGCCATAATAATTAAGGTTCTCAAACAACAAACACCCTCTTCCTCAAACAAATAACTTGCTGGAGTTAGCGGCATTTCAAGTTTTGCTTAGCTGTTTTATAGTTCTGTAAATCCATCTCGCCCGCCTTTTTTTTTTTCCTTTTTTCTTTTTTTACTGGCTGCTGCGACTTTTATTACTTAGAGAAATGTTATTTGAAAATAAAAGAGAAATTGATATCATGTGATGGCACAACTTGTTTTCACATTGAAAACTCAGTCATCGCAATTAGCTAGAGAATGGAAAATGCAATTGCATGCAATTTCGTGACACCCAAGTTTGGAGACCTTGCGCCATGGAGGAAAGTCAAGCAAAAAACAGTATTTATTAACTGGTGCCCCTTGTAAAGGCCTTGGCTAAGGATATAGAAATAGAAAATCTTGACTGCTCTCATGCATTCAATGCTTTGAAATATTACAAAGTTTACTTTTTCTTTTAAAACTTCCCATTTTTAGGTTTTTTAGCGAGTGTGGTTAGAATGCTAGTTAGCAAAACTCTTTTATATACATATAAATCAATACCTTTTCAAACATATGCAAACAAGAAGTATTTGACCACAACCTAGCACAATTAATTAACATACTATAACTCACTTTTCATCCATTATTAGATAGAATGTGGATCAACTCACTTTTAATTTTTATTTTAATTTTATTTTGCATATATTTATGAAAGAGAATCGCTGCTCCTCTTTCTCCCTCTTTAAATACAAGACGTCTGAAGACCCAAACAAAGAAAAAAAATACATTAAAATTCAATCTCTTCAGCCGAGATTGTTACATTACTCTTTATTTTAATTTTAAAATATTTTAATTTTTATATACTAATAATATAAATTTTTTATACTATCATACAACTAGAGGCTTTTTTATATAAATAAAACAAAATAAATACCATATTACGTAAATCCCCCATCTTAAATCCATTTATATATATATGTCTTGTTTTTATATAAAAGAAGTCCACTGTAATCAACATTGGTGCTAAAATAAAGTCGATTTTACTGAACTTCACTTTGCCTCACTGTTGCTCATCTGCATGTCTTTGCATGTGTCAACCCCGTGACAAAAGTCGAGTAAAGCCATTTCCAATGCAAGAAGGAAGTAGATTATAATTGACTTTAGTTTGACATGGAAGTCGATTAAAGTTGGATTTTCAGAGTGTGTCAGAGGCTATCAATAGTCGATTGTAATCGAATTTAGAGAGTGCTGAGTAGTCGAGTATAATCAACTTTTGTCTTCATCCTGGCTTTATAAGGAGCTCACTTGAGGCCATCTTCTCTCATATTATAATATTATACTGTTGACTCATATTTCAAAAAGAATCATAACAAAAATTAAAACAACTAATCTTTGACATCTTTTTATATATCAAATAATGTTATACTATATATTAATATTAATATATATATATATATATATATATATATATATATATATATACACACACACATTAAGAAAAATTGGAAACCTTTTTTTTGTGGTTTTTTTTGTTGTTGCGGGTATATTTCGAACTGTAATATACCCACAATACATAATTAACACTTTGCAAACATATTCACCACACACAATAATGATTAAATCCCCCTCTGAGACACAAGTAACTAATCCCTTTCGTAACATTTGTTTGTTTGTTTGTTTGTTCTTTTTTTAACTAATATCCACCGAACAAATATTGATGCCTTGTGCGATGACACAAACAAAATTTAAGAGAGAGCAACTTGAACTCAATATTGAAATGGAGGAGGAGGAACTCCTTCGAGACCAAATGATGGATTTGTTTAAGGTGGCAACAGCGATGGAGTTTATCAGAGGCGTCTCACACTGACGCCCGAAACAGGAAATTTCCCCTTTTTGTTCTTCACCCTCAATACTCCTCCGCGATTCATCTGTCTGCGTCGAACTCTGCTACTGATTCCAACTGACCTTCATCAATTAGGTCAAATTTAGCTAGCAATTCATGAACTTGGAAATTAATAATTAAAATGGCAAAAAAAAAAAAAAAAAAGAATGATGACAAGAACTGAACTGTGTAAAATATAAAGAGCATGCAATATACTGTTGCTTAGTTACCATCGGGTGGGAGCTCAGTAGCTGTTAGAGTTGTGTCAGTTACAAGAAGGAAAACTACTATTATTGTGGCCAATAACTTCGCCGGAAAGTGCTGACTTGCCATAGCAAGGCTCTAAAACAACAAACACCATGTTACTCAAAGGGTAATGTAATTTTAACACCTAAAAAGTGTGTATCTATTCATACACCTACTTTATAATCATTGGATGTGATGGATGTCCTCACTTATCCTTAACATCCATCATATCTAATGATTATAAAGTGGGTGTCTAAATAGACACCCACTTTTTAGGTGTTAAAATATCATTACTCGTTCCTCAAACAATAACTTACTGGAGTACACCGCTTTTGAAGTTATGCTTGGCTATTTTATATAGTACTGTATGTAGAACTAGTTCATTAGCTGCTTTTTTATTTTTATTTTTTTAATTTTAACTGGTTGCTGCGACTTTAATTAATTACTTAGAGAAATGTTATTTTAAAATTAAAAAAATAGATATCATGCGATGACACAATTAGTTTTCACATTGAAAATTCAGTCATCACAATCAGCTAGAGGATGAGAAATGAAGCAAAAGCAGTACTTGAAAGTGAGATTGAAACAAAGAGGTAATGGGAAATTCCAAGAATGAGTCTAATCTTGAAAGTGAGAGCCAAATAACGTTGTATTCTCCCTCCGTCCCTAAATAATTGTCCATTTCAAAAATTTATTGTGTCTATAAATAATTGTTCATTTCAAATATTTAGGTAGTATTAATTATTTTTTTACCAATAGTACCTCTATTAAATACTGTTGATTCATTTGTGAAGGAGGAGAGAGAGAACTGAAGTATTGAAAAAAAGAAGAAGATAATTTAGTAAACTATTCCTAGTTTTTCTTATCATTGATATTTTTATTAACCATTTTCTTAATTCCAGTAAATATTTATAACGAAACAGTTATTCAAGAATGAAAGTATTTAATTATAAAAATATTATATTTTATGTTAATAATGTTATTTGCACAAATCGTCTTTTGTCTTCTGTATCTGACATTACCCATTGGATATCAGCTATTTTCTTCTTCTTTTGATGTTTGCTACAAAATTTCTTCCTGCTGTTTGCACTTTTTGTGGTTTCTTTCATGCTTTCAGAGGCAATTTCTCATGCTGCAAAAGAGAATTGGAACAAAATTGGAGGCCTGCTTCCTAGTGAGTGTTATCAATGCTGCCGGTGTTGTTATCTTGTTGCTGTTCTGATGATCAGGTTCCACAATGCTGCTGTCTACGCTGCTGTCAATGATATGCTTACAGTTCTGGAGTTTTGCCACAATTCTTTCATATTGGAAATTAACGAACAGGACCAACAAAGAACAGTGCAGTAGTTAATATATTTTGTTGCAGACAATTTGCTTCTGTGGTTGTTTTACTGCTGTTTGAGTGTGGCTGTTTTGATTTTGAGAAATGTTTGGTGTATAATATTTCTTTTCAACTTTACACCTATAGTGTATAGAGGTACATGAACCCCATACTTGTTTTATCTTTAAGAACCTCTTTACACTAGAGTTGTAAAGATGTTATAAAGAAATGTTGTATACTAAACATTTCTCTTTGATTTATTGTTATTATTCTATTTTGGTTTACTGTTTCTGTTGCTGTTTTGAATATATATATATATATATATATATATATATGTTACATATCTAGATTGTAACTTGGACCTAAATTGTAATTGTTGGGTCTGTGAGATGAGAGAGAAGGGGCACACTCTTTGTAACTACCTACTAAGTTGTTAGCATAGGATAGTAGGGAAGAGAAATACCATGTGACTCTGTTTTGAAGGGGGGTTATATGTATGTTATATGTATGTAAGGGATGAGAAGAGTAGGAAAGTAGAATATTGGGTAGGCACTTGGCAGAGATTGAGCTGCTATAGTGCTCAAGGCTTTTCTCTCATTTTTTGCAAGATTTATACTCCTTTTCTCTTCTAAGAGTGTTAATAATATATTACACTTGTTCATTTCTTTGGTTTCTTTTTGTGGGTTCTATCAATGGCATCAGAGCTCCGATCTCGAGAGCTACGGGGGTTTACTGTTGAGGCTGCATTAGAGATTAGGATGGAGAGACTGGAAAGGAAATTAGTTGAGATTGAGTGACTATTGAGAGGGAAACACCATGCTCAAACCATGGGCCAATATCCGCGGAGAGAGCCCCGTCGGATTGAGGTGGAGGACCATTGGGACAAGGGATTTAGGAGAACTACAAAGGAGAATCGTAGCTCCTTTTCTCGCCACAAGGAGGAGCGATTGTCTGCTCCTTATTTTTGAGATGAATCTTCTAAGCACAGGGAAGGATTCTTTTGGGGGAGTAGGCCGCTTGACTCCTCTTGGTATGGTACACAATTACACATTCACCACGGTGCGAAGGAGTACAAGGATGAACAACCATAGAAAGTGGTGGCCATCAAAATGCGAGAGCTCACAACAAAGAATATGGTATGAGGAGGGGACAATGAGAAGATCTCTTTGGTTATGGTTGACCACCGCAAAAGCCCCTAGATGTCGAGATCAATGCAACGATAACAGTGCAGATTTTGGCAAAGTGGTAGCAGTCGAAGAAGACCAATCAGTGTTGTTAAAACCACCAACCCCGATTTTGTGGGTGACACCATCATAGGGCAGTGACTTGCAACCCGAAGAGAAAGAAGTGAAAGTGAAACCGCTACTGCCAAACTCAAAAGCTAGTGAGACGACCATCGAGATGACAGCGGACGTGTGCATGGAGTTTGAGGTTGGAGAACTGCCGCTAATGGAGGAGCAAAAAGAGCAGGGGGATGAGGATTCTTCACCGCCAAAGACAAAAGGGTCAGGAGCTTCGCCAAGAATAGGGCTGCTATGCATAATGATCTAGAAACCACTACCAGAACAATCAGACTCTGAAACTAGTGAGACTTTGGCCGATGAAAAGTCGTCGGAGAATATGGCAGCCAAACAAACTTTCTTCAACTTTCGCATGGCCGAGGAAATAAGATAGGAGGTTAGACCGGTGGTTGAGAAAGAGGAGCACATGGTTCGCCATCCGACGAAGCTACCACCACCAGAACCACCAGGTCCTAGAACCGTAGCAAAAATCATGGAAAAAAGGCTGGCGGAGATGGAGACTACATAACATTTTCCCAGCGAGTGCGGCATGAGTATACTGCAGAAGAGACAAAGGGCAAAAATGGAATTCCACCCAATCAGTTCATTTTATGACTTAATGGGCCTAGCCCATATAAGTGAGGTTAGTATTTTTTTTTAACTAGTTATTGATAATAAGGAGCCCCAAGGATGTTTAGAGAAGGTTTTGATCTCCAAAACAGTAAACCAATTTCTAAAACAATTGGGCCAAGCCCGAAACAGTCTATGTAAAAAGGGAGCTTTAATACGTAATGCAGAACAACCAATAAATAGGCTAGACATGAAATGTTCTCTAGGGGTTGTTCAGCAGCCTTACTCAAGCTTGCTGGTAGATAGTTCTTTCTCTCCTTTTGAACCTCTTTTGGAATTGCCCAATGGCTTTAAGGTAGGTTTCCTTCTTGAAGATGGGGCTATGGGTCCAACAACACTTGTTCATGTTCCATTCCCTGATACATGGGACAATCCCACAATCTCGCAATTAACCCAGTTAAAGATGTTGTTGTTATGGTTATGAAAGCTAAGCATGGAAATAATAATTTAGTGGATCAATTTGTTCAAAAATTTGCAAGTTTGAAGCATGTGCAGCGTAAAAAATTAGTTCATTTTGCTGAAGCAGGTACAAAGTATAGGTTGGAAGGATGTCTCTATGACATTTCATGGTCATTGATGTCAGAGATTCCGGATACTGAGGATTTTATAGCTTTTGGTATCAAGGGTGCTGAGACATATGGTGATGATTTTGACATCAATTACTTAAAAGACAAAGCATGGAAACTTGAGATAGGGTCATGTGTCCCAGGAGAACATTACTACAATGCAAGATTACTTTTCTCCTTCTTTTCCAAGATTTGGGAGCCTAGAGGGAGGAGTCTTTGTTTTCAAAAATATAGTTTTGCTTTTCACATTAACAGACATGTTTATATGCCAAATTCTTTGCAACTCTTCATTGCTCAGTTTCCTACATATGGGAGAGCAGGAGATGATTCATCTAGGTTGTTTGAATCCTGGGGTAACTGCATTGCTACATATGGATCAATCTTACTTGTTCCTCGGGTTTTCATTTGTTGGGGATGCTCCTAAAGCTGCCATGGCTATTCAGACCCTATGCTCATTGTTAATCCATGCAGAATCTATGATTAAGTGATGAGTCCCACCTTGAGGACAAGGTGGAAGTTTAGGGGGGAGTATTGTTACGTTCCTGGATTCTAACTTGGACCTAAATTGTAATTGTTGGGTCTGTGAGATGAGAAAGGAAGGGCACACTCTATGTAACTACCTACTAAGTCAGCATAGGATAATGGGGAAGGGAAATACCATGTGATTCTATTTTGACGGGAGTTATATGTATGTTATATGTATGTAACGGATGAGAGGCGTGGGGAGGCAGAATATTGGGTAGGCTCTTAGGAGAGATTGAGCTACTATAGTGCTTACGCTTTTTCTCTCATTTTCTGCAAGATTTATACTACTTTTCTCTTCTAAGGGTGTTAATAATACATCACACTTAGTCATTTCTTTGGTTTCTTTCTATGGGTTCTATCATATACATACTTGCCACAGGAAATGCGAAATTCCTCAAAATAGGTGTCCATAGACACCCATCCAAATCGAACGGTGGAAAACAGCAACTTTTATTTGTAAATGTGAGTCCCATGAAATTAAATATTTATATATTAGATGTCTACTAAGCGTACAAGGTGAAAGTTGTAAAAACATTTCTCGACTAAGCCATTCAATGCAGGGTATAGTACATAGTTTTGCAGGTTCCTCCTTTTTTTTTTTTTAATCAGTGCATGTTCCATTTTATTGGGTGGTTTTAATTTCCACCTCTCGGATTACACCAAAAATAAATAAATCTCTAAGATTGGTGTAATTTAACAACCAAAAAATTGTATATATGGTAATAGGTAGATTGCTTGAGAGGATATCCGTCTTTCATACAAAGTACATAAACAAGAATAATACAGAACATTAATTATGAGTACATGATTAAATGTTCACAGCTTTATTTATTTGCCAGTTTTACAGAACACACATATTGATACTGATCACCTTATAAAATGACACAAACAAGAATGGAGAGACAGCCGTGAATTCATTGTTTAGAGGGAGGAGGAGGAGGAGGAAAAGGAGGAGGTTTCTCAATTGGAGGTTTCTCAATTGGAGGTTTGAAAATTGGACCTCTGACAGGAGCAGGTGGTGGTTGTGGAAAAGGCCTCAGGCTCCTCCTGATGCTGAGGCCTGCCACAGGAAAATCCCCCCTCACGCTCTCCATCATGACTCTTCTGGCATTCATCTTTCTCCACCCAACTCTGCCATCAATTCCAACTGATGGTGCTGCTAACGTTTTCTCACGACCTTAATTAATTTGATTAAATTCCGGTCACAGCATAATAAAGGTCACAGAGAACAAGTTAGCTATAGCAATTGAACTTGGAAATAAATGCTATTATTACTAGAAATGTAGTAATCACTAATTAGTCTACATAACCCCAAATAAAACATGAAGAAAAAAAAAATGCAATACTGTTCAGCAAGTAGAATTTCTATCAGAAATTTCTTACAAAAGACATGGAGTGATTGCATAAAGTGAAATTGTAGGATCCATTTTCGTCTAAGGCTATGTTTGGTTGGAGGATAAAAATATGGATAAATTTTTTATTATTGAGCTTTATATATAATTTTACAAAAACTCAATGATGAAAAATTTATTTTCATTTTCGCCCTTCAATCAAACATACGCTAAAAGTTAGTAGAATATCACATTAATGGCGAAAAATTTTGCCTGTGTATATTTTTCTGAGAAAAAATAAATGATGATAAGAACTGAACTGAGCATGCATTGTTGATTAATTAGTAAGTAAAATTACCTTCGGGTAGGACCTCAGAGGCTGCTGGGGTCGTGTCACTGACAAGAAGGAAGACTACTATTACTGTGGCCAATAACTTCCCCAGAAATTGCTTACTTGCCATAATAATTAAGGTTCTCAAACAACAAACACCCTCTTCCTCAAACAAATAACTTGCTGGAGTTAGCGGCATTTGAAGTTTTGCTTAGCTGTTTTATAGTTCTGTAAATCCATCTCGCCCGCCTCTTTTTTTTTTTTTTTTTTTTTTACACTGGCTGCTGCGACTTTTATTACTTAGAGAAATGTTATTTGAAAATAAAAGAGAAGTTGATATCATGTGATGGCGCAACTTGTTTTCACGTTGAAAAGTCAGTCATCGCAATTAGCTGGAGGATGGAAAATGCAATTGCATGCAGTTTCGTGGCACCCGAGTTTAGAGACCTTGAACCATCGAGGAAAGTCAAGCAAAAAACAGTATTTATGAACTAGTGCCCCTTGTAAAGGCATTGGTTAAGGATATAGAAATAGAAAATCTTGACTGCTCTCATGCATTCAATTCGTTGAAATATTACGAAGTTTACTTTTCCCATTAAAACTTCCCATTTTTAGGTTTTTTAATGAGTGCGGCTAGAATGTTGGTTGGCAAAACTCTTTTATGACTCAATATGATATGACTTACTTTTCATTCATTATTAGAATGTGTACCGACTCACTTTTAATTTTTATTTTAATTTTATTTTGCATATATTTATGAAGGAGAATCGCTGCTCCTCTTTCTCCCTCTTTAAATACAAGACGTCCAGAGACCTGAAGAAAGAGAAAAAAAAATTTAAATTCAGTCTCTTCAACCGAGATTGTTACATTATTTTTTATTTTAATTTTAAAAGAGTTTAATTTTTATATACTAATAATATAAATTTTTTATATTATTATCTAATTATATATTATCATAGTAAAAATAGTTGAATTTCATATTCACTACTTAAAAAATCATCTACAAACAATAATTTACTTGAATGACAGTGTAAAAATATTTATACTGACAGTGCATATAAATTAAACTCATTTTAAAATGTGTACTCCTTTCTCTTAAAAAATTAAGACAAATTATAGTTAATTAATGTTCAAAATTTTCTATTTTTCTTATAATTATTATTTATTTTTAACTGAAATATCATTTATTAAGAATTATATATATTAATTCTCATAATCACTATTTCTTTTATTAATTATTTCCTTCTATACGGATGGCCGTCGAAAATGGGTGGGGAAATGTGTGCTATGCGATACAAATTCAAAATAAAAAATAAAACATTTAAAATAATAATAATTTTCCAATAAATATTTTGATTACTATATTTAATATTACATATAAAATTAAATAATTAATAGAACTATCATGTAATTATAATTATTTTTTCTTCCATATAATATGATGAAAAATACATAAAGAAACCCATAAATAAATAAGATTGTTAATTTTTTAATACTTTATGAAAATAATAATATTTTAAATAATGTTGACTGTGAAATAAATGTTTATATATAAAATAATACATATTTAAAATAATTATAATTTAAATATAAAATGTTTACATGCTTACAGTTAGTTTCAAAATAATAATTAAATAATCAATAAAAAAATATTTTATTACAAAGGCCATAAAAAGGCAATAAAAAATATTTTGTTAATTTTTTACTTATGATTAGGATTACTTTTTCTGATAAAAAGGCGATAAAATTATATTTTAATATATAATATAGTACCTTATGTAATATCATATAAAATACCATATAATATTAAAAAATTTGCAAGTCTCATCCTATTATAGCCATATATTTTACAACTTTTTTGAAGTTAGTAACCATTTTTGCTTAATGCATTACTTAAGTCGCTTAAATTTATTGCCACATGCTCTATAATTAACTTCACTATTTTTCTTTTTCTCTGTTTTTTGTGATTTTAAGTTTTAAATTGTTAATGTAATCTATTTGTTTTGTTATGATTTAACATTAAAACATTTTACAAAATGATCATATTGATGTCAATGAATATAAATATAATAGCACATGTGCAATTTGTGTTACATTTGTATATATAAAAATTCTATTAGTTGATAATGTAATACTATTTTATATTATCAATGCATAAAAATTAAACTCTATATATATAATAATACTAAATATATAATCATATTAATTTTAATACTAATTATAATTTTTATGAAAATAATTATTAAATTACACTTTTGTTCAATACTAATGGTTAATAAATAATGACCAATAAATGAGTTCAATCTAACAATCATATCGTTTTTTTTTTCAGGAAAAAAAGGAAAGAAATTCCCCGTCGGAGGGGACGCATGTACCAACTACCGAAGGGTGGGCACTCAGAGGCTGCTGGAGAATGTCAACGACAAGGGAGAACAATACTACCATCTCTATTATTTAATATATTGTACTATTTTCATACATTAAAAAATTAATATATTCATTCACAATTATAGTTAGATACATTAATTTTTTAATGTATCAAAATAGGATGGTATTTTACCATAACTATTATTAAGAAATAGATAAAGTATTAATGTGGCCAATAATGTCGGCGGAGAGTGCTTACCATCCATTGTAAGTAGCTGGAATTCCCAGCTTGTGGAGCTATGCTTGGCTGTTTTATAATGCTATAAAACTGGCTCTTTGCTGTTTTTTACTTTTATTTTTTTGAAAAAAATTTAATTTTAACTGGCTGCTAATAACTAATGAGATGGCACAATTTGTTTTTGGCATTGAAATGTCAGTATTGCAAGACCAACAAAGCCTGATATAGTTGGTAAGATGGTTGGTCTTTTAAGTATGTGTCAGAGGTTCGACTCCTACCATGTATATAGAAAGAGACTTTATTAGGAGAGATAAAATCTACTTCAGTGATCTTCACACCTCGAAGGGATTAGTCTTTTACTATTGGCCAAAAATACTCTTAAAGCAATCAATGAAAAAAAATGTGAGTATCGCAAGTTCGGTAGAAGATCGGACGTGAAATTAATTGCGTGCAATTTCTTGACAAGTTCTCTATATATGGAGACCTAACCTAGCTCCCTTGAGGAAACCAAGAAGATGCAGTCTTCATGTCTCTGTAAAATTTTATATTAATTTGAATTCATTTAATATTATTTTATACGTATAAATCAATATGTAATAAATATTTTATAAAAATATGAAAATAAGAATTATTTGACCATAACATGTGTCCATCATTTTTTAAAATTTTCCGCATAATGAATATGATATGTAATTTTATATAATTCATTCCATTTAAAAAATGTTGTATATAATTCAATAGTTAGAATGATAAAAATTATTTTGGATTCTACAAAAGGTTTTTAAAGACATGTGTCAAGTCTTATACTCGTATCATCGGATTCCTCTAATTATCATTAGAGTTGTGTTATTTGTACTTATTATATATAAGATATTATGTCGACTTATATCTCATTTATTATTAGATAAAGTGTGAACCTTATTCAAGTGGGATCTACATCTAATCTAATAATAAATAGAATGTGAGTTGACATGATATTCTATATATAATGAATATAAATATCATTTTTCACATGATTAACTGTATCCTCATGTGAGTCTACAAGTTGAAGTTGTCAACATTAATGCTGGCTTGCATTCGGTTTTCCACGTCAATTTTAATTGTGGGACGACACAATTCAATTGTTTTCGCATTGTACAGTCAATCAGAGGAAGCTAACGAATTACTCTTTTTGTTTACAAATAACTATTTAATAAGAAAATTTTACTTTTTCATAAATAATTATTCATTTAAAAATTTTAAACAGTATTTATTAATTTTTTTCAATTACATCTCTTATTAACTTATTTTTTTCTTTCCCATTAAATATACTCTTATTGGAAAATATCAACGATAGGATTGTAAAATATATATAACTTTTATTAATATGGAGATATTATGAATCATTCTCTTAATTTCTATATACATTTAATACATTGTTTTTTAAATTTATAAACCTCCTCACTTTGTATATGATATGAAGTTACAATTCTTTGATTGTAACCGTTCAAGAAAAAGTGATAAAAATCAAGGCCAATTCTATGGTACCTGTGTTAAAAATGGTGTACCACACACTGGATTATTTAACGGTTGATATGTGATGATACATTAGTACACCAATCAAATATGATGCATCATAACTTTTTTTCATTCTCTCTCTTTTCAACTCCCCTTATATATATTCTGCCACGGTGCCACCACACCACCAACCCTTCTCCCTGTCTTAGTATGGCTCTCCCCATTTTGCAACACAACACTTTGCACTCAAGGGAATCAATGAGTGTTTGATCGGAAGGGTGCTTGCACCCTTAATATATTTTCAACAAGTTAATATGGGTTTGATACCAGATCCACACAATTATTCACAAATATTATAACGACAGAAGCTAAGAGAAATATTATGAAACTTTTTTCAATTCACAGATTTTATCACTACACACACAATTTTAACACTCTTTTTTTTCTTCACTTCTCACACTTATGCTCATAATATTTTCTCACACGGGCTTACCACACTTGCAACTATATGGGGTACAAGCCTTTTATAGGCTACGGTCATTAGAAAGAAACAAAAGCATTAACTACGCCATTAACTTACACGTGTAGCTATTAAATGCTAAACCAAGTTTTTCTTTGCTTTAGATTTTTGTTTTTCAACTTTGTTGGATAGTGTAGGTCACCATAATAAATGCTAAGTTTCCAAGCATGCTAGGCATTTAATGCGTTTTATTTTTCAACAAGGTTTCCTTCTTCACATTGTGGTCCGAACTTTGGACTTGCTTCAATGGGATTTAGAATGGGACTGATGTTGTGCATTGTCATTGGAGGGGTGGCTTCAAGTTGTTGGGCAAAAGAAAGACATTTTTTTCAGTGATTCCTAACTTCTTGTTCTTTTGCAAGAAAAAATGAGGGGTTTTTCAGTTACACAGATGAAATGGAGATTCGGAATTTTGAAGTAAATTGCTTCTTGGCTAATAGCTATGGGCATAGACATTTTTGTATACGTATCTTTTTTTATATGGGCATAGACATTTAATTATAAAAAAATTACTTTGAATTATCATTCATATTAAATATTTATGCAATTATTTTAAAATTAAAAAAATAAATATATAAAGTTATAAGCATATTTAGTTGTATTAACAAAAAAAAATGCAATTCGATGGGCACAATGGCATGCCTCCGCTAGCTATGATGATATGAATATTAATAATACTTAATAATTATTATTCACCTATTATTATAATAATAATAACACCACCACCGCTACCACTACGTGCATCTATGTAGATAGGTTTCTTATTTAATTCACATGTGTTAAAATTCCCAACAATTGTACAGCTAACTGTAGCACTATCCTGCATTTGACAATGTCGTTAAATGACGATAAGGTGTGTGGCTAAACGAAGCACTTCCCCACACTGGAAATGCCCGCACCTGAAGGAAATGCTGGTAGATTATTTGGCCACATTTTAAAAGTGCAGTTCGTTGACATTCTAAATGTAGCTATCTGCCATTTTTCTGTAGTGCGCACCCACACACATACGATCATGGGTCCCACCTGCAGACAGCTGCTCGGGCATGTATTGGGCAACATGCATCGAAGATTCATTTTCCAAAATTATATACATCTCATATTTCTTTTTATTTTTATTTTTTTTGGTAAGAAACATACGTCTCTTGTATTACCATAAACTAAAATGCTTTCCCTAAAGTAACAAATTCATTGGCATTGCTGTTGGTTTTGATTTAATTGTGTTCTCGTTTTCATTTTAGTAGTATTGTCCAACATTGGTTGTTTTTTCAGCTTCTCTCTTTGAGAATTAAACACTTGTTAATTATTCGGAGTAAAAATTGGGATATATAGTCCTTTATTAGGTTTATTATGTTGTTGCTGCTGGCATCATGGTGATATCGATGCCTATCATGATAGAAATTGAGTTATCAGCTTCTTTCATGGGGCAAAAACACTCCTTGCCAAGCTAATTAAACCGTCTTCCGTGGCTAGCATAGTCATTCAACGCTGGGTAGTGTTGTAGTTTTGTTGTTCCAATTCTTTAGGTGGCCTTTACCCTCGATGTAGGCCCAAAAGATTAAATAAATAAATGCTGAAACATTGGTGCAATTTACCCAAACAAAAATTACAATATACTCCTTCCATTTCATAATAACGGTAAAAAATTAAACCATACACGTATTAAGAAAAATAAAAAAAATATTTTGATAAATGTAGAGAGTTATGAGTTAACAAAACTATCATTCTATAGTTATTATTATTCATCTTGACAAACGTATTGATTACTTAACTAGCATATTTGTAATAAGAGTAAAAGTGAAAGAAAAAAATTAATACTATCTAGATATTGTAAATAGATAAATATTATGAAATATTAAAAAAAAATCGACCGATATTGTAAAAGGAAGAGAGTAGAATTATGAATATTATAGACCAACAAATTGTCAAAAGAGTGGTAATTATGCAGCTACTCTTATGGGAACATGACTCTTGAGAAGCATACTTGCCTGGAAGAGACTAAACCCGAGAAAAAAAAAACATTCGGACAAAATTGCCAGTGAACTAGCGCTAATCTACAAAAAAATTGTCGAGTATTGCAATATTTTATCTTAATAATCATATAAGCAGCTTTAACTTTAGGTGATTATTATATTTTTTTATTAATTTATTTAATATGTTTTTACTTTTATATATAATGTGACACTCATATTAATTAGGAAGATAAGGAAAATCCGATCCCCCCATGGAGCTTGGTCTCTATTTGTAGAGACTTCTCCCATATAATTTCAGTTCCAGTCCTCTATCTACTGGTGTTGACAGACTTTTGTGTCATCTTACAATTGTTGACTTGGTTCATCAACATGATAGCAGAGTAATCTACCAATTTAAATTGTGAGTTCCTCTATACACTATATGTATGATCAATAATATTATTTTAATACCTAAAAATAAGTATCTTATTTAGATATTTATTTTATAATCACTGGATAAGAAGAAAAGTGAATGTCTAAATAGTGATAAAGTGGGTGTCCAATTTAGATATCCATTTTTATATCTTAAAATGACATCATTGATTTACAATGAAAGTATAAGATAAAAATAACAATAGAAGATCAGGTTTTCTACGTGGCATCATATTTTGGTCTTAAAAAACAATTAGTTTATGTCACTGTAGATTACTGATAGTGCAAAGCACTAAGGTAATTTGTTGGGCAAGTTAAACCCAAATGGATAAATACAATCGTCAAATTTTGAATATTTAATGTTGATTCTCTCCTATTGTTGTTGGATATAGGAACCTAGAAAGGATTTGGGTAAAAACAACTTATTTTAAACAATATTTGTGGATCCTATAATTAATGAGGATGTATCACATCCTGATAACATTTGCATATATTAATATTATTGAATATGACACTTATCACTAAGCTAAAAGCTATAACTGTTAGCAAGAGCTAATTCCATTTTAAGTTTCTCAGAACCATATTTAGCTTGAAAGGCTACACCCATATAAGATCATGGGCTAAATTGTTAAAACTATCAAATTCTAAGGATAGTGCTTGACAAATTAAACCAACAATATCTATTATGCAAAACATTTGTATATATCTCTTTCATGAGGCAAAACAAAAAAAAAAATTTCTTTGCCTAACTCCTATCTATACTGTACCATTTGCATTAACTCGTGAATAAGTTATGAGAAATGTTATTCACATATTTAAGAGAGAGAAAAGACACTACAAAATATTGAATTTTCCCTATCAACATCCAACACTACATAAGATTTTATACCTTTTTCTCTCTACTACTATATTCATGAGATGTCTACTTAATAATATTTCAAATTATATATATATACTATCGTGAAACTATTGGATGCAAGTTTAAATTGTTAAAAGAATTCTTGCGAGAAAACAGCAAAAAATTTCATTTATTCTACTATGCCCACTTCTAATAGGCTTTGGCCCAACATTACTACAGTCCTTCGAAAAACCTTTTAACAACATAAATGGAATGTTGGTGCCTTGAGCCTTCACAGACTTATTATTTATTATGGACCAAAATAATAATAATAAATCACAAAGTATCAAAGCAAGAGATGACTATTCCCTTTAAGAATCTCAACCAACTCAAACCGGATTAGTCGGATTCTCAATAATAAGATTTGAATACAAATGATTCCATTGAAATGAAAAAAACATAAAAAGTCTTCAAAGTTTTGGACTAGACCAACTTAGGGCTTTTAAAATTCTGTTTTATCACAGTAACTCAAATACAAATCATTTTCTAAAACTCACAAGTGGCATCCAAGCACCCTAACTAAAAACCAACCCACTATAATTACATAATCTGGTTTTTAAGAGTTTCCAAACACGCAAAGATGATAAATTAGAAGCTCTCATAACCAATATGATTTATGTGAGACCACAATATATCCTCACCCCCACTCTTGACACGTGAAACTAATCTTTATTTCGGTATCGACTTAAAAACAAATAAGAGAAGAAATAGTCAAAGACATGGTGCAGGAAAGAGATACAACATGAGTTCTGAGAAAGTATAGTGTGCCATCCGAATGAGTATTTTATAAGCATGCTCCTCTTTTATACAGCAGGTAGGAACCAAAAAGTCCCCTTTAAACTTTGGTACCTACAAAAATAAAAGTCAGCTATAGATGAGGAAATTCCCATCTCCCACCACTGGTTTCACTTAGGTGGCTGTAAAACCACCAAACCTGCCAAGTTATGATACTTTGGGGGTGATTTTCTAGGAACCCACCGCAACCATGGCACCATCATAAAGGCAGCCATTTAGCAACACTTCTTGCTACTTTATACATCAAGAGATTTATACTCCAAAATGTACATCTATAATAGAAAAAGAAAATATGGAATATGATATAGCTCAAAGTAATGAGCTTCTCACTAACAATCTACAACTTGGTCTATCAGTATTAAGATGATGGATGTAATTCTGCCTCATCTTCTTCCATCTCATCCACAACACGCTTACTGCAGACTTAGCCTCTAACAAAAGCAAGAAAATGGTAATCAAATTCATTTGCAATACAATCATATGATCTATTGAACAAAACTCCTTTTAATCTCATAAAAAATTAATAATGAAGGGCTCAATGCACTTTGCCAACCTAATTTATGAATAGTTAAACTTTCCATCTTGATAGTAATATAGTGTATTATGCGCCTCAACATTTTCTACAGCAATATTGACTTGCTTAATAAAAAAGTAATTTTTGTTTAAGATTTTAGCCTAAATTTTCCAAAGAACTCTTCAAAGTACTATCTGTTGTTTATTCTTTCTTGATACTATGCTATCTCTCTCAAACTCCAATAGTGTGTGAAGTGTTTGCTGATAATCTTAAATTAGCCTCCTACTATACAGAAATCCTTTTCTTTTTTTGTGGCTGACAATTATTCTGGGACTTGTCCTAATCTAGAGTCATGGCATGTTACTAGACTCATCGAGCACTTATAGATTTACTTAATATGATCCATGAACGGGAAACTGAAAATCAAGCTCAAGTCATAGCAAAACAATAGTGGACAGATGACCAAGTGAAAATGCAATGAAGGAATTTGATTTGAGTCATTTGTCCTATAACACTCAAACCCATTCAAACAGAAGATTTTAACCTCGGTGAACCTAGAAGATGCTCAGGCTTGCATTTTAGGGCCTTTTTTTCAGATTAAAAAAAAGTTATTATAAAAGTTAAATTTTACATATAACTGAAAAAGCAGAAAACTGATTTTTTCAGAAGCTGTTTTTTTTAGCTTCTACAAACGAATTGAAAACTGATTTTTTTAAGATTCTGATTATTTTTTAAAAAAATATCCAAATGTATGAAAAGCATTCTTTTTCTTTGAAAAAAAATAATTTTCAACCCAAAAATTCCAATCCAAATGGCCCCTTAAAGCATAATTGATTCTAAAGAGCACTCTACTCTCTGTTGCAACAGAGAACATCTCATTCACCCAAATCAGGCTACCCAATCTTTCACTGAGTCATGCCTTACCATAGCAACCGTTCATACATAATTTGCCTTTGGAAAGAAAAAGGTGCATGAAAATTGCAGCTTGACTTGTGATAATTGGCTAATCACACAATTCTAAGAACATAAAAACAAAAAATAATGACAGAAGTACACACCATCATCTAGACAAAACTTCCATTGATACTGAGGCTAGAGCATCTACCAGAGTACAAGAGGCAGGCTAGTACTAAGGTTACAGCCTCAAGGACAAACCCACAACATAGCACCCCTATGAATGTCTGATAAGCCATATGCATTTACAATTAACAAGCTTTAAAGCAAAATATAATCCTTACCTCATATGGGCAGCTGAGTTTGAAGATTTTGAACAAGCCTTCGTATCTTCATCATGATCAGAATCAAAATCTTCACCATTCCATAGGCGACATGTTGGTCTTATTTCCATATCCTCTTCTTCCTAAATCCAATTACAGAATAAAATCAAACCAACAAGAAAATTGCAGAGGGCAATTATCTGCAACTACTTTCTGAAGTACCAACCTCTTCAAGAACTTGCATTGTTGATGGTGTTGTCTGAAAAGGAGCACTGGGTGCATGGGGAAGTCTAGAGAGCTGTTCTAGCAGCATGTTCCTGAAAAATCAATTAAAAAAATCCATTTAAATTAGTTTTTGCTCCATGCAAATTCTAGCAAGTATTAATAGAAGAAAAAGTAACACATATGACTTGAAAAAGAACATAATCCCTCTCATTAAAACAAAGGGCCACTTTCCAGGTGAAAACTGTATCTTGTCCATGTATATGCAACTATTCATAAGTTTCTGAAAATTGAAAATGTTATATTTGTAGAAAGAATGTGACTAGCCACAGAAAAATGTAATGCATCTAATTTAAGAATTATATTCATAATGATTTTATGACCATTAATTTTTCAATAATTATTTTTAAAAATAATAATAATTTTAATAAATCCAAATTAGAATATTACCTAATGTTTTCTATATCCTTGGCTGTGTTCAGGTTATCCATGTTGTCTGTCTCGTAATGAAGAGTATAGTCCGGGCCAAAATACTCATAGTATTCATTGTAAGGCAACTTATTATCAGGCTCCACTCCTACTGCCACAGCTGTCTAAAACAAAGAAAAAGCAAAATAGTAATCAACTAACATTGGACCATCATCAAAACACATTATTCGTGATGATCCTAACAAAGTAGAGAAAGAAAGAGACCTCATAGCACCAACATCGAGCAACATTCCGAATTGTATATCCTCCCCCACCCAAGATCATTAGAGGAACATTGAAAGATCTAAGGAAACGAAGACAATCTGCATGACCCTTCACAGACAAGTTGAAGCAACCCAACCTGTCACCAGCTAGCGAATCAGCTCCGCATTGAAGAACAACTGCATCAGGTTGATAAAACTCCATGACTTTCTGAATGATGGGGCGAAACAGACCACGGAAATTTTCATCATCCATTCCATCATTTAGTGGGACATTTAGAGAATAATTCTTTCCATGGCCCATCCCAATGTCTTTGATGTGCCCAGTGCCTGGAAAAAAATCCCCAAACTTATGAAAAGACACGGTCATCACTCTATCAGTAGTGTAAAAGGCCTCCTCAACGCCATCTCCATGGTGAACATCAATGTCCACATACAGCACACGCTGGCCAGTCACATAGAATAGACAGTGCAAACAATAAATTGAGGAGGGAAGAAAAACTTGTGGTAAAATTTACAAAACAAGTAATGATATTAAGTGCAACAGAGAAACTTCCTTTTGCCCAAGTAGAAACAAAAAAGCCTTCATTTACATGCAGAGGAACTATGAAAAAAAATGTATACTTCTGAAAAGGTCAACATCAAAAACCAAAGGAAAAAAAATTAGCACAAGCAATCCAAGTCATAACACTAGTCACATGCTTTCCAGGCAGGAAACAATAGTGTCCAATAAATTAGATCATCAGACATCAGACTCCTGTTCTCTCAGCACATTTGGATTACTAAAATTCTTTGGAATCAAAATAAAAATGGGAATGGCAATGGAATGGTCACACTAATTCCATTTCCACTGTATGTCTAAGAATTCAACGGGATTTTATTCAATTCTGCTTTGTTGGTTTTATTGGCATCTGATATTAATCAACCAATCATTAAAACAAAATCAAGCCCATGACAAAGTGCATCCTGGTAGCCTGTTAGTGCAGCTATTGCAATTTTATGTGCCACCACTGACCCTGAATGAGAAAAACACCCTTAATAAAAACTAGAAAGCAGAACAGGGAACAAAGGTGATGTCAAAACAGAAGGAAGACAGAAATTAATCCAAAAGCTAACCCAAAAGTGTGTTACCACAAAGCCAAGCATGCCTTAAAGCTCAAGACTAAAAAATATTAACCAAAAACTAGTCCCCATAACTTATTGGACTCTAAGATAGCATTTACTAAATGTCCAAGACAAAAAATACTGAGACATGGAAAACAGAAATGTGTTTGGAGAAAGAGACAGACAAAAACCCCAAAATTGTCTCAATCTCAAGACAATTTTTGTGCCAATTTCTATCCCTCTAAAAGGAGAGACACTGAGGACATGTCTTTGTGACACAAATTTATTTTTTTCCTTAAGAATATCCCTTTAAACATTTCATATTTCATCTTTGCCCTTCTTATTTTTCAATGTTCATCAAATTATAACCTAATTTTCATCTTTTCATCAATCACTATGTCCTATACACCACTAACAAACACAGTTCCATCTCTGTTTCTAGTATCGTACCCGTCTCTACTGACTCATTGTCTCTATCCTTTCTATCTAGGGAAAGGTACCACACGCAGCTTAACTAATATGGACTAAGACAAGTTGGCCAAAAATGGGATAAAGCTCTCACATGTTTGGTTTCAGCTTTCATGTTGTGTTACTTGTCCCGGAGAATTTTGTAAATGAAATAATAAAAGTAGGAAATAGAAACAAGGAACACATGAAATGAATACAAACTTATTCAGAACTAGCGACCAAGTCACTAGAACAAACTAACAACACATTAAAATTCAAGGGGAATTGAGAGCAAACAAAACAATCCCTAGGCAAGAGTAACAAATATCCATCACAACAACATCAACTCCATCACAACCAACCCAACACATAAGAAAATTCAGAGAGTAACTGAGAAGCAGGAAGGAAAAAAAATATATCATTTTAGCTCCAAAGATTAAATCGCAAACAAAATAATCCTAAAAATATTTATATTAGCCTATGGCCCTCCAAAGATCCATCCATGTTTGAAAAATTTGAGCGAGATGATTTCATATCATTAACAAAGTCATCATGACTAATGTTAGGGTTTCGATCTTTGTTATACGTCATTATTTATGAATCGCTTATGCTTCAAGTCCAAAAGAGCCGCCCATAAGAGGCATGTGAGAATGTAAAATCATTTATGTGTCTATATTTATTAACGGGTAATATAGACTATTTTGCCATCTTTTCGGGCTAAAGTGATGGATTTTTGGGAAAAAGATAATATTATAGAGTACCCTATGAATCTTGAGGAGCTCGAGGATTCCGAGGACGATGTCGTTGACGTAGCAGAACCCCGAAGCCTCTGCCTTCTTGGCGTGGTGGAGGCCACCAGCCCAGTTAACAGCAATGTCGGAGTCGCCGCGGTTGAGCACGACGGCGGCGCCGATGGACCCACCGGCGGAGGCGCTGCAGAAGTCGAAGAGCCCCTCGAAGACAGGGCAGTCCTCGCCGACGTTGAAGCGCCTGAGGGTGCGGTAGGCGGAGTGGGAGGCGTCGGCGGCGGCGACGAGGTCGGGTGAGACGGTGGATAGGAAGTCGACGTAGTCGTCGGTGTGGAAGCGGCGGACGTCGGCGGCGGAAGCAGGGAAGGGGCGGGAGACGTGCATGCGGCGGTGGAGGCCGTAGTGGACGATGAGGCTGTGGGCCATGCGGATCCTGTGGGGCTTCATTGGGTGGCCCTGACCGTAGTAGTAGTCTCCTATTGTTGGCTCGTAGAAGTACGTCACCTTGCGTTGCTTTGCGTCTCCGCATGATGATGATGGTAGTGAGGCACCACCCCCACACTCGGTGTTTGCATTCCCCTTGCCCATTCTCTCTCAACTTCAATTGAAATCCCAAAACACCCCTAATCCCCAAAACCCTTCTTTTTCTCCCTCTCTCTCTCTAAGGTGTATATGCTAAAGTAACTCGGGGTGTACAATATAGCACGGGTACGATAAGCGACACAGATATATAGTACAGAGTAACAGTATGTTAATGTACATAATACGGTACGATAAGATATGATACGACAGGTTATGGTAGGCAACCAGACTAGTTAGTATGAGAAAGTAATGTCCAACATGTGTGGCTCATTCTTAACCCACGAATAAAACGTGCTGTCATCTTAGTTGTTTTGGGCTATTATTTGGGTTGGGTCGTGTTTTTTTGAAAACAACTGTGTGTCGCGAAAGTTGGGCTTTTAAGGTTTGGTATCAAAAGCCCAAGGCTACTAAACTATTTCTAAAAGCTACTAATATGGTGTGATTTTCATGTTGTTACTATGTATAGGACTTTACCTAAAATAAGGTGTCTTGCTACATATTAATATGACGTGAAACATTTATAGACCATAATGAGGACATGATAAATATAAACAATACAACATGACGATGATATGAAACGTAGAATTTATTTTGGACCAATGAAACTGGCCAATCGGATTTGATATCCAAAGCCCGTAAACAATCTTTAGAAGCTATTCGTGTGTTGTGATTCCTTAGAAACTTAGGGTCTGTTTGCTTTGCTGGAAATAGTTTTTAGTTTTTGTGAAGGAAAAATTGAAAAAACTGAAAAATCACAAATTTCAATTTTCAGTTTTTCCTTCACAAAAACTGAAAATTGAAAATTGAAAATTGTTTCCAGCAAAGCAAACAGGCCCTTAGTGTTGCGGCTCCTTTCCTGTTCTCACTCTCTCTAGAAGCCTTCATCAACCAACTAGCAACAAGGGGAGTCAACCCCAACCCCTCGATAATGGTGGTCAGTGATTCCCCCCAACACACACTCTTCTTTTTTTTCTTTTGTTTGTCCCTTTTTTTCTCTTTTCACACTTCTTCATGTCATGATAATTCTTTGGTTACTATGACTGATGAGTTTTCTTGATGGTTGTGCTGTCTCGTATGAGCATGGTTTTCATTTGGTGGATCTTGCTATTGCTAACACAACAAGCAAAATCAGAAGATTGCAATTGGGTCATGTATGTGCAACAATCACTATTGATGGTGGATAATATGGGGTTTTATGTTTATATATTATTTGCATTCCTTGGAGGTGCTTACTAGGCAATAAACCTCAGTCTTTAGTATGTGACCAGTTTTTTTTAGTGCTAGTGTGTTTGTTTCTTTGTAGTTAGCACTATGTTTAATAAGATTATGGTATGTTGCTCTAGGTAAGATTTTAACATTTTAGCTACCACACTCACTGCACAATAGAAATTCCATTAGATCAGGTGGTTCTTTATGTGTTCATACTTCATGCAAAGTTAGAAGTAATGTAGTTGATCCAATCTAAGCTCACAATGAAATACTAACCATAGGAAAACTCTGAGAGTTCAACTTGTGTGTATCTATTCTCCTAATGGATTGAAGTCAATAGATGAAGCTTGCAGAGAAACCAATAGTAGACCATGTGGATGCCTCTCATTAGGTTGTTATTAGTGTCTCTTTGTCACTTAGCATATATTGATTTTTTGTGGTTATTGGGCCTCAACCAACTATGGGATGTCTTTAAACTTATAAAGTTTGATCCCGTAGGGAGTTAGTCTACTAAGTAAATGAATGATACTCGATTTATTTGACAAAAACAAAAAAAAAAATAGTGTTGTGACTCCCTAAGTATGTTACTATTTATAGGGCTTTGTCAAAAAGTACAGCACCTTATTATTTTAGGACAAATTAATGAAGCTTTTATGTTAATCCACAACTGGGGATTTTTTTTAAGATCTAATGTATTTTACCCCCATGAACTTTAGGTTATCTGTAGTTTCCACTCTAACTTCTCAAAACGTTCATCGTGACCTCCTGAACTTTTCAAACAGTGTAAAACACCCATCAACATAATCTTGGCAAACGGTGAATATATGATTTATTTGTACTTAATGCCTGATGTTTCTAATTTATACAACCCAACACCTTATTTGTGAATTCTCATGTGCACTTAATCCCCTCAACACCCTACTATGATATAATGTTTTGCACTATTTGGAAAGTCAGGGTTTTTGGTATTGTTTGGAAAGTTCAAGATATTGCAATACACAATTTAAAAGATCAATGTTTAAATTGCACATGACTTAACGCTCAAAAAGATAAAATGCATTTAACCTTTTTTTTATGGTAAAAGGTGTCTATTCAACTTTGGAATCATATAGAGCAATAAGTCCAAGATCAAGCAGTGGAACTCCTTCCATATTTGCAAATCCTCATACCTAGTGAGATTTACCAAAAGATAAGAAATAAATTGCAATCCTTTTGCATAAAACAAGATTTCAAGTAGTAAAACCAAGAAGTAATGATATAGGCATCGATCAAGATTACCCCCTTATGTGATAAATCAACCAAACTAGATTCAAAACTCTCACATACCTTTTTAGCATCACCTTCAAGGATGATTGACTCCAACCCCTATCTCTTGAACATACCTTCCTTTATTGCGACTATTTTAGCGTTGCATGGATCAACATCCCCATATTTTTTAGACTTTGTTGCAATGAATATTTTTTGTAAGTATGGAAGAATTTGTAATGGTCCAATCACTCAATTGGGACACTGGTGGTCCAATGTCCCTAAACCGTCCAATGTTCCTAAACTATGGATATATTATTAAACATATGTGAATAGTTGAGATGATTTTTGTGTTGTAAACACTTGAAGACCAGTGATACTTGTACCAGTTTCTAGGTGTTTTGCTTTTAAATTCAAAATTGCAAAAATTATTTTGACAAGAAGAGGACTAATATACCCCTTTTACCAAATCAAGATTTCCTTTCAAAACTACAGAAGGGTTATTGCAAAATGCAGAAGGATTGTTGCTAAGGGAGGAACCCCACCACTATCTCTGACAATGTCACTGTCGTCATAGGCACTACCCCAACTTTTCCACCTCCAACTGCTTATCCTTTGCTGCCAAACACAGTCTGTGTTGTCGCCATCAAGCTTCACCACTATCTCCATGATGACGATGGTGTTGAACGTGACAATGATAATAATTTTGTAATACCCGGTGTACACGTGTCCGTAAACAAGTTTTATATGGCCTTAAGGTCCCCTGGGACCCACCCATGCTGTCGGGTTCGGGATTTTGTTAAGTCTGAAGCCCTACACCTCCTTGGAGGGCTATATGCTAGAGCCACTTTCTTGGGATCAAAAGTCCCGGTAATTGCTCTCTAGATGGATATGAATTGATGTGTGATTTTTAATGAATTTTAGAAAACCTTTAGATATTTCATTTCTAGCCCCCAAGTTTAGAAAATCACCGGAATTTCGGATTTTGAACTAAAACTCAAAAATGAGATTTTGATTGGTTGGGTTTTTGATTTTTTTTTATATTTTATTTGAATCTAAATGGGGGGTATTTCCTTATTTACATTTATGTTTTAAAGTTAATAGGAAAGAAAATAAATGATTTAATGTAAATAACCATGACAGTATGTGTCTGGTGTTATATCAGTATCAGACATATCAGTAAACTGTTATTGATATGAGCTGAAGCCATGACAGCAACGTGTTGCTGTCCACGACTGGGTTTCATGCAAGCAAAACTATTGGTGTTGCTGGCCACAGCTGGGATTCCTTTGCTGTCCACGGCTAGCCATTTTGTTGTCCACGGCTAGGAATTTTAGAGATGTAGTGCTAGTGCATGATGACAGCAAAATGGCAGCAATGTGCTTTATGACAACAACATTTTGCTATCATAGAGTTCTTTTCATAGCTGTGAAGGAGTTTTCACAGCTGTGAAGAAGTTTTCACAGCTGAGAATGAGTTCCCACAGCTGAGAATGAGTTCTCACAGTTGGGAATAAGTTCTCACAGCTGAGAATGAATTCTCATAGCTGGGAATGAGTTCTCACAACTGATAATGAGTTCCCACAGATGGGAATGAATTCTCACAGTTGGGAATGAGTTCCCACAGCTGAGAATGAGTTCCCACAGCTGAGTTTGAGTTTTTCACAGCTGGGGATGAGTTTCCCACAGCTGAGGGTAAGTTTCCACAGCTGGGAATGTGATTCCACAGCTGATAACGGGTTTCCACGGCTAATTCCACAGCTGTGACAAGTTTGTCAGAGTTGAGACCTTTAGTGCACAGTAACCCGTAAGTGCACAGTACCCCTGTCATAAAAATGCGAATGAAGGCAAAAAATCTTTCCCCCTCATTTTTCTTCTTTTTCTTCAAACCATAAACCTCCCCCTCTCTTTTTCTCTCATTTTTCTTCAACCTCATTCCAATCTAGCTCCCATAAATCATTAAGGTGAGTATATATTACAAGATCTTATCTCCTTTTTGTCATTCTTGCCCATTCTCGAAATGGACTTTTTTATTTCTCTCTTTTTGTCATGTGGGGGTGTCCCCCCCCCCCCATTTTTGTTAAGGCTAGATTAGAGTTATTTAGGTGTTGGTAAATTCTAATACTGAGTTTATTGGCTGTTTTAGTCGACGTGGTGCGTCCCCCTGCTCTCCGGAGCTTAGTTAGAGTTGATGTTACCCTTCCCTCCCCTCCAGGTGAGTGGGTTTGACCTCATAGCCTTAGATTTCCTCATTATTGATATGTTCATGCATTATGATTATGTTAAATATGAAGTTAAAGACAAGACTAAGTATATATTATGATTTTACATGCTTATGTAAGCTAGAGGAATTTATGATTTATGATGGTAGCATGAAAAATGTATTTTAGAAAACCATGGGACAATGATTGATAGATTGTATGTTATTAAAATGTTTATTGTTCAACTCTAAGAGATTTGTGCAAGAGTATATGATTTAATAGTTATTATTTGATCAAATATATTTTAAGAGTTTATGATATGTTTATGATTCAAGACGTGAGATATTATTATGACACTAGAGATTTTTATATGATTTAGAACCCCATTAATTTGAACTATGATTTTAGATATATTAAGTATATTAAAATGTATTAGCTGAGAAATGGATTTAGAACTTCGGTTTGTAGTACCAAGAGGTACGGAATTCAGTATGATTCCTAACGACTGTCAGATACATATTATGTGGGCTTGAAATAGGAATGCCTACAAGTGGTGATCCCTTGGGCTCGATTTTCATAGCCACAATTATGCTAAAATCATATTGTTGGAGTTGTATGAGTCCAGAACTCTCAGAGTACTAAGAATTTAGGGGCTCTTGTTCGCCAAGGACTGAGCACCCACCTTTCAGATTTAAAATGATTTTATTTAAAGAGCTAGAATGTGATTATGACTTGATTTAGAGATTTTATGAATTACCACAATGATTTTAAGAGTAAAGTAATTTATGTATTATGGAGTTTTAAACTCCAGAGCAAAGTCTAACACAGAGGTTTAGAGAAATGATATATTTTGTGATTTAGAGACTAAATGGTAGCTATAGAGAAACAAACAGTGAGTTAACGGTTGGGAAAAATGATCGTTAACCTTGGTACCAAATTGTCCTGAGAGGACAATCTCACAGAGCAGAAAATGGAACCTAGTTAGGTGTCCAAATTGGATCCAGAAGGATCTCAGAGATCAGAAAAATTGTTATGTTATGGTTGACATGCATAACTAAAAAATTTATATTTTGTTATGCGAGGCAAAACCAGAGATCCTTGTTTCTCTATGAGATTACTGTTCTTTATATTTTACTAGAGATTTCCAGCTTTATTGTCCTTATGATTATAGATAAATATGTTTTCAGAGATTGTTTGCTATTTCAGAGAATATTTGATTTAAGAGCTATTATGTATATATATGGAAAATGATTTCTCTTTAGAGTAAGAACTTAGAGAGGATTTCCTATGGATTTTTTTTTAATGCGTGTTTATGAATATATAAAGTGAAAAGTATTTTGTTATACAACTACGTATATAGATATTAAATGTTTATGGGTGATGCATGCATATTATATTATCGTATATTCTTGGTTGTCCCATGTGGGTGATGGGTGAGAGCTCACTCACTGAGTCCATCGACTCACCCCTCTCCCTTCCTCTCATAGTCGCAGGTCCAGAGACGGTTAGACTTCGATTCCAGAGATGCTGTCAATTTCCCTGTGGTAAGTCTTACTTTGGAGTAAGGCTTAGTTTAGAGTTTCATTAGAGTAGAGTGCTCCAGTAGATGTGCAAGCAGGATCCAGCCAGGCATTATTTTCAGACTATGTACATGAATTTAGAGACTTAATTATTTATGTATATGTTCTCAGAATATGTGTGTGAGATTTAATGTAAAGTATGGACAAAAAGTTTTGTAAACAGCTAGAGATGTGATGTATTGATGATTTAGTTTGCATGTATTAAACAGATTTTTAGAGATTGAATTAAAGGATTTCTAAAGCATTCAATATTAAGGCATTTCAGAGTTTTGATTTCAGAAATTCAGTTCCGGATGAGAATTTAAATAAAGATCTAAAGGAAACTATATTTCAAGAATGAATATTTTCATAAATTATGCATTTAGAGAGCCACGACACCCAGAAGGCTTACGTGGGGGATGGGATTCCTCACGTGCCGGTCACGTTTCCTAGTCGGGTCGTGACAAATTTTGACAAAGAGTCAAGTTGCTGACAACCCCAAGTTGAATATTTTCTCCCTTGCCCATCTTTGTCTTTGCTCCAACACTTGAAAAATCCTAACAACCAAAACTTATAACCCCTCTCCCCCAAAAGAAAACAAAAGAAACATACCTATTTTTTAGGAACATCAAAAAATAGTCAAAGAACATATGAACTACAAGAACATGACACTGAATAGCATAAACAAAGAAGAATTGGCCAAACCCAGAAAGAAAAATTGCAAATTTAGTTACTTTACCCAAAAAGATCAGTGACTTCATAGAAGGAATGGTGGATGACTTCCATGATTTCATCAGGCCAAGGAAAAGGACCATGCCAAGTAAAATTTCTTAATAACGAAATCTGAAAATTGGTTAAGAGAGAACCACAAATGTAGCCCAGCAAAAAATAAGTATCAGTGATGAATAGTAATTTTTTTATTGTGGGACCCACTTGTCACTATTTACGGTTGGGCCTGCTATCATCGTTCATGAATAGTACTATTTTGTAAATAGTACTATTCACATCTGATCAAAAAATTGCACACCGAATTTTTAATGTAGAAACCCCCAACTATTGAAAGAAAAACCACGGGATGAATTTTGAAAAATACTCCACTATATTTAGGATAATTACAAAATATCCTTTCCACACTCTCCAACCCAATAGGTAAATATAGTGTATCCCGATAAGAACCCTCATATTCAAACACTACAATTTTACAGTACCAATGAGTAATATAGATGATACCCAAAATATTTTCGGTATATATACCTACACCCCACACTCTCTGGGATTTACTTGTAACATCCCTTTTTTTTTTATATATATATATATATATATATATATTGTATACATTATTTTTCTTGTATAAAAATTATACACCTTAATTATTAATACTTAACATATTATTACCTATTACTCTTAATACATTTTATTCTTAACTTAGTATAATATATATATATATATATAAAGAATAGTGGGGGGCGACGCACATAGGTACTGCCACTCACCCACAACATTTTAGCCACAGAAATGAATTATGTTGGCTGTGTCTTCCTATATATATACGTGAGTATGTGTGTGTGTGTGTGAAACAAGGAAAAGAAAGAAAAAGAAGAGAGTGACAGAGAAAGAGAGTGATGGGGAGAAAGAGAGGGAAGAGAGAGGAGAGAGAAAGGAAGAGAGAAGAAAGAAAAAGATAGCAAGGATAGAGCTCAACTAGTCCACATAATCTCCATCTGTCAGTCAAATTTAAGGTAGTAATGAATTTATTTATGCAAAATAAAACCATGGTTACAATTATTATTACTATTACTCATTTTATATATTGTCATTTTACATTACAGATACTCATTGTTATTTATTATTGTTATTCTTTTATAATTATGGATTTGAATATTGGTTAAAATAATATTAATAAAATTTCCTTCTCTCTTTACCGGTCCCGTCGGTTTACCGCGCTCCGGTTTCTTTTAATATTTAATTATAAATGTTCCCTTCTCTCCTTACCGGTCCCGTCGGTTCACCGCGCTCCGGTTTCTTTTTATCACTAAAATATAAATATTCTCTTCTCTCCCCATCGGTCCAGTGCGGACTACCGCCGCTCCGATTTCTTTATTTATTTTGATGTTTCTACGAATTGTTATTTAATTCAAGTAAGTTAAATATTCCTTTTTATTTATGTTGCTATCTGTTCTATTTTGAAATTTATTATATTATTTATATGATATTATATTAATTTGAATTGTCGATATTTATAATTCAATTGGCAACTCTATGGGTTAATACATTTTATTAAGTCATTAATTTATTTGGTTCAATTTATTTATGCATGAATTAATAAATGTTATGCATTGATGTTTTACTATTTAAATTAATTTAAGAGCTCTTATTATAGATTAATTGTATGATTTTCTTATTATGAAATTATGAGCAATAACTATTAAATTAATATGATTTGCCACTAACCACAGATAAGGCAGAGGGATACACATAAGATCCTTTCATGTTACCTGCCTTGGTTAGAATGGCTAAGAGTTTTGCTTTGTCGTCACGATGAAAGAACAATACGAAAGAATGAGAATTCCCTAAGATAAGGCCTTCAAGTATGTGTGAGACAAGCAAACAGATGAAAGAGAAAATTAAAGTAAAGAAATCATAAACTTGATAAGATATGTATGACATGTTCTACATGACAGATCTTAATTGATCATGTTCATACAATGTTATTGTAACCATGTGTACTTTCCGTGCAGACACGGCTGAAACCAACCATAGTTCAAATGTTTTAAAACTATTCATTTTCTACTGAGAATTTTCTTAAATTCTCATTTTTCTTTATTTTATTTTTGGTGGTTTCAGATTAGCCAAGTAGCATCGAATGGAAGACAGCTGCTATAAGTTTATGGACTTGTGTTTAATAAATGTGTGATTGTATGTTGTAATTTTTAGAAATATTCAGTTTGTACCTAATGACACTAAGTTATCATGCTAGAATCTTATGTTTGTAATCTTTTACTTAATGTAACTCGTTGTACTTCATGTATAAAACTACATAATTAGTTTCTGTCTAAACGGATATTACATTACTCACACCATTTATTTTTCTCTCTCACTCTCAAAAAAATAATACACTCTCAGTATATTTTTCTCTTTACATTACAGTTCATTCTCTGCTGCTTGTTGTTATGTGCTGTGTCTGAATGAATTGCCTCTATTTATAAAGGCCTTGTGCTGTGTGAACATGAAAATGTTTGGCACTGCAAAGAAAGAAGTTTTTTTACGTGTGCAATAAAATTTCTTCATTCACCTACCCTTTACTGCTGAGCCTTTGAAAGTTTGTCCCTTCCTTTTTCAATTCAACATCTTCGGCTCTCTCTATCTCTCTTTTCTCGCTTTTCTTTCTTAGTTTTCCACGGTTGGACCCACAATGATATGAATTCCTTGTTTTCTTTTCCTTTCCAAATTTTAAGAACATTATTGAAATGGCTCAAAATAAAGATGGTTTTACATCTAGTTGTTCTTTCCAAAAAAAATTGGATAAGGACCTCTAAATTGAGACATCTCACATTAGAAAGTAAAGTAAGAGAATTTTACCTTTGGATCAATTAATTAATTTTTTTTATAAATTCCCAATATCTGTAGTGAACAAAATTTGAAAGATCGTATTACATTTTTTTTTTTGAAAAAAGAGACAAATGAAAACTCACTCTCTTAAAGTTACTAAAAAGTAATTAATAAAGAATATCATTTTATTAATCACAATTTTATTTTCTATTAATTTTTTCATTTTTTGTTATAATAAATAATATTCTAAAAGCATAACAATAATGTTGTGTTCTAATTTGTTCCCCAGAGGGGAGTCTTTAGTTGATCATAGATCTAGCCACTAGATCTCCAGATGTCCAACGCCAAGGGATAGGGGACTTGCAAGGAGGTCGGTGCCCAAGTCAAAACACAAGTGTATGATAATTGAGATGTTACTTAGCTCTAGGTCAGTCTTATTCTTATATAGAACAATTCTGTTATTATCTGATCCTCTATCCTTAGGGTAATTGAATGTCATATCTTTAAATATCTTAGGAAGAGAACTCTACCCTAGTCATAACCAACTTGTGATCATCTCTTAGGTCCCTTTATTTGAGGTGATTTAGTTATCATATCCCTCAAATCCGAGCTATTAGGGTTCATTGGCATTGTTGGTTTGCATGGGCTAGCTTGGCCCTGATGCTTTAATTTTTGGGCTTTTCACCTGATGAGTCCCAATTGAGTACCAACCAATAGGTTACCCAAGACACTCCTTGCTCCATGTTTTATTATATAATATACAATTATATATATATATATATATATATATATATATATATATATATATATATATATATATATATATATATATATATATATATATATATATATAAACTCTACATAGTAACAAAGTTTTAATAGACACTATCATATTTTATATATACTATCTTATTTTTGGGAGCACGTAAAAAGTGTTGCATTTGATATAGTAAATGTTATACTTTTTTAACCTAAGATTACTTTTCAATTTCGTAGATTTGCTATATAAGGCATAACCTATTGTCCAATACAACATTTTTTAGCAAAGGCTGCCTTCTTTTTAAGCTAACACATCACTTTTCATAAAGTTGTTATAGCAAATCTGGTCTATTGTTTAAAGTAATACTTTTAAATAGATAATACAACATTTTTTAAATATCCAAGTCAATATTTTTCACATATTCCCAAAAATAATTGTCGTTTTTAAATGCATATAGGACTCATTTATGAAAAGTTTCCCTCGATCTTTACTCCGTTAAGCAAATACACCCTTAATGAAAAAAGTTTTTGCAAAGATATATTGCAGCATGCGTGGTTTGCAATTAATTAATAATGAGGATTTCTCTAGTATCCTATAAAATCTATGGATATCGATACTTTCTAGATAATTTGTGGCTGAAAATTTGTCACATGTCTCACTAACTAAATTTATCAATATTTTAAATATTTATGATTAAATCACAACTTTTAAATTTAAAATGGTACCAATACTTTTAGAGTACCATAACAAAAACCATTAATAATTAGTATAGCTCAAAATAAAGTGAAACAAAAAATTTTGTAAATATTAAATGCTTTTCCGACAATTTTGAAAGGACTAATTTTACAATGCAATTTTAATTTGAAACTCTGAATTAATTAAAAAAAAAAAATGAACACCATCGTGGTCCTGCAAATGGTGCTATATTATAGCCTGGAGTCTCTTGGCTCTGGACCCTAATATTTATTCAACTCGTAATTGAGCAGTGGCATGACAATAGATTCGCGTCGTCTCACTCTCTCAGGTGATATTTTAATTCCTTGTAAATGAAAGATTGAAAGAAAACGATCAAGAATATGGTAGAACTATATATGTGATATGTGGACCAGATTTGTGCCATAAAGATGTTAATCAAGGTGCTCTATAATGCTGCCGAATCCGAAATTCTGTTATAAATCGGGGACATATGGAACTTTAATTATGGGGGCCTGGCTAATCTCCTGAGCCCTTTTTAATTTTTGAATAGACATGTGGAAGGTATTTTCTTCTCAAGGCACCATGATTACGACTTTTGACTTCTTTGCTAGTGGATTGGGAGGGGCCAAGTTTAAACTCCTCGTCTTAATCTAGGGGTTGAAAGTTGTTTATAACCCCAATTTGAAGTTAACCAAGTCAATTATATGACAAGAAATGTGTATTAATTCCACTAACACAACCAAACACCACAGGACAAGTAACGACTGTGATGTCAAATCCCTTAGCAGTTACATATACGTACACAAATACACATGTAACGAAAAGTATTCAATCCTTCTATTTCATCTTTTATTTATTTTTTGTCAAAATTTGTCATATATAAAATTATAAATTGCCATAAACTATCTTTTTCAAAAATCTAAAATGATAAATAAAGACACATGAATAATTTTTATACTTTAACAAGTCTATCACGTAAATGCTTCTTTTAGGTTTGAAGTGTGAACAAGTCTATCACGTAAATTTTTATACTTTATAGTGAGTAACAACAGAGTATAATAGAATCAAAGACAGGAAAATTCACCACCTTGTGTATAATTTATTATTGTTGTTTTATGTCATTAATTATTATGTAGACTTTAGATGCAGAATTATGATGAAGGCTGTTTGTGGAAAATTATTTTTCATTTTGCTTGAAAGTTTTCGCTATATCTTCTAAGAGTAGGACTGGAACTGTTTATTCCCACAAATATATATTTTATATTTAATTTTTATTCTTCTTCATAAAATTGCATAGTGATCGTGTTCTAACAATTCATGAACCCCTAAACTCAAATGTGTTTATTATTTAATGCACTCCTAAAATAGGGTTTTAGAAAAATTATTCATATCTCATTGTATATGCCACACCTTAGCTTTTTTTTTATTCTTACTATTATTATTTTTATTATATAGGAGATGCTTAACCCCATAGAGAGGAAGGAAAAGTATCTAAAGGTCCAAGAAACGTGCAACAATCACTTGCACTAAAACAACACCAAAGAATAACTAATATTTAGGTGACAAAACATGTGCACCTAAAACATCACCAAAAAGGACCCTTCAATGGCACTATTAAACAAATACAATACATGATGAAGATTCTACTAATTGGAAAAAACGAAAGAGCGCTTGATGGGGCACCATCGCCAACAAAATCATGGAGATATTAGTAGTCCATTTCAGATTATTAATTGTACATTCACCATAGTCTGTTAAAGAGGAGGAACAAATATCACATGCTCCCTATACTAGTACATTTGAAAGCATCATGTATACTATACTCGATTAAATATTTCACATAACGTTAGTGTTGTTAGTAGATATATGGGGTATGCTGGTAAGATGTATTGGAAGACAATAAAATGGATACTTTGATATTTTTGAGGTACTGCAGATGTTGGCTTAGTATATGACAGAAATTCTAACACTGGTGGTAGTGTTATTGGTTATGTTGACTCAGATTATGCTGAAGATGTTGACAAAAGGAGATCTCTAACAGGATATGTCTTTAGGCTCTCAGGTAGTGTAATAAATTGGAAAGCGACTTTATAATCTACTATTGCATTATCCACTACAGAAGCTGAATACATGGCAGCAGTAAAAGCGGTGAAGGAAGTCATTTGTCTCAGAAGTTTGGTAGGCAATTTGAACTTGGAACAAGATATTACAACTTTTTATTGTGATAGTCAAAGTGTCGTACATTTGACCAAAAATCAAATGTATCATAAGAGAACCAAACATAATGACGTCATATATCATTTCATTTGGGAGATTGTTGCTCAAGAAACTATTACAATGAAGAAGATTAGTACCCTAAACAATCCAGTTGACATGTTGACAAAGTCGATCACTGTAATTGCTAAGTTCAAGCATTACTTAGATTTAGTTGGCATTCATAATATGTGAGTATGCCCTTATGGGCACATTAGAGAAGATGGCTTTAGAAATTTGAAAACTGATAAAAATCAAACCAAAGTAGAGATTTGTGATAGGATGATTTGAATTTTCAAACATACCTACGTCATGTGCAAAAGTTAAAAACTATGGGAAGAAGAATGGTGCATCAGATGAAGCCTTAATTGGTGTATGCAAATTTTTCTTCAACAACCAAAACTTAGTTGAAAAATTGCTATAAATAGAGCATGTTTTATCCGCTCAAAACATAACAATCCAATCCACTACCTCATTATTTCCGTGTGATAGAGAAGTATCATTTGTTAATTCTAAATTCTTATCTTTTGTGAGTTAAGAGTCTACACCAGTAAGAAAAATACTGTAAGGTGTTCTTGGTGTACTTGGGATTTGGGTTGAGTAAAATGTATCCATCTTTTTTGTATCTTCTTTATATTTTCATAGTAAAATATTTGGTTGTCATCTTTACCCATAGACGTAGGTTTTAAGCCAAACCATATCAATTTTTTATATCATTTATCTTACGTTTTCATATATTTATTTTCCACTATTTTATTTCTCTCTTTTGGACCTGCTATTCACCACACCCAGTGACTTACATATCTTTTTCGATTTCATTTCAACATTAAAATAAACTACAAGTACCATGGAATAAACCAAAATCCAACATCAAAGGGGTTCACCTCAGCGATGTAGAACCTTGACAACCGATCGTCAATAAGGATCTGGCTTCGATAAAAACCATGAAACTTGAAAATGCAAACACCGATGTACAAATTGGGAACCTCAGCTTCTGGGGTCACACCAAGTTGACGGATTTGGTTCGATGATACCCACAAAGATGCACACACGATGAACTTGAAAACTTGCTGTAAGATACCGTCAGATTTGTCGACGACAGGAGCACACTGGATTTAAGGGTTCTCCCCATTGAGCTATCCTCCACAATCCCTGTTGGAGCGTGTGTCTCCAACCAAGAACATACAAACAAGATATTTTAATTTTTGGAGATCAGGTTTTGTTTTGGTGAACTGAAGATGAAGTTTAACCTTGTTTTTTGTTCCTTAGAGACTTTGATGATTGCCATCTTTAAATCTCTGTTTAATCAAATTTTAAAACTTAAGTCTCACCCCACTTTTGTTTAGTTTTCTGTTTTAGCCCCAACCTAAAATATAATTTGAGCCCACATCTTTTTTCCTATTTACCGTCACCAGGTGGTTCCAAACTTATTGGTGACTATATAAAAACTCGCCATGAATTGATTGAGTTGAAAATGCATACAGGTTAGTTTATATACAACTCTCAGAGCATGAGACTGATTGTTCTAACAACTCTTAACAGCTTATAATAACTGGAACTATAATTGAACTATGTAAACTTATCAAAACTAACATAATTTAATGTAAAATGATCAAATTGAATAGTGGTCATGTTGTTATTATATTTGCAGAAGAATGAGAAGATTTTTTTTTAAAAAAAAACTAAGCATCAGATAAGAATTTAGTCCACACGGGAGGCTCCAAAACCTTAACTAGAAGAAAAGTTAAATAGGTGATTGATGTTTTGGAGCTCTGTTTCTTAACCAATGAGTCCATGTTAGTGTTTTTAATAAAGTATAATACCAAAAGTATTTTAAATACTTTTTATGATCATTTTTTCTTTTCATGATGTATTTAAATCTAACGATTGATTTTTCAAATCAGATGAAACTTATTTTCAATTTTTAATTATTTGAAACCTATGTTTTCCCTTATGGTCATTATAGGAATTTTAATTTGTTGGCGACGATATTTCTATTCCGGTCTCTCTTTCCTTCTTTGTTACTTAGCTTGGTTTTATATCAATGAAGGCAGGCAAAATTGTAAAGTCCAGGCAGAGGGCCTAATCATTTGAGTGAAGGATGAAGAGAAAGAAATGGTCTTCCTTCAATGCTTTACTTTCACTATCATTTTGCCATCATCGTCACTTGAAAAGGAAGTTTTATAGTTGTCTCCGATTGGGACCATTTGAAAACGACAAAGCTTTTATGGGAAATACCAGTAGCCTCCGCTTCATTCCTCATATTTTTGTTTTTTGTTTTTGGGTACTTTCTATAATTTTCTTTATTATATGATTTATATCCGTACTTTTTTCTTAAAAAACAAAAGGAGAACGAAGGGATTCTCCTTAAATAAGATAGTAGCATAAATATCGGAAACATGTTTATTCTTATTATTTTAAAGTTAACGTGCTTGTAGAGTTTCTACTTCATTATTTAATGATGTAAGCTAGTGGCGGAACTTAGCGAACCAAATTCAGGTCTATGAGCTTGATTATTACTCATCGGAAAAAAAAAAAAAAAAACTAGTGGCAGAACTAGCTAAAATTGTTGGGTCAAATTCTAACACTATAAGTTGAATTGGTGTAATTGTCTTGAAACCTCACTATTCAAGACATATGTTTATTTTCATCCTTTAACCATAGTTATAATATAAATTCTTAAATTATAATAATGTTGATAAAATTATCAAATAATAGCCTTTTGCTGGTCAATTGCCGCCAGTTTTTGGAAACATGGAGGAAAAGATATTCGTAAGAATAGTTTCTCAAATTTTTGCAGCCATCACATGACAAGTGTAAAAGGAGATCTAGAGTAATATGATCTGACCAACAAAATGGATTTTTTTTTCCTCATAATATCCTATTATTTGTTAATTACTTTAAATGACAGGGAATCAATCATTCTCCAAAAAATTTATGTTGTTAGGTGGAAATACATAAACTATTTAACAGGTCTTTCATGTGGACCTTCTCTCTCAAGCTTGTAGCATAAACAATTTAAAAGAATGGCAGAGGGGTAATTGCAACCAAACTCTAGATTTCTTATTTATAGAAGCTCTCATATTATATTATGAATCATACATTCTAAAAATTTAAACTATTAGATAAAAGTATATGAATAATTTTATATTTAACAAAGCAAGCACAACAATTGTTATTTGTGATGTAAAGTGAAATAGAGTCGAAGAGAATATTGTTATATTATACATTTTTTTTCTTTTTAAAGATTAATAAAATGAGTTAAATTTCTATGCATTGACTATATAATTTTTTTTTTTATTTTTTAATACTATCATTCAATTATATATTGTTATATCAATATAAGCAGTTAAGTTTTATACTCTTTACTTAAAAAAACATGCAAATGAGATGATTTGATTGAATAACAGTGTAAAAAAAAAAAAATTTTACACTATCAATACATAAAAAATAAACTATAATAAAATACCAAAGCCATTGATTAAGACTAAAATAACGAGAGCTAGAGAACAAATAAATAAGCTAAAACCAACTCTTAAAATTAATGATAGAAGGAGAAACCATTGGAGCTTATGGTTTGTATGAATCGATATGAGACAGCAATGAGAAATTTCAAAGACGTGGCCTTTGCCCAAAAGAAATATGGGCCAGCGAAAGTACTCACAGCGTGGGGGAGTATTTATGCTGCACATGCTGGATTTAGCGAGTGCAGCTGGTCATAACTTATGGGAAAGACCCGCAAAATCTAAACAATTGATAGGTAATTGAGCATTAATAACTTTGAATTTTACATCTCAACAATATTAGTCAGTCCTTTCAACCATGAATATACTGGATTTAAACAAAAAACTGATGTGAAAGAGTTGAAAGAAAAAAAAATGCTGCGTCTCTACATCTGATATTCGCTTTAAGATCCAATTCCATAGACATCAATTATAGAGTTATGTTATTTGTACTTTTAATACATGAGATACTATACGGATTTATATTTTATCTAGCATTAGATGGAGTGTAGACACAATTCAAACATAGTTCATATTTTATTCAATGATAGATGAGATGTAAATCAACACAGTATCCTATATATTGTGAATATAAATAACATTTTTCTGACGCAAAGACATAAAACTTAAAAACTTTAATTATATAAAAATTGAAAAACTTTAAGAGGGGAGAGCTACCCCTAGGCCCTCAAGAAATCAATATGATGTACTGAGCCTAACACATCATTATATAAAGGTTTAATTATATTACAAGTCCCTATAATTTCACTTAATTTTTAATTAGGTTACTAAAATTTAAAACTTCATATAATTATGTCCTCATAGTGTATAAGATTTCAATTAGGTCCATACCATTACAAAAAATAAAATTTTTCATTAATGTTTTGTTTTCATCTCCTTCTTCATCTTCTTATGAAAACAGAATATTTCATGAATATTCTATTTTTTATAATAGCAGGGACATGAATAAAAAACCTATATACTATATGGACCTAATTAAAAATTTAATAAAATTATAAGGGCTTGCAGAATAATTAAATTTTAAATGAATTGGATTTGTAGATATAATAACTATAGCAATTTAATCTCTTTATTTATTTATTTTGGTTTCAACAATCTTTTTAAATGATCTGACAATTCATAATTAATGAAACTAATCAGCATCGAGGTTCATGCGTTAACTTCATGCGTTAACTTCAGACCAAAAAGAGAAGGAAAAAAGAAAAGGTTCATTCATGATAATATGACCTACATAGTGTCACATCGATCGTTCACTAGGAAAAACGAGATTATGCTAAATCATGTGCATGTTTCGGGATCAGATAGTAAAAATGCAGTCTAGTAATGGTTGATTGATTTGTTGAAATATACTGCCATGGCCTCACTCATAAACCCTACATTAAATCAACTGAGTAGTTAATTAGTTACTTTTTTTTTATCAAGTAGTTAATTAGTTATAATTGATCACATTTTAAGTGGAGTGGTCAACCTTACCCCTATTGTTATTGTACCTGCTGGCCTAACATAAAATTGGAAGTATTGAATTTAACCATATTTTTGAACATTTATCTACACTCGGTAAACATTTATCATCCTTTGGCGTTTTTCACATACTTCGGAAAGGACATGGTGTATGTGATTAAAAGACAATTTGCTTCCTCGTCGTTCTTATCCACTTCTGTTTATATATTGAAAGAGGTATTGGGGAGATATGGAGTAGCAGAAGAAAAGTCTCTGAGTCTGTGTCTAGGCTATATCGTGCTAATGCTGCTAAAAGAGGACTCAATTGGCAGCACCTGCAAGAAGTAGCAGTGCTACTAGGAATATATATTCACGAGAGAAGAGACAAAAATATCAACCTCAAATTAGATAAGGCTACAGTGCACCACACACAAAGTTATCTAATGATAAGGATATGAGTGATTATCCATACACCAATGTACGTAATGTCAATGTACTAAAGAATACTCATTTTCTCTTTTACACAACTAGTTTACAAGTTTTTGTACACTGATTTTACTAAGGAGTATCATATAAAATTGACCTACCAATACATTATTAAATCCTCACCATGAGATAACATGGTGGCTGGTACTCCATAATTTTTAAAAAGTATTGAAGAATCCACCCCTTGCACAAATTTTACACAAATTTGAGATCACTCTAAAAAAACAAAGAGAAAAGAACAATGGATGGGTTGAGTTGGGTTGTGTGAATTGAAAATTTCTAAACCTACACAACTCAACTCATACTTTACATTTGAGTTAGAGATTTTTTATTTTTCAACCCAGCTCAACTTCTGGCCAAAAACAAAAAATCCAACACAACTCATCAGTCCAGTGCAAATCCCTTATTTTATGGGTGCTGGGTTAAAACTCATGACTTTGTAGGTTGATCCAACTCGATAGACACCCCCTAAATAACTAGGTTCTCCATAAAGTTGCTAAATTCAAAGAAAGAGAAGAAAAATTGCTTAACCAATTAACCATCATAATTACATATATGGCTTAGTTAGCATAGAATAAAGAAAAAAATCACGGTTGACACCCTACTAGAAACACGCAAGTTATTAATGGATTTTACACACTACTATCCGAGGAACTACTAACGGATTTGGGGAAAAATTGGAAAACCAAAAAATTCTTTTTGGGAATTTAATCACCATGGGATACTCTAATGATAAAATTGGCGCCTTTGTTGGCACGGCTCTTACTGAGCGATATTTAGCCGATAAAGTTGACTCTTTCGGTGGCTACATTAGCGTGCCACTTATCGAGAGATATTCCGTCGGTAACATTGCCTTATTGCTAGTAGTGCGACTGTTTTGCAAGAATTCATAAATAAAAAAATGGGGGAAAAAAAAAACATGATTACGAGTTAGTAAGAAAATTAATGTTATAGAGAAACTTAAGGATTAAGGATGGTGACCGGCCGGACATTAACAACCTGTGAATGCTGTGCAAGACCCTCTCTTGTTCTAACTTCTAACTATTCAGGTTTAGTCGGGCTACAAAGTCTCCAGGGCCTGGTAGCAAGTGGCAGCATTCATTGAAATTATTGACTAAACTCTCTTGGTGTTTTATGGGCCATAGGAGTAACTTTTGCAATAGTTAATGTATTGCTATCTTTCAAATTTGACCAATAAAAATAATAGTAATAAAAAATCTACGTGAATTTTTCTTTTAAGAATCAATATTATTTATTTTGGATTCAAGTAAAAGAAATATTTATTTATTTATTTTCTTTAATCTTTATGTGTCGTCCTTCTCTTGTCTGAGTATTGTTAAGGGATGTCATCTTTATTCTTTACTGACAATTTCTTCCTTTTTTTTTTCTTTAAGGTTTTGTGTTTTTTTTTACTGTTCTCTTTACGGTGTTTTAATTGTTCCCACATGGATGGTTTGTTATCCTCTTTATGTGTGTTTTAGATTTTCCTTGTGTGTATTTTTATTTTAACAATGTTGCAAATATGAAAATATTCATAGCTATATTGAAAAAAGGCCTGCTATGTTCTGAGTTACACCATTTTTCGTGTTCTCTATGATATGAAAGGTACTTAGACATGGTGTTAGCCTTTGGATAAAGAGCACATCTATACACATTGTTGATTAGTTTAGAACATGAAATGCATTTATTTCTTATTCAATGGTGTGTCTATTTTGGTTTATAATAGTAGTTGGGCTCCTTTATTAATGATTTTTTTTTGGTACATCAAGATTGAACTTTAAAAGAAGAGTAGTGTTATTTATACTTATATATTAATAAATATCATATCGACACGTTTTTATCTAATATTTGATAAGATATGAGTCTCAAACAAAGTGAAGTTTATACATTATTTAATAATGAGTAATGCTATCTTAACACATAAAAAATGGGTATTTATTTAGACACTCACTTTATAATTATTGAATATGATAGATGTCCCTATTTATTCTTAACATCTATTATATTCAATAATTATAAAGTGAGTGTATGTTAAGATATCATTTTCCTTTAATAATAAATGAAATATATCAACACTATATCTTATGAATAGCTAGTACTAACATTTATCAGGAAGGGGATATCGATTGCACGATGTGAAAAAGCAGCGCCTGCATGCTAAACGACAATACGCGTCGAATTTTAACTAGTCCAAAGAAAAGGGTGCCCCAGCATAGGAGAGTTTGCGTTATTGACATTGACAACATGTTTTTCTTATTTCGACCCAAAAAAAAGAAGCTTTTCTTATCAATGTCAACGCTGGAAAAAAAAAATATTAATCCCAATAATTTAAAAAAAAAAAGAAGGGCAAAGAAAAATGAAAACAAAAGATTCAACATTAGTTTATTTCAATTAAATTTTAGATTCGAATTTTGTAGATGATTAAAATTAATGTTGATAAATAATTAACTAACCTAACTTGAACCGAATTAATTAATATTTATTAGATTTAAAATACTTCATTTTTTTAAACTAATACATGTCATTCAAATTAAATACTATATACCCGAAAAAAAAAATTGATTGCTTGCTTAGGGATTTGCTCAATGACTTGATGATTAGTGACAAAAGCCTGTCTTGTATTTAAGATGTAAGAATAAATAAGATTCAGTTTTCGAGTAGACTTAAATATGAATTTAGTTTTAAAAAATAAGTGAATTTTAATTTTTATTTATGATTAATTTGTGGTTTGGTTTCCATCCAAACAGAAAAATTATTTTTTATTTTCTATTGTCAATCTATCTATAAATATTGAACATTAACTCGATAATAGATGGTCTGATCATTACAATCAACAATAATATGTGACATGGAGTAAGTCTATACAGTTTTAGAAATGCTTAGATCGAAACAAAAAAAAAATCAGAAACTAAAATAAAATTTCACTTATTTTTCAAGAACTAAAAAATATTTAATAATTCATATTAATATGCCATTGAAAAGTTTATTATTAACTTTTTAGTTTTGTCGTTCACACCATTTTAGATATACCAAACTTACAATTAGTTTTAAATATAACAAAATCAATTGATAGCTAATTAAGCTTCTTAAGTATCTTATTATTTATTTGATTTATGGTGGTATGGCCAGAGACAAAACCTATGCTTGTAAGTTCTTTTTTTCGAGAAAATTAGTCACTATTTTTTATAATTAATATCTTGATTCATCCAAAAAAAAGTATAACAAAACAAAAGTATTTTATAATTGAGTTTTAAGTTGGAGGTTCGAAATTCATATGCATTTAAAGATATATATAAAATTTTCATGGGAGTCCATGCTCCATAACATCACATTAATTTCTAATTTAAGTGGGCATCAAATTGATATTTTAAGATTCAGTGATGCATCGATTTCGTCCTTTAAAACCTAATTGCTATCATTTTAATGATAAAATATGACATTAATGGATAAATTTGGTATTGCATATATTTTTAAAACTTAATTTAATGTATTTATAAATAAAAAGTCGATTTAATGAAACATGTATTGAAACCCAAAGAGAGACTTACTCCTATACAATGTACTTTTGAGCCTGTTTAAGAAAAGAATCACTGAAAACTCAACAACTTGTATTCTAAGCCAATGAAAACGTGTATTCTAAGCCAAACTAATTAATAAAACATCTAACAAATACTATGGGGTAGAAAATGTGGTTCTGTTACAGATATATATACCCAATCAATCATTGCTTCGAGAAGAACTTACCAATAAGAATAATTGCCACTAATAGCCAAACTATCTGAGAAAAGCTGTTCCTATAGACATTGCTGATAAATGATACAGGGCCAGGTACAAAAGAAATTGCTACCAAAATGAGGTAGAAGAACGGTGCTGTAATTTCTAGACATGTTTCATTTTTGTTTTTATTTTTTTATTTTTAAAGGAAATAGTGAATTAGTGAGAATAATATAATCTTATTTTTATTTTTATTTTTCTTTCAAAAAATTTTAAAAATAAGAAACATATAAAATAAAAATAAGAAATGACTTAAAACTAAACACACCTTCAATACAAATAATAATAATAATAATAAACACAATTTGATTACCAAAATGGATCTATATCTAAAATGAATCTTTGATGTAAAAGTTCTACATGATTAAATTTATTATTGATCACGAAAGTGTGGAGTGAAAAGAAATACATAAAAGAATTGATTCAGTAATAAAAACTTAAATATAACTGGTCATCTCTATGTTTCATATTATTTTAATAAAAATAATATTTAATTGAAAATTATTTTTAATAAAATTATTTATATCAATTCCTCCTAAAAATTAAAAATAGCTTAACATTTCTGTCCAATTATATATCCATTGAAAAAAAAATTACGCTACAAAAAAAATTCATTCTTGTATCATCAAGTTGATAAATATTACAGTTTTTTTTAAGTATTATTCTTTTTGTTTTAAAATAAATATTTTTTATTTTTTTAAATTGTAGATATATAAAATTATGTTTAAATATATGAAATGAATTTAAAAAGTGAAAAAATATTTTTATTTTAAAACGAAAGTAACTTGAAATGTAATAAGCACCATGAGTCCTTTTCAAATTACAGTCAATATATCAGTGGAGCCCATACGTCCTTCGATGTACTCTTGTCGGCTGCTTTTACTGACCATTCCTTGCATTCACATAATAAAATAAAAGAAAATTATGTTCACCTCATCCGAAATTCAATACAATTACATTTGATGTTTCTTTATATTGTAAAATTATTTTAGATCTTGTTCGAGATTCACGGAATTGTATTGACCTCCTACAATATATAAATTATTAATAATAAAATTATAATATATTGATTTCATAAAATTATTTTTTATTCATATTGAAATAAAACTTATAATTATAATCTATAATAAAATGAGATATTTTAATCAATATATATTAAATATTATAATTTTATCAGTAATAATCATATACATTTTATATATTATTATTTTTTCAATTAAGTTGATAAATTAAAATATGCAAGAGAAGTCAACAAGATTTTATAAAATAGAGGGTTAATGAATGTAACTATACTAAATCTCAAAGAGTTCAATAAATTTATGCATAAAATTAGACACAGTAATAGTGAAAAAATAAAAAAAGAAAGGAAATCCCAACAAAGGATCTATTATTATTATCAATTATTCAACAAAAAAAGCAAATACATCACTTGTTATTTGCATGGATAAGATAATATTGACACACTAAAATTTATTATCTTCTATTTTTTAAAAAATAAAAACTAATTTGAATGTGAATGACATGAAAAAGTTTTATGGAATTAGATTAACTTTAATATATTTTAAATTGACGATTAAAGTGATGCAAGTATTATTACACTAGATTTGCTATACAGAATTCGTTGTTTTGCGAAATTGGTAGAGCTCTCTATGGTAGAGCCCTCTGTCTCCGCATACTACAGTTGTCAGGGCTCAGCCTCATGTCTATACTGTATAAAAAGATATAAGAACAGGAGTTCACAATAACTCACGCATGAATTTCTCCTTTGTTTTCCAGAAATTTGAATAACTAGTTAAAGGGTTATTTATTTATTTTTTATTGTTGGCCCACGTACAAACATCACCTCAAGCCCAATACCCACAAGAAATCGAAATTTCCAAGAACTTTATATATTTTCTTTAATGATACTCTTAACAGATACGAGTCTCAAAATACAAGCATTTGCAGCAGCAGAAAAAAATACAGGAATTTACTTAATCCACTTGTTTGAATCACATTATATGGCTTAGAATGACATAAAGGGATGAGATCACCCTTGTGAGAGTGTTAACTCAAAAGATCAATTATTTTAGTCCATGGTTCTGGGTCAATATTATTACTAACTATTATCTACCACAAAAAGGGTCCAGTATTAACATGCAGAAGATATTTATGATTATTTACTATTTGAGGATATCAACTTACGATTTCAAACCAAAATAAGAAAGAGAGGTCTAGAAGCTAGTACTTAATTAATAATTAATAAAACAGGAACCACTTAACTTAACAACACATTCTTCTCTCTCATATAATACACGTTTTACAGTAAAAATGTCATTTTAACACTCAAAAAATAGATGTTTATTGAAACATCTACTTAATAATCATTGAATGTGATGATAGATCCCACATACTCCATCCATTATATCACATTCAATGGTTATTAAATATGTATCTCAATAGACATTCACTTTTAGGTGCTTGAATAACACTTTTCTGTTTTACTTTTTTCTAATTTTTCTAGAAATAGAGATATCTTAAAAACCAATCCATTCCTATGCAAAAAAGCAGCACCGGATTTGCGTAAAAACCACTTGATTGCTTCACCTTCCTCTCTCTCTCTCTCTCTCTCTCTCTCTCTCTCTCTCATAACTTCAATCCTAAGTATGATTTATACCCTCTTCTCTTTAAATCAACACAATTAGTTCATGATTTTCAACAACATACAACACAAATATTTTTGCACCTCCTTAAGAAAACGTTTCAATGACTCAACAACACACACACGGGGTAATATATAATTCACTACTATGTTAGAGGCAGTGCTACTACCACAGTTGATAGTTCTCAGAGAGAGCCCTTTCCTCCAATAATTAGGAAACATTGTCCTTTGAGTACTCCTTAGCTCTTCTTCCAACACTGTCCCCTCTCTCTCTCTCTCTCTCTCTCTCTCTCTCACACACACACACACACACACATGGGTCGTCATTCCTGTTGTTTAAAGCAAAAACTTAGGAAAGGTTTATGGTCCCCTGAAGAAGATGAGAAGCTCTTCAATTACATAACCAGATTTGGTGTTGGCTGCTGGAGTTCAGTCCCCAAACAAGCCGGTAATTAAATTAATTATCACATTAACATGAAGCAAATTAATTTCATATCATCTTCTTCTTTTTGTTCTTCTTTTTATTATCAGTTAAAATTAGTGGAAGAAAATGAAGGTAAATTAAACTCATTATGTTATTACTTGTTTGATTTTATGTGTTGCAGGCCTGCAAAGGTGTGGAAAGAGTTGCAGATTGAGATGGATAAACTATTTGAGGCCTGATTTGAAGAGAGGAATGTTCTCCCAACAGGAGGAGGATCTTATAATCAGTCTTCATGAAGTTCTTGGGAATAGGTAACATCTTGAAGAATGAAGTAGATGAAAAATGATTTTTACTTTTTCTATATATGGTACACAAATTAACCAAAAAAGGGTATGTGTGTGTGTGTGTGTGTGTGTTAATGCTTCAAAATCCATAAGAGTTTTTGAAATGATTGTGTATACTGTCCATTATATATCAGGTGGGCTCAAATTGCGGCACAGTTGCCAGGGAGAACAGATAATGAGATTAAGAACTTCTGGAATTCATGCTTAAAGAAGAAGCTAATGAAGCAAGGGATTGACCCAGCCACACACAAGCCCCTCCTCAGCACTGAAGCTGAAGCTCACATGATGATAAAGGAAGAGAATGAAACCATTGAGACACCATCATCTGTGCTAATACCACTGTCTCATCATCAAGGGGTTTCAGCTGCATCAACGACAACCACCTTATTAGCCTCCTCAGCAGCACTTGTAATGAGTCATCATGACTCTAATTACTACGATGGAGTGTTAACAGTGGCAGAAGAAGAAGAAGCAGCAAGAGAATTTTTCATGAGCAATGAGCCTAATTCAGCATTGGACCCCTTGTCCTCCTACTTTGAATTCCAAATGGGTGGTACTGCTTCTCAAAATGGTTATTATGATGATTCAAGTCACTACCATCAAAGCCAGTTAGGAACCAATTCAAGCTATGGATTCGCTTCAATGCCAAGCCTGAACAGTTCTGATCCAGGGAACATGTCGGTGGCAGAGTTTTCAGATAACAACTCAGCCTCAAAGATCAGTTCTTTGCTCATGAATAATAATAATGATCATCATGTGAATAAGGAGAGTTCCAGCAATAGCTCAACTACCATGAGTGTTTATCCAGCTGGTGGAGGGGTGTGCCAGATGAGTAGTGGTGGCATGATTAATGCAGTGCTCTCATCATCATCATGGGACTGTGACAACAAGTTGGATCCTAATTTGTTTCAGTTTCATGTCAATGCCATGAAATCTGAAGGGTTCAAGACAAGTTCATCATCATGGCAAGAAGAGCAGTTTCAGCAGCAACACACTCACAGTTCAATAGATTTCACCTGCTATAATTTAACGTCACTTTCAGAAGATTTAGCAGGAGCAAATTTTGATGTATTCCCCAGCAGATTTGAACTGTAAATTTTTTAATTATTTTTTTTCATTTGTTTTATTTTATATTTTTTTGAAATTTACTCCCGTTGAAAGTTGAAATCACCATCAGTTAGAAAACATGGAATGATGTTGATAGCACAGGAAATTTCTAGCAAAAAGATTTGAGAATTGAGATGATCGCCTTCACCCCTCACCCCTCTAAAAATATTTCTATTTTTCCTATTGATGTATCTGTTTTCATCAGCAAAAGTTTGAATGAAGATTAATGAGTGAAGCTAATTTTTGTGGTTCTAATTAATCTTTCCATATGATATCCAACTAATTGATTATTACGTGCAGTTATAGTGCCTCATATATATATATATACACTTTCCCACAGTATTTTTCCCTCTCTCACACTGATCATATTTTTTAACATTATGTTTATATGGCCCTTATCGGGTTTCATTTTTTTATGTCTTATAGAGCATCTGGTCAAAGACTCAAATAATCAAATAATATTACAAAGGCTGGTTTGTCATGTCGTTATTAGCTGCAATTCTACCATTCAGAACTCAAAAAAATTATTTTATGGTCAAGAACAAGACAACAATATTTTGGCAAAACTTATTCTCACAGTACCCGCAAATAATTATATATACTTTTTCCTATAATAGAAGGTTATATTAGTTAGTAAACTATATTTTTAAAGAAAGAACTAACTTTAAATTTAGATAAGATGACTGTTGAAAGAAGTTTTCGGTCACGATAATGTTTGAAGAATTTCTGATCTTGCACTAATAATATGTGTAGAATTAAATATCCTAGTCAAATTGGTACAAAAACAAAATGATTATGTTTTTTTGTTTTCTTCGTTCATGATCATTCTGTTACATTATCTTGCACGCCCGTGTGTCTCTGAATCTACATACGTACGTGTATAGCCACAGACGCACATATTTTTTTTAAAAAAAATATTATTTGTCCCTACTCAAAATTATATTGATTAACTAATAGAAAACCCATATGGAGATAAATGAGGAACAGAAAAATTGATTTAATAAGTGATAATATAATGTTTTTACATTCCACGACATCATGTGAAAATTGCCAGACATGTTATGTTGGGTTTGATAACTGTCCAATAAAGGTGTGCTTGGTTAGAAGAAAAAAATTACATGAATAAATTTTATATATTATATTACACATAAAATTCATTCATGCAATTTTTACTTTCACTTTTATGGTATACAGGTTTGTTTAGCTTTTGTAGTTTCGTTATTGAATTTAGCCTTTTTCTTGCTATTTTTATCATCAACGTAACTTAGGTTATTAAGATATATACTTTGAATACCTTATGTTTGAGTGATTCATCTTATAAGTTTTGGGTATTTATTTAGTATTTTTCAAGTGTTCATTATATAATGTTAATTTTATATATATTGGGGCCGGGTGTGGTGACAGGAAATTAAAGATAAAAGCAGGCACAAATTTGGGCATGTGTTTTGAGCCGTATATGAAGATGATACACATAAGAGAAGGCCCTACCTTCTCTTACCCCCTTAGACCTTGATTTGCTATGGTATCTCTCTCCAATAATTCACATTTTGGGCTGCCAATTTTAACCTTTTGGAGCCAGTCTCACAAATGCATGGTGCTCCCTGGAGCCCGCAGCTGGATCATTTGCTTGCTATACTAGCAATTGATCAAATGAGATAGATGATTTATTATAAGAGTAAGATGAGCAAATTATAACTGTTGAATTTTATATAAATAGTTAAAATTAAAATAAAAATTTATAATTTTTTAAATAATCGTGTGATGAGTATTAATTATAATTAACATAAAATTTTATAGATATGATTTTGTAACATAATAAATTTATTACCATCTAATGAATGTAGAACTTTTCTTCAATTAAAGGTTATATGCAATGATGGAAGACTTGTATTTAACTTATTAATCTGAGGATGAGAAGAACAAACTCTATTTACGTGAGAATTAAAAGCTAAGATTGGTTCTTTTCAGTCTTCCCATAATTCACTTCTACTGTGGCTAGTTTGATCGGTTCTCTATAAACATTAGCTCTTTAGGACTCTCAAAGTTTGGAGAAATTACACTTTTTTTATATATATATATTTGAGAAATTATACTTATCAGTGAACGTGAATGTACATTTTATTGCAGATTAAAAGCACAGGATGACATCATCTACATTTCTTAACTATAGTACTGTCAACGTTACCTGTCGTTACATGGATATGTCAGCAGTAGGCATAAATCAGAACTAAAGGCGCTCCCAATTTCCACGCAAAAGAGGAGAGAGAGCCCAGAAAAAACTCTACTTATCTCCGACTTGAATAATTATTTATTTTAAAATTTTAAATAATATTAATTATTTTTTAATAATACTCATATTATTTACTTATTAATGGAGAAAAAAATAAAAAATAAAAAAATAATTTAATAAATTACTTATAACTTTTACTAGTATTGATATTTTACTAATTATTTTCCAAATTATAGTGAATATTTAAAATTAAATAATTATTTAAGGATAAAAGAAGTATTATGGGAGAATTTTAATATAAGAAAATGTTATTTATACATATAATTTATTAAATACTGTGTTAATATACTTTTATTTATATATCAGGAGGTATATATTTTACTTAATTTACTCCCAACACTCTAATTAATAATAAATGAAATGTATTGACATGGTCCGATGCAAATCTTCTTATTTTTAAATAATTTTTTCTTTCCTATTCTTTAATTATTTATTGTCATATAAAAAGTTAAAAGTTTATAAGTTATTAAATATATAATATATATTTTTTATATGTGAATAAATAATTGAAGGAGAAAAAAAGATATAGCATTTAAAAATAGTAGATTTTCATCCATTTCAAAAGCCACAAATTATATACATAAATAATGCATTTTCCCAATACATTTGAATTAGAATATTGATATCTTCATTTAACAATCAATTCAAAAGAAAATTAATTTTTATTAATTCAAAAGAAAATTAATTTTTATTTTTAGGAAAAATATGCTAATGAAAAGTTTGAGAAACGGAATGTTATGGAGATATTTGGTTTCAATTTTCAATTTTTATTTTTATTTTTTTAGTTTTTTAAATTTTATAAAGAAAATATTGAAAATTCTAAAAATTATAAATTTTAGTTTTTAGACTTTTTTCAATTTTTCCTTCATAATTTTTTAAAAATTAAAAAAATAAAAATAAAAATTAAAACTAAAAACTGAAAGTAATCAACGCCAAGGCTCCATATAGATATCCGTACGTGGTTATTTGTTTATGGAGCCAATGCCCAATAGGCAACATTGCCTTTCGTAACATGCCAAAGAGACAATTACACCGCCGCGGAGGACCACTCAAATGGTCCCATTAACTAAGCTGGAGAAGTCACAAGTCAAAAATACCAATTTATTTGAATAAATAACTTATTAAAATTCTTATCTAAAAGTATTTTTTAAAAAAAATTATGATAAAGTTAACTTATTTTTAGATTTATATATAGTAATAAAAATATTTATTTGAATGTTTTGAAAAGTTAGGATACGTTTGATTTTATAAAACAGTTTTTAATTTTTATCTTTTATTTTCCTATTTCTTCATTTTACAACCTTATTAATATTTTTTACTCACACAATTTATGAGTAGAATTAATGTAAGGATAAAATTTTTAAGAAGTTATGAATAAGTATTGACATTTGAGATAATCAAATATTATTATAAGGGTTTTGCTAATGGTACTTAATAAGTAAGTAAAAATAGCAAGTTTTTAAGAATCTCTTTGGTTTTAGAAAATATTTTATGTTTTCATTTATTGTTTTTAATTTATCTTATATTTTTTACAATCTTGTAAAAAACAATAACAACTAAAAAAATCACATTTTCAATTTCTATTTTCTATTTTTACCATTTGATATATGAAATCCTAATAAACAAGAAAGAAATTGAAAAAAGAAATGAAAATAAACAAACCCTAATGTCTTTTATTAATACTCCCACTTTTTATACTCCATCTATCAAAAAACAAAAAAGATTAAGAAAATAAAAAATGTATCTTGATAATGGTAAAAAAAATATATGAGTGAATCATATTTTTCTATAAAAATGTATATTTACATATTTATAATATTATTAAAAGATAAACACAATTAATTATATTAAAGGTAGTATTAGAAACAAAAAAAAATTAATTGCTCTTTATATAATAAATAATGGACAGATAGAGTGTAAAGAAGGAAGAATATTATTAGTACAAACTATGATGTCAAGTACCAATGCAACATTAGTACATGAATCTTCAATGCTCAATTTTTTTAGAATATTTGTCTACTTTAAGATAATTTTATATTTTAAAATATTTGTTAATTTTATATTTTAATAAAGTATTAATTTTATTCTTTGATACTACACCCTTAATTAATTTCACATTTTAAAAATATTTCATATACTATTAGCCTTCAATATTAATTAATATGTAGGGATATATTAATTTATTTATTATATTTTTATTTTATTATTAATATTATTTATTATCTTTTTTATTAACTGTGTTTGATTAAAATTGACAGATATTTTTAAAGGGGGTAAGTAGTTCTTATTGGCCTACAATCCCATGTATTTAGGTCGGTCACTGACTTTCTCGCTCATTCAACTGTTATGTAGTTTTTATTGGCCAAAACACCTCGTGTTGATACGAAAAAAATGTTTCGAGTCAAATAGCACTACTATAAAAATTTTATACTTTTCAATAAAAAAATTATTATTTTTTATTCCTTAATTCGTGCGGCTAATGAAGTCTTAATTAATAATTAAGAAAATGAAAAGGTTATAAATAGACAGACACTAAAATGAAGGCCGAAACATCAACCTGAGTCATTCAAGACCTTCATCTCTCCACATTAACTCAACTAACAAACAAAACATCACAATTAGTGACAGCTCATTTCAAGAAAAATTTCAAGAGTACGACTTAACTATGTTATAAGAAAAAATCATTTATACTCATTGTGTATAGAATATCATATTGATTCACACTTCTTTCACTATTTGATGAGATACAAACCCTATTTAAATGAGATCCTTGTCCAATGATAGATAGAGTATGAGTCGACATAATGTCTCATATATAGTTAGTACAAATAATATAACTCATGTTATAAATTACCTTGTACTAGTATTTTGGCGTACCTAGCTGGCTGCTGCTGTGTACGTGTATGGTGATGAATTAATGGTCGGCGAAACTTAATCTAAAGCTTGAAATTATGCCACAAATTGACAACCCTAGGAGCGCAGTATTCTTAATATGCCACAGCTAGCATGTCCACACGCTCTACGAAATTACCAAAGGTTCTGCCGCTAAGCCATGAAGCAAATCAAAGCTGTTCAGATTGCGGAGAGACAGTTCATATCATTCATGCAGAAGCGATCACTGTAGCTACACTACTATATTTTTTAGCTAGCTATGACAATGTCAAAGTTTGCAATGCCATAAAAGTCGTTACTTCAAAGGGCCTATATCTCCACAATTTATTTTACTATTGCTGTTGAAGTAGTTCAATTTATAAGGTATATTATTGAATCTAGGCTTTTTCTTACTGTTCATTTTTTCTCAATGAAAAAGGTCATTTCAGTGCATGAGGCTCTCATATAGTAAGTTTTGTGGAAAGTAGATGTATACAGTCTTATTCCTATTTTAGGTCGAGACTATTTACAGAATTTCAATCTATGACCTAGAGGTTACAAGATATCAATCTTATCGTTGCGTGAAGACCTCTGTTCACTTTTCTCAATTCGGCTCAAATGTTGTAATGAAGCTGCCATTAATTAAAATGAAGTTCTCTCGGTCGTTAGATTGTGTGACAAAGTTTGAAAGTATTTCTAAGAATCTTACACTATCAAGCATAGTAATAAAAAGCGGCTCGAACTGCCCGGTTTGACTTGAAAATCGATGAACCGGTCATGAAATCGGTATGAGCCACTGCTTAGATTGGTCCCACATCGAAATCGGTGTGATTCGATTCGATTCGGCCGGGCTTATATGAAAACTGATGACTCGACCAGTTGAACCGAATCGGACCGAGTCCTTTTTTTTTTTTTGCTTTGTTTTTGGTAAATGATGTCTTTTTTTTAAAACCTTAAAAAAAATTCTAATTTGACTTATAAAAAAAATGCAATAACTATATTTGTATTGTCATGGCATATGAGTTTATAATATAAAATTTTGTGAGTTTACTTATATAATTATGTTTTGAATGGGTTAATTGTGATTCATGATTATGAAATGTGAATAATATTTGAGAATTTATGTTATTTATTTATGTTTTTTTATTTCAATTTTTTAAAGAGCGTCAAATTGTTAATTAGTTGTCATTTTATCATATTTTATTTAAATTTTTTTTATAGATTTTTATATATTTTTTTTGTATAAATCCAGTTCAACCGGTTGAACTAGTGGCCCACCGGTTGAACCTGTGACCCAATACTTCGACCGAGTTAATCACTGGTCCGAGTCTGAAAACTATGGTATCAAGGTCCATATAATAAACAGTAACTACATACTAAATTGAAGTGCTGCTTTATATCTAGTCAGTCAATTTTTTATCTAACACTTTAAATTATTCAGGATTTTGACAAGTAGAAAGATGCTTAAGCCGTAGCTATGGTATCATGCACGTCCAGACTTGACACATTTTTTATTAAAATTATCACAAAGGTTCTGCCGCCAAGGCTTTTAGAAGTAAATCAAAGTGGTTTTGATTGCGGGAGGCTTTGTTGCTGTGTAGTGGTCAAAACCACTAATTGAAATTGTTAGCAAGATTGGAGGCAATAAACCTTGGTGTTAAAAGCAGGTTCAAGAAAATATCATGACTAAACACTGCATTTAACTTTTATTATGGTCTTATGGATTTTGTGGAGCTTTTCCCCCCCTTTTTATATATTTTGGTGAAACCAAAACTTTAATTAACATATATAGAAATAATCATTACGCGCCATTGCAAATAATAAGTATCATACATATGCCGCCGACGCAATAGCTAGCTAGCTAAGGTCCTTGAGCACCATTTTAATTCATCATAATAAAACGAGAAAGTATATGGACTGAAACGGAAAACATGGGATAAAGGGAAGAGAAAAATCATCGATAGTGTACCTAAAGAAGAACAAAATCAAGGATATATTTGAAATGAAATGCTATATATGACGCTTTTTGGGTCAACTAAAGGTGCATATCCGACAAGAGATATTGGAATACCTTTGCCGAAATAGTCTTTGAAATTTACAAGTTCTTACTATATATATGATAATAATAATAATAATAAAGGGACACCACCAACCGGATACTGTCTCATGCTCGAAAGGAAATCAATATGTTTATGGTGTTAAAGCCCCTTTCCCCCAGGTCTGGTGGTCAAATCTTTATCAAAGAGAGATTCCCTAATGTTCATAGGTAAAAGGCAAGTTCACTTCAAAGAAAATTTTAGATACGTTCAGAGTAAGAAAAAAAAAGGTTTTGTTTTGTATTATTTAACCCTTAATACATTAGTTTTTGTATTTAACATAATTTATGATAAAAAAAAATTGATAGAGGAATTTTTTTTAAAAAATAAAATATTTTAAATCACCAGGTCTACCACAATTAGTAACTAGTTAGGCTCTTTAAGTATCTAATTAATAGTTTGATTCCTGACGTTGTATATGAAAAGAGGTATTGTGGCCAGAGGTTTATCCCCTTAGAGAAGCTATCGCTTAGAAGGGATCGGTCAATATTGCTGGAAGTAGATACCAAAAAGAAAAAGAAAAAATCTCTTTCCTGAAATAAATAAACTAATCCAAATGCATTTTAGAAAAAGATTTCATCCGAAGTGTGCATCAAAGAATTTTTAATATTGGAGATGTACATGTGAACTGGCAAGTCCAATGAGAATAGCCTGTATAATTTTCGGCCATATTTTCCAAATATTTTTTTTTTTTTGTGAAAATTGCTGACAGGCGAGAATCTTAATCACGAATTAATCAAAATTTTCTCAGTCCTAACCACCAAGATGGTATAAAAGCTGTCATCAGTCACTTTAAACTTGGCAATTGAGTGCATTAACACGAGTAACAAGTATGTATAACCTTGAATTGCACTTCTTTTGAGCTTAACATACACGTTCGTAGTACAAATGATAGCTAACTTGACTACTTTTGCAATTGGTACCAAATCAAAGAACTCGAGGAATTTGGAGAAAATGAAGTTGGGCAGACACCAATGATGCATGGTGATTGGGCTTTAGATGGAATGCTAAAGTGATGCGTTGAACTTAAACCTTTTGCTTCTATTTTGCTTCTAGAGGGCAATAGATGGACCCCGGCCATGGGATGATGGGAATGAGAGACAATGTCAAAAAAGGCAGATTCTCATTGTCATTGGGAATGATGGAGCATTAGGCCAATGACCTGAAGAATATATATAATTACAACAAGAAGTCAGAAGGAATTGATGATAGATTTGTAATAAGTTGCGATGAAAAAACACGGCCCCTCGCATCATTGTGAAGTATCTGATAACGATTGTGTTTGACATTTTGTGACTCTTTTTAACTTGGTGAAATTCGCGAATAAGGGTTTTTTCACATTGAAAACGGCTTTTTGGCTAAAAAGTAATTATGACCTTAAACTCCCCAGAGGAAACAAGGGCATCGATTCGACCCGTATTTCCTCTTTTTTCTTTTTAAGCAATAAGGTGCTGTATCTTTCGAAAGTTATATTTTAAGAATTTAATTTTAATATTTTGTTAGTGTATAGAGATATATAGATATCTAATTATATGTTAGCATGTTATCAAAAGTATTTAAATTTTATAATAATTGTCTCAAAATTCATACATGTTATGTGATTAGTTGATAGTATTAATAATTTTACACTACCAATTATTATAATTTCATCAAAGCATGAAATCATTAAAAAAAAAAAAAACTACTTATTATCACAACCATCCATGAGATTTTTCATTTTGATTAAATTTTATTGATTAATTGCATAAATATCTGTTTTATATTGCTAGTACACAAAAATTAAACTCTATTAAAATTAATCTTTTATTTCTAATATAGAGAAAGTTACATATTGAAAATGTTTATCACATATGAACTGTCATAGAGTGAAAATACTATGTGAAAATTATTATACCATTATGAACAAATTATAATACTCTAAGAATTAGTTTAGTATAAGAGTATAAAATAAAAGTAAAAAATAAATTGTAGGACTTAAGCTTATATAATTTTACTTGTAAATATAATTCATGAAACTTTCTTCTCTACTTACTTTTATATACCAAACTCACTATCAATGTAATAATTTTTTACATTATAATCATGAATTTTTTATTACAATCCTCAAAAATGAGATTTTTTTGTCAGATCTAAAATGAGATTTCTCCTTAGGTGAAAAAGTAAATGTTATTTCACTCTTAATTGGATCAATATATATTATATTATATGTGAATCTCATAACATGAGTTAAAGATATGTAACCGCTTTCGTTCCTTATTTACAAATAATCACACTTTAGAGAATTAAAATCTTATTAAATTGGTACTCCCTCAAGGGAAGAGTTTACCACATTATATCACTGAAGACAAACCACTTCTTTTTCTGTTTCTTTTGTTTATGATATCGTTTTGGGAGCCAAAATCGATAGAGCGAACCAACTTGAAAGTACATAAAGCATTTCTTAATTTGAACGTCTTAATAATGTCTCCTCATCAAAAGATGAGCAACCTGTTGACATCTGTGGAAATGTGTTTTTTCACTGAATGCGCTTTCTTCTTCATGTAATAAATCACGAAACTTCTAATAACGTATTCAGTGAGTTGACGAGAGTGGCTTTCTAGTTTTACCGAACTCTTCCTATTGATTTCAACAAAGTCAATACATTTTCTTTCTTTTGTTTTTGGGTCAAAATTAAGTCAAGTTGAAGTTGAATGTTTTGGACAGGTGGTACTAGTTTTTAAAAGTTCAAGATCTTGGAGGTTGACAAAACGACTTCTATGTTTCATTTTAGCATCTAATTACTTCCGCATTCCTTAACTGTAGGGGATTTGGAGGAGGATATATTATGTTTTTCTTTTTTTTACTCTTGCATATTATTCGGTCAAACACCACCACCATCCCCTTCCTCCCGATTTTCATTCAACAGACTCAAATCCCTAAATAGGAAGAAACAAATCACCATACCTGCAAATAAATAAATAAATAAACGCGGTGAAAATTGAAATATCATTTCGTCATCATCGTGATTATCCATTTTAAATTAATCACAACATTGTAACTAGAGATAATACAGAGCATCAGCTGGTTTTGAAAGAGCCACCACATCATCGCCATCACTTCCTCCTCCTCCAGCCATCGATAAACACCACCAGCGTACATGAAAGAAAGTGCGAAAATCACGATCCCACGCTTTGTCTACCACACTTTTACCACAAGGGCGACGCTCCACCGTCTAACTAACCTAAGTTCCTTAGTAAAGAAGGAGGAGATCAAAGATATTGTTGGGTCACCCAGCCCCATCTATTGAGTTCAGTCATGGAAAATGTTCATTTCCTTTTCTTTTTTTAAATTTAAACATAAATATTAGCTATTAAAAAGTGAATAAATGGCATTTATCTTTTTTAAAGGCTTTATTTTTGAATTTCTAAAGTATGTTAACATATCTAACTAATAGCTCTAGTTAAGATTAACAATGCGTCGTTCAACATGGTGAAGACTGCATCTGCATGCCAAATGGAGAGCTTTTGACATGCGCAATACCACTATAGGCATTGACTATCAATAGTATCAGAGCAAACACCTTAAGGAATAGTCACTCAACACGGGAATTTTAGAGCACGAATTGAACCCTCAACACACTTTTATTTTGGAATATTCAATATGAAAAGGAAGGGATTTTATTTTTAGCTTCACCAAGAAACATGAAGATATATATTAATATTAATAAATGTCAAATTTATTTGATTGCTTTTTGTAATGCAATTGTACATTGTACATGAGAGGATTATAAAGTAAATAGATAGTTGTGTTATTCATTGTGCTTGTGTATTAATATACTCCATTTTTTTTTAATAGTCGTTTGGGAGAGACAATTAGCTGCTCCCTCCCTTCTTTCCAGAATACCTATTCACTTTTAGACAAATTATCTTTTAAAATATCTATTAATTTTTTCATTTTAATAAAGTATACTTTTTTTTTCAATAGTAACCCTAGTATTAATGACTTCAATTAATGACCACTAGTGTATTAAAAAAGCTAGTTGAAGAATTCATAGGAATATATTAATCCATACACTACAATTTTACATATGAATACTTTATTGCCATATCATTTATCAACTTTCTCATCATCTTTGTTTGTCCAAATTTGACAAATATTTTATAAGGTAAGCAGTACTTTTATCTTCGATAAATGTTAATTATAGGATCAAGCTTTGACCCGGACATTCCTAGCTACACAGCTAGTTATAATGTTCATAGAAAATTCTATCACAACTAAGATCCAAAAATCTAGCGAAGTCACCTGTTGTTCTTACACCTATTTGGGATGAAATGCGAAATTGCTACATTCAAGAATAATTTTTCAAAGTTATATAATTTCACTGAAAGCAAGCATATGTTTAATTTTTATGAAATTTGTCTACTCTAAAATGACAAGATTAATTAAATACAAATATTTTGTTATCATGAAATAGATACTATACAACGAAAAATATTTTGTTATCTGTCATACTGAAATAGATACTATAGCCTGAAAAATGTTTAATTCAGAATATCTGAAAAGAGGGTCAAATTTTTTGGGGGACATTTATTAGTTGAACTTTTATTGAAAGAGCTTACAACGATGGCACCAAACAGGCTATCACAATAACAAAAACCAGATAAGAGATATTCTAACTCCTGATATCACACCACAGTAAGGAGTCATTTATTTTCTATCAAAAAGAACTTTAAAACAAACCCATATCTTGAATAGTACTGTAGGCTCAAAAAGATAATCTGCTCAACCTGAAGTTTCAAGGTTCAGAGGCTACCAAAATAGTGTTTATGTTCCTCCCTTTGCCACCATTGAGCCAATACTTAATAGTGGGACAAGTTATTACAGTTTTGATGCTAAACCACTCTGAATTGGCTTGGAAGCACCATTATCCTTGATGTCATTATCTTTAGAATCCAATTCACATGGACTAGGAGGGACATCTACTGCGGGGGAACAATTGAAAAATCCATGAGGCTGCACACAAGAGAAGAGCTTCATAGGTCAGAGAAATGGAACGCTCAACATGTACTTAAATACAAGTTCATACTCAAACAAATCTTGACACTTGCTAAGTTATAAAAAGCTATTTAAAATTCAGATGAACTGCAGAAACTTATTCAATTGCATTATTCCTTAAATATGTTCATATAGGTTATTTGAGTTCTTGAATAGGTCCCTTCAGTTTAATTAAAAGTTAGTTCGCAGTTATTTTAAAAAGTGTGAAAACATGATGACCTAATTACAAAATTTTAAACTATAAACCATGAGTTATTTAAAAGGTTAACGAATTATAGGACCAACAAATCAATTTACCCTAATACATAACATGAACAAAATAATAAGACCCCAAAATAATGAGATGACAGAGTCACAATAAAATAATCATTTCGTGATCTGAAGATTCAAAGTCATCTGATGAAGATGTGCTCTACTAAACATTGTCCCAGATAACAACTATGCAATGCAAATCAAGAAAATCTAGTTCTAGTCACAACTCTCCGTATTCAAGTGTTTTATAATAACATTGAAAAGTAATCCGGCATGAGCATCAAATAAAGCCTCCTTATATAATACACCAATAAGGATCAAAGGAGGGCTCAGAAATAACCCATGAGAACAATAAATTAGGTTATTACCACGAGTGTGAAACCAATGTGCTCTACTGGCATGACAGGCCAGTCTTCAAGACGAGGAACATGTGTGACTCCAAATACATACCTGATGATAACACAGTTAGTCTCATGAAGACAGAATGTGAAACCATTTGAAAAAAAATATAAACCCCTGAATAGTGTAATGCTTTGTGTAATAAGATAGTTTGACAAACTATTTTTCACTGATACAAGCAATGCTTAACTAATTTAGCAAAACATGAAATACAAATCCCACGAAAATTTGGAATGCAAGTGTCAGTTTGTGAGCGTGTCTGTTTATGCGCAAGAGAGAGAGAGAGAGAGAGGACCAAAGAACTATATCAGCTTCTTCCAAAGGTCGGTTCTGCTTGACCCATGTAGATAGTCCTTCCCCAATACGCGGATTTTGATTAGGAAATTCTCCTCCAGGATATTTCTCATCGCGAGAATAAGTTGTTACCCAAAGATTATGCTTCAAGAAAGCTGCTCTTCTTAAAAACATGGCCTCAGGACCTCCTAATGGTAAGCAGTTTGAGCCAGGTACTAGCTTGTAGCCAGTCAACTGACCAGTTCTATTGGCAGTTCTAGTGTTCCTTACCTGAAAAGATTATTAAAATGATAACAAGTCACAGTCAAAGAATAATTCAGTGTGTCTAAAACTGTTGGAACCATGGCTCAAGGTAATAAATAAAGCAAAAGCCTTCGGTGTTGAAAGCAAGGCTTAAAACAAGATAGAGCCGTCATATATATTTTTGAAAACATAAACTAAGCAAAGTTTTAGCAGTGTGTTTGAAAACAGCCTTCTGGAATTGCTGGCATTAGGTGAATAGCTCCATAGAAAGCAATCATAAAGTTTTTCATATATTAAGGGCAATCAGTCTGTTGTGTTATTTAGGCTAGGGGCAAAAACTATTTCTCAGCATAACAAATAAGAATTCAATAATTTTAGAAAGTACAAAATTAGTAGCATTAATAGTCAGAAGTTGGCTGTGAAACACAGGGAAGGCTTACAATCCAATGTCGAGCACTCGAAGGATTGCAATCACGCATGGCTTCCAACTCAGATCTGAGCAAAGTCTCTTCAGCAAAGAATGCATTATTGTGAACATTATTCTCACCAGGTCCCTCTATTTTCACGTTGACCTCCACCACCTACCAAACATCTTGAGAGTGTAACAATTTGAACTTGTAATAGAATTATTATGCAGTGGGCAAGATACAGAGTTTGTCAGATGAAGAGGATGTTCACAAGTACAATATCAAATGCAGCATGAGGATAACCAACTTAGTTATTTCAGTGTTAAAGTTACAAAGTGGTAAAATTAGCTTCTTTAGACCAAAGGGCCAGGGAAGATTATGCAGAAGTGTCTCAACACTGTAATAGGATTTGCATTTAGCATTGTATTATAAACTGACAAGTCTGGTACACTTGGTAGTTTCAATAAAATCACAAAGGAAAAGTTGCACTTCAATCCCTAGTTTGCTGTCTACATGTAGATAAGTTCACTGTTAAAAATTACAATAAAGAAATGTTTTAGGATGAAATTCAATTAAGAAGGAAAACAGGCTTCAGAAATGCCAAAATAAATTTCTATAGGAGTACAGCACCGTCCAGACTATTAGGATCACTAGTTTATATGATTCACTCACTACAAATACTAAACCAGTGCTCATGCAAGCAACGGGAAAATCTTCTATCATGTAGCAAAATGATATTGATTAATACAGACAGAAATGACACAAGCATAAACTGATATGATGATAATGATAGGAACCTTGGGTAAAATTTGTATATTGTAGAAGAAAGTAGTACCTTAAGTAACTAAATGAGGGAAATAAAAAGTAGGGTGTGTGGGGTCTTAATCTGTAACAGAATGATAAGCTGGCAAAGAGAGAGAATAGAGTGCAGGTTCTTAATCTGTAACAGAATGATAAGCTGGCAAAGAGAGAGAATAGAGTGCATAATCTGTGTGTTTCTGTTAGAATTGGTATCTATGTAATGGGGAGGGACATGAGAGAGGGCAGGAAAACATTTGGCTGTGGCTTAGGCATAGGAGAGTTTTGAGCTGCTATAGTGCTCAAGTTTGCTCCCAATTGTTCTGCACCTTCATACTCAATATTACTCTCAGTTTCTTTCTTCCATTTCTGTGTCCTTTCTTGTGTGGTTTCTATCAACCAGGAAAGTAAAATTAGTAATGCTGTTCAAATTACCTGATTTAAAGCTTCACCAGGTTTAGAATCAACAGCCATGTCCATGCGAGCAACAAAGAAATGTTGATGAACCGGAGCATATAGACCTGGAGCAATCATGGTTCCATATTTTCGATAATCTCCAGGCAGCAAGGCTCCTAAGCTGAGAATTCCAGTTAGCTTAACTTCAGCTTCGATCTTTCCATCCTGGAACAACACAGGCCACCATTTTCAACAATGTTGAATACCAGTCAGATGAACAACACAGGAAATAAAGAAAAAGATAACAAGAAAAAGAATCGGATGTACCTTGCAGCAAAAATAATAAACAAACTACAATGTCTATAGGTGAAGTCTCACAATAATTCAAAGAGCAATCACTTAATATTTATGAAATTATGCAATAAGAAAGAAGTAAACCAACTCAAAATGTCCTTAAGGAAGGTAAGCATATTTAACTTTTAAAATTATGATACTCCACTTGCCTGATAAAAATGCCAGAAAAATGCATACTCATAGTTTGCCACCGTGCATATAAAAGAAACTGAAAGCCTTCTAGACCTTCGGACTTCTGCCAAGCCAGTTCTCCAGTCTTGATGCTTCCAAAGAATTCCATGATCCTCTTCATGCATACATACGCAATTTTCAATTTTCTCCACTCCACCGTTGAAATTTGTGAAGTGTGCGTCAAAATATTTTATGAAGCCCAAACAGTCGCATCCCTATAACAACGAACTTTGACTTCAGAAAAATGGGAATCCAATTGGAAAGAATAAGATGCCAAAGAGTACATATACAAAAGGATCATAAATATATAAATTATAATTCTCCAACCTTCTTGAGGGAATGTGCATTTATACCCAAGCCATCTTCACCAGCATCAAAAGCATTCTTCCTGTAATGTGGTTCATTTGGATCTCCATAGGGCACAACCATCTCCACAAAACTTAGTCGATGAGCTACAGGCCTTCGTCCTCGACTACCATCAACATACGCAACAGAATATATAACCAAACCTTCTTTGGGCGTGAATCCAATGCGGAAGTTCCACTGTTAGTAGAAGAAGAACAAAGAGACTAGTTATGTGCCAAGTTGCACATTTAACAATTATTAGTTACAATGCAGAAAAACTTCACATTTTCAAAGAAAAATAAATAAAGCTATTCAACATCTACCTTCTGCCACTCAACATAATGCCCATTGACACGAAAGCTTGGACCTTCAGGTTGAATAATTTGCAAGGGTTTGACATCACTTCTATCAGTTCCACCTCTTGTTTCACCAGGAGTATAGTTCCTCAAGGGATCAACAGGAGGTAGAGGGACAAGTTTGCGGTCTTCAAACTCTATTACCTCCATACTTCGCAAATCAAAAAGAATATGGATGCCTTCAACAGGGCGCGCATAACCATTTTCCATAGGGCAGTCACTCTCAGATCGACAAAATATAAGTGGTTTAGCAAGTCTTCTGCTAGGAGCATCCGCTTCACTGTGATATCCAGTACACCTGCAACAGAATTATGCAGAACAAAGTTTCAATAGAGAAAATGCAAACTGAAACAATCACAATCTCTCCAGATAAGAGCTCTATCAATGATGGACATCTACTAAAATTACCAAGGATCAACCATTACGAGCTCCATGTCTTCAATACCCCTTTTCTTCATAGCCTCTATAAATGGAGGAAAATCTTTAACTATTGCCTCACATTCTGCATATTCCACAGCATTCTGAAGAGAGAGAGAAAATATCATGGAATTGAGAATTGTAGCATTCAGAATGGTATCACCTTAACAAAAGAATGACATCTCACTAAAGACATTGCTTCCATTTATAATTCTGTGCATGTTTCTCTGCCTCTGCAAAATTCTTCAGTGCAAAATAAACTGAAATGACAGTAAGGAATTAAATTGTTTTAAGATCAATGTACCATTGGGGGCTGAACATCAGGAACAACATGTGACGAAATTACTTTTCCTCGGTGATGACCACCTCGAGTTACAGCATGTACTTGTAATAATTCAACAATCCATATCCTAGTCTCATTTGATTTCTTATTGTAAACAACAAGTCTAGCACATCTCGGGGGGAGTTTGGCAGGAATCACAGGGCCTCCTTTTGTTCTAGGAAGTAACGATGGTTGGAAAGGTGGGAAGAAATAAGCATCTGCCAGCGCAACAATGTGTTTATCCGGTTCCATCAGAACAGCTTCAACAAAGCGCATACTGTCTCTAACCTGTAAGGGAAAAAAAAAAAAGACATTTTTTATGTTTGGATTAGTAATCACAGGTCACAGCTTCAAAATACAAACACTCAAATTTAATTGCCAAACACTGGAAAAACAACACAATTATATCCACTTGAATAAAACAACTCAGATGAGCTAATGTAGCCAAAAACCTCAGGAGTAGCCCCAGCCGCCCTCACAGTTGCCACGGCCACAGAGATTTCAGCGGCAGATAAAGGGTCCAAAGGGTGGCTTGTCTGTGCCCTTGGCATTGCAGTGATTCCTGTTCAACATTACAGCAAATAAGATATAAGATAACAATGTTAGGCAACACAAAAAACAAAAGTGAAAATGAGCAGAAACATACTGCAATCAGTTGCATGATGCAAAAAGCAATAATTGATATTTCCTAATGAAAAATTAAAATAATCATCTTCGGCAACACATTTAAGTAGTAATAACTAATAATGATAACTAATAAGCAACAGCAAAGCTTCGTTTTAATTTATTTTAAAAACATCAACTAACTGGAAAAACATAATAATTGAGCATGAGCAAACAAACACCCTATTATGTGCCATTATCTCTTATTGCAAAACCATTGTGTCCTATCCAAACTAAGCAATTGATCAACTTCTCCCAAAAATAGAAACACAGAAGTGACATCAACAGAACATTTGATAATCAGATACCATGGCATGAAGTACCTCCCCCCCAACCCCCCCCCCCCCCAAAAAAAAAAAAAACAACACACAAAAAACCACAAAACACACACACACAAAGGGGTGAGCCAATGTAGTACACAGCATCGATCACACCAATAAAAACTCTGAAAAAGAAAGAACAAAAGGATAAATTTTGCAGAGAGATACAGTAAAATCGTACTATCCAGTGTGCTTTTTTGGATATCTTATTTTGACTTCAAAGCAAGAAAGCTTATTTCGTGGCAAAGTATAATACAGGTTGAAGATCAAACTCGCTCTATTCAATGATCTACGCGTCTGAGCACAATGATAGTACCAAAAAAAGAAACCAATACAAAAATAACTTATATTCAAAGTTCTCAATTGTTTTTCAGAGTATAATACATACTAGGTTGAAGGAAACCAACTTTTACATTCAAGCCTTAATCAATGCATGAGTTCTGGCTCAATAACCGTCTTTAACTGGAATTTTGACCACAGAGGAAAATACGAATGGAAGCAAGCTATTATTAATTATTTCTCTGAAATAATCAATACCCTAATTGTGTTCTCATTCTCGAGGAGGATTAACGCCGCCTTTCATTTTAGAAACTTCTCATTTTCGTAGTCCAGTTTACTAGATTTTGTGAAGAAAATATTGAAAAACATGAAAATAATAAAACTGCGTAATCCAGTGTTGAAAGAATAAAAATGAAAAGCAAAAACTGATTTATGAACTAAAGGCACCCTACGTATTTCAAAAAGAATTAAAAAGGAAAGAGAGAGAGAGAAATGTGAAAAAGATGATACCTTTGGCAGTAGGGGCATTGGTGGAGGTGTCAGGGAGAGTGCCGACAGGCCGAATCAAGGAGACCTTGTTGGTGCGGCGATCGTCCGGGAGAGGCGCCGGCCACTGCTGTGCCGCCACGCCGGCGGAGGAAGGAGCGGCGGCGAGGAGAGAACCCCCGCCACCGGCGGGAGAACAGCATGACGAAGGTGACGTCGCCTTTTGCGAAGCTGGGGCCATTGAAGAGGGTTGGCGAGCTCTCCGATTCCACGGCAACAGTAAGTCTCAACAAGGCAGTGTTCCACTGACATACAGCAATCTTTCTTCTTCCTCTCCTCCACCTCGCCCCTCACTCACACAACCCCCTTTCTTTTCAATGTCACTGTTCAAGACTCAAAAACACACACAAACCAAAGAAGAGGAAGAAGAAGAAGTGGGTGACAAAGATAAAAGGGGGATTGGGTTGTCGTGTGAGACGTGGTTGATAATATTGTTATAGATGGAAAGAGTGAAAGAGAAAGTGCAGAAGGAAGAGGAGAAGAAGACTACGGCGAAGAAAGGACACAAGATGGTAGCTGAGCTGTGGTGAGCTGAGTTTTTGTGACTGATGTTGGTGGTGGACACCACATCCCTTTTTTATAGCACAAATGGAACCACGTGTGTTTTTTTTTTTTTTTTTTTGGGTTTCTAATGAGTCGTGAGTTCTGTGTTTGGGGAAAAAATAATTTGTATATGCTGTATTGCTATGGGACTTATATTTATATAAGATAATAAATAAATTTATTTGTATAGGGTGCTTATAAAATTTGTTTGTGATAGATTCTATGTTATTTTCATCTTACAAACAGATTTTGAATTTGTCTTTGACATGTTCTGTTGATTCTAAATGTACTTTTGATGGATTATGTATTAATTTTCATTTACCGTGAATATGATTTTGATAAAATATCTTTGAATTCGCCAAATGATGAATTCTATACTAAAAAAATTATATTTCATGATTTTTTTTCTAAAAAATACCACTATTGATATAAATATATTACCTAAATCTTATATATGAAAAAAAAAAAGACCCGTATTGGGTTTTTATCTCTAGTTTTTTTTAAACTTTTTTTTTTTTTGGAATTTTTTCACTCTTCCTTTTGTTTTCTATGGCTTCTTTCCTATTTTTTAACTTTCTAAAATAAAAAATAGTGCCGGTCATAAGTTGTTGCACGATCTATAAGGATACAAGTTCATCACCAAAAAATACATTTATTGAAAGAGAGGTAACTTCATTCCCAAAATTACGAGCAATATTTTTCATAATTTTAGCACAAAAAACTAAAAGCAGTACCGCTATTTTAAAAATATATATTTTAGGAAAGAAATTAATTATGGTAATTAAAGTTACCATATTCAGAATATCTGTTATGTCTTTGACAAGTAAGCTAACTAGTTGACAGTATCATATAAAAATTATTTTAATATGAATATGTTTAATCCACAGTATTCATGTTGATAGAACAATCAGGAATCCAATCAAATGAATTTTTATTTATGACTTCTAAAATAATAAATTGGGAATCAAATCTGTGTTATCATATAATAATATGTAATTAAATGAATATATAAATTTTTTTTTTTTTTTGGGTTTTGAAAGGTAATTATAAGGAAGTCCTCTTAAAAATAAAGTACAAATATCTTTTGCAGAAAAGGATAAGGGCGAGATCGGCATGGTGCTAGGTAAAAAGAGCGATGATGATGTTTTGGGTGAGAAAAAGTTGGTGTATGTGGACTTATCAGTGGGGTCCAATACGATAAGTAGGTGGGGGTTGATAGGAGCATCTGCTTTTGCTAATGGGCCATTTTTCACATAAAAGTCCAAACGAGTAACTCTAAAAGGACATGGCACGTCCCCATCCATGGATTGCTTCGTTTGAGCAATGTTACACCTACGTCTTTGTGGCGTAACCCTGGATAGATGATGGCTTGGGATTCAAAACGGGAAAAATATTGACGGTTAAAATTGTTACAACGTGCATATAAATAAGCATTGATTATGAATTTGACAGAAGAAAATTGATAAGGTACGGAAGTGAGAGATCTCTCATCTATAAATTAATAATTTTTATTATGCGCATTATATAAATATTCTACTAAATGGTTTAAGGGTATTTTTTTATTTCATAGAATATTCACTATAGATAACAATAACTAATCTCTTTGATAGTGTTTATTTATTGTCTTTAAGATAGAAATACAGGGACAGTGGGGATAGAGACATAAATAATAAATACGTATAGGGGTATTATTAGAAGAAAAAATGTTAAATTTCTATCTCTATATCTTATCCCCACATTTTAGAAGTACATAAATTTTATTTTTTTTGTCTCATGTTTCTGTCTCCACTACCAAACAGGTTTATGTTTCCAATATCTTTGTATTTCTATCACAAATACAATAAACACACACTATCTTTGAAACTAGAGCTTTTCTAAGGAGAAATCTCTTACCATTAGGCCATCACTTTTTAACTTTATCAACTTCCTTACCAGCCAAATCTATTAATTATTTAGTTTCTAAGATATGCTTTCAATTGTTCAAAACATATGAAGTACTGATACTGACACGAACATAAATACACACTAAACTCAAAAAATTACAGGACACGGACATGATATATATATATATATATATATAACTTTTTAATTTTTTTTGTGTATTTTTTTTGTCATTTTGTGATCAATCGAAGAATTTTCAAAATAAAATGACCTAACAACATAGGTTCAACCAAATAACTCGAGTTGATTTTTGGTTCATGTTGAATTAGAGCAATATCTAGTTATATTCAATACGTTTTCGAGCCAAAAAAATTATTTTTTAATTGATGGTAATTGTTTACGTTTTTTCCTTTTTATTTGGTGATGTTGTTTATTTTGTTCAAAACATATAACGGCAGCGCATCAACAAAAAAAACAAAACATATAATAGTAGAATGGAACGAAATTTGAGAGAGATAATCTCATTATATCTCGTATTGCTTCCTTATATTTCTTCTTCTCCTATTTTTTCAAATTGGGAAGTAATTGATCGAAAGAGATAAATAACATATGAAACTCGATCACATCTTTGTCATTAATTATAAACTTTGAACATGAGGGTAATAGTAGTGACTGCTGCACGTACAAGCCCAAAATCAAATCACATATCTTTTTTCATTTGTAATTAAATTAAATTCATATACTTAATTATATACTTGATCATGGTAAGTTGGTTAGTCTCATCAGCTTTAGCCAAATTGAAGTTGATTGATTGGTTCATCATGATATATTCAAGCAACAAAGTTCAGATATCTCATCCATCAAAAACCCCTGCAGACAACGCACAAGCAAAGCAGCAATGAATATAATAAGGGGGACATAAAACTAACTCAGCATGCGTGGGGCCAAAAATATGAGGAAGAGGAAGAGCTAGCTTCCTTCACGACCTAAAACTCAGTAATAGATATAGGCATCAGCCTCACACAAATACGTACTCCGTTTGACTTTCTTTCTTTCTGTTTTTTTTTTTTCTTTTTTTGACGTTGATGTGTAGTATGACTCTTTGAACAAAAATCAAAAGGTTACTAGTAAATGAGAAATCCACCGACAATTAATAACATTGACGATGAAAATCATCTTGGAAATTAAAGCTAAGAACGATTCATTTACCCTCAAAAAAAAAAAAAAAAAAGATTGCTAAGCAAGATTCACGTTCATTCTTGTATCGTTCTACTTTTCAGCGTTAAGCCCGCAATCAATGAGAGGCATAATTCATTTTCTCCTCCAGCTATATATATATTTTTTTTTATACACTCCAGCTATTTTATTTACCATTGACTTTTTTCCAGTGCAAAAGATGTGAAAAACGTATATTTTTTTGTTTTTTGTTACAATGTGAAAAACGTATTGAGTGATATAGAAAAAAAAAGTATAAAAAAATAAAAAATCGAAAACAAATTTCAATATATACTATAACTGGAATTTTCTTGGTGGTTCTATATAACTGGAATTCTAATATTAATCAATGGCTTTTTTACCCAAACAAATTAAAAAAAATTATAAACGTATTTATCACATTTTAAACTTTAAATATGCATATGCATCGTTTATATATATATATGAACTAGATTTCAAAAAATCAAAACACATTGAAATCGGTCATTATGAAATAAATTTCAATATTTTTTTATGTAAAAATTGGTTAATCATCAGAAGATTTATGTGCACTGGACATGTGACAGAAATTGATTAACTATCAACTGATTTCTGTGTCAAAAAGCTTCGTTTGACACTGTCCTATGCCATAAGGAGCAACCTCAAAGCCAAGGTTGCCACCAGATTTTCACACACCATGCCAGAAGCTTGCTTGCCCAGAAGAGAAATCTTTGCTCATCAGCACTGAAAAGTATGATTCGGTGATCCAAATTGATGCTGCCAATTCGGTTGTGACGGCTGATTCCGATCCGGTGTGGGGCTTAGGAAATTGATTGATGAAGTTGAAGGAGCTGGGTTCAGCTTGGTGGCTGCGCCTTATTGGGAGGGTGTCAGTGTTGGAGGGCTAATTAGGACTGGTGCACATGGTAGCTCTTGGTGGGGGAGAGGTGGTGCTGGTCATGATCATGTTGTGGCCTGTGGGGCTTAGTGTTGTTATCCCTGCTTCAAAAGCTGAAGGGTATGCCAAGGTTTTAAGGTTGGAAGCATAAGATTTACTCCTTCATGCTGCCAAAGTAGCGTTTGGGTTTGAAGCTAACATCAATGGAAGTAAGTGACTGACAGCCAGAACCAACCAAATCCAATAGCTACCCATGTGGACAATAACAACGGTGGTGCTTTTTCGCTAGTGGAAGAACCAAAAGAATATTCGCTGTATCTCACACAATATGATAGATTTTACCACCACATGAATACAAATATTATATTATAATCATTGATTGTTGATCTTTATTCTTTTTAATTTATTTGTATTACATAAGGTGTCAGTTGAATATTTTTATGGGTGAAAATGTACTGTTGCTGATATTTGTCAATGGCTCCCTGTTTTCTTCGCATGTTAGCGCAGAAAACTAATCTATGAGCCCCTCATAAGCTATTTTCTTTCCTCTGTATTTTTTCTTTTATTCAAACCAAAGAAAATGAAGTTTTCTAGTCATTTTCCCTTCTCTCAACTTCCTGCCACTCTTTTTCTCTTAATCCAAACAACGCTTATTGTTAGGTTGAGAAGAAATGTGACCGGAAAGAAAATGCAACTTTATTATAGTGACTTTTATATTCTTATTATGAAATAATAAAGTAAGATTATTCATTATATTTTATTTTATAGTTTTATACTCATTTTTTATAAATAAAATAAATATTATGTAATAAATCTTAAACATATTTATGATCTATTATTATGACTATTATTTGTTTTGGAAATCAAATATAACATGTTAAAAAAAAAAAAAGAACGTTGCTGTCAAAATCAATAAAATGCAAAGGGCATAATTGGTAAATGACCTTTACAAACCTTCTATATATGTCCATTTTCTTCGAAAGGGAAAGGAGAAATATTTATTATGGGACCCATAGGGTCATTTTTCCCTTCTCTTACGTTTTCTCGTTGCATCCAAAGGAAAGAAAATTCCTTATTCTCTCCACTTTCTCTTCTGTAGTTTTCCTTCTTCCATCCAAATGATGGGAAAAGCATGTTATGATTCTTCTTCCTATGGAGGCTCACTATATTATCATTATGTGCTTTCATTCAATCGAAAGTGAGTCACCATGGCCCTACTTGATGGTCTTATTTGAATTATGTGATCTTGTTCCACCATCAGTCACTATGAAGTACGAACATCTATGTTAATAATGCATGTTTTTTGGTAAGGAGAATTACAAATATACAACCAATATTAGATGGCTAAATCAACCTGAATAATACTATTGAACTTTATTCTAGGATTATGCCATCTAAAATAAGTCAAATCCGAGGTAGCACCAGTCTTCGCCATATGATCCATGGCCCAATTAGCCATCTTAAAGACCAAACCAAAGTGGACACACCAGTTTTCGTAGAATCAATGCACGGATACGCAAGAGCAACTCAAGATCCAAGTGATGAGAAGAAATCTAATTAGTGGACACAGTCAAAAAAGCCTCTAAACAATCCATATCAACATACACATTAGCCAAGTATCTAAGCCAAGGAAAAACCATGTCAAACAGCTTCGAACTTCACCCAAAGAACTTGCATCTCATCCACAAATCCCGAGCAAGTAGTCAACTACCCTCCAAGAAAGTCTCAAATTGTGCAACCAAAACCTGTTAACCCCCACTCCCATAACACACGACTGTCAACATTCAACTTAATAGCACCAAGGGGAGGAGGTCGCCACACTGATATATTGACACAATTAACTAGAGTGCGAGTAATCTCAGCTCATTAGCCAGAAGCCGCACCCAACAAGCCACCACATGGGGAAACCAGGGGTCTGACTGAAAAATATCTTAGTCCCGACTCTGCCAAGTCCACCACAAAGTTGCCAAAAAAAAGAACAACATAATCACTAAGAGCACTATCTTTCACCTAAAGAAACGGATCATCAACCTCAAGCCAAGAAAAGATATGTGTGCCAACATTATCCCAAATGCTCCAGCTTTTGAAACAGTCCCTTAGACAATAAAGAAGAGTATCCTCTTGGCATGTTAATAATGCATGTTAATAACTATTTTTAGAATATTTATTTTAAAACTCAAATAAATATCATATAAGAAAAAAAAATCTTACTTTTTATTTGAATATTTGATTTGCCAAATTTCAATTAATCTAATTCAAATTAAGTTGATTTATTATTGAATAAAACTTCTTTCACATCAGTTTTTTTTTTTTTTTGTTTACACTAGTGTTAAGAATGATACAAGATTTTTTTTTATATAATACTTTTTCAGTTCGTAACAATATTTGTAAAGAATTCATTAATAGAGCACTAATGGAGTGTAGTGCTTTTACAAGCATCTATTTTTGAAAGAGCCTCATTCCCTTTGATTGAAGCCGAGTCACCATGGTCCCATAAATAGCTGTACTATAGGCCAATATATATAAAAGTATTTTTGTATCTGTATGCATACTCTGATAATTTCGCTCAGTCATGGAATCTTCCATTGCTCTACTATTAATACCGGCTAGGTGTTCTTAATTTCCTTTATCAACTTAAGCTGAAGTTTCATACATATTCGTAAAGTTCTCAATTCCCAAACATCATATGCTTGATGTTCTGCTGGCAGAATATGGCGTGTGTGGGTGCCTGTATATAACCAAACTATCTAAGATAATGCTCTGCAAGATGATTTGCATTAATTTAATTATTACTAAACCGCGGATATAAATTTGTGAGAGTTAGGAATGAGTCTGACATAAAAAAGCTTAGGAATCAAAGGAAGGAATATCCTACCCGAATAGTTTTAAATTATCGGTGGGTTTTACAGTGAACCTCTTATTTTTTTATTCGTGATAGATCCATATTATTAGTTATTAGATTTAATCATTCAACAAAAATGATAATCATCCAATGATTAATAATAAAAAATCCATAACGAATCTCAAAATTTGAGATTCACCTTATAATTTACCTAAACTATAAGTTTACTTTCACGTAAATGAAAAAGGGAACATAGAATGAAAAATGACCAATTATAAAGGGCATTTGCATTCGTTGCTATTCCACTACAATGGAGGTATTAGTACACAACTGGACAGGACGTTTCTGCAATTTTATAGTAACCCCAAAATTGCTTTTTGTTTGTCTCTACTCACAAGAAAGTGGGTATCTTCCAAATGAAGAGGGACATACTAAACGTGAATGGTTATGTGTCATTAGCTTGATAACCCATATGAACTATATTTGTAGAAGTTGAAAACATCACTGTCCGTTTCCAATGTTCATTGCATAAAGGGTCCTACCATTAAAGTTGGGCAGTAATAAACTACAGAATCTATCTCGCTAGAATATAAAATATAAAATTCCTCTATTATAAATATTGGGCTCAAATATACTTTTTAGTTCCTATGAATATATACCATTTTGATTTTGGTCCCTTTAAATTCTTTTTTTTTTTTAGTCTATCTTTTTTGTAATATTATGTTTTTAGTTTACGTACTCCATATTTAGATCCTAAAAGTGATTTAGAATATTAACCCTTATGAATATTAAAAAATTATTTTGCATTATAAATATCTTCAAAATCTTCTTTTGATCTTTATAAACATCATTTCTTAACCGTACAAACTAATAATAGGGATAAAAAATACTATTAGTAAAATGAGGGACTTAAAGGTAATAAAAAATTTTAGTTGGACTAAAACTAAAACAATATATATTTATAAGGACTAAAGCATATTTAAACCTAAATATTATCATCCGATATTCCAGTTCAAAATTGTAACGTAATGTTACGTTGGCTTTGTCTTCCAATGTATGGACTTTGGTCCTCTTGGCATTCCTCCTCCATTTGCTAGTGGTTGGCGCACCAAGTGAGGGTACTTGTAAGGGACTCCAATGTCCAAGTTAGTTTTAGGGTGTGAGTGGAATGTGGGGTGATAGAATGATTAGCACACCTACATGGGTTTGCCTCCTCCCTATTTATACTCCTCAGACTTTTCTTGAGAGGACATCCTAGAGCTAAGTTGCCATATCCTTTTGTACGGTGTACTGTTATGAGCAATTGTATTGGTTGCAAGGTTTTTTCCATTTTTGGTCCCCTTTACGCTTGTACTAGGATATGCGCTCATTAAGCACTCCCTATGACCTTACCTCGGGCCATTTTGGCATCTTGGAATCTCTTGGGGTGGGATACTTCACCGAGTTTGAGGTTAATGTCTTTTCCCTTATTGGATCTTGGGTGAGACCAACGCCCTTATCTTTGATGGTCCTCAGGTGAAGATTCGCTACCACACCCTTGGTGAATCCCGGGGGAGGGGTCCTTAGATTTGTCAAGACCTCAGGAGGGCGGTGATCTTGCCCGCCGATTCGAGGTTCGAGATCTGGAGTCTTTGATTGTAACAAAAATGTTATTACCATATATTTTTTAAAAAAATTAAAATTTTTATCCAATATTCTAGTTCAAAAAAGTGTTGTATTGAAAACTTAAGTTACATATTGGCAAAACTCCTCAAATAAATCGCAACACTCTCATTAAAAAAAAAAAACAAAAGTTTGATAGCTTTTTAATCGCATTCCCCCTCATTGCAGAACGCAATCATATATGGTCCCGCCGTGATCAAAATGCTAAGTGGCTGCAGCATTATTGAAAGCATAGATAGATAGAAACATTGGTGGGGACAAATCCGACTATGGCTTGGCATTCTTATCCAATAAGAGAATTCTAGCTTATTATAAATGAAAATATAAACTTCGCTTTGTAAGCTTCAATGAGTACAAGGTAAGCGTTGCATAGCAACATATAATTATGACCCTATATGCGTTGTCCTCAACTACCCTTGAATTTATAATTCTTAATGGTTCCACAATTCCATCACGCAATTTGGCATGTTTGGAGTTGAAAATTGTTACACTGATTGATATTACAGGTCCAAATTCAGTCACCGGATACTACTTGATAATTGATTATGGCGAAACTAGAAATATTCAATTCTTAATAAGGCATGACAAGTTGACCATACAATAATAACAAACTGTCACCACCCATCTTGATTCTTGACCCTAAGTCTTTGTTGCTCTTTACAATGATATAATATTGCACAGTAAATAATCATCAATTACACAACCGTGTTTTTTAAAACATTTTCTGTACCATTTTCCAAATTACAACCAATAAAAAAAAATGGACGAAGGAAGGAAAAACTATTCATTAGCATCCAATTCCAATCCCCAGTTTTTTTTTATCATGGTATTTTATCTTTTTTCACACTAAACACTTCACTGTTTTCCTTGAATTTTCTGAGTTTAGGACACCATAAAAAATCTTGGTATATACATACCTTTTAAAAGACCACGTGACCTTCTATTATTTGTTGTTACTTTTAACTAGTATGCTCAAATTACAAAGCCTATAGCTGTCATTATCCTCATGCATTGTAAAGTTCAATAGCGGTACCGAAAGAGCTTATGCACAACCGCGAAGGAAATATTTTGGGGTGTTAAGTATGTTCTCATTTTCATTATAATTCAACTACAATTTTAGACTACTCTTCTTGAAATTATCTCCTCTCTCGGTGATCATGAAAATACATTATTTGGTTTTTTTTTTTCGGGCCACAAAAAAACACTTGTGAATGTTGTGGTGGTGATATCCTAATTAGGAAGCTTGGGCTTCGGCCCCCCTACCCACCGAAACAGAAACAATAAGGAAGCTCCACGGGCCGGAGCCAGTGAGCTGACAATAGTTATTTAGCAATCCTACATTTTTCTGTATATATATATATATATATATATATATTAAAAAAAAAAACCAAAACAATCTATAACTTTAGCTTCACTGTCTACGTCCATGACTTTACAAATCTTCAACTGTCTATAACTTTGGAATGCTAAAGTTATGAATCATCATTACAAACCTTTTCATCACATGGAAAGCTATTAAAAACTACCTATACAATAAATTACTCTCACTCTTGAAGGATATATAAATCAAGCAACCAAATGCTCTATTTATAAGCCGAAAGAGTTACAAAACTTCTAATTCTTTTCTATGTGAGACTTCAAGTTAAATCCTAACACATTTGACTATATATATTATTATACATATCAATAAAAGCGTTTAACTTAACTACTTTTTAAAATAAAAGTATATAATAATTAGATAATAACATAAAACTTTATTTGATAATATTTGAAAATTAATGTCAAAATGTAAAAGTGGTATTTAATGTCCAAAGAGAAATTCCGAAATCCATTCCTGTCCGACAATAGGTGTCGGGTTAATCAAAGTTAACATCGTTTAAACTTAACAACGTGATATATGTTCCTAGTATTAACATTTTTGGTGGTGAAGTACTATAATTTTCTTTTTTTTATTTTTGGTCTGAAGTACTATAATTAATGTTATACCCATCACTCCGTCAGCTAGATTAAACTAACCTTACTTGTGATGTAATTCTAGCCCAAAATCGATTCCCTACATCCCGATTTCAACCCAGTTGCCTTTTAATCGATTGCCCATTGAGTACCCTTACGGCCCGGTCCACGAGACAACGGCAAAATAAATAAACTTTAGGCATGATTGCTGTATTTTTGCCACGGAATCTTGACATGTACTCTTCATCTTCCTCTTTTTTTGGAAAATTTTTAGTAGTCTGTAAAATCTTTGTTCGTAAGCAATACTTAATATTTTCCATTTTGGCTTTAAAGTATGCCTTTCACTTATAAATTGAGTTTAAAACTAGGGAAATGTAGTGATTCTCGTAATCTATAATTTATAATACTAATATTTCAGACTCTTATAAGGAAAAATTTTAAAAGTATTGCTTCTTGAGTAATTTATGGCCTACAATTTTTATTTGGAATTTGAATTCTCAATTTATATTCATTACACTTAATTAATAAATATCAATTATAATTAATTATTAATTATGAAATGTCAATTATAAATCATAATATTACTTCCACTTCACAATCCAATTTCAAAACTTATTATCAGATACTATAATATCACTTTGCAAACTTTTTTTTGTTGGTTGACTTTGCAAATTTTTATTCTATATTTTGAATTTATGAAATATTATTTTTTTTCATTCTAACAAAGTTCAAATTTTTTTATGATTATATTATTTACCTTATTTATCAAAAAATTATTTGGCTTAATATATATAGTCATAGTTTCTTTCACATGTATTATAGCTCTATATGGAATATGTGATTTATATGTTATCAATGAATGCATAATTTAAAATATAGCTTATATGATAGTTTTCAACCAATATGTAATTATCAATTTGTAATTAATGTAATCTATCACAATAATGTCAATCATAACTAATAGATGGATATTTTAAAATTATATATTTTATTTGAAAACATGTCTACCAAGATAAATAAATTAAAATCTTCTTGAATTAATTCAATACTAATTTAAATAATTTAGTTTGCCTTTTGAAATATATTTTTACTTTTGAAAATATAAAATATTTACTATGATATATTTATCTTGGCTTAAATTTAGAGAATTTTCTTTATTTAATTCTTGAGTATTTTTTTATAGATTGACATATGCTCTATTATCATTTAATTTTAATATGAAATGTTTGAGTATAAAAATTATTCAATTATTTTAAATGGGATTCATAATGTTTTTTTAGGGTTTTCAATATGGATTAAATATTATATTTTTTTTATTTTTTACATTCAAATTACATTTAAATAAATATGGTAATTACTAGCTGATGCAAGTTCATGCCAAAATAAATATTAGAAAAAATACGTATCTCAAGACTTACTCCTGGATTTAGGGTTTATGAGTCTTAGCTTGCAGCCCATGTAAAAGATCAAATAACATTTAGAAAAAGAAAAACAAAGCAACTAGGGCTTGTGATCAGACCTATGTCCAAATTGCATTCGGTTCACTCTTAACCCAAAAAAAAAAAAGAAAGCTAGTTTACGGACGACCAAAAGTGGAGGAAAAGCCAAAAAGTAGAAAGGGCATTTGGTTAAGAGTTTAGGGCATTTGGAACTCGTTTGGACGTACTCCTTCTTTTTTTTTTAATAACCAAATTTTCTTTTTGTATTTTTTTATATCTTTGAATAATTTTTTTAAGTGAAAACAGAATTATTAGAAAAATAAAATATAATCTTTTTTTGTACGCAAGAATTTTCACCTTCTGAAAAAAATCTTTTCTATAACATAAGAAAGATGTTTTATACCAAATAAAGATATTTTAATATTATATCTAAAAGATATTTTCTAAAAATCACGTCCAAACGAGCTCTTGCTAGGCTGCAACAATAAACCTTTTCAGTGCTTTATTTTGCATTAAGGAACTGAACACCGAAGGCGGAAGAATATCCGGGATGCAGATGATCACAAATTCACAATGACAATGACGATATTTGGGTTGTAATTTCGCCCTCCCAAAACCACGATTTAGAAAGTACAACTTAGACTTCATCCTCCAACTTACTTGGCAATATTTCAGCTGATATATGCATAAAGAGATTCTGGTCTTAAACCATGGTTGAAGACGGAGAAAAAAAATGCTTACCTTCTACATTTGGTTAACCACATTTATGGTCAAAATTAAAAGCTCAACCAAGTGTTAATATAGTAGGATTTTAAACATAAATCACTTCATCTTATTTCTCATCAAAATCAACTTCGTAAACTCATAAAGCATGTCTGATCTTCCGCTTGAAAAGTTCTGATACTATAGTTATGGCAATTCCATTTCATCTCACACTCTGAAAATGAAAATCTATATCTCGGATCAATTTCCACGTTGCATTCATTAGTTTAGCAACCTAAGCAACATCACTATTAGCATAATTTAAACCAAGAGTCCTGCTGTTTGTACTTAAAAAAAAGTGAGATACAGTAACGACTCATATTTCATTCACAGTAGATAATACGTGAACCCTCGTGGGGTGTGGGACCGTGCTGAACATCCGTGAGTCGGGCACAGTATGCCACGTCCACTCCATAAGCACATCTGATGCACAAATAACTTTTTTCTAAACCCAAACGGCCATAACAGCAAGCTTTTTAAAAGAGCTCAGATCTAAATCATGCAACACATCATACCGCAAATCAAAATAACAAGAAACATCATCCAACACCTCAATTCTCCAAACGAACAAAAAAAAAATGATAACAGAGCAAAACAAAACAAATTTTTTTTAAAACCCTAATCCTTTTTCCCAAACCAATACCTAATCGAATTAAGCCGTGAGAACAACGGCTCCACCAGCTTCCTTAATCTTCTTCTCTGCGATCTTCGATACGAGCTTGGCCTTCACGACAAGGGGCTGGTTCTGCGGCAACACGCCCTTCCCGAGAACCTTAAAGCACCCGAACTGCGTGACGTCGATCAACGGTGCCTTGGTGCTGTCCTTGGAGGCATTCTCCTTCACGTCTTGTGGAACGAGGGACCAGAGTTTATCAATGTTGAGGATTGGGCAATGGAACTTGTTGCGGAGCTTGTGAAAGTATCGCATTCCGACTTTTCCGAAGTAACCGGGGTGGTACTTGTCGAAAAGGATGCGGTGGTGGTGCATTCCTCCGGCGTTTCCGCGGCCGCCTGGGTGCTTCCGGTGTTTCCCAATGCGGCCGTGGCCGGCGCTTACGTGGCCGCGCTTCTTCCTGTTCTTCTTGAACCGCGTCGTCATGTTTGTTGTTGTTTTGGCGCGTGTGGCCTTTCTCCGGGGTGTGGGGTGGTGGAGCGGCCAAAGGGGGTGAGTTAGGGTTAGAGGTGTTATAAGCGAAGCCGTTGGTCCTGATTTTACCGTTTTGACCCTTGCTCACTTATTTTTTTATTTTTATTTTTTTTGTCAAGGCCGTCAAGCCAACTTAATTCAGGCAAATAAAAATGTAATGGCCTCTCTCCCATGGTTTGAACTTTGAACAAATAATATTTTGAAAATGAATAAAGGTAGGCCTCTGGGCCTCTAGTCTACAAAAAGGTCAAAAAAAAAAATACAGATTAATATTTTTAGTTATTGAAATTGTATGGATTTTTTTGGATTCAATTTAATTATATTAACGGTGTAAAAAAATTTATATTCTCATTCAATCGCAATTTCTCTCATACATATATATATATATATATGTATATGAGTTTTAAAATAGTGGAATGAAAGTCAATCATATTTTTGTTTATGTGGTAAAATTTGATTGGATAATTATGTAAAAAGAGTTTTTTACTATTAATGAATTAAAATGAAGGTATTGTATGTCAAAAATTGGATAAATTATATATTTGTTGAATTGCAGTATTTTAAATTAAGAAAATTTTAATTTAGTTTATAAAATTAAAAAAAACTGAAATTAATCCTTCTTTTATGAAATTAATCCTTCTTTTCTCTCTCTTTTATTTTTATTAGTAACATGACAGTTTTTGGGGTCTTGATGACATGGGTTCTAAGATTGGGTTCGTGTACGAGACTGTCCCCTTTTTATTTTTTTTGGTGAGATTCAGCGAGTGAGTCTATAAGGCCATTTGGTTCGTGGATGTTCATTTTTATGGGCCTATTGTGCCATTTGAATTCCTCGCATTCCTTAATTGCAAGAGCCATATATGTGCTTGGTTTGTTGTATCTGGAGTCTTTTTCAATCGAGTTTTCCTCCGACTCTAATCAATGTCCATGAGATCAAAATGAAAAATCAATGTCCACTCAAAGATATTGGCGGGTAAAATACTAAACATTGACTAAGCACTGTAGAGGATAAGATTCGGCATCAAAATTCAAACCCAGATTGATTCTGATTTGTATAGCTTAAGACATTAGATGGGATACATGTTATATTATTAGAAAACATCATTACCCTCTAAATAGCCTAAACAAAAGACAGAGATGAAAGATGCGATTTATCACCCAAAAAGAGAGAGAGAGAGACGCCTGCACGACTTGCTCACTTAAAAACAGACAAATTACAATCAAATACCTAATGTGGTCAGTGTCACAGTCCAAGCTTGAATCTCAAATTATCGATTGTCTACGCCCCGTTATATAATATATGGAAAGATATGAAATATAATCGAAAATATTAATTATATCAACCACAATTCTTGCAGCATAACTATTGTTAATATGATTTCTTTCACTTATCTAACTACTTTATTTGAAGTTTAACAATTTCTAACATTAATTATGACAAGTAGTTTTTCTTTCTTTTTTCTTTTTTGTTTACATGACAAAGTAGTTAATTTTGATTATCTAGTATAATATGTGAATTGTATACTGAAATGTTATCGACCACCATGGATACAAGACAAAGCCTCTTGACAGCAATATATTGATATGAGCAAATATCTACAATATATGTTTGTCTTATTGTAGCACAAAACCTCCATAAAGAGGAGGGCCCCACTCTCAGATAGCCTCTCACATTATATATATATATATATTTTTTTTTTCCTTTTTTTTTTTCATTTTTTGGATAAGAAGTTAGGACCTTTCGCGATAATGTTTTTGGATAAGAAGTCTGGGATCTTATGGATAGCAAGTTAACAACAAACCTTTGTCCTACAAGTAACAGAAGTAGCCCTAGCCCATATTAATGTGACAACATCCTTTGTAGTATTTCTATTAGAAAAATATTATTTATACTCGTACAATATATGTACGAGATACTATATTCATACATATCATGTATATTATTAAACGAGATATAGATTTTATTATAAATTCTATTTAAATGAGATTTATATTTGTGCAATTATAGATAAGACACAAATGGATATAGTGACTTATATTTATATGGGTACAAATAATTAGTATAACCCAACTCTTTGTAGTATTGTGGCCAGCCGCTAGAGGGGATGGATGTTGTTGCTGACGACTCAAACCCTCCATCCTCTGTAACAGATCGAGAGAATCTAAAGGTCAGCATGGTAAAATGGACTCACCCACTGAATTAAGCCTTGTACATATCTATTCAAAGACCACAGTCTATACACGTGGGACATGCATGCGTGGCAATTACTCAGCTCTCCACTTGCTCAGCAGTATTTACGGACAATGCATAGGAATAACACACATCATGGCCTATTATCGTAAATTGAAGTGCATTGGAGTTGGGGGTGCATTGATGAGTCAGAGTTTCGGAGCATGCGAGGCGCATCCTTAAACGGCGGCGTGTGGAACCAGATAACTACACGTTTGCGCAGATGAGCACAAGCAAGAGAATAGAAGCATGGTGCTATGCAATTGCTACGTTCACTAGTTCAAAAATATGTGGTGGTGGATCTACAAGGAATGAGGGACAAAGTGATGGCCGACACGGATGAACAAACTGATAATTGGCGTAATATCCCATCATAACCCTATGCTGTGTGCCTCTGTGATTCGGTATCTTCGTCCTAACAAACAAACAGTTGATGCCACAATCAAAACAGTTTCTAATTATTGTAAAACAAAAGGTTCTTATTTTAAAATCTAAAAGTGGTGTTCTAATATTAGGTCGGATATAATGGTAATTCTCATTAATTTAACTGAAGATAATTACTTAAATTTTAAAAAGAAATAAATTAAAGAAAAAAATTGTGCTTTAACCACCCTCGATTATAAATCATATACATTTTATCTCTAAAAATTTTAGAAGAAACAGATCAATCATTGGACCCTTTTAAATGTGTACTTTAGTTATTCTACTAATTTATTGTCTATTATTATTAACCGACAATAATTGCACTAGCTATATGTATCACTGAACCTTAGTTCATGTATAATCTTATACCCTAAACTAAAAAAACAATGTGGAACTAGATACCCAAACTCTCTTTGTCGTGTGATGTTTCTATTAATAATAGATGGAAAATAAAAATTTTATAAGTGTTGAGTTGCACAATCAGGAAACGTTAGGAGTTAATTTGTATGTTTTCAAATCTCCGTGGATAAAATGCACATAGTTTATAATTTAAGAGAGAGTGTTATTTTAGTTACATCAAATAATTAAAAACCTTTTGCTTGTATTATGGATAAGTATTTTTGTGAAATAAGTTATTTTCTAATTTATAGTAATAAGCTAGTCAGAAATAGGTCAAGCAACCTATCAAGAACCTACAGTTTGGCCTATATTTGACCTAACCTAACCTAACATATTTTAAAATAGGATAAGGCTTAGACTTGCTTGAAAAGTTGTTTATGTGAGTAGTTCTGGTTTAAGCTTGCTGCATGGCGTCTATTAGGAACAGAAGGCTCTTTGCTGTATGACTAACCCTTTTACCAATAAACCACAGCAACTTCTTGTTAATTTTACACACAGCTCATAATTTTAGAAAGTATTGAACAACATAAATGAAGAGTGAGTACTTAAATCCTTGCTTACACTATAAACTTTTTACTCTGAAAACAATTATGATATTATGTGACGCTTTGCTTTAATTTGTGCTTGGCTCCTCTAGGCTCTTTTTTAGAAGAGCAAGAGGTTTAATAGTTCTTAGCTTAGCTTTGTCATATATTAGGGTCCTTTTGGATAGTATAACTTGGGTATTTATGTTGGTTTACTTTTCAATAGCCTAAAACCACTTGTTTAGATCAAATTAGAGAAAAAAAAAATTCAATTTTATTACTTTTTTGAAAAATGAAATATCTAAATTTTTAAAATCAAAGTCTTCTATATAATTTTCTTGAACTAAGCCCTACAAATTAAAATAAAGTAATAAACACTTTTATTATCACGTGAAACACAAGATAACAGATTTATGAATTACTTTTCAAACAAATCCTTTTACAAGAAATTCGTGTTACTGCCACCACTCGTGAAAATGCCTAATTTGAACTAAGGATTTGGAGGGACAATGAGGCTCATGGAGTCATAGTCTGCCCACCATTCAGCAAGATGCCCGTTAGGCCAAACAAATTCCAGATGACAAATTGCTGGTGATTCGTTCATATATACTCTCTATAAATTGTGCGTCTAACAATGTTTCGCCCAGATTGCATTGTACTTCATATATATCCTACTATAGATGGTGAAAATTATGATATAAGTAAAGTAAGATTAATTTCAATTTTCAATTAGACGATATATATATATATATATGGTGTAGATTCATTTAAACTATGTATATATAAGTCTTGTACATTTATATCCTTCGTAGCAATTAAATTTATTAATTGACTCGATCATTGAATTATGTAATATTGTATTGACAATCAAGAATTCCAAATTTCAGGAAAAATCGGATAACAATCAGCATGTATTTTAATAATTGATATTTATTTGTATTTTAAAAAATACATTATCCGTCAAAATGAAATGGCATAATGAAATATCAAATTATTCTAAAACGGTATGAAATTTGATATATTTAATGTACTTGATAAGATATTTGAATTCAACAATTGGATTGATGAAACTTTATTCTTATAAAAAGTTATTTAAGGGTGTGAGTTTCTATACACTCAAATGTGGATTTGTGCAATTAAAGACATTAATCAGGGTCCCCTTTCAAAAAATTTGTAGAGGATTGAAGCCATCATTTTTCTATAAAAGAATATTAAAAATAAATTTAATTTGATCATTTTCGTGCATCGAATTTAAAATCATGGAAGTTCTATTTTTTCAATTAAAAAATCACCTAAAGATCTCTACAAATGTGAAGTTATACTTATGTAAGGGTATATATACCATTAGAAAAATATTATGTGAGGGCATATACGGCACAAAATACGACCCTTAACAAAATATTGTTCTGTTGGAAGAAAACACGCCTTATTAATCCACATTATATTTTTCAAAAAGCAAATATTAGTGTGGTGAATCTTCCTCCAGGTCATTTATATCTTGCATCGAATTTTAAGCAGGATGGTACACATATTCTTTGATATGGACTTATTTTCAACCTATGGGCCAGCATAATATTGCCTTACTTGTATCTGTAAAGAATCTGTCATCAGTCATAGGTTTCATGGTTTTTGCGGTCACAATTCAACGGTCAATTGGTGAATTGGACATTGTGCTTTGCTTTCATATCCCACAAGAAAACTAACTAATAAGGAAAAGTATAGCGCCTTTTTCCTTCAAAAGAAAATGAAAACTTAAAACATTATCAAGCTCATAAACTTAAAATAGTTTGTGGTGACCATTTATAAATAAGTGAGCTTTTTTATTTTAGTTTGACAATTTAAGACTAAATTCTTAATTTGATCCTCTAAAAATGCGTGTAACATTAATTTAGTTAAATCTTTACTACATCAGACATTTTGAAATTCTAGATAGAGTTGGAGCAATGACCTACAGATTGACATTGTCTCCTAGTTTATTAGCTATACATCCACTCTTCCACATTAGCATGCTCGGGAAGTACACGCCTAATTAGTCTTATATGCTCACACTACAAGTGGCCCATGGTTATGAGAGTTTGTCGTGTGAGGAAGAACAGATTGTAATCATGAATGGACAGATCAAGAAGCATTGTTCAAAGGAGGTAGCCTTAGTGAAAACGAAAGTTAGTTGGAGGAACTATTCCAGTAAGAAAGGTTTCCGAAAGTCGAAGAAGTCATAAAGATCAAGTATTCACATCATTTTCCATCTCAAGATATGCCATATTAGATTTGGGGACGACCAAATCTCTTATAAGGGGGTAATATGTAATATGTCATGACTCGATTTGGGAACGTGATCAATATGCAGGGGTTCTAGGTCCCCACGTAATGGGCCTACTAAATGTATGAAATAACATAACTTTCATTCTTAAAACATTATTAAATCCAGCTCGTCATCAAATTCTCTATTCAATACATATTATTCGAATTCATAAGACTGAAGTATTTTAACATACATAGCCGTCATACTCAGTTTAATACTTGGAAACCAAAACATAACTACATGACTGGTTTGTTACGTAATCTCACTCACAATTTGTAAATTAAATCCATGCTTCCATAGTTCTTCCATGAAAGTGTTAGGAAAATACACTACTTTCCCTCCTTGAGAATCACCCTAAATAGAGAAATAAAATAGGAACACAACCACCACACAATAATTTAACGTGGAAAACTTCAAAACAGGAGAAAAACCACGGCCGCTGTCAAAATGACAACCAGAGAATAACACTATGTGAAAATTATTACAACACATAGACTTCACTCTCAAACACCCCATTACTCTCAAGACACCCACACTCTCCAAAGCAAATATTTAAACTACATCTCACAACACTCTAAAACAAGAGTACAGAGAAAAGAAAGTCAGACACATGCTTTGAGTGTTTCCGATTGGTGCAAATTGAAATGAAAAACATAAGCTCATATATATAGCATTGACAACCTCCTTCCATCCCAATTCTTACCAATGTGGGACTTCTTTCCCCAAATTATTTCAATCAAATACTTAACAGAAAGCTAGGCAACTCCTTCACAAACGATGGTAACTATTCCACAGTTGAACGCGTTTGGCACCTTATCCATCAGCCTTTTCTTCTTCTTTTTTTCTTAAAAAAAATTTCCTTTTCCTTCTACGTAAATTTGTGGATTCTCATGAGGACCTACAAGGAGGTGGGGAACTAGGATGGGGAAAAATCCATCCCTATGATGAAAATCGGGCATAAGAGTCGGGAAATTATGAGGTGGCAAGAATGGGGAGCGGAGACCATCCCTATTTTACACTTGAAGATATGTATAAAAGAGGGCCACATAGCGTGGGCCCTTTTAGTTGCATCGTGGGCCACACATCATGGCTTATCATTACGCCAAAATGGGCCACCCATCGCCAACTTCATTGGTTACGCGCCTGCTCCCTCTTACCTCAATAAATCACTAATTTTTCACATTTAAAAAATAATAGATCACTAAACTGTTTTTTTTCTTCCCATTTTTGACTGAAATGTTTGGCGTTCTTCGTAGGAAAGCAAAAAGAAAAGAATATTCGCATAAAAAAGACTTAACAAACAGTCCAAGTCTCCAAGCTCGAGGGCGGTCTCCTATTTTTTTTTTTTTTAATTAATCATTCATTATCATCAAATTAAAAAACAGTTATTAGCGCGTGGGGTTCTCCACCCCGTTCAGCCTATAAATAAATCCCAAAATCACTTCCCAGAGTTTTCAAGCCCCAACCCTCCAAGGCTAGACGGAGGAACACAATCTTCTCTCCTTCTTCTCCTTTCTTACCGCTCTCCTAGAATCTTCCAAACCTTCTTTCGTTTCCGCTCAAGCTCACATAACTCACTGAGTCACGAGAGCAAGAACCGCAACGAGTCATGGAATCCAAACCCGGCCACACCATCAAGCTCCTGTGTAGCTACGGCGGCAAGATCCGCCCACGCGCCACCGACGGCGAGCTCCGTTACGTCGGCGGGCACACCAGAGTCCTCACCGTCGATCGTTCTATTTCTTTCGCAGGTTCGTTCCTTCGCTTCCTTTCGCTCCCAAATTTTTCGCGCCTCTTTTTTTCTATTATTCATTCGTTGACCCTTTCGATTTCGCGTTGTGGTGCAGAATTAATGGTGAAGCTTGGGGAATTTTGCGGTTCCTCCGTGACCTTGCGGTGTCAGTTGCCGAACGGTGACTTGGAGACCTTGATCTCAGTCAAAGGCGACGAAGATCTGGCGAACATAATCGAAGAATACGATCGCGCTTCGTCGAAATTGGCTCATCCGTTGAAGATCAGAGCAGTTCTGTCTCCGCCGAAATCGCTCAAGAAGGTGTCTCCGGCGGAGTCTTCGTCATCGCCGTCGTCGTCTGCTTCGTCCAGCGCCAGTCACTCTCCGGCCAGATCGCCTTACGCCTCCGCCGATTCGCTGCCGCACGCGGCGGCGTACCGCGTCGTCCGCCATAGCCGCCCGGTCGGTGTACGTAACGGATGGGCAAAGTCCGGTTGCTACACCGGGCAGTTCGAGGGAAACCCTAGGTTCCTCTACTGTGGACCTCACTGCAGTAATTACTGCCACTGAACCGGAGCCTTTATACATATAAATATACGCAGTATATACGAGGGACAAAATCGAAAATATGATGCTTGATTCCTCAATTTATGATGATGAAGAAAAATACCGAAGGACTCAGAAAAAGAAATTAACAGAAAACTAAAAGATAAAAAAAAAAAAAGATGAGTTGAGCGGGTTATGAAATATGAAGATTTTTTTAATTTTAAGTTTGGATCTGGTTGAGGTTCTTAATTATCAATTGAGCCGCGTTTTGTTGGACAATGGCTCTGGGACTCTTCTTTTTTGAACCAGTTAGGGTTCCGTTAACCGCCGTCTAATACGGACACCATTTTTTGTGACGTGTCCTATGCGTGCCGCTTTTTTGGTGGTTTTGATTCCGTTCACTCAAGTCACAACCAGTTTGTTCCGTGTGTTCTGTTCCATTGTGGCTCGTGACGCTCGTTCAACTCAACGTTCGTGTGACCTGGTTCTATGATTATTTTGATGGGTAAGCTTACCTTAATTTTGTTGGTCAAATTAATGCAATTAGTCTGTTTGTTTTATTATATTATATTATTATTGTTCGAATCTTAATTGTGTGAATTTTGTGTAATATTCTTCCAATTTTGCAGGTAAAAAAAAAAGGGGATGAGGATTGTGGGGAATAGAGACATCATGGCGTAAGTTGTGGGGTGGCTTGTGGAAGAGGACAAAAACTGTTGAACTTTCTCGAAATTGGTTGGGCAACTTGTTCAACAGCTGCGTGCTCAGTGGATTATGGAACCTGATTACTCCTTTTTTAAAAATTATGAGAGATCAGGACATGAATGTGGACACCAGCTAAGATCGAGATACCATGAACTTAAAATTGGATTAAAAAAGTATTTGTTTAAGACATTTATTTGAAAAATTAAGGAATTAATAATGAAGTTGATGGAGTTGGGTTATTTATGTTCATGGATGCCATGATTTATGCCTTATTTAAATAAATAAGGTATAAATAAGGTATAAATTGAGATGGTGTTATAGTACAATTAATAATATTTTTTAAAAAATAGATCACCCAAACGCATAGCCACTGGTGGAATAAGTAGGCTAGTTGTTAGTTACTTGACACCATCACATTATTGAGGCATATTTTATGGTAGCCCTCTGGTGGGTTCATGGCCTTCTTTTCATACGATTGGACAAAGTTGGCGAATAAATCAAATAACTCAGCAACGCTTGAAGAAAGATTGAAATATTTGACTCTAGAAGATCCACACCAGGTGTTGTTAAACGACGCATTGATAATTTCATAAAAAAAAAAGACACATTGATAAAAGTACTGGCGAGGCCCAACAAAACAATGGTAGGAGACTAGGAGTGGCTGTTGAGTTAGCTTGGCAGCAGTTTGTTCAGGTCTTGGGCTGAGAAAATTTTGGCTGAGGTAATTCCAAAAATTTAAATTGGTTAAGGTCATGCCCAAAACAAATTGGTTAGGTTGAAGTCAAAACTTCAGAGTTCTACAGAGGTGACTTTCAATCTGAAAATCAGCCCAACCATTACAATATGTAGAATTAGTCTCAACTAGGACCGGAAAAAAGGAAAAAAGAATCAGTCTCCGTACACGAGATTAATGTTGACAAAAAGGTTATATATGTTGAATATAAGATTAATGTTGTAGGAATGAATGTCTCAAGTGATTTGGGTATGTGTAGAGAAAAATTACACAAGTGTCAGCAAAGGAAGTAGATTATATTGAGAAAATTTAGAGATGAAACAATTAGAGAAAAAAAGTATAGATGTTAATATTTGAACTACAAATATTATTTATATGTCACTATGAAGTTGATTTTATGAGCTAGGTTTGGTAGGTTTAGTAATTGATTTTGTAATTTTGTTATTTGTAGCTGGAAAAAAAATTAGCGTTGAGTCTTGAAAGCATTTACTCTTGCAATGAGTTGGCTTAACCGTTAGATTAGTTGAATTTTATGAATATCGTGATTTGAATAAAAAAATTTATCTGAAACTTAACTTGATCAGAATGGGGCTAACCCTGACTATAAAGTGATCATGCTTGGCTCAGTACTTTTGCAACCCTGAGTCTAGCCACAGAAGTGATCAAGCCTTTTGGGGAAAACGGAGGAACGTAGCTGTATGGGAGTCCAAAATGTCAAATGTGTGCAAGTGTGTTCACAGTACAGTGAGGGGTTTTAGACCTCAACCAAAAAAAAAAAAATGTGGGTGGTTGACTCAGTAGTCGATCTTTCACTAATAAAATATTACATTTAGAGTTTAAATTATTATTATGTATATTTTTAATTTCATAACAAATTTTAACAATTCATACTGATTTTCAAATGAGGTCTTTTCCTTTTTACCCTACACTTTTTGTAGATGGAAAGAAAAACATTTGTCCACATTACCATAAGATAATGTTTGGTTACTATCCTAGAACACAAAAAATAGAAACATTAGAGACATAAACCTATTTAGAGAAAGATAAAAGTACAAAAAAAATAAAAATGTCTCTCTCATGATAAAATTTACCCAAATTTCTGTCCACTAAAAAATTAAATACAGTGGAAAAACGAGATTTTTGCCTCTACTATCAAAGTGTTTTTATAATTTTAATCCAAGTTCAGTATTCAAATGGGGCCCAGTAGCCATGCTCAAAGAACAACTCATCCAAAAAGAACTTCCCCGTTCAAAAAAATAAAAAATAAAAGAAAGAACAAAGCAATTGCCATAAAATTTTGAAGAAAAGATTACCGTCTTAGGGAAATAACTCCACAACAAAGGGCACTAAACATGCCAAAATATGTATCTTGAATAAATTAATTCGAATTCATAGTTAATAACCAATGATTATATTTTATCACTTGTTAGCGGCCAACTCCTTCGTCTACTCTTCTATCCAGCGAAGCAGGGCAGCAGAATAATGTAGTACTTATAATTTGTCTAATTCTATGGCCTTTGAAGCTCAGAAGAGGCAGAAAAATATTCTAGTTTTGATGAGCAGTACCGCATATTTACTATGATTCTGAATGACTCAGAACCTGTTATCAATAGAAATTAATGTAAAATGGACAAGGCAGTGACAGAAAAGAAATAAGAATGGACCCAACTCATTATCAGGCAGTGAAGGGAACATTAACTGCATTTAAACTACAACTTTGAATCAGGGTGACTGCTGCTTGAGGACTTTTCCTCCAAAGAAATGCTTAGTGATAATAGAAGCAGATTTTTTTTTTTTTGGTCCCTGTTTTTTTTTTTTCGTCTGTCTCTGTTTGAACTCTTTTTTGGTTAGCTGTTTGAACTCTTCAACTAGTTGAAGTTACACTGCTTTTGCTTCATCCATTGCATAGGCCCAAAAGAGGGTTACTTGCAAAGAAAAGAGTAGTGGGGACCAATTAAGTTCTTTATTGCTCCTGCTTTGTCTCCTGCTATTGTTGTGGTATCAATTATGCCACTTTAAGTATTCCCAGGAGTTAAGTATTTTTTTGTTTGGTCTAAACCACCACACCACTGTCAATAATCTATTAAACTTCAACTAATGTGACTCCAATTGAGACGACTCACTTTGAGGATAAAATTCTCTACAGCTAGTTAAGGTGATAAGTATTTGATTAAGCATAAGAAAGAGCATATATATATCACAAAAAGTATGATATGAATGTGGAGCCAGTGCTCAGTACAAAGATTTTGCCAAGCCATCCAGGCATACAAACAGAATTATAGGCAGGCCACTGATGCGCAGCATCTTCAACCAGTTTCTTGCTCAAATTCTTCACCTTCAGATTCCTCAGCATTGTCTGCATCGTCGTCATCAGCTTCGTTGTCAAAGTCTTCCTTATCGTTTTCATTAGTGGTTTTCCCTATCACAACCAAGTTGCTATTCACCTTCTTAATTTCATTGCACTGCAATGATTCATGTCAACATTGACAGTGATGAGCAGGAGGCAACAACAAGAGAAAAACAAGGACAGAGACTCAAAGAGCATCCCTTGTACCTTGAAGTCCCATTATTCTCATTCCTCAAAGCATGTCAAATTTAGCATATTTACTTGAACATTAATAGTATGCACTACATTGCTTCTTGGATAATCAACACATTGCAGAGTAATATTATTTGTACGAATATGAAGTGTATACAAGTCATATGTGATAACTGGTTCAAAATAACTATGCATCCATCAAGCAAATGGCTAAAATCCTATGCAAACAAACACAAGCAAATAGCTAAATGCTGATGTGGCAAAAGATTGTGAGTCTGTGATGCTAAAAATTATAGCTTTTCTTTGAGGAGATTTATTAGGTGCTTTTGTTTCATATTATTATAAAAAAAAAAACCTGGAAACTGATTTTTTTTTTTTAATTCCGATTGCTTTTAAAAAATTATTCAAATACAAGAAAAATGATTTTTGGGGTGAAAATCACACCCAAAAAAAAAAACAAAAAACTTCCAAGCGCCCCCTTTATTGTTATCTGACGACCAAAACCCTTGATCAACCTGAAGACATGACATTTTAGCTACAGGATGCTAAGAATGTGCACCCCACTTCAGACGCAGTGAGAGGAAATTCTCACAAATTTCAGATACAATCCCCACAACCTAATGTTTGAAGGACGACACAATTAAAATTTTCCATCGCACTCTCATTTGTGAATAAGCAGCACTAAGTGACCAATTCAAATGTTTCGTTTCACAGTCCGTATTGTATCTAATTGCTTCGAATATTGTTTATCATCCAAAATGTATAGGGGATGCAAAAAGGGCTTTACCCCAAAAAAAAAAAAAAAAACTAAAATAAAACAAATGAACACCAAAATAGCCAGCACACGAGAATAAGAGTAGCATCATCGAGAGAATCGAAACAAGAATTTTGAAAAAGAAAATAGAAGAATAGAAGAGGGTTTTGCAGAAGGAGAACAAGGGGGAGAGAGAACCTTGTCTTCGAAATCGGACTCCTCCATGGCGAGGAGGAGTTCTTCGTTGTGGGGCTGAGGCCACTGAGACGGAAGCAGAAACGACGTCGGAATCGTCCTCGTCGACAATGGGTACTGCGTCATATACGCCGGAAACTGTAGCATTCTTTTTTCTTTTTTCTTTTTCCCTTTTCTCTGTTTTTGCCTTTCCTTGTTCGGTCGTTTGAACTCGCTCTCACCTTACAGTCTTACGCGCTTGACGCTCCAACACAAGCTTTGTTTGGTTCCTGGTTTACTGTACTCTTGTTTTGCATCTTGACCTGGTTCTTTTTTTGGCCTCTTTTTGTTCTGAATAACTGGACCTTATTAATTCGTTCTTTTCTTTCCCGGATTGAGCCTATTAACCTTTTTTAAATTGGCTGAGATTGGGCTAAAATCTTAATGTTAAAGAAATGTTGGTACGAGGAGTTCGACTGTTCGAGTTCCTGAGTGTTTGAACCCAAAAAAAAAAAAGAAAAAAAAGATCCCAAGTATGAAAAATTGGGTAAGTGAGCCCATAATATAAAGTTAGCCTCCTACATGTCTTAATGAGTTACGAAAGGTTACTTATTTGATTCATCCCACCCGTACCCTCTAATATCTTAAAAGGAAAAAAATGTGAAAAATTGGGTTCAATCCAAGAATTCATATATATAGAAAAAATATTGTTAGCCTCTATTTAGATGTTTGATTGTATTTAAGAGGATTAATTTCATACCCATTGGGTGAAGAAGTACTTCGAGGGGAAAAAAGTCCATGTTAAATAAATACAAATATTAGTGTAATTACCACACTATCATATAAAGTTATATATCTTTGAAGGATTTGGATCCTCAAAATGAGAATTTCACTTTAGAGGATAAAATGAGGAATTTCATCCTTAGATCAATAGAGTGTAGAGTGTCCCACTTTTAACTAAATTTAGTAATCCAAAAGTAAAATCTCATTACTTTACTCTTTAAACTGAGATATCACTTTAGAGGATCCTTGCCTACCTTTGAAATATTCTAATATTTTTGATGCCCCTACACTGTTTTTTGTATTTAACAATGAGGTTGTGTGATAGCTGAGTTGTTTCTTTTGTTTCCATTCTTAACAATAAAATAAAATAAAATATGAAGTTACCTACACCGCTTTGTTTGTTTTTTATTTAACTTGCACCACTACTTTTGATAGAGAATATTGTACATGTTTTCACCAATGCGTATTTGGAAGAAATAACGCGCACTTATCTACAAAATTGTTAATCACATTTCTTTTGCAATGTTTTTCTTTTCGTTACATGAAAAGCATAACTACCTGACTTGGAAAGATAAGTAACTTAATAGACAATCGACCCTCTCTACCATCCTACCCAAATCTTAGAAGACTTGGGCTAATATCAATTAAATTGGGCTACAAGCTTATTTATTGTTTTCATTTTTAATGCAACAACCATAGGCCAACAAAAACTGATTTGGCTGGTAAAGATTTGATTCATAGGAGAAAAAGGTCTTGCTTCCTCTAGAATCAAGGTTGCCTCAGAATTTTCCGTCAAAAAAAAAAAAAAAAGGTTGCCTCAGAATTTAGATCTTTGTCACCTATTGTATGCAGTTTGAACGTTCCTCCCCTGCGAAAGTTCTTGCCCGCTGAGCCAAACTTCGTGCACTTTGACGAGGAAAGCAACTAGAATCTCGGACTAGTAGTACTTATCCTATAGTGCCCGCTGCATGTCTTTCCCTTTTTGGCACCGCAACCCCAAAAAACAAAACACACAACATTAACAGCACAAAGCCACACGAAAACAAGATCTTAAGGAAAGGGTTTTTGGTCACAAAACCTGACGAGTGACCACGTGAAATCAATCATGAATTCTGAGTAAACCATCTTACGTAAGTAAAAGGACTAATAAAATGCGAGCTTCCATTTTTTGACCTATTTGCCTAAAGCCTCAAGCGAACCGCTTCTTACAACTTCCCCCAAATTCAAAAATTCTACTCACACAGCCTCGTGTCATTACCCTTCAATGGCCACGTCTTCTTCTCATTTATGGCTTGAACCCCACGATTCCCTCCTTCATTCCCACCACCCCACCGAACCAAAAATACAATCTTTTACTTCTACAGTGAAACCCCTTCACACCCTTTTGTCCAACGAGGTTCCCTTCTCAATATTTATGCCTTGCTAGCTGTGTAAAGGTTTGAGCTTTTGATATATATATATAAGGTAAAGCTATGGTGAGGTTGTCTGTGTGTGTGTTGGAAGCAAAGGACCTTCCCGTGAAGGACTCTTATGTGAAGCTTAAGCTTGGGAAGTTTAAGTCCAAGACTAGGATATTGAGGAACACTTGTAACCCCGTTTGGAATGAGGAGTTTGCTTTCAGGGTGCATGATTTGGATGAAGTGCTTGTTGTATCTGTTGTTAATCACAGTGATGAGTTGAGGGTCATCAATGGTTCTGCTGCAGATTTTGTGGCTGAGGTGCGGATTCTTGTAGGTTCAATTGCTTCTGCGGATAAGCAGACATTACCACCTACTTGGTTCTCTCTTGAAAGTCCCAAGAGTGGGAAATTTTTCAACAAATATTGTGGTCTGTTTCCTTCACTAAGTAGATTAATTAATTGAACTAGCTAGTGATCATAAATCAATCATGTTTCTTGAATTGCTTTTAGTAGGTGGTCATACTGCAAATGCTGTTATGCTGTTTCTGTGCTTTAAGTATCGTGGGAAAAACTATTGAAAGACGGCAATGGGGCTGCTTTAAAAATTTGTGATCAAATTGGGAACATCTATGAGAAAGCATTGTGAAAAATTGGAATATGTGAACTGCCTAAGTTAGTTCTATCTGGGAATGGTAACTTAGACATCATATTCCATTTTTGTGGCTAACAATTTTGATTTCCCCTCCAGCTCCCTCAATTATAGTTGCAGGATGCTGAATCATTATTTTTATTTAACATAAATAATTTTGGAACTGAACCCCTCCACATCAAACTGATTTTGGCTCTATTTATTGTATAATCAGGGAAAATTCTCCTTACTATTTCTCTTCATAGTAAGGGTCATTTCAATCACACAAATTCTCCAAACTTCACTGTTGCAATTGAGGACTCAAGAGACTTGGAAGGTCCACCAGTTTCATCTCAATCCCATTCTAATAAAATGGGTGAAGGCAAACAGTTGCTGAAGGTAATAACTAGTCGTCTAGATAGCATTTTCAACAAGAAAGATGGAAACTCAAAAGCGGAGGATTCTTCAGAACCATCAACTTTTTTATCCGATTCTGAAGATTGTGTACACGAAAATTCATCTTGTAGCTTTGAAGAAGCCATTGCACTGATGGAGTCAGGAGATAACAAACCAGAAATGCCTGAAAATTTGCAGGGTGGTGTTCTGGTGGATCAGATTTATGCAGTATCTCCATACGATCTTAATGTATTTCTTTTTGCACCCAATTCACAGTTTAGGAAAGATTTAGCAGAAATTCAGGGTACAACAAATGTTCAAGAGGGGCCTTGGACATGGAAACCTGGAGACATGCCGTGTTTGTTGCGAGTTGTTTCCTATACAAAGGCTGCATCAAAACTAGTCAAGGCTATTAATGCCACTGAGGAGCAAACCTATGTTAGAGTGGCTAAAGATGAATTTGCTGTAATTGTTAGTGTAAGTACGCCCGAGGTCCCATATGGGAATACATTTCGGGTTGAATTGCTTTACAAGATAATGCCAGGAGGAGAGCTATCTTCTGGAGAGAAATCCTCACATCTTGTGATATCCTGGGGCACTGTCTTCCTACAAAGCACAATGATGAAAGGCATGATAGAAGGGGGGACTCGGCAAGGGTTGAAGGAGAGTTTTGACCAGTTCGCCAACCTACTTGCTCAAAGTTTTAAGGTGCTAGATTCCACAGATGTAACAGACAAGGAACACTTGTTGGCAACTTTGCATACAGAAAACCAGTGGAATTGGTGGCTGGCAATCAAATACTTTTCGAATTTCACAGTAATTTCCACCTTTTTTATGCTTTTGTATGTCTTGCTGCATATGTCACGGTGCGGTCCAAGTGAACCTCAGGGCTTGGAATTCAAGGGCCTTGAATTGCCAGATAGCTTTGGAGAGCTTGTTACAAGTGCAATTTTAATCTTCCAATTGCAGCGTGTTTTCAATATGGTCTCTCACTTTGTGCAAGCTAGATATCAAATGGGTAAGCATATTATTTGAACCTACTGCCTTGCTTGTTATCATTGTTTATTGACTGTCTCTAAAGGTTTACTTTTGAGTTCATTTTGTTCTAACAGGAACTGACCATGGCCTAAAAGCCAATGGCGATGGATGGGTTGTTACAGTGGCGTTAATAGAGGCTGTTGACTTGGCATCATTGGAGACAACAGGGTTGTCAGACCCCTATGTTGTTTTCACTTGCAATGGGCAAACAAGGTCAAGCTCTGTGAAGCTTCAAACGTCTGATCCTCATTGGAATGGTTTGGATTAACTTGGTACTTATCTGCATAAATTTTTCTATGAAATGAGTATATTTTCACTGGTGTTGTCTTTAAACAAATATGCAGAGATATTGGAGTTTGATGCTATGGAAGAACCACCATCAGTTTTATATGTGGAAGTTTTTGATTTTGATGGTCCATTTGATCAGGATGTTTCACTAGGACATGCTGAGATCAATTTCCTGAAGCACACATCAACAGAATTGGCAGACATGTGGGTTTTGCTGGAAGGAAAACTTGCTAAGTCTGCTCAATCAAAGTTGCATTTGAGGATTTTCTTGGACAATAATAAAGGAGTTGAAACAATTAAAGAATATTTGGAGAAGATGGAAAAGGAAGTAGGCAAAAAGGTAATCACCAGGAACCTGATTTGCTCCCTTCCCCATACCCCATGTACATCCATTTCTTATTCATATGTATCTAAGTATTTCATACAATGTATTTTCTTTCGCCTGCCTTACTGTCACATACTGTTCAAGCTTTTGGTTTTCACTGTTGATATTATAGAGCATCAGAACTGTTACTTGTGTCTGACTAATAATGGGTGGATGGCAGTTGAATCTTCGATCACCTCAACGGAATTCTACATTCCAGAAATTATTTGGGTTGCCTCCGGAAGAATTTCTAATCAAAGATTTCACATGTTACCTGAAGAGAAAAATGCCTGTGCAGGTACGACATGTGGTTGACATAAGCACATTCTTTTGATGAACACTGCTGAATATACGATGCTCAAACCGGAGAAGTCCGTGAAAGAAAAAAAAAGTCCTGTTGAAGTAACATAATGATCTACTTGGTCATATTCAAGTAATGAACTCCACAAACTAAATAAAGGGTGCCTTCCTGCTGCAGGGAAGGCTGTTTCTTTCGGCAAGGATTCTGGGGTTTTATGCCAATTTTTTTGGTCATAAAACTAAATTTTTCTTCCTTTGGGAAGATATTGAAGACATACAGGTTCTTCCTCCATCATGGGCATCAGTAGGAAGCCCTACATTGGTCATAATTCTGCGAAGAGACCGAGGACTTGATGCAAGGCACGGTGCAAAGACTCTAGATGAAGAAGGAAGACTTAGGTTCCATTTTCAATCATTTGTGTCGTTTAGTGCTGCCTCCAGGTATTATTTGGGCATGCATATATTTCTAATCATATCTGCTGAGTTGATTGCATTAATTCACATTTAACTGACTAAAACATTTCTATTTCTATAAAAGGACAATCCGGGCCTTGTGGAGAGCAAGAACACTGAACCCATATCAGAAAGGGTTACTTACTGAAGAGAATGAAGATCAAGAAGAAGGCTTTGTAATTTCTGGAGACTCTGAATATATGCTGGAAAATGAAGGAAAAATGTCCAGGATTTATTCTGCAGAACTTCCAATTAAGGTAAGCAATCAGTTGCTTGTGCCTCAATACTAAAATTGTATGTTATGTGATTGATAACATTGAAGATTAGTGTGGTATGGATGAGAAATTTATATTTATACTTCACAATTTTGCAGCCTTCTGAAAATCAACATGAAAGGATTTGTTTCAAAAAGCTCATTTTTTTGGTCTCTCGAGAGAATAATAACTTAAAATTTGATCCAATATCAGTGTGACGGTATTTACGTTATCATCAGATCATGCATTAAAACACTTTGCTGTTAGTACATTATTGAAAGAGTTTGACTTCCTAGGTGATTGTCGTAAATGATTTGATAATATATGAGTGGATGATATTTTAAAGCAACATTATCATATTATGTTGGCAGTTGATCAGAATTGAATCCATAATTTAGTAACCCCTGATATCAGCTAATCAATAATTGAGTACCCCCTGATATGAAGGATATTGTGATCTCTCCTTGGATCTATGCTCTACCTCTTGTCAAGAATGCAGAGGCTAGTTGTGATAGTTTTCTTGTAGTTTCCATTTAATAAATTAGCATTTATTGTATTTTTTAGACAGAATACCAAACATCCTTAGAAAGTGAGCTAGCAATACCTTCTTTAACATTTAATATTCTTGTGAACATAGAGTATTGAACTTTTGTGGCTCTACTCTAATGTGTTGTGTTACTCTTTGCACAGATGAGATCTATGATGGGAATATTTGATGGAGGAAACCTGGAGCATAGAATTATGCAGAGAACAGGATGCATGAACTATGAAACTACTGCCTGGGAACCAGTAAAGCCTAATGTCTTCGAAAGGCGCATTTCTTACAAATTCAACCGGCATGTGTCTGCTTTTGGTGGTGAAGTCACATGCACACAACAAAAGCTTCCAAATGCTAACACTGGTGGCTGGATTGTGAATGAGGTTATGGCTCTTCATGGTGTCCCATTCGCTGATCACTTCCGTGTATGTTAAGCTAAACTGAAAACTCAATAGTATACATTCATCATAAAATTTTAGGGTCTACTTCATTTCAATTTTTTATTTTCCGAATTTTATGAAGGAAATAATAAAAAATGAAAATGGAAACTGAAAATATGATTTTATTATTTTCATTATTTTTAGTATTTTCCCCATAATATTTGGAAATGGAAACAATAATGAAACTGGCCCTTTAGTTCATCAACTCATCTTGTTCCACAGAAGGGTATATGATACTAGTTTCCTTGTTGCTACAGATTCATTTTAGGTATGAAATTGAGAAATCTGCTCTTGGTGACTGTGCTTGCAAGTGTGATGCATACATTGGCATTACATGGCTAAAGAGCTCTAAGTTTCAGCAAAGGATCAACAGGAACATAACAGCCAAGTTTACCATTCGAGTGAAGGAAATGTTTGAGCTGGTTCAGAAAGAGATCTTGTTGATGTCTCAGAACTCAAATGGGTGAATGTTTGCTGGGTCAGCTTCCGGCACTCACCACAGGCTGCTAAATACTAACGACAGAAATGCAAACTGTACTAGGCAAAGAAAGATGACACTTACGTAGAGCAATTGGATTTTATCCGTATTTGTTTAAAAAGAAAAAAAATAGACTATATTTTTCATAATTTTTTTTATCCAATTGTTAAATATCATGACTTGTTTGGCCCCATTGTAGAACTCTTTATGTGTATATCCACTACATTCCAGCATGCTTTCTCGGATAGCTTATAATTCCTTTTTTAGTGCGGGAAAATTAAGGGTAAAGAGTTGCGTCTCAGTTCGAAGCAGAAAAACTTTTAAATTCAGATAACACTTAAAAAAAAAAACTTCAATTTTTCTTATTCAAAAGAGATGAGCAGGGTTCGAACTTGTGACCTATCAAATATGAGGCCTGTTATACTTTACTCAATTAACCCTTTAGAATTAGATCACTTATAATTCAAATATATGAGTTTAATTTTAATATATTGGTAGTTAAAAAAAAAAAACTTTTACGACATCATTCAATTAATTTCTTTTATTTGCAAGATCATAAATTTTACACGTTGGTATCATATATCCATATTTAATAAGAATACTATAAAAAATTATTATATGAAGTTTGAAATCACTTAATTTTCTAAATCACTCTACTTTATCTTTTTTTTTTCTACCTACAATCAAAGTTAAATTTTAAAAATTTGTAACCATTTATTTATGCATAAAAAGTCCAGAATTTTTTTTTCCTAAAATCACTCTATTTTCTCTTCCTTCTCCATTTGCAATAAAATTTAAACTATGTTCCATTATTAAATTATCTTGCTCAATTTATTATTTTAATAATTTATTAATTAAATACACTATTATAAATAAGAATACAATCAAATTTAATTTTAAAATTTTGTAACTACCCCATTTGTGTATAAAAGCCTAGAATTATACAATTAGATACCTTTTTATTTTGGACAAAGATATCATTTTTATTTTGATATTAATTTATAGTGTCAGTCAATTACATTATATTTTTTATATTATGCTTAAGATAGCTATAATAAGAATCAAATAATTTCAATGAAATTTCAATAAAAAAAAATGAATTCACTGATATATGAGTATAAAATGACTAGATGTCGATGACCATTTAAAAGTAGATTTTGTTACTCTAAAGAGATTAACATTGGTGTCCTGACAATGTAAACAAATTTTACATTGCCATTTAATTATTTTTATTTGTAAAAGTTGACATATTTATATATGATTTGATGTGTGTGTAATTTTTTTTAATCAATTGTACATATAAAATAAATTATATTTTTAATCTACAAAACTTGAATTTAAGTGAATGAAAAAGAAAAATCTTACTCTATTTTTAGGATGTTGAATAAAATGTTTATATGCTTCATATTTATAAGACCTTGAAGATAGTTAGTAAGTTAAGAAGCATGACACACTGACTTGGTGGCGTATCCGTGTGTTGGACACATATCGGTGCTCGACACCCATACGACACATGTTGAACACGAGACCATACGTGTCTAATTAAAAAAACAATTTTTTTGAGCTCAGACATGTATCAAACACGGCTAGACACTGCTCTAATTCACTATGGACTTGGCTTGGATGCCTTGCGGATACGCTTAAGTTGGTTTCTTTATTTTTTTTCAAACTTTTAATATCAACATGAGCCCAAAATCAACGTAGTTATTTGGTTAGACATATGCTGTTAGGTCATTTTATTTTGAAAATTCTTCAGTTGATTACTAAAAAAAAGAATTATACAAACACGACAAAAAGAAATTCAGACAAAAAAATAATAATACAACAAAATAAAAAAATTATATATATATATATGCCGTGTCTATATTTTGTAATTTTTTTAGTTTGGTATGTCCGTATCCGTGTCCATGTCATGTCCCGTGTCCGTGTCTGTGCTTCATAGTTAGTAAGTAATTAAATCTAATTATTTTGCTGACATAGTAAAACATGATTAAATATTTGTGTAAATTTTTAATATTGACATTGTATATAAATTAAATTCTGAAAAAAAAAACTACTAGCATGATTTAGTTGTTGCAAATTGAAATCGAAACATGTAATTAAGTGATTTTTTTTTTTAAAAAAATAAGTTTTCATAGAAACTAACTGTATGAGCTTTCATTCAAAAATTAAAAGTATGTGTGTGTGTGTGTCTATACATACATACATACATGCATATACATATATATATATATATATATATATATATATATATATATATATATAAAAGTAAGAATATTATTTTCTGATGAATTATAAATAAAAGTATTAAAAAATTTTAAATTAAAAAATTTTAAAACTAATTTTTCGTGTGCTGCTTGGGTACCATCTATTATAAAAAAAAAAAAATCATTCTTTTTCTTTTTTTTTTTCATAAAAGAAAAAAGTCAATTTCAACGTGCACAACGGCAAACAAAAAGCATTGCAGTATTCCTAACAACATTATAATCGAATCGATTCCACTAGAGTAACAATTATCACCCACCGCCGTCTTTAGCTCTCACACTGAAAACAACCCATAAACCACACTCACCAGTCACCACCACTCTCTCTCACCACCATGGATCCCAACCCACGAAACTTCCCAATCCTATCCTATGTCATGTCCCGCCTCCCTTCCTTAACCTCCCGAACCCCAACCACCGCCTCCGATCACCACTTCGACATCGAACAACCTCCACCCTCTGACCCCTCCTCCTCTTTGGGCCCACTTCGCCCCGATATCGTCGGCCAAATGCCGCATCTCGAGGACCCACGCCTCCTTGCCTCGATGGGCCGGGCCATCGCCGACGTCGCGCAGGCCCGATCCGTCCTCAACTTAATCGGCGAGCGGCCCACCCACGAGGAAGTGGACACCGCTCGGGCCGAGCTGGCCGACCTCGAGGCCCGCCTGTCCCGCCAGCTGGAGGAGATCGTGCTGGAGCCCAGGCCCGCCGACGTGGACATCCACTCGTGGCGGGCCCTTCAGGCCGAGAGGGAGCGCCGGTGCAGGGAGGACGCGGAGAAGGAGAGGCGCGTTGTGAAGTCAGTGATACAGCTCGACGAGATGCACGAGGCCTACGAGAAGCTTCTCAGCGACGCAGAGAGGAGGCTCGTGAAAATTTACGAGGAAGGAGCGGAAGGAGGTTATGGCGGTGATGGTAACGATGGTGGTGGCGATGAGGTGAATGAAGAGGTTGCGGTGATACTGCAGGAAGCCTACGGGAGAGGGATGGAGAGAGTGGATCTCTCCGGGAGGACGTTGCGGTTGCTGCCGGAGGCGTTTGGGAAGATTTCTGGTTTGGTGGTGCTTGATGTTTCCAGTAATCAGCTTTCGGTAATGTTGATTATTATTATTATTATTATTATTATGTGATATTCGTGTAGTTGAATTTTAGTTGGTGAAGTTTAGGTTAACTCTGCATATGTTGTGATTTATCATTATTGGAAAATTTTGTATGGTGTTAGACGGTCAATGTGAAAAAATGTGTTGAATTTTCGTTGACACATTGTGATCAGGTTAAGCCTAGGTGGTCACGTCGTTTGATCGATGTAGCTTACTTCACCTAGTGAGAAAAATGCTTGGTTGTTGCTGATCAAGAAATTTGTACTGTAATTTGGATAGCTTGATTTGGATTTTGAGTGTGTGACATCAATTGAGTCATTAAAAGATTTGTGATATCAATTTGGTTCTTCAAAGAGTCCTGGGACATCAATTTGGTCCTCAAAAGAGTTTTGGGACGTCAATTTGGTCCTTGAAAGATTAAAATTCATTTCAAGTTAGTCAATTTTTTTTTTTTAAATCTTATGGACCGACTAGAATTAAATTTTAATCTTTAGAGGACTAAATTGATGTCCCACAATTCTTTCAAGATCGATTTGAGATTTTACTCTACATCTATGAAGCATGGGTACTTCCTTTTTGCAAAAGTACTCATACGGGATACTTTCTGGGTACGGGTACGCGTCGGGTATGCTTGGGTACGTACCCAATAACTCTATTTTGGAAAAAAGGCGGTACGACTGGGTGTGCCTGTGATACGCATATCCAAGTCTAGGTACGTCAGTCTAATGAATTTTTGTATTTTTTTCCCCTTTTTTTTTCTTTTCTTTTTCTAATTCCATTGAACCTTGTCCTTTCCCCCATCCAAATTTATTTTCTTTTTAAAAGTTAGAATATAGTATTGGATAATTTTGGCCTGATTTATGTTAAAATTTTAGTTTTTATCGTATGAAATTTATAAAATTTTAATTTTTTTTTATATATATAGACGTACCTATACTCCACTTTTTTCCAAAATTTTGGTACCCTATATCTGTATATGTATCCGTATCAGGTACCAGTACCGTGCCCCTATCCATGCAACATAGCTGTACATCAATTACATAGTGGATGGAGGTTTTGTTGAGTGAGTATCATTTGCTTCTTTGGTAAATATGTAGTTTGTGTGAAGGGAGTCGTTCATTTGTTATTTGGGAGGTTTCTTTGTATGATGTGTGTCTCTGTGTCCATTTGCTGAGTTATTAAATATGTAATAGGAAGTGAGAGCTTAGATCACTGAAGCTGAAATTGGTAGTGAGTCTTGAGGGAGAAACCAGGGCTGTGGGTTGGTTTGAAACTTCTACCAACTGTGAAATATTTGGATGTGAAACTTCGGCTAAATTGCAAAGCAAATTGGTTTGGTTTGGTAGTTGTAGACTTGCAAACTGCTAGATATCTTAATAGCTGCTTCTTGACTCTATCCTTTTCAACAGAGATTATGCATAATGTGATAGTCAAGAAAATGAAAACTTTGATGGCCAAGATAATGAAAACAACTTAGCAACTCTTATTTTTTTTTTTTTTAACAATAAACTATTTTAACATTCCGTAAAGAAAACATGACTGTGTTTAGCATACATTTTTATCGTCCATTTTTCTGAGCTTAACCTAGAATTGTTGTGGTCACTTTATTGTATTTCAGGCCTAACATATAGTCAGTCAATTGTTTTCTTACAATTTTTCCCTGTTTTAGCTCATACATGAAGTGTCTTTATACAAAATTGGATAAACAATCTTGTTCATCTCCACGGTTATTTCAGAAATCTAGTTAGACTTTCGACAGAAATTATTAGTTAATGTTAGCTTTCGTATTCAATGTGTAGGCTACTTGGCGCTCCATTGCTTTGTTTAAAATTTTAATGCTAGTATTGCTTGGTTTATAATTATATAGCCTTTCTTATGATTTTACTTTTTCGTACCTGGAATGTCTTGAATATAAATGGTTTATCCATAGACATGGTTTACAATAAGACACAATGGTGTGATGTGAACCATATAATGGACCCCATTTTGTGGAAAAAGACATGGTTGTTGTGAGTTTACTTATAAATTCTGTACTATACAACAGACAATTCCTGACTCAATAGCTGGATTGCAAAATCTCGAGGAGCTTAATCTCTCTTCAAACCTTTTGGAGTCACTTCCAGATTCAATTGGGTTGTTACAAAAATTGAAATTCCTCAATGTTAATGGAAACAAGCTGAGTGCCCTTCCTGATCCCATCTGCCAATGCAGGTATGTGAGAATTTCATAAGAGCAACATTTTTAATATTGTTGTTATTGTCACCAATTTGAGTGATTACTGTACCTTATAGTTTGGAATCCTTTAAAATTTATACATTGTTGCCCTTGTGTTTTAAAAAATTATGGTTAAACCTAGTGGAGAGCATCATATGAGTATTTTGAGAACATGCTTGCAGACTAGTGAGGGTGGGAGAACTGTTTTGGCATTCAGGAGCAAGAACTGCTTTTTATTTAAATTTATCGAAATATTAGTCTCACATCATCACTACTTCATAATTTTTCATTTGATTCCTGTCTTTTAGCTTTTCAAAGAATCTAGTTTCAGTTTCTATTAAAATATAAAAAATAATGTACTCTCAAGTCTTAAGGTGTTCAATCATCAAAAAGTACACTGGAGTCATTCAAAGAAATCTTCAAACTTCAAATGCCTTGGTTATCATTGATCAAACCTGTTCTACATTGTATGATCAGGTCATTGGTGGAGCTGGATGTAAGCTTTAACAATCTGTCATATTTGCCAACAAACATTGGATATGAACTGCCAAACTTACAGAAACTCATGATTCAATTGAACAAGATTCGATATCTTCCCTCATCCATCTGTGAGTTGAAGTCGTTGCGCTACCTAGATGCTCACTTTAACGAGCTACATGGGCTTCCCATTGCAATTGGGAGACTCACTAATCTTGAAGTGCTCAACCTGAGCAGCAACTTCAGTGACCTTAAAGAACTTCCAGAAACATTTGGTGATTTGACTAACCTCAAGGAATTGGATCTCAGCAATAACCAGATCCATGCGCTTCCTGATACGTTTGGTCGCCTTGATAATCTGACCAAGCTAAACTTGGAGCAGAATCCTCTTGAATTGCCCCCAATGGAGATTGTAAATCAAGGGGTCGAAGCCATAAAGAATTTTATGGCCAAGAGGTGGATTGATATATTGTTAGAGGAAGAAAGGAGAAGCAGTCAAGAAATGCAAGAACAAGGACAGGGTGACTGGTTAACAAGAAGCACCTCCTGGTTGAAGAATGTTTCTGGAAATGTAATTGGTTATCTTGGAACCGTTGGATCTCCTAATACACCCAAATCTCCCAGAGATGCTTATCTTGACCAGCAGCTATGAGGTGATGATGGCCTAGCACATACTGGGGGATCACAAACATGCATGTCAAATGAAGATTGTAGATACTATCTACTGCCCAGCAACTATTCCCTGCCACTTCCTCTTTTGGTTCTTTCTGCAAGGAAGGGCCTGAACGCTTTGCTGAAAGATATTTTTGTTTTTCTTCAATAATTGGATAATCAAGTGTAGCAGGTTTTATAGGTAATGTTCTCAAAGTCAAATCAACCGATAATAAGTTCATTGAGTTGTTTTAGCAGTGAGTTATATGTCGGAACTAGTAAGTAAACTTTGTTAGTCCAAAAGTAAATCATAAACATGATTATTACTTTGGGAAGTGACTAAGTACTAATTTTCTCAGGGGACACTCATGAAGCAATTGCTAAGAGAGAGAGTCTTGACCCTTTTCTTTTCGACACTCATCATTTTGTTTGTCCTTTTCTGTGTCCATGTAATATCCACGTTGTATATCAAAATACCGTTTCTCAATTATGGTGGGGATGTTGGATTTGGTGATTCTCAATGATGTGAGAGGGTGTTGAATTTTCTGTCCCTATTTTCCCCCAACCCCCCCCCCCCCCCCCCTTTTTTTTTTGAACACATGAAGTATAGACATCTTCAGGGTAAATTAACGTGAGTTTGTAAATATTGATATACATGCATATAATAATATTGAGATGCATGCATATAGCGACCGGATAAATAGCCTATATTTCTGTGAAAACAATGTATAATAACTACTTCATATAAAACAGTAAGATATGGAAGGAAGAAGTTTGGTGACTTCTAATATTTCAAGTGTTCTATCGAGTCTTATTTCTAGTTAAAACATGTTCTTCTCTGTTTCGTGCAATTTGGAGAGCAATTTGTAAATAAATGCAACTAGTCACTTTTGGGTAAGTATTTTCTTCTTTATTTATTTCCAAATTGCGTTCACAAGGAATTTCTTATTTATTTATTTTTCCCCAAATTGCGTTGACAAGGATTTTATCTACCTTGCTACCAATACTCGCTGTGAGGTTGATGCCTCTACAATTATGATAGATGGAATTTCAAGCTTCACCTGGGGCCTTTCTTAGGTGATAACTTTCACAGATTATTACTGGTGGTTGTGTGGATCAATGGCTCCTGTTAAAAATGGTGGTCCCAATTTTAAAACAAAACATGGAGTTTGGGGGGTTTATGATAACATGTTCATGCTGCGCACTTACCCTCTCCCCTCTTTAGCTGACTTTAAATTTGATCCTTTAGGGCAAGGAAGAAATCAAATTCAAATTGAAAACAGAATATTAGAGTTATGTTTGGGTCTGTGTTTGGAAAATTAATTTAGTTATAATTGATTTTAAAGTAAACTGAGATATTACTAATTCATCTAAAATTGATTTTAATAGTAAATAAGAAAATTTACCTTTTCTGAAATCAATTCTAAAAGCCATAATTGATTCTAATATTCAGAATCCAAACAAGATAAAAATTTAACAGAATTAATTTTGAGTGCTCAAAATCAATTTTGTGGGGTTGCCAATGAAAAAGCAAACACATTGTAGTAGGACTAGACCCAACTCAACCAATAGAAAAAAAGGCACTCAAATCAAGTTGTGTATGGGCGCGTTTATTTGTAATTATTTTGGATAATAACCACTTTGCTTGCTAAAAAAAAAATCATCTTTTATATATTTGAATAATTGTTAAAAATAATCAAATTTATAAACAAATTAATTTTCAACTTTTTTTAAATTATATACAAAATTTGAGCTTCATAATCATTTTTTTGAAAATCTAAAACAAATACACCTTATATTGGTATCTATTACCCTAATAATTTGTGGCCAAGTTATCCTCCAAAGCGGTGGGTGCATGCTTGATGGCCGTATTTGACTTTCGAAAAATGCACTCACCTGCAGAATTTAGTGCATGCTTGTTTTGAATTATTTTTAAAGAAATAATTGATTTTGTAATAAAGAGCTCTCGCGTCAAGTGTTTGGTATAAGTATAAAAGTTGGGGTGGAAAAATTATATGAATGAATTTCATATGTAATTTTACACATTAAATTCATTACCAACACTTGTCGTCCCATATTTACCCCATACTAAACACAGCCTGAGAGATAATTCTTTCTGTGACTTTCTAGAGGTGCATGGGTTCTAATTTATAATCTTCCGTGCCTTTGTTCCATGCTTCTCCCGAACGTGCTTGTGTGTTCTGCACCGAGGGCCTACTGATGCGTTTACTCTCCAAATTTCTTAGCATTAATATGCTTATATCACGTTTGCTTTAGATTTTAGAATTCTAAAATTGGAAGAAGATACAAGAGAAAAGTTTGTACAAATCAGGGCTTATAACTTTAATCAAACAAGCTATTACACATCAATTTTGCACCATTACAGTAGTATCTGCCTTTTTTTCTCTCCTCTTTTTATTTTTTTCTTGTGTACATGGAGTATTCAATGCCATAAATAATGACTAATCCCTTAAAGTATAGTGCTCATTTATGTGATCATTGACCCTGGTCACGAAATCTTCTTCATACACATCAACAGAAATTGAACCCTTGACAAAAATATATAAGAAACTTAATTAGCTACTAGTGATTATATAATATGCCTTTTTTGTACGTGTTTGCATATGTTCTAAATTCTCCGCTACTGCCACAGGCCATCAAAGCCAGGCTACATTGCTTGGTTAATGGAGGGGGGCATGTTCTTTCTAAAAGATCACGTTTTCTTGTCTAAAAGCTTAAAGCACCGAATATGCTATTATATAATTTATAAAATGCAAGCACAAAAAGATGAGGCCTCTGGCCAAAAGCGTGAACCAATCTTTCAGTGATCTATCTATTATTTTGTTATATATATATATATATATATATATTAAAGGCCTTAATATGCCTGACCAAAAATAAAGGCCTTAACACGATCTCTTTTTTCAATATCCAACTTGAAGAGTTAATAGATCGTTGGCCGTTAAGTCTAGTTGTCTAAAAGCTTCATAAGGCAATCACACAAGGGTGTTGGACCAAAATAAAAACTTATTCACAGCATTGTTAATTTGTTATGGTTGGTAACAGTAACAAATGTGCAAATAGTTCATGCATAACTATTTGTTTCACAATGTGCATCGTCTCATCCGTTAGGTACGAAAATTCAAATGCATAAACAACTCTTGGATCAAATGTGATACATTGATTAAGGATGTCTCTGGCTTCCTCGTGCAGTCTGTTCTAGGGGCATATATTCTGTAGAAAGGTGAAAGATGAGTGACTCTTTTGCAAAATGGCGGACAGTGAGTCCATGGTTTTTGCTGTTGTCCCTTTGGTAAGTTGATGTCAATCAATATATTCTTTGCATTTTGTCAAACAAATGAATCCAAACAATTTTTATCGTATTTGAACTACGGAATTTTTCTTTGCTCCACTTGGCTCCAGTTATGGTTACATTTCCTAGAGCACAATTCTATAATTAAAATATATATGCATTAACTTAAAAATTCATAGATTAAAATTGCAAATCATACAATTATACTTTGAACTTCCATTATAACATGTTTGAATTTACTTGTGTTTTAAAAAGATAATTTTTGAAAAATCTTTTAAATTCTTGAATTTATTTTAAACATGTTCCAGGCACAAATATATTAAGAGTCTGATCAGACAAGTATTAGTTTAGATCGATTAATCTCTTATCTAGTAGTGCAGTTGCAGTGCCAAACAATCTACCTCGGGAAGTTTGGTGGCAAAAACCCAAAAACGGAATGACAAAGATCAATATGGATGGAAGGTGAACTGGCACTAATGTTGATGCTCAAGCTAGATTTGGAGGTGATTTTAGGGATGATTATGGGGGCTGGGGTGGCGGTTTTTCAGGTTTTCTTGAGAAAGTCTTTATTTTGTTTTCTAAACTTTGGGCAATTAGATACGAATGGTTACTTGCTTGGGATATGGGCTTCCATAACATTTGGTGCGAGAGAGTGATTCTTTATGCAGTTACTCTTATCGCGGATGGGAGATAGGATAACCACCATACATGTGCTATCCTCCTTGCGAATATTAGTTCCTTATTAACTCGTGAATGGGTTGTGACCGTCACCCACGTTCTGCGTGAAGCAAATCATTGTGCGAATTTAATGACTAAGAAAGGTAGTGCTGGGTTGGTGGACTCAGTTTTCTGGATTGACCCTCCTCATGAGTTGTTGTATGGACTGCATGAGAACTTTATTGGGCATAGATTAATGCGAGTTTAGCTCTTTGCTTTTGTTTGTTTCCTTTCTCTTGTAACCTTAAAAAAAAAAAATCTGAGCTAAAATTTGTTCGTATAAGTGTGCTTCGACTAAGCGAGGAACATTTCCTCTCTAACTTGAAGAATGGGTTCTTACAAGAGTTGTTAATTAGCAGTTTGAAGACCATTGAGGTTGGGCGACCAATAATTGTTAATAAAATTGCTATGTTCATGTTTATTTAAAGAGTTTTCATGATGAGATCATCCATATACCAATAGAGATTGTTTATCCTATTGGGCTTGATTCTGGGCATTGAATGAATTAATTCAATTATACTCATAGAATTTGACCTTTTTAATTTTGAGGGCTATGCTTATGTAGCGGGTCGTACCATGTTGACAATATCAGTGTCCATGTGCTCTTGATTAGTTTATGGTTCCCACACACTCTATTACATTACCCTCCTCCACTTCCCACTCTTCCTTTTTCTCCCAAAAAGCTTCTTCTGTCTTCCTTCAAATTCTTTATTTATTGATTTGTGCATTATGCATGGTCTCAATCCATTTTCGTGAATCATGATTCTGTCTGCAGATCAAGAGTGACGTTCTGCACCCGCACTGATTAAATAAATTATTAAATTATACTCATTAAACCTTATTATTTTTTCTCTAAACTACTATTACATGTAGAGTGACTTTATGCGCCCACACAGATTAGATAAATTATTAAATTATGATTCATTAAACCCTTTTTTTTTCAGCTAAAATATTAGTATATGTAGATTATTGGATTTCCAATATTTTGATTAAAATAAATTAAATATTTGTATGAGATAAAGTTCTCTTGTTATTAGTTTCTTATTCACAGTTTTTTCTCAATTCAAATTCACGAGTTCAAGAATAATTAACAAGGAACTACTTCAACTTAATCAGGTATTGCTTAAACTCATCATTTAATCTTGGTAAAAAGAACTTCTTCATTTAATTTGATAGACTAATTTCTAGGTATTGTCAATATAATTTTTTTACGTAGTAAATCATATATATTATGTTTTTGATGGAAAGTGCTTGACTTTTATTGTAATTTCCTTAAAAGTCATTAAAAAATATAATTAATTAACAATATATATGATTTTTTTAATAGTATGTTTGATACACAATTTTTCTAGATAAGTAATCACTTTTTTTAAAAAAATATATTTGGAGAAACTTTAATCATAAGTGAAGTTTTAAAGTTTAAACATAAAATAAGTTAATCCAATTATGCACCAAACAACAAACAAAATCATATGATACTAACATTTTCACTTTCAAGCTCTTTGATTGAGTATTTGAGTGGTGTAAATTTTCACAGCTAAAATAGAGACATAGAAACACACACAGCACTAGTCACAACACACAGCACTTGGTGTTTTTACTTGGCGGCTTCGGTGATTGGTTCTTTTCCATGTTCCCCTTTCCGTGGATTCTTCTCATTTCCCCATGAATTTTTCCAAAATATCTTTGTGGGCTTTGGGCTTTGCTTGCTTTTGTTGTCACTCTCTTCTCTCTCTCTCTCCCCTCATCTCTCTTTCAAGCATGTGGGTTCCATGCTTTTGCCTCCCCGAGGAAATGTAAAACATCAATCTGCTGAGTTTGGATCTCCGGGCCTCACTTTTTGGGATGTGGTTCTGAGCTTCAGAACACACTTCAGAGCATGTCTTGTTTACTCCTCTGCTTCATGTCAGCATAATATCATAATAATCCCTTTGCTACGCAAATCAGGCCAGGCCTCCAATGGTTCCCCTTCTATTCTACCCTCTCTCTCTTGTCTGATTCCACTCTGAAAAAACCAACTCTGGCAGCTGAAAACTTAACTGGGTCATGTAGATTTTGAGCATTATTCTTTTTTCCCATTACAGAAAGGAGAAGGAAGGAAAGTAATAACAATACAAAATGGAATCTGGAGGGAGGTTCTACTCAGTTGATGAGTTCAGATTGGATGCCAAGTGGCTGATTGATCCAAAGCAACTCTATGTTGGGCCAAGGATTGGTGAAGGGGCTCATGCCAAAGTCTATGAGGGAAAGTAAGCTTTGTTGTATCTTGAACACCCCATTTCCTATTTGGTCCTAAAAGGGGTTAAAGCCTCTATTTTTATCTCATGGGCAGTTGCATATTGTGATGCCTGCCATTGGGTGAGGTGTCATTTGCCTCCAGGGTTTGTGAATTTTGAGTGATGATTCTTTCTCCTTTGACAGAAATCAGTGCATCCCTTATGGTGTGTGATTTGTGAGACCTCATGCTTTGTAGCTTAATGTGTCGGTTAGGCATTTAGAAGATATATTATATAGTTTGCTTTGAAGTTTGGTAAACTTAGTAGTTTCGTTTTTTATAACACAGAAAAGGGAGTCAAACTTAATGCAAGAATCACTAGTGAACTTGAATTACGCTTCTTTGATCCGTGTGATTGTTTTTTCCAATTGTGTTTGGTTAAGTTGTGGTTATGTTTCTCTTGTACTCAATTCTTCTGTTTGGGTTCATTTCAGATACAAAACCCAGGCTGTTGCTATCAAAATTGTACATAAAGGAGAAACCCCAGAAGACATCGCCAAGAGAGAAGGCCGATTTGCAAGGGAGGTTGCTATGTTATCCAGAGTGCAACACAAGAACTTGGTGAAGGTGGGAACTTGGTCTGGTTCTTTTCCTTTTGTGTGGTGTTGTATGTTGTTGAAGCAAAACTAAATATATTAATATCATATAACAATAATGACTACTTATTTTATGCCAAGTTTCCAACAGCTGACAGTAAATGTTATCGCTGTGCTTTCTCAACAGTTTATTGGTGCCTGCAAGGAGCCTGTAATGGTGATAGTAACTGAGCTCTTATTGGGAGGAACGTTGCGCAAGTACTTGCTTAACATGCGGCCCAAATGCTTGGAGAGGCATGTTGCAATTGGTTTTGCACTTGACATTGCACGTGCTATGGAGTGCCTGCATTCTCATGGGATCATTCACCGTGATCTTAAACCAGGTAATAATTTGGTCTGATTTCTTTCCCTAATAATTTGAACATTTTCAAGTCAGATCACTGGCAAATGTAGTCTTGTGTGCTGTGTGATTTACGTAGTCTTGAATTCCAGTGGAAAATCATGAATGGTATAGCTGCATAACACAACTTGAGGGCCAAAAAAATGACACTGCAGTTTCAAACTGTTTTCTTTCCGACCTTGGTTGTCACATACTCTTACTTGCCTTCCGTTTTATGGGTAGATGCCTACTATCAAATGTCAGGATACTTGCCCTTGTGTCAGATACTTTTGATCAGAAGAGGAAAAATTCAGTTATATTCACTATGAGAACGTAGAATGTAGATCTTTAAGGAGTCAATGATTTTTCACTAAGGTGATTGTTTCATGTTGCAGAGCAGTCAAAGTAAAGATGCAACAGCTATAAAGACTCGTACCTTTCTTCTTGTATGTTTGTGTTTCAATAGCACTGAATTGACAAGTTGTTAACTACGCATGCAAATAGATGTAGCATCTTTTCTGGGACCCAAGACATTGAATCAAGTTAAAATTGTTACAACTGTGCATATATGAATAGGACACTAAGGGCCTGTTTCTTAAGAATTTGTTCCTTTCTGTTCTTAATTTCTTATAATTTCATGTCTATCTATAAGTGCTATCCTTATTTCTAATTCTCCCCCCTCTTCCAATTTTCTCATATCTTCCATGTTTGAGATCATATTAGCATAAATTTTATACTTCAATGAAGAAGCATTTTTTGTTATTCCCTTCTTATCACATTCTTTTTTTTCATCGTTTGTCATTGGTTAATTATAAAAACTTGATCCAAGTGCTCAACTAAAACATTACTGGTTCATTCGTCAGTTATGAACTTATGAGACATCCAATATGCCCTTCTTTTAAGGGAGTTGGATTAATGAATTGATTTTATACGCATAATTGACCTTCGGAAAAAGTCACACGTTGTAGCTCTGTTCATATAGCTTTTTGAAAACACTTCATAGTTGCCATGGCAAAGCAAAATTATAAGTTTTATTCATGTTCTGCTACAAGTTGTTCAGAACCCGATGCTTCCTTTTCAGTTTTCTCAAATGTATGACTTGCTATAGCATAAAGTCTACAAAATGAATATGATTATTCTTTCCTTTTCCTTTATGCAGATAACTTGCTTTTGACTGAAGACCAAAAAACAGTCAAACTTGCAGATTTTGGCTTAGCAAGAGAAGAGTCATTAACTGAGATGATGACTGCAGAAACAGGAACTTACCGTTGGATGGCGCCAGAGGTATATTGATGAATAGATGTGCTTTCTTTGTCATCTCTTCATATTTATGCGCATCTGTGTACTCAACACAATGACAAAATTGCAGTTGTATAGCACTGTCACACTGCGGCAGGGTGAGAAGAAGCATTACAATCATAAAGTTGATGCATACAGCTTTGCAATTGTGTTGTGGGAGCTCTTGCACAACAAGGTTCCTTTTGAAGGCATGTCAAACCTTCAGGCAGCATATGCCGCAGCCTTTAAGGTAATTGGATCATGCTGACTTCATATGGATTACACTGCTAGTTATACTGCTATTTACAGCTGATAATCTGAAGTGCCGGTTTTGGTTTCAGAATGTAAGGCCAAGTGCGGAGAATCTTCCTGAGGAATTGGCTATAATACTAACTTCATGCTGGCATGAGGATCCAAATGCCCGACCCAACTTCACCCAGATAATCCAGATGCTCCTAAATTATCTTTACACTATTGCACCTCCTGAACCTATGATTCCTTCAAGAATATTCAGTTCTGAGAACACAGTCTTGCCACCAGAGTCCCCTGGAACTAGCTCCTTGATGGCGAAGCGCGATGACACGGGGGAGACACCCAGATCAAAGGATGAAATCAAGCCTAACAGTTTTCTTTGCTGCTTCAGCCAGTGTTATTAAACTTGAAAGGGAAAATCTGTAGGTAAAAATGGGATAAAAAGAATATTAGATAGAATCATGTCCAAAGAGATCTTTTTGGTGACTCAGTAAAATGTTCAGACTAATACCTTTTTAACACTTGAGTAAAATTTAGTTCGTTTATCCTCTATTATGTCTTCCATGTTTTGACACATGTATCATAGGATCTCTCTGGGCAAGTAGACCTGTGAAGTATCCAGCATTGTTAGGAACTTAGGGTTGCACCTAACTCTTCTAAAATGTCTGATATTATCTTGATGCCCATGAATTCGGTTCACTGACAAACCCAGTTAGAGAGGTATGTATCTACTTCATTTCTCTAGTGGTAACTTGTCATGATCGACCCTACGTGTTTTAATTAGGATATGTATTGGACACTTGGGATTAGCAGCCATTGGCTTTTTCTTTCGTGTTATAGGCAACTTCTCAGTTATATAGGCATTACAAGGAGCCAAGTTATACAAAGGCCCGACAGAGAAATAAAATTCTATTGTTTTGATAATCGAGGAAAGTTTTTGTACTTTTCTTGCTTACATTTTTGTCATATGAACTTGTATACATTCATTAATGATGCCTCAAGGAGAATTTGAAAATCCAATCTACAATATTGCTCCTGTGTTTGATGATTGCTCATGTATATAAACATAAAACGAAGCCCGAGTTTCTGAACATTCTTCTCAGTTGGATCCCATGGTCATATTTGTGAATTCAATGTCTACTTGTTGCTAGGCAAGGGTGGTTCTATATGTGGATCATCATTGATCCCCCACACCCTCTTGGTAATTTTAAGCCGCATGCAACAACTACGAAACTGAAACAGTTTGTCACAGTGAATCGGCCTTTCATGATAAAACAAGCATGCATTAATACTATTGTGCTTTGGTTCACCAAAAATCATTGCAAGAACATGATCCATCCTGGAAATGATGGAAACGGTTCCGATCCCTGACCACAATTTTCCTATTATAAACCTTGGATATTATCTTTGTGGCATTGTGACAGTCAGTACAAACTCTAAGGTTTTTTGAAATTCTAATGGTAGCCCCCGGTTGAGTTTTGATTAGACCAAACGCAATAGCCAGCTTCTCACTATGGTGAGACACAGCAACTGCTTTATCTTCCTCCTCTGCATCTATCCTTGCATATGAGATGTTTGGCTCATACCCAGCTAACTTAATTCTTTTAATCATCTCTTCAGTTGCCTTGTATATCTCTTTTGAGTGAGAATGTTCATCATCTTCAGAAAAGAACTCATGAACCACCCCTTCCAACTCAATCAAGCTACAACCAGGTGACTTCTTGATCCCCAACTCTCTCATCTGAGACCTAACTCTCATAGCATCCCCACTTCTCCCCGCCAAGGCATATGAGTTTGATAGCAATATGTAATCCCCGCTATGAGCAGGTTCCATTTGAGTTATCTGTCTAAAGCATTCTTCACCAACTGGAACATTTTTATGTGCCCTACAAGAAGCCAACAGTGTTCTCCAAACCACTGCATTTGGCTCAATAGGCATGTTCTTGATGAACTCATAAGCTTCGTCAATTAAACCAGCTCGTCCAAGAATATCAACCATACAGCCATAGTGCTCTATACTTGGTTCAATTCTGAAATCTCTGCTCATGCTTTGGAAAAGAGCTCGACCTTCCTCAACCAGACCAACATGGCTGCAAGCAGAGAGTGCGCCAATGAAAGTCACATCATTTGGTTCAACATTTGTGTCCTTCATCAAACTAAAGAACTCCAGAGCTCTCCTTCCCTCGCCATTACTAGCCAGCCCGTGAATTATCGCCGTCCATGAGAACACATTCTTCACTGGCATCTTCTCAAAGACCTCAACTGCACTCTCTATAGACCCACATTTCCCATAGAAGTCAATGAGCGCAGTCCCAAGAGCGACAGTGAGCTTCAGTTTCTTCTTATTCACATAGAAATGAACCCATTTACCAGTTTCCACAGCTCCAAGAACCCCACAAGAGTAAAGCACACTAACCATAGTGACCTCATTAGGTTCCACATTAGTCTTCTGCATCTCATTGAACAAAGCAAGTGCCTCACTGCACCTATTTGCTTGACTATACCCTGCTATCATGGCACTCCATGCAACAACATCTCTATGCTCCAAATTGTCAAACAACGTTCTTGCCTTGTCAACATGGCCACACTTTGCATACATGTCAATAAGTGCAGTCATCAAAGTAAGGTTACCCTTCATTCCATTGGCCTCAACATAGTCCCCAATCCACTCTCCCAGCTCCAAACTCGCTAACCTACCAAGAAAAAATGACTTTTAAACACCGTGTACTAATGTAAGAGTGATACAAACATCAAGGTATGCATATTATATTATGAAGTAGAAGAGGCGTTAATTTTATGTCAAACAGTGATGTACAAATAGCATAACTCACCTAAACTCACCTGGCACAGGCAGTCAAAACAGTAATCATGGTAACCTCGTCAAACCCGACAACAGTTTGTTGTTCCCGCATCATGAGAAACAACCCCACAACCTCGTCCCAACAACCGTTCTTGGCGTAACCAGCCAACATGGCGTTCCAAGCAACGCGGTCTCTGTGAGGCATTTCATCAAACACCCGTCGAGCAACCCCTACTCCGTCGCACGTAGCATACACGTGAATCAGCGTGTTCTCCACAAACCCATACGAGTGAAACCCGCGCTTGACGACATGAGCATGAAGCTGCTGTGCTTCAAGCAGCCCCCTAAGCCTACAACACAACAAATCCTCATAATTAATAGTCTAACGGTTAAAAAATAACCGTCAATAACTGTAATAACGGTTAGAAAATATGTTCAGAAGCATGGTGGGGAGAGGATTTTCATTTTTTTCTCATTTTTGTGTTGTTTTAATACTCTCCTCTACGCGTAAAGCTAGAGTCTTTGTATAGCGAGAAATCCAACCTTTAATTAAATGTTTAAGGAGCTCAACTAACTATCACTTGTGTTGGGTGTCGTGGATAGGATAGAAGAGGACGTGTTACCTACCTGGAGCAGGCTTTGAAGGCGGCGCAGAAGGTGAATTGGTCGGGGGGTACGAGGTTATGGGACATGTGGTTGAAGAGGAGGATGGCTTCTCTAGGGGAATGGTGATAAGCGAGGGCCCTTATCATGAGGTTATAAGCGGAGGGGTGGTGGTGGTGACGGATGGAGCGGAAAATGGAGAGGGCGTAGTCGAAGGCTCCGGGGACGAGGAGAGCGGCGGACTCGAGGAGGGCGTGGGTGAGTGGGGGGCTGGTGAGGAAGAGGCGCGTCTTGATGAGGTGGGCGTGAAGTTGGTTGAGGTCCTTGCGGGTCTTGCATTGTTGCAGGATCATGGATTTGGGGTTCTCCGGGATGCAGGTTACGGCCGTTGGGGTTTTGGAAGGAGATGCACTCGAACTCGCACTCACACTCACAGATATTGGTGTCGCCATCGCCGTTGGCACCATCATCGTGGTCGTGTTGTGTTGCGTTAGCGACTAGTGTGTGTTGGCTTTCTGTCATGTGTTCTGTTCCCCAGAATAATTGGATCATGATGGTCGATGTGATTTTTTAAACTAAAAATGATAATGATATTAATCAATTGATGGGCCTTTAATCCGAGCCATGAAAATTATCAATCGATGGATAGGGTTTAATCATTTATCATATAAAAAATAATGTTATAATCTTTTTATTTGTATTTTAATATTTTAAAGAAAAAAGTTTTAAAATTGAGTTTAATTTTAATGTACTGATAATATAAAAATATTTTACATTATCATCTAATTAAAATATTTCATTTAAATGACTTTTTAATAATTAGTATAAAAGTTAACTATTATGACTTATGTGATAATACATAATTGAATGAACGTGGATTACGCTTTCAGTGCAAAGTAATTAAATCCTTCAAAATTTGTCATATAGAAAATAATGTTATAATTATTTTTATTTTTATTTTAATATTTTAAAGAAAAAAACTCTTGCAATTTACCCTTTTTGTCCACGCTTTAACAAAATTTTCATCCAATTTACTCTCTCGCGGTCATCTTCTTTCCACTCTCAATAATCCATCGCCACCATTACCTCCCCTTCCTCCATGCCCTAGTACAGCCGCTGCCTCCCCAGCCACCAAATGTGTCGGATGGGTGCTCATGTCAGATCTTGTATGACACATCGATAACATATATTAGCATATATTTAGTTTAAAATTTTCTTATTCATTTTCATGTGGGTTACGAGTTAAACGAGTTGATTCGCAGACCGCGGTCCATATATCAAGCTCTATTGGTGGCGATTCTATTTTTTGTTTAACAATAATTTTTTATTATTATTTTATTATGACGCCCCTCATGTGTGACGCTCGCCATTGGTGCTGCAAAACAATGATACATTAAATAACTTGGCATAAATAATGCATTCCTCCATGGTGACTTGCATGAGGAGGTGCACATGACCCTACCTCAAGGTTTTTCATCCCCCTAGCCCAACCAAGTCTGTTGCCTGCAAAAATCTCTTTATGGGCTGAAACAGCCTACCCGAAAATGGTTTTCTAAGTGGTCATCTTTCTTGTTGTCTTGTGGTTACAAGCAGTCCGCATCTAATCACTCTGTGCTTACAAGAACCACGCCTTCTTCGTTCACAGCACGGCTAGTCTATGTCGATGATGTCCTCTTAGCTGGCAATGATCTCTCCAAACTCACTCGTATCAAGCAGTTTTCATTGATACTAAGTTTCGGATAAAGGATTTAGGAGACATCAAGTACTTCCTTGGTCTCAAATTATGGCACATTCCAAGGTTGGCATCTCCCTTTGTCAGTGAAAATATGCCCTCGAACTAATTGAGGACATTGGGTTATTTGGAAGCAAACCTGTTCACACACTCACGGACAGCAAACTCAAGCTCTCCAAAGAGTCTGACTCTCCTCTAATGTCCTCACCAAGGCCTTACCCTCTGCTACCTTCTATGGCCTTTTTTATAAGCTGGGCCTCTACTAGACAAAGGTCTTACCGCTAGGCCCTTTATCTAGTAGTTAGTTAGAAAACTAACTAATTTCACTGTTCCTAATCTGTAACCGAATGATGTATGATCTCCCAGTTCACACTCATCTATATATAAACCAACCTCTCTGTAATGATTCAGTAATTTAACAAGTTCATTTTTCACAATTCAATAACCGTGTTATCATTCACATAAAAGGAATTGAAAAAAAAAATCTCATTTATCATTTGAAATTGCCAACTGTTTTTATTACTGCATCATAAAGGCACTTCATGTTATAATTATGACATAGAATGCTCTCTATACCTCATGCAAAAGCAAAACACATAAATGTATAAAAAAAACATTGAACACAGAACAATGTATGACAAAAACTATAGAATATGTGAACTCAGCTTGACAAAAATATTAAAACATGTTGTCATTCTTGTCCGGAATAGCATCTTTTGATTGTGTGTCAATCTACGAACACAAAAACTCTTATATATTGTATAAGGCTCTCTCACGGGCCTAGCAAGTGAATAAGAATTCAATTCACCGGATGGCCTCATGGTATTTGTCCCGAGCATAAGTTTGCGTGAAGCATTTTCAAAGAACTTTGTGAACTGACGTCCAATTGCAAAACTAGATAGAATAAAGAAACATCAACTTTCCAACTATATGTGCGCGGAAATGATTGTACCCTTCCATTAAGGGGGAATAAAACTTTAGCGGACGTGATTTATTATAGAAATTAAACTAGGTGGCACGTATAAGACTACATAGATCATGTTAAAATTACACGTATCTTTAAAAATAATATCATCCGGTCAGAAAAAATAGAATAATATTTTTGTATATACCCATCACTTTAGAACACTATCATTATTGGTACACAATAATTTTTAACCACTAGTGTTATATTCCATAAATCATGTTCAAATAACTGAAATTTTCAATTATATAGCAGATAAATTTATTCATGCAAAGACATGAAAAAAAAAAAATAGTGTTAATCCATTGACATTATAATTCCATGTTTATTATTGCTTACCTTACAACAATGTATATTTTGTACCATCAGTAAACATGATTAAAATCGTCCTCACTTATTTTATACATCAATCCTCGTGGGTCTAGGAAGGTGTTGAAATCATCGATTGAAAAAAACATTTCTCACTTTAAAATTACCCTTCAACCATGCTATATTTTTCAGCAATCCGCATGTCAATCATGGCATGCCTCAAATACATTAAGGTGGAGAAATGGAATCCAGATTCCAGTTGGCCGAAAGCGCTGTGTATATATTGACAAAAGCTAGGGAATTAGATTCAGCATTTATCAATTTGAATGTGGAGACTATAAGGAAAAGCACTTTTATATGTACCTACTACCTATATATACCCCAACCTACCAAAATCTCAATCTCAAGCTTGTGTCTGTGATTGTAGTAGTGTGTATACCTGTGACTTAGCATATTCAACATGTATAGATCCCAAGATCACTACCACTCTCACATCCCTGAACACACCAATTCTCACCTTGCATTTAGGAAGACTGTTTATGAGGAAGAGGATGTTGAGGGATCCTACCCCAACCACCACCACCACAACAGGCACCATACCCCTGAGACTCGTGAGAGGGTTGAAGTGATTGAGTATGAGAAGGTGCCTGAGTGTGGAGTTGGTGAAGTCATCTATGAGGAAAATGTTGTTGAAACTGACCAATACTACCCTGCACGAAGGCACAGAGATGGGTGGAGGACCTACAGGCAGTAAGGTTCTTGTGTGATCTTGTGGTGATTTGCTGGGCAGGAGCAGCTACCCTATATATATATATATATAATCTGCCAGTGTGCTTCTATAAAATAAAATTCCTGCTTAGCTATGTCCATCAGGTTATCACGTATCGATTATTAATAAAACTCCTTTAGCACCATATATATCTTTAACTTATTTTATTTAGCATGCCACGGTTTATTGTTTATTATTTGAACTTTGCTTCTTGTGAGGATCATGATCCTCATATATGTCCTTCAAAAAAAAAAAGAATCCAGATTGTTTGTCTCCTAGTTATATGATCACTAATTAATTCTATAGTATAATTGCACATAGGTTTATTTGGTGCAATTTGCTTCATAAAAGAGTAGTTGAACAAACCATTTTTTTTTTCTAACTAGGAAAATAAAAGTTCAGCACATCTTTATTTTTAGCGAAATAAACTACGTCAAATACAGGGATGCACAACTGTACCAGAGAATTCACGATTCATCTAATATAGATGATATATCTTCGTATAGTTGATGAACTTTGCAGAGTCACGCAAAATATGAAAATACGAAAACTTCAAACACGAAAAAAGATTGCTTGGAATTCCTTTGCGATTCTTATTTTAAAATGGTATTTACTAGTTTGTGGACATGATTATATCACGTCTTTTGTATCTAAAATACGAATATGCATTTTTGAAAACAAAATATATAATTTAAATTACTAACGCAATTGGAAAGTAGCAGTATTCTTATATGAAAACAAGGGCACTTAATAAGCCACACCAAGATTTCTATAACTCGGATTGAAATTTTCAGATATTTTCCGATATGCAAGAGTAGGCTTTCATTCAAATAAGAGATATATACATGTATTATGTATATATGGCAGGCTGCAACCTGCTTGCTGCATGCCATGATAAATCAAACTACGAGAAGTTACTTCCTCAAAGTTAATAGCTTGGCGACAGAGTGAGTTCTCCAATATGGATGGTGATACTTTACAAGACAACTCCTTCTGCTGTGACAGAGCTTCAACAAAATTTTTAGGGGGCCAACAACTATGATAGGTAAATTAGATGATAATAATTAAATTTAAATTAAGTACATATCATATTTATATATATATATATATATATATATATATATATATTAAAGTAAATAACTGACATGACAAATGTTAATATGTACTTGGATTACATGAGCCCAGTCCAAAAATTTTTCAATAATTGATTGCAAGCGCGATTGATTTTTCATAATCTATTATTTAAAAATTAATTTTATGTTTTGAGACATTAAGTTAAAAGAGCATTGTGTTATGCTTAGATTATATAAAAATAACTGAATATTTTGTGTGATAAATTATTAAAAATTATATGAAATAATTTATTTGTATTTTGTAATATTTGATACTGTGGATTATTTTGACAAAATATATTATAATTTTAAAATAATTAATCTTTAGCTATAATTAAGAGTTTAAAAAAGCTGCACTCACTTAAATAATAAGTGAGTTTCATACTTCAAATTTTAATTTTTCATATCTAAATCTTTCAAACTTTTTATAGAAGCACATGAAATTATGTTAAAATAGCTTAAATTGGGGGAAAAAAATTTTGGCATTTCAGAACATACACCAAATTGTGTTAAATTTTTTCTAATCATTATTAGTCATCAAAATAGAGTTTTGAGTTAATAAATTCATTATTTAACTATATTAAATTTGTTGCTATTAAAATCTTACAATTCCTTATCTATTGTAATAAAAAATGTTTATCTCTAAAATGACGTTCAATTGTGATATGGTTTTTTATTTCTATTTTTTAATTGGAAAATGTCTTAATAGACTTTTTAAGTTAGAGAAATCCACTTATATTGAGTAGCATCATTTATACAAAGTAGTATATTTGGACTTTAAATCTATTTACTGTACAAAAACTTATCTCTATGTGTGCGTTTGTTTTATATTTTTTAATAGAAAAATAATTTTTTAAGTAAAAAAAATTGAAAAATTACTTTTTATAGAAACTATTCATGTGATCTTATATTTAAAAATTAAAAATAGATTATAAAAATTTTAAAATAGTGACTGGCTGAGTCAAGATATAACAATACATGATTAGATGTTTGTGAAAAAAAAATTTACATTGAAAATATATAAAAATTAAATTCACACACACATATATATATATATATTCAAAATATTATTTATATGAACATAACTTATTATGCTTTATTTTTTTATAGACTTAAAAGATAATATATTATTTTCATTTTACAGTCATGTTTATATTGTGTTTTTCTATGTTAGAGTAAGGGAAAAAGTAAATTTTAAAAGAAATATATAGAAATATGTATCATTATTGTGTCATACAAGATTCAACATAGACACATATCTAATATATTGAGATAGATCCAAATAATGTGTCTGTGCTTCATAAAGTACCCTTTTTGAGTTGGACAGATTTTTTTGGTCCATTTTGTCAAAAGTTATGCGTACCAGTAAAAACTTCTTTGAAATTTGTATCTGGTTCCACTTATATTTCTGTTTTCAATTTTTTCCGACATAATAATTTCAGAAATTAAAAGCAAAACTATATTGACAAAACTACTTAAAATTGAAAATCAAAAGCTTGTTTCCCTATCACCATCGTCACACAACCGAAGCTTTGCCTCCGATCTACTGGTCGTTCATCCATCGATCAATTCGGCTACTCTCATCAACTGAAAATGGTCGTATAACGAACTAATGATTAAAAATCTTGTATGCAAGTGTTTCACAACCCACTTGCGATGGAGCTTTGGCTTCCAATGTTGAGCTTTGGCAAAGATGGAGCTTTAGCCACCAGTACTGAAACTTGACTGCGATTGAGTAATTCTCCGTCACTGGCACTAAACTTTTGTGTTATTGTGGTGGTGAAGGCCGTGACAGTGCTCCTACCACTCTTTTCTTTCTCCGGCGCACAACAAAATTCCATTACGATCATGTTGCTGCAGATCACCAAGCAAGAAGGGGAACAAGACCTCCACGACCTGGCCATCGGCGCGCATCACGTAGGCATAGCGGAGCATGACGATGACGTCGCCTTTCCAGAACATTTCCCTTGTGGAAGGCCTGGGGAGTTTGTTGGAGGACAACGACGGCGACGGTAGCGGCATTGTCAGTGATGGAGATCTCGTCATCGACATACTCGACATTGTCGAGTTCTTTGAGGATGGTGCAAGAGTAGATGATCTTTCGCTTGAGCTCATTGAAATTGAAGTGGTCAGATGTCTGATCTCCCAAAGTCCTCCTCAAGAGTCGCTCGCTCCTCCGCCTGCTGCTAGAGCTGGTGGATGAGTTGTGCCTGCTGCTAAATCATTTGTAACTGTTGCTGCAACTCCTCATTCATGGCATGCACACACTCCTGCAGAAAATCATCGCTAGCAACAAATCCTGTGGCAGAGTAGGGGAATACACAATCAATATATAGTACCACATGTCGTACATGCTACCCTTATAAGGGTTGCCAACTATCTGGGCCCAAATCTCCTCCTTCAATTAGCTCCCTTGTTAGAGACTGACATAAGTTTGCCTCAGAACGAGGGTCGAGCCACACATGTTTCTCGCCCTTCTACGTGCTCCTTAAACACCTCCCCTGGGTTGGCGGTCACTCCAACTCCCTAATCTATATGTAAATTGTACATTAAAATGATGGTAACATAAAATAGAGTTGAAATGTAATATGTTAATAATATATTAAATTCACAAAAAATTAAAGTTATCGTCTGTGTTCTGGTCCCCTCCTGAAGTGGTGGTGCCACCAGTGTAGAGGATACGCGCTTCATTGATACCTAGTTCGTTCTGTCCACTTTCAACTTGAAATATATCGAATTGATTCTATGCGTTAAGGACGAGATGAAACGATATTCCAATTCATCAAATGACATATAGATGGTATCTTAGCTTGGAATATTCCCTTTTTTTTTTTTTAACAATCCTTTAATAGAAGTTTGTGACGAGGGAGCTAATTACAAATGTTTTGAAAGTTTAAGAACCCAATTATAAATTTTAAAAGTATATGGACCTATTTGAATTTTTCTAAAAAGTTCAAGGACTTAACCTTATCTTTATTAGGGCTTGTCTAATCCTAAGAGTATTGGTTAGATAAACCCTATTTATTATTAGTAAATATGATTAAAATCCTTATTTATATATCAATGCTCGTGTGTCTAAAAAATTGTTTAAACCACCGATTAAAAGATTTAATAAAAAAAATCATCGATTAAAAATAATTTTCTCACTTTAAAATTACCCTTCCATTATGCTATCTTTATCAGCAATCCACATGTCAATCGTAGCATGCCTCAAGTACATTAAGGTGGAGAAATGGAATCTAAATTCCAGCTGGACGAAACCGCTGTGTGTATGTATATTGACAAAAGCTAGGGAATTAGATTCAGCTTTTATCAATTTGAATTGTGGAGAATAAATTAAAGAAAAGCATTTGTACATCTACCTATATATACCCCCACCACCTACCAAATCTCAATCTCAAGCTTGTGCATGCGATCGTAGTAGAGTGTATTACCTGTGACTTGTGAGCATATTCAACATGTATAGGTCCCAAGATCACTACCACTCCCACATCCCTGAACACACCAATTCTCACCTTGCATTCAAGAAGACTGTGTATGAGGAAGAGAATGTTGAGGGATCCTACCCCAACCACCACCACCACAACAGGCACTACACCCCTGAGACTCATGAGAGGGTTGAAGTGACTGAGTATGAGAAGGTGCCTGAGTGTGGAGTTAGTGAAGTCATCTATGAGGAAAATGTTGTTGAAACCGACCGAAGGAACCTTGAGTCACATCAGTGGAGGAGGACCTTCAGCCACTAAAGTTCTCATGATGATCTTGTGGTAATTTGCTAGGCAGGAGCTACCCAATATATATACATCTATCTATATATTGTCAGTATGCTTGTATTAAATAAAATTCCTGCCTAGCTATGCCCGTAATGTTATCATATATGAATTATTAATAAAGCTTCTCTAGCACCATCTATTTAATATATATTTTACTTAGTATGCCATGGTTTATTTTTTATTATATACTTGAACTTAAGTTCTTGTCAGTCTATCCACATATATATCCTTCAAACATAAAAAAAAATCTAAACTTGTTTGTCTCGAGGAGCATTCTTAAAATAATTTACATTTCAATATCAAAATCAACCACATATATAATCTAACTGGTGAAATCGTTACTAGAATCGAGAGTTTTAAAATAATATATACATGTATATATATCAAATATAAAAAGAATCTAAACTTGTTTGTCTCCTGACCGGTATTTATAATGACTAATTAATTCTATAGTATAATTACACATTGGTGTATTTGCTGCAATTTAAGTTGAAGAAACTCTTTTTTTCTAACTAGGAAAATAAAAATACAGCATATCCTAATTTTTAGCGAAATAAACTACATCAAATACAATGATATGCAACTATACTAGAGCATTCGATCAAAGATATAAAACTCGAAGGTTTATGTAAATCAGTGAGATCATGACAAACTCTTATTTTAAACTTGACTCATGGACTTATCATAAAAGTTTGTATATTTAAAAAATATTACTTAAAAGATATATTAAGAATTAAGTATAATTAAATAAAACCTTCATGATTATTATTGAAGAATTTTATTTAACCTTAAAACAACAAAAATGAAAGCAATACTTAAGATATAGTCAAATAAATATCTTAATTTATTTCATACATGTATTATTTTATTGTTAACAATATATAATTAAACAAATAATAGCAGATAGAAAAAGTAAGCTAAATAAAATCAATAATTATTACATAAGAGAAAGCAATAAACTGATTTACCAAACAAAAGTGACAAATAATTTACATTTGAATAGAAAAATCAAGCATGCATATAAACTCCTAAAATCATTAATAGAATCTTGAGATCAAGTTTAGTGATTTTTTAAACTTATTTAAACTCATACAAATTTGACAAAAAGGGAATTTGTGCATAAGTTAACTTGTTTTTACGATATATGATCGTAAATTCGTAACAATATAAGAGTTAATTCAGGAATTTAACAAAATATATATATATATATATATATATATATATATATATATATATATATATATATGTGTGTGTGTGTGTGTGTGTGTGTGTGTGTGTGTGTGATATTTCTTTGTATAATTAATTGATGAACTTTGCAGAGTTATGCAGAATATGAAAACATACAAAAAGATTTAATTTCTTGGAATTCCTTTGCGATTCTTGTTTTAAAATGGTACTTACTAGTTTGTGGATACGATTAATTATATCACAGGTCTTATTTATCCAAAATATGAATATAAATTTTTGAAAACAAGATATACAATTTAAATTACTAATACAACTGAAAAGTGGCAGCATTCTTATATGAAAACGAGGGTACTTAATAAACCACCTAGATTTCTATAACTCGGATATGATCGAAATTTTCATTTTGGATCCCAATTTTAATCCCACCCTTTAGTCATGTAGTGTACCTTAACCTATGCTTGAACTCGTTCATAAAAAAATATTCCCTAATTTCAGGCCTAATTAAACACATTTCTATTTTTTTTATATAAAAAAGAAAATGAGGTTTGAAATCAAGATCTCATAATAAATTATTTAAACTCTTTATTACTAACTCAATCCTAATTGCTTACACACTCTTGATGTTTAACCATACCTCTAACAACATTGTGTTACAAAGATGGACATGAAGAATGGTTCAACCAAAAAAAGTCCTGCTTATTAAGACATTATAGCTAACCAAACACATCAAGTAAGCATTTAAAGCCTTTAAAAATTTAAAATTATAGATTCAACCGAAGTTATAGGAAAAAAGAATTCAACCCAAAAGCATAATTTGAAGATTTTTTTCAATAGAAAACCAAATATACTACAACATAAAATTCATGTACATTAAAAAAGCTCACATGAATGGTAATAAAGTGTGACATCCGGGTGCCAAATAAAGTTCGTGGTAGTTAAGAGGAATTCTGCAGTAATCCTAGCTAGAGCAAGAGATTTCTTGCTTTCAATCGCATCAAAATCATTTATATATTTTTTTTGATATATTATTTCTTTCATAGTTTTTTTTTTTTTTTTTGCATCAATGGCAGCTGAAAATCAGTTAGAACAAGAAAAAACACTTGCTCAAGGACTATTTTTCGGTAATTAATTGTCCTAACTCCTAAGCAATACGCTTGAAGCACTTTAATTTTGTGAACTGACGTCCAATTGCCAAACTAGAAAGAATAAAGCAATATGAACTCTCCATTAATTATGCGAGCAAATAAAATAGCTTTACTTTTACATTTAAGGGAAAAATTCTTTGGTCGATGTGATTTATTATACGAATTTTTTTATCTGGTTTTATCCTACGAAATTGAAACGGCTGATATGTATAAGAATATATGATCAGAGATCATGTTAAAGTTAAACGTATCTTTTAAATAATATTTTTATATATGCCCACTATAAAGCAGTGTTATTGTTGCTACGCACATATTACGGACAACATTACGAGTATTAGAGATTAATGTACAAATAATTAAGAAATTCAATTATGTAATTGATAAGTTTGTCTCTGAAAAAATATTGGAAATCAATTGCTAGTAACCAGTGAATCCCTCCGTTCAATTACTTGGAATTGAATCTGCATTTAATTTCATTCCTTTTCTACGCTCATCGTTGTTGATTGCAACTCATTCCATTTTAGATGCGTCTGCTTTTTGCACCATATTAGCTTCTTTACTGCGAATCATATTCAAAGAATCGAAAGATGATTTCATATTAGATCATCGTTACCCTATTTCCTCTGGGACTGAGAGATTGAAGATTAAGGGGGGAGAGAGAGAGAGAGAGATAGAGGCTTAGACTATGAGGGAGTAATAAATTAGGGATTTAGTTGAACGTGAATCGGAAATTTTATTAAATTTGTGTGTTAGTTAAATGACCCTTGGGAGTTGGGAAAAAGCTAAAAAATAAATAAATTTAAGTACCTATATTTTAAATTATGATTAGATATTAACTGGATGCTGGTATAAATTAAAAACCAATAAAAATTTGTCATGTATGTTGTGACATGTTTCAGTAATATCTATTTAATAGAAGTAGTGAAGCAAACACAATTTGTCAAATCACCTTTGAGATAAATTAGGAATAAAAAAGTTATTAGTTTCAATGTTTAAAAATGATAATTAGATATTAATTAGAGGCTAATAATATAGATCAAAAGACCAATGAAAATTTGCCAAATTATGGCATGCTTCTATACCATTAATTTAATAGAGGTATCCAAGTACCTTGAGGAATCTTTAAAAATATACAAAAAAAGACTTATAAATGTTGACAAAATTGTTCTTTTAAGAAATGGTGCAATAATTATTACTATTAGAAGATTGCATGTGAGGCAATGAGAGAGAATATATGCAATTAAAGAGAATAGTTGTTTGTACTTATTATTGATGACATATCATACCGATATACTCTCATTTATCATTATATGGTATATGGACCCTATTTGGTTCAAGCCCCACATCTCATCAAATGGTAGATAAAAATATATCAATATAACGCCCTATACATTATGAGTCCAAATAACACTATTCAAGTACTAAATCACTTCTTCACAAAACATTTCTCATCTTATAATCAAAACTTTTTTGGTGGTATCTCTATAAAATTTAGGAGAACTAATATCATTTAGTTATTTGTGACTATGAATTAGCCACATATTTCATTAACTTAGGTTATTAGTATTTATCAAATTTATGATTAAATTATCACCGTTGAATTTAAAAGGGTGCTGGTTGCGGTGCCTCAAGGGACCGAAAGAAATTCTATAATTAATTACTTTTTCATGATGCTATTTTTTAACCAATACAAATGTCATTTATACAATAAACTGTTGTTTATCTTTTGGCGTATTCTCAGGTAAAGATGAAAAATTATCTGCAATATAAAGATGTAAGTTGTATCAAATGAAAAGATGACACATGGAGTCATTTGGACTATTTGAATACTCTACAATAGGACCAATTGATTTAGTGACCATGGTGGTCATTCAATCACACTCTTCAATCTATCTATTTTTTTTTTTTAAGCAAAATCAAACATGTCTTCCTCTGCCATTCTATTCTTCCTCTCATAACTCATATCCAGTTACTCACCATGTCGGCGCTGGATAATTTCAGAGACGGTGAAGAATGAACCAAAAATTGATTTTGTTTCCATGGAAGAAGAAAACCATAGCAATCGATTATCCAGACTCATTACTAATCTTCGGTCCCCAAAAAATGGTGGCTCTCTCGTTCTTGAGAGCTGCTTCCCCACCCCCCTCATCGATCTCTTCGTCAAGAACCAAAGCCACTTCACAAAACCGAAGTTCAAAACCAAGAAATTGCTTCAAATGCAAATATATGATCCTCCATCGCCATTGATGTCTCCAACCACTCCTCTCATGATGGAGACATCAAGTTTGAGTGGTTCTCATCGAGGCTCCGAGCGTGGCACCATTAATCACAATGTGAACGTTGATGGGTTCGGGTCTAAAGATTAATCGAGTCAAATGATGCAATTGTGGGTCAGGTTCAGAATCGATTCTTGTTGTGTTCTTGAAGATATTTGTGGTGGTCATCTTCATCACCAGCATGATGGAATCATTATAGGGGGGAAGGGGAGTAGGATTGCTTATGATGGTCCTTAAGTTACTTGGACCATTATAGAATCATTGGGGTTACTAACATAAAACACGTTACATGTTTTTATTGAATCACATGAGATCTTTATCCTCTAGATTTATTTTTTCCATCTTTATTTGAGAAAGCACTTTATCTTTTATATATTGACAAAAGCTAGGGAATTATATTCAATTTTTTATCTGGTTTTATCCTACAAAATTGAAACGGTTGATATGTATAAGAATATATGATCAGAGATCATGTTAAAGTTAAACATATATTTTAAATAATGTTTTTATATATGCCCACTGTAAAACAGTGTTATTGTTGCTACGCACATATTACGGACAACATTACGAGTATTAGAGATTAATGTACAAATAATTAAGAAATTCAATTATGTAATTGATAAGTTTGTCTCTGAAAAAATATTGGAAATCAATTGCTAGTAACCAGTGAATCCCTCCGTTCAATTACTTGGAATTGAATCTGCGTTTAATTTCATTCCTTTTCTACGCTCATCGTTGTTGATTGCAACTCATTCCATTTCAGATGTGTCTGCTTTTCGCACCATATTAGCTTCTTTACTGCGAATCATATTTAAAGAATCGAAAGATGATTTCGTATTAGATCATCATTACCCTATTTCCTCTGGGACTGAGAGATTGAAGATTGAGGGGGGAGGGGGAGAGAGAGAGAGAGGCTTAGACTATGAGGGAGTAATAAATTAGGGGTTTAGTTGAACGTGAATCGGAAATTTTATTAAATTTGTGTGTTAGTTAAATGACCCTTGGGAGTTGGGAAAAAGCTAAAAAATAAATAAATTTAAGTACCTATATTTTAAATTATGATTAGATATTAACTGGATGCTGGTATAAATTAAAAACTAATAAAAAATTTTCATGTATGTTGTGACATGTTTCAGTAATATCTATTTAATGGAAGTAGCGAAGCAAACACAATTTGTCAAATCACCTTTGAGATAAATTTGGAATAAAAAAGTTTTTAGTTTCAATGTTTAAAAATGATAATTAGATATTAATTTGAGGCTAATAATATAGATCAAAAGACCAATGAAAACTTGCCATGTTATGGCATGCTTCTATACCATTAATTTAATAGAAGTATCCAACTAAATACCTTAAGGAATCTTTAAAAATATACAAAAAAAACTTATAAATGTTGACAAAATTGTTCTTTTAAGAAATGGTGCAATAATTATTACTATTAGAAGATTGTATGTGAGACAATGAGAGAGAATATATGCAATTAAAGAGAATAGTTGTTTGTACTTATGATTGATGAGATATCATACCGATACACTATCATTTATCATTAGATGGTATATAGACCCTATTTGGTTCAAGCCTCACATCTCATCAAATGGTAGATAAAAATATATCAATATAGTATAAGTCCAAATAACACTATTCAAGTACTAAATCACGTCTTCACAAAACGTTTCTCATTTTATAATTAAAATTTTATTTGTGGTATCTCTATAAAATTTAGGAGAACTAATATCATTTAGTTATTTGTGACTATGAATTAGCCACATATTTCACTAACTTAGGTTATTAGTATTTATCAAATTTATGATTAAATTATCACTGTTGAATTTAAAAGGGTACTGGTTGCGGTGCCTCAAGGGACCAAAAGAAATTCTATAATTAATTACTTTTTCATAATGCTATTTTTTAACCAACACAAATGTCATTTATACAATAAACCGTTGTTTATCTTTTGGCGTATTCTCAGGTAAAGATGAAAAACTATCTGCAACATAAAAATGTAAGTTGCATCAAATGAAAAGATGACACATGGAGTCATTTGGACTATTTGAATACTCTACAATAGGACCAATTGATTTAGTGACCATGGTGGTCACTCAATCACACCCTTCAATTTATCTATTTTTTTTAAGCAAAATCAAACATGTCTTCCTCTGCCATTCTGTTCTTCCTCTCATAACTCATATCCAATTACTCACCATGTCGGTGCTGGACAATTTCAGAGAGGGTGAAGAATGAACCAAAAATTGATTTTGTTTCCATGGAAGAAGAAAAGCATAGCAATCGATTATCCAAACTCATTACTGATCTTCGATCCCCCAAAAAACAGTGGATCTCTCACTCTTGAGAGCGGCTTCCCCACCCCCCTCATCGATCTCTTCGTCAAGAACCAAAGCCACTTCACAAAACCGAAGTTCAAAACCAAGAAATTGCTTCAAATGTAAATATATAATCCTCCACCGCCATTGATGTCTCCAACCACTCTTCTGATAATGGAGATGTCAAGTTTGAGTGGTTCTCATCGAGGCTCCAAGCGTGGCACCATTAATCACAATGTGAACGTTGATGGATTCAGGTCTAGAGATTAATCGAGTTAGATGATGCAATTGTGGGTCGGGTTCAAAATCGATTCTTAGCTTGTTGTGTTCTTGAAGATATTTGGGGTGGTCATCTTCATCACCAGCACGATGGAATCATGGTTGGGGGGGGGGGGCGGGGGAAGGGGAGTAGGATTGCTTATGATGGTCCTTAAGTTGCTTGGACCATTATAGAATCATTGGGGTTACTAGCATAAAACACGTGACATGTTTTTATTGAACCACGTGAGATCTTTATCCTCTATATTTTTTTTTTCCATCTTTATTTGAGAAAGCACTTTATCTTTTATATATTGACAAAAGCTAGGGAATTAGATTCAATTTTATCAATTTGAATGTGGAGAATAAAAGCAAATCACTCATTTGCCAATATATAAGCACTCACCTAGCCACCTACCAATCTCAATCTTGTGTGCTTGTTTAGCTCGTGCCTCTAACTATTGTGAGCATAAGCAACATGTACAGATCCAAGGACCGCCACTCCCTAGTCTCAAAAGTCCATAGGAACCCCACTTTCGCCACTAATGTCTCTCGATATAGCAATGCTAACCTTGCCCTCAAGAAGATCGCTTGTGAAAAAGAGGTATCACGCCGTCACCACCACAGGCAGTACCACACCTCTAGTTATAAGACCCATGAGAGTGTTAAAGTGATAGAGTATCGAAGAGTGCAAGTTGGTAGAGTAATCTATGAAGAAAGCGAGGATGTTGAGACCGAAGAAGAGGAGGAAAGTGAGTATGTTGAGACCGAGGAGGAGGAGGAAACAGAGGATGTTGAGACTATAGAAGAAAGCGAGGATGTTGAAACCGATGACGAAGAAAGCGAGGATATTGAAACCAACAAACGTTATTGCCACCTACGAACGAACCTGAGTCATCTTAAATTATCCCACCAGCAGAGGCTTAGGTAGCAAGCTTGATATCTTGTGGTAGTTTGCTAGGTAGGCTACCTGATATATCAAACTTGTTAGTGTGATTGTGATGTTAAATAAATTCCTGCTTAGCTATCCATCATGTTTTAACATGTATCAATTATCAACAAAGTTTACTTAGCATTAGATATATATGTTTTGTTTTGTTTATGAAAGTATAAATTTATTCGAACATAAGATTATGATGAGTCGTGGTTGAGCATACAACCTAGTAGTTATGGTTGTCTCCTACACCTTTTGAGTGGGAGGTCTTATATTCGAATTCCACCATCCTCTCTCCCTCAACTCCCTAGGAATAATTCCTAGCAATAATGCCTTTGTTAAAAAAAAAAATTCCAATGAAAAAATATTAAAAATTCTGAAAATTATAAATTTTAGTTTCATTTTCAGTATTTTCTTTATAAAATTCTAAAAACTGAAAATTGAAAATCGAAAACATACATATCCTAATTTTCAATACAATATGAGATATCATCTAGCTAGCCATACAAGCCATACTACCATATCTTAATGTGTACAACCTTGTTAAACGGGATAGAGAATCTGCAGGTACATTATAATTTTTACACAGATATTGGGCCTTAAAATGATCAAAGCTTAGTCCAATAATACAAGCCTCATCGATTAATACACCATTATATGATAGGTCCCTAATACTACTTTCAAATTGCTCAAATACAAGTCTTGCTTCACTTGCTAATATAATGGATCTTATCCCATTTCTTTTGCTCAACCGTGGCCCTCAATCGTAGCTCTCAACTCAGCTCCATGACCCTTCTCACTATCCTTCTTATTCATCGCTGCCACCACCCTTATTCCATTCTCATCTCGAATATATATAATGCCATGTACTTATATCTTCATCGTACGTCCAAAGTAAAAAATATTTATGTATCTTATCATGTCCCTAGCTTTTGTCAGCATATAGAGAACATATTTTTATTGTGTACAACAATTTTGAAGAAAAGATTGTCGATAACATAATATCTTATCGAGTCCAACTTTCAATTGCTATAATGTTCTTTTTGAAAGTATTCTCTATTAAAATGAGTTATAAGACGATATTAGGACAATTACACTTATCTCCTTGAGATTTAGTCAAATTCTCTCTGACCTCCTATAATTTGCTCAGATACTGACTTTCTCTGTGCACAACCAAGTTACATTGTGTAATGTGCAATAAAGGATTGGGTGGTGTTATAATGATTTAATAAACATATAGACTAGTCGAACAAGTTTTATAAATAAAAAAAAGTCAAAGTGAAATTCATATCTCAGTCTAAGAAGAGGATAGTATAATTAATTTTCAAGAAATTTGAAATTTATAATATCTTCATTGTGGCAGAGTTATTATTTCTCTTCATTTTAGAGAAAAATGAAAATTTATATTATCAATACACAAAAATTGTTCATTTTTAAACTAAATATTGCTATTATTTATAAAAGTAAAATAAAAAAACATTATATTTTCAAGCAGTACAAACTTAATGAAGTGGTCATAAATGAAATTGGACATTAATTTTGAAGTACGGTCAATATATGAGAGATGTATACTTTGATTTAATCATCTGTTTCTATTCATTAAACTTTCAAAATAATAAGTGATTGAGTCAAATATTTTTGGATTTAGTTTCTACATACTAGTAGTGTAAAATTCTGTTATATAGTAATTTGATTATGTATTATCACATTAGTTAAGAAATAGCTGAATTTCACCATTTACTACTTAAAAAGTCATCCAAATAACAGATTTCGATTGAATGACAGTATAAAACTTATATTGTCAATGCATAGAAATTACTCCCAATATTTTTATAGTTAGATTACATGTAAATTAAATTTAAAAAATTTAGGATTTAATTTGTATACACTGATAGTAAAAAGAAAATTACATAATCATCTAATTATGTATTTACATATAAACTATGATTGTTAGCTTTTTATATTCATTACTTAAAAAATCATTCTAATAAATTTTTTTTGATGAAATGACAATATCAAATAGTTTAATAGTTTCATTGTATTAAAATTAAGGATTTAATTAGAATACACTGATAGTGTAAAAAAATTTTACACATTCATCCAATCATGTTACATGACACATTAGCAAATATGTTTTATATTTTCACCCCACTACTAAAAAAGTCATACAAAAGAAGAGATTTGATTAGATAATAATTTTACATTATCAGCACATCAAAATTAAACCTAAAATTAAACTCAAATTTTTATATGCTGTTAACAAAATTTGAAAAGTAATATAGCTGCGATCGCATGTGGGGGGTTATTTTAGCCGTGGAGAGAGCACGGAAATTAACAAGCGAGAGCGATTTCGAAAGTGGCAGCAGCATTCGTATTGGGTTTGATTTATTCTTTTTTGTTCCCGCCCATTCCGAAAGAAAGAACAACCCTCACTCCTTCCATTCCATTTCTCTGCAATTGCTTGCTCGCTTCGTCCCTTTCTTCCCAATCAGAAGAATCAATTGGAAGTTGCGAGTGAGTGACAAAAGATGAGTGTTCCAATGGAGGAGGAGGAGGTGGTGGAGGTTACACTGACCACCCTCCAAAACCAAAACCCCCAAACCGATGAAAACGGCGTCGTCCCGTCATCTACTCCTTCTCCCATGCTTCCCGAGGACAAGGTCCTTCTCCCTGGTACACTACTCTTCAACTCACTCACTTACGGATTATAAATTTATTTATTTATTTGTTTGTTTATTTTATTTATTTATTTGCAGTTGAGGTGTGCTTAAAGCCTTCTAGCACAGCTCCCATCCACGATGTTCGCTCAGCCGTTGAGAGGCACGCTGTTATTCATTCATTCCCCTTAATTCCTCCGATTAGACTCTTGTTTTTGCCAAATTGGTTACCTAATTGAGTTTCTCTGAGCATGGTTTTTAATTTGATGCGAGGTTAATTGGAGAAGATTGTTCTGCTCGTTTTTCAGGATGCTCGAGAAGAGGAGTTTGAGCTATTGTGATGGACCCATTCCCCTGCCTCCTGACGAAACGTTTCTCGCCGATAACGTCCATAAAATTTGTGTTTGTGAAACAGGTGTGCCATTATTATTATTATTATTAGATTGGAACAGTATGTTAAGTGGTTGATTTAGTTACTACCATTTTGGAGCTTCATGTCATGTATGATTTATTATTTTTTTGCTGATCTGAATTCCAACATAGAGCATAGAACCTTGGTCTCTTAGTGAGTTGTGTTTGAGCATGAGAAAAAAAAATTTGGAAAATTGGCACTCAAAGGGCAAGAATAATGAAATTTGTCTCTTAAGCTTTTGAACAATTATTCCCTACCTGAAATCTATCTGTCTTTCTTTCTTTATCTTTGTAGATGAAGGGATGCACAATGACAACGTTCTTTTGTTCTGGCAAGTCAAGCCTGTTGTGCATGTCTTTCAGGTGATACTCCTCAATTATTTTCATTGACTGTGTATGATAGATCTCAGTTTCTCCATTATTTCTTATCTTCTGCTTCCCTCATTCTTGTAACTTGGTCAAATGGGATGATGAGAACCATCTAAGTTTTCAGCTGTTCAATGTTCCCTTCTACAATATCACATTCCCCCAATGTGTAACTGTCTCTTTAGTCCAGAATCTATTTTTCCTTTTTTTTTTTCCACTCCAGTTGAAGTGCAGCGCAGAACTTCATGAATTTTCTCTGAATTTTGCTTTGTCAGCTTAGTGAGGAAGGACCATGTGAGGAAATAAGTTCAGATGGCCAGTCTTCCAGCTTCAATGAATGGATTCTTCCTGCAAAAGAATTTGATGGCATGTGGGAAAGGTTGGTTATTGTTTATGCTTTTCCTCAACTAGTTCTATGCTGTTATTATTTTTCTTATAATTAATAACATAGCTCTAAAATGATTAACTGTACACTATCAATCAATGCTTTTGCAGTTTAATATTCGAATCTGGTCTAAAGCAAAGGTTGTTACATTATGCAGCAAGTGCGCTGCTCTTTACTGAAAAGGGTGTTGATCCATTCCTTGTTTCATGGAATCGGTAAGCACTGGAAATATTTGGCATTTGCCTGGCTTTGAGTGTATGGTCTACAATTCTGAAGCTTTGTTTTACAATGAACAAACTTTGATTTCTGGACATTTAAAAAGCAACTCATTCCAGCTGCAGATTGAGTTGGACATTTGTTAAGAGACTTGTTTCAAGTTCTTTTCAAAAGAAAAGTTTGCAGTATGTGGAACTATGACAAACACATTTTCGAAATCTTTCTCAAATTATTTTCAAACCTTAGAAGAGAATATGAATGGAGAATAGAGACCAAGGAAGGAGAACAACAACTTGCTCATGGTGGGCCTATAAGTCATCCTGTTCAGTTAAACTGTGACTCCTATTGAAAGTGAATTACTTAGAACTTTAAATAATATTATTTAGGATTTTTTTTATATAGAAAAATTGAAGAAAAGTATTTTTCCTTATCTCCATTTTTATCTAATTTTGCTGATGTGTAAGTAAAATTTCTTGGGTAATAAGAAATAATGGTAAGTTCTATCTGCCTGTCTGGAAAAAAAAAAACAATAATGCTAAGTTGATCTATAAAATTAATTGAGATAATTGAACTATGAACATGACATTTTTGGATTCTTTTGAATTTCTACAGCATAATCCTTTTACATGGACCCCCTGGGACTGGAAAGACATCTTTATGTAAAGCATTAGCTCAGAAATTATCAATTCGATTCAATTCGAGGTGCACTGATCTAATATTAATAATTTTTCAGTAATCTAACAAGATTTTCCAATCAACAAGCAAAATGGGGAACAAAAATGAACTCAATAGTTTTTTTTTTTTCAACACAGATACCCACAATGCCAGCTTATTGAAGTGAATGCACATTCTTTGTTCAGTAAATGGTTCTCTGAAAGTGGCAAGCTGGTATGCATGTATGCCTTTATACTTTAGGTTTCAAGTTTTTCACGTATTTGCTTATTGGCTTTTCTATTATTCATACGTTTATTCTGTATTGGCTCCGCGTTACTTTATTGGTCGGTTTGTTTTTCTCCCATTAAAATAATAGGCTCAGTGCATAGAATTTTTCAGTTTATCATACCTTCTTCAAGTAGATATCAATGATGTTTGAGGATTGATTGAAACAATGGCTGGTAAAGCCCAAGTTTTAGGTGTACAATTCCATCCAGAAGATTTGAAACAATGGCTGGTAAAGCCCAAGTTTTAGGTGTACAATTCCATCCAGAAGATTTGAAACTTCTCTATTTAGTCTGAAGGATAGGGCGGGCAAGACTTTTGAATTTAGGTAATATTCCCTGATCGTTTCCTTTTGCATGGACAAAGTTTTGTGCCATTTTACCTGCTATGAGATGGGCAATTTCGTACTACACAAAACACAAATTAGTTGGAGCAGTATAAGTTCATCAGCCTCCAGTTTGTTATTACCACAGAGGTTGCACAACTTTGTTGCAATTTTAAGCCTCTCCCACCATCAGTTTCCTTTTAGTTTGGCTTCTTTTCTTTGGACGATGTTTTTTCCTCGCCATGGGTATACTTCTCTTCGTCCCTAACAAAATTTCTACTTTAATAAACAAAAGAGAAAATAAGAAATCAATGTGTTGAGTAAGGAGTCAGTTACATGTTTTAGACCCATATGTTTTGTTGGAGTCATAAACTGAATAAGTTCTTTCACTTAACTGTAATCCAACAGTCCTCCTCTGTATGATGAGTATCATTTAACTGTACCAATATGGGAATTTATGTAATTTTGGATCAAGGAAGCCACATTGTGAAATTACCAACCATACTATGTAGTACAGTATACTATAGATGAAATGTTCTTGTACGGTCTGGTTATATTGAATGCATAATTGCATTTCCTTGTTTTCTAGGTTGCAAAACTTTTCCAAAAGATTCAAGAAATGGTAGAGGAAGAAAGCAATCTAGTATTTGTTTTGATTGGTGAGACATACCGTGACAAAACTCAACTGTAATGCTCATGTATTGTTGTCATATGTCTGCTTTAGTATAAATGCTTGTGATCTTGCAGATGAAGTTGAAAGCCTTGCTGCTGCTAGAAAAGCTGCTTTATCTGGTTCCGAACCTTCAGATTCTATTCGGGTAAAACGACCCCTCCTTTCCTCCCCGCGGAAATACATTCCCTTCCTCCCTACTATTGATAATAGAATGTTAAACAAACATGTAAAAAATGTAATTCATAGATATTGGCTTTTCATCTAGATGTTTGTGTGTTGGTAATCTTTCAATCTGAATATGAATTTCCAGGTTGTCAATGCATTACTAACTCAGATGGACAAGTTAAAATCGTCTCCTAATGTGATAATTTTGACCACATCCAACATAACTGCTGCTATTGGTGAGCCTAAATCAATATCTCATTCATTCAATTTTTTGTCCTCGGAAGTTATGTCCTGCCATCTCTCATTGAAGTGAAAAGTCAGATCTGTTTAACTCCTTATAATATTATTAAGATGTCAGTTTTTTGAAATTCAAGTGAAGATTCAGTTTCCCTATATGGGGATTTGCTGAATTCGTGATTTTATCATCATTCATGGTGGATGTTGGAAGCAACTTTTATTCAGTGCCTGTTTGGGGTATTCAAAGTCATGGTTATGAAATAAAGCTTGGAACTTCTATTGCCAACACGGTTTAGGCACTACAACAATAATGTCTGAAATTAACACGAGACCAATATATAGCACATCACAGCAAAAGCCTTCTTCCACTATGTTTGAACATTACTCTAATTATGTCTTGCTAAGATAGTTTATACTTTTCTTCAGCATCCACTTTCTCCATAAATTACCTCTTGGAATGCATGATTTCATTTTCACATGTTGCAGATCATAGAGATTTATCAGTTTTATTGCAGATATTGCTTTTGTTGATCGAGCAGATATCAAAGCTTATGTAGGTCCCCCAACTCTTCAAGCTCGCTATGAAATATTAAGGTCATGCTTGCAGGAACTGATGCGTACAGGGATCTTAACTAGTTTACAGGTGCACACAATTCTCATTCATTTTGATTAAACCTTTTTGGAACTAAGCATCTATGTTCTAATCTTTATGCTGATTCTGACATTCTGACATATTAATTAATGGCTAATTATACTAAATTGTCTTAGGATTGTGACGTCATGCTTCCAAGTTATGCCAGTGCAAAGGAGAGGTTGAACGCGCCAGATTTTAATGAGGCTGCTGCACCCATGCAACTGTGCAAGCAACTACTTGAAACTGCTGAGGCATGTGAGGTAGAAACAAATGCTGCTTATGGATCTTTAACCTCATTATCTTTCGGTTGACCCTTATTGTTAACTATGAGTTTGGTTTGTCCACAGGGAATGAGTGGGAGGTCTCTGAGAAAGCTTCCATTTTTGGCACATGCTGCCCTAGCCAATCCTTTTGATTGCACCCCTGTTAAGTTCTTGCGCACAATGATAGAAACAGCCAAGAGGGAGCGTTCTGAGCTTCCTGACTAAAATAACCAAAATTTTAGATTTTATTAAAAAAATGTATCAATCTAGAGTGTAACTTTTGCTTCTACTGCATTTTTATATTGATGCCGAGGTAATGTTTATTTATTATATGCAATTATCAGGATCTAGCTCTCCTAAATGGCTGATCTCTGGGAGACTAAGCTAGCAGATAACGTGCATTGAGAATAGTAAATCGTAAATTAGATTTTAGGCTCAAACTTAGGAACATTGTCCTGTAAACTTGAGACTTTCCGGAAGGCAACTGATCCGTATTAACATGACCTGTTTAAACACGAGATGCTGTTTTTGTTTGGAAGACAATGTTTTTAATTCTGATTACGAAGTGAAAATTGAAGACAGTGCAACTTTCAAAAGGGTAATCTATTCTTCCTGATCTTTGCATGCCGTCGTTATGGGTTCAAGTATTTGAAATTTACTGAATTCCAACTAGTTTGGCAGGAGCTAATGCAAGCAGTTCATTTTAAAGCTTGAATACTAGCTAAGAATTTAGCTTGAGAGATAAGAAGTATTCAATAGACAGAACTTACCATCATAAATTACATGTATGGTATTATGCCTCTAGTCAGCTCCTTTTCAAGAGGGCAAGATTTGCCCAGGTTGTTAATCCCAAAAAACAACATATTAAGAATTCAATTTTATGACCCAAAAAAAAAAAAAAATGAATTCAAGTTCTGACGTTCGGTATTCCCGTGATGTCTCTAAAATTGGAGTATTCAAAGGATGGATATAGTAGTTGCACATAGTAATAGAAATGGATCAGCTGAAGTGATCAGCATTTTGGCAGGCAATAGGTGGCTGATCACTGATCAGACTCAGAGTGTTGGAACTTGGAAGCATTCATTCATTCACCTGCCACTACCCACAAGTGCTTTTGTTTTTTTCCTGATCCTCTTGTTATGAAGCCAAACCAGTAAGATTGCGCTGAACAATAACTAACTGTGTAAGATTCTTGTTCGACAAACCAACAACGAGAACGTTGCGGTGACTTGGCTTCACGCGGTACCCAAAAGGGAAAGGGGAAACTGCTTGGTGGTGACGCTATCTATGGCTACTGTTGGGTTTCGGTTTGGATTTGGACTTTGGAGTCTCCAGCCCAGAATAAGAATTGTCTTTCACTCCAAGTTTTCATATCATAGCTGATAGGTCCCTTCCCGTGAAAAAGACATGCCGGACCCCAAAAGAGAGGGGACTATTAAATGAATGAGATACTTACTTTATTATCTTTAAATGTGATAGATGAATAAAAAAAGTTGATTCACCTTCATATCGAATGATAATGAAGTGAGAGTTTCAATTAGACACCCACTTTTAGATATTGAAATAGTATTTTTGAGAGTATTAACCCTTAGTATTTCTACTAAATTAATTAGTGTAAGTGAAAAATAGAGCGAAACCTTTTTTCTCTTCTGTATGAACAAAAATAAATTAAAAGTGACGGGGTGCTACAACATTCCATAACTCTATATAAGAAGTTATTTTTATTGATTTTAATATCGAGTTATAAGAGTTATTTATCTTGACATTTATTAACATAAAATTCTAGCTATAAGTATAATTTCTATAAAACGAACTTTCAATATAACAATGATTGATTATGAAAAAAATTATTCAATATAATAATATTCAATAATATAAAAATAATTTTAACTTTCAACGATGTTGTTTTAATCATTTTCTAAAATTCAAGTCTTAAAAAGATTATAGATATGGCTAAACCAACTCTATTGGGCATAATGCAACTTTTTACTAGTAATTAAGAGTGGTCTCATCTTACTAATAAACTGCACTTCGGGTGATATATATCTCCCGTGATCCTTATGGAAGGGATTGTTGGTGTTAGGTCGGGTTCGATCCTTTTATGCTCATGTTTCCCTAGTCCTCTCCTCTAGTTTTATTAGGTTCGCTTGAAAAAAAAGGAGAGAGAGAGAGAGAGACCCACAAAATTTTAGTTGGGTAGAAAGAGTTGAGAGGAAAAAAAATTAAAATTTGTGTCTATTTCTCTATAAAATATTCTTGAGATGTCTAATTTGTGATGAAAAACATGCACTGACTTCGACTCTCTTGATGCATATCTCTAACCTAGGAGCCAAATGTATCGTCTAATCAATGTGCATGGAGTTATTTATGAAATCGTTAGTTACATAATTATTAGGGACTGAATACCGAATTTCAACATCAACCATGCTCTCATGGAAACAAACAACCTGCATATTTTCTTGCAAAACCAGGTACAAGTGGACAAGACGTACAGTTGTTTGGCTCATCATCATGCTCGTCCCCAGTGATATTGGTAGCCTTTTATCCGTTAGCATAAAGTGACATGATTATTTTCTTTAGATATTAGATTTTGTCTCTCTCATCTTATTCCCTTAAAAAAATTTGGTACCTGTACTGTAATTTCCATGTTTAGCATACCAGCATTTCAATTTTTTTTTTCCTTTCTCGTGAAGATTTGATACCCGTCAATGCTGCTTGTTTCAAGGCAATAAGTACCAAATTTCTTGTCTCAAATAATGTGATAAGTGTATATATGCATTGCCATGTAATCAAACAAACATAGGTCCAAAAGGGGAAAGGATTTTAAGATAAAGTTTTTTTTAATTATTATTTGCATGATAAGAAAATTTTTGCAAGTATTGAGTTTTAGATTCTTGTTTTCGTTGAACGCATTCAAATGTAGATTATTATTATCAATAGATAAACGTAATGTCAAGTAGAACATTTTGGCTACGAATACAAACGCTCTAGTGGTTAGATTTTAATTTGAATATCTAATCTAAAACTACCAATCCCAAGAAAATTAAAGTGAACAGGTAAAGTTCATACTACACAGTTGTCACAGCCGTTTATTGAATCTTAAAACATGCCATCTTTTGTAACCTGAATTGATGGAAACTTGTTACTAGACTGAAGTACTCATTATCGCACATGATCAAGATCCATGTTGATCGAGATTCCGCTTCCGTATATATGCTTTCACTTCTTATTTAATTTATATAATATCCCATTGTCATTCTTAATTCAGAAAAGGCATTCTTTAATTCTATGCAAACAATTATATTAGCTATAAAAAAATTTGTAGATATCATTCACATAAATAATTGAAACTGACACACTTCTGTTGTAAAGAGTTCACTGATGAAGTATTAAAATCCCAAGTCATTCTTCATTACTTAAATTACAATTATTCCACTGAAAAATAGTACTTAAAAAAGAATTAATGTTCTGTTTATTGATAATTTACTTCCTCTCCATGTGCAGGGACTTTCTTTTTTCCATTTCTTTTTTTTTCAATTACTGACATGTGCGGAGACATCATTCTCCCCCACAAAGTGTTCACCAATTCCACATATATATTTGCAGGTTTTGGGTGAAGATCACTATGCGTTTGTAAAGATCTCTTGAAAAAGCTTCAGACACGCCCCACATGCTAGCTACGGCAAGCAGTAAGCACTTATAAGGCAAAAGGGGTATTCCAAAAAATTGCAATAACTTTTTTGACACAAGCGACCAAAAGATAAAGGAATAGCAAAAGCCAAAAACTTGAAACACCCTAGACAAAGACCCCATTCGGAACAAGGGGAAGGGGCAGGCTTTGAGACAAACTTTTGTTCACTTTGCCAACGAAAAAAGAATAAATTCTTGAATCTTCAACACCCTTCACTACTGTCTCTATATATCCCCTTTACCCTTTTTCTTCCTTGTGGAAACGTGCCTGCACTGTACACTAAAGAGAAAAACGTTTGCATGCGGGAATATAAGATTAGTCCCCCCTCTCTACACTATGCGTGCATCACAATATTTCAGTATCTGCATCAGTGCCCCTTTTCTGCTTCTATATACAAACATAATCTATGCCCAGTTAATTAGTTATTAGTTATTTATTTATAGAGTAAGACCCTTATTTGGTACATAAAAATATAAGTGGCACCACCTTAGTCTTTTAATAATCATTCTCATTTCACAGCATCAATCCCTTAATGATCTAAAACAAATATAAAATTAATCTCTTATACGTCTTTCTTTTTGGTTTCCTATGGGTATGCTTCCATCGGAGGGTCTTGTTTGATCATTTAAGATTCCATACAGGGTATAACTCTCTTGGTATTAATTTTTTCATACCCAGGACTTGAACTCGAGACCACTGATTATGGAGAAGGAGTATCTAGCCACTTTAATTAATCATGTGTTGGTGCATGTTATATATCTTTACTTTAGTCTTCTATGTATAAAAATAAATAAGGAGGAATATGATGAGAGTTTTTATCAAAATTTATCTAACAAATATTTTTCAGGCATTTATCATGGAATTAAAAAAGGAAAGTTTTGCATTAAAAAATATGAGTATTTATGTCTTCCATGTATGAGTCCATCAAAAATCTTTTGATTTTTTTTTTATTTTGTTTCAAGTATAGTTAAAAAATCCCTTATTATTATATGCTATATAAATATATTAATATATAATTAATCGTACAATTCAGATTCTGTCTCTATATATATCTATATACAACAGAGCTCGGGCTATTCTCTCATCTCTCTCTCTTTCTTTTTGTTCACCAAGTTACTTTGTTAAAGTTCAAGAATGTCTTCTCTATGCTCTTGCCTCATCCTCCCCAACTTCACCTTCAACTTCACCATCCCCTCAGTGACAGTTCACAGGTTCGTCTTCTCCTCAGTAAGAAAGATGATGGAGAAAACGTGGCTGGATCCGTGTGGGAAGTGTCTGCATCCGACATTTCTCCTAATCTAGAGGCCCCTTTTCGCCAAAAGCAAACATGAAATGGAAGACCTAAAAGTCCATCCATAGGGGAATTATGCACTCCTGGTCCGAATCATATTCAGTATATTGATCTTCTCTTCCACTCTTTTTTTTTTCCCTTGATTTTATTTTACTGGTCCTTTTGAAGAGTCTGCAACCGTGCATGTCATCACGATGCAACTAGTTCTGCCATGTTGTTGTAATGTTAATTCAGATTTATTGTAGTAGCTATATGATACAATTATGCTACGGCTTAATCTGCATATGAATGAAAAGGTGAGTAGCTAGTTCTGATGAATAAGGGTCGTCGTGATTTGAAGTTCCATACCTTGAGTTAGGTTTCAGAATGTAAATGCATCGCTTGTAACTGATTTTTATGTAAGGAGAATGCTTTATAGCCAGAAAATATTCAGAATAATATTACTTGAATTATGTGATAAAATATTATCAGAAAATTTTAATTTTTTTTTATCACTCATGATTTTTTTCCAACCACTAAAAATTTGCCACGTTTCTACTAACTCCCAACTATATTTGGCAATTCTTTTGGTGTGATTTTTTTTTTTTTTTCCTGGCGGTCTAGTAGTGCTCATTATGTAATACCATTTCTAGAATTATTGTAGTTTATTCTCCTTTAAACTGTTAATCTTTCTGTGTGTTCAACTGTTCCATAATGATAATATTTTGGTAAATCATAACTACAGCCATCATATGTCGAAATGGGGTCAAAGAGTTGATGCAGTTTGATACCCAAAAACTAATAGCGAAAAAAAGGTGGAAGGTGTGGTTAGGATGATCCTTCTTTGTATAGCTACATGTTTGTTCATATATTGATTCTAACTGATCGATAAGACTGAGTAGCTGATCTTGCAGATCGCAGTTTTGCAAATATATGACAAATTAAAGAAAAGAATCTACTGAATGCGCAGTGCAAGAAAATGAAAAGTTGATTTGAGATCATACATTGAGATATGGAGTGTTCAGATTGTATCCATAAGTACAAAGATTTCAACTAATTAATTAATTAGATGAGCTAACTTTTTTTCCACACATACATTCTTCCTTTTTGGTGGTTATATATATGTGTATATTTTAGAGAATTGAAATAAACATGTTAGAATGAAAGATGAGTATCTAATAGCATTTAAAAATTTAAAACAATTAATAAATATATATTACTCATATTCTACATCATAAAAAGTAATTGATGGAATAGAGAACGAGACATAATTCAAAAACATGTGATTTTCATTCTATTTCAAATGAAAAACAGCATTTTCTCTTTAGTCATTCCTAATTAAGGTAAAGAAACAGGAGAGAAATGGTTGCAATTTTCTCTCCACGTGAGAAAGAACAATCTATATTGCTTGAAACATGTCAATGGTACATATGAGCAAAGCTAAGAAATCAAACCAAAAGTATATCCAGCAATTATATATATATATATATATATATATATATATATATATATAATTTGTAGAGTATAATTTAAGGATTTGTGTTTACTTTTTTACATGTCACGAACTCATGATAATATAGGTACGAACCATATAAAAAACTCATTTCCATGTGAAAGGAGTTTTACGTAGGAGGGCTATATATGAGAGAATATTATAGCTGATTGTTCTAGCCTTGTAGGTTATTGATCCAACAGTAGACACATCATGATCTGGGTTGACTCTCACAGCATTCAAATCAACTTTGTCACACTTAGTTTGAATATATTCCACCTACAACTGGCTTTTAATTTGGGTTGATCAAAATATTTTCGACAATTACATCGTAACGAATTTAAAGGAACATTCACTTTTCTTTTTCTCTTCTTTAATAATGAAAAGCTAGCTATGGTTGACTATGGTAATGTAATGTGCGTTCCTAATGTGCCTACTGAATCCTGGGCAGGCTCCACCTACGAGATACATCCTATACTAAAAAACATGGTAAAGCTAATTTATCGTTGTAATCATTTGTGTCTTTTCTTTGTTTTTAGCCCTTTTGCCACCATAATGATGACTAGTAACGAAGTGTCAATTTGGGCACGGGTTGCGAAATAAATTGGAAATCTGTCTCTGTATTTGGCGCACCATTTTCAGATTTCTTTTTTTTTTTTATTGAAATATATATTGTACGTTTGGAATGTTAAAAATGAAAATGTTATTGAAGTTACAGGTTATGGGAATACGAAGCATACTTCAAAATTCCAGAATATGGGAATTTAAGAAGGCGATTCATTTAAAAATTATTTTATGTTATATTTGAAAATTTTTAACTCCTCGAACGTACTGCTGACAAATTTTGTAAATCTCATTTTAAAGAAATTATTTTTAGGTTTAATTTTAATACACTAACAGTATAAATTTTTTTAACATAATTATTTAATCATGCATTGTCACATTAAACATAATAATTAACTTTCTCACATACTACTTAAAAAATAATGTAAATAAATTTTTTTTATTAGATACACTATTAATACATAAAAATTAAACTCATATTTTTTAATTCCATAGTTGATCGCATAGATGAAACTTGTTGAAGTCCTTATTTTATCATTTTATCGCTATGATGACCATACTCTTGATGCAAAAATAAAATAAATTTCCTCCGATCCATCATGCTTGGTCTATAAGTTATGTAGTTTGTTTAATCTTTTTCATGATCTCTTGCCACCGAGGTTCTCATGATAATCTAGGGGAATTGTTTTTTTTTTCTTTTCATTTTTTGGGGTAGAATAGGGGACTTGATATTTTCTTTCCTTTATGTTTTTCTTTTGTTGTTTTAATAGAAGGAATTAATAATTTCACTTCTTCTTTTTTTTTAGGTCGGGATTTCAACTGTAACTGTAAGGTGTTCTACTCCACAATCTTCGGCCCGAAGAGCTGGACAGGACATTTTGTTTTTGATCGGACCAAAATGTGACCATTTGGGCCTATGACCACCATATCATCTTTTGTAGTGCAAGAAAGTAGTCTACATAAGGGCAAACCATTTGCTCCTTTAGTACGTACTGCTAAGTGCCAACTACTTCATTATGTGAAAATTTGATGCTCTAATGCTTTTGTTAAATGAGAAAAGGAAATAAGAAGAAAAAAAGAATTATAAAAAAAAAATTAGAAGGAAAACAGAGAGAAAAATGAAGTAGTTTACGGTATTGTGTTAATACATAGACAAAACCTCCCATTTTGATCCTTCTAAAATTTTAATTCAAACAAATTGGTCCCTACAGAAAAGAAACTCTCAAATTGATTTTTGTAAGATTGAATCGTCGAACAAATCGGTCCCTGAAAAAAAGAAAACTCTCAAATTGATCCTATAGAATAGTCAAATAAATAGGTCCCTGTAAAATTAAACAATCAGACAAATTAGTCCCTGTATTAAGTTAGGCTATGGGAACTAATTTGTCTAATAATTCATTTTTACATAGATAAATTTGAAAAAAAAATTTTCACAAGAACCAATTGGTCTGACTTAAAATTTTAGAAAGACTAATAAAATGTGGGTTTTGTTAATTATTTAATCAATTATATATTATTCAGATATAACAAAAAATAGAAAGAGAAATATTATTCAAGTGGGGAAGAATAGTGGAGATAGAATATTAATTAGAAGAGAGAGAAAATATAAAAAGGCAATTAATGCAGACAAAATGAAATTACAAATCTACCCACATTATAATTCGATTAAGAGAACAAATGAGTGGATTTTATGTCGCAAATGAAATATCGAATGGTAGGATAGTGACAATAATTTATTAACTTTGGAAAATTCACATTATTTTTTAATTTAATTATTTGTCATTTAAATATTTTTAGAAGTCAATTATTAGAAGGAGACGTGACTTGGCCGTTTTTAGTGGCAAATTTTTAGTGGTTGGACAAAAATCATGAGTGATAAAAAAAAATTTAAAATTTTCTAATAATATTTTATCACATAATTCAAGTATGTGTATAGGTATTATTAAATCTAAAATATTAGAAGCCATTAGGTGTATAGGTATAAAAATAATTTAGATATTCCTTTTGCCTTAAACTCTTTTGCTACCAACTTTATTTTGAAAGTTTGTAGTGAATTATCTGTATTATATTTTCTTCTAATTATAAGTAAATCTCCAAATTAATCATTGACAATATTATCTATAGACAATTTGATCGTTGATAAAAATAAATTATTCTTCAGGTCCCTCACAATTGCAACATATGGATATATTAATTCTTGATAACTTGCATTTAGTAAACTTAATCAACAAATCATTATGCGCATCCTACTCTATTTCTACCCTAGTCAACTCTTTGACCTTCACACCCAAGTTTGCCATGTCTTCATCCCCATCTCAATCCTCATCTCTACTCCCACTTCCCTCACTCTCACTGGCGATAATATTTGATTGCTTGAAACACTTTCTTATTCTTACGGGTTTGTTAATTCAAAACCCGTTGTTTTTTAATTTTTATTCAAACATCATCATTGTATGTTAATTGCTTGAGTTCTTTACTTTTCCTTGATTTTTGACATAAATATAGTTTCTTTATTATTAATAAATTTACAATAAATATAAAAATTTAACACTGTGTAAGGGTAGGGGTGGGGATAAAGGAGATGGATTTTTTTTTGTGTAAAATTACACTAGGATTCCATCCATAAAAATTTTCCTTCATTTTTACTTTTTAATCAAGCACACCCTTGTATGACACATTGTCTCTTTTTCTTTTTCTTTTTATCATTTATAAAATTATAAAATTAAATATTGGGTGCTGAAAAAAAATGTAAGAAAAAAGTGTAAAAGTTTTATGTGTAAGTAGTAGATACCCTGTAACCACAAATTTAATATGAGTTCACCATGAGCAAATGTTTTAAGTCTAAATTTAACATGACATCGTCATAATATATCTTTTAATTTTTCATCTTTCTGATATTACGTGACTAGTTGCTATTAAAATCAAAATCAAAATATATATACATAGAGTGACCAACTATGAAAATATGTATCACGTGAAAAAAAAAAATATATATTATTATAATCGAATCATCTTATTAAATATGCCATGAACACGTAAAAAAAAAAAAAAAGAATTGCAATGAAGGAATCTTCTTATCCCCCAATATCAATATCCATCGCCAATTCGCCACGCTATTGTTGTCGTGTATGTCGATGCAAATTAAACATAGTCAATTTGAACCCTCACTCGACCACTTAGAGTAGGTCAATAAAGTAAAATGCAATTTTTCTTGAAATGCTTTTGGGGTTCGAAAGTTTTCTTTAACCTTTAATTGAAACATCACCCTCTTATTTTATTCTTCTGTGAAACAAATATATATAATCATTCTTTTGGACTGCAAAGGAGGAAATTTTTTTTTTCCCTACCATAAACCATTTTTTATCATTGATAATTGTCTGACAACTATATTTGCAAAAACGGCACCAACATATAAAGGTAAGAAAACATTACAGAGGATAGATTCTCTTCCTCCATGAGGAAATTATAATTTTTTTAATTATATATATATATATATATATATATATATTAAAAAAATGGTTTCCCCATGTAACATTCTTAGTTGAGAGGAGGAAGAGAAAAATAATTGGTGAAGCGGCACATGTCAGTCATGGATAGTCAATCTATTATGTGCGTGTGAGAAAAAGAGTTGAGAAGTGTCAGACGCCAATTCCATGAGTGAAGTGATGAAGTGAAGATGATGACGAAGATGCTGATGCTGACGAAGCTGATGATGATGATTATGATGCTGCTTTGGAAAAAGCAACTCTTCTATTTCCACTGAGAATAATTTAGAGCCCCCCCTTCCTCTCTCTCTTCTTTTTCCTTCATAGCTCTTGGAGAAGCTGCCACCACCAGCACCATGGACTTCTTGAACTTCAGAGCTTCCACCATTCATTCTTCCTCTCACCTCCACTTGCCTCCTCCTTTCCAAGCTTCTAGACTTCACCCTGGTACTTGATTCTTTCCCTCCTGCTATTTTCTTCACTATCCATTTTCATTTTTTTTTCCTTTTCTTATTCTTTTTTTCTTTCTTCTCTTGTGCTGTTTAATGTCATTTATTATTCATTTTGTTTAGTTCAGAGCATAAGATCATATATGTTCCTCTAGTCTTGGGAGATATGATATTGTTTCATTACATGGTATCCTCAAGGAAGGGGCTTCGAACCCTCCATTCTGATAAATTGTTCGGCGTGAAATATGTGGTAGGATATAAAATTATTCATGTGTCTCTAGTTATTGGGTTATATTTTGGCAAGAGATGGCTTCATGACAGTTTCCTCTTTGGTTTGAGTTTTGATCCATGGCTATTTCTTCAGTGAGTTCTCTTCGTTCTTCCTTTGCTTCTTGACTTGTCTCTGTGTGTCCACGTATGTACTCCCCAAGTGAAAGCATTTGGGTTGGCATTGAAATACCCCTTCTTTGATAAATTGTGTGAATACCCTTCTTCCCCTTTTTCTTATGAGTGAATTGGGCTAGCTCAAAATGTGGCACAGTTGGTCTCAAAAGTTCTGACATCGTTTCCTTATCACAATCACCTATGTGCACAGCACAATGAAACAAGCGTTTCCTAGGCCTTGCCATCACATTCAACGCGCTTAAAAATTTGAACAGAGTCATTGCTTAGTGCCTGGTTTTAATGCTTGTTTTTTTTTCCCCTTCACTGTTGGCCTGCCCCAATTGGACCTCAAGTTGCATGTAACCGTTTTTTGTTGTGGAGTGTGTTGTGTTGCATTTTCACGGCTGATGTGGGTGACAACCAAGATACAGGCTTGGCTTTGAGGAGGGGCGTGATGATAAGAATTTCTTCTCTCTTATTATTTATTGAAGAAATGAATTCGGGGTTCTTCATATTGGAGGTTCGAATTTATTAGGTTTAAAGAAAAAGACCACCCCAATGGAGTTTCCATGTGTGTTTCTCTTACCATAGAAAGTCTTTTACTCAATAGAAATCATTTTTGCTATATAAGTACTTAAGTACCCCCTCAAAAGCCTTCAACCGATTGATAAAAAAAAAGGTCTTTTTTTTTGTGATAGTTGTATTATACTCAAAGGAGGGTGATATAGGTTTGGGGAGTGATGCCGGCTTGCACTGAGAAAGAGAGCAATGATTTGCAGAATGCAGGGTTTCAAGGTGGTCATAGACTTAGCTCCAACCTACCCAGGCTGAGGTTGGATATGTCACTGATCAATCGTGATATGCGTTCCTTTTTAATGGAACAAGAGGATTTTGAGATTAGGAGGAGGGGTCCTTCAGATTCTTCTGTTGGGAGTGGAGTTTATGACAGAACAGAAGAAGATGAAGTCAATTCTGGTGATAGTGAAATTGGGAGTTTTTTTTTTTTTAATTATTATTATTGATGTTAAATTGTGTGCGCCTGTGAGTGAAAGCTGTTTTTATTTTTATTTTCCTTTTATGATTCTTTTAGGGGCATAAAAGAAGTTAAAGAATGTTGATGCCTTACAAATGAAGCCAGATTAATAGGTTCTGGTTTGCCAATTTTTCTTGTGCAGGAGTTTAATGCCTTGAAATTTGGAATTTGGCTTTGTAGATTTGATCATACGCAAAGCAAAAGTTTTACCCTAGTGCTGTCCTGAGTTTTTTGTAGTGTGTCAGGATGAAGAAGAAGGGAAGAAAAGGGAAGAAAAAAAGGAGGGGAATAAGTAAAACATATCCTTGTTTTGGAGATTTCTAAAATCTGGGGGATTGTGGTTGTCATGTAACCCTGAGAATCCTCCCTCTTGTCATGAACGAAAATGTCCACTAATTTGGCCGGTTTTACTCAACTTCTCTTTCTCCTCCTCCACCCTTATTGTCCTGAATCCTAAACAAACCCTCAAGAGGATAGGGAACTCAAGCATTGAGCTTTATCCTTCTTCTTAGTATTTTGTGAGCTTGTTTGCATCAGTGTATAACATACAGTTCATATATTTTTCCCGCTGCTTGTTTGTATGTAAAATGTAGTTCTTGTCCCAGAAGTAGCTGTCTGACATTGATCCCTTGTGAATCATGCAGAAGATTTTTCAGTGTACGCTTATACAGATGATGATGATGACACACAATGTATTATTCGTTGTGCTTTCTGTGATTTTGAGCTTGATATTTCTGCAACCCGCCGCCGTTTGGAAGAAGTCGTTGCATTTGAACCAGCAAATATGGTATGACAGAAGTTATGGGTCGTTTAGACTTTGTTTCATTCTCCTTGTTCCTACTATCATTGATTGACTGGTAAATCTTCCAGTCACTTTGTTATAATTTATTAATTTATAAATGATAGATCCTTGGTTAAAAGCTGTTGTACGAGAAACTGAACAGAGATTTTATGTTTCTGCTTGATATGGTGCACTGTCCTCAGAAGGATGAGTATCAAGTAAATCTGGCAGACATAATAACTAAGGAAAATTGAAATAAGACATACATTTCATGCAGGTAATTAAGTTATAATGAAATTTGAAATCTGGCTGACTGCCTCAATGTTCCTATCTCAGGTTTGTCCTGTGTGTGACGAAAAGGTGGGGGAGGATGCATTGCTGAAATTGATGTCAAATAAGGTATCTGCTCTTGCAACTGTTGTGTTATAAATGTAATGTAATCTAACTCACTTTCAGGCTTTAGGAGCATTTGATTCTTGTGCTCTTTCCTAACTCAATTCAACACGTTTATCTATAACAGCCATTGAAGTCAGAGAAATCCAGTGTCTGCTCCAGTGATTCTTCTAGGATTTACAGGAGACCTCCTGCCAGGGGAAACAATCATGAACCAAGGGCTGATTCATTCTTATCACCATTTATCAGCAATGCTTCTGCTCCAAATTCTAGTGGTATGCATGCTGGTGAGGATTCCCCTAGCAGTGTCTCAGACATTTCTAATGCAGAAAGGTATAAGCCTATCTTCCATCTCTATTCTGTAATGATGGCAAGTTGGTATAGATAAAAAGAACAAACTTGAGAAAATATTTCAAAGTGTATAGCATTTGAAAGAGTGTACTTAAAAATCAACTGTTTTTTCCTTTTCAGTCTTTGCTAATCTCCTGTTCTAGGAAATTTTATAAATGTATAATTATAACTAATTTCACTAGTATCAACTAAACTCATGAGTAATCTATCTGAATTTATTTTCATTGTAACTCATTCAATCTATCTGATTTTCATTGTAACTCATTCAGTGATCTCTAGATCAAATAAAAACAATGCTTCTTATGATATAGGAAATAGTATAGCTGATAGTGTTACCTTAATTTCTAAATCATTGAATTTCATAGTACGTTTCTAAATTATTTGTGGATCTACAGGATATATCACTTAGAATTTCTCCATTGATAGACTAACAATATTTGACATTCAATGTCAAAATGTCCAAAGTTGTTGTCAATTACTGTAAAATGAATATTGGGATCCTTTGAGGTTTCATGATGTTACATACATATGAAACGAGACAACTATATTCTGATAAGGGATTTCTTTTCGCTGTTATTCTTTCCATTTGAAGGATAATTTGAAAGATTAGGGAGGTGTCAGAGGTGTCAGAGGTGTGTGTATATAATACTCTCTTTCTCCTTAGTTTGTTCCTTCAAAGTTAATCTTGAATTGTGTCAAACACGTGTCAGAGAATCTTCTAGAGTTCCTCAAACTCATAAATTACCAAGTGAGAGAGATACAGAAGGGTGAAAAAGAGCTTTGTGCCTTTGTCTTTCATTGAGATTCATTTACTCAAATTCCTTCAACTGTTCTTTCTGATTTATGTGGTTTCACTTGATGTTTAATGCTAAAACTTGATCAAGTTTAGTTAGTCCTAGGTAAAATTGGTTTTCACTTTTCTGAGAAAATATTTACTCTCTGTATCTTGAGTTTTTTGTTATAGTTTTCAAGTATTTTACTCTGGTTGGAAATGATTTGAAACAATAATACACATATCTGACCCAGAATTAACTGACTGCCTATGTGGCGTGACACCAGCATTGACATTAGCATGTGTTTTGTTTTGCAAGCATGTTCTCCTTGGGTTACTTAGATTCTTCCATACATTAATGTTCTTCTTACCAGTTATTGGAGGAAAATTAATTGATAATTATGGATAAAACATTCTCATTTTGTGATATCTTGCCTCTATTTTCACCTTCTAACCTTACTTCAAACACTGATCCACTCCATTTATTGTGTCTGGTTGTATGAAAATTGCATGAGCCCTGGGGAAAGTGGTATTGTGTATTGGTGTTGATCATTGAAACCTTTATAAACTTAGTATCAAATCAATAGCTGTATCCTGGTTTCAAAGTAGAGATAGGAATGAACTAAGGTTAATCAAAATTGAAAAGTCTCTACTCACACCCAATGCTGAAATGTTGCTGATGGTTTTATGTTTGCAGCTTAGCGACTGCGACAGGTGCATCAGATATGGGTGATGAGCAGGATCATGAAGAGAGAAGGCTGAGGGCATCTTTTGTTCAAAAGTTGGTACTATCAACTTTATTCTAGGAAACATGGTGGTAGAGTGACAGGCACAATCCTGCATTACTCAGTTGCTTACATCTTCAGACACAGGCACTGAGTTTTATTGTGGTGCATGAGTTTAGGATATCAATTCATCTAGGAATTAGGTAGTACCAAAGGTAGCAAATTGGATGGTTGCCTTATTTTGAGGCTTTGTCATTGAACTGTTTATTATATATATTGCATCTCTATATTTCACATCTCTACAGGGGGAAAAGGCCAATTAATATTGTTCTTTCAGAGATTATGCATTTCTTCTTAGTCATCTCCTAGTTAAATTTAGTTAGGTGTAAGTGTATATAAGGTATTCTTTCTACCCTATTATATTAGAATGAGTTTATGAAATAACCAAAGTAGAATCTGCAGTTGTACTTTTAGAATGGATTGATTTTATAAGAAACCATAATGGAAGCCGGGAAAATAACCAAAAACCAACTCTTATCTGAAAATCTAATTAGGTTGTTTCACCTTGTTTGGCATCATTCATGAGGATGACAATTTATTTTCTCCCATTAATTCAACCAAGATTTACAACACTCTTTAATGTTATCATTAATCAAAACGTACAAAATTTTCCAAAGTGCCATATCAGGCAAGAGCCAGTTTAGCTAGAGATTTTACCCTTTCTTCAGGAAAATGTAAAACCATTATGATAACTAAAATCCAACAACTTTAGATCTTCACATCCATTCTTCAAAATCATTCCAATCCAAGGTTTTCATTAAGACAGCTTCAAAATCATTTCCATTCATGTTTGGATTGGAGTTGGATATTGGATTCATTTGGAGCAGCATCTACATTCTAGAGTGATAACTGCTTATACTAGGAAAGGGAAAGGAATGAGCTAATCAACCATTGTGTACAGGAAAAGGCCTGAACACCAATCAACTGTCTCAAGAAAGCCATTATGTCTACTTTTCAACCTGCCTTGACACTGTAAAGGAAAAATATGAAAGGGGCATCCACATTGTTTTGTTTTAATAGATGCATGATGGCAGATTAAAAGAAAAAGATAATCTATTGTAAGGAAAAACCGCTGGTTTATCCTTCAATTTACATCTCATCTGTTCATGCAATTTAAGGAATCCTGCTCAAGTACTCAACAGATGCAACAGTAAAAGGGAAGTAAGGAAGTAACAGCAAAAGCATTTGGAAAAATACTGTCCAACTTGACTAAACATCATTTCCAGCTCTACAAAATATAAGAAATTGGATATGTAGAAGTTGTGTAAAATGAGGAAAAAAAATTGATTGCATAAGACCATAAACAGTGAGTTTCTTCACCATTTAAGAGTCATGCATGCAGTTTGGATGCCTGGCGCCACACAAGTTTATGCAAATCACTCAATGATCGATTGGATAACACCAGCGCCAACGGTCTTCCCTCCTTCTCTAATAGCAAACCTCATTCCCTGCTCACAAGCCACTGGTTGGATAAGTTCCACCACCATCTTAACACGGTCGCCGGGCATCACCATCTTGGACTCCTCGTCCTTATCATTCATAATTTGAGCAACCCTGCCTGTGACATCAGTGGTTCTCATGTAGAACTGCGGCCTGTAGCCGGCAAAGAAAGGTGAGTGCCTCCCTCCTTCTTCCTTCTTCAAAACATACACAATTGCAGTAAACTTTGTATGTGGTGTGATGGTGCCAGGCTTGGCCAAAACCATCCCTCTCTGAATATCAGCCTTCTGAATACCCCTAAGCAACAACCCCACATTGTCCCCAGCCATGGCATCATCCAGGATCTTTTGGAACATCTCCACACCAGTCACAGTAGTATTCCTAGTTTCCCTAATACCAACAAGATCGACAGTGTCTCCAACCTTAATGGTCCCCCTCTCAACACGGCCTGTGGCTACAGTTCCACGACCGGTGATGGAAAACACATCTTCCACGGCAAGTAAGAAGGGAAGATCGGTCTGGCGCTGAGGGATGGGAATGTAGCTATCCACAGCATCCATAAGCTCATAGATCTTATCCACCCACTCATTATCACCACGCTTGATTGAAGGGTTTGCCATCAAAGCTTCCAAGGCCAATAAAGCAGAACCGGAGATGATGGGAATTTCATCACCAGGGAACTCATATGAGGTCAAAAGCTCGCGAACCTCAAGCTCCACGAGCTGCAGAAGCTCCTCATCATCCACCTGCAACATGTTTGGTGCAGAAGAAATTCAATTTACTTTCTCTTCAAAAGATCTAACATCATTTTGGATAGCAGTTATTGTCGAGTTTCTTCAAATAATAGCAAGAAAATACAGTAATTATGTTTGCAATGCAATAGTAGTGACTATATGAGGCTTGGTTTGGTAATATTCTCTAAAGGGGAATTAGTGATTTTAAAAAATATAAGTCAACGTTTTCTGGTTGATAAACAGAAAAGTAAAGTGCTTTTCCTCCTAGACTGTAAAAGCCATAGATGCCTCTGAGAGCACCCTATAGATAAGTTGACTTATGCTTTCTGGTATTTAAAAAATTAGTGTGACTTTACTTTATTTAATAACAATAAAAGGTAGAAATTATTCTCTTTAATATTTTTATCCATTATAGTCATTTTGAATTATAAGAGTAACTTTATAATACATTCACCAAACACTGTCAGTGTGATTTCTCAATACAATACTTATGACTTTTTAAGAGCTGCTCTTAGAGAGCCCAAAGAGCTAAAGCAGCCCTCAAAAATTCATATCAATATCAAACCAAGTCTAAATCACATTAAATGGTCGATTCAGATGGTAAATAACCTTAATTCCGTAAGTTAAAATCCTAAAAAGCAATCCTTAACAACTCTAATACTAAGACTGCATAACCTTCATGTTTAGGGTACGTTAGTTTCATAAAACAATTTTCAATTTTTCAGATTTCAATTAGTTTCTTGTTTTTCAGACATCTATAAAGAAAATAATAAAATCTACGAATAACAGATTTCGATTTTCATTTTCAGTTTTTATTACTTCATTTACAAAATCATGAAAATGCGAAACGAAAAACAATCTGTTGAAACCAAAACAGCCTAATCGTTTCACCAAATCTAAGTTATAATATTGTGCCTATATATATATACACACACACACACACACCTGGTCTTGCTTGTTGAGGAAGACAACCATGCTGGGGACCCCAACCTGCTTGGCGAGGAGTATGTGCTCCTTGGTCTGAGGCATGGGACCGTCGGCCCCGGACACCACAAGAATGGCGCCGTCCATCTGGGCCGCCCCCGTTATCATGTTCTTCACGTAGTCCGCGTGACCAGGGCAGTCCACGTGCGCGTAGTGCCTGTTCTCCGTCTCGTACTCCACCGTCGCCGTGTTTATCGTGATCCCACGCGCCCTCTCCTCCGGCGCCGCGTCTATCTCGTCGTACTTCTTCGGCGCGCTGTTCCCCAGCGCCGCCAGCGCCATCGTCAGCGCCGCCGTCAGCGTCGTCTTCCCGTGGTCCACGTGCCCTATCGTCCCTATGTTCACGTGCGGCTTCTTCCTCTCGAACTTCCCACGCGCCGCGCGTATCGTGAAGCTCCTGTGCTGGTGCTGGTGGTGTCGCGTGGAGGGTGTGACGTGGAGGATTGTGGAAGCATTGAGGAAGGAGGAGGAGAGGCCGTGGGTGGTGGTTAGTTTTGACCGGAAGGTGGTGGTGGTGGTGGTGGCGGTGTAGGAAGAAGAGGAGGTTATTACTGCAGCATGTGGGTATATGAGTTTCGTGGAAGCTGAGGTTGCTGCTGCTGCTGTGGAAAATGCCATTGGAGAATATAAACTGAACTGAAGTGGTTGGAGGAAAATGGAGAGAAAGAAAGGTGAAGAAAGAGATGAGTGTGTGTTCAGTTGTGGTTTTTTGGTTTTGGATACGATGTTTGTTACTTCTACTTACCTGGTTTGTGGATGATGAACTTTAACTAAAGAGGGCCTCTCATCTTAGGTTCGGTTCTGTTAGTGTTATCCTGTTTTCTGCCTTATTATGTTTGGAGGAGTTGTGTTATTTGTATTTATTGTGTATGAGATATTCTGTCAACTCATATCCCATCAATCATTTAATAGGGTGTGGATCCCATTCAAATCGGGTCTATATTTCATCTAATAGTAAAAGAATTGTGAATTGGTACGATGTCCCACTTACTATGACTATAAATAATATTTTTGTTTTTGGAGGGATTCGCTCAGTCTTTCTTCAGTCTGTCTCACCCTTTCACTCTTTCTAGTCCCTTCCGCGGGCGATTCCAATTGGGATCAGTTTGAAGGGGCCTAAACTGTAACCATTACTATTAGTTTATGGATTTATCTAACCGATGCCTAATTAAGGAATTAAAAATGAAAAATTTTGGTATTAAAATTTGGAAAGATGATTATAAAACATCATATTCACTAAAAAGTTTTGAAACATGTTTATTTTATAACACTTGTAAGCAAGAGCGTTACTTTATTACCCACATAAATCTTTCTATGTTCCTGTTTCCATGGGTACAGTAGTAGTGGATGGTATCTAAAGCTTACAAATCTCTAAAGAGCATATGATTGGTTTTAGTAGTTGAACAAGAATCAAAAGATGGAATCTCCTTTCAAAGTAGATTACTATATGCTCATTGACAACTTCGAAAAAATGAACACTCGAAAACAATTCTTTCGGACAAACGAGAGAAATATTAGTAATGGTTTGTACCATGAGGACTTTTTAAAATTTATTTCTTTCTTAACTGTATTAGGGTCCACAATATATATACACTTGATTTATATAAGAATGAATTGCGTTTTATTGAATAATTTGTTTAGATATCAACCTAATAATGGATTTTAGAATATCAATTTTGACGCGTTCCAATAATTTCCATGTCATTTTAATGAACAGTAATTACTTAGTTTTCAAATAATACAGTCTATATTAACCATGAGAGCGAGGCCTAGCACGGTTAACAACTAATTGTATTCATGTATATAAGTTTTACTATATTTCAATAGTGGATACTCTTGGTTCATTCAAAAAACATATAATGCAATCTATACTCTTTAAAATTGAGTTTACATATAATGCTAGTAAAAAAGTTCTTTTTAATTATATTTATCGAAGGATAGTATATTTACTTACAAAAAAAAAAAAAGATAGTATATTTAGATCAATTTAACGTCTTATGTTATATACTAGAATCGATTCAAAAGGAAAAATAAAAAAAATTAACAAGCAAAACACAAAAGCATCTGAAATCGTGAACAAAAAATAAAGAAAAAACAAAAGAAAGCTTTCTCAACAAAATCGTCGGATGAAAACAAATTTCTACTTATGCACATAGAGAGAGCCTAACCACAAATTTGCTCATTTTTATTTGAGGTGATTCCTTAAGTATGTGCTTGAGAGGCTCCACGGGGCCTCCTCCAAGCATTATTCTTAGTCCTAGACTGTGATACGTATTTGATTCATGGCTCCACGTCAAGGAGTCTTGCTGGAAGCCAGATCCACCACAAGAAAGAACACCATGGTTTGTATATATGTCTGCCACAAATCAGTCTTTATCAATTTATAAAATAACCAAAATAGTTACTCCATTGTTAATATTACAAAATACTATTGTACCAAAAATAAAAATATTCAGGTACTTGGGTACACAAATTTAGGGAGAGGTAAGATTATTATTACTATTATTATTATCAGAAATAAGTACAGTAATTTATTTATTTATTTTGGGTCATCATTCAAAAGAGTTAAGTTGTTCAGCTCGGATAAATAGGGGGTGAGTTCTCAGGTGCAGATGATATAGTTATCTGCACCTACAGATTTTCTATCGTTTAATAACAGGTTGACATGTGTGTAAGTGAACATGAGCTGTGCGGAGCGCTTAGAGTAATGCGCGTGAAACAATAACAAGCAACCCTGTAGATTACAGTACATTGAACTGTAGCACAATAGTTTATTTTTTATTTTATAGATATCTATATTAACAATATATTAAACTATTAAACTTATAAATAAAAAAAAATATTTAATTATTACTCTCGATACTATTATATTAGTGTTGAATGTTGTTACACTTTGTATTTTGCTAAGAAAATTATTTTAACTTTTAGTCTCAAATATAATACTTCATAATTTGATGCCTAAACCAACTACTGATCTTTTTGTTTATTCATCTCAAATTAAGAGTTTGTTTGTAAGTATGATTTGGATTAAAAAATTATCTTTTCATATTTTTATATGATTGGGTAAAATTTTTAAGTAAAAATATAATTTATGATTTGGATTAAAAAATTATCTTTTCATATTTTTATATGATTGGGTAAAATTTTTAAGTAAAAATATAATTTATCTAATTATTTAAAAATTCAGTCATAAAAGTTATAAATATGTACACAAAAAGTTATAAACCGATTTACAATTAAACAATCTGCACAATAATAATATAAAATTGAATATTCTAAATTTTATATGTATTGTAAGAACCCTTTATGAATTATATTTATTTATTGTTACTTTTAAAATTACTTCTATTTGAATTCTTTAATAAATGATATTATGACATAAGTTGACAGAAATAGTAAAATTTGATTTTTTTTTATGTGTTTATAGTTTATATCTTAATATATGGATGATTATTTTTTTCAATTTTTTCAACAACAAAATGAACTGAAACTGACTCTGCTAGAAGTTGAGATTTGCTGTCATTATTGGAAACTAGAGTTACAAAATTATAAATGCTTATTATGAAATGTTGTAATCTAATACCCAAAAAGTTATAAACTAGTACGTAAAAATTTATAAATTAGTATGCAAAAGTTATAAATTAATTGAGAACATATACTAAACAGGTTCAAGATTAAAAATAAAACCATATGCAGGAAAATTGTAAAGCAGTATGTAAAAAGTTGTAAACATATATGTAAAAAGTTGTAAACCTGTATACAAAAAGTTGTAAACCGATTTACAATTAAATAAGATGCACGATAATAATATAAAATTGAATGTTATGATTTATTTACTTATCAAATTGATAAGAGTGATGTGCGTGAAACCATAAACCTTCTTGGCATTGTAGTACAATGAGTTGTAGCATAGCAATTTGTTTTTCATTTTATGTATATAAAAAAATATTAAAATGTTAAATTTTTAAGAAAAAACATATTAAGAGTTTAATTTCTATATTAAAATTTTCTTATACAATTATCAAATCATATGTTACTATATCAATAAAAATAGTAAACTCTTACATTTATTATTTGAAAAATCACGTAAATAGAGTAATTTAATTAGATTACAATATAAAATATTTTTGCACTGTCATTTCATATAAATTAAATCCATATATTAAAATGTTTTTCTCATTAGTGTTTTAATTTGTTACACTTTATATTTTTCTTAAATTTTTATTTCAATTTTTTAATCTCAAGTATTTAACTTGACAATTTGATGCCTAAAGCAATAGATTTTTTTTCTTCATATCAAATTAATTAAATGTGTGTGTGTATATATATATATATATTGTCTTTTTATTTCATTTATGTCACTATTTTAATTTTTTTCTCTTTCTTAATTTTTCATTACTAATTGCATTTTATTTTTTCTAATTTCATATCTATACAATATTTTTAAGATCTAACCATAAAAAAGAACTAAGTAAATCACCTAGAACAAACAAGGGTCCATTTGGATCATTAAACAAAAATTTATTGTATAAACTAATACTATTTATTATGACATTATTTGTGATTACGGTGCAACAAATATATAATATTTTACGTCCACTAAAGTTCCTTTATACATCAAAATAATGTATAATTAACTAAATAAGATCTTGACATATCATATTAGGCCTAATTGTACTTTGATGTATAATGATTTTCTTTTTCCCTTCTATCTCTCTTGTCATGTTTATATATACTAGCAAATTCATATGACCTTACATGTCAATTAATTTAATTTATTTGTTTAAAATATTTAAGAAAGAAATAATGAATTAAAAAAATAATTTAAAATGAGAAGCTGGATGAGTTATTCTTAATGGCATTTGTTCTCGAAGTTGTAGATGTGAAAGTAGTTTTTGTGATAGGCTTAAGAAGAGTATTTTTTTAAAAATTTAAAAAGTTGTATATAGTTATTGTGGAAAATCTTTTATATATATAATATGCATATATATGAAAAAAAAAGATTGTAAAAAAATTTATAAATAAAAATAAATAAATTTCAATGTAAACTACATTTGATATGAATAATTTTAATACAAGTGGGTTTATAACTTTTTAACAAGCGGGTTACAACTTTTTCATACAAGGTTTACAACTTTTTTTCTAATCACATTGGTTAAGAGGTTTAGGATTCTTTCTATTTTAGACACAGGTTTACAACTTATAAGCACTTGTTTATTTACAAGATTTTACTTAATGGTTTATAACTTTTTCATACAATGTTAACATGTTGGTTGAGAGGTTTAGGAATCTTTTTATTTTCCACATAGGTTTACAACTTATAAACAGAGGTTTATAACTTTTTATTCAGTGGTTTACAATTTTTTCATACAGGTTTACAACTTTTTTTCTAATCATATTGGTTAAGAGGTTTAGTAATCTTTTTATTTTCGCCTAAGTTTAGGAATCTCAAGTATCATTTTTAATTGTTCTTTTTAAATAAGATCTTTGATCAATTTATATTTGAATATAATATTAAAAAAAATTATAAGAGAAAAATTTTAGCTTTTAAAAAAGATTTATTTTTTATTTTTTTAGTCATTCTACTTTTACTTAAAAATTTTCTTGGCATCTAAATGAGCTTTTAATTTGAATTGAATGACAAATAAAAAAAGACTGACATCAAATTATCAAAGTATTGTACTTGAGATTTAAAATCTTTATTTTTTTTTCAAAAATGTAGTGAGCATAAAATCGTAAACACTAATATTAAGATTATTGAGAAAAATAATGTAATACATTGTTAAAATATATATATAAAAAATAAGAAGCACACTATTTTATGAAAAATTCTTTTATACTTTAGGAGGAAATTCGTTCTTCCTCCACAATCTTATCTCTGCATTTGATTTTTTCTCTTCTCCCTTTCTTTCTCATTCATCCGAGAATGATCAAGGGCTCATATGCAATATGGAGTAAATACGCACTTCCTCCAGGAGAAGGAAAGAATGATTCCTATTTTACAACATCCCAATGTACTGCAGTGTCAGGGAAGCACCCAACTTGTGGTTTCACGCGCACCTCTTCTGCTTCACGCATCACTTTGAAAACACCATATCTAAACTTTCATCACTCACACGTGTGCTTCATCAATTGGACCAACACTTATCTTCATCATACAGATAACATTATCATCTGCACATGAGCAAGCACCGTGCAAGAAAACAAAAGTGACGCACGTGGAACCATAATGCTACCTGACATTTTAGTACAATGGACAGTAGCAGAGAAAAATAGTTACCTACTCCCGGTGGAGGCCTTTTTGTTGCTCCATGGAGCATCATTTACCACAAGTTCGTGTTTTTCCAGTGCACTATCTAGGAAAAAAACTTTTCCTCCCAGATGACACAAGAATGAATTCACGAGCGGAACAGTTTGTTTTCATTATATATATATATTATTTTTTTATGGAAAAAAAACAATATATTAGCAGTTTAATTTATATATTAAAATTTTTTTATACAGCCATCAAATCATATATTATTATTTCAACAAATATAATTAACTCTTACACTTATTATTTAAAAAATCATTTAAAAAGAGTGATTTGATTATCTGACAATGCAAAATATATTTATACAACCATTTCATAGAAATTAAACTCATACATTAAAATGTTCTTATTGATCCTGTAATATTAGTATTTTAAGTCGTTACACTTTCTTTTTTCAAAAATTTTTATTTTAACTTGTTAATCTCAATTATTTAACTTGACAATGTGGACTACTATCGCTCCAATGTGGACTCTTTTTATTACCACTTAAGGATTCTTTTTCTCTCTTACCGGTCTAATGTGGACTACTATCGCTCCGATTTCTTCCTTTATTCTAATTTTTCTTTATATTTACATTATTCATTATTTAATTCAAGTCAGTCGAATGTTTCTTTTTATTCGTGATGTTATCTATTGTACATTAATTTATCATTCTTCCATTTTAGAATTTATCATATTGTTTATATAATATTATATTAATTTGAGTTGTCAATATTTATAGTAATTTCTATAAGGAACTTAAATACATACAAAATATAATTAAAATTTAATACTAAGAATAAGTGAAGGTTATTGTACATAAATTTGAAATATCAAACTTATTTGACCTTATGATGACAAAAACCAACACATGGACTTTGATAAAATGTCAAGAGAAAATTTAATAAAAAAAATTCTTAATATTGTTCCCTTTTGAAATTAATATTTAGATTGGTAACTATATGGTTTAAGAAATTTTATGGATATTAATTTATTTGGTCAAGCTTATACTATTTTGGTCCAATTTAATTATCCATGAATTTATAAATTTTGCACATTTATTTTAGTTTATGTATTACTATTTAAATTATTGATTAATTTATGAACTTTTATTTAAGCTTTATTTATGGATTAATTGTATGAATTCCATATTATGAATCGATACACAATAACTATTAATTAATTTAAAAAGAATATGATCAATTAAAATTTACTGCTAACCACTGACAAGGCAGAGAGATACATATAAGATTCTTTTACATTATCTGCCTTGGTTAGAATAGCGTAAAAGCCTTGCTTTGTCATCATGATGTAAAGAACAACACGAAAGAGTGGAAATTCTCTGAGATAAGGTATTCAATTATGTGTGAGACAAGCAAACAAATGGAAGCAAAGAAATCGTAATTTTGATAAGATATGCATGACATGCTTTACATGACATATTTTATGATAATTGGTTATGTTCATATCACGTTATTGTAGCCTTGTGTATTTTCCATGTCAACACGGATGAAACCAATCACAGTTCAAATATTTGAAAACTATTCATTTTCTACTGAGAATTTTGAAAAAAATTGTCCTCTTTCTTTATTTTTATTTCTGTTGGTTTCAGACTAGCCAAGTAACATCAAATGGAAGGCAGCTGCTAGTCAATTATGGACTTATATTTAATTAATTTATGATTTTATATTTCTAATTTTAAAAATATTCAATTTATGATTAATGACACTATAGAACTATGCTAGAATCTTTTGCTTGTAATTTTTTTAATATTAGCCATTATACTTTATGTGTAAATTCGTATTATTAGCTTGTGTATGAACAAATATTATAAATATCATATTAAATAAATTATTTTATAAGAGGAAAATTTTAGCTTTCTAAAAAAGATTTATTTTTTATTTTTTAGTCTTTCTATTTTTGCTTAAAAATTTTATAAAAAAAAAACACGAAAAAACGGTTGAACGGTTGGCGTCGAAACGAACTTTTAATTTGAATTTAATAAACTTAAAAGGAAAAAACGGTTGGCATCATATTGTTAAAGCTACTTAACATTTAAAATAAAAAACAAACTATACAATAGGCCACTGCAATGTCAGGAAGCAACTTTTGGTTTTACGCGCGTCACTTATTACTTCACGGGCGTCACGTTGAACATACCATTTTTTAACATTTATTACCTCCACATGTTAATCTATTATTAGGCCACATAAAATCTATAGGTGCAGACAACAATAACATCTTTACTTGAGCAAGCACATAGGGCCATAAAATTCAAGCCTAGGACTTTCAATTCTATGTCAGCTCTTTTGGGTGTTGACCAGTTAAATAAGCCCTAAATAAATAGACAAACCATTTTGCAAACCGTTGATATAAAGAATACATTGCATTTTTCATTCAAATCAGTTTACATGTACTGAACACAAACGACAATATATTTTTTTTCCTAACCAGACGAAGTCAACTACATCAGTGAGACGATATTATTACATATTATAAATAATAATGTCTATGTACGAATCGTTAAAATATGTAGCTTAATGATTTCATCTATAATTTTCTTGATTTCCCTTATGTTCATATTCATCTTTTGAGCTAACCTTTATCCCATCTACTCTAATACTCTGCTTTTTAGAACATTTGCAATCACATGAATAAATCAATGCTAATTCTACATCTTTTCTACAGTTGTATTTTTCACAAAAAACAAAAAAAAAGCTATTTCAACACCAAAAAATGAATATCCAATTGGAACACCTATTCCATCACCGTTGAATGTAATGGTGGCCTCAACTTTCTCTATTCATCTATCACATTCAAAGGTGATGGAATGAGTGCCTTAATTGGACACCTATTTTTTTAGATGTTAGAATAGCAATATATGAAAAAAAACAAAAGAAAAAAAGAATGCAGTTGAATTGGAGAACTTGGAAGAAAACAATAACATGCTCGAAGGTATTAGATGCACATATGGTATTAAAAACATCAAACCTACATGTAAATTGAAATGACGTCAAGTAATCATATGTACAAGTATACACTTTGAATAGTTTAATGACCTGAATCAGACTATATACAGATGTTCTTGGAAAATTAAAATGACACTATGCAGTCTTATGACCTATGAGGGTAATTTCTTACCTCAGCCCCATGCTTCTTGGGTAAATGCAGCAATTACATTGAGCCTCCCATGAAGAGGATGTTAAGCCTTCCCTCAAATAAATTTCTCCTGCAACAATGACTCCAATTTTCAACCCTGCTGCATTTTGATATCATTCGAAGAACACTCGCGCCACCAGACAATTAAGCTTTTTCTAACGACAAATCAAAATGCTAAGTATTAGTGGTATGTAGTCCAGTTCCAAGTTACATGCAACGAGATTTCAACTTCATAATTTCACTCCTTGTAAAGTGAGCTTTGAACATGATGCGGCGTAGTGTATTGCCACCATAAAAAAGGCCTCAAGCCTTACCTACATTTTCGCTATCAGGCATCTGCGGGTTGCAAATATTTAGGACTTTCTTGCAAATTTCTGGAGGAAGTTCATTCAAAAGATCTGAGACAGCTAATTTGTGCTTCCTTTTTAGTTCATCTAGCTCCTCTTTTTGTCTCATCAACAAATTCTCAAGTTTTACGGCTATTTTATTGACATCTATTTCAGGATCTTTCAAACTGCCGGCTACCAAATGCCCAGATGTAACACCTCTCTCAGCGGAAGGGGAACCAGCAGTCCCTCCACGTTCCTTCTCTGTACTGTAATCAGCAACACTGATGTGCTCAGGAGGCCCCAGTTCATCTGAAATGGAACCATTTGCAGTCACCTTTCCTTCCTTAGTATTCACTTCCCCTCCATGCGACAAGTTTGAAGTACCATGCCTAGATAGGGGGTTTCCACCAACCCCCTTGGGTGAGTCTGACCAGTACTTACGACCTGAACGTAGTATTTCTAATGCTAGACTGCCAGTAGGAGTGGTTGAATCATTTGGAGAAGCCTCAAGCCTAGTTTCAGCAGTACTGCCAACTGAAACTGCTGAATCTTGACTACTGGCGGGAGATTCACTGGGATTCCAATCAGGATGGAGAAATCGAATTTCTGAGTCAATCATCTCAGCAATAGTTGTAACATCCTGATCAGTAAGTTCCAACTCCTCAACCATTTCACTAGCAACAGAGATTGAAGTGTCTGCTCCAATATCAAAAGGGAAGTGGATATTCCGAATATGGCCTACACGCAAATGCACAATGTATATTTCAGAACCAGGGAAAAGCAAATAGGCACTTGTTTTTTTTTTGGATAAAAGCAAACAAGTTGAGAGGAGGACCTGAGGAGTCTGCTATCCGCAATTTTAAAAATATGGTATTAACATCTTTCCTCTGACCTTCCACTGTGAATTCCCTACTTGTCTCAACAGAAATATCCTCGATACTTTTTCCAAGTGGTTGATTATTTGAACTCTTTCCTGCATCTGATACACCAGATGGTAAACAAAAGGACATTGAGTATATGGGAATTTAGATACAAAGTATATTTACCTGAACGGCGAGTTTCAGACCTTGAAGAACGACCTACACTTTCACTATCATAATCTGGCTGAAGGAAGGGATCCATCAAGAGAGCTTTTGCAGGCAGCCGTTCAGATACATTAGCGATACACTTTTCTATAAATGCCTTAACTTCAAGATCTGCTACTTTTGCCAATGATGCTGGCTTTATTCCCTACCGGGAAAAGAAACAACAATAACAATCATGACAATGATAAAGAACAATAAAATACCTGGAATACCATTCTAACAAAGACTTCTAACCAGTTCTTTGGTTCTTAGATAGAATAACAGTAAGACTATGAAGATGGACAAATATTGTTCAGTGTTTTTGAGTTAAAAATTTCCAAATACTTATCGTCGGCTAAGGGCTACACATGTCACAACCTTCAAAGGACAATTTCATACATAAGAAGAGCCAAAACATAATTTGATTTTTATTGCACAGATATTTTAAGCATTATTCCCCTTTAGCCAATTAAAGTTCAGATGCAGTTCCAGAATTCTATTTTTTTTTTTTTCCAGTTTGATCTGTGCAAATTCAGTGATTTTATGTTTTCATCAACTGACTGATCACTGGTGAAAACAAGCAATGTGGCAAAAGGGATTTTAATTTGTATTTTATAAATTATAATTGAGTAGTTCAAAAAGATTCATGCCAATGTCACAATGTTACATCTTAGTTACAGTTGTACCAACATAAGTGATTAAGCGGCCTTATCAAGTTAAAGTGTAAATTGCTGTAGTATCCAAAGGGTTTGGCAAACATCAGTGTCTTGGAAAATTGACAAAGCTTTAAGAGCATATTGAATACTATATCCATCACCATGACATAGAGTAGTAAATAATTCCAACACTAGCGTTGCATCACATGGTAAGTAAAATAGTCTCAACATTTTGAAAACAGGGCACTCACAGATGTCACTTTCTTGTATATTTGAGCAGCATTGCTACATTCAACATATGGGTACTCAAAGGTTACCAACTCCAGCAAGCACATGCCAAAAGCATAGATATCAACAAGCTCATTATACTCCTCCTCATAAAGTTCTGGTGCCATGAACTCTGGGGTACCTATGGTCATAATAAGAATTGCAGATGTCTTCAGTAACAATATTTCCACATAAAGATGAAAATAAACATAATACTTTCACATGGAATGTTACCTATGACACTGTGAGCTGAATTAGCCTGTTGAAGAATGGCTGCCAATCCTAAATCACCGATTTTCACCTCTCCTTGATTCCCATTGACAAAAATGTTGTCACACTTAAGGTCTCGATGAATAACTGGTGGATTATGACTGTGAAGATACAAAAGGCCCTCCAAGATCTGCCTAGACCATTTTTTCAAAGCTCTCAAATCCACATGCTTATGTTTCTTCCGGTATCTAAATTAAGAAAGTTCAGCATCAGCACATGAACATAAAATGAGGGACAAACAAAGGGTATGCACGTGCCCTTCAAATCATAAACAGAACAGATATATGAACTGAACAAGATAAAAGAGACCGACTCACTGGCGTAATGTCCCCGAGGTGAAAATCTCAGTAATGAAGTTGATGTTCTCATTCTTGGTGTCAACCCACGAATTGTAGAACTTAATTATATTCTTGTGCTTCAAAGTCTTGAGCAGATGAACCTCGGAATAAAGGCGCTCCAAATCTTCCGAGTTACGGACCAGATCCGCCACCTTAACCTGATTCCACGCCACTTCAATTCCTTCCAACTCATCAAAGGCTCGATATCTATATTCTCACATTACCACCATTAAGGACAAACCAACCAACAATCCCCAGAAGAGTTTTCCTCCACAAACTGAATCCATATAAACTCACACACTTACCTCCACCCATTACACACTAAATTATCAATACTGAGCATAGAGCACAGACAATTAACTAGGAAACAAAATAAGAATAATAATTATCAACTATAAAAAAAAATAAAAAAGGATACACTTTCTTGAAAGCTCCCTTCCCTAAAACTTCCTTGTACTGAGGAATCCATCCATCCACAATCCAAAAATCCAAAATTAGAAACAAGAAGAGAAAGAGAAAAAAAAAAAATCACCAAACCTATTGGTACGGAACAGATCAAGCGAGTAAATTTAATTTAAATAATTGAAAATGAAAACTAAGCATTAAGCAAGCATCAATAGCAAATTCCAAATTGAATCAGCGGCAACGCAATGAATGAGCTGAATCAAAGCTGGCGGAACAGAATGCAGGAAGGATCTTAAGCATTGAGAGGGAAATTGAGAATTGATAAGATGCGAATAATTGAGTTGAGGGGGAACGGGAATGGGGAAACTGACCCGACCATAGCGACGGGTAGGGTCAACCTCGACGAACTCGGAATCGGGTTCTTCGAGGTCTTGATCGGAGGAATCCTGCGGCATTGCCGGGAACCCTAGCTCTAGCTTCTACCTACAACAAACCAACGAACGAAACAAACAAGTGATTAGATTAGGGAATAGCAGTGTATTCAAGTATTAATTAATACGATTAGGATTAGGATCAGCTAGCCTACCATTAGCAGCGATGAAGATAAAAAAGGCGGAGGAGGGGGGAAGAAAGAGGAGTGATACACTTCCACCTCTAAATGTCCACCTCTAAAATGTTGTAAATCTGTGAATAAAAAGTCGTAAACCACATATAAAATATTGTAAACCAATTTATAAAAAGTAAACCAATTGATTTATAACATTAGAAATTGATTTATAACATTTTACACATTGATTTATAATATTTTACACTTTAATTCATAATATTTTATATTAGGTGTAAGTGGAGATGGATATTTGGGCGTGGCCATTGATCATTTCCGGTGAAAGAAAATTGAAAAGGGACGGAACCTAATGCAAGGGGAAATTTAAAGAACGGTTCGGGTCGGGTCAAAGAGCCTGCTGGGTTTTGCAGTTGTTTATTGTAGGTGGCGGGTGGGTCAAAGGGTTTGCTTTGCATAGCATTGCATTTCGTGTTACCCGAAATAACGCTTCTGTTTCTTGTCGCTTACTGCATTCGTTCAAACGTCGGTTGGCGGTGTTTGTATGACTTTTTGGGTATTTTTTTTTTTTATATCATATCGATTTATATATATTTATAGTAAATCCTATTGAAATGAGATTTACACTATAACTAATAATAAATAAGATGTGTATTAACATGATGAATACAATAATCTTATTTTTGTGTTGGTGTCCATGAGAGGTAACTTGTCTTATTTTTTTAAAAATTTATCATTAGCACTCATAAAACATAAGACACATAGCTAACTCATAAATACACGATATCTTTTATATAATGCGTACAAATGACATTAAATTTATTCTAAACTACCCTTCTTTCATTTCTAGTTTTTTCTCCCCATGCATCCCTATACGCAAAACTTTTAAAACACAGTATTAAATTTAGTTTACAATTTAATTGGAATGAATTGATATTATGATTTTTTTTACATATTTATCTAATTATATAGTGACACATTAGTAAATATAATTATTATCAACTCTCATTACTTTAAAAATCATATAAAATGAGAGATTTAATTGGATAAAGTGTATCAAAATTAAACTCTTTAGTTAATTTCAATTAAATAACAATCAAATTTATTTACTTTTGGGGTCAAAGCTAATCATATTTATTTACGTAACATTATATAATTGAATAATTGTGTAAAATATTTTTACATTATCTATGTATTTGTACAATTAGATCCTGTTAAGCTTAGATATAATGTTGATAGAATGTGAAAAACTTTTTTTTCCTTTATTGTCATCTAATTAAATAGTAGAATGGGAATAAAATGTGCTTTGATGATATAATACTAATATTGTATCGAATGAATGTTAATGCATCAAAATTAAAATATTAGTTTTATTGATTTAACAGTACATAATTAAATATTGGTATAAAACTTTTTTCACATTAACAATGCATGTAAACTAAACTCCAAAATTGATTTTGACACAAGCTATCTATCACACTGACGATGCATTTAATTAGTACATCAATATTTGAAAGTCTTAAATTGGTCTAACAAAATTTATTTATAAAAACTCATGTTGCTCCCTCAAAAATGCATTCAGGGACAAATTTCAATGATAATTTTATGTTAAAATTATTTTTCTTGATAATACTTTTATTAACAATTTTCAATTTCATGAATTGTTAAAAATACTTATTTTTCTTGTAATGTAAGTACTGTGTAGACAATATAACTGTCCGATATATTAAACTTATTTGAGTTTGACAAAAAGAGAGTATAAGTTAACTCGTTTTCATGTCGTAAGACCACAAACTTATAAAAATTTAACTCGAGAGTTTAATAATTATGATTTTTAATATATTTTTGTTTTAAGAATTTTGTAGAAGAAAAAGTGAAAATAGAAAACAAAATTTTATTGATTTTGCTATTCTCATCATAAAATTAAAAAAAAGGGAAATAACATGACCTTTTATAATTATTTTTTTAAAAGTTAAAAATAGAAATCAAACCCATCTCTAATTATTTTGATAAGCATAGAAGCATAAGATGGTATAAAAAAAGTGTTCCAAGAGTTGAACGAAGCAAATGGCCCTTTGGATTTAGTGAATTGACTAACTGGCCACGTAATTTCAGTTCGAAGGTAATGGTTAAATTAGATTTTTCTTTAACTGGCAGCCGCAAAATTTAAATTTTAGAGGAAGATAAAAAGAAGGAAATCCCCAAATTAGTCATTGATAATATTATCTGTTAACCCTTAACAAAAATAAATTAGTAGTCTCGAGGTTACTCATAATTATAACATATAGATATATTACTCCCCAGTCATTTGCAATTGCTAATTTATTTAATAAACTATCACCCATAATCTTGTTATGTTCCCGTCTTCATGATCTCAATTATATGCTTATCGCCACCTAGAAATTGTGACTTGGAATTGCTAATTTATTGGATAAATCATCCATCTGCAATCTCATAATCTCTCCGTGTCCATGATCTCAATGTTCATTGTCACCTTCCGCCTTCCCATTGGCCATGTTTGATTACTTGAAATATTTTCTTATTTTTGGGGTTTGATTAATTCAATACATGTGTTTGTTAATTTTTATTTATACATCATCATTGCATGTTAATTGCTCCCTAATTTTTTCATAGTTTTTGACATAAAGATGCTTCCTTTATTATTAATAAATTTGCAATTAAAATAAAAACTTAACAATGTTTTTGAAATAGCAATGGGATAAGGGAGATAATTTAGGTGAGATTACCAATTAATTTATATATTGTAAATGACTAGTGATTAACATGTATATGAATTACAATTGTGAAGAATTTCAAGACTAATTTATTTTTATCAGAGATTAAATCTGTCCATTGATAATATTTTTGGATTAACTTCAAGGTTTACTCCAAAAAAAATAGAAAAAAAAAACATTGTGTAAAGTCACAATTCAGTGATTCACTTTTACAGTGACGAAAATAGCCTTCCATTACTTTTTGTGATACTCCCTTTTTTAAGTCAAGGTAGTATTTATTTTCATGGATCCTCAAATCTGTTCGTTCAATTTATCAAGACATGCCTTCATTAATTATTCAAACGTGGATAAGTTTACTGTTCAAACACGTTTAATCTGCCAAACCACTGTAAGGATGGGCAAGCCGCTCCAGCTATGCGATACCGCAGCGTCAAAAGGAGAGTGGGAAAGTTGTGGGAAAGGTGCGCCCATATCAAAATTTTACATAATTTTATTATATATGATTTCTTATCATTGATTTTAAACATAAAATCTACCCAAAACATATAATGTAGAAAAATTAAAGGTAAAAGATTATACATGATTGTCATATGAAATTTTGATATAAGATGATGGATCTCCTCCACAAAAAATTGGAAGAGAATAATATCGTATGGAAATTATACAGCTACGTGATCTGAGCCACCACCCAAAAGTTGGGGGATATTCAGTTGAATTGAAACTTCATAAAGCAGTTCAGTCACAAGACATTTAAGCCGAAGTCATATGCGATTCATTTGGGCCGGAAAAACGGAGCATCTTCCAGTCAAATCCAACGTGATAGGGTGTCTGCGTCTGTATTTAACACGAAGTAATTTCAACACGATGAAATAAGTTAATATTATATATTATATTTTTGTTTATTATTTGATTCAGATAATATATTAAATGAGTTTTATCTATCATGATCCTTTATGTGTCATATAACTTAATCATGCATAGAGAGACTGTATTAGACTTGATTAGCCTTTGATGTATAAGAATTTTTTATTTTTTTAAAATTTAAATAATAATAATAATAACAATAATAATAATAAAATAATCTAATGAAAGCAGAAGTATTTAATAAATAATAATTAAATTAAATAAATAATGATAAATAAATATTAATAATTATTAACAAAAAATAAATATCTGCATAAATAATAATTGAATTAATTAAATAGTAATTAAAAGTATTAAGCATTCAATAACAATTAAATATTTTAAATGAATACTATATAGTAGAAGATTCAATTATAAATTATATATTATTATGCAGTAAACTCAATTATAAATAAGTAATAAATAGTAAGTAATATGTAAAAATAAGGACTAGTAATTAAAATGTTGTAATTTAATATTCATTCTAAATTAAAATAAAAATAATTATAAGTAAAAATTAAAAAATACTAAAATATATAAAAGAGAGTACTTATGATTTTTATATTTAATGAAATAATAAATAGTTATAAAATATTAAAATAGACAATAACATTTAATGTAAATTAAAATTTTTATTAACAAGTATTTTAATAATTAATAAAAAATTATTATTTATTATTGATAATATTACAGAATATAAAATATAATATCTTATACGGTGCTACATTAAATATTATATAGTATTAAAAGTTTATTAAACTTTATATTAGCAGGTTTTATTTTATCAGGTTTTATACTATCAATTTTTATTCTATCAAACATACTAAATGGGCCATATAATATTAAAAAGAAGAATAAATCAACTTACATTCGTTAAACCCAATTTTTACGTCAATGAATAATTTATATTGAAGAAATTATTTAATAAAACTCACAAATAGATTGAGATTTCATATGTACATTAGTTCAAGATCATTTAATAAATTTATTATGTTGGCTAAATTTTTGTTGACCCCTATCTTAGCCTCTTTTTTTTTTTTTTTCCAAAATTTGATCTCTTAATTTGCTCCATTATATTTAAATCGTCTTCAATTTAGTTGCTAAGTCACTTTTCCATCTTATAGTTAATGAATATGGCATAATTCATGTTAGATCATTCACATGTGCATCATATCAACACCTTTTGTGTCATGTCAGCATTTCATGTTAATTTTGTGATGAAAAAGTGATTATAAATTAATTAAACGGATCATGTCTATAATTCAAATTTTATATTAATTCATGATAATTTAATACACTTATATATAAAAACTAACATATATACTTTTTAATTGTATTATTTGATAACAATTTTACTGATGTCTAGTTTTTAAAAAGTTATAGCTTAATATTATGTCTGCATATTTTTTTCGTTAACGGGACTATAGGAATTAGCAGGAAGTGATTGCAAAGGAAAGAAAGGCCTAAAGGGAGGGGAACAAAGTTCCTTCCCTTGCTTGTTTAATTTGAATGATTATTAAGAGAAAGAAATGTAAATCCACTAATTACGTGTTTGTAATTAAGTTACATATATAATATATAAATAGAATGGAACAATTATAGTTATTATCTTCACAAAATTTTAGTTCAGTTCTCCTAAGGCTCTAATTCCACTCCGATTTTGAAGGGAAGGAAAAATAGCTTTTGTGGGAGAAACTGAGGAACTATTCCTTATAAATTCCTTTCCCTTCCAACCTACTGTGAAACTTTCAAATAAGGTAAAGAGTTTCGTTCCCAATAATATATTCCATTTTCCTTCCCTTCATTGTCCCGTCTTTCAGACATACAATAAGATAGAACACGACTTGAGATATAAAAAATAAAAAATAAATAAAATTACGGCATTGAGAATATTTATTAAGTACTAGCGTATGTAAGTGTCATTATTGTAACAAAAAATAAAAGTATGTAACTGTCATTATTAAATATTGAAATGTTGATCTTTTACGTAAATTCACAGAGTTATATTACGTGACGTTAAAGAGAGTGTGATGGTGCTCGACGAAAAAAAAAAGTGCTAGTTAAGTATTCACTTTTAACAAATGCACAATTTATTTAGAGGATGTTTGGTTTTTGAAAATATTTTTTATTTTTATTTTCTGAAAATAATTTTTATTTTTAAATTTCTAAAATTTAGAAATTACGTTTGGTTTGAAATTGTACATCTTATTTTTAAATAGAGAATAAAATAAAAATATGTTTGGTAGGTTTCTTTTCAAATTAAAATCAAATTTCAAAATCCAAACCACGGTACTATTGCTAAAGTCTCATGCTCTCTTCTTTATTGTAACATAAGATATATATCATATATACAATCATGTATAACATCTATGCTTACAAATCACATCATGTCTTCCAAATACACATATGTTAAAATAAAATTATCATTTCCACTATCAGTAAAACCCATAAAACATTGAGAATTTGATATTGTCCCCAACATTTTCCGAGCAAGCTTCCCTGATAGCTCCTGTAGAATCAAAACGTTTTTAGGCCTATGAGAATCAATATTATTCAATGTTTCAATGTCACCCTATCATCTTGGATAACGCTACACTCATCAATATTACCATTGTTATTGTCATCATTACTATCGCCAAAATCAACAAGTGGGGAAGCAAATCCAATTGGGAACTTCTGAGTGTGGAACTTAATGAATAATCACTGTGTTGAAGTCATTCAAATCCTCCTAAAACGTACACCCCCTCGTCTTCTAAACTGAGAAGCACGAAGGTCGTGCTACTACTGTTTAGCCCAAAGCTCGAAAAGAAGAAAACTAAGCCATAAAGCAAAGCAAGGAGGTCTTTGTTTCCATTTTTGAGGTAATCGTGCTTGAACCCTATGACAAACTAGAAGAATAATATAATGAAGAACCCCATAACCTATATCTTGAATTCTCCAAGCTTCTCGTTGAAGATCACTGTGAAGCATCGTAGAGGATGACATCGAAGTAGGGAAGGAAGGACTTGGTCACTATTTGCTATCATGCCTGTAAAATAAGAAAGAAGCGTGTTTTAGTTGAGTGTGTTTGAAATTACAGTCACTGACATGGAATTTTCACATTTCCTCTGTTTTCAATTTTTGCATAGAAAATGCGGGGAACTAGAATTTGTTGTTTACAAATTTTAACCAATTTCAGAAAATATTTTCTAAAATTATTTTAGACAGAAGTTAACCAAATAGATTTTCACTCTTATTTCATGAAACTGAAAACAGAAAAGGGTAAAACCAAACAAGCTATTACTGTTCCATTTCCACTTTGAAGCTTGTGAATGACTAGAGTTCTATATTGACTAGTAATGGATTAAATAAAAACTATAGTAGTAAGAAATCAAAAGAATTTTCAGTTATGATATAGTGTTCCATTGATAAAGATTGTCCCAGCCTTTACATACGTTATTTAGAGACAATAGGAGGTGTTTTAAGACTCTTAAGTTTGTGCAATTAACTCGTGCTGGACTTGCCCAAGATCTTGAGCTTTGGTTTCTCTGTGAATGAATGACTTTTGCTAGTATAGAGACTTAAAAATAAGAGGTACGTTAAAAGTTTAGATGTGAGTGATTAAAGTTCAATCTTAATTAGGAATTAAGTAAAAATAAAATAAAATAACTCATCAAGAACTTAGTTTTAAATTTAAAGTTGATATTTGATGTTAGACTTACTATTGTATAATTTCATTTTAACTTGTTAGTGAAAATGACTCTAAATTTTAAGTTCATCTTAATCACTTAGTCCGTGTGTGGTACATATTTCGGGACAAAAAATAAAAGGAGACAATGGCACAATAGAGACAAAAATGCTACTAGAGATAGAGATGAAATTATGTTTGATAGTAATATACTTGATATAGTGATTGATGAAAAGATAAAGAAAAGATTATAATTTAATAAAAAATTAAAAAGTGAAAAGAGGAAAGATAAAATATGAAATGCTTGAATGAATGTTCTTTTGAAAAAATTAAAAATTTATGTCCTAGACAACTCCTCTGTTTACTTTCAGTTTTCAATTTTCATTTTTAGTTTTCCAGTTTTCAGGAAATTGTGAAGGAAAAATTGAAAAAACTGAAAACTGGAACTGTTTTGTTTGCTGTTTTCAATTTCCAATTTTCAGTTTTCAATTTTTCCTTCACAAAAACTAAAAACTGAAAACTAGAATTGAAAATAGCACACCAAATAGACCCGTAGTTTTTAGAATTTTTTATTTTTCCTTCACAAATTATGGAAAATTAAAAAACTGAAAATTGGAAACTGAAAGCAAACAACCCCTAAATCTCAGTTTTCAGTTTTCATTTACAGTTTTCAGTGTTTCCTTCACAAAATCCTAAAAACTGAAATACTGAAACTGAAAGCTCAAACTAAACAAGCCCTAAGTCACCTTTGTTATATGGAGAATAGAGATTTCTAAAGTTTTTATTTTTATTTTGCTCTTATAATAAAGATTTCTTAAAGTTATTGTATTCTTCTAAACGATATGGGCAATACAGTACTCTCTCTGAATGCTCGTCGTGAGGTAAGCTTGGACTCACTGTGAAAGTTAACATTACACGTAAATGAGTTAACAAGACATGTACGACATTTCTATCAACGGCTTAGTTGACAATTTGAAAGAGGGACTAAATTGTCTTAATTTTTGAAATTTAAGGGATAACGATGAGATTTTTCTGAGAGACTATTTTATCCTCATTTATTAAATTTGATGATTACGATAAGACTTTTTAAATCTAAGAGACTAATTTGTCATCGATTATAAATCTAAATGGTTAAATTGAGGTTTTGGTCCATATATAATAAAACGTAATTTATAAGAGATTTTTTTTTTGGTAAATATAATTTATAAGAGAATGAAACAACGTATAATGAATGCAAAGATGAAAAAAAAAATGATAAATCCCCATTATCCCTGTCTAATTCATGTGTCCACACTACGTCAATTATGTACCAATTGTACGTCTCATTCAAATATGTGCCGTTCTAAGACCCATTCCAAGGCTATTGATAAATGATGGGGATGTCATACCTCGTTTCAGGGGACCACGCTTTCTATAATTCACTCTTTTCGAGTTTCTCCCATCATGTTGAGCAACTTAGATTTTTTTTTCCCCTCTTGTAATTACTCATAACCCACAACACAGTAAACAATTAGAAAACTTCTATGGTTCACTAGTCTATTTTGGCTCCTTTTTCAGAGAAATGTCACTTAAACAAACTCATACTGCAACATAATTCAGAAGTTGCACTTACACATGGCTCACCACTGATTGTGTGTGACATTCATTTTGTTCTTCCGATTATATTCTTTTTTGGGAATGACCTGTTAGGTCTGAAGTAGTAACGACAATATATAATATTTATATAGTTATTAATGATAAAATTATACTATTTTAATAGTATTTAATATATGCATTAATTAAAGTACTACCCTTTTTTTTATTAAGTGAGGAAAGAGTTTATAATTAAACTATTATAAAAAGTATATTGTAGTCCATTTTAAACATCGTGTTAATAAAATAATATAATTTGGTCACTAATAATAATAATAATAATATTATTATTATGTCTTTTCTATTACTTAAATTAACACATCATTGTATGTAGAAAGGTTAGTGACTAGAGTAGCTTTTAGTAAAACTGAAAAATCTCTAGTAAAAAATTATAAATTAAAAAATATAGAGTGTAATCGGAATATATTATAACATATCAAAGCATACACCCAAAAGGAAAGAAAGTGCCGAAAGTAATTAGACTTGAGTGCGTATGTTTTAAATTTTTTTAAAAAAATTATAAAACTTAAATTTTATATATAACTAAAAAGTTAAAAATTAATTTTTTTTAGAAACTATTTTTTTAAAATTTTATAAAACAGAAGAAAATTGATTTTTTATATTTTGATTAATTTTTTAAAATTATTTAAATTTATAAAAAATAATTTATTGGACAAAGTTTTTGGGGATTTACACCCAAAAAGAAATTCCATCCAAACACCATAAATTTCAGAAAAAAAAAATCAATATTTTACCCACCTTTAAATATACAGATAGCTTTTAATTCACCCAATCACTAGAATACGATGGAGCTATTATTTTCTTCATTGGAAAATTCCTCCTTGCATTCTTCTCACAATTGGAGGTTTGCTGACCAGAAACAGACTAGTTTGCCTCCAAGCCAAAATGCTGAATTAATCTATACGTTTAAGATTAGATCTGCAGCTGCAACGATAGATTCCTCTGACTTTTCTGCAACTACCACTCCTTTTATTCTTTTTCTACCTTTCTTTCAAGTAAAAGTTCAAAAATCAGATATAAACTCAATAAAATGCTAAGTCACTAGCATTTCAAGGCAGCATAAAGCTTCAACTTTGGTGAGCTTCATTGGACAGGATATGAAAATTTGTGTGAAAAGAAGTATTCATATCTTTCCAAATGAATTTAGACAAAAAGATGTTCCGGAGAGAGGTAAGAAAAGTAAGCAAAGATTAAATTAAACCAACTTAGATGTCCCATGTATTAAGTCATATATAGTAGATATTTTTAAACAAGGAAAATGGCAGCAACATCAGACATGACCCTTGCATTGGAAAGCCAACCCTTGCAACATCAATTTCCCAATATCTTCCTTATAGTTTTGACCAGTTATTCTTGACCTTATTGTACTCTCATTTCATGTGCTATCCATCATGAATAGATAGCTGATTCCTGTACTGAGTTTGTAAAAATCTATACACCAAATCTGGTGATCAATGGCCTCCCTGCTTCCAACTGTGCCTGCAAGTTTGCACTTTTAAACATAGCCAATCAAAACCACCTAGAATTCAGGGAAAAAAAAAGTTATTAGGTCTGATTTAAAAATCATAAGGTGAGTTTAGCTAAAATAAAATAAAAAATTTAAAAGAAATTAAAGGGTATGAATCATATAATAATAATAATAACATCTATTGAAAAAAAAAAGGGTTGTTCTTCACTACTCAGTCTTTCACTGCCAGTCCATATGCCAGTTTGGCAATATATATATTTTACTTTTCCAAATCCAACTAATGCTGCCAAGGACACCTCTGGCAGCACCTATACCTCTTTCAATACAGCTTGTCACTGAGATCTCTCTCATCTCTCACACTCCTTTCATTTTAAAAATTCACCCCAACCAATCAATTTCTGATCTCATTTTCATCTTCTGACCCTTTTTCCGCACTCTATTCAACTCAGGATTTTCCTACTCAAAAGTTCATCATCATCAAGAACAATGCAAGATTCAATTGGGATTCCTGCTTGCTTTTCTTCTTCTGCAGGGAAGCAAAGTGATGATCATGGAGGAGCAGTGACCCGTTCAGGCCAGAGCGTTCACATGTCTGTGTATAGAACAAAGGTTGCTGATCACTGCCGCTTGATCACCATCACATGGTGCAAGAACTTGCTGCTTCATGGCCTATCAGTGTCAGTGGAAGGCCCAGAAGGAGAGACTCAGTATACTTGCAAGGTTGAGCTGAAGCCATGGTACTTTTGGAGGAAACAAGGCTCAAAGCGGTTCATAGTAGATGGTAATAAAGCTGTTGACATATTCTGGGACCTCAAGGCTGCAAAGTTCAATGGTGAGACAGAACCAACATCTGAGTACTATGTGGCCGTGGTTTGTGACCAAGAGGTTGTGCTTCTTCTTGGTGATCTAAAGAAAGATGCTTACAAGAGAACCGGGTGCAGGCCAGCTCTTATTGATCCCATTTTGGTGTCAAAAAAGGAGCACATATTTGGGAAGAAGAAGTTCTCCACAAGAGCCAAGTTCCATGGGAAAGGTAGGTGCCATGAGATCTCAATTGAATGCAAGAACAAATTAGGCAGCAATATTATTAATAATGGAGACTACTCAGCAAGTGGGGTTCAGCCAGAGATGGAGATAAGATTTGATGGGCACTTGGTGATCCATGTGAAGCACTTGCAATGGAAATTTAGGGGCAATGAATCTGTGCATCTCAACAAGATGAGAGTTGAGGTGTATTGGGATGTTCATGACTGGCTCTTTAGTCCTGGTTTAAAGCATGCCTTGTTCATTTTTAAGCCAGTTTTGTCATCTACTACATCTGTGTCATCATCAATGCTCTCATCATTCTCATCATCATGTTCACCACCATTGTCATCTTCATCCACTCCACTATCAACTCACACAACAGGTAGTTCTTCCGGGTCAATGGAGGGCTTAAGTAGTAGTGTCAGTGGTTCATCAGAGTTCTGCTTGTTTGTCTATGCTTGGAAAGTTGAATGAGAAGATAAAGAAAAGGATCATCATCATGTCAGCCTAATGGTATTATGAAAAATTAATGATTTTGGGGGGGCTCACCATTCACCAAGTTATGGAACAGATTGGAATGGTGATGATGCAGATTGAGATTGGCACAAGAACAGATCAGATGGAGTACAAAGAGAGGTGTTTGGATAGAGAAAGCATTGCATATGTGGGGCCAAACTAAGGAGGGTCTTGAATTGGAGTTAGTTACAGCTAGCTGGGGTTGAAGTATTGCCCACAACGGGACAAGACAGATTTTGTCACACACACACATGCCCCAATAATTCTCTATCTGGAGGCATCTACGTCAACATCTATCTCCATCTGTCATCTACCCATATTGGAGCTTCTCTTTCCTCTTTCTTGATCTGATCTTGAGAAGCGAGCTATATAGATAATAAGATATATGCTTTTTTTTTTTTTTTTTTTCCTCTCAACATGTACAACACAAAATATAGACAATACATTTTACTGAATTGAATGTCTGTATTTGCCCATAAAAAGCTCACGCATGTGAATGAGAAGTGGGGTCCCGGGAACAGAGGACGGGTGTTTGGTGATGACAAACAAATGAGTAAAGTCAGGAAAATAATAAAATTATGTAATAAATATATATTATTTATTTTATTATTATTAAATGTAATGAGTGATTCCTATTTATTTAACTTATTTACTGTATTCAATAATAATAAAGTGTATGATATCTATTTATTATATAATTTTATTATTCTTTTAATATTATTCTAAAGAAATTGAGAAAAGAGTACGCTAAATCCTAAGGTGTTAGCTAATTGTTTTATGTGTACAACTTTTTCATAGATCATATATTAAGGTAAATTGATCAAAAAAGGAAAAAGGGTGCATTAAAAAAAATTAATGCATGTATGCACCTCACATATATTAATAACAAAAAAGTGCTTACCACTGTAAGCTATTTTCAGCTTAAAATTATCAATTTTCTATCGTAGGTTTTTGGATATTTTGATCCAACATGTTTAAGAAACAGTTTTTTTTTTTTTTTCCAACACAGAAGCTGTTTCCCTAGTCAAATTAAATCTTATTATTTGTATGAATTTTCGAGTAACAAATGTGAAACTTAACTATTTTACTAATATGGTGACATATAATTGAACGATATTATCAATGCATTAAAATTAGATTAAAAAAATAATCTATTTTAATAATTTTTTTATGGGAATTTCTTTTATACCATTATAAAATTTAAGAATGTCGATACCTTTTAATTATTTATGACTCATATATCACGTGTCCCACTAATTCATTTTATTAAAATATAAAAAAACAAATATTCAATCCCAACTAATAAAAACCAAAAGGGTACCATTCCCATAGAGAAGTAAAAAAAAAACATTTTTGAGTGAATACCCTATTTAATTCTTCAGAATTTTTATATTTATCATATTGTCCTTCAAAAAAAGAAATTAATATCCTGTCTTTCAAGATTGAAAATGATGGATCCATTAGCCTATTTTATTAATTTTTTATTAGTGGATTTACATAAAAGATACAATATAATAATTATGTGTTGGATGAGCCATTGAACGTGCAAAGAATATTTAAATGGTCCATTTTAATTTCTAAAATTATATATAATAATTATTTTATGACTCATAAGGAGGAGTTAAATGAATTACTTATCGTTCGGTTAATAACCCAAACGGGCAATGTCTGTTAGTATTTTAGGGTTCGAGTACTTAGAAGAACTAGTGTGTCCTATAACTAGGATTTGAGTGACCACGCTTTAGTTTTAGTCTTTGGGACTAAATTTTCTTAAGAAATTTTCTTGGCGACTACCTGGTTAGTTACTCAACTTTTTTTTTTTTTATTAATCAAAACAATTACTGACAAACTAGCACTAATATAGAGGTAGCCTTGTGCTCGGTGGTGGGGGAAGTAAGATGGGTTAGAAATTTGTTTTTACTTTTTAGGATAAAAAAATATAAAATTTTTATATCTTCAAAATATAAAAATATAATATAAAAATAAAAACTTAATATTTTTTTTTTAATAATACTCTTGTATATTTATAATTTATATCTATCCCTGCCCTCTAGCAAACGCTTCCATGGTTGTTTCCTACCGAAGGGAGCATTGGAGGGTGGAGCAAAGCAGTTCATAGTTTAATATCCCGTCGCCGCCGCCGTCCCTCCCAAGTTTTTCGTCCTCCTCCTCACCGCTCGCAGCTGCAGCCTGCAGGGAGGCCCGCCCCTAATCCCCTAGTCATCTCTCGTTACCACACCTCTCTCTCTCAAACAGTGGAGTGCAACACCTTCTTTGAAGGTAAACGCAGCTAGTCTCGAATTAGAATCGCATCGCTCTTGTGTGTAATTTGATTCAATTCTATTCTATTCTCTCAGAAAATGCACAAAGGTTCAGCAACAACTTTGTTGAACAACTGAGTTTTAATGTGATTATTATTATTATTATTATTTTTTGGGTTTTGGGTTTCTGTCAAAAACTGCATTTTTGTTCGCTGTAATTATTATTGGCACAACAGGAGCGGATGACATACTGATCAATGACCTCAATGTCAATCTTCTTAATTCTCAATGCCAATTGTTCATTCATTGTTCACTGTGAATCTTAACATAACGTCCACTCGTTTCTGTAACTGAATTTGGTGTTTTTCCGATGTTGGGTACTTTCTCAGATGTTCAATCATGTTGAGCAACAACAGTTATAACAGTAGCTATTCTTGGTTCTGCTTTGCGGTGAGGCACTACTCTAGGATTCGTCCCCCAAGGCCTGTCCCTGTTGAATCAGTGATCAGAGTGTCCAACAACGTTGCCCGTTTGGGTGCTCCAAAAGAAGGTCCAAAACCAAGGCAGCTACTGTCTCTGCCACCTTTCCCTTGTCACCCTTTGCCTGGTAGGAATTCAGCCAGTGTTCCTGTTCGGCAGCAGCAGCAGCAGCTTGATGATCGTATCACTGCTGTCAATTGGATCAAGTATTACTTCAAGGGCATGTGTGGACCTGTCATTGAGTCCCAATTCAGGGAGGGTCTTGTAAGTATCCACAATTTTTGTCGTTAACATTTTCATTTGCATTCTTTTGTTTCTTTGCTGAAATAGTAGCGACAACTGTTAAGCCTTATCTCATTAGTTGGGTTTTGCTGGACATATCTGACAATGACAAAATGTTTTATCATAAATCGTATCTGCCGTCATACTATTGAAATATCAATTTCTTTTAATAGTTTTTACCCGTATTTTTCTAGGTCTCCTATAGTTTCTTTGCTGCAATACTGCCTGTTTTGTTGTGATAAATTAGTAATAGGTTCAAATAGTTAAGGGTAGAGGGAGACCAAGACAAATAGTGGAGGAAGCCTTTCGGAAGGGATTAGATTTGAATGGCTTGTCTACAAGAGTGGTTTGATCCATGTAGACAACTCCATCTAATCGGACAAGCCTTTGTTTTTGTTGTAGTACACAGACAATAGATGATGTTTTTGAATATAGTGCTGGCATGTTACACTACTAGGAAAATGCTCATAAAGTTCTTCTAATTACTTGGTGATTTGGAACAGGATTGTAGGATCTATGTTTTCTACGTCAAGTAACATTAATATCATGTTTAATAAAGTGGAAGAAACTTAAAAGAACTTAGATTCAATTGACTTCTTTACTGACATGGTTTATGGTACAGCACAACGGTGTTGTTCGATTTATGTACCCAACTCAACTTAGTGGAAAAAAACTTTGTTTTTTGTTGTTATTGTTGTTTAATGGTCAGAAATAGATATAGTGATTAACAAGTGTGCTTACAGGCTTTGTTGTTACTTTCCTGTCCTAGGTCCAAATGGAGGACCCAATTTCTGATGACTCTTTCACTAGGAAAGAAGAGCTCAGGAAACCCTTGCGAAAGGTGTTCATTTCTTTACTTGTTGTATACTTCTCCATTTTCTATAACAAACTTTGTTTTCGATAGTTTCATCTATGTATGTTTTGTTTTCATATTCAATTGCTTATGATTTGTTTGGGTTTAATAATACTACAACTATACAGCTAAACTGCAGATTAAACCTAATGAAGTGATGAAGCACGGAGCAAGAGTTCATGTCCCTGTGTCAATTGCTGAGACTAGGATTTCCAAAAGATATGATGCTATACCAAGTGGAACACTATATCCCAATGCTGATGAAATTAAGTATCTGCAAAGGCTTGTGATTTACAAGGCATGTCTTACGTCTAATGCCAAAATTATTTTATTTCACAGTTTCCTGTGACTATCCTCATTGTGATTGTATGGCAATATATTTTATTTACTGCATAATGTGTTCAATGTATCGTTCTCAGGACTCGGCTATTATTGTGCTAAATAAACCCCCAAAATTGCCTGTTAAGGTTTGAAAACATTTTCTTGGATTTTAAAAAATTCACTGAGTTTGAGTTTACTGTCGGATGTTCATTTGTTGCTGATGACCTTGTTAGGGGAATTTGCCAGTTCATAATAGCATGGATGCATTGGCAGCTGCAGCACTGTCGTATGATTATGATGAGGGTCCTAAACTGGTAAGCTGCTCTTTTAGTACACCATTATAATGAAACAATTTTTTACTTGACTGTAAAATCAGTAATCGTGCAACAAGCAGATATCTGTTTGTATGGATATGCTGGCACCCTAATCTTTACAAAATCTGAAAAGATTATTAATAGTTACTCTGTAGGTTAGGCCAATTTGTTGCCTACTTGTCCCGGTGTCCCTTTAGAGGGAAGGCCTTGACGTCTATATGTTTTGTTGTTTTACAGAAAGCTCTATGACTTTCTTCCTGTCTTGGAAAATTATAACATACTTTAGTGATGTCAGTTGAGGTCAGGATGGAGCCAAGGGTGGGATGGCAGGTGCCATGGCTCCCTTGAAGCACTGAGAATTTCTTGAACATTCTTATGAATTTTTTGTAAAAGTCTCTGAGAATCTTTATATATTGGTGATTGGCCACCCCCTCAAAGTACCTAAACTACTATACATGGAGGTGATGATTATGAATTTGTGACCTCAAACAATGTAATAACTAGATTAAGAGGTAAATGGGGAGAAAGATTTCTTTTCCCTACCTGAAAAGTTGATTGCTTATTGATAGCTACGGTTTGAGCTTCCTCTTTTTTTTCTCTATTTATCTCTCTTTCCCAGGAGTTTAAGTTGTATGAGTAACTGACCTATGCTTCAAATTAACGGGTTATTATACATATTTGGTTGCTTCGGCTGAATGTTTAATTGAAAAATTGGAATGCTGTAATGTACTTTAGAATTATGACCTTCATTACTTTTTCATTTTTATTTCTATTTTCTGTTCACCCTGGTTAAGAGAAACACAGATAGATGTTTCAGTTTAGCTTTGGAATTAGCTGGAATTTAATGATACTGGAAGAGCATTAATATTACAATGTTATTAATAGCACTTTTTGTGCTAGTAAAAGCTTTTAAGTTTGAGAGCTCGTTTGGATGCACTTCTTAGAAAAGATTTTTTTTAATTGATCTTTTTAATTAAAATCTCTTAAAGAAGCAAAAGTTGATTTATGTTTAGATGTAACGTCAATTTATATTTGGATACAATATTAAAAGATCTTTATTTATTGTCAAATATCTTTTTTAAGTTATAAAAAAGATCTTTTCTTCGAAGATGAAAATTCGAGCTTCTCAAAAAAAAATTTTTTGGCTGTTTTAGTGATTCTACTTTTGCTTAAAAAAAAATTACCCAAACATATTTAAAATCACAAAATGATCTTTTTTTAATTAAAAAAAGATCCAAACAAGCTTATTTGATTGCTTAATGTTTCATTTTTAACCTGTATTGTTTTTCTTTATAATATCTCATATGGCATTCTTAATTATGTTTCTCTGTCCTGGTTTATAGAAATTGTTGATGCTTATTGAAAAAAGAGACAACTGAACAATTTCATTGGTCAGAGCTTATATTGGCATCTATTTTGTAAATCTTTTCAGGTCCACCGTCTTGACAGAGAGAGCAGTGGCATCCTTATACTTGGCAGAACAAAAGATAGTGTATCCCACCTTCAGTGGTTGTTCAGCAAAATCAACAATGCAAAATCTTCTAGTGAGGTACTGTATCTAAATGAAGCGATGAAGACCTCTGTTTTTAGTACTAGTGTTTTGTTAATGAATACTGATTTGATCATTTTATACACGCCATCAACGACCTACAACCATCTGAACTTTAACATTCATTGGAGATAGGCTTGGAATGATGCTTGTGAAGCTACATATCAGAGGTATTGGGCATTGGTCATAGGGACTCCCAAGGAAAAGGAAGGCATAATTCGTGCTCCTCTTTCAAAGGTTGTTTATGCTCTTCCTCATTTTCTGTTTCTTCTTAATATGTGTACATCCAGTGATTACATTTTTGAAGTCATTGATATCTTCCACTGTTGTAATTGCTTCTATTTGTTTATCTTGTTCCTTTTTTTTTTTCTTTCACCCACCCCTCACTTTCTTATTTATTTTCCTCTATATAATCTGAATTTAGGGATTCTGCCTTTGTACGCATCCAATTTTGAAACTTAAAAATCATTTGTCTCGTTGGCTCAAAATTTGTTAAAAAAGGAAAGAACGAGGTTTTTTCAATTTTGTCCAGAAAAAGGGGCGAATGCAGACTTTTTTGAAAGAGTTTCGAAGTAATTTTTTTATGCCTTTGAGCACGTATCAATCCTTTGATTATATCTCGTCAAAAGTGCATAACATATTAAAGCCAGTTCCCCGTTTTTATCATTATTATTAGTTTCTCTATTAAACAAAATAGATAGATTTAACCAATGCCAATATAATACACAAATATATACATATGTTTAATGAATAATATAATAAAATCGCAGGGGTTTTTAGATACTTCATAGAATTGGCTGATCTATTGAAAATTTGTATATCTTGCTTTGATATAGAACTAGAAATGTATTCTAACTAGGCAATTTTCAGGTGCTTCTGAATGATGGGAAAACTGAGAGGGTCATGCTAGCTCATCATTCATGTATGGAACCTCGCCAAGAGGCTGTAACTGAATATCGGGTGCTTGGTCCAAAGATAAATGGATGCTCATGGGTTGAGCTGCGTCCACTTACTTATCGGAAGCACCAGGTATCTTTGATGCTCATATGGCAATTTGACTAATAAGATGCCACAGTAAATTGCATGTTCCTTATTAATGTACTAGATGGGTAGTTTAGTGCAGGAACCTCCCATCTTAGTGAGGTCTAAGGAGAGGAGAATGGACGTACTTAGGCTTGATTTGGTAGTGCTCTTTGAGGGGTTATTCATTCTTATGAAAAACATAAGCTAATTTTTTTGTATGGTAAATAAAAGAGCTGGGGTGTTTTTACTCTTAATTTTTAAAATCCACGTGTGCTCTTGGAAGCTCTCATGAGATACCTTTAAGAGCTAGACTATTATAACCTTACATTAATTAATGATTCCAATTTCTAGAAATTACTCTTCTAGTATTTATGTCCATTATAGTCATTTTAAATTTAAAAGTAACTTCATGATAGATTTATGAAATGCTACTCTTGCAACTTCTTATTGAGAGCTACTTTTACACTATGTTACTAAACAGTACCACTATGACTTTTCAAAAGTAGCTTTTAGAGAACCTAAAGAGTTTAGCAACTTTTGAAAAAGCCTAAGTAATTAGAAACCAAGCCTTAGTCTTACTCTGCAAGTGAGTAGGCTATTTTTAGTATTTGAACTAACAAAGTGGTAACCTTATTGTTGTGCCAAACTCACCCTTTTTCTTTTAAATGTACCGTGGTAGGAAAATCCAAGGGACTTATAATTCTCAATTATTTTAATTCATGTGGTACAGAGGACAATTGGGAGTGAAATATTTTCATGATTCAGGCTTTTATAGAATTCTTAGTTAACTGCATGTTGAGTTCTTTACCTTGTCAAAGAGTCTCAACTCTCAACCGGTGACATTAAAAAAAAAAAAAGAATCAAATAAGTCTTTTTGTTAATGCTTGCTTTAATATATTGTGAATCCGTTATCTTTCCGAGTTAAAGTATAGCTCATTTTCCATTTCATGTGGTTTCTTCTCCCATTTTCCAGTTGCGTGTTCATTGTGCTGAAGCACTCGGCACCCCAATAGTCGGTGATTACAAGTATGGTTGGTCTGTGCACAGCCGGTGGAAACAAATGCCACGTGCTGATATTGAGCCGACAACCGGGAAACCGTACAAGATGCGGAGGCCAGAAGGCCTAGATGTTCAGAAGGGAAGCGTTTTATCCAAGGTTCCCCTGTTGCATCTCCACTGCAGAGAACTTGTTCTACCCAACATTGCTAAGTTTCTGCGAGTTTTGAACAAGAGTTCAGAAGAACTGCACCCTTCACTTTGCATGCAACCTGATATTCTTCGCTTTGTGGCAACAATGCCTTCACATATGAGAACTAGTTGGAATCTTATGTCATCATATTTAGTCTGATTAGAGTGGGAGATGAATTGGTTAAAAACACATGGAAAAACAAATAGATGTCAACTAGCATTTAGGAAGGTTTTATTGGTATTCAAGACCTGTGATATTCTAGTATGATAGGTTAACAGACAGTTAGTTACGATGAAGTACTTATGATTGAAGCTGCTCAGTTTTGTCAAAATTTACACTTTTTAACATGGACCTAAGATGCATATGCTTTTGGAATTTCCTATGTAATGTTATTTTTTTGTCCATATTCTAGACATTATAATGAGTATAGGTATACCATTAGCTAAAAATGAGATTTTGTGTACATATTCTTTAAAGGTATGTTTGTAAATTTGGATTTTAGATGAGAAGAAGGTGCTTGTAGTGAAAGATTTTAAAATTTTTTTCTAGAAAATTTTCCTTCCTCTTCTTTTTCATCCAAAATCTAAACTCACATGTATACCCTTAGAATGCATTTGTTTCATAATTTTTTATTGGCAAGGTTTATTTTTTCTCAACCAAAAGATTACTTTTTTATAGAAATTACTCATATTTAGATAAAAAAAAAAATTTAAGTTGTTATTAGCTTTTGAGTAAAAATGGGCATGTGTTCTCACATGTTTTCTGACAAAGTCCTTGGTTGATCTTAGCAATGACTGATAGTCCTTTAAGCTTCCAACATTGGGAGTAGGAGACTTGTAAGGACTCTGATGCATAACTTAAAAGAGGTTTTACTCATGAGAGTGATAATAGAGATGTTACTTGGCTTTGAGTTAGGATTATTCATATATAGAGGAGTTTAGTATGATTCCTCTCAATTTTTAGGTAACTGAATATTATATTTTAGGATATCTTTGGGAGGAGATCTCCCCTCTTACCACAATTGAATTATCTTCACAAGTCCCTTAATATGAGGGGGTTTAGTTACTTAGCATTCTTGACTTGAGCTATCGGTTCCTACCAACAAGGTCAAGTGAATCATGGACTGGGCTCTAGACCTTTAATGGGCCTTGTATCTTGGGAGCCCCTAGTTAGTGCATATACCGCCTATAGGTTGCTCAAGACATTGCTCAGCTCACAACCCTCAAACTTAGCATATACCACCTAATAGAAGCAAAATGCATTTTTACCATTATCATTCTTGTCATTGTGGATGTATATACTTTAAAAATTGTTATGTATTTGTTAAGCAAAGTTCCTAGTAAGACATTTTCGAAAACTCCTCTTAAGTTATGGATTGATAGGGAACCTAGCTTAATGCAGCTGAATATTTGTGGATGCCAGGCAAAAATAAAGGCCTATAATTTACAAGAAAAGAAATTGGATGCAAGAAAAATCAATGAATATTTCATTGGCTATCTAGAAAAGTCTAATGGCCCGTTTGACATGCCTAATAAGATAAAGACTGATAGTATAAGGCCTAATAAACTTTTAATATTATATAATTAGTGTGCATTGTATAAAATATTACATTTTGTATTCTATAATAGTATTATTTATTTACCAATAATTTTAATTATAAGAAAATAATAAAAAATAATTTTTTTATTAATTATTAAAATATTTATTAATTAAAGTTTTAATTTATACTAAATGTTATTATCTATTTCAATATTTTATAACTATTTATTATTTCATTAAGTATAAAATATAAAATACACTCTTTTATATGTTTTAATATTTTAAAATTTTTTATTATAATTTTTATTTTGATTTAAAATTAATATTAAATTAAAATATTTTAATTACTAATCCATATTTTTACATATTACATATTATTTATAAGGCACGATTAAGTTATACACCATTTTAACGTATAGAAGGGTCATGGTGAATAAGTTTATGCAATATGTTGTTTGCACCAAATAATGGATAAAAGTATAGAATATAGTGTTAGGTTATCCTAATATGCCTAATACAATATGCTAAATGCATCCTAAATGGTATAGATTTTATTGTTCTGCCCATAATGTAAGAATTGTTGAAATTAGGAATGCTCTGACCAATTAAAGTGGTGAAGCCATTGGGGGGTGAAGCTTCCCAAAATATGGAGAATAAAGAATTTAGAGTACAAATTCATTTGCCTTATGTTTTTTACCTCTAGACTTGTTCCTCATGATGTTGAACTGCATAATGAATAAGAAGGACAACAAATTATTGATCTTGTGGTTAACAGTGAACCAATAACAGAACAACCATGGGAAATAGCATTAAGAAGATCTCAAAGGGAAAGCAGATTTGCTATTCCATATGATTATGTGGTGTATTTAAACTAGTTAGAAAATGACTTCAATGTTGATAATTATCATATTTCATTTTCGCAAGACATGAATTGTGATAATATTGATAAATTGTTTTCGCAAGACATGAATTGTGATAATGTTGATAAATTGTTAGATGCCATGAAAGATGGGCTTAAATCAATGGAATACAATGATGCATGAAACCTTGTGAAATTACTTTAATGGTGCAAGAGATTTGGGTGTAAGTGGGTTTTCAAAACTAAACACAACTCTCATGGTAACTTTGAACGTTACAAGGCTCATTTTGTTACCAAAGGTTTTACTTTGAAAGATGGAATTGATTTTAAAGATTCTTTGAAGATTATCATAGCTTTACTAGCTTATTATGAATGTGAAAAATAGTCTCTAAAATTCGATCATTATTCCAACTTCATCAAAGAAGTTACATTGGTCCAAGTGCTTGGTGTCTATCGACAATTTATTGGCATTTAATCAAATACGAAAATTTTTTAATTGATACTCCTGACTTGAGAACGTACAAGATAAATGTCTTCCATTTCCCAGATTGAGTTGGAGAAGCACCGAGTACGGATATAAATTGAATGCACAATTTTGAGTGCAAAAACAAAAAAACGACCAATTTAGTCAAACATCTTTTCTTAGGATCCCTCAGAGATGACGACAAAATGCCTGTTATAGGATAAAAGCAAGCGTTCTTGCTCTTTAATTCACCACTTTTGAAAATAAGTCGATGCAGAACTATTCAAGCATAAACTTTTATTGGACATTATGGAAAAGAAATTCATCACGTTTGATAACATGCTGGAAGAAATGAGATGACGATTTTATTGTTGCATATGTGTTGAACAAAGCATGACTTAGATTCACAAATCTCAGTCGCGAAATCTTAACAATTTGACACAGCCAGCATAGAACTAAAGCCCAAGACTACAACATTATAGAAAAGAGAGGACTTGTAGAACCAAGCATTGGAAGTGTAAATTTGCTTGTTCTTATGAGAAAGGACCCTAGAGCATAACAGGAATCTTTTTGATAAAATTTAGACCAAAACGTGAGTGTCTTCTTTTGTCGCATGAATTCCTGACCTTATCATAGAGAATAGTGTAATTTGAGCTGCCAACTTTCCTAAAATAGCAAAATCCATTGCTTACATATCTGTAGTCTTGCTGTGTTTGGCCCAGGCCGCTAATAACCAAATTCTTTCTAACAACCATTGTACCCTGCCCATCCTGCACATTTTGGAGAGAGCTCTTTGATAATGCAAAATCTGAAGCCTCAGACTTGGTCTGTTCAAATCCCAGCGTAACATTTGAAACTGATAAATAAGTATCATCATGCTGGTCTAGCTCATCAGTGTCCAAGTAAAGGGAAAATGTTCTGTAAGTTCCATCAATGAAATCAGAAACGGAAGATGGAAGTTTGGCATGAACGCTAGTGTTGAAAAAGATTATTTGATTCACAGTTTGCTTATTCCCATCCTTCCCCATTACCATGGAATTGTTGTAAGTGAAACTTTGGACTAAACTGGTAGTGATATTACCGTAGGAGGATCTCACCCACCCACTAGACAAAATGGACCTCTTTGCAATGGTGAAAAATGTTCCATTCAATCCGCTAAAGTCTGATACTAGAGATTCAACCAAAGGTTTATCAATGTGATTCAGCAGTTCTCCAACAGTGCTGCTGCTCTTTCTGTCCAACCAAAGATGTAAATTTGCATCTATAAACCAAACATTCAACGCATTAGTCACACTGAACCCCAATGAATGGGTCTGTCCATCCAATACAGTCCCCAAAAAGGGTGTAATCTCAATATCATACGATGGAAGATCAAATGAGCCAATGCCAGTAATGGGCCTCCACAAGAGGGGGTTGACCCCTCCAGTATAGATCACAGTAAATGGCCAAACTGATCCAACAACCTTACCATCAAGAGTAACCAGTACCTCCCTAAACGGTCCATTCCCAGGAGTATCAGTTAGGTTGTTTGCATACAGATATTCATTGGGAGGGTTGGAATACCAGAACTCATCATTCTCATGAAACGAGACATACACCTCCAACACAGCCCTGTAAGCATTCTGGGGGATCTTGAACTCCTTCAGACCCACATCAGTGGAATTCTGGATTTCGAACCACAACCCGTCCTTCAGCGGAAGATTTCTCGAGATGGGTAAGATCAGATCCGCAGGAAAACCATTACCAAATGCTAAAGTCCCAGAGTTGGAGTCATCGCCAACGACAGTTCCCGCAGCAACAGCAGGGTAAAAGTGAAAAGTGATATCAACATGGTACACCCCAGTATAAGTTTTGTCAACAAGATTTCCCAAATAAACAGCAAGAGTTTGTTGAGTCAATAGCAGAGAATGGTACCTCGTGACGTCCTTCTCGACGGTCCAAACAATCCCAGTGGCCCTTGGCTCAGCGGTGCAGCTCCTGAGTAGCTCAACGCCGCCAAGCCACACACCAAAGATGCGGTCAAATTGCCTCCCTTTACAGGTTGCCTTCCACTCAAGGACAATCTTGGAGAACCTCTGAGATGGGCAGTCATAGGGAGGGGTGTAATCAGCCAGAACTGGTGGTTTGCCATATGTGTAACCAAAATCATGGTGGAGAACATGGTGTGAGCAAGGTTTTGTGCTCGGGAGTTCAATGGGTCTGGTCACCTCGAAGTACTCAGTTGGCGGTGGACTGTCATCAGAGGGTGTGCTTTGGAAAAAGAGATCTGAACTGAGTTGCTTCAGTTTGTGGAGATTTGCTGCAGAAATCGGGTGTTGCAGAAGGAATTGCGAGAGAACGAGGTAGAAGAGCACAGCATTGGCCATGGTACTATGGCTTGGGGAAAATTCACAGAGAGATCGCTAATTTGGCTTTTAACAGGTAAGTTTGTTTGGTGGCTGATTGATGATGGATGAAAAACGTCATTTCAACAGCTATTTTTGTGTACCAACTTATTATTATTAAATAAAATGGATGAATGTGAAGAAGGGTTTAGAGTTTAGAAAATAAGGGTTGAGGGTTTAAGCAGAGATTATCTCATCTAATGATAATCAGATGGATGTGTGGATGAAACACGAATAGGTATTGAAATAATAATATTTAGTTTTAAAATTAGAAAATTTTCTCATTCTTTTTAATATTATTATAATTATAATTAGGGTCTTTCACTTTATTTATTTGCATGTTGGGGGAATCGCTGTTGTGCTGCGACAGAAGCAACAACCACTCTTGAGCCGTTAACGGACCAAATGGACGGTGTCGATAGAGCCCAACGGCGTAAACTATGTCTTGCTTTCATCTATCAATAGATCCTTTGTCTTCTTATTTTTATTTTATTTTATTTATTTTACAATTTTGTTGGAAGTAAACTTTTTTCGAATGCGTAATCCATTTGTATAGTGCAAGAAGACTGCATAAGCTTTGTACTTTTACAAAATAAAAAGGGCAAGGTCCCTGAACTGACCCTTTTAAGAATCCTATCACATCTGAGAAAAATCTATGAAAGTTCATGGGACATTTTTCAGACTTTTAAAAAGAATTGTGTCACCTTTTATGCAATTGATCTTATTTCAAATTCACATCCTTTGTTACCATAGTGTTCTGGTCAATTCCAAAATTCGAATGCATCACAAATGCATCATAGAACTTCGTTAAGTTTTATTCCGAATTTGGTTTCTTACTTGTTCAGTCAAGAATTTATAATTATCAAATCTGATTTGAATGCATCACTAGTTAAACCTATTTTTGTGATGGGCATTGTAACTTTCAAATGCTAATATCTAATCTGACTTGAAGATTAAAATTTTTGTGATGGGCATTGTAACGTTCAAATGCTAATATCTAATCTGATTTGAAGATTAAGATTTCATAATTTATTGAGATCTTTAAATTTAAGTTTATTTCCTTTTGTGTTAAGTATATGCATCACAAAGATGATTGTTGTGAATTTTGGTTATCATCCTTCAAATCTTTGGACTTTTACATTTGATAGAGTTTGAGTTTGTAATATTTGTGATTTTTTTCCTTGTTCAAAAGAAGACTATTTATTATGTTGAATGTATTTTGATTTTTAATGATTAACATATGCTATTTGAGTATATTGCTTCTGAAAAAAGGACCACTACGTAATCCTTTGTTTCAATTTAACTACTTTCAACATTTCATTGATTATTGTTAAGAAAAATGTTGGTAACTATTTTGAAAAGCTGATATCTTTTTCGTTTTTGTTTATATTATAAGATATTAGAATTTTCATAAAATATTGCGTTAGAGAATAAGTTTGTAGGACTCTTGGACTATATATAAATGGATGAATGGAGCCTTAGCACGATATCCAATTTGAGCTCCAATACCAAAATAATTCAAAAATTTTTTCTGATGAAAGTATCCCAATATATTGGTAATGCTTTATCAGAATGTAGGTAACTTGACACAAAAGTTGATATCTTTTCAATTTTTGTTTAAAATTGAAGGAGATAATAATTTTGAGAAATTGAATTGCTTTGGCCTAGGAACACAAATTGGATATTGTGTTGAGATTCAATTTATCAGTCTATAAAGCCATGAGTCCTTAACTATTTTTATAACCCAATTTCTCACAAATTTCATAAGTCCTTTAATATAACTAAAAAAAATTTGAAAACATCCCAGCTTTTTTCAGAAGCTGCCAACATTTTGATGAGAAATTACTAATATATTGGAACCTATTATCAACTTGTATTAGAAATTTTTTTGAATCACTTTGATCTTTGAGCACAAATTGAATGTTGTGTTGACATTTAATTTATCAATTTATAGGTCCCATGAATCCTCTAAACTTGTTTGCTAACTCAATATTTCATTAAATTCATATTTTCTTTAATATAAACAAAAACAAACAAAATATCGGTCTATTTTAAGAGGGACCAAGAATTCGTTAAAGAATTATTAGCATATTGGGACTATTACTAGCTTGGATAAGGAAAATTTTTGAATTTTTTTAGTGTTGGCGAACACAAATTGCATGTTGTGTTGAAATTAAATCTATCAATTCATAAAAGCCCATGAGTCCTCTAAATAAGTTCTTTAACTAAACTTTTCATAAAATTTCTATTTCCTTTAATATAAATAAATACGGAAAAGATATTAACATTTTTACATAGTTACCAATATTTTGATAAATAATTACTAGCATATTGGTACCCGTTACAAACTACTATTAGGAAAATTTTTAAATCATTTTGATGCTTGAGAACAAATTCGAATGTCTTCTTGACAACTTTATTTTTTCCCCTCTTCTATACTACTTGTTCTAAAGTAAAATGCTAATTCGAAAGTGCAGTTAAGTTATACACAGCACAAACTGAACCAAATGTTTGTACTATGGGCAAAGCATGCAGAGCATATTCGTGATATAATTCGGGATTTCAACAATTAATTGGATGAAAAAAAAATTGACAAGAGATTACCCCAAATGCCAATTACTTGGGTAAAAAACTTCTCATTTTTGCTGTAAAACAACTTACTGACATAGAGAAGTTTTTTTAACTAACTGAATTACACAGCTTGAATAAATTTGGATAGGTAAATTGGTAAAAGTAAATTGAAATTAATCTGACAAATAGTCAAATACATACCTCAAAAAAAAAAAGAAATAACAAATATGGTGCTTGTTGGCTAACATGTCTTCTTTAAAATAATCTAAATGACAAATAGTCAAATACATACCTCAAAAAGAAAAAGAAATAACAAATATGGTGCTTCATAAAAGAAGACCAATGAGACTATGAATTAAAGACAAAAATGAACAAGTTGAGAGAGTCCTTCAACATGATACTTTTATCCACACCACAACCTCCCATAAATCCATTTCTACAGCAAATGTGTAACTAAGAGATTGGAGATTTGTTGATCCCCAAGACAGCTGCCAACGCACATATTCTTAGCATCTCTTTCTCAATGTGTTCCTTCAATTGATGCATCGAAGTTGCACCACCTTTAAGCTACAAGATAAACAAAATCAATTTCAGTGGTGTCAAAACTATAAACTAGAGACACATCAAGAGAGGAAGAGAGAAAAGAGGAAGAAGTGGAGCAGCAAGTCGATATCATTTCCTCTTAATCACTTCATTCATCTTGCTTGTCTAAAGTAAACAAATAAAAAACAAAACAATAGCAAGTAGAGAGCATGAACCATGGAAAAAAAAATGGTTCAACAAGTTCAAGGCTCATTTGTATACAAGCCCCTATATTAAAGGTTAATACGAATATCTAAGTCAAAAATAAAAAAAAGTTTCTTTACTTACAATACAATTCCTGTGACTAAAGGTGGCCATCGGGAAGATTGTTGAAAGAGCATGAAAGATTCCTCTGTATTGGCAAGGGAAGCCTCTGTCGACTAAATTATTGAAAAGGATTTAAGCTTGTAGCCAACGAAACAAACAATTCATTGAGGTATCCTCATCTTCCATAAATAACACTGGTATAAACTAGAAACAAATTCAAATAAATCAAAATCCAAAAGAACTTTCTTTTAACAATACTTGGACACTTAGTTGACCTCACAGCAGCAGAAGCATACCCAGATGCTTGCTCATAGCTAAAGAACTTCACTACTGAATGTGGGACAAAATTCGTGGGACCTCTTCAATCCGCATACAGCAAGCAATAGAAGTAAGCAACCAGGATCTGTTTATGTTGTTATTAATTAGAGATTGTTTAAAAGGATTCAATAGAATCAGCAAAATATAAAAGAAATAATGGTAACTCTATTATAAACAACATTTTTAAAAACTAGGTTGTACTAGCCAGCTCAATTAGTAAAAAAGTGAGGAGATTGGTGACGTAAAAAAGTGATGGATTAGTTACCCTAGATCATTTAGTGCAATCAACACACAATGAAAGTTATTAATCCAATGATGATTAACCTTTTATTATTGTATTTTAACGACATTCTCACTTTACAAGAGACAAATGGTTTATAAATATGAGTTTGCTAACCAATATCCTAAGAGCACATGTTAAGAATACTAAAATGAGTAAATGTTAAAACTTTATGATGGATCTCTAACTTTGAAAACATAAAAACTCTGTTTTTCATGTAAAAAAAAAATTCCTTTTGAATTTCTTAACCATTACCCTAAAGGCACGGATTAGATAAACCTTATAAATATAACTAAATACTCCATTAGTATTATAATAACCGTAAAAAATCAAATAACACACTAAGGAAAACAAAAAAGCAATTTGAAAAATGTAGAAAATTATATCAGCTGATAAAACTATTATTGTATAATCACTATTACTTATCTTGATAAGTATATTAATTATTTAACTAATATATTTATATTAAAAGTATAAATAGAAGAAAAAATTTAATACTGTCTAAATATTAAAAATGGATAAATATTTAGAAATATGAAAATATTTAAAAATTATTATTATTAAAAAAATGAAGGAGTGAATGGTGTGTGTCACACCATCCTTCACGTGATTTGTCTTAGACTTCGAATAATTTGTGCATCTACAGGTGAGAATATTCTATGCACCTGGATATCCGAGTGAGTGTCGAGTCTTCCGGTGAGCATCGTAGTTCGGTCATCACAGTATTACCCAAACTTTAAGACTATATTTTCAATTAAGTCCGCTAAATTTATAGGATTAGTCACTTTAATTTAAAAAAATCTCACACTGATTTATCGAATTTCATAAATAAAAATAAGTTAATCTCTTTATTAAATTATCATCTGAGTTATTAATAGAAATATTCATATGTTCTATTAACTTACTTACGTGTACTGTTAATTTTCATAATGACTTCTAATTTATCCCACTTATCTATTCTGCACAAAACAAACAAATGATAATTGATAGTAACTGGTCTATCATTTTTATTTGACATCAATCATTTTCTATTATCATTAATTACTATCATATTAATTAGATATCAATTGTCATTTTATATCTCAAAGATTAGTTTGTGATTATTTTTATGTGGCAATTAGTTTTTTTATTTGAAATTTAATCTGGTATTAGTTCAAAAGTTTTCTAATTAGTATCAATTAAATAACATTTTTGAATCAATTTGATAATAACTTTAATTATGATATCATATTTAAATCAATTTTTATATAAAAAATACATATTACGTTTAATACCACGTTTTATCACAAATCATTTTAAATATATATGATATATATTATTTAATACCATGCTTGTCAATTTCTATATTCTATCTTTATTATTCAATTTAATTTAGTTTGCTTAATTTTAGCAAGAAGTGTCGCTAATCTATTTATCTGTACCACTAATAATTCAGATTTATTTTAGGAAAATTTACATGTGACATTCATAAAGTTATTTAGACCCTATTGTTTCTCAATCTTTATATTTAAGGTAATATTTTAAATTTAGTTTAAATGTTAATTATTAATTATTTTTACACAAAATAAAATTAAATATTACAATTATTAAAGATTATAATCTTTTCAAAAAAAATATAATAATGAAAAATGAAATTGTGAGGTTTTTATTTTTCACCACATAAGGTTTATATAGATTACAATTTGCACCAAATAAAATTATGAATTTTGCAATCTGTTAAAAAAAATAAAGATTAAATCTTATGCATATTTCTTCACCATATGTATAGGGCTTTTTATTCTTTTATTTTGGTTAGCTTTTCAGTATTTTCCTATTTAGTTTGTTTATTTTGAATCATTTTTAATATTATTTTTCTGTACTATTAATAATTCAAACTCATTTCAATAGAAGTTTTGCTATGTGTCATTCAAAGAGACATTTATGCCTTATCATTATCTCAGCCTTTAAGTTTTCAAATTTTGATTTGCAATGTAATTATTAATTATGTTTTCTAATTATACTTTCATATATGTCTTCTAGTAACACATACTCTATATTGAATATTATGTCATTTATCAGTTCCATAAGTTTTAAACATTCAAAATAGTAGAAGCCTTAAAATTTTTGGAAAATTTAAAATATTATAATCGGAATTTTTTATAACTTATATCCAACACAATGAAATGTATTAAAATTTTATAATATTATTAATAAAAAAGAAAAATAAATTGAAAAGCATAAAAAAATAAACTCACTCATATATTTAAAGAAAACACTTTCACAAATATAAGTTTTGAAATCACCATAAAAAATAATAAATCAAGCCAAAAAATTAAAATGCATTCCTCAACTTAAATGTCAAAAAATATTCTTTCTATTATATATCAGGACTCATTTTGCATAGTTAATTTTTGCATAGATAATTTTGTCTACTAATCAATGCATATTTTCTTTTAAATCCATCTTTTTTCTAAAAAGGTATATTCTAGGGATGAAAAAAATGGCTAAGGATAAAAATAAAATAACATAAACCCTCTGAAGCGGGTACCCGCTGAGATTACTTGCAATGAAAACATATTTAGTTTTCATGGGGACAACCAATGGTGATGGAGTTCTGTTTGTGAAACGGGATATGGAGGAAGAATGAGGTTCTCCCCGTAGAGGCCTGCCAATTTTCTATTTATATAAATTATTTAAACATCCACTTATATATATTGGATTTGTACTATGTACATGTGTTCATTCTTCTTAATTTAGAGTATGTTATATTAATAGTATTTGTTAGTATGGATATTTATATTTCGAGTTTTAAAGTATTTTTTTAAAAAAATTTGGAACTTTTTTAATAAACCTGTGAATATTTATAGGGATTGGAATTCCCACGGAGAATAGAGAATGGAGATTCGTTAAAGGGATAGGATGAGAGGTAAAATTCTAAATGAAAATGAGATAATAGACATGTCACTTTTGTCATGAATACCCATTATTATCCTTGTAAATGACTCATGATATAGTAAAATTATCCACATATTTTTTCATTACTAAATAATTTTAACTTTTAAAACGTACAAAAATTTCATAAAATAGATTTTTATTATTGATTAAGAGGCCGTCTATCGAGATTTTTAACCTTATAAATATTATATTCAAATTAAGATATAAAATAAAATAAACTATTTGTACTTTTTTTTATTTATTTAATTATTTAACTATTAATTTATTTCCAAAATAAATTATATAATTAAATTTTGTTAAGATATATTTAAATAAATTAATTTTTACTTTTATAATGGCTAACAAACTATTTTTAATTAATACCCTATATATTGTATGGATCAAACAAGTAGCTTCATGAAAAATAAAATAATTGCATAAAATTGACGATAAAAAAGTGAAATAAACCTATAATAGTGACAAGGATGATGAGGTATATCAACAAGATAAAATAAAAAAATTTAATTTTGATACACTCACAGTTATAAAAATGTTTTCTACTATCATCTAATTAAAATATTTTGTTTAGATAACTTTTTAAATAATAATTATAAAAGTTAATTATCATAATTTATGTGATAATATATAATTGAATGATTGTGTAAAATTTTTCTACACCGTTATTAAATCCATAAAAAATTGAAAGAGAGAGAGAAAAGCAGAGGAAAAAAAATACATGACTAGGGATGACAACAAAAAAGAGGCTAAGGATAAAAATAAAATAACATAAACCCTCTGAAGCGGGTACCCGTTGAGATTACTCGCAATGAAAATATATTTAGTTTTCATGGAGATAGTCAACGACAATTAAGTTTCTGTTTGTGAAATGGGACAGGGCCACTTATATATATTGGATTTGTACTGTGTACATGTGTTCATTCTTTTTAATTTAGAGTAGGTTACATTAATATTGTTTGTTAGTATGGATATTTATAATTCGAGTTTTAAAGTATTTTTAAAAGAAAATTTAGAATATTTTTAATAAATCCGTGAATATTTGTAGGGATTGGAATCCCCGTGGAGAATAGAGAATGGAGATTCGTATTCTAAATAAAGATGAAATAATAGACATGTCTCCTTTGTTATGAATACCCATTATTATTCTTGTAAATGTATCATGATATAGTAAAATTGTCCACATATTTTTTCATTATTAAATAATTTTAACTTTTAAAACATACAAAACTTCATAAAATAAATTTTTTATTGTTGATTAAAAGGCCATCTACCGATATTTTTAACCTTAAAAATATTATATTTAAAATAAGATATAAAATAAAATAAACTATTTATACTTTGTTTATTTATTTAATTATTTTACTATTAATTTATTTTTAAAATAAATTATATAATTAAATTTTATTAAGATATATTTAAATAAATTAATTTTTATTTTTATAATGGTTAATAAATTATTTTTAATTAATACCCTATATATTGAATGGATCAAACAACTAGTTTTATGAAAAATAAAACAATTGCATAAAATCCACGATAAAAAAGTGAAATAAACCTATAACAGTGACAAGGATGATGAGGTATAACGCTAAGATAAAATAAAAAAGAGTTTAATTTAATGCATTAAAGTTATAAAAGTGTTTTATACTATCATCTAATTAAAATATTTTACTTAGATAATCTTTTAAATAATAAGTATAAGAGTTAACTATTATAATATATTTGATTGTTTATAATTTTTTTATTCTTTCGAAGTATCCTCCTAAAATGTGACTAATCCCTCAAAGGTGTGGAGATTATCGAAGTGGATTTTACCTCTCCTAACAAAACCCTTTTCTATACATATGATAGGAGTCGAATTCCTGACACAGTACCTAACCACCTTATCAACTGTGTCAAGTTTTATTCGTATATGGTAATATATAATTGAATTACTGTCTAAAATTTTTCTTGCGCCGTTATTAAATCCATAAAAACCTGAAAGAGAGAGAAAAGCAGAAACAGTGGGATGGTAGAGCAAGAATGAGAAGCGAGTCCTGCTGGACTTTGCACTGCCAACAAAGGAACCAGACACCAACAACACAACACAACACGACAGTGTTCCATTCCCCTCACACACGAAAGAAAGCACAACTCAACGCACAAAACTCACGCGATTCCAAATCCAATCAACAAAACCCAAAAAAATTCACATGCAAAAACACAAATACCTAAGTCATCACCACTACCACTGTTCACCGCTCTCATCAACAACGCTGCTCTTCGATTCCGATGGCGTCGGAAACCGCCGGGAGAAAACTCTCCTTCGAGATTCTCCGCTCCCCCGAACACGACGCCGTTTCGGACAACAACAACAACGCCTTCCACCCAACACAACCCGACCCGACCCTACCCACACGCAACAAGAACCGCAACAAGCACAAAAAGAACAAGAAGAAGAATAAGAAGCTTCTCGAACCTTCCATCCCTGAAGATCTTGGTCTTCCGGATTCCCGATCCCTTAATTCCGATTCCGTTACGACCGATCCGCATTTCTCGGCGCGACCTTTACAGAACGGGCTCGCGTGCAATGGCTTCGAGCTCGGCGCGCGTAGGTTATGCTATGCCTCGGCGGGGAGTGCGTCGTGCGTGGTGGTGCAGGAGGATAGCGCGAGCGCCGTGGCGGCGCGTGAGGGAGGGAGCGAGGTTGCGGCGAGCGGGTTTAATTTCGGGGAATTGAGGCAGAGAGCTGTGAATGGCGGGAGTTCGGAGGATTTGGCGGTTTCTGCTGCGGCAGCGGAGGCGGTGGCTGACGGCGGAAGGAAGGATGATGGCGGCGGCGCGATGGTGAGTCCGGCGGAGAAGGCGACGAACGAGCCTTGTAGGAACGTTGGGGCGAAGTTGAAGAAGGAGGAATCGTTGGACTGGAAGCGTCTCATGGCAGAAGATCCGAATTGTGAGTGCGGGGACATGTTCCTTGTTTTGCGTGCATCGTTGCATCTTATAGTTTTGTTTTGAATTGGTGATCAGAATGTTATTTGCAGTTTGATGGAAACGAAAATGATGATTCAATGAATAAGCTTTCAGAAATAAACAGAAGGGCACAAAAACTTTTGCATGTGTCAGAAGAATTTTTTATATTAGCTAGATGATATAGTAATTTCTTGTTTTGCGATGAAAATAATTGCATTTTTTTAATACAAAAAATTGCTAGATGATATTAGAAAATTAAATGCAGTTTAAATCATTGTTGACCTCAGACTGAATCGTAGTCACTGTTTGAGATCTTTTGTGTTCTAGGTCACTCCAGGCATAGAAATAGCTACTCCCTAGCTGTACAGGTTTTTTTCTTACCTTGCATGTTCTTGGTGAATATCATTTGTAATGTATATTAAAATACAACTACATTATGCATCGGCTTTTAAGGGATATATAGTTTGGGAGAATACAAGCTGGGTTGGCCCCATATGTAATTTGATTGGTGGCATAGCTACTGCAGTGCAGACATTTGAGTACTGACTGATATCCGTGCATGAGAGTGAAAATTAAAGGGCAATTGTATGTTTTCTTGTTATGCTTCAGCTGCTTATTCATGTATCAAAACTAGTGTTGTGGTCTGTGTGATAATTTTTATGTGAAGCCGTATTTTGCCTGACTTTCTTGCCATTTCATTGGAGTTTTATTTTGCTATTGCTTTGCATCATTTTTCTGCTTAATTAACTTTGTGGTGATATGTTTTTGTTTCAGATGTGTTTTCAGTTGATAAATCTCCTGTAACGTACTTCTTGGAGGAAATGTACAATGGAAATTCTTTACGGAGCACCACAACTCTTGGCAATGAAATAGAACGAGAGAGAGTCTATGACACTATCTTTCGCTTGCCATGGAGATGCGAATTGGTATAGTTCCTTTTTTTTCCTTTCTTAAAAAAGGAAAAAGAATTAAAAAAAAAAAAACTCTGGTTATAGTTTTGTGATGTCCACCTATGGATATTTACTCCTGGTTTAGCTACCTGTATTTACCTTCACAAAAATTAGAATAAATTCAGAAGTTTTAGGGGAAAAGAAGAGGCTTCAACCTTCCAACCTATAATAGCTAACCTATAGTAGTATAGTTGAATATTCTATTAAGACATTCCACATTACATTTTTGGTTGCGGTATCTCATCGAATGTAATTGCAGCTTATAGATGTTGGCTTCTTCGTCTGCTTCGATTCATTTCTTTCGTTACTAACTGTCATGCCAACAAGGATCATGATGACCCTTTGGAAGCTTCTAAAGACAAGGTTGGTCTACTTTACCAAAATTTCTTTCCTTGTAATAAAATGTTAGTTTCATATGCATGTGAAAATTTTAGGTGATAGATAAATCCCACTGCATCTGTTTCTTCAATTTAGACGAGTGACTTTAGCATTGTCCATCCAATACAATCTTAATAATGATTTATATATGTTTGTAGATTTTTGAATGATGTGGACAAAATGTTTTTGCTTTGAAGTCTTAAACTATGTCATCCTAGATTAAGCAATGGGGTCAATGGACATTCTATATGACATAGCCTGAGTTTTAACTTCTTATCTAGAGTGTATTAGTATCTGATTCTCCGTCAGCTGAATAAATTAGAGCAATCTCTACTCAATACGAAATCAACATGTTCTTGTGCTGTTATTTGTATTCTATTCCTCAGCCCAACTCCTATGCCCCATTTTAAGATTTGTGGTAGTCTATCATGGACTTCGGTAATACAATATGACCTAATCATGCTTGTGGCAGGCAGTTCAAGAGACTTTCTACAATTGAATTGTCGGATTTTGGCTGTTTTCTTATTATGAGTTGTGGAGTCATTCTTTTGCAACGGACAGGTATTGTGATTCTCTGTTCACATGGCTACATGCTATGTCATTCCTTTTTGCATTGATCAGGTTAAATGCTATTCTCATTTTTTTTTATTGCCCCTTTGTAACTTTCTGCCTCAGATATCAGCTTAATATATCATATGATCCGTGGTCAAGGAACAATCAAACTATATGTGGTTTACAATGTTTTAGAGGTGAGCATAAATTACTTTATGAATCAGGGTTATGGTTAATAACTAGCTCTCCATATTACCAAATTTCAATAAGATGAATATTAATATTATTTGAAGTTGATGGGAGCATGATCTGAGTGTGACAATGGATGGGAATTTTCCAGCATATGGAGGAGTGGAATTTTGGTATGTAGTTGAAAATTAATGTCAATGTGCTGTCTTCATTTTGTTTTTGTTTTTTGTAAACACAATTTTAATTGAAGTATCCCGACCCTCCTAAAAAGGGTTTGTACACTTTTGTTTCCATCATATATAAAGTAGCAAACCTGAATTATTGACAATTGGCTGGAGCTCAAAATTTAGATATGATAGAAGGGCATATAAAAAAAATTACTGGTAGAGTTGCCTTGACTTAATCCCATCCATTATAATTTCCCCACTTGGTGGGATAGGGCTTCGGTGGCGGTTGTTGTTGTTGGGGTTGCCTTGGCTTAGATGAGTTTTGGGAAAACCCACAATGAAATTGCAGTAAATGGAGCCAGATGGATGGTGTATATACAAGGTTTTGTGTTTAGTTTTTTTTTTTTTTAGAAACATGCACGGGTATTCAGAGGAGTATTTGAACAGTTCAGCTGACAATTACTGAAATTATAATCCAAGCTGCTACAGAATTTTTATTCTGGCTGCTTGCTTGTTGATTGCATAGGCCATAGAGGTTGTATATCACAATGATCTGCCTTGAAATGCACATTGTCAGTTTGTAACTGATTATTGAACCTTCTTGCAGATATTTGATAAATTATGCCAAAGTTTTAATGGGGATGTATTGCAAACAATGTTTCATTCAGCTGAGGGACTTGCAAGTTGCCCACCAGAAAGTATACGATTCTGGATTTGGAGATTTGTTTCTGACCAAGCTTTAGCTGTTGCTGCTTCAAATATCCTTCTTCTTTGGGATTATTATATTTTTTTTTCCCAGTTGTTTGGCTAACTATTTTCTTCTGGAAAAGCAAAATAAAAAAAGGGTTGGTTTTGTTCCTTGACTAGTATTACTTGTTCATTCTTTCATCTTATTAGCTCAAGCAATCACTCTATCAACATGTATAGTTGCTCACAACAATGCGTTGTTAGCTTTGCTGGTGTCGAATAATTTTGCTGAGATAAAAAGCAATGTGTTTAAGCGATACAGCAGGGATAATGTTCACAGTTTGGTTTACTTTGGTTAGTTCTCATTCCTACAATAGTTCTTTTCATTCTTTAATTTCAACTTATTTTGTATATTGTGATCTTGACTTCTTCATTCAAGCATGGAAGAGACGTTAACTGCAATTTTTTATGGCTTCATTGCTGAGTGCTATTTGAGCTAGCCCTGTCAATTGCTGATCCCTTTAGGATTATGTCTTTCTTAATTGATGATGTCAAACCAAGTTAAATTGCTTTAGTTTTTTGAACTTCAAAGCATGAGTGATTTTATTTTGAGTGCTCTTATTTGAATCTAGAATATAGGGACTAATATTTTTTTTCCCCTTCTTATGTACCTTACCTCTGTGCCACATAAATTCAGGAGAAAGCTTTTGCTTTAAAGTGTTTGATTCTATAATATGCATTGCCATATTCTAAGAGCATGTTTGGTACGGGAATCTACTTTTGCAAATTCAGAATGGGAATGGAGTGTCTTAAAATGGAAACGACAAATTTGTTACAATGTTTGGACACTCCAGAATGGGATTGTATTTTATACCATGTATTTTTCATTCTTTTTACATGGAATCAACATGGAATGTAATATAAGTGTTAACAATGAAGATAAACAAGGAAAAAATTATCATTTAATTGTGGTTTGACATTCTCCCCTACCAAACATGCTCAAGGAAGAGAAATGAAACGAGTTCTCTTTTTAGTTTACATTTAGTTATGGATTAACATCTCATACACTACCACTGTACAGCAATGTTGTCACTTGCAGTTTTGGAATCACTGTATGCCAATCCTTTTACATTATAATATAAATAAAATTCACTTTTTAAGAGAAATAAAAAAGTCCTGTATTGTCTTAAAATTCATAAATTCAGAGTCCTATTGATTAAACTTCTAGTTTCTTGGTTGCATACTCGTAATATTTTTATTCATAGATTTTGATGTTCTGTTAAAATAATTGTGTGGAAATGAAGACAATGTAAAGTTCTATACATAGAGAGACTGAGTATCAAACATTAACTGTTTATGCTTTTAATTAGATTCGTTTATTGAAGTGAATTAATTGAGCAACAGAGCAAGAGTTTGATAGCATACTTGTTCTGCATTTATGTTTACAATATTTAAGGCATTTTCCCCATTTGATCTTATAATATTTTTTTTCTTCTAATTTTCTATTTCTTCTTTTGCTTATCGTGATGAGCAGATTCTGTAGAGAGATTCCACATTTCAGCATTTATCTTATTTGTTTTGGCTCAAAATATTCTGGAGGCAGAGGGTCCCTGGTTTGAGAGTTTTCTCATTGTAAGATTTGGAATATTTCAACTCAATGTTTTTGATTGAAGAAGTTTATCATGTGGGAATCAATTTCCTTTCTTTACTGAGTCTTGTGTCTGACAAATATGTTGGATGCTGCAGAATATCCTCTTGGTTTATGTGTGTGAAATGATTATTGATATCATCAAGCATTCATTCATTGCAAAATTCAATGACATTAAGCCCATTGCATACTCTGAGTTCCTTGAAGACCTATGTAAACAGGTATTTTCATCTGATTTCTTGCGGATATTGTCTATGCAGTATGTTTGGTTGTTTTTTATTAAGAAGGTATAGACAACTGGAACCACTTATATAAGATACTGTTGCGTTTTCATTGAAGTCCCTACTTTGGAGCTGAAAATTTGAGTAGTTTTTTATGAGCAATACACCTGAAAATGCCAAAACCTTCCATTATTAAATTCCAAATGCTTTTAGATTCCTTTGTCGTAATATGTTTTACGGGAAAAAAGCTTATGCATTTTGGATTCCTTTATAGCAATTTCGTTCAATCTGTCTAAATAAAATAAACTTGGTCACTTTTTTTCCTCAATTGGTTAAGTCTCTTTGATTGGTTTTTAATTTTAGTTTTTTGCTTTATAATTTAATTCCATATTGAGATAATTATACAAATTGAAATGTTTTTATCATGTGGAAGTTCTTGTATAAGTGCATTTGTGCTTAGAAGTGTAGAAAGCAAGAATATGGTGTTTAATTAACACTTGAGAAAGGCTACTATTACTGTGTAAAGAATTATGTATAACTCTCAGAACTTTTAAGTTGGTTTGTACTTCATATTATGACAATCACGCTGCTTTAACATTTTACCCCATTTCTTTGATGGTGCTTAAGAATATATTCCTGACACTTGGCTCTGTTTACAATCTATAGACTCTGAATCTGCAAACTGAGGGTGCAAAGAAAAACTTAACCTTTGTCCCCCTTGCTCCAGCATGTGTGGTAAGCATAAATGATTTTAGATGTCCATTTGGCTAATGTGCTTTTTTGGTTGCTGATTCAACTTCTGTGTACTCTCTTAATTTATTACCTGTGCTTAGGTTATTCGAGTGCTCACTCCAGTTTATGCTGCAAACCTTCCTTCCAATCCTCTTCCATGGAGGCTTTTCTGGATTCTGCTTTTTATAGCATTGACCTATGTTATGCTCACAAGCCTCAAGGTTCTCATTGGCATGGGCCTACAGAAGCATGCCACTTGGTATGTTAATCGCTGCCGAAGGAGGAAGCAACATCTCCATGCAGATTAGTTTATAAGTCAAACAATTGCCGTCAAGTTAACGTGCTTTCCTCTGCCTGCTGCCAAGGATTCCTCTGCTTATGCCCGAAGAGCATGTGTGGGAAGACCTCAGGGAGATGATGGCTTGATTCTCAAATCCCCACCGGTACCTGGCACATACAAGAAAAACTTTTCGTTCGATCTCGTATTCTTTATAAACCTAAAAGGCGAGCCTATGGATGGTTTCACCTTGCAATTTTGATACCAATATATATATATATATATTTGATGAAAATAACAATACAAAGTTACAGGCTGCATAGGTCCCATGCATATAATCTGCAGCATCCTTGTATTGTTCTGTATACCCTCAGTTCATAGACTGATCCAAAGAAATCGGCTTGAAAGGAAAAATTAGTTTCATAAAACCTTTTCTTATGGCCCAGTCCAGCTTTGGATCTACATTCTTATCGTCGACCTGTCAGATGCTGTTGTACACAATGCAACAATGTTATAGAAGAGAAATGAAAATGTCTTTTGTCAATCAATGTGGCTAGTTGGCCCACTCCACAAACGTTGAGTGGATCAAACAAATTCACAATTGTTGAATAAAATTGATAATGGTCTTCCCACTTATACAAATAAAAATACTTGTGTTGCGGGTAATACCATTACTTGTATTGTTAATTTTATCACGAGTCTTCTTTCTTTGCTGAATATATTGTTGTACGCTATCTGTTCTATGTTACTGGCCCGCATGTGCTGTATGTTGACGATGATGGTTTCCATGGGAAATCGAGTTGTGGAGTCATTTTATATTACTAATGGTGATTACAGTGCCGATCTGCAAGGAAACACGTGCTTGATTAAGCCGCCTGTTTGCACATCTCTACGAAAATTCAATAATTGTACCAGGGTGTTTAATTTCATTTTATTTATTATTTCCATTTTTTTTAAAAAAAATAGGAGGGTCCTAAGTAGAAAGTTATTTTATTGTTCCTTTAACTATGCAAACAAAGGTTTAATTCAAGTTATTGTTACAGATAGTAATGTTAATGCTAATGACAACAAAAGTGGTGAATTGGATGAAATTAAGTAATGTTATAATTGTGATATTTTTCTCTACATAAGCTATAAAGATTATTTGCATTTTATATTTATCATAATTAAATGGTCTCCGGTTCTAACATTAATTTTTCATTTACATAAGCAATGATCTTTTGAATGATGCCACAAAATTGATGAGGTGAAAAATGATAGAAATAAGGACAAAATATTGTGACATCTCTTTAAATTTAGTATAATTACATTTAATATTTTTTTATGGTAGTGTCTGATATATGTGCATCTAAAGGTGGATGAGTGAAAAAGTATTTGTATACTTTTCAAATATAATAAACTATAATATTTTTTTTTTGTCTATTTTACTATATCTTATAAATGTGGTTAAATACATTTTAAAATTGGATTTTTTCTATATAATGTCCAAAAAAAATATTTAATTCTAGAGTCATGCAGGTAAAATCTAATAACTTCAAAAGTGATCGGATTTTATTTGTGTTATTCCTCATTTTTTGAATTGACCAAATTTTATCTATGTGATTAAAAAAAAATTAGTTAATTCTAGGATAATAGAAAAAGAAAATCAGGCTTAAATGCATTTAACAATTTTTTTTCTAACAATTTAACTAAATTTAAAAGAAAAAAAATACTATAATACACCATATATAAAAGGTGCATGGATGCATCCGTTTTTGACCCACCATAGAAGTAAGGGGCATTGTAGCATAGGCCCCAAAATCATTACTTAAACAATCACAAATTTAACCCCAAATTACAACAAGTAAAGAAAGTGAAACAACAACTAAGAAAGCATTAATTACGGAACACCACATCAAGCCAATCAAAAGTAGTGTTATTTATATTCATGGGTGTGGGACGCCTTGCCGATTCACACCATTTATCATCGAAAGGGACGTGGATTCCATTTAAGTAGAGTTCACACCCAATTTAATAGTAAATAGTATGCGAGTTGATACGATATCCCATATTTTATTAGTGCAATTATCATTTCTCACAAAAAGAGTACAACACAGGTTCAAGATTTAGGGGCATTTTCTTGCTGACAGCGAGCCCACACACCTCACTCATGTCTATGTCACCGGCCCCAGGCAGCTTCCAATCAAACCAATATAGAAGATTAGCAAGCACATATTCAATAGAAGCAACCCCAAATGAAATTCCAGGACAACCCCTTCTCCCAGTACCAAATGGGATTAATTGGAAATCTTGTCCTATGAAATCAACTTTGCTACTTTCAAATCTATCGGGAATGAACTCTTCAGGATTGTTCCACAATTCAGGGTCCCTATGAATTGTCCATGCATTCAGAAATACCCTTGTTTTATGAGGAATATCGTAACCTCTTACTTTTACGCTTGAGATTGTTTCTCGAGGAAGTAAAAGAGGAAAAGGTGGATGTAATCTAAGAGTTTCTTTGATTACACATTTCAAGTAGTTCATTTGATTCACATCATTTTCAGTCACTTTTGATTTGCTACCCACAATTCGCCTTACTTCTTCTTGGGCTTTGTTCATGCTATATGGATTCTTAATGAGCTCAGCAAAAGCCCATTCTAAAGCTGTTGAAGTTGTGTCGCTTCCTCCAACAAACATGTCCTGCGATCGTAGAAATGGGTATATGTTCTTACACAATCAACACAGCTAATTAACATACACTTGATTTTTTTTTTTCAATTCCAACTAATTACCCATTCAAACAAAAATGGTTTGGCCGGGTAAAATATGTCATTAACGTTGTTGTGCATGTTACGGTCGTCTATAAAAAAATATTATTCTTTTTACTCCTTATAAATATGAGTTAATATCCACTTTAGTCCCTAATATTTTATGCATTAGTCATTTTAAGATTAGATTTCAGATGACAAGATATCACTCAACGTTAATAGATCATTATTTAACTAATGGTGGCTTAACAGATGCTAACGGAGAGATTAAATTGATTTGCGGTTATAAATTTGGGAATCAAATTGATTCATTTTAAAAGTAAGGAATTAAATTGATTAACGTATAGAATGTTAAGGATTAAAGTGAGCATTAACTCTATAAATATTTTAGGTACATATTTCTCCCTTTGTTTCAATAAATAAGTGTCTTTTTTACTTTTTAGGTATATTCATAAATTAATACGTCTAGACGACTGAGATCTAGATCTATTAATTTATGAATATACCTATCAAATGAAGTAGTGTGTAGTTAATTAAGTGCACAATGATTGAGGTTGAATATACATTTTGAAAATACTAGTCTTGTACACAATCCCTGTTTTGTTCATGTTTTTACAAATCGTTAATCATCAAAGAGAGAAAACAACATTTAATTTACACTTTTACTAACATTTTGTCGGTAATATACTTTAAAACTACGCATATTATGTATTATATTGTGTATTATACTTTGATGTTATTATGAATAAAATTATTATAGAGCAATACTACACGGTGGGAAACGAATTTCATATCGACACTCACCAGCCTTTTGAACCAATCAGCAAACATCTATATTTAAGAGAGAAGAGAGAGAACTGAAAATTCATCAAAATACAACCTCTTGTTCTACGTTTTCTTCGCACGCCATTTAAACGAAAAAAAGGAAAAAAAAAAGAAATATGTATATTCACCAACATAATAACATTGTACGGTTGATACTATTTACTCAAAGTTTAAACTTTAAAATAAAACAATATCATAACTCCCAAATAACACTATTAACAATAATATTTTTTTGACAAAGTTGGTGTATAGCTATTATGGATCTTGAAAAATTGGATATACATAAATGAATAATACTTTTAAAAACATCTTTCAAAAAAATTTATCAAAACATCAAAAAATTTTTTTTGGAATTTTTGTATTTTTTAGCGGCTTGACAGCCCGCCCTAAGATAGACTAGACAAAATGTTTCAATCCATTTTATTTTGGTGGGCCGACCCACTCCACATCATTTTTTACAAACTTTTGATAAAGCGAGTTTAAATGAAGCGGATCAGTCCATTTTGACACCCTTATCAAAAAGGGCACATGCTAATAATCCAAATAAGGGAGAGAAAACTCACTAGTAGGATTGCTTTGAGGTTATCTCCGGTGAGCTTGAAGTCAAGCACACCACTCTCTTGGAGTTGAAATAGTATGTCCACGAAGTCTTTACTATCAGATTGGTTGTTATCTTTCTTTTTCATTCTCTTATGTTCTGCAATTATCTCTTCAAAGAAAACATCTAATGCAACAAAAATAGCCTTCATTTCAGGAATTAGGCCTGTCAGATTATCAATCCAACCCAATGAAGGGAAGAAATCTCCCACACTGAAAGCTGTGAATATTCTCGTCATCTTTCTTCCTATCTCTCCAAAGCTGTTCTTGCCATCATTTGGGGTATCATATTTTTGTCCAAGAACACACCTAGACACTATATTGTTTGAGGTTGCAATCAACATCTCACTCAGATTCACACATGACCCTTCACTTGTACATGCTTCACGTATGATACCAATCAACTCTGCAACTTCTTCTTCTCGGATGGATTGAAAAAACTTTACCCTTTTTAGGCTCAGAAGCTCAAGAACACAAATCTTCCTTTTCTGTCTCCACTCTTCTCCATAGGATGCAAAACCAATGTCCTTGCAATCATAGGCAAAGATTTTAGCAGCTGTAGGCTGGGGCCTATTGGAGAAAACAACATCATGGTTTTTGATGATTTCTTTAGCCACATCAAATGAGGAAACCACAAGGGCTGGCGTTTGTCCAAGCTGAAGAAACATGAGAGGGCCATGCTTGTTGGAGAGTGATTGGAAGGAGCGGTGAGGGAGTGTTCCTAGCTGATGGAGATTGCCAATGATGGGTAGCTTTGGTGGAGATGGAGGAAGATTGGACTTGTTTCTTCTTGTGAGCTTAAGCACAAGCACGAGGCTTATGAAGCCAAACATAGCTAAGTAAAGGGTGGAATTTGGCTCATAAGAGAATTGTTTTAGAAGAGATTGTAGAAGAGCCATTCTTCCTTCTATTATTTGGTTTTTCATTTGGAAACAACGTACTGCTATATAGGAGATTCTACCAACATTTCCAATTATTTATAGACACTCATTTTTCTGTAGGAATGTTATTTGGATATTAAAAAATCCATTAAAGTCAAGGGTGAAGAAAGTAATTAAGTAGGAGTGAGAAGGAGCCACAAGCTACTCCAATAAGGGACATCCACTCTTTCAAAGTTAAAAAATATGGGTTTTGTTAATCAATATCCCAAGAGTAATGGTTAAGAATTGAATACCTCAAAAAGAAAGTCTTGAAAGTTTTCAGTGATTTGTATGCATTGGAAACATGAGTTCCCATCTCCCCAATATAAAATTTTTCATTTTTGATTGCTCAATCAAGGCCACTGGCCGGATAAACCCAAAAAATATTATTGTTTTACTAGGCAATGAACACACATTGTGAAATCTTATTAATATAAAGTCAATTAGGAGTAGCAATTATTTTAGGTACGTGAAGGGAAGAAGTAATTGTTTGGAGCAGGTGCAAGACATATTATTGGATTCCCCTTTAATTTTTATCGTTAAAAGGATCCCAAATTATTTTGATGCACACTAATATTTTATTTTTACGAAATGTTCTTTTAATTAAGCGATGATCCATACACAAATGTTATTTTGCACATTTGAAGATTAATGTGCAAATAATTCAAAATTTTAGCTATATTTTTTTAGTATGTTAGATATAACAAGCATTATAAGTGGTGGGCCCAAAAGCATCACAAACTAATTAACACAAAATAAATATACGAAAATGTAAGAACAAAAGACAAAAGGGATCAACACAATTAAGCAAATCTATGTCAATGAATAAATGTGATAATCAAATATTCCACTACATATATATGAAATATGATTGATGAAGATATAGAAAATAATCACACTTCAACTCATCAAATTCAAACCCCATCCATATATACCCAAATGCCTCATGATTCCTCACCGGTGCATAAAAACCCACTCTGGGAGAGGAATTCAAAAGCTAACACTTTTTTTTTTTTTGCCAAATATTTTAATGGAAAGAGAGATATTTAATAAATTTAAGAATTAACAATGCATAGAGTCCGACTTAGGAATTAAAATGAATCTATTTTAATTATTTTTCAATTTTATAAAATTTGATTATGAAATTATAATGTCAATTTTTTATATATTACGTTAAACATAAAATTTGAAATATAATTATGCCATCCAATTTCAATTCCAAAATTCAATTCCATGATGAATTTCATACATCAAAGGTGACGTTAATGTTTTCGTTTGTGGCGCCGCAAATGTGGAATATGAATATTCCGTCATATGCACCACGTAAGGATGGCTTGCTGCAAATTTGAGCTATTGTCCATTAATAGTTTTCATTTTCCAAACGTCGGCATAAAAAAGTTAAGCTATCCCTTTCATGTCAACATTAAGTTAACTGATAATAAATATCTATTTCACATTTAGAGAATAAAAAAGGGTAAGATTTTGATTCCACTTGCATAATTTGCCACTCCTAATTATCTAATATCACTCTTTATTAATTGCATATATTTACATAGTTCTTGAATGCTCTCAAGATATTTTTAATAACTTGTCTTTTTATTTTATTTTCAAAACTAAATAAAAAATTATATATTATATTCTTCTGTATTTTTTCTTTAGTTATGACATTTCTAAATACCCTTTTTTTGTACTGACTTCTAAATAGCTTTAATTAAAGACAAATTTATATTCATAATATATATATATTACTTCTATGATATTTTATATTTATATTTAATAATTATATTAATTAATATTAAATATAAAAATTAACTATAATTAAAATTTTAGCATAATACAGAAAATTCTTAAATTTTTTTTACGTAGCATGAAAAAAAAAGTTTAGGAATTCTATATTGTGGGATCCAGCCATTGAAGAATTTGAAAAATAAAAAGCCATGAAATATGGCATAGCAAAGTGGTTGAATGTTTGAAGAAATTTTGTTTGCGTAAAATTTGTCAATGGCCTAATGCTTGTACGGCGGTGTAGAGGCGGAAAATTTTTCACCTGCCAGCCGAAGTTTGTAATGTACATTCACACTATAGGAAACCTCTATAAATTGAGGTGTTTTGTTAAGTTGAAGAACACACAACAAGCAGTGAATTTTCCTAATTCATTTCACAGGGTCTCATCAAGTGTAGTGAAATAAAATTAAAATAAATGCAAATTTAATCAATCTGGGCTTTCAAATCTGTAGGATATAAGTCTAAGGTGGTATTTTCTACGATACTGTTGAATTTAGTATCAAACATGCGAATTTGCCCTGAACTCGTTGTTAACAATGATATCGTAGATAAGTCACTCTCCTTTTTAAGTCATCTTATAAATTATATTTAAGTTATGAATTTTTTGTGTTATGTTAGAAGTTTAATTATAGTTAATTTTTATGTTTAGTACTAATGAGTATAATTATTAAATGTAAATTTAAAATATCATAGCACTAACATATACATATATATTATAAATATAAAATAATTTTTTATTTAAAAGTATTTAGAAATTTCATAATAAAAATAAATAAGAAGTGATAATAAATAAATGAGATTTTAATATACAATTTTTAATTTAATTTTGAAAATAAAACAAAAAATAGACAAACCATTAAAATTTTCTTAAAGACATTTCAGGAACTACATAAATGTATGTAATTAATTAGGAGTGACATTAGACAATTAATAGTGGCTTGTGCGGTGGTATGGATGAAATATTTGGGTTCAACTCTTAGTTTTTTTTAAAAAAAAAAACAAGTAAAACATAGAAGATCACTAGCGAAAATACAATGAACAGAAAAATGAAAGTGTAAAAAAATACAGCCGAGATGACTTTAATAGAGAAAAAGGATTATACAACGCAGTTGTGAAGTTCACCATTCCTCAATTTCTCTGTTCGTCTATGTATTTAAAATAAATAAATAAATAAATTCTTGTATTTTAAATGTTTGTAATTGATGAGTTGTAATAATTTTAAAAATTTTGCAACTGATTTGAGAGTGACTACCATTAATTGAATTCCATTAAATTAAGTTATTGATATAGAGCTCAATAATAATTCACATCTTAAAATTTTATTTTTAATGTATTTATATACTAAAGGCCTAATTTTTTTTTAAATATTGGAAGCGATTTTTAGATTTTATAAATGAGGCTTAAATATCTTGTTGTTCCCTAAAAATCAATGAGTTTTGGTTTTGGGCCCTTTAATTGTTTTTGTTTGGTTTGAGTCCAAATATTTCCTAAATTGTTTGGTTTTAATCAATAAACTTAGTCCCTCTTTGTTAAAATCTTGAGTTGGGTAATGAAAAACCATGTCATGGTAGCCACTAGTTGTATATGGCGTATGATAATTATATATGTGTCAAAATCCTAACGTAAATTGAGTTATTAGATGCAATAAGATGTATTAAAAAGTTGACTTTAATAGATTATTGGGGGAGGATTTTGACATAGAGGATCATTAAATGCCACATATGAATAATGAGATTGAATAATGAGGCTCTCTGTCGCCCAGGTTAGAATTTAAGGACAAATGAATTTCAGCTACCAAGATCAAATAGTTTGGGAAATGTTTGGATTAAAACCAAATAAAAATCTTTTTTAGGGAGTAAAATCAAAACTCACTTATTTTTCAAGGAAAAAAATATATTTAAGCCAATAAATAATTATTACAGGTAATAACTAACTAGTTTTTATAATGAGAATTAAAAGAAGATAATTTGTAAGTTTATTATTTTGTCTGAGATTGGTTCATCACTAACAATCAACAATAATTGCATTTGTAAAATGTGTCACTCCTATTTGTCTGTTATTACTTTATATTTATTGCTCTTATTTGCACTATTCCTAAAACATCCTTAAGCTAATTTCAATAGTTACAGCCTTTTTATTTTTAAAACTAAATTGAGAATTGTGTATTTGAATCTCAATTATTTATTATCATTCTTTATTTATTGTTTTTATTTGTGATATTTCTAAATGTCTTAAATGAAAAACTTATTTTATATTTATAATATATTACTATTATGATATTTTATTTTTTTAATAGTTAATAGAGCTAAAATCTGAGGGAGCCAAAACATCCCAAGTAAAGCAAAAACATTGCAAGATAAAAGCTATGAAGTATCACAACTAGATCTTGAACCAAAAGGAAAAAAAAATCAAATGATCAAGAGTATCATATAGCAATAATCACGTATTGCATCTCCTATAGTATCGAAATGTCAACATATATTTGCACAAATATTTTAAGTTTACATTTAATAATTTTATTAATTAATATTAAACATAAAAATTAATTATAACTCAAATTTTAACATAAATAAAAATTTCCCAACTTAAATATAATGTTTAAATTGAATTATGAAGGTGTATTATAAGATTTGTCATTATTTTTTATGTACAAGTATGACTTGAAAACACAAGTGTTATATTTTATTTTTGATTGGATTTGCAAGTTATTATAAAAATTTTACATTACTACCCTTTTTAATTAAGTTAAACATTATATTTAAGGTAGGAACTTTTCATGTTATGCTATAAGTTTAATTATAATTAACTTTTCATGTGAGATTAGTCATTATAATTTATGTACAAGTATGACTTGAAAAAGCAAGTGTTATATTTTATTTTTTATTAAATTTGCAAGTTATTATAAGAATTTTACATTACTACCCTTATTAATTAAAGTTAAACATCTTATTTAAGGTAGGAACTTTTTGTGTTATGCTAGAAATTTAATTATCGATAACTTTTCGTGTGAGATTTGTCATTGTTATTTATGTACAAGAATGACTTGAAAAAACAAGTGTTATATTTTATTTTTTTTATTAATTTTGCAAATTATTATAAGAATTTTATATTATTAACCTTTTTAATTAAAGTTAAACATCATATTTAAGGTAGGAATTTTTCGTGTTATGCTAGAAGTTTAATTATAGTTAACCTTTATGCTAAATATTAATTAGTAAATTTATTAAATATAAATTTAAACATATCACATTAGCAATATATTATAATATAAATTAATTTATTAATTAAAGATATTTAAAAATATCACAAATAAAATAATAAATAAAGAATGGTAATAAATAATTGAGATTCTAATATACAATTTTTAATTTAGTTTTGAAAATAAAAAAGACTCTAGCTATTGAAATAAGCTTAAGAGTCTTTTAGAAATAGTACAAATAAAAATAATAAATGTGGAGTGACCGACAAATGAGAGTGACTATTTAAGATGTACATAAACTATTTTAAATTTCCATGAAGATTGACAGCAAAATTAGTGGATGCATAATAACCCCGGGTCCTTTAACCCTAAAAAAAGATAAATGATTACAATTAGTGTCGTGTGCTTAAAATATAAATCTATATATGTTACCAAAAACATGCGATTAAAATATAGATCTATATATGTTCCCAAAAACGTGTAATATTAAAATATAAATCTATATGTTACAAAAAAATGTGTGATTAAAATAAAAATTCAATTGACATCGATCTGATCCTTGTAAGATTTTTTATTTCAAATTGGCTCTTAAATGATGCATATAACGTCACTTGAATACATAAAAAATGCATGAGGGGATTGTTAACCTCTGGCCACACGTTTATGTGGAGGCTTGCAACCCACACATTTCGTTTTGGACTAAAAACTCATTCCTTTTTTTTTTTTTTGTGAATCAACTTTTAATTTAAGGTAGTTATGTAATTTTGTTTCATTCACATTAACTACTGCTTTTACTTTTTCTCTCACTTCACTAATATCTTCTCTTCTCTTTTTCTCACCATCCCTTTTTAATAAACTTGTATTTTTGAATAATTTAATTAATCATAATTTAAATTTTCTATTGAATAATATTTTTCCTATTTTTTTGTAAAAGTGCTTCAGAGTACATAAACTTGCAAGTGGTATCAGTTGTTCATCCAGCCATTGATGAAAATGAGCGACATATATTCTTACGTGAAAAGGTGAGATACTTGTATTTTCGAATGAAAATCAAAATATTGGTAGAAATGTAGCCTTCCATTCATATATAAACATAATATATAGAAGATGTTACATTAAAAACAATTTGAACGAGATATTAAAGGGATAATAAAAATGAAAATGCATATTTTGAGGGAAAGAGCAGAGAGGTGAGGATGACGTCGATTTTGGTGACTCATCATAAAAATGATAAAATATGGGAGGTTAATGTAGATTGGACAACTAGAAGCGAGACTGGCTAAATTTCGACAAATCTTTAAAGAGGTGAGAGTAATTTACGCTAATGATAATGATATCATACATTATATTCTTATGAAGAATGAGTTAACAGATCTTTTAAGTACGTTTTAAATCAATGTTGGATGGAGCGCTTACCACTAGATTAAAAACTAAAGCTTTTGGTCAAGGCACAACTCTTTTTACTTAAGTTCATTACCAAAGGTCATGATCCGATTTGATTTCGACCCCACATGGGCCTTGTCAAGGGAAAATGCTGACTCACAATGTAACAATCCTCCTCCCAGCACTTGTTGTCCACAATCCGTGCCTCTTGGGCCTTCAACCCAATCTAAAGCCAACCCATTTGGCCGTACCAAGGCAGAATGTTGATTTTCAACCAACATCCCCTCCCAGCACCTGAGCAGTCTATGCCTTTTCAAGAATCGAACCCACGACCTTGCTGGACTAATACCATTTGGTGGGTAGAGTATTTACCATTAGGTCAAAAGTTATAGCTGTTAGCCAGAGACATGGTCCAATTTGACTGCAACCCGAGATGAGCCTTGCCAAGGTAGAATGTTGGCCCACAACCAACAATCAACAATAATTGCACTTGGAAAATGTGTCAAGCCACTCCTATTTATCTATTGTCAATTCATATGTATTGCTCTTATTTGCACTATTCCTAAAACACGCTTAAACTTATTTCAATAGTTACAACCTTTTTTATTTTCAAAACTAAATTGAGAATTGTATATTAGAATCTCAATTATTTTTTATCATTCCTTATTCATTATTTTTATTAGTGATATTTCTAAATATCTTTATTTAAAGACTTATTTTATATTTATAATATATTACTACTATTTAATTTTTTGTGTGTAAATAACGTTAAGCGTCAATTTGTCTAGTGATGAAATTAACACTGATAATGTTTTCCATCCAGTGACCACTAAGCATCTGACTTTCGATATTGTCATAGACCAAATTGATACTTTCCAATTATTAGGAACTAACTTATTCGACGTTGAAATTGTACATAATCAACTTGAGGATTTACTTTATCAAATGCCTCCTCAACTCGATCTCCCATGGAAACCATCATAGTCAACATACAGCACATGCTGACCAGTAACAGAACAGATAGTGTGCAATAATATATTCAGCTAAAACCTGAGGGAGCCAAAACATCCAAAGTAAAGCAAAAACATTACAAGATGAAAGCTACGAAGTACCACTACCAGATCCTTATCCAAAAGTAAAAAAAAAAAAACTAAAATGATCAAGAGTATCATATAGCAATAATCACACATTGCATCTCCTATAGTATCGAAATGTCAACAGATATTTGCACAAATAATTTAAGTTTATATTTAATAATTTTTGTAATTAATATTAAACATAAAAATTAATTATAATTCAACTTTAATATGTTGTTTAAATTGAATTAGGAAAGTGTATTATAAGATTTGTCATTGTTATTTATGTACAAGTACGACTTGAAAAAACAAGTGTTATATTTTATTTTTTATTAAATTTGCAAGTTATTATAAGAATTTTACATTACTACCCTTTCTAATTGAAGTTAAACATTATATTTAAGGTAGGAACTTTTCATGTTATGCTATAAATTTAATTATAGTTAACTTTTCGTGTGAGATTTGTCATTATTATTTATGTACAAGTATGACTTGAAAAAACAAGTGTTATATTTTATTTTTGATTAAATTTGCAAGTTATATAAGAATTTTACATTACTATCCTTATTAATTAAAGTTAAACATTTTATTTAAGGTAGAAACTTTTTGTGTTATGCTAGAAATTTAATTATTGTTAACTTTTGGTGTGAGATTTGTCATTGTTATTTATGTACAAGAATTCAAGTGTTATATTTTATTTTTTGATTAAATTTGTAAGTTATCATAAGAATTTTATATTACTACCCTTTTTAATTAAAGTTAAACATCATATTTAAGGTAGGAACTTTTTGTGTTATGCTAGAAGTTTAATTATAGTTAACTTTTATGCCAAATATTAATTAGTAAATTTAGTAAATATAAATTTAAAAATATCACAGTAGCAATATATTATAAATATAAATTGAGTTATTAACTAAAGATATTTAGAAATATCACAAATAAAAATAATAAATAAGGAATGATAATAAATAATTAAGATTCTAATATATAATTTTTAATTTAGTTTTGAAAATAAAATAAAAAACACTAACTATCAAAATAAGCTTAAGGGTATTTTAAAAATAGTACAAATAAAGGTAATGAATATGGAGTGACAATAAACAAATGGGAGTGACTATTCAACATCCTCTCCTCTGCTCTGCTGCCAAGGATTCCTCTGCTTGTGCCCGAAGAGCATGCGTGGGAAGACCTCAGGGAGATGATGGCTTGATTCTCAAATCCCCATCGGTACCTGGCACATACAAGAAAAACTTTTCGTTCGATCTCTTGTTCTTTATAAACTTAAAAGGCGAGCCTATGGATGGTTTCACCTTGCAATTTTGATACCAATATATATTTGATGACTACAAAATAACAATGCAAAAGTTATACGCTGCATAGGTCCCATGCATATAACCTGCAGCACCCTTTTATAGTTCTATGTACCCTCAGTTCATAGATTGATCCAAAGTAATCGGCTTAAAAGGAATACCTTTTCTTATGGCCCTGTCCAGCTTTGTATCTACATTTTTATCGTTGACCTTTCAGATGCTGTTGTACACAATGCAACAATGTTATAAAAGACAAACGAAAATGTCTTTTATCAATATGGGTAGTTTGCCCAGTCCACAAACGTAGAGTGCATCAAACAAATTCACAATTGTTGAATAAAATTGATACTGGTCTTCCCACTTATACAAATAAAAAAGCTTATATGTTGAGCGTAATACCATTACTTTTATTGTTAATTTCATCAAGAGTCTTTTCTTCCTTTGCTGAATATATCGTTGCACACTATCTGTTCTATGTTACTGGCTAGCATGTGCTGTATGTTGACGACGATGGATTCCCTGGGAGATCGAGTTGAGGAGTCATTTTACATAGTAAACCTTCAAGTAGTCCCTGACAATTTTAAAGTTAAATAAGTTAGCTTCTAATAATCAGAAAGTGTCAACTTGATCCCTGATAATATAAACAATTGGGCACTTAGATGTCCCTTGACGGAAAATATTAACAGTGTTGGTGGCAATTTTATTATTGGACAAATTAATTCCTAATGTCATTTACACACAAAAAAAAAAAAAAACTGATTCCATGCCCCTTCCTTCTTTCATCTTCTTCATCCTCACCACACCACCATCATAAAAAATAAAAATTACAACCGCCACTGAAAGTACAAGATCCCTTAACCTTTCAACTTCTCTTCACTCAAAACCTATCTTTACCAACATTGCATCATCCATTCTTTTCATCCCCATTACTAATTTCTCTCTTTTTCACCATGGCTGCGTCGTCCAACACCGTGAACCACCATCCGCACTGCCGTCTCAGCCGTCTGCAGCCGCGTCACGCACCTAACCTCCGCCTTGTTCTAGGTTTTCATGCATCAAGCTTTCCTCTCTCACCTTGTTTTTCTGGCTGTCTCATATTTGAGTTTCAAAACCCAAACCTTGCTTCCTAGAACCTTCCAACATTAAGTGGATTTATGTGTTTTGCTTATTTCATCCTTTTACTTTCCGTCGCTGCCCTTTGCCTTTTTATTTTTTTTTTCACTTTTTATTTTGGATCACCATGCATCTTATTAATGTTTGGGTTGAATGGATTGTGGTGGTGTAGATGATGGTGGCTGTGTTACAGGTTGTGATGCATTATTTGTGAAGAGCCGCTTGTGGTTTATAATGGTGGTGGTGGTGGTGGTGAAGAAGATGAAGGAAAAAAGGTGATAGGCGATGGGGATGTGAATTTTTTTTTTTGGTTTTGTGTGTAAATAATGCTAGGGACCAATTTATTCAGTAATAAAATTATCAATTACAGTATTAATGTTTTCCATTCAGAGACCAGTTATGGGGTCTAGCCACTAAAGCAGTTGAAAGGAAAAATGTGAAAAGGAAAAGCCATGAAATATGGCATTAAATGTTCAACTAGAGTAGATGAATTTGGTGCATGCATGAAGAAATTTTCTTCTGCGGTGCCAAAATTTGACAGTGCGTTTATATTGCAGGAAACCTTTATAAATAAAGGCGGATTGCTCAGTTGAAGACACAAGAAGCAGTGAAAAACAAAGATGTTCACATTAAGAGAAATACACTGAGAGTGTTTTATTATCTGAGAATGAGAGAAAAAATAAAAAGTATGAGTAAATTCCAGAAAAAATTGGGGTGAGTAAGTACACCTAGAGGCAAGGAAACAAGCGAGGTTGATTAAGCTGCCTATTTGCACATCTCTACGAAAGTTCAATAATTCTACCAGGGTATTTGATTTCATTTTATTTATTAGTAATGTTAATGTTGATGACAACAAAAGTTATGGATTGGATGAAATTAAGTAATGTTATAATTGTGATATTTATGTCTACATAAGCTATAAAGATTATTTGTATTTTATATTTATCATAATTAAATGGTCTCCGGTTCAAACATTAATTTTTCATTTACATAAGCAATAAGTTTTCGAATGATGCTACAAAACTGATGAGTGAAGGAGTATTTATATACTTTCAAATACAATAAATGTAATATTTTTTTTATTTTACTATATCTTATAAATGTGATTAAATACATTTTAAAATTGGATTTTTTTTCTATATAAAGTCCTAAAAACATTATTTAATTATGGAGTCATGCAGATGAAATCTAATAACTTCAAGAGTGAAAGATTTTATTTGTGTTATTCCTCATTTTTACAATTGACCAAATTTTATCTGCGATATTAAAAAAAAAAATAGTTAATTTTAGGATCATAGAAAAACAAAATCAGACTAAAATGTATTTAACAATTTTTTTTTACCAATTTAACTAAATTTAAAAGAAAAATAATATAATACACCATATATAAAAAGGTGCATTGATGCATTCGTTTTTAACCCAGCATTAATCTTGGAAGTAAGATGTATCGTAGCATAGGCCCCAAAATCATTACTTAAACATTCAGACAAATTTACCTCGAGATTACAACAAATAAGGAAAGTGAAACAACAATTAAGAAAAGCATTAATTACGGTACACCACGTCAAGTCTTAAATGAAAAAAAATTATTTGTACTAATCACATATAGGACACCAATTCACATTCCATCTACCATGATATGAGTCAACACTATATCCCATGTATAATAAATATAAGTAACATAACATTAAATCAAAGAGTACGGCACAGGTTCAAGATTAAGTGGCATTTTCTTGCTGACAGCAAGCCCATACACCTCACTCATATCTATGTCACCGGCCCCAGGCAGCTTCCAATCAAACCAATATAGAAGATTAGCAAGCATATATTCAGTAGAAACAACCCCAAATGAAATTCCAGGACAACGCCTTCTCCCGGTACCAAATGGGATTAATTGGAAATCTTGTCCTTTGAAATCAACTTGGCTGCTTTCAAATCTCTCGGGAATGAACTCTTCAGGATTGTTCCATAATTCAGGGTACCTCTGAATTGTCCATATATTCAGAAATACCCTTGTTTTATGAGGAATATCATAACCTCTTACTTTTACACCTGAGATTGTTTCTCGAGGAAGTGAAAGAGGAGCAGGTGGATGTAATCTAAGAGTTTCTTTGATTACAAATTTCAAGTAGTTCATTTGATTCACGTCATTTTCATTCACTTTTGATTTGCTACCCACAATTCGCCTTACTTCTTCTTGGGCTTTCTTCATGCAATTTGGATTCTTAATGAGCTCAGCAAAAGCCCATTCTAGAGTTGTTGAAGTTGTGTCGCTTCCTCCAACAAACATGTCCTGCAATTATAGAAATGGTTATATGTTCAACAAATAACCAATTTACATACACTTGATTTTTTTTTTTCAACTCCAACTAATTAACCATTCAAACAAAAATGGTTTTGGCCAGGTAAAATATGTCATTAACGCTGTTGTGCATGTTGCACTCATCTATAAAAATATTAATCTTTTTCCTTCTCCTTATAAATTTTCTACGTATATAGTACTCCATTTGTTTCAATAAAAAAATAATTTTTTTACTCTTTAGGCATATTTATAAATTAATGCATATGGACGACTTAGATCTAGACGTATTAATTAATGAATATACCTATCGAATGGAGCAGTGAGTAGCTAATTAAGTGCATAGTCATTGAGATTGAATATACCTTTTGAAAATACTAATCTTGTGCACAGTGCCTGTTTTGATCATGTTTTTGCAGATTGTTAATTATCAAAGAGAGAAAACTACATTTGGTTTACACTTTTACTGGCATTTTCTCAGTAGCATATTTTAAAACTATGCATGTTATGTATTATATTGTATAGTATACTTTCATGTTATAATGAATAAAATTATTATAGAGCAATACTACATGGTGCGAAACGAATTTTGTACGGACACTCACGAATCTTTTTAACCAATCAGCAAACATCTATATTTAAGAGAGGAGAGAGAAAACTCAAAATTCATCAAAGAAAACACAACTTCTTGTTCAACTTTTTTTTGCATTCCATTTAAACAAAAAAAAGTTCTAGGCATTAGTTTTTTCTATTATTATATTGTATATTATTCTACTAGCAATATATATAATGATTTATTTAATTTAAATAATATAATTATTTTATTATGAACTTAATTTTTGTTATTTTTATTGTTAAAAATATTTTTCTTTCCATGGGTTGCTCATGCAGTACAATATTTTCCACAAAAAGGGAATATGCTAATAATCCGAAGAAGGGAGAGAAAACATACCATTAGGATTGCTTTGAGGTTGTCTCCGGTGAGCTCGAAGTCAAGCACACCACTCTCTTGAAGTTGAAGTAGTATGTCCACGAAGTCTTTACTGTCAGATTGGTTATTATCTTCCTTTCTCATTCTCTTATGTTCTGCAATTATCTCATCAAAGAAAGCATCTAATGTAACAAAAATAGCCTTCATTTCAGGAATTAGGCCTGTCAGATTATCAATCCAACCCAATGAAGGGAAGAAATCTCCCACACTGAAAGCTGTGAATATTCTCATCAACTTTCTTCCTACCTCTCCAAAGCTGTTACTGCCATCATTTGGGGTATCATATTTTTGTCCAAGAACACATCTAGACACTATATTGTTTGAGGTTGCAATCAGCATCTCACTCAGATTCACACATGACCCTTCACTTGTAAATGCTTCACGTATGTTACCAATCAACTCTGCAACTTCCTCTTCTCGGATGGATTGAAAAGACTTGACCCTTTTGAGGCTTAGAAGCTCAAGAACACAAATCTTCCTTTTCTGTCTCCACTCTTCTCCATAGGATGCAAAAGCAATGTCCTTGCAATCATAACCAAAGATTTTAGCAGCTGTAGGCCGGGGCCTGTTGGAGAAAACAACATCATGGTTTTTGATGATTTCTTTGGCCACATCAAATGAGGAAACCACAAGGGCTGGTGTTTGTCCAAGCTGAAGAAACATGACAGGGCCATGCTTCTTGGAGAGTGATTGGACGGAGCGGTGTGGGAGTGTTCCTAGCTGATGGAGATTGCCAATGATGGGTAGCTTTGGTGGTGATGGAGGAAGATTGGACTTGCTTCTTCTTGTGAGCATAAGCCCAAGCACGAGGCTTATGAAGCCAAAAATAGCTAAGTAAAGGGTTGAATTTGGCTCATAAGAGAATTGTTTTAGAAGAGATTGTAGAAGAGCCATTCTTTCTTCTGTTATTTGGTTTTTCATTTGGAAACAACGTACTGGTATTTAGGAGATTCTGCCAAGCGAATTATTTATAGACACCCATTTTTCTGTAGCAATATTATTTGGATATTAAAAAATCCATTAAATTCAAGGGCGAGGAAAGTAATTAAGTAGGAGGGAGCCACAAGCTACTCCAATAAGGGAGATCTACTCTTCGAAAGTTAAAAAATATGGGTTTTATTAATTAATATCCCAAGAGTAATGGTTAAAAATACCTCAAAAAGAAAGTCTTGAAAGTTTTCAGTGTTTTGTATGCATTGAAAACATGAATTCCCATCTCCCCAATATAAAATTTTTCATTTTTGATTCCTCAATCAGGACCACTGGTTGGATAAACCCAAAAAATATTATTGTTTTACTGGGTAATGAGTACACATCGTGAAATCTTATTATTATAAATTCAATTATGAGTAGCAATTATTTTGGATACATGAAGGGAGGAAGTAATTGTTCGGAGAAGGTGGAAGACATATTATTGGATTCCCCTTTAATTTTTATCGTTAAAAGGTTCTCAGATTATTTTTTTGCATACTAATATTTTATTTTTAAGAAATGTTCTTTTAATTAAGCGATGATCCATACACAAATATTATTTTGCATATTTGAAGATTAATGTGCAAATAATTCAAAATTTTAGCTATATTTTTTAGTACGTTAGATATAACAAGCATTATAAGTGGTGGGCCCAAAAGCATCACAAACAAATTAACACAAAATAAATATAAAAAAATGTAAGAACAAAAGACAAAAAGGATTAACACAGTTCGGCAAATCTATGTCTATGAATAAATGTCACAATCAAATATTCCATTATGTATATGAAATATGATTGATGAAGATATAGAAAATGATCACACTTCAACTCATCAAATTCAAACCCCATATGTACCCAAATGCCTCATGATTCCTCACTGGTGCATAAAAACTCACTCTGGGAGAAAAATTCAAAAGCTAACAATTTTTTTTTTTGCCAAATATTTTAATGGAAAGAGAGATATTTAATAAATTTAAGAATTAACAATGCATAGAGTCCGAGTTAGGAATTAAGATGAATCTATTTTAATTATTTTTCAATTTTAAAAAATTTGATTATGAAATTATAATGTCAATTTTATATATATTACTTTAAACATAAAATTTGAAATATAATTATTATGCCATCCAATTTCAATTCCAAAATTCAATTCCATGTACAAGTATGACTTGAAAAAAAAAAATGTTGTATCTTATTTTTTATTAAATTTGCAAGTTATTATAAGAATTTTACATTACTACCCTTTTTAATTAAAGTTAAACATCATATTTAAGGTAGGAACTTTTTATGTTATGCTATAAGTTTAATTATAGTTAACTTTTCGTGTGAGATTTGTCATTATTATTTATGTACAAATGACCTGAAAAAACAAGTGTTATATTTTATTTTTGATTAAATTTGCAAGTTATTATAAGAATTTTACATTACTTCCCTTATTAATTAAAGTTAAACATCATATTTAAGGTTGGAACTTTTTGTGTTATGCTAGAAGTTTAATTATTGTTAACTTTTCGTGTGAGATTTGTTATTGTTATTTATGTACAAGTATGACTTGAAAAACAAGTGTTATATTTTATTTTTTATTAAATCTGCATGTTATTATAAGAATTTTATATTACTACCCTTTTTTAATTAATGTTAAAGATCAAATTTAAGGTAGGAACTTTTCATGTTATGCTAGAAGTTTAATTATTGTTAACTTTTTATGTGAGATTTGTCATTATTATTGATGTACAAGTATGACTTGAAAAAACAAGTGTTATATTTTATTTTTGATTAAATTTGCAAGTTATTATAAGAATTTTACATTGCTACCCTTATTAATTAAAGTTAAACATCATATTTAAGGTAGGAACTTTTTGTGTTATATTAGAAGTTTAATTATTGTTAACTTTTCGTGTGAGATTTGTCATTGGTATTTATGTACAGGTATGGCTTGAAAAAACAAGTGTTATATTTTATTTTTTATTAAATCTGCAAGTTATTATAAGAATTTTATATTACTAACCTTTTTAATTAAAGTTAAACATCATATTTAAGGTAGGAACTTTTCGTGTTATGCTTGAAGTTTAATTATAGTTAACTTTTATACTAAATATTAATTAGTAAATTTATTAAATATAAACTTAAAAATATCACAGCAGCAATATATTATAAATATAAATTAAGTTTTTAATTAAAGATATATAGTAATATCACAAATAAAAATAATAAATAAGGAATGGTAATAAATAATTGAGATTCTAATATACAATTTTTAATTTAGTTTTGAAAATTAAAAAGACTCTAGCTATTAAAATAAGCTTAAGGGTGTTTTAAAAATAGTACAAATAAAGGCAATAAAATTGGAGTGACAATAGATAAATTGGAGTGACTATTCAAGAGATACATAAACCATTTTGAATTTTTATGAAGATTGATAGCAAAGTTAGTAGATGAATAATAACCCAAGTTAGTAGATGAATAATAACCCAAATCCTTTAACCCTAAAAAAAGATAAATGATTACAATTACTATCGTGTGCATAAAATATAAATGTGTATATGTTACCAAAAACATGTGATTAAAATATAGATCTATATATGTTACCAAAAACTTGTAATATTAAAATATAAATCTATATGTTACAAACTTACAACACATGTGTGATTAAAATAAAAATTCAATTGACATCGGTTTGATCCCTGTAAGATTTTTTTTTTATTTCAAGTTGGTTCTTAAATGATGCATATAACATCACTTGAATCCATAAAAAATGCATGAAGGGATTGAACCTCGGGTCACACATTTATATAGAGGTTTGAAACCCACCCATTTTGTTTTGGACTAAAAACTCATTCATATTTTTTTGTGGATCAACTTTTAATTTAAGGTAGTTATATAATTTTGTTTCATTCACATTAACTACTACTTTTACTTTTTCTCTCACTTCACCAATATCTTCTCTTCTCTTTCTTTCACTATCTCTTTTCAATAAACTTGTATTTTTTAATAATTTTAATTAATCATAATTTAAATTTTCTATTGAATAATATTTTTCCTATTTTTCTATAAAAGTGCTTTAGATTACATAAACTTGCAAGTGTTATCGGTTGTTCATCCAGCCATTGGTGAAAATAAGCGACATATATTCTTACGTGAAAATGTGAGATACTTAGGGGCTGTTTGGTTTGAATTTCTAGTTTTCAATTTTCATTTTCAGTTTTTCAATTTTCTAGATTTTGTGAAGGAAATACTGAAAATTCTGAAAACTGCAAAATCCAGTTTTCAGTTTTCATATTCAATTTTTCCTTCATAAAATCTTGAAAACCGGAAAATTAAAAATGAAAACTGAAAAATGGAAACTCAAACCAAATAGGCCCTTATATTTTCAAATGAAAATCAAAATATTGGTATAGATGTAGTCTTCCATTCATATATAAACATATTATACAGAAGATGTTGCATTAAATACACTTTGAACTAGATATTAAAGGTATAATAAAAATGAAAATGCATATTTTTGAGGGAAAAAGCAGAGAGATGAGGATGAGGTCAGTTTTGGTGACTCATCATAAAAAGGATAAAATATGGGAGGTTAATATAAATTGGTCAACTAGAGGCAAGGTTGGCTGAATTTTGACAGATTTTAAAAGAAGCGAGACTAATTTACACTAATGATAATGATATCGTACATTATATTCTTAAGAACATATGAAGAATGAGTTAATAGATCTTTTAAGTACGTTTTAAATCAATGTTGGATGGAGCACTTACCACTAGATCAAAAACTAAAGTTGTTAGTTAGGGCACAACTCTTTTTTACTTAAGTTTATTATCAAGTGTTATGATCCAATTTAATCCTGACCCCACGTGAGCATTGTCAAGGCAAAATGCTGACCCATAATGTAACAATCCTCCTCCCAGCACTTGTTGTCCACAGTCCGTGCCTCTTGGGCCTTTTACCCAGTCTAACACTGACCTATCTAGCCTTACTAAGGCAAAATGTTGACCTTCAACCAACATCTTTTCCCAGCACCTGAGCAGTCTACATGCCTTTTCGAGAATTAAACCCATGACCTTGCTTGACTAATACCATTTAGTGGGTTGACTATTTATCATTAGGTTAAAAGTTATAGTTGTTAGCTAGAGACATGGTCCAATTTGACTCCAACCCCACATGAGCCTTGCCATGGTAGGATATTGACCCACAACCAACAATCAACAATAATTGCACTTGGAAAATGTGTCATGGAGTGGCTATTGCCACTCCTATTTGTCTATTGTCATTTCATATTTATTGCTCTTGTTTGCACTATTCCTAAAACACACTTAAGCTTATTTCAATAGTTACAACCTTTTTATTTTCAAAACTAAATTGAGAATTGTGTATTAGAATCTCAATTATTTATTATCATTCCTTATTTATTATTTTTATTTGTGATATTTCTAAATGTCTTTATTTAAAGACTTATTTTGTATTTATAATATATTACTATTATGGTATTTAAATTTTTTAATAATTAATAGAGGTAAAACCCGAGGGAGCCAAAACAACCAAAGTAAAGCAAAAACATTACAAGATGAAAGCTACGAAGTACCACTACCAGATCCTGATTCAAAAGAAAAAAAAAAAATCAAATGGTCAAGAGTATCATATAGCAATAATCACACATTGCATCTCCTATAGTATTGAAATGTCAATAGATATTTGCACAAATATTTTAAGTTTATATTTAATAATTTTATTAATTAATATTAAACATGAAAATTAAATAATTCAACTTTTAGCATAAATAAAAATTTCGTAACTTAAATATAATGTTTAAATTGAATTATGAAAGTGTATTATAAGATTCGTCATTGTTATTTATGTACAAGTATGACTTGAAAAAGTGTTATATTTTATGTAGGAACTTTTCATGTTATGCTATAAGTTTAATTATAGTTAACTTTTCGTGTGAGATTTGTCATTATTATATATGTAAAATTATGACTTGAAAAAACAAGTGTTATATTTTATTTTTGATTAAATTTGCAAGTTATTATAAGAATTTTACATTACTACCCTTATTAATTAAAGTTAAATATAATAACTTTTCATGTTATGCTAGAAGTTTAATTATTGTTAAGTTTTCATGTGAGATTTGTTATTATTATTTATGTACAAGAATGGCTTGAAAAACGAAGTGTTATATTTTATTTTTTATTGAATTTGCAAGTATTATAAGAATTTTATATTACTATCCTCTTTAATTAAAGTTAAACATCATATTTAAGGAAGGAATTTTTGTGTTATGCTAGAAGTTTAATTATAGTTAACTGTTATACTAAATATTAATTAGTAAATTTATTAAATATAAATTTAAAAATATCACAGCAGCAATGTATTATAAATATAAATTAAGTTTTTAATTAAAGATATTTAGAAATATCACAACTAAAAATAATAAATAATGAATGGTAATAAATAATTGAGATTCTAATGTATAATTTTTAATTTAGTTTTGAAAATAAAAAAGACTCTAACTATTAAAATAAGCTTAAGGGTGTTTTAGAATAGTACAAATAGATGCAATGAATATGGAGTGACAATGGATAAATGAGAGTGACTATTCAAAAGGTATCTAAACTATTTTGAATTTCCATGAAGATTGATGGCAAAATTAGTGGATGAATAATAATCCCAAATTAGTAGATGAATAATAACCCCAAGTCCTTTAATCCTGAAAAAAGATAAATGATTTCAATTACTGTCGTGCTCTTAAAATATATATCAATATACGTTACCAAAAACGTGCGATTAAAATGTAGATCTAACTGCCAAAAACGTGTAATATTAAAATATAAATCTATATGTTACAAAAAATGTGCGATTAAAATAAAAAATTCAATTGACATCGGTTTGATCCCTGTAAGATTTTTTATTTCAAATTGGTTCTTGAATGATGCATATAACGTCACTTGAATTCATATTATGACAATCACGCTGCTTTAACATGTTACCCGGTTTCTCTGATGGTGCTTAAGAATATATTCCTGACACTTGGCTCTGTTCACGATGTAAATCTATAGACTCTGAACCTGCAAATTGAGGGTGCAAAGAAAAACTGAACCTTTGTCCCCCTTGCTCCAGCATGTGTGGTAAGCATAAATGATTTTAGATGTCCATTTTGGCTTATGTGCTTTTGAATAATAAATAACAGTGCAAATTTATAGGCTGCATAGGTCCCATGCATATAATCTGCAGCACCCTTCTATAGTTCTATATACCCTCAGTTCATGGACTGATCCAAAGAAATCGGCTTAAAAGGAAAAATTAGTTTCATAATACCTTTTCTTATGGCCCAGTCCAGCTTTGTATCTACATTTTTATCTTCGACCTTTCAGATGCTGTTGTACAAAATGCAACAATGTTATAAAAGAGAAATGAAAATGTCTTTTACCAATCAATATGGCTAGTTGCGCCCCCAAAAACACACAAACGTAGAGTGGATAAAACAAATTCACAATTGTTGAATAAAGCTGATACTGGTCTTCCCACTTATACAAATAAAAAAACTTATGTGTTGCGTGTAATACCATTACTTGTATTGTTAATTTTATCACAACTCTTCTTTCTTTGCTGAATATATTGTTGCGCACTATCTGTTCTATGTTACTGACCAGCATGTACTGTATGTTGACGATGATGGTTTCCATGGGAAATCGAGTTGTGGAGTCATTTTATATTACTGATGGTGATTGCAGTGCCGATCTGCACGGAAACAAGCGTGGTTGATTAAGTCACCTATTTGCACCTCTCTACGAAAATTCAATAATTGTACCAGGGTGTTTGATTTCATTTTATTTATTATTTCCAATTTTTTTTTTCGAAAAAAGGAGGGTCCTAAGTAGAAAGTTATTTTAATGTTCCTTTAACTATGCAAACAATTGTTTAATTCATGTTGTTGTTACAGATAGTAATGTTAATGCTGATGACAACAAGTGGTGAATCGGATGAAATTAAGTAATGTTATAATTGTGATATTTATCTCTGCATAAGCTATAAAGATTATTTGTATATTTATCATTATTAAATGGTCTCCGATTCAAACATTAATTTTTCATTTACATAAGCAATAATCTTTTGAATGATGCTACAAAATTGCTGAGGTGAAAAATGATAGAAATAAGGACAAATTACTTTGACTTCTCTTTAAATTTTGTATGATTACATCTAATATTTTTTTATGGCAATGTCTTATATATGTGCGTCTAACGTGCAAGGTGCACCATGCATCTTGTCAAATTAAAGGTGGACGAGTGAAGAAGTATTTATATACTTTCACATATAGTAAACTATAATATATTTTTATATATATTTAACTATATCTTATAAATGTGGTTGAATACATTTTAAAATTGGATTTTTTCTATATAAAGTCCCAAAAAATTATTTAATTCTAGAGTCATGCAGATAAAATATAATAACTTCAAAAGTGATTGGATTTTATTTGTGTTATTCCTCATTTTTAGAATTGACCAAATTTTATCCGTGATATTAAAAAAATTTTAGTTAATTTTAGGATCATAGAAAAGGAAAATCAGACGAAAAATGCATTTGACAATCTTTTCCCCAATTTAACGAAATTTAAAAGAAAAATGCTATAATACACCATAATTAAAAAGGCGCATGATGCATCCATTTTTAACCCACCATTAATCTTGGAAGTAAGATGCATTGTAGCATAGGCCCCAAAATCATTACTTAAACATTCACACAAATTTACCCCTAGATTACAACAGATAAAGAAAGTGAAACAGCAATTAAGAAAAACATTAGTTACAGTACACCACATCAAGTCTTAAATCAAAGAAAAATATTATTTGTACTTACCATGCATGGGACACTGACTCATATCCTATCTACCATTGGATTGAGTGTGGATCTTATTACTTGAATGAGATCCACATCATAATCAAAGGTGGATGATATGTGAGTCGACACAATATCCCATATATAATAAATACAAATAGCATAACTCTAAATCAAAAAAGAGTACGGCACAGGTTCAAGATTAAGTGGCATTTTCTTGCTGACAGTGAGCCCATACACCTCACTCATGTCTATGTCACCGGCCCCAGGCAGCTTCCAATCAAACCAATACAGAAGGTTAGCAAGCACAAATTCAGTAGAAGCAACCCCAAATGAAATTCCAGGACAACCCCTTCTCCCCATGCCAAATGGGATTAATTGGAAATCTTGTCCTTTGAAATCAACTTGGCTGCTTTCAAATCTCTCGGGAATGAATACTTCAGGATTGTTCCACAATTCAGGGTCCCTCTGAATTGTCCATGCATTCAAAAATACCCTTGTTTTATGAGGAATATCGTACCCTCTAACTTTTACACCTGAGATTGTTTCTCGAGGAAGTAAAAGAGGAAGAGGTGGATGTAATCTAAGAGTTTCTTTGATTACACTTTTCAAGTAGTTCATTTGATTCACATCATTTTCATTCATTCTTGATTTGCTACCCACAATTCGCCTTACTTCTTCTTGGGCTTTCTTCATGCTATTTGGATTCCTAATGAGCTCAGCAAAAGCCCATTCTAGGGCTGTTGAAGTTGTGTCACTTCCTCCAACAAACATGTCCTACAATTATAGAAATGGGTATATGTTCTCACTTCTCACACAATCAACACATAACTTAGTTAACATAGACTTGATTTCTTTTTTTCCAACTCCAACTAACTAACCATTCAAACAAAAAGGTTTTTGGCAGGGTAAAATATGTCATTAACGTTGTGTATGTTACACTCATCTATAAAAATATTAGTCTTTTTCCTCCCAATAAATATGAGCTAATGTCCACTTTAATTCCTAATATTTCACACGTGAGTCATTTTAAGATTACATTTCAGATGACAAGGTGTCACTTAACGGTGACACATAATCATTTAACTAATGATGATTTAATAGATACAATAAAGAGATTAAATTGATTCATAGTTGTAATTGTGAAAGATCAAATTGACTCATTTTAAATGTGATGGACTACAATGACTCACACGTGAAATGTCAATAATTAAAATGAATATTAACTTTATAAATATTCTAGGTACATATTACTCCATTTGTTTCAATAATAAGTGTCTTTTTTACTTTTTACGTATATTTATAAATTAATACATGAATATTAACTTTTTACGTACATATTACTTCTAGACGACTAAGGTCTAGAAGTATTAATTTATGAATATGACTATCGAATGGAGTAGTGTGTATTTAATTAAGTGCACAATGATTGAGATTGAATATACATTTTGAAAATACTAATCTTGTGCACAAAACTTGTTTTGTTCATGCTGTTACAAATCGTTAATTATTAAAGAGAGAAAATTACATTTAATTTACACTTTTACTAACATTTTGTCGGTAACATATTTTAAAACTACACATATTGTGTATTATATTTATATTATACTTTGATGTTATTATGAATAAAATTATTATAGAGCAATACTTCACGGTGCGAAACGAATTTCGTACCGACATTCACCACCCTTTTTAGCCAATCAGCAAACATCTATAATTAAGAGAGGAGAGAGAAAACTGAAAATTCATCAAAATACAATTTATTGTTCTACGTTTTTTTCACATGCCATATAAACGAAGAGAAGTTCGAGGCATTTAGTTTTTTCCATTATTATACTGAATATTATTCTACTAGCAATATATAAAATGATTTATTTAATTTAAATAATATGATTATTTTATTATGAACTTCATTTTTTTCATTTTTATTATTGACATTATTTTTCTTTCCATGGGTTGCTCATTAAGTAAAATATACTAGTGGTATATATTGTCAATAATAAATAGAGATGTCAAAACGGGCCGAACCTGCCAGATAGGTATGCCAAAATTATCATTTTTAGTAGGCTTGGTTGAAATTTTGAACCCACAAAAAAATTCTAGTCTGTCTAACCTGCCCCACTTAATTAACATATAGGTTTAGATGGGTTGGGGTGGGCCAACTCTTTTTTTATTTAGAAAAAATTTACAATTTATTATTAAAAAAAGTAGGAAATGTGTGATCCAAAAAAGAAAAAAAAGGTGTACACTCACCAATATAGTAATACTGTACAATTGACATTATTCACTCAAAGTTAAAACTTAAAAATAAAATAATCTCATAACTCACAAACAACACTATTAATAATAACATTTTTTAGTCAAAGTTGGTATATAATTGTTATGGACCTTGAACAATTGGATATATATAAATAAAATATATTTTTTAAAAAATTTTTTAAAAAGATTCACTGAAACATTAAAAGGTATTTTTAATTTTTTTTTTCTTATTTTTTAATGGGTTGGCAGCTCACTCTAAAATATGTTATGCTGACTATTTCAGTTAATTTTATTTTGATGGACTGGCACACCTTGTCTCATTTTTTGTGGATTTTTGACAGAATGAGCCTAAACGGAATGAGTCAGCCCACCTAATAAAAAGGGATATGCTAATAATCCAAAGAAGGGAGAGAAAACATACCATTAGGATTGCTTTGAGGTTATCTCCGGTGAGCTCGAAGTCAAGCACACCACTCTCTTGAAGTTGAAGTAGAATGTCCACAAAGTCTTTACTATCAGATTGGTTGTTATCTTTCTTTTTCATTCTCTTATGTTCTGCAATTATCTCATCAAAGAAAGCATCTAATGCAACAAAAATAGCCTTCATTTCAGGTATTAGGCCTGTCAGATTATCAATCCAACCCAATGAAGGGAAGAAATCTCCCACACAGAAAGCCGTGAATATTCTCATCACCTTTCTTCCTATCTCTCCGAAGCTGTCACTGCCATCACTTGGGGTATCATATTTTTGTCCAAGAACACATCTAGACACTATATTGTTTGAGGTTGCAATCAGCATCTCACTCAGATTCACACATGACCCTTCACTTGTACAAGCGTCACGTATGTTACCAATCAACTCTGCAACTTCCTCTTCTCGGATGGATTGAAAAGACTTGACCCTTTTGAGGCTTAGAAGCTCAAGAACACAAATCTTCCTTTTCTGTCTCCACTCTTCTCCATAGGATGCAAAGCCAATGTCCTTGCAATCATAAACAAATATTTTAGCAGCTGTAGGCTGGGGCCTGTTGGAGAAAACAACATCATAGTTTTTGATGATTTCTTTGGCCACATCAAATGAGGAAACCACAAGGGCTGGTGTTTGTCCAAGCTGAAGAAACATGAGAGGGCCATGCTTGTTGGAGAGTGATTGGAAGGAGCGGTGAGGGAGTGTTCCTAGCTGATGGAGATTGCCAATGATGGGTAGCTTTGGTGGGGATGGAGGAAGATTGGACTTGTTTCTTCTTGTGAGCTTAAGCACAAGCACGAGGCTTATGAAGCCAAAAATAGCCAAGTAAAGTGTTGAATTTGGCTCACAAGAGAATTGTTTTAGAAGAAATTGTAGAAGAGCCATTCTTCCTTCTGTTATTTGGTTTTTCATTTGGAAACAACGTACTGGTATATAGGGGATTCTACCAACATTGCGAATTATTTATAGACACTCATTTTTCTATAGGAATGTTATTTGGATATTAAAAAATCCATTAAATTCAAGGGTAAAGAAAGTAATTAAGTAAGAATGAGAGGGAGCTACAAGCTACTCTAATAAGGGACATCCACTCTTTGAAAGTTAAAAATATGGGTTTTATTAATCAATATTCCAAGAGTAATGATTAAGAATATCTCAAAAAGAAAATTTTAAAAGTTTTCAGTAATTAGTATGCATTGAAAACATGAATTCCCATCTCCCCAATATAAAATTTTTCTTTTTTGATTCCTTAATCAAGGGCACTGGAAGGATAAACTCAAAAAATGTTATTGTTTCTTTATTAGGTAATGAGCAGGCATGATGAAATCTTATTAAAATAAAGTCATCTAGAAGTAGCAATTATTTTGGGTACATGAAGAAAAGAAGTAATTGTCTGGAGAAGGTGGAAGACATATTATTGGATTTCCCTTTAATATTTATCGTTAAAAGGATCCCAACTTATTTTTATGCACACTAATATTTTATTTTTAAGAAATGTTTTTTAATTAAGCTATGATCCATACACAAATATTATTTTGCACATTTGAAGATTGATGTGCAAATAATTCAAAATTTTAGCTATATTTTTTTAGTATGTTAAATATAACAAACATTATAAGTGGTGGGCCTAAAAGCATCACAACCATATTAACACAAAATAAATATATGAAAATGTAAGAATAAAAGACAAACGGAATCAATACAATTCGGCAAATCTATATTTGAACTATTGTCCGTTAATGGTTTTCATTTTCCAAACTCTGGCATAAAAAGTCAAGCTATGCCTTTCATATCAACAATAAGTTAACTGACAATAAATATCTACTTCACATTTAGAGATTAAAAAAGGGTTAGATTTTAATTCCTCTTGGATAATTTGTCACTCTCAATTATTTAATATTACTCCTCATTAATTGCCTGCACTTACATAGTTTCTGAAATGCTCTCAAGATATTTTTAATAATTTGTTTTTTTATTTTATTTTCAAAACTAAATTAAGAATTATATATTAAAATCTCATTTATCTATCGTCACTATTCTTCTTTATTTTTCCTTTATTTATGACATTTCTAAATACCTTTGCTTTACTACTGATCTGTAAATAGCTTTAATTAAAAACATATTTTATATTTGTAATATATATATATATATTACTACTGTGATATTTTATATTTAATAATTATATTAATTAATATTAAATATAAACATGAACTATAATTAAACTTTTAGCATAACACAGAAAATTCTTAACCTTTTTTTTTTACATAACAGGAAAAAAGAAAAAGCTAGGAGTTCAACATATTCTTTAACTTAAATATAACATACCTTACCAACTATATTCACAATAGTAATCAGATGGAAGATCGATCAAGTCACCAAATTTAAATTGAAACAGACATATAGCTGTCGCCAAATTACACACATTTGTTAATTTGTTTCAATCGAAATTCCGGTGTGATTACATTCTTATTTCTTTCTTCTTCTTCTTCTTCTTCTTCTTTTGACGTGTTCCTATTTCTTTCTCTATTCGGCAGAAACGAGGATTTATTTCTTAACATTGGATGAATTTAATTTTGTGCGTGCTCAATTTATATGATACTCTGGATTCCTACATTTTGCTATAATTTTGTCCCTTAAATTGAGCCTCATATGAAAGTAATAGAATTAATGCCTCTAGAAGTCCAAAAAACAAAAAACAAAAGTAGTAGCAATAATAATAATAATAATACATCTTTATATAAGTGAAAAATCTGAATGGATATCTAGTTTTATCGCCATCACAAATTTTCCTAACTCATTTCACATTGTATCATCAAGTGTAGTGAAATAAAATTAAAATAAATGCAAATTTAATCAATTTGGGCTTTCAAATCAGTAGGATACAAGTCTAAGGTGGTATTTTCTACGATACTGTTGAATTTTGTACTAAACATGCGAATTATCCCTGAACTCTTGTTAACAATGATATCGTAGATAAGTCACTCTCCTTTTTAATTCATCTTATACGTTATATTTTAAGTTATGAATTTTTTGTGTTATGTTAAAAATTTAATTATAGTTAATTTTTATGTTTAGTATTAATTAGTATAATTATTAAATATAAATTTAAAATATCATAGCACTAATATATATATATATATATATATATATATATATATATATGTATTTATTATAAATATAAAATAAGTTTTTAATTAAAATTATTTAGAAATGTCACAATAAAAAGTAAATAAGAAGTGATAATAAATAAATGAGATTTTAATATAAATTTTTAATTTAATTTTTAAAATAAAACAAAAAATAGACAAACAATTAAAATTATCTTGAAGACATTTCAGGAACTACATAAATGTATGTAATTAATGAGGAGTGATATTAGATAATTAGGAATGACCATGATATGAACGGAGTATTTGGGTTCAACTCTTTATTTAAAAAAAAATAACAAGTAAAACATAGAAGACCACTAGTGAAAATACAATGAACAGAAAAATAAAAATGTAAAAAAATGTAGCCGAGATGACTTTAATAGGGAAAAGGATTATACAACACAGTTGAGTTTACCATTCCTCAATTACTCTGTTAGTCTATGTATTTTTTTAAAAAAATTGTAATAATTTAAAAATTTTGTAACTGATTTGGGAGTGATTACCATTAATTGAATTCCATTAAATTAAATTATTGATACAGAACTCAGATGCGAACTTTTTATATATAAAAACCCATTTGAATATCTTTAAAAAGCATAAAGACACAATAATAGTTCACATATTAAAAAATTATTTTTAATGTATTTATATAATAAAGGCCTAATTTCTTTTTTAAATATTGGAACCAATTTTTAAATTTTATAAATGAGGCTTAAATATCTTGTTGCTCCCTAAAAATCAATGAGTTTTGATTTTGGTCCCTGAAATTTTTTTGTTTGGTTTGGATCCAAGTATTTCCTAAATTGTTTAGTTTTAATCACCAAACTTAGTCCCTCATTCTTAAAATCTTGGTTGGGTAATGAAAAACTACGTCATCCAGTTTTATATGGCAGCTACTTGTCATATGTGGTATATCATAACTATATATGTGTCAAAATCTTAATGTAAATTGAGTTATTTTACATAATCAGATGTGTTAAAAAGTTGAGTCTAGTGGATTATTGGAGGAGGATTTTGACATAGAGAATCATTAAATACCATGTATAACTACTAGCAATATATAAGATTGAATAATAAGGCTTTTTGTCACTTAATTTAGAATTTAACAAAGACAGATGAATTTCGATGACCAAGACCAAATAGTTTTGGAAATGTTTGGACTAAAGCCAAATAAAAATCTTTTCAGGAACTAAAATCAAAATTAATTTATTTTCAAGGAACAAAAAGATATTTAAGCCTATAAATAATTATTATAGTTTATAACTAACTAGTTTTTATAATGAGAATTAAAAGAAGATCATTTGTAAGTTTATTATTTTCTTTGAGATAAGTTCATCGGTTTATTATTATAAGTATTATTATGGGGATATAAAGAAAAATGTTATTTGTACTTATGATGTGTAAGACATTAAGTTGACTTATATCTCATCTATAATTGGATGTTGTGTGAACTTCATTCAAATAGAATTTATATCCTATCTAATAAAATATGAATTGACACAATATCTCATATATTATCAATACAATTAGCATAACTCGAATATAAAAAGGCCGGCCGTAGTATGATTGCTATTTCAGTTCTCTCGTATAAATTCATGGTGATCTTTCACTCTTTTTTATCTAAGACGCGTCTCATTTTTGTATCACGGTTATTGCCTTTTGCATTCAAATATTACTTTTTACTGCTCCATTAATTCTGAATAATTATTTATTTTAAAAAATTTATTTAAAAATAATTATATATATAATTTAAATAAAATTAATTATTTTTTAATAATGTCTCTGTTAAATATTATTAACTCATTAATAAAAAAATAATGTTGAAGTGCTAAAAAAAGAAAAATTTAATGAATTATTATTATTATTTTAAAATTAATTAATTCGTGTTCTAATCTAACTTTAAAGATGCTGTCCTCGATTAATCATGCTGTAGAAGTAGAATAGCATCTGTGGCGTGTAATAGATTTTAAGGAAAAAAAACAAAGACAGTTTTTTGACGCGATATGTCAATTGTTTAATAGAATAATGAATGAGAACAAAAAAGACATCGTACGCCTGACATTGATTAAATGTAAACAGCAGAGCGACTAAGACCATGACTACTGAGGCCGGATCCACGTTTACATATTTGGCTATTATTAAATAAAAATATTATTCAAACACAAGAAAAAAAAAATATTTCTTAAGATATGTGCTTAACAATTATTAATCGGAATAATAGATTTCACATACTATATTTATCACATCAAATTTAATAATTATTAGATAAATATTTTAATAAATATTTAATTTTTAGATATTTAAATAACACCCTCTATTATTAAATGTTTAGGGGCGGCTAGCCGAGATTCCTTCAATTATATGTACGAGGCTCTATGACTGTCTATGTTTGTAGAGGGACACCTATCGCACCGACATGTTTAGTTTAGGATGAAAATGAATCATTTCATGTCATTTTATACCATAACATAGTCATATTAAATCCTCATTATTAGGTATATTTACATTTTACATTACTAATTTTGTTTTTCAACACAATCAAAGGACAAGATAAAAATATCATCCTCTCGTGTTAAAAATGAACTTGAAAGGATTCTTTATCAGTTTAGGATAGTCTAAACTCCGATCACCAACTTTGGGCTCTGTTTCAGTCCCCGGTAAAACTACTGTAATATCTCTACCTCTAGGATGGGAACAATTTACAGAAAAGATTTCTTGAATTGTTGAAATGGTATCAAAAGCGTACAATGTAATAGTAGTACTGGTATCAGTGTAACTTCTATAATGAGAAATTGGTCTATATGTGGATGGTTATTAAACTCTGAGTTAACTTTTATGGAATGTTTATGAGTTTGAATTTTGGAATGGAAAGGAAGGAAAGGGAGGAAAATGGAGGACTTGTAGTATAAAATTATATTATAGGTCCTCTCCTTCCTTTCCTTTTCTTTCAAAACTCAAATTCACAAACATACTCTTAAACTCTTATAACATTACAATCTTATCACGTAATGAATTTATTTAAACTCAATTTAATAACCTTACAAGACAACATAATTATTAAACTTTTGAGTTAATTCGTAAGAGTTTATGATTTTACCATACAAAAATAAATTTATTTAAACTGGAATTTTATAACTTTGTGTAAGAATGAGAATTAAGTAACAATTTAAGAAGGAAAAAATTCAGCTGAGGCCTGAGGGTCTCCTCTAGACGAGTTTCATCACTTAAGAAATGAGAGCAAGAATTCAGAATAAGAGAAGAGGAAGAGAGTTGGTAATGGAGAAAAAGGGAATTGGAGGGAAAGATGAAAAATACCACATAAAGTCCAAGTTTAAGCCAATGGATTCCCAGCTCTAAAGCTATGTTTATGAGTTAAGATTTTAGAGGGGTATGAAAATGAGTGACTTATAACATAATTTTATATAACAAATCTTTCATTCCTCTCCCCTTCTCTCCGCTCTAAAATTAACTCACGAACAATATATCCAAGTTTTCACACGAAATCCTTTAGAAGAGAATTTGATTGATATCCACTCTCTTGTGCTGCTTCTGCCCTCCATATTTCCCAGGCCATGAGTCCATGTGTGGTCCCCACTAGTAGAAAATCATTGAATAGTTTAAGCTAAGATACACGAAAAAACTGGATGTATCGTTGCAGTAACTGCAAGTTGTAGTTTGTAAGCCACCTCTTCAACCTTTTCAATAATTGGAAATTGACGACCAAAATATCTTATCGATAACGCTACACTCGGCTCATGCGTGTCTAGTTTTAATTTTTGAATTTTAGAATGTGTCTACTTTTATTAGAGTTATTCGTGAAATTGTAAAATATCAGTTAAGTTAGTTTCTGATCTCTTTTTTATTTAATATTTTATCAATTAAATAATAATATGAATAATATTACGTTAAGTGACACTTTAACACATTATATGTTATTTGAAGTGGAGTAAAATTTAAAATTACTTATTTTCGTATCTAAAATTACACAAAATGAGTCATTTATATCTTTATTTTAAGTCATAAAATGATTTATTTTGTACGATCTTAAACACTAAAGTGAGTCATTTAAATCTCGATTACACATTTGATAACATATAGTATACCAAAGTGTCTCTTAACATTACATATTATCTTTAACTAACAAAATGTTGAATGAAAGTGGGTTAATAGACTAATGTGACTCGTGTTTTACAATATCATAGACCCCCATTTGATTCATTTTGAAAATCAAGGAATAAAAAACTCACTCATGAAATTAGGGATTAAAATTATTTTTAACTTTTTTAATTTTAAGATGGCATTAATTTTTTCTTGATATTAATTAAATTCATGAAAGTAGATAAGAGTAATTGTATCAGGTATACTATTTTGTATTATTATTGTGGGAACCCAACTATCGAAAAAAGAAACAAATTGTAAGAACCCGTGTTATATATGCACCAGATATAAATAATGTGTTAGTGTTGTCTTAGGTTAAAAAAAAAATGCTGTAGTAATATCTATACAATTAACCATAATATTTTGTACGGGTTGATGGAAGGGGTCGATTGACCCGATATTATATCCGTCTAATATTTTGTACAGGATTAGGCGTTAGTTTATTAACCAATGAAAATCTCTCAATAAAAAAGGATCGATTGAACAACTAGTCAAAGAAAACTGATGGAGGTAGAGGTAGAGGGTCGGTCTTTTTTTTTTTTGCTTTTCCAAAAAAGTTGAGAGAATAATGTAGTACCTCATCTATAAATAGTTTCTATTAAAATTTATGATAAATATGTTCTGATTGCATAGCACTTCTCTCAAGCTGATAATTATATGATGGTTCTATAAAAATCAACACTAGACATGTCTAGAAGTTTGGCACTAACATGAGAAGATTCTAGAAACTTGTAGAATTATGTAGAACAATGTAGAATTATGTAGAACTATCTAGAAGTATATAGAGATATGTAGAACTATCTAGAAGCTTTTAGAGACATGTAGGAGTTATCTAGAATGTCCTTAGTAGATATGTATAGATGGTTCTAGAAATATGAAGATATGTGTGGAGGATGAAAAGGTTCTAGATGTGCAATCTAGATCGTCCATTAGAATTAATCTCCACCGTCCATTGAGAAGGTGGAAGCTTATAAATAAACAAGAGGATTATTTGTGTAGTGTGCATTAGTGAGTGCTTCAAGAATTGAGTGCTTGAGTGGAGAGCTCAAAGAGTAAGATTGAGCAAGTACTTGTAAGAAGCAAGTGTGCTTAAAGTGAGTAGAGCACAAGTACTAGTGTGCTCTAGTGTATAAAGTGTAAAATTATTCAATAAATAATAAAAAGAGTTCTATTATAGTGTCTCTTTGCTCAACAGTTTCTTCTTGTGAACTTCATCACAACCACGACGCTTATGAAGCCAAGAATAATCAAGTATAGGGTTGGAGATTTGGCTCATGTGGGAATTGTTTTAGAACAGATTGTAGAGGAGCCATTCTTTCTTCTGTTATTCGGTTTTTCATTGAGTTCGATCCTGCCATTGTTGCGAATTTACTTATAGGCACTATATTTGGCAATGAGCGTGATCCCAGAAATCTTATTATATCTGAAGTCAACGAAGAGTTATACAAAGCACAAACTCCTAGGAAAAATTTTAATATTTTATATTTCAAAAATATACTTACTTCAAGTGTTAAACCAATCCAATGCGTAGGATATAACTTTACATCTCCAAACCAATCCAATGCGTAGGATACTTACACTTTCTCCTTACTCTACTTCAAGTGTTAAACTTGCACTTGAAGCAAGTGCTTTTCCTTGCCATGTTTGAATTCTACGCATTGGATACAAAAAAATGTAAGAGAAAATATATTAGAAAAAGCATATGATTGGTTTGGAGATGTAGAGTAAGGAGTAGTGTAAGTTTAACACTTAAAAGTAAGTATCCTATTAAGATATTAATTTTTTTATTATTGGATATGATAGGTTAATAAGATAAGTGCAATCACCATTGTATTCAAAGATAATGAAGTGAGTATATCATAAGACATATTTTTAATTAACTTGTTTTTAAGCAACTGATAATGAGAACTAAATGAACATCATTTGTTAATTTATTATTTTCTTTCGAGATTAGTTCATTACACTATAAGAAATTTAGCATAAAACAACACTTATTTTTTGGAACATATGAAAAATATTACTCTTTATACATATAGACAATATTTTTTTTTAAATATGTTACCTTTCATATATAAAAAATATTATGTTCTCTATTCAAAAGTGTTACCTTAAATAATTGATCACATTTGCTTTAATAACACTATAAAAAGTGATGTATTAACTAAAAAATATAGAATTTTATTAAAAATTATTGTATTTAACAATTGACCATATATGATATAGCAACTCTTCAAAAAGTAATAACTTAACTTAAAAAAAAATGTAGCATTTAAAAAAACACATTTAAAAAAGTGTTATATATATATATATATATATATATGTATAAATAATATTTTTTATGTATTTCTAAAATTATGTATTTTTTTAGGCATAAATTTCGTTAGTTTATTGTTATAAGTATTATTATGCCAGCCATAGCATGATTGCTATTTCATTTCTCTCATTCACGTGTTTCATTTTTCTATTTACGGTAGTAGCTTTTAACTTTCAAGCTAATCCAAAAGTATTTTTCTATGCGATTGCGCATCGCACTGAAATAATTAAATAATCATGTTTCAGAAGTGCATTTGTCGCGTGGGATAGATACAAACACTAAGGATAACATTGATTAAATGTAAACAGTAGAGAGAGTAAGACTATCCAGATATCATGTTTAGATATTTTTGGCTTAAGCATTATTAAATGCTAGGGTCGGTTAACTCGAGATTCCTTTGAGTATGAGGAACAGACTAAAACAGCTGTTCACATTATAGTGTTTCTAGCTTTACCCTGAGCTGGTTTTTGTGATTGGTCTCTCTTGGTAGATAGCTTCTGGTGCTGGGTTTTGAACCTTGTTTTTTACTCTGCTTCAGTCTTATTTTCTTTATCTATTTTTCATTGTAATTATTGAACACACATGTTCACCTTTGTTTCTTGTTTTCAGAGTTGAGCGTTCTTTAATTATTGAAAAAAAAAAAAAAGAGTCTAAACTCTGATCCACGAATTTGGTATGTGTTTCCTTCTCTAGTGATATACATACATAGCACGAAATACTTTTCATCAAATTGCTATATATGACGAGCATTTTAGCCAATTACGGTTGTTCTAGCATAGAGATTAAAATGCATAATAATAAAACTTACAAAAAGGGGGAAAAAAACGTTCTGTACCATTTATTATTTAATCCATTAATTTTATACACTATTATAATCTCATGCTTTTAATATTTTTAATATAATATATTAAGTGTTAAATAATATAGAATTTTTTTTTTCAGTCTAGAAGTACCTAAGAAATTTTATCTTGATAGTCTCGTATGTCAGTTTTTATGGAACACAATGATTACTCTTTTGGCGGGATCTACATTGGGAAGAGATAAGTTTGGGAACACCTCACCTGTATAATCTACTACTATAATATTATAATATTTAAAAATTATTTTATGAAAACTATTACATGTGACTTTTATACAGAGCTTTAGAATATACATATCATTTATATAGTGATTTTGTACTCACCTTTTATAATATTTATGTATATAAATTTTTTAACTTATTTTACAATTTGATTATTAATTATTAATAAAATCAAATATTACAATCATTAAATATTACATGAATCAATAAAATTAGAATCATTAAGATATATTCATGGGATTAAGAATCATTAAAATTATGATATGTAATTAAAATTAAGAATCATTAAAAATGAAAAAAAATAGAATTTATAATATATATATATATAATACTAATTTTCCAGACTCATATGAGGGAAGTTTTTCAGGTGTCACAACTAAAATGATTTAGGACTCACAATTTTTAAGAAATAAGTCATTAATTATTTTTTTGAAAAATCAAAACTATAATTATTAAATATTATTAGAATATTATTGACAATAATCAATATTTAATGATAGGATTGTCTATTATATATTCACATTTCAAAAATCATTTTTAAAGCTATCGAAAGTATTTTAACGTAATATATATGTAATATATCTCATGAGAGGTTTTTGACATATTTATTTACTCTATCGGTATATTTTATCTTGCTGAATTCTTCCTCCTTGCTTCTTCTTTTTATTTGCAACCTCAATGATGGTTTGACTATTTTTTTTTTTATGTTTATGATGTTTATGTCCTATTGCATTTTTATTTCCTTTGTTATTTATCTTGTATTCTCCACTTCTTCTATGATATTAATATATTGATATGCAAATTTGTAAATACCAACTATAAAATGCGAAATCTTTTACGTGTGATAAATTTATATTATTCATTGATTTTTAGTTTTTTTGAGTTTTTAACCTGTTCTTAATTTTATCGTGTTCTTTTTTATTGTTTTCATTCTATTTTTCTTGGTCATTTTTTTATGTTAAATTCTAATTGTTTTCATTTTCTTTCTAATTGCTTCAATTTTATTTTTGCTTTGTCATCAATTTTTCCTTTGTTATGCATTTTTATTTTTTATATGGAGCCTTTTTTATTATTGATTTTTTATTTTTCCAAATTGCCATCTAGGTTTGAAGTAGATTATAGCATTATTTGCTCAAAGGTTTTATGTTGTTGATTTATCATTCTTATTTATCTCTTTTGGTTTCCTACTTTTATTTGTTTAATTAATCTTTTCATTTGATCTCTATATTTCTTTTGTTTAGGACTTTTCACCGTGGTAACTCATTAATTGCTCCTATTTATATGGTCTTTTGGTTGAAAAATTGATACTTTACTATACTTTTATTCTGTCTATAGTTTATTTGTATAAATAAATGATTTATTTTATATGTTGGGTTATTATTATTAATTTTTAAACTTAAGAAAGCATAGGTGAATCAAAGTATTTTTTAACTCATCTTGGTGTTATTTTTATGCAATGCAACTTTCAATCTCTACAAGATCCTAAAAGTTCCTAAGTGTGCATTTGGATGAAACAATTTTATGGGGAATGTAATTTTTTTTAAAGGATTTAAAATTTATCATGAAAAATATCTTGTTAGGATATTCACTTAGAAGAAATTGCTAAATTCAAAAGATATTAAAGAGGGATTTTATCTACCTAGAATAGAGGATTTTAATTTCCACCTATATAGAGGGAATTTAGAAAATCCCGACATGTACAAGTGTAAGCTTTTCTTATTTTGGTAAGTATCACTTTTATTATATTCTATTACAACTTTTTTATATTTATGAGATTTTTGTTTAATGTTAATTTTAATTCATTTTGTTGTATTTCAATTTTTTTAATATTCAATTTATATTATATGATTTATATTTATGTATCATTCCATTTTATTGATATAGCAATTAAATTTTATAATTCAAATTTAAAATATCTTGTGAATGAAATTTAAGATCATTTATGAAATATGAACTCATTATAATTGATTTTAAATCGGTTAATTTTTTATTATTAATAAAAAAACTTATTTTTTTAAAACATATTTTATGTTTTTCAAATAAAATATGTTAAAATCAAGGTAATGTAATTATCTCACCGAAATAAAATATTTTATAAACAAAGGAAATATAATTATTTATCCAAACAAAAAATTTAAAAATTGAAGGAAACTTAATTGAAGCGTTTTAAATTCCCTTATATTTAAAAAACACTCCATCCAAAAGTATACTAATTTTATTTCCATGTTAGATATTTTGTTTTTCAATAATTATATTTTTTTATGTTATATAGGATATGTATGTTTATAACACTTTTATACCTATGAGATTTTGGCAACGATATGTAGGAGATTTTTAGTCTTAAATGGAAGTAATAATTAATGGACACCCAAAGAGAAAATGAATGTTGATAGAAATAAGTGGATTTTTAAAACTATGTTTTACCAAGTGAACAAATGGATAAGTCACCACTTAGTATATAGGAATTAACAAAGGAGAAAAATATGCAATATTAGTCATTAGGAAGTCAATTGCACAGGGGTTATGATATTCCTATGTTATTGTAGCAAATGAGAAGGAGAAAGTGAACATTATGGGAGTAGTTACTGTTTCCCTTACATATGATTACTTGATTAGGAAGGGGACATTTATTTTAATTTAATCGTATATAATAATAAAAATAGTCTTAGACGAATGCAATTTTATTAAATGATTTTTATCATTGATTGGTGGTTCACGTTACAACCACGTTAATTCCATATTAAATGTGTTTTTTAAAAATAAAAAATTAAAATGGAACATAAAAGAAATTAAATGCATTTATTATATGAATCAATTTCTTAATTTAAAATAGATAAGTTTCAAATCGGATTCAAATGATATTTTAAATATGTTTACAAGGATTTTGACGTTATTTACGTAGCAAATTGACAAGGTTATAAAGCAAAAAAGATTTGATACAATAATTGTGTGAATTAAAGAAAAATAGGAAATATAACAAGAGATTAGGAGAGTTTAAAATTGATATTTGAGTCATGATCCTTTGTTACAACGGTATAATCTTCTACTACTACAAACGTTAAATATTCAAAATTTAACAAATGATTTTGGTATTTGATTTGTTTGAGATAATCAACTACATAAATTAAAAGTCTTTTAGCAAGTTTATATATTTTGATTCACCAAAGAAGAAAATTCAAATTTTTGTAATCAATTGTATTATTGGGTCTATTAATAATGGAAAATTGAAGCAACGAAGATTTGAACTTTAATATACTTGGAATCAACTTTAGAAATCAAGATTTGAATTTATTAGAAAATTTATTATTATGTTTAAAATTGATAAGGTGGTATTTAAAATTAAAAATATAAATTAATTTTATTTTCTTCTCGTTTAAGTTTTAAATCAGATTATTTTATATTGAATCGAACATAATTTAATAGAAATTGAAAATTTCAATAATTCAATTTATTGTGATTTATTAAATCAAATAAAGCATATCTAAATCAATTAACATATCAATATCAATATATGTGTTGTGTGTTAATTATATCATTAATTTATACAATTTCAACATTCATAATAGTCATTTTTAATATATGGGCAATTTATGCTAAAATTTACATGGCAAAAAGTATTGTATATTATTTTAATAACCTTATATATTGGAGTTTTTCAAAATAATAATTTATAAATAAAATAAATAAATAATCAAAAGTAATTTTATATTTTATATTTTATTTTTTAAAATATGTGTTTGAAAATGTTTTAAATTAGATAAATTATGTTACTTTACTTAGATACTCCTAATTATTAATTATTAATTAATAAATAATATTGATTAATTACTATATACATACACAGTCACACACACACTGGGTAATGATATCATATCAACAATGTTGATTTATTCTTAATTTACTAAACTCAAGAAGATAAAACAATAAATAAATAAATAAAGTAATGCCATGTCTTTTTTTATAATAAACATTGTTATCGAAAGTAATCATTTTATGCACTATTTTTTTTATACATTATTTCAATATTCAGTATATAATAGATATTATATGTTATTTCAAAATTCAGTATATAATAAATATAATTCATTATATTTAAATCAATATATACGTTAATTTATAATATTTGCTGTAAATTAAAAATTCAGCCTTGATTTATTAAAATGAGGTAAATGACTCATTATATAATAAGAGCTTCCATTATGATTGTTTATTAATTTTATCTCATAACTCTTTTACTATCTTTCTTGTTTATTTTGGTTTTATCTTTTTTTTATTTTAGTATTTTTTTTAGTATTATATTTATGATCTCATGGTTAGTTATCACTTTTACATAATGACATTTATAAAAATTAAAAGAGAATTTTAAAAATATTTATAAAGATAAAAAACTAAATTTTAAATATTCATGAAAGTTGAATACATATTATAATATAGTTATATAGGGCTTAAATTTAAAATGACAATGATCGAGCAGTTTATGAAATTATAATTTTCTTATTTAATATAAACTTAGGCCTTGAGTATCAAGTTAATGTGATTTTAAGTATTTTCAAATTATCCTAAAAAATTATAAATCTATGTGTTAAGGTATACTTTAAATTGTAATTTAAATTTTTTATCAATGATTTTATTATTATATTTATAAATTTTAAAGAGAAATATTATATTTTTTTAGAATAAGTTAAGAGTCTCATATTGTCAAAAAAGAAGAAGGTTTTTTTTGTATATCTTGCTATCCTAGGTTCATAACTAAAGAATTTATCTTTAATTAAAATTTAAAAATTACTAAATTCAAATGGAATATATTTGAAAGAGTTTAAGTCCATATTATACCGAAATGATTCTCTACTCAATTAATTTCAAAGTCATCTCTTACTTGAAGAGCTAGAATATGATAGAGAGCAATAATCTAATGATCTTAAAGGGTACTTATCTTCAATAAACAAGTTTAGAGGATAATTTATAATGGACTCAATGTAACAACCATTAAGAAATAATATTTTTTATTTTGTATAAGGTTATGGAGGAACAAAAAAAACATTTATTTAGAGAATATTTATTAAAATGATGTAAAGGAAATAATGCGTAATTAAAATAATGTATGTTAAATATTTTAATTTACTATAAATATGTAAATGGTTGAGGATTAAATGTCAAAGTGGTGCCCGTTGGGATTCCCTTAAAAAAAGAAGGACGAGAATGGAAACTCATTTAATCATCACAGGGAAGGGGTGAAGTCACTGTTTACTAAACGAGGTAGGGACAATGAATGAGGTTCCTGTCCCATCGAGACCTGTAATTTTCTATTTATATAAATTATTTAAATATTTATTTTTATACACACACACAAAGAGAAGGAAGTCCTCATGGTGGGTCTACTGGGTTACGACTAGAAAGGAGGCTATGGTGATGCCATGGTGGGAAGCCGTCAGCAATTTGCGGTGGTTGTGGGAGTTATTGAACATTATGGAGAAGAAAGTCTATGGCTGGGTGTGGTTTAATGTTAGAAATTTTCTGATAACTTATTTTCCAGTAAAAAATAAGGGTTAAACGTTGTAAGTTTACTTTAACGTAAAATATTTAGCTTTGGAACAGTTTGGCATGCATAAATTGGCCAGCTACCAGCCGATTTAATGCTGGCACTATTTTCATGTATACCTGTTAAATCGTTACACAATCAAACACGTCAATCAGTAAATCGTTTAACACCTAACTGATTTATGTTTAGTATACCGTTTTACTGTTAATCGTTTTATATTTAGTGTATATTGATAAATAACATCAGACTAGTTGTAAATCAGTAAATAATCATTTCTTTCATTTCTTTTTTTTTTTTTTGGTGAAAAGCCTCTTTCATTACTCAACTTTTGGCTGGATGGAATGGAATAATTTAAAATGAAATGTAATGCACTCTAAGGATTGAAGCAGATGTGTTCTCCTCTACCACTCGGAAAAGAACTTAGTATCGGTTTGATGTGAATTTTGTGCAGAATCATAATAGATTGCGAGGGAACCAACCAGATCGATAGCCTGTCATTTTTTCTTCTTCTTATTATTATTATATCCAAATTAAAGTGACGAATAACATATGCAAGATATTATCCATACGTAATTGACTTTTACGCCAATAATATTTTTATCTCTTTTCATATCCTACAAGTAATATTTTGTCACTTTAATTGATGATTGCTTTAATTTTAAAAATATATATTTTTTGAAAAAAAATTTTATGAGTGGTATAATAGAGAAAGAGACAAGAACTGAGAACATAATATTATTTCAATAATTATGACTTATGATTTGGTCTAAGTTTAAACTTGCAATTAAGGTATTCACTAAATTATAATCTATACTTTGATTGTTTGTATATCGTACAATATAACACGAAACGAAAACACGCGAAAGACTAAAAATACTGAAACGTGAGTGGATACATGGTCCATTATTTATGGAAACCACTGTGTGCAACTGAGAGAATTTACTTGTCAAATCATTCATATATCACTAGAATGAAATCTTTTCCTATTATTTCTTTTAGAGAAAATTGCAACCACTTTTTTTGAGATTTTTTCAGATTTTTTAAAATTCAATTCGGCTCCTTTCTAATTATTTGACTTGCATTAATTGGATGGAGACTTTTTACCCCTAAAATATGTCCCCTTCTCTGTCTCATCAATTATAAATTATTATATATAAGATAATCTTATATATTTGATAATTATTTTAAAATTTTAAATCTTCTTCTCTTTGTATCTCATATATAATAATGCATGATTGATGAGATAGGAAAGAAATATGATTTAAGAATAGAAATTTTCCATAATATACCAACCTTCCCTAATAACGTTCAAAGAGTAATGACTTTTGAATGGGTTACCAAAATCACTCTTGATAAACTAAGGGTTTCATATGGAGAGGGGAAAAGACACGACAGAGAATTTGGAGAAGAAGAAATTGCATTCAATGTGAAAATGAAAGAGTAAGGAATTCGGACTTGTAGAGAGTGTCTTACACATATGTATGCCAAACTGTAACTAATTAGCAAACAAAACATTTATGTGTCATGTCTCATCACATGCATCCTCTTTATTAACAACCACTACCACATGCATTCCCAACTTGAAATGATGGTGCTTGAAAAGATTGAGAGGTAGAGGTTTGGTGAATACATTTGTTTGATTGTGACTAGTGACATGAAGAAGGTTGATGAGACTAGCATTTACTTTTTCTCTAACAATATAGCAATCAATCACAATATGCTTGGTTCTTTCATGAAAAATTGGATTGTTTGCTATGTGAATGATAGAGAGGTTTTCAAATTACAATAGAGCAAACATTGGGAGAGGGATTTGCAGATACTTGAGGAGATAAACCTACCATTGAATCTCATAGGAAAGGGAAGCAAAAGCATAGTATTTACCTTCTTATTAAGATCTCAAAACAGTAGTGATATGTTTTGTAAAAGATACATTTCGTACTTGTTTTGACATGATTTTGAGTATTTATTGGTGAAGTTAACCATTTTCATATATAATTTGGATTTTTGTGAATTTCTTGAAACTAATATTAAATTGGTAAATTTTACTTGAATTTGATGGCTTAGGAGCTAATTTGTAATCAATTTTGCAAGAGAGATTTTTTTGAGCTAATTTGAGAAATTTTCTAACTAATGTTGTTGTAGAAAATTTGTATCTCGCACTACAAAGATTAGATAAGGACAAATAAAAATGTTTTGAAAAGAGAAGTGTTTTGCAACTTTGATGTTCAACTTGAAATATAGTTCTCAATGATTCTGGGTGAAAATCTGGATGAAATATTGAAGGTTGCTATTTTCCTGATGTTGCCTAGCCTTGCCTTCACCTAGTGTTTGACCAATATCTCAAGCTATGGAAGTCCAATATAATTGAGTTGCTTCTTGTGGAGTTGGAAAGCAATTCAATTCTTTATAACTTTGTCTGAGATATAGCGAAAGGCTAAGCTAATTGTAGAGGCCATTATAAAGCTCACAAAGTAAGGCTTCAAAATTACTCCAAACACTAGAACACAAATTTGCCCAATTTTAGGCTTAATGGAGCATTACATTAAATGTTTTGGGCCCATTATGTATCATTAAGGCTTAATGAAACCCTAAAACATAATGGGAGCTATAAATACATCATTTTTAAGGATGGAAGATGGCCTTTTGGTGGTCTTGGGATCTTTAGTTGGCCTCTCTTGGCTAACTTGAGAGACATCAAGTAGGAGCTACAATTTTGGCAACTATATCAAGGAGGAAGACACTCATGATTGGAATCCATTCATCTTCTCTTTTCTCTCTTTGATTTATGTTTGCCACGTACATTTTGTCTATAGATTTGTATTTGTTAAATATGTTGGTTGGCTAAATACCTTATACGAGGGGTGATAATGTAATTTATGTTGTATTATGACTACGATTGTTTGGGATTTATAGCTTTTATGAATTTTTTCTTATTCAATTGAGTTTCTATTATCCTACTTAATGCTATTTATGGATTCACAACCCATAGATCGATTGATCATATAGTTATGTAGCTGTAGAGTAATCTAGATAGATAATTGAGACCATGAAATAGAAACCCTAATGCCTAATTAAGCGGGGATAGAGGTTAGAAATTTTGTAGGGCTTTGTAAGAGTATTTAGAAATCAATAATGCCTTTAGTTTTAAGGTTTAAGTTAAGGAATCAATTGAGTTCTAAAATCTAGAGAAGATTGGTATGCCGAGAAATTGGATATATATTAGATTAGGAATCCCTTCCCATCAATTGATGAGTTAGATATTCATTAGATTAGGTGTTCAATCATCATAAGAACAACTAAGTAAAATCATATCCCTAGTGCTATTTCCTTTGTGATCGCCTATCTTTCTTTTGCATTTTCATTTATTTTTTGTCTTATTCTCTTTGTTCAGCAAGTCTAATTAGCAGTTTTTAAGTTAGGGAAATTGTAATTGATGAAGTTAATCTTTGTGGAAATAATACTCTACTCACTCTTTTATTACCTATACGATTTGGTACACTTAATGGAGTTGCATCAAGTAGTCTATTTCTTGCCTTTCTTAGAGAATAAGGTTGAACCAAGAAAGGTACAATAGCCTATGATTGACTTGCAGGAGTCATTACACTTTGCCCAATCTGAGTCAGAAAATCCTAACAAAGTAAAGGGATTATTGGTATAGAAGAATAAATCTTTGCCCGTTTGTATCTTAGACGTTTCACTGCAGTTTGATAATGAGTATCCATAGGTTTAGCAACAAATTGATAGAGATGTTGCATAGAAAAGCCGAATCAGGTTCAGTAGTGGTCAAGTACAGCAACCTTCCCACTAGTCTTCTGTATCTCTGCTATACCCTGATAAGGAGTTTCTTGATCCTACTGTAATTTGCAGCTGCTATCCATGGGAGTGGAGTGTGGTTTTCATGCCAACATCCCAATATCAAAGAGGATGTCCAAGACAAATTTTCTTTCACAAATATGTATCCCCTTTGATGATCTAGCAATTTCAAGACTCAAGAAGTGTATAAGTGGTCCAAGGTCCTTGATCCTAGAACTCATGTCCAGTGAATGCTTGATCCTTTTGATTTCTTCAAGGTCATTCCCAGCAAGTATGACATCATCCACGTAGCCAAGTATTGTTGTAAAAGAATTTCCAACCCTCTTGGTGAATAGAGAGTGAGCAGATTGTGATTTACAATAGCCATATATATGAGAGAAGAGATGAAGTGAGCTTAGCAATATTGGGCACTTGAACACAAATCCAAGGTGGGAAGTTAGATCATCTATCCGAGTATGTTCATCTATAGATTCCCAAGCTCCAATTTCAGTATGACTACCAGAACGCATATTCGATACAAACTCTTTCAGCGGAGTCTCCAAAATGGAATCTCAAACGATCTCAAAGCACGCAGCCTAGCAAATATACATCAGTCAGTGATTCAACACAACAACAATTGACGTAAGAGTAAATAAATAAATAAGTATTGAACCTATGCTAAAGACAATAAGTAAATAAAACGCACAACCATTTACAAATCGAAGGTCCAAAACTCGGGTTCACAAATCTTAGCAAACTCTAGAGAAACCATAAGATCTTTCCCATCAAACTGATAGCACCAACTTCAAATGTGAAAAATTAAGTGTTAACTTCAAGGCAAGTTCATAGCTAATTCTAGAACGATTAATACACAACAATCGCCCCAGAAGCAGATAAAAGCAAACTCCAAATTCTTCACCCTGAACAATGCACAAAGTAAGAATCTCAATTGAAATATAGGAGAGGTGGCCGGGTGAGACCTTAACATTGATGTTGTGAAAAAGGGAATCCCATTTTCTATGTTCTGGAAAAAAAAAAAGTACGAATCTCAAACAATACACAAAGTACGAATCCCAATTTTTATGTTCCGAAAAAGAAAGAGGGGGGGGGGGGGGGGGCATAGTCGGGTAAAGATTAAGGTGGTGGGTGAGGGAGAAAGAATTGAACGAAAGAGGTGGAGGCATTTTGGGCAATTCATTCCAAAGTCTAGTCAGACATCTAGAAAGGAGTTGGGTTGAATTTTCACAACCTGGATGGGTGTAATTTCCCCTTTCTTTTTATTTATAAGTATCTTTTGGATGAAATTTTCACTTACCGGAACAGGAGTGAAATGATCAAAATGAATGGAAACTGAATTCAAATGAATCAAGTTAGGAGTTTATATGCATACACAGAATACTTAATTGACAGCTGTTAATAACGAACCGACAACAAACTGTTAACTACCACAGCAAACTATAACAGACTCTAGGTAACTGGTCAATCAACTCTCAAAGTCTTAATAGCCTTTGGTCTGTTTGGTGCATGATAGTCTCTGGTTTTGATTGTTTCCATTTTGCTGGTCGTGTTTTGTAGTCTCACCGTAATTTTGTTGTGATTATGATGATTTGGTCCCCGCTTGTTGGAGGGTACTGCTGAACTTTTCTAGCAGTTAAAAACAGCCTCGAGAATCTGTCTCAAACTTGCTAGTATGGGCAATGAATTAGTATGCGGTAAATTATAAAAGCCAACATGTGAATACAAATTCAGAAGTTTTTGGATACACATAACCGTACGATTCTTTGTAAGGTTCATTCCTTAAAGCTGATATGATGTTCCTACCAGGGTCTTGACCAGCTTGTTTGGTTTCATTAAAAGTTGCTTGTAGTATGCTGCTTGTTCCTTGATTACATGCTTTAATTTATTGCTGTCTTTACTGAGTAATATTGTTTCGGTGGCTGAATGCTAAACTTTTATCAAATAACTTACCCATGCGGAATAGCCAGAACTTAGATACGGTAACAACCTTCCCAATTTTGTAGAAAATATAATAAATCATATATGTACCAGGATAATGTAACCCACAATTGCACTTTATTTGCAAATTCTCTTGAAGACAATATTCATGAAAGAAACTAAACTTCAAACTGCCATCACAAAATGATGCTTAAACTATGTTTCCGATAATTTAAGCACTCGCACGACAAAAACTTATTATACCTTCCACAGCAAATTAAGGAAAAATGAAACAACATTCAGGGCACCAACAGTGAAATTTACAACATGTCAAGCTTTGGAATATGGAATTGGCTCAAGATGAAGTGGTACTTTCTTGGTGACGGTGAGCCCGTTCATCTCACTCATGTCTATGCCCTCTATTGGTAAACCACTCTTTGGTAGCTTCCAATCGAACCAATATAGAAGATTGGCTAGAAGATACTCAAGAGCAGCAGCCCCAAATGAAATTCCAGGACAGCCCCTTCTCCCAATACCAAAAGGGATTAATTGAAAATCTTGTCCTTTGAAGTCAATTTGGCTTCTCTCAAACCTATCTGGAATGAACTCCTCAGCATTGTCCCATAATTTGGGGTCCCTTTGGATTGCCCATGCGTTCATATATACTGTTGTTTTAGGAGGAATATCATAGCCTTTAACTTTCACACTAGATGTTGTTTGTCTAGGAACCAAAAGAGGAACCGGTGGATGTAATCTCAAAGTTTCTTTGATTACACACTTTAAGTAGTTCATTTGATTCACCTCATTTTCCTCAATTTTAGATTTGTGCCCCACAACTCGTCTGACCTCGTCTTGGGCTTTCTTCATGGTCTTTGGATTTCTAACAAGCTCAGCAAAAGCCCACTCCAGAGTTGTTGAAGTGGTATCACTCCCCCCGACAAACATGTCCTAAAATGAACACAAAAAACAAAAATTCCTAAAATAATTGAAGGACCGACAGCGTGTTATTGATGTATAATTAAGAAAAAACAATTACTACAGTACTACTTCACTTTCCCTGCTTAAGGACAAGAAAAGCTGTTCGAAAGGAGCCAAAAGCATGTCCAGACAAGATATCAACGGACACATATCACAGAGCAGAACAACCCCATGCCTGTTACTCTACTCCACTAGTTCATTTTGCTTGCTTATGGAAAAAAATTAAAAAAATATACATCGAGATTTGTTTTTTGGTTCTATTCAATTATTAAAAAATGAAAGATATAAAAACAATATGATAAAAAAAGGATTCAACATAGTAAGACTTTAGCTTTGATACACTGTCAAGTAGTAAATTTTTTTTTACATAATTATCTACTTATATATTGTTATACCATTAAAAATATTTAACTTAAATATCCATTTACCTTGAAAGTCATATTAATAGAAACTTATGATTGGGTGATTCTATGTCAAAATCATATCTGCTCAAATTTCTGTTTCTATGTCTAAATGTGAATGTACAACCGGATGGAAAATGGTTTTACACACTAAAATATTTATCCTATTATTACACTTTAATCGTTTGAAAAATAACAAAAAGAGACAATCAAATGGTTAAACGTACATTTTTTATTTTTTTATTCAAAGAGGAAGTTGCATAATAATAAGGAATATACTGAATAGAGCATTTGTCTGAATTTATTTGTCAAAATGATATGATATGATATATATTGATTTTTGAATAAATGAGTTGTAAATCAATTTATTCTATTTGATAAGTATCATAATTTTTTTATATAAAATATCGACAATTCGTTCTTGTTGTATAGCATTATTCTAATAATAAAACAATGATGTTAAAACAACATTTCCCATAAAACTGATGTGCCAAAATGATAATGTAAAATAAAAAAATAGGCTTTGAGTGAACATAGATAAATTAAAACAGAGAAAGACACAAAGTAGCAGAGATCAAGGTTATGTTCACTCTTATACCAGTTCACAGATTCAGAAAATTTTAATATTGGGAACAAAGATAATACATAAAATAAAATACATTATATCATATTATTTTATCTCATTTAAAATTAATATAAGGTTAAACTCAACATAATAGGAGCAATAACATGCTTAAACTATATTATTATTGAAATATTTAAAAAAATTTTGTGGGTAAGTGCCCTCCCCTCACCTTCCCTAATGTACACCCGCCCCTGCTTATACCTACTTTTTATATTTAAATAATATCAAACTAGGAGTGTTCTGACCAAAATTATGAGTGGTCGAAAGGTGTGTATTGTTGACACCTAAATAGCACTAAACTTCCCACTATCAAATGATATATAAAAGTGATAAAGAGAGCGAGAAAGAGAAACAAACCATTATCATTGCTTTGATGGTATCTCGCGTGAGCTCAAACTCAAGCATTCCATTCTTTTGAAGTTGAAGAAGTATATCAACGAAGTCTTTACTCTCATAATGCTCATCGTTCCTATTCCTTCTCTTATGATCTTCAATCACCTCTTCTAAGAAAGCATCTAATGCAACAAAAGTGGCCTTCAATTCCGACACCATACCGGTAAGAACATCAACCCAACCAAATGAAGGAAAATAATCTCCGATGCTAAAAGCAGTTAACTGCATCATCATCTTCCTCGCTATCTCCCCAATGCTTCCACTACCGCCATCACGCGTTTCATAACTTCGACCAAGAATGCACCTAGAAACTATGTTGTTTGCGGTTGCAATCAACATCTGACTAAGATTCACACATGACCCTTTACTTGCAGCACATGATTCACGTATGGTGTTAATCAACACTGCGGCTTCATCTTCTCTGATGGGTTGAAAGGACCGCACCCTATTTAGGCTAAGAAGCTCAAGAACACAGATCTTCTTTTTTTGTCTCCACTCTTCTCCATAGGGTGCGAAACCCACGTCCATGTACCCATAGAAGAATATTTTGGCGGCTTTAGTGTTTGGCCTATTGGAGAAGGCGATATCATGTGTTTTGGCTATTTCTTTGGCTGCATCTGCTGATGAAACCACAAGGGTTGGAGTTTGCCCCAACTGCAGCAACATGAGAGGGCCATGCTTCTTAGAGAGTGCTCTTAAGGAGCGGTGTGGGAATGCTCCTAGCTGATGGAGATTGCCGATGAAGGGTAGCTTTGGTGGGGTTGGAGGAAGGTTTAACTTGTTTCTTCTTGTGAGCTTAACCACAAAGAGGATGGTTACGAAGAAGAAGGCAGATAAGTATAGGGTTGCATTTGGCTGATACTGGACTTGCTTTAGAAGTGATAGAAGTGTCATTGTTGCTTAGCTTTAGGTCATACCAACTCATGCTAAGAGGTGACAAATATATAGAGGAAGAAAAGCGAGAGCAGTTAAGAGTGAAAGTGATCAAGAAATAAGTTTTGATCGTTAAATTTTAGATAAATTATTTTTGAGATTAAAATAAAAATATCATATGATTTTTTTTAATGGGTTTTTCATTTTTAAATAACTTTTAATTTTGACAATCTATGTTTAATTTAATGATAAAGAATTTATATTAAAGATGTTATTTGAACATTAAATTAAAATGGATGTCCCAAACACCCTTGGATGTGGTGAAAGAGTTAGATGAGTGATAATCACTATCACATCTATGAGTGATAGTGACATATATTTTTAGATGTTCAAATATCATTTTTGGTTTCACATGCAATAATATATCATATACATTCATGGAGAAGGGATATATATATACGCACATACACACGAGGCGAGAAAAACAAATTTTAGGATCCAGTTAAATTATATATAGATGGTATCTCATGAACCATTTCTCTCAAAACTTAGATTTTTCAGTAAAGATATACAAATGATTTTATATCAAATATATTTCCTCGTACAATTTCTTTTTTTTTTTTTTTGCTTGAAGGATGAGAAATTTAGTACAATGAAAATAGAATAATAAGGATCAAACTTTAAACCTCTTAATTATAAAATCTATATCATGTCATGAATCATGTCTCTAAAAAAAATTAAAACTATTGGGTCGAGCATAACATCATCAAAATTAAAAATTATTAAAATTTTGTATTTACTTGAAAAAAAATGTAGATATCTATTTATTGGGTAACGTATTACGCATAGATTTTTTTTTTTACATGATAACATATACAATTATATTTTAAGCACACATCTTTTGTAACATACAGATTTATATTATAATAACACGGCAATGATTGCTCGTAATCTTTATTTTTAGGGTGAAATGATGAAACCAAATCCATTTTTTTGCATTTCTTCATCCAAAAAAGAAATGCAAAATGACTTAGGTACCCTCCCGACACCTTTGCCTGTCCACACTTTATACAGTGCAATTATTGTCGATTATTCAGAAGATCTGTCAATTCAGCTTTCAGATCTGTTTCGGAGAATATAATATTATTATATAACGTAAATACTCAACTAGAATGTCCGACGGGAAAATAATTCTTATATACACAAGTTTAATGTATTACTTTTAAATATTTATAATAAAAATAATTTCTATTAATTTTATTTAATGTATTTATTTATCTATAAATTTTATTAGTTTTTATATGGGTGTATCTTGAAAAATATTTAAAATTAAACTCATACAAAAAATTTTCTCCAATAAAGAAGCCTCCAAACGAGGAGAAATTCAAGGGTGATTGTGAACCACCATGTAGGATTATAGTCCTCTCATTCAAGTGATGCCACGTAATCATGGGCTACCACTGACAATTAAATTTAAATATCAAACTAATCATGGTTAACTTTTTCTTTTCTTTATTATTTCTGGAAAATAAAGCACAGCGGGGCCATCACTTAAAAGACAACCCTTATATATTTAATTATATTTCTATGAAACGAATATTAAATTTTAAAAGTTTTAATTATTATTTGTTTAATAAAGAAATTAAGAAATTATTTCAAAGATTAAAAAAAAAATTCTCATTCTTTCTCAGAGAGAGCCACTCAATCACCACTGTAAACCCTTGTCTTCTTCACTCCGCCGGTCAGCTGGTCACCTTAGCTGGTTTTACAATGGAGAAATCAGCAGCTTCAATGATAGAAATTAACGCAGCAGGTTCTGCAGTGAAGATTAACAAGCTCTTGTAGCATTGTAATATTATAGTATAATTAACCATACTTTGCATATTTCTTTTTTATTTTCGTGAGTAAAAGGAAGTTTGTAAGACGGGGATTATAAGTCTAGAAGAGTAACGTTTGTGATTTATTTTTGCTTTCTTGAGTAAAAGAGAGTTTGTAATATAGAGTCTAGAAGAGGAGTGGCCATTCCATAAAGATGCTCAAACATGAGTAATTATTTTGTCTCTTAGGTGGTGGGTTCCACTGTTTTTTATTTTTCAAAAATAATTAAGAAAATAGAAAAAATTTAAGATTTAAATTTAATTATTAGTGGTGGACCCATGACCACAGGGCATCAGTTGAGTGGGAGGACTATAATTTTACCATCAAAGAATATCTCCCTAATAACACTCTATGAACCTCCTTAACGGGACATGAAAGAGACAATAAAAGAGAGTAAAAAATAAAAATACAACAATATCGATATAACTTTTATGGCTTTTTTGCCAAAATATAAAAAAATAACTATTTATAGTTGTCCATTATTTCTAAATTTATTTACCAATATACAACGTTTTTTCAATAATAGTAGTGTCAAACGTTTTGATTGCACAATACGTTTAGCTATCAAATGTTTTATATGACATATAACACGATTGGCTATCAAACATTTTGCAAGCTCTCAAAGTGTCAGAACTAACTAGTGCCAGCCCATAATCCAGCTGATAGTTAGTTGTTTTATGCAGACATAAAATGACCAACAGTTAAACGTATTATGTGAAAATGGCAAATAGTTAGACACATTAAGGACACGATCCATCTTTATATAACCATCCCAAATCACTACCAGCTTATAAACAAATTTGAATGTGTGTGAGAAAATACTTTTTTTTTTTTTGGTGAGTGAATCTTCAAGGGAACGAAAAAAATTGGCAGAGAGATCTTATATGCTTGTTCATTATAACTGTATGATTATTCAAAGCTCATAAGATGAGATCTAGTTTTTCTACTAAAATCTAGTGCTTCTTAGTGTTTAGTCATCCACATGAGTCTTTATGAGCTTCATGCCAAGATTCTTCACAAGTTACACGAAGGAAACAAGTAAACAATCCAAATGGGATATCAACTACACATGTTGATTGCTAAAAATCTAGTATGGTATGGAAGTTGCAGCATTGATACTAATGATGATTTGAGGATGATGTTTAATTTTCATAGCCAGTTTTTTGACTTTCGTGTTATGGAGGTATTCGTAACTTTAGAAAAGTTACATATGAGCTCTGATGAATCCACCCCATTCAAGCTTTTGATGGATTGTCACTAGCTTAGCCTTCCTGAATAATTTTGATACCAAGTTCATTACACAATGTAAACCTTCAAGAAGTAAATGAGGAAGATATGATGAGTGGCTTAACCTTGAGAGAACTAGTGGTTGGGTTTGGTAGAGAGCTTCCATTGGATGGTCCAGTTGCAGGGTATGAGCCTTTTAATAATGTGATTTCTAAAAACGAGCCAAATGACGGTAACAATTTTTTTTCAGTATTATTTGTGAATTAATTTGTTTTTATAACGTGTGTGGTTAAATTATTTTTTAGTATTGTTTAAAGTACTATTCATGAATAGTTTACTATTTTTTTATGAAGTGGTGGTTAACTTATTTTTTTGTAATATAGTATTGGTTATTTTTTTAATATTTTGTTATTATGATTTTATCTGAAAATCTTCAGCAACACATGATGATGACAATGAGATACTGCCTTTTACCCAGAGCCCGCCTTTGACACAATCATCATGTGATCTGAAAGTTAGGGGGTAAGTAACTATTCAAGTTTGAATATGGAAGCAATACAAGTGACCATAGAGGCTGGGTTTAGGGGCATTATCGATAGTGGGCATATAGTGTAATTATCTAGAGAGCACCCTTTGTAGGAAAGGCAGCAATTCCAAAATAAAGAATTTGTGCTACTTACAATTAAACTATAGCATCTGAAAGGGTGTTAAGTACAAGGTCCATGAGCCAGATTAAACAAAAATATCAAGGGAAATGCAAGCATTATGGGAATGGGTGTAATTGAAGCATCCACATCACATATCGACAGAAGAAGGGACTCTGGGAGGTTTAGAAGTACAATGGTGACTGTATTTGCTTGGCTAAAGGAGTTGCACATCGCAACCCCCACTTGGATGTTGATGTCATCACTTCTTGTATCTTTTCTATTGTGGAAGCTAACCCAGTGGTTCCTATTAGAGTGTTGCAAGGCTTGGTGCATGAAAAGTATGGATTTACAATTTCATATAGGAGGGCATGACTTGCAAAACAAAAAGTCATTGCTCAAATTTATGGAGCTTAGGAAGAGTCTCACGGTGAACTTCTGAAATGGCTACTTGATTTGCAGTCATTTATGCCAGGTACTTTTTCTTTCTAATTCATTTTTGTTTTCATTTTACTCCCTTAAATAATTTTTTACTCTGTTTTTGTTTATGTCAAGTACAATCTTTGAATTGTCGACTCCACCTTATTATCAAGGAAATTTGGTTGACCATTCTTTTGCAATGTCCAATTGTCTATTGGACGTTTCTACCATGTGTAAAGGCATTTAAACACTGCAACCGTTTTGTTTCAGTCAACAGGACGCATTTGTATGGCAAGTATGGGTTCATATTACTCATGGCAATTGCACAAGATGGTAATTAAAATATTTTGGCTACATTTGTTGTGGTCAAAAGAGAGACAAGGGCGGCCTTGGTCATTTTTCCAAACTAATCTCTGACACTATGTGACACTGCAAGAGGGGATTCTGATATTTTTTCATAGGCACACTACTATCAAAGCTACTTTAGATGTAGAAGGTAGTGGGTGACATCCTCTACAAGCTTACTATGCTTATTGTATTAGCCACATTACTTCAAACTTTGCAGTTAGATTCAAGGACAAAGATGCAAAGGGAGCTCTGGTCAATACATGATATTTGAAGATACAGGCAAAGTTTGATCATTATTATGGGTTGGTAGGGAGCTTCCATCAAGATGATGTGTGGGTGAAAAGAATTCCCATCAAAATGCACAACACCAAGATGAAGCTAAGGTCATAGGTATGGTCATATGACAACTAATCTGTTCAAGTGTATTAATGCTGTTTTGATGGGAGTCCATAATCTTTCAATAATTGCCTTAGTTAAGGTCACTTACTACCGTCTTGCTACACTATTTTTCAAAAATAGATAGCAGGTTGAGGCCCAAATTGCAGTTGGTACAAGATACTCAGAAGCCCTTTTGCTAGCGATTAAGATCAACAAGCAATCAATGGGTACCATGTTTGTTACTTATTTTTCATGAGACAATGAATCATTTGTTGTACAGGAGGCCCAACATGTTGGGATGGAGTGCAGGCTAGGGAACTTATAAAGTAAGAGGCTCAAAGAGCGTTCGTGCGACTGTGGGGACTTTTCAGGCGATGCATTATCCCTATTGACATGTACTTGCTGCATGTAGATATCTAAAGTTACTCCTTGATTGGACTACTTTTGTTAATGACAGCACAACTGAACACTAGTTGAGCCCCCCACAATAAGCAAAGTCTTTTAGTAATGGGAGATATCTCACTTGCAACCTAGTGGATGACTTATCAGGAAGTAGCACACTGTCAATTAGCATAAGAAAATCTTGTGCTGCTTGCATGATCTGAGCATAAGTCTACTGTGGACCCAACTCTAGGACAATACTCCTGATCCAAAACAAGGCAATCATATTCTTATAAATCCTTCGGTAATTGTCGAATGGCATAGCCCCTAGCAATTCAAGTACTCGCAGATGACCTATATATCTTCACTAATATGGTTGACCTATTGATCTGTGCAACCGCTAATGGCAGGACCTTCCACTTGCAACCCAAGATGGAAGGATACACCCTGTAAAATGATGGTCCACTCTCTCCCAAGCAAGTGGAATGTGTGCATCTTAGGGCGCCATTGCTCCACAAAGGCAGACATTATGCATTGTCATACTCATCAAAGGGAATCCGTAGAGCATGCCAAAACCCAGCCTATATCAGATATGCCTCAATACATGGATTCGACTCAATCTACATGAAGTTAGGCCGACCACATAGTATTTGACTGGCTTGGGCTACACAAAAGAGATAAACAATTTTTAAATTGAAAAAAATTCAAAAAGTATAAAATAAAAACAGATGTAAAAATGCTAAACAAAAAATAGAAACATTTATCCTAAACTATATCAAACTACTAAAATTCCTAAAATACTCTTTTTATCTTTAAATTTATAGCCTATTCAAAATTTAAAATGTATCAACTAGGCTCTAAAATAAAATAAAGGTATAAACTAAAGGTATATACATATATATTTATATAAACTAAAATTAGACATGCATAACACAAACTAAACTAAATTTCTAAATTCCCATCAAGCTTATTTATTCAAATGAAATTTTTATATTAAAATATCTAAACTAAACAAAATTAATTAAAAAATAGAGAGCTTAAACAAAACAAAACTAAATTTACAAACGAAAATTAAACATGTATAATATAACCTAAACTAGATTACTAAATTCTTACCAAGCCTATTTATTCAAATAAGATTTTTATATTAAAATATTTAAACAAAATAAAATTAATTAACAAATATAGAACCTAAACTAAGCTAAACATACATTCTAAAATTAAACATGTATAATCTAAACTAAACTAAATTTATAAACTACTCTCCTACACAAACTAAACTAGTTTATAACCTAGAACATACATAATATAAACTAAAGTCAATTTAAAGGGATATCTACTATATTAAATTAATTTTCTCTAAAGTAAAGTGAATAAATAAAAATTAAATCTATGCACTAATTAAACAAAATTAAAACTGCATAAACTAAAATTAATTCATGACACTATTTAAATTAAATTTGTTTGTAACTACATAGAGTAAAATAAATCCATGACACTTTAAATTAAATTTGTAAGCTAAAATAAACAAAATTAGAATATTTAACTTGAATTATAAAAATTACGTATGTATTGAGATTTGCAAAGATGTGCCTGCACTGATCCCATCGATATAGATTGCTATCATCCATTTACCTTCTCACTACTTTTCTCCTACTTCTCTCTAACTTTCTCTCACTAAAAACCAAAAAATGATTATGTGGTCCACCATCTCACATCATGTATTGCTTCTATAGACCTTGGATGCATAATACAGCTAGCATTGGGCCATTTTAGTAGAACATGGAGTACAGTTGGCTGAGTGCCATTTTACATGAAACAATAAAACATTTGTTAGCACACATGAGGCTCAGCTCATCATATGGCAGAATTCTCTGCCTCTGGTAATGTGCACCCAGTTTGCATCGAGAATTTGCATGTCAGCTAATATGTCACGCTGCTAAACATATTATGCATGCAATGAAAATCCTCACGTCAGTCTTCACACCGTGTATGTAAAAATGGTTTACTACTAGATGTCTTGTTGTTATTAAAAAATCAGTATATATTGGTAAATAATGTTAACAATAGTGGAGATTCATAAATAAGTGTTTTTTTTATTGTAGTTTTGGTAAACAAGGGCTTTTTCACCAAAAAATAAAAGGAAAACAAATGCTTATTTACGGATCTACAATGGGTATGATTTTATTTATGAATATGCACTAAATATAAAATGGCCAATAGTAAAACAGTATATGAAGCATAAATCGGCTAGCTGTCAAACAATTTACTGATTGACACATTGTACTGTGCAACGATTTAATGCGTACACGCGAGAACAGTATCAGTACTAAATCGGCTAGCAGCTGGGTGATTTATATACGACAAATCATTTTAAAGCTAAACATTTTACACTAAGCATCCCTCAACCAAATGTTTTAGTGTCCCTAAGCTGCCTATAAATAGACCCTCAATTGAGCACTTCATGAGAATTATATTGGATGGGAATTTTTTCTTTTTTACTTTGTAGAGTGAGTGGGTAAAAAAAAAAGTGATTGGCAGATTTTTTATGGTTATTCATTACAATTGTGAGATAATTCAAAACTCCTAAGATGGAGTCTAGTTATCAAAATCCACCATTTATTAGTATTCGTTCATCTATGATGCTTTTTGAGCTTTATGCCAAATTTTTTTCACAAATTGTGTGCAAGAAACAAGGAAATAATTCAAATGATGTATTGGCTGGTCAAGGTATAGTTTGGTATGGGGGTTGCGGTATTGAAAGTGATAATGACGTGAGGATGATGTTCGATTGTCATAATCAATTTTTGGAACTTCAAGTTATTGAGATTATCGTAGCTTTCGGAGAGTTGCAGAGAAGCTCTGATGGGAATACTCTTGTTCAAGCATTTGATGAACTATGTTGGTAGATAATATGATGAGTGGCCCAACATTAACAGAACTGGCGGCTAAGGTTGGTAGAGAGGTTCAACTTGATGGTCCAATTGTCGGGTTTGAGCCTTACAATAAGCTAATTTTTTAAGAGGAGCTGAATGACGATAAAATTTTATTTTCAGTGTTAGTTGTTAATTTTTTTTTTGGAACTTTTGTGATTAAGTTTTTAATATTGTGTACGGTTTGAATTTTTTTATTAATTTTTTATAAAATATGTTAAGACTTGCATCCATTATTACTTGTAAATTAATTTGTTATATTATTTATTGTACATAAATCAGCCAATTGCAAGTATTTAATACTAGCACTGTTCCTACATATACGCATTAAATCATTGCACAATACAATGTGTCAGTCAGTAAATCGTTTGACAGCTGGCCGATTATGCTTCTTATATCATTTTACTGTTGGCCGTTTTATATTTAGTGCATATTTGCAAATAACATCAGACTAGCTATAGATCCGTAAATAAGCATTTTTTTTCATTTTGTTTTGGTGAAAAAGCTGTAAAAAAGCCTAATTATAATGGTCCAATGGCATATTTCCAAAAAGTTAAATTTCTTATAATATGGTTGTTGAAGTCACATTTGTTCAATGATTTACAAATATATCGTTCATGATATAAAGAAGTTTTTATGTAAACGATATACTAAAATTAATATATTAAAAAATAATAGATTGTTAGATAGCTAACAAGTATTGTAATCTCCTATAAGAATGAGAACACCAATTCGAGTCTTGGAAGCATTGTTGTTGGCAAGAAAGCAACCGTAAATGCTTCATCTACGCGAAAGAATCTCTTGTCTACCACAATTTTGCTTATCAAAAAATTAATATAATCTATGATTCATATCAATTTCTTCTAAGGATGGCCAGCTTTTTTAATGAAATACAAAACAATTTCTTGGAGTGAAAGAGCAAGAAAGCTTAGGAAGAGGAGAGAAAAACAGAGCATTTAGCCAAAGAATACTTCTGATACCATATAGAAGTGTAATGAATGGAAATTTTATTGAAACGAATTAAGTTAGAGATTTAGTTTGGCCACTGTTAGTAAATAACCGATAACAGGCTATTAACTAGCACAACAAACTATAGCAGACTCTAAGAAAGTGATGACTTATGGTTTATAACAAATCTAGATTATGCAGACTGTACTGCAACTCTATTAGTGATACTTCTTGTGTGTTTTGTGTGGAGCTGGATGAAGAAACAATGGAGCACCTTTTTATCAACTGTCCCTGTCTCCCTGTGCGTGGAGATTATGGGTAGTGATCGTCTCAAATGGTGGAATCTAACACGGTGCTTTCCAATCCAGCCTGGTATGCTATGTTATAAATGCTTGGTAGGGTGTCCCATTTTATGCTTTTGACTTTTCAGAAAAAGATGTGGTGTTGTTTGCTTTGTGTGGTGTGGTGGTCAATTTGGAATATCTAATCAGAAACCGCAACGGGTTGAAGTCCAAACAGATTAAACTTGTCTGGGACAATAGGCTTATTAAGGGATAGTGTCAAAACTTTCCTTCTCTGTCAAAATTTGCGGTTTAAATGATGTTAATTTGCGGTGGGAAACTAGACCAATGCCCCAGTGACAGTACTTGAGTACCTCAGGTCTTGGTCTAGGAACTGATGTAAAGGTGTGTGCCTAAATTTATGCTATACCGGTAACATAATGCAGCTCTGAACAGCAAATAATTCAAAGCAAAAGATAGTGCACTTAGAAGAGTCAGATTCTGGAGGAAAGATGAAACAGTTTGTGTAATATTTGTGTATTTTTCTTATTGAGAAAGCTTTGATGTTTAAATCTGAGGTTTTTTTTTTCTACCGTGTTTTATTCGTCTGATATCAAACCCTCAATTTAGTCCTCCATTAAAATAACGTCGTTTCTTTTTTTTAAATGACTAATTTTTCCAATTATACTTTCATGGAGAACCAAATTGAAGGTTTACTCTTTTATGTAATTTTGATGTATGGACCTTCGCCGATGGCTCCTCTAGGCTCAGAGTTCTTTTTAACCGACAAATTATTAAAAAAGAAAAGAAAAGCAAAGTGAGATCGTCTCAAACTTGTTGGTATAAGCAATGAATTAGTTTTAATTAGAAGAGGCTGCATAAAATACCGAGAAGCTTTTGGATACACATACAATACTCTGATTCTTTACAAGGTTCATTCCCTAAATCTTGATGTTCCTAGCTATCAGTGTGGGTCTTGACCAGCTTGTATGGATTCACTAAAATTTGCCAGTAGTACATAGTACATTGCTGTTTAACTACGTGCTTAATTGCTGATCTTGCTGATTAATATTGTATTGGTAGCTTAATGCTAAATTTATCTAAAATGACTTATGTATCAAGAATAGCCAGTACTCAAGGGTGAAAATCTTTTGTCACCAAATCGTATCTCATTTTCTGTCATCTAATCACTTATTGATTTATAGAAGATTGTGTATTGTATATTTAGTAACTTATAAATTTTTAAATATATTTTGATTCTTATCTTTCTGTGTACTAATAAATGATTGAAGAGGTAGGAAATGAGACAATGTTTATCAGACAAAAGATTTCCATCCATTGTAACAACCTTTTCTATTATATGCAAAATACAAGTAATCATATATGTACCATAATAATGTAGAGTAATTAGTATAATCTCAAATTTACAGTAATTGTTATACATAGGAATATATCAACCATTCAAAATATAATTAAAAGTTATAAGTAATGCTATGGAAACAACAAAATTGCACATGTTAAAATATGTCATGTGTAACATTTATCATATCATAAACTTCACTCTATATTAACATTTTCCAATAATTTAACCTACAATTTACACTTTATTTGCAAATTATCTTGAAGATTTCATAAATGAAAACAAACTACAAATTAATTGCCATCACAAAATGAGGCTCAAAGTATGTTTCCTAGAATTTAAGCACATGCACAGTAAACATTTATTATGTCCCCCACAAAAGAAATTACAATAGAAAAACATGTGAAACAACGTTCAAGGGACCAACAATATTGGATATCACAGTGTGTCAACCTTTAGAATCAAACGAATGTGGGACTGGCTCAAGATAAAGTGGTACTTTCTTGCTTACAGCGAGCCCATACATCTCACTCATGTCTGTGCCCTGAGCTACTGGTACACCACTTTGAGGCAACTTCCAATCAAACCAACATAAAAGATTAGCAAGCACATACTCAACAGAAGTAACGCCAAATGAAATTCCAGGACAACCCCTTCTTCCAAAACCAAAAGGGATTAATTGAAAATCTTTTCCTTTGAAATCAATTTGGCTACTCTCAAATCTTTCTGGGATAAATTCTTCAGCGTTGTCCCATAATGTAGGGTCCCTTTGGATTGCCCATACGTTCACATATACCGTTGTTTTGGAAGGAATATCGTAACCATTAATTGTCACACTAGATGCTGATTCCCGAGGAATCAAAAGAGGAATAGGTGGATGTAATCTAAAAGTTTCTTTAATCACACATTTCAAGTAGTTCATTTGATTCACATCACTTTCCTCAATTTTAGATTTGTGCCCCATAACTTTTCTTACCTCTTCTTGAGCCTTCTTCATGGTCTTTGGATTATTAACAAGCTCAGCAAAAGCCCATTCTAGAGTTGTTGAAGTGCTTTCACCTCCACCGATAAACATGTCCTAAAATAATTAAAGGAATGTTATTGATTTACAATTTAAAAATAATCATACAAAATAGTCTTAATTATATTTTCTCACCCAGAATAGTGGTTTTTTATTTTATTCCCTTCTTTTATTGTTTCCGTTTAATCTCTGAAAAATTGTTTTCATTTTTATGTGGTTCTGCTAAAAGTCAACATGGCATTTCAGGTGGACTTAGAAATTTTAAAGTGGGAAAAATCTCAGATGACATGGCGAATGACAATAATCTGATATGGATTGAAAATCGAGGTTAAGAATGTGCCAGCCTAATACCAAATCTTCAATCTATTGATTTAATGTATTCAATCGAGTGTTCAAATTCATTATCAAGCGTTATAGTCTGATTTAACTTGACCTTGTTTAGGCCTGTCATCAAGGGAGGATGTTAGTCCCCAACTAGCAATCTCCCTCCTAACATGTGTTGTCCACAGTCTGTTCCATTCTAGGAATCAGGCCTCCAATCTAATCTAACTCCAACCCACATGGCCATGCCAAGGTAAAATATTGGCCTATAACCAACATTCCTTCCCATGCACTTGTTAGCACTCATTCTGATCCTTTTCAGGAATCAAATCCATGACCTTGGATCTAATATGCTTAAGCCCATTAATTACCAAACGTCATGGCTGGTGTGGTTTGACTCCAATCTCATCTGGGTTTTGTTGGTCTATCACCAACAAAACAATTTCAGTGCCTCCCACACAGACCCGTGACAGCAACTTTAATTTGCCCAAGGAACAGCTTAGGATGTCCTCGTTGCTACATGTCTTCAACCACGTGTGTTCCACTGGCCACTAAATACATTAGTTCATTAAGGAAGCTGTGCAATAGCCACATTACTTTAACATGAAGCTTTCGATATGCTAGATTATTGCTAGTGGTATACGAGTCTGTTTGAGTGTTTTTGGCTCTGTTTTAGTATTTTACTTTATCGTATTCCTTCAGAATATCTCAATTTCTGTTTAGACCCTCTTTTTGCCTTTATTCCATGTCAGCATTCACATAAATTGTCACCATGACACTTAACAACAAAAGATGATATTGATTTGGGACTAAAACAATAAAGTTTTAGAAAATAAAAATAATTTTTGGTAAAGTTAATGAAGGGACGAAATAAAAATAAATTTTTGGGACTAAAACAAAAAAGTTTTTGAAAAAGAGGGACTAAAATTATGATATTTTGGATGAATAAAACATAATTAAACTAAAAATATATCTCTATACTACTCCCCTTTTCTAGTTTAGGAAATAAATTAAAGGTAGCATATATTGGTTTGATATGGCAATGGGAATCCGTATGTGGGGGATTTTTCCCTGTGGGCACGGGGATTATGCCGTCGCTCCGCGGGAATATCCACCTCCAAGGCATATTAGTAACTTTAAAAGAAAATGCTAAATGTTTCATAATATTTGAGAATACAAATGATAATAATGATGTTGGGATAAGATTTTATTCTTGTACTAGATTCTTTATAGTTACAATTTTTATTACTTGTAATTAGTTTATGTATTCTTTTATGTATGCAAATGAAAATGGAACTCAAGTTCAATCATAGAGTTGTTTAGTGTTTTATTACTTATATTTAATTAATATTGGACTTTTTCAATGTCATTATATGGGGTACATGTGGATCCCCATGGGAGGAAGAATTGTCCCCCATGGGGATGGAGATAGCGAGATCTCTGAAGTTGTGGGGTAAGGAGTGGGGGCTGGGCTACTCCCCGCCCCGCCCCGCCCCTACCCTATTGCCATCATTTTTTTTTTTTGTCTTAATTTATTAGTTAAGAATTAAAGAATAATAATAAAACAATATGGTAAAAATAATTTCAAAATAAACTTTTTTCTTTTTGAAAATAGTAATATCTTTATACTCACATTTCTATATCTAGGTGTCAATGTGAACAGAGAAATAACATGTATATAATATACTTGCAGTATAAACAAGGGAAATAAAAAAATTAAAATGGACTAACCAACTTATTTATTTATTTATTATTATTATTATCTATATTATAAGTAGTTATACAAAAATGATATACACGTAATATTTTTCATGTTAATGTGCATAAAACCGTATATGAGAAAATCCAAATTGTTTTATACACTGACTTAATAATTATACTATTATTAATATGTATTCTTTTGGATATCTAAATAATTTTGTTCTCAAATGATATGAAAAAAACGATAGAAAGAGGGAGAAAGAGATAGAAACCGTTAGCAATCCTTTGAGGTGATCTCGCGTGAGCTTAAATTCGAGCGCATCATTCTCTTGAAGTTGAAGAAGTGTATCAACGAAATTTTCATTCTCATAACAGTCATCGTTCCTGTTCCTTCTTCTTCTCTTATGTTCTTCAATCACCTCTTCTAAGAAATCATCTAGTACAGCAAAAGTGGCCTTCAAATCCGACATCAAACCTGTAAGAACGTCAACCCAACCAAATGAAGGGAAATAATCTCCCACGCTGAAAGCCGTTAACAGAACCGACATCTTCCTTTCTACGTCCGCAAGGCTTCTTCTTCTACCATCTCGCGTTTCATAACTTCGCCCAAGAACACACCTAGACACTATGTTGTTTGCGGTTGCAATAAGCATCTCACTCAGGTTCAGACAAGATCCTTTACTTGCACATGTTTCGCGTATAGTGTCAACCAAAATTGCCGCTTCTTTTTCTCTGATGGGTTGAAAGGACCGCACCTTGTTTAGGCTCAGAAACTCAAGAACACAGATCTTCCTTTTGTGTCTCCACTCTTCTCCATAGGGTGCGAAACCCACGTCCATTTCCCCATAGAAGAGCATGTTGGCGGCTTTAGTGTGTGGCCTGTTGGAGAAAGCAACATCGTGTGTTTTGACTATTTCTTTGGCCACATCTGCTGATGAAACCACAAGGGTTGGAATTTGTCCCAGATGCAGCAACATGAGAGGGCCATATTTGTTAGAGAGTGCTCTTAAGGAGTGGTGTGGCAGTGCTCCTAGCTGATGGAGATTGCCGATTAATGGAAGCTTTGGTGGGGATGGAGGAAGGTTGGGCTTGTTTCTTCTTGTGAGCTTAAGCGCACACAAGATGGTTATGAAGAAAAAGGTAGATAATAAGCAAAGGGTTGAATTTGGTTGATGCTGCAGTTGCTTTAGTAGTGATGGAAGTGCCATTATTCTTGCTTTAGTTCATACCAACCGGTATTGAGAGGTATTAAATAGATGAAAAATGTTATGGAAAGTATAAAATTGGATAACAAATGTGCCCATACACCTTATCACTATTGGATGTAATCAGTGATTCTCACTCATCCTACTCATTCATCACATCCAATGATAATAAAGTGTGTTGTGTGGATTTGTTATACAATTTTGTTATTCGCATATCATTATTATGAATAAATACATACCAAGTGGGAGAAGTAGTGGAGTAGTTGATTATTGGAGTCAAAGAAATAAATTTGGAGATGATTAAAGTTTATATTAATAATTAAGATTAAAATTTACAATTATACAATTTGTTTAATTAATTAATTATTTGATTTTTGAAAAACTTTTAATATTGATCATTTATATATAATTTAATGATCAAAATTTGTTCATATCGTCCATTATAGAAAAGACACTATATTATATTTTGACTTGATACACCCCGTACCACCCATGCATTAGGTGTATGAAACAACTCTTAGGCATTAAATTTTACATAAATAGCCAAAAATTAAAACTATAAAAAAATATATAATCACTTAAAATATCATAAAGATTTATATTTCTTTTTTGGCAACATATAGACTAATATTTCACTAAACTAACAATTTGATCCCTAATATAAAATACAAATGATATTGATTTAGTCCTTCAAATATTTGTGTACAATTTAATTCTTACAAGATGCATATATGATCATTTAGTCCCTAAAATTTTTTTTTGACACTAATTCATGAAAAATACATATGATATCATTTTGATTTTTGAAAGATGTATCAAACATCAAATAAATTTTGAACTTATAGAAAATGAGATAGACACACACACGCTTTCATGTGAAGAATAGCATTCCACACATTTCTATTTTTTATGAATCAACTTTTAGTTTAGTGTAGTTATGTAATTTTATTGAATTCACATTAACTATTGCTTTTACTTTTTCTCTTACTTCATTAATATCTTCTCTTCTCTTTCTCTCACCATTATTTATTTTAATTAACTTATATTTTTGAATAAATTTATATTTTTAGTTTATTTTAATTTGACTTTCTCCTGAATAATACTTTTCCTACTTTTCTGTAAAAGTGCTTAATTAATTTAAAAAACGATTACATTAAAGACATGATAATTTTGTTAAACGTGATTAATTAACTGAGATTTTTTTTTAACAAAAATCTGGAAAATTGGTGATTAATCGAAGTCTACTAATTTTAGTGTATTATATATTAAAAGCATGGAGCTTACTTTAAAAAAAATGTAGCCCAAGATATTTTTTATAATACTTTTCAAAATATGCATTTTCGTTTTTATTATACCTTTAATATCTTGTTCAAATTGTTTTTAATGTAACATTTTGTATATAATATGTTTATATATGAGTCGAAGACTACATTTCTACCAATATTTTGACTTTCATTCGAAAATATATATAAGTATCTCACTTTTTAACGTAAGAACATATGTCGCTTATTTTCATCAATGGCTGGATGAACAACTGATACCACTTGCAAGTTTATGTACTCTGAAGCACTTTTACAGAAAAATAGGAAAAATATTATTCAATAGAAGATTTAAATTATGATTAATTAAAATTATTCAAAAATGTAAGTTTATTAAAAAGGAATGGTGAGAGAAAGAGAAGAGAAGATATTAGTAAAGTGAGAGAAAAAAGTAAAAGTAGTAGTTAATGTGAATTAAACAAAATTACATAACTACCCTAAATTAAAAGTTTATCCACAAAAACTAGGAATGAGTTTTTAATCCAAACAAAATGTGTGGGTTGCAAACATCCACATAAACGTATGAAGGTTAACAATCCCCTCATACGCATTTTTTTGGATCCAAGTGATGTTATATGCATCATTTAAGAACCAACTTGAAATTAAAAATCTTACAGGTATCAAACTGATGTAAGTTGAATTTTTATTTTAATCACACATTTTTTGTAACATATAGATTTATATTTTAATATCACACGTTTTTTGCAACATATATAGATCTATAATTCAATCGCACATTTTTGGCAATATATATAGATTTATATTTTAATCACACGACGACAATAATTGTAATCATTTATCTTTTTTTTAGGGTTAAAGGACTTGGGGTTATTATTCATCCACTAATTTTGCCATCAATTTTCATGCAAATGCAAAATGGTTTACGTACCTACCAACCCTTTTCCCTTGTTCATAGTGCAATTATTGTTGATTGTTGAATGTGAGCAAGCATCATGCCTTGACAAAGTTCATGTGGGGTTAGAGTTAGCAAATCGGACGATGCTCCTAACTAACAGCCATAGCTTTTGACCTAATAATAAATGCTCGACCCAACAAGTGGTGTTAGAGCCAAGTAAGGTCATGGCTTTGATTCTCGAAAGGCACAGATTGCTAGTAGGTGCTAGGAGGGATGTTGGTTGGAGGCCACCATTTTGCCTTAGTAAGGCTAGGTGGGTTGGAGTCAGATCAGGTTAGAGGCCCAATAGGCACGAACTGCAAACAACAAGTGCTGGGAGGGCGAATGTTAGTCATGGGTCAGCATTCTACCTTGACAAGCAAGGCTCATGTGCGATCAAAGTCAAATCGGACTATGATACTTAGTAATTGACTTAAGTAACAAGAGTTGTGCACTGACTAATAACTATAGCTTTTGATTTAATGGTATAAGCATTTGATCCAGCACTGATGATTTAAAACATACTTAAAAGATCTATTGAGTCATTCTTCATATATGTGCTCTTAAGAATAAAGTGTATATATGATAATCATTAGTGTAAATTACTATCACCTTCCCTAAGGTTACTCTCACCTTAAGGTTTGTCAAACTTTAGCCAAACTCTCATTTAGTTGTCCAACCTAGACTATTCTCCCCTATTTTAACCATGTTTATAATGAGTTACTAAAAACGTCATCATTTTCACCTCACCCTCTTTCTCTCACGCTCTCCTCTCCTCTCTGCTCCCTCCCTTCCCTGTCACAATTTTTATATTGTTACAGTTTGTAAAGTTATGATTTGGTTCGAGACAACCAGTAACGCTAAGTTTGGTATTCTAATTTCTAAGCCCTCTATTTCCTTTTTTCTAGTATTTATTTATTTATTTTCCAAACCATAGAATCGGGTTTCTGAGTGGTAATTGTGCGTGTCGCTTGAGAAAATTAGCCATTTAGTCGGGCCCTTTTTGTATTGATGGCTATGTAGATGATGTTTACAGCGCATAATTTCGATCCTTTCATTTTTCATTTATCGGAAATCGTGATCATTCCAATGTACATCTCTTTATCTCATTTTACTGTGTTAGTTGATTGGAGGGGATCGTAAAGCCTATGACTAGAAAATTGGAAGCCAATTGCAATTGGCCACATGAAAAAAAAATGTAGCAATGTTTATAATAGTCTCCCTATGAATAAATAAGATCAGTAACTATACCGTTTCAACGACAATGATGATGATGATGATGATGATGCCGCAAGTGTGAGAAGAAATGTGAGAGTAAAAGAAAGAGAGTAAGGGTGAGGAAAGGGGTATTTTTTGTAATTTAACCTAAAATTTGGTTAATTTGAGGAAGTTATTGTAGGTTGGACAACTAGAAGAGAGATAAGTTAAATTTCAACAAATAATAGAAAAGATAACGGGCGTAATTTACCCTTGTCATTATATAGTACATGAACCCACCTGAAAGGTCTGACTGAAAGGCTCCTAATTAATAAGACCCGATGAAGCTTCTAATGGGACAACGAAGATAAAAATAAGAGATGGGGTAAGAAAAATTAAGATAAATAGTAGGAGCACAGCTATAACGACAAAAAAATGTCATCAGAATCATTTATAGAAATTATGGAGATTGATAAATTAAATAAAGAGATATGATTCATTTATTATTCATCTAATAGTTAATAAGTATGACACATAATATTTTTTCATTGTTTAGATTGGTAGGAGTGACTAATTCTTTTGAGGAGTGAGCTCTTTTAATGGGGTAAACATCTAGTTATGAAATTCTTTACGTACATATCATCAAGAATTAAACTTTTAACTTAATACTTAAAGAACCTAACTAGTTATCAACTATGTTAGGTTTTGTGGTTAATATGACATATAATTTTAACATTATGATTCGGACAGAAGATTTGGTTATTTATCTATCATTTTACATCTACGAGAATTAAATTTCACTACTCTTTCTTAATGTATATAAATAAATATATATAATCAAATCCATGTTAGACATTGGCGATCAACTTGATGGTAATCCTATATAATTTTAAATTGATCCATGCCAAATTGTTTTTGGCTTTAGTCAAACCAAAAAAGTAAAAGTATATGATTAATTAAAGTACTCAAAAATATAAGTTTATTAAAAAGGGATGGTACGAGAAATAGAAGAGAATATATTAGTGTAAGTTAGAGAAAAAAAATAAAAATAATAGTTAATGTGAATTAAATAAAATTACATAAATACCCTAAATTAAAAGTTGATTCACAAAAATATAGGAATGTGTTTTTAGTCCAAAACAAAATGCATGAGTTGCTAGCCTCCACATGAATTAGTCCAAAACAAAATGCATGGGTTGCTAACCTCCCCATGAAGGTGTGGAGGTTAGCAATTGTGAAGGTTAGCAATCCCCTCATATACAGTTTCTATGGATCCAAGTAATGTTATATGTATCATTTAAGAATCAACTTGAAAGAAAAAAATCTTACAGGAATCAAACTGATGTCAATTGAACTTTTATTTTAATCACACATGCATTTTCTTGTAACATAAGGTTTTATATTCTAATATCGCACGTTTTTCGCAACATATGTAGATCTATATTTTAATCTCACGCTTTTGGTAATATATATTGATTTATATTTTAATCACACAACAATAATTGTAATCACTTATCTCTTAATAGGGTTAAAGGACTTGGGTTATTATTCATCCATTAATTTTTCCATCAACCTTCATGAAAATTCAAAATGATTTAGGTACCTTTCGAATAGCCATTTTGATTTGTCTATTACCACCCCACATTTATTGCCTTTATTTGCACTATTTTAAAACACCCTTAAACTAATTTTAATAGTTAGAGTCTTTTTAATTTTCGAAACTAAATTAAAAATTATATATTAGAATCTCAATTATTTATTACCATTTCTTATTTATTATTTTTATTTGTGATATTTCTAAATATATTTAATTAAAAAATTAATTTATATTTATAATATATTACTACCGTGATATTTTTAAATTTATATTTAATAAATTTACTAATTAATATTTAGCATAAAAATTAACTATAATTAAACTTCTAGCATAACACAAAACGTGCCTACCTTAAATATGGTATTTAACTTTAAAAGGGTAGTAATATAAAATTCTTATAATAACTTGTAAAGTTAATCAAAAATAAAATATAGCACTTTTTTCTCAAGTCATATTTGTGCATAAATAATAATGAGAAATCTTATAATACACTTTCATAATTCAATTTAAACATTATATTTAAGTTAGGAAGTTTTTATTTATGCTAAAAGTTGAATTATAATTAATTTTTATGTTTAATATTAATTAATAAAATTATTAAATATAAATTTAAAATATTTATTCAAATATCTATTGACGTCACGATACTACAGGAGATGTTATGCGTGATTATTGCTATATGATACTCTTGATCATTTGATTTTATTTTGTTTGGTCAGGATATGGTAGTGGTACCTCGTAGCCTTCTTCTTGTAATGTTTTTGCTTTACCTTGGATATATGTTTTGGCTCCCTCAGATTTTAGCTCTATTGATTATTGAAAAATTAAAATATCATAATAGTAATATATTATAAATATAAAATAAGTTTTTAACTAAAGAATTTAGAAATATCATAAATAAAAATAATAAATAAGAAATGATAATAAATAATTGACATTTAGTTCATACCAGCCAATATGGAGAGGTATAAATACATATATGCCCAAGTGGGAGAAGTAGTGGAGTAGACTATTATTGGAGTCAAAGAAATAAATTTTGATGATTAAAGTTTATATTAATAATTAAGATTAAAATTTAAAATTATGTAATTTGTATAATTAATTGGTGATTTGATTCTTGAAAAACTTTTAATTTTGGTTATTTATATATGATTTAGTGATCGGAATTTGTTCATATCATCCCTTACAGAAAGACACTATATTATATTATAACTTGATACACCCGATACCACCCATGCATTAGGTGTGTAAGGTAAGGAGATTGGTCTTATATGAGAGCTAAAAAACAAATCTTAGACATTAAATTATATATATATATAGTCAAAATTTAAAACCGTAAAAATTATATAATCACTTAAAAAAATCATATAGATTTATATTTCTTTTTTGGCAACATATAGGCTACTATAAATTGCACTAAACTAGCAATTTGGCCCTTTAAAAATACACATAATATTAATTTAGTTCTTTAAATATTTTTGTACATTAATTAATCCTTATAAGATACATATGTGACAATTTAGTCTCTACAGGTTTTTTGGACACTAGTTCATGAAAAATACATGTGATATCACTTTCATTTTTGAAAGATGCATTTGACATCAAACAAGTTTTGAACTTATAGAAAATAGGAGATTATATGTATATAATTAGCAACCTACACATTTTATTTTGGACTAAAAACTCATTTCTATTTTTTATGAATCAACTTTTAGTTTAGAGTAGTTATGTAATGTTGTTTAATTCACATTAACTACTACTTTTATTTTTTCTAGCACTTCATTAATATCTTCTCTTCTCTTTCTCTCACTATCTTTTTTTTTAATTAACTTATATTTCTGAATAAATTTATATTTTTAGTTTATTTTAATTAATTATTAATTTTAACTTTCTCCTGAATAATATTTTTCCTATTTTTCTGTAAAAGTGCTTAATTTAAAAAATGATTACATTAAAGACATGATAATTTTATTAAATGTGATTAGTTAACTTAGATTTTTTTTATGCAACAAAAATCTGGAAAATTGGTGACTAATTAATTGACGTCGTCTACTAATTTTAGTATATTATATATTAAAAACATGTAGCATGCTTAAAAAAAATGTAGCCCAGGATATTTTTCATAAAACTTTTCAAAATATGCATTTTCGTTTTAAGGATACCTTAAATATCTCGTTCAAATTGTTTTTAATATGACATCTTCTATATTATATGTCTATGTATGAATGGAAGACTACATTTCCACCAATATTTAGATTTTGATTCGAAAATATAGGTATCTCGCTTTTTCACGTAAGAATATGTGTCGCTTATTTTCATCAATGGCTGGATGAACAACTGATACCACTTGCAAGTTTATGTAATTTGAAACACTTTTACAGAGAAAAATAGGAAAAATATTATTCAATAGAAAATTTAAATTATGATTAATTACCATGATTCAAAAATATAAGTTTATTAAAAAGGGATGGTGAGAGAAAGAGAAGAGATGATATTAGTGAAGTGAGAGGAAAAGTAAAAATAGTAGTTAATGTGAATTAAACAAAATTATATAACTACCCAAATTAAAAGTTGATTAAAAAAAAAATAGGAATGAGATTTTAGTTTGAAATAAAATGTATGGATTGCTAACCTCCATATGAAGGTGTGGAGTCTAGCAATCCCCTCATGCATTTTTTTATGGATCCAAGTGATGTTATATGTATCATTTATGGAGGTTGGCAGTCCTCTCATATGCATATTTTATGGATCCAGGTGATGTTATATATATGTATCGTTTAAGAAACAACTTGAAATAAAAAATTTTACTGGCATCAAACTGATGTCAATTGAATTTTTATTTTAATCACACTTTTTTTTTGTAACATATAGATATATATTTTAATGTCACACGTTTTTGGCAACATATACAGATCTATATTTAATCGCACGTTTTTGGTAACATATGTGGATTTATATTTTAATCACACGATAATAAATGTAATCACTTATCTCTTTTTAGGGTTAAAGGACTTGGGGTTATTATTCATCTACTAATTTGGAGTTATTACTCATCCACTAATTTTTGTGTCAATCATCATGGAAATTCAAAATGGTTTAGGTACCTCTTAAATAGCCACTCTCATTTATCTATTGCCACTCCACATTTGTTGTCTATATTTGCACTATTTTTAAGACACTCTTAAACTTATTTTAATAGTTAGAGTCTTTTTCATTTTCAAAACTAAATTAAAAGGTGTGTATTAAAATGTCAAATATTTATTATCATCCCTTATTTATTATTTTTATTTGTGATATTTCTAAATATTTTTAATTAAAAACTTAATTTATATTTATAATATATTTCTGCTGTGATATTTTTGAATTTATAGTTAATAAATCTACTAATTAATATTTAGCATAAAAATTAACTATAATTAAACTTCTAGCATAATACGAAAAGTTCCTACCTTAGATATGATGTTTAACTTTAATTAAAAAGGGTAGCAATATAAAATTCTTATAACAACTTGCAAATTTAATCAAAAGTAAAATATAACAATTGTTTTTTCAAGTCATACTTGTACGTAAATAATAATGACAAATCTTATAGTACACTTTTATAATTCAATTTAAACATTATATTTAAGTTAGAAAATTTTTATTTATGCTAAAAGTTGAATTATAATTAATTTTTTGTTTAATATTAATTAATAAAATTATTAAATATTAATTTAACATATTTTTGCAAATATCTGTTGACATTACGATGCTATAGGATATGCAATGTATGATCATTAGTATATGATACTCTTGCTCATTTGATTTTTTTTTTTTTTTTGGTTAAGGATCTAGTAGTGGTGCTTTGTTGCCTTCTTCTTGTAATGTTTTTGCTTTACTTTGGATGTTTTGGCTCCCTCATGTTTAGCTCTATTAATTACATATTCAAGAATTAATATCATAATAGTAATATATTACAAATATAACATAAATTTTTAATTAAAGACATTTAGAAATATCACAAATAAAAATAATAAATAAAGAATGATTATAAATAATTGAGATTCTAATACACAATTATCGATTTAGTTTTGAAAATAAAAAAGGTTATAACTATTGAAATAAGTTTAAGGGTTTTTACGAATAATGCAATAAAGAGCAATAAATATGGAGTGACAATAGACAAATAAAAGTGACAATAATCACTCCCTGACACATTTTCCTAGTGCAATTATTGTTGATTGTTGGTTGTGGATCAACATCCTGCCTTGACAAGGCTCATGTGGGATTGGAATCAAATCGAACCATGTTTTTGACTAATAGCTATAGCTTTTGACCTAATGATAAACGTTCAACCCAATAAGTGGTATTAGAGCCAAAAGCAAGATCATAAGTTCAATTATCAAAAAGGCCCAGACTAGTGGTAGGTACGGGGAAGGGATCTTAGTTGAAGGTCAACATTCTAGCTTGGTAAGACCAGCTAGGTCAAAGTTAGATTGGGTTGGAGGACCAATAGGCACCAATTGCAAACGGCAAGTGCTAGGAGGGGGATTGTTAGTTGTAGGTCAGCATTTTGCCTTGATAAGGCCCATGTGGGGTCGAAGTCAAATTTGACCATTACGTTTGGTAATGAACTCAAGTAAAAAGAGTTGTGCCTTGTTGACTAACAACTTTAGTTTTTTGTTTAGTAATAAGTCCTCCATCCAATATTGATTAAAATGTACTTAAAAGATTTTGTTAACTCATTCTTCAAATATATGTACTTAAGTGGATATCTACTGTATAAAATTAAATTTATCTAAAGTAAAGTGAATGAATAAAAATTAAATCTCTGCACTAATTAAACAAAATTAAAACTGCATGAACTAAAATAAATTTATGAGACTATTTAAATTAAATTTGTCTATAACTACATAAAGTAAAATAAATCCATGACACTTTAAATTAAATTTGTCCATAATATAGATTATGCAGACTGAACTGCAACTCTGTCAGTGATACTTCTTGTGTGTTTTGTGTGGAGCAGGAAGAAGAAAAAATAGAGCACCTTTTGATCAACTGTCCCTGACTCCCTGTGCGTGCAGATTATGGGCACTGATTTTCTCCATTGGTGGAATCTAACATGGTGCTTTCCAACCCAGCTTGGTATGCTGTGTTATAAATGCTTGGAAGTGTGTCCCATTTTATGTTTTTGACTTTTGAGAAAAAGATGTGGTATTGTTTGCTTTATGTGGTGAAGTGGTCAATTTGGAATATCTAATCAGAAACCGCATCCGGTTTGAGTATCTCAAGCCCGTTTGGGAGGTGGAGTCCAAACAGATTAAACTTGTCTAGGAAGATATGCTTATTAAGGGGTGGTGTCAAGATTTTCCTTCTCTGTCAAAATGTTGATACTGAATTTGCAGTGGAAAACTAGACCAATGCCCCAATGACAGTTCCGAAGTACGCCAGCTCCTGGTCTAGGAAATGATGCAAAGGTGTGTCCCTAAAATTATGCTATACGGATTACATGATGCAGCCCTAAATAGCGAATAATTCAAAGCAAAAGACAGTGCACTTAGAAGAATCAGATTCTCGAGGAAAGATATGAAATAGTTTGTGTTATATTTGTGTTTCTTGTTTATTGAGAGAGCCTTTGATGTTTAAATCTGATTTTTTTTTTATCATGTTTGATTCGTCTTACATCAATCCCGCAATTTAGTCCTCCATGAAAATAATGTCATTTCATTTTTTAAAGGACTAATTTTTCCAATGATTCTTTCATGGATAGCCAAATTGAAGGTTTGTTCTTTCTTTATGTGATTTTGATGTATGGACCTTTTGTTGATGGCTCCAATCGGCTCAGAGTTCTTTTGAACCGACCAATTATTGAAAAAGAAAAGAAAAGCAAAGTGAGGTCGTCTCAAACTTGCTGGTATAAGCAATGAATTAGTTTTAATTAGAAGAGGATACATAAAATACCAAGAAGCTTTTGGATACACATACAACAGTATGATTCTTTACAAGGTTCATTCCTTAAATCTTGACGTTCCCAGCTCTCAGTGTGGGTCTTAACCAGCTTGTACGGATTCACCAAAGTTTGCAAGTAGTATATAGTACATCACTGTTTAACTATATGCCTAATTGCTGATCTTGCTGATTAATATTGTTTTGGTAGCTTAATGCTAAATTTATCTCAAATGACTTATCTATTAGGAATAGTCAGAACTCAAGAATGAAAATTTTCTGTCACCAAATTGTATATCATTTCCTGTCATCCAATTATTTATTGACACGTAGAAGATGTGTATTGTATATTTAATAATTTATAAATTTTTAAATATGTTTTGATTCATATCCGTATGGTAATAAATAATTGAAGAGATAAGAAATGCGACATTATTTATCAGATCGAAGATTTCCATCCCAAAACTCAAATATTGCTACAACCTTTTCAATTATGTGTCATATACAAGTTATCATATATGTACCATAATAATGTAGAGTAATTAGTATAATTTCGAATTTACGGTGAATGCTACATATAGAAATATATAAACCATTTAAAATATAATTTAAAGTTATAAGTATATAGATTTTAATTTGTAGAAACACTGGTTAAAGTATGTCATGCATAATATTTATCATAAACTTCACTCTATATTAACATTTTCCAATAATGTAATCTACAATTTACACTTTATTTGCAAATTATCTTGAAGATTTCATAAAAGAAAGCAAACTACAAATTAACAGCAATCACAAAATGAGACTCAAAGTATGTTTCCTAGAATTTAAGCACATGCACAGTCAGAATTTATTATATCTTCCACACAAGAAATTACAATAGAAAAAAACGTGAAACAACATTCAAGGGACCAACAATATTGGATATCAGAGTGTGTCAAGCTTTAGAATCAAACGAATATGGGACTGGCTCAAGATAAAGTGGTACTTTCTTGGTTACGGTGAGCCCATACATCTCACTCATGTCTATGCCCTGACCTATTGGTACACCACTCTGAGGCAACTTCCAATCGAACCAAAATAAAAGATTAGCTAGCAAATACTCAATAGAAGCAACCCCAAATGAAATTCCAGGACAACCCCTTCTCCCAAAACCAAAAGGGATTAATTGAAAATCTTGTCCTTTGAAATCAATTTGACTGCTCTCAAATCTTTCTGGGATAAATTCTTCAGCATTGTCCCATAATGTAGGGTCCCTTTGGATTGCCCATGCGTTCACATATACTGTTGTTTTGGAAGGAATATTGTAACCATTAATTGTCACACTAGATGCTAATTCCCGAGGAATCAAAAAAGGACCAGGTGGATGTAATCTAAATGTTTCTTTAACCACACATTTCAAGTAGTTCATTTGATTCACATCACTTTCCTCAATTTTAGGTTTGTGCCCCAAAACTTTTCTTACCTCTTCTTGAGCCTTCTTCATGGTCTTCGGATTATTAACAAGCTCAGCAAAAGCCCATTCTAGAGATGTCGAGGTGGTTTCACTTGCACCGATAAACATGTCCTAAAATAATTAAAGGAATGTTATTGATTTACAATTTAAAAATAATCATACAAATAAAATAGTCTTAATTATATTTTCTCACTCAGAATAGTGGTTTTTTTATTTTATTCCCTTTCCTTTAATGTTTCCATTTAATCTCTGAAAAATTGTTTTCATTTTTATTTGGTTCAGCTAAATGTCAACATGGCATTTCAGGTGGACTTAGAAATTTTTAAGTGGAAAAAAATCTTAGACGACATGGCTAGTGGCAATAATATGACATGGATTGAAAATAGAAGATAAGAATGTGCTAGCCTAATAATAATCTTCAATCTATTAATTTAATGTATTCAATCGAGTGTTTAAATTCATTAGCAAGTGTCATAATTCGATTTACGTCGACCTTGTTTTTAGGCCCTGTTATCAAGGCTGGATGTTAGCCCCCAACTAGCAATCTAGAGGATGGAGAATTATGGAGAATGCCGATGGGAGAATTTTTCCCTGGACGCAGGGAATGGGGATGGAGAATTAAAGAATAATGATAAAACAATATGATAAAACTAACTTCAAAATAAACTTTTTTCCTTTTGAAAATAGTAATATCTTTATGCTCACATTTCTATATCTAGGTGTCAATGCGAATGGAGAAATGATGTATAATATACTTGACTCATCAACTTATTTATCTTTTATTATTATTATTATTATTATTATTATTATTATTATTATTATTTTTATCTATATTGCAAGTTTGTTATACAAAAATGATATACAAGTAATATTTTTCATGTGAATTTGTATAAAACCGGATACGCCAAATTGTTTTATACACTGAATTAATAATTATAATATTATTAAAATTTATGTATTTTTTTGGATATCTAAACAATTTTGTTCTCAAATGATATGCAAAAAACGATAGGAAGAGGGAGAAAGAGATAGAAACCGTTAGCAATCCTTTGAGGTGATCTCGCGTGAGCTTAAATTCGAGCGCATCATTCTCTTGAAGTTGAAGAAGTATATCAACGAAATTTTCACTCTCACAACAATCATCGTTCCTGTTCCTTCTTCTTCTCGTATGTTCTTCAATCACCTCTTCTAAGAAATCATCTAATACAGCAAAAGTGGCCTTCAAATTCGACATCAAACCTGTAAGAACGTCAACCCAACCAAATGAAGGGAAATAATCTCCCGCGCTGAAAGCCGATAACAGAACCATCATCTTCCTTTCTATGTCGGCTAGGCTTCTTCTTTTACCATCACGTGTTTCATAACTTCGCCCAAGAACACACCTAGACACCATGTTGTTTACGGTTTCAATAAGCATCTCACTTAGGTTCAGACAAGATCCTTTACTCGCACATGTTTCACGTATAGTATTAACCAAAATTGCCGCTTCTTTTTCTCTGATGGGTAGAAAGGACTGCACCTTATTTAGGCTTAGAAACTCAAGAACACAGATCTTCCTTTTTTGTTTCCACTCTTCTCCGTAGGGTGCCAAAGCCACGTCCATTTTCCCATAGAAGAGCATTTTGGTGGCTTTAGTCTGTGCCCTGTTGGAGAAAGCAACATCGTGTGTTTTGACTATTTCTTTGGCCACATCTGCTGATGAAACCACAAGGGTTGGAATTTGTCCCAGATGCAGCAACATGAGAGGGCCATACTTGTTAGAGAGTGCTCTTAAGGAGTGGTGTGGCAGTGCTCCTAGCTGATGGAGATTGCCGATGAATGGAAGCTTTGGTGGGGATGGAGGAAGGTTGGGCTTGTTTCTTCTTGTGAGCTTAAGCACACACAAGAAGGTTATGAAGAAAAAGGTAGATAATAAGCAAAGGGTTGAATTTGGTTGATGCTGAAGTTGCTTTAGAAGTGATAGAAGTGCCATTATTGTTGCTTTCGTTCATAACAACCGGGTGGTATTGAGAGGTATTAAATAGGAGGAATTCTTAGGCGTTGTTGGAACAAAACAAAATATTTATTTTACTTCATTTATTGATTGGCAAAACAGCTATTACATTATAAATTTAAAAGAAGTAAGAGACAATAATAATTCACAAAACTTATATATTAATTAATAAATGGTTTAATAGAACAAATATTTTCTTTTACTTATGGTACCCTAAATATTTCTCATCAAATAGATATACCAAGAGGGAGAAGTAGTGGAGTAGTTAATTATTGGAGTCAAAGAAATAAAATTTGATGATTAAAGTTTATATTAATAATTAAGATTAAAATTATTTAATTTGTATAATTAATTAATTAATTGAGTTTTTGAAGAACTTTTAATCTTGGTAATTTATATATGATTTAGTGATCAAAATTTGTTCATATCATCCCTTATAGAAAGACACTATATTATATTATGACTTGATACACCCGATGCCACCCATGCATTAGATGGATAAGGGAAGAAGATTGATTTTATATGAGAGCTGATAAAACAAATCCTAGGAATTAAATTTTACATAAATAGTCAAAATTTAAAACTATAAAAAATTATATAATGACTTGAAAAATCATATAGATTTATATTTCTTTTTTGGCAACATATAGACTAATATTTCACTGTACTAGCAATTTGGTTCCTAAAAAATGCACGTAATATTAATTTAGTCTTTCAAATATTTTTGTACGTTAATTTAATACTTATAAGATGCATATATGACAATTTAGTCCCTAAAAAATTTTTGGACACTAGTTCATGAAATTAAGAATACACTTGTCCCTAATTTTAGTATATCAGCCACTCTTAAATGTCTAATTTCACTCTCACTATCAATAATTTTTAGTTGATTGGTTTAGAATGCCCTTCTTCTTATGTTTTAATTTGCCCATTATTAATCATGATTTTTTTTTTGTTTTCAAAACTAATTGAATCTCAATTATTTATTATCACTCTTTATTTATTATTTTCACATGTGATATTTCTAAATATATTTAATTAAATTTTATTTTATATTGATAATATATTATGACTATGATATTTTAAATTTATATTAAGAATATTATTAATTAATACCTAACATAGAAATTAACTCTAAATAAACCTTTAGCATAACATAAAAAATTCCTAACTTAAATCTAATGTTTAACTTGAATTAAATAAACACAGTGAAATAAAATTTAAATATTATGAAAATTTAATGAAATATAAAATATAAAACTTTTTGCAAGACATATTTGTGAAATAAATAATGCATATCCAATCTTAATTTATATTGCAATTCTATAAAAAAAATTTATCAAAATTCTTAAAGTGATATTTGACACCACAACACCCCGTGTGTCTGTGTGTCTATATATATATATATTTCAGTATTGTGATGCCACACCTAATGAATATTAATGTTTTCTACTATAAGTCTGCACTAAGCCGATATGTTATTATAATAATATTTTACTATTTTCATGTACCAAAAAAATAGTTTATTATTTTCAAAAATTTTCTTATAAACAAATATAAATATAAAGAATTTAATTTATATGTATAAAATAAACACTGATATTCAACTGTATATTATTTTCTTAAACTAAAATGTTTAAATATTCACCTGAAAATTATTAATAGTGGAAGTGACAACAAGTATTAGGAGTATAAATATATTTGATATTGTCTAGTGTGTCTTCTAATAAACTTAATCATAATTTTTACTATTATATATATATATTCAGTGTTATGGTGCCAAATATTACTTTAAGAGTTTTGATAAATTTATTTTTTTTTATAGAATTTCAATATTTAAATTAAGATTGGTTATGCATTATTTATTTTTGACAAATATGTCTTGAAAAAAGTTTTATAATTTATATTTGATCAAATTTTCAAGGTATTTGAATTTTATTTCATTGTGTTTATTTAATTCAAGTTAAACATTAGATTTAAGTTAGGAAGTTTTAATGTTATTCTAAAAGTTTACTAACAATTAATTTCTATGTTTAGTATTAATTAACCATATTCTTAAATATAAATTTAAAATATCATAGTAGAGATATATTATAAATACCAAATAAACTTTAATTAAATGTATTTAGAAATATCACCAATAAAAATAATAAATGAAGAGTGATAATAAATAATTAAAATTCAATTAGTTTTGAAAAAATAATCATGATTAATAATGGACAAATTAAAATATAAGAAGAAGAGCATTCTAGACCAATCAACTAAAAATTATTGATAATGGAAGTGGCATTAGACATTTATGAGTGAAAATAGCTACTTCATATTATATTACATATTAAAAACATGCAGCATACTTCAAAAAAAAAATCGTAGCCCAGGATATTTTTCATAATACTTTCAAAATATGCATTCCCTTTTGGAGTATACCTTTAATATCTCGTTCAAATAGTTTTTAATATAATATCTTCTATATAATCTGTTTATTTATGAATGGAAGAATACATTTCTACCAATATTTTGATTTTCATTCGAAAATATAAGTATCTTCTTTTTTCACGTAAGAATATATGTCGCTTATTTTCATCAATGGCTGGATGAACTACTGATGCCACTTGCAAGTTTATGTAATCTGAATCACTTTTACAAGAAAAATAGGAAAAGTATTGTTCAATAGAAAATTTAAATTATGATTAATTAAAATTATTCAAAAATATAAGTTTATTAAAAAGGGATGGTAAGAGAAAGAGAAGAGAATATATTAGTGTCAGTGAGAGAAAAATAAAAGTAGTAGTTAATGGGAATTAAGCAAAATTACATAACTACCCTAAATTAAAAGTTGATTCACAAAAAAATAGGAATGAGTTTTTGGTCCAAAACAAAATGTGAGTTGCTAATCCCCTTATCATATGCATTTTTTATGATGAATCCAAGCGATGTTATATGTATCATTTAAGAAGCAATTAACTTGAAGTAAAGTATCTTACAGGGATCAAACTGATGTCAATTGAATTTTTATTTTAATATCACACGTTTTTGGCAACATGTACAAATCTATATTTTAATCGCACGTTTTTGGCAACATATATAGATTTATATTTTAATCGCACGACAATAATTGTAATCACTTAATCACTTATCTTTTTCTAGGTTAAAGTACTTGGGGTTATTATTCATCCACTAATTTTACCGTCAATCTTCATGGAAATTCAAAATGATTTAGGTACCTCTTGAATAGCCACTTGTCACTCCATCTTTATTGCCTTTATTTGTACTATTTCTAAAACACCCTTAAACTTATTTTAATAGTTAGAGTCTTTTTCACTTTCAAAACTAAATTAAAAATTGTATATTAGAATCTCAATTATTTATTATCATTCCTTATTTATTATTTTTATTTGTGATATTTCTAAATATCTTTAATTAAAATCTTAACTTATATCTATAATATATTGCCGCTGTGATATTTTTTAATTTATATTTAATAAATTTACTAATTAATATTTAGCATAAAAGTTAACTATAATTAAACTTCTAGCATAACACGAAAAGTTCCCATATTAAATATGATGTTTAACTTTAATTAAAAAGGGTAGTAATATAAAATTATTACAATAACTTGCAAATTTAATAAAAAATAAAATATAACACTTTTTTTTTCAAGTCATACTTGTACATAAATAATAATGACAAATCTTACACAAAAAGTTAACAATAATTAAACTTCTAGCATAACACAAAAAGTTTCTACCTTAAATATGATGTTTAACTTTAATTAATAACGCTACTAATGTAAAATCCTTACAATAACTTGCAAATTTAATCAAAAATAAAATATAACACTTGTTTTCTCAAGTCATACTTGTACATAAATAATAGTGACAAATCTCACACGAAAAGTTAACTATAATTAAACTTATAGCATAATATGAAAAGTTCCTACCTTAAATATGATGTTTAACTTTAATTAAAAGCAGTGGTAATGTAAAATTCTTATAATAACTTCCAAATTTAATCAAAAATAAAATATAACACTTGTTTTTTCAAGTCATACTTGTACATAAATAATAATGACAAATCTTATAATACACTTTCATAATTCAATTTAAACATTATATTTAAGTTAAGAAATTTTTATTTATGCTAAAATTTGAATTATAATTAATTTTTATGTTTAATATTAATTAATAAAATTATTAAATATAAATTTAAAATATTTGTGCAAATATCTATTGACATTTCGATACTATAGGAGATGCGTGACTATTGCTATGTGATACTCTTGATTATTTGTTTTTTTCTTTCTTTTGGTTTAGGATTTGGTAGTGGTACTTCGTAGCTTTCATCTTGTAATGTTTTTGTTTTACTTTGGATGTTTTGGCTCCCTCAGATTTTAGTTCTATTAATTATTAAAAAATTAAAATATCATAATAGTAATATATTATAAATATAAAATAAGTTTTTAATTAAAGAAATTTAGAAATATCACAAATAAAAATAATAAATAAAGAATGATAATAAATAATTGAAATTCCAATATGCAATTCTCAATTTAGTTTTGAAAATAAAAAAGGTTGTAATTATTGAAATAAGCTTAAGGGTGTTTTAGGAATAGTGAAAATAAACAAAAATAAAAAAAGGGTTGTAACTATTGAAATAAGCTTAAGGGTGTTTTATATGGAGTGACAATAGAAAATAGGAGTGGCATGACACATTTTCCTAGTGCAATTATTGTTGATTGTTGGTTGTTGGTCAACATTCTACCTTGGCAGGGCTCATGTGGGATTGCAGTCAAATTGGACCACGTCTCCGGCTAACAACTATAATTTTTGGCCTAATGGTAAACACTCAACCCAACAAATGATATTATTCAAGCAAGGTCATGAGTTTGATTCTCGAAAAGGCACAAACTGCTCAGGTGCTGGGAGGGGATGTTGGTTGAAGGTCAACATTCCATCTTGGTAAGGCTAGATGGGTCAGAGTTAGATTGGATTGAAGGCCGAGAGGCATGGAATGCGGATGGCAAGTGTTGAGAGGGGCATTGTTACATTGTGGGTCAACATTTTGCCTTGACAAGGCTCATGTGGGGTCGGGGTCGAATCGGACCATGATGCTTGGTAATGAACTTAAGTAAAAAGAGTTGTGCTCTAACTAACAGTTTTAGTTTTTGGTCTAGTGATAAGCACTCCATCCAACATTGATTTTTTCTTCATATATATGTTCTTAAGAATATAATGTATGATATCGTTATCATTAATGTAAATTACTCTCACCTCTTTTAAGATCTGTCAAAATTCAGCCAACTTCATCTTTAGTTGTCCAATCTACACTAATCTCCCATATTTTATCATTTTTATGATGAGTTACCAAAACCTACCTCATCCTCACCTCTTTGCTCTTTCCCTCAAAATATGCATTTTTGTTTTTATTATATACCTTTAATATCTCGTTCAAATTGCTTTTAATGTAACATCTTCTATATAATATGTTTATGTATGAATGGAAGACTACATTTCTACCAATATTTTTATTTTCATTCGAAAATATAAAAGTATCTCACCTTTTCCCGTAAGAATATATGTGGCTTATTTTCATCAATGGCTGGATGAACAACTGATACCACTTGCAAGTTTATGTACTCAGATCAGAAAAATAGGAAAAATATTATTCGATAGAAAATTTAAATTATGATTCATTAAAATTATTCAAAAATATAAGTTTTTAAAAAAGGGATGGTGAGAGAAAGAGAAGAGAAGATATTAGTCAAGTGAGAGAAAAAGTAAAAGTAGTAGTTAATGTGAATTAAACAAAATTACATAACTACCTTAAATTAAAAGTTGATTCACAAAAAGATAGGAATGAGTTTTTAGTCCAAAACAAAATATGTGGGTTGCAAGCCTCTACATAAATGTGTGGACAGAGGTAAACAATCCCCTCATGCATTTTTTATGGATTCAAGTGATATATGCATCATTTAAGAACCAACTTCAAATAAAAAATCTAAGAGGGATCAAACCGATGTCAATTGAACTTTTATTTTAATCACACATTTTTTTGTAACATATAGATTTATATTTTAATATTACACGTTTTTGGCAACATATATAGATATATATTTTAATCGCACGTTTTTGGTAACATATACAGATTTATATTTTAAGCACACGATAGTAATTGTAATCATTTATCCTTTTTTTAGGGTTAAAGGACTTGGGGTTATTATCGATCTACTATCTTGGGGTTATTATTCATCCACTAATTTTACCGTCAATCTTCATGGAAATACAAAATGGTTTAGGTACCTCTCAACACCTTTTCCTTGTTCATAGTGCAATTATTGTTGATTATTGGATGTGGGCCAGTATCCTGCTTTGACAAGGCTCATCTAGGGTTAGAGTAAAATCAAACCATAGCCCTAACTAACAACTATAGGTTTTGACCTAATGGTAAACGCTTGACCCAACAAGTGGTGTTAGAGCCAAGCAAGGTCATAGTTCGATTCTTAGAAAGGCACGGATTGGTAGCAGGTGCTGGGAGGGGATCTTAGTTGGAGGCAAAAATTCTACCTTGGTAAGGTTAGGTGGCTTGGAGTCAAATTTGGTTAGAGGCCCAACAGGCACGGATTGAAGACGGCAAAGGCTAGGAGAGGGATTGTTAGTTATGGGTTAGCATTCTACCTTAACAAGGTCCATATGGGATCAGAGTCAAATTAGACCATGACATTTGGTAATGGACTTAAGTAAAAAGAGTTGTGTTGAGTAATAGTTATAGCTTTTGATCTAGTGATATAAGCGTTTAATCCAACATTGATGATTTAAAACATACTTAAAAGATCTGCTAATTCATTCTTCATATTTATGTTCTTAAGAATAAAATGTATGATATCATTATCATTAGGTAAATTACTCTCATATTCTCTAAGATTTGTCGAAATTCAGCCAACCTCTTCTCTAGTTATCCAACCTACATTATCCTCCCATATTTTAATCATTTTTACTATGTGTTACTAAAAATGCCGTTATCCTCACCTCACCCTCTTTCCCTCACACTCTCCTCTACTCTCTGCTCTCTCCCTTCCCTGCCGCGATTTTTATATTTTTATAGTTTGTAAAGTTATGATTTGGTTCGAGACCAACTGGTAACGCTAAGTTTGGTATTCTAGTTTCTAAGCCCTTTATTTCCAATTTTTTCTGCTATTTATTTATTTATTTTCCAAACAATAGAATCGGGTTTCTAAGTGGTGGTTGTGCTTGCTTGTCGCTTGAGAAAATGAGTCATTTAGCTGAGCCCTTTTCGTATTAATGACTATGTAGAAGATGTTTACACAACACAATTTCCATCCTTTCATTTTTCATTTATGGGAAATCGTGATCATTCCAATGAACGTCTCTTTATCTTAGTTGATTGAAGGGGATGGTAAAGCCTATAAGTAGAAAATTCGAAGCGAATTCCAACTGGCCACATGAAAAAAATGTAGCAATGCTTATAATAGTCTCCCTATGAATAAATAACACCAGTAACTTTACCGTTCCAACGACAGTGATGATGGCCCAATTGCGACGAGAAATGTGAGAGAGTGAGAGAAAGAGAGTAAGGGCGAGGATACGGGTGTTTTGAATAGTTTATCCTAAAAATTGGTCTGGGGGTTGGGGGTTAGTATAAGTTGGACATCGGAGGTGAGTTAAATTTCAACAAATATCAAAAAAGATAATAGGCATCATTTACCCTTATCATTATATAATACAAAGACCCACCTAAGAAGACCCCATGAAGCTTCTAATGGGACAGGGAAGATACAAATAAGAGATGGGATAAGAAAATTAAGATAAAGAGTAGGAGCACCGCCAAACGATAGAAAAATGTAATCAGAATCGTTTACAGAAATTATGGAGATCGATGAACTAAATAAAGAGATATGATTCATTAATTTATTATTCATCTAATAGTTAATACGTATGGTTCATAATTTTTTTTCTTTGTCTAGGGTGGTAGTAGTGATTAATTCTTTTGAGGTGAGAGGTCTCTTAATGGGATAAACATTTGACCACGAAATTCTTTACATACACACTGTTAAGGGGCGAACTCCTAATTTGATACTTAAAGGAGTAGGACCTCAATTAGCTACCAACTATGTTAGGTCTTGTGGTTAGTATCACACATAATTTTAACATTTAGATAAGGACAGACGTTTTGGTCATTTATCTATTATTTTACATCCACGATAATTTAATTTCGTTGCTCTTTCTTATTATATAAATAAATATATATCATCAAATCCATGTTAGATAGTGGCGATCAGCTTGATCGTGATCCTATATAATTTTAAATTGATCGATGCCAAATTATTTTTGGCTTTAGTCAAACCAAAAAAGTAAAAGTACACTGAATAGCAAATTTGGTTGTCGCGATTCTTGAAAAAAAACAAAACAAAAACAAAACTTTCGTATCCAAATCTCTTAAAACACATATTAAGCTTATAAGATTGACCTTGCACTTCACCCCAAATTGACGGCAATGGCATCTTCATATCATTTCGATTATTCCTACAGCGAAAGACTTGCATTTTAATTAATTTTGTACGCTCCTTCTGCTTTTGTTGGTATTAAGGTAGGCTAAGCTGCAAGTGATCATAATCTCTTTACTCTTGCTTTTGCTCCGTTGAGCCTTACTTTGTACTTATTGGCAATGAAAGATCGCACTCACTTTAATACAATTTGGGAATACATAAGTGTGGCTAACGCAAAAACAATAATAATAGTAAAACATGATTGTTTTAGTTATGAGTAAAATTACTAATATGCCACTAAGAGGGATTAATTTATCCCCACAATTGTGGTGGATTCACTTATGCCATAGCGATGCAAGGCAGAGGCGAAGTAGTGGGATGTGGTGGCAGCCAAGCAGTGAGAGCTTGAACGGCTAAGGCTTCAATTGTATTTGGTGGAAGAGGGTGGCAACCGCTGAGAGCGTGAGATCGGCATGGTGGCTGGAAGGAGGCCGATCTATGAAGCGGATACGGGTTGAGGGCTTGGTGGTCATTGCGATTGTGTGTGACCATGAGATAGTAATGTGTTCTCCTCTTGCAATATTAGATTTAATAATCAGTTAGAAGAAATAAAAAGCTAGTTTTTCAGTCAGATACACGTTAGTTGAGTTAGTTTTTCATATCTCCCAGTTCTATTAGCTCACCATACAATCATACATTAGAAGAACTCATTGTAAAAGAAATGGCAATATGATCAAGTGCCCCGAGCCGAGATCTAAAATCCAAAGAGGCTGAGAATTAGATTTGACATTTAGAATCATAGGCTCACCTTATGGAAAAGAACTACTGGTAGAGGCAGGTATGGATGAAATCTGGTTTATTGAGTGCTGAGATGAGACTGAACCTTAAACTGGAGGTTGATGAAGTAAAGGTAGCAAACTAAGGTATTGCTCCTTAGACAAATTGAAACTAGAAGATTGAAGATTAGTCTTCATTCTCGCTACTTGAGGACATAATATGAGTTAATGAAGCACAGTTCTTCTTAAAATCTAGTGGAAAACCATGTTTCTGAAAACATGTATCCACTGCATGTTCACTCTTTCCACACCAACGACAAATTTTAAGAGGTTTGTTCTTGGAAAATTCGGGTTTGAACCCTTTCTTTTGAGTACTAGTGTTAAAGCTTCCTCCACTAGTCCCAACAACTCTTGCAGCAAGAATCTTGGAGACTTCCATGTGCTCACTAGAGAATTGCCTCTCTTGTTGTGCAATAACAGCAAATACCCTATTGATTGGTGGCAAAGGATCCATTAGCAAAATCTGACCTTACCCCAGAGAATTTTTCTTGTAAGCCTTTGAGAAATCACATGATATGATCTTGTTCTTTGTAATCTTTACAAAGACACTACCAGCTACAAGCACAAGTGTGAATCGGACCAAAATTTTCTATTTCACCCCAAAGCATCTTCAACTGGGTGAAATAACTAGTCACAGATAAAGTGCCCTGCTTGAGAGCCATAAACTTCTTCTTGAAGGTTTGCTAAACGCACGTGACTCCCCTGAGAATACCTTTGCCGAAGCACAGCCCAAAGATCATATGCTTTCTCGACAAACATTACATCACTTTGAGCAATCTCTGTGCTTAGGCTTCTAATAATCCAAGAACGAATAAAGGTATTGTTTCTTTCCCAAATTGATCATAGAGGATTGCCTAAAACAGGCTCAACAATATTACCATCCAAGAAACCCATCTTATTCTTGGATTCTAATGCTATAACCATAGCTTCAAACCAACATTGGTAGCTGGACTCATTGAGTGGAACCTAAACTAGAATCAAACTAGGACTCTCACTAGGGTGCAAATAATATGGACTAAAAGTATCAAGTAAAGAACTAGTGGCAGAAATACTCACATTAGTACAAACTGGTTCACCGTGGGCCGTTGAAGCAGACACAGGAGCAGAATGTGGTTGATCTAAATTCATCATTACTGGAATATTATCCGCCATTGAAAGGAATTTCACCACGAACTCAAACGATTATTAACCTTGAAAGGATTCTTACTTAGGATGGACATATCGGAGTGCAGCTGGACCCCCTTACATATAGAGCTCTGATACCATAAAAGACTCCATGACCCAAGCTTAGAAACCAACCTTAACAGAGCTATAGATATGATATGGTCCAGCAAAAAATAGATATCCCGGCAGCAACAATGAAACCATATCCAAAATGAAACCCAGATCCAAACTAAAACGCATAAAATTAAAGGCATCACATATTTAACTCCTCTAAGTAGTTTATAAGAATTATATCAAAAATATTATTTTTAACACTTCAAATCCATTTTATCACTATTTAATGTAATAGATGGACGAGGATCACCTTCACCCAATAGACACCTCAACCTATTTTTGAGGTATTAAAATAACACTGTTTTAAACATTTAGGTGTTGAAATAACAATGCTATGTTATGGGATGATGTCTATTAAATATAAAACTATTAGTGTGCCATAATCCAAAAGCTTAAGCTTTTGAGATATATTATGAAACCAACTCTCTCAAATGGGTTATGGTACACTAATGGTTTTATATTTAATTGTGTAAACACCAAAGCCAGCAAAGACAGTAACAACAACAGCAGAACACAACAACAAATAGGAACAGAAACAGGAGCAAAACAGCAACACAACAACAGCCGAACACCCAATAAATCAGCATAATTAATATATTCTCCATGTGTTGATCCAAACTCCATAGTTTCCCGTATGAAAGGAAATTTCCAGAGCGCGCACAACTCCATGTCCGAAAATATTGTGACAGCAGCACAACCATAGCACATAGCACTTGTAAAAACAAATTTCTAATCGAAAATGAAGCTCATCAACAGACCAGAGCATAAACTATAAAATAGCAGAGCAGAAACCAGCAAACCAGAAAATAGCAGCTCGTTGACGGACCAGAAAAAACGAGGCGTTGTCAGAGACAACACCAAAACAATCCACAAACCAATCATCCCCTGCCTTAACACGCCGAGCACAACGGCGCCATCCCAATGAGCAGCCACCACAAAGCAAACGACAGCCTAAGCCTCAACTATCGACATGCTGATGTTGAATCTGCACGAGGCTAGGCGCTGGAAAACTAGACCGGTGCCCCCATAGATCGTACCTCAAGTCTTGGTCATGTTGCTGGTCAAAAGCTGTTAGCAGTAGGGGTGTGATATGAATTATTATTTTCATGGCAATGATTATATGGAAGTTGAATTCAAGCAGCTGGAAAAGACCAGGAACTGATGCAAAGGTGTGTCCCCAAATTTATGTTACCAGTTACATATGATGCAGCTCTGAAAAAATAAATAATTCAAAGCAAAAGGCGGTGCACTTCTAAGAACCATATTCTGGAGCAAAGATATGAAATGGTTTCTGTTATATATATATATATATGCTTACTGGGAAGCCTTTGATGTTTAGATCCGAAGTGGTTTTGTTGTGTTGTTGTTATTGTACCGTGCTTTGATTGTGTTTCCTGATTTTGATTATGGCTCCTCTTCATCCCTCGGTTGAGAGTTCTTCTGAGCCGACCAATTATTAAAAAACAAAAAGGAAAAAAAAAAATGACTCTTGATAGACTAGTACTTTGGTGTATGATTGCTTACGGTTTTGTTCGTATCCATTTTTCTGGCCTTGTGGATTCTCATGATAATATTGTTGTAATTACGATTTTTTGCTCTCATCTTGCGGAGGGCGTTGATCTTTTCTAGTTTTTTTTTTTTTGAAAAAAAAAAAGAAAAGACGAGAAAAGAAAAGTGAGAACCTACTTGCTGATATAAGCAATGAATTAATCATCAATTTAAAATAGAAAAGGCTAAATAAAATTCCAAGAACCTTTTGGTTACACATAAACAGTACGATTCATTGTAAATTTCATTTCAACCGGTGTAGGTCTTGGCCAGCTTTTACGGTATCACTAAAAGTTGCACGTAGTATAGTACATCAATTGCATTACAGACCTTGCTAATTAATTAAGAGTATTGTTATTTCAACACTTAAAAATAAGTATCTAATTGAGGCATTTACTTTATTATCACTAGATGTGATAGATGAGTGAAAAATGTGTGAATCACCATTATATCTAATAATGATAGAGTGTGTGTCTCAATTAGATATCCAGTTATAGGTGTTAGAATAATATTTTTAATTAATTAATACTATTATTTTGGTGGCTTAATGCTAAATTCATCTCAAATGACTTGTCCATGTGGAATAGTCAGATCTCAGATATTGTAACAAACCTTTTCAATTTTGGGCAAAATACGAGTAATCATATATGTACCATAATAATGTAACCCACAATTTGCATAAAATAAAACAAACTACAAATTAACTGCAAACACAAAAGGATGCTTATTGTATGTTTCCCATAATTCAAGCACACGCACCACCAACATTTATTATATCTTCCACACAGCAAACTACAACAGAAGACGACACAACAAACTACAACAGAAGAAAGCCCAAAAAAAAAAAAAAGGAAACAACATTCAAGGGACCAACAATATTGGATATCACAATATGTCAAGCTTTGGATTCAAATGAATATGGTATTGGCTCAAGATGAAGTGGAACTTTCTTGGTGACGACGAGCCCGTGCATCTCACTCATGTCTATGCCGTCCATCGGTACACCACTATTAGGCAGCTTCCAATCGAACCAATATAGAAGATTGGCTAGCACGTACTCTATATTAGCAACAGCAAATATAGCTCCAGGACAACCCCTTCTCCCAGTACCAAAAGGGATCAATTGAAAATCTTGTCCTTTGAAATCAATTTGGCTATCCTCAAATCTCTCCGGGATAAACTCCTCAGCATTGTCCCATAATGTAGGGTCTCTGTGGATTGCCCATACATTCGTGTATACTGTTGTCTTTGGGGGGATATCATACCCATTAATTCTCACACTAGATGTTGTTTCTCGAGGAAGCAAAAGAGGAGTAGATGGATGTAATCTAAAAGTTTCTTTAATCACACATTTCAAGTAGTTCATTTGATTAACATCATTTTCCTCAATTTTAGATTTTCGCCCCATAACTTTTCTCACCTCTTCTTGGGCTTTCTTCATTATCTTTGGATTCCTGACAAGCTCCGCAAAAGCCCATTCTAGAGTTGTTGAAGTGGTGTCACCTCCACCGAGAAACACGTCCTAAAATAACAGTAGTATTAATTGATTTATGTTTGACGAAAAAATCATCTATCAACTTTTCTCTGAAATAGTAATTTTATTATGTTATTACTAAAGTAATACTATATGACAGGAATAAATTGCAGGATAGTTGTTGGACAAATAAAATTATATGACTTGATTATCCATTTATACACCAGCATATATATATATATGTTGCCTAATTCAAATCAATAAATCATATATCAAATTTTAATGCCCCAAAAAATTATGCAATTTTATTCTGTTATTACTAAAGTAATACTATATATGACAATAGAAAGGGAAAAAAGAGACAAACTGATAGTAATCCTTTGAGGTGAAGTCGCGTGAGCTTGAGCTCGAATGCATTATTCTCTTGAAGTTGAAGAAGTACATCAACGAAGTTTTCACTCTTATAACGATCCTTGTTCATGTTCCTTCTACTCTTATGTTCTTCAATCACCTTTTCTAAGAAATCATCTAATGCAACAAAAGTGGCCGTCAATTCCGACGCCAAGCCTGTAAGAACATCAACCCAACCCAATGAAGGGCAATAATCTCCCATGCAGAAAGCCCCTAGCTGGACCATCATCTTCCTTCCGAGATCCCCAAAGCTTCTACTACCATCACATGCTTCGTAACTTGGGCCAAGAATACACCTACACCCTATGTTGTTTGCGGTTGCAATCAGCATGTCACTCAGGTCCACACAGCACCCTTTGCTTCTTGCACATGCTTCACGTATAGTATCAACCAAAATTGCCACTTCTTTTTCTCTCATGGGTTGAAAGGACCGCACCTTGTTTAGGCTCAGAAACTCAGCAACACATATCCTCCTTATCTGTCTCCACTCTTCGCCATAGGGTAGGAAACCCACGTCGTTGTCCCCATAGAAGAACATATTGGCGGCTTTAGTGTGCGGCCTGTTGGAGAAAGCAATATCATGTGTTTTGGCTATTTCTTTGGCCACTTCTGCTGATGAAACCACAAGGGTTGGAGTTTGTCCCAAATGCAGCAACATGAGAGGGCCATAAATGTTAGAGAGTGCTCTTAACGAGCGGTGTGCGAGTGTTGCTAGCTGATGGAGGTTGCCAATGATTGGTAGCTTTGGTGGGGATGGAGGAAGGTTGGACTTTTTTCTTCTTGTGAGCTTAAGCACATACAAGATGGTTATGAAGAAAAAGGTGGATAAGTAAAGGGCTGAATTTGGCTCATAGTGCAGCTGCTTTAGAAGAGATAGAAGTGCCATTCTTACTTCTGTAATTTGTTCGTACCAACTCGCATTGAGAGGTACTAAATATATATAGGGGGTCACTAAGCATAGTAAGTGGGACAAGTAGTCGAGTAGTTTGTTACTAGAGTGAAAGTAATAAATTTTGATGACTAAATTTTATATTAATACCACACGTTTTTCGCAACATATACATAGGTCTACTTTTTTTGTTTTTTTTGGATCCTTTTAGGGTATCCACCGTTGGCAACAGTGATTAATCCCTTCACCAGTTTGTGCGAATACCTCAAAAGGTGGGATAACTGGCCCAGAAAAGCTTCTCCATTCCTAAAGACAGGGATCGAACCCCTGACTCTTGATTAAGGGTGAACGTGTCTCTACCGTTCAACCACACCCCGGGGTTACATAGGTCTACTTTTTAATCACACGTTTTTGGTAACATATATAGATTTATATTTTAATCACACGGCAGTGATTTTTTTTGTTTAGGGTTAAAGGACTACACCAAATCCACTTTTTGATGCAAATTATCTCATTTAATAGATTAATCCCGGTGATGAGATCAACGCGTGGCATCCTAACTAATTTTGCATTATCTGACCAACTTGGGGAATAGTAATTATTCATCCACTTTTGACGTGAATCTTCAACGAGATGCAAAATGGTTTAGATAACTCTCTTGCCTCCTTTAAAATGGGGAGGTTAAAAAATTAGTAAGTGTTGAGTTAGATGATTAATTTCTGTTACGCGTAGATCCTACTAAATAATCTAAGGTGATTAACTCCTTGCATTCTCACTTTGAAAAATGATAGTATAGATTCGATTTTATGATGAATCCTCCATATGGTACAATCTCAATGAATATTTTTATAATATTTATATATTTTAAATTACATTTTGAATGGTAGATATGTTACTATGTACAGGATTATTCACCAGAACTTGAGACTATACGATCATTACTCTTCTCATTTTATCAACATTCTCACTTAAGATAAGACAATTATCATTAAATAACACAAAATCCCTCAAGAAGCCTTTCCTATTTGTGGTAGAATTATTGATTATTTTGAAACGTGTTTAAAAGACCTGTTAACTCAATCTTCATATATGATTTGTTTAAGTCTTCGTATATGGTTTTAAGATTGAGATAATATTCATTTTAATCATTGACTTTTAAAATGAGTCAAATTAGTCACTGACATTGAAAAACGCAAGTCATATTAGTCTTTCAATCCATTTTCATTTTACATTTCAATAATTAAATAATGTTGTGTAACATTAAGTGATACTTTGATATACATTATATCAATTAAAATATAATAAAATTTAAAATGACTTATGTTGATGTCTAAAACTATACAAAATGAGTTATTTTATAACTTAAAAAGGAGAGTTAAATAACTCATTTTGTCTTATTTTAGACACTAAAATGAGTCATTTTAAATTTAAATACACTTTAGATGGCATATGGTATGTCAAGGTATCATTTAATATTACATATTATTATTTAATTGATAGAATATTACTTTAAAGTGGGATGAAAGATTAATTTGACTCAAGTTTTATAATGTCCGGGACTAATGTAACTCATTTTAAAAGTTAAAGATTAAAATAACTTATGAATATATAGTGATGGAGTAAAATGGGTATTAATTCTTTTAAGAATATAATGATATAATTATCATTAAATAATACAAAGACTTATATAAAAGGCCCTATGAAGATCCCTCATGGGACATGGAAGAGAAAATGAGAGATGGGGTAAGAAAAATTTAGATAAATAGCATGTGCAAAGAACATCATTATTTGGCGATGTGTACAGAAATGGTCTCGTTACAAGAGATTAAGCTCTTAGAGAGCTCCCACCTCAAAAAGATCTGTCATTGCTACTGGCCAAAGATACCCTACAAAACCAAAAAAATAAAAAACACTGCTATAGAGATAGAAAAATTTCAATGGAATTTTTTTTATATAAAAATCGGGCTTATTGTCAATAGATTAAATAAAGAGATATAACCCATTTATTTTTCTAATAATTACTCCCTCTTTTTTTTGGGTATTTCAGCAATTATATTGATTGCAATAAGAATTGAATTTATGATCTCATACATACTATTCAAATCTCTTACCACTACACTAATTCTATTGGCTTTAATAATTACTCCCTTTGATGAGAAATAATTATTAATATGAACAAACAGGTATATTAAAAAATTAATATATCTAAAATATAAAATGTGTTCAAATACATTAATTTTTAAATATACTAGTTCATCTAAATCGATAGTTATTTTTAATTGTAGTGATTAATAAGTAGGACAGTTAGTTTTAACGGTTAGATTCGGACAAAAGTTGTTTATATAACATTTTACATTTACGAGAATTAAATTTTTTTTTTTATTGTCCTTATAACTAGAGGGCTATCATCAATACAGGACTATATATCATCAAATTTAGATTTTCGCGATCAACTTGATCGTAATCTTATATAATTTTAAATTGATGCGTGCGAAATTGGTTTTGATTTTAGTCAAACAAGAAAGAAAAATTTTCATAAAAAAAAAAAAGAAAGTAAAAGTATGTTGAATTAGTATATTTGGTTGTGATTATTCTTGAAAAGGAAAAAAAAAAAGGAGCAAAACTTTCGTATGGAAATCTCTTAAAACCCAGATCAGGCTAACACCGTCATTGTATCGCCAAATTAAACAAAAAAAAAAAAAAGCATATATGATTGACCATGCACTTCACCTCAAATTGAGACAGTGCCATCGTCTTATCATTTCGATTATTCATATATACACTGAAAGACTTGCTTTTTTATTTTGTACGCTTCTTCTGCTTTTGTTGGTATTATTTTAGGCTAAGCTGTAAGTGATTATTCTTCTTCTACTTTTGGGTGTGGAGCCTCACCTCGTACCTGTCGGGAAAGAAAAAATTGCACTTAATTTAGTATAATTATTAGACAAAAGCCTCACCATTCAAAAATTATACAGAACAAATTAGTAGTTTAAAATTTAAAAGTTCATCCGTAGTCTCCAGTTTAAAAGAAGACTCGTTAGTTTATTTATTAGCTCATCTTTTTAACAATGGACGATGCAGATGCATACATGGTTTGTTAAATTGATAGTATGGATCTGTTAAATCCTAGATAACATTAGACGTCATTATTTTGAAAAATGAAGAAAGAACTAGAAAGTAAAATATCAAATATATGTTATATATATATTGACATATATTTGAGGGATTAAAATGATGTTATATGTATTTTTTGAGAACTAAATTGGAAAAAAAAAATTTTTAGGGACTAAGTTGATATCATGTGTATTTTTTAATAGACTAAAATGATTTGATAAGTTTTTGAGAGACTTAATTATTCCTATTCCATGTATGTTTGAGAGATCAAATTGGTAGTTGAATTTTTATTTTACCCACACGTTTATTTTGTAACATACAGATTTATATTTTAATGCCACACGTTTTTGGCAACATATATATAGATCTATATTCTAATCACACGTTTTTGGTAACATTTAGAGATTTGTATTTTAATCACACGGTAATGATTGTAATCACCTATTATCTTTTTAGGTATAAAGGAGTCCAATTTTTTATGCAAATTATCTCATCTAATTGATTAACCCCAGTGATGAGATCAATACGGGTGGCATCCTACTAATTTTGGATTATCAGGCCAACTTGGCGTGCGGTTATTATTATTCATCGACTTTTGCCGTCCATCTTCAACGAGATGCAATAATGCAATATGCTACGGATTGACTCCTCTGTGTAAGTGGCGTAAAGCCAAATTTGTAAATAAATAAAATAAAAGAAAGGAAAGAGGTTAAAGAAGGAAGGCAGCGCAAGGAAGTGAGAAAAATCTTCAAAGTGTACAGTAAAATTTATATTGTACACGTGTGATGATTGGCGAAATTTTCAAACTTGTACAGTAAAAAAAACAAAAAGCTATTGTGCACATGTGAAGGTTTTGGTGTCAAAATCATTTTAGATCGTGTTTACATTGCCCAAGGCCTATGTAAATAGAGGTGCTTCAGCAATATGAAATCATAGTAGAAGCAACGGAGAGCACTCTAGTGGAGAGAAAAAAAATATATAGTATCTTCTGAGAGTTTTTCCTATTTTTATAGAGAGATGTAATCTCCTAGTATAAGAGAGAGATGTATTCTCCTAGTATAAGAGAGGGTATTATTATTCTCTTTTTATATTTAGAGAGAGGTATAATTTTATCTTTCACATAGTAAAAATCTTTCTCGGTCTTGCCCGTACTTTTTCCCTCATCAGGTTTTCCACATAACTATTGTGTGTCAAGTTCCATTTCTCTCAGCTCTATTTTAGTTGCGTTGATCTATATTCATAATTCTAGTACCCAACACTCTAAAGTGATAGAATTGGCAAAATGAGGAAGTTAGGGGCTGATTACCCTTAAACGAATAACTCCAACTGTATGTAGATTCCAATAATTTATAATTATCTAAGGGTGATGATTAACCATTTCAATTTATCCTTAGGGTTTAGGGTTTAGGTTTTAGGGTGATGATTCAACCTCTTCATTTTAGAAGAGTCAAATTCACTGTCTTGATGTGATTTCCTATTCATAGTGCAATAATATTGATATTTAAAACGTGTTTAAAAGATTGGTTACCTCAATCTTTTGATATGTATTTTTTTGGTTAATTATGTTGCAAGTCCCTATAGTTTCACTCAATTTTCAATTAAGTCCTTATAATTTAAAAGTTTCTAAGTAGATCTTTATAGTGTATGAGGTTTTTCAATTAGGTCCCTTCTATTATAAAAAAAACAGAATATTTTTTGGAATATAGAATATTTCATTTTCATCTCTTTCTTCACATAATGACAGTGACTTGATTGAAAATTCTCGTACACTATCGGGATTTAATTGAAAATTGACCGAAATTATAAGGACCTAAAGAATACTTAAACCTTTAAAACCCATAAAGTTTCAAATCATTATTCTATCATTCTCTAAGTTTATAAAAAAATAAATAAATGAAAGGAATTTTCATCAGTGCTAGTATTCAAGATTTCAAGATAAATTATATACGTAAATCAAAATCAAAATCTTATATACCATGAAAGAAATTTACTAGCCAGAATTGGTTTTTAGAATAATTTGTCATTGTTTTTCCACTTTCAGATAGATTAGTAGTCTCCACTACTATGATGACTTATCTAATCATAACCATCATACTTTGGTAAATTTTGGAAAAACAATATATATTGGATGAATATTTTCTAGAGAGATCTTAGTATTTGATATGAAAAGATTGCACCAAATATCATGGTGCCAAGTATAGTGTTCGAGAAATAGAAATCAAAGCGGGCAAGTGGTAGTATAAAGATTTATTAGGGAAAACAAAAAAGTAGCAGTACTATAAAGAGAAGAAATTGATACCTCTTAAAAGTGTATATGCAAAAAGTACAAAAAACTTTTCACAGTAAATGTGACTTCTTTATGTTATACCAACGAAACTAATTGTAGGAAGGAGAAATATTTAGGTGCATCGATAATAAGAGAAAATATTTATTTTGATTCATTCATTAATTAATACATAAGTTTTATAGGTCATTATTATCTCATATTTTCCCTATATTTTTAATGCAAATTTGATATGTCAATTAATAAATAGAGTAGAGCAAATATTTTGTCTTACTCTAGAGCAACTAAAAATTTCTTTTTGTAGGAAGATCTTCTTTTATATGATTAGATTCACACGAGAATTGTCAATTAATTATTTTATTCCCTTGATACCTTTATGAGAGAGAGTGTTAGCGAATAAATTAATTATGGGAGACAGTGTTGGGGTAGATGATAATGGTAATATTGTAAAATATATTTAAATTTACTCTAATTTCAAGTTTATTCAATTATTTCCTTAATATGTTTAATTACTCTTCAAGTCCATATAGTTTCACTCAATTTTAAATTAAGCCTCTATAGTGTGTGAGAATTTTCAATCAGGTCACTACCGTTATGTGAAGAAAGAGATGGAAATGAAATATTGTAACGGGAGAGACCTGATTGAAAATTAGCATACACTATAGGGATCTACTTAGAAACTTTTAAACTATAGGGAGCTAATTGAAAATTGAGTGAAACTATAAGCACCTAAGGTATAATTAAACCTATTTTTTCAAATGAACTTTTAGGATAGGTTTCTAAGAATGTTATGATATCAATGTCATTATCTATCTATAATCTATAATATATACAATCATGAGATAGATGAATTGAATACTATGCCATGTGCCAATTTCTCAAGCATTTTGGATTTAATTGGAATATTTATATTAATTACAAAGTTCATTTTTTGATGCAATCAAATAATGGAAAGATATTAAATTTGATCCGATTTGAATATCATTAATTGGTGAAAGAATATCAAATTACTATATTAAAGTATGTAAAGATATTATTATCTAATCTGTTCTATTTTATTCCGATATTTAATTATAGGGTGATTGCATAAAAAATTGTGATTATGAAAAGATTTTTTTTTTTATGAAAAGATAATTCTAGTTGTGATGTTCTAATTTGGATTATATATACCTACAAACTACTGGAATACTCTAGACTACTATCAGAAATCTAAAATATAAGCCTCTTTAAAAGGCAAGCCTCACCACTAATCAACCGTTGATCACTGTTACTACAGAGGGGTAAGAACGGTGCTGTTCCAACAGCTTTGTTGAAAGGCAAAAAGAGATGGATGAATTCATCTAAACTTAGTGAAAGGAATTTTTGCCCAAAATGCAACCTATATGGACAAGTAAGAAGAATACATAATATATAAATACTACAACAACCAAACACAATTTCATATATATGCGCACACACACACACACACATACATATAGGTCCTACTAATAATAAAATAAAGTATTTTCTACTGAGAACTGTTCTGTTATCATCTGATTCTAAGGTAATCAGTAGGGAAACATATATTTGATTTTTAAAATATATTAAGCTGCTACTTGAGCTAATATCTTAAGTTTTCCATTCTCTATAATCTTTATGGACACTTAATTAAGTCTCATAATCTGTTATTTGAGTGGTGAAATAGTCCTCTAATAGACAACTTGATACCAAAGTTAATGATTTTAAAGGCTATTAACTCACTATTCTATTTCTCTTTAATTCATCTTAAAAAAATCTATTATACAACTTAATTGAATAAAACTAGTTATTTTCTATAATTTCCAAAAGCTCTAATGTCTCTACTTGTCAATCGAAATTGATATCTTATGCTATAGCTAAAATAAGTCAAATTTGAAATAAAAATTATTTTACTAAGAAATATTTATTTTTGGAAAGCTCTTTTTTCTTAATTTTTTTGAAATACCATATTTGTCTATTTTCAATAATCATGCATCAATGATGGAATTTCATAAACATAATATTTTTGCAAAATAAACATATCCCAAGCATATTCTTCATGTAAATAAACAAAATAGAAACCATCTATCATGGGTTTTTGCATAATTTTGAAATCAAAATCATATTATCTGAATTTCTAAAATTATAACAGATACTAAAATTACACCTGACGAATCCGAACCAATCCAATTAGATTGGTCTGGTTCAGATCAGGTCATCAGATCAATCAGTTCGGGTCTAATTAGAATCAATTATATATAGGTTTGGTCATTGGATTTGCATCCCCCACGTCGATATTGGACCTGAACTAATAAAAATAATATTTTTTTAATTGCATGAAGTATATAAAGTGTTCAAAATTGTAAACTAGAATTGGAGATGACAAGCTTATTTTATATCTCTTTTAAAATTATTCAAGTTATAATTTGTGTTTGAAACTCTATGGACGTGTAATATGAAGTGTTTTGGTTCTTTGGTGTACTATGTTGTCATAATGTGACATTATAATTATGAAATTTGGATACTATGTTCTATGCTTTTAACCTCTGGATATTAGAACAACATATTAGCATATAAGAATTTGCATATATAAAATTTTGATAGTTTATACTTTTTAGTATTTTCTATTGATTTTTTTGCAAACATTGAAAATAACGTAAACTGTCGCAACCGGGATCGTGACGGGACGGCGACTAATGAGATTGTTTGTTTAAGATTGGAGTCGCCACCAAGTTTTTATTTGATTGGGAAAAAAATATGGAAAACCCATTTAATTTAAAGATAATGATCTTTGAAACCAGATTTGAATTCGGGAGTTGATTATGCACAGAGAAGGGCGAGAACTTAATCCTACAACACCCCTAATGCACCCGTCCTTTAGACGGTACCTTAATTAATTATGCACATTAATTAATAACCTCTTAAGAACCCCCTTTTTTTTTTAAGAGAAAAGAGGACATCAAGCTGTCGCAACTCAGATGTCGACTTAACAAGCCATCTCGGCTAAATTAACATATTTGTTTGAATCAAAATATTTACATTTAAATGATTAACTCAAAATAATATAATAATAATAAAAAATATATATAATAATAATAAGAAGGAAAAATATTTACAACCATAATAATAATAATAACAGATAGGAGTATTTACATGCAAAACAAAATAACAAAATAACATAATATCATAAAATTTAATTTTTCAATTTGAAAATTTAAAACATCAAGTTGTCACAACTCAGATGTTTGACTGAATTAATAAGCCGTCTCAGCTCAATTAATTCGATTTTTAAATTGAAGTATGCTAAAGAATCTTTATTTTAAACAAATAGCAAAATACTCCCTAATTTTTAAAACTCAAATTAAATAAAATTTTTAATTCATTTAAAATTTAAATTAAATGAAAAGGATTTTAGAATATCAAGCTGTTATAGCTAAAATATTCTGGGAGATAGAACTAATAAACCGTCACGGTTAAATTAATTCTATTCTCAAAGCAGAAATGTTGATTAGTCACAAAATTAATTCTTTTGATCAAAATCAAAACTTCATCGTCTAACTTCCTTTTCGTTGGAATAGCCCAAACACTCACGCTCTCACCATTTTTTTTTCAGACTGGACAACTCAAACATTTAATTTTTTTTTGAACTAAACCAAACATGTATCTTTATTTTTGTTTTCGGACTGAATTAGTCCAAACATTCCCTTGAAATAACCCAAAATGCATTATGGTTTACAATTATGAGAGCCCAAATACTTCCTAAATAACCCACTAAGCCCAAATGCAAATTCACTTAAATAAAAAAATAAAGAAAACGAAAATGCATACAAGGAAACAAACAGAAGAGTCTGGAACGTGTTGAGTTTCATTTTTTTGTTTGGTTGACACCCACACATACACTTACAGAGAGCAAGAGAGAGAGAAAGAAAGATCGAGAGAAGTTGAGAAAGAAAGAGCACAGGGCAGAGAGAAAGGGAGACTACGCCGCGATGGAGGAGGAGGAAGAAGAAGGGGGAGGACCGCGGCGGTCAGCAAAGGAAAGGGGGCGATCTGCGGTGGCTGAGTCGCGAGTGTGAGGGGTTGCGAATGGAGGGGATTTGCGCATGGAGTGGAAGGATCGCACGATGGCTTAGGGAAGGAAAGGAGCTCGCGATGACTTATGGCTAGGTGGCTTGCAATGATGGAGCTGAGACAGAGGTGGCGGTTCACGGTAGTTTGTTGGTTGATCTGAAAGAGAACTGTCACAATCTCATGGCTGTGATGGGAAGAAGGAATCGCAGCAGACTGGCTGGCACAGCAGCAAAGGAGCACACGCGTGGCAGGCTGGTAGTGTTGGATGCGGCGAGGACAGGGGGAGGAGATGCTAGCCGCGTGAGGCCGGCTGGGGTACGATGGATGAACATTGGCACGCCAAAGGGGAATGAGGCCGCGCGATTGAGGGATGCGATGGTGGAGGGAAATCGGCGGCGGTAGGGTTTCGTTTGTTAATGCGCGGCTGCCGGCGGTGAGGCCGTTCGCGGTGATGATTCAGCGAGTTAAGCCACTGCCCCTCCCTCTATTTCTCACATTGTTTCTAGTTTTGTATTGCCTTGGACTGTCATTTGTATATGGGATTTTGGATTAATAGGTTATATTTGGCTTGTGATTGTATTGGGTTTAGCCTACTGGTTTGTGTTTGGCTATGTTTTTTTTTTTTATGATTTTTGGTTGATGCTTTGTGATAAGTTGTGTTTGATGCTGAGAAATGATTCTGTTTGTGTTTTGTGATTTGAGAATGAATGGACTATGTTGAGATTTGAGAATGTGTAATATATGATTTAGGAACACCTGAAAAGGATCATAACAAAAATAAGAGCAAAAAAGAAAAAAGAAAATATACCACTGTGATGTTCTCTTCCTTTTTCCAATCTCTCAACTTTAGAATTCACGATGATCCTCAATTGCTAAGTCTCTATGATTTTTTCTTCAACCTCTCTCAAAGTCTCCAAATAGACAGCTCCTTTTTTTCTTTTTAAAGTGAAGATAGCAATAGGAAAATGAAGTACTGATCCTTGTCATCGATCCCCCCCTCCCTTTTTTATCATAATCGGATTTATCTATTTAGCCCTGTTCTGTTGACCAAAATCATTAATCTTTCACTTTAACAAGTTGGCTGGTAGGGATTACTAGCTCATCACCGAAAGAGAATTCATCATTTTGCAAGTAATAGAGTGTGATACCATCATTGTGTCTGCACTTACCTTCTTATATTATTTTTTTTTTTTACTTTCCAGTTCGCATGAAGTAGTCAAAGAACCAGAATCCCATGACATTTTGTCCTTTTTATTATTTTTTTATTATTTTTATTTTTCCTTTTTAAGAATTGAAATGGGCCACCGTAGAATGGGCTGAAGTGGACATGAAATAGAAACTGGAAATGAACCTAAAAGCAGGGTCTTAATTGAATTTGAAATGGTTTACAATAAAGAACTATAGACAAAACTTAAAACGGTTTGCAATTTCACTTAACAAAATTAAACAATCAACATGATTCTATAAATGGGTTAAACTCTAAAAATATGCTGATTTTTGGATTTTTGTTTTATAGGCCGGACAAAATCGGGTGTTCACAGTTGCCCCTCTTTACTCATTTCTTATAAGAGAATACAAAAACATGAGTTTTGCATATTGTCTTTATAGGAAATGAGTAAAGACATGAACATTGACTTTGTTCGGCAATGCATGAAATTGAAAATAACAAGAAAAATTGAATTCAAGTGGCAAAAGAAACTAAATGCTCGCATGCAATGCAATGATGCAATTCATAAACCAAAATGTATGAAAGACAAAAACTGTGCAATTTATCTAGACAAGCAAAAAGCTAACGATACTGATAGGAATTCAAAAGCCAATGGGGGTTGACTGAAAATTAAAAGCCTTGTGACCAACTGGATACAGGTTAACAAATGACAGTAAATTAAAAAAAAAACAACGAGGCTGAGTTGCGACCAACGGGATATGGATCAACAAGTGATAAGAAAATAAAAGCCAACAAGGGCTGACTTGTGACCAACTAGATACGGGTCAACAACGAACAAGAAATTAAAAAGCAGTGGCAATCTGAGGCTGACTAGAAAGTAAATGGCAATCTGAGACCAAATGGAAATATAAAGTGGCAATCTGAGGCCGACATGAAAAGTAAAGTGGCAATCTGAGGCCGATTGGAAATGTAAATTGGCAATCGGAGGCCGACATGAAAAGTAAAGTGGCAATCTGAGGCCGATAGGAAAATTAAATAGTGGCAATCTGAGGCCGATAGGAAAATTAAATAGTGGCAATCTGAGGCCGACATGAAAAGTAAAGTGGCAATCTGAGGCCGACATGAAATTAAATTGGCAATCGGAGGCCACATGAAATTAAATTAGCAATCTGAGGCCGACTGGAAATGTAAATTGCCAATCGGAGGCCGACATGAAAAGTAAAGTGGCGATCTGAGGCCGACTGGAAATGTAAATTGGCAATCGGAGGCCGACATGAAAAGTAAAGTGGCAATCTGAGGCCGACATGAAAAGTAAAGTGGCAATCTGAGGCCGACATGAAATTAAATTGGCAATCCGAGGCCACATGAAATTAAATTGGCAATCTGAGGCCGACTGGAAATGTAAATTGGCAATATGAGGCCGACATAAAATTAAATTGGCAATCTGAGGCCGACATGAAAATAAACTGACAATCATGGAAAACAACGATTTTCACATTTTTTTTTCAGGTTATATGCACGAGTCATCAGTTTTCAGTTTATTTCAGAAAAAAAAAAACTAACCGTAACCAAATCAAGCAAGCTTCAAGGAAGACTATAACCGATCAAACTCGTAATTCACGCACTGCACCTTCTGGCATAAACTTTCTTTTCTTCTGTAACTTTGCTTACTTATTTCCCCTTCTCCCTTTTTAGGATGATGATTACTCTTTTTTTTTTTTTGGCCTAGTTTGACTGAAACTTCTGAATTTTCTTGGTGTGATGCTATCCATGGATGTATTGCTGTAAGAATTATTAGGTTGTATAACTTTAAACTTAAATTTATGTTTACTCAAGACATCATAAATAAACATGCATTTAAAAAGATTGATTGAATAGACATCTTTTTTGCTTGGTGTATTGGATGATAAAATGTTTGAAAGGTGGGAACACATAAAAGCGAAAGACAAGATTGTGAAAGACATGAAACTTTGCCCCAGTGTAAGTTCTTTGTGGCTCAATCAATCCACTTCTTGCAGCAAGTTGAACACCATAGCCATGATCTTTGATAACGTCTTCAACCCATTTCTTTCCAAAACATTGCCCCAGCTTTAGTCTTGGTTTGTTTGATTCGCTAAACAAATTCAACATCCAAAATTGCCCCAGTGTAGGTTACTTGATATGATGCTTATCTTTTTGCTCTAACTTTTGCCTAGGCCACTCTTTTGAGTTTTCAACCTAGCGAGCTCTCTCTCTCTTTTTTTTTTATTGTACCCTAATTTTTGCTTAGGTCAATCTGTTGAGTTTTCAACCTAACGGGCCTTTTTTAGCATCTTTTCAAGCATAAAACCTTTTGACTGCATCAATATTGATTGGTTCAGGCAATTCTTGTCCATCCATGTTTTGTAAAATCAACGCCCCACCTGAGAACGCTTGCTTGACAATGTAAGGGCCTTCATAGCATGGGGCCCATTTTCCCCGTGCATCTTCTTGATTAGGGAGAATTTTCTTCAGAACCAAATCTCGTGGATAAAAATCTCTAGGACGGACTTTCTTGTTAAAAGCCTTAGCCATTCTGCTTTGGTACAACTGGCCATGACAAATAGCTGCCAGTCGTTTCTCTTCTATCATGTTCAACTATTCATATCGAACCTTCACCCATTCAGATTCTTCCAACTTTGCCTCCATTAAAACCCTTAATGATGGGATTTCCACTTCTACAGGAGATACAGCTTCCATTCCATATACCAATGAGAAAGGAGTTGTTCCTGTGCTTGACCGTATATTGGTTCGATATGCGTGCAAAGCATATGGCAGCATTTCATGCCAGTCTTTGTAATTCACCACCATCTTAGTGATGGTTTCTTGATATTCTTATTTGCAGCTTCAACCGCACCATTCATTTGAGGCCTATAAGGAGCTGAGTTATGAGGCTTGATTTTGAAGGTTTCAAAGAACTTTTGAACTTCAGCACCATTGAGGTTTGGTGCATTATCTATGATAATTCTTTCTGGAATCCCATATCTGCATATGATGTCTTTTTTGATAAATCTGATGAACACCTTCTGTGTGATATTGGCGTATGAAGCAGCCTTCACCCACTTTGTGAAATAGTCAATTGCAACTAAAATGAAACGATGGCCATTGGATGCCTTGGGATTAATTGGGCCGATGACATCCATACCCCACATTGAGAAAGGCCAAGGAGATATCATGTTGTGTAATGGAACTGGAGGAGCATTGACTCGATCTGCATATGTTTGACATTTGTGACACTTTCGAACATAACTGATGCAATCGTTCTCCATGGTAGACCAATAATATCCACTTCTTAGTATCTTGCGTGCCATTATATGCCCATTAGCATGGGTTCCACAGTTTCCTTCGTGGATCTCAGTCATAATCATTCGAGCTTCATGAGCATCTACACATCTAAGGAGAGTAGTGTCATGATTCCGCTTGTAAAGGACTTCACCATTTAGGAAAAAGGCCATGACCAATCGTCGAATTGTTTTCCTTTGCACTTCATTTGCTCCAGTCGGATATTCTCCTTTTTGAATGTACTGTTTGATGTCATGATACCATGGTCGGCCATCTGGCTCAATCTCCACGCTGTCATAGTACACCGGTTTATCTTGCACCTCTACATGAATAGGTTGTACATTTGCGTGGACCTCCAATTTAGTCATCACAGCCAAGGTCGCCAAAGCATCTGCAAATTGATTCTTGTCTCGAGTCAAGTGGGTGAATGATATATCGTCAAAGTACTCAATTAATCGAGACAAGTACTTCTGATACGGTATCAATTTCAGATCCTTTGTACGCCATTCCCCATTAACTTGGTAGATTATGAGTGCAGAGTCCCCAAAGACTTTTAGTTCCTTGATTCCCAAGTCAATTGCAACTTGCAAACCATTTGCACATGCTTCATACTCTGCAATGTTGTTGGTGCATTCAAAGTCTAGTTTGATGGAGACTGGGTACTGCTTTCCAGCTGGTGATACCACTACCGCTCCTATTCCACATCCATTCATATTGACAGCCCCATCAAAATACATTTTCCATACATTCTCCTCTTCTATCTCATCTTTTTCCACTGTTAACACCTCACCATCGGGGAATTCCAGCATGATAGGCCGTATATCCTCAAGAGGATATTCAGCTAGATGATCAGCAATTGCACTTCCCTTGATGGACTTCTGAGTCACATATTTGATATCAAATTCAGACAGCATTACTTGCCATTTTGACATTCTCAATGAAACATGAGGACTATCAAATATGTATTTCAATGGATCCATTCGAGAAATTAACCAGGTAGTATAGAATAGCATGTACTGTCTCAACCTCTTGGATGCCCACACTAATGCACAACAAGTCTTTTCAATCGCCAGATAACGGGATTCACAGTCATTAAACTTCTTGCTCAGATAATAAATTGCTTGCTCTTTCTTTCCGGACTCATCATATTGTCCTAACATTGCCCCAAGAGATGTGGGCAACACTGTGAGGTACAATATTAAAGGACAGCCTGGTACAGGTGGGGCCAGAATTGGAGGTGTCATTAAATAAGCTTTTATTTTATCAAAAGCTTCTTGGCATTCTTCATTCCACTCCCCAGGTTGATGTTTTCGCAACAGCTTGAATATAGGCTCACAAGTACTAGTCAAATTGGCAATAAATCTAGCAATGTAATTGAGCCTTCCAAAAAAACTTCTCACTTCTCGTTCAGTTTGGGGGGGAGACATTTCTTGTATCGCCTTCACCTTGTCAGGGTCCACTTTTATCCCTTCTCTACTAACAATGAATCCCAATAACTTTCCTGTAGAAGCTCCAAAAATGCATTTATTCGGGTTCAACCGCAACTTATATTTTCTGAGCCTTTCAAGCGACTTTCAGAGCTTGTCACATGACTTTCTCCCTCCTTAGATTTGGGGACCATATCATCTACATACACTTCAATCTCTTTATGCATCATGTCATGGAATAATGCGACCATAGCGCGTTGGTAGGTGGCACCGGCATTCTTCAATCCGAATGGCATGACAGTATAACAAAATGTTCCCCACGGAGTTATGAAAGTAGTTTTTCCTTTATCCTGATTATCCATGGGAATCTGATTATACCCAGAATATCCATCCATAAACGAAAATCGGTGATTTCCAGCTGTATTATCAACAAGGACATCAACGTGTGGGAGAGGAAAATCATCTTTTGGGCTAGCCTTATTTAAATCCCGATAATCAACACACATCCTGACCTTTCCATCTTTTTTAGGTACAGGTACAATGTTAGCCACCCAATCAGTGTGTCTTGATACCTCCAAAAATTCAGCCTCCAGCTGTTTAGTCACTTCTTCTTTTATTTTCAATGACATATCAGGTCGCATTCTCCTCAACTTTTGCTTTTTCGGCTCAGTTTCTGGATACAAAGGAATCTTATATGAAGCAATCTCCGGGTCTAATCCTGGCATATCACGATAAGACCATGCAAACACATCAAGGAAGTCTTTAAACAATGCAATCATTTCTGAGCGTTCGGGATTTTCCACTATTTTTAGCTTTTTCTTTTCTTCTTCAGTGCCCATGTTAATCACCTCGATCATCTCATTGTCTAAGGTAAATCCTTTTTTTGAGTATTCCAGTAGGTTTGAAAACTACTCAACAACTTCTCTGTCATCTTCGGACTCATGGTTATCGCAGTAAATTGCAGCAAGAGAATCAATTGATAAGCTCCCAAATTCCTTTTCATGTGGCAAAATTTCTATGACATTCAAATTCCTGGAAAGTAATTGCGGTGGATTGGAATGCTAAACCAAATGGTGGATTATAAAACAGCATGGAAAATGCAAATTAACGAGCTGAGAGTGGTAAGGGAAAAACATAACAGAAAAGAGAAAGCAAAAGGAATAGAAGCAGAAACGAGGCAAATGGAAAACATAGAGAAAGATTATTGAAAATCATGCAAATTCATTCAAATGATGTCTCTGAGTAGCATAAACAAAAGCATAAATAATTCTTGAATAACACAACCCAACTAATTACTTTTCAGCAATAACATCAAGCATTGGTTCAGTTGTCCAGTTCCTCAGCATTTCATCATTGCTGGCAGCATGAATCTTGTTGTTTTCCTCCATTTTCTCAGCATCCAAGGTGTTGATGGTGGAGAAACAACAAAGAGAGCGAATTTCACCGGCCATAATCACTTCAGCTGGGCCAGGGAATGTCTCTTTCAAGTGAGGAATCAGCTTCATTTTCCCTTTTTGTCTATTCTGTTCCAAAGCCAAGGCACTCATCTTGTCATCCAGAGAGGTCTCATATCCTAGACTAAATCGGTTAGACTTCTCTGGCACCGATACTGGAGTTTGGGAGCCTTGCAACTGTGGTTCTAGTCCTTTTCCTTCCAGATATCCACTCTTGGCCATGATGTGAGCCACTACTTGATTTTGTATTGGGGCCTTATCCTGCTTTTGTCTCAGCCCTACTGCTTCCAGATTGTGCCATAAACTGCTCTCCACTAGCTCTACATTTTCAACATATGGCAATGCCACTGGTTTGGATACTATGATCTCTTTCTCTCCATGGATTGTGATGACCGAACCATTTTCAACATATTTAACCTTTTGATGCAAGGTTGAAGGGACAGCACCGACATTGTTAATCCATGGTCTTCCTAGCAGCATATTATAGTCGGACTCAATTTCCATTACCTGGAATAACACTTCAAATTTGGTCGGGCCAATCTCCAGTAGTAACACCATCTCCCCAAGGATGCTCTTCTTCGCTCCGTCAAAATCTTTCACTACCATTATTTGTGGCAGTATATCATCCTTACTCATCGACAAATAGCTTAAAGTGGACACAGGTAAGACATTCAATCCCAACCTACCATCAATGAGAACTCTGGGCACTATGTATCCTTTACATTTGAGGGTTATGTATAGTGCTCGTGGATTGACTTGTGAAACAACTTCTTCATCTAAAAACGTAATCATGTTAACACGTTTTACTGGATCCACCATATTCACCACATTTTCCGATGAGATGTCAGGCTTGACATAAGCTTCCTTCAAAACTTTTATTACTGCATTTCGATGAGGTTCAGACGACATGATTAATGATAAAAGAGATATTCTGGAGGGAGTCTTCTTTAATTGCTCTAGAATATCATACTCGCTTTGCTTCATTATCTTTAGGAACTATTCTTCTTCATCTTCCTTTTCCTTCCTTTCTGAATCTGAACTTTTTCCAGCATACACTTCATTGATAAACTTCCCTTTTTCCAGCTCTCCGGGCCCATAAACTCTTCCGCTTCTTGTTATTCCTTTCACTTCCATGACACCAGTCACTTCTTCATTTTCTCGAGCCTTCGAGGTTTCCCCTATGTCTCCACTTGTCTTGACCTGAGTCTCATAATTCCAAGGCACAGCATGTGTACTCTTGTACTCAAATGGTGTAGGTTTCTTGACAGTAATGACTATTTTTTCTGGCTTGGGAGCTACATTAAGTGGTGGTACTCGAAGTATGAAGGGTTCAATTACATTCACCTCATCAGGTATATTCAGCCCCTTTTTTATTTGTATTACTCCTAAGTTGAGTAATCCCTGCACCCGAGCCTTGAAATCCCAACAATTTTCTATGTCATGGCCAAGGGCCCCGCGGTGATACAGACAGCTCGAATTCATGTCATATTTCTCATTCTCCTTTATTGTTAGGGCAGATGCTGTTATACTATAACCAGACTCATTCAGGCCGGTAAAAATTTTCTCCATGGGTGTTTTGAGATTCAAAACCTTCTTTATCAGGAGTTTTTCTTTCTCTACAGCATTTACCCGGCCTCCTCCTTCATGATTTGGCATTGGGTTATGGACAATATCTGGTTTTGACTCCTCTTGAAAGTCTAGTCTACCACAAGCAATCAGTCTTCTTACTGCCATCTTGAAGCCTTCACAATCTTCGATTGAATGCCCTGCTATGTCCATGTGGTATTTGCAAGTAACGTTCGGGTTGTACCAAGCTGGGTATGGTGGTTCTAATGGGCGTACAGGATAAGCCGAGATCAGGTGGGCATCAACTAATCGTTGAAAAGGATCAGCGTTTGAAATGGATAATTTAGGGAAAGGTGGCAAATTTTGGAATCTGGAACGGCTTTGGTTTTGGGCATTTGGTCGTGGTGGTATGGTGTTTGGGTAGTTCTGAGGATGTATGGTTGGGTTATAGGCATATGTTGGTCGAGCTGGTTGGTATGGTCGTATGTGAATGCTATTGACTTGCGGTTGGGGGTATGGGATGACATTTGTGGTTTGTGTAGTTTGGTAAAATGGGTAAAGAGTGGTTGAGGCTTGGTATGGTGGTGTTTGGGGTCTTCGGTACACTGGTGCGTGTTTTGAATTAAAGGGTTGCTGACTCTGCACATAATTCACATCAGCCTCTTTCTTCCTGGGTGGGAAACCTTTTCTTGTGTCTTCATTGCTCATGGGAAGTTTACCAGTTTTAGCTAGATTCTCACTTCTTTCTACAGCAGTGATCAACTCAGAGAAATCTTTATATGCTGCTCCTGCCATTGCTCCGATATAAGGAGATCCCAATGTTCCCAAAAAGTACGAACACATTTCGGATGGGATAAGTGGTGGTTGCACTTGAGCAGCCAAAGCTCTCCACCTTTGAGCATATTGCTTAAAAGATTCATCCTTCTTTTTCTGCATCGTGCTCAACTGTTGATCGCTCCCAAAGGGAGAGTGACACTAGCAAGTATACTAGGTCGTCAAGTAATAGAATAAAAGGAGGGGTTGTCGTACCCATAGGGATAATTCAAGTACCGATTCTAGCCAATTAGATAACAAGTTGAACAATTGAAATGAAATGATATCAAAGGAATTTGAAGACTAAAGTGCTAAAGCAATGTAAAAGCTATTTAAGAATTGATGGAATTAAATGCTAGGGTGATTTACTTCAACTATGTGTGATTAATATGCAACATGAACATCAATATGCCTTGTCCACATTTCATTGAGTGATGGTGGGATCTCTATGTTCATTAAAAGTCTTTCTCAAGATCATCTAATGCTACTCAATTAGAGTTGAACACCTAATCTCTTAGCATGCCTAACTCTAACTAAGTGACTTAATTATCAAGTCCTTAAATACCACATGAATCATGTTTGCCTATCTGTAGGTGTCATTCAACTCATGGCATTGCATTCATAGGTATGACTCTTACTCATTTTCTCAAATTTGTAAAAACCCCTATAATCCTAAATTGGTGATCAAGCAATTCAAGATAAATAAAATCAAATACAATGCTCATTATCAAATGAGAACAAGACACACATTCATTCATATTAGCATATTGTCAAACACATAGCATCCATAAATCACCCTTAGCAAAGGGTTTAGTTACAAGTCATGAGCAAATGATATGAAAATAAAATGGATGACAAAAAGAAGGAAGAAGCATGAACAAGAAAATACACTAAGAATTGAAGAACATAACCAAGAGAGGTCTCTCTCTCAAGCTCTTGAAGCTCCAAAACCCTTGCTCCCAAGCTCTAAGCTTCCTCTAGCCTCCTTTATCCCCAAATTTCATATTCTGACCTCTGATGCCTCCTTCTTCCGTTTGCCTAGGTTTTTATGCAAATTATGGGCTGCCAAATTAGTACAGAGGCCCAATCCACATGTCATATTCGTGCACTCACGCTGTAGCGTGGCTATGGCTACGCTGGAGCGTAGCTTAAGTGAAAATATGAGAAATCTGACAAAGAAGCCACGCCAGAAGCGTAGGTTCCCACGCTGTAGCGTGGCTTCAGTTTCAGGAACCATGCTCCAGCATGGATTTCTATGCTCCAGCATGGAATTCTGACATCCTTTCAGCTCCAATTCTTGCTTCTTTGCACTTCTAGCTCAAATGCTTCCCTCATTCTTCTTCCAAAAAGCTACAAACCAATGGAGAACAACTAGAATGCAAGGTTAATGTAAGTTTAATCATGCAAGAGTTTAAACCAAATAATGCAAAAAAGGCACTTATGCAAACCAAAACTAACTATGAACAAATAAAAAAAGTTCTAAGAAAACTAAAGAAAAACATAACTCCTAAGGGAGTTATCACAACCCCCAACTTAAGAACTTGCTTGTCCCTAAGCAAGTCTCAAGACAAAACTACACAAGCAAAAAGATATTTACATTTCAAAACATTTCAAAACATTTCCAAGTTGTTGGTCCACAAACACCTCATCATTGTTCCAAGAGTTAATTCAAAAGTTACCAAGATCCACAATTCAAGCAATTGTCCATCTAATTGTGCAAAACCTTTTATGAGAACATTAAACCTCTGTGTGTGTGCAAAAAGTGACAAAGAACTAATTCTCATCATGTCAATGCCAATAGTTAAAAAAAGAGACAAAACCAAAACAAAGCAAAATCACTCTTTATACATCTACACAAGTAACAACTAGCCAAAGATCAAAAGGACTTTGATTAAGCTTGTAATGTTAGGCCAAGGTTGAGGTGTGATGACAAGTCATTTAGGCTCATTAACTACCCTCAACTTAAGGAACCTTTCACTTCTAGTCCACTACCTTCAAGCAACCCCCAACTTGTATTATTGCTACCCCTATTTCCATTTCTCAATTGAGCACCAATCAAATTCAACCAATCACAAGCCTCTTTCCTTTATTCTCTTTTTTTTTTTTTTAGACTTTATTTACATGAGAAATATACATTTCTCTTCTTGTTGTTCTCCTTTTTTTTTTTTTTTTTTTGGAAAATACACATTTCACTTCTAGTCATTGACACATGGGGATCAAGTTAGGAGTTACCCTATTCTCATAAACATAGAAGCTTTGGGCTTGAGGGTAAACTAGATTCAAAATTGGGAAATGAAACAAAAAGGATTCCTAGGCTTGTAATGTGGCTAAATCAAGAAGAAAAGTTCAAAGGCTCAAAAGGGGTGACAAGGGTTGGTGTTAAAAGGTGGGCCAACGGTTTCTTTGTGGCTTCCAAAAATGGCCTAGATCACTTCAAAGGCTAGTTCCCACTCATGCTATTCTAGAGAGTGTCAAGTGCAAAGAATGCATGTCACAATTTAACTATGACAATGAAACATAATGATCACTAACCCTAAGTCACTCATGATAGTGTATGCAATATGGTCAATGTTTCTCAAAAAGAATAATGCACAAGAAGGCTTTCAATACTCAAAAGGCTAATCCTAGCTACTAAAGAATTAACAACTAAAACAACCAGTTATATCATTGGAGTGGACCACAACAACAACAATTTTCAGCATTATCTTCTTTTTTACTTTTTTTTTCATTTTTTTTTTGAACAAATCCTAATAAGAAAAATAAAGAAACTAAATTCGTTAAAAGTTAACAACTATCTACTCTAACTACATTCTAAGTCCTTTACCCCCAACTTAAAGATTGTGCTTGTCCCCAAGCACATACATGCACAAAGATCACAAAAATAAGGGGACAAGGAAAGAAAGCACCGTATGGTCAATCTGAGTCTTCCATAGCATCAGGGTCATCATCATCTTCTTCTGACTGGCTCTCTTCTTCTTCTGCATCATCTTCCTCAGCCTCATCTGAATCACCCTCCTCCTCTTCTTCATTTTCTTCATCTCCTTCATCATCTTCAGCTTCATCCTCAACATCATTATCAGAGGATAGTGGAGCAAAAGAGATGTACCAAATGTTGAGTGTTTGCGCAGCTGAGAGAAATATTCATGCTACTGCTACAGTGGGGTACCAAATGTTGACTTACGAACAAGCATTTGCATAGCGTGAGTTCTCTCCCTTTTTTTTTTTTTTTTTTTAGGTTCACGCTGGAGCATGACATAGCATGCTGTAGCGTGCTGGAGCTTTAGGAAAATTCACGCTGGGGCGTAGATGACCACGCTGTAGCGTGCTGGTCCCTTTCTCTTTTTTTTTTTTTTTTAAGTCGTTTTTTTTTTGGGTCACGCTGGAGCGTGACATACCACGCTGTAGCATGCTGGGACATTACAGAAGCCACGCTGGAGCGTGGATTACTACACTGTAGCATGACAAAATTTTTTTTTTTTTTTTTGAGAATAAAATATACCTGGCCATGCTGGAGCGTGAAAAGCTACTGCCAGAACACAATCGCCTTGCACCAGATTCAATTTCAGTGAACTCTATGCTGTAGCATGAGCTGCCATGCTGTAGCATACTGTCTGGTTGGCCATGACCCACGCTGTAGCATGAGTTTTCTGCAAAATTATGCAGAAAATTTCCAGCCCTTGCATCCTGTTCCAGCAACTCAGAAACTCTAAATTCTCAATCACAATTACATATCACACTCAAGAAAAGTTAATTAGCTCAAATTAAGACAACATAACAAAAATGCAAAATGAAATGAAATGAGTTCAATTCAAATGCAAAAGTAAAGAAAAAGGCAAGATGAGTAAAAACGTAGAAAGAACTTGGGTTGTCTCCCAAGAGCACTTTGGTTTAGTGTCCCTAAGTTGGACATTGATGTACCAATCAAGTAGGATCCAAGAGCATGTTGCTTGAAGCATTGAGTCTATCCAAGTCTCCATCAATGTATGGCTTCAAGCGTTGACCATTCACCTTGAAAGTGCCTTTGGTGGGATGTGTGACTTCAATTGCTCCAAATGGTGAGATTTGAGTCACTTGAAATGGTCCGGACCACCTAGACCTCAATTTTCCCGGAAAGAACTTTAGTTTTGAGTTAAAGAGCAGGACCTTTTGCCCCACATGAAAATCTCTTCTCATGATATTCTTATCATGCCACAACTTGGTTCTTTCTTTGTAAATCTTGTCATTTTCATATGCCTCAAGCCGAAACTCATCAAGTTCACTTAATTGCAGCAACCTCTTCTCACTTGCATCTTTGTAGTCAAAATTGAGCAGTTTGGTAGCCCAATAAACTTTGTGTTCCAATTCAACAGGGAGATGACATGCTTTACCAAAAACCAACCTATATGGAGACATTCCAATAGGGGTTTTGTAAGCGGTTCTATAAGCCCACAAAGCATCATCTAGCTTGATAGACCAATCCTTCCGTGATGAGCTTACAGTTTTCTCAAGAATCCTTTTAAGCTCCCTGTTAGAGACTTCAACTTGGCCACTTGTCTGAGGATGATATGGTGTAGCAACTTTATGAGTTACGCCATATTTGGACAAAAGAGTTTCAAACTGTTTGTTGCAAAAATGTGTTCCTCCATCACTAATTATGGCCCTCGGTGTACCAAATCTGCAGAAAATGTTCTTCTTGAGGAACTTGGTTACCACCTTTGCATCATTGGTGGGAAATGCAGCTGCCTCCACCCATTTGGACACATAATCTACTGCAACCAAGATGTATTTCTGACCATAGGAAGTAGGGAATGGTCCCATGAAGTCTATGCCCCAAACGTCAAAAAGCTCACACACAAGGATGTTGTTCAAGGGCATTTCATGTCTTCTAGAGATGTTCCCAGCCCTTTGACATTTATCACATTTCTTCACAAACTCATGTGCATCTTTGAACAGTGAAGGCCAATAGAATCCACATTGAAGCACCTTGGAAGCTGTTCTTGTTGCACCAAAATGACCTCCAACTGGGGAAGTGTGACAATGATAGAGGATGCTAGCAAAATCCTCATGAGACACACATCTTCTTATCACTTGATCTGCACAGTGCTTGTAGAGCAATGGATCCTCCCAGAAGTAATACTTGAGATCCGAGAAGAATTTCTTCTTCTGAGCATAGGGAAGACCCTCTGGCAAGATCTTCTTCACCAAATAGTTCGCAAAATCTGCAAACCATGGGGCTGAATGCACAACCAACAATTGTTCATCTGGGAAAGTCTCATGAATCTCTTCTTTCTCAGTCTCAAAAGGAAAAACCAGCCTAGAGAGATGGTCTGCCACCACATTTTCAGCACCTTTCTTGTCACGTATCTCTAAATCAAACTCTTGAAGGAGTAATATCCATCTGATCAACCGAGGCTTCGCTTCCTTCTTTGTTATCAGGTACTTCAAAGCTGCATGATCTGTATAGATAATCACTTTTGCACCAAGCAAGTAAGAACAAAACTTGTCAAAAGCAAATACAACAGCTAAAAATTCCTTTTCAGTTGTGGCATAGTTAAGCTGTGCATCATTCAAAGTTCTACTTGCATAGTAAATAACATGCAGCAATTTGTTCTTTCTTTGTCCTAGCACTACACCTATTGCAAAGTCACTTGCATCACACATAAGCTCAAAAGGTAACTCCCAATATGGGGCTACAAGAATAGGTGCAGTAACTAGTTTTTGCTTCAGAGTTTCATAGGCATGCAAACAAGCATCATCAAAATGAAAAGGAACATCTCTAACTAGCAAGTTGCTAAAAGGTTTAGAAATCTTAGAGAAGTCCTTTATGAAACGCCTATAAAACCCTGCATGGCCTAGAAAACTTCTTACCCCCTTTATGTTTGAAGGTGGTGGAAGCTTCTCAATCACCTCAATCTTTGCTCGATCAACTTCAATGCCCCCGGCAGAAATTTTGTGCCCAAGAACTATGCCTTCCTGCACCATGAAATGACACTTTTCCCAATTTAACACAAGATTAGTTTCCTCACATCTTTTCAAAACCAAAGACAAATGATATAAGCAATTATCAAAATTAGAACCAAAGACTGAGAAGTCATCCATAAAAACCTCAATGAATTTTTCCACCATGTCATGGAAGATTGCCACCATGCATCTCTGAAAAGTGGCTGGAGCATTGCACAACCCGAAGGGCATCCTCCGGTATGCAAAAGTGCCAAAAGGACAAGTAAAAGTAGTTTTCTCTTGATCTTCTAGGGCTATATGAATTTGGTTATACCCCAAATACCTGTCCAAGAAATAGTAGTAAGCATGCCCTACAATCCTCTCAAGCATTTGGACCATGAATGGCAATGGAAAATGGTCTTTCCGGGTAGCATCATTGAGTTTCCTATAATCGATGCACATACGCCACCCGGTAACCGTCCTAGTGGGAATGAGTTCATTATGGTCATTTTTCACCACAGTTATTCCCCCTTTCTTTGGCACAACTTGGACTGGACTCACCCAAGAACTATCTGAAATGGGGTAGATAATTCCAGCATCCAAGAGCTTCACAACCTCTTTTTTGACGACTTCTTTCATTGTGGGATTTAGCCTCCTTTGAGGTTGCACTAGAGGCTTGAAGTCATCTGTCATAAAGATCCGATGAGTGCAAAAAGTAGGACTAATGCCCTTCAAATCTGAAATTTGCCACCCTACAGCTATCTTGTGATCTCTCAATACTCTTAACAGCTTCTCCTCCTCTAAATCATTCAAAGAAGCACTTATGATGACCGGATAGGTGTCTCCTTCACCCAAAAAGGCATACCTCAAGTGGCTAGGAAGTTGTTTCAATTCAAGCTTGGGAGGCTCCTGCACATGATCTTGTTTTTCATTCTTTTGCTCCAAGAATTCAATAATAGGTTGAGAAATCACAGGTTGAGCTTGCATAAGCTCATGGCACCACTCTAGATCATCATCATGAATTTGCTCCAAAGACTTTTATGCTTGTCATATATGCCTCCAAGGGGTCAGTGGTGGCAATAGTATGAAATGAAGTAGCCACTATGTCATCAATTACCTCCACTCTAAAGCATGAATCCGCTTCGGTAGGGAACTAAGCCGCCTCAAAGACATTGAAGATGACTCGCTCATCTTGCACTCTCAACTCAAGCTTGCCCTCATAGACATCAATCAAAGCTCTTCCAAAGGGCCAAGAAGGGTTTCCCTAAGATAAGAGGCACTTCTCGGTCTTCCTCCATATCAAGAACAATAAAATCTGCTGGAAAAATGAACTTATCCACCTTGACAAGTACATCCTCAATAATGCCCTTCGGATGCTTCACAGACCTATCAGCAAGTTGCAATGAAACAGTGGTAGACTTGACTTCTCCAACCCCAAGTTTCTTGAAAATAGAGAGAGGCATGAGATTCACACTTGCCCCTAGATCACAAAGAGCCTTGTTGAAATAAACATCACCAATCACACAAGGGATAGTAAAACTCCCTGGATCTTTGAGCTTTGGAGGTAGTTTGTTTTGAAGGATTGCACTACACTCTTCTGTAAGAACCACAGGTTCATCCTCATTAATCTTCCTTCTTTGTGAGATGATGTCCTTCAAAAACTTGGCATAACTTGGCATTTGAGTGATGGCTTCCACAAGAGGAATGTTGATCTCCAACTTCTTGAAAATCTCAAGAAACTTGGCAAATTGTTTGTCTTGTTGCTCTTTCTTCTGTTGTTTCACCCTTTGAGGATAGGGAATTGGAGGGTCATAGGGAGGCGGTGCCACATAAGTAGAGGTCCCTGTATCTTCTTCATCCACTCCCCTTCTCTTCATAGGAATTTCATATTTCTTCTTCCCCTTATCCTTGGCCTCTTCCTCCATCTCGTCAACCTTGCTCTTAGGAGCACCTAATTCCTTCCCACTTCTAAGAGTAATAGCTTTCACATCCTCTCTAGGATTCTTGACTGTGTTACTTGGCAAAGAACCTTGTGGCCTTTGAGCTAGTTGTTGAGAGATTTGCCCCACTTGATTTTCTATGTTACGGATGGAGGCCTATTGATTCTTGAACTGAGCATCATAATGCTTGAATTGAGCTTCAGTCCTCTCCACATGAGCAGTGTGAGTCTTCATGAATTGCTGAAACATATCTTCCAAGTTAGACTTCTTTTCTTGTGGAGGAGGAGGAGGGTTGTATTGTTGCTTCTGAGGGCCTTGGTTGCTCCATGAGAAATTAGGGTGATGGAATAAGGGTTGTTTCTAGGAGCTTGCCCCATGTAGTTGACTTGTTCTTCTGGAGGTGGGTCAGCTGAGCACTCTCCATTGAGATGGTTACCTTGACAAAAGTCACATCTTAACACAGTAGCAGAAGATGAAGCATTTATCATTCCCAATTGTTTCTGAATAGCTGCATTCTGAACTGAAAGAGCCTCCATCTTTGCTATGAGAGTAGCTGTAGTATCAACTTCAAAAACACTCTTAGCCTTCTGCACTCTATCACTAGGCTTTTGATAGTCATTGCTTGCAATAAGCTCAAAGAGTTCTTGAGACTCTTCAGGTGTCTTGTTATGAAGAGAACCACCTGCGGCTGCATCCAACATCACTTTTGTATCGAAACCCAAACCATTGTAGAAAGTTTGGATTTGCATCCAATCCGGAATGCCATGATGTGGACATCTTGCTAACATATCCTTATACTTTTCCCAAGCCTCATAGAAAGTTTCCCCCTCATGTTGAGAGAATGAGGTAATATCATTCCTTAACTTCACAGACTTGCCAGGAGGAAAGTACTTCTCTAGGAACTTTATAGCAACTTGCTCCCATGTAGCCAAGGTCCCTTGTGGTAGATTCTTCATCCATGCCTTGGCTTTGTCCCTCAAAGAGAATGGGAACAACCTCAATCGGATGGCGTCATCTGATGCTCCATTGATCTTGATAGTGTCACAAATCTCCAAAAAGTTGCTAATGTGAGCATTGGGGTCCTCACTTGGCAACCCGGAGAATTGACAGTTGCCCTGAACAAACTGTATCAAGGAGGTCTTCAACTCGAAGTTATTGGCTTGGACGGGAGGTCTCACTATTCCAGGTGCATATCCCTCCAAGTTAGGAGTGTTATAGTCCCTCAACACTTTACGATTGTTGTTGACGTCACCCATCTCTGGAATTTGATTATCTACAACTACCACAGTATTGCGAGTTGCTAGTTGTGCCCTTCGTGCAGCGTTGTTCTGTCTGCAAGTTCTTTCAATCTCAGGATCGAATAGCAACTCACCTGTGGACCTACTCCTACGCATAAACAGAAAGAAACAAAAAGAAAAGAACTACAAAGACAAATATGAGATTCTGTGAGTGTAAAAAAATAAAAATAAAAATAAAATAAAATAAAGGGTACTAAAAGAAGAGAATTAAAAGTAGACTAATCTAGTAAGTAAATCAATAAAAACAAGAAACAACAAAATAAGTAAACAAACAATAAAAGAAAGGTTCAATCTAGTTTCTAATTAACCAAAGATGATATTGAAATATCCCAAGAATACGCCAAAAAACTTGATCGCTCCCAAAGGGAGAGTGACACTAGCAAGTATACTAGGTCGTCAAGTAATAGAATAAAAGGAGGGGTTATCGTACCCACAGGGATAATTCAAGTACCGATTCTAGCCAATTAGATAACAAGTTGAACAATTGAAATGAAATGATATCAAAGGAATTTGAAGACTAAAGTGCTAAAGCAATGTAAAAGCTATTTAAGAATTGATGGAATTAAATGCTAGGGTGATTTACTTCAACTATGTGTGATTAATATGCAACATGAACATCAATATGCCTTGTCCACATTTCATTGAGTGATGGTGGGATCTCTATGTTCATTAAAAGTCTTTCTCAAGATCATCCAATGCTACTCAATTAGAGTTGAACACCTAATCTCTTAGCATGCCTAACTCTAACTAAGTGACTTAATTATCAAGTCCTTAAATACCACATGAATCATGTTTGCCTATCTGTAGGTGTCATTCAACTCATGGCATTGCATTCATAGGCATGACTCTTACTCATTTTCTCAAATTTGTAAAAACCCCTATAATCCTAAATTGGTGATCAAGCAATTCAAGATAAATAAAATCAAATACAATGCTCATTATCAAATGAGAACAAGACACACATTCATTCATATTAGCATATTGTCAAACACATAGCATCCATAAATCACCCTTAGCAAAGGGTTTAGTTACAAGTCATGAGCAAATGATATGAAAATAAAATGGATGACAAAAAGAAGGAAGAAGCATGAACAAGAAAATACACTAAGAATTGAAGAACATAACCAAGAGAGGTCTCTCTCTCAAGCTCTTGAAGCTCCAAAACCCTTGCTCCCAAGCTCTAAGCTTCCTCTAGCCTCCTTTATCCCCAAATTTCGTATTCTGACCTCTGATGCCTCCTTCTTCCGTTTGCCTAGGTTTTTATGCAAATTATAGGCTGCCAAAATTAGTACAGAGGCCCAATCCACATGTCAGATTCGTGCACTCACGCCAGAAGGCATATGGCTACGCTGGAGCGTAGCTTAAGTGAAAATATGAGAAATCTGACAGCAAGCCACGCTGTAGCGTAGGTTCCCACGCTGTAGCGTGGCTTCAGTTTCAGGAACCATGCTCCAGCATGGATTTCTATGCTCCAAAGATGGAATCGACATCCTTTCAGCTCCAATTCTTGCTTCTTTGCACTTCTAGCTCAAATGCTTCCCTCATTCTTCTTCCAAAAAGCTACAAACCAATGGAGAACAACTAGAATGCAAGGTTAATGTAAGTTTAATCATGCAAGAGTTTAAACCAAATAATGCAAAAAAGGCACTTATGCAAACCAAAACTAACTATGAACAAATAAAAAAAGTTCTAAGAAAACTAAAGAAAAACATAACTCCTAAAGGAGTTATCAACTGTTCTCTAGTTGGTGATATTTCCATGTTAAACTTGTATTGATTCATGAATTGGTCCACCAGTTCTTTCCAGCTAGAAATCTTTGAATGGTCTAATTGAATATACCATTCTAGAGCAGGTCCGGTTAAACTTTCATGGAAAAAGCTAACGAGAAACTTTTCATCTTTAGACCAGATTGACATCTTGGTGCAATAACTCTTCAAATGGAACAGAGGGTTACCCGTTCCATCATACTTCGAGAAGTCAGGAATCTTGAAGTCCTTCAGAACCACTGTGTCGATGGGAGGGCAAAGCTGCTCAATCTCCATATAGCCATAAGTGCTAGGCCCTTGGATAGCTTTAATTTGATCCTGAATCTTCTTCATCCATTCTTCTTTGAACTTGTCCTTTTCTGCCTCTGCACGGCTATTCTCCGAGGAAAATGGTTGCTTTTGGATGACAACACGAGGTGGCTCCCAAATAGGGGTAACATGCCCCTTGCCCATCAGTGTGAACATTCTCTAAGGGATGATAGCCTTCTCTAATAGGGATCACTAATGGCATTGTAGGTGGTGGTTGCCCATGAGAGTTATTCGGAATCCCATCCCCGTCATTCATCCCTTGAGTGACATTTATAGTCGCATTTGATGCCCCCGGTATAGTTATTATTGCAGCATTTGGTTGTACATCGACTGACGCATTCACCATGTCTCGGTTTTGATTAGCTCCCAATAAGTCAATTGACTCCTTCATAGCTCTTATCATCTCCTCCAATTTTATTTGATTAATTGACATTTCATTCAGCCTTCCCCTTACTGCATCAACTTCTAGGCTTAAATTTCTTCCCGATTCGGAAGCATTTACAGCTGGGTCACCATTACCATCCGCCATCTTGGTCCGAGCTCTGGTGTTATGAACACGAGTTAGATCAGTATCTTCTTTCCTTGGGCTCCCAATGGTTGCGATGTTTTACCTGTATTAAAAAAATAGTTTAAGTAAAAAGATAAAAATATTGCAATTTGTTAGAGATTGTCAATTGTGCTGAGTCTTGATGTGAGTATCTTCAGTTACAACTATTCCTCAGAGCGTCTCATTCAAAGGTACTAAGTTATCTTTGATGGATATTGCCATGAGACAAAAACAATGAAACAACCATCCATTTATCATAGAAGTATATTACAATCATCATATTTTTTTTTTTTACATCCATTCCCAAAAATGACAAAAAGGGTACATCATAAAGCCAGATATCGATCCCTAAAAACATCATCACCAAAAGATAATGCCTCTTCAACTTCTTTCGGCTATTATTTGTTTCATCCTTCTAACCAAATCTTTGCAGTAGTTGACAAAGTTGCGAAGTCCAGTTGGGGTCTTGAAAGGGATAATTTCTTGCTCGGCTATTTCCAAGTATCTTGGAACATCTTCTATTGCTGTGTTAGCTAGCCCTGCCAAATTTGAAAAATGAATCTTCAACTCATGAATGACATGACTTTGGCGTTGCACCTCAAATTCCAAATCTGTAACTCTTTTCTTTTCTTCTCCTAAGGCAGCCTAAAATTTCATGGTCTCATCTTTCATGTATTGTTTTAGTTCCCCAATCTTCCTCTGGTATTCTTTTCTTATCTCTCTCATTTCTTGCTTCATTTGTTCCCCTCCTGCTAGTGCAGCTTCCTCAGCGATTTTGGCATTTTGAAGTAGCTTCTTTAATTGTTGGTTTTCAGCTAATGCTAGATCACGCTCTTGCCTTCGAAGCCCTAACTCTTTATTAGCAGCTTGGAGGCATTCCTTGGTCTTCATCATGTGGTCATGCCCAATCTTCAACTTCTTACTTGTTCTTTCCAAAATTTGATCTCTTTCGGCACTTTCTCGTTTTAGAACTGCATAATTGCGGTGAACACCTTTCAATTCTTCCTCAATTTGCATCTTTTCTTGCCCGATCTTATCTAACCTCTCCTTCATTTCTCTGATCCCCTTATTTTCATCAGAATATGAGGATGATTCTTTGTTAGGAGGAGCGGTTATCAAAATTCTAAATGGCAGCTCAATCTCTTGAGCCCTATTTTTCACCCATTGACTGTAGCTTTCTTTCACTGCACAACTTCTAACTCCCAGTTCTTTTCCTTTCCTGAAAACATTATTCCAAGTAGATCGAACTTTCTGTAGTAAGCCAAGATCATTAGAGTCCAAGTAATATAAGACAAATGGAGTGATTGCAGCTTCCAAAGGTGGTCCCATCATGGGATAACCAAGTTGACGCAACACCAATACCGGGTTGTAATTTATGCATCCTCGGGTGCCCATGAGGGGTACATTTGGGAAGCTTCCGCACTGATAAATCAAAATCTGCCCATCTTCCCACCAAGGGTACCATCGGATCACCTTTTCATTTAATTTGGCCAGGTCTTGAGCCCATTCTTGTCCGCTTTTCTTCTTAATACGATGCATTTTTAGATCTTCAATCGGACAAGGCGCCTTGTAATTTCTTTGGAATATGTGTGCAGTGGCCCATACATACAACATTGGTAGACAGCATAAAATTCTTTTGCCATTCCTCTCATAGCAAAAATTTAAGGTACAATAAACATCTGCCAAGAGGGCTGGAACGGGATTATGACCATGAAATTTTCGAGCCAGAAATACATCAATAGCTGCGTAGTCTACAAAGCCTTCAATATTTGGAAACAAGACAGTGCCATAAATAGTGAGTGCTAGTATATTTGAAAAAGTGTCCCAATCCTCAGCTTCAGCTAAGCGGTGCATATGTCCTTCCAAGTAATCCTTTGAGAATCCATTGGTCCCATTTCTACACTTTTGAGCTTCATGCAAATCCCTTACATTGACCTTTAAGACAGCTGCTACGGTATGTAAAGAAGGATAATGACCTTGGTAGTGATAAGGTTTTTCCCCTTCTAGTGGTAACCCCAAGATTCGCTCAAATTCTTCAAGAGTTGGTGCCAACTGGAAGTCTTGAAAGGTAAAGCACCGGAGTGGAGGATCATAGTACTGTGCTAATGCTGTGATTGCCTCTACCTGTTTTTCCACCTCTAACAGATTCAAAATTTTTCCATACTTCCTTGCAAGAGCAAGGCGTTGTGGCATACTCAATAATTGACCTAGGGATCTCAGACCTTCTATGTTAGGTTTCTTAGCTTTAAGATGTAAAGTCTTCTTTAATTTTTCCCCTTCATGATTGTTTGATCTCATGTTTGTTTCCATTTTCCAAAGATACTCACAACAAGACTTTGATATGATTCTCTAACAAACCTGGTAAAACAAAAAAATGTGATGATTTTTCATTTAAAAGGAAAAGGAAATGACAAATACTTTAAGCATGTTAAAGAATTTATGTACAAAAAAGTGAGTTAAAGAAAGAGTATGCTCTCTTTGTGTCCTATTTGACGTGAGCTCTGGAGGTCAATCTATAGTTCTATGGTCATTCTACTTTGTGAACACTTGCAACAGGTAGATCTATATACTCAGGATTCTAAGGCCTCTAGAGTTTAGGCTCGTTTCAGAATATTATCCACAACAGTAGGTAAACCACTAGGTGTGGAATATTCACAAAAGAGTCACACTCTAGACAAGATTTTCGCGATAACCAAACAGGATGAACATCCAAAATGGCTACCGCTACACAATCTCTTACCTATCTCAAGTTGCACTCAGACCCGGGTATAGGGCCCCACTCATGTGTGATTAAAGTGTGAGTGTTGTGTGTGAGGAGAGCATACAAACCTGGAATCTTAAAACTACCCATGACAACACCTGCAAAATAGACAATATGGAATAAAAGTCTTCTATCCTAGAGTGCAAAGAAACAAAAATAAATATATACAAACAGAATGAAAGTCTTCTATCCTAGGGTAGTCATAAAGAATTAAATATGAAAATATATACAAATATGATAGTAATGAAATTTAAAAGAAAGAGAATAACAGACAACTGACAATAAAATAAAATGAAAAGACAAAAAGAAAAAAAATGAGGTTATAACAATAAGCACAATCAATTATTATAGGCCTGACTCTCACATTCCCCAGTGGAGTCGCCATCTGTCGCAACCGGGATCGTGACGGGACGGCGACTAATGAGATTGTTTGTTTAAGATTGGAGTCGCCACCAAGTTTTTATTTGATTGGGAAAAAAATATGGAAAACCCATTTAATTTAAAGATAATGATATTTGAAACCAGATTTGAATTCGGGAGTCGATTATGCACAGAGAAGGGCGAGAACTTAATCCTACAACACCCCTAATACACCCGTCCTTTAGACGGTACCTTAATTAATTATGCACATTAATTAATAACCTCTTAAGAACCCTTTTTTTTTAAGAGAAAAGAGGACATCAAGCTGTCGCGACTCAGATGTCGAGTTAACAAGCCGTCTCGGCTAAATTAACATATTTGTTTGAATCGAAATATTTACATTTAAATGATTAACTCAAAATAATATAATGAATATAATTATAATAATAATAATAATAATAATAATAAGGAAAAATATTTACAACCATAATAATAATAATAACAGATAGGAGTATTTACATGCAAAACAAAATAACATAATATCATAAAATTTAATTTTTCAATTTGAAAATTTAAAATATCAAGTTGTCACAACTCAAATGTTTGACTGAATTAATAAGCCGTCTCAGCTCAATTAATTTGATTTTTAAATTGAAGTATGCTAAAGAATCTTTGTTTTAAACAAATAGCAAAATACTCCCTAATTTTTAAAACTCAAATTAAATAACATTTTTAATTCATTTAAAATTTAAATTAAATGAAAAGGATTTTAGAATATCAAGCTGTTATAGCTAAAATATTCTGGGAGATAGAACTAATAAACCGTCATGGTTAAATTAATTCTATTCTCAAAGCAGAAATGTTGATTAGTCACAAAATTAATTCTTTTGATCAAAATCAAAACTTCATCGTCTAACTTCCTTTTCGTTGGAATAGCCCAAACACTCACGCTCTCACCATTTTTTTTCAGACTGGACAACTCAAACATTTAAATTTTTTTGAACTAAACCAAACATGTATCTTTATTTTTGTTTTCGGACTGAATTAGTCCAAACATTCCCTTGAAATAACCCAAAATGCATTATGGTTTACAATTATGAGAGCCCAAATACTACCTAAATAACCCACTAAGCCCAAATGCAAATTCACTTAAATAAAAAAATAAAGAAAAGGAAAATGCATACAAGGAAACAAACAGAAGAGTCTGGAACGTGTTGAGTTTCATTTTTTTGTTTGGTTGACACCCACACATACACTCATAGAGAGCAAGAGAGAGAGAAAGAAAGATCGAGAGAGGTTGAGAAAGAGATAGCACGGGGCGGAGAGAAAGGGAGACTACGCAGCGACGGAGGAGGAGGAAGAAGAAGGGGGAGGACTGCGGCGGTCAGCAAAGGAAAGGGGGCGATCTGCGGTGGCTGAGTCGCGAGTGTGAGGGGTTGTGAACGGAGGGGATTTGCGCATGGAGGGGAAGGATCGCACGATGGCTTAGGGAAGGAAAGGAGCTCGCGATGACTTATGGCTGGGTGGCTTGCAATGATGGAGCTGAGACAGAGGTGGCGGTTCGCGGTAGTTTGTGGGTAGATCTGAAAGAGAACTGTCACGATCTCATGGCTGTGACGGGAAGAAGGAATCGCAGCAGACTGGCTGGCACAGCAACTAAGGAGTACACGCGTGGCAGGCTGGTAGTGTTGGATGCGGCGCGGACAGGGGGAGGAGATGCTAGCCGCGTGAGGCCGGCTGGGGTACGATGGATGAACATTGGCACGCCAAGGGGAATGGAGGCCGTGCGATTGAGGGATGCGATGGTGGAGGGAAATCGGCGGCGGTAGGGTTTCGTTTGTTAATGCGCGGCGGCCGGCGGTGAGGCCGTTCGCAGTGATGATTCAGTGAGTGAAGCCACTGCCCCTCCCTCTATTTCTCACATTGTTTCTAGTTTTGTATTGCCTTGGACTGTCATTTGTATATGGGATTTTGGATTAATAGGTTATATTTGGCTTGTGATTGTGTTGGGTTTAGCCTACTGGTTTGTGTTTGGCTATGTTTTTTTTTTTTTTATGATTTTTGGTTGATGCTTTGTGATAAGTTGTGTTTGATGCTGAGAAATGATTCTGTTTGTGTTTTGTGATTTGAGAATGAATGGACTATGTTGAGATTTGAGAATGTGTAATATATGATTTAGGAACACCTAAAAAGGATCAAAACAAAAATAAGAGCAAAAAAGAAAAAGGAAAATATACCACTGTGATGTTCTCTTCCTTTTTCCAATCTCTCAACTTTAGAATTCACGATGATCCTCAATTGCTAAGTCTCTATGATTTTTGCTTCAACCTCTCTCAAAGTCTCCAAACAGACAGCTCCTTTTTTTCTTTTTTAAGTGAAGATAGCAATAGGAAAATGAAGTACTGATCCTTGTCATCGATCCGCCCCCTTTTTTATCATAATCGGATTTATCTATCTAGCCCTGTTCTGTTGACCAAAATCATTAATCTTTCACCTTTAACAGGTTGGCTGGTAGGGATTACTAGCTCATCACCGAAAGAGAATTCATCATTTTGCAAGTAATAGAGTGCGAATCATTGTGTCTGCACTTTCCTTCTTATATTATTATTATTTTTTTACTTTCCAGTTCGCATGAAGGAGTCAAAGAACCAGAATCCCATGACATTTTGTCCTTTTTATTATTTTTTTTTATTTTTATTTTTCCTTTTTAAGAATTGAAATGGGCCACCGTAGAATGGGCTGAAGTGGACATGAAATAGAAACTGGAAATGAACCTAAAAGCAGGGTCTTAATTGAATTTGAAATGGTTTACAATAAAGAACTATAGACAAAACTTAAAACGGTTTGCAATTTCACTTAACAAAATTAAACAATCAACATGATTCTATAAATGGGTTAAACTCTAAAAATATGCTGATTTTTGGATTTTTGTTTTATAGGCCGGACAAAATCGGGTGTTCACAGTTGCCCCTCTTTACTCATTTCTTATAAGAGAATACAAAAACATGAGTTTTGCATATTGTCTTTATAGGAAATGAGTAAAGATATGAACATTGACTTTGTTCGGCAATGCATGAAATTGAAAATAACAAGAAAAATTGAATTCAAGTGGCAAAAGAAACTAAATGCTCGCATGCAATGCAATGATGCAATTCACAAACCAAAATGTATGAAAGACAAAAACTGTGAAATTTATCTAGACAAGCAAAAAGCTAACGATACTGATAGGAATTCACAGGTACCCGCGATGGATCAAGTCTCGAACCCGCCTCGCATCATGAAAGGCACAAACGAAGTGGGTTACCTGAAATATTTGTCTTTGCATAAATTGAAACATTAGAGGATGGATTTGTAATAGTACCATTACCCGAATGACTCTCACCATAGCCTTCACGAAAACAACATTAAATAGAAATTATTATTAATTCATCGAATAGTTATGTTTTATCTTTTAATCTTTAAATTAAATAGATGATTTAACCTAATATATGCCCCCATTTACTTTTGGTCGATAAATGCTCTTGAATAAAAAAATTACCCTTTATATTAAATTCTTATTTAACGCAATATTGCATGCACAAGACAACCTCGGGTTGTATCTTTTGATTAATAAAAATGCAATAGATTTAAGGGTTCAAAAAATCAAGAGAAGAAAAATTTATATGGATTTAACAACTTATATTTATTCCTACTATTTTATATTCTAATCGTTTTTAAGCAAGTAGAACAATATATATATATATATATATATATTGCAATTCTTGTTTTGACAATTCAATATGCTTTCAATATCATAGTACTTTACAAGCATCACGCGGGATAACTATATTAGATATCCGTTTCACTAAATTATTTACTTAGCAAGTAAATTATACAAAATTAATATATTCTAATTCAATACAATTTTTAATATATATTTGCTCCGTAAAATTCTTAGAATTTCTACATGAACAATTAATAAACTAGAATATAATATAAAATAAAGGGCGCGGGTGGGTAGGGTGGGTTCTCTTGAACCCAACTCTATCACATGCCTAAAACCTGCTTCAGGTCCACCTATCTCGGTATGGGATGGGTTCAAAACTCGATTTGTCTGGTTTGGATGGGGTGGGTACCCACAAGGCTGGTAACAATTGCCATCCTTAAAATTTGTTTATTTTTTACCAATAAAATTCTTGTCTTGCGCTAATAGTTTTGGGTGAGATGGGTAGGAGCTATAATAGCTGAGCAAACAGCCTACAACAGCATATGAACACATCATATGAGCACAATAATGGTGGCTAAACTACATTGGGCTGACTAACACATGGTTTAGTACCCTTTATTTTAGGAAGTTTTCATAGAAACCACCCGCAATTTTTTTGCTTTCATCTGGGAACCAATTTTGACAACCATTATAAACCACATAATGAAATCTTTTCTACACTTGAATATTTCACATTCCAACATTGAGGATAAACTAAATTAAGTGAAAAAAGAGTTTAATATCTAAGAAAAACAACCCAGTTGATTTTTATACACTGTTATGATATGAAGATAATATGGCTGGATAAACTTCCTCTTCAAAACAACCCTTTTAAAAATAGAAAAGTTCCCTCACAATATAAACCAACTTCCACCACAATGATGCCACCAAGGGAATAAAAGAAACCAAACCATCCTAGACTTTTGTTGCTTGTTCTTCTTTTGCTCTCTTAATTAATTTCTCTTTGAAGTAGAAGAACATCATGGCATCCAAGACCCTTATTTTCTCATTCTTCCTCATCTTCTCCTCTTCATTGGTTCATCAGGGTTTATCTAGTTTCCTTGGGAAGATTCTAGAAGGTGCTACAGCAGTGAAAGAACGAAATTGCATTGCGAAGATGAACTCTTGTAATTTGTCCATTAAAATGGGAGGCCTATTGAAACCTAGTCAAGATTGTTGTGACCGCGTGATTAAGATGGTCACCACTGACACCGAATGCTATTGCAAGTACTATGATAATGAGGGCCTGCGTAACGCCATGGGCTTGTCTAAGGATGATGTTGCAAAGCTTCCCGGTGCTTGTGGTGCTTCTGTTGACCCTTCCAAATGCAACAATGGTAATAGTTAATTGATTTTCTCTGTTTTTTTGTTGTGTGGTTTTGATGAGTGTTAGTTATTGTTTTCTTCTTTTTTTTACTTTTATAACTTGGTTGCAAAATATATTTTGTTGTTATCGTTTGTTTGCTGCATTTTTAATATCACGAATTCAAATATTTTCTACCTTAGGACGACATATTTGTTTCACATGAAAATAGGATTACTATTAACTAAATTAATTCATTGTGTTTGAATGGTTTATTTGTTTATCATATGGTTTTGGCTTTGCAAATTGTGTTTTTTATTTTTTAACTTTTCTTTTTGTCACAAAGGAGGAAATCATTTAATTTGTTGGATGGTGTTTAGGTGATCAGATTTTCATTCTTTTTGTTTTGTTTAGAAATTTGTTGTGATCTACATTTACCATATGACCAAGAAATAAGTTTCTGAATGGATGCACAGCTCTTGTAATGATATTTGATGCTTGGGACTTTTATTCTTGCGGAATAGCTTTCCAATAATGCATTTTAGAGGTGTTTGGCATGCAAACTAAACTTCTAATGACTTTCAATAGCATATAAAAACATTTTCCAGGATAAACTACCATTCCAACATTAATAAATATATAAATCAGTGGTACATCCAATCATTAATTTAGTCTCAAAAGTCATTTAATATTTGGAATGAAAAGAATCATATATTCTATTTTTGGAACATGCAATACTTTCTTTATGTGGAGCATTCTATTTGTGATAGACATACCTTGCACAATGATATGTGAGCATGAGTGACATCGACATCAATAGACTATTTGTTTTAAAATCAAATTTACTTTAGGAGAAGAAACAGTTTTGTTACTTAGGATAAATATATTGGGAAGCTTTTTTTTTTTTAATTTTACTGTGGAAAAAAGTGGTGACCAAACAAGCACTAAAAACAAGAACTGTATTTTCTGCTTCTAGGTACAAGCATTGCAACAGCTCCAGTAAGTGCAAGGAGTTCAGCAAAAATGATAACTCCATATGGAATCATTCATTTTGGTTTGCCAGCCTTTGCTGCTCTGTTGATTGCTCTAGTATTCTCCACATACTAGATATAAGCAAGGATGATTCTTCCTCCATACCTATTTTATTCCATACAAACAATTATAATAATTGCATAAAATATGGGATCCATTAGGATTAAATGGCGGAGAGGTTTTGTGGAGGATAGATCTTCTTCCTCTTGCTGGATGGAAGAACTTCTCCATACTAGATTTTGAGAATTTGATTGGGTACTGGTCCAATTTATGAGTTTGATTCCTCAATCTTGTCCTGGGGACTTGGTTGTAAGATATTTCATGCCATGATGTAAGCACTATATTTTATCCTATTCTTTTTATTATACTTCACATAAGTTTACAATATTGGCTGAATCGTATTATTCAATTTCTCTTGATCTAAAAAGCATTTTTTTTCCTATATTATTATGGTACTTATGTTATTCCTTCTTCTTTATTTGTAATTTCGAATTAAAAAATGAAAAACAAAAAAATATAAAATGCCCAAAAGGCTTTTTTGTTTTATATTTTGGTTCTAGTGCATAATCAAAATCTAGAAAATATTCACCGAACTTATTTTCTTTTGTGTTGAGTGGTCCATGTTGAAAGAAAAAGAAAAACAAAAAAAAATTAGGGAAACCATTTTACATAAACAAATCAGGTCAATACTCAGCTTAAAGATTCCAACAAATAACAACTTGGAATAGAACCATGAAAATAAATAAAGAATAAGAGGAAAATTCGAATTAGCCTCAACCCTTTGTCGTCATCTCATCACAACCCCGTGGCCGTTCTTGCCGCCACAACGTAGAAAATTCTGCATTAATGACTCCTTCAAGGATCCTAACATTAATACGATCCATCCTCTTGTTCATAACATGATCAATATCAATATGTAGATTATTGAAAAAATAATTATGATAATAATAACTAATAATATGACAAGAATTAGCTAACAAATAAGACAAATGACACGAAGACAACATCAATATTTTCATGAAAGATACAACAAAACATTATTTTTAGGGCGTATTTAATTGAGACTTAAAAGTGATAGTACAAATTATATAGATGATACTCTATGTTTAAAATTATACATGAATTTTATCCATGAAAATTTTACCCAATTCTTACTCCAAAACCAAACATATCATAGGGTTTAAAAACCTATTCTATGAAAATTTATCTCCCATTTTTACCCCTAATCTAGAGCAAAATTTTTATTCATACTTTATCATACTTTATATTGATTTATTGATTTTATTTTCATGTATTTTTCTCTACAATCATATAGTATTGAAAAAAAAAAAGGAAAACTATAATTAAGTGTAATGAACTAACTCTCCTCGACAATGTCATAACAATTTTACGTCAATCCAAATGAAAACCTACACTAATACACACTCATTTCAAATCAAATTCACCAAATAACTTCTTATAACCCTGGTTCCTTGGTAGTTTGATATCTATCAATTTGCGTAGAAATTAGGAATAAATTCTCTCTGTAAATTTTTATATGATATTATCATGCCTGATTTCTAAAGGTATTAAACGGATCGATCCGGCTTGCAACTTAAACGAGTTTAAACAAACTAAACACAATTGAGCCTAACCACGATAATATATTGCAGGTTGACTTGTTTAAAATTGACCCGTGCATTAAAACTTGTCGGCTCATTTAAAACTTTTTTTTAATAAAAAAAATGAAAAATTTAAAATAGATGAAAAAATACAATTCAAGTTTTTGAAATAAAAAATACAAAAATAAATGAAAAAAGTGGATACTGAATTTAAATGTTGTAATTTATAAAGAAATAAGAGTTTATGTCTTTAAAAAAATAAATGGATAGAATTGAAGGACTCACTTCTTTAACATTTTTTTGTCAAAAAAGAGATTCGTTGATTAATAAATAAAGGTCTCAGCTCATATATAAACATCAGGTGTGTCATGATTCGATCTAGGTCGTGACCCACACATTGGAGGAGTTGGCCTCCTAGCAAGCTTGCTAAAACTTTTTACAAAAAATGGATAGAATTTCGTCTATTTTTTGGCTTCCTAGTATTGCAAACCTACACAACATGTTAGCTCTAGAACCTTTGAGACGACTGTTACAACATATGTTTTGAATAATAATAGGGAAAATTTTGTTAAAATATTTGGTAGAATAGACTAATTGTTTGCATGAGTTTCTTAAATGCCAAACAAGAGCTTTCTCATGCTATAAATAATTTATTTGTTGATATACTTTTCAGACTATCATGTTTCAACATGTTATAAATCTCATTCAAGAAATTACAATATTTGAAAATACAAAAAGTAGCTCAGAAAATGAGTTACACTATATGAGAAACTTGAGAAAGTAAGTTAAAGCATCAGAAAGTTTTGATAGGACATAAGAAATCACTTTGATATATCAGAAAATAGCATGACTACTCAAGGTGTTTTCTCCTGGTTAAATCAAGCATATATATCTCTATCAAATTTATCCATGCTCACAAATTGAAGTGTCCAACACTCTCTAAAGACTTACATATACTTCAGAAAAATTATTTTACTGAAAAATATTTATTTTTGGAAAGCTCTTTTTTCTTAATTTTTTTGAAATACCATATTTGTCTATTTTCAATAATCATGCATCAATGATGGACTTTCATAAACATAATATTTTTGCAAAATAACATGCCAAACATATCCCAAGAATATTCTTCATGCAAATTAATAAAATAGAAACCATCTATCACGGGTTTTTGCATAATTTTGAAATCAAAATCATATTATCTGAATTTCTAAAATCATAACAGATACTAAAATTACACCTGATGGATCCGAACCAATCCAATTAGATTGGTCTGGTTTAGATCAAGTCATCAGATCAATCAGTTCGGGTCCAATTAGAATCAATTATATATAGGTTCAGTCGTTGGACTTGTGTCCCCCACCTCGAGACTTGACCTAAACCAATAAAAATAATTTTTTTTAATTGCATGAACTATATAAAGTGTTCAAAATTGTAAAATAGAATTGGAGATGACAAGCTTATTTTATATCTCTTTTAAAATTATTCAAGTTATAATTTGTGTTTGAGACTTTATGGACATGTAAAACGAAGTGTTTTGGTTCTTTGGTGTACTATGTTGTCATAATGTGATATTATAATTATGAAATTTGGATACTATGTTCTATGTTTTTAACCTCTGGATATTAGAACAACATATTAGCATTTAAGAATTTGCATATATAAAATTTTGATAGTTTACACTTTTTAGTATTTTCTATTGATTTTTTTGCAAAAATTGAAAATAACCTAAACAGATAAGTCCAATTACTCAATGTGAACCAACCTGAATTTGATTAGATTTGTTTGTTCAGATTTAAAAAAAAAAAAAAATCATGAATCTAAACCGATCCTAACAAATTGAAAGTGGTCAATTAAGATTTCTGTCTCCCCCAGATCCAACTAAACCAACCATCAAGAAGTAATCCATTTAGTCACAAATAAAAATTTAAATAGATTTGAGCGAAAATTATTTTTTTAAACCGTAATCAAAAGTTGCCATGCGGCTTTCCATGTAGTTAAAAAAAAATAGATAAATAGAATTCTGTGGAAATAACTTTTTTTAATTGTAATTATGAGTTTTCATGTTTCATTTAGAGGTAGTTTATTTAGTTATAGATATATATAGGTAGACTCAATCTAGAAACAATTTTCTTTAACTGAAGTTGGGAATTGTCATATACATATAGAGGTAATCCATTTAGTTATGGATAATAAATATATTTGAGCAAGAATAGTGTTTCTTTAATTCTAATTAGAAGTCATCACATGACATCTATAGGTAATGTACTTAGTTATAGATAATAGACAAATAAATTTTAACGGGAATAATATTTTTTAAAAAAAAGACTTGATTAAAAGTTCTCACGTGTACTTAGAGGTGATTGTTTAGTTATAAATAATAGACAAATAAATTTGAGTAGGAGTAACTTTTATTTAATTGTAATTAGATGTTGTCACGTGACACATAGACAATCCATTTAACTGTGGGAAATAGATTGATTTTAAAGAAACAAATTTTCTTTGATTGTAATTAAAATTTGCGAGGTGAAGTAGCGAAACCTTATTTATAAGAACATGTATTAAAAGCTTTTAGCAAGAATAATTTTGGTTAATTATAGGAGTTGATATATAAAACTTAGATAGTTATTTAATCATATAGATAATAGAATACAGACAAACAAAAATGAATCTACATGTGTTGTTGAATATTGTTTATTAATCAACTAAAGAATGCTTTTCCCTTTATTTTTAGGATAATAAAATATTTTAATTATTTTTTCCGATAGCAACTGTGGCAGTTAGAGATAGCTCATTTAGTTAAATCTAATAGATTTTAAGGATAACAATTGTTTCCAAATTCACAGGTACCCGCGACGGATCAAGTTTCGAACGCGCCTCGCATCATGAAAGGCACAAACGAAGTGGGTTACCTGAAATATTTGTCTTTGCATAAATTGAAACATTTGAGGATGGATTTGTAATAGCACCATTACCTGAATGACTCTCACCATAGTCTTCACGAAAACAACATTAGATAGAAATTATTATTAATTCATTGTATAGTTATGTTTTATCTTTTAATCTTTAAATTAAGTAGATGATTTAACTTAATATATGGCCCCAGTTACTTTTGATCGATAAATGCTCTTGAATAAAAAAATTACCCTTTATATTAAATTCTTATTTAACGCAATATTGCATGTATAAGATAAACTTGGGTTGTATCTTTTGATTAATAAAAATGCAATAGATTTAATGGTTCAAAAAATCCAGAGAAGAAAAATTTATATGGATTTAACAAATATTTATTCCTACAATTTTATATTCTAATCGTTTTAAGCAAGTAGAACAATATATATATATATAATGGTCTATTTCATAATATTGCAATTATTATTTTGACAATTTAATATGCTTTCAATATCGGAAAAATAATTTATATATGGTATTTGTATAGGTGATTTATACTAATATGATAAAATGGGTAAATTTACTTGTATATGATGTTTTAGAATCCACCATTGGCGGATTCAATAAAAAATATTATTTTGATGGATTATGAATTTAACTTTGGTGGCGAGATTTTATTTTAATATTATTTTTACACTGCATTTGATGTGAATTTAATACACAAATATATTTTTATTGAAAGCACCATATTGTATGAATTTTTTTCAAAACACCATAATAATGTAAATACACCACTCAAAAGTCATATGTAAAAAAAAAAAAACCTTCAATATCAGAGTACTTTATAAGTATCACGCAGGATAACTATATTAGATATCCGTTTCACTAAATTATTTACTTAGCAAGTAAATTATACAAAATTAATATATTCTAATTCAATACAATTTTTAATATATATTTGCTCCGTAAAATTCTTAGAATTTCTACATGAACAGTTAATAAACTAGAATATAATATAATATAATATAATATAAAGGGTGCGGGTTGGTAGGGTGGGTTCTCTTGAACCCAACTCTATCACATGCCTAAAACCTGCTTCAGGTCTACCTATCTCGGTATGGGATGGGTTCAAAACTTGATTTGTCTGGTTTGGATAGGGGTGGGTACCCACAAGTCTGGTAACAATTGTCATCCTTAAAATTTGTTTATTTTTTATCAAAAAAATTCTTGTCTTGCGCTATTAGTTTTGGGTGAGTTGGGTAGGAACTATAATAGCTGACAAAAACAGCCTACAACAGCATATGAACACATCATATGAGCACAATAATGGTGGCTAAACCACATTGGGCTAACTAACACATGGTTTAGTACCCTTTATTTTAGGAAGTTTTCATAGAAACCACGCGCAATTTTTTTGCCTTCATCTGGGAACCAATTTTGACAACCATTATAAACCATACATAATGAAATCTTTTCTACACTTGAATTTTTCACATTCCAACATTGAGGATAAACTAAATTAAGTGAAAAAAGAGTTTAATATCTAAGAAAAACAACCCAGTCGATTTTTATACACTGTTATGATATGAAGATAATATGGCTGGATAAACTTCCTCTTCAAAACAACCCTTTTAAAAATAGAAAAGTTCCCTCACAATATAAACCAACTTCCACCACAATGATGCCACCAAGGGAATAAAAGAAACCAAACCATCCTAGACTTTTGTTGCTTGTTCTTCTTTTGCTCTCTTAATTAATTTCTCTTTGAAGTAGAAGAACATCATGGCATCCAAGACCCTTATTTTCTCATTCTTCCTCATCTTCTCCTCTTCATTGGTTCATCAGGGTTTATCTAGTTTCCTTGGGAAGGTTCTAGAAGGTGCTACAGTAGTGAAAGAACGAAATTGCATTGCGAAGATGAACTCTTGTAATTTGTCCATTAAAATGGGAGGCCTATTGAAACCTAGTCAAGATTGTTGTGACCGCGTGATTAATATGGTCACCACTGACACCGAATGCTATTGCAAGTACTATGATAATGAGCGCCTGCGTAACGCCATGGGCTTGTCTAAGGATGATGTTGCAAAGCTTCCTGGTTCTTGTGGTGCTTCTGTTGACCCTTCCAAATGCAACAATGGTAATAGTTAATTGATTTTCTCTGTTTTTCTGTTGTGTGGTTTTGATGAGTGTTAGTTATTGTTTTCTTCTTTCTTTTTCTTTTATAACTTGGTTGCAAAATATATTTTGTTGTTATCGTTTGTTTGCTGCATTTTTAATATCACGAATTGAAATATTTTCTACCTTAGGACGACATATTTGTTTCACATGAAAATAGGATTACTAGTAACTAAATTAATTCATTGTGTTTGAATGGTTTATTTGTTTATCATATGGTTTTGGCTTTGCAAATTGTGTTTTTTTTTTACTTTTCTTTTTGTTACAAAGGAGAAAATCATTTAATTTGTTGGATGGTGTTTAGTGATCAGATTTTCATTCTTTTTGTTTTGTTTAGAAATTTGTTGTGATCTACATTTACCATATGACCAAGAAATAAGTTTCTGAATGGATGCACCGCTCTTGTAATGATATTTGATGCTTGGGACTTTTATTCTTGCGGAATAGCCTTCCAATAATGCATTTTAGAGGTGTTTGGCATGCAAACTAAACTTCTAATGACTGTCAATAGCATATAAAAACTTTTCCCAGGATAAACTACCATTCCAACATTAATAAATATATAAATCAGTGGTACATCCAATCATTAATTTAGTCTACAAAGTCGTTCAATAATTGGAATGAAAAGAATCGTATATTCTATTTTTGGAACATGCAATACTTTCTTTATGTGGAGCATTCTCTTTATGATAGACATACCTTGCACAATGATATGTGTGCAAGAGTGACATCAACATCAATGGACTATTTGTTTTAAAATCAAATGTACTTTAGGAGAAGAAACAGTTTTCTTACTTAGGACAAAAATATTGGGAAGCTTCTTTTTTTTAAATTTTACTGTGGAAAAAAGTGGTGACCAAACAAGCACTAAAAACAAGAACTGTATTTTCTGCTTCTAGGTACAAGCATTGCAACAGCTCCAGTAAGTCCAAGGAGTTCAGCAAAAATGATAACTCCATATGGAATCATTTATTTTGGTTTGCCCGCCTTTTGCTGCTTTGTTTATTGCTCTAGTATTCTCCACATACTAGATATAAGGAAGGATGATTCTTCCTCCATGCCTATTTTATACCATACAAACAATTGTAATAATTGCATAAAATATGGTATCCATTAGGATTAAATGGTGGAGAAGTTTGGTGGAGGATTGATCTTCTTCCTCTTGCTGGATGGAAGAACTTCTCCATACTAGATTTTGAGAATTTGATTGGGTACTGGTCCAATTTATGAGTTTGGTTCCTTAATTTTGTCTTGGGGACTTGGTTGTAAGATATTTCATACCATGATGTAAACACTATATTTTATCCTATTCTTTTTATTATACTTCACATAAGTTTACAATATTGGCTGAATCGTATTATTCAATTTCTCTTTATCTGAAAAGCATTTTTTTAAATATTATTATGGTACTTATGTTATTCCTTCTTCTTTTCAAATTGAAAAATGAAAAACAAAAAACCTATAAAATGCCCAAAAGGCTTTTTTGTTTTATATTTTGGTTCTAGTGCATAATCAAAATCTAGAAAATATTCACCGAACTTATTTTCTTTTGTGTTGAGTGGTCCATGTTGAAAGAAAAAGAAAAACAAAAAAAATTAAGGAAACCATTCTACATAAATAAATCAGGTCAATACTCAGCTTAAAGATTCCAACAAATAATTACTTGGAATAGAACCATGAAAATAAATAAAGAATAAGAGGAAAATTTGAATTTGCCTCAACCCTTTGTCGTCATCTCATCACAACCCCGTGGCCGTTCTTGCCGCCACAACGTAGAAAATTCTGCATTAATGACTCCTTCAGGAATGTTAGGATCAATGACGGTTAAGTTAGTTACAACTAACAGTTGTCAACAGCTGTCATCAAGTGTAGAACACGTGCATGATTTCATATGTATATATACTCAGCTCCTGTGTTAATGTGTAAAAATGAAGTCATTTGAATTCAACAGAAGTTTCTTGTATTTTAGAGTTTCTCTTGTTCTCTTTGTTATTTCTCCTCTTGATGGTATCTAGAGCTCAAAATTGCTCAATCCATGGCGACCATACCTCCTTTACCGGAGTCATTTCCACTCTCTTCCAATGCTTCATCACCAATATTCACTCCGCACACATTTTCCAACTCAGTTTCCATAAAACTCGATGAAGAAAACTACCTCCTATGGCATCAAGAAGCTGTAGCAACAATCAAAGGTTACAAGCTCTAGAAGCACCTCGATGTGGAGCAAATTCCACCAATGTACAATTCAGATCTTGATGCGTAAGAGCAAAATATCAATCCTGAGTTCGCAAACTGGGAACAACAAGATAATCTTCTGTTATCTTGGCTCCTAGCATCACTGAGTGACTCAATCAAGGCTCGGATGGTTGGATGTGTATTTGCCAAAACTTGAGAAATCTTTTGTCTCACAAACTCAAACAAAGATTCGACAATTGAAACTTCAGCTCAAAAGTACAAAGAAATCAGGATAATTGAACAAGTATCTTCTTAATATTAAGAAAGCTATAGATCAACTTGCTGCAATTCGAGCACTAATCTCAAATGAAGAACCTATTGAAGCAATCCTAGATAGCTTATCTTCTTATTACACTCCTGTGGTAACCTCTATTATATCTCGTTCAGATCTCTATGCAGTAGATGAAATGGAAGCATTATTACTTGTTGTTGAACCTCACATTGAGAAGTGTGATACTGCTGAAAATGTTCATGTTCCAACACAAATTCAAGCTCATTTCACTCAAACACAAGCTTGGAACAACAGATCGGGACCTCCTCAACACAACTTTAGAGGTAGAGCCTATTTTCCTCAACATGACAGAGGAAGATATGGCCGTGGATGTGGTAGATCCAACTATGGAAACAAGCCTCAATGCCAACTCTGTGCTAAATTTGGTCATGTAGTGTGGGAGTGTTACGATCGGTTCAACCCTCACTATCAAAATCCTTCACAACAGAGAAACCTTCCTAGCTCATCAATGGATCAGCAACCACAAGCTTATTTTACAAACAACATCAACTCCACCATAGCTACTCCATCAGTGGCCTATGATGCACTCTGGTATCCAGATTTCGGAGCCTCCAATCACTTTACACCAGATCCATTAGTGTTCAGTGTAAAGTCAGTTTATGATGGTCAAGATCATGTGCAAATTGGAAATGGCTCAGTTATGAGTATTTTACACCTAGGGCATTCTAACCTCTATTCTAAATCCACCAATACTAGATTTATACTACCAAATCTATTTCATGTGCCACAACTCACTAAAAATCTACTTAGTGTATCTCAGTTTGCAAAACAAAATAATGTATACTTTCAATTTGATGCTAATGGTTGCTGTGTCAAATCTCAGGACACAGAGGAGATTGTTCTCCAAGGAATACTTAGAAATGGAATCTACACCTTTCCAGATCTACTTCATAACTCTACTGCTCTTACAAATAAAGTGCCTTCAAATGACTCATACAAACAAGCTCTCTTTGTACATAGAATAGGCACTGAACCAAATAAATTTCTGCTGTGGCATGGTAGGTTAGCACATGCCTCCAGCCTTGTAATTTCTCAAGTTTTACAGCATTGTAAAATACTTTCTGATGAAAATAAAGTGTCTGTAGTCTGCCAATCATGTTGCATAGGAAAGGCATATCAATTGCCATTTTCTTTGTCTAAGTCTGTATACAATGAACCATTAGAGTTGATATACACAGATATTTAGGGCCCAGCCCCTTTGTTGTCTACTTCTAGTGATAAATACTATATCAGTTTTATTGATGCACATTCCAAATTCACTTGGATCTACTTACTCAAACAAAAATCTCAAGCATCAAGTACCTTTATCAACTTCAAAACAATGATTGAACATCAACTTGGCAAGAAAATCAAAGCTTTGCAGTTAGACAAAGGAAAAGAATTCCTTACTTTTTGCAACTTTTTCCAAACTCATGGCATAGTTCACAGATTAACTTGTCCATATACACATGAACAAAATGGAAGAATAGAGAGAAAACACAGACACATTGTTGAAACAAGTCTAACACTCCTAGCTTCTGCAGCTTTACCTCTTCACTTTTGGGGGGATGCCTTTACATCAGCCACACACATCATCAATTTCCTACCAACACCAGTCTTAAAACATACATCTCCCTTTCAAGTCCTTTTTTCAAAACCTCTAGACTACCATTTCCTAAGAACTTTTGGTTGTGCAGTATATCCACTCCTAAGACCCTACCTCAAACATAAATTAGATTTTAGATTTGAAAAGTGTGTGTTCATTGGCTATGCTGAAAACCACAAAGGGTACAAATGCTTGAGCAAATCTGGGAGAGTTTATGTTTCCAGACATGTGAACTTTGATGAAACTGACTTTCCTTATCAATCCTTATTTATTTCACAATCTGTCAACTCTAGTAGCTTAAATAACCATGTTCGATCTCTTGTATCAGCAATTCCACTTATCAACATGAATGCCCCTAGTGTACATACTCATATGCCTACTCCAATATTTGTTTTATCTGGCACTAACACTAATAGGTCTCCTATAGCTGCCTCCACTACAAATTCTGCTACACATGACAAGCAGAGTTCACCATTAGTACAAACAGTCTCTCTCAACATACCCTCACCCTCTGAAAACACTCAATCATCACTAGTAGTTACTGCACCAGCCCCTAACCCTAATAAAAACACTCATCCCATGCTCACTAGAGCAAAGAATGGAATTTTTAAGCCAAAACTCTATCACATAGTTCTTGAACCAAATTCAACCAAGAAAGCCATGACAGACTCGAAATGGTTACAAGCAATGAAACATGAATATGATGCCTTACTCAAAAACAACACATGGACTATTGTCCCCTTACCAAAAGACAGAAACTCCATTGGTTGCAAATGGGTATTTCAGGTCAAGTACAACCCGGATGGCACTATTCACAAATACAAGGCACGCCTAGTTGCCAAAGGGTTCCATCAATAAGAGGGATTTGACTATCATGAAACATTTAGCCCAGTCATTAAACTTGTCACCATAAGAACAGTTCTCACAATTTCTATTTGGAAGGGTTGGCCAATTCACCAAATTGATTTCAACAATGCTTTTCTTAATGGTGACCTTGCTGAAACTGTCTACATGACACAACTTGAAAGGTTCTCTTGTTCAGACAAAACACTAGTTTGCAGGTTACAGAAGGCCCTATATGCGATCAAACAAGGCCCCTAGAGCCTGGTTTGAAAAGCTCAGTCAAACACTTTTATTACTTGGCTTCTCTATTGCCAAATGTGACTCAAGCCTATTCATCAAAGTAACACATTCAGTCACCATCTATGCTCTTATATATGTTGATGATGTTATCATCATAGCCACCTCAACCTCAGCCATTAACTCCCTCATCCTAGAACTGTCCAAACATTTTGCTCTCAAGGACTTAGGCCCTCTCCACTATTTCTTGGGCATTGAAGTTCAGCATACACAAACGGGTGGCTTACATCTATCTCAATCAAAATACATCACAGACCTCCTCAAGAAAGCCAACATGGCTGAGTGCAAACCATCTCCTTACCCCATGACAACTAGTGTCAAACTGACCAAAGTGGGTGAAGACATATTTGAAGATGCCACCCTCTACAAATCAGTAGTTGGAGCACTCCAAAATGCTACAATAACCAGACCAGAAATTGCTTTAAGTGTCAATAAAGTGTGCCAATTCATGCACAAGCCACTCATCATCATTGGAAGGCAGTCAAGCGCATACTCTGCTACCTCAAAGGAACTCTCACCTATGGCTTACACCTTAGCCCATCCAAGACACTTCAACTCACAGCCTTTTGTGATGCTGATTGGGCATCAAACCTAGATGACTGCCGCTCTACATCTGGTTTTTGCATATACTATGGAGCTAATCTTACCTCATGGCTGTCCAAGAAATAAGTGGTTATCTCAAGGTCAAGTACTGAAGCAGAATATCGTAGTTTAGCAGCCTCCCTCAATGAGATTTTATGGCTCAAATTTCTCCTAACTAAACTTCATGCTCCTACTACTATGTCACCCACCATCTACTGTGATAATCTTAGTGCAGTGATGCTCACAACCAATCCAATTCTCCATGGGTGCTCTAAACACTTTGAATTAGATCTCCATTTTGTCCGGGAGAAAGTTCAATCAAGACAAGTTCACATTTGTCACATACCCTCAACAGAGCAAACAGCTGATATACTTACCAAGGCTACACCTATAAATCAATTTCCATATTTTAGAACCAAACTTAGGGTAGAGCCTTTAGCTTCCCTGAGTTTGCGGGGGACTGTTAGGATCAATAACGGTTAAGTTAGTTACAACTAACAGCTATCATCAAGTGTAGAACACGTGCATGATTTCAGATGTATATATACTCAGCTCCTGTGTTAATGTGTAATAATGAAGTCATTTGCATTCAATAGAAGTTTCTTGTATTTTAGAGTTTCTCTTGTTCTCTCTATTATTTCTCCTCTTTAAAGGATACTAACATTAATATGATCCATCCTCTTGTCCATAACATGATCAATATCAATATGTAGATTATTGAAAAAATAATTATGATAATAATAACTAATAATATGACAAGAATTAGCTAACAAATAATACAAATGACACGAAGACAATATCAATATTTGCATGAAAGATACAACAAAACATTATTTTTAGGGCGTATTTAATTGAGAGGTAAAAGTGATAGTAAAAATTATATAGTTGATGCTCTATGTTTAAAATTATACGTGAATCTTATCCATGAATATTTTATCCAATTCTTACTGCAAAACCAAAACATATCATAGGGGTTAAAAACCTCATCTATGAAAATTTATCTTCCATTTTTACCCCTAACCTATAGCAAAATTTTCATTGATACTTTGTCATATTATGACAAAAAGTGTAAATTTTCTTGTAGGGAAATCCACTACTATTTATATTGATTTATTGATTTTATTTTCACGTATTTTTCTCTACAATCATATAGTATTGAAAAAAAAGGAAAACTATAATTAAGTGTAATGAACTAACTCTCCTCGACAATGTCACAACAATTTTACATCAATCCAAATGAGAACCTACACAAATACACACTCATTTCAAATCAAATTCACCAAATAACTTCTTATAACCCTGGTTCCTTGTTAGTTTGATATCTATCAATTTGCGTAGAAATTAGAAATAAATTCTCTCAGTAAATTTTTATATGATATTATCATGCCTGATTTCTAAAGGTATTAAACGGATCGATCCGGCTTGCAACTTAAACGAGTTTAAACAAACTAAACACAATTGAGCGTAACCACGATAATATCTAGCAAGTTGACTTGTTTGAAATTGACCCGTGGATTTAAACTTGTCGGCTCATTTAAAACTTTTTTTAATAAAAAAATGAAAATTTTAAAATAGATGAAAAAAATACAATTCATGTTTTTGAAATAAAAAATAGAAAAATAAATGAAAAAAGTGGATACTGATTTTAAATGTTGTAATTTATAAAGTAATAAGAGTTTAAGTCTTTAAAATAATAAATGGATAGAAGGACTCACTTCTTTAACATTTTTTTTGGTCAAAAAAGAGATTCATTGATTAATAAATAACGGTCTCAGCTCATATATAAACATTAGGTGTGTCATGATTCGATCTGGGTCTTGACCCACACATTGGAGGAGTTGGCCTCCTAGCAAGCTTGCTAAAACTTTTACAGAAAATGGTAGAGTTTCATCTATTTTCTGGCTTCCTTGTATTGCAAACCTACGCAATATTGCATCCATAAGATAACCTCGGGTTGTATCTTTTGATTAATAAAAATGCAATAGATTTATTGTTTTGACAATTCAATTTGCTTTCAATATCATAGTACTTTACACGTATCACGCGGGATAACTATATTAGATATCCGTTTCACTAAATTATTTACTTAGCAAGTAAATTATACAAAATTAATATATTCTAATTCAATACAATTTTTAATATATATTTGCTCTGTAAAATTCTTAGAATTTCTACATGAACAGTTAATAAACTAGAATATAATATAATATAAATGGTGCGGGTGGGTAGGGTGGGTTCTCTTGAACCCAACTCTATCACATGCCTAAAACCTGCTTCACGTCTACCTATCTCGGTATGGGATGGGTTCAAAACTCGATTTGTCTGGTTTGGATGGGGTGGGTACCCACAAGGCTGGTAACAATGACATCCTTAAAATTTGTTTATTTTTTACCAATAACATTCTTGTCATGCGCTAATAGTTTTGGGTGAGTTGGGTAGGAGCTATAATAGCTGACTTAAACAGCCTACAACAGCATATGAACACATCATATGAGCACAATAATGGTGGCTAAACCACATTGGGCTGACTAACACATAGTTTAGTACCCTTTATTTTAGGAAGTTTTCATAGAAACCACCCGCAATTTTTTTGCTTTCATCTGGGAACCAATTTTGACAACCATTATAAACCACATAATGAAATCTTTTCTACACTTGAATTTTCACATTCCAACATTGAGGATAAACTAAATTAAGTGAAAAAAGAGTTTAATATCTAAGAAAAACAACCCGGTCGATTTTGTACGCTGTTATGATATGAAGATAATATGGCTGGATAAACTTCCTCTTCAAAACGACCCTTTTAAAAATAGAAAAGTTCCCTCACAATATAAACCAACTTCCACCACAATGATGCCACCAAGGGAATAAAAGAAACCAAACCATCCTAGACTTTTGTTGCTTGTTCTTCTTTTGCTCTCTTAATTAATTTCTCTTGGAAGTAGAAGAACATCATGGCATCCAAGACCCTTATTTTCTCATTCTTCCTCATCTTCTCCTCTTCATTGGTTCATCAGGGTTTATCTAGTTTCCTTGGGAAGATTCTAGAAGGTGCTACAGTAGTGAAAGAACGAAATTGCATCGCAAAGATGAACTCTTGTAATTTGTCCATTAAAATGGGAGGCCTATTCAAGCCTAGTCAAGACTGTTGTGACCGTGTGATTAATATGGTCACCACTGACACCGAATGCTATTGTAAGTACTATGATAATGAGCGCCTGCGTCAGGCCATGGGCTTGTCTAAGGATGATGTTGCAAAGCTTCCTGGTGCTTGTGGTGCTTCTGTTGACCCTTCCAAATGCAACAATGGTAATAGTTAATTGATTTTCTCTGTTTTTTTGTTGTGTGGTTTTGATGAGTGTTAGTTATTATTTTCTTTTTTTTTTCTTTTATAACGTGGTTGCAAAATATATTTTGTTGTTGTCGTTTGTTTGCTGCATTTTTAATATCACAAATTGAAATATTTTCTACCTTAGGACGACATATTTGTTTCACATGAAAATAGGATTACTAGTAACTAAATTAATTCATTGTGTTTGAATGGTTTTTTTGTTTATCATATGGTTTTGGCTTTGCAAATTGTGCTTTTTTTTCACTTTTCTTTTTGTCACAAAGGAGAAAATCATTTAATTTGTTGGGTGGTGTTTAGGTGATCATATTTTTAGTCTTTTTGTTTTGTTTAGGAATTTGTTGTGATCTACATTTACCATATGACCAAGAAATAAGTTTCTGAATGGATGCACCGCTCTTGTAATGATATTTGATGCTTGGGACTTTTATTCTTGCGGAATAGCTTTCCAATAATGCATTTTAGAGGTGTTTGGCATGCAAACTAAACTTGTAATGACTTTCAATAGCATATAAAAACTTTTCCCAGGATAAACTACCATCCCAACATTAATAAATATATAAATCAGTGGTACATCCAATCATTAATTTAGTCTAAAAATTCATTCAATAATTGGAATGAAAAGAATCATATATTCTATTTTTGGAACATGCAATACTTTCTTTATGTGGAGCATTCTCTTTATGATAGACATACCTTGCACAATGACATGTGAGCAAGAGTGACATCAACGTCAATGGACTATTTGTTTTAAAATCAAATGTACTTTAGGAGAAGAAACAGTTTTGTTACTTAGGACCAAAATATTGGGAAGGTTTTTTTTTTTTAATTTTACTGTGGAAAAAAGTGGTGACCAAACAAGCACTAAAAACAAGAACTGTATTTTCTGCTTCTAGGTACAAGCATTGCAACAGCTCCAGTAAGTGCAAGGAGTTCAGCAAAAATGATAACTCCATATGGAATCATTCATTTTGGTTTGCCCGCCTTTGCTGCTTTGTTGATTGCTCTAGTATTCTCCAAATACTAGATATAAGCAAGGATGATTCTTCCTCCATGCCTATTTTATACCATACAAACAATTGTAATAATTACATAAAATATGGGATCCATTAGGATTAAATGGTGGAGAGGTTTTGTGGAGGATAGATCTTCTTCCTCTTGCTGGATGGAAGAACTTCTCCATACTAGATTTTGAGAATTTGATTGGGTACTGGTCCAATTTATGAGTTTGATTCCTTAATTTTGTGCTGGGGACTTGGTTGTAAGATATTTCATGCCATGATGTAAGCACTATATTTTATCCTATTCTTTTTTATTATACATCACATAAGTTTACAATATTGGCTGAATCTTATTATTCAATTTTTCTAAAAAGCATTTTTTTTCTATATTATTATGGTACTTATGTTATACCTTCTTCTTTATTTGTAATTTCGAAGTAAAAAATGAAAAACAAAAAAATATAAAATGCCAAAAAGCCTTTTTTGTTTTATATTTTCGTTCTAGTGCATAATCAAAATCTAGAAAGTATTCACCGAACTTATTTTCTTTTGTGTTGAGTGGCCCATGGTGAAAGAAAAAGACAAACAAAAAAAAATTAGGGAAACCATTTTACATAAATAAATCAGGTCAATACTCAGCTTAAAGATTCCAACAAATAACAACTTGGGATAGAACCATGAAAATAAATAAAGAATAAGAGGAAAATTTGAATTAGCCTCAACCCTTTGTCGTCTTCTCATCACAACTCCGTGGCCATTCTTGCCGCCACAATGTAGAAAATTCTGCATTAATGACTCCTTTCAAGGATACTAACATTAATACGATCCATCCTCTTGTTCATAACATGATCAATATCAATATGTAGATTATTGAAAAAATAATTATGATAATAATAACTAATAATATGACAAGAATTAGCTAACAAATAATACAAATGACACGAAGACAATATCAATATTTGCGTGAAAGATACAACAAAACATTATCTTTAGGGCGTATTTAATTGAGAGATAAAAGTGATAGTAAAAATTATATAGTTAATGCTCTATGTTTAAAATTATACATGAATCTTATCCATGAATATTTTACCCAATTCTTACTCCAAAACCAAAACATATCATAGGGGTTAAAAACCTCATCTATGAAAATTTATCTCCCATTTTTACCCCTAACCTATAGCAAAATTTTCATTGATACTTTGCCATATTATGACAAAAAGTGTAAATTTTCTTGTAGGGAAATCCACTACTATTTATATTGATTTATTGATTTTATTTTCATGTATTTTTCTCTACAATCATATAGTATTGAAAAAAAAGGAAAACTATAATTAAGTGTAATGAACTAACTCTCCTCGACAATGTCACAACAATTTTACGTCAATCCAAATGAGAACCTACACTAATACACACTCATTTCAAATCAAATTCACCAAATAACTTCTTATAACCCTGGTTCCTTGTTAGTTTGATATCTATCAATTTGCATAGAAATTAGGAATAAATTCTCTCAGTAAATTTTTATATGATATTATCATGCCTGATTTCTAACGGTATCAAACGGATCGATCGGGCTTGCAACTTAAACAAGTTTAAACAAACTAAACACAATTGAGCTAGCCTAACCACGATAATATATAGCAGGTTGACTTGTTTGAAATTGACCCATGGATTAAAACTTGTTGGCACATTTAAAACTTTTTTTAATAAAAAAATGAAAAATTTAAAATAGATGAAAAAATACAATTCAAGTTTTTGAAATAAAAAATACAAAATTAAATGAAAAAAGTGGATACTGAATTTAAATGTTGTAATTTATAAAGTAATAAGAGTGTATGTCTTTAAAAAAAAATAAATGGATAGAATTGAAGGACTCACCTCTTTAACATTTTTTTTTGTCAAAAAAGAGATTCGTTGATTAATAAATAAAGGTCTCAGCTCATATATAAACATCAGGTGTGTCATGATTCCATCTGGGCCGTGACCCACACATTGGAGGAGTTGGCCTCCTACCGAGCTTGCTAAAAATAGAAAATGGATAGAATTTCGTCTATTTTCAGGCTTTCTAGTATTGCAAAACTACACAACATGTTAGCTCTAGAACCCTTGAGAAGACTGTTACAACTTATGTTTTGAATGATAATAGGGAAAATTTTGTTAAAATATTTGGTAAAATAGACTAATTGTTTGCATGAGTTTCTTAAGTGCCAAACAAAAGCTTTCTAATGCTATACATAATTTATTTGTTGATATACTTTTCATACTATCATGTTTCAACATGTTATAAATCTCATTCAAGAGATTACAATATTTGAAAATACGAAAAATAGCTCAGAAAATGAGTTACAGCATACGAGAAACTTGAGAAAGTAAGTTAAAGCATCAGAAAGTTTTGATCGGACATAAGAAATCACTTTGATATATCAGAAAATAGCATGACTACTCAAGGTGTTTTCTCCTGGTTAAATCAAGCATATCTCTATCAAATTTATCCATGCTCGCAAATTGAAATGTCCAACACTCTGTAAAGACTTACATATACTTGAAAAATTATTTTACTAAAAAATATTTATTTTTGGAAAGCTCTTTTTTCTTAAATTTTTTGAAATACCATATTTGTCTATTTTCAATAATCATGCATCAATGATGGAATTTCATAAACATAATATTTTTGCAAAATAACATGCCAAACATATCCCAAGAATATTCTTCATGCAAATAAATAAAATAGAAACCATCTATCATGGGTTTTTGCATAATTCTAAAATCAAAATCGTATTATTTGAATTTTTAAAATCATAACAGATACTAAAATTAGACCTGATGAATCTGAACCAATCCAATTAGATTGGTCTGGTTCAGATCAAGTCATCAGATCAATCAGTTTGGATCCAATTAGAATCAATTATGTATAGGTTCGGTCATTGGATTTGCATCCCCCACCTTGAGACTGGACCTAAACCAATAAAACTAAATTTTTTTAATTGCATGAAGTATATAAAGTGTTCAAAATTGTAAAATAGAATTGGAGATGACAAGCTTATTTTATATCTCTTGTAAAATTATTCGTTATAATTTATGTTTGAGACTTTATGGACATGTAAAACGAAGTGTTTTGGTTCTTTGGTGTACTATGTTGTCATAATGTGATATTATAATTATGAAATTTGGATACTATGTTCTATGTTTTTAATCTCTGGATATTAGAACAACATATTAGCATATAAGAATTTGCATATATAAAATTTTATAGTTTACACTTTTTAGTATTTTCTATTGATTTTTTTGCAAAAATTGAAAATAACCTAAACAGATAAGTCCAATGACTCAATGTGAACCAACCTGAATTTGATTAGATTGGTTTGTTCAGATTATTTTTTTAAAAAAAATCATGAATCTAAACCGATCCTAACAAATTAAAAGTGGTCAATTAAGATTTCTGTCTCCCCCAAATCCAACTAAACCAACCATCAAGAAGTAATCCATTTAGTCACAAATAAAAATTTAAATAGATTTGAGCGAAAATTATTTTTTTAAACCGTAATCAAAAGTTGCCATGCGGCTTTCCATATAGTTAAAAAAAAATAGATAAATAGAATTCTGTGGAAATAACTTTTTTTTAATTGTAATTATGAGTTTTCATGTGGCATTTAGAGGTAGTTTATTTAGTTATAGATATATATATAGGTAGACTCAATCTAGAAACAATTTTCTTTAACTGAAGTTGGGAATTGTCATATACATATAGAGGTAATCCATTTAGTTATGGATAATAAATATATTTGAGCAAGAATAGTGTTTCTTTAATTCTAATTAGAAGTCATCACATGACATCTATAGGTAATGTACTTAGTTATAGATAATAGACAAATAAATTTTAACGGGAATAATATTTTTTTAAAAAAAGACTTGATTAAAAGTTCTCACGTGTCACTTAGAGGTGATTGTTTAGTTATAAATAATAGACAAATAAATTTGAGTAGGAGTAACTTTTATTTAATTGTAATTAGATGTTGTCACGTGACACATAGACAATCCATTTAACTGTGGGAAATAGATTGATTTTAAGAAACAAATTTTCTTTGATTGTAATTAAAATTTGCGAGGTGAAGTAGCGAAAGCTTATTTATAAGAACATGTATTAAAAGCTTTTAGCAAGAATAATTTTGGTTAATTGTAGCAGTTGATATGTAAAACTTAGATAGTTACTTAATCATACAGATAATAGAATACAGACAAACAAAAATGAGTCTACATGTGTTGTTGAATATTGTTTATTAATTAACTAAAGAATGCTTTTCCCTTTATTTTTAGGATAATAAAATATTTTAATTATTTTTTCCGATAGCAACTGTGGCAGTTAGAGATAGCTCATTTAGTTAAATCTAATAGATTTTAAGGATAACAATTGTTTCCAAATTCACAGGTACCCGCGACGGATCAAGTTTCGAACGCGCCTCGCATCATGAAAGGCACAAACGAAGTGGGTTACCTGAAATATTTGTCTTTGCATAAATTGAAACATTTGAGGATGGATTTGTAATAGTACCATTACCTGAATGACTCTCACCATAGCCTTCACGAAAACAACATTAAATAGAAATTATTATTAATTCATCGTATAGTTATGTTTTATCTTTTAATCTTTAAATTAAATAGATGATTTAACTTAATATATGCCCCCAGTTACTTTTGATCGATAAATGCTCTTGAATAAAAAAATTACCTTTTATATTAAATTCTTATTTAACGCAATATTGCATGTATAAGATAACCTCGGGTTGTATCTTTTGATTAATAAAAATGCAATAGATTTAATGGTTCAAAAAATCCAGAGAAGAAAAATTTATATGGATTTAACAACTTATATTTATCCCTACAATTTCATATTCTAATCGTTTAAAGCAAGTAGAACAAAATATATAAATATATATATATATATAATGGTCTATTTCATAATATTGCAATTATTGTTTTGACAATTTAATATGCTTTCAGTATCAGACGGGATAACTATATTAGATATCCGTCACTAAATTATTTACTTAGCAAGTAAATTATACAAAATTAATATATTCTAATTCAATACAATTTTTAATATATATTTGCTCTGTAAAATTCTTAGAATTTCTACATGAACAGTTAATGAACTAGGATATAATATAATATAATATAATATAAAGGGTGCGGGTGGGTAGGGTGGGTTCTCTTGAACCCAACTCTATCACATGCCTAAAACCTGCTTCAGGTCTACCTATCTCGGTATGGGATGGGTTAAAAACTCGATTTGTCTGGTTCGGATAGGGGTGGGTACCCACAAGTCTGGTAACAATTGTCATCCTTAAAATTTGTTTATTTTTTATCAAAAAAATTCTTGTCTTGCGCTAATAGTTTTGGGTGAGTTGGGTAGGAACTATAATAGCTGACAAAAACAGCCTACAACAGCATATGAACACATCATATGAGCACAATAATGGTGGCTAAACCACATTGGGCTGACTAACACATGGTTTAGTACCCTTTATTTTAGGAAGTTTTCATAGAAACCACTCGCAATTTTTTTGCTTTCATCTGGGAACCAATTTTGACAACCATTATAAACCATACATAATGAAATCTTTTCTACACTTGAATTTTCACATTCCAACATTGAGGATAAACTAAATTAAGTGAAAAAAGAGTTTAATATCTAACAAAAACAACCCGGTCGATTTTATACGCTGTTATGATATGAAGATAATATGGCTGGATAAACTTCCTCTTCAAAACGACCCTTTAAAAAATAGAAAAGTTCCCTCACAATATAAACCAACTTCCACCACAATGATGCCACCAAGGGAATAAAAGAAACCAAACCATCCTGGGCTTTTGTTGCTTGTTCTTCTTTTTCTCTCTTAATTAATTTCTCTTTGAAGTAGACTAACATCATGGCATCCAAGACCCTTATTTTCTCATTCTTCTTCATCTTCTCCTCTTCATTGGTTCATCAGGGTTTATCTAGTTTCCTTGGGAAGATTCTAGAAGGTGCTACAGTAGTAAAAGAACGAAATTGCATCGCAAAGATGAACTCTTGTAATTTGTCCATTAAAATGGGAGGCCTATTCAAGCCTAGTCAAGACTGTTGTGACCGCGTGATTAATATGGTCACCACTGACACCGAATGCTATTGTAAGTACTATGATAATGAGCGCCTGCGTCAGGCCCTTGGCTTGTCTAAGGATGATGTTGCGAAGCTTCCTGGTGCTTGTGGTGCTTCTGTTGACCCCTCTAAATGCAACAATGGTATTATTTAATTGATTATCTCTCTCTTTTTTTTGTTGTGTGGTTTTGATGAGTGTTAGTTATTGTTTTCTTTTTTTCTTTTATAACTTGGTTGCAATATATATTTTGTTGTTATTGTTTGTTTGTTGCATTTTACAAATTGAAATATTTTCTACCTTCGAATGACGTATTTGTTTCACATGAAAATAGGATTACTAGTAACTAAATTAATTGAATGTATTTGAATGGTTTGTTTGTTTAGTATATGGTTTTGGCCTTTGCAAATTGTGTTTTTTTTTATTGTTTTCTTTTTGTCACAAAGGAGAAAACAGTTAATTTGTTGGATGGTGTTTAGGTGATCAGATTTTCATTCTTTTTGTTTAGTTTAGAAATTTGTTGTGATCTACCATAATACGAATCTTAATCAAATTGAGGAATCCTTATAACTAAGAAATAAGTTTGAGAATGGATGTACGGCTTTTGTAATGATATTTCATTCTTGGGATTTGTATTCTTGAGGAGTAGCTTTCCAATAATGCATTTTCGAGGTGTTTGGTATGCAAACTTAACTTCTAATGACTTTCAATAGCATATAAAAACTTTTCCCAGGATAAACTGCCATTCCAGCATTAATAAATATATAAATCAGCAGTAGATCCCATCATTAATAAGTCTGAAATGTCATTCAATAATTGGAATGAACATAATCATATATTCTATTTTTGGAATATGCAATACTTTCTTTATGTTGAGCATTCTATTTATGATAGACATACCTTGCACAATGATATGTGAGCGAGAGTGACGTCAACATCTAAGTACTATTTGTTTAAAATCAAAAGTACTTCAGCAGAAGAAACAATTTTGTTACTTAGGACAAAAATATTGGGAAGCTTTTTTTTTTCATTTTATTGTGGAAAAAAAGTGGTAACCAAACAAGCACTAATAACAAGAACTATATTTTCTGCTTCTAGGTACAAGCATTGCAACAGCTCCAGTAAGTCCAAGGAGTTCAGCAAAAATGATTACTCCATATGGAATCATTCATTTTGGTGTGCCCGCCTTTGTTGCTTTGTTGATTGCTCTAGTATTCTCCACATCCTAGATATATTTTTCTTCTATCCTCCCGAAGGAAGGATGATTCTTTCTCCATACCTATTTAATACCATACAGACAATTGTAATAATTGCATAAAATATAGGACCCATCAGGACTAAATGGTGAGGAAGTTTTGTGAAGGACAGATCTTTTTCCTCTTGGTGGATTGAAGAACTTCTCCATACTAGATTTCGAAAATTTGACAGTGTGGACACTTCTTGGGTCTGGTCCAATTTATGAGTTTGGTCCTTGAATTTTGTCTTGGAGACTTGGTTGTAAGAAATTTCATGCCATGATCTAAGCACTATATTTTATCCTATTCTTTTTATTATACATCACATAAGTTTACAATATTGGCTAAGTCTTATTATTCAATTTCTCTTGATCTGAAAAGTTTTTTTCTTCTATATTATTATGTTACTTGTGTTATTCCTTCTTCTTTATTTATAATTTTGAATTAATAAAATGAAAAACTGAAAAATTATGAAATGCCCAAAAGGCTTTTTTGTTTTATATTTTGGTTCCAGTCCATAATCAAAATCTAGAAAATATTCACCCAACTTATTTTCTTTAGAGTTGATTGGTCCATATTGAAAGAAAAACAAAAACAAAAAAAATTAAAGAAACCATTCTACATAAATAAATCAGGTCTGTACTCGGCTTAAAGATTCTAACAAATAACAACGTGGAATAGAACCATGAAAATAAATAAAGAACAAGAGGAAAATTCAAATCAGCCTCAACCCGTTGTCGTCATCTCATCACACCCCATGGCCATTCTTGCCGTCGTCACGTAGAAATTTTGGTATCAATGACTCCTTGAAGGATAATAATATTAATATGATCCATCCTCATTCTCATAACATGATCAATATGTAAATTATTGAAAAAATAATTATGATAATAATAACTAACAATATGACAAGAATTAGCCAGCAAATAATATAAATGACACGAAGCCAATATCAGTATTTTCATGAAAGATACAACAAACATTATTTTTAGAGCATATTTAATTGAGAGATAAAAGTAACGGTAAAATTTATATAGATGAACTTTATGTTTAAAATTACATATGAATCTTAACCATGAAAATTTTACCCAATTCTTATTTCAAACCCAAACATATCATAAAAATCTCATCTATAAAAATTTATCTCTCATTTTTACCCTTAACCTATAGCAAATTTTTTATTGATATTTTGTCATATTATGACGAAAAGTGTAAATTTTGTGGTAGTGAAATCCACTACTATTTATATTGATTTATTGATTTTATTTTCATGTATTTTTCTCTATAGTCATATAGTAATGAAAAAAAAAAGGACAATTATAATTAAGTGTAATGAGCTAACTCTCCTCGACAATGTCATAACAATTTTACGTCAATCCAAATAAGAGCCTAACGTACACTAATACACATTCATTTCAAATCAATCACCAAATAACTGCTTATAAACCTGGTGCCTTGTTAGTTTGATATCTACCAATTTGGGTAGAATATAGAAATAAATTCTCTCAGTAAATTTTTATATGATATTATCATGCCTGATTTCTCAAGGTATTAAACGGATCGATCCGGCTTGCGACGACTTAAATAAGTTTAAACAAACAAAACACAAGTGAGCCTAACCACAATAATATATAGCAGGTTGACTTGTTTAAAATTGACTCCTGGATTTAAACTGGTCGGCTCGTTTAAACTTTTTTTTTTTTTACTACAAAAAGATATTAACAACTTAAAATAAATGAAAAAATATAATTCAAGTTTTTGAAATAAAAAATACAAAAATAAATGAAAAACGTGGATACTGAGTTTAAATGTTGTAATTTAATTATAAAGTGCTGAGAGCTTAAGTCTTTGAAATAAATAAATGGATAGTAGGACTGACTTGTTTAACTTTTTTTTTTTTTTTGTAGAAAAAGAGATTCATTGATTAATAAAAAAGTTTATATTTTGAATATAAATATCAGTGGATCATGATCCGATCTAGGTCGTGACCCACACATTGGAGGAGTTGGCCTCCTAGCAAGCTTGCTAAAACTTTTACAGAAAACAGATAAAGTTTTGTCTATTTTCTGGCTTCCTAGTATTGCAAAACCTACACAACATGTTAGATCCAAAAACCCTTGAGAAGACCATTATAGCTTATGTTTCAAAAGACAACAAAGTAAATTTTGTTAAAATACTTGATAAAATGGACTAATGGTTTACATAAGTTTCTTGAGTGCCAAACAAGAGTTTTCTTATGCTATACATAATTTATTTCTTGATATATTTTTATACTATTATGTTTCAAAATGTTATAAATATCATTCAAAGAGATTACAATATTTAAGAATATGAAAAATAACTCAAAAAGTGAGTTATAGTATATGAGAAACTTGAGAAAGTTAGAGCATCAGAAAGTTTAGCTAAGACATAAGTAATTGTTCTGATATATTAGAAAGTGGCATGACAACTCAAGAAAGTGCTTTCTCATCATTAAATCAAACACACCTCTATTAAATTTATTCGTGCTCACAAATTTAAGTGTCCAACACTCTCTAAGACCTACATCTAGTTCAGAAAGAAACTCTGTAAGAGTTTAATGAACTCAGAAAATGTAGAAGCATCTTTAGAAAGTATACTATCTTATTAGAAATTGTAAGATAATTAAAATTAAATGAAGCCACAGCCTCAAAAAGCCATTGCTTGAGACGTATCAACTTTATACTAGAAAAATCAACATTCTTGATGAAGTTTTTGCTGAGAAGATCAGAAACCATGTATAATTTGAAAAGGAGTTTCTGAAGTACCTTAAGAATAAAGAACAATTGTTTTTGCTCTATAATAGTTGTCAATGTTATAACTCAGCTCAAATATACAGAAGAATAATCCTATGATGCAAAATAATTGATCAACATGTGTCAAGAAGAGAAGAAATCAAGGGTCAATGGTTAAATTCAAACTTCAAGTATAAAAGCAACATATATTCAAGCTAAAAAAAAAAAAGATTTTAGCAAAAATTACTTTTTTAGACCGTAATCAAAAGTTGCCATGCGGCTTTCCATGTTGTTACAAATGATAGATAAATAGATTTTTGGTAATGTACTTAGTTACGGATAATAGACAAACAAATTTTAACAGGAATAATATTTTTTAAAAAAAATGTGATTAAAAGTTGTCATGTGTCGCTTAGGGGTGACTATTTAGTTATAAATTATATACAGATAAATTTGAGTAGGAGTAAGAGTTATTTAATTGTACTTAGATGTTGTCACGTGACACATAGACAACCCATTTAATTGTGGGAAATAGATTGATTTTAAATAAAATAATTTTCTTTGATTATAATTAAAATTTGAGGTGAAGTAGTGAAAGCCTATTTATAAGAAAATGTATTAAAAGCTTTTAGCAAGAATAATATTGGTTAATTATAATTAGGAGTTGATATATAAAACTTTGATAGTTATTTAATCATAGATAATAGAATATAGACATACAAAAATGAGTCCACATGTGTTGTTGAGTATTGTTTATTAATTAACTAAAGAATGTCTTTCCCCTTATTTTTAGGATAATAAAATGTTTTAATTATTTTTTTCAATAGCAACTAGAGGTTTTTATGTGGCATTTAGAGGTAACTCATTTAGTTAAATATAATAGATTTTACAGATAACAATTGTTACCAAATTCCTAGGTACCCGCGTCGGCTCAAGTTTTGAACTCGTCTCGCATCATAAAAGGCACAAACGAATTGGGTTACCTGAAAGATTTGTCTTTGAATAAATTGAAACATTTGAGGATGGATCTGTAATAGTACCATCATCTAAATGACTCTCACCATAGTCTTCACGAAAACAACATTAAATAGAAATTATTATTAATTCACTGTATAGTTATTTTTTATCTTTTAATCTTTAAATTAAATAGATGATTTTATTTAGTATATGCCCCCAATTACTTTTGATCCATAAATTCTCTTGAATAAAAAAATTACCTTTTATGTTAATTCTTATTTAACGCAATATTGCATGCATAAGATAACCTCAGTTGGTATCTTTTGATTAATAAAAATACAATAGATTTAATGGTTCAAAAAATCAAGAGAATAAAAAATTTATACGGATTTAACAACTAATGTTTATTCCTACAATTTCATATTCTAATCATTTTTAAGCAAGTAGAACAAAAAATATATATAATGGTCTATTTCATAATATTGCAATTGTTGTTTTGACAATTTAGTATGTTTTCAATATCATGGTACTTTACAAGTATCACACGGGATAACTATATTAGATATCTATTTCACTAAATTATTTACTTAGCAAGTAAATTATAGAAAATTAATATATTATAATTCAATAAAATTTTTAATATATATTTCTTCTGTAAAATTCTTAGTATTTCTAAATGAACGGTTATATATATATATATATAGAGAGAGAGAGAGAGAGAGGGTGCGGGCCTGGATAAGCGATGAATTCAAAACCCGATCTGTCTAGGTTGGATAGGGGCGGGTACCCAAAGTCTGGTAACAATTGTCATCCTTAAAATTTGTTTACTTTTTGGACCCATAAAATTTTGGTCTTAATCTAACAGCTGACAAAAGCAACCTACAACAGCACATGAGCACAATAAAGGTGGCTAAACCACATTGGGCTGACCAACACAAGGTTTAGTACCCATTATTTTAGGAAGTTTTCATAGAAACCACCCACAATTTGCTGGCTTTCATATGGGAAAGCAGTTTTGACAACCATTATAAACCATACATAATGAAATCTTTTCTACACTTGAATTCTGCACATTCCAACATTGAGGATAAACTAAATTAAGTGAAAAAATAAAGTTTAATATCTAACAAACACAGCCTAGTCAGTTTTTATACACTGTTATGATATGATGATAATATGGCTGGAAAAACTTTCTTTTCAAAACGACCCTTTTAAAAATAGAAAAGTTCCCTCACGATATAAACCAACGTCCACCACAATGATGCCACCAAGGAAATAAAAGATAGAAACCAAACTGTCCTAGACTTCTGTTGCTTGTTCTTCTTTTTCTCTCTTAATTAATTTCTCTTTGAAGTAGAAGAACATCATGGCATCCAAGGTCCTTATTTTCTCATTCTTCCTCATCTTCTCCTCTTCATTGGTTCATCAGGGTTTATCTAGTTTCCTTGGGAAGATTCTAGAAGGTGCTACAGTAGTGAAAGAACGAAATTGCATCGCGAAGATGAACTCTTGTAATTTGTCCATTAAAATGGGAGGCCTATTCAAGCCTAGTCAAGATTGTTGTGACCGCGTGATTAATATGGTTACCACTGACACCGAATGCTATTGTAAGTACTATGATAATGAGCGCCTGCGTCAGGCCATGGGCTTGTCTAAGGATGATGTTGCGAAGCTTCCCGGTGCTTGTGGTGCTTCTGTTGACCCTTCCAAATGCAACAATGGTAATATTTAATTGATTCTCTCTTTCTTTTGTGTGGTTTTGATGAGTGTTAGTTATTGTTTTCTTTTTTTCTTTTATAACTTGGTTGCAAAATATATTTTATTGTTATAATTTGTTTGCTGCATTAATAATATCGCAAATTGAAATATTTTCTACCTTAGGATGACATATTTGTTTCACATGAAAACATGATTACTAGTAACCAAATTAATTCATTGTATTTGAATGGTTTGTTTGTTTATGATATGGTTTTGGCCTTTGCAAATTGTGTTTTTTTTTTTATTCTTTTCTTTTTGTTACAAAGGAGAAAAACATTTAATTTGTTGAATGGTGTTTAGGCGATCAGATTTTCATTTTTTGTTGTTGTTGTTTAGTTTAGAATTTGTTGTGATCTACATTTACCATAATAAGAATCTTAATCAAATTGAGGAATCCTTATGACGAAGAGATAAGTTTCCCAATGGATGCACGGCTCTTGTAATGATATTTCATCCTTGGGATTTTAATCCTTGAGGAATAGCATTCCAATAATGCATTTTAGAGGTGTTTGGTATGCAAACTAAACCTCTAATGACTTTCAATAGCATATAAAAACTTATCCCAGCACAAACTACTATTCCAACATTAATAAATATATAAATCAGCGATAGATCCAACCATTAATTTAGTCTAAAATGTCATTCAATAATTGGAATGAAAATAATCATATATTCTATTTTTGGAACATGCAATACTTTCTTTATGTGGAGCATTCTATTTATGATAGACATACCTTGCACAATGATATGTGAGCAAGAGTGACATCAACATCTAAGGACTATTTGTTTTAATATCTAAAGTTACCTTAGGAGAATAAACAGTTTTGTTACTTGGGACGAAAATATTGGGAAGCATTTTTTTTTTCATTTTACTGTGGAAAAAAGTGGTAACCAAACAAGCACTTGTAACAAGAACTATATTTTCTGCTTCTAGGTACAAGCATTGCAACAGCTCCAGTAAGTCCAAGGAGTTCAGCAAAAATGATTATTCCATATGGAATCATTAATTTTGGTGTGCCCGCCTTTGTTGCTTTGTTGATTGCTCTATTATTCTCCACATACTAGATATATTTTTCTTCTATCCTCCCGGAGGAAGGATGATTGTTCCTCCATACCCATTTTATACCATACAAACAATTGGAATAATTGCATAAAATATGGGACCCATTAGGATTAAATGGTGGAGAAGTTTTGTGGAGGATAGATTTTATTGCTCTTGGTGGATGGAAGAACTTCTCCTTTCTAGATTTCAAAAATTTGACAGTGTGCACATTGCTTGGGTACTGGTCCAATTTATGAGTTTGGTTCCTGAATTATGTCTTGGAGACTTGGTTGTAAGAAATTTCATGCCATGATGCAAGCACTATATTTTATCCTATTCTTTTTATTATACATTACATAATTTTACAATATTGGCTAAATCGTATTATTCAATTTCTCCTGATCTAAAAAGCTTTTTTTTTCTATATTATTACGGTATTTATGTTATTCCTTCTTCTTTATTTATAATTTTGAATTAAAAAAATGAAAAACTGAAAAACTATAAAATGCCCAAAAGACTTTTGAGTTGATTGGTCCATGTTGAAAGAAAAAGAAGAACAAAAAAATAAAGAAAGCATTCTACATAAATAAATCAGGTCAATACTCAGTTTAAAGATTCTAGCAAATAACAAATTGGAATAGAACCATGAAATTAAAGTGATTTTTTTGGTACCTTATAAAATTAATGGATACAGTACCTTCTAGATAACTTACAGATGAAAAATTACCGTGTGTCCAACTAACTAAATTTATTAATATTTTAAATATTTATAATTAAATCATAATCCTTTGATTCAAGAGGATACTGATACCCTTAGAGAATCCTAACAAAATCTTGAAAATAAATAAAGAATAGGAGGAAAATTCAAATTAGCCTCAACCCTTTGTTGTCATCTCATTACTCCCCGGTGGTCGTTCTTGCCCCCGCCACATAGAAAATTTTGCATTAATGATGCCTTCAAGGGTACTAATATTAATACGATCCGTCCTCATGTTCATAACATGATCAATATCAATATGTACATTATTGAGAAAATAATTATGATAATAATAACTAATAATACGAACAAAAATTAGCTAACAAATAATACAACTGACACGAAGCCAATATCAATATTTTCATGAAAGATACAACAAAACATTGTTTTTAGGGCATATTTGATTGAGAGGTAAAAGTGATAGTAAAAATTATATAGCTAGGCTCTATTTTAAAATTACACAATAATCTTATTCATAAAAAATTTATCCAATTCTTACTCTCATCTATCAAAATTTATCTCTCAATTTTACCCCTAACCTATAGCAAATTTTTCATTGATACTTTGTCATATTATGACAAAAAGTGTAAATTTTGTTGCAGTGAAATCCACTACTATTTATATTGATTTATTGATTTTTTTTTTCATGTATTTTTCTCTACAATCATATAGTAATGAGAAAAAAGGAAAACTATAATTAAGTGTAATGAGCTAACTCTCCTCAACAATGTCACAACAATTTTATGTCAATCCAAATGAGAAACCTACACCAATACACCATCATTTTAAATCAAATTCACCAAATAACTTCTTATAAACAGGTTACCTTGTTAGGTTGATATCTACCAATTTGCGTAGAAATTAGGAATAAACTGTCTCAATAAATTTGTATATGATATTATCAAGCCTGATTTCTAAAGGTATTGAACGGATCAATCTTGCCTGCGACTTAAACGAGTTTAAACAAACCAAACACAAGCGAGCTAGACCACAATAATACATAGCAGGTTGACGTGTTTAAACTAGTCGGCCTATTTAAAACTTTTTTATTACAAAAAGATATTAAAAAATTTAAAATAAATGAAAAAAATACAATTCAAATTTTTTCAATAAAAAATACAAAAATAAATGAAAAAAAGTGGATACTGAGTTTAAATGTTGTAATTTATAAAATACTAAGAGTTTAAGTCTTTAAAATAAATAAATCGATTGTAAGACTGACTTGTTTAATGTTTTTTTTTTGTTTTGTCAAAAAGAGATTAACTGATTAATCAACAAAGGTCTAAGCTTGGGAATAAACATAGGTGGGTCATGACGTGATCTAGGTTGTGACCCACACATTGGAGGAGTTGGCCTCTCTTAGCAAGCTTGCTAAAACTTTTACAGAATCTTCTATTTTTTGACTTCCTTGTATTGCAAACCTACACAGCATGTTAGCTTTAGAACCCTTTAAAAGGTCATTACAGGTTATATTTTAAATAACAACAAATCAAATTTTATTAAAACATTTTGTAGAAAAGACAAAGGTTTACATGAGTTTCTCAAGTGCTAAACAAGAACTTTCTCATGTTATACGTAATTTATTTCTTGATATATTTTTCTTACTATCACGTGTCAACATGTTATAAATCTCATTCAAATAAATTACAGTATTTAAGAATACGAAAAATAGCTCATAAAGGGTATCTCGCACAATGATCAACGCAGGGGGCAGAAGGTATGTGCGATCTGCTCTTGGATCGAAATATAAGGGGGTAAGTGCACAACCCTGTGGTGAATAGCATAGGGGCCATGTTGTCTTCTATTTTTACCCACGAATGAAACTTAATTCGCTCATAACTCTTAACATGATTGGAATTTGTCCTGAAGCATAGAAATATCACTTGTATGCATAGAAATAGCACTTGTATAGAATTAAGTTATCTTTCCAATACCATAAAAATTGAGTCAATCGGATGTCTGTAGCTTGAGATACTTATAAAATGCTAGATAAGGATCATGCTTCATATCTCAAAACTTACATTTCGATTTTCACCTAATATATATGGGATCTAAATTGTGATTCTAATTAAGGATGACGTTGAAGGTAAGTCATGGTCCTTTTGGAATATCTATACTCGCGATATTACATAATTCCAGGGTGACTGGATAAATGATTGTCATTACGAAAAGAATTTTCTTTTGAAAAGATAATTCTAATTGTGATGTTCTGATTTTACATAAATAGTTGTGATTATAAAATTATTTTTTAAATCAAATCAATTTATGAAAGATATTATAATGATTTAATTTGAATATCAAATTTGATGCCAAATTATAAAAGGACATTGTTATGTGAAAATTACTATATTAAGTCATTTTCATTTTAAAAATTTTAAAAAACCATCGTGGAAAAGTGCATAATAGCCAGATTTATTGTTATCAAATTTTATTCTAATACTAATTCTAATATATTCATAATCTAATATCTAAAATATAATCTAATATGTATCTAACCTCAAATATTATATTCTAATATCTAATGTAATAAATTCTAGTAGTTAATTCTAAGGTGATTCTAGATCCATAAACGATTGTGATGTTCTGATTTTACATTATAAAATTGTTTTTAAATGTAATCAATTTATTAAAATCTAAGTATACCTATCTTAATTATGAAAGTATATTCTGATATTAAATTTGATGTCAAATTATAAAAGGGATTGTTGCGTGAAAATAGAATTAAGATTATTAGATTTAAATTACGACATATATGACTCATTTTCACAAATAAAATATTCTTATCTTATTCATATAATTTATATGTATGTATGTATGTGGGGGATGACTCCAGTGAGAGTAGTGTTTTATTATGAGAGTGAGAGAAGTAATTATAGGCCATATAATTATAGATGGATGGTCATGATTGAATATTATTAATGGCAATTAATGATCACATGATCATTTAAAATGTCACATGATTTTATATCTTAATCTTGATCATTCATATAAGATCCAATGAACCAGATTTGTTCCTCTCACTCATACAATAAACCAACATTTTCACTTGAGAGAAGTGATTTCTTATGAGATTGAGAGAAGCAAATCTAGCCGTATAACTATATATGAATGGTGAGGATTGAAAATTATTAATGACAATTAATGATCATGTGATCATTTAAAATTTTCATGTGCTTTTGTGTTTTAATTTTGATCTTTCAATTAAGATCCAATAACCCAGATTTGATCTTCTCTCTCATAATAAACACCCATCTCACTTGAGTCATTCTCATATATATATATATATAGCTTTTAAATGACATACCAAAATGTTATTATCTTGTAGTCACTCAATCTTCTATAAAAGGTAGATTCAAACTGTTGTAAAGAGTTGTGGTAATGAAAACAACCATAACTATTGTGTCATCTTTTGTTCTTTTATTGTCTTTGTTTAGTGGCTAATCCAATTTTTCTATTCTCTACTTATATTCCATTGTCGAAAATCATTGATGCAAGATGGGATAGTCAACTTCATATGCCTTTGCATGCTACTGGCTACTATTTAAACCCTCACTTACATTATAATAATGTATTTAAGATTGATTACGAAGATAAGAAAAGACTATATGATTGTTTGGAAAGAGTTATGGGAAACACGAAGGAAATAACATATTGATGCTCAACTTGAAGATTTCAAGAGTCAAGCAAAGTTTTTTCAGAGGGAAGTGGCTAAGATTATCCTTAAGACTAAAACTTCAGTACAACGGTGGAATTCTTATACGAATGAGCACGTAGAGTTCCAAAGATTTGTCATTCATGTATTGAGCTTGGCATGCAATTCATCAGGATGTGAGTGTGATTGGAGTCCATTTGAAATGGTAAATTTTTAACATGTTGCTAGTATGATTCATATTTCATTTCAAAATTAGTCTTCCAATAGCTATATGTTGAATTCTTCATTTTTGTTTAGACCCACACAAAGAGGAGAAATCATTTGAAACAAAAAACAATAAATGATGTTGTGTTTGTGATGGCTAATTTTAGATTAAATGGCCAAGAAGAAGCAATACAGAAAACTTACTCAGTATAACATTGATGATTTGGGTTAGGATGAAGAATAGACTGTGAACGATGAAGAAAGATTGGATGGTGTAGAGGATTTGGATATCCCTGATGATCTTAACTTGGCCCCTGAACAAGATGGTGGTAGAGTTTATGGCCCTTCAAATGATTTGAAAATTCCCAGATTTTGATGATGATGATTTTAATGATCTTCAAAGAGAAGGTGATGAAGATAAAGTAGATCATATAAAAGATGATAAATATGATTATCATAACCTCATAGATATACTTTCTTTTAATTCTAGTACTTGGATAATTGAGTTATGTTCTTTAATATTTTTGTTTTGTATTATGTCAAAAACTTATGGGTTGCGACTATGCATTTTTCATTGGAAGTATTACAATGTTAATTACGATTAATTTTGTTTATTTGTGTTATTATATGCATATATGTTTTTTTGTAAACAAAACCCCCATTTTAGTTCCTCTAAAATTTCAAGTTGGTCAAGTTGGTCCCTATAAGGGGAAAAAAAAAGACTCTCAAACTCATTCTGTAAAATTGAATCGCCGTACAAATCAATCCCTAAAAAAAAATCAAATTGGTCCCTATAAAATTAAATAGTCGGATAAATTGGTCCCAACAAAATTGAATAATTGGCCAAGTTAGTCCCTTTGTTAAGTTGGGCTAGCTAGGAGGATTAATTTGTTTGACAATTCATTTTTTCGGGGACTAATTTGAGAGGTTTTTATTTTTATATACACAAGAACTAGTTTATCTGGCTTGAAATTTTAGACGGACTAAAATGCAGGTTTTGTCATTTTTGTATGAATGTACTTGTCTATTCTGGTAAGAGCTTACGCTCTATGCTATATGCTGCTACACTTTACACCCTCGTTTCCCTTTCCGCTTCTATGTAAGAGCTCGCTTCTAACCACCTTGCTATATCAGGCTCTAGGTACCATGCATTAATATGTGTTTGGATGTAATCTCAAAAGATCTTTGTTTGTGCTTGGATGTAATCTTAAAAACATCTTCATCTGCTCTTAACCATCTTTTTTATGTTGTATAAATATCAAGAAAAGTTTATAAAGTATTTTCAACGGTCACTTAATGTTAAAATTACTTTTCTTAATAATATTTTTATTGACACTTTCAGTATTTGAATTGTTAAAAATATTCATTTTTCTTATAGTATTAATAACTAACCGAAAACAACCTATTAACTACCACAGAAAACTACAACAGACTCTAGGTAACTGATTACGAACTCATAATAGCCTTTGGAATATGATAGTTTACGGCTTTGTTTGTAGTGTTTCCATTTTGTTGGTGGTGTAGTCTCATACTCATGATAATTTTGTTGTGATTATTATATGTTTTGCTCGCATCTTGTTGGACGGCTTTGAGTTTTCTACCTATATATGTATATATAAAAAAACAACAACAACAAAGAGGGAACCTGATTCAAACGGCTGGTATAAGCAATGAAATAGTCGGTGGCTAAAGATGAAGTGGTACTTTCTTGGTGACGCTGAGCCCGTTCATCTCACTCATGTTTATGCCCTCCATTGGTATACCATTCTTAGGCAGCTGCAAATCGAACCAATATAGAAGATTGACCAGCACATACTCAATAGGAGCAACGACAAAGGAAATTCCAGTGCAACACCTTCTCCCAAAACCCAAAGGGATAACTTGAAAATCTTGTCCTTTGAAATCAATTTGGCTACTCTCAAATCTCTCGGGGATAAACTCTTCAGAAGTGTCCTCTATCCCTTTGGATTGCCCATACATTCACATATATAATTGTTTTGGGGGAAATATCATACCCATTAATTTTCACACTAGATGTTGTTGTTTCTCGAGGAGTCAAAAAGGAGCAGTTGGGTGTAATCAAGAAGTTTCTTTAATCACACATTTTAAGTAGTTCATTTGATTTATATCATTTTCCTCAACTTTTGGATTTTTGCCCCACAACTCTTTTCACCTCTTGTTGGGCTTTCTTCATGATCTTTGCATTCCTAACAACCTCTGCAAAAGCCCATTTTTAGAGTTGTTGAAATGGTATCACCTTCACCCATAAACATATCCTAAAATAATGAAAGGAGTGTTAATTGATGTATAATTATTGAAAAAAGAAAGAAAGATAAAACCTTATGATTAGATGAAAACTTATATATTATAACCTCATTTTTTATCTATCCATTTTTTTTTTAATAATTATAAAAGGCTCAAGTTTAAAAGGGGGAGAAAAAAAATAGTAGATCAAAGTCTTTGAAAAATACAAAATAGAAAACATCACGGTTCAAAACATGACATAGCCTATCACCAAAAGAAAAATGGTACAAATACATGAGATTCGATGGACCAAAAAAGGTCAAACCCAAAACATGGAACACGAAACTTTGGGTCACACGAGTCTTAACAATGAGAAGCATGCATCTCGAGCCCCAAAAGGGCAGCTTGGGGACAACAAAATTCACCACCGTCTGAACTGGGCAGTGGGAAATGCACCCACGACACCAGCGACGAGATCACAAACTAGAACCCACAATCAATGGCATCAAAACACCAAATGATCGAAAGATGCCGATTTGAACTACCAAAACCGATAAAAGCAACCACGAACACAAAAATCAACTAAGTCGCAACCTAAACCAAGTCCGAAGCATCGCAGCAAAACCAATTCAAATATGAAAAACCGAGAAACTAAAAGAAACCCATATTTGAATCTGATGTTGTCCCTATAAGAAAAATGATGATTTTCAATAACATTTTCAACCGTTTTTGACAATAAATGTGTTTTCAAGAAAATAAATTTCAATGTAAAGTGACCGTTAAAAATATTTATAAATTTTTATCAATAATTAGTATACATAAAAAGTATTCAAAAGATATGTTTTCGACATGTATTAACTGTCGATAAAAATTTATAAGTATTTTCAATGGTCACTTTATGTCAAAATTACTTTTCTTGAATACATTTATCGACACTTTAATTGTCACAGTTGAAAATAACCATTTGTTTTTTTGTAGTGTATTGAGTGAATGCAAACTGAAACATACTTCAGTTCCTTAGCCTCAGATCTGAATCGAAGTAGGAACTAGGTCTTACAACAATCAGATCTGCCACTGGTGTAGAAGCAAATCCACATTGGAAAACACGGACAGTCGAGGAACCAAATCTAAGAACAAGGCGGCAGAGACTTGAGCAAGAACACAGAACAGATGACAACAAATACAGAACCGGTTCTGGAATACAAGCCACCTCATGATCCTCGAACCATCCTCGAGATGGAGCAGGAACCAGAATACACACAAACAAAAAGAATAAGTGATACTTTGGTTCTTAAAATTATAATCGTATTTCTTTTTAGTCTCTGAAATATTAAAATTAATTCTTTAGTTCCTGATATAGCATTCCATATGTCACTTTAGTCCCAAATCAAACAACCGTTATATTTTGCTGACATGATACGTTAAGTAACACGTTGACTAAAGTGATATACAGAATGTAATTTTATGAACTAAAGAGTTAATTTCAAAATTTTAATGATTAAAATAAAGTACGCTTACAATTTCAAAAATCAAAGTAACATTTTACTCCAAACAAGAAAATACTTCACATTTTAAATAATAAGTGTTTATAGAGTCATTCATTTGGTGGGGAATAACACGAAAGATCTTTTTTTTTTTTAATTAAATCACCAGAAAGATCTGAAAGTGCAATATGGTATGATTAAATTAAGGGGTAAATGCATGTTATCCGTAAATTTTAGGTTACGCATAATTTACATCCTGACTTTTCAAAATATACATCGTGACACTTGAACTTTTCAAACTGTATAAAATACCCCGCAGTATAATTTTGAAAACTAATGAAGATAAAAGTTATGTTCACTTAACCCTTCTAATATTTCTAATTTGTACAACCCGACGTCTTATTGTGTGAACCCGACACCCTAATATGACGTAAAGTTTTGCACTGTTTGAAAAGTAGGTTTTTTGCACAATTCGAGAAATTTAGGGTGTCATAATATACATTTTAAAAAGTCATAGTGTAAATTACACATGACTTAAATTTCATAGGATAAAATGCATTTCACTCTAAATTAATTATATTGGTTAAAATAGAATGATTATTTTTTCGATGAAAAATAAGTATATATATCATCGAATCCATGTTAGGTTTTGGCGATCAACTTCATCGTAATCTCATAATTTTAAATTGATATGTTGTGCGAAATCGTTATTGGCTTCATTCGAACAATAAAGTAAAAGTATGCTTAATTAGTATGTTTGGTTGTGATTATTCTTGAAAAATGGTATTTTCTTACCGAAATCTCTTAAAACCCTGATTAAGCTTAAAATTTATCTTAAATATAAAATTATTAGTGTATCTTAATCCAATAAATTAAGCTTTTGGAATAAATGATTTCATACTTAAACTTTTAAGATAAATAATTTGCTTATATGATTTACTGTGCACTTTCCCTGAAATTGTCGGCAATGCCATCTTCATATTTATTTAAATCTTGCATTTCATATAGGAAAGAGACAGCAAGCAAGATATTATTCGTACCTAATTTAACACAATTATTAGACAAAACCCCACAATTCAAAAATTGTGGTTAGCAAATCAGTATTAAGTCCCTGAAAATCTAAAAAGTTCCTCTATAGTGACAAAGGGGCCTCAGCTCTCCAACCATTCACTTCACCAACTGTGCTATGCATTGCTTGCTCAACTGGATAAGGTTCAGATATTGAAGTATGGTATTGGTTCAAGATAAAGAGGAACTTTCTTGTTAACAGTGATACCAAATGTCTCACCCATATCTAGGCCATGACCAGGTGCACCAGCACCAGGTACCTTCCAATCAAACCAACATAAAAGATTAGCAAGCATGTACTCAGCAGAAGCAAGTCCAAATGTCATTCCAGGGCATTTTCTTCTGCCAGAACCGAATGGTATAAATTGGAAGTCTTGGCCATTGAAATTAACTTGGCTGTTTTCAAATCTTTCAGGTAGAAACTCTTCAGGTCTTTCCCAAAACTCAGGGTCTCTTTGGATTGCCCATATGTTGACATATACCATTGTTTTTTCAGGAATATAATACCCTCTTAGTTTCACCTTAGATGTTGTATCTCGAGGAGCCAAGAGAGGAGCAGCTGGATGTAACCTCAGAGTTTCTTTGATTACACATTTCAGATAGTCCATTTGATTCACATCATTTTCGTCCAGTTTTATTTATTCCCAACAACTCTTCTTACCACCTCTTGGGCTTTCTTCATTGTAGCAGGATTGTTTATAAGCTCTGCAACGACCCATTCTACTGTTGTTGAAGTTGTGTCAGTTCCTCCCAAAAACATGTCCTGAAATTATGGAAATAAAAAATATCATGGTTTGTTTCAATTTTTTATAGACAAAGAAATTATAGCATACTCATAAAATAAATTAAAGAATTCTGTGAAGTAAAATGAGTTATCTAGTATTCAATATTTATTCCTTTAGTTTTTTACAAGTACTTTCTTCTTATTGTCATAATCGCAGTATTAATATTTTTCCTACATACATCAAGAAGAGGATAGAGAAAGAAAGACCATTATGAGTGCTTTAAGGTCATCTTTGGTGAGCTCAAAGTCCAGCTTATCATCATCCTGATGTTGAAGGAGGATGTCCAAGAAGTCTTTGTTGTCACCTTCCTTCCTTGCCACCTTATGCTCTGCAATGACGTGATCAAAGAAGCATACAACACTCCAAAAATGGGCCTTAAATTCCTTAACCTGCCCAGTGAGGAGATCAACCCAACCCAAGAAAGGAAAAAGGTCCCCCACACAGAAATCCAAGACTCGAACCATCACCTTCCTCACAATCTCCCCAAACCTACAATTGCCACCACCACCATATTCCTCCCAAATATGCACCTACATACGATGTTGTTTGTGGTTGCAATTATCATCTCACTAAGGTTAATCATACAGCAACCATTACTACTAGCACCACTACCATTCATGCAAGAAGCCTTAATATTACGTATCCTATTAACCATTAATTCAACTTCCTCTTCTCTAATGAATTGAACCGATTGCACCCTTTTCACACTAAGGAACTCGACAACACAAAGCTTCCTTTTCTGTCTCCAGATTTCTCCATAGGACTCGAAAGCAACGTCCTTGCAACCGTAGAGAAAGATTCTTGCAGATTTGTGGTGAGGCCTGCTAGCGAAAACGACGTCATGGGTTTGCATAACTTCTCTGGCCAAATCTACTGAAGAAACCACCAAAACGTGAAGCTGACCAAGCTGGAACAACATTAGCGGGCCGTAGTCTTTTGAGAGGGCTTGGAAAGAGCGATGAGGGAGTGCTCCTAGCTGATGGTAGTTTCCAATGAAAGGGAGTTTTGGTGGGGATGGAGGTAGGTTATATTTGATTCTTCTTCTTCTTCTTCTTGTGAGCTTTAACACAAGAAGCAGGGTGATGAAGAAGCAGAGAAGGGGGATGAAAAGGGTAGCGTCTAGGTCATAATAAGAAATTTGCTTCACATATGATGGTAGATTTAGAGCCATTCTTCCTTCCATCATTCCACTCTGTTCATGCAGTACAATCACTCCAAATAAATACCTATATATAGTGTTTCATAATTTGATTTTATTCAATTTTTTTACCTATTTATAAATTGATGAGTATATCTGTTGGAGCTTAATTATAATATAATACTTGAAAGATTTATACAGAGAGTAATGTAGCTGAAATTATTAGGCAAAAATAATCAATTTAAGAGAAATAAAAAAAATTAATTATTAATGAAAGTTGAATCCTAAACGTCTATAAGCTTGTATAGCAAATATGTTACTATTGATAAAGAGAATTGAGATGAATAACTACCTTTGATGTCTTTTTATTCTATTGAAGTATTTTTCAAAGTCTATATGTATAAATATATAAATAGTATAAACATCTATTATATCATTTACCTAACTTCTCCATTTTTTTTTCTTTTTTTTCATATAACCGGCCTCTTTTTGAGAATATAAAAGAAATATATGAATTAAACAAATCATTAACTTCTATTAAATAGTAATATCAAATAATTTCATTCTAATAACGAAAATTATATAAAATTTATCTCTAAAATAAAAATGTGCCTCGAGTGGCACGAAACGTCACTAGTTATTATAACTTGGATTTTATTAGTGAACTTTTATGTTGATGGGTGATCAATATAGTATTTATTGAGGCCTGATGCCTCCGAGTTCATGGCGTAATCCTAAACTAACAAAAATTTCCCCCAACCCGAAAATTCTATTATAAAAAATTTATTTAAAACTAAAAACAATTTCGTATCTTTCTTAAACTATAAAATTTCGATTGTTGTCTTGTTCTATGCGGTTCGGTGTGCATCGCTGCAGTGTCGTTTATTGCTTCTTGTGTGCTTAAGCAGAGTCGCACCTGACCATAGTGATAAGAACAAGCTGCCATGAACGAGATGAAGTGTAACATTCGGCTGGTTCATTTCGAGCTGCTATAGCATATCGGCGCCATTCTTCCTGATCATATCGTAATGCGTGTACATATATATTACACCGCCACCATTGGGTTAGCTTCCAAATTAAGGAGTAGACAAAGAAAGAATGGGAGGTATGTGATTATCATTACAAATGCAAAGTTGCAGATTTGTGTCATCCGAAGATCCCACTTCCCAAAATATATGATATGCTCAATCTACACGAAATATTAATTATTAAATATCAGGCTCCCGGTGAGTCGGCAAATTTCTCATTGCTATCTCCCTGAAAAGAGTAGGGCTATTATTTCAAAATCTCAAAATAGGTGTTTAATTAAGACATTTATTTGGTTAATATTATATATAATAGTGGTCCCCATCTATTCCATTAACTCGTCACATTTAGGGTTGGAAATAGGTCGAGTTGGATTAGACTTTAGCTTAAATAGGCCGAGTTTGAGTCTATTACTTGACATAAGCCTTTTTTATGTTATTAGCCTAGCCTTTCTAAAAGTCTAGCCTAACCTGAAAGCATATATAGCTAGGGGCTTATTTAGTTATAAAATATTTTGAAGAAACTAAAATGCATACTTTTAAATTAGTCAAAATGCTACTAAATACATAAAAAAAAAAATATTTTTAAATAGACTAAAACACTTAAGTTAGTTAAAAATGTATATTTTCAAATATATTAAAATATTTCTATTATAATTATAGACTTAAACAATAATAACGTAAGTAGACTAGTCTGTTGTCAGACTTAATAGGTTATTTTTATATCGTGAAGCTTGACATAATTAACTAAAAAAACCTTTTGAAAAGTTTTAGCTAAGCTTATTTACTAAATAAGTCAGGCTTAATTCATTAGACAAAATATAAGTTAGGCTAAAGGCCCTTACAAACTTCCTGACCTACTTCCACCCTGATCACATTTAGGGTGTTTTTGGTTAAGGAGCAAAAATGAGGGTCTCTACTCATTTCATTAACTCCTCACATCTAAGGTGTTTTTGGTTAAGGGATAATATAATTAATAACTCATTGAAATATGAAAATGACATATATTTTACACACAAAAATAACTTATATTAAGGACCGGGTGGAGTATATCTTTAATGTAATTTTGGAAAACTTTGAAAACATAAAATTTTGTCTTGTCAACTATAATTTTTTGATTTAGAAATAAACACTTAATTCAATAAATACTATACATAAAAAAATAAACCATAAATTTTAACAAAAATTAAAGTGATGATTAGATAGAGTAACAAATAAATCATAAATTAAAACCACAATTAAAGTGGTGATTAGATAAAATAATTAATTAATATGGCACATTTATTTATTTTAAAACTACCATTAGCATACTACATTAATTTTGCAAATGAATTAACGTGGGCATTTTGAGTTAGTTGTATTTTTCCTAACATGTACTTAATCCCCTAACCCTGAAACTTTAAGCCATGTGCATTTTATACTATGACTTTTCAAAATATGCATTGTGAAATCGTAAATTAAAGTGATGATTAGATAGAGTAACAAATAAATCGTAAATTAAAACCACAATTAAAGTGGCGATTAGTTAAAATAATTAATTAATATGGTACATTTATTTATTTTAAAACTACCATTAGCATACTACATTAATTTTGCAAACGAATTAACGTGGGCATTTTGAGTCAGTTGTATTTTTCTTAACATGTACTTAATCCCCTAACCCTGAAACTTTAAGTCAGGTGCATTTTATACTATGACTTTTCAAAATGTGCATTGTGAAATCTTGAAGTTTTCAAACAATGCAAAATAGCTCTCAGTATAATTTTTGCAACTTAATTTATGTACACTTAACCCCCAAATTTTTTAATTTGTGCAACTTAATAGCTTGTTTAAGAATTCTCATATGCACTTAATCCCTTTGTTTTTTCTATTACGTGCAGTCTGACACCTTACAATGACCTAAAATTTTGAATTATTTGGAAAGTTATGGTTTTTAGCATTATTTGAAAACTTCAAGGTGTCGTGATGCATATTTTAAAAAGTCAAGTTAGTAATTGCACATGACCTGAAGTTGAAGGGAATAAAATGTAACCAAAAAAGTAAATTACCCTCCTGAACTTTTGATTGTGTGTAATTTAGATCCTGACTTTTAAAAATGTGGAACGTGACCCCTTGTACTTACCAGATGACGCAAAAAGGACCTTCTGTGTAACAAACGTTAAATGCCACAGTTAAGTATGCATGTGCTCTTTGCGTGCATCAACAATTTGACAAAAATACCCCTTTCTCTCTTAACTCACTTTTCCTTTTAATTTTTTCACCAACACCGTCATCAGTAACCTTCCAGCCACCCCAACATCAAAACCAAGTCAACCATTTTCAATCATAGTCCATAACTATCTCAAAAACATAAACCAAATCAACCCAAAAAAAAAAAAGAACACAAAAATATAGAAAAGAAAAAAAGAAAAAGGAAGAGGCTCTACTTCATCATCGCCTCCACACCCACCACCATGAACCTCCCTATCCTCTGTGATGTGCTGCGCAGCCTCACCAAGGGACCAAGCCTCTCTAGCTTTTCCTCAAAGAAGATGCATACACGTGTTGCGGCCTCTTCTTCCTTGATCCCCTTCTCCCTTAGCCATGAAATCATGCGCCCTCCGCTTGCCACCATCACTGCTGATCGCTTCATCTACCATGGCTATAGCCGTCACGTCCCCCCTCTCTCTGCTGTCAGATCAGATGCAATCTCCACTCCATTGCCATCACCCTATGATCCATCACCATCGCCGGCTTTCCATCTCGCCTCAGCCCAAAAAAACTGCAGCCATCCCCTCGGCCATAACCTCAGTTGGTATCTTTTGATTAATAAAAATACAATAGATTTAATGGTTCAAAAAATCAAGAGAATAATAAATTTATACGGATTTAACAACTTATATTTATTCCTACAATTTCATATTCTAATCATTTTTAAGCAAGTAGAATAAAAAATATATATATAGTGGTCTATTTCATAATATTGCAATTGTTGTTTTGACAATTTAATATGTTTTCAATATCATGGTACTTTACAAGTATCACACGGGATAACTATATTAGATATCCATTTCACTAAATTATTTACTTAGCAAGTAAATGATACAAAATTAATATATTCTAATTCAATACAATTTTTAATATATATTTCCTCTGTAAAATTCGTAGTATGTCTAAATGAATATATATATATATATATATATATATATGTATATAGATAGAGAGAGAGAGAGAGAGAGAGAGAGAGAGAGAGAGAGAGAGAGAGAGAGAGCGTGCGGGCCTGGATGAGGGATGAATTCAAAACCCGATCTGTCTAGGTTGGATATGGGCGGGTACCCAAAGTCTGGTAACAATAGTCATCCTTAAAATTTGTCTACATTTTGGACCCATAAAATTTTGGTCTTACGCTAACACCTGACAAAAGCAACCTACAACAGCATATGAGCACAATAAAGGTGGCTGAACCACATTGGGCTGACTAACACAGGGTTTAGTACCCATTATTTTAGGAAAGTTTTCATAGACCCACATGTTTTTGGCTTTCATCTGGAAGGCAGTTTTGACAACCATTATAAACCATATATAATGAAATCTTTTCTACACTTGAATTCTGCACATTCCAACATTGAGGATAAACTAAATTAAGTGAAAAAATAAAGTTTAATATCTAACAAAAACAGCCTAGTCAGTTTTTATACATTGTTATGATATGATGACAATATGGCTGGAAAAACTTTCTTTTCAAAACGACCCATTTAAAAATAGAAAAGTTCCCTCACAATATAAACCAACGTCCACCACAATGATGCCACCAAGGAAATAAAAGATAGAAACCAAACTGTCCTAGACTTCTGTTGCTTGTTCTTCTTTTTCTCTCTTAACTAATTTCTCTTTGAAGTAGAAGAACATCATGGCATCCAAGGCCCTTATTTTCTCATTCTTCCTCATCTTCTCCTCTTCATTGGTTCATCAGGGTTTATCTAGTTTCCTTGGGAAGATTCTAGAAGGTGCTACAGTAGTGAAAGAATGAAATTGCATCGCGAAGATGAACTCTTGTAATGTGTCCATTAAAATGGGAGGCCTATTCAAGCCCAGTCAAGACTGTTGTGACCGCGTGATTAATATGGTCACCACTGACACCGAATGCTATTGCAAGTACTATGATAATGAGCGCCTGCGTCAGGCCATGGGCTTGTCTAAGGATGATGTTGCGAAGCTTCCCGGTGCTTGTGGTGCTTCTGTTGACCCTTCCAAATGCAACAATGGTAATATTTAATTGATTCTCTCTTTCTTTTGTGTGGTTTTGATGAGTGATAGTTATATTTTTCTTTTTTGCTTTTATAACTTGGTTGCAAAATATATTTTATTGTTATAATTTGTTTGCTGCATTAATAATATCACAAATTGAAATATTTTCTACCTTAGGATGACATATTTGTTTCACATGAAAACATGATTACTAGTAACTAAATTAATTCATTGTAGTTGAATGGTTTGTTTGTTTATGATATGGTTTTGGCCTTTGCAAATTGTGTTTTTTTTTTATTCTTTTCTTTTTGTTACAAAGGAGAAAAACATTTAATTTGTTGGATGGTGTTTAGGCGATCAGATTTTCATTTTCTTTTTGTTGTTGTTTAGTTTAGAAATTTGTTGTGATCTACATTTACCATAATAAGAATCTTAATCAAATTGAGGAATCCTTATGACCAAGAAATAAGTTTCCCAATGGATGCACGGCTCTTGTAATGATATTTCATCCTTGGGATTTTTATTCTTGAGGAATAGCTTTCCAATAATACATTTTAGAGGTGTTTGGTATGCAAACTAAACTTCTAATGACTTTCAATAGCATATAAAAACTTTTACCAGGATAAACTACTATTCCAACATTAATAAATATATAAATCAGCGATGGATCCAACCATAATTTAGTCTAAAATGTCATTCAATAATTGGAATGAAAATAATCATATATTCTATTTTTCGAACATGGAATACTTTCTTTATGTGGAGCATTCTATTTATGATAGACATACCTTGCACAATGATATGTGAGCAAGAGTGACATCAACATCTAAGGACTATTTGTTTTAATATCTAAAGTTACCTTAGGAGAAGAAACAGTTTTGTTACTTTGGACGAAAATATTGGGAAGCATTTTTTTTTCATTTTACTGTGGAAAAAAGTGGTAACCAAACAAGCACTTGTAACAAGAACTATATTTTCTGCTTCTAGGTACAAACATTGCAACAGCTCCAGTAAGTCCAAGGAGTTCAGCAAAAATGATTATTCCATATGGAATCATTAATTTTGGTGTGCCCGCCTTGGTTGCTTTGTTGATTGCTCTAGTATTCTCCGTATACTAGATATATTTTTCTTCTATGCTCCCGGAGTAAGGATGATTGTTCCTCCATACCCATTTTATACCATACAAACAATTGTAATAATTGCATAAAATATGGGACCCATTAGGATTAAATGGTGGAGAAGTTTTGTGGAGGATAGATTTTATTGCTCTTGGTGGATGGAAGAACTTCTCCATACTAGATTTAAAAAATTTGACAGTGTGGACATTGCTTGGGTACTTGTCCAATTTATGAGTTTGGTTCCTGAATTTTGTCTTGGAGACTTGGTTGTAAGAAATTTCTATGCCATGATGTAAGCACTATATTTTATCCTATTCTTTTTATTATACAGAACATAATTTTACAATATTGGCTAAATCGTATTATTCAATTTCTCGTGATCTAAAAAGATTTTTTTTTCTATATTATTATGGTACTTATGTTATTCCTTCTTCTTTATTTACAATTTTGAATTAAAAAATGAAAAACTGAAAAACAATAAAATGCCCAAAAGGCTTTTGAGTTGATTGGTCCATGTTGAAAGAAAAAGAAAGAAAAGAAGAAAAGAAAGCATTCTACATAAATAAATCAGTTCAATACTCAGTTTATAGATTCCAACAAATAATAAATTGGAATAGAACCACGAAATTAAAAGGAATTTTTTGGTACCCTAAAAAATTGATAGGTATCAATACCTTCTAGATAACTTATGGCTGAAAAGTTATTATGTGTCTCACTAATTAAATTTATTAATATTTTAAATATTCAAAATTAAATCACAATTCTTTGATTCAAAATGATACTGATACCCTTACAGAATTCTAAGAAAAACATGAAAATAAATAAAGAACAAGAGGCAAATTCAAATTAGCCTCCACCCTTTGTTGTCATCTCATTACACCCCAGTGGTCGTTCTTGCCCCCGCCACATAGAAAATTTTGCATTAATGACGCCTTCAAGGGTACTAATATTAATACGATCCGTCCTCATGTTCATAACATGATCAATATCAATATGTGCATTATTGAAAAAATAATTACGATAATAATAACTAATAATATGACAAAAATTAGCTAACAAATAATACAACTGACACGAAGCCAATATCAATATTTTCATGAAAGATACAACAAAACATTAGTTTTAGGGCACTTTTGATTGAGAGGTAAAAGTGATAGTAAAAATTATATAGTTGGACTCTATTTTAAAATTACAAATGAATCTTATTCATAAAAAATTTATCCAATTCTTACTCCCAAACCAAACATATCCTACGACTTAAAAATCTCATCTATCAAAATTTATCTCCCAATTTTACCCCTAACCTATAGCAAATTTTTCATTGATACTTTGTCATAATGTGACAAAAAGTGTAAATTTTGTTGTAGTGAAATCCACTACTATTTATATTGATTTATTGATTTTTTCATGTATTTTTCTCTACAATCATATAGTAACGAGAAAAAAAGGAAAACTATAATTAAGTGTAATGAGCTAACCCTCCTCAACAATGTCACAACAAATTTACATCAATCCAAATGAGAAACATACACCAATACGCCATCATTTTAAATCAAATTCACCAAATAACTTCTTATAAACATGTTACCTTGTTAGGTTGATATCTACCAACTTGCGTAGAAATTAGGAATAAACTCTCTCAATAAATTTTTATATGATATTATCAAGCCTGATTTCTAAAGATATTGAACGGACCAATCTAGCCTCCGACTTAAACGAGTTTAAACAAACTGAACACAAGCGAGCTAGACCACAATAATACATAGCAGGTTGACGTGTTTAAACTAGTCGGCCTATTTAAAACTTTTTATTACAAACATATATTAAAAAATTTAAAATAAATGAAAAAAATACAATTCAAGTTTTTTCAATAAAAAATATAAAAATAAATGAAAAAAGGTGGATACTGAGTTTAAATGTTTTAATTTATAAAGTACTAAGAGTTTAAGGCTTTAAAATAAATAAATGGATAGTGAGGCTGACTTGTTTAATTTTTTTTTAAATCAAAAAAGAGATTAACTGATTAATAAACAAAGGCCCAAGCTCGGGTATAAACATCAAGCATGTCACGAACCAATTTGGGTTTTGACCCACACATTGGAGAAGTTGGTGGCCTCTCTTAGCAAGCTTGCTAAAACTTTTACAGAAAACAAATAAAGTTTCCTATATTTTTTGGCTTCCTTGTATTGCAAACCTGCACAGAATGTTAGCTTTAGAACCCCTGAGAAGGTCATTACAGGTTATGTTTGTAATAACAACAAAGCAAATTTTGTTAAAATATTTTATAGAAAGGACTAATGATTTACATGAGTTGCTTAAGTGCTAAATAGGAACTTTCTCATTTTATACGTAATTTACTTCTTGATATATTTTTCATACTATCATGTTTCAACATGTTCTAAATCTCATTCAAATACATTACAATATTTAAGAATACGAAAAATAGCTCAGAAAGGGTATCCCGCACAATGATCAACGCAGGGGGAGACGGTATGTGTGATATGCTCTTGAATTGAAATATAAGGGGGTAATTGCACAACCCTGTGGTGAATAACATGGAGGCCATGTTGTCTTCTATTTTTATCCACAATTGAAACTTAATTCACTCATAACTCTCAACATGATTGGAATTTGGCCTCAAGCATAGAAATAGCACTTGTACAGAATTAAGTTAGATTTCCAATACCACATGCAAAAATCATGTCAATCGGACGTCTATTGTAACAGCCCATGCTGTTTTATGGATTGACGACTATCCCCACAAATCAACACAGGTCTTTTCAGCATGCTCTGTCCTTATTGACACACTTTCTGGGAAAACTTCCTAAGAGGTCACTCATCCTAAAATTACTCCAAGTCAAGCATGCTTAACCTTGGAATTCTTTAGTGATGGGCTACTGAAAAGAAGATGCATCTTGTTGCTATAGGTTGTCCAAATCAATTCATATAAGTCATCCTCAATTGTATAGTCCCATATACCTTTACAGTTTTAAGATCCCTCTCATTCAGATGTGTAATTAGTTCATTCATGCCCCCTTCCGCTTAGAAAGCCTTGTGAGAAGCCGCTCCTTGTCCGTGCCTTCTTTGCATCAATGATCACTCCTCGCCATCGTCCCCGAGCGTTACATCTATAGCTTGAGATGCTTATAAAATACTAGATAAAGATCATGTTTGATATCTCAAAACTTACATTCCGATTTTCACCTAACATTTATGGGATCTAGAATGTGATTCTAATTAAGGACAACGTTGAACGTTAGTCATGGTCCTTTTTGGATGTCTATACTCACGGTATTACATAATTCCAGGGTGATTGGATAAATGATTGTCATTACGAAAAGAATTTTCTTTTGAAAAGATAATTCTAATTGTGATATTTTGATTTTACATAAATAGTTGTGATTATAAAATTATTGTTTAATCAAATCAATTTATGACAAGATATTATAATGATTTGATTTGAATATAAAATTTGACGCAAAATTATAAAAGGACATTGTTATGTGAAAAAAATATAAAATTACTATATTAAGTCATTTTCAGTTTAAAAATTTTGAAAAACCATCGTGGAAAAGTGCACAATAGCCAGATTTATTGCTATCAAATTTTATTCTAATACTAATTCTAATAAATTCATAATCTAATATCTAAAATATAATCTAATATATATATATATATATATATATATATATATATATATATATATATATATATATATATATATATATATATATATATATATATATATATATATATATATATATATATATATATATATCTAACCTCAAATATTATATTCTAATATCTAATGTAATATATTCTAGTAGTTAATTAATTCTAGGATGACTCTAGATCCATAAACGATTGTGATTTTCTGATTTTACATTATAAAATTGTTTTTAAATGTAATCAATTTATTAAAGATATACCTATGTTAATTATGAAAGTATATTCTAATATCAAATTTGATGTCAATTTATAAAAGGGATTGTTACGTGAAAATAGAATTAAGATTATTAGATTTAAATTACGACATATATGACTCATTTTCATAAAAAAAATATTCTTATCTTACTCATGTAATTTATATATATGTATGTATGTGGGGGATGACTCTAGTGAGAATAGTGGTTTATTATGAGAGTGAGAGAAGTAATTCTAGGCCATATAATCACACATAGATGGCCATAATTGAAAGTTATCAACGATAATTAATGATCATGTGATCATTTAAAAATGTCATATGATTTTATATTTTAATCTTGATCATTCATATAAGATTCAATGAACCAGATTTGTTCCTTTCACTCATACAATAAACCAACATTCTCACTTGAGTTGCCTTATATATATATAGGGTTACTCAAGTGAGAAGAGTGATTTATTATGAGATTAAGATGAGCAAATTTGACCGTATAACTATATATGGATAGTGAGGATTGAAAATTATTCATGATAATTAATGATCACGTGATCATTTAAAAATTTCATGTACTTTTATCTTTTAATTTTGATTTTTCACTTAAGATCCAATGACCCAGATTTGATCATCTCTCTTTGACAATAAACACCCGTCTCACTTGAGTTGTTCTTATATATATATATATATATATATATATATATATATATATATATAGCTTTTAAATGACATAAGAAAATATTATTATCTTGTAGTCACTTAATCTTCTATAAAAGGTAGATTTAAACTGTTGTAAAGAGTTGTGGTAATGAAAACAACCATAACTATTGTGTCATCTTTTGTTCTTTTATTGTCTTTGTTTAGTGGCTAATCCAATTTTTCTATTCTCTACTTATATGCCATTGTGGGAAATCATTAATGCAAGATGGGATAGTCAACTTCATATGCCTTTGCATGTTGCTAGCTACTATTTAAACCTTCGATTGCATTATAATAATGGATTTAAGATTGATTATGAAGTCAATAAAGGACTATACGATTGTTTGGAAAGAATTGTGGCGAACACAAAGGAAATACCAATATTGATGTCAACTTGAAGATTTCAGGCGCCAAGCAATGTTTTTTCAAAGGGAACTAGCTAAGATTATCCTTATGACCAAAACTCTAGCACAATGGTGGAATTCATATGGGAATGAGCATGTGGAGCTCCAAAGATTTGTCATTCATGTGTTGAGCTTGGCATGCAATCATCAGGATGTGAGTGTAACTGGAGTGCATTTGAAATGGTAAATTTTTAACTTGTCACTAGTATGATTCATATTTCATTTTAGAATTAGTCTTCCAATAGCTATATGTTGATTTTTTTTTCATTTTTGTTTAGATCTACACAAAGAGGAGAAATCATTTGAAACAAAAAATAATGAATGATGTTGTGCTTGTGATGGCTAATTTTAGATTAATTGGCCAAGAAAAAGCAATATAGAAAACCTACTGAGTATAACATTGATGATTTGGGTTAGGATGAAGAATAGATTGTGAACGATGAAGAAAAATTGGATGGTATAGAGGATTTGGAAATCCCTGATGATCTTAACTTGGCCCCTGAACAAGATGGTGGTAGAGTTAGTGGCCCTTCAAATGATTTGGAAATTCCTAATTTTGATGATGATGATTTTAATGATCTTCAAAGAGAGAGGGCAATGAAGATGGACTAGATCATGTGTATAGAAGATGATGAATATGATTATTGTAACCTCATAGATATACTTTCTAGTACTTGGATAGTTGAGTTGTGTTCTTTAATGTTTTAGTTTTAAATTATGTCAAAAACTTATGCGTTGCGAGTATGCATTTTTCATTGAAATTATTGTAATGTTAATTAAGACTAATTTTGTTTATTTGTGTTGTTTTATGCATATATGTTTTTTTGTAAACAAAACCCTTATTTTAGTCCCTCTAAAATTTCAAGTTGGTTTCTATAACAGAAAAAAAAAAAGACTCTCAAACTCATTATGCAAAATTAAATTGTCAGACAAATCAGTCCCTAAAAAACTATCAAATTGGTACATGTAAAATTAAACAGTGGGAAAAATTGGTCCCAACAAAGTTGAATAATTGGCCAAGTTAGTCCCTTTGTTAAGTTGGGCTGGCTAGGAGGACTAATTTGACAATTCATTTTTTCGGGGACCAATTCGAGAATTTTTTTTATTATTTATACAAGGACTAGTTTGTCTGGCTTGAAATTTCAGAGGGACTAAAATGCGGGTTTTGTCATTTTTGTATGAATATAATTGTCCATTCTGCTAGGAGCTTACACTTTATGCTATATGCTACTACGTTTTACACTCTTATTTCCTTCTTCCGCTCCTATGTAGGAGCTCGCTCCTAACAACCCTTGGTATATCAGGCTCTAGGTACCATGTATTAATTTGTGTTTGGATGTAATCTCAAAAGATCTTTATTTGTGCTTGGATGTAATCTTAAAAATTCTTCATTTGTTCTTAACCATCTTTTTTATGTAGTATAAATGTCAAGAAAAGTTTATAAAATATTTTCAACAGTCACTCAATCTTAAAATTACTTTTCTTAACAATACTTTTATTGACACTTTCAATATTTGAATTGTTGAAAATATTCATTTTTCTTATAGTATTAATAACCAACCGAAAACAACCTATTAACTACCACAGAAAACTACAACAGACTCTAGGTAACTGATTACTAACTCATAATAGCCTTTGGAATATGATAGTTTACGGTTTTGTTTGTAGTGTTTCCATTTTGTTGGTGGTGTAGTCTCATATTCATGATAATTTTGTTGTGATTATTATATGTTTTGCTCGCATCTTGTTGGATGGCGTGGAGTTTTCTACCTATATATATATATATTAAAAAAAAAAAACAACAACAACAACAAAGAGGGAACCTGATTCAAACTGGCTGGTATAAGCAATGGAATAGTCAGTGCCTAAATAGAAAAGGCTACATAAAATCCCTGAAGCCATTTGATACACATATAACAATACGATTTTGCAAGGTTCATTGCTTAAATCCGATTTGATGTTCCTACCAGTGTGGGTCTTGAACAGCTTGAATGGTTTCACTGAAAGTTGCACGTATTGTAATACATTGCTCCTTAATTACATGCTTGATTGCTGTCCTTACTAATTGAAATTGTATTTCTGGCTTTATGTGATATTTTTCCCAAATGACTTATCCATGCGGAATAGTCAGAACTCATAATGTAATAACAACCTTTTCAATTTTGTAAAAAGTATAAGAGTAAATAATCTTTTTTATCCTAATATTTTTTTATTTGACATATCAATTTAGTCATAATAAAATTCTTGATATTAATTTAGTCTTAACATTTTTTTAATTCAACATCAATGTATGTCAAAACTAAATTGATGTCAAATTGATCGTCAAATTAAAAATATTAGGAAATATATATATTATTACTCACAATATAATTAATCATATATGTGCCAGAATAGTGCCACCCATAATTTGCACCTTATTTGCATGCAATCAAAAAATGATGCTTAAACTATATGTTTCCCAGAATTTAAAGCACACGCACCACAAAAACTTATTATAACTTCCACTGCAAATTACAAGAGAAAGAAAACGAAACAACATTCAAGGGGCCAATAATGGAAATCACAATATGTCAAGCTTTAGAATCAGACGAATATGGTATTGGCTCAAGATGAAGTGGTACTTTCTTGGTGACGCTGAGCCCGTTCATCTCACTCATGTCTATGCCCTCCATTAGTATACCATTCTTAGGCAGCTGCAAATCAAACCAATATAGAAGATTGGCCAGCACATACTCAATAGAAGCGAACCCAAAGGGAATTCCAGTGCAACACCTTCTCCCAAAACCAAAAGGGATAAATTAAAAATCTTGTCGTTTGAAATCAATTTGACTACTATCAAATCTCTTGGGGATAAACTCTTCAGAAGTGTCCTATATCCCTTTGGATTGCCCATACATTCACATATGTCATTGTTTTGGGGGAAATATCATACCCATTAATTTTCACACTAGATGTTGTTGTTTCTCGAGGAATCAAAAAGGAGCAGTTGGGTGTAATCAAGAAGTTTCTTTAATCAAACATTTTAAGTAGTTCATTTGATTTATATTATTTTCCTCAACTTTGGATTTTTGCCCCACAACTCTTTTCACCTCTCCTTGGGCTTTCTTCATGAACTTTGCATTCCTAACAAGCTCTGCAAAAGCCCATTTTTAGAGTTGTTGAAATGGTATCACCTTCACCCATAAACATATCCTAAAATAATGAAAGGAGTGTTAATTGATGTATAATTATTGAAAAAAGAAAGAAAGAAAAAACCTTATGATTAGATGAAAACTTATATATTATAACCTCATTTTTTGATTTTTTTTTTTAATAATTATAAAAGGCTCAAGTCTAAAAAGGGGAGAAAAAATGGTACATCAAACTCTTTGAAAAATACAAAAATAGAAAACATCACGGTTCAAAACATGACAAAGCCTATCACCAAAAGAAAAACGGTACAAATCGTTAGGAAAATATCACCAAAAGAAAAACTTATCACTAAGTAAAAATTATTACAACACACAGACTTTTCTCTTAAACACCCACACCCAATATACACACTCTTCAAAGAAAATATTTGAATTACACCTCATAACACTCTAAAACAAAAGTATAGAGGAAAAAAAGTCAGATACAAGATTAAAGTATTTCCAGCTGATTCAAATTAAAATAGAAAATTTAGACTCATATATATAGCCTTGGCAACCTTCTTCTATCCCAATTCTTCTTATCAATGTAGGACTTCTTTCACAACTCAATTTTAATCAAAAGCTTAACACAAATACATGAGATCCGATGGACCAAAACAGGTCAAACCCAAAACGTGGAACACGAAACTTTGCGTCACACGAGTCTTAACAATGAGAAGAATGCATCTCGAGCCCCACAAGGGCACCTTAGGGATAACAAACTTTACCACCGCCTGAACTGGGCAGTGGGAAATGCACCCACGACACCAGCGACGAGATCACAAACTAGAACCCACAATCAATGGCATCAAAACACCAAATTATCAAAAGATACCGATTTGAACTACCAAAACCAATAGAAGCAACCACGAACACAAAAATCAACTAAGTCGCAACCTCAACCAAGTCCATCGGAGTAAAACCAATTCAAATATGAAAAACCGAGAAACTAAAAGAAACCCATATCTGAATCTAATGTTGTTGTTGAGCGAATGCAAACTGAAACATACTTCAGTTCCTTAGCCTCAGATCTGAATCGAAGTAGGAACTAGGTCTTACAACAATCAGATCCGCCACTGGTGTAGAAGCAAATCCACATTGGAAAACATGGACAGTCGAGGAACCAAATCTAAGAACAAGGCGGCAGAGACATGAGCAAGAACACAGAATAGATGACAACAAATACAGAACCGGTTCTGGAATACAACCCACCTCATGATCGTCGAACCATCCTAGAGACAGAGCAGGAACCAGGCTACACACAAACAAATAGAGTAAGTGTTAGTTTGGTCCATGAAATTATATACATATTTCTCTTTAGTCCCTGAAATTTTGAAATTAACTCTTTAGTTTCTAATATTGCATTCTGTATGTCACTTTAGTCCTTAATCAACCAATCGTTACATTTTGTTAACATGACACGTTAAGTAACACCGTAATATGTGGATTAAAGTGATATACAGAATGCAATTTTAGGGATTAAAGAGTTAATTTCAAAATTTTAAGGATTAAAGTGAAGTTTGATTACAATTTCAGAAATCAATTGACATTTTACTCCAAACAAAAACATACATCATTTTAAATAATAAGTGTTTATAAAGTGGTTCATTTGGTGGGGAATAACATAAAAGATTTTTTTTAATTAAATAACCAGAAAGATCTGAAAGTACAATATGGTATGATTTAATTAAACATACGTCATTTTAGGGATAACATACATTTATCCCTTAATTTTAGGTTATGTGTAATTTACATCCTGATTTTTTAAAATATACATCTTGAAACCTAAATTTTTCAAACTGTGCAAAACACTCTTCAATATAGTTTTGAAAATTAACAAAGGTAAACTTTATGTGTACTTAACCCCCCCTAATATTTCTAATTTGTGCAACATGATATTTTGTCTATGAACATTATGTGCAATTAACCCTCCTGATTTTTAATTGTGTGAACCTGACACCCTGTTATAACGTAAAGTTTTGCACTGTTTGAAAAGTAAGTTTTTTGCACAGGTCAAGAAATTCAGGGTGTCGTAATACACGTTTTAAAAAATTATGATGTAAATTGCACATGATTTTAATTTCATAGGATAAAATGCATTTCACTCTTAAATTAATTAAATTGGTTAAAATTGAACGATTATTTTGTTGATAAAAAATAAGTATATATATCATCGAATCCATGTTAGGTTTTGGCGATCAACTTTATCGTAATCGTATATAATTTTAAATTGATATGTTGTGGGAAATCGTTCTTGGCTTCATTCCAACAATAAAGTAAAAGCGTGCTTAATTAGTGTGTTTGGTTGTGATTATTCTTGAAAAATGGTATTTTCTTATCGAAATGTCTTAAAACCCAAATTAAGCTTAAAATTTATCTTAAATGTAAAACTATTAGTGTATCATAACTTAATAACTTAAGCTTTTGAAATAAATGATTTCATACTTAAGCTTTTGAGAATATGGTTTCATGACACTTATATAATTCATCGTCCACTTTCCCCCGAAATTGTTGGCAATGCCATCTTCATATTTATTTAAATCTTGCATTTCATATATGAAAGAGACAGCAAGCAGGATATTATTCCTACCTAATTTAACACAATTATTAGACAAAACCCCACAATTCAAAAATTGATGTGGTTAGCTAATCAGTATTAAGTCCTTGAAAATCTAAAAAGTTCCTCCATAGTGACAAAGGGGCCTCAGCTCTCCAACCATTCACTTCACCAACTGTGCTCTGCATTGCTTGCTCAACTGGATAAGGTTCAGATATTGAAGTATGGTATTGGTTCAAGATAAAGAGGTACTGTCTTGTTAACAGTGATACCAAATGTCTCACCCATATCTAGGCCATGACCAGGTGCACCAGCACCAGGTACCTTCCAATCAAACCAACATAAAAGATTAGCAAGCATGTACTCAGCAGAAGCAAGTCCAAATGTCATTCCAGGGCATTTTCTTCTGCCAGAACCGAATGGTATAAATTGGAAGTCTTGGCCATTGAAATTAACTTGGCTGTTTTCAAATCTTTCAGGTAGAAACTCTTCAGGTCTTTCCCAAAACTCAGGGTCTCTTTGGATTGCCCATATGTTGACATATACCATTGTTTTTTCAGGAATATAATACCCTCTTAGTTTCACCTTAGATGTTGTATCTCGAGGAGCCAAGAGAGGAGCAGCTGGATGTAACCTCAGAGTTTCTTTGATAACACATTTCAGATAGTCCATTTGATTCACATCATTTTCGTCCAGTTTTATTTATTCCCAACAACTCTTCTTACCACCTCTTGGGCTTTCTTCATTGTAGCAGGATTGTTTATAAGCTCTGCAACGACCTATTCTACTGTTGTTGAAGTTGTGTCAGTTCCTCCCAAAAACATGTCCTGAAATTATGGAAATAAAAAATATCATGGTTTGTTTCAATTTTTTATAGACAAAGAAATCATAGCATACTCATAAAATAAATTAAAGAATTCTGTGAAGTAAAATGAGTTATCTAGTATTCAATATTTATTCCTTTAGTTTTTTACAAGTACTTTCTTCCTATTGTCATAATCGCAGTATTAATATTTTCCCTACATACATCAAGAAGAGGATAGAGAAAGAAAGACCATTATGAGTGCTTTAAGGTCATCTTTGGTGAGCTCAAAGTCCAGCTTATCATCCTCTTGATGTTGAAGGAGGATCTCCAAGAAGTCTTTGTTGTCACCTTCCTTCCTTGCCATCTTATGCTCTGCAATGACATGATCAAAGAAAGCATCCAACACTCCAAAAATGGCCTTAAATTCCTTAACCTGCCCAGTGAGGACATCAACCCAACCCAACAAAGGAAAAAGGTCCCCCACACAGAAATCCAAGACTCGAGCCAGCACCTTCCTCACAATCTCCCCAAACCTACAATTGCCACCACCACCATACTTCCTCCCAAATATGCACCTACTTATGATGTTGTTTGTGGTTGCAATTATCATCTCACTAAGGTTAATCACACAGCAACCATTACTACTAGCACCACTACCATTCATGCAAGAAGCCTTAATATTACGTATCTTATTAACCATTGATTCAACTTCCTCTTCTCTAATGAATTGAACCGATTGCAACCTTTTCACACTAAGCAACTCGACAACACAAAGCTTCCTTTTCTGTCTCCAGATTTCTCCATAGGACTCGAAAGCAACGTCCTTGCAACCGTAGAGAAAGATTCTCGCAGATTTGTGGTGAAGCCTGCTAGCGAAAACCACGTCATGGCTTTGCATAACTTCTCTGGCCAAATCTGCTGAAGAAACCACCAAAACATGAAGCTGACCAAGCTGGAACAACATTAGCGGGCCGTAGTCTTTTGAGAGGGCTTGGAAAGAGCGATGAGGGAGTGCTCCTAGCTGATGGTAGTTTCCAATGAAAGGGAGTTTTGGTGGGGATGGAGGTAGGTTATATTTGCTTCTTCTTGTGAGCTTAAACACAAGAAGCAGGGTGATGAAGAAGCAGAGAAGGGAGATGAAAAGGGTAGCGTCTAGTTCATAATAAGAAATTCGCTTCACATATGATGGTATTCCATATGGAATCATTAATTTTGGTGTGCCCGCCTTTGTTGCTTTGTTGATTGCTCTATTATTCTCCACATACTAGATATATTTTTCTTCTATCCTCCCGGAGGAAGGATGATTATTCTTCCATACCCATTTTATACCATGCAAACAATTGGAATAATTGCATAAAATATGGGACCCATTAGGATTAAATGGTGGAGAAGTTTTGTGGAGGATAGATTTTATTGCTCTTGGTGGATGGAAGAACTTCTCCATACTAGATTTCAAAATTTGACAATGTGGACATTGCTTGGGTACTGGTCCAATTTATGAGTTTGGTTCCTGAATTTTGTCTTGGAGACTTGGTTGTAAGAAATTTCATGCCATGATGTAAGCACTATATTTTATCCTATTCTTTTTATTATACATTACATAACTTTACAATATTGGCTAAATCGTATTATTCAATTTCTCCTGATCTAAAAAGCTTTTTTTTTATTATATTATTACAGTATTTATGTTATTCCTTCTTCTTTATTTATAATTTTGAATTAAAAAAATGAAAAACCGAAAAACTATAAAATGCCCAAAAGGCTTTTGAGTTGATTGGTCCATGTTGAAAGAAAAAGAAGAACAAAAAAATAAAGAAAGCATTCTACATAAATAAATTAGGTCAATACTGAGTTTAAAGATTCCAACAAATAACAAATTGGAATAGAACCATGAAATTAAAGTGATTTTTTTGGCACCTTATATCATAGGTATCGGTACCTTCTAGATAACTTATTATTGAAAAGTTGCCATGTATCCCACTCACTAAATTTATTAATATTTTAAATATTTATGATTAAATCATAATCATTTGATTCAAAAGGATAATGATACCCTTAGAGAATCCTAACAAAAATTTGAAAATAAATAAAGAAGAAGAGGAAAATTCAAATTAGCCTCAAACCTTTGATGTCATCTCATTACTCCCCGGTGGTCGTTCTTGCCCCCGCCACATAGAAAATTTTGCATTAATGACGCCTTCAAGGGTACTAATATTAATACGATCCGTCCTCAAGTTCATAACATGATCAATATCAATATGTACGTTATTAAGAAAATAATTATGATAATAATAACTAATAATACGCCAAAAATTAGCTAACAAATAATACAACTGACACGAAGCCAATATCAATATTTTCATGAAAGATACAACAAAACATTATTTTTAGGGCATATTTGATTGAGAGGTAAAAGTGATAGTAAAAATTATATAGCTGGGCTCTATTTTAAAATTACATATAAATCTTATTCATAAAAAATTTATCCAATTCTTACTCCAAAATCAAACATATCCTAAGGGTTAAAAGTCTCATCTATCAAAATTTATCTCCCAATTTTACCCCTAACCTATAGCAAATTTTCATTGATACTTTGTCATATTATGACAAAAGTGTAAATTTTGTTGTAGTGAAATCCACTACTATTTATATTGATTTAGTAATTTTTTTCATGTATTTTTTTCTACAATCATAAAGTAATGAAAAAAAAGGAAAACTATAATTAAGTGTCATGAGCTAACTCTCCTCAACAATGTCACAACAATCTTATGGCAATCCAAATGAGAAACCTACAACAATACACCATCATTTTAAATCAAATTCACCAAATAACTTCTTATAAACAGGTTACCTTATTAGGTTGATTTCTACCAATTTGCGTAGAAATTAGGAATAAACTCTCTCAATAAATATTTATATGATATTATCAAGCCTGATTTCTAAAGGTATTGAACGGATCAATCTAGCCTGCGACTTAAACAAGTTTAAACAAACCAAACACAAGCGAGCTAGACCACAATAATACATAGCAGGTTGATATGTTTAAACTAGTCGGCCTATTTAAAACTTTTTTATTAGAAAAAGATATTCAAAATTTTAAAATAAACGAAAAAAATACAATTTAAATTTTTTCAATAAAAAATACAAAAATAAATGAAAAAAAGTGGATACTGAGTTTAAATGTTGTAATTTATAAAATACTAAGAGTTTAAGTCTTTAAAATAAATAAATGGATTGTAAGACTAATTTGTTTAATTTTTTTTTGGTTAAAAAAGAGATTAACTGGTTAATAAACAAAGGTCTAAGCTTGGGAATAAACATCAGGTGTGTCACGACATGATGTTGTGACCCACACATTGGAGGAGTTGGCCTCTCTTAGCAAGCTTGCTAAAACTTTTACAGAAAACAGATAGAGTTTCTTCTATTTTTTGACTTCCTTGTATTGCAAACCTACACAGCATGTTAGCTTTAGAACCCTTGAAAAGGTCATTATAGGTTATGTTTTGAATAACAACAAAGTAAATTTTATTAAAATATTTTGTAGAAAAGACAAAGGTTTACATGAATTTCTTAAGTGCTAAACAAGAACTTTATCCTGTTATACGTAATTTATTTCTTGGTATATTTTTCATACTATCATGTTTCAACCTGTTATAAATCTCATTCAAATAAATTACAATATTTAAGAATACAAAAAATAGCTCATAAAGGGTATCCCGCACAATGATCAACAGAGGGGGGAGAGGGTATGTGCGATATGCTCTTAGATTGAAATATAAGGGGGGGTAATTGCACAACCCTGTGGTGAATAGTTGTCTTCTATTTTAACCCACGAATGAAATTTAATTCGCTCATAACTCTCAACATGATTGGAATTTGGCCTGAAGCATAGAAATAGCACTTGTACAGAATTAAGTTAGCTTTCCAATACCATAAAATAGTGTCAATCGGATGTCTGTAGCTTGAGAAACTTATAAAATGCTAGGCAAGGATCATGCTTCATATCTCAAAACTTACATTGCGACTTTCACCTAATATATATGGGATCTAAATTGTGATTCTAATCAAGGATAACGTTGAAGGTCAGTCATGGTCCTTTTGGGATGTCTATACTCGCGGTATTACATAATTCCAGGGTGACTGGATAAATGATTGTCATTACCAAAAGAATTTTCTTTTGAAAAGATAATTCTAATTGTGATATTCTGATTTTACATAAATAGTTGTGATTATAAAATTATTTTTTTAACCAAATCAATTTATCAAAAGATATTATAATGATTTAATTTGAATATCAAATTTGATGCCAAATTATAAAAGGACATTGTTATGTGAAAAAAAATAAAATTACTATATTAAGTCATTTTCATTTTAAAAATTTTAAAAAACCATCGTGGAAAAGTGCATAATAGCCAGATTTATTGCTATCAAATTTTATTCTAATACTAATTTAATATATTCATAATCCAATATCTAAAATATAATCTAATATATATCTAACCTCAAATTTTATATTCTAATATCTAATGTAATAAATTCTAGTAGTTAATTCTAAGGTGATTCTAGATCCATAAACGATTGTGATGTTCTGATTTTACATTATAAAATTGTTTTTATATGTACTCAATTTATTAAAATCTAAGTATACCTATGTTAATTATGAAAGTATATTCTAATATTAAATTTGATGCCAAATTATAAAAGGGATTGTTACGTGAAAATAGAATTAAGATTATTAGATTTAAATTACGACATATATGACTCATTTTCACAAATAAAATATTCTTATCTTATTCATATAATTTATATCTATGTACGTATGTGGGGGATGACTCTGGTGAGATTAGTGTTTTATTATGAGAGTGAGAGAAGTAATTATAGGCCAAATAATCATAGATGGATGGTCATGATTGAAAGTTATTCATGGCAATTAATGATCACATGATCATTTAAAATGTCACATGATTTTATATTTTAATCTTGATCATTCATATAAAATTCAATGAACTAGATTTGTTCCTCTCACTCATACAATAACCCAACATTTTCACTTAAGATGAGTGATTTCTTATGAGATTGAGAGGAGCAAATCTAGTCGTATAACTATATATAGATGGTGAGGATTGAAAGTTATTAATGGCAATTAATGATCATGTGATCATTTAAAATTTTTATGTGCTTTTATGTTTTAATTGTGATCTTTCAATTAAGATCCAATGACCCAGATTTGATCATCTTTCTCTCATAAACATCCATCTCATTTGTGATCTTTCAATTAAGATCCAATGACCCAGATTTGATCATCTTTCTCTCATAAACATCCATCTCATTTGAGTTGTTCTCATATATATATATATATATATAGAGCTTTTAAATGACATAACAAAATATTATTATCTTGTAGTCACTTAATCTTCTATAAAAGGTAGATTCAAACTGTTGTAAAGAGTTGTGGTAATGAAAACAACCATAACTATTGTGTCATCTTTTGTTCTTTTATTGTCTTTGTTTAGTGGCTAATCCAATTTTGCTATTCTCTACTTATATATCATTGTGGGAAATCATTGATGCAAGATGGGATAGTCAACTTCATATGCCTTTGCATGCTGTTGGCTACTATTTAAACCCTCAATTGCATTATAATAATGTATTTAAGATTGATTACAAAGACAAGAAAGGACTATATGATTGTTTAGAAAGAATTATGGCAAACATGAAGGGAATACCAAATTGATGCTCAACTTGAAGATTTCAAGAGTCAAGCAATATTTTTTCAGAGGGAAGTGGCTAAGATTATCCTTAAGACTAAAACTCCAGCACAATGGTGGAATTTTTATATGAATGAGAACGTAGAGTTCCAAAGATTTGTCATTCATGTATTGAGCTTGGCATGCAATTCATCAGGATGTGAGTGTGATTGGAGTACATTTGAAATGGCAAATTTTTAACTTGTCACTAGTATGATTCATATATCATTTTAGAATATTAGTCTTCCAATAGCTATATGTTGAATTCTTTATTTTTGTTTAGACCTACACAAAGAGGAGAAATCATTTGAAACAAAAAACAATGAATGATGTTGTGTTTGTGATGGCTAATTTTAGATTAAATGGCCAAGAAGAAGCAATATAGAAAACCTACTGAGTATAACATTGATGATTTGGTTAGGATGAAGAATAGACTGTGAACGATGAAGAAAGATTGGATGGTATAGAGGATTTGGACATCCCTGATGATCTTAACTTGGCCCCTAAACAAGATGGTGGTAGAGTTTATGCACTTCAAATGATTTGGAAAATCTTGATTTTGATGATGATGATTTTAATGATCTTCAAAGAGAAGGTGATGAAGATAGAATAGATCATATAGAAGATGATAAATATGATTATCGTAACCTCATAGATATACTTCCTTTTAATTCTAGTACTTGGATAATTGACTTATGTTCTTTAATATTTTTGTTTTAAATTATGTCAAAAACTTATGGGTTGCGACTATGCATTTTTCATTGGAAGTAATACAATGTGAATTATGATTAATTTTGTTTATTTGTGTTGTTATATGCATATATGTTTTTTGTAAAAAAAAACCCCCATTTTAGTTCCTCTAAAATTTCAAGTTGGTCAAGTTGGTCCCTATAAGGGAAAAAAAAAAAAAAAGACTCTCAAACTCATTCTGTGAAATTGAATCGTCATACAAACCAATCCCTAAAAAAAATCAAATTGGTCCCTATAAAATTAAATAGTAGGATAAATTGGTCCCAACAAAGTTGAATAATTGGCCAAGTTAGTCCATTTGTTAAGTTGGGCTAGCTAGGGGGACTAATTTGTGTGACAATTCATTTTTTCGGGAACCAATTTGAGAGGCTTTTTTTTTTTATACACAAAAACTAGTTTATCTGGCTTGAAATTTTAGAGGGACTAAAACACAGGTTTTGTCATTTTTGTATGAATGTAATTGTTTATTCTGGTAGGAGCTTACGCTCTATGCTATATGCCGCTACACTTTACACCCTCGTTTCCCCTTCCGCTTCTATGTAAGAGCTCGCTCCTAACAACCTTGCTATATCAGGCTCTAGGTACCATGCATTAATATGTGTTTGGATGTAATCTCAAAAGATCTTTGATTGTGCATGGATGCAATCTTAAAAACATCTTCATCTGTTCTTTATCATCTTTTTTATGTCGTATAAATATCAAGAAAAGTTTATAAAGTATTTTCAATGGTCACTCAATATTAAAATTACTTTTCTTAACAATATTTTTATTGACGCTTTCAATATTTGAATTGTTGAAAATATTCATTTTTCTTATAGTATTAATAACTAACCGAAAACAACCTATTAACTACCACAGAAAACTACAACAGACTCTAGGTAACTGATTACGAACTCATAATAGCCTTTGGAATATGATAGTTTACGGTTTTGTTTGTAGTGTTTCCATTTTGTTGGTGGTGTAGTCTCATACTCATGATAATTTTGTTGTCATTATTATATGTTTTGCTCGCATCTTGTTGGATGGTGTTGAGTTTTCTACATATATATGTATATATAAACAAACAACAACAACAACAAAGAGGGCACCTGATTCAAACGGCTGGTATAAGCAATGAAATAGTCGGTGGCTAATTAGGAAAGGCTACATAAAATCCCTGAAGCCATTTGATTCACATATAACAATACGATTTTGCAAGGTTCATTCCTCAAATCCGATTTGATGTTCCTACCAGTGTGGGTCTTGAACAGCTTGAATGGTTTCACTGAAAGTTGCACGGATTGTGATACATTGCTCCTTAATTAAATGCTTCATTGCTGTCCTTAATATTGAAATTGTATTTCTGGCTTTATGAGATATTTTTCCCAAATGACTTATCCATGCGGAATAGTCAGAACTCATAATGTAATAACAACCTTTTCAATTTTGTAAAAAGTGAGAGTAAATAATCTTTTTTATCCTAATATTTTTTTATTTGACGTATCAATTTATTAGTCATAATAAATTCTTGATATTAATTTACTCTTAACAATTTTAATTCGACATCAATTTATGTCAAGACTAAATTGATGTCAAATTGATCGTCAAATTTAAAATATTAGGAAAAATATATATTATTACTCAAAATATAATTAAGCATATATGTGCCAGAATAGTGCCACCCATAATTTGCACCTTATTTGCATGCAATCACAAAATGATGCTTAAACTATATGTTTCCCAGAATTTAAAGCACACGCACCACAAAAACTTATTATAACTTCCACTGCAAATTAACGAAACAACATTCAAGGGGCCAATAATGGAAATCACAATATGTCAAGCTTTAGAATCAGACAAATATGGTATTGGCTCAAGATGAAGTGGTACTTTCTTGGTGACGCTGAGCCCGTTCATCTCACTCATGTTTATGCCCTCCATTGGTATACCATTCTTAGGCAGCTGCAAATTGAACCAATATAGAAGATTGGCCAGCATATACTCAATAGAAGCAACCCCAAAGGGAATTCCAGTGCAACACCTTCTCATAAAACCAAAAGGGATAAATTTAAAATCTTGTCCTTTGAAATCAATTTGGCTACTATCAAATCTCTCAGGGATAAACTCTTCAGAAGTGTCCTATATCCCTTTGGATTGCCCATACATTCACATATATCATTGTTTTGGGGGAAATATCATACCCATTATTTTTCACACTAGATGTTGTTGTTTCTCGAGGAATAAAAAAGGAGCAGTTGGTTGTAATCAAGAAGTTTCTTTAATCACACATTTTAAGTAGTTCATTTGATTTATATTATTTTCCTCAACTTTTGGATTTTTGCCCCACAACTCTTTTTACCTCTTCTTGGGCTTTCTTCATAATATTTGCATTCCTAACAAGCTCTGCAAAAGCCCATTTTTAGAGTTGTTGAAATGGTATCACCTTCACCCATAAACATATCCTAAAATAATGAAAGGAGTGTTAATTGATGTATAATTATTGAAAAAAGAAAGAAAGAAAAAACCTTATGATTAGATGAAAACTTATATATTATAACCTCATTTTTTATCTATCCATTTTTTTTTAATAATTATAAAAGGCTCAAGTTTAAAAGGGGGAGAAAAAAAATAGTACATCAAAGTCTTTGAAAAATACAAAATAGAAAACATCACGGTTCAAAACATGACATAGCCTATCACCAAAAGAAAAATGGTACAAATACATGAGATTCGATGGACCAAAAAAGGTCAAACCCAAAACATGGAACACGAAACTTTGCGTCACACGAGTCTTAACAATGAGAAGCATGCATCTCGAGCCCCACAAGGGCAGCTTGGGGACAACAAAATGCACCCACGGCACCAGCGACGAGATCACAAACTAGAATCCACAATCAATGGCATCAAAACACCAAATGATCGAAAGATGCCGATTTGAACTACCAAAACCAATAAAAGCAACCACGAACACAAAAATCAACTAAGTCGCAACCTCAACCGAGTCCAAAGCATCGCAGCAAAACCAATTCAAATATGAAAAACTGAGAAACTAAAAGAAACCCATATCTGAATCTGATGTTGTCCCTGTAAGAAAAATGATGATTTTCAATAACATTTTCAACCGTTTTTGACAATAAATGTGTTTTCAAGAAAATAAATTTCAATGTAAAGTGACCGTTGAAAATACTTATAAATTTTTATCAATAACTAGTATACATAAAAAGTATTCAAAAGATATGTTTTCGACATGTATTAACGGTTGATAAAAATTTATAAGTATTTTCAATGATCACTTTATGTCAAAATTATTTTTCTTGACAATACATTTATCGACACTTTAATTGTCACCGTTGAAAATAACCATTTTTTTTTTGTAGTGTATTGAGTGAATGCAAACTGAAACATACTTCAGTTCCTTAGCCTCAGATCTGAATCGAAGTAGGAACTAGGTCTTACAACAATCAGATCTGCCACTGGTGTAGAAGCAAATCCACATTGGAAAACACGGACAGTCGAGGAACCAAATCTAAGAACAAGGCGGCAGAGACTGGAGCAAGAACACAGAACAGATGACAACAAATACAGAACCGGTTCTGGAATACAAGCCACCTCATGATCCTCGAACCATCCTCGAGATGGAGCAGGAACCAGAATACACACAAACAAAAAGAGCAAGTGCTACTTTGGTTCCTGAAATTGTAATCGTATTTCTTTTTAGTCTCTAAAATATTAAAATTAATTCTTTAGTTCCTGATATAGCATTCCATATGTCACTTTAGTCCCAAATCAAACAACCGTTATATTTTGCTGACATGATACGTTAAGTAACACGTTGACTAAAGTGATATACAGAATGTAATTTTATGAACTAAAGAGTTAATTTCAAAATTTTAATGATTAAAATAAATTACACTTACAATTTCAAAAATCAAAGTAACATTTTACTCCAAACAAGAAAATACTTCACATTTTAAATAATAAGTGTTTATAGAGTCATTCATTTGGTGGGGAATAACACGAAAGATCTTTTTTTTTTTTAATTAAATCACCAGAAAGATCTGAAAGTACAAAATGGTATGATTAAATTAAGGGGTAAATGCATGTTATCCGTAAATTTTAGGTTACGCGTAATTTACATCCTGACTTTTCAAAATATACATCGTGACACTTGAACTTTTTAAACTGTATAAAATACCCCGCAGTATAATTTTGAAAACTAATGAAGATAAGAGTTATGTTCACTTAACCCTTCTAATATTTCTAATTTGTACAACCCGACGCCTTATTGTGTGAACCCGACACCCTAATTTGACGTAAAGTTTTGCACCGTTTGAAAAGTAGATTTTTTGCACAATTCAAGAAATTTAGGGTGTCATAATATACATTTTAAAAAGTCATGGTGTAAATTACACATGACTTAAATTTCATAGGATAAAATGTATTTCACTCTAAATTAATTAAATTGGTTAAAATAGAATGATTATTTTTTCGATGAAAAATAAGTATATATATCATCGAATCCATGTTAGGTTTTGGCGATCAACTTTATCGTAATCTCATATAATTTTAAATTGATATGTTGTGCGAAATCGTTATTGGCTTCATTCGAACAATAAAGTAAAAGTATGCTTAATTAGTATGTTTGGTTGTGATTATTCTTGAAAAATGGTATTTTCTTACCGAAATCTCTTAAAACCCTGATTAAGCTTAAAATTTATCTTAAATATAAAATTATTAGTGTGTCTTAATCCAATAAATTAAGCTTTTAGAATAAATGATTTCATACTTAAAATGATTTGTTTATATGATTCACTGTGCACTTTCCTTGAAATTGTCGGCAATGCCATCTTCATATTTATTTAAATCTTGCATTTCATATATGAAAGGGACAGCAAGCAAGATATTATTCGTACCTAATTTAACACAATTATTAGACAAAACCCCACAATTCAAAAATTGTGGTTAGCAAATCAGTATTAAGTCCCTGAAAATCTAAAAAGTTCCTCTATAGTGACAAAGGGGCCTCAGCTCTCCAACCATTCACTTCACCAACTGTGCTATGCATTGCTTGCTCAACTGGATAAGGTTCAGATATTGAAGTATGGTATTGGTTCAAGATAAAGAGGTACTTTCTTGTTAACAGTGATACCAAATGTCTCACCCATATCTAGGCCATGACCAGGTGCACCAGCACCAGGTACCTTCCAATCAAACCAACATAAAAGATTTGCAAGCATGTACTCAGCAGAAGCAAGTCCAAATGTCATTCCAGGGCATTTTCTTCTGCCAGAACCGAATGGTATAAATTGGAAGTCTTGGCCATTGAAATTAACTTGGCTGTTTTCAAATCTTTCAGGTAGAAACTCTTCAGGTCTTTCCCAAAACTCAGGGTCTCTTTGGATTGCCCATATGTTGACATATACCATTGTTTTTTCAGGAATATCATACCCTCTTAGTTTCACCTTAGATGTTGTTTCTCGAGGAGCCAAGAGAGGAGCAGCTGGATGTAACCTCAGAGTTTCTTTGATTACACATTTCAGATAGTCCATTTGATTCACATCATTTTGGTCCAGTTTTGATTTATTCCCAACAACTCTTCTTCCTACCTCTTGGGCTTTCTTCATTGTAGTAGGATTGTTTATAAGCTCTGCAACGGCCCATTCTACTGTTGTTGAAGTTGTGTCAGTTCCTCCCAAAAACATGTCCTGAAATTATGGAAATAGAAAATATCATGGTTTGTTTCATTTTTTTTATAGACAAAGATATTAAAGCATACTCATAAAATAAATTTAAGAATTCTGTGAAGTAAAATGAGTTATCTAGTATTCAATATTTATTCGTTTAGTTTTTTACAAGTACTTTCTTCCAATTGTCATAATCGCAGTATTAATATTTTCCCTACATACATCAAGAAGAGGATAGAGAAAGAAAGACCATTATGAGTGCTTTAAGGTCATCTTTGGTGAGCTCAAAGTCCAGCTTATCATCCTCCTGATGTTGAAGGAGGATCTCCAAGAAGTCTTTGTTGTCACCTTCCTTCCTTGCCATCTTATGCTCTGCAATGACATGATCAAAGAAAGCATCCAACACTCCAAAAATGGCCTTAAATTCCTTAACCTGCCCAGTGAGGACATCAACCCAACCCAACAAAGGAAAAAGGTCCCCCACACAGAAATCCAAGACTCGAGCCAGCACCTTCCTCACAATCTCCGCAAACCTACAATTGCCACCACCACCATACTTCCTCCCAAATATGCACCTACTTATGATGTTGTTTGTGGTTGCAATTATCATCTCACTAAGGTTAATCACACAGCAACCATTACTACTAGCACCACTACCATTCATGCAAGAAGCCTTAATATTACGTATCTTATTAACCATTGATTCAACTTCCTCTTCTCTAATGAATTGAACCGATTGCACCCTTTTCACACTAAGCAACTCAACAACACAAAGCTTCCTTTTCTGTCTCCAGATTTCTCCATAGGACTCGAAAGCAACGTCCTTGCAACCGTAGAGAAAGATTCTTGCAGATTTGTGGTGAGGCCTGCTAGCGAAAACCACGTCATGGGTTTGCATAACTTCTCTGGCCAAATCTGCTGAAGAAACCACCAAAACATGAAGCTGACCAAGCTGGAACAACATTAGCGGGCCGTAGTCTTTTGAGAGGGCTTGGAAAGAGCGATGAGGGAGTGCTCCTAGCTGATGGTAGTTTCCAATGAAAGGGAGTTTTGGTGGGGATGGAGGTAGGTTATATTTGCTTCTTCCTGTGAGCTTAAACACAAGAAGCAGGGTGATGAAGAAGCAGAGAAGGGGGATGAAAAGGGTAGCGTCTAGGTCATAATAAGAAATTTGCTTCACATATGATGGTAGATTTAGAGCCATTCTTGCTTCCATCATTCCCCTCTGTTCATGCAGTACAATCACTCCAAATAAATACCTATATATAGTGTTTCATAATTTGATTTTATTCAATTTTTTTACCTATTTATAAAATGATGAGTATATCTGTTGGAGCTTAATTATAATATAATACTTGAAAGATTTATACAGAGAGTAATGTAGCTGAAATTATTAGGCAAAAATAATCAATTTAAGAAAAATAAAAAAATTAATTATTAATGAAAGTCGAATCCTAAACGTCTATAAGCTTGTATAGCAAATATGTTACTGAGATGAATAACTATCTTTTGATATCTCTTTATTCTATTGAAGTATTTTTCAAAGTCTATATGTATAAATATATATATAGTAAAAACATCTATTATATCATTTACCTGACTTCTCCATATTTTTTTTCTTTTTTTTTTTCATATAATCGGCCTCTTTTTGAGAATATAAAAGAAATATATGAATTAAACAAATCATTAATTTCTATTATAGTATCAAATAATTTCATACTAATAACGAAGATTATATAAAATTTATCTCTAAAATAAAAATGTGCCTCGAGTGGCACGAAACGTCACTAGTTATTATAACTTGGATCTGATGGGTGATCTATAGAGCATTTATAAAGGCTTGATGCCTCCGAGTTCATGGCGTAATCCTAAACTAACAAAAATTTCCCCCAACCCGAAAATTCTATTATAAAAAGTTTATTTAAAACTAAAAACAATTTCGTATCTTTCTTAAACTATGAAATTTCGATTGTTGTCTTGTTCTATGCGGTTCGGTGTGCATCGCTGCAGTGTTGTTTATTGCTTCTTGTGTGCTTAAGCAGAGTCGCACCTGACCATAGTGATAAGAACAAGCTGCCATGAACGAGTTAAAGTGTACATATATATTACACCGCCACCAATGGGTTAGCTTCCAAATTAAGGAGTAGACAAAGAAAGAATGGGAGGTATGTGATTATCATTACAAATGCAAAGTTGCAGATTTGTGTCATCCGAAGATCCCACTTCCCAGAATATATGATATGCTCAATCTACACGAAATATTAATTATTAAATATCAGGCTCCCGGTGAGTCGGCAGATTTCTCATTGCTATCCCCCTAGAAAGAGTAGGGTTATTATTTCAAGATCTAAAAATAGGTGTTTAATTAAGACATTTATTTGGTTAATATTAGATACGATAGTGGTCCCCATCTATTCCATTAACTCGTCACATTTCAGATTGAAAATAGGTCGAGTTAGATTAGACTTTAGTTTAAATAGGCCGAGTTTGAGCCTGTTACTTTATAAGCCCTTTTTATGTTATTAGCCTAGCCTTCCTAAAAGTCTAGCCTAACCTGAAAGCATATCTAGCTAGGGTCTTATTTAGTTATAAAATATTTTGAAGAAACTAAAATGCCTACTTTTAAATTAGTCAAAATACTACTAAATACATAAAAAAATATATACTTTTAAATAGACTAAAACACTTAAGTTAGTTAAAAATATAAATATTTCTATTATAATTATATATTTAAACAATAATAATATAAGTAGACTGGTCTGTCAGACCTAATAGGTTATTTTTATATCGTGAAGCTTGACCTAATTAACAAAAAAAAACCTTTTGAAAAGTCTTAGCTAAGCTTATTTACTAAATAAGTCAGGCCTAATTAGACAAAATGTAAGTTAGGCTAAAGGCCCCTTACAAACTGCTTGACCTATTTTCACCCTAATCACATTTAGGGTGTTTTTGGTTAAGGAGCAAAAATAAGGGTCTCCACTCATTTCATTAGCTCCTCACATCTAAGGTGTTTTTGGTTAAGGGATAATATAATTAATAACTCATTGAAATATGAAAATGACATATATTTTGCACACAAAAACGATTCATATTGAGGACAGGGTGGAGTATATCTTTAATGTAATTTTGGAAAACTTTGAAAACATAAAATTTTGTCTTGTCAACTATAATTTTTTGATTTAGAAATAAACACTTAATTCAATAAATACTATACATAATAAAATAAACCATAAATTTTAACAAAAATTAAAGTGATGATTAGATAGAGTAACAAATAAATTATAAATTTAAACCACAATTAAAGTGGTGATTAGATAAAATAATTAATTAATATGGCACATTTATTTATTTAAAAACTACCATTAGCATACTACATTAATTTCGCAAACGAATTAATGTGGGCATTTTGAGTCAGTTGTATTTTTCTTAACATGTACTTAATCTCCTAATCCCGAAACTTTAAGTCATGTGCATTTTATACTATAACTTTTCAAAATATGCATCGTGAAATCCTAAAGTTTTCAAACAATGCAAAATAGCTCTCAGTATAATTTTTGCAACTTAATTTATGTACACTTAACCCTCAAATTTTTTAATTTGTGCAACTTAATACCTTGTTTAAGAATTCTCATGTGCACTTAATCCCTTTGTTTTTTCTATTACGTGTAGTCTGACATCTTACAATGACCTAAAATTTTGCATTATTTGGAAAGTTATGGTTTTTAGCATTATTTGAAAAGTTCAGGGTGTCGTAATACACATTTTAAAAAGTCAAGTTAGTAATTGCACATGACTTGTAGTTAAAGGAAATAAAATGTAACCAAAAAAGTAAATTACCCTCCTGAACTTTTGATCGTGTGCAATTTAGATCCTGACTTTTAAAAATGTGGAACGTGACCCCTTGTACTTACCAGATGGCGCAAAGAGTTGTGTAAAAAACGTTAAATGCCATAGTTAAGTACGCATGTGCTCCTCGCGTGCATCAGCAATTTGACAAAAATACCTCTTTCTCTCTTAACTCGCTTGTCCTTTTAATTTTTTCACCAACAATATCATCAGTAAAATGCAAATCATCAGCAACTTTCCAGCCACCCCAACATCAAAACCAAATCAACCATTTTCAATCATAGTCCATAACTATCTCACAAACATAGACCAAATCAACCCCAAAAAAAAAAAGAACACAAAAATATAGAAAAGAAAAAAAAGAAAAGGGAAGAGGCTCTGCTTCATCATCATCTCCACACCCACCACCATGAACCTCCCTATCCTCCGTGATGTGCTGCGCAGCCTCACCAGGGGACCAAGCCTCTCTAGCTTTTCCTCAAAGAAGATGTCTACATATGTTGCGGCCTCTTCTTCCTTGATCCCCTTCTCCCTTAGCCATGAAATCGTGTACCCTCCGCTTGCCGGCATCACTGCTGATCGCTTCATCTACCATGTCTATAGCTGTCACGTCCCCCCTCTCTCTGCTGTCAGATCTAAAGCAATCTCCACTCCATCGCCATCACCTTGTGATCCATCACCATCATCGGCTCTCCATCTAGCCTCAGCCCAAAAAAACTGCGGCCATCCCCTCGGCCATAACCTCAGTTGGTATCTTCTGATTAGTAAAAATACAATAGATTTAATGATTCAAAAAATCAAGAGAATAATAAATTTATATGGATTTAACAACTTATATTTATTCCTACAATTTCATATTCTAATCATTTTTAAGCAAGTAGAGTAAAAAATATATATATAGTGGTCTATTTCATAATATTGCAATTGTTGTTTTGACAATTTAATATGTTTTCAATATCATGGTACTTTACAAGTATCACACGGGATAACTATATTAGATATCTATTTCACTAAATTATTTACTTAGCAAGTAAATTATACAAAATTAATATATTCTAATTCAATACAATTTTTAATATATATTTCCTCTGTAAAATTCTTAATATGTCTAAATGAACGGTTTTATATATATATATATATATATATATATAGAGAGAGAGAGAGAGAGAGAGAGAGAGAGAGAGAGAGAGAGAGAGGGGGGGGGTGCGGGCCTGGATGAGGGATGAATTCAAAACCCGATCTGTCTAGGTTGGATATGGGCGGGTACCCAAAGTCTGGTAACAATTGCCATCCTTAAAATTTGTTTACTTTTTGGACCCATAAAATTTTGGTCTTACGCTAACAGCTGACAAAAGCAACCTACAACAGCACATGAGCACAATAAAGGTGGCTAAACCACATTGGGCTGACTAACAAAAGGTTTAGTACCCATTATTTTAGGAAAGTTTTCATAGACCCACAATTTTTTGGCTTTCATCTGGAAAGCAGTTTTGACAACCATTATAAACCATATATAATGAAATCTTTTCTACACTTGAATTCTGCACATTCCAACATTGAGGATAAACTAAATTAAGTGAAAAAATAAAGTTTAATATCTAACAAAAACAGCCTAGTCTGTTTTTATACATTGTTATGATATGATGATAATATGGCTGGAAAAACTTTCTTTTCAAAACGACCCTTTTAAAAATAGAAAAGTTCCCTCACAATATAAACCAACGTCCACCACAATGATGCCACCAAGGAAATAAAAGATAGAAACCAAACTGTCCTAGACTTCTGTTGCTTGTTCTTCTTTTTCTCTCAATTAATTTCTCTTTGAAGTAGAAGAACATCATGGCATCCAAGGCCCTTATTTTCTCATTCTTCCTCATCTTCTCGTCTTCATTGGTTCATCAGGGTTTATCTAGTTTCCTTGGGAAGATTCTAGAAGGTGCTACAGTAGTGAAAGAACGAAATTGCATCGCGAAGATGAACTCTTGTAATTTGTCCATTAAAATGGGAGGCCTATTCAAGCCTAGTCAAGATTGTTGTGACCGCGTGATTAATATGGTTACCACTGACACCGAATGCTATTGTAAGTACTATGATAATGAGCGCCTGCGTCAGGCCATGGGCTTGTCTAAGGATGATGTTGCGAAGCTTCCCGGTGCTTGTGGTGCTTCTGTTGACCCTTCCAAATGCAACAATGGTAATATTTAATTGATTCTCTCTTTCTTTTGTGTGGTTTTGATGAGTGTTAGTTATTGTTTTCTTTTTTTCTTTTATAACTTGGTTGCAAAATATATTTTATTATTATAATTTTTTTGCTGCATTAATAATATCACAAATTGAAATATTTTCTACCTTAGGATGACATATTTGTTTCACATGAAAACATGATTACTAGTAGCTAAATTAATTCATTGTAGTTGAATGGTTTGTTTGTTTATCATATGGTTTTGGCCTTTGCAAATTGTGTTTTTTTTTTATTCTTTTCTTTTTGTTACAAAGGAGAAAAACATTTAATTTGTTGGATGGTGTTTAGGCGATCAGATTTTCATTTTTTGTTGTTGTTGTTTAGTTTAGAGATTTGTTGTGATCTACATTTACCATAATAAGAATCTTAATCAAATTGAGGAATCCTTATGACCAAGAGATAAGTTTCCCAATGGATGCACGGCTCTTGTAATGATATTTCATACTTGGGATTTTAATCCTTGAGGAATAGCTTTCCAATAATGCATTTTAGAGGTGTTTGGTATGCAAACTAAACCTCTAATGACTTTCAATAGCATATAAAAACTTATCCCAGCACAAACTACTATTCCAACATTAATAAATATATAAATCAGCGATAGATCCAACCATTAATTTAGTCTAAAATGTCATTCAATAATTGGAATGAAAATAATCATATATTCTATTTTTGGAACATGCAATACTTTCTTTATGTGGAGCATTCTATTTATGATAGACATACCTTGCACAATGATATGTGAGCAAGAGTGACATCAACATCTAAGGACTATTTGTTTTAATATCTAAAGTTACCTTAGGAGAAGAAACAGTTTTGTTACTTGGGAAGAAAATATTGGGAAGCATTTTTTTTTCATTTTACTGTGGAAAAAAGTGGTAACCAAACAAGCACTTGTAACAAGAACTATATTTTCTGCTTCTAGGTACAAGCATTGCAACAGCTCCAGTAAGTCCAAGGAGTTCAGCAAAAATGATTATTCCATATGGAATAATTAATTTTGGTGTGCCCGCCTTTGTTGCTTTGTTGATTGCTCTATTATTCTCCACATACTAGATATATTTTTCTTCTATCCTCCCGGAGGAAGGATGATTGTTCCTCCATACCCATTTTATACCATACAAACAATTGGAATAATTGCATAAAATATGGGACCCATTAGGATTAAATGGTGGAGAAGTTTTCTGGAGGATAGATTTTATTGCTCTTGGTGGATGGAAGAACTTCTCCATACTAGATTTCAAAAATTTGACAGCGTGGACATTGCTTGGGTACTGGTCCAATTTATAAGTTTGGTTCCTGAATTTTTTTCTTGGAGAATTGGTTGTAAGAAATTTCATACCATGATGTAAGCACTATATTTTGTCCTATTCTTTTTATTATACATCACATAATTTTACAATATTGGCTAAATCGTATCGTTCAATTTCTCCTGATCTAAAAAGCTTTTTTTTCTATATTATTACGGTATTTATGTTATTCCTTCTTCTTTATTTATAATTTTGAATTAAAAAAAATGAAAAACTGAAAAACTATAAAATGCCCAAAAGGCTTTTGAGTTGATTGGTCCATGTTGAAAGAAAAAGAAGAACAAAAAAATAAAGAAAGCATTCTACATAAATAAATCAGGTCAATACTGAGTTTAAAGATTCCAGCAAATAACAAATTGGAATAGAACCATGAAATTAAAGTGATTTTTTTTTATACCTTATAAAATTCATGGGTATGGTATATTTTAGATAACTTATGGCTGAAAAGTTGTCATGTATCCCACTAACTAAATTTATTAATATTTTAAATATTCATAATTAAATCATAATTCTTTGATTCAAAAGGATACGGATACCTTAGAGAATCCTAACAAAATCTTGAAAATAAATAAAGACCAAGAGGAAAATTCAAATTAGCCTCAACCCTTTGTTGTCATCTCATTACAGCCCGGTGGTCGTTCTTGCCCCCGCCACATAGAAAATTTTGCATTAATGATGCCTTCAAGGGTACTAACATTAATACAATCCATCCTCATGTTCATAACATGATCAATATCAATATGTACATTATTGAGAAAATAATTATGATAATAATAACTAATAATACGACAAAAATTAACTAACGAATAATACAACTGACATGAAGCCAATATCAATATTTTCATGAAAGATACAACAAAACATTATTTTTAGTGCATATTTGATCGAGAGGTAAAAGTGATAGTAAAAATCATATAGCTGGGTAAATTTTGTTGTAGTGAAATCCACTACAATCATATAGTAATGAGAAGAAAGGAAAACTATAATTAAGTGTAATGAGCTAACTCCTCAACAATGTCACAACAATTTTATGTCAATCCAAATGAGAAACCTACACCAATACACCATCATTTTAAATCAAATTCACCAAATAACTTCTTATAAACATGTTACCTTGTTAGGTTGATATCTACCAATTTGCGTAGAAATTAGGAATAAACTCTCTCAATAAACTTTTATATGATATTATCAAGCCTGCTTTTTAAAGGTATTGAACGGATCAATCTAGCTTGTGACTTAAACGAGTTTAAACAAACCAAACACAAGCGAGCTAGACCACAATAATACATAGCAGGTTGATGTGTTTAAACTAGTCGGCCTATTTAAAACTTTTTTATTAGAAAAAGATATTAAAAAATTTAAAATATATAAAAAAATACAATTCAAATTTTTTCATTAAAAAATACAAAAATAAATTAAAAAAAGTGGATACTGAGTTTAAATGTTGTAATTTATAAAATACTAAGAAGTCTTTAAAATAAATAAATGGATTGTAAGACTGACTTCTTTTTTTTTTGGGTCAAAAAAGAGATTAACTGATTAATAAACAAAGGTCTAAGCTTGAGAATAAACATTAGGTGTGTCACGACATGATCTAGGTTGTGACCCACACATTGGAGGAGTTGGCCTCTCTTAGCAAGCTTGCTAAAACAGATAGAGTTTCTTCTATTTTTTGGCTTCCTTGTATTGCAAACCTTCACAACATGTTAGTTTTAGAACCCTTGAAAAGGTCATTATAGGTTATGTTTTGAATAACAATAAAGCAAATTTTATTAAAATATTTTGTAGAAAAGACAAAGGTTTACATGAGTTTCTTAAGTGCTAAACAAGAACTTTCTCATGTTATACGTAATTTATTTCTTGATATATTTTTCATATTATCATGTTTCAACATGTTATAAATCTCATTCAAATAAATTACAATATTTAAGAATACGAAAAATAGGTCATAAAGGGTATCCCGCACAATGATCAAGCTGCAACAAGGGTCCTTAGGTACTTGAAGAATGCCCCTGCAAAAGGGTTATTTTTCCCAGCAAATAACTCTCTTACTCTCACTGCTTTCTCAAACTCAGATTGGGCAAGCTGTAAGGATACTCGCAAATCCCTCACAAGCTATTGCACCTTCCTTGACCAGCTTTGATATCTTGGAAATGTAAGAAACAAAACACGATTGCTAGATCATCCTCTGAAGCAAAATATAGAGCTTTGGCTGCCACTTGCTGTGAGATCCAATGATTGCACTTTCTTCTTCATGACTTACAGCAACATCTCTACACTCCAACTTCTATTTATTGTGACAATCAATTTGCTATCTACATTGCTCATAACCCAGTTTTCCATGAAAGGACAAAGCATATTGAGATTGATTGTCATCTCGTTCGAGAAAAGCTTCAATCTGGGTTAATTCATCTGCTACCTATTTCAACTACACACCAAACAGTTGATATATTCACCAAACCACTTACCTCTATTTGATCATCACCAATCCAAGCTTGGAATGCTCGACATACATTCCTCAGCTTGTGGGGGGATATTAACTGATACTAATAAATAGATAGTTCAGTTAGTTACATGTCAATTTGATTAATTAAGTAGATCTATTAGTTTGTTACAATTAACCCTAGTTAGTTAGTTCTATTAACCTTAGTATGACCACTCAGTGTATGTATATATATGAACTCCCTCAACAATGTAAACGTAACTTGTACTCCCATTTTCTCAAATAACAATACAAAGAACTCTTTCTTCATTCTCTTCTTTGTTTGTCTTGGAATCTTGATTTGCTAGCATGGATACCAAAACTATGATCTGCTGATGAAACCACAAGGGTTGGAGTTTGTCCCAAATGCAGCAACATGAGAGGCCCATACTTGTTAGAGAGTGCTCTTAACGAGCGGTGTGCGAGTGTTCCTAGTTGATGGAGATTGCCAATGATTGGTAGCTGTGGTGGGGATGGAGGAAGGTTGGACTTTTTTCTTCTTGTGAGCTTAAGCACATACAAGATGTTTTCAGCAACATTTGCATTGATCTACTTTCTAATCACACGTTTTTGGTAACATATATAGATTTATATTTTAATCAGACAGCAGTGATTGTTTTTTAAGGGTTAAAGGACTAAACCAAATCCAACTTTTGATACAAATTATCTCATTTAATTGATTAATCCCCGTGATGAGATCAATACGAGTGGCATCCTAACTAATTTTGCATTATCGGACCAACTTGGGGTATAGTTATTATTCATCCACTTTTGGCGTGAATCGTCAGCAAGATGCAAAATGGTTTACATAACTCACTTGCCTCCTTGGGAGGTTAAAATATTAGGAAGTGTTGAGTTAGATGAATAACCTCTATTCTACTAAATAATCTAAGGTGATTAACTCCTAACATTCTCACTTTAAAAAATGATAGTATAAACTTGAGTTTACAGTGAATCATATATGTAGCACAATTACAACGGATATTTTTATAATATTTACGTATTTTAAATTTTAAATTAAACTTTGAATGGTAGATACATTGTCATGTATAGGATTATTTTCTGTGAATCCGAAACTATACAATCATTACTCTTCTCACTTTACTATCATTCTCACTTTAGATAAGGCAATCATTATTTAATAATACAAAAACCCTCAAGAAGCCTTTCCTATTCATAGTACAATTATTGATTATTTAAAATGTGTTTAAAATATCTGTTAACTCAATCTTCATATATAGATTTTTTTTTTTAAGTCTTCATATATGGTTTTGAGAATGAGATAATAGTTATTTTAATCATTAACTTTTAAAATGAGTAAAATTAGTTCATGACATTGAATAATATGAGTCATGCTGGTCCTTCAACCCACTTTTATTTTACATTCCATCCATTAAATAATGGTGTGTAACATTATTTAGTGATACTTTGATATAAATTATATCATTTGATGTATAGTGAAATTTAAAATGATATATTTTGATATTTAAAATTACACAAAATGAGCCATTTTATAACTTAAAAATAAGACTTAAATAATTCATTTTATATAATTTTATACACTAAAATGAATCATTTTAAATTTAGATCTATTTTAGATGACTGATGGTATGTTAAGGCATAATTTAATATTATACATTATTATTTAATTGATAAAATATTAATTTAAAGTGGGATGAAAGACTAATTTAATTTGATTCATCCTTTGCAATGTCAAAAGTTAATTTGACTTATTTTAAAAGTTAAGGTATAAAGTGACTCATAAATATAAAGTGATAGACTAAAACGGGTATTGACTTTTTTAAGAAAAAGATGATGTAATACCAAGTCCTGCCTAAAAGGCCCCATGAAGCTCCTTGACAGGACATGGAAGAGATAATGAGAGATGTGGTAAGAAAAATTTAGATAAATAGTATATGCAAAGAGCACTGTTATTTGGTAATGTGTACAGAAAGGGTCTCATTATATACTTACCTCCTTAAGAGAGCTTCTACCTCGAAAGAATTTGTCATTACTACTGGCGAAAGATACCTTACGAAACCAAAAAATAAAAAATAAAAAGCACTGCTACAAAAATATAAAAAGTTTATCGGAATTTTCTTTTATAGAAATTGTGGTTATCAATAGATTAAATAAAGAGATATAACCCATTTATTTATCTAATAATCACTCCCTTTTATTGTATTTAATCAATTATATTGGTATTACAATAAAGATTGAACCTATGACATCATACATACTATTCAAATTTCTCACCACTACGTCAATTCTATTGACTTCAATAATTACTCCCTTTGATTAGAAATAATTGTTAATTTGAACAAACAGGTACATTAAAAATTAATATACCTAAAAAACAAAATATGTTCAAATACATTAATTTTTAAATATATTAGTTAGTCTAAATCGATAGTTATTTTTAATTGTATTGAGTAATAAGTACGACAATTAATTTTAACAGTTAGATTCGAACAAAACTTGTTTATATATCATTTTACATTTACGAGAATTGAAACTCTTTTTATTGTCCTTATAACTAGAGGGCTATCATCAATATAGGACTACATATCATCAAATGTAGATTTTGGCAATCAACTTGATCGTAATCTTATATAATTTTAAATTGATGCGTGCGAAATTGGTTTTGATTTTAGTCAAACAAAAAAGAAATATGTTCATAAAAAAAAAAAAGAAGGTAAAAGTATGTTGAATTAGTATATTTGGTTGTAATTATTCTTGAAAAGAAAAAAAAAAGGGAAAAACTTTCGTATCGAAATCTCTTAAAACCCAGATTAGGCTTACACCATGATTGTATTGTCAAATTAAAAGAAAAAAAAAAAGCATATATGATTGACCATGCACTTCACCTCAAATTGAGACTCTGCCATCTTCTTATCATTTCGATTATTCATGTATACACTGAAAGACTTGCTTTTTTATTTTGTACGCTTCTTCTGCTTTTGTTGGTATTATGTTAGGCTAAGCTGGAAGTGATTATTCTTCTTCTACTTTTGCGTGTGGAGCCTTTCCTCGTAATAACTCAAGGAAGCAAATAACCTCTTACCTAATGAAAACGTGGATCCATGGCTGGAAAGCACAGGTTCAGCCTCATGAAAAGTGCGAAAGGAATGCAAGAAAGGGTGGGACGATTTGTAATCGATTTTGATTTGGGGGTGAGTGTCGCCGAAGAAGATGGGCTCCAAGAGGCGGGTGGTCGAGAAGCTTGGTGGGGTGGCTAGCAGGTAGCGGCTTGGAGCATGGTGTAGAAAAAGTGGCTGGTGGCTGTGCATTTTGCAGCCACCGACTGTTGAAAAATCAAAAAGAGATACTGTGCACATGCACAGTAATGTGAAATACAGTTGTATCACCGAAATATGCACAGTAACTTTCAAAAATCATCTATAAATAGAGTATTGAAGCAGACGATTTTTGCAATCCCGAACTGAGAAGCATTTCCTCAGTTGTAAAGAAAGAAGCAGTGTAGGCTTCTTGTAGTGAGAGAAAAATAGAGAGTGTGTGTAAGAAAATTCCAAGAGTGTAGTGTGAGTATACACTGGGGGGTTTTGGATATATTCTCTAGATCTCTGTAATACTACTAATTGTAGTAGAAGAGAGTCTCATTGGGGATACACTATATTGTAATTACTCTTTAAATATAGTGGAGTATTTTTCGGAGTTTGGCCTGTGGTTTTTCCCTCAAAATTACAGGAGGGTTTTCTATGTTAAAATATTGGTGTGCAGTTCTCTTGATCTATTTTGTTGGTGTGAATAGTAACGAGTACTATTTATAAATAGTGAAGTGGGTCCCACTGCATAATACTATTCACGTGAATAGTCGTGGGCCCCACTGCGAATTACTATTCACCGTGCTCCATTTTTCCGTCTCTTCAATTTGGGCGCGCTTCCGCTCACATCCGTAAAGTGTTTATTACACTTGGGGTGTACCCGACTCTGATGATATCATAACAAGTGGTATCAGAGCTTTGGATCGGTGGGATTTATTCTTAGTATGCTCTGTGGTTGCAGCTTAGTCTGATCTTCCACATCAGAAAAGAGTTTCTCCCTAATACTTGAGGATCACCTTTTGGTTGCTGTTGCTGGAAGACAGTGTGATACTGTGAGAGTGCAGTTTGAAGAGGTTCTGGCTAAGGAAAGACTTGGTATTTAAGCGTGTCCATTGTGACCCACCTCTCTTTCCTGGGAATCCTCTTGGTGCACGGTTTACAGTTGAGTTGCACTATTCCAGTATACGGTTAATAGTATAAGGTTTTGACTAAGATCCAAGATGTCGGTGCCAAAATTTGAAGTGGAGAAATTTGACGGGTCCAATGACTTCAGGCTATGGAAATTGAAAGTGCAGGCATTGCTAGGTCAGCAAGGTCTTGCAGAGGCGTTGGAGGACCGGGGTCATTACACGATGACAAGAAGAAGGAGATGATGGTCAAAGCACCGAGTACAATACTGATTGAGTCTTGCGGACAATGTTCTACGAGAAGTCATGGATGAAAAAACCGCTGATTCACTATGGAAGGCTTTGGAAGAAAAATATTCTGTAAAGACCTTGTCCAACAAGCTTTATCAGAGAAAGAGACTGTACACATTCAAATATTCAGGAGGAAAATCAATGCAAGAACATATAGACGACTTCAACCGGATGATCTCTAATGTTGGAGCAGCAGGGATTAAAGTTGAAGATGTTGATCAAGCTATGATCTTGTTGACTTCACTACCTCCGTCTTATGATAATTTCTGTGATACCATACTTTATGGTAGATCCGATATCTCAGTGAAAAATGTCAAAGAATCACTGATGATAAAGGAACATCAGAAGTTAGTAGCCGGATCCAATGTCGAAGGTCCTGCAGATGGATTGTTCGTGACGAGAGGGCGTAGTCAAGAAAGAGGATCGGGAAGCAAAAGCAAGAGAAGATCAAAGTCCAGAAAGCATAAATCTGTGAAGTGCTTTCATTGTCACCAGACGGGACATATCAGAAGAAATTGCCCAGAGAGAAAGGAGAAATCAGGAGATTACTTAGCGTAACAATTGAAAGTTCTGAAGATAGTGATGCCGATCTTTGGTTCGGCCTTGTCAGTATTCACAGGTGACACCGGAAATGAGTGGATCCTAGATTCTGGCGCATCTTTTCACATGACACCTAATCGAAACTTCTTCTCATCCTATAAAAAACGGGAGGGAAAAGTTAGATTGGGAGATAATAGAATTATTCCAATTGCTGGTGAAGGAGATGTGCAAGTGAATTTGGACGATGGTACTAAAGGGCGTTTCATGCATGGCATGTACGAGTGGGTAGAAATCTGATCTCATTGAGTGCCATTGACAATCGGGGGTACAAGTTCACTGGAGAGGGTGGCTTCTTGAAGGTATTCAAAGGCTCAATGGTGGTATTGAAAGGAAAGCTGCAGGGCGGGATCTATCTATTGCTAGGAAGCACAGTCGATGGAACCGCTTCTTTGTTCTATCCTCTGAAAGAAAGGATGATGCTACGATTGTGGCACATGCGGCTTGGTCATATGAGCGAGAAAGGAATGACCATACTTGCTGGCAAAGGCTTGTTGAAAGGCCTGAAGAATTGTAAACTTAGTTTCTGTGAAAACTGTGTATTTGGAAAGCAGAAACGGGTGAAGTTCAATTCTGGAAAACACAATAGCAAGGGAATATTGGAGTATGTCCACTCGGATGTTTGGGCTCCAGCCCCTGTTAACTCCTTAGGTGGAGCTCGCTATTTTCTTACTCTGATAGATGATTATTCCAGAAAAGTCTGGATTTATTTCCTGAAGAAAAAGAAGAAGTGTTCGACAAATTCAAGCAATGGAAGGCCATGGTCGAGAAGCAAACCGGGCGGTCAGTCAAGAGACTAAGAACTGACAATGGCGGAGAATTTTGCAGCAAAGAATTTGAGGAGTTTTGCAGAAATGCTGGTATAGTGAGGCACTATCTTTGTGCAGAACACCACAGCAAAATGGAGTTGCGAGCGGATGAACAGAACACTTCTAGAGCGTGCAAGATGCATGCGAATCAACGCAACACTTCCCAAATCATTTTGAAATTTGAGGCGATCAATACAATTTGTATATCTGGTAATCAGATCACCATCAACTGCTATTAATCTGAAGATTCCACAAGAGGTATGGTCCGGTCGACTCGTAAACTATTATGATTTAAAGATATTTGGTTGTCCTGCATATGCCCATGTGAATGATGGTAAACTTGAGGCAAGGGCAAGAAGGTGTATATTTCTAGGATATGCACGAGGGGTGAAATGCTACAAACTGTGGTGTATAGAGAAGGCAAGTTCACCTAAAATCATTGTCAGCAGAGATGTCACTTTTGATGAAGCTGCAATGCTAAATCAGAAGAAGGAGTCTAACTTAGATGATGCAGAGACAGATCATGGTGCTAAGAAGCAGGTGGAGCTAGAGATTGACTGTGGGAAGGTGAAGCAAGAAAATGATATAATGAATCGACCAAGTACTTGAGGGATTGCTCAACTTTGAAGAAGAACAACAAGATGAACGACTATGAGGAAAGCGGTGAACCAACCAGAGAAGCAGAGCCATACAGTATTGCTACTGGCAGAGAAAGACGAGAAATCCAGAAACCAAAAAGATATCTGGATTCTGCTGCTTGTGCACTTGACTCATTAGATGCAGATCCTATAGCCTTTGCTTTGGCTATGGCGAATGGTGCAGTTGGAGATGAACCATGTACCTATCATGATGCAATAGAAAGTAAGGAGTCGAAGGAGTGGCTGATAGCAATGAATGAGGAGATTGAGTCTCTTCAGAAAAATCAAACGTGGGAGCTCGTACAACTTCCAAAGGGGAAAAGAGTAGTTGGCTGTAAATGGGTTTACAAAAGGAAAGAAGGAATCCCTGGCATTGAGCCCCCAAGGTTCAAGGCGAGACTAGTAGCAAAGGGTTATACTCAAAAGGAGGGTGTTGACTTCCATGAAGTATTCTCTCCTGTGGTGAAGCATAGCTCTATTCGGATCCTATTAGCTATTGTAAGTACGTTTGACTTGGAGCTAGAATAACTTGATGTGAAGACTGCGTTCTTACATGGTGAGCTAGAGGAGCAGATCTACATGAGTCAACCAGAGGGGTTTGTAATTTCTGATAAGGAGAACCATGTCACTTTGTTGAAAAAGTCGTTATATGGCTTGAAACAGTCCCCGAGGCAGTGGTACAAAAGGTTTGATGCATTTATGATTGGTATTGGATATAGTAGAAACCAATATGATAATTGCATCTACTCTAAGGAGCTTCCAGATAGTTCAAAGATTTATTTGTTGTTGTATGTAGATGATATGCTAATTGCAGCTCGCAATAAGGCTGAAATTAGTATGTTGAAAACTTCGATTGGGAAAGGAGTTTGAGATGAAGGACTTAGGTGCGGCAAGGAAGATTCTTGGAATGGAAATTCATAGGGAGCGACATAGTGGCAGGTTGTGTTTAACACAACAAAATTATATTATAAAAGTGCTACAACGCTTCAATATGGATCAATCCAAACCAGTTGGCACTCCGTTGGCTGCACATTTTAAGTTATCTTTGAAAGAATGTCCGAGAACTGAGGAAGAGGTGGAGCACATGTCTCATAAACCTTACTCTAGTGCAGTTGGCAGTCTCATGTATGCTATGGTGTGCACTAGACCAGACATTTCACATGCAGTGAGTGTGGTAGCGGTTATGAGCAAACCTGGAAAGACACCTTTGGGAAGTTGTGAAATGGATCATGCGGTACCTAAAAGGTTCCAGCGATGTCTGTTTGGTATTTGAAGGTCAAGAACCGTGGAGTTGTAGGTTATGTAGATTACGATTATGCAGGTGACTTGGATAAAAGAAGGTCATTGATAGGCTATATCTTCTGAGTCTTTGGATGTACTATTAGCTGGAAGGCGACATTGCAATCAACAGTGGCATTGTCAACTACTGAAGCTGAGTATATGGCATTGATTGAGGCTGTTAAAGAGAGTATTTGGGTGCACGGTCTTTTGGATAGTTTTGGATTGAATCAACATGTACCAATTGTACATTGTGATAGTCAAAGCGCCATTCATCTGGCTAAAAATCCAGTCTATCATGAAAGGACAAAGCACATTGACGTCAGACTTCATTTTGTCAGAGAATGTATCAATAATGGTACTGTTGCAATTCAGAAAATAGCCACAGCTGAGAACCCAGCCGATATGATGACAAAACCATTGCCGATTGACAAGTTTAAGCATTGCTTGGACTTAGTTAATATTTGCAGAGGTTGAAAGCTGTTGCAAAATGCAGCCAAGGTGGAGAATTGTAGAAAAAGTGGTGGTGGCTGTGCATTTTGCAGCCACCGACTGTTGAAAAATCAAAAAGAGATTACTGTGCACATGCACAGTAATGTGAAATACAGTTGTATCACCGAAATATGCCCAGTAACATGCACAGTAACTTTCAAAAATCATCTATAAATAGAGCATTGAAGCAGACGATTTTTGCAATCCCGAACTGAGAAGCATTTCCTCAGTTGTAAAGAAAGAAGCAGTGTAGGCTTCTTGTAGTGAGAGAAAAATAGAGAGTGTGTGTAAGAAAATTCCAAGAGTGTAGTGTGAGTATACACTGGGGGGTTTTGGATATATTCTCTAGATCTCTGTAATACTACTAATTGTAGTAGAAGAGAGTCTCATTGGGGATACACTATATTGTAATTACTCTTTAAATATAGTGGAGTATTTTTCGGAGTTTGGCCCGTGGTTTTTCCCTCAAAATTACAGGAGGGTTTTCCACCTTAAAATATTGGTGTGCAGTTCTCTTGATCTATTTTATTGGTGTGAATAGTAACAAGTACTATTTATAAATAGTGAAGTGGGTCCCACTGCATAATACTATTCACGTGAATAGTCGTGGGCCCCACTGCGAATTACTATTCACCGTGCTCCATTTTTCCGTCTCTTCAATTTGGGCGCGCTTCCGCTCACATCCGTAAAGTGTTTATTACACTTGGGGTGTACCCGACTCTGATGATATCATAACACATGGAGATGGGGGAACATGGACGCGAATCTACATCCCACTGTTCTCATTCTGAATAATACGCTTTCTTTCATTATGAGGGTCCTCATCGTTTTGGCCTCCTTACTAACCTTTAGGGCAAATGTGGTTTGGCCCACTTGCTCTGGAAAATAAATTCCCAATGCCATTTCCCTCCTAATTATTTTGTTTTTAACCATTAACTCCAAAATGTGGTTCCAGAATTCTCCGTGGTTCTTTACTGCATTCACTTTGTTGGATTGAGCTTGGCCCATTACGTTAAAAAATTGTGCCTAATTTCAAAAAGTTCCAATGCATCTTTCTGAAATAAATCTTGGGCTCACCCACTTTGCACCCTTGACCCATGAACTCAAACCATTGACTCGATTCCTCACTTACCCTACCTGCTTCCACTTGGTTCTTTGGCAAGGACGATTCGTTGGCTTCCATCTCTGTGGCGGCTGTCGTTGCTTCCTGCGACTCTGACGCTGCTGTCACCACCGCTATAATTTCAGTCAGCTCTTCTTCCCCTTTTATTGCAGCGGTCCCAGGGTTTGGTCGTTTCGACAGTGTATGCTTCACTGGACGGTGAACAAACCCAAGCTCCAATTCGGATTCGGTAGTTCAATCAATGACTGTGGCTCCTGCACTGGTCCTTTGCTTCTTTTACTTCTTGCGTTATCATCTCTGACATGCAATGAGCAGCATGTTCTCACCCTCTCTGTTCGATGTTAACCACGGCTTCTCGTCCTACGTCGCGACGCTGTGGCAGCCTACGGTCCCAAGAGGAGTCAAGCGGCCTACTCCCCCAAGAAGGTCCATCCTGATAGTGCGAAGGACTACCTCGAGAATAAGGAGAGTATCGTTCCTTTCGATGGTGAGACTGGCCATCGCGACGCTCTCTATGAAGGGGAGATATTGGTGATTCCCTCACCCTTTTGATACCCCCATTCAATCTGTCCTCCAATTCCACCGGGTGGTGAGTCCTCTTCGGCGGCGTCCTCTCTCGAGGCTGAGCTCGGTGGCCCCTGATCCCTCAGGTACCACATCAACTCCTTACATTTCCTCTCCAAGTTCTCCATCCGCTTTTCCATGCTCAAGGCCCCCACAACTCCAAGAAAGGAGCTCCGATGCCAATGATAGAAACCACACAAGAAAGAACACATAAATGGAAGAAAGAAAGGAGCTTTGAATCCACACAAGAAAGAACACATAAATGGAAGAAAGAAACTTAGAGTAATATTGAGTACGAAAATGCAGAATAATTGGGAGCAAACTTGAGCACTATAACAGCTCAAAAAGCCAAAAGCCGGTCTGCCTCTCTCACGTCCCTCCCCAATACATATATGCCACTTCTAATAGAAACACACAAATTATGCACTCTATTCTCTCTCTTTACCGGCTCATCATTCTATTACAAATTAAGACCCCGCACACCCTCCTTTTTATTTCCCTCATTTAGTTACTTAAGGTACTACTTTCTTCTCGAATATACAAATTTTACCAAGGTTCCTATCAAAAAACAATCAAATAAATAAAATCTATGAAGTGTGGCTCAAAATCTATTGGAACAAAAAAATTAAAAACTCTGAATAATCCCACATAGTAGCAGGAAACAAGGCAGTCAAAATAAGGGAATAATAATCACATGCATAGGGCATCGAGTAAAGTAATCACATGCATAAGCGATGGAGCTACATAGTTAGAAAATACTGAGATACAATTAGATTAATGTGGTTGTGGAAATTTTCTGTCGGGTCGAACCAAAGATAGAACTGTTGTTCTCTATTTCCTATGCCTTGTGTGTAGACATTGGTATGGACAATGTAGGGCTCTCCACTGAGGTTTCCCAAGAACTCAAAATCTATCTCATCATGGTTAGGCCCTTCAGAAGATATCTGCACCATAACACATAAGCTCAGTTGAAAGCACAATCAAAGTTACTACAATGTGTGAGATTCTTGTGTAAACCTGATGCACTCAGCTGAGTGCACCAAGCAAATCAAGTAATTTGGTATATTATCGTTTGAAAAATATAAAATATTTATGTGACAGTGTGACGCTAAGATATGTGTAATTATCTTATGTTGATTAGCTTATATACACAATTTCATGCAAGAACTTACATAATAATAAACTTAAATGCCACAGATTGTAACTAGCAAGTTAAATAACAGAACAGGAATAGAGGCTCTCTCACATAATATGCAGTGACTGTACCAGCTGAGTTACCATTGACAAGCTTAAGCTGCATGTCTGCTCTCCCAAATAGATATTCTGCCTTGGACTGGGAGCCAGAGCCAGAGGACTGGTCAAGAGAAAGAACAAGAACGTCGCTTCCTAGTATCTGTGCGCGATTGTCACTCCAATAATATCTGATTTAATATAAATATCATGATTGTGAATTATTGACAGCAAAAGTATATATATATATATACATATATATATATATATATATATATAAAATTTCGGAACAGCTAATGACACATGACAGGCAGGGTCAAGGGAAGCACCTTTTGCAAAAAAATTAGTCAACATCATATCTACTAAAAGCACTAGTTATTAGTACACTAGCTGGAGCTGAAAGAGGAGAATATAACATAGCAATAATGTATACATTGTATTTGGCTATTTCATGATTAACAAGCAAATAAGTGGTCCAGATTATTGCAAAACAACATTAACCTCTTCTATTTCCTTCAACTAGTCCCGTAGTTAATTCTAGAGAATGTACATCTACTAAAAGCTGTATTGCAAAATCTTTGCAAGAAACATTAGAGAATGTACAAGAAACAATGCATCAGGGCATCTTAATCGTAATCAGAGATATCTTCTCCAGTGCTTTCCAACCATAAGATCCATTTACATCACACAAACATTAAAACTTAAACATGCTTTGTAAAGGATCTAAGCAAGGTTACCTATATGGTGCATATAAAAAAACTAATCCATTTCCAAAGTGCATTTATATAACTTCAATTGGATATCCAAAGTGCAGAACACATGCAACTCCTGAATGTTCCAGCCCCAGAATTGCTCATATTAGAAGCTGGAACTCAGGAATTATAGCTGACACTGATACAGGCTAATGCTAATCTATACCACTATCAATTGGCTAAAAGTAATTCAAACTTTTATGAAAAGAGATTATTTATCTTCTTTGTTCTTTCATGTCATGATATATAATAAACAGTGCAGAACTGTAAAATCAACAGTTCACCAGAGCAGTCTGTACCTCAAGTGCGTTATTCATGGAACTCAATTCCTCAAATTCAACAAAGCCCAAAAAGAAACCGAGCTGCAAGAAGCCAAAAGTACAAATTAGCTCATAAGCTTGATTAAATATACATAGCTCATTAGCTCGAACCGTGCTGAAATCGCCCAAAATCATAAACATTACAAATCAAGGATAATTATCTTCTACTTCTTCCCAGGCCAAAATCATAAACAAGCACAAATCAAGAGAACTTATTCAAGATTGTAATGGGGCAAAGATAAAGATATGAAATAATGATCATATGACAACGTAAATTCAATAAAATATAAGGAGAACATTGGCCATGAATAAAGGTCACAAGTGTAAGGGCCTTTCCAGTTCATGCCATGAAAAGACAACTATATCTTTTTACTTCCTTTCTTTCAAAATTGCTCATATCTTGTTCATCATTCTTTTTCTTTCGTTTGTTTAGCTTCTTTTTTTTTTCAAATATTTTGCCACTTTGCATGCCACGTATACACATTTTTCTTCTCTTTTTCACACCTTTTTTTCTCACCAACTAATATCCTCATACCCGAACGTTTTCAAAACAAATAAATAATAAAGGAAAGCTCTATTTTTTTTAAGGAAAAAGATATCTACTTAAAAAAAATATAAACTTAGAATATGGCATCATAAGGATGCAAATGATCAGTTAAAATTCCAAAACTGTTGGATAATTTTCATGGCAAAGATCTTTTTGTAATCTAAGTTTTGGTTTATTCTTATATTTCGATATTTGGTAATATGGAGAATGAAGGTGAGGGAAATAATCTTTCTTATTTAAGAGTTTTAAGACTCATAAATAATAATAATAATAATAAATTGTGTTATTGTTCTTCCCCTCTTCTTTTTTCTTAAATAATGACAATTTATTTTTCAAAGCTAGTGTAAAATAGAGGAAAATAAAATAGACTTTTACAAATTTAACATTTCAAAAGATAAGGATACTTCTCAATACTAAAGGGATTATTAGTTTTCATGTAAATGAATAAAAATAAGTGTGATCTCTAATAGACACTAGACATATGATGTAGCTAAAATATAAAAACAATAAAATGAAAACTCTACACAGTATGTGGAAAGAATTGAATAACTTTCTTTGAGGATTATAACTTCTCTCTATTACAGGGAGATAACGAGAATACTCTCTCTTTAAATGAAATACACTTCTCTCTTATATATAGGAGATCACCTCTCAAAGAAACTCTTATGATTTTCTTTCTGGATGACTTGATGAAAACTGAATTGAGAAAGCTTAGTTTATAGATGAGCTTCTCTTATGTAAGCCATCTGTAACATGTCATAACAAGCTTATTTATCTCTTTCATAAAAAACAATGGTTACTATTAAGTAGATAAATTCTCCGTCCATATCATTCTTTCTATAAGGTTTGACCAAAAAAATAGCTTTACTATTTTCACAATCTCTTAACAAGAAGTGTTAATGTGGTTTAGAATGAGTATTCATGTCTCTGTTTTTCTATTGCTTTCATTTTCTAAAAGAAATCAATTGGTAAATCAACATACCTTATCTTCAATCATGTTCTTTATGGTACTATTTAGGTCCCCCTTCCAATGTCCTTCTTTTTTATTTTTATCTGTTCTCACTTTTCGAAGTTTTGGGGTGCTTATGTTTCCTTCAGAGAAGCTGTTCATGCGACGACATTGCCTAACAACTACTTCCTTCAATAATGGAAATCTTAGGAAGCACTTGCTAGAACAAAACCTGTTGAGTCTTGGCAAACATTCCAACATCAATGTTTCCAAACTGAGAAAAGTAATGTCATGTAATGTCTCATCTTTGTCTTCTGCCATTATTATTTCTTCAAGTGAATAACACCTGTTCACCTTCATTGCTGTGAGTTTGGCTAGACTACTTGCTGTAGAAGAAGAAATTAAGTTCACCATTCCATTGCAATCCTCTATCTGCAAATACACCAAGTGACTGAAGGTCACAGAGGATGGAACCAAGTTTAGAAGACTTGGGCATTGAAGAACATATAGGAATTCGAGAACCTCAAGAACTGGGTCAATTTGAAATCCTTCTTCACATATATGCAAAAGTTTAGGTAATTGATGCAATATCAAGCTTTTAAGCCGCATGCACATTTTCTCATTTACACGTCTTTCATCCAGGAATATCTTCTTAAAGGAACTATTTTCAATCACTAGCCTCTCAAGAGTATTCACATTTTGTAGAAACCAATCTGGAAAAGCCGAATCTTCATTCTCGTATTCGCGTAGCCCAAGAAATGATAATTTGGTGAAGAGAGGCACACTCCTTTGGGCTTGAGCTTGCAATATGATTGTACTTTCCTTTTGGTTTATTTTCAACCGCTCCAAGTTTGGAATCACCTTAAACATACACAAAGTAAAATTATCAAAAGAGATGCTATATAGCTACTAAATCTTTGCTAGGTAGACTGTTCGATGAAATAAAATGGCATGATCCAATTTTTCATCTAAGAATCAATAACATATCATATTGTGCTACTCAGTTTTGGTATTTTTTTTTATTCTCTAGCTTGCTTAAATTACAATTTAGTGGATATTTAGTATGAATAATGTTATTTACTAAAGAAAAATGCCATATTCTTTTTGGCAAAAAAGAAGAGTAGCTGTTAAAGTTGTATAAATTGCAAGAAAAATGAGCATTTTCAATAATTAATTACATTAAAAGTGACAATAAAAATATTGCCAAAAAAAGTAATTTTAATATAGTGACTATTGAAAATACTTAAAAGATATTATTGGCAATTACTAAATGTTTAAAAATATTAAAAGAATATTTTTAAAAATTTAATAACTATCAATAAAAGTTTATAAATATTTTCAATAACCACTTTATGTCAAAATTATTTGTGTAGACAATACTTTTATTGACACTTGCAATATCATTAGTTGTTAAAAATTCTCATTCTTATAGTGATACCTCCACTTAACCATTCGAAGGTATATTCCACATCATTCCAAAAAATAAATGCGGGTAAAAATTTTAGACCTCTACAATTTTTCACTTACTATTCACTCAACAATAACAAAGCCTTGTCCTACATAGATAAGATAGTAAATCACATTATAATCTCATTAAAAAAATTCCAATTTGGGGAACCATAAAATGAAGATAAAATAGGGTTTAAGGGGGTTAACAAAACCCTAATTAAAAAGCTTTCCCTCTTAAAAAGTAAAACTCATGAACAATTTATAAAATGCTCATAAATCTTTCCCTTCCAAATCAAACTCATGCACATGCGCAAAAAATATGAGTTTTGTTTTACCTCATTTTCAAACTGACAAGAGCTTTAATACGTGTGTAAATATCATTATTAAAAAATGAAATTTAATCCACTCGTTCCTCCTCAATTGTGAAAATATGTTAATGCACTAAGTCATTAGATTTCCAATCTACAACTATTTGTTGTTTCCTTAAAAAGATTCTATGGTCCTCATGATAGATGTAGGGAGTATTCGATACTTACAAATCACAATAGGTGTAAATTTTTTTTTCAGTTGACTGCGTCATGTAGAGAGTTGAGGGACTTGCAATTCAAGAGTGAGAGTAAAAATTGTCTTTCTTCTTAAAATTTTCTCCATTTTCAAGCTTTAGATAGATAATTTCTTTCTCCTCAATCTTAAATCGAAAATCCCCACAAAATAACATTAGAATCTCAGTGACATCTTGATGTGAACAAAAAAAAATAAAAAATGGAGAGACACAAGTTTGCACTCTGGATTTTAAATCCTCCTTACATCCATTGCAAGGACTCAAGACGAACCTCGTCTCCTTGAATGGTGCTATTGTTCAGAATTGAACGCATCTATAGTTTTTTTTTTTAATAAAAACACAAAACTTCATATGTGTGCGACTTTAATTTCATGAAAACTAGTACATGAAATATAATGTATAACATATCATACATACCTGCTCGACTATGAAAGGTGATTGTTGCACTGAAATGTCATTTTTTGCATCAGCTGGATGCAATTTGTGGCTGCTTGTAGATACAGTCCTGAATAGCTTCAACTGTGCACAACCAGCAACGTTTATTGCTCTTAAAGATGGACATTCTAAAGTGTGGCTACTTGCATAGAACCCCTTGAGTTCATATAGGGACCGGAAAAATAAAGAATTTAGCTTATCAAACTTAAATATAGCAGTTGTGCACACGGATCCTTCCTTTTGCGCAATAATTTCCTTCATATTTCCACACCATTTTATGTCAAGTCTTTGCAAATGTGATGAGCAACTAGTGGCTACAGAAAATGGAAAAAGATATTGCAAGTTTCTACAATTTTCCAGACATACATCTTCTAGGTGAGGAAAATGGAGAATTCCTTCAGGATCCTTGTTCCATGTATGTTTCAACATTGGCAAGATTCTTAAAGTAATTCTTTTTAAATGTGTTGTATCCTTTATAGTGCACTTTTCATTGGATGTCAATTCGAATATCTCTTCCACCAAAGGACAATCAGCAACAATTAAAGTCTCTAGATTATTATATGTTTTCTGCATTGAAGAAGGAAAAACCACCATAAGTTGCTGACAATTTTCTACTTGCAACGTCTTCAATGTATCAAATTGGTTGTGCCATATTGTCTTCAAGTTTTCCATGTCCTTCAAAATGATTGTGTCCAACTTAGGGAATTGAACCTATGATCCACCATTTGCAAAAATTATACATAACTAGTGTCATGATAATTATTGATTTATACTATAGCAAAGAGTTCATAATATATACGTATATTAAGACACATGTATTTATTAATTTGAAATGAAAGTTAAAATTTGAATTTTCAAAATGAAAAATTTACCACACCTCTTCTGATGCACCCATATTGTTGTTTCTCTCTTTAGTGCCTATTATCTCCTCCATCATACAGCAACCACTTATTTCAAGCGTCATGAGGTTAGGAAAACTTCTCACCATATTGTATGAGAATAAGTACTTTAGCTTACCACAACTCTCCAGAATCAAGTTTGTCAATTTATGAAAACAATATTGATTGTCCTCCCAAATATTGTTCAAATTGAGCGAGCTCAGCTTAAGGGTCTCCAGATTAGGAAATGCAACCTACATAGAATAAAAATGTAACTAAAGGTATGTAATGGAGATTATTGTAAGCCATTGGATAAACATTACCAATTCCATAATCTTTACATGTTACAATGTTTTAGGGTTTAGGGTTTTCTTTTTTATTTTTCATTAGAAGGAGCACCACTTTTACTTGGAAAACACTGTCAAACCAAGCTTTATAAAACACAACTAATTATTAAAAGTCAAGAGTAAAAACCCTCATCCATTCCAATTACCAAAAAAATGGCTTATGCTTTCATAAACAGGAGAACTCGCTTAGAGAGAATTACCCAAACAATCCTTAGTCACTGTGATGTAGATCTTATTTTGTTTTGTTTTACCAACTAAACTTTGAATTTTCTAAATTTTAGTCTGGGTGAAACTAATTAGTGTTTAATCATTTTGGTTTAATTGGATTGAATTTGTAATATATATATATATATATAATTAATCTTATGATTTTTTCTATTTTTTTATTTGTGGAACAATCAATATATTTTTTTTATCAAAGAACAATAAGTATTTATGATTAATTAGGGCTTCCTTTATGACTATTCAAATGATAAGAGTTTATTGCATAACACAATATTATATTGAAATTTATGCATAAAGTGGATTTTAAATTATACTATCTCTATCCATATTTATCTATCTCCTTAGAAAATAGTTAAATTAAAAAATTAATATATCTGGACACAATAATTATGTTCAAATACATGAATTTTTAAATTTAACTATTTTTCAGGGAGACAAATAAAAATGGACAGAGGGTTTAGGAGTTTATTGAATAACTCACTATTACTTTGGACGCGGTGCAAAAAAATGAATTTTATCAGTGGGCCCTCTTAAAGTCGCTATTAACGGACCAGGTAAAAGAATTGGAAACGGATGTCGGAGAAGTGACTATCTTTAATCAATTTGTAATTTCAAGAAAAGGTAATATTCCCTCTATTTCACTTTAGCAATCTTAACACAAATATATATATATATATATAGAAAATAATAAATAAATATTGATAATAGCATAAATGCGTGTTAATAGATAATTTTCTCTATTTAATTGATAAAAGTAAAAATTAATGCCTCCTTAATAAAAGTGTAAAATCCTGAATCACACTAAGAAAATAATTAGTAAAAAAAAATTAATGTCTTCTTAATATGATAAATGGACATATGGGGTGAAATTAAAAATTTTTTAAAAATAGATAATTGGAGTGGAACGAAGGGAGTGTTTTATTTATTTTTGAAAGGAAATATTTATCTATACATGAATAAATAATTGTATTTTGTCTTTTAATTATTTGAAATGTTTTCTGAAGCCGCTACATACATGGATATGGTTTCTATAAAAGATAAAGAAATATATTTTTGTTCTCTATAAATTGTACTGAAATATTTTTTTAGGGGGAAAATTGCATGTTACTTAAGAATTTAGCTCATCTAAAATAAGAAAGTGAAAAGTTAATTAGCTTTGGATTATTTAATGAGATACACCCTCAAAATAAAATTTATTAATTCTAGGGTGATTAATTTCTCACTTTCTTACTTTACAAACTTCTCTATTTTAAAATGAGCCCATCTATTTGGGCCTATGAAAAATTAATTTACCAATTGTTTGATTAATTTAAACGGCACAATTATTTGGTTTACAAAATAAATTTTTACGATTGTTTGGTTTTTAAAATGTATTTTAATGAAAATAAAAAAAATATTCATGATATATATATATATACCTCCATATGAATGTGTAAAAAATAGTAATAGCCAGACAACAATAAATGGATTACTATTTTTTACACATTCATATGGAGGTTAGCACCCATCACATTGTTAGCCAGACAAAAATACCCTCAATTCTTGGTTTTGAGTCAAATTTATAATATGTTTTTCTTTATAGTTTTATTCGTCCAAATTATATATTTTATTCTCACACAATAATCGATGGATTTACCCCAGTAATTTTATCAAATTTGCGAGTAGCTATTTGAGATAATTTGAAAGTTTTCATTCTCAATCTATTAGACAATTAAAGGGTCTTTTTGACATGCTAGATAGCATAAGATTTGTTAAAATTTTAATATTATATAATATTTGTGTTATATAAGATGTTATGTATATTTCGTCCAAAGAAAAAAGATGTTATATATATATATTACGAGATTCATTATTATTAACGACGGGACTTTTAAATTTGTTTTCTCAACTAAATTATTGTTCCATTTATTGAGTAGTTAACTAATCCTTCATATGATTTTTTCTGAATTCTAGTCTCCATATCGATAATGTGTTTTAATCAATTTTGAGTTCATAGTTCACCAAATTGAAAATTTAGACTCGCATATTCTAGACCTTTGATCACTTACATTAAAAGATTTTAGATACTGAACATGCTACTTGCTTATATATTTAAATGTATTAATATTGGTTGCTTGTGTAGGTCCTGTAGGACACACGTTAGTCCTGGTGTAAGCATGTTCATGAAACAATTTGAATTTGTATCATTTGCATCTACATAAAGCATAGAAGCAGAAAAAAATACCTGAGCTTCAAAAAACAGAATGCGAGTTTCCTTAAATCTTTGATGCATTGGCCCCGGAGATGTCAACTCATAATAGAAGAAACTATCAAGTGATTGCAACTGTTGTAAAGTTAAGGAATGCAACGAGGAAAACTGGATCTCATTATCTGCATTTGCATCACCATCTCCAAACACTACTTTCTCCATAGAGTTGCACCGACAAACTTCGATTTCCGAAAGTTGGTGAAGTCCTTTAACCATTGAAAAGGAGAGAAGATATTTTAACTGAATACAATTTTCAACTTTGATGACTCTGAGCTTGGCAAAGGAACTAACAGCAAGTGGACCCTGGCATATCTTTTCCAGGCAAGTTAAATTTTGAACTACCAGTGTTTCCAACTTTGGAAAGGAAACAAGAGCATGATTCCTATCCATAGAGTCGATGATGTGCTTAATCTTGGAATGATTTTGGATGTGGAGGTGTTTCAACTCTGGAAATCCTTCCCCATTCAATTGATAAAGCACATTCTCAATCCCTACCACTTCGTCCAAGTACAAATTCTCCACTCTTTTAATCAATGTTTTAATCCCATGCTCCCAATGAATGTTGGTACTAAGCTTGAGCTTCAATGTTTTCAAGGTTTCATCTGCAATGTCAGACCCACGCCATTCCCATACATCTCCAATAACTATTTTATATTTTTCTAGTTTATCAAACTTCAAGTCCCTCGGCCAAACCCAAGCCTCGTGAATTTGTAGTTCTAGAGCTGTCAAGCTCGACAGCTCTCGAAGCTCAGTAAGGCTGGCATTTTCTTTTGGTCTACCTGGCTCCTCATCCTCCTCCCATTTAATGGAGGTGTTACCCAAGTACAACTCTTCCAATCTGATCAAGCTTGATATGATCTTAGGTGGCATGACTTCGATTCCAGAACCACTCAAATCTAACATTCTTAGATGAGTCAATTTCCCTATCTCACTTGGCAATTTTATCATCGAAGAATACCCGAGGCTTAGAATTTCTAAATTTTCCAAAGCCTCTATTGCATCCATATTTTCCAAAATACATTGATCCAAACACAATGTTTTAAGGCTACTTAAGGAACGAAAAGAGATGGGTAAGGAAGCCAAGTTAAAGCCCGTTAAGTCTAACACTTGGAGGCTTTTCATTTCCTCAAAACAGGAATCAGGGAATACTAGAAAAAGACCACTGTGCAAGTACAAAAGCTTAAGATTTGGACAATCTAACTTTTCAGGAATCTTATGGATATGACCCTGAATGATGATCTGGGAGCAACTTCTAAGAAAATCCTTTGTTGGCCATTCTTTTAACTCGCTCTCATTTTTAATTAACATGTGTTGATCCCTTGATGCTATGGAGACAGCTACATCACGAACCACATCATGCATTGTGATCGTTGTGCTTGTGTCACCTTCTTGCAACAAACAAGATGCCTTCAATGCACTTATCATTTTGTAAAATCTATCCCTGGCACTTTCCATTGTACTTGTGTTGTTGAATATGCCTAGACCCATTCCATATTTGAACAAGTCAGAGACTAAAGGCCTTTTTCCGCATGCAGCGCAGAGCAAGAACAATGCTTTCATTTCATTGCCTTGCAACCAATTGTAAGTTAACCCCAGAGCTGAATAGGTTATCTTCTGCATCTCTTCATTTTCAGTTCTTTCTAACTGCCTCAAGGCCTCTTTCCACATACGAATGTCTTGATCTATCAATGATCGTGCCATTGTAACTATGAGAATAGGCAAGCCTGCACACCTTTTAGCCACTTCATGTGCTAACTGATGAATAAGAGGTTCTGTTTCTACATCACCAGCCATGGCTTCGAACAACCTCCAAGTTTCTTCTTCATTTAAAACTTCAAGTCTGATATACTCCTGGACCAACATTTCTCGGAGCACATCTTGACTTCTAGACGTCATCAACAATTTGCAACCATTATGATCATCCCGAAAATGAACCCCTACTTTTTCCAAATCAAGCCTTTCCCAGATATCATCCAAGATGATAAGGATCGTTTTCTCTGTCATAATTCTTTGATGTAGGCGGAGTGCCCTACCAGCAACGGTTTCCTCTTCAAATCGAAGACCAAGTTGATCAGCAATCTCCCCTTGAATTGTTTTGAGGTCTGGAGTTTTGGATACATTGGCCATAACTACAACATCAAACAACTTTTCTTGCTTAGCTAGCTGAGCAACTTCCTTAACAAGAGTGGTCTTACCCACACCGCCCAGCCCATAAACCCCTATCTTTCTTGTTTTAGGGTCTCTTAGAGCTTTCATGATATTCTCCTTGATTGGCTTCCTTGACTCAAAATTTTCATTACCCTTTGTAACATAGGTTGAGGCTGCTCCATCTAATGCAGGAAGAAAAGCAACTTGCTCGAACTTCTTCTTTGCTAGTATTTGAACAATAGTTTTTGACATCTTTGCAGCTTTCCTACCCAGTGGATGCCACAACACCAAATTAGGGAACGACCATTTGAAGCACCTGACCTTTGCATGGCTATGATCTTCCTGGAGTTGATTTGACTTTATAATGACTAGATCCACATCGTTCAACCAGTTTTGCACACGGGTGTAAATTGTTTTCCCACTCCTTCTTTCTTCCTCAACTCGATGCTTGACCTCATCTCTTGCATCCTTGAGCTCGTTAACATTATTAGTTAGCTCCTCAAACTTGGCATTGTATAATGCCAAATAACCCACTTGCCTTGCAATAGGTTCCACAGTATACTCTGCTAGTTTTGCAGCAAAAGATATGAGAATCTCCATTGATCTTTAGACTTGGGAGCTGAGAGTGGAAGCTGAACAAATACTTTAGTTAAGGAAAAGCTGAGGGAGAAATAGTAAATTAAAGCAAAACGCAATCAAAGGATATAAAAGCGCATCACCTTCTCCTTTGGACTTGGATTGTGATAACAAGGAAAATCGATTTGTACTTAGGCCTGAAGATCAGATAATTTTAATTGGGACCCCAATTTCGCCTGTAACATAGAATGTTACAACTTATGAAGTGAACCATTTCCAAATGACAAAAAAGAACAGGGAAGAAGCATAGCAAAAGCAGCGGCAAGAAGTATCGAACAAATTAAATATACAAAGCAATTTCACATGTAGTTAGCATCTATGAAGGATTGGTGGCAGATTCTTCAACAAATAGTGATGTATGCTTTCTAAAGAGAAAAAGGAACAGACATGTCTTCGGAAATTAAGTCCATTAATCCCTCAAAACTACAGTGAATATTTACAACACATGATAGGATATCGATCCCAAACCACACAAAACCCCTCTTGTTGCCCACAGACATCTAAACACCAATGTTCTATCCTAGGATGAATTTTGTGATCAAGATGTAAAATGTTTGGTAACTTGTTCAAGGATTTACCCATGACCATATTTCAAAAAGATATGATTTGTGAAACTTCCCATTGGTGGGCACTAGAGTTACTAGAAACAGATTAACGCAACTAAAATAAAGTTGAGAGAATTTGGAACTTGACACAAAATATTTACGTGGAAAACCCACTAATGATGAGGGAAAAACCACGGGCAAGACCAAGAAAGATTTTCACTATATGAAAGATAAAATTACACCTTTCTCTAAATATAAGGAGGGAACAATAACACCCTCTCTTATACTAGGAAAATACACCTCTCTTTATAAAAATAGGAGAAATTCTCAGAAGACACTATATATTAGTGAATGCTCTTAGTTGTTGTTGTTGTGATTGAAATCAAATGCAGCTCGCTATTTATAGAGGCTCGGGGAGTTACTGTTCAATCGATTGACAGTAACTTCACATATGTTTTCGGTAGGTGCACCGAACCTTTCACATGTGCACGGTAACTTTTCACTGTGCACGTTTGAAATTTTCGCTAATCATCACGCTTGCATAGTAGAAATTCTACTGTGCATTTTGAAAATTTTGCTCCATGTGTTGTCTTCCTTCTTTGACTTCTTTTTTTTTTCTTTCTTTTGCAAATGTGGCTTTACGCCACTTACAATTTCCCACTTAAAGCCACTTTTGATAAGCTTTCAAAACCTTTTCTCATCTTGCCAGTTCCATGATGCCTACGTTTCTGATAGGCCATAGAAAGATCTACACAATTTAAACTTGTCAGTGTTGATTGGCTTTGTCATGACATCTGCTAGGTTATCTTTCGTATGAATCTTCTGCATGTCCACATTTCCTTCTTCCACTACTTCTTGAACAAAGTGATATTGAACTCCTATATGTTTTTTCCTGGAATGAAAAGCTGGATTCCTTGCAATGTGCAAAGCACTCTGATTGTCACAATACACAGTAATCTTTGACTGGTTGTGCCTGAGTTCCTCCATTAACTTTTGAATCCAAATAGCCTCCTTACAAGCTTGTGTAGCTGCCATATATTCAGCTTCTGTAGTAGACAAAGCTACAACAGTTTGTAACTTGGATAACTAGCTCACAGCTCCACTTGCAAGGGTAAACACATAGCCTGTAGTAGATTTTCTTTTATCAAGATCACTTGCAAAATCTGAATCAACATATCCTTTGACAACGAACTCTAATCCTCCAAAACATAGTGCAACACCTAAGGTTCCTCTAATATATCTCAGGATCCTCTTCACTGTATTCCAATGCTCATTTCCTAGATCTGTCATAAACTGACTGACCAATCTAACTGCTTGAGCAATATCTGGCCCGGTACAAATCATGGCATACATAAGGCTTCCCACCGCTGATGCATACGGTACTCGAGACATTTCCATCCTCTCCACTTCACTGCTAGGACACATACCTGAGGATAATTTGTAATTCACAGGAAGTAGGTTGAGACTGGCTTACAATCTTGCATGTTGAAGCGTCACAAGATTTTCATCAAGTAATTCTTCTGTGAAAGCCAGATCTTCCTATCTTTTCTATCTCGAAGAATTTGCATCCCTAAAATCTTATTTGCGGGTCCTAAGTCCTTCATATCAAACTCCCTAGCCAACTGTGCCTTCAATTCTTAGATTCGATCTTTGTTAGAGCCTACCACCAATATGTCATCCACATACAACAACAGAATGATGAAAACATTGTTATCAAACCTCTTGTAGTATGTACAATGGTCTAAACTCAGTCTGTTATATCCGAGGTGAATTATGAAGGAATCAAATCTCTTGTACCAACACCTTGGCGCCTGCTTTAAACCGTACAGAGATTTGGTCAACTGTCAAACCAAGTTTTCTTTTTGTTTTTCGTCAAAGCCTTCTGGTTGGAGCATATATATCTCCTCTTCAAGTTCTCCGTGAAGAAAAATAGTTTTCACATCTAATTGCTCAAGATGTAAATAAAATGCAGCACACATAGCTAACACTACTCTGATAGTAGTAAGTCTAACAACTGGAGAAAATATCTCGTTGAAATCGATATCTTCCTTTTGAGCAAATCATTTTACCACCAATCTTGCACGATATCGTTCCACTCAATCATCACCATCTCATTTAATCTTATAGATCCATTTGTTGTCGATGGCTTTTCGACCTTTTGGAAGTGCAACAAGTTCCCATGTCTTGTTTCTATGCAAGGCCTCCATTTCTTCCTGCATTGTTGCCATCCACAGAGAAGCATCTGGACTATTCAAAGCCTCCTGAAAGGTTGATAGTTCTCCTTCTTCTGTTAGAAGACAAAATGCATCGTGGCTTGCCATAACATAGTCTGAATGCCATGATGGTGGCTTTTTCTAGTGTGTTGATCACCTAACTTCTGTATCATTGGCCTCAAATGGTACTTGTTCATCATGCTCTGGTTCTGCTTCAGAATCTTTTTCTCCAAATTTCCCATCTATCTGAATAGTATTTGTCTCTTTAACAGTGTTGTCATTTCTTTCTTCACTTTGTAGTTCATTTTCTGCAAATATAACATCCCTGCTGACAATAACCTTGCGAGCAGTGGGATCCCACAAACGATACCCTTTCACACCGTCAGCATAGCCCAAGAATATACATTTCCTGGACTTCGGGTACAACTTTGTTTTTTCTTGGGAGTTGTACATCACATATGCCAGACATCCAAATACTTGTAGAGAAAAATAATCTGCCGGCTTGCCATTCCACATCTCCATTGGTGTCTTTAAACCAATTGCGATTGATGGCGACCGATTAATCATATAACAGGCAGTTTTGACTACATTTACCCAAAAAAACTTGGCTAAACCTGTTGTTCTCAGCATTGCTCTTGTTCTTTCCAGGAGAGTCCTGTTCATCCGCTCTGCTACACAATTTTGCTAAGGTGTATGTACAACTGTAAATTGCCTTTGAATACCCTCATGCTTGCAAAATGCTAGAAAATCTCTATTTGTGTATTCTCCTCCATTGTCTGTCCTTAAACATTTTATCCTCTTTTCGGATTCAAGTTCTACTCTTGCTTTAAAATCTTTGAATATTGGAAACACATCTGACTTCTTCTTGATTGGGTACACCCATAGTCTCCTGGAGTAATCATCAATGAATGATACAAAATATTTTGCACCTCCTAAGGACATTTTTGGTGACTCCTACACATCAGAATAAATCAAGTCTAGAATGTGCTTACTCCGAGCAATTGATCTATTAAACTTCAATCTATGCTGCTTGCTTGTAACACAATGCTCACAAAACGGTAAATTCACCGATTTGAGCCCAGGAATGAGATTACGTTCCGCAAGAACCTTCAAACTATGTTTCGACATGTGGCCTAGTTTGTGGTGCCACATCATTGTCATTTCTTCTTGACTTGCTGATGCAACTGATGCATCTGCCTCCATCAATGTATTTCCTTGAAGTTTGTATAGATTTGCTGTGGTCTTTTCTGCTTTCATCACCACAAGAGCTCCTTTAACAACTTTCAAGATCCCACCTTCAGTATAGGTCTTGTACTCGAGGTCATCCAGTTGCCCAATAGACAATATATTCTTCCTCAAACTCTTCATGTGTCGCACTCCTTGAATTGTTCGAATAGAACCATCAAACAATTTTATTTTGACAGTACCAACACCAGCAATTTCTAAGACATGGTCATCTCCCATGAACACAGATCCTTCCGAGACAGGTTCATAACTGTAAAACAAGTTACAGTGTGGAGTCATGTGCCATGATGCTCCTGTATCCATGATCCAAACATCAATAAGCCTTTTATTGCCTCTAGAACCAATTGCTGCTTTGCTACATAGGATTTCTCCATCTTCAGAGGTACTTGCAACACATCCTTGAGAGGTTGATGCTTCTGGAGCTTTATCTGTATTCTTATTATATCCACAATCTTTCTTCAAATGCCCTCTCATGCCATAATAGTAGCATTTGAAGTTCTTCCTTCTTCTTGACTTTGATCTACTCCGACTATGACTTCCACTGGAATCACGCTCCATTGATCTTCCTCTCATCACCAACAGTGCCTTTCCCTGCTTTGAGCTCTCCAATCTATCTTCCTTATTCTTGCACTTAGACTCTTCTTCAAGAATAGCACCAGCGATATCATCAAAGGATAGATAGTCGACAATATTACTATTTGTGAAGTTGATGATGAGTTGATCATATGATTCAGGTAGACTCTGAAGTAGAAGCCCCGCATGTTCATTCTCCGCTATTTTATAATCTGATGTTGTAAGCTGGGAGAATAAGGTGTTCAGATTGTTGATGTGGTTCGTCACTGATGTGGACTCACTCATCCGAAGAGTATACAACCTCCTCTTTAGAAATATTCTATTGTGAAGTGACTTAACCTCGTACAATTTGATAAGAGCATCCCGGATCTCCTTTGCTGTCTTCTTTTCTGCAACACGTGACAATACTGAATCAGCCATTGCAAGATGCAGATTGGCAACAGCATTATCATCCATCTCCTTCCACTTTTCATCAGTAACTTCGACTAGTCTTCTTTCAATTGCTGGTAAGCAATTATCCTTCCGTAATATTGCCTTTATCTTTAGTTTTCACAGGGAAAAATTATTCCCATTGAACTTCTCAAACTCAAATTTTGTTGCCATGGTGTTTACCGGAATCTGTTTCTTTACTAGACTGGTCACTTTTTTTTTCTCGCTATGAATAGTACCGTATACGTGAATAGTATCTTATACGTGAAGTACCATATACATGAACAGTACCATATATTATACCGTATATGGAACAAATCCAGTATACATTAATAATACTGTAAAAGTATACAACTACACGTATAAACAGTGACCAAGAGTAGTAACCCGCAGCGTGAACTATAACCAATGGCTTTGATAAGTACCAGGTAAAAAATTCTTTTCTGATGTGGAAGATCAGCCTTAGCTGCAACCACAGAACATACTAAGAATAAATACCACCAAGTCAAAGCTCTGATACCACTATTGGGTACCAGAGTTACTGGAAACAGATCAATGCAACTAAAATAGAGTTGAGAGAATTTTGAACTTGACAGAAAATATTTACGTGAAAAACCCCCTAATGATTAGGGAAAAACCACGGGCAAGACCGAGAAAAATTTTTACTATGTGGAAGATAAAATTACACCTCTCTCTAAATATAAGGAGAGAACAATAACACCCTCTCTTATACTAGGAGAATACACCTCTCTATAAAAATAGTAGAAACTCTCAGAAGACACTATATATTAGTGAATGCTCTCAGTTATTGTTGTTGTGATTGAAACCAAATGCAGCTCGCTATTTATAGAAGCTCAGGGAGTTACTGTGCAATCAATGCACAGTAACTTCACATGCATTTTCGGTAGGTGCACCAAACCCTTCACATGTGCACAGTAAAACTTTTTATTGTACACGTTTGAAATTTTTGCTAATCATCACGTTTGCATAGTAGAATTGCACAGTAGAAATTCTACTGTGCATTTTGAAAATTTTGCTCCATGTGCTGCCTTCCTTCTTTGACCTCTTTTCTTTTCTTTTCTTTTCTTTCTTTTACAAATGTGGCTTTATGCCACTTACACCCATAACGGAAAACAAGCCACAGTTTCCTTCCGAAGTAAAAATGTTGTTTCAATCAGTATGCTACTTGAACTTGTATATATGAGTCGTTATTGGCCCATGAGAAACTCTGATCCTCATGTAAGCCGCTAAACGAGAAAAACATACTTTCTTACGCAGTTAATATCTTGTGAACTAAATAAATGATTCTGTAAACCTGATAATCTTTATTAATGGAATCTTATAATTCTAAGCTGTCAATTAAACTAAAGAATAACTGAAAATCTATAATATATAATCTGTAGAATAAAAAAATAATTGCTAAAATTGGTAATTGCTAGAATAAATGAAATATAATGCATGTCCGAAAACCCTACATGCACACTTATTGGAGCACAGAAAGAATTAATAAAAGACTTCTAGAAACTAATTGGCCTCACTATGAAGTGAAGTTCACCACTAGAAATTATCAAACTATTGAGATGGCTTGGCGTCTATGCGAACAACTATATCTGGAAAGGGAAAAAGGAGCAGGTGAATAATCAAACTTAGTGAATAGATAATCACCCATGGCTCACACGGTACAACCAATAAAAGGTGACATAGTTATGCATCACAAGCATATGATACTAGAATTGGGAGAGCGATTGTAAATTACATAGGCTAGGGAATTGGTCAAAGACAAAGAATGTGACATATGATATTCATTTGATAACTGGTCCCTGACAGATGTTCTATGATAATCCCTAGTAGGTACCTTGGTATACCAAGGTTAACGATCATGTTGTCATTAACTCACAGTTTTATTTCACTGGGCCCCTTGAAGGCTATAGTACTGGAGATTGCCTCTGGCACGCGACCTGGTACACCAAGGTTAACGATCGTTCTATCATTAACTCACAGCTCTATTCAGATTATTCCCATACACCTATGTAATTTACCTTAATGGACTTAAATGAATTCAAACACACCGAGGATATTCTTAACATCTTTTAAGTTATTCACATAAAAATGGTTCCATTATTATTTGAGGAAATTAATAAAGAAAGAGGGTCAATGATTCTGAAATATCATAAGTTGCTATCTGAACTGAATCTGAATGGACACCTAACAAGGTCCCTTTATTTGAAATAAATCTTAATGGACACCTAACAAGATCCAATTATCTGCAATCTGAATAGACACCTAACTAGGTCATGTAATCTTAATATGATGGGTGATATTGTCTTCAGGTAGGTAACTTGGTACCAAGGTTAAAGATTCTTACAAGCATTAACTCACTGCTTTGTTTCTTTCTAGTTCCTATCATAAGAAAACTAACACACAAGTTCAACTGAGTAAATTTGCAAATTTCTAAACTTCATAAAAAATTTATTATTCTTGTTTGTCAAATATAAACTAAAATCCTTACAAAAAAAAAATCTCGTATCAAAAGCTACAATCTCTTAAACATAAAAACTAAATTCAATACTATTAAACTATTCATAATATTCTATTTATTGTTCACATGGCAACAATTAAATGATAATTTAATTATAAAACTATAACTCATATTTAATTGATTTCTAGTAACAGACTGAGTTCTTTTATGCTAAGTATTTTTAATACAATATTTTTGAAATTCATACAAGGTAAACAAACTACAACTCATGATATAACGATGATGAAATAATATTTAATTTGGGAAACTTTAATAACAGTTTAACTATCTTTTGATTATAGACTGAGTTCTATCTTGCTAAATAATATTAATTATTTTATTGAAGAAACCATAACAACTGTTCAACTAAATTATGATATTAGGATGGAATTTATCATGAATAATTAATAACTAAATTTGATTAAATCTAACAATGTTTTTATTATTCTAATTGCTAATCATATAATAACAAGTAACTAATAATTTAACTGTTAAACAACATTAATTATTAATTAATTTCTATTAACTTATTGAATCTTATAATGCTAATTGATAATAACTAATTTTAGGGCTAATTACAGCCATCATCTCTCGGTTTTTTCAGTGTTACATTTAACTCTATTTTTCAAGCCAAAACTTACCTCCCCTAAAACCAACAAACTTTCAAAATGCCAATTATACCTTAAGACCCTTTATGACCCTCATCTTCCTCCTTCCTTTCTTCCATCCCTCCCTCATCTTAAAATCACTTAAAATTGCTTGAGGATGCTTGGACATTCATGTGAAGAGCTAGGAGAAATTTTGGGGGCGGCTAGGGTTCATTCAAAAGTGTTAGAGGGTGTTATAACATGTTTATTTATAGTAATGGAGGAATAAAATGCATTAAAACTGTGCAAACAGGTTTTGGGCTGCGCAAATAGCACTCCCACTGAAAAAATCGTGCATCAGCACGCCTCCAGTTATGTGCCCACCCTTTCCAAATTAGATTGTTTGTATTTCTTGATACAATTGGAATTTGACCTCAAGGTTAGAAATAGCACTTGTAGAAAATTAAGTTAAGTTTTTGTTGACAAAAAAATCACCAATCGGACATCTATAGCTTGAAATGTTTGCAAAATAATAGACATAGGTCATGTTTGACAGCATAAAAACAAAGTTATATCTCAAAAGTTACATTCTAGTTTCCACCAAGTATATATGGGAACTAAAATGTGGTTCTAAGGGTAATGTCAGAAGCCTTTTCTTGGTTTTTATATATGGAACATTTATAATCTAAGTATTACACAATCAATATTATACATAAGAGGAAGGAGTGGTTTTGGTGTGGAGTTACATTGGAGACCAAAGTGACAAGGTAGTTGGGTTAGCTAGCGGAGAAGCAACGAAGCTCTAGCAGGAGGCATAAGAAAGCGAATTGTTGTTGTTGTCGTTTTTGTTGGAGTGAGAGTTTGAGGAAGAAGGAAATGCGAGCTTGGCATGATGGTTAAGGTTGTTGTCTAGGGTTACAAAGGCTGTTTTGGTTGTGGTTGTGATAGCAACGATTATGGTCGTGGTGGTGGAGTTCCTTTGGTGGGAGGCATGCATATATGACTTTGTTTCTTTTTTTTTTTTCCTTCCTTGCACAAAAACTTAGACAAAATGGAGTAAAGAGTGTAGTTAGATTATGCGATAAATTCTACGGAAAGGAAAAATGAGTTTGGGATCATGTGGTCCCTGAATTTCAACCATTAAATTCTTATCTAATAGTTGAGATAAAAGCTGTATCTTAAAAATAACTATATAATAATATATATTTACATTTTAATATTTATCAAAAAGTTTATTACTAATTTTATCCTTTTCATCCCTTCTTTTCCATATTCCATCTCCTCCTCCTTCTCTGCCAAACTCTCTCTCCTCCCTCACCCACACCACTATCTTTTCCTCCAAAACCGTCACTGTCAATATGGAGGTGGTTGACCAAGAAGGTATGGGTTAAAGACCAACACCAACACCAACTTCCTTATTAAAAGTAATCAACTTTGCCATGTTGGCTCTCCTGAGTTCCCACATAAAAATCTCACATACACACAAAACGCAGAGAAGGGAAGATGGGGTATTGGTATTGGTGTAGTTGAAACAGTGGTAGAATCGCAGGAAAGAATGGAACATCACCAAATCGTATTGCTTTGTTGAATAAAGAAATGAAGTTTTGAGCTTTTAGCTCAGTGGTGCTTGGTTTTGGATTTTTTTTTCTTTTTTTTGTCAAAGTTTATGGTGCTTGGGTAATGAAGCTCAATTCCAACGTCGTGGTGTTGTTGTAGTAGTATGGGTGGATGGTGGGTCACTCTCTTAAGGTTGTGCTTATAAAAATAAAATTAAGCAAAACATTTTTATATGACTTTCAAATCAGACAAAACATTGTTAATGTTCAATTATCAAGTCGTGATTGTGGTGAAATGAAACAAATCACACAAGGAAGTAGTTTTGGTTCATTAAATTTTGTCAGGTGGTGTTGGATGTGGAGGTTTATGAGTCTTTGGCTGGCAGTTGAGGTGGCTCACTGGTTGTGCAACGCTGCCATTGCACTTCGCTGGGGAAGGGGCACAGTATGGAGAACTGCTGGACTAGAGAGGTCAATAAGAAAGAGAGGAGAGTTTGAAGAAATAAGAAAAGATACAAAAGTAATTTTTTGTTTATTTTTATTATTATATTCCAGAGTGTTTGAAAATTTCTGGATTCTTTTCCTTGATTTGGAAGTAATATAATTCATAGAATTGAAATCAGAGCCAAATGAATCTGATTTGGCATGAGAATTGAATTTCAGTAAATAAAATACTAAAATAATCTTAGTTAAATATAATATTTTATTTCTAGCCTACTAATGAAAGATAAAATGGTAAAAATAATTAAATTAATTCATTTTTAGACTCATTCCAAATCAATGTATTAAACTAATTTTTTTAATTTATTGAATAATTCCAAAACATAAAAATTGAATTCAATTTTTAACAAAATTCAATTCCTAATAGAATTCAATTCAAAAGGTTTGTATTACATGGTTACAAACTCATCGGTAGCCACTACAGAACTCACCAGTGTTTTGGTACGTAGGTGTATATTTGTTTCTTTTGCTAACCAATTTTGTTTCTTCAACTAGGAGTAACTTTTGGGGGCGTTACAATGGGCTGGTTAATTGCATTGATGTATATATTTCAATTTAATTTTCGTAAAACGATTACAATAAAAAAAGATTACTATATTACAAAAGTTATTATTATATTAATATTTTATTAATTTAAATTTTTGAATCATATATTTACATTACAAAATTATAATTAAATTAAGAATTACAATTGATGTTATAATTCTTTAGCAAATCTCAACATGAAATGTAAGATTTTAAGCCAATTAAACTGAGGGAAGATGAACAAATGCGTACCTGTTGTGACGTGTGATTTGTAGCCCAGGGAACTCCAATACTTAAATTGGAGTGAATGCCAAATCCACAGCGTGTTGATAGTCCCTTGACGAAATACGCAACCAAAGATGCAAACAAATTGGAAACAACTTCCTTTCACTCTTTTTTCTTTTTGGTTTTTTTTTTTTTTCTTTTTGAGCTGAAAAATAATTATATTTGACAAAGAGAAACACCTGTTTTATTAGTTGAAAAATAAGTATATCTGACAAATAGAAACAAGGAAGCCAAATTAAATAAGACTCAAACCAAATGGAAAACAATATGCAAGTTTTTTTTATTCTATTTCTTAAAATGCAAGATTTTACTGTCAAAAATAAAATACAAGAATCCTTTTTTTTTTTTTTTGGTTTTGTGACCTGAGAAACGATACTCTAAGGGTGAATCAAATCAAGGATCTAAAAGACAAATTGTAAGACTCAAACCAAAATACAAACGGCCTGCAAGATTTTTTTTTTTTTTTGTGTTTCTTTTTATACCCCCTTATTGGGAGTTTTTGTTGTATGAGCTGAAAAACAACAAACACAAAAGTGGAATAGAAACAAGGCACTTACAAGGAAAATATGAAGAGTGAAGACACAAATCAAAGTGAAAACAATCAACAGTAAACTTTTTTTTTCTCTTTTTTTCTTTTCAGGCTTTGAGCCACACACTCTAACGTGGAATGTAAACAGTGAATCAGGACGAGCTTAATCTGCTTGAGATGGGTTTCAAGAACGACAATGATTGGCTTTAGTGAATGGTTTGCAAGAAAGTTGGTATATGCATGAGTTCTCATCATGGTGAATGAAACTATAAGAAGGCCACGTCCCAATGAATTATAATTGTTCGATACCTTACTTGGCCAAAGTCGATTGAAAAGATAATTCGCTAATCAAAAAGTGCACGACAAGCTATGTGTTTTCATACTATCCATGGCTAACGATATAGCGAAAAAGGAGAGTGCAACCTGATTTTTTAATTTTTATTTTTTGTTGAGACCCTGGGTATTATCTTATAGATGCAATTATGCTTGAGTCAGATATGATCACTAGAGTGGCAATTAGTTTGAATATGAGATTTTTGGTTAAGCTTTGACAATCCTATTAGCTCATTTATGTGCTCATCGTAAATACAACTTGGGTTATCACTGCACTTAATATTTGCTACTAATGTGCATTTTATTTTGTCTAAATTGAGAATTTAGTTGAGTAACACAACAAATACAATTTTTGTAATCTTTTTTAAAAAATAATTCGTTATTTTTAATTTAGATTTTATAATTTTTTTCAAATAAATTGAATTGAATTTTTTTTGTTATATTTTAGTTGAACTGAGAGTTTATTAAGGTAACACAAATATGCACAAATAGGATCTTTATAAGGGATTTTGTAACCAGAGTCCAGAGATTTATCCCTTCAGGAGAACTCCACATTTTGAAGGGATTAGTTATATCGACGTTGTATATCTCATAAAAACAAAAAAAACTATTATTATGTACAATATTCATGTGCACACGCACACATATAATTCATTGATTTTTAATATAACTGAAACTTTTTAAAGTATGTCTTTATTTTTTTAATTCAGTTATTAAACTTGTTTTTTCAAATAAATCTTCACCCATAACATTTTTTAAATACTTCTCTCTGTCAGCTTCGATTATAATTATAAATCAATCAATTTAGTTGATACGTACCAAACGTCATAAAGCCAAAAGGCTCTGTAACATTATTCTTTTTCTCTATCGAACATTCTTTAACCGAAGGAAAAGCATCTGAAGGACCGACTACAGTAACGAAAAGTATTTTGTTTATTTAATTTTTATAAAGTTTTTTTTATAAATAAGTTCACACTTTGTCGCTGAACATGTAGATCAATTGGCCGAGATTTTTTGGTAAATATTATATCTATATACAAACCTGCCACCCCTCCTCCTTCAAAATTATTTTATACTTATATTATATAGTTAATATTCATTTTAATCCCTCATTTTATATTTGTAAGTCATTTTAGTCCCTGACTTTTAAAATGAGTCAAATTAGTTCCCGATATTACAAAATGTAAATCATATTAGACTCTCAATCCACTTTTATTTAATATCCTATCAATTAAATGATGATAGGTAACATCAAGTGATACCTTGACATACTATATATAATATGAAGTAAAATTTAAAATGACTTATTTTGATGTATAGAATTACACAAAATAAGTGATTTAAATATTTATTTTAGGTTATAAAATGACTCATTTTGTTCTATTTTAGATATTGAAATAAGTTATTTTAAATTTCATTATACTTTAGATGACACATGGTATGATAAGGTATTACTTAAAGTTACACATCATCATCATTTAATTGATAAAATTTAATTTGATTCGCATTTTACAATGTCAATGGCTAATTTAACTCCTTTTAAAAGTTAGGGATTAAAATAATTTACGAGTAAAAAGTTAGAGGCTAAAATAAGTATTAACTCTATATTATAATAAAAATAGAAGAAATTATATAAATTTAACACTTCAACAATCCAATCTCATCACCCACTATTTTTTTTTATCTCTCTTGTTTAATTTTCTAATTATTTTGTAAATTAGAAAATACAATTAAGATATTTAAGATTAGTTTTATAAGCCTTTTGCTTATGCTTGAATACTATAGTAGACAGTATGTTTTGCACATACATATTTATTGAGTTTTGATTGTGGAACAGTATTTTTTTAAAAATAAACTTTTAATTTGGTTATTGATAAAAATACCATTTGACAAATTGGTCTTTCAAGAGAAAAAAAAAAATTTCATGATCATTGACAATTAACGAGTAGGGCAAGCTAGTCCCTTGTTAGTATTTTCGAATAATTTATAATAAAAATTTATCTTCAATAATTTATAAAATAATTCATATTTGAACAGTGATCCTATTATCAAGAGAGTGCAGCCTGATTTTTTTTTTTTTTTTTTTTGTTTGTCAAAACCGCATGTATTATCTTAGAGACGCAATTATGCTCTAGTCGGGTATGATCACCAGGATGGCATTTAATTTGAATATGAGATTTCTGGTTAAGCTAGAATAATCCCTTTAGCTCATCTATCCCCTCATTGTAAATATAACATGGATTATCATTGCATTTAATATTTGCTACTAATTTGCTTTTTATTTTATGTAAATTGAGAATTTACTCGAGTAACACAACATGTAAATTTTTTGAAATATTTTTTAAAAGATAATTCATTATTTTTAATTATAGATTTTATAATTTTTCAAATAAACTGAATTGAATATGTCAGTTTTATTATAATTTAGGTGAATTGAGAGTTTATTAAGGTAATACAAATACACACAAATATGCACAAATAGGATCTTATGTATGAAAGGGGTTTTGTGACCAAAGGCTTATCTCTTCAAGAGAATTCTACGTCTTGAAGGGATTAGTTCGGTCAACAATGTATATCTCATAAAAAGAGAAAAAAAACCTCTTATTATGTACAATATTTATGCGCGCACACACACATATAATTCATTCATTTTTAATATAACTGAAACTTTTTAAAGTAAGTCTTTACTTTTTGAATTCAGTATTAAACTTTTTTTTTTTAATAAATCTTCACCCATAACATTTTTTAAATTGTTCTCTGTCAGCTTCGATTATAATTATAAATCATTCAATTTAGTTGATACCAAACGTCATAAAGCCAAAAGCCTCTGTAACATTCTTTAACCAAAGGAAAAGCAAATGAAGGAACGACTACGGTAACGAAAAGTATTTTGTTTAGCTAATTTTTAGAAATTTTTTTCATAAATAAGTTCACACTTTGTTGCTGAACATGTAGATCAATTGGCGGAAATTTTTTGGTAAATATTATACGTATATAAACACCTGCCCCCCTTCCCCTTAAAAATTATTTTATACTTATATTATAGAGTTAATGTTCCTTTCAGTCTCTTACTTTACACTTGTGAGTCATTTTAATCCATAACTTTTAAAATGAGTCAAATTAGTTCCCGACATTATAAAATGTAAGTCATATTAGTCCTTCAATCCACTTTTATTTAATATTCTATCAATTAAATGATGATATGTAATATTAAGTGATATCTTGACATACTATATGTCATCTGAAGTAGAATAAAATTTAAAATGACTTATTTTTATGTTTAGAATTACACAAAATAAGTAATTTAAATATTCATTTTAAGTCATAAAATAACTCATTTTGTGCAATTTTAGATACTAAAATAAGTTAGTTTAAATTTTATTCTACTTCAAATAACACATAATATGATAAGGTATTACTTAATATTACACATCATCATTTAATTAATAAAATATTAAATAAAAATGGAATAAGGGACTAATTCAACTCACATTTTGCAATATCAAAGACTAATTTGACTGATTTTAAAAGTTATGGATTAAAATGACTTACGAGTGAAAAGTTAGGGACTAAAATGAGCATTAATTCTTTATTATAATAATAATAGAATAAATTATATAAATTTAACACTTCAACAATCCAATCTCATCACCCACTATTTTATTTTTCAATCTCTCTTGTTTAATTTTCTAATTATTTGTTTCTATCTAAATTAGAAAATACAATTAAGATATTTACGATTAGTTTTTATAAACCTTTTGCTTATGCTTGAATACTATAGTAGACAACATGTTTTGCGTATGTGTTTATTGAGTTTTGATTGTAGGACTTGTATTTTCTTTTAAAATAAACTTTTAATTTGGTCGTTGATAAAAATACCATTTGACAAATTGGTCTTTCAAAGAAAATGAAAAACATTTCACGATCATTGACAATTGAAGATTTGGACAAGCTAGTCTCTTGTTAGTATTTTCGAATAATTTATAATGAAAATTTATCTTCAATAATTTATTAAATAATTCATATTTGAACTGTGATCCTATTATCAAGAGAGTGCAACCTGGTTTTTAAATTTTTTTTTTCAAAACCACATGTGTTATCTTATAGATGCAATTATGCTCGAGTCGGGTATGATCACCAGGACGGCAATCAATATGAAGATGAGATTTCTGGATAAGCTAGAATAATCCCTTTAGCTCTTTTATGCCCTCATTGTAAATGCAATATGAGTTATCACTGCACTTAATATGTGCTACTACTGTGCATTTATTTTATGTAAATTGAGAATTTACTTGAGTAACACAACATGTAAATTTTTCGTAATATTTTTAAAAAATAATAATTATTTTTAATTATAGATTTTATAATTTTTTTTCAAATAAACTGAATTGAATATGTCATTTTTATTATAATTTAGGTGAGAGAGTTTATTGAGGTAATACAAATACGCACAAATAGAATCTTGTGTATGAAAGAGGTTTCGTGATCTGAGACTTATCCCTTTAGGAGAACTGCATATCTTGAAAAGATTAGTTTTGTCAATAGTACTATTTCATAAAAAATATAAAAAAAAACTCTTATTATGTACAATTTCATGCGCACATGCATGCATATAATTCATTTTTAATATAATGAAAACTTTTTTAAAGTAGGTACTTATTTTTTAATTCAGTTCTTAAACTTTTTTTTTCAAATAAATCTTCACCGATAACATTTTTTAAATTGTTCTCTCTGTCAGCTTCCATTATAATTATAAATCAATCAGTATAGTTGATACCAAACGTCATAAAGCCAAAAGCCTCTATAACATTCTTTTTCTCTATCGAACATTCTTTAACCAAAAGAAAAGCACCTAAAGGAACGACTACGGTAAAGAAAAGTATCTTTTTATTTAATTTTTATAATTTTTTTTAAATAAGTTCACACCTTGTTGCTGAACATATAGATCAATTGGCGGAGATTCAGGGGCGGAGAGTAACGTGTTATAGGGAGGGCTCTGGCCACCCTCAATTTTTCAGTTTTTGGTAAATATTATATGTACATACACACTTGGTCCCCCCTCAAAATTATGTTATACTTATACAATAATAAAAATAGATGAAATTATATAAATTTAACACTTCAATTTTCCAATCTCATCACCTACTATTTCATATTTCGATCTCTCTTGTTTAATTTTCTAATTATTTGTTTCTATCTAAATTAGAAAATACAATTAAGTTATTTAAGATTATTTTTTATAAACTTTTTGCTTATGCTTAAATACTACAGTAGACTATGTTTTTCATATATGTGTATATTGAGTTTTGACTATGGATAGTGTACTTGCTTTTAAAATAAACTTTCAATTTAGTTATTGATAAAAAAAAATACCGTTGGACTAATTGGTTTTCAAGAAGAAAAAAAAAAACATTTCATGATCATTGACAATTGAAGAATAGGACAAGCTAGTATCTTGTTAGTATTTCGAAGAATTTATAATGGAAATTTATCTTCAATAATTTATGAAATAATTCATATCGATCATTAATAAAAACATAAATAGGACAATAAGTTCATCAAAACCTAAAATGAGACTAATTTGTTGTCCATTTTTAATTGTAAGAGATAACAAAATGTATTTTGCTTAAAAAATCAATTTGTTTAGCGTCATTTTTTGATTATGGGTCAACTTATGGTTTACTCTTTCTATACATAGTGACTTTCTCTTGAACATGTAGGTTAATTAGTGAAAATTAAAAAAAAATATTATTATTCCTTGTATATATATTATTTTTAAGTACCGGTCCCCCTAAAAAATAGATCTAGCTTTGCCCTTGTGGAGATTGTTCTAGCTGAAGCAAAAATCTTAAGTTTGAGTCCTAAGTATGACGTTCTGTTAAAATTAGAGACAGAGCTTTACTGACCATTGCCTCTAATACAAAAAAAAAAAAAAGCCTTGTGATTTTGACTAAAAATGAGTTCACTCTTTCATATCAGTCCTTTCTTTCTCGGGTAAGTTTTCAGACAAGCGTTTTTACAAGAAGTTTCATACACAAGTACTACTTCCATTGATAAATAACTATCCACTTTTAAGATTTTTCTTTTTAACAAATAAGTATCCAGTTTAAAAATTAAGGCAATATTAATTCATTTCTTCCAATTATACCGTTAGGGGGATAGAGAGAAGTGGAAGGAATAGAGTAATTAAGAAAAATAGAAGAAAATATCAAGGGCAATTCAGTAAAATGTATTTAAATTATCCTAACATCAAGGCTATAAGAATCATTTTCTTAATTCATGCTCACATTTATAAGTGGGCATTTACTTATGAACAGAGAGAGTATATAAAAAACAAACTCATATTTATGGGAGTGTTCATTAGATCAAAATGACCTAATAATTCAAAATCTAATGTATGTATACTGATTAAACTGATTCAGGTAATTCAACTCAAAATCAAATCAAAGTCAATTATAATTTTTATATTTTAATTTCTATATAAATTTTACATATCATCCAATCATGTTTTGCTAATTTAGCAAAAATAGTTGAGTCTCATACTAACTACTTAAAAAGTCATCTAAATAAAATAATTTGATTGGATGACAATAAAAGGTCTTTTACGCCATCAGTGTATTAAAATTAAACTCAAACATTTATTAGGAACTTAGAGAGCAAAACTCACCACCGGAAGAGAACAACATTTAGATGGATATATGTAACGCACCACTAGAAAAGATCAACATTTAGATGGATATATGTAAGAACTGAGAACCTTAATCTTACCCTTGCATATTATTTTAGAAGAGACTCTAGATTCGCATGTTGGCACTTTTATCTAGAAGGGAAAGAAAAAAGAAGTGGGTTGGATTCAATGGGCATGTTACATTGTTGTAGACTTAAGCCCTACATTCTCATACGCATGGCTTTCAATTTTCAAACCACTTGTAGTTTTCACGGCTCGTAGCGATCAATCAAACCACACTTAAAACATTCGGCGACTCCACTGGGGAGTCGTGAAGGACCACAACGTAGAGGATGGTGGGGTCTTCATCTTCTCATCATGTTAGAGATGCTTCATCGAAAGAAGACGAGGGGTACTCAATATCGAGGGAAGGAAGTCATGAGTTTGATTCCTTCCACAGTTCAACGCGCGGGAGTAGCAGTAAGGAGGATAGAGAAGGGTCATCACGGGTATCTGTACCAAGGCAGGTGTGGGATCACCTCCTCACGATGATGCAGAGCGGGAGTCGGGAGAAGAGAGATTGTAGGCGGCGTGTAGATCGGAATAAAGCAAAGGGGGAGGGAGAGCAAACTACTTGTAGCTACTAGGCGAGCACCGTTAGGGAAGATTGCCCGCAGAAAAAAAGCGAAAATGGGAAAGTGGATGACTTAGGAAGATGTCCTCAAATTGCTACAAGGACGCAAGGATAGGGGAGCAAGGGAGTACGACTTAGACCCTCCTTATTCAACCCACATCGCACACTCGCCCTATCCTAGAAGATATCAACGGCCCACATTCCGCAAGTTTGACGGAACGGGGAGCGCACAGGAACATTTGACGGCTTTCATGGACGATTTAAGGGTCTATAGAGAGAGTAGGGAATTACACGTGAAGGAGTTTTCGAAATCCTTTACAAGAAGAGCCTTCACCAGGTATACCAAGCTCCTACCAAGCTCAATACGCTCATAGAAGGATATGGCGGTGAGCTTTTGTGGTAAGTTTTTGGAGGAGGAAGGAGAAGTTCATGTCATGGATTTGGGGAGGATGAAGCAATGCCCAAAGGAGCCATTGGTAGAATTCATAAGGCGCTATAGAAATAAAGAGTTGCAGTGTAAGGAGACACTCCTAGATGTCGACCTACTAGACGGCTTCATCAAGAACATAGAAGACGGATCAAGAGTGTTCCTGCAAATGACTGGTATTTCCACCTTCACAAAGCTATTAAAGAGGGGAAATGATGTTGTAGAGTTGCTCAAATGCCAAGGGAAGAGCCCAAGGCGGAGGAGGCCGTGTATGAAGTGCAAGCAACTAGGGGGAGAAGCGAAAACAGGGAGTGAAGCCACAGACAGGAAAGAGATAGGAGCAACTATCTAAGACGAAGAGGAGAATAAAAGGGGTACTTGGGACCGCCTCACATGCGACCCAAGATGGATGAAGAATTGACGGCCCTGCTCGAAGTGCCATTACCGATAGAGAAAGTGTGCGAGCTGGTTGATGCTTGGATAGTTGAGGGGTTAATCAAACCTGTAACAGGACACATGCAATTTACCAAAAAGGAAAAAGGGAGATGTTAACTTCTGCTATATCCACAATTCACGTACACATGGGATAATGGATTGTAGGCAAGTACGAAAAATATTTCAAAGAGAAAGGAAAGCGAGCAGAATGATCCTTCCAAAAGAGAACAACAGTGTACATAGTCAACCATTGCCCCATCATGTGGTGAATGTGGTCATAGGAGGTGAGGCGGTGGTGGAACCCATGGACTACGAGGCAGAAAAGATGTCAGAGGCAAGGTGTACTATGCAAGAAGTGATGGCAGGAGGACTACCCAAAGTAAAGGCGGTGAGCACCTGCCTGAAGCAATTAGGGTTCGATGAAGAGGAGCAAAAGGAAGCCACAAGGGCATTAGTAACCATAATGGAGTAAAGGGGGGTGATAGGCCTCATTAGTGCTCCGCTTGGACTCTCTACTGGGGCACACATAAATGTCATACCATACTCTTTCGTGAGAACAAAAGGATTAAGGAGTTGCCCCTGCACAACATACCGCTTTATGTGGAGGCACTGGCAGAAGGAAGGAGGGTGAGGCGAGCCCTCGTAGATAATGGGTCGAGAGTTAATATAATGCCCGCGAGGATTTTTGAGGCGTTAAGGTTGGCGAGAGAAAGGATTTGTTTGACAGATTAATTGCTAAATACTTTTCAAGGGAAACCCATCCGAGGGTGTGAACACTCAATTGTGGAGCCCCTCTCCATTTGCTTTATCCCATTCCCTACCAAATGGGTTCACGTGCTCACAAGTAAAATGCAAACAAAACAATAAAAAAGAAATGGGGAACACCCCATCAAGTGAGCCAATGATATCCCAAACCCGTGATGCAATGAAACAAAAGAAAAAATGATGAGATATGATGATCCCTCACAGCCTGTAAGTCACTCACTCTCAAGCCTATAATGGAGTTCATCCTCCATTTTTCACCATTGACCACTACAACCTGGTTCATCATCATCATAGAAAGCTCATTTCATCATCCTTTTCCACCATCATTATAACTCTCATCACACCACAGCCCATCATCAATTATCACCATCTCATCATCATCATCAAAGAAATAATAAAACAAAAAAAAGTCAATAAACAACAATCTTCATCCAACCAAAAGAATAGCCATAGCCATGACCAAAATAAAAAAGGAAGGAGAAGCCATCCCTCTGCTTTCGTGCATAAGCACGACCCTGAAGCCCAAAAGCTGATACCTTGGCCTCCATGAGTGTTTGACGCCACTGCCGCACCCCCTCTCTATGCGAAACCTTCGTCCTTTCCTAGCCATCGAGCTGCCTCTGGTTGTGCTGATCTCCGCTGTCCATCCCGCGAGCTCGCTGTCCCGTTAACCTCGAAGACCCAAGGTCACGCAGCTCCAGCACTCCGCCTCGTCCTCTGCCGCCCCTGTGCGCGCCAGCTTCCCTCCTGCAGGTATGGCGCCGGTTCCCTTCCTCCCTTGCTCGCACAGCCACGGACCATCCCAGAGAAGAAAACCACGCCTACTTCTCTGCTGAGACCATTGCGCACTGCCCCTCTCCTTCATGCCAGAAAACGCACCCTTCTCAGATGCGTAAGTCGCTGCACTATCAAGTCCGCCAGCCACTCAGCAGTGCCGTGGCACCATCCCCTTTCCCCTCAGGCCGCGAACTAGGCCGTGAAGCCACCAACAGCCGCGGCATCTCCCAAGCCCCGTCGCGCAACAGGCGCTCCTCCTCCCTTTGTGCGTGGTGCTGCTGTGCTCTTTCTCCCTCTCAAGTTCTCTCTAATTTCCCTTCCCCTTTCGTGATCTCTCTCTTTATGTTTGTTCATACCCTTTGTTGTGTCAAGCTTCAAGAAGGAAATGAAATCCAAACCTCCAGATGCTTCTCACCGTCTCTTTAATATTACGTTTATTGCATTCCTTTTATTTTAGTTTATTTATTTATTTTATTGGTTGGGATTAGTGGGTCATTTAGGAATCAAGTTAGTCTAAATGTTGGGGCAAGTATGTTGGGCTTGCATTAGTGTGTTTGGGCTTCGTTTCTTTATTTATATGCTAACTGGTTGAACTTTTTTTTTTAAAAAAAAAAAATATAATAAAGAAGAAGGGTATCTCTTAACAATAATAATAATGTATATGTTAAAATTGCAATTAATCAACAATTCCCTTCTTTGATAATGGAGTTAATTTAGCCGTGACTGCTCATTGATTCCATGGTATAGAATATTTTAGCTGTGACAGCTTGATGTTCTAAAAAATTCTCCTCATTTGGTTTAAATCTAAAATAAGTAAAAATGTTATTTAATTTGAGTTTAAAATAAATCATGAAGCATTTGTCTATTTTTGTTTTAAACAAGAATTAATTAACACATTGCATTTTGAAAATAGGATTAATTGAGCCGCGACGGCTTATTAATTCCATATCTTGATAATATTTTAGTTGAGACAGCTTGATATTTGAAAACCCTTTTTAGAAATAAAATCAATCAACCAACAATTATTTTATAAAGAACTACGTGACTTTGAATTCCTCATCGTACCAGAGGATACGTAGGAGCAGGTTATTCCTGTCAAGTCAAAATTAGATTTTATTATGTTATTTTATGTTATTCCATTTTTAATTTGTAAATATTTATTGTTATTTTTGTTTATTTATAAATGTTTATTGTCTGTTAGTATCACGTATTATTTTTAATTTCAGTTAATAATCAAATTATTTTAAATAAAGATGTTAATTTAGCCGTGACGGCTTATTAACTCAGTTAAACATCTGAGCTGTGACAGCTTGATGTTTCAAATCTTTAAGATAAAATTAAATTTTATGATATTATTTATTCTGTTTAGCATGTAAATATTTTTGTTCATTATTATTATTATTGTTGTAAATATTTATTTAGTACTTATTTGTGATATTATTTTATTATGTTTTACATGTAAATAATTTTGTTCATTATCATTATTATTGTAAATATTTGTTTATTTATTCATTTATTTATTTATTATTATTATTATTATTATTATTATTATTATTATCTTCCTCTTTCTTTATTATCTTAATTTAAATTAATCATTGAAATGTATATATTTTATTCCAAATAAAGAGGTTAATTTAGCCATGACGGCTTGTTAACTCAATATTACGGATACCTGAGCTGCGACAGTTTGGTACTCCAAAATTTTCTTATTCTAAAAAGATTTTCTTTAAAAATTTTCTTGAAATAAAAAATGTAAATAAATATTTTGAAAGGTTATTAATAATTTGCACAATTAATTAAGGTACCGTCTAAAGGCAGATTGTATTAGGGTGTCAGGATTAAATCCCTACCCTTCCCTAATCATAACCGACTCCCGAATTCGAATTTGGTTTCAAAGATCATTTTTATTGCATTAAATGGGTTTTTCCATAATTTTTCCCAATTAAATAAAAATTTGGTGGCGACTCCAATTTTAAACGAAAATTCATTTTTCTCAGGCCCACGCCGCGATCCCTGCTATGGACAGATGGCGACTCCACTGGGGACTGTGAGAGTCAAGCCTATAATAATTGATTGTGCTTATTATTATAACCTCATTTGTTTTCTTTCTTTGTCTTTTCATTTTATTTTATTGCTAGTTGACTATTATTCTCCTTCTTTTAAATTTTGTTGCAATCGTATTTGTATATATTTTCATGTCTAATTCTTTGTGACTATCCTAGAATAAAAGATTTTGTTCTGTTTGTATATATTTATTCATATTTGATTCTTTGTAACCACCCTAGGATAGAAAACTTTGCTCTATTTTTATTTATATTTAATTCTTTGTGACTATCTTAGGATAGAAGACTTTGATCTGTCTTCAGATATAGGTATTTTTGTTTCTTTGCACTCTAGGATAGAAGACGTTTGTTCTGTATTGTCTATTTTGCAGGTGTTGTCATGGGTAGTTTTAGGATTCCAGGTTTGTATGCTCTCTTCACACACAACACTTACACATTAATCACACACGAGTGGGGCCCTATACCCGGGTCTGAGTGCAACTTGAGATAGGTAAGAGATTGTGTAGTAATAGCCATTTTGGATGCTCATCCTGTTTGGTTATTGCGAAAATCTCGTCTAGAGTGTGACTCTTTTGTGAATATTCCACACCTAGCGGTTTACCTGCTGTCGTGGATAGTATTCCGAAATAAGTCTTTAACTCTAGAGGCTGTAGAATCCTGAGTATATAGATCCACCTATTGCAAGTGTTCACAAAGTAGAATAACCATAGAACTATAGATTGACCTCCAGAGCTTAACTCAAATAGGACACAAAGGGAGCATACTCTTTCTTTAATTCATTTCCTTGTACATAAATTCTTTAACATGTTCAAAGTATTTATTATTTCCTTTTACATTTAAATGAAAATCATCACATTTTTTTTTCTTTGTTTTCCAGGTTTGTTAGAGAATCATATCCAAGTCTTGTTGTGAGTATCTTTGGAAAATGGAAATAAACATGAGATCAAACAATCATGAGGGGGAAAAGTTAAAGAAGACTTTACATCTTAAAGCTAAGAAGCCTGACACAGAAAGTCTGAGATCCTTAAGTCAGCTGTTGAGTATGCCACATCGCCTTTCTCTTGCAAAGAAGTATGGAAAAGTTTTGAATCTGTTAGAGGTGGAAGAACAGGTAGAGGCAATCACAGCGTTGGTACAATACTATGATCCTCCTCTCCGATGCTTTACCTTTCAAGACTTTCAGTTGGCACCGACTCTTGAAGAATTTGAGCGAATCCTAGGGTTACCACTCGAAAGAGAAAAACCTTATCAATACCAAGGTCATTATCCTTCCTTACATACCATAGCAGCTGTTTTAAAGATCAATGTAAGGGATTTGCATGAAGCATGTAGTGTAGAAATGGAACCAATGGATTCCCAAGGGATTATTTGGAGAAGCATATGCATGGCTTAGCTGGAGCTAAAGATTGGGACACTTTCTTGGATGTATTATCTCTCACTATTTATGGCATTGTTCTGTTTCCAAATATTGAAGGCTTTGTGGACTTTGCGGCTATTGATGTATTCCTCGCTCGCAAATTTCATGGTCATAATCCTGTTCCAGCCCTCTTAGCAGATGTTTATTGCACTCTGAATTTTTGCTATGAAAGGAATGGCAAAAGAATCTTATGCTGTCTACCGATGCTTTACGTGTGGGTCACTGCACACGTGTTCCAAAGAAACTACAAAACACCATGCCCGATTGAAGACCTAAAAATGCATCACATCAAGAAGAAGAATGGACAAGAATGGGCTCAAGACCTAGCCAGATTGAATGAAAAGATGATCCGATGGTACCCTTGGTGGGAAGACGGGCAGACTTTGATCTATCAGTGTGGAAACTTCTCAAATGTTCCCCTCATGGGTACCCGAGGATGCATAAATTACAATCCAGCATTGGTACTGCGTCAACTTGGTTACCCCATGATGGGACCGCCTCCCGAAGCTGCAATCACTCCATTTGTCTTGTATTACCAGGACTTTGAGAATCTTAGCATGCTACAGAAAGTCCGATTTGCTTGGAACAAGGTTGTCAGGAAAGGAAAAGAACTGGGAGTTAGAAGCTGTGCAGTGAAAGAAAGCTACCGTCAATGGGTGAAGAATAGGGCTCAAGAGATTAAACTGCCATTCAGAACCTGGACAACAACTCCACATAACAAGGCATCATCCTCACATTTTGACGATGATGAGGGGATCAAAGAAATAAAAGAGAAGTTAGACAGAGTTAAGCAAGAAAAGATGCAAGTTGAGGCTGCATTGGAAAGTGCTCACCATAATTATGCAGATTTGAAGCGAGAAAACACTGAGAGAAACCAACTTCTAGAGGGCACCACTAAGAAGTTGAAAATGGGGTATGACCACATGATGAAGACCAAGGAATGCCTCCAAGCTGCTAATAAAGAACTCGGGCTTCGAAGGCAAGAGCGTGACCGAGCAAAGATGGCGAAAATCAACAGTTAAGGAATCAACTTCAAGATGCCAAAATTGCTGAGAAAGCCACAATAGCAGGAGAGGAACAAATGAAGCGAGAAATGAGAGATATAAGCAAGGAATACCAGAGGAAGATTGGGGAACTAAAACAACACATGAAAGACGAGACTATGAAGTTTCAAGCTGCCTTAGAAGAAGAGAAGAAAAGGGTCACAGATTTAGAGTTTGAGGTGCAACACCAAAGTCACATCATTCATGAGTTGAAGACTCGTTTTTCAAATCTGGCAGGGCTAGCTAATACAGCAATAGAAGACGTTCCCAGATACCTGGAAATAGCTGAGCAAGAAGTTATTCCTTTCAAGACCCCAGTTGGACTTTGCAACTTTGTCAGCTACTGCAAGGATTTGGTTGGGAGGATGAAACAGATAATTGCTGAAAGAAGTTGAAGAAGCATTACCTTTTGGTGATGATGTTTTTAAAGATCGATATCTAGCTTTATGATGTACTTTTTTCGTCATTTCCGGGAATGGATGTAAAAAAATATGATGATTGTAATCTACTCCTCAGATGAATGAATGGTTGTTTCATTATTTTGGCAATATCCATTAAAGATAACTTATTACCTTTGAACGAGACGTTCTGGGGAAAAGTTGTGACCGAAGATACTCACATCAAGACTCAGCACGATTGACGGTCTCTAACAAATCGCGACATTTTTATCTTTTTACTTAAACTATCTTTTTATACAGGTGAAACATCGCAACCATTGGGCGCCCAAGGAAAGAAGATACCGATCTAACTCGTGTTCATAACACTAGAGCTCGAACCAAGATGGCCGGTGGAAACACTGAACCAGGAAGGACTACCCCGTCTGCAATTACTTCTGAAACGGGAAGAGCTATTCCAACTGTAACCACCTCGGCAATAATTACTTCTGAACCCGGAAGAAACTTAAGCATGGAAGTTGATGTAGTGAGAGGAAGACTGAACGAGTTGTCAAACAACCAGGGAAGAATGGAGGAGATGATGCGGGCTATGATGGAGTCACTCGACTTATTGAGAGCCCACCAAAACTCAGGAGGTGTACAACCAAGTGCTACAATGATGACTATACCTGTGGTATCAGATGCAGCTCTAAATGTCACTCAAGGGATGAATGACGGGGATGGGATTCCGAATAACTCTCTTGGACAACCACCACCTACAATGCCATTAGTAATCCCTATTGGAGAAGGCTATCGTCCCTTAGAGAATGTTCATACTGATGGGCATGGTCATGCTACCCCTATTTGGGAGCCACCTCGTGTTGTCATCCAAAAGCAACCATTTTCCTCGGAGAATAGCCGCAGGCAGGCAGAAAAGGACAAGTTCAAAGAAGAATGGATGAAAAAGATTCAGGATCAAATCAAAGCCATCCAAGGGCCTAGCACTTATGGCTATATGGAAATTGAGCAACTTTGCCCTCCCATCGATGCAGTGGTTCCGAAGGACTTCAAGATTCCTGATTTCTCAAAGTATGATGGAACGGGTAATCCTCTGTTCCATTTGAAGAGTTATTGCACCAAGATGTCAATTTGGTCTAAAGATGAAAAGTTTCTCGTTAGCTTTTTCCATGAAAGTTTAATCCTGACTGCTTTAGAATGGTATATTCAATTAGACCATTCAAAGATTTCTAGCTGGAGAGAACTGGTCGACCAATTCATGAATCAGTACAAGTTTAACATGGAAATAGCACCAACTAGAGAACAGTTGAGCACGATGCGTAAAAAGAAGGATGAATCTTTTAAGCAATATGCTCAAAGATGGAGAGCTCGCCGCTCAAGTGCAACCACCACTTATCCTATCCGAAATGTGCTCGCACTTTTTAGGAACCTTGGGATCTCCTTATATCTGAGCCATGGCAGAGCAAAGCATACAAAGATTTCTCTCGAGTTGATCAACTGGCCGGAGAAAGAATTGAGAATCTAGCCAAAACAGGTAAACTTCCCATGGGCAATGAAGACACAAGAAAAAGTTTCCCACCTAGGAAGAAGGAGACTGATGTAAACTATGTGCAGAGTCAGCAACCCTTTAACCCAAGATACGCACTAATGCACCCAAGACCCCAAACACCACCATACCAAACCTCAACCATTCCGCACTCCATTTTACCAAACCACACAAACCACAAATACCATCCCATATTCCCCACCGCAAGTCAATAACATTCACATACGACCATACCAACCACTCGACCAACATACGCCTATAATTCAGCCATGCATCCTCAGAACTACCCAAACATCATACCACCATGACCAAATGCTCAAAACCAAAGCCGTTCCTAGTTCCAGAATTTGCCACCTTTCCCTAAACTATCCCTTTCAAACGCCGATCTCTTTCAACGATTAGTTGACGCCCACCTGATCTCAGCTTATCCTGTACAACCATTAGAACCACTATAGCCAGTGTGGTACAACCCGAACCTTACTTGCAAATACCATATGGACATAGCAGGGCATTTAATTGAAGATTGTGAAGGCTTCAAGACTAAAGAAAAGATTGATTGCTTGTGGTAGACTAGACTTTCAAGAGGAGTCAAAACCAGATATTGTCCATAATCCAATGCCAAATCATGAAAGAGGAGGCCGGGTAAATGTCAGAGAGAAAGAAGAACTCCTGATAAAGAAGGTTTTGAATCTCAGAACATCCATGGAGAGAATTTTTGTTGTCCTGAATGAGTCTGGTTATAACATCACGGCATCTCGCCCGACAATAAAGGAGAATGAGAAATATGACATGAATTCAAGCTGCCTGTATCACTGTGGGGCTCTTGGCCATGACATAGAAAATTGCTGGGATTTCAAGGCTCGGGTACAGGGATTACTCAACTTAGGAGTAATACAAGCAAAAAAGAGGCTGAATATACCTGATGGGGTGAATGTAATCGAACCTTTCATACTTCGAGTACCACCACTTAATGTAGTTCCTAAGCCAGAAAAAGTGGTCATTACTGTCAAGAAACCCACATCATTTGAGTATAAGACTACACATGCTGTGCCTTGGAATTATGAGACCAGTGTCAAGATAAGCAGAGACATCGGGGAAACCTCGAAGGCTCGAGAAAATGAAGAGGTGACTGGTGTCATGGAGGTGAAAGGAATAACAAGAAGTGGAAGAGTTTATGGGCCCGGGGAGCTGGAAAAAGGAAAGTTTGTCAATGAAGGATATGCGGGAAAAAGTTCAGATTTAGAAAGAAAAGAAAAAGAAAATGAGGAAGAAGAGTTTCTGAAGATCATGAAACAGAGCGAGTACGATATTTTGGAACAATTAAAGAAGACTCCGCCAGAATATCTCTTTTATCATTAATCATGTCATCTGAACCTCATCGAAAGGCAGTATTGAAAGTCTTGAAGGAAGCTTATGTCAAGCCTGATGTCTCATCGGAAAATGTGGTGAATATGGTGGATCCAGTGAAACGTGTTAACATGATCACGTTTTCAAGTGAAGAAGTCGTTTCACAGATCAACCCACGAGCACTATACATAACCCTCAAATGTAAAGGACACATAGTGCCCAGAGTTCTCATTGATGGAGGGTCAGGGTTGAATGTCTTACCTGTGTCGACTTTAAGCTATTTGTCAATGAGTAAGGAAGATATACTACCACAAATGATGGTAGTGAAAGCTTTTGATGGAGCAAAGAAAAGCATCCTAGGAGAAATGGTGTTATTATTGGAGATCGGCCCAAGCAAATTTGATGTATTGTTCCAAGTGATGGAGATCGAGTCAGACTACAATATGCTGCTCGGGAGACCATGGATAAATGGTGTTGGTGCTGTCCCTTCAACTTTGCATCAGAAGGTCAAATACATTGAAAATGGTTCAGTCATCACAATCCATGGAGAAAAGGAGATCCTGGTATCCAAACCAGTGACATTGCCATATGTTGAAAATGTGGAGCTAGTGGAGAGCAGTTCGTGGCATAACTTGGAGGCAGTAGGGCTGAGGCAAGAGCAAGATAAATCCCTAACGCAAAATCAGGTAGTGGCTCACATCATGGCCAAGAACGGATATCTGGAAGGAAAAGGACTAGGATCACAACTGCAAGGCTCCCAAATTCCCATATCGGTGCCAGAGAAGGCTAACCGATTTGGTCTAGGATATGAGACCTCCCTGGATGACAAGATGAGTACCTTGGCTCTGGAACAGAATAAACAGAAAGGGAAAATGAAACTGATTCCTCACTTGAAAGAGACATTCCCTGGTCCAGCTGAAGTGATTATGGCCGGTGAAGTTCGCTCCCCTTGTTATTTCTCCACCATCAACACTTTGGATGCTGAAACAATTGAGGAAATCAACAAAGTCCATGTTGCTAGCAATGATGAGATGCTGACAAACTGGACATCTGAACCAGTTCTTGATGTTATTGCTGAAAAGTAATTAGTTGGGTTGTATTATTCAAGAATTATCTATGCTTTTATTTATGCTACTCAGAGACGTCATTTGAATGAATTTGCATGATTTTCAATAACCTTTCTATATGTTTTCCATTTGCCTCATTTCTATTTCTATTCCTTTTGCTTTTTCCCTTTTCTGTTATGTTTTTCCCTTACCATTCTCAATTCGTTAATTTGCATTTTCCATGCTATTTTATAATCCACCATTTGGTTTAGCATTCCAATCCACCACAATTACTTTCCAGGAATTTGAATGTCATAGAAATTTTGCCACATGAGAAGGAATTTGGGAGCTTATCAATTGATTCTCTTGCTGCACTTGATTGCGATAACCATGAGTTCGAGGATGATGAAGAAGCTATTGAACAGTTTTCAAACCTCCTGGATTATTCAGAAAAAGGATTTGACTTAGATAATGAGGTGGTCGAGGTGATTAACATGGGCACCGAAGAAGACAAAAAGGAGCTGAAAATAGTGGAGAATCCTGAACGCACAGAAATGGTTGCATTGTTCAAAGAATTCCTGGATGTGTTTGCATGGTCCTATCATGATATGCCAGGATTAGACCCAGAGATTGCTTCACACAAAATCCCTTTGTATTCCGAAGCTGAGCCGAAGAAGCAAAAGTTGAGAAGAATGCGACCAGACATGTCATTAAAGATTAAAGAGGAAGTGACTAAACAGCTGGAGGCTGGATTTTTAGAGGTATCAAGACATACTGATTGGGTGGCCAACATTGTGCCTGTACCTAAGAAGGACGGAAAAGTTAGAATGTGTGTAGACTATCGGGATTTGAATAAAGCTAGCCCGAAAGATGATTTTCCTCTACCCCACATTGATGTCCTTGTTGATAATACTGCTGGAAATCACCGATTTTCCTTTATGGATGGATACTCTGGGTATAACCAAATTCCCATGGATATTCATGACAAAGGAAAACTACTTTCATAACTCCGTGGGGAACATTTTGCTATACTGATCATGCCGTTTGGATTGAAGAATGCCGGTGCCACCTACCAACGTGCCATGGTCGCATTATTCCATGACATGATGCATAAAGAGATTGAGGTGTATGTAGATGATATGGTCGCCAAATCTAAAGAAGGAGAAAGTCATGTGACAGTTCTGCGAAAGCTGTTTGAAAGGCTCAGAAAATACAAGTTGCGGTTGAATCCGAATAAATGCATTTTTGGAGCTTCTACAGGGAAGTTACTCGGGTTCATTGTCAGCAGAGAAGGGATAAAAGTGGATCCTGACAAGGTGAAAGCAATACAAGAAATGTCGGCTCCCCGAACTGAACGAGAAGTGAGAAGTTTTCTTGGAAGGCTCAACTACATTGCTAGATTTATTGTTAATTTGACTAGCACTTGTGAGCCTATATTCAAGTTGCTGCGGAAACATCAGCCTGGGGAGTGGAATGAGGAATGCCAAGAAGCTTTTGATAAAATAAAAGCTTATTTGATGAAGCCTCCGATTCTAGCCCCACCTATACCAGATCGTCCTTTAATATTATACCTCACAGTGTTGCCCACGTCACTTGGGGCAATGTTAGGTCAATATGATGAGTCTGGTAAGAAAGAACAGGCAATTTATTATCTGAGCAAGAAGTTTAATGACTGTGAATCCCGTTATCTGGCCATTGAAAAGACTTGTTGTGCGTTAGTGTGGGCATCCAAGAGGTTGAGGCAGTACATGTTATATTATACTACCTTGTTAATCTCTCGAATAGATCCATTGAAATACATATTTGATAGTCCTCATGTTTCGTTGAGAATGTCAAAATGGCAAGTGATGTTGTCTGAATTTGATATCAAATATGTGACTCAGAAGTCCATCAAGGGAAGTGCAATTGCTGATCATCTAGCTGAAAATCCTCTTGAGGATATACAGCCTATCACGCCTGAATTCCCCGATGGTGAGGTGTTAACAGTGGAAAAAGATGAAAAAGAAGAGGAGAATGTATGGAAAATGTACTTCGATGGAGCTGCCAATATGAATGGGTGTGGAATAGGAGCTGTAGTAGTGTCACCAGCCGGAAAACAATATCCAGTTTCCATCAAGTTAGATTTTGAATGCACTAACAACATCGCAGAATATGAAGCCTGTGCGAATGGTTTGCAAGCCGCAATTGACCTAGGGATCAAAGAATTAAAGGTGTTTGGAGATTCTGCGCTCATAATCTATCAAGTTAATGGAGAATGGCGTACGAAGGATCCGAAATTGGTGCCTTATCAGAAATACTTGTCTCGATTAATTGAAGAATTTGATGATGTGTCATTTTCTCACTTAACTCGAGACCATAACCAATTTGCGGATGCATTGGCAACCCTGGCTGCAATGACAAAATTGGAAGTCCATACCAATGTCCAACCCATCCACGTAGAGGTGCAAAGTGAACCAATATACTGTGACAATGTGGAGGTTGAGCCAGATGGACAACCATGGTATTATGACATCAAGCAGTACATTCAAAAAGGAGAATATCCGACTGGAGCAAATGAAGTACAAAGAAAAACAATTCGACGATTGGCCATGGCCTTTTTCTTGAATGGTGAAGTCCTTTACAAGAGAAATCATGACACCACTCTCCTCAGATGTGTGGATGCTCATGAAGCTCAAATGATCATGACGGAGATCCATGAAGGAATTTGTGGAACCCATGCTAATGGACACATGATGGCACGCAAAATCCTAAGAAGCGGTTATTACTGGTCCCCCATGGAAAATGATTGTATCAATTATGTTCGAAAATGCCAAAAATGCCAAAGATATGCAAACCGAGTCAATGCTCCTCCAGTTCCGTTGCACAACATGGTATCTCCTTGGCCTTTCTCAATGTGGGGCATGGATGTCATTGGCCCTATCAATCCTAAAGCTTCAAATGGTCATCGTTTCATTTTGGTGGCGATAGATTATTTCACAAAGTGGGTGGAGGCTACTTCATATGCTAACATTACACAGAAAGTGTTTATCAGGTTCATCAAAAAAGATATCATCTGCAGATATGGGATTCCAGAAAGAATTATCACAGATAATGCTCCTAACCTTAATGGTACCGAAGTTCAAAAATTCTTTGAGACTTTCAAGATCAAACATCACAACTCAGCTCCTTATAGGCCTCAAATGAATGGTGCGGTCGAAGCTGCAAATAAGAACATTAAGAAAATCATTGCCAAGATGGTGGTGAATTACAAAGACTGGCATGAAATGCTGCCATATGCTTTGCATGCATATCGAACCAATATACGGTCAAGCACTGGAACAACTCCTTTCTCATTAGTATATGGAATGGAAGCTGTTTCTCCCATAGAAGTGGAAATCCCGTCCTTAAGGGTTTTGATGGAATCTGAATTAGAAGAATCTGAATGGGTGAAGACCCGATATGAACAGCTCAACATGATAGAGGAGAAAAGACTGACAGCTATTTGTCACGGCCAGTTGTACCAAAGCAGAATGGCTAGGGCTTTTAACAAGAAAGTCCGTCCTAGAGATTTTCATCCAGGAGATTTGGTTTTGAAGAAAATTCTCCCTAATCAAGAAGATGCACGGGGAAAATGGGCCCCGAGCTATGAAGGTCCTTACATTGTTAAGCAAGCGTTCTCAGGTGGAGCGTTGATTTTGCAAAACACGGATGGACAAGAATTGCCCAAACCAATTAACACTGATGCAGTTAAAAGGTTTTATGCTTGAAAAGATGTTGAAAAAGCCCGTTAGGTTGAAAACTCGAAAGAGCGACCTAAGCAAAAGTTAGGGTAATATGAAAAGAAAAAGAAAAAAAAAACAAAAGAGAAGAGCTCGTTAGGTTGAAAACTCGAAAGAGCAACCTAGGCAAAAATTAGAGCAAAAAGATAAGTATCATCTCAAGCAACCTACACTGGGGCAATTTTTAGTGTTGAATTTATCCAGTGAATCAAATAGCCCAAGACTAAAACTGGGGCAATTTTCCAAAAAAAAAAAGGGTTTGAAGACATTTTCGGAGATCGTGGCTATGGTGTTCAACTGCTGTAAGAAATCGATTGATTGGGCATCAAAGAACTTGAACTGGGGCAAAATTTCATGTCTTTCACAATCTTGTCTTTCAGCTTCGTGATGTTACCTTTATTTCAAACATTTTGTTATCCAATACACCGAGCAATAAAGATGTCTATTCAGCCGATCTTTTCATTTCCTCTTTAAATGCATATTTATTTATAATGTCTCGAGTAAGCATAAATTTAAGTTTAAAGTTATACAACTTAATAATTCTTACAGCAATACATCCATGACTAGCATCACACTAAGAGAATTCAGAAGTTTCAGTCAAACTCGACAGAAAAGCAATTATCATCCTAAAAAGGGAAAAAGGGAAAAAGGAAAGAAGTAAGCAAAGTTACAGAAGAAAAGAAAGAAAATGTCAGAAGGTCCAGTGGCTGAATTACGAGTTGATCGGTTATAGTCTTCTTTGAGGCTCGCTTGATATGGTTACGGTTAGTTTTTCTGAAATAAACTGAAGATTGATGACTTGTGCATATAATCTGAAAAAAGATAATGTGAAAATCGTTGTTTCCTATGATTGCCACTATTTAATTTTCCTGTCGGCCTCAGATTGCCACTATTTACATTTCATGTCGGCCTCAGATTGCCAATTTACATTTCCTGTCGGCCTCAGATTGCCAATTTACTTTCAAGTCGGCCTCAGATTGCCAATTTACATTCCAGTCGGCCTCAGATTGCCAATTTACTTTCCTGTCGGCCTCAGATTGCCAATTTACATTTCCTGTCGGCCTCAGATTGCCAATTTACTTTCAAGTCGGCCTCAGATTGCCAATTTACATTCCAGTCGGCTTCAGATTGCCAATTTACTTTCCTGTCGGCCTCAGATTGCCAATTTACTTTCATGTCGGCCTCAGATTGCCAATTTACTTTCCAGTCGGCCTCAGTTTGCCAATTTACTTTCCTGTCGGCCTCAAATTGCCAATTTACATTTCATGTCGGCCTCAGTTTGCCAATTTACTTTCCTGTCGGCCTCAGATTGCCAATTTATTTTCATGTCGGCCTCAGATTGCCTATTTACTTTCCAGTCGGCCTCAGATTGCCAATTTACTTTCCTGTCGGCCTCAGATTGCCAATTTACTTTCCTGTCGGCCTCAGATTGCCAATTTACTTTCCAATCGGCCTCAGATTGCCAATTTACAATTTCATGTGGGCCTCAGATTGCCAATTTACATTTCATGTCGGCCTCAGATTGCCAATTTACTTTCCTGTCGGCCTCATATTGCCAATTTACTTTCCAGTCGGCCTCAGATTGCCAATTTACTTTCTTGTCGGCCTCAGATTGCCAATTTACTTTCCTGTCGGCCTCAGATTGCCAATTTACTTTCCTGTCGGCCTCAGATTGCATTTCATGTCGGCCTCAGATTGCCAATTTACTTTTCAGTCGGCCTCAGATTGCCATTTTCTTTCATGTCACTCTCAGATTGCCACTTTACTTTTCTTGTCGGCCTCACATTGCTATTTTACAATTCCTATCGACCTCAGATTGTCATTGCTTTTTAGTTTGCTATCACTTGTTAACCTGTATCCAGTTGGTCACAAAACTTTTAAATTCCTGTCAGCCCTGTGGGCTTTTAATTTGTTATCAATTCCCATCAACATTTACTCTTTTTCCTTGTATAGATGAATTTGAAATTTCTTACCACTTATACATCTTGGTTTTTGATTTGCATCATTGTATTATATATGCCACTCATGAGCATTTAGTTTCTTTCACCATTTGACTTCAGTTTCTCTTGTTTGCACTTCATGTATTGTCGACCACAATCGATGTTCATGTCTTTACTCATCCCTTATAAAGACAATACTTAAAACTTAGGTTTTTCATATTCTTCTTATAAGGAATGAGTAAAGAGGGGCAACTGTGAACACTCAATTGTGGAGCCCCTCTCCATTTGCTTTATCCCATTCCCTACCAAATGGGTTCACGTGCTCACAAGTAAAATGCAAACAAAACAATAAAAAAGAAATGGGGAACACCCCATCAAGTGAGCCAATGATATCCCAAACCCGTGATGCAATGAAACAAAAGAAAAAATGATGAGATATGATGATCCCTCACAGCCTGTAAGTCACTCACTCTCAAGCCTATAATGGAGTTCATCCTCCATTTTTCACCATTGACCACTACAACCTGGTTCATCATCATCATAGAAAGCTCATTTCATCATCCTTTTCCACCATCATTATAACTCTCATCACACCACAGCCCATCATCAATTATCACCATCTCATCATCATCATCAAAGAAATAATAAAACAAAAAAAAGTCAATAAACAACAATCTTCATCCAACCAAAAGAATAGCCATAGCCATGACCAAAATAAAAAAGGAAGGAGAAGCCATCCCTCTGCTTTCGTGCATAAGCACGACCCTGAAGCCCAAAAGCTGATACCTTGGCCTCCATGAGTGTTTGACGCCACTGCCGCACCCCCTCTCTATGCGAAACCTTCGTCCTTTCCTAGCCATCGAGCTGCCTCTGGTTGTGCTGATCTCCGCTGTCCATCCCGCGAGCTCGCTGTCCCGTTAACCTCGAAGACCCAAGGTCACGCAGCTCCAAAGACTCGCCGCCCTTCGCCGCCTTCAGGCGCGCGCCAGCTTCCCTCCTGCAGGTATGGCGCCGGTTCCCTTCCTCCCTTGCTCGCACAGCCACGGACCATCCCAGAGAAGAAAACCACGCCTACTTCTCTGCTGAGACCATTGCGCACTGCCCCTCTCCTTCACGCCAGAAAACGCACCCTTCTCAGATGCGTAAGTCGCTGCACTATCAAGTCCGCCAGCCACTCAGCAGTGCCGTGGCACCATCCCCTTTCCCCTCAGGCCGCGAACTAGGCCGTGAAGCCACCAACAGCCGCGGCATCTCCCAAGCCCCGTCGCGCAACAGGCGCTCCTCCTCCCTTTGTGCGTGGTGCTGCTCCTGTGCTCTTTCTCCCTCTCGCAAGTTCTCTCTAATTTCCCTTCCCCTTTCGCATCTCTCTCTCTTTATGTTTGTTCATACCCTTTGTTGTGTCAAGCTTCAAGAAGGAAATGAAATCCAAACCTCCAGATGCTTCTCACCGTCTCTTTAATATTACGTTTATTGCATTCCTTTTATTTTAGTTTATTTATTTATTTTATTGGTTGGGATTAGTGGGTCATTTAGGAATCAAGTTAGTCTAAATGTTGGGGCAAGTATGTTGGGCTTGCATTAGTGTGTTTGGGCTTCGTTTCTTTATTTATATGCTAACTGGTTGAACTTTTTTTTTTTTAAAAAAAAAATATAATAAAGAAGAAGGGTATCTCTTAACAATAATAATAATGTATATGTTAAAATTGCAATTAATCAACAATTCCCTTCTTTGATAATGGAGTTAATTTAGCCGTGACTGCTCATTGATTCCATGGTATAGAATATTTTAGCTGTGACAGCTTGATGTTCTAAAAAATTCTCCTCATTTGGTTTAAATCTAAAATAAGTAAAAATGTTATTTAATTTGAGTTTAAAATAAATCATGAAGCATTTGTCTATTTTTGTTTTAAACAAGAATTAATTAACACATTGCATTTTGAAAATAGGATTAATTGAGCATGACTTATTAATTCCATATCTTGATAATATTTTAGTTGAGACAGCTTGATATTTGAAAACCCTTTTTAGAAATAAAATCAATCAACCAACAATTATTTTATAAAGAACTACGTGACTTTGAATTCCTCATCGTACCAGAGGATACGTAGGAGCAGGTTATTCCTGTCAAGTCAAAATTAGATTTTATTATGTTATTTTATGTTATTCCATTTTTAATTTGTAAATATTTATTGTTATTTTTGTTTATTTATAAATGTTTATTGTCTGTTAGTATCACGTATTATTTTTAATTTCAGTTAATAATCAAATTATTTTAAATAAAGATGTTAATTTAGCCGTGACGGCTTATTAACTCAGTTAAACATCTGAGCTGTGACAGCTTGATGTTTCAAATCTTTAAGATAAAATTAAATTTTATGATATTATTTATTCTGTTTAGCATGTAAATATTTTTGTTCATTATTATTATTATTGTTGTAAATATTTATTTAGTACTTATTTGTGATATTATTTTATTATGTTTTACATGTAAATAATTTTGTTCATTATCATTATTATTGTAAATATTTGTTTATTTATTCATTTATTTATTTATTATTATTATTATTATTATTATTATTATTATTATCTTCCTCTTTCTTTATTATCTTAATTTAAATTAATCATTGAAATGTATATATTTTATTCCAAATAAAGAGGTTAATTTAGCCATGACGGCTTGTTAACTCAATATTACGGATACCTGAGCTGCGACAGTTTGGTACTCCAAAATTTTCTTATTCTAAAAAGATTTTCTTTAAAAATTTTCTTGAAATAAAAAATGTAAATAAATATTTTGAAAGGTTATTAATAATTTGCACAATTAATTAAGGTACCGTCTAAAGACGGGTGTATTAGGGGTGCTGTAGGATTAAATCCCTACCCTTCCCTAATCATAACCGACTCCCGAATTCGAATTTGGTTTCAAAGATCATTTTTATTGCATTAAATGGGTTTTTCCATAATTTTTCCCAATTAAATAAAAATTTGGTGGCGACTCCAATTTTAAACGAAAATTCATTTTTCTCGCCGTCCACGTCGCGATCCCGGTTGCGACAGAGGGTTAGGCGTAGCGAGAGTGTCACAACAAGTGGGGCCAATAAAGTCTATTAACGATTTTCAGATTGTTGAAGGAACACCCAGTTACCACATTTTATTGGGACGACCATGGATACATAACCATGGTTGCGTCCCTTCTACATTGCAACAATGCATCAAAGCGTGCCACAAAAGGAACAACATAGAGATCGTGGCCGCTGTAACAGCCCATGCTGCTTTATTATTGACAACTCCCCAAAAACCAACACGGGTCTTTTCAACATACTTTGTCCTCACTCACACGCTTCCTCGGAAAACTTTCCAGAAAGTCACCTATCCCAAAGTTGCTCTAGGTCAAGCACGCTTAACCATGGAGTCTTTTCAGTAGCCCATTGCTAAAGAACTCCATGGTTAAGCGTGCCTGACCTGGAGCAATTTTGGGATGGGAGATCTCATAGGAAGTTTTCCCAGGAAGCGTATGAGTGAGAATAAAGCATGCTAAAAAAACTCATGTTAGTTTGTGGAGACAGTCATTAATCCATAAAGCAGCATGGGATGTATCCTTGAGTTCTAAGGAGACAGGGGCCTAAGTCTGGTGGATGAACCATGGCCGTGTGATCAGAGTGTGATTAATAGCGCTGATGATTCCTTCTGGACACAGAGGTTTCATCAGGGCAATAGAGGATCATTCTCACCACACTCGTGTGGTTGGGATAGTCACACGATTTCCTGACAGACTCAAACTATTCCCACGAGGGGTATGGAGTAGTTTCACATCGATTGAGGAGGGGAACGAAGCATGCCTTATAAGGGCATGAAGCTGGTAGGTTGGTTGAAGAGGTTTAAAAACATCTCTGCTTGGGAATACGATGAAATGCCAGGACTAGATGCCTCGCTAGTAGTACACAATCTAGCACTCAAGCTAAGCGTGACGCCAATGAAGCAAGGAAGTCGAAAATTTCACCCTGAAGTAGAATTGCAAATAAAGATAAAGATCGAAAAGTTATTGAAAGCGGGATTCATACAACCCATACAACATCCCGAATGGTTAGCTAATATAGTCCCGATGAAGAAAAAGAATGGACAAATTCGATGTTGTGTATCATACCCCAAAGATGACTTCCCATTGCCCAGCATTGACAGCTTGATAGATGCCACAATAGGCCATGAGCGTTTTTAATTCATGGATGGATTTAGTGGGTACAACCAGATCTGCATGGCAAAAGGTGATGCAGAGAGGACTACCTTTCGTACTCCGTTTGGAAATTTCTTTTATGCGATAATGCCGTTTGGACTGAAGAACGTAGGCGCCACGTACCAACGTGCCATGACAACGATTTTTCATGACATGATGTATAAAAATATGGAAGATTATGTAGATGATTAGGTAGTTAAATCCCGACAGAAAAAATATCACATGAAAGATCTAGAGTGGGTGTTTGAAAGGTGCAGAATGTTTAAGGTGAAAATGAATCTGCTCAAATGCACTTTTAGGGTGTCATCAGGCAACTTCCTAGGATTTTGGGTGCATAAGGAGGGAATGTCAGTGGAGGAAGGCAGAGTCAGAAGGTGAAAGAAATGTGGAACCCAAAAGACCTAAAGGAACAACAAGGGTTCATGGGAAAAGTAAACTATATCAGGTGGTTCATACCTGCCCTGGCAGAGCTCATATCCCTTTTAAGGAGTTGTTAAAGGGGAAGGCCACCTTTACCTGGCAACCAGCACACCAAGAAGCCTTTGATAAGATAAAAAAATGTCTTGACATCCAGCCAAGTCATGAAGTCACCCACCCCAAGGAAGCCATTACTCCTATACCTCGTGGCTACAAATGCCTCCATAGGTGGATTGATGGCACAAGAAAGGGAAGGTACAAAAAAACCAATATATTATACCAGCAGAAGTCTAAAAGGCCCAAAGAGAAGTACCTGCCGCATGAAAGGCTTTGCTTAGCCCTTGTGTATGCAGCCCAAAAATTCAGGCATTACTTCATGGGGCATCAAATCCACCTTGTCTCCAAAGCCCCGGTGTTTCGGTATCTGCTTTGCCATTAGGACATATCCCGAAGGATGAGTAGGTAGGCACTAATGCTTAGCGAATTTGACATAAAGGTCATGCCACCTCGTGGCATTAAAAGTTAGCCGCTCATCGACATGATGGCCATCCTCCTTGAAGAAAAACCCGAGCCCACAGAAGTGAACTTAATTGACGACCCTATAGAGATTGATGCATGCGAGGTCTGCTCCAAAGGAGTATTGTACTTCGACGGAGCCCCGTCACAACCTGAGGGTGGAGAGGGTACCAAGATAAAACTGGAGAATGGGCAAGAAATAATTGTTAGTTACAAGCTCAATTTCCCTTGCACTAACAATGAAGCGGAATGCGAAGCCTTAATCCAAGGCCTTCAAGGGTGCATATACTTTGGTATGAACGAGTTTCAAATTAGAGGAGGTTCGAATCTGATCTTAAAACAGTTGCAGGGCAAGTATGCAGTTAAAAAGCCCTCGTTGGCCATATATCGCGAAAAGGCAATAGAACTGATGAAGAGCTTTGTTCAAGAAGAATGCATGCACAAATTATAACAAAGACTTAACAAAGACTTATAAACATGTCCTATTATTAGAGGGATAAATTATAACAAAAATTTTGGTTCTCTAAAGTAAAATGAGTTATCTATTATTCAATATGTATTCTTGTAGTTTTATAAGTAAAATCACTCTCTTCTTATTGTCATAATCGCAGTATTAATATTTTCCCTACATCCATCGAGAAGAGGATAGAGAAAGAAAGACCATTATGAGTGGTTTAAGGTCATATTTAGTGAGCTCAAAGTCTAGCTTATCATCCTCCTCATGTTGAAGAAGGATGTCCAAGAAGTTTTTGTTGTCACCCTCCTTCCTTGCCATCTTATGCTCTGCAATGATACATGATCAAAGAAAGCATCCAACACTCCAAAATCGCAATATTAACATCCAACACGCAAATGAGGGACAATACAGAAATAGTTCAAGAAACAATGGCTGACAGTGAGAATGAATCAATTGCTTCTGAAGGGGATACTGATCAAGAACCTCTTGTGGAGGCTATTAAAACTTGGAAAGTAGCAAAACAAGTTGATTTGTATGCAGATGATGAAGAAGATATCATGAAGAGATTGGAAATGAAGAACAAAGAAAAGAAAGCATTAAAAGATGCTCGAAAGAAAGCTAAGAAGAGTAAAAAGAAAGGGAAAGCAGAAGGAAGATCAGGTGTAGGTTCTGTCTCCAAATGAAGATATTATGTTGGAATGCTAGGGGGCTAGGGGGAAGAAAACATGAGTATGGTAAAAAAGTTAATAAAGGAGAGGAGAGTTGCATTTTGTGGGATTATAGAGACAAAGAAGAGCAATTGGAACAGAATTCAAGTAGCAAAATTGTGGGGTGGTAACAACTTTTGTTGGGCAACAGTTGACGCTAATAATAGTTCAAAGGGCATCCTGTGCATATGGGAGGAAGGTTTTGTGACTCAGACTGAGATTTTTTTGGGTCAACGGTGGGTGTGCATTAAAGGGCTTGTTCTAGAACAAACATTCACTTGTGCAAAATGTGTATTGTATGGGGCACATGCAAGAGAAGAAAAGAGAGAGCTATGGGCAGAGTTATCAAATCTGAGGCAGAGGGTAGGAGTTCCCTTTATGTTTATCGGGGATTTCAATGAAGTATTACAACCAGGTGAAAGGAAAGGTGGAGTATCTCAATCTATCAACTATAGAGAATTTAGACAATGGGCTGAGGAACGTGAACTACTTGATATGTCTCTTAATGGTAGAAAGTATACCTGGATCAGAGGCAAATCTAGTAGTAAGCTGGATAGAGCAATGGTGGAGATTGAGTGGCCAGAGAAATTTAACAATTTGAAGGTTTGGGGTTTATCGAGGTCGCTATCAGATCACTGCCTACTGCTAGTAGAAGATGAGGAGATTGATTGGGGACCAAAGCCCTTTAGGAATCTTGACACTTGGTTCTCACATGGTGGATTCTACAAAAAGGTTCAAGAAGAATGGAGAATGTTAGGGCCACAACCATTTGTGGTGAAACTAAAAGCTCTGAAAGCCCCTCTAAGAAGATGGAACAAAAATGAATTTGGCTACATTGATGAAAAAATAAGAAGCATTGAAGAAGAGATAGAGAGAAATTTAGAATCTGGGGACATTGAAGAAGTTCAAGAAGCCAGAAGGAATGCTTTGACTAGCCAACTTGAAAGGTAGTACAACAGACAAAATCTGTATTGGAAACAGTTATCAATGTCTAAGTATACGAAGGAAATAGATAGGAATACTCGTTACTTTCATGCCATTGCCAATGCAAAAGGAAAAAAGAAAGCAATTCAGAGTATGATGATTGATGGCGAGGAGGTGTCTTGTCCAAGAAGAATAAAGAATGAGGTTCGGGGATATTATAGAAATCTATTCAAACAGGAGAACGTACCAAATATCTCTTTCCCAACTGGATTAGTTAATAGAATTTCAAGTAGTAAGGCTAAGCAAATTGAAGTTATTCCCTCCTCTCAAGAAATTAAGGATACGATTTGGGCTTGCGATCCCTCAAAATCCCTAGGTCATGAGGGTTTAATATCAATTTTATCAGAAGAATATAGAGTGAGATTGGAGAGGAATTCTGTAAAACAGTGGAAGACTTTTTCACCAGTGGTAATTTACCTAGTTGTGCTAACATTACATGGGTAACTTTGGTCAGAAAGGAGGAAGGTGCCAGAGAAATAAAGAACTTTCGTCCCATCAGCATGGTGGGTTGTGTATATAAGGTCATATCCAAGATTCTGACAAATAGAATGTCGATGGTGATGCCAAAATTGGTGGGGGAAACTCAAAGTGCCTTTGTGGGGGGCAAATAGATTTTAGATAGGGCTTTCATAGCTTGCGAAGTGGTCCACTAGATGAAAAAGCATAGAAAAAAAGGAAGTATCATCAAGTTAGACTTCCAAAAGGCTTATGATAAGGTGAAGTGGAGCTTGGTAGACTTTGTCTTACATAGGATGGGTTTTGGAAATAAATGGCGTCTTTGGTTGAGATCTTGTATCACAACAGCTTCTATATCAGTCTTGGTTAATTAATGGGACACCTATTAAGCCATTGAAGATGGAAAGATGATTGAGACAGGGAGATCCACTATCTCCCTTCCTGTTTGTCCTTGTTACAGAAATATTAAATAGAATAACCCTCAACGTTGTGAAAAAAGGGCTTATTGAACCACTAAAAGTAAGGAAGGACAAGGTGGCATTATCTCATTTGCAATTGGCAGATGATACCATTTTGTTCTGCCCTAATAAGGAGGAAACCATCAAGAATTACGTTCGCCTTCTACAATGTTTTGAGTTTATGTCAGGTCTCAGTATAAACTTTGAAAAATCAGCCATTGTTTCTTTGAATACTGAAAACCAAAAGAGTGATAGGATGTGTAGAATTCTTGGGTGCAGGAGGGGACAACTACCAATGAAGTATCTTGGTATTCCTTTGGGTGCGAACCCAAAGAGAGTAAGCACATGGAACCCAGTAATCCGCAATATTGAAAATAAGCTGAGTCAATGGAAGTCTAAGATTCTTTCAAAAGTAGGGAGAATTGTTCTGATAAGATCTGTTCTGAATAGTCTCCCTCTGTATTATTTGGGACTCTTCAAGATGCCAAAAAGGGTGGCAAAAAACATCATTTCGCTGCAATGTAGATTTCTTTGGGCTAAGGAGGATGGAGCACGTGGGATCCCCTTAGTGAAATGGAGTCAAATTTAAATGCCAAAAGATGAAGGAGGTCTAGGTGTTGGTGATCTAGTCATTAAGAATTCGGCTTTGCTGTTTAAATGGTTGTGGAGGTTCTCTAAGGAAGAGTGTCCATTATGGAAGAGGGTGGTAAGTTCTTGTGATGGCTTGCATATGGATCAATCCTTAGCAGTGCAAAACATCAAACCCCAAGGCGTGGTGTGGTCTGATATACTCAACTTGGCCTTGGATGATAACCTTATGAGATCGATGATGGAAGGCATGAGGATGGAAGTTGGGGATGGCACCAACATTCGATTCTGGGATGAAATGTGGGTAGACCAGGGAAGATTAAAGGGTTTATTCCCAAGGCTGTATTTGGTGTCAGTCCAAAAAGATGGGTATTTGTGTGACTGTGGTTTTTGGGATGGGGCAGAGTGGATTTGGAACTTTCAATAGAGACGTCGTCTGTTTCAAAGAGAAATGGGCCAGTTACAAGAACTACATGATGCTTTGGCCCACGTGAAAATAAACAGATATTCCCAGGATAGATTGGTATGGAAATTCGGAAAAGATGGGAACTTCTTAACTAAATCAGTGTCTCAGACTATCTCGAAAAGAAAATTTATGGTCTCTGGTGCAAATAGCTATAGCTTTGCAAAGGAAATATGGAAAGGGGTAGTTCCACCTAGTATGGAGTTGTTTGCATGGTTTGTGGTTATTGACAGAATTAATACAAAGGCCAGATTGTTCAGATTGGGTATTCTTCAGGAGGTGCAAGCCATTTGTGTGCTATGTAATGCGGAGATTGAAATGACTAACCATTTGTTTTGGCACTGTGACTTTGCTTGGCATCTATGGTCCTTTTGGCTACAATCTGGTAATATTTGCTGGGCAGCTCCTGCTGACTCAAAAACTTTCTTTGAGTGTTGGATTGTTACTTACTCGAGGAACGTGAGGGGAAGGACTGGTGGCGGGCCTTTTTTATAACAATTTGGGTTATATGGAGAAGCCAAAATAAATGCATTTTTAACCAAAAAATGACAAATCAACAAGAAGCTCTGAATATGGTAAAGTTCTGGAACTCTTATTGGGCTAATCCTATTGGGAGAAACCAACTAACTGAAGGTGGTTAAGAGGGTTTTGCTCCAGCCATATATATCTGCGATCCTTGAGGGAGTGTCATCTTGTGAGTGTGAGCATTCACATCGTGTTTGATCTGAGCTAGGCTAGACAATTAGTTGTGTGAGAAGTGCATCTGGGGAGGCTCATTTTCTATTTGTTTGGGCACTTTAGGGTGTGTGGTTTAGTTACTGTCAAATATCAAAATGTGGTGGTGTGTGTGAGTTTGCAGTGGTCCTTGTTTGGGTGTGTTTGCTGTGTTTGTCAGGAAGTGGGGTGTGTGTGTGTATGTATTGTTATCATAAGAATTTCCCAGTTCTTAGTGCAGAAACCATGCTCATAAGGAATGGCGGTTGTGCTTTGGGGAATAATTGATATTCACTTCTTGGTGGATATGCTCAAAGAGAATTGTCAGGTTGTGGCTGTGGTGTTGGTAGGCATCTCTACACTCATCATCATGTTTCTAAGGGTGAGTATCTTCTTCAATGAGGTGTGGTAGGTGTGTTATTGTTTTTCATTGAAGAAAAGATGGATTTGTTGGTTCAATTAGTTCTAGAAGGTGTTGCGTGTCGAGCTCTTATGTGGTATCAGCTTCAATGCTGGTTATGCCGATTAATTGTTGAATGCTTTACAGTGATCTTTTCAAGAGTAGAGCGCTTTAGTTACAGGTGTGGAAACTAATGTTATTGTAGTAATTTGAGTAGAGAGGAAAGGTTTTTTTCTGTTGCCTATGTTAGAAGGGTGTGTTGAAGATTTAAAGTTTGTCTTGGAATGTGCATATTTGTACTCCTTTTGTTTGATACCTTGTTATTTCAGGGTCATCATGAAATTATCTAAACAAAAAAAAAAAAATCCTTAACCTACCCAGTGAGGACATCAACCCGACTCAACAAAGGAAAAGGTCCCCCACACAGAAATCCAAGACTTGAACCATTAGCTTCCTCACAATGTCCCCAAACCTACAATTGCCGCCACCACCTTCCACATCATACTTCCTCCCAAATATGCACCTACTTATGATGTTGTTTGTGGTTGCAATTATCATCTTACTAAGATTAATCACACAGCAACCATTACGACAAGCACCACTATACCATTCATCCAAGAAGCCTTAACATTACGTATCCATTAACCATTGCTTCAACTTGCTCTTCTCGTATGAACTGAACCGATTGCACCCTTTTCACACTAAGCAACTCAACGACACAAAGCGTCCTTTTCTGTCTCCAGATTTCGCCATAAGACTCGAAAGCAACGTCCTTGCAACCATAGAGCAAGATTCTTGCATATTTGTGGTGAGGCCTGCTAGCAAAATCCACGTCATGGGTTTACATAACTTCGCTGGCCAAATCTGCTGAAGAAACCACCAAAACGTGAAGCTGACCAAGCTGGAACAACATTAGAGGGCCATAATTTTTTGAGAGGGCTTGGAAAGAGCGATGAGGGGGAGTGCTCCTAGCTGATGGCAGTTTCCAATGAAAGGCAGTTTTGGTGGGGATGGAGGTCGGTTGTATTTGCTGCTGCTTCTTCTTGTGAGCTTAAACACAAGAAGCAGGGTGATGAAGAAGCAGAGAAGGAAGATGAAAAGGGTAGCGTTTAGGTCATAATAAGGAATTTACTTCACATATGATGGTAGAGTTAGAGCCATTCTTCCTTCCATCATTCCACTCTGTTCATGCAGTAATATCACTCCAAACAAATATCTATATATAGTGTTTCATAATTTGATTTTATTCAATTTTTTTACCTATTTATAAATTGACGAGTATATCTGTTGGAGCTTAATTATAATATAATACTTGAAAGATTTACAGGGAGAGTAATGTAGCTGAAATTATTAGGCAAAAATAATCAATTTAAAAAGAATAAAAAAATTAATTATTAATGAAAGTTGAATCCTGAACGCCTATAAGCTTATATAGCAAAAATGTTATGGTTGATAAAGAGAATTAAGATGAATAACTATCTTTTGATGTCTCTTTATTCTATTGAAGCATTTTTCACAGTTTATATGTATAAATATATAAATAACATAACCATCCATTATATCATTTACTCAACTTCTCCATATTTTTTTTTCCTCTTTTTTCCATATAACCAGCCTCTTTTTGAGAATATAAAAAATATATATGAATTAAACAAATCATTAATTTCTATTAAATAATAATATCAAATAATTTCATACTAATAACAAAAATTATATAAAAATTTATCTCTAAAATAAAAATGTGCCTCGAGTGGCACGAAACGTCACTAGTTATTATAACTTGGATTTAATTAGTGAATTTTTATGTTGATAGGTGATCTATATAGTATTTATAAAGGTTTGATGCCTCCGAGTTCACGCCGTAATCCTAAACTAAGAAAAATTCCCCCAACCCGAACATTCTATTATAAAAAATTTATTTAAAACTAAAAACAATTTCGTATCTTTCTTAAACTATAAAATTTCGATTGTTGTCTTGTTCTATGCGGTTCGGTGTGCATCGCTGCAGTGTTGTTTATTGCTCCTTGTGTGCTTAAGCAGAGTCGCACCTGTCCATAGTGATAAGAATAAGCTGCCATGAAAGAGATTAAGTGTAACATTCGGCTGGTTCATTTCGAGCTGCTGTAGCATATCGGCGCCATTCTTCCTGACCATATCGTAATGCGTATACATATATATTACACCGCCATCATTGGGTTAGCTTCCAAATTAAGGAGTAGACAAAGAAAGAATGGGAGGTACGTGATTATCATTACAAATGCAAAGTTGCAGATTTCTGTCATCCGAAGATCCCACTTCCCAGAATATATGATATGCTCAACCTACACGAAATATTAATTATTAAATATCAGGCTCCCGGTGAGTCGGCATATTTCTCATTCCTATCCCCCTAGAAAGAGGAGCGTTATTATTTCAAGATCTAAAAATAGGTGTCAATTAAGACATCTATTCCACTAACATTAGATACAATAGTGATCCCCATTTATTTCATTAACTCATCACATCTACGGTTAGAAATAGGTTAAGCTAGATTAGGCTTTAGCTTAAATAGGTCAGTCTTATACTCTCAAAATAGAACTTGAGTCAAGCTTATTACTTGATATAAGCCTTTTTTATGTTCTTAGCATAGCCTTCCTAAAAGTCTAGCCTAGCTTGAAAACCTATCTAGGGGCCTATTTGATTATAAAATATTTTGAATATACTAAAATGTCTATTTTTAAATAAGTCAAAATACTACTAAATATATCAAAAACATATATTTTTAAATAGACTAAAACACTTAAGTTAGTTAAAAGATATATTTTAAAATAGATTAAAATATTTCTATTATAATTATATATTTAAACAATAATAATATTAGACTAGTCTGTTAGGCCTAATAAGCTATTTTTATATTGTGGAGCTTGGCCTAATTAACTAAAAAGACTTTTTGAAAAGTCTTAGCTAAACTTATTTATTAAACAAGTCATGCCTAACTAGGCAAAATGTAGGTTAGGCCAAAAGCTCCTGAAAATCTACCTGACCTACTTCCACCATGATCACATTTAGGGTGTTTTTTATTAAGAAGCAAAAATAGGGGTCTCCACTCATTCCATTAACTTGTCACATCTAAGGTGTTTTTGGTTAAAGAATAAAATAATTAATGACTCGTTGAAATATGAAAATGACATATATTCAAAAAATAAAAATAAAAAACGACTTATACTGAGGACTAGGTGGATAATATATTTAATGTAGTTTTGGAAAACTATGAAGATATAAAATTGTGTCTTGTCAGCTATAATTTTTTGATTTAGTAATGAACACTTAATTCAATAAATACTATACATAATAAAATAAATCATAAATTTTAACAAAAATTAAAGTGATGATTAGATAGAGTAACAAATAAATCGTAAATTTAAACCATAACTAAAGTGATGATTAGATAAAATAATTGATTAATATGACACATTTGTTTATTTAAAAACTACCATTAGCATACTATATTAATTTTGCAAACAAATTAAGGTGGGCATTTTGAGTCAGTTGTACTTTTCTTAACATGCACTTAATCCCCTAACCCCTGAACTTTAAGTCATATGCAGTTTATACTATGACTTTTCAAAATGTGCATCGTGAAATCCTGAACATTTCAAACGATGTAAAATAGCTCTCAGTATAAATTTTGCAACTAGTGAAGTTAAGATTTATATATACTTAATCCCTGGATGTTTTTAATTTATGCAACTTAATACCTTGTTTTCAAATTCTCATGTGCACTTAACCCCTTTGTTTTTTCTATTATGTGCAACCCGACACCTTACAATGACCTAAAGTTTTGCATTATTTGGAAAGTTAGGGTTTTTTACATTATTTGAAAAGCTTAGGGTGTCATGATGCACATTTTAAAAAATCAAGTTAGTAATCATACATGACCTAAAGTTCAAGGGAATAAAATATAATAAGGAAAAAAGCAAATTAGTCCCCTGAACTTTTGGTCGTGTGCAATTTAGACCCTGAATTTAAAAAATGTGCAACGCAACCCCCTGTACTTACCAAATAGTATGAAGAGGATATTCTGTGTAACATATGTTAAATGCCACCGTTAAGTACGCATGTGCTCCTCACGTACATCAACAATTTGACAAAAATACCCCTTTCTCTCTCAACTCGCTTTTCCTTTTAGTTTTTTCACCAACAACATCATCAGTAAGATGCAAATCATCAGTAAGCTTCCAGCCACCCCAACATCAAAACCAAATCAACCATTTTCAATCCTAGTCCATAGCCATCTCACAAACATAAACCAAAAAAAAAAAAGAACAGAAAAATATAAGAAAAAGAAAAGGGAAGAGGTTCTGCTTCATCATCTCCACCACACCTACCACCGCGAACCTCCCTCTCCTCCGTGTTGCGCTGTGCAGCCTCAACAGGGGACCAAGCCTCTCCAGCTTTTTCTCAAAGAAGATGCATGAATGTGTCGTGGCCTCTTCTTCCTCGATCCCCCTTCTCCCTCAACCAGGAATCACGCGCCCTCAGCTTGCCGCCATCACTGCCGATCACTTCATTTGTCATGGCTATAGTCGTCGCGTCCCCCCTCTCTCCGCCATCAGATCTGAAGCTATTTCCAATCCGTCGCCATCACCCTGTGACCCATCACCACCGCCGGCTCTCCATCTCACCTCAGCCCAGAAAAACCGCGGCCATCCCCTCAGCTTCTTTCCCCTCTATTGACCACCGCATCCATAAACCACCACTAGGAACTCGTGACCTCCACTCCATAAATCCGCACCTCCTCTTCCTTGGACAGCCACAATGATCCAAGCACAGCTACAACGAGGTTGGCTCTGCACTGTCACGGTTCTCTTCTCCCTCACATGCATCAACTCGTCAACCTCTCTCTTTCCCCTATTGGCTCTTCCTTTCCTTTGTGATATTTTCAAAATTCCATTCCCTTTTGCTCTCCTTATCCTTAATCTAGATTCTTTTTTTTCATTTTATTGTTGTTCAGTTTAGTTTCGAGAGATTGGTGAAAAAATTAAAAGGAAGAGTGAGTTGAGAGAGAAATGGGTATTTTTGTCAAATTATTGATGCACGTGAAGAGCACATGCATACTTACCAATGACATTTAATGTCTATTACACAGAAGGTCCTCTTTGCACCATCTGGTAAGTACCGGGAGTCGTGTTGCATATTTTTAAAACTTATGGTCTAAATTGCACACAACCAAAAGTTCAGGAGGTTAATTTGCTTTTTTCCCTAAAATGTATTTAACCCTTTATTTTTTGGTCAAAGTCTAATCTTTTTTGGGTCATCATCAATCTTAATATTTTATTTATAAACTTCTACAAATTGTGCAACTGTTCTTGTTTTTCTAGGCCCAAATTGAGCCCCATTCAATTGTTTTAAGGTCCAAATAAAATTATGTAAGACCCCTAACCAAAAGAAAAAGAAAAATCTAGTAAGTCTAGTGTCTCCCCCCTGTTTTCTTAACCCATCATGCAAGCAGTGTTTTATTTGTTCTTAGCTTGGGAGGGGAAGCCCACCCCATCCCCTCCATGGTGGTTGTCTAGTGACCCCCTCCTCCCTTTTTTCCTTTTTTTTTAGGCTTTATCTTTGCTCTTTTTTTTTTTTTTGTCTCATATCCTCGTTAAGTGAGTGTTGTTTTGATTTTCTTTTTGGTGAGTTTCTGTTTATAACAACAATGTTTGAATTGTGAGAAGTGCATTAAAGCTCATAGTTCATTTTCTCACTATTGCTCACACTATTCACAATTCAAACTGCTTCATCATGAAAGATAAAATCAACAAGCTATGTTAATGGTGGCATATTGAGCTTTTTGGTTTTGTTTCATCTTTGTGTTTAATGCTTTGATAAAGTATTCCAATATTTTTTTTAGACTTATAATTCTCACTATTCTAAATTTTTAGAAAATAAAAATTATTCAGAAAAATGAAAATATATAAGAATAAAATGCAAAAATTAGTACTTAACTATGAAACATGCTTTATATGATATGATTGATTTTATTTTTAACATATATTTTACTTTTGTTATTATTAGAATAGTGTGACAAGATAAAATTAAAAACACAATAATAAATACTTTATTATTAATTAACGCAAAAGTTATTATTTGTAACAAGAATGAGAGTTATTCTATACCTATCACTTATACATAAAGCCCCTTAAGTAAGAGAAACATGAGAATTTATGGTATGTTGGTCTATACCACGTTGCACAAATTTGTGAAATGGAGATAAACAAAGTTCTTGTAAATTCATGTTTTAATCAAAAGGTGGAAACTGGAAACATACACATTTCACTCTTCTTGTGCTGAATGTTTGGTGACATTAGGAGATGTCTCCATTTTGCTTGGGTTTCATATCAATGGTTTGTCAATCACTCAAACCACTATAGGTTAAATTGTAGAAATTCAGAATGTGTGAGCAGCTACTTGGTGGTCAGCCAAAAGTAAATGATATATGTGTCGAGTAAATCAAATTTGGGTGGCTTACACATCATTTCAATTTACTTCCCACCAATTCTAAGTAGTAGATAGCATGTCATGTCTACAGTTATATACTATCTCTATTGGGGTATCACCTAATGCCGAATCAGATCACGTACATGGTGTATGGACAATTCTTGGAACAACTTGTGGATTTGAATCAAATTGGGTTGTACAGCCATTAACATACCAAAAAATTCCTTTTAATGTCAAATTAAATATTATTTATATATCTCATTAATATTTTTTATTAATGTAGTTTGTATGGCAACCATATGTGGATACAACAATTAATGCTAGCATTCTAGAAGATGTATGGACTAAGCATTTCCTATGGTCAATTATTAACCCACTTAAATATTTTGAGGTCATAGAGTGGAACATTACTGGACGTGTGATGTGTCAGTTTGGGTTAGCTCGGTCTATTCCTCGCCCACCTCGTAATTTAGGAAGATCGCATGATAAAGACTTACGATGAGCAAAACAAACTGATTGGAGAGTCAAGAATCATGAAGGGGTGACATTGTGGGAAACCCAACATAAGCATATATTATAAAGACTTCCCATTGACCGGTATTATCCTTCCAATGAGTATTAGATGTGGTACACACAATATGCAACCAATTGGCCATTTTGTCATCTTAGATGCAGTAGCATCGGCCATTCCTACAGCACCAATCATTCTCTGTGCCCTTGCCACCCCCCAAGCATCACATACCAGCACCCTGTTCATTTCCGAATGACGAGGTGTATTTGTCTCCACAAATGGAACAGTGGCAGCATTTCAATTGGGATAGATCAACAACTCTTCTCAAATATGCCCCCATCAACAATTCCACTCAGCACAGCCCCTTGCCAATAGTTCACCATGTATAGGGTTGACATAGCATGGAACCATCGCATATGTCCTTATATGTAAGGGACATTCGTCGTGGTTGAAGAAGCATTCTAAGTTGGGGGAGAAGGTCCATTTACAGCAGCAGTACTAGAGCATCTCATTGAAGTAGTGGGTTTAGGGTAGATTATGAATTCCAAAGTAATGATGCTCAATCTACAGCCCGATATGACTTTGATATAAATGAGGAGCCGACTATAAAAGGTGATGCATACCGATTGACTAGATTTGCATGAGATTGCATTTTAGCCAACAGTCTCTTCGACTAATCAATGTGTGGCGTCAATGACATAGTGGGCTCAGATGGAGCAAGGGATGATGTTGGAGGGTAAATTTACATCTAGGCATGTGGTAAAGTTTGAGGCTGCAGAAGATGATGGAGGGATAGATAAAGGAAGGAAAGATGAGGGTATGAAAGATAGGGATATAGCAGCTATTATCCAACAATATTGAGAGAGGTGGATGAGTATTTACTAGATCATATTTTCCTATGCAACAGATTGTCCTATTCAAGGAAAAAAGCTCGAAGGAAAACCATGGAACAAAAAAGATTGATTGCAAGGGACATTCATGTTCTTTTTTTTATTTTTTGTATGATATGCAATTATGAATATTTCTTCTAAGTAAGTTTATCGTCTTTCTTTGGTTACAAATTCTGAAATTTATTTTTTATTTTCAAAGTGGTTAATTCTATTCATAACACACATCATCAAGTGAGAAAACATAACCATTGTTAGCATTTAATATTTTAAAATTATTGATACAAATGCTCAAATGTAATGTGTAGTCTTGTTTTCTATATTTTAAAATTAATAATAAATAAATTTCAAAAACTAAAAGATCAATTTAATGAAATACCTTTTACAAAAAAAACAATAATAATCATTAATAACAAGAGCGTTAATAAGGAAGATAATAAGCAAGATTACAAAGAACACAAAGACAGACTAACAAGCTATTACAAAGAAATTATTAATAAAATAACACTAATGCGGGATAATAAGCAATCACAAATTAACAACACTACGAACTAGGCCCAGGAGCATGCGGACATTGGTTGGGATTATGGCCTTCCCCACTACAAAGACCGCATTGTCGAGGTCCCCGCATCTCACACATGACCATTTCGTTCAAAAAACGAGTTGATTTGGGGTGACCTTTTATTATGTGCTTCAAGGATGCGCTAGGACAAATTCTTGGTCTTCTATATATGTGCCATGTATTTTTATTCCCTATGAGCCCAAACTATTTCTCGTACACTTTGCAAACTCTATCGGTTGTATAAACACCATCAACATATGTTTCCCACGTAACCTTTAAGTATGAGCAACAGGTCATCACGTGACAACACGGATATCGATATGTCTGGAAGTTGCCACAGTCACAATACCCATGCCTCAAATCAACTTTGTATGCTTCTCCGCTAGATGGATCTTGAACTTGGAAAGTCTTATATTGTCTATCTAATTGAATGATGTGGAGGTTCCTAGAAGCCTGCTCATTTGCTTGAAGTCCTGGCATCACAGTGTTGAAGAAAACCTGTCCCGCATTTTTCCACTCATATACCTCCTTACCTCTCTTTGCAAACAAGTCAACCAACCCAAAGTAAGTTGCTCTAACCAAAGTCGTAATGGGAAGACTACGAGTCCCCTTAAATACAGAATTCATGCACTCGACTAAATTCATAGTCATGTGACCCCATCGATGTCCACTATCATATGCTTGAACCCATTTTTCTCGTGGAATTTCATCAAGCCAGGTTGTATATATCTCTCCATGCTCCTTCAACCGCTTATAATTAATATTGAATTGATGCTTGGTTCTTGAATACCCTGCAAAACACAATATGCTTACTATACTATTTTCACAAAATCACAGTCACAAATCCATCAAATTCACAATTAAAACCAAAATGTAAAATACCCATGTTGATGCCTAGTTTCTGTAAGTAAGGTGCCTTAAATCTCTACAAGAAATTGGCAACAATGTACTTTATGCAATACATGTGGAATGCTCTAGAAGGTTCCCACTGACCATTGCTTCTTCTCATTGCTGCATTAATTGACTTATGGCACTTAGAAATAATGCCAACTCCATCTCATTTCACTGCATATTTGTGTAAATTATCGAGGAAAAAATGTCAAGCATCTGCAGTCTCACCTTCAACAATAGCAAAAACAACTGACAATATGTTTTGATTGCTATCTTAGGCAACTGCCATTAATAGAGCTCCTTTGTATTTTCCATGCAAATGTGTCCCATCAACCTGCACAAATGGTTTGCAATGTCTGAATGCTTTGATGCAGGGACCAAAACTCCAAAACACCTGATGAAATATTTGAACGTCCGAAATTAGCTCATTGCCACGGATGGCCTCCATAGTTCTCAACTGAACCACTGATCCTCGAATAGTATCATACATTGCTACACACCATTGTGGCAAATCTTCATATGAGGCTTCCCATCGACCAAAAACTTTCTCAATTGGCTTTTGTTTTACCTTTCATGCTTTTCGGTATGTCAATGTATATCTGTATTGAGATTTAATCTCTAAAATCACATATTTAATGTTAAAAGATGGGTTAGATTTTACCATGGGTTTTATAGATTCTGCAAGTGTATCTAAATCTAATTTTGTGTGATTTTGGGTAATTCTTTCACCAATGCAAGTATGTGAGCCATTATAATTCATGATTTCCCAAAAGCACTTATCTGTCCTTAAACTAGCCCGAACAAGCCATTGACAATCTACCCTATAATGTGTGCATTTAGCATAAAATATCATTGCTTCTGACTCATACACTTTTATAAGCCACTCCTCTGGATATGTTGTAGCTCTTAATTGTCTGTATAACAGCCTCTTTGTCGCTAAATTGCATTCCAACACACAATTCACTATATGCAATAAGAACACCTATGAAACACCAATATAAAATAATAAAACTTAAAATGAAAATATCTAACACAGGACAAAGCTGAAATAAGTAAAATTATACTAAGCAAAACAATCTATCTAGTATATAAACCTGATAAAAAAAAATTAAATTAAACTTAATGACTTTTCAATTTCATATACAAGTTTTTCTATTTTGCTTTCAAATATTTTTATGATTTTTACAACACTTTCCTTTTTTCATATACAAAAAATTTAGTTAAACATTTTTACTAAAACAATTAAAATATAATCATGTAGAAGTAAAACTATCTTGAATATATTTAATATTTATTCATCAAAATATAAACTATTAACAATATTTAGATTTTATCATTACAGAATAAAAGAACTAGTAATTATATTGAAATCGACCAACATTTTTTTCACAACCATAATCTAAGTCCGAGCAAAGGTTTAGATAAACGGCAAGAAATATAATGACAAACTTGTAGTGGAACTTTACTGATACTCTAACATCCTAACCCTCAACAGTAATATAATAATAATGGCTTGTTGTTGTGTATAAATTTTAGGAAAAATTACATTCACGTCTCCTAAAGTTAGTCAATATTACATTTAGCCCCTTCAATTTTTTTAAATTACATTTACCTCCCTATCTTCTAAATGATATATAGAATTCCAAAATTACCCTTCAGATCTAAAAACTCTACCAATCTATCCTTTCTTACCTCCATCCACACCCACTGTCACTGGAACCACCCTCAGCGCCACTGAACCAACTTCAAGTATACTGGGGGGCAGCAACACAGATAACATGAACAATATGAATGGATGTATTTGGTAACGTTAGGGAAATAAATTGTGCATATATACTCTTTTCTAGTTCCTTGAAATAAAGACTTGCTCATCAGGTGAAAATGAAGACACGTTATTAGCTAGCCTGAGATGATTTATTATGTGAACATTATGAAACTTTAACAGTAAGGCTTTTCCCAAAGCCAATTTGTGCAAATGTCAGAGAACCAAAGGCAACGAGAAATCGACATTTCCTAACACTAAAGAACAAGGATCCCATTGTATAACGTTTTCTTAATAATAATATAATGGATTTTTGTTATTGCTTGAGGATGCAGAGGTGATTTTATGGTCTGGAGATTAGCTTTTCATTATATGGTTGTATTGTTGGATGGGAAGATTTCAGTTTGAGTTGGATTTTCCATGCAAGGATGGCATTTAATATAAATGTGATATGAAATTAAGGGTAAATTACTTACTTTATAGGTTTTAAAATTTAAAATCAGGGAAGGCTAGTGTCATGTTCCTTAACAATTAAGGAAGTCAAATGTCAACTCAAAATCTAGAAATATTAAATATAATATTAAATGACCTCAGAATAGGTAAATGCAAATTATCCTAAATTTTATGGTAAAAATAACTATTAAGATGAAGTGTCAATGACTACATACCTGGGTTTTCATACTTGAAAACTCATGCTTTTATAGTCTCAGGATATGAACCATGCATGAATGATGGCTCCCCAGAAGGATGTTGACTAGCAATTGTATTTGATCCATGTTCATCATCTGCATCATCATCTGAATCAATATCATATGCACCATCATCGCCACTTCCATAATCTCCTTCAAAGTCGTCATCACCTTCACAGTTGTTTTCTTCCCATTGTACCCCTCCTTCTAGAAAAAAGTTCAGTTGAGACTCCTCTTCCTCCTCATTGTCAGATTAAAGATAAAAGGTAGGAGCTACTTCTTTAAAATCAACGTACAACTCAATGCAATAAACATTTGCTCGATGCTGCTGGTATGCTTCAAACATTTGTTGAATGTTGTCATCGTCGCTTATTGCAAGTGCTTGAAAATGTATGAACCCACCAAATATTGAAACTGGACATCTATATGTTATTTTTTCCACTATCTTTGGAGTCTCAACATCTACGTATTTACAAAATCCACTCTCTAACTCCGCAAATGACAGTGTACAGAATAGAGAAATATACCGGATTTTCACACATAAATGTCACACCATCACTCGTATTTGCAAGAATATTCCCATTAAAATACACTATCATATTTGCATTCCCATCCATTTTTTTCTCTTTTTTTTTTTCCCTATTCCACTGTTCTTCTTTTTTAACACAGATAACACTTTTTTTTTTGGGACTATCAAGACAACTCTAACTGATTGAACGAACAGAAGAACAAGGGGTTGGGAAATTGATAGAGACAACTATTTATTAAATGTCATTAGCAGGGGCGACTAACTGAAAACCATGCCCTTGGAACCGAACGCAACGCCGGTCTTCCAAATCGACCTTTGTTTCTCCTGCTGGATCTCGCTCACGGATCTGAACCACGACACAAAGAATCATGCTTAAGAGGCTATCCCTGTGAATAGGTTACTCCGGCTATCAAAGGAGGAAGAGATGACTGAGAAGGATTAAGTTGTGGCTAATAGTCAGCAATCGGCTGGGAGAGAATAACTACCAGTGCTCGTTTAAGGCGGCGAACAATGGTTCTTTTTCTAATATTTTAATATTTTCATAATCTCGCACTGGGCGAGTTTTTTTTTTTTTTTCGAAAGATTTCATGCTAATAAATTTTATTTTATTAATTTTCTCACAAGCTCGATATTGTTATACTTAATAAATTCGAAAACCATGTACTACAATATTTAAGTTTTAATACACTTCCACAACATTATCCATATAAAAAATAATTTCCCCCACGGGGAGAACTCGCTCAATCCCCATTAACAAAATTGAAATTAAAGATTACCATATCGAGAAATTAAGCAATTCCCAGTAAATATATTATTTTACATGAATCGTAAGTGTCGCTTGAACAATTTTTCAGGCTACGCTTTGGATGACTTAATAGGGTCGAGATCTAACGGGCCAGCGGAAACAAGCCAAATCGAATCTGACGCCCTATTGAAATATCAAATTGGCTTGCGGTCTGTGTTGAATATAACCTTTCTGTAGTGATAATTCCACAATTGTTCTGTACATCAATTAAATTCAGATTTCGGGGTCAGGAAAAATTTGTTCATTAAAATTTTTATAAGGTTGGGAAAAAGGATACAGGCTTTTATGGTGGAAGTGCTGCTGAATAATCATCCTCACTTATCACGCGAGGATATAAATATTTACAACAGAGCAGAGGCCATTCTTGCGCCCATGTCCTGAACCCCACCAATCTTAGCCCTTAACACACCCATTGTTCATTTGAGCCATGAATTCCCTCCCCCCCCCCCCCCTCTCCCCCCTCTTAATCATCTCCTAAGGTGATCTCTAAAGAAGGAATGCCTCAGAGCATCCCTCGCTGTAAGTCTTTCAAAGGGGTCATATCTAAGTAGCCCCTGCAAAAGATGTATTAAATCTCCAGCTGAATGATCCACATGCTGCATTATAAGGTTCTGCCACCATTTAACAAAATTTAACACCAAGCATGAGTAAAAGCCAACAAGATCAAGAACTAACCTAAAAATCAGAGATCATAAAGGAGCTAAATAAAACTTTCACGTTATTAGGTTTAAGAACAAACCTGTAACCGAGGAAGCTTCGTTACAGCCTTAATACTCTCCCTTGAGGCCGCACCCTCTGGCCAATCCAATCTACCCCTTCGTACATACTTCTCAGCATGTCGACTACATATATACACAAAGGAACATTAATTATGTTCAGGATTCAAGATCAATCAACTGAGCAATTTCCATGGTAGATGACTTACTCAACTCTCTTCAGCATCTGCTGTGGTAATGGTCCAAGCACCCTCTCCATCATCGCAAGGTGCTCCAAATTTTCATGAGTCTGAAACAAAGCTTCACCCTGTAAACATAGCTCACATGTTAACAAAACATACTGGTTATTAAACACAATGGATAATTTCCTCAGAAGAATCCAAAGGTACTTACAGTGCACAACTCAACCAATATACAGCCAACACTCCATATGTCACAAGGATAACTCCACCCAAGTCCTACAAAAGCATTGCAAAAATCAATTACTCAGCTGGCATTATTGGCAGATTCAGCAACTGGAGTTACAAGCAATATGTATACAAGTACAAAAGCTAGTACTATACTATTTATTAATTACCAAGAATAACTTCAGGTGCCCTATAATGACGAGTCGAGACAATGTAGCTCTGATCCTCACGTTCGTAAGTAGTGCTGCCAAAATCAATAACCTTTATAATACTTGACTTAGGCACTCTCTTGAAAAAGGAATTCGGTGACCTGGATGAGCTCTGTCCATGTCCAACATACGTAACATTAGATGTCAGATAATATATATCTTATATCTAATTGCATTGCATCCACTAATAAGATAAACTCCACAATTGAGTGTTACCTTGTAGTCAGGGATTTTAACATATTCTGGTGAAACTAGAAGAATGTTCTCCGGCTTCAGGTCAGTATGGATCATGTGTAAGTCATGCATGACTGCAATTTTATATAAACCAAAATAAAAGAACATCAGAAAGCCAACCCACAAAGGCCAAAACAATAGAATGATACCATTTTACACCTGCAGCAGTACTAATTTGATCTACTAATTATAAAATAATGTTTTGGGCATGATGTGTAGATAACAGAAGTGAAAAAAATTAAGAAAAAGGAAAACTGTTCCAGAAAAACTACACACATGCTACACATTCCAACAGTTGTCTGCCAATGTCGCGGACAAGATCAATGGGAAATGACCGATAATTGTTTTTCCGAAGAAAATCGTATAAGCTTGGTCCAAGTTTCTCAAACACCTGTTGCAACCATTTGAATTCACCCATGTCTTAATCCCCAAATTATGTATATTGGGGAAAACAATCCATCATAAATCAATCAAATACTTACAATACAGATATGATTACGATAGTCAAACCAGTTCCGTATTTGTACACAACTGCAAGGAATAAACCCATTTAACCAATGCAAAGGAACCAAAGATTTTATGTGGTAGTATTGTACTATAAGATGGAAATTTTCAGCTCATAACACTTACCGATTGCCACCTTTATCATGTTTACCAAGCTGTTGCAGCACTTCAATTTCTATCATGGCTGCCTCTCGATATTTCTTTATCCCACGGACAATTTTTATAGCAACCATTTCCTTCCTTTCTCTATCCCAGCACTCCAAGACTTGTCCAAAGGTTCCTTCGCCCATTTTGCTATGGATCTTATCTGCAACCATGTAAAACAATTGTAAACAATACAAGCCTAGCCAATAAAACAAACTTCAAGACCCATTTGAACATCCAATGCCCAAAGTAATTCTAGATCTGGGCACATGTACAATATCATTGCTAATATGCTGCCTAAAGCTGAACCAGAATTACTTAAAAAGTTACAAATACTTAAATTTGAGTTTACATTCGAGGGTTAAGGGAGCGAAAATGCACAAGATTCTAAATATAAACTTCTTAATGATGGTAAAGTGTATTTACAGCGAGAAGTTAAATTTTCTCCAAGCGCAAACATGTAATGGCCATCTTTGTCATCATCACGCCATGGGGGAGAACCATTTCGAGCAACTCCCTTAAACAGAGAACTAGTGGTATGCTCTGAAGTATCATAGCTTGTAATATTCTCAATCTCTTGTCCACAAAACAATCCTACCTGAGCCTACACACAGCCATGTATACATGCACCACTTAAGGAGTTAACAAAAAACAGATATTACATCCCACCATCACGAATTCTCACCTAAGCACTTGGCTCAATCTCAAATTGTTACAGAAAAAAAGGGTAAGATAAACAAATACTAGTACACCAAAATTAAACCTCAATACCACAGTAACAACAACATCCACATCAAAACAGACATGCATGGGGCTGAAAAATTCAAAGATCAATTTTATGCGTATTTCAACTTCTGAAAAATAAAAATCAAGAAACTTAAATTTTATATCTAACTGAAAAAAAAAATCATAAGCTACTCTAGCTTATGCAGAAAAGCTGAAAACAGATTTTTGAGATTATGATTATTTTCAAAGAATTATCCAAATATTCGAAAAGTATTTTTTTTCCTGAAAAACTGATTTACCCAAAAAAAAATCCAAAACTGCATTGAAAAAATTACCCATGACTCGAAAATCTAAAACTTTTAGCAAAATAATAAGAAAAAATAGCAGGAACATAATTCAAAACAATTTCATATGACAAAGGCGAAACATTATTAAAACGAAAATTGCCAATAAAAGTATTTAAATATCCAGAAAAAAGTTCATGAAAACATCAAAACATAAAAGATCAACCAATCAAAAACAGAAAATTATTGTAACATAAAACACGAAATTTGTAACAAGAGAGAAAAGAAACAACCTTACCTGAGACAAAGAAACCTAATCTACAAAAAAAAATCCACCAGATCTACAACAAAAGACAATAAAACAACCACAAAAACCGTAAGATCTAACGATTCAAAGATCAAAAAAAGATTACCTTTGGGACCTCGGGTACGTCCCAGCCCAATCTTGCCCTCTTTCTCGGGGGGCGATCCATGTAGGTATGTGGGAATTCAACGACGCGCTCCATCTCCATGATCGGAAAATCAAGAATCTCGAAAGGGGAAAACTGAAAAATTCAGAGAGAGAATCGGTGATGAGAAGGTGAAGTTTTAGACGAAAAGATAAGGTTTTCTTCGCATGAAAGTGACACCTCGTGAACCCTAATTCTAACCAGACGTTGAGGCGGTTGGGACGAAATCTGACCGCACACGTGGCGTAGTTTCGTCGAATCTTGGTTAGGCTTTATCGCGTTGTAAACTGTAGGGTGTGGTTAAAGCTGGTCCAGTCTTTAACCCTGGTTAGTGGGTGGGTTTGGTGGAGCTTGGAATAATTGCGATGGCTTTGGCATATGCTGGTATCTAATCTTTTTTTTTTTTTCACCTTTAATACGATAAGATATTCTAAGCCTTCTTGCGCTCATAAAGCTCATTTATTATTCGATACTCTCTTTGATTTTGAATTTCATTGAAAATATTAAATAATTTTATATTATCATCTAATTAAGATATTTTATTTATATATTATTAGTGTATATAAATTGTTTAAGTAATGAAAAAAAATTAATTATTATAACTAATATAATAATATACGATTAAATAATTATATAAAAATCTTTACACTATATCAATGTATATAAATTAAATGTATTAACAATGTAAAAAATTTTAAAATACCTTATCTATTCTCCATTCTCAATTTGCCTTGCTTTCAGACAATAACGATTCTCTTTCACCCCTTTTACCACTATTCACTGACAATTTCTGTTCTCCCCAATGTCATGCACATGTTAAGGACCAATGACGATGTCATGAAAATAACAAAAACCTTTCTCCCCACCAAAATTACTCCCAAAATTCATTCTTCCACCTCAAATAACATAACAATCCCATCCTAATAGGAATTGTAATTATTTAGATTCTGTTAGTTAGTTACACAAAGTTAATTAACCATAACTTTGGGTTAATTATTATCTTACATGTATATAAGTCAGTGTATCACTCTCATTGACAAGTTAATAAATCATTTTACATTCTCATAACTTTCACCTTAATATGGTATCGGTAGACTTCTAATCTCTCTGATATGGCTTATGCACTTCATCTTCTTCCTCTTCTTTCTTCTCCATCAATCATCATCTCCAATGGCAAATGCTGCCACCAATCCTTACTTCCTTCAACCTTCGGACTAACTCGATTTGGTGCTTGTTTAAAAACCTTTAACCAAGGAGAATTACCATTCTTGAAGCCATGAGATGTGTCACGCCCTCAATGGAAAACACAAACTCAAATTCATCAATGGTAACATTCTTCATCCAAATGCTACTACTGAACTCTTTGAATCTTGGCGATGCTTAACTAATATTGTTTTCTCCTAGATGCTCAACTTCGTTTCCAAGGAAATTGCAATCTCCTTGGTTTATGCTCTGTAATTGAACTTTGGAATGATCTCCAAGAGCATTTTCAACATGAAAATGCCTTAGAATTTTTTTAATTGAAGTGTGAAATGCTTACTCTATGTCCAAGTTCAATTATCATTTCTCAATACTTCACAAAGATCAAGATTCTTTGAGAAGAATTCAAATCTTTTCACCCACCATTGGGTTATAATTGCGAAACCAATTGCCCTCTTCAAGATTTGTTACAAGCAAAATATGTTTACTGCTTCTTGATGGGATTAAACGATTCATACTCCCAAGTTGTGGGTAGATCTTCTTCATGGAACCTCTCCCCTTAATTGCCAAAGTCCTTGCCTTGCTCACTCAGGAAGAAAAGCAGCAACTTGTTGGTTCCTCATCCAATAACACAACGAATCAAGTTGTTTTTCGTGTAGGAAAGCAAACTTCACAAGATCCCAAAGATCACAAAGGCAAGAACCTGAAGAAAGATAGTCCTTTCTACACCAATTGCAACAATCATGGTCACACCTTTGAGAAATATTTTGGGCGAATTGGTTTTTCCCCTGGTTATGGGCGTGGTTGAGAAAAGCCATTAATTAATCATGTCTTCTCTATTTAACAAGAACCTATTGAATCTGCTCTTCCTCAATTAAGCTCCATTCAAATCCAGCAATTACTCATTTTGCTGAATTCTTAACATGCTCCTACATCTGGTGCTGCTAAGAATCCCTAGGCTGCAGGTTATATTCTTTCTTCATCACTGTAAAGGTCTATTTTTAAATCTAATTCTTGGATACTAGATAGTGGAGCCACCTCATATGTTGCATGTACATCAATTATTTTCTCTAAAATGTAGCTTACGTTGAACTTTTATGTTAACCTACTAGATGTATCTCCAGTTTTAGTTCATTCCATTGGACTCTTATTCTAGCAAAAGATTTCCTTCTTCATAATGTCCTTTATATCTATCAATTTTATGTGAATCTTTTATCTATTCCAGCTTTACTAAAACACCCTCATTTATTTGTCACAATATTTTCGTGCCATTTTTTAATTCAGGACAACACATTGCTGAAGGTGATTAAGAAGAGCAACTTGCATAAAGGCCTATATCTTTTTCAACAAGACATTGCTTCGCTCACAACAACTACATTTCTGCCTACTTATTTGATAAACCACATTAATTTCATTGCTCAAGATTTTTGGCACTCAATATTAGAACACATCTCACGGATTTTTACATAAACTTTTTGATATACTTGCATTGAATAAATTTCTGATTCCCCTTGCTCTATATGTCCTTTAGCAAAATTTCATAGATTTCCTTTTGTTTACAATGATAACACCTTTTACATTGTCATGTATGGGAACCATATCATGCTCCTATTTATAATGGAAAGAAATATTTTCTAAGTATTGCTGATGATTGCACAAGATTTTCTCGGGTTTATATATGCTTTCTAACAAGCTTGAAGCTACCACTTGTTTAGTACAGTTTTTAGTTTTATTAAAACTCAATTTTAGGCCAAAATCAAACAATTTAGGCCAAATAATGCCAAAGAGCGTGCCATTATTGACTTTTTACAGCAAAAAAGGGTGATTCACCAATTTTCTTTTGCATATAGCCCACACCTTTGGAAAGAAAGCACCAACACCTATTAAATATAGCAAGAGAATCACTTTTCTAGTCTAAAGTGCCAATTTCCTTTTAAGGTGATTGTTTATCTTCTTAAACAATAGAACAATTAGGCATATATTGAAATACAAGTTTCCATATGAACTCCTTTCGAAAAATCTCCAACCTATTCTCAACTCAAATAAAGTTTTTGAGTGCTTTGCTTAAGCAGCTACCATTCTAGGCCATAGGTTTAAGTTTTCTCCTAGAGTTGACCTAGCCATCTTTATAATTACCCCTTTGGCTACAAAGGGTATAAACTGTACAATTTGAAAACCAAACAATTTTTTATCTTTAGAGATGTTGTTTTCCATGAGAACATTATGCCTTTTGCCATTTCCTTATCCCAACCAACTATACCTAACCTCTTTGCAGACATTGTGTTACCAAATTCTATTTCTCAGGTCCCTATAATGATAACACCTACTCCTAACCTTTCTCTCCTCCTATTATTGTTATACCAATAGCTCTTAACCCTGTAGTAATTCCTACAATGCACATTGCACTTGAACACATCTCCTCTGCACCTACCAATCCCATAGACTTTTTCCTTGCCCTTAGAAAGACCACTAGAATCTCCAAAACTTCATCCTATTTACAAAACTACAATTGTATCACTAAAATCATTTCTACTGCTACTTCTTATCCTGTTTCAAAACATCTTAACTACCACAAACTAAGTCCAGCCTACTCAAAATTCATAATATATCTTAATTTTGTCCTTAAACCCTCCTTTTACCATCAAGCTGTCAAATTTGCTGAATGGAGATAAGCCATGAATAAAGAAAAGCTTTAGAGACTAATAACAAACCAACTTGTTCCCCCACCTTCTAACAAACATGCAATCAGTTATAAGTGGGTTTATAAGGCCAAATACAAACCTGATGGATCTTTAGAAAGATATAAAGGTTAATTACTGACAAAAGGAAATACTAAACAAGCTAGAGTTGACTTTACGGACACCTTTTCCCTTATAACAAGGCTTACTACTATTAGAATTTTGCTGTTTGTTGAAGCAGTCAAGAACTGGAACTTATTACAATTAGACACCAACAATGCATTCCTCAATGGTGATTTGCTTGAGGAAGTTTACATGGACCTACCATTAGGGCATCATAGAAGAAAGGAAGGTCTAGTTTGCAAGCTCACTAAATCCTTATATGGTCTCAATCAAGCCTCAAGGAAATGGTTCCAAAAGTTCTCGTCCAACTTTTCAAGCAATGGGTTCACTCAATCTAAGAGTGATTATTCCTTATTTTCCATTAGTTCAGGTGATTCCATAGCCTTCGTACTAGTATATTTAGATGATATCATTATGGCCAACCCCTTAACTGTTGTCATAACCAGTGTAAAATAGAAACTACAATCCCTTTTTAAACTCAAGGTGCTAGGTGACTTGAAATGTTTCCTTGATTTGGAATTGGTCAGGTTCAACAAAGGCATTTGCTTGTCACAAAGAAAATACACTTTCTCTTCGTTAGAAGATATTAGTTTACTATCATGCAAACCTGCAACTTTACCTATGGATCATAATCTTAAAATCATTGTTGATGATGGTGAACTGCTGGATGATCCATCCTTGTATAGAAAAATCATTGGACAGCTCAAGTTCTTAACAATATCTCTACCTGGCATCACCTTCTCTGTCACCAAACTTGCTTAGTACATGTCCAAGGCTTGGACAACTATTTGGATGCTCTCTATCATCTCCTTTGATCCCTAAAAGCAGCGCCAAATCAGGTACTTCTTTTCCCTACTCAGTCTAATTTAAACCTCTAAATTTATATTTATGAGGATTGGGTCAATTGTCTTGACACTGGGCATTTTACCACAGGGTATCATGTCTTCTTAGGAGACTCATTCATCTCTTGGAAAACCAAAAAACAACCCACAGTCTCAAGAAGCTCTGCAGAAGCTGAGTATAGAGCTATTGCAAATGCAACAAGTGAAATCATTTGGTTGATGGAGCTACTAAAGTATTTTTCTGTCAAAGTAGATACAACATTGGCTTTTTTTTGACAATATGGCAGTGATTCATTTGTCTACTAATCTAACATCCCAAGAACACTCAAAGCATATGGAAATTGACTGTCACTTTGTGAGAGAAAAGGTCAACTTGGGCATCCTCAAATTAATCCATGTTGCTTCTCAACAACAACTAGCTACTGTACTCACCAAGGCTATCTTTGCTACTCAATTTCGTAGCCTAATGAACAAGTTGTGAATCATTGAGATTTTTGCTCCAACTTGAGGGGGAGTAAAAGGAATTGTAATTATATAGATTCTATTAGTTATTTACACAAAGTTATTTAGCCATAATATTCAGTTAGTTATCATCTCACATGTATACAAGTCAATGTATCACTCTCTCATTAACAAGTTAATGAATCATTTTACATTCTCGTTGCTTTCACCTTAATACATGCTCTTTCAATGTTTCGTTCTTAATTAATGATGTAGTAATTAAACTCTTATAATAATTTGAAAAAGACAGCAACAACAATAATATTTCATCTTTATCATCAATTTCATACCAATGTTGGATGATTGTATAATCAATTTTGTAAAATTATTCACATGATCTTTAATGTCTACATCATCATTCATTTTCAATTGATATAATTCTTTCTTAGAAAATGAACAGTTTGTAAGAGGCTTCAACAAATATATTCTGTAATTTATGTCATAAATCAATTGCAGAAGTTTCATTCAAAATATTATAGTTTACCTAGGCTGCTAGGTTTGCACAAGCAAATCATATCGACAGCTTTCATCATTAGCTCTTCATATTCTTCGTCTGTCATTTTTCCAGGCTTATTTTCTTTCTCATTCAAAGCTTTAACTGGTTCTGCTACCCTAAAATGTCTTTCACATTACTTTGGCACAAGCTAACATTATTTTTTATCATCAAAGAATACCACTTCAAATTTGTATATTCTCAAACCTTAGATTCTAACCATAAAAAAAATACCAGAAGCTGTATCAAAATCTATCCTCATATCAAATATTGAGAAAATTGAGCTTCATATTGCACTTTTGAAAAAAGGTTATGATTTTCTTACTTTTCCTAAAAGCACTTTTGAGAGTAAAACAAACATAGTCCAAAACAACCAAATACCCAAAGCAGAGAGAACTAAGGGAGCACAAAACATGATTCAGCTTTTACATGTCTATGTCCATGATTTCAAAAAATCTATCCATTAAATTATCAAAAAAATACAGTCATCAATATGATAATATCTCTCAAACATAAAATTCCAATATATCCAATCTTATGACATAATCTTTTTCACACAAACAAAATACTCATTTACTATAAAAACTTTCTTTACGAAACTACAAATCTCTCAAACCATTTTTTTTATTTTTTGGCACTCAACACAAACACTGACAATACCCTTTGATGAAATGGTGCACAACCCACTACTACTTGCATATTTATAACAGAGATTTTTTTTCGGTCATGACAAAGGAAGCTTGCTCTCGGTTAGAGGAGGGGAATATTTTCGGGTGGGGAGGGGGGAGGGATCTATCTCAAACCATGTGGTATTACAGGGCTGTAAATCACCTCTTTTGCTATGCCTTATATACAAGAAAGTCTTTTTTTTTTTTTTCCTTTGGTCCACACAAGGAAGCTCTTAAAATAGGAACTTCTCCTAGGCTCATATGCGCCCCTCACAAAAAAAAGGGTCAAAAGCTCTATTTTTAAACAATATAATTGAAGCCCAATCCATGGCAAGCCAATAAACCCAACAACATCCAATGAGATAAATTATGCAAACAAAAAGAAAACAAGTTTAGATTTTACAAAACTCAAATTAAATTTGTTATCCCATTTATTTGTGCCAAATTATACAGCATAATATACTATTAGAAAGAGAACAGGACATAACCATCAATAAAGATCAAACTATATTTTTTAGAGATTAAATTTGATGTACTTCTAGTATAAAAATATTTTATATTATCTTTCAATTATTTATTTTTATTTCTAAGGCTTTTAGGATGGTGAATAGTTGAATTGTACACTTTAATATAATTGATATAGTAATACATGATTAATTCTCATTTAATTGTTTATAAAACTTGTTTACATTGACGGTGCATTTTTTTTTTGTTGTAATAACTATATTATAGGGGGAAGTACAATCTAGTTGTAATTTTCATAATCACAAGCTCTTATTTTGTTTTATTTATAGTTTAATAAGGAATAATCTACAATCGAATCCTATATGCAATGCAGCTTTTGTATGATAATTCCATGAAAATCAAGTTTCTGTCCATGAAAATTAAGTTTCTGTGCCTCATCCTTGTCCTAAACATGGGGAGAAGAAAGGGTTAATTAAAGCAAGAGCTAGAAATAAGAGAGACTTTCGGGGACCGCTAACCACTATTTCTCTCTCAGGAAATATAGGAGTCCTCCTTTGTTCCTTTTACCCAAACTCTCAAGCCACACATAAACACGACTCATGCAGTAACGACAACGGTTTTTCTAATGCAAGGAAGGGGAAGAAAACACAAAACATTTGCCTACTATTATTGATACCTTGCTTCATCTTCCAGGTTTTTATTTCCCTTATTCGTTTGTTGATGAAACATAAAATCAAAAAGTTTGTGATGTAAGGTGATTCTTTGGTTGGAGGCATTGACATAAAAACTTTAGAGCCATGGCGAGTCACGGCTATGAGCCTATCATTAACAATGATAATGATAATAATAATAATAATAGTGAGCATAATTGTAACAAGGAAGGGAGGGTGCATCCCTACAACACAATGAATAAAGTATCTAGAGACAATGATGTAGAGATGGCTTTCCAAATCCCTGAATCAAGACAAGCCACTATATTAACCAATGGACAAGCCCGTCTTGTCTCTCTAGATGTTTTTCGAGGTCTCACCGTTGCAGTAAGTAACATTGTCCCTCCATTATATAATATATACTAAATATTTTTTTTTTCTCCCTGACTTGATTGTTATTTTATTTGTATTTAACAAAGCAAAGAAAAACCAGGCATTTGGTTATTAGTTGTTTTGTCTGTGTGATATATTCCCATGGCCTTCGCATTTATGATTCAAAATTAATTACGTGCCCAAGATTATTAGATAATTGTGGTAAAAGCCTCAGGGCAGCTGTGGAATCAGCTGCCCCTTTCTTCTATCCCATATCATAACATGAGACAATATAAGTGACATCTTAATTATGCTACATATCACCTCTTAATTTGGACCATAATTATGATTTGATCAAGGTTATAATCGCTCCTCATTCAATGATAGATCTAGAAATTTTAGGTAATGGGGGCAAAAATAATACATAGATATAATAAGAAGTTTTACATAATTTTTTTTTTCATATGAGGCACACTTAATATAATAACTGGGACAAATTATGTGTCTAATTTTATACCTCTAAAGGAAAATTTAAGCTGGGGCAGAAGCCCCAAATAATTTATGAATGGATCCACCCCTTGCTTCCTAATCATTATGGTGCCTTTAAAATGTTAAGTATCATTTTGTTTGAGATGCTTATAACTTCAAGGACGAATTTGAAGTTTTACTCATTTAAACAAGAGAAATGGAGAATACTTTCGAACATTCACCTGCTACAATTTATGAAGATGAAATGTGAAGTTGAAGTGATGAGCAAAGTGCTAAACTATTGGTCCAGTGTTTCATTAGTCTCCATTTATCAAAGAAATTGCGTCTGATATTTTCATTTCATTTTTATAAGAATAGTCCATGAAATGTGTTTATCAGATTTTGAATAAAATTGTAAGTTTTATTTTTATATCGTTGTTAAAGATTTATCTTGAAATTTTTTTTTCCTATTGCAATTGTTCACTGAATTGCTCAATCATGATGCAGCTTATGATATTAGTGGATCATGCTGGTAGAATCATTCCAAAGATCAATCATTCACCATGGGATGGCTTAACACTAGCAGATTTTGTTATGCCATTTTTCCTTTTTATGGTTGGAGTTTCGCTCGCACTCACATATAAGGTATCTACTCGACTATTGTTGTTATCAAAGAGATGCTATAAAAAAAAAATTCTGTGTTGATATTATTTAGCCCTACAATTTCCTTCAATCGTGCAGGGTTGATTATATTGCTTTTATATCATTCCTAGAAATGGTTCTTATTGCATAAAATGTGATCCAGTTAACTTAACACACTTTCTTCTTAACAGAAACTGTCTTGCAGAGTTGTTGCAACTGAAAAAGCAATTTTACGAGCCCTGAAGCTTCTAACATTAGGTGTTTTTCTCCAAGGTTGTTAACCAAACCTTGTGCACGTTTGTGGCAAATTATTATAGGCTAAATTTTTATTTTCTTAGAATATGTTATTTAGAATCAATGTCAATTTGAAAAGACTGATTGAGACAGAAGTGTTAATAAATTGATAGTTAATAATAATGTTTGTGTATATTAATCAATTCTTTGCTGTTAATATATGCTTATATATGATAAATATCTACGACCTACCTTTCACAGGAGGCTTTTTCCATGGTATCAATGATCTGACATACGGAGTGAATATTGAACAAATAAGATGGATGGGAATACTACAGGTATGCTTGTCCTTTTTGGGTATCTCCACCTGACAAATTTTAGGAATTTTGAGAGTAAGATAAAGAATTTATTTTATATTATTTATTATTAGTTAACATATTATTATTATTATTTATATTTTTAATATAATAGTTAATATATCAATAAAAAAAAATAAACAGAATAAATACTTAATCTTATTCTCTAGATGTAGATAAGAATTTCTCCGTCCACTTTCAACAAATTTTTAAGACAAGTGGAAAACGAAAAACATTGTGAAGTGGCTGGTGGAACTTGTGCATCAAAGTTAGAAAAAGTGCCAGAAAAGGAAATCCATAGTCAATTAGTGTATATTCTTTTCTATATATAATAATGGCTATCCCTTATTTTCTTTGTTGGATGTCAGAGAATAGCATTAGCATATTTGCTTACGGCATTGTGTGAAATTTGGCTCAAAGGTGATGATGATACTGTTGATTCAGGTTTATCCCTACTATGGAAGTATCGACACCAAGGGTAAGCCTACATTTTCTCCCACTTTTATAGTTTTCATAATTCAAATTTCATGAAACTACATAATTTCTTATTTAAAGTAATGAAAAATATCTTCGCCTAAGTAAATACTACTTATTTTACACAGATGTCATGATTAAATATAGAAAAATAAATAAAAAATCATTTTTTAAATATTTAATTTTAATACACTAATATTGTAAAAAAAAATTATATAGTCATCTAATCTTATATTGTCATATTAGCAAATATGGTTAACTTTCACTCACACTACTGAAAAAGTTATACAAAAAAATATATTTCATTGAATGATAGTATAAAACTTTCTTATACTATTAGTGTGTCAAAATTAAACTATTCTTTTAATGGACAAAGATGAACAACACTTCTATTTTTCTAATGAAAGTCTTTAGAAGAACATTATTGTAATTTGGAAGAATAAAGACAATTAGGAGAATATAGAATTTAGAGTAAATCTTTAAAATGGTCCTTATCGAATTCACCATTAGAGAAATTAATCCCCAACAAAAATAATTAATAAAGTGGTCCCTAATCATTTAAAACATTGAATAAGTTAGCCCCTCCGCCAAGTGAGATTAACATATATGGTGTGACCCATTAAACAATTGATGTGACACTGTTATCTTTTACCATGTCCTCCAAGTCATCCACATTAGTACCAAAATAGTCTAGTATTTCATCATTGCACAAATTAGTCTCTAACAACAACAAAAAATATGACAACTTAGCCCCTAATGAAAAAATTTGACAAATTAGTCTCTAATCATTAAAAATGTCATATCAGTTAGTCCTTCCATTAAATTTGTCTATTAAGAGTAGCTCCAATGGACACAAATGAGCATCTCATTTCATAGAGTGGCCCACCACTTGGGACTGAGACTGGGATTGCAATCGTTGGAACAATTGAAGAAATTGGGACAAGTCCCATTGTCCTGAGACCATCCCACATGCATTACTTTTAAAATAAATTTTGTTATCATGTAGTTATTTTACTTTTTTATGAATATGATAAAATCTTTTGTGAAATATATGTGGGATCAAAGTTGTTATACTATTGGAGAGAAGATCCCATTTCAAACCTAATTTTACTTTTTATGACCCATTGGTGATGCCGCATATGATGGGGTTAAAGAATGGGATCCAAAATGGGATTGTGCATTGGAGGTGATCTAACATGCATGTATGATGTGACTTGTTAAATCGTTGGCATGAAATTTTTATCTTTCACCATACCATCTTAGTCACTTCCATTGCTAAATGATGTCATTTCTCATTTTAACATAAAATGAACCTCCCTTCTTTGTCGTATGGTCTTTTTCCTCGTATCTATACACCTCTATGGAATATTGAACCAAAGGTGGAGCAAAGCCCTTAGTTAGTCAAAACCCTTAACCAGAGGCACATTAAAGCCCTTAAAATCATTTTCTTCATCGTCATATGGAACCTATCCATCATCATATAATGTTTTTTTAGCTCTGTTCAGCGAATTTTAACCCATAAAGTAGCTAGAGACCATACTCGATTAAAAAATAATAGTACCACACGTTATTTATCCTTAACCACATCGAGAATATTTGTGGGGGAAGAAAGCTTACCTTGCCAAACGTGTCAAGCTAGCTCTTTAACACATATTCTTAGTATCTTTGTATCTTTATATATTCCTTCCTATTCAATAATTTTTTGTTCACTGTTTGTTCACAAATTGCTCATATCTTCATGAAGCAGCTAGACTGATCTGCGCATCGATGAGGGCTTATGAGGAAATAACATTTAATTAGATTTGTGAGTGAAGGTGGAATAAGAAGGGTTAAGGCTTATGTGGGAATGACATTTAGGTTTTGTGAGTGAAATTGAAATCATAAGTGAATTATTAAGGTTCAAGGTTTATGATGAGTGAAATTACAGAGGGAGTGAGAATGTGACTTACATAATTTTGAGTGAAATTAAGTTTAGGGTGTTTGAGGGACCATTATTTGAGTTTTAGTCCTTTAGGGACTAAAGCTAAAATAAATTATAGAGACCCATCCTTTATGAAAAAATAGGGATCAATCCTTAAAAATAAATAGCAACTAGCTATAGGAACTAAAATCTAAAAAGGTGAAAAATCCAAGGACAAACAATTAATTTTAGGAACCAAAAACTAAAATTTTAACACTAGAATGACTAAAACCTAAATAAAAAAAATTAGAGAAACAAAAATCAAAATTGATAAAAAAAAAAGAGTAAAAATTTATTTTAATTTTTGAAATTGTATGTGTATTTTACTTTAATCCTTAAAACTAAGAAAGTAATAATTTAGTTCCTGAAATTGTAACAAATAATTCAAATTATTAAGGACTAATTTTTTTGCTGCTTATTAAGAATTAATTTAAATAACTTTTTGTAATTTCAGAAATTAAATTGATTTTATTTTATTTCAGTAATCAAAATGAACCTTTACTCATAAATAAGAATAAAAAGTTTTTACTTAACACTTTATCATTTTATTTGCACCATGGCAATACTCACCAATGCATTACTGGTAATTATGGCATTCAAAAGCTTCACACGAAAAAAGCAAAATTATTGCATTAATGACCTCTAATACCTCAACCACAGCCAATTAAGATCCATCTCAGAACCCCCTTCAAGCCTCTACTATATTTACCTTAGAGCCTTTCTACTGTTGATGTCACCCCTGTTTTGATAGAAAACAATTATCATTCTCTGGTTGACCCTTATGTATGTCCAAGAACAAGATGAGCTTTACCAGAATGCCAAAGCCAATAACAAAATATATTATGCAAATAACAAACTTCTAAAAGCCGCGAAATGAATCCAATAACAGCACGTATGAGTCAGCTAGGAAAAACTTACAGAATGCTGTCATGCCATCAAGAACAGCACTCTGCTGCATAATGTCTTAATTCTTAAAGCACTCATTAGAAAGGGAAAAAAAATGATTTTTGCACCATGGCCATGCATTGTTAATCATTTTGACTTTAACAGGGTTGTGGCTTTGTTTCTTATTGGCCTTTATCTTGGCTTGCTTTATGGATTGTATGTTCCCGATTGGAAGTTCCAAATTCTAGTTGAACCACCAAGGATATCTTCAGTAAGTGCAAATAAATGTCTTTTGTTTATTCTAAAATTATATTTGGTTGAAGGATAAAAATGGGGATAAACTTTCATAATTGAGTTCTATAATTGAGTTCTATATGTAAAGTTTACAGACAGAACTCGATTATGAAAAATTGGAGGTTTTTTCCCTGGGAGGGGGAGGGGGAGAACTTCGAGAGTACTTATTGAGAACATGATTTCTGTACCATATTTATTTACACATGTAATTTACCAGGTCAAGTGTGGTGTAAGGGGCGACACAGGACCAGCCTGTAATGCTGTTGCAATGATTGATCGTAAGATTTTAGGTATACGACATTTGTACGAGAGACCAATATATTCCCGAACGCATGTACAATCCTTTCTATACTAAAATTTTCACTTGTTTTTGTTGGTTAACTTGTTCTCTCTTAAATTTTCTTTCCTTATTATTTTTCCTCACTTTCAATAGGAGTGTAGTACTAACTCTCCTGATTATGGGCCATTGCCTCCTGATGCCCCTGCTTGGTGCCAGGCCCCTTTTGACCCTGAAGGACTCTTGAGGTGAGTTCATTATGTTTGATTTTTAAACTGCCAATATATAAAATTCTACAAAATAAAGAGATATGATTGATATTTTCTTGTGCTGTTTTTTTAAAAGGGTTAAATATCTTTTTGGTCCTTGAAAAATTAGTGAGTTTTGTTTTTTATTCTTGAAAATTTTTTTGTTTGGTTTTAGTCCAAACATTTTTAAAATTGTTTGGTATTAGTTCATGAAATAAGTTAATGCTGAGTTTAGTGACAGAAAGACACATTATCCAATTCTATATGGTTGTTAGCAGTTGTATATACCATGTCATGATCCTATGTGTCAAAATCTCCATTCAATAACTCATTAGACCAACTTATTAATGCATCTCAATTGACCTAATGATTCATTTTACAATAAGATTTTGACACATATGGCTATGATATGCCACATGCAACTATTGGTTGCCACACAGGACTAGATAACATAATTTTTTCTTGCCTAACTCAACATTTAATAAAGATAAACTAATTTCAGGGATCAAAACAAAATTATTTTGGAAATATTTGGATGAAAACCAAATAAAAATATTTCTAGGGACCAAGACCAAAACTTGTTAAGTTTTTAAGGACCAAAAAGATATTTAACCTTTTTTAAATGTAAACCTTTTTTTTTTTTAAATTCATGCTGGAAAATTTTCTTATTTCAATATATCAACACAAAGATGACACCTGATTTGCAGGATACTAAAAATATTTAAAAATAAAATCAATATATAAATATTTTTGTTATTTAATTGGTTAAGGAGTTTATAGCAATTCTCAAGATGTAAATTCTATCCATTTAAAAAAAAAAAGAATCGAGCCTTCTTGGCATATGCTCTCAAACTGTAACAACCAAAGGTTTCCAATTATGAGAAACTGAGACTAGCTTTGTCCATCCCGGTCCATATATATCCATAGTTTTTCTTTTTAAATAATTGTCAACTACGTACTAGCTTTTATGAAATTTAATAGACTGAATTGTTTTATCTTTTTGCCCCTAATGTTTTGTTTTTTTAATTATGACTGTTGTTTCTTGAAATTACAGTTCTGTGATGGCTATTGTTACCTGCCTTGTTGGCCTCCATTATGGGCATATAATTGTCCATTTTAAGGTAGTATTTTTAATTTCCAACAAATATTGTGTCCTTATCTTTATGTGTTCCAAAATGGAAGCTTTCCACATTGCTAAATGCAGGACCATGGAGTTAGAATCCGCCAATGGATGATCCCAAGTGCATGCCTTGTAATCGCTGGCCTAGCATTAAATGTATTTGGTAAGCATACTTTTTACATCTTTCTAGCACGTAGCTGTTGTATGTTGTGTAGAAGAGTTCTTACATAAATATAAATTTAATGTCTAATATTTAGCCATAGATCCACAATAAAATTAACTTGCTCGAAAATAAGTGAGTGTATCTTAAATAAAATTGGTGAGAGGATTTTTATTGCAAAATTTATCTAAATATGACATTTTAAATTTGTATCCATATAAAATTTTCTCTACTGCATTTCATATTCTTTTAGTTATTAACTTAATCCTTCTTGTAGGAATGCATATAAATAAAGCTTTATACACACTTAGTTATATGTGTGTGACTGCTGGTGCTGCTGGCATCCTCTTTGTCGGGATATACTTCATGGTTGGATATATTCCTTGTTTCCAAACGACCCTTTCTAACTATTCTCTTTTAGTATCCTCATTTCGTTGTTGCTCAAATTTTGTAAAGTTAGCTCAACACTACATTATTCTTGCATAATCACTAGCTAGGCTGCACCAATTTTACTTGCAGGTCGATGTTTGTGGATATAATCGCGTAACTATTGTTGTGGAATGGATGGGTATGCATGCCCTAATGATTTATCTGCTTGCTGCTTGTAACATCTTACCTGTTGTACTCCAAGGATTTTATGCAGGAACACCCGAGAATAACATAGTAATATCTACATCCCTCACTAGTGTCTGTCAATTTTTGTAATTATAATAATTCTTTATTTAGCGTTTAAAGTATACGAAGTTACTGACAATTCTATATTGTTCACATGCATGTTGGTAATGTAATCTAGCTAATTGTAATTTCCATTTGTCATATAGCTCAAGTTATTCGGAATTGGAACTTGAAGGACGGCAACAAAGTTGGTGGTGTAGATTAACAGATGCAGCCGCTTTGGAGCTTGGCTTATATATATATATATATATATATATATATATATATATATATATACATACACACGTTGATGTTGAAGCAGCTTCATTTTTTTATTGTATCTCTTAATTTGAGTAAATGTATATTTGTCTCTGCATTTTAGACAATCGAAATCGCATCAATTTTGTATTGAGATATATTGTGAAATGACGGTCCCAGAAGGTACAAATAGAATAGTGAAAGATAAATATGTGGAAGCGTAAAAATAAATGGTACCAGGAATTAACGTGGTTCAGCTTAAAAGCCTACGTCCACGAGCAAAGATGACAACCAAATATTTCACTATGGAAATATGATGGAGATACAAAAGATGGACATAGTTCACTCAAATTCCAATTCCAAATACACCCAAAATACTTATAGTATTTTTCTCATTGGTGTATACTTTTAACTCACAAAATAGAGAGAAACAAAAGAAACATATGGCTCTCTAATTATTTAGAAATAAGGAAGAAATGTTGGATTGTTCTATGTTGAGAGCTCGGATGACAAGTTCTATTTATAGACTTTAGATGCACAATTTTTCAGTAGTGCATTTAATGCTTTGTTCCATTCTTCAAACCAAATAGTTGCATTGTTTAAAATTTTGTATCCTCTAATTAAGGTTTCACATGCTACACCGAAAAGCCTTTAGACTTTCTTGTGCATAGGCTTTGAAAATGAAGCCACCAAGACTACAAGATATTTTTGTGTGGTTTAAGAACAAATCTCTTTTTTGTTGTATTCCATTAAATTTCTCCCACATCATCATTGTGGGTCAACTATAAATCTTGAAATCAAATTAAAACGTTAATAAAAGAAATTAACCTTTGTTACCCTAACCTTCCGGCATCAATAGCAGTAGCCTTAGTTCCCGATTTGCATCCCTAAAGCCAAAGGAAACTTCCCTAGCGATTATACTCCTAATATAAGCCATTAAGTGGCCCCATCCAGATCCTCCGAGGCTAGTGAAAAATTCTTAGGTCAGCAAAGTCTGACACGTCATTTTTGCACAGGTTCACATTAAAATTGATGGGACCTATAAACAGATGAGTTTATCTTAAATACAATTAGTGATACCCACTTTTTTTTTATTGAGAGTGTGTATAGAAATGAGATGATAAACTTGTGTCTACATGTAAGAAATTCTCGAGGGTGGCCCACATATTTCATAACTATAACTTGCTATGTATGCAGTATGTGATGAATTTTGCTTTCCACATCAGTGGCTTCTTTATCTTTATACTTTTGCAATACTAGAATTGTGGAGTTTTAAGTTTTAACGTTGCCCTCCCTGGATGTAAAGAGTATGTTGAGAGGAGATTACAGGGCCATGTTATAATTTGGCTGCTGAAAAAGGAATAAAAAAAATTTTCCAACATTGAGAACTGGAGTGAGAATCACGGGAAGAAAAAGGGAGGCATTTTACATCCTGAGCTGAGGAATTGATTTGGGATTCCAATAAGAATTTCATTTTTGGTTGAGAAAATCAGGGTATAATTCTTTAACCATGTAATTGGTTTCTTTTATTGATTTTTTATATTTTACCACGAATAATTAATGTTATAATTAGGGTGTTTTTGATTGAGAGGGAATAAATTGGGAAAAGAAAAATTATATAATGAATTTCATGTGTAAAATTATAAATATAAATTAATTAATTCATATAATTTTTTTTTCCATTTTTACTCTATATATTATCAAACAATTTTTTTTCCATTTTTACTCTATATATTATCAAACACACTCCTAGTTGCCCAAATTCTCACGCACTGCAAAAATATGAGTGATCTAATGAAAATTATGGGTGATTAGAGAATATGAGGTGTGCATCCTAATTTATTGACTTGTAACGTTAGTGATAGAATTCTGACAATTTTTTGCCTGCCAGAAAATTACTTTCTATTAGCTTCGATCTCAAAGGGACATTGTAATTAATGACTGTCGCAACCGGGATCGCGACGGGGACGGCGAGAAAGAATTAATTATGTTTAAAAATGGAGTCGCCACCAAGTTTATTTAATTTGGAAAATCTTGGAAAAACCAATTTTATTTTTTATGAAAATAGTGTTTGAAAACCAGATATGAGTTCGGGAGTCGGTTATGCATAGGGAAGGGTAGGAACTTAATCCCACGCACCCCTAATACACCCGTCCTTAGACGGTACCTTAGTAAATTATGCAAGTTAAATAATAACCCCTCAAAATATAAATTAATGAAAGAAGACTAAACAAATAAATTCAAAAATTTACTTACGTGAATATATTTACAATTTAGATAAATAAATCAAGAAGAAATTAGTTTAACAAACTCAACACATAAATTAAGAAAATTAATTTACACATATATTTACAATGTAAGAAAAAGTAAAGAATTTACATAAATGTATTTACAATTTAACAAATAAATTAAAGAAAAATTAATTTTGGCTTGATAGGGATTGCCTGCTCCTACGTATCCTCTGGTGCAATGAGGAACTCAAAGTCACGTAGTTCTGTAGAAAATGTTTGTGTGGTGGTTGATTTTAATTAATAAGATTTTTTTTGAAATTTCATCGTAGGATCTAAGTTAGCAATTGGCTACTCAATAAATCCTTATGATTTAATGAGAATGAAGGTGACATTTGTCACTCAATCACTCTCATTGTTCATTGCATGAATTATCATTTTAAAGAAGAAAGAAAAAAAAATATTTATTTGAAAAGGAAGACATTTTTATTTTATTTATTTTTTGACACTAATATCCACATGACTTTCCTAACGAATGACCAAGATACGATTAACTTATAACTTTTAAACAAGATTCACCTAACCAACTAAATAATAACAAAACAACCCATAAACTATTTATTTCTTTTCAAATGATTAGAACCAATTCACTTAAGGGTATAATACAAATTATTTACAAGATATATATATACACATATATTTCAGTATATATAAAAAACTTTTACGATATCTAAAAAAAGGTTTCTTCTCCAGCACCAACTCAATTAGACCAAATCTAGATTTCTAATGAAAGCATTCTAAATATGAAGGAAATCTTATAAACAAAATGAAACAAATAAAAAGGAAAGGCATCATGATCTAAAATAATTGAGATCGCAATTGCTTACTAGGAACCAGAAAATAACGCAAACCCCTCTATTAGCAAAAACACAACATAAATAAACCAAAACAAAGAAATATAAAATAACAAATAAAAAGGAATACAGGAACAATCCCGTAACTATTGAGAATGGGATTCAGATTTTTTTTCATGAACTCATGGCCTTCAATTTCGAAAATAGGGAAGCCTCAACCCAAATCCAATTCCAATCTTAATGACCAGCCCAAACACTCTAATTCAAATGAACTCTTAAACAACACCACTAGCCCAAATGGCCCAAATATTCTGAAAAATTTCCAAACAAACACGATGGCCCAAATGTAATTAAAAGAGATTAAAAGAAAAAGGAATATGTACATAGAGAAGCAAACAGAAAAGTCTGGAGCGTGGGTACTTGGAGCTTCAGGACCTTGTTTTCATTTGGGGTCATACACATATTCACGCACTCATGAACACACAGAGAGAGGAAGGAGAAGAGAGAGAGACCGAGAGTGAGAAAGCAAGAGAGGAAGTAGCAAAATGAGAGAGAGAAGGAGGCCGCCGCCGTGGCTGAGAGCCAAGCTCGCGGCGGAGGCGTGAAGGAAGAGGAGCTGGGACACGGCTGAGGCGGAAATAGAGGGGGAAGAGGAGCTGGTCGCCGCCGCAGCTGAGAACCAAGCTCCCGGCGGCGTGAGGGAGAGGAAGAAGCTGCCGCACTGCTAGCCAGGGGAGGAGGTCGCCAGAAGGAGCTTCTCCGCTTTCCACCGTGGTGCGATGGGGCTGCGCGGACAGCAGATCTGAAGGGTGCAGATGCGAGGTCCACTACTGAGCCCATGGCAGCTCGTGGGAGGCCGGCGCTGGAGGGGATAGACACCACGTGGTGGTCCATGGTGGCTCCGTTTTTTAGCTTCCTTACTCTATTTTTTGTTTTTTTGTTTTTTTGTTTTTGATATGTGTTTGGTTGTGGTTTGGAATCTGATGCAAATTGATTCTTGATTATGAGTTCATGTTGGAGAATGATAAACTGAATTTGCATTTCTGTGTGGCTTAGTTGTGGAAAATAAACAAGGTGCTGTGCGTGTGATTTATGAATGGCTATTCCCTTTTTGTTTCAGATTGATTTGAAGCGGAAAGGATATAAGTATCAGATCTGATTTCTCAGTGATGATAATGATAACTATTGTGTAAAAGAATTGCTTACCACCACTATGTGTTTCCACCTTTTTCTTTCAATCTGTTTATGTGATTTGCCTCTAATTCCCAGAACCTCCCAGTTCTTATGATTGTGCTCGAAGCCACACTCAGGTTCTAAAACACCAGATAACTCTTCCTCTGTTTGTTGCAAAAGAAACGCCAACTCCACATGTACCTAGCTGAATGTCCTGCTCCTATCTCTTTGTGCTTCTTCCTTTTATTTTGTTTCAATCAAAATTCAAGATGGTCAGAGATGGATGATAATGATCATTAGGGCTGTAATAGTTTATCAAAAAAAATTTTTTGAAAGTGAATATCGTCCTCAGCACCCCCGTCCCCTCATTCTCCTGTCCTATTTATTCTGAGGTCATGTTTCTTATTTTATCTTTAATCCCATCCTCTTCCCATACTCCCCTTAGAATGAAAAGAACCCCACTGGAGTCTGCTTCTCACGCTTCTGCAGCTGTGGTGTGTCTTCGGGTTCTGATCGAATGCCCATGCCTGCAGAGACTGGGGAATGAGTCAGAGCTTTTGATTATTATATTTTCATTCTTCTCAAAGCTGACCACTACTAGAGCTTGATGTGGTTTTAATGTTTATTGACCATCAGTGAATCGTCCCTGCATCTTGTTCAGAAGCGTGAGTATATTTTGGCAGGGGATGGGACCGTGACATTGGGTCTGACACACATTTTTTCATTTTTTCCATTCATCCTTTTTTTTTATTCATTTTCATTTTTTTTTTTTTTACAAAATTTGGGGTTGAAATGGGTTGGGCTAGAAACCTAATACAGAAGCCCGAAATGCACTCAGGGAAAGGGCTAGCACAGACTTAAAAATAAGATCCACAATGGGCTAATACAAATAACAGACCAACCTGATTTTTATTTTCGGAATGAGTAAAAGGACTCTTTTTTTTCTCTTTATATTTTTATTTTCAAAATAAATGGAAAGATTTCAGAAAACTTGTACGGACCAAGCATAAATGACTTAAACAAAGATTGGGCCCATCTATAAACAACATTCTTTTTATTATTTTCATTATCCTTTTTTTTTGTTTTCGATTGAAATGAAAGATCTTTTTCACTTTTTCAATTTTTCAAAATAAATAAACCAAAGCAACTGTAAAATATGCACGTTTTTTAAATTTTCTTGTTTAGACAGCCGGACAAAATTGGGTGTTCACAGTTGCCCTTCTTTGCTCATTTCTTACAAGAGAAATACAAAAACCTAGGTTTTCGCATTGTCCTTATAAGGAATGAGTAAAGACATGAACATTCATTTTGTTCGGCAATGCATGAAATTGAGAATAGCGAAAAGACTGAATTTAAATGGCAAAAGAAATTAAATGCTCATGAGAGGTATATGCAATGCAACGATGTAATTCCCAAACCATGATGCATGAATGACAAGAAATATGAAATTCCATTGTAAAAAGTCACAAAAACTTATGAGAACTAACAAGAGTTTAAAAACCGACAGGGGTGAAAATGGCAATCTGAGGCCGATTAAAAGGTAAAACGGCAATATGAGGCCGACTGAAGGGTTAAAATGGCAATCTGAGGCCAATTGAAAATTAAAACGGCGATCCGAGGCCAATGGGAATGAAAACGGCAATCTAAGGCCGACTGAAAGTAAAAGGTGGCAATCTGAGGCCGACTAGAAATTAAATTTGGCAATCTGAGGCCGACCGAAAAAGTAAATTTGGCAATCTGAGGCCGACTGAAAAATAAATTTGGCAATCTGAGGCTAACTGAAAGTAAAGTGGCAATCTGAGACCGATTAAAAAGTAAATTTGGCAATCTGAGGCCGACTGAAAAATAAATTCGGCAATCTGAGGCCGACTGAAAGGTTAAATTGGCAATCTGAGGCCGATAGGAAAATTAAATTGGCAATCTGAGGCCGACTAGAACATTAAATGGTGGCAATCTGAGGCCGTTAAGAAAATTAAATTTGGTTATCATGGAAAACAACAATTTTCACATTTTTTTCAGGTTATATGCATAAGTCATCAATTTTCAGTTTATTTCAGAAAAACTGTCCGTAACCAAATCAAGCAAACCTCAAGGAAAACTATAACCGATCAAACTCGTAATTCATCCACTGTATCTTCTGGCATAAGTTCTCCTTTCCTCTGTAACTCTGCTTACTTCTTTCCCATTTTTCCCTTTTTTAGGATGATGATTGCTTTTCTACCAAGTTTGACTGAAACTTCTGAATTCTCATGGTGTAATGCTTGCCATGGATGTATGCTGTAAGAATTATTAGGTTGTACAACTTTAAACTTAAATTTATGCTTACTCAAAATATCATAAATAAACATGCATTTAAAGAGAAAATAAAAAGAGTGGCCGAATAGACATCTTTATTACTTGGTGTATTGGATGAAAAAAGGTGGGAACAATCATAAAAGTGAAAGACAAGATTGTGAAAAACATGAAATTTTTGCCCCAGTTCCAGTCCTTTGTGGCTCGTTCAATCGATTTCTTACAGCAGTTGAACACCATAGCCCTGATCTCTGAAGATGTCTGCAAACCCTTTTTCTGAAAAATTGCCCCAGTTTTAGTCTTGGGCTATTTGATTCACTGGACGAATTCAACACTAAAAATTGCCCCAGTATAGGTTGCTTGAGATGATGCTTATCTTTTTGCTCTAATTTTTGCCTAGATTGCTCTTTCGAGTTTTCAACCTAACGAGCTTTTTCTTTCTTTTGTTTTTCTTTTTCTTTTTTCTTTCGTTTTACCCTAACTTTTGCTTAGGTTGCTCTTTCGAGTTTTCAACCTAACGGGTTTTTTCAACATCTTTTCAAGCATAGAACCTTTTGACTGCATCGGTATTGATTGGTTTAGGCAATTCTTGTCCATCCATGTTTTGCAAAATCAACGCCCTACCTGAGAATGCTTGCTTGACAATGTAGGGACCTTCATAACTTGGAGCCCACTTGCCCCATGCGTCCTCTTGATTAGGGAGGATTTTCTTCAAAACCAAATCTCCTGGGTAAAAATCTCTAGGGCGAACTTTCTTGTTAAAAGCCTTGGCCATTCTGTTTTGGTACAACTGGCCATGACAAATGGCAGTCAGTCTTTTCTCTTCTATCATGTTCAGCTGTTCATATCGAGTCCTCACCCATTCAGATTCCTCCATATCAGACTCCATCAAAACCCTTAAGGACGGGATTTCCACTTCTATGGGAGATACAGCTTCCGTTCCATATACCAATGAGAAGGGAGTTGCCCCTGTGCTTGACCTTATGTTGGTTCGATACGCGTGCAAAGCATAAGGCAGCACTTCATGCCAGTTCTTGTAATTCACCACCATCTTGGCAACGATTTTCTTGATGTTCTTATTTGCGGCCTCAACTGCGCCATTCATTTGAGGTCTATAAGGAGCTGAATTGTGATGCTTGATCTTGAAAGTTTCAAAGAACTTTTGAACTTCGGCACCATTGAGGTTAGGAGCATTATCTGTGATAATTCTTTCTGGAATCCCATATCTGCAGATAATATCCTTTTTGATAAATTTGAGAAACACCTTCTGTGTGATGTTGGCATATGAAGCAGCCTCCACCCACTTTGTGAAATAGTCAATTGCGACCAAAATGAAACGATGGCCGTTGGATGCTTTGGGATTAATCGGGCCGATGACATCCATGCCCCACATTGAGAAAGGCCAAGGAGATACCATGTTGTGTAATGGAACTGGAGGAGCATTGACTCGGTCTGCATATGTTTGACATTTGTGACACTTTCGAACATAACTGATGCAGTCATTCTCCATGGTAGACCAATAATATCCACTTCTTAGGATCTTGCACGCCATCATATGCCCATTAGCGTGAGTTCCACAGATTCCTTCGTGGATCTCAATCATGATCATTCGAGCTTCATGAACATCCACACATCTAAGGAGAGTGGTGTCATGATTCCGCTTGTAAAGGACTTCACCATTTAGGAAAAAGGTCATGGCCAATCTTCGAATTGTTTTTCTTTGCACTTCATTTGCTCCCGTTGGGTATTCTCCTCTTTGAACATACTGTTTGATGTCATGATATCATGGTCGGCCATCTGGTTCAATCTCTACGCTGTCACAGTATATCGGTTCATCTTACACCTCTACACGAATAGGTTGTACATTTGTGTGGATCTCCAACTTAGTCATCACAGCCAAAGTGGCTAAAGCATCCGCAAATTGATTTTTGTCTCGAGTTAAGTGAGAAAATGATATATCATCAAAGTGCTCAATTAGTCGAGATAAATACTTCTGATAAGGTATCAATTTTGGATCTTTTGTGCGCCATTCTCCAATAACTTGGTAGATTATAAGCGCAGAGTCTCCAAACACCTTTAATTCTTTGATCCCTAAGTCAATTGCAACTTGCAAACCATTCGCACAAGCCTCATATTCTGCGATGTTGTTGGTACATTCAAAATCCAACTTGATGGAAACTGGGTACTGCTTCCGGCTGGTGATACCACTACCGCTCCTATTCCACATCCATTCATATTGACAGCCCCATCAAAGTACATTTTCCATATATTTTCCTCTTCTATCTCATCTTTTTCCACCGTTAACACTTCACCATCGGGGAATTCAGGCACGATAGGTTGTATATCCTCAAGAGGATTTTCAGCTAGATGATCGGCAATTGCACTTCCCTTGATAGACTTCTGAGTCACATATTTGATATCAAATTCGGACAGCATCACTTGCCATTTTGACATTCTCAACGACACATGAGGACTATCAAATATGTATTTTAATGGATCCATTCGAGAGATTAACCAGGTAGTGTAGTATAACATGTACTGCCTCAACCTCTTGGATGTCCACACTAACGCACAACAAGTCTTTTCAATCGCCAGATAACGGGATTCACAGTCGTTAAACTTCTTGCTCAGATAATAAATTGCCTGTTCTTTCTTTCCGGACTCATCATATTGACCCAACATTGCCCCAAGTGACGTGGGCAATACTGTGAGGTACAATATTAAAGGACGGTCTAGTACAAATGGGGCTAGAATTGGAGGCTTCATTAAATAAGCCTTTATTTTATCAAAGGCTTCTTGGCATTCATCGTTCCACTCCCCAGGTTGGTGTTTTCGCAGCAGCTTGAATATAGGCTCACAAGTACTAGTCAAATTGGCAATAAATCTAGCAATGTAGTTGAGCCTTCCAAAAAAACTTCTCACTTCTCGTTCAGTTCGGGGAGCAGACATTTCTTGTATTGCCTTTGCTTTGTCAGGATCCACTTTTATCCCTTCTCTATTGACAATGAACCCGAGTAACTTCCCTGTAGAAGCCCCAAAAATGCATTTATTAGGGTTCAATCATAACTTATACCTTCTGAGCCTCTCGAACAGTTTTCGTAGAACTGTCACGTGGCTTTCTCCCTCCTTAGACTTGGCGACCATATCATCTACATACACTTCAATCTCCTTGTGCATCATGTCATGGAACAATGTGACCATAGCACGTTGGTAGGTGGCACCAGCGTTCTTCAATCTAAATGGCATGACTGTATAGCAAAAAGTTCCCCATGGCGTTATGAAAGTAGTTTTTCCTTTGTCATAAATATCCATAGGAATCTGATTATACCCAGAATATCCATCCATAAAGGAAAATCGGTGACTTCTAGCTGTATTATCAACAAGGACATCAATGTGAGGGAGAGAAAAATCATCTTTTGGGCTAGCCTTATTCAAATCCCGATAATCTATACACATCCTGACTTTTCCATCCTTTTTAGGTACAGGCACAATGTTGGCCACCCAATCAGTGTGTCTTGAAACCTCTAGAAATCCAGCCTCCAGCTGTTTAGTCACTTCTTCTTTTATTTTCAATGACATATCGGGTCGCATTCTCCTCAACTTTTGCTTTTTCGGCTCAGTTTCTAGATACAAAGGGATCTTGTGTGAAGCAATCTCTGGGTCTAATCCTGGCATATCACGATAGGACCATGCAAATACATCCAGGAATTCCTTAAACAATGCAATCATCTCTGTACGTTCAGGATTTTCCACTATTTTCAACTCCTTTTTCTCTTCTTCAGTGCCCATGTTAATCACCTCGACCACCTCATTGTCTAAGTCAAATCCTTTTTCTGCATGTTCCAGTAAGCTTGAAAATTGCTCAATATCTCCCTCATCCTCTTCAAATTCATGGTTATCGCAATCAAATGCAGCAAGAGAATCAATTGATAAGTTTCCAAATTCCTTTTCTTGTGGCAAAATTTCTATGTCATTCATGTTCTTGGAAAGTAATTATGGTAGGTTGGAATGCTAAAATGGATCACAAACAACATAGGACAAACACGAATTAACGAGCTGGGAATGGAAAAGTAAAGAAATAAGGAAAAGGAGAAAACAAAAGAAAGAAAAAAAAGGAACGAAGAAAAATGGAAAACATAAAGGAAGGCTATTGAAAAATCATGTAAGCTTATTTAAACGATGTCTCACAGTAGCATAAACAAAAGCATAAATCTTAATTAATACAACCCAACAAATTACTTTGCAGCAATAACATCAATCACTGGTTCAGCAGTCCAGTTCATCAGCGTTTCATCATTGTTGCCATCTTGAAATTTGTTGTCTCCTTGAGTCGTTTTAGAGTCCAAGGTGTTGATGGTGAAGTGGTAGCAATGTGAGTGAACTATTCTAGCTGTAATTACTTCAGCCGGGCCATGGAACGTCTCTCTTAAGTGAGGGATTTGCTTCATTTTTCCACTTTGCTTTTTCCGCTCTAGACTCAAAGTTCTCATCCCTTCATTCAACGAGTCCTTGTACCCCAGACCAAACCGGTTGAACTTTTCAGGGACCGATATAGGGGTTTAGGTGCCTTGCAAACATGATCCCAGTCCTTTGCCTTCCAGATATCCGTTCTTAGCCATGATGTGGGCCACCACCTGACTTTGTATTGGGGGTTTAGCTTGCTCTTGTTTCAATCCTACTACCTCTAAATTATGCCATAAGCTACTCTCCACCAGCTCTACATTCTCCACATATGGCAATGCCATTGGTTTGGACACTAAGATTTCTTTTTCTCGATGAATTGTAACAACCATTCCATTCTCCACATATTTCACCTTTTGATGCAAGGTTGAGGGGACAGCTCCGGCGTTGTTAATCCATGGTCTTCCCAGTAGCATATTATAATCCGACTCAATCTCCATCACTTGGAATAATACTTCAAATCTGCTTGGGCCCATCTCAAGTAGTAGTATTATTTCTCCAAGGATGCTCTTCTTAGCTCCGTCAAATGCTTTCATTACCATTAACTGTAGCAGTATATCATCCTTACTCATTGATAAATAGTGCCGGGTTGATACTGGCAAGACATTTAACCCTGACCCACCATCAATAAGGACTCTGGGCACAATGTAACCTTTGCATTTAAGAGTTATGTATAGTGCTCTCGGGTTGTTCTGAGATATAATCTCTTTATCTGAAAATGTGATCATGTTAACACGCTTCCCCGGGTCCACCATGTTTACTACATTCTCCAATGATGCATCTGGCTTGACATAGGCCTCCTTCAACACCTTCAACACTGCTTTTTGGTAGAGTTCAGATGACAAGATTAGTGACAAAAGTGATATTCTAGCGGGTGTCTTCTTCAGTTGTTCTAGAATATCATACTTACTTTGCTTCATAATTTTTAAAAACTCCTCCTCCTCCTCTTCTCTTTCTTTTCTCTCTGAGTCTAAGCTTTTGTCGATGTTACCTTCGTCAGCAAACTTCCCCTTCTCCAACTCTTTGGGCCCATAAACTCTTCCACTCCTTGTTATTCCCTTTACTTCCATGACACCTGTCACTTCCTCGCTTTCTCGGGCCTTCGAGGTTTCCCCTATATCTCCCTTCATCTCCACTTTAGTTTCATAATTCCAGGGCACAGCACGAGAGTTCTCATAATAGAAAGGCGTGGGCTTTTCCACAGTGATTACCACTTTTTCCGGCTTGGGGGCTAGATTAAGTGGTGGAACTTTGAGTACAAAACGCTCAATCACATTCACCTTTTCAACAGAATTCTGCTTCTTTTTTGCCTATATCACACCTAAAGTGAGTAGTTCTTGTACACGCACTTTGAAATCCCAACAATTCTCAATATCATGTCCAAGACTTCCACAATGGTATGCGCATCTTGATTCCATATCATATTTCTCCTCTTCTTTCATCATAGAAGCAGGTGCTGTAATGTTATAATTAGCTTCCTTCAAAGCAATAAACACTTTTTCCATGGGTGTTCGAAGACTCAAAACCTTTTTGATCAATTGTTTCTCCATTTCCAAGGCATTCACATAGTCCCTCCTTCATGATTTGGGATCGGGTTATTAACAATATCCGGTTTTGGATCTTCTTGGAGATCCAGTCTCCCACAAGCAATTAGTCTTATCACTGCCATCTTAAAACCTTCACAATCTTCAATCGAATGTCCCGCAACATCCATATGGTATTTGCAAGTCAGATTTGGATTGTACCAAGTCGGAAACGGAGGTTGTAATGGGTGCACAGAGTATGGTGAAATCAAATGAGCATCAAACAACCGTTGATAAAGGTCGGCATTGGAAATGGCTAACTTTGGAAAAGGTGGTAGGTTTGGGAAACGATTGCGATTTTGGTTTTGAGAATTGGGTCGAGGTGCCGTGTTTAGGAAGTTCTGAGGATGTATGGTTGGATATGTTGGACATGCGGGTCGGTATGGCCGTATGTGGATGTTGTTGACTTGCGGCTGGTGGTACGGGGTGGGGTTTGTGGATTGGTAGTGTGGGTAAGGAGGGATGGATGACATTTGGGGTCCTGAATATGTGGATGCATATCTTGGGGTGGGCGGTCACTGACCTTGCACATAATTTACCTCTGTCTCTCTCTTTCTGGGTGGGAATCCTCTCTTGGTGTCTTCATTGCTCATCGGGAGCTTGCCAGCTTTAGTCAAGCTCTCAATTCTTTCTCCAGCGGTTATTAACTCAGAAAAATCTCTGTATGCTGCTCCTACCATTGCCCCGATGTAAGGAGACCCTAAAGTTGCTAGGAAGTATGAACACATCTAGGATGAGATGAGTGGTGGTTGCACTTGAGCAGCCAAAGCTCTCCATCTCTGAGCATATTGTTTAAAGGGTTCATCTTTCTTCTTTTGCATTGTACTCAGCTGTTCACGGTTGGGCGCTATTTCCAAGTTAAACTTATACTGGTTCATGAATTGGTCAGCCAGCTCTCCCCAACAGGAAATCTTTGCATGATCTAACTGGATGTACCATTCTAGAGCCGGTCCGGTCAAACTCTCGTGGAAAAAGCTAATGAGAAATTTTTCATCTTTGGACCAGATTGACATCTTGGTACAGTAACTCTTTAAATGGAAGAGTGGGTTACCAATTCCATCATATTTCGAAAAATCAGGAATTTTAAAATCTTTAGGGACAACAGTGCTAATAGGAGGGCAAAGTTGCTCAATCTCCATGTAGCCATAATTGTTTGGCCTTTGGATTGCCTTAATTTGTTCCTGAATTTTTTTCATCCATTCTTCTCTCGAATTGTCCTTCTCTGTTTCTGCACGATTATTCCCCGAGGAAGAGAGTTGCCTTGGGATGACATTTGGAGGCTGCTCCCAAATGTGGGTAGCGTGCCCATGCCCTTCAGCCTGTGTATTCTCTACCGCGTGATATCCTTCTCCAACAGGAATAGTAATAGGCATTGTCGGTTGTGGTTGTTCGTGGGGATTATCATTCACCCCTTGCGTGACATTCAGAGCTGCATCCGATACCACAGGTATGGTTATCGTTGTAGCACTTGGTTGTACCCCTCCTGAGTTTTGGTGGGCTCTCAATAAGTCGAGTGACTCCATCATAGCCCGCATCATCTCCTCCATTCTTCCCTGGTTATTTGACAACTCGTTCAGTCTTCCTCTCACTGCATCAACTTCCATGCTTAAGTTTCTTCCGGGTTCAGAAGTAGTTATAGTCGAGGTGGTTACAGCTGGAATAGCTCTTCCCGATTCAGAAGTAATTGCAGACGGGATGGTCCTTCCTGGTTCTGTGTTTCCGCCGGCCATCTTGGTTCGAGCTCTAGTGTTATGAACACGAGTTAGATCGGTATCCTCTTTCCTTGGGCGCCCAATGGTTACGAATCTTGTGCTTTCACAAACTGTAACAGTCGCAAAGTTAAAATCTTGTTTTATGTTTTTTTTTTTCCTTTTTTTTTTATATATATATAAGAAACAAATGAAAGAGGTCAAAAAGTTCTTTTTTCTTTTATTTTTAAAAGCAAGGATGCCCTGCACCCATTCTTATGGATATATCACCCTATAAGTCGAGGTGCAGTTGATAGCAAATATAAGGGAGGATTCACTCCTCTATAGGTACTATCTAATGAACACTAGCAATGTGGTTCCTTTTCATATGTCTGAGCATTATCACACTTTTACACAAGGACGAACTATCTCAAGGTAAAAATATGATTCATTACTTTCTAAGGGAACATCTGTTCCTCTATAGAGAGCATCTAGCGAGCTTGAAAAGTCACAATTGACAGTCGAAGTGAAAGTACAAACATTAAAGTTTCATTCATTCCTGGGTGAAGTTCTGAGTACAAATTGTTTCAAGATACATTTCATGAGTTTTGATCCTCTTTTCTCAACAAGGAAATTCAACAACCCTTGATTCATGATAGATAATTATATTAAAGCTTTCATTTTCTTTCTCTTGAGGCCTTTAGTGATCCTCTCGCATGAATCCATGAATTCTGTCACCTCTTAAGGCAATCTAAATGGTGGCAACTTATTAATTTGCTTCTTGGCTTGCTCAAAACGGTAAATAAAGTTTGGAATGTAATGACTCAATTCACCGGTGAGCTTTCCACATTTCTCTTCCCATTCTAACGCCTTTTCTCTCCATGACTTGACTGTGTTGCATCGACAAACAAATCATGATATTGGTTTGTCGATGCCCATCCTCAGTAGCCTTCCTCACCAGTGCCAACATGGTTGATAGGTGCTTCACTTGTCCCTCCAGTTTCTCTCTCATACCTTTCTCTTTCTTGACTTCCATTCTCAAGCTCCAGATGTCTTTATCTCGTTGGCTGACTTCCAATTCTACTCTTTCCACCATGCGATTTTTCTTACTAACCTCCCTCTCCAGCTGATTCTTTTCCTTCACAAGCTTGTGGAGTCCTCCTTCTAGCTCTTGGATTTTGGCCAGATGCATGCTTGAGATTTTTTCTTTGCCCTTTCTGGACTTGGTAATTTCTGCTGCTTCAATACATTCGTCTTTTAGGGCCTCAATTTCTTTGGCCATTTTCTTGCATTGATCTTGAAGGATGTCAACCTTCGTGTCCTGCTTCCTTTTTCTCCTCCGTAAACCGCATTTGGGCCTTCATCATTTCCATCTGTTGGGCCGACTGAGTTCTTGCTGAGGCTAGGTTGTTGGGAATATCTTTTGGGATACTATCTTTCTTGACCCTTACCTTCCTCCAGTCTTTGTATTCTTGAGAAGAGGTTAAACGCTGTTGGCCGAGCTCCGTTTTCCCCAAGATTTTGACATCATTCCATGCCATTTTGATCTTCCTTTGTTACTCCAGGGTACTCTTGTCTTTCTGGTATAGGAAACTGAATACTTTAAGTTGTTCTTCTTGTGGCTTTGTCTGAGTCTAGTGGAGTTGTCTAAGCACTAATGCAGGTGTATAGGAAATGTATCCCCTTGGACCCATCAACGGAACATTATGGAAGTCACCACAGCTGTAGATAACACTGTCTCCACGATACCAAGAACAGACCCATTTGAAAGTGTTTGATTGGATCTGTGAGAATTCCTTTTTCCATGCCTAAGCTTCTTGACACTTTATCTGTATGCGATGGAAGTCCCCTAACGGATTAGGAAGAAGGCCCATGCTGCTATTAGCATATACATGGGTCATGAACCACACGTATAGCATTGGCAAACAGCAACGCAGCCTTCTCCCCTCTTTTGAATACAAACCCCCAAAGAAAGGAATGTATCTGCTAGCATGGCCGGGATATGATTCATGCCACACGTTTCGAACTTGAAAAACACATCTATAGCAGCTTGTTCGACGACATCGGGCGTGAATGGAAATAAGACCAACCCATAGATAGTCAGTGCCAGTGTTCGTTTGAAGAAATCCTAACCTCCTTATTGAGCCAAAGTTTGCATATGAGTCACTAGCAAACTTCTTCTGATTCCTTGAGTAGACCCCCTTACTTCCATTATCATCTGGTTTGAATCAACTCCGATTATCTTAGCAACGTTCTCCTTATTAACATAATGCCCTTGGTATAGATATACACCTGATTTTTCTTGGATTGGTAGTCTCATTATAACCACATATTCTTCTATGGTTGGCACAGCATCAAGATGGGCAACTCAAAGCAACAAAGAGAAGGGTTCCAGAATTGTGAGAGAGCACTCAATGCCGGCGCTTCCACCGGAATGGACAACAAATCCAATATGCACCCGTAGGTATTCTTGAAAGAGCATCGGACTTCACGAGGCATCAACTGAACTATTTCTTCTACTTTCTCTAGCTCATTGCTCGTCACTGTAACCTTGATATTTCTTTTCCAGTCATGTACATTGCTAGTGTTCATCAGTATTGCATCCATTTGCTTTGAACTGATGATGAATAAAAAACCACACACACTGTGTACAAGAATGAAATAATTGAGTAGAATTAAAAGGATGGAAGAGATAAGAATGCATGCTTCTATGAATTTTTTTTTTTTTTGCTTCCTTGAGAATTTGATGATGTATAAACCTATGTAAGTGAACACAACTGAAGAAAAGAAACATTTCATGTAAAAAAAAACAAATTATGTTATGAGGAACGAATGGAATGAATGCATGTGATGATGAACAAAATGCCTAAACATCTGAGAATGAATTAAGTTATGAGATAAGGAACTAGCTAACAAAAATGCAATGTAACAATGTTTGGTGCAGAAATAACTGAAATAAAGCATAAAGGAGTGTGGTGTAAAAGGATGAAAGAAGCATGCTCCCATTGTCCTAGCCGGGTAAACCTAATGGGTGGGATGTTCTAAGGCCAGAAACCCTAACGTGGTAGCTACTAGGTTTGACTATACGTGTACACATTCATGGTGGGTCTAGACTTCTAATGACCATGGTCCCCAGATTGCCCTTATCCACAGGACAAAGATCTGACCTTTGAACCAACCATAAGTAGGGATAAACCCTCTCAATATGATTGACTCACAAGGCCAGTAACAATCTGAGTGGTGTCCCAACAACTACCAAGTGAGCATGAAGCCCTTCATGGCAATGTCAAGAAACCCCCTAATCCTAAGCTCGCACGGGCTCGGGTATAGAGTCCAAGAACGTAGTGTGTGACTTAAGTGATCGTGAAGTGTGTGCTGGGAGCATACAAACCTTCCGATCCTATCACTACATACACTCCTGCAAAACAAGATACAAACAACACATATATACAAAATAGTCATCTATCCTAAGATTTTAATAAATAAAGAAAATTTTACAAAACTCAAACCACAGGTATATACAGAATAACAATAGTCGTCTATCCTAGAGTTTTAACGAATAAATAAATATTATATATAAACATCAAGAAAATTAAACTATACAAAAGAGAATTAAAGAAACACGACACAAAATAAAGTGAGGAAAGAAAAACAAGAATAAATGGGGTTTATATTTAATTTGCACAACTAACTATACTAGGCCTGACTCTCTTACTGAAGTCCCTAATGGAGTCGCCATCTGTCGCAACCAGGATTACGACGGGGACGGCGAGAAAGAATTAATTATGTTTAAAAATGGAGTTGCCACCAAGTTTATTTAATTTAGAAAATCTTGGAAAAACCAATTTTATTTTTTATGAAAATAGTGTTTGAAAACCAGATATGAGTTCGGGAGTCGGTTATGCATAGGGAAGGGTAGGAACTTAATCCCACGCACCCCTAATACACCCATCCTTAGACGGTACCTTAGTAAATTATGCAAGTTAAATAATAACCCCTCAAAATATAAATTAATGAAAGAAGACAAAACAAATAAATTCAAAAATTTACTTACGTGAATATATTTACAATTTAAATAAATAAATCAAGAAGAAATTAGTTTAACAAACTCAACACATAAATTAAGAAAATTAATTTACACATATATTTACAATGTAAGAAAAATTAAAGAATTTACATAAATGTATTTAAAATTCAACAAATAAATTAAAGAAAAATTAATTTTGGCTTGACAGGGATTGCCTGCTCCTACGTATCCTCTGGTGCAATGAGGAACTCAAAGTCACGTAGTTCTGTAGAAAATGTTTGTGTGTTGGTCGATTTTAATTAATAAGATTTTTTTTTAAATTTCATCGTAGGATCTAAGTTAGCAATTGGCTACTCAATAAATCCTTATGATTCAATGAGAATGAAGGTGACATTTGTCACTCAATCACTCTCATTGTTCATTGCATGAATTATCATTTTAAAGAAGAAAGAAAAAAAATATTTATTTGAAAAGGAAGACATTTTTATTTTATTTATTTTTTGACACTAATATCCACATGACTTTCCTAACGAATGACCAAGATACGATTAACTTATAACTTTTAAACAAGATTCACCTAACCAACTAAATAATAACAAAATAACCCATAAACTATTTATTTCTTTTCAAATGATTAGAACCAATTCACTTAAGGGTATAATACAAATTATTTACAAGATATATATATACACATATATTTCAGTATATATAAAAAACTTTTACGATATCTAAAAGAAGGTTTCTTCTCCAGCACCAACTCAATTAGACCAAATCTAGATTTCTAATGAAAGCATTCTAAATATGAAGGAAATCTTATAAACAAAATGAAACAAATAAAAAGGAAAAGGATCATGATCTAAAATAATTGAGATCGCAATTGCTTACTAGGAACCAGAAAATAACGCAAACCCCTCTATTAGCAAAAACACAACATAAATAAACCAAAACAAAGAAATATAAAATAACAAATAAAAAGGAATACAGGAACAATCCCGTAACTATTGAGAATGGGATTCAGATTTTTTTTCATGAACTCATGGCCTTCAATTTCGAAAATAGGGAAGCCTCAACCCAAATCCAATTCCAATCTTAATGACCAGCCCAAACACTCTAATTCAAATGAACTCTTAAACAACACCACTAGCCCAAATGGCCCAAATATTCTGAAAAATTTCCAAACAAACACGACGGCCCAAATGTAATTAAAAGAGAATCAAAGAAAAAGGAATATGTACATAGAGAAGCAAACAAAAGAGTCTGGAGCGTGGGTACTTGGAGCTTCAGGACCTTGTTTTCATTTGGGGTCATACACATATTCACGCACTCATGAACACATTGAGAGAGGAAGGAGAAGAGAGAGAGACCGAGAGTGAGAAAGCAAGAGAGGAAGTAGCAAAATGAGAGAGAGAGAGAAGGAGGCCGCCGCCGTGGCTGAGAGCCAAGATCGCGGCGTGAAGGAAGAGGAGCTGGGACACGGCTGAGGCGGAAATCGAGGGGGAAGAGGAGCTGGTCGCTGCCGCAGCTGAGAACCAAGCTCGCGGCGGCGCGAGGGAGAGGAAGAAGCTGCTGCACTGCTAGCCAGGGGAGGAGGTCGCGCGAAGGAGCTTCTCCGCTTTCCACCGTGGCGCGATGGGGCTGCGCGGACAGCAGATCTGAAGGGCGCAGATGCGGGGTCCACTATTGAGCCCATGGCAGCTCGTGGGAGGCCGGCGCTGGAGGGGATAGACACCACGTGGTGGTCCATGGTGGCTCCGTTTTTTAGCTTCCTTACTCTATTTTTTGTTTTTTTGTTTTTGATATGTGTTTGGTTGTGGTTTGGAATCTGATGCAAATTGATTCTTGATTATGAGTTCATGTTGGAGAATGATAAACTAAATTTGCATTTGTGTGTGGCTTAGTTGTGGAAAATAAACAAGGTGCTGTGTGTGTGATTTATGAATGGCTATTCCCTTTTTGTTTCAGATTGATTTGAAGCGGAAAGGATATAAGTATCAGATTTGATTTCTCAGTGATGATAATGATAACTATTGTGTAAAAGAATTGCTTACCACCAGTATGTGTTTCCACCTTTTTCTTTCAATCTGTTTATGTGATTTGCCTCTAATTCCCAGAACCTCCCAGTTCTTATGATTGTGCTCGAAGCCACACTCAGGTTCTAAAACACCAGATAACTCTTCCTCTGTTTGTTGCAAAAGAAACGCCAACTCCACATGTACCTAGCTGAATGTCCTGCTCCTATCTCTTTGTGCTTCTTCCTTTTATTTTGTTTCAATCAAAATTCAAGATGGTCAGAGATGGATGATGATGATCATTGGGGCTGTAATAGTTTATCAAAAAAATTTTTTTGAAAGTGAATATCGTCCTCAGCACCCCCGTCCCCTCATTCTCCTGTCCTATTTATTCTGAGGTCATGTTTCTTATTTTATCTTTAATCCCATCCTCTTCCCATACTCCCCTTAGAATGAAAAGAACCCCACTGGAGTCTGCTTCTCACGCTTCTGCAGCAGTGGTGTGTCTTCGGGTTCTGATCGAATGCCCATGCCTGCAGAGACTGGGGAATGAGTCAGAGCTTTTGATTATTATATTTTCATTCTTCTCAAAGCTGACCACTACTAGAGCTTGATGTGGTTTTAATGTTTATTGACCATCAGTGAATCGTCCCTGCATCTTGTTCAGAAGCGTGAGTATATTTTGGCAGGGGATGGGATCGTGACATTGGGTCTGACACACATTTTTTCATTTTTTCCATTCATCCTTTTTTTTTTTATTCATTTTCATTTTTTTTTTTTACAAAATTTGGGGTTGAAAATGGGTTGGGCTAGAAACCTAATACAGAAGCCCGAAATGCACTCAGGGAAAGGGCTAGCACAGACTTAAAAACAAGATCCACAATGGGCTAATACAAATAACAGACCAACCTGATTTTTATTTTCAGAATGAGTAAAAGGACTCTTTTTTTTTTCTTTATATTTTTATTTTCAAAATAAATGGAAAGATTTCAGAAAACTTGTACGGACCAAGCATAAATGACTTAAACAAAGATTGGGCCCATCTATAAACAACATTCTTTTTATTATTTTCATTATCTTTTTTTTTTGTTTTCGATTGAAATGAAAGATCTTTTTCACTTTTTCAATTTTTCAAAATAAATAAACCAAAGCAACTGTAAAATATGCACGTTTTTTAAATTTTCTTGTTTAGATAGCCGGAGAAAATTGGATGTTCACAATGACCAACTTCTGCTTACTTAAATTTTAGGGTAAAATATGTTTTATTCCCTAAATTTTAGGTGATGTGTAAGTTATACCTTAATTTTTTTTAAAACATGTAGCTTACATTTTAAATTTTCTAAACAGTGCAAAATATCTCTCATTATAATTTTGATAATCAGTAAATATATGATTTATATGTACTTAATTCCCTAATATTTTTAATTTATGCAACCTGACACTTTATTTATCGATTACCATGTACACTTAATTCTTCTAAGTTTTTTTTATTGTGTACAGCCCAATACCATGCTACGATCACGTAAAGTTTTACTCTGTTTGTTAAAGCATGAATTGTTGACTCTCCACAGGGCACCTGACACCAAATTTGGATGTTGCTATAATGGAATGAGAAGATATTAGACGTCATCATTTGGTCATATTTTTTAAAACAATCCATTTTTTTTCACTTCCTTTAATGTGGTATTAGAATCATTAATCTATTTTTTGCTTATTTTTTAGGTGAAAGCATGATCGTAATGTAGATATTGGCTCCAACATAGAGGATTAGTATGCTTCTGTGTTTTGAAAGATAGAACATTGTTGGTTTAATGGTTATTGTGGCTTCTGTTGACTATGCTATTTACTCATTGGGTTTGTTGGCTTATTTAGGTTTGTTTTATTGGACCTTGGATATTAGTCCTTTGAAACAAAAATATGGTTTGTTATGGAATGATTTTGGTTTGTACTGAAAGTATAAGTTAATGTACCAATACTAGGCCTTTATAGTTTGTTGGTTTTTTTTGTTTATATTTGGATGTTGGAAAGGTAACAATATTAGTAGTGATTTTGTTTTCCAAGAATATGGATGGACATTGTACCAGGCACATGCAATTAAGGAGTAACGGAGAACCACTACTTAAATTGATTAAAGATAAACAGTTTTTCGTTATAATAGTTATAAATGTGAAAGTGACATTAGTTCTTTTAAGTCACGTATTCCATTATATTAGTTATAAATGCGGATGTGACATAAGTCTCTTAAGTCACGGAAGAATATGGATGGATATTGTACCTCTATTAAGAGATTTAGATTCTTTTATGGCTCACATAATTTGTGGATGTTATTCATGTTCTATTAATTTTTATCAGAAATAATAAATCTGAATAATTGCGTAACTACATTACAAATTATGAAAATATAATTTCAAAAATTTAATTTTATATGCTCCGTGTGTAGCACGGATACTCGACTAGTACTTCACAGACATCAAGATTGATTGGGAAGAATTGACTGTGAGCCCGACACCGCAGCTTCTATTGTGTACTGACTCCGAACTATTTTCACTTTTCCCCCTATTTTTGTTTAACAAAGTAAAATTGGAAAAATAAAAAATATTTGTGCATTGTCAATAACTCAATATAATGGAAGGATGCACTGATTGAAGCTTTGTTTTTTTTTTTTTTTTATTGCAAAGAAAAAGGAACAAATGGAGTTGGAAGAAAGGGAAGAGAGTGAAGAGGGGGAGGAAGGAGTGGCTTCGCGGAGCCAAAGGGAAATGGGTGGCACCCAGGTTCTGAAAATCGAACCGGACCAATTGATCGGATCGGTTAAACCAGGAATTGGCTTGCTATCCGGTCTGAGATGGCCCCAAAACTAGTGAAGATTGAAAAGGCCAAGAACCGCTTTGAACTGGTTGGGAACCGGGCAAACCAGTTTTTTTTTTCTCAAAAAAGATGAAAAATGGTATTATTTTGAGTTTTGTCGATACCTAATTTAATTTTTAATTATTTATAACATACATTTTATTTTGTATTTTTATATATTTATATAAATACATATTTTATTATATACCAATTATATTCCGGTTGGACCCTCGATTGAATTGGTTGAACTTCTAAACCATTATCTTGACTGATTTGATGTCCGGTCTGGTTTTCATAACCTTGGCGGCACCACCTCCCCTCTCTTACTAATAAAATTTGAGAGGATCGAACAGGAGAAGGACAGAGAAGACGTTGAGGAAGAAAAGATATGAAAATTCAAGAATATTTTGGATTTTTAATATTAAATTTATCTATTTTATTCATTGAATCTACGTTATTCATTTATTTTATTATTAAAAGCGTGGAGTAACATTCCTCCCCAGTAAAGGGTTGGAGCAGTGAGTCCTGACCCTGACCCCTACTTGCCCATCATGGGTCGGTGCTTACTGGTTGAGAGTTGATTTATACGCTCATCGTTTGGTACTGCGTTTGCGAAATTTTCGTCGTTCTTGACTTTTTTTCCCACGTTTGTGGCGGTACCTGCTCACTCAACGTGGATACCACGAAGGTAGTGATGAGGCATTGCCAATTTTATCGATAAAAACAGCAGGGGCTATTATTAGATCCCGAGCGCGGTCCAATATTCATGAGTCATACGAAATGTGCTAATGTGGAAAAGAGAAATACTTACATGCTTCTAAATTACATTCAATAAGTGTTCTAAAAATATATATAATTATATATTTTTAATTTTTATATAAATTTTAAATATTTTAAATTAAAATTAAATGGTTGTGGATGTTTTTGAGCACGCATTAAATGTGCTTTGTAATCATATAAGTATTTCTCTTGTGGAAAATATGAAATAAAGAATGAGTAATAATTGGTCTTTGAGATATGCGACGGATACTCATCTGCGTAATGAACACGGCCTTAGATGTGTAATTGATTTTGTCCCCCCTGACTCAAGATTGTTTTGTGATTAACTAATAAAAATAATATATTATGTTAGGTGTTATCGGGCCTTTTGGGATCTGATAAATAGAGCTGTCAGAATAGGCAGCCCATTGGTCATTTTCAGATTGAGTCATGTTAGTTTTGAACTAAAAAAGTGCTAGTACAGCCCAATTTATTTGGGTAATGGACTGGCCCATAGGCCCTTTTTTTTTCTTGTTCACTTTTTTAATTGTATAGATCATGTAAAATGTCAATAAAAAATTACTTTTTTATTTTATTATAATAGATTAAAAAATAAATTATTACTAAGTAGTGTTATTATTCTCGCTTTATTTATGAGAATGATAAATAAAATTTTATTTTTATTTGATAATTAAGTTTCAATAACTTAATTTTATGTAATAATGAAGTGAATAAAAAATATATTTTTTGTTAATATTTGTTATTAGCTTAGTCTTTTTAAGTAAAAAAAATGGGTTAAAAAGCCCACATTCAAGTACTTATAGCTCATATATGTAATTTATTATTTAATAAAAAAATTAGTATTTGGACTATTTGGTCGATTTGGCCTATTAAGTTTGCGCCAAATCAGGCTAAACTGAGTCAGACCAATTTTTATTTTTCCTCTTATGTTTTCAGCTCAGCCCGCCTATTTTTTCAGGCTATTCAGGCTGACCCGTCAGGCTGACTGCTCTACTGATAACATAATTATATATTTATAGGATAAAAATGGTTTGACAATATAATATTAAACTATCATATGTAACACTAAATATGTGATAAAAATTAACTTTGTAGTCAAATGTAATACTATCAGACTTTATATTATATATCAAACAAAGCCTAAAAGATATTATTACTTCATCCTAGAACATCATGTAGGATAACCGATCTACTTAATTCATGAGACGATTATTTGATATACAAAAGGTTAGGCAGGAAGCCTAAGTTCCCATAATCTGAAGTGGTTAAACGATACGGCTACTGTCAAAAGAGGTTCCTAGGATTCAAACCCTAACCTTGCAGGTAAAGCTCACCTTAGACTTAATCCACTTCCGTTAAGACAACTCTATTAAATATTCATGAGACGATATTTCAGTTTAGTAAATACTAAGATCCATAATTAACTCATCCATTTTTTTAAAATAAAAAATATAGGAGTAGTTAATAAAATAATTAAGTACATAAAAAATAAACACCATCATAAATTAAACCGAAATATCCTCTAGTGAGTAAATTGAAGATGACCTAATGTTATTGGTTTAGCGTGCGATAGTTTACCTCATAACTATAGTACTCTGTGGTGCATTGGTGCCCCTTACAATTCTTTGATGGATAGAGAGGAAATCTCACACAAACTTTGATGTAATCAATCTAATTTCTTCAATTTTACGTGTAAGAAGAAGACTATCATTCTCGCTGAACGTTGAGAGTACCAAATACAAAATATAGTAGAAAATAATATTTCTGGTGGAATTTTAGTTATGTAATGAACGTTAAAAATATTTTGACTAAATAGTCTTATTGTCATAACATTTTTAATTTGACTAAAATATGGCTCTAACAAATATTTTGATATCAATTTAGGTCTAATATTTTAAATTTTGATATTAATTTAGTCATTGTATTACATTTCTATTTTCATAAAATGACTAAATTGATGTCAAAATAAAAATTGTTAAGACTAAATTGATGTTAAAAGTAAAAATGTTATAATTGAATTGATGTAAAAACTTTTAGTAGTATTAAATTAATGTAAAAAATTTTATTAGGGTAAAATTGATGTCAAATTAAAAATATTATGACAAAAATTATTGTTTACTCAAATATTTTTTATCCAACTTTTAATCATTTATCTATTATTTGTATCGTATCGTTGGTATAGTTTCTATACAGATTTTTGAAGATTTTTAATTTGATAGTGGAGATTTTCAACTCAAGATACTATGTATTCTAACACAAATTTATTTACGAAGAACCATCATTTTAACTCCTGAATGATCATATTGATGACAAAAGAATTTATGAAAATATTATATTCACTCGTGACTCTCCAAAGATCTATCTCATTTAACAGATTCACCAAAACATAAATTGACCTTCATTTTCGTTAACAAAAATGATCCTTTTAAGGATTATTTTGTTAAAAATATGATCTTTTGAGAAATAAGGTGGTGGTTCTATATTGTTAACTTGGCATATGGCAATTTTAACAAAGATATATTTTTTGAGAGTAAAGTGGTGATTCTAATAAAAAAAGAGAGAGAGAGAGAAACGTGATAACTTTTGTTAACAAAAAATAAAAGTTAATTAACATTTGGATCAATTTATCAAATGAGAAGGATCATTGGAGGGCTTTCGACAAATATAATATTTTTTTAGGTCCATTTTGCCAATGATTTAATTTTACGAGAGTCACGTTGGTAGTTCTTCCATATATTTTTTAAATCCTACTAATATAACTATTAATTTATGTATACTGATAGTTTAAAAAGTTCACAAATATATTTAATTACATATTGTTATATTAATAAAGGTCAATATTTATCTTAAATATTTTACAAATAGAAATATATGATTGAATGACATGACATTATAAAGCTCATTTAAATTGAGATACATAGTACATCAAAATTAATATATATACGTAAATCTCAATAAAAAAAAAATTGAACACTAATGCCATTTTAACTTCAAAAATTTCTTTCATTTAACCACAAAGAAAGAGGGAAAAGGTTAGAGGGAGAATAATTTTTAAACTAATAACCATAAGACCTAGTACAATTATACCTAGCTAAATTTCTTAAACATTTAATCAGATGTACGAATCTTGGGTATGCAAATGGAGAGTATCTTGTAGTTAGAGATTTATCCTAAGGGGAACTCCCATTTTGAAGGGATTAATCATTGCTATTAACTATGGATAATCAATCCAACCAAAAAGTAATTTTTAAATTAATATTATATGACTAAAATTTCTCGTAGATTTAAATACGGTGCTATAGGAGTTAAAAAAAAAAAATGTATGTTTTCAAGACTACAGGGACGAAAAGGATCCCTAGCAAAGATGATGAATGAAAAGACTGCTGCAGAAGGGTCTAATATGGCTAAAGCATAACATACTTGAACCCTTGCATATAACACTTTGCAGACAGCACTCTCCTTGTATATCAAATGGCTGTTCTCCAGTGGCTGAAGGAAGAAGGCCTTAGACCATTCTTCCTCTTTGCATTAATTTCCCTTATTCTACTGATGAAGTTTCTCTTTATAGGCAAGTCAAGCAAGAATAGGTCCAATCTCCCTCCAGGCCCACCTATGCTACCAATAATTGGCAACCTCCACCAGCTTGGCACCAATCCTCACCTTTCACTGCAAGCCCTTTCACAAAAATATGGACCCGTGATTTATCTACAACTTGGTGAAATCCCAACAGTGGTTGTCTCATCAGCTAGTTTGGCAAAGGAAGTGCTCAAAACTCATGACCTTGCACTTGCAAGCCGTCCGCAACTCTTTTCAGCAAAATACCTCTTCTACAACTGCACAAACATTGTCTTTTCTCCCTATGGCGCTTACTGGAGGCATGTCAGGAAAATATGCGTACTTGAGCTTCTAAGTGCCAAAAGGGTACAGTCATATAGTTTTGCTAGAAAAGAAGAAGTAGCTCGTTTAGTTCAAAGGGTTTCAGGGTCTTATCCTGGAGTTATCAATCTGTCTAAGATACTGGGGATGTATGCTAATGATATCCTTTGCCGTGTTGCTTTTGGAAGGGACTTTTCACAAGGTGGAGATTATCAAAGACATGGGTTCCAAAAGATGCTTGATGAGTACCAGGAACTCCTTGGAGGGTTCAGTGTTGGTGACTTCTTTCCTTCTTTGGAGTTCATACACAGCTTGACAGGCATGAAGTCAAGACTGCAGGACACTTCTGGAAGATTTGATAAACTCTTTGATCAGATACTGAATGAACATAAGGCTTCCAATAAAATAGAGGAGCATAAGGACCTGGTTGATGTTTTACTTGAGGTGCAGAAGGATGAACCGGATGAGATGCCTCTCACCACTGATAATATCAAGGCCATCATCTTGGTTAGTAAAGCCTAACAGCATGCTTGTATCTCAGTTTAAGATCCCGTTGTTTCGAATTATTTTGACAGAAAAAAATTCACTTTTCATATAAGCTATTCATATCTGCTTCTATTGATAAGTAATTTTTAACTTTTAGGTAGAAGCTTGTATGAATAACTTCTATGAAAAATGATTGTTTTAGTTGGAAAAAAAAATCACTTTCCCTTATACGGCTCAAAGTCTCAAACAATAGTTCGAACTTTAAAGGGTGTAAATTGAATTTTAACTTGTATCAATACATTTGGCAAAATCACATGGAGTTATCTTTCAACACGATTTTGATTCTCAAACCATGGTTTGAGCAAGAGTGAAGAGAAGTTACTTTGGTGAAGCAAGCCATGGTTTGCAAACTATACAGCAAACACACACTTAATAACGGGAATGGATCCTCGCATGTCAAAATTTAACATGATAATGTCATGTTGATCTCACTTTGATTCTAAATGTGGGAGATTAAACATGATATTGTCATATGAAATTTTGATATGAGAGGATCCATTCCCCCTAATAACCATGTATACAGTTGTCACTTTGCTAAACTGACAACTGACTACCCTTTATGTCAGTGCAGGACATGTTTGCCGCAGGAACTGATACAACCTTCATTACCCTCGACTGGACAATGACAGAGCTGCTAATGAACCCTCATGTCATGGAAAAGGCACAAAAGGAATTGCGGAGCATCATAGGAGAAAGAAGGGTTGTCTTAGAGAGTGATCTGCATCAACTGCAGTATATGAGAGCTATTATCAAGGAGATATTTCGGTTGCATCCTCCTGTGCCAGTGTTAGTCCCAAGAGAATCCATGGAAGACATTGTCCTAGAAGGGTACAAAATTCCAGCCAAAACAAGAGTTTTTGTCAATGCTTGGGCAGTAGGTAGGAACCCTGAGACTTGGGAAGATCCAAATGCATTTAAACCAGAGAGGTTTTTAGGGAGTGACATTGACTACAAAGGGATGGATTTTGAGCTTATACCTTTTGGGGCAGGTAGAAGAGGTTGTCCAGGTATTACATTTGCCATTGCAGTTGTTGAGCTTGCTCTAGCTCAACTCCTCCACAGTTTTGATTGGGAGCTTCCTCCTGGTGTTACTGCCAAGGACTTGGATCTCACTGAAGTTTTTGGCATCTCAATGCACAGGAGAGAAAATCTTCAAGTTGTTGCTAAACCATACTTTCAATGAAACACTCATGGTAAAGCATCTATTATCAGTTAGTTTGTAGTGAGCTATTAGTGTTAACCACTTACTGCTTACTAAGCTGTTCTATCGATAGAAGAAATAAGACCAAATGAGTCATTAGTAAATTGTATGACTTGTTGTATGATTTGGATGAGCTTGGTCGTTTTCACTTGCTAATTCAGAGGAAAGAGAACTGTGATTCAATCAATTCAGCTATATATACCTGAGTTGCTTGAAGAATGAATTGAATCGTTCAATTCTCTCATCATCACAAGCTCTCATCCATTCCGGCCATGATCTACACAAGGGAAGAAATTTAAAACTCAAATTTTAGGAGGTGAACTCTAACTAAAAGATATTTTAACAGAAATCATTTTCATAAGAATGTGATGTCTGCAATCTGTTCCAAGCGCTTACAGAAAGTTGTTTATCATGTACCAATCAGATAGATTACAATTTATGACACTAAAAAACATCTGCAACAAGAAAACAAGCTTGCAATGCAAAATATATACACACACATTAAGACATTAAAACAATTACAGCCGTGCTTCTGCAACAAGAACAAGAAGGTTATAAATCTAGTATATCAAGTTGTCAATCAAAGCCAGTTACAAAACAGACAACTTTTCATTGGGGTAAGTATAATAACTTTTCCATCCATGAGAATTCATTTCAACTGTAATCTTCACTATCAGCTTGCACTCTAATAACACTCTTCTGCAAAGGAAAACAGTCAAACATCGCATGTCCCATAATTCAGGAATAATTTTTGTTGTTGCCAGCATTAATTTATTGATTCAGTTTTTGTTCAAAAAATAGTCAAATTTGTTACTACACATAATTCGTACTCTCGAAATTTATTATTTTTGTCAAAAATCTGCGTTAAATGTGTAAAATTTTAACATTTATAAAAATATATGATGTGTAAATTATGTAAGGTATGTATTTGGAAAATTTGTAAAGTTATAATTATTTCAATAATCGATTAACTGTATAAATACAATAAAATGAATTTTATGTTTCAATTTATTAAATGAAGAGTGATTTTAAGGCAATATATTTTGTTTAGATTACATGGATATAATTGTTTTCTTGTATTAAATTGCTTTTAAAAAAATCCTCTGAAAAAATGAAAAAAATTTAAAATGATATTTGAGTGAGGGTAACAAGGTAATTTCGTTGTAGTACATTTTGAAACAAAGAATCCATATATAAAAGGAAAAAAAATTCGCTTATTCAGGTCACACCGACAATGGGTTCTATCGAGACACCACCCAGTGCGGAAAACGGTTCCGCCGCCCCTCCCGCCGGCAACGGAAAATCCCCCTCCGCCGAAGCCGCGGCCGCACGCCTCCCGCTGGCGGAGGGGATGTCGGAGAAGGCTCCGGAATCCGACGCTTCGAAACGCCGGAGATCGTCGGTGCTTCCCCTTGAGGTCGGAACAAGGGTTATGTGCCGCTGGAGGGACGGCAAGTACCATCCCGTCAAGGTCATCGAACGCCGCAAGGTCCCCGCCGCTGGCCCCAACGATTACGAGTACTACGTACACTATACCGAGTGTAAGAGCCTTCAATTTATTTCTTCCTTCTTTTGTTTATTTATTGCTCAATTCGAACGATTAGGGTTTTAGTTGCGAAGTGGAAATGGGGTTTGGGGGTGTCATTCGACTTAATAACTTGAATTGGACTGTTACCTAGTTGAATATTAGCTGTGATATTAGGGTTTTGCGAATCGCATTGTTATAGTTTTGAGAATTGGGATTGATTTAGGGTTTATTAGAATGCGATTGATTTCGTTACTGGTGAAGTTTTATTTTCATTTCTCAAAGTTTCCTGATTTATTTAGCTGACCCTAAGTGGTAGGAAAATGCTTGAATTTTGTTATTGTGATGTTTAGTTTATGCCTAAATTTTGTAGGGTTTGGAATCTGTTGCGTTTGTTGGTTAAGATAACTACTATACGATAGAATGAAAGAGATTTAGATATCACCATTTACTTGTTTCAATATCATCATTCTTCAATTTTGAAAAGTTGTCGGACTTCTCTATTTTCTTTTCTCTGTTAGTAGAGTAAAATAAACTGCCACTTGTTCTTTCTTGGGGAATGTCATTGTTCCTTCTCATATTAAGAGGGCTTTAGAATGCATTTATACTTCCTTTGGTGTTTTCATTCCTCACCATGTTTCACTTGTTCTGCTATGTATATGAACATTTTTAGCTCCTTGTTTGTTGATGTCAACTTTTTTGCAATGAGTTTTGCTGCGTCAATCTGTTTAGTCTGAACAAGATGCTATCTTTTGCTCTTTCATGTTTCTTTTGGCAGTTAATAGGAGGCTAGATGAGTGGGTGAAGCTTGAACAACTTGATCTTGATTCAGTAGAGGCTGTTGTTGATGAGAAAGTGGAGGAGAAGGTAATGATTATACATCTTCAAAGTGCTTGACAGCCTTTGTTTATGTTTTGCAACAACAACAATGAAAGCCTTTTACCATTGGTGGAGTCGAATTCATGGATCAAATGATGTCATTGTCACATGTCAAGAACCATGTTTTCAGAATATTTGTTTATTGTTGTGAATAGAAATATTTTCTTTTCATTGGTTCCTTTTACATATGGTGGTAGACAGAAAGAAGTTCTTATATCCTAACAACTTATAGTCCTGTGGCTTTTGGTTTACTGAATTCATATTTATGTGTAGTCACTCGCAGTGGCCATTCTTCATTATGACATCATGAGTGATTTGAGTGGTGCTTTCTTTCTTATTGATGTCCACCTCCTATTTGAAAACACACTTTTTATGACTGAACTCATTCAGAAAATTGCACATGGTTTCGCAGGGGGCAACAGGCTTGAAGATGACACGTCACCAAAAAAGGAAGATTGATGAGACACACGTAGAGGTATTGAATCGTTACATTCCAATTATTACTGATATTGGCTGTTAGACACACATACACATCCAACAAGAAAAACTTGCAAGAACTTCAAATCTTTCTAGTCTTTCTTTCCACGTGTGTTTAAATGGTGAGTAGGTGCTATTTTCTTGAGAATACTGAGTAGGTGCTATTTGAACCTCAGGTAATCTGCTACTTGGCATGAAAACAAGTTGAATGCTATAAATTGACAGTATTTGCATTGGCACAGATTTCTGTTCACATTGTTCTGGTTTAATAACTTCCTGTCAGTCTTTGAGTTCTACTTTTAAATGACGCATCAAGACATCTCATGCTTATGAGCTTCCAAAACAGTAGGCACATTTGCATACCAGTAGCTTTGATCATGAGATTGAAATCACATAAAACATTTAATTGTGTTGTTATTTTGCTGGAACTTAATGCTGATAATTGCTTTTTTGTGAGATTGAAGTGACATAAAACATGTAATTGTAATATTATTTTGTTGGAACTCGATGTTGATCGCTGCCTTTTTGTATGTGAAACCTGTATTTGAAGTCGTCAAATTATTCCTGCTTCAAGCTGCAGCTTTGTTCCTTATACTTGTATATTTCTATTGTTGCATTATAGGGCCATGAGGAGCTTGATGCTGCAAGTTTGCGAGAACATGAGGAATTTACGAAAGTGAAAAATATAGCTACTATTGAACTTGGAAGATATGAGATTGAGACATGGTACTTCTCCCCATTCCCCCCAGAATACAATGACTGTTTGAAGCTGTACTTTTGTGAGTTTTGCCTCAATTTCATGAAGCGCAAAGAACAGCTTCAGAGGCATATGGTGAGCTGTGCCTGAAACGATCTTTTTTCCCTTTACTTTTATTTTTCAGAAAGTGGTTATGTTCTGGTGATCTAATCCTTGCTTGAAGATGATTGTACATCTTATTAATGTATTTGCTATTCTGCATGCATTGCTCTTGTTTCTTCAATCATTTTGTAGTTTGCTCCAATTGTTTTATAAGTTGGATTATTTTAACTCTTATCGTATTTAGAGAAATTGACTATATGCTTATCTGTGAAGTTTTTTCCTTGCATTTTAATAGAACACAGTAAGTAAAAGACAGTGATACAGAGAATTATACTGTATGTATAAACCTTTGAAAGAAAAGGAATAACAGAAAGCAATTACAGAGAAGGAGCTGAGCACTGAGTAGCTCACTCACTCCAAGCCCAAAATAGAAAAACTAACTGCCTGCCTAACCCCCTCAGCACAAGGCAACAAATACTCCCTTTTCCCCTAACAGCTCACCTGATGCACTCCACACTAGCACACATCACACTCTTTGCTAAAACCGTTAAGCCCCTGGCCTCACTAAGGGCCCACTAGAATCAGCCACATTTGCTGAGTCACTCAGCACCCCAATCCCCATGCTACCCCTATATTTTTTTCTCTTATAAACTTTCTGCACTTCAGGTAATTTGTCTCTAACACATTTCTAAAATGTGCTTTGTTTTTTTTTTTTAATTCTATTTGTATAATCTTGCATGACGATACGCCAACAATCCTGCTAGGCTGGGTTGGCTAACATAGATCAATTGATGCCATTGAATTCTTTCATAGTTTTAGACAGTCTTGCATAGGTATATGTGTTTATTACCTTATTTTTTGTTCCTCCATAAATTTTACCAATTCGTCTGCAGTTTTCTTTCATATTGCTCCAATATGACTGACTGTCTCTATAAATTGTCATCTGTAATTTTGTATGTCTCGCTCATACTTCATTGCAGTTTTATCAGATGTATCATTCCATGGGAGTCTAATCCAAGCTAACTTCATGCTTTGATTTTGTTTTGTTTACCATTGAAATTTTACTTAAGATTGTGACTTTGTAATTGTTTAGTCATCTTTAAAATTCGTTGCTTTGTTTCTTCAAAAAGGATCCTTTTAGCTTAAATGAATTCATTATTTTCTTGAACACTTGGAAGTTGGTAAAAGGCTGGTAAATCCTATGAAATAGTCTATTTCATGCCTCTATTGGTCTCTCTTCCTCTCTCCTTCCAGAAGCTTAGAAGAAAGATACAGTTTTATATAATCAATGCAAATTAGTTATATACCTTTTCAGCTCCTTATACCAACAGTGTGTCCTGTTCATGCAGAAAAAATGTGATCTTAAGCATCCCCCTGGCGATGAAATATACAGAAGTGGTACACTGTCAATGTTTGAGGTATGCTTTAACAGCGATGTTGTGCTTCTCATTTGTGCAACTTCCTCCTTTATTCTGATCTTGCTCCTTTGTTTGTTGTTGCCCACCTCCGTTATGGTTGATTTTTTGGGGTCTGAACTGAGTTTTTAATTTCTTTGTACACTAAATTTGATATTTTTCGGTCTTCAACTATTCATCATCTGTTCTCATTATTATATGGGAATGCGATATATGGTTAATATCCACAAGAAACAGGGCAAAACTTTTATGGCAATGTGCAATCTGTGTTACTATATGGTGTGTTTGGCTGGAGCAAAGCTCTTGTATCTTGCAAGGAAATATTTGTGTTGCAATACTTGATCTGGGATAAGATCAAGTGGCTTGGATCTATTTGGTGCAAAGCTCATGGCCTTAAGTTAGGGGTTTCTCTAAATAATATGTTGAGGGAGTGGAAAGCTTTGTTAGATTAATTTGCCTGAATTTTGCTTGCTTCAACTCTTGCTAAATGAGCAGTTGAGCACCACCTTTCTAATGTCATAATTATTTCTTTTTGCCCCTATCTTCATAGCTTATCTTATTAAGAAACAGTGTGGATAAGTTTTGATAAGAATCACAAATGAGTTATAAGATAACTTTAGCTACAAATCAACAATATTGGAAATTATTTGTATTAAGAACTTCTGAAAGTATGGCAATAACTCAGTTCGAGAATGTTGTGCTATTCTGGCAGGCTGTTGCAGGTTGCAACAGTTATTTATTGTGACTTTGAATTTTATGATTGCTTTTAATTCTATTATTATATATCTGAAAACAGGTTGATGGGAAAAAGAACAAGGTTTATGGACAGAATCTTTGTTATTTGGCAAAGTTGTTTCTTGATCACAAGACCCTCTATTATGATGTAGACCTATTTTTGTTCTATGTTTTGTGTGAATGTGATGACCGAGGATGTCATATGGTTGGCTATTTCTCCAAGGTAATATTACTTTGCTTTGATTATTTTGGTCTGACATGAGATATTTGAAATTTATACTTTACTGGTGGCAAGCCCTTTTAACTTTCATATCTGTTCCAAAAAGCCCATGAAGAACTGCCTTTGTAGGAGCTGCCCATTTATCACAATGTTTCTATATTTTATTATTATTACTACCTCAACGTTAGTTATAATATGGAAATGGAAGCTTCCTTCCAATTTAAGTATCTTAAATCTCCACACTCGTATTCCTTGTGGTCTTGTATTCAGTAGTATTCCTTGGTGTACTTTTTTGTTCATGACTTGCCTTAGATAATGGATAATCATATTGATATTGACTACCTTTTGATCATAAAGGAAAAACATTCCGAGGAATCTTACAATTTGGCATGTATTCTCACCCTTCCACCATACCAAAGGAAAGGCTATGGAAAATTTCTAATTGCTTTCTGTAAGCTCTCTATCCCCCTCTTGGAAATGGGCTTTTGTATTTGTAAGCTATATAAGATAATATGAGCAAACATCATTCTAATTTTGAACATTGAGCAGCATATGAACTTTCCAAGAAGGAGGGTAAAGTTGGCACACCCGAAAGACCCCTTTCAGATCTTGGACTGCTAAGCTACAGAGGATACTGGACCAGGGTTCTCTTAGACATTCTTAAAAAGCACAAGGGCAACATTTCTATCAAGGTAAGCCTCTTCTATATTTATTTCTATTTACGTTTCTATAGTAATGATGAATATAAGTTTGTCTGTTTACAAATAATATGCATGTTTGGGAAAGCTTAATTATTTTATGAAAGAACTTCTTTTTTTTTCCCTGCCCATAAAACTGTTTGCTACATTTTATTATGTTCAGCAAATAGAGGTAAAACAGATATTTTTCAGGTTATTTTATTTGCACGGGAAAAAGGCTTTTATTTTTCCTTTTTGAGCCTTCTGATGAGTGATGATAGCTTAAAATTCTGTCAGACTTCATATACACTTTGTTAGAAATGATTTGAACAGCATTTTCTGCTTAATTCCTCTTTCCAAGCAATCATGACTACCATGGCAGCCCATAGACTTGTCTTTTATGACTGACTCATGATATGGTTAGGATTGTGTTTTCAACTGCCATTATAATTTTAGCCGTTGATTGTTAAGTGGAAAAACTAAACTAACCTATAGTGTAATTCTTTCATGAGATTTTGACAATTAATTACTTTATTACAAAGGAAAACAGCCCTTTCTCAATTAATTGAATGCCGCATCCGTAGATACCTAGGTTAACATAACATGGAGTTTACCAACTTTCTTTGGCGAGATCCTCTCAAGTATAAGGAAAAGAATACATATACTACAGTTCGCAGAAATTTAATGTATCAGTTCACAGAAACATAAGTGCAAAAGTAAAACCTAGGAGTTTCCCAGGAATTATTCCTCATGATTAATTGCTCAAATGTGATCTAAGTCAGACGGTGGTAGAAAAGGGGTTTGGATTTGTGAATCAAACAGGGTTTTGAAAAATTTTGTAATTTGAGATGATATTGAGTCAAATAAGATAGTAAGTAAACAGACAACATTTTGGTTTTAGGTCATAGTGTTAATGGTCAGTTAACTGATAAACATACTGGTCGTGTCTAAGAACTGAGTAAAAAATCTTCTCTAGGTTTCACACCATTAACAATTAATAAGTATCATTAAAAATGATAAAATATTTATGCTGTTGTCAAACCAGTCGTCTTACTTCATGAGGATTTAGTTTTAATAAAAGGTTTTAAGGATATGTGACAGCTTCCTATGACTGCTGCTTCTTAAGTTTCTAATGTAATATAGAGTAGGTGTGAGTATAAATGATTTGTTCAAAATATTTAAAACTGAAGATGCTAGCGCGCATAAGGCTCTAATGTGAATTATTAATTGCTGATTAATTGGTTGATCAAGTGTTTTCTGATCTTTGGCCAAAATTATCTCATCAAGGCTATGTTATTGAAAAAGCTGCTTTCCTGCAGGAGCTGAGTGATATGACTGCCATTAAAGCTGAAGATATTTTGACCACTCTTCAGAGCCTAGAATTGATTCAGTACAGGAAAGGACAGCATGTTATTTGCGCAGATCCGAAAGTTTTGGATCGCCATCTTAAAGCTGCTGGCAGAGGGGGTCTAGAGGTTGATGTTAGCAAATTGATCTGGACTCCTTATAAAGAACAAAGTTGATGGCCATCAAAGAATTACTATGCTGTAACTTGTATATAGATTCAGACTAGGTTAGTTGTTTAGCACAACCCCTTTACGTGTATTAACAATTATGTGGTATAATAGATCTTAGACGAGCTTAGGAATATGCTGATTGGTTTACAAGGTGTATCTGTTTTAATTTGGGGATGTGTTTATTTGTGTTTCTTTCTATAAAAAGTATTTTTTTTTCTCAAAATAAAAATCAAGTCTTCTGTCTTCAACCAAAGTTCGGCCTTCTGTTATAAGCCAAAAGAAGAGGAAAAAAAAAAAGGAGTCACTTTTTCGGATGATTGAATACATATAATAGAAGAATCTGTAAGAAAAATACCTATGAACAAATCCTTCTGGCCTTTCATAAAACTTTCCTAGAAAGTATGTTAGTTTGTTGACACAATGGATTGCAGCCAGAGGTGGTATAGAATTTATGACAGTTAAATTGTATCGAAAGATTTATTCGAATTGTTCTAAGAATTATTGGAACAATTGTAATGGAGAGAAAATAGGTTAATGCCTAACCAGTCATAAGAGATGGGGGGTGGGTGGATGATAAAATAAAGACAACCCCAAATTTGATTGCTTTTGAATTTTATGCCAAATAAATTGGTCCACTTGAAAATAAAGATTGAACAAATTAATCCTTCAAGGAAAAAAAAAAAAAAACCAAAGATTATTGTGTCCTTTGAAGAATTTAATTTTGGTTAAATGAATGCTAGTGAAACATATCCTACCTCTTTGGAAATTGGTTATCACAGGCACTTCAATAATCAACTATAGATGACATCGTAGAGATTTATTAGTCCAACTTTTCTTTGGCAAGATGAGTGATCTTCCTTCAAAAAGAAGAATCAAGGTCTCCGCAAAAACAGGGTAAAATTGCCCCCTACCGAAGACTATCACCAACTCACCAATCATCTCAACAAAGACCTTTGTCACCAATTTTGTCAAATTAGCACTGTCACCATCACACAATGAACCCCACTCAAAACCATTGATGCTGTGTCTACATTCACCGGCTAATCAAACAAGTTCTTATGAAAAAGAAAAAGCTTCCGGTTGAAAAACTGAATTGTGTACAGGAGATGTGAGGTGCTTTTGCTGCTAGGTTCTAAAAGTACGGGTACTTTAAGTAATCATAAATAGCTTAACTGGTTTATGCAATGTAAAACTTAAAAACTAATATAACATTACTTTATTTAGTGATAATAAATACAGAAGTTACTCTCTTTAATATCTATATCCATTATAACCATTTTGAATTCTAAAAACAATTTTAGAGTATATTTACCAAACACTACTATTGTGATTTATTCTTATTAAAAGCAACTATGTTATTTTGCCAAACATTGCTATGAATTTTTAAAAATTTTCGAAATTCAAAGAGTTCAACAATTCTTGAAAAAGTTATAATGCCAAAATCAAACCTAAGACTTATTTGCCGAAAAACAATCCCAAAATTATGCTCTCATTTCTCTTGCTAATTGTTAGGACATCAAGGAAAGACGATTCCTTTTTTTTTTTTTTTGTTTTGTACAACTGAAAGATAATGAAATTAAACACGTGATCACATAAAATGTTTGACTCAAGAACAATACTTTAAAAGTCCTACATAACATGATTAGATGACAATTTGAAATTCTTTACATCAACGCATAGTTATCAAACTCGACCCGGAGATCGACTCGGTCAAGGCACCGGGTCACTGGGTCACTGGTTCAACCGGTTGAACCGGATTTAATTAAATAAATATATAAAACTATAGTTTAATATGATTCAATATGTAATATATATATTTAATGCTACATTATTAAACAACTTGACACATAGCCTAGTGATAGCCTTCCTTGCCCAAAGCTTGTTTACGCAGAGGAGCAGTGTTCGAGTCCTTGGGTGCCACTTTTGATCACAACATATAAATAATTTAAGCATCCAAATGTCCTTGGGTGCCCAAAGCTTGCTTTCCTTGATGTATGTAGGTTCTACCCCAGGCTTTGATACTTTTGGATTGTCCCGGATTTATCTCCAGCTGCCACGTGGCGCGCGCGGGTCAATAGCTGGTTTGGCGGTTCAGTTTCTGATTCGGAGCGGTTCGGTGGTGACTCGACCAGTTCAACCCGGGTTTGACCAAGTTTGACCGGGTCAATGTGTTGATCTTAATTTTGAAATGTAAATCTAGCATATAAAATCAGCTACAAACAAGCATATTACTATGAATTTATTGAACAATTTATACCAGTGGCCTTAAGATATTCCTTCCAAAGAAACACCATTAAATGTTTTCAAACAATGCGTTGGACAATGGGCATAGCCATGTGGATGATAAAAGGCATTTACATAAAGTATGGAGGCTCTATGTCTTCCGTTAAAACAAACCCATATTATCACAGGAAACTACTACTAAGGAGACAAAGCCATAGCCATGGGGTTAACATGCATTTATCCCTCTAATTACATTCTCCAAAATCCAGAGTAAAGAAAACTTCATTTCAATTGGATATAAAAACAAACTTGTTTTATTTTCTTTTTCCTAAGTATCCTCCGATCGAAAGTAATCATATTTGAGCATTTGAAATCCTATAAGGAACATAACTCTCCCAATACCAGTTTTATCACTAGTTAACCACGTGTTGGTAACTTGCTCAAAATTATAAACCAATGAGACAGGTATGTAAAAAAGCCGGTTGAAAAAATTGAAAAAACAAATACATGTACCAAAACAATAACATTAATGGAGCAATAATAACACAAAATTGCTTCTTCTTTTTTCCCTTGTGGAAGTTTCTAAAAGAAAAACACAAGTATGTGGCCATAAAAATGTATTAGTACATAACCACATGGAAGACCCAAAATTAAGAGGACTGCCCAACTGAACTTGCATTTAAAACTCACTAGCTACTACTAAGAAAGAGATGAGACAATCACCACTTAAAATCTAAAAAAGAAAGCATCTGCTGGAAAATCATATAATGAGTAATAAACAAGGCTCTGCCAATGGTTTTGGTTAGAGACCAACCCAAATTGAGTTCCCTTAGCCTGTTGTCTCTACATGCTAATCCGTGACGAGGAACGTTGTCTATAATAGGATTAATCAATAACTTCCAAGGTACACATGGTACCTCAATGGGTCCTGATATCCTGAATATACCGCCCAATTTGCTGAGCACCGATATATAATGCATCCACAACAAGAAAGACTCCAATCTGTGCAAGAAATAATAAAACATTCAAATGTCAAGATTGAGAAATGAGAGTTACAACCAAAAAACATGCAATAGACATTACCAGACGCGCCGAAAATACTAATCTATAACCCCAGCCTTCCTTGGCTGCAGCTGCTCGTTGCTGATCAGTCCAGCTGGATACAATCATGAAACATCAGAAATTGTCCATTTCCAGCAATAATATAATGAAACAATATTTTAAAAAGGGATTTAATTTAAATATACTAAAAGTTTTTACACTGTCATCCAATCAAATTCTCCTATGTATATGACTTTTGAAGTAGTGAAGTGAGAGTCAACCGTATTTTGTTGATGTAGCAAAATATGATTTTATAACTATATAAAAATATTTTATACTGTCAGTACGTTAAAGTTATACTCTTTAAAGAAAGCACTGAATGTTTAGATTTTCTCCATTCTATATATAATTCCCTTAGCGTTAGATGCTTATTTGAGATGCATCCAAGGAAATAGGCTGTACAATTTTGCATTATCATGCCAATCAGTAAGCAGGGACAGGATCATTTATCAAGAACTATTGGCAATCTGGAAATATATAACACAAAGTTTCTGTATCATATCTTAATGAAATCTTCCAGACCTCTTTGTCATTGCAACAATAGCTGCAGTTTATTTACTAGCATGCTTATAGTGACACACAATTTGCAAAATGATTTTTAAACTGTTAGATGATTTGATCTTTTCCCAGGATAAGATAAAAAACGAGTGCCAATAGACTGTCAATTCAACTAGAACAAAAATAATGGTGAAGATGGTAGATGGTGAAGATGGTAGGTATTGACAGGACTGTGTACTGAAGGGAATCAGCAGAAATTTATCAACAGGTGTAACAAATGATTTTTCTTGTCACTGAATTCTAACTCTTTTTTTTTTTCCCTCTTTCTATCAATACTAGGATGATTTTGAACAGAGGTTTTGCACCAGTGTTTCCAGCCGATCGTAACTGTTAAAGTAAAATGATCAAAAGTGGCATGAATTATAAAAACAATGCAAACATTATGATATAATTTATATTTTTATCAAATTCAAGGTGGGTCAAATTGACAAGGCCAATGACACTTCATCAACCATTTGATGTTACATGCACTAGAAGAGGAAAACGTGAGATTATATAGTTACCCAAGGAATTCTGAAACGCCACCAATTCCAGCGAACTTAAGAGGCACAGGACCCTCTACAATTAGATCCTGCTCCACAGTAATAATAAGAGCCATAAATAAACCAGATAAGCTGATTTTCTTTTCCCACAGTTAACTAAAATAAAAGTACAATAGAAATTTCAGAATTCTGAAATTGGAAAACATACCTCTTCTTCAGCGGCCTCTAAGCCTCCTTGAACCCAGAACAGGTTGCTATAGCCAGCGTTATATAACAGTTCACAAGCGGCTAATGATCTGGCCAGAAAATGAGGTTCAGAACTACAAAAGGGATACATTCTATATTTGACAATGGTGAAATGATCAGAGAATTTCATTCATTCATAAGAAGTTAAGAACTAATTTGACTGGTCCAATAATTATAAAAACTGAAATAAGATTCAAAACAACAGAGGAAGTATCAAATGCATTGTAAGGAAACAAAACAATAATGGCAATTTAGGCAATAAGCAACACAACTGAGTGTGGAATCAACTGAATACTAAACGATCACCTCAGTCCCTTCTGGCATGCAACAATTAATTCTGTATCCTTGGGGAACTTCTCCTCAACTTTGGCTAAGAACTGGCTGTTGAAGAATGGAAAGAAATGAATATAGAATTAGTGTACACAGAGAATAAATCATAAAAATAATGAAAGTTCATGATACCTATCATGAGACACTGTAGGCATGCCACTCCACCAACCTCCTGTTCAAAACAACATTGATTCAAATGTAACAGATTTCCATTGAAATGTTGAGAATTATAGAATAAATTAAGAAATTCTACCCAGAGAACAGAGATGAAAACTAATAATGAAAGAGCAGAGAGGATCTTTTAATACCCATAACGAAATTTGTGATTTTTCTGGGAATGGTTCCAACATCTAGTTTATTATCAACATCAAATATTGGAATCCAAGTTGAACCTCTCACCCATGCCTAAAAGACATACAAAAGAAGTCTGTTAAAGCAAAGATCCAAACAATGAAATTACACTGTGCAGACTCTTTACAACAAGTGAAAGTAAAAGCAAAAGACTCGGATTAAGTATTTCATAAGAACTGGTGTTGGAAAAAGTTGAATAAAAGAAAATGAATAAGGAAATACAAATTATGCTTTTCTGCAGCTGACAGCTACCAATGCCAATGACCATCATGATAATTAGCTTCAAAAATGTCTGACCACAAAAAGAACCATGCTTAAACAGTCAATTACTTTCCTTTTCACCTCCTACTACAAGTAAACAACTAAATTACATGTGCAATATATTGGCTAAGGTAAAACATAAGCAACAGGTACATCGAAAGAGAAACCTTGTTGTGTTCATTTGAAGGGCGAACATCAAGAAGGGGCTTATTCGAAAGCTGAACTGCATATCCAGCTTCCCTTGGGGTAAGAACTTTAACCTTCCCATCCCTGATCTACAAAAGGAAAATAAATGAGAATCCTAAGGACAATAGTTGTGCTCAACATCACGGTCTAAAGTCTAAATTCCAAAAGGGGGTTGTTAATCATTGACAAGGAGCACTTTCAAACAACATAGCCTTCAATCCTTCACCATATGCCTTATTATAGAAGCTCAAGCTTTTGAGGAAATCACAAAAATGTACACCAAAAATAAGTTGCACAACTTATAATAGTAGATAGAAGGATACAAGATTATGTGAAAAATAAAATGAAAATTAAATTCAACTAAACTACTAAAGACTTCACACTACCAATTATACCTACAGATAAACTAAGCATAAAAGTCAAGAGTGTTGGTGAAAGGATTTGAATGAAAATACCAGAGCTTCCCATCTCTTTCTGGCAGCAGACATGTCCGTCATTTGCTTCAGTTCATAATCTTCACTCTCAGCTTGCACTCTAACAACACTCTTCTGCAAAGGAAAAAGCACTTATCATGTTCTATTTATTCTATATTCATCTTTCCTTTCACTCAAACAAAAGGCATAACACAAACAAGGAAAAAGCCACAAACCCATTAACATAATAATAATAATAATAATAATAAGAGAAGCATAAGGGAAAGAGTGAATACCAAAGTGAGTGTTGTGGTTGTGAGAGGAGTGAGTTGTAAGGAAGAGAGTGAGGCATAATTAGAAGTGGCACTCAGTGGAATGAATTTGGCATTTGAATTGGTAGGGCTGTTTATGGGAAGAAGGGACAGTGCTTCCATTAGTAGAAGCTCTCCTCTTTCAGTGCAAAGCTGAGAATGAAGAAGCAAGTTCTTGTTCCTGTTATCCACTGCCCCTATCTTCACTTTACAGGGTGTTCTTTTTCCTGTGACCCCATCATCCACAAACAGTGGAATACCTTGAAAATTTGGCGACATTAAATTAGTTCTACGTTCTTACACTTATTTTAGCACTTCTTCAATTTCTATTAGTCGCTAGTGCAAAGGTATTAATTAGTCAAAGTATTGAAATTAAATTCTTTTAGATAATTGAAAGATTAATTTTTGTTTCAATTATATAATTAAGATAGCTTTTGTGCTTTAATTTGGTCAGGTCTAGATTTTATAAACTTGAAACTAAATATTTGTGAATTTAAAAGTTGGTAAATAGTATATATATATATAGTTCTATTTAAAATTATAACTTATTTGATATTATTTAACTCAGCTTACTATTTTTTTTTTATTTTGTTTTTGGATGGAGATCTACTTATTGTAGGAGTAACTTTTTGACATAAACATTTAATAAATAGTAATGACTTTTATAGAGTTTAAATTTTATCAATGTAACCAATGATTTTAAAGTTTTCATTAAGTAGATCAAGTTATACACGAGTCCAAAACTAATTAAATTGATCTCGAACTTTGTATGTGAATATCATGGCAACATATTGTTGGGAAAATATGTCAATTCCTTTTCTTGAGAATCACCCTAAATAGATAAATAAAACAGGAACACAATCACAACACAAGAATTTAACATAGAAAACTCCAAAACCGGAGAAAAACCACAATCGTTGTCAAACGACAACCAGAGAATAACAATATGTGAAAATTTTTACAACACATAGACTTCTCTCTCAAATACCCCTATCCAAGTACACTCACATTCTCTAAAGCAAATATTTGAACTATCCCTCACAACACTCTAAAACAAGAATATAGAGGAAGAAAAAAATCAGATACAAGCTTAAAATGTTTTTGACTGGTACAAATTGAAACAAAGAACTTGGGTCCATATATATAGCCATGACCTCCTCTCTCCACTTGCAATCCTGGGTGATGTGGGACTTCTTCCAAGATACTTTATTTCAATCAAAACCAACACATATCGGGGGTGTGGGGGTGTCCCAAAGTGCAAAATGTTCCTCACATAAAGAACATACATGCATCATCTATTCTTCATCTTCAACAATCAGTGACATTACAACTAACTGTCTAAAATGAGCTCCCAATGGAGTACTCATCGTTTTGCACCCTTCATTTGTGAAATTGTCGAAGTGAATGTATTTTTATGTGATTACTATAATTTTTCAGCATTTTGATCTCTATTAATTATCAAGCATAAAAATTTATTAGGTGTTCACGGATCTTTCATTTCAAATTCACAACTAAATTGATTTTTAATTTGTTGTTCTCATATATGGGAAACAAATATATCTTAGGGGTTCGATTCTTAGCAGTGTGTATAAAAAAGGTTTTATGGCCAGAAGCAAAACCCACATATATGAACTCTATGCCTTGATGACATTAGTCATTGCTTCCAGCTAAACCATTTAAAATCTTCTTATTGTATATACAACTATAATAATCTCTTTTAAAATAATCATGACTCAAAAGGCTCTTTTTATCATTCAATTATGCATTACAAGAGGAGTAATTGCATAAGAAGAAAACCTCCCTAAAGTTTATGCCTTTCATTTGGCTAAAACCTTTTGCAACTAAATATGCTTCTTTAACAAACCTCTTCAACTCTCAAGGATCCTTATTTCTTAAAATCCACTTGTAACTAATATCCTTTTGTTCTTTCGATGGTTTTCGGCAAGTATGATTCTTGGAAAGAGACTATTGTTCTTCATGTATGACAAGAATCTATTGTACATATCATTACTTATAAAAGCCTCATGTTATATTATAAGGCCATTGGTTTCAATATCCTTTGCAACTGATAAAGCAAAAGAGGCTATGATCGATCAAACAGGATATTGAAACTCAAGACTATATAACATAACATGAGGCTATTTGAATAATGAGTCTCCACAGTGGTGGTTGTTGCTGTGAATGAATAACTAGAGTCACTTTACAAGAATCATACTTGGGAGTTAGTGAAACCATTAAAAGAACATATTGGTCCCTAACTCCATATTGCTGATGTTGTTTTCTACAATGAGACCTCTTATAATACATCATTTGTGATGAATAACTAAATGTCAGAAAGAGCGTTTTGATTAACATCTTTCCATCTAGAGTCCTTCATCTAATGTTATCTTTAATTTTTGTAGCGTCAAAACAACCTTCATACAATCATTCCACATCACAAAGTTGACAAGCTTATTCGGCTGTTGAATATTAAATGCCGTTGCCATATTTTATTTTACGAGATCTCATGAAAATGCTAGTAGCGCTCTAATACTGATTTATTGTGAAATTGGCTGAAGTGAACGAAAATGAATAGGAAATATAAGAATAAACGTGATTTAACTTGGGGATTTTTCCACGGGTAAAAAAGATGACAACTATAATTATTTGAATTTTAAAATAGGATTAATACACCCAAACACTTGTCAGTATTATATCCCACGCAGAACTCTCATTAAACAAAGAGAAGTAAATGCAAAGTAAAAACTCTTCTATGAGAGATGGGAAACTGTTTGAGATATATATTACACAATGTTGTTGTTCATGCGAAAAAGAGGAATTGAGACTAAATTTGTAGGCTAAAGTGTTAGATGTTGGCCATCCAATTGAGGAAGAAATTGTCAGAAAATCAGCTAATCACAATTATCAATGTTTCCTTATTTGACAGATATTAATATTGTAGTCCTTGAAATTATTTGTAATGGTTTTCTACACAAGTTAATACTGAAGATTACGTTTCTATTGGAATGAGTTTTGTCCGGATCACCAATTTTCCTTTGCTAGTTAGTAGGGGAGAGAATTCCCTCCCCCTTTTAACTTATTAAAAAATATATATGAAAGGAAAGCCACATATGACAAAAGATTACCAATGATTTTTTCTCAAACTACTTTTATTGTGGCTTGACAGAGTTACTCATTGCTCTTAGACCACCAAACTCATAGAGCTAGCACAAATCCTTAGCTTCCTCCACTGCAATAATGAAAAAGCGTGGAAGAAAATTTTTTTAAAAAAATAAAAAGAGAGCGGAAATGAAAGGAGCTATATATATTGTTTGGCTATGTTTGATGGGAGTGAAAATGAGATAAAAAAATTTAATGGATGAATTTTAAGTATAAAATTACACACAAAACTCATTAAAAAAATTTATTTTATTTTTACCCTCTAACCAAATACACTCATAAAACAAATGAATCCCCCTTCTCTCTCACACACATATATAAATGATATTATAGATTAGATTTAGGAGCTTAACTATAAATTTTTATTCACTATAGGGACCTAACTATAAATTTTTAAATTATAAAAAATTAATTAAAAATTTGATGAAATCATAGAGCCCTACAAATTAATCAAATCTAAATTTTATCAATCTAACAAATGATTTAAAAGATTTCATTATGGTTTGTTTGGTTAGGGAAAAAATAAGGGGAAATTTTCATTAATAAACTTATGTATAATTTTACATATGAGACTAATTTATAAAAATTTATGCTATATTTTTACCTAAACCAAACACACCCTAACTAACCAGATCAAGTCATGCACGAGTTAAATAATTAAACTAATCTCAAACTGTATATATGAATATAAAGGCAACAGCGGGGCTGGGGGGGTCCCAATTTAATTTTGGCTCCTAATGGAGTTCCCATGTGAAGCAAACGTGTTTTTTTTTTTTTCGGTTGAGGAAGCTGACAAAAGCAGCAAGGCGAAGAAGGGATCTTGTCAACAAAATAATCAAGTAGGCTTGCTTTTACGCTCTGCAACCGAGTGTTCTCTCGAATGAATACGCTATAGCTTGCATCTCGTAAAATGATTCATTTGGAGCAACATTAGGCCAACCAATAATACACATTATATTACTCCAAAATAGGTAATATATACTTTAGTCTCTAAATTTTAAAAATATGTAAATCAATCCTCTAAATTTTTAAATATATATATTTTAACCAAAATTAATGTACTATATCCCACGAAATGTACATAACTTATATAACTTATAATTGAGGGGCTAAAATCATAAAATACAATTTAAAACAAGAAGAAGAAAAATTGCGGTCATGATGATAAAACTTGTAAACAATCAGATGAGAAGTTCTTCTGAACTCTTGGAGTAAACATGTTACATACTATGCGGTTTGTTGTGTGATCTTATCCAGGACGTGTTGGAAAGTCTTACATTACATGTCTACCCATATGGCCAAATTTGAGTGATCTTTTCTCCAAGTAGTTTTTTAAGGGGAATGGATTCACATCTTAAATTAAACATAGGTCATGTGCAAATTTTCATCATAATTTATTTATCTTATAACAAATGAAAATGTGCACATTTAAAATATAATTAAAGGTGGAGATTTGCACAGTTTGTAATTTAATTTGAGAGTTAGAGAACTAGAAAAATTTACAAAATTGAGGAATTATGGTAAATAAAATATTTTAAAATGGTATAAATTTAGAAAAAAAATTGCTCTTTTTTTTTTAATTTTGTGCCATTTTAATTGCATAAATGCTAAAATGTTCCTCGAGGACTAAGAAATAAGTAAAACAATTATGTCATTTTTCAAAATATTATCAGCTTATTTGATTAATGTCACAATATAAGAGTTCCATGTGCATGTCTGATTTGCAACTTTTTTGTAGTTGCGGGGTCAAAGTTGAATTAAAAATGAAATTGCTTATTTTATTTTATTTTATTTTATTGAGAAAGGAGTCCCGTACTTTAATAAAAAAAAAATTAAAAACTGATTGTAGTAAAAGTTACTTTTAATTCTTGTTTTTAGATTTCATATTAACGGAGCTTATTTCTATATTCTTTGAAGTTTTTGGGTAAGAGATACACTTCTCAACGAAATTTAGAAGGAAATTGAATAGTGAGTAGTGAGCAGTGATGAAGGTAAAAGAAAAGAGGATTGATATTTGTACAACTAAAAATGAACTGTCCATTATATTAACACTTGCTTAGATCAAAAGGAGGAGAACAAAATGTTCTAATTGAAATGAGACTCATAAAAATTTTGATAGACTATGATTCTATTTGGATAAATAATTTATTTAAATTATTATATAAAAATAATTTTTTAAAAATAACTTATAAATAAGTCATTTTACATTTAAATATATAATAATACATACAAGTGCTTACTTTTAATATTTTAGAAATTATTTTTAATAGGTTAGATATTTTTAATTTTCAAAAAATATTAAAAATAATTTTTAGAGAAGTAATAAATTGTTTATCTAAATAGAATAAAAAATAAAAATATAACTTTTAACTCTTAAAAAAAAAATCATATTATCCAAAGAGATCATAAGTATTAATATGGTGTATGAGACAAAAGATGTACAAAAACAATTTCTCCGTTGACAAATGACAGCTACGTACATAGGTCTAGTTGGCATGGCGTTCTTAGCCGCCACAACCACGACAATAATATCCAAATGAAATGAATAGCCGCTCACGCTCACGAGCAAGAGAACCTTATTCTAATCCTATCTCTATCGGTATCTTCATTCGCCACCGATCACAGTTATATTTCGTGTGATACATTACAAACCCAATACAAACAAACAACGCCCATGGTATCCAACCAAACCGATAAATATTAAATAAACAGAAGTTCGCGATGTTACAAGGTTTCTCAGATTCCTAAATTAACTCTCTATGCCAAGTCAAATAATCTTTTACACCAACGAAGAAACAAAAGAGTCAAATAAATTTCTTCACTCCAACTTTAGCGCGATGGACAAACATATATCGAAGCCTGGCATATGTTGTTTGGACTTTGATTGCGGGTACGTGCTATATATTAACTAGGATTTACTCCAGTCTCGTTTCGTGTACGGTTTCGCGTCTATAATTAATAATAAAATTAGAGTTTAGAATTGGAATTTGATATTTTAAATTCAATTTTTATGTTTAGAGTAATATATTTTTTGAATTATAATTATAATATAATTCAATCTTGTAAATTAAAAAACAATTAAAATGAACTATTCTCATCTCCTAAACTTATAATATATAAATTATCAATTTCAAAGTTTATCAAATATCACTCTTCTCATTAAAGTTTGTATCATTTTTTTTTCTCATTAATTTTCCCAATTAAAAATCATGTTACAATTTTTTTAATGAAATCAGATGTAAAATTTAAAATTCGAAGTCAATTCAAATTCTTTTATAATTAGAACTAAAATTAAAATTTCATATCATAATTATAATTTCAACATTCAAATGGACCTTATATTTTTGAAGTCAAGACGGTCATGCGTAAATACATCCTGAACTGACCTTAGACTAGAGCAACTTTTCTCTTAGCCTAAACCTTTTGATTATATATAAAAAAAAAAAAACCATGCACAAATGCAATTTCAATTTCTATGTTTATAAAATTTTAATTTTAACCCTTATAATACATCTTTTTAATTTGAATTTCAGATGAAAAACAGGACACTAAAACTTGTAAAAAATAAAAATAAAAAGAAAATAGCCTATATATAATTATAAATATTAAAGGTGTGTTCAATATAAGGAGGAAAATTTTTATAGATTAGATTTATGTGTAATTTATGTATAATTGTTCTTAGTAGTGTGAAAATAATACATAAATCTAATACGTGAACTTTCTTTACACACCAAGCACATCTTAAAAATTAAATTTGTAACACTATAATTATTACAACTTAAAAAATAAACTATAAAAATCAAAATCTTTTTAAATCCAAGATTTTCTTTAACGTGTTGAATCCAAGCTTACTATTGTTGATTTAAGCAAATAAGCCATCGAGTGCTTGTAAGGAACATAAACATGAGATTAGATTACGTAAAGCAAATGAGTTCATGAGTGCTTGTATTTATCACTCAAATCAAGGAAAACGTTGATTTGAACGGAATCAATTTTGTGCGAATATAAAGTAGCATAGTATTAATAGATGATGAGTATAATTGCATTGCATGTTTAGATTTAAACTCTCATTCAATCATATATTTTTATATTAATAAGGTAATTACACTCACTACTTAAAAAGTTATTCAAATAAAATAATTTGAGTGAATAATAATATAAAAAAAATTAAAAATTTTGTACATGAAAATTAAACTCATAAAATTAATATTTTTCTTCAAATGATGTAAAACTTTAATAATAAATTGGTTCATGTATAAAACAAATTAATGTAACTATACATCAAATAATTTTACAATTAAGTTTATAGTAGTATGCAACTTTTCTTTCATGGTCGAATTTGAAAAATGTCATGTGATTATAATCAAACATGATATAATAAGCGATTATTTCTCAAAACTTCAACGTTAATTGTACAGTTTTAATTTTTCTCAATAAAAAAAACATTACATTAAATCAAAACTAATCAACTCAACAATGGTTAGCTCAATGAAAATAGATTGAGTCTTAAATGAGAGTTTTATCTGCAAAGTTGGATATTCAAATCCTAAAAAGCTCTCTTAAGAAGGGATCGCATCATTCAACGGCTTCAACTTTGAGAGTTAGATTTCCAAACCTAACCTTTTGATCAATACAAAAAATATATAAAACTACTCTCTTAAACTATGTTAACACTGCTTGATAATTACGCAAAAGATGAGTGCCAAGTTAACGCTGTCGTTGTTGTTTGTGAGTATGGGTTCCTTAGAACAGAACAGCTAGCACGGACCAACATCAACAGACAATAATGTGGGTTTGCCTAACAAAAAGGTATGAAGTGAAGTGCGCACATCGAAAGTGAAACTTCGTAGAAACAACCTTCACCACACCAAACAGTAACACCAAACTTATTCCATCAACATAACATAACATAACATATCCGTTGTTGTTGGTTGCTATATCCATTCCACTCCAATTCCAGTGTCTCTCTGACACTGACACCACCCCAGCCTTCCACCATTTTCACTCTCTCCTAACCCTTGAAGGTATCTTTTTTTTTTTTTCGTTCACACCTTTTTTTTTCCCTATACTTTTACTAGCTTTATTTGTCAACTATTCAGTTTCTGATGTGATAGCTTGAATAAATATTTTGTTAATATTAAACTAAGGAAGAACAATGGGTATAGTAAGAGAGGTAGAACCAATGTGAGTGAGTGGATTAGAATTCAAATTAGGGGGCGCTTTTGTCTAATTCTCGTGATTTTCAAGGAAAACAATTTATTATTATTATTTTTTTTTTTGGGGGGGAGAGGAGGGGGGGGGGGGGGCTGCTGTTGTCTGATTTCAATTGCAATTTTTCATGATTTTTAAGCGGGGAAAAATTAAATATGTTATTTTTAGTTTGGGTTTTCCTTGCCAGCAAACAATGTGTGTTGAGCTTGATAAAGTACAGTTCTGAGATATTTGATTGATGATTCTAATTTAATGGTTTTATGGGGGTCGCTGAATTTGTGCAGGATAAAGAATTAATTATTAATGGGTGGATTGATTTCAAAAAGGGGTAGCTCTAGGCGTTCAACCTCAAGGTCGAGTTCAAGTTCATGGTATCCTCAATATGAGTCACCTTATTATGCACAAGGCCAACATCATGTTCATGAGCCACAGGGTTATCATGGACATGCATCATCTGGCAGCCATATTGGTGGTGGTGCGCATGCCACAGAGACAAAGAAGAGGCTGGAGAGGAAGTATTCAAGAATTGATGATAAATATAATAGCTTGGAGCAGGTTTCTTTTCTGTGCTCGCTGATTCTCAGTGGTGTTTGAAATGGCTGTCATTGCATTGTCTCTTTAGAATCTGTTCCAGGGGTGTATGCTGAATGAAACTATTCCTACTTTTTTGTGTTTAAGATGTGTAGTTTGTGAAACAAGAGTTTATTTCAGTTCAGTTCAGGTCTTGAATCATTTGGAATAATTTGGTGCTTCGAGTTTAATTATACGGAACATTGCTTTTGCCATTGATGTTAATTGCTCACATCTTTTAAATAAGGCACTATGAATTTGATATGCCTGAGGGAAAAGCTTTATTTTCTTTGTCTTGTGACTGATTCTTATAATTATCTTGATATTGTCCTTATAAATTTATAAATTTGTTGATGAATTTTCTGCAAGAAATCATTTCCTTTTCTAGAATTATAGTCTATTTGCTGCCAGTTTTGTACTTGCATCTTGTGACAAAAGGGTTGTCATTTTGAACAAATGTTCGTTGCTAGCTACTAGTCCCTTGTCATCACTGTATTTGTATGTAAATATCAGATTAATTTGCTGACTTTTGGCCCTGCGTCAGTAATTGTTTTAAATTAATGTGTCTTCTTGACATTCTGAAGTAATTTTGCATATTGGAAGGTAACTGAGGCTCTGGCAGGTGCTGGCCTAGAGTCTTCAAATCTCATTGTTGGTATTGATTTTACAAAGAGCAATGAGTGGACAGGTTTGGCTTCCCTTGACTACTCTCCTTTACTTTCTTCCTTTTGCAATTGTGTAGCATGCATAACCCGCCTTTTTATCAGGGGGGAGGTCATTTCAAAGGAGATGCTTGCATCACATCGGTCACGAACAAAATCCATATGAACAAGCTATATCTATCATTGGGAAAACATTGTCTTCCTTTGATGAGGATAACTTAATTCCCTGTTTTGGATTTGGAGATGGTAGTTTGAGAGTAGAGAAACATTGTTATGAATTGCATTGATTCTTTAGCATCCAATCTAATGTTCTGGTGAGTTACATTGTTTTTGGGTTTACACATTGGCAGCATCAACGCATGACCAGGAAGTTTTTAGTTTCTATCCTGATGATAGATTTTGTCGTGGGTTTGAAGAAGTGTTAACTCGATATAGGGAATTGGTCCCTCAATTGAAGCTTGCAGGTATTGGAACATCATTCAAACTTCATTTCCTTTTTGTTTTGCTATTCTTGATCAGCTCTTTGCTTATGCTAATTTTGCCTCCTAACTCATGGTAGGACCAACATCGTTTGCCCCAATCATTGAGATGGCAATCAGCATAGTTGAGCAAAGTGGAAGCCAGTACCATGTCTTATTGATCATAGCTGATGGACAGGTAGAACATTTCTCAGAATTGAAATTGAATATAATCAAAGTGATTTACAGCAATAGCATGCAAATAAATTTTTCTATTGGTGGCGATGAAAATAGGACCTTCCCTAGATACTACAATACCTTGATACTTGTCCATATTTAAACTAGTCAATTCGACATGTGTGGTAATAACCCATAAAACAATATATTGCAGAAAAAGTTGAGATTGTAGGGTATTAGATTCTTTTATCGGCTATTTTTTCAATTAAAATGTAATTTTTAAAGTATTGTTTCACTTTTATCTAAATGTATAATGTTTAGTTCTCAGTCTCACTTCTCAAGTGTGGCTTCTGAAGAATGACATTGAAATTTTCATATTGAACTACTAAGAAACTTACGGCCCATTGGCCATCAATTAGAAATTGGAGACTAAGTATGCCGAATTGAAATGTGGATTGTCAACTTGTTGCAGGTGACAAGAAGTGTTGATACCGAGCGTGGGCAACTGAGTGCACAAGAAAAGAAAACTGTAGAGGCTATTGTGAAAGCTAGGTAATTATCTAGCTGTAATTCTTTATTCTATGTCTTGGTTATCTCTGAAGCGTGATTGTTGTCAGTGAATATCCCCTGTCAATCATTTTGGTTGGAGTTGGAGATGGGCCATGGGACATGATGAGAGAATTTGATGATAACATCCCTGCTCGAGCATTTGATAATTTCCAGGCATGTATCTCTGGTTGCGAAGTTGGCAGTTTTGCAGTTTCTGCAGAGATTGCTTTGTTTGTGCTTTTAATAATGCTGAATTTCATTTTTAATTCTCTGTGTTGTCTTTTGTAGTTTGTGAATTTCACAGAAATAATGTCAAAGAACATGGATCGATCCCGAAAGGAAGCAGCGTTTGCACTTGCTGCCTTGATGGAAATACCCTCCCAGTACAAGGCAACACTAGAACTTAACATATTAGGGTAATATTGTTGATGTTTCTTTATCTCTTTGGAGGCTTTGCTGCATTACTTATAGCCTCTGTTTACGAAGCCATTTAAGGTGTATCATTTATTGAACAGTGCTCGCAGAGGGAAAGATATAGACAGGATTGCTCTACCACCACCTCAATACAGTGCTGGTGCAACATCTTACGCCTCCCCAAAAGCTTCCTACGACTCCCCAAAAGCTTCCCATCAAAGCAGTTTCCATCCCACTGCACCATCTCAAAGGCATGATGTTGCCCCGGACCCTCCTGCAAGTTCTACTTCTGATAATCAGGTACTTGAACTTTTCACTGTCTCTTGCTGTTGGTTTTTCCTTTTTGATATCACCACAGTAGCATGTTAGTTTCCTTGCCATTACTCTTTCAACCTTCATTAGGAAGTCTATTTTCTGGATCACAGTAGCAACGCAAAAGTAGACTTCAATAAACACGATGCAGTGCAAATTCAAACCCCATAAACTATCATGTTATGTAATCCTTGCAGGTTTGTCCCATTTGCCTCACTAATCCCAAGGATATGGCTTTTGGTTGCGGGCATCAGGTAAGGAAGACATGCATTTCACTGTTTTCTTCTTACATGCATCATAAGATGAATGCTTAGTAGTATTGTCAGTCACCTTTACTGATTCTCATTGCAGACATGCTGTGAGTGCGGACCAGATCTTGAATTATGCCCCATATGCAGGAGTACTATTCAAACTAGAATAAAACTTTATTAAATGATATAATGGGCAGCAAAGTTTTGCTTATCAGCTCCTTATTTGTAAATATTTTTGGTATTTATTGGTTCAAGTCTATGCTTTTAGCACATTTTATTAGATTTGCAATGGTTGTGTTATATAATTTATATTAATTTTGTGGTGATTCATCAATATAATGTTCCTTGCCTCTTGATTTTGGTCTGTTTCATGATCATGAGCCTAGTTTTCCTTCCAAATCTAAGGAGTTTCATTTTAATTATTTATTCAGTACTTTTTTGAAAAAACTATGTTACACTCGAGAATTAAGCTCTTTGATTTTGATTTTTCAATATTGAAGATTTTCTTTGTTTATGTTTTTCTCCTTTTTGGGTTTCCTAGGGTATTGTCACTCTTTGTTGGGGGTGAGACTAATTCTTTCATAAACATGACAATTAGGCTTTTCCTAAAATTGGCGTTTTTAGAATTTAAGCCTTCGCCCTTAGCCCTTCTTTAGGAGCATACTTCATCACCTACCACCACGTTAGTTCACTCACCATTATCTCTAACTCCTTGTGGGTTTAGCTAAGCATTATGCATATATTAGAGTGATCCAACTAATACAGATTAATCAATCAAGCATTGTCATGTTAAGTGAATAAAATTTGAAGTTGACAAAATGGAAGCTTTAGGTGGGATCAACTATATTTAAATAAAGATCACTGTGACGAGAGTTTAAAATTTAGAGACTTGATTCTTGTAAAATTATATGATTCTTGTACTTATACAGTGAAATAAAAATTGATCTCACGGATGTTTGGGTGGTAAAAAAAAATGAATACACACACACACAATGTGAATCTTGTTTTTAAGTTGTTTTAAATACAATTAATCCCACATGTTTTTTCTATTAAATTAAAATTTAGTCCTCCTCGTCTGACAGTTTATGATTAGTTAAATATATTTTGAGAGTACCTACGGGGATGAGCTCTAGAGGAAGTGGCTATTTCTACATACGTGACGAACCACAAATTGACTACCAAATGAAAGAAATGATTACATGTAGTATCTGACCATATTTTAAAGGGAAATAGTCTTTGTACGCACAGCAGTGTGGACGCACACAAAGACCCCACCATGATTCTTCCTTTCTCTCTCTTGCTTTTTCTCTTTTTATTTTATTTTTTTCCCCTCACCTTCTCTCTGAGTGAGTGGATTGATGCATCGACTTTGTGTGTCAAAATAACAGACCTCTAATGTGCTTGTCTCATGTAAAAAGCACTTTTGAAGAACACAAAAAAAAAAAAAAAAGGAAGTTCGAGAATTATCTTATTCAATAGAGGGGAGCATGTCAACTAGTTGAAGCCAACAATAGTATCATAGAATTTCTTAATTTTGTTTTCCTTTGAAGGAGAAAAAAGTTTAACCATACCATAATAGGGAATCTTATTTGAGATAGAAAATTTTGGTTTTGCAAGCTAAATCCACTCTTGCATGAGCCCGACTCAATTGGATCTCACCAAACACTCAAATGTTATGACATATGATCTATGACTATGAACTTCCCTCAAGGCATGACTCTTAGGCGATTAAATCTCCTTCACACATTTCAGCATGAGTATAATAGACTAAAATTTAGCCAAATGGATAGCTCCCTTTCAAGTGCATGACTACTAGTAACTCGGCTCCAGCAAAAACAAGGTGTTATAAAACGACCCTCATTGCTAATCTTATAACCATCAATCACCCTTTAGCCATCACATGGTGTGTGAAAGCATGTTATTCATGTCTTGCACTAAAACCATGATCACTGTCCTATTCTTCTTGTTGCTTTGTGTTGTTGGATTCAGTGACGGTGCCAATGTAAGATCCCCATCAGGAGGAAGGAAAGGGCAGTGGCAGCTCCTCCTTAGCAATGCTCGTGTGGTTAGCATGCACATGGCATTGACCAACCAAAACACAGTCATAATGTTTGACCAAACTGGTGCTGGCCAATCAAGTTACCAACTTAGGAAACGATTCAATGGGACAAGGTGCACCAGAAGCCACAATGATTTGGTGGACCCCACATGCTATGCTCACTCAGTGGAGTATGACATTGGTGCCAACAAAGTGAGGCCTTTGAGGCTTGACAATGATCCTTGGTGTTCCTCTGGCTCTTTCCTGAGCAATGGAACACTTCTGCAAACTGGTGGGTATGGCATGGGGGCTAAAAGGGTCAGATTCTATAGACCCTGTGGGAATCACAAATGTGATTGGATTCAATCAAAGAGTCTTCTATCTGATGAGAGGTGGTATGCTTCTAGCCAGATACTACCTGAGCATGATAGGGTAGTTGTTGTTGGTGGAAGAAGGGTCTTCACATATGAATTTGTACCAAAATTTAGTCCTGGAGAGAAGTCTTTTGCCCTTCCATTCTTGCACCAAACCAATGACAAGAATTCAGAAGGGAACAACCTCTATCCTTTCCTTCACCTTTCATCAGATGGGAACTTGTTCATCTTCGCGAACCGTGATTCGATCCTACTCAACTTGAGAAGAAACCGAGTGATCAAGACCTTCCCTCGTATCCCGGGACACGGATCAAGAAACTACCCAAGTTCTGGCTCATCTGTTATGCTCCCTTTAGACCACAAAGACAAGTTCCAAAAAGTTGAAGTTATGGTATGTGGAGGTGCAGCTAATGGAGCACTCAATGCTGCTAAAAAGGGCAGGTACCTAGAAGGGTTAAGATCATGTGGTAGAATGGTGATCTCAGGTAACAACCACATATGGCATATGGAGTACATGCCCCAACCACGCCTCCTACATGACATGCTAATTCTCCCTACTGGTCACATTCTGATCATCAATGGTGCTAAACATGGTTGTGCAGGATATGACAGTGCAAAAAATGCTTCCCTTGAGCCATATCTTTATAGCCCCAAAAAAAAACTTGGGACAAGGTTCACTGTCCTTAGGTCCACAAAGATAGCCAGAATGTACCACTCATCTGCAGCACTTCTTCCTGATGGGAGGGTCTTGGTTGGTGGTGGTAACCCACATGGGAGGTACACATTCCACAATGTAGCATACCCAACAGAGCTGAGACTCCAAGCATTTGTTCCACACTACATGGACAGGAGGTACCATAACTTGAGGCCTAGTAACTTGACCATAGAGTTTGGTGGTGGTGATCACAGCCTTGGAGTTGGGTACGGGGAAGAGTTTAGAGTCAGGTTTGTGGTGGTTAAGGGGCTGAGCAAAGAGGTGGTGTTCAGTGCATATGCACCACCATTTACAACGCATTCCTTTGCCATGAATCAGAGGATGCTGAAGCTGAGGTGCAAGAGCATGGTGAGAAGTGGAAATGGGTTGGTGACTGCAGTGTTAGAAGCACCACCATCACCCTTTGTTGCTCCCTCTGGTCACTACTTGCTCACTGTTGTGAATGGAGGAATCCCAAGCATGTCTCAGTGGATTCGGTTCACACATGCCTAGCTAGGCTTTGACCTTTGCGTTCAATACCCTTCTTATTTAGATGGAGATTCATCATAAAAATTTGGGAGTACTAAGGTGGATTTCAATATTGAAATGTCTAAACGTAATGCTTGCATTAAGTAATTTTATGTAAGGAGTGAAAACTCTAGTCCAATTAATATGGCTTAAGAGAGCTCCTATATCATAATTGGGTGCCATTGCCAACATTTGAAAATTTGAAGAATTACATGCATAGAGCGGAATTATGCCTTCATGTATTTTTTAGCTATTTGATAGGTTGATAGTTTGAACCCACCTCATGAATTTTTGAGCAATTTCAGGAATTTATTGGAGGCTGGTTCGTGCATGGGTTGACCAGCCGGCTCGTGTGCCGGTTTAATTGCAGAATCGATCCGATCACCGAACCGACCTAGTGACGAGTTTATCGATTTCAGGTCTGAACCGATGGTTCGGTTCTAATAACTATAGCATGCGAGGCTTGGTTGGACTGGTATGCGTGCCTTTACAAAATGCATCCCAAAACTGGGGGAGCGAGTTCGACTCCGGAGGCATAGCCCCTTCTCTCATACCCTAATGCGACAAAAAAAAAAAAAAAGGAAGGATTGGGCACACTTTTTGTCATAATAATTTTGGCAAGCTAAAATTGACTTTTAGGTCCGTCGCCTCTACATAACTCTTTTTATTTGGTCTGCTACCTTTTTATTTTTCTCATTTTGGTACCTTATGTTTCAAATTGGTTTTAAATTTGATCCCAAATTACTATTGTATTTTCTAATTAACAGAAAATATTGATGTGGAACAAATGATGCTGACGTGGCACAAATGCTGTCGTGACATGCATGTGGATCTAACGTGACATGTGTATGTTAGCAATTTCCATCAATTTCTTTATGAAACAGTGAATTATATTAGGGTCAAATTAAAAATGATTTGAGATGTAAAAGACTAAATTTTATAAAAATAAAATATAAAGGATAAATTGAAAAAATCGAGTAAATATAAGGGGAAAAAAAAAATACTTATGTTACTGTTATGCAATTAATAAGATAATTAATAGAAAAGAGAACATGAGTGAAGAATGGATAGAAATGGACACAGTGGTAGGCTGGTAGCAGAGTGCTGCCAACAACACGCACAATCGCATCCAGATCACGGCCACGTCACATCTTCATCCATTCGGAGCTTTCGAGAAATAAAAATGCCCCTTTATGTGCGGGTGGGCATCTGCGGCTAATTTAGATACGCTGGTCTTTGAAGAAAGAGATAGTGCTTCTAGACTAAAAATTTTATTTTTGTTATTTTAATTTGAAATTTATAAACGAATTCTTATGAAGGATGACTTTTGGAATTATTTGTTGGATTTAATTTCTATATACTGATAGTATAAAATTTTTTTTATAAAATTATTCAATCATATATTACCATATTAATTATGATAATTAATTTTTATATTCATTATTTTAAAAATTATCCAAATAGAAAATTTTAGTTAGATGACAATATAAAGTAATTTTATACTGTTAGCGCATTAAAATTAAATTCTTATTATACTATACCCAATATAGTATAATAATTTGGTTTGGACTTGGTGCCTAGGTCTCATGTCTTTCATGAGCAAATCGTGATTTTTTTTTTTAAAAGACTTAGTTCATAGGCTAAACGCGTTTTAACTCGTGGGTTAAGTGAGGTGGTTTAGGCAAGCTTGAAAGTTTAGCCCAATCGGCTAAAAATGATGGTTTTGATAGGCTTAACTCGTTTTGATATTTCTAATATCCTAGTTTAAGCAGTCAATCAATTATGCAGGTGAAGGCTATGGTACACTAGACAAGGTATGATGTGTCAAATATTAGGCATTTGGCCACATTTGCAATAAAGTGTTGTGAATGAATTTAGCCACACTTTATAAATGTGGCTAAAAGATTAGTGTGTGCACTAGTGTACCTTCAACAAAATCTGTTATTACACTAAAAAGTGACTTAACAGGGTGTTTGATATGGGTACTTTATTTGAATTATTGATAATGTGACTTGAAATTGCTTGGACCCACAATATTGCCTTGTTTGGTTACATCACATAATAGACAATATAGATTACCTTATAATTTGGGTTGTCTTCTTAGTGGGAATATGGATTATCCCCATTTGAGATGTTTGTGTGGATTACCTCCTAAATTACTGCCTAGATAGCCATTGAGTGGTAATCATCATTGTGTTATTATTATTGATAATAATATTGTTATTGTTAAATAATAATAATTAATGACTTAAAATAATCATTACAAATTATTTATTTATTATTAATTAATAACATTAATAAATATTGTTATTATTATTATTATTAATGTATTAGTAAGATATATATTACCTTGTAATCCTTATGATATACCAAACAAGGTAATATGCATTATCAATTAAATTACTTGAATATACCAAACACTACATTGTAATATTACCAGTAATTTAAAAAATGATAATCTTTCTAATGAGTAATCTAGATTACTAGTAATCTTGTAGGCAATGCATCAAATATCTCCTAAGAAGTGAATAAGTTATACCTTAGTTATTGAAGGATTTTTACAATATTAGTAATTTGAATTTTCTCGAAGGATAACTTCAACATTTTACTCTTACTCTCAAAATGTGTCATAAACAAAAAAGCAAAAACATGTTACGAAATTTTTTTTGTTTCCCAAGTATATCCAACATTGATAACAACAACTAATCTATTTGAAGTTGGAGCTCTCCTAAAGAGATAAACCATTGGTTACAAAACATTTTTTATATATATCATCAAAAATCAAATCCCTAACTATGCTACCATTCTTTAATAATATAGATATACTCTCGTAAAAAAATTATCTTCACTCATAATTAGCAGTCTCTCATTCTCAAAATAAATAAATAAATAAAAATCTTAGTGTCTGCTCACTTGTCACTACCCATCTTGTGCCATACCAATAGCGTGTAAGCCATTTTCCTTTGCTCCAAAAATGAAAAAGGCATTGTTCCTGTATCATATGTTAAACACGTAATACAAGAATTTTCCCCATTATTACTCCATAGCTATAAATGAATGTTAGTACAAAATATTCGTTCCAGATTTCATCATCCCATTAAAAACGAGGAAACTTGGGGGCAAAACTGAAAATGAAAAGATCTAGCACTATTTGGAATCAGGCTAGTAAATTAATCATCTAGACCTTGAGAGTGTTTTTCCCCTTTTTTTTTGTGTAAAAGTAATACTATTACATTTCCAACTTTTAGTTCAGTTTAGTGTGACTTCTATCATTAGTATGTAAGTTGAGAACAGTAACACAATAGTATCAAATTATCAATTTAGTTTGGCTAAGGAACTTTCTTGTTTTGATTTAATTAGATTAAAAGGTAGCATTTCTCATTTGTCTATTTATTTTTAACTTCAAAGTCCAGATAAAAAAAAAACTTTAAAGTCACAACGTTTTTATTTTATTTCATTTTAATAAAATCTTAAGTACAAGATTTTTTTTTTAACTTTGTCTTATTCTTACAATATCCACTTTTAAAATTAAGCTGACTCATCCTTGACAAGGCACCGCGTTTGTAAGTGCCTAGTTGCAAAAGAACTGGCAGTTGTATTTTGTCTTAATTTTATTCCGACGTTCGAGGAACAAACAGCACCTGATGCTTATCGTATTCTCCTTTCTTTTTTAATAAACTATTCTTTTTTATTATCTCAATTTTTTTTTTATTTGCCATGGCATCTGATATAGAGACAGCAATAACTAATTTATTATGAAAAGAGCTCCTCTAAAGGCTAAACCTTTAGCCACAAAATTATTTTCTACTCATTATTATTATGAATGGAATCCCTAATCAAATGCATCAAGAATCCAACTAACTATCAACTATCTATCCTTTAATTATATCTTTTAATAAACCATGTGCTTTGTCCACCACGTGAAAATTCCAACAATCCTTACAAGAGAATCAAATAAAAACAAAAATGAAGACTTTTCACTTGGTCATTTGTTGCTTTGTTCCAATAAACAAAACATGTGTGGATAAAATTTTTGTCATCCTATAAATAAAAATCTTAGTGCTGCTCACTAGTCACTACCTACCTTGTAGGGGTGTTCACGACCCGTCCTGTCCCGCGAACCCGACCCGACCCGAAGCTAATTTGGATGGATTCAGGTCTTAAAATTTGACCCGATACATTTTTTGGTAGGGTTCAAGTCATATATGTCAGGTTACTTAACCCTACCAAGTCAAATTATCCCTTAAGAGATATATATTTTTATAATAATTTATGAAAAATTATAAGATTTTAAAGTTCAATTAATATATTTTACATAATTTGATGTTATTTTTCTACGTTGATATGATTTATTTTGAAATTTATATGGTAAAATATCTCTAAAATTTTATTTCTTACTTATAAAATTTTATAATTTTATTATGTATAATATCTAAATTCTTGTATATTGTTCGAATGTCGGGTTCACCCGATACGACCCGGGACATAGTCGAATCATTATCGGGTCGGGTTCGAGTTTTAAAAATTGACCCGATATAAAAATCGGACCGAGTTCGGGTCTTGTCCAATTCGGTTCAACCCGTCCCTTGTACACCCCTACTATCTTGTGCCATACCAATAGCGTACAAGCCATATTTCCTTTGCTCCAAAAATGAAACAGGCATTGTTCCTGTATCATATGTTAAACACGTAATACAAGAATTTTCCCCATTATTACTCCATAACTATAAATGAATGTTAGTACAAAATATTTGCTCCAGATTTTATCATCCCATTAAAAAAGAGGAAACTTGGGGCAAAACTGAAATTGAAAAGATCTAGCGCTATTCGGAATCAGGCTAATAAATTAATCATCTAGACCTTTGAGACCGTTCCCCCCGCCCCCTCCTTTTTTTTTTTTTTTGGTGTAAAAGTAATACTATTATATTTCCAACTTTTAGTTCAGTTTAGTGTGAATTCTATCATTAGTATGTAAGTTGAGAATCCATACCAAACAAAAAAACTCCATACCACGAAAAAAAATGTAGGTTGAGAATAGTAACACAATAGTATCAAATTATCAAGTTAGTTTGGCTGAGGAACCTTCTTGTTTTGATTTAATTAGATTAAAAGGTAGCATTTCTCATTTTATTGTTGCCTAGCTACAGGTAGAGGATAAGTGTGTTTAGCTAGGGAATCAGACGTCCTCTTTCTCTACAAGAGGGAGTATATATATTGACTAAGCATTAATAAGGAGGGTCAATACGGGGTTGTGAGACATTAATATAAGAGATAAGGTCTTTCACCCTTATGTGTTGAGTTGACACCTGTGGACTAGGTGTGCCTAAGGTGGATCCGCATGAAGATGTAGGTCAATCTAGGACCAATTGGTCCACAAGCTTGTCAGTCTTGAGGCCCAGAGGGTCGAAGAGATTTAAGCACAAAAGTCAGACTTGAAGGTATAGGTTGGGTCAGTGCCGACAAGTCCACATTTGTTTATTTATTTTTAACTTCAAAGTCCAAAAAAAAAAAAAAACTTTAAACTCACAACTTTTTTATTTTATTTTATTTTAATAAAATCTTAAGTACAAGAGTTTGTTTTTACCTTTATCTTATTCTTACAGTATCCATTTTTAAAATTAAGCTGACTCATCCTTGACAAGGCACCGCGTTTGTAAGTGCTTCGTTGCAAACGAACTGGCAGTTGTATTGTCGTAATTCTAATTTTATTTCCACGTTCAAGCAACAAACAGCACCTGACACATTTATCACATTCTCTTTTTCTTTTTTTTTTTAATAAACTATTCTTTATTATTATTATTATTTTTATCTTGCATGGTATCCGCTGTCGAGACAGAAGTGACTAATTCCTATACGAAGGAGCCCCTCTAAAGGATAAATCTCTGGCCATAAAATTATTTTCTACTCGTTATTATTGCGAATCGAAATGCTAACTGGATGCATCAATAACCCAAGTAGATATCAACTGTCTAGGCTTTTATTATATCTTTTAATAAACTATAAACCATGTGCTTTGTCCACACTCCACCGCTTGAAAAATTCCAACAATCCTTGTAAGAGAGTAAAAAACAAACAAAAATGAAGACTTTTCACGAGTTGGTCATTTGTTGCTTTGTTCCAATCCAATTACCAAAACATGTATGGATCAAATTTCTGTTATCCTATAAATAATACCATTCATCAAAGCTATCCTCTTCATCATTCATCATTAATCAACCCCTATACTTTGATTCACTTTCAACCTCAACTTCATTTTATAGCTTGAACCAAGCATCTAGCCTAGCTTAGCTAGCTTCATTTGTTGGACTTTGGCTTGCAAAGATGACAATAAAGGCAGTGCCTGCAGTGAAGGATGGTTGCCTTGTGGTGAGGGGCAAGGTGGTTTTGAGCCATGTTCCAGGAAACATTGTGGTTTCTCGTGTTGGCACAGAGTCTGCTTTCTTGGGTGCAACTTCAAAGGTTCCAAGCTCCCGTCATGTCTTCTCTCTTGGCATTCTTCAGTGAGTCTCTCTCTCATATCTCTTCTCTCTGCCTCACTAATCTCATTGACAGAAATGCATCCTCTTATATATATATATTTCGTATTTACATAAACAAGCAGTTAAATTAATTGAGTATTAATCAAACTAAATCATTCAAAGTGTTTGTTTCTGTCTTTAATTTCTCCTAACATGACATGATCATGTTGATAAGAAAGACAAGAGAATGCATTCTCACATTTCTCATTCTCCTTTGGTTTTTTCTTTTTCTTCTTTTCAATAGCGACTTGACCAGAGGTTTCTAGATGCATGCATAAAACTTGTCTGAATATGTTGGTTGTCACAGGACCACGCCTTGTTTTTCTGCCACTAGCTATTTTATTTGTTTACTTTTTGTTTCTTTTGCTTTATCAACAAGGAAATATAGGACAGCTGCATTGCATTGAATTCAACTCAGTGAAAATTAGTCAAACATGGATATGACAAAACAGGATTGCATGATGCGTAGCTTGAGATTCAGCTATTCAAATAAGCCCTCTTCTTTTTCTTGCATTTGAGTCTCCAAATATTAAAATTAAATCAACAGCAGGGATTCATAAAATATTTTTTTGGAACTATAAAAACTTTGAATCCTAATTGTTCACATGAACTTAACTTTTAACATATATATTAGCATAAGGCATTATATCAATCTTTTGCTTCTATTTATAAAGGCATTAACCTGATGATTCAACTACGTGAATATTTAGATGACAAAAAAAAAAATTGCCAAGCTTGATATTTGCTCAAAAATGATTAGTTCCACATTGCTGCTAAGAGCTATATTTGTGTCCTGTCAAGTTTGTGGCACTTAATTGTTGGGCTCAGAGACTGATTCACAGTGCAATTAAATGATGCCAATGTGTGGCAACGAGTACCAAAACTAAATCTGATAGAATTAAATCTACCAATCGGCGCAGCGCAGCGAAAATATGAATAAGGATAAATAGTAAATTTTTTCTGCAGTGGGGCCCACTGGTCACTATTCACGTGGGCCCGCCCTTTACTATTCACGTGGGGCCCGCTGGTCACTATTCCCGAATAGTACTATTTACGGATAGTACTATTCACGAATAATACTATTGACACCAGTATCAAGAAATTTGCACACCGAATATTTAACGTGGAAACCCCCAAATATCGGAGGAAAAACCACGGGACAAACTCCGAAAATATTCCATTATATTTAGGATAATTACAAAGTATCCTTTCCACACTCTCCAACCCAAGAGGTAAATATAGTGTATCCCAGTGAGAACCCTCCTATTCAAATACTACAATTTTGCAGTACCAAGGAGTAATAGAGATGATACCCAAAAAATATTCCCGGTGTATATACCCACACCCTACACTCTAAGGGATTTACTCACACTCTCTATTTTTCTCTCTCACTCTCAGAGAATAATTCTCTTTCTCTCACTAGCAGCTCTTGTTTTTGCTGCTTCGTTGTTGTGTTGAATGAACTGAATCCCTCCTCTATTTATAGAGGCCTTCAGCAGTGTGAATGTACACTGCGTATTTCGGCTGCAGAAGAAAATTTCTTCAACAACTCTTCACTGTTGTTATTTCTGCTTCAACTTTCTCGTGTGAAATCATCACGTGCACGATAAAATGCGTGCATGCGTTGAAAAACTCTCTTCTCCCCCGTTTTCTTTCAATTTTCAATAGTGATGGGGCCCATAGGCTGGACCCCACAATTCTCCCCCTCCAGCCGATGGGGAAATAACCTGGGAACAATTATCTAGGATCCATGCCGATCAATTCGGCACAAAGTTGAAGCTTATCTCGTGCTACAACTTTCGTCATCATATCAGCAGGGTTTTCATCAGTGTGAATCTTTTTCAGCTCAAATTGCTTTTCTTCTATTGCTTGACGCAACCAATGATACCTGACATCAATGTGCTTCGTCCGCGAGTGATACATCGCATTCTTGCTCAAATCCAAAGCACTTTGACTGTCGCAATGGATAACGGACCTACTCTGCTTCATTCCCAATTGTTCAAGGAATCTTTTCAACCAAAGCATTTCTTTTCCAGCTTCAGTCATAGAAACATATTCTGCCTCAGTAGTGGACAAGGCAACACACTTTTGCAGTTTTGACTGCCAACACACAGCTCCACAGCAAAGTAAACACAAATCCGGAAGTAGATTTCCTACTATCCAGATCACCTGCCATATCAGCATCTGCATAGCCTTCCAAAACTGGTTCTGATCCTCCAAAGCTCAAGCACATTCTTGAACTACCTTTCAGATATCTTAAGATCCACTTCACAGCTTCCCAATGATCTTTACCTTGATTGGAAAGAAACCTGCTAACAACTCCAACCGCATGAGCGATATCTGGCCGAGTACAGACCATAGCATACATCAAACTCCCGACTGCAGAGGAGTAAGGAATATCAGCCATAGTCTTCTTTTCTTCATCGATCGTGGGACAACTCTTTCTTGAGTTTGAAATGATTGGCCAATGGTGTGCTAACCGCTTTAGCATTCTTCATATTGAATCTTCCAAGAACTCGCTTCCACATATCTTTCTTGTGACAACCAAAGCTTTCTAGCCATCCGGTCTCGCAAAATCTGCATGCCCGAATTTGCTTTGCGAACCTAGGTCCTTCATATCAAAGGACTTTGATAGCTCCTTTTTCAAATCACCAATCATCTTTGCTTCTGTCCGACTATCAACATATCATCTACATACAAATGTAAGAATGATAAACTTATCACCTGGAAATGTTTTAACATATACACAGTGATGCAGATCTGTCCTGGTATATCCATGACCCATCATGAATGAGTCAAACTTCTTGTACCATTGCCTAGGAGCCTGCTTTAATCCATACAAGCTCTTCTTCAATCTGCAAACCATGTTCTCCTTTCCACCTCCTCAAAACCTTCTGGTTGATCCATGTAGATTTCTTCCTCCAAATCACCATGGAGAAACGCAGTCTTCACATCTAACTGCTCAAGCTCCAAATCCAAGCTAGCCGTCAATCCGAGTATAACTCTAATAGAACTCATTTTGACAACTGGAGAGAAAATCTCATCAAAATCTATTCCTCGCTTTTGACCAAAACCTTTAACAACCAAGCGAGCTTTGTACTTCACCAGCTTGTTACCATCTTTCTTCAGCTTGAACACCCATTTGTTCTTCAAGGCTTTCTTGCCTTTAGGGAGTTCTACCAGCTCATAAGTATTGTTCTTCTGCAAGGAATTCATCTCTTCTTGCATGGCTTTGATCCACTGAACTTTATCCTTATGAGTCTGAACTTCTTCAAAACTCTCTGGCTCCCCCTCATTAGTGAGAAGGATATATTCCGATCTAGGGTACTTCTTGGATGGTTGTGGCACTCTATTAGATCTTCTAAGCTGTGGTGTTTGAGCTTGCTCCCCCTGCTCAACACCTCCTTCATCTCCATCATCATCAATTGCTGGCTCATCATCAACCCCATGATCTTGGACCTCTCCCCCTGTTGTGGCATTTTCTTTAGAAAGAGAGACTGGTGTAAAATCAACCTTATCACCAGTTTCATCAGTTTTCTCTGGAACAGCAGAATCCGACATAGTTTCTTGCTCATGAAACACTACGTCTCTGCTTCTAATAATCTTCTTATTTTCCGGATCCCATAGCCTATAGCCAAATTCCTCATCTCCATATCCCATAAATATGCAAGGAATGGCTCTATCATCAAGCTTCTGTCTCTGCTCCTTACTTACGTGAGCAAAGGCTTTGCATCCAAACACCTTCAAATGAGAGTAACTAACATCATGTCCGGACCATACTCTCTCTGGAATGTCAAAGCCCAAAGGAACAGACGGAGATCTGTTAATCAAGTAGCACGCCGTTTGAACAGCTTCACCCCAGAATGGCTTAGACAGCTTAGCCATTCTCAACATACATCTGACTTTCTCCATAATGGTTCTGTTGATTCTTTCGGCTACACCATTATGCTGTGGGGTGCCAGGAACTGTCTTCTCATGCCTGATGCCATGTTCAGAGCAATAGTTCTTGAATTCATGGGAAGTGTACTCTCCCCCATTGTCACTGCGAAGACACTTCAAAGGTTTCCCAGTTTCTCTCTCCACCATGGCATGAAACCTCTTGAAGTATTGAAACACCTGGTCCTTCCTCTTTAGGAAATACACCCACACTTTCCGTGAGGCATCATCAATAAACGTCACAAAATATCTGCTACCACCCAGAGTCTCCACCTCCATGGGACCGCATACATCAGAGTAAACCATATCCAAAATATTCTTCTTCAGCTTCAACCTTTTGCTGAAAGATACTCTATGATGCTTGCCAAATAAACAATGATCACAAGGATTTAACTTTGTACCTTTGGCATAAGGAATGAGAGATTTCCGAGCCAAAATCTGCAATCCTTTTTCACTCATATGAGCCAATCTTTTATGCCACAAATTTGGCGAAGCATCGTCTTCAACTGCATTCAACCCTCCGATCTGCTTAACTTGAGTCTTATACAAAGTGTTGTATGCTTCTCCTCTGGCAATCACCATCGAACCTTTGGAGAGCTTCCACTTGCCATCACCAAAGTTATTGTGATATCCGGCTAGATCCAGAGCATGCACGGAGATCAGATTCAGGCGTAAATCCGGCACATGTCGCACATTCTTCAATGTCAGTGTACATCCTATATTTGTTTGAATGCACACATCACCAATCCCCACAATGTCAGAATTACTTTTATTACCCATATTCACTTTGCCAAAGTCTCCTTCTTTGTACAAAGTAAAAAACTCCTTGTTGGGAGTGGCATGATACGAAGCCGCTGAGTCAACGACCCATTCAACACATGAATCTGCAACATGACATTCTTCATCTACAAAAGAAAGCACCACCACTTCCCCATTTATCACAGGGGTTGTAGTATTTTTATCATCATGGCCCCGACTTCTCCGATTTTTATTGCCTCTGTTCTTCCAAGCCTTACAATTTCTTTTGATGTGTCCTTCTTCACCACAATGGTAACATTTAAACCTTCTTCTTGGTGGACTGCGATCGATCCTTTGGTTTTCTGGACCAACCTCTGCTCTTGCTTCTCCCTCTGTTCTCTGTGACAAGGGCCTGGGAATTATCAATTACCACCAAGTCTTTTCTTCTGGTTTCTTCATTGAACATGCTGTCTTTGACTTGGACTAAAGACAGTTTTCCACTTGAAGCAGAGTTGCTTAGTGACACCACCAAGGTCTCCCAAATTTATCGGCAAAGAACTCAAAAGTAATAGTGCTGTAACTCATCATCCAAAGACTATCTGCATGGTGCTTAAGCGATTCACCATATTTTGAAAGTCACTCAAGTGCTCAAAGAACAGACCTTCCATCTCTCAGACTTGAGATTCACTAGCTTCCCGATTAAAGCTTTATTCCGTGCGCCTTTCTCTCATAGAGATCTTCTAACTTCTTCCACAGAGTTTGTGCATTCGTCTCTGTGGCCACATGGTGGAATACACTGATATCCACCCACTGCCTAATTAACCCAATAGCCTTAGGTGCATCTTTTTCCAATTTTCTTCAGACACTTCTGCTGGCCTTGCATCTCCCTTCTCTACAGGATCATACAAATCCTTATAGAAAAGTATATCCTCCATCTTTGGCTTCCAGATGGAGTAATTTGCTGCTGTTAACTTGATCATGGTACCCATATTCTCTTCCATTTAATTTACACAGCACAATCCTGAGCTCTATCCCACTTCTGACACCAAGTGGCTCTTTAAGTACCAGGGAGAAATTCTTTTCTGATGTGGAAGATCAGTTAAGCGCAACCACAGAGCATACTAAGAATAAATCCCACCGTACCAAAGCTCTGATACCACTTGTTGGGCTCAGAGACTGATTCACAGTGCAATTAAATGATGCCAATGTGTGGCAACGAGTACCAAAACTAAATCTGATAGAATTAAATCTACCAATCGGCGCAGCGCAGCGAAAATATGAATAAGGATGAATAGTAAATTTTTTCTGCAGTGGGGCCCACTGGTCACTATTCACGTGGGCCCGCCCTTTACTATTCACGTGGGGCCATTGTGGTCACTATTAGAATAGTACTATTTACGGATAGTACTATTCACGAATAATACTATTGACACCAGTATCAAGAAATTTGCACACCGAATATTTAACGTGGAAACCCCCAAATATCGGAGGAAAAACCACGGGACAAACTCCGAAAATATTCCATTATATTTAGGATAATTACAAAGTATCCTTTCCACACTCTCCAACCCAAGAGGTAAATATAGTGTATCCCAGTGAGAACCCTCCTATTCAAATACTACAATTTTGCAGTACCAAGGAGTAATAGAGATGATACCCAAAAATATTCCCGGTGTATATACCCACACCCTACACTCTAAGGGATTTACTCACACTCTCTATTTTTCTCTCTCACTCTCAGAGAATAATTCTCTTTCTCTCACTAGCAGCTCTTGTTTTTGCTGCTTCGTTGTTGTGTTGAATGAACTGAATCCCTCCTCTATTTATAGAGGCCTTCAGCAGTGTGAATGTACACTGCGTATTTCGGCTGCAGAAGAAAATTTCCTCAACAACTCTTCACTGTTGTTATTTCAGCTTCAACTTTCTCGGCGCCGAAATCATCACGCGTGCACAGTAAAAATTACTGTGCATGCGTTGAAAAATTCTCTCTTCTCCCCCGTTTTCTTTCAATTTTCAATAGTGATGGGGCCCATAGGCTGGACCCCACATTAATGACACGAAAGCAATGAACCAATTGCAGGGGATATAAGTTGTTGTCACTCTTCAGATTCAAAATCTGGTGGATGATACCACGAATTGGGAGGTCTGGAAGTGATGTTCCAGTGGAGACTCAATTGCTGCTGGTGGAAGCAAGAGAAGAATCTGCCCTCCAGGATGATTTTTCTTCTGATTCTGAGGATCTTACAGCAGACAACGCCACCTACATTCTCTTCTTGCCTGTTTTGGATGGACAATTTCGTGCAACTTTGCAAGGAACCTCATCAAATGAGCTTCAATTCTGCATTGAAAGTGGTTAGTGAAGTCTTCTTTCGCTTATATTTTGCTTCATAAGAAAGAAAAGAAAACAGATATTATCCTATGAATTAAGATATTTAGCTGTTTCATACTAATGTGACTTTTAAATGATCCAGGAGATGCCCATATCCAAACTCCCCAATCACTAGAAGCTGTATTTGTGAATTCAGGAAACAATCCGTTTGAATTAATCAGAAACTCTATCAAGTATGTCTTGTTTCTAGAATGTCCTTATTCTTTATGTGAAGCCATGTTACATAAGTATAGACGTATTACATTTACACTTTATTGCTGTTGATTCAGGATATTAGAAGAGCACAAAGGAACTTTTAGTCATCTTGAACACAAGAAGGTCCCTGCACATCTTGACTGGTTTGGATGGTGCACTTGGGATGCTTTTTACACTGAAGTGAGTCCACAAGGAATAAGAGAGGGACTTCAAAGGTAAAGTGTCACTCAAGTAACTTCACCTATATGACATCCTGCAAATGTTGAGAATGTCAATGACAATTTCTCTATTTATTTAACAGTTTCTCGAATGGAGGTTGTTCACCAAAGTTTCTCATCATTGATGATGGATGGCAAGATACATGCAATGAGTTTCACAAAGACAATGAACCACTAATTGAAGGAACCCAGTAAGTCTCTCTTTTGAAGTGATGCCACCATTTTCCCCCTCCATTTCTTACTCATCATGTTGTGGTGCTGACATCTTTTGTTAACCATTAGGTTTGCTACCAGACTGATAGACATTAAAGAGAACAATAAGTTCAGCAATGCAGGCTCCAACAATTCTTGCAACAATCTCCATGATTTTGTTGATTCAATCAAAAATAATTTCGGAGTAAAGTAAGCAGTCCGATCTCAACAAGGCTTATGTGTTCCTTCATATGTAATTAGCCTATAAGGCTACCATACCATTATTCACAGTAACTAAAGAGCTGACTATAATTGTGCACACCTCCAGATATGTTTACATGTGGCATGCATTGGCTGGTTATTGGGGAGGAGTGCTCCCATCATCAGATACAATGAAGAAATACAATCCAAAACTTGCATATCCAATTCAGTCACCTGGCAATACAGGGAACCTTAGAGATGTAGCCATGGACAGCTTGGAAAAATATGGAGTGGGAATTATAGACCCAGAAAGGATACATGATTTTTACAATGACTATCATAGTTATCTTGCTAGCTGTGGGGTGGATGGAGTCAAAGTTGATGTCCAAAATGTTATAGAAACCATGGGTTCCAGCTACGATGGGCGTGTTTCGTTGACCAAGCGGTATCAAGAAGCACTAGAGCAATCTGTAGCAAGGAACTTCAAGGACAATAACCTCATTTGCTGCATGGCTCATAACTCTGATTCAATATACAGGTCTGCCTGCTACCAAGTGTCTAATTTTAGGAACTATACCTAATAGAATCTAAAATTTTCTCTTGATCCCTTTTGTGACAAGCGTTTTCTTTTTGTGTTCTCAACTTCCAGTTCAAAGAAGAGTGCAGTAACAAGAGCATCTGAGGATTTCATGCCAAGAGAGCCAACATTTCAAACCTTGCACATTGCCTCAGTAGCTTTTAATAGTATACTTCTTGGGGAGATATTTGTGTCTGACTGGGACATGTTCCATGTAATACTCCTTTCTCATTAGTTTGTCAAAATCTTTAATGTCTGCAAATGTTAATAAGTTGCTTGATATGATTCTGAAATGTTTCTATTTCAGAGTAAGCATGACACAGCTGAGTTCCACGCTGCAGCAAGAGCAATAGGTGGTTGTGCAGTATACGTAAGGTAAGGCACCAAAACAGCTGGTATTCTTGATCTCTAGCTTCCCTTAACAAATGTTTTCTTATGCTTGACAAAATTTCTAGCAAAAAAACTAATAAAATTTGATACATTACAGTGATAAGCCTGGAAATCATGATTTTAAAATCCTCAACAAGCTAGTATTGCCTGATGGATCAGTCTTGAGAGCAAGATATGCCGGCCGTCCTACTCGAGATTGCTTATTCAAAGATCCTGTTATGGATGGTAAAAGGTAAGTTAAAATGTTACTATGTCTCTAAGAATGGCAATCATTTTTTTATTAGCTTCCATTTTTCACTGAACAGCCATATTGTTATTGACTCCTTTGCAGTCTGCTGAAAATTTGGAACTTGAACAAGCTGACTGGGGTGGTTGGCGTCTTTAATTGCCAAGGAGCAGGAAGCTGGCCACTGAAATCAGTGGAAACCACACCAACACACATAACCATATCAGGGAAAGTGAGACCCCATGATGTAGAATACCTTGAAGATGTTGCAGGTGAAAATTGGAATGGAGATTGTGCAGTATATGCCTTCAATGCAGGTTCAAATTTCAACTTAATCACATTTATGTTGTGCTTGTGCTAGCCTTTTTCAGAACCTTACTCATATCTATTTCTCTGTTAGAACTGCCAACATATTTACCACACTGTACCATACTGCAGGTTTGCTTACCAAGCTGCAGAACAAAGAAAAGCTAGAAGTGTCCTTGGAGACTCTCCAATGTGAAATATATACAGTATCTCCAGTAAGGGTCAGTATCCTAATTAATTTTGTCATCTTTGTTTCATGAAAAGTCATGTTTATTAAGCCTAACATACACATTTGTTCAAACTTATGTGTGAAACAGGTGTTTGGTCATGATGTACAATTTGCACCAATAGGATCGCTTGAAATGTACAACTCAGGAGGAGCTGTAGAAGCTTTGGACTGCACCATGGATGTTGCAGAATGCATAATCAAAATCAAAGGGAGAGGATGTGGCCGTTTTGGAGCATACTCAAACGTTAGACCAAAACGTTGCATGGTGGACATGAAAGATGAGAAATTCTTCTACAACCCTGAAGATGGACTATTGACAATTAAACTTGATGGTGAAGAATATTCAAGGGACATTGAACTTGTGTACTGAAGTTGCCTTGTTGAGTCGAAATGAATCTAATCTGATCGTAGAAGTTTTCTAATTACCTAACTCCTAAAGCAAGAATATAAAAAGAATCATTTGATTTTGATGAATTGTAGTGTAAAAATGTGTGTGCCATACTGCCATCTATATAAAAATGATGTGACACTTTCTTACATTCTTTAATGGTACTTTTATGTTTTCGTAGACTCTATCTGGTATCTTCATCATAAAAGACTCTGAAAAATAAGAGTTCATCCTCTTTTTCAAAATACCAAGCTGACATATATTCTTTTAACATAATCGGTTTAAGTGATTCTTAAATTAACAAGATCCTTAACACAAGTTCAAAGTGTTAATGCAATGAACAGCAGACAGAACCCCACTCCCGGGGCAGGTGGTATCAAATGCTATACCAATAACATGAAGTTTGTAAGTTTGGTCACAAATTTTAAAAAGGAAAACAAAACACGAAGTTGTTCAGCACAAAACTTCCTCAAAATATGAGAGATGAATTGAAAACCTAAAGCATTTAAAAACTAAAAAAACAAAAAATAGGCTTTTCAGAATATGCCATGTTCTATTTGGGAGTGGCTGATAAAAAATTCAACATGCCACATTAGACCCATAGACTATAATGTTCGGATCCCCATGATTATCCAAATTCAAAAAGGATTGGAAATAAATAATCCAGATACAAGTCAAGGAACCGCCGAATAAGTGAAACCAGAAGCAATGCTTGTGACAATAATTCAGTCAACCTTTTGTATTAATGAATACTTTGCCGAATAGTTCTATCATGAATTGATCAAATACTTTGACACCTCATGTTGACAACCGTCATCACATAAGCTTCTTATACCAAGGAACATCCTACAAGAGTACAAATGTACAGTTTGATCAATCCCACTTTAATTATTTCAGTTCGGTGCGGTTGAATTGCACTAATATTTAAACTCATGCACGCTTTTTCTTCTTTCCATATTTTCTTCTTAGCATGCTTTTATGTACCAAGAGTCCATATATAGGCTTAGAGTTCATTGATTGTTATTGATTAGCAAAACAATTAACAATGACCATCAACACTGTCCCTAGCATCAGAGACGAATGCCTCACACAGTATGTGGTAAGGTTGTTTTGACTCATGTATCGAGAAACGTAATCATTACACCCATTAGCAGTGAATGAGCTTTCATTGGTGCAACTTCACTAACTTCAAGCAGTCACCATACCTTCAGAAGCAAGTTTACGCAAATTCAGGGGACAACCCATTTAAGCTCATATGAAATTCCATGAAGTAAGTCAGAAAAGTTACAGTTGTTTTAGTAGAACATTTTTTTCAATTATGCTTTTGTAACAAATGTAGAGTTTTGATACATTAAAGTATAAAGTTTTTTATAGCATCAATCATTCATGTATTACCAAACATATAGCTACTAAAATAGTTACTTTGAAAATCAAATATTTTATTGGCGTGATAATTTATAATTGAATGTCGGTGTAGAAACTTTAATTCTCACATGGTATGAAAATTAAATCCATTATGACTTGAAGCTGGAGGATACAACATATCTGTTAACCTGTTGCAATCAGACAGGATATTGGAGAAGCACAAAGGAACATTTAGGCACATTGATCATAAGGAGGTAAAGGATCTGATCTTGTTCCACATTGAATATATTAATATCACCTAAATAGTGTGATGATTTCAAATTGCATCACAGTTGCCAGCACATGTGGACTGGTTCGGATGGAACACTGGGATGCATTTTATACTGGTAGTAGTGACTTATGTCTAACATATAGCAATGTCAGTGCGCAAGGAGTGGATGAAGGCCTTAAAAGGTGCAACAGAAATAAATTAAAAACTTCATTTTACCATAATTTAATCCATTGAAGTTGAAACCTGTTATATATTCCTCAATTTGTTTCTAATGCAGGTTCTCAGAAGGAGGATGCCTCCAAACCGGGTATGCATTGATGATGGATGGCAGAACACTAAAGAGACAACGCTAGAAAACGGTGAACTTCCACTTGAAAAATCAAAGTAAAGATTATTTAATTTCTGTCTTGTAGTAATTTGATTCTAATGATCCAAAGAGAAGTGCAGTGAACAATCACTTTTATCATCCTACTTGCTAGTGTGTAGGTTCCAAGCCAGACTGCAAAATCTAAAGGAAAATGATAAGTTCAAGGACTAAGGATATGTTGATATGCACCACTTTATAAGAACCGTCAAACAGAAATATGGGCTAAAGTGAAGTTTCATTGCTAGCACCCATTTTTTCAAGCAATTTTTATTGTGAATTGTAAGGCTGATTGATGCAATTTAAAAATGCAGATATGTATATGCTTGGCACGCCTTGCTTGGTTACTGGGCAGGAATAGATCCCTTATCTGATGAAATGAGAAATTACAACCCCAAGATTGCATTGCGAAGTTGTTCAGGTCATGGAAAAAGTGGGAGTGGGACTAACTGATCCCTTGAAAGTTGATGAGTTCTGTAATGATCTCCACGGATACCTTTCGAGTTGTGGTGTTGATGGAGTGAAGGTAGATGTTCAGTGCATACTAGACACCCTTGGATCAGGTTATGGAGGGAGGGTCGCACTGACCAAACGTTTTCAAGAAGCTCTAGAAGAATCAGTTGCCAAGAACTTTGGAGGCAATAACCTTAATTTGCTCAATGAGTAACAACAATGATTACATATTCAGGTATGTCATATACGAGATCTCTTGTTCAGTAAGAGGGAATGTGAAAACCTTAGGATCTGACTAATTGAGTTTGGTGGTTTCAGCTCAAAGAGAAATGTCACTGCCAGAGCTTCTGAGGATTTTATGCCAAATGAGCCAACATTTCAGACACTTCATGTTGCTGCTGTAGCATTCAACAGCCTTTTGCTAGGGGAGTCGGCGCCGTGTGACATATAACTTATGTATAAATAACATAACTCCATGTCATACTAATTGAGTCACTGCATACAAAATATTATATAATACATACATATTGCAGTTATTGTATATGTACTGTCTTTGGTTTGCAGTCTAGTGAAAATTTGGAGCTTGAACAAGCTATGTGGGATAGTTGGCATTTTAAATTGCCGAAGAGTAGAAAAGTGGCCTCCCACACCAGGTGCCACATTCTTATAAGGGTGTTTGGAAACTCCCGGAATTCAATTCTATCAAGAAATTGAATTGAATTCCATAGTTTAGAAGTAATTTAAGTGAAAGAATTGAAATCCCACAGGAATTGAAATTCAACAAAACTAAAGAATTGAAATCAAACCCAAATAGGTGCGATTTGGTGTGGGAATTAAATTTCAACAAATAAAAATACCAAAATAACCTTAGTTGAATGTAATGTTTTATTCTTAACTTATTAATGAAGAATAAAATAGTAAAAATAATTAAATTAATTCATTTTTTAGACTCATTCCAAATTAAGATAATTTACTTACTCATTCCAAATATGAGAATTCAATTTAATTTCTAATGGAATTCAATTATTAATGGAATTCAATTCAGACCGAGCATTGGCATATTTGACCATTACAGGTTCAACTAGTGCAGCAGAGTTGGTGTGCTCTCTACCAGCATTTGTCTTTGAATAGTGTCCTGTCCAAGCAGTGCGCCAGATTGCGGTGAAACAGTTTTCACCTGTCATATGTAATATGTGTAAGAATAGATCAATAGAATGCAATGTGATATTGTGATTTGTGTAGTAAGGACAAGCCTCATTGTTTGTTCTTTTTGGAAAAACGCCGACTGCATAGAATTGTATGTTTTTACTTTAGATGGATTGCGTAGCATTATGTGATGAGACAGAAGTTTCAAGTCAAGCAAAGAGCATGTAGAAAAATTGTCCATGAAATCGAAGCAACAATAATGTTGCCCATGTTCATGTATAATAGCATGGCTATGTGTTTTCTTTTTCCAATTACTCTTTTTTTTCCCTTTAATTAGAGAGAGAGAGAGAGAGTAATATATGATGTCTAAAGTCCATTCGTCAGTCATGATGAAAGGACAACTTGCTTGGCAACTTAAGCGCAAATAATCAGCTTCCCCATAACTTACTTAGGGCCATTTTTATTTTATAGGTGTTTTCAAAACATTGAGGTGATACTCTATTTCTCAACTAAAGAAAAATGATAAGGTTTCACAACCAAAAGGACAATAACAATAATAATAATGAGCAAGAAGAAGAAGAAATGTGCTCATAAATCATAATGCTTATGCTATATTTGTTGATATGATAAAATATGATTGGATGTCAATATCATGTATCATATTAAATTAAAAAAAAATCATGTTATGATCATTTAAAAGTGTTTCTATCTAATTAAAACTACACCAATCAATCTCACATACAAATATAATCAACCGACCATTTCTTTTTGCCTTTTGGTAGTGTTAGGAATGCTTAAATAGGAAATGGAAATTGAATTGATCTTGGAAATCAATTTTTGTGTTTAAAATACAATGATTGTATTTGGAATGATTAAAAAGGAAAATAAATTAATTTAATTTGTGTTTAAATTTTAAAATCAAATCAATTTCACTCAAATCTTATCAACTTTGATAAGATTTCAAAAAAAAAAAAAAAAGGTGAGCAATCTCATAGATTTATAAATCAAATCATTTGATTCATTCCCATTTTGTATATGATTCCAAACACACTCAAATTCTGGATCAACCAATCACAACACCTAGCAGAAAAGAAAAGAGCAATTTTTTATCAAAAAAAAAAACACTTGTATTCCCCTATCACAAAAAACACTGAAAGCCCATATATCCATTAGATACAAAGATGGAAAGAAAAAGGCATTTTAGTGGACATATGCCCAGCCCACATCTATCTGCACAAAATGTCTCAGCCATTTTCCTGATTATGGTTTTGTCTGGTTTTGCTTGCGATATTTGAGTGTCATTCAGCAAAAACCCTTTCCTCTCAATTCCAACTCCTTATCCTCATTCATTCCCCTCGCCCCCCTTCCTTCCTTCCTTCCTTCTTCAGAACCCTCTCCCTCTTGTTCTTCTTCTTGTTTGTTACATTACTATTGGTATTACTATTACTACATGTCTATCAGTGCCTTCAAGTCGGTGACCACGATGGCAGAGTCATGCCTCCTCTCTCCCCCTTCCTCACTCTTCCACTCCAAATCCACACCCAAACACCCCTTCTTATTCCCCAAACACAATTCCCTCATCCTCAAGCTCCAACAACTCTCCTTCCCTTCCCTCAGAGCCCACCGCCCCCACGTGCTCACTCACGTGGCCCAAACCTCCGACTGGGCCCAACAAGAAGGAGACAACAACACCCTCACCTTAGAAGATGAAGAAGAAGAAGCTGCTGTCACTGAAACAGAAGCTGGGCTTTCCGATTGGGAGCCCAACGGCGAAGGCCCAGAAGAAGAACAAGTTGCTCAAGAAGGAGGAGAAGGAGAAGGAGAAGGTGGTTTTGTGGAACCACCTGAGGATGCGAAAGTGTTTGTTGGGAACTTGCCTTACGATGTTGATAGCCAAAAACTCGCCATGCTTTTCGAGCAGGCAGGAACCGTTGAGATTGCTGAGGTCAGGTTTTCTTCCTTTTTTCTTTTTTGGTTTTAATTTCAGTTTCGATTTGGGCTTTGATGATTGTGAATTGCGATTATAAAAGGGATTCTGATGGTGTGGTTACTGTTGTTGTTGTGGATTTTAGGTTATTTATAATAGGGAAACTGACCAGAGTCGCGGGTTTGGATTTGTGACGATGAGTACTGTTGAGGAAGCTGAGAAGGCCGTGGAGAAGCTCCACCGCTATGTAAGTTTGGACTTGTTCAATTTCTTTGTTGATTGGGGACTAGCCTTTGAATTTTGCCATAACTGTTTTTGTTGGGAATATTCTGCTGTTGAGAGTAAGTTTCGTATTGAAATTGGGAATCAGGAACTAGATTTCGTAATTTGCATTCTGATTTTGGTATAAAAACTTGCCGGTGAATTTTTTTACGCATTTCTATTTTGATCGCAATTAAACCACCATTATCAGGCCCCTATTAATAGGAACCTGACTAATCAGAGACAGAGGTCCCTCAAGGGGGTAGGGGTCTTTCCCATTCACAGGGCTTGAAAGACAAGACCTTGGTTAAGGGATTAAGGGCCGACCACCTTAAACAATTCCACTTGGTTTTTACACATATTTTAAGGGGATGGAAAACTTACCTTAAAAGATATTAGATTGAGTTCCATGTGCTAAAAAGTTTGTTCAATGTGGTTGCCTAGTAAGTAATGAGGACAGAGACTTCCACGGTGGTGAATCTCCTATTCTGTGTTAAATTATGTTGGACTGTGTTATTTTGTACGACTGCATTGTTAAGGGCTGTAAGTATGATTAAATGTTGCAATAGAAGTGTCCTGGAAAAAAGGAGAATGGTAACTGTTTCTGCTTACCACTTGATATGTTTTTTACTCTCAATGCTTGTAAGTTGTAACCTGTTGTAAGCAAATATGTACAAGGTTGTTAATTTCCTGTTCTAAGTTGCTTGCTGGTTGTTTTCTGCAACTGTTCTTTTGCTTTTCTCAGTTTATCCTTTTAAGAAGAATAAATGCCTTCTATATTAATAAGGAGGCAGTTTAGACTGCAGAACTCTCTGATATAGGGATTTGGTGGTTTGTACCTTATTTTCGTGACAGGAATTAGATGGAAGACTATTGACTGTTAACAAGGCTTCTCCAAGAGGAACTCGGCCTGAACGCCCACCTCGTAACTTTGAACCTGCTTTAAGAGTCTATGTTGGTAACTTGCCATGGGATGTCGACGATACTCGTCTGGAGCAAATTTTCAGTGAACATGGTAAGGTTGTGAATGCTCGGGTAGTCTATGACAGAGAGACTGGACGATCACGTGGCTTTGGTTTTGTCACAATGTCTGATGAGACTGAAATGAATGATGCCATTGCTGCTCTTGATGGTCAGGTATTTCCATTATACTTAGTTAAACTATCAATGGTTATGTGCATTGATGATAAGTGTGCTGAAAGCTGAAGGGGACATGATTTTTATGTGCTCATGTTCAAGAAAAAGAAAATGGTTTGATCTTGAAAGGACAACTTTTGGAATTAGGTTTTGGTTCAACTGCCAAGACTGACTGTTTGAATTAACTTAGTATTTTGTAGTCATAATAGCTTATAATCAAAAGTTCTAAGGAGAGATTTTGAAGATAAGAGAAGCAATTATCCTTCATGCAATAAGCTAATCCAAACATGCCATGGTTTATTTTCTTATGGTTTTTTCATATGGTTATTCTGCTGTTGCAGAGTTTGGACGGGAGGGCTATCAGAGTGAATGTTGCTGAGGATAGGCCCAGGCGAAGCTCTTATTGAGTTTTACCTCAAGAAATCCCTCATGTCAGCTGCTGGAGTTTTTGTTTTATATAGCTGAGAATATAGTGTCAATTTTTCTCAAAAAATATTTCCCTCTTGGGCAGCCGGTTTCAGATTAGATTCATATATTTTATTGTATTAATTAATTTGATGTCGAGATCAAAATTATCATAGCTGTAATTCCAACTCCTGAGGGTCTTAAGAAAGTGGTCTTTGTTGCTTTTTCTTTTGGCTATTTGTTTCTATGTACGAAATGAAATTTAAAAAAGGGTTGTCTTGCAAACTAATGTGGTTGACTCTTAATGAAATTCTGCTTGTAAATTCTATAGCTTGTTTTGTAAATTGTGGTTCTTAAGTTAAATGAGATCATTTTTTTTCACGGACGTCACCGGCCTTATTTAGTTTATGGTTATTCTACTTAGTGGGAACTAGCTGAAGAATTAATTAAAAAATTTCAACCGCCTAAAACAAGATATAAAAAAATGATAAATTTTTTCTATTTTCAAATAGTGGCCCTTTATCAGTTGTTCAAATCATTTATTGACACATGACTAATAGTCCCTTAACTGAGAAAACTGAAAGATTGTATTTTATACCAAGTAAATTATCATCGAATTACAGTTTGTAAAAAATGTTCTAAATAACATGTAAAATGTCTTAATTCTAAACCCAGTGCATAAAAAATTAAAAATTTTATCAGGCATAGTGAAAATTAGAAAACATAAAACTAGAGTTCATCGCAAATATTTAATATCAAAATTACTATTACTGCACATGAAGAACATGAACATATCTTGTTTTCTCACGTAGAATGAACTTTATGGTACAACAACGAGTAGAACGAACTTTAACTATACAAATTCTACAGCACGTGGGAACATCCAAGTTCCAACTATCAGCATTAGCCTTTCAAAATTCCGGAAACTTTACAAGCTCTAACAACAGCATTTGGCTATATCCAAGTTCCAACCAGTGACGTCTGAACCATTTTGGTTCCCACTTCAGTAACCTCGCAGTTGAGCTTCTCGACTAGTGAGGGGCACGTACCGAACAGAAGTCTCAGTTCGGACATTGATAGAACCATCAGATTTCTTATCTACCACCTTTAAATCTTGGAATATGTTCCCAACTGGAATCACCATTCTACCGCCAGGCTTCAACTGATCAATTAGTGGCTGGGGAATTTCTCGTGCTGCTGCTCCAACGTGAATGGCATCATAAGGAGCAAACTCTGGCCATCCTTTTCTACCATCTGACAACACACAAGAATTAACTCAAACGTTTGAAGTTAGCAATCTACAATAACCACAATTTTCCTTCTCAAGGAAAATTGACTTAATCATAAGGCTGTTGTGATTCAATTATCATGGATATAATATAACATTCAAGTATCTTGATTATCGAAAACATGAACAATACTTATGGATCAACTCTAATTTCAGTTATTAATCAAAAAATGAAAACACTAATTTCAGTTTCAAGTGGAGTCGGTCACTTGAAACAAATTACAAATCCTAAGAATCCTATATTTCCTCTGTTTACTTAACGGACTAGATACAACAGAATTATTAAACCACTTGCATTTACATCCTCATCACCTACGACTGAAATAACTGAAACAAGGACTACATTCAATGGTCATGGTCAACTGGACCAGAAGGAACTATAATTCTGTTGTGCTAAAATGAAAAGTTTCAATTTTACAGATAAAAAATTCAGAAACCATACCACCAACATGGACAGAAAGGGAACCATCTTTCAATAGTGGAGCTGCAGCACTTTTCTGAATATTCTCTATTGAAGAAGAAACCAACTCAGGAATATGCTCCACACCAACAGCACGGCCTTGGGGTCCAACCATCAAGGCGAAGCATGCTGTCAGATACCCCGTTCCTGCAAAAAGACCCAAGATATAGAAAATGTTAGCATTCAAGAGAATAATGAGGGGAAAAAAATAGTAGAGCAATTGCTCACATATACAATATAGTTAATAGCATCTGAATTGGGATTATGCAGAGCAATATGAAAATCCTAATTGCCTTGTCCTCCACCACCACAGTCAAGGTTTTTACATCAGAACATCTTCACATTATCTTGCTATGCCTTATAAAACCCTCCAGCAAAGGAGGCTGGGGTAGAAGTGGTTCTTTTTCCATATCCTACGCAACATAGTGCTCAGGAAACAACCAGTCCTTTCCATCCACCCTTATTATAGCAGCTCCCATCAAATGTACAAGTTCTCTACCGTATATCTCAATAATCAGTTTCATCAACCAAAGGATGGTTGACTTCACCATTCTAGTATATTAAGCCTCATCAACAACAAATCAAATGCCAATAATAGTAATATAATGCCTTAAAAAAGTTTGCCCTCTAACTAGCAAGAAACTTCCATTTTGAGTAAATGCTCTTGGAAGATATGCACCAAATTAGTCCTTCAAGGATTTTTATTTTTACATATCAATATGGTCATTCATAGTATAAAATAACGATCAATTTAAGGACTAAATCGATGCCTATTTAAACATAGCGGAACCAGATTGATGTCAAAAATCTTTAGTGAACTAACTCAATGCGGCAAATCTAAGTATTTACTTCTTCGATTCCTCTAGAATGTACTAGAATAAATGAAGAAAAAACAATAATGACACACAGGTTCAAGGACCATACCAGAACCGATGTCAAGGGCATGCATCCCGGGCTGCAAATTCTGCTCCAGCAACTTAAGGCAGGTGGCGTGCATATGCGGTGCGGATATAGTGGCATTGTACCCTATAGACATGGGGCTGTCAACATAAGCCCCTGCCCCATTTGGAACAAACAAGGCTCTATCAACTGTCTCCATTACTTCAGCCACTTTACTTGATGTGATCACTCCATAGCGCTGCAAACTCTCCACCATTGCTTTGTTCCTACTCATGCTGCCCCCAGAGCAGAATCGCTGCAAATTTTGTCAGAATTAAAAATTATATTTTTTCTGGATGCAAACATCTCAATATGCCAAGAAACAAGAAACAATGAATGATTAAAGGAAAATAAGTAATAATAATACTGTTTCATCTTCTTCCTGTTCTCTCTTCTTTCTCCCCTTGCTAAGAGGACACTAGAGAGAATAAAAAAGTCTAAATTAATGGTTAGACTTAAAAATAATAAAAAAGGAAGAAATCTACAGAACAATTATTTTTAAATGTATTTTCACGTATTTGGAAACACAGGGTTTTACCCAAGAGTAAACAAAATCATTAAATACGATTAGAAAATTTTACCGATAACTGATTAAATTACACTCTTGCTTCACCAACAAAAAGTCAAAAACATAAAGACACAAATATAAAATGGAATAACCAAAAATAGAAGGAAAAAAAAAAGAAAAACTAATTCATTCTCGCTTATCTTAACTTAAAAAATAAAATAAAACAAAAATTTCTCCCACCAAAATAAAAAAACAAAAAAAAAACAAAATTTCTTTTATAAAACTATTAATTAAGTATATTGGAAGCTGAGAAAGGACAAATGTGAAGGATAGTTCCATGTCATCCACCAAAATAAATAATAAAAAGAAAAAGACATAAACCTCTAAAACTCACGAAAACTGATTTTTTTTTTCCCGTGAATTAATTAATTAGTGAAGGAAAATACCTGCATGGGAAAGAAGAGAGAGTTTCCCGTGAGGAAATTAGGGTTTTGGAAAAAGGAGAAGGTGGTGGTGATGGGGATTGAAGAGTGAGCTAAAGCTGAAGAAGAAGACGCGAAAGAAGGAGGAGAAGAAGAAAGAAGGAGGTGGTGGAAGTGATGAAAGAGTGTTAGAGAGAGTGCGCGAGTGGGCGCGTGGGCGCGTGAAGCAGCATAAGAGTAGCGGCAACCATAAGCGAGTGCAGGGTGGTAGTAGAAGTTCAAGTAGTGCGCACTCATTCTTCTTTTTTTTTTTTTTTTTTCCTTTTCTTGTCTCGCTCTTTCCACAATTTCCTTCCCCAGTACCTTTCCTTCACACGCTCTCATCATATACTACCCACACGTGTCAACACCCTCCTGTCCTGTTCCTTCTCTTCCTCTCTCCTCACTGGGCCCAGGCCCAGGCCCAACCAAATAATGGGTTGCTGTTTCTTGAGGTTGGGCATTGTCCAATGTTACTTGAGCCCACATGGAAACATAAAGCAAAAATGAAATCTGTGAGGTGGGCTTGTACCTGTCCTACTAGACATCTTTCTCGGTCCAACAAAAGATTATTTGTTGACCAAAAAAAGATTATTTAAACATATATTCTCATAGACATTCTGAAATAAATTCATATGCATCTATTGAAAAAGGAGATGTGTAAAATTGGAAAGTTTTGACAAGTGACAATTATCTATAACCCTTCTCCTTAATTAAAATAGAAAATTTTCTAATATAGGAAACATAAATATATAAATATTAAATTAAAAAGTTAAAAATAAAATTATAAAATATGCTAATAAGAGCGAATAAATTCAAATTTACATTTTTTGAAAAATTAAGCATACTAATTCTTGAAATTCAAATAAATGATGCTGTTCAAGAATAAAATATTAATAATATTAGAAATATTTTCCCTAAAAAAAAAGGAGTTTTCGCCCACAAAATTAAATCTTTTGTATACACCTTCATCTTTTCTATTTTCAAACTTATATATGTAAAATGGAAACAAAATAGAAGTATGATTTTTGAATAATTATACTATCTTATAAATTTTAGTAATTATTTATTGGTTTTCAAAGTGCAGTTTTTACCTGTAACATAACAGTCGTCAAATTCTAAACGGATAAACACAAAGAACAAATGTTTCAAATTCTATCGAGGAATACAAAAAAGAAAGGTTATTAGAGTAATTTATTAGTTTTGAAATTGAAATGTAATAAATAAGCAGTTTCATAGCAACCTATTATTCATGTCTTCATCTCTATATATCCTTGGAAAGGTTGGGGTGTGGAATGTGAATAAACTTTCACATGTAGCCCATGTGGGACTAAGATGAAGCTATAGTAATAACCCAAAAATAACAATTATATGGTGATCTAATATGAATATTTGAGCTCTTTGTAGCCTTCTTTATTTTTCTTCTCTTCTAGCTATTATAATCAAGTTTGAAGGATCCTGGAAATCCAATTGTTGCCTATATATACAAGATAGAGCATTATCATTCTTTCTGTGTCTTTCTTTCATGGATGGAGATGCAAACTTGTTGCAAAGGAAGGCAACAGGCCAAGATGCAGAAGGGAGTAGTGCAAGTAGTGATGGAAATAAAAAGATATAGGTAATGATATGATTGATTAGAGATGCAGATTGTAGATATATGGAATTTATGGAAATATTTACAGAAAACAAGCATTTTGTAACAATATTTTTATCTTGTTCTGTTTATCAACAAAAAAAAAAAAAATTATTGCTATTATGTTCAACTTCTTCTTCTTCTTTCTTTTGACAAATTCTACTTCCCATTTTATTGTCTTTGAATAATGCAAATGTAGCTGCCCATATCTTGGTTTACATTGTATCGCAAATAAAATTGTTTGAATATGAATGCTCAATTAGCGTTTGAAAAAAATAGAATGCATTAACAGACGGAATTTGCTTATCAAATTAGCGTTGTAAATAGAATGCATTAAAAATAGAATATTTAATTTATTTTAAAAAGTAGCATTAATTCATTAAAATAAATCAAATGCATTAGTTGGTTGTTACCTTCTTTCTTTAACAGACATTCCCAAAATGCGTTCGATATTGCCATTAATATTAAATATTTAATAAAGATATGATATAACAATAGAAAATTTCATATAAAAGCATGTCATTAAAAAAATCATATAAAAGTTTTCTGCATTAATAATAATTTTGGATCTGCAGATTATATTGTGAATAAAGAATGAGTATTTATATTTTGTCACAATTTAATTTATGAGTTTAAGTTTTAATTGATTCGTTATAATTACTATTATAAATTGTCAAGATTATTGCCATTCAAATATAAGTTTGGTTTTAATTTGATTGATTTGTTTTAGTATTGTATTGAGTATTCTTTGTATTATAATTTGTTAAATTAAAATTAATTTTCAATTATATATATATATATATATAATTGACTCCACTATGTAGTAATTATTACACATATAGAAAATAGCTAGCAGTCTAAACCCTTCATTTTATCACATTTATTAAATTAATTATGGAGTTAAATATAACAATCATAAAATTCTACTGATGCCAAATGAAGTTAAATTATGCTAATCCACAATATGAAAACAATGTTATTATTGTGATTCAATTTATTAGTTTTGAACTGAAATATATAATAATAAACAGTTTCATTGTAACACATTGATTATACCTTACTTCTTTTCCATTATTCTATATATGCTTGGAATGTTTGGGGTCTCCATCATGATCAAACCTTCACAATGAATGGTTGGGGTCTCCATCATGATCAAACATTCACATTGTGGTAAAATTGTATCCTGTCATGTGGTAGGTCTTTGGTCTTTTTGCTATAATAAGTGAGTACATGACTATTGTAATAAACATTTGTAAGTTTAAGAATAATAATAATATTTCATTTAAGTTGATATTACTTTTTTCATATTATGCATTATTTTTTAACTTCATTTTTTGCCTATTTAGATTCTAAAACAGTATTTATATTAATTTATAGTTTTTTTTAAATTTATTTGATTATGTACAGTGAACTAAATTTAATAAACACAACAATGGCAATCTCATTATTAAAGATACAATTAATGATCGCTAGAAGACTAATTAACATAACACTGATGATTGGAATTTAAATTTGTTATTATATTTAGTTCCATTTTAAATTCATAAAATTAATTATGAATTTTATTAATACAATATTACCAGTATAATGTTAAAACTTTTAATTTCCTATTTCATCTAATTTTAAATATTTTAATTTAGATTGTGTTTTAAAGTTAACATTATATGCTTATTCTTTTTGTTAATTAAATTATTTTATTTTATTTTAATTTTGTGATTAAAAAAATATAGTTTGTGAGCACATCAAAATTTAGTATCACAATATGGGACTAAAGAATATAATATTAATCATTATAATTTAATATATTCTAATATTTATTTCTATTTTATATTATAAAATTATGAATTTTATTAATACCTATTATTAGTATACTATTTTAAATTTTATATTTCCCTTTATATATTTTCGAACTAATCTAAAGTTGTTTTCATTGAGATTATATATAAAAGTTTTGTAGGTTTAATTTTAAAAATATTTTTAAATTAAATAAAATTATTTTATTTATTATTCTATAAAATACAGATGAATTATAAAAATCAAAATTAAACATGAAACTATAATAAAATCACTAAATTTAATTATATAATTGTGATAATGGAATCATAACGAAACATAAGAAAATTTTTATAATTAATTGAAATTTTTAAAAATAATTAACATAATTGTTCTCAAATTGAATTCAAATTAACAAGTAAATGATATTAATTTATCGTGATGAACGCAATTAAAATATGTAAAAGTATTAATTTAAATCAATATACGTGAAGCTTTATAGTGAAGAGAGATGTTATAATAAACCTTTCATTTTATGAAATTCATAAAACTTTTGTCAACTTGAATTGTTGCAATAGAGATTATTAGTTTATATCAACTTTATTGGAATCACTTATTTTGAGTTTGAATATATATATATATATATATATATATATATATATATATATATATATATATTAACCATACTAAGCATTTATTGCTTATAGAAACATAAGCTATTAAATATCTCATCATTTTTTGTAATTAAAAGTCACTTTTATTTACACTTATTATATAATTTAAAAATTAATGTAATTTAGTTGTTAAAATATTATGCAATATGATATTTTTTTTCCTTGAAGGAGTGATAAAAGTACTTAATTACCAATAAAAAAAACACTCTCATAATAAACACATTCAAGCAGATCCATTTTGTAAAACAATTAAACAAAAATTCAATAAAATTTTATTATATTTAATTTAAAAATTTTACCATAATTTTTTAAAATAAAAATTTATTAAAAGAAATTATCTTAAAAAACTCAAAAACCGATGTAACGCATGGGTATTATCTCTAGTATCATCACTAAATTCCATCGTCCATCTAAATGCTCTCCACTAAGTAGCATTAAATTCTGATGTTATTTTTAATTTTTAATTTAATATTTATATTTCCTATATTAGAAACTTTTCTATTTTAATTAAATAGAAGAATTCTAAATAATTATCACTTTGTAGAACTCTCCAATTTATCACTCCCCTTTTTATATATCAACCAATAGATAGTTAAAAATACCGTGAGAAACACTTTGAAGCAAAACTAGGAATATTCATACTCAGCAAATTCCTTTCTTCCTCTATAGAAAATGGACCAGCGAATCAGACTGAAAATTCTGAAAACCTTGCTGGTCTGATTACATTTTGAAAATCAAAAGTTTAGAAATTATTGTGAGAGAAAAATCAATGATCGGTACTGGTTGACCTAGTTGGAATCAACCAGAGACTCCACAGTAGTTAGATTGAACCAAATACAAGTATATACTCGGGACTTTGAATGGAGATAAATATTTCACCCACGTAGTAGAAAGACGTGTTGGTTAGAGGTGTATTAAGGACATGTGAGAGATGAATTAATTGCTTATTTTAAAACATTTAAAATAAATATTTGTGTTGTAAAGAGTAATGTATATATATTACATATGGGTTTAAATAAATTATTTATCTAAATGAACCCGATGTGTATATTACTCCCCCGTTCCACAATATTTGTTACATTGAGAAATCAAGAAAAATTGGTATGTTAAGATATTTGTGTTTAATTTTTTTTCACGGACAATTTATTCTGCCTTGTACATTTCAAGAATTAAGTTAAAGGATTGTCTATTTTGTTTCCTCACAGCTCTAAGGTGTGTAGGTGTAAATTTGCTTAAAGTTACACCAGTGTAATTTGATCCTAACCCATATATATATATATATATATATATTGTAATTATGCAAAAATACTAAAAGCAAATGCGTTATATTCATTTTTATTTTATTTGCTCCAACAATCAAAACTTGGGAAAGAGAGAAGACAAATGAATAAAAAAAAACTGTAAAAAATTACATACGCGATACCTTCTTTTCTTTTTCCCTGCAAAAGTAATGTTATTTGTAGTGATTTTATAAACATATTTTAAATTCACACGGAGAAAAATATAACAAAGTGATAAGTGTTAAAAAGAATAAAGTGGTGGTATTCACAATTTTTATATCTTATCTCTTTATGAATTTAAAATGAATTCAGACTTAAAGATGAGTATAGACTTTAGACAACGTTTTTTCTTTTTGCAAAGGCAATGTGTGTGCACCTAGCATTTCCCATTGAGCTGTATATAACTATTCAATGCCTTACGTAGTTACATGCATTATGCATAAAAGCACGAGTCTTACGAATGCGCGTTTGTGCAAGAATATTACTCCCTGTATATCATTCCTGACTTATAGGGGTTGAATAATATCACGCCGCTCATTAGGGATGTTGGTCTATCTTACATTTGATCTAGTTAGATTTATCTTATTTAGTAAATAAGTTAAGTTAAAATTTTTAAAAAGCTATTTCAACTAATTAGATTAGGCTCCCGACTATAAAAATAGCATATTGGGCCTAACAGGCTAACCTACTTATATTATTATTATTATTATCTAAATATCTAATGATAATAAAAGTATTTTAATCTATTTGAAAAAATATATTTTTTTAACTAACTTAAGTGTTTTAGTTTATTTTAAAATATATATTTTGATGTATTTAGTAGAATTTTGATTTATTTAAGAATGGACATTTTAAATTTTTTTTTTTAAAATATGTTATAATTAAAATAGGTCTCTAGATAAACTTTCAGAGCAAATCAGACTTTTAGAAAGATCGACCTTAATAAAGGCCTATGTCAGATAATACGCTCAAATTCAGGCTCTATTTTAAAAATATGAGCCCAACCTATTTAAGTGAAAGTTTAGACTAGGCCAACCTATTTCCACCACTGGCTTGCCACATACAATCAACCAGCCTACGTGCTGCATGCTGTAAACTCTGGCATGCTTCACATGGAACTACAATCCCTTGAAAAGTTATAAATTAACTCGACCTAGTGCCTTTGTGACTAATTAATGATTAAACACATAACTATTCTTGTCTTATTCTTTTTTATTTAACTGACGTAACTTTAATTTGGAAAAAACGGTCGGGTCCTTTGGTTGTTAGGCTTGTACGGTGTGATTGGCACGAGTATTAATAAATGGATGGTGCTTACAGAACTGAAACCACCTGTTCTGAACAAGGGAATGCTTGGATTACTAATAAATAATATAGAGGGAAGTGAAGTGAAATAGAATAAAGTGAAAAAGAGTAGAGTGATGTGATATAATTATTTATTTCATTACTTAAATATTTTAATAATGGAATGTAGTTATCTTCAACCTCATTATTTGGATATGTTACTAGAATGATTTAAGACTTTTATTCCTATAATATTCTTGAGCTAGAATAGAGTAATATTAGTAATAATGATATAATAATAATTTTATTAAATTTAGCAACTCATTCCATTTCATTTCATCTCGCCCCCACAATATAATCTGGGATAAGAAAAATAGATAGGGATGGGGGATTGGGTAAAATGAAATTCATCCATCTACTTTTCACTCCATCCAACTTTGAGATATCCAAATAATAAAACTAACAGAAATTCTACTCAATTTTCTTCTACTCCATTCAACTCTACTAATCCAAACATACCTTAAATCGTATCCACTTCTTATCACATAAAAGACAAGAGTCAAAAGGTATTATATTTATAAGGTTTTAAATAGTTATCATATATATAATATTATTTTCTATGTGATAATAAATGATTAATGGGATAAGTTTGAGACATAATTTAATGGGTAATAATGAAGAGAGAATAAGTTGAAAAAAAAAGTAAATGGTGATACTCATATATTTTTTTAGTATAATACTTAATTATTATTTTTTTGGTAACGAAGCTAAATAAAGAGAAAAGAAAGAAGAAAAGTATCTCATGTGAAGAACTTCAGAAATGTCTGTCAAGAGAATGAACTCCAGACCAATCGAAGGCCGATCCCAGCAACGAGTCACAAGAGGAGAAGAGGTATTTGAAGATGTGTGTTGAAATATTACGGTTGTAATTTAATTACGATGATTTCCATTGGACACTCGACTTGCCAAAAAAAGATACTTACCTATATTGTGGAGTGATACCTACCTATGGAAACAGAAGATAAAAAGCAATGATTCATTCCTCAAACAACTGCAATAAGGCAAGTGACATTACCTCTCTGATGTCAGCAAAGCTCCACATATGACCCACCGTTATTAATTGCCCTTCACTTTGTCTGTCCACATAAGTCTCTCTGCTTGTTAAGCAAATTATATGCAGGGGGCCACCATATATAGCCAAGCCATGTGGATCCTTATCTAAATAGTATCAAATAAATGGTCACTTTAGCTTTAGTTTTTGTACCCTCTCCTGCAAGCAAGGTACTTGTTCAGTAACGGCTTTATTCCACTTCCTATCACTATATAAGTTCTAGTTGAGTTACCATGTACAGCACGTACTCATCAAAACCAAACATATTTTTCCGTTTGTGTTATTCTCCTCCGAGTTGCCTTTTGGTCTTCATTTGTAGTAGCAACATGGCCAGCAATCCTCGCCCTGCTCTACCAGCACCTTCCTCTAAGCAGAGGAAGGAGAGACGCTTGTTCTCCGCATCTGATGACAGTGCCATGATGAAGCAAGTGCAGGCCACTCATGCCCCAGATGGCCGTGAGGTTGATGTCAAGCCCATTATCCAAATCGTGGATGAGATCTTGATTCAACTCATTGCCCGCAGCATTGAGGGTCACGATGTACGTAAGACATTCGTTGATTATCTTGTTCTTTTTACCAAATTAAATTTATTATATACAGTTCATTAATCTATTAGTCTATTTGTTCTACAATAACTGTCATTTTTTATTCTTTTTTCATGTTTCAAAATATCTATCCATTTACAATATTTAATTAACATCAATTTTTTTTTCCCCATTTACACTCTTAATATGAATGTATTGATTACTTAATCAACACATATATCAAGATAAGTAGTAATAACTATATAAGGATAGATTTGTCAACTTATATAATTTTAATTTATACATTTATCAATATGTTTTTTTTTTTGTATTCTTAATCTGTGTGTTATTTGGTTCTTATTTGCTATAAATTAAGCATGTCGTTTGCTTAATTTTTATATATAGTGAGACATTCTTGGGTAAATGCAAATCTAACACATCATTATATTGAGCCACGTTAATAATAAAACTGGGTTTAAAGAATTTTGTTCATGATACATTATTACTTGTTTTTGGCTCCACCAACAACATTGATGTTTGTGTGTCTATGAGAGATGTGTTGGACCTTATATATATATATATATATATATATATGTAATTTTTTGTGTTATTATAATGTTTATGTTTAACTGTTTGCTGTGTTACATTTTGCAGGAAAAACAAGAGCAAGACACATTGGAGACTGCTGCTGCATTGGCTGAATTTGACATGCTTGACTCGCTGGCTTTTGTCATTCAAAAAATTTCGTGCGAGGTAGATCTGAAAATCTTGTCAACTTTTGTAAAAGTTACTATTCATTCGTTGCTGCTTAAGGAAAAAACCACATATAGTCCTGGTGAAAATAAAGTAGAAGAGTGATTCTTTTCCCATATTTTGCTTTTGAATAGAATATACTTAACTTTGATGATGGTAGCGGTACTTTGCCTTACACACAGCATTCTTTTTGCTTTTTTGTGCTGCTACAAGTATTTATAACTGCAGCCTTTGGTTTTGTCTTTTTGGATTCTTTGAAATATTTTATTTGTCCAAATTAAATGACTCTTGAATATTTTTATAGCATTCCATGTTCATTTGGATCAACATTTTTCTATATATAAAGTACTTAAATCAATCAATCAAATAACAAAGTTACTAAAGAGCAATTCATGGTCTTATTGGCAGCTATCATGCAAATGCTCTGGAGGAGGAGATGCACATGGATCAACTATGGTGTTACTGAATTACCTGTCCAGCTATGCATGGCATGCAAAAGTTGTGCTAACCTTAGCAGCCTTTGCTGTTATTTTTGGGGAGTTCTGGCTTGTTGCTCAGCTGAGTATTGGGAACACACTTGCCAAATCTGTGGCCCTCCTTAAGCAACTGCCTGACGTTGTAGAGAATTCTACTTCTCTGAGACCCCAATTTGAGGCACTCAACAAGCTCGTGAAGGCGGCACTGGATGTGGCCACGTGCATCATTGAATTCAAGGAGTTGCCATCTGAGTATATCTCAGAGGACACACCTCCTATGTCTGTTGCCAGTGCTTATATTCCTATTGCTTCCTATTGGGTCATCAGGAGTGTTGTGGCTTGTGCCTCACAAACTGCAAATCTCATAGGCATGAGAAATGAGTAAGCATGCCTCACTCCCTCTTTTGACCACTTGAATCCACTCAATCAACTAGTATGATACACCAATATTTTAAAATAGTCAATAGAACTGTACTGGATACATATTATATAAGATATTTTACTGATATTTTTAGATACTGCTAATCATATTTTATATGTTTTTAATTTAATTCATACTGTATTTCCATACCATACTCATGATATACTAGGTACTCCTACTAGTATCTATCTGTGCAACATATATAAAATCACTGTTTATGAGTAACCCTTTATTGTAATGATATTGCAGGACCATTTCAGCAGCCACAGAGGCATGGGAATTATCTAGTCTGGCTCATAAAGTTAGTAGTATATATGAGCACCTCAAGAATCAACTGGCCCAGTGCTACCAATATATAGGTGATGTCATTATTGATAATTATAACTAAAATTTTGATTAATCGAGATATCATGATCTTGAAGTCAAAATTGTTCTTGCAAAGTTAGAAACTATGCACTATGGATTAAATTCAGTGATGCCTAATCATAATTTATTCACTTTCCTTGTGCAGATGAAAAAAGGCATATGGAGGCCTTCCACAATCTGATTCGTCTCTTCGAGACAGTCCATGTAGACAACATGAAAATTCTCAAAGCACTGATATATGCAAAGGAGGATCTTGCTCCACTTATAGATGGAACTACTAAATCAAAGGTACTTTATTATTATTATTATTATTATTATCATCATCATTATTATTATTGTTATTATTCAAGTGGACTTTTAATCCTTTTACAGATTAATAATTTTATTCCATATGTAACAATATTTTATAACACATTTAACTAACTTATCGATCACAAGCAGGTTAGTCTCGAGGTACTAAGGAGGAAACATGTGCTGCTGTTGATATCTGATCTTGATCTTTCACAAGAAGAGATTATGATACTCGATAACTTGTACAATGATGCAAAAGGAAGGGGTGAGCCTCACTATGAAATGGTATGGATCCCAGTTGTGGACAGAGCAACATGGAATGATGTGAACCGACAGAAGTTTGAGTATTTACAGTCATCGATGGCATGGTACAGTGTCCGCGACCCTTTTATCATTGAACCATCAGTCATCAAGTACATCAAAGAAGTGTGGAATTTCACAAAGAGAGCCATTGTTGTGGCCCTTGATCCACAAGGCAGATTGTCCTCCCCAAATGCTCTCCACATGATCTGGATTTGGGGGAATTTGGCCTTCCCTTTCACTCGTGAGAAAGAAGAATCCCTATGGAAGCAAGAGCTTTGGAGCCTCGAGCTCCTTGTTGATGGCATTGATCCTAAAGTTTTGGAATGGGTACATAATATAATCTTTATATTTAGCACTCGGTTCACTTTTATCTGTTATGGTATGTTTAGTTGGAGGGTAAGAATGATGGTAAAAATTCCATAAATAAATTTCATGTGTAAATTTACACCTAAAACTCATTCATAAAATTTTTATCTCTATTTTTACTCTTCAACCAAGCATCCTCTTACAATCAAATTTTAGAGATATATTACACCATCAAAAAAGAAAATTATATAGTTTTTTATTCGATATAAAATAGACGGGCCATAATATAAAAATAAAGTAGTATAAGCCACTTATGCACGTAAGAAACAATCACTATGTCATATTATTTTGATAAATAGATCCTAACAAAAAACTATGACTCTAGCATTTTTCTAAATTTGGGTGTTTGATACTTAAAGTTTCACTTGTATCCTTGCTTGCTATAGATGGTAGAAGATAAATTCATATGCCTGTATGGAGGTGAAGATCTCGATTGGATCCAAACATTCACAACCACTGCAATGAATGTTGCAAAAGCTGGTAATTTCCAACTAGAGATGGTATATGTGGGGAAGAGCAATGCCAAAGAAAGGATGCAGAAAATGATCACCACATTCGCCACTAAACAGTTCAGTTACTACTGGCCTAATGTCACATCCATTTGGTTCTTCTGGGCAAGGTTGGAGAGCATGCTATACTCAAAACTGCAGCATGGGAAGACAGTGGAGAATGACCAGATCATGAGTGAGATCATGACAGTGCTTAGCTTTGATGGGAGTGATCAAGGTTGGGCTATATTCTGTAGGGGTGCTTCTGATATGGCAAGAGCAAAAGGTGACACTGCACTAACCAGCTTGAGAGACTTTGATAAGTGGAAGGATAACATTGACAGGGATGGTTTGATGCAAGCACTTAGAGATTATTTGGATCAAATTCACACCCCACATCACTGCAATCGCCTCATCCTTCCTGGGAGCACTGGTGGTATACCACAAAAGGTTGTGTGTGCTGAATGTGGACGCCAAATGGAGAAGTATTTCATGTACCGCTGCTGTGTGGAGTGAGAGGAATAATGTCCTATTGTTATGCACTTATTAATCATTATTATCATTGCTGGTTGATATTTATGTATTTTATGTATAATAATGTTGCTCTGAGGGAGCTATTAATTTGTAACATTATGACGATGGTTTGTGAGGATTATGATATTTATTATATATGGTGATGATATTTGCATCTACTAAGCTAGCTAGCTCTTTAAATTAGGACTCAGGCACCAATTGTTCTTGGCATACTGAGTCCCTTGCTAGGAATTAAAGAGCGTTGTAAAACTTTGGTGTTGAAATAATGATTGAAAGTCATGTTATGTGTTGTGAACACCTTATTTGATCTCTTCATCCCTTACTTTTTTTTTTATAACCTCTTTATGCCTTCCTTTTTCGTTTCTTTTGAGTATAAAAGCAATAGGCAATAGCAGTTGAAATCAGAAAGAAAAGGAGAAACTTAAAGAAATTCTTTTAAATTAAATTTGTCTTTAATTAAATTAAAAATGAAAAAAAAATTAATTTTAATCAATAAAATATATTGTAGTTATTCTAGAGATTTAATATATATAATTACATTATTAAAAGAGTGTAGAATGCAAGATGCATGGTGGCAACTTCGGGATGTGATGGAGTGTGAGGCCCATAAACTTGGTTTTTTTTTTCTTTCTAGTTTTGTTTTTCCAACATGCTTCACAAGCCCCAAATATTTTTTAGTGATTTTATTTATTTATTTTTGTGGTTGTTGCAAATATTTATTTGTATTTTTTTTTTCATGTTTTAAATTGATTAAAATTATATGTTACTCTCAAAATTTTGATCTACAAATTTTTGTGGACTGTTGATGGCATTATTTGGCATGTCCTAATTTGAGCAGTCTCAAAATGTTCTATGACTATTAAAATAATTTTGGTTCGTTTTTGTTCATATATTAAATTTGGTAAGATTGTATTTGTAGGACCAATCATAATTAATAAGGTTGGGTTTGATAATGCTATCCATAGAAATGATCTTACTCACGGAGACATAAACCAATATTTTATGTTTGGTAAATCAAATAGTTGGCTACTTTTATTCTCCACTTTTAAAAGCTAGGATGCTCATGAGATGCTTTTTTACTTTTATTCTTTAATATTCAAAAGACTAATATAATCTTATTCTAATTAATGACAATAAATATATAAATTACCATCTTTAATATCTCTTTTCATTATTATCATTTTATTAGTTTTTTGAATCATATTTATTAAATAATATCATTGTGATTTTTGTTTATTAAGAGTAATTTCTATTTTATTTTATTAAACAATACTATTATAATTTTTTAAAAATAACTTTTTCAGAGCATAAAGAGATCCATAGTTCTTCAAAAGTCACAACAATAACAAACCACACCCTTTCAAAAAATTTCTTTGTCTAGAAATAATTGTCTATTTTAAAGTTTAATTAGCTAGTATTAAATATTATTGACTAAAGAAGAAGGAGAGAGAAATTAATGAAAACAAGATAATTTAACAGATTGCTTTTAGCTTTTCTAATATTAATGATTAATGATGTTTTAATTATTTCTTTAATTGCAATGAGTATTTAAAATTCAACAAATATTTAGGGACGTATGAAGCAGCTCATGAATCTTCACACCCTATCATCCAATTGGTGGCAAACAATACTCATACTCATATTCTTCTAAGCACATTTTTTGGTCATGACTCATCGCCTATTAGAAAAAGTGGTAATAAAAGAGGGATAATTTCGCTAGTTGAGTAAGCCATGTGTACCCTTACCTATTGGTCATGACTCATTCTTCTAAGCTCATTCTAAGCAAGAACGTTATGCTAACAGTTATCTGAAGTAAGCCATGTGTATCATTACATAAACAGGATTAAATTACCACTTTAATTAGCCTTAGTTTTATACCATACCCTGATCTCCAACAAGCAAGGTACTTGTTCTCAACATGCAGTGGCTTTATTCCGCTTCCTCTCCCATTATTATGTTCTAGTTGAGTAAGTTACAGCACGCACCCAACACAAATCGAAACATTTTCATTTTCCATTTGTGTTCTCTCATATTTTAAATTGCGGTTGCGGATGCAGTCATGGTTGTGGTTGCTGATAATGTGGCCATCGTGACCGGCATTGCGGCTAATATAGTGTGAAATTTTTGCACGTCTACAAGTTGGAAAAGGAACCCATTGCGGTCTTGATGCGGTCTGCTGTAGCCTATTGCAGCTTGATACGGTTACATTTCGGTCAACTTGTGTGAAAATGCATCATACTGCGATTGCGGTCCGATGCAGTTGCACTGCGGACTACAACCACAATATTGCAGCCGTATCACGTGATGTTGTCCGCAATTTAAAACCCTACTCTGCATTAATTGCCTTTTTGATATCATAAGGCATACTTGGAACGTGGCCACCCACCCACCAACCATCTGCCTCTATTAAGATGAAGCAGAGGAAGGAGCGACGCTTGTTCTCTGCATCTGATGAGAGTGCCGTCAAAGCAAGTTCAAGCCCCTCATGCCCCACATGCTCGTGAATTTGATGTCAAGCCCCTTGTCCAAATTGTGGACCAAATCTTGGTTCAACTCGTTGCCAACAACAATGAGGGTCGTCATGTTGAAAATCGTGTAAGATAGTTTTACACTCAACAAGTGTCAAACTGGTATCAGCTCCTGGAACTAAAAATGTGTTCAGCCACTTCAGGCTGTATGCAAGCTTTGGAACAAGAAGAAAAACAAGAAGTAGAGAGAGAAAAGAGAATAAAAGAATACACGTGAATAGTTGAATTCATTAGAATGAGTAATAGTGAATCATAATAATATCTGTACAATAATATTCATTATATATAGGTGTTGTACTAACGGCACTAACTAACTAACTTGTTTCTAAACTCTTTAACTAACTAAGAGTTAGTTATCAGGTAACACCCCCCCTCAAGGTGGGATTATAGAAATTGATTAATCCCAGCTTGGTATAACATTTGGAGAAAGGATCAGGGGCCAATGGTTTTGTTAGCACATCAGCAACTTGATTTGATGTGGAGATGGGAATTAGTTTTAGAACTCCTAATTGAACCTTGTCTCGGACAACATGGCAGTCAATCTCTATATGCTTTGTTCGTTCGTGAAATACTGGGTTGGCTCCAATATGTAGAGCTGATTGATTGTCAGGAAGGGTTTGGTGATGGGAAGTTGAAAGTCTTTGAGCAAATACACTAACCACTGCCCTTCACATGTGGCTTGAGCAAGAGATCTGTACTCAGCTTCAGAGGATGAGCGAGCAACGGTTGTTTGTTTCTTACTATTCCATGAGATAAATGAAGAACCAAGGAAAAAATAATAGCCTGAAGTTGATCGGCGGGTGTCAGGACATGATCCCCAATTTGAATCAGAGAATCCTGTGAGCTGTAGATCAGAAGTGGCAAAAAAGAATAATCCAGCTGCTGGAGAAGCCTTCAAATATCGAAGAATATGAAGTGCAGCTTGAAAGTGAACATTGGTAGAACAGTCAAGATATTGACGAAGTTCACCCACAGCAAAGCTGATATCAGGGCGAGTATTAGTCAAGTAAAGTAAGCGCCCAATCAATTTTCTGTATTCTCCACTGTCAGTAGGTGAGGATCCAGAGGTTTTGGATAATTTCAATGTATAGTCCATTGGAGTAGATGCTGGCTTAGCTCCAAGAAGACCACAATCTTGTAGGAGATCGAGGGTATATTTCCTTTGGTACAAAGATATTCCTTTCTTACTGCGAGCAATCTCCATTCCAAGGAAATATTTTAGGTTACCAAGATCTTTGATGCTGAACTTATCATCTAGCAGAATTTTCATTCGGATAATATATTCAAGATCACTTCCAGCAAGTACCAAATGATCAACATACACCAAAATTGCAGTAAAACCTCTTGATGTTGATTTGGTGAACAAGCTATAATCTGATTTAGATTGTACAAAGCTAGAACTTATTACGACTGAAGTCAGTTTGACATTCCATTGGCGGCTTGCTTGCTTTAAACCATTGAGTGACTTTTGTAATTTGCAAACCATATTTGGATGAGGGGTATCTAGGCCAGGTGGCACTTTCATGTAGAATTCTTCAAGTAGATCACCATGAAGGAATGCTGTGTTTACATCTAACTGATGGAGGTGCCATTGCTTGACTGCAGCAATTGATAAGAGCACTCTCAAGGTAGTCATTTTTACCACTGGACTGAATGTGTCAAAATAGTCAAATCCAGGAGTTTGAGTGAATCCTTTTGCAACCAACCTGGCTTTGTGTCTCTCTATGGTTCCATTTGGTTTGAATTTGACCTTGAATACCCACTTGCAACCAATAGCTTTCTTTCCAGGAGGAAGGGAAGTAATTATCCATGTCTTATTTGCTTCAAGTGCTGAGAGCTCAGCATTAATAGCCTTCCTCTAGCGATCATGAGCAGCAGCCTCAGTATTTGATTTAGGTTCAAGGACAGAGGAAATAGCAATGGAGAAATGTTTGTGATTGTCAGATAATAAATTATATGATAGGAATTGAGATAAGGGGTACTTACATGAAGTATTGGTGTCTGAACTAGTTGAATGCATCATGCAATGAAAGTCCTATAAATAAGATGGTGGTCTTTTTTGTCTAGTAGATTTCCTAACTTGTTGGGGATGAGTTGTGTTTGGTGTGAGTGTTGTGTTTGGGTATTGTGATGAGATGGGGATGAGATGGATATTGTGTTATCAGTAGTTAAATGTGTTGTAGGTGCTGTTTGTGTGCATGGACTGTTGTGTGTGTTAGATGAGTGGTTGATATTGTTGTCTGCTACTATTATTGATGGAACATGTGGTCTGGAGGTGGTTGAGTTCGGGATAAAATGGTCTGTATAGGTTGGGTAGAATGATGCATTAGGTATAGATGCATTCATAGATTGATGATGACTATCAGGTTGTGCTGTATGCAATGCATAAGGGAATATATGTTCATAAAATTCTACATTTCTGGATATGAAAATCTCTTTCGTGACAAAGTCAAGCAAAATAAAACCTTTGGTGCCATGTTTGTAGCCTAGAAAAACACACTTCCTGGCTCTACTATCTAGCTTAGTCCTGTGAGCAGTAAGTGTTGTAGCAAAAGCCAAACACCCAAAGACCTTCAAATCTGCTATATCTGGTGTGTTATCAAATAAAACTTGAAATGGAGATTTGTTAGACAGTATAATGCTAGGCAATCTATTTATCGAATGTATAGCATGGCTTACTGCAAAATGCCAGAAACATTTTGGTAAGTTTGATTGGAAAATGAGGCTTCTTGCCATGGTTAGGATGTGTTGGTGTTTCCTCTCAACAATTCCATTTTGTTGAGGAGTTTCAACACAAGATGTTTGATGAATTATGCCATTTTCAACAAAATAAGACTCCATTCTAAACTCTTGACCATTATCTAATCTTATGCACTTTACTTTAGTACCAAATTGAGTCGAAACTAGTTGAATAAAGTTCTGCACTAATTTTGCAGCTTCAGATTTTAATTTCATGAAGTATATCCAGGTAAAGCGACTTTTGTCATCTACAATAGTTAGAAAATATTTGTGTCCTGCTGTGGATGGAAAAGCAAGTGGTCCCCAAATATCCACATGAATTAAATCAAAGCGAGACAAAGCAATATTTGTACTGACAGAGAAAGATTTTCTTTTTTGTTTTGCAAAATGGCATGGCTCACAAGGCCTTTTATTCATTGAACAATCTATGAATGAGTATATCCTTTTCATTATATGCATTTTATTACTAGGAATGTGTCCTAATCTACAATGCCATAAGTTGGCCTTTGATCCTGAGCTATTTTGATCAGTGGTGACAGCATTGATATTGACAGTAGTAGTAGTATTGACAAATCTGTCCAAAATATAGAGACTTCCTACTAGTTTAGCAGCACCAATCATCTTCAATGTAAGTCGATCCTGGATCTTACAATGCACATCATTGAAAGTAAAGTTGCAAAATAATGCTTTGGTAAGTTTTGAAACTGAAATTATGTTGAAGCAAAATGAAGGAACATTGAATACATTTGTAAGATAGAAATCATCAGAAAAATGTATGGTACCAGCAATTGTTGTTTTAATTTGTGTGCCATCAGGTAATTTTATTAGAACAGGTTTGATATGTTGAAAACTTTGAAACATTTCAAGGCAATATGACACATGATCAGTAGCTCCTGTATCAATGATCCAGGATTTAGGTTTTTGATAAATAAATGACATAATGTGAGTTATACCTTGTTCTGAATTAGGTTGGTTTGAGGCTGAAATCTGGTTTACATATTGATGAGGTGTTGCCTCTTGCTGCTGAATTATAGCTATTAGTGCTTGTTTTTGTTCTTGAGTGAATAAAGCATCAATACTTGCATTTTCTTCTTTCTGTTGTGAAGCAGTGATGCTAGTATCTTCTAATTTTCTTCAGTCATCACATGGTTGATTGTGCTTTGAGTTGATCGGTTTTTAAGGTGAGGTGGTAAGCCGTGTTTGATATAACATGAATCAATTAAGTGCCCTTGTCTACCACAATGAGAGCACATCTTTGGTGGACCTCTGCCACTGTTGCCACGGCCTTGGGAGGTTCTTCCTCTTCCTCTTCCTCTCCCTCTGCCTCTACCTCTGAATGGCTGGCTTTGACCATAATTTTGATAACCTTGATTAGCAGCACTAAAAAGAGTCTTAGGATCATGTATATCAGGCATATTCATTTGCCTTTCTTGCTGAGTTAGTAATGAAAAAGTAGTATCCACACTCGGGAGTGGTTTCATGAGCATCACTTGTGTCTTAACAGTGGCAAATTGTTCATTCAAACCTCTCAAGAATCGAACCACATATGATTCTTGTCTATAATTTCTAATTATCTCTAATCCACAAGTACATGTGTCTGTGCAATTTACACAAGAAGGAATAGGTCTAAAATTTTCCAATTCTTCCCATATGCCTTTTAACTTGGTAAAATAGCTGGTAATGCTCAAGTCACCTTGCTTAACAAGGGACAATTCTTCTTCCAACTCAGCCATTCTAAAGACATCACCCTGATAATACCTGTGCTTCAAGTTTCTCCACAAATCTAATGCTACGTCTACCCAAATGACACTTTGAGCAATTTCGGTACTCAATGACAAGTTGATCCAAGACACAATGTATGTATTACAGCGATCCCAAGCTTCAAAATTGGGATCATCTTTTCCTGGTTTCTTGAAAGTTCCATCAACAAACTTTAACTTGTTCTTAGATTTCAGGGCTCTCCACATGGCAGTAGCCCAAGAATTATAATTTTTGCTATCTAGAAGCATAGGGACAAGTGGAATACCAGGGTTCTCACTGGGATGGAGATAGTAAGGACTGGAAGGATCTGACATGGGGTTGGCAGTGGTTCTTGCTGTCTGAGCCTGCATTGCTGCAATTTGACTCATGATCATTGCAATATTCTGAATATCTACAGCAGAGAGTGTACCCATCGTGGGTGTTGGATCTTGATCTCCCATTGGAAGATTTAACAAGTTTCGCAATATTCCAAGAACTTTACCAAGATTTGTTCAGAGGCGCAATGGCAGCAGAGTCCTTTCAGAGAAAGAGCTCTGATACCATGTCAAACTGGTATCAGCTCCTGGAACTAAAAATGTGTTCAGCCACTTCAGGCTGTATGCAAGCTTTGGAACAAGAAGAAAAACAAGAAGTAGAGAGAGAAAAGAGAATAAGAGAATACACGTGAATAGTTGAATTCATTAGAATGAGTAATAGTGAATCATAATAATATCTGTACAATAATATTCATTATATATAGGTGCTGTACTGACGGCACTAACTAACTTGTTTCTAAACTCTTTAACTAAGAGTTAGTTATCAGGTAACAACAAGTGCATCTAAATTAACAGAGATATTTACATGCATGCCTATTTGTTATATTCAAAACTAGTTAGATAAATGGCTTTATATAACTGCTCTAGCTTTGAAGATATCGATTATGATAAGGTATCAGAATCTCTATTACTAAATCAAGGATTAAATCTTATCAGGGGGTAAGACGGACCTATGCATTTGTTCACCTGCAAACTCTTGCTTGAGAGGATAGCCTAAATTTTAAATTTAATGGATGAAATATATGGCTATCTGCTTGTTAAGCAAATTACATGCAGGGGGCCACCATAGCTAAGCCATGTGGTTCCTTGTCAAAATAGTGTCAAATAAGTGATCACTTGTAGCTTTAGTTTTTATACCCTCTCCTCCAAGCAAGGTACTTGTTCAGTAACGGCCTTATTCCACTTCCTATCACTATATAAGTTCTAGTTGAGTTACCATGTACAGCACACGTACTCATCAAAACCAAACATTTTTTTGCTTCCATTTGTGTTATTCTCCTCCGAGTTGCCTTCTGATATATCTTCATCATTTGAAGCAGCAACATGGCCACCAATCCTCGCCCTGCTCTACCACTACCATCTTCCGCTAAGCAGAGGAAGGAGAGACGCTTGTTCTCCACATCTGATGACAGTGCCATGATGAAGCAAGTTCAGGCCACTCATGCCCCAGATGGCCGTGAAGTTGACGTCAAGCCCATTATCCAGCTCGTGTATGAGATCTTGATTCAACACATTGCCCGCAACATTGACGGTCACGATGTAAGACATTCATTGATGATCATGTTCTTTTGCTAAATTAAATTTATTATATACCATTAATTAATCTATTTCACAATAATTGCCATTTTTTATTCTTTTTTCACATTTCAGAATACATGTCTAGTTACAAAATCTAGTGAACATCAATTTTTCTTTATCTGTTTATGCTCTTAATATGAATGTGTTGATTACTTAATCAAAATATATACCAAGACAAGTAATATTGACTATACAAGAATAATTTTGCTAGCTTACATAATTTTAATTTATATATTTAATTTACCAAGATTTTTTGTTTGTTCTTAATATGTGTGTTATTTGGTTTTTATTTGCTATAAATTAAGCATGTCATTTGCTTAATTTTTATATAGTGAGACGTTATTGGGTAAATGCAAATCTAACACATCATTATATTTAGCCACGTTAATAGTAAAATTGGGTTTACAGAATTCTGTTCATGATACACTATTACTTGTTTTTGGCTCCACCAACAACATTGATGTTTGTGCGTCTATGAGATGTGTTGGATTATATATATATATATATGAAATTTTCATTTTTTTGTGTTAGTGTTTATAATGTTTGTGTTTAACTGTTAGCTATGTGTTACATTTTGAAGGAACAAAAAGAGCAAGACAGATTGGAGACTGCTGCTGCATTGGCTGAATTTGACATGCCTGACTCGCTGGCTTTTGTCATTCAAAAAATTTCGTGCGAGGTAGGTCTGAAAATCTTGTCAACTTTAGTAACAGTTACTATTCATTCGTTGCTGCTTAAGGAAACAACGTATTTCCTATGATTACCACACATATTCCTGGTGAAAATAATGTAGAGAAGTGATTTTATTTCCACATTTTGGCTTTGAATAGAATATACTTAACGTTGATGCTGGTAGCAGTATTTTGCGTTACACACAAATAGAAAAACTAGCACATAATTGCCTCACAAGCATTAATGTATGAATTAAAAACACACAGCTTTCTTTTACTTTTTTGTGCTGCTACAAGTATTTGTAACTGCAGCCTTTGGTTTTGTCTTTTTGGATTCTTTGAAATATTTTATTTGTCCAAACGATTCTTGAATATTTTTATAGCATTCCAGGTTCATTTGGATCAATATTTTTCTATATATAAAGTACTCAAATCAATCAATCAAATAACAAAGTTACTAAAGAGCAATTCATGGTCTTATTGGCAGCTATCATGCAAATGCTCTGGAGGAGGAGATGCACATGGATCAACTATGGTGTTACTGAATTACCTGTCCAGCTATGCATGGCATGCAAAAGTTGTGCTAACCTTAGCAGCTTTTACTGTTATTTTTGGGGAGTTCTGGCTTGTTGCTCAGCTGAGTGTTGGGAACACACTTGCCAAATCTGTGGCCCTCCTTAAGCAACTGCCTGACATTGTAGAGAATTCTACTTCTCTGAGACCCCAATTTGAGGCACTCAACAAGCTCGTGAAGGCGGCGCTGGATGTGGCCACGTGCATCATTGAATTCAAGGAGTTGCCATCTGAGTATATCTCAGAGGACACACCTCCTATGTCTGTTGCCAGTGCTTATATTCCTATTGCTTCCTATTGGGTCATCAGAAGTGTTGTGGCTTGTGCCTCACAAACTGCAAATCTCATAGGCATGAGAAATGAGTAAGCACACTTCACTCCCTCTTTTGACCACTTGAATCCACTCAATCAACTAGTATGATACACGGATATTTTAAAATAGTCAATACAACTATACCAAATACATATCATATAAGATATTTTACTAATACTTTTAGATGCTACTAATTATATATTATATATTTTTAATTTAATTACCACGAGATACTCCTACCAATATTTGTGCAACATACATAAAATCATTGTTTATGAGTAACCCTTTATTGTAATGATATTCCAGGATCATTTCATCAGCCACAGAGGCATGGGAATTATCTAGTCTGGCTCATACATCTGAGCACCTCAAGAGTCAATTGGCCCAATGCTACCAATACATAGGTGATCTCATTATTGATAATTATAACTAAAATTTTGATTAATCAATCGAGATATCAGGATCTTGAAGTCAAAATTGTTCTTGCAAAGTTAGAAACCATGCACTATTGATTCAATTCAGCAATGCCCAATCATAATTTGTTCACTTTCCTTGTGCAGATGACAAGAGGCATATAGAGGCCTTCAACAATCTGATTCGTCTGTTCGAGACAGTCCATATAGACAACATGAAAATTCTCAGAGCACTGATATATGCAAAGGAGGATCTTGCTCCACTTATAGATGGAACTAATAAATCAAAGGTACTTTTTTATTATTGTTATTATTATTATTATTCAACTAAACTTGTAACCCTTCTATAGATTAATAATTTTATTCCATATGTAACAATATTTTGTAACACATTTAACTAACTTATTTATCACAAGCAGGTTAGTCTCGAGGTACTAAGGAGGAAACATGTGCTGCTGTTGATATCTGATCTTGATCTTTCACTAGAAGAGATTATGATACTTGATCACTCGTACAACGATGCAAGAACAAGGGGTGAGCCTCACTATGAAATGGTATGGATCCCAGTTGTGGACAGAGCAACCTGGAATGATGTGCACCGACAGAAGTTTGAGTATTTGCAGCCATGGATGGCATGGTACAGTGTCCGCGACCCTTTTATCATTGAACCGTCAGTCATCAAGTACATCAAAGAAGTGTGGAATTTCACAAAGAGAGCCATTGTTGTGGCCCTTGATCCACGAGGCAGATTGTCCTCCCCAAATGCTCTCCACATGATCTGGATTTGGGGGAGTTTGGCCTTCCCTTTCACACGTGAGAAAGAAGAGTCCCTCTGGGAGCAAGAGCTTTGGAGCCTCGAGCTCCTTGTTGATGGCATTGATCCTAAAGTTTTGGAATGGGTACATAATATAATTTTTATCTTTACCACTCACTTCACTTTTATCTTTTATGGTATGTTTGATTTGAGGGTAAGAATGGTGGTAAAAATTTTATAAATAAATTTCATATGTAAATTTACATATAAACTTTATATATATAATTTTTATCTTCAATTTTACTCTTTAATTGAATATCCTCTTACAACTACATTTTAGAGAAATACTACGTTGTCATGAAAGAAAATTATATAATTTTTTATTTTATATAAAATAAATGGGCTATAATATAAAAATAAAGTAGTATAAGTCAACTATGCACTTAAGAAACAGTAAGCATGTCATATTATTTTGATAAATAGATCCTAACAAAAAATTATGACTCTATCATTTTTCGAAATTTGGGTGTTTGATACTTAAAAGCTTCACTTGTATCCTTGCTTGCTATAGATGGCAGAAGGTAAATTCATATGGCTGTATGGAGGTGAAGATCTCGATTGGATCCAGGCATTCACAACCACTGCAATGAATGTTGCAAAAGCTGGTAATTTCCAACTAGAGATGGTATACGTGGGGAAGAGCAATGCCAAAGAGGGGATGCAGAAAATGATCACCACATTCGCCACTAGACAGTTCAGTTACTACTTGCCTAATGTCACAGCCATTTGGTTCTTCTGGGCAAGGTTGGAGAGCATGTTGTACTCAAAACTGCAGCATGGGAAGACAGTGGAGAATGACCAGATCATGAGTGAGATCATGACAGTGCTTAGCTTTGATGGGAATGATCAAGGTTGGGCTATATTCTGTAGGGGTGCTTCTGATATGGCAAGAGCAAAGGGTGACACTGCACTAACCAGCTTGAGAGACTTTGACAAGTGGAAGGATAACATTGAGAGGGATGGTTTGGTGCAAGCACTTAGAGATTATTTGTATCAGATTCACACCACACGTCACTGCAATCGCCTCATCCTTCCTGGGAGCACTGGGGGAATACCACAAAAGGTTGTGTGTGCTGAGTGTGGACGCCAAATGGAGAAGTACTTCATGTACCGCTGCTGTGTGGGGTAAGGATATTTTTTCACTTACTGTTCATCATCATCATTGCTGGTTGATATTTACGCTTTTATGCATAATAATGTTGCTTTGAGGGAGTTATTTGTAGCATTATGATGATGATTTGTGAGGATTATGATATTTATATATGGTGATGATATTTGCATCTACTAAGCTAGCTCTTTAGGACTCACAGGCACCAATTGTTTTGGGCATACAGAGTCCTTTGCTAGGAATTAAAGAGCTCTGTAAAACTTTGGTGTTGAAATAATGATTGGAACTCATGTTATGTGTTGTGAACACTTCATTTGTGCTCTTTATCCCTTCCTTTTTTCAAATAAACCTCTATCCCATCCTTTTTCATTTCTTTTGAGTACAAAAGCAATAGGCAATAGCAGTTGATATCAGATAGGAAAAACTTAAAGAAATTCTTTTAAATTAAATTAAAAATGAAAAAAAAATGCAATTTAATTACTAAAATATATTATAGTTATTTTAAAGAATTAATATATAAAATTACATCATCAAAAGTGCGTAGAATGGCAGCAACTCCGAGATGTGATGGAGTGTGAGGCCCATAAACTTGCTTTTTTTTGTTTTCCTTCTAATTTTATTTCTCCAACATGCTTCACAAGACCCCAAATATTTTTTAGTGATTTTTTATTTATTTTTATGGTTGTTGCAAATATTTATTTGTATTTTTTTTCATGTTCTAAATTGATTAAAATTGTATGTTACTCTCAAAATTTTGATCTACAAATTTTTGTGGACTGTTGATGGCATTATTTGGCATGTCATAATTTGAGGAGTCTCAAAATGTTCTATGACTATTAAAAAAAATTTGGTTCTTTTTGTTCATATACAAGATTTAGTAAGACTATATTTGTAGGACCAATCATAATAAGGTTGGGTTTGATAATGCTATCTATAGAGATGATCTTACATGTGAAAAATATAAATTAACTTTAGAGATGATCTTACATGTGAAAAATATAAATTAACTTTTTATATTTGAAAAATTAAATAGTTGACTGTTTTCGTTCTTGACTTTTAAAAGCTATAGCCTAGAGGTACTCATAAAATACTTTTCAGAGCTAACTTTTATTCTTTAATATTCAAAAGGCAAATATGATCTTATTATAATTAATGACAATAAATATATAAATTACCCTCTTTAATATCTATAGAATTGTACCGGATACAAATCGTATATATAGTTTACTGATACTTTTAGATACTGCTAATTATGTTTTATGTGTTTTTAATTTAATTCATATTGTATTTCCAAAGCATACTCGTGGTATACTAGATACTCCTACAAGGATCTCTGCAACATATATAAAATCACTGTTTATGAGTAACCCTTTATTGTAATGATATTCCAGGACCAGTTCATCAGCCACAGAGGCATGGGAATTATCTATTCTGGCTCATACATCTGAGCACTTCAAGAATCAACTGGCCCAATACTACCAGTACATAGGTGATCTCATTATTGATAATTATAATAAAATTTTGATTAATTAATCGAGATATCGGGATCTTGAAGTCAAAATTGTTCTTGCAAAGTCAGAAACCATGCACTATTGATTCAATTCAGCGATGCCTAATCATAATTTATTCACTTTCCTTGTGCAGATGACAAGAGGCATAGAGAGGAGGTCCTCGATCTACGTCGTCTCTATGAGATAGTCCATATAGACAACATGAAAATTCTCAAATCTTATTTGTACAAACGTATAGATTATTCGGACGAACTTAGAGATGCTTTGGATTAGCTTCACACCCCACATCGCTGCAGTCGCCTCATCCTTCCTGGGAGCACTGGTGGTGGTGGGATACCACAAAAAGTTGTGTGCGCTGAATGTGGACGCCAAATGGAGAATTAAAGTACTTCATGTACCGCTGCTGTGTTGAGTAAGAAATTAAAGAGGAGCGGTGTTGTCTTGTTTTGTACACTTTAATCATTATTATCATTATTACTGGTTGATATTTATGTATTTTAATGTACAATAATGTTGCTTTGAGCCCGTAAAAAAAAAAATGTTGCTTTGAGGGAGTTATTTGTAGCATTATGATGATGATTTGTGAGGATTATGATCTATATATATATATATGGTGAGGATGTTTGCATCTACTAAGCTAGCTCTTTAGGACTCACAGGCACCAACTGTTTCGAGCATACTGAGTTCCTACTAGGAATTAAAGAGCGTTGGAAAACTTTGGTGCTGAAATAATGATTGAAAGTCATGTTATGTGTTGTGAACACCTCATTTGATCCCTTTATGCCTTCCTTCTTTTGATAAACCTCTTTATCCCTTGATTTTCGTTTCTTTTGAGTACAAAAGCAGTAGCAGTTAAAATCAAAAAGAAAAAAGAGAGATTTGAATGCTACGTTCAAAGACTGATTCACGATATAATTAAATAATGTCAATGTATGTGACAATGAGTACCAAAATAAATTTGGTAAAATTAAATCTATCAATTAGTACAGCGCAGCAAAATAAATATCAATGATAAATAGTAATTTTTTCAATGATGGGACCTACTTGTCACTATTCACGGTGAAACCTGTTTGTCACTATTTACACTGGAACCCACTTGTAACTATTTACAATGGGTCCGCTGGTCACTATTTATGGAATAGTACTATTTATGAAACAGTCTATTTACACCATATCAACAAATTTGCACACCAAATTTTCAACGTGGAAACCCCTAAATATCAGAGGAAAAATCATGGGACAAGCTCCGAAAAATATTCCACTATATTCATAATAATTACAAAATATCTTTTCCACATTCTCCAATCCAATAGGTAAATATAGTGTATTCCGGTAAGAATCCTTCTATTCAAACACTATAATTTTGCAGTACCAAGGAGTAATAGAGATGATATTCAAAATATTCCTGGTATATATACTCACACCCTACACTCGTTGGGATTTACTCACATTCTCTATTTTTCTCTCTCACTTTTAGAAAAATAATACACTATCTATATATTTTTCTCTCTGCGGCTCTCTTATTTTTCGCTGCTTATTGTGTGATTGAATGAGTGAATCACCTTTATTTATAGAGGTTATCAGCGGTGTGAAAATGCACAGCGAACTTTGGCTACAGAAGAAAATTTCTTCATGCAATTCATGGCACTGAAATCTTCACGCATGCACAATAATTTTTACTGTTCATGTGTTGAAAAAAATTATCTTCTCTCTTTTTTTTTTCCTTTCATGTCACATGATAGGACCCATCAACTGGACCCCACATTCTCCCCCTCCAGCCGATAGGAAAATAATATGGTTGATGTCATCTGGAATCCATGCCTATTCACTCGATACAAAGTTAAAGCTTATCTTGTTCTACAACTTTCTTTATGTAATAACCTTGCATTTCTTGAGCATTTAATGGTGCTAACGTAAGAACACCATTCAAACGCCTTATCATTGGCTAAATATGCCCTCTTCACTTGTAGTGCCGATATTTAGGACATGCGTCTGGTCTCTACTTTTCTAGGAAAACTTTCGACATAAAGAACCCATCACATAGATCCAACAAACACCATGTCATCCATACTTGATCTGAACCAGCTGATGCAAACCATCAGCTCCTTTCCAGATTCCTCCAAATCACCATGGAGAAACGCAATCTTCACATCTAACTGTTCAAGCTCCAAATCCAAGCTAGTCGTCAATCTGAGTATAACTCGAATAGAACTCATTTTGACAACTGGAGAGAAAATTTCATCAAAATATATCTCTCGCTTTTGACCAAAGCCTTTTACAACCAAGCGAGCCTTGTACTTCACTAGCTTGTTGCCATCTTTCTTCAGCTTGAACGCCCATTTGTTCTTCAAGTCTTTCTTACCTTTAAGGACTTTTACCAGCTCATACGTATCATTCTCTGCAAGGAATCCATCACTTCTTGTATTGTTTTGATCCACTGAACTTTATCCTTATAATTCTGAACTTCATCAAAACTCGCTAGCTCCCCCTCATCAACGAGAAGGACATACTCTAATATGGGGTACTTGCTGGATGGTTGTCGTAGTCTATTAGATCTTCTAAGGTGTGGTGTTCGAGCTTGCTTCCCGTGCTCAACACCTCCTCCATCTCCAATATCGTCAATTGTTAGCTCATCATCAACCCCATGGTCTTGAACCTCTCCCCTTGTTGTGTCATTTTCTTGAGGAAGAGAGACTGGTGTAAAATCAACCTTACCACCAGATTCATCAGTTTTCTCTGAAATAGCAGAACCTGACATAGTTTCTTGCTCATGAAACGCTACGTCTCTACGTCTAATAATCTTCTTCTTTTTCGGATCCCATAGCCTGTAGCCAAATTCCTCATCTCCGTAGCCCATAAATATGCAAGGAATGACTCTATTATCAAGCTTCTGTCTCTACTCTTTACTTACGTGAGTAAAGGCTTTGCATCCAAATACCTTCAAATGAGAATAGCTAACATCATGTTCGAATCATACTCTCTCTGGAATGTCAAAACCCAAAGGAACATATGGAGATCTATTAATTAGTTAGCACGCCTTTTGAATAGCTTCACTCCAGAACGGCTTAGGCAGCATAGTTATTCTCAACATACATCTGACTTTCTCCATAATGGTTCTGTTGATTCTTTCAGCCACACCATTATGTTGTGGGGTGTCAGGAACTGTCTTCTCATGCCTGATGACATGTTCAGAGCAATAGTTCTTGAATTCATGGGGAATATACTTTCCCCTATTGTCACTGCGAAGCCACTTCAAAGGTTTCCAGTTTCTCTCTCCCCCATGACATGAAACATCTCAAAATATTGAAACACCCAGTCCTTTCTCTTTAAGAAATAAACCCACATTTTCCGTGAAGTTTCATCAATGAACATCACAAAATATCTGCTATCATCGAGAGTTACCACCTCCATGGGATCACATACATATGAGTAAACCATATCTAAAATATTTTTCTTCATCTTTAACATTTTGCTGGAAGACACTCTATGATGCTTGCCAAATAAACAATGATAACAAGGAATTAACCTTGTACCTTTAGCATAAGGAATGAGGGATTTCCTAGCCAAAATCTGCAATCCTTTTTCACTCATATGAGCCAGTCTTTTATGCTATAAGTTGGCAAAGCAACATCCTCAACTGAATTCAACCCTCCAATCTACTTAACTTGAGTCTTGTACAAAGCGTTGTATGCTACTCCTCTCGCAATCACCATCGAACCTTTGGAGAGCTTCCATTTGCAATCACCAAAGTTACTATGGTTTCTGGTTAGATCCAGAGCATTCACGGAGATCAGATTCGTACGTAAATCTAGCACATGTCGCACATTTTTCAATGTCAGTGTACATCCTATATTTGTTTGAATGCACACGTCACCAATTCCCACAATGTCATAATTACTTTTATTACCTATATTAACTTTGTCAAAGTCTCTTTCTTTGTACACAGTAAAGAATTCCTTATTGGAAGTGGCATGATATGAAACTGCTGAGTCAACGACGTATTCAACACATGAATCTATAATATGACATTCTTCATCTACAAAAGATAGTAACATCACTTCCCCATTTGTCACAAGGGTTGTAGTATTTTTGTCAGCAGTGGCGTCCTAACTTCTCTGATTTTTATTGCTTTTATTCTTCCAAGCTTTGCAATTCTTTTTTACATGTCATTTTTCGCCACAATGGTAACATTTAAACTTTCTTCCAGATTGGGATTGCAATCAATTCTTTGATTTTTTGGATCGCCCTTTTCTCTTACTTCTTCCCTTGTTCTTTGTGACAAGGGCCTGGGAATTATCTACTCCCACCATGTCTTTTCTTCTGGTTTCTTCATTGAACATACCATCTTTGACTTAGATTAAAGACAGTGTCCCACTTGAAGCAGAGTTGCTCAGTGACACCACCAAGGTCTCCCAACTATTTGGCAAAGAACTCAAAACTAATAGTGCTTGTAACTCATCATCTAACACTATCTGAATGGTGCTTAACTGATTCACCATATCTTGGAAGTCACTCAAGTGTTCAGCAACAGACCTTCCATCTCTGTACTTGTGATTCACCAGCTTCCCGATTGCGAAAACTTTATTTTGTGCAGTCTTTCTCTTATAGAGATGTTGTAAAATCTTCCATAGAGTATGAGCATTCGTCTCTATAGTCACATAATAGAATACACTAATATCCACCCACTGCCTAATTAACCTAATAGCCTCCCAATGCATCTTTTTCCAATCTTCTATCGACAGGTTTTTCTGGCCTTGCATCTCCCTTCTCTACAGGATCATACAAATCTTTATAGGAAAGTACATCCTCCATTTTGGCTTCCAGATGGAGTAATTTCCTGCTGTTAGCTTGATCATGGTACCCATGCTCTCTTCTATTTAATTTACACAATACAATCCTGAGCTTAACTTGCGCTTTGATACCACTTGTTGGGCTTAGAGACTGATTCATAGTGTAATTAAATGATGTCAATGTATGTGGCAATGAGCACCAAAGTGAATATGATAGAATTAAATCTATCAATCAGTGCAGCGCAGTAAAATAAGTCTTAGTGGTAAATAGTATTTTTTTCAGTGATGGGATCCACTTGTCAGTATTCACGGTAGGACACGCTTGTAAGTATTCACAATGGGGCCTGCTGGTCATTATTCACACCAGATCAACAAATTTGCACACCAAACTTTTAACGTGGGAACCCCCAAATATCGGAGGAAAAACTACGGGACAAACTCTGAAAAATATTCCACTATATTCAGGATAATTACAAAATATCTTTTCCACATTCTCCAATCCAAAACGTAAATATAGTATATCCCGATGAGAACCCTCATATTCAAATACTTCAATTTTGTAGTATCAAAGAGTAATAGAGATCATACCCAAATTATTCTTGGTATATATACCTACATCCTACACTTTCTGAGATTTACTCACACTCTCTATTTTTCTCTCTGCAGCTCTCTTATTTTTCGCTGCTTGTGTGATTGAATGAGCAAATCACCTCTATTTATAGAGGTTATCAGCAGTGTGAAAATGCACTACGAACTTCGGCCGCAGAAGAAAATTTCTTCACGCAACTCACGACATCAAATTTTCACGCATGTACATTAATTTTTACTATTCACTCATTGAAAAACTCTCTTCGCTCCCTTTTTTTCTTTCATTTCACATGATGGGGCCCATCGGATGGACCCCACATTAAAGAATTTCGTTTAAATTAAATTTGTCTTTAATTAAATCAATAATAAAAAGAAAGAGCATTTTAATTAATAAAATATACCATAAGTTATTCTAAAGATTTACAGTGCGTTTGTACTTGATTTTTTTAGGAAAAATTACTTTTTTAACACTTTTTTCATGTTTCAATAAATTTTTATAAATAGTCAAAATTTTTTAAAAAAAAATTCAGTTTTCAACTTTTTTGGAGAAGCTGAAAAGAGTAGCTTATGATAAAGAAAAGTAGTTTTCAGCCTTTTCTATTATATATAAAATTTAAGTTGTAAAATTACTTTTTCTAAAATTTGAAACAAATGCACCCTTAATTTAAGTGTACTATCAACAATTTTTTTTTTTCAATTCTATATAATCAAATCATTAAAGGAGTGTAGACTGCATGATCCATGGTAGCAACTATCACATGTGATGGAGTGTGTGAGGCTCATAAACTTGTTTTTATTTTTTAGTTTTGTTTTTCCAACATGCTTCACAAGCCCCAAAAGAGTTTTTAGTGGTTTTTATTTTTATTTTTATGGATGTTGCACATATTTATTTGTATTTTTTTTTTCATGTTTTGACATTTAAGTTGATTAAAATTATGTGCTACTCTCAATATTTTGATCTACAAATTTTTATGTACAGTTCATAGCATTATTTGGCATGTCACAATTTGAGGAATCTCAAAATGTGTTATGACTATTAAAAAAATGTTGTTTCCTTTTTTTCATATATTAATTTTGCTAAGAAAGCCTTAGTAATACCAATTATAATAGTGTTGGGCCGGTTAATACTCTCCAAAGAAGAATAAGTAATATTTTTATGTTTGCTAAACCAAATAAAGAAATAAGTATTTTTTTATGTTTGCTAAACTGAAGAATTGACTGCTAATTTTACTTTCGACTTTTAAAAGTTAAAGGTGCTTTTGAGAAAGATTTATGGGGTGTTTTTTAAGTATATTCATCAAACATTACACCATTATGACTTCTACTTATTGAGAGTAATTTCTATATTATTTTAACAAACAATAATATTATAATTTTTAATTTTTTTTTAGATATCCTTATAAAATTCAAAGACAGCGATACCATTTTAGTTATTTGTAATTAAGATTATGTCAAATATCACATTAATCTAATTTATCAAAATATAGAAAATTAAATATTCAATCACAGCCGTTGAAAACAAAAGGTATTGGTAGTTGAGGAAAGAACTTTTTAGGGTGTGTATGGTTGAGTAGGAAAAATGAGAGTAAATTTTTTATGAATGAGGTGCACGCATAATTTTCATCCATAGAGCTATCTATGAAAATTTACACATAATTTTTATCCCCCTAATAACCTTAATAAAAGCAATTTTAGAGAGCCCAAAATGCTCAGTTCTTAAAAATTCACACTAATACCAAAGCAACCATAAGAATCTATGGTATGAACTAGCTCATACATCAATCTTCATACCCTAATCCGGTTAGTGGCAACCAATACTCATATTCTTCTAGGCTCAGTTTTTCGTCATGACTCATCCATCGCCCATTAGAAAAGCGGGGATAGAAGAGGGAAAATTTCACTAGTAAGTATATCCACTGATTCTGGGAAGAGTGTGTAAGTCGAAGCTTCACGCGGTAGTTGCGAAAATTCAAGGCCGACTGTTTGTCCTCTTGGAAGGGCAAGCTGCTGGAAGAGTTTCATTTTGTTTGGTTTGGCCTCTATCTTTGTTTATAGTATGCATGCAGCCGATGTTGTTGGAACCCATTCGTCTTCGTATATAGATCAGATTCCTGTTCCAAGATGATCATGATGGTTGGTCTTGGTATAGTTCAATTTGCACATAAGATATGTCACATATTTAATTAGACAGATTCAATGCTTGATTTGGGATATGGACTATATGGTATATTAGCAATAAGATAGTCATCCAAAACTTTAAACCGAACTGGGATTCTAAGATTCAGCAAGTTTTGCTAAGGTTCGGTTATTGGGCTAAAGGATGATAATTCTATCTCTTATTTTCGGTTGTATTGTTGGGTTGTCTTGTTATGTGGACCGAAGATAGTGTACTATTTAGTTCTTGTTGCTCCCTACCTCTCCTTTGTTTTTTTTTTTTTAAATTACATTGTTTGCATTAAGGTTTGAACCTAGGATATCATGCTTTCCACCAAATTCTAATGGCTTTTCCTCTCCTTTGTTTGAACTCCAAGCTTATTTATTTTTAAAAAAAAATGGTGGGAACACCTCATTTAATTTCTTTTTATCTCATTGGCCCTTCCTTTTCATTGTTAAGGGGTTTCATTTTTGTCCAGGGGAAAATCAGGAATTGATCGGTTTGATTGGGACCATGAAACACACCAATCTGACCAAGTCAATTTGATATATTAAAATATAATTTTTCTTGTAACTGATTCAACCCATCAAATTTTAGTTATTTTGATCTAAGCAACTTTGTGGAACTATGAATGATCCATCCAACTGACATCATAGAAATAACACCAATGACTTTTTGTACAACTATCAATTTAGTTCCATCAGTCTCTTTAGATTATACCAAAAACTATGGTCGAGTGATATCGACTCTGGAGCGAAACACACGGTCACGGAAGAAAGGAATAATCTCTATTTTAAAATTTATTTTATGACATGATCTCCGTTTTTTTTTTTGGAGTTTAGGTAAAAGAATTAGCAAATAAACATTTTGCACGAAATTTGAAACACTAGCTAAGTGATTTTTGAGTATACATGTATTTCTATTTTTGAAAAATTTGTGATGCTTGCTTATAAATTTTTACGAAAAAAGAAATTGAGACGGCCAGAACTTTCATGGTGTTCGTTCCTTAACCAAAGATTAAATAATTTGAAGTATTTGTAATTTGTAAAGTATTCAAATTCACCCTGTTAAAAATGTTATTAATTTTATTAAAAAACTTTTAACTTTTTTACAATGGAATTATAATAATAGATTATTTTTTATTATTACTCAATAAATCATAATTTTATCTAGAAAAAAAGTTTATTTAAGAAAAACTAATTAAATTAAAGAAATTTTAAAAAGCTGAACTTAGAATTTTTTATTTAAAACAATCTAAATTCAAATTTAAATTAACTTGTTTGAACAAATAAATCAAGCTGCAATAACTTTTTTTCTTTGACAAACCAAGGTTGTTTGCAAACTTCAAACATTCACCTTGATCTGATTTGATACACACAATCGTACTAGCTAAAACGTTAAAACAAGATTTAGCACAAAAAAAAAATAGAGGAGTGAAAACACGATTGACATACCATAAACAAAAACGGCAGATAACTAAGTCCAGTCACACATGCATGTATTACGAGTGAAGAATACCGATATTAATCTGGCCATATATTTTGGGTGTCTATTGATTGGGGACATTGTCCAATCAAAGGGGATTGCACATTTATGACCAGAAAATTAGATGCTTGTGATGATAAGTCATAATATTTGTAAGCCTTATATTATAAGTCTTTCCTTCCCTTCTAAAATTCAGACTCACAAATGTATCATTAGAATTCTTTGGACTATTTACTTGGCCAAATGATTTCTGAATATGTTTATAACATACCCTGTTCTTTTGGATCAATTTTAATTTTGGGTATCTAAAGTACTTAGATACAACTACTGGAAAAGTTATGAAAGAACAATTTGTGCATGGCATGCAAAAGTTGTGCTAACCTTAGCAGCCTTTGCTGCTACTTTCGGAGAATTTTGGCTTGTTGCTCGGCTCAGTTCTGGAAATACACTCGCCAAACCTGTGACGACCCTCCTTGGACAAATGCCTGACATTGTGGAGAATTCTACTTCTGAGAGACCTCAATTTGATGCACTCAACGAGCTCATGAAGCTAGCAGTGGAATTGACTTAGTGCATCGTTGAATTCAAGGAGCTATCACTTGGACATATTTCACAAGACACACCTCTGATGTCCATTGACAGTGCTAATATTCCTATTGCTGCCTATTGGGTAGTCCGAAGTGTTCTGGCTTGTGCATCACAGACTGCTAGTCTCATAGGCACGAGAAATGAGTAAGCATAACTCCCCATTGATTACTTGAATCCACTCAATGGCTGTTTAAAATAGCAGGACAAATATTACATGTACATACAATTTGTGGGATACATTGCTATCCACCATTAGATATTTTGTGGACCCGACTTTGTCTAAGTTCCACACCCTATTTAATGATGGATCGAATGTGTCATATGATGTCTTTCAAGTTGTATGTACAAATAACATCACACTTAAATAGTAGTAACCCTTACTATAATGATATTGTAGGTCTCTACCCATGGGTGAATGGGATGTGTCTAACCTGGCTCGCAAAAAGTCAGCAGTATATATCACCCCCTTGAGAGTGAGCTGGCTCAATGCAAGAATTCTATAGGTGATAAAACTATGATATTTATAACTATAATCTTAATTAATTAAGATATTAGCAACCCGAATTTAACATTTTTCTTGTATCATAAAATAAATTATTTTTCATGATTTTCAAGTAAAAAAAATCTAAAGAAACACAAGATTTGAAAAAATAAAATTAATTCATTTAATTATCAATTTTAATGTTTTATGAGGATTAATTTGTACTTAATTAACATTTACTTATTTTAATTGTTGATTAACAAGCATCAAAAGTATCCAACAAGTATCAATATTGAATAAGTACTAGGTACGGGATAGAAAGCCATGGTACCCATAATTTAGAGATCATTTTTATCCTCAGTACGTAATTGAAAACCATGTATTGTACTAAATTCAACAGATCCTAATCATACCTTATTCCCTTTAATGTTCCTACAATATTCCGAGTTGAAGGTTTTGTTTCTATTGAGAGTTTCCGCAAACTGCCACAATAAAACTTGATCAAGAAAAGAAGCACATTTGACAATCGTATCCTTAGCCTCGTGCAGATGACAAGAAGGAAAAAGAGCCCTTCCACAATCTGATTCGTCTTTTCGAGACAGTCCATGTAGACAACATGAAAATTCTCAAACCACTGATATATGCAAAGAAGGATCTTGCTTATAAATGGAACTACTAAATCAAAGGTACTTTTTGATTATTATTATTATTATTATTATTCAAGTAGACTTGTAACCCTTTTGTAGATTAATAACTTTATTCCATATGTAACAATATTTTATAACACATTTAACTAACTTATTGATCACAAGCAGGTTAGTCTCGAGGTACTAAGGAGGAAACATGTGCTGCTGTTGATATCTGATCTTGATCTTTCACAAGAAGAGATTATGAAACTTGATAACTTGTACAACGATGCAAAAGGAAGGGGTGAGCCTCACTATGAAATGGTATGGATCCTAGTTGTGGACAGAGCAACCTGGATTGATGTGAACCGACCGAAGTTGGAGTATTTGCAGTCAACGATGGCATGGTACAGTGTCCGCGACCTTTTTATCATTGAACCATCAGTCATCAAGTACATCAAAGAAGTGTGGAGTTTCACAAAAAGAGCCATTGTTGTGGCCCTATCCACAAGGCCGATGTTATGGTATCATCAGAGTCTGGTACACCCCAAGTGTAATAAACACTTTACAGATGTGAGCGGAAGCACGCCCAAATTGAAGAGACGGAAAAATGGAGTATGGTGAATAGTAATTCACAGTGGGGCCCATGTCACTATTCATGTGAATAGTACTATGTAGTGGGACCAGCCTCACTATTTGTGAATAGAACTCATTACTATTCACACCAACGAAATAAATCAAGGTAACTGCACACCAATATTTTAACGTGGAAAACCCTCCTGTAATTTTGAGGGAAAAACCACGGGCTAAACTCCGAAAAATACTCTACTATATTTAAAAGTAATTACAATATAGTGTATCTCCAGTGAGACTCTCTCCTACTATAATTTATAGTATTACAGAGATCTAGAGAATATACCCGGAACCCCTAGTGTATACTTCCACTACACTCTTGGAATTTTCTTACACACACTCTCTATTTTTATCTCACTATAAGAAGCCTATACTGCTTCTTCCTATACAGCTGAGGAAATGTGTCTCAACTCTGGATGCCCTTCATCGTTCCATCCTCGCTTTATTTATAGAGTTTTTAAGAGTTACTATACATATTACTGTGCATATTTCAGTGATACAGCTGTGCATTTGGTGCAACAGCTTGCAAGGAAGATTTTCTTCCTTCAATATTTGACTCGTGGCAAAAGTAAGCTACCGTTTCTGACAATTCTCCACCTTGGCTTACTTTTTAGAACAGCTTTCAACCTTTGCAAATATTGACCACGTCTAACCAATGCTTAAACTTGTCAATCGGCAATGGTTTCGTCATCATATCAGCTGGATTCTCAGCTGTGGCTATCTTCTGAACTGCAACAGTGCCATTATTGATACTTTCTCTGAAAAAATGAAGTCTAACGTCAATGTGCTTTGTCCTCTCATGATAGACTGGATTTTTAGCCAGATGAATGGCACTTTGACTATCACAATGTATAATTGGTACATGTTGATTCAACCCAAAACTATCCAAAAGACCGTGCACCCAAATGCTCTCTTTAACTGCCTCAATCAATGCCATATACTCAGCTTCAGTAGTTGACAATGCCACTGTAGATTGCAATGTTGCCTTCCAGCTAATAGTACATCCAAAGACTGTAAAGATATAGCTCGTCAATAACCTTCTTTTATCCAAATCACCTGCATAATCAGAATCTACATAACTCACAACTCCACGGTTCTTCTGACCTTCAAACACCAAACAGATATCAGTGGAACCTTTCAAGTACCGCATGATCCATTTCACAGCTTCCCAGTATGTCTTTCCAGGTTTGCTCATAAACCTGCTTACCACACTCACTGCATGTGAAATATCTGGTCTAGTGCATACCATGGCATACATGAGACTGCCAACTGCACTAGAGTAAGGTATATGAGACATGTGCTCCACCTCCTTCTCAGTTCTCGGACATTCCTTCAAAGATAACTTAAAATGTGTAGCCAACGGAGTGCCAACTGGCTTGGATTGATCCATATTACAGCGTTGTAGCACTTTCATAATATAATTTTGTTGTGTTAAACACAACTTGCCATTATGCCGCTCCCTATGAATCTCCATTCCAAGAATCTTCCTTGCCGCACCTAAGTCCTTCATCTCAAACTCTTTTCCCAACTGAATTTTCAACATACTAATTCAACCTTATTACGAGCTGCAATTAGCATGTCATCTACATACAACAACAAATAAATCTTTGAACCATCTGGAAGCTCCTTAGAGTAGATGCAATTATCATATTGGTTTCTACTATATCCAGTACCAATCATAAATGCATCAAACCTTTTGTACCACTGCCTTGGAGATTGCTTCAAGCCATATAATGACTTTTTCAACAGGCAGACATGGTTCTCCTTATCAGGAATTACAAACCCCTCTGGTTGACTCATGTAGATCTGCTCCTCTAGCTCACCATGTAAGAACGCAGTCTTCACATCAAGTTGTTCTAGCTCCAAGTCAAACGTACTCACAATAGCTAATAGGATCCGAATAGAGCTATGCTTCACCACAGGAGAGAATACTTCATAGAAGTCAACACCCTCCTTCTGAGTATAACCCTTTGCTACCAGTCTCGCCTTGAACCTTGGAGGCTCAATGCCAGGGATTCCTTCTTTCCTTTTGTAAACCCATTTACAGCCAATTACTCTTTTCCCCTTTGGAAGTTGTACCAGCTCCCACGTTTGATTTTTCTGAAGAGACTCAATCTCCTCATTCATTGCTATCAGCCACTCCTTCGACTCCTTACTTTTTATTGCATCACGATAGGTACATGGTTCATCTCCAACTGCACCATCCGCCATAGCCAAAGCAAAGGCTATAGGATCTGCATCTAATGAGTTAAGTGTACAGGTAGCAGAATCCAGATATCTTTTTGGTTTCTGGATTTCTCGCTTTTCTCTGCCAGTAGCAATACTATATGGCTCTGCTTCTCTAGTTGGTTCACCAGTTTCCTCATAGTCAGGTTCATCTTGTTGTTCTACTTCAGGTTGAGCAATCCCTGAAGTACTTGGCTGATTCATTACATCATTTTCTTGTTTCACCTTCCCACAGTCAATTTCTAGCTCCACCTGCTTCTTAGCACCATGATCTGTCTCTGCATCATCTAAGTTAGACTCCTTCTTCTGATTTAGCATTGCAGCTTCGTCAAAAGTGACATCTCTGCTGACAATGATTTTTGGTGAACTTGCTTTCTCTGTACACAACAATCTATAGCCTTCACCCCTCGTGCATACCCTAGAAATATACACCTTCTTGCCCTCGCCTCAAGTTTACCATCACTCACATGAGCATATGCAGGACAACCAAATATCTTTAAATTAGAATAGTTTGAATTCGGCCAGGACCATACCTCTTGTGGAATCTTCAGATTAATAGCGAGTTGATGGAGATCTGTTTACCGGATATACAAATTGTATTGACTGCCTCAGCCCAAAATGATTTGGGAAGTGCTGCGTTGATTCGCATGCATCTTGCACGCTCTAGAAGTGTTCTGTTCATTCGTTCTGCAACTCCATTTTGCTGTGGTGTTTCTGGTACAGTATGGTGCCTCACTATACCAGCATTTTTGCAGAACTCCTTAAATTCTTTGCTACAAAATTCTCCGCCATTGTTAGTTCTTAGTCTCTTGACTGACTGCTCGGTTTGCTTCTCGACCATGGCCTTCCATTGCTTGAATTTGTCGAACACCTCTTCTTTTTTCTTCAGGAAATAAATCCAGACTTTTCTGCAATAATCATCTATCAGAGTAAGAAAATAGCGAGCTCCACCTAAGGAGTTAACAGGGGCTGGACCCCAAACATCCGAGTGGACATACTTCAATATCCCCTTGCTATTGTGTTTGCCAGAATTAAACTTCACCCGTTTCTGCTTTCCAAATACACAGTTTTCACAGAAACCAAGTTTGCAATTCTTCAAGCCTTTTAATAGGCCTTTGCCAGCAAGTATGGTCATTCCTTTCTCACTCATATGACCAAGCCGCATGTGCCACAATCGTGTACCATCATCCTTTCTTTCAGATGATAGAACAACAGCAGTTCCATCGATTGTGCTTCTAAGCAATAGATAGATTCCACCCTGTAGCTTTCCTTTCAATACCACCATTAAGCCTTTGAATACCTTCAAGAAACCACCCTCTCCAGTGAATTTGTACCCCCAATTGTCAAGGGCACTCAATGAGATCAGATTTCTACCCAATTCTGGTACATGCCATGCATGAAACGTCCTTTTAGTACCATCGTCCAAATTCACTTGCACATCTCCTTCACCAGCAATCGGAATAATTCTATTATCTCCCAATCTAACTTTTCCTTCCCATTTTTTATAGGATGAGAAGAAGTTTCGATTAGGTGCCATATGAAAAGATGCGCCAGAATCCAGGATCCACTTGTTTCCGGTGTCACCTGTGAATACTGTCAAGGCCGAACCAGCATCGGCATCGCTATCTTCAGAACTTTCAATTGTTATGTTAGCAGAATCTCCTGATTTGTCCTTTCTTTCTGGGCAATTTCTTCTTATATGTCCCGTCTGGTGACAATGAAAGCACTTCACAGATTTATGCTTTCTAGACTTTGATCTTCTCTTGCTTTTGCTTCCCGATCCTCTTTCTTGACTACGTCCTCTCGTCATGAACAATCCATCTGCAGGACCTTCGACATTGGATCCGGCTACTAACTTCTGATGTTCCTTTATCATCAGTGATTCTTTAACATTTTTTACTGAGATATCGGATCTACCATAAAGTATGGTATCACAGAAATTATCATAAGATGGAGGTAGTGAAGTCAACATGATCATAGCTTGATCAACATCTTCAACTTTAATTCCTGCTGCTCCAACATCAGAGATCATCCGGTTGAAGTTGTCTATATGCTCTTGCATTCATTTTCCTCTTGAATATTTGAATGTGTACAGTCGCTTTCTCTGATAAAGCTTGTTGGACAAGGTCTTTACAGAATATTTTTCTTCCAAAGCCTTCCATAGTGAATCAGCGGTTTTTTCATCCATGACTTCTCGCAGAACATTGTCCGCAAGACTCAACTGTATTGTACTCAGTGCTTTGACCATCATCTCCTTCTTCTTGTCATTAGGTAATGACCCTGGGTCCTCCACCGCCTCTGCAAGACCTTGCTAACCTAGCAATGCCTGCACTTTCAGTTTCCATAGCCTGAAGTCGTTGGATCCATCAAATTTCTCCACTTCAAATTTTGGTACCAACATCTTGGATCTTAGTCAGAACCTTATCTTTAACAGTATCTTTGGAATAGTGCAAATCAACTGTAAACCGTGCACCAAGAGGGTTCTCAGGAAAGAGAAATAGGTCACAATGGACACGCTTAAATACCAAGTCTTTCCTTAGCCAGAACCTCTTCAAACTACACTCTCACAGTATCACACTGTCTTCCAGCAACAGCAACCAAAAGGATGATCCACAAGTATTAGGGAAAAATTCTTTTCTGATGTGGAAGATCAGATTAAGCTGCAACCACAGAGCATACTAAGAATAAATCCCACTGATCAAAAAGATCTCTGATACCACTTGTTATGGTATCATCAGAGTCGGGTATACCCCAAGTGTAATAAACACTTTACAGATGTGAGCGGAAGCGCGCCCAAATTGAAGAGACGGAAAAATGGAGTACGGTGAATAGTAATTCGCAGTGGGGCCAAGTCACTATTCATGTGAATAGTACTATGTAGTGGGACCAGCCTCACTATTTGTGAATAGAACTCATTACTATTCACACCAACAAAATAGATCAAGGTAACTGCACACCAATATTTTAACGTGGAAAACCCTCCTGTAATTTTGAGGGAAAAACCACGGGCCAAACTCCGAAAAATACTCCACTATATTTAAAAGTAATTACAATATAGTGTATCTCCAGTGAGACTCTCTCCTACTATAATTTATAGTATTACAAAAATCTAGAGAATATACCCAGAACCCCTAGCGTATACTCTCACTACACTCTTGGAATTTTCTTACACACACTCTCTATTTTTATCTCACTATAAGAAGCCTATACTGCTTCTTCCTATACAGCTAAGGAAATGCGTCTCAACTCTGGATGCCCTTCACCGTTCCATCCTTGCTCTATTTATAGAGTTTTTAAGAGTTACTATACATATTACTGTGCATATTTCGATGATACAGCTGTGCATTTGGTGAACAGCTTGCAAGGAAGATTTTCTTCCTTCAATATTTGACTCGTGGCAAAAGTAAGCCACCGTTTCTGACAGCAGATTGTCCTCAACCAATGCTCTCCACATGATCTGGATTTGGAGGAATTTGGCCTTCCCTTTCACTCATAAGAAAGAAGAGTCCCTCTGGAAGCAAGAGCTTTGGAGCCCTGAGCTCCTTGTTGATGGCATTGATCCTAAACTTTTGGAATGGGTACATAATATAATCTTTATATCTACCACTCACTTCACTTTTGTCTTTTATGTGTAAAATTTACACATAAAACTCATTCATAAAATTTTTATCTCTATTTTTACTCTTCAATCAAGCATCCTCTTACAATCAAATTTTAGAGATATACTACTCCGTCAAGAAAGAAAATTATATAATTTTATGAAGCATATTTATCAAATACAATCATTGTGATTTTTGCTTATTAAGAGCAATGCCTATATTATTTTATCAAACAATACTATTATTATTTTTTAAACTAACTTTTTCAGAGCATAAAGAGATCCATAGTTCTTCAAAAGTTACAACAATATTAAACCACACCCTTTCAAAAATTTTCTTTGTCTAGAAATAATTGTCCATTTTAAAGTCTAATTAGCTAGTATTAAATATTATTGACTAAAGATGAAGGAGAGAGAAATTAATGAAAATAAGATAATTTAACAGATTACTTTTAGCTATTCTAATATTAATGATTAATGATGTTTTAATTATTTCTTTAATTGCAATGAGTATTTAAAATTCAACAAACATTTAGGGAAGTATGAAGCAGCTCATGAATCTTCACACCCTATCATCCAATTGGTGGCAAACAATACTCATACTCATATTCTTCTAAGCTCATTTTTTGGTTATGACTCATCGCCTATTAGAAAAAGTGGTAATAGAAGAGGAATAATTTCACTAGTTGAGTAAGGATGTATCCTTACCTACTGGTCATGACTCATTCTTCTAATTAAGCTCATTCTAAGCAAGAACGTTATGCTAACACCTATATGAAGTAAGCCTTGTGTATCATTACCTAAACAGGATTAAATTACCACTTTAATTAGCTTTGTTTTTATGCCATTCCCTGATCTCCAACAAGCAAGGTACTTGTTCTCAACATGCAGTGGCTTTATTCCGCTTCCTTTCCCTTTATTATGTAAATATGTTCTAGTTGAGTAAGTTACAGACGTACAGCACGCACCCAACACAAATCGAAACATTTTCAATTTCCATTTGTGTTCTCTCTGTATTAATTGCCTTTTTGATATCATAAGGCGTACTTGGAACGTGGCCACCCACCCACCAACCAACTTCCTCTATTACGATGAAGCGGAGGAAGGAGCGACGCTTGTTCTCCGCATCTGATGAGAGTGCCGTCATGAAGCAAGTTCAGACCACTCATGCCCCACATGCTCGTGAATTTGATGCCAAGCCCCTTGTCCAAATTGCGGACCAAATCTTGGTTCAACTCGTTGCCGACAGCAATGAGGGTCGTGATGTTGAAAATAGTGTAAGATAGTTTTACACTCTACAAGTGCATCTAAATTAACACACAGATATTTACATGCATGCCTATTTGTTATATTCAAAACTAGTTACATAAATGGCTTTATATAACTGCTCTAGCTTTGAAGATATCGATTATGATCAGGTATCAGAATCTCTATTAATAAATCAAGGATTAAATCTTATCAGGGGGTAAGATGGACCTATGCATTTGTTCACCCGCAAACTCTTGCTTGAGAGGATAGCCTAAATTTTAAATTTGATGGATGAAATATATGGCTATCTGCTTGTTAAGCAAATTACATGCAGGGGGCCACCATAGCTAAGCCAAGTGGTTCCTTGTCAAAATAGTGTCAAATAAGTGATCACTTGTAGCTTTAGTTTTTATACCCTCTCCTACAAGCAAGGTACTTGTTCAGTAACGGCCTTATTCCACTTCCTATCACTATATAAGTTCTAGTTTAGTTACCATGTACAGCACACGTACTCATCAAAACCAAACATTTTTTTGCTTCCATTTGTGTTATTCTCCTCCGAGTTGCCTTCTGATATATCTTCATCATTTGAAGCAGCAACATGGCCACCAATCCTCGCCCTGCTCTACCACTACCATCTTCCGCTAAGCAGAGGAAGGAGAGACGCTTGTTCTCCACATCTGATGACAGTGCCATGATGAAGCAAGTTCAGGCCACTCATGCCCCAGATGGCCGTGAAGTTGACGTCAAGCCCATTATCCAGCTCGTGTATGAGATCTTGATTCAACACATTGCCCGCAACATTGACGGTCACGATGTAAGACATTCATTGATGATCATGTTCTTTTGCTAAATTAAATTTATTATATACCATTAATTAATCTATTTCACAATAACTGCCATTTTTTATTCTTTTTTCACATTTCAGAATACATGTCTAGTTACAAAATCTAGTGAACATCAATTTTTCTTTATCTGTTTATGCTCTTAATATGAATGTGTTGATTACTTAATCAAAATATATACCAAGACAAGTAATATTGACTATATAAGAATAATTTTGCTAGCTTACATAATTTTAATTTATATATTTAATTTACCAAGATTTTTTTTTTTGTTCTTAATATGTGTGTTATTTGGTTTTTATTTGCTATAAATTAAGCATGTCATTTGCTTAATTTTTATATAGTGAGACATTATTGGGTAAATGCAAATCTAACACATCATTATATTTAGCCACGTTAATAGTAAAATTGGATTTACAGAATTCTGTTCATGATACACTATTACTTGTTTTTGGCTCCACCAACAACATTGATGTTTGTGCGTCTATGAGACGTGTTGGATTATATATATATATATATATGAAATTTTCATTTTTTTGTGGTAGTGTTTATAATGTTTGTGTTTAACTGTTAGCTATGTGTTACATTTTGAAGGAACAAGAAGAGCAAGACAGATTGGAGACTGCTGCTGCATTGGCTGAATTTGACATGCCTGACTCGCTGGCTTTTGTCATTCAAAAAATTTCGTGCGAGGTAGGTCTGAAAATCTTGTCAACTTTAGTAACAGTTACTATTCATTCGTTGCTGCTTAAGGAAACAACGTATTTCCTATGATTACCACACATATTCCTGGTGAAAATAATGTAGAGAAGTGATTTTATTTCCACATTTTGGCTTTGAATAGAATATACTTAACATTGATGCTGGTAGCAGTATTTTGCCTTACACACAAATAAAAAAACTAGCACATAATTGCCTCACGAGCATTTATGTATGAATAAAAACACAGCTTTCTTTTACTTTTTTGTGCTGCTACAAGTATTTGTAACTGCAGCCTTTGGTTTTGTCTTTTGGGATTCTTTGAAATATTTTATTTGTCCAAATGATTCTTGAATATTTTTATAGCATTCCATGTTCATTTGGATCAATATTTTTCTATATATAAAGTACTCAAATCAATCAATCAAATAACAAAGTTACTGAAGAGCAATTCATGGCTTTATTGGCAGCTATCAGGCAAATGCTCTGGAGGAGAAGATGCACATGGATCAACTATGGTGTTACTGAATTACCTGTCTAGCTATGCATGGCATGCAAAAGTTGTGCTAACCTTAGCAGCCTTTGCTGTTTTTTTTGGGGAGTTCTGGCTTGTTGCTCAACTGAGTATTGGGAACACACTTGCCAAAGCTGTGGCCCTCCTTGAGCAAATACCTGACATTGGGGAGAATTCTACTTCTCTGAGACCCCAATTAGAGGCACTCAACAAGCTCGTGAAGGCGGCGCTGGATTTGGCCACGTGCATCATTGAATTCAAGGAGTTGCCATCCGAGTATATCTTGGAGGACACACCTCCTATGTCTGTTGTCAGTGCTTATATTCCTATTGCTTCATATTGGGTCATCAGAAGTGTTGTGGCTTGTGCCTCACAAACTGCAAATCTCATAGAGATGAGAAATGAGTAAGCATACCTCACTCCCTCTTTTGACCACTTGAATCCACTCAATCAACTAGTATGATACACAGATATTTTAAAATAGTCAATACAACTATACCGGATACATACCATATAAGATATTTTACTAATACTTTTAGATGCTACTAATTATATTTTATATATTTTTAATTTAATTCATATAGTATTTCCATAGCATACTCGTGGTAAACTAGATACTCCTACCAATATTTGTGCAACATACATAAAATCACTGTTTATGAGTAACCCTTTATTGTAATGATATTCCAGGACCATTTCGTCAGCCACAGAGGCATGGGAATTATCTAGTCTGGCTCATACATCTGAGCACCTCAAGAGTCAACTGGCTCAATGCTACCAATACATAGGTCATCTCATTATTGATAATTATAACTAAAATTTTGATTAATTAATCGAGATGTCCGGATCTTGAAGTCAAAATTGTTCTTGCAAAGTTAGAAACCATGCACTATTGATTCAATTCAGCGATGCCTAATCATAATTTGTTCACTTTCCTTGTGCAGATGACAAGAGGCATATAGAGGCCTTCAACAATCTGATTCGTCTCTTCGAGACAGTCCATATAGACAACATGAAAGTTCTCAGAGAACTGATATATGCAAAGGAGGATGTTGCTCCACTTATAGATGGAACTAATAAATCAAAGGTACCTTTTTATTATTGTTATTATTATTATTATTCAAATAAACTTGTAACCCTTTTATAGATTAATAATTTTATTCCATATGTAACAATATTTTGTAACACATTTAACTAACTTATTGATCACAAGCAGGTTAGTCTCGAGGTACTAAGGAGGAAACATGTGCTGCTGTTGATATCTGATCTTGATCTTTCACTAGAAGAGATTATGATACTTGATAACTTGTACAACGATGCAAGAACAAGGGGTGAGCCTCACTATGAAATGGTATGGATCCCAATTGTGGACAGAGCAACCTGGAATGATGTGAACCGACAATGGTTTGAGTATTTGCAGTCATGGATGGCATGGTACAGTATCCGCCATCCTTTTATCATTGAACCGTCAGTCATCAAGTACATCAAAGAAGTGTGGAATTTCACAAAGAGAGCCATTGTTGTGGCCCTTGATCCACGAGGCAGATTGTCCTCCCCAAATGCTCTCCACATGATCTGTATTTGGGGGAATTTGGCCTTCCCTTTCACACGTGAGAAAGAAGAGTCCCTCTGGGAGCAAGAGCTTTGGAGCCTCGAGCTCCTTGTTGATGGCATTGATCCTAAAGTTTTGGAATGGGTACATAATATAATCTTTATCTTTACCACTCACTTCATTTTTATCTTTTATGGTATGTTTGATTTGAGGGTAAGAATAGTGGTAAAAATTTTATAAATAAGTTTCATATGTAAATTTATACATAAAACTTATGTATATAATTTGTATTTTCATTTTTACACTTCAACTGAATATCCTCTTACAATTAAATTTTAGAGATATACTACACTGTCAAGAAAGAAAATTATATAATTTTTTATTTTGTATAAAATAAATGGGCTATAATATAAAAATAAAGTAGTATAAGCCAACTATGCACTTAAGAAACAATAAGCATGTCATATTATTTTTATAAATAGATCCTAACAAAAAATTATGACTCTATCATTTTTTGAAATTTGGGTGTTTGATACTTTGATAGGTATAGGGAAATTATGGATTGAGCCTTATTGTAATTAGTAAATATTGAGATGGGAGAGAATAAGGGGGCTGTTGGGTTTTGTAACAAACTCTACCACCTAGGCAGAGAGAGGATATTCTAGTTAGTTAGAGATAGCCTATATAGGTAAGGGAAGGATATTGAGAGGGGCATCTGGGAATTGGTATTGGGCTTGGGAGAGTAGCTAGGTCTCTCTAATACCTAGCAATCATTGTTTCCCTCAGTTTGTTCTCAATACACACATTATATTCACTCATATATGACTTGGTACCTATTATACTTAAAGCTTCACTTGTACCCTTGCTTGCTATAGATGGCAGAAGGTAAATTCATATGGCTGTATGGAGGTGAAGATCTCGATTGGATCCAGGCATTCACAACCACTGCAATGAATGTTGCAAAAGCTGGTAATTTCCAACTAGAGATGGTATACGTGGGGAAGAGCAATGCCAAAGAGGGGATGCAGAAAATGATCACCACATTCGCCACTAGACAGTTCAGTTACTACTTGCCTAATGTCACAGCCATTTGGTTCTTCTGGGCAAGGTTGGAGAGCATGTTGTACTCAAAACTGCAGCATGGGAAGACAGTGGAGAATGACCAGATCATGAGTGAGATCATGACAGTGCTTAGCTTTGATGGGAATGATCAAGGTTGGGCTATATTCTGTAGGGGTGCTTCTGAAATGGCAAGAGCAAAGGGTGACACTGCACTAACCAGCTTGAGAGACTTTGACAAGTGGAAGGATAACATTGAGAGGGATGGTTTGGTGCAAGCACTTAGAGATTATTTGTATCAGATTCACACCACACGTCACTGCAATCGCCTCATCCTTCCTGGGAGCACTGGGGGAATACCACAAAAGGTTGTGTGTGCTGAGTGTGGACGCCAAATGGAGAAGTACTTCATGTACCGCTGCTGTGTGGGGTAAGGATATTTTTTCACTTACTGTTCATCATCATCATTGCTGGTTGATATTTACGCTTTTATGCATAATAATGTTGCTTTGAGGGAGTTATTTGTAGCATTATGATGATGATTTGTGAGGATTATGATATTTATATATGGTGATGATATTTGCATCTACTAAGCTAGCTCTTTAGGACTCACAGGCACCAATTGTTTTGGGCATACAGAGTCCTTTGCTAGGAATTAAAGAGCTCTGTAAAACTTTGGTGTTGAAATAATGATTGGAACTCATGTTATGTGTTGTGAACACTTCATTTGTGCTCTTTATCCCTTCCTTTTTTCAAATAAACCTCTATCCCATCCTTTTTCATTTCTTTTGAGTACAAAAGCAATAGGCAATTGCAGTTGATATCAGACAGGAGAAACTTAAAGAAATTCTTATAAATTAAGTTTGTTTTTAATTAAATTAAAAATGAAAAAAAATGCATTTTAATTACTAAAATATATTATAGTTATTCTAAAGAATTAATATATATAATTACATCATTAAAAGTGTGTAGAATGGCGGCAACTCCGAGATGTGATGGAGTGTGAGGCCCATAAACTTGCTTTTTATTTTCCTTCTAATTTTATTTCTCCAACACGCTTCACAAGCCCCCAAATATTTTTTAGTGATTTTTTATTTATTTTTATGGTTGTTGCAAATATTTATTTGTATTTTTTTTCATGTTCTAAATTGATTAAAATTGTATGTTACTCTCAAAATTTTGATCTACAAATTTTTGTGGACTGTAGATGGCATTATTTGGCATGTCATAATTTGAGGATTCTCAAAATGTTCTATGACTATTAAAATAAGTTAGGTTCTTTTTGTTCATATACAAAATTTAGTAAGACTGTATTTGTAGGACCAATCATAACAAGGTTGGGTTTGATAATGCTGTCTATAAATATGATCTTACATATGACAAATATAAATTAATTTTTTATATTTGAAAAATCAAATAGTTGACTATTTTTGTTCTAGACTTTTAAAAGCTATAGCCTAGAGGTACTCATAAAATACTTTTCAGAGCTAACTTTTATTCTTTAATATTCAAAAGGCAAATATGACCTTATTATAATTAATAACAATAAATATATAAATTACCCTCTTTAATATCTATAGAATTGTACCGGATACAAATCGTGTATATATTTTACTGATACTTTTAGATACTGCTAATTATGTTTTATGTGATTTTAATTTAATTTATATTGTATTTCCATAGCATACTCGTGGTATACTAGATACTCCTACTAGGATCTGTGCAACATATATAAAATCACTGTTTATGAGTAACCCTTTATTGTAATGATATTCCAGGACCATTTCATCAGCCACTGAGGCATGGGAATTATCTAGTCTGGCTCACACATCTGAGCACCTCAAGAATCAACTGGCCCAATACATAGGTGATCTCATTATTGATAATTATAACTAAAATTTTGATTAATTAATCGAGATATCGGGATCTTCAAGTCAAAATTGTTCTTGCAAAGTTAGAAACCATGCACTATTGATTCAATTCAGCGATGCCTAATCATAATTTATTCACTTTCTTTGAGACAGTCCATGTAGACAACATGAAAATTCTCAAAGCTATGATATATGCAAAGGAGGATCTTGCTCCACTTATAGATGGAACTAATAAATCAAAGGTACTTTTTTATTATTGTTATTATTATTATTATTCAACTAAACTTGTAACCCTTCTATAGATTAATAATTTTATTCCATATGTAACAATATTTTGTAACACATTTAACTAACTTATTTATCACAAGCAGGTTAGTCTCGAGGTACTAAGGAGGAAACATGTGCTGCTGTTGATATCTGATCTTGATCTTTCACTAGAAGAGATTATGATACTTGATCACTTGTACAACGATGCAAGAACAAGGGGTGAGCCTCACTATGAAATGGTATGGATCCCAGTTGTGGACAGAGCAACCTGGAATGATGTGAACCGACAGTGGTTTGAGTATTTGCAGTCATGGATGGCATGGTACAGTGTCCGTGACCCTTTTATCATTGAACCATCAGTCATCAAGTACATCAAAGAAGTGTGGAATTTCACAAAGAGAGCCATTGTTGTGGCCCTTGATCCACAAGGCAGATTGTCCTCCCCAAATGCTCTACACATGATCTGGATTTGGGGGAATTTGGCCTTCCCTTTCACTCGTGAGAAAGAAGAGTCCCTCTGGGAGCAAGAGCTTTGGAGCCTCGAGCTCCTTGTTGATGGTGTTGATCCTAAAGTTTTGGAATGGGTACATAATATAATCTTTATATTTACCGCTGACTTCACTTTTATCTTTTATAGTATGTTTGGTTGAAGGATAAGAATGATAGTGAAAATTTTATAAATAAATTTTATGTGTAAAAAACTCTTGTATATAATTTTTATCTTTATTTTTACTTTTCAACCGAGTATGATCTTATAATTAAATTTTAGAGATATACTGTACTGTCAAGAAAAAAAGTTATATAATTTTTTATTCTATATAGAATAAATGGGTATAAGCCACCTATGCATGTAAAAAACAATAAGTATGTCATATTATTTTGATAAATAGATCCTAACAAAAAATTATGACTCTATCATATTTCGAAATTTGGGTGTTTGATACTTAAAGCTTCACTCGTATCCTTGCTTGCTATAGATCGCAGAAGGTAAATCCATATGGCTATATGGAGGTGAAGATCTCGATTGGATCCAGGCATTCACAACCAATGCAATGAATGTTGCAAAAGCTGGTAATTTCCAACTAGAGATGGTATACGTAGGGAAGAGCAATATTGCCAAAGAGAGGATGCAGAAAATGATCAACACATTTGCCACTAGACAGTTCAGTTACTACTTGCCTAATGTCACAGCCATTTGGTTCTTCTGGGCAAGGTTGGAGAGCATGCTGTACTCAAAACTGCAGCTTGGGAAGACAGTGGAGAATGACCAGATCATGAGTGAGATCATGACAGTGCTTAGCTTTGATGGGAGTGATCAAGGTTGGGCTATATTCTGGAGGGGTGCTTCTGATATGCAAGAGCAAAGGGTGACACTGCACTAATCAGCTTGAGAGACTTTGACAGGTGGAAAGATCACATTATTAAGGAGGATGCTTTTGTGCCAGCATTTAGAGAGTATTCGGACCAACTTAGAGATGCTTTGGATTAGCTTCACACCCCACGTCGCTGCAGTCGCCTCATCCTTCTTGGGAGCACTGGTGGTGGTGGGATACCACAAAAAGTTGTGTGTGTTGAATGTGGATGCCAAATGGAGAATTAAAGTACTTCATGTACCGCTGCTGTGTTGAGTAAGAAATTAAGGAGGAGCGGTGTTGTCTTGTTTTATGCACTTTAATCATTATTATCATTATTACTGGTTGATATTTATGTATTTTAATGTACAATAATGTTGCTTTGAGCCCGTTAAAAAAAATGTTGCTTTGAGGGAGTTATTTGTAGTATTATGATGATGATTGGTGAGGATTACGATCTTTATATATATGGTGAGGATGTTTGCATCTACTAAGCTAGCTCTTTAGGACTCACAGGCACCAACTGTTTCGAGCATACTGAGTCCCTTGCTAGGAATTAAAGAGCGTTGTAAAACTTTGGTGCTGAAATAATGATTGAAAGTCATGTTATGTGTTGTGAACACCTCATTTGATCTCTTTGTACCTTCCTTCTTTTGATAAACCTTTTTATCCTTTCTTTTTCATTTCTTTTGAGTACAAAAGCAGTAGCAGTTAAAATCAAAAAGAAAAAAAGAGAAATTTAAATGTTAGGCTCAGAGATTGATTCACATTGTAATTAATTAAATGATATCAATGTATGTGGCAATGAGCATCAAAGTAAATTTGATAGAATTAAATCTATCAATCAGCATAGCGCAGCAAAATAAGTATCAGTAATGAATAGTAATTTTTTCAGTGGTGGGACTTACTTGTCACTATTCACAGTGGGACACGCTTGTAACTATTTACAATGGGGTCCGCTGGTCACTATTCATGGACAATACTATTCATGATGGGAAAAACCATGGGGCAAACTCCGAAAAATATTTCACTATATTCAGGATAATTATAAAATATCTTTTCCACACTGTCTAATCCAAGAGGTAAATATAGTGTATCCCGGTAAGAACCCTTCTATTCAAACACTATAATTTTCCAATACCAAGGAGTGATAGAGACGATACTCAAAATATTCCCGGTATATATACTCACACCCTACACTCTTTGGGATTTACTCACACTCTCTATTTTTCTCTCTCAATTTCAGAAAAATAATACACTCTCTGTATATTTTTCTCTCCGTAGCTCTCTTATTTTTCACTGCTCGTTGTGTGATTGAATGAGTGAATCACCTCTATTTATAGAGGTTATCAGTAGTGTGAAAATGCACTACGAACTTTGGCTGCAAAAGAAAATTTCTTCACGCAATTCATGGCACTGAAATCTTCACGCATGCACAGTATTTTTACTGTTCATGTGTTGAAAAAATTCTCTTCTCTATTTTTTTTCCTTTCATTTCACATGATAGGGCCCATTGATAGACCCCACAATTCTCCCCCTCCAGCCAATCGGGAAATAATCTGGGAGATGTCATCTGGAAACCATGCCTATTCACTCGGCACAAAGTTAAAGCTTATCTCGTACTACAATTTTCTTTATGTAATAACCTTGCATTTCTCAAGCATTTAATGGTGCTAACGTAAGAACATCATTCAAAAGCCTCATCACTGGCTAAATATGTCCTTTTCACTTGTAGTGCCGATATTTAGGACACACGTCAGGTCTCCACTTTTCCAGGAAGACTTTTGACATAAAGAACCCATCACATGGATCCAACAAACACTATATCATCCATACTTGATCTGAATCAGCTAATGCATATCATTAGCTCCTTTCCAGCTTCCTCTAAATCACCATGGAGAAACACAGTCTTCACATCTAACTGCTCAAGCTCCAAATCCAAGCTAGCCGTCAATCCGAGTATAACTCGAATAGAACTCATTTTGACAACTGGAGAGAAAATTTCGTCAAAATATATCTCTCGCTTTTGACCAAAGCCTTTTATAACCAAATGAGCCTTGTACTTCACTAGCTTGTTGCCATCTTTCTTCAGCTTGAACACTCATTTCTTCTTCAAGGCTTTCTTGCCTTCAAGGAGTTTATCAGCTCATAAGTATCGTTCTTCCACAAGGAATCCATCTTTTCTTGTCACTTTGATCCACTAAACTTTATCCTTATGATTCTAAACTTCATCAAAACTCTCTGGCTCCCCTTCATCAGCGAGAAAGACATACTCCAATCTAGGGAACTTGCTGGATGGTTGTTGCAGTTTATTAGATCTTCTAAGCTGTGGTGTTCGAGCTTGCTTCCCCTGCTCAACACCTTTTCCATCTCCAATATCGTCAATTGTTAGCTCATCATCAACCCCATGGTCTTGAACCTCTCCCCTTGTTGTGGCATTTTCTTGAGGAAGAAAGACTGGTGTAAAATCAACCTTTTCACCAAATTCATCAGTTTTCTCTGGAATAGCAGAATCCGACATAGTTTCTGGCTCATGAAACGCTACGTCTCCACTCTAATAATCTTCTTCTTTTTCAGATCCTATAGCATGTAGCCAAATTCCTCATCTCCGTAGCCCATAAATATGCAAGGAATGACTCTATCATCAAGCTTCTGTCTCTGCTCCTTACTTACATGAGCAAAACCTTTGCATCCAAATCCCTTCAAATGAGAGTAGCTAACATCATGTTCGAATCATACTCTCTCTGGAATGTCAAAGCCCAAAGGAACAGACAAAGATCTATTAATCAATTAGCACGCCTTTTGAATAGCTTCACCATAGAATAGCTTAGGCAGCTTAGTTATTCTCAACATACATCTGACTTTCTCTATAATGGTTCTGTAGATTCTTTCAGCCACACCATTATGCTGTGGGGTGCCAGGAACCGTCTTCTATGCCTGATGCCATGTTCAGAGCAATAGTTCTTGAATTCATGGGGAGTATACTCTCCCCCATTGTCACTGCGAAACCACTTCAAAGTTTTCCCAGTTTCTCTTTCCCCCATGACATGAAACCTCTTGAAATATTGAAACACCCAGTCTTTCTTCTTTAGGAAATAAACCCATATTTTCCGTGAAGTATCATCAATGAATGTCATAAAATATCTGCTACCACCCAAAGTCTCCACCTCCATGGGATCACATACATCAGAATAAACCGTATCTAAAATATTTTTCTTTAGCTATAACATTTTGATGGTAGACACTCTATGATGCTTGTCAAATAAACAATGATCACAAGGATTTAATTTTGTACCTTTAGCACAAGGAATGAGTGATTTCCTAGCCAAAATCTATAATCCTTTTTCACTCATATGAGCCAGTTTTTTATGCTATAAGTTTGGCGAAGCAACATCCTCAACTGCATTCAACCTTCCAATCTACTTAACTTGAGTCTTGTACAAAGTGTTGTATGCTACTCTCTCGCAATCACCATCGAACTTTTGGAGAGCTTCCATTTGCCATCTCCAAAGTTACTATGGTATCTGGCTAGATCCAAAGCATGCATGGAGATCAGATTCATACGTAAATCCGCCACATGTTGCACATTCTTCAATGTCAGTGTACATCCTATATTTGTTTGAATGCACATGTCACCAATTCCCACAATATCAGAATTACTTTTATTACCCATATTAACTTTGCCAAAGTCTCTTTCTTTGTACACAGTAAAGAATTCCTTGTTGGGAGTGGCATGATACAAAACTGCAGAGTCAACAACCCATTCAATACATGAATCTGCAACATGACATTCTTCATCTATAAAAGATAGTAACATCACTTCCCCATTTGCCACATGGGTTGTAGTATTTTTTGTCATCAGTTGCGTCCTAACTTCTTCGATTTTTACTGCCTTTATTCTTTCAAGCTTTGCAATTCTTTTTTACGTGTCATTTTTCGCCACAATGGTAACATTTAAACTTTCTTCCAGACTGGGACCGTAATCAATCCTTTGATTTTTTAGATCGCCTTTTTCTCTTACTTCTTCCCTTATTCTCTATGACAAGGGCCTGGGGATTATCTACTCCAACCAAGTCTTTTCTTCTGGTTTCTTCATTGAACATACCATCTTTGACTTAGACTAAAGATAGTTTCCTACTTGAAGCAGAGTTGCTCAGTGACATCACCAAGGTCTCCCAGCTATCTAGCAAAGAACTCAAAACTAATAGTGCTTGTAACTCATCATCCAACACTATCTGCATGGTGCTTAACTGATTCACCAAATCTTGAAAGTCACTCAAGTGTTCAGCAGCAAACCTTGCATCTCTGTACTTGAGATTCATCAGCTTCCTGATTGCAAAATTTTTATTCTGTGCAGTCTTTCTCTTATAGAGATCTTGTAAAATCTTCCACAGAGTATGAGCATTCGTCTCTATGGCCACATAATGAAATACACTAATATCCACTCACTGCCTAATTAACCTAATAGCCTTTCAGTGCATCTTTTTCCAATCTTCTATCAACAGGTTTTTCTAGCCTTGCATCTCCCTTCTCTACAGGATCATACAAATCCTTATAGGAAAGTATATCCTCCATTTTGGCTTCCAGATGGAGTAATTTGCTGCTGTTAACTTGATCATGGTATCCATGTTCTCCTCTATTTAATTTACACAATACAATCCTAAGCTCAACTTGTGCTCTGATACCACTTGTTAGGCTTAGAGACTGATTCATAGTGTAATTAAATTATGCCAATATATGTGGTAATGAGCACCAAAATGAATCTGATAGAATTAAATCTATCAATCAGCGCAGCGCAGTAAAATAAGTATTAGTGGTAAATAGTAGTTTTTTAGTGGTGGGGCCCACTTGTCACTATTCATGGTAGGACCGACTTGTAACTATTCATACTGGGGCCCACTTGTCACTATTCACATCAAATCAACAAATTTGCACACCAAACTTTTAAAGTGGAAACCCCTAAATACCGGAGAAAAAACCACGGGACAAACTCTGAAAAATATTCTACTATATTCAGGGTAATTACAAAATATTTTTTCCATATTCTCCAATCCAAGAGGTAAATATAGTGTATCCCGGTGAGAACCCTCATATTCAAACACTTCAATTTTGTAGTACTAAAGAGTAATAGAGATAATACCCAAAATATTCTTGGTATATATACCCACATCCTACACTCTTTGGTATTTACTCACACCCTCTATTTTTCTCTCTGCAACTCTCTTATTTTTTGTTGCTTGTGTGATTGAATGAATAAATCACCTCTATTTATAGAGGTTATTAGCAATGTGAAAATGCACTATGAAATTCGGTTGCAGAAGAAAATTTCTTCACGCAACTCACGGCGTCAAAATTTTCATGCCTGTACATTAATTTTTACTATCACTCATTGAAAAACTCTCTTCTCTCCCTTTTTTTTCTTTTATTTCACATGATGGGGCCCATCGGATGGACCCCACATTAAAGAATTTCATTTAAATTAAATTTGTCTTTAATTAAATCGAAAATAAAAAGAAAGAGCATTTTAATTAATAAAATATAACATAGTTATTCTAAAGATTTACAGTGTGTTTGTACTTGATTTTTTGAGGAAAAATCACTTTTTTAACACTTTTTCATGTTTCGATAAATTTTTATAAATAATCAAAATTAAAAAAAAATCAATTTTCAACTTTTTTGGAGAAGCTGAAAAGAGTAGCTTATGAAAAAGAAAATCAGTTTTCAACCTTTTCTATTATATATAAAATTTAAGTTGTAAAATTACTTTTTCTAAAATTTGAAACAAATGCACCCTCAATTTAAGTGTACTATCAATAGGGATGGCAATAGGGCAGGGCAAGTGCGGAGGATAGTTCCCTATTCCCCGCCCCGAACCCCCATGTGTGTCCCCGACCCCGACCCCAATCCCCGCCGTGGAGATAAAATGCCCATCGTCCCCGACCCCCGTTTTTCCCCGATCCCCGCCATGGAGATCCATGGGGATGTCCGAAAATGAGGGAAAAAAGCCTGGAAACCCAAATATCTTCAATAAATAAGTCAAATTTAAAAAAAAAAGATTACAAATGGTTAATTTAACATTCCAACACCATAAATCTTAAAAACTTAGTCTTTAAAACATTAAATTATCAATCTCAAATTACAAAATAAAAGCATAATGTCCATAAGAACCAGCAGAAAATAAACAACTTCTAAGGAATTCTAAGGATTGAATGTGACATAAACAACTTCTTTTTCCCAGACCCAGTTAGCGATATAGTCACCGCCATCAAAGACTCCTGAAAAAAAAATGGAAAAAAAAATCAAAGAAAGGTTACTGAGCCTTCGTCGACTCACAGCACTGTCGCGGTTCGGAGTTTCGTCTCCGTTTGCAATGAGTTGTTGTTTACAGTGAGTCACCTTTTGCCGCTCGTGCTTTGAAATGAGTTGCCGTTCGGAGCTTCATCACCTTGGAGCTTCGTCACCTTTTGCAGCTCGTACTTTCTCAGATCCATGAGCCCATGAGAGTGTAGAGAAAGAGAAGGTGGCTGTCGGGCGGGCTTCGAAGGTTGTGATGGACTGAGAGGGGGTTGATGGTGGTGGGTGGCCTGTGGGTGTCTTCGTTCTTGTGGGTTGTGACTTGTGAGGCAGTGAGGGAGACCAGAGACAGGGACTAAGAACAGGGAGCAGCCGCCTCAGTGAGTGTGAGTGAAATGGGAGAGGGAGTGAGGGAGGTGGCGTAAAATTAGGGTTATGTGGGTAAAGGAGTTTAAATATTTTTCTGAAAAATATTAATAAAAATATAAAATTTTAATACAAATATAATTTTAACTGAAAATTACAAGATTACCCCTTTGGGGCGGGGCTCCTGCGGGGCGGAAGGTATAATCCCCGCCCCGATCCCCGAACTCACCGCGGGGGGGATTTTGACATTGTCCCCGTCCCCGCTAGGACAAAATTCCCCGAACGCGGGGATCCGAATCTGGGGATCCCCGCGGATCCCCACTCCTTCGGCCCTCCATTGCCATCCCTAACTATCAACATTTTTTTTTTCAATTCTATATATTCACATCATTAAAGGAGTGTAGACTGCATGATCCATGGTAGCAACTATCACATCTGATGGAGTGTGTGAGGCTCATAAACTTGTTTTTTTTTTTTTTAGTTTTGTTTTTCCAACATGCTTCACAAGCCCCAAAAGAGTTTTTAGTGGTTTTTTTTTTTAATTTATTTTTATGGATGTTGCACATATTTATTTGTATTTTTTTCATGTTTTGAAATTTAAGTTGATTAAAATTATGTGCTACTCTCAATATTTTCATCTACAAATTTTTGTGTACAGTTCATAGCGTTATTTGGCATGTCATAGTTTGAGGAATCTCAAAATGTGTTATGACTATTAAAATAATGTTATTTCCTTTTTTTCATATATTAATTTTGCTAAGAATGCCTTAGTAATACCGATTATAATAGGGTTGGGCTGGTGAATACTCTCCAAAGAAGAATAAGTAATTTTTTGATGTTTGCTAAACCAAATAAATAAATAAGTTTTTTTTTTATGTTTGCTAAACTGAAGAATTGACTGCTAATGTTGCTTTCGACTTTTAAAAGCTAAAGGTGCTTTTGAGAAAGATTTATGGGGTGTTTTTGAGAACTAAATTTTGTTCTCTGGGATTCAAAAAATAATATGGCATTGCTCTAATTAATGACAATAAATATATAAATTACTCTATTTAATATTTATATTCGTTATTGTCATTTTAGTTTTTTGAAATATATTTATCAAACATTACACCATTATGACTTCTACTTATTGAGAGTAATTTCTATATTATTTTAACAAACAATAATATTATTATTTTTAAAGTTGTTTTTAGATATCCTTATAAAATTCAAAGACAGCAATACCATTTTAGTTATTTTTAATTAAGATTATGCCAAATATCACATTAATCCAATTTATCAAAATATAGAAAATTAAATATTCAATCACAGCCGTTGAGAACAAAAGGTGTTGGTAGTTGAGGAAATAACTTTTTAGGGTGTGTATGGTTGAGTAGGAAAAATGAGAGTAAATTTTTTATGAATGAGGTGCACGCATAATTTTCATCCATAGAACTATCTATGAAAATTTACACATAATTTTTATCCTCCTAATAACCTTAATAAAAGCAACTTTTAGAGAGCCCAAGATGCTCAAATCTTAAAAATTCACACTAATACCAAAGCAACCATAAGAATCTATGGTATGAACTAGCTCATACATCAATCTTCATACCCTAATCCGGTTAGTGGCAACCAATACTCATATTCTTCTAGGCTCAGCTTTTCTTCATGAGCCATCCATCACCCATTAGAAAAGTGGAGATGGAAAAGGGATAATTTCACGAGTAAGTATATCCATTGATTCCGGGAATAGTGTGTAAGTCGAAGTTTCACGCGGTAGTTGAGAAAATTCAAGGCCGACTGTTTGTCCTCTTGGAAGGGCAAGCTGCTGGAAGAGTTTCTTTTTGTTTGGTTTGGCCTCTATCCTTGTTTATAGTATGCATGCAGCCGATGTTGTTGGGACCCATTCGTCTTCGTATATAGATCAGATTCTTGTTCCAAGATGATCATGATGGTTGGTCTTGGTATAGTTCAATTTGCACATGAGATATGTCACATATTTCATTAGACAGATTCAATGCTTGATTTGGGATATGGACTATATGGTATATTAGCAATAACATGGTCTTCCAAAACTTTAAACCGAACTGGGATTCTGAGATTCAGCAACTTTTGCTAAGGTTCGGTTATTGGGCTAAAGGATGATGATTTTATCTCTTATTTTCAGTTGTCTTGTTGGATTGTCTTGTTATGTGGACTGAAGATAGTGTACTATTTAGTTCTTGTTGCTCCCTATCTCTCCGTTGTTTTTTTTTAAAAAAAAATTATATTGTTTGCATTAAGGTTTGAATCAAGGATATCATGCTTTCTACCAAGTTCTAATGGCTTTACCTCTTCTTTGTTTGAACTCCAAGCTTATTTATTAAAAAAAATAAAAATGGTGTGAACACCTCGCTTAATTTCTTTTGATCTCATTGGCCCTTCCTTTTCATTGTCAACGGGTTTTATTTTTGTCCAGGGGAAAATCAGGAATTGATCAGTTTGATTGGGACCGTGAAACACACCAATCTGACCAAGTCAATTTGATATATTAAAATATAATTTTTCTTGCAACCGATTCAACCCACCAAATTTTAGTTATTTTGATCTAAGCATATTAAAGATGAAGGGAAGAACACATCATGAAGAAGAAGAGAAAGAACTGAATTGGTATATTGATGAAAGTTAAGTTGTTAGGATGGAACAACTTAGCTCATATATGTATAGCTAAATGTCAGTTACCAATAATAACAGAAAGCAATAACTAATAGCAAACTAATCGTCGGTTAACTAACTAACTAACAGAATAGAAAATATAAGGTAAGCTCTTATATCAGGTAACACCCCCCCCCCCGGCAAGCTTGGACTGTTGGGAGTGTGAAAGTCAAGCATTCCAAGCTTGGGAAGGATGTTTGAGAAAGGTCCTGGTGCTAAAGCTTTGGTTAGAATATCTACTGTCTGCTCTTTAGTTTTGATTGGTTGTAATTGGAGGAAACCACTTTGTACTTTGTCACGAACTATATGGCAATCAATTTCAATGTGCTTTGTACATTCATGGAAAACTGGATTTCCTGCAATGTGGATTGTAGATTGGTTGTCACAGAAAATGAGTATTGGCTTAGTTACAGGCACATTAAAGTCAGCTAGTAAATAGGCTAGCCATTGTGCTTCACATGTTGCATGGGCTAGAGACCTATACTCAGCCTCTGAAGAAGATTTAGCCACTGTGATTTGTTTCTTGCTTTTCCATGATATTAATGAGCTCCCTAGAAAGAAGCAGTATCATGAGATGGATTTTTGAGTGTCTGAACATGACCCCTGTCGCAACCGGGATCGCGACGGGACGGCGAGAAATAATAGTTTGAAAATTGGAGTCGCCACCAGATTTATTTAAATTGGAAAACCTTGGAAAAACCAATCTTATTTAAGAAAACAGTCTTCGAAAACCAGATATGAGTTCGGGAGTCGGTTATGCAAAGGGAAGGATAGGAACTTAATCCTACAGCACCCCTAGTACACCCATATTTAAACGGTACCTTAGTGAATTGTGCAAATTAAATAATAACCCTTTAAAAAATTTCAAATAAGGAAGATAAAAATTATAATTTAAACATATAAATTAACGAAAATTTATTTAGCAAAATATTTACAACTTAAACACATTTATTAAGAAAAATTAATTTTGACAAATATATTCACAATCTTAACACATAAATTTAAAAATGATTTACACAAAATATTTATATTTTAACAAATAAATTAAGAAAATTAATTTTGGCAAGTATATTTAAAATTTAAATAAATACATTAAGAAAATTTAGTTTTGAAAAATATATTTACAATCTTAACAACTAATAAATAATTTACACAAAATATTTACAATTTGACAAATAAATTAAGAAAAATTAATTTTGGCTTGACAGGGATGCTCCTACGTATCCTCTGGTGCAATGAGGAACTCAAAGTCACGTAGTTCTATAAAAAATAATTGTGTTGGATTAAATTTTTTTTTAACAGGGATTAAAAGAGATAAAATTTGCTTTTTTTTTCACAGAATTCAAGGTAATACTAGACTACTCAGTGAACTCTTACAATTCAACAATGATGAAGGAGGCACTAACCCCTCAGTCACAATTGATGATCGTTGCATAGATAAAATGAAATGCAAAAAAAAAAAAATTTAAATGCATTTCCTTTTTAATTTTAATTATAAATACAAATGCAATAACTAAATTAAAACAAAAAGCATTAATTCATTCACGAAAAAAGGAAAATAAGAAAAGAACAAACCAAAAAAAAAGTTCAAAAAGCTAAAATTAACAAAGCGGTTGCTGTTTTTATTTTCAAAAAAAAAAAGGCGAAAAAGAGAAAAAAAGAAAACTTTTGTAATGTAAAGCAAATGAGCTAAAAGGGAATAACACTAAAATATGAACCTAGAGCTAGCTACGAGACAAAATCAAAAACAAGTGGAGCAATTACCTGTGACCTTTATGAAAAGGTTATAATAAAATAAAGTAAATAAAACCAAAAGCTAGAGAATTGAAGCCTGAAAGCACATGTGTGTGGCTCATACGCAACCACAAAGGTTCTTGAGGATTCTTACATTGTGCAAGTGTGAAGGTGATGGCTGACGATGCAGGGGTGATAATGGAGTGGTGCTGGTGCGTGGGTTGTTATCGGCCACAGGAAACTAGGCTGGCGGTGGTGGACTAAAGCAGATGGCAAGGGCGATGGTGGGCTTTGCGGTGCAGGTTGTTGTTGTGGTGGTGATGGAGGAGGGTGATGGCTGGGAAGGATGGTGGAAGGGGGAGCTATGCTTGAGGAAAAAAAATGATGCACTTCCTGAATGAATTGTTGGTTCTCTTTGTTGAATGAAAAAAAATTTTGGTGCCGTATCCGTTCAGTTTTTTTTTTTTTTGTAAACTTTGGTCTTTATTTATACACCATCACATAATCAATTTTCCGTTTTGGCAGCGACCTTTTTTGATTTAATTGAGAAGATTTTTCAGGCTACTACATGTGAGTTGGTTGAAATTTTTCCTTATTGCAGATTTCATGGAATTTTCATCCGTTGCATCTGATTCCCTGCATGTTCTGGGTTCTTAATTTCTAACTTTTGCTTCACGCTTGCTGCTCTTTTTGACTGTTTTTCCGATTGAGCTTCACTTCTCTGACTTTTTTTTATTTCATTTTCAAAACGGTGCTCATTTTTCTGACTTCCTGGATCCGGTGCTTTCTTTTGTTTGAAAATCAAATGAAGAGAGACGCTCCTCACTTTCATTTTTTCTTAAAACTGACAAACCAAATCAACACACACGTCTGTTTTTGTCCTTTTCTATTTTTTTTTTAAATCTAAAAACAAAATGGGCTAAACTCATAAATAAATACAAACAACTAACTGGACACACAATTCTTTTTTTTTTTTATGATTAAAAAAAATGAAATGGGCTTAGGAACATGAAATGAGCCGACTTTTCTTTTAACACATGAAGAGAATGAACCTAATATTTATGATCTGAAAGAAATCTGGGTTTGTTTATACAGGCCAGACAAAATTGGGTGTTCACAACCCCCAATCTGAATCTGCATATCTAGTGAGACTAAGACTAGAGGTTGTAGAGACAAATAAACCTAAAGCTGGAGCTTGTTTCAAGTATTTCAGAATCCGATGAGCAGCTTGCATGTGTAGAGATATAGGACAATCTAAAAACTAACTTAACCTTCCTACTGCATAAGAAATATTAGGCCTTGTATTGGTAAGGTATATGAGTCTACCAATCAACCTCCTATAGCTTGACACATCAGGTAGTGGTGAACCTGAATCCTTGGAAAGTTTCAAGGTATAGTCCATTGGAGTGGAGGCAGGTTTTGCTCCTATAAGACCAGCATCTTCTATGAGATCAAGAGCATATTTCCTTTGGTAAAGAGCAATTCCATCTTTGTTCCTAGCTACTTCCAGCCCTAAGAAGAACTTCAGATTCCCCAAGTCCTTTATTTTGAACTTGTCATCAAGTAGTCTTTTTACAACATTGATCTCATGCATATCATGTCCTGCAAGAACCATATCATCTACATATACCAAAATAGCAATGAAACCATGAATTGAATTTTTGGTAAATAATGAATAATCTGATTTTGATTGAGTGTAACCAGTTGCAAGTAAAACTGATGTCAGTTTGGCATTCCATTGCCTACTTGCTTGCTTCAGTCCATATAGAGACTTCTCTAATTTGCAAACCAGTTTTGAGTTAGGAACTGTAAGACCAGAAGGAACTTGCATATAGACTTCTTCATCTAAATCCCCATGTAAGAATGCTGTGTTAACATCTAGTTGATGAATAAACCAGTGTTTTGTGGTAGCAAGTGATAAGAGAAGTTTAAGTGTGGCCATTTTAACTATAGGGCTGAAAGTATCTACATAATCTAGACCAGCAATTTGGGTATAACCCTTAGCAACTAAGCGAGCTTGGTGCCTCTCAATGCTCCAATCTGGATTAAACTTTACTTTAAATACCCATTTGTATCCTATTGCCTTCTTCCTAGGAGGAAGTTCAGTGAGACTCCGTGTCTTGTTTTGATCTAGAGCATGTAGCTCAGCAGAGATTGCCTGTCTCCAACACTCATGAGACACAGCTTTAGCATAAGTTTTTGGTTCAAGATTGGTAGAGATAGCAAGGGAGAAAGCTCTTTGTTTGGCTGATGAGGCTGCATAGGACAAATAATTTGATAAAGGATACTTGCAGGATGATTGAGGAACTAAAGATGAGGTAGTCATCATGCAATGAAAGTCTTTAAGGTAGGAAAGGGGCTTCTTTGGTATGGAAGATTTTCTCACTTGTGGTTGTGAGATAGTAAGTGAGTGGGGAATGTGGTTGGTGTTTGAATTCCCAGGGATTATAGGTGTTGGGTGGTTAGTGATTGTAGGCATTGTATGGTTTGATAAGTAAGTATAGGATCAGTAGGAGAAATATGTTGCTGTCTATGTGTCACAGTCATAGGAAAAAGGATCAATATGAGTGTGTAACTGTGATAGTGCAGGCTGTGAAGTCTCAGAGTTCATATCAGAATTACTCATGTAAGGAAAATGTGATTCATAGAAAACAACATTTCGAGATACAAATAATTCTCTGTTTTTCAAATCAAATAAGATGAATCCCTTGGTGCCATTCTTGTATCCTAGGAATACACACTTCCTTGCTCTAGGATCCAATTTTGTTCTATTTCCTTGTAAAGTGGATGCAAATACTAAGCATCCAAACACTTTGATGGTTGACAAATCAGGAAGAGTTTGAAACATTTTTTGAAATGGTAAGAAGTCATTTAAGAGTTTACTAGGCTGTCTGTTTATTAAGTGCACTGAGTGTGCTACAGCATAATGCCAAAAACATTTTGGAATATTAGAGTGAAAAATCAATGCTCTAGCAACTCCTAGAATATGTTGGTGTTTTCTTTCTACAATGCCATTTTGTTGAGGAGTCTCAACACAAGTGGTTTGATGTATGATGCCATTTTGAGTATAAAAATCTGTCATTAAGAATTCTTTTCCATTATCAGACCTTATGCACTTAACTATTTTCGAAAATTGAGTTTGTATGAGATGAACAAAGGATTTAACTAAGGATGATGCTTCAGATTTTAGTTTCATGAAGTATATCCATGTAAAACGACTCATATCATCTACAATTGTGGGAAAGTATTTGTGACCTGCACTAGAGGGGTGGATAAAGGACCCCAAATGTCAATATGGACTAAATTAAAAAACATCTGCAGAAATAGTATTGCTGTCAACAAAGGGTAATTTTCTTTGCTTAGCATAGTGGCATGGTTCACAAGGTTTTTCATTTATTTTGTAATCTATGAATGGAAATTGCTTTTTCATTACAAGTAATTTGTTATGAGACAAGTGCCCTAATCTAAGGTGCCAAGTAACCTATTGTGAGTTTGAGTTAAGTGTTGCAGAGGAAAGGACTTGTGATTGAGGTTGTGAGTTTGTGGTGCCTTTCATTGTGTAGAGACCATTGTTCTCTTTAGCAATACCAATCATCCTCAATGAAGGGTGATGTTGTATCTTACAATTTGTGTCAGAAAAAAGGAATAGACATTTCAATGATTTGGTTAGTTTAGAAACAGATAATAGATTGAAAGTGAATGATGGTATAAACAAGACATTGGTAAGGTAAAGTTCATTGGAAAAATATATTGCGCCTGCAATATTAGTCACAATTTCAGTTCCATTTGGCATTTTGACTAAAATTGGTTTTATATGGTGATAAGTTTTGAAAAGAATTAAGGGAAAAACAAACATGATCAGTAGCACCACTATCTAGTACCCATACCTTTGATTTTTTAGTAGAAATGGACAGTATATGGATGATACCTGGGTTGTCAAGGGTATGTTGGTTGTTGAGGTTGATGGCAGAAATTTGGTTGATGTTGGGAGTAGCATGTGTCTCTTGATCTTGGAGTAAGGCTATCAAGGCAAGTCTTTGCTCAGAAGACAAAACAGGAATTGAAGATCCACTTAATTCTTTCTGGTTTGAAGGATCAACATTGCCACCGAGTTCATTAATACTTTCATCAGTGGAAATGTTATTAGCAGTAGTAATTCTTTGTTGTCTTAGGTAAGGGAATTTCTTGAAGCATGATTCAAGAAGATGACCTGGTTTGCCACAAAAAGAGCACATTCTAGTGGATGAAGTTGAAATTGCCCTTCCACCTTGTCCACGTCCTTTGCTTCCTCTGCCTCTTCCTCGACCTCTTGAGGCCGAGGCTGAATTCCCATTATAGGAATAAGATGAATCTGTGAGGAGAACCCGTGGTTCTTGAGAATTAGGATTTTAGCTGCCGCTCTTGTTGTGATAACAAGGAAAGTGCTGAGTCAATGTTAGGTAAGGGCTTCATGAGTATGATTTGGGAATGAACTGTTGAATATTGTTCATTGAGGCCTCGCAAGAATCGCACTACATAGTCTTCTTTCTTGTAATTTCGAACAATTGCTAATCCACATATGCATGAATTTGTGCAAGAAATGCAAGAAGGAACTGACCTGAAGTTATCTAATTCTTCCCAAATTGATTTCAGTTTGGTGAAGTATAAGGTGATGCTCAGATCACCTTACTTGATTGCATGAAGCTATTCACTTAACTTAGCTACTCTATAGACATCTCCTTGATAGAACCTACGCTTTAAATCTTTCCAAAGATCATGAGCTACATTAATCCAGATAACACTCTGCGAGATTTCTTGGGAAAGAGACAGATTGATCCAAGAAACAATAAGTGTGTTGCATCTATCCTATGCATCAAAGAGAGAATCATTTTTCTCTGGAATGGGAATGGAACCATTGATAAACTTCAACTTGTTCTTTCCTTTCAATGCCAGCCACATTGATTGTGACCAAGTATTGTAATTGCTACCAGTTAACATCACAGATGTAAGAGGGATACCAGGATTTTCAGAGGGATGCAGGAAATAAGGGCTTGTTGGATCTTATATGGGATTGACATTTGCTCGTGAGATGTGAGCTTGTAATGCAGAAAATTGATTCAAAATATTCAAGAAGGCTTGAACATCGACATTTGAAGCATTCAAACCTGTGTTTGATGAATTCATCATGGAATCATCTTCATGATCTGTCATTATGTGCAAGAGCTGTGTTCAAGAATGGTTTGAGAAGAAAAAAATGAGAAAGAACCATCTGATACCATATTAAAGATGAAGGGAAGAACACATCATGAAGAAGAAGAGAAAGAACTGAATCGGTAGATTGATGAAAGTTAAGTTGTTAGGATGGAACAACTTAGCTTATATATGTACAGCTAAATGTCAGTTACCAATAATAACAGAAAGCAATAACTAATAGCAAACTAACTGTCAGTTAACTAACTAACTAACAGAACAGAAAATATAAGGTAAGCTCTTATATCAGGTAACAAAGCAAGTTTGTGGAATTATGAATGATCCATCCAACTGACATCATAGAAATAACACCAATGACTTTTTGTACAACCATAAATTTAGTTCCATCAGTCTCTTTAGATTATACCAAAGACTATGGTTGAGTGATATCGACTCTGGAGCGAAACACACGGTCACAGAAGAAAGGAATAATCTCTATTTTAAAATTTGTTTTATGGCATGATCTCCGTTTTTTTTTTTTTGGGAGTTTAGGTAAAAGAATTAGCAAATAAACATTTTGCATGAAATTTGAAACACTAGCTAAGTGGTTTTTGAATGTATTTCTATTTTTGAAAAATTTGTGATGCTGCTTATAAATTTTTATGAAAAAAGAAATTAAGACGGTCAGAACTTTCATGGTGTTTGTTCCTTAACCAAAGATTAAATAATTTGAAGTATTTGTAATTTGTAAACTATTCAAATTCACCCTGTTAAAATTGTTATTAATTTTATTAAAAAAACTTATAACTTTTTTACAATGGAATTATAATAATAGATTATTTTTTGTTATTACTGAATAAATCATAATTTTATCTTGAAAAAAAGTTTATTTAAGAAAAACTAATTAAATTAAAGAAATTTTAAAAAGCTGAACTTAGAATTTTTTATGTAAAACAATCTAAATTCAAATTGAAATTAACTTGTTTGAACAAATAAATCAAGCTGCAATAACTTTTTTCTGTGACAAACCAAGGTTGTTTGCAAACTTCAAACATTCACCTTGATCTGATTTGATACACACAATCGTACTAGCTAAAACATTAAAACAAGATTTAGCAAAAAAAAAAAAAGAGAGAGAATGAGTGAAAACACGATTGACACACCATAAACAAAAACGACAGATAACTAGAAGTCCAGTCACACATGCATGTATTACGAGTGAAGAATATCGATATTAATCTGGCCATATATTTTGGGTGTCTATTGATTGGGGAGATTGTCCAATCAAAGGAGATTTCACATTTATGACCAGAAAATTAGATGCTTGTGATGATAAGTCATAATATTTGTAAGGCTTATATTATAAGTCTTTCCTTCCATTCCAAAACCCAGACTCACAAATATATCATTAGAATTCTTTGGACTATTTACTTGGCCAAATGATTCGTGAATATGTTTGTAACATACCCTGTTCTTTTGGATCAATTTTAATTTTGGGTATCTAAAGTACTTAAATACAACTATCGGCAAAGTTATGAAAGAACAGTTTGTGACTTTATTGGCAGCTGTCAGGCAAGTTCCCAGGAGGAGGAGGAGGAGGAGATGGACATGGATCAACTATGGTGTTACTGAATTACCTGTCTACCTATGCATGGCATGCAAAAGTTTTGCTAACCTTAGCAGCCTTTGCTGCTACTTTCGGAGAATTTTGGCTTGTTGCTCAGCTCAGTTCTGGAAATACACTCGCCAAACCTGTGACGACCCTCCTTGGACAAATGCCTGACATTGTGGAAAATTCTACTTCTGAGAGACCCCAATTTGATGCACTCAACGAGCTCATGAAGCTAGCAGTGGAATTGACTAAGTGCATCGTTGAATTCAAGGAGCTATCACTTGGACATATTTCACAAGACACACCTCTGATGTCCATTGACAGTGCTAATATTCCTATTGCTGCCTATTGGGTAATCCGTAGTGTTGTGGCTTGTGCATCACAGACTGCTAGTCTCATAGGCATGAGAAATGAGTAAGCATAACTCCCCATTGATTACGTGAATCCACTCAATGGCTGTTTAAAATAGCAGGACAAATATTACATGTACATACAATTTGGGGGATACATTGCTATCCATCATTATACCCAACTTTGTTTGGGTCCCACACCCTATTTGATGATGGATCGAATATGGCATATGATGTTTTTCAAGTTGTATGTACAAATACCATCACACTTAAATAGTAGTAACCCTTACTATAATGATATTGTAGGTCTCTACCCACGGGTGAATGGGATATGTCTAACCTAGCTCGCAAAGTCAGCAGTATACATCACCCCCTTAAGAGTGAACTGGCTCAATGCAAGAAATATATATGTGATAAAACTATTGATATTTATAACTATAATCTTAATTAATTAATTAAGATATCAGCAACCCGAATTTAACATTATTCTTGTATCATTTTCTATGTTGTATAGGTAAGGGTACATTACCTGTACCGGGTATATATATGGATACATGGTATGAAAATTTTCTAAAATCTAGAGTATGGGTATAGAAATATATATATTATATAAAAATATAAAATTATAACTAATTAAATAATTATATCATAAAATAAATTATTTTTCATGATTTTCAAGAAAAAATATCTAAAGAAACACAAGATTTGAAAGAATAAAATTAATTCATTTAATTATCAATTTTAATATTTTATGAGGATTAATTTGTACTTAACTAACATTTACTTATTATAATTGTTGATTAACAAGTATCGAAAGTACCCAACAAGTATCAATACTGGATTACTACTAGGTACGGGTTAGAAAGCCAGGGCACCCATAATTCAGAGATCATTTTTATCATCAGTGCGCAATTGAAAACCATGCATTGTACTAAATTCAACAGATCCCAATCATAACTTTTTCCCTTTGATGTTCCTACAATATTCCTAGTTAAAGGTTTTGTTTCTGTTGAGAGTTTCCGCAAACTGCCACGATAAAACTTGATCAAGAAAAGAAATGCATTTGACAATCGTATCCTTAACCTCGTGCAGATGACAAAAGGGAAAAAGATGCCTTTCATAATCTGATAAATCATTATGACTCAGCCCATGCAGACAATGTGAAAGTTCTCAGAGCAATGGTATATGTAAAGAATGCTATTGCTCCACTTACAGATGGATCTATGAAATCAAGGGTATGTTTTAGATTAATCTAGTAAACTAGTAACCCTTTTTTAAATTAATAATCTTATTCCTATAACATACTTAACTTATTGACAAGCAGGCTAGTCTCGAGGTACTGAGGAAGAAGTATATGCTGCTGCTCATATCAGATCTTGATATTTCAATAGAAGAGATTATAGTGCTTGATAACTTGTACAAACATGCACAAGCAAGTGGTGACACGCACTATGAAATGATATGGATCCCAATTATGGACAAAGAAACCTGGAATGAAGTGAATCAACAGAGGTTTGAATATTTGCAGTCATTGATGCCATGGTACAGTGTTCGTGACCCTTTCATCACTGAACCATCAGTCATTAAGTACATCAAAGAAATGTGGAATTTCACAAAGAGAGCCATTGTGGTGGTCCTTGACCCACAAGGCAGAGTGTGCTCCCCAAATGCTCTCCACAGGCTCTAGATTTGGGGAAATTTTTCCTTCCCTTTCACTCGTGAGAAAGAAGTATCCTTGTGGAACGAAGAGATTTGGAACCCCGAGTTTCTTGTTGATGGTCTTGATCCCACGGTTTTGGAATGGGTACATTTTTATGCTTGTAAGTCTTAAGTATGCTTGGTTATAGAGTAAAAATAGGAGTAAATTTTCTATGAATGAAATTCACATGTAATTTTACACATAGATCTCATCCATAAAAGTTTACATCCCCTAACCAAACATACCCTTACAGTAATGATATTCAAGAAAATTTGGTAGGTAGAAATTTTTAGCACTCACATGCACATTCTTTTGAGAGCCACTATGAGCTTATTCATATAACTTTTAGGAAGTGTTTGCTTGCTGTTTCATAACACAGTATAGAGATATTAAAGACACAAATTTATTTAGAAAAAGAAATTGATACAAAAACATTAAAAATGTTTGTCTCAAGATAAAATTTGTCCAAAATTTCTATCCATCCAAAAAATGAGGAGAGTGGGAACACAAGATTCATAACCTTGGGACAGAACTTCAAAATAATTTCCTTCCAATTTTGCCCCTATGGTAAGAAGGGACTGAGATCACTAGCTTTAACGACCTTCCTCTTCTTCCTTTGGATCACCCGTTCTCCCTTCAAGTCTTAGGGTATGTTTGGTTATAGAGTAAAAATAGGGATAAATTTTCTATGAGTGAGATTCATATTAATTTTACACATAGATCTCATCCATAAAAATTTACACCCCCTAACCAAACATACCCTTAGAGTAATGATATTCAAGAAAATTTAATAGGTAGAATTTTTTAGCAATCGTATGCACATTCTTTTGAGAGCCACTATGAGCTTATTCATATAACTCCTAGGTAGTGTTTGCTTACTATTTCATAACACAGTATAGAGACATTAAAGACACAAATCTATTTAGAAAAAGAAACTGATACAAAAACATTAAAAATGTTTCTCTCAAGACAAAATTTGTCCAAAATTTCTATCCATCCAAAAAATGAGGAGAGTGGGAACACATGATTCATAACCTTGGGACAGAACTTTAAAATAATTTTCCTTCCAATTTTGCCCCTATGGTAAAAAAGGACTAAGATCACTAGCTTCCACCACCTTCCTCTTCTTCCTCTGGATCACCCGCTCTCCTTTCAAGCCCTCCAACAACTCCACCAACTGCGCCTCTGTCTCCATCCCACCGTCCTCCTCTTTGCCTCTTCCCCAATCGGGTCCACACCTTCCACTAAACCCTTGCCCTCCTTCACCTTCGCCTCCGCCTTGTTCTTCGATATGACAGGGGCGTCACCTTCTTCCTTTCCACAAAGTGTTGAGCTCCCATTCTTCCACAGCCATCCGTGCCTTTGCTTTCTCGTGCTATCGTCATCTACAACAACAATTGAAATGGTTTGGTATGGGAGAGTGATGGACTCCGGCTACTTGAATTCAACCTGAACAGAGATGAGACCATTGTCCACAATGCTTACGCCGCCACTGGCGAGACAGATGAGGTGTGGAGAGACTCGATGTGGAAGAGTGTTTGGAGGAGGTTGATGATTTAGGATTTTTCTTCGTCGAGGGAAATGTGTAAGGAAGGGGTAAAAAGGTCTTTTTTCATTTATTTTTTCGCCTTATCATATATCCAAACAGGATACATAGACTATCTTTTTTTATTTCTCCATCTCTACTCTCTCATTATCTTCGTATTTTTTGTCCAAGTTCAATAACCAATCAGGGCCTTATAGGTATCTTTTGAGAGAGCAGTGTTATTTGTACTTCCTTTATAAACATTTTTTAAGAAATACTATGAGATATCGCTTAAATGCAAATTAAGAGAAAAATTTATACCCCATTCTCAACAAATATTGAAAAGACGGCTCAGAGTTTCTTTTAAAAATTATTTTCAAAAGTGGTATAAAGAATATTTCTCAAATAAAAATGTATTTATGATTGAAACTACTTTTAGGAACATATTTCATAATATTTGAATTACTTTTGGACACATATATGGAGGAACACTAATGTTGGTTTAGAGTGATTTCCTTCCAATATTTAAGCTATACCTCAGGTATTCTCAAATATATTTGATAACTCCCTTAGGAGTTATGTTTTTCTTTAGTTTTCTTGAAACTTTTAGTTTGTTGATAATTTGTTTTAGTTTTCATTGGTGCCTCTTTTACATCATTTAGTTCAAATTCTTGCATGATTATATTGACGTTAACCTTGCATTCTAGTTGTGTTTTCCATTGGATTATAGCTTTTTTTGGAAGAAGAATTAGGGAAGCATTTGAGCTAGGCATGCAGAAGAGCAAGAAGTAGAGCTGAAGGGATGTCAGAAATCTATGCTGGAGCATAGAAATCCATGCTGGAGCATGGGTCCTTGAACTGAAGCCATGCTATAGCGTGGGAACTCACGCTACAGCGTGAGTTGCTGTCATAGTTCTGGTATTTTCACTTAAGCTATGCTCCAGCGTAGCCATATCCACGCTTCTGGCGTGGGTGCCTGAACTTTGCCATGTGAATTGGGCCTCACTACTGACTTTGGTAGCCCACAATTGATATAAAAACACATTGCAATAGAGAATGAGGAGCAAGCACGAAATGGGAGAAAGGAAAGGCTAGAGCTTGGAGAGAAAGGAGATTGAAGATCAAGCACTTGGGAAGGAGACTTCTCTTGGGATTGCTCTTCAACTCTTTGAGTATTTTCTTGTTTATGGCTTTTTCATTTGATGTTGATTTTATTTTGTCTTCCATGACTTGTAACTAAACCCTCTTTGCTAAGGGTGATTTATGGATGCTATATGTTTGACAATATGCTAATATGAATGAATGTGTGTCTTGTTCTCATTTGATAGTGAGCATTGTATTTGATCTTATTTATCTTGAATTGCTTGATCACCAATTTAGGATTATATGGGTTTTTACAAATTTGAGAGAATGAGTAAGAGCCATGCCTATGAATGCAATGCCATGAATTGAATGACACCTAGAGATAGGCAAACATGATTCATGTGGTATTTAAGGACTTGATAATTAAATCACTTAGTTAGAATTAGGCATGCTAAGAGATTAGGTGTTCAACTCTAATTGAGTAGCATTAAATGATCTTGAGAAAGACTTTTAATGAACATAGAGATCCCACCATCACTCAATGAAATGTGGACAAGGCATATTGATGTTCATGTTGCATATTAATCACACATAGTTGAAGTAAATCACCCTAGCATTTAATTCCATCAATTCTTAAATCGCTTTTACATTGTTTTAGCACTTTGGTCTTCAAATTCCTTCGATATCATCTCTTTTCAATTGTTCAACTTGTTATCTAATTAGCTAGAACCGATAATTGAATTATCCCTGTGGATACAACAACCCTATCCTTACTCTATTACTTGACGATCTAGTATACTTGCTAGTGTCACTCTTCTCTTGGGAGAGATCAAGTTTTTGGCGCCGTTGCCGGGGATATTTCAATATCATCTTTGGTAAATTAGAAACTAGATTGAACCTTTCTTTTATTGTTTGTTTAGTTATTTTGTTGTTTTTTGTTTTTTATTGATTTACTTGCTAGATTAGTCTACCTTTAATTCTCTTGCTTTAGTACCCTCTTGCATTTCTATAGTTATTTTTTTTTTTTTACACTCACAGAATCTCATATTTGTCTTTGTAGTTCTTTTCTTTTTGTTTCTTTCTGTTTATGCGTAGGAGTAGGTCCACAGGTGAGTTGTTATTCGATCCTGAGATTGAAAGAACTTGCAGACAGAACAACGCTGCACCAAGGGCACAACTAGCAACTCGCAATACTGTGGTAGTTGTAGCTAATCAAGGTCGAGAGATGGGTGACGTCAACAACAATCGTAGAGTGTTGAGGGACTATAACACTCCCAACTTGGAGGGATATGCACCTGCAATAGTGAGACCTCCCGTCCAAGCCAATAACTTCGAGTTGAAGACCTCCTTGATACAGTTTGTTCAGGGCAACTGCCAATTCTCCGGGTTGCCAAGTGAGGATCCCAATGCTCACATTAGCAACTTCTTGGAGATTTGTGACACTATCAAGATCAATGGAGCATCAGATGACGCTATCCGATTGAGGTTGTTCCCATTCTCTTTAGGGACAAGGCCAAGGCATGGATAAAGAATCTACCACAAGGGACCTTGGCTACATGGGAGCAAGTTGCTACGAAGTTCCTCGAGAAGTACTTTCCTCTTGGCAAGTCTGTGAAGTTAAGGAATGATATTACCTCATTCTCTCAATATGAGGGGGAAACTTTCTATGAGGCATGGGAGAGGTATAAGGATATGTTGGCAAGATGTCCGCATCATGGCATTCCGGATTGGATGCAAATCCAAACTTTCTACAATGGTTTGGGTTTCAATACAAAAGTGATGTTGGATGCAGCTGCAGGTGGTTCTCTTCATAACAAAACACCTGAAGAGTCTCAAGAACTCTTTGAGCTTATTGCAAGCAATGACTATCAAAAGCCTAGTGATAGAGTGCAGAAGGCTAAGAGTGTTTTTGAGGTTGGTACTACAGCTACTCTCATAGCAAAGATGGAGGCTCTTTCAGTTCAGAATGCAGCTATTGTAAGCTTGCTTGGAAATGATAAATGCTTCATCTTTTGCTACTGTGTTAAGATGTGACTTTTGTCAAGGTAATCATCTCAATGGAGAGTGCTCAGCTGACCCACCTGTTGGAATTAGGCATGCTAAGAGATTAGGTGTTCAACTCTAATTCAGTGGCATTAGATGATCTTGAGAAAGACTTTTAATGAACATAGAGATCCCACCATCACTCAATGAAATGTGGACAAGGCATATTGATGTTCATGTTGCATATTAATCACACATAGTTGAAGTAAATCACCCTAGTATTTAATTCCATCAATTCTTAAATCGCTTTTACAATGTTTTAGCACTTTGGTCTTCAAATTCCTTCGATATCATCTCTTTTCAATTGTTCAACTTGTTATCTAATTAGCTGGAACCGGTAATTGAATTATCCCTGTGGATACGACAACCCTATCCTTACTCTATTACTTGACGACCTAGTATACTTGCTAGTGTCACTCTTCTCTTGGGAGAGATCAATATTCTTTTGATATAAATAATAATACTCGTTCACTGTTCTAGCATTTTCTTTTCATTTTTTTTTAAATATTATTTGTACATAACTTTTCTTGAATACTATGTCAAATTGCCTATCATCAATTATTGGATAGGATATGAATCCTATTTGAATAAGACTCACAGCTCATCCTATAATGAATGAAGTGTGAATTGATACTGTGTGCAAGAAAAGTTATGACCCATGACATCACTTTTTTTATTCTTTTTAAATTTGGTTTTTGATACTAAGTTTCACCTGTCCTTAATTGCTACAGGTGGTGGATGAAGGCAAATTCATATGCCTTTATGGAGGTCAAGATCAAGAGTGGATCCAAGAGTTCACAGCTACTGCAAAGGATGCTGCAAAAGCTGGTGGGGTCGAATTAGAGATGGTTTACGCGGGGAAGAACAATGCCAAATTGCGGATGCAGAAAATTATGGACTTATTCGCCAGATGCAAGTTTAATCACTATTGGCTTAATGTCACATGCATTTGGTTCTTTTGGGCGCGGTTGGAGAGCATGTTGTACTCAAAATTGCAGCATGGCAAGACTGTGGAAAATGACCATATCATGAGTGAAGTCTTGGGTTTGCTTAGCCTTGATGGTGCTGATAAAGAGTGGGCAATATTCAACAGCCAAGGGTGACACTGCTCTAAACAGCTTGAGAGACTTTGATAAGTGGAAGGATAACATTAAGAGGGATGGTTTGGTGCTAGCTCTCCATGATTACATTCAGAAACTTCAATCCAAACCTCACTGCAATCGCCTCTACCTTCCTGGTGACACTGTCGTACCAGAAAAGGTCGTGTGTGCTGACTGTGGCCGTGAAATGGAGTTTTACATCATGTACAACTGCTGTGATGAGTAGGAGGAGTATATATGTTCTGTTATACACTCACTTAATCATGAATGATCATATAATATTTGTGTGTAAATTTGCTTTGAGACTTATTTATAGCATTATTAGTTGTGAGATATGTGATATGGTGATGAAGATGTTTGTGTATACTAGCTAGCTCTTTCGGTATATTAGAAGAACATAGTGTGTGGGCGGTTGAGCCCCTTGCTAGGAATTATAGAGTATTGTGGAAAAAATTGGTGCTAAGATAATGAACGAAAGTCATGTTATGTATGTGGTGATATGGACTATATGGTAGATTAGGAATAAGATGGTCTTCCAAAACTTTAAACCGAACTGGGATTCTGAGGTTCAGCAACTTTTGCTTAGGTTGGGTTACTGGGCTAAAGGTTAGGGTGAAAAATATTTCCTCTTGTCTCGGATTCTCTTATGAATAACTTGATGCAGGTTAGGCGATGGAATCAGAGGATTATACCTTCTTGAAGTTAGTGTTGGTGCGTCTATGCTCTGCTGGTTATTATGTGTCATGTGTCAACATCCCCCTATGCCGATCCTTCTTGTGGGGCTTTGGTTGTGTTCCCTCTGCTATCCTTGATGGCAATGCCGAAGGGGCAGAGCGGGCCCCAGTCTTAGTCACATCTTTCCTGTCTTTTCTTTGTGTTGTCTCTTTAGTTTTTTCTTTCAATGATACGATGATATGATGATTTTATCTCTTGTTTTGTTGGGTGATTTTGTTATGTGGACCGAAGATAGTGTACTACTTAGTTCTTGTTGCACCCTACTTTCCTTTTTTTTTTTTTTTTATACTTTGAAAATTATATTATTTATACTGAGATTTGAATATAGAATTTTATATTTTCTATAAAAATTTCTCATCACTTTACCAATTTTAGTGGCTTTACCTCTCCACTCTAAGCTTAATTTATTTATAAAAATAAAAAATATGTGAACACCTCGTTTGATTTCTTTTGATCTCATTGGCCCTTCCTTTCCATTGTTAAGGGGTTTTATTTTTGTCCAGAGAAAAATCAGGAATTGATCGGTTTGATTAGGACCGTGTAACACACCAATCTGACCAAGTCAATTTGATATATTAAATATAATTTTTCTTTTAATCGATTCAACCTATTTTGATTTAAGCGAGTTTGTAGAATTGTGATTGTTCCATCCAACTCACATCATAGAAATAACAGCAACGACTTTTTCGACAACCATGAATTTAATTCCATCAGTCTCTTTGGATTATACTGAGGACTGATATCGACTTTGGAGTGAAACCCACGGTGACGGAAGAAAGGAATACCCTCTATTTTTAAATTTATTTTATGAGATGATGATCTCTGTTTTTTCATTTTTGGAGTTTAGGTAAACGAATTAGCAAGTAAAACAATTTTGCATGACATTTGAAACCCTAGCTTAGTGATTTTTGAGTAAACATGTACTTTTGTTTTGGAAAATTTTTTACGCTTGCTTATAAATTTTAACAAAAAATGAAATTAAGATGGTCAGAACTTTCATGGTGTTCGTTCCTTAACCAAAGATTAAATAATTTGAAGTATTTGTAATTTGTAAAGTATTCAAATTCGCCCTGTTAAAAAGTGTTATTAATTTTATTTAAAAAATTATAACTTTATCCAGGAAAAAATTTATTTTAGAAAAACAAAATTAGAGAAATTTTAAAAATCTGAACTTAGAATTTTTTATTTAAAACAATCTAAATTCAAATTGAAATTAACTTGTTTGAACAAATAAATCAAGCTGCAACAACCTTTCTTTCTTTCTGTTTTTTTTTTGACAAACCAAGGTTGTGTTCAAACATTCATCTTGATCTGATTTGATATACACAATCGTACTAGCTAAAAAGTGAAAACAAGATTTATCAGGAAAAAAAAAAAGAAAAAAAGTAGTGAAAACACGATTAACACACCATAAACAAAAACGGCAGATAACTAGAAGTCTAGTCACACATGCATGTATCATGAGTGAAGAATACCGATATTAATCTGGCCATATATTTTGGGTGTCTATTGACGGGGGAAATACAAGTGCAAACAAAGGGGATTTCACGTTTATGACCAGAAAATTAGATGCTTGTGATGCTAAGTCATAATATTATTGTTTGTTTTATATTCGTGTCTAAATGAGTAAGAAATTAATGTACATGACTGAAACATCAAGCAAAATACTATCGTTATTACTAGGTTATTCAGTTTGTGAAGATGAATTTTCCCTTATTTATACTAAAACTTTTCATATAAATATATAGACTCCTAATATAAATATTATTGTTGAATGAAGAAAAGGAGACAAGGGGACCGACCCTACCACCAGCTAGCATTAGAGACGACTTGTTGACTTCAATGGTTGACTTGACTAAAAACATTTATTAGCAGGGTGGGGCTGCGCTAGACTTCACTATCTTTTTTTATTAAAAAATATTTAGGATAATAAAATAGCGGTTAAGTTTGTAGAGAAAAAAAGCCTCCGGATTCAAAGAATATTTATAAAGAAACTTTTTGGGCTGTTATGCCCCGTAGTTAATCAAAAAAAAAAATTTTATAAAGAAACTTATAATTTATCTTATGTTATGAAAATAAATGGAGATTTAAATCTATTATTTGTCATCTATATATATATATAAAAGAACATTTAATGTTTCAATCGACCAATCCATGGATCCATGGATTCTGGACTTCACTATCTTGAGCGAAAGGCAAATGAAGTTTCCATGAAGGTAACAAGAGCAATGTAGAATATATATGAATAGCACAGGGAAAATAAATAAATAAATAAATAAATAAAACAATGGACTGGACATTCTCTATATAATGGACGAAAACAAAACAAAAACCCAAAAAAGTCATATAAACCATTTACATCCAGAATTAATGCGCTTTTTGATGAGTTCTCTGATACCATGAAAAATAATATTTTGCTAATAGTTGTAATACTTAATAGCCTTTGCCTATTCCATATTTTCTTTTCTAGTTGAATAATGTCAGATGCATGGAAAAAATAAATACATCAGAACAGAAACATACACCAAACGCCAAAATAACCAAACTGATGACAAGGGGCCTGTAAGTCCCATTGTTGGTATATCATATATAGTAAGGATGACTACAAATAGAAGTTGTTTCTTATCTAGTTATCAAATTTGTATACTAAACAAAATTATCCTTTGAAGAAATGCGAAAAAGATATCCGTAATACATGAAGTTTTAACTTGTGCCTTATAAAAAAAAACTATTCAAACCCTCTGTCTGAATTCTAATGGTTAATATTTAATTAATTCAATTATTAAATTATGTATTTCACATTTATATATATTTATGATTTTTATTTTAGTATCCATGAAGTATGGATATTCTTTATGGTTATGATTTGATAAATTTTTAAAAAAAATTATATTAGTGCTACATACGATTCATTTTTAGTCACAAATAATTAAGAGTTATTGATAGTCTTAAATTTTACAGAGTACTGGAGAAATTCTTATATATATATATTCTTAACCGAACTTTTTTTTTTTCATTTTTTCCTATAAAAGAGATAAGAATAATAGGTAATTCTTTTTTTTTCAAAAAAAAAAAAAAGAAGTTGATGAACAGATTCACTTCAGTCCAGTATCATAGCAGATTAACTTCATTAGTAGACGACCTGGGGCAATTTCAACCAATACAGTCAATACGGCCGGTGGGGCTGAAAAGGGGTGAACTATTTCTTCCATTTGGAGGACCGTTGCCGTGTTCGAGACTTCAGACAGAGTAGACGAAGTCATAGTTATTTATAAAAATAAATAAATAAATAAAAGAAACGAGAAAATTACATTACATTAAACAAAAAGAGCAAATAATATTGGGAGTTATAAGAAAACAAATGGCAAACTCAGCTGAACCAGCGTAGGAAATTCAAACACAGTGACAGGGGGCCCAATGGCAAAATATTCCACACGGTTTAGCCTCTATAAGAAACAATAAATTAACCAAACTCCATCGTCCATCGAAGAAACCACCACCACCATTCTCTTCTTCGTTCCTCCTCTCCGTGGCAATGGCTTCACAAACACCACCACACCACCCCTTCTTTCTCTTCACCCTCTTCTTCTTCTTCTCCTCCATCATCATCTTCTCATCTTCCTTTATCCACGCCAAGCTCGATCTCCACCCTTCAGACCTCAAGGCCATCCAGGCCATCCAGAGGGACATGGGGCTGGTCAACGGTCAACCCTCCAGCCTACACCCATGCAACTGGGAGGGCGTGTTCTGCGAGCGGAGGCTCTCCAACAACCACACCTACTTCCTCCGCATCACGAGGCTCGTCCTCAACTCCATGCGCCTCAACGGCACCCTCTCCCCTTCCATAGGACGCCTCACCGAGCTCAAGGAGCTCTCGCTCCCCGACAACAACCTCGTCGACCGCATCCCCCACAACATAGTACTCCTCACAAAGCTCGAAATCCTCAACCTCAATAACAACCTCTTCTCCGGGGAACTCCCCTCCCAACTCTCCTCCTTAATTCGCCTGCGTGTCCTTGATGTCTCCTCCAACAGGCTCTCCGGGAACCTCAACTTCCTCAAGTACTTCCCCAACCTCGAGACCCTCAACATAGCCGACAACCTCTTCACCGGTCGGGTCCCTGCTTCCTTGCGCTCCTTCCGCAACCTCAGGCACTTCAACTTCTCCGGTAACCGCTTCGTCGAAGGCTCCACCCCACTCGCCAAGAGGCTCGAACGTGAATACTCGGATTCAGATTACGACGGTTCTGTGCCCAAGCGCTTCATCTTCGCCGAGAGTTCGAGTGAGTTGAACTCGGGAGCTCCTGCACCTTCACCAGGATCAAACAGAACGAATCAGTCTCGTTCTCGTAGTTCAGCTCCTGCTCCTGCACCTTCATCACAGGGTCGCCATCATCACAAGAAGAGCAGGAGGAAGCTGGCTGGGTGGATTCTCGGTTTCGTGGCTGGAGCATTTGCTGGGACAATTTCTGGTTTCATATTCTCCTTGCTGTTCAAGCTTGCTTTGGCTTTGGTCAAAGGAGGAGGCAAAGGTTCAGGCCCTGCAATCTACAGCCCCTTGATTAAGAAAGCCGAGGACTTGGCCTTCTTGGAGAAAGATGATGGCTTGGCTAACTTGGAAGTTATTGGGAAAGGTGGTTGTGGAGAGGTTTACAAGGCTGAGCTGCCTGGCAGCAATGGCAAGATGATTGCCATAAAGAAGATCGTTCAGCCTCCAAGAGATGCGGCTGATTTGGCTGATGAAGACAGCAAGCTCTTGCATAAGAAGATGAGGCAGATCAAGTCTGAGATCAACACTGTTGGTCAAATCAGGCACAGGAACTTGTTGCCACTGTTGGCTCATGTTTCTAGGCCTGATTGCCACTACCTTGTGTATGAGTACATGAAGAATGGGAGCCTGCAGGATCTGCTGAACATGGTTGAGGCTGGTGAGAGGGAGTTAGATTGGTTGACAAGGCACAAGATTGCGCTTGGTGTGGCTTCCGGGCTTGAATACCTTCACTTGAGTCACAGCCCGAAGATCATTCATAGGGATCTCAAGCCTGGGAACATTCTCCTTGATGATGATATGGAGGCCAGGATTGCTGATTTTGGGCTTGCAAAGGCAATGCCGGATGCCAAGACTCACATCACTACATCCAATGTGGCTGGAACTGTTGGGTACATAGCTCCCGAGTATCACCAGATTCTTAAATTCACTGACAAGTGTGACATTTACAGCTTTGGGGTCTTGCTTGGTGTGTTGGTGATTGGGAAGCTTCCTTCTGATGATTTCTTTCAGCACACGGATGAGATGAGCTTGGTGAAGTGGATGAGGAAGGTGATGACCTCGGAGAATCCCAAGGAGGCAATTGATTCTAGGCTTCTTGGGAATGGGTATGAGGAGCAGATGCTTCTGGTTCTCAAGATTGCTTGCTTTTGCACCATGGATGATCCTAAGGAGAGGCCTAACAGCAAGGACGTTAGGTGTATGTTGTCTCAGATCAAGCACTGATCGAGTCTGGCCTAATTATTAATATGTGAAAAAGATTAAAAAAAAAGGGAGCAGGTTCTCTTGTGTGCAAATGGATTCGCTTCCATGTGAAATAATTTATAATATGTTTGAGAAAAACTGTGTTCTTTTTTAGAATATATAGGATGTGATAACTAGCTAAGAGGTGTCAGGTTCAGAATGAACAAAATATAATATTGTTTCCTTGATCACAGAATGCTAAGTTTCAGAAGAAAGAAAGAAGGGGAAATTTGGCATTGTGATTATACCTGTTTAATGCAATATAGACTCCAAGTTAATGTGACTATGTATGCATCCTGAAAATAAAATATGCCCATGTTACTGTGAATCTGTGATGTTTTTAATCGGGTATTCACATTATTGTGAGAGAGAGAGAGAGAGAGAGAAAGATAAGCACATGAAAGCATCCTTCCACCACTAAGCACTAAAAGTTCTAAATTATTTTTTATCCTGCAATGAAAGGGCAGGATGGTGGGGAACCAAATTAAAAAGCAATTGACATAATTTCTAAGTTGCCAATTTGGACAAAAAGATGAGTAGGCAAATTAAAAAGCATATCAGTTATTGAATCACAATGAGCTTTCTGCTATATATTACAAGTATCTCTTTTGAAAGGTTTTAGAAATCTGAAAGTAACTGAGGATGAATATTCTCTGCATCAACAGAATGGTTTCCATTAGCTAGGAATTAACTCTTAAAATATACAGATTTATCAAGGCAATTCGAGACAATCACAGAACCTCTACCAAATTTTAAAGGAAAAAAAAAAAGTCTGTTAATTAGATGATATAATCTTAAAGGTTTTGCTAACTAGTGCTCTAAAGGCATATTAAGGAACCCAAAAAAAAATTAAGTTTCAAAAGTTTTTAGTGGGTCTTATACATTGAAAACTTAAAAAGTCATCTTTCTAAACATAACTTTCCATTCTTGATTGCTTAACCAGTGCCCTTAGATAAATCCTAATCTTAAATTCTTAATCCAGCTCCTACCTGTAGCATCTTATTGACACATATAATGCAATATCTTAAGAGAATAACTAGCATATATGCAATATAGCAGTGAATAAGTACGTTCTATATTTAAGTATTGCGCTGCTGTAGATTGATTGGCCATCGCATCAAGTCAGTTATCATATACAAAAACAAGTCAATTGTGCGGTAACTAAAAGTCTAAAACAAATATGTCAAAGCCGTGAAAAATGAGGTAAAGAAATTGAAAGAGAAGGACGGTGACACAAGCAAGGACTCATGAAGTCTACTCCTGAAGTATTTACCATGTACCACGGGATACGCCGAGCACATAACATGATGGGACCATGAATTCAAGCCAATGCCATTGCTGTCTTTTCTATCTTGGCTTATCCATATTGTAGAAAGACCATTTTGCATTTGTTTGGTTTTTTCTTTTCTGAAAGTCTGCCAAGGTAGATATACTACAATTATTCGAGTTTCCTTTTTTCCATTGTGCCATATATGAGCCTAGGATGTAGTTCACTTTCAGTTCCAATGTGTGTGTATCTATTGTGCATTGCTACCTATTAAGTAACCCGTCTTTGTTCAGATTTTATTTTTGCCATTTGTTTCTTCTGAAGTCACATTGTATGAGGTTGAATGGCCGATATCAATATTACTCCCTAAAAACCTCTCTGGTTCAAATGCATTTGGATCTTCCCAACTCTCAGGGTTCCTACCTGCTGCCCAAGCATTGGCAAAAACTGTTGTTTTGAGCTGGAATTTTGTACCCTTCTAGGACAATGTCTTCCATGGATTCTCTTGGGACTATCACTGGCACTGGAGGATGCAACCCAAATATCTCCTTGATAATAGCTCTCATACACTGCAGTTGATGCAGATCACTCTCTAGAACAACACTTCTTTCTCCCATCATGCTCCGCACTTCCTTCTCTGCATTTCCCATGACATGGGGGGTTCATAAGCAGCTCTGTCATTGTCCAATCGAGGGTAATGAAGGTTGTATCAGTTCCTGCAGCAAACATGTCCTGCAGTGACGTAAGGGATTGTCATTTATCAGTTTAGCAAAGTGAAAAGTGTATGCATAGTTATTAAGAGTGTGTTTGGTGTATAGTTTGCAAACCATGGCTTGGTTCAACAGAAAAAGTAACTTTTCTTCACTTTTGTTCAAACCATCGTTTGATAATCAAAATCATGTTGAAAGGTAACTCAACGCGATTTTGCCAAATATATCGAAACAAGTTAAAATTCAATCTACACCCTTTGAAGTTCAAACAAAACTAACATTAAAGCATCGATTGAACGAACGCGAATTATGTGTAAAATATAAAAAAAAACCTTAGGAACAAAATTCGCTAGTAGCGAATTATATACCAAATATTTTAAACAAACAATTCGCTGCCAGTGGATGATAAAAGATCAAAATTGAAAAAAATAACTTTATATATATTTGTTGGTTAAAAATACACTTCAAGAGGATTATGAACCACTATTTTATACCAGACATGCTCATGTATTCCCAGTATACGCCAGTGTGTTAGTCATGGTCAGGAGTGAAATCTGCCGGGCGCAGATTGTGTACCTTAGATTTTTTTGTTGGTAATTTTGGTATATAATCCGCTTATGACGGATTATGTTTTCCATTCCACCCAACTCTAATTACTTCAAAAATGACATACTATGATATAAGCCTCTTCTTCATATTAAAATTCATTTCCCTGTATATATATATATATAAAACCAGGGAGGGGTCTGGTTGAGAGTCACTCATTTTATTTTATAAATATATATATATATAATTTTAATTAATTCAACCATTAAATTAAATATTTCACATACGCATGCACAAGTTTCAAATATATTTGATCCTGCAATAATTACTAAGTTGCCAATTTGGACCAGAAGATGATTTAGCACTAAAGCATATCAGTTATTCAATCACAATGAGCTTTCCGCTATATGTTACCACTTACCAGTAGCTCTCCTAAAATGTTTTGGAAATCTAAAAGTAACTAAGGAGGAATATTCTCCACTGGGTAGAGTCTATAGGAATAAATACCTCTGCATCAACAGAATGATTTCCTTTAGCTGCATCAGGAAGGATGGGCTAAGAATTATATCTTAAAATTTGAACAATTATCAAGGAAACTCGAGATAATCACTGAACCTCTACCAGATATTAAAAAAAGAAAGTCTGTTGATTAGATGATACAATCTTAAATTCTTAGCCAGCTCCTACCTGTAGCAGTAGAAGCACTTTGCATATTATTGACACATATAATGCAATTAATCTGACAAAATATAGCAGTGACTGTGTGTGTGTGTGTTCTATATTAAGTCCTGTGCTGCTATAGATGGATTGGCCATGGTACCAAGTCAGTTATTCATTTGCAAAAGCAAGTCAATTGTGCAATAACTAAAACAAATCTGTCAAAACTCAAAACCGTGAAGAATGAGGTAAAGACATTGAAAGAGAACCACGGTGACAAAAGCAGAGACTCATGAAGTCTGCTTCTGAAGTATTAAAGCCGGTGCTATTGTTGTCTATTTTGATTTATCCATGTTGTAGAAAGACCATTCATTGTTTGGGTTTTTTTTTTTTTTTTTTTGTCTTTTCTTTTCTGAAAGTTTGCCAAATTGGATATTACGGTGATTCAAGTTGCCTTTTTTTCTTTGTAGCATTTATGAGCCTAGGATGTGCTCCCCCGTCCATAATACTTTTTTTAAAAACTTTTTGTGTACACTAAAATAGTAGTCATTTTCACATTTTAAAAAAAATAACAATTACTTTTAATTTATTTTATTCATATATTTATGATAAGTGAGAATAAATATATGTAATTATAATTATTTAATAGAAAAATAATTTATGATAAGTGATAAAAAATATTTTTATCTTTATTTTTTTTTCAAAAGATTAATGAAATCAAATCAATACTTTAATTCTTGTTCATAACTTTAAAAGTTTAAACTACTTATATTATGTACAGGAGAGAGTAGTTTGCTTTTAGTTTTGGTACAATAATGTTTTCCTAGAAGTCCTGAAGTAATTGGGCAACATCAAGCCCCATATATTATTTGTTAGAAAGAAGGAAATATTTAGTAATATTCTTATTATATTTTAGAATATTTCATATCATATGTTAGATTGATTTATATTTATTTTAAGTTAATTTTTTTATTATGATAAGACTTTATCTTTAACTTTTTTTTTTTTAGATAATTGTTCATGATGACCTGAATAAGGTATCATACAAAAGGAGTACATATATGTAATATTCCAAAACCAACTATAAAACTTTAGCATACCCTGCTAACAAAGGCAATAAAAACAACATTTTCCTCTCTACTCATAGTACTTCAAGGACACTACTGGAGCTCATACCACATATGAGCTCAACACACATAATCACATCTCATAGAAAATTATACTCTCCCTTATAACATGATGATGAGTGTAGAGATGGCTATCATCTCCATAGTCACAATCTGTTTGAGCACGGCCACCAAGAAGTGGATATCAATTATTCCCCAAAGCACAACCATCATTCCTTTTGAGCTTGGTTTCTGTATCAAGGAGTTGGCTACTTGTGCTGCGAATGTCACACTTGCAGTCTTGAGTGTGGGGTGAACTGGTATGATGACCCCACTTCAGCAATACACATAAACAATGTTCCTGTATATGGAAGCTTAATCAACATATAATTTCATCATACAGAAAAAAATAAATGCAACCAATGATTCCATACACATGCATATTCCTGACTTAACATTCAAGACTTCTGTGTTGACCATTCTGTCAACCAAAATATAGCCATATTGACGACCTCTTCATGGCTGTAAATCTTTTTTTCAAATATGATATTATTCCTACATTTCCATACCAGCCAATTAGAAACAAAAAAGGCCGTTATCCATTTCTTTCTCTCATCCCTCCTTACTTTCATTCCTAACCAAGACTCTAAGGCTATTTTCATGTCAAATGGAGTAACCCAAGCCACATTCCATTTTTTCAACCATATTCCCCACACAGTCCAAGCAAAGTCACATGCTAGAAAGAGGTGGCACAAATCCTCTCCCTTAGTACCACACATTGGACAAATATTGTGTTCCTCTTGGATAATGCCCAACCTACTGACCTATCTCTTGTATTTAGTCTTCCTATCACAAAGAAACCAGTTCAACACCTCCACTCTAGGGGCACAAGTCCTTTCCAAACCTTACTAGCATAGTTGAAACTGTTTATTTCTCGAAATTTGTTGGCACCCATTAATCAATTTTTGCATCACCGACTTAACAGAGAATACACCTTTCTTATCAAACTTCCAAATCAATTTGTCCACCTTGTTCTCATTAAGCGTCGTTGTATTCAGCACTTGGTGTAATTCGTCTAACATTACCTCCTCTCTTGGCAATAAGGATCTTTTCCATTGAAGACTCCAAATCCATTCATGTCCATCCCAAAAGCCACATTCACTCACCTTTGATTCCTCTTGATCAGTTATTCGAAACAGTTTGGGGAAGGCATGCTTAAGAAGGCCTACTTCTAACCAATAGTCCTTCCAAAATCTAGTGACTTTACCATTCCCAAGCTCCTTTTTTATTCCTTCAAACAAATTGATCATGATGTCTCCATGAGCTCTCCCCATATTATGTATTGTTTCCCATACCCCTCCTTTATTTTTAGGTTGTTGATCACTTAGCTGCCAATCAATTTGAAGATTATTACATGAGCATATTATCCTCTTCCACAGTGAGCACTCCTCCTTTGCAAATCTCCACCACCATTTAAATAGAAGTGCCGTGTTTTTTAGCACAATGTCTCCCACCCCTAATCCACCTAAATGCTTTGGTCTCTGAACTATGTCCCAGCTTACTAATGCCATTCCTTTTTTACCTTCCTGTTTTCCCCAGAAGAAATTCGTTTGCAAAGAGATTATTTTCTTAGAGACCTCTTTTGGCATCTTAAAGAGACTAAGGTAATACATTGGTAAGCTATTAAGAACAGCCTTGATCAAAATGAGTCTTCCTGCTTTTGTCAAAAAATTTGCCTTCCATGTACTCAACTTTTCTTGAATTCTATTTATAACAGGGTCCCATGTTGCAACTCTTTTGGGGTTAGCTCCAAGGGGTATGCCTTACTTGATGGGTAACTTAACCACACAACACCCAAGATACGCACTAACCCTTTTCACCCCACTACTCTCACAATTTAAAGCGATAACTGCTGATTTTTCATAATTGATAGACAGCCCTGACATCACCTCAAAACAGTCCAGGAGCCTCCTATAATTTTTTATCGTTTCCTCATTTTGTGGACAAAAGAGAATTGTATCATCTGCAAATTGCAAATGGGATAGATCAATTCTTCCTTGCCCCACTCCTAGAGCTTCAATTCTTCCCAATCTCACTAATCTTTCAATCATTCTATTCAGAACTTCCCCAACCAAAACAAACAGAAAGGGTGATAATGGGTCACCCTGCCTTAACACTCTTTGCATTTTAAAAGGTTTTGTGGGAGTTCCATTTACTAGAATTGATATGGATGCGGTTGTTAAGCACTCTTTGATCCATAATCGCCATCTAACCCCAAAACCCATGTTTCTCAACACTTCATCCACAAAAGTCCATCTCACCCTATCATAACCTTTCTTAAAGTCCAACTTAATTAAGCATGCTGGTTTTTTCTTCCTTTTTAACCAATGAACTGTCTCAACTTTATCTTTAACTTATAAATAGGATTAACTCATTGTATATCAAATCAAATAACATTAATATATTTTTCCTAAAAAAAAAAGAAAAGTAAATATTTAATGATAGCAAAGGATAGTACAAGTGAGTTCCAAATTACTAGAATCTCTACAGTAGAATGGGCACAGGTCATAGTGGATAGTACTACTTTGATGGTCATTCCAACTGCCTTATTGTGTCATCTTTTCGAACATATCCCGCATACTTGAGTTGTCTTGCTAGTCTTTCTTGGAGGTCCTTTTATATTTTAAAGGTTTAGTCGTAACAAGCTAAGCTTAGTAAGCTTTAGCTTGAAGGGGAGTATTAGAAGTAAGAAAATATTTACTAATATTTCTATTATGTCTGAGTAACTATTGCTACTTCCATTTGTCTATTGTCACTCCGTCTTAAATGTATACATTTGTAATATTTCTCAAATGACCTTAAACTTATTTTAACATTTAATCTCTTTTATTTTTCAAAATTAAATTAAGAACTTAGTATTATAATTTCTTTTATTAACTCTTTGTTGATTATTTTTATTTATGATAATATGTTGAAATGCCTTTATTTAATCTCTTTTATTTTTCAAAATCAAATTAGGAACTTAGTATTAACATTTAATCTCTTTGTTGATTATTTATTATAATTTCTGTTTTTTTTTTCCTGTTTCTTATCCTTCGATTTCTCTATAAAAAAAAAATGCGAGAGAAAACAAACCTGGCCACGTGAAATTCACTCCCTACAAGTGCTCCAAAGAAAACAAAATGGATTATAGTTTTTTAAAAAATCGAAACATGATTCAAAGAGTGCAAGCGATGTAAGAGGCTGTTTGCTTTTAGTTTCTAGTTTTCATTTTCAATTTTTCAGAATTTGTGAAGAAAAAACTGAAATTTATAGTTTTCATAATTTTCAGTCTTTTCTTCACAAATTTTGAAAAACTGAAAATTAGAAACTAAAAGTAAATATCCCTTTAGTTTTCACTGCATTTTTTAATTAAAGTTAAATATTATATTAAGGTTAGAAGTTTTTTGTGTTATCTTAAAAGTTTAATTATAATTAATTTTTATGTATAATATTAATTAGTATAATTCTTAAATGTAAATTTTAAATATCATAGTAATAATATATTACAAATATAAAATATGTTTTTAATTTTGAAATACTATCACAAAGAAAAATAATAACTAAGGAGTGAATAATTGAGATTTTAATATATAATTTTAATTTTTTTTTAAAAGTAGAAAATGTTAAATATTAAAATGAGTTTAAAAGCATTTTAGAAATAGTATAGATGAGGACATTTAATATAGAGTGGCAATAGACAAAAACAATAGTCACTCCTTATTTGATACTATATCATAGATTAATTTATATTTATTTAAATTAATTTTATCATTATAATTACATTTTATCTTGAACTTATAAATAAGATTACCTCAGTGTATCACAAAAACTCATAATATTAATATATTTTCATACCATTGAGTATCATTATTCTCTTTGTTTTTCCTCCACTATCTAAAACTCTCAATTTCAACATTATTATTACCATTAAACTTGGTAAATAGTAAATAAGAACATCCCTTTCTTTCCTATAATCTCTTCCTTTGTCTGGCGAAAATTCTTTTAGTCTAGACAGACAGACAACAAATTTTCTTTTCCCCTTCAACTGAAGCTAGATTAAAAAAAATATTGAGAAAAAAAATTAGGGACCCAATTAACAATCATAAAGTTGGTTAGAATTCAAAGAGCCGTAAAGCGGGAATGGCCTAACCAGTGGTTCTTGAAGTGCAAAACCAGAGTGTTGCTCGTATAGAATAACATTATGACGGAAATTATACTTAAAAAAAAATTGAGAAAACAATTTTTTACTTGAAATCTTGAACTGTTCGTCGTACAATTCATAAAATCATAACTCATAGTCATGCCACTCAGCATTATTGAAAACGACGATGTTCAAGTCACTAGTTTAATAGAAGTCACTAGCCATCTATGAATAGATTGTTTAAGTTTCATGAGGAAGTGACGAGCAGCCGTTAGAAGACACTGAACAAAATAAGCCAACAATGTTAAGAACTATAGAGACACACATTTACGCTTGTTAAGAATTATGAATGTGTCGACTCTGCTATCTGCATATACATTCTCCATTGTTAGAGAGGAGTGAACGCGTCAATTAAAAGGCAATAACGTGACAGAGTACGTGAAAAGTTTTTTTTTTCCCTATCTAAATAGGACCTTTTTAACTTTTTCTGATCAAGGAAACAACATTAGCATTCTGTGATCAAGAAAATATTATGAACCGACACCTATCGTGTAAAGAAAACTCTGATTTCCAGAAACTCTGTACACATTATGTCACATGAGAGCAGATTATCTGACATGCAAATTTAACATGATTTCATAATGTGCTCATCGCAGTTGAAGAGGTGAGATAAGCAGAGCATAATCAATAATAATGAATATCCATACATGACCAAATCATGTGAAATTGGTACATGACATATGCTCATTTCACATACTAATTGGAGAGATTCAGTGCTTGATTTGGGACAACATACACCTAACATCCATGCTGTTAGGCCTCTCCCTTGGATCTTCCATAGTGCAAAAGCAGGCGATCCTCAAAACCAGAATCATTTCACATACTAATTGGAGAGATTCAGTGCTTGATTTGGGACAACATACACCTAACATCCATGCTGTTAGGCCTCTCCCTTGGATCTTCCATAGTGCAAAAGCAGGCGATCCTCAAAACCAGAATCATTTGCTCCTCATACCCATTGCCCAGAAGCCTTGCATCAATTGCCTTATTAGGATTCTCCGAAATCATCATCTTCCTCATCCATCTCACCAAGGTCATCTCATCTGTGTGCTGGAAGAACTCATCATACGGAAACTTCCCCATCACTAACACACCAAGCACCACACCAAAGCTGTAAATGTCACTCTTTTCAGAGAACTTGAGTATCCGGTGACACTCTGGTGCTATGTACCCAGCAGTGCCATACACGTTATATGCGGTGATGTGTGTGTGAGCATCTCCCATTACCTTTGCAAGCCCAAAATCAGCAATCCTGGCCTCCATGTCATCATCAAGAAGAATGTTTGCAGGCTTGAGATCCCTGTGGACGACCCTTGGGCTGTGACACATGTGAAGGTACTGAAGGCCAGCAGCCACTCCAAGTGCAATCTTGTGCCTTGATAACCAATCCAACTCCCTCTCACCATTCTCAACCTTGTTCAGCAAATCTTGCAAGCTCCCATTCTTCATAAACTCATACAAAAGGTAGTGGCATTCAGGCCTAGGCACATGAGCCAGAAGAGGCAAAAGGTTCCTGTGCCGGATTTGACCAACAGTGTAGATCTCTGATCGAATCTGCCTCATCTTCTTTAGCAACAATAGCTTGTTATCTTCTACCGTCATTTCAGCTGCACCCTTGGAAGGCAGAATGATCTTCTTTATGGCAATCACCTTGCCATTGCTAAGAGGCAACTCCACCTTGTAAACCACTCCACACCCGCCACACCCAATGATCTGGGAATTAGTCAACACATCATCTTCCTCCAAGAAAGCCAGGTCCTCGACTTTCTTAATCAAGGGGCTATAGATTGCGGGGCCTGACACTTTGCCTTCTCCTTTCGCCAAAGCAAGAGCAAGCTTGAATAGCAAGGAGAATATGAAACCAGATATGGTCACAGCAAATGCCCCAGCCACTGAGCCGAGAATCCACCCAGCGAGCTTCCCATTGCGCTTCTTGTGATGATGGTGAGACTGTGAACAATGTGCAGGAGCAGGAGACTGTGAAGTGTTCGAGTTCAACTCATTCGAACCCTCGGTGAAGATGAAGCGCTTGGAGACAGAAGTGTCGTAATCTGAACCCGAGTATTCACGTTCGAGCCTCTTGGCGAGGGAAATGGAGCCTTCGACCAAACGGTTACCGGAGAAGTTGAAGTGTCTGAGGTTGCGAAACGAGCGTAAAGAAGGGGGGACCCGACCGGTGAAGAGGTTGTCGGCTATGTTGAGGGTCTCGAGGTTGGGGAAGTGCTTGAGGAAGTTGAGGTTCCCGGAGAGCCTGTTGGAGGAGACATCAAGGACACGCAGGCGAATTAAGGAGGACAGTTGGGAGGGGACTTCCCCGGAGAAGAGGTTGTTATTGAGGTCGAGGATTTCGAGCTTTGTGAGGAGTACTATGTTGTGAGGGATGCGGTCAACGACGTTGTTGCTGGGGAGCGAGAGTTCCTTGAGTTCGGTGAGGCGTCCTATGAAAGGGGAGAGTGTGCCGTTGAGGCGCATGGAGTTGAGGACGAGCCTCGTGATGCGGAGGAAGTAGGTGTGGTTGTTGGAGAGCCTTCGCTGGCAGAACACGCCCTCCGAGTTACATGGGTGTTGGCTGGAAGTTTGACCGTTGAGCAGCCCCATGTCCCTCTGGATGGCTTGGATGGCCTTGACGTCTGAAGGGTGGAGATCGAGCTTGGCATCGATGAAGGAACAAAAGAAGAAGAAGAAGAGAGTGAAGAGAAAGAAGGGGTGCTGGGGTCGTGTTTGTGAAGCCATTGCCCCCACACGAGAGTGTGACGGAGGAAGGGAAGAAGAGAATGGTGGTGTTTCTCTATTTCAGATCCATGCCCCAAATGGCCAAATAATCGTTCAGTAACATTTCTATGTCTTTATCAATATTTTAGTAGTCTTGTTTGGTGAAACTGCAGTTTTATATCAACAACCAAACATCATCTAGAAGGAATTATATCAAAAGTTGAACATGCATGTGGTTAAATGACATTTCTTTTGTCGGCGTGGCTACAATGAATTTCAACTAACCACGTTTCGTAGATGTCACTAATTGATCTTCTACATGTAGGGAACATATCAATTAGCCGTCAAATTCTCACTTAACTACATTTAAAATGTCGCTAATTGCTTTAATATAGCCACATAGTCATTCTCATCTAACCACACTTTAACATGTGGCTAAAGTCACTTTAATTTCTATTATTTCTTTAATAGCTCCTAATTAATTGATTAAACTAGTACAAATCACTTCAAACCAAACCTATTCTAAAGTGGCCTTTGTTTAATTCCACGTTGAAAATTCATAAAATATAAATAAATCACAAAGCGAGTTTTCTCCCTCAACAAAACATTTGACATGCATTCCTAACATTGGTGGTTCCAATAACCAATTATGCTCAAATTAAATAAACATCTGAACCTATGTTTCCCATGCAGCAGGATCAAGTCACAGAAGAAGCTCCTAAAGTCAGCACAATCACATTAAAGGTGCAATTGCATTGAGAAAATAAGTAAGATTTAAAAGGAGAGAAAAATCAATAACATAAAAAGGATTGTTGTTAGTATCAAGTACTCTTAATGTTCTGCGATTTTCCTCAATGGCTACTAGCATAGAGTCCGGCAAGATTATAAAAGGGTTGCTGTTTAGTATTATTGAACTTATTTATAGTAGTCATGTTCACAAATAACAGTATAAAATAAAAGAACACAGTTAATCATATATGTTTTGCAATCAACAACAGGCAAATAGATAATCAGAAGAGCTTTCAAGGGTCAGTATCTCCGCTCAAATTAAGTTGCTAGTGGCTACATATTTGATGATATATAATCAATAAGAGCATTATTGACCCCAGACATTCTTCGATTTCTTGCATTACAAATTGGAATCCGTAAAGTTTTGTGCAAATCACAAGAGTTGGATAATATGCTGCAGATATTATTGAGTTCCAAACGTTAGTATATATCAACTCAACTCACATTGTCTCTAGTGCAGTCATGGAACTAAAGTCTCGTAGTGCTCCTGAAAGGCCAAAGTTGCTATATTTGAAGTTCACTAATCAATGGAGTTTTGAAAAAAAAAAAAAGGACGAAAAAACTTAAAATGTTAGACTGAAAGAAAATCTTGCGACTTACAATGCTGTCGCATGGGAGGGATTGGTAGGGCATTCCAACCATTACCATGAAAATTTTGATGGAAGACATGGGTCCCCACTCCATATCTGAATTTTGTCCAATTGCTTTTGCAGTGCTGCTAACCTATTTACAGGAATGAAAATTTAGCTAGCTTGTATAAATTTTCTCTGAAAAAAAAAGAAGAAAGGAAATGGAAGAATACAAAGAGGGCTTCATGCATGAAAATGCAATGACAAATTTGGGTATTCCACGACCAAAGATCAAGTTTATGATGCATTTTTGGATAGGTACATCACATTTGTCAACTGCAAGAATTTCTGCTGGCACCTGAAATATAAAGGTGTCCCATTGCACCAAGCTCCTACATGATGGAATTTGGGGAGTGTAGGTATATGTTGCCTTATCTTCACAATACGTATATAATTGAAGTTTGAATCCATAATCATGGTCATAATCACAATACGAATATAAATGAGTTGCTCACTATAAAAGCCATGAAAACTTTAAATTTAAATATATAATGAATATGAATCATGGTAATTAAAAACCAAAATCATGCCTGGTCCGGGACCCTGCCCGCACAACTATTGGAGCACTCTATGACATCACAAAACACTTCACTGCAAAGTGAAACTCGCCAAGCTAAATATACCAATGCTGCTGGGGAGGAGGCTAAGAAGGATCCAGAGCAACTACTTTATCTGTAAAAATGAGGAAAAAAGAAGGGTGAGTTTCATCTAAAGCTTAGTGAGTAGATTCTCACCCGCAAGGGACAACCAACAAGAATACATTGAAAACTTAAAAACCCATCTTTCCAAGCATAACTTTCTATTCTTTATTGCTTTACCAGTGCCCTTAGATAAATCCTAATCTTAATTCTTAAATTCTTAATCCAGCTCCTACCTGAAGCATCTTATTGACACATATAATGCAATATCTTAAGAGAATAACTAGCATATGTGTAATATAGCAGTGAATAAGTATGTTCTATATTAAGTATTGCGCTGCTGTAGATGAATCCGCCATGGCATCAAGTCAGTTATCATTTACAAAGCAAGTCAATTGTGCGATGACTAAAAGTCTGAAACAAATATGTTAAAACCGTGAAGAATGAGATAAAGAAATCGAAAGAGAGGACGGTAACACAAGCAAGGACTCATGAAGACTGCTTCTGAAGTATTTACCATCTACCACGGGATACGCCAAGCACATAACATGATGGGACCATGAATTCAAGCCAATGCCATTGCTGGCATTTCTATTTTGGCTTATCCATATTGTAGGAAGACCATCATGCATTTGTCTGGTTTTTTTTCTTTTCTGAAAATCTGCCAAGGTAGATATATAACAATTATTCAAGTTTCCTTTTTTTCTTTGTGGCATATATGAGCCTAGGACGTAGTTCACTTTCAGTTTTGGCATTTATTCAAGTCTGCCAATGTGTGTATATCGATTATGCATTGCTACCTATTAAGTAACCCGTCTTTGTTAAGATTTTACTTTTGCCATTCGTTTCTTTTGAAGTCACATTGTATGAGGTTGAATGGTTGATGATTGATTCTGAGGAGATTTTATGTACAGAGGTCAACTTTTAATACCAGTAGAAAGTGAAGTGGGTTTTCTAAGCCTTACAGGGTGTATACATTCTTGCAATTAGGTGATTTCCATATTGCCTGAGAAAACTTGTAAGATCAAGTTGAGAAAACCAAAATTTTCAAAGTCTATTTGATTGATATATGAGCTGGGTCTTTGAAATTCGCTGTGGCTCTGGTTTAACAGCATGGCAAAAGTTTAAAAAAAATTATTTGATGACTGCAGATGCTTTTTAGTTCCTTGTGTTTTGTGTCATAAACCGTGATCTATCTGATTGGTACATCATAAACAATTTTTGTAAGCACGCACGCACTTGGAACAGATTGCGGACATACATTCTTATGAAAATGATTTTCGTTAAAAATATCTTTGTAAGAGTCTCATCCTAAAATTTGAATTTTAAATTTCTTCTCCTGTGTAAATCATGGCCGAATGGATGTGAGCTTGTGATGATGAGAGAGTTAAGCGATTCCATTTATTCTTCAAGCAACTCTGGTTTAGCTGAATTGACTGAACCACAATTCTCCTTCCACTGAATTAAGGAGCTCTCAAATGAAATGAAATGAACAAAGCTCATCCAAATCATACAATGAGATACATTTGGTCTTATTTCTTCTATCTATAGAACAGCTTAGTAAGTAGTAACTGCTTAAAACTAACTAATAGCTCACTACAAACTAACTGATAATAGATGCTTTGCCATGAGTCTTTCATGGGAAGGATGGTTTAGCAACAACCTGAAGATTTTCTCTCCTGTGCCTTAGATGCCAAAACTTCAGTGAGGTCCAAGTCTTTGGCAGTAACGCCAGGAGGAAGCTCCCAATCAAAACTGTGAAGGAGTTGAGCCAGAGCAAGCTCAACAACTGCAATGGCAAATGTAATAGTTGGACAACCTCTTCTACCTTCCCCAAAAAGCTATCAGCTCAAAATCCATCCCTTTGTAGTCAATATTACCCCCTAAATACCTCTCTGGTTTAAATGGATTTGGGTCTTCCCAACTCTCAGGGTTCCTACTACCTCCTGTCCAAGCATTGACAAAAACTCTTATTTTGGCTGGAATCTTGTATCCTTCTAGGATAATGTCTTCCATGGATTCTCTTGGGACTAACACTGAAATACCTCTTTGTCTTTGATGACTGCTCTCATATACTGCAGTTGATGTAGATCACTCCCTAAAACAAGTAAACAACCCTTCTTTCTTCCATGATGCTCCGAACTTCCTTTTGTGATTGCTCCATGACATAGGGGTTCATTAACAGCTCTGTCATTGTCCAATCCATTATCGAGGGTAACGAAGGTTGCATCAGTTCCCGCAGCAAACATGTCCTGCATTGACAAAAGTGAAAAAAACTTAAGTGGTTGTCATTTATCAGTTTAGCAAAGTGAAAACTGTGTGCATAGTTATTTAAGAGTGTGTTTGGTAATGGTATGGGGTTTGGAAACCATGGCTTGGTTCAACAGAAAAACTAACTTTTCTTCACTCTTGCTCAAACAATGGTTTGAGAATAAAAAATCATGTTGAAAGGTAACTCAATGTGATTTTGCCAAATATATTGAAACAAGTTAAAATTCAAGTTGAAGCATCGATTGAACGAATAAAAATAAAATTTATCCTTTGAAAAAGGCGAAAAAGATATCCGTATATATGAAAAAAGGGGGTTAAGAGTTACTCATTTTATTTTATTAAATATTTTCTCACACACGTCTGAAATTATATTTGATCCTGCAACAATTACTAAGTTGCCAATTTGGACCAAAAGATGATTGGCACTAAAGCATATAAGTTATTCAATAGCGAAAATATGAATCAGGATGAATAGTAAAAATATTCCCGGTGTATATACCCACACCCTACACTCTCAAGGATTTACTCACACTCTCTATTTTTCTCTCTCACTCTCAGAAAATAACACTTTGTTATTTTCTTTTCTCTCTATAGCTTGTATTTCTGCTGCTTCTTGTGTGTTATTCTGCTGCTTTGAATGCCTCTATTTATAGAGGCTCGCTGTGTATAAACGCAATCTGCGTTTCACGGCACCTAACACGAGTGCACAATAAATTTCACTGTTTACTTGTTAAAAAAACTCTCTTCAGTACCGAACTCTACACGCATGAATAGTGATTTACTGTTTATGCATGGAAAAATTTCCACTCTTCACGTTATGGCTTTAAATTTTCAATAGTGAGACCCAACGACTGGACCCCACAATCCTCACTGGGCAATGATTCCCTCTGCCCATTAACTTTCTCAATGAATACAAATACAATAAATCACAAGCCCACAAATAGGCAAGTGAGGGACAAAGAAAACAGCTAAAAGCATCAAATTGACAAATAGATAACACCCTCACAGTGCCCCATTAGTGGGAACCTTGAAAAAGAAGGAATCCAGAGTAGGGGCAGCCATCGCCGGAGCAGAACATGGCAGCGAAGCAAATCACAACATCACGAACCATCTGCACAAGTGGGTCATCGTAAATTGGTGACGGAGTGAGCAGCCTGGGCAGTCAGCGGTGGTGTTGGGCAGAACAGCGACGACCGTGTGAATGATGAAGAATGAGAGAGAGAACTTGATAAAGAAAGAAAAAATCAAAGCTTTGATAGGTGAGAGAGAGAGAAACAATAAAAAGAAAATTAACAGGTTAAGAAACATTATTTTTCTTTATTTTTTGTCTTTTCTTTTGTTCTAATTTGCCACTCTGTAACCATATAATCTCAAATACATGAACTTTGTGGTTTTCCTTAGTGTAAGTAGTTGGTGTATGTTCAGTGATGGTTATATGTCATTACTCAAAATAAAATAAAATCAACGGGATTGATATATGGTATTATGATTACTATAAAATGGGATTGACAAATATACCAAATATATTTTCACTGTTATCTTTATTTGAAAACATAATCTACCTTTACAAACTAAACACATAAATAATCCTAGAAATAAAAATAGGAAATATTTTCATAAAACAAACACACTTGGTTATACTCGTTTAATGAAGATAGGACAACAAGTTAATGTGATTATGTATCCACCTTGAAAATAAAATATGCCTATGCCTATGTTACTGTAAATATGTGATGTTTTAATTGGGTATTTATATTAATATTATTGTGTGCACGCGCGCGAGAGAGAGAGAGAGAGAGAGAGAGAGAGAGAGAGAGAAGCACATGAAAAGCATCCTTCCACCACTGAGCACTAGAAATTCTAAATTACATTTGATGCTGCAACAAAAGGGCAGGAACCAAATTAAAGGTAATTGACATCATTACTAAGTTGTCAATTTGGACCAAAATATGAATTGGCACTAAGGAGATCAGTTATTCAATCACAATGCTTTCTGCTATGTTACAAGTATCTAATCCTGCAGTGGTTTATAGGCACCTCGATTGGTGAGACAGCGGGATCGAAGATTTAATGCTTCTTCATACCCAAAGTCAATAATCAAACCCCCGACATTCGATTAAGGGTGAATGAGTCTCTTCTACTCAACCACACCCCCAGGTTAATCGCATCTTATTTTGGGCCTTTCTTTTTTAGTCTAGAATTAGAAAAATAAGCAAACTTTGATTTTGCTGTTTTGGTGCTTGAAATTTTTTTTTCCGAACATTTTTAAAAAATTTTGCAGTTGTGCTGTCCCTATCGAATGTTAAGCTAATTAACTAAAAATCATGTATGAGAGCTTGGAGTCATAGATAGCATATCATAACCATATCTTACATGTGTTATATATATAGGATTTTGACTTCATGCATACAACTGTTGACTATATATGATCGGATAATATGGTTTTCTATCATCTCAACATTTAACTAGTGTATTTTTCAAGGAACAAAACCTATCTAAACCTATAAGACACTGCAAAATTTTGGTCTATCAGTGACACTCAAATTTTTCAATTAACCACGTTTTATGGGTGTGGCTATTACGTGTGTGGGAAGATATATCAATTAGTGACACTTTAACCTTCATTTAGCTGCACTTATAAAATGTGGTTAAAGTGCATTTAACAATCTTTTCAAATGTAGCCAGTGGCACTTTATTTTTCAAAAAAATACTTCCTAATTAGTTGACCAGCCTGTAAACAAGGTGAGTATGATTCAATTCTCGTGAAATTCTAAACTGAACCGATACAAAAGTGACTCACTCAATGCTAAACTAGATTTTGCTTAATTCAAAGTTGGATTGAAACTATTTGCGAGATCTAAATGTCTCAAATCCTACATCTTATAATGAATTTGCTCAGCTCTTGCTGGCAAGATAGTATTGTTCACCTCAAACTAATCATGAAGGTGGTATTTCATAATGTAGTAATTTTTGGGCTTAATAACAAAATTATTTTACCTGCCAGAGTTGATCTAGCCTTGACTCCATTGTAACCCCATTTAGAAGCTATTTATATGCCTCTTTGGCCTAGCTACATGATTCCAAAACAAGCACATGTGGTGTGAGGAATCTGAGGATTATATTTGAGAGACAAAGAGATTAGGTACATAGCAACTGAGAGGAAGTTCACCTGTTTACTGATTGAGAGATAACACTACATTAATTGTTTCCAGGACGAAACATCATCTTACCATGTCCCCTGCATGTACGTAGCTGATATAAGAACTTACCTGTTAACTGAGTATCAGGTTATCGATTTTATTTGGAATTTAATAAAAAAAAAAAGCATGATAAAAAATTACATGTAAACTAAGTTTATTGATTTTATTTGGAATTTAATAAAAAAAAATGCATGTGATGAATAAAACCTAGAAATAGTGACTAAATGAGTCTTACGTTATGTAGTTACTTTATAAGTCTTGTAAGAGTAGACTCATATGCTTTTCGTAATAATCTGCTAGTGCCGTGACAATAATTTATCTATCCTGCACATTTAAAGAAGAATGATTCAATTTGAAATAAAAGACAATAATCCAATTAATTTAAGGACAAACTCCTTAATCAGAAATGAAATAAATAGGGGAATAGATTAATAGGCTCTGATTCTACTAGAACATGTGCTTGATAGAAATGCTCAATTAACTTCCAATGTTTTTAATGCATTGATCCATTTCTGGCACTTGCCTATCTAAAAGGCTCACAACTTCCACAAAGTATCTCCTCTCTACAAAGTAAAAAACCAGGTGGAGAAGCTGAAAATCATTTCTCCCAGGAAAGTGGGAGCATTAACAACAAAAGAAAATCACAGAATCACACAGCATGCAAATTAAAGCTCAATTAAAAAGTCCATGTTTTCTGTATCCTTACCAGGGGCAAATAGTACAACATCAGCCATTAGCTTCTCACCATGACCGGTTACAAATCTAATCCCACCCTCTCTTTTGATCAACTAGAAAATAAAAGTTGTTGACGTTAGTTAAGCGAAATGAAAATGAATGTTTACATTTTAAAGAATTAGTTCATCATAAATCTGAGTTGCAAACCTCAAAATGAAGCAACTGTGTCAAATTTGTCCGTTGATGTAAATTAAATTGGCTGCCTTTTGCAATCACAGCTCTCTTTCATCATCAAAAGCTCTGCAACACAATTATATTCAGCAAGTATGAATGCTACAGAGTATAAACAAAAAAGTGATGCCCCAAAAAAACAACAAAATGCCCATGTTCACACTAAGTTTTATTGGAACCAAAATACAGGGAAGGACAAAGAGATAGAGGGAGGGGTATGTCCTTGAGAACTAAAGGCATGGGAGGTAAGGTTACATGTGCATACTTTTCGCACCATATAGGTTTCTGTACCAAGTAAAGCATGCCGTGAGAAAAGATAGTGTAATGATTTGTGATCTCACTATTAGCGCAAGTGACTTGTGATATAAACTCTGAACAACATCCAAAAAACAAAAAAATAAGAACCTGAAAGCAAACAATGAATGACAACCAATGTTCTGAATCAACACTATAGATCATGACAACTTTCTCTTAATAACTCTCTTAGCTAACAGGTTTTGCATATATTCTTTAATCTAATTTACATTTTTGTTAGACATAGTGATAGAATTTATTGCTAATTTAAACAGTTGTCCAAAGGTTTTTATCCATAGGAAATTCTCATTACAGAAAAGGCAAGATGACCAAATCACACATAGTCTACTTAACACTTCTTGTATATATACACATAAATGTACAAGCTATCCTTGCACTAATATCAAAACAAGTGAACAATTTTGTAGCGTAAGATATCACAATAAGCACTTCCAAAATTAAGTCTAGAAGTTTTCTTTTGGATTCAAAGAAGATCCTGTATGGATATCCTTGTCACCAGCACCACAGAAAAGGTCATCTCAATATTGGCAATATCAGGAAATGAACTTGCGTAGCATCATCTGCAAGCAAGCAATTATAGAAAATAAAAGTCAGGGGAACCAATATACATAAAAAAGAAATGAATAATGAATCTGAAAATGCGTAAATCCTCCAGTCCTCTATCTAAATTGCAATCACAAGGCAGCATGGATTTACATATGTGAAAATAACTAATGAGAAATTGCAGCTTAAAATTTCAAGTGCCCGCAGAAAATAAAAGATTATGGTGACATCACAAAACTAAGTTGAGGAAAGATGATTCTCCAATTTACCTTGCTTATCTCTCAAAGGAACCTTGTGATGACTTTTCCTTATCTGCAAATCATAAAGGTTCAATAACTGCACTGCAAATCATAAAACCACACTCACATTCTCCCTCTTCAATTCCAATCCCACAGTGCCAGTGCTTTTGCTGTCTATTTTGGCTTATCCATATTGTAGAAAGAGCACTCATTTGTTTGGTTTTTTTTCCTTTTCTGAAAGTCTACCAAGATGAATTACAATGATTCAAGCTTCCTTTTTTGCTTTGCGGCATTTATGAGCCTAGGATGTAGTTCACTCTCAGTTTTGGGATAATAATGTTTTCCTTCCTTCTTTAAGTCGTGAAGTAATTTAATAACATCACGTCCCATATATTATTATTACCATTAAACTTAGTACTTAGCAAATAAGAACACTCCTTTTTTCCTATAATCTCTTCCTTTGTTAGGTGAAAATTCAATTAATCTAGACAGACAGACAACAGTTTTCCTTTTGCCCTTCAACTGAAATTAGGAAAGTGCTTATCTATATTTCAAAGAAATAAAAATATCCAAGTAAGTTTCACATTCTCGCATGTGCAAATGTAGTTTTATATTCCATCAGACCTATATTATACAATTCTCTCATATACAAATATAGCTTTATATGCTCCCTATTTCACATATTAACTGGAGAAATTTAGTGCTTGATCCTGGACAACATACACCTAACATCCTTGCTGTTAGGCCTATTCTTTGGACCATCCATAGTGCAGAAGCAAGCGATCCTCAAAACCAGAAGCATTTGCTCCTCGTACCCATTACCTAGGAGCCTCGCATCAATTGCCTTCTTAGGATTCTCTGAATTCATCACCTTCCTCATCCACTTCACCAAGGTCATCTCGAGAGTATGCTGGAAGAACTCATCATACGGAAACTTCCCCATCGCCAACACGCCAAGCACCACACCAAAGCTGTAAATGTCACTCTTTTCAGAGAACTTGAGTGTCCGGTGATACTCAGGTGCTATGTACCCAGCAGTACCAGAAACTTTAGAGGTCAAGATGTGTGTCTGAGCATCTGACATTGCCTTTGCAAGCCCGAAATCCGTAATCCGGGCTTCCATATCATCATCAAGGAGAATGTTTGCAGGTTTGAGATCCCTATGGATGATCCTTGGGCTGTGGGTCGTGTGAAGGTACTCAAGCCCAAAAGCCACACCAAGCGCAATCTTGTGCCTTGTCAACCAATCCAACTCCCTCCTACCCTCCCTGACCTCGTCCAGCAAATTCTGCAAACTCCCATTCTTCATGTACTCGTACACTAGGAAGTGGCACTCTGGTCTAGGCACATGAGCCAGCAGGGGCACCAAGTTCCTGTGCCTGATTTTACCAACGGTGTTGATCTCCGACCTAATCTGCCTCATCTTTTTGTGCAAGCGCTTGCTGTCTTCTTGTACCAACTCAGAAGCATCCTTGAAAGGCTGAAGGATCTTCTTTATGGCAATCATCTTGCCTCTGCTACCAGGCAACTCAGCCTTGTAAACCTCTCCACACCCGCCTCTCCCAATCATCTCCAAATTAGCCAGCCGATCATCTTTCTCCAAGAAAGCCAAGTCCTCAGCTCTTATAATCGACGGGCTATAGATTGCAAGGCTATGCTGCACAGACATAGGTATAAGTATGCGACATGATACATTAAAAAGATAAGAGTACGACAATATATATTAAATAAACTATTATGGTTATATAATAGAAGAATAAATGGTGGTGTAACATTTATAAAAAAAAAATGATAATATAATTAGAGAAAAGTAATTGGCAGGACAAAATTTGAATTTCTATCTTAAATATTTTAAATAACAGAGATTTAAAAAAAAAAAAAAAAAAGAAAATTTGTAAAATATATGTAAAGTATGAATGCGTAAGTATAATAAGAATATTGATACCGGATATAAATTCGATTCAAATATTTGACCGATTGTGAAGTATCTCTGAATCATAGTTACAGCGCACCCTTTGTATCCTCCTTTGACAAAAGCCAGAGCCCGCTCAAAGAGCGAGGATAATCCGATAGAATATATGGTCATAGCAAATGCTCCCACCACAAGTGTGACTACAAACCCAAGCATGAACCCAAATAGCTTCCCCTTGCTCTTCCTGTGAATTTGTGACGGTGCAGGAGGTGGAGCAGAAGCGGCACCAGAGGAACTCCCCTTGTTGGATCTCGGGGCAGGTGCGGAAGAACTCAAATTCAACCCTTGTGTACTCTCAGCAAAGATGAAGCGTTTTATGACAGCGCTGGCATCGACTGATTCTGATTGTTCGGGCCTCTTGGCGAGTGGCGTAGAGCCTTCGAGGAAACGGTTCCCGGAGAAGTTGAAGTGTCTCAGGTTCCGACAGCATCGTGTAATAGCGGGAACCCGACCCATGACCATGAAGAGGTTGTCAGCTATGTCTAGTATCTCAAGGTCGGGGAAGGACTTGAGGAAGTTGAGATTCCCGCAGAGCTTGTTGGAAGAGACATCAAGAACACGCAGGCGAATCAAGTAGGAGAGTTGGGAGGGGACTTCGCCGGAGAAGAGGTTGTTTCTGAGGTCGAGGATTTCGAGCTTTGTGAGGTGTACTATGCTGTGTGGGATGCGGTCAACGAGGTTGTTGCTGGGGAGGGAGAGTTCTCTGAGTTCGGTGAGGCGTCCAACGGAAGGGGAGAGCGTGCCGTTGAGGTGCATGGAGTTAAGGACGAGCCTTGTAATGCGTAGGTGGTAACTGTGGTTGTTGCAGAGCCTGAGCTTGCAGAACACGTGCACCGAGTTGCATGGGTGTTGGCCGGTGGGTTGACCATTGACTAGCCCCATGTCCCTCTGGATGGCTCGGAGGGCCCTGAGGTCTGAAGGGTGCAGATCGAGTTTGGCGTGGATGAAGGAAGATGAGAAGAAGATGAAGAAGAAGAAGAAGAGGGTGAAGAGAAACAAGAGGTGATGAGCTGTTTCTGAAGCCATTGCTCCAACAGTGTGGTTTCCTCCGGAGACAGAGGAAGGAGTTCCGCGGATGAAGGCGCTTGTCCATTGTTGTTTAGCGGCTAATCGTGTAGAATACTTCGCTATTGGGGTCGCTTTGAACTTTCTTCCTCATTTCTTCAGAAATATGTTTTAGATTGTTTGATTTTTAATGCTTGTTTTTTAAAATATAATTTCATATGGATATGCAATCAAATTATTGTGTGACTTTTTGACTAGTAGGTAAAATATTTAATATTTTTTTTATGATACAGTAATATATAATTAAATGATAATTGAAAAAAAAAATTTATCCTATAAATGTTAAAAATTAAATTCATATATATTACCGGTCTTTTGAGAATTATTGCATATTTAATTGTGTTATTATTTTTATTTAAAATAAAATTTATACTTAAAAAAATAATAATAACTAAAAATGACAATACTCTAGCCCTAGTAAGGGTGCCCAGACCTAACCCGCCCGTTAATCTACCCAGCATGAAGTTTACTGGATCGAGTTCGAGTTCGAGTTCTTAAACTCCATACACTTCTCAGCTCATGTGTTAAGTTGGCCCGGCCTGATCTGAAGTAAAAAATTCTTTTATAATTATATTTTTTTATAATAGTTAATGATAAATTATAAGAGTAAATGCTTTATATAATTTGGATAACTTGATATTATTTTGATAGTCATATGGTATGTTTTGAAATATTTATCTCAAAATATCTCTTGAATTTTATTTCTTAATTATATAATTTTATAAATTTATTATGTATAATATCAAAATCTTTAAAGGTTATTTAAAAATCGGGTTGACCTGATTTAACCCATTCATTTATCGGGTCATTATCGAGTCAGATTTAGAGTTAAAAAAATGAAGCAATCTAAAAATCAAGTCAAGTTGGGACTTGATTCAACCCGGTTCGACTCTTCCCAAAGACACTCTAAGGCCTAGTATGAAATTTAAATTTCTGTAAAATAAACAGAAATTTGGCCTTGACGAACAGATAAAAAAATTAACAAAAAAAAAAGAGAGAAAAAGATGAAGGCAAGTGACAATAAGAAAATTACAGCAAAGAAAATTGCAACATATTTAAGAGATACTTTAGTATTTTCACACAATAATTTTTATTTTTTATTTATCTATAACAAATATAAGAAAATATCATTTTGAAACAATTATTCTCGATAAAAGTTTGACAAATCACATAACAAATTAGTAAATGATCAACGATATAAAAAAAAAAAGGGCAATCAACCGATAGCAATCAATTACCCTACCTTCTGAAAACAAATTAGCCCCACATATTTTAATTCTCATTTAATGCTTAATAATCATACTTTGTTTAATTGTCATGCACGGATAGTATGAAAATATTTTATACAATCATCTAATCATATATTATCATATAATAAATAACAATTAATTTTTAAATTTATTATTTAAAAAATCATACAAATAAAATATTTTATTGTGTAAAACACTTTTATACTGGAAACCAAAATTAAACTCCCTTTTAAATGCAGAGTTCTCTTGCTGAGAATTTACCTGAATCCCAATCCGAAGAGAGAGTGAGAGAGAGAGAGAGGGGAAACGATGGTTCGGTGCCAATTGAAAGCTGGAAATTCATCGAACACCATGCGTGCCCTGCCCACCGCGGCTCGCGTCAAGACAGTGAATTAGAAGACCAACCATGACGACCAATGCATGCTCCAGGTTGCATCTTCATCGGGCAACGGACCGAAGATACCCTCCACGGCGGCGCTGGGCTTCGTCACCATGGCCCAAACGGCGGAGGAACCTGCGCCGCGAAGAGGGGTAGCTCCCATGGTGCTGCTGCCCCTGTTTGTCGCAGAAGAAGACGCGGACGCCTATATGGGCGCTGAACCCGCGATGCGATGGGTAAAATAAAATGTTAAGGGTGGGCCGTTATAAACCACGAGATGAGATTATTTGTTATTTGACCAGTTTCAGTTTATTGAAAAAGAAGAAAAAGTAGTGTAAAATTCATCAAAGTACTGGATAACAATTAACTATACTCATTTATTTATATAATATTATATAATTGAATTAACGTGTAAAATTTTTTTATATTATCATTATATTAAAATTAAATTAAAAAATTAAAAAAATATTGTCATAAAAATATGAGTAAACTCTCACGTCTCTATTTGAAACCCTAACAAAAAATCATAAGGCAAATTTGTCATGTAAAATCAAAAGAGTTATTACTTATTTTAGTCTCTTAAACCATATATATGAGTCATTTTAATATTTAAAATTAAAAAATCTTATTAGATCATCCTTAACTTCATAATCGTGATCATATTAGTTTCTAATGGGAAAGTCTACTAAATTATTAGACTAATTTGAATCAAAATTATTATGATGCAAGTTTAGAAGAGTAAAATGGATATTTGAAGCGCTGGATGACAAGATAAGGATGATAGCATGCTTGTGAAACTTATTACAATGGTAGCTAAAAGGATTAGAGAAGACTTTGGAAATTTAAATAAATTATTTATTGAATAAATGCATCAAGAATAAGCCAAGACAACAATAAGTGGTTAAAAGCAATCCAATATCTTCGTATTGGCAAATTTGCCACTATTACAACCCGACTTGAGAACGTGACCGATATGTGGGGGACACATATAAGCCTCCAGGAAAACGTGATTGATTGAAAGCATGGATTAATATAATTTTCATGCTTAAAACATAATTTCTTCTTAGTCATTATTAATTTTTACATCTACCAGCTCAAAGACAATGCATGATTAGATAATGATGTCAAACTATTTTATATTATTAATAACTCAAAATTAAATCTATAGTATAAATCTTAATTTTATATATACATATATATAAAATAGAGTTTAATTTCTGGGTATTAACTATCATTTGATTATTTATTATCACATCAGCAAAAGTGGTTAGATCTCACAGTCATTATTTGAAAAATTATATAAATTGGGTGATTTTATTTAATTTTACATTATCACTGGATAAAAATTAGACTCTATAAAATAACAAGTAGAAAGAAAAAAAACAATAATTTTTATATATGATAGTGTAAAACAATTTCACCTTATTAACCTATAGAACTTAACAAAAATGATAAATTACATAAAATAACTATCTAGTATCACAAACAGACTTTATGATTTGTCATTTTAGTTAAATGTATTAGACTTAATTGGAATACACTGACAGTATAAAGAAGTTTTACACCGTCATCCAATCATGTAATGACGCATAAGCAAATCGAATTACTTTCAACCCCTACTACTTGAAAAGTCAAATAAAAGAAGAGGTGTAATTGGATTTTACACTGTGAATATATCAAATTAAACTCAAATTTATTATTGGACCATAAAAATTAAATTAAAAAAAAAAATACCAAAGCAATACCATGAGGGAAGAGCAGTTATGCTTTGCTTATTGCGCGATCACATTCCTTATCTCGCGACACTCAAAAGGAGTTACCACTATGGGAAAACACCAGAATATGAGAAACTCGACAAACGTGCATCGCATCACACGTTAGAAGAAACCTCAACGCGCTTGCCATAATGGAAATTAGGAGAAGTTACCAATCCTATTGCATTTACAAAAAAAAGGAAAAAGAAAAAGATCTTGTTAATTTGCTTGGAAATCCTACAAACTTGAACACACAGAGACACTATTGCAAATACCAATGTCATCATCATCATCTTCTTCCTCTTCTTCTTCTTCTTCTTCCCACAAAAGAGCACCCTCAATGTCATCATGGGCCATCATTGTTTTGATGCTTGTTTTGCCCATGATGACGTGTGTCCCTGCCACAGCAAGCAACACCATTGAACACTGCCTAAGGAATGCACTTTATCCTCCTCCACCACCTCCTCCTCCTCCTCCGGTTAAAACATCTCATCTAAGTTTATTGGATTTGAGTCGCATTGTTTGCAAGGACCAGTTTCGGATTGTGGGGTATTACATGCGTGCAACAGGGAAATTGCCATTGAGTTACATGGAGGCACTTTGTGGCATCTTTGGTGATGATGAGAAAAAAGTGGAGGGTTTCATCACTACCACATTCATCGCCTATGATCCTCATCGACTCATGGATGGTCGAACATGTGCAACCATGAAAAAGAAGCAAGATGCTACACCCCCGCTGTCGTGATAAATATAAATTATAGGATACGAATTAATTAAGGTGTGGTAGATATAGATGGTCATGGACACTGCTAGTTATGGTGAACATTGAATAAATTGGCCTTTGATCTGTTGATCGTTGCTCTCCATCATCATCATCATCATCATCATTCAGAATCGACCCTTCAAATCGGATTTGTCATCGAAGAAATGAATGGGGTGATTGAGTTAACCGATCTAATATAATGTCCTTTTTGTTTTTTCCAATTTATGTAGAATATATCTATTTAAGCCAGGCTTATTTTTTTTTTATATTGTTTTTTGTCATCTATTGAGTGAAGCAATTCAATCCAAATATCTATTTAATTTTTGTTTTGTGGTTTGTGAATTTAGTTATGCTCAATCATACTTTGTAGAACAGCTCTCTTTTGATCTATTTCTCTGTCCATTATATATGTATCGTGATTCTTTTGGTTTTTCCTTCACTCCCGTAAAGATGCTAAACTTGTGTATGGTGGTTGGGGCAACGCATCATTATGTGACTGCAGATTTACAAGATAGGCTTGAAGACTCGTTAGTGTTGAAAATAAGTGAAGCCTATGTAACCCGGAGGCCTGATTTTTTATTTTTTTATTTTTGTTGGCCTTTTATGCCTAGGAGACCTGACTTAAGAAGTAATGGATGAGTTACTTTCTGGTATTTACATGTGATGAGCTATGTTTGCATACCAAGATTGTTTCTTCTCATCACTCGTTTAGACTAGTAATTACTTAATAGCCTTTTTTTTAATACTTTACTCGATTTTTTGATTTGGTCTCTTTCATTTAATTTTTTCTCAGTTTGGCCAAACTCAATGATTTGTTATAATTGACAGAAAATGTATGTTAACATGACACATTTCAAATCTGTATGTCATGTTAGCATCGTTTGTGTAAAGTTGGGAAGCCAAATTGAAAAATCAAATAAAGGTAATGGATAAAAAAAAACTATTATGCCAAATTATACATTAGTTTTGGTTATAAAATAATTTAATGATAACTACGGCTATTCAGAGAATTTATTTTGTAATGCTATAAAGTTTTTCATAATCAAGTTGAAATTCCTTTTGTAACCAAAAAAAAAAAAAAACTTTATTACTCTAAGTTTAATTTTGATGTATTGACTTTTTTATAAGATCATCTATTTAAATATCTTTATTTGAATGACTTTTTAAATAGTGAAAATAAGAATTGACTATATTTTTTTATATGTATGACTTACATAATTAAATGACTTTGTAATTCTTTTACAGTGTCTGTGGATCAAATTAAATTCTTACTCTATATACCCTCAAAGTAGAAAAAAAAAAAGAAAAAGGAAAGGAGTTATTAATCATCTATATCAATTAATTATCTTTAATACCTTAGTTAGAACATTAGAAATATAATTAAATTGGAAGATATAAATAACTCATTAGAAAGTTAAAATATCGAGCATTACATGGCATAGAAAGTTATAACTTTTTATTACTCGATAAAGTATTTTAAAATTTCTCCAACAAAAATAGAAGACAAACCAAACGACATTAATCAGTGAAGTAGTTTAAAATTAATAAAAAAAAAAATCAAAACTGATTGATTCAATAGTAATATGGATGAACTAAACTTGTAATACGATGAGTTCAAATTCTAATTAGGCCACCACTCTTTTTTTTTTAATTATTAAATGGGGCCAAAGTCCATAGGTCATTATTAGGGGTATTCATAATTCAGCCCAGTCCGAAACTCATTAAGTTTTGCTCATGAAATTTGATCCAATACACTTTTTGGACTAAGTTTGTGTCATAGATCGAGTTGACCCAACTCAACCTAAAATAAAATAGTTCTTTAAGAAATAAATTTCTTTTATAATAACTTATAAAAAATTATAAGATTTTCAATGTCAATTAATATATTTTATATAACTTGATATTATTTTTATATTAGTATGATTTATTTTGAAACTTATATTGTAAAATATCTTTTAAATTTTATTTTTACTTATAAAATTTTATAATTTTACTATATATAATGTCCAAATTCTAATATATTGTTTGAAGATTTGGTTGACTTAGTACATAGTCGGATAATTATCGAATCAGGTTCGAATTTCAAAAATTGGCTTGATCCAAAAATCAAGTGAAGTTCGAATGTTATCTAAACTGACTCAACTTGTTCTTTATACACCCCTAACTAGTCACCGTACCACTATGAAAAGAACTTTACTTAACCACCAATTTTACTCAAATGAATACATTTTTCAATTATAAAAAAATAAAATAAAGAAGAAAAATAATTTGATTTTCAATTATTAGGGGTATTCATAATTCAGCCCAGTCCGAAATTCATTAGGTTTTGCTCATGAAATTTGATCCAATACACTTTTTGGACTAAGTTTGTGTCATAGATCGAGTTGACCCAACTCAACCTAAAATAAAATAGTTCTTTAAGAAATAAATTTCTTTTATAATAACTTATAAAAAATTATAAGATTTTCAATGTCAATTAATATATTTTATATAACTTGATATTATTTTTATATTAATATGATTTATTTTGAAAATTATATTGTAAAATATCTTTTAAATTTTGTTTTTACTTATAAAATTTTATAATTTTACTATATATAATGTCCAAATTCTAATATATTGTTTGAAGATTTGGTTGACTTAGTACATAGTCGGATAATTATCGAATCAAGTTCGAATTTCAAAAATTGGCTTGATCCAAAAATCAAGTGAAGTTCGAGTGTTATCTAACCTAACTCAACTTGTTCTTTATACACCCCTAACTAGTCACCGTACCACTATGAAAAGAACTTTACTTAACCACCAATTTTACTCAAATGAAAACATTTTTCAATTATAAAAAAATAAAATAAAGAAGAAAAATAATTTGATTTTCAATTATTAGGGGTATTCATAATTCAAATCAAATTCAAACTCATTAGGTTTTGCTCATGAAATTTGATCCAATACACTTTTTGGACTAAGTTTGTGTCATAGATCGAGTTGACCCAACTCAACCTAAAATAAAATAGTTCTTTAAGAAATAAATTTCTTTTATAATAACTTATAAAAAATTATAAGATTTTCAATGTCAATTAATATATTTTATATAACTTGATATTATTTTTATATTAATATGATTTATTTTAAAAATTATATTGTAAAATATCTTTTAAATTTTGTTTTTACTTATAAAATTTTATAATTTTACTATATATAATGTCCAAATTCTAATATATTGTTTGAAGATTTGGTTGACTTAGTACATAGTCGGATAATTATCGAATCAGGTTCGAATTTCAAAAATTGGCTTGATCCAAAAATCAAGTGAAGTTCGAGTGTTATCTAACCCGACTCAACTTGTTCTTTATACACCCCTAACTAGTCACCGTACCACTATGAAAAGAACTTTACTTAACCACCAATTTTACTCAAATGAAAACATTTTTCAATTATAAAAAAATAAAATAAAGAAGAAAAATTTGATTTTAATGCATTGACAATATAAGAGAATTCATCCAATCAAATATCTTCATTTATATAATTTTTCATGTGGGTCGAAGTTATTTATATTGATTACATTGATGAGACAATTGAAAATTGTGTAAAATCTTTAATCATGTATCAAAATTAAATTTTTTGATAAAATAGTTTAAAACAACAAGCAAATGAGAAATTCTTATGTAGAGTTACTTCTCATACATTTTATTAATTTGAAATTCTGTTCACCAAAAAAAATTTAAAATCTATGTGATTGTATATAATTATCCTTTATAAATATATCATTAAAAATGATAATTGAATGAATAACATAACTTCTAAATCAAGCGTAAATGGGGAAGAGGAGTTATGTTCTACTTTAGCGGACTCAAAAATTGCTATCAATAAAAATGGAAAAACGAAAAAAACACCAAAACGTTACACATTTGACAATACGAATATTATTCGTATAAACGAATTTTGTATGTTACTATTTCCTGATGTCTTACTTTTTAAATGAATTGGACAATACGTGAGATTTAGACCTAGCTCATTCATTTTGCTTGAAAATCGCACAAGCACATACATACAAACTCAGCCAGCAATGCCATCTTCTTACCACACAAAAACACCCTCAATATCATCATGGACCATCACTATTCTGATGGTTCTCATGGCCATGGTGACATGTATCCATGCCCAAGCTAGCACCATAGAGCGTTGCCTAAGGTTGGTATTGCATCCTCCTCCCCCTCCTCCTCCGGCAGCGATGGCGGCGGCTCTAGGATATCCTTCATCATTGGATTGGACTCGCATTCTTTGCAGAGACCAATTTCGTGTCATAAGATATTCGGTACAGATGACAAGGAAATTGCCTTTGGATTACTTGGAGGCCCTTTGTAATATCTTTGATCACGATGAGCTAAATGTGAAGCATTACCTCAAAGGCAATTTTCTTCCTTTTGATTTTCTCACGCTCATGGCTGGTCGATCTTGTGCAACCATCGGAAATAATTAAGCCACCCTTCGGTTTAGTCTCTAGATTCTAGACTATAGAATAGATAAATGCTTCCATAATCCATTCCGGTGAACGTGAATAAATCGGTCCTTGTTTAATTTGGTTGATCATTTCCTTTGCATCTTTCAGATTTGACCCTTCAAAATTGGATTTGCAATTGAACAAATGAATGGTGATAGTTCATAAATCTATTTGTAGTTTTGCATTTTTGTCGTCCATTGAATGAAGCAATTCAGCCCACATGTTCTTTCTCTGGGCAATGAATCCACTTAATTTTGGAATTCCACATAGTGAGATTTGCAATGCTTGGTGCCATCCAATATTGTGTTTCCCTTTCTTTTTCCCCTTCAGGAAAAAGTTGTTTCTCACTCTATTTTTAATATAACAATTAAGATATTAAATTATTAAACTATAAATAATATATGTAAATAATACCTTTTTTCCCCTTTAACAACGTCTGAAAATTCCTCTAACACAATTTTTTTTTTGGGTAAACTCTAACACAATTTAAGATTTTTTTTTCATTGGTCAACAGCAAAACTTATTTATTTATTTATCTATATTTTTTGTCAGCAACACAATTGACGATATTAGTGACAAGCCTGTATTTTTTTTCGTTTTTGGTCGAAAAGCTTGTAGATTTGTAATTATGATAGGTATGATGCAGTTTTCAATTAAAATAAAGACTATCTATCTAGCTAGCTAGTTTGCCGATGAGGCCAGGCCCAACATGAGAGGCGAAGGGCCAGTTTCTCTATTTCTTCTTTCTGTGTTTCACACGGGATTCATTAAATAATTGTAACTACTGTGACCCAAAAATAATAATAACTGCTGACCAAAAAAGTATAACTAATTTTTACAAAACAAAATAATTGATACATTGTGTAAAAAAATTCACATCTAATTATATATTTGCATGTGAATAAATGTATTTGATTTAACCACACATTAGGTTAAAAATATTATAAATAGAAGTATATAATTGAATAATAGGGTAAAACTTTTTTTACATATAAAAGTTCAAAATCAATTTGAAAAAACATTGTAACTAATAAATATTAATTTTAAAAAAAACCCAAACCCAAATTTGACAAATCCAACACAAGTGGACCCACAGTTTAATAATAATAGACTTATATATATCTCAATAAATTCAAAAAAAATCATGAATTCAACTTTCATCTTTATTTTTATCTTCTACTATCTTAACTTAAAAAAAAAAAAAAAAGGCGTGACAAAGCTGACGCTATTTTTTTTTTTTTTTCACGAACAGGTTCCATGATATTGCGCATTTCCGTTTCTTAAAATAAGTTCGTTGAAGTTTATTTAAAAAATAAAAAAGTTGCTTTAAAAGTTTTTGCGGAATTGGGTCTAAACCCAAAATTAATTTTATTCATTGGAGAAGTTATTCATCGTATAGCTGGAGGAAGTTACCACAAAATTAATTCAGTAACTTCGGTTACTAGAGAATTTATTTATAATGGTACCTTGATTAGTCAAAGATTTAAAACAAACAAACCGTCAATTTGCCAAGTGGTTTGAAACAAGAGAGTAAATGGAAATCTGAGAGTTTTAAATACATTTAATCACTCTCTTTTCTGTTTTACTAATTTAAAAATCTAGTTGGTCTACATAATTTTTTGCAAAAATTATTTAATTGAATATAGTAAATAAAAGGCAATAATATAGGAATTGAACCCACTCTTTGAAAACTATTGTGCAAAATATTGTCTTTTAAATACATATCGAAGATACACCAAAAAACAAAAGCAAAAACCAAAAAGTCCCCTGAGTTCAAGGTAAAGTGCATAAAATATATATTTGACAAAAAGAAAGAAAGGTAGTTAAAGTTATATTTTAACTTTATTCATTCGAACTAAATAATTAATTAATTAATGTGAGTTTTTCTTGAAATATAAACATTTTTACTAATCATAAGAATGAGAATTATTCTTGTCATTTTAAGTCAGAGTAGTGGCTAAGTAAAATATAAATATTTAATAATAAAAAGGAGCAATTAATATATATATATATTAATAGAACTATAGCCATCAGACACGTGGCATTGATATTTTCTCTCTCCCTCTCTGCTTTTACCTTATGATGATAAACATCAATGCCAAGACACGTGATTAGCAAATGCAAAATGTCTAGCATACACATATTTATAATAACAAAAGCACTAAGTATCAAAAAAAAAAAAAAAAAAGAAAGTATAAAAAAAAATAATAACAAAATCACTATTCCTTATCTTATGCCGATTAATACAGCTACGACCTCTTGCTCTAGCTCCATTCATAATTATGTGATCTTTATACTACATCCACATGATTACGTGACCTTTAACTCAATGAACGTTGAAAATTACATCTGCTTGCAAAGTGGTGAACCTTTTATGCATAAAAATTACAGCATTAACGCCCAAATTATGTATGTCGAAAGTTTTGAAACGTGTAAGAAAAGCTACAATTTCAAATTATTTCTATCTTATTTTATTTATTTTGTGTTGGTATAAGAAACTTCACTTTCATTTTAAGAGCTTAATTTTGATACATAAATCATATAAATTTTTTTACATAATTATTCAATTAAATCTCTTTTTTTGCTTGATTTTTCAAGTAGTGAAATGAAAATTAATCATATATACTGATACAACATTATATGACTTGATGACAATCTAAAATTCTATTACACTATCCGTATATTAAAATTAAATTTTTATTTTAATTGTATTGATTTGTCTTAACACTATGCTTGGTTGTTTCCCCTGCAAAACTGGGAGTGGACAACCTAAACATGGAATAATGGAACAGGAAATATTGTTAGAAGGAGCATGGACCCCATAGTCAAAGACCTTGTGTCTTGGGATTCTAAGACTCTAGACAATTGGAGCCGTTGATGGGCCTTGATTACCCTAAACGAGGTCCTTTGTTCAAAAATTCCCCTACAAAGATTCTCCCTAATGTAATTAAAATATACTAGTATGAAGGGGGAAGAAAGTTCTATGTGATGGTGAATTAATGGTCAAGCAAGATGGCATTGGAAGACACTAGAGTACACAAAATAGTGTGTGCATTAAAGACATTCTTGTGCCCATGTCAATGTTAGGTCCCATAATTGTCAAAGAGAAAAAAAAAAGCCGAAAGGGGTTCTTCTTAGGAGGGAAATCATGGTGATGGTCATGGAGAAGCAGGCATGGGTTTTGACAACAACATGGGACAACCTGTTGTTGCTCCAAGAAATCATTTAACTAATTGATTGATACTATCCACTTTTTCGTTTTTTTCACTCCACCCCCTCTCACTTTCCTCTTCTACTCATTTTCTTGCTCCTCTGGTCTCCACTCAAACAAAATAGTTAGTCACCACCCTTATAAAATTACAAATTCCGTATTTATTTTGGGATTCATATGAACGGATGGTGTTATGTTTTGACCAATTAACTTGATGCTTGCATAATTACTTAAAATAAAAAGATACTGAATAATAAATGAAACATTCACAGCGAATCCGTAAATTAAAATAAAACATTGATAAAATTGTATAATTTACAATGTATTTCATGCATATTTTTTAGGCAATTAAAAATGTAAAATTTTATATAAAAATGAAGAATTATTTTAAGTCCGTATATATATTCTTACTTAAACTTTTGTTTCTTGGGTGAAAGAGTAAAATCATTAAGAAGATTACTAATAATATTTATTAAGAAGATCACTAATAATTTATTTAGAAAATCATACATTATATGGAACAATCATTGTACTTTATCAGTTTTATCATTATTCCTTGATATCTATACATTAAATAAAATTTAAGAGGTCCTTAAAAGTATTTGAATGGAGGATAATATAGTTAAATAAAATTATATTTTTCTATGGATAAAAATTAGTCCAATTCTTCATATTTTACAGTTAATTCGATTTTCAAATTACCACATGGGTCAAAACCCAGTTAGAGTTTGCTATTGTGTTACAAAAATTAGCTCCATATCTTAGTTTAATTTAGCATATAATAATCTAATAATTAAAATATGAAAGAGAAGACTTCAGATTTTTTCCTTTTTAAAAAATTCTCAATCTCTTCAATATTTTTTCTATGAAGTTAATTGATTCACTTCACTTTATTATTGAAAATTTAACTAATTTGATTCAACCCATAACATTTTCAGAGGGGGTTTTGTTTTGGTACATAAAAAAAATATAGAGCAAGATATATGTTCAAGGTAACAAGAGTGTTGGGTTCACGTTCACCATAAATTTACATTTACCTTATTCTAAGAAAATGAGTGAAGATTTAAACACATGAGTTATCGGATGTAAGACCCTGACATGCTTTACCCCGTCAATCTCTTGAATTATTTCAGGAGTGACTTTATTCTCAATACTAATATTGAATTTTGCAGTTAGCTTGAGCAAGAAAATAAATGAAGAAAAACCAAAATCAAGAGGGATGAGATACTGTGTTGCAAAGCAGTTAAACAGACCGCGGGGTCAGGAAGTAGAAACCCGAGGCCAGGAAGATAACACGTGGAAGGGGGTAAGAGACAACTAATTATACACATGAAAAAGGAAAATAATAACAATAATAATAATAACCTTGCGAAGGAGGGTCTCTCGAGTCTCGCCCTCATCATCCCAAGTCCTAGTAAACACGAAAAAAAAAAAGTACTATTATTTTTTCCCCAGCCAAAAAAAGAAAAAACCAAACAAAATAACAAATTTAAATTTAAAATAAAAAAAGTTAATAATAAATAAAACTCTCTCTCACTCAGTCCCACGCACAGAGGTCCAGTTCACATTGCTCACAGCACACAACCATCCCAAAAACAAAAAGGCGTAGAAGGGGAAACAAAAAGAAACACCACCACAACAACTACCTCGAACAACACCACCATAAGAACTAGGAATGTGAAGTGTGTCTCTTTTTTTCTTTCTGTCTCTGTCTCTGTCTCTGACTCAACAACAACAGCAACAGCAACAGCAACAGCAAGATCTCTCTCAGAAAATGGGCGGAGTAACCTCTTCAATGGCAGCGAAGCTCGCGTTCTTCCCTCCGAACCCACCGTCCTACAAGCTCGTGAAGGAAGAAGCCACTGGGCTCTTGCTCTTAGACCCTTTCCCGCACCGTGAGAACGTGGAAGTCCTCAAGTTCCCGAACCGAAGGGGAACAGAGATCGTGGCCATGTATGTGAGGCACCCCACGGCAAAGTTCACACTCCTCTACTCTCACGGGAATGCCGCTGATATTGGTCAGATGTACGAGCTCTTCGTCGAGCTCAGCATCCACTTGCGTGTTAATCTCATGGGGTAACTCAAGTTCCCACCTTTTTCACCCTTTCAACTGAAAAATTTTGATTTTTGATTCATGAGTTTTTTTTTTTTTTCAATTTTCTATTAATGGCCCATTTGGAAGTACTTCAATGGGTGTTCATGAGTCTTCCTCTCAATCTAAATCTTAAGATAAAAATTAGAATTTTTTACCCAAAAAAAAAAATTGTTTTTGAATTTTGTGGGGGATGGATTTGGTTTCTTTCTGTGCTGGATTAATGAAAATGGATGTGTTTTTTTTTTGTGTGTTTGGCAGGGGGTGAAAATTGGGTTAAAAAAATGGAGTTCCTCTATGAAATGAAAATTTCCCACGACATTTTTTTTACCTATCAACCGAACACACCTTCTTTAAGGTTGGATTTTAGCTGAATTTTTTGTGGTAATGTGTATATGTGTGTGCGTTGGTTCAATTCTAGCCATTCACTTGGGTGGAAGGAAGCCAGATTGAGCTATGTTCAGCTTTGATTTGTCTTGTCCGGCTCTGATGTTGATGGTATTGTTTGTTAGCAATGAATAATTCATTGGCTTTGTTGGGGTTTGAATAGTCAAACATGGGTCCAGTTAGGCCATGCATTCGAACCTATCTGGCAAGAGTAATTTAGGGGGGCAAGTAATCATTTCTGGTTCATCTGTATAGAACTGTATATTAATAGTGTAATAATTTGTTTGTTGAAGATTGATCCATGTATTATCAATGGTTCTTGCACTATTTGAAGTAATGGTTTAAAGGTGTGGGTATGGTATTTCATCATTTTCAACATACTCAATATATCAGCCACATGTGTTTTGTTGTCAACCATGTTGGAAACTGGTTTATGCTAGGAAACAAAGTTGGAATTTAGTTAGCTATCCCACAAATCTATTCAAGAGATATACAGGATATGTAACGGCCATCTACTTGATGATAGGTTTCAATTTTGGTGCAACACAACGTAGCTCCTTCCCTTTTTGTTCTTAGATAGGTTTTTCTTTTCTCTTATGTGGAGTTTTTGGAGAACATGAGTTGAGAACATAAGAAAGAAGAAACTAAAAGAATATAAAGTTGGCAGCAGTACATTGACAAGTGACAATGTGACATAGGTTTAGCTCAATGACTGGCTTTTTGTTCTGCAGGAAGTAGGCAAGTATTTTGGTCCCAATGTCACCCAAGCTTATATTGTTTAGCTCTAATACTAGCAAATATTTCTGCTATTATAATTTATGACTGATATTGAAATTGGTTTGTATGGTTGAATTGCCAGCTTCTTCTGAACTTCACAAATTGCCCCATCAAGTGCTTGAGTTCATTTCCGTGTAGTTTGATTACTTACATCCAATTCAAGGCGTAAAGTAACACCTTAGATGCCTGATAACAAATGAAATTCTAAACTCTGGTCGATTAGTATTGGAATAAAAATCTAGGAAATTCATGTTGGAGTTGCCTTGATGATTACATACCTATGATTTACATCCACACATTAGAGTTGAGATGAAAATATATTATATGCACTTTTGGTGCCCTAACTTCAATATTATGTTCTATTGTGAATGTTGTTTTCTATGTGGTAAAAGAAAATTTTACTGCACAAGAGATATCCTGCTGGGGCACAAAAAGGAGGTCCCATGGCTAGCAATCACATTTTAGACTGGAGTTTTTGCACCGGTGCACCCTCCCTCTGTAGAATTGTTCTAAAGTACTCCTTATAGAAAATGATGAGAAGAACTTAAGTTACTATGCTTGCCACGTGCCTATCTTATGATAGTTGTGTGGTTTGTAAAAGAATGCTTTTGTAAGTTCAATGTTATTGATATTTATAAGCACCTTGTTTCAATGTATGCAGATACGATTACTCTGGTTATGGACAGTCATCAGGGAAGGTAACTGCTCTATACACTTCTTTGTGGTGGTTTGATGCTTCTGATCTCTGCAGGCAAAAGCATCCTGAAAAAATTTTCTGGATATAATTTTACAGCCAAGTGAGCATAATACTTATGCTGACATCGAAGCTGCATATAAGTATCTGGAAGAGAACTATGGTGCTAAGCAGGAAGACATAATCCTTTATGGTCAATCTGTTGGAAGTGGCCCTACTTTGGATCTAGCTGCCCGTTTACCCCGACTTAGGGCCGTTGTTCTCCACAGTCCTATACTATCAGGGTTGAGGGTTATGTACCCAGTGAAACGGACATACTGGTTTGACATTTATAAGGTCGGATTCTTTATTGTCCTGTATACTTGATGTCATTTGGTTTAAGGATCTTGTATCTGGGCTATTATGTCCGTGAACTAACTTCTTTGTTACCATTGTGCAGAACATTGATAAAATTCTGTTGGTGAAGTGTCCAGTGCTAGTCATTCATGTAAGTTTTCCATGTTATTATGTTGACTTTTCCTATATATATATATATATTAATTATATATGTTATCATAATTTCTTTGGTTGCTGTAAATGCCAACTGGTACACAATAATTTCTAAAATGATTGGAGTCCTCAACTCAGTGCTTAGTGTTCAAAGTGACAAATAGAATCTCTTTAATGCAAATAAAGTGCGGCTCAAATGCATAAGGCTTCATCTTGGTTGGATTTAGGGAGGCTCTTTCCAAGATTTGAGCCCGTTACCTCCATGTTACTCAGCAACTTCACCATTACATCAAGGCTCATCCTCTAATCTCTTTAATGCAAATAACCTGCATTTCTTATTTAGTGTATACGTTTTTCCTGCTAACTCTTGGTTGGAGAACTCCATTTTTCATTGCATGAGCTAGTCAAAACAGGAAGTAAAGTCTGTTCATTGTGGATTTGTGGTAGACTTTACACCATTGAAGCTGATCTGGAATCAGCTTTTGTTTCTGATATAAACTTTATAAATAGTATTCTTGTGAACTTTAATTGTAACTTAGTTTAGCACAGATTGTTTATGTAGTTAATTTTCGGGCACAAAGCATTTTGTTTAGCTTTACTAATTAGGCTTTGCTTCCATACTTTTCTTCAGGGAACTGATGATGAGGTTGTTGATTGCTCTCATGGCAAGCAGTTGTGGGAGCTATGTCAACAAAAATATGAACCTTTGTGGCTCAAAGGAGGAAATCACTGTAATTTGGAACATTTTCCAGAATACCTTCGCCATCTCAGAAAATTCATATCAACAGTAGAAAAGGCACCATCACAAAGACTAAGTTTTAGGAGAAGTGTTGGAGTTGAACAATCCAGAGGAAGCACCAATACTTTTGAAACTCCAAGGAAGAGCACTGATCAGAGGGACAAGCCAAGGAAGAGTACTGATAGGCAAGAAAAACTGAAATATCATGAATACAAAGTCAACAATGCCGAAAAACTAGAGAAGTTAAGGGTCCCTTTTGATCAGATGGAGAGGTCACGAAGGAGTGTGGAGTACAACGACAAATCGAGGAGCATTGAGTTCCAAGATAAGTCCAGGAGAAGTGTTGATGTTCAGTTTGAGAGGCCAAGGAAGAGCATTGATTGGCTGGATAGAGTTAGAGCAAGCTGAACCTCTTGAAGTATTTGTTGCATTGGCACTGGGTTTGCTATACATGGGAGGGGAAAAGTACAAAGATACAGACACAGTTACTTATACTTTTTTTTTGGGGGGGTTTAACTTATGGTTTTCAGAATGCATATTTTGCTCTTGCAGTTTATACTTCCATTGCAATGGTCATGTAGATTTGGATGTGTTGGGAGTGGATATTTATTTTTTTCTCTTTTCACTATTATTATTTTTCATTTGAAGTGACTCTAACCTTGTTTTAGTCTTTAAGAAAGAAAATGAACCTCATGTCACAGGTCGCCAATGCTATGATTTGTAAAAATTCACATAAATTGAATATCCTTATTTGTTTTTTTTTTTTTTACTTTACCTTCTTTATTCGTACTCTTTCATCCATAGATTCCCATTTTCTGGTGTGTATATATATAATAGAGCTCCTAAACTAATAAACATACAAAATAACTACGAATTAAAAGCTCTATCAGACGACTAATAGAATTTGATTTTATTTTCCTCTTCCAGTGTTGTTGGATAGCACTCTGGTTTTTTTCTTCTGCACATATCATACTTTGCTATATGCAAGGACAAGTATCTTTTCACAAGTCCAATGATTTGTAGAGATATTATATCAATTCACATTTTATCTATCATTGGATAGGATGTGATCTTACTTGATGAAGTCCACATCTCATTCAAGAGTTGCTATGGTGTCCCGTGCATTATGAGTATAAATAACACAATTTTTCACATTTATGATTGCACTGTTAATTCTTTTATGTTTTATCCATAGGGAATTAAATGTTGCTAAGAGGGTGTGAGGAATATGGACACTAGCAATTTGACTAACATAGTAACATGTCACAATGCTTTATTAATTCGTTTCTTTTTTTTTGGTCAAAATGCTTGATTAATCTTGGATGGGGTAATTGGATAAAAATGTACAACCATATGGATATGGATTACTATTTTATTTCTTGGGATCATTAAACATGGATTACAATAAAAGGGTAACGTAGAAGTAACCTATAACTAGAAGTTCCTGCCCGTGGTGCCAGCTCGAACCTGCAACATGGATATAGGCCCAAGAGGACCAACCATTAGTGCTGCAGGAGGAGCGGCTGGCAATAAAGTGTATTATTTCCTTACTTTTAGGCCTTTCCACTAATCTCATCTCATGTTCCCGATAGCCATGTTTTAGTTCTTCAGCACAATTTGGAGTGACTAGTAATGGACCACTTAAAAAAATGACCTTGTACTTCAGGTAAAGCTTGTTACCGGTGAGACATATAGCCAGATAGCTCTTGCAAAACATAGCCAAAAATAATAGTTTAAAGAAAATGTCTTCTAAGGCAATTAAGGCACGCCACCGACCTCATATTTTCATAAAATGGCAACAGAATTGACCATATTAGCTAATGCTTAAGCCAAAAGGCAATAGAATATGGGTATCATTTCACACCCTCACCTTTTCCAATTGCAGGATTTGATTGGTGGCGCCCAATGCATTACGCTACTGCAATCCCTTATAAAAAGCAAGAGCACCACGCTAGACTGGAGTCAAATGATAACCTCTGAAACACATCTAAAATAAAATGATACTTTCACATTGCTTTTGAGGAGTGGAACCTTTTAAACCAAAAGACAGCAAATTCTGGGGCTTTCCCGGATTATCTTACCAACCTTTGATCAAATTATAAAGATTAATCTGAATAAACCGGTAAATTGTAAAATAATTCCATATTATTCTCCTTAAAGTATTGTCACATTATTATTTAATAAAATTAACATGAATATATAAAAGTTTTTTTTTTTACACAGATACCAATTGAACTCTAATTCTAAATACAACTGGTTATTATCAAGTTTATCTTGACATCACATCTATGCAGATTGAATTAAATTGGAAAAAAACGTAAAGGGTCTAAAGATTAATAAGCTAGTGAATGTTGTATGCATCACCCAAGCCAATTAAATGTTCAATAAGTGAGATCAGTTTTATCTTTTATGTCATCACTCTTACGATTTTTTTACCACAAACGCACTAGAGTATATAACTCTAGAAACAATTACACTGTTCATAAATGCATACTGCACTTTATGTGCCTAGTGCCAAGCTACTTTTGCCTTGTAATTCCATTTTCTAACTTATTTTCCAAACCTTTCAAAAAGGCTATCACGTCAGTTATAGATAAAAACAGTTATCAGAAAGTTCCACTCCTTTTTGCAGCACCACATCACATGGTGATGGCGTCTCAAAACTAAACGCAACCAAGATCATCACTCACCTCAACCTTAATGCAATAGCGTGATCAGCATGCAACAGAAAGATGATCCTTGAAGCATGCAATAACAGATAGCATGACATAAAGCTTCAGAATATCGCACACCTCGAGATTTGGCACCTAACTAACACTTGTTTTTAAGGGTGAAAATAAAAAATTAACATAAGAAAAGTTCCCTTCCTTTCACTTATTGAACTCTTTTGCTTCCATACTTGAGCAAAACAACACAAACATATTATATATTCTCCATTATTCTCTAGTGCCACACATTGGCATCTTCCTGGTTACTCATTGTTGTAGCCCATAAGGAACCTGTAACTTACTCTTTTATTTTTTTTCTGTTTGTTTAATTTATTTTCTCAAGTTGGTTGGTCTTCATGCCCCTATATAAACCCTCCCCTACTGGCACTGTTATCTCCAACTTTCATAACATTGTTCCTAACAACACAATTATGGAAATGAAGAAGCTCTTGTGGATTGCTTTGTCCATTGCATTGGTTCTTGGCTTTGCCGAGAGCTTCGATTTCCATGAGAAGGATTTGGCATCAGAGGAAAGCCTGTGGGACTTGTATGAGAGGTGGAGGAGCCACCACACGGTTTCAAGGAGCCTTGGTGAGAAGCACAAGCGCTTCAATGTGTTCAAGGCAAATGTGATGCATGTCCACAACACTAACAAAATGGACAAGCCTTACAAGCTGAAGCTGAACAAGTTTGCTGACATGACCAACCATGAATTCAGGAGTACCTATGCTGGCTCAAAGATTGAACACCACAGAATGTTCAGAGGCATCCCAGATGGGACTGGAACGTTCATGTATGAGAAGGTTGGCAGTGTTCCTGCTTCTGTGGATTGGAGGAAGAAGGGTGCTGTCACTGCTGTAAAGAATCAAGGCAGCTGTGGTAAGCTAAATATATGTCCTACATATCTCTTCATCATATCTTCTTTTCCACTTTTAGTGTTCATCAAGGATCAGTGTAATGAAAACACTGCTACTTAATCAGCTAGAAAAAATGGTCAGAATTTTTTGTCACAGAAAACAAAGATAGTAGTTAAATAGAATAAAATGCCATGACTCGCTGACTTATCTGAAAAAGACAAAAAAGAACGTCAAAACATTCTAATAGAAGTTCAAGCAATTTAACATTTTCATGAAAATAATGTTATTATTAATGTCTCGTGTAGGTAGTTGTTGGGCGTTTTCAACTGTTGTAGCTGTTGAAGGAATCAACCAAATCAAGACAAATAAGCTAGTCTCCTTGTCCGAACAAGAGCTAGTAGATTGTGACACTGAAGAAAATACAGGATGCAATGGTGGCCTAATGGAATATGCTTTTAAGTACATCAAGGAAAAGGGGGGTATAACAACAGAAAGCAATTACCCTTATACAGCAAAAGGTGGATCCTGTGATTCACTAAAGGTGCATGCTAATGCTATTCCTAAACTTTTATAAAACCAAAAAAATAATTGGCTGATAACTAGAGGAGCTTAAAATGATGCAAAAAAATCATCCATATTGCAGGCTAATGGCTTAGCTGTGTCAATTGATGGCCATGAGAATGTCCCCACTAACGATGAAGATGCATTGCTCAAAGCTGTTGCCAACCAACCTGTATCTGTAGCCATAGATGCTGGAGGATATGATTTCCAGTTCTACTCAGAGGTAAAGATCTAATTCACCTCTTCACCGTAAAATTTGTCAAAAGTTACTAGAAACAACTAGACATCTTAATTTGGTTAACTAATGATTACAGGGAGTGTTTACTGGAGAATGTGGCACACAGCTAAATCATGGTGTAGCAGCAGTGGGGTATGGAACAACTACTGATGGAACAAAATATTGGATAGTAAAGAACTCTTGGGGGGCAGAATGGGGAGAACAGGGTTACATAAGAATGCAAAGGGGCATATCTAGCAAGGAAGGGCTTTGTGGCATAGCTATGGAGGCTTCCTACCCAATCAAAGACTCCTCCACTAACCCAACAGGACCTTCATCATCTCCCAAAGATGAGCTTTGAATAAGTTCCCAATAAATTAAGCTTTCATTAGTCTTTGATTGCCGTTTTCTTGTGTGTTAGCAATTGCCTCATAGCCACAGGAAGTAAAAATGTTCGCATCACATATTTTAGCATCATATATTTTATGTTATTGTACCCATCTAGACATTTAGGCTTGTGTTACACGGAAATAAGTCCTTCAATTTGACTGCTTGCGATTTCCAATGTAAGCTTCCTGCAAGGCTGAATTTACCATATTGCTAAGAGATTGATGCAAAGTGATAACTACAATATTTAATCATTGCTGTCATTGCAAATGTTCAAACTGAAAGTAATACATATTCAAATAAACAAGCATTCAGCAAGGGTTGCACACCGACAATAACAACCAAATCTTATTCCACTAGATAGACTCGGCTACATAGATCAGACAACGGCAATACTTTTTAATTTTTATTAGCTTTCACAATGGATGGCAGATAGAAAGTAGAACTGTAACTTGTGAAGCAAGCCATTTAACCATAGCACCTGATGGGATCAGTGCACCCCTTTTCTGCAGACTGCTTGAGGCCTTGACCTCCACCTTTCTCCAGATATTGCTGATGGTATTCCTCTGCTCTGTAAAACCTCTTTGCTGGAAGAATTTCTGTCACAATCTTGCCCTTAGATTCCAACTGCTTAGCTTCTTTTGATTCCTGGGCTAAACGGGCTTGGGTTTCATTGTAGTAGTATATTCCTGATCTATACTGCGCACCCACATCATTGCCCTGACATATACATTCCTCAATAGATAATTAAGTAAATCAAGATCAAAACGTGTTTTGAGGAAGAAAATCCTCCAAAAACGCACATGGCTAGTAAATTGAAATTGATATTAGGAATGCAGCTTTCAGGATCAGATAATAAGCTCATTCCATTCACTAAAATTGGGTCACCTATACTAATTTACAACAATTCATACATCTTCTTATACACTTAGATGGAACATTAAATCTATCAAATGCTGTAACAATTATTTTTTCCACTGTACAAATTCATTCTGATAAAATCATAGTGGCATGCATGGAATACAGGGTGAATCAATCGCTTGAAGCAACTTCAATATCTTCAACCACGGCATATATATATATATACACACACACACATAAGGAAATAATTAAGCATAAGAAGCACATGACATGGTGACATGTTTTAAGGAAGAAATCCCTCCGTACACATGGCTATGAAATTGAAAATCGATATTGCTAATGCTGCTTTCAGAGTCAATCAAAGTCAGATAATGGGCTCACTAAATTTTGGTAACTTTATTGGTATAAAAAATATTATGTACTTTTTACATTCCTATATTTATTTTTTTTTGTTCAAAAAGATTTAAGTCCAAAAGAAGACTTATAATCAAACAATCCATCTCAAATCAAAACATAAAGAAAAAGACGATGAGGTGAATAAAAAATTTCAATTTTTTTTTTTGGGATTAAATCTGGATAATAAATCTATAAATTTCTTTCCATTAAATTCTTAAATCTATATAATAGTATAACCAAATTTTCTGTACAAAAGTCATGCAATTTTTTGTGGCATCTTCACTGTCATTAATCGTTGTACTATTATCACTACCATGTAATGCAACACAACAACCTACTCTCGTGTTGTTTGATTCATGATTTGCAAATTATAATTTGACACCTTTTGACATCACAAAGTCCAACCCTCTAAATTTGCCCCAAATAATATTAAATGGCACAAATTAATTTATCAGTATTTAAAAAGTCCCCGGATGCTCTCTCACCTTTTACAAACAGAAAAGACACATTCGTCTCTACTAACTCCTCATTTCAACACTCAACAAAGAATCATGCATGACTCGATAAATTGCCAATCAGAGAGAGAGAGACTGATAATGTTATGCAAGCACCTGGCGATTGATTGAAGTGGGGTCATGCCGAGACCAAAAGAGATCGAGGAGGTTTGTGTAGGGGCATAGTTTGGGGTCGAACTGGACCCGAACCACTTCCACATGGTTGGTGGTTTCAGAGCATACAAGTTTGTAGTTTGGATCATGGGTGTGACCCTGTGAGTACCCAACCTCTGTCTTCACAACCCCATGGACTCGCTGAAAGGCCAGCTCCACACCCCAGAAGCAACCAGCTCCGAACTCAGCAAACTCGTGATCCGGCTTGTCTGGGGTATCCGAATCCGGGTCCAGAGCAGGGTTGTCGTCATCGTTGCCTACACTTGTAGCCATTGTTGCACTTGTGCGAGATGAGATGTGAGAGTAACACTGAGTTGGTTGACTTTAAATACAGACCAAGATATCGAATTATATATAGTTTCTTGAATTAAAGGAAGAGATTATTCTTTTGGCTTTTACATTTTTTTCCTATCATATATTTAGATTTATAAGATTTTTAAAGTAATAACTAATTCAATCAAATAATTTTACTGGTGTAATAATATATATAGTTGAATGTGTACATAAAATCCCTTTACATTAAATATAACTTAAATTCTTACAAAATTAAATTAATCTTAGTAATTTTTAGGATGTGTGTGGTTGGAGGGTAGAAGTGGGGTTAAATTTTTCATGATTAAATTTCATATGTAATTTTATACATGAAACTCAATTGTATAAAATTTACCCTTATTTTTACTTCTCAACCAAACATAAATTTAGTATAGAAAAGGTTATACTATCACTAAATGAATTTAAGTTAGATGCATTATGTTGTGCAGGGAAAGCAAAAAATAAAATATAAAAATAAAATTTCTCTCATTAACGGAAACAACACGAGAAGAAAATAATATAAAGGAGACAAAATTTGATATGATTTGATTGTAATTGTCGACATCCATGACCCTAATAAGGAATTTTAAATTTTTTACTATTCATAACTTTTAATCGACTGAAGTTGTAAATTATCATTACAAATATTTCATCACATGAGCAACTGTTAAAGAACACCCATATGGATCACTTCCACTTTTGGAGTATATCTAAACTAAGCAATCAAAGGTTTTATTTATAAGTCAAAACACTTACAAGACTTATAATTCTACTTGATATGTGACTTTGGATTAAATCCAACACATTATCCATAAAAACATGATTTATATAGACATTTAATTATATATTTCTATATCAATAAAAGTATTTAATTGAGTCACTCACTAATTTAGTAGTGGAAAAAAAGAATCACTCATTACTTTAAATGTTTAACAAATAAAAATATATAATTGAAAGATAATACACAACTTTATATTGAACTAGTATTAAAATTAATCTCTCATTCAATTATATATTATTATATGATTAATTTTAAGATAACAATTATAACAATTAAATGACTTTATAAATAGAATAATATATGATTAGATAATTATATAAGAAGATATTTTAATAATATGCCAAAGTGAAGTTTTTAAAATATAAAGAAGATATTGAATATTCCACTTGGAAAAAAAAAAAAAAAGAAGATACTGAATATTGAACAAGGATGTGGATGAATTTTTTTGAACAATGTGATGAATATTAACGTGAGATGTCAACGTCAAGCCACCGCATTGATAATGACACAAGCTAAGATTGAATCATCAGTGAACTAGACCAACGAAAACGGTTCGGTACATGATTCGCTCGCTGACTCACGACAACTGATGCCGTTAATTATTTATTTGCCATCCATCTCTTCACTCTATTGGACAGCCTTGTATTTTAGTGTGCCCATTTGTTGGTTTATTCTTTATGTTAATCTTATGACATTGCCACTTTGGCAATTGGCATGGCATCCTATGTTATTGACAATTGCCACGGCATTCTATGGTATCTAAGCTGCCTTTCTTGTTACTTTCAATCCGTTTGTGTATGGCCACCCTTAATCAAATGGAAATGTGGATATGATTTAGTCTAGCTGACTCGGACACAAGCACCCAACACAATATAAAACAAAAAATTAATATGAATAATTTACGGTAGAAGTATCTGATTTTAAGAAATGTGATATATTTAAATTATTAGAAAATTATATAAAATTTAGTCGTACAAGAGAGATATAAAGAATACTAGGAATATTTCAAAATACTTGTCATGTCTACGTTTAGTACGTATTGTGTCGAATACTCTGTGAATATGTTTAGATGATCGATGGTTATGAGTTTTAGATACTCATAGTTATGGCAATTTAATATTTCTTATAACTTTTCGCTCTAATATTTTGCATTCCATGCTTGTATACATGCGTAGAAATTCTATAACACTCAAATAGACATATTTTGTTAGCTTATAATAATTCACGATAACAATAAAATTATGGTGAATTACACCAACCCACCTTAAAATTTAGTATAATTATATCTCATATCCTTCTATTTGCAAAATTAACACTAAAAGTCTCTGAGATTACCCTAATCTTTCATATAGTTATCAATTTATTAATTTAAATGATAAAAATATAACATGTGTCAAGCACAAGATTATTAATAATAAAATTATAATATTTTGTGAATAATGTTCATATATTATGTGATATTTTACCCCTATTTTAAAACAATTCAATAAAAAAAAAAGAGAAAATCTTTTGGTAAAAAATAAACCTTTTTTGATCACGAGGTCAAAAGTAGACAAGTGCTAATTTTTTTTTTTTTTTTTTAAGAACACCTGTAAATATGTTCACCATCTGTTTTGTTAAGGCCTCAACGAAACCAACACTTTGTTCCGAAGCCAATGCTATCATGCGATGGAAGAATAGACGAGACAATCGTTGTGGCCCAACCTGCTACCCGAATTAAATAACTCTTACAATCCATAACAAAAAGAAAACAATGGGATCTAATGGCTGACTCGATGATATGATCACATTGGTAAGGCTCCGTCCCAAAACAAACTTCAGGCCAACATCCAACAGTCCAAGTATCATTAACATCAAACATTGCACCAATGGCAACAATTGCACGACCAACAACATGCCATTAATTCTGACATGAAAAACAATGGTATTAACTGGGTGTTTTAATTAAAGGTTTTGGTGAACATCTTACTATATTATAGGATTTAATTGCTATGCGTCGGTAGTTTAAATTTTTTTTATATAATCATCTAATTATATGTTATCACACAAATTTTAATAATTTACTTTTACATTCATTACTTGAAAAATCATCCAAATTAAATATTTTGATTGGATGACGATATAAAACAATTTTATACTGTCAGTGTATCAAAATTAAACTCTATATCATATACTCTATCCATTTCAAAATAAATATCTATTTTACTTTTTTGATATATTTATAAATCAATATATTTGGACAAATATTTTGAAGTGGAGGGAGTAATTAACGTTCTAAACAATTGTTTCTGTTACTTGTTTATATTTAATGTGAGTTTAATTTCTATACCATGTTAATAATATAAGATAATTTTACACTGTTAGTACATAAAATTAAATTTATATATATATATGATTTTATAATAACAAGATACTTCAGGGATTCAGGTAAGTAGTTTTAGACATTATGTCTAGTATTATAAAAAACATTAGGGGCAATAATAAAACTTTGAGGGTAACTAAAATCAAAGAATATATATCTTGTATTGAATTGGTATTATTTTCTGTTAGGGCGTATTTATGAACTTGGATTTCAAAGAGAAATAGAAGAGAACAAAAAATTTATAGCATAAAATAATCCAAACTTACAAATATACCCTTACAATATATTTTTATAGGCTATGTAATATATCAAATAATTTCAAGAGACTTTAGATTTTAATTGATGAACTGAAATAAGAACAAGATATAAGCTATAACCACACAGTGCCATTCGGTGAAGCGTAGTGCAAATTATGACGCATCTTAGGGTTCTCCCCTTTGCCAGGCTTTTTACCCCAATTTCCCCCTCAAACTTTTATCATAAGAGTGCCCTTTTTTTGCCCAATTGGGGACCCCATGGTGATCCCTTTTTGTGGTTTTTTTTTTTTTTTTTGTTTCTCTTAAATTCTCAATATATTAATTTTATTTGATTTCCTTTTAATAAGTTTCTCTCGTCATAAGTGATATTTGAATTGTGAGTAATACAATAAAAGCTCATTTTTTTTAATTTTCACATAGTTGCTCACATTTTTTGTGGCTTTAGAGCAATACATCATAACAATAGATAAATAAAAAACCTATGTTGGTAGTGATTTGCTGAGATGTTTGCTTTTTTTTTATATCTATTTTATGTGTACCTGTGTGTTCATCATATCTGTGCGATAATATATTGATAAGTATACCAAATCATTTAAAGTAATAACACGGTAGTGAGTATTGTACTAAGAGGATGAGTTTGCCAAACAAAATTTTACAAGCTATATATCAACTTGCCGTTTCTCGCTTTTTTTGTAATTTTCACATAGGGAAACTAGCTAAACCTTACACGACAGCATCACACTATCCAAAACCCTGATGCTTCCCCAAAGAACATCAGACACCTCTCTAAAGATTAATGAAGAAGACAGAAAAAAGGCACGGCCCTTGCCCTAACAAGACGGTTCCCCTTTTTAAGGGAACGAAACAAATTGTTCCATAGGGCAATACAAAATAATTTTCATTGAAATATGAAACTTCATATGGCAGGCCTATTCTTTATGGTCCCTCTAATCTCCTTATTCCTCACTTCCTCTTTGACAGAGACAATGACGACATGGCTTTTGCTGAGGCCACCTTCCTCACAAGTAGCTTCCATCTTGCATCATCTTTCCTGTTCTCTTGCCGCATTTTCAATTGAATTTGCCTACCACCACCAAATTAAATATCAAGGTTAAACTGAGACCGCTAAATACATAGAAAAAATATCTAATTATATACATTACAGTAAGAAAAGACAAGACTATCATCTCATAAGATTAAATGAAACTAAGTGACAACAGACTTAATTAGGTTCACCATATAAAAAAGATAGTGTAAAATTACGGTGACACAAATTCCTTTAAATAAAAATTTGGATTTGAATTTAGTGAATGGGGAAAACTAGTCGTGTAAAAAATATATAAAAGATCTATCACACTATGATTTAGGGGCTAAAAAGAAAAAGAAAAGACATACATGACTTGCACTCAAGTTTAAAAAAAGAATGATGTTTATGATAAGCACGAGAAAGAGTAATCTTGCTTGTTAAATTTCCCACTTGGACAAAGACGTTCATTTTTTGTCCTGCCTTTTTTTTCCCCCTTCTTTTTTAATTATTATATAATTGATTAAAGAAAAACAGAGAAAACGTCGACCCCCGATATATTAATTTTGTTTGTGGCTTTTTGAGAGGAACCCTTCACTGTCAGTGATGCACACATGTTTGGCATGTTCGGCATGTTCGCTATACCCATGCTCCTCCACAAGTTGCAGGTATAGAGTTCTAATAACAACTCTGCATTTACAATGTTTTGATTTTGTGGACTCTATGAATTGCGTCAGTGCTTTGGTTTGTGACATGAAGAGCCATGACTAGCTAGCTCTCATAATTAACTTGCGATATATCGTAGTTGTGAAGAAAACAGAAAAATGATAAACGATAAGGCCACCAGCTGCATATTAAAGGATGTGCCTTGCCATCTACACGTATATATATATAAACAAGCAATACCCCGACGACCACGGCAATTTATGATGTACCGATAAATACTTTTTGAAGTAATTGTTATGGAATTCAAACAATTTTAGTACGACAAGAAGTATTTCTTTCTAGTTAGTTACATTCCGCTCACAGCCCTATTTTCATCGAAACCTAGCAATCAAGTTCAATTGAAGTACTGTATAATTCCAGCGAGCTCTCTGTGCTAAAGACCTGTTGTAGCTATGACTTACGGCCAACTAGGAATGTCTCGTAACTACCAAAAGAAAAATTTTATCTGAATTTATAGAACAAGAGAACTATTTAAATGGGGTACATACCTTCATCTAGAATGAGATATTATATTAACACACAGTTATAGAGCACAAATAACACACAACTCCTATGAAAAATAACACGCAATTACCAAAGACAAACATATTCAGATTCACTTCTCGATCCTTACCTATATAAAACACAAACTTATTCGCACACCGTTCAGAGGAAACACATAAAGGTTTCTTTTTATTCCTTTATTTTAATAGAGTTGTTGAGGATTTAAAAATAAGTTTATATATGGGCATATAATAAAAGGCATAATAACGTAGCTTAATTTAAATTGAATTATAGTTATTCACCAAAAAAATTGAACTACTCTACTTACACAACATAAATATATTTGACCAATAGCAAAACCAATATAGCCATGCCCTAGCTGCGTCTTTGGAATTTCAACTTTTTGAAATAATAATTTATCAAAACATGAAGCAGGCTAGCATATTTTATTTTATTACTTTACCTGCAAAGAGGGACCTTGCAGGAATCACGATGGAGGCAAATGGAGGAATGGAGTCTAAAGAGCTGCCACATGCGCTTACACCGCAAGCACCCTCCGGCGACCCTCCTCTTACACGTGGCGAAGTGCTGAATCGACACCTGGAGGCCCTGACACGTGGCGAACTTGGAGCAGGGCTCCCTTCCTCCTTTGCGGAGCTCCACATCGTAAGGTGCCACGTGGGTGCACCCCTCAGTGCAAATGTGCTCCAAACACTCCATGGCCTCGCTCAGCTGCATATAAACACTCTCCTCTTCCCTCCTCCTTCGAGATTTCTTCTTCCTCTGTCAGTCACCAACCCCACCTTAATCATAATTTAATCCCAAATATAAAAACATATGTTAACTAAATTAGAAATTTAACTTTGATATATGTAGTTTACAAATTTTGGTGTGTTACTTTTTATATAAGCTTTAAAATAAATACGACGCATTTTAAATAAGATAGTATATATTATATTAAATAACATTTTTTTAAGGTTTTGGCGCTGCGGCGCGCTGTTTTTTTGTCAAATAAAATTTATTTTGATAAAATTTAAACAATACTAATATATAATAAACGCAGCGTTGACAACTTTTTCAAAAATAATGACTGAATAAATAAAACATTATAACTTTCTTGTTCATTTAAAAATCAATAAACGTATCACTCATTTAAAAAAAAGTTTAATTTCTTTTTAGACTCTCATCTTCCGATTAATTTATATTATTTGTATGATTTTTAACTAAGTAATATTGGTAAGATTTAATTATTTTTATTGATATGATGATATATAATTGGATAATAATGTAAAATTAATACGTGAAAACTAAACTCTTTAAAAAATGATAAATTACAACAAAAATTTGCCTTTTGAATATCTGCATAATTCAAATCATTAAATTAATTCGATTTAGCTATAGTTTTATATTGTACTATTTTGCTTCAGAGTGAGCGTTATTTGAGGTACTTACATTAAGATTTAAAATTAATTTAATAATCTTAATTTTTCAAAACAAATTGAATTGACTTTTGAACTATTAAAAGTTCTTCTCAGTTGAAAAAAAAGAGAGGAAGTTGAATGAATTAAAACCTATATAATATATAAAAATATAAAAAGTTACTCAATACTTGCTTTAAGATTTAAATTAATTTAATAATCTTAATTTTTGAAAACAAATTGACATTGATTTTTGACCTATTAAATGTTCTTCTCAGTTACAGAGAGAGAGAGAGAGTTGAACGAATTAAAAACTATATGATATATAAAAATATAAAAGTTACTGGAATTAATATAAAACAAACAATTTATTTCGTTAGAAATCCTAAATGGGATTTAATATGAAAAAAAAATAACAAATTCTATAACGACGATTATGATGAAAATGAAGAGAGTAATTAATTCATAACCGCATCTGAAAAAAGCACTAATGTAATTTGATTTGGCTTACGTTTTCGTGCTCTTCGATTAATCGGAGGATGTCGAGTTCTAGGGCGGGGTCATGGTTCTGCAGGAACCTCCACCCCTCAGTTCTCACCACCGCTTCGAAGCGATCCGTGAGCAACTTGACGCACTTGAGGTAGAGATCCGGTGCGTCGCAGAGCCTGGCCAGTTGCAAGACGTCCACCACGCTCTCCTCGCTCACGCGCTGCGCCAGCCCCTCAACGCACCTCTGCTTCAGCTGCGGCACCACGTACACGTGCGACAACGCCAGAAGGTGCATCCCAAACTTGTCCATCTCCTCCTCCCTGCACCTGCACGCACCGTATCAAAACCACCACCGTCACAGCCCAATATATATCTATTGTGAGTTGGAATTATGAGAAACATCATTCTCAAAATTTTGAGAATGGAACATTTATGATTACTCTATATTCTAATAAGTGGATTCCCGATGATTCAAGTGGAGTCACCACGATTCAAATTTGTGTCTCAATCTTTACGGGAACTAAATTAAACTTTTTATCACTGGTCCAAAACAACTTATTTTATATATATAGTATACATGTATCGAACTAAAATAGACATGAAAAATATAAGCTTAATTATTGTTTGTTGTATTTAATTATGTTAAATTTTGTCGCAACGATAATAAAAACTCGTATACAAAGAATAGTAGGTAGTTTAACATACCTGGAGGAGTAGAGGTACCGTAGGAAGGCTGTGACGGCGTCGTATGGGACGCCGTGGATTTTAACGGCTTTGTTGGACGACATTATGATGTTCTCTAGAACCGGAGACGCCGAAGACTTGGGGAATAATAAAATGAAATGGAAATTAAAATAATAATAATGATGATGATGATGATGATAATGTAAATTGACCAAGCAAAGGTGTAAAAGAAAATTGAAATTGACGCGGTTGGTGAGGATTGAATATATGAAGGCGGGGAATGAAGAAGAGAAGAAAGGATATAGGATAGGATACATATAACATACCAAAATGCTGGCATGTGCCGCAATGCGGGGTCCGGTGGAAGGTTGAAGGTAAAGGTCGGGTTCGGGTAAGACCCGGTGGGTGCTGTGATCAAAGGGGTGGGAGGGTGTGATCATCATGGTATCCATGAATTAATATAGTTGAGAGTGATGATGGAATGGGAAGAACGAGGTTGATATGATATGAATATGTGATATTAAGGATAAGTAGAACTATGTGGCAACGTGCTTCGAGGGGAGGACTTGACATGAATTATGAATGTTTAGTTTGATTTCGGGCTAGCTAGCTAGCTAGCTATAATGCTATTTATAAGGCAGCAAGTGCAGCGGGGGAAGAATAGGAGGAAGAAGAAAACAGAAGCGGATGCAGGATGAGGTAAGGTTGACGCAGAAAGTTCAGGTTCAGTTAGGTGTGTGCCATTGGGCACTCTGGCACACGCGCTCCTAAACACGGAGTCATTCCTCCATAAACTATTGTTCTTTAATAGATTACAGATTGACCGTCCTGTGTAGTCTCTTAATATTTTTTTATTGGACTATTTTGCCTCTTAAAAAAATAAATTAAACTAGGGGTGATCGACGCATTAGTTTATTTGTTAGTTGTTTATTAATAAACTTGCATAGATATAATAATGAATGTTATATGCAAGTGAAATAGTATTATTTTGGAAAATATCATACTTATTTTAGTATCTAAAATTATATAAAATAATTTATTTTATAACTTATAATGAAAATTTAATCAAATGACTCATTTTGTAAATTTCAACCAATAAAATGAATTATTTTAAATTCCATTATATTTCAAATGATATATACATCACTCAATATCCTAGTAGCAAATCAATATATAATTTCATTAGTATTTAAATAATCAAATACACACAAAGAAACTAATGCGTTATATTATTAAAATCTTGAGGGACTATGAGTTTATATTTAGATTTTAAGAGGCTAAATAGTCTTGTAAAATTTTTTTTAAAACTACTAATAGTCTTGTGTCACTCCCATTTTTAAAGGCTTATATTTAATTTCTCTAAAATGCTCTTTTTCTTTTCTTTATAAATTAAAATAGTAATTTAACATTAAGTTTTATTATCAATTATGCTTTATTTAAACTTATTACCCTTTTTTATTTCATGGGTAATTATTTATATTTAAAAAATATAATTTTGTATATTAAGAAAGTTTTAAAATGTAACACAATATCTAATCTAAGTAATTATATTAAATACAATCATATCACTACTTTTAATATCTAATGATGATATTAAATTTGAAGAAAATAAGATAAATATTGAATATTTTAATTATTTAATATTTGACTTATTGTCATTGAATTTAGATTTAAGTGAATGATAGTATAAGAAAGTTTTATACAATTAATGTATATTTTATTAAGACTTAAATGTAATTTTAGTTAAAAACAATTAAAAAAATGTAATGTTACATAAAAAATAATTAAAATGTAATTATGAAATAACAAAATTACTTGTTCATTTCACAATTATTTAAATGAGTTTCTGTTAGTATCAATTAAATAATTAAAAAATATTATACTGAAATAAAATATTCTTATATTTATTTATTCTGATTCCATTGGACATGATATTAAAGAAAATCAATTTATGGTTTTTTAAATGTTTACTAAAACATGGATTTTGTGAACATTTATGTAAATATGTGCTTTTTTTAACTCACCAAGAACTTTGGCAAGTTTACCTTTTGTATTATTTTTTGTATTTAGCCACAGTTTCGGATTCATTTTGAGAATTTGGATAAACATTTTTTTTCCTGATAAACCCCCCCTCCCCCCACAGTTAATGACCAGTCTAGTAATTTTTTAATATATTTCCAACAAACTCGCTTCTATGCATTACGAGTTTTAAGTTCAGGATCATGCAACTTTAACCATTGCCCCGTATGCTGGATATCTTTTACATATTTTTCATTTAAAATTATAAGCTTGATACTAACACCAAATATACTTTTATTATGAATTTGTGGGAAAAAAAAAGGTTTTTCCAATCTTATGTTTCAATCACGGAAGTATCCTTCGGCTAACATTTCAATTAACGATCTGTAGGTAATGTACAATGAATTCTATATAGTGGATCTATTATCTTTTAATTTTATTATAAATTCTCTATTATTAATTATTAGATCAAATTATTTAATAAAAATAATAATTATTCAATAAATAATAATAAAATATTTATAATAGATCCAAAAATTTGAGGTGCATGTTATAATTTATCTGTGCTAGAGTACACATTCTAAGTTGTGTGGAATTTTTGCTCTTTTGACGTATAAGAATCCACATATGGGCGGATACTTAGTAGGGTCCATCATGTGTTTTCTTTTCCCATTTAAATTTTTTTTTTATTTGGCAATTTTTCATCACCCTTTTTATAGTTCTCCATTGGAACGATGAGAACGGAGTACATGCTACCTGAAATATTATTTTTCTTCCCCAAGTAACAACTTGCACTAACAACTTGCGTGTCAAATAATAATAATAACAAAAACAGCAACTTGGACCTTTATTTAAAAGAATAAAAAAAAAAATCCCATTGCTCAAGTACGGGCTGTGTGGCTGAACTGAAAATACTTCTACAGAGACATGCTTTGAGTTTATTTGTTGCGCAGGCGCGTGGGGAATTTTGTTCTATGTGCCAAATTGGCCCTAATAAACATGAACTCCAAAACAAGTGGTTACGTGGATTCTATTTCCATGATCTGACGTGGAAAGATAAGCCACCACCTCTGAAAATAAAAAAGTTGGCAGGCCGAGTTCTTTATCGTTTGTGACTCTGTCTCAGTCCTTTTAAAACGGCTTTTGGGGGTAAACAAGCGACTAATTAGCAAACTCAGCATTGTTCTTATCCATTCCAAGTTTCCACGTCATCATCGCAGAGCGAAAGACACAGCCTCTACGCGTTTGCAGCCTAGATCTGATTCGGAGACATGTGTTATGAAAATGAGTTTTATGTTCTTATCTTTAGATGCATCATTAATCCCTATTATCAAACATTAAATCAGATCATCCAATAAAAATAATAATTATTTGATGATTAATAATAAAAAGTTTATGACCAAACTCAAAATCTGAGATTACCTTTTTGTTTGGTCTTTGATGTTAAAGCTGTACACAAATATGTACATGCATGGTGCGCCTAGGTTTTTGTGTAATACAGCCATTGGAAAACAACAGCATGCAAAATAGGGTCCAATTGGATGACCAGAAAGGAATAGTGGGATGGAACCCATAAGACTGACCACCCTTGCATGGACAAGGAAAAGATTCCAACCCATGGGCTATTGCTTCCTATTCAGATGACAAATGCTTAAATGGCTTTCGAAGCCCAAGCCAATAACACTTAGCAATGGTGAATGAAGAATCTCCCTAAAAAGAAATTTGAATGAAGAATCGGGTTCAGTATAAGCCCAAATGCATCTAGAGAAGACAAATGCATCTAGATCCATATTACTTTTGGACCAAAACCAAATATCTACATTACTCAATTAAACATCGAATCGGGTTTTGATAATTAAAAAAAAAAAATTTGAATCGGATTCAGTGTCAGCCTAACTGCAACTTGTGATGTTTTGACTTTTGATAACAAAATTTAAAGTTTTGAGGGAAAAAAAAAAAAACCAAGGAGAAAGCTAAGTTTAAATCGAGATTTTGCATAGGTATTTACAAATCCCTCGTCAATAGAAAAAACCCGATAGTCAAATCCAAGTGATTGGATTCACGGAGCCAGCTTACTCATTAATGATCACTATTACAAACTTATTCTTATTGATTAATGAGATATTATAGCTAGGAGAAATTCAACAGCGTGATGGGTGGAGGGATGGTGGCTCGTGCGTCGTGTCATCTCGTAAAAGACCCTGCAAACAAGGTTAGAAGGACTTTTAATCAAATTCTTACAATAATCATGATGATGGAGATGGCTTAGCTAACCCGAAACAAGCGTTGTCTCTGCTATATATATTCTTAAAAAATTGGTGTATCCCTTTGATTGAAAAATAAATAATTGCTGTATCCCAATGTGGTACGTGCTTAGGAAAGTTTAGGTAAGAAGTATGCGTCAATACATACTAAATATACACTTGTTTTTGTTTATTTAAATTTAACTATTGGTACATTTTGGATAGACAATACAATATGACCTGATCATAAGTCAATTCGTGCAAAATACTATAATATTTGTTATTAAGTTGTGCAACCATTTTTTACTTTCCGAAATATTTTATAGAATCTTATTAAAACTTAGAATTGAACTATTATATCTTATCAGTTTGCTACAATTTTTCTTGAATAAATTGCCTTTTCAATCCTAACATTTTTAATTTAACATCAATTTGGTCCTAATTTTTTCTTACACCAAATTTAGTTATAACATTTTAATTTCGATATCAATTCATTTTGTTGGATCTCCACTTTGATGTAATGATTAGATTGATGTCAAAATAAAAAAAATGTTAAAACTAATTAATATCGAAACTGAGAATATTAAGCCTAAATTGATGTAAAATTAAAAATATTGAGACAAAATGGTTGCTACTCTTTTCATTATAATGTTATATTTTATTTAAGAGCAATGCTAAAATGAAAATTTGCCAAAATCTTTGAGGGAGAAATGCTTCGGCCAAGCCCTATTACTCGTTTGCATTATAGCATGGATTAAGGGGCACAAGTAAAATTACAAACAGATAAATGCAGTGATAGAGCGAATTTTAGTCTTATCAATACATAAAAAATTCAACTGTCAAAGACACTATTGTAGAAAGTACTGATGAATGCGTGTAGGGATTAATATTCCACTAATAAGGTGTAGGAATACTCAGATAAACTAATTCAAGGGGCCACAAGGACAAAAGTGAATAGATATAAAATTTATCTGTAATTGGCTAATTGCTACTTAATTCACCTAATCATATGTCCTATTGTTTTATATTTGAATCCTATCATGTCTAACCAGACCAAAAGCTCTTGGCAAAAGAGAGAATAGAAACACAATTCTTTGAGAAGTGAGTGCCAAAATTTCTGTATAGAGCCCCACAATTACAACCTAAATGAGAAAATCGTGTCTGTTTCTCATAAAACTAAATATTTTGATCATGTGAAAGTTATACATAAATATTTTGTAGCATGTGATGTTCAGTTGAGCCGGTGAGCGGGGAGAATTCCATTCAAGAGCAACCCACCTACAAAGCCACCAACTATGTGAGACTCATTTACATTTCATCACCTAACTCGCCAAGGGCCCAATGGGCCCATTAAGATTTAGTTTTGGTGCCTTGTAATGGTACGTACGAAGGCCTCATCGGTAGACAGATTGGTTAGACGCCGGTGGGCGGTTCAGGGTTTTGGGGAATCTACTAGGCCATGGCCCTTGGCCAACTAACAACATTTATCACTGATAAAATGTATAAATAATACATAACAAATAATATTAAATTGACATAAATGTGTGTGTATATATATAATCCAAATTGTTATTTCTCTCTTTCATTTGCGCATCATTTTTTCTTAAAAGTTATATTATTTATACTCAAAAATCACAATAGAGAGATACCGTGCCGACTTACATCTCATTCACTATTGAATGGGGTGTAAATCTCATTCAAGTAGGATCAACATCTTATATAATAATAAATGAGATTTGAGTTGACATAATATTTCATACATTGTGACTGCAAATTTTTTTTTCTCACCAGTAAATTTCACCTTTTCCTATCATCATATTAAAAAGGGTAGGTATGTAAAATGAAAAAAAATATAATTAATGCTTCTTCGAAGTTCTCAAATCATAAGTAATTTCAGATAGTTTTATCAAATAAATATTTTAAAAATAGATGCAGAGAGTAGCGCACCAGAAGTGACTCCAGATTATGAATTTGGCTCTTCAAATTGAATTCTTGACCTCAAGAAACCATAGATAACCACATTGTCTAATAATAACTTGTTGACTTGTACAAGTCGCCTTTTGTACCATTTTTTGTAATTTTATTTTTCACCTAAAAGTTAAACCTAAAACATTTACCTAACTTTATTCCGTTCTTGTCACTTAAGCAGTTAAGCCTCAACTAATTATCACTAATTTCAACAACGTGGCTGCAGATTTGTACTTCGAAAATGAGTTCCCTGTAATTGCGGCATGAAATTGCAAGGGAACAAAAATTCAAAGCTGTACGAAACCTACACGATCAATACTATTTTAAGGATTTGGATCCTCTCATAAACTGAAGAAATTTTACTATTAGATCAATAAAGTAAAGAGGACTTCACTTCTAATTTTATTAATTCAACGGTGAAATATCTCAATTTACCTTCTAAAATGAGATGCTCACTTTAGAGAATTCTTACTCCTATTTTAATGACTTTATATATGTAGCATGATGGAGATCATCATTGCTACCAATTAGTTGGATTCAACCGGCAAAATCAAATCTAAGCTCATGTCTGATTCTAAGAAGCTTTGGATTCGATAATAATGCATCATGGCAACAAATCCTTGCTGCAGTTTGAAACTTGCTCGATCTTGAAATGAGACAATAAATTCCTTCTCTTAATCCAAACTTTTTCTTTGCAAACATATATCTCTATTCCCTTCAGTGCAATCGATAGTGAAATTATGCTTGAGTTATTAGCACCACTCTCCAATAGAGCTCTGCATGTGCAAAGCAGGGCTCAGAAGCTTCTTTACTTCTCATGCTCTTCTTGTTTTTCGAACATTCATATGGTAAATTATAGAACTAGAGATAGCTAGATATGGGGCTGAACGTAAATGGCATCCCTTCCTGACCTATGTAACCATTGAATGAACGGGCATGTGATTTGGTCAAATATTGTTGCTAGCTAGTCTTTTTTTTTTGGGTTCTCATTTCTCATTTTTCAAGAAAGTGAAACGCTTGAAACGCATCCAAATTTGAAACTTCGTCAAAGATATGTGGTTGTAACTTGTATCCAAATTTGAATCTTCACCTATAACTACAATCGCATCAAACGCCTCTATCAAAAGGATATCCACTTAATAGTGCCGCACATGTATGTGCTTTTTTGTTTTTTTCTTCTTTAATCTTTGAGTTAATGATCATTTTAATCCCTTACTTTTCACTCATGAATCATTTTAGTCCCTGACTTTTAAAATGAGTCAAATCAGTCCCCCAACGTTACAAAATGTGAATCAAATTAGTCCCTTATTCCATTTTTATTTAACATTTTATCAATTAGATGATGATATATAACATTAAGTTATATATTATCATACTATGTATCATCTAAAGTAGAATGAAGTTTAAAATAATTTATTTTGGTATCTAAAATTGTACAAAATGAGTCAATTTAAAATGTATAATGAATATTTAAATGACTTATTTTGTATAATTTTAAACATCAAAATAAGTCATTTTAAAATATATTCTACTTTAGATGACATATGGTGTGTCAAGGTATCACTTAATGTTATTAATCATCATTTAATTAATAGAAAATTAACTACAATTGGGTTAAAGGACTAAAATGACTCACATTTTGTAATGTTAGGGACTAATTTGACTCATTTTAAAAGTCAGGGACTAAAATGACTCAATAATAAAAAATAAGGGACTAAAATGAACATTAACTCTTAATTTTTTGGATCCTTGATCTTCCACCGAAATTTTCTCCTTGCTAATTGTTCAATCCCTATATTGGGATGGGAGCGTGTTGTTACAATCGTACTACAATCGCATCAAACGCCTCTATCAAAAGAATATCCACTTAATAGTGCCGCACATGTATGTGCTTTTTTGTTTTTTTCTTCTTTAATCCTTTGGATCCTTGATCTTCCACCGAAATTTTCTCCTTGCTAATTGTTCAATCCCTATATTGGGATGGGAGCGTGTTGTTACAATCGTACATTGAGCCAGGGCTTTATCCTTTCTCTCTTTTTGATCCAATATATGTTATAGTGCAATAATATTATTAATATGTAAAAATGCATATACCTTATACTACATAGAGCCTGTTTGAATAACTCCCAAAATCGATTCCTACCAACGCAAATATTTCCTCCTTCTCACAAAACTTGCATTGTACTCCTCGGAAAGTCACGAAGGACTTAACCAAACAGGCTCATAATGTCCCAAGAAAAATAATGTTAAAATCAAACATATATTTTTCAGTTATATAAGAAATACCTAAATGTTTCTAGTCAAATATGCTTCATACCTAATAGTAAGATATTAATAGTAAAATTCAAAGAATTGCACAACCTCCCCTTGATAATAAAGTAGCATTAACAGTCTTGTACAAAAAAGTACCATTGACAGTTGTGGAGAGATCTTAAATAAACATCAAATTGGGGGGTTCTGTATTCAGATTGTTTACCTTCTTTTGTCTGATTAGTTAACAGTTATTTTGGTAGTTGAACTTTATCGATTGCTCCAATCTATTAAAGTATACTGGCCGGATTTGAAGATTTTTCTTTAGTCTTTGATTGGATTTTATAGCGTGGTACGTGCCATCACTCTATTCATGGTCTTAGTCAACACTGTACATGTGTGTCTGCGCATGTGTCGGTCACAGAGAACGAGGGACAAAGAAGAAGAGTGTAACATAGAGAGATCAAGTTTTCTATATTATAATGATAATGATAACAATATCAACTCTTCTACACTTGTTTTCTTCTTAGACCATCGAAATTTTCCAAGTGATTTGGTTCTAAGAGTAACATGTGGAGGTTGTAATCATGACCAAATTAGAAAACCAAAAAGAAGAAGGAAAACAAAAAGACAAACAAAACAAAACAATCTAAGCAAACAAAAAAAAAGGAGGAGAAAAAACTGAAGGATATGACAATAATCCAAGGAAAAGTAAAAAACCAAATCTAGAGATCGACCATCTAGGCCTTTTTTTTTTTTTCTTCTCCCTTTTCTTTAACAATATGTTTTCCTTTAATTACTTTTCGGAATGATTAATGGATCAAGCAGCAGTTGCTTGATCAGTCACTATCATCAGCAAGGAGAACCTTTCTTGCAGCTAAGTGCACCAGCACCTACTGTGATTGAACCGACAAGGGAAGATGGTCTAGCACTTAAGCTAGAAGCCCTTGCATAGCTAGAGGAGGCTCCAGCACCCGATGCAGTGAAAAATGCACCATTTACCAACAAGTCCCCTTCTGACCTCCAATTCCAATTCTTCCATTCATCCTCTGGCGCATCCTCATGCTTTGTCACCTGCACGTACAATTTCACACATTTTTGGTTAAATGCCTTAATTAGCAGTATAATTTAATTATATAACACTATATTTAATCATTACATTACATTATCATCTAATTATATATTATCACATATATTAATAAATATCAAAATTAAACTTCTAAATATAATTAATACCAAATGCGTTACTTTCTTTACATAATTACCTCTTTGCTGAATTTGTCATCGGGTGCAACAAATCTGTTGCCTTGGCTGTTGATGGTTGGATTAGCACTTCCACCTATGGCATACATTTCCCAATGGGTATAGTCATTGTTCACCACGTGGAAATACCCAAGCCTACACCTGCAAATAACATCACCGGCAATATTTTTCAAACTCGACCGATGCGGGTCCCACATAGTAACCCCATTCAGCCCCCTCATTGATTTTAAGTTCTATCCCTTTCACTTCCCCCCGTTTTTTTTTTAACTCTTCATCCCATTTTTGCTGGTCTGTTATTGATTGAAAAAATTGGAACACATATTGTGCATCACTAACATTTCGCTAGAAATTCCAACATGCTTAATTAGGAATATCAACAAAAGAAAGTTATTATTTTGTACTACTTAATATTGTTAGTTAAGGGTATGTTTGTGATTAGCAGTAAAAATAGGATAATTTTTTATTTATATTTATATATAATTTTATACATAGAGTTTATTTACAAAAATTTATATTTCATTTTTATCCTAACCAAACATACCCTAAAAATATATTTGGTTAATGAATAAAAATAAGATGTAAATTTTTATACATAAACTCTATATATAAAATTACACATAAATCTTATTCATGAAAAATTTACTTATATTTTTACTCTCTAACCAAACATACTATATACGTTAAATATTAAATAATTAAACTTTTTCATATTCTTACTTTAATCGCATGACGAGCACTTAAAGTCGTGATCATGGAGTTCGAAAGTGGAAATATAAAATTGAATTATATACCTCGGCATCCTTTGAACGAGTCCTTCACCAAAGTGGTTGAAAGCTATAGTGACCTGCATGTTCTTGTCTTGGGTGTAGGAATCGCTGTGACCCAACAACATGACCTTATCATGGTGCGTCATGTAATTGTTCGAGATGGTGATAGCGGTGGACCCATGAATGGCATCAATCAACCCATCGTTGCAATTGGACAAGGAGCAATGGTCGACCCAAACGTGGCTCCCTCCAAAGATCGACACGCCATCGCCGTCCGATACGGTCCTCCACCCGTAGTGCCTAGGGGAGTCACGCACCATTGCATTCCCACCTTGCTTACAATCATGTATGTTGATCCCATGTATGATAACATTCGTCACGTATTGTATTGTAATGCATGGACCACCGGAGATGTGCACGCTAGCACCCCTACCATCAATTGTCTTGTACGAGTTCATTAGGAGTTCCTCCTTCAATCTGATCACCATGTCCCTGGCGAATATGATCCACAATGGCTCGTCTTGGATCACGGCGTGCCGGAGAGTGCCGGGCTTCGGGTCCACCGGGTCGTCGTCGCCGGCGTCGTCCACCACGTAGATCTTGCCGTCCCTACCTCCAACTGCGTTCTTCCCGAACCCAATTGCGCAATCCGCTAGCCTCTGCCTGTTGTTCTCCCAATTGGGGTCGCACCTCCAGCAATCGTCGATTGGGTTCCCGCTACCACACGAGAGGTACCCCAAGTTCCTCCTAGCTAAGCTCCTTCTAGCTATAGACTCATTGATTTTCCTGCAAAATAATAATAATTAATAAATCGATGAATTTTCTTGTGGTCAGAAAATTACATTTTGTCGTATTTTTTATTCACGTGATCTTGTCATGTCAGAGTTAGGATTCACTCGTTTAAAGTATTTGTGTCAATTTTTTCGCTGTCATGAGTATGACCTTCTGCTTAAAGCATGTGAAAATTAATTTAAATTGACTCAAATGAAGTGACGTACATACATGTGTTAGTTAACAATACACTTATCTCTAATAGTATGAATCTATACTATGCTATAAGGATCATCAATTTGCATGCTTGAGACTAAAATGTTCCAAATTTAAGAGTTTTTTGAATTATAACGTGGTGGTGGCTAGCTAGCTAGCATGTAAGATACAGTTGAGTAATGCACATGTAATGTAAATGTGTGAGATGGAGAAGAAGTGGTGCATTTACCTGTTCACCTCTTGTACTACCAATTCAGGGTCTTTGACAGGGGAAGAAGAAATGAGGGCTGGGGTGAGAAGAGAGAAGAGCAAGAAAAGCAGAGGGAGTGGCGGAGTGCTTGTCATGTTGACTATGTAGCTACTCTTTGCCGAGAAAGATGGAAAGAGTAGTGTGGTTGAGAGAGAGAGAGAGAGAGAGAGAGAGAGGTGAGAAGTAACGTACGTAAGAGGGGGGGTATATAAAGAGATCTAAAGCCGGGGTAAATGGCGTGATTAAACTCAACATATGGGACCCAGGTGCTTCCTGATTTCTGGTTTTACGGGGATGCCTACTGGGCAGTTTTTTTGGCCGTTAAGCATGCCCTAAATGATGGTGGAAGCTTGAAAAAAATAAGACAAAACAGTCAAAAGAAAAAAGAAAAAAAAGTGGGATGCAGTAAGAAAAAGGGCTACGCAGTCAAATTTAATGTTAACTTGTATTGCTGCAAAGTGAAGTTTCCTACAGTATAATTAAATTAGACTAATATAGAGTCACGCCCACATAATTCCACAACTGCTTTCATAAGGTAGTTAATTAGGTTTTACCTACCTTATTAATTAAGATCGAGATGGGAAATTGATTACTCAATAGCATGCGGCGGGGCCCAGTTAGGGACCTTTAACAAGAACGTGATTAACTTTAATCCTTCTGGATAACACTTCTAATATTCACAAAAAAAGAGATACACTTCTAATTATTCATCAAAAAACCATAATATTTTTTGCCCATTTAGCGCATGGAATCGGGTATGAAATTGAGATTTGGAATTAGAATTGGATGGCCTAATTCCAATTTTCTTGTTTCGAATAATACATAGAATTGGACTGATAATTCCACAACAATTTAATTCTATGCAATTAAAAACTTGTTAAATTCTTTTTCATTTGAAGTCTACATTTATTTTTTTTCTTTCTTATATATATTTTTTTAACAATTATGATGCAAATCTTTAGTAAAGTCAAATGTAAAATTTAAGATTTCAGGTCAATTTTAATTCTTTTAAAATTGAAATTAAAATGAAAATTCTATGTCATAATCCAACAAATTCCAACGTCCAAAGAGACCCTCCTAGATATTAAGTAAAGAAGTTAAAATACAACATATTATTTTGGCTTTAATTTAATATTTTCATCAAATATTAAAAATTAGTGTTAGAGAAAACTAAAAAAGATATATAGTATAACAAAACTATAATCGCTTAATTATTCAGTACTGGCTAGTGGGTACTTTGATTAATTACATTAATTAATGAGACTGAAAGTAAAAGCTTCCTCAAGGCAGGCATCATGTTCAATGAAGCAATGGGCACCTCGATTAATTTAATCAAATTAAATTGGTTAATAGTGGCTGTGAAAGCAAATTCTTCCTCCACCCATTTGATAAATATTCGCTTGGAAGTATATTTCGACTTCGATTAACGGTCGGCGGAGATTGTTGGAAATTAAAGCTTTAAACGGTGGAAAATATTGACTAATTTGCTCTGAGGGGTCCATCTATTGCTTTAATTGAAGAGGCACCGTGGAAAATCTTGAGTTTTGATATCCATATCCTTTAATTTTAATTGCCAATTTAATCTGGGAAAAGTTCAGTAAGCAAGAATATACCATCTAGCACAGTAGGGTAATAGAGGTGAAAAGCAACAGGCAGTTAGCTGGTAAAATACTAAAATTAACATATTAGAATACGCTTTTTTTTTTTGTCATTTTTTCCTTATAGATTTTATTTTCAAATTTGTGCCATGTATTAAACTAAACTCAGATACAAACAATATAAATCATATACATAAACTTACTTCGAGTGTTGAGAAGCAATGGAAAACAATTTAAATTTTCATCCATCCTCGTTTCTGGGACATGCTTGCTTGCATGCCAAATTTTTCTTGAAGTGCTATCGATTGATGACTTCTTCTGTCAACATACTAAAAATCTAATGTAAGTATTTGCTAAATAAAAAAATAATAATACAAGGTTACGATTGGGTTAATATACATCACTTGAAGAAGGAAATGGACAACACTTACAATGATACTACGAGCGTGTATGTACACCGACACAATTGAGCTTAATCACGATGTGGGTAACACCCCATGGTTTGTTTTTTATTTTTTTGTCAGTTACTGGATGGTTTTTCATTTCATCTATCTCCACCATGCATGCCTGCTGTTAAGCATTTAGGCCAATATAGGGGTTTTCCTATAAAGAAAAAAAATTAATATTAAAAGTGCTTTTACTTTAGTGATTATAGGAATCTACGTTGATAATAAGATGGGGACCTGTGGGAAGCACACTAACACACTCTCGGGGCTTATTGCTTGAGTATCGATCAATGATATTCTGGATTTTATGGGGTCCCCAAACACTAGGTTTGCTTGTTTGCCAAGGGAAAACAACTGCTTTTACGTGTCATTTATCTTCATAGAAATGCAAAGTAATAAAGAAAAATAAATAATTTTAATTAATTCTGGATTTCAGGAGCAAATGGTACTGTTGCAAATTGATGAAGATAAATAGCCAATGTTTTATTATCAACATCCAGTAGTACTAATTGGGATATTAATGAATTTATTTAATCTCTATCTTTTGATTAAAAAATTTGGTTGAGGAGAAGGTTATCCCGGTCCAATGCCATCGTGTGCCTCTACATTCATTAACTATTTACGGAATTAAGTACCTATGTATAGATTATCCAAATAATGATAATAAAAAAATAAAAAATCAAATCCAAATAATAATAATGGATAAGAGAATAAGGTTGACCAAACAAATTAACTAAGCTGGCGCGGGCACTCTCTTTCTTTTATATATGAATTATGGGGATGGGGACTTTTTAGAATGTAATTGTATATGCAGTCATCAATAATTATTTCTCTCTATTTTGTTATTGTCTTTTAATATTTCAGCATATAGCAGAATAAAAAAGATAAAATATACGATTTGGTCTCCTAATTTATTTTTGTTTTCATTTCGGTTTCTTAATTAAATTTTTCTGTTTTTTGGTCCCCAACTTATTTTTTTTCATTTTAGTCCCATAACTGATTTTCTATTTTTTGGTTACCTAACTTATTTTTATTTATCATTTTGGGCCTCTAACCTTTTTTTTTGTTCTTTTTGTATTTACTTATTTTATTTTCTGTTATTGTAGTATGATGCAGTAAATTAAAATAAAAGAAAGTGAAAATTAAATAAAGTTGAAACTAAAAATAAACTAAAAATTAAACGCATATAAGAAAATAATAACATTCTAAACGACGTCAATCAAACAAAAGAAAATTAAAAATACTATTTTTTTGTTTAATTTTTAATTTATTTTTAATTTCTATTATATTTAATTTCTGTTTATATTTTACGGTTAAAAAAGGATAAAATTCTTGCTTAATTTTATTTTTCAAAAATTTATTTTATTTTAATTTACTATATCCTACTAAAAGAATAGAAATAAAATAAATAAATCCAAAGTATAAAAAATAAGTTAGGAATCAAAATACATAATAAAAATAAGCAAGGGGACAGAAAATATAGAAATTCAGTTAGGGTAGCAAAATAAAAAAAAACTGAGACGATAAAAAATAATAGAAAATTAGTTAGAGGCCAAGAATGAACACAAAAATAAGCTAGGGGGAATATATTTTATCATAAAAAATTATTAAAAATGCACATATACATCCGAAAAAATATATGTTTACAAAATTATTTTTTTAGGAAATTATACAATAGTTATTATATGAGAAGTTTGTGTATGGAGAGAAAATATGTGCACGGATAAAATTGGAGTAATATAATTAATATTTCCTTAAAATTATATTCTCAAATAACAAATATTATTGAACAAATTAAAAAAATTTCTAAAAAATTAAAACAGTTAAAAATAATGAAGGGAGTAGATATTAGTATATATCAAGGCATTTTTTTCAATACAAAAAATATAAGTTTAGAGATAATGGAACTCAATAATTGAAAATAATCAATTTCGTTGACTTTAGTCATATATATTTTTGGTGTCTCATAATTTTAATTGATATTTAACTTTTCAAAGATATATAATTAAATCCTTTTTACATCGAAGTATTTTATTTATGGTTTTTATATTTGGAGCAGTCAAAACATGCAATTTATTAGTGTTAGTAATTAATTATTGACTAAGCGATAGCTTTTAGAGAATAGAAGTATTTGAAAACTTCGATTAATTTGTGGTGGTGTTAGAAAGACCGGTATGGAAACGAAGTTGACGATTCACTGATAATTTTATACATTTTTCAAGAGTGCCTATTCTAGTGGCATGGTTTTACTTTATCAAAATTTTCAAGTTATTATTCTATCAATAAAAATAAATTGGCACATAAATTTGTATTGGTTTTTCCTGATGATAATTTAATGGGTAAAGATCTATTTAGGTCCCTGAGGTTTGATAAAGTTTTAATTTAATCCCATTTTTTTTTTATCTATTTCATCTAATATTTTTAAAACATTTCAATTTTATGTTTTTGATAGAAAATATTCAAACTATAAGCAAAAAATTGATGTAAATGCCAAATTACAATATTAAGAAGTAACAACAAAGTATATAATGTCATATTACAATATTAGGGATAACAACAAAACATAAAACATTAAGCTTGTGTTTAAATTAGTCACAAACTTCATATTTTATATTTTCTTGTAATCCTTAATATTATAATATGAAATTTTATGTTTTTTTATGCATGACTTCCCTATATTGTAATTTGACATTTACATTCAATTTCATTTCTAATTTGAATTTTTTAATAAAAAAATTAAAATTAAAATATTTTGAAAATATTATAAAAAAAAGAAAAAGAATTTTTAAAATTAAGTTAAAACTTTAATTAAATATGAGGACCTAAATACATCGATACCCTAATTTAATTTACATGGAATTTGGGAGAGCAACCAGCAACTTGCATCCGAGTGTACGTAATAGTACTACTGCCGTCACTAGCTTAAAAGGAAATGGCAATCACATACATAGTTATTTTGTTCCTTAAATTTCATTTTTTGGTGCATTTGTTCCATTAATTTTATCGTTCCTTTCAGTCACATCTTTTGATTTAAAGTGGTATCCTCTAATTTATTGCTAGTTTTTGTAATGTTCCCCACATATAGCATAGCAGATGACATAATTATTTCAAAGAACGTATAATTAAATTAGATTAAGAATGACTTAAGGTTTTGATTTTGTTACCGTTATAACTTATAACACTGTCCGATGATCCTTTTCATTTAAATATATTAATTATGCAGAAGAAAAGGGACTAGAATGTTTACGGATATGAATCACCATTTTAAGCAAATTAAAATGAAGCGATTTCTTGTAATCATAACACACATCAAACAAATAATATGGACAACTTATTCGGAGGATTTTACCAGATTTAATAAAATTCACGTCATCACCTCCTGCCTATTTGTTACGTTCACTTAGGATGTTCTTGAATTTTCCTTTTACCTTAAATATTTTTTTTGTTTTAAAAAAAATACATTTATAAGTTTGTGAAATTTTTACACCTCTCCTCTAAGTTTGTAAATCATTATACTGATGATCTTCCCTCCAATATACATCATATATTACATTCAGAGAAGATTAGTGTTATCCACAAAATAAAGAAAATTAGGATAAATTTAACTAAATCTTGAAAAAAATTAATGTAATTTGCTAAAAATAAAAAAATCTAACAAGTGATATCTAGTTATACAAATATAACAAAAAAAAAAATCAAGAGTTATACCTACACAGCAGAAAATGATGTTAGAGATATAAAAAAAATATCATGACCCCATATTTAATTTTTAGTAACATTTATTATTAATTTTTTCTAATATCTTTAATACAATAGTGTATAGCACATACACTTATATGATTCAATAAATCTCAATTATTTCATAGTGTATGGATATAAAGTATTTTGATTGGATGGGAATGAAGAGAAAATATTAAATTGGTATGTCTTGAGTTGGAGCTTTTTGTTATATTAAATAGTGTCAGAGTAATGCTACATTAAAAAAATATTGTTAGATTTTTTTTAAAAAAAAATATAATGATTTTTAGCTTAAAAAAAATGGTATGATCTATTTATCTAAAATCTAATAACAATAATGCCGTATAATTCTGGAAACAAAATTTCAAGACAAAGCTTCCGTTTCTAATAATCTGTTGCGAACCAAAAAAATAAAATAAGATAAAAACAACGTGCAGCAGATAATGTTCTAATAATGTATTTTTGTAAATTCAATCACCTTGCTAACACCCGTCAACAAACTAACAAAATTAACAATAAGATAAAGAATAAATAACCATCTTGATCGTAATATTTTTAATTTGACATCAATTTAATCTTCACAAAAAATTTTACGTCAATTTAATTCAAAATACTTTTAGTTTCGACATCAATTCAGTCCTAATATTTTTTATTTTAATATCAATTTAATTATTTTATCAAAGTTAAAATCTAACAAAATGACGAAGTTGATATCGAGATTTAAAATGTTAAGATCAATTTGATGTAAAAAATTTGTTAAAACCTAATTAATATCAAATTGAAAATATTAGTACCAAAATGATTATTAGTACCAAAATGATTATTTAATCTAAGATAAAAGAGATAACAAACTAACATAGCTAATTACAAAAAGATAAAAAATACGAAAGACAGGCTCAATACGAAAGAGAAGACATATTTCAATTGATATTCACTTTGTCGAGAAAATTGCAATCATTTGAAGAGTTTGGATTGTGAAATATTTTATATTTTTTCCTTAATTAAAACCTTAATTAGCATATGGTTGGAGCTTAACAAATCCAGCAGCCCTGGGACTGAACTAAAATTCGTGAGAGACAAAAGGATATGAAATTATGAATGAATTCGGTGATTATGAGTATGGGCAAAGGAACTGAAAATATGCCTCATCACTTGAGTTTGACAAATGATGTGTGCTGTGGCCAGCCCCACTATCCTTCATGCCTCCAACAAGTAGCACACAACAGAAAGCAAAACCCTACCAATTTTGCATTTGATAAATTATATTTTTTTAAGGGGAAAAAGTAGTTTGTTGTTTTCCGAAGTCTTGATAATATCAATTAAATTGAAACAAAAACTTGGTGACAGAGGCACATGCTTTTGGCTCTAAAAATAAAAGCTTAGTAGGTCCAACATATCCTTCTTTTTTGTGCTCATTATCCTTCGATTCTCTTTGTTAATATTAAATTTCCCGAACCGCAAACTTCGCCGGAATTTCACAGTAACAAACAAAAATCTCATATCGCATCCTGACATGGCACAATGGCAACCTTACTCTCATCTTATTAGACAACACAGCCACTTTAGTCAATAAAATGTATTTGCGGTCAATTGCGCCACCATTAAAGGGTTCCTTTTCTTCAGTCTAACGATACGATTGTCGTTGGCCGTCATGCATTCAGTTAGACATATAAATTAGGTAAGTGATTAAGTTTGTATGGATCAGAACTTGAAAAATTACTGAGGATTAAATTTGATTCTCAGTGTCAATGTTTTTTCTTCTTCTTTTTTATTTCTTTCCCCTTAAGATTTGGAGTGAAAATGTGAAATATACTATCCTCTCTCTATTAAGTGTAATTATGGGCCCGTTTGTTTGGAATTTTTGGGAAATTTTCGCTCCAAGAAATTATTTTTCATATATTTAGATAATTTTTAAAAAAATTGAAATTTTTAAAAAAATGAATTTTAATTTTTCTTATAGAAGTTTAAAAGAGTAACTTTCGAAAAAAAATTAATTTTTGATTTTTTCAATTATATATAAAAAATTAAGTTTCATAATCATTTTTTTTATAATATAAAACGAACATACACTCTATATGCCGAGTCTTTTTATTTATAAAATTATCGCTACAATTCTATAAGGTTTGCTAAAATTATATTTGTCTCTCTAATATGATTAATAATGATAAAATTATAATATTTTAGTATTATTTAACGTATTGATGAGCTAAAATACATTTTTATTATAACTATAATTAAAAGGAGTATTTTAGTTGATCTATATATCAAATATTAATTTTCAACATATTATAATATTATTATTAATAATTATATACATGCAACATATTATTCTTTTTATCACTTAAATTAACACATTGAGATTTGCCACCAAAGAAACCAATGTAGTTTTAATGAATCCCAGAACATCCAGTGCAATTTCGTAAATAAAGTGATATCAAGTGTAATTTCACTAAATCTTAAGGGTTAGTGCAATTCATCCCAAGATTTAGTAGAGTTGGACTTTCTAATAAGATTAACTCGCATCTAATACTTAAAATTAATAAATTGATATAGTATTTTTGTCATTTTATTTTTAAGGTTATAAAATATTTTATAATTTTTAAGTTCAAAAATAAAAAAAAATCTTCCAATTTCTTTCCTTTCAAAATTATCCATCTGATTATACCATAAACGGCCCCTAATGAAATATAAGAAAACAACTAGATTGAAAAAAAAAAAAAGCATTTATGGAGATTAACCCCAAAAAGTAATTCACATGATGCCCTGCCAATGATTTATTTTGATAAACAGTGTTGTTTACCACTTGAAAATGGTTGTTTTAATTTGTACAATAGTGGTGAGGAGTACAAAATCAGTAAATCACACTTTATCCAAAAGTTATTTGTGGGACAAAACCAGCGTGAGGGTCTTTGTTAAGCTGTAAATGGTGGGGTTCAAATAATAGCACAGCCAATTTAGTTGAGTTCTGTTAAAGAAAGGTGGTTTGGGAGGGGACTCGCTGATTCGATCGTGACAAGTACTTGGCAGCCCCCACATATATACTGAGACACCTGGTACGTACTCATTGCTCGTTGTTGCCATGTGGTAGTCTTTCTCAACTCTCAAGACTGTAGTTTCTGTCCATGGCACATGCAAGTGCTTAATTAGGCAACACAAGTTTCACATCAAAGCCCTCATTTTCCATTACTTCTTTATTTCGTTCAGAATTTCATGAATTATTGGCCTAATTAATTGATTAAGACTCATGCTGCATCTCTCTAAATTCTATATTTATACTCAAATTAATTCACTCTTCTAATAAATTAAAGTAGTTGATTTGTTTTGTGCACTCTAAATTTAGTCAAACAATATTGTACACATTTTCTAATAGGATAAGTATTGAAGTTTGATTTGCATTGAAGAAAGTTCCCTCTCTCATTTGACTATATATTTTGGGAGACTGGTTTGTGTCACTTTTTCACTAGAAGAGACGTACGAAGCCCTTAAATTGATCTCATCTTGAAGAGAGATTATACACCATTGTGGTAAGAGGAGATTATGACCCGAAGTGGAGCACGTACCACTATCATTTATATAACATTCAATACATGTCAGGTTTAACATGCATCATTCATTGTAAGAAATAATTAGAATAGAAATGCATTTGAATAGTGTCATTAATTATATTGTTAGACAAAAAGAGCCACTACCAACTATTTCCGGCCTCATTTGACTAGGTGCCAAATGAAGTCCCTCATGTTAGCTGGATCATTAGCAAAATGCTACCAAAGTGTTGTCCCATGCAACATACATATATGTAGTACTCTGATCTGTCCTGCACCAAATGGGATTGGCATAACCCGATGGGAGGGATTTGTCAAAAGACTAATGAGTTTTGCACTGATAGCTGAAAAGATGTATGTATAGCTTTAATTCAGGTTTAGACTTTGGACTGTTATCCCCTCTAATTTCTCCCTAGTACCAGCTATCATGATAGGGTAATGATATTTGAACCCAAAATTGGGGGACGCATACATGACTCATATACCAAAAGGCAAGGCAAGAATTATGTTAGAGTATATATGAAAATCATTCATGTGTTTATTTGAACACAAACTAGTTAAAATATCAAGTCATATATTTATTTGTTTATCAAATTTTATTTAAAACTTAGAACCAAAGTTACATTTAGCCGGGGGTTTAGTTTTTAACAGTATATATAGAGATAGAGTCTTGTGATCAAAGACAAGACTCAACTTTACACATTGAGGGGATTGATCGATGTTTCTTATAATTGATACCCTAGATTAAAAAAAATGGATTTGCCATATAATGGGCAGTGTAAATTCCATTTACTTTTTAAGTAGTAAGTGAGAGATTTAATCACTTTTTCTGATGTAATTGAATGACAGTGTGATAAAATTTTATATTATTAATACATGAAAACTAAACTCGTCATCTTTCCATATATTTTGAAATTAAACTCATCACGTACTCGATCGAACTGGTATAACTACTCAAACATGCAACTTACATGGCTCCTATGTTCAAACGTAATAGCCAACATATATTAGGCACGGGTACGTACATCGCATGAATCATGCTGATCTACATGATACAGAATCTCGCAAGCGATGTGCAACAACTTTGCATTTGGCGTGTATGTATAATGAAGCCTAAAGATAAGAGTATTAGACATTTTTCACCCCCAAAACGGCCCAAAATTTTTTCCTTTTTCGCTCTATTCTGTGCCATATAACTCTTACACATGTCCATCCCCAACAACCTGATTGTCTACCCACATATTATTTTTATGTTAAAACATATATCGTTAATTAAGATCACTTCATTACTATCTGGCATCAATTATGTCTTTGCTTGCATAGCTGTTCGTGATTATGCTACTCTCAAATGAAGACAACGATACATAGCTATGCACTTTTGTCTTAATTAATTAACAATATGTGCTTGAGCAGTAGAGTTGGTACAAAGCATTATGCAAATGTAGTTTCTCTGTCCTTGTTCTTTTCGAGTCGCATTCGGTAACAAAGGCAGCGTTTGGTAGGGGGATATGAACAGAAATACAGGAATAATAGGGACAGTGATGACAGAGACATAAATAATAAATATATATAAGAGTATTATTGAAAGAAAAAATATTAAATTTCTGTCTCTATATCTTCTCTCCACTGTCCCCAAGTTTTGGAGGGGATAAAAAATTTTTCTGTCTCCTGTTCCTATCTCCTCTTTCAAACACGTTTCTGTCTCCATTATCCATATATTTTATGTCATGTTTCCTAAACAAAATGCTACCAAAATGATCAACATTGCTTCAATATGGATGATTTAGTCACCATGAACAAATTGTTTACTATTCATTAATGTGAGGCAATGGAGAGAGAACTAAGTTGTTAATTAAGATTGAATAAAGATCGATTAGAAAAAGAAAAATGTTAGCTGTTAATTAAGATCGAATTAATATCAATTAGGAGAAAAAAATGTTATTTACACTCATGAGATGGTGGGATAAGGGTGGCAATTTCAACCCGATTCGTGGGTTACACACCCCACTTGCCTGTGGGTCGGGGTGGATGTGGGTTTAGGGTGAACCCACCCCAACTCGCCCCACACCCCTTATATATTTTTAAAAAAATAATTATTAACATGTGTGTGTATTTAAATAAAATTACCTAATCATAAATTCCTAATACATTAAGAGTAATATCCACTCATTTTGTTAAAGATATTCTGTTATTTTTTTGTGCTGATTACTCTACTTTAGAATTTAAATATTAACATTGTCATTGGTTGCATTTTATATATTTTAAGATAATTTTAAAGATTTTTTAAAAAATAGTGGGGTGAGACAAGTGCGGGTTAAAATTTATAAAACCCGTGGATAAGATCGGGACAAGTTAAGACTGATATTTCCTAGTATAGGGTGGGATCGGGTTAAATAAAAACCCGCCCCAACCCACCCCATTGCCACCTCTAATGTGGGATATCTTGTGCCAACTCATACCCTATAAATTCAAATAACATAACTCTTAGGAGAATGGATCTTGGGTATGTATCACTAATGACAAATTAAATCATCCCACCTTTTGAGTTAATAGTGATAAATTATATGCAATAAAATCATATGAAAATTATTACCCAAAAAATAAAATCACATGAAAATTTAATATAAGAGAATCCAATCCCAGTAGATCATAATTAAGAGACGAATATAGGGGAGGGAGAATTGTAGTTCCATAATCATTATTAGTTGATGTGGTGCGGTTATGGTATGATAACGTTTAGCTCTGCTTAGTTGATCAAATTACATCACCCCTAATAGATCTTCATAATTATATCATATCATGGTCTTTATGCTTGGCGCAAGCTTGGTGATCTAGAAGTCAAAAACACCTCAAGTGATGATGATGACACGCAATGCAATCTTCTAACCTTTTTTTCGCCATTGTCATGAGCCGACACACTTTTTCTCTTTTTGTTCATTTTAGACTTGTCTTTATTTTTCCCCCCATATTCATATTTTAGTTTCCCTCCTTTTCTTTTTAATCTATAATTATTTAGAATCTTGCAAGTCATTTCGCTAATCAGGTTGCTTCTCCTTGCAATTTCCCTCTCAAAATCTTCGCATCCTACTCAATAACTCTTCCAAACGAGGGCCCCATCAATGTTGACTTCTATACCTTCAATTATTATTGTTCTTTTTTTGGTCGGCTACATCCATATACCTTCAATTGAATTTAATGAAATCAAACTATCTTCACGGGCACCCTTACAAGCCCAAAAACACATAGATGGCCCAATTCAACGATAACTTGTGTACTCCACACTGAATCACACAATATGTACTTATTTATTTGTTTATTTTTCCTCTTGGGTCGTGATGTTTGTTTCGCCCAATTTTTTGTCAGAATTCTGTTTCCCCTCAACAGTCACTAAAATATATGAGTAGTTGTAAGTGGACCTTACATAACATCAGCTCAACAATGTCTGGCCCATACCCAATGAGGCACCGTTTTCAGTATGTGCTCAGATTGTATCCTCTAATATTTCCTATATTTGCCGAATGCTTGGCTTTTATTTAAAAGAGCGTGATAAATACACAGACATGAGAACAAAACAAAAAGAAAAAAAAGAAGAAGGAAGAATTCTTAATTAACCAATATTGACGTAACAACTTGATTTAACATTTGTCTTAAACTGAGTTTTTCGAAGCTGCCTAAAGAGTAAGTAATTAAGAAATCTCAATATGTAAGTTTGCCTTGCTTTTTAACTCTATTATTTAGATATTGTTTCCATCACATGAAACTCGCTAAAAGGAAGATTAAATATAGTGATGTAGTCGGAGTGAGACAAAAGGAAAACCAATATGACATTGACCGAGGGTGAATTATATGAAGAGTTAAACTTCGTACCAATTAACTTGTGAGTCATTTTAATCTATAAATTTTAAAATAAGTTAAATTAATTATAGGTATTGTAAAATTTGAATTAAGTTAATTCATCAACCCATTTTTATTTAGCATTCTGTTAATTAAATAATGATATATAATATTAAATAACATATTGATATACCATATATTATCTGAAGTAGTATAAAGTTTAAGATAACTTATTTTAATATATAAAATTATATAAAATAAATTATTTAAATATTCATTTTATATATTGAAATAACTCAATTGTGCAATTTTATACATTAAAATAAATTATTTAAATATCCATTATATATTTGGTGACACATGATACAACAAAGTGTCACTTAACATTATCATTATCATTTAATTAATAAAATGGTAAATGCAAGTGATTTGAGAGATTAACGTGACTCAAATTTTGCAACAATACAGGTTAATTTAACTCATTTTTTTAGATACTAAAATGACTTTATGCATGTAACGTCATATACTAAAGCGAGGATTAACTCTCGTATGAGATAAGTATGAAATATTGAAATTCAACTCAATTCGTGATTCAACATCCAGAGCTAGCCAATTATTTAACATTTTCTTTTCTTAGTCACTCTAGTTATTTTACTTTAAGTGGTGAATGGTGATGTTCAACGCAGCCCCTCATTACCTCGAAGTAAATACTGTCGTCTATTGTTCGCTTGCTATAGTTTACAGTCTATTGTTGGCTTGGTATAGTTTAGGTCTGCTTTTGCAGGTTACAGCCGCGAGCCGGGACCATGACAGCTACTATTGCTGTGGGCATGTTGGGTACCAGACAAAAAAAAGGAAATGAATAGTCTTGTTTGACAAAAAAAATCGAAGAAATATCAAACATGATATCATCTCTGAAGGAAAATCATGCATGAAACACAATTTATATCCTGTTTCACTGTTTGTTTTATTCGTGCGGGTCATTCGAAAACTCCAGATGGAGAAGTATGTTTCAAAACTTATTGATTAAATCATCGTTTGACTCACTCCAAACAATGAAAGAAACAAGTCATTAGTGATCTACACGTAGCTTTTTGTTAAATGTCGAAATGAGAAACTAATACAAGGATGATTAATGTATCTCATTTATTTTATAAAAACTGGGAGGTTATGAACAAACTTTAAATTCTAGAAAATTTATCTTTCACAATATTTTATAGATGCGAATTTAGAGTTTAAGTTAATTGGAGAACAAGAAAATATATAAGAGAAAGACCAATTAAGTTTACAGGTTAGCAAAACGAAAACAGAGATCATCAATATGTGGAGCAGGCCTCGGAGAGTGAAATATGCGCCATGATGGAACGTTGGCTAGTGCCTACACACTGCAGAACCCGACCATAGTTACAGCTTTTTGGCTTCAACTAAATTAACCGAAATCTGTCATCTGAAATTATGATAAAGCCCCCCTACTTTCCCACCGCCGTGTAAGAGTAAGAGCCTTTTGTCATGGCCTTGGATACACTCCAACGCAATCGTGTTGGCACTTGAACTTACTCAACTTCTTAAATTAAGTATCAAGTCAGTCTCACTCAAAATAATTAGCAACGAAAGTTAAGAGTATGAGAGAATAAGAGAATTTTGGTGGGGATAACATTTTTGCACTACACAAATGAAAGCTTACAAATGACTTGGATCACTTGGATGGTTTGGGCAAAAATAGTCACCCCTATATATAACCTTCTACCTCCTCAATGAACAGTGGCGATTGATTCTAGTGGACGGTCCGGATTTTGTATCCAGAACCTTCCTACATTTTATACATTTCCACATATATCTAGAACCATCTACACATATCTACTAAGGACACTTTAGATAACTCCTATATGTCTTTAGAAGCTTCTAGACAGGTCCACATATCTCTACATGCTTCTAGATACTTCTACATAGTTCTAGATTATTCTACATGGTTCCACATGATTCCACAAGTTTCTAGAACATTATAGAGTATTCTACATTGTTCCACAATATTCTATATTTTTCCACAATCTTCCGGTATCTTCTAAAATCTTCTGTGAATTAACCCTTCAAGAAAGACCATTCGTGACAATCTGCTTCATTCATAAGAGATTTCAATACAACTTTAGGGCCTTTTTTTTTCCATTTTCACTTTTAATTTGTTGTATTTTTTATTTTTCAAAATTTTATGAATGAAAAGTGAAAAACTAGAGTAAATAAATATTTTATTAATTTTTCATAAAATCTTAATAATAGAAAATATAAGAATAAAAATAAAAAAGAAAAATTAATAAATCAAACCTGATATGTTTATGAGTTTTAGTTTTGGAGAGAAATGAAGGGGAGGACTTATAATATAATTTTACACTGCAAGTTTTCTTATTCTCTCCCCTTCCTTCCTTTTTCCTTCCAAATCCAAACTCATTGACATACCCTTAACTTATTTTAATATTTTATGGGAGGGATCAATTTATTCATAATTGGTTTTATACATCCATTTTATGTAATAGCTTTTATATTAATATTAAATTTCATCAACTCAATTGATATATGATATTATTTCACTGATCAAACATAGTAAATTTTAAAAATTTTAAAACAATTAGACACTGATAAATATGTAAACTAATAATTGATATTCGCTTATATTTAAAGAATCTTATATGAAAAAAAATGATAATAAAGCATCAAATCATTTTATGATGCATAAGATACAACTTTTACATTTTTATCCAATCCAATTCCTCTATTTTCATGACCATTTAAATAATATGTATGAGAATTAATTATATTGACTTACGATGACAATATATGATTCAATAAAAGAATATATTTACACCGAGTCTTGTATAAAATTATATACTTAATTTATGTAATATAGACTTTTAATGTAATGGTTAAATTGATAAACTATAATCTATAATTTTTATTCAATGCAGTAAGTAGGAGAAGATATAAGTAAGAAAATACTCCGTGGGAAGTTAGTTTAACATAAGTAGGTTGAATTCTAGGCAAGCTTTACCTATAAGGTTGGAGATTATTTAGATCCTAGAAAACTCTTTTCGAAAATGAGTTTTAAGATTAGACTTTCTTGCCTAACCTTTTCAATTATAAAGAAAAGAACAAAAAAAATGATATAAGTAATAGGGGGATGCCTGCTTATAGTAAATATTAGACTTTATTTAAAATTCTACATAATTAAATTTTGAATAAAACGTACATAATAATGCATGAAATTATTTTTCTTCATTCATGCCATGCCATGCCAAAATGGGAACCACAATGTTCCCTCTGTTGGTGCCTTCAGCTTCTGCAGGCATTCACGTTGGGTGCAGTTCACAGGCTATGGCGTGCCTGCGAGACTGACACTAACGTTAACACCCCCTCCCATTTGTCACATTTACTACTTTGCCACTGTTAGTCCTCTATCTTCTCCTTCTCCTTCTCCCACTTCCACCTCCGTTTCCACTATATATATATACATAACTGTTCCTTTTCCACATGCATTCAAGTCCAGCTCAGTTTCAAGTCAAGGTTTTCAATGCCCCGGTTTCCACGCTACTCGTTACATTTTCAATATTCTTTTCTATTTTCCTTCTCCACTTTCCCAGAATTTATTATATTTTTATTTTCATGTATGTCATACTATATCATATGCTCATGTCTGTCTTTTCAACTTTGTCGTTTGGCCATGTTTGTTTTCCGTCTTCAATATTTTATTTTCTATGTTCGTTGAAGTTTGAACTCTAGATTCTCTCCTTCTCTTTCCTCGTCTTCTTTCCATCATCATTATCATTATCATTATTATTATTCTTATTATTTTGTCTTCTCATATTTGTGATGCTGAGGGAATAGAAACGGCTATGAGCTCCTGCATGGCTTGCTATAGAGGGGAGAAGCAACGTTAAGGGCTTAATGGGATTAATCATTGATTAATGCTATTGAAGGTACTGCATTTTCTGCTATTCTTTTGTTTGTTCATTTTGCAGTCTACATTTCCTGCTACAATGGTCTATTCTTGCAAAGCTGTTGGTGAGAAACCAGCTAGCTTTTTTTTTTTTCGAAAGAAAATTTCCCATTAAGCCATTGAATGTAGTTGATGTTCAAAGGAAATTTGAAGGTCAAATTCTATTTCCTGCTACAATGGGCTATTCTTGCGAAGCTCTTGGTGAGAAACTCGCTAGCTTCTATCTTTTTCTTTTCTCTTTTCCCATTAAGTCATTTGATGTAGTTCAGAGGAAATATGAAGGTCAAATACAATTGTTCATTGTAAGATACTTCAAAATTTAATTTGTTTTTGACCCCATTCCATTTCCATGCTTTGCTGGAGTGGAATGTACAAGATATTTTAAAGGTTTGCCATTTTGTGCTTGACTGGGTTATTTTTTATGCCCCCCATCCCACCCCATTTTGTATTGCAATGTGTTTGTTTCATTTTAAAAATTACTTGTTCAGTTCTTTTTTTTCCCCCTTCTTTCAGTGTATTGATGTTATCATTTTCTTTTAGGTTGGGTTTGCTCTGTTACTAGTGGATTCTGATTGTGTTAGTGTAAGGCAATGATGGATGTGCCGCGGCATTCGGCTGATGTTCCTATTTCTAAAACTCTTGTAGCATTGAGGAGAGTGAGGTCATTGAGGGATCCATCAACTAATTCTATGAGCAAACTCTCTTCTTTGATTGATCATGTGCACTGGGAAAACGGTTCTGGTAATGGGATTTCTCTGCGGTTTTTGGATGCTGCTCCTGCTTGTGACTTTGATGATAATGAAGGTGCTTTAAGATCAAAGGATTTAGGTGCTGTGGGGCAAAGGGAGCAGGGTTCTGCTGATTTTGCATTCAATTGTGGCTTGCTGAATTCTAAGGTGAAGCCTAGTGGGGTCTCATGTCATGAAGGCCAACCTTATGATCAACCATCTTACTCGGATCTGCAGCAGCGAGGCATTTGTGGAGATGAATCACCAAGTGAAAGCTGTTGTGGGGACCAAGGGGATGGGGGAAAAGCATTGAATTTGGCTCTTAACATGCTTCCTAGTAATCATTTCAATGATGGGGAGTCATGCTATGTAGCGACTACTAGATCATCTCAATTAGGGAGAATTGATCACTCTAAGTCAGCCAAAAAATCCCTGCGCAAAAATCAGGTGAAACCATCTGAATTTGTGGGCGGTATTGTTAGCCATTTAGGCAGTCCATGCCTTTCTGTTTGTAATGCTTTCTCATCCCATAGTTCCTCAATGCATATACCTCATGGTGATGATGTTCTAGATGATGATGATAATGGATGTCAAATAAGCTGTTGTTGGTCCAAATCACCAAGGTTTAGAGAATCAAATCGTTATTGTGAAATAGGCGATGGTCCCTTGATATTGCACCATGTTGGTGAGACTGATCTTCATGGACATAGAAGCATGACACATATTAGTGGTGAAATTAGTCCAAATTTGGAAACTCCTAGAAACCTATCTATGAAATTCAGGCCTAAATCATTTAGTGATTTGGTGGGACAAAATGTGGTAGTAAGGTCTCTTCTTGGTGCTATCTTCACAGGAAGGATAACATCGTTTTATATCTTCCATGGTCCGCGTGGTACAGGCAAGACATCTGCCTCTAGGATATTTGCTGCTGCACTGAATTGCCTCGCTGTTGGGGAGCAAAAGCCATGTGGCATGTGCAGAGAATGTGTTTTATTCTTTTCTGGAAGAAGTACACATGTTAAAGAAGTGGATTCTATAAAGATGAATCGTTCAGACCAGGTTAAAACCCTTCTTAAGAAAGCATGCTTCCCTCCAGTTTCTTCACGATTTAAGGTTTTCATTATCGATGAGTGCCAGTTGTTGAATGGGGATACATGGGCAAGTCTTCTGAATGGCCTAGAGAACCTTTCTCAGCACGTTGTTTTTGTGATGATCACCCCCGATTTGGATAAGCTTCCTCGAAGTGCAGTTTCCCGGGCTCATAGGCATCACTTTCCGAAGATTAAAGATGCTGACATTGCAAGCAGATTAGAAAAGATTTGTGCTGAAGAAGGTATAGATGTTGAACAGGCTGCTTTAGACTTTATTGCTGTGAAATCCTGTGGCTCTGTAAGGGATGCGGAAATGATGCTTGATCAGCTGAGTTTGCTTGGTAAAAAGATCACAATTTCCTTAGCTTATGAGCTTGTAAGTGTTGTTCTCTTGTTTCATACATATCTCTCCTTGAAACTTTCTTCAGTTTTTCCCCTTAGTATTCACGCTTGCCCCTTGTTGTTCCGCAGACTGGGATAGTCTCTGATGACGAACTGCTTGATTTGCTGGATCTGGCTTTGTCATCCGACACTTCAAACACAGTTATAAGAGCTCGGGAGCTGATGAGATCAAGGATAGATCCTTTGCAACTTATATCACAGCTGGCAAATCTCATTATGGACATCCTTGCAGGGAAATGTGAAGACCATGTTTCTGAAGTCAGAAGTAGGTTTTCAAGCAGATATACCTGTAAGTGTTTAAAGCATAATATATCATTCTTTCTATCTGCAAGGGAATATATTGGCTGTTTGCTATTTTTTTTGCAGTCCATGCTTGTGTTTCACTGTCTATACCCTGTGTTACTTCATGTTGTCTGACTGGTTATTTTCTCTATCATAGCGGAAGTGGACCTTCAGAAACTAAATCATGCATTGAAAATTCTTTCTGAAACTGAGAAGCAGTTAAGAGTTTCAAAGAATCAAACAACATGGTTCACTGTGGCTCTCCTACAGTTAAGCTCTGTAGATCATCCATCCGTGGATGCAAATAATACCAAGTTGTGTTTGAGGGGAGCATGCAATGGAGGTAGACTTATATTTTTATTTCTTGGCATATTATTATTTTCCTTCCTTTTTTTCCCATTAGGTTTGTTGGGTGGAATTGACAAAACTAGTGTGGCTTTGTGATTTGAATTTCTATTCTAAACTTGTTCTTATTCCTTAAATCAATGCAGATGGTGATTGCTGCAGTACATCATCCACAGGGCAGAGGTTGAAGCATCTTTCTACAGCTCAGTGTGATAAGAAGTCATATACCTTAGGAGTACATGAGGATCACAAAAGAACCTTGGATTCCATATGGTATAAAGCTACAGAGTTGTGTCAATCTAGTCTACTCAAAAATTTTCTCAGGAAGCATGGGACCTTGTCTTCACTTCATGTTGACTGCAGCCCTTCATGTAATTTCTCCCTTATCTTTTGTTCTTTTTCTCATTTTCCATTCACTTTGGAGGTTTCTTGCGTCATAGTATAATTGCTTTCTGATGTTATGCTCATTGTTTAAGTACACTATTTCTTTTATATACTTGCTTATTGATTGTCCAAATTAAAGAAAATTGAAGTATCTGATCTGAAGTTTGTAGCTTTGAGATTTTCAAATTTATCATCTTTGCTTACCAAGAAGAAAAAGATGGTTTTGTGGCAATATTCTGCTGCTTCTAAACTGCACAATAATATGATTCACCTGGCATTTCATGTGTCATACTGCATTCCTTTGTCATCATTAGTTCTACTCACATGTTTTTTGGAACAAAAATTATTGTCACAATTCCTCTAATTTTCAGGTCTTGCTATTGCTGACTTGGAGTTCCACCATCACCGCCATGTATCTAAGGCCGAGAAGTCATGGAAATTGATTGCAAGCTCCTTGCAGTTCATATTGGGTTGTAACGTTGAGTTGAGGATCAACTATGTACCTTGTGCTTCAGATTCCAAGTATGCCAAATTGAAGAGGCCATCCTTCAGTTTCTTTAGCTGTACGCGGAGAATTCAACAGAAATTGTTTTCGCCTAATGAACAAGGAAGTGAACCAGACTATGCTGATTACACATCTGAAAAGCTCATGATGATGGACGAAACCCAAGCTTCTTCCTGTGATTGTGGATCTTTGGTGCCACCACTTGTGTCTTACCATGGAATGGGGGTGGTAACAACATTGAGAAGCCGTGAAGGGAATCTACTGAGCTCAGGAGAAAGATTTCTGAATAGGTCATGCCAAGATATGATGCTAGGGACATCATCTTGTGCTCATCTAATTCCATCAACCTTGGATTCAGATAATCAGTCCAAGTGTTTTCCTCAAACTCCCTGGCTTCAAAAGAAGTTCAGTTCTTCATTTTCTTCCAAGTTGACTATTTAGGGGATTCAACAACAAAAAGATTTTCCTTTATTCATCTTGATGGGTTCACCACTTAACCTACAGTTTTCTACATACATAAGTGCCATGACCTTATGGTGAAAAAAAAAATTGATTGGCATTTCCTATAGTTGCCTATCTTTTGCAGGAAGCAAGAAGAATTGTATGCTACTAACTAGGAAACTGAGCTACCATCAATTGTGGTCAAGCATCCACAAAATTGCATGATAATTGGAAATCTCATTGTAATGTTACTATGCTAATAAAACTCAAACTGTCAACAAGCTCATAGCTCAATAAGTACCAGTACAACTATCTGTTACTAAGGGTGTGATGATGTTATTGGAGTTTCAATCCTCCACCATTATATCCCTTCTCCAACCAAGTGCTTTAACGTCCAAAGTATCCAAAGGATAATGACTGTAGCCTAGTAACTGCAAATATTAATCTCGTGAGATTACTAATCTCACTGTTGTCAAATGAATTCCTCATCCCTAATGTATCTTTTTATTATGCTTTTCTCTTTGTTTGGTATATTTCAAGATTGGTTGTCAATTATACAAAAAAAAAAAAAAGATTGGTTGTCAAGTCTTCATCTGAAGTAAAGCATTTCTAGTTTTATCTACCCATATTATTAATCTATTTCCAAGTTTTTTCAAGGGGTTTTTGTCTCTCAGATGAAGGTGGATTATTTATTAATATATTTGAGAAATTTTGTTGTTTCAAGTTATACAATAGCAAGTCTTGTGTTGAGTCTCAACAGCACATGCTAATAGGGACAAGGTGTTCCACCAGTTTGCTATAATGTGCTGTTTTCTAGCCATACCATACTGTTTTGGTTATATTTAATGTCTCCATGAAGGGGGTAGCCCTATTGATAGGGTTTAGCGTCTGCCTCTGTTACACATTTTTTCAGCTGGTTCCTTAAAACATTGGAGCACCAAAATTACTTGAACATGTTGTTAAAATAATCACACCAATGACACCAACAGATTCAAGCCAATCTTGAGTTTATTTGAAGATTATGTTATATTTAGTTATGTAGTATTTAAGTTGCTCATATTTTGTTATATTTAATTTGATTATGTAAAATTGAATGGTGAGCTTAAAAGGCCTCTTAAATGAGTGATAAAAGGATTAGGCCTATTATATAAATTGCAACAAATTGTGTAAAATAGGCTTTATAAACAGGACTCTCAAACAGGTAAGATCAGCCAAAAAATAAAGCCTATAATGTATAATGCAGTTGCTCAGCCCAAGAGTGTTACATGCTCTCATTTCATTGTTTCCATCCCTATAAGCTGTTAGTTGGTTTGATATGAATATGACCTGTTGTTTTAAAAATAATGTTTCTCTATTTTGTTACACTCTTTCAGGGCTGCTGACAAGAATTTTATTGATTTGAACTTAATTTATTGAAAATGAAATATCATGGTGGATGAAGGAATTGATTAATTTCTATTTAGGGCTTAGGTTTTCTGAATGAATTCATTTAAATTTTGACGTTACTTGTTGCTGCAGTGCTCAAGGGTAGATCCAGATTTGCATATTATTAAACATGGTCAACTAATGAGCAAACAAGTTAAACTTACAAAAGTTTAAGATCTTATTTATTAAGCGTGACAAAATTGTCTAACTTGCAAGTCTAACCTATTAAACTATTGACAGATGAGACATCAATTGACATTTCAACTAGAACTCACATTTAACATTTACTTTTAATTAAAATGTTACTCAATTAATAGTTGAAATACATTAATGGGATGCTCTATGAGCACATAAAAATTTTTAATTGGCCAAATTTTTTTGAATTTTTTTCCCACTATTTGGTCAATGCCTGTCAACTGCAGTCAGCGAGCAGCAACATAACAATTCTATTTTTGGTCAGAAACATAATGTTGGAAAGATCGAAGGCTTATGTGACCAAATCCTTTCATAACAAAAGAATAACGAGGGCTCAATTTGATATTGGGTCAATGTAACATAACTGCCCACATACAAAGAAGAAAACGAAACGTATGTTTAATTGTTTATAGTTCAGCTCATTTCATTGCATGGTGGGGTTTGAACTGAGAGAGACCGAAGAGAGAAGAAACAGAGCATTTGTCCTCATGGCGGATCACAGCAACCGCCGCGTGACGCTGCTATGTCGCCCAACCAAACACCTCACCACAGGATCCCACCCGGCAACCCACTGGCTCATCGGATCCCCCTTCTTCCCGCCGCTCACTGTCGCCTCCATCCTCCGCCGCCTCTCCTCCTCCTCTGATCTACGCCAAGAATCAGGTCCTTCTTCTTCTTCTTCTTCTTCTCAGCTTCTCTCGCAATTTCAAATCTGAATTCACTTCAATAGTTTTTCTCTCTATTTTGCATTGTTGAATTTGTAAGCAGATGAGCTTCGAGCCTTGATTCCCCGAGGCTTCGAGGTCATCGGAGCCATAGCTTCCGGAGCCGGCGCTGACGCCCGCGCCGCCGTCGACGCCGCCATCAGATTGAGGAATCTTCTCTACGGCGAAGAGAAAGGAGAGGATCGGCCGGTGATCGGAGCGGTCGCCGCCGGCGGTTCTGGTTCCGTCGACCTGAATTTCTTCGTGTCGGAGAGTGGAAACGTTGAAGCGATCGCGTCGGTTGTGCAAGAAGAAAATCCGGAGAAGTATGTGTGGGAGAACGGTTGCTTGCTTCTTTGTGTGCTTCCGATTAAGTTGCCAGTCTATTACCCTCTCAAGAATCCAAGTGGTTAGGGTTTATCTTTTTTCTTTTAATCTAATTTTTGTTATTTTTTTTTAATCTCTGAATGTTAATCAAATTGGTAGTTAATTATACTTATATCAGTTAGGTTTGTATTTGGAATTTAGTTAGTTTTTATATTTGCGTGCTGTGTTTTGTCCAATGCCTTATAAATCAAGCATTTTAGGGATCGAATAGAGTAGTGCTTTTGTTGATGGAGGTTGTTGAGCACAGGACTTTTGAGTTACAATGAAAGCTTTAGCTGAAAGTTAGTAACTTGATTGGAGTTTAAGATGCCTTAACAAACATGAAATTTGAGAGATAAAATTAGATGCAGGTATTGAAGGATGTTAGGCTGTAAGTAAACTAAGAGAGCCACAACAAAAATTTTAAGTGTAACAGAATAGCTGTGCTTGCTGTTGGTTAGATGAAATTTCACTCTAATATAAAAGAAATTTTGTACGTCTTAGTGTTCAAGTGAAACTTCAGTACTTCACAGCAGAATAGTCGGACATTGATAAATTATTTGAAGACAAGATGCATGTTTAACTGTTTTCTAAATGCAACAAATTTGACAGAAGTTGAAAAAGCATACGTGCGAGCAACTGAAGCTGTTATTGCTAAGTTAAGAGATCCACGGGCTGTGTACATATTAGAAACATCAAACAAGAGCCCTCAGGATATACCTACACCTGTCGTGATTCGAGGCGATCACTTAGACTTTCGTCCAGACCTCTCCAAGGTCAGGGCTGCGGCTGATGGTGATGATGGCTGCGATGCAAGCTCACTATTGTGTTCATACTTTTCCATCACCAGGAAAGCGGGCTCACCAGTTTTTTCTGTTGAGGTAACATTAACGGTGATGATAGTGCTGTTTCGCGTTTTCTTTTTTATTGTTTAAATTTTGGGTATGTTACACGAATGTGAGTAGTTGGGATTTTGTTTTATGCGGTATATTTATTTTTCTTTTCTACCATGTCCATTATGAATTGTCAAATGACTGCTATCGTTCATTTTGTGAGATTTTCTTCTGCTTAGAATGCAGATACTATCCAAGTTAGTGTTCTCTTTAACAGCTTAGGGCCATCATCAACATCTGCTGTGCCTGTTGCACAATACCTTCCAGGTCCAGTATGTGCTCAATGAGCTATAGGATTTGCTTTATTTTTTGTGTTTTTGCCATTTCTCAATTGAAGTTAAATTATTGCTTTCAGTCCAGGAGGAAGTCAGACTCCTTGTTGTCGATATTAAACTAGATGTACTCTGCTATGCGTCTAGGGAGCTTCCACTGAGACATGCAGTTTCAGGTTTAATCATTCCTGGCTTAATTGACCAGTTAAATGTTATGCAGAACTCGATGTTGCCTAACCTTTTGGCACAACATCCTCAGGTGAGGCGCTGCATTCATCTTTCTGGTGTGGTTTCCTACCATTCCACCATGATTATTATTGACAACAAGACCATGTTACTTTTGTTAATGAATGTGCAACTACTGATTGTCATTCCTGTATCCTTTCATTGAGCAATTTCAAATGGCTTCCTGAAATTTGCTTGCAAACACACAAGTCTCAAATATACAAACTGCCTGTGTGTGTAATATAACTCATGGCTGAAAGTGGCACTGCCCATTTGATTCAAGCTGTGATACATATAACAGTGTTTGTCTGAATTTTCAAATATATTTCATTTGGGGATCATTTTACTGTTTTGGAGTATTTCGGGAAGTCTAAACAGGGTAATAACACTTATTAACCGGTTAAAAGATCCAGAGCTATATCAACCTTCTTTGGTGGATCCTAAGAATGATGAGGGTGGATGACAACATTAGTGGTTGGATATAGATTCTGTGAGATACTAATTCTACAAAATTGGTCTGAACCTTTCTGGCTAAGTATTATCTCATATTAAGATCATGATATGAAAAGAATGAATAGCTGTTCCTTCATCTATTAAACACTCATGCTACCCATGACTGTGTGAACTATCAGGTGAAATTTATGAAAGAGTTATATTTTATTTCTGTGAATACTATATGATTGTAAATTCTGTTTAATTTGTTTGTTTTATTGTTTATCAAGATTAATATTGTTTCATAGTAAAATTCTCTTTTCATGTATGCATTTAGTACTTGTTGCTCATTTGATTGGTTTGCAATTTATTTGTCAGCTTAAACCTTATCACTTTAGTCCTCCTGGTGTTCTGCATCCAATAACGGTTTTGTATGAACTGAGTTTTGGGGAGACAGAAATGAAGCAAGGTATGCTGTTGAACGCTGGTGTGGATAAGATAATTCCTAATTCCTTTACTATGCTCCCAGCCTATGCTAGAAAATAATAGAACAAAGCTATGTTGTGTGCTGTTGGTGAATTCAGAGGGGACTGTATCTACCAAATCTTTAGGCTATTTAACTTTGCTGTATCATTATGATCTCAGCATGTGTGCATGATTTATGAAATGTTCTTGCATTCTGCAGTTGAAGTTAGGAAATCATTGCACTCAAGGCTGGGATTACCATATGATCGTCCCCTTCTAAGAATCGCTAATGCCTTGGAATTTTCAAAATTGAAAGGCAGTGGTAATGTAAAGAAAGGTAAGATGAACATTTAATATAAATGAAATACTCTTCATGCTCTATAGGTACTGGGAATTATGGTTGTATATGCCCCTTTGCAGTGTATGTTTTCCTATAATAACTCCTGTACTATTTGTTAATCATATGGGCTTGTTTTGTTAATATTTATTGGTAATATTAGGTTCAACTTTGCTCAGAGATGTACACATTGGGATTCCAAGCAGTGGGGGTAAGTTGGTATTTTAGTCATTGGACAATGAGTCTCTCATTCTTCACATAAGTCTTCTTTGTCTCATTTGAAATTGTTATTGTTGTTACAGTTACTGGTGGATCAGTTTCCCTTGTTCAAGGTTCCTATGAATACTTCCATTATCTTCAGGATGGTTTTAATGATTCGGTAATTGCACTCCTCCTGCTACCTACTGGTTTGATCTTGTTCTTGAGACTGCATTGTTTTCTTCTTAACCTTGATTGCAATTACATAACTAAGTGCTGTATATTTAAGTGTGACACTAACACCAACACATCCCATTTATTGTTGCTGAGCGATTTTAGATTGCCATATTAACAGAATTTTGTTAAGGCAATTGCAAAGTACCTGTTGGATCAGAATACATGCAAAATTGTTTTTAAGTTGTTAAAATGATCAAAAGTATGTCACCAAAAGTTGTTCTTTCTTGCTATGTAATCTTTTCTTATTAAATACATCCCAGCTTACTTGTCTATAAAAATGATAATAGAAAATAAGAGCACACAAACCTATTAATTGTGTGGTTTTAGTATAATGCTGGATGAATAAAAAAGATAAGTATGAAATTATAAGTTGTAATCATCCCCTGCTCTAGAAATTCAACCTATGGAAACACACATTTTGTGTCTTTAGTTGAGTTTGCAAATCCTTCCTGCTGTTTTGAATAGCTAGGGCACTTTAGAAGGCATTCTGCAGGAGCTGCATCCAGGACACTTTTAGCACATTGATGTTTGAGCTTTTGCAAATACATTATCACTTGTTAGAAATTGACCACAATGACTTTCTTTTACACTGAAACACCAGTTTTTGGGCATCAAATGCAGGGCAATCAGTTCTTAATGTATTAGCTTTCACTTCAAGCTTCTTTATATGTGGCTCTTACTATTGCTTCTGGGCTAAATTGTTAGTCTTATGGATATTTTTCACAAGCTAGGTTCTAGCATTTTGACCTTCCATGACATAACAAGTTCCATCTCTTGTTTCTGTTTTCCTGTGCTTATAAACCGGCTTTCATAAGTTAGGTTCTTGTTTTTTTTTTTCTTGGTCAACATATTTTAGTCCTTCTTCAAGACTCATCTGATCACAATACTTATTACTGCATGTTTCTCCTAAGAGTGACTGACTGCCTGCCAAAAAGCTTTGCAATAAAGTGGGGAAATACCTGCATGTAGATGCAAGGTTGTTGGCCGTTGGCACTCTAAGCTTGAATAATTCTCAAGCTCCCCTATCTAAGCTAGGTTCTAGCTTGGCATAAAACTAACCAGGCTATGTGATGATTTGGTAGACTAGTTTGTGTGTCCTATTTAGTCTGACTTCTTGTCTGATTGATGAACATCTTGTGTCACCATTATATGTAGTTGGCATGCTTGCAGATATCATCGAAACAAAATGTTTCTATTTCTTTGTAGTATAACAAAGTAAATCACTTATATTGATTCTGTAGGGATGGGGTTGTGCTTATCGCTCTCTCCAGACTATTATTTCATGGTTCAGACTACAAAACTACTCATCCATAGAAGTTCCTTCTCATAGGTATTTACAATTCACCTCCTCTAATTATAGATTTTGTTTTTAAGGGAGATATAATTTCTTTCTGATATTTATAGTGTAATTAATCTTAAGCTATTTCCTTATTGTCTCTTCAGTTTTAAAATTTTGCTGTGTTTTGAATTTTTCTATGTAAAGGATTCTTAAATTGATCATTTAAAGAGTTGTCGGTTTCTAATTTAAATGGAACAAATTCAATGAACAGTTAGTCTGGCAAAATTCTCATATCATCCAAAATCTTGCTTGTCATATTCATGCGTATGATTCAGGCTGACAAACCTGCAACTTTCTCAGAGAAATACAGCAATCACTTGTTGAGATTGGTGACAAAGATCCTTCTTTTATTGGGTCACGGGAATGGATTGGTGCCATTGAGTTGGGCTATGTTTTGGACAAACTTTTGGGTGTAAGTATTCTGCTCATTATAGTATCTGTTAATGTTGAACTCTAGATTTTTAGTTATACTGTATATTCTCGATGCAGTTGGGATTTTGGGGTTTTCTTTCAACTGGACATTGTGGTTGTGTATTTCTCTGACTGTAGTCAAGATATGTTGAGCCCCCACCCTGAAAAGAAGGGTAGAATCTAAATACTTGATCTGATGCTGAACAGGCTACATGAAATGTCATCTAAATGTTGAAATTCCTTTGCTTGGGTGGTCGAACATATTATGTTGCTTGTGAGCCTAATCATGTTCTTAATGATTCGGCTGGCTATTTGCTTTCTGTAACAGGTTACATGCAAAGTAATCAATGTTAGATCTGGAGCGGAGCTTCCAGAAAAATGTCGAGAGCTAGCATTGCACTTTGAGACCCAAGGAACTCCTGTAATGATTGGTTAGTGGATACTATTTTTGAGGCGTTCATCTGCCCTTTGTCGTGACATTTCCCAAAAGGGTTGGCTTAAAATTCCTCAGTGTACTTTTTGGTTGCATATTCACTTTGATTGAGTTGTATAAATAGTCTATTGCTCTAATGCAGGTGGTGGTGTACTTGCGTACACACTTCTGGGGGTGGATTACAATGAAGCAAGTGGAGATTGCGCATTTTTAATACTTGATCCCCACTATACAGGCTCGGATGATCTGAAAAAGATAGTCAGTGGAGGGTGGTGTGGGTGGAAAAAGCCTGTTGATAACAAGGGAAAGAATTTCTTCTTGCATGATAAGTTCTATAATCTCCTATGCCCACAAAGGCCCAACATGGTTTGATAGGCTTAATTTGATGGAGGGAACTAACTTTCAAATGATACTCGGTTTCTTGCAATGGAATTGTAAATTTTGCACTTGGCTACGTGTGGTTGGGACTTGAGGTGATTCGTTGCCTCAGTTAGGTTAGTGTTCTGTATTTGGCATCCCCCGGAATATAAGTAGGATTTATTACCTTTATAGTGGGATGCATCTTCTGTCGAGTCACTTGGACAAGTAAACGGTGTGGGCAAAGGGTATTTTAATCCAATTGCAGTCCATCTTGGAATGTTACTTATAAACTCTGAAACTTTTACCAAGTAGAAATCAAGATTTAGTTGTCTGTTGATTGTATGAATGGTAATATGATTTTTTTACATTAATAATAAATTTAAGTCAATGCATTATATAATTTTTTTTAACGTTGTCATCAAATGTAATTATTCTCTTTGCATAACATTTCAAATAGTGATTATAAAAGTCAATAGACAATATTATTTGCCAATGTAAAAAATCGTTAAATTATAATCATTTGATTAGATGGGGGAATCCATACTTATCTTATGGGTATTTAAAGAAAATCCTGGATTTAAATGTGAACAAGAATAAGGGAGTTTGAAGGGAGGGGCTATTATCACACCATATTATATGTTGCCACTTTCATTCGCTCATTTTTCATTTAAGCTTCCTAACATATCCTTACTATTCTCTGTCATAATTAAATTAAAAGTTTATCAATACTTCTAATTTTATTAAAAAACAATATTAATTAACCTTTTACAAGAAAACTTGTGTTTTTGATATTTCATTGCTTTTGCTTCTTTATCTTTTTTTTAACCAAAGTTGAGCGCTTTGTCTAATTGAAAAATTAGAAAATTCCTTAGATTTATTTTAGTAGATTGTTTGTAGGTACATAAGGAATAATTAAATTATACTCAAGTTGAAAAAATAAAGCAGGGCAGGCCGGGCCAGTCTACAAACTACAATTATACGGGTCAGTCTGAGGATTTTTGCTCCGCAAGTAAATGAGCTAGTTCGTTTAGGCTCATTTATTTCGTGGGCCAAAACAAGCCAGGTCTAAATGGGTAGGCTTCATCTGTTTGACACCTCTAACCGGCAAATAGCAAGATTTTAGAAACTCATAGAATCATTGGGAGTCAAGGAACAACACATTAAGGGGGAGTGTTAATGAATAACGTGTTGTTACACTTGAGTGTTGAATGAGCTATGCAAACAAATAAATGGCTCATAAACGTAAGCGAAGTTTAATGTTTGATTAAGTGCTCAAAAGTTTAGTAGAAGTTTGCAGTATGTAAAAGTTACAGAAGAGCCACTTCTCCAATATATACATGTACGTATTGTACACATTGTAAGAAAGCAAGAAGCAAGTAAGAAAGTCAGAAAAAAACAAAACATAAATATTCACTTCAAATGCCTCTCTTCCCACTCTTTTTTTTTGGGTATAATAGTGCAGTATAATTAGACCACAAATTTATATTTTTTCTTGAATATTTAAGTTAAGGGAAATGGTGGTTGAACACTGTGTGTCGCGACTCACCACCCAAAAACCGTTTGATTAAATAAAAAGAATATTTTAAAAATATTTTTAAAAGATTGAATGTCTTTGAATGGTGGATTGCCCCATGAGTCGAGAGAGTGCGTCAATTTCTGGGGTTCACATAACATCCCTCTTAAGTTAATATACCACCACCAACACTTTTATTTTGGTGTCGCACCAACCATGTGTTTTTATATCCCATTATATTAATATAGACGTATTCGGGGATAGGTGATGAATAGAATATGGGTACATCAGCATTATATTTTTCGATAACGTACACATGCATTTTATAAGCATCAATCGACAGGTCAATACTAGGCTCATTTGGGGAGTAAAAATTGTTGGAATGAATCACAGTTCAAACAAGAAAGTTAGGAACGAGAGGTTCTTAGCATGGGATATACGTGAGAGAGAAACAAAAGAGAGGATATTATGCAAGCGAGAGAAAAACTCAAAATTGTAATTAATGCAAATAAAATTAAAATTAAAAATTATCCAAAATGATAAGTTAAGTTCAGAAAGAGAAATTTGATATTTTTGTCCAAATAAAAAAAATTGGAGCTTACTAATTTCCACATGAAGGTGTGGAGGTTAACAATCCTTTTTATTTTTTTAATAATTCACCCAGTGCAAGATTTTTAAACCATATTACTGTAATTTTCATACATATATCATATTATCATACATCTAACACTCAAATACCATATAAAAAAAAAGAGAAAAAAATAAAATTACAGCATCATTCCTTGAAATTTAATATAATTATATTTGACATCCTTTTATTATGCGAAACTCTCACTAATTATCACCAAGGTTTATTAAAATTACACTTACCTTCTCTATAAATACTAGTTCACTAATTTAAATGATAAAAAAATAAGATGTGATACACACACACGCATATATATATATATATATATATATATATATATATATATATAATATGATTATTAATGATAAAGTTATAATATTTTTGAAAATATTTGGACATATATACTAACTTAAATGCCTCTTTTTTTTTATAATAAATTATAATTATAAGTTTTATTTTCATGTGATAAAAAAAATGTTTCTATTCAATTAATGTGTTTAATATTATCAAAATAGTATATTTCATCATTAATAATTATATATATGTCTCACACTATTTTTTGTTTTGTCATTTAAATTAATAAATCGGTATCTACAAAGAAAGTCAATGTAATTTTAGTAAATCTCATGAAGGTCAATAACAATTTTACAAAATAGAGGGATAATATAATTATATTAAACCTCAAGAAAGTTTAGTTTAATTTTCTTAAAAAAACAAAAGACCTCTTTGAGTTTGCATTTCTTAATGTATATATGTAAGTCAACAGAAACAAAAAATAAAAAGTAAATCATTAAGGAAATAATAAATTTAGAATTAAATATCATATTTATAAATCCACTTTACAACTCACTTTGACTTTTGTTTTAATTGATCAATAACTTCTGTTTGTAATTTTATATATATATATATATATATATATATATATATATATATATATTTGCCAGTCGTAATTAATATTTTTTTAAATGAGGATTCTTACCCCCATTAATAATACCAGTAAAGCCAAACAAGGCACACAGGTTTCCTTTCCACATTTTTTAGGTTGATTTCTATTTTTCCACCCTCGATAAATTCTGCCTTGTGCTGAACTCAAACCATTGTCTATTCAATAAGCAAATTAAACATTAAACCTTTATTATTCTTCTTCTTCTTTTGTAAAATTTGTTCAAGAAGAGAATGGAGCGTGATGGTTCTTCCTCTCACTATGGCCAGCCTGATAACTCAAGCTTTAGTAAGCTTTCCCAATAATGCACATTTGCTATAAATATATGTGGCCTTTCATTACTACTGTTCTTATATATGTATGATATATAAACTTAATCTCGACTATTGGTTGATATCTATAGTGGTTTAAATAATTTTTTTACTAGAATTATGGTGTCAGTTATTGTTATTTTCTGTTCTCAATTTCAAAATTTACATTGGTTTTCATTACAAAAGAAAAATCAGTGTTTTTATCTCCCTTACTCCTTTCTAATTTATTTCTTTCTGTTTATTGAGCAATATCTGATCATTGTAGGTTTCTTCCAGGATCATTCATTCTCTCAGGGCCACAATTTTTTTGTTATTAACACCATTCGATTTTGCATTTGTTGTAGAATATTTTCCCACATTCAGATATGTTTTTTAAGCCTTTGTTTGAGTCGCTTATCTTGTCAAAGTAAAGATAACATATCTATGACAGGTAAGTCTTCCGGTCTGGTGGTCACACTTTTGAGCTTGATTTTTTTCTTGTAACACATTTTCCCTTTTATATCTAGCTATTTCTTTTATTATTTTTAAAATGTTTTGAATTTGATATTCGATTCGAATGATTTTTTTTTCTTGAACTATAGATCTTTTTTTTTTAAAAAAAAGACTATTTTTGTTCTTTCCTTGGTTTTGTTGTATTACATTATTCGAATCTAATCCAGAGAATAGAGAAAGAATTTTAAAACCGGAACACTGCTGGTTCACTCATTTCATCGTTCTGATACAAAGTTTGTGAGTGATCAGATTTTTTATTTTTTATTTTATTTGTGGATACAACCAAACTGGTATAAATGTTTTCTGTTCATATCTCAATTTATACCTCTACAGTTTGCAATTGACCTTTTTTGTTAGAATAAACTTGAATTTGATTTATCTTATATAAGCATACAAGCACATTGATTTTTTCACCTCAAACTTATATAAGATGAAGTCTAATGTCTTCAGTATTAACAACCCCCAAGTAAATTTCAACTAATCCTCCTGTCCTCATTACAGTAAGCGCTTTCACCATGCCTCCTTAAACAATTGCTTTCTGTCATCTTATAATTCCGTGTAAAATATATATTGCCCTTAAGGCTTGTGCGTACTCCTATTGGTCTGAGTTAAACAAGGACAAGGTGGGTCATCTTTATGCACTGGTTACAAATTAAAGAAAGATACAACAAAGTCTTATTAGGTGGTGGTTCATGGATCGAATGTATACTTTTTTGTGTACCAAATAATATTTCTTTTTATAACTTGCAAGTCTTCATCTTAATTTATGTTGCATGATAAACACCAAAAAAAAAAAAAAAATCTAATCGAACTACAAATTTCTTTTTCAGGCTCAAATAGGGGGAATCCTACGTCTGACAACCATGATAGAGCCCAAACCTTCTCTGTCTCAAGTGTCTTAAGGATCATGAGAGAAGCCCTCCCCAAAGATGCAAAGATGCGTGGTGAAGCGAAAGAAGCCACTCGAAGCTGCGTGGTGGAGTTCATCGGGCTCATAACCGACGAGGCCAACGAGCATTGCAAGAGAGAACAACGAAGGACTATCAGTTCTGAGGACCTCATATGGGCCATGTCGAGCCTTGGCTTCGACACATATGCCAAGCTTCTCACTTTTTACCTTCAGCGGTTTCGAGAGAACAATAATGCTGTAGTCACTGATGAATGCACGCTTGGTGGGGCATTACCATACGGTGATGTGTTTGTCTCAATGGGTAGGGACGCGTCAGGTGGTGCGAGCGGGGCACGTCATGGGAGTGGGGCGGACAGTGGAGGCGATGGAGTGGCTAAGTTTGATCCTCCTACTTGTCTCAACTGTGACAGGTTCCTTTGAGATGGCTGAAGCAGAAAACAGTAGTTGAACATATAGTAGAATGGCTCTGTTTCGTAGATAGTTTATTTAAACTCTTATAAAGAAGAAATAATTATTGAAAAGTAGCTTATTTTATAAGTTTTTTTTATTTAAATATATAATAATAAAATTACTTATTTTTAATATTTTAGAGAGTGCTTCTTAAGAAATTAGATAATTTTAACTTATTAAAAAGTACTTAAAATAACTTTTAGAAAAGTAATAAACTGTTTTGCCAAACAGGATAAAAAATAAAAATATGATTTTTAACTTTTAGAAAGTTAGAAAAAAATTAAAAGTTATAGTATCCAGACAAACCTTGAAACTATAAGTAATGTCATTTATATACTATTTTTTGGGATTTTTTTGAAGGGGCATCCAAAGATGTCCGTAAGATACTAGTTGAGAGTGAGTCTTACCCTTTTTTCACAATTAATGTTTGCGAGACATCTCATACTATCTCTTTAAAGATATTGGAAAAAAAGTAGTATAAATATTATTACCCTAAAACTATGCAATGTAAATTATTGATTGAAGAAAATAAAAAGGCATTAAGTTGAGTATGAAACATAAGACTTCGCAAATGTAAAATATTGCCTTGAGATTCAGTTAATAAAAGTATTGCAAGTGTGAAATATTATATTTTGAGGGTGCATTGTTATTTATTATCAAATTAAATGTTATGAATTTTTCAAGTTTTCATTTTCAAAGTTTATGGATAGAAAAAATTAACACCGGAAGAATTTTAGTCCTATAATCGATAGACTGAACTGGTTTGGATTAAAATTAGAGTTTCATAGACTCTAGATACTGATAGTTTAGAAAAAGAACATTATTAAATGATCTTTGATGAAAATAGTAACTAGTAATTAACTAATGATAATATTTTACAGGAGTTTCCCTTTTTGCCTTTTTCTCTCCTCCCTTCCCCAAAATCCACTTTGCCTATATCATATTTTGTTTAATATTGAGCAAAACAAAATTGTTATAAATTACAAAGAAGTGCAGAATTATCTAGACTTTTAATCTTATAATGAGAATGCTTAACATATTAACAAGTTAAAATTACCTTTAAACTTCCTCCTCCTCCTCATTTTATTTTTCTTTTTGGCTTTAACTTTATCAATGAAGCTCACTTACAAGTATTAAATTAACTTAGAAAGTAGATATAACCATTGCCACGAACAAATAAAACAATCAAATCGTGTAATCTTTCAATGGTGATGAATCATTCTATTTCATACACTTAAATAACTAGAGAAATGCATAGTTCAATCTTCCTTTCCCGTTATGTCATTTTAGGTATAATAAACTGTTGTTTAATTAGTGTAGTGTAGCTTTATGACTGTTTTATTTCCCAAAAGTCAAACTTTCTCCCTCTTCAATTAATTCATTCAAAAGTCAGCTTTAAAAAAGGACTTCATCTGGAGTGGTAGGATATGTAACTTTAGCATCTGTTATAACAATGTTATCACCGAGATAAGTGTTCAGTTTTTAAGTTTTTAAGATTCCGGAGGAAATATTGGAAATTAAGAGTTTATTTGATTTTAGTTTTTAATTTATTATAGTTTTCAGAATTTTTATTATTTCCTTCATAAAATCTTAAAAACTGAAAATCAGAAACTCAAACTAACCAGATTTAAAGTTTTTTAGTCTTCACAATTTTAGTTTTTTATTTCACGAAATCCTAAACACTAGATTTAATAACTTTTCTAATTTTTAATATTTTCTTTACAAAATTTTAAAAACTAGAAAATCAAAATTAAAAACCGAAATCAAATACACCCTTAGATCTCTTAGATCAAAGGTCAAGCCCTTGCTTGCAACTTAACTATACAATATGGTTAAATCAAATATCTGCAATCTGGCTTATGAATTTAAACTATTTGTAAATGTTAAGTTATTTGTAAGTTTACAGCCCAAAGATAACTTATATTGAAAATTGGCTCCATAATTATGATAACGAATCTTGTAGTAGTAATTATTTATCATCGGAGTTCAAGTATAATTTCTGTTCTCTCATATAATCGATCATTTCATCCGCAATAAGGTATTTTATTGATAATCCTCTTGATATGCACTCCAATAGCCTTACTAGCAATGCCTGAAGCATCTGTTTCCAAGCAAAATGACCTCTAAAAGTCAGGTAAAGTTAGCACAGGTGCCTCTATCAGGGCTTGTGCTTCAGTTTCTGAAAGGATGTTGAAGCTATAGATGACCATTGGAAGCTATCTTTCTTGAGTAATTTAGTTTGGGGTGCTCCATTGGTTGCACAGGAGTTAATAAATCTTCTATAATGTTAATAGCAAGGTTCTTAAAATCAAACTGGTCATTGAACCGGTCAGGACAAGGGTTCAGAGGTTCAACCGGGGGTCTAACCGAAATATAACTGGTATATAATAAAATCTGTATATATATAAATATATAAAAATACAAAATAAAATATATGTCATAAATAACTAAAAATTAAATTACGCATCAACAAAATCCATAGAATATAATATAATTCTTCTCTTAATCAAAATAAACATTATCCATATGGATCAAATCTCTCTTAAGTTACTAATTCCCATACCAGAAAAGGAAAAGAATTAGGAAAAAAATAAGATTTTAGGTTTTTTTTTAAATAAAATCCCAAAATAATGCCGGTTTGTAACTTATATATATATATATAAACGGTTTGACTCGGCCGGATCGGTTCAAAGCGATTCTTGACCGGTTCTTTCTCCACCGATTTTAGGGGCATAGCAGGCTGGTTTCCAGTTCAACCAGTTCGACCTGTCTGTCTAGTCCGGTTTTCAGAACCTTGGTTAATAGGATTAGGCCAATCCAACATTGTTGCAATTTTTATTAGTATCCATTGCTACTTTGTAAGCTCTTATAGTATGCCCTAAATAATCCATCATTCTTTCACGAAAGGAGAATTTGGATAGCTTTGCAAATAATTTCTCCCTCTCTAGAATTTGCAGGACTGTATTTAAATGCTGAAGATGGTCTGACCATGCAGGGCTATAAACCAATATATTTTTCTAAAAAAAGTACTAGGACAAACTTCCTTAAGATTTGCTAAAAAACATTATTCATGATATTCTGAAAAGTGGTAGGAGTATTTGTGAAGCCAAATGACATGACTTCCCATTTGTAATAACCATGGTGTGTCCTAAATGCAGTCTTATATGAGTATATGAGGGATTTAATAAGATCTGATGGTAGCCAGCTCTTACATCCAGTTTTGGAAAAATAAGACAAACCATATAATTCAGTTAGAGTAGGTGTGGGAAATGAATCCTAAACAATTGTGGCATTGAAATCCCTATAATTGGTATAGAATCTCCAAGAATCAATTTTCTTTCTTACTAAAAGTATAAGTGAGGAGAATGGACTCTAACTTGGCCTTATAAATCCTTCATTGAGCATTTCCTGGACCATATACTCAATTTGTACCTTTAGGCTGTGGGGATATCTATAAGGTTTCACTTTTACTAGGGTAGCTCCTTCATGTAATGGAATATTGTGGTCATGACTTATAGTAGGGGCAACCCATCATACCAAACACACCCTGATAGTTTTGTAAAAGAGTTAATGTTTATTTTAATATCTGACTTTACACTTATGAATCATTTTAGTTCATGACTTTTAAAACGAGTCAAATTAGCCCTTAACATTGTAAAACATAAGTCAAATTAATTTCTCATTCTACTTTTATTTAATATTCTATCAATTTAAATGATGATATATAATATTAAATGATACATTGACATATGTTATATCATTTGAAGTAGAATTAAGTTTAAGATAATTAAATTTGGTGTCTAAAATCACACAAAATGCATCATTTAAATCTTCTTTTTAAGTCATGAAATGACTTATATTATATAATTTTAGACTATAAAATGAGTCATTTTAAACTTCATCATATTCTATATAACACATGATATGTCAAAATATCACTTAATGTTACTTATCATCACTTAATTAACAAAATGTTAAATAAAAATGGGACCAAAGATTAACTTGACTTATATTTTATAATTTCAAGGACTAATTTGACTAATTTTAAAAGTCATAGACTAAAATGATATACAAGTATAAAATTAGGGATTAAAATGATTATTAATCCCTAATAAATGGAGAATATTGAATGTAGTCACCCTAAATCTTAAAATATTTTAGTGTAATCTTCTCTATTTTATTTATTTATTTCCTTAATGGTTAGAAATATCTAGTCCCCAAAACTACATAAAGAAACGCACGCAAAAGGCAAAACGAGAAAACGCGGAACCTAATAGTGTAGTCAAGTCAATAACACCGAGCAAAGCAGAACAGAAAAGAAGGAAGGAGCGTAGTCTCACAGTGAGAAGTGAAGAAATGGCGGAGGAGCCAATGGAACCAAAGCTTCCAATTGCAGAAGAAGCAGAAGATGCGTCGAAGTCGAACAAGAGTCTGAACCCTACGAAGCTTGTCGTTTTGGCGGACCTCAACGTCGATCCTCCCGACGACGACGACAGCAACAGCAACATCAACATCAACAACAACGATTCCTCCTCCTCCTCCCATCTCCCTGCTCCTCCTCCTCCTCCTCCTCCTCCACCGCCACCTATCACCAGGTTCTATTACTTCAGTGTATTTTGCTGCTTCTGATTTCTAACCTAGTTCTTCAATCATATTTCACAACAAAAATTGAAATTCGGAAACCACAAAAAAAAAAGGGCTCTGAAATTAGCTGAATCCTATATGGTCCTGTTAGTTTCGTGACTGGCTAGCTCGTGTTAGTTTTCCACTGGTTTCTCCGGGACTTTAGGGGTGCGTTTGGTTTCTGAAAACACTTTTTCAGGTTTTCATTTTCGGTTTTCTAGTTTTCGGGATTTTGTGAAGGAAGTATTAGAAACAGGGAAAACAGAAAATGAAAAAAAGAAGAAGCTGTTTGCTCAAACCAAATGCACGCCTAGAGTTTTCCTGCTTCTGCTCTTAGTTTGTAGAATTGAAGTGTGTTCAAACCGTGGTTCAATTTGCACACGTGTAACCAATCGTTTATTTATTAATACGTATGCAATCCAACACTACTGGAAAAAATGGCCATTCTGCTTCGCTATTTAAGATTTGGTTTCAATGTTCTTCATATTGGAGATTCGATCCCCCCTTCCTGGACCAGGTGATTGCATTTGCATCTTCAATATTCAAAATCGGAATGCAATGTAGTTGACTTGAACTGATGTAAGGGATATGATCTTCCTTAGGGGTTGGGCTTAATTAAGTTATGCTACTCCTAGGAAAAGTAGTTGGTGTTGCATTGATGTGAATTTGTGGTCCTTTTGCTTGGTGGATCACATCTTATATTTATAGAGGTTCTGCCTCTTGGGCAGTTTATCTTATTGACAAATATCCGCCAGATTTGGGCACATTTTTGCCTGTATACATGTGAATGCAATTTGGCAAAAACTGCCTGGGGGTGGTGATGTGATCCTTTTGTGCCTGTCTTCAAGCATCCCCTGCATTTTTCAGTCTTCATTTATGTGCTGTTGTCACCAATTCATTTTTCTGTCTTCATTTTTCCATGTTATTCCACATTACCAATTCAATCGAGTGTGGTCTGAGTGTTTCTTCTGTGGGACAAGTTTTAATCGCTAGAAAGAAAGAGGAAATTCTTTGTAAATGTATTAAAAATGTTATTCATTTTGAACTAATTTCTAGAGTATCTAAGCCTGACAAGTTTATGTCAGATTGAAAATTGTCCAATTTGTTTTATTCAAGAAATCCATTTTCTTGGTCATTCTTCATTCAATTGTCACCAAGATTCCCTAACCAAGAGGAAAAAAGGTCTTGGAAAGGTGGGACCTATTACTGCAAAATGCCAAAATGTATCATTTATATAGTAATGCTGAATATGTTTTTGTTGCATGTTGCCATTTATTGACTTATTTTTCCTGAAAATGAATGTATAGGTTGGCAAATGATGAAAACAGTCAAGATAAGAGTTTGTTGTCCAAAGACAGTGATAGCATTGAGGGCGAAGGTAAAAAGTTGAACAAATTGGGGAAATGCCGCTCCAGACTAAACAAGACAGATTCTTCTCTTGATTGTGGAGCTGATGCAGATGGTGATCAACATGTTCAAGGGGCTCCTTCCTCTCGGGAGGAGAAAGTTAGCAGCATGAAAACTGTGAGTTTACTTTAAAATAGTTAAATATTTCTCCTTTTATTTAAATTATTCCTCTTGTAAACTCAAAACCAATTTTCATTTGCATGAGAAACAAAAGATTATATATTTTTTTTGCTTTTATCTTTTTCTTTTTTTTTTTTTATATGGCATCATTTAATTTGTGTAGCCGACCACACCTTCTGCCATAAGACTTAGTTCTTATTGTTGTTAGCTTTTCTCCGGGCCTGTATCTGAAGTTAAACATTGGTATTTTTGGTCAAATACGCTCAATGATTTCACTTAATCGGTTATCTAATTATCTTCCCTTTCAAAAAGAATGCCTTTTATACTTAATAGAAAACTTCAGATATGTCTTTTCATGTATTGGCTTTGAAGTATGTAGGCAATCAATACTTTTCTTTCAGGGGTATCAGAAATAATTTTCAACTTCTTTTTAGCTGAAGCATAATTCTCACATCTTCTTTTGCAACAGTTTTTTGGAGAAACAAGTCTTGTGGAATAAAATTAGGCATTTGGCTTCTATTTGGCACAAAGCACATGGTCTTTTTGGATGGATTTCCCTCTTAGTCTCTTAGATATGTTGAGACTTGAGAGATTGAAAAACTTTGCTTCATTGATAGTTTTTTCTTCTGTTAGTTATTGTCTTTGTAAGGAGGATCTCTCATCCAGAAATCTTTTTGTATTCTTATTCTCTTATTGATAAAATTATTCTTTTATTTTTTCAAAAAAAAATCAGCTGTTTTTTTTCAGTAAAATGTAGGAAATGAATCAATTGTTTTTGTGGCAAAGTGGGAGGTTGGAAATCTGATAGATTGTTTCCATTTCTGTGAAGTCAGATCAGAAATAGTCCTTGAGCATATTTGATTGGTTTCTTTTTTTGACCATCTTCCCCTCATTGAATCAATTTGTCTTTCAAGCACAATGGGAGGCTGGAAGGCTAAAACTGTAATCTTGACATAGTAGTAATTCACTTGTGGTATTATGGTCATTGTTATCATTGTTCTTTTTAATTTTGCTTTATTACTGACAAAATCAGTTCATGATTGTAGGGCTTGGTCCATGTTGCAAGGAAGATGCCTAAAAATGCTCATGCTCATTTTATACTTGGCTTGATGTACCAAAGATTAAGCCAACCTCAAAAGGTAGTGCTTTAAAATTTATCTGTTCTGTTTGACACAGTTTTCTCGTTGGGTCATTGAAATTTCTTCAGGCTGTAGTAGCTTATGAGAAGGCAGCTGAGATCTTACTCAAGTCTGAGGCTGAGGTTGATAGGCCAGAGTTGCTTTCGTTAGTTCAGATTCACCATGCACAGGTGCAATAATCTTAATTTAATAAATTAATGATTGTAATCTTTCTGTTCATTGACATGTTTTATAATCCTTATAGTGCCTGATACTAGAAAGTTCATCAGAAAATAGTTCAGATAAAGAACTAGAACCTCATGAACTGGAGGAAATTCTTTCTAAACTGAGAGAGTCAGTGCAGTCAGATATCAGACAGGCAGGCGTATGGAATATGCTAGGTTTTATCCTCCTTAAAAGTGGTCGCGTCCAGGTACAAATGCCTTGTTTGCTCTCCTTTTGCTTTAATATTCTTAATGCATATATGATGTTAAAGATTTCAGTATCTGATGTCACTAGTTTTTTCCTTTGCTTGAACCAATGTGAACTTCAACCAATGGTGTAGAGTGCTATCACAGTTTTGTCATCATTGTTGGCCACTGCATCAGAGAACTATGACTGCCTAGGAAATCTCGGGATAGCTTATCTTCAAACGTAAGTTTAAATAGTGATTAGATCTTTTTCTGGATATAAAGAAAAGCTGGGTCATTCATATTATTTTACGTGAATTGCTTCATGTGAAGTTGTACCTTTAACAAATGCTAGATCAATCCCCATGCTATGTGTGGTAATAGTGTCTTGTTTGGTGTTAATATGTTATTTTTATAGCATTTTGAATGAAGCAATTTACAGTGGGCACAAACTCAATCTCTAAGGACATGCTTGATTTCTTTTTTATTTTCTCATTAATATATTTATTTTTCTATTGAAAAGAGAGGAAACAAAAAAAAAAAAATCTTTAGAACATATATACAATGCATACCATATGGCTGAATATAAAAAGAATGTTAGTTTAGGCAGGAAAGTTTAGAATAGGAGACTGCCCCACCTACGCATTAGTGGCTGTTGCTTTTATAATAGATACCAGTTGTTATCCCGTTCTAGGTGATATTCCAACTGCTTTTTCCCAGAATATTGCATTGAATTATTTGGGATATAACAATATTTTTGTGGCTTCAATTGAAAAGGGCTTTTAATCCTTTTCATATGCTTCTTGAGTACTGTTGCTAACTATATCCTTTCCAGTGGGAATTTGGAATTATCTGCTAAATGTTTCCAAGAGTTGATCCTGAAAGATCAAAACCATCCTGCAGCTTTAGTCAATTATGCTGCCGTTCTTTTGTGTAAACATGCTTCAGTTGTAGCAGGTACTCTGCTTGCACTCAATTTTTGGGGGACATTATACTGATTTGTCATTTATGAATTATGATTAAGTACTTGAAGAAATATATATGATATGGTTATTATCTCAAAAACTTTTGTAGGTGCTGGTGCAAGTGCTGCTGAAGGTGCTTTCGCAGATCAAGCTATGGCTGTTAATGTTGCTAGGGAATGTTTGTTAACTGCTATTAAAGTGGATGGCAAATCAGCCCATATCTGGGCAAATCTTGCCGATGCATTTTCTATGAGTGGTGATCATCGAAGTTCCAGCAAATGCTTGGAGAAGGTGCTAATGGCTCCTTGCTACAGTCATTTATAGCATAGTGCTAATGGCTCCTTGCTTCATTCATTTATAGCATATTTATTGAGGATATTCATTGGTTTCCTGGTTCTTGTTCTTTGCAGAAATGATTTGATCGTCCATTCTCTGCAATAAATTTACTGGGTTCCTTTTATGTTTATTCTTTTTCACAACTGAACTGGCAGGAATTACTCTCATTGAACGTGTCTACTGCATTTTGGCTAGTAGCAATATCCACTAAATTTCCTCCCCAGTTTAAGAAAATGAGCTTTTTTGGAAGTTTTTTTTGGCTTTGTGGATTGTCAGGTGCTAATTTTTCCCATCCCTCTGCTGTGTTTGCTTTGTAGGCAGCAAAACTGGAACCCAATTGCTTGTCTACTCGATATTCTGTTGCTATCCATCGTGTAAAGGATGCAGAAAGATCTCAAGATCCCAGTGAGCTGCGTTCATGTGCTGGAAATGAGATGGCTTCTATAATTAGGGATGGTGATTCATCACTTGTTGAGCTTCCAATAGCATGGGCTGGGCTTGCCTTGGTTCACAAGTCTCAGCATGAGATAGCAGCAGCATATGAAAGTGAACATCATGAGTTGATGGAGCTTGAAGAGTGCAGTGTTATCAGTTTAAAGCAGGTAGTTTATTGCTTCATTTTAGTTACCATACCCAGCTTGAGTTGTATTCATCATGCAAGAGATGGAAAATTTTCAAATTTATTCTTATTCACTTGCTAGTTGAAGCTTTTATCATATGAACTGTGTTGTAAGCCGAGCTAATCTTAAATATCATTATTTCTTTAGATATTTCTATGATGGGTATATTTTCTCACATTATATTTTGGCGTGTCTTCTTCTTCTGCTAGGCCATAGCAGAAGATCCAGATGATGCTGTGCAGTGGCTCCAACTTGGCCTGCATAGTCTTTGTGCTCGGCAATTCAAAACATCACAAAAGTACCTCAAAGCTGCTGTTGCCTGTGACAGGGATTGCAGCTATGCATGGTCTAACCTAGGTATGCTCTCCCTCTCTCTTTCCCCCTTCTCTGGGGTGTAATTTTAAATTTTTTAATACTGCATGTTTTAATAGGTATTCATCATGCTTATTTCAAATCCATGTATAGGTGTCTCACTTCAACTATCAGAAGAACCATCACAAGCTGAAGAAGTATACAAGAAGGCTTTGTCTTTGGCAACTACTCAACAAGCCCATGCCATATTATCCAACTTGGGAATCCTCTATCGTCACCGGAAACAGTATCAACGTGCCAAGGCAATGCTTACAAAGTCACTTGAACTCCAGCCCGGCTATGCTCCTGCATTTAACAATCTAGGTCTTGTATTTGTTGCTGAGGGTCTTTTGGAAGAGGCCAAGTATTGTTTTGAAAAGGCCCTCCAATCAGACCCCTTGCTTGATGCAGCCAAGTCCAACTTGATTAAGGTGGTTTCCATGTCAAAGTTATGTAGAGGCCTCTCTTCATGCCATGTTAAAGAATGAGGTGTATCACACTACGGCCTTGGAAATTAGCAATGAAGAAGAGTGTATTTCTTTCTATTCTTCGTTTATCTTCAAGGTATATAATTCTCTATTCCACTTAATTGAGTGGAAGAATTATTGGCAAACTTCGAGAGGGTAGTGAAAAGACAAATACGTTTTGTATGCATTAAATTAGCTAAAATGTCTTTACCCAAAACACCAAAAAAAAATTTAGCTAAAAGGTTTTTTAAGGTAGAAGCTATACGAAGATAAAAGCTGTCCTAAAGGTGCTAACAAGGTTGTATATAAAATTCAATGAACGATCAACAAGTGGGCTTATCACAACCTCGTGCGTCCAATTTTGGTTCTGGAACTGAAGTGAATTCTTTGGCCCATCAGATCCACCAAAAAGAAAAGAGTGCCAGTCCGAGATCCCCTTCTACCAAAAAAATAATAAAAAAAAAAGGATACGAGTCCTAGGTGCCCACTCCCTCTTCCACGTGGAGATTGATCACAGTTCACAAGCCTCAACCTAATCCTGGGACATGCATAGCCATAACCAAAACCTGTGTTCCAAGTTTGAACCATTGGACTTAACGGTCCCACCCAACCAAACACAACCAGATAAGTTGAGAACCACTATGAGGATGTAACAGTATTGTCAAGGACAGGAGGAGACCGTTAACTGTTGATCTGATTGGAATGGCTGCAGCAACTACCATCATCTCCACCTCCTCTGCTTCACTGTTGAGCTCAACACCTCAACATAAAACACAAGGCCTCACTATCAAACACAAGGACCATGAACATATTCTTCCAGGTTCCTCTTTCATGGGCACCACAACAGTTTCTCTGAAGACATCAAGATCAAGAACAGTGGGAATTGTGAGTGTTTCCTCTCGCATGGTGACTTGCTCAGCATCTTCCTCTACCACTCTTCCCTCGGCTCTTTTGTTTGACTGTGATGGAGTGCTTGTGGACACTGAGAAAGATGGCCACCGCATATCTTTCAATGAAACCTTCCAAGAGGTACTACACTTTGTTAGGCCTTACTATGTGCATTTACACTTTCTAAGCACTTGATTAGTCCGAAGACATACTTAAGAATCGGGGCAGCGTTCATGCAACCTAAATTTTTCCTTACACCAAAAAATAAAAATAATAAAAAAAAACTTTTGGCACACCTTTAACTATACAGATGTCATTTGTATATTGTGTTTAGAGTTAGTCATTGACATATGTAGATCACAGTTCAAGTTTGTTTGAATTTTAGTTATATAAGTGTTGAACATGATGATTATTTCATAATAGATATGCACTATTCACGAAGTCAATATGTCAATTTGACACTTACATAACTGCAATCTATGCTTATTTGAACGGTGATCCCTGTTTACTTATCTACTCAACACTTACATAACTGAAATCCACACTTGATGTCAATCGGGGTGTGTAAATTACCATGTTTAAATAACATAACTCCTTTAACTAAAATGTTGCCTTGCTTTGGCCACACAGAGAGAACTAGGTGTAACATGGGATGTGGACTTGTATGGGGAATTGCTCAAAATTGGAGGTGGAAAAGAACGGTTTGTTTTTTTTGCCCCCTCAGTTCAACACTCATTAATTCCATTCATTTTTAACTTGTATGGATTGTTCTGATATAAAAATAGGCTAATGCCATTGTTTGACTCATGATTTAGTTGACAACTACACTTTGATGTGCCTTTCTTTGTTCTGTTTTTTTTTTTTTAGGATGACAGCACACTTTAACAAGACAGGTTGGCCTGCCAATGCCCCGGCAGGTGAACAAGAAAGAAAAGAATTCGTAGCTTCACTTCACAAGCGAAAGACAGAAGTATTCATGGCTCTTATTGAGAAAAAGCTGTTGCCTCTTCGCCCAGGTGTTGCAAAGTTGGTTACTATCTGTTCTTTTATCTCATGTCCAAGTGGTTTATTTATAATGGTTTTCGTTAGAGATATAATACCATTCCTTAGGTTCTACCTTATAGCTTGAGTATTGGGTTGATTTGTTTCTCGACATCATATTAGAACCTCTTTTGACCAAGTTGGCGGTAGTGTGTGTGTCTTTGTTGTCCCTATTTTTCATAATAAAATTAAATTTCAGAACCAGTTGGGATAGCTAGTGCTTGACTATTTTATTTGAAATTGAAATTCAAGAGGGGTGAGTTGATTGTAGAAGAGTTGATTTAGAACATGTGAAACATCTTATATCATGAATTCATGATCTTGTTTTTGCCCTAAACAATGACCTAATATTGTTATATGACATCACTTAATTTTGATTGTTATATGTTACAAGATGGAAAACTCTATGGTTTATTATCAAGGTACATCAAGTCTGAACCATATCTTATTCTGTGTTTTTATCAAACATATAGGCTTATTGATCAGGCTTTATCTCAAGGTGTCAATGTTGCTGTGTGCAGTACTTCCAATGAGAAGGCGGTATGCATAATCAATTACCCAATTCCTTAAATTAATCTTTTCTTACTGAAAGGAAAGGTGGCCCATTATCCTTGTTTCTCTTATTTTAGAGATTCAGTTCCTACTAGAAATAATGTCATGGTTATGTGTTGACATTGTTGTATAATTGTTCACAAGTAAAATACAATGACTTTAGCTGTTGACGGGTCCACCTCTACCACTCAAACTTCAAACTGTTAATAGATTAATTATGAATGAATCATATGGTGCTGATGATTGGGACTACATTTTTAATCCTTATACCTTAATTGTGAGTTGATTTTAGGTGTCTGCAATAGTATCATTCTTGCTTGGGCCTGCGCGTGCAGAAAAAATCCAGATATTTGCAGGAGATGTCGTTCCACGCAAAAAGCCAGATCCAGTAAGACTTCTAATGTTAATTTGGCAGATTCTGAGGCCACAATTTAAATATATACGCAATCCTGCTTTATAGCCCTGCATGTTAATTGTTAACACATAATTCCACCCTTTCAATAAAATGTTTTTGAAAATGAAACTCAACTATTAAAGTCCTTTATGCTATGAATGAAACTAAGTATATTCATTTTAGTAGTTTTCACTATCCCTGTCTACCATACTTTACTCATGTGGAACTATGCAGTCTTTCATTCTGAATGATTGAATCTACAGTATGACATGATCTAGGCAGCTAACTGCATTTTAACCTTCCTGACAGGCCATCTATCTTTTAGCAGCCAGCACTCTGGGTGTTGAACCTTCAAGGTAACTCACCTCACAATAGTGGTGCCTTGGTGATGAATTAGGCTAAAATTATTGTCCAAATAAGTTGCCATACAGTTCTGAGCATTCCACGGTGGCTTAGTCTTTTTTGCAAGAAAAAAATAATTGCCTTGATTTTTTCAAATATTCTGCATATAATCCTCTTTTACCTTTCAATTTTTGATGATGTTGTGTGACTTGCAGCCTACGCAACAATTTAGTGCTTTTTTAGTCACTTTTGAATTTTATTCATTGGCATCTCACATTTAAATATGAAATATCATTATTGATTTTCTACAGATGTGTTGTGGTGGAGGACAGTACCATAGGCCTAGCAGCTGCTAAAGCAGCTGGGATGAAGTGTATAATTACAAAGAGCGGGTAAAATGTCTATTTACTAAATGGGAAGAAATTTTTTTTCCAAAATTACAGCTTGTTTGGTAGAAATGTGAACATGATGAAAGTGTTTCCCACTTAACGATATCAGTTCGTAGTTAATACATTGTGAATACTCATATAAATGGCTAGAAAGTTATCGTGGCTAAAGTTTATGGTGGATGTAGTATTTTAGTTTTCATTATTAAAGAGTGATACTTTTTCTGGAAAATAAAAGAATCCAACTGATTGTCACAATAGAAGAAAAAGAATCAAGATTTTCTTCTTCTTTTTTATGTTATCAAATTTAAAGATTTTGTGACATTAGACGGTCTTATTCCTTTGGGCACAGTAAATGTCCTCTAGACAGATCGTTCTGGGGTGCTTTGTTTACAGGATTACAACTGAGTCCCACATTCAAAAGCAGCACATAGTCCTGAATTCATGTTTTATCCATTGTTCGTGATATGCGGCAACGCATTTTAATTTCTTAGATGAATAAAGTGTAAAGATTAGCAATTAGGCAGTTCTCTGCTGTTGGAATGCAGCAGGGTTCATATCACAGGTAGTCTTATACTGCTTTTTGGTCCACATAGATTAGTATCCGGGTGAAGCACAACTAACTAAATGGCATTTGTTTTAGCTAAGGTTTCTGGGGTATGTTTCAGAAGAACTTCCTGATGACCATAGATTAAGAACTTCCTCAAGTTTCTTTTCTTCAACTTAATGATCAGCTTATCTATGCTTGGACATGTGTAATATAATGTCATGCAATAGCACTATTACATGAGGTTGCTTTCCTCTTTATATAAGTGCTTACCATAGTTAATTCTAATGAGCATTTTAACCACTGGATTAATGTTCAAATGTAGTTTAACAACTTGTTAGCAGTGACAGCCATCATTGCTACGGAGAAAATTTTGCATGCTCTTGAAGTACATTTAATGTGTGCTAGAAAAGTATGCATAACTATTTATTCTAGGTTTTTTATATACATTTTAAACATTACAAATTAAAATGAGTGATTGTGCGTGATTATAAAGAACGCATTAAATGTGCTTCGAGAGCATGCAAGAGTTTCTCCATTAATGCCTTAATAATGTTTTCAAATGCAAATTGTTTTGCTTTCCACTGACTTTTTATCTTTTTCTCCGTCCCAAACGCAGCTATACAGCAGATGAAGATTTCTTAAATGCAGATGCTGTGTTTGACTGCATTGGTGATCCTCCTGAGGAGAGATTTGACTTGGCATTCTGTGGAAGCCTTCTTGAGAAGCAATACGTGAGCTAGCAAGCTTAGCTTCCTATTGATCCTCCAGGATTTTGTTCAAAGTATTCTTTGATATTCCTATCAGTGCCCAATTCGTTTTATGTTTTCAAGCCTAGCTTATCATCATCACTAATAATGGTTGTATAAAGAAGCTTAACAATAAAGAAACACCAATTTCTTGTTAAGATAAATAATATTTTTGTCACGACCCAACTTAGGCCATGACCGGCGCATAAGGAACACCTTCCCTAGCAAGCCTTAAAACACCAAATTTTCCAGAAAAACGGACAGAGTTTCCTCTGTTTTTTGGACATTTCCCAAATAAAATACAACCTGCAACATTTATAGTTTAAATTCCAGCAAATGAGCATAAAGCATTCTCAGAATGCGCCCTTTCAACATAACACAATATTTCAACATATGTTTCAAACATAATACTAAATTAGTTTTACCATTCTATTAAACATAATGCATTATATAATCCAATCATAAACTAAATTAAGTTTACAAATCCCTTTTTATAACATAATTTAAATATCTAATTCATAGATTCTCAACTTACACATAACATAGATCCGAGGACCCTGCCTGTGACACATGGAGCAGTTTACAAACTAGACAAAATAAGGTTATAACATAAAGGTCTTCTCAAGAAGGCTCACCAACTTGAAATACACTTATGGCTGAGCCGGAGGAATAGAACTAGAACCAAAGACCAAAGACTGTATCTGAAAAAAAAATGGATAACAACGGGGTGAGTTTTGCAACTCAGCGAGAGATAGGATATCTATAGTTTACTAAATACAATCATAAAACAATATAAATATAATAATGTATATGTGCTCATAAAAATATACATATAGCAATAACATGAGATTTCGTGGAAACATAACTTTACATAATCACATAATTTCAAGTTGAATGGAGAGTTATCCAAGCAGAACAATAATAAGTCCATACATGATTGGCCCGTAGCCATACAAATTTAGATATGACAAAAGTCATGTACGGGTTAGCATCCCTCCTGCTAACTAGAGTTGGCCCATAGCCATATACAAATCCAGACATAGCTGCAGCTACGTGTGGGTTAGCATCCCTCCTGCTAACTAGAGTTTCTCACGGTGCACCGAGACTAACGTCCCTGCCGTTAACTACAGGTTCTAACTAGGAATTTTCCCTCAATTTAACTCAAAATCATGCACATTCCACTTCCAAAATACTTTCCAACACAAAATCCATTCTCATGTTATATGAAATACATTGGACATAAAATATACTCAAATTTGATAATTAATATAAAATGTTTTAAAATTCAATATTTATTACATTTCAACCAAAAACATTTAAATAAGCATAACAATCACATTATGGCCTTCAAATAAATATTTTTCATTTTAAACATAAAGCCTCAATTTCCATAATAAATTATTTTCTTCTATATCAACATATTTTCAACTCTTTATAAAATTTTATATTGTTTATTATGCATAAAGTAACCTATAGATTCACTATCTACTCACAAATACTAGTTCAAAGAACCGAAGAACAACGCCTTTGATGCCACGAACTCAAGTATTGTCGTCTGATTGCTCTATCGCTCTAGGAATAAGACAATATTAATATTTGTGAGCTAATTACACTATCAATTGATATCAATTAACTCCAATTCACTAAAATCCCCAAATTTATGGCTTTAAGAACCCTAACAATATCCTAAAATAATTAGAAATTTCAATAATTTAAATGGAGTATAGTAGAAGCTTACTTACCACTTGGAGAGTATAATTGGTGAAGAAAATCACTTCCAAAACTTCTAAAATCTTCAACTCTCTAATAGAGGTTAGAGAGAGAAAGTGAGATAGAGGAGAGGGAAAGAGAGAGAAAATGATGGAGAGGAGGAGGAGATGATGATGATGGAGGTGGTGGTATTATTTCTTGAAGAGGAAAGCAACAAAAATAAAAAGAATGGGAAGAGGATGTGAGGGGGAGAGCTACGGGAGAAGAAGAGAAGAAGAAAGAAGGAAAGGAAGAGAAGAAAGGGAAGGGGGTTATGGAAATGATACGGGAGAAGGGGAAGAGAGAATTAAAAGAAAATAGAGAAACCTATAGTGGTCTATACCACTTAAAGTGCACGGTGGTCCTCACTCAAAAATATATATATAGTCATCACAATTTTAACTAGTTTCTTCTTTTAGATTTTAAATATAGAGAATGAATGAGGCTTTTTCATTTTATGTAAACCCGTCATTACTTGAAAAAGCATAGCTTCATCATGGTGTCACTCAACTTCAAAGTGTTATTACCAAAAACCAAACCAGCGTGAGGGTTTAACTACTAGACCGGTCGCACTGAGCTGGAATCCTCCTAACAAAAGTCAAGGATGGATGGATAATGGCGTTATAGCTCTAACGGTTATTTTGAATAATTTTATTTTGAATTTGAAAAAGAGGATTACTCCGGTATCACTATAAGATTTAAGGATACTGATATCTTTTAGTTATTTATGATTAAAAATTGATTACATGCTGCATTAACTCAAGTTGTTGAAATCTATTGAACTTATGATTAAATCAGAGATGTTGATTACTAAAGGGTATTTGTACCTTAAGGTATAAGACGAAATCCCTTAAAAACAACTAATAAAAAAACCTTTTGAAAAAGCTTAATTTTTCCTTTTATTGTGAAAATAACTAAATGTGGATGGCCACTTGAGGAACAATTTGAGTAAGGGAATACAGGGATACTCAAATAGATAGGGATTGCTCAATGCCATTCATGATGAAATTTTAAGTGGTTGACAAGGATGAAACTTTCTTTGGAATTCAAGATACAATATGAATTCTGGATATAAGTTCAAATAAATTAGTAATCCTGCCTTATAAAAGTCTAAATCCAAAATAAGGAATTAAATTAAATTTTATATACAATAAAAAAATCCTAAATAGGAATAATTAATATAGAAAATTCCGAGATATTTCATTTTTCTCATCTTCCAATTTTTAGTTTATTCAATTTTTATTTTTGTTTATTTTTCTTTCTCAATTTTGATTTAATTGACTGGATTGTAAATACATACAATTCTTATCTTTTAAGCTTGGAACCTAACATTAAATTAAAAGTCAAATTTAATTTTAATACATTGATAATGTAAAATTTTTTTACACAATTATTCTATAACCTATTGGTATATTAGTACAAAATGCATGTTTGACTTATGTCCTACTATTTCAAAAATTGTGTAAGAGATTATTTGATTAGGGTATGTTCATTTAGGGTTTAAGATTTAAGATTTATAATGAAAAAATAATATTTTTTCTTCATAAAAGCTATTGATATTAACTTCTACTCAAAAGTTAAAAGAAAATTGTTTAATATAATTTTTTTAGCTTTTAAGTAAAAGTTTATACAAATAACTTCCATCAAAATTCATTTTACTGGAAGAAAAAAAAAAGTTTCACAGCGGTGTATTTTTTTATTAGAATTAAGTCAATAATTAACCTCGTATCCAAAAAGTGTGGAAAAGTTAGCAGATAGCAAAAATTCATTTCCAGAAAAAGGAAAAGAAACCAAAAAAAAAAAAACAATCCTAAAATAATAGTATTTGTCACGCTCCGGAACCAAGCCAGCAACAGAAGAAGGCTTGTTGGGGACAAACCAACCATAAAGAGTGACGAGATAGTGAGTGTTCATTTTCATTCGCATCGAGCAAAGAGTGAAAGAAAGAGTTAAGGGGAAGAAGATGAAACGGTTTTTCAAGCCAGTGGAGAAAGACTCAGATGGGTCATGGAAGAAGAAGCCAAGAGAGGATAATGATAATGATAGTGATGGCACAGAGACAGTGAAGGAAGAAGAGAAGGAGCCCTTGAAGTTCATGACTTGGAATGCCAACAGCTTCTTCCTTAGGGTCAAGAACGACTGGCCCCAATTCACCAAATTCGTCACCGCTTTTGATCCTGATGTCATTGCCATTCAGGTCCCTTCCTTACATACCCTTTTCATTTTTTCAGCTGATTTTCTATTAAGGAGTCGCTATTGAGAGTAATTTCTTAGTTTGGTTGTATTTTTTCCACAATGCTCCATGTTAATGTGCACAAAGTTTTTTTTTGTTTTTTTGTTTTGATTACTTGGAAATATGTGTTATCATTTGATTCTGTCAGTTCTAGGGCCTGTTTGGAGGATCATGGGATGGCTTTATTATGTCGGCTTGTAAGCCTCCAACAAACTCTTATTGCCTGTTTGTTTGATTTTTTTTTTTTTTAAGGAAAATATGTTTTTATGCTTTAACTAAGGGTGTGTTTGGTTAGGGGGTAAAAATTTAGAGAAATTTTTCATGAATGAGTTTCATGTGTAATTTTATATATAGAGCTCACCCATGAAAATTTACACCACATTTTTAGTCCCCAACCAAACATATGCTTCTATAGAAAGATAAACATAAATTTTTTTGAGATCCATAGATAAGTTTTTGTTTATATTTTTTGGAAAAGACAAGGTTAAAATCCCCCCTGAAAAAACAGCTGATCTAGTCTTTTTCTTTCAAGATAGAAAGAGTAGTTTCTGACAAACACTCAAAAAATGCAACCTATAGTTTTCCCCTTGATTAAGCTGCCTTTATGCCATCATTTATCTCCAAGAGTTGCCCAGTTTTGTTGGGAACATATTCATGCTTTGCTAATAAAGTTGGTACAAATATTCTAACATCAGATTGTCATTAGGAAGTGCGGATGCCTGCTGCTGGATCTAAGGGAGCACCTAAAAATCAGGGAGAACTGAAGGATGATACAAGCTCCTCCAGGGAAGAGAAGAAGGTACTGTTCTGTCATTGTAACATTACATCAGTGCATGTCTCAGTCCGTTATTTACTATGACCGTAGATAGAGTAAAGCTTGAGAACAAGAAGAAAAACTAGTCATATATGAACTTGGCGTTATCTAGGAGTTCTCTTAACGTGGTGCCGTTCTGAGACATGCTCAGTTCACCATTGGGAACACCGAGTAAAACTATGAAAAAGCTTTTGTCATTTGAGTGAACTTCTGATGCTGGAAGATGATTTCAAATAGTTATAAATGGAATATGTGGAAAGTGAAACCCTGCATTTCAATTGCGCTAGAGAAGCAGATGTCTAACTTACTAGTGAGAAAAGACCTATGAAAATATCTGCCTTGGTTTTGTCATAAAGAGCCACAGGTTCCGTTAGTTTAATGCATGATCAGGTCGGAATATGAAATGATGAACTCATGAAGCTCTCAAATGAAAAGATGTTAGCTTTAAAGTAACACTTGAGTTTCTTTTATTGGCCTTTGAATCACTTCAGTCTGAAATGGGTGTGCCAAAATCTTTATGCAATGATATCCACGAGCATTACTTCTACATCACAAAACTTGACGAAAACAATGTTGTGATCTAATGTCAAACTGATGTAACCATGGTATTACCTTCAAATATTTTGGAACACATATTTGTTCCAACTTATGCAGACATTGATGCGTGCGCTTTCAGCTCCACCATTTGGGAACTATCGGGTTTGGTGGTCTCTTGCAGATTCAAAGTATGCAGGGACAGCATTACTTGTGAAAAAATGCTTAAAGCCAAAAAATGTCGTTTTCAATCTTGATAAAATAGGTATGGTGTTAATTTTTAGTCATGCCTTGATCTGAACATGTTCATGGGTAATTTTGAATGAATTACATGACCCTATTATTATTATTATTATTTTAAGAAAGATAAGATGTACATGGATGGAGGATAAAGAATTTACTAAATATAATTATAATATTTGAATCTTTATTTTTTAAAAAGGAAAATGTAATATATAATTCAAAATTCTAATTCAATTTTTTGAAGAATTTTAGATGTTCTCTTTTCTAAATTGCATTGGATTACATTCCCTAAGTTTTCTTTATTGATGACGGAACTTGACTCTTGCTTTTGTTGATAGCTTCAAAGCATGAACCAGATGGCCGAGTAATCTTAGCTGAATTTGAAACACTTCGTTTGTTGAATACATATGCACCAAACAATGGATGGAAAGAAGAGGCAAACTCATTTCAAAGGAGAAGAAAATGGGACAAAAGGATTCTGGAATTTGTCACACAAAATACTGACAAACCTTTGATATGGTGTGGGGATCTGAATGTCAGGTGGCTAATCTCCATTTTTCTTTCGGCTTTTGGGGTATGGGATTAATTAAATCCAACCTCTTTGTTTTGCAACATACTTTTTGTCTCTTGTATTCTTTGGCCATTGAGCCTTAGCTATGAGTGAAGCTCAGCTCTTTGGTACTACTATCCATGCCATGAACAAGCAAATCTTACAGTTTTGAGAGGACAACTGAGATTGATGTTTTATTTTAGTCTGATGCAGCTGTATGCATTATATGAAACTTTTTCATTGAGGTTACAATTTGCTTTGGATTAGCTTCTAGATCTAGTTTTAGCTAACCCGCAAACTTTCTTTACTTCTTTTTTTTTTGTTGGTTTTTATCACGAGATTTTCACAGACCCTGATTTTTATAATATAGATGAATAATTTGGCCTTTTCTAATTTTTCTATCATATTATGCTAGAGGATTATTTTGAACACAGTATAGATTTTTCCTAGTAGTTTGATCTATGATCTTTGTTGTTACTGTGTATACCAGCGCTGCTACGCTTTCAATACGTATTTTATTCTTCCCTCTCATAAATTCATTCTGTGCAGCCATGAAGAGATCGATGTCAGTCATCCGGAGTTTTTCAGTGCTGCAAAACAAAATGGATATGTTCCTCCGAATAAAGAGGTCTAATCAATTTACTCCTTAAGTTCCCTTTAAAATTGATTAATCTATTTTAACTTCAATAGATTTATCTCCTTAAAGCTATTACTATTAGTTGGTTGCATGAATGGTTTTATATCTCTAAGACTGTAAGTCTATAACATGCCTCCTCACACGAGTTGTATAGGCTTGAAGCACGGACAATGCTTATGCTCCCCATGCTTTGTACTAAAATTTAATTTAATCATGATGAATGGATGCAAAAAGGATCAAACTCTAAGCTGTTGAAGTTCACAAATGGTCTTTTATCTCTGACAACTGGCATAAAATATTGTAGCATAGTCCTCCATAATACAGTTATAAATTAAACATCTGAAGATTTGGCTTTTCTGCAGGATTGTGGTCAACCTGGATTTACATTGGCTGAAAGAAAACGATTTGGTAACATCTTAAAAGAGTGAGTGATCTCATTATCGTTTTTGTTCCTTTATTTTTGTTAGCTATAACATCAGCATGACAAAAACTCATGACCTTGGATTTGTTGTCACACACGGATTGGTTACTGATTTTATCAACATTTATCTTATTTCCTTCCCTTCAAAATTGTGATGCTTGAAGTTTGTTGCTTGCAGTCTATCTAACTTGATCATGAGCTAGATTGTGAGGATCTATTTAGTGTTTGTCCTATAGCCTTTGCAATACGTTAAGGTTTAAGAAGTGATTTTTCATATATAGCCTTTGGTTGTAATACCTGATTTTTCATTAATTTTCATAGTAAAAGTGCCTATTGAAGAAGGTAGATTTCAAACTCAGGATTTTCTTCCTCTGTGTTTTGGCCACTTATAGTCTGTTAAATGCTGTGTCCATTATATTAAGGCCTTTCTTCACTTCTAATTTTTAATTACTCTAATTGGATTTTCATTTTTAGGGTCTGGGGTGATAACATTTTTTTGTTTTAGATAAGAATGGATGATCCTAAGTTCTAGCTAGATCAGGATGGGAGATTGGGCTTGCCTGACGGGAAAGAATAGGTAGTGCAAGACTTAATGGCCTCAATCAAAGGAAAAGAAACAGAAAGAGGAGAGACTACAGCAAGCATAGGAGTAACAGTTTACATTGTGTCTTTCATTCCATCTTTAGATAATATTCTTTGAGTATTGCCATCCGAAACAATGGCAATTTCAACAATTATTAAACCTTGCACTGCTCTTGACTTCTTCATGGTTGTAGTTATACAGTTAACTCCTTGTCGCCTCCTTGCACCCTTTACTTTTGAACTTCTTCTCTTCTTAATAGCATTATATATCATAATAGCTGATATTTTGGGGCATACTTCAGGGGAAAGCTGGTAGATGCATACAGATTTCTGCACAAGGATAAGGACATGGAACGAGGTTTCTCATGGTCTGGAAACCCTGTTGGAAAGTAAGAAATTGATTTTATTTTGAGCTTTATGTCATGGAAATTGATTCTCAGCACTAGTGCTGATTAACTATCATTTTGAGGCAATGCACTTGAATAATTGAAAACATGTTCCTTTTATCCCTTGGAAGGCATCTTCTGTAGTAGCTGTTAAAATCTGTTAAAACTTAGTTATTGACTAATTTTATTGACATCTTTGGTCTCTTAGTACTTATGAATGTTTGCGTTGAAGGTATCGCGGAAAACGGATGAGAATAGACTATTTTCTAGTTTCAGAAAGACTCAAAGAAAGGATTGTTGCATGTGAAATGCATGGACAAGGGATAGAGTTACAAGGTGAGTCTCTATTCATGAAGTTGGTACTCCTTTTTCGACTGCTTATTCATGGGTTAATTGTGCTTTGTCCAAATGTCTGCCTTTGTTTAAATGAGATGGTTGGACCAATGATACAGTATTTCGTTTGCCGTTTCCAGGCTAATTATAAATTTCACTTTTAATTTTTCTTCAATCACTCATGAACTGCTTGTGTTATAACAAGCATGACATTGCCCTTATCTCCTCAGGTTTCTATGGAAGTGATCACTGTCCTGTTACCTTGGAGCTCTCTCCAAGTTCCAACTCTCAAAATGAGGAACCAATATAAAAAAAGCTGCTTTGCTGCTTATGTAACAAAGCCACTATCTTCATTTCTTACTCCTTCTTTAAGCATGTGATGTCTCTGATGCTGAATGTTTTTTGATTAAGGATCCATTTTAAAACTATGTTGCTTTGGTGTGGACTAGCTGCAGATGCACAGAAATTGATCATTGTTAATAGTATTGATTAGGTGCTATATCATGGTCATTCTGTTGATAATTTTCCCAAGAACTGAGACACTAACCTCCAACAATCTCATTGCTGCAAATGGTATTCACTCTAGCAGTAGAAAGAATACGAAATCAGTACATGGGGTCATCAATTCGTGTGTCAGTATCTTAATTAATTTGGCATGTGATGGTATAGGCTGCAAAGCTACCAGCTTGCATGTGCTAATCACCTGGCTTTTATTTCCTTTGCATTTTGTTTAGCGTCTGAAACTAGTATAAAATTGGAGTTTGGCATTGAAATTTGACGTTTTAATTTAACATATAGAATTGTAATAATAAATCCACAATCGAGTTCCATTAAATTAAATAACAATAAAATTCACTCTTCGTAACAATGGAATAGAAATGAAACTTGATGTACTGACTGTGTAAATATTTTATATTATTATTTAATTATATAATTTTATTTGTAAGACTTTTAAGATAATAAATAATTTGGTCAAACACTTTTGTTGACATAACAAAAAGTGTTATATACATGGTTAGATGTCTATGTAAATTTATGTTAGATGAAGAGTTGATGATGAAGGAAAAGAAGAGCGATGAGTAGACCAAAGAGAGGCTTGAATGCGTGAAGAGAGAAACTAGAGAGAGAGAAAGAGAGAAGAATGTGTTTGGAGAATGGAGGAATGATATTAACAAATGGAAGAGAATTAAAATGATTTATTTGATGTAATATGAGAGATTAAAATGAATCACTTAAAATGTCAGACAACAAGGTGTCATTTAACGGTGACATGTCATCACTTAACTAATGGTGGATTAACATCCGTTAATGGAGAGACTAAAGTGATTTATATTTATAAATATTTGGACTAAAATGATTTGTTTTAAAAATTAGTGACTAAAATGACTCACAGATAAAATGTAATAAACTAAAGTTAGCATTAAATCTTCGTAGTTAGTTGATTTGATTAATTGCTACATGGTTCGTTTCTCACATAAATCAAATCCTTAATGACGCGTTTATTTTGGGGTATATTTAATTATTCTCGGGAATAGATAGTTGAGAATTATGTGTTTTTATGTTTGTTACATGTTTTATAAAAAAATTTCCTGGTATTAATTATTTCATGGATAAAGATTTTCCTATAATTTAGTGAAATTTTATTTCCAAGTTGAAGGGTGAGAAAAAATTTCTCATGACTTGGGAATCATAATTATTAAGCACAATTACTAAATCATCCCTCAATTATTTGAATTTTTCTATCTTTATGAATTTTTAAAGATATTTTAAAAATTATGACATATATTCTCATAAATATAGATTATAAAACAAATAAGTTTTAAATTTATTCGAAGAGATTTTAACAAATAATCATAAAAATATTTAATACTAAATAAATAATTTTTCAAATATACTTAGAAATCATATTTTCAGAAATATCATTCCTAAAAATGTGATTTCTGAAAATTTAGTTTCAAACTTTGAAACGAATGTGCACTTAATTTTCAATGCCTCTCTCATGAGTCTCATCCTCGCTCTCTCCCTCGTTCTACATGCCTATCAGTAGACAATTGGCGATGTACGGCGATTGTTTGAGAATTGGCTCCCAAAACTTATTTTCAAAAATAGCAATCCAAGAAATATTTTTGTTTTAATTATTTAAAAACTATTTTGAGAAAAATCAAACAGAAATTTTGTTCTGTTTTTCAAAACTGGATTTAAATATTGTTTTCCAAAATGATTTTAAAAGGCACAAAAACAAAAACAATTCCAAACAACCTGTTAATTTCTAAATTTTAGAATGATTTTTCTTTCGATGCTCTATAAGTATGGGTACCCTTTTTATTTTCAATAATTGTTATTGAATCTTTTCCTTTTTATATTTTAATAAATTGATTAGTAGGACACATATCACTATCTTAACCACAAATCATTTTAAGATATCGATATTTTTAAATTTTATAAGGTACTATAAGATATTTTTAGAAATGAAAATAAGTAAACAACTCAAGTATAGTTAGATGAACATTTACTCGGTGGAGAAAGCATGGCTAGGGTTCTTAGGTGATGAAACCTTATATGGAAGAGTTATGTTTTTTTAGTCAAATTGTATGGGACAATATATTGACTCACCTCTTATTTACTGTTGGATGGAGGATGAACCCCATTTAAATAGAATCTACATATCATTTAATAATAAATAAAATGTTAGTTGATTACTAATAACATTTTCCAATATTGAAAGATACATACACCAACGATACACGGGTGACGTCACTGTCATGTACCGTGAATTCACTGAATTGGATTCACTTTCCATGTCACAGGCGTCTCAACTCTCGACTGGATCAAACAAAGGGCCTACAAGTAAAAACCAAAAAGAAAACAAGAAGATCCAAAGGTTCTTCCCGTTGGATTCGTAATACTAAATAAGTAGAAGCTTGGAACTTAGGAATGATAACGGGAGTCTTAGGTGGAGATAATTGCAAGAATATCTATAGATATGGATTTTAATCGATTTGCAAGAGATGTCAAAATGGTTTCTTAAATCGGTTTAAATCCATATTAGTGGTCCACTCTATTATATATACATGTAGAGATCTTAGCAACTCATCGTGCTTCCGTAACAAAAACAATTTGAGTGTAGAAATTGAGTGAGAATATGAGAAAAAGTTATGTTAATATTCTTTTCTATTATAATGGTGAGATTATAAACAGAATAGAATGTTAGACATTATATAGTGACAGTCAAATTTGGTTGGTTGTCCATCCACCTATTTATTTATCAGAGTTGAGTTGTAGTGTAGAATACTAGAAGAGTTCGAGAAAAATAACAAGCAAATCATAAAAATATTATATAAGATACTAGTTGATATTGGGCCAAATGAGATCCGATATAAAAGGATTTGAATTCAAAAGAATGAGCACATGAATCACATATTTTCTTATTTTTCACTCATTTTCCGAGTGTGACGGATAACTGTAACCTCATCAGCATCATGTCTAAAATTGTGTAATGTCCTTGTGTACCAAGGTAGGTTCACGCCGAATCCATTGACGTGCTCCTATGACGGGACTACACCAAGCAACTCTTAACATAAATGTCCATATATCACAACTATAAAAATTTTCCCGTGAATCAATATAGCTGCCCACAGGCTATCCACCTACTTGCAACTCTAGCTAGAATGCAACATCCTATATCGTGATGGTACATTCTCCACACGAGAAATGTGTGCAACTCAAGCTTTCACTGCTCAACAAGTGCACTGATAAGTAGTCTAACATAGTTATAAATTGGAACCATTTATGCGATATGCCAAAAACCTACCTACCTGACATAAGACTCCATCAATGAATGTGTTTCCACCACCATTTGATTATAATGCCTAATTTTGAAGATTCGCATAGGCTACTTAAATGAAAGAAACATTGTTGAATAATGAAACAATATTGTATTTAATTTATAATTAACACAATAGTTATTCTACAAAAATTTAATTCTACAAAATCCTATAATTTTGAGCAACTAAACGTTAATATATTAAAATATTCTATACTATATATATATATATATATATATATATATATATATATATATATATATATATATATATATATATATATATATATGCCACAAATTACACTAGAACAAAATTATTTATTAAATTAAATTAAAATATTATGTATCCTTCAATAAATTTTACTAAAATGAATTATATTATTATAACAAAGAATCTATTCATTTACTAAATTATATATTTAAATTACACCAGATAAAAATATGTACTAAATTAAACTAAATATGCTATAAACATTACTAACTTAAAGTAATTTAAAACCTAAACTAAATTATATATAAAAATACATATAAGTAACAACAACCTAATCTAATGTTAAGTAAACAGTAATATACTAAAATATTTTACACTAACTAAATTTAATTATTAAGATAACAAAATAAATTAATTATCTGTATTGCTTGTCTTTTTGCAATGTAATTAACTTCATTTAGGCAGTACATATTTTCAACCTCCATAGTTTCCTTCACCAACTTTTATCTCCTCTAGTAGAAACTCTTAACAAAAGAACAAACTAGGAACAAAAGGGCAAGAAACTTTGAAGAAGGGAGAAGTGAGAAACAATTGAAAACAATTCTGGTTAAGACATGTTTATGTAGAAACTTGTACCACAAAAATTGACTCAAATCAACTTGTCAGAGGTGCCTAACACTAGTCTCAAATCGATTCTTCAATATGACTGACACAACTGGCGAATCAATTCAAATCGATTTTTGAGGAATTTGATGATGTCGCTTCTTTTGACTATTGCATGATATTCCCAAACACATGTGGGAAATTGATTTAAATCGATTTCAATCTATCTCAGGAAAAAATTTGAACTTTAAATGGAAACCTATTTAGATCAATTTCTATTAAATCCAAACCAGAACATATGTGTAATGAGATTCAATGCAATGCCAATATATATATATATATATATATATATATATATATGGTGTTTTTTTTTTAAATTCATATGTGTGAAAAATCAATCATTGTTTTGATGTTTTTGTTACTGATGTTCACAATAAAAAAGAATGATTAACGAATTACAAAAATAAATCAGACCAAATGTACAAATATGGCTTGTAGTTATACACCAACAAACACATAGTTCGTTAAAGTCATTAGAATTAGATTAGTGCTAAAGGATATGAATAATATACATGAGATGAGGTGATATGTTCAAATTTTATTATCTTTAAAATTATGATGTGTGAAAAAATAGAGTTACTTAATATGCTAAATGATTTTTTTCACTTTTTATAATTATTTATGTAAAGGAAAAAAATAATTATTTTTGATGAACTAAGGGTATCCATCACTGGAAGTAATGACTAATTTCTTTGAGGCGTAAAACTTACATACGTGGGTCTTGGCCTCTGGCCATGAAACCTTCTCCATATATATCGCTAAGTATTGAACCTTTGACCATATGCTTAAGGATGGGAAAAAATAAGTATAACACTTTTGTTTTATTTGAATGCAAATTTAAAATAAGAGGAAAAAAGAAGAGGAAATAAAATAAAAAGAGAAGTTACTTTTTCTTTTCACTATTTAGATGATGGAAGAAAAAATTAAAACAAATGTGCTATGTAAAAAATAGTTATTTAAATATCTCTTTATATCTTTACAGAAGAAAGTTGAAAAAAGAGTAATGTTGGTAAATAAAGTTATTAACTTTGGTTCCCAATTTTCTTGTTATTATAAGTGTGAGCAAAAGTTTTACCTGAGACTCACGATTACATTTTTGGTTCTTATCTGTTTTCTCTTTTGTCTGCTTAAAAGGAAAAAACTCAAAATCAACTCATTTGCTCTTTATTTCTATTTTTATTTTAATTTATTTCCGCCAAACTATGGGTAAATACGTGAAATTATATTAAAATTGTAAAATTTATAAAATTACATGAGCCTTTACATAAATAATGAACCACACAAAATATAAGTTTTATTTTTATATATTGAAAGCGCAAAAAAAATTTCTATATTATCTTTTAATCAAATTATCTTATTTAAATAACTTTTAAATTAACGGTTATAAAATTTAATCATTTTATTAATATAATAATATAAAAGAAATTTTACACCTTGTCAACCGTGTAAGAAATTTGTGAAGCCATTAGTATAAAACAACTATGATGTGATTATACGTTGACGATAGGGGGCTATTTGCATGATATTTTCATTCATGACTGAGGCTGCAGAATTCAGTTATTTCATGCAGGCCTTGCAGAGGGGGGGGCCCTCAAAGCTGGTTCAGGGGTCAGTGTGCCCCACAATCTGCCAATCATATTAAGACACTTGTCTCACCTTCAAGCAACCTTGGCCTCTGACGTGTCATCGAACCAGTGAGGTCATCTTTGACCCCACACACGGACCCATGTCCCTTCTCCAACCCAAGTCCTACTCCCACGGTATGCAACGTGCAACTAAATACACTGCGAATCAATATAATAATAAATATAGCTTTCGGAAAAGGGCCAAAAATAGAATAATCGCAATGTTCATCCAAGAGGAGTGCAAGCCGCAGAAAAAAGGGCACATACGCAAAAAGTATCATCCCCCCATTACTTCACCCATTAATTTCATAGTAATCCACCAACACAAAAACGCCAAAACTGAAATTAAATACAACCATATATGAAGCAATATATCAATGCATAGTCTTGACATCACAATTTTAAGGAGAACTTTATTTAGATAAATTGACCTAATTGTGAATGAGATTGACTTATTTAGTCAATTTTTTTCACTCATATATTATTATAATTTGGATTCAATCATTAATTTTCTTTTTTATTGACAAGTGATTTATAAATATTTTTATAAATTTTTGATAAGCTTAGCACATCCAAACCCCAGATTGAGACACGTTATTTTTTTTTAAATATAAGTTTCTATTTTTAAACTTGTGTTTCTCGAAGTATTCATTGTCTGAAATAGGGACTAGTCCCTTTAGGATATGAGCTCGTCTCTGATAAGTTTCCAGGAAGTTTTTGTTTATTGAGAAAAGGAAAAACACAAATTGACCGAACTCAAATTGGATAAGGGATAAGGGATGTATTAAATTTGATATAGTAGTAATTAATACCAAAATAGATGAAGAAAGAGAAAAAAATGCAAAAGACTGGGTGGTAGTTTAAGTAAATAAGAGGAGAAAACAGTGGCATTTTGAGAAATGAACCTGCCCAAAGCCAAACCCAGAGTAAAACCCCAACTCACATGTCCTACTACTACAACTTGCTCTTCTTACCGCTCTCTCCAGCTGCTTACAGTGTGCTTCATAGTCATACTTCCCCTGCCTCCGATATTATTTTTAATTTTTTCACCGTTCCCCTCTTTCCTCTGTAGCATTGAAAACAGAGGAAGGGGAACAGATAACAAACACAAAAGAGAGAGAGAGAAAGAGAAAAGCACTCACTCACTCAGCATGAGAGAATCTGAAGAATAACCTCTGTTTCTCTCTCTCTCTCGTTTCATTTCTCAATGGCCATTCATTGAGAGAGAAAGAGAAGAAAAAAAGAAGCAAAAAAAGTTACCTCTGTATCCTTTTTGGTTCTTGTTCGTGATGGCGGAGCCACCGAACGGCGACGTATTCCCGTGGCTGAAGTCGCTGCCGGTGGCGCCGGAGTACCGGCCAACGCTGGCGGAGTTCCAAGATCCGATCGCGTACATTTTCAAGATCGAGAAGGAGGCTTCCAAGTACGGCATCTGCAAGATCATTCCCCCGTTCCCTCCACCGCCGAAGAAGGCCGCAATCGCAAACCTCACCCGCTCTCTCTTGGCCCGGCCCGATTCAAGGCCCACATTCACCACCCGACAGCAGCAGATCGGGTTCTGCCCCCGCCGGCCCAGGCCCGTCCAGCGACCCGTCTGGCAGAGCGGCGACAACTACACCTTCCAGGAATTCGAGGCCAAAGCCAAGTCCTTCGAGCGCAGCTACCTTAAGAAACATCTTCACCGGAAGGGAGGAGGAGGAGGAGGGGCTACCGGTGGGGCCAGTACGCTCTCGGCGCTGGAATCTGAGACTCTGTTCTGGAAGGCCACCGTTGACAGGCCGTTCTCGGTTGAGTACGCTAACGACATGCCGGGGTCGGCGTTTGGCCGGAAATGCAGGGAGAACGGTGGTGGTGCGGCTGCGGCGGCGCTGGCGGAGTCGGCGTGGAACATGAGGGAGGTTTCGAGGGCGAATGGCTCGTTGTTGAGGTTCATGAAGGAGGAGATTCCGGGAGTTACTTCGCCGATGGTGTATGTGGCTATGTTGTTTAGCTGGTTCGCTTGGCATGTTGAGGACCATGACTTGCATAGCTTGAATTACCTTCATATGGGAGCGGGGAAGACTTGGTACGGTGTGCCAAGGGATGCTGCCGTGGCGTTCGAGGAGGTGGTTAGGGTTCATGGTTATGGCGGAGAGATAAACCCTCTTGGTGAGTTTTGCAGGGTTAATTAATTTTGCTTGCTGCTCTGTTTTTGTTTTTGTTCTTGTTTTTTTTTTTCCCTAAGTTTTGGTTGTGGCAACTGTTTAATTGTTAGGGTTGGTTCTGCATTGTAGTTTTTGTTATGGGTTTGATTGTGAGCTAGTTTGTGGGGGGACATTGTTGTTAGGTTCAGCTGGGAGGCTGGAAGATTGTGTTTTGGTGGTGGTGTGTGTGGGGGACATTGTTGAGGGTTGATTGAGTTAATTTCTGTTTAGTATACAATTGGATTGATTGCAGATTTGTAGCTGTAAGGGAACACTGTTGTGTTTAGCTGTGAAGTTTTGAGGGATGTTTTTGGGGGTGATATATAAGAGCAAGATGAGTGTAGATTGAGTTTATCTTTTAGTACGCATTAGGAGTTTAGGACTGCGGACTTGTGAAGTGATGAGCTTTGGAATTGAGGGTCTGGCAATTAAGGATAACAAAGTTTGGTGATTTGCAAGTGGTACTTTCAGTGGCACTATCGTTCTGCATCTGTCTGCAATCTGCATTATTTGCTTCTTACTCAGTGTGGAGTTTGTGGCGTTCTATTGATTATTTTTGGGGGGCTAGGATGGACTCCCATTGACTTTTTCGAGGATTACAGAGTGGTTTTAATGGTGTATTCTCTCTTTTGTGTTGTTTGCTTTGGTTACACTTGTTTAAATTTGTTCGGAACCCGAGTCTAGAGGGGGAGAAGTTGTTATTGAAACAGCCATTGTTTGAAAAACAACTTTCGCTCTGCTGTGATTTATAGGCTGGCTTTTTGTGTCTGGCTGTGTGTGTGTGCTGTTGTCACCAAGTAGTGGAAATATTCACCATCGTGGAAACTTTTATAGAAGTCCCTGTTTTCTTTCACTCTTGACCTAAAGATCACGTAGTTCGTTTTCAATATGGTGTGAATTTCTGCTGATAAGGATACATTCGTGTTTTACATTATGCCTTCTGGATCCTGATTTTCACATCAAGCCGTCATCGTTGAGAACAAGATTAACTAATGAAATCCTAGGAGTTTATGATTTATGTTTTTAATCTCATCCTGTTAAAAGTGGGTGAAGTTCTAACTTCAACCATCAATGATGACAAAATTAGGGTTTCACTTGTTGATTTTAGGATTCCAATCCATTGCTTTAGGGGGCAATGAATGGGTCTAACAATTGAATAAAGTTTAATCAAATTTTCCTGTTTAGGATTTTGAAATCTACCCCAATTGATCAGGTTGCCTATATTGTACTGGTACATGCCGTCTTTTTCTTTGACGCTATATGTTTCTCGTTCTTTGTAATGTATCTTATTTTCTTCAATTTATTTTTTATTTATCTTCCTCATTTCTTTTGGCTTTGTTATACCATGTTATTGCTCCAATCGACTGGGACTGATTTTCATGTTGGTTGGTCCACCTTGAATAACAGAGGAACTGATGTTCTTATGTAAAGAATGTTTATATATGGATCCACATATTATACAAAACTTACATGGATATTGGTTCCCTTCAACAGTTACTTTTGCCACTCTTGGTGAGAAAACCACAGTGATGTCACCTGAAGTATTGATTAGCGCAGGTGTTCCATGCTGCAGGTACTAATTCTCACGAATGTCTTACTGTAGTTTGTGGTAATTTTATGTGGTAAATCCTTGGGGTAAATCTCAAGGGTAAATTACGTAGTAGTTATAATTGCAATCATTAGAAGCCACTTTGTATAGGCAGGTGCTCTATATGCATCTTAACTTTTAACTTTAAATTGATATCAGGTTAATTCAAAATGCTGGGGAATTTGTTGTAACGTTTCCAAGAGCTTATCACTCAGGGTTTAGTCATGGTAAGACACTTTAGCAATCTTTGAATAAATGTGATTAGTGGCTCAAGGACTCTCTCTCTTTCTCTCTCTCTCTCTCTCTATATATCTATATATATATATATATATATATGAGTGGGGTTCATGTTGTCAGTATTGTTTCTTCCATTTGTTGGATTTTTCTAATTCTCTGAATGTATGCCACTCTGCTTTGTAGGTTTTAATTGTGGAGAGGCAGCTAACATTGCAACACCTGAATGGTTGAGAGTTGCTAAAGATGCTGCTATTCGGAGGGCTTCAATAAATTATCCTCCCATGGTTTCACATTTCCAGTTACTTTATGACCTTGCTTTAGCTTTGTGTTCTAGGTTTGTCTTTCCCTATTATGGCTTCTTATTTTTGGCTGTGGGAGTGTGCTGCTGATATCTGACCACAATTATCTTGTGTTTTCTTTTTGTTTGAGTAGATTGATGCATTTGTTAACGATATCTTATTGACTTAATGGAGTTTGAAGATGTATTTGCATTCCTTATTTGAAAAATCTATGGATTAATCATTTATCTTTCTAGATATTAAATGTGTGTATTTTTTGTTAGTAACCATTTGCTTCTTTATTTATTTCTTGTTGAGGAATTCCTGTCAACTAATATGATTTGCTCATGGCACAATACAATATTATGAGCTTTTACATTATACACTTCCTGTACACACACCCATATATACAATGATTCTGATGACAATATGAGTTGTTATATACTTCTTGTAAATACTCTTGTTTTCTCGTACAGAATTCCTCAAGGTATCAGTGCTGAACCACGGAGTTCTCGTCTTAAAGATAAGAAGAGGGGTGAAGGAGAAACTGTAATTAAAGAACTATTTGTTCGAGATGTGTTACAGAACAATGATTTGCTTCATTTACTCAGCAAAGGATCCGCTGTAGTACTTCTTCCTCATAGCTCATTTGACATTTCTTTTTGCTCAAAATTACGTATTGGATCTCAACAACTAAAAGTGAAACCTGGGTTTTCTCTTGGTGCACACAATTCTGCTGGAATGAATTCCTTAAAAGGTTTTATTTCTGATGATCTGGTGTTCCACAGGAACCATGGAATCAAGCAAGAAAATGGTTTCTGTTCTGTAAAAAACAAGTTTACTTCATTGTATCAAAGGAACAGGATTTCCTCATTTGATGTAAATGGTAACATATGTACTTCAAGTTTGCAAAGTGACACTGAAGGAGAAACTGGTGAAGGGGATGGATCGTCAGATCAGAGACTATTTTCATGTGTCACATGTGGAATATTAAGCTTTTCTTGTGTTGCTATTGTACAGCCTAGAGAACCTGCTGCTAGATATCTTATGTCAGCTGATTGTAGCTTCTTTAATGATTGGGTTGTTAGTTCAGGAGTATCTAACAAAAAATTTACCAGTTCCCATGAAGATGCAATTATTCCTGAGCCGAATATGCATGCAGGCAGGTTTTATAAGCTCCATTTCTTGTATTCCATATTTTGCTTCATATTGTATCAAAAATAGTTTCTGACTTAATTTAGATCTTATCACTAATGATTATGCATCCTTTGTTTAGATATTTTTCGGGCCTTTTTCTTTTTTCATGTTCATCCGAAATGTGATTATTTATTTTGTCAGTGTCTATCAGTATGTTAGAGCTGAGCTGTATATGACCAACCTATCCTGATAAGTTTCTACTGTAGAGCCGAAACACTAATGTTGTGCCAGCAGGATATGTCTTGGCTCTGCATTGGCATGGACTGGGCTTACCCTGCTTTGATCCCTTTTCAAATGTTTTAGTATTCGTTGCTCTTAATCCTGTTTGGCTTGACTACATGAGTTGAGATGTAGTTAGTAGATTATATGGTAGATACTTCCCAGAGTTTACCAATTACGAGAGGCATAAACAAATTTGTTTGCTCCTGAGTTCTGATATGCCACTCAAAGTTCTTGTCTCTCTGTGTCTTGTTTTTAATCCCCTGTGGGTTGCTAAGATGTTTTTCTGTTACAACTCTGCTTTGATCTTAGTTTTTCCTTTTGTGAAAGACTGATTGTATCATAAAATTAGCCAATAGCTATTAGTCTACTTATTTATGTATCTTTCGTTTCAATTTTCTCTTATTGTCATTGTGGACTGATTTGGAGTCTACTGATCCCGAAGGTTGGGTTGGTTCCTTTTGTAAACCAGGGAGAGAGATCATTGAGTTCGTAAGTTGTAATGTTTAAATCCTAATTCTCGAAGAGTGTCTTCTCTTTTGTGCTGGTTGAAGAAGCGTTGAGTTATCCTGCCATCACTGCCATGAACTTGTCATTAGTTACATAATAGGGAATCTAGCTATCATAGGATTGTAAGTGGGATAATAGGAGAACAGAAACATGCGCTAATGCCCTGTGCGAAGCCCTTATGGTATATGTATGAAAGCACAGCTTTGGTATATGTGGATGGCTCTTATAATATCACCTTGCCTTAAAATGTTTGCCATATGCAGATAATTAATTAGATGAAACAGCTGATCCATTTTTTGCGCCATGCAGGGTGGACGGAAAAGAAGACCCCAAATGGTTTATATGATGATTTTGTTCAATCTGCTCGATTCCGGCTACAGACTGCAGAACGGAATTATGAGGAGGCCTTAAATACTGACAGAGACAAAGGCAATACAGCTCTTGCATTGCTGGCCTCAGCATATGGAAATTCTTCTGACTCTGAGGAAGATCAGGATGACCCAGATATTGCAGTTAATGGTCATGAATCAAGATTTGATAGGGGAGATGATTTCAGTCATCAATCTATTGACTACTCTTTTGAGAAACAGGCTTATGAAACCGGTTCAGGCATTGCATTTAAAAATACAAGGGTAATGCCTAATTCCACCACTAATTGTTCCCAAGATGTTCATGATGGTGAAAAGTTGTTGGTCAAGCCTATGGTTCCCATTGATAATAAAAATGCTTCATTGGTGCCACAATGTGATGAAGACTCGTCTAGAATGCATGTCTTCTGTCTGGAGCATGCTGCAGAAGCAGAGCAGCAACTTCGCCCAATAGGTGGAGCCCACATATTGCTCCTGTGTCATCCAGGTCTGGTGATTGATTGATTAACTTATCAATTTATATTGTGCTGTATTGTTTATCACAAGCCCAAGTTCTTGTGTAAACGTTCCACTCCCATAGAAGTCCTAGGAAAAGATGAAAATAGGCGGTGCCACATGGTTCACTTATAGTGTAAATTTCTTTTCATTGTCATTAGATGAAAATTAAATTTTATATATATAACAAATCGTGTATCTGATTTTTATTTTGTTGTTTTTATTTGTCTTCTGGAGATCAGAGACCTTTAGGAAGCTATTGAGTGATATTTGGATGTCTGCATGAATGATGCAGGAAGCTGGCCTTCTTCTTGTTCTCATATTTCAGCCTTAGGAAAGCCCATTTGGTTTATGCTTTACTAGCTATGATAAGTTATAACAATATTCTTTCAGATATCCTAAGAGATCTTTCATTCTGATTGAAAAACTATTTTCTTATAGTTGTCATGTATTTATGGTAGTTAGTGTATATTGCCTCATTGCTACTGATTAACTTTGATCTTCAACTACATTTTCTCCATCTCTCATAGGATTACTAGTGTTTATATTGTATAAATACTGCTACTGGTTTTCCTCTCATTCACAGTTTTTTTTACATATTTCTACAGATTATCCCAAGATAGAGGCTGATGCAAAGCTTGTAGCAGAAGATCTGGGGATGGATTACGAGTGGAAGAATATTGCGTACAGGCATGCCACCAAGGAGGATGAGGAGAGGATCCAGTTAGCCTTGGATAGTGAGGAAGCTATTCCTGGGAATGGGGACTGGGCTGTAAAGCTAGGAATCAATCTTTTTTATAGTGCAAACCTCAGCCGTTCTCCTCTTTATAGTAAGCAGATGCCTTACAATTCAGTTATATATAATGCATTTGGCTGTACCTCTCCAGCAAGTTCACCCATAGAACCAAAGGTCTATCAGAGAAGGGCCAACAGGCAGAAAAAGGTGGTTGCTGGTAAATGGTGTGGTAAAGTTTGGATGTCCAATCAGGTCCATCCCCTCTTGTCAAAAAGAGATTCTGAAGATGTTGAAGATGAGAGAAGTTTACATGGGTTGATATTACCTGATGAGAAAATTGAGAGATCAGAAAGCATCCCTAAAAGCGAAACTAATATCAGAAAATTTGTCAGGAAAAGAAAAATGACTGTAGAGAGTGGAAGAGCCAGTAAAGGCATTCTTGTTGAAAAAGATGTGGTTTCAGATAATTCAACTGAGGGCAAACCAAATCAACAGCCAAGGAGGATTCTCAGAAGTAAGCAAGGCAGGGGTATTGAGACAGATGGTGCAGCTTTGGAAGGGGATTATTCTCCTCCCTATCATCATAGAAAACCCGTTAGCAAGAAAACGAATTGCACCGGAAGTGACGCAGTTTCTGACAATTCGCTTGATGATAACTATCGTAGGCGATATAAGAGGAATGTTCATTTGAGAGAAGCTAGATTTATTGACAATGATGTTGTATCAGATGATACAATGGACTATGATTCTGATTGGCACCAGATGGGAGAACTTAGCAGCAAGCTAGTTGAAGACATAGAGAGAGATGCAAATTCAGAGTATTCATCGGATGTTGGTTCTGTTCAATTGCTTAGGAAGACTCCTGAAAGCAAGCATGCCAAATACATTGGGGAAGATGGAATTTCCGATGACCAAATGGAGGATGATTGTCATAAGCAGCAAAGGAGGATTCCAAAAGGCAGGCAATGCAAACACCTTGCTAAAAGAGATGTAATGGCATCTGATGGCCATCTGGAGCAGCACATGCAGATGCAGCAACGAAGAAATCCTAAAAGCAGGCAAGCCAAAAAACTTGCTGGAGAGGATGCTGTATCAGATGACCAACTGGAGGGCCACCATCGCAAGTATAGAAAGACTCCTAAAGGCAGGCTGGCCAAATGTGTAGCAGGGGAAGATGTAATGTCTGATGACCAATTGGAGGATCACTTTCAGAAGCAGCAAAAATGCTTTCCTAGAAGGCGGCAAAACAAAGGCATTGATAATCAAGTTAAAGATGTGTTGTCTGATGACCAATTAGAGGACCATTTTCAGAAGCAGCAAACGAGTCTTTCTAGGAAAAGGCGAAACAAAGGCAATGAAAGAGCAGTTAAAGATGTAATGTCTGACGACCAACTGGAGGATCACTTTCAGAAGCAGCAGAGGACTTTTCCTAGGAGCAGGCAAAACAAATGCATCGATAGAGAAGTCATGGATGACTCAGCAGACAATTATTCTCATCTTCCACATAAAACTCCTAAAAGAAAGCAGGCTAAATGCAAGGATGAAGATGATAGAAACTCAGATGATGGAGTGGAGGATGATTCTCTCCAACAGCACAAGAAAATTCTTCGAAGTAAGCAATCTAAACCAAAGAAACTTAAACAGTTAAAACAAGCAAAACTTCTCCCAGTGAAAAACCAGACATCCCGGCCTGTAAAACGAGGTGGTCAGACACTAATGAAATCTAAAGCTCCTCAGAAAAATAAGCAGCCTCTTAACATGGGGAATAAGCAATCTGGTAACTCCCGAGATTTCAGTTTGAATACTGAAGAGGAGGAAGAAGGTGGACCTAGCACACGGCTTAGGAAGAGAGCCCCGAAAGTTGAAGAGTCTGAAGGAAAATCAAAAGGAAAGCAAACCAAAAGGAAAAAGGCAAAGAATGCTACAGCTGCAAAGGTTTCAGCCAAAGTGAAGGACAAGGAAAAAGAATACCAGTGTGACATTGAGGGGTGCACCATGAGTTTCGGGACAAAACAAGAACTGTCACATCATAAGAGAAATATCTGTCCTGTAAAAGGGTGTGGGAAGAACTTTTTCTCACACAAATATCTGGTGCAGCACCGGCGAGTTCACGAGGATGACCGCCCCCTGAAGTGCCCTTGGAAAGGGTGCAAGATGACTTTCAAGTGGGCTTGGGCTCGTACTGAACATATTCGAGTCCACACCGGTGCGCGACCGTATGTATGTGCCGAGCAAGGCTGTGGGCAAACATTCAGATTTGTGTCTGATTTCAGTCGTCATAAGCGAAAGACAGGGCATACAGCAAAAAGGAGTCGTTAATAGCAAGATGGAATAGATGTTACTTAACATGGTTTATGAACTTGTTAATCCATTGCTCTATTGACCGGGTAGGACTAGGTTTTTAGTGACAGTTTAGGATATTCCTGCAATTGCCATTTGGAGTAACTATTAATTCTGTTTGCTTTGGGTCTTTTTAACCCATTTGTTTATTGCAATTAAAGCAATTGCTAAGATCTGGAAACATGACATTCTTCCAATTCATATCACATGCAAGTGCAAATGCTGTTACAACATTTATGTGTCGTGAGTAGTGATGAATTTTGTCCAGCGGCTCCTCAATGCCTACTGCCTGCTATGGAAGTCATGCACTAGGTAATGGGCATGCTCCAAGGAGCTCTTAAGCATGAGATGCTCTGTTAAAGGTACATTCTTGTAGGAAAAATCACTTATAGATCATTTGTTAGTTTAAGATTATTGTGTACTTCATTGATTTTTTTTTTTTTTTGGTCAAGTACTTTATTAAGCATAGATAATTTTAAATTTTTACTTTAGAAATAAATTTACTTTAGACGAACTTTTTTATCTGGGATCAGGTGCAGTTCAAAGAATTGCACCCCTCCTTTGGTTCCTATCTAATGGTTAAAAGTGGCTAAAGCATGCTTTTTTTCCAATGTATTATTGTCGATAAAAAAAAAAAAAATTGGAGGCTTGGATTCCATTGCAATTTTAAAAGAAAAATTAAAGTAGACTATTTTATGAAAATTGAACTTTGCTACGCTCCCCTGTTTTGAACCTTAAATAATTACTTCTAGTTCCTGGTGGCCTCTTGAAGCTTGTAGACCAAGATTTTATACCATTTTGGTAAGCAAAGTGCTTGGTGAGTTGGTGCTATCAAGTTATAAGTCAAACCACAAAATTAAGACGTTCATATATTTTCCTAAAGGAGATATTATTTGCCAAAGATAAGCAAGTCACCAAAATACAACAACGATTACATGCGAATCACTTAAAATTGACAACTTTAGCTGTCACTTATAATACTATATTAAAAAAAAGTGTTTCTCGTGACAAGGGTGAGTAAGTTTCTGTTTGGATGATATTCATTATTTTTGTTGTCATCGAATGACTCTTCGTTAAGCGGGAATGTAGTAGCATTTATTACGGATGTTCTTGTTTGATTCGTGTGTTTTTTTTTTTTTTGGGTCCAATGTTGGACTTATGTTAAGAAAGTCACTTTCTGTTTTCCCAATTTGTTAAAGCAATTGAACAAAGCTTTAACAAGGTTTTATTTCATTTAATGTAAAAAAAAAATTGTTAGCATTCTTATAAAATTTAGGGTATCAATACTTTTTATTTGTTTGTGTCCAAAAATGAGTTGTATTTCACTAATGCAAGTTATTAAAATCTATCTCTAAAAAAATATTATTAAGATCTATAAAATCAATAATTAAATTGCAATTGTTGAAGACAAAAAGGGTATTTTTACTCTATGGATATCAAAGGAAACTCCTAAATTTATAATATACTATTCTGTTATTGAAATAACAATTGTGTACATACTTAAAGCCTACTTTAAAATTTCAAGGTATAAAACACTTTACTGTTTTTGTCCATTTTCTATTAACATAAAACGTTTTTTTTTTTATGGAACATTCCTAAACATTTTTAACAATGCAACATGTTTCAACTTTAATCTTTCATTTTTATAAACCGTTCTTATTTTATTTGCAATTTTCTTTTTCTTGGAATATATTTTATTACAAGTTTTCTCGTGTCAAAAAACTTACGCCAGGATTCCGCGGTGGCTTCTCCGCCTATCCTTTATGGCTTCCAGCGCCGAAGTTTAACAAAAACAAAAAAAATAAATAAACAAAGCTTTTCAAAAATGTTTTTTTTTTTTAATGAGAAGAATATCCATCTTTGGATTGGACCTCTATTTATTCCACATCCATATCCCTCTTTTTTAACCTCTTTTTTAGTCTCATCATTTTTGAAAAAAAATTAAATTAAAAACTAACCTGATAAAATTTTCAATTTGTGTCTAACTAATTAAATCAATAATTAAATTACAATCAAACCAAAAATTATTTAAATTTTAAAATATAATAAATTTAAGAATCAATTGATTATCTTGAATCTATATAGGGGCTGTTTGTTTGGGATTTATGAATGAAAACCACTTTTTTTAATTGAAAAAAAATCATTCTTTGTATATTTAGATAATTAATTAAAAATAATCAAGTCAAAAAAGTTTTAAATTTTTTTTAGAAGTTAAATAAAGTAGCTTTTAAAAAAAAAATTATTTTTCAATGTTTTCAGTTTATATATATTTAAGTCTATAAAAAAAAAAACCTTAATTGGCCAATTATGTGTTCATAATAAGCCGTAAGTTTTGTTTTGCTTTTAGTTAAATTTATATATACTAATAATGTAAATTTTCTTTATACTGTCACCAAATTATATATTATCGTATCAGTAAAAGTGGTTATGTTTCATATACATTATTTAAAAAATCATACAAATAAAATTATTTAAATAGATAATAGTGTAAAAAAATTTTATATTGTAGTTACATATAAATTATTATTATTATTATTGTTGTTATTATTTTGGGTTTGTTATCTTCCATCAAGTTTTTTTTTTCTCTTTGGCTCATTTTCTATTCTTCATTGTACAATCCGGCCCGCAGCACATTTCTATCAAAATAAAAAAAGAGAATGTTACTTGCCAGACATCATTCATTGGTGCTGCACGCTGGTATAACACAACTCTTGTCAGAATGGATGCTGTATACGGTTACAGCAACCTAAGAACCGTATAAAAATACGTACTGCCGTCACAGGGTACGTACACCATAATACACTACAGAGAAAACACACACTGAAAGAGTAACAAACACAACAAAATCACAATCACAATCACACCATTCATTCAACACAAAGGTAATACCCTTTTGAGTTGTGTTCACACTTGTTTCAGGTTTTTTTTTTTTTTTTTGTTTCCCCAATAAAAATCCAACCTTTTTTATTGTTTATTTTCGTTTCTCGCGGTGTCTTATTTCAGTTTCAACAAATCAATCGATCAAACAATCTCCATTTTTAGGGTTTTTCCCTTCTTTTGAAATGTGGGGTGACAAAAATGGAACCCTCTGAATCAGAATCAGTTGGTTCCTCAACTACCACCACCACCACCATCATCAAAGACCCGCAACTGGATTCTCAGTGTGAACCTTCTTCTTCACATCATGTTCCCAATCATGATCAGGACCCTCCTAAACCCTCAGAATCAGATCCCAATGACAAGTTGGATTTGAGGGATGGGGATGATGATGATGAAACACATGAACTTGGTGGTGAATTCCATTACAAGTTGGATTTGAAAGTTGAGGAGGGTGAAGAGGGGTTTGGTGGTGAAAATGAGAAGAAAGATTCAAACTTTGAAGCTGGTAGTGGGGAATCGGGAGGTGAAGGTGGTGCCCCAGAATCTGGTGAGGGTCAAGGGAGTGATGATGATTGGAATTGTGATGAGGGGTATGGTTGGAATGAGAATGTGAAAGAGAGTGAGGCTGATAAGGTGAGTGGAGATGATGATGATGATGATGATGGAGTGGAAGAAGGTGGTGAAGTGGAGAAGAAGGAAGGCAGAAGCAGTGGTAGAGCTCAGCAGTACCCATTGAGGCCTGAAGCTGAAGACTGTGCATTTTATCTGAAGACTGGGACTTGCAAGTTCGGATTCAATTGCAGGTTTAATCACCCAGTTAGGAGGAAAAACCAGGTATTACTTTTTGTACCTCTCACTCTAGCACACTATTAATATATAATATGGTTGCATTAAATACATGTTTGACAGTGATACATCCATTTAGTTATGAAGTGTTGAAAATGAAGCTTAAAATTTAATTATGCAACAATTTTCTTTTATATTTCTCGGCATTGTGTTGTCTCAGTTGAATGACTGGATTGAGAAGAAGGGCATCTTGTCTTAGCTGAATATAGTATGTTTGATTCAAGGACTGGTGCTAACCGTTTATCATGGCTTATACTTCATATTCAATTGGAAGTTTCAAGGAAATTGCTTTGTAATATCCTTTTAAATGTCCATTTTGAGAAGTTTTTCCTGGATATGACGTTGGATGAACTTTGGTTTATGATTGAATGCAATGGTGTCATTTGATCCATGTATCTGTCTCCCATCTAATGGGAAAAAGGTTTGGTTGGTGTAGTTCTTGCTGCATTGCCTAGACATCAAAACTTGTCCTTTTTTTGTTGAGGTCTCCTATGTGGCATTTCTTTAAACATATTTGCTAGGGTAAAAAAGAAAGTAGAGAAATTATTTCCTTCAACGGATATATGACATGTGGTGATTGAGTGTCAATTTGTATCTTTTGGGCATTTTATTACTGGAAACATCTTATACCATGTTCATTTCTTAACAGTTTCTTTTGTGTTTTGATGTTTTAACACTGAATGAAGGCTGTTAAAGAGAAGGTCGGAGAAAGAGAAGAACCAGTGGAAAGATCAAGCCAGATAGAATGCAAGGTTATTTTCAAAGCTATGGTGTTAAACAAATTCTGTTGCAATACTTCAGATTTAAGATTGTATTATCTGAATTTCTTAACATTTTCTTTTATGTTAATCACATTTAGTTATTAAAAAGCAAGTTCCCCTGGCTGTGGGATTTTAATTGTGAAGGATTAACTCTTGGAAGTTTAGCAAGACATGTGACTTTATACACTTCGTTTCCTTTGTTGATTGTGAGGTGTGAATCATTTGTATGTTATATGTTGAATTTTGGGTTCATTCATATTATCTTTCGTTGTAATCAGATAGGAGCCTGGTCATGGAACAGTAATTGAAGGAAGAATGCTTGTATATTGATGATAGAACAGAACCAATCCAGTGGGGATTAGCCTGCTGGTACAAGAAAACATGAAAAGAAAATAGTCTGAGCACTATAGCAGCGTGGACACACACACACACGCACACACACATTCTGTTACCCCACACACACACAGTGTTACCACACTCACATTACAGCACACACCTCACCACTCATGCACACCTACCTCTCACTCTTTCCCACTCCTATTCAACATTACAACTAGGCCCATTAGGATTGGCCTGATCCCTAACCTAATATCCATGCCATTAAGCATTAATGGAGATGGGATTTGCTAGCTGATTCAAACATTTGCCTATTCTTGGATTTGACTAAGTGAGCGATATGAGAAAAATAGTTCTATATTCCTTAATCAACGTGCAGAACTCTTGAAGGTGGTTGCTTTAACATTTTAGATTATACATTGATCTATGCTATCAGTATGTATGTATTGGCCGGGGATTTGTAGGGCCAAAAAATTCATATCATCTATGGTGGTGGCATATTATTTGGCATAATTCTTTCTGTGCTGGTATATGTTTGGTCATTCTAAAACCTTTTTTTTTTTCCTTTTAGTAGTGAATATCTTACTCATTCTGGCCTAGCCTTTGTACATAGAAAAAATAATTGGATTGCTTAAACGAATTGCATGCTTGTATATAATAATGTTGTGTTTATTCTCTTCTGTCAGCTATATCTTCAATGTGTCATATTATTCATTATGTTTCTAACAAACTTTTGTTTCATGTTCTTATTGCAGTATTATTTAAGGTCTGGAGGCTGTAAATTTGGAAAAGCCTGTAAATTTAATCACACTAGAGTAAAATATTCAACAGCCCCTTTCGAGCTTAACTTTCTTGGCCTGCCTGTTCGTTTGGTATAACCTTAGTCTCATATCTACTTATTCTGAAATTTTGTCTGTGATGTATACAGATATATATTTGTCTCTTTATTCTCTCTGAAATACTTGTCCCTGAGACACTTTTTCATGACAGGGAGAGAAAGAGTGTCCCTATTACATGCGCACTGGCTCTTGTAAGTTTGGAGCAAATTGCAAGTTTAATCATCCTGATCCTACATCTGTTGGAGGAGGAAGTGATTCTCCTTTAGGATATGGTAATGGCAGTTCTATTTCATCACAAGGAATATCACAATCATCCGCACCCACGTGGTCTTCTACAAGAACATTAAATGAAACTGCTCCTTTTGTGCCAATTATGCTTTCACCTACTCAAGCAGTTTCTCCCCAAAGTTCTGATTGGAATGGATATCAGGTAAGATTTGAGACTAGTAAGTACTAACTATCCAGCAATAGCCATTCTATTATATTAACAGTACTAGAATCTGTATGACATGTTTTGCGCCATTTTTCTGTTATACAAGAGACTAGTAAGCACTAACCATCCAGCAATAGCCATTCTATTATATTAACAGTACTATAATCTGTATCACATATTGTTGTGCCAATTTTCTGTTATACAATGTTAATGTTCTTTGTTTCTGCAATATATACTACATTATGACATATTGTTGTCAGTTGGATATTGCACACTTTTCAATAATCCCTAGTGTTTTTATTATTTGTCCAGTGAATACTGAATAGTGGCATGAATTTTGAGGCATTTAAGAATTGAGATTTTCAATAGATGCCCATCACATGCAAAATTCAAAAACTGTTTTCTTTCTCTCTTTATTATGCTTTATTATTTTAGGCTCTATTCTTTTTTATAGATGTGCTGTATGTGTATCGCACAAGTACACTAATTAAAGATTATATATGTAGCTTTGAGTTTTTACAAAGAAGTAAAGAGAGCCCAAAAAGCATTACTATTATCAGTAGCATTATGTTTCTCAGCAGTTTGGCAAATTTGTTGTTGTAAAGGCACCTGTGTATCTATCTGAGAGAAGTATGCATCCACCTTCTGCATATGTCATGAACAACCCAGCGATTGAAACAAGTGTTTATATGCACAATCAAAAGCAGATGCCAGTTGAAGGGTTTCCAGAGAGGCCTGGTGAACCTGAGTGTAGTTACTTCTTAAAAACTGGGGATTGCAAGTTCAAATTTAATTGTAAATTCCACCATCCAAAGAATCGGATTGCAAGATTACCTCCCTGCAACCTAAGTGACAAGGGTCTGCCTTTGAGACCTGTAAGTTTCTTGATTCTTCCATTTTTTAGCTTATACGGAGACAGTACAAACTAAAATTTATTTATTTTGTTTCCTGATTTGCGGAGAATTAGCAAAAATGTTCAAGTTAATTATTTCAAAATTACTGAATTATATGATGAGAAATCTTTCTTATTATAAATAATGTTGATGAATTTGATATTTTGTTCCGACTTTTGTTAATGTATCCTCATTTAGTTTCCCCTTTACATGTTGAAAGAAATTTTTTTAATGGCAATTCAAAACTATAGTCTGACTAACCAAGAAACGAGGCTGGTTCCAAAAGAAAAAGGTTTTTCATGTTCCCTTATATTGAGAATATGCTTTGGATGAAACGAGCATTTGAATTTGGAAGAGTTACATCATAACACTTTTTTTCTCATCTTTTTTATTGTTTGAGTAAGCTTGAATTGGGGGACACCTTATCAGTTTGTTATCCCCTTGCAAATGTGGGTGAAAAATGCAGTGGTGAGTTTTCCATGAGAAAAAAATGTATGAAAATCTCATCCCTTAAACCCTTACCTTTCACTTTGTACCAAACTGATCCTGGAAATCACTTTCTGGCTGATATCCATGCCGTAATACATGAATATGTACATGTGTTTAAAGTTGTATTCAGTTCTAAGAATATTTAGTTAAGATGTGGTTGAGCAAATCTGAATTCTTTAATTAACATTGTTATGTGATGTTGAGTTGCTAATTTCCCTGACCTATCATTCCGCTTATCATGAAATTCAGGACCAGAATGTATGCACACATTACAGCCGGTATGGAATTTGCAAATTTGGACCATCTTGTAAGTATGACCACCCAATAAACCCATCATCCTCAAATCTTCCTGAACTTGATCAGCAAACATCTTACACAAACTCAGCTACTGTTGAGGCGGCCGGGATGGGTGGAAGTGCAGGTGCCGATGATGCGACGATTCAGCAGCCTGTGTAAACGATCTTTTTTGCTTTGAGTATGCATGCCAGCCATAAGTTGTAATTTTATTGTTAAAACATTTATTTAACTGTACTGGTTATGCCTTCATGTGGCACAAGCTTTGCTGGTGATAGACTAATAGCTTATATATAATATGTCAAATAGAAGTTTCATAGCCAGCAAAATCAGTGTCAGTAAATTATCTTTCGCTTCCTTCTGGATTGTTTTCTTTCCCATGATGTGAAATGTGTTTTTAATGTGGATTTTCTTGTTTTTGTACCATGGTTGCCAATGGCGATTTGAACTGTTGGGTAATATCGGAATAACCGCTCAATTACTCTAACATTATGCCATAATAGAATGATTTGATAAAATGTTATAATAAATTGATCAAACATTCAGATCTTTTAGGGGAAAAAAAAACATGTATTAGAATACCATTGGAGGAGAAATATTATTGGAGGAGAATCTGCCAAGTGACAATTTTTCTCAAAAGTAGATTTTTCTAATATTATTATAGGGTATGATGAGATTATATTATAAGACAGGATTATCTATATCATCATCAATAAATAAAAGGGGATTGGGTCTCAACTATTTTCGGTGTCTCTAAATTATAATAAAACTTTAATTCCAACACAAATTGAAATACATTTTCACACCCACTAATAAGCACCTCTTTTAGCCGCTGCACTACAAGCACCTCTATCTGCTCCTTCCCTGGCAGAAGAGGTTTTCAATTTCTCTCCTTCCTTTCATTAACAAATCAATCAGCCTTTGGAATTGGAGGGAGCCCATTCACTGCACTGCGCTTTGTGTGTGTCACTGTCAGCTATCTGAAGAAGAAGAAGCTTTCAAAATTATGCTGTCCACTCCAAATCTATATTCTTTTTACGTCTTCGAGTTCAATTTCTCACCAGCTTGCTGCAAGCAATCCTCCTCGTCTTGAAGAAGAAACAATTCTCATGAAGACAGTATTCATGAGATGTTTTTAACATTTATATATGGCAATCACACAGGATTTTCAACATTGCAGTTAAACATGTATATATTTTCCAGATTATCAACTTTTCATGGTTTATGAAAAGTAGGTAATCTTTCTGGTGGTATTGGGAAGTTCCTATTTGCTTGCTTGATTGTTTGTGTACCAAGAGTCGTGACAATCCAATGAATTCTCGCCACATATTTAAGTGACCACCACCGAAAGTTCTGCATTTATTAACAAACTAGCCTTGGTAGTGTTCTGTGTATGTTTTTTCCCACCCCTCAAATTGCGCTCCTTTGTGAAAAAAAAACTATGGTAGGTGATTGGTTTTGTTGTCTTCTAGTAATCTTTGGCAGAAATTTATGGATGGACGAAACAAAGTGGCAGTGATTTTCATAGAAAATATTTATTTCTCAGAGGCTGAAGAAACATTTGTAGAATATATTCAGTGGCAGTATTCTGAAGTGTAACCTACCAGCTCGGTTCCTTCTCAGTGCTGATTAGGCAATATTTAGGGAATTATATTTAGCATATATGCACAGCATCTACTTTAGATCTGATTAAATACAATCCTTCTCGGTTCCTTGTCAATTAATATCCAAGTGGTTCATAACTTCATCTGTTGTTCTCAAGAGCAAGTCATAGTGCTCGCTACCCACGTCTTGAACCGAAGTGACATTTTCACTGTTTAAATGGTTGTTTGATTTACATTGTAATCTCTTGAGTTTTAGGTTCCTTAGTTTTCATCTAATGATTGTTATTAACTGCTTTCCTTTTAACCCATCTCTTCAGTTGTTTGCAATAATCTCACCTTCTACGTGATTTGTCTGCGTTATTTCTATATTATTCTACTTAGTAGCAGCCAAAGATGTATTGGAGGTCTTGTGCTTCCAATCTTAACTGGGCTAGGGCGAGGAACTTGGACGAAGACGGAGAGAGAAGGATTTGATTGAGATTTTTTTCAAAATGGGAATGGAAAATAATTTAAAGTGAATTATCAATTTTTTTTTGTCAGAATATCTGATTTCATTGCATGAACATGTATAAGATTCTTTTTTTTTTTTTTGTTGGTGAAGATGAATAAGATTCTTCTGTATAGAAAAATGAAAACAGCACAGGCCACTAAATAGTTTGGTAAAACACTAGCCTTACTGCAACATGACACTGGCATCAAAACATTACAATAGGAAGTAGGAACACTTGAGAGATGAATCCAACTCAGCCAACATAAGTTATGGGATTTTACTAAGGTATATTTGTAGGTTTGGATATGGAAGAAAATGAAAGGGAGGGGATAGAAAATGAAAAGGAGGAGAGAATTTGTAATATAAAATTATATTACAAGTTTTTCTATCCCCTCCCTTCCCCTTTCAGACCAAAACTCACAAATATATTCTTAATATCTGCATAGTTACATTGAACTAATGTTTTAAATTATATATTCGTTAAAATAACAGTTAAATCACACTATGTTAAAAATTATTAATTAACTCTTCATATATCATCTCCAAAATTGTTTACCTATATTGTCCTAATCACACCACTTGATACTAGTCTAAGCATCATCAACCATTCCATCTTTTGAATGAATCTTCAATGAGTTATACAACTTATGGGCTGCTTATATTGAATTGCTTGCACACCCCAGAAATAAATATCATACAAAGTCAACCCACTGAGTCAGATTGTATAATACCCTAATATTCAACTCTCTACTTAAGTTACATTAGAACTAATTTCTAGATTATTACGCTTTTCCTTTCATTTTACAAGGTTCATTTTAAATATATAATCGACAGTTAAATAAAATAAATACCTTGGTAAATAAATAGATAAGCAACATAAGTAGTTATTAACTAACAAAGGTTTGGACTTAAAAAACTATAATCCAAATAAAATAGTAACAATGAGAATATAACGAAGTCTATCATGTGAAAGTCATAAGGCTAAGCTAATCTCCCAGCTTGTACTCAATGCCTGCTAAATACTTGCTACACCTCAGTTTCCGAATTTCGCCTGGAGATAATACAGAAATTAAAAGAGGTGCAAGACTCACTCAAATCAGGGGCAGACAATTAATGGTGTCATCAAAATCATCCCCAATCATCTTGGTTTATTATGAAAAATTGAGCATTCATATTCACTCATTTTACATTTTCAAGAAGTTTTTACTCCGAAGTAAACATGTATTTTAGAGCATAATCTTTATATCATGGATTTGAGCTTTAGACATGGTCGATTAGAAGCAGATTTACATCCATGTGGTGCTGATATTATATATAATTATGAATATAGAATAATCAAGACTACATGCTAATCATGGTGGAAATTGAACTTCTGACAACGCAAAAACTAATAATACAGGAGACCCACTAAAAATGCGTCTTTCATTCTTACACTAAATGTGGAATCAAGTCCACACATTATACTGCAAAATAATATACATGTCAAATTTACAAGCCCCGCAGGGTCACAACAATAATGACAAGAACAGTTACGCCTCAACATTAGCTTTATTTCCAGCAAGGATGAGAGAGATTTCCAGACCACGGCTGAAGGCTTGGTTGAAGAGAAGGCGAGACTGGAAAGTGGAAATGAATGGGAACCATGATAAGAAGGCTATTGGCATAAAGATGATCATACCCATGCCGGCATCATACATTCTAGCAAACTCACGGATAGAATCCCACAATCCCAGCCTCCAAACTATCCTCCTCCATGTAATTGCCAACTGCAAGAGAGTTAAAAAAAAAAAACTCACAAATGTTAGTGAAAAATTAAAGGGAGTGGTAATGAATGATCCCATATGCACGCAATAAGAGTGAACCAGGAGTTTTACAGAGCACTATTTCAGAGTTTGAATACTTTTTTCAAGACTAAGAACCAATTCCCATAGAGTATTTTGTCTCTCTACTAAACTACACTTGAAGTTGCAACAATACCATTCTTTTGAAGCCCCACGACATATTTCAAATGCTCAACAAAATAATGCATTCCTGATGGGAGATTCTATGATACCCCCTTACTGGCCTTGTGTCATAATCTTCAGATTGATTCAACTCAGACACTGGCATCTATTAGATCCCAGATATTAAGTGAAAATTCATACAAAACAAATCAAAACTTACAGATAAGATTGCCCATCCCGTAGGGATAAATGCTAGAATGCTCGCAAAAAGGTCAGATATTGTCAGTGTGGTAAAGGCAACAACAAGACACACGGCTGTAACAAGGCCTATGGCTGTAACTCCCTGTGAAAACCGCATTATTAGTTGAAAATCTGCAGATTTCTTTGGGCTGTAGGTAAAGACCTGCAAGGCAAGGAGATACGAGAGTCATATGAAAAGGGTGTGTCAGAAGATCCAAGGGGAAATGACGGCTAGCATAACAGGCAGGAAAGTAAAAGATTGCTGCACAACAAAGAGCAAATACACAAAAGATCAAATTATTAGAAATCTAGTTCAAACCTTAAATATCAAAACAATTCCAACCAAGACAACCCAGGAGAATCCATATACCTACAAAATAGAAAATTATCAGAACCCATGAATGAGTCTTATATTTTCTACATTTAAGAAAAAGAAAAAGCCATAATGCTTTTCATGCAAACATAAATACAGCACAGTACAGAACCAAAGCAATGGTTTTGTATTTGTTAGGAGTAAGTGCATGGTATGGTAAACCTTGAATGCTTAGTGTAAGAAAAAAGAGCTTACTGCAAGTGATGTATCTTTTCCGGTAAGATTGAGCTTATACACAATACCATATTGAAACACGAAAAACCTCAGACTCAAAATTGACTCCAAGATACGACCTCTCCATGTTTGGATATGCATCTACAGAAGGTGTAAACCAATCATTAGATATTAATAAAAAAGGAATCAACACAAAGGCTATTCTTGCACGCCATAGTGCACATAGCTATTGTATACATAATGTACTGCATATCTTAGTATACTACAGCTGTACTTCTTGGTCAATACCCATCATGACAGGCTTATATTCTGTACAAACATAAATTAGATCATTGGGTACAGTGCTATCCACTTGGACATTCACATAAAAATGGTTCTCTCAGAGATCCTTGTCCAGGGTCTTAGTCACGTCCCAAATAATTGTAACATTTATGACTCATTTCTCTGATTGCACTTAATAGAACATTCTGAAACTATTTTTGATAATTCAATATTTTTTTGTGCAGAAATTTGAGATCAAATTTAGTACCTCCAATCGTATTTCATGCTGTAAAAATGTCCGTAAACATTTCTCAATCCTGTTTACATTTTTGTTTTATCGCAGGGCACCCTCTACCAATTCTCATGTACTTACTTTTCAGCAAAATGGCAGGGCTAAGTGTAAGAAAATTCACATAGTTGAAATCGTTCATATCTGACTCCTTTACAGTAATGCCTTGAGCTTTTGGGTGTATGTTGTTCCAACCAGCTATTTAATTAATAATAATATACCTAGCTAATTTTAATTGAATCTGATCATTCAATTATGATTTGTTAACACGAATTGCTAACATCAGCAGCTTTAGTTGGACAGGAGGGAAAGGCTTTATAGTGGTAACTTAGTTCAGATTTGAGACAGGATCATTTCACAGGCCTTTCCTTGGTGTTTGGCCCATGGCCTCTTCGGAGGGAGCTTCTCGTACACATATATGATTGGAGAGAGTTTTTGTATCGTCAGTTTATCTATGGTTGTTCATTGTGCCTTTATCTTTAGTAAGGAGGAAACCTCTTGCTCTATCACTGCAATCTTATCTATGATCGTCTTTTAGCCATTTTTTCAAATTATTGAACAAGTGAATCCCATTATACTCTTGCTCAATATTCAACATCTAGTCATATCATTCTATTAATGTTAAACTATGCATGTCAGTTATAAATTATAATAAATTAGAAATTCAATAAAAAATTGGCTATTGATATATGAGGACGACAAATATTATGGACTAAAAAATTTTTCAGGAAGTGATAGAAAAAATGGAATAAGGGAAGTAAATAACAGAGCAAGACAGAGTCAGTCTTAAGCAATGTCCCATCTTGAACCCATACTCATGCAAACAATCAAGTGGATAGAAAAAATGCTAACCTGTTCTTCGTCCCACCAGGACTCCCAACTATTTTCTCCCTTCACTCCCACTCCTCCTTTGTAAAGAAGCCAACTTGCCCAATCATCAAAATCTTCCACAGTCCTATTTATCAGCTAGTAAGTTAGAAACAACACACTGCTCACAAATTGATGTAATGATATTATCATATTTACAAAAACATTAAAATGATAGATCTAGAAATTAAACAGAAACCAAATTAAAAAAACAGCACAGGAGTAAACAGCCATTTTAGCCTTTCAAAGATAAATAATAAATATTTTGGTCCCCCAATAACAAATATATCAACTGGTTTTTCAATGTCAACTCCTGTATCTTTGAAAGACAGATTAGGTATTTACACTGAAGAATATACAATTTTAAAACCAAAGGAAGTGATTATAACAACAGGAAACTTACTTTTGCCACTCAAAACCAGAGGGATTAAAAATGTATGGGGCGAAAAGCCAGGAGATGACAAGGAACCAACTGCTTACAGTTGACAAAACATATGTAACAGTACCTCCCTCTACATACCCATATGCGATGTAAACTGTAAGTAGCAGTGCTATTTCAAGCCTGTTGCACAACACACATTAACATCAATGCAATATAGTTTCCTTCAAACTCGGCCACAATAGAAAGAAAAGCAATGATAAGTTATTGACAAATAATACTCACGCTTTGACAAAGTGGCTCCTAGAGTATAGCCTGTAATTTTCAGCGAACTTTATGTGCTGGACAACAAACCCTCTACCAGTTGCTCGGTACTATGGAGAAAAATCCAAATGCATAATTATATCGAAGTTACATGAAGCAATGTTGTATTCCGATTCTACCGAAAAAAAAAAAGCATAGTAGCATACTTTTGCACCCCCATGGAGAATAGTACGCCCAAAATAATGAGTTCTAGTTCCCAACGAAAACGTGAAGAATACAGAGCACAACTGAAGTTGCATCGTGATGAAACTGAAAATGGCCTGCAATCATTTTCATGGCATAAAGACAATGTTTTGGTCACAGAAGAACTCAATGGGTATTGGTTGATATGTTAAAAAGAAGGCTTGAAAATCATACGGACTAACCTTCAGCAATCCTGATTCAAGTATAAAACCCATTATCATTGGTACTGCAGTAAAAACACCAATCTGTACCAAAAATTGAGTATTCAGAGCTGCATCAAGTGCTGTGTTACCCAGCAACTTTGCTTGATGTGATATAGCTTCGTCAAGACCAGAGAATGCCTGAAAACGGAAGAAGCATCAGAGAACAATATCATGTTCATGACAGTTCAAAAGAGTGGAGATTATGCCGTTGTCTTTTCCACAGAAAAAATGAATTTGTTCATGGGAGTGAAAAGAGTAAAAAGCGAGAGGATAATGTATTTTCACAAGAAAGCAAAAGAGAACAACTAGGTCCTAAGAGAATAAGCCATGTAATAAACCACGCCAATCCCTCTGCACATCTACCAGAGAAGCCAGATATTAAGCTACAATTAGTTGTATATAAATTTAAGAGAAAATTACATTCATCTCCTCTAAGGTTTATTGAAATTACAACCAACACTCCTTTATTTTGCCAAACTTACATTGGCCCACCCTAAACTTTACTAATTTCTAGACTAATCACCCCTATTTAACAGTCCGTTACCATGCTGACAATAACAAAACCATGTGCATGGCACATGATAATTAATGGCAGAAGTGTAATAATTTGGAAAATTTTAACATATAAAATGACCAGAACACCCTTATTTATCATGGGATAGAAATACAAATGAAGCAGCATGAAATACTGCTCACATGAACCCAGGCAGCTGACAATTCCCATAACACCACAAACAAAAGTTCAAATGTCAGAACAATCACAAAGATATAGTTGCAAGTAAAACCTGTCACTAACTAGAGGGGTGTCCTATCGCAAACAATGTCTACAGTCAAAACATTAAAAAACGATGAAGGAAATTTGTAGATTGGGGGGCAGAACAAGTAATTTATCAGCAGGAAAGAGTAATTACAAATAACCAGGAGGAGATAACATCCTCCGTAAGCAAGGAACAATAAGATAATAGAACAAGTCTTATCAGTTTACCAGGTATGCTCTTCCATATAAAAATACATATACTGTGAGGACTGTCATCTGCATTAGAAAATTGAAATAAAATCAATGAGACAACTGAGACAGGTCATCATCACCACATTTTTCAGGGAAAGAATTATTGGCTAAGAACTATACCATAGTGCACACATAATAACCAACAGTTGTGAAATAGAAGGAAAGCATTCTGAAGAAATCAAAAAGTTGCCCAAGTCTGTAAACATCCCTGCTAAGCACTTGCTCTCCGTTACCACCTGCCACTTTTCCTTCAAAGAGGGCAATCTGGTTTAACCCAACATCCCTTCCTTTTCCAACCTACAGAAGAAAGAGGCAAAAAGCAAATGAGAAAGACTTCATGCAGCTTAAAGCTGAAAGCATCCATATATAGTATATTCAACCTGAATGTATTCATGGTGAGTTACATTTCCCAGCCGCAAAGTGGAGTTGAAACCTGCAGTATATTTATGTCTTTCAATTTATTGTAAAGAACAAAAGTAAATAAATGTTAAAACGCCAACAGAAAATGTTCAAAGTCAATCATAATCAGAATGATTTATGGTATTAAAAGACATGCTCCAAGCCTTCAATCACAAGTGCATCTAGTAGTATTAAAAGCTTATCATTTATTATATGCATCTCCTAGCATACTTGATAAAGACACATCATATCTCGAGAGTTGATAATGGCTAGTCAACAACAAAGATAAATTGACTAAATAAACTTTCCAGTTTTCAATGTGTTGAGAAACAGAGAAAGAGAGAAAACATAGGATGAATCCGTGTGTTTTGAACTACACAACGGAGTGAATATATATAGACAATGTGCAATAATTACACACTAATTACAAAGATATATTATCCCTATTTTCAGATAACAAAAGATAATAAAGGATAATAAAAGATATTCACAAGATATTCTAACACTCCCCCTCAAGCTGCGGCATATAGATCATATGCACCTAGCTTGTTACATAGGTAACTTATTCTAGGACCTCTCAGTGATTTGGTGAGAACATCTGCCAATTGGTCATTTGAATTGACAAAGCTTGTAGTAATGTATCCAGATAGAATCTTCTCTCTAATAAAGTGACAATCAACTTCAATGTGTTTGGTCCTCTCATGAAAAACTGGATTTGAGGCAATGTGTAAAGCAGCTTGATTATCACAAACAAGTGTCATTTGTTTGGCTTCCCCAAATTGAAGTTCTTTGAGGAGTTGCTTGAGCCCGATAAGTTCACATGTGGCTGAAGCCATTGCACGATACTCTGCCTCAGCACTAGATCGAGCCACTACGGTTTGCTTCTTGCTCTTCCAGGATATGAGATTGCCTCCAATAAGTATACAATACCCTGAAGTGGAACGCCTATCAGAAGGGGATCCTGCCCAATCTGCATCAGAATACCCAACTATATCAGTATGCCCCTTATCTTCATAAATAAGGCCCTTTCCTGGTGCTCCTTTGACATACTTCAAAATACGGATAACAGCATCCCAGTGAGCTTCACATGGTGAGTTTAGGAATTGACTCACCACACTTACTGCAAAAGAAATGTCTGGACGAGTAACTGTGAGATAGTTCAATTTCCCAACCAATCTTCTATATCTCCCAGGGTCAGATAGTGGCTTCCCCTGATTTGGTAGGAGCTTGACATTAGGATCCATAGGAGTATCAACAGGTTTTGCAGCAAGTAAACCTGTTTCCTCTAGAATGTCAACAGCATATTTTCTCTGAGAGAGAACTATGCCATCTTTGGACTGTGCTACTTCAATACCCAGGAAGTATCTGAGTTTTCCAGGGTCTTTGGTCTGGAAATGCTTGAATAGGTATTTGATCTGTGCTATAGCCTGAGTGTCGCTCCCTGTAATAACGATGTCATCAACATACACAACTAGGTAGATGCAACCTCTCTGAGTATGACGATAAAACACGGAGTGGTCAGCTTCACTCCGAGTCATACCAAATTGCTGAACCACAGTGGAGAACCTTCCAAACCAAGCTCGAGGAGACTGCTTAAGACCATACAATGATTTTCGAAGGCGACAAACAAGGCCAGAAGACTCCCCCTGAGCAACAAACCCAGGAGGTTGCTCCATATAAACCTCTTCCTCAAGATCACCATGGAGGAAGGCATTCTTAATATCTAATGACGCATAGCAGCTATAGAGAGAAACAGACGAACAGAAGCCATCTTTGCAACAGGGGAGAAGGTATCACCATAATCCAAACCAAAGATCTGAGTGTAACCTTTGGCAACAAGACGAGCCTTAAGACGATCAATTTGGCCATCAGGCCCCACCTTAACCGTAAAAATCCATCGACAGCCAACCACAGATTTACCCAGAGGGAGAGACACCAGTTCCCAAGTACCACTGTCCTGAAGTGCACACATCTCAGTAATCATAGCTTGTCTCCACCCAGGATGGGAGAGAGCCTCACCTGCAGTCTTAGGAATAGACATAGAAGACAAAGAAGACAGACAAGCATAATGTAGAGAAGACAAACGATGATAACTCAAGGCAGTATAGTGAGGGGACGGGTTACGAGTAGAACGAGTACCATTACGAAGGGCAATGGGAAGATCAGGTGAAACCGGCAGGACCGAAGGTGGCAGAGGATCAGGCACCGGAGGAGAGTCCACATCAGCCCAGACAGGCTCGGAGGAAGGAGCAGGAAGAAGAGGCGATGGGCTGCGGTCGTGCAATGGATGGGTCAGGCTCGGCTTGTGGACGGGGTCGACGATGGTAAACCTGAAGGGGGCGAGGCATGGGTGTAGGCAGAAGGGGTGGCAAAGGCATAGGGAGCACAGGAAGTGGGAGTTCCTCAGAAGCAGGAAAGGTGGAATGGTTAGATGGCTCAAAGAAGGGAACAGTGTCAAAAAAGGTAACATCCGCGGAGACCAGATAACGACGCAGAGTAGGAGAAAAACACTGAAAACCTTTTTGAGACCGAGGGTAACCAAGAAAAACACATTTGAGTGAACGTGCAGAAAGTTTGTCAAGTCCAAGCTCTAAGTTATGAACAAAGCACGTGGACCCAAAAACGTGCAGGGGAAGGGAGTGCAAGGGGTCATGGGGAAATAAGATGGAGTGGGCAACTTGGTATTCCAATACAGAAGAGGGCATGCGATTAATTAAATAACATGCAGTTAAAACGGCATCCCCCAAAAACGAAAAGGTACATGATTATGAAGAAGAAGAGTACGGGTGGTTTCAATGAGATGACGGTTCTTGCGCTCAGCCACCCCATTTTGTTGTGGGGTATGAGCACAAGACGTTTGGTGAAGAATGCCATGAGAAGCTAAAAATTTTTGAAAATCATGAGACAAATATTCTTTTGCATTATCACTACGTAAAGCGCAAATAGGAACACCAAATTGGGTTTTTATTTCTTGATAAAAGTTGGTAAAAATAGAAAACAACTCAAACCTATGCTTCAATAAAAACAACCAAGTACAACGAGAGTAGTCATCAATAAAAGTAACAAAATAACGAAATCCTAAAGTAGACACTGTGTGACTAGGACCCCAAATAACTGTATGAACTAAAGTAAAGGGAGACGTAGCTCAACTACTAACACTATCAGGAAAATGACTCCGCGTGTGTTTCCCAAGTTGACACGATTCACAAGGCAAACTGGATAGTTTGGACAGGCTAGGCACCATGCGCTGCAAGTTAGCAAGGCTGGGATGACCTAACTGGGCGTGGAGGGTGAGAGGGTCTGTGGTGAGAGAGCAAACACTTGACGGGGGGCGGAGCCAGTAAAGGCCACGAGACTCACATCCGGTGCCAATCATCCGTCCCGTGCTCCGGTCCTGCAAGGAAACAGAATCTTCAGTGAATGAAATGATGCAATTAAGGGATTTAGTTAACCTATGAACAGAAAGTAGGTTGAATGGAGAACCAGGAACATAAAGGACAGAATCAACCGATATAGAAGGTAGGGGATGGGCAGTGCCCACCCCGTGAGACTGTGTGAGAGAACCATTGGCTAAAGTAACAGTAGGTAAACAACCAGAAGTAGAAAGTGTGGAAAATAAAGCTTTATTACCAAAGATATGGTCAGTGGCGGCAGAATCAAGAACCCAAGGACCCAATGAGGCCGACTGAGAGAGACAAGCAAAAGAATTACCAGAGTGTGCAATAGAGGCAGTGGAACCAGAGGTCTGACGTTGCTCAAACCACTTCAGAAAATCGGCATAGTCAGCTGGAGACGGCTGATGCAGAGTGGATGTGTCCGAGGTAGCAGGAATACTGGCCTGGGCAACAATAACAGAAGGGCGCAAGTGAGGATGCAAAGTGTAACATTGGTCGATGGTGTGGCCTAACTTATGACAATGATCACACTTGGGACGGGACTTCCGAGAATGGCCATGATTGTTACTTTGCGTGACGAGGGCAGAGGTATCAACCGAAGTCGGAGGAAGGAGCAACTTCGATGGGCGGCTTGGCGGGAGCAGCAGTAGAGAGCGGAACAACGTGGAGAGTGTAAACTGATCGGTGATCCTAGAAGCTGATCACGGGTAACAGAGTACTCTGGAGGTAAACCATAAAGGGCCAGAAGCATAAAGAAAGAGCTACGTTGCTCTAATTCCTTCGCCGGGGTATCAGCAGGAGGCAAAAGTTCATTAAAATCATGAAGAGCGCCGTGAATCTTACCCAAATAAGATGACATAGAACCATCAAGTTGACGAGGAGCAATAATATTCATAAGATCCTGACAAACACGATAGAGACGTTGAGTGTCATTGGTGAAGAGCGTTTTTGCCTGTGCCCAAACAGATTCACAAGTGACATGAGCCCGAAATATCTGTTTGATGGAAGGAGCAAGGGTAGACTTGAGAATACTACACAGTTGAGCATCAATCTTAACCCAACGAGGATGCTCAGCCTCCGGGATGTCAACAGCCACCTTGGTGAGATGATCAGCATAATCCTGTCCCAGCAACCAAAGACGGATGTCTGATGCCCAAGTATCATAGTTGGTGCCATCAAGTTTGTCAGTGGAAAGAGGCACACTGATATAACTAGCAAATGTGGGGGGCTCAACCTTTGGAACACCCTTATTATCAGCCATGGGTCACAAAAATAAATAAATAAATAAATAATCGCAGGGGTAGAACTGGAAATATGAAAAAGTGATGTCGTCGGAGTGCACGGATCGCGAGACCAAGGACAGATCCGGGATGAGGAGGAGAGCGCGAGTGCAGCGCAGAAAACGGCCGGAAGAGGGCCTTTGCCACAATGCCGGAAGAAGCGGCGGCGCAGCGAAGGAAGAAGAGCGCGTCTGCGGTAGCGTGGCAGATCTGGAGGTGTGGTTGGTGGGGTTCGGCCGCGCAGGGCAGGGCGAGGCTGTGGGTGGGGTCGGCGGTGGGAATCGTCGCCGGAAAAGTCGCCGGCGGCGGTTACAGGCGACGGACAGAAGAAAAAAAAGGAAGGGGAAAAGCAGCACGCCGGAAAGGAAACACGGCTTTGCCAGAAAAAATTTTCACCAGAGGGCAGTGGGCCCTCTTGACGGCACGGAGTAGGGTTTTCTTTCTTTCTTAGGCTCTAGATACCATGTTGAGAAACAGAGAAAGAGAGAAAACATAGGATGAATCCGTGTGTTTTGAACTACACAACGGAGTGAATATATATAGACAATGTGCAATAATTACACACTAATTACAAAGATATATTATCCCTATTTTCAGATAACAAAAGATAATAAAGGATAATAAAAGATATTCACAAGATATTCTAACACAATGATTTCATATTATCAAATCAGATCAAAGATCTAAGAAGACATGACGTGTTAAGCTAGAAAATCAAGGGTGATTAGAAAAGAACAAGAATTATTGATACCAATCTTTACCTACCAGAATATATATCTTCACTAATATTAATAACACGGGATGCCTTGCTAATGCCTCCTCGGGTTATGTGAAATATTCGGTCAAATACATCCGGGTGTCCATAATGCATGCGAACTCTGCATATATTTTATCAACCCAAAAAATTGAGAAATGCCAATAAAATATGACAGAATAAAATAAAACAAAGCTCAGTTAGCAATAGCATGGTTTGAGAGAACAAAAAATTGAAAATGACGACATGCCAATTGAAGTTTCAAGGAGCAGGGCCTAAAAGTGCATGCCTATCTATTGCCACTCAGGCTTCCAAATAGTTAGCCCTGGCAGTTGACCCTAAACAATTTAACCACCCAACATGGCCCACCCAAACTAGAGTGGTTTAAGGCTATAGACAATGGTAGGGACAGTTAAGGGGCCCAAATAGACATGGACATAAATCGGGGAATCCATGGATAACCATCAGCCAACTGCAGTCTACCAATTTTTAGAGAGGCATCCATCTCTAGTGCAAGAATTTTCCTTCGTTAGATTCCATTTTGATGGGAACAGCCCTATAATTTTCTTTAGTTGAATCACAGTGATTATCTGAGGTTGACCTGTTGACCAAATTCAAAATCTTGGCAGTAGCCACCAGTTATGGTTTCGTTCATTTTGATAAAATCATCTACTTTTCCCCTTCCAAATATTAAAGAAGGGTGTAAAAAAATCATCAGAGCTTCTGGCAATAGCTTTACCCAACGAAGTATTGCACAGCTAAAAACAAGAGAGTAGAAAGTGCCATTTGTTGCAGGCTACCATACAAGCACGGCCATTAACAACCATAGACATCCCCAAACATATCCATTCAGAGTCAGAGACACAGAATGCCTAGACGTGCCTAATGACGTACCCATTCATGATCCAACCCATAACAAATCAAAACCATACCAAAAGAAAATACATATACAATCTTCATCAAAAGATGGAAATGGTTCGCATGTGCTGGCACTAGAAAAAATAGAGGGGAAAAAAAAAAAGATACGAAAGGAACAAGGAGAGTGTGATTTCCTACAAAAGCCTTTTTGTAAAAAATTCCAGGTTTTGGCCATTCTCTTTATTTATTTATTTTTTAAAAGAAAAAGAACTTTATTAGATGAGAAGAGAATGTTCAAAGAGGATGAGACTTCCTCGCATAGATACAAAAGATATAGCTAAGACCTAGAGGGGATAAACCATGTAACACCGCATGCCAATCCCTTTGAATATCAGCCAGAGGAACACCATTAAACAGACCATGAGCTGAGCACCAAAGGGAAGCCAACATAAAAATTCTATCCCAACTAAAATCAGTAGTTGAAAAGGAATCATTAGAAACTCTGGAATTCCTTTCGAACCAAATCACTGAAAAAACTGAAGTCTGCCACAAAATCTTTACTTCTTTACATGAGCCAGAACCTCAGAATTTAATGAGAAGAAACTTATGTAGATCCATAGGGCAAACCCACGATTCTCCAAAGAAACCAAAAAGCCCAATCCAAATAGATCTCACCGTATGGCAATGCGAAAAAGAAGAGCCCCTAATTCGAAATCTAAACCGTACATTATACACATATTAGGCGACAAAGCCATGAGGGGCGTGCATTTCTGGAGCATGTCAATAGTGTTAATCCAATTAAGAATTGCATTCAAGACAAAAGCTCCGACCTTAGAGGGAGATTTGGAATCCCAAATGAGTTTGTCCAAGAGAAACCTTTCTATGTTAGGAGAGGAAATCAAGAAATAACAATAACAATTACAAGAAAAAATACCAGAGGGGTCAAGAGTCCAAATCCTAGTGTCTTGGGCATTAGAAAGTTGAATACGATTAAGCAAAGGAAGAAGGGACTCTCATTCATTAGCTTCTCTATCATACAAGTTTCGAATAAAATGGAAGTTCCAGCAGAGGTCACCGTGAGAAAAGAATTGACAAATTGAAGTGTTTTGCTGGGAGGATAAGCAAAAAAGTTGAGGAAAGGTAACAAAAGGGGGGCATTTCCAACCCAAATATCTTCCCAAAATTTAATGCGAAAACCACCACCCAAACAAATGGACAAGAGAGAACAAAAAGAAGAGGGACAACTTAAAATCCAACTTCAATACCATTTGCGAGATGAATCCCTTGTCTTAAATCTCTTTGACCTCTGAACTAGGATCTAGGTTTACCACTAACAATGACAGCAAAAGAAGAGGGACATCTTGAAATCCAACTCCTCCATCACTTCCCAAACTCTTTCACGTCCAAGACTATCCAAAAAACCCCTAACAAACTCAATCACAAGCTTTCTCAAAGTCTAAATTGAAAAATGAGGCCAAGATTCCCAAGATCTAACGCAATCCACCACCTCATTAGCAATAAGGGCTGCCTCTAAAATTTGCCTACTACAAATAAAAGTCCTTTGGTTTTTAGAAATGATTTTAGAAAGCACTTTGGAGTAGCGATGTAAGGCTCTAACACACCCCATAACGCCCTGGACTAGACATCTAGAGCATAAAGCTTCCAAGAATGCACATCTGTGGATGGCCTAATAACAACCACAGTATAGGGTTTGAAATTGAGTGCGTTTAATTCAACCCCAAAAGCTAACTTATGGCGCAAAGGTTGCCAGACTCTTATACATGTGATATGCAAACAACTTAACAATTTCCAATTATCATTAAAAAATATTTTTATATTTGATATCCAAACGTAAAACAATTTTATGCTTCTACCTCTGTTTTAATTTTGCTTGAGAAAGTACTTTTTTCTTTTTTTAAAAAAAAGAAGCTTGTCCAAATGAGCCCAATAGCTCCAAAGTAAATCAAAACAATAACAAGTCATCAAATGTTCACAAGATGAAAGGAAAGAGGACATTTTAAAAGAAGTAACAATCTTAGAGGACGATGTCAAAGTCAATCAAGCAAAAGGAATAATTTTATTTTCAACCAGAAATACGCTAATTACTTTCATCCATTTTGCCTTGTACAAAAAACCAGCCACAAGTAAAACTTACTTAAGAGGATTTGCTAGAACACGCTGGCCCAAGGTTACAAAGCTAGTTTCTTGGTTTGACATGAACCAGGCCAAGGAAGAGACACTGCAGAGTCAAGCATGCTGTGTGTTAGTGAGAGCAAAATTACCACAAGAGTGTCATTTTGTTAATCAAATTTGTAATAAGGTCAAGCCAAACCTTCCAGTAAAAACATGCTCCCTCACTCCAAGAATGCTTGGAGGGCGAAGACCATGATCAGCATGGAACTCCTCAAGAAGGTTTCTCATTTTCATTGCCTCCTCAAGATAGTTGTCCTGTCCAATAGAAGTGTCAAATTAATTTCTATAAACATTCTTTCTTAAGATATTCACTCACTCTCAGAAACAAGGGTGGCCACACAGAGACTACTGGACCATGAATAAATGCAAGATCGATAAACACACAACAGATTAAAGGATCATGGCATGTAAAAGAAAAACCAAGAACATTCAGGTACAACAGGATAAGAAACTCCCAAATGCTATCACTGAGGCATTATCATGTGCCTCCCATTCATAGAAATCAACAATTCAGACAAGCATACTACAGAAGACTCAGCATAAAAACCAATAATTATCATAGCTGTATTTTTTGTATCTATTTGAGGATGTTTCATCATCTTTTGTATATTCTCTTCTATTCTAATAAAATTTCTCTTTTTCTATCCTTAAAAGATAATAATTATCATCCTCATAGGTCATCCAAAGAGTCAACAATGTAAGCAATCAACTCAAAAAAAAAAAAAAAAAAAAAAAACAGAATTTACCATTCTTGTTCATTCGTTTATGTGCAAATTCAGATGCTTAGGAAGAGAGTTATACTTTAACAGTTAACACCAACCAGTAAGGCAACAGTGTCCGTCACTTGAAAACTAACTTTGCATCAAATCAAGTTAAAGATGTTCAAGACTCAAATAAAATTAAATTGTGAAAAGGTTTTGCTCATCCATGGGCATATAAATTAATAACCGATTCAACACCACCATTCAAAAGCTTTAATTAGACCTTATGGCAAGTTAAGGTTGTGTAATTTACAATGCAAGCCCCTCGTATCCCAAAAATGCATAATGTAATGTGAAAATTCAAAGAGAGGGGCTGGTTAGCCTTTTTTTAAAGCAAAAGAATATTATTGAAGGGAAGAGATGGAAAATACAAGGGCAGAGGAAAAGAGATCATCCACATAGAAAGAAGAGAGAACCAAAAGAGGCTAAAAAATACAGCATCTCCTTCTACAAGATAGGATTACAGGAAAGTATACTAAGAAAGTACAAATGACCATGAGACATGTCTTCACCTGATTCATGTCAATAGTTTGAACAGCATCACCACGAGTGAAAATTATAGCATGGTTTTGGTTTTCAGGCTTTCCTTCACCGAGCTTTGGGTCCCCTGGAAGTTTGATGGAATATACCTCCTACATACCAGAAGTAAGTTAAGAAACCATCAATGTACACTTAATTCAATAAGAAGAAACACATATTTAAAAAATAAGAGTGAATAGCCCATGTAGCCTCTCAAATACTGAAACTAAACTTATAATTCCTCAAGTTTTTAATAATAGGACACATTAGTCCCTCTGTGTGTATTTGATTCACTAAACCATAACGGAATTGTGCAGTAACCCGTTAACAAGATGTTAAGTGATATGTGTGTCATCTAAAGTATAATGAAGTTTTAAATAACTCATTTTGGTGGTTGAAATTTATAAAGTGAGTCATTTAAATCTCCATTACAAGTCATAAAATGGCCTATTTTATGCAATTTTAGATACCAAAATTAGTGCGATATGTTCCAAAACGACGTTATTTTGTTTGCATCCAACATTCTAATGTCATCATTGTACAATGCCACGTGTCTAAGTCCACTAATGGAAAACTAGCAGCGAGATTAATGTATCCATCATTTTTAATCTTGAGAGACCACGAGATTAACTTTTTAACTTGGGAGACAAAATATTCCGACACAAATCTTGAGAGACCAAATAGGGTATTCAATCAAAAAATAACATGATGTCCCAAAACAGTGCAGAAGTTTATTTTTCAGAAAAGCTGTCAAATCAGAATGAAGATTTCCATCTTCTTCCTGGAAGGATTAGGTATCCTCATGAGAAGAAAGAAAATAAGACAAGTATGTGATAGGTTCCAAGCCATAGGATAAGAGTTCACAGCAGAAAAGGGGTGTGTATACGTGTATATTGAGAACAAACTGAAGGAAAACAATGGTTGTTAGGTATTAGAGAGACCTAGCTACTCTCCCAAGCCCAATCCTGACCTCTCTGGTAACCTCCCTCATGATCCCTCCCCCTCTTTTATAAGCTATTCTCTCTACCATACCAGAATTTCCTCCCAATTCCTCACATACCCTCTCCCTCTCTCTGCCAGCTCAGCACCAGTAGTTACATCAGAGTCACCCATTTCTCCTCTCTCAACTCTCAATTTTGTAATTACAATAAAGCCCAATTGTCACTGACTCGGTCCCTAACAGTATGTCCTACGGGATTGATCCCATTAACAAGTCATGTCAATATTTCTGCATATCAATCAGATAAACTCCTCTAAAAAGACCATTTGCAGAATAGGACACAGAATCAAAAGAAATCACAAATATTAAACATTTAAAAATCTTGGAACAGAGTCCAATCCTTTGTGCTATCTCCAAGACAGCTTTCTCTCACCCACATAGAAGGATTAATCAACATTCAAAGCATAAAAGCAGTCATTTATACCATTGATCTATTAATATTAAGTTGAATGATACATGATAAGATTTTCAGAACATCACCCAAGCCAACAGTGAAAAATGCAAAGGTTCAAGTATGCTTGACAACAATATCCATACCAATTCACTTCATAAAAAAAAAAAAAAAAGAGGACCATTGATAAACACCACAAGAAATTGAATTCTAAATAATAGCATTTCCAAAGAGGCTTCTGTAGATAAAAGAAGAATTATATTGAGAATAAAAAAGGAAAATACAAGAAAATAAGAGGACAAGAGATCCTTGATACAAGAACCAGAACTAGCAAGAGAAAAAATATCCACATCTTCTATCCAAGCATTTCTAAACAGGTTATGATAATATTATAAACAGAAACAGATGTCAGCAGAAGCTTGTATCCACCTGATCTTTTCCATTTATATCAGCTTTGACAAGCTTTGAATAAAACACTTTTGTTGTGGTCTTTCCGTCAGTTGTATTTTCATCAGCATGAATGAAGGCAACTCGTAGTGCCTCATTCCTACAACAAAAAAATAGAACTATTAAATTACCAAAAAAAAAAAAAAAAAGCAGCCACACAGCAAGCTTCTATTGTCAATAGAGATAAAACAATGAAATAAGTTTTAACAAAGAAATTCTGCAGTTCTTTATGCTACCTAAAAGAAAACTTATATCGTCATAACACATTTATGACCAAAAATGATCCTAAAGACATGATATCGGCAACATCCCCCCAACTAGAACAGAATTTACATCACAAAATTCTTAGGCAACCAAGCCTCCAATGCTTCCAGGGAACACCACAAGATAGATATGAACACAGAGAAAGAGATAAAGTCAAATTGACAAGAGGTGACATCTAAAGCTCTCTTCAAATATTCCATAAAATATTCAGGAAGCCATTCATAACTGGCTATCAAAGCATTATGCTACTTTACCTACACATGTCCACATAAAATTCATTATCCTATTCTCTCAATCTCAACATGCATATTGCACCCAAGAAAGATGAGAAGACTCAATTTGATACCTCTGTAAAAGTAGAGCAATATCTGCAGCTTCTGGTGCCTTTTTCTGTTTTTGTTGCCCATAAATTTGGCATGATACAACATAAGTAAACTTCAAATCTGCTTGTGCCCGTGCTTCACGCGATGATTCAAAGCCTTGACTTGTGACAAAGTTATTTTGAGAATAATTGTCAACTGTTAATTAAATCGGTGTCAGCAACTATCAGAGTCATGCTTCACTCGGAAAAGGGGAAAAGACTACAAAGTGCAACACAGATTGCTCTTATGCATGCAACTACCTCCCACTGTTCTGCTCTCCAGATAACTCTGCAGCATTAATGCCCTCCTATAATACATCATACCGCGCACTGCAAACCCACAGAGTTAAGTTATCACACATCAATGGTGGGTTGAAAGAAGAAAGAAATATTACCAGAAATACACCAGTTACCCTCAACTAGTTTTTGAAGAAAAACAGAAAGGAAGATGAAGAAGGTACACAAAGCACTTGTAACCTGTCCTAGCTAGAGTCTGCCCTCGATAAGATGCCCAGAACCGAAGCTCCAAAGAGTCACTGGAACTTTCTTGAAGTTCCGCATCCTCAGTGGATGCTCCAAGACCGATTCTTTCAAGAAAGTTCTCCCATTCATCTGCAAAGAAAATAGTTCAAGCACAATCCCCTAATGACACAATTCAACATAATAAAAACCATTCAAAGTTCTCCTCCAATCTCCAAACTGCTCAAGATTTCAGTATAATTGGACCTTCACAGACATTACAACAATCAAACCTTTTTCCCACCATGTGGAGTTAGCTATATGAATCAACGATGCTATTGTGCACCACCGTAGACCAAGTCTATAGATAAACTAGTAAAATCTAAGTCAAGTATAGCAGTTGTGTCTCCATCTTTGTGTGTCTCTATCCACCTCTAAAATTATCCATCCAATCTACTTGTTAGATATAATATCAATCACATGTCTTTATCTAACAACATAAGCTTTTGAGAGAGCTGGTTCAATACATAGCATCAAAATATCTATGACTAAATGGTCTGAAGTTCAATCATTTTTGCCCTCATTCTCCACAACAAATACTAGGTTTAAGCAGAAGGTAAAGGTGGGTTGGTGCATCTCATCACTTCAAACCCAATAAGCTCTTGCATGAGGGGGCATGTCAAAAATAAAATCATTTATGTGCTTCTATCTAAGAATTTAAGTTTATGGAAGAGATAATTCAGGACAATACTCTCGTTATTGGGGCTGCTACATGTCTATTCACACATGACCTAACTATTTAAAGTGAGATTCTACAATCTTTTCCACTAGCACTATTCAAACATCCTCTTTAATGAATTTATTCCCAATCTTCTCTAGCGTATCCACTCATCTGACACAACATAAAGCTTGCTAGGGTCTACATTAGCATATAGTAGTTTGAACAAGCGTGATATGCAAACTGTATTACTTGGGCAAACAGTATTTTTGGTCCATTAGCTAGTCTGCAGCAACAGCAGTCTGTTAGAATTGCTGCTGTATTCTGCCAGAACCCTTAGGTGACTGTTATAGCCAGCTGTGCAGGTTGTCTGGTCAGTTAGATAGCTTGACTACCGGCCAGGTCCTACCTACTAACAAGGATAGTAATCCAAGACTAGGTAACAGATGTTGGATTACTGGAATCAGGCGTCAGACATTATAAATGTCTCTGCCTTTTAACATCATCATATTTTTTCCAATTAATAAAACCCAAAGTTTTCAGATCAAGAATTCTCTCTCTCTTCTCTTTCTTTCTCTTTCTTACATTTTCTTACCATGCAAACAACTCTTCCAGATCTTATTCATTTGTTGGCTTTTGTCCACCCAACTCTCATTTTCTCACAACGTTGCATGCTTGTATGGTGCAATTTTCTCATTAGCTAGGGCGGTACTTTTTTATGAAAAATAACATCCAAAGCATTGCCTAGCTTGAACTGTATAGTTTACGTCTCTCCATTTCCCCATTATTTTGTATCATGGAACCAAGATGCTTACACCGTGTAATTTGTAGTAGCACATGGTCTCCAATTTTCACTTCTAAGCTAGAATTAGGTGCCACCAACTTAACTTACATTCCGGATGTTGACAGACATTAACAAGATAAATCTAATTTCCGTTATGTTTCTTCGAACTTCCAAATTGACTATGATTGGGAATGCGAAGCACAAAACAGGATTTTAATGAAGTGTAAATCACAGGCACAAACAATTAAGGATAAATGATAAATCTTTCAAAGCCAAAACATAAAAACATGCTACAAGGAAAGCAAACTTTTGGTGAAAGTCGATCATTAAGAAAGATCACAAGGAGGATTCCAAACCCAACAAGAGTTCTGAGCATTGACTTGTGTTCATATTTTGTCTTTGGAGAAGGGTGTCTAAAGAGAGAAGACAAATTACCTGGAAATATCTTTTGAAGATAGAAAAGAATACTTATCCCATCTTCGTTCTCCTTTTGCAATTCAGAAGTACTATAAAGCACAGTTTCACTGTAGTATGGTGTGAAAACACTGTCACAAACAAAAGCAAGAAGGGACAGGTTAATATGGGGGGTAACAAGAAATAAAAGAAAATCTACTGCAAACAATCTGCAGATATATGCTTATACCTGAATGGTAACATTTCACTAACAGGCTTTGCTGAAGGCATATCCATAAATAATGAATTTGAGAAAAACTGTAATCTTCTCCTGGCTTCAAGATTTTTTGGAATATTAGCAGCAGAGTCCTTAACAGTAAGAAGAAGATGCAACCGCTTCACCAGCTCTTTCTGCAACAAACCCATAAATTGTAGAAGATATACCTAAACTGAAAGTCAATGAGGACTTGGGTGAAAATAGAAGGCACTTACAATTTCAGGATCATTTGGCCACTGTATCTTAGAAAAAAGGCGCCCTTCCTCCCTAGCTCTAGCTATAATGTTCAAAGTATCAAGATTCTCCCTGAGTAATTAAAATGTCAATACAGGGAATTAGGGGGAAAATGGAAACTAGCCAACTCAAAGGTTAAGAAACAATATACCCTATATCTGAAGCCATCAGATCATGGGTAACTACATCATACAGCTCATAGACAGCCTTAGCAGCACCTTTTGCAAGTCCCGGATCATTTCGAATCTGACGCACATCAAGCATAATTTACACACAATATATACCAAAACCAAATAAAACTATGAGATATTATGTTTGGTTCTGTAATATAGATGTGCTTAATTTATTCTCAAAATAAAATCACACATCATACAACAAATAAAGCCTTGTCACACTAAATGAAATCACCTACATGGATTAAACATCACAATTCACTAAAAATCCAGTCAAAGCCTTAGCATCCCACCGAATCCCACATTGAAAGCATGGGATTCCAGTGTGGGGTTCATAAGGCCTTGAGCTCTCCAATCACAATGGTTAGCGTTTGTGGTGTGCTTCCTCAACATTCTTAGCAGATATCTTAAAGAATAGTACTTAATCTCACACTAATATAATGAACGGAAGAATTACCATGAGTCCCGTCAATGCCGTGAATCTTGATAAGACAATGGGAAGCTTCTTAAGAGACAAGGTTATCACAAGTGAACCCTCTGATATACTGTTATTGATCTCACGAAATATTCTTTCCAGCCTGTCAAAGAGAATATTTACAATCTTTCATCAAGCATATGCCTGTGAATCAAACAAAAAAAGTTGCACCAACTGATGCAGAGAGCAGAAAGCTTTAAATTGAAACTCCGAATATTTTGTCAAAACAGAGCATTACAAATTTTGTTCCACAAAACTCATATTTCCAATCTCAGGTAAAGGTAACCTACCATAGTCTTATAAATTCTATTGGTAAATGTAATGTAAATCCATTAAGTCTTAGTTTATCAGTCTAGTTAACTTCCCATTCGTCCAATTTATCCACCGAGAAACTCTAATCAATATACCTTAGAAACTTTCATGGTTGAGTCTTGCTGAACTCGTAAGTTGTTACAAGTACCTCATTTATTAAGTAGTTCAATCTTTAGAAAGTTCCAGCATGCAATAGATTGTTAGTCATATTTATTTCCATTTAAAAAAAAAAATCACTAAGCAGAAATCACATTGTATTTAGCGGATAAGAAATCCAGCCCCAAAATTGAAGCAAAACATAAGATGGCAAAGAAAAGGGAAAAAAATCAATGGAGCATAGCTCTCCAATCCCTCAAGGAAAAGTGGAAAACCTCCCGCACCCACCAGCAAACCGAAAAAAAAAGGGTAGTCATTTGAAAAGTTCTCAAATTTATAATAAAATAAGTATCAACAAATCAAAAATTAAAGAAACAAAAAGAAACACATATAATATCCTCCTATAATAATAAACCCATAAAATACCAAGAATTAAAAAATAAAACCAAACCTATGAAATGCTATGGTTGGGGAAAAAGGTCCTTCAAAAATTTTTCACTGGCCATTAGTCATGAATGTTATATAACGAGTAAATCATTTGCCTTTACCTAACTCCTTAAACATAAGAAAGATCCGTGCACTATCCAAGTTTCAAGCCCCCCGTTCTTCTAACTCACAAAAAAATAAATAAATAAATAAAATAAAATAAAATAAATAAAACTCAATGATTTTCACCACAGGATAAGTTAGAAATGTGCATCACCCAAGCTTCAAGCCCAAAGCACTCCAGCATGAGAGTGCATGTCAAGGATAGAATAGAAGCCATTCATGTGCCTTCACCTGATAGTATAAACTTTTGAGGTTGGTTCTTTACAATCAAAAAGCAATAGTGGACTTTGCACGTGCCTGACTTTGCTTACTTTTTACACAAAAAAAGCTTTCCAAGCAAAAGCTCACTTGGAAACATTTTGGATATAAACTTTTCCGAACCAAAAAAAAAAAGCTAACACACAGTTATTAATCTAGATAATGACAAGTTGAGCTCAGGAATGAAATCTCTGAGAACAATTGTTTTCAATTTGCTCTATGCTCACCAATCAAAACAACATTTTTCAAGTAGATACCGCTTAAAACTGAATGGACAGCCCCTAATTGGCTAAACTTCTCTCTACTTTACAAACAGTTCAAGGCTTCACAAAGTTGAACATATGAAACCCTAACTACAGTAACATCTTACTCCCTTCAACCTTGAAATATCTACGCAGATAATCCAGTTAAGAGAAGGCCTCCCATTGAACTCTCAAAAGCTACAAAAGCTTCAGATAGAAACATTCATTTTAGCTAAATTTCCGGAATCAATTACCAATTTCTAACCCAAAATGTAACATAAAGGCAAAGAGGAAATTATAGAGCATTAAAATATAAAATTCATACCAGAGTCTTCCTTCATTATCGACTATTATTGAATACAAGATTTTTTCAATGCTGTAATAGCACTCCTGCACTGCATATGCCATATATTCATCTCTACATATCCTGCTCCATAGATCTTCCTGTCTATCTTTGCAATCCAAAGCCAAATCAACCGCCAACAAGATCTGAAAAAGAAAAAGAAAGAAAATTTTAAGTTCAGATAACATATCAAATCCCAGAAAATTATGAAGTCTCTACAAATTCTCATTCCAAGTAATTCATATTGCATAATAGATTCACCTTACTGCTTAGAAGAAACAAAGGCCATTGAACTAATCTCAGACTTCCTGTGTTGCTAGGAATAGAAAGTAGGTCCATTTCCCTGTAACAGTCGAAGATAAACAGATCAGCAACCTATAGAAATGTATCAAGCTGAAACCTAGAAGAAAGGAAGACACTTATGCTTTAATTACAAAAGGAAATATTTTCACAGAGAAAAGGGGAAAAAAAAACTACAACTAAGGGAGGGTTGAAGTAAAAAGAAACAAAAAACTCAAGTGGGCCAAAAAACAGCAGCAAAGCTACCCAATTTCTTTGCATAAATCTTTGTTACATGCTGTGAAGTAATATGCTTCTTTGACTCCTTCACAGCAGGGAGAAAAAAAAAGGCAATCAACTAAAAAATTCCATAAAATGGAATAAAGCAGTCAAGACTCGCCACATAAGCTTTTAATATGCATTGCCAAGCAGTGAATTTCCTTTGACCAACCTATTGCTAATAAAATCTTCCTCACGCAAGCTTTTAATTATCTCATTCCAAAATGGGGCAAACGTAGCAGCATGGGCTTTGTTAGTATCCTGAGAATCCTGCTCCAAACAAAGAACATTCATTCATGCAAACTGCATGCCACAAATTTCTAAAAATAAATATACAACAATAATATAGAACATTATTAGATCATTTGCTTCAACCAGTCTGTAGAGACATGTTAAAAATGTAGGTTATAGTGCTACCAAAGAGACGACATACCGTCAGTGACCATAATAACTAAGCCGTTTTCTGGTAAGAGATAAATGGAACTACGGAAGGCTCTCAAAAAAGTAGTTAACACCGGCAAAAAATAACTAATTATAAAAGCCATTCACATTTTGACCACACTCTTAACAAGTCACTCCCACAAGAAGGAAAAAAAATTCACCTGAGTTGATTGTCCACTGATGGGCAACCTGAAAAGGCATAAACAAAATCAAATTTAGGATGAGAAAATATGTCAATGCCAATTAGAACAAGCAATAAGACAACACATTATATATGGTCACAAGCATAAATCAACAAAAAACTTGGATAATAAAAGGAAATCTTATTAAAGAACAGAAATAGAGAAAGACACAAGCAAAGCGTAAGAGATGCACCTATAATACAACAAAACAACAACTAAGTCTTGTTCCACTAAGTGGAGTCGACTACATAGATCAAGCGATGTCATAGAGCTCTATCATGTATCATATTTATGTTAAAACCATTGACACTTAAATCTCTTTTGATTATTTCCCCTATAATAAACAAGAGAAGTCACATAAAGAAAGCAAATCTTTCCAATCTTTCCGCATATCCAGCTAAAAAACCCATGCGCAATAGTAGCTGTCAGAGCACCCCAAGAAAGCTAAGCAGACCAATTTGTCCATCACAGAAAAATGGATGACGCAGGAATATCTTTGAAATAAGGTAGCACGGCACTAAAGAACCCAGCCTCTCCCAAAACCGCTAATATGAACTGACATTCACTCAACAAATGCGAAGCACAAAAGTGTAAAAACGGAAAATAAATATCAAATTCACTCGCCAGTCACCACCAACCTACACTATGTCTCACCTGATCTATGTCACCAAGTAAATTACTAAATAAATTAATAATGCTTAGAAAGCGACAAAATAAATGTACCTACTAGCATGTAATATTGGTTAAAACAGCAAGATCTTGGGGGTAACACCATATTACCAATGATACCAATGAAAAGAATGCAGATAAGATGACCCACCTTTTTGTTTGTGGAGAGGCCAAATTTTTTACAAATGCCCCAGGGAAACTCTCAAAACGTTTGTGCATCATTTCAACTGAGCGTATCTGCAGCAAGTCATTGACAAGAAATTGTTAAGAATAATAGACAACAGTTGATGTTTTAGCATGTGCTTAATGTGGCATTGAAAATATAGTCACAGGAAATGACTACCATTAACTATCTATCCTTGAAACTATACATGTATTTACTCCATAATGACTGTATATAGTGTTAGGTATTTACACGCATGTACTCAAGCAAGCACATGTTGAATCTAAGCTCTTTGGCCACAATTTGTTCCCAACTACTTCTCCCTTTTATATTTTCTACTAATTTAACAGAAACAATAATTACAAGCAAGATGAGACAAGCCATTAAGATAACAAATTTGCACACCCAAACGAAAGAATTAAGGAGTAAATATCCCCTTTAGGAAGAAATTTGACACCCTATCATCTAAAAGTTTGTCAAGCAAGGGAGTGCAACTGCAACATTAGGGTGCAAAGTGATTGGGAGTGGCTTTGCACAATTTAAAAGTTGAGCATTATACTGATGCTAAACAATAAGCACATGATAACAAGACCAAAAGCATAGTTAATCTACTCTCAAATTTTTGGAAGTCATTCAATGTCTGAGTGTCCTAACTATGCAGATATCATTGGTTTAGTGTGGATAAAATTGAGCTCCTAGCAGTTTGTGGTGTAAAGTGTTATAGTGGTATGAGGACTAAGCAGAGAAATTACAATGGGAACCACTTTTTATAGGAGAGATTACAGCCATGCTTTTATTACCAGTTCCTTTTACTTTCTGTTAGAACCCCTAGAATTGCTGCTATTGCTGTTGTCAACTCTATAGGTGAGAAGAAATAGGAAAGGGGCTGCCAATGTATGTGGTGGGTGTAGTGATGGCATGGGAGGGGGGTTTTTATAACTAACCTTGCTACCTATGCGGGGTCAGAGAGGAGAGAGAAACATTCTAAATAGGCAGGGAGGTGGTTAGAGCTATATAGGAACGGGGAGGGATACTACAAGCACTATATCAAAATTGGAAGGATTGGAATTGGGAGAGCTCTAGGTCTTTCTCGAGTAGCTAAAACCAAGGTTGTCAGGAGTGAGCTCCTGTGTAGGAGCGGAAGGGGGGGAACAAGAGTGTAAAGCGTAGGAGCATAGCATGGAGCGTAAGCTACTACCAGAATGGATAATTGCATTCATACAAAAAATGTATACGCATACACCAACACAAATAAGCAACATTTTTCATGATTAACATAGCAATACTTCAATTAAAAATGCATAAAGTCACAACCAATAAGTTTTTGACATAATTTAAAACTAAAACATTAAAGAACACAGCTCAAGTATCCATGTACTAGAATTAGAAGACATTGAAAGTAAATCCATAAGCTTATGATCATCATATTATATGAACAGGAAAAAAGATAATCAGCACTAACCACATTTTAGCAACCACCCACACCCCCAAAAAAAAAAAAAATCAGAAAAAGCACTAAACAAACAGTAAACAAACCCAACACAACAACATAAACACTGTACACAATAAAAATCCCAACAGGCCAACACTCAACAACACACTAACCCAAACTCACCTTATCTATCTCTCTATTCGAAGACAAAGCAGAAAAAGCAGTGACCAGAAGTAGACCAGAAGCAGATTCGCAGAGGGAATGGGTGTGTGATGGCAGCGCGATGGCACTCAGCCACCACCACTCACGGACTCAGCCACTCAGGGAACACGAAGAAGACCCAAGCAGGACAAAGAAGAAGAAGAAGAAGAAGAAGAACCCGATCTTGACGTTGACAAAGAAGATGACAGCAGAAGGCAGCGCAATCAGCAACCCACGGCTAAAAGGCGGGGGCGACGTGACACTGGCGGCGGCTTTCGAAGAGATCAAGTGAGAGAGATATATGGAGGGAATGTTCACAGAGGTACGTTAGGGTGTTTTTTAGGAGGATTTGGGCCAACATAGGAGCACTCAGAGCACAAGGAGCGGCCGCTCCTAGCACTCCTACGTGCTTGAACAGCGCTCCTACTCTGACGGTCAAAACCGTCCCTGACAGCAGGAATGAGCTCGGTGCGGCCTTTTGGGTTTGTTGGAGTGTGCGCTCCTGACAACCTTGGCTAGAACCAACTGTATCTCGTGTGACTATTGTTCCAGAGATATCATCTTCTTCAGTGAATTAATACAGTAAACTAATTCTATTCTCCATGTCTCACACAAGGTTCCTAACACTTTCTGATCACCCTCTCCCTCTGTCCACCTTCTTGCAGCTTTTATTTGTTCATCATTAAAAATTTCCTTATGAATGCCTCAAGGAATTCACAAACTCTAACACCTTTCATGAAACAGTTATTAATATTAATACATGTTGAAAAAAAGCAAAAGAAACAGCAATCAAAATCCCCAAAAATTTGTCACTTTGGAACCCACATACCTCACCAAGCCGAGCCCGCGCACCAATTACACCACCGACAATAGCCGACATGACAGTGTAAAAGATATGAATATCCATGAGATAAATCTGCAGGTATAGCAAGAATTAGCAAAGTAAGACACTGCTAAACACAAGTGAAAACTGGAAGTAGAAAGTAAACAATCACCAAAATAATATCATTGACTACAGTGTACAAGTGTATTGTTCTACCTAAAAATTTTTAGACAACTAGCATTAGAACAATAAACGTAGACGAAGATGTACAATTTCAGCCTTTTTTATATCATTCTTCTTTTCATCCCAACAAAATTCTTCCCCCCCCCCCCCAAAAAAAAAACAAACAAAAAAAGCAGAAAAAAAAAAGAAGCATGCACACACATACACACTCTGCTGAAAGCATTGTTATGGTATGAGATGACAAAAAGCACTAACCTAGTATTTTTTATTTATACTAATAATTTAGTTAATGTACTACTGTAGTAAAACCAGTACAATCCCATCCTAATGATATTCCAAACATAATAAGATCCCTAAAACAATAAAAGTCATAATATTCTATCGAAGATTGTAATGTAAATACACAATTAAAATGAGATAACTAATATTTTTATGATATACAAACGCAACTTTTTCCATCCACTTCCATAGTTTTTCTTCACTCTATCTCCACTTCATGTTACTTTCAGTCCCCACCACTTTTTTACTTTCCACCTTATACAATTGAGTATAAGAGAGGGTGTGTGTATGTGTATGTGTGACACTCGCTCAGTTTTATCTTATACAACTCAAAAGCGAGATAAAACAAATTGAAGAAAAGATCATGGAAACAAATCCCACAATCAGATGATTTCATTTTTATGAAAGAACATTATTGAGATGAAGAAAGACAAAGAGGATCAGAGGCAGAGAGATCCTCACTACAAGAACATAAGTAAACAAAAGAAAACACTATCAATGAAGCATAGCAGTCCAATCCACAATCACATGATTAAGCAGCAGTCATCTTAGATTGAATAGAGCTAATCAAAGAATACTCACAGCCACAACAGGTGCCCACAAGCTAACTATAGTCAAGGCATTATTATTATCTGCAAAATTCACATGCATAGATCAGTGGCAAAAAGGATATTTTAAAATTGATATACATGCTGTTGAAACGATAAATAGATAGAAATCTAGTGAAAGCACTTCATGCGTAAACCATTTCCTTAATTTCCACCTTGCTCACAATCAAAAAATGAAAGGATTCCTGCCACAAGACAAACTATTTCTGTAATGTCCGATTCTATCCATTTATGTTCTATCTATACTAAGAAAATGGATTTCAACACCCAGTCAGTTTCATCATACGACAGTAGTAAGAGTTGGGTATTGTGGGCCAACCCAATCCATTTAGCCCAATCCGCAACAAACTACACTTAAACGGGCTGGACCAGGCTGGTCGTTTATTAGAGGAGCTACCATTTATCAGGCCCGCGTCCACACCTCACGGGCTGGTCCACATAGTGGATTTTAATTTTATTTTTTACTTATCATCACCTTATAAATTTAAACTCACAAAAATTTGCTTAAAACGAGTTGAACCTTGGTCCCCTTATAAATTTAACTATATCTTTTGTTTTATAAAAGGACATAAGCTCCCTATTTAAAATTAAAATTAAATAATAAGCACCGGCAAGACAACCTGCAGGTTTAGCCCACTTAGCTCTCGGGCTAAGCAGAGTAGGCCAAAAGGGGTGTAAATTAACAAGTCAAAAATTTATCTAGTCTTAACCCGTGAGGATTGCATGTCAAACAAACCGACCCACTGATGGCGGCACATGTGCCCAGCTCTAACAGTACTATGCTGGGACCTTGAGCCATATGAATAGGACAATGGGAAATAAAAGCAATGGGACCAATGAGGGTCAGCACCTATATGGGAGACGTAGGAACAATGGTACCCACATTAATAAAGAAATTGAAACAAAGGAAGAGAATAAGGCAGTATTGGATTTAGGTAATGGGGAGAGAAAGGAACATAACAATCATCAGTATGGGGAAAAAAGATATCTGTATTTGGCATAGGCTGAGTCAAATAAATATTTGTTGGCATAATGTTTAGTAGGCAGAACCCAATTACATTTTTTTTTTTTCCTTTCTTCTTTTTCTTTTCCACTTTTCTCTTTCCTCCTGTTCTTTTTCCTTCTTTCTTCCTTATTTTTCCGTGTGCAAATAGACCCCCCTCCTCCTTTATCTTCATTCTCTCTCTCCCACTCTCTCCCTCTTTTGGTTTTCTCTCTCTCCATCACACAACCACCAACACTTCCGACATCGTCACGCCGCAATTGGAGCACATGGCCTATCCTCCCTCCTTTTCAATAATCACGCTCTCTCCCCCTTTCTCGTTTTCGCAGTTTCTTTCTCTGAGGAAGGAATTAGTTGGAGCAACATGTTTTGGGGTGTCCTCTCCCTCTAATCTTGCCCCTGGCATAGTGTGTAAGTGTCAATCTTGCTCCATTAATCCTATTGAGCTCTCTATGTAACTATTGATGGTAGATTTGGGGTTTTCTAGAACCTTAGATGTCTAGAATTGGGGACTTTTGTGTTTTGGGCTGAGTGATGTAAATTGACAATACTGTCAACTGACAAATGTTCTATTTATCTTGTTCTTGGAGTTATAAAGCGATTGTGCATTAACCGTTGGATTGGTGCCACTTGAAAGTTGGTCATTGTTTTTTGGAACCAAATTGTGAGTAGATATTATGTCTATAATTGGTTCTATTCACATCATTTTAGTTTTATATATATATATATATTAGTAATTTAGAAAGTGAAAAATGTTTATTTGGTTATAATATGTGATTTATATGAAACTAAATCTGTGTGGAAAGCTTATGTTTCATAAAAATTGACACGAGACGATATGATACCGGTTTGGAAATTGCATAAAGGAATATTGGATTATAGATTTGAAGTATTTGACAGTTTGACTATGCTATGGATTTGAGAAAGAAATTATGAATTGTGGGCATGACACTTTTTTCTGAAATGTTGAGGACTAAGTTAGTAAGCCATGTATATGCTATAATATATGTTTTGGGGAGCATCTCTAATAGGATCTATAGCAAACGGCAATAGGCATTAACCTTGGTGCACCTTGACTATGTTTGATTAGGATAACACAATGGATTCTCCTGTTTTACGGCTACTCACATGGGTAGTGCGTCCTGTTTTAGGATCACACAAAAAAATGACCGCCACAAGTCAACCCTCCTGTTTATCTTGGATTTGATGATTTCCCTAGTATTTGTTGAAATTATATAGCTTATGATTCCATTTTTGCACTACTAATTTTTTCATATTGTCTCATGTAAATTACAAATATTCCTGTATAAGAAATTAAACTATTACAACTGAGGTTTCAATTGCCAAAGTTAAAACATCTTTTACGTTTGTATAGTCTTGGATGTGGAAAATAAGTATTTTAAACTGGAAAACTTAATTGGAATATATATAAGTTGAGATCACATTCTGGATTGCATTGAGTTGTTTGTCTCATTTGTTGAGGACGCAATATAAGAATGTTTGATGCCCAAAATTTTGTGGTTTGTCTTCTATTTTTATGCAGGGCATATTTGTATTTGGGAAACGTCCCAAAAATAGAGGAGATCCTATATGCTTTTCTAGAAAGCTTGCATGTTAAGGCTTGCGGAGGAACGTATTCCCTATGCTCCAATCATAGCCTAAGTTGGATCGTGCTAACCTGATCGTACCAGACCAATCACATCCAATTTATCACTCCAATTCTGAAAGCAACTACTTCAGCCATCCAAATGTGTGCAAAAGCAGCTCGACACTAAGCCCCGGGCTCTTATGACATGGCATGTTTTCCTTTGTTTTTTCTTATCAAATACCTTGTTTGGCATCTCTGTATCTTTTCTTTCTCAAAAACAAATTTATTTTTCTATCACAACAAAATAAAAATTATAAAATAATCATGGAATAAATAGTGGGTATATGGGCCTTTGGCCCTCCCATGTACCCCCAAAGAAAAATGCTGGTCTCCCTCTAATTAGTAACTAGCACGCATCCTTTCACCCATGGCCAATTCCAATTGCCAAAGTTCAAAGAGCAACATAACAATGCCAACAGATTGACTTACTCTTGAGCTAATTTTCCTATGCTTTTATTCTCTAGGAAGCATGAATAAGTAGGAAAAACTGCCAGACCAGTTTCAGACATGCTTCTGATACCAGAACACTCTTGATCTAGGTTATGTTTCCATTACAACAGATCCCAGTCATGTCACGTTTATATTGTTAGGAATTTGCTGCATCCCCTTATATATGTAATGATGTCACTTGTATGTGTAATGATGTCGTACCTACGCTTCTTTTATGTTATCTATCCATCCCTATTCTGAAGAAAGTTCCTGTTCTTCCTCCTGCCTTTTACTTTTTTTCCCTGAAGAATTATTCTTTTATCTGAAGTAAGAATTATATACTCACACAATATTTAATAAAACATCCAAAAATATACAACAACAACAACTAAGTTTTGTATCACTCGGTGGGGTTAGCTATATAAATCAAACGATGTCATAGTGCTCTATCTTGTATCATTGCTTAAAACATTAGCCTTTATATCTCTTTTAGCTGTAGTTTCCCTGTGTCTTCCTTTACCACTAGTCATGTGACTACCCTCTATCTTATCCACTCTCCTTATTGAGGCCTCTACTCCATACATGTCCAAACCATTTAAGGCGAGATTCTACCATATTATCTACAATAGGCGTGATACTCTCTCTTTAACACACTCATTCCTAAATCTATCATGTCCACTCATTCGCCGCAATGTCCTCATCTCCCTCCACAACATTTAGTTTATTTTTGTTAGAATATGTGAACATCTTTTATTATCTTTTTTATTATCTTTTGTTATCTGTAAATAGGGATAATATATCTTTGTAATTATTGTGTATTTATTGCACATTGTCTATATATATTCACCCGTTATGTAGTTAAACACACACAGATTCAACCTATGATTTTCTCTCTTTCTCTGTCTCTCAACATGGTATCTAGAGCCTAGGAAGAAAGAAAACCCTACTCCGTGCCGTCAGGAGGGCCCACTGCCCTCCAATGAAAATTTTTTTTTCAGCAACACCGTGTTTCCTTTCCGGTTTGCTGCCTTTTTTCCCAAAGTTGTGCCTTTCTTATCGCAAAAACAGCCCTGTCCGCCGCTTCCGGCGCCGGGACCGCCGACATCACCATTCTCCTCGCCTCGCCGTGCGCGACCCAGCCCCGCTGACCGCACCACCAGATTCCCTTCCACGCGCCCACACGCGCCTCCGCTCCTCTCGGAGGCACTGTTCACCCGCCGCATCTTCAGCCGCGGGTGGAGGCGCGTCCGACGACCTTTCCGGCTGGTTCCGCCGCCGTTGTGCTCGTGCTACTGTGCTCTTTCCAGATATTGCCCCCCTTTTGCCATCCGTGCACGTTGCCAACCTCGTATTTTGAAAATACCAATTCTGCCCTTGTTCTCTTGTGCCCATGGCTGCTGGCAACTCTTCCTTTGATAATAAGGGTGTTCCGAAGCCCGATCCCCCGGCGTTCACTAGTTATGTCAGTGTGCCTCTCTCCACTGACAAGCTTGATGGAAATAACTATGATACTTGGGCGTCTGATATCCGTCTTTCGTTGCTGGGACAGGATTATGCTGATCATCTTACCAAGATGGCTGTTGACATCCCGGAAGCTGAGCGTCCTCATTGGGTTAAGATTGATGCTCAGTTGTGTAGCATTCTCAAGTCTACCATTGCTCCTTCCATCAAACAGATATTTCGGGCTCATGTCACTTGTGAATCTGTTTGGGCACAGGCAAAAACACTTTTCACCAATGAAACTCAACGTCTCTATCGTGTTTGTCAGGATCTTATGAATATCATTGCTCCTCATCAACTTGATGGTTCTATGTCATCTTATTTGGGTAAGATTCACGGCGCTCTTCATGATTTCAATGAACTTTTGCGCCCTTCTTTTAATGTTGCCCATGCCAATATTCCTGCTACCTCGGACGCACCCACTCTACCTCAGCCGTCTCCAGCTGACTATGTCGATTTTCTGAAGTGGTTTGAGCAACGTTAGACCTCTGGTTCCACCGCCTCTGTTGCACACTCTGGTAATTCTTTTGCTTGTCTTTCTCAGTCGGCCTCATTGGATCCTTGGGTTCTTGATTCCGCCACCACTGACCATATCTCTGGTAATAAAGCTTTATTTTCCACACTTTCTACTTCTGGTTGTTTACCTACTGTCACTTTAGCCAACGGTTCTCACACACAGTCTCACGGGGTGGGCACTGCCCATCCCCTACCTTCTATGTCAGTTGATTCTGTCCTTTATGTTCCTGGTTCTCCATTCAACCTACTCTCTGTTCATCGGTTAACTAAAGCCCTTAATTGATCATTTCATTCACTAAAGATTCTGTTTCCTTGCAGGACCGGAGCACGGGACGGATGATTGGCACCGGATGTGAGTCTCGTGGCCTTTACTGGCTCCGCCCCCCGTCTAGTGTTTGCTCCCTCGCCACAGACCCTCTCACCCTTCACGCCCAGTTAGGTCATCCCAGCCTTGCTAACTTGCAGCGCATGGTGCATCGCCTATCCAAACTATCCAGTTTGCCTTGTGAATCGTGTCAACCTGGGAAACACACACGGAGTCATTTTCCTGATAGTGTTAGTAGTCGAGCTGCGTCTCCTTTTACTTTAGTTCATACAGATATTTGGGGTCCTAGTCGCACAGTGTCTAGTTTAGGATTTTGTTATTTTGTTACATTTATTGATGACTACTCTCGTTGTACTTGGTTATTTTTATTGAAGCATAGGTCTGAGTTGTTTTCTATTTTTACCAATTTTTATCAAGAAATAAAAACCCAATTTGGTGTTCCTATTCGTGCTTTACGTAGTGATAATGCAAAAGAATATTTGTCTCATGATTTTCAAAAAATTTTAGCTTCTCATGGCATTCTTCACCAGACATCTTGTGCTCATTCCCCTCAACAAAATGGGGTGGCTGAACGCAAGAACCGTCATCTCATTGAAACCACCCGTACTCTTTTTCTTCAT